>OX421331.1:0-5574000 GCA_949125395.1 Diaphora mendica | reverse complement strand
TTGTAAGGAGCAACGTAAGAAATTCAGAATGGAAGCATGTTTTTCAATTTTTTTATTCATTTATTGTACACCATCACAAAGAAATTAAACAAAACTGGTTAAGTACTAAATGGATTAAGTGTGTTTGAGTTAACGAGATACAATCGCGTCATTTTCATATTGTTCTCATTGTTCAGATACCCTTATTTTGTAAAAATCTTTCTTGGAGACTTACATACAAAATGTAATTATGAATTTGAATATAAGATTTTATCAAACTCTTTTAGTAAATTATGTTTATCCAACATCATTAACGCGATCACGTAAGAGGTATTAAATATAATAATGAACGTAAAATTTATACTTACGCTTTGGTATGCAAATATAATACCTAATGCCTTTACTACGTTTCTTTAAGTTCCAATCTTTATATTCGAATTTGTATCAAAATCCCATTTAGCAAAATTAATATTGGACTGACATAGGCTTCTTCAATTGCACGCCATTTGGTTAGATCCTTGGCTTCTCGCATCCAGATTCTGCCAGACATCTTCCGACAAACCTTACTCTATGAGGCCTGTGGCCATCTTTAGTATCATTTAGCGCAACTAGTGACCCTACATCACGCAATTTAATATCTTGCACTGATTAGTACGGATTTGAATTTTAAACTTGCAAACTTATACTTCAAATATTCAATATCATTGCTACAAAGCCACTGCCTACTAAAAGCAATAAAAAATCTACTTCAAATAATTAACCTTATTTCGTACTAGATAAAGTGGTTAAAACTTGGTACAATTTTACGAACTATTCATTCGTATCGCGTGTAGCCCTTATCTTTGGTACTGTAACATTGTACACTTTCATTTATTAAGCGAACGTTGACCTCTACTAATTAGATAAACTTATTCTACTTGTTAAAATGTAACCGAAACCCCAGTTTTTTTGGGACTTGTAACGTTGAAATATGTTAGCACATAATTACTTTTTCTCGTGTTTTTAAAATGGTAGATATCAAGGTTAGACCTATTTGTAACGTCCTGTATATAAATCTTATAATTAAATTATAAAGGGCGAGTGTTATCGCTCGTGCCTAAAATACAAACATATTTTTTAAATACTAAAATGTAAGAAAAACGCCCGGTGGCCCGCTTCAACAAGCCTGTGTTCAGCGCTGTTCGACGGAGTGACGTTAAAGAGACTGATTAATTAACAATAGCAAAAATGACAGCGTGCGACAGTTGGTTTTATTTTGTTGCATCAAATACAGTTGTATTCCAAACAACTTTAGGTTGAATTTAAATTATTTTCGATTTAGTCTTTTTGCCGTCAGTCCGTTTATTGGGGCTAACCCTAACCCAAAGAGTTCTCATAACAGTATAATACGTAAAACACTATGCTAATAGAAGATTTGTAGGGTTGGCGTACTTTATTGATCGAGCGGCCTATGTTCGTGTCCATAATCATAATCGATGTACCTATGTCCTTCGAATACTTCCTTATTAATAGATACATTACATAAAATTTACTTTGCTTTTATCGACTCATTACTAATTCATCATTTTTCTGCTGTTTTTCTGATTCTACTTTTGGTTGATGCAAAGTATAGTATTGCAAAGATTTTGACTGTTTTCGTAAATTCTTCCCCCCATTGCTATAAAATATAACTAAGTAACGGGTACTACAGTGTCCAAGGGAAAAACTGGTATGGGATTGCAGAACCTCGAATCTGTCGTAGTCTGTGTTAGTAGGTCGGTCCTGCAATTGGAAGACTACTGGAACAGCGACTAACTGCACGTTTGGCCTAGTGGTTTATCGGTCACCACGCCGTTTCCTACTTCACCAAGTGTCGTGGGTTCAAATCCCACGTAGGACAATACTTTGTGTGATCCACAAATTGTTGTTCTGAGTCTGGGTTTTCTTTGTGTCCGTTTCTTGTATGTTTGTAAAGTCCCCCGCGACACAGGATTTATTCCTAGTGCGGGAGTTGTCTTAAAAAAAAAAAAACTGGCTACATATTCGCTTTCTTTGACCAACGTTCATATTTATCATAATTAATATCTACACGTCCAATTTCACTTCCATATAAAAGTAAAAATGTAAACTATTAATATTATCTAGAATCTAAAATAACAAGTTTAGGAAAGAATTTAAGTAAAACCTGTTTTTGGATGTTGACATAAAAACCAAACCCGTTGTATCCTAGTAATCTCATAGAAGAGGAAAGTTTGTATGTGAGGTGTTTACTTAGAAACCGCTTATCTGATTGTTGTTAAACTTTTATAAGATAGCGAGCATGTTTTGTAACTCCTTCAAGGAGGTTCAGACTAGAAATCGAAAGTCAAGAAGAAGTCATTCAGTAGTGACACGAGTGGCGACTTCCTACAGCACCATCTATCGAAAACACACCGGACTACGTAGTAATTACTAATTCTGTATCGCGATATATTTATATTCTCGCGCCGAGTATCGTATATACGACATCCCAACATCAGCCGCTAGGCCTAGACCAGCGGATCCTCTCTTCGTGATGGAGGAAAGCTAAACCCCTTCCCTCCAGAACATAATGTGGTTTGGTCTATCTTTTATTGTATAAAACATTATTTTAATCACTTTACTAATCTCGCGCATAAACACTTGGGAATAAATCAGTATACCTACTGAACCAGTAGCTTGCAGAACTCAAATTTCATACCTCAAAGTGTAGAATAAGGAACGTTATACACACTTCTAACGTAATCAAACAACTCTTCATCTTTAGAAACTTTGGATCATTATGCGATGTTTTCTAAAACAATCGCTTCTCAGAGGATCCATGACACCGTTTTATCGACAGTTCTTAAAGACCCATTAAATGTTCTTTATTGACTATCACTAGCACTACTGCCAGTCTTTATGAAGTTGAAGCGGAGGAATTACTATTGTGAGGCTATGGGTTTAATTCCCGACTAGTTTATGTACGTAATTCTGAAATGAGCACACAACTTGCCTTATAGTGAACGGCAGCTGGTTGACACTATATGGAGATTGAACTTAGTAGCAAAATGATCATCAATACCAAAAGTAATAAATTTGCAAAATAACTTAATGATTTTATACATCTCGCTTACGGCAGTCTGTTCCCTAAGTAGAGCCTGGTCCATGGTATCTAAACAACTGATAAACAAACATACGGCGGTGTTTCCCGCCCGTGCCTCGGAGAGCACATTAAGCCGTCGGTCCCGGTTGTCATGAACACCTAAGGCAATCGTTATTGGGAAGTCAGTGCCCTCAAATATACTGACAAATAGTTCAACCTTCGAATTCAGTTCACCCTCACTGTGGAAAAACTGATATTCAGGTAAAACCGGTTGAACAGTAGCCGACCCCAATTTTATTAATCTTGGGAATAATAAAGGCTAGGAAGATGATGATGATACACATAAATTAATACGGATAAATTACAGTCAGCCATAGAATGAACCATCATGTCATCACACAATGTTTGTTCTCAATGTATTTATCGAACCTCAATTGTCAATTTTTTCGAAAAGCGTAATAATATAAAAATATTGCGCATATAATGTACTATATTAACATAATATTATTAATATAAGCAACGTACAACTTTCGTAACGTATATAAGTAAAGCTTTTAAGTCTAACAAGATTATGTACTCGGAGAACATACCTATTTGCATATTACTCCAACGATAGTTATAAATAACAGAGTGATTTACGTGAGAAAATGCAAGATATTATAAATATGGTTGCCAAGTGTGAAGGGTTTGATCTACACGTGACTTACATATAATAAATTAAAGAATAAAGTAAACAGTTTATCATTATCAATGTATTAACACAATACGAGTATATTAAAAACAATACGAGTTCATGAATATCTTTAAACCTTGGGAGAGCTACACTTCGGCATAAATGGGCCGGCTCGACCGGAGTGATGCCCCGGCCTCACAGAAAACCGGTATGAAATAGTGCTAGTTTCACCGAGTGAGTGAGGAAACCGGAGGAGCATACACCAACCCCTACCCCTATCCCCCCCATCCCCCAAAGGCCGGCAACGTACTTGCGACGCCTCTGGTGTTGCGAAAAAAAAACGAAAAGGTTTACTAGGTAGTAGAGCCACGCTAATGTCAGCACGAATGTTCGGGCTCGAGCGAGGCGGTACTACACTCTCACAGAAGACCAAGTTAAAGTAACAGCATTCGTGATGTCGTGTTTCCTTGGTGAGTACAATACCGGATGCCCAATGATGCAGAAGCATCTCAATAGGCCGTTATAGTGTGGGTCACCACTCACCATGCTACATTGTTGGATTGTCTGCATTAGCAATGGGTATGTTGATGGACATTTAGTAACAACCGCTCAACTTTAAGAAACTGCTCCACAATAGACAACGGTCAATATAGAGTTTATGTACTTTCCGAACGGCTTGAGACACGATAACAACATAAAACTAAAGAGGATGGACAGTAAAATGTATCATAAACAGGGACAATGTCGCTCGCAGTCAACAATTGTTTTAACATTTATCGTAAAACATATGTTACATTTCTATATTGCTACTTGGAAAGAGACAGGATTCTGATGTGGAATGTTTACTAGATGATAATATACGTAAAACAGGTTTTCTTTTCACTTTTATACATTGTACATGTGGATTTGCAAACATGCTATAAGGACAACTTAAATGTTAGTATGTATCTATATAATTATGTGTGTACATACAACTCAAACTGAAATAAAGTCTAAGTCTGTTGCAGTGTTTTAACGAGTCTGTTTGTTAAATTATGGTCAGTGATTATGTCAGTGTGAGGTCGTAGATTCGACTTCCCTCTAGGAGAAATATTATGCAATTACTTAACAATTTTTTTCGTATTTGGTTGTAATTTATCCTTATAACTATGTGTATCACCAGTCTGGATACCCTTATAAAATTTCTGCTAAACTCCTATCAAAAACACAAATACTAAATTACTTTTATCATCTATTAATCTGGTTTTTTCTTGTTTTTCAGGTAATACGCTTGTAAATAGAAGAATGGAAGCAACTAATTTAAGTACGAGAGTGTGTAAGAGTACACCACTTTTGTTGAAGGGACCTGAATCAGGTCACATAATATGAACTTCACCCATTGCAATACTTCGGATAGACATAGAGCTATTATAGATAGTGTAGGCAAGACATACGGCTGCGTGTAAGCGTAAACGTCCAACGGTTAAAAAGAGAGAGAAGATCGCGGTACTCCATCTGTCTTTCTCTATTGACACATGCGCAGTAAAGGACTAATAATGGTTATCCAATCACAACAATTAACCGTCGAATGCTGCTTTTCCGCGCTAACTGCGCGTACGCGAGTAGAGAGAGACATTTAGGTACCGCGATCGTCTCTCTCTTTCTGAGGGACGGCTGGAGGCCTGACTCCCCTGCTCTAACTGTAATAGCTCTATGCGCATAGACCCTATACTAATCCGTTCGGCTAGCATGGTATATTAGACCACAACCACCTTTGTAAGGAGTGGACTATTAAAACTTGTTGATGAGAATTGTACCTATCTCCTTTCTAATTAGCAATAAATAATTATGTTGTTGCCATAACTTTTTATGAGGTTGTCTTTTTGGTAGCCATGAATTAATTATTGGCTTTTATGATGATACATATTAATGAAATTAAATCTATAAATTATAAATTCAAATATAAATGTGTTTTTATGTTACAGACATTAATATCCGAATCATCAGAGAGTCTTTATGTTCGTTATTTATCAATCATAAAATATAAATAAATTTGAAATACATACATATATTTTGAAATTTATAATATAATACATTGTTGATTTCACATGAAATTGGTAATAAAATATACTTATATCTTTTAGAAAAAGAGGAAGTTCAATTTAATTATGTATTTATTATCCTGTATTTTATTAAACGCGGTACACGGTACATTATTTGTATATGTTTACCTGTATGTATCTATGCATAAATATCGTATATGTGTTACTTGTAATATGTATGTATAATATTTACATTCTACTGTATAAATTAGTATCATTATTTCTCTGATTCCTTGACTCATGACTATGCCCTTACATTTCTCTGCTATCCTCTATTCACTCAGGGTATGCTGGAAGAAAACTCAATTTTGGGTTAAGCACGCCTTTGTACATGAAACTTTCTTGTATATTTTTTTCCTATTTATGTGTTTATTGTGTACAATAAAAAATAAATACACTACTCAAAAGATTTGCAAGTAGGAATTTCAAAACGGAAATTATCTTGGGCGAGAAACAGTACTCTATAATAAAAGGAGTAATGGATGACTGGTATTTGTTTTAAGTTTTAAGTAAATTTTCAATAACTATAAATTATTATTTTTTAAAAACCCCCTACGCAGCATCAGGTCGAAGTTATCAATTAATTGTCATTTAACGATTATACTGGCACAACAAAAACTTAATCGAGTAATCATACGCCAAAAATGCCTTACATCATTTTGAAAAAGAGCTGATACTCTTACACTGCTCGATCGATATTAACCAAACATAGCTAAGAACCACCGCAAGGGAACTGGCTTTCAAATCAAAAAACCGTATTGAAATCGGTCCATCCGTTTGAGAACTACGATGTCATAGACAGATACACAGACAGACAGACATCGACGTCTAACTTACAACACCCCTCTTTTTCGTCGGGGTTAAAAATGAATCCTAGCTAGATCGATTTATCAAATCCCAAACATATCCCATATACATATGTATATACTAGCTTTGCCTGCGGCTACGCTCGTGTATATGTCGACAATCGGGATAAAAAGTAGTTTCATTGAAATTGGTGCAGTGTTTTATGCGTGAACGCGTGACAGACAGACAAAGTTATTAAACTAACTAAATCAAAGTTATATATTTCATCATCTGCTACTGTTGTCTGACGTTTGGATTTATAAAGTTTTCAAGATATATAAGATCAAATACAATTTATAACTGTAATTGACAGATGCATACAAATTATAAATTTTGAAACCAATTATAAGACAAGTTGACACACTCAGTTTAATTGTATCGCTTAGTACATTTTATAGTATAAAACTATGTATTTAGTTTAGTTCATTACACTTACTCGTGTCAAGCGTCAGCCCGGTTTATCTCGACATCACCCCAAGGCTGACTGGTAGAAAATGACATAGGCAGTAAATTGATTTATTTAATCTTGTTTATACAAAGTCTTTGTGTTAACTTGTGCGAGATTATCCTGACTAGTATTATAAATCAGATTGTAAGTTTATTCATTGTTAGTTTATTTTATTATCAATTTGTTTATTACGAAATTTTGCATTAGCTGCCCAGTTTTGGAGTACGGTAGATACTAAAATGTCGGTATTTAAAAGCTACTGTTGTCAAGATAAAACTCGTAATAAATAAAAGGAAAATAATTTATTTTCCTTTTATTTATTACAAGTTTTATCATTGACTGCCTCGTTGGTCTCGCGGTTGGCGTGTGCGACTGGTGATCATGAGGTCTTCGATACCCAGGTCGGACCAAATGTTTGTATGATCTACAAATATTTGTTTCGGAGTTTGGGTGTTTTCTATGTATAATATGTATGTATTTACAAAAAAAGTATATATGTATTTGTATCAGTTGTCTAGTACCCATAACACAAGCTCTGCTTAGCTTGGGACTAGATGGCGTTGTGTGTTAGATGTCCGAAAATATTTATTATTATTTATTATTATTGTTTTTATTTTTTTTAAACTATAAAATGTGGAGATAGTTTATTTGGCAGTATATTAGTATTACAAAATCATTTATTCAAATGAAAATACATGTCAAGTCTACATAAAATCAAAGAAAATAATAAATAAAAAAAATTAAAAAAAAAAACAAAAAGAGTAGCACAAATATTTATGGGTCACTTAACCCATTCCCGATCGCCTCCGGTGGAAAGGTGCCCATTAGACTTGCGGCATTGCCGCGTTGAATGGGAATGGCCAACCTTTGCACCAGGAACGAGCCGGAACGGGAGTCACCCTTAAGCTCCGTTGTTTTTATTAGTATTTATTATTTATTGTTTTTATTAGTATTTATATATGAGCTAGCTAAAATGACTCTACTCTGCCTGATAGAAAGGAGGAATAGAATGGTAGTCACCATCTTCATTACGAATGCAGACAATGCAGCATGGTGACCTACACTATGACGGCCTAGTGAGATGCTTTTTTACAACCCGCTGAAAAGAACTAGGACCATAGTAGAAGAAAAACCCTTGCATATCTATACATATAAATATTTCGTGTCATGATGTATGTTCGTGATAAACTCCGAAACTACTAAACCAATTTTTATCAAATTTCGTCAGCATCTGTAATTTGGTCCAACTTGGGAGATAGGGTAGTTTTTATCTCAATTATTGATCTCAATATTTGTTATTGCAAATTAAATGTGTGTTTTTATCGGGTGGTTCTATAAAATCATAATAGATGGCGGTTTGGCATCTAAGTTGCACAGATTTCCTGTAGAAGGTTTTTTCTTTTTTTTTTTTCTTAAAAAGACAACTCCCGCATTAGGAATAAACATCATGTGTCGCGGGGGACTTTACAGACATACATGAAACGGACACAATTAACACCCAAACTCAGAACAACAATTTGTGGATCACACAAAGTGTTGTCCCGTGTAGGATTTGAACCCACAACACTTGGCGAATTGGCAAGCGGCGTGGCGACCGCCTAAACCACTAGGCCAACCGTGCAGAAGGTGCCGTATTACTACAAAATTTACATAAATTATCATGCTTATATTTGACCAATCATAATCATTTTTCTTGTTCGTGACTCTAAACTTCCTGTGGGAAGCCGAGGTGAGCATAATTACTAAAACAAGTTTTTCAGAAAATTTGTAGAAAATATTTACAATTTCAGCTAGCTTAATATAATAAAAAACAAATAGGTTTATGGGTACCAGTTTATATATCTGTAGAATACAAATTACGGACAAACTAAGCTTTTGACACCAAGTACAATTTATAACTAAATGGTAAATTATCCTAAATGAATAACTTCCTCGTGGTTCTTCTTGGTTGACCCTAGCTAAAGTCTCGGGGGTAACTTTTCCGCTATGCCTGTTTAAGTAGTATTCCGCGCCACCTGCAACTAAAGGCGGGTCGTTGGGTTGGGCCCTCGCTGGAATAACTTCTTAGAATGGATCAGTTATAAAGACGATGAGATAATTGTACATTTGTAATTACACATTGAACACTTAATATAGACGTCAAATATCATAGTAGTCAAGAAACAAAGTGGCTTAGTCATAGTAGACTTGTACTAAAGCAAGAGCATGCGTCAAGTTCAGAGCGGAAACGTGCGATGTAAGCGTTGAATCGGTCATCGTCAGAGAAGGTCAGATTGCGGTCGGACCACCCGTGATCGTCTGGTAACCAAAATGTATGAGTGATTGTATTTAATGAAGTGGTTGAGCAAACAGTCTTTTGTCCAGGAATAAGTTATACTGACTGATGAATGGCAATGGTTTATTTGAACCAAGAAGGATTGCGTGCTAGTGAGGTCGAGGCATTAGCGATTAATTGTGTAAAATTTGTGGATATTTACATGTTGTGACAAAGAGTGGGACAGTCCGCAAAAGCAGGAGTAAATGAGCTTTAAGCACGTACTTCTGTACTGAGTAGGTTATCTAGCAGAGCAAAAAGCTCCGCTTTCAAACGATATGGATAAAGAAAATTTGCAATAAGCATGTAATAGATAATGGATATTATAAGCGAGAACTAATATGATCATTTAACAAGTTTAGTCTTGTCTAAGAGATATTTATAAATAGGTAGATAGATAATAATTATATAGGTACGCTTATAAAATTGTTTAAGTTCTGAAAGAAGCTCAGAAGTTTGTCAAACCAATTTGCTTGTATATAATTATACTAGCTGACCCGGCGAACTTCGTACCGCCATATTTACATATCTGTCTCAGCTTCCCACCGGCAGTGTACAGTCGCGGACAAAAAAAACACTTATCCCGTTATCTTTTATTTTTTCTTTCTAGCAAAAAAAAGAATGAATGAAATCGGACTATGTGTTATTGAATTACAACTAAATACATATTTTGACTTTCATACCCTCCCTCCAGGAAACCATGCTGAATTTCGGGATAAAAAGTATCCCATGTCCTACCTTGTAGTATGAACTCAAATCATGCTAAGTTTCATTTGAACCCGTTCAGTAGTTTCGCCGCATTACGCGGCCAAGATACAGACAGACAGACAGAAATGAAAAAAAAATACAGTTTTGGCTTCAGTATCGATTATAGTATCTGATTATCGTATATCCCTTCAAAAAAAAATTCAAAATATCTTCAATGTACAGAATTAGACCTGTTACATTTTTATTATAAGTATAGATAGATGATTATTGTTAGGAGACTCATGAACTATTTATAGATGTAAGTTCATGGATTGTGTGTTTAATATAAGAAATTAATAAAACACAACGCTAGTCTGGTTATTAGATCATTTCTGTGTAGTCATGCCGACCGCTATAATCACACATATGAATAACAAAGTAACACTGATTTCTACATTATTTTGACCTTATTATTGATATAATTATCAGGGTTCAATAAAGAGTGAGTTATGAATGACTTGAGCAACTGGTTAGGTTAAGTACGCTTGCTGATTTTATGTCTTATTTATCATCAATAAACTATTAATAAGTATGCTGCGACAGTAATAAAATAAGTAACTGTTTCCTTGTGAACATAAGCGGTGTTATTTAAGACAGGAGTATCAGAATATTAGATACAAAGTGCAGAGTGCAGCTTCTTAATGCCTAGAGAAGTAAGGACTGTTGTCTTAGATAGCACAATGCATTCTCAATATATTATGTTATTTTGAAACGAACGACACAGGATATGTTCCTAATGCAGGTGTTGTCTATTTAAACACACACAACAATATGAATATAACTATGTTATAATATGTATCAGCAGTTTGACTAATAGTGCAGGTTCTGTCTTTACTAACTTTTAAACTTTCGCGTTCCATGATATAATAATAATAATTTTTACGGGAAATAACGCGATCACTTATTAAAGGTTCACTTCCGTTTCATCGACTACACGTTTGGCCTAGTGGTTTAACGGTTACCACGCCGTTTCCTACCTTGTCAAGTATCGTGGGTTCAAATCCCACGTAGGACAACACTTTGTGTGATCCACAAATTGTGGTTATGAGTCTGGGTGTTCTTTGTGTCCGTTTCATGTATGTTTGTAAAGTCCCCCGCGACACAGGATTTGTTCCTAGTGTTTTCTTTAAAAAAAAATGGTATTACATACCTCTAATTTGCCTGATGTTTCGACCAGGTTGCACTGGCCGTGGTCACAGTCAGCCTGTGACCGCGTTGTGTGTGCGTGTGTGTGATCGCGTTAATTCCCGTAAAAATAATAATTATAAGTTCTGTCTGCTTTGGGAGTATGTAATGTGTAAAGTTACTATTATTATTCTCTTTATAACATTTATATAAATATCAATTACATTTTTAAATACATAAATAGATAGGGGTCCGAAAACAGGAACCTCCTCACTACATGTGCCGTGTCTAGAAGCACAGCTTTCTGTATAATACACTTGATCCAGCCGTGTAATGTGAGGGATCTGGATGTGTTAATGTCAGCAGTTCTCGGATCCCTCCCGTCTCAGGCGCAGAGTGGCACACCGTGTGGTTTTAGTCGGTTCGAGTCCGACACACCGCCCCGCCGCAAACCCCGGTGGGGTGACGGTCCGAGGGGATTTCCACATGTAAAAAAAAAGCAGTGTAATATAAGTCTCTTGAGGTGTTCGTCGAGGCTCTTGGCTATCAATCCGTAAATAGATTTTAGAAGATTGTAAAAGCTAAAAAGCCTGTCAAGTTAGTTGTTTTGACGCAATGAGGATGCTATCTTAAATTTATGCGTAGGTATTAAATACTTGATATATTACGTTGACACCAGTTAACACGAGGTGACGCAATTAAGACGGCGTTTTGTATTCATATTATGCATTGTATGTGTTATCGGCTAGTCATCGCCTGCAGTTTGACTTACATTTACGTACCTTAATTAACATTACTCGAAGTAGCGCCACATGAACACACAAAAGGGCCTCTCCTTCTGTCTGTTTATGTACTTTCATTCGGAAGTCTTAATATCGAGAAAAAATTGATCTAAAAGTAAAATATTGTAGTGATGAAATCCTCATTTACTCATAAATATTTCATTAATTCATGAAATAATAATGAACTTTTAAATAATACAGGAGAAGACGCGCACATCGGCTAAGTTAACATGTATGTATTTGAGTTCTCTTCTAGTTAACCTACGATTCTAGAGCTGACATGTGAATAAGATGAGAAAGCGATAAAGTTGTATTTTTATTTTTACTTTATTAACTCAATTGGGTCACACTATACATTTAAGTATTTAATTAACTGTATATATTTATCTTATTCCTTGTTTGCTTGTATTTCATTCCACACTATGTATTACTGTAAAGGTTTATAACAATCTTTATTTACTTTATTTATTTTAGTGTCGTACTTAGTTTTACACCAGACACCACCCTATACTATCTCATAATCACGTTTTTCTCTCCAACCAATGGTTGCCTGTAAGAGATTGCCTCCGGGCGATAAGGCCGCCAATTGTACTTCTCTAATTATAAGCTTACGTTGGAATGAATCTGGTGTACAATAAAGAGATATATTATTATTATTCAATATTATACTGATAAATCGGAAAAAAAAATCCTAGAAGTTTAAATACTACACTTGGCCCACGGTCAAAGTTTGTAGCACTACTTCACTTTGACAATATAAATATTGTTCGAAATCGGCAGGTTTATTCGGACATCCCATCTGAATATCTTATTAGCTCATCGTAAAAGGTAGGCCCTAAAAGCTTGAATCTTAAATGGAATTTGAACAGCCGAGATTGGTTTTGGATATTGGGGATTTAGTGCTACGTGTATAGTACATTCGCTTAGATACGGTCACACTGATCACGCCGAAGTCGCACGTGCGGCAAGCTGTCAGAAAATCAAAAGACCCGTCTGCGGCATACACCCGCAAGCAAGTATGATTTGTCAGTTTACGCCGTTGGCTTTGTATGAATTAATATATTCGTATTTCAGAACAATAACCACATATGCGTGCGGGTGCACTGACATTATCTAAACGAATGGACTATAACAAATAATATTCATTTTTGTAAGATGTTTTTTTATCAAAAAATACAAAATCATTAAGTAGCCAACATCCATAAAATCGTTAAAAGGGCTCAAACAAACTTTTTCTTAAAAAACAGGTTTTTTTTTGAAGCAGACTTTTTTATATCATTAATTTACCATTGATTATCCATTCAATCTAAGTCGTATGTGATTGTGATATATGTGTTGTAGACACAGAAATCTAAATGATTTCTGTGGTTGTAGATTTTATAATCCTGGTGCAGAGGATGTCCGTTGCTATCCAGCGGGACAAGGCTGCTAGTATCATAGGCACCTTTGCGCCGGGAACGATCCAGGGTGGGTTATTATAATGACATGAAATATTTTCAGGGGTTTTTCTTTATCGTTTTTTTTTTATAAAAAATATGTGTTGAAAAATTGCTATAATGTATCATGTATAAACTCATGTTATATGACGACCAAGTTCTGCTGAGATTCTGAGGAACTTCATTCTAACGAATCTAAAGCTCTCCCTCTCTAGTCTCTTGCAATATCCCCTTGTGACGTAATAACACGTGGTTTTTAGTCAGTCCTATTCCGGGTCCGCATTTATTGCCAATATACCACTTCATTGCGAGCCCCTATTAGATGATGAATTCATGGGGATTCAAAATGATAAAAAACGGTGAACGATTTGGAACGATTGAACACTATTTATACTAAATAATCGATTATCAAACTTTGGTCATAAATGAAAATAAGCTATTTACTAAGTTGCAAATGCATTCTATTTTTCGGTTTTATCGATGAGGAAATTGTGAGACTTCGTGATTCTATAGACGGAACTATACAAATTAAGATACCTATAAAAAAGCTTTGAGCTGGTGTTGTTTAATTAAATTGTTTCGTGGTATATTCGTCCTTGATTTTATTTTCAATTAGTAATTTAATATACCTACGGCTATTCTTTTCTATCTAGAGTTTTTTCCTGGTATTTCTAGTTCCTGTATAAAATGCATACTTCCCTTTTCGTCTATGCCGAGTTTTAAATATCTTTTTTCAATTTTTTTGTACTTCTCCCGCATTTAGAATAATTGCTGTATCCCAGACTCAAAATAACAATTTTTGGATCACACAAAGTATTGCCTCGTGTGGGATTTAAATCCACAACACTTAGCGCAGTAGAAAACGGCCTCTGGAGACCGTTTAAACAACTACGCCATCATATATGCATGCTATGTATGATGAACATTTTTACAAATATGATCGAGGATATTTACAGTAAACAGTCGGAGTCTGAATTGAAGAGGTGACCACCACATGCGAACTTAGCCTTAGTAGTCGAAATGAAATCCATTTATTATACCCCTTTTATATTATTGGACGGAAAACCTTCCGTAGCACCCTATATTCATAAATAACCTATGTCTAATGCTTAACACGTCTAATCTTTTATGATCTTATTTACTATAATTGAATTATAAAAATAATTTTGACTGACGTATACATCCATTATATATATACAGCGAGAAAATAACACCCATAGCATATAGCAATTTATCAAAGTAGGAAATATCATTACAGATATTGCAAAAAAACACCTACCTTATATTTTATAACAGAAATATACGACACTACTTCATAGCGTAAGTTTTTATTTAGATGTACATAACGTTAAGCAATATTTTTCTTGAGATGACCTTCAAACCTGTTTAAGTTGTATACTTAGATACTCATTACGCAGTTGTTTTGTTCTACAAAGTTAATAATAAGGCGATTTTGAACGCTGTGTCTTCAATTATATACAGTTGGAAAACTTCGTAATGAATGCGACGTATTTGCAAATTTTGCAATTTAAATTAGGAATTCTTTGGCCAGAGAGCGCGCGTGCAAATAACCATGGCGTTGTGTGCATGAAACTTACTTTTCTGTTTTGTTTTCCGCGCGTGTATGTGTGTCATAGTTTCGTGTTAAGTGATACTGGCCAGATTGTGACTGATAAATAGATTTACATAAATAAAATACCAACTGGCTTTAAACTTGATTCGACCGAGTTACATGAAATTTAATACTAAAACTTAGACAAGATAAAAGTCGTGACAATTATCAAATACGAACGGACCAATTTAAGTGAACATGGATACTTCGGGTTGGTTTTGCGAAAAGGATCCCTAAGAACTGCAAAAACACTTTCACGCTTGTAATTTGTTACTTTTTAATGCTAAGAGTTTTTTTTATATGGAATAGGGGGCAAACGAGCAGACGTATCACCCGAGTGGTAAGCGATTATCGCCGCCCATTTACACCCGCAACACTAGAGGCGTCACAAGTGCGTTGCCGGCCTTTGGCGGATGGGGGATTTGGGGTATGGGCCTCCGGTATCCTCACTTACTCGGTAAAACACAGCGCAAGCACTGTTTCACACTGATTTTCTGTGAGGCCGTGGTATCACTGCGGTCGAGCCGGCCATTCATGCCGAAGCGTGGCTCTCCCACGGTAGAGCCAAAATATGATTAGATTAAGTTTTTTTTTTCTTCGTATAGATTTGAGTCAAGGTGGTTCTTCAAATAGATTTTTGATTTTTCACTTAACATTTATAATTATATAGATTTACTTGAAATGCGATAAATAAAGATAAGCAAAACATGAACATTTTATGCAAAATAATTTCGCCAAAAGCTAACGTCTCAAACACGATGTAGAATGCTTTATTTGCGAGAAATCTACTCAGCAATGTGTAATTTAATAATTTTCACAAATTGTGAGTCAGGTGCCCGTACCCTTAGGGTGTAAAATATGTCAATGTCCAGTCTGTGAGCAAAAAGGTCAAAAGGATTCCTATTTGAAATTACAAAATTTGCAAATATGTCGCATTCACTTCATCATTTTGCAATCGTATTCAATTGAAATTGATCTAGATTTTTGGTTCTTTGATAAAATAACACAACAACAACAATAAAACAATAAACAATAACACAAAAATATTTTTTATGACTTTCCGTATCTCCTTTCACTTTCAGACTGCAAAACATAAAATTTATTTTTGTTTTCAGGTAACTTAAATTAGTACCACTTTATTTTTGTGAAAGTCATCTGTAATTTTTTTTAGTTGGATCATCGATAGGGGTAAATAATATGTATTTGTGTCATACAAATTCATAAACCCAATGTGTGATCAATCATTTCCTTGAATATTTAATCGAAACTTAGATTTAATTTGACGCTTAATTATCAAAAAATCTAAAATCATTTTGAGTTATTTGTAATCCTTTACGTTATGTAATAGGTTACAAATGTTATTCAAGAAAATCTACTTACCTAAAAATAGCATACCGACACGGGTGAAACCAATAAACCTATAAAGATGAGCCGTTCTACATTTTACCGTACATATATCCAATAATAGAATGCTTACTCAACTCAAGAGCTACCTACATCGCACCATATCCGTTTTTATTTGCAATGGAACCACTTAATATGTGGATATAACTAGGTTTCAGATGACGTTAAGCTGGCAAAGACGTGTCTGCTAAAGACGCAACCTGACTAGATATATACGCTGATGTATTTAAGTTTTATGTTACTCCTATTTACTTATGTGTTTTTCCGCGAATTGTGATGAAGCTTTTTTTAAATGAAAAACGTAAGCGCCTTTATTTTAACCAGCCAGTATGAAAAAATCTTTGCAAATAGAACTTTATGTTAGGACAGTATTGATCTAAAAGCCTGAGGCAAAAGGATTAAAATTTTGATCTTTAATTAAAGGGATTTATTGAAAACACTAGTAATTATCATCAAATTTGATAGAATGACAAGTGACATTTAAACAAGTTAGGAAATTTGATCATAAATTGCATGTAATCTAAATCTGAGATATCAAAGTTCCACTTGGGTTTTACAGGCACAAAAATACCTAATCTTACAACTAGTTACTGATTTTTAAATCAACGAATAAAAAACCAATACTTGAGGATTCTTTCAAGCCAAAATACTTAATCTCCTAAACAAAGAATTTTAAACATTAACGTATTCTTTTTGGCACGTTCAATTCTGTCCTTTTAACAGCTTTCCATAACAACCGTGATATAGAATAAAATGGAAAGACAACGTAAAAGCCATGTAGGTGTTAAACAAACTTAAAATGAAAACCATTTTTCACACGTACAAGAATTTCACCAGTTTTCTACGTAATGTTTGAACTCTATAGAAAGAGTTGAGGTCTCACTGTTAGCGGAGAATTCATTCCAAAGTCAAAGATTTTTATTTAAATAGGCACTTATGAATAGTCAATATTTAAAAATCGAGTGATTCTATTATTCTATTATATTTGGCGCTCCTTGGGGGAGACCTACGTTCAGCAGTGGATGGCGATTGGTTGAAATGAATTATTCTAATCGCCAGTTCATGGAAGAAAGAAAGAATCTGGCAAGAAACTCCATATATTTTATACTGGTTGTATATCGACTCAAATAATAACTTGTAGTGGATATATTTAGGCCATCTGTTTCAATTATATAATTAGTTTGATTAATATAAAGAACCATTTTAACACCCGATGGATTTAGTAATATTTTAGATAATGTTCATCTTTCTCTGTAGTAACTTGAAAAAGACTTTCGGTTTAAGCAAAAAGCAATTTACAATAACATGTATTGTATTGAAATGAAGTAATATTCATTACATACTAGTGTAAATTAATAAGTCCTTCACTCAATATAGGCCTTTATGGGATTACCTAAAGTCAAATCGAAAAATAACAAAATGATTAATTTCGAAACACAATAATGTAACTTGAAACATAAAACCAAGATTTAACTTATTGAAATTAAAAATGATGTCAGATCTGTAATATATATTGCTTTGCATCTAACTTAACGTGACCTTAAAATACCCTAAAAGTAGTGGAAAACTATTTATACGTATATGCTATTTCGAAACACAAATTCATTCACAGAATAACTATTCATTCTTACTTATATGGCTCAGACAAATTATATCCAAAAAACAGCATCCATTTTATAGATAAAACTAGTACATTAAACACAATTGTATTTAACCGTATTTGTAGAATTTAATTTTGTAGCTGTTTTTCTGCATATAACCTTACCATATTCTAATTGGAGAATGACTTCATAGCACACACATACTGATCTATTAAAACTGTATAATTTTAATATTCCTATACTTTTGGTACCGTTATATGTCAATGTATATTGAATTAATGATATGGTTTATAAAAATACCAAATATCAGCGTCGTACAAAAATAATAATTCAGTAATTTACATATCCAAATGCTAAATATTAGAATCTATAGTCATATTTACACGTGATCAAGCCCAAGTATACAGTTGGAAAAAAATGTTGCTCTTTAGCTATTTTAATTAATTTAAATTGATTTTGTTGAATTTATTATATTGTTTTTGGTAAACAAACATTTCATAAAGTCATTGTGAAAGAAAATTTATAAATATTGAGTTTGGTTATGATTTAATAATAAATTTAATTTCAACGACGAACTAGTAACATAGTATTATTAAAAATACATTATAAAGTACCTAGTAATATAAATAGCAGGTATCTATCTATGTTGATATGTCTTTACGCTATGAAGTTTATCGCTCGCAGTAACAGTTTGGCCTTACCATTTGTTTACTCAACGCAAGTACGGAGAGACTGGACATAATTTGATTATGTTTATCTGCCAAAGTTAGAAAGTGAGAATTTTGCTACCGTCAAATATAAATCGTCAATACACAGTGGGAACAGGTGTGTAAGTAACTTATGTAGTTTTATGGAGTTGCGAATTGTGATGAAATTTAAGATAGCGTGTGAACTTCCTTGACAGGAAAATACTGTACTCCTAAATAAGAAATAAAAACATTAAAAAAATCATTCAAATATTCTTTTTGTTTCTTTTTGTCTTTTTTCTCGTCTAGTGCAGAGGGTAGCAGTCGAATGTTAACCTTGTCTTTATCTGTTGTCGCTACTTTGTTGCTGTTCATATCGCAAAACAAGGAGAACAACTTCTGCTCTTTTTAACCGACTTCAAAAAAGGAGGAGGTTCTCAATTCGACCGTATATATGTTTTTTTGTTATGTGTGTTCGCGGATAACTTTGTCGTTTATGAAACGATTTAAATGATCCTTTTTTTAATGGAAAATAGATATCCCAATGGTGGTACCATGATAAGGACACTAAGATCTGATGACGGCATCCTAGAGAAATCGAGTCGAACCTTGAAGTCGGTTTTTATTTTGTTAAAATTTAATTGCAGAATATAGTCAGAACTATGGTCTTAGATAAGATTCTAATGAACCTTTTATGCTTAATACATTCGGCTACTTCTCACAGTTGTATCATTTCGAGTTTGCCATGATTTAAATTAAAATTGTGCCTATTTGCCTAGTATTTGTTTCAGCTACACAAAATTTACTCACTGCTTTTTATTTTGAATCTTCTAGTATGTTTAAGTCATTAGGCTAATGCATAATAAAGGTCACATCAAGGAAAATGATGATTGTTTAATTTGCAAACAAGGCTTAAAAAAAGCTTGTTAATATTTGATTTAGCATTCAAACTTACAGCTAAATGCTAAGAGAATTTTAATACCACAATATGATTAATTAATTATACTTAAAAATGGCGTCAAGGCGGTTCTAGGTCACATATAAAAAAGTTATTAAATTTGATTTATAGAATAAAACTTCCGTAAGTTTTAGGAATATTTATTAAAGACATATGGTTATCTCGGAAATGAATAGGTGTTTTAATTTACATTCTAATTTTTCGTCTGTGGGAGAATTATAACATTAAGATCCTATTAAAATTGTGAACGATAGTTTCTATGAAACGTTTACTTGATAATTTGTTTGTGATTTTATTCCTCAACCCACCTCTGTGGTATAATTCGATATTTCATCACAGAGTGAGTCTTAGGGCGACTCCTAACTGTAAATCCGACTTGTAAAAAAACCTGTTAAAGATTTCTTGTATCAATTATGAAAAACTTATGAATACGATAAATGGTTTTTTCCTCCCAAAATAGTAGGTACTGTTTTTTATGGATGTCTGAATGTAGAGATAAATTCAACACTGATTCGAATAATGATGCAAACAAAAGCTACTAGTAATACATGTATTTGGTGAGCTAAGTAAGCTTCTTGCGTCCACATCATCTAGTCTATAAAGAAGCAGTACCTACAGTAAGTTTCAAGTTTCTTAGAAAACTAGTCCGTGTATTACTCTCGTTTTCAAGAAATTGAAAACAGGCTGTTTACATACACGTACCACTAAGACTGTTACGAATGTTTTCATAAAACTTGTTCCCATTCTTAGGAAAGATATGTTTGTATAGAAAAAACTTCCAATGTTTTTCTTAACTTCTGATGTACACATTCTAATCAGCGTGAGAACTTTCTTTGCGTGATATAGGTCAATAGTTGCATGTAGTTCGACTTATCTCCGCTAGATGATGTTGAGGTATGTTTGTTCTATGCCAATATAAACACAGACGTTTCATTAGCAAATGTTAGTTTTGGAATAGGTTTCTATCTCTATGTATTTTTAATTCACAGAGAGTTATACTTTGAAAACATTGGGGTATAAAGTAAAGTTAAAATTAATCTTATAGTTTAAAAAAAGTAAAAAAGTAGTTATCAGGAAAACCTAGTCATTCTGATCCTAAATCATTCAAAGTCGGTTACCTGAAGCATTATCATCATCTCATTGCTGTCTTCCAAATTATGTTTGTAGGTTGGTACACCTGCCTGATACTAACCCGACTAAAATTTGCTATCATTTTCAAATGCCTCTTACGATAAAGGCAATTTGGTGTAAGGAAAACGAATATCATAAAAAGCTATGGAATACCTCAAATCTTGATTGGATAAATGAAACAGCGATGGTTTCTGAGATCAGGATTTCGTGCCTCTATATTAGACCAGCGATTTGGATAACCAGTAGATTAAGAAAATTTGCTGATCTGTCGGATATATGGCCAACATATGAGATTGAGATTTTCTCAAGTAAGTATATTGATTAGAGTTCTTTGCTTACAGTAGCGCTTATGCCTACCACCATGAAGTCGTAATGCTTGTTTACCAACGGTGGCAAATAAAAATGGTAGCAACTTACATATTTTCCTTTAGTTTTCAAAAACTGAACTAAAGCAACCTACCCTTTATAGCTACACTAACATGTAAGTAGATATCGAATCGTGATGTGACTAATAGCGAACAGTTTCGCATCACTACGTCAATCCTCGATTGTCGGCTCACGACTAACACGCAACACTATTGTGAAATATCTGACATTGAATATTGTAATAATCATACTATATTGGATAATAAGAGTTAATAGGCTTACACGCC
Organism: Diaphora mendica; assembly: GCA_949125395.1. NCBI lineage: Eukaryota > Metazoa > Arthropoda > Insecta > Lepidoptera > Erebidae > Diaphora > Diaphora mendica. The sequence goes on along the minus strand of OX421331.1, from coordinate 5,552,442 downwards.
TTTTTTATGCGTAAGTTATTAGTTTTACGACAGGGAAACAAGTTGTGATGACTAAGGTGTTTTATCATATTACCATGAGTATGGACCGACTATGGTCTCACCACATGGGTTAGGTGTGTCCCATGTCTTTGTAAACTACTACTATGTACTAAATTAATAACCGGGTAAATATTAGCAAATAATATAATTAATTCAAATCTCATTGCACCGACAACTACCACTGTCTCTACTATACATTTTGATCAAACCTAAGGTTGCCTGGAAGAGATTGCTTTAGGCAATAAGGCCGCCCTTTGTACACTCCATCTCACATTTTATGTACTCTCTTCTAACTCTGTAATATTATGGTGTGCAAATAAAGAGTTTTCTATCTATCTATATTTTTGAAAAGATTACAATGTTTGGGTCTCAAGGGAAGACATTTCTATTTATCATCGATAATAAAAACATGGTGAAAGTAGAAGAGGATCTATAATGACGTTTCTTTTTATTCTTGTGAAGAAATCAATGAGTACAACATCATTAGTAAAATAGATTTAAGGCATAGAAATATCTACAAGTATACATGTATATAAATATCCGACTAACACAGTTATTAAGTTACTAACTAACTAGAAATTGTACAATTCACGAATTCTAAGTTGTCTTCCCTTCCCACCTTCTGACAGATTTTAAAGAAAAGCGGCCAAGTGCGAGTCGTACTCGCCCATGAAGGGTTCCGCAGCAGCAAGTAACATTTTTTTTTATATTTGTTTTAATTGAATCAAAGATAAATTGCAGTTTACGATTTATGACGTATTAAAAAAAACTACTTACTAGATTTCGTTCAAGCCAATTTTAAGTGGAAGTTTGCATGATAATGTACATCATATATTTTTTTTAGATTTATCATGCTCTTATTTTAGAAGTTACAGGGGGGGGGACACACATTTTACCACTTCGGAAGTGTCTCTCGCGCAATCTATTCAGTTTAGAAAAAAATGATATTAGAAACCTCAATATCATTTTTGAAGACCTATCCATAGATTCCTTCCTTTGGCACGGAACCCTAAAAAATGGATCAAAGAAAACCCACTTAATTTTACTTCTATTGTAATGATCTGTCCCTGATCTTACAACTTACATCACTGTATCGTCCATAATACGTCTAGTGTTGAACATAAAACTCCTATAAAGATGTCCAAGAATACTTACATCTTACCTCTGACCCCAATCACGAAAAATAGACGTGTCATGTTTCATATAATAAGTTCATAAACAGTCTCTAGTGAAGTATCTCCCATCAAATAACCTGTTTCCCATAGTAAATGTAAAATTTACTCCCGAGATAATGTGTCTTACCGTTGTAACATTTTTATCACATAATTTCCGGATCCAATTCAAAATTATGGGTGATAAATATTAACGTTACATATACATTATACCTGCGTTCTGGTGATTAAACTTAATGTCTAATGTTAACTTGGCTATTTTTTTATATATTTTTTATGAAATAAGAGGGCAAGCGAGCAGACGTATCGCCTGATGGTAAACGATTACCGCCGCCCATGGACACGTGCAACACCAGAAGCGTCACAAGTGCGTTGCCACACAACACAAGGGGTTGGGGAGGGGGATGGGGGGAGGGGTTGGGTTATGGGCCTTCGGTATCCTCACTCGCTCGGTGGAACACAGCGCAAGCACAATTTCACACCGGTTTTCTGTAAGGCCGTGGTATCACTCCGGTCGAGCCGGCCCATTCATGCCGAAGTGTGGCTCTCCCACGGTACGAATTAATAATACTATTTGCGTTAAGCCAGCATTATATTAGATATGTAATAGAATAAAGTTTTGTGTTTAGTCGGGTGGTTTTACATTTTCAGTGGTAAAATGGTCTCATTCAAGAGATTATATTTATTTACCTGAGTATTTTATGGTAACGGAATATGCCGTCTAGCAGACTGTAAGCTGTAGCCGCTGTAGCTGACTTACTTGGCTGTTTGAAGGGGCAGGAAGTGGTTCTCGCAGCAGCAAGCTGGGCACGTGGTTCCAAACCACCTTTTTGGTCACTTTTTATAACCAACAAGATGATTTTTGAGGATTAGGAATATATGGGACACTCGCGTGTTATTTATTGTACGTTTACACCAGCTTTCTTTCTTCTAATTGATTTCCATTGTACAATGTAGAGAATAAAACGGCAGATGGGTTATTTGGAAATAACGCTACCCCAAATAACAGTCATAATCCTTCTAAGTTTATTTATAAAGAACACTTTTTCTGTGAACCCTCAAATGTCAAATGTAAAACATACATTGTTTTGTTTGTATTTTTTAAATTTATTGTAAAACGCAGTAACGATTCAGATTCATTACATCCACGTGTGCAAAACATGTGTGTGTGATTCATTTTATTTTATTTTTTTCACAATCAAGTTCAAAGATTATGCAAATCAGAAGCGCAGTGAGGAAGAATTAATATCAATCGAGACGTTATTAACCATTCACTGTATAATGCTTTCATGTTTTAATAAACTAGCTTCTATGTACGGAGAGCGAGAAGTAAATTAAAGCTTATGCTGTCAAAAATAAGGTCGTTTAAATTGAAATAAGGAAGCAAATAATATCGGCGTGACTGGTTATAAAGTCAATCATGACATACTCAATTGTTTACTGATATCTTGATTTTAAGATCTATTTAATGTAATAAAAACTTTAAAACTATAAACATAGAGCTCGTATTTGCTGTAGCAAGTGTTTCGCGGGAATTCCAACAACCAGTGGAGTTATTTTGATGACTCTCTACTTATGTTTGCAAATCCTTTGAGTCTTGCAAAAAGTCCTTTTGTCTTTTTGATTTAACGAAGCGTATAATGATATGGACAAAAAATTCGAAGCCAAACAATGAGCTTATGGACGTACGGACAGTATTAAGAACATGCTTAAATGGTCAACTGTGTGCGATTCATTAGGATCACTTCATATTTTGTTATTAAGGTCATGTATTGTGTGTTTTTTATAATCTTTTTTGTCTGACCTTTGGGATTAGTAAGTGACATGTTGTGTACTTTTTTATTTATTTAGTCTTTGAAAAAGTAACCTACTAAAATTCTGAAATGCTTCATTTGTAAATGTAAAAAAGTTAGAAGTTATTTTTTTTATGTATGGGCTTGCCAAAATGACTCTACTCTGCCTGACGGAAAGCTTATGCGGGATCAATGAGTGGTGGTCACCATACTCATTGTGGGACATCAAAGAAATGGGTTTCTTTAGACTCATTTTAAAAACCTTAAGATCGTAATCTCATGCTGAAAAAAATAAATATTTAATTACTAGTCGTTGCCCGCGGCTTCGCCCGCGTTTATGTCGGTTATCGCGGTAAATAGTAGTCTATGTGTTATTCTGATGTATAAGCTATATTACTGTAAAGTTACATCCAAATTCGTTCAGTAATATTTGCGTGAAAGAGTAACAAACATCCATCCCTCCATCCATCCATACTTACAAACTTTCGCGTTTATAATAGGCCTTTACCTACAAAATTGCCGTTTTGTATGCAATAAGTGAAAGTACTTATTTTGCAAACTTTTTTATTTCTGTTATTCGAAGTAATCACCCATGCAATCGACGCATCTTTGCCAACGCATTGGCAGTTTATTGATGCCCTTCTTGTAAAAATCAGCTGGACGGGAGGCAACAAACTCTTCAAAGGCATTTTATACTGCCTCTCGGGAATTGAATTTTTTACCCACTAAAAAGTTGTCTAAATTTTGGAAAAAGTAATAGTCGGTAGGTGCAAGGTTTGGTGAGTATGGCGGATGAGGGAGAGCTTCCAACCCCAGCTCTTGCAGCTTGGAGACTGTCTATTGCGCAGTATGGCGTCGCGCGTTGTCGTGAAGCAGCTGCAAGAGCTGGGGTTGGAAGCTCTCCCTCATCCGCCATACTCACCAGACCTTGCACCTACCGACTATTACTTTTTCCAAAATTTAGACAACATTTTAGTGGGTAAAAAATTCAATTCCCGAGAGGCAGTAAAAAATGCCTTTGAAGAGTTTGTTGCCTCCCGTCCAGCTGATTTTTAGAAGAAGTGCATCAATAAACTGCCAATGCGTTGGCAAAGATGCGTCGATTGCATGGGTGATTACTTCGAATAACAGAAATAAAAAAGTTTGAAAAAATAAGTACTTTCACTTATTGCATACAAAACGCCAATTTCATAGGTAAAGACCTATTATTATTAGTATAGATTTTATGGAAATGGCTCTGATTTTATTAGAACTGATTTTATTGTATAAGTGTACAATTTAATATCTATCTAAAACTATAAAATCATTTTTATTCTAGTTGTCTACTTCGGTAACCATATCACGGCATATTTTTTTCAATATGGTGCAAATTATCATGTTAAAAATAAGCAAAATAATCTGAATTACCTTTACTACATTTTCATATTGTGATTCCAAATTTTTAAATATGTACAAACGCTTTGAGCTTAAAGTTTAGGGATCAAAATCATGTCTTTTGCTAACCAAGGTATGTTTTTTTTTAAATAAATAGGTGTTCGCCTTTCAGCTCATATTGTTTAAAAGTATGTATTTGAAAATTCATAATTATCTAATAATAATATTTCGGATATCTAACACAACGCCATCCAGTCGTAAACTAAGTAGACTTTGTACTATGACATATACTATGATGATACTAGGCAACTGATTGAAATACGTATTTACTTTTTTTTGGAATCTATCTATATATATAAAAGAAAGTCGTGTTAGTTACACTGTTTCTAAGTCAAGAACGGCTCAACAGATTTGGCTGAAAATTTGTGGGGAGGTAGCCTAAAACCAGGAGACGGACATAGGATACTTTTTACATAGGTTTTTTTTACTTTACCCCGCGGCGTTACCCGTGGTTGTTGTTGTACCGCGGTTAACACCGCGGGGCTCAGCTAGTATTGTAAATATTAACTTTTTTGTAAATATCTGATATTGATTTCTAATTTACATAGGGATGCTAAAGGCAGCCTCTACATCAAATGTGTCAAGATTATAATATTTTAGTAAATAGATGTGGAAATAAAATTAGTTTAAACTTTAAACTTCTTCGAAAGTCGAATTTAAAGTTGTATTTACTGTTGATGTTATTCTTGAGTCTAGAATTAACAAAAGCTACCCACAATAAATTCCTTAACAAACCATCTGAGAGAGGGGGAACAGGGTTTTGATTGATTTCATCTTCGAAACCTTACTTGCCTTTGCACTTATAGTCGTTCATCTTTAAGTCTTTGTAATGATTGTTTGTTTCAATGCCTCGACTTCGAATGTTAGTACTTGTGGACGATGTAAGTTACATTTTATTTCTTTTGTGATTTGTATATTGGGGATACGGCTGCATTTGTATGAGTGTAGACTCTAACACGCCCGATGTAGGATTATTTTTGAATGGATAAATAGGGAATAGCTTAAAAATGATAAAAAATGTTGAGGCTAACTGCTGTGGAGATAAAGCAGATAGCCAGGAATTATGAGTATTCTAATTTAATCCTGGAATATTTCTGCAGTGACCACTCTTTGCGTTCTAAAGATAGGTGGTTTTCCTCACCGACTTCCAAGAAAACGTATGTGGTTGCAATAGAGTAAGGTTCAATTTCAAAGTGACTCACGTCGCTTAGATCTTAATGGAAATGTCTTAAAGACCTATTGTGTTGGTTTAATATTTTCCTTGAATACACAGATATTAAGAACTGTTTTGTTAAAGGAATTATTTTAGTCATACTTTTTATGCTATGTTGTTTTTTTATCTGGTTATGTGTTCTAGTTCTCTATGTGGTGCATATTAAGAATACGAAATTCAACCATCCCTATTCATCCCATGGGTGTTAAAGCGACTAAGTGAACAAACTATGTAAGACAACATCACTGGAAAGAGAAAACTTGGAACCTATCCTGTACCAACCCGTTTGGCCAACATTTTATAGTACTCGAAAAAACATCATCAAACCCCCGTCATTTGACAATATTTGACATTATCAAATGTTAACAGTCTAAAAATGATTGTTCTTTTTTATTTTTCTGTAAGTTAATGGGATACTGTAAAACTACATTATGGTTTGTGTGCTGTGTTTATACAAATAAAGTGTATTATTTACCCCAAAATTTAAAAAATATAGTAAATTTAACTCAGATGTTGGTGTCCAATCCTTTACGAAAATGAATACGAAGTTAATTTATTAGTATTACTAGTTGTTGCCCGCAGCTCCACCCGCGTATATGTGGTTATCGCGGCAAATAGTAGCTTATGTGTTATTCTGATGTATAAGCTATATTACTGTAAAGTTTCATCCAAATCCGTTCAGTAGTTTTTGCGTGAAAGAGTAACAAACATCCATCCATCCATACTTACAAACTTTCGCGTTTATAATATTAGTATAGATATTAATTAAACTGTTTCTAATTAAACAATGTAGGTATTCATATGCACCAGTACAGGTTAGTAGTTTGCTTAGAGCTAAATATCTTGCCTTGCCAAGGTTTGCTAAACATCAGCATTCGTAATCGGAATGTACCAAAACAATGCCAACACAGTTATTTGCAAACCTTGTTTCTTGATGATATAGCAACAAGCTTGCTCAATAAATACAGTTAGCAGGACTGTTCAATTTATTTCTAGTATTGTCAAATAATAATAAAATTAAAAGAAAAATTACTTTTTTAAACACGAAGCTTCTAAAATTAGATATTTGAAATTAACTAAAAAGTTAAAAAAAAATAAAAAAAAAAAAAAAAGCTTGTTAGGGACATAAAATTAAATAACAGAAGTCATCTATGATGACATTGTTTAATTTTAAATAAAATTAAGACTAAACTTGGTACGAAAGAAGAAAATCATTTTGTGTACATAATCAATGAAATATTATAATTTCTATTATCTAGTTTTGAACAAAACTGTACTAAAATAGACATTGTGTTATTGCGAGATTGATTTTCCAAAAAGATGGCGAAGTGCGATGTAAATGCGATAAAAGTAAAAAAGTAGGCATAGTGCTACCTAATGTATGAAGATTTAATAAAGTTGGCATGATGCTACACATTGTTTAAAATTATAAGTCGACTAAGTGCGATAGTCGGTATCGTTCTACTAAACTAAACCGTTCAAATTGACGCTGGCACATAATAAAAACAATAGTGCCTCTTTCTGTGTTTTTGTAACATTTTTGTACAACTGTAATCAGTGAATCTTTCATTTTAAATTAATTAACTTACACTTGTTATGACGCAATGGCTTTATTAAATTGACTGACATTTATTAAATGGTGTAAAAGCAAAACAATGTTTATTCTAAATGTTATTCGTTTAAATTCTTGCAACGTTGAATCCCTCACTACATTCAAATATAGAGCAACTAAGTAAGCAATATTAGGATGGATCTCACGGCACGCTATATTAGAATCTAAATTGCATCATAAGTTCATGTAGAAAGTTATTTCTCTAGGGACCTTACTATGTAGAAAGTGCTACTTTTATTGTTTAAGATATTTAGTTTACAACATATTTATTGTGTGCAATAACTGATATCAAACTAAAGAAACTGTTGTGTAAACTTGTTTAGGATTATTTAATAAACAATTGCATTAATACACATATTTAAAACATCATCATCATTATCAACAACCTTTAATGGTTCACTGCTGGATGTAAAAATAGAAAATACAGAGAGAAGAGAATAGAAAATATGACTAAATTTAATGATAAACGTGAAAGAGTCAAGATAGTAGAGCCACGCTGATTTCAGCACGAACGGGCCTGCTCGACAGGGGCGGTACTACTCCACACAGAAGATCAACATAAAATGACAGCGATCGTGCTGTCGTGTTTCGTTGGTGAGTGCGAGACCGGAGGCCCAATGATGCAGAAGCATCACTAGCCCGCCATGGTGTGGGTCGCCATGCTGCATTGTTGCATTGTCTGCATTCGAAGTATGGTGACCACAACTCTTGGATTCTGCTTATGCTTTTCATCAGGCAGAGTAGAGTCATTGTGACAGGGCCAAATATATAAAAAAAGATCTATGTTCAGCAACAAAGAGCCGGCTGGACCGCTATCTTCCTCGCAGAAGCTGTTATGTAATCATTTCCTAAATAGTAAATAAGGTAACCGAAAACAAAACTTTTTGATCTAATTGGGGGAAGGGACATAAGTTTAAAGTCCATTGGCAACGATAGTCAATTACCATCAAATTACAATAAATTAATATCATACAATATCATAATTAATTACTGATTACTTTGACATTATTCAACAGTTTATAAAAAATAAATACACCAAAACATTATATATATAAAAAAAAAGTAATGACTTTCGAAATAAAAGTCCAGTGCAGTGCAAAATTGAAACAAAAAGCATTAAAAATAAAATTATTGACATTACCACATGGTCTGATCCCAGCCAATTAGCGAAGAAATAATTATATAAACATCGAATCTCGATTCAATTTTAAAATCACTTGCAAGTATACGGCGACGATAACTGTAAAATGAAGTGTGAGTGAAACATACATAATTATTGTTGCACATTTTTTTAATCTGTACAACTTTAATAAAGATTACACACATATACCACAATGGATTATTAAGCTACAATGTATTTGTAGCCATTTGTTATCAAACTTGATAGAGACCCCTTATTTTCCGTAAGGAGTCATAGGTGGGGGGAAGCTACGGTAAGCTCGTTGGCTCGATGAAGTTCAACGAAAGGATTAATAACAGTGGTTTACGACAAAATATACTATAGAATCAATAAACATCAACCCCATCACTTAGATGGATGACACTCCACCATTGTAGGCTTTTGGAGAAACTTTTTGGATCGAACAATCAATTTATAGAACTGATTACCCGAAGTTTCAAGAAAAGACCGTAGACCTCAAAGTACGTACACACAAGTAGTGGGCGGGCAACTCATTTACGACTCATGAGTTGCAAGCGTCTGTTAGCAACGGCACTTGATATCTAGACGACTCTTTAGGTCTCCTGTCTCAAAAAAGCATTTTAGTAAGTAAAAAATGAAACAAAATACAAGAAGGAAAAGTAGGATGTGAATAAAATTTGCCGTACATGAAAAACATTGGGGTCGGCTTTCAATCATTTCGATCAGATTTGGTGTTATGATCGTCACGCCACCCACCGTAACCAGTGAGGTGGTCTGTTGCAACGATAATAAAACAAGACAGATAAATATAATTTCATTCAGACTTATTTTTTCAATGTAAAGAAACGTATTGTAATTGTATGTCGATCCGTGTCATTGACTTATGGAATATAAACAAAATTTTGCGTCTTCAATATGACAAGATTCCAGCGTACGTAATAATTGCACACGGGACCGGCCGACTGCTGACTCATTCACTTCTTTAATTGAACGGACGTCGTAAGCAGGCGTTACGAGATTTGCATGTGTTATTGTAATAAAATGAATGGCAATATGTTAACCTCATATTGAATCTGAACCATTGAACAAAAACGCGGCAAATAAATTTAGCTGATTTAGAAAATTATTCAGGAATTGTACCTATATGTGCTCAATTGAGTAGTCTAAAACAGTGACGTCACAACTTTTTATTTAGTACATTTTTTATGAAAAGTTATCGTTTTGACAGATAATAAAAAGTAACTAATTGGACTAACGTCATCATTCCTATTAAATAAATAAAGACCTACCTCACTTTCGTCTGATGTCTAAAAACTGTTCGTGGATCGCAGATTAGATGAAGAACAAACAAGGTTCTGAAAAGATCTTAGAAGCTTACATTCAGGCCGTTTGAAAGCCATACAAAAGGACTAAGAGTATGACTGCCTCGTGTTTGTTTACGAGCCTAGTGCTTATTGATATAAAAGAGAAAGCTTTTCAATCAATCAATACGCGAACAGTGCTTGAGACGATAGATGTTAAATTGACTACAATTGAAGTGTTTTGATAACATGTCACTCTGAATACAAGAGCAGATATTGATGGCGATATCTTTCAAAACAAACAAAAGACTGGAAGATGTGTGCGAAAATCTCTACGTCAAATTATATTATGCGTCTAGTGTACATTTATTCTGATAGGGTATGGATAACTAAGAGATGATAAATAGAATAATCTCCGTTAGAAATATTTTTTAAATAATTTAAACATTTCAAATATTATGGATGGATGCGAACTGCATAAGACCAGGATACTTGGCGCTCTTTTCGAGCAAACTTCGTTCAGTAGTAGACGGCAATAGGTTGATATTTATATGTCTACGAGTATATGAAACCAACAAAATTAAATATTGCTGCAACATGCATCTTATTATTGTCTATGAGGATCCAAGTACTTGACGTCAAATGACTCATGATTACTAGCATCTTATTTAGTAGTACAGATAGTTTCTAAGATAGCTGTACTGTTGTCATGATCGAAGTCCCTTATAAACTAAATGCCTAAATACCTATCAATAAATAAACAAAATAAAAAAAACTACTTTAACTACCTAACAATAAACCTTAAAAACGTATAACATTAAAGAACCTAAATTATGACAACTAGTTTGCAATCTATCTTCTTTAATATAAAAGAGTAAGGTGACTGACATGTAGGTTCTTTAAATAACGTAAGTGAGCACTAAAAAAGGAATTTTTGAAATTCCACCCCTAAGGGGGTAAATCAGGGGATGAAAGTCTGCGTGAGCGAAGCCGCGTGTAAAAGCTAGTATCATATAAATGTTATGTTCCATCCTCAAACGTACATACATTTTCGTCAAATTTACTGTAATCACAAATAATTCAATCATTAATGGAATAAGAATCATCAATATTAATCATAATATAAATCATTAATATCTTATTGGTTCTGGAATATAAATATTCGTCTGGAATGATTATAATTTTGTAACAAAATTCTTAATTTGTAAGGTTTTGACATTATATGCCTACATAGTCTTTGGACATAATATGTAAACAATTTAATTTGCTTTTGCGTCTTTTCTGAAAGCTAGTCATAGGATGTCGGCATCTTCTAATTTTCTCAGAAATGAGTGACTCGCAAAGGGTCTGAAAAGATCTATTTACTATATAAACTCGTTTAGTATTTACTATAAGGCATGCTACATAACGAAAGCTTTTTATTCCAAAATAATATAGATTATGTGTCTTTAGATTTTAAGTAATACTTGCCGCTTAAAAAAACTTTTTAAAATTATGCCTACTACAAAAATGTAATTGAAAATATGTCTTTACTGACGAATTTATTTATTCTCTGCACCCAATTTAAGTGGCTTTACGCAGAACTTAACCGTACTTTACCAAGTTGTGTATACGCATGACTCAGAGTTAGTTGTTGATATAAATGTCGATTTAATATCGTGTAGGTTGTTTAGACAGCTTAAATTTCCATCAGTAGACGAAACAGGTAGGCGACCGTGACCTGTTTAAGCCATAATTTATATTCTCCAATCTATCTGTATAAGCAACATAAATTTCCCCTGTTATTTGTCTGTACATTCAATACACTTTCAATTTTTCCATCTTATAGTCTTAAATTCCCGTTTAACGATAATAATCCGTCAGTGGCACTAAAATAAATAATATTTGGTAAATTGAGCATAACATCTTACATGTTTCATGATAAAGGTTTCCCTTTAGAATGGCATATTATTATTATTGTAAATGTTTTTCCTTTATTACATTGGTCACTCATCGCATATAATAGGTCTTTACCTATGAAATTGCCGTTTTGTATGCAATAAGTGAAAGTACTTATTTTTTCAAACTTTTTTATTTCTGTTATTCGAAGTAATCACCCATGCAAACTCTTCAAAGGCATGTTGTACTGCCTCTCGGGAATTGAATTTTTTACCCACTAAAAAGTTGTCTAAATTTTGGAAAAAGTAATAGTCGGTAAGTGCAAGGTCTGGTGAGTATGGCGGATGAGGGAGAGCTTCCAACCCCAGCTCTTGCAGCTTGGAGACTGTCTGTTGCGCAGTATGGGGTCGCGCGTTGTCGTGAAGGAGCAGTGGGGACGCCCGATTGACCAAAGCTGGTTGCAGATGTGCAAGCTTCTCCATCATTCTCTCCAGTTCTTCACAGTACACATCTGCATTAATGCTCATGCCGTTTTGTAAAAAGCTGTGGTGAATCACACCCGCACTAGACCACCAAACAGTGACCATCGCCTTTTTAGGGGTCATTTTTGGTTTAGGGCATTGCTTTGGTGCTGAACCAGGGTCTAACCAACTTGCTGAGCGCTTTCGATTGTCGGACAGAATCCATTTTTCGTCTCACGTTACAATTTTCTTTCAATTCGTTTCAAAATTCCTTCATTTCTTTGCCTGTTGAGCAGCGCAAGGCAGGTCTCGACGAGTACGTTGCGCTGGCGATCGTTAAGGTCGTGGGGCACCCATCTATCAAGCTTTTTTACCTTGCCAATTTGTCGCAAATGGATCAATATTGTTTTCATGCTTACATTAAAAGCTGCTGCTAGCTCAGCTGTAGATTAAGTTTCGTCAGCTCCCACAATCGCCTTTAATTCATTATTCTTAACCAAAGTCTCCGGACGACCACGAGCTTCATTTTTCAAGTCAAAATTTCCAGAACGGAACCGGGAAAACCAATAACGAGTTGTGCGTTCGTTTGTACAGTTCTTTCCGTAAACGTTTTTGATGTTACGTGCCGTTTGTGTCGCGTTGGTGCCACGACGGAACTCATATTCCATAATTACACGATTTCTTAAAGTATCCATTATGACAAAAAATGTTCATTTGTAATGAAAATACAACGCTAATCAAAAAACAAAAAACGAAGTTTGTAAATAGAATGTCATGGTTTCAAAACAAAATTAATTTGAATTTAGAATACAGAGGCATTACAAACTTTTTTTTATTTGAAATGACCAGTACTGAAGGAAGGCAAATTTCATAGGAAAAGACCTAATATTACAACTTATAGATACAAGTAGGTAATTCAGTTAAACTTATGCGTCTATTTCTTGAAAATTATATGCCGGTCCCTTTTTTATATGGAAAAGCTGCTAAATTAACTGGTGACCGATCTGATGGTAAGCGGCTATCACTAGCCATGGACACTTGGACAGCTTGAACTCAAGAGATGCAAGTGCTAATGCATCAGTGCTTTTGAGTGCCTCTTCCAAGGCTTCTGATAACCACACTCATTAGAATGAAACGAAAGAAAATCGACTTTTTATGAGGCCCTGGTATCATTCAAGTCGAGCTGGTCTATTTAGGAAAAGCATGGTTCTTTTGTGAAAATACCTAGATTTTTAATATGTTAGTTTTTTTTTGACAACTCCCGCATTAGGAATAAACATCCTGTGTCGCGGGGGACTTTACTTTACAGACATACATAAAACGGACACAATTAACACCCAAACTCAGAACAAAAATTTGTGGATCACACCACACAAAGTGTTGTCCCGTGTAGGATTTGAACCCACAACACTTGGCGAATTGGCAAGCGGCGCGGCGACGGTGGCGACCGCCTAAACCACTAGGCCAACCGTGCAGTTTACACTCGCAATAATAACATACCATGACCCGGTTTAGTATAAGTGATTAATATACTCTTAGTAAGTATTATAAATAGATATAAGATTAGCTAAATCAGTAATGTAATCGTTGAACTTGCATAATGCATAACATAAAATGTATTATGTAAATATTATGTATTACATATGTACAGGTTGATAAACTCATTGATATATTTGTGTACTGGTCAATGCTATCAACTGGTCTGAATACGAGTACTATTACATATCTTATTAATTGTTATCATTTCGTCAGATACTTTAGTTATTTATCTTTTTAACTCACTTCAAAAAAGAAGGAGGTTCTCAATGCAACCGTATTCCAATTCAATCAAAACCGTTTTTTTTTATGTGTGTTACGGGATAACTTCTTCGTTTATGAACCCATTTTGATGATTCTTTTTTCAATGAAAAAGAGATATCCCAACGGTGGTACCATGATAAGGACACTAAGATCTGATGACGGCATCCAAGAGAAATCGAGTCGAACCTTGAAGTCGGTTTTTGTTTTTGTTAAAATTTTATTTGTTATGCCTCAAGTGACTCACAGCATGGCATCCACCTAATAAATTGTACCCCCCATAGTCTAGTCTAGCCCATGTTATGTATGTTCCACCGTAGTGCCTAATCTACTGAATCGATTTTAATGAATGAGGTGTCAATAGATCCTTAAAATAGCCCATGTGACAAAGGCTATATATAATAATTTTGACAAAAGTTTTTACGTGGTCGAGTTATAGTTTTTTAAGCATTTTCTTGTTTAGATAACTCGACGCTCTTATTTTTTTTATTACTACTAAACATTTCTATTATCAATTGAAATCTTTAGTGGTGTCTATTTTTTATTTTTTTATTAAACACAACGCCATCTAGTCCCAAGCTAAGCAGAGCTTGTGTTATGGGTACTGGACAACTGATACAAATACATATATACTTTTTTTTTTTTTTGTAAATACATACATATTATACATAGAAACACCCAAACTCCGAAACAAAGATTTGTAGATCATACAAACATTTGGTCCGACCCGGGAATCGAACCCGAGACCTCATGATCAGCAGTCGCACACGCCAACCGCGAGACCAACGAGGCATTCATTACTGAATGAAAATACGGATAACGGTACGCCCATAGTTTTTTCGAGCCATGACTATCCCCATACAAGATATTTGGTATCCCTTACCTAAACGTTCGTGCTGTCGTGTTTCGTTGGTGAGTGCGAGACCGGCGGAGGTCCAATGATACTGAGGCCTCACCAGGCCGCACTGGTGTGGGTCACCATGCTGCATTGTTGCATTGTCTGCACGAGCAATGGGTATTGTGACCACCACTCTCGGATTCTGCTTATGCTTTCCATCAGGTAGAGTAGAGTCGTTTTGGCAGGGCCATACATAAAAAAAAACTCCACAGGTGCATGTGTTTTCTAAACCCCAATTTACCTTATTCCTTCATTCCATCTGAAACCGATTTAAATGTGAACGAAGGTTAAGTCGACCACTTTTTTTGCAGTATCACAAATTGCACCCACTTCAAATTTAACAAAACATCCATGATGAACTTACAAAGACAGAATTCACTAGTGAGGAGAATAGATATAAATCTTTAAATTGAAGAATATAAAAATCTTACTATTGAATGTAGCCAGATTTAGGTCAACAATCCAATTAAACTCCTTCATCAAAATGCAGTTTAGTCAATAATTGCTATATCCTTTCACCTCGATAAGGTCAATATGGAATTAACGTTGGTTCAGAGTGCAGGATGCTGCCTACGCACAACTCAAGGCGATCTCGCACCAAAGGCCCCATTGTATTACTGCTATAGAACACATATTGAATATTGACGGAGGTTTAGCAATTATGTTACGGAATATTCGTGAACAAGTAAAATTTTAACAAAATAAAAACCGACTTCAAGGTTCGACTTGATTTCTCTTGGATGCTATCATCAGATCTTAGTGTCCTTATCATGGTACCACCGTTGGGATATCTCTTTTCCATTAAAAAAAGAATCATCAATATCGGTTCATAAACGACGAAGTTATCCCCGAACACATATAAAAAAAAAAAAAAAATATACGGTCGAATTGAGAAATCTCCTCCTTTTTTTGAAGTCGGTTAATAAAACAAACCACTCAGAAAAATATGGTTACTTTATTTATACAGGATCTTCTCCTGCAAAGCTCTGATAGTTTCGATATATTTTAGACCGATCTCCGTATTTTATTAGGGTATAGGGTCAAAATATTAGGTCTTTACCTATGAAATTGCCGTTCTTCAGTACTGGTCATTTCAAATAAAAAAAAGTTTGCAATGGCTCTGTATTCTAAATTCAAATTAATTTTGTTTTAAAACCATGACATTCTATTTACAAAATCAGTCTTTTGTTTTTTGATTAGCGTTGTATTTTCATTACACTTGAACATTTTTCGTCATAATGGATACTTTAAAAATTCGTGTAATTATGGAATATGAGTTCCGTCGTGGCACCAACGCGACACAAACGGCACGTAACATCAAAAACGTTTACGGAGAGAACTGTACAAACGAACGCACAACCCGTTATTGGTTTTCCCGGTTCCGTTCTGGAAATTTTGGCTTGAAAAATGAAGCTCGTGGTCGTCCGGAGACTTTGGTTAACAATAATGAATTAAAGGCGATTGTGGAAGCTGACGAAACTCAATCTACAGCTGAGCTAGCAGCAGCTTTTAATGTTAGCATCAAAACAATATTGATCCATTTGCGACAAATTGGCAAGGTGAAAAAGCTTGATAGATGGGTGCCCCACGACCATAACAATCGCCAGAGCAACGTACGCGTCAAGACCTGCCATGCGCTGCTCAACAGGCAAAGAAATGAAGGAATTTTGAAACGAATTGAAAGAAAATTGTAACGTGAGACGAAAAATGGATTCTGTCCGACAATCGAAAGCGCTCAGCAAGTTGGTTAGACCCTGGTTCAGCACCAAAGCAATGCCCTAAACCAAAAATTACCCTTAAAAAGATGATGGTCACTGTTTGGTGGTCTAGTGCGGGTGTGATTCACCACAGCTTTTTACAAAACGGCATGAGCATTAATGCAGATGTGTACTGTGAAGAACTGGAGAGAATGATGGAGAAGCTTGCACATCTGCAACCAGTTTTGGTCAATCGGTCGTCCCCACTGCTCCTTCACGACAACGCGCGACCCCATACTGCGCAACAGACAGTCTCCAAGTTGCAAGAGATGGGGTTGGAAGCTCTCCCTCATCCGCCATACTCACCAGACCTTGCACCTACCGACTATTACTTTTTCCAAAATTTAGACAACTTTTTAGTGGGTAAAAAATTCAATTTCCGAGAGGCAGTACAAAATGCCTTTGAAGAGTTTGTTGCCTCCCGTCTAGCTGATTTTTACAAGAAGGGCATCAATAAACTGCCAATGCGTTGGCAAAGATGCGTCGATTGCATGGGTGATTACTTCGAATAACAGAAATAAAAAAGTTTGAAAAAATAAGTACTTTCACTTATTGCATACAAAACGGCAATTTCATAGGTAAAGACGACTGAAAATTGGTGGGGAAGTATCTTAAAACCAGGAGACGGACATAGGATACTTTTTATAAAAACAATTTTAAACTTTTTTTTTTACTTTTCGCCACGGCGTTAATCGCAGTTGTTGTTGTACGGATAACACCGCGGGGCTCAGCTAGTTAATATTTTAAATCTAAAGAGTAGTACTCGTCCGATTTGATATTTCTTTCATTATTAAATAGCCCAGTAATCAAGAAAGCCTATAGTCTTAGAATCATCACGCTATGATCAAAAAGAACGGAGTATCAATGAAATGTGTTGTAAAAACGGGTAAAAAATATTTTGAGAGCTCCCATTGCGTGCTCTGCCTAAACGGTTAAAGTTTCACAAAAGCAATGTATGAAATAATTGTTTCCCTTTAAAAGATCTAAAAAAGTGATAGTGAAAACAAACCAATCATAGTAATCAGTGTTATTGCACAATATTAATCATATACATTAACAATTTCATATAAGTAGGTAATTGAATCTACACACTGAATTAACTGAATTCCATTTGCCAAGTGGAATCAAGTGGTAGACAGCAATATCTGTATAGCAAGCAATAGGGTATTGCAACTTAATTGAGGTTATAGGTATATTATATACTAGCGGCCGCTTGCGACTTCGTACGCGTGGAGCTAGTTATTTGCAAATAATTTTTAATTATGTTCGGAAAAGCTAGATACATAATTAGTACATCTCCACACCATCTATAGAGCATACATTTTAAATTTCAAGTCTCTTACTTCAAAAACATAGGACTTTCATACAAACTTCCAACCCCCGTTTTGCCCCCTTAGAGGTGGAGTTTCGTAAAATCCGTTCTTAGCGGATGTCTACACCCTATAAGGAACCTACTTGCCAAATTTCAAGTCTGTAGGTGTTATAGTTTCTGAGATTTCATGATTAATAAGTGAGTGGTATTTCGCTTTGGTATGTATGTTTGGTAGGTACCCGACGTTTTAACATAGGATTTAGGTAAAACAATTCTACAACCACCCTTGAATATGGTTGTGGTTTTTGTTGTTGGTATATTATTATATTATACTTCGTAATTTTTTCTTTTATAATCTCCTATAGATGTTTTAAGGAGGAATGTTTTATGTTACAGTACCTTATAGTTCGAAAACCACGCATCACACACTTTATCTGCTTAAAGTGTTCAGGCGATCAAATCTTAAACCGTGGGAGGGCCACGCTTCGGCATGAATGGGCCCTCTCGACCGGAGTGATACCACGGCCTCACAGAAAACCAGTGTAAAACAGCGCTTGCGCTGTGTTTCAACGTGTGAGTGAGGATACTGGAGGCCCATACCCCAACCCCTCCCCGCATCCCCCTCCCCATCCCCCAAAGGCCGGCAACGCACTTGTAACGCTTCTGGTGTTGCAGGTGTTCATAGGCGGCGGTAATCGCTTACCATCAGGCGATAGGTCTACTCGTTTGCCACCTATTCCATAAAAAAAAGCTCTGCGTAGTTTGAGATCCTACGCCCTTGAGTGAGGTGTTTCAAATCATCATCATTATTATCTAACAACCAAACTACACAATTGCTTAAAACAATAGGAGTCTAAATTATCATTGAAATTACTGGTCTATAACCCAGATGCTTCCGTCCGTCTGTAGATTATTCTAATTGCATAATAAGCTGCTTATACACTTCACATGAGGCACAAAACAAAGGACTACATCATAGAGGGGCCATTTAAATAGAAGTTTTCTTTCCCCTTGCGATCAAAGCATCGTATAGTGTGTAATCATACTGTGTTTTTACTTAAGTTGGTATACGTATCGCAGATACGCATTAAAAGTACGCGAGTTTTGAAACGTGAGAAGCGATTTTTTAAATTAATGTTTAGATGCTAGCATTTTCCTGGGGCTTATTTTATTGCCATTCATAAAATAAATTAAATTAAAAATCTTTTTAAAAACAAGCTTTAACTGGAATGCCTCGAGACGAATCAAACGAGCCCGAACTCGATGATGTTGCGACGTTTCTTTACAGAGTTCCTATCGCCACCTTCCAGTCATTAATCAGCTCCATGTCATTATAATATTGTATAGTCACGCTGTTTACATATGCTTGCAAAATTTCAGCAAAATCGGTTGAAGATACACATTGCAAGTTAATAAAAAGCTTGTAAAAAGTTCCTTTTCCAATAGTAAGGTTTTTTCTCTGTGTGTTTTGAAATACCTTAAGTATCACTAAGTAATATGATTTTGATTATATATATATCTATTCGATATAGATCATAAAGAATGTAATTATATCTAACTTACAATATTTGTTTGCCACCATTTTTTTTATTTGTGAAATCGCGTAAATAGCCTTCTCATTTTTAAAATTGTACAATTCTATATTTTCTAGCATTCTAGTTGTAAACTTCTCGAAAAGCTATAAAATAAACTAAAAGACATAAAATATACGTGGAAAGGCTAATATTGCTAAAAGCATAGATTGTTTCTAACTTAACAAAGAATAACTATGACAAATGATCTTTTCTAAATGATGGATTATTCATAAGTTATTAAAGTAACCGTAAATTTTGATGTATATAACTGTCATAATGTTTATTTTGTCGCTGGTGACATTGGTACCTATATTTAAGTAAATGATGTTCACTTTTAGTTTCTACACAATGAAAAATTATGCTACGTAAGTTTCTACCATACTTAAACACTAGCTGAGCCAGTTTCCTTGCGGTGGTTTTTAGCTATGTTTGGTTAATATCTCCAGCAGTGTAAAAGTATCAGCTCTTCCAAAATAATGTAAGGCATTTTTGGCGTATGTTTTCTGGATTAAGTGCTTGCGTAGGGGTTTTTTTAACCGACTTCAAAAAAGGAGGAGGTTCTCAATTCGACCGTATATATGTTTTTTTTATGTGTGTTCGCGGATAACTTAGTCGTTTATGAACCGATTTTGATAATTCTGTTTAATGGAAAGGAGATGTCTCAACGGTCGTACCATGATAAGGACATTAAGATCTGATGATAGTGTCCAAGAGAAATCGTGTCGAACCTTGAAGTCGGTTTTTGTTTTTGTATTTTTTTATTATATTTTTAATTTAAGCTTGTTGTTAGCAAAAGATATATATATATAATAATAATAATGATAACGTTTATTTGTAAAAGATATATATATTATGTGAAGTGCATGCCTATGTTTATTGGGTTCTGTAGGTGTTAAACGGTTTTATTGTTGTTTGTTAACTATTAAGATTCCCAGAGTTCAAATTAATCAATTCACTTCAGCTTATTTCTATTACCTCATTGAATTCTGAGATTCAATTTGCGCGTGGGTTGTACAATATTCAGGATTGTACAATCAGTTTGCTAAGTAGTTTGTATATGTACTATAATTGAATTTGTATACGTGGAATCGGTTAATTGAGTTGTAAACTGTTACTGTAAAATGAACTGCATGACGTCAATTGAGAGAATCACTTTTTTTATGTATGGGTCTGCCAAAATGACTCTACTCTGCCTGATGGAAAGCATGAGCAGAATCCAAGAGTGGTAGTCACCATACTCACTGCGAATGCAACAATGCAGCATGGTGACCCACACCATGGCGGCCTAGTGATGCTTCTGCATCATTGGCCCTCCGGTCTCGCACTCATCAACGAAACACCACAGCACGAACGCTGTCATTTTACGTTGATTTTCTGTGCGAGGGTAGTACCGCCCCGGTCGAGCCGGCCCGTTCGTGCTGAAATCAGCGTGGCTCTACTACCTTCTTAAAGGTAACCCTCTCACTGAAGAGCTGGGAGAGCCATGCTCTGGGACATAACGTGAAATTCCCTGTAGGTATCACTTTGGTCTACCTGATTTATATCTCTCTCGCTCTTATATCGCTCGTTAAAATTTTTTTATTTAACAAATGACGTTTAAAGAAGATAAGTGATTGATCGATTCAAGATATCTACTGTGTACTGTCGATTTTTTCCATCCAAAGGTTACTTGTAAGAGATTTATTTTAGCAATAAGGCCACCTATTATGACCATCTCACCAGAAAGACGTCTACTTCTGTACTTAAGCCTCTTCCAAGTTTCTCCACAACAACTCTAATAAAAATAATCTTCAATTTTAGTTCTTAGACACAAATATATATGTACCAGTTGTAGCCCGCGGCTCTGCCCGCGTATATGTCGGTTATAGCGGCAAATAGTAGCCTATGTGTTATTCGGATTTATAAGCTATATTATGGTAAAGTTTTATCCAAATCCGTTTAGTAGTTTTTGCGACAAGAGTAACAAACATGCATCCATCCATCCATCCATACTTACAAACTTTCGCGTTTATAATATTAAGTATATACGTATAAGTGATCTTGATGAATGGCGTATATTTCGTCGTCACGTCGCTTTCTACAGCATTAAAGTGTCGTGCGTTCAAACTTTACATGGGATAACGCTTTATGTGATCCAAAGATTGTTGTTTTAAGCATGAGTGTTTTTTATATCTGTTTCATATATGTCCCACGCAAAAGAAAGAGTTTCCTAAAGAAAGAGTTGTATTTAAAAAAAAAAACAAAAAAACTTAAAGCACAGACTACCGGTGACAAACACTGCGCTTATATTAGACATATCTCTTTGGACTCTTTGTCATATCCATTTACTCCATTGTAATTGATGTACAATACCTATCTACCTAAAGCCTAAATAAAAAAGCAAATGTAAAAAAAATCCTTTAAGATATTGCCAAGTACCATCTCCTTCAAACTACAAGTCACGTTACATCTGCCACGTGGGTGTAGCCGATCCTTGCCTCTTAACGCCCACTGCCTTCATTACTGCTTATGCCTGTAATTGAGGTGTTCGTAATACCGATCGTTGTAAATTTAATATTGCTAAAAGCGCTTTGCGTCATTTAGAATGAAACGAGTTCTGCTATCTTTTTTTTTTATGGAATAGGCGGGCAAACGAGCAGACGTAGCGCCTGATGGTAAGCGATTACTGCCGCCCATGGACACCTGCAACACCAAAGGCGTCACTTGTGCGTTGCCGGCCTTTGGTGGATGGAGGGGTATGGGGGAGATAGGGAAAGGGGTTGGGGTATGGGCCTCCGGTATCCTCACTCACTCGGTGAAACACAGCGCAAGCACTATTTTACACCGGTTTTCTGTGAGGCCGTGGTATCATACCGGTCGAGCCGGCCCATTTATGCCGAAGCGTGGCTCTCCCACGGTAATATATATCTCCTAAACTACAGTAATACACCGGTTTCTATCATGAAGAACAATTACTATGAGTGAGTTTAAAAGTAGAGCTCTTTACATTTCTGCTCAAATTAAAGTCGCAAGGCTAAGGAAGGACTTCAAACGTACAAGAGATTAAACGGCCTTATTAAGCGCTTTAAGCCAAAGGCTAGAAATTACAAATGAGTTCATAGGTAGGCAGTATTAATTGCTATCGTTTAATTCTGAATAGTTGTTTGCAAAATTAATTATTAATAAATATTTGATGAATACTTTTTATTTTTGCTAAATTATTCCAGGATAAACTGAAACAATTACATTTCTTACTATTTTTCGTCATTATCGTAAAAATAACTCTACGAAAAAGAACCTTGTACATACAAATATAAGGTTAATCATTTAAATTACATAAATTATACTTAAGCTACTTTAAAAAAAAATGCCGAATAGTGGCCAGAACTTTATTGGATTCAAAAAATTCTAAATTCAAAACGCGCGTGAGGGAATAGTAGTTAAGGCATGCGAATGATAATATCTACATACACATATCTGTTCCGAGTAAATCGATATCTACTCGTTATTGATCACGTTACTCACATATCGATTACGTTATTCGAAATATGACCTTGAATAGGTGCACGTTTCTTCCGTATGCACATTACTTCTATTGCGAAGTAGGCCTTATAGTTATATTTTTATTTGTATCAATAAATTGATGGCTTAACGGTTGAGTCGTCAAACTTGTTCAATCATTCAACAATGGTGAATATTTATGTTCCATTTGAGCCTCTTTGAATAGGTTTCTAATAAATCATTGAAATGCTTTGTGTAAACAACACTTGCTGACATTATATGATGTTTATTTGCATATTCTATTAGGAACTTAATTTGAATACCTTTAAAGAATCGACAGTTCTGAAGTGTATAGAACTTAAGTCGCGCATTATTTCAGTGTTCTGCTTTAAAAGTTGCTTCAGAAGAGTACGTACTTGTGTTTAGAAGAATGAAGGTTATGCTTGATTACGTCACTATATATTTATTTTCAAAAATTCCAATAAAATATCTTAAAATATTAGTCTGATATAGTCGGTAGCTAATAAAACATAAACCTAATAAAATTAGTCAATAAGAAACATGTAAAAATCGATCAGAAGTAATAAACAGAAAAATGACTTATTCTCTATATTTATCATTCCACACAGCGATAATCGATTATAAAGAACATCATTTTGGACTAATTAGTCGAGTTTTACACCGGAAATAGTAGCCTCACTAATCATGAATATGTCTGCGTTATAAAATTATACCAGTAACTGATATGAATTTCAGCTTTATAGACCCATAAATTACAAATGCAACATAGTAATGGTGACCTAAATATTTATGGCATTTGACACTTGGCTCATAAAATTTGTTCATTCATACAAACTTGTTCCAACGTCGGGAACTGGCCATCACTGGAAAGGTTGTTGTCATTAATTAATCTGTAACACCATTTTCATAATTAACTTAAAAAATGTATCATTGGGCATTCATCGTCATTAAAAAAATGTGATAAGCTATATTCTTCAATTTCTACTAACCCAGCGTGGTATTCAACTCTCAATTTGGAACAAAGTATTTTCTTGATTGACAAATGACTAAATTATGGCGATATAAACACAAAAAAAACAAGAACCTGATCCTTATTTTGAAGTCGGTTAATAAGGGAATAAAACAGGAACATAAGAATTTGAAAGTCATCATTTAAAAAAAATAACAAATGTATCACAACTTGAAATAAAAATATTTTTATTTCTTAAATTGCATGTTCTACTATAGATAATATAGAAAGCTATGTATATAACCATAATTTATAAAAACAATTATAACAATATTTACATACAAGCGTCAAAAAACTCCACATCTTCGCCTATTGGTAGCGTTCCCAAAAGACTGGCAGCATTACCACGTTGAATTTCTTATATACGTTATTATTATATTTTTTTTCATACTCTATTCAGACAAAATTAGTATATTGTGCATTACATTTTTTATTAATAATTTATTAAATTTGTTCCTGAGAAGTTTTCTTTTTGATTCTTTATCTGAATACATAAAATGTTTTAGATTCTCACGCACACTCAATAAGATAGAAAATATGTATTAAACATGCTGTTAATAAAACGCTACTAAGAACGCGAAAACATAAATATTGAATTTCTCACATAAATCAACGACATGGTACATCAATCTTTGATTGACAATAACCAGATTTCGTCAACAAAATTATGGATTTATAGCTGACCCGGCGAACTTCGTACCGCCATATTTACATATCTGTCTCAGCTTCCCACAGGCAGTGTACAGTCGGGGACAAAAAAAAACACTTTTCCCGTTATCTTTAATTTTTTTTCTTTCTAGCAAAAAAAGAAGGAACGAAATCGGACTATGTGTTATTGAATTAAAACTAAGTACATATGACTTTCATCCCCAGCAGGAAACCGTGCTGAATTTCGGGATAAAAAGTATCCTATGTCCTACATCGTAGTATGAACTCAAATCATGCCAAGATTCATTTGAATCTGTTCAGTAGTTTTGGCGTGATGCGCGGCCAAGATACAGACAGACAGACAGACAAAAATGAAAAACAATACAGTTTTGGCTTCAGTATCGATAACAGAGTGCCCTTCAAAAAAAAATTTTAAAATATCTTCAATATACAAAATTTGACCTGTTACATTTTTATTATAAGTATAGATTACCATATTTGATCTTCTTATCAACAGAATTAGTTAATTAATACTATAAACTTGAACAGAAATGACGGAAAATAGTGGTTTATAGTTCGTTAGTTAATGATGTACATGGACAGATGCCTTGCTGATCATTACGTTTGATGGCTAGCTATCGATCATTGCGCCACACACGATTTGGAATAGGAGTTAATCTTAGTCTTAACGCGCTTTGGTCAGTGTTCGCATTTCTTGGTAAAACTAGTATAAATGATATTCTACAATATCTTTGCGTCACACAACATCAAAATCCATTGAGACGTTTTCGCGTGAGTCAAGTAGTAAGTGTCAGTAGAGCCTTTTTGAATTGTTGGGTTTCAAATTAGTCGAGGTTCATCGCCATACACTCTTGTGTAGCCATGTGATACTTATATTCCTAATTTAAAAGTTTAATGGCATAGTAAATATTAAAAGAACAACGTTTTTTCTGTCAAATCTAACAACTAAGATACTTTAGAAACAAACATTAGATAAATTAAGAACGGAACGTACATAGAGTTTGCTGGTTCATTTCTATTTTCACGTCCTATATCTTTCAAATGACTGGACTGATTTTAATTAAACTTACACTTTTGTGATGTGTATACTCTCTTTCATTTTATATCCCGCTAGACGATATTCGTTTTTTCCATTACTACTCCTCATATCTTTTTAAACAGCAAAACCATTTTACATCCAACACAGCTAAGAACAGTTCCGACTATTTCACTTTTCAAGCAAAAAAACAAAATAAGAATCGTTTCGTCCGTTCGGGAGCTACTACACACACAAATATGTTAAAAAATATATAAACGCCATTTTGAACTGGTTAAATACACCACATATTGTAGGAGTACAGACGTCTAAGTTTAGGATCCTCAACGAACTATTTTAAAAGTAACAATCATAGTCGCGTCTAGAAATTATTTTCAATCAATATTAGTATGAAATAATGAATTCTTAATAAGATTTTATCTCACACGGAACGTGTTCATTCATTGTTTGCAGTCACGGAATATCTATTAAAAGATATTATTAATATTGCATTTATTGGTTTCTTAATAATATTCTTTTCATAAAATAATATAAATTCTTATGGTTCTTTAATTAATATTAATGTATGCGTATTAAAAATAATGGAGGTTTTCGTTATTCTTGCAAAAGCAATGAAATTATAAGTGGTTACACATGGCCGAAGCCAAGGATCGAACGTAGTGGCGTGCAATTGGAGAGGCCTATGTCCAGCAGTGGATGATGGTGATGATGATGACACATGGCCGTCTGATCTTAAACTATGTTGAGTAGGGTATCCCTTATTTTTCAAAAATTTCTATTTATGTTCATTTGACCCTAGAACAGTTGAATATATTTTTTACCTCATTACGAGCACAACAACACGTGTCCACTTACGAGTTGATAAATTCATACATGCTTTACTTCAGGTACCGCGCATTCGCCAGTATAATACTATGGTACTGGGTACTGCCTGCCTCATTGGTCTAGAGACTGCTGATCATGAAGGCTCGGGTTCCAATCCCGGGTCTCAATATTTTTTATAAAAAAATATATTTCAATATGGCGGTTTTTTTGGCGCGTAATTTATTTCTTGCTAAAAAGTGTTATGCGTTGATATTTTAGAGCAACTATGTAGTTCGAAGTTACAAAACGTATGTGCATAGTTAAGGTTAAACGTTTTCTAACAATGAAATCAACGAACCAGAACAATAGACATAATAAAAACATGAAATACTTAGCACAATATCTTGTACCTAAATCATTTCCACGATCCCTTTGATCCTAAAGCTTGTACTCAACAAAGTACAGACATCAGACTGCCTCGTTGGTCTCGCGGTTGGCGTGTGCGACTGGTGATCATGAGGTCTCGGGTTCGATTCCCGGGTCGGACCAAATGTTTGTATGACCTACAAATATTTGTTTCGGAGTTTGGGTGTTTTCTATGTATAATATGTATGTATTTACAAAAAAAGAAGTATATATGTATTTGTATCAGTTGTTTAGTACCCATAACACAAGCTCTGCTTAGCTTGGGACTAGATGGCGTTGTGTGTTAGATGTCCGAAAATATTTATTTATTTATATTTATTTATTTATCAATATACACGAATGAATTTGAATTCTTCTTAGTAATGTTTCATATTATCGACATCGATGTTTGTACAATATCTATATAACCTTTCGATACCTAGTTTCAAATATGTCTGCAAATAATTATCAGAAATAAATTTCTGTTAATGCTATACTCTTTGATAATAATAATACCTTCATTTCTGTAATACATATATCCAAAATGTTAGTATATAATATACCTTAATTGTACTGACTGTGACAGTTTACATAAATATGTAATTAATTAAAAGGACTATCCTTTCTATCTGCAATTGCACTCAGGAGAGGGTTGGGATTGACACGTATCTTCTGTAGCATTGAAGCTTTTCGCTTTCGCCTGATCGCTGCAAAACCATCTGTGTGCGCATCGGCAAACATGCCAAAGGCGCTGCACCACAGTGGCAGCCCAATTTTAGGGTCGTAAATTTTAAAAAATACGTGAATTTATCTCTACTATATCCAATTTATATACTATGTCTAATATATAATATAGTTTATATTTAAACTAGGCTTATAAATGTTCAGTGTTTATATTAGTAAATTTGATATTTCATCGTACACGATTCTATACGACAACATTTCCAGTTGTTGGACAGACAAAAAAGTAGAAAGTGATAAAAATGTAATCAAAAATAATCGTAATTCCATCACCAGGCAATCTCTAGCAAGAATAAAAATAAAAAATCAAAAAGCCTTTTTTCAACTGTTTGTCCACTGATATTTTCTTTTTTGTTCTCAATATTTTTTTTCCTGTGTTATCGATGAAGCTTTATTGTTATCGAATCAAGGACGAACTTAGTCGTATATTATTCGTAGTCACGTTCATCATTATTCGTAAATATACTACGTGGAAAAATAATGGTAGAAGCCTGTAAATTATTAAGATCAATTTATTTTGTAGCTATAATCAGTTTATTGATAACTAATCTGATATCATATCATACTTTAACACAGGCTTCTTTAAAAGGTTAATTCGATCTATGGCCTAAACAAGATATTTTATACTAACTTTTAAACTTTCGCGTTCCATGATTTAATAATTATTATTTTTACGGGAATTAACGCGATCACTTATGACGCGAAACGTCAGGCAAAACAGAGGTATGTAGTACCCTGAAATAAGTGATCGCGTTAATTCCCGTAAAAAATATAATTATTAAGATATTTTATAACCTAAAAATATCGATATTTTTTAATGGAGCAATCCATCTCTTACTTATGTTTATTAAATGGTAAGTATCATGATTAAATGTTTTTGCTGAGTTGATTCTTAACATTTTATAATGTTAGGTACTTATTTTAAATGTGATTTCTATGGTTATGATTTTAATGTTGAGTTTCAATTACTTTGAAGAAAACCGAAAGTGGAAATCATAACATTACGCTCGAACAAAGTGACCTTTGCAATTTGAAGAGATTTAAGTTAGCTTAAAATATGTAAACTCGATTAAAGTGATGGTTAGGCGGTAGAAGACAGAGTACAGCAATTCGTAGAAAACTTCTGTAGGGCTAAGATAGTACAGAAAATAGCCTATGTCCTTTTCCAAGTTCCAATTACGGTTCTACTCTTCCTTCCTGTGTCGATCAGTTAAAACCTGGAAATCACTACCAGCGCACGTGTTTCTCTGCCACTATAAGCGGATCGCTAAAAAGCATCTCACTAGGCCACGAAGTGTGGGTCACTATTCTGCATTGGCAACATTCGCAATGAGGATGGTGACCACCACTCTTGAATTCTGCTAATGCTTTCTATCAGGCACAGTAGAGTCATTTTGGCAGCTCTTACAAAGAAAACAATGTATCTCTATACCGAAATTTATCCAAATTGGTTCAATACTTTAGCCGTGAAAGCGTAACAAACAATACTTTTGCATTTATAATATTAGAATGAAAGTATGGATTACTGTTACGTATGTGAAGTAGAAGTGCAGAAAAAAGGTTCCTTTTTCTTTTTTTTATTGAATAGGCGGGCAAACGAGCAGACGTATCGCCTGATGGTAAGCGATTACCGCCGCCCATGTACAACAACGCAACACCAGAAGCGTCACAAGTGCGTTGCCGGCCTTTTGGGGATTGGGAGAGGGGAGATAGGGGTTGGGGTATGGGCCTCCGGTATCCTCACTCACTCGGTGAAACACAGAGCAAGTACTATTTCACACCGGTTTTCTGTGAGGCCGTGGTGTCACTCCGGTTGAGCCGGCCCATTTATGGCGAAGCGTGGCTCTCCCACGGTAAAGTAATCACACTAATCACATTGAATAAAATGATCTTTTACTTTTTGCTATTTTTGTCTGCATTTCTACTACATAATATAATTTTATGTATTCCATTGTATGACATTCCTTCGTGCGCGATATTTTCTTAAAAAGGCGTACAAAGAATTCTTTTTGCGTATCAGTATGTAGAATCTAGCTGACAAAGTAATACACGACAAGTTTTATTGACGTTATTTGTTTGCAACATCAGGTTTTTGCATGGTATGTAATATATTTTGTGTCGTTTAATATTCTATGCGTTACGTCAACCCTTGCTATTATTGTGTCTTTAGTTATATGTATTTCATGTTTGTTATAAATAGACACTGTGGGAGACATCACTTCGGGACATATGGATATACTCGATCGGAGAGAAACCACACACGGACAGAACAGCGGTGTGAACCAATTTGTTTGGTGCTTTTCATCGAATTCGTGATGTTATTGACCCGAACCTGCCTTCTGCTTCTTAGTAGAAGACTTAAAAGTGTCCATGGGAAGTCACTCTTAGTTTGCCATATCGGAAGACTTAATGCCCTAGGCATTCTTTACTAGCCGGCCTTAAGGGGTTTGGTGGTCTAGTAAGGTAGGTGCATCGAGGTTATAGTTGTCCACAACGAGATAGAATTCGACATAAGCTAATAATTACTACATGTAAACATATACATACATACACAAATCGCACACTGTAGATAACAGACTATATAAAGAGATAAACTATTGGTTAGTTGATTCTGCCATCTCGAAAAGGTAATCTAAGGTACGTTCTTTTTAAAAGTGTAAAAACTATTCTTCTTAGTCAACCATCATACCATCCGCGTTTTATAATTTTTAGGATAAAAGAGCTTGCTGGATCATATTGTCACCACGAAAGACTAAATTAATTTCAGCCTTCTGTAAAATGTATATCTAATTTAAATTTATCTAGGGTAACATTAATTCTTTATTTATCTTTTACAGAAATAACAAAAAAGGAAAAGTTTGTTTTACAGAAAACACAATCAAACATTACTTGCCAAATTTATTTAAACATAATAATTAATTCAGAGACTTGGCGAATTAAAAACAAAACCAAGTCTGTTTCTAAGTAAGTGAAGATTAATGTTCTGTTCGGAAAGGAAAAATGTCAGAAGATTCGAAGCAATATTACTTTTCAAAACCGCCAACGCCCCTTATTATAATGTATCTTTTTTGTTACAAAATTATTTTGCGTTCCTTTACAAGGTGCTTTGTGTACATTTCCCGGCTGGTAACGTTTTTACAAAGTCCTTTTGTGGCTCAAAACGCCTGCTATGTGTTGATATAAAATCTTATATTGCAAATTAGTAATCTGACTAAAAACTACTGTACTAATATCCTTATGAATTTGGTATACGTAATAATGTAAAATTATTGTTATGTAAGTTATATATGTAAGTGCTCTCTCTCTTGCTCTCTGGAAATATGATATACTAACTCATGCAGGCTTTCATCCCCTGATTTACCCCCTTAGGGGTGGAATTTCAAAAATTCCTTTCTTAGTGCTCACTTACGTTATATAAAGAACCTACATGCAAAATTTCAGAATTCTTGGTTCAGCGGTTTGGGCTGTGCGTTGATCTCTGGGTATGACAGTCAGTTAGTCAGTCACCTTCCTCTTTTATATATATGGATAGATAGATTATCATATCGTCTCAACCAATCGTTAGGTCTCCCTGGCTCCCTACCTGAACGTAGGTCTCCCCCAAGGAGCGTCAACTATCCTGGTCTTGGGCAGTCCGCATCCATCCGCTGCCAGCCACTTTCTGATATCTATAATAGGATTATATTATTTAAAATACATTTCTAATCATTGTGCATCTAGCATGCTTAGCTCTGCATCACCCTAAAGTCGACTGGCAAAAATGCCTACGGCATTAAGTCCGCCTGATCAACAATTATGCATAAAGACTTAAATAAAAAAAATAAAAAATATATAGTAGTAGGCACTCTTTTCGAATGTTTTTATAGACTAATTTTCGCCCGCGTGTATGTTCTGCCTCAAGAATCAAAATATCTCTATGCCAAATTTCATTAAAATTAGTGCAGGGATTTAGTTGTGAAAGCGTAACAGGCAGACAGAGTTACCTTCTAATCGATAACTTTGAATTAAATTTAATTTTTCCTGGGACTTCCTGAATATGACATTCAGGAAGTCCCAGGAAAAATTAAACTGTCTTGGAAAAAACTCGGTGTGTTCGTGGGTATCTGCTGCTGTTGACCCTGGTGTGCAGGAGTTACACACTCTTTTAAACTTTCAAAGCACTGAGCTAGTGCATTTTGAAAATTGAGTATTCCGAGCTGCTCGACAGGGATTTTACGAACTTTAAATGACCATAACGATGACCAGTAAGATATTAGTGATACCTACCTCGTCGAGGCATGTATTCTTACCTTAGGCCTTCGAATAAACAAAATAAGAATTTATTGACAGACAAAAAACAACAAAACAAAAAATCTAATGCCTCTAGCCGACATAAAGTACTGCATTAAAAAATAAATTTGAGATAAATATGCCGTGTTTGGTATCATTGGAAAGGGCGTTACTTGTACATTTCAAATATATATATATTATATATTAATAACGACACCAAAACATTTTAAATAAAAAAAAAGTAAAAACTAAAACCCAACTACGCAGCCGTAGTCACACGTTGTTAAAGAGAAACGCACCATAACACTTTAACAATGTGTGACTACGGCTTTTCAAACTTATTTTATACTTTTTCAGCGTCGTTTTTTGTCGTAGTTGGGTTTTAGTTTTACTTTTTTATTTATTTATTATAGGTTACTAATATATATAAGAAGGCTAGAGGGCGCCACATTAGATTTAGTGACACGTCATATAGCCTATAACCAGCAGACGATCAAGACGCTTCCAACGATACCTCATTTGTCCAGTTCAGTAGTTAAGGAGCTATGAGGGAACAAATGAACATACATACATAGCCTGTCAAAATCATAACCCTCCTTTGGCTTTGCCGTAGTCGGGTAAAAATAAAATATATTTTTTAAATTTTTCATTACATGTTTATGTGTGTCTGTTTGTCAAGCAACTCACACATATTTAGGTATTACCAATTACGTAATCGTGTTATTCCCAGTATACATAATTAAATTAAATATAATTCAACTCACAATTGAAATATCATCATTGTATGTATTAACTTTAAAATACTTCATTAATATTTATTAATACCATTCCAAAGCAATACCATCACAACACCACATACCAGATACTACAAACATCATAATAACTTTTAACTCGACAGACACACACTTACATACACGCATTCATACACAAATACCAATGATAATATCCATCGACGGTCGACAGCGTCACACATGTTGGCACAGTTGGCACTTGGTGAAGGTCTGTACTTCAGTGTTGAATAAATTATGAGTGTGTTAAGTCATTAGCAAGTTGTCGTTTAGAAATAACTTTGGTAGTAATAGATGTTTGGTTAAAATGAGTACGCGTGAGAATTTAGCGGCCTTCACAGGTATGAATATGGTGGTAACGATTCCCGCAAACTCCTAAAACAGTGAACGATAAGTCATGCAATGTAAAAGTTACAAAACTTTGCAAACTAAAGCCCTATATTAAAACTTTAAATGATCTGATCCTGAGGTATGTGGTATTGCTTTTAATAAAGTAAGGGCAAAAAACACTTTAACGTTAAGTGGCACGAAAGCACTCTCAATATTTCTTTGTCATAAAATTAGGTGTCTTAATGAAACTCATATTACTTACTAATCTAATATTAGATTAGCCTAATGGTAGATTATGCTAGTATTATGCAATTACAGTAATGTAAAAAACGAATGATAGGCTATTGTCAAAAGTGATTGAGTTAGTCTAACATCGGGGTCAAGATAATAGTTCCAACCAAGGGCAGTACCAGAGGTCTTGGCCATGAACTGTGTTGTACAGGCTACACCTCACGATTTGAGAGGTTTTTAAAGCGTTATAAACTGTTTGAAGTTATCAACAGATGTTGTAAGACGGTTGATTGCGATTGCTTTATCGGACTGAACTATACTCTGTCCATTTCTTTATTTTCTTTTTGACAGTTCAAGAAATTTTGAAATTAGTGACGCCCTCACCCATTACCGATTCGATTTGAAACGAATAGCGATTTTATTTATGAAGAACTTTCAATCGATGTAATTAAATATTTTTTGTTGAAATATTAATTATTCCTTTATTATTTTTTTATATTATGTAAGAAATAAACAAAAATATAAATAATAAATCTGTAAATTAGATGAATGAACAGAGTTATTGTTCTTTACTCTTGGTTTGATCCTAAATTCCAAGATTTCGACTTGATTCCTTGCAAAAATTCAATCTTGGAGTCATAGATACTATTTTTATTTCCTTTTTTTATTAAATTTACAGGAAAAAATACTTGCATGAAGTCAAATTATTTTTATCATATGATCGATTTATCGTATTTCAAGTACTGTTTTATAGTCTGTGGTTGTTTGTTATGCACAGACCACTTCACTAAAGTACCGTCACCGTCAATAAAGTACGACATTACTGTAGTACATAATTCCGAAAAATAATTTGGTAATTTATAGGCGTGAGCTGTCAAAAAGAAAATAAAGAAATGGACAGAGTATAAATAGTTTGATATTTTCATAAATTCAAGAGTGTGAAC
Source organism: Diaphora mendica (assembly GCA_949125395.1). Lineage (NCBI taxonomy): Eukaryota > Metazoa > Arthropoda > Insecta > Lepidoptera > Erebidae > Diaphora > Diaphora mendica. Next base: position 5,518,333 of record OX421331.1, on the reverse strand, counting down.
GATTTTCTAAACGAGTTTTTCAATTTAAGAGGAAAAGAATAAATAGACTTAAAGCTCAGCTAAAGAAACACCAATAAAAATCACAAAACAATCGATTTTAACTGAGTCGAGTCATAAAACACGAATAAGTGATGGCAAAGTTGAATTGTTTTTTTATTACCTGTCAATCCTATTTAGTCTAAAAGGGAAGGTTGGTCTTAAGAGGTTTCATAGCTCGATTACTCAATAGACACTGCATCGTATATAGTCACCAATGTTTCATTCAGGGCGGGATTGTCATTAATATTCCAAGTAATATGCAAAAGCAACAATAATACCTGCATTAGAAAAAAATCTATCAGACTGGTATTCCCTTAAAAAAAAATTTTAGTTATGGCAAGTGTCTTGCGGAATACTAATAGAAGTAACAGATTGATGATCCGTTGGTTTGTCATTCAAGCGTAACATCTACAATGATACAGTTTACCACAGATTACAATGTCATTGAACTCTGAAGACCATTCTGCGTTGATGTTATACGATCAGATATCCCCACACTTACTGTGTAGGTGGCAAAGAACAGATTTTAATCACGGACTAAATACTTACAATAATATTAATTGTCAGGTGCTGTACTTTGAGGGAAAATTATATTTCACTAAAGGCAATAAATCAAGCGATAAAGGTATCTAATTAAAGACGAATAAATTTCATAATAGCATAAATTTGAACCATGTAACATTGGCCGTTTTATTTAGTTTATTGAGGTTTAGGGAAGTTGGTTATCATTATCACGTAGAATAGATTTTTGATGCTTTAAATTAAATCAGGATCTCATTTCAAGATCATTCAAGTGAATCCTCCGAAAGCAGTTACGTACTGGTGTATAAGAATGCTGAAAATTTATGCTCCTAATACTTGCCATGCCGAATTAAGTCACGGAGTACCTAGTATAGGAATCTGCATTATTTGTTATTCAATACTGACATTTATGAAGGCTATTCATATGCAAAATGTGCAGTATCATACAAAATATATCTTAAAGCTAAAGTTATAGATAGCAAGCAGGCAAGTTATTTCAGCCTTTGCCCAAGGCTCCGCCCGCGTGTATGTCGATTATCGCGGTTAAGAATAGTTTTTTTATGGATTAGGGGGCAAACGAGCAGACGTATCGCCTGATGGTAAGCGATTACCGCCGCCCATGGACACCCGCAACACCAGAGGCGTCACAAGTGCGTTGACGGCCTTTAGGGGATGGGGGAGATAGGGGGAGGGGTTGGGTATGGGCCTCTGGTATCCTCACTCACTAGGTGAAACACAGCGCAAGCACTATTTCACACCGGTTTTCTGTGAGGCCGTGGCCTCCGATCGAGCCGACCCATTCATGCCGAAGCGTAGCTCTCCCACGGTAAAACAAAACTCGCCACCGAGGCAGTTTTATATATTCCTTAGTCGGCTATTACGACACTTAAGGAATGGATAGAGGTGCTGACACCTCGTATTCTTAATCAATTCATTCACACGGGACATTTGTTAGATTAACGGGCATACAAAACCTGGAACTCACTTCCAGCGCACGTGTTTCCCTCCCACTACGATCCCGGGTCCCTTAAGCGGGGCGTAAAAAAGCTTCTCACTGGGCGGCCATAGTGTGGGTCACCATGCTGCAATGTCTTTATTCGCATTGAGGATGGTGATCACCACTCTTAGAATCTGCTCATGCTTTCCATCAGGCAGAGCAGAGTCATTTTGGCGCAGCTAAAACATAAAAAAAATACAATTGTGATAAAAAAAATATGTGTCTGAGTGTAACATTATAATCATTTGTATCAATGTGATATGCATGTTTATATTTCATTTCGTTACTAACTTACTATTGGACTCGCTTTGCCTACTTTCAGATCAGGCTCTCGTGTTAAGGGTTCCGTACCCAAAGGGTAGAACGGGCCCCTTTTACTAAGACTTCGCTGTTCATCTGTCACCAGGCCGTATCTCATGAACCGTGATGGTTAGACAGTTGAAATTTTCAGAGTTGATGTATTTCTGTTGCCGCTAAAACAACAAATACTTAAAAACAGAATAAAATAAATATTTAAGGGGGCTCCCATACAACAAACAAATTTTTTTGCTCGATATTGATAACGGCAACAGGTAGCCGCTTGAAATGTATAGATAATGGTAAACCCTTCCTGCTCGATTCCGTCTTGAACTTGGCTGATTTTTTTTACCGACTTCCAAAATGAGGATGTTCTCAATTTTCGGGTTTTTTTTTTGTTTTTTTTTTATGTATATGCACATCGATTACTCCGTCAATTGTGGACCGATTTTGAAAATTCTTTTTGTATTCGAAAGGGTATGCTCCCCATGTGGTCCCATGGCCATCATATCAGGATCTGATGATGGGATCCTAAGGAAATCGAAGGAAACCCTCAAATTTACGTGACGCCTGCAATGAAGTTACCCGCAATTGTCTGCATGCCTTCATATTCTGTAGACATCATTAAATTTTAAATGAAATTATGATGAGAGACTTGAGAAAGACTAAAAAGCGAAAAATAAAAAAAAACTTCGTTAAAAAAACGACTTCAAAAACTAAAAAGTATAAAATTACTTAATTTGTATGTGCTACCTATTCATAGGTTTGAAGTCGGTGCCAAGCCAAAATGTAATAGTAGGTACCGCACTCGCCGCGAGTGACCTTGAGCGGGATAGCTGCTCTTCGCGTTGAACAAAACTACCGAAGCTACTACTACGGTGACGTCGTTGACGTTCGTCTCGAAATATAGCGAGTGTGGTACCTACTATTACATTTGGCTTGGCCCTGACTTCAAACCTATGAATAGGTAGCACATACAAATTAAGTTATTTTATACTTTTTAGTTTTTGAAGTCGGTTTTTTTAAACGAAGTTTTTTTTTATTATCAAGCAGTTTCCTTATGTTACTATTACTTTTCTTACGGATAATATAAAATTGCTCAGCCATAATAGGTGAAAGAGTATCCTAATTGAAATGGATTATAAGATAAGCCATGACTTAAAAAGCTAGAGCAAAACTACTTCGATTTACGAGCTCTGACAATTGCAATGCGAAGAATAAAGCTCCCGATGTCAGCAGCAAAAAGCATTGTAAACCAAGACTTTGGTTTTTAACGAGTAATCTTCTTAATAGAAAGGGGGATGTCTGCAGATTAAATACTTTCTACTTAAAAATAGCTAACAACTTCGTATTGAGTCTTCTTTCTGTATATTTTCTTTGTAAATCTTTGAAATGATGTCTGTAACCACCTTTGTATTTTCATCTTGTATTTGTCATACAAATAAATAAAATTAAAGTGTCTGTTTGCAAATTAAAAGCTTTTCACTAAATGCATAATATGTATATATGACAGGTACATTAAAAAAAACTTTTTTTTTTGTGATTTTCACTGGCAGGTAACTGATATAAAATGACGTAATTTTTCTCATATCTAAATAGTAAACCACCATTATATAACTGAGAACGTATGTCATATTAGAACTTTTATCTATACTAACAAAGCTGAAGAGTTTGATTGTTTCATTAGAGTTCGAAATAAAAATTTATTTTAATGTTATAGTTCATTTATCTTAGAACTTTTTGAATATTATACTAACATTATAGTACGATCAATAGGATCCGAGTAAAAAAGAAAAATATTGTAAAAACGAAGAAAATTTATTTCTTTTGAGATACGCACAAGAAAATCTGCTAAGAACAAATATAAATAAATCCATTGTCATGGTTATTTTTTATTTAGTGCTAGTATAACACATTATAGATTTAGTTATTCTATTTATTCAATTATTTTCATTCATTATTTTATTTTCGATTACAGATTTAAGACGCTTACTTTATTTTTTATTTATTCATTTATGTAATTTAAGTATCTCTAATAAAGGAAAAAAGTTATAACTTGCTCACTCACTGATACACAATATAATATTAAAAATATAACAACTGTATAACATCATATTTTAAAACATATTTGCATTTTTGAAGTAATTGGAGCAGAAACCCGCGTGATATAACACAAAGGCCAGTTTTATCATAATACGCAGAAATTTTGTGTGACTCACAAAATGGCCTACTGAAATTATTTTATTTTTAAAATGTTTAGAAAACATTCTAACTCATTTGTCTTCAAGTCTTCAGTAGTAGTAGTATAGATTTTGAAAAAATACCTGATATCGGTTTCATGAAAAAAAGGTATTTAATTTTATCAACTTCGGACTCTACAGAAATTGAATAGTTTACATTCAATTTTTATAGCAGAAATAACAAGGGCAACATTCTGTTTTAGGTAAAAAAATATGTATTTTATTGAGGCCTTCCGTTCTTTATATTTCAATTAATGTAAAAAATAAATATAAACTAGAATACATGTACAATATGTTCAAACATCATAATAAAAAAATGTGTTATGATACTAATAATACTTATAATGTGAGTTAGGAATTCCATTTTTAAATATTTCAAGAATAAAAATAAAACAGGGTCGCATTTAGCTGCGGTCTGTTTTAAAAGACGTTTAAAGCATTCGAAACACAAAAATAAAGATAATAAGAAGTTACTTGCGTCTGGTCACAAAAATACCAAACAACGACCTCATGTCCCCAATTAATAATTTTCCGGCTCCAAACTCCGTCAAAGGCGTCATTGTTCGACTAAACAATGAATACTGAGGCAATACTACAAAGAAAAATTAGGTAAACCAACGTAACTCCGCTCTAAATCTCTGTCGATGGTTAGAGTGATGCAATTCGTTGCGGTTAGCGATGTCCATGAGTATCGATAAATTTTAATTCGATTAGATCAGGCACCATTTGATGTTACATTTTTTTAAATAAATAGACACTAGACATTTTAAATACTAGATGACTGACTTATATTTCAAGTTAGCTTATTATGTTTAATATTTTTCGCAAGCGATAAATGTTTTATAATTTTATTTCTATTTGTTTGCAGGTAAATATCGAAAATCTTAAGCAGCCTGATACAAATTATCATAAGTAAATTAGGTAAGGTGGTATGATAATTTATGTGAATTAAAAATCAACACTAGGTTGGATTTCCCAAAGTGATAATACTAGTGGAGCAACTACATATGTCTGTCTTGCTGTCGATAAAAAAGTATACAAAATTAATAGACACTTCACCTCCCTAAAAGCCAAAGTTGACCCATATCGTCGAAAAACGCGCTTCCTCGTTGATTCACAATCAGCCTACTGTTCAATAGTGCTGCAACATACGGTATTTGGGTCGATGACATCGACAGTTTTCGGACGTCCATTCAATGTACGAAGCAGTCAGATTATGTAAAGTTAACATTTTTCTCTTAAATGTAGATAAAAAGGTAATAAAAATTTATTGTAAACTTTTGTAATAGTGCCAGTTCCAGTAAAAAGTTGTTTTGTAATACTTTGGTCTTATAATGTGTTACATTATATTAAAATAGTCATTTTAGTTGTTAATAGTCACGTACGTGTTGTGTATGATGTAACTATCGATATTACTTTTATATAGCGAATCTCCCCTCTAATACCTATTGAAAAAATATTAAGACACTATGACACTTTTAGTGTCTTAATATTTTTTTCAATATGGATGTTCTGTTAGCTAAAATAGTTTCATGTTACTTTGACGAAGCTTATATGCGAGTTCAATCTATACTTAAAAGTAAGTAAGTTAAGTAGTGTTGCGTGTTGTAGTAATAATTACTTATGGTCAGGCAAACCGTATACTCTTGGCCAACTTAGCAGTAGAAATAAAAATGCAGTAAAGCTACATTACTGTGATGTTGCAATTACTTTGGTCTCGTTACAATAATATTTCGATGAATAATGTAATAAGTAGGTTTAAGTATTATTTATGTAGTCTTTATGTAGTATCACTACACTTATTTAAACAGTAGCTGACCCGGCGAACTTCGTACCGCCATATTTACATATCTGTCTCAGCTTCCCACAGGCAGTGTACAGTCGTGGACTAGCAAAAAAATTATGAAAGAAATCAGACTATATGTTATTGAATTACAACTAAGTACATACTTTTACTTTCATCCCCTCTCTCCAAGAAACCATGTTGAATTTCGGGATAAAAAGTATCCCATGTCCTACCTCGTAGTATGAACTCAAATCATGTCAAGTTCCATTTAAATCCATTCAGTAGTTTCAGCGTGATGCGCGGCCAAGATACAGACAGACAGACAGACAGAAATGAAAAAAAAATACAGTTTTGGCTTCAGTATAGATTACAGAGCCCTCCAAAAAAAAAAAATTCAAAATATCTTTATTTTTCAGAATTGAACCTTTTACATTTTTATTATAAGTATATAGAAGTAAAATTTTAACAAAAAAAAACCGACTTCAAGAACGACCAAATTGAAATAGGACCACGCGGAAAGCACCAGGTTTCGAGCTGGTGCTTTCGAGCTATACGGTCGAATTGAGAAACTCCTTCTTTTTTGAAGTCGGTTTAAAATAGGGTTTATGTTACTACGAGTAACAACATCAACAGCCTATATTTAGCAGCCCACTGCTTGATAAAGGCCTCTTCTTTGAAAGGTGGTTTTTGCCTACTACGAGTATTCCTGGCTACACAATTTGTTTCGAGTTTTCCATTTCTTGGTAGTGCTGTTTGTTCCAATTAGTTTCATTTTTTAGTCTGACTGATAGATGACTGCCTCGGTGGCGCAGTGGTAGCGTATGCGACTACTGTGCTTGAGGTCTCGGGTTCGATTCCCGGGTATGATCTGCAAATATTTGTTTATGTGCATGTAAATATTGTATATATGTACAATAAAGTTTATAAGTATTCTATCAGTCAATCCAGCAATCATAATACAAGCTCTTTAAAGCTAGATGGCGTTGTGTGTTAATGTCCGAAAAATATTTATTTATTTTTCTTTAGTCGGCTCTTAGGATACCTACGGAATTAGGGTCGCTGATACTCTGTATTTTAATCCATCATTACATAGACGTATGATATTGTTGACTGTTATAAAAAATTAAGCATTGTAAAAATCATTTGTCGTAAAATGTGACATCCCTATCATGGGACGAAGTCACTTCTAACCTCGACAGTACTCAACTATCTATCTAGCTATTAATGAGTCACTTTGTACAACTCCCACTACATCGAGGCTGTCAACTCTGTCTATAAGAATTGTTCATTCCATGACATAATCCTTAAGAGACTCTTTGATAGGCCCTTGTCTACTCAACGTCTTATGAATAGCCCTTGTTCATATAATTTGGCAGATGGGCGACATGCGTACATGGAACGGGGCACATGTGCCCGAAGTTCTTATTAAAAATTAACATAATGCATTTATTCATTGCCTTCCTCCACGATCTGAGGTACAGGCGAGTGGAAAAGTTTTCGATTACATTTTTACAATATTACCATCATTTTGGGAACAATGCGATGTGGTTCAAAAACACATAATATTAAAAGGCCGGTAACGCACTTATGACGTCTCTGGTGTTGCGCGTATATAAGTTACACGGGTAATAGATTGTTATATATTTGCATTTGTACAGCACAGCACATCGAGAATTGTCCCTAGCGTATTGCCACTTTAAGATGCTTAACGATAATCATAATGGCAACCAATAAACTACGCTAAAACTCTTCAAACGACACTTAATTTATTTTTTTGCTTAGTTTGAGGCTAGGTGGCATTGGATATTCGCAATATTTAGCTATTTATGTTATACTCATTTTATTTAATATCTTAAAACGCCCCCTTAGAATGTTCCAATATTTTACACATTGCCTTAATGAATACTTAAAATAGGAGACTATCTGCAGTGAGAGGGACGCATAACAACATATTATTTGGTATGTTTAATTTAACTACTGATATCTAAAAAATAAACCTTAATGAATATTTTAAATAATCTGATCAGTTTTGGACATGCCTTTACTTGCATTCACATGTTAGCAAATTACAGCCGGTATCGTGTTCAACGATTTAACACTTTTGGCGTCGAGAGTACCCTCGGGCGATGCTAGTGCTTGTACCGCTTAGCACATAATAATACTTTGAATGTTAGAAAGCGAAGTTCGTAACCGCCAAGCACTGTTAAAAGGAAAATCACTTACATGTCACGTCGTTGCAATATAGCTGAAGATAATGTTCCATTAAAAGAGAAATGGTTCGTACTACCTTTTGGTTTTCAATCAACGCTATGTACAGGTAGTCACTTAAATACAGTATGAAGAAGACTTGTTTTAAACAAGGTATAACTTTGGGTAATTGGGTACATAAAAATATGATTGGTGAAAGTGTATGGAATTATAATTTTAGATAAAAATTCAAATCATGCGTTCGAAGAAAAACGACTATGTAATTACATATACTGTAGACACTGTAGTAACGCGGGAAAGCTGTCCGTGAAATTGTTTGAATGAGTGTAGATTTCTTCAAAAAATTATGATAGGTCAAGACTGTAATCTGCCTTACTAATCCACTGCTGGACATATTCTCTTTAGAAATAAGGTTCAGAGCAAAATTTATTGCATGGTATTTGGACATAAACGAACTGTATACAAATTTTGTCTCTTTTAGTACCATGTCCACTGAGGTACAACGAACATTATGTTTTTTTCCCGGTGAATATTTCCTGACGACTTTATTTTGTTTTGTTTAACCGTGTTCCATTACGAAAAGTGCTTTGTAAAAGACTTAAGGCGCATGTTAATTTCATAATAAAAATAAACCATTACAAAAAACTTTAATGACGAAGAATAAATAGTTTCCGTTTGTGAAAAAGATAAGATAAGAGAAGATAAGATAGAACAATATCATTTATTTAGTTTAGTTTACTAAAATTTTGGGCTCAAAAACAAATATACTCACATACGAATGTCTCCTATTTTGAAGACCATCAAAAAAGTCAAGGCACCAACCGACTTCAACTATTTTTTAACCTCTATACAAATTTAAAGTTACGTCACAATCTGAATTGAAACGTCAAACTAGAAGTGTCAAATTTGACACAGATAAAACATTTTGACGCGTTGTAAAATTATCTGTTGTCAATTATCGAGTTATTGACAGGTTGATGATATACATATTTAGAAGGTATTACAATAGGATATATGGCCTAAGGAAAGTAATAAAGAGGACAATGGGGTAACAAACTTTGCTTTATTCACAAAGCTGCATTGTTATATTGAAATAAATAAAATTGATGACGTTTGTATAAGACATTACATAACTCAATTGTTGTTAGAAGTATACACTCATTCGAATAACCATTGAAGAGTATAATACAAAGATAAATAAATCTATACAAAAATCAAAATAAATAACATTAAAGCGTCTGTTTGTAATTTTAAATTAACAGTTTTTCACTATTTACACATATCTGAAAGTATGTAAGGTACTTACATATTTTTTTTAAATTGTTTGTTCTCTACAAACACAGACAAATTATTTTTTCACTAACTTTAATTAAGAGATCATGGGTCACCATGCACCATGAGTGCAGTCTACAGTGGCCCTTACAGTTAAATTCTACTCATGTTTTCCATCCGGCAGAGTAGAGTCACTTTGGCAGCCTTTAAAATAAAAAAAAATACAGCTACTTGACAGCTAATTAACAAAGCCATGTTCCAGTGCGTCAAAATTAAACTCATAAAATGAAAAATGAGTCCAAATCAACTTCATATTTGTGTGTTTTGAGTTACAAATGACAAAAACAAAGAAACATCCCAACACTAGAAATTAAAGTGCCGACAAATAGTTTTAACCTACTTACCTTAAATACATTTTTACGTGACAAAAACTAGATTTTCTCGGCGGCGATACGAACCATATGTTTTTCTAACAGGTTTCTAAGTAAACTAATTTTACTCTTAAAGAGTTTTCTTATGTTTTCCTAACTACATATTAAATAATTTGTACAAAATCTATGATTAAATAAATACATACATGTTGTGTGAGTTTATCTCTGCCTCAACTGCGTTATTTTACAAGCTTTTATTTAGTTTCACCTGTCCGGATGTTTTTCTGTAATCAAACCTTGCAAATTAAATTTGATCCACTTCCCGATTTCCGATTGAGCTAAAATTTTAAATATAACTTTAATTCTGATGACAATACAATTATATATAATCGATATTATTAATAATCTAAAATGGCCACCGTAACAAAATGGCGGCGTACATATTTCTGAATAACCCACCCAATATGGGTATCAAATGAAAGGGCTTAAAGTTATTTTTTATTAACAAGTAATATATGCTTGTTTTTAAAATAAACTATTTAAATTAATCATTTATTTATAAGTCATTTTTAAGTAACATTAGTTTTATGTATTTATTTGTCGTTTATAATGCAAACTCTGCGAGCAGAGTTTTAATATAAGAAACTATCAAAAATATCACAATTACATTACAGATAGACGATTCGTGAAATACACACAGATATGTGCATAGTAAGTAAATAATCATATAAATCCACACTATAAATAATTGTAGATAGGAACATAGTAATAAAATAGATTTAGGTATGCTTTTGAAGTTGAAGTGATGATAAATTTGCTCTTTTCTGTTAAATTTCCAGATCGTAATGTAAATGTGTCATGGTTTCTGAACATTTTAATCTAAGATGAGAACGCATTCCAGAGTAAAAAAAAAAGCGGACAAGTGCGAATCGGACTCGCCCATGAAGGGTTCCGCAGCAGCAAGTAACATTTTTTTTTATATTGGTTTTGATTGAATCAAAGGTAAATTGCAGTTTACGATTTATGACGTATTAAAAAAAAACTACTTACTAGATTTCGTTCAAACCAATTTTAAGTGGAAGTTTGCATGGTAATGTACATCATATATTTTTTTTTTGATTTATCATGCTCTTATTTTAGAAGTTACAGTGTCTCTCGCGCAATCTATTCAGTTTAGAAAAAAATAATGTTAGAAACCTCAATATCATTTTTGAAGACCTATCTAAAGATACCCCACACGTATGGGTTGGATGATAAAAAAATTTTTGAGTTTCAGTTCTATGTATGGGGGACCCCCAAAATTTACTGTTTTTTTCTTATTTTTGTGTGAAAATCTTAATGCGGTTCACAGAATACATCTACTTATCAAGTTTCAACATTATAGGTCTTTTAGTTTCGGAAAAAAGTGGCTGTGACATACGGACGGACAGACGGACAGACAGACATGACGAATCTATAAGGGTTCCTTCCTATGGCACGGAACCCTAAAAACTAACAACGGAAGAATGAACAAGAACCGAACGGCAGAATGAATTAATTCTATAATTACGTTTAAGATTTTCAAATAATATCCCTAACCCATTGGATTTTTTTTTGTCTTTTTTTTCTTTTATAAAGACAACGCCCGCACTAGGAATAAATCCTGTGTCGCGGGGGACTGTACAAACATACATGTAACGGACACAAAGAACACCCAGACTCAGAACAACAATTTGTGGATCACACAAAGTGTTGTCCTACGTGGGATTTGAACCCACGACACTTGGCGAAGTAGGAAACGGCGTGGTGACCGTTAAACCACTAGGCCAAACGTGCAGTCATATCTCAACCTAACGGCACATGTATATGCCTACATAAATTTCTCATAAATATGTTATTATAAAATAGTGTTAAAAGCCAACTATCAAACAGCTCATAACTAAAACACCAGAATAGTAATAAAAATATACTACTACAAGGTTGTCACGTGTTTCTGTCATAAATAAAAACTAAATTTAATTTTTATGCATAGATTGTTATGGGACCAGTTTGTGCCTACGTTGAACCCACTTTAAGGTCATTAGAGCAAGGTTGGAACCATGGAGAGCGAAACGAAAAAGCTGTAACGTAATCGATGAAGTTGTGATGATTAATGGAGATTTTAAACCGGATTGTCATTATGACTTTCTGATAGTTTTGTTGCTTAAGTTTATGAATACTTTTAAGAAACATTTAGCATGTATCTGTTAAATACCAATCGCGTTTAAAGAGCCTCTCCGGGACATCTAACAAGATTAATTTTGAGGTTGCTCTCTCTCTATACTCGGTTATAAACATCCCTAGGGGTTCGTGTAGGTATCAGACTTACATCTTTATTAAATGTAAGTAAAATTTATGAAAGTTTTTAAATTTTTTTTTTTTTCAATCATTATATGAATGGCAGTACCCACTATTTGGAAAAAAAAATCTGGTACTCGTTGCCAAATGGTGTTTCATAGACCTAGTCTAATCGTTACAGGTATTTTTGAGCCAAGTCCAGTAATTTCTACTCTCGATTGTCGACACTACATTCTATTCAGTATACCTGGACCTATACGGTCAGGATTAAAATCAATAAAAATAGTTAAAATATAAATACAAGTAAGTTTTTCGTTTTTTTTTCTGGCCATTCTCAAATCAAAATCTTGATGTCAACGACGACCTTTGAAAGTCGAACTGTAGTTCCTACTTCACGCTGAATTTTTGCGCATTCTCATAAATTAAACTGGAAATACAAGTTCCTGTTAGAACAGTATATAAAGAAAGATGACTACTTTATTTCACGGTAAATTAGCTCGGAATTTAATAATAATGGTAGTGTGTCTAGAATAGAAACCCGTTTGCTTACGTCCTTACAAGGTTACAGTAAACTTAACGAAGCAAGAAATTGACGTGACAAAACAAAATTGACGTCATAAAGCTTCATATATTTGATGAATGTTTTAAATGAAAATTTAGATGAATATGAAAAGAGAAAAGGAATAGAAAGTTTTCTTAATAGTCTATATCTGATTGAATTGCTTGCTCTGCTTTTCTTATTATTTTTTTTTTTTTTTTAAATCATGGTTTGAACGCTTGTGACATCGCAGGTTAGTTGCTCTGCTGCCATGCTGTAAATAACACTTCTCTTGAATTACAATAAAATTTTGATTCAGTAGTTAACCAAAAGTTGCTTTGAAGTTATTTTTATGGATCACGAAGCGAATATTATTGTTGAACTGATAAATCAATTAACACATGGGATATATTCAATTACAATTGCGGTTATATCTGATTTATAACCAATTATATAAGTTCTGCAAAATAGGTTCTTTTTGCAATATTCAAAGCTTACAATTCTTTTGAACATTGATGCCAGCCAAGTTTTCATTTTTAAAGTATTTGCTGATTTTAAAATAAGAAATGGGTTGGTAACCGGCAATAAAAGCTGTAACTCATGCGCCGCCCGTTACAAGGTTATAGCGTACGCGACGATGCGAGAAATCGACTCAATAAAACACCTTGTCGGCGTGCATTTCATGAAATATAAGGTAACTTACAAAATACCTTTGTAAATATTAACTAGCTTTTACACGCAGCTTCGCTCACGCAGACTTTCATCCCCTGATTTACCTCCTTAGGGGTGGAATTTCAAAAATTCCTTTCTTATTGCTCACTTACGTTATATAAAGAACCTACATGCAAAATTTCAGGATTCTAGCTTCAGCGGTTTTTGCTGTGCGTTGATCTCTGGGTATGTCAGTCAGTCAGTCAGTCACCTTACTCTTTTATATATATAGATATTAGTTCAATGGTATATATTGTTTGAATTTCAAGTGTAAAAATTGAAACTTGGAATGTAGGATTCGATATGTAAAATATTTAGAATACCTGTGATTAGTTTTTTTTATTTTGTTAGGAAAAAAAAAACTTTTTTCTCCCACTCCACTTCACTCTAACCAACAAATTTTGACTCGTTGCATAACGCGCCATGTCGCACAAGAAACAAAATAAATATAAAAGTTAAATATTTTGGACATATAGTCAACTTACTTGCTGAAATCTTTTCTTGAATGAAACATATTATGTAGTATCTTTTGGAGCTACTAATGTATATAAACTTTTTGATGTCCATGTTACACAGTAACTTCAAGATAAAATTTTCGATAGGTATGTATTTATAAAAAAAAACAGCCATTTTATATTTTATGTTTTTTTTTTATTTTTAGCTTAGGTCGCTGCACTCCCTTTTATATAAATTTTAACTGTGCCAAATTTCATACTCCTCCGTTCGCATTTGTAAAAAGTTTTTATTTCACGTATTATTATACAGATACTCATTGTATTCATATACCTTTCTATATTGAGTCACACATTTATATGACCTTATACACATTCTCAAGTCGAAGGTCAAAATCTCACTTTTTTCTTTTAATTTTTACTACCACATCTCGTGGTTAGCAAACCCGTCGTCTTATTCAATTACGTTTTATGATTCGCAAATGGTAACAACGGAGAATTACTGTGTGATTTATTGCCTGGTTTATTCTCGGATCTTATTGTGGCAACCCTAACGGTAGGTCATATGCAAAAATAATTACAACTTACACATTGTCACACCGTCTGTTTTCGTAATAAAATGTTTTGATTTATGTAGCATGTGGTTTGTCGAGATCGTTTGGACATGGAACGTTGGTGGAATGATTTGCCGTTAATGGCTTTTTTAAGTCGAGAATCACATATTGGAATTCAATCGATGGGCTGATTGGATCGTTTGGAGCACTTCTAAGTACCTAAAGATGTTACTTTTCCGTAAGAGAGAATAAGTTTTGCATTTGCGGTTTTTGCTATTAAGTATAGTACAGTAATGGAATCATCATTCTTGCAATCACATAATTATAAAAACTAAGAGTAAATAAGTAATCTATAAATAAGCTATAAACTGACATTGTGTGTGATCTATTGTGATAACAACTGTCAACTTTGTTATCATTCAAGGACATACACGCGGACGGAGCTGCGGGCAAAAGCTAGTTAAGTACACGATCAGAAGAATAGTTGTTCGTGCAATCATTGATTTAAAATCGTCAAATTAAATTTCGACTAATCATTTGATTTGAAATGATTATTCGAAATTTAATTATGAGGTAGGAGTTATTCAAAGGAATACAAAATATAAATTCCAAATTCAAAAATATAAAAACAAAACCTTTGCTTTCCGTTTTACTTCGGTTAGTTAACCAAACCTTTTTGGTAATATCATAATAAAGAACCTAAAAGGCTGGACGTGTATTCGACAACGTTGTTATAAGTTTTTAAAAGCTTTTTATTTTTGTGCTGATGAAAAATGTGTGTGTTGCCCACTTGCATAAATTTCCTTTTATACTTAACCGACGGATGATTGTTCTTGTTTATTTTGTTTGGTTTTAATTACTGGTTTATTAGTGATGCACGATTATTGTAATTCTTACTTTTTGCTAGCTCTGCTTGTATAGGGCATTAAGGTTTTGAAGGAAATATAAATGGAAATTGATAGTAACTTTAAACGTTTCACACACTATACAATAACAATCAGACTGTTGTTATTATCTATGTATAATCTTTTTAACATATATTTTCACATCGCATCACATCAACAGCTTTTATTAGCCCACTGCTGGACATAGGCCTCTCCTTAAAAATAATATTAATATTGTAGATATTACAAATAATTACAACTGCCTCGGTGGCGCAAGCGGTAGCGTAAGCAACTGCTGTGCTTGAGGTCTCGGGTTGGATTCCCGGGTCGGACCAAGTGTTTGTATGACCTGCAAGTGTTTGTTTCGGAGTTTGGGTGTTTTCTATGTATGATATGTATGTAATTACAAAAAAAAAACGTATATAAGTATTTATATCAGTTATCTAGTACCCATAACACAAGATCTGCTTAGCTTGGGACTAGATGGCGTTGTGTGTTAGGTGTCCGAAAATTTTATTTATTTATTTATTTAATTATTTATCAGAGATTGAGAGGACAAATTTTTGTGTTCATTTTACAATTATTTTGTCAGGATAAAAAATCTAACCGAACGAAAACATTAACATAACTCAATACATATCATGAAATTACAACACTAAAAAATATTATGCATCATAGAGTACACCGTTCTAAAATCAAACTCAACTTGAAAGATGTCAAAACGTCAAATATAGTTGTCTAAAATCAGCCTTCGGTAAAGCTTGGATTGTTGAAGTGCATTCAAAAATGCAGGCGCAAAAACACATAGTGATTTCGTCACCGCCATCTGGCGGCCAAACGGTACGCCTACGAGACACGTGTTGCAACTACGGCTCAAGCCTTATTTTTACGGTCGCAGGTTTGGACAGCTAACTATTACGTTGGTTAATGATTGTGTATCTAATTTTAAGTTCACACAGTGAACAGTTACGGTAACTTGCCTCTGCCCACGGGTTGCTACCTTTTAAGTGATTTAAATAAATATAAAACATTCGTTTTCTTATTAAATCGATCTATTGTTCACTGGGACCAGGTATTTTTAAATTCTTAATTCATATAACCTAAAATAACTCGACTTACGGTAAAGCTGTAGTAAATTAGTAAAGGTGAAGTAAAAGCAATACGACCAATGTATGTAAAACTTTGAGTTTAGTTTAAACTAAAAGGATTTAATTAAGTTCCTATAGTTAAAGGAAATCTCTTGCGAGTAACCATAGACTTGAAAGAGAAAGGAGATAAGATATAACCATAAAGGTTTTTAAAAAAAAGAATCGTGATAATCGTGTATGTGGTATGCCTGTCTGTACCACCGAAAATTCGTATTCAATCCAGTTTTCATTGCCTGTTAAAATTAAGATAAATTTAATTACATTAAACATAAATTTATTAAACATTATTAGTATAGAAGTTCTGAGTGCTTACTTAGAATCATAATTGAGTTTCCAATGTTAAAAGTTTGACTCTCCTTGACCTACGCAATCTCATTTGTATCTTGGAAAATTTAAATTTTCCCTGTCTGCAACATCTTTCATTGATACTCGGTTCCTATTAGACGAAGCGTGATATTATAGGTATTACCTTCCTCGATAGCTGAAATATCCAACACTAAAATATTTTTTCAATTCGAATTAGTAGCTCCAGAGATTAGTGCGTTAATCGAATAAACAAACTCTGCAGCTTTATAATTTCAATATAGATTCTTCGCTGTAATTTTAACTTTCATGTTTTTTATTTGTAAAAATTGTTTGAAGCATTGATCTTACTACGTATAGAGAAGACGCCATACGAAACTGCAGTGTTCCGTACGTAATAATAATAGCTCAATGACTGAAGTCACAAAAACCATGGATTGTTACGAACTCAGTTTGAAGCAAAAAGTAACAAAACTTTGTAGTCCGTAACACAGATGCAGTTATAGCCAAAAGCGATTTGTGAATACTTGAATGAGAGATCGTGAGCGCAAATCGGGTCTCGGTGAAATATCTCCGGTCTGATCCGTAGCACGATTTCATTTTGATCGTATTATGCAGACATAAACTGTGTACATAATACTTATTGAGGTATGCCGAAAGAATAAGCCGGAAAAAGTCAAACCATAGTTATGCTTATACTTAGTTGGGCGTGCATACACCATTTAATAGTAATTATTATACAGACTGCTTGAAACTGAAGAAAACTTTTATTTTGCGTAGTATTTTTTATTCTTTGCATGACCTAAATTGCCTTTTCAAGATAGCGATTTTCAAGAATGTTTTTACCTGCACAATCAATGTGTGGAACAAATTGTCGCCTAAAATATTTCCGAACCAATACAACCTTCAAACGTCAAAGAAAAAAGCTTTGCCCCCTTCAAAGAACATGCCATGCACCTGTGACTTTTCAGGTTCACATTTCTATAATAAAAATTTAATGTTCAAATTATGTCTGCGTCCCACTGGTCTCTTCGTTATGTTCCATCTGGACTAAGACCTCAATCTTAAAGCTAGTTTTACCACTTGATACCAATACATGCAATCGGGTTTTTAACCGACTTCCAAAAGGAGGAGGTTCTCAATTTCATCGTTTTTTTTTTTTATGTATGTACATTTATTACTCCGTCAATTGTGGACCGATTTTGAAAATTCTTTTTGTATTCGAAAGGGTATGCTCCCCATGTGGTCCCATGGCCACCATATTAGGATCTGATTATGGGATCCTAAGGAAATCGAAGGAAACCCTCAAATTTACGTGAGCGCCTGCAATGAAGTTACGAGCAATTGTCTGCATGCCTTCATATTCTGTAGACATCATTTAATTTTAAATGAAATGATGATGAGAGACTTGAGACAGACTAAAAAGCGAAAAATAAAAAAAAACTTCGTTTAAAAAACTAAAAAGTATAAAATAACTTAATTTGTATGTGCTACCTATTCATAGGTTTGAAGTCGGTGCCAAGCCAAAATGTAATAGTAGGTACCGCACTCGCCGCGCGTGACCTTGAGCGGGATAGCTGCTCTTCGCGTTGAACAAAACAGCCGAAGCGTCGGTGACGTCGTTGACGTTCGTCTCGAAATATAGCGAGTGTGGTACCTACTATAACATTTGGCTTGGCACTGACTTCAAACCTATGAATAGGTAGCACATACAAATTAAGTTATTTTATACCTTTTAGTTTTTGAAGTCGGTTTTTTTAAACTATTTTTTTTGTTATTTTTTTTTATAATTAGCTTGTTTGTTTTCCCTGTCTGAAAGCTATGACATTTTCCTAAAATAAACTAGCCGAATTGCGATGATCCTAAAGAAAAAGAGAAGGCCAAGGTAGTAGAGCCACGCTGATTTTAGCACGGTTTGGCCGGCTCGAACGGGGCGATACTGCCCTCGCACAGAAGATCACCGTAAAATGACAGCATTTGTGCTGTCGTGTTTCGTTGGTGAGTGCAAGACCGGAGGCCCAATGATGCAGAAGCATCACTAGGTCGCCATGGACCACACCATGCCGGCCTTATCTTACCTATATGGGGTTACCATACTGCATTGTTGCATTGTGTGCATTCGCAATGAGTATGGTGATCACCACTCTTGGATTTTGCTTATGCTTTCCATCAGGCAGAGTAGAGTCATTTTAGAAGAGCCATACATAAAAAAAAAATTGAAGACGTATAAAAGTCATTAGTATGTCCCAAAATAATTAAATTAAAATCATCTTCGTTTGTTGAAATGTAGGTTTAAATTAGTTTTATTCTAAAATTCAATTATGGTAAACTATTATCTAAATTGTGTTTTCGGTAATAGCGTTTGTTTGAGATCTGTACTAATCAAGTTAAATTAGTTTTGCCTTTCTGAGTCAAATTAGTTATATTTTTTGTTAAAGTTTCTTTGTTGATGAGTAATAAAATACCATAGAGATTTAAAACTAATCAAAATTTATTTTCATTTCAAATACAGAATACCGATTGTTTATTTAATTATATTATTTGACAATTGAATTCAAATAATAATATTCATGAAGATTTAAATTTATTGAGATCGCTGGGCGGTCGAATTTGGAACGAATTGAAGGGCTTATTTAATCTAAATGTCTAGTGTATCTTGAACAGTATGTATAGTTTCTGTTCTTCTTTTAGATACAAACATCAAATATTTGAAATTATATATAGCATTACTAGCTTTTGCCCGCGGCTCTGCCCGCGTGTATGTCGGTTACTGCCACAAAAAGTAGCCTATGTCCTTCTCCAAGTTCCAATCTATCTGTATACCAAAATTTATCCAAATCAGTTCAGTGGTTTAACCGCGAAAGTGTTACATACAGAAGGAAAGACAGAGTTACTTTTAAATTCATGATTTAGTAAATTCCACTACTAGATATAGGCCCCTCAAAGTTCACCAAACAACCTATCCCGTGCTGCTCGCATCCAACAGCTTCTCGTGACCTTCACCAGGTCGTCGGACCATATTCAAGAACTTAAAATAAAATAGGCAGAGCCACTTTTAATTCTGAAACAATTTTCGTCTGGGGACAAATTAAAAATTTACAAAATCACTTGCGAGAATATTTGTTGAAGCCAAACATAATTGTTTGAACAGGTCCATTCAAACAAAGAGATTTACGCAAAACCGTGATTACTGTAACATTGTTTGTCTAACATTGTAACCTTGTGTATTACCTACCATATTGAGATTTGACATAAGGCTGTTCGTACACAGGGTTACATGCACATTCATACTAAAAGCAGAGATTCACAACATTTTAATGAGTATAGTTTAACGATTGTTGGTCTAATTTTTATAATGGCTTTAAACAGAGATTGTCAGCCTAATAGTGAAGTCGTTAATTAACTCTAGATTTATGTCTTATGTCGAGAGCGTCAAATAGATACTGCTCGGCTCCATCGCAAGGATGAGAACAGTACTCCACGCAGGAGCAAACCTGGGTCTTGTAAAAAAGACTTCTAAAAGTCTTGTAAAAGAGATGCCCGAGCGAGAAGAAGAACTTTTCTGGTTGAATTCATAAATTAGGCTTTAAAGAATTTGGTAAACATTTGAGCTAAAAATACTCAGCAAAATAAACACAGCCAAAGTACATTTCGGTATTTTGTCAAGAATAATAACTACCTAAAGAATTTTCTTATCTGCCTACTTAATTAATAACGTAAGTGAATAAATTATTAGCTAAGAAAAATTAATTAATTAATTGTCATGTTAAAAAGTTTTCATAAGAAAAGAAAATGTTACCATTGCTATCTAGACACATTATTCGCTGCCCCTTTGTGTCGACACTGTACAAATATGGATTTACGATTTAAAGGTTTAAATTTGTGTTAGCGAATACACGAATAGCAAATACCATTTAAAATATTGTGCTATTCGTCGAATAGACAAATTTCTTTTAAAAAAATCCTTAAAAGCATATTTTATTCCTCAACATTTGGTTCTCACAACTTCCATTCCCTCTGAAATTATACCAATAACAAACTCGACTGGTGTAAACAAACAAAACATTTCAAATAAGCACATTCCAATACAAAACAAACAAATCTTACCAAAAGGTCAACTAATAATTCAACAGACAATCGCTTGAACATGTCGCAGTGTGCGGGAGGACTAACTATGACGTGAACAATATGGCCGCCTCTGACGTCACGTATTCATAGCACACATGTTACACGTATTTAATACTAGAACATACTTTTATCCAAGTGCGTGCAGATGTTTTAAAGTTGTATGTAGAAATACGTTATTTTTTCACACGGTTTTTTTACTACTATTATAAACAAAAAAGTTTGGATGGATGAATATTTGGCATCAATATCAAAATTTGGCACAGAGATAGATCATACTATAAGAATTATTAGACCAGATTGGTATCAAAGCAAACGGATTCCTGAGAAAAGATAGAAAGTCGTATTCTAGCTGAAAATCCAATGTAATGTCCAGTATCTGTGGTTCTAATAGTAAACATTTTATCTCTAGCGCTGATGATTTTAGTATTATTTCTTCTTACCTACTAATTTTACGATCTCAAACATAAAAGTCTCTTCTGAGGATGACGCAAGCAATACGTACGATTGTCAAATCGAGAAAATATGACATAGGGTTATCGAAATATCGCAAGTTCGCAAAATGATAATTATTTATCTTTAACCGTACAGATTGTTCTCCTATTGTCCTTATATACATTAAGTTTAGTAATATGTGTAAGGGATTATTAATAGTAACCGTAAATTTGCCTGGTTATAGCCAAATGATGATTTTCCACACTTCAAAATTCAACAAAAATATTTGAGGCTCGACCACAAGCAACATATTTTTATAAATTGCTCAGCGGTATTCATATCTTGTCATCACGTATATTTTACAAAGGTCAAAAGATAAACATACATGTCGTAATATTGTACAAAAAAAGAAACTTGAATTCAGTACAATTGCAGCCAATTGTAAACTTAATAATTTTCACATAAGTTACAACACTACCGAATCCATGTAATTATGGACTCTTTAAATAAATAGACAGTAAGTTTTGGCGCGTAAAACCTTTAAAATACTATCACCCATTTTTATTTATCTATGCCTAATAAACTATTCATGCGATCCCTTTGAAAAAAGAATAAGGCTCTATGATTCATATCCTAGTGTACAAATTCTAGGGTTCTATAGTCCATAACTTTTTTTTTCTAAAGGACTGCGCGCGAGTTTTGAATGTCAATTTGACGTTCCATGAGGTCAAGTCACAATGTCGGCGCTTCTGTTCTCAGTAACGAGGCCATAAAACAGAGTGACAGAGACCGCATAAATATTGTCGTTAAACATTTTACTGGCTAGATACGTTTGATGGTTTATTCGATTTGTTTCATTCGATTGTAAGACATGTTTAAAATGTCAGGGTGTTACGGGTGGTTACTATAAGTGGGTTGCTCATAAAGAGGTAAATGGGGGAAATTGAAGCGATACAAATGACATTACTACCTAACAGCATAGAGATCTAAGTTACGGTAACGGATCAATAAACAGTTATTGAGTATTGAAATACTAAATAACAGTTTTCAAAGTTTGACATTAACAAATCTAAGACTAATATAGCTTTAAATTTATTAGCAACTGAATAGCGAAAGATTTAATTAAACTTCTTTCTCTATTTATATATTGTGTGCAATTATGTGTTCATGATTAATAACTGTTTCTGTGTTTTCCTTTTAAAGACACTTTGTGGTTTTGTAACTAAGGCCGTCTTCATGACTATACAGGAAGTAGAAAGGAGGCGGCAAGACAAAGGGATGGTTCTATCATACAAATTACATAGATTTTTTTTATTAAGAGTCCCGGCCAGCCGTTGCCGTAAACGTGAACGTGGCTTATATGTAAACAGAGGTTACACCGTGTCAAAATTGTATGCGTACCGCTCTGTAATTACAACCGCTACTGTATCGATGACTTAACGTTGCTGCAACTACACTACACTACACTATTAAGCATCTCCTGTGCACTCACTTCAAGGTCTATGTTAAGGTAACGCTAACTGCATACTGGTTGTACTTTTTACATATTTTTTTGATTCTTTGTAATCAGTCTATCGCAGTCCACATCCTCAATGTTCGACAGAGATCGTAGATTCGACTTCTATCCAGAACCAATAATTATTTGATTATTATTTGATCTGTACATATCAACCTATCGCCATCCACTGCTGAACGAAGGACTGCCTGAAAAAGCGCCAACTATCCCGGTCTTGAAGAATCCGCATTCATTCGCTGTTACTGCTGTTAGTCGTTAGTCCATCGCACCGCAAGGCGCGTTTGACTAATCGCGGTCTCCGCTCCAGCACATTTCGACTCCAGCAACCATCGGTTCGTCTGGAGTTTGTTCATCAACAATCTAGTAACCATAGAACAGAAAGTACTTAGGCTGTACGTAGTTTAGAGTTGGATGACCATTTATAAGTTTCTCAAATTATTATGAGGTTCTTTAATTATGTTCATTATCTCGAATCTATTATTTCTATTACAAAGATAATCCCATTAACTGCTTACATCAATATATTTGTATTCTTTCACTAATAGATGCATTTAATTTTGTAAAACCTTTTACTTAAATCATTCCCGCGAGTGCAGGTTAAATATACATTGTCGTTTAAACTGCTCCTTAAAAGGTCAATTGTCAATCACCACCCGCGTTGGCATTCCAACGGTTTGTGTTGCACGCATTTGTACCGACTTTTAGTGGTCGGCAGTGTACAACGCATTGTTATGATGCATTTGTGAGTCAGTTTTTGTGACCTCTACTGTATGTTTAAAGACAGTGTTGTTTATGGTTTTAAAATGTGAAACATGGAACGGTAGAACAATATGTTATTCTTTTTTCAAATTTATTGTTAAAACTATGTTATGTATGCGCCGAACTCGATTTTTTTCGTTTCAGTTTAGGTTGAGTTACGTACGTTTTGTGTTGCGAAATAGAAAAAAATTGAACCGATTTTTTATAACAATTTGATTAATTACTCAATGTTTTATATTTTAGTTTAGGTAAAAGTTAAATGTCAGTGAACTCACGAACGTTAAAATGTATTTCTAGAAATAAATACTTTTATTAGAATTGCATAATACAACGAATGTAGACCGAACTGATGATGTCAAAGTGCTCGTATAACGTAACAACACAATCTATTTACAATATTACATAAAAAAACTTGTATGATTACTGTTTTTATTTTTCATGTTAATTCTATTTTTTTATTTCAGGAGTTTTCTAGTAACAAATTATTTTTGAGATGACAAAAATCTTCTCGGTTCTTTTATAATTCTCATTAAAAATATAACAACATTGTTTGACTGATTTTGCCGAAAGCCAAAGATACATTTAAAAGAAGCTTTGGTTTTTTTTCTTTTGTTCTTTTTATTTATTTCACTTGACATATTATTCTTGAATAAATATATTTTACATCTACAAAAATGGAAGGTAAAAAATATCTCGTGTTCCTTGCGATAAAGAGCATCTTAAAGCTTGAAAATATAATTACGAGGAATTATAAATGGTATGTTTTTTCTTTCAATTCAGTTCAAACATTTGTAACTTAGTTGCCATATATTATGGTGATGCGAGTAAAATAATAAATTATTCAAACAAACTTAATAATGAGAAATCTATGTCCGGACGTGAACTGCTATAGGCTTATGATGGGAGAGCCACGCTTCGGCATGCATGGGCCTTCTCGACCGGAGTGATACCACAGCCTCACAGAAAACCGGTGTGAAAAAGCGCTTGCGCTGTGTTTCACCGAGTGAGTGAGGATACCGAAGGCCCATACCCCAACCCCTTCCCACATCCCTTTCCCCATCTCCCAAAGGCCGGCAACGCACTCGTGACGCCTCTGGTGTTGCGGGTGCCCATGGGCGGCGGTAATCGCTTACCATCAGGCGATACGTCTGCTCGTTTGCCCCCAATACCATAAAAAAAAATATCAAACTTAGTAATAATTTATATTCCATCTTCTATCACTAGTACTAGAAGTAGATACTTAAAATAAAAAAATACATAAATTCGATGACTCAACAATTTTTCGTTTAAACTAGAACCTCCGATTTTTTGATGAGTTAAAAAATACATAGAATCTGTACTGATATATTTTTTATTATGTATGGAAAACTTACAGTAAAAAATATCATGAAATTAAAACACTTAAAGTACTTAAATTAGACACTCTAGTGACAATATTTCAGAACAATTACTACTGATGTATAATCTGGATTATTAGCCTCCAAGTTCAACGCTAAATACAAGTTTTTACTTTAGTTGTTAACGAGTTTTAGTACCTTCATAGAAAAATATATCCGTTTTTCCTTCTATTCCCATATGAGACGAGCAGTCAATAACTGGAACTCAGCAGTACGTGTTGCCCTGCCACTGTGATCCCGCGTCTTTAAAGCGGGGCGTGAAAAAGCATCTCACTAGGCCGCCGTGCTGTGGGTCACTATGCTGCATTGTCTGCATTCGTAATGGTTATGGTGGCACTCATGGATTCTACTCATGCTTTCCACCGAGCAGAGTAGAGTCACTTTGACAGGATGTTTTAATGATAAAAGTAGATTCATTTCAAAACTCTAAGTATTTAAAACTGAAACCAAAACCCACAAACCTCTAAACAAATTCTCTTCGAAGCATAGCGGCTGATCCACATTAATGCCCACAGATACATCATACCATTGTTAGCTTTGATCCACCGCGAATGGAGTGACGTACGCCAAACAAAGAAACGCTATGCATAGTACTGATGGCAAAAAAACCTTGCGTAACGCAAAGGAATGAACCGTTAACTTTTTAAGTGGATAAAGGTGTTACAGACAGGATGCGATTTTGTCGATGTTTGATTTTCAAATTAGATTTTGTGTAATATTGCTATCACAAACACTGATTTCTTACATGGACCACGGGCCGTCGGGCATTATTAATAAAGGCCGGTCAAAGTGATAAATTAATCACTTGCCCGAAGCTCTTGGGCATTATTAATAATGGCCGGTCCTTGTTAGTAATGCCCAGTTAATCACGCTGCCCGTAACATACATACATAAAAGTAAAATAATTTCTCTTTGTCACGACATCACACGTGAACGACTGGACTAAATTCAATAAATGTTTTAGAATTAGATAGCCCATTTATTGAAAAAGGCTATATAACATCACGCTACAATCAATAAGTAGTGGTAGTTATTTTTTATTTTAGGTATTGTTTAGTTGCGAAAATATTTGAAATTACATTTAGGTACTCCATTATAAAAGATGATGTCTTTTAACTCTCACGTCTTTTTTGATGATTATCATTTTGAAGCCTTGAATACCGTTAAAGTAAAACCTTTGTTCAATCGACTTACATACTAAAAAGAAAAACATATAAATAGGTACTGTGTTACAGGAAAATTTACTTAAAAGAATAACAAAATGTGTATATAATTTTTACTTAAAACATGTCGAGAGCATCCCACACATCTTATCTAATTTAGAAATGTCATGCTTTTGACACAAAGTAATGTATATCATATTACACTATACATTAAGTTAATATCTCCGTAATCAAAATGATGCTTTTCTCGTCTTCTTTCATTTTATTAGAACGGATATTACTACCGAGATTTTTCTTGAAGAAATTTTTTTATATTATAATATGAAAATTATTCTAAAACTCAAGTTAAATGCCGAAGGTTATCGCGATGAAAGGACTGAAATCATCTCACTCAGTTATTATTGCCTTATAATTGGTGGCACAGAATTTCTTGGTTTTAAAATACCTAACGCAGAAAAAAGGTCTCCTCAGCAATCCTTAAAATATAGCTTGATATCTGTGACTACGACTACGAAACCAGCGAAGTAACTTTGAATAAGCGATTTTATTTAGAATTACCTATATTTTCATTCTCTACGTGCCAGTTTTTTCACAAACTACCTGACCCGGCGAACTTCGTACGTAAAATTTACGAAATACATATTTCTTTTAGTATTTAGCTTCAGCTTCGCACGGAGTAGTAAACAGTCGCATTTGAAAACATTACACTTCCGGGTTTTTTTTTTTTCTTCTATACAAACCTAGTCTTGACAATGACAAACACGTGAAAAAATAATATCCAATTTTGTGCAGTCGATTGGGAGCTATGCGCGTACAAACTTTCCGGTGATTCATTTCTATTTCTATAGATGAAGTATAATTCTTTATAAATACAAAAATTCACACTTACACTGTACTTTGAAGTTTTAAAATAACACTAATGACAACTGACACAGAGAAAGCTATATTTTAAGAACCATAAACTTAATATAAATTTGCCATCCTGTCTGAAACACCTTAAATGTACCATCGGCCTCGCCCATTGGGTAACAAAACCACAGTCACAATACGCTGACACGCACAGTTACACGAGAAAAATGACAGTCAACTGACCTTACCGGGTTCAACTAATGTGCATACATAATCTGCAACGTATACAGATATCGTTGAATATAGTAATGGATTGAACATTTACTTAGATAAAATGTAACGGAATGCAGCTGCTACGAGATGTTCTCGTCATCAACAGCTTTTAATAGTCTACTGCTGGATATAGCTGTTCCTTAGAGAGAATGCTTTGTTCTACTATACCAAGCTAGCTAGTAAATGATTGTTTTAAATTTTTCTTCTTATGTAACATTGTTCTAAGGTAAATATTAACTTGTTGGCAGTCTTATATAAATCATGTTATTACAGGATTAAAATCATTTTCGGCTGGTTCATTTCATTCATACACTAAGCTGGTAGTCGTTGGTGCTCTAGGAATGGACGCCATCAAGTCCGGTCTCAAATAAACCTTAATGTTTAATCAAGAAATCGTATTATTTTCAAGAACCCAAGCAGCCCCAAACATAACATTTTTAAAGTTAAAATTTTACTCAAAATTTAATATCAAACTTTTATAAATCTTTAGATTAGCTTAAAATGTTCATTCATAGACAAACTTATTTTCTACAATGACGAAAGAGATTGACATTCCATCAAAGCGACAGTGGTAACATTATAGTGATGCCATTAACGGCGATGTGAAAATGCAATAATAGTGGTAAACAAATAATGTAATTCGCAATAAAATGATTCAGAGAATCGAAAGACGAAGTCGTAAAATTACTTGTCACCTATTGCGAAATTGTAGAAAGTGATTATGTGCTAGATGTCGCTAACATAAGATTATAAAATAACAGTAACTTATGGAAGTATGACAAAATTGTATGTTTTGTTTTAATCGGAGACGTGTGTTGTGAGAGAGGCAGGCTTGAATCAAGTTTGAGGATTTAAATCCTGCTTAGTGATAGGTTTTGCGTGTGTGCTATTATTATTATAGGTGTTGGTTTTCTTTGTATCACAATGATCATCTCAGTCGAAAGATGTCCAAATTTCTTCACAATAAATAGTCCCGTGCTGCCTTTAACCAACGGCTTCCCACCACATTCACCATGTCGTCGAGGAACTAGTAGGGGACCTATCTACGCTTCGTTTTCCGGCACGCGATTGTCAGTATATCGCAATTTTACCTTTTATCTTTGTGATGTCTAAAACTCAAAATAAATAGTGACTGGTAGGACAAGTGACGGGATATTTAAAAAAAAGAGGTTGTACTACTTGCTGAAGTATTGTGAAAATTGTAGAAAGTGATTTTGTGCTAAATGTTAAAACAACATTATAAGCAAAACAGTAACGTGAGGAAGAGGATGTATATTTTCTTTTAATCGAAAATGTTCTATTTTTTATTCCGTCATCTGTTTGTCACCACCTTGAGTATTAATCTGAATTTTCAGACGTCACAAGGATAACTTAAATAGGGTAAATATTATAGCTATACATCCAAATAATTGTAAATGTAAGTTTGTTTGTTACGCTTTCTCGCTAAAACTACTTAGCTGATCGTCATTAAATTTTGTACACATATTCTTTTAGGTATTAGAAGTAACATAGAAACAAACATTTTTATATGCGAGCGAAGCCGCAGGCGAATGCAAGTATAATATATATAGCATTGAGCAATAATTTAAGAAAGATGGTGAAGTCTTGAAGATTTGATATCGTAGCTGCACTTAATACCGTTTAGTACATTACTTTGATCACAACACACATGATGTCCACATACATACCTCATAACCTCCTTCTGGCGCAGTTAAGTAATAAAAATAAAGATTTCCAGATTTTTCAAGCAATAAAGTTTTAATATTAATAAAGATTTTTCCTAGACAATTTCAATATTCTCATGTAAACTAGTTGGAAGCGGTATAAAGCTGGTTTATTGTTAAGCCTTTGTTCACCAGCGGCCGTATTATGCTTGAGGCCTTCGTCTTATGATGAAATATTCTACGATAACATTTATTAAGTTTATTATTAGTACTAAACTAAACATGAATAGAAATATCAATTTACATCTCTCGTGTTCGGTAAGTAGGTTCTTATTACCTCCAAATGGGGCTTGTAGGTGACTAATTAGCGCTCTAGGGTAATAATGTAGCTAGAAAAGCCCTAGGGCGGTAAGTAATAAAAAAAGACACTTTTTTCTTTCAAAAAGTTCGCGTACATCTAACCATCATACTGGCAATAGACATTATGCATTCAGTCCAATGACCAAAGAGGTCGCTTTGCTATGCAGCCTTGTCTTCGTGTGAGTAAAATAGTCATCAATTTTAAATATCGAACGGCGAAGCTCAATTTCGTTTTAAAAAAAAAATTAAAAATTTCTTTACTTGATTCTTTTTAATGAAAAAGGGCGGGAATAGAAATGTTTTATTCTTATAATGCCGGATTTTTTCTACTTAGTGATCATAAGAGATCGATCTCATGGGTTACTTTTTTATGGAATAGGGGGCAAACGAGCAGACGTATCACCTGATAGTAAGCGATTACCGCCGCCCATGGACACCCGCAACTCCAGAGGCGTCACAGGTGCGTTACCGGCCTTGGGGGATGGGGAGGGTATGGGGGGAGGAGTTGGGATTCACTCGGTGAAACACAGCGCAATCGCTGTTTCACACCAGTTTTCTGTGAGGCCGTGGTATCACTCCGGTCGAGTCGGCCTTATGCCGAAGCGTGGCTCTCCCACGGAAAAAAAATGATTTAATGATTAGATTTTTTACTCTTTTCTTCGGATTTGCAGTTGAATAGTAATCTAAACATAGATTTCTTTATGATTCTATCAGGATCTAATCGAGGAATAACACTATTGTTTTATGATTGATTTGACATCAAAGATAATTTCACGAATAAATCTATGCTCAAACCTGTTTTAAAATATCCCAGAGTTTACAGAATCAGACAATTGTGACGCCATGTCAATATTCTCTTAGAATAACTATAGCTTAGAAAATCTTCCTTCTAAATAAGGTACGTTTCATATACTTACATAAATAGATCAAGCCTGCATTAGCGGTCGGCAACCGACGCACGAGACTCCCTATGGCTATCTTAAAAGCCTCTCCGGGGGAGTTACACTAGTAAATTACACTGCTCGTAATAGCATTAAAAGAATTGCAAAGAAATGGTTTGCTCATAATGGTTGAGTAAATAATACATTATATTCAGACGAGGGATATTGGCCACGCATTGAACGCTCCTTGGAATGTAACGTGTCGAAAGCTTGTCAGGTGGAGCTGTGGAAGAGCAGAAAATAATTCTGATCATTTACTTATATTTTTACTTTAATGGACGTAGATTTATAGATATACAACAAACTGTGTAAAAATATATGAAATGCAGTATCATTGAACAAATACTAAGCGAAAAGTAGCATACGAAGTTTTAAGTATAGTCCGATCTTTTTCAGATATTATTCGTTGTCTTATTGAAAAATGCGCGGTTCCGCGCGGTATTGAAAAATGAAAAATGCTTGAATGGCAAATCAATGAAGCATTCATTTACGTCACATGTGTTGTCTTACGTCGTGTGCACGTCAGAATATAATGCGTGTCAGTAGATAACTATAAATTCTCAAAATTTAAAAAAATCCCCGATATAATAACCTGAGTTCCCTTTAAAAAGTAAAAAACACCATATGCGCTTTCATTTCAGAGCCCACTCGGTGATATTTTTGCCGACATTCGGTTACTCTTCCCCACTTTCACCCCCATAGCTTTTAAACGGCTCAACCGATTTTCATGAAACATATCTAAGAACACTCGCACGTAACTCACCTTTAATAAAAAACTAAATAAATTGAAATCGCTTCATCCGTTCGGGAGCTATGGTGCCACAGACAGACAGACAGACACGTGAAACGTATAACACCCCTCTTTTTGGTCGGGGGTTAATAAATGACTTAAATACAACACTGTGTTCTGTCACGCGCGTTAGCAAACCAAACTTAACGCTCATTATCTGAAAATGGAATTGGATGGATTCCATTTTCAGTGTCAAGTTATGACTTGATATGACGTCTCCTCGTAAATTTCTTATTTATTGTTGTTTTTTTTTATTTAACCGATAACGTGATAACGTCTGACGTCTGATAACGTCTGACGTGATAACGTCTTATAAATCGAAGAACGCCGGCTGCACGCACGAAAAAGCATGACTCATAGTCACGTTCACGTGCAAGTGAGAGCGCGAAATAAGCGACAGAGAGGCACGATCCGCCTAAGCGTTCGGCTTGTAACGCATATTTTTCATTAATATTTTCTAATGCTGTATCACGTAAAATTATTGTCCACAAACCGACTTTACAGACAACTATTTCTTTTCCTTTGTATTCTCATCTATGCTTTTCAGACTTAGATGAAAAGCTCATGCCTTGTACGTATATCCTTTTTAGGACTATCATTGTGCTAAATGTATGTGCGTGATAACAATAGTTTTGAACAAATTTAACACAATAATAATAATAGTTATACCGATGACTCGTACACACTTGCCAATTATGTATATGACAAAAAAAAAACCATTAGTCTCCTTCGACCTAATTAAAGACATCTAGAAATACCAACCTCTTTATGTTTTATCTATGACTGTCATTTTTTTAAATTTCGAACGACTACCGTTATACAGCTGACGAGCAAAATCCCTTTTTGAAAAGGTTTACGGTGTTTATTATTGTATAATAATATAAGGGTATCCTTGGTAAATAATTGTACCAGCGACTACGAAGATAAAACAGAGGGTATTATACGACAAGTGTACTGTAAATAAATGTATACAGCGAAGTGAGCGAGGTGCCAGCTAAGCCTAATGGTTAATAAAGATTAAAAATTAGACACGGCCCTATTAGTATAAACAACGTCCATGTTTTATTTATGCGTTATTTTTCTTTGGGATGTTATTTTTGCGAATCCCATAAAGGGTAAAAATCTATATATACAAAATTACTTGTCCTAACTAATTCATAAACGCAAAACCTAAAGCCTAGCGACTACAAGCTCGAAACTTTATTAACTAATAGTTGAATAATAATAGTGAAAGTCAGGTACTATGTGTTACTAGTAAATAGCTTCTAACTGGCTCGGTGGCGCACTGGTAGCATATGCGACTGCTGAGCTTGAGGTCTCGGGTTCGATTCCTGAGTCGGTGTGTTTGTATGATCTATAAATATGTGTTTCAGAGTTTGGGTGCTTTCAATTTATAATATTAACATGTATATATTTATATCAGTTTTCTAGGACCCACGGTACAAGTTTGGAACTAAGTGGCGTTGTGTGTTATATGTCGGAAAGTATTACCTGTACTTATTCTTACTATATAAGACAACTGTTTAAATAGACACTATAATTTGAATTTACAACACTGAAATTCTAATGTAAACAACAGAAAAATATAAATAACGGAATGTAAATCAATCAGTACTATTATTTTCTATCCCAAACCATAACTTTAACAATCCATAAACAAGTTCCATCCAAATCCTTGTCTATGTTTAAAAAACAAACACTGGTCTGTTTATTTAATTAAATCTCAGCGTGCTTAGGGTATAAAAATAAGCGACATACGGCGCAACGTGACGGTCGTCGCGTGTGGGCCGCCTAACAGATTTAGATATTCATAATTCATTCTTTAAATGTTTTTACTTTATAAATTGTAGCTCCCTATTGTCTTGTAGAATAGTAAAAGTAATTAATAAGACTTACACTGTGAAATCTTAGTATTTCTGTAATAGTAGACTCGAGTTTACCTTCATAATTAGTTGAATTCCGATGTAGGATGTTCCATTTAATACGCTATAAGCCACACTTTTATAACTATTTTAAGTTAATTTGAAGCTCAATTATGACTAGGCCATTGAAATCTAATCTTTATCACATATCTATGTGTATTTCTATGGTTTATTTATACAAACTAAAGTCGGTGTTAGTTGGTTATGTTACCGATGTTACAATAGCTTCATCTTACTTGTTTATGAAGAACTTTTTTTGACGTTTCCTAATTTATTAGATTTTTTAAGAATCGATTTCTATCTTTAAAATTAAATTCATAAATTAACTTAATTAAGACTAATATGATTGACTGATCGATTGGACTGCCTCGTTGGTCTAGTGATTAGCGTAAGCGACTGCGGATCAAGAGGTTTCGGTTTCGATTCCCGGGTCGAATAGCTGTTGCGTTTTTCTTACAAGAAATTCTTAATAGCATCCCGGAGAATGGAAGATGACGGTGTTTCCTCATGCCTCGGAGAGCACGTTAAGCCGTCGGTCCCGGTTGTCATGAACATCTATGGCAATCGTTATTGGGAAGTCAGTGCCCTCAAATATACTGACAACTAGTTCAACCTTCGAATTCAGTTCACCCTCAGGGTTGCGGAGGTCCGATGCCAGTTGCTCCGTGGAAAAACTGATATTCAGGTAAAACCGGTTGAACTAGTAGCCGACCCCAAATCTTGGGAATAATAAAGGCTAGGAAGAAGAGAGAGAATGATTGACTGAGCGATGATTGTTATTACAAATATCTCATTAATTAGACTATATAGCTCAAAAAGACACTTTTACGACAGGCTTACACTTTGCAAGGTAGTAGAGCCACGCTGATTTCAGCACGAACGGGCCGGCTCGACCGGGGCGGTACTACCCTCGCACAGAAAATAAACGTAAAATGACAGCATTCGTGCTGTCGTGTTTCGTTGGTGAGTGCGAGACCGGAGGCCCAATTAGTCTAGTCAACAAGTTCCATACTTGTTGACTAGACTAAAAGATGCACAAGCATCACTAGGCCGCCATAGTGTGGGTCACCATGCTGCATTGTTGCATTCGCAATGAGTATGGTGGCCACCACTCGTGGATTCTGCTTATGCTTTCCATCAGGCAGAGTAGAGTCATTTGGCGGGCCAAACATAAAAAAAAAAAAAAAAAGGCGCGTGCTGTGACTATAGAGATGTACTAATAATAAACTTAAATTATACTTAAAAAACCTACGCAGCATCAGGTTGAAGTTATCGATTAATTGTCAAATAAAGAAGCGCGTGAAGCACTTAATCGAGTAATCATACGCCAAAAAATGCCTTACATAATTTTGGAAAAGAGCTGATACTCTTACACTGCTGGACCGATATTAACCAAACATAGCTAAGAACCACCGCAAAGAAACTGGCTTTCAAATGAAAAAAAAACCGCATCGATAACAGTCCATCGGCTTGAGAGCTATGATGCCACAGACAGACACATACACACACAGACAGACAGACATCCCTCTTTTTGTGTCGGGGGTTAAAAATAGTAGAGAATAGAGAGAAAGAAAAAATAACCATTACCTAACTAAAGGAAACTATTATGGTACTTAAATTACCCCACATTTATTAGCACCATTATAATCTACGAAACTCACAATGAACTACCACATCCAACCCAACATTTTGAATCCACTCCATTACCTACCTCTGTTACACCGTGTCGACCAACTGTTGCGCGACAATACATAACTACCAAGCAACTGACGGGGCAATTAAACGTGATATTAAATTAGCCCTTCTCTAAACACGACGTTATGTTATGCATCGCGTTATGGCGTTGTCGCAGCTCTAAGGCACCGCGGGGAATACACTGAGAAACGTAAGCTTACTTAAATATACATGGTCTGGAATGGCAGCGAGCATGTCATCAGATTTGCTTGGAGAAATAAGTGTGTTTAGACATTTTATAGTAGGCACTGACCGGTCTGTATTGGGCCCTGAAAATATCTATATATATGCCTACATTTAAAGTCAGATTTGATTAGAATTGGATAAAAGTTAAGATGTCTCGAATCTTTTTAGATGCATTTAATTGAAATTTTGTAACGATTGTCGTTGTTATGTTTGCATACTCTATATTTTTGTGTTTAAACTTAAATCTTAATAACCATCAAATTATGTTAAAATATCACAGTTATACAATCATCATTAGTTGTTAACTAACAAGTAAAAGTATAATAAAAAATAACTGTCATGTGATGTAAAATAGCAGTAATAAAGTGAAATGTTTATTTCTGCTGTCAAGAAAAATGGAAAGCGTCAAATTAGAAAATGAAACGAAGTGACTTAAACTAGTTAGCGTCATTAAAACTGTAACTTTAAAATTAATTTATGTTAAAAATTCTAAATACTTCTTAATTAATTAAAAGTGAAATACTTTTCCTAATTTCTTTGTAGTTAAATTGGAAGATGTAACTATCATTCATCCCGTGGGTGTTGACAGTCAACTAAGGGAGCAAATTATGTAGGAGAACCGCATAGAAAACAAATATACACACATCAAAAGTGTCTAGGGATCAACATATGTGTCTAGGGATCAACATTTATTTTTGCAATAACTTTTCTCCTGATTGATATTAATTAAAATTTTCTTTAAGGATTCATCAAATAAAGTGTTTTCGTTTGTCACAGTAACGATAAACCAAGTCACCTTTGCATTTATAAAGAAATTTGCCATTTTCCCAATAAAAGGATTTTTGACATTTGAACCACTAACATTAAAGTTCGAAAAAAAGACTGAAATAACAGTTTTCTTTAAAATGTTATTAGGTAACTTAAACAATTAATAATCCGTGTTTCTACCGCGAACACTAACACAAGAACATCGGTTTGGCATACTCAAAATGAGTTCATCCAAATCACGCTGTGGAATGGCCGCCCATGTTCGTTGCAACAACAAAAAAAGGTCTTCTTGCGACTGGATACCCTCCATATTCGGCAGAGCTCTTCTCTGTAGCATATCCCATGCATGCTCAATCGGGTTCAAGTCTGGCGACTGAGCAGGCCAAGGCCAAAGCCACATCTCAATCTCAAGAAATCTGCATAAAAATGCTTGATCCCTAGACACTTTTGATGTGTGTAGTTCACTTCGGAACAACAATATTTTATGGTCGTGACACTTCCCTGTTTTAAAAAGTGTCTGCTTAATTTTATTTAATTGTGTCTACCGCTTTGCTAAAGAGGGAAGGGGACTTATTACATTTTCAACTCCTTCTCAGTCCCTCCTCCCCAGTTTTCTTCTGATTAATTTCGTTTAACTCGGGACTTCTCGAGTGTCACAATAGTAGACGCATTAATCCCATGTCGGAATAAACATCGACTGAAATAGTGTGTAGTTGTTCCATCCAACGTGACTTTTATTGCACAGGACTCTTGTATAAAATATCAAGGAACTCTTTGAGTAACATTGGAAGTTGTTTCTAGCCGTGTGTCCCCTCCATTCTTTAGAAATACCCTCATATTTCCAATCTTACAATGCTAGCATACGATATTAATTGTCAAGTAAGTGTAAGTAATAACTAACAATTATTAAAACGATATTTCTATATATGCGAGAAAGCTTTTATAATCGTTTAGTTAAGTCATAGCTGCAATCAGTTAGAAAGTGAAAAATTGCATATAATAACAGATGTTTAAATTAATTGGAGTTTAGATTGATCTGCATATTTTATTAGCTTATTGCAGAGAAAGGTTTAAATTTTTATAGAACTGTACAAACTTGTTTGTTTTCTCACTTTCAAGCAAAGCATAGTTATTAAAGTTAATCGTGTTTGATATTGATATACAATATACATAGAATAGATACATGGTGCTACACATTCGTTCGATGATACGAATTGAAAAATAAGACCACGGGTTAAAACACTAACAGTTTTTTTTTTTTAAAGACAACTCCCGCAGTCGCGGGGGACTTTACAAACATACATGAAACGTACACAAAGTACACCCAGACTCAGAACAACAATTTGTGGATCATACAAAGTGTTGTCCTACGTAGGATTTGAACCCACGACACTTGGCGAAGTAGGAAACGGCGTGGTGACCGTTAAACCACTAGGCCAAACGTGCAATTGATAAAATTCGTTGTAAAAAAAAAAAAAATGTAAAATTTCATTCAGATCCTTTCAGCCGTTCTTCTGTAATTCAGAAACAAATATCCATCCAAACTTTTTACTCTGTAACTGCGTTTGTAATACATATTAGTAAAATAGTCGACATCGTTACAGTAGAAAATACATGTAAAAGTTGTTCACAGTGAAGTTCTTAATATTTTTTCTTCCTTTTTTTAAATAAATAGAAAAGTTAAGTTAGTTCGTGTATGTTGTATTGTACGTTTTGAACTCTTTTTGACACTAATAACAATTCGATTGAACGATTGATTTTAAATAGTTTTCGTAATAGTTTTATTGCTTATTACTGATCAAGGCAAAACACAGCTAGTTTTTATTAATTTTATTTTATTTTTAATAAAATAGAAGAAAATAAGTGACAAATTTATTTATTTAAAAAAATGGATGCTCATTTGAACCTGCCCCAGGCATTCTCTTCCAGTCAACCAACATATTCTGTTACTTGGAACAATAGAAACATGATGGTTACTTTTTAGTAGTGTTTGAGTTGTTTTGCCGATTCATCGTTTTCTCATTTATTTAACGGTCAACGTTGAATATTGCATTTTCTTCTAAATTGTCGATTATTTTACCAATGGAAACAAGAAAATAATGGTTCTTGAGAAAATCAAACGCATTTCGATTGAAGACAGTATTCAATAGAACATAAAACTAACTTAGAGTTAATAGAAGTTTTCCAGTACCTATTCATTTAAAAAAAGATAAGTTTAAAAGTCTATTACCTCGCTACGTAAAACTTTTGATAAAAATTTCTAAAGATTATTTTACCTGGGCAAATATTACAAATCTATTGACACCTCTTTGATTAAAATTAGTTTAGTAGTTTAGGCGCTATGGTAGAACATACAAATACAGCTAAAAAGGTTACTCTTTAAAAAAATAACAATAATAAAAATATTTACACACAAGCGTCAAAACATTCCTCCGCATCGGCGTCACCTTCTGGTAGCGATCCCAAAAGACTGATAGGATTGTTAAGTTGAATTGCAATGCTAATTCTATGTGCTGGAAAAAGATCGGCTCTTTTAAAAATACCGAAAATTTGGAAGATTTTAGTACCAAAATCGGATATCCCATTACATTTTTAACCCCCGACGCAAAAAGAGGGGTGTTATAAGTTTGACGTGTCTCTCTGTCTGTCTATCTGTCTGTGGCACCGTAGCTCGCGCACGGATGAAGCGATTTCAATTTAGTTTTTTTTTGTATGAAAGGTGAGTTACGTGCGAGTGTTGTTAGACATGTTTCATGAAATACGGTTAAGTCGTTTAAAAGTTATGGGGGTGAAAGTGGGGAAGAATAACCGAATGTCTGCAAAAATATAATTGGCGTATGATTACTCGATTAAGTGCTTTAGTAGGGGTTTTTAAAAAATTTAATTTATAGTTATGTAGGCTACCTTATTACAGTGATTTAGATAATGACTATCAAAGTATTGATTAAAATATTCTCCGTACCAGCCCAAACCTGAGAACTCTCGCCTTTACCTTCCCAAACAAATCATATACTGTTGTAAAAGTTCAAATAAATTACCTACAATAAGTAATATTACAAATAATAAATGTGTAATTAAATAACATTAATTGTTTTGGTCATTTGTTAAAGAGAGCTGTGTGCGCTCAGCGGGTGTCCCTTCGTTTCTAATTAATAATCATAATTAACAATTAACTTCATGTAATATATATGATTATGGATAACGTTTTCTGGTGTCAAACAACAGGATATTAATGCAGATTTTATCGGTGGGTTTAAATTAAGTAGCACTATTAAATGTCTTATTGAACGTAAGTCATCTTTCCTATACGTGAATATTTTAAACTATAAACGTTTCGCTTGTGGAATGCGGTGCTTAGTTATGGAATACATAGTCATAGTCTAGTCATCCATCTATAGTGATGACGAAAAGAGCTCGAGCAGTTTTTTTTTAAATTTGTCAGTGACAAAACCTAAATAAATGTAGTAATATGTAATGGAGTGAGGAGAAAAGTAATAATATATTTTTAAATACATATTAAATTAAAACATTAAGTCAACTCTGGTGCTCAGGGCTCCAAAGCCAGGACGAACAGTTAAAAGTGTCCTTTGTATGAGAGCTTTAATGCTAACGTTAGCTACTTATGGTGATGGTCTGGGCTCTTGGCTATATGAATCTATAATCTATATTTAAAAATCACGTGAGATTAATCCAACTTCTTTATTTGGATTTCTTTTCTATTATCGGTGTAAAAGATTCTTATTATTGTACAGGCTTTTTACCACAATTATAATGGCACAGCTGTATATTTAAGAGTAATACTCTGAGTACCTTGCGGTTCTCTCTGCCTTATACTACATAACATATACACAAACTATAGCTTACAAAACCTCGATGCCAACAACTAGATATATAAAAACTACTTGCCCTTACTAATTGCAAAAAGCAGCGTTTTAGAAGAAAAGTATATTGACATTATCAGAATAATGTGGTGTGGGTAAGTTTGTATTCAACTGTTTAAAGAAAAACGAGTTCAACTAACATATTAAGGGGCCGGCGGTCACTGAGTTCTCCATACAAATTGAATACCAAAATAATTTGTAGTTTGAACATATTTCCACCATATTATGTTGATATCCAGATTTAAACAGTATTTATCCAGGCTCCTTTTCCCTTTTTATTTAAAAATACTTACGTAAAGTAAAGAAAAAGTTGAATTTAATTTTGCACATTTTTACAGCGTAAATGGAATGTTTTAAGTTAGTTTTTTCTATATTATAAACAGCAATATGTATAATATTTATTATAAAAAGCATGGCTTGTATTATCAAATTACTAATTATCGAAAAGAAAATGAAAAAACATTGAGTTTTCATTGATGATTTTTGGTAGTCCATAACACATCCATATTTATTATAAAAACCAAATAGTTAGTAGTGCTATCGCATCAAACAGATGTCAATATACTACGCCAGGTATGGCTTACCGAGATACAGTGACGAGATATTAGATATATATTTTATTTTATTATATATTAGATACAGCAATATTCCGAACAAATTTCAACTTGCAGTTGCGAGCGTCGGTCGCCGCGCTCTTAAGAGGCTCGCAGAGAGACGGCAGTTTTCCTCGATGGTGTCTTAAAGAGCTTCCGAAATTTGGCAACAATAATCGCCGGTGTCTTGGCGCTTGGTTATTCTCTATACGTTGTGACTGAATTAATCAATAGTCTATGAACAGTCTTGTAGCAACATTTATCTAAAACGCCCAAGGGCCCATTCATTTTTACCTATCTTCTAAACTTATAATTGCTATATCTTCGCAGAACTTTCATCAGTAAGGCAATGTTCGACTTACACAAATCAATCGTTTATCGGATTACGACTTTTACATCATCTTTTGGCATGTATTAGATAACATTTGAACGTTAAAATTTGCATTAATAATATCACCGTCACTTGTTTATTCCCAATGGTATAATTTGTATAATAAAACTGTAAGTGTATAAGTTGTGTAACTAAGCAAAATGTTTCAAGATGCTCGGATAACTTTAATTTACATAAAATTAACAAGCAATTATTGACTAATTTATTGCAATTTGGGGTTATAAAATTTTTAGTTATTAGTGTTTATTACAGGAAATAAATCAAAACTTGTTTAAGAGTGCTAAATCGATATCCGGTAAGTGTATAAAGTAAAATGATTGATTACTTCTTAGATCAAATATACCATAAATAAACGCTCTTTCATAAAAATTGCGTCAAAGGCTGTTACATTTCTAATCTTTTTTATTATGCTTAGGCTTATTTCTACAGACTTAACCAAGAGCACCATGGCCTCACAAAAAAACCGCATAAGCAATTATTTCGTTGTTTGTCATCGAGTAAGGAAGATCAAAGGAAGTTAATTCCCCTCCCTGTTTGTCTCTGTAGGAACTTTATGCGGCAACGCTGAGCTGCAAGCAGGTGTAAAACAGCGGCTAAAGTATCAAAGTATCATACAGGTCACATGAGTTGATCTGTCTACCGATAGTTACTTTACCGGTAATCGTCTTTCTTTTTATTTTATTTGTAGCACCTACATTATTTGCGACATAATAAATGATATCTAAATGTATAATAAATGAAAATTTTACGTGTTGATTTAAATGCTTTTAGCCCAATGCAGAAGATGTTAAGTAATTTGCAGAGAACAACGACGAAGGAGAATCAAAAAACGAACATTCCAAATACATACTTATCTAATAAGAGCGTACTATCAGTGAAGTTAGAAGTACTATTAAAATATTTTCCACATCCTCCTCTGCTAATTCCAAAGCATGTAAATGTAAAGTAAAGCTACAGGATTTTGTTTAAAAAATTAGAAAAATCACTACGTCTAAATTAAAGTCACACCTCAGTCAGCTGTTTGCAATAAATTAATCAAATCCACTTTCCCTTGATTAATGTTTATTTTATAAAGCTCCGGAGACCAATGTATTGATTATCAAAAGTAATAAATATTGCATATAAGGAATCTTAGGACAGCCGATCACGTTAGTTAGTTAAAATAATAAATAGCTAGTTTAAAAACTTGTTTGGTCAGGAGGCTTTACTCTCATGTTGTCTTATGTAATAATGTTAAGTGTTAAATACTTCATAATTTAGAAACTGAAAAAATAGTTTGATAAAGAAAAAAAAAACGATTTGTTTTTTAAGACTTCTAATGCGACTTCCAATAGAGTTGCATTTAACGTTTAACGGTTGCGTTAAACGTTTAATGCTACCATGGAGGGGTTATGAAAGCACTGTTGCACATTACGAAGTTTCACTTCTTCCGCGCGGAGGGACTCCACGCGTTTTTTTTCCTTCTCTCGATCTGTTCTCCAGTAATTAGTCTTCGCAATATCTACTCGTATTAATTTCCACAGGATATGCCATTTTCACTAACAGATAAATAATACAAGCTTTTGCCCGCGGTTCCACCGGCCTGTTTCTCGAATATCTCAGTGAGTACTGTGTTGTTCTGATGTTTAACCTTAGTACTGTAAAGTTTCATCTAAATCCTTCCACACTTCCTCGCCACACGCCACGCATTTATAATATTAGTAAGATACTTAGAAAATAAGAGTGTGCTCAAAAAACACAGCTTGAAAAAAATTTAACAAAAAAAAATCGATTTCAATCTGGACCAAATTTAAATGGGACCACACGTGAAGCACCAGCTTTCAAATAAAAAAAGAATCATAAAAATCGGTTCACCCAGTCGAAAGTAATGAGGTAACAAACATAAAAAACAATAAAAAAACACAGTCGAATTGAGAACCTCCTCCTTTTTTTGAAGTTAGTTAAAAAATAGAAGATCACAGACTTTGGTAAACTTCCATGTTCAATCTGAAGAAACACTCAAATGTTCATTTTCCTATAAAAATACACGTAGGCCAATATCCATCACAAATTTTGGAACAAAGGAAATTGTTATTATGTTATATTTCATTATAGTAGAGGGTTCGGAATTCTCGGAAACACCTAGTACTAGTAACAGGTACGCATTTCCGATCGGCTTGAGTTATTCTTTCCACACTCCAATCCATCTCATTATTATTTTCTTTTCTTTTATTATTCTATCAACTTTTCTGTATAATTTAATACCCGGTTGATAACACTAGACCCGTCGCGTCCCTTATTTTACCTCGACGTCTGCACGTGTAACCAAAATAACAGTCCGCGGACATGGGGCATTTATTGGCAGTGGTAGAGCCACGCTTCGGCATGAATGGGCCGGCTCGGCCGGAATGATACCACAGCCTCACAGAAAACCGGTGTGAAACAGTGCTTGCGATGTGTTTCACCGTGAGGACACCGGAGGCCCATACCCCAACCCCTCTCCCCATCCCTATCCCCCAAAGGCCGGCAACGCACTTGTGACGCCTCTGATGTTGCGGGTGTCCATAGGCGGCGGTAATCGCTTACCATCAGGCGATAGATCTGCTCGTTTGCCCCCTATTAAATAAAAAAATATATATTTGTTTTTACCTTTTCTGAGGTATAGTACACGGTTATTTATTTTCAATTTACCTTATTTATACTTTGTTCTGTTTCACACAATGTTTCACTACTGACCAAAGATTTTTTTTATAAGATTGTCACTCTCAGTTAAATTTTTCTTACAAAATAAGTATGTTTGTTTACATAAGAAAACCGTACAGATATATATAATTATTATACATTATAAAATCAAACTCACTTGTACTTATTCCACTATTTTTATTAAGTTTACACCTGACCGGTTTCGCCTTATGGCATTATATTATTAAGTGCCGACAATCGAGAGTATTAATTAGTAATAATTATCTTTATGTTTAGACGTAAAATATTAATATTTTCATAAAGATATAAAGAATTTAGACAAACAATCAATTTAGATAATTTTGCAAATTAATTTTTTACTACCGTCAATTTAATCACAGTAATAAATATGTTTACGAACATTTAATATTAGTTGAAAGATTAATTGTTTAGTGAAGATTAGTACAGTTATATGTTTAAGGAAAATAAATGCCTATAGTGAAAAATGTACACATATTTTGTGCTAAATTATGGTTCGGCACCATTATTTACAGTTAATGAGGGAACTGCGATGTGCTTAATCTTTTTTAAATGATGTTCGATCATTAATTCTACATTTTAGACACCACATTTTGTGAACGTAACCTTGTAAAATTTAATTTCAATGTAGGATTTTTTTTATTTTGCTTGATTATACATAGGTATTAATAAAGATAAGTTAATCAAATCTTACATATTTACAAACAAAGAAAAACAAAAAAAAACGACTTCAAGAACTGGACCAAAGTGAAATAGGACCACACGGGAAGCAGGTCAGCTTTCAAATAAAACAAGAATCATCAAAATCGGTACCCAGTCGAAAGTTATGAGATAACAAACATAAAAAAAATACAGTCGAATTAACAACCTCCCCCTTTTTTGAAGTCGGTTAAAAAAAGTATGGATGCGGACTGCCAAGACCGGGATAGTTGATGCTCCTTGGGGATACCTTCGTTCAGCAGCACATGTCGATTGGTTGATATATAGGTACATAGTATATAGATTTTGTGATTTTCAGTTTGTCAATACTAGCTTTTGCACGAGGCTTCGCTCACAGAGACTTTTACCCCCTGATTTACCCCCTTAGGGGTGGAATTTCAAAAATTCCTTTCTTAGTGCTCACTTACGTTATATAAAGAACCTAGATGCAAAATTTCAGGATTCTAGCTTCAGCGGTTTGGTCTGTGCGTTGATCTCTGGGTATGTCAGTCAGTCAGTCAGTCACCTTCCTCTTTTATATATATAGATAATAGGAATCAACCCCATCGAGACAACAAACAAAACAATCAGAATCAAGTCCCAGTGCAATTATTAAAGCTCAGCGTACACAGTACTTTTAAAGTTACTAAAATAATAATTTGATCATGAACAAATCTGTATTTAAAATATTCACATAACCCAATATTTTCCGTAGTTATAATTCATGGGTGTCGTAAGGGCCGACCAAGGAAATAAACTACGAGGGACAGCACCACTGCAAAGAGATGGACAACCTAAAGCAAACCTTATACCAACCCGTCTGGTCAACGTGGTATAGTAGGCTCTCCTTTCTATAGAGAAGCCTATGTATTTTCGTGGGAGAGC
The DNA here is from genome assembly GCA_949125395.1 of Diaphora mendica. NCBI lineage: Eukaryota > Metazoa > Arthropoda > Insecta > Lepidoptera > Erebidae > Diaphora > Diaphora mendica. The sequence goes on along the minus strand of OX421331.1, from coordinate 5,473,664 downwards.
CACGCTTCGGCATGAATGGGCCGGCTCGACCGGAGTAATACCACTGCGCTGTGTTTCACCGAGTGAGTGAGGGTACCGGAGGCCCATACCCCAACCCCTCCCCCATCCCCGTCCTCATCCCCCAAAGGCCGGCATCGCACTTGTGACGCCTCTGGTGTTGCGGGTGTCCATGTGCGGCGGTAATCGCTTACCATCAGGCGAAACGTCTGCTCGTTTGTCGTGTCTATTCCATAACAAAAAATATTCAGCAGTGGACTATTATAAGCTGTATTAATGATGATACTGATAACTTTCCACTTTACTATTGCCATTACGATTAAAAGGATTTTAGTAAACTATTTGCTTGAAAAATTAAATAGTTTATTTATATAATTGCTAAATAAACATATTTATTAATTGCTTTATTTTGTAGATAATTGAATTTAATTGATGCGTTCCTATGTTTTGTAAATTGTAAACATAATTGCGAACACGAGAAAGTAAAAGTGTTATCAAGTGAAGTTTTAATTAAAAACCGGCATTACGGTTAATTAGACAACGATCGGTTTTACACTTGTCTTGTATCGAGACAAAAGTACATTTTCTTTTGGTAACAAGTTTGATGAATATAGAGGTGTGTAGAGATGTTACTTTCGAGTGTGACGAGAAGAGATGCTCTTTCGAATGTAGCTTGCCCGCGCACTACATACGAACGAGAGCTCAGAACAGGGTCCTAAGGTCGATAGCAAATGTACGGTGGTTTGTTACCAATGCGGAACTGTATCAACAGCTCTTAGTGAAAACAGTAAGGGAGGAAATACGATATGCCTCCGAGAATTATATGAAGAGGTTAAAATATCACCCAAATGAGTTGGCAGGCAGCAAAGACTACACAAACCGGCTCAAAAGATTTGATCTCTTAGGACAGACCCGTCAGTAGATTCAAGATATCATGCATGAGAAGTTCTTTTCGCTGGAGAGTACGCTCAACACGTCGCTACGCTCGAACATCACATCTGCTCATAGTCCTAGGACTGATTGCCGATATTATAACAACACAAAAAAACATACCTACGAACGCGCCGTGTATTTGTTATCAGTGTTATCACGTTAAAAAGTAGACCATGTCCTTCCTCAATAATTAAAGGATTTCGATAGATAACAAATTGCTGTAAAATCAGTGCATCGGTGAAAGCGTAATAAACAAACAGAGTTACTCGAGCAGATGTGTCACCTGATGGCAAGTAATTATCACCGCTAGTGGAGACTTGCATGTCAAGATACGCTTGCGTTACCGGTTTTTGAACAGTATTGGAATGGGGTTTGTGATCTGATCCAGTGGAATCAACCAAACCATTACTGATTTGTTAATTTATGTGAAAAAAAGTATTTCAAATTACGTGGCAAGATAAAATAAATATTTATATACGGTGTATGGTATAAAAAGGGTTGTTGTTGCTGTTTCCGGAGAATAGACGGACCGTTAGTACTGTTACAAACTAGTGGCAAAAAATAGTAAACATGTATAGTATGATGCTCTTAATAAATTATATCAATCACGTCAAAACAATGGTGAGAAATGAACGTTTATGAATAATTGTGATATCATTTTTATTTTATTTTATTTTTTTATTTTTAAACTTATTGCACAAGTTGTACAAAGGCGGACTTAATGCCATGCCATGCTCATTTCTGCGTGATTGTAATTATTTTGTTATATCCTGTAGGTAATTGTCACTGGCGCCATTCACAGCTATAGTAATTAACAGAGTTTTTTTTTAATTTACGAATTAATTTGAATATCATAGAATTTATAATGATGACCTGCTTTGTTTTACACTTTTATCTAATGGTATGTGATTACCCTTGCCCATACACACTTTCAATTCAAATGTTGTAAGTGTCGTCGTTTCAATGCCTCTGCGAGAGAGACTCCAGTAAACTCGTCAAGGATCACTATTTATCTCTGTAATAACTACATGCTGTATGGTATGTTTTGATTTCAAATCCAAAATTAGTTGCGTTTCAAATTGCCTTCTAGCAGCAATGGCTAAACACGTCTACAGCCTTCCTATTTCGTGTCTATGGGTAGATTAGGGCCACTTACATATTGTCTACGTACGCCGTGACAGATTAGCATCCCTTTGTCTCTGGTTAGACAACCTGTCCCTCGCATTAATCCCGCTATTTGAATCTTAATAGATGATTAGATTACGTAATATTATATTCATTTGTACTGTTTATGATTAATTGAGCGTATCCTTTGAATATGTAACTTTATTGTATTGAATTAATTGATCGAATGTACAACAATGTGAGTATGTGTCCCTTTCACATTTAGGTAGTTTTGGTTACGATTTATAAACTATCTGACTAGCAACTTCGTCTGCGCCACTTTTCAACCATACTCGGCTTCTGTTGGACTAAGCGTGATGTTAACTAACCTATCTTAGACAAGCCTACAAAACATACATTTTAAAAATTAACGTGAAAATCGGTTATCCAGTCTCGGAGTTCATCGTAAGTAACGATGTGACACAAGAATTATATGTAATAGATAACTGGAAACTAAAAGCCTAATTTGGAATATTCACATGTACTTAAAGAATGAATATGAAGATCTAATATAACAATAAAAGAACCAAGGAACCACAAATTATGTAGCAGTAGCAGCAGTATGTAGCAGTAAGGTGCTAAAATTAGAGATGAAATGGATACCAATTTGGCCGGATAACGGATATCCGACAATCGAGCAAGAGACGTTCTAAATACCTAATTTATTATTATTAAATTGATAAATAATTGCAAACGAAAATAAATACAAGCTAAAGTTATAACCTTACTTTTGGTTTTGCAGTAAAAATTACGAGTACTATTGACATTATATAAGTGTTCGGAATATAAAAAAAAAATCATACAATTGTTATTTCAATAAAAAGTATAACTGAAAAACAGACCTCATTCTATATTTGAAATAAAATAACAAAACATCGACCGCATAAAATGATACAACTGTATCTAGAAATATTCAATTTAGCCAACTTTATAACAAGACCAGGAACTTTATCGTATAAAAACTCAATGTTGAATATTATTACTGAATTTGATGTTGTATTGAATTTTTTTTTGTCAAACAAATACCAAACATGAGTCATATGCAAAAGTTTATTTTATTTTTACATTTAGGGCTCATATTCTCCACTTTCTACCAATTGTATACCTATATCAAAATAATATCGTTGAAGATCATAACGATATCCTAAACTCATCCCGTATTCCTAAATAAAACAAACAGGAAAACAGGCTCCTAATTCCACATTATTCAACAACTTTTGTTTGTTTGTTCCAGGTACGTTATCTAAAAGTCGATGCCCCTATGAAGCTGCCTGTTTTTTTTCATCGAACATCTGCATCGCAAGGCCGGGACACAGATTGACCTACAAATTACACACCTTTAGCGGTACACCAGTGACCTTGTCAGAAAAAAAAGCGGTTGAAAACGAACCCTGTCCAGTCCCGAATACGGCGTATTTATATTTTTATTTCTAAATGAGCATATAATTTAGGAATGTCAAAGAATTTGGAACTGTAATCCAATATAGACAAGGTCTACTATATGTTGTATGTAAGTCGGTGTTTAAGTCAGCTTTAAGTTATCAGCTTATAAATGAAAGTAATTCAGGCACGTGGATAATACCACAAAACAGAATCAGACAGTAGTATACATTTATACAAGCGCATTTTATGTTGTAACTGTTTTAAATTGTAAACATGTTGGTAATCTAAGTGTAATACGTATTTCTATTTTATTATCAAAATGCACAATATTTTTATTTATTTTATTATTTACATTCTAAGTCATTACTGAGCTAACATGGTACCTAATTAAAATTCTATAAGTATTCAATAATACTCGTGTAAAGACTCGGTTAGAATGTGTTTGAGGGTTTGCGTAATAGAATTGCGAAACCAGACACGATTCCATTAATAAAACTTTTAACTTACTTTACCAACATTTAAATAAGCAGTAAAGTAAGTTGATAAAAATAGTTTGGTACTTGGTATTAAATTAGAATTTATTTTTAACCGACTTCAAACAGGGAGAGGTTTTCAATTCGACCGTATATATGTTTTTTTAATGTGTGTTCGCCGATAACTTCGTCGTTTATGAACCGATTTTCATGATTCTTTTTTTATTGGAAAGGAGATAACCCAACGGTGGTACCATGATAAGGACATTAAGATCTGATGATGGCATCCAAGAGAAATCGAGTTGAACATTGAAGTCGGTTTTTGTTTTTGTTAAAAATTTTAAGTGAATAAATGTTTATCTTTAAATTCAACAACTTTAAAATTTCACTTCAAATTTCTAATTTTGTTTTTCAAGATCTTTAGATTTAACTTTTAAAATCAAGTATACTGATACAAAATAAAATCCTCCATTAAATGCAAGAATGTTGTAAACCTTAACTTCTGTTTTCCTTTTATCGTTGCACGTTAAACCATCTGTCGGCCATTTAGGGATCCGTTGTGCGTTGTTGTTTTTTTTTCTGTTTGTAAGTGATATTAGGGTGTAGGTGTGTTAGAAAATAAGGCACGTTGCGACTCATCGCTGTTTGTATGATGGTATTTGCATCAATGATAATTACGTCAGCTGTTTATGACAGATGTTAGTGTGAGAGTTAAAAATCAATAATTCGAAGTGTAAATCGAAAATTTATTGTTTATATTTTATTAGTTGAGTATATTAAAACGAAATAGCCTCATTTTAATTTTATTGCGTATAAGTTTAAGTGAGATCCTAGTTCTGTTAGTAGATAGTACACGGCCACCGAGGCCCATAAAAATTACTTCATATGTTTCGGTCTGTGTAAATTTATTCAGTTTGTCTTATATGTAGCCAGAATCTTACGTTATTAACTTATTACAGAAAATCTTCTACGATCAATTCAATAAATAGGTGAATCATCCTAAAAAAGTCAACCTCTTTATCTATGGTGGTCTCTATCTGACTTATTACATTTCACTATATACGAAGGCAGTCCGATAAGTACTTAGCCTACAAAAGAAAAACGAAAATTTTGGAAAAGTGACGATGTATTTCTCAACATATTTTCTAATACACTTGACCCAGCGACGCTTCAATTTTTGTAACAGTTTGAAGAACAAGCAGCACAGAGTTTAGATGCTACATCTCTATGTAACATACTTCACATTAAAGAAAAAAATTAAAAAACATAATTTTAAGGCAACAGAAGCTTTTACAGCCAATTACGCATACAATATTAAAACCAGCTCACTAAGGACTGCGACAAGATATAGTTTATGCTGCAATAAACGCGCCCGCACTATTTTAATGCCGCATGCGGTTCGCTTAAACGTGATATCCTGTCTCGTCGGCACATTAGCAAGCTTTGTCATCACTTTGTTGTGGTGTGATATGGAAGTTAATTCTGTCTGTCCTTTCCTTTTGGGGTGAATCATAGGCACAAGTTGAATAGTTAAAACAATCTATTTAAATATTGTAAAGCCGAAACATGTGCTTGATTGTATAGTTAAGCCATGTTTAATTTCAACTTCAGCCAAATAAGCTGGATATCTTCTTTTAATTCGAGTATTTTACCTTTATACCATACTAGTGGTTGCCCGTGGCTCCACCCGCGTATATGTAGGTTATCGCGGCAAATAGTAGCCTAGTGTTATTCTGATGTATAAGCTATATTAGGTACTGTAAAGTTTTATCCAAATCCGTTCAGTAGTTTTTGCGTGAAAGAGTAACAAACATCCATCTATCCATCCATCGATCCATCCATCCATCAATCTATCCATCCATCCATCCATCTATACTTACAAACTTTCGCGTTTATAATATTAGTATCGATATAGATTATCTACTTATATTTTTATTTAAACTAGATTTTCCCACGGCTCGTACCGCCGTTATGTCGCTTATTTCGGTAAAGATTAACATTATGTCCTTCTTCAAGAATGAAAGTATTTCCATCGTAAATTTAATTGAAATCGGTGCAGTTTGACCGTGATAGCGTAAGAGACGGATGGACAGAGTTACTTTTGAATTTATAATATTAGTACGGATTCATTTTCATAGTAACTAGATTACTAGAACTTACCGGTCGTCAAGTCATCTTTAAACGTTCAACATTGTCTTTATTTTATTAAACAAACTTTGCTATTAACATAATACCTCCTATAATTTTTTTTTTATTTGTCTTAAAAAAGACAACTTATTTAATCTAGTCTACCAGAATTTCTCATATTTTATCTTAATGTAAATGCGTGAAATATTACTAGTTTAAGCAATTTTTTTTAAGTAATAAATACCTGAATATTTTTCATTTATTATTGGACCGAGTGCTTTGATAAGTGGAATAATTGCATCGCTACATGTATATCTGAGTGGTCCTCGCAGTGGGATCGCTCGATAATACCTACTTCGTTAATGGTTTATGCAAATGGTGTGCTGTGCTCTTTTGGTCTTTGTTTGTTTATTTAATTAAAATGATCAAAAGAATTAATTTTTTTTACTCACATATTTCCGCAGGTAATAAAAATAAATAATAAATGTAGAAACTGATAGAACGGATTATTGATAATTTAGCATAAGTGCCTAGATGACCGGTAGCTTGGTTCGGTATTTTTTTGTCAATTTTCTAATTTGAATCCTAGCTAGAGCGTCTGAGCAATTTATCGTCTCCAAAACCCCCTGCATACTAAATTTTATGAAAATCGTTGAAGTCGTTTCCGAGATTCAGATTAAATATATACAAGAATGTAATTACGACTGGAAAAAAAAAGTCGTGTGGTGTCGTCGGACACCAGATAGGAACGAAGTTCCTTATTAATAAATTTAATAATATATGCAACTAACAGATGGCGCTATACATTTTTTTTAAATCTTACGCTTTTTTATTTAACATTACGGACGTTTTTGCCGGCTAAATCGGCTTTTCTAATTTTATCTTCTTTATATGAGTAGAATTAAATAAGGTGGGAGAAATATTATAGTTCTTTTTGGGTAGAACCTAATTAAAAACAGACGTGATTCTGTGTGTATGAATATAAATTATTTTTTAAACTAACAAATCACTTCAATTCCAATCACTATGCTAAAGATATGTAATTTGTTTCCAATATTAAAAATGGTTCATTTCGCAACTGGGTGTTCTTTTAGATCTTGATAAGAAAAATTGAAAAAGGAAATTATCTTTTCAGATGCTTCTCAAATTTACTTAGGATAATGTTCAATATTAAATTACAAGTTAGAATCACGCACTAAAAAGATCTTTTGTTTGTATTTCATCGTCTTTTCTCCTTCTTGAAGTATCTTGTGACCTCATTTTTAGGGTTCCGTGCCAAAGGCAAAAAATGGAACCCTTATAGATTCGTCATGTTTGTCTGTCTGTCTGTCTGTCCGTCTGTCTGTCCGTCCGTATGTCACAGCAACTTTTTTCCGAAACTATAAGACCTATATAATATTGAAACTTGGTAAGTAGATGTATTCTGTGAACCGCATTAAGATTTTCATACAAAAATAGAAAAAAAAAATTGGGGGTCCTCATACTTAGAACTGAAACTCAAAAATTTTTTTTTCATCAAACCCATACGTGTGGGGTATCTATGGATAGGTCTTTGAAAATGATATTGAGGTTTTTAATATCATTTTTTTCTAAACTGAATAGAGACACTTCCAAAGTGGTAAAATGTGTCCCCCCCCCCCCTGTAACTTCTAAAATAAGAGCATAATAAATCTAAAAAAAATATATGATGTACATTACCATGCAAACTTCCACCGAAAATAGTTTTGAACGAAATCTAGTAAGTATTTTTTTTTAATACGTCATAAATCGTAAACTGCAATTTACCTTTCATTCAATCAACACAAATAAAATAATTATAATTTTATGTTACTTGCTGCTGCAACCCTTCATGGGCGAGTCCAACTCGCACTTGGCCGCTTTTTTTCAAAAATAGTTTACGTATTGATCAATGCCATTGGATTTGGTTCACGTTTTGAACTCGACGAAAATTGAGACTACCTATACATTGTTTAGTTTTTTCTGTAAACCTTATATCAAAGGATATAATACTTGACCAAAAGCAAAATTATTTTCTAAGAAAAATTCAAGACACTATAGAAACAAAATGTCCAAACAATAATAGTTCGTTTGTTACCAACCTTAAAACACATTTTCGTGCGATGTTTCTTTCTTACATCAAATAGGCCTCTTCCGTATTTAGGGTGCGGTGTTCTTTTCATAAAACAAAAGGCTTAAGAGTTCTACTTCTATATATATGTCAATAGGTCATTCCATGTACATACACGTGGCTATACATTAAATTCGCAACTAACGCGAGCCAGGCTTATTGAGGTTACAATTAAACGTTAGCATTACACACATGGGCAGTTATGTAACATTATAAGACGTTTACAAATTATTCTTGTGTTAAATGAAATTACAAGTTTTTTTTTATGGTTTAGGGGTCAAACGAGCAGACGTATCACCTGACGAGTACGTTGCCGACCTTTGGGGATGGGGAAAGGGATGTGTGGAGGGGTTGGGATACGGGCCTCCGGTATCCTCACTCACTCGGTGAAACACAGCGCAAGCGCTATTTCACACCGGTTTTCTGTGAAGCCGTGGGATCACTCCGGTCGAGCTGGCCCATTGAAAATTAATTCTATGAATTGTCAAATCATTCGTAGAGAATAAAAATAAAAGTGCAAGTGAAATTTTGTGGTACAATTAAGCAAATAAGCAAGGTACAAATAAGCTCTTTCACACGACTCGTCACTAATCGTACGATTGTAAATTAAGCAGAACCTGTAGAAGTAATCAGACTGGTGATTTACTTCTGGGTATCATAACATCATGAAAATATCATTACCGTTATTTGTTGCATAGTTAATCGTAGTTTGTAAATCCACAACATAATAATAAATACTATAAAAAAGATAATAAAATACAATTTGTTGTGGAGTAATGCAAGACCTACAGCGCTACATCACTAAATTGCTACTGATCAATATTGAAATACATGAATGGACAAAATAGCCTTGAGGTAGTTAAGGTGGTTTCATTTTAATAAATCAAGCTACTAAGCTTGGCAATGCATAGTACTAACTATGCATTGCAAATTTTCTAATACGTTGAAAAGGTAGTATATGAATGGTCTCGAGTTTTGATAGGATAGTACAAGGTAACCTGCCAATTTCCTAATGAATGTTCAAAGAATCCATAAGATGGTGTTTGCTTTACCCAAAATCGGGGTTAAACAAATAAGAATTACTTTTTGCTTCAGAATATTATTCAATATTTTACGATATTAAAGTAAAATTTAACAAAAATTGATAAAGGGTACTTAGTTAAAGTGTCTATCTCGCAATTTAGAGGGTCTCAAATTTGATTAGAAATCTAATGGGGCCATGCCTCATGCATTAGCCTAATCTATATAGAAGGGATGAATAGTGATAACGAACTTTGAGAGACATAACTTTTTCCCTGCACAAATACGTTTTGTAGAATATATTACACGGCGCGCCATCTATCCATTTAAACAAATATTTGTGTTTGGCGGATTGAACCGAGGGTAACGGGAAAAACATCAACAAATGCACTATCATAAAGGCTTGTATCCACCGAAATTGTTGGCAATTTCAGTCTTTCCAACTATTGGCAACTCTTCAGAAAATTGCCAACTTTTGTTACCATTGTGTCAACACCGAGTCGCCAACAATTTGAAAAACATTCCAATTAAGCGTCTCCTAATAGCCAATAAATATTGGCAACAAGCGTATTCTTTTGATGTTTACCGCCAAAAACAGAAACACGGTTCCCAACACGTATAGACAACATAAAAGTTGCCAACTTTTGCTCGGTGGAGACTCGGCTTTATATATCTACAAATTGATGTCCCCTGCTGAAAAAATAATTATTAGAATAATTTGCTGCTTTTTTCAGGAGTTGACTATCATTTACGTCATGTGAATCATCGTAATATCTTTGATATATGTACTTACATACCACCTATGTCATGTTAGTTAAACATGTGTTTATTATACAAACTTAGGAAGCCGCAATAATAAGAAATATAAATAAAAATGGTAAAGTTCCACATTAACGTTTGTATTAAAAAAAACTAACCAATGAAACTTACGACGTTACAATGGTGATGAACAGCTTCCTTTTGGTGTCACACTTGTCTTTTATTTTATGCTTATTAACCTCAGACTATGAAGGTTATCCTTAAGAGGTTTCTTATGTTTCATCTATCAAAGTAAGGGTTAATGACTGGTGAGTTTACTGTACTTCTAGTAAATGGTCAGCTTTGACAAGGTCTTTCAATTTAACGTCTATTTGTAAACAGTCAGCGTAAGCGTTCAAGCGGCGAGCGCAGTAGTGTAGCGTAGTAGTGTCACAATTAAATTCGAATTTTGTTTTTTTCGTAAACGAGCATTAAGCTGAAAATCAAACGTGTCTACTTTCAAGTTTGGTTACAGTTTATGTCTTGCATTTTACAGAAGGGTAACGGAAATACTTATAGAAAATGAAGTGGCATCCACCTCAAGCTATTTGACAAATTATATGCGGTCTTTTATTTATATGACGAAACACTATTTAATCTAAGATAAGTTTAACACGTATTAAGCTTTAAAAACCTGTGCTTAGATGAACAAATAATTTGCAGTTGCAGCTACATTCATGATATGAAAATAGACGTCAACATCCCACACTGACTGCGTCGCTTCCAACTTAGTACCTACTTACGTCAGTAAAACGCGTATTTATCGACCGTCGTCTGGACATGTCCTTATACTGTTTACTCGGAAAAGTATTCTACATCATTTATTTCTTACTTTGTATATTAATAGCTTATACTCTATCTATAGCTCACAACTCCTATTTATTATGCATAATGCGTGTTTATGAAATCATCACTCGACGTTTTTCGCAAGCAAATGATTTATTATTAAAGCCAATAAATCACTATGTTCTATATCCCGCCATATTTGCCGTACCTAAAATGTCATGACGTCTTTTTTGGAGAGTAACCAGTATTTATCCATTTTGGGAATGGTTCTCATAAACGTAGAAACAATGTTATCCGCTTGGTATATAACTAACTTTCGTCCACTGCTTCACTCGCGTTAACGTCGCGTTTATCATTCAATTTTTCCAGTATGAAATGCCTACTTCTGTACCAAATTTCTTTAAAATCAAGATGTGTTTTAGTCGTTTTGTTTTTGAACAGCCATTTAAGCTTTCAGAATAACATTAGTAGTGGGATAAAGTCGTTCTGAGTTTCATGAGTGTCCTAACAGAATTAGTGGCGAAATCATGACGAAAATTATTATAATAGTTGTGAGTAAGCAAAAAAAGTGAATTCGTATGCAACTGTCGTCAGCGAGGAAGTAATTACAGGGAGTCGATTAGAATAACCGCAGCGGAGACCGCGGATTGTGGTTGTAAATATGTTATGATCCAAGTTGTGAACTACAGCGTGTCTGTAGTTAAATAATAATTTAAATAAAGAATATTTTAGAATATTGTATTTATAAGCAGAAGATCCAATATGCCAAAAATAATAACTTTTTTTACATAGGTATGTGAGCCTGCCAAAGTGACTCTGCATGATGGAAAGCTTGAATAAAACCTAATAGTGATCGTCATCATATTCATTGGGAATGCACCCAATGCAACAATGCAGCATGGTGAACCACACTTATAGTAGCCTATCGAGATGCTTCTGGAAAATTGGGCCTCCGGTTCGCATTCGCCAATGAAACATGACAGCAAAAATAATGTCATTTTAGGTTTGTCTCCTATGAGTTCGTACTGAAATCAGCTTATCTCTACTACCGCATGACACATAGCACGATCCACCCTACGGATAATATGTATTTTAATTCTGGGTATCGTACAAAACAAATCATTTTAAAAATCCATCTGGTTTTAATGGCTAAAGAATATTAGCCATAGTATTCGCCTATCCATATTTGACCTACAATCTATTTGAATAGCTCTCAATTTTAAATTCAATTATTTTTTGAGTAATAATCTATTATACATCACACATTAGATATCTGATATATTATTATTTATTGTACATATTTGATTAATTTTCGAGCACAGTTCTGTAATGAAATGTTTCAATGTTCGTGTTTGTTATCAAAGTTTATTACTATAAGAACATTTATTTATGTTAATTAAAAGTGAAATATGTTCCCACAAATCATTTTGCGAGAAATAATATATGTCAGTAGAAACAGCATAAAGTGTGTCACTTGGAGAAAATAATAACGGAAGGCAAAATGTTCTATTGTTCGATTCGTTGAAATTCAGATCAAATATTGAATTTAGCTAGATATGGGTACCATTCTACCATACAATAAAATCAAGGAATTCCAATCGTGGGAGAGCTTTCGGCACACGTGGGCCGGGTAGACTTGTTGAGTAATTCTTATGCAGCATTCAACCGTTTGAGTGAGATTTCCGGAGGTGCAACCCTTCATTCTGGAGGACGAGGGGTAGGTGGGGGGGTTAAGGGCCAGTAATACACCTGTGACTCTAGAGTTGCAGGGGGAGCAGGGGGTTAGTTGAGGGTTCCATGTGAATCAATAGTCGCTAACCATAAATGACTCGTACACTCGTCTGCCCCTATAAGAAACCGAAAGCTATAAACCAAACAATCTTCTTCAGTTTCTAATGAGTTGTTGGTCATAGTTTCCCCCATTACTTTTGAATATTCGAGAGTTTTATTGAGTACTCTATTGAATACAAAAATAAAATGATCAAAATTGACTATTAGTTCTAGAAACGTGCTGATTTCTCTGCAGTTTAATCAGGCAATTAAACACTTCAAACTTATTATAAGTCAAAACATGTTTAAATTACTTAATTGATAGTTAATTCATCATATTTTACATACCAAAATCTCAACATATATCATATATCATAACACATCATAATTATTCTACACATAATTTTTCATACCTTCAATAACACTTTTAAGCGGCTATGTAATATTAACATTGCACACAAAGATCACACTAATATATAAAGGCGAAAGTTTTTGTGTATGATTGTTACTTCTTCACGCAAAAACTACGAGACGGATTTGGATGAAACTTTACAGTATATATCAGATACATCTTATCTCTAAAGAGCTTATACATCATAATAACACATAGGCTACTATTTGCCGCGATAACCGACATATACGCGGGCGGAGCCGCGGTCAACAACTAGTCTTAGATAAAAGTAAAATACTTCAAAACAGGATCCAAATTTTGATAAACAATTGATAGTCAAAGGTGTTAAGCCTCCTTGACCTCGATCATACCGCCTTCTTAGAACCAACAAGATAACTAATGACATAAAGAGACCAAACTAAATAAGATTGTTACGACATTGTAGGTGGCATTAGGTTTATTATTAGCCAACATCAAGTCATCTATCTAATCACAAATCACGACACATACTATGTTACTTCGAAAGCGAAATCGATTGATAGTCAAATTGCAACCGCTTGTTAAATATTTAAAGTACGATTTCATTGAATCGTGGTTTCAGCCGGCGTTTCTCAACTAAACGTTCCAGACCCCATTAACTGGATTGAGTTTTTTTACTAATAATTTTGGAAATCTTTGTGGTTATAAAACGTTAGACTGAATTAAAACTTTTTTTTTTTTTTATGTTGGCCCGCCAAAATGACTCTACTCTGCCTGATGGAAAGCATAAGCAGAATCCAAGAGTGGTGGTCACCATGCTCACTGCGAATGCATTATTTTGCGTATATGTACACTAATAGTTAGAATTTATAAATTGCCTTGAATTTTTCATAGTCAGCTTTAAGTCAGGTGTGTCAGCTGAAACACCTGACTTAAAATATGTATAAACGATATAAAGTAAAAACATTAAAAAAAATAGTAGTTTTCGGTCTTATTGGATAATATCGTTTTGAAATATCTTTTTCATCGAAAAGTTTTGTTTCAAAAACACGCTTACAAAAAGCGGATACAAACAAACATATAGGTGAAGCTAATAAAAGCGTGTTAATGAAACATAGGATAGCTTGGGGTCTGGATTGGGGTCATAGCTTTAATAGTTGAGAAACGATACTTTAAATGTACACGAGTGGTACAAGGTTTTCGATAATGAGAGGACGATGTCATGTCCTGAATGGTGATTGGTAAATCATTGAAATAAAGTTCTCCATTAGATGCATGCAAGTTTGCATACTAACTCGGTAAGACCTTCTAAGTGTCCAACTTAGAGAATTAAATGAGGTTTTCTTAACCACAAAGTAAATTACCGCTTTTAAATTAAATGTATAAGTACTTTAACAACAAAGTAACAAGTACTTTTTAAATGAAAACTCTTCTGTTGTTTTAAAGTAGGTATAGACATGAAATAAATAATAAATTAAATAATTTAAAAAATTGAACAATGGTTGATTTCCAGTGCCTTTTGTTCCCAGACTACGGCCAAACTTTGTACACGGAGTGACTGCCGCCACATCTTCACTAACAAAATAGTAGGCGATGTCTAAGTTTTGTAGAAAGACGTTTGTTCTGTTGAAGCACTTTTTAGGGCGCTCACAACCCATAACGTCTGATAAAGAAATTCGTATTGCTACCAGGAACGATGTATTATCGTGCTCTTTGGGACAAGTATGGATTTATTTGTGATAAGATGTCCACACATCCACAGACTGACCTGGCTACAATTACTAAACTTAGCCACGAACCACTCAATTTCTGATATATTTAATAAATAATAAACAGGTCACAGATGTAAAAGAAAAATCACAGGTGCCATTAGAAACTAGATATCGTTACCACACTTTCCATCACAAAAAGTAGTCAGCAGTGGTCAGACATTGTGGCATGTTTATGTCTTTCGTATGTATCGTGAATCAGCTATTAGCACTAGATTCCATCACGTAGATAGACGTGATTCATGCTTTTTGCGTTTGACTACTATATAAGTATACTGGATTGAAGTTTATTAATCGGTATGAATTAATTTAATACAGGTAGATGAAAAAATTATGACACGATTCTAGGTGGAGTGTCACCTCTTGAACCTCACCAAACAAATAAAAAAAAAGATTAAATAGCTCTACTCTTGAAGAAGGTTTCGATGTTTAACTTGTGTAAAAGTGAAGTAGGAATGATAAAAGCACATCACGATTTGAGAAATTATAACATAGAATAGCACATAAACTACTATTTATCTGAGAACAAATAATACTAAAATCGGCTTTCATCATCATCATCAACCTATCGCACTTCACTTCTAGACACAGGTCTCTTGCATTCTATTGCACGACACTTTGATCTATTTAGAGCTTCTCGCATCCAACTCCTAAAACGGCTTTAAGATCCATATTATACTAGTATCTTATATAAATCACTAATATTCACTGGCAACACGATAGACCTCACGAGCTACCAAAAAAAACAGAAGCTGTGGACACATATTATTTATGTATGTATTAGATCAAAACATAATGTATTTTAGATTTTAAGATATTATTGTACGATACATTGTTTGTGTTCTTTAAAATAAATAAATAAACATGATGATTTTAAGATATCTATAATCTAATTTCTTTACCAAAGATCCCCGAAAATCCAAAGAAAACAAAATAAGGTATTTGATTGATATCAGCAAAATGTCTACGACGCCTTGTTAATTCTAATCACTAGCCAGTCTACCAAAGGCCATTTGATGAACTTTAAATACAATTTATAAACAATTTCCCTGTCGAACTTTACCTAGATGTCCTTATTACTAAAGGTTGCTACAAAATCTTGTCGTTGTCTAACTCAATCTAGGGAGCCGAGAATCATTTGATAACTTTGCTGTGTTGTTTTTTTTTTGGTGATCTGAGGCTATTAAGTAAAAGCCAGATCTTACTGTGTGTAGTGACAACTGCCAGTGAACAACACCTGAACTACAGTCCACAACAGTCATAAGTTGACAACGCAGCATAGTGACCCACACTGGTGGCCTAGTGATAAGTCAGGACCCGGGATAAACATTAATGGAAGAGAAATGGGGAGGTCAAAGGCATGACAATCATCGTGGCAGTGTAAAACCGAAACCCAGGATGAAATGTCGTCATGTAACGGTAAAGCTAGATAAAGATTGGTTTAATTTTTTCAAGGTATTAAAGGGTTAATGTTTTTTCAAACCTAGTAAGCAATTGAAGTTAACACAGTGATATAGTCAGAAGATTCTATATTAATTAAACTTAAATTGAAATAATCTACATGGAAGAAAAGAATATCAAGTTAAATCATTTTATTTAAAAGAAATTTAATGAAATTTCAACAAACTATCAGTACTGCTGAATGCTTGGTTTATATTACTTTGATTATCCTACACTAAGGCAACAAATATCCAACATTATGACCTAAAATATTACAGCATATTATTGGTAAGCGAAATTCCTAAGGCATTCCAAGCGCTTATTAGATTAGCCACAAATTTCACATTGTTTAAGAATTTAATAAATAGTACATGTCTATTATTAGGGAACAGTAATTTAAATTCTGGATGTTTATTTTCGCAAATGTAATATAGCCTATGTTACTCGGGGATGATTTAGCTTTCTAATGGTGAAACAATTTTTCAAATCGGTTAAGTACTTTCGAGTTAAATCCTTACAAACAAACGAACAAACAAACAAAAAATCTAATCTTTCCTCTTTCTAATATGAGTTTAGATTACACGCAGATATAAAATAAATGGCCGTCACAAATATTTATCCCGAGTACGAATCGATTTCACTACCTCCGGCTTAGCACTGGACTCTGCCTACTATACCGATAGGCAAGATAGAAAGATCCGTAAAATATCTATTTAATATAGTTTATTAAATACAAGAGCCAAGGACGACATCTATAAATAAACAAGCAGGTCGACTTGTCTGCCGAAACTGAGCCGTTTTCAACCGCATGCAAATATTTATCGCTTAAGCGGTAGCCATTAAGTCGCCAGCGCATGCATTGAACGATTTGTAACCACTTTGCTCAGTTATGTATAAGGTCTTATGGTAATGCCAGACATAGTGGCTTGAACTAAATAATATTAGACTCTAAGCCTGTAGAAACTAGACTCCAAACTTGAATTATATTGGTACATGAAAATATTTCATATAAGACTTTGTTAGATGACTATTGTGATATTAAGTATGTACACATATTTATAACAATATAGTTTGTTTAATATGTGTTTCTTTCTCTGTTTACTAATGCAATGATAATTCACTGATCGGATCTTTTTTTTCCATTGCTATGTCAAATTAGTTAACAAGTAAAATTTTAACAAAAATAAAAATCGACTTCAAGGTTCGACTCGTTTTCTCTTGGATGCAATCATCAGATTTTAATGTCCTTATTATGGTATCACTGTTGGGATATCTCCTTTTCATTAAAAGAAGAATCATCGAAATCGGTTCATAAACGACGAAGTTATTCGCGAACAAACATAAAAAAAAATATACATATACGGTCGAATTGAGAACCTCCTCCTTTTTTGAAGTCGGTTAAAAATGAGAAAAGTCTACAATAAAAGATCGAAAATACAATTTACTTCAATCCTAATCAATAAATATTTGTATTCGTAAATTATTTATGTTAGATTTTACTTTTTTTGTATTTATAAATAAACTAATTAATAAGAATCAAAATTCAATTGTTCCTAATTTCTGTGGTGATGTATCGTCAATCTTATAATCATAAAACAATTCATAAACAATTCTATAAATATAAATTAAAGACAGAATCCACCCAAATACGTACCTTTAATTACGTAAAAAGTAGTTATTGTTAGATTATAATTTCGAAGTTCTACTAATTTTACGTATCAGAATCTATTAATGCTCTAAACAAAACATGAACTCAAATTATCCAAAGAATGTCAGCATCGGAACAGAAAATGAACATCACAAGATATAATACGTCTGTTTACATACTACATACTGCCTCCAATAGCATTAGTGCCTCGTATATCTATTGACTAATATTGGCCTGATTGGGTCCATTGGCAAGCTTTGGCCTTGACATAATGGCAGTGTTGGTAATGCTCGTGTCTTGGCAATACTTAGAGTGATTGACGATAGCCCTTCACTAAATACTTGGGTCGCGTGGGACTATGTTAGTTTAGGACGGCAGATGTGGTTTAGTAGTGTTTAGTTTTAGTAGTAACCAAAATAATGTTACTAGTTATGTTAGTTTTCGGTGCATGAAATTGTTAATTGTTTGTATAGTCAGAGACTGTATTAAATTTTGAGTATTAAATATTTCGGACATCTAACACACAACGCCATCTAGTCCCAAGCTAAGCAGAGCTTGTGTTATGGGTACTAGACAACTGATACAAATACATATACTTTTTTTTGTAAATACATACATATTATATATAGAAAACACCAAAACTCCGAAACAAATATTTGTAGATCACACAAACATTTGGTCCGACCCGGGAATTGAATCCGAGACCTCATGATCAGCAGTCGCACACGCCAACCGCGGGACCAACGAGGCAGTCAAGTATTATTATGATTTGCATGAAGTACATAAAAAATCACGTAATAAACTAAATTTTGAGCTGCCAGACTGGGGTCGAACTGGATTAAACTACAGTAAAGAAATTAGATTTTTGCGCTATAAAGTCGCTTATTACCTGTGTTTTTTTGAAGTGAAAACTTCCTTAGGCGCGTTTAGCGCTTTTTGGGTGAATGAAAATCATCGAAGACGCATCATCGTCACCGAACGCTTTCCATGAGCTATATATTTTTTACTTCACATCACTACATTATTACATCACATCTGTTATAAGTTTGTCAGACTGAAGCTTGGATATTGATGAAAATTTCTCTATCCCAGTTTTATCCTTTCATTACGTAATTTTGCTTTTAGATGTAGGAAAGAGGTTCTTACCTTTTTTAAAATTACTTTTCAGACTGTAAAATATTTTGAACATCAATAACCCTCGTCATTAGTGAAGGAGATTAATGGGTCACATCTGGTCGTACACACTCAGAACGAAGTTTTTCCAGAGCCAGAGGCTTAACGTTGCTTTTAAAATTATATTGTAGCCCTTAAATTTTTGCATTTATTTCAAACTAGCTGTTGCCCGCGGCTCCGCCCGCGTGTATGTAGGTTATTGGCCTATGTGTTATTCTGATGTATAAGCTATATTACTGTAAAGTTTAATCCAAATCCGATTAGTAGCTTTAACGTGAAGAAGTAACAAACATACACACTCACAAACTTACCCCTTTTATATATTAGTGTAATTAAAATTAACTAGCTGCGTCCCGCAGTGTAACCTGCGATTGTTGTTGTACCTTTGCAACAACAACCAGGAATAAAACAGCGAGGCAAAGCTAGCCTTAAAAAACATACAGATAGAATAACAATAAAAAAAAGTTTGTAAGTACCGTATATACTGTCATATGCATTTAATAAAAATCTGTTAATAAGTTACAAACAGACACTTCAATTTTAATAATTATAATAAAGGGTGTCTTTTTCACTAAAAGCAATTCCATACAGACTGCTTTAGATTAGAAAAGCGATAATAAAGAGATGCCTTCTGTTAGAATGCTTTCTTCATCATTCTTGTGCACAAATAGGAAAGTCTATACGAAGCGCATCCGGCAAACAGAATAAGTAATCACCTACTGAATATACATCCTACATTTCTAGGATTTCTAGGATTCATCCTACATCCTTTATTTGGAGATAGAGGCAGGATACTCATCTGTCAGTCAATGAGGTTGCCTTTCTCTAGACATACACACATCAAAAGTGTCTAGGGATCAACATATGTGTCTAGAGATCAACATATATTTTTGCAATAACTTTTCTCCTGATTGATATTAATTAAAATTTTCTTTAAGGATTCATCAAATAAAGTGTTTTCGTTTGTCACAGTAACGATAAACCAAGTCACCTTTGCATTAATAAAGAAATTTGCCATTTTCCTAATAAAGGGATTTTTGACATTTGAACCACTAACATTAAAGTTCGAAAAAAAGACTGAAATAACAGTTTTCTTTAAAATTTTATTAGGTAACTTAAACAATTAATAATCCGTGTTTCTACCGCGAACACTAACAACACAAGAACATCGGTTTGGCATACTCAAAATGAGTTCATCCAAACACGCTGTGGAATGGCCGCCCATGTTCGTTGCAACAACATAAAAAGGTCTTCTTGCGACTGGATACCCTCCATATTCGGCAGAGCTCTTCTCTGTAGCATATCCCATGCATGCTCAATCGGGTTCAAGTCTGGCGACTGAGCAGGCCAGGGCCAAAGCCACATCTCAATCTCAAGAAATCCGCTTAAAAATGCTTGATCCCTAGACACTTTTGATGTGTGTATGTGTAAATAAACAAGTGAAATAAATAATCCACTTGCCATCTATTGTGGATGACTCTCCTGATCATTTCATGTTAAGTACTTAGTCGAGATAGATTTGGAAGCTTTCTAATAAAAATAATAGGTCTAAAACCAATTTTCAATTGTGGACAGCATACTTTCCTTTAAGATTAATTGTGTATGAAAAGGCACAAATAGGTTTAATGGGATTGGGCAGTCTTTGAAAAATGAAACTAAAGATGATATTATAATGATATTTTTTAGTTCGTGTGTTTCGAAATTAAATATTTCAGATGAGGTTTGTCTATAATAGAAAGTATGGAAATTATCGACGAAGAAAGAAACCATATAAATGCTGAATCAGTAAAAACTACAGGTCAAGACAAAAGAATACTGCATTACACTTTAGTTTAGTTAAAATGGATTCCGACGGGATAGTCCAAAACAGCAGTTTCACGTGGTAGCAATTAGAATTAGTTGCGAAAATGTAGGTTATCCTTTAACGTCCACCGTCTTAGAACTCAACTACTGGGTCACCGAGATTAAATCTTATATAAGACTTCTATCACACCGTCTTAATATCCACGTACAATATTAATTTAGTTCCAAATTGGAAAATAACAGAACTCGATATACGTCAGGTGAATCTCTGACAATGTATTACGGTGTAATTGTTTCCCGGAATAGTAATTTATGTTTCTGAACAGGGTTGCCAGTGTAATTATTTCTATTGCCGCATGGGAGTTTTAATGTTCGCAACGAATGAATGTGCCGTGGGAATTATGGTAGAAAACGTAACATATTACAAATGATTGTTGATGTTATCAAATGAGCCTCACTTGTAATTTTGTACTTCTGTAATGTGAAATAATAAATCTACTCTTGAAAGGTTCGTTGGTTCGGTAACAGAATTATAAACCCATGTTTGAATTGTAGAAAATATTTACCCTTTGCAACATTCCTAGTTAAGATGTGTAATAAAACTAAATACTTGAGTTTATATTTTTTTAATTTAAATGAGCCTGTCAAAATGACTTCTCTGCCTGATCGAGAACATGGGCAGAATCCAAGAGAGTAGTGGTCACCATACTCATTGCGATGACTCATGTCATTGTGACCCACACTGTGGCTGCTTGCATTATTGTATTTTCGACAATCTGGATCTGGATTTTATTTGCAATTAATATAGATAGATGCTCCAATGTTGTGCGTTTACGAAACGTATCGAAGTAATAATTTGTTATTCGTCTTTAACAATAATTCTTAACTTAAACAATTATGTTAAGCAATGCTGATTTTAGGTGTAGAAAGTTGACTGTAATATGACCCAGAAAACACTATGACATTCATATTCATGAGTCCGGATTCCAAAAAATCTTGATTGCGTCCAAATGAAACGTTACAATTTTTGGGCGTAATAATAATTAAATTACAATTTATATATTACTGTCGTGACAACCCTGACACAAAGTACAGGTTAAGGCCACGATCACGGATAAGATGACAGTTGAACTTGTAATGAGGGCTTTCACGCAAAATATTCTGTACTTACTGGTATGCAATTTATGTTTAAATATATTTAATGGGCACGCGGGAATTTTGAGTGCTCCTTATTATACTTATAAAAAAAGTTAATGTTTTTATCATCAAATTAAGGAAAGTTTTTAGTTCAATCGAGCTGTTTTACGTTAATAAAGGTCAAAAGACCACAGTTCAGTCGTGCAGTAAAATCAGTGATGGAACTGTATTGCGTATAACATTTACTACCTGAAGAAAGTAGTAGCATTTGAAATGAAGAGTTTATTACACTCAAGAGGAATGATCCAGGTCAAATTGTAAATGACCTTCAAGAGGTACACATTAACTGTTTAGAGAGGCGCACAGTAGCCCGGGACGTATAAAAACTTTATAAAATTTAAATGGAATTTACAATTTTCCTCGAAATGTAGTTTTTAATCTGTATTGAATTTCATTGGCTGTTTTGGACAAAGACATTTATTATATACTAGCTGACCCACGCAATGTCGTTTACGTCTCCTATTGCCCATACCGTAATAATTTCCCCCCTTTTTCGTGACATTCTTCATTAAAGCGCCGCTCCTATTGGTCTTAGCGTTATGATATATAGCCTATAGCTTTCCTCGAAAAATGGGCTATCTAACACTGAAAGAATTTTTCAAATCGGATCAGTAGTTCCTGAGATTAGCGCGTTCAAACAACGAACAAATAAACTCTTCAGCTTTATATATTAAGTAGTATAGATTCTACTTTGACGTAGATAACATTCTCTCCTACAAATTTCAAGACAATAACTTGACTCATCTCACGCATGACTTCTACATCTGATCTCAAACTAAGCAGACTCTGTACTATTGTAAGTACCTATTGTGCTGAATAACATATTTATTATTTGAGTATAATAGAGAATGTACAATATTATAGTTCCACGTATATACATATTACTGACTAGCTGACCCACGCAGCCTCTTTTACATCTCCTATTGCCCGTAGCGTAATAATTTCCCCCCGTTTTTGTAACATTCTTCATTGGTGCTCCTATTGGTGTTAGCATGATGATAATATGACCAATAATATAACCTATAGACTTCTTCGATAAATGGGCTATTTAACACTGAAAGAACTTTTCAAATCGGACAACTAGTTCCTGAGATTAGGGCGTTCAAACAAACAAACAAACTCTTTAGCTTTATATATTAGTATAGATAGGTTACACTCAGGCTCAAATATGACCATCATACTCATCGTATTATTTTTATCTTAAGAGAGGAACCAATTTAAGGCCAACAATCTATCTCAACAGTTAGAATTACTCATCATTAGACAAATAGGCTTGAAATATTAATATTTTAAAATTAGAATAAAATAATCATTTTTTTTCTTTTGTTCTAAACTTTCATATACTTAAATATGTACTTTCTTTGTCGAAAAGACCACGCACTACGTTACGAAAATCATATTTTGTTCTCTAAAAGCAAACTTGTAGCAAAACGTGCCAAATAACTTTCATAAAAGAAGGATCTTTTATTACCTCGGGTACATAACCTTGGCTGGTATTATTTTAGAGGTTCCTTTGCGTTATGAGAAGTTATATTAGGACCTTAATATAATATTTATTACAGACTAGCTTTTGCCAGCGGCTCCGTCCACGTGGAGTTATCGCGGTAAAAAGCCAATGCCCTTCTTCAGGAATAAAGTATCTGCATGCTTAATTTCATTGAAAACGGCGTTATTTAGCTGTGAAACCGTAACAATCAGCCAGAGTTATTAACCGACTTCAAAAAAAGGAGGAGGTTCTCAATTCGTTTTTTTTTTATGTTTTACCTCATAACTTTCGACTGGGTGAACCTTAGTTATTATTTTCGATATTAGAATGGATAAGCTGCTTCTCTAACCTGCATATTTCGGGGATGACCTTCTAGGGTAGTGTCAAGTGTAACACTGACTTTGTAACTCATCATCACGTCAGGAACATGAAAATAATTCTCGGAAGTCACGCTCATGCGTGATGCGTTTTATAGAATTCATATTCTATAAAACAAACTGCCTCGGTGGCGTAGTGGTAGCGTATGTGACTGCTGTAGTTAAGGTCTCGGGTTTGACTCCCGGGTCGGACCATCTGTTTGTATGATCTACAATTTATTTTATTTTATTTATAAATTTATTTATATCAGTTGTCTAGTACCCATAACACAAGCTCTGCTTAGCTTTGGACTAGACGGCGTTGTGTGTTAGATGTCCGAAAAAAAAACAACAATACCTGAATGACCGAGCTTTGCACGATATTTTTTTTGTTTATTTTCTATAAGTGAATCATAGCTAGATCGATTAACGCCCCCGAAACCCCCTGCATACTAAATTTCCTAAAAATCATTGGAGCCGTTTCCGAAATTCGAATATAATTAAAAATGTATACAAGAGTTGCTATGTAATTGAATTAAAAAGATTTACAATCTTATATTTACTGTACTTGTGCTGATAACTGTCAAAGTATATTTTACGAACCAGCATTTAAACGTGGTTTCAATCGCATGAAATTAATTTTCTATAAGGCGGGATAAGCTTTATATTGTTTTTTTTTTAATAATTTAATATACATTTTATAATAAAAACAAATACTAATGTTCGACATCAGGAAGCGTGATAAAATTCTTATCTCTTAACAAAATGTCGCATGAAAACTTGTGACTAGAAATAGAGAACAATTTTCATTTTGTTATAAATTGAAAAAGTTTCTTAACTTCTCGTTATTCCACTATATTATTGTAAACTCGATTTTATAAACTTTTATCTATTTTTCCAAGTTCAGTAAACAAAACATGAAAGTTAATTTTAACCTACTTCTTATTACCATATTGAAATTGCAATCTTTGCACTAATTTGACTCTCATTATGTAGGTTATCGGTAGATGGTGAAATTTTTCAGTTGCACTGTATCAATTTTTAGACATTTTTTTATGCCTACCGAAGTGACTCTACTTTGCCTGATGGAAAGAATTAGCAGAATTCAAAATTAGTGGTCACCATGCTCATTGCGAATGTAGACAATGCAACAGTGCAGCATGGTGACCCACACCATGACGGCCTAGTGTGATGCTTCTGCACCATTGGGGGCCTCCGGTCTCGCACTTACCAACAAAACACGACCGCACGAACACTGTCATTTTACTTTGATCTTCTGTGCGAGGGAAGTACCGCCCGGTCGACCCGACCCGTTCGTGCTGAGATCAGCATGGCTCTACTACTAAAACTAAAATATTCAAGTATTCGCCTACTATTAGGGTCGCCGCACACGGGCCACCGGCCACAGCCACAAAACGCCGCCACCGGCATATTTCCTGTAATTTTCATATATTTTATGTGTCGACCACCGGCCACAAGTGGCTGACCGGCCACAAGTGGCGGCCACAAGTGGCCCGTGTGCGGCGACACTTGGTGACTTTTGAAGAAATAAAATTTTAACAAAATATAAACCGACTTCAAGGTTCGACACGATTTCTCTTGGATGCCATCATCAGATCTTAGTGTCTTTATCAAGGTACTACCGTTGGGATATCTTCTTTCCATTAAAAAAAGAATCATCAAAATCCGTTCATAAACGACGAAGTTATCCGCGAAAACACATAAAAAAAACATAAATACGGTCGAATTGAGAACCTCCTCCTTTTTTTAAGTCAGTTAAAAATTCAAAACTGTCTTGAAGAGTCATATACCCTTTGATTGTTATCACAATCTACAAATTTTTAATCCCACCGAGCTTTTAAATATCTACAAAATGAATGTAACGAAATATATTCACGCACTGGCAACCCTATTTCTTTTTAAAGTTTAAACTAGACTTAGAGTCTACCCATCATAGCCTACAACTCCAGACTTAAGTATTACTAAACTTGGTACTATTACTGTAAATGTACTGTAAGTGTTGCAATATTCATTTTTCTCTATCTTTGAAGAACTTATTTATTTATCTACAAATTTAAGTAATTTGATTTTTAGGTAACTTTTTAGGATCTGTGTTTTCGCTTCAAGACGATATCTTTCTGAGTACTAATGCCTTCTTTTGACAAATTAAACACTGTTAGATAGATAATCTAACAGTGCTTAATTTATTGCAAAGCAAAATAGTAGAGAATAAATGAAAGTGGCTTTTCTTGGCTTCGCGGAAAATCGTAATCTAGCATTTCTGTCGTGCTAGGTGAGGAGTACGAATTGACGGGGAAAAGCTGATTACTGCACATTAATAAAATGCTCTATATTTTGTAATGTTTTATATAAGTTATGTTTAATATAGTAAATTAATTTTAAGTTTTTAAAATTAAATAAATAAAAAAAAGTTTAATATAATAAAGTAAATACTTCATAAAAAAATACTGTAATAAAAACGAAAACATTTTTAATACTTTGTGTATTCCAAACAACATAACTAAATCAAACAAGAACACAGTAAAAGGAAGCAAAAGCTACTTTATTTTTCGAAGCAGACAAGTATGTCAATACTACTCAATACAAATTGAATAAACACACAATCATTGTCCAACCAGACATTAAAAAAATGACTTAAACTCTCCTAAATCACGAGGCGACGGTGAAAGTAAAATTGAAAAGCTCCATAGCCCGAGGATATTGGATGCAACTTGCAATTATCGGTACTACACACAGATTACAGTCAGCAAAGATTTTATTACTTACGTTTTGTAGTTTAAGCATGTGGTTAAAAAGTAGGAGGTCCCGATAAGGTAGAAGGATTTAACCGCTTGAATTTCGGGTATCGATTGCTGACTTTTTAATATAACTTGGGTGTTCCTCTTCGTTAATATTGGTATACCTGTAACTTGTACCGAACCTGTTACAGTTGTTGCAAATGAAACTGAGATATTTTACAGTTATGCTTTCTTAAAATAGTGCTATACCAAAAATACCATACTACTTATAAAATGTAACATCTTGTACTTAAGGTCAAACAACTTAGACACCCATAATATATGTGTATGTTGGCCGTCATTGTAAGTCATAAACGTGTATATTTAAATATTATGTATTAGTTTTATTTCTATCAACTCACAAATTTGTTAGAGAATTTTAAGTAAATCGTTTTCAAATTGTATCGACCTTCAGTAATATACATTATATTTGTTAGTGGAAATACAAAAAATACATTATCTTGCCGTATAGCAAAATCAACTACACTGCATTGTAAGCGAATTTTGTAGAGTGTCTTGGCTTATTCCTTTACTACTATTTATTCTTATTTTTTATTAGTAGGTAGAGATTAATTGTCTCTGCGTATTTCTCTGATATATAAGCATGACATTATGTTTGTATGTATATATTGTTTTTCAATAGAAATCAGAACAGTCAAGAAGGATCTACACAGTAATTCATTTCTGATCCACCCACATGTTTCCTTTTACCAAATATAATAATATAATTAGCTTCAATTTCTATCAATATTTGTATCAAAAACGATTTTCCTGTAAGAATAAAGGAATAGGAAAACTCAAGTGGAACCTCCGTCCTTTTCCGAGAGCCGTCGCAAATAAATGCTTCATTCAATAAAAGAAAAATATTTTACCTATAAGTGCCTTGGATAAAGTTTTCTTTGTAGTCGAGTAAAAGTAAATTAAATTCACTAAGTCTCACGATTTTGTCTACGTTTCATGGTAAACCTTCTGACGATAGACTTTACCATACAATCATTTGATTTTAAGCTATTGCATAGCTTTTATCGCGGGCTTGGTGCGCGGCGACCGAATCAAGAAATTCCGTAACGAAAAAAACCTAACACCCGAAGCTCGCACGGATCGAGACGAGCTGCTCAGAAATCTATAACATCTTTATAATGCCACACTCACCGCATGTGTAAGTATACATGTTCAAAGAAAAAAAAAACTGCATAAATAAAACCGGTCAGCGCCATCTGTTGAGCTGCTTCGCAACTACGAGGGACACTAACGCCCTCTATTATTGAAATACTTTTTGAACAATATTAAATGAGAAACTGGCAAAATAAAAAATAATAATAATTATAACTGCATAAGTTGATAAAAAATGCTATGCAATAGCCTTATCGCGGCAGTTTCCGAGTGCCACACGTCTTTTTTTATTTCAAGTTATGAAGAAGTGACAGAGAATGGCCATAGGCATAAAGTTTGTATAAATAAAATAGGTTTAAATAGTTAAAAATCTCGTTTCAATTAGAGAAATGAGTAAAATATTATTCTTATTTCTATAAACAGACCATTTTATACTGATAGTCTTCACACTGTGCTGTAACTTTTCTATTAAAATATTTTTTTAAGTACGTTTCGCCGTTTGACGTATCGCCTGATGGTAAGCGATTACCGCCGCCCATAGACGCCTGCAACACCAGAAGCGTCACAAGTGCGGTGCTGGCCTTTTGGGGATGGGGGGGAGGTAGGGGATTGGGGTATGGGCCTGCGGTATCCTCACTCACTCGGTGAAACACAACGCAAGCACTATTTCACACCGGTTTCCTGTGAGGCCGTGGTATCACTCCGGTCGAGCCGGCCCATTCATGTCGAAGCGTGGCTCTCTCACGGTGTGAATGTTTTAAACTTTTGTTGTTTGTCTCCGAAACTATCTCTATAAAATTCAAATGGGACCATTGCGGAATAAACTTCTTTGGAACAAAAGAAGAATTTTGCAAATTTTGCAAACAAAAATAAATGACAGCGTTATATCCGAATATACATAATATTTGGAAACCTCCACGGTTTTGTAGTCGAGTAAAATTTTCATTACAGTTAGTGAAACTGATAACTGACAACTTCAATCACAAAATCTAAGAGTGAAGGACAAAGGTTTCGTAAATACTTTCAAACTGATAATCAACCTTCTAACAAAAGGTGATTGTAGGAACCTTAAATATGTCGAAACACTTTAGACAATGACCTTCCTTACCGCTTTTAAAATAATGGCGTAATAATCGATTAGCTAGGCTATCTCAATGTTCATTATATCGCAGCAGATTCTCAATGGTCATCATCATCAGCATATCGCAGTCCACTTGGACATAGGCGTCTCCAATTGCACGTCACTTGGTGCGATCCTCGGCTTTTCGCATCCAGCTCCTGCCAGCCGTCTTGCGCAGATCATCACTCCACCTGGCCTGTGGACGTCCTACACTACGTTTGTTGAGACGCGGTCTCCACTCAAGAACTCGTTTACCCTAATGGTTATCAGTTCTGCGGCTAATATGGCCATTAATCATCATCTTGAGCCTTTAATAGTCCATGTTCACGGTTGAACAAAAGCATCTCCTTAGTATATAAATTTCTTCCTATATACTGTACCTATATTTAATACCTTTAAACCAATTCTTGGATATACTCGTAAATATATAATCTGAATTTCGGAAACGGCTCCAACGATTTTCATGAAATTTAGTATGCAGGGGGTTCCAGGGGTGATAAACCAATCTAGCTAGAAAGTTTACCAAAAAAAAATCCAATACCGGTCATCTAAGTACTACTATACTCATAAACTATACCCACCAAGCCAGACGGGTTGGTAAGTTCCTAAGCTAGGAATATCCAATTATGTGAAGTAATATCGAAACATTAATAATCATACAATTATAACAGAACTAACTGAATATCAATATTCAAATGCATAGACAAATGGTTTCAGTAATAAGTTAAGATAATTATTATTGATTTATTTTATTGAATCTGTTAGAGGTTCTCTAGGACTATTGAAAAGTTAGGTAGACAGAATAAAGGAATAGATTAAATGTGGTTTTGAATACTTGCTTTCACTCAGAAATTATTGAGCTGGCAATGATCTCTATTTCGATAAAAAAAAAACAATCTTCAATGAAATTTAATGTGTCTGGTTTAATTAGGTAGTGTTACGTAACGTAGTGTTTTTATTTCGTATCGTTATTTTATGATTTTATTTTGCTCAGAATTAATTACAAAAATTAGTAATTAATTCTGAACAGTAATATAGTCATACTATTACCGAATTGAAATATATTAGCTAGTTTAGAAACATCTTTTAATTTGTATACCGATAATTAAATAATAATTAATCCTTCATGTAAAAAGATAAAATAATCAAACTTCTAAATGAACAAAGAGAACAATAATAATAATTATTTCATCGTTTATGTAGTAAGTATTACGTCATTACCCATATAAATACTACAAAAATTATCTTTAATTAAATAAAAACTTCGTTTGTCACCATACAAAACTTTACACATGCTTCAACTAAGGAACTTATTTTTTTTCTTTAAAAAGACAACTCCCACGTCAGCAGTAATCCTGTGTAGCGGGGGACTTCACAAATATACATGAAACGGACACAATGAACATCCAGACTCAGAACAATAATTTGCGAATCACGCAAAGTGTTGTCCCTCGTGGATTTGAACCAATGACACTTGGCCCAGTAGAAAGCGGCGTGGCGACCGCTTGAACCACTGGGCCAACCGTGCAGTCATTAGTCACTCATTTTCATTCTGAATTGCATTTTCTTTGTTGTCATTACGTCGATTATCTTCTATATAATAGGTCTTTACCTATGAAATTGCCGTTTTGTATGCAATAAGTGAAAGTACTTATTTTTTCAAACTTTTTTATTTCTGTTATTCGAAGTAATCACCCATGCAATCGACGCATCTTTGCCAACGCATTGGCAGTTTATTGATTCTTGTAAAAATCAGCTGGACGGGAGGCAACAAACTCTTCAAAGGCATTTTGTACTGCCTCTCGGGAATTGAATTTTTACCCACTAAAAAGTTGTCTAAATTTTGGAAAAGGTAATAGTCGGTAGGTGCAAGGTCTGGTGAGTATGGCGGATGAGGGAGAGCTTCCAACCCCAGCTCTTGCAGCTTGGAGACTGTCTGTTGCGCAGTATGGGGTAACGCGTTGACGTGAAGGAGCAGTGGGGACGACCGATTGACCAAAGCTGGTTGCAGATGTGCAAGCTTCTCCATCATTCTCTCCAGATCTTCACAGTACACATCTGCATTAATGCTCATGCCGTTTTGTAAAAAGCTGTGGTGAATCACACCCGCACTAGACCACCAAACAGTGACCATCACCTTTTTAGGGGTCATTTTTGGTTTAGGGCATTGCTTTGGTGCTGAACCAGGGTCTAACCAACTTGCTGAGCGCTTTCGATTGTCGAACAGAATCCATTTTTCGTCGCACGTAACAATTCGTTTCAAAATTCCTTCATTTTTTTGCCTGTTGAGCAGCGCAAGGCAGGTCTCGACGCGTACGTTGCGCTGGCGATAGTTAAGGTCGTGGGGCACCCATCTATCAAGCTTTTTTACCTTGCCAATTTGTCGCAAATGGATCAATATTGTTTTGATGCTTACATTAGAAGCTGCTGCTAGCTCAGCTGTAGATTGAGTTTCGGCAGCTTCCACAATCGCCTTTAATTCAATATTGTTAACCAAAGCCTCCGGACGACCACGAGCTTCATTTTTCAAGTCAAAATTTCCAGAACGGAACCGGGAAAGCCAATAACGGGTTGTGCGTTCGTTTGTACAGTTCTCTCCGTAAACGTTTTTGATGTTACGTGCCGTTTGTGTCGCGTTGGTGCCCCGACGGAACTCATATTCCATAATTACACGAATTTTTAAAGTATCCATTATGACGAAAAATGTTCAAATGTAATGAAAATACAACGCTAATCAAGAAACAAAACACTGAGTTTGTAAATAGAATGTCATGGTTTTAAAACATAATTAATTTGAATTTAGAATACAGAGCCATTACAAACTTTTTTTTATTTGAAATGACCAGTACTGAAGAACGGCAATTTCATAGGTAAAGACCTAATATATATAAAAGAGTAAGGTGACTGACTGACTGACATACCCAGAGATCAAAGCACAGCCCAAACCGCTGAAGCTAGAATCCTGAAATTTTGCATGTAGGTTCTTTATGTAACGTAAGTGAGCACTAAGAAAGGATTTTTTGAAATTCCAGCCCTAAGGGGGTAAATCAGGGGATGAAAGTCAGCGTGAGCGAAGCCGCGTGTAAAAGCTAGTCATATTATATTCATATGAAATGCCAAAAGATTTGGTCGACACTGGTTTTTGCGCGAAATTTACGTTTAATCTGTTTTTAATGTTACATTGAGGAGATTGTAACGAGGCGACGGTTTTATTGCTTATCATGGTCGTGTAAAAGGAGGAATTGATTTAGAAACGATTACTTTAGTAATTTGACAAGCAGCGAAAAGATACAATTTATTTTTAGTTTTATCATTGTTATGATGAGGAGAGAGAAAGCATTATTGTTGAGTTCTTTTAACTAAATAGTTTTATTACTCCCATGTTAAATTTTAGAAAAGTTACAGCAGGATTCCTGGCTATACATTGATAGAGATCATCTTCTTTATCAATTTATTCATAAAGCTTCTTGAATTTTAAATGAGTAAAATCAACGACTTCGTTCATATTTTATGCAAATGCGTTAAATCAATAATTTAACTTATAACCTGAAATAGTCCATCAAAAATCATTACTCGCACACTCTCATCGTTTTAAATTTGAATAATAATATATTTTTGAGACAATACGTTATACTACAGCTTTACTAGATTTAAACAAAGCATTGCTGTACTTTGACATTACAGTACTTGTCTTAAGTCTTCAACCCGTTCTAATATACTCTAAACTACAGTTTCGCGTAAAATATTGAAACGCGGATTTATTCTTTTATGTTATATTGTTTTGCAAAGGTACTCACTTGTCCCGTTTATTCATTCAATCACTTTTATCATTTGTTTACCATCACCCGTAAGAAAAGGAAAAAGGAAAACGATTTCCGTAGAGAACGACATCAAAAGACAAGTCCCATATGAAGAACTAGTTGTTGCACGCGACTCCGCCCGCGTATATGTCAGTTATCGCGGCAAAAAGTTACCTATGTGTTATTCTGATGTATAAGCTATATTACTGTAAAGTTTCATCCAAATCCGTTCAGTAGTTTCTGCGTGAAAGAGTAACAAGCATCCATCCATACATCCAACTTTCAAACTTTCGCGTTTATAATATTAGTATAGATATAGATAACTTACCTGCGCAAAATATTCACTTAAACTTTTTATGAAGTTACATTGTCATTTCGGTAGAATTATTCAGTAAATTTTAAACGTGTCGTAATTTGTATTCAGATTCATTTATCCAAAGTCTTTATTAAGATCCGCATTTCTCTGCGTATCCTTAATGGACTTGGCGTAGTTTTCCACTACAATGAGTGCTCACTCTCCCCGTAATTATCAATTATGAATGAAAATTTAACATAACGGTATGTACATGTTTGGGAAAATGCCACCACTACCACAACGTTATAGTGATGAGACTGTTCTTATATTAATTATTATATCGAGATAAAATCGTGTAAAACTACAGCTGACCTATTAAAAATCGGTTTTATTTTAGTGTTTGCAAATAAATTACGAAAGTTTTGTATGTGTGACATTATTCTACTACGATAAACTTCCATTTTCAAAATTTCTTAACTACCGCACTAATTTGTAATGGATCATTAACTAAATAACAGTCCCAGTTTCTTTAATGACGAACAAATTTTGATGCGCAACAATTATGTATTAAATCATTTCCGTTTACAATCTTATATTATACCAGTTTTATGAGTTAAGGGAATTTGTTGAAAGAATATTTCATTTCTGATTTATGTTATTACGAAACTCAATTAGTGTCAGAAATCTTAATCAGGAAACCATTTCCGACTGCGACAAAAGACATCTCCATACAATTTGAGGCCACCCATTAAATAAAATTGAGGCCACTTGGCCTCAACAAACTTGTTTCCCATCACTAAGCATTTCAATACCGGCACAGCGGCGTGTGTGGCCATTCTTTACGAATTAAGTTATTAAGTAATGCAAATTATGTATGTTCATGAAAGTGCGTTCGATAATGCATTACGGGTTGCTGTTTTTGTATTCTTAATATTATAATTATGAAGATGTTCGGCATATGTTCATAAAATAATTATTTTGTTATTTTTGTTTCAGGTATGCACCTGTTTTAAATGTAGTGACTTAGTAGATGAGCATGATTACGGCGTTCAGGGTAAACACTAATATTATAAAGCAAATTAAAATAATAGTATTTATGTGAAAGATAATTTAATGTATTTTTTCCTCTGAGCTTTTTTCCTTTTTTTTAAAGGCGGCATAAAAATGCTAAGATTTATGTACCATGAACACATAAAATCACGCCTATTTCCTAGAGGGGGTGTGCAGAGTCATATAAAATACGAACTATGAAGAGAATTACATTTTCTGAGTTTAAAGTATTCTATTCCAAAGCGATAGCTGTAGACTGTAGAGGCTTATTTTAGGTTATAAATGCATAGTATTATTAGGTAAGCTTTGTAGAAATACTCGTAATCTCTAATCAACATCACTAAGTGTGTCTAGAATTTACATTTGGTTACAGCGAGTTATTATAAATTATTAATCTGATATATAATTTATTTACAATTACAAAAACAAATTGCTCGTTTGACACTGATCAGTCTTCTCACCAATGGGGCGATCACTTTGTGATACTTGTAATACCTATAGGACCCATGAGTATAAGCATTACCTTGTTTGATGATTGATTGATTCACCGTGTTCTTAATCTAAACTAAAATAATTAAGCACTTACTGGAGTTGTGTGGCGTCCTGTTCTCGGCGTTCCATTCCAAGAGATCTCTTGGGTAGTTTCTTCTCTGCGTCGTCACACAATCATAAACTCCTAAAGTGCTGTACAACTTTCAAGATATTCGAATTACAATAAACTCGTATCAACTATCACGGATATTCGAATTACAACTCACTAGCTTCAGCTATCGCGGAACGCACCTACAAAACTCGCGAGTCCAACCAGACCTCACACAAACGGTAAATCACTACAGAGACCGGGTCGATGGACAATACAATTAGCTTAATATCAATTAATTACGGTTTTCAAACAATCGTCTACCGTTTTCAACACGCGCGTCTTTCAAGTACTTTTCTATATTAAGCTCAAACGTCAAAACGTCAAACACGAAAAAAGTGACAATCAAAAATGTTGCCAATATAATGACGTTCGAAATCCACCAGACACCTTTATCGCTTTTAAAGCACTTGTAATAAATAAATTATATCTCAAGAATTGCAAGCATCCACTAAATGCGGACAATTCAAGTTACAGTTATTCGACCTTCGTCTAATTGAAAATATTGCTTACAATACCCAATTCACCCTTAAAGTGCTGCACAGCTGTAAAGTAATTAAGATGTTATATAATGCAAATGAACAAAAGTTCGTAACTGAGAAAATTGATTCTGGAACGTAGTGATTTTGGGTTAAGTAACCTATTTGCATACATAATGTCTTATGTAGAATTTAATGTGATTGCTTAGGTATATCGAATTACTGAGAAAACATATTCTATTTGTTTACAAGTCAATTTAGCGATAAGATCTCTTCAATACATGTGGCGACGAGCAGTTTGAACGATAAATTACGTGATAAAATCAACAGTTTTTTACGTGAAGTTGTAATTGTGATTGGATCCATTGATTTATTTTTGGTTAAATTTACATCAATTTGAACAAAGGTTGAACTCCAGTTAAAATACAATTTTAACCACTTACAGAGGTAGTTAAATAAACAAATATACGATTTTAGCTGACCCGGCGAACTTCGTACCGCCATATTTACATATCTGTCTCAGCCTCCCGTCGCGGACAAAGAAAATGACTTTTCTCGTTATCTTTTTAACCGACTTCAAAAAGGAGCAGGTTCTCAAAGGGTATTTATGTTTTTTATGTGTGTTCGCGGATAACTTCGTCGTTTATGAACCGATTTTAATGATTCTTTTTTAATGGACAGGAGATATCCTAACGGTGGTACCATAATAAGGACACTAAGATCTGATGATGGCATCCAAGAGAAATCGAGTCGAACCTTGAAGTCGGTTTTTATTTTGTTAAAATTTTACTTGTATTTTTTCTTGTACACGAAACTTGTCCTAGCGATAACAAACACATAAAAAAAGAGTTATTTAATTTAGTGCAGCCGATCGGAAGTTATGCGCATACATACATTTCGGCGATTCATTTTTATCTTATATAGGTATGTAAAATTCTCGTGTCACAATGTTAGTTACCATACTCCTCTGAAACGGCTGGACCGATTTTTATGAAATTTGGTGTGCATATCGGGTAGGTTTGAGAATCGACCAACATCTATTTTTTATAAACCATTTTTTTTATTTCTGGCAAAACAAAGTTTGCCGGATCAGCTACTATATATAGATATAGAGAAAATAATTCTTTAGTTTTTAATTTACTAACCAACATATGTATTTGCTTTGAACAGTTCAAGTGGACTGTTAAAGTCGGTTAAAGATGACTTGGTTCTAAGAAAAAAAATCATGTTCAAGTAGCCCTTTATAAATATATATATATTAGGTCTTTACCTATGAAATTGCCGTTCTTAAGGACTGGTCATTTCAAATAAAAAAAAGTTTGTAATGGCTCTGTATTCTAAATTCAAATGAATTTTGTTTTAAAACCATGACATTCTATTTACAAACTCAGTCTTTTGTTTTTTGATTAGCGTTGTATTTTCATTACATTTGAACAGTTTTCGTCTTATTGGATACTTTAAAAATTCGTGTAATTATGGAATATGAGTTCCGTCGTGGCACCAACGCGACACAAACGGCACGTAACATCAAAAACGTTTACGGAGAGAACTATACAAACGAACGCACAACCCGTTATTGGTTTTCCCGGTTCCGTTCTGGAAATTTTGACTCGAAAAATGAAGCTCGTGGTCGTCCGGAGACTTTGGTTAACAATAATGAATTAAAAGCCATTGTGGAAGCTGACGAAACTCAATCTGAGCTAGCAGCAGCTTTTAATGTAAGTATCAAAACAATATTGATCCATTTGCGACAAATTGGCAAGGTAAAAAAGCTTGATAGATGGGTGCCCCACGACCTTAACGATCGCCAGCGCAACATACGCGTCGAGACCTGCCTTGCGCTGCTCTACAGGCAAAGAAATGAAGGAATTTTGAAACGAATTGTTACGTGTGACGAAAAATGGATTCTGTTCGACAATCGAAAGCGCTCAGCAAGTTGGTTAGACCCTGGTTCAGCACCAAAGCAATGCCCTAAACCAAAAATGACCCCTAAAAAGGTGATGGTCACTGTTTGGTGGTCTAGTGCGGGTGTGATTCACCACAGCTTTTTACAAAACGGCATGAGCATTAATGCAGATGTGAACTGTGAAGAACTGGAAAGAATGATGGAGAAGCTTGCACATCTGCAACCAGCTTTGGTCAATCGGTCGTCCGCACTGCTCCGACCCCATACTGCGCAACAGACAGTCTCCAAGCTGCAAGAGCTGGGGTTGGAAGCTCTCCCTCATCCGCCATACTCACCAGACCGTGCACCTACCGACTATTACTTTTTCCAAAATTAAGACAACTTTTTAGTGGGTAAAAAATTCAATTCCCGAGAGGCAGTACAAAATGCCTTTGAAGAGTTTGTTGCCTCCCGTCCAGCTGATTTTTACAAGAAACTGCATCAATAAACTGCCAATGCGTTGGCAAAGATGCGTCGATTGCATGGGTGATTACTTCGAATTGCAGAAATAAAAAAGTTTGAAAAAATAAGTACTTTCACTTATTGCATACAAAACGGCAATTTCATAGGTAAAGACCTATTATTATGTCACGAAACTCTTCCTCAATTACATACATAGGTGCTCGCACAGGCATAGAAAAAAGGCTTTTCGAAAAAAAACAAGATTAGGTATTTTTAAAAAGGTTTTTTATTTATTGTTCTTCTTAAAATAAATAAATATTTTTAGACATTTAACACACAACGCCATGTAGTCCCAAACTACATAGAGCTTGTATTATGGGCACTAGACAACTGATATAAATACATATAAACTTTTTTTGTAAATACATACATATTATACATAGAAAACACCCAAACTCTGAAACAGATATTTGCAGATCATACAAATATTTGGTCCGACCCGGGAATCTAACCCACATGGACAGTAGTCGCGTACGCTACCACTGCGCCAACGAGGCAGATAATAAATACATTTCAGCATGGCAATATCTGAACTGCATTCTTAAAAATGTCACAATGTAAATAAAGATTATAAAAACCATTACTTACCACTTATTTTTCTTTGGTGTAATAAATGCCATTGACGATATGCTCATTTAGAATAAACGACATTCTTTTGTAGGTCTTTATATGTGCATGGCATTCGACCCATTTGCGATGCAGAGACGCAGAATTAATCGTAATACCCGGTGCAGTATCACTAATGGGGATTGAAGTTTGAACGATGAATTATTTTAGAAGCAGTTTTTTTTTTTTTTTATGGAATAGACCGGCAAACGAGCAGAGGTATCGCCTGATGGTAAGCGATTACCGCCGCCCATGGACACCCGCAAGACCAGAGGCGTCACAAGTGCGTTACCGGCCTTTGGGGGATGGGGGGAGGGAGATAGGGGGAGGGGTTGGGGTATGGGCCTCCGGTATCCTCACTCACTCGGTGAAACACAGCGCAAGCACTATTTCACACCGGTTTTCTGTGAGGCCGTGGTATCACTCCGGTCAAGCCGGAGTCAATTCGTTGGGCCGGCTCGACCTATGAATTTTATTTTGGTTACAAAAAATTTTAAAAAAAACTTTTCTAGGAAAATTTACACTTAAAAAACTCTTCTTCTTCTCAACAGAGAGACGTCTACTGCTTAACGTAGACCACTCTCAATTTTTTTCCAAAACAACCAGTGCTGCCCGCATCCGACGGTTTTCGTCAGGTCGTTGAATCACCTTGTAGGGGCCGACACATAAGGTGGTCCGATAACTTGTTTTTTTTTTTTTTTTTTTTTTTTTTTTTTTTTTTTTTTATATTTTAGCTGCCAAAATGACTCTGCCCTGCCTGATGGAAAGCACAAGCAGAATCCAAGAGTGGTGGTCACCATCCTCAATGTGAACAAGGACAGTGCAGCATGGCGACCAGCACTATGGCGGCCTAGTGAGATGCTTTTTCACGCCCCACTTAAAGGACCCGGGATCATAGTTGGACGGAAACACGTGCGCTGGTAGTGAGTTCCAGGTTTTAACCGATCGGCACAGGAAAGCAGAACCGAATCGATGAGTGCGAGAGCGTATGTCTTCCACTCTGAGGCGGTGACTTCTGAGGCTCGCACGTGTTGTCCTGTAGAGGAAGGGAGAAGGCGGGACTAGTTGGAAGAGCTCTTCAGAATACTCCCCATGATAAAGACGATAGAGGACTGCCATGGAGGCGATATCTCTACGCATCTGCAGAGGCTCAAGGGACTCGGTGGCTTCAGGACTGCCGACAATTCGGATTTCTCGCCGCTGCAACCGGTCGAGAGCGTCGAACAGATACTGCGCGGCACCATCGCAAAGGTGAGAACAGTATTCCACGCACGAGCGAACCTGGGTCTTATAAAGAAGACACAGGTGCTCCGGCGAGAAGAACCGTCTCACCTTGTTTAGAACACCTAACTTCCGCGAGGCCGCCTTAGTGACGCCCTCAACGTACTCGCGCGGGTTTAGGTCGCGGCAGATGCCCATGCCCAGGATATCGAGTCTGCCTTGTAGTGGCAGTTGAGTGTTCTGAAAAGTCGGAAGGGGAAGGAATGGAGATTTTTTGGCAGAAAACGCACACACCTGTGTTTTCTTAGCGTTGAACTCGACCAGGTTCTCAGAGCCCCATTGAAAAATGCGGCACAGAATATGGTCGAGTTCAGCGACAAGCTCCTGTCGTTTTTCCTCAATATCTGCTGACTTTGCTGCAGGACGTCCGAAGTATCTCCCATGAACTGTGCTGTCGTCTGCATAGCAATGAATGTTGCCAAGGGCTAACATGTCATTGATATGCAGAAGAAACAGCGTGGGGGACAGGACGGAACCCTGTGGCACTCCGGCGTTAATCGACTGAAAGTCGGAGGCCGCACCGTCGCAAAGGACTCTGATGCGGCGCTGGTGCAGGAATGCGGCAACCCAGTTGCAAAGTTTGGGGGGCAGGCCGAAGGCCGGCAGTTTGGAGAGAAGCGAACGGTGCCAAACCCTATCAAAGGCCTTGGCCATGTCGAGGCTGATGGCCAAAGATTCTCCGTGCCTGTCAATAGCCTCACTCCAAAGGTGTGTGACGTACGCTAGAAGATCACCCGTGGATCGTTTCGGTCTAAAACCATATTGCCGATCATTAAGTAGGGAGTGATCCTCCAGGTAGTGGATCAATTGTTTATTGATGATCCGCTCGAACACTTTGCAGATAATGGGGGTGACAGTTATCGGGCGGTAGTTGGCTGGGTTGGAGCGGTCGCCCTTTTTGGGGATGGGTTGAACATTCGCCTCTCTCCAGGCATCCGGAACAGTTCCCGAGGAATATGACAGGCGATACAGGCGCGTCAATACCGGAGACAACTCTGGTGCGCAGTTCTTAAGAACCACCGCTGGGATACCGTCGGGTCCACTAGCTTTCCGGACGTCGAGTGACCGAAGCTCCGCTCGGACATCACTCAGCCGGATGCGAATATCCCGCATTGTAGCGTCGCAGGTCGGAATGGTAGGCGGGTGCATGCCACGGTCATCGATTCGGGAGTTAGCCGCAAAGAGATCTACAAGCAGTTTCGCTTTCTCCTGCGGCTGGTGGGCAAGTGATCCGTCAGGATATTTCAGCGGTGGTAGCGAGGCCTGGCAGAAGTTGGACTGCACGGCTTTAGCCAATCGCCAGAACTTTCGGCTACCCGTAGGGTATGCGACGAGTTCTTGGCCAAGTCGTGCAATGCGCTGGGCATCCGCTGTTAGGTAAGCCTTCTTGCATTCCCTGGTGGCTTTGTTAAACGCTGCTTTTAGTCGATCCACGTCGGGGTGGCCGTGAGCGCGGGCCCTGGTCCATGCGCGGTACGCCGATTGCTTTTGGGCAACAGCTTGAGCGCATTCGCGATTGAACCAGGGCCGGGTAGTTGCGCTGGCGACCTCACTGTAGGGAATATAGTATTCCATTCCTAGAGTGATTTTGCCAGCCACGGCGGCCGCACTTTGCGTCAGATCTCCATATTTAAAGCAGCGTTGTGCCCACGGGATGGATGCGAAATAGTCCTGCATTCCATCCCAGTCTGCTGACGAGTAGTGCCATAACCGTCTCTTAGCTGCCACTGGTCGTGGGGGGGCAACTAGAGGCACCGTGGTGGATACCAGGCAGTGATCGGAGGATCCCAGAGGGGCGAGCACCGATACACTGTACTGCACTGGGTGACTCGTCAGCAGAAGGTCCAGCAAGGAAGGCGCTTGACTCACTATATCTGGTATCCTGGTGGGCTGGAGTACCAACTGGGTGAGGTCATGCGTGAGAGCGAATGCGTGGACAGTCCGACCCGCGTGGTCTGTTCTGGAAGATCCCAACCAGGACTCATGGTGGGCATTAAAGTCTCCCAGAAACACCAGTTCGGCGGTCGGAAACTGTTCCTGCGCTTTGTCCGCTGCCTGACTGAGATGATCAAAAAGTCGAGTTGTCTCGGAGTCTCCAGAATGGGATCGGTATAGGCATACGTAGATTCGGCTCATAGAGCCAATATCCACGTGTAGCCAAATAGTGGAGAAGGATGGGTCCTCAAGGCAGCGTAATCGGTGACAACAAACATCCGCCCTAACGAAAAGACATACCCCAGCCTTCGCGAGGAAGCACTCCTCAAGCACGTAGCCGGGGTAGTGAAGATATGTCGTGTCGGCAGGGCGGCGTATTTGTGTCTCCGTTAGGAAAAGCATGGCCGGCCGAGCCGTCTCAAGATGCTGGTGGACGGCGTTGAGGTTTGCATGGAGTCCACGGATGTTAGTGAACTCCACCTCAAAAAGCGGGTTGGTGGGAGGATGGCGTGCCGCTGTTGAACGCTTATTCCTTTTTCTTACTGCCATGATTTAAAAGTGAGGGAGGGAAGTGGGGGCGTAAAAGGCGTGACAGTCATCGTGGC
Organism: Diaphora mendica; assembly: GCA_949125395.1. Classification (NCBI taxonomy): domain Eukaryota; kingdom Metazoa; phylum Arthropoda; class Insecta; order Lepidoptera; family Erebidae; genus Diaphora; species Diaphora mendica. The sequence continues at coordinate 5,431,714 of OX421331.1, read as the reverse complement.
AGTGTAATACTGAGGCTCGGAATGCTGTGTCGCCATACAATAGTGAGGCATGACGGTGACCGAACCGTCGGACGGAAGGGCTCCCATACCCTCCCGGAAGTGGTCGCCTGGTCCCACCGTCCGGTCACCAACCGGCACGACGAGCCACTCCGTGGATTATGCGCGACCTCACGGGGCAGCCTCCCAGGGTGGTTAGCCGCGGTTGGGCCCCTCTCTATGCCGCGGGCGGCCAGCGGCACCACCGTTTCTACAGGTCTCCCTGGCCGACGGTTCGATGCACGTCATCCTCAACATGACTTTACGAGCATTCCACTGCTCACACACTTACCACGATAACTGTCACCCCTGCATCATTGGGCCTCCGGTCTCGCACTCACCAACGAAATACGACAGCATCAAAACTGTCATTTTAGGTTGGTCTTCTGTGCGAGGGTAGTACCGCCCCGGTCGAGCCGGCCCAGTTGTGCTGAAATCAGCGTGGCTCTACTACCTGTAACCTGTATTAGGTCTCCGCAAAAAAAATCATAATGAAAATCAATCATAAAAAAATATTGATAACAAACTTTATTTCAAAGACTACAAAACAATGAATTTTTAATATAATAATTAACCTTTTAAAAGTACTTGATATTATTGTGTTCGAAGTCGATGCAAAGTTCGACATTTAATTAGCAAATAATCTACGACTTGCAAGCACTCATTATTATTATTTTTTTTAAGAAATAGCTAATAGCTATTTATTATTAATAATTTAATCCAAAATTAAATAAGATCTATTTAAAAATAAAATATCATACATTTTAACATTATCTTTGTCAACATGAAGTCCCTCACAGTCGCTTCAGTGGACCTAGTCTATCTATGAAGTACCTATTTAGCCTGACACCGATCTTCAAACAAACCACTAGGTAGACTGTTTAATAATACTTTGTTTAATAAATAGGTAAGATTTTTAGTTTACTCGGCAACTTGCCGGACTGCTTAATTTCCGAAGAATTTCCCTCGATAACCATCATAAGAGCCAGACTTGATGTGCGACCAAGTATGCCATTTCATAAAATGAAATCTGTTTACAAATAAGAAAAATATCGATACCTTTACATTTAAAAAGTTCATTCGGTCAATAAATCTCCGCGTTCAATTTGATTTAAAAATGCGCGTAACTGCAGCGCTGGCTACTCAGCCGATTAAACGGAATCGATTAACATCGATATTTACATTCCACGTCTTGACTAATACCTTACTAATAGTACTGATTACGATCGATTCTATCCCAACGCTTTCATGTCACCCGTAATCAATAAAATCGTTTAAAGTAGATAATGGTGAGCGTAGTTATTTTGCACGCCAGTTTACGCCTCATTTGTGGAAAGGTTGACCATTAATTTTAACTTAAGTGTAGGTTTATTAGATTTTTGATCTAGATTTTAAATAATTTACTATTATTATCAAGAAGTCTTAATGCGTGACTGCTCGAATGATTAAATAGTGATAAAAGTGGTTGCTGTTTATCTTGACTTCTTTTCGCTTCGATCTTCGTCTTTTTAACCGACTTCCAAAAAGGAGGAGGTTCTATGTTCCACTGTGTGTATTATTATTATTATTTTTTTCTTGTTTCTTCTCTCACTCTTTTGCACTGTGGCCAGTATTAAAAATTGAGTACTAAACGACCCATCTATATGTTGCATATATCTCCATTTTTTAATATTTCTAAAATCTACTGGAGTAAATAGATAATTGCCATGACTAAAATGTTTTCTTTTATCATAATAATTATTAATAATAGCTACCAGTAAAGATTAAATACATAGTTAGTAATTAGTTATGTTAGAAACTAATTTAACACTCGCAACAAATTAAACAACCTGTTATTATTCTGGTTGCAAATTCACTTAGCAATTACACATTCCATCGATCAAGGTACCTAAATAGGTATGTATTTGTGTTTTCTTATATTTAATTTATTCTTCTAACATAATTATATACAGTACTAGCTGCCCCGTGCCCACTTCGTTGGGTGGTAAACATTTTTTTCTCCGACTTGCTTCGCAGATTCAGCTACCATGAAAAAGTCTTTCCACTTTTCGGGTTATTATATAGCTTATGTCACTCACAAATAACGTAGCCTTCTAGTGGTAAAAGAATTTTCAAAATCGGTTCAATAGATCCGAGATTACCCCCTACAACGTCACAAACTCACAACGCACAAACTTTAGATAATAGTGTAGGTGTAGATAAGAGTATACTTAGATATCAGAATACAGTAATTTATTTTTCTCCTATTAAAAGCGGTTGTCAAACGAAACTGAAGCTCCTAAAGCGTCCTGAAGAAAATTCTTAAAAGTTTGAAACAAATCTATGATCCTAGCAAAAACAAAACATTCTGTAAACATCTGAAATTGGAATCTGATTTTAAAACCCAATGATCTGATCGTCCCGACAAACATAAAAATAAACGAGACGAGACTATAAAAGCAAAGTCAATAATCGTGTCTCAACAAAAGGAACATAATAATCTGAAGACCATACATAAAACTTGAACTTGAAAAGCGTGTTGACCTTTGTTACATCAGCGACATTGACACTGCAACACAATAACGGAACGAGATCGACGCGATATCGTTTTCACCTCCCAACTCTGATGGCAGATAGGATATAACAAACAGATTGTTATGGTATACGAAGTAATTGAGATCTGTTGATATAGAAGCTTGACAAGGATGATAGAACAAAGTGGATAAGCGGCTTTAGTTAACTTATTTTTTGGAACGAAGTTCCTAATCGCGCGTTGCGAAAGGGGGCTAGACGGAAAAAAATGTAACGACACTTTTCGCGCCAAAAGTTGTAACGACACTTTTTACATTGAGTTGACGTCATAGTGCTGGATACTGAACGTTAAATATAACAAACTGATTGCCAACGTCCATACCATGTTGAATACACCGGTTCTCGTCCGTTCACCGAAGTTAAGCAATATCGGGCGTGGTTTTAGTACTTGGATGGGTGACCGCCTGGGAATACCACGTGATGTTGGCTTTTTGCATTTATTTACAGAAAATATATTGTTTTATAGTATATTTTGTAAAGTTTGATTATTTCTAAAAAAAAATGAGTATTTTATGCGCATTTTTATTAGTAGTAGCATTTAAAAAAAAAAAAAAATATAAATATCTAAACTTCGTTTCATCCGGGTGTCCCTTGGCACCTCTCAAGTTTTTTTAACATTCTAAAGCCATTTAGCATAAAAGAAATGCGTACCATATAAAAATAAGAAAAAATGTTAGGCTTGTTTACATTAAAGTGAAAATACTAGTATAAAATAAGACTAATATCTGATGTAAACAACCTTTAACCGAAAAAGAATCATTACAGTCAGAATAAAACACTTTAAAAAAATATATGAGTTGCTTTATTGTTATTGCGTATGTTAGATTTGGAAAGAGAGATGATTTTTAGAAAGGGTGACATCAGCTTCGCTGACGTCACTCCTTAACTAATTAATATAATTCATGATTTATGGGCAAAACATCATAGTTGGTACACTAGGATTCATTAAAACAACAACTCAGGTTCAAACTAGATTTCATCTATTTAATAAACGTTAAATTGAATCTATAGTTAAAATCATAGATCGGCACAACATTGTAAAGGTCGATCTATAACTTCCAGTTTCCAAAATGCGTAGGGCCCTATGAGAAGAATACTGGCAAAGAAACTCATAGCCACTCTTTTAAAAGTCACATCTTAACTTATTACATAGTTACAAATGTTTAATAGTTTATTCTCTTAAAAGTCACACACATCTTAACTTATTAGTAACAAATGTTTAATAGTTAATTACCACAATTAAGAAGCCTATATACTTAACTTATTTACAGCACGTCCTCTCTGGTACAATGCTCGTACTAAAGTGATCTCTTCATTTATTCTCGCCAATACGAAACCAACACATCAAATCATGATGACAGTAGTCGCTGTATAACGGATGTCGTTGGTTTCGTATTCACTTTCCAAAAACAATTAAATGCGTTACGTCTTATTCTAATTACATGATAAATCCTTAATTAAATAATTAGAATTTCTGTGACTAACCTCACGCTATTATAATTTAAATGTAATAGCGGATGTTAACAGGTTAGACTTGTTACTCACAATTATTTGAAATCAATTATTAAAACATTACTTTAGTCACAGACAATCGGTATTGAATCTCCTATTTTATTTTATTATAATTGTTAGTTAGTTACAAGCTCACAATCGAAATTAAAAGTTACAGTATTCCGTTTAGAATGTTATAATCAAATAACTTACTCAAGTAACACTTTTTACAGGACAACAGAAATAGTAGTTACTAAATATCAAGATATTAATTGTTAGAAATAACATTTAGTTTCTGACTTTATAATTGATAGTTATGTTTTATTGAGACGCTCAAGTGATAACTAGGTATATATTTTCCTGTCACGGCCATACTGACAAGCAGTGCGTTCTCTGCACTGCATTCTCCTTAAATCTGAAGCAATGAAAGGTTTTCTTTTGAGAAAGGCATCTGTCTATAATGCCTAACATTTATGAGAACATATGAACAGTGCCAATACGCCGTTTATTGCACTTTGGCACTTGTTTGTTGTGCACTAGCTGTTAATTATGATTACAGATATTCTGCACCAACTTTAGTCAAGCGAGGCAAGTACTTTTACAGATAAATGGCGTGTGTTATAAATGCTACATGTAAGACACTGTTCTTTAGCAGATTTCAGATTAATGCGACTGTTTATATGTAATGATTGGGTGATATGATGCCGTGGCACATAATGTCGCATGATACATTTCTTTTGTAATGATGTTGACTCACACTAAAGCAACACCTTGATGTTTGTAGTGATGTTGACTTCTTACTAAGGCAACATGAATTAATATAAAAGGGTAAGTCTGACCTCTGGGCGTTCTCGTACGCCGTGGTACACAGAGGATAAGGGATTATTGGGAAGGTCGATGCGGTGTTCTGGGTCTTTGTGACCGTGGTACACAGAGGCTCTGGAAATTACATAAAATGTGGACAGTGGTCATATCATAGGACGATATGAGCATGTTACTACTGTAAATAAAATGGACACTGCTCACCCAGCAATATGGTGTATTCTGCCGCTACTCCCGCTCATGTTGGGACGCGGAAGGTACTCGTGAACCCCTTCTGCAATGGTATACAGTGACTAGGGATTGCTGCGACGAGGTTTCTCGAGATCCCGCCGACACGGCCAGTTGTTGCTCCCGTCTCGGGGCCGTTCGCAGCTGGTCATGAGCAACCTTGCGTGGTCGCCCTTAACAACTCTCTTCATAAAGCAGCGGTCATTATCTAGGACTCTTCCAAGTTGATTAAGTTGCACAAGTTAAGTGTTTACTGTAAACTGTCAAGAGATGTATGCCAATTTTTAAGTCTCCGTTATTTATCATAACCAAAACATTTTTGAGCGTACCATCCTTTCAACCTGACCATTAGTTCGGCTTATTCCTGACGAAATTAAGAGTTACTATATAAGCCCATCTGGCCACAGTATTCTTTAAATTCCTCCAGGAACTCTCGACAATGATCAGAGTCGGTGTACCGTATAGGTGCATCGTTAGTTTTAACAATTCATTTTTTTTTTATTTAATTTAATTAAAAACAAAATTTTATTTTAAAATCGAAAATACATTTGTACGCCAATAACTGGCAGATTATAAGAGTAACCACATTTATTATGTAACATCTTTAATTCCGAGATTTTTACAATATAGCATTAAAAGTTATTTTAGTTTTTAGTTTACAACGAAATACATGGATCCCAAATGAGTTGTCATTATTGTCAACAAGATGGCGTACTATTATATTTTGAAATCAAAATAATTCATCTACGATTTTCGTAATCCGTCATTAAAAAGCTGCTCTTTTACTAAATTCACCGGTAAGCTCATTCATAAATATAGATTTAAATATTTAATCGTTTTTTTTTGGCAATCTGACACTGCGCCATCTAGTTTTCTGACTAAGGAGACTTATCATGGCGTGTTTAGAATACATAGGAATGTTTTGTTAATGCAGTTGTAAGAACTTTATGAGCATTATTAAAATCTTGCTCGCACAGTTCTAAAAATATAATAAATACATGAAAATAATTAGGATGATACACTTAATAAAGGGTATAAATCTCGTAACCATTCGTAACATATTGCCAGCGCTTCAGGATCTGCCATTCTCCTTTCAACCATACTTTCAAGTAGGATAGCCAAATAAGCTCACCGAGTCATCATCTCCATGGAGCAATAATTATAGTTCCATTACACACATACCATATTAGCAAATATCAGTTGTTAAAATGAAATAATATTTATGTGACAATGCAACTGCATCATGCCACTACATAATTATGATTTTATTTTAATACAGTTACTCCACGTAACACTATTATTTATGTTCTCGTAGTTAAGGGATGATGCTGTGGTCTGGGCAGTATCAGTGCCGTGGTCCACAGAGGCCCTAAAGGAAATGGGTCTAGGTCGATGGTGTTGTCTGAATCATTTAATATGATCGTTGTCAACACGGGATGCTAAGAAAATTAACGGATTGAACTCACCAAACCTATCAGGCATCCACAAGACAGTTTTCTGGAGTTGTACGCTGGGATGTTCCAGGTTGTTGTTCATCATTCTCTTCAGATTCCGTCAACCCAGTTGCCTGGTTGAGAAGCTACGTAGTTGATCGTGAGCTACCTGACAAGTGCACATAAATAAACATTCGGCGCCACCATCAAAAGTTGCGGTGATTAAATATTCACAAATTTCACCCATAAAACAGCTTGACCCTTCAGCGAAGCTGCTCACTTTCATATGGACTTCGTAGTTTTTGACAATCAGTACAACTTCCGTTAGCAATAGTCATTTAAAAATAATTTACATTTGACAAATGTAAATAACAATATAAAAACAGATTTTTAAATTAACAATTGTTTACTACAAAATAAGTATATCCCGTCACGGCTATACCGACTTTTACTTCGGTCTCTACACTGCGTTACACGATTTTGGTACCCGCTTAACTGATAGCTGGAACGAATAGGTAATGAGTGGTAGATAAAAAGTCCCAAACATAAAAGGTATCCATCACGTCTAGTTTTCGAGGTACACGGCAACAAATATTTCAACTACCCTCACTTTACGCGTATATAGTAGTTGACGTTATCGATGCGTTATTCATTTTTAACTGACTTGCATAAAGGAGGTGTTTTGTTTACAAATAATTTCTATTCGATTACCTTTACCGAATATTATTAAATTAATTTATTTTGTAAACGAGAGTGTCCGTCGCAACTGCAAAAATGCACAAAATAAGTTTACAGTATATTGTAAAATCACAATCACTACAGTATGGATTTACTTCTATTGTATGTTTTATAAATTTATGATATTAAATGTGTCAAACAAAAAAAAATCTGGTCAATTTTATTATATTTCTTGAAAATATGTTTAGTTCTTGCAATTTTGAGTATAATTTGACAAATCGTCAGGGAAGAAAATGAGACGTTACGGAAAGAAAATATGTATGAACTTTTACTAAACGATAGGAATCAATAAGAAAGCAAGACAATTCAAAGCATACAAATAAAAATTACAATATAAAAATAACATGAATAATAATGTTTAAAAATTAATACATTTTGTCATTGTTATAGTTTCTTTTCACATTAAGAAGACTATAAACAACGGTCAGTCGCTTTGACGACAATATTATCTAGCCCCACACCTGTTGCGCATGAGACAGGCTAGAACAAAGCAAAAGACTTCAGCAGTTCAACTCAATTCCTTAGGATTAACAGTTTGTCATTGTTACAGTTTCTTTTCACATTAAGAAGACTATAACAACGGTCAGTCGCTTTGACGTCAATATTATCTAGCCCCACACCTGCTGCGCATGAGACAGGCTAGAACAAAGCAACAAACTTCAGCAGTTCCACCCAATCAATGAGTTTTTTAATTATATATTTTTTTTATCAATGTAAAAACTAGTCCAGTTTGTCATTCATCAATCGTCGTCAGTGCGTCATGTCGTCCTCATTACGTCACAGAGTTGTTACTTTTACTACATCACACGGCTCTTACTTTTACTACATCACAGCTCTCATTTTTAATACATCACACAGCTTAATTTTTACTACATCTTACAGCTTAATTTTTACTACATCTTACAGCTCTTATTTTTACTGCATCACACATCTCTTATTTTGTACTGCATCACACAGCTCTTATTTTATACTGCACCACATTTTCGTATTTATACGTCACATAGTTTTTTATTCGCTATGCGACACAATTTCGTATTTACATGTAGGTACTTGAACTTTGAAACATAGCTTAATCACACAGCCGTCTTTACAGGTAAAACACACAGCGGTAGGCAACTGTTCACCTTTAGTTATCACAGTGTACTTTATAATTGCCGACAGTAATAGGTAAATGGAAAACAATGAACTTTTAAATTTCATTATAAACAAACTAGAATGTACTCACCAGATGTACAGATAGATATACTTTACTGCATCTTCACCAATCATGCGAACGAAAAACAAGAAAATCTTCGTAGGGTATCAAGAGAAAAAAAAAAATCGTTAACTTTTGAATACTTTCGAAACAGGAGACGCGAGAGATGTCAGTCCCACTTCTGATGTTAGATTTGGAAAGAGAGATGATTTTTAGAAAGGGTGACATCAGCTTCGCTGACGTCACTCCTTAACTAATTAATATAATTCATGATTTATGGGCAAAACATCATAGTTGGTACACTAGGATTCATTAAAACAACAACTCAGGTTCAAACTAGATTTCATCTATTTAATAAACGTTAAATTGAATCTATAGTTAAAATCATAGATCGGCACAACATTGTAAAGGTCGATCTATAACTTCCAGTTTCCAAAATGCGTAGGGCCCTATGAGAAGAATACTGGCAAAGAAACTCATAGCCACTCTTTTAAAAGTCACATCTTAACTTATTACATAGTTACAAATGTTTAATAGTTTATTCTCTTAAAAGTCACACACATCTTAACTTATTAGTAACAAATGTTTAATAGTTAATTACCACAATTAAGAAGCCTATATACTTAACTTATTTACAGCACGTCCTCTCTGGTACAATGCTCGTACTAAAGTGATCTCTTCATTTATTCTCGCCAATACGAAACCAACACATCAAATCATGATGACAGTAGTCGCTGTATAACGGATGTCGTTGGTTTCGTATTCACTTTCCAAAAACAATTAAATGCGTTACGTCTTATTCTAATTACATGATAAATCCTTAATTAAATAATTAGAATTTCTGTGACTAACCTCACGCTATTATAATTTAAATGTAATAGCGGATGTTAACAGGTTAGACTTGTTACTCACAATTATTTGAAATCAATTATTAAAACATTACTTTAGTCACAGACAATCGGTATTGAATCTCCTATTTTATTTTATTATAATTGTTAGTTAGTTACAAGCTCACAATCGAAATTAAAAGTTACAGTATTCCGTTTAGAATGTTATAATCAAATAACTTACTCAAGTAACACTTTTTACAGGACAACAGAAATAGTAGTTACTAAATATCAAGATATTAATTGTTAGAAATAACATTTAGTTTCTGACTTTATAATTGATAGTTATGTTTTATTGAGACGCTCAAGTGATAACTAGGTATATATTTTCCTGTCACGTACACAACCTATTTTTGATATATCATATATTGTCTATAAATTTATATAAACAAGTAGTTTAGGCTATCATCTGAAATATTGATGTTTATGTTTAAAATATACTGCAATAAAACTACTTTAACTCACCTAGTTTTGTTTAAGTTTGTATGTTTATTATTTTAGTCAAATAGTCGTAAATCATATTCCGTTATTTCGCTTTTAATAATTTTAAATTTCCTCTCCGAATCAAACTGAACATGACGAAATTCACACTAAGCCAAGATTACCATCTTTCATTTCCTTAACAACGTTATCTTAATCTTCAATTGTATTCCATACAAATTCCCATGATTTATAGCATTGCATAACTCTGGTGTTAAACTAGAAGATGGGTCCGACATTGAAAAAGTAAAGAATTTGATAGATATCACTGTATTGTTGGAAGCAACTGCACAAATGATGGTGTATGTAAGACTCGTTTCTATTGGTTAAAGGTTTCTATTGAGATACAATTGTGAATTGAAATATAGCCAAATCGAAATAAAGATAAATATTACGTTTTTGTGTAATCAGAGTTTATGCGAAAGAGTCATACTTCCGCACATATTGGCCGGCTCGATTGGGGTAATGCAATGCAGTTAATTGGTGTCAGGCAATTTATTTCACAAATTTTCACCGATTTAGTTAAGCTTCCCGAAGACTACCAACCACTATTCAAGGATCCTTCCTTAGCACGTGTGCTCCAGCGGGTACTGTAGGGGTGGCAACAACTTGTCACCTAAGATGCAGGTGTCTATGTCCATCGGTAGGCACACACATAACAGTTTGCATATCGTATTTCGCCTTAAGTAGAAATGCAAAATTTTACGCTAAAATTTTTATATGTATAAGTTCATATAATCAACAAAACTAATAAGAACGTAATTTCAATGAACAGTAAATATGTAAAATAAAGAACAAGAAGTAAACTTAAAAGTACATTTAAAAGGCGACTGTCTACTAATTAATCTCTACGTTTCTTGTCTTGATCCACACAATAGAGCCAGCTCACGAGTATTGATGTCACTCCTAGTGTTACCTTCAACACTTCCTACTTCACAATCATTTCTAGTATCGCTACAGTTAACGTAAACTTACCAGAGAGAAAAGTATGTTCAATCTATATCAAATGCTTGAATTATGTTTACACATATTGACTACACAAATTGCATAGTGGTTTAAGCTACTGCCTTGCCGCTTGCTACTGCCCTGAGTTTTGTAAAATAGTGTTTTTTGGAACATCACAAGTTGTTGTTGTGAGTCTGGGTATCTATTTCATTATTATACTAGCTGAGCCCCGCGGTGTTACCCGCGGTGCAACAACAACCGCGGTTAACGCCACGGAACAAAGTAAAAAAAAAACTATGTAAAAAGTATCTATATAGATATACCGACATCAAAAAAAGCTATTAAATTGTACAGTATAGCATATAATTTTTAAATGAATACTTGTTTAAGCTAAGGTCTTATGGGACTGGCATACCCTAATAGGGTTAAAGTCCCTTAAAAATAAATAAAGAGAAAAAAAATCCTATGTCCGTCTGCTGGTTCTAAGCTACCGCCCCACCAATTTTAGCCAAATCGGTTCGGCCGTTCTTGAGTTATAAATAGTGTAACTAAAACGGCTTTCTTTTATCTAAAAGATGCAAACTACCTAGTGACAACGGACACGTTTCTTGAGTAGGAGTGGCAATTTTAAAGTAAAATATTTTTGTGAGATCCTTACTATTTTCTATTTTTTTTTTTTTTAAGATAACTCCCGCACTAGGAATAAATCCTGTGTCGCGGGGGATTTTACAAACATACATGAAACGGACACAAAGAACACCTAGACTCAGAACAACAATTTGTGGATCACACAAAGTGTTGTCCTACGTGGGATTTGAACCCACGACACTTGGCGAAGTAGGGAACGGCGTGGTGACCGTTAAGCCACTAGGTCAAACGTGCAGTCGTTGATCCACATCTGAGATCAGTAGTCTCTTTTTGTACTTTAGTTAAAATAATCCCTATCAGAAACGATATCCCAGAATTCGTAGCGTTCATCATCATCATCAGCCTATCGCAGTCCACTGCTGGACATAGGCCTCTCCAATTGCGCGCCACTTGGTTCGATCCTCGGCTTCTCGCATCCAGCTCGTGCCAGCCGTCTTGCGCAGATCATCACTCCACCTGGCCTGTGGACGTCCTACACTACGTTTGCCGAGACGCGGTCTCCACTCAAGAACCCGTTTACCCCAACGGTAATCAGTTCTGCGGCTAATATGGCCAGCCCACTGCCACTTCAGCTTGCTAATCCTTTGGGCTATGTCGATGACCTTGGTTCTCTGCCGGATTACCTCATTCCTGATGCAATCCCTCAGAGAAACGCCGAGCATAGCCCTCTCCATAGCACGCTGAGCGACTTTGAACTTGTGGACCAGCCGTGCCGTACGGCTGGTAGCGTTCATTTTTCAGGAATAACCATAGATTACAAAAAAACTTATTGTTAAAAAATTTAAAAACTTGTGTAATTATGTAATACTAAATGAAAATTCAGCACTTATTAATGAACCTAATGTATAAATATCTTTCCTTCCACAGAAAATTCCTCTAAAACCTCTAATCATTAATTATAAGCTTTAATAATTACAAGTAAAAAAATCATGAAGTTTCAAATTGATTTAAGATAATGAATAAATATTAATGCTTATAAATACATATGAATATAAACTAACTCTTGAATCTCACACAGTTAAATCAAGACATCGATTTAAGTTTAATGGTTTGGGCTTATAATAAAGCTGTAAATTAATATTTTAATATACCAAAAGTTGATACAAATTATAAGTTTGAAAGTAATCTTATTTTCCCAATAACAGTCATTATATTAAAGCGGAAGCTGAGAACATAAATAATCGAAATGAAACTTGAAATCACGGAAAGTTGATGTATTGTCGTTAAAATGTATGATTAATTGAACGACTAGGAAATTATTTTTAACATGATAAAAGACAGCATCATCAGCTTATTTCAGTTCTGTCAGTTAAGCTGCTGGATATAAAGCTGTTATAATGAACGTGATATAACAGTATTCCTATTTTAAATAACTTTATTGACATTTCGCATTGTTTCATTGTTCATAGATCTCCTAAATTTTTGAAGTATTTTCTTACTTTTATTTGGATATTTGAAAAAGTATCATAGATTTTTATTTTAAAACTAGCTGAGCCCCGCGGTGTTAGCCGCGGTACAACAACAACCGTGGTTAAAGCCGCGGGGCAAATAAAAAACTATGAAAAAAAAAAGCGTCGTTTTTAGACGTAGTTGGGTTTTAGTTTTTTCTTTTTTTTATTTAAAATGTTTTGGTGTCGTTTTTAATATATAATATATTTGAAATGTACAAATACCGCCCTTTCTAATGATACCAAAAACGGCATATTTATCTCCAATTTATTTTTAATACAGGACTTTATGTCGGCTAGAGGGCGCTGCATTAGATTCAGTGACACTTCATATAGCCTATAACCAGCGGACGATCAAGACGCTTCTAACGATACCTCATTTGTCTAGTTCTAATGAGTAGTTAAGGAGCTATGAGGGAACAAATGAACATACATACATGCATACATACATAGCCTGTCAAAATCATAACCCTCCCTTGGCTTTGCCGTAGTCGGGTAAAAAGTATCCTATGTCCGTCTCCTGGTTCTAAGCTACCTCCCCACCAATTTTCAGCCAAATCGATTCAGCCGTCTGAATCGATTTGGCGAAAGAAAGTCGTGTTAGTTACACTATTTATAAATCAAGAACGGTCTTAATTTTTTGCGTATTTAGTAGGTAGTACATATAAACATATCTAAGCATAAAATGATTTAAATCTATTTAAAGTTACTAATGATAAACTTCCAGAATCAACGAGAATTTTTCTGTGTGTAAATCCCTCAACAACCAAAGAACGTTTTTATATTATAATAATTGTAGGTACTAAAGATAGATTTACGAGCAATCACATAAACGTATCTTAAGATCAGAAACATCAAATTAAGACAAACTAAACTTTTAGGGAAAACAAAACATAAATTATAATAATATATTAGGAACTAAATACTTCATAGCTACTAACATCTCATTATAAAATCCATAATAAATCACAGTGAAACAAGAGGTTGAATAAAAAATATCCGAATTCAAGAACAGATTCTCGCCTCATGTTACGAAAAGTATTAAACTTTGCTACTTTGGTTAGAATGTCTCGACATCCATCTTTGCTTGACATTAATTATGTATAAATCTAATTCTCAACTTTTATGTCATGCAAGTTATGTAAATTCAACACATTTCTTAAATTTATTAACAAGTGAACTAGTTTCTTTTTGTTGGGAAACTGTTGCTCTGGAAATATTTTGATTTCGTTTTTATAGCTTTGGATTCACAATTTCTTAACCTATTATTGTGAATTCTAATGCTAGGCTTAATGTTTTTTGGTTTCAGATTAAGAAGGCTTACTATAGCGTCCATTTTTACCCTTTCTTATCATGTTATCTTTAATGTCAGCTTCTATTACAGTTTTATGTACCTTTAAGTCTTACTCTTCTACTTCTCGTTACGTTGTAACGCAGCCATCCTTGTTGAGGCATTGAAAACGATATAAAAGCCCACTGATATTATAAACGCGAAAGTTTGTAAGTATGGATATTTATTACTCTTTCACGCAAAAAGTACTGAACGGATTTGGATGAAACTTTACTGTAATATAGCTTATACATCAGAATAACACATAGGCTACTATTTGCCGCGATAACCGACATACACGCGGGCGGAGCCGCAGGCAACCACTAGTATATTATAATAAGAATTGGTCACATCTGTTAATATATGAGTCACAATGTTGTTATATAAAATAAAATCCAACATGTGATTTGTACACCAACACGTTTGTTAGACGTTGTTCACTCATACATAACAGTACTTCAACTTACAGGATAGCTAGGATTTAAAGTGATGCCTTATGTACCTACCCACGTACTGTAAGAAAGTGTCGTTTTGAAGGTTAAAGATAAACCATTCTCGAATAATAATCTATTTATTAAACTCTTCAGCATTTCAATCAATCTAAAAAAATGAATCAAGGCTATTCACGAACTGACATTATCGGTCAACGAACTCCTCAAAATAGCCGGCCCTAATACTAAAGTTATTTTCGGCACACAAGTCCGACATACGAAATCGAATCAGGGTTACCAAGTACCAGGAGCCGTTCTAGTAATGTAATCTAGTGATTAGCTAATCGTAGTCTTGAATCAATATGTACGTAATGATTTTTATTGATGTACATTTAATGTTAATATATGAATGTAAACAGGTAAACTTCCTTCAAGAGCGATTACATTATTTTTATAACACGCAACTTCTTTTTCAAATAAAACTTAATGTTAAGTACTTTGTAGGTGTCGATTACAAAAAAAATATTGCTTTTATTTTAAGTGTTTTTTTAATGTTTCATATAGATGTTGGTATGCTTTTCTTTCTGAAAATCCATTAATAAGCTCTATTTCTCAGAGTATAAGCTCGGCTGACACGAGAATAAAGGAGAACATCAATCACAGATACAGCCAATCTGGACTAAAGCCAATCACTAATTAATGTAATCAGCAACCCCCACGAGGGGGTTGGGGCAACGCTCACTCCTCCGCGATGCCCTGTGGAATTCGTCACCAGACTTGCAATTCCCCCACAGGTAAATATCGCCTCAGACACGATATAAAACACATAAATACAACAAATCACAAATCAAGGACCCATGTCACAATCAAGAGATATGGACGTCACGAGATCTGAAGAGAAACTGTTCCCTGTTTACGATCGCGTCGCTTTATATAGATTTCATCCCCACCTCGCCTGACTCATGGAATCGTTCGATAGTGGCACATGTTTGTAATAATTTTATTATTCTGATACCCTCACTCCGACACGGCCATTCTGCATCTTGGTCGCCCTCGACCCATTTATAAAAAAAACTAAGTATACAAATGTACGAATGTCTCTAGCTCCAGTCTTTTCAGGAGTTTCTAGAGGCAAAGCATACCTAAGTCACACCTTTTTGGAATAAGGAGATCTGTCACTTTTCATAAAAAAGGAGGCCCTTGTCCTCAACTTGTCTAGGCCAATAATAAAATAATAAGTAAATTAATAATAATTCAGAACTTTTCAGTTATACTTTTTGAAATTTATCACTTACTGACTCTAAAATTTTAAACCGAATATTTAACTTAGCATTTAGAATTTGGCAACCCTAATTTAGCCGAACCCGAAAATAAACTAGCTATTACTCGGTTACTAGACTCTATTGAGCTTTGATCTAACAATAAAACGCTGCATAAATTGATAGTAATCGATTCGGCGTTTTTAATCTAACTCGATTTTAATATCGATTTTTATGAATTATCCCGGTATGGTTAAATGATTGATAGTGTTGGTATCATCGATAGCAACATATTGTTTTGTCGAGATAGGTGTAATTTTAAATGATTAATGTGAATGTAGAAAGTAGTTGATAATTGCTTAGTAACATGTGTGGGATTTGGATCAAAATTGAATGTGTGTTTGGTGTCCGGATTCCAATAGTTTAGTTAGTAGGCTTAATATTTACTTTAAAAATTTTTAAATTTTGATGATAAACTAAACGTTAAACATTCGCACATTATTTCTGTTCGTCGAGCTTTTTTTTTTGTTTGACCCTGCCAAAATGACTCTACTCTGCCTGATGGAAAGCATAAGCAGAATCCAAGAGTGGTGGTCACCATACTCATTGCGAATGCAGACAATGCAGCATGGTGACCCACACCATGGCGGGCTAGTGATGCTTCTGCATCATTGGGCCTCCGGTCTCGCACTCACCAACGAAACACGACAGCACGATCGCTGTCATTTTACGTTGATTTTCTGTGCGAGGGTAGTACCGCCCCGGTCGAGCCGGCCCGTTCGTGCTAAAATCAGCGTGGCTCTACTACCTGCGGTAAGTTCTATTTCGATTTTTTTCGTAGTTTTATTTTATTTGTAATATTTATTTTCACTGAATCCCGCAATAAGGTTAAATGCTTTCACATATCTTTCGAACTTCCTTCTGTATCTAGAAAGATCAAAGGTCATTTACTAAACTCACAAGGAGATCACTGTCATCTTTCTACGAACGAAACTTTCCAATAACAATTCTAAGCCAAACAGATCAGCTTCTAATAACAGAAGGTCACCACATACTTTACCATAACCAGTTGTGGGTGTTAGAACATACACTTAAGTGTTTAGTAGCAACTCTATATTATACCTTGGTTTGGTTTTGCCTGCGGATACACTTGCGATTTCGTAGAAATGTATAAAAATAGTCAGAGAGAGTGTACCACATTTCCTATTACACACGCACCTATCACCGTGAGGGAGCTACGCTTCGGCATAAATGGCCCGGCTCGAACGGAGTGATACCACGGCTTCACAGAAAACCGGTGTGAAAAGCTCTGGCGCTGTGTTTCACCGAGTGAGTGAGGATACCGGAGGCCCATACCCCAAACTCTCCCCTCTCCCCATCCCCCAAAGGCCGGCAACGCACTTGTGACGCCTCTGGTGTTGCGGGTGTCCATGGGCGTCGGTAATCGCTTATCATCAGGTGATACGTCAGCTCGTTTGCCCCCTATTCCATAAAAAAAGAACTTAACCCAACCCAGCTTTTAACCGCGGTTTGCATATGGTAAAGAATAGCCTAGAGCCTTCCTCAAGGAGTAAAGTATCTCCATGCCAAATTTCATAGAAATCTATGCAGCGGTTTGTCCAAGAAAGCTTGACATACAGAAAGAAGAGTTATTTTCTAATTTATATAATGGATATGGATTTAAAATATGTGTGTAATTTGCAGGAAATATGATGAGAATATTGAGAATATGTACTTTTTCAAATTTTATTGACTTTGGTGTTTGTCTGCGGTTGAGAACCCTGACTGCTAACCCGGAGGCCATGGGTTCAATTCTCACCTAGAATAAATACTTGTGCGATGGATGAGTATTTTTAGTGTTCTCCATATGGGTTTAATATATTACATGAATAAACAATGTGTGTGTGTTTATCTAATGTGCCGAATAGTGATGCTACTACTATTCACTTTTTATAAAAAACTATTTTGTTCTGTGCGAACAAAGTCGAATAATAAGCAGTTATTTAAATGTATCTATATTATTCATCAGTACAGTGTTATTTAGTTAGTCAAGTCAGTTTTTTAGTAGATGATAAATTTCTCCTTTCGATTTATATACAGATTCTTTCAAATTTACTGAAACCTCAAAAAATACTGATCCGAGGGTGAAAAATTCTTAAAATTAAATACTTCTTTTATAAAAAAATAACTCTGCCTCAAATGCACAGATGAGATATTTATTTCTATAAAATCCAAAGAACCTGATTGATTTATAAATAATATACATAATAAAAATATATAAATAATTTCAAAAGATTCAAGAGGCAAAATGATTTAGTCTAAATATTAAAATCAAATAAACTCTATAACGAATATATGATTATTGATTATTTAGCACATCTCTAATTTGAACTCTAAATAAACAATGTGTTCAAGCGCCTGCCAAATTGTTAATGGCAGCGTTTGATAGGAGTCATTGTTGCTGTGTCATCGATCACTATTATTTATGTATTTAATAACTGCATGTCATTTTTTCAATATACGTTAGATCTCATTGTTAGAAACACGTCCAATTGTTTTATTCTCCAAGTATCCCGAATCTTCCCCTAAACATGGTCCATTATCGAACCGGATGCTGAATTAATCGTCATTAATAAGGAATATAAGAAGATTAGATATTAAAATACTGAGGAGAAATTATTGAAGAAACCAATTCGTTGGGTGCAACCTTGGAAAAAGGTCACTTAACCGACGGTGTGGACTGTTCTTACGTTTGAAGATTATTGTGGTGTTAAAGTATATCGTTGTAAATATCGTTACCCAACACTCGCACAGGTAGTATTTATATTAAGTTAAGGATTACCAGGTTAGTACCTAGATAATCTATTTTAATTTACCTTGTGTTACATATGTACCGTCAAGTTATTAGTAATCAGTGCCGACTTTTACGATTTTATTATTAGTTAACTGTAAGCTTTTAAAGCTATTTACAATTAAATAGAATTATATTGTACCAACTATAGGTTATACAGTATTATTAAGCATTATATGCTACATTATTTTGTTTAATTGGTTTCACAGTCTAATATTTCGTGAGCCGGTAGGTATTCTTGCAAGGTAATTAGTGTTAGATATTATTTATCAATTGTATATAAGCAATTGTTATTAGTTAACATCACATATTAATTAATTCTTCATGTTGTATTCAATTACCTACATCATTTAATTTAGTTATTAGGTACTTTGCTACTGAAAATTGTATGTATTATTTGTAGGTACCTATATTGAGTGTTTAATTAAACATAGTCTAGGAGCCTATATCTAGTCTAGGAGCTTATTGTCGTGCGTGTGTTTAAAGAAGTGCTTGTATCTCTGTCTCAATTTTATTGTATAAATTCCAGGTTGACACACTTGTCTCCCAATGTCTGAGGAAAAGGAATTAATTAAAAAGCGAGGCAGTTTCAAGGGCCGTTTGACTGCTTTTATCAACTACCTCGACCAGCTAAGTGACAAAACAACAAGCCGTGTTGATGTCACCGAACTGCAGTTGCGTATTGGAAAAATAGAATCATTGTACGAGCAATATGACGAGGTACAGTTACGTTTAGAGTGTATCACGGACGATGTGAAAGCACAGTTTGTTGAGCGGTCAGACTTTGAGTCTTTATATTATAAGTCACTATCTAGGGCACAAACTTTATTGAGCAGTATTAATATAGAAGATAAATCTGTCTGCAGTGACAAGACTGTTCGTAGTAGCACACATAAGCCAGTTAAGTTACCTACTATAAACCTACCTACATTTAGTGGTTCCTACACTAATTGGTTAGAATTCCATGACACGTTTACTAGCCTCATTCATTGCAATGAAGAGATCGACTCTGTAAATAAATTTCATTATTTGCGAGCGTGTCTGGAGGGTACTGCAGCGGTGGTTATTAAATCTATAGGATTTTCGGCGAGCAACTATTCTGTTGCGTGGAAGACACTCTGCGATCGCTTCAATAATAAGGAAATATTGGTGCAGAATCACGTGTCAGGTTTATTTAGTTTGGATCCTATTGTCAAAGAGTCATCTGCTAGTTTAAAGCGCTTAATAGACCAAATAAATAAAAACTTTCGTGCGCTTGAGTCATTGGGTGAACCAGTTATACATTGGGACACGCTGTTAATTTATATAATCGCCCGTAAGTTAGATCATAAAACGTTTAGAGAGTGGGAGGAGCATAAGAGTAGGTCAGAAAAGGACAGTGTAAAAAAGCTTACTAATTTTATTCAGTTTTTACGCGCTCGTGCTGATTTAATAGAAACATTAGAAATGTCGCGTTCTCAGTCTCAGACACTCGTTAGCTCTCGTCCTACGATAAAATCTATGGTGACTGTCCAATCTTCTCAAACTTCTGATAGACAACTAGACAGTAAAGCATGTAATGTGTGTAAAGGTGACCATAGCTTAACTAATTGCCCAAAATTTATTGCATTAAGTAGTGACGAACGTCTTAAGTTGTTAAGAACATACAAGGTTTGTTTTAATTGTTTTAGGTCATGTCACTTTGCAAACCATTGCAAGAAGCCAGGTTGCAAATTTTGTAAGCGTAAACATAATACACTGATACACATATCGAATTATAAAAATGATGCGGTCAGTTGTAATCAAAACAGACATAATAATTCTAACGAGTTGTTTTCTCCGTCTTCAATGTCTCCAACCCCAAATACCGATAACATAGCATTATCGGCAAGCGTCGCTTCTTACTGCAGCGAACGTAAACAAAGCGACGTGTTGTTGTCAACCGCTTTGATCAAACTATACGACTATAACAACCAGGTGCATATAGTTCGTGCGGTACTCGACAGCGGTAGCACATCTAGTTTTATTACAGAAAGGCTTTGTAAAAAATTAAAATTAGTTGCTAATCCGGTAGATAAATCAATTCTTGGCATTAATAATGTGTCTACCCATGTAGATGAAATGTGTAGTGTGAGCATAACGCCTTTAAATGATAGCTTTAGTTATAAACTGCACTGTTTGGTTTTGCCATTTATTACAAACACTGTGCCGTGTCGTGAAATAATGATTTCCGACTTAAACATACCGTCAAATATATGTTTAGCTGATCCTACATTTTACAAGCCCAGTGATGTAGATATATTGATTGGTGCAGACCTTTTCTGGGACTTGTTAGGTACGCAAAGAATTAAATTAGGTACCAATAAACCAATACTTCGTGAAACCAGTTTAGGCTGGATAGTCGCCGGTCCTATTACTCATAATAATTGCACATTGCTGTCTAATGAGATTAGGTGTAACTTTACTACAATCGCTACTGGTAATAATGGTGGTTGCGATTAAGTTAGATCGGTTCTGGCAGTTACAAGATGCAGGCATCAATTCATCAAATTATTTCTCGAATAGAAGTTATGTGAGGATCACTTTATTATAAATGCTACGCGTTTAAATGATGGACGTTTTTGTGTTTGTATGCCTTTGAAACAATTAGTAAAACTTATTTATAGATTTTAAACGATTTTAGAAATATTTACGGATAGTGCGTTCTACTGCTTATGTGCTTAGATTTATAAAATTATGTAGAAAACAGAAGGTTCATAGCACCTTTCTCTCAGAAAATGAGTTACAAGACGCATTAAATACTTTGATTTTCATAGTCAAAACGAATCATTTTCTGAACATAAGTTATTATTTAATAAAAAACCGTTACCTAACGGAAGCGTCCTCCTTAAATATAATGCCTACTTAGATGACAAGAATATAATTCGGGTTGGAGGACGTCTTAACAATTCTGATTTTATTTATAGTAAAAAGCATCCTATTATATTACAGTCCAGTCATGAATTTACAAAATTATTATTTATTATGAGCATGAGAGATTAATGCACGCGGGCCCTCAATTATTGTTAGCCTCCATCAGATAGACTTGTTGGCCTAATGGTGGTCGAAATCTTGCCAAAATTAGCTTTCATCGATGTATACGGTGTCATAGAATGAAGGGAGATGCAGTTACCCCTTTAATGGGAAATTTACCACGAGAACGGCTTCTTCCCGGTTGTCCGTTTGAAAGTACAGGTGTAGATTACGCTGGCCCTGTCATGTGCGCAAGTCGATCGGGTAGGGGGTGCAGGCTAGTAAAGGTGTATATTGCGATATTCACCTGTTTCACTACCAAGGCAGTACACTTAGAGTTTGTAGGTGACTTAACTAGCAATAGTTATTTATTAGCGTTGTACAGATTTATTTCTAGAAGAGGAAAGCCCATCAATATTTATTCTGATAACGGTACCTCGTTTGTTGGTGCGTATAATGATCTCTCTAAATTTTTAAATCTAATGCAGTTTCTTTAGGTGAAAGTGCGGCTAATGATGGAATTAGGTTCCATTTCATACCCGCTTATAGTCCTCATTTTGGCGGACTCTGGGAGGCAGGTGTTAAGTCAACGAAATATCACTTAACGCGAGTGCTGGGAAATTGACACCTCACGTTTGAGGAACTTTACACCACATTAACACAAATAGAGGCGATTTTGAATTCCCGTCCGCTAACACCGTTGTCGTCCGACCCTCATGATGATATGCCGTTGACGCCAGGACATTTTCTCATTGGTCGACCACTTACGTCATTGCCACAACCTAATCTACAGGATCACTCCACCAGTCAGTTGTCTCGCTATCACAGAATAGAACAACTTCGCCAACACTTCTGGGCTAGATGGTGTAAAGAGTATGTTGCAGAGCTTCAACAGAGGACCAAGTGGCGCTCCTGTAAGGACAGTTTAGAGCTGAGCTGAGCTTTGGTTGTGGTGAAAGAGGATAACCTTCCTCCTTAGAAGTGGAATCTAGGAAGAGTTATCGCAGTCCACCCTGGATCGGATGGCATTGTTCGAGTGGCTGACATCCGAACGTCCACTGGAGTCATAAGAAGGGCCTTCAATAGGATCTGCCCGTTGCCAGTTTCTTCAAGCCAGGAAGTTGGTTGAAAGCGTATCTTTCAACGCCCGGGGGCATGTTCAAGCGCCTGCCAAATTGTTAATGGCAGCGTTTGATAGGAGTCATTGTTGCTGTGTCATCGATCACTATTATTTATGTATTTAATAACTGCATGTCATTTTTTCAATATACGTTAGATCTCATTGTTAGAAACACGTCCAATTGTTTTATTCTCCAAGTATCCCGAATCTTCCCCTAAACACAATGACATACGACAGTCAGAGTATCTATTTGGATTGTTTAAATAATATTATGTTCAGATAAGAATTCCACAAATTAATTCTACTCAGAAGAATGCACTGCGAAGAATAAATTAATTCAATAAACAAACAAAATGAAAGAACAAGTTAAGATATGATTCAATTAATAGTGTAGATTAAAGTCAAGAACGAAATAATCCCTCATCAGAGCGTCAATAAACTTGCCTTCGACTACTTGCAGCTACTTAAACATGCCAAACAATACGATTCAAATAATAAACGTCTATTTATCTGTCAATCAGTGGCGAAGTGTCTCTTATTCTGTTGTACAGATGGCATTGTTGATATGTAATAGAGGTTTCAAGTGATTGATAAAATTAGAGTTATCGATATCGACCACCCGCAAGTTGGTTTTAATGATTTTATGCACGCGATGATTTTTTTCACTGCCGATGTATAATATTAAACTGCATATATATGTTTAAAGCTTACTTTAAACTTGTATGATCAAATTTTGTAAGTACTCGAAATATAAGCATAAAAATTATTTGTACGTAAAAAATAATTATAATTTATTTCAATATATAGAATAATTAAAACTTGTCATTGATTTTGGTGACAAGTGCCTAGAGTGTCATTTGTTTCTTACGTGATTGGCCTTCACATCTTAAACAGGCTTAAACAGTTCACTGCTGGAAGTAGGTCTAATGAAACAAAGCTCTACTTATTAAACAATACGGAATAACAACCACCAGCTGCAGTGGCACCTTGATTCTTTAAAAAATACCACTGCTCCTGGCCTTGAACTTTTACTGCTGTTGATCCAGAACAATAGAAGTACTATGGGCCCGGCCAAGTTATTATTTGCAGAATTATTTACCTAATTATTCATATTAAAATACCAAATAATAAGTATGCGACGCCGAACGAGGACACATAGAACACACACACCAACTCATTCACTCACATACTTAGCGTCACACTTCACATAAATTCCAATACAATATTTTATAGAATAAAAAATAGTTGTTTCATTTATTTGAAAATTTATGTTTCACGTCACTAAATTTTGAATTTAATAAGGTTCATATTGGCATAGATATCATATTAATAAACCCGAGAAATAGTTTCGTTACAATGTAGTTCTAATAAAAATATCATCGATCTCGTAAACAGTTTTCTAAGCCATAGAAGATAATTTTAACAAGAAAATTTGAAGCTGTAGACTGAGAAACATAGATAAGGCAATAAAATAGTTTAATTAATAGGAATTGTCCTATTATCATCAAAACTTAAACTGAGGCAGTGTTATTTAAAACTTAATTTTCCTTTAGCGATTCCGTACAAAGGTGCGGTAAGCTGTTGGATGTAGGCTGCACAGGACTGATTGTTGTGGAGAGCCTTGTGTCAGGCCTATGTCCGGCAGTAGATGTCTTTTGGCTGAGATGATAATGATGCTGATTCTGTACTAAAATTAAAACAATTTCCAAAAACTCCACTCCTAATTGGGTCGACTTCACAAGAATTTTCATTCGCCTACCATATCGTCAAAATAACAAAATCCTTCTATTTCAAAACACTTAGTTAAAAAGAAAATTTCAATGAAAATGTATCAATACAATAGGTAAATAACGTAAAAGATGACTGAGCAAATTTCTGCTAAAATAGAAATTGCCTTACACTTCATTCTCTACACCTGTTTAAAGCTACTTTTACCTGTAAATTATTTTTCTGTTTCTTAAAAGCCGTATTTTTAACCGACTTCAAAAAAGGAGGAGGTTCTCAATTCGACCGTATATATGCTTTTTTTTTTTATTTGTGTTCGCGGATATCTTCGTCGTTGATGATTCTAATGATTTACCGATTTTAATGATTCTTTTTTTAATGCTAAAGAGATATCCCAACGGTAGTACCATGATAAGGACACTAAGATCTGATGATGGCATCCAAGAGAAATGCGAGTCGAACCTTGAAGTCGGTTTTTATTTTGTTAAAATTTTACTTGTCTATTTAAACATCAGTAATGTACCTTTCTTGTTAGCTAAATATTGAATGTATTATTTTTGCAATTCGTATAAGTCATTTTCATCCGATAGTATTTTGAAATTAACTAACTGAGCTCGGGTAGGTATTCCAAACGCAGATCAGAATACAAATCCGCAACCGCTGCCAGAGGCGACAACTTGAAAAAATAACATTATATCGATATTATTAATATCGATTCTCAATTTGTAATCGATATGCAGTAACACGGTGTGTGGGCTTCTTGACAACTGCTTATATCTAGGTTGTTCTTCGCCTAAATTGCTTAAGCATTCGTTTGTAAATATCAAATTATTTGTAACGGCACTACTTATAAATTATATATTATGTTATTGATAAATAGCAGTGTACAGTTTTGATAGTATATTTTATGTAAATGCACCTATTTGTTAAATTATATTGTGAGAATCGGTTTCTACACAACGTTAAAGCGTGGAATATTTTGTTATGGTAATTTTTATAAATGATAAAAATACATGTTCAACGGCTTATTTTAATCATAACAAACAGATGTTTAAATATAAAATACTTGTTAAGATACTCAAAATAAATAAAATATTTGATTTATATTTGCTAGATATACAGTTTTTTTTCGGATTCAAGTTTAATGAAAAATAAAATAACATTAGTTATTTCGTTGTTAGTATATCTGTGAGACAAGTCTGGTTTATATTTATCTGCTGGGAACTGTCGCGATTTGTCGTGTTATTTTAAAATAAAAGCAATGTACTCAAACATATTTTTATAATATTTAGTAGTCCACAAGTAAACATTAAATTTTTTACATTAGTAATTTATTAGGCACACTAGATATATATCGCAGTCCAATACTGAACGACAGTCCGCATCTATCTGCTGGCAGCTATTTTCCTCAAGTCAGCCTCTACTCTAATACAGGACAGAGTTGCAGCAAGCATCAGTCCGCCAAGAGATATGACCGACCCACTTCCACTTTAGCGTGCTGGTTCTCCGTATAATATCAGTTACTCCAGTCTTTAACTCTATACATTCTAGTTCACTGTACGTTTGGCCTACTCCATACATAAACCTCCATAAGTAAACCACTTGTGGCCTTGGCCAACCGTGGTTTCTACTGTGTCAAGTTTTGTGGGTTTAGGCCCACATGGGCCACATCGGACAACACTGTGTGATCCACAAATTGTTGTTCTGAGTCTGGGTGTTCATTGTGTCCGTTTTATGTAAGTATGTTTGTAAAGTCCCCTGCGGCACTGGATTTATCCCTAATGCGGGAGTTGTCTTATTTAAATTAAAAACAAACAAATAACCGTAGAAGAGCTGCAGTATCGAGCTATTCCGCAAATTATATAGCTCGACCGGAGTGATACCACTGCCTTAAAAAATACCTGTCCGGGTTACGCAATTCTTTCGCTGATGTTCATCGACTTATTGAGGTTAAAGGAAGACCCATCTCACCTTGTTTCTTGAGTGTCTTTTGAGTACCCATGGACGACGGTAGTCACTAAACCTGAGGCGAGCTGTCGTTTACCTTTCTAAGCCTTAAATAAAACAAATATACAAAATATTGTATATTGCTAATAGTAATCACTTAAAACACGGATCATTTAAAGCATTTTAAAGAGTTGCGAATACCAATAACATTCAAAATACTAGAACGTAGTACTTACTCGACCGTTAGAAGCTGATGGTGCGAATCGGAGCATTTCTATAAAAGCGTTCTCAATTGCGACCTAATAATTAAAATGTTTCGGGACTAGCCCAATTGCCTGAAGCCAGTTGAAGCCGAGGTCAATAAAGGCCTGGCAATGGTCTGGTCTAATTAAAGTTTCGAGAATAGCTTAATAGGTTTGTAACCTAATAAAAGATTCAATCTCGATGTCTCAAGATATTTAAACGTTGATTAACTAATAATATTTTAGGCATGTAAATTGGCGTATATAAATAGTAGACACGTTCAAAGAAGAAATGGATGAACTTCTTGAAAGAGTATGGCTAGAAAGTAGTAAACTGACTAATAATAGCAAAATATGAAAAAAGATAGCTATACTCACCGACTCTAAATGGCTTTGGGAAAATGGCAAAAAGTTGATGTTAATCAAAATAAAACGGAAATGAGTTTAAAAAATCTAGAGAATATGAACGTGATAATTAAAGCTATTGATTTTTGTGCGGTAGAAAAATATTCACCAAACATTCCCAACGAAAGGGTGGAAGATACGTTCATTCTTCAGTAAGGACAGATGCTACTTTTTACAACAAAAACTCACTTAAAAGCCGGCAGCACTACTGCTATAGCAAAAACAAGTATTCCAAATTAGGTATCAACATGTCCTAACAAAAACCAAACCTATATATTGACAGTTAAAATTCAACATTGTCCCATCGAAATTCCTGTGAGAAATTGCGTTAACACTTTTTGTTCACTGTTCATTAATACTGTGGGTTTGTTTTTGACCCAATACCGGTTATTGTGGACTTAATTTTCACATCGAATACCTGTAAATGTCCGTGGGTAAGTTATAGTGTGAATGGTCACATGCGCTGTTCATATATAGAATGTCCTTCTCTTGCTAAGTAAATGAAATAACATGCGTTTTACTTTGTTTACTTATTTAGTTCAACCATTACAATTTAAAAATGCCATACTATCAACCTTGTATCGAAGGATTTAGATCTAAAAACAATTTTTCTTCAAGCAGTTTTGGTATTGTTTTTTTTACATGAAAAAACTATTATTTTTCCACAATATTATTAAAAAAAAATAGTTACTATTATTATTTAAAACGAGCGATGGTTCATTTTACGTAACAAAACATTTATTTTGCAGATTCTAAACATGCATTGATTTTATTTTGCTATATTTAAAACATTTTTGTTTTCGTATATTGATCGAATATTTTTTTATAAGTCTTTTCTTGGCATCTTTGCTTCATTATATATGTTGACTTATCACGACAATAAATGTAAATACATGTACAAATACAATTACAGTTAAATTATGCTCAATTATTTCAATTAAATATAATTAGGTAAGCTTAAAAAGTTGAGATCAATATTTGACCACGAGTCTATACCACAAAACAATTTCTTACATAATTTCTATTAGAGCAAAACCTATCATTAATTTAATAGCCAGCATTAGATATCAAGTATTTCGCAAATCGCTTTACAGTAAGATCAAAGTTGCAAAGCTTTCGCAAAAGTAGGGCACACGCATTATATTGACATTCAAACAAAAATTTCTTAATTGGCTTTAGAGATCTTGTATATACAGGACAGGACATGAGATTTACTCGTCAGAGTGATTTAGAATGCGATTGAATCATTGGTTTTAAGTATTCATTAATCTTTCTAGAAACTAGTACATGTTTATGGGTCCAGCTACATGCATTGCGATAATCATAGATTAATGAATATGCATTTATGCAAAGATGAGTGTTACAAAATATGTTGTATCTAAGTGAAAATTGCAGGGCAAGTAATGTAGGAAGGTATGAATGTTGCTCAATATGCAATTTGAATGTTAATTCAATTCATTTTATGGACTATTATGATAGATGGTTTCTACAGCTGAAGGAAGTTTCGTAATCTGTTCTGAATTAATAAATATGTTCTTCTAAGGTTCTACCACAAAGTGTTTTGCAAGAAACGTATCACACACTTTTAAATCAATGATTATTAGATTAAGTATTGTTATATTTATGCCTTCCTTGTGATTTAGGTCCCAGAAGTGAATGTTACGACCGCAATCGCAGTGATATGCAATGACATAATATTACTGTGACCGTAAAGTATGCTACTGTTTGATTGACAGATATAAGCATTTTGTATCAATATTATCATCGTTATATTATAATTTTTATAAAACCAAGGTGATTTCAGCACGAACGGGCTGGCTCGACCGGGGCGGTACTACGCTCGCACAGAAATTCAACGTAAAATGACAGCGTTCGTGATGTCCTGTTTCGTTGGTGAGTGTGAGACTGGAGATCGAATGATGCAGAAGCATCATTAGGCCACCGTGGTGTGGGTCAACATGTTGCATTGTTGCATTGTCTGCATTCGCAATCAGTACGGTGACCACCACTCTTGGATTCAGCTTATGTTATCCATCAGGCAGAGTAGAGTCATTTTGGCAGGGCCATACATAAAAAAAACTGTTGACTTCTTAAAAAATATGAAACATAACAGTTATTTTGTGACATTTTGAAATCCTTCTCGATTGTGAACCGACTTTAATAATTATTTTTAAGCTAAATCGTTTCTACTCGAGATTCATCTGTAAGGGAAGAAAATCAGCACTATTCCTATAATTTACTGGGATACAAATTACAAACCCAAGCTTGCACAATAGGGTATTTTACTGTATACCAGAAAAAATCTAAAAATATACTATTGAGATACCTTAGGCAAAAATCAGTCGGAAAATGTTAGTCATAAACTAATACAAAAAAAAAAAAAAAATTCAAAGTTTTCAGTTTTTTTAATCTGTTCTATAACACCATGAAGAGTAGCCGCCATGTTATTTACACCGCTTTATAAGTACACTAAAAAGTCAACTGATCAGCGTATGCTTTAAATTGTTTTTTGAATTTATATTCATGTCATCCACATTTTACAAAGCGAACTGACGTCATTACCACAGAAATATGGCGTCCACTGCGTCCAGCGTTATTGACAAATTACGCGCGAAATTTGAAAATATAAAATTTAAATGCATTTTTATGGCATCGATTGATTAGAAATTTTGTGTTTTTTTTTTTGTGGTAATAGCATTATAGAATCTAATTAACACAGTTTTCAAAAATGGGTGTAATACCCTATTGCTCTATAAATTCATAATACACAGAGTACCACACAAAAAGTACACTTACGTAATGCAAGAAACTGACTCGATTCTACCAATCATTTCTAAGCCATGTCGCTTTAGTTTGAACTAAATATTAATCAAAACAAAACCAGGAGTGTATTGTATTAATAATTTATATAATCTATTGCTGAAAGTAAGATAACAAAAATACAAAAGATATCTGATGATCTACAAAGCAAAAATTAATCAAAATGAAATCATAATTAATCATAGGTATGTTCAACACAATAAAGCTGAACAGATAAATGAATTAATTAATTTGGCAAGTAAGATAGACATGGCTAACACACATTTGGGGGCACAACCGGAACTTCTATTTAATTTAGATGCTGTTCTATAAGTCTGCTACTACTAAAAATTAAAAATACTGAATAAAGTTATTTCTATTCTATTTAAAAATTTAAGGGAAGAGCGACTACATAATTTTAAATAAAATACTTACTGAAAGTTTAAACAAAGAAGAAATACAGAATACATTTAATTTTTAAACGTTAAACAGTTTCAATTTAAAAACTATGCAAAAACAGCTGAAAAATATACTTGAGGTATCCATACATATTATGTTTCATATGTACCAAAGTTCTTAATGACAGTTGACAGTTATAACTCGAAATTCGAATATCAGTTGTTTTATTTAATCGAAATTAGGTAAAAAATATTCCATTTTTTTTTATTAATTTCATTATTTCAATGAATTCATCATACATTTTAAGTCTCACTCTCTCTCCACTTCAATTACTCTCCACTTACTTTTCTTCCTACAATTCTTATGAGCATCCTCGAAAAAATAATGATTACTTGTGGTAAGCTTTCAAAATAATACCAACAATTTCGAGCATATTTAACGATTAGTCAAAAAACTGGCTATTCCAACAATAACATTAAATAAAACACTAAGACAACACCTGTCTTACAACACAAATAAATCTTAACAATACTTTCACTAGATTACGTTACGAGCAATAAATCAAAAAAATAAAATTAGCACTAAATTCTCAAATGAAATCGCGAGTGATAATCAAATGATAACTGTAACAAGACAAGTAATAGGTATCGTGGTAGGGGTCAATACAGATTAATGATTTAGATTAGATAATAATTAATGTTGGTCAAATGTAAGCAAGGGTATGAGAGTGAAAGTATATCACTTTCAAGGGTATAGGGTATTTGTTGTAAGGAATCATTAGTTTTTGTCATTGTGTCCGTCCGTAGTTGTCATATCAAAATGACGCGATGAGGATAAACTAGATAAACGACTTTACTCTTCATTTTGACATCATCACAAAAGGATATTATGTTAGAGATGCGGGCACAGTGTCTGTCGTGAATCAATAATAATGATTCTGGTTTCTATTTATCATAGTTGTGCATTAATTGAAATGTGAATGTTATTTTAAATCCATGGAGTTATTACATGCACTGAAGAAAAGAATAGCTCATCAGCTTTTAAATTGGAATCTCGGCTATCGGTAATTGAGCTTCGAAGATAATGTCATTTGTGGCGCTATATTTTTATTCTGTCTGCTTTGTTTGTGCTGTAACTTAAACTAGAGATCATTTGAAAGTTGAATTGTAACCATTTTGAATGTTTTATTTCACTTCCATTATTGATATAACTTGAACTATCGTAACATAGACTTTTGTATCACGACTGTTCAAGATATAGGTATATTCTGTCGTGATACAAAAATTCTACAACTTAAAATAATTTTAAATGTAGTTTTGTACCTATATCTAATATTTTTCTGAAATTATTGCACTCTTTACGCAAACATTAAGTAATTCAAATATGATATGCGTCTGTGCTCATTATTTGTTTAGAAATAATTAATTAGAAAGAGATACATATATTTCAGCGGGTCAGTATTTTGTTAAAAATTAAGAAAAAACCCAATTAAACACACAATTAATTAAAACCGAAGACTAAGGAAAATCTAATTCTATCTTCCGTCAATCAATGCAAAGTTCAACTCAGGTTTACTTGCCCCTAAAGCGATTCGCACTAAACAATATCTTGCAGTCTTTGTTTAAACAACTGTCCGACGTCAGCACGACGGCCTCTGGGGGAGAAATGATGATTTATGATTATATGTAGGCTTCAAAAGGAAAAAATGGACATAGATTTATTCTTAGCTATATTTGACCATTGTTACGCTATTACCATACGTGCACTTGCTTCGACAATTACTAAAACTATTCCTATTGTTTTGCTTTGCCTGAGGGAAGCAATAGAATTGAAGTTTTATTTAAATTTTAATTAAATCCCTCAAAGGTAGTAGAGCCACGCTGATATCAGCACGAACGGGCGGCTCGACCGGGGCGGTACTACCCTTGCACAGAAAACCAACGTTAAATGACAGCGTTCGTGCTGTCTTGTTTCATTGATGAGTGCGAGACCGGAGGCCCTATGATGCAGAAGCATCACTAGGCTGCCATGATGTGGGTCATGCTGTTTTGTTGCATTGTCTGCATTCGTAATGACTAATGAGTATGGTGACCACCACTCTTGGATTCCGCTTATGTTTTCCATCAGGCAGAGGAGAGTCATTTTGGTAGGCCCATAAATAATTAAAAAAACAGCACTCGTTTACTCTTTTGGCCCGACCCGGGAATCGAACCCTGGAACAGCAGTCGCATAGGCCAACGTCTTATGTTGCAATCGTTTTTGTATGGATATGTAATGTATGATGTAGTCTGTCAATACTATTTAAGTTGAAATTCCCTTGGGGAATGGCGCCGTAATCCGAATACAGGTTGCTACGTAGTTTGGAAAAGGAGGCTATCTCATGTTCAATTTGTAACTTAAACTAGTTTTAAGTTGAACATATTTTGTTTTCATGTATTAATATTATTAGTATTGTTATTAATGGTTAAAAAAATTCTTAAAAAATTATACATAGCATGTCTATTTCAAATATTGGTTTGCCACTAGAATAAATAATTATTCATTTCTCTTTGTGTCTTTAGAAATGTTCCAGCACTGATAATACTAGAACGTTCAATTGTCACACCGCTCTATTTGCCCACGCCCACTACCTGCGGCCCCTACCTCTGAAGTGATACAGTGGGCTTTTTATTGTTAGCCTATAGAAATCGATATCTTTGTGGTAAGTAAAAGTACGGTTGCATCAGCAAAGAATTACAAGTTGAGGAGATAGTATCAAATTGATTTATAGCACATCGCTTTTTTGAATTTATCAATATCGATCGGTCAATGCACTACATTTGATAGGGTCTCTACTTCACATAACAGCAGACCTTAGACTACCATTCTGATATGGATTGGTAGAAACATGATATTTCATTTATAAATTTTTATTAGTCCAAGGAAAGCCAAATAAAAAAAATTGGTTGTCTGAAAAGTCAGTTTACGGACGATAGTTTAACGTGACAGCGTCATAACAAAACATTGATGAAATGATGACAGATCAAGCGGTGCAAGTGCCGCAACTATCTTTCACACAACAACGTACAATGAGCGTTACGGGACAATGAGCGTAACTGGACAATGAGTCATCCTTTTTCGTGCATGCAGCCGGCGTTAATCGATTTATTAGACGTTGTCACGTCCAAAAAACCTTAGCCTCAAAATTAATTGAAACAAAACCCTTTTGAGTAGGATTTTCATCAAGGAAATTCCCAAACTTTTTTCATCCCAATTCAGGCAAAGAGCAACTACTCAAAAGGGCTTCAAACCGCAAACTCTGTAGTGAAAACAGCCTCCGGTTACAAGCCTTAAACCAATATAGCACTAACCTAGTTAGTTAACCTTTAGACAGCCTTGTGTATGAGCTTAAAAGGATTTCTGCTGACTATGTCTACGGCGTATGCATAATGAATGCGTCAGCCAGAGAGTTTAAGTGTTTGATTATGGTAAACGGAATGTAGGTTCTGTAGTAGTTTTTTATCCATTTCTTTTGTTTAGTCACTTTAAACTACGTATTATGAGTAGATATCAACAGTATTTTACAGTTCACTGCTACATAAAGACCGCTTCTTACTCTTTTGACTAGTATTTTTATATTTTGTTAGTTTTTTTGTGATAGCTGACCGAACATATAGACACTTTTTGTCATAAGTGTGCGTGAATTTAATGAACTAGAATGTCAGTGTCTTCTTTAGGGAAAATAGCATAGGGAAAAATAATTATTCTTATTTTTTTTTGTATGGGCCTGCCAAAATGACTCTACTCTGCCTGATGGAAAGCATAAGTAGAATACAAGAGTGGTGGTCACCATACTCATTGCGAATGCAGCATGGTGACCTACACAA
This sequence comes from Diaphora mendica, assembly GCA_949125395.1. Taxonomy (NCBI): domain Eukaryota; kingdom Metazoa; phylum Arthropoda; class Insecta; order Lepidoptera; family Erebidae; genus Diaphora; species Diaphora mendica. The sequence continues at coordinate 5,397,427 of OX421331.1, read as the reverse complement.
TGGCGGCTATTGATGCTTCTGCATCATTCGGCCTCCGGTCTTGCACTCATAATCGAAACACGATAGCACGAACGCTGTCATTTTACGTTGATCTTCTGTACGAGGGTAATACCGCCCCGGTCGAGCCGGCCAGTTCGTGCTGAAACCAGGGTGGCTCTACTATCTTTAATATTATTTCAGTTAAATGTGAACAGCTGTGCACTTGTATCACCTATTCACTTCTCTTCAGATTTGAAACACGATACGATTATAACAAGTCACGCCACCCTACCGCTTATTTAAGCCTTTTGTGGGGGTAATAAACACCTCACTCATTACCCTCAGGCCAATGCTTATGGAATAATTGATAGATGTGAGCAATAAATATCTAGAATTTCTAATTATGTCTATGGAGTACCAGAAATTCAACTTCGCCGGGGGCTTAACTTTTACTATGTTTATTGTCACCAAATGTAGTTTAAGTTAATAACCTTATCACAGTTTACGAAATAATAACTTTATTGACTGACTACACCATTGAATGAACAGCGATAACGACAAAAATAGCATGTTTAATATGCTAATAATAGCGTGTTTATTTAAGAACCGTCAAGCCTTATCAGTAGGCGTTAAGATAAGAAAACTTATTCGTAAATATACAATGTTTAAACAAATTAATAAAATTGAATTGTCTGTTTATGATTTCAAATTTTCACTAAACGCATATGGTATTTCCATATGCGTTTAGTGACCTTGACAGTGGTTATACTTCCTTTAGTTTAGAAAGAATAGGGAAATACTACGAGTAAATTTACACAAGTATTATCTCATACAGCTGATATTTGAAGTAATCCTTGACTTAATAATATGCATCTTAATGGTACAAATATAACAGTGAATATATGTCAATTATCTAACCAAACTATGTTTTTGATGCAGGTAATATTATTAAAAGTCTTGGAGAAAGTGCAACGAAGGAAGTTGGTACAGTTTTTTTTTTGTACTAATCAAAACATACAAATAACTTTGGACAATCGCTTTGAATAACATATTTTAGAGCTCTCGGTACAGTATTTTCTAAGAATGTATCTTTTGAGTAAAGTTATTGTTCATTCAAAGCATACTCGGTATTGTTTTGAAACTAAAGACGGGTCTCCATCGAACAAAAGTTGCCAATTATTGTGTTGTAAACACGTGTTGGTTTAGTTCGAATGTTTTTCAAATCGTTGGCGACTCGGTGTAGACACAATGGAAACAAAAGTTGGCGATTTTTTTAGGTGTTGCAAACAGTTGGAAGCACTGAAATTGCCAACAATTTTAGTGGAGACGCGCCTTAACGTATCTCATATCTTTAAATGGGCAATATTTGTAAATGTATTATCTGAATCTCGGAAACGGCTCCAAAGATTTTCATGAAATTTAGTATGCCAGGGGTTTCGGAGGCGATAAATCGATCTAACTTAGATTCACTTTTATAAAATTTACCAAAAAATAAATACCGAGCAAAGCTCAGTCATTCAGGTACTTTTTTTATGGTATAGGGGTCAAACGAGCAGACGAATCACCTGAGCGATAACCGCCGCCCATGGACACCCGCAACACCACAGGCGTCACAAGTTCGTTGCAGACTTTTGGGGAATAGGGAAAGGGATGTAGGGAGGGGTTGGGGGTATGGGCCTTTGGTATGCTCACTCACTCGGTGAAAAACAGCGTAAGCGCTATTTCACACCAGTTTTCTGTGAGGCCGTTGTATCACTCCTCTCTTCTTTTCTCATCCGGTACGCTCTTGACAGAGCGGTCGTGATCGCTATGCAGTGTTGGGAGATGTGATGCGTTTTACGACCATTCGCCATTGCTGCCTGTTTGTGGTCATCCTGCTGCACTCATTCACCGAACTTCCTACGTCAGACTTGATCTGGTCAGTCCAACGCGTAAACGTAAACGACAAGGCGTTCTATAGACTGATCGTCATCACCCCGGTCGAGCTTAATTGAGAATGACTTAATTAATGGCCAAAACCTCCTTTCTAAAGAGATGCATGTATAAAGCAATGGAATGTTGCTAGCTGTTGATGTTAATGACTTAATTATTTAAATTTTTATAATCATTTCTATTCATCTGACTACTTTTTGTCAATTTCATATCTACTTACTACTTCATCATCATGCCTATCATAGTCCACTGCTGAACATAGGCCCCTCCACTTACATGCTTAAACCTACTGTCGTCTACTGCAAAAAGCGCCAAGCCAGCCCGCATCCATACGCTGCCAACCATTTTCTTCAAGTCGTCGGTCCATCGTGTCGCAGGGCGTCCTACACTACGTTTGCCTAATAAAGATCTCCATTCTAGCACTCGTCGGCTCTTTCAAAATTGTATAGTAATGCCTAATATTAATGATATGGTTTCAAAATAAATCATCCTTGAGATTAACCCAGCATTAAATACAACAGCTATTCAGTAACTTTAATCGAATTGTTCACCATTTATATGATAAACTTTATCGAATACATTATCAGAATCCAAACAGTTATTTTCTATTACCATCGCATAAACAAACCATTCTCACAGTTCCACAATTACTAAAGGAAACATCTTATGAGATAGCCAAGAAAGGAACCGGATTTGAAAACTAGACAGTTTCTGCATACCTTTAAAATAATCCAGTGTAAAACCGTGAAGATAATGGTCCACTTGTGAAGGAAACTATAACCATTATGGCCCGTGCTAAGCACATTTGCTGGAAATTGATACGTTCGTTAGCACTTGCTGCACTTCTCATTGCACGGCTTACATTGACGGGTTTATTGTGATTACATACAACGTGTAGGCTGTTGACAATGCAATGGATAGCGTTAAGAGTAATGTTAACAAATAATTTGTGATTCATGATGCTATTTAGTAGGAATTAGCATCTCAAATGTAAAATTCTATTGAAAACTAACTGTGAATGGCATGTATATGAAGATTGTCGTTTAATCGATGATATAATAATTAATTATGGTAATTTAAACAATTAACATGGGCATATTTTACTATGGGCGATATTAATAAGATTGATTAATTAACTGACGGAGCTATTAGTCTGGTGGACAATGATCCTGACATCTAAGCCAGAGGTCATGGGTTCGATTTACGTCCAGGAAAAATATGTGATGAGCTAAAACAATAATTAATTAATTCTGTTTATGAATGTTAATAGCTTTTGCTCGTGGCTCTTCCCGCGTTTTTGTCGGTTATCGCCACACAAAATAGTCTATGTCTTTGTCTAAGGTCCAATGAATCAATCTCTACACTGAAAATCCATACAGACAGACGGACAAAACTACTTTTGAATTTCGAAATATGTTGATGAGAAATATGTGTCTTTAGAAATATACAGTTATCTAGTCGGACATGTCAGGTATATGTTATATGTGACAAGTTATAATTACTATGTTTATTCTTTAAACAATGATATTCCGTATTAGCAACGGGATATATTATGTTATTTAGGTCAGCTCTTTTTCTCACGAAATATCGTCTATCAACGTTCAATTTTTACGACTCATAAAAGAAAATTAACTACTCTAAAAGTGCAGTAGTAGTCGCTTTATCATCAAAACAGTATTTCCACAGCATGTCGGATAGCCGTAAAATTAATAAAAACTAGCTGACTCGCGTAATTTCGTCTGTATCTTTTCAAAGGAATATTTTTTCCTGTTTTGCGACATTTTACACGCTTTTAATTAGCTTCAACTGTAACTGACTCCTTTGGACTTGATTTTGACCCACTTCAAACGGTCAGTTTTCATTTAAACTTAGTAGACTTATCGAGGACCGATGGCAATACAGTAATTTGAAAAAAATATATATATATATATGTGGGAGTAGGAATATTTTTTAATTATTTTTTAGATGTTTTCTAAATTTAGTAGTGGCCACACTGGGCGTTTTGTTTTTCTCTTTGGTGACGTTACGAATGGCCGTAGGCTGCAAAGATTGTTATAAGATTCTAATTAAAAGATTGCAAAGTGAATTCGACACTGTTTCTCTTCAACGATCCCACAACTTTTTGGGGGCTCGTCCGGGATCCAGAGAAGCATCAGTGTTAAACAATTAACAAAGATTACGAGTTTACGACGAAAAACAAAAAAGTATATCTACGCGTCATCAGTAACAGTGAACTTTAATATTGACGTTTTACGACGGAAGATTATTATTATAAAGATTATAACTCAATATTAAGACGATTCAGGATCCAGAGAAGCATCAGTTTAAAATAAATAACAAAGATTACGAGTTTACGACGAAAAACAAGAAAGTACATCTACGCGTCATCAGTGATAGTGAACTTTAATATTGATATTTTACGACGGAAGATTGTCATTTTAAAGATTATAATTCAATATTAAGACGATTCAGTATCCAGAGAAATATCAGTGTGGACGGAATAATAACAATTAAGACGAAAAAGTTAACAAAAGATTCCCACGCGTCGTCAGTGACAGCGATCTTTTTATTGTCATTTTACGACAAAAGATAAACATTTTTAAGTATTAAAATTCAATATTAAGAAGGTTCAATACAGAGAAGTATCAGTGTTTAAGAAATAACAACGATTACAAATAAAAAATTGAAAAATATCATCAGGCACGCTCAACATCAGTGAGAGTTATCGGTATAACCGCCATTTTTGATTTAATATTAGAAAACATTTTACGTGTGAAGAATATTTTCATAAAACGAATAATCTTTCAAGATGCCACCGAAAAAGGATATTAAAGACGGAGAAGAACGAGAATCACGAGAAATCGCACCTTATATCTCGTTTGGTGATGTGGAGAAATCTATGACGTCATTTAGTGGGGATGATACTTACCCGATCAGTACATGGTTTGAAGAATTCGAAGACACGGCATTGTTGATGAACTGGTCTGAAATAGAAAAATTAATCTACTCTAAAAGACTCCTTAGTGGAACTGCAAAACTGTTTCTACGATCACTTGGAGGTGTCAGAGAGTATAAAAAGCTGAAACAAGAACTTGAAGAAGAGTTTGGGTTTAGATTAAATAGTGCAGCCATACATAAGGAACTAAGTTCACGAAGAATGGTGAAAGATGAAACTTATCAACAGTATTTTCTTCATATGAAAGAATGTGCACTACATGGAAACATTGAAGATGCCGCTCTTATGGAATATGTTATTGATGGCATTCAAGACAGTGAAACTAATAAATCTATTTTATATGGAGCGTTAAATCTTAAAGAATTTAGAAGAAAATTAGATATTTATAAAAGTATTAAAGAAAAAAATATTACTCGACCCAGTGTACCTATAGCTCACACCAAGAGTAACAGGATTAAGCGATGTTTTAATTGTGGTGATCTGGATCATCAAGCACCAAGTTGTACAAAGGGTATTAAGTGCTTTAAATGCAATGAGTTTGGACACAACTGAGTGTAGTAACAGAAATAAAAAGATGTTGAACATTCAAAATAATTATTCAAAAACTAAAGTTTATACAGGAAACAAAGAGTTGACAACCCCGTATAAGAAGATAAAGATAAATAATATTGAAATATCAGCACTAATTGATACAGGAAGTGATGTGAACCTAATTATGTTGTCTCATGTTTTAAAAGTTATGTCAGAAGAAAGAAAAGAAAGAAAGAAAGAAATTGTACTTAGCTTAAGTACAATGAGCAAACATCAATAAATTTAACTGGCATTGCCGGGAAAGAACTTACTACCATAGGCCTTCTGAAAGCTAAAGTTGTAATTGATGATTATTGTACCGAGATGGAATTTCATGTTGTACAAGATGACAACATACCGGTCAGTGTTATAATTGGAAACCCTATTCTTAAAGAATTTGAAATTAATTTTACCGCCTCTGGCATTTCATTTGAAAAGATTACCTACCTAACCCTACTGACAGAAGAAAAAAATGCTATTTGTGCAGAACGCTTTCCTGAAAATAAAGAAATTGCAAAGAAGATTAGCAAGATGATTGAAGACTATAAAGGCAATGTTAAGAAGAAGGAAAGTTACATTAAGATGAAAATAGTACTTACCGATGAAGATCCAATCCATCAAAGCCCGCGTCGCTTATCGCCACTAGAGATGAAAGTTGTTGATGAACAAATAAAAGAATGGCTGTTTTTAAACATTGTAAGACCCAGCAAATCAGACTTTGCAAGCCCTGTAGTGCTAGCAAAAAAGAAAAATGGAACTTACCGACTATGTATTGATTACAGAAAATTAAACAAGAAAATAGTGAAGGATCGGTTTCCACTGCCCCTTATAGAGGATCAGATTGACAGATTGAAGGGTGCAAATTGTTTCACAACCCTAGATTTAAAAAATGGTTTTATGCACGTCGATGTACATGAAGAAAGCAGGAAGTATACTGCATTTGTGACTCCACGAGGGCAGTATGAATTCATGAAGATGCCGTTTGGTCTCTGTACTGCTCCATCCGTGTTTCAAAGGTATGTAAACCATGTTTTTCAAGATCTTATATCTGAGGGTACCGTTCTAGCATATTTGGACGATTTGGTTTTGCCTTCTGTATCAGAACAAGAAGGATTAAAGAAGTTGGTGAAAGTTTTTGAAAGAGCTGAAGAGTATGGTCTTTTATTCAACTGGAAAAAATGTCAATTTATGATGAAGGAGATAGAATATTTAGGCTATATAATAAGACAAAATGAGTTACGTCCATCAAAAGAAAAGATTTTAGCAATATCTAAATTTAAAACTCCTCAAAACATTAAATCTTTACAGTCATTTCTGGGACTGTCTGGTTACTTCAGAAAGTTCATTAGAAATTATTCTATAATTGCAAGACCTCTAACCAGTTTATTAAAGAAGGATACTATATTCCATTTTGATGATAATTGTGAAATGGCTTTTAACGAATTAAAAAGAATTTTGTGTAGTTCACCTGTATTAAAGATTTACAATCCAGAGCTAACAACAGAACTACACACAGATGCTAGTGCAGACGGTTATGGAGCTGTCCTGTTACAGAGATGTCCTACAGATAATCAGATGCATCCAGTTTACTTTATGAGCAAGAAGACAACCCCGACTGAAAGAAAATATCATAGCTATTATTTGGAAATATTAGCAATAGCTGAAGCTGTCAAAAAGTTCCGTGTTTACCTTTTAGGCATTCATTTTAAAATTGTTACAGATTGCTCTGCTCTTACTAAAACATTACAGAAGAAGGACTTACCTCCGCGTGTTGCTCGCTGGGCTCTGCTACTGGAAGAGTACGACTACGAAATAGAACATAGGCCAGGATCAAGGCTTAAACATGCCGATGCATTAAGCCGAAATCCAGTCTGCATGATACTTACCGAGGCTACCACCCGCCTCAAGAAAGCACAAGATGACGATCCGCATACCAGCCTGTTGAAGACAATGTTAGCGAAGGAACCCTATCAGAACTATATTATGGAAGGAGGAATATTATGTAAGGAGAAAGATGGTACACGACTTATTGTTGTTCCTAGGAAAATGCAAAATGAAATAATAAGGAAGAAGCATAATTATGGACATTTTGGAATAAGGAAGACTGAAGAACTTGTGAGTAGAGAATACTATATTGAGAACCTGAAAGAAAAGATTAGAAAGATTATAAATAATTGTGTGGAGTGTATTTTGATTGAACAAAAGAAAGGAAGAAAAGAAGGATACCTACATCCGCTGGATAAAGGTGATATACCGTTGTTGACGTATCATATAGATCATCTTGGTCCACTGACATCTACCAACAAAAACTATAAGTACATTCTTACGATAGTTGATGGTTTCACCAAATTTACTTGGATCTATCCCACCAAATCATTGTCTACAGATGAAACATTAAGTAAGTTAAAAGTGCAACAACAAACCTTTGGTTCGCCTCAGAGAATTATTTCCGATCGTAACGCCGCATTTACCTCAAAAGACTTCCAAGATTATTGTGAACAAGAAGGCATAGGTCATTACACTATTACTACAGGACAACCCCGTGGAAACGGACAGGTAGAAAGGATACACCAAATAATTATCAGTGTTTTAAGTAAATTAAGCGCCGATGATCCGACTACATGGTATAAACAAGTTTCCAAAGTACAACGCTGTTTAAATAGTTCATGGCAAAGAAGTATTAAAATGTCTCCATTTGAATTACTTTTTGGGACAAAAATGAAAGATGAAAATGAAGAAATTATGAAACTGATAGAAGAAGAAGTAGTTAAGAATTATAATGAGCAAAGAACTGAATTAAGAATGAGAGCTAAGGAGTCAATACAAAAGATACAAGAAGAGAATGTTAAAAATTACAATCGAAAGAGGAAAATGGCTAGTGACTACAAGCTTGGAGACTTAGTTGCAATTAAACGAACGCAATTTACTCAAGGGAGTAAACTATATCCTAAGTATCTAGGACCTTATGCGATCACAGCCAAAAAGCATCATGAAAGATATGCAGTGAAGAAAGTGAGTGAGTGTGAAGGGCCTATTAATACCACAACCTCGGCTGATCTAATGAAACCATGGGCTGAAGTAGAGTTGGATGGATGTTCATCTGAGTCAGATGAATGATCAGGACGGCCGTGTGGGAGTAGGAATATTTTTTAATTATTTTTTAGATGTTTTCTAAATTTAGTAGTGGCCACACTGGGCGTTTTGTTTTTCTCTTTGGTGACGTTACGAATGGCCGTAGGCTGCAAAGATTGTTATAAGATTCTAATTAAAAGATTGAAAAGTGAATTCGACACTGTTTCTCTTCAACGATCCCACATATATATATATATAAAATATTAAATAAGAAAGAAGAAGAAAAAACTAAAACACACTTTTATAAATAAACTAAAACTAAAAAGTTGAAAACAATTTTAATGTAAAAAAGCGTGGGGCGACATTATTGAAATTTATTCAGAGACAACCCCACGATTTTTTACATTAAAATTAAAATAATCAAGTACAGATAAGTCGTAGCGTGACATAAAGCATTCCCCGTTAAACGTGTTATCCAATGCTAAAAGATTTTTTTAAATTCGAATCTTTAATTCTTGAGATTAGCGTGTTCAAACAAACAAACTCTTCAGTTTTATAATGTTAAGTATAGACATGTTAGTTCGAAACAGGAAATTACACAGTCTCGGCAATAGCCATTTTAAAACTAAATAAACTGTCATTACGCCATTAAGAAGGTATTACAACCTACTTACGGTAAGAAAAAAGAAACATAAAATTGCTATAAAAATTGTAGGCCCTTCCCATCATTACGTTATTAGAAAAAGTTGGTGCAGGAAAATTACATAAATTACTAAGATTGATATTACACAGGAATCAAACCTTGCGTAATCTTACGTAATACCCCGCAAACTTGTTAACTTGATAATTAACTAGCCAATTACTGTTTTTTTAATTTCAGAAACATTCTACTGTAAAGTAAATCGCTTTTTATTATAAAGAATAATTCTCTATAATCCTCTTTCTTATTTCAATAAGCTTAAAGTTTATTTTTCATAAATTCGTTCGTCAGTCAGCCGATAAAAAAATTGTACAATCTATTCGAAATACTTCTGAAATGAGCCGTAATGTTTGTAGTTAAAGTTTATTTTCGATTGTTTCTTTTAGAGATGTGAAATGCTTGTATTTTTTGTTTATATTGCAAGTGCTCGACATGGCGCAGACTGCATGACGCGTAGATCTTGTGGTTTTTGCAACCGAATGACAGTAAATACGATAGTGAGGAGCTTACGTTTTTAATATATCGATATCGATGAAATTCAAAATGTAACTTTTTTATTCGCAAAAATCTAATTTGATTTTTTACAACAACAATTTTTTAACATTATTTTACTTGTTTGACTATTTGATGTAATAAGTCATACATGTATTAATTCCCAGAACACCGGATGTTATGTTACGTTATCAGAACTAAAAGGTTAAATGTCATCGATGCTAATTATACTGAGGCATTTAACACAACTGAACTAATATGCTTTAAAGTTGTATTACCAGTTGAAGTTAAATATCATCTAGAACATTGAAGTTCATGGCCCAATTAGAGGTTACTACTACATTTTATCTTTTCCTAGTTTTTTGATATCAAATATGTCTTAATAACCTTAGATTGAACTAATTAGCCACTTACACTTACCAATAATTATGATAGTAATAAAAACTAGCAGAACATGAAAATAAAGCATTAATTTTCTAATCAAATTGAATTGGAGAAAAAATAATTATACCTGAAAATTGGTATTTTAACTTTCCCAGTATCATATTTATTTGAAGGAATGGTGAGCCATTGTTGGATGCAGATAGAACCACTTTTTGTGGTAAATCTTGAGAGGGTATGTACATCGAGCAGTTGTCTTCCCCTTAAGGTGATGTTGATGAGATTATTTTACCTAATTAGGTAGATGATGTTGATGAGATTATTTCACAATAATCTTAGAATTATCCCAATTTAACTTTATAACGACTTATTTAAGTTTAAAATACATTTCAGTCAAGTTGTGTAATACTTGATAAAGACTCAACTGTACTAAATGCACTTATTTAGTGTAACGATGTTGGCACAATATCAAGGTTCATTGGCAATCTCTCGCCTAATGTAATCAACCGAGGTTGGGAGATTACTTGCAAGGTTAATTTCATTTAAATCCCAGTTCAGACACTGTTTTTTGTAATCAAGCCTGAAGATAAAGTTTTTATGTTTAATTTTGCAATGAATAAAAAAAAATTACACTTTACACATACAACTTAAAATAAAAACAGATACATTTCTATAAAAATAATTATGTATGACGTCCACCACATGTGAGGTCGGAAATTGGTGGTAGATACTGATAGCTTTTAACAGTTTTTCTTGTTAATCATTAAGAGATGCCTATGTCCAGAACTAGACTTCTCTCACTCAAGATATCAAGATTTTAACCTTTTTTTAAATGTGACAACACTTTATGTGATCCACGAATTGTTGTTCTAAGCCTGGGTGTTCTTTGTGTCCGTTTCATATATGTTTGTGAAGTCCCCGAGACAATGGAATATCCAAGTGAGGGAGTTGCCTTTTTACTAAACAATAGAACTTGTGGTACGGAGTATTGTAACATTGGAAATCATTAAAGCATTGCTAATTATTAAAATTGTTGTTAAACGTTGTTAGAAGATTTTTACCGATTATAAAAAGGGGCTTCTCAATTCGGTTGATTTTTACATTAAGTATGAAGAATCAAATGAAGGTATGTAGAACTCAATTTATTACAATTTTAGATGATGTAAATAGGCTAGTGATATTGAAGTCAGTGATAATATTTTTATGAGTTAATATTGTTTAATAACTAAATATAACGATGTTTAGGTATCAAAGGTTATCTTTTTAACCGTGTCAATGAATTCGTTACATCTTAATACCTATTCAATAAAATATGATCTGCTTATTTTTACGTACGTAGTATATTTTTAAGAATTTTCCTTATTACAAATGATGCCATATTGTACTTCAGATAAGACAAGCCTTACCTTTTTTTCTAAGCTAAGTACGGTACATTATTAATTACCAGTAATAGTTTCAAGTTCTCATTTAAGTGAAAAATGTGTTGTCATTTTTTGAAATAAACGTTCTTAATTCGAATAGTATTCATTGCGACCAAGTAATAAAGTTCCATATTCAATAAATTACTTATTACGTTTGATTCATCTGTATTTACGACAATTTATAAAAGTAAATTTATTGTTTGAATAATATTTGTTACACAATTTTGTAATAAGGTCGTAAGATAAATATCGTAGGATTGTTATGCAAACAATAAAGTAACCGTACTCAATAAATTACTTTACCCTTTGGATTTTTTTCTTCAACTTTTTATACAAAACTAGCTGACCCGACGAACTTCGTACCTCCATATTTACATATCTGTCTCAGCTTTCCACAGGCAGTGTACAGTAGCGGACAAAAAAAAGACGTTTTCCGCAATCTTTTAATTTTTCTTGAACACAAACTTTGTTCTAACAATAACGAACACATAAAAAAATCGGTGCAGTCGATCGGAAGTTATGCGCGTACATATATTTCGGCGATTCATTTATATTATACATATATATATATATAGATTAATAGTTGTTTCAATAAAATAAATGACTTATTGAAAATAATAATATGAGCCATAAAAATACAACAGTGATGTGACCTGATCTCAAGTTAGACAGAGACTGTTTTTACTTTGATAATCAGACAGTCGATAAGCATACTTTTATATTACGAAATTCTGCAAAGTAATTACAACCAGATACAAATATCAAATGACCCGTCAGATTGTATAAAAAAAAGCAAATGCTTCGAACGGACCTCGGATTTCGTTAGATATTTGCTTGCTACACATATCCTTGAGTCACTCCACTCATTGCATGCAGTAATACCTAAATCAAATTACCTAAACGTAATTTGATACTATTCATAAGTAAAAATACAATGTCAACATTTAAAATAAATCAACCATCTATAATTGCAATGATTTGTAAAATTATAGCATATGTAATATATGCGAAGTCATGCTCAAATAATTACTATAAGTACTCATTAATTTGCGGACTTTCTAATGCCCCCGTAGTGCTCAATAAATTAAGATAATTGTTATGTAAGTTGTAGAAACGATTTAAAAACGTTTATCGATATTTAATTGGAATCAAATTTAAATATTTACATTTGAATGATAATGATATACCTCCTTCTATGGATTTATAATAACTTGTGAGAATTAATGTTTGCCATATATGGAGGAAAGCAATTCATATAAATACATCAATTTTTTTTTTATTGAATTTGCTAACTTTTACTTCTTAATTATCTTACTATCCTTTTTTGCAATTATTGGATCTATTTTACAAATCAATTAGCATTCTTGGAAATGCAGTTACTCACTTTTAATGTTGTGTGCAATTTTAAATGTTTATGTAGGTTTATAGTTTAGAGGCGCTCAAAGCATAAACAATCACCGAGGGTAAGCAATGACGGCGCGGTCAGTACCTGGATGGGTGACCGCATAATACCATGAGGGTCTCCGTGATTCGGAGGTCACGTTAAGCAGTCGGTCCCGGTTGTTATCATAGGACAACAGTCGTGAAGCTTAGTCGGAGGCCCTTGGGCGGCTTAAAAACATCCACCGGCAAGATTACGTGTAGCCACAACGTTGTCTTGCCAGTCCCCAACCCGCACTTGGCCAGCGTGGGGACGTATGGCCTTAACATGCCCAGAAGTGGGACATTATGGGTTGTTGATGATGTAGGTTTACTTTATGAACGGGTTTTGGAAATCTATCTTTATTTGTATTATACTATATAGTTTGAGGTTCAATAGCTCATCAGAGACAATGTCCCTTTTTTAGAAAAATGAAAGACATTTTAAATCACGCCAAAATTATTACTTTTTGCGTTCTTTTCATTTTATTTTATTTCACTTAAAGTATGGGTCTAAATTTTTAATAGGTTTATTAGTTTGAATGTCTTTATTTTTTACTTAAAATATAAACTACTTTCTTTTTCCCTCGTTATACGATTAAAAACATGAAATTTCTCGACAGAAAGGGGTCCATCACTAGTTAAATAAATGCCAATGTGTCGACACCATAGCAAATAAAACGGTGAAGTCAAGTTTTAAAAGTTTTTCCACATCCGTTACCAATGAGCCGTATGTTACTAAGACTAAAAGCCTGGGTTTCAAACTAAAAGCATACGTTTTAACGCGCGATGAGAAAGTGTTTGTTTGTTTTGACGCACTTATCTCGCGACTATTTATTTAGAATTTTACACAATACATAAGAAGATATATCATTTTAATTTGAAAATGAAACATAAACTATTAGGTACATTCTTTAGGTCTATAATGTAGAAAGTCTTTGCACACGCTTCCGTATTTGCTGTGTCTGTGTCATCTTTAATATAAAACTTTTTTTTTTCTTTTTTTATTTAAAAAGACAACTCCCGCATTAGGAATAAACATCCTGTGTCGCTTGGGACTTTACAAACATACAAGAAACGGATACAAAGAACACCCAGACTCGGGACAACAATTTGTGGATCACACAAAGTTTTGTACCGCGTGGGATTTGAACCCACGACACTTGGCGCAGTAGCAAGAGGCGTGGCGACCGCTGAAACCACTAGGCCAACCGTGCAGTCAAATTTGATTAATTCAATCAATCAAATTCAAACTTTGATTAATTATAAAAATAGTTATAAACATACAAAAGTCTGTACCAACAAACAAACATCCAAGTAAAGCGTCTTGAAAAATAAGAACTTTATCAAGAAACTCTGATTGGATGGCATGACAAAAAAAATATAATATACAAATTTAAACTAAAAAAAATCGACATCAATATGGACCAAATTTAAATGGTACCACACGGGAAGCACCAGCTTTCAAACAAAAAAGAATCATCATCATCAAGAAAATCGGTTCACCCAGTCGAAAGTTATGAGGTAACAAACATAAAAAAAAAACAGTCGAATTGATAACCTCCCCCTTTTTTTGAAGTCGGTTAAAAAGGAATACACATAGTTAAACATACATTTACTACATGTATCTTATCAAAATAAAACCTGTACACTACCAGTTAAACGGTCTAGATAGGCTTTCCCTCATTTACGTGAGTGATCATGTAGCTTTAATAGCGAGCTATATATAAATATACTTAGCACACGAAATCTAATATATAATTACATTGCGGGAGAGTGATTTTTACAGGAATATTTTTTTTATTTTTTATTTATACTTTTGTTGTCATTATTTACCCTGCGAATATACTCAAGTACTATACTCAAATCTTCTAAATGGCATAAAAACAAAGGCAATCGATTCAAGAGATCAAGTAGAGTTTCTAATAATTACAAGTTTTAACAAAAAAAAAACCGACTTCAATCTGGACCAAATTTAAATGGGACCATTTGGGAAGCACCAGCTTTCAAATAAAAAAAAATCATCAAAATCGGTTCACCCAGTCCAAAGTTATGAGGTAAAAAAGATAAAAAAAAAAAAACAGTCGAATTGAGAACCTCCTCCTTTTTGAAGACGGTTGAAAATACACGCCATTAAATTTATCGTCTTTATCGTAACCATAGATAAATATAATATTTACTGGCTAAAAAAAAACAAAATTTTAACCTTAAAAAGCAGTATAAATTATTATGAGTCGATATCTATGTAACTAAAGCTATAGTTCCAGTTTGTAATTCCAAATTAATAGCTTTTCACTAAATGCATATGAAATAAATATATACGGTAATCAAATCAAAAAAGCAAATTTTAAAACATTTGTCTCTCTACTAACTTTTAAACTTTCGCGTTCCATGATATAATTTTTTTTTTTTTTTACCGTGGTCGTGGTCAGCCTGTGACCACGGCCAGTGCAACCTGGTCGAAACGTCAGGCAAAACAGAGGTATGTAGTACCTTGAAATAGTGATCGCGTTAATTCCCGTAAAAAAATAATTATTATTATATTTGTCTCTCTGTTTGTTCCGGCAATCTCTGGAACAGCTTTACCGATCTTGACGGGCCTCTCACAGGCAGATAAGGCATTATGGCATTATAAGAAGTACTTTAAGATACTTCTAATTTAGAAAAGGGTTTCGCGAAAACAAAAATTAAAATCACTGAAATAGTGAATAATTTCTGTTTCAAACGAAATGAAAACACGGGTAACACCGCGGGACGCAGCTAGTTGTATATATTACTTACCATTTGCGGGTACTCATCTCAACTTTTTAAATAAAGATTAACACAATAACGTAAGTTATTTTACTACCGTTTGAGTGTTATTTAATTCTAGGAGATCAGGTTACAACTCCATAATAAATAATATGGGAGATTTTAACATCGATTTGAATGCAGATTCTTAATAATAGGCATGTATTTAAATGTGTAGGCGTTGACTACTTGAATGGTCGTATATTGTTAAAATATCTATACAAATAAATAAAATTGAAGTATCTGTTTGTAGTTTTAAATTAATAGCCTCTCTCTTAATGCGTATAAAAGTTTATACGGTACTTTTTTTTGTATAGCCCTGCCAAAATGACTCTACTCTGCCTGATGGAAAGCATAATCAGAATTCAAGAGTGGGGGTCACCATACTCATTGCGAAAGCAGACAATGCAACAACGCAGCATGGTGACCCTCACCATGGCGGCCTAGTGATGCTTCTGCATCATTGGGCCTACGGTCTCGCACTCACCAACAAAAACGACAGCACGAACGCTGTCATTTTACGTTGACCTGCTGTGCGAGGGTAGTATCGCCGGCGGCCCGTTCGTGCCGGAATCAGCGTGGCTCCACTACCTTTGTTGTTGTACTTACATTAAAAAATCATTTCGGTCTGTCTGTTTGTTTCGGGAAATCTGTGGAGCGGCTGGACCGATTTTGACTGGACTTTCACTGGCAGATAGCTGATGATATAAGGAGTAACTTAGGCTACTTTTAGAACGACAAGCTGAGCCCCGCAGTGCTACTCGGTACTGATGTAAAGATACAACAACAACCGCTGGTAACACCGCGGGGCTCATATAGTATTCATGTAAAGATTTAATCTAAAGAAGTTCATTCTAATATAACGTTAAATGAGACAATAAAGAAGTCGAAGACAATTAAAGAAATGAAGACCCTAGCGACTTAGCAATTAAGTGCAATTTTGTGTGTAAGGCCATCATTTTAGGTATTAATATTCGTCACGTACAGTATGCTATCCTCACGAGAGCTACTTCTGATTTGAGCGTATGTGATTACGAGATGCAATCCTGTTAACGACGTATAGCGCCGCGCCGTACTGAATCGATACACGTAATACTTGAGTTCTGAATGGAAAGTACAGTCATCCACAGGTTTTTATACATTCAGATCTTTGGCAGATGCTTGGCAATAATAACACGTAGGTACATAGAATCTTTATATATAAAAGAGTAATGTGACTGACTGACTGACATACCCAGAGATACAGAGAGAGTATAAAGGAATTTTCGAAATTCCATCCCTAAGGGGGTAAATCAGGATATGAAAGTCTGCGTGAGCGAAGCCGCGTGTAAAAGCTAGATAACAAATAAAATTAAAACTAAAACCCGACTACATAACAACTTTTATCAATTTTATATAGCACTAGCTGAGTCCCGTGGTGATACCCGCGGTTATTGTCGTGTAACGCCGCGGGGCGAAGTTAGTCTAAAAATAGTAGCCTAAGTTACTTTTTATATCATCAGTTACCAATCAGTGAAAGTCCCGTCAAAATCGCTCCATCAGTTCCAGAGATTAGCCGGAACAAACAGACAGACAGACTGAAATTGAAAAATATGTTATTTTGGTATATGTACCGTGTATACATTCAGATGTATTTAGTAAAAAGCGGTTATTTTAATACTACAAACAGTCACTCCAATTTTATTTATTGCTATAGATAAGTCACCCGGGTCATTATTCCTTCCATTCTCTTCTATCACACATTGGTTTAATGCTCTACTGTTCTTTCTGCTCAAATTTTCTTTTACGTAGCTTTCCTTTGGTCGTAATAATCTTAGATATATTACAAAAAAAAAAAAAAACGAACCAGAGATAGCTTCTGCGAATTATACAATGGCACAACTATTTGTGAATTACATAGTTCTACGAAGAAAGAACATTCTAGAAGACTCGACAACGGCTAAACGCCGTGAAAGGAACGTAGGTTAATTTACTTAGATTTCTTTTGGGGTAGTATCTATTTTAATTGTTTTTAGAACGCTAGACTTTAAAAGACTCAAAAACATAATTTCTACCAAATTACCTTATTTAACTAATAAAATTCTCAGATCAATACATATTATATGACCAAACTGTTTCTATGGTGGTAATTCTGTTGTTGTCATCACTAAACTAAAATTCAGTAATTTTCTTTGTTGGATTATATACTTTAATCTCATACGCTTACAGACCATTTTTGGGTAGCTTACATCTCAGCTTTCACTATATTTAGTTCAGTACCAACTAAAAATTACGCTTACTTAATACACGCTTGTTTATTGGAAAAAAAAAACTAAACTTTAAATGTAAAAATTATAAGAAATAATTACTGTAATTTAGTCGGCATATATTTAAACGACGTCTAAGTTTAGTGCGACATGTCAAGTTTCACGTCATACGTTACACGTTTTAAATGTTCAACAGAAGAATAGCAAAAATTATGGCCTAAGTTGAGTAACTTAACTAATTTTGGTTATGCCAAAGTAAATTTTACCTCTTCAAGTAATAAACAAGCGTGCGTCTCTGATTAACGTTTTTTCGGTACTGAACTAAAACACAGTGACAGCTGAGAAGAGAGGTATCGAAAAATGGACTGTATGCACAAGAATAAAGTATATAATCCAACCACAAAATTTACTGAATTTTACCTTATGACAACAACAGCATTACCACCAATAGCTGCCAAGTTTCTCATTTTAATTTGACCTTCGACTCATGATAATATTCAGTAGCGGTCTAAACACACTTCATTAATATTTATGTACCATTGACATAACTAATAATTTCTCCACGTACCGATTGTGTACACTCACCTTAACTCTTGCTATTTCCGGGCGTATGCGCAGGAGTTCGTCGGTAATTAGCCGAGCCGTTGTTTATGGCTGACCCTAAGGCCAGACAATAAGCAATTTGTGCCAAGTACTGCCAAGTGAATTTAAATGTTTATTTAGTAGAATTGTCTTGGCTTCCATATTAGTATAAAGGTTCAGTTTTAATCTAAAGACCGAGAACTACTAATATAGACTAAGCAACATATTCGTAGATTATAATAAATATTTCGTGAAAAGTACACATATTTACTAAAGACTAGATATTGCCCGTGGCTTCGATCGATTGATCATTTATTATTTGGTGTGTCTAACTTTGTAGATGATGATCCTCATTTATGGGTGAATTTTCAGAAATATAATTCTTTAAACGTAAAACAGAATTGTGAGCCCAGCGAATTATTCTTTACTTTGATGAACCAGTTTGTTGGTCAGGGCAAGGAATTTTTAAAACTCTATTTCATCAACAGTTTTTAAAAAGACCACTGCTTCTACTTCATTTTTTTCTTTTCTAAAAGACAACTCCCGCATTAGGTATATACATACTGTATCCTTACAAACATACCTGAAACGAACACATAGAACGTCCAGACTCAAAACAAAAATTTGTGGATCAAACTAAGTGTGGAACTTGGGATTTGAACCGACAACACTTGGTGCAGTAGAAAGCGGCGAGGCAACTGCTAAAACCACTAGGCCAACCGTGCAGTAAAACAACTGTCCTTGCAAAGGAGGGTTTGTTTCATTATATTTTGTATGAGACAAGACAAGTTTGTATGAGATTTCAATTTTTCCATTTCTTTTCAGTGATGTTGTCCTGTATAGTTCGCTGCATATAAATGTATATTTAGGTACATACTTAGAGGTCAAACGAAGCAACAGGACCCCAGATGAGTTAATTTACTTGATCTCTCTCTGAAATGAACGGTACATCGAATCTGCATAACAATTTCGTTCCGTTACTCATAAACCAATTCCTTCTCCGTTACTGTCACGTAGTATATTGGATATGAAGTCCGGAACAACACTGTTTTGTACGTGATCACAAGTTGAGAGTCGCCGAACAGTAACTACACCTGTTATAACTTGCTCCGAAGTTATTATGTCAAGTTTTCGTTGTAGACGTCGTGTTGATCTTGCTAAGTGCAAGGAAAAGTTTTAGAGGACTAAACCTGCAGTATTGTTTTTTTTTTTTTGTTTTTTTTATGTATGGCCCGCCATAATGACTCTACTCTGCCTGATGGAAAGCATAAGCAGAATCCAAGAGTGGTGGTCACCATACTCACTGCGAATGCGGACAATGCAGTATGGCGACCCACACCATGGCGGCCTAGTGATGCTTCTGCATCTTTTAGTCTAGTCAACAAGTTCCATACTTGTTGACTAGATGGAGCCTATTTGGGCCTCCGGTCTCGCACTCACCAACGAAACACGACAGCACGATCGCTGTCATTTTACGTAGATTTTCTGTGCGAGGGTAGTACCGCCCCGGTCGAGCCGGCCCATTCGTGCTGAAATCAGCGTGGCTCTACTACCTGTTAAGACAAACAGCAATGAAATAATGCTAATAAACTAACATAAGTCACGCCTATTTCTCAAAGGGGTAGGCAGAGATATATGATATCCTATTAGGTACTTAAATTAAACTTTTTGGCAACACACACATTAATCCAATTAATAGAAATCTGCAAAGTTAAATGCCTAATTATAATTTTTTCGTCAGGATAAGCCCGAACCCGTGTCAGCATATTAAGAAGTTAAGTCGATAGAAGACCTAATAGACTGCATGGCTAGCGTAGTAGCTTAAGCGGTCGCCACGCCTTTTTCTTCGCTGAGTGTTGAGGGTCCAGACCCCAAATATAACACTTCGTGTGATTCACAAATTTATTATTGTTCTGAGTATTTCTTGTGTCCTATTTATGTATGTTTGTAAAATTTCCCGTGACACTGGATTGATTCCTTATGCGGGAGTTGTTTTTAAGAAAAAAAAAACATTTATAAGTGTAACTATTCACTCTACTTAGGTACAATGAAAGGAGAAAGCGACATCTTATATTTGTATGTACGTAAAGCTATAACTAAAGTAAACCTGTCAAACATAAAACAAACTATTTCACTATACTGAAAACATCTCACCAGTTTGTGAGACTAGCTTGTTGGTAGAAACGCGATGGCAACACTCCTTGACTTACTTACTGAGTTGACAGTCTAAATAAATACAGTAAAACACAATGTACTCTTAACTTGAAGTGTATACAAATAAGGTAGGGTTATTCTAGATCTAACAATAGCAGCATAGCTATTAGAATTACTAAGTTTTGTAGCACGTCGTCTCGTGGAAAGCACTGTTTTGTGGCGACTTCCACATACAGCGCAACAAGAAAACATATGACAGCGCCATCTACCGAAGATACACTGAGCTACGAAGTAACGCACAACACAGAGTTACTACCAATCCTGAATCGCGCAGTGGAAGTTCTTGTGCCAATTAACATGTACATAACAAGATCCCAACATCAACCATTGGGCAGTTGGCCCACCAGGTATGATTACCTCGCCTGGTCGGAGGATCCTCCCTTTGTGTTGGAGGGACATGACACCCGTTCCTCCACAGTTTCATCCCCACTCTACTTACAGAGAGGGCACTATTTTCAAAACACTATTTCCACAGTTTTCAATTTGCAGTGAGATATAGAATAAAAAGTGTATGATGTATGAAACAACTACGTTTGTAGTAAAAGACACGATAGTGCGTCTTATTAAGGGAAAAGCGCTGATGTCTGGGATACAGATATCTAGTCCAGGCACAGATGGCCCAAGTTAAATGCATAATTTGCACCTATAACTAAAAAATTAAAAAAAACAAAAACCGACTTCAAGGTTCGACTCGATTTATCTTAGATGCCATCATCAGATCTTAGTGTCCTTATCATGGTACCACCGTTGGGATATCTCTTTTCTATTAAAAAAAGAATCATCAAAATCGGTTTATAAACGACGAAGTTATCCGCGAACACACATAAAAAATATATACGGTCGAATTGAGAACCTCCTACTTTTTTGAAGTCGGTTAAAAATTATGTACTATGTAAAATACTGTTTAATTGGATAAATAAATATTTAAATATTTCGGACTAGTTAGACACACAACGCCATCTAGTCCCAAGCTAAGCAGAGCTTGTGTTATGGGTACTAGACAACTGATACAAATACAAATATACTTTTTTTTGTAAATACATACATATTATACATAGAAACAACCCAAACTCCGAAACAAATATTTGTAGATCACACAAACATTTGGTTCGACCACGGAATCGAACCCAAGACCTCATGATCAGCAGTCGCACACCCCAACCGCGAGACCAACGAGACCAAAGACCAAATATTATTATTATTGTCAAGCGGACCGCATCTAGATGGAATGACATCCGTGTTTGAGAGGAATTTATTTGCACTAATACTTATAGCGTTACTAATTTGAAATAAATACAAAAAAGGTGGTAGTGAATTTGTTTGCGCAAATAATTCTCTATTATTTGGCAACGTACATCTGCCTGTTGCCTGCTATCTATAAGTCAACATCGTGAAGAGTGGTGCTGCTTGTTTTCGACATTTTGATGACATATATATTCGCATGTTATTTAAAATGTTGTATTTTGTATGATAAATGTATTTTTATACAATATTATAAATATTGTTCAGCGTGTCTAAACGGGACAATAGGGACTAAAGGGACAGTAGGGACTAAAGAGACCTATGATAGGAGACCCGAGTCCAGCAGTGGGAGACGTTATGGGTTGTTAATGATGATGCGTCTAAAGATTTAATAGAGCGGCGCATTGTTTAATAACCAAAGATATATAAATAAATAACAAATACATTCATATTTTCGTAGAAAAGGTAAAAAAATACGTGATAATAAATAGACTACTTATTTTTCGGTGTAACAAACTTAATTGAGGAGCGTCCATCCAATCTAACTTCTATCCCAAAAACTACATATCTGCGGTTATGGTCTAGTCCTTAATTTCATTTAAACTTTAAGTTGTCACAGATAAAATTAAATAAATAAATAAATATTTCGGACATCTAACACACAACGCCGTCTAGTCCCAAGCTAAGCAGAGCTTGTGTTATGGGTACTAGAACAACTGATATAAATACATATATATATATATATATTGTAAATACATATATATTATACATAGAAAACACCCAAACTCCGAAAGAAATATTTGCAGATCATACAAACATTTGGTCCGACCCGGGAATCGAACCCGGGTCGATACCGACCCGAGAGAATACCGAGATAAGAGGTATTTATTTCAGTATCTGGAGTCTATATCTTGCCTGACACAGCAATGTTTTATCACCAATAAATATTTTTCATTTAAGTTCGTACAAATAAAATAAATTAAATTAATAAGCTTTTTAAAAACAAGCTTTTACTGGAATGCCTCGATACGAATGAAACGAGTCCAAACTCGATGATGTTGCGACGTTCCTTTACAGAGTTCCTATGGCCACGTTCCAGCTTCAGCATCAGATCAGCTCCAAGTCATTATAATATTGTATTGTCACGCTATATACATATGCTTGCAAAATTTCAGCAAAATCGGTTGAAGATATTTGCTTCAAAATTGAGTTGCAAGATTCCACCCGAACATACAAGCATACATACATACATTGCAAGTTAATAAAAAGCTTGTAATAAGGGATTGCAACAAGTTGACAATACTTTGTAACATGTTTAGACATCGAAACACGGGACGAAGTTCAAGCAAAATTTACACTGCCGTTTCGAACTAACTCATGTTAACAAATAAACTAGTGTAGACTGGTCTTATAATTTTATCACGACATCAGTTTTCACCTTACTTCTGTATCGTTTTAAACTATTGGTGAACTAGGTGACATTATCGTGTACAGATGACAGCCACTCGATTGAACTTTAGCTGTATTGAGACACGAGATGTGAAACGATTTATCGATAAATGTTTAAAATAGTACTAGTCTGTATATACAATATTTTATTAGATAGATAGATTATTAATAAAGAACAATAAAAATGTATAGTGAAAGTAACTTATCTTTTAGGATAACAAATGTCTAATTTGTAGCCACTTCTAGATGTGGGTCATTTAATTTTTTACGTCAAGGTATTATGTTCGAGTGATGGATTAATGATAGTTAATTTTTTAGAGAAATTCAGACACTTTTTCTTTAAATCTTGAAGTACTTGTTGAAATGAAAAATTCCTGAAACAAATTATTACAAGTGTTGAGTGTTGTATTCTTATCGATATTATAAAATATCGAGAAGTAAAACGGTCTCACATCGACCCTTGAGTCGTTACATTAAAATATGTTTAGAATAATGTTCAGTATATTGTTTATGCCCGCTGTTTCTAGACAAACAATGAAACATACTGTTCGCGATATGTATTTTATGTGAAATTGGTATTTTAAAATAAAGGTACATTGTTATATAGGGCTTACTTGAAAATCTCTAGCTGTATTGTAATCATAAAATTTCTTATATGAACCTTTGTATTGGTCTATGGTCTATGTCTATGTCTAACAGTAGACTTTTTTTCGAGAGACTTTAACTTTTCTCGTTAGTAATGATGTGATTTTAAGAATTTAAAATTAGTTAAAAACATATTCCGACTTTTATAAGTACCGTATAGATTTTCCGTAGGAGAGCCACGCTTCGGCATGAATGGGCCAGCTCGACCGGAGTGATACCACGGCCTCACAGAAAACCGGTATAAAACAGCGCTTGCGCTGTAATTCACCGAGTGAGTGAGGATACCGGAGACCCATGCCCCCCAAAATACATCAGAATAACACATAGACTACTATTTGGCCGCGACAACCGATATACGCGCGGACGGAGCCGCGGGCAACAGCTAGTCTTATGTAGAAAAATCAATTGCTGTTTGTTTGTCTCGCTAAAACTCAAGAACGGCTAGGCCGATTTAGCTGGTTTTGGTTTTAAAATGTTTATCGTAGTTTAAACCTTCTCTGGACTACTCCAGGGAAGGTTTAAACGATGAAAAATTTGAAATAACTTGAAAATCCAAATGCCACGTGTACGAAGTAGCGGGCACAGCTAGTATTTTATAAATATGCCTTCAAAAATTAATTCAGAGTCATTCTTTAAACACCAGAGAAATAATCACCATACTTCCACTATTTAAGAAAGTATTGTACCCCGTAAAGTAGTCGGTCAGAAAAAGTGCGTTGTAGGCGGCCACAAATCATCCGCACGCGATGAGATTGCGATCAACTGCAGCTAACTATGGTGAGATACCGCAGATAGCATCCGTGACCGTAAGGTCTGGCTGATGCAGACATGTCAGACCATAGAATAAATAGTTATTGTCAGTTTCTGGCGTAATTTTTACTTTCTTTAAAAAAAACAATTTCGCATTAGGAATATATACTGTGTGTGGGACTTTACAAACGCAATTAGTCCAAAGTTCTAATTTGCTCTGTTTTGCCGATGATATGAAGATTTATTCTGTAGTATCATCGGCAAAGGACGTGCAAGCATTGCAGGTAGACCTATCGTGACTTGATCAATACTGTCAGATAAATACATTGGAACTTAACCCCGCTAAATGCTCAGTCGTCACGTTTGGTAGAAAGCGTTTTCCAATACTAGCGTTGTACGAACTTAAGGGGCAAGAAATACCTAGATATGATGGACTATATTCATTTATGTAGCTGTTGGTTTTCCACACCGAAATAAATAAATAATAATCGAACACAAAGAACACCCAGACTCATAAAGATTCTTCAGAAACGTTTTGAGGTAAAATATCCACATTAAGTCTCTCTCATTTTTATCCAAATTAAATGCAACTAAATTTGGGGTCTGGACTATCGCTTTCCATTCTAGGTTAATTCGTTTCTAATAAGTTAGCACAGTTTCCATCAATAACCAACTATTGTAGCCAAAATCCGGACAGTTGCATCCATTTTACCTCTTTCAGGATTTACAGTTTTATTTCATAGCTGTCATCTAATAGGTGAAATAATCCTAAAGATGTAATGAGCTAATTGATGTTCTCCATCAAGTGCGATATTCTACAATTCTCAGAAAGGGGCAGGTACATTTGCTTCTTCAAGCTGCTCCATTACCCATCTCGTTTATTGTCTTTTTGATATTTGACGAGTGTAAATATTTCAATAGATTATATTATAGATATTCTTAAAAACTACAAAAATCTAATTTACTAATATTTCAATTGTTTTTGTAGCTAAATGTAATATTCAAACCGCATCTGTGTACCACAAACACAACTACAAGTAAACTTTAATTAGCTCACGATAGAGATCTTGTTTTACAATACAATTTGGCTTAATAGTTTAAATCATACATCGCTTAAACATGTATTAATAAAATGTGACCACAATGAAGGGCTTCAATCTCGATTATAGAACATTTACATTTTTTAAATGCAAACTCGGAGACCCAAGTCCATCGATCTCATGATATGAATAAGGCATTTAAAAACGCATTCAATATTGAACGTTGGCAGCTCAACGTGCATGCATACAAATCAGGAATAAATACAGTCAGGTTGATACAATAATGAAATACATGTTCAGTATTTCTGACGGCTACCACATATTCGTTTAAAAAGTCAAGTTTGCCTTCTTGAGCTCAGAACAAGCAATTGTACTTACATAGTAAAAATAATATTCTCTGGTCACTGTTCTATGATATTTGCAATTGAAAATGAAACCTTACTCTGTTACATGTCAATTGGACAACAATGATTTATCACCAACAAGTGCAAAATATTCACAACAAGAAAAAGAACATTCAACTAATGGTGTGTTCACATGTACCCACAAATCATCGTGACGTGATAGCGATCAACTTTTACTGACTGACGATATGAAGTGATACAGATAAGGCAATTTTAGCAAGTGTTTGAGGCATTCAAACGTGTGCGTTTGCAAAGCCTTTTGTTTTCTACCACTTTTATGAGATGGTAAAAGGTAAAAGTGTGATTGAGGTCAAAGGTACTCGGTGAAACGTGAAATTATGCGGCAGATATGATCTTGATCTCTAGATAGTAGATAATTTTAAAATTCCAGCTCCATCTCAAAAATATTCGGTGATGCAAGTTCAGGCACGATATTTGTTTCTGAGGGAATTATGATGCAAAAAGATGTAATATGATTTCGAAATTGAAACTAAACTATGTTATTTTGTTTCAGGTATGTAAAGATTTTTATACTGTTCCACCTATGAAGTTTCCAGTGACGTAAGTCTTTTAATTTTAGGAATAATATAAAGCTTCTCTCTACCGTCTTATCTACTCTTTAGAACTTTGCTCTACATTGCGACCAAGCCCGTCGTTTAAGTGTAAAACAACTAGACGTGTACCAAATATATTTACTGTTTCTGTCTGTCCCGTCGAGATTAACGCTTATGACTATGTTTGGACAGGATCCTACTGTAGTGTCCGCGGTCATCTAATAGCAGAGATTTGCATACATATATGTATGAAAATCTTTGCTATTCCTAAATTGGTGATGTTCCGAGTACTTTGACAGGAATCGCAACTACCTAATTTAGAAGAAAACTCATTTTCAGCTTCTATCGACCTTTTGTAAGTAACAAACCACAATCATACTCTGCGAACATTATTAGCGAACTTCAACATCGCAATGTACTACCAATTAGATTATTGTTATCTTGGATAGATAGCGTTGAAGACCTTCAGTGATATCTGTTATTTATAAACTTATAAAAGCACAATACGAGTACAATGGTACCTAAAACAATATCGATCATCGAAACGCAACAAAGGGGCTTAGATAGCATCGACGCGACAGAGTTTCACTAGCGTCGTGTCTATTCGACTCGATACCATCGGGTTTCGATTCGAGATCTCTATCGAGTGTCGTTCGTGCGAACATGTCAATTGTCAGCTGTGGCACGTGATATAGGGAATATTTTCGTTTCTATTAAATAAATTGATGAACATATTATAAATAAACGTAATTTTTCAGTTTTATTAGGAAATGGGATTGGAATCACCCATTTCCTAATAAATTAGTTATAAATTTGATCCTTAACTGCTAGATCAATCGTCATGCAATTATCAAAGTTTCGGGAAAGATTAAAAAGTACCTTAAAAATATTTTCAAAATATACAAAACTATACACGGCTTATAGCTATCTTCCATGAAGTTGATATTTATTGTGTTGATTGCTCCTTACTGTTCTATAAAGTCTTTGTTCATTGTAACATTGTAAGCCATTGTTGAGGTCAGTAATCAAGACAACAAAGTCACATTATGTTCATTGGTCTATTTAAATACTTAGGACTGAAAAGGAGCTCATATTTTCGCTATGACCACCTGTTTCATGGAACAAATACACTGTTAGATGTGCCACACTTAAAGTTAAATAGAATTAAAAAACAAATATTTTAGTATATTTTATTTTTATTTTTATTTTATTTAAATATTTTAGTCCCCAAAATTCCTCAGAGTACTGAGCACCTGAAGTAAAGCAACATCTCAGAAATGAATATAGGATGTTTTTTTATCTCCACCTTACTGGTACTGTGTCGTTATCCTCAATTCTGAGGGTCGTGACCTCTATTTGGAACTAATGTGCGAGTGATAGCTCGCCACCCATTTCTATCTTGAGCACTGTGTAGGGCAGCATGAGTTATTGTATAACCGCACCGTTTATTCCTGTTTTATCTACAAACATATCATGGGTCCTATTTCAGACTGAACACAAATCGTCACTGACAAATCAATAGACATTACTAAACGTTTTCTATTCCCACACGTGATATTTACATACGACCAATTTGAATTCAATGTGTTTTCTAACGTATATTTTAGAAACCTGTTCCCGATTGAGTGGTGTGCTTCGCAAAATGGATTTACAGCTTCTGTGTTCAGTCTTCTTGCAAACTGTATAACCTAGTAATGTTCCACGATGAGCACGATGCTAATATTTAGTATGGGATGTGATCCTCATAACATGATTACCATAATATGTGTATGTAGCACATACACATATTGAATTGCCATAGAGGCGTCTAAATCATTTGAAAAGACGGAAAGGCGATTTTATGATGATGATGTAGCACAGTGTTCTATGAGTCAAATAGTTACTAAACTTACATAATCGACCGCTCTCATAGGTCTACGTATAAATAAAATATAAAGGTAAAATCAGACAAGAAGCGGAATGGGATGATGTCAATTCTGTATGATATGTCAATATCATACAGCATCGACGTCGTGACCACATTTCACAACTACTAGTACCATACATTTATACTTTACCACGCTACCGCCCTACCACTCATGAGGTCTGACCCAACCATAACATATTTACAGTTTTGCATACCTAGTTCAAAAATCATAATGAGGAAAAATCAGTATGAGTAAATGTAAATGATTTTGTGGGTGTAAAACAACATATGTGTGAAATTGAGTTAACATCTAATGCAGGGTATATTTATATTTCTAAAACGGCACGAATTTAGGGTTCCCAAAAATCGATGAACTAACAATTGTTATTCTGAAAATTGGTCATAAAATGTTATTTTATATGAATTTAATAAACATGCTATTGTCAAGTGAAACTCTGTAATATGAAAACAGAGGCATGTAATAAATTCTGCATTTACCTATTGTTCAAGCGTTGGGGTCGTGAGAAACAATTATGAAAATCTTATTATCGGAAAATGAAATACATTACATCGAAACTACATTTTATGGTTGTTAACATGAACGTTGATGGTTGTTTCATTTCAATAATTTGAATTCCACAATGTAAAATCATCATCAGTTTATCACATTCCATAGCTGGGCACAGTTCTCTGCAGTTGTTCCGTCAAATAACGACCCTTAGCTTCTCGCATCCAGTTCCTGCAGCGCATTTTACCTAATTTGCTTGATTGAAATTGATTTTATTTTAATTGAAAAACTGCCATGTCGTGATGTAATACACATTTTTATAATTTTAATAGCACGATGCAGAATTCGTTTAACTGGAAAACTTTACTTTCGTAAACACTTAACAGATACTGCTATTAAATAGAAATCTCAGCCAATTAAATGTCAAATAGTGGTATTTGAACAACTACATTAAGGAAGTTGTATACGTACTAGAACGACATATAATAAAAGTGAAACCAACGATAAATAAGACATATCTAACA
Source organism: Diaphora mendica (assembly GCA_949125395.1). Lineage (NCBI taxonomy): Eukaryota > Metazoa > Arthropoda > Insecta > Lepidoptera > Erebidae > Diaphora > Diaphora mendica. The sequence continues at coordinate 5,367,651 of OX421331.1, read as the reverse complement.
TATAACTAGATCTAATCATCACATTGCAACAAGAATGTATTTTCCGCTATAAAATTAAACAAGGCAATGGATTTCCGAAACCAATAATCGATTGGCGGCCTGCGCAGAATGCTGTATATATCACTTTCATACCATCAATGGTATGTTGGTTTAACTACAGTCGCTGTCAATTGTAAAAGTACCTTTCTCAATCAATTTCACCGCAAATATTAGTGAAACGTTCGTCCGTTTAACCCGATAGAGTGTGAGAATTTTATCGCCTGCGGCAAATCGGTTGACAATCGAGTCGTTAGCTACCGTGAGTTCTCGATAAGATGTGTACGCATCACTAGAATCGTACGCACGATTGATTTTTGATCGCTATTTTGATTGTATTTCAAGCTTTGAAGTTTTAATGAATTCGTTGAATGTAGCTCACTTCTATATGAAATAGGAGTCTCGATTTTTTGCTACAGAAATTTATTTATATTTTGAGATATGATACAAATTATTTGAACTTTGTATTATATATTATCTCAGTGTGAATTTTTTACTTATTTTTTCCTTCTTATTACATATTTATGAGTTGTTCTAATCTCACATATCAAGGGAGAGAGAAAGCCAAGCTTCGGTACATTATTATGGTTCAATTTGACCCCTGTGTTATCAACGCCTCATAAAAGCCCACTGTTTAGCAATTATTTTGTCGCTTTTCATTTTACTTTACGTTTGCGTGTTCTTCAGTGGAGACCGCGTCTCAGCAAATATAGTGTAGGACGTCCGCAGGCCAGGTGGAGAGAGTATTTAACAAGATGAGTGGCACGAGCTGGATGCGAGAAGCCGAGGATTCAACCAAGTGGTATGTCGGAGAGGCCTATGTCTAGCAGTGGACTGTGATAAGCTGATGATGATGGCTGAATGAGTGACCTTATGAGTGGTCAAAACTAGAGAGTTTATTCAATTCAAAATTAGGGAGGTGACTCTTCACCTCCCTAATTCTGGGGTAAGAGCACTCATAACGCGGCTCAATTCTTATGACTTTATGAGCAACAAAATATTAATCAGATGGTCAGGAAGCTTCATTACATTAATGATGATGATGATGCTAATTTATAATACGTTTATTAGAACCATTTAACACTAGAAAAATATACTGATACAAAAAATGCTGTCCATAAAAGTTTTTCCACCGCATATGTTAATTATAAGGACAGGTTTACGTGAAGTTTCATAATACCGGAAGATAGCCAAGTGGTTATTATCCGTTAATACGCGCCGGCATATAAAACGATCTCCGCCTTGTTGGTTTACAGCTTGCTTAGAGTTGACTGGGTGCCTGATTTAATATGTATTCATGGTAATTACTATATTTTACAATTATTAATAAAAATCTTCTCTGAGTATCCTATCCTAGTCCTTTTTTGTATCATCGTTATGAAGTTTTGCATTCACATTATCAGCGACTTTGATAATATGTATGCTCTGACATGTATGTAACATTTCATAATGGTCAATTGTTAAAGCGCGGAATAGACAAACAAATATAACATTGTTGGTTAATTCTATCTGTTTTATTTATTTCATACTAATAAAGTAAGAAATCGGAATATCTACAATGCAGATCAGTAAGCTGTGTCCGCAACTATAGAATCAGATGATACTACTTTTGCCGTCTTAATTATTTTACATGACCAAATGTATAAGTTCTTATACTCGTGCTTAAATTGGGTATATACATATATTAAAAATCTATTTTATTATTATTTCTTTTTATATTTATACTAGCTAACCCGGCGAACTTCGTACCACCATATTTTTCTTTCGTAAATATTTTCTAAATTTCCGAAAGACTTGTTTTATCACTTTCCCCGCCTTAGCTTCCCACAGATAGTGTACAGTTGCGGATGAAAAAAAAACTTTGCCGGTAACCTTTTAATTTTCTTCTGTGCATACCTTGTCCTAAAAATAACGAACACATAAAAAAAGAATTATCAAATTTGATGCAGTCGATCGGAAGTTATGCGCGTACATACATTTCGGCGATTCATTTTAATTTCTATAGATGAGCCTGCCAAAATGACTCTACTCTGCCTGATGGAAAGCATGAGCAAAATCCAAAAGTAGTAGTCGCCATCCTCATTGCGAATGCAAACAATGCAACAATGCAGCAAGCTGACCCACACTATGGCGGCCTATTGAGATGCTTCTGCATCATTGGGCCTCCGGTCTCGCACTCACCAACGATACACGACAACACGAATGCTGTCATTGTAGTTTGGTCTTCTGTGACAGGGTAGTACCGCCGCAGTCAATACGATCCTTTCGTGCAGAAATCAACTTGGCTCTACTACCTTTATTCTGTTATGGAAGAATAGAAATCATTTTACACACTTTCAATTATTCGAAATGATAAATGATTCACTTTAATCCTCACATGACTCCGTTCATTGAAAAGGGTGCAACTGGTAATTATAACTTCCTCGACAATGTGGGTTAGGTTCATTACTTTTAATTGATGTTTATGATGCAACTAATTTTCGACAAGGGACGAAGTGAAAGTTTACATACACTTTGTTGAGTGTTGTAAATTTTGCGATCTACGGAAACGGATGGGTTTGATTAACTTAAATTAATCTTGTTTAAATGATGGCGTAGTTTTAATCATTTTGTAATGCAACATTCACTCTGTATTTAAAAATATTAGATGCGACTTTGAAATATATTTTTCGTACCTTTCGTAAGCCACTCCTTGAGTCTTGAAGCTTTTCTAATTAAGATTTTTTTTCCAGCGACCGAATCAAGAAATTCCGTAACGTAACGAGAATAAAATCTGACACCCGAAGCTCGCACGGATCGAGACGAGCTGCTCCGAAAGCTGTCTGTCTCAGAGACAGACAGACAAAACAGTCTGGGTTTGAGAAAGTTTAAAGGTGTATAGGTATCTATCATATCTTTATAATGTCAGACTCACCGCATGTGCGCCCCAAAGAAAAAAAAAATGCATAAATAAAAACCGGTCCGCGCCATCTGTTGAGCTGTTTCGCAACTACGAGGTACACTAACGTCCTCTATTATTTAAATACTTTTTGAACAATATTAAATGAGAAATTGGCGAAAAAAAAAAGTAAAAGTTGATAAAAAAATGCTATGCAATAGCTTTATCGCGGCAGTCCCCGAGTGCCACACGTATTTTTTTATTTTCTTCCTTTTTCAAATTGATTACTTTCGTCAAAATAAAATTAGCTTCTAAAGGTTATGACTTTCGTTGACGTGAAAGTTATTTTCCTATTTATAGGAAACTAGCTATTGATCGCCGCTCCACCCGTTTGTATGTCGGTTATCGAGGTAGAGTAGTCTTTGTTCTTCTTCAAGAATCAAAGTATCTCCATACCAAATTTTATTGAATACGTTGTAGCGGTTTAACCGTGAAAGCATAATAAACAGACACACAGAATTTCTTTCGAATTTACGATTAATATTTTGGAGTTCACGACTGCCCTTTTGTTTTTTAATCCCTAAGAATGTGTATACAACATTATAATGTGTATACTTGAGATATTTATTAATTAAAATAAAAAAAACGTATTTATGATAATCATATTAGTTGAAATTACTTTGCATAATTCCGCATCTGGTACCCTCTGTTGTAATAAATACGAAGCAACGCGGAGAAACAAGAGTGTTCATTCATTTTTAATGTGTGGCTGTGAGCGAGTCAGTTATAAATAGATGATATCAGAATTTACACGCGAAGACCAAACACATAGTGAGGGGAAAGTGGTGATGTATTAAGTTATCGATAACGTGACCTATTGTTATTCTGTATGTTTTATTCTTGATGAGAAAAATCTTAATTTGTTAAATTTGTTTTAGTAACAGGGAGCTAATAGACACTATTTATAGTGTCTTAGATTAACGAGAAATCACTTCACCTTAATATAATAATGCGAAGGAGTGAGTTAGTTTTATAATATGATAATTATATGAGTCAACTACATACATTTTTCTATTAATTACTTGTAGAAGGCAAAGTGTCAATACTCAGAAAAAAATGAAACACAAAACTTATTTAAGCTCTTTTTGATAGATGTGTGTCATTAATAAAATAAAAACACTAGTTGTCTAACGAGTCTTAAGGAGTTGTAGTAATCTATTTAAATCGATGTCATAATAATTTCTACAATGGAAAGTTTAAAAAAATTAGGGAGAGATTAATTTATCGATATTTTTTTTCCCAGCACTACAATGAACCCCCCTGATCCGCACAGTGGGAACGCACAGTGGTTCGCTATAAATAATCAAACACAAGATAAAATTGTAAAATTATTATTGTTACATTGCACACTAGTCATGAAAACATATCGGCTATACAATTCAAAACCTAGTCAGGGACACAGAACTTTATTAGATAGTCATAAAATTATTGCGAGAATGTCTCGAGAGTACTTCCTAAGTTTTGCAAACTTAAAAATCCTTTTTTTAAATGCGATAAATACTTGTTTAGTAGCTTGCAGTCAGCAATGTTTTTTGGGCAGAATTAATAAATATCTGTGTTTAGGTTTTGCAATTGTCCTGTTTATATAATATTATGTATATTTAACATTGTATCGAAAATATTGACCTGCTGAAGAAAAAAGAAATCTATTTGTAATTTTTAACGCACTGTTAGAAAATTATATCTCGTCAGGAAGTAAGAATTAAAAATCTTTTATGGTTTCATTACACACACACACATATCTGATGAAAAAGACGTAAATATCGCCTTCTGCTAAACAAATAAGCACACTGTGTGTATAACTGACATTAATTTATGACAGATTAATTATAATAAAAAACAATCGTGTAGGTAATATATTATAAAGATAATATCTATTGAATGAATAAACCTTGCGAAAAGTAAAAGTTGTTCATTAACTTTTGACAATGTCTAGATCATGATTTAAATTAGCATAAACATATATTTTAAACAAATTATATTAAAATATTATATGCGTCTATTATTATATAAAATGCATGATTTTTTTATGATTTATTGGTAGAATAGATAATAGATTAACATATATGTTATATATATTATTATGTATTTATCCTTGCATTTGGAAATCTCAATAACAATATATACAGCGTGCGTCTCAAAAGAACAAGTAAAATTCCTGATTAAATACTTCATTGCCGAGACATAGCTTCAACAGATGAACTTGTTCAGATGAAATGAACTTGATAAGCAAATAATTCTTACCCACCTTCGACAGAAATGTGCTGAATCGACTAGAGTGATACATGACTTCACAAAAAACTCGCGTTAAGGTTTTTTTACACCGCTTTTAACCTAAGTGCGAAGAGAACCCAAAATCCGGGAAGTTTGGGCTCCGGTTTTCTTATTCTGAGTTTTTGAATACAAAAGATGCCAATGCACTTGTGCCTCTTGAATTGCAAGTGTCCACGGATGGCGAAAGTCAGTTCTTATCAGGAGACTCATCAGATCGTTTTCCCTTACTTCTGAACTAGGAATAACAGTATCCTAAATTTTTTAACAAGATATATGAAGGAGACGCTGCACGAGACTGATATGGTCCCAGACAATCAGAGTTTTTTTTAATATCCTTATACATCTCACATAGTTTCTTTTTTTTTTTCTATAGGCAACTCCCGCACTAGCAATAAATCCTGTTTCGCCGAGGACTTTACAAACATACATGAAACGGACACAAAGAACACCCAGACTCAGAACAACAATTTGTGGATCACACAAAGTGTTGTCCTACGTTGGATTTGAACCCACGACACTTGGCGAAGTAGGAAACGGCGTGGTGACCGTTAAACCACTAGGCCAAACGTGCAGTCTTCAGATCCTAGCAAAGCAAAGCCTGTACTATGTTAACCAGACTGCTGATAAACATTATAGATAAATTACACCAAGACACAGAACAATAATGATCGTTCTTATCACACAAATATTTGTTCTGGTTGAGAATTGAACCCAAGCGCGAGAGAGAGAGAGCGCTAGAGCGAGACAATATAATAATTATGGATGACATGACGTGTTCTCACAATTACTCGTAAGCCTAGAACATACCCGTCAATGAAGAAGATTCTGCACGTAATTGGTCAGATGGTGAGATCCTGTCTATGAGAGTCACTACTCTTCAACCCCTCTACAGACAAAATATCGACTAAAAGCGCATAAACTCTCTGATCTCCATGACGCTAACTTTTTTTTTATGTAATTAAAACACAGCGCAACACATTGAAACACAGCGCAAGCACTATTTCACACCGGTTTTCTGTGAGGCCGTGGTATCACTCCAGTCGAGCCGGCCCATTCATGCCGAAGCGTGGCTCTCCCACGGTAGAACTTATTCTATTCAACGCGATTGTTTGCTAACTGTATGCAACAACAAACAATAGAACGTGTTTGATCTGCCTGATTGATTGAATCACATTACCTGGCGATAGTTTCTGGTGATAGAGCACATATGTTCCTATGTTTCCACCTATTTATTACGAGATAAATGAGATTGTTAACGAGATACTATTGTTTCGTATTGAAATAATTATTCGATTAAGATGGGAAGATATTTACTGTTATGGGAACGAATATTATTAGGGTTAGTACTCCTATCAAAATTCGTTTGTAATTTTTTTTAATACCAAAACTAATATTATTAATATTTTTTATACCAAATACGTAATTTAATAAGAAAAGTGACAGTGGGTTATTCTATATTTCTAAAAAAATCTTCATATAGTTTTGCATATGCTAATTTTTATAATGATTTGTTCATATTGATGATGATTAAGAAAACGCTAAAAGATGACTTTTTCGGAATGATTGTATCAATTTTCAATTCAAAAAAATGTGTTCTGAAATCATATTAGATCCTTTGATAAACTTTGCATCTTGAATTGTTAGTGAAGCCTTTAAATATATACATACTAATATTATAAATTCGAAAGTAATTCTGTGTCTGTTACGCACTACACCCATTTCAATGAAATTTATCATTGAGATACTTACCGTAATCAACAGATGCGGCGCGTAAGCAACATAGCGGAGCCGCGAGCAAAAGCTAGTTAGAAAAAATAACACTTTTTGAATCGCAAACCATTTTTATAGTATCTGTAATGGTTTTTTTGGAAAAAACTGTGTTAAAAATTTTTAATTCATAATTGGGGACTTTGCATAAATGGTATAGTTCCTAGTTGTATGAATTATTTTAATTCAACAAATTAGATAGGTACGTGTTAAAAACATTCTGAAGAGTTTTATATATATACTAGCTTTTACACGCGGCTTCGCTCACGCAGACTTTTATCCCCTGATTTACCACCTTAGGAGTGGAATTTCCAAAATTCCTTTCTTAGTGCTCACTTACGTTATATAAAGATCCTACATGCAAAATTTCAAGATTCTAGCTACAGCGGTTTGGGCTGTGCGTTGATCTCTGGGTATGTCAGTCAGTCAGTCACCTTCCTCTTTTATACATAGAAGATAGATTGAGTTCATCAGCAGAATTTATTTTCTTATAAGCACGTTAGCATAAATTATGAATCAATCAAAATATCATTACGGATTTGGTCTAAACGATAAACTTATAAATATTTTTAACTACTTTTTAGAGTGATAAATAAGGCTCAAAGTGAAAATAAAATATTACAACAGAAATGGTTAAATTCTGCATTTTCAGAGAACTTCTAAATTACCAAAAATCCTTTTCCCCAGTTAACCATATCAAAAATCATTTATTATTAAAGTTCAGTTTAAAAAACAGTTATAAGGAACGTTATGAAATCTTTCACATGTATGTTTTGCTTTATTATTTATGCTCAGGGTCCTGTTCCCTACTAAATATTCTATACTGTATTCCCTCCTCAATGTCCTCGTATGTTAGCCCAAGGCTTTCATGTTGACCAGCACAACATAATACAAACACAAGCGAAAGTGCTTTTTAGGTTAAAACATTTATGATCAATGTATTCTTTCCAGTGCAAACTGTCACTATTTCATTAGTCATCAATCAAGTCTTTATCAGTTCACTGCTAGACATATTTTTTTTATGTATGGCTCACCAAAATGACTCTACTCTGCTTGATGGAAAGCATAAGCAAAATCCAAGAGTGGTGGTCACCATACTCGTTGCGAATGCAGACAATGCAGCATGGCGACCCACACCATGGCGGCCTAGTGATGCTTCTGCATCTTTTAGTCTATTCAACAAGTATGGAACTTGTTGACGAGACTATTTGGGCCTCCGGTCTCGCACTCACCAACGAAACCCGACAGTCGACAGCGAACGCTGTCATTGTACGTTGATTTTCTGTGCGAGGGTAGTAAGAGAGAAGTTCGCCGGGTCAACTAGTAATTATATATTAACAATAAATATATTTGTTAAATATAATTAATTTAAATACGAGTATATACGTAAAGAATAGTGTGTTTATTCGTGTGTAATATCATATTGTACTAAAACAACTACAAGTAGAATCAAACTGAATTTGGGTTTTAAAGGATGCTCGTGAATTTTTTTTCGATCCAAATAATAAGCCTGCGGTTCTATTTTCAATATAATGGTTTAAAATGATTTAATGTTCCATCTATTTTAATCCAAATAATAATAGTTCGTTTCTTTCTATGACTTGCACCACAATTATATTAACATTGCATATACTAGTACAATGGATGACGCTCCTATCGCCGCCGCGCTGGCTGAGATATTACTCTGACATAGTTTTATGAATCATCAATTGTCTTAATTGAAATTGAAACGTATATAACTTATACAAAACTATTTAACATATTCAAGAAACAATTCTTTATAATATATCACTTGCAATATTTATATAATTCTATCGATTTAAAATTGGAAGTACTATTGTTAGCGTGACTGCACGTTTGGCCTAGTGGTTTAACGGTCACCACGCCGCGCCGGTTCCTACTTTGCCAAGTGTCGTGGATTTAAATCCCACATAGGACAACACTTTGTGTGATCCACAAATTGTTGTTCTGAGTCTGGGTGTTCTTTGTGTTCGTTTCATGAATGTTTCTAAAGTCCCCCGTGACACAGGACTTATTCTTAGTGCGGGAGTTGTCTTTAAAAAAAAAAAAATTTAAGAAAATTTCGATACCATGAAAACGTGTGGATTACTAATTAAATATTTTATTAACAAAAGAAGTGTAGAAAATTAATAGTTAAAATTAATAATACTGTCACAATTCATGGCGTACTGGAAAACAAAAATAAAATATGTACCAGAAAAAAGCAAAAAATAAAATTCTTAAAGATAATGTAGCCGAAGCCTTATCGAATAAGCATAATGAAGTTCGGTGACCGAATGCAGATTTATAAGGAACTAGCTGACCCGGCGAACTTCGTACCGCCATATTTACATATCTGTCTCAGCTTCCCACAGGCAGTGTACAGCCGCGGACAAAAAAAACTTTTCACGTTATCTTTTATTTTTATTTTTTCTAGCAAAAAATAATTAATGAAATCGGACTATGTATTATTGAATTACAAATAAGTACATATTTTGACTTTCATCTCCTCTCTCCAAGAAACCGTGCTAAATTTCGGGATAAAAACTATCCTATGTCCTACCTCGTAGTATGAACTCAAATCATAATCATCATATAAATTTTGGAAAAAGTAATAGTCGGTAGGTGCAAGGTCTGGTGAGTATGGCGGATGAGGGAGAGCTTCCAACCCCAGCTCTTGCAGTTTGGAGACTGTCTGTTGCGCAGTATGGGGTCGTGCGTTGTCGTGAAGCAGCTGCAAGAGCTGGGGTTGGAAGCTCTCCCTCATCCGCCATACTCACCAGACCTTGCACCTACCGACTATTACTTTTTCCAAAATTTAGACAACTTTTTAGTGGGTAAAAAATTCAATTCCCGAGAGGCAGTACAAAATGCCTTTGAAGAGTTTGTTGCCCCCCGTCCAGCTGATTTTTACAAGAAGGGCATCAATAAACTGCCAATGCGTTGGCAAAGATGCGTCGATTGCATGGGTGATTACTTCGAATAACAGAAATAAAAAAGTTTGAAAAAATAAGTACTTTCACTTATTGCATACAAAACGGCAACTTCATAGGTAAATACCTATTATTACAAAGAATTTCTAATTTTAAAAAGATAATTTTATTAAAAAATCTGGAGAATTTATTTAGGGAAGCAAAAACTCTCTATAAGGAAAAATCTATTCTATCAAATGGCATACAATATTTTCTCTATTAATACACGTTACCTCTCGCGGCCTTATCTAAACCAAAACAGGCTAGCGCAACTGTCAGTTAAGCGTGTAATTACTTACTCGAACGGTGATCACGAACAATGGTGGCTGGAATCGCTCGTGTGCACCGACCCTTATGCATTGTCCGTTTTTTATACAAGATCAAAATAATTTTGTACGTTAATTGTCGTTAATTTGATGTATTATAGATGTTATCGGACTTTGTGAGTCATTGTATCTTAATAGCAATGCTGTAAAAGACTTTCGGTTTGCGACTGTAAATTATACCGAAGATCTGGCTTGGTTGGGACTAATTTCACCCGCATAATAAAGTACTACCGAAATCATTACACTTAAATGTCTTCATATTATGTCATTGGTAATTTGAAGAAGAGATAAGGTCGTGAGTTTTTTTACTGAATATCTTCTTACATTGTTTAAATGTTTAAGAACAAACGGTTATTCCAGTCACATATGAAAGGATTATCAGTTTTTTTTTAAATAATTTAATAACGAAATAGCCTGGTAACACTACAAAACCGATAGTAGGTGATTGCTGGTGCCTTTGATTATTCAAAACACCATTATTAGAAGATAGTATATTACTGACTTGCCAAACACGGTTTACCATACTTTTGTGATTGATTCTGATGAACTACAACCTTCTTTAAAATCAAAATCATAAGCTTCATCATCGCAGTGAGAGTCCTCTCCCGAAGACCGGCAAAGAGTGACCGTAAGCAGTATCTCATCAACAGTCTTCAATAGTCAGTCTCTCCACTGCTGGTCATATGCTTTTTTATGACTTAAGGGGCAAACGAGCAGACGTATCGCCTGATGGTAAGCGATTACCACCGCCCATGGACACCAGCGGCGTCACAAGTGCGTTGCCGGCTTTTGGGGATTGGGGGGGGAGGTAGGGGTAGGGGGATTGGGGTATGAGCCTCCGGTATCCTCACTCACTCGGTGAAACAGAGCACAGGCGCTGTTTCACACCGGTTTTTTGTGAGGCCGTGGTATCACTTCTGTCGAGCCGGCCCATTCATGCCGAAGCGTGTCTCTCCCACGGTTATAAAGAGGAGTCTGCGTAGAAAGGAAGTAACAATATAGTGAAAGATTATAATGCAGTACGAGGTTATAATACATATAATGAAAATAATGTTTCAAAGAATTAAATGAACAAATGAGTCCAGATAGCAAAGTTTAAGCGTTCGCCTCGCCGTTTTCTACTGCGCTGAGTGTAGTGGGTTAAAACCCCACATGGACAACACTTTTTGTAAATCACAAATTGATGTTCTGAGTCTGGGTGTTCTTTGTTTTCGTTTAATGTATGTTTATAAAGTCCCCGTTACACAGGATTTATTCCTACTGCGGGAGTTGTCTTTTTTAAAAGAAAAAGAGAATGAAACATACTTTACCTTAAGTAGTTTAAAAGTATTACATTCCAAAGACTTTAAAAGAAACCTTTTATGCAAAACACATCGATATATTCCCACCACAACGTAACACGCAATATAGTGTCATCTACCCGAATGTCACTGAATCGATAATGTGTACCGTTATGCGTGCGCGCATCAACATGTGCTCATTGCAATTCTAATCATGTGCTAGTGGTGGCGTGACGCCTTTGTTTTGGGTTCGGGGGCTTATTTTACTCAGAATTGAAGGTGGGTAAACTTTATGTGGATTCAGGATAATAACCATGTTGGTTTTGGCAAAGTACTTTTATCCTTTCAAGGTGAACGAATGTTTTAAAAATTAAATAAAATTGTTTTTTTTACATTCGAAATTCTGACGACTCTGAAGTTGTCAAAAGAAGGAAAGCTGGCTGTCGAAGCAATCGACTACTCATTTTCCTTTAAAGTTTTCAATAAATCAGTAAAGAACGAAGAAGCGCTAAAGAATTTGTTAAATTTTCTTGAATCATTTTCCGGAACATTGCTAGCACTATGAACAACAGTTCCTTTCAATAAGAAGGGTTTTGTATTCTACGTTTGGAATCTTCTACATTACTTTTTTAAAGATGTGTAGATTTATTTTGCAATGATAGAATCTCCTTTTTTTACTTCTAAATGAGAAATAGCAACTTAAAAGACATTTTTGATTTGCTTTCAATTAGTATTTGGAATTATCTAGTATACATAGCAGTAGTAATTTGAATTAAGTGGCACATCTACTGCAAATGCTCTTAATTACAGGAAGCGTTAAACTCTAATTTAAACAGTAGAAAATACTAATAAAGAATCTTGAATTCAATTAAAGGTATAAAATATACACTTCAGACATCAAAGTCTTAATTTAAAACTCTCCCATACAGATACCATGATATAACTGTTTGATCCCCAATAAATGTCTTACACACAATATAAGTCGTCAATCTCGGAAACTTCAATAACTCTTTAAGTCATACACGATTCTAATACTATTCAAGTATTCCTCCATTAAATGCTATTAAATTACTAATTTATGTCTTCATTAATATTCTGTCCACGTACGCTTAGTATGAATGTCATAAATACGCATGTTTCATCATTTCGTTAATATTTTCCAGGGTTTATTACAATATGGGTATATTATAAAATAGTAGAGCCCTTGTATTCCAAAACGGTTCAGTATATTGTCTGGTTAGTCTATAGTTACTAGTGAGCAGGTTTTAGGTGGTTTGCGCATGTGAGGTCCAAGGTACGAAGCGTGTGAAGTTTGCCACTTCACACGACTCAGGCATAAATTGTAGATGTATGCATGTCTGAGTAAGTATAGCATAGTAGGCATTAGGGATTTGAGGCGAAACAAGGATCATAATAAAACATTATTAGTTATCAAAAGCCTTTTTAAAGACACTGTTGGACATAACACTCTCCCTAGAAAGATGCTAAATACTCACACTGTGTTATAATATTGTTCCATTTAGAACACATGTAAACGCAGTGTCTCGTCCCTCTTAATTCTGACCTTCAAAGGACATTAAAACTTTTCTAAGCTGGAATTTTTTGGGCACTTTTAACTTAAGTACCCAAACGTAAACAAACTACAGAAGTACATTTAGGTTGCACTTTTAATGAGCTAATTTGGCAAAATGTAACCACATTATCTTATTCCCATAGCGCACCTAAAGTAAAGATTTATATTTGTGTCCATCTTGTCTCTCATAAAGAAACGTTGGCTTTTTATGCATTATACGAGTATATTCTAAGAGTTAATAAAAAGTAATAATGCCGAGCATAAAATATATGAGCAAATAGTTTTTCTGCTAAAATTATAAAAGTAAGATTGCAGAAACAAAATACAATTTGAAGTTGGTAAATTGGAGTCAATGACGTCACATGGTCTTACGAGCTTTTATTTTCTATACCATCTCAAAAGTTTACAAAATAAAAAATATTTATTCGTCCGTTACCCTCCACTTCCGTACAAGACATCCTATCTCTTGACACATACATTTAAACATCCACACGAGTGTCCGTCCAACCGTTTCCTAGTGAGCTCATGCGTAATGCATGTCGCGTTGAAACGTCAACTGGAATGCCTATGATGCTAGTTCCTTGCTGTCAGAGTTCATAGAATGGTTGAATGAGTGAGCTTAAATTAAAGATTTCCTTGAAACTCTTTTTAAAGAGAAAGGTGCTGGTTCTTCGGAGACTTCTTTGAGCCAAAGAACTGGAATTGACTGTATTTTTTTTTTATATTTCGAACGTTTCTTCGAAGAAGAACGTCGGAGAGCACGTTAAGCCTTCGGTCCCGGTTGTGATGAACATCTATGGCAATCATTATTGGGAAGTCAGTGCCTTTAAATATACTGACAACTAGTTCAACCTTTTAATTCAGTTCACCCTCAGTGTTGCGGAGGTCCGATTCCAGTCGCTCTGTAGAAAAACTGATATTCATGTAAAACTGGTTTAACTTTTATATAATAAAGGCTAGGAAGGTGATGATGGTTTCTTCAAAGAAGTCGGTCCAATAACGTCAAACGTTTGTTTTATCGTTTGTCTAGTTCCTGTTGATCTATCTTTTGTAATGGTAAAACCTCATCCAGCGAAGAGGGAAATAATCCCAATATTTGTTATTATCAGGTTGTATTAACATGATCTTAGAAATCTTTAAAGTATGCGTTTCATTTCCATACCACATTAAAAGTAAGTTCACTATTCAACTTTAAACTGCATAATTCAATCAAACTACAAACTTTTGTTTACAAATTTATTTTATAAAGTAGTTACAATACAAATCAAGTGAGATAATAATAATAAAAAGTCGAGTTTCTATGACGTCACTTATTATAAGAACACATACTGTTATAAGTCACAAACATATACCCTTATTTATTCCACTTCAAGACTTCATACGTCACATACCAAGCTACGATTTTACTTAACCTTTGTAATTTGATAAAGGTGTATTTCAAAAATATGAAATATAACATCACCTTATGACGAGTGCCGACGTTTGTCCTTAAGTCTGGCGGTTGATCTAATATTACATATTTTGAAAGCAAATGCAGACTGCTACTATGAGTAAAGCTCACGGACTGTCCGTATCACAATTTACTTACCTCGCTTTTTAATCGACTTCAAAGAAGGAGGAGGTTCTCCATTCGATTGTATTTTTTTTTTTGTTTTGCTACCAAATGGTAATAAAGTTTACGATAAATACTACTACTCTTTGCTGCGATAACCGAAAAACACGCGGGCGGAGCCGCGCGCAACAGCTAGTATAGTCATAATCTGCATCTCGAAAACGCCTCATAAGATTTTGATGAAATTTAGTAAGCAGGGGTCCTTCATTCATTTATTCGTTAAACTATCTGACAAAACCACTCACTACTAGAGAAACACAGTTACAACTTCTTTAAAATATAAAGATGCTTATTTGTTTAAAACAATTTATTAACCACATACAATATTTGCAAAACTCATTGTGTTCTGAGTGTTTGTAGAAACATCTCGAAGTTGGCAAAGCAAATGTCAAAGTTTAACTCCATAACTAAACTTACACCCACTTGGAGGTTGCATCTGTACATTATCTCTGCGCCTAGATTAAACCTTTATTTATAAAATTAGCTCTCGCTACAGACTATAAAGAAATACTAATCTACTTTACTAGATGCAACAGTAAAGTATGTTTTTTATCGTGGGAGAGCCACGTTTCGGCGTGAATGGGCCGGCTCGACCGGAGTGATACCACGGCCTCACAGAAAACCGGTGTGAAATAGCGCTTGCGCTGTGTTTCACCGAGTGAGTGAGGTTACCGGAGGCCTATATCCCAACCCCTACCCCGATCCCCCTCCCCATCCCCCAAAGGCCGGCAACGCACTCGTGACGCCTCTGGTGTTGCGATGGTGGTCCATGGGCGGCGGTAATCGCTTACCATCAGGCGATACGTCTGCTCGTGTGTCGTGCCTATTTCATAAAAAAATGTATGGGTAAGCTATGGGTCCTCGCAACTAAATTTAAGAACTCAGACTCTTGTGCTTCCTAAAGAGGATAAAGTACTATGGAGAGGTTAGAAGTCAATTTCTAATAGTTGACAATAAATAGCTTTTTAATTTCTGAATTGTCTCCACTCGAGTGAAACTAAACCATAAATAAAACAAATACTATAATTTAGAATTTACAAACAATAAAATAAGTCAGTAACTATTAACTCTAAACAACTACAAGAAACCTAAAGGTAGTAGAGCCACGCTGATTTCAGCACTAACTGGCCGGCTCGACCGGGGCGGTACTATCCTCGCACAGAAAATCAACGTTCGTGCTGTTGTGTTTCGTTGGTGAGTGCGAGACCGGAGGCCCAAATAGTCTAGTCAACAAGTTCCATACTTGTTGACTAGACTAAAAGATGTAGAAGCATCACTAGGCGACCATGGTGTGGTGTGGGTCGCCATGCTGCATTGTCTGCATTCGCAATGAGTATGGTGACCACCATTCTTGGATTCAGCTTATGCTTTCTATCAGGTAGAGTACAGTAATTTTGGCGCGTCCATACATAAACAATTTAAGAAATTGGTTTCCATTCTACTAAGTTTATTAACTCTGTCTGTCACTCTCTCTAGCTTATAAATATGTCAATATGATACCAGTTTATTTCTCCCCAGTGAAGCAAAAAATCATAATTTGTTTTGTTTAAAAAAGTGAATTGATATCGAGAACAACTAGTATTATTTTACGTCATCAATTTTTTGTACAACCGACGTCATCTTCAGTAGAAAAAGCTTCAGAAACTGGTAATGAAATTTTTCACGCAGCCAATATTGCTCCCGGTACTTTTTCTGGTAGATTTTGGTTCCATAAATATGCAAGAGGTTTCGTAATATTTTTAAACGAGTAAAATATATAGATGATATTAAAAAACAACAATACACTCATCCTACTGCCGAGTTTTTAAAGAAAATATAGGAATAATTCATACGAAATTAAACACTAAATTTTTAATGCGTTTTAAATACTTTTGAAATAGTCCAGTCAATAGTTTTACCAAAAAAATTGTGACTTGACAATGTTGAAATTGTCAAAGAGCACAACAAAATCTATAAAATTTCCAATTTTCAAAACTCCCGTTAACTTTCTAGCCAAACCCCTGTTTTTGCACCAAATGGCTGTAAAAAATTGAACATTACGGCAATAGAAAATTCAAGTTACAACAATTGTTCAAGCAGATTAAGCTCACATACGTATGTGGTCTTAATCTGCTTGAGCAATTGTTTATATTCTTTTTTCACAAATTGAAAAGTAAAAAAAGACATTCTCTTCACTGCAATGGCACCCACACTTATAATGATATGTTGTGTGTACATGAAATTACAGTTGGAAGATAACAATAAATCTCAGTTTTCTGTTACTCGTAACTTCTAACACAATATGAACTCAGTTGAGCTAACTAAAGTGTAATATGTATAAACGATTTCAGGTGTATCTAAGCATATCTATTTAATACTAGCTATACCGACAGACTTCGTTTTGTCAAAAGTTATTGACCTGTCGCAGATACAATATTTAAGTTTTGTTTTTATTATTTTCGCAATTTTTACGTTTTTTCTCTCCATAAGATACTTCCTTGTGCCTTAACGAAAATATAAAAAGAAAAATAATCGAATTGGTCGAGCAGTTCTCGAGTTTTGGGCTTAGCTACACATTTGGCATATGGTTAATTTTGTTTGTGTGTAATTTGTTTTTTATATCTATTTCTTGCAACCACAATGAGCCACAGTGAAGCGTGCTAGCGTACAGCTAGTAATTAAATAAAAATATGAGACTCCAACATTATTTAAGTGAGGAAAACATCTGCAGCAAGCATTCCCACACAACGCCATTATACGAATCGTGTCAATAAATTAGTATTACAAACAATCTTATAAAGGCAACAGTATCGTGACCCTTTCTATGGACGCCCACGGTCCTTACAGTGCATTGTCTCGGACTGTTCAGACCTAGACTCGATTGTCAAATTCAGACATGAATTATATGACCTACGCTGTACGAACATAGACAATATTAATTTCTATACTGCTAGAATTTGGCGAAATAGAAAATAGAAATATCAATCTTGTGTCTATGGCATATTTTTCTACTTTTTTTTTTCTTTTTTTTCTATGTTTGGCCCGCCAAAATGACTCTACTCTGCCTGATGGAAAGCATAAGCAGAATCCAAGAGTGGTGGTCACCATGCTCACTGCGTATGCAGACAATGCAGCATGGCGACGCACACCATGGCGGCCTAGTGATGCTACTGCATCTTTTAGTCTAGTCAACAAGTATGGAACTTGTTGACTAGACTAATTGGGCCTCCGGTCTCGCACTCACCAACGAAACACGACAGCATGCTGTCATTTTACGTTGATTTTCTGTGCGAGGGTAGTACCGCCCCGGTCTTTTATATGATGCCTAACTCTTTGAAACTGTGTGAACTGGTATTATATGCCACTGTTTATTATTTTTAACTGGGATTGTTGGCGGTCCTTGGGAGATACCTTCGATTGTCTATGTACGATGATAGGCTGGTGTTTATCAGTTTTAATCGAAGTTACGACCTCTTGTTTAACAATCCAAATCGCCATATGCCTTCATAAAAGAAATGGAAAGAAAATAACCGGTGAAATAACGAATATAGCAAATGATATCAAAGTCAGCGGTGTATTGTGTGATATTGTTTTTACTATCATAATTTCGGTAAACGTGTTATACGCACTATTAGTATTTATATTAGAAGACAAGGAGGAAGAAAGGATACAGAAGGCATCCCAAAATTCTCTAAACACAATGATATTGTATAACAAGGTATTCTCTAATTAAAATATTCAACCTCATTTTCTCTCTACCTCCATCTACACAAATTGAAAGGATACACAAAAAATAAACACTTTATAAGTTTCACGAAGGGACAATACCGCTTAAATTCGACCACACCCTTTACAAACCCTGAGTCAGCATTCACATAACACAACACTTATTCATTCTATGTAAATATTCTATGATTGATGACAGCGACAGACAATTTCCGACCGCATGTAATTACCGGATCGTAATTCCCTTCCGGACCATGAATTGCAGGTTGGGATGACCTTTGAGGGTTTTGGTTATTTATAGAAAAAGTCATAAAAATATCAATGGGACTGTCAATTGTATGTCTGTCGGAGCGTCTGTGATGTTTGTCATTTAAAATCAGAGGTTAAGTAGGTGTTTGTTTGTTGAAGCTTCTGGGTTTGTCTATGTGATTTGTTTTTTTTTTTGTAATTATTTAATAAATATCTAAGTGCAATGGATATGCCACATTACGATATTAAACTAAAGAAAAGAGGATACTAGATTTATTTATCATAGCAAAAGAGAAACTTTTATATATTACATGTAAGAATTATCAAGACTACATAAACTGTTTAAATGATACGCTAGCTTAATAGCTAGTCAAATATAACCGCTAAGATAGCCAAGTATAGTTTCGTAGATAATAATATTGTGTTTGTATTCATTTTTACGTCTCGTCTATCTTAATCTAAAACACTTTGTTTTTTTACACAAAAAAAAAAACATATTTGAACAAAACGAAACATCCCTTTCCGTCGAAGATATAAAAGCTTAACACCTGAGATAAAAACATAACAACACAAGATTATAATCTCCCATCATATTATTATTCCCATTATTTGCCATAGAATAAAAAAGGTCGGCCTACGTTTTTGGGCTGTCACTATTTCAATTCAAAAGTATTTTGAGATAATTTGTTAAATAATTGTAACATCTTCGTAATCATTTTATACTTCGATATATTAGGGCTGGCTTAACTCTTTTGTTTCATTTTACCGAGTAAGTGAGTTTAGTAGAAGATTCATCCCCTCTCCCGTATTTGTAAGTAAGAAAGAGGCACTCAAAGTTTGCAATGCATACATGTATATTTATGCAGTAGTCAATTATCAATATGATAACTGTCAGCTTCTTTGTCCCCTAAACAATAGATTATAACATAAACATGAACCAACAACTTTTTGTCAGACATTTTTGTCTATACAATTTCATGAATCTTCGCAGTAAATTCGTATAAAACAAAAACTACTAAAACTCGCACTTAATTGAATGCAAATACACTAATAAATTAAATTAAATCTCATGAGTCTTTTGACCAGATTCTCATAAAGTTTTTCGTATTAGGCAACCCTAATAGTACCGTTGCGGTTACTCCCGCGCATAGATCTCGGATATGCGCGTGCGACGATTGCCGAGCGTACCCGCCTTATGCCGAGTTCTTACGCAACCGCTACTGCACCGTGTTACACAATTATAATCATTGCCTCTTCATGGTAATAATAGCATAACTGTATTGTTCTTGTGCTCTGTCGGCATAGTTCATTCATTTATCATGAGAATATGGGAAGTTTGCGATTATCATCATGCTAATTCACTCTCCTTTAACGACAGTAGATTCGATCGAAATGGGAATCTGACAGAGCGTGGAATAAATTTTCTTGGCAACTGTCATCAGTTACTAAGAGCTGCTAGTAGTCGGCAGCACCTACTGCTGAAGCTTAACTACTACTTTTGCTAGTTGACAGACAATTTTAATTGTATACCAATTTAACCAAACCTTCCAAGTTGGCGCTGCTATGCTGCATTGTCATTGTATCTTAATTACTAAAATTAAACTAACTCATTGATTAAAATAGTATCTATAAACAAATATAATAGTAGAATTCCATCCCCACATGCGATAAATTTTTTTTAGATTCATTTATAGTTGTCCTGTATGTTGTTAATGCCAATTGTAACAGAAAAATTGTTCCTAGTCATGAAGAAACATATAATAAGACTGACACAGGAATACCATAGACAATACGGACGGATTGAAATTCGAGGATATGACTGGAAAAAACAGTGAAATAAGAGATGATAGAGGAGAATAGAACGGATCCGAACAAAATTTGAGAAAAGGGCTAGAAGATGATGACGACAAACGCCAACACATCAAACAAACAGTACCAATTAAGTACCACAAGTAAATTAAAACCTCTACTACAAAGCAAGGTTCTATTACCGATCGATCCATCAATAACTTCAGATACCTTTGTGACAATCTACCGACGTATACCGGCCTCTTCATTGAAATGATCGATCGAGAATAGTCTTTACTTTGCATAAACAAATACGAGGTGTTGTGTTGGTATTTAATTAGAGCGTTATAGACACCTCTGCGGTGTCTTGCCCATTGATAGCATACTCTTTGTTATGGTAATGCCATTGGGTCTTTGATTAATAAATTTCTAAGGTTTTGTATTAATGCATGTATAAGCTTTTGCCCGCGGCTCCACTCGGATGTATTTCGGTTATCGCGGTAAGGAGCAGACTATTTCCTTTTTCAAGAACAAAGTATATCCATGACAATTTTTTATTGAAATCAGTGCGGCAGTTTAGCCATGAAAGCATAACAGGCAGATAGAATTACAAAATCTCTAAAATAATGTAAAAGTTCTTTGCAGTTGATTAGCTGCATTCTAGCTACCTCACTAGCTATCAGTTTTTTTAATTCAGTTTGCCATTTTAGCTTATCTTTCTAGTTTTTTTTTTTTTTTTTTTTTTATGGAATAGACCGGCAAACGAGCAGACGTATCGCCTGATGGTAAGCGATTACCGCCGCCCATGGACACCCGCAACACCAGAGGCGTCACAAGTGCGTTACCGGCCTTTGGGGGATGGGGGGGGGGATAGGGGGAGGGGTTGGGGTATGGGCCTTCGGTATCCTCACTCACTCGGTGAAACACAGCGCAAGCACTATTTCACACCGGTTTTCTGTGAGGCCGTGGTATCACTCCGGTCGAGCCGGCCCATTCATGCCGAAGCGTGGCTCTCCCACGGTAAAGTTTGACGGAGGTAATATATATTAGAATATAAAATGCATATTTCAAGCTGTAATCGGAACACTCGACACATTGCCTCATAAGATTGATGTCTGAAAAGACACCATCCATTCCGACACTTTAGCGTCACCGTGCACACATAACACATGCATCTTCATAAAAATAATGGGCCTTTTAGAACCACTAAAGTACTCAGCTTCTTTTTATCATAAAATATTTATGGAATAAACAATCAATACTTTATAAGCTTATAACATCGGACGGAAGCGGTCGTTATAAGCTGTTCCAGCGTCTTCACGTGGCGGTACATCAAAGTCTTCGAATCCTACTGAAGTATCGGTTTTCAAATACATATATGCGTGCGCGTGGTTGGGATATTTCGATGTATTCGATTTTGTTTCAAACGAATAGTTCCTGTAGTTACACCAACGTTTGTCGTTGCTGTTATATATTATTGCTGTTATGTTCATAAGATTCGTAGCGTCATGTAATATTGCGTTTATTAATATACTGTAAAGTACTCCAATACAAAAATAAATATTCAAATTCAAGTATTATTCAATTTACAGTTGCAGATATTCATTCAAACGAAATGGGACGCAGCAAAAGTCACTATGTCTCACAGTTGACTGTTAGAAACTGTTCATAATGATGATGAAATAACAAAAATCTTCAGTATTTATTTTTTTTGGAACGAAGTACCTTATGGCGCGTTGCGAAAGGGGGCTAGACGGATTAAGACCAAAAGTTGTAACTACAATTTTCGTTGTAACGACACTTTTAACATTGAGTTGACGTCATAGTGCTGGATAGTATATATATATATGTTTATAAACTTCGTTCCATCCGGGTGTCCCTTGACACCTCTCAAGTTTTTATGTTATATTGTGAATTTGTACTTTTAATATCTTGAATTAAAAAAATATGAATGTAAATATCTTAATTACTCTTATTTTATATTTTAATACTAAGATATTTTTAATTAAGTCTCCTTCAGACAGACATTCTTTATTTAACCTTTAACAACCTTTAACACCTAAAATTAGTTAATTAAAAATTATGTCCATGATAGATGTCAATATTCAATTTATGTTTAGAATGTCAAAAATAACCTAATGGACCATTAAAAGTCATGTCACGCTATAAATGTCATCGGAGAAATCTAAAATACGTAAATTATTTACTTACCTTCGACTATTTAATAGCTTGCATAATTGATATATTCACATCTCTGTCATATGTTTCGATGAACAAGTTGTGAGGTCAATTCTTTTTTATTAAAAGCCACTTGTGCTTTTATTCCACTAGTTAATTAACATTGAAATCGGCCTGATCATAATAACATCATCATCATTTACAACAACAGCCTATAATGGTCCACTGTTAGACATAGGCCTTTCTTCAGATACTACTATAATACGTTGGCCGGACATTATCACTGGTTCTTAATTACTAAAGGTTAATAAAGGTTACATAAAAATGATTATATCTCCAGTATCAATTATATAAGGTCTAAGGTCAGTTTAACATCCTAATAGTAAGGCTTTTTTACGGAATAGGGGTCAAACGAGCAGACGTATCGCCTGATGATAAGCGATTACCGCCGCCCATGGACACCCGCAACACCTGAGGCATCATAAGTGCGTTGCCGGCCTTTGGTGGATGTGGAGGGGGGTGGGGGGAGGGGTTGTGGTATCTTCACTCACTTGGTGAAACACAGCGCAAGCGCTGATTCACACCGGTTTTCTGTGAGGCCGTGCTATCACTCTGGTCGAGCTGGTCCATTCGTGTCGAAGTGTGGCTCTCCTACTGATAAATTGCCTTGTCTGCTTGTTGTGAAAACCACATTTTTCTTTTGTATAAAGGAAACGTTAATGTGGTGAATCTCTAGACCTAGTCGTTCTACAGTCAGAGCCATCGCGTAAGCCCGTGCTTATGATTTTTCGGTTCCTGATAAAACCTTCCCACGGTGCTAGTCACAGAGGTTAGCTTACTTACCCGACACAGATCCAATTCTCAAAGCGGTGCTGGATGTCAGATTGGAAATCATCATGCTCTTTTCTCAGTTAATTCTCTGTAGTGCCTTTTTCGCCAGATTCTTCCTGCTATTTTTCTTAACCATACTTTTTTTTTTTTTTTTTTTTTTCTTTTTAAAAAAGACAACTCCCGCACTAGGAAGAAATCCTGTGTCGCGGGGGACTTTACAAACATACATGAAACGGACACAAAGAACACCCAGACTCAGAACAACAATTTGTGGATCACACAAAGCGTTGTCCTACGTGGGATTTGAACCCACGATACTTGGCGAAGTAGGAAACGGCGTGGTGACCGTTAAACCACTAGGCCAAACGTGCAATAGTAAAATAAATTAACCTATGAAAATGAATAAGATTAAACCTAAAGCCTACCCTTAAGTTCCAAAATTTTCTTTACAACACTCAACCAAACTATTTATACTAATAATTTTAGGTAGGTATGTTTTGTTACAACACACGTCTGTAGGCATTCTTTGCTTTAAATTATATAAAGTATGTGAGCAGAATAAATTTTAATATCAATTATTGCACTAAAGCAAAATCGTAATAATACATTCTTCTAAAACTTAGTAATGTTTTTATTATTTATTTACTGAAAATGTTCATTTCGAAGTCTAGTCACGGTATCCTTAAAATTATTCCGTTCTCGTTGACAGAAATTTTAATTTTCAGGTCATAACTCGCAAAATGATAAAATTTATTTTAGCTACAGAATTTGAAATTGTAGTCACGAGTTATTTTAATTATTTAGCCGACTTAATTAGTACAAATTATTATCTAAACTAATTTCGAAATTACAGAACCATTTCTTTTTGAGCCATTGTTCAAATATTTTTTTGAAGTTTATTCTACCTCTTATGATAGTCCTTAAACTACTTCTATTGTTTAAATTCTTCCGTCAAGTTATGACTTTTCCGGACGGGAATAAGACCTGAATGTAGGCCCCGAGCAGGAAGTCAGCGGGAGCGGGCAGGTGGCAGTAGCGGCGCGGGTAGCAGCGTGTTCCAATAGAGTATAGAAATATATGGAAGTGGCCTCAAAATCCTGGAGAGTAGGCGGCGACCAGCCTACATTGCCGCGCCGCGCTGGTTGCCGCTGTCTTCGACACCGCTGCGGTGTGACTTCGAATCGATTTTTTTAGTAAATTAATAATAAAAAACTATATTTTATAAGAAAGGAAGATATATAGGCTAAAAGGCTAAAGCTTTGAATAATAGCCTTATAAATTACCACACTTGGAAGGCGCTGATAGCTGTCATACAGTTAATACTAGTACAGCTGTCATATAGCCTTTAATTCCCGTAAGGGTTAGATTTTGTCAACTTTAATTGAAGTCTAGGTTACATGACAGCGGAATTCTATTGTCGTCAACTTTCCACATATATTTATAAATAAAAATGTGTATGATATACAGCGTAAGTGTATCTAAGTATGTAGGTATATATATGCATGTATGAAACTATTCTCAAATATATATTTCCTAAAATAATCATCTAAGTTCTGATATTTTAAAAACTCTTCAGAGGTATAATACTAATGTGTCCATATCTTTATAATTTGAATTCCAAATTATAATCTCCCAAAGATAAAACACGAATTCCCATTTGTAGCCGAATAAACTTAGATAAGGGTCCAGACACTTAAACGTCATCAGGAAATCGTACCATCCCATCAGGTAACATCATGGCTAATCAAACGAGGGCTCCAAATAACAGTGAATGTAAGATAATTGCATCTTCTTGTCCCACGGCCATGAGTACGTCGGCAGACGTTTTTTAAACTGTCGTTATCTCGATACCGCTAAATAATGATCTTCTGGTCACGAATAATGATATGAGCTTGATACATACAGCTTCCTAGGATGATAAAAATTCAAATATAAGCTTCCAAAAAAGACAAGTAAGTAAATTAAATTCTAGTTTAGTTGATTTACTCGATTGAGTGAAATAAAATTCAGTTGATCAAAATAAAACTCATTTCAGGTACTTATTTTCGTGGCTCACTTTTTATAATTTTACTTCATACCTTATCTAATTCTAAAAGAACATCCCTATGTAGTCATAAACCACATTTATACTATTATAATGCTCATAATGATAACTTATCCTACCAATCCTACTAATATTATAAACGCGAAAGTTTGTAAAGATGGATGTTTGTTATTCTTTCACGCAAAAACTACTGAACGGAAGCTTATATATCATCAGAATCCAAGAGTGGTGGTCACCATCCTCGTTGCGAACGTCGACAATGCAGCATTGTGACTCAGACTCTGGAGGCCTAGTGAGATGCTTTTTCATTCGCTTTAAGAAACTTATTCTGTGTTTAAATATCAATAGCGGAAATGCAAACACTTGATCTAAAAAAGTTTGTTATTTATTACAAACCATTTCTAATGTATATCATAAACATGGAATCAGTACAAAAAATAAATTTAACTTTAATATTTCAAAGTAACATATAAAATCTTCAGTTCAACAAACTCTACAGCTGTGTGTCCATTACCGGGAACCATCAAAATAAAAGGCCTGACACCAGTTAAGGTCACGTTGTACATAAATTAGACAAACACAACATCTTAACAAGATCTCGATATAACACTATAAGCAGTTAGAAAGTTAACCAAAAAGGTACAATTATCACCTTTTATAGCCGGGCTTTTTAATATACTTTTTGATGTTATGCAAGATATAAAACTATGTAATGATGTGGAACTAAAAGTGTGTCCATAATGCTTATGTAATGTAATATAATTAGATGACAATCTTAATTATTAACAAGTCATCAAGTTAGTGATTGTATTCCGTGTGAGGACGTATTAGGAATATGGAATGTCACCAACACTGTTCATCCCGTGGGTGTCGTATGAGGTATCTGAGGGACAATCGAAACAGGACTACATCACTGCTATAACTAAAATTCAAAATTTAAAAAACCCCCTACTCAAGCACTTAATCGAGTAATCATACGTCAAAGATATTTTTGCAGACATTCGGTTATTATACCCCACTTTCCCGCCCATAACTTTTAAACGACTCGACCGATTTTCATGAAACATGTCTAAGAACACTCGCACGTAACTCACCTTTCATACAAAAAAAAAACTAAATTGAAATCGCTTCATTCGTTCGCGAGCTACGATGCCACATACAGACAGAGACGTCAAACTTATAGCACCCCTCTTTTTGCGTCGGGGGGTAAAAAGAAGGAAAACCCGTCTACTCAGAGTCATATAACGGGCTAAAACCTAATTTCTAAGGAGGGGTCTATGTCCAGCATTGGACTGTCAAAGGCTGTTGATGATGATTGATGATGAACACCAATATTATAATAAGCAATATATTTATATAGCATATAATCACAAATAACAAAAAAACGACTTCAATCTGGACCAAATATAAATGGGACCACACGGGAAGAACCAGCTTTCAAATAAAAAAAGAATCATCAAAATCGATTCACCCAGATGAAAGTTATGAGTTAACAAACATTAAAAAAAAGAAATACAGTCGAATTGATTACGTCCTCCTTTTTTGAAGTCGGTTAAAAATTAAGTCGCTTCTGCTGTCTTTTCGCTTAAATCTTTTAAACCACTCAACGAATTTTAATACAACTTTCAGTAATAGATAGATTGATTGTAAGGTGCATGTGTAATACATGCATATTGTAGTAGAGGAAATCCGAGCATTTAAAAGATTTCTGTGCAAAGTCGGGTCGCTAGCCTTCTTATCTATCTATATGTATATATATATAAACTAGCTGACCCACGCAACGTCGTTTGCGTCTCCTATTTTTCCCTCTCGTGGACTTTTTTGTAGATCTTAATGGGACCTACAAACCCGTAATACATTATTTTGTTCTATTGTCAATACTCTTTGCAGCGCACGCAAAAATAGGTTTTCGATTTCACACATTGGGTTACGGAATAGCAATTTTCTTACGGATCCCTAATTAAAAAAAAAAAAAAATATAGCCTATAGCCTTCCTCGATAAATGGAACTATCCAACACTGAAATAATTTTTTAAACAAAAATTTCAAATCGGACCAGTAGTTCCTGAGATTAGCGCGTTCAAACAAACAAACAAACAAACTCTGCAGCTTTATAATATTAGTATAGATGAATCGCCGAAATGTATGTACGCGCATAACTTCCGATCGGCTGCACCAAATTAAATAATTTTCTTTGTGTTCGTTTTTGTTAGGACAAGGTTTGTGTACAAGAAAATAAAAGATAACGGGAAAAGACAATTTTTTTGTCCGCGACTGTACACTGCCTGTGGGAAGCTGAGACAGATATGTAAATATGGCGGTACGAAGTTCGCCGGGTCGGGTCAGCTAGTTTTGTATCAAAGAAAACCAAATTGACAACAATGCTGACACAATTTCCATTTATCTTTGCCGTAACTACGTGACAACGTGACACGACTACGTGAAGTGTGAACGTACTCGTATAAACGAGGAAATGAACCTGCTCCGAGTAAAATTGTGTTACACATCACCATATTGATGGAAAATTTTTTTTAGTTCTAATATTCTTGAAAGCTATTTTAGCTTCATTAGTATACATACTTCTCGACTCATTCTCATGCAACTTCTTTTTTTTTTTACCGCCGCTCCGCCCGCGTGTCGGTTATCGCGGCAAACAGTAGCCTATGTGTGATTCTGATGTATAAGCTATATTACTGTAAAGTTACATCCGAATCCGTTCAGTTTTGCGTGAAAGAGTAACAAACATCCATGCAACCATCCATTCATTCATTCGTCCATCTATCCATCCATCCATACTTACAAACTTTCGCGTTTATAATATTAGTTGGATATATTAGAAAAAAACTAATGTGCTTTAGACCACATGACTGAACTACCTGTGAGAGAGAGAAAAAAAAAGTGGGTGCCTCTCTCGCTTGCCCTTAAACTAATATGAAACGTAACAAGTTCGCCTCGCCCGATCACACTTTTCGTAATGCTATCGTCAGGCATTCAACAGCTTAATAAATATTTCGGACATCGGACATCTAATACACAACTCCATCTAGTCCCAAGCTAAGCAGAGCTTGTGTTATGGAAACTAGACAACTGGTATAAATACAAATATAATACATACATATTATACATAGAAAACACCCAAACTCCGAAACAAATATTTGCAGATCATACA
The DNA here is from genome assembly GCA_949125395.1 of Diaphora mendica. Taxonomy (NCBI): domain Eukaryota; kingdom Metazoa; phylum Arthropoda; class Insecta; order Lepidoptera; family Erebidae; genus Diaphora; species Diaphora mendica. Next base: position 5,338,910 of record OX421331.1, on the reverse strand, counting down.
TACATTTGATCCGACCCAGGAATCGAATCCGAGACCTCAAGCACGGCAGGCGTATAAGCTACCACTGCGAGGCAGCTTTCTTCCGAAGTCAAGTGTGCGTGAGAAGAAGCTTTACTTCAAAAGACTTAACATAGCGAACTCATTCACGGCTCCTATTGCCTCTCAGAGTCATATACATTGGGATTCCTAATACATTTACAGGCCGATGATAGAAGGATGAAATCAACTTCTACTTGACTCGGACAACCTTTTAAATATATTTATAACATTACCACTTTAGAAACAGTAAGTTATAAGGTCTTTGTCACAGTACAAATTCCATTTTAGACACGTAGAATTTTTTGTATACACATCAAGAAAGGATATAAAGGTTTCCTTCCATTCATAGAATTATAACAGTCTCTTAAGAAGACTGTATTGAAATCTAGAGTTCCAAAATCTAAATTGTTGATTTTAAGCCTCGGGCAAAAGCTGCTGAGCAAAGTTACCTATAATTTCAATTAGACCTTCGATGACAGCAGACCCTTTGAGATTCTAGGTGTAACTGATAAATAATTGCTCCTTTGAACCCGTGATGTGTTCTTTGTGAAATATTTGGAATTAATTAGCTTTGACAGTCGCAGGGTTTGAATTTCGTTTGTGTTAAATTGTTTTGGTGTTAGTACGAGATTTGTTTAGGATATATGGCTAGATATTAAGGTAACTATTTAATAAACAAATTATTATTTCTATTTTTTTTTTGTAGCTAATACTAAAGTTTTTTCTTAGGATCATTATTTAATTTATTTTTGTACGATTATTGGATAGATTGAACCACCAATTGAGGGCCAATTCTTTTAATACAAACTTTAAACACTAATTAAATCAAATACCTCCAGAAGGTCTTTTTGAGAGAATTTATTCATTTATCACTACTTTAATAGATCGCACGTCTGTGGATTCCTCTACCTCCATACCAATTCTTCATTGTACTCTTTGACCCAACAAGAGTGGGTCACAAAACCCTTTGACCGATGTACATCAAGACAGTGAAACTCTCCCAAAAAAAAAAGAGAAATGTATCAGTTGCATGGCTTGGGGAGGTTTATTCAAACAGCTTGTAATAAAGACTCTGAAATATACACAACATTTGAAAGCTTATTTTATTAACAATGAATCTCTTTTTTAATACCAAAATATCAAATCCATCTAACCACAAAAAAGGGTTCCATGTTTTCACAACACGGACTAAATTAAATAAGGGAGAGTGAATGGAGTCGCTATTAACGTTGAATAGACACACACACAATACAACATCCTGTATAACAATATGCCATTACGGAATAAACTTGCGGTGGGTCAGTTTTTTTACATTTATTGAATCAAGGATGTAGAAAATTTAATTGTGCTTTTATAAAAGATTAAATGTGGATGCTGACGTCATATTGTTAACAAAACAAATAGGAAGATACAGTGAAAACCCGTATCATCTTACAAGTATTACGTTTCACTTTAACAAGGGAGTTATTAAGTAGGGTCATACGCTTGCGATCTGAGTGACGTTGAGTACAATGATAAATATATCACATCGCGAGACGAGAATGAGCTATTAAAATATCTGAATTTCATTAATATCATAAATACAAAAGTTTGGGTTGATAAATTCATGCTGAAAGTGCTAAACAGATCTAGATGTAAATTTTCACAGATATAGATTATGTTCTGGAAAAACATAGCCATTTTTATCGATGTAAAATTTAAGGACAATTTCGACATTTGCGCGAGCGACGCCATGGCTAAAACTTAGTTATAAATAGGTCAACCTTGATTAATTTTTATAATAAAAGCATGACTATGATTTATAACATCCACGTATTATAAGGCTCATTTCCTTAACCAGAATAAACAATGCATCTTAAGTGCCGTACCTTAAATGATAGCATCTTTGTAATTGGATAGGGGCTTAATTGTTAAGCTGATTAAACTTTTGTAACGGCTCTGTGTATACTATAAAGTTGAAATATAAATCTTGTTAATTTCACTTCGTTCAATGTATGTGAGATGTTGCCGGAGGCGCAATGGGTTCCGTATTTATATTTTGGCCTTGAGAAAAAAACAAAAAGACACATAATCTCTTTTTTGAAGTCGATTAATAAGTGGTAGGTAATTATATTTGTTTCTTCGTCAGAACATTCATTCGTCATCTTCATCGCCACAGACGTCGCCATAAGGCGTGACGCGACTACTTCTCAGCAACAAGAATAAAGTAATACCTGTAACATACATACTCTGCATGAAGTTATACTTCTAGATGCTTTATTTCTCTACTACTGGTGAGGACGTATAAAGGAAATCCTATTGTTCTACGCAAGATATTAAGGAAGCGCTTTTGGAAATAAAGACAGTCAATACTTCTAACAGCTACTCGATCAGTTCTAGCTGTAGCTTTGGCAATAAATTTTATAAAAAATATCATATTATTTACTACACTATATTTTGGAATGGAAATAATGCTAAAGAAAATATATTTTTGTATAATGGCGATCGAAATTTTTTCTTAACATTATAAGTTATTTCACGAAATTTGTCGTTTTTTCATCACTTCAAAACCACCCCACTATATAAAAACAAGACTACAAAGGAAAACTACATAAAATTTCACACGTAGGAATATCAATAGAAGTAATTAAGACTCCAATCCCATGCATACAAATCGTTAAGATTTCATCAAGTCTCGTACACCGTCAACTTATTTCGTTACGGAATCCCAAAACACGATGGTCTTTTTACGGCACCCTTGATGGATTTATAGAGCATCAGTTGATTTATAGGATAGTTATCGTCAGTCAAGTCTCAGGGACTTATTTAGTTCGAACCCTTTCTAACAGACGAGTATAAAAATGAAGCACTGTCCTCAGGACGCGTGAGGACTTAAATAGGATTAATTAGTGTGTGGTCTTCTGTAAAAGGCTATCTTTTTTTTTCAATTTCTTGTCGTAAAATGGAATTAAAGTTGTATATTAGAAATAGAGCAGGAATTTGAGTTAAAGCGAGTGTGTGAGAAACTTAGTGTCGTTTTGTTCATTTGGGATTAAGTTCTCTTAGCGCACACAATCGTTTCGTTGTTGTCTTTTATTAAAATTCATAAACCTATACTTCTTCGGCCTAGCATTTTCCCTGCTTAGTGCTGAGGTCCGCTTTCCTACATAATCTTCTCCACTTTGCCCGATCTTCGGCATCCTCAGGTGTGAGATCGATCTCTTCCATGTCCGCTTTGACTACGTCGAGCCAGCGCTTTTTGGGCCTGCTGCGTGATCTAGGGCCTTGGACAGTGAGATTGAGGCATCTATTTCCTACATAGTCGGACGGCCTGCGTCTTACATGGCCATACCATCGGAGTCGACTTTCCTGCAGCTTGTGAAAATTCATAAATCTCTACAAATAAATTAAATTTTAATGTCTGTTTTATAGGGTCCCAAAAACAACTGCTCCTGTGCCATGAATATCTCATGAAACCCTTTCCATAGCATAACATGTTTTTAATTAACCGACTTAAAAAAAAGGAGGAGGTTCTCAATTCGACCTTTTTTTATATTTGTTCGCGGATAACTTCGTCGTGTATGAACCGATTTTGATGATTCTTTTTTAATGGAAAGGAGATATCCCAACGGTAGTACCATAATAAGGACACTAAGATGAGATGATGGCATCCAAGAGAAATCGCGTCGAACCTTGAAGTCGGTTTTATTTTTGTTAAAAATTTACTTGTTTGATTTTGTGCAACAACGTGCAAATATACAAGTGTATAAAAACTCCAACTATGTTTTTATAATAACATTTTTTTTTGTTTCAGGTATGTAATAATCATCGACATTTTGAAGAGTTAGTTGAGTATTTAAAAATATTTGAGAGATATTATAGTATTTTGTACACCAGGCACCCAGGCAACTTCCGACCATCTGCTGATTATAAGATCATTGTCCAGATAAGTTATGGAATCAGGCGTTACTTTGCGGAAATCCATGACATTAAATGCTATGAAATATATTTAGCTTTAATTCCGCGAGACAAATATCCAGGTCTAAAAGCAGGGCACAAATCCCACCGTCATGCATATGTACACATACAAAACAAGTGAGAAATAATTAGCATGCCATGCAACCAAACCTATACTCGACACGTGTTTCGCCCCTCCACGGGGCATCCTCAGGAGATGTTGCCTCGTCGAGCGTTTGAGCTCGAATGCGCGCTAGCGCAACGCTGTCGGCCCTTTATATACCGTTTCGATGACGCTATAATCACGATCGATACAATGTCACAACGACATCTGTGCCGAACTACCCGCAATCATACTTAGAAGTGGTGATGGAATTAAGTTGGTTTGGTCATTCAACAGTGTATATGCATTATTATTGTTATGTTTTGATATTTCTAACTGTTCCAACACACTCATCCGGAAACCCTTATCGCAAACATGCAGAATGTTATAGGTATTGTTGCCGCTCAAGGAGTGGCCGGTGTCGATTAAATGTTTTGCGAAATGTGATTTATCTGGATGGCCACTCCTGTGAGCGGCAACATGTTCCCTGTACCTAATTTCGAAACTACGGCCTGTCTGACCCACATAGACCCCGGTGCAATCATTGCATACTAATTTGTAAACTCCGGATTTTTTTGAATTCTCTAATTTATCTTTACCGTTACATAGTTTACGCAAGTTATGATCCGATCGAAAAGCTACGTAAACATTGTGTTTTCTTAGAATATTCGCGATTCTATCTGAATTGTCCAGACCAAAAAATTGTTAAGAAAGTTAGGCATATATTATATCTTACACATTTCACTTTCTACAGTCTACAAAATTAATTTTGTAAAAAAAACACGGCAATGTTTAATAGGAAAACTTTAAGAAAAGTATTAAAAAAACACTTAAAAGCGTAAAATAAACTGGTTCTTCATAAATTGCCTATACCTAATTCTTTATTCATTTAAATAGTAGTATTATAATGTGTGCTAGGTACCTAGAATCTGTTTGAAGTCGGTGTCAAGTGACTATAGCTTAGACTTTTGTAATTGTTCGTTCGTATTCTTTTTGGCTTAGCACCGACTTCAAACAGATTTTAGGTACCTAGTACACATTATAATACTACTATTTAAATGAATAAAGAATTTTCAAAATCGGTCCACAATTGACGGAGTAATCGGTGAACATACATAAATATATATATATATATATATATATACATACAGTGGAACATAGAACCTCCTCCTTTTTGAAAGTCGGTTAAAAAGTAGATGACTTTCTGGTACGAGTCGCTGAAGCCTGAAATAAACTGATCGCGTCTAGTTTTTCAGACAGAACGTAGTGATTTTTTTATGAGCGCAACCACGCCATGAATTTGATTATATAATTATCACATTATCATCATATTACAACAGTCTTTAGTGGTTCACTGTTGGACATAGGTCTCTCCTTGAGTAACAACGTTTTGACCTAATTGATATTATTTAGGTAAATTGATTATGTAAAATTACAAATTAATTGGAAAATCAGAATAACTTCCTGTGTTACTGTGACTTTTTATTTTAATTATCGGTCAGGTTTGACTTTGAAATAACCTTTCATATAAAAGAAAACAATTTAATTTGACAAAATACAGAAAAAACTATTTACTATTTTTTTTTCTTATATTGCTTTTGCAGAAAAATATATTATTCGAATTGTTTCCTAAAAGAAATTAATGAAATCTTAAACTTTACCGTAATAATTTGAATCGAAAATTTGGAAATTAACATTTTTCATAATAAAACTTTGGTTTCCTTAAATTTGTTTGAATAACAAAAAACGTTTCATTAAACATTATTTAGTCCATAAATCAAAATTATTTTAACATATGAAACTCAAGACAATATTGTCTATGTTATAATATTTCAAAGAGACCAAGTAGATAACAATAACGTAGAAATCTCCTGTTAAAGGAGTAATCTTGTATTTATTTATAGTCATCTCATTTCTACCTATACTTATTCAACTGTACTATTTATCTTGAACATCCCAATAGGCCGCCGTAGTGCGGGTTACCATGCTGCATTGTGCGCATTCGCAATGAGTATGCTGACCACCACTTTTGGATTCTGCTCATGTTTTCCATCAGGCAGAGTCGAGTCACTTTGACAAGCCCATACTTAGCAAAAAGAATGTGTCAAAACTTTTTATCGACGCAAATAATAAATTACAAATTTTAACAAAAAAAAAAACCGACTTCTATCTGGACCATTTAAATGGGACCATTCAAGAAGCACCAGCTTTCAAATAAAAAAAAATATCATCAAAATCGGTTCACGCAGTCGAGAGTTACGAGGTGACAAATATAAAAAAAGAAAAAAAAATACAGCCGAATTGAGAACCTTTTTTGAAGTCGCTTAAAAAAGAGATTCTCAATTAATGATGTTTTCGAAATTCTTTTCAACCACTTTTTGTTACACGAACCAAAATCATTTCTATAAATTTTACACTTAGATTTAATCCACAAAATGGTTAATAAATCTTGAATATTTCAAAAACCTTAGTCCATTATTGGTCGATAATTCTTAACATTACATTCCTTCACATGTTTGACAACTGTAAGTGGCCGCGGTATATTTTTTTGTCAAACATTTTGGTTTACACAGTGTTATGGGATTACCGATATTTATTTTAAAAGCACAGACTGCACGAATGGCGTAGTAATTTAATCGTTTTCTTATCTGCTTGCTACTGTAATGAATGTTGTGGGTTCGATTTCCACATACACACTTTGTGTAATCCACAACATTAATCTTAATTTTAGGAGGTGCAGGAGTAGTTTTTGAAAACATTAATATTTAACAAGTAAAATTTTAACAAAAACAAAAACCGACTTCAATGTTCGACTCGATTTCTCTTGGATGCCATCATCAGATCTTAATGTCCTTATCATGGTACCACCGTTGGGACATCTCCTTTCCATTAAAAAAGAATCATCAAAATCGGTTCATAAACGACGAAGTTATCCGCGAACACACATAAAAAAAAACATATATACGGTCGAATTGAGAAACCTCCTCCTTTTTTTGAGGTCGGTTAAAAGCATTATCACTTATTGCGCAGTGTAGAAACAGTAGCTATCAAGTAGACAAGGATTGCCTTTTTGGATTTGCATCAAATGCCTAAGCAAAAGATCCAAATGATCTTAGTTTTAGCCATTGAGAATTCATCAACCAATATGCCCATTTTAATATAAATAAATAATAAATAAATATTTCGGACATCTAACACACAACGCCATCTAGTCCCAAGCTAAGCAGAGCTTGTGTTATGGGTCCTAGACAACTGATACAAATATATATATACTTATTTTTGTAAATACATACATATTATACACAGAAAACACCCAAACTCCGAAACAAATATTTGTAGATCATGCAAACATTTGGTCCGATCCGGGAATCGAACTCAAAATCTCATGATCAAAATTAAAAGTTCTGTTAATAAGGTTATCTCTAACACAAACGCCCCAAACCATCAAATCATAAAATTCACATGCACCCGTGTTCACGTTAACCGTAAGAGGATTATACTAATAAATTTAAAATGTATTCAAATCCTTCGGTTGACTACCGACGAGCCATACCGCCTTTTTATTCCGCATTACCATAGAGGATAGATTAATCTCGGCGTACGTAAATTCTTTGATTTATTTATATTGTCATCCTCGGTTTAAGATTTAAATAATATATGTTTAAAAAATATGCTTATTGTTGATGGAGACAAATGGGTGGCGTTGTTATAAATAGAACACCTTTATTTAATAGCAGGGGTCATAGTCTGTCTGGGTATGGCAATATAAATTAAAAATATATTTTAGGCACGAATTTTGTTGGGTATTTTACACAAGATATATTTGGACACCAGTTCAGTATAACAAGATATATGTAATGCTTCATATTTTAATAACAGATTTTTTTGTATATCATTATGATGGTACTAAATGAATGGAATACGAAACAAACTTCAGAAATGGCTATCTTGCAAAGAATAGAGTACTAAGACTAAGAAAAAAATCCCAAATTATTAGACGCAATTCAAGGATTAAAAAAATATCTTAAACGAAAAATACTTACGACTTTTAGGCCAACGTAAGTTAACAGATACACCTTAGATTGTCAGTACAAATTACTAAATAGTCAAGCAAATATAAAATTAATATTAAACAAAACACAATCTTATCGCAGTTGAAAAGCATTAGGTACATAAGAGGCAGGGGATCATAGAAACCACCCAATGATGATTAATTAAGAACAATATTGGATAGCTTAAATATATATATATAATTATATATAACAACAATATACCAAATATATTCCATTTTTCTATATTACGTAAAGCTTTCCAACATAGCAACGCTAAAAGTGCGAACTAAATTCATTTTCGCAGTACCTATCAATCGCTTTCAAAATTGACTGACACTTCATGCAGGTTCCATTTTGCTGATAGCATGTGGGTGCGCATATTGTATTTTTAGAAAAAAGTGTTGGATAAAAATGTCTGATAGTTTCTTGGTTATTGTTGTAATGTTCATTTTTAGTACTGCATAAATAAACAAGCTTTTTCCCTCGGCTCCCTGTCGCGCGCTATGTCTATGATCAAAACAAAAAGTAGTCTATGTCCTATTCCAAGGTCACATCTTTCTCTATACCTTAATTCATTAAAATCGGTTTAGTATTTTAGCCGTGAAAGAATATCAGACAGACAGAGTTACTTTCATATTTTTAATTTTAGTACGGATTTCTGTCCTTGTCGAATAATTGCCATTTTTCTAAATTAAAGAGTACCGATGGTGATTTTAAGTAACCTAATTGTAGGTAACATAGAAATCTAGTTTTTTTTTTAAATCCATAACATAACAGCCGCCTAAGTAAATAAAAAAAAAGTTGATATTCTACAAATGTGAATGATAATAGAAAATAAAAAAAATATGAGGATGACGTCTCGCAACGCCAAGTCTCGAGCCAAAACAAAATATTAGTCAATAATACTAGAGAAAAGAGGCGTTAGCAATTGTAGAAAGAGAATCTACATTTTACAAGCAAAACGAGCAGTATTTCTTAGAAACTATTGAAATTATTTAAAGTTACCAATCCATTAATTAATTACACATGCGATTAATAACAGACAAAAGTCGTCTAGAACCTATACAGAATTTGGAAAAAAACACATTATGACCAGTCCACCTATAAACGAAGATCCTGTTTCGAAATATGACAAGAAAAAGCCACAACAATGTCTTGAAAATGTAAACAGTTATCTTTGTTTTATTATAATGCATAAAATGGCAATTACATAAAAAAGAATTAATTGTTCAAGTGGTTTATACATATAATATTTCGTTTAGGGTACCTTTTATTCGTAAAGTAAGTCTCTTTTCTAAGGAAAGACCTATTTCCAGCTGTGGACTGTTAAGCAATGACGGCGCGGTCAGTACCTGGATGGGTGACCGCTGGTGGCATGATACCATGAGCGTCTCCGTGATTCGGGGGTCACGTTAAGCAGTCGGTCGCGGTTGTTATCGTCGGACAACAGTGGTGAAGCTAGTTGGAGGCCTTTGGGTGGCTTAAAAACATCCAACGGCAAAATTACGTAGCCACAACGCTGTCTTGCCAGTCCCCAACCTGCACAGCGTGGGTACGTATGGCCCTAAACAGCAGTGGGATGTTATGGGTTGTAGATGATGATGAAATAGAAACACTAAATATTTATCAATGAACGTATGTAGAGATGCCTATTTAATTATTTCTCTGGTAACCACAGCGCTGGCTCTAACTAGTTTTTAGTTTAACCGCACTATGTGATATCATCATCAGCCCGTTGCAGTCCACTGCTGGACATAGGCCTCTACCAAGGAATAACACAGAGCCCGCTCTATTTCTTTCTGCATTTTCCTCTGTGATATTTGATGAAGTTATTATTACTCATCTCTATATAAAGAATATTGTCGTCATTAGCCTTTTCTAGTCCGTTACTGGATATAATTAAACATATTTTAGTAATTAAAAAAAATCTAAACCCATAAAACAGACTCATATGGGTTCAGTTGTCGTATCCGCATTTTCACTAACTACTTGATTTTTCTTGCAAACTTTTGTATTTTCCAGCTTTCTTCTAACTTACCTACTTAATGTAATTAACCATTATATCTTCGAAGACTGTCCACAAAAAGCGAGACAGTCATTTATATCAACGGAACCCGCATTACAAATAACGCATTCGTTCGTCAACTCTTTCGCACAATACATTATTCAGTGCGCAAGCGCACTCGGAAATTCTTATTCAGCAAAAACGTCCATCGGAACATTTCTCATCAATTGCATGAACGTTGAATTCAGTTCTCGAAACGACATTTTTTTAATGACGGGGCCTATTTTATGAGAATGTCGGCACTCAATTTTATTTTGTTGGTTGGCATTACAGAAATAGTTTATTTCATTGAGGATAAATATTTCTAACTATTATCATATCTTAAAAAGTTAGTTTTAAATATATTTTTTTATATATTTTGGACATCTAACACACAACGCCATCTAGTCCCAAGCTAAGCAGAGCTTCTGTTATGGGTACTAGACAACTGATACAAATACATACATACTTTTTTTTGTAAATACATACACATTATACACAGAAAACATCCAAACTCCGTAACAAATATTTGCAGATCATACAAACATTTGGTCCGACTCGGGAATCGAACCCGAAACCTCAAGCACAGCAGTCGATCACGCTAGCACTACGCCACCGAGGCAGTTAAAGTTTCATTAACATCATTTAATAGTTCTTGGAAAGGAGGTTTTGACCTATATACCACGTTGAGTGCAGACCGCGATTCGGCAAACGTAGTGTAGGACGTCCACAGGCCAGGTGGAGTAATGATTTGTGCAAGACGGCTGGCAGGAGCTGGATGCGAGAAGCCGAGGATCGAACTAAGTGGCGTTCAATTTGAGGGGCCTATATCCAGCGGTGGACTGCGATAGACTTTTGATGATGATACCACGCTGACCAGACGGGTTGGTATAGGCATTGTTTCAAGTTTTCCTTCTCCCTGCAGTTATGTTGTACTGATTAGTATCTTCCTCGGTCGCCTCTTACGACACCCATAGATATGAGTAGGAGTAAGGACAATTCGTATTTCTAATCCATCACCACACCGAGAAATGAGTATGTTTATAAAAATTTGATGTATTTTTAAGAGGAATACCTTGGTTATGGAAAAATTCACTACATGCCTGCAGTCTAGAAAAATCTTTCCCTCTAAACACACTCGCTTCGCCCGACGAACCTGAAATTTCTTTTTTAAATTATGATTTAAGCATCTTTTCTTAAAATATAAACACGCGATGAATTTCTCCTTTTTCACGTCTTAAGTTTCCGCCAAAGCTTTTGGAAAAAAAAGCTTTTCATTTTGATACTCAAAGAATTGACTCAAAAGATGATATGAAGTGGCGGATATGCAACAGCTTTTATCATTAAAGGTCTTGGTGAATATTATACCCTAATTTACATAAAACAGAAATCTAACGAAATTAAAATTTCTTATTATCAAAATCTTTTAACCGAATATTTAATCACTTTGAAAATACATATCCATTATTTACCTTAAAAGAAAGAAATTATCATTTCCAACTATCATTGGAATACTAAATTTCCAATGAGAAAAGGCAAAAAAATAAAAGAAAGTGGCAATTACCCAGAATGCACCGTTCAACGGCATTTCAATAAATCGCACCGTATACATTGAAACGCCTTTCAGAAAACGATAAAGTTTACGAACAAAAGACTAATAAAACAAAGATACGACTTCAGTGCGGTGCTGTACGACATGTGACAAAATATTATATGGTGGGTACCTATGCTATAATATATGCCCAGTATCTTATGTATTTTTTTTTAAAAGACAACCCCCGCACTAGGAATAAATCCTGTGTCGCGGGGGACTTTACAAACATACATGAAACGGACACAAATAACACCCAGACTCAGAACAACAATTTGTGGATCACACAAAGTGCTGTCCTACGTGGGATTTTAACCCACGACAGTTGGCGAAGTAGGAAACGGCGTGATGACCGTTAAACCACTAGGCCAAACGTGCAATCGAACTTCATACTCCGGGTCCTCTTATAATATAGGTAGGTACTACCTGCCGCTTTAAAATATTACTATGCATTAACTATTATTTACATGCGCTAGACATGATTCTTGTGAACGCCTATAGCTAAACTTCATCAATGTGTTACGATTCGATACTCATGGATAGTGTGTATAACACAAATTGTAATGCGAAAATAATATCTTTCAAAGTTTTTTCAACATTGTTTAATATAACCACACATGTTCGTGCAAAGTCACTAGAAATCATTCGAGAATAAATTATAACTGATAATCGATTCGTTACACAGATTTTTATTCAATCGATTCATCGCCTCGTTAATTATTAATTAAACGGTAATGTCACGTTAAATTTACATTACGTAGCTATCGATTTTTTATAGTCAGATATCGATACGATCTTTAGCTTTACTTTTTTATAGAGTTCTGAATGAATGAATGAATGAATGCTGTTTAGTAACTGCTTAATCGATTCTTGATGAATCAGAAACTGCCATTAATAAAACATGCGTAGGCTGTGGTCGAAATCATTCACTATTTAAAATTGATGAGCATGTAATTGATTATTGAGATGAATTCAATTCTGTTAAGCATCACTTGGTACATTTATATGAAAAGGTATGTTGTTTATAAAATAATCTTGTCAAGTATCAATAATTTAAAAGAAAATAATTGATTTAATAACAAATTAATATCCCCGATAAGATCACCAGGAAAAGTATTACCATGCGTTTAAAATAGTTGCTACCACGTAACTATTTGAAACCATCTAGAGGTAAAATTTAATAGTATGTGTTAAATTTAGAACCAATAATACTGACTGAACAGATTTCTTAAAATAGGTCATTGTCTATTATTGTCAATGATAATAAATAAAAAAATATAATTCGTGGTTATAGTACCTATATGCAATTGCTATTCTGGAACACTGGCTACATCAAATCAAATAATTTGTGTTAGGTTAAGAGTTCTGCAACTGTCAAAATTATTTCATTTTAAAAACTTAACAATTAAATATTTTATTTTCAAATTTAGTTACGTGTAACGGATTAGCGTAAAATTTTCATCGCATTTGAATCGTTTTAGTATTTATCATACAGGATGCTAAAATAATGGCAGCATTTACATTCGATTAAGTTGATCAATTCTAACATTTAGACTTATGTAATTAAAATGTTTTTATGTAGGTTCACAGTAAAAACAATGATAGTTTAGCTGTCTGAGCTCTTAAATTATCCGAGGCTATAAAACAAATCAAATACCATTTACAATCAATCAAATACACTTATCCATTTAACAATCATTTTTGAGTCGAATATAACTTAATGGTTAATGTGTACCTTTTGCAAGAAAAAGTACACATTACCATAAAGTATTCAGGAAACTTTAAAAAAACTATACTCGCTATACAATTCTTCATTCGAATGAGGCCGATTATATTCACAAAAAGTAAATTCAACATTGCAATGCTGCTTGCAATGGAAAATGTTTAATATATTTTTCATTCAAGTCTTAAAGTTAAACAGGGGGTAACGGCAGATGAGCATTTCTCAATGAGAATTCAGAAGTCGTGCTGACATTTGGAGTTCCTTGATTTTCGTCAAGGAAATTATAACTATAAACTTTGGAAAATTACTTACTGTTCTTAACAGAAACTTGCTATGAATGAGTAGCTGTTGAATGCTATGAAAATAAATGGCATTGATGTACTTATCGGAGCTCGCTCCATTGGAGAGAAGTTTTGATATGTTAAATCTTTCTTTTCGCTTCCTTGAAAACATGAAAGTACTATGTATGTCGGGGAAAGTCCATTTGACCAGTAAGCGGCTGCGGTGCTATAGTTGACTGCAAAGCAATTAAAATTTCAAATATCAATATCAAATAGCTTATTGCCATTATCCGTTCCAAACTTCAATTGCATTCAATGTTTGTTTACTACCCTCTTATGATCGATATTTCATTCATGACCTGATGTCTGATGATGAAAGTGAGCATGACCATCTTATTCACACGTGATTTTAGTTTGTAATGCTACTTCTTTAGTTAACCATTGATTAGTAAGTGTAGTGGTCACAGATATAATATCCGTCATAGTAATATAAACGTCCCTTGAGTATGGTTTTTTTTCCTTCAATTCAAAATGATTTTGTTACTTCGAAGCCATTATGTGTCGTCGACTAGCAGAAGTTATCCTTTATAATATAATCATTCTTAAACTTACCAGGTATTCTATGTCATTTAAAATCCAACACAGATACAATTTGACGTACAGAACCCAACCCCAAAATGTTTGGAGTACTTAAAAGTTTTATACTTTTTAATTCGTGGCCACCCTTATAAGGCACGTCCAAGATGTCCGCATTCAATTCAATTGGTTTTCGCAAAAAAATGTACAGACAGCAAATTAAGTTGAAAGTATTTAATTACAATTTTATTCTTCTGCTGCGAATATGTATTGATATTAACTCTGCAAAAGAGACGGATTATATTATCCAAATAATATTTTCAAGAGCTTACTTTGATGCAACATTTACAGTGTCAACAAACAATAGAACAATTAACTAAATTTGTTAATCCATATATGTATATAAAAATGAATCGCCGAAATGTATGTAAGCACATAGCTTCTGATCGGCTGCACCAAATGTAATAATTCTTTTTTTTTAATGTGTTCGTTGTTGTTAGGACAGGGTTTGTGTACAGAAAAAATTAAAAGGTAACTCGAAAAGTCTTTTTTTTTGTCCGCGACGGGAAGCTGAGACAGGTAAATAAATGTTTAAAATAAATGTAACTGATTAAATGTACCTAATATTAATGCAGACAATAAATTGAAGAGAAAAGAAAATTCTCGCCTTCGCCCTCGGTACGTAGTTTTTAACCGACTTCAAAAAAGGAGGAAGTTCTCGATTCGACCGTATATATGTTTTTTTATGTGTGTTCGCAGATAACTTCGTCGTTTATGAACCGATTTTGATGATTCTTTTTTTAAAGGAAAGGAGATATCTCAACAGTGGTACCATGATAAGGACATTAAAATCTGATGATGCCATCCAAGAGAAATCGAGTCCAACCTTGAAGTCGGTTTTTTTGTTTCAACAACATAATCATATTTGTTTTAAATTCATAAGTTTGAATATAATATACTTAAAGGAATAATAAAAAAAACGAATAAGAAAGTTTAATGACTCTACTCTGCCTGACAGAAAACATATGCAGAATCTAAGTGTGGTGGTCACCATACTCATTGCGAATGCAGACAATACAACAATGCAACATGATGACCCACACCATGGCGGCCTTGTGATGCTTTTACATCATTGGGCCTGAATGTCACTTTGTTAAATGAGTACCTCACACTAACGAAACTCATTACATCATGATCTATTCTTGAAACAAGTAATCATTGAGTTATTATTACAAGTAATATTGTAGTCAAATTAACAAAATACAGCAGTAACTAAAAGAAATTAATTCAAATAATACCATGACACTTTATACTTATCGATCAACGAAATTAACCTTTAACAATAAAAGTATTTCTCCGTATTAAATTTGCATGATTAACCGTAGACATTTTGATGGGGGCCATGTCGAATGCTCATCGATATTGTAACTTGATACGTCTGGTAATAGATCATACTCTCATATATTATTATTTGGAAAGTCACATATACTTTCTAATATTATTTATTGCGATTATTTATTGAACGAATTATTCAGGGTCGTATATTGATAGATTATTTCGTTTATAAGTTCTCTAGGTTATAAATTATGTGAATTTAATTAAGAGAGATAATGTCACTGGGTGATATTCGTTGGTGAAATTATGTGATGAACTAACTAGAATTTCAACCTAGCGAGACAGCAAATCTACATCTGATGCTAATTGGTTACGACATCCTATTGCACCTATTGATTTTTCTGAATTACTAGGTAAAAGAAGACTTTATCTTTATTGGCACCCCACTTTTACTCATATGTTAAAAAAAAAAAGTTAAGATTTCAAGTGGAAACTGTTTTGCTTAGAATACAAGTTTCGATCTGAAATTATTGCGTTATTGGCCGCGTCGGGAAGTTAATGTATAAAATGTTTAAAAAAACAATACACAATTTAATGATTTTATTCGGTCTAGTCTGACTAGTTTTATTGGATTACTTTTACATGTGACAACACAAAGTCTAGAAAAAAATTCCAGAAACTGTGTCTGGAAATTATTTTTCCAGACACGGAAAAATAATTTTCAGACACAGAAACGCGAAGTTATTACGATTATAACTCGTAATAACACAGAAGTTATTGCGAACATCTATTGTTCGTAATAATACGACCATAGATGTTCGTAATAACTCAATATTTAAATTCTAAAAGCGGTTAAACATTATTATTTGCATACACAAACAAACTACGAAGATCCTTTGATCAAAGCAAATAAACGTATCTCTGCCACACTTCACATTTGCACTGTAACGCTATTTGACTATTTTAAAACTTTCAACTAAACTAAAAAAAGCAAGTATTACCTGATCTTAATTCAATAAGAGGCAAGTTGAACATTTCATTGTCAAAGTGCCAACCCTTGATGAAAAAGCTAAATCATCCTGACGGTGGATTCCGTCGCTTTCAATTGCACAAATAATTCTATAAAAAACTAGTATCGATTAGCCAATTAGTAATTCGATTAAATTACATGTGCACAGGACAAATAAATGACAGCTATCGGTTTTCATTAGAGCACTGGTAAGACATTCGCGCGTAGTAACAGTGACAATTATTTTGATACAAAATGAAAGAATTAGTGATTATACAATCACTAATTTCACAACGTGATGGTTGGGAAAATCGAATCAATAGATTTGAGAACATTTGAAAACTTTATGTAGTAAAGTTTTTCAAAATTCCAAAGCAAACCAATTTTTACATTGACAGAGAAAGATATTACTGATCTTTCGATGGTTTTACAAATATGAATATAACGGCAACAAAATATACTTGGACATAAACATAAGTTTGAAGACCTTTGCTCCTACCGCATCTTATTTCTACGTCACCCGAAGATCGACTGGGAGAGAATGCCTCATGGCATTAATTCCGCGTTGTACAATAAGTGCAACAAGTTTTAATAAATAAATAATAATAAAAATTAAAAAATAAGTCAATCAGACCCTTATATAATAGTCAAAGGTCTCTAGAGTATTGGTTCTTCCTGAATTGGACGGCAAGGGTATAAAAAACGTCTGGCCTTGGGTATACTCGTACTACTGACTACATATTTATTATGATGAATTATAATTGTTGGGTAACGAAACCTATACACTTAATTTGCCTCCGATTGGATAAAAAGTGTATAAGAAATGCAATTTAATGTCAAAACAATCATCCACTAATTGCATCGTATTATTGAATGCTTGTGGATACATTCAATTATATATTGGCATGAAAGATTTTGTTTTTTAGATGACGTGCCCATACGATGATTGAATAACGATTCGATAAGTACTGAATTCATACCATAACTCTTCCATTGTATTTTGTTTCTTATTCATGATGCAATAATACAAAATATAATCTTCGTATATTATTTATTCAGTAAAAAAGCATCTCACTAGGCCTCCATTGTGTGGGTCACCATGCTACACTGTCCATACTCGCAATGAGGATGGTGACCACCGCTCTTGGATTCTGTTCATGCTTTCCATGAGTCAGAGCAGAGTAATTTTGGCAGCTAAAACAAAAACGAAATATAAAATTTCACAAATGTTTCAAAAACTTATGACATGAATTGGTATGAATGAATTGAAATATTTTTTTTACGTAAATAATAAAAAGTCGGTAAATTAGTAAATTACTTTTGTAAATTTAATGGTTTTTAGAGCTAAAAGTTAGTTGAAACATTAATTGGTTGGGTGAGTACAAGGGGAAGTTCTGTTATTCTACATTTACATAAAACTTGTAATTTAAACCAACTTATAAGTTTAAAAAGCTCTGTACTGATTACGCTCAAAATTTGACTCGATACATACAACCTCTTTCAATGACGATGGTTTTTAACCCCCGACGGAAAAGAGGGGTGTTATAAGTTTGACATGTCTGTCTGTTTGTCTGTGGCGCCGTAGCTCGCGAACGGATGAAGCGATTGCAATTTAGCTTTTTTTGTATGAAAGGTGAGTGTTCTTAGACATGTTTCATGAAAATCGGTTAAGTCGTTTAAAAGTTATGGGGGTGAAAGTGAGTGCTTGAGTAGGGGGTTTTTTAAATTTTGAATTGTAGCTTGTTATCTGTTTTTCTCATCGATGCTATTTCAGTGTGCGACAACGAAGCGTGACAAAGTACAACTAGTATTTCGTAAAGTTATTAGATAACACTTAAAACAGAACAACACAGCATCACTCCCACTGTTTGGTCTACTTGCTACACCCGCGAAAGCCCTAACCACAATAATTGGCGAAAGTGCCATTTGAATACAATGAAACAGCCGTATTCGCTATGAATAAAACATGGTGATTTCAATGCGTTTTTATGCAATATTGTAATGATACCACGCCATTGAGTGGGTGTACCTTGTACCATTGATTCTGAGAATTTTGGATATCTAATGAATGATTCTGATTGTTGGATTTCGAACGTCATTATAATGGCAACATTTTGATTGTCACTTTTTTTTTGTTTGACGTTTTGACGTTTGAGGTTAAGTGAGTACGAAAAAGACGCGTGTTGCGAACGGTCGACGATTGTTGTTTTGAGAACCGAAATTTAATTGATATTAAGCTAACTAAGCATCGACCCGGTCCCTTTAGTGATTTACCGTTTTGTTAGGTCTGGTTGGACTCGCGAATTTTGTAGGCGCGTTCCGCGATAGCTGAAGCGAGTGAGTTGTAATTCGAATATCCGTGATAGCTGATACGAGTTTATTGTAATTCGAATACCTTGAAAGATATACAGCACTTTGGAGCATGTTTGTGTGAACGTACCAAGACAAAGCAGAGAGGAACTACCCAAGAGATCTCTTGGAACGCCGAGAAGAAGGAAGCCACACACTCCAGTAAGTGCTTGATGAATTTAGTTTAAATTAAGAACACGGTGACACAGCCGGCTCATTCTTCTTGCCAATGAATTAGGTTAGTGATTGAATGCCTTATCTATGGGCCGTAAGACATCTCAAGTATCACATAGTAATCGCTGCATTGGCGAGAGGACTGAACACTGATAATCTTTTATCAACAGATGTTTTTGCTTTTGTTTGAATTTACACTATTGTCAGAACTTAAAGACATATAGACGGCAGAAAGTTGTTGTATCACAAAAGTAAAATTTTATACCAGAGGCAAGAACTTACTATGGAAATTAATTAGTCTTTTATCACACGAAGACAAGGCATAGACCATTTGGCGGAACTTTTTTTACTCAATCACGTACAAATAAATTTTGACATTTGGCCCAATTACCAAGTTCATGTTGGACATTATATTAAATGAATATAGGAAGTATATAATTTGACTGCCTCGTTGGTCTCGCGGTTGGCGTGTGCGACTGCTGATCATGAGGTCTCGGGTTCGATTCCCGGGTCGGACCAAATGTATGTATGATCTACAAATATATGTTTCGGAGTTTGGGTATTTTCTATGTATAATATGTATGTATTTACAAAAAAAAGTATATAAGTATTTGCATCAGTTGTCTAGTACCCATAACACAAGCTCTGCTTAGCTTGGGACTAGATGGCGTTGTGTGTTAGATGTCCAAAATATTTATTATTATTATTAAGACGTAATTAACCATTAGTTTAATTCAGTCTCCTTATGTTCTTTCTATTTTCTGCAGTGGACTGCAGTTGACTGATGATAATTTTGATGATGATTTTCTTTCTGGATTATTCTAAAAACTATTGTACACTAACTTTTACTCTAAGTAGAATCATATATGTTACTTTAGATTATTATCAATACTTGTGATTTTTATCATCAAGAGACATTTGGCTATTCAAAATAAGAAGTCTATCAAAAGTAAATGCAAACATTTAGGTTTATAAAATTAATAATTCTTGCTAAGTTTAAAACATATTAACTTAGAAACTGTGCGGCTCAGACTGCGTGGCGGCAAAAGTTTCCATAAATATTAATCCTCATAAATATATAAATACATTTTTACTTTCATTCCGACTTTTGACCATTTAATTATGGAAAAAGTAGGAGTTGTGACAGCAAATATTTGTCATTTCGAGAGTATTCCAAATTCAAAAGTAAAAAAATATATATATACTAGCTGTTGCCCGCGGCTTCGCCCGCGTGTATGTCGGTTATCGCTGCAAATAGTAGCTAATGTGTTATTCTGATGTATAAGCTATATTACTGTAAAGTTTTATCCAAATCCGTTCAGTAGTTTTTGCGTCAAAAAGTAACAAACATCCATCCATCCATACTAACAAACTTTCGCGTTATTAATATAGGTAGGATTTTTATCGATATAAAATCATGATACAAAATGTATTGGTACCTGAATAGTTTTATTTTCTTTACCTCGCATAGAACTTTTATATATTTTTATAAATCAGTTTAAATAAATCAAAGGGGTTAAGACAATTATGTGAAAACTAAAAATTTAGTATAGCGCCATCTGTAATGATTTATTTATTTCGTGAACGAAAAATTTAGTATAGCGCCATCTGTATTTTTGATATGGAACTCATTCCTATCTGATGTCCCACGACACCACCCGTTTTTTTTTACAACTAATACACACACGTTTTACTATTAAAAACTTATTTAAGTATTTATATATGTACATAAAATATAAAGTGTTTATATGAGCTTATTTCGACATTTGACATCGACCGGGTCTGGCACCGCTCGCTTCTCTCCAAGCTCTCGGCATTCGGTCCGCCTCCTAGACCCTGTCACTGGATTGACGCTTTTCTTCATCAGCGCCGCATTATGGGCCTTTGCGACGGCACGGCCTCTGATGTTCTGAATGTAAACGCTGGCGTACCTCAGGGTTCAGTCCTGTCGCCCACACTATTTCTTCTGCATATCAAAGACATGTTAGCTCTTGGCAACATACATTGCTATGCAGACGATAGCACAGTTCATGGGCGATATTTTTGACACCGTTCAGCCAAGCTGGCAGACGTTGAGGAAAATCGACAGAAGCTTGTCGCTGAGCTCGACCGGGTTTTGAACCGCATTTTACAATGGGGTGATAAGAATCTGGTCGAGTTCAACGCTACGAAAACACAGTTGTGCGCGTTCTCTACCAAAAAGTCTCCATTCCTTTCCCTCCCCACTTTTCAGAGCACTCAACTGCCACTACGGGGTAAGCTCGGTGTCCTGGGCATGGATATTTACCGGGACCTCGAGTACTGTTCTCATCTTTGTGATGGATCCGCGCAGTATTTGCTTGATGCTTTCGATCGGTTGCAATGGCGAACAGTCCGCTTTACCAACATTCCCGAAGCCACCGAGTTCCTTGAACCTCTGCAGCTGCGTAGAGATATCGCCTCTATAGCAGTCCACTACCATCTGTATCATTGGAAGTATTCTGAGGAGCTCTTTCAACTCACCCTTCTCCCTTCCTCTGCACAATAACATGTTCACTCTCAAACCAAACGGTTTGGTTCATCCTTCCTGTGCCGAGCAGCTAAAAACTGAAACTCACTACCAGCGCACGTGTTTCTCTCCCACTATGTTCCCGGGGACTTTAAGTGGGGCGTGAAAAAGCATCTCACTAAGCCGTCATAGTGTGGGACGCAATACTGCATTGTTGGATTCTGCTTGAGTTTTCCATCAGGCTGACCATAGTCACTTTGGCAGCTTCAAATAAAAAAAGTACAATTTTAATAACTACGTTTTTTCTTTTGCCATATTTTGCCAATTGGATTTGATATACGTGAGTATGCTGCCCATGAGAAAAAAAAAACTGTATCTTTAAGCATCTGTCCTTGGGTTTTGATAATATTGTTATTGGAAATGCTGTTTTCAGCTGAAACTGCATTCTTTTAAATTAAAATGTCAAATAAGTTGGAATTATTGGAATAAGGGGAATTAAAACATTATCTTCTTTTGCCATTCCATGCGTCATGATTGTAGCTTTTACAATGTTGTACCCCAGTTGTGTAATATTTAGCCATGTACTATTACATTGCTTTGGCGCTCAAGATACCTCATTTAATAGTACTGGAACATTAACTTGCAGCCTCAACTTATGGGTAGGCACTCCTGATATTTCTAAAGACTTTAAGTATTCGACAACATCTCCCTCCACGCCTGACATGATCCGTTCGTTTAATTGATAACTATCTCATTAGTCAGCTGATCAGGATGGATATTATTTACATTTTTATTCATATCTAACCAACAGCTAGCTTATAATGACGATACTTCTGTAGATAATTTTGAAGTTAAGAAACGCTGTTAATTAATTATATTAATTTGGCTTATTTATTTCTATTAATATAATCAACATACAAATCAGACTGACGAATATATACTTAAATTCTTAATATTTAATTTTTACATATATAATATCATTGCTATCATTGTTAAGTCTTCATTGAAAAAGTGAAAAAAAAATTATGATTGTGACAGCCTTGTTTATTCGTTGTCAAGACGCCCGACGTAGGTAACGCGCAGGCGTGTGGCGAGTGAACTCCCAGAACAACCTTTCATCCCCCTTTTAAACCCCTTACAACCCCTTTTTCGCATCAAAAAGTAGCCTATGCCCTTTCTCAGGTTCTAGACTATCTGTGTACCAAATTTCATTCAAATCGGTGTAGCGGTTTGGCCGTGAAAATTTTTCAAATTGGAACAGTAGTTCCTGAGATTAGCGCGTTCAAACAAACAAACAAACTCTTCAGCTTTATATATTAGTATAGCTGACCCACGCAACGTCGTTTGCGTCTCCTATTGCCCGTAGCGTGATAATTTTCCCCCGTTTTTGAAACATTCTTCATTGGTGCTCCGCTCCTATTGGTCTTAGCGTGATGATATATAACCTATAGCCTTCCTCGATAAATGGGCTATCTAACATTGAAAGAATTTTTCAAATTGGACCAGTAGTTCCTGAGATTAGCGCGATTAGCTGACCCACGCAACGTCGTTTGCGTCTCCTATTGCCCGTAGCGTAATCATTTCCCCCCGTTTTTGAAACATTCTTCATTGGTAGTCAGCTCCTATTGGTCATAGCGTGATGAAATATATATATATATATCATCACGCCTATAGCCTTCCTCGATAAACGGGCTATCTAACACTGAAAGAACTTTTTCAAATTGGACCAGTAGTTCCTGAGATTAGCGCGTTCAAACAAACAAAAACTCTTCAGCTTTATATATTAGTATAGATGTGTTTATTATACTCTTCTAAGATCTATACTCATAATCAACAACACATTTATTTGGATAAAGACTAATATTAGGTATTATGTTGATAAAAACTCTTTGACAAATAACTCAATAATAGGTACCAACTCTTAGCGTCTTATACTCGTGATAACTTCTAAACGAAATGTCCGAATGGGGTTAAACAAAAAGTATTTTACTTCTACATAAATACCCTTGATAACATAATGCTTTATTTGGATAAGGATCAATATTACGATACACATTTAACGTAGTTTCTTTCTTCAGACGATTTAATAAAATTTTTTAAGCACAAAAGCGGTTATTGTGACTAAACCATGATAGTTAGATATATGCTCTCGCGGACTTTTTTGTAGATCTTAATGGGACCTACAAACCCGTAATACATGATTTTGTTCTATTGTCAATACTTTTTGCAGCGCACGCAAAAATAGGTTTTCGAGTTCACACCTTGGGTTACAAAATAGCAATTTTCTTACGGATCTCAAATTTTTTTGAAAATAAAATATAGCCTATAGCCTTCCTCGATAAATGGACTATCCAACACTGAAAGAATTTTTCAAATCGGACCAGTAGATCCTGAGATTAGCGCGTTCAAACAAACAAACAAACAAACAAACAAACAAACAAACAAACAAACTCTGCAGCTTTATAATATTAGTATAGATAAAGTAAAATAAAAAAGGATGAATTTGGAATACTCTCGAAATGACAAATATATAAAAGGTATTAAATAACCTCATAAAAATATTTAAGAGGAAATCAGTTACACAACTGAACTAATACAGTCTATGAATAATTTATTTCCTTTTGGCTTTTAAAAATAAATTAATGTATAATTTGTAGACCAACTTTGTGATAAAATAAACCTACTTGTGTTTTAAAGTAATTAATGAATTTCCATCGTTAAAAGATTGTAGTAAGTTGGAGATAAAATTGAAAAAAATTTTGGGATTACAAATATAGGACATGAAATTCCCAACAAACTGGTTCATTTCATCCACTAGCTGCGCCCACTACTTCGTCACCATGAAACTTAGGCTTTTGGTATAATAGTGACTAACTTTATTCATGACAATCAAGTTGTTACACTGTTTCGCCTTTCCCTAGGCTTCCACAAATATCTAAAATTCGCCAAATCGGTCTAACCATTCCCTAGTTTTAGTAAGACTATGAACATGTATTCATTTTTAAATAATATAGGATTAATCATTATTTCACTCATATAACAATAACACTGATTTCTGTCAGTTCTTGCCATACGACTTCATGCACGAGTTTATCTCAATTTGCAAAACAATACAAAACTCCTGTCAATATTTCTAATTGCCTTTATCAAAGCTACAAACCGTATCAGTGACCTTAAAAGATAGCATTATTAAACGGATACTGGACAATACACAATAAAGGAATCAATAGACCTCCGCAGT
The DNA here is from genome assembly GCA_949125395.1 of Diaphora mendica. Classification (NCBI taxonomy): domain Eukaryota; kingdom Metazoa; phylum Arthropoda; class Insecta; order Lepidoptera; family Erebidae; genus Diaphora; species Diaphora mendica. The sequence continues at coordinate 5,313,969 of OX421331.1, read as the reverse complement.
GGTAGGGTTATCTAACTATATTTGACAAATCGTATACAATATTGACAAATTACGGACACTTTTGACAAATCACGGACTATGTTGACAAATTGTTACCACCGGGAATATAACTGGCCTATTGTTTGGAAGAACTACTAGTCATTTTTATATGTGACTAGCTGTTGCCCGCGGCTTCGCCCGCGTGTATGTCGGTTATCGCTGCAAATAGTAGCTAATGTGTTATTCTGATGTATAAGCTATATTACTGTAAAGTTTTATCCAAATCCGTTCAGTAGTTTTTGCGTCAAAAAGTAACAAACATCCATCCATCCATACTAACAAACTTTCGCGTTATTAATATAGGTAGGATTTTTATCGATATAAAATCATGATACAAAATGTATTGGTACCTGAATAGTTTTATTTTCTTTACCTCGCATAGAACTTTTATATATTTTTATAAATCAGTTTAAATAAAATAAAGGGGTTAAGACAATTATGTGAAAACTAAAAATTTAGTATAGCGCCATCTGTAATGATTTATTTATTTCGTGAACGAAAAATTTAGTATAGCGCCATCTGTATTTTTGATATGGAACTCATTCCTATCTGATGTCCCACGACACCACCCGTTTTTTTTTACAACTAATACACACACGTTTTACTATTAAAAACTTATTTAAGTATTTATATATGTACATAAAATATAAAGTGTTTATATGAGCTTATTTCGACATTTGACATCGACCGGGTCTGGCACCGCTCGCTTCTCTCCAAGCTCTCGGCATTCGGTCCGCCTCCTAGACCCTGTCACTGGATTGACGCTTTTCTTCATCAGCGCCGCATTATGGGCCTTTGCGACGGCACGGCCTCTGATGTTCTGAATGTAAACGCTGGCGTACCTCAGGGTTCAGTCCTGTCGCCCACACTATTTCTTCTGCATATCAAAGACATGTTAGCTCTTGGCAACATACATTGCTATGCAGACGATAGCACAGTTCATGGGCGATATTTTTGACACCGTTCAGCCAAGCTGGCAGACGTTGAGGAAAATCGACAGAAGCTTGTCGCTGAGCTCGACCGGGTTTTGAACCGCATTTTACAATGGGGTGATAAGAATCTGGTCGAGTTCAACGCTACGAAAACACAGTTGTGCGCGTTCTCTACCAAAAAGTCTCCATTCCTTTCCCTCCCCACTTTTCAGAGCACTCAACTGCCACTACGGGGTAAGCTCGGTGTCCTGGGCATGGATATTTGCCGGGACCTCGAGTACTGTTCTCATCTTTGTGATGGATCCGCGCAGTATTTGCTTGATGCTTTCGATCGGTTGCAATGGCGAACAGTCCGCTTTACCAACATTCCCGAAGCCACCGAGTTCCTTGAACCTCTGCAGCTGCGTAGAGATATCGCCTCTATAGCAGTCCACTACCATCTGTATCATTGGAAGTATTCTGAGGAGCTCTTCCAACTCACCCTTCTCCCTTCCTCTGCACAATAACATGTTCACTCTCAAACCAAACGGTTTGGTTCATCCTTCCTGTGCCGAGCAGCTAAAAACTGAAACTCACTACCAGCGCACGTGTTTCTCTCCCACTATGTTCCCGGGGACTTTAAGTGGGGCGTGAAAAAGCATCTCACTAAGCCGTCATAGTGTGGGACGCAATACTGCATTGTTGGATTCTGCTTGAGTTTTCCATCAGGCTGACCATAGTCACTTTGGCAGCTTCAAATAAAAAAAGTACAATTTTAATAACTACGTTTTTTCTTTTGCCATATTTTGCCAATTGGATTTGATATACGTGAGTATGCTGCCCATGAGAAAAAAAAAAACTGTATCTTTAAGCATCTGTCCTTGGGTTTTGATAATATTGTTATTGGAAATGCTGTTTTCAGCTGAAACTGCATTCTTTTAAATTAAAATGTCAAATAAGTTGGAATTATTGGAATAAGGGGAATTAAAACATTATCTTCTTTTGCCATTCCATGCGTCATGATTGTAGCTTTTACAATGTTGTACCCCAGTTGTGTAATATTTAGCCATGTACTATTACATTGCTTTGGCGCTCAAGATACCTCATTTAATAGTACTGGAACATTAACTTGCAGCCTCAACTTATGGGTAGGCACTCCTGATATTTCTAAAGACTTTAAGTATTCGACAACATCTCCCTCCACGCCTGACATGATCCGTTCGTTTAATTGATAACTATCTCATTAGTCAGCTGATCAGGATGGATATTATTTACATTTTTATTCATATCTAACCAACAGCTAGCTTATAATGACGATACTTCTGTAGATAATTTTGAAGTTAAGAAACGCTGTTAATTAATTATATTAATTTGGCTTATTTATTTCTATTAATATAATCAACATACAAATCAGACTGACGAATATATACTTAAATTCTTAATATTTAATTTTTACATATATAATATCATTGCTATCATTGTTAAGTCTTCATTGAAAAAGTGAAAAAAAAATTATGATTGTGACAGCCTTGTTTATTCGTTGTCAAGACGCCCGACGTAGGTAACGCGCAGGCGTGTGGCGAGTGAACTCCCAGAACAACCTTTCATCCCCCTTTTAAACCCCTTACAACCCCTTTTTCGCATCAAAAAGTAGCCTATGCCCTTTCTCAGGTTCTAGACTATCTGTGTACCAAATTTCATTCAAATCGGTGTAGCGGTTTGGCCGTGAAAATTTTTCAAATTGGAACAGTAGTTCCTGAGATTAGCGCGTTCAAACAAACAAACAAACTCTTCAGCTTTATATATTAGTATAGCTGACCCACGCAACGTCGTTTGCGTCTCCTATTGCCCGTAGCGTGATAATTTTCCCCCGTTTTTGAAACATTCTTCATTGGTGCTCCGCTCCTATTGGTCTTAGCGTGATGATATATAACCTATAGCCTTCCTCGATAAATGGGCTATCTAACATTGAAAGAATTTTTCAAATTGGACCAGTAGTTCCTGAGATTAGCGCGATTAGCTGACCCACGCAACGTCGTTTGCGTCTCCTATTGCCCGTAGCGTAATCATTTCCCCCCGTTTTTGAAACATTCTTCATTGGTAGTCAGCTCCTATTGGTCATAGCGTGATGAAATATATATATATATATATCATCACGCCTATAGCCTTCCTCGATAAACGGGCTATCTAACACTGAAAGAACTTACCCTTGATAACATAATGCTTTATTTGGATAAGGATCAATATTACGATACACATTTAACGTAGTTTCTTTCTTCAGACGATTTAATAAATTTTTTTAAGCACAAAAGCGGTTATTGTGACTAAACCATGATAGTTAGATATATGCTCTCGCGGACTTTTTTGTAGATCTTAATGGGACCTACAAACCCGTAATACATGATTTTGTTCTATTGTCAATACTTTTTGCAGCGCACGCAAAAATAGGTTTTCGAGGTCACACCTTGGGTTACAAAATAGCAATTTTCTTACGGATCTCAAATTTTTTTGAAAATAAAATATAGCCTATAGCCTTCCTCGATAAATGGACTATCCAACACTGAAAGAATTTTTCAAATCGGACCAGTAGATCCTGAGATTAGCGCGTTCAAACAAACAAACAAACAAACAAACTCTGCAGCTTTATAATATTAGTATAGATTTGTCTTAGAGACGTCTTAAATATTTTGAATAATATTAGTTAGAGAGAAATTTCATTGAATATAGAGTTGAATAATTGTATTTCAGAAACAAATATTGATTTTAATGCAGGTTTATACCGTGTGAGAGCCACGCTTCGGCATGCATGGAGTGATATCACGGCCTCACAGAAAACCGTTGTGAAACAGCGCTTGCGCTGTGTTTCATTGAGTGAGTGAGGATACCGGAGGCCCAAACCAAATCCCCATCCCCTTCCCCGTCACCCAAAGGCCGCACTTGTGACGCCTCTGAGTGTCCATGGGCGGCGGTTTTCGCTTACCATCAGGCGATACGTCTGCTCGTTTGCCCCCTATTTTATATAAAAAGATTGTATTACGATTCCTTTGCAGCACAAATAATGATTATTTATTTCCCTACATAATTTCCCCCTTTTTTAAATTTTTTTACATTTTAACAAAAAAATAAAGGACAAGGGGGGAAATTATGTAGGTACAACATGATTACGCAATATATTGTAGTGTCAGCATATTTGTGTGAGCCGAGCCATAGCGCGATGGGCGCAAGGCAGTCGCTCTCCGTCCACTCGTGGACATTGGTCGTGTCATGATCTTTATGTAATTATTACCGTGAGTCAATAAATAAGAGTGAACGGACAATACATCTTTCAATTATATACCTTGCACAAAGGGCGCTACTAGGAAATACGTAACATCTCGGTTTTACAAGCTTTTTTGATATTTTATATAGTAAAATAATTTTGATGATTAATTTATAATGTTTTTTCAAAATTACACATACAAGGACTTAAATTAATTTAAAGCAAAACAGCTAACAGCAGCACATACAGTAGCAAAATAGGTAAAAACTGCGAATCCTCTCTTTTGTACCGCGTCGGATGAAAATAAAAGATGTGCACAAGAAATATTGATACCTGTATTTCATTATCGATTATATCGATCGAGTTATTTAAACAATAGTCGATTAGTCCATTGTAGATATCAAAATCAAATGTACGGACGATCAATCAAATGAAAGTATAGATTAATATCTCCAGTCAATTCAATTCGAAAATGAAATTGGAAGAGTGTGATATCATTATGAATGATGTCTGTTATTATATAAAACTAACACCTTGCTTTGACTTCGTTTATAAAGACTAAATGGTTTTCATTAGATTGAAATTATCTATATGTAGTGACGTTTTAAGTGAGCAAACGAAACAGGACAACATCATTGCAAAGTTCATAAAATTTCATACCGCCGAGTACCGTGGGAGAGCCACGCACCGGCATGAATGGGCCGGCTCAGCCGAAATGATACCACGGTCTCACAGAAAACCGGTGTGAGATAGCGCTTGCGCTGTGTTTCACCGAGTGAATGAGGATACTGGAGGCCTATACCCCAACCACTCCTCATCCCCCTCCCCATCCGCAAAGGCCGGCAAAGCACTTGTGACGCCTCTGGTGTTGCAAGTTCCATAGGCGACGGTAATCGCTTACCATTAGGCGATACGTCCGCTCATTTGCCCGCCTAGTACATACAAAAAAAATGACAATCGTTTTAGGGAGTTAACTCCAATTAACGTTACTTTGTTTCATTATCAGCCCATTGCCGTTTACTCTCGTAGGAAGGCCTCCCCCAAAGAGCGCCAGTTATCCACGTCCTGGGCAGCCTGCATACATCCACTGGCAGCCTGCATACATCCACTGGCAGCCATTTTTCCAGTCGTCGGCGCATCATACCACCACACTACAATTTCGTAATCGTGTTTCCACAATAATAATGAATGCAGTGAAAATTACCAAAACATTTCAATTTTATTACAGACAAGTCGATACAATAATCGATTTAATTTTAACAATCAAATTTTCGATAGATGTAAAATCATGACACTTCTTGGATTATAAATTTCACACAATGTAATTGTTGTGTAAAATCACATAAAATAATAAAGAAACAAAACCTTAGGTTCACATATATTTTAGACCTAAACTGTACCTTTTGTTAACAATAACATAATGCAACTATGTCGCAGTTTGGTTCCGAAGGTTATTAGCAAGAAATATTAAAATGCAAATGTATTCTTGCTTAAAATGTTAAGAGCTTTTTCAACGATTAAGCACTTTTCGCTTATTATTCAAACTATTATGTATAATCACGGACATTTCACATAGTTTCGCATGCATTTATAGCCACTTTTCCATGGCTGGAAATTAAACTGACTAACAATGTGATTCCTTTTTTTGGGATATTTAACACATAATGCCGTCTAGTCCCAAACTAAGCAGAGCTTGTATTATGGTTACTAGATAACTGATATAAATACATATATACTTTCTTTTTTGTAAATACATACATATTTAACATAGAAAACACCCAAAGTCTGAAATAATTATTTGCAGATCATACAAACATTTGATCCGACCCGGGAATCAAACCCGAGACCTCATGCACAGCAGTCGCGTAGGCTACCACTGCGCCAACGAGGCAGTCGATTTGCTAGCCACTAAACTAACTCCACAATATAAAACAATCTTTATAGGTATAATAAATGTATCTCTATTTTCCCTGGTCATGGCATCACGCGTGTACAGTTGAACCCATTTCAATAATTCTTTTTGTGATAATTGGCTCATTTATCGGGAAAGGTTATACAATATCATACTACGACCCACAGGACCTGAGCATCAATAAATATAGACAAAATCAAAGTTTTTTGGGTCAGCTAGTGTGTAAATAAAAATTTAGATAATAATGGACTTAGATGACAAATTGTTAAAGTCAGAATCAACTGTACATTTTGACTTTAAGTTATTTTTTTCTTAGAAATAATGGTTACATTTTCTGATCTGAAAATTCTACTTTATTCTAAAAATATCGACATATATTCCTACACTCTCATGCCGACAAGGCAATCACAGGCATTAAAGAAAATGTTCGTATGTAAAGGTCGGCACAGACGTGGAACGTGGCGCGACTGTGGTCACCGAGTGTATGACGGCTGTCTGCCCCTTCCCTTAGGTAAATTTTATAGTGTCCTACTCCATTTATTTGGAATACAATGCAATGAAAACGCTCTAAAAGGTACAGACATCTAATATTCCTTAAACGTAATGATGTACGGTTGCAGTTCCAGTTTCAAGCAATTGTGGCTAGTTTTCTCACGGAAATGCATTACCCAGTGACTTGGCATCGATATGTCTATGACATACCAATGGAGTCCTACTACTGATATGGTACGGTGTCGTGAACTAGTGATTTTGATTTTTAAACACTTACAGAAAAGGAAGTGGTTCTTAATTCATCTGTCATATAAATATATTTAGAGCTGTTTGTATATAATCTTTTTTTTTAAAGACAAGTCCCACCCTAGGAATATACAAATCCTGGGTCGAGGGGGACTTAACAAGCATACATAAAACGGACACAAAGTACTTCCAGACTCAGAACAACAATTTGTGGATCACACAAAGATTTGTCCCATGTGGGATTTGACCCCACAACACTCGGCGTAGTAGAGAACGGCGTGGCGATCGCTTAAACCACTAGGCCAACTGTGCAGTTAAAGTGACTTGTTATTTTTAGTGATTATCTATACTAATATTATAAACGCGAAAGTTTGTAAGTATGGATGGATGTTTGTTACTCTTTCACGCAAAAACTACTGAACGGATTTGGATGAAACTTTACAATAATATAGCTTATACATCAGAATAACACATAGGCTACTATTTGCCGCGATAACCGACATACACGCGGGCGGAGCCGCGGGCAACAACTAGTCTATTATAAAGCGATGCTATATTTGTGACATCTTTCTTTCTTCTTACATAATTATATCTCTTTATATAAATTAAATACCCTTTTTAACTGCTTCAAGCTTTAGTAGCATTGAAGTTGCATGTTTGCATTTTTAGGGTTCCGTGTCAAAGGCAAAAAACGGAACCCTTATAGATTCATCATGTCTGTCTGTCTGACTGTCTGTCTGTCTGTCTGTCCGTCTGTCTGTCCGTCCGTATGTCACAGCCACTTTATTCCGAAACTATAAGACCTATAATGTTGAAACTTGGTAAGTAGATGTATTCTATGAACCGCATTACGATTTTCACACAAAAATAAAAAAAAACGATAAATTTTGGGGGTCCCCGTACTAAGAACTAAAACTTAAAAAAAAATTTTTCATCAAACCCATACGTGTGGATGGTATCTATGAATAGGTCTTCGAAAATGATATTGAGGTTTCCACAATCATTTTTTTTTAAACTGAATAGTTTGCGCGAGAGACACTTCCAAAGTGGTAAAATGTGTCCCTCCCCCCCCCTGTAACTTCTAAAATAAGAGAATGATATATCTAAAAAAAAGATATGATGTACATTACCATGCAAACTTCCAACGAAAATTGGTTTGAACGAAATCTAGTAAGTAGTTTTTTTTTAATACGTCATAAATCGTAAACTGCAATTTACCTTCATTTAATCAACACAAATATAAAAATAAAATAAAAATTATATTATGTTACTTGCTGCTGCGGAACCCTTCATGGGCGAGTCCGACTCGCAAAATTTAGCAAAAGAGATTGATTTATCTTTTAGTATAGACACAATAAATGTTTAAGTTACCCGTTTATTAAATAATTGCAGTCAATCGCAATTAATATTTTGTTCAGACTGTCTCCTCTAGAAACTCGATTTTGTTTCGAGTAATTTTATTGAAATATCAGAAATAAAAAGGGTCACACATGACTAGCTTTCAAACTGATCGCTTCAACTAAGTTAAGTGGGCCTTATCCCTGTAAAACATTTAAGCAATAAATTGACACGTTTTCACTTTCTCTTTTAGTACAGACTCAATTTAATTACAAACAGAAGACAAAAGTGTAGAAATGTTTCTAAACGTTTCTATTTCGATAAAAAACGGGATCACTTACGTTTAAATTCGTTTCAACTTGTAATGAATATACATATACGAGTAGATAGGTAATACTATAGCAGAGAATGGTGTATCTATATCTATCTATACTAATATTATAAACGCGACAGTTTGTAAGTATGAATGGATGGATAGATGTTTGTTACTTTTTCACGCAAAAACTACTGAATGGATTTGGATGAAACTTTACAGTAATATAGCTTATACATCAGAATAACACATAGGCTACTATTTGCCGCGATAACCGTCATATACGCGGGCGGAACCGCGGGCAGCCACTAGTATTTCTTTCAGATTGTGAAAATATAATATGACTTTTGATGTCAATCATCGAATGTGACTAATTGACGTTGGTGGTGATGTGAAACACTGAAGCTAGTTTACAAAGGTTAAAAGAAAACATTCAATAAATTTCTTATAAAGTTGACATATTGTCTAATGGTCAGCAACAAAAGTCGCCAAGTATACCAATACAATCCATACCTAAATTATAAATGCGAAAGTATCTCTGTCTGTCTGTCCTGCTTTCACGGCCAAACCACTGCACCGATTTCAATGAAATTTGACATAGAGATACTTAGATTCTTGAGAAAGGATATAGGCTACTCTTTGCTGCGGTAAACGACAAACACGCGGTCGGAGCCGCGCGCATAATCTAGTATGTTAATAAGGGCAAAAGTTATGTTTAGTACGTTACAGATTTAAGTGTTTTCACTATCAAACTATGATACAGTCAATCTTACAATCGACTAAAACATTATAGAATTCCGCTGCTGACTGTACACGTATGAAGGTTCTTACCCGTACAAATAGCTACTCATAACAATAGTATTTTTTTTCTAGTAGATTTGTATAATCTTTTCATAGATTTATGAATGCTGAAATGCGAATATTGTGGATTCAGTTCCTATTTCATCACATCATTAAGTATAACATCAACAGCCTCTAATAGCCCACTGTTGGACATAGGGCTCATTAAACGACGTTTCGATTACTACTTAAATTTATATTTTGTCATTTACGTATATTTGAAAATCAATATTATCTAGTTAAGTCGAAATACAAAACCGCTATTTAAATCACTCTCCATTTCACATTCCAAAAAGCTGATAAACAGAATTTTTTATTTGTTTAACGCTCTTAGTTGATTAGGTACACATTTAGTACACTATTCACAAGTACATAGTACAGAAGTATGTGCTGTACAAACACAACAAGATTCGCTGTGCGTTTCGTAAATATTGCGTTGCCTAAACACATTTCTGAAGTTAACATGTGGTGTATTAAGGTATAAACTGTAGCGAGAGCGAGGGCGGGACAAATAGTAGAGTTACCTATTTCCCGATATTTTTTATCAGCCAGATTGGCCAGATTAGCAACTAAACTGAGTTGACCTAACGGTTAACAGTCACGAACGAGTGCATATAGTTGGGTCACTGGCGCTATGCCAAAGCTAATCCTAGCCAACTATGTTAGTAGTGTTGTACTCCTTTCTTCTATTAACTTCATACATAGCCAAGAATGCAAGTCAAATAGCCACCCATGGAAAAATGGCTATAAATGCATGTGAAACTATGTGAAATGTCCGTGATTATATATAATAGTTTGAATAATAAGCGATAAGTGCTTAATCGTTGATTGAAAAAAAACGATCATTATCTGGTGATGGCTTTCCTATGCGGCATCTAATGTATCAAATTCCAACATGACGACATCATTTTACACATTGATGTACGTTGCATAATATCACCTAATAATAAGTTATATTATATTGATGTAATAAACTAAAATGTTTGTAAAGATGCATGTGTGTAAGTCATTATGTGTGTTACTTTTCGACGACATATTTGAATAAATTATATCATTATAGTTATTCACCATAATCATATTCCTAGCCTTTATTATTCCCGGGATTAATGTATTTAATCGAACGGTAATGGTAACAATTTAGTTTACAAATAATTATTCATATTGTATCATAGAAAATTACATCCGTGATTAATAATTACATTATTACCCAAAATTATATCCGTGATTTGGTATATTTAATACTGCCTAAGTTTTATTTAGTATTAGCATTTAGCTATGTACAGAAAAGCAAAGTGCATTAGTTTGTGCATTGTACTATTTACAGTCTACACGCTAACGCTTGTAACATAGGCTACAAGAAATGCGTAACACTGCGCGTGCGCAAGATGATGTCACTCATCTTAACTCAAATGTTTATTTAAGATTTGATGTTTGCTGAGAGGAATTAAAAACTACATGTGATAAGGAGTGGCATTTACGAAATGTGGGATAAATGCTAAGATGTTTATTCGCACTAAATTAGTTATTTCATGTTTTGTTTTGTTAATATTATGTAGACGAGGTGACTAACCATTTTATTGAGACTCTTCACCGATGTAAAACCATAAACGGAATGTATATGTGAAATAGTACTTGCGCTGTGTTTCACCGAGTGAGTGAGGATACCGGAGGCCCATATCCCAACCCCTCTCCCCTATCCCCCCCAATCCCTTAAAGGCCGGCAACGCACTCGTGACGTATCTAGTGTTGCAGGTGTCCATGGGCGGCGGTAATCGCTTACCATCAGGCGATACGTCTGCTCGTTTGCCCGCATATTCCATAAAAAAAGTGGACTTGGTATATTTTACTTATAGTTATAACTAGGATCAATATATTATAACTTTTTAACGAGAGCTTACGTGATGTTACTAGTTTTTAACCGACTTCCAAAAGGAGGAGGTTCTCAATTTCATCGGTATATATATATATTTTTTTAATGTATGTACATTGATTACTCCGTCAATTGTGGACCGATTTTGAAAATTATTTTTGTATTCGAAAGGGTATGCTCCCCATGTGGTCCCATGGCCACCATATCAGGATCTGATGATGGGATCCCAAGAAAATTGAAGGAAACCCTCAAATTTACGTGAGCGCCTGCAATAAAGTTTAAGCAATTGTCTGCATGCTTTCATATTCTGTAAACATCATGTCCGAAATATTTATTTATTATTCTATACAGTATGTTGTATGTTACCTTTAGTCGTATTCTTTCGAGTTATTTAGGTGAAATGATGATGAAAGACTTGAGAAAGACTAAAAAGCGAAAAATAAATAAAAAACTTCGTTTAAAAAACCGACTTCAAAAACTGAAAAGTATAAAATAACTTAATTTGCATGTGCTACCTATTCATAGGTTTGAAGTCGGTGCCGAGCCAAAATGTGATAGTAGGACTCGCCGCGCGTGACCTTCAGCGGGATAGCTGCTCTTCGCGTAGGACAAAACAACCGAAGCGTCGGTGACGTCGTTGACGTTCGTCTCGAAATATAGCGAGTGTGGTACCTACTATTACATTTGGCTTGGCGCCGAATTCAAACCTATGAATAGGTAGCACATACAAATTAAGTTATTTTATACTTTTCAGTTTTTGAAGTCGGTTTTTTTAAACGAAGTTTTTTTTTGAGTGAAATATTTTTACGATTCTCTTGAAAAGTATTTAAATAAGTTATCGCTATAGATTAAAAAAAATATGTAGCTGAATATTTCACATCCTATACATCGCTTCAAAACACCTTTACCGTAGTGTTCATGTAACAATCATCATTATTCATCATCATCTACTCGCCCTTCTCAAACTTCAACATGTTATACGGATTTCTCCTATTTTTATTCCCTTTTAGATTTTGTTCACGTCTTATTTTTAGGCAATATGAATTTAAAGAGATAATGATAATAACCTTTTATTGTCTCATAAAAAGGAATTATACATAAATTGAGGCCCTAGACGCCACACTAGGACACATACCTGGCTCCTCAGTCCCCGAGGAGCCGGAGATCCGAAGGGATTTAGCAGCCAGTAAACAAAACAAAAGTATTCCCTGCTTTGTGGGATCTTTAATATGTTACACGTTTAATAATATTTTATATCTACCTACACCTAAATTATCATCAAATTATATATTTTTTTAACATAACACATAACAGAGAATATGGGTACCGCTTGTCAACATCTTGGAATCCTGTCATCAGCAAATGCAATCCTCAGGGAATACATGTTACTAGACAAGGCTCAGCGGACGTCGTAAGTGTGGTGTGTGGAAGTACCGACAGTGCGAAAGACAATGAAAATAAAGAAGACCAAGTGCGGGTAGTTGGTGAAACTCGCACTTCACGGAGGCGACGCTAAGCTCTCACCAGTCTACCCGTGACCACGATCGGTGCAATTCGATCGAAACGTTGGGCTACCAAAAAAGGTATTGTACCTTGTAGATGTTATCGCGATTAAGTCCTGATTTACAGTCAAATAATATGTATAGTCGCGAAAGTTTAAAAACAATTAAAATAATAACTAACAGAAAGCCTTATTTCTCAAACAAACGTCTATTTAGACTGTAATTATTTATTACTTTGATAATCAAATCCTGAATAAACGATGTGCTTCTCCCGAACAATGAACTGCCGCCGGGAATTTGGTATCGGTTTAAAGATTTCCTCTCGAATACAGACTAAATGATCAATCAAGCAAAATGCATTAGCATTTACTGAATCATACTCAACAGTCTTTATAATAACATTTGCTGTGGGTGTCAGTAGGTAGATGGTAATTCTAACGTCGTTCCTCATTCTCTATGAAATATTGCACAATCTAATAATATACCATTAAATTTAATGAGATGAAACAATAGTGCATTTCGGTTATTGAGCAATTTGCGTTGATGGTTTGATGAGATTTGATACATGTATCAGTAATGTAAATAAATCAAAGTTTAGCTCTACATTCCTGTTTTACTTTTATTTATATTTGAGCCTGCCAAAGTAACCTCCCTGTAGAGGTGCTTTTACATCATCGGGCCGCCGACCTCGCACTGACCAACAAAACACGAACGCATGAATACTGACATTTTAAGTTGGTCTGAAATCAGTGTGGCTCTGCCTTTCCTTCTTTTATGATAAACTTGCCTTCGTCCTGAACTATATATTCCTTTCACTTGAGGAAAATGACTGGCAGCAGATGGATGGAAACTTCCAAAGACCGGGATGACTTGTGCTCTTTGGGGGAGGCCTACTTTCATCAGTGGAAGGCTGAAGTAATAGCTTTATTCAGTAAAAAATAGGGTATCACCATTTCTATATTTTATTCAATTCAAACCAGTGCAGTAGTAAACGAAAATAACCAAATAAACAACTCTTGAATATTTAGATTTTTAAACCCATCAATAGCTCTATTCTTCTTACCACTACTACTCGTAGTTACTGGCTTACTAGTATATAATTATATTCCAAAGTATATTCCCAAAGTAAGCAATGACAATGAAAATTGTATTTAAGTAAATATACCTGAATGAAAACTTTATTTGCTGTCACCTATTAACTATTCTTAATTTTGTTAAGCAGTCCCTCGCAGCAGATTTACTCGTCGGAGTCAATATTTGATTTTATCTGAGTATATAAATATGAACACAACCTAATCTTACTGATATAAGATAATATAAGATTATCAAAATATATCTTGTATATTTTTTTAAATCTATGTCTATGCTAATATTATAAACGCAAAAGTTTGTAAGTATGGATGAATGGATGGATTCACGCAAAAACTACTGAACGAATTTGTATGAAACTTTATAGTAATATAGCTTATACATTAGAATAACACATAGGCTACTGTTTGCTGCGATAACCGACATATACGCGGGCGGAGCTGCGGGCAACCACTAGTGTTTTAATAATATACATATATATTTATACCTCTTCACCATAGTACAGGCTGTGTCTAGTGTGGGATCAAACGGCGGTGTGTGTACAGTATTATTAATATTTATGGATAGTCACTTACCATACTACGAGTATTTGCTGGTTGACCACCTATACCAAAAACAACATTCACTGTTCGCTTGTTTTTAACATCATTTAGTTTCATTGACGTTAATTGGTCTACCCCAAATACATTTGAAACAAAAAAAAATGGGACAGTGTCGTTGTTTGTGAGAACATAAATATTAATTTAGCATAATGTTTTCGCAGTAGCGGTTTCAAATATAAAATAATTGAATGAAAAATATCATAAATTAAAGCAGCAATAAACATAAATGTACATATTTCCAGTTTTATTGCTTTTCTATTATCGACAACATATTCTATTGCTGTGTCGTAAATATATAAATAACTACGACTATGTAAAAAATGTGCTAAATTGTGTAAATGTTTGGAATATGTCATAAAAGTCATGTAAAAAATGTTTAAAACAAAACATATTATAGACCCCATAAATCGAGCAACGCATTCCTAAAGAAAGTGATGTGTTTTAGGTTAGTGCTCCACAGAGAGATATATATTATTTATTTGATCTCGTGTCCCACTTTTAAGATTACTTTTCGCGTATCCTACCAATATTATAAATGCGAAAGTTTGTAAGTATGGATGTTTGTTACTCTTTCACCAAAAAACTACTGAACGGATTTGGATAAAACTTTACAGTAATAAAGCTTATACATCAGAATAACACATAGGCTACTATTTGCCGCGATAACCGACATATACGCGGGCAGAGCTGCGGGCAACAAGTAGTTTATATATAAAGTTAATGTTTATTTGTTCATAGTCACAAACGTCAAAGTTTTTTTAACAACCGCTTTTAAATTTTTATTCAGATTGACTATATTGTGTCTGTGCTGTCGTGTTTCATTAGTGAATGCGAAACCGGAGGCCCAATGATGCAGAAGCATCTAGATAGGCCAAAGTTTCACTCACCATGCTGCATCAGGCAGAGTAGTCATTTTGACAGGCCCGTATACAAAAAACAATGACTGTCGGACGGAAACATTGTCTCATCGACTTATGTCATTAAACAGTCTAGATAAATTTTAATCAAATCACAAGCAGTTATTGCAATTCGTGTTGTTATCACGTTCGTATTCTATCAAGTCCCAGTGATTTTCTCGATTATTTATCGATTTCTTTACAAAAAGTACCAATCTCGTGTATTGTTGAATATTCGATTCGAATGTGTTAATAAAAATAAAGAGCTGTAGCCTGACCTTTACAGCTATAAAGTGTGTATCACATTTTTATAATGCTGCGATGTGTGTTAATGTGCGTAAGTCTGCATTCACCTTTACAAAGAGTTGAGTTGAATACAAAATTACACACGATAATGTACATTTCAAACATGTCAAAAAACCGTTTCAGAGGAATCTAATCGTAAAATTAACCTTGTTTCGTATAGAAAGTATAAGAAAAAATATTTATTATATTTTATCGTCTATTATTCGCTTAGCTTTCTAAGTGTCATTACCTTTATACCATGGAAAATTTACGGCCAATTCACGCCTAGCCATGGTCATCTCTTTATGGAGAATTTTAACGGCTGTTTAGCCGCATTCGAGTTGGTTTATGTAACAAACATTTTCACCGGTGATTGACTATATAACCCATAAACATTGCAGGTTTGTAACTAAAAATGACAATACAAAAAATATTTAGTTATCAATAAAGTAGACTTGTAATAGCAAGTTGTTTTCATACAATACAAGACTAGGTGCTATATAGAGCCCGGGCCTTATTAGCTCTCGTAACTTAGCTTTGCTTTCATACAACTAAGTTTGACAGCAACCTACATCATCATATCAGCCGAAAGACATCCACTGCTGGACATAGGCCTCCCTCATGGTTGACTACAACAACCGGTCCTGTGTTGCCCGTATCCAACGGCTTCCCGCGAACATCCTTCATATTACATTATATTATATTGCGTTACATTAAAGAAGACAGCAATGAGATAGTAATACTAGTTTAATGTTGATTTATTTCTGTTGTGTTTCTGTAGTCAGCAAACATCCAGAAGAAAACAAAGGTCGGAATCAATGTCATGCACTGTTTGCAAAATTTACAGCGATACTGAAATTAATAAAGTAAAGAATCGAAACAACACTAACTGTCCGGTCAAAAGCAGGCAACACATTTCTGTAATTTAACTTCTATGTGGCCACGGGTGAAGGCAATCACTTACCATCAGGTTACCTACTCGTTTGCTTCTTATATCACAAAATACGGTAGGTCAACATTTCCGTGAAAGGTAATAATAATCAAGCACCTAAGATTAATTTAACCATGTCTCTTCACAATTAAAGAAAGGCCTTATTAGCCACCAAATGGGGCTTGTAGGTAACTAATTAACGCTCTAGGGTAATAATGTAGCCAGAAAAGCCCTAGGGCGGTAAGTAATTAAAAAAAAACACTTCTTTATTTCAAAAAGTTCGCGTACATCTAACCATCATACTGGCAATAGACATCATGCATTCAGCCCAATGACCAAAGAGGTCGCTTTGCTATTCAGCACAGCTTTGCTATTAAACACTACTTAAATTTCTGAAATATACACTTCCAACTGTACATCTTTAATAAGCCACCAACAGTGTCTTTCCAATTAATTTCATAATGACTCTTAAACTGTAAAACAAATAAAAAACAAGGTATTTAATACAAATTAACGCCATTTTTGTTGATAATTATATTGATTGGCGAGAACAAACGTTGGCTTTATATGGTGATGGCCTTATAAGGTTATTGAGCCAATGTAGGTCAACTCGACAGGTGAGTGAAGTCAACGAGCTTTCGTTTCTGGGAAAATTGGTTTTACTTTTTAATATCTTTGGTTTATATGGTTAGAGTGGATATAATGTGTTGATTATTTTATTACCTAGTAGTTCTTTGAATATTTATTTTAGTATCGTCGACGTATGAGATTAAGCAATAGATCACATAACATAAAGCCAATAGGTATTCTCGGGAATACTATATCCTAAAGATGGCATATTCTTATTATCTTGAAGTTCCGTTACTACACGCTATGACATTGCAGCCCAGAAAAAAATCTGGGAAAGAAAAATATTTATTGAAAAAAATATTTTATATTAATAGAATGTTAGTATTAAAATTATATATGTACATTGATAAACCTGTGTTTCTGCGAATTATGGTTTGGAATTTCCGTACTCTCTGAGATATTAGCAATGCGGTTCCTGGTGTGAATCTGTCCGTGAATCACTCGAAATTGACGATTCATCGGAAATCTATAGTTAGATCAATATTTACTATATTCTATATTAAATAATATCTATCTATACTGTATTTAATGAAACAAATCGACACAATTTAAGTTTGACCAGTTTTTACAAAATTGTTCACTGATATTCGGCTTCCGTTTAAAGCAGCGTGATATATAAACATGTATACCTATAGCTCTCATCAATAACTATCTACTACTACGTTAAATTAAAAGAATTGTTCAATAGAAACCAGTGATTCCCTAGATTAACGCGTTCAACCAAACAAACTCTAGAACTTTATAATATTAATAATATAGCTTACTCTTACTACTCGTACACGTGACATTTGGATGTTCAAGTTATTTTTAATTTTTCACCTTTTAAACCTTCCCTGGACTACGACAAACATTACAAAACCAAAATCAGCTAAATCGGCCCCGCCGTTCTCGAGTTTTAGCGAGACAAACGAACAGCAATTGATTTTTATAAATAAAGGTGCTCCCACACAGCAGTTATATATATTATAATTAATTGCGACAGTAACATTAAATTAACTTTCGTGAATGATATCTCTTACTTGGCTACCAGTAATGATCCTGTTCCTAACATAAATATTTCTCCTGAGTAGAAATCGAATCAACAACCTTTAGCTCAATAGCCAGGATAACTAATCACTTGACCAACCCGACAGTATATGTTTAAAGTAATGACTTGAATTTTATACAGTAAATTGTCATTAGAGATTGTAATTGGTGATAATAAACAGCGAACATTACAACGTAAATAAATTATCTGATAAATTTTCATGTTAAACATTTCATCTCCTTGGAATTTTGAAATGCACATAAAATAATATACTTGGATAGTACTTATCCAGACATGGGGTGTCGTAAAAATGTCGAAGTGCCATGGTTTATAGCAGAAACACCCTATGAGGGCTATGAATTTGAATGAATACCACTTTTGTTGCTGTCTGTTGCTCGCCCGGGTTGCTAGTCCAGTTGCTAGCTCAATTTCAATAGTGCGCTAGAACACTGCATAAGATTTAAAAATGAAAAAATATTATTCGAAATTTGAATAATATTATGCTTGACACTGGCTGGTAAGGTCAAAGTCATATTTAAAAAAGAACGGATTTGTTTATGAAATCATGTTTATTTATTTTATTAATAATTATTAAGAAATTCATGTTTTTGTGAGCATGTTGAGTAGGTTGCTTTCACCACAGATTTTGATTCCTTAACGAAAATTTATGGTTCATAAATTTTATCATAGAGCTACCGAGTTATTTTAATTTTAGACTACTCTCGCCTGACTGGAGTTTTTCAACCAGCCGATAAATATCTATATTAATATTATTAAGCTGAACATTTTCGTTGAATCTACCAATCTACTAATCTCAATAATTACTGATTCAAATTTTAAATGATTTAGTATTTGGATAGCTCATTTTTTAGGAAGACTGTATGCTAATTAAATTACACCAAGACCAAGAAGTGTCAAGGATCAATGATTCTTTTTTCAAAAAACGTGAAAAAATTATTCTTTTTGAAAGAAGCAGACGAATTTGTTCGCATAAGCTAGTACTTGATAACCGTTTATAAGTCAGTTATCGTATTATAATGATTTAATATTTGACTACGGTGAAGCCAAAAAGGAAAAGTAATTGTTTTGGCAGTCTATGAATGTTTGTATATTCTACCGAATAAACTACTGAACCGATTTCAATGAACGGGGTGAAAATATATTTTTAATAATGGCTTCGGTGATATAGGCTATATAAATTTTAATAAAAGTTTTTACATAATCGGATTCTACTTTTTAGAACTTTTTAATTTATTTAAGTCCATTTTGCACTTTACAAACAAACAACTAATCCGAAGTTGTTATAATAACACTTTTCTGAACCATGGTTAAGTCGGTGAGCCATTATGAACCGGCTTCCGGCCCACCCAGCGGATCACCTCTACTACTCAGCTTTAAGCGTAAACGTTTGACAGTAAGTTGTAACATTGAGTCCAGGTTAGGTGAGCGAGCGTTTTAATGTTGGCTTAGTGGTTGATGTTTCTTACTGCTGAATTAGAGGACCTAGAAGACCTGGACCTTATCACGAGCCCGATATTTATAAATTTCTAAATCCATAAATAAAAGACAGTACAGTAGATACAATACATCGAAATATAGAAGAAATCATCGATCGTGCTCATTACATAATTATTTTACCCAGGACACCTAGGTGGGAATTGAACCGACGATCTCTGGCTTAACAGTAAGAGCCGATTCAGTATCGGCCAACAAATAAGACAAAAGCCAACCCGATCAAACTATCGGCCGATTAAAAAGTTTGTAGTTTGCGGGGGCTCTTAGGGTCACTAACCAGAAGACTAAGAGACATATTTTAGATATTAAGAGACGCTTGTTTGATTTGTTTACATAAAATAACATTTCTTTCATTAATTAACCAAATACTATGTAACAACATTTGGTAATTACAAGTTAACAACAACAGGCTTATATTTATCTATATTTAAAGTCAAAATAATTATCCTTGAGAAACCATTTTCGTTAAAAAATCAATGTAATTAGAGGTAATAACGTTTTTTATTACGAACCAAAGTGGAATGTGAGTGAAAAAAGACGCTACCTACATCTACTAACTTATGAAAGACGTGAGATTTTTCGATATATTTTTCGTCATATGGATTAACTAAACTCTGTTGTCATTTATATTATCATCAGCAGCCTTTATCAGTTAACAGCTAGATATACACTTCTTCTTGGAAATTAAGTTGTGGCTCACTATACCACGCTTGTCAAACGGATTGGCTTGAAAAACTGGTAAATAGAATGCAATGATATGGTCGCTTAATCCTAAACAATATTCTCGATATTGACTTAATCTTAAGACAAATACCTGTTTAATTCTGGAATTCATAAAGTGAATAAACAGCTTCCTTTGTTTAGCAGCAAATCATCACAATAAACAGACGATTTTCACGAAGCGCCAGTATAGTGTAAACAAGATTAATTAATAAATCCTCTGAAATGTCGGACGAATGAATATTAATTAGAGAACATTGGTGTTTGATATTCCAAAGCTTCGAACACAAGGCAATAATCAATTGGTTTCTTTGAACATTCGAAGAACATATATTTTAATGAATAATTTCAGAAGATCTGAGTATTTTCTTTGGCTACTGGGAGAGTTAGTAGAACTCATCATCAACATCGTTCAACAGCCCTCAGCTGGATATGGGCTTCTACTTAAAATGAGACCATGGCCTACTCATATATCACGCTGGGTCGGTCAAGCTTTTTTTTAATACGGATACTAATCGGAAACGGCCTTCATTACTGAAGGTCTCCAGCTATCTTAACACTGTCCTGTTTTCGGGTTTTCTGAGCGCGCCAGTTATTGGTAGTCCAGTCAGTATTGAAACCCGACAAGTAATTGCCTGGACTCGTTATTTTTTCTTCCTTCTTATTTTCCAACTAGCTTTTTACTACTAGCAGGCCAAGAAGTCAACTATTAGCTTAGCACTGGATAGAAACACAGTAAATCAAAAAGTTACTTTTGTTATAAGAACATTTTACAATTAAATATTTATAATTTAATAGACCTGTGAAAAACTTATGCATTTGTTTGACGTTATTCAATACTCAAAACTCCAAATAACGTACATTTAAAATCGCTCCCGCCACCGCCTGTGTTTTGAATCTGGTAATTATGTCCACGAGCTTACGTCAGTTGTGCATTTAAATGAGGGATTACCATGTAAACACTTAATACCTTGCTGATGGCGGATTGGACAACATCGTTAGTACAACTTAATGTTGAAACGATTGTGTCAACTTATTATACTTACGCATTTAGGCACATTCGTAATGAGGTTAAGCGGATAAAACAGAGATTTGACTACTCTACCTAGTTTCAGCTTTGTGAGTAATAATAATAGGTAGAATTAAAAATATATAAAATATTAGGTTTTACCTGTGGCTCCGCTCGTGTGTATGTCGGTTATCGCGGTAAAGAGTTATACTTCCACAAGAATCAAAGTATCTTAATACCAGATTTCGTTAAATTCGGTGTAGCGGTTTAGCCCTTAAAGCGTGATAGACAAACATACGAAGCTACTTTCGAATTTTTAATATTACCATAGATTTAATGCTCTGCCACAGGGTTGGCCATTTAGTGATCATTGTTCCAGTTTTAAAACCTGTAATGACTTTAGTGCAATCTAATCAGTGTTTATTGAATAACTTTTGTGAGCGAAACTTCAATATTCGTACAATTGCAAATATTTTTCACTCTTAGATATGCAAGATTTTTAAATAGAACCAACTTTAAGTAGCAAAATTCTGCCGTGGGAGAGCCAAGCTTCGGCATGAATGGGCCGGCTCGACCGGAGTGATACCACAGCCTCACAGAAAACCGGTGTGAAATAGTGCTTGCGCTGTATTATACTGAGTGAGTGAGGATACCGGAGGCCCATACTCCAACCCCTTGCCCTATCTCCCCCATCCCCCACCTCCATCCCCTCCCTTCCCCTAAAGGCCTGCAACGCACTTGTGACGCCTCTGGTGTTGCAGGTGTCCATGGGCGGCGGTAATCGCTTGCCATCAGGCGATACGCCTATTAGTTTGCCCGCCAATTCCATATACAAAATTTAAAAAAACTAATAAAATATTGAGAACCTTTATTTATATAATAACAATAATCGGAGTTGAAATTAAATGAAAAAGAATAATACTTATGTGTATATAATGTCATTACAAGAGTGACGTCACACAATATGGCGAAAGTAGTTCTTATTTTAGCCGCACGTCAAAATATTCTTGTACAATACGGCGGCATTACCCAGGAAATTCAATTTTAAATGTTTATCAAGCATTGACAGATATATGTAGTACACGGTTATATGCCAATAATACTAAGAAGAACATCTGGGCAATACTGTAACCGCACTGTATTTACAGGAATATAGCTTTTGGCTTTTATATTATTGATACTACCGGCGAGCTAAGATTTACGAGCTAGGATGACATTGATTTATGTGTTTGAGGAGACTTTCCTTCTTTACAAACATCACTTTTAATAAAGGGACTTTCATGATTTATTGTGCCCTGTGATCTTGCGTCTTGAAAGATTAAAGGATGCTAAATAGACAGATACTTTAGAGTGGCAAAATGCTAAGACTTAATAACCTAGAAAGTTCGAGCCTATGCTTTCTAAGTATTTTACAAGCTTTTTATTAACTTGCAATGTATGTATGCTTGTATGTTCGGGTGGAATCTTGCAACTCAATTTTGAAGCAGATATCTTCAAACGATTTTGGTGATATTTTGCAAGCATATATATACAGCGTGACAATACAATATCATAACGACATGGAGCTGATCTGATGCTGGAGCTGGAAGGTGGCCATAGGAACTCTGTAAAGAAACGTCGCAACATCATCGAGTTTGGACTTGTTTGATTCGTCAGTCGTCTCGAGGCATTCCAGTAAAAGCTTGTTTTTAAAAAGCTTTTTAATTTAATTTATTAATTATGGGCACAAAGTGCTTTAAAACCGAGACAAATTAACAAAAACTTATTTTCTATATATTAAAAAACCTTAAAACCTTGGCTCAATTTTGTTCCTCATTTCTAATCAACTACAATATGCCACAATGAAGCGAGTTAGGATATTTTACTAATATATATGTAAGTTAGGTACTGCAAGACACAAAAGGAATATCTATACATCTATACGTATTTATCATAAATTATCTGTTATCGATCGAAAACCTCTAGTTCCGTAGTCAGGAAACGTAGTAATGTTTCCTAACTTTTTTTTTATGGGAAAAGGTGGGCAAACGAGCAGACGTATCGCCTGATGGTAAGCGATTACCGCCGCCCATCAACACCACAAGCGCCACAAGTGCGTTGCCGGCCTTTGGGGGTGGGGGGGAGGTAGGGGTAGGGGATTGGGGTATACGCCTCCCGTCACTCACTCGGTGAAACACAGCGCAAGCACTATTTCACACCGGTTTTCTGTGAGGCCGTGGTATCACTCCGGTCGAGCCAGCCCATTCATGCAGAAGCGTGGCTCTCCCACGGAAAAAATATAAAATCCTTTATCAAAGAAAGATCAATCTTTGACAAGATATGTTTATTTATTAGATATCTAAAATGACGAGTCTTTTCATTCTTATGAATTCTCATTCAGATTTCTATGACATCAGTGAATTTTTACCTTTCCACGTAATATCTAAACTGAGTACAATGACTAACGTACATGAGTCACAATTTCACAATACAAGGAAGCGATAGCGATCAATATTGCTGCACCGATATCGAATGGCTTTATATTCATACTGCTTTTGAAAAGTTCTGGCAAAGACACGTCATAACTTACATCATAGGGCTTTGTCAAACGTATAAGAGCAGCATGAAGCAATTTGTATATTTGATTTAGAGAATAACACCATAATAGTATCAAAAACATAGTTGAAATCGATTCGATTATAGTTAAGATACGAAACAAATAATCGAGTATATCACATAATATTTGTTCTGGATGGGAACGACATCTGGTTTACAAACAGGATCGTTAACTACTAAATCATATTTTTTTCAAGACAGTTGCAAATATTTGCCATTGCATTGAAAAGCATCTAACTCTCACTTGTTTCTGTTATACTTAAACCTGGAATTCTTTCTATGTATTTCTATTCTTCATTTTCTTTATATTTCTAGATTTAATAAAGGTAGGTAGTCTATTCTCCTCTTACAACGATTGTTGGAATAGTCTCCTTTATTTTACTTTTATCTCACTAAGATTACTTGAGTTAAAAGGAAAGTAGGTTTCATCATATATTATACAATCTTAACGTTGTGAATCACCATATATTATAGAATAAAATATTTGTCTGTTTACTTAACATATCAATTTCCTTTTTACATAATGTATGTGATTTGATGAGTCCATATCTTATCAGTCGATAAGGTGCATCCGCACTTGTTCACGAAACGCGAAGTAAATTCGTATTTATGATGAAATGTTTGATAGCATTTCTCACATTTATCTTATTTTGTACGAAGCAATAAAAACAATCCAAATTGAATCGTTTATTTTGATTCGTAGAATATACCTGTTTATCTTGTATTGAAATGAGCTGTAGTTTATCGTCAACTCAAATTTGGTATCTTTTGAAAACCAGCAATTACCGTAAAAATCTATACTATTTAATATTATAAAGCTGCAGAGTTTGTTTGTTTGTTTGAACCCGCTAATCTCAGGAACTACTGGTCCGATTTGAAAAATTCTTTCAGTGTTGGATAGTCCATTTATCGAGGAAGGCTATAGGTTATATTTTATTTTCAAACAAATTAGGGATCCGTAAGAAAATTGCTATTTTGTAACCCAAGGTGTGAAATCGAAAACCTATTTTTGCGTGCGCTGCAAAATCTATTGACAATAGAACAAAATAATGTATTACGGGTTTGTAGGTCCCATTAAGATCTACAAAAAAGTCCGCGAGAGCATGTAGATTATTATCATGGTTTAGTCACAATAACCGCTTTTGTGTTCAAAAGAATTATTAAATCGTCTGAAGAAAGAAACTACGTTAAATGTGTATCGTAATATTAATCCTTATCCAAATTAAGCATTATGTTATCAAGGGTATTTATGTAGAAGTAAAATACTTTTTGTTTCATCCCAATCGGACATTTCGTTTAGAAGTTATCACGAGTATAAGTCGCTAAGAGTTGGTACCTAATAATGAGTTATTTGCCAAAGAGTTTTTATCAACATAATACCTGATATTAATCTTTATCCAAATAAATGTGTTGTTGATTATAAGTATTAGATCTTAAATGAGTATAATACATACATCTGTACTTTATATGTAAAGCTGAAGAGTTTGTTTGTTGGTGTGAACGCGCTAATCTCAGGAACTAATGGTCCAATTTAAAAGAAATCTTTCAGTTATTAATACGTCCGGACCCCTGCCAGCGCTTGCCCGCACTGAAGCGGGCACCGTCTGCTGGTATGACTCTCAATTTAGGCGACGTACGGCACACGCGTACGTCGCCCCCTCGCGGGTGGCCACCAGAGCGGATGGAGGGGAAAGCCCGTCCCGACCATCCGCAGCCACACTCAGGGCAGCATGAGGCGCTGATAGGCGCGCCTCCGCCGCCCGGTTCGCCGGCGGCGGATTGGGTCCGAGTGGATATCATCCTTCCGGGCCCTCTCCGCCGCCTCCTTCTGCGAGATTACGTCTTCGCAGAAGGTTGCGACCGCGGTAAAACTGCTGTCGCTACCGGCCATGGAGCGTATGATGGCCGGTAGCGAGAGATCTCCTCCGATTACTGCAGTGAGGGCCCGGCGCTGCGACGCCCAAGCGGGGCAAATCGCCAGCGTATGCTGGGCCGAGTCCTCACTGCAGTCGCACTGGTGGCAGGCGGGACTCAATTCCCTCCTAGCGACCGAGTGCAGGTACTTCCCGAAGCAACCGTGCCCGGAAAGGACCTGCGTCAGTCGGAAGGAAAGGGTCCCGTGCTGCCGCCCTGCCCACTCGAGGATGATCGGCTGGAGAGCCTCCACGGCGGCAAAGCCAGCGCGTGGAGTCTCCAGCCGGAACGACCATCTAGCCATCGTGGCTCGACGGGTGGCTTCACGCCAGTCGCGTACCTCTTCGGGCGGAGGGCGATAGCCATACTCCGCCCGATATTCAGCCACCCGTCGATAAACTTCGGCGAGCACTTCCGCCTCCAAATCCCACGGGGGGGTCCCGGCCAAGGCGCACGCCGCCTCGGTCGACACCGTGCGGTATCCGCGTATGGCTCTGACCGCCAATACCCTCTGAGGCCGCCAGAGGCGAGCCTTATTTAGGCCAGTCAGAGCCGCCACCCACACCGGTGCGCCATACAGCGCCATCGACCGGACAACCCCCGTGTAGAGGAGTCTCGTTGCGACGCTGGCTCCACCCAAATTGGGCAAAAGTCACCCAAGGGCGGAGGCAGCGTCGACCAGCCTGGGACCAAGCTGTCGGAAGTGCTCGTCGAAGAGCCATCTACCGTCGAGGACCAGGCCCAGATACCTCATCTGGGCCCGAACCGGTACGAGGACCGAGTTGACCTCTATGGAGGCGCCGGCGGTTGGACCACGACGGGGCCCATGGAACAATAGGGCCTCCGTCTTGTCCAGGGCCACCCGTAATCCCAGCGCCTCGATGCGCCCAACCACCAGAGAAACACCCCTGGTGGCCAGGCACGCCGCCTCTTGGAAGTTCGCCCCCCGGGCTGTGACCAACGTGTCATCGGCGTAACAAATTACGCCCAGCCCGGGGGGGAGACGACCTCTCAGGACCCAGTCGTACCCCACGTTCCACAGGAGTGGTCCAAGGACAGGCCCCTGCGGAACGCCGCACGACATGGGTCGCCGTCTCGGGATACCGGAGGCCCATACCCCAACCCCTCCCCCTATCTCCCTCCCCATCCCCCAAAGGCCGGTAACGCACTTGTGACGCCTCGGGTGTTGCGGGTGTCCATGGGCGGCGGTAATTGCTTAACATCAGGCGATACGTCTGCTCGTTTGCCGGTCTATTCCATAAAAAAAAAAAAAACGCTGATAGTGAGATTTGGAATAGATTTCTATGTAATAAAATATAACATTGAAAGAAGCATGGTCACCGCAAAGCAGTTGTAACGTAACCGCGGATGTTAAGACTGCGTAAAATCAATATTAAACTAAAATGACACTCATACATCTGGGTGCCGAAGTGTCTAGCAATAAAATTTTGCACCAATGTTTAATGTTTGGAATTTTTTGCAATATTTTGCTATTAAAGCACCGGAAAAGACTTTATTATGCAGTATCAAAGTTAGACAACGCCTCAAAATAATGGTATAATAATAATAATTGGCTTTATTTTCATTAGTTATTATTATTACTATTCCTACACACACATCTACAAACATAAATATGTGTGTAGATGTAAGTACCTTGTAAAATATTCATTTATTTATTTTATAACTAATAATTGGTTTTTTTAATTTGTCTCCCCAAATTAGAGGGAGTTTAGCCTCCTGGAATGATTGCTAAAGAAGAGTATATAGAAAAAAAAAACGACTTGTGGCCTGGAAGTAAGCTATTTTATAGCCAACAAATCTTGCTTTTTTAACATTCTAATGCTCCACAAAATGCCTTTATTACTGACTAGCTGACCCGTGCCCACTTCGTTGGGCGGTAAACATTTTTTTCTCCGACTTACTTGCAAATTCAGCTACCACGAAAAAGTCTTTCCACTTTTCGGGTTATTATATAGCCTATGTCGCTCCCAAATAACGTAGCCTTCTATTGGTAAAATAATTTTCAAAATCAGTTCAGTAGATCCAGAGATTACCCCTTACAACGTCACAAACTTACAAACTCACAAACTTTACCTCTATAAAGAAGTATATATATATAGATAGATATAGGTTATCTAAAATTAATTACAAGGTCAAGTACTTCATCATCAATAACTGAAGTACCTTTTTCAATTAGGCCCGCTCTTCAATCTCAATCTTTTCCAGTTATTTCTATTTTACTTGCATTTTTTAAAAAAATTTTTAAACTAAATAGTAAGTCCTTGAAATAATTGTTTTTTAACAATAAATTATGATTAATACACATATAAATTATTTCTTTACTCAATGTTTTTAAATATATAATTTATAATATACAAAAAAAAATCTCTTGAAATTAAATAAGTTGTATTAATTAAGTAGTAGTTTCCAAAGCATTATTAATTTTTAACCGACTTCAAAAAAGGAGGAGGTTTCTCAATTCGACCGTATATTTTTTTTTTTATGTGTGTTCGCGGATAACTTCGTCGTTTATGAACCGATTTTGATAATTCTTCTTTTATTGGAAAGGAGATGTTCCGACGGTGGTACCATGACAAGGAAACTAGGATCTGATGATGGCATCTCAGAGAAATCGAGGGGAACCCTCATTTTTCTCAGGCACGTACTATGTTTTTCGTATATTTTCTGAAGCTACTCCCGTATTTGCGTCTGGTAGTCATCATTTAATGATGATGAGCTGATGATGAAAGGTACAACTCCTTAACGTTTAGGAGTTGGAGGATAAATCTTTAAATTTCGTATGTATGTATGTTACCTTTAGTCGTATTCTTTCAAGTTATTTAGGTAAGCTGATGATGGAAGGTACAACTCCTCAACGGTTAGGAGTTGGTGGATGATTATTTCAATTTCATAGGTATCTATAGACCTTTAGTAGTATACTTTTAAGTTATTTAGGTGAGCTGATGACACAGGCGCTATGATGACTAACCCCTTAATGTATTTAAGTAACTCGCCTACTTCTATTTCATCATGACATTTAAGCTTGGACACGATTCCTATTGCCCCGTAGACCACGTTCTCGGTAACAGAAATCTTGCATCTCAACATAATTTTGGAAACTGAGCATACTCAGTTTTAATACGTGTTCAAACCACTAAAGTTATTCGAATCAGCAGAAATTATATGAAATAGTTCAACTTACTGATAACCTACGATTGTTTGCACTAAAAATGGAAAAATAAAAACTTTTTATAAAAAAAACCGACTTCCAAAAACCATCCAACGAAAACTCTCTGCCAAAAACACTAAAAAGCGTAAAATAAACTGGCTCTTCATAAATTGCTATATGCCAATTCTTGTCTATACCTAATTCTTTATTCATTTAAATAGTAGTATTATTATGTGTGCTAGGTACCTAAAATCTGTTTGAAGTCGGCGCCAAGCCAAAATGTAATAGGAGGTACCGACTTTATTACAGCAGTACCTTAATTCACCTGCGTAACTTGACCTTCTAAAGGTCTTGAGGGGTTCTTGGTAATTCACTCATGAACCGTAACAACGGTTGCAGAATTCACTTTTTGTATATAGACAAACTTTAGCAGTCCAATCGTTTATTATTTTTAACCGACTTCAAAAAAGGAGGAGGTTCTCAATTCGACTTTTTTTTAAATGTTTGTTACCTCATATCTTTCGACTGGGTGAACCGATTTTGATGATTCTTTTTTTTATTTGAAAGCTGGTGCTTCCTGAATGGTCCCATTTAAATTTGGTCCAGATTGAAGTCGGTTTTTTTGTTAAAATTTGTAATTATTATTATTAACGCTGTCTACAGGTCATCACCCTCAGCACTTCTCTCGTCATGTTGTGAACCCATTTGTTTTCTATTTGTGTACATTACGCTAAAGCATTAGTGGTTATTACAAACATAGATAATATAAAATGTCAGACTTTTGAACATTTTTGTTCGTTCTGTAATGACACCTGTCACATTGACATTAGAAATTTGAAATGTGACATTTACAAAGTATGTTATTGAGATCTCATTTCTTCTCCGTAAAATAATAAATGACTTTTGTGACTAAAATAAGAAATCTTGGAAGTCAATTTAATTAACTTCCGATTGTCGTATGATTAAATCATGTTTTGATGTCAATATTATTGCTTCATTGTAAGTTTAAAATTGATCTAGAGGTGCCATGAAGTAAATTTTTATGATATAAGATGCAGTTGAGCAGACAGCTTCGTGACGGGAAATGAGTACCTCTTGCCATGAACATCTGTAACTTTGCAGTGCAGGAAGAATTATGTTATGTTCTCGAAGGTAGGTACTGTACTCTAAGTAGGGATTTGTTTCAAAAGTCTAATAGATTAGGCTTGGGAACAGTGACCTGATCATGAAATCAGAATATTGTCATTAGAACTACTTTTACTGAATAAGAGTATGAAAATAAAGTATTTATCGAGGAAATGTATGGTTTATAAAATCTCACGCTACAGTTTTTTAGAGCAGATCAGTGAGTATTAACGCAAATGAAACTGTAAATAACGGTTAGTATGACAATAAAGCCACGCAAAACTTACGACAGTTCAAGTACAACTTCTTACAACTGACAGATTATATGAGTTATGTTAGAATTGAATAGCATTTATGGTTAATGTAATACTTACATTGAATATCGTCGTAAGTACGCTTAAACGTTTATTTACGACCTACGTCCTTACATAACTAAATACATAGGAATATCTTACAGTTTTACAGCCGCTTTTGTGTAGCTTGTTTACGACTTTAGCGGTATAAAAAGGGAACTGTAATCTATATTATATAAAAATGATTCGCCGAAATGTAACGCGCATAACTTCCGATCGGCTGCATCAAATTTAATAATTCTTTTTGTATGTGTTCCTTATTGTTAGGACAAGGTTTGTGTACAAGAAAAAATAAAAAATAATAGGAAAAGTTTTTTTTTTTATCCGCGACAGTACACTTCCTGTGGGAAGCTGAGACAGATATGTGAATATGGCGGTACGAAGTTCCCCGGGTCAGCTAATAATCTATAACTATTCATTATATTCAATACTTACATATTGATACTTTTATTCTATACTTTGAGAGTTCCTTATTCAGGTGACTTTAGCAGCAGAAATCTAGTCCCTGTTGGACATAATAAGTAAGGAGATTTTGGCCTACGATACCCATAGAGCTATTATACATAGAGTGGGACAGACATATGGCTGCCTGTAAGCGGAAACGTCCAATGGTTAGAAAGAGAGAGAAGATCACGGTACGCCATCTGTCTTTCTCTACTGACGCATGCGCAGTAAAGGACTTATAATGGTAATCTAATCACAACAATTAACCGTTGAATCGTTCTGCTATACTGCTTTTCCGCGCTAACTGCGCATGCGCGAGTAGAGAGAGATAGATAGGTACCGCGATCGTCTCTCTCTTTCTAACCGAGGGACGGCTGGAGGCCTGGCTCCCCTGCTCTATCTATACTTCTATACTAACTAATATTATAAACGCGAAAGTTTGTAAGTATGGATGGATGGATGGATGTTTGTTACTCTTTCACGCAGAAACTACTGAACGAATTTGGATGAAACTTTACAGTAATATAGCTTATACATCAGAATAACACATAAGCTACTGTCTGCCGCGATAACCGACATATACGCGGGCAGAGCCGCGGGCAACAACTAGTCTTTAATAACTCTACGGTGGCCGGATTGTTCATATGTAGTAGGGTTTGCTTCAAATGTTCCTTCTTTTTTTGTAGTGGTGTTATTCTGCGTAGTTTGATCTTTTATTCCGCTCTTATGACACCTACTGGATGATTGGGGGTGGTGACACTTTTTACTTATTCTGAATTATG
This sequence comes from Diaphora mendica, assembly GCA_949125395.1. Lineage (NCBI taxonomy): Eukaryota > Metazoa > Arthropoda > Insecta > Lepidoptera > Erebidae > Diaphora > Diaphora mendica. The sequence continues at coordinate 5,282,161 of OX421331.1, read as the reverse complement.
AACTTAGTAGATAAAATATTCGATTGGCTGATTTTCTTTAGATATCCGAATATATAAATAGTATTTTATAAATACACAGACATCAATTAACTGTCTATAGAATGCGTTAACATGTTGTGTGTATAAAATAACAACGATTTCATCACAAATTTTCGCGTGTCTATGCTATTTTTCTTTTTCATAACAGTACAAGTAAACATGACACATCGAATTCCTATACCGATAATTGCAAATGAACTGAGTTATTTGACTAGATTTCCTTACGAGTTGCCATATCCATGTTATTTATATGCCACATATTACAACAAGTACCATCAGTGACGCGACCAGCGATTAAAGGACGCAAGTTACGACTGTTTGCGATAAAAACTGATAACTAATCTCATTCTTAGTCAACTGACGGCCACACTCGTTTGTTTCTTACATCCGTTTACACTACACTCGAAGTGGAAGTATTTTTGAACGGCAACATTTATTTATTTTTTCAAGTTTAAAAACTGATTCCAATTTTAAAAACTATTCTTTCAATTTATTAAAAACAAAGTTTTACCATGATTTAAATTAAGAATCGGTTGTTTTTTAAAGCAAATTGAACCATGTTGGTTTAAAATGAGTGTCAATCTAGTGATGCGGTCAGTGTTTATAAATGAGACATCGATTATGTTCAACATCTTATTACAGTACCGTTAAGAGCTTTGAATGAAATTTATATACGTTTAACTTTTAACGATTCAAGTTATCGTCAATAAAATTGGTCGGTCGGTTGCTCTTTGGTAAATGTTGCCTCAGTTACGGTGTTAATGCGTTACAAATAGCAGTTAATAGACCGAATTTCGTATGAAAGTTGAGTGATTCAGTGTTAGTAATGATGTGCAGGAGTCTGCAGGTCACAGTGTATGTTGCTCCAGTGAAGTGCTAGTGTTGTGCTAATTATGAGTGTTCCAAATTTGAGCGTTGATCAAATCACAGGTATTTTTTGTTTTGCCTATTGTAAGCATTGGTTAAAAACATCTACCTTGGCCGTAATCTACAGTGGCCTTCAAATTGTTATTACTGTTTTATGTTTAAGATGTAGAATAGGTATTTTATCGTGGTTTTATGAGTATGTTGCTTTTCAAGCGTAGTATATGATTGTATTGTAAATATGCAGAACTAAACCTGAATGCAATGCGTAAAGATAAAAGCTATGATATTGCTATGACTATGAATTTGTGTGCTTACTTTCAAAGCATAAATTTATCTATTTATTCCTTGTTATAAATTTCAGGTAAATTTCTAATCAAATAAACCACAAAAAATTAATTGTCTTTGTTACAAGAGGTTTAGATGTAGAAACTATTACCGGCGACTAAAATAATTAAGTACATAGCAGCGTCTTTCTGCCAAAGCAATCTATTTTCATAAATAATTTGCACTAACAGTCGTAAATCTAAAATTTGCCCAAAAAACAAGAAAGGCCCCGGAGTGGTACCTTGAGGTACACCGATTTCGACCACTCTACAGTGTTTGAATAGGTCACATAATAGTCAAAAGCATTACAAAGTCGTTTGAATAATATTTTCGTCAAACGTGAGGATACTGTCAATTACATCACACACAGATACACTCACTTTCTTATTCCCAAAGGAGAAGATAGAGACATATCACCCTCATTTGACCGAATAAAATTTAGTCTCATTTACGTAATAAAAATACTGTGGAGAGAAGGATAATTAAAACAAATGTTTTAGTACAAACGGCCGCGCTAATATTTCTCGGGAAAACGTCATTGAGAGTCGAAACAAACTTGTGTCCCAAATTGAGACGTCTTTAGAAAAGGTCTCAGACTGGGGTAGACTCAATTTAGTCCACTTTAACCCCACCAAGACACAAATTTGCGCGTTCACCGCTAAAAAACTGCCGTGGGTCGTATGCCCTCGGTTTCAAGACACTCCCCTATCAGCCTCAGCCAAAATTGGAATACTTGGTGTCGAGATATCGAGCGAAGTCCAGTTCCGTGGCCATTTGGAGGATAAGGCCAAATTGGCCTCGAAGAAGCTTGGCGTGCTCAACAGATCGAGACAGTATTTCACTCCGGCCCACCGCTTTCTTCTATATAAGGCGCAGGTTCGGCCACATATGGAATACTGTCCTCATCTTTGGGCGGGGGCACCCCAGTACCAGCTCCTCCCTCTGGACCGCATTCAACGGAGAGCGACTCGAATCGTCGACTGCCAGGAATCTTCAATTCGGCTGGACTCTTTGGCGCTGCGTAGAGATGTGGCTTCGCTTTGCATCTTCTACCGCATTTACTATGGGGAGTGCTCCGAGGAATTGTTCGGGCTGATTCCTGCCGCCTCTTTCCGCCATCGCCATATGTCACGTAGTGGCTTTAGGAGCCCTTGAGGTGGTGGTGAGGCCACGAGGTTCTGAAGATGGTGAAATCAGACGCTTCACAACAACAATTTAAACGTTATTTATTTACTGAAGTATAACACAAACAGATAGATGTACAGACAGGGTGTGGATTTAAGAGATTCGACCAGTCAGTGCCTCCAGATAAGGAGCACTTAGCCATCGTCCTACGCGACAGCAATTTCATCCCCATCACTTAGATGGTTGGCAGTCCACAACTGTGCGGTTCTCTAGGAACTTTCTGCCTCGCACAACAAAACTGTGGAATGAACTGTCGCCTGCGGTATTCCCGGACCAATACGACCTTCAAACCTTCAAGAAAAGAGCGTACTCCTTCTTAAAAGGCCGGCAACGCACTTGTGACGCCTCTGGTGTTGCAGGTGTCCATGGGCGGCGGTAATCACTTACCATCAGGTGATACGTCTGCTCGTTTGCCCCTTATTCAATAAAAAAAAAAAAAAAAAAAAAAAACAAATCCTATACTCGTTGGTCTTGCGGTTGACGTATGCGACTGCCGATCAAGAGGTCTTGGGTTCGAATCCCGGGTCAGGCCAAAAGTGACCTATTGACTTTTTCTGATTATAGAAATACTTAATAACAACTCGGAGTTTGGAAGTTGGGGTCTGAACCCCCGTGACTCGGAGAGCACTTAAAGCTGTCGGTCCTGCGCCTGATCTCTCCTCGATCGTATCGGTTAACCGTCCCATCGGATTATGAGAGAGAGGGAACAGAGAGTGCACCTGTGTTTGCGCACACACTTATGCACTATAATATCTCCTGCGTAGATGTCTGGTCTCCGTTGAGACTGGCCACCGTGGCCGTTATCGGCTAGGAGAAAAAATATTATACTATCCGTGGTATCGTAGGCCAATACCTTCTTTCTAAGGAGAGATCTATATCCAACAATGGACTATTAAAGGATGTCAATGATGATGATGACGTAATAGAGGCCAAGCCTATAGCCCAGGCATAATTATAGAAACACACTTAGTCTAACTAAGTCTAGGTCTCGAACTCAGGTTTGCGGAGGTTCAATGCCCGGGAATGAAACAGTTCAGGTTGAACTAGTAGCCAACCCCATATAATCTTGAGAACAATAAAGGCTAGGAAGATGACATAACGTCCTAAAGGTAACATTTGGTAGCACGTAGTTCTAAAAAAATATCCTTGTTATCAACTTCAAACTGTCTAAGGTAATTACCAGGCCGTAACGAGGATATTTACTGAAATGACTCGTATGAACAGAACGCACGGATGCTTGCAATGGCTGCGACTATTTTACTAGTAATTAGTGAGTTATCGCTGCACCTTATCTAAATATTTACTATGTGTTTGCTGCCGTAAACATAAAATACGTTAAAAAGGTAGTTGGAAAACTTTTCCTTTTTATACCAGTCGATATACAATTTGATATTTATACAAATAGTGGATAAATTTTGGAGGAAATAAATTTTACTTCCCCTTACATTTTTTGTCAATATCTTAAGAAACCTTGAAGTAACCAACAAGTTATAGAGGGCATTATTTATTTGTTTCCTTATAAATCTATACTACACACATCAAAAGTGTCTAGGGATCAACATATGTGTCTAGGGATCAACATATATTTTTGCAATAACTTTTCTCCTGATTGTTATTAATTAAAATTTTCTTTAAGGATTCATCAAATAAAGTGTTTTCGTTTGTCACAGTAACGATAAACCAAGTCACCTTTGCATTAATAAAGAAATTTGCCATTTTCCTAATAAAAGGATTTTTGACATTTGAACCACTAACATTAAAGTTCGAAAAAAAGACTGAAATAACAGTTTTCTTTAAAATTTTATTAGGTAACTTAAAACAATTAATAATCCGTGTTTCTACCGCGAACACTAACACAAGAACATCGGTTTGGCATAGTCAAAATGAGTTCATCCAAATCACGCTGTGGAATGGCCGCCCATGTTCGTTGCAACAACAAAAAAAGGTCTTCTTGCGACTGGATACCCTCCATATTCGGCAGAGCTCTTCTCTGTAGCATATCCCATGCATGCTCAATCGGGTTCAAGTCTGGCCACTGAGCAGGCCAGGGCCAAAGCCACATCTCAATCTCAAGAAATCCGCATAAAAATGCTTGATCCCTAGACACTTTTGATGTGTGTATTATATAAAGCTGAAGTGTTTGTTTGTTTGAACGCACTAATCTCCGGAACTACTGGTCCGATTTGAAAAATTCTTTCAGTGTTATATAGCCATTTTATCGAGGAAGGCTATAGGTTATATATCATCACGCTACGACTAATAGGAGCGGAGCATCAATGAAAAATGTTTCATAAACGGGGGAAAATGATCACGCTACGGGCAATAGGAGACGCAAACGAGGTTGCGTGTGACAGCTAGTTTAATATAATTCAAAATCCAGACCTATTTTTTTCTTCCACGTTTTATGTGGAGGAATGATATGAATAAAAAAAAATTCTTCTTTTAGTAATAAAAACAATTTTAGTGTGATTTGTTGTTCACTAAGAAACCGTGATCACCTGTAAATAATTTGGTAAACTGGTAAATCCAACAACCATCGTGGGGACTAATACTAGTTGAAATATACCTTAAAATAATTTAAAATATTTATTAACACAATGTTGTCATTTATTGATTAGAGCTTTACTGTGTAAAGTTTAACATAACTAATTGACACTTTGGTATTGAACATAACATCCATATAATTGATATTATCCAAACCTAAAAAGATGAAGTCGTACTTCGTTTGATATCTTCTTGGTTTCAATCTTTCCGCACTTTCATCCTATTAGAGCATAATCTATTATTAACTATCAAAGATTCGTAGATTCCAGTTATTGTACATAATAACGTACTTACATTTGATTTTCCAAGAACGGACTCGTTATTGTTTACGCGGGAAATGTTCAATACAACCGATGTATGAGTATTCCTTGCTCTTGCTTTCAACATTGATTTTATTATGATGATGTTCTTCTAGATTTCGGCCACGGCGGCCAGTCTCAACGGAGACCAGCAACTACGCAGGAGACATTATAGTGAACAAGTGTGTGCGCAAATACAGATTCACTCTCTGCTTCCTCACTCTCATAATCTGATTTGTTATGATATAAACCGTCTGATAATAGTCCAGTTATGTTTTTATTGTGTACTAGCTTTTATTCGCGGCTCTGCCCGGGTGTACGTCGCTTAGAGGTCGTTGTCGGTCTTTCCCAAGGTCCAAGCTATTTCTATACCGAAATTCGTCCCAAATTCGTCATTCGATCCTGTGGTTTAGATGTGAAAGCGTAAAAGACAGGCAGCCAGACGGACAGACAGAGTTCTTTTGGATTTATAATTTTACTAGCATTCGCCCGCAGCTTTGCTCGCTTTTAATAAAAAGTATCCTATGTCACTTCTAATACCTCCAAGAATGTCTATACAAAGTTTTGTGATGATCGATCAAGTAGTTTTCGCGTGAAAGCGTAAAGCCGAGTCTCCACCAAACAAAAGTTGGCAACTTTTGTGTTGTCAACACGTGTTGGTGTCAAAAGTTTCTGTAATTTCCTTGTGCTGGCAACAAAAATTGTCAAAAAATGTTGGGAACCGTGTTTTTGTTTTTGGCGGTAAACGTCAAAAGAATACGCTTGTTGCAAATATTTCAAAAAATAAATAACAGAGCCAACGCTCTGTGATGACGCTTAGTTGGAATGTTTTTCAAATTGTTGGCGACTCGGTGTAGACACAATGGAAACAAAAGTTGGCGATAATCTGAAGAGTTGCAAACAGTTGGGAACACCGAAATTGCCAACAATATCGGTAAAAACGCGCCTAAATAAACAAACTACTTTCGCATTTATAATGTTAGTAGGATAAGTAGTAAGTGTAATTCATAAGTAATTTACTGTGACCGCAGAATAAATTAACGTGACTATTTTTTTTTTTTTTTTTTATGTTTGGCCCGCCATAATGACTCTACTCTGCCTGATGGAAAGCATAAGCAGAATCCAAGAGTGGTGGTCACCATACTCACTGCGAATGCAGACAATGCAGTATGGCGACCCACACCATGGCGGCCTAGTGATGCTTCTGCATCTTTTAGTCTAGTCAACAAGTATGGAACTTGTTGACTAGACTATTTGGGCCTCCGGTCTCGCACTCACCAACGAAACACGACAGCACGAACGCTGTCATTTTACGTTGATTTTCTGTGCGAGGGTAGTACCGCCCCGGTCGAGCCGGCCCATCTGTGCTGAAATCAGCGTGGCTCTACTACCTGTTAATTATAGTGTTTTTTTTTTAAGTTGAGTGTATCTAAATTAGATTAGTGATATCTAAACAGGAATTTTCATGCATACAAATATTTTACAAAAACAATGGAATAACCGCCATTTACATCATATATTATTCATGTCTTAACTTACTAATTTATGTGGTTATTAAATTGGAATGTATGTGATGATTATCATTTTCCTCTTGAAATATTTATTTGGCAACAGTCATCATCATCATTTTCTCAGTTAAAAGACGTCCACCACTTTTCATAGGCCTCGTCCAAGGTTCGTTAAAACAACAGGTATTATACTGACAGCAATTCTTAAACTACAGGTTTCGGGTAGTAAAAAGAGAGTGATATTGAATGGGACTGGAAGAAACTCGAATCACATTCACAACTCGTTTGACACCACTAGCTTTCATTATGGACTGGGATCGCATACCTACTCTGATGTCCTACGAAGCAAATGTCACGTACGCTGTCCAGCCATTAATATTTATACCGGTATCGGTTTTAGAGTTCATATCCTAATCTCCCAGTTATTTTAACTGCCTCGGCGCAGTGGTACCGTAAGTGAGTGCTTTGCAAAAGGTCTCGGGTTCGATTTCCTGGTCAGACCCCACCAAATTGTTAGTATGATCTGGAAATATTTGTTTCAGTTTGGGTGGTTTCTATGTAGAATATATAGATAGATAGATAGAAACTCTTTATTTGTACACCGTTTTACATTTTTTCAATTACAACATATTACACATACATAATTTACAAAGGGCGGCCTTATTGCCAATAGCAATCTCTTCCAGGCAACCTTAGGATGAATCAAAATGTATCCGAGAGACAGTAGTGGTTGACGGTTGACGAATTATATTTATTTTAATGAATATTGAGTAAATATATACATATGTATTTACATATGTAAATATGTATGTATTTACAAAAAAGTATACCTAAATATATTTATATCAGTTATCTGCCTTGACTGTCTCGTTGGTCTCGCGGTTGTCGTGTGCGACTGCTGATCATGATGTCTCGGATTCGATTCCCGGGTCGGACCAAATGTTTGTATGATCTACAAATATTTGTTTCGGAGTTTGGGTGTTTTCTATGTATAATATTTTGTATTTACAAAAAAAAAATTGTATCAGTTATCTAGTACCAAGATAGCTATAGCTATAACATAACATATATAGCTATGACACAAGCTCTGCTTAGCTTGGGACTAGATGGCGTTGTGTGTTAGATGTTCGCAATATTTATTTATTATTTATTTATTTATATAGTACCCATAATACATCTCTGAGAGGACTAGATGGCGTTGTGTGTTAAGTGTTCTAAAATATGGTATTTATTTATTTTTTACGACAGTGTCTCATAGTAATATTCCATAGGCAAAGTGGTTTGACTATCAGAGGCAATAAGGAAATATCGGTAGATTAACAGGAAAAGCCATATTTATTTCACATTAACTGTTTATCAATGGTGTTTATTCATAAGAAATGCCAGCTCAATGCCGCAGCAATAGATTATAAAGAAAAATTCCGATCATTCATGTGTGTCTGGGAATGAATTCACTGTGTAAATAACGAGAAACTACAAAAATAAAAATAAAATCTTCTGAGAGACAGATTTTTAGTTTTTGTAAAACCAGTTATGTATTAGGATAAAAAAATTGTTATTTTAAACCGACTTCAAAAAAAGAGGAGGTTCTCAATTCGACTGTATTTTTTTTATGTTTGTTACCTCAGAACTTTCGGCTGGGTGACCCGAATTTGATGATTCTTTTTTATTTGAAAGTTGGTGCTTTCCGTGTGGTCCCATTTCAATTTGGTCCAGTTTTTAAAATCAGTTTTCTTTTTTGTTAAAATTTTGCATTATTGCATATACAATCATATCTGTAAATTAAATAAATAAAGATTAAATTCACATGTATGTATAATTGATTCGTCGTCATTATCAGTCTTTAAAGTCCACTGCTGGACATAGGCCCAAGGCCCACAACAGAGCCTGGTCTATTGCTTTTTGCATTCAGTCGCCACCGACCCTCTTACGCAAGTCGTCCCGTTATCTGACTAGAGGGCCCCCAACACTACATAAATGCCAAGATGCGGTCTCCAATCCAGAACACGCTTACTCCAGCGGTTATCTGTTCTGTGACATTATTATGTGACGAGCCAATTGCCACTTCAACTTCCTAACTTTCAAACCTATGTCGGTCACTTTGGGTCTCTGCTCTATAATTGATTATTATTTTTAAGATTAACATATTTATTGTAGAATAAATATATATTATTGATTTTAACACTCGTCAGGTGAAGAGATCATCGTTCATCGAAACTACAACGCTTTGATGATTGGTCTGCTCGTTTTCCCGCTCTATCATCATCAAAAGAAAAAAAAACACAAGTTATCTATAACCAAACACACTTTTGTTTGTTTTTTTAATTATGCATGAGCGTACATTGATACATACGATGGCGAACCTTTTTCTACGAATTTAAATATTTATCGAAAATATTTATTTGCCAAAAAAGTAATGTTCAGAAAAAAAGGTACCACTTTGTGGGAAATATTGTTAAACACTTTAACTAAACATATTGTTATAAAGCCACATACATGGCAATCAAACAATCACTCTCCACACCTGAGAATACGTCAGCAACGAGTTAATTTTATATTTCATACACAATAGCTTTAATAATTCACTTTCAAGAAACACACAAAGGTATAATCAAACTATAATTGTCTTCAATATCTCACCTGTGATACATTATTACAAGCCATCACATCATTTTTCATTTTTAAAACAATATCATCATAATACCGTCTACCGTTTCGAGCATCTTGTAACAAATTACTTAAAGCAAAAGGTGTGCCCGATCCCTTATTATCGGGAAGACCCTTCGTATGGCCATAAGTTACGTGTTGTGTGGGACGATCTGAACAGTCATTATCGACTATCGTAGAGATGATGACCTACATAAATCAGTCAGTAAATAGAATGGTCCTACCTAGTTCTACTTCAATGGGATGTTTGACAGCAGTGGCTGAGCACCAGATGGTGATTCATTAAACCTATAAAAGCCTTTATAAAATTTATAGTCCGCAGAGTATTCATACATGAGTATTGAGTACATGCTAAATGGTTTGTAAAAAATGTTTCTGCTTTAATTATCTAGCTTTAAAATAAAAAGTTAATATAACGGTTCATCTAACAAAATATAATCCGAATCAAATTGAGTTAAATCTCTCATATTGCTTTCGTTCTGAAATCTCCTTTATTCTGTCTTTTGTGACTGTATTGCTTAACTACTAAGACAAACTATAATTTATACTGCTGAAAAAGTTACTTGACCATGAGTATTCGAATATGAATATGACTGCATTATACAACTACTTCACATATTTTAGTAATGGTTCCACAACCTTCAGAAATATTATGGAACGAATTTATTATTATCCTCACCATGTTTAGGTTTGAATGTAGCTTTAAATCTTAAGATTTCTAAAACTAGCTCTATAAATTGATTACCACCTTTGTTCAAGTTCAAGCCCTCTCAAAGTTCGCAGTAATACATAATAGTAAGTTCGGTAAACGAGTCTTATTGCCTAAGAATTAGCGGAGGTCCCGTCGTGACCAAGATGTATGGTCACATTACTCATACGTCTCGTTGTCAATGCACAGCCGGTGGCCGGTACCCCGATATCTTATACAAATTATATGTTTTAAAGTACCTATGAAAAATTGTATTGCACTTTGCCACGATCGTTGTGTAAGAGGATATCGTGGTAAGAATTTAGATATGGCACTTCTTAGTTTACTTAAATTTCAAAATGCTAAAATGAAGTTGACTGTTAATATGTTATATTTTGCTGTTATTTATTTATTATTTTTCCTATTAAACAAAATTTATCGGAATATTTATCTGCAATATATTAAACATATCTAGTTCTGAACTTCTGATAAGCATTGTAAAAATACATTATCCACATAAAAATATTTAGTTGTTCTTCATTTATGTCAAAACGGTTTTAGTAAAATTACTAGAGTTGAGTTTATATTAAACCTCATAAGTTCTGTAAAACTCATAAATTTATATTTAACTAGTTGTGTCCCGTGGCTCCGCCCGCGTATATGTCGGTTATCGCGGCAAATAGTAACCTATGTGTTATTCTGATGTATAAGCTATATTACTGTACTGGGATAAATCAGTACTGGGATGGGCAGTGCTCATCGCAGTGTACGCTGAGAGTCCGCCTTTTTGTGGGTCACGGCATACAACCCTCGTTGTCACAATTGATAATTCTGTTTAGGAGGTTTGATTTGTATTTTGTTATGTTTGTTTTTGTTTTGTTATTTTATTGTGCGTATGACGTGTAATATTGCACATTATTTACACGTCATCAATCAAACTCACCAATGCCACGTAACGTGATTTAACTTTGACACATATAATGATGCAAGCCTCAAAAAAAGACAATTTATTATAATCTTAATTTTTATATTGTTTACTGTGTTTGAATAATTGTAATTTGGTTGTGTGCTGTGTTTCGCAAATAAAGTTTTATTATTATTATTATTATTATTATTACTGTAAAGTTTCATCCAAATCCGTTCAGTAGTTTTTGCGTGAAAGAGTAACAAACATCCATCCATCCATCCATACTTACAAACTTTCACGTTTATAATATAAGTATATATTTTGTGGATCACTTAAAACATCACTCTTAAAACTTAAATATTGTATTGTTTTGGATTATAAACTTAAATATTGTATTGTTTTGGATTATAAACTTAAATATTGTTTATATTGGATTGTTAACTTTAATAAAAGTAGCCCGTAACGTTTTCTTTTTTCTCATTTATACAATCAAATGATATATTTTATACAAATATTAAATTAAATATATCGTTTTTTACTTAAAAAAGTAAAAGAGAGTGAGGTTTTTACAATCCCGTTTAAGTGACCTCAATTCACATAAGAGAGTCCACCTTAGATAATAAATACCATTTTCCAACCAATAATATATTCTGAAGGCGTAAACACATAAAATTAGATTTCGAACACTCAAAAGACATGTCATGTTAACGATTCTATTACTGTGCTCAAATACCGCATCCAATCCCATTCTCACGTCGTACATCGTGTTACCCGCTTTCGTTTCCCGTTTCCATTATTTAGGCATTTGTAACCGTCACAGACACAATACTGCTGATTGGCCCTTGGACTTAAGACAGAGACCACATCACCATTATACCTTGACCCTTGACACCCAGAACGACAGAATGAAATCTTACCGCAATTGTAATAGATAGTGGAGTCTTTATATTTGGTTTGGACGTGTAAGTGCGTTTTATCAGACCAGTTTTACTTGATACCTGACGTACAGAACGTTGGTAGAAGATTTACAAACAAGTACCTATCCTACTTGACGGATCTTGCAGTTCTGGCATTAGACATTAATATTTATTAGGAGAAAGTCCTAATTAATGCCTTTGTTTGTTTAATTTTTTGTATGGACTTTTAACTGCACTACAATGGTACAGTAACTGAGATGCAGTTACCTATTGTCAATATATTTTTATTCTTAAACGGACGGAGTAATTTTCAGTAATGCTTTTTTCGATCTTTTAATTGATTTTAAGCAGAGATATAGCCTTTCAAATCAACCGTACTATCCATATTAATATTATGAATTCGAAAGTAACTCTGTCTGTCTGTGTCGTAAGCTTTCACGACTCACCCACTTAACCGATTTTAATGAATTTTGGCTGTACCAAAATTCATTAAAATCGGTTCAGTCAATGTTATTGAACCTTGGAGAAGGACATAATTATGCAACTTTTTGTCCCGATAACTGACATAAACACGGGCAGAGACGCGGGCAAAAGATATTGGAATATAATAAAAAAAATAAAAGGATTTACAGGGTAGTAGAGTCACGCTGATTTCCGGGGCGGTACTACCCTCGCACAGAAGATAACCGTAAAATGACGCGTTCGTTCGTTTTTTTTTCAATTTGTTACTTACCTAAGTTATCATTGTCACCATAAATCGTCAATCCCAAGATTTAAAACACGTGTCTAAAGGTCCCGACTGACCTAAAACATTTCGGCGTAACGTAACATTCGTGGCGTGCGTGTAAACGTTACGGCAAATCGCAAGCAAACGGCGTACCGGGTGGAGCATGCGCCACTCGGCCCGCTGTACGGACCTATAACAATTTTTTTTATGTATGGCCCGCCAAAATGACTCTAGTCTGCCTGATGGAAAGCATAAGCAAAATCCAAGAGTGGTGGTCACCATACTCATTGCGAATGCAGACAATGCAGCATGGCGACCCACACCATGGCGGCCTAGTGATGCTTCTGCATCTTTTAGTCTAGTCAACAAGTATGAAACTTGTTGACTAGACTATTTGGGCCTCCGGTCTCGCACTCACCAACGAAACACGACAGCACGAACGCTGTCATTTTACGTTGATTTGCGATTAACGTTACGCCACATGCTTTTCTCCTAGCTTTCCCTTCTTAAAGCTTTGAACCCAATTTGGGATAATCTTCCATAATTACCGAACTTCCGTAAAAAAACTCGTAAAATTGAAAGTCATTCCATGTTTATGGTCAAAGAATTGTGTTTATAACTTAGCTTTTTTATGGCAAAACAATAGGAAATATATTCACCCACGCGTCAGCCTAAAAGGGCAAAATTGGTGTCTTGCAATAAACAGTGGTCTATTTATTTTTGTTCGTAATTTATTACGACATTTTGAATAATAAGTGATGTTTGAATGAGATTTAATTTATTTTATGTGGATATAAAACTTAGAATGCGGTGATCTCATAACTTTAAGTATAAGTTTCAGAAAGAACAACTTTATGTTATTAGTTTGAAAAGTTTTAAAAAGTTTGTGTTCTATTGCGTAAATTAGACAAAAAATTCATATTTCTTTTTGAAATATAATCAACTATTAATATAATTACTGAATGATAAATACTGGAATTAATACGAAGTGTCACCACCCTTATTCAACCCGTATGCATTGCAAGACGTGACTGAATGTCAAACTACGCAGCACAATATCAAAGCAAAGAGAAAACAAGTAAAATTGTAACAAAACAAAAACCGACTTCAAGTTTTGACTCGATTTCTCTTGGATGCCATCATCAGATCTTAGTGTCCTTATCATGGTACCATCGTTGAGATATCTCCTTTCCATTAAAAAAGAATCATTAAAATCGGTTCATAAACGACGAAGTTATCTGCGAACACACATTAAAAAAAACATATATCCGGTAGAATTGAGAACCTCCTCCTTTTTGGAAGTCGGTTAAAAAACATTAAAAAAAACCCTATAGCAAACCGTATGGTCAGCAGTGGACTGTTATTGACTGTTGATGATGATGAATAGCCTCTATAGGTATATAGTATTATCGTATAGGTACTGTACACTCGGGAGAAAGATTAAACGTTTTATCAAAAATTAACTGCATTGAATTATTAATAGACTCATAATAGTCATAATGTACGCCAAACTTTTTAAATTGCATTGGCGCCACTAGTAAAACAAGTCATAAAAATCTTTAGTAACTTATAAATAATAGTACAATGTTTTATCATCCTCTTAGTAAGATAAATAAAAGTTTTTCATATGGCGACACTACGGAGACAAGAATTCATGTAGAGGTAATTGCAAAAAAAGTTTTAAATGGTTTCCGTTTCTTCTTTTGTTAACGCGATATCCCTAAATATGGTTATCAATATTTGTTTACATACAAATACATTCATTACTAGCTGACCCGGCGAACTTCGTACCGCCATATTTACATACCTGTCTCAGCTTCCCACTGGCAGTGTACAGTCGCGGACAAAAAAAGACTTTGCCCGTTATTTTTATTTTTTTTCTTTCTAGCAAAAAAGGAATGAATGAAATCCGACTATGTGTTATTGAATTACAACCAATTACATATTTTGACTTTCATCCCCTCTCTCCAGGAAACCGTGCTGAATTTCGGGATAAAAAGTATCCTATGTCCTACCTCGTAGTATGAACTAAAATTATGCCAAGTTTCATTTGAATCCGTTCAGTAGTTTCGGCGTGATGCGCGGCCAAGATACAGACAGACAGACAGACAGACAGACAGACAGACGGACAGACAGACAGACAGACAAAAATGAAAAAAATTACAGTTTTGGCTTCAGTATCGATAATAGAGAGCCCTCCAAAAAAAATTTTCAAAATATCTTTAATGTACAGAATTGGACCTGTTACATTCTTATTACACACATCAAAAGTGTTTAGGGATCAACATATGTGTCTAGGGATCAACATATATTTTTGCAATAACTTTTCTCCTGATTGATATTAATTAAAATTTTCTTTAAGGATTCATCAAATAAAGTGTTTTCGTTTGTCACAGTAACGATAAACCAAGTCACCTTTAAATAAAATAATAATAAAAATAATATTTCGGACATATTAACACACAACGCCATCTAGTCCCAAGCTAAGCAGAGCTTGTGTTATGGGTACTAGACAACTGATACAAATACATATATACTTTTTTTTTGTAAAGAAATTTGCCATTTTCCTAATAAAGGGATTTTTGACATTTGAACCACTAACATTAAAGTTCGAAAAAAAGACTGAAATAACAGTTTTCTTTAAAATTTTATTAGGTAACTTAAACAATTAATAATCCGTGTTTCTACCGCGAACACTAACAACACAAGAATCGGTTTGGCATACTCAAAATGAGTTCATCCAAATCACGCTGTGGAATGGCCGCCCATGTTCGTTGCAACAACAAAAAAAGGTCTTCTTGCGACTGGATACCCTCCATATTCGGCAGAGCTCTTCTCTGTAGCATATCCCATGCATGCTCAATCGGGTTCAAGTCTGGCGACTGAGCAAGCCAGGGCCAAAGCCACATCTCAATCTCAAGAAATCCGCATAAAAATGCTTGATCCCTAGACACTTTTGATGTGTGTATAAGTATAGATGATAACAGCCTTTATTGGTATAGTCCATTCGTTTAGATAGTGTCGGTGCACCCGTACGTAATTGTGGTTATCGTTGTGAAATACGACTATATCAATTCATCCAACGGTGTAAACTGACAAATCATACTTGCTTGTGGGTGTACGCCGCTGGCGGACCCTTTGATTTTCTGGCGGCTAACCGCACGTGCGACGGCGGCGCAATCAATATGACCGTATCTAAGCGAATGGACTATACACTATTAGACTTACGCTTCATTTTAGAACTGACATTTTGGTGTACTATACCGTATATACCGCACTGGCCAGACGAGTTAGTATATGGTTTGTTTCAATCTTTCCTTCACTCTGCGATTCTGTTGTCCAGTATGGTTCGCTGTCTTACTTAATAATAATAAAAAAACAGTCTTATTAAACACATGTAGAACACTTACTCGAAAATTCCTCACCACTCTTCAAGTTCATCCACATACACTATCACTTAAACCTGATTACACTTGGCTACGGCTAGTGAAATCAGGAAAAGAAATACCCCGTTCAGGGAGATTAATAAAACGAAAATAAATAATAATAAATCTCTTTATTGTACCAAATTAGTTACAAGGTTAACTTAAACAGGAATACTTAAACTAGGGAAGTATTATTGGCGGGCCTTATCGATCGGAGGGAATCTCTCACAGGCAACCGTATTAACCCTAAACATTTTTCATCAATCACCGCAAAATATTTTCTAATCAAAACAATCGTTGTATATGAACTTTACTTATGAGCAAATCTTAATATCCGTTTCTCAGCTAAAGGCTTCAAACAGTCAGACTAATGATATTCCTTCTTTACCGTCGGTCAGCAAAAGATAGATTACTTGTCTTACCGAGTCGTTTAATGTGGGTGGCGCTCACCACTACAGAATTCGGCGCCATTTTTTTTGTTCATATCCTTGACTCCATTCAGATAGAAATAAAGATAAGATAAGATCTGACTGTCCCCTTCTTTGTTTCAGAGATCGAAGCGGCGGAGGCTTGCAAATGGCTCAGAGCTGCTGGATTCCCTCAGTATGCGCAGATGTACGAAGGTAAGGGATTTTTTCTTAAAATATTACAATACGGTTTATTTTGTAATATAAGTAGGTATCATGTTAAGTAAGTTCAGTGTGAACATTCAGACACGAAATATTTTTTAGAATAATAAAATAGTATACACCTTATATAACTTATCAATAAATAGTCATTTTATCGTTCTAGGATGTTTGTTAAATATTTAATTTTGCTTTCATTTGTGTAGCTCCGGTCAATGAACCTACCTTTTCTAAAGCTAAAATTATTCTACAATCTCTTTATCTCCAAAAAATAGAGTAGTCACTACTATGAAAGAACGTTATGATTGACTACAAATAAATGATTAATTGATGACAACATTCTCATCTGTACTACCTCTACCTCATGCTAAGAAAGTATCACTAGATACAAACCGAAACAACAACAATAAAAAGATAAGAAAGGTACTGTTTGCAGTTCGGAGATTGACCTTTCCCGTCGCAACCACAACTGCGCAGACTCAATATTAATCTTAGGCACTAAATTACAACTTTCATTTTACCATAATCTATGTGCACAAGGAAGGGTCCCCATGAACTGCGTCCTATTGAGGACAGTCCCAGAAATAAGTGCAGACCCGACCTGTCTCAATGAATCTATTAATCTTACTTAGTAGTCAATGCGAGGTTTGTCCCACATTTTGTGTTATACAGAGTGACGAAAAAACGAACTTCATGCAATTCTTAGATGGGGAATATTAAGGGATGGGATGGATATAATCATTTATCATGGGTCACCAATCGAGCCTTTATCATTAACGTCTGTGTCGGTCATAAATAAACAAACCGGTCAAAAATTTTAATTACTAATTTATTAGTCGAAAAGGTTTTTTGTTCGGTTTATTAAAATTAAGAAACTATTTATTTTTATTTTATAGTTCGACTATCAAAACTCTAAGTTCTGTAGTAAAATAATTACAAATTTTAACAAAAAGAAAAAGACTCCAATCTGGACTAAATTTAAATGGGACCACATGGGAAGCACCAGCTTTCAAATAAAAAAATAATCATCAAAATCGGTTCACCCAGTTGAAAGTTATGAGGTAACAAACATAAAAAAAAAACAGTCGAATTGAGAACCTCCTCCTTTTTGAAGTCGGTTAATAAAATATTTATATTGAGTTATTAAATTGTTTATCAGGATTAGTAAGAGGAGAAGAAACTACTCACCCGTAGTTAAATTAAAAACTCTGTACCCACAGCAAAAGACAGAAAGATCAAAATACTTACGTTATTCTGTGATGTGGAATTATTAATTATCAATTCTACTGTTCACATATATCAAAAAATGTTATCAAAGAAGGTTACTGAGGTATGAGATTATGTTACATAATTGTGTATTACCAAATAAGAGACACCGGGATTATTCGTTAAATGGCTTAAAAAAATATTTATAAGTTGTGTACAAAAATATGAAACATACTGTATCAAAGCCGGTAACGAAGCTCAGCCGGTCAGATGAAGCCAAATCCCACTCAATTGATCGCTATTCTTACTTTTATTAATGAAGGATTAATATGGATCTTCCTATCAACTATGGTATAATAGCAAATATAAGAATATGGTTTCTTGATAACTTATTTTACTTTACTATAGAAAATAATACTTTAATAATTCATAAAATTATTATTATTAAAAAACATAAACCAGAAAATCGAAAGCTAGCAATTTCAAATATTTGTTTACCACTCACGGTAAGGTAAAGTGTGTAAAAAAATATAACTTAAAATTTTGGACTAGGTTAGGCTCACCCAGTATTTGCTCGAACAGCCTAAATACTAGTTGTGTCCTAGTGTAAAGCATGATTAAATATGATTCAACTATATCTAGACAAAAAATACTTGTGTGTGTGTGTGAGTGTAACTTAAATTTACTACGACCAGATACTTATTTCTTTAATTACAAAAACTGATAAATTTCAGGAATAAATTAGCGAGAATAAGCCAAACAAACAAACCAAACTAGAAAGAAACTTTTTCTCAGGTCACGTTTACTTTACCACAATTTGTAACGTCAAGAATCTTAGGGCATGTCCACTTTATGACAACCACACCGACAATACAAAGTAAATTATCCTTTAATAGGACCAAAAGGACCACGATGCATATATCTCATTGTGACGCAGATATTCTATTAAAGATCTATTCAAATATTGATATCTCACATTTTTATTCCAAAATGATCCTTGGATGAATGTATAATTAAATTAGAGGAACTTTAAACGGAGAAGCTTTGTTGAGTTTTTTTCCTATTTAGATTTATGTGGGTTATGGTGGTTTTTTATAGTTCTGTTCCATAAACGGCGAGTGAATGAGACTCACACTAGACGCTCAAGTGATCAGTCCCACTAGCCAAGTTGACATTCTATTAAGTTTATTAGAAAACTAACAAAAATAAAAAATAAAGATCTCATATCATTAGACCAGTGGCCAAGAGTGGGTCTTGAATTCTACTCAAGTTTCCCTTGTTCCACTTTTTTTTATGGAATTGGCCGGCAAACGAGCAGACTTATCGCCTGATAATAAGCGATTACCGCCGCCCATGGGCACCCGCAACACCAGAGGCGTCACAAGTGCGTTACCGGCCTTTGGGGGATGGGGGGAGATAGAGGGAGGGGTTGTGGTATGGGCCTCCGGTACCCTCACTCACTCGATAAAATACAGCGAAAGCACTATTTCACACCGGTTTTCTGTGAGGCCGTGGTATCACTCCGGTCGAGCCAGCCCATTCATGCCGAAGCGTGGCTCTCCCACGGTAGAGGCAGGCAGGCACTTAGGCAGGCCTTCAAAAAAAACTAAAATCACGTGGTCAAAACAAAATATGTATTAGCCATTTATATATGTACAAGAGAATTGAGGCACTGGCGATTGTAGAAAAAAAATCGACCCGAAATACTTGCATTTCAGCTAAGGGATTGCCCGTGTAATGATATTCCTCATCAATTCGATCATGATCACGTGTGTCGTTGTGATTGGTCCATTTTGAAATCTTCACCAATCCTAACATCGAACCTTAGAGTATACATTAGCAAGCTGTATACTCTAAGCATTGAACGCGCTAATCGTCGCGTCGTGAACAAGTTGGTCTGAAATAAATTCACACTTGGTCCTCTAATGGTAAGTGAGAACCATCACCTGGACAACCTAAATTCAAGAGCTATAAATATGTACGTTGAAGTTCTTTAAGTACTTACCACAATTAAGGAGGGGAGGAGGGAGTGGTAAGCTTCCGGTAACCTCATCCACTCGGTGAAATAAAACGATACAAATACAAATTTTATGGAATTCTTTTAGAGTTAGCTGCTTAGTTTTTATAGACACGTTGTAAAATGGACCATAAAAATTCCATTATTTCGAATGAAACTGCATCACACTCACATAAACATTTAAAAAGTCTAACAAGTTTATTTCCTCTCTCAACGTTAGTGTACTCATTAATTATTTAATTATCGATTTTAGAAAAGTAGGAGATGTTCTTATTTGGTTTGTTATTAATATTTTTTTTCAAATAATAATCTATCTATATAAATAAAAGAGGAAGGTGACTGACTGACTGACATACCCAGAGATCAATGCACAGCCTAAACTGCTGAAGCTAGAATCCTGAAATTTTGCATGTAGGTTCTTTATATAACGTAAGTGAGCACTAAGAAAGGATTTTTTGAAATGCCACCCCTAAGGGGGTTAATCAGAGGATGAAAGTCTGCGTGAGCGAAGCCGCGTGTAAAAGCTAGTATTAAATAGAACCATACATTAGCGATGACTACGTTTGAGAACTTTGAGAGGCCTCAAAACGTAGTCATTATTACTAAACTCTCTAAAAAGATAACTTTGTCTAGATTCAAGAGTTACCGCCAAAAGATAATGACATTCGAGAACACAGATTAAAAAAAATGTTACCAGATGTATCTCTTTATAAAGTTCAAACTCATTTAAAAAAACGCACAAATCCTCAAAACACACGTTTTTTTAACCACTACCATCCATTACCGTGTCAATATTTTTAAAAACCGATAAATGCTCTTAACACTTACATTACTAGCTCATTTAAACCTTTTTGCGATCGTAATAAGGCTTAAAATCTCTTGCCGTATATTTTTTTATGACAAATAGTCGTCTCCAAGGTCTTTATCATAATCTCAGATAAGGTTTACATAAAATGGAAACCAAAAGCTTTGTTTACATTCGAGTACCAGCTATTGTACAGTTTACTGAGTTGTGACGTAATCAGTATCAGCGATAATATTCTCGAAAATAGTTTGATTTTTCTCAAGATATTGTAGTGAATCATTACCTACCTGTTAGAAGCCTACTAAGAAGCCCTACCTTTTGTGAGAAGTGATGTATAGTGCATATCTATTTACTGTGATGATGAAGGCAGTAGAAAAATGTAAGTAGAAATGGTTTTAGGATAATGATATCAGTAGTCGTGGCTCCGAGCATTAATCAATCGTAGTTTGTTTTACTATTAAGATATTTAACAAGCATTGTATTTTATGATGAGTACCTACTTATTATTTGAATACGTGTTTAGTCATACTGTTACTCATCAACGGCCTTAACTTGTCTGTACATAGACTTCTCTTTAGAGAAGAGGTTTTAGTTGTTCTTCATCATCATCATCATATCAGCCGTAAGAAGCGGTAATAAAAAGCGTGTGAAAAAAGATTAATGAAACTTTAACATGAGCAAAACCACGGTCCTAAATTAAAAATATATAAAGTAGTGATAAGAAGCCAGGGAAATTTAAAAAATAAACGGAAGTTGCCTTATATATTTCTCTGAATTCAATGCCATATTCAACAGGAAAACTTGATCAATATGGAAAAAAATCTCCGTACATCACAAATACACATCACTACTACTAAATTAAATTACATTACTCTTAATAGTCTTGAAGAACAAAGTTCAACCATTACTTCTAAAAGCAGTCTCATTTTAAAATTAGGTTGAATCATTCGCACTCGGGTTTTTCTGAGATGCATTGAGATTTTATTTAAATGTATGGCACTGTTCTCTTATATATGCTTTTTCCTTAATCAAATCTTAAAACTTTAGTTTAAAAACTATCCTAATCGTTTTAATAGAAGAAGTATTTTCCGTAAATGAGTAGTATAAAAACTTTTTATAAAAAAAAAAACCGACTTCCAAAAAACCATCCGACGAAAACTCCCTGCCAAAAAACACTAAAAAGCGTAAAATAAACTGGCTCTTCATAAACTGCTATGTGCCAATTCTTGTCTATACCTAATTCTTTATTCATTTAAATAGTAGTATTATTGTGTATGCTAGGTACCTAAAATCTGTTTGAAGTCGGCGCCAAGCCAAATGTAATAGTAGTTACCACACTCGCTTTATTTCGAGACGACCATCAACGACGTCGCGTCAGCCCGCGCGTGTTTGCTCGCTTGGGTTGTTTTATGCAAGCTATCCGGCAGCATCCGTATGGGAATGCAGCAAAGGGCCAGCCCCTTTAGCTAAAATGATTTGTGTTTCGCGTCGATTTCTACAATCACTAACGCTTTTATTTCGATTCGATAGATATTAATATATTTGTAAATACATACTTTTATACTTAGAACACACTCAAACTCCGAAATGAATATTTGCAGATCATACACCCTTAAGTCTAACCCGAAACTTCAGCACGGCAATCGTACACACTACCATTACACCATCCATGTATTTTTTTAAGCATGTTGAAAGCATGGGTTACGTAATTTACGGTTCTCCGAAAAATAAAGCACATGTATTACAATCTATATAATTCTCAATTCGTATGTTTGATGGTTTTAAGGAAGATATTAAAGAAAATTTATAGCCGTAATTAAATTTAAACTTATTAATTGAATGTTTTCGTTGTTAAATACATTATTGCGTTTATTGGCTAATAAAATTCAGTGTAACACCTGAGTATAAAGTTAAAAAAAAACAAATAAAAGTTAAATAAGAATGGAATTAATGTTATGTATAAACTATCTGTTGCCCACGACTCCGCCCGTGTGTATGTCGATTATCGCGGTAAAAAGTAAAGTATGTCCTTCCTCCAGAACAACAGTATCCCGAAGCCAAATTTGAATGAAATTGAAACGGACAGACAGTCAAACAGAGTTACTTTCGAAATAAATAAATATTATCGGACATTTAACACACAATGCCATCTGGTCCCAAACTAAGCAGAGCTTGTACCATGGGTACTAGCCAACTGATATAATGCATAAATAAATTTTTTGGTAAATGCATACATATTATACATAGAAAACACCCAAACTCCGAAACAAATATTTGAAGATCATACAAACATTTGGTCCGACCCGGGAATCGAACTTGAGATCTCAGGCACAGCAGTCGTATACGCTACCACTGCGCCACCGAGGCAGTCGAATTTATAATATTGGATGGATTATAAGATCGCGAAATAAAAACCATTTAGCAAGAAAAACATTTTCAAACAACTCATACACTAGGACCACACCCTGTGTCACTGGGGTTTACTACATTCCGAACAATAAATATATGGATCACATAAACATTTTGCCCTAAATGATGGTCGAACATACAACACTCAGCTCAAAAAGAAACAGCGAGATGACCGTTTAAACCTATAGACAATCCGTAATATCGATATTGACTATATTATAATCTGAATACATATTTACTACACCTAACACTAAACAATAACATCTTCGTATTAAAATCATTTCTATATAGTATACTAGCGACCCGCCCCGGCTTCGCACGGGTGGATTTCAGATGCCAACGCCGACGACACGATTCGTGCATTTTAAATCTGTAATATCTTCGAACATGTTCATTTAAATTAGATACTGTAAAGGACCATTTTGGTCTATATTAAATGCACAATGTATTTAATTTACTTAATTGTATAAGGATTCAGTCTGTATTGCTTAAAATCACTTCGTAAATAAGCCATAATTTCTCGTAAAAAGAAAGGAATAAAAAATGGTTTTTGTGGGTTATCCCTAAGAGATAGACATATACCGTCGCGGACTTTTTTGTAGTACTTTTTAAGGTGTACAATACTGTAGTACATTATTTTGATCTATCTCGTAGGGTGCAACCAGCGTTTGCAATGTAAGCGCAAAAAAATGTGTTCATTTGCTACATCACATTAGAAATCTCGAAAATTAACAGTGTTCCCATACTATATTATGCATTTATTATACATAAAAAACTTCATCTTGAATCACACCAACTATTAAAGAAACCCGCATCAAAATCCGTTGCGTAGTTTTAAAGATTTAAGCAAACAAAGGGACATAGGGACAGAGAAAGCGACTTTGTTTTATACTATGTAGTGACTAGCTGACCTGGCGAACTTCGTACCGCCATATTTACATATCTGTCTTAGCTTCCCACAGGCAGTGTTGTACAGTCGCGGACAAAAAAAGACTATTCCCGTTTTTTTTTCTTTCTAGCAAAAAAAGAATGAAAGAAATCGGACTATGTGTTATTGAAATGCAACTCAGTACATATTTTGACTTTCATCCCCTCTCTCGAAGAAACCGTGCTTAATTTAGGGATAATAAAAAGTATATATCCCATGTCCTACCTTGTAGTATGAACTCAAATCATGCCAAGTTTCATTTGAATCCATTTAGTAGTTTCGGCGTGATGCGCAGCCAAGATACAGACAGACAGACAGACGGACAGATAGACAAAAATGAAAAAAAAACAGTTTTGACTTCAGTATCGATTATAAAGCCCTCCAAAAAAAATTCAAAGTATCTTAAATGTACAGAATTGGACCTGTTACATTTTTATTATAAGTATAGATTGGACAAACGTACAGATGAATCACTTTATGGTAAGTAATCACTAACACACACCATCAAGTGATCAACCCTCGTCCATGGACACTTGCAACTCAAGAAATAAATGCATTACCATCTTACCCCTCCCTCCTCATAATAAGGGGAGAAGAAACTGGGCCAAAGCAACGAAAATATTTGTTAACATTGTCGTCTGTGTGTGATTTCTGTGAAGTCGTGGTCTCTGGTCTGGTTAAACTTAACCATTTATATCAAACCATGGCTCTCTCTCCCACGGCGAAAATCCATATAACTCTATAACCCATAAAAATTCTTAACCGTAATAATGTTTGTATTGGGCTATTTACAACGGTCAACAAACAAATAAATAGAAAAGGGCCATTTAAATGACATAATCTAAATATTGAAAAAATAGTGAAAGCACCGACCGCCCATTTTAAACCCACAAACATCAACTTTTGCCATATAAATAATCGTTTACGTCATTCAAAATCAAACAAATAGTATCTGATTAACTAACCTAATCTATTACACGGGTATTTTTTTCTTAAAAATGACTAAATTCCAACCTAAATGAACTCTATCATTTACAATAGGAATTCTTTGACACTTAATGACATGTGCCAATTTAATTATGCTGCTCATAAGGCATATTTTGAACCTTATTCTTTTAGAGAGAAGGATTAATGTTGTGTCTATAAGGTTGAATATAAAATTGCATGTTGCAGGGTTGCCAATAGGGGGTCGGCCTTGACAGAACAAACTTATCCGTCAAAATATTTTTTGTGAGATTAGTTCAGGTAAATGTGTGGGTTGTGCAGTATGCCCGATTGGCTTGCAGCGGACGGTCCGTTCGGTGACTTTGAGAATATACTCGAAATTTAAAAAAGTTTTTAGTTTGTTTCCGAACCGCGAGTTTAAAAAGTTTAAAAATGTTTTATTTGTTTTGTGCCAGTGTTTTGTGTTATGGTTGACAAAAACTTTTTGCACGGTCAGTAGCTAACTTATTTTTTTCATTATGTATTATCATCATATATGTTGTAATAAAAACGATATTAAACATGTTGCAAGCGTCATGATCACGTATGAAGGTGCTTGGAACAGTAAGGAAATATTTTAAACTAATATGGAAAAAAAAACGAGGTAATTTATTTGCTGTGTATTTTTACCAGTAGGATAATTAAAATGATATTAAAACTAGAATATTTTAATTATCAGTCTATGAATTTTTAATTGACGTGTATTTATGTATGCATGCATATATTATGTAGGTGCCTTACCGAGATTTGGACCAGATTCCAATGGTCCTGGTAAGCCGGTGACTATCAGCGAAACCTCAATCCAAAGATGATGTGTTATATTTATATACAGATAATTTACATGTCTAATATTAATGTCAAATTATACGTAAATGAATGTATTAAATCTAAACGCTCTTGACATTATATTCCCTTCAATTTAGAACTTGTAACCTAGTATGTGTTACGTGACCACAAACACGCTGTAATGTTTGTCAATTAATGTCAACTTCATATCGGGTACAGGAGACATTTGTCACGTTCCCGACTATTTCCATAGACACAACTCATAACTGATAATGAAAATGTTTTTTTTTTGTTAAGTTTTATGGCGTTGTAAACAATTATAATAAGCTTTTCATTTTAAATGAACATACTCTCACGTATTCATCCCCAAAGGGATAAAAAGAAAAAATCCACATTTCTTTGACTAGCAGTTTAGTCCGCTTACTTATGTGGAGGCAGGACTATTGCCGCCTTAAATCGATACTATTTTTATAAATAACAATGAAAATTACACTTAAAGAAAATTCATTCAACTCCATTTATTTACCATGAATTTCCAAATATTGCAGCAAATATTTATGTGGATGTCCTTCAAGCAAGATTAGCATCATTTAATATTTACTAATCTAGGAATATATTATCAGTATTTGGAGGAACGGGTGATCGTGTCCCTCCAACACAAAGGGAGGATATCCTCCGACCAGGCACGGTGATCATGCGGGCCAACTGCCCAACGGTTGATGTTGGGATGTTGTATATATGTTAATTGGCGCGAGAATTTCTATTGCGCGATTCAGGATTGGTAGTTTCTTATATTGTATCTTATATTCTCATATTGTACGTTGCTTCGTAGTTCAGTGTAACTTCGGTAGATGGCACTGTAGTGTGCTTCTGTTTGCGGTGTTGTATGTGGAAATCGCCACATAGTACATGGAAAACAACTATTTTCAACATATTGGTACTTATTTGTATTACATTAATAATATAAGACTTTATAATGTACTCAATAACGACCCCCACTTAATAAAGTCGGCGTCATTTGTAATAATTTGTCAAGTTTTATAATGTATAACAATACAATTATCTAATATCTATCTAATTGTAAAACTTTATACGATTTTGATTCCAAACCGGGCAGGCCAAATTTGAAATCACAGGCAATAAATAAAGCAAAAAAAAACTTCAGTTTCATTTACATTAAGTATCTTATTTTTTTATGTTTTCATCGAATGTTCTTATATTTATTATTTTATTTTATTTATTTATTTTATTCGGGGAGCTTACAGCTAAATTTACAATATAATAAGTATTGCTTCTCTATAAGCCAGTTACAGCTTCCACAAAAGAAGACTGCTGTAAAATATAATCAACTGTAAAAATATAACAGAATGTACATTTCATAAACAATATTTCTGGTTCGTGAGACATAAGACTTTTGGTCTTATTTGGGCTGTATGTTTGTTACTTCTTTCCGCAAAAACTACGGAACGTATTTGGATGAAACTTTACAGTAATATAGCTTATACATCAGAATAACTCATAGGCTACTATTTGCAGCGATAATTGACATACATGTTACAACTAGTTGTAGAATAAATTAATGCGTTCCAAATGGTTTAGCTAATTAAATAACCTGGAATCTCGCGGTAGGAAGCTATTATACCATCATCATCAACAGCCTTTAAAAGGACATTTTTGCTTACTTTAATACGCTGGCTAGATGGGTTGCTTAAGGGTAGTTATGTTCTTCTAATGTAGTTTGCTCTATTAGGGTCGCCTCTTACGAAACCTATTGAATGAACAGTAGTAGTGACACTCTGTATTCTTCATCATTCGTCTCTAATGTAGGTAAAATATAATAGTTTAGTTAGCAAAAGTATTGGGTAGAACAAGAAAACGTTCAAAAAGTTATAACCCGACTTTGTAAAAACTTTTAAAAAAAATTCTATAGCCTATAGCCTAATTTATTAACTTTTTATATAATATCATTGTTGACAGCTCATTCAGTGAAATCGGTTCTGTAGGACAGAATACATGGACTGCCAAAACTATATTAGGTACTTCCTTTTGGTTTCGCCATGGTCTGGTAAATATCTCAACTGACACTGAGATAACTGTCAACTTGATAGTTGCTTCAAGTTTATATTTTGTAAAACTACGCTACTAGTCGTAGGTACTCTGCAATTAAATGGGCAATATAGTATTGTTGTACTTTATAATAGCTACTATTGTTTTCAAGTAGTGTGTGAAAACATGAAATAGTTTTACAATGTCATAAAATATAAGTTCGACCGCGACAGAAATTAAATTTTACAACACGCCACAGTATCTAGTTCCATGAAATAAATATTTATTCTATTGTCTACAAGAAGGGACGCTTTAAAGTTAATAACATGAGTTCTAGAAAACATTGTTTCATAACCAAAGCCAACCTTTCTTCGACTCATAAAGGACCATTCTTGAATCAATTTGCGAATACGTAAAAACTTTAACTGGCAATTTTCTTTGTTTGATATTTGTTGCTTTCTAAAATTTTTAAAGTTCATAGCCACATCCCCTCACTATTAAGCAAGCTGTAAATAGAGAATGCAGCTGTCCATTTTGATAGTGCAAGTAACCTACTATAGTAATGCCAGCTGCCGTACCACGTGCTAATAAAAGCTAGTTACACACCTTGCTAATTACTGATACAACTGTGGGACTACGAGACTACGAGTATAAAGCAATTTGTTTTTTTTTAAAGCCGTAAACTTGTCTGTGATCTTACCATCTATATTTTAACGTCAATAAATTATTTACCTCTTAAAAATTAAAGGGAGAGGTAAAGAATTTTGTTAAATTTTTTTGCCTTAACAGCTTTTCCGTTCGAATATTTTAGTAAAAATTTATAATTCATGTATTATCTGAATTAGTGTAAGGAAATTTTAGTGAACATATTTTTTCAAAATCGCACCGATTATTTACAATGAATAGAAAGTAGAATCAGGTTTTTCAGTAGCCAGGTAACTTGAACACCTTAACTACTGAACGAATATTGCTAAAATTTTCAAAGTTTGAGGGACATGAATATTAAGTAAAACGGAGCCATGTGTGTTTATTACGTTAGCCTCAATTCTGACATTGTCATACTTACCTATTATCTTGCTTCTAATCAGTCTTAATTTTCGCCTACGCTAGTTATTGTAATTATTTATATTACTATAATACAATAGTAAATTCACTTTTACTGTAACAGTAATCTTAATCAATGAAATCATAAATTATGCTCCCAAATTGACTCGGTAAGTCGCTTCCACATCATACCACTATTTGACACTTTACAATAAGAATAAGCCATCAAATAAAGGTCAATAGGACGGCCTAGTCTGGGTTGTCT
Organism: Diaphora mendica; assembly: GCA_949125395.1. Taxonomy (NCBI): domain Eukaryota; kingdom Metazoa; phylum Arthropoda; class Insecta; order Lepidoptera; family Erebidae; genus Diaphora; species Diaphora mendica. The sequence goes on along the minus strand of OX421331.1, from coordinate 5,252,948 downwards.
AATAATTAACGGATCCTTTGATGATTATAGTTCCCATAATAACACATTATTATATATTTTATGTGTTTCAATTAACGCTTGCGACTTGCTGTTCATAACATAGTGCTTAAATAATAAATTGACACGTCTCACAAACTGCTGTTTGATTCCAAACAAGATGAAGTGCGCATCACATAATTGTTTGTGCTGACTTTTTTTAAGTAAGATCCTCATGGATGCCTTCACACATTGAAAGGGGGGTAGAAGGTGTCTATCGGATTCTTTCGCCTCGGGATTTGATTTTACGACTTTCGGCTTTTCAATCAGGATTACTAACCACTTGAAGAAATTTAAGTTAAAGTCAACTTTTTCCTCTGTCTTATTATTGATTCTCTAATTTTTATTGAGAGGAATTCTTTCTTGAAATTTTAATAGAACCAAAAAGGATGTGTACCTTCTCAAACAAATCAAAAATCGCTTCTAAAGCATTAAAAATAATATCTGAATGTGAACCTCAACCTGTTTTTTAATATATACGAGTAAAAGCTGGTTTTATATATGTGTATGCATGTATATCATGTACTCATTCCTGTGATATACAATATTCAGTGAGTTCCGTGCACTAAAGCATTTAATCATCCCTCGCTCCAACATCATAGCTAATGAATATCTTTCATGCCGACCCAGTTTCCCGACAGCCATGAACCGATTCAAATTTTTACATATCTATGTTACTATTTTTTACAATCCACCAATGTACCTTAATCTTTTCAGAATACTAAGTGGAATTAAATGTAAATTACTAGATAATTTTATCGAACAACATTAGACAATAGATATATCAGTTTTCCTTGAATCAACGGTTTTATTTACATTTAATCTGAAGATTATAAAATACAGTAAATGTTCAGAGTCGCATATGTAGGTATTTGTAGATGTAGAGGTGCTTTTTGATATTTACCGACTAGCCACTTACAGACAGAAGTTGTCCCATTATAGTTTCATCTTTCATTTATACAAATAAATAAAATTGGCGTGTATGTTTGTAATATTAAAATAACCGCTTTTTACTTAATGCATATATTTGTACACACGGTACATATACCAAAATATTTTTTATTACCATTTTTGTGTGTCTGTTTGTTCCGGCTAATCACTGGAACAGCTGAACCGATTTTGACGGGACTTTCACTGATAGGTAGCTGATGATATAAGAAATAACTTAAGCTACTTTTTCTCGACTGGATTCTCCCCGCAGCGTTACCCGCGGTACGACAGTAACCGCGGGTAACACCGCGGGACTCAGTTAGTCCACAAAAAAAAATGTCCAGCTGTGTAGGAAGAAGAATTATAAACACACACACACACTTCTTAGCAGTCACGTTTGTTAGAACATATTTTTATTATACCCTTTCTTAGTTTATACACTAAGTAGTAATGTGTACAGAAATACATATATATATATTATTTTTTTTATGTATGGCCCGCCATAATGACTCTACTCTGCCTGATGGAAAGCATAAGCAGAATCCAAGAGTGGTGGTCACCATACCCACTGCGAATGCAGTATGGCGACCCACACCATGGCGGCCTAGTGATGCTGCTGCATCTTTTAGTATAGTCAACAAGTATGGAACTTGTTGACTAGACTATTTGGGCCTCCGGTCTCGCACTCACCAACGAAACACGACAGCACGATCGCTGTCATTTTACGTTGATTTTCTGTGCGAGGGTAGTACCGCCCCGGTCGAGCCGGCCCATTCGTGCTGAAATCAGCGTGGCTCTACTACCTACATATGCTTTTACATCATTAAATCCGGAGGTTTTTAATCGCTAAATTCCCATGATTACCAACTATTCGGTTCGCTAACGTAATAACGAGCTAACGTATGGCCGCCAGATGAGTGTCTGGTCTAAGTCCGCCCTAAGTGTCTGCACACTTAGGGCGTACTTAAACCAGGGCTACACTACTGGAGTTAAGACTAAAAATTCCAAGCCTTGGGCTGTTATTATATATTTCTATAATCAGAAAAACTTACTAATACTTTTAGCGAAACCTTACCTGGCGGGAATTCCGTGCCTTTCCTTGCTATCATTAAAACAAAATGCATCAGCACTGCGCTACAGGAAAACTTAGTCTGGTAAAACCAGTAGTCTACGTCAAATTAAGCTGATAAATACCTAATAGGGTCTGACAGTTGACCTTTACGTTCTAAGAAAGGACGGTTTGTAATAGTCGTAACACACTCAATAAGGAGCATGAATGGGGGCGTACAACCAAAAGTGATCATCAATGATCTTATCTTAATAAACACATGATATAATCGCTGGAGAATACGTAATTTTAAATTCTTGGTATAAGGTTAGCAATGAAACTTATATGTATGAACATTGTACAGTCTGCAAGTAAATCATAAAGTAAAAATTAATTTGGAAGTCGATCGCTCCAATAGATTTACAGACGATACGTGGCTGTTTGATTTTATGGCATTTATGGTGATCCGTGTTGAGAAACTGGTGTGATGTCACTCCAATACTAAGGGAGGATCCCATGAACAAGTCAGGTGATCATGCCTGGCGAACCGGGTTTTTGGTTGATGTTGGGAAGTTTTATATATGGTAATCGGCGGAAGAATTTCTATATCGCGATGCAGCATTAGTTACTGATTAGTTAGGTGTGTCTTCAGTAGATGGCACTATAGTATGGTTTTGTTTGCGCTGTATGTGGTAGTCGCCACAACCCGTAGCTAAACTACCGCCATCCATAGATACCTTCAACCCAAGACTCACTACTGCGATACTATCCTATAAATCTCCCCTACAGAAGTAAGGTAGAGCAATGGATTGGAAATTTGGTAACTTCAGTCATTCGGTTAAAAGTTATACTCTTTGTTAGAACCAGCCCTAAATAAATGGCCCTAATACGCCGAAACATGGCTCCCTGTAACTATTGTACTCAATTATAACTACGTATTGGTAAACCATTTCTTATTAGACCTTATTACCTAGTAGGTAGTATATTAAATTCAAACTGTTATTACCAACTTCGGTTGAGTAATAATGAACCAACACATATGTTTAATTATGGTTAAATCACACGTGTGTTATGTGGCCGTGTAGATTAACCTTGGCCAATTCGCTTCAAGTCTTTTATTGTATGTCACAAGTGCAATTAAGCCATTTAGTGCCAAGAGATAATATAAAAATTATTAAAATTTATTAAAACATTCTCAACAGCCTTTAAGGGGCTATTGGCATAGACTTCTTCTAGGAAAGGAGATTTCGGCCTAGGGTGTCACGCTGGTCAGACGGATTGATATAGGCTTCGTTTCAAGTTACGCAGAGCTGCCCCCATAGCCAGTGTCATTGGCTAATACTTTGTCTAAAATTACTTTGTCTACGATTAGCCAATGACTCACGAGAATTTAGGCGTTAACTATTGCAGAAAGAAGAACGCTTGCAACTTGGCTAGGGGGCTGTTCATGCGTGGTTTGCGCTTGGTCGGCTCCTATGATACCCACAAAACGAAGGTGATGACGACCAACCCTGTTGATCCCAGCTCAATATTCTTGATTTGCAATTATTATAATGTTACATTAACTCACTCTTTCTACTATAATTGTTGGGTAGACCCAAAGTAAGGTTCTGTAATAAGTTTTCACTTCGCAATTATTATCTATTCATAAGAACTATAAACTCTTTGATCACTATTAAGGGTGTAAATATATTTACACCCTTAATAGTGATCAAAGAGTATTATGTAGAGATCCTTCACACAAAGAAAAACAATTCAATTCACCTTTCAAATTATTTTGTCTATGATCTATTAGAGATTTCTTCCAGCGATATCGATATAATCTTAATTTTATTTATGACAATTAAATAACGGAATCCTCATAGATTTATTTGCTATCGCTCATCCTCAAAAATAACCCCTTTTTTAATAAGGTGTTAAGGCAAAACATTTTATGAAATCTTAGGATATATTTTTAAGCGAGTGATATTTAGTATCTCTAACAATGCTTTATTTAAATCGCTTATCGCTAATCCCTTGCGCCACACAAATAGCGTTTTGTATACAACGGGTACACACAAGCGACGACCTTAGAACTACATCTGGGATCAATTGGTTTGTGAAAACGATGCACTTAGGCACATACAAACCATTCACATGTGTTTGTTATGTACCTACATGAGCACTGCGTGCAGACTTGGTGGCGGTTTTATTAAAGCTGACCTGTTTTTCAAGGTTGTGAGTTAACAAGATTGCTTGCGTCTTTGTTCTAGCTAATGTTACCTCACTGATCTAACAGTTAGCGTACACGACTGCCGATCAAGACGTCTCGGGTTCGACACCCGGGTCGGGCCAAAAAGTGGAGTTTTTCTAATCATAGCAACGCCTATTAACTTTAAAAAGTAAGTTTCAAAGTCGACATACTAACTACAATAAAAGAATGATCGTCATTAATAAATTATCAGGTATACTTGCCTATTTAGAACTGAATCCGCCTACTTAATAAATGATGAAAAACATAAAACCTATTCTGTTTTTTCATAAAACTAGGTACAACAACGTTTTAAAATCGAGTGGCACGCAGACATAATTAAAAGTTATTTGACAGATAAATTAACTCTTGAATTTGACTGATAACGCGATGATAAGAAGTACAACAATGACTTTATAAATATTTAGTACAGTTACGCGGTTATCAAGAACCATATCTCGTTAGATAAAATTAACAAAATTACACATTTATAATTAGAAATTTGTGTCAGAAAAACTTCGTTATGATTCGAATAATATAGCATAGTTACCACTCCTAATGGTAGAGTAAATAATAATATAACTAGATTGCTTTTGTGCATCGATTCAACCGTGAAAGCGTAATAGACAGTCAGAGTTGCATTGGAATCTATACTATATACTATAATATACATTATTATTATATAATATTATAAAACTGAAGAGTTTGTTTGTTTGTTTGAACGCGCTAATCTCAGGAAACGCAGGTCCTATTTCAAAAAAATCTTTCAGTGTTGGATAGTACATTTATCGAGGAAGGCTATAGGCTATATCATCACGCTGAGTCCTATAGGAGCGGAGCACCAATGAAGAATATTACAAAAACGGGGGATTTTTTTTACGCTACGGGCAATAGGAGACGTAAACGACGTTGCGTGGGTCAGCTAGTTTATGATATTAGTATGAAAGCAGGACACTTTTATATATCAAAATATGTGCAAGTTTCACAGTCTAAGTCAAATAAAATATAAAAAAGTTTTTATATTTAACGGGTACTATAGTTAATTAATCTAAATCTTGGAACTGTAAGTTTATTCTCACATTTCGTATTTCATACGTGAGAGAATCTGGTGCCATTATTTGATGCGATTGTAGGTAGCTTTGATTGTAGATGGGAACTCAAAGATTTTTTTCAAATCTTAGATGCAAGACCTACATTCAGCTAGATCTAGGAGAATTCAGATATATCTAGCTGGATTTCAATAGACGACAACAGCATTTATGACTAGACTATTGTTTGATCACTGTAAAATACAGTGCAGGCATATCTCTCTACTTCTACCCAGTTCTTTGCTTTAATATGAATTTAATAATCCCTTTAATACTCCCGCTTGTTCTTGTCTTAAATTACCTCTTTTTCTCTTACATTGAAAGTTTTATGCCCTTTTTAATTAAGTTTCTTCCATATTAATTGATTTTATTCCCCCTGGCTTTAAAGTTCGTGTAAACAAGAGAAAAATTTAAACAAAATAAAAACCTCACTCAATTTCTCTTGGATGCCATCATCAGATCTTAGTGTCCTTACCATGGTACCACCGTTGGGATATTTCCTTTCCATTAAAAATATAATCATCAAAATCGGTTAATAAACAACGAAGTTATCCACGAACACACATAAAGAAACCTATATACGGCCGAATTGAGAACCTCCTCCTTTTTTGAATTCGGTTAAAAACTGTGTTTACAGTTCAGCAACTATTACTTGTATTAAACAATCTGTGGAAAAACGAGTACATACGTACCTTCAGGAGCAGATAAGAGCTTCTGATCAGGCGAGATAAAAATGTTTTAATATTTCTGTTATTTCTATATAAATCAAAATGAATCGCCAATTGTGTTGCTAAGCGCAAAACTCGAACACCGCTCGACCAATTTGGTGATTTATTTTTAATATTTTCGTTTTATTATTATTTCTTTTCTATTGCAACAGGGCAATAATTTTTGACAGAACGAAGTCTGTCGGAGCAGCTCGTTTTAAATAATTATTTTAAGCTATTATTATTTATAGGAAATTAATTATAACAGCACATCTAGCCACATCCGTTAATAATATACACCTGACCTCCCACTTATCCCGGTTCTGGGTAAAGCTTTAACCTATTTAATTTTTCAAACATGTTCAATGTTAAAACATATGAAAACGTTTTCATTTACGCTATTTTGGGAGTCAGGGGTATACTGTGTATTGTTATTCTCTTTTGTTGCAATAAAGTTATTATTATTATTCTCTTTATTACATTAAATATACATATTAATTACATTTTTAAATATAAATATAAAAACAAATACATTTAAAAATATAAAAAATAGTAGACCACCGACCTCGGGTACAGGAACCAAGAAACCGGTGGTTAGGGCTCCAGAGACAGGAACCTCCTCACAATACGAGCCGTGTCAAGGAGGACTGCCTTCTGCATCAGACCCTTGATCCAGCCCTCTAACGTGAGCCTCTTAAGATGTTGGTCGAGGCTCTTGGCTATCAATCCGTGAGCAGATACGACTATCGGAACAATGATGACCGAATCCACATTCCACATATCGACAATCTCGTGAGATAAATCCAAATATTTTATTTGTTTTTCTTTTTCGACTTTCACGAGATTCTCGTCATGAGGAACGGCGATATCGACAATCATTGCGCGGCGCTCTAATCGATCTATCATCACAATATCCGGCTTATTGGCAACAATAGTCCTGTCTGTGATAATAGACCGATCCCAATATAACGTAGCACGACCATTCTCGAGAACTGGGTCGGGCACATACCTGTAGTATGGCACCTCCGAATTCACAAGTTTGTATTTAAGGGCAAGCTGTTGATGTACGATCCTGGCTACTTGGTTGTGCCTGTGCAAATATTCGCCGTTAGCAAGACGAGAACAACCAGAAATAATATGCCTGATAGATTCTCCAGGACGGTGACATGCCCGACAGATGTCGACCGTGCCATCCTTCAGGATATACTTCCGATAGTTATTCGTCATGATAACTTCGTCCATTTATTATTATTATTATTTGAAATTCATACAGTTATAAATGATAAAAAACATGTTACATTATAACGGTTTGTTGTTAACTATTCAGTTTTATTCAAGTTAAATAAGATGTATATAAAAACAGTGTTTTGTCGCAAATGTATAGTTGGGACGGGACACGTTAGGTAGTATTTGTTTTTAAACGTGTTTATCCACGGAAAAGCTTTGTTTTCTTTTTTGTTTTTTTTTTTTGTTTCTTGAAAGACAACTCCCGCACTAGGAATAAATACTGTGTCGCGAGGGACTTTACATACATGAAACGGACACAAAGAACACCCATACTCAGAACAACAATTTGTGGATCACACAAAGTGTTGTCCTACGTGGGATTTGAACCCACGACACTTGGCGGTGTAGGAAACGGTGAGGTGACCATTAAACCACTAGGCCAAACGTGCAGTCTATAGGTAAATCGGACGCGTTATATCGGGCCTGTCAAAGTGACTATTTTGCCTGATGAAAAGCATAAGCAGAATCCAAGAGTAGTGGTCACCATACTCATTGCGAATGCAGACAATGCAACAATGCAACAGTGCAGCGTGGTGACCCACACTATGGCGGTCTATTGAGATGCTATCTGATATGATACGAGTATTTCTCATTTCTCATAATCTTGACAAGAACTTAGATCACTGTATTTCAACACAAAATAATATTTCAAAAGCTAATATGTAGTAAAGAAAGGTTTAATTGTGCTTCATCGACATCAGCCACAAGAACAAAGCTACTCTCATGGTAAGGACTCTAGAGAGGGGATTATCCTCACAATACACGCGAGGCCCAGAAATACCGTCTGATATACTCATAGAAGGCAGTACTTGACCCAATTAAGCCTCGTTAAAGGTTCGCCGGGGATTATATAAACCCATAGACAGGGACACATGTAAGGCCGAGTTCACACATGCCAGAACATGTTAGAAACTCCATAGCCTTACATAATCTGCTTCTGAACATAGGCCTTTGAAAGGAGATGTTGGCGTGGCCACACACACTGGCCAGATTGGTTGTTATAAGGTTTGTGTCAAGTTTTTCTTCTCTTTGTAGAGCTGTTTGCTTGATCAGTCGGCTCTTCAGATACCCATGGAATGAATACAGGTGATGAACTCTGTATTTTTCAGCCGATACCAGACGGTCAATTCACATAATTGACAACACGTAACAATTAACTATACGGTTGGCCTAGTGGTTTAACGGTCGCGACGCCACTTTCAGCTGCGCCAAGTGTTGTGGGTACAAATCCCACATGGGACAACACCTTGTGTGATCCACAAATTGTTGTTCTGAGTCTCGTTCTTTGTGTCCGTCTTATGTATATTTGAAAAGTCCCCCGCGACACGGGATGTATATTCCTTTTTTTTAGTTGTTTTTAAATAAAAAATCTTTTAATAGTAAACAGTAGTATGCGTGACAGGAATCACGTACGTTACGGAGTGTTGATATGTTTTGTTTGGTATCGTAACTGATTTCATTTATCTATCTAGTTCAATCAAATACTAGGTGTTTTCTTATCATTCGCGAGCCGTCAATCTGGCTGAGAGGATCTCAGTGGGATTATTCGCAGTAGATTAGATAGAATCGCAATTCTTATATGTATTTTCAAATTTTCGTTCATTAAATGTCGTGATTTCAGTGTGTGTTACAGTGAAAGTCTCGTGTAGCACAAATCGTATAAAAACCCGACAACCTTTTTATTTAAATTATACTTTTCATCATTTATATATTTATACGTGATATACTTTTAAACTAAATAACAATAGCTCTTCATCATAATTATAAATATGTTGGACAAATATGAAATCTTAAAAACGATTAACAAGTTGTTAATAAGTTCAACGGACAATTTTAATCGTACGGACGAATAATATTAAAAAAAAGAAATTAAAAGATGAAAATGACATTTCGAATTAAAAGAAAAACGAGTGAAAGTTTATTGTGTTGTTTGAACTCTCGCGTTGTCGATTCAGAAAGTAAAGTGCCATTACTTGATTTAAATGGATCTCTGGGCAGCTGGATTGAATCCAAACCGATTATTAAACAATATAAAGGTAATATATTATACTTATATATAATCACTACATATTATTAAACAAAGGCCTTTATCTAACACACAATGCCATCTAGTCCCAAGCTAAGCAGAGCTTGTGTTATGGGTACTAGACAACTGATAGAAATACATATATACTTTTTTTCTTTTTGTAAATACATAGAAACATATTATACATAGAAAACACCCAAACTCCGAAACAAATATTTGTAGATCATACAAACATTTGCTCCGCGAGACCAACGTGGCAGTTATCAGTGGCGTGGTCAAAAGCTACTAGCATGGATTTTTATGTGGTTTTTACTTATAAATGAACCTGTGCAAAGCCGGGTCTGGCTGCTAGTTATTTATATAGTATTAAATTATTAATTGATATTGCTTATTTGTTGGTCTCTAGTGGTTATAACTGATTACTAAGCCGGCGGTCGCGGATTCGATTAGTACAAATATTTGTATGTTGAGCACGATTATTTATTGTGTGTCTGTATAAGTATTTCATATATATTATAAACTAGTGGTTGCCCGCGGCTCCGCCCGCGTATATGTCGATTATCGCGGCAAATAGTAGCCTATGTGTTATTCTGATGTATAAGCTATATTACTGTAAGGTTTCATCCAAATCCGTTCAGTAGTTTTTGCGTGAAAGAGTAACAAACATCCATCCATCCATCCATCCATCTATCTATCTATCCATCTATCCATCCATACTTACAAACTTTTGCGTTTATAATATTAGTATAGATTTTAAATTAACAAAAAAGTTATAAGTATTCCATGATTCAATCTAGCTTTTATAGGATAAGTTCTACTTAGTTTGAGGCTAGATGACTGTGTGTCAGATGTCTAAAATACTTATTTATTTTTCTTTTATTTATTTAGAAATTATAAGTATGTTTATAAACAGGTTAGTTACCATAGCAGAGGCTCTACCTGATTTTGCCGTATATGAGACGATATACACTTTAATAGTGTCATCATTATGTCAAACTTATAAAAATCTTCTACAATCTCCACCTACATCATATCAATTACTGTTCGTTATTAAAGAAAAGGAACAGTTTATCACAACACAGAGATAGCTTTTAATCATCTTCACCATCATCACCAGCCTATCGCAGTCCACTGCTGCTTAAACATTTTATAACAATACAATTGAACACAATTTTTTTTTTCTACGGATCCCAAAATCTCGTTCAAATAACAGATTTCTAAAACCCACAAAAGAACAGTCGACATTAAAACCCCGTTACACAAACTTAATCTGAAGTATACACACTTATTCAATTCCATATTACGTTCCTTTTCACTCAGAAGCCCGACAATGTTATCTATTTCGGTTAAGCCCTAATGATAAAATACCTTTTGGAATACCGTAGTGGCATGTCCTAAATCATTGGTTGCGTCGAGTGATTTGTCTAAGACATTACATATTTGAATAACTGAATTGGGTAATTCGGATACCTGGGTAATGCCAGTAATGCTTTGCAATTGATAGTTGCCTATATTTAGTCATTGATATTACTGTTACAAAGGCAACTGATACAGATGTTGATAAGCAAACTAGGTCTCTTTTGCATTTGTTAATCAAAATCTCACGCGTCAAACGGAATACAGGTGTTATGGAATATATGAATATATCTATGGATTTTAGTCCGAATTTTAAGAATACCGTATCATACGCATGGTGTTGGTGCAGAATTTAAATTGGTCAAATCAAATATTCCAAATATTTTAATAAAATTAAGTATAAAATCTCAAGAATTTTGTTATAAGATGTTAAGTTACAAGACATATTTTTTTATATATTTTTCGATCAAAGTATACCGAAGCACGGCTATGGGTATAAGCTGCTTAGTGTCCGGTGTAAATTTAGTGGTGAGCTTAGCCGATGACGGCCCAAATAAGCCTTTTAACCGACAATAAAGACATACTTGCACGAACATTTCGATAAGTGCCTACCTTATCTTACTTTTTCTTAGAATCATTCCAAAAAAATACATACTTTTTGGCAGTTTGATCGACAATAGGTAAAAAACATTACCCAACTACTAAAGAAAATTTTCAAGTTGATGGAACTTTTTGATATTTTCTTTGTCGTTGCCTTTCAATAACTACTGTAATAAATCAGTAACAAACTTACTAAACATCATAAGGTAAAATTTCCACATACTACAAATTAATTACGTTACTATCAAATCGATTAAATCACAAGCTACTCAGCCTTTTAAGCTTTTGCTAAATTGGGTAATTTATCGCACTACACTTTTCGTACTGCTACAAATTATCGTACAGTAAGAGACATTATGAGTGATATTTTGAAGAGCTATCAGCTTTAACCGAATTCCAAAGAGGTGGTTATCAATTCAACTGTATTTTTTTATGTTTGTTATTTCATAACTTTCGACTGGCTTCCCGTGTGGTCCCCTTTCAATTTGGTCCAGTTCTTGAAGTCGGTTTTTTTTCTTAAAATTTGTGATTATTAGTTGTCAGTAAGCGTCACGATTTAATTCGAAATACAAAGTGGTCTAAAAGTTTCCGACCTCTACGTTAAGATAGCAACACTTGTTAATAAAAACTAGTGAATGCATTAGGCATCGCCAAAAAAAAAATGTAAAGTTCACGGAGTCTCCGTGAACTTTACATTTTTTTTTTCATTTCATCATCACATTTCACATCCAATTCAAAGGACGGAAACATTTCAGATCCCCTACGTAAGTATGTTTCCAACCATATCCATCGGCCCTGCTACACACCAAACCCTTAAAGAAATGCCACTGAAATATTCTTTTTTAACACAATCATTCCTGAAATCAATGTTCGTTTTCAGTCACAGTAGAAGTTATGAAACTTATTTTCTGTGCAACTTTATCAGATAAACTAAAATACTTTAATATTGCGATTATTATTTCCCAACCCAATTTCTTAAAAACGAATTTGTTATATTTATGACCTCACGTACATACATTAGCTACTGTTGAAAAATCGGTCCAGACAATCAAAACATCAATAAGCTGAGAATAGCACTCAATACCACGATGAATGGGCAGGGAAAGGTAAAAAGGGCAATTGAGTGAATGAAAACCGACCTGTTGCAACAAAAATAGGTAAAAAGACATATTGTGTAGATAGATCCATTTGCGAGTTAATCAAATACACGGCTCAGTGACCACGGACTTCGTGGAGCGATTTTAATTTGCGCCAAAGGGCAGCTCTATAGAGCCACTAGTACAGTCAGGGGCAAAACACTTACAATTTTTTGTAAATATTTTTTATATTCTGTAGTTTTTTACCTTAACCATGTTATGTGTTTTGTATAACAAACAGATATATCACCGATTCTTATACTTATGAATAATTCATAACTTTGCTATTAAAATCAAAGTTTCGAATAACATATTAACATTACAACGAAAATTGCCAATTTCAATCAAACTAAATACGTTAAATTCTAATTTTTCTTTTTGGTAAAGTCACTATTCACTCTGAATAACTTTCAATAAAAATATTTGCTTAGTCAACGTTTTCAATACTAGCAATATATTTTATAAGTAACACTTCATATGAGAGACTCGAGACTTATACAATAGAATAAAGAGTCTGTTCAATTCAATTTTATTCTGCATCGACGATATTTTACTCGCTACAAGAAGAATATCAAGCAAATAAAATGTCGCTGAAGTGTATTTATGAAAAATCTTTAGGAATAAAGTGGAATGTGTGCACATTCTGCTATATTAGAAGGGTTTTTAAAGAAAATCCTGTTGTAATGTTATATTATTTTCCTTAAGTTTTGTAAAACAAATCAAATAGTGTTGAATGAGATTGTTTATATTTATTTATATTGCTCTGTATTTTAGTGTTTTGAAATGGCATATTTACATAAGAAAGTTTACAAAAAATGATTACCTTTCCTTTTTCAAAAAGATAAATACGGTCGGCGACGTCACCGTGGAGACGGTGGCGGGGACCAGTTTCATGAGGAGTACCGCGAGGCGCGGAGGACTCTGAAGCTGGCCATTTGCCGCGCCAAGGAGGAGAAGAGAAAGGAGATGCTGGAGGGTCTCGACCGTGACCCCTGGGGTCGCCCATACCGTGCGGTGCGTCAGAAGCTCCGCACGTCGGCCCCCCCCCTTACCGAGACTCTCCAGCCCAGCTTCCTGCAGGAAGTGGTCGAGGGCCTTTTCCCTGAGCGGGCGGAGCACACACCCCCGTCGATGGCCTATGCGGTCGGAGACGACGGGGGTAGAGAGGACGATGTGCCGCCCGTTGGGGAATCGGAGGTTGGGGCGGCTGTTCTTCGGATCTGTTCCAAGAACACCGCCCCCGGGCCGGACGGGGTTCCAGCCCGAGTGATGGCCCGAGCCCTCGACCATATGTCGGACCGCCTAAGGGAGGTGTTGGACGCTAGCCTGGCGTCCGGACGCTTCTCTGAGTGCTGGAAATGCGGGAAGCTGGTCCTGTTGAGGAAGCCGGGACAGCCTGCCGATTCGGTCGCGGCCTATAGGCCCATCGTGTTGCTGGACGAGGCGGGTAAACTTTTTGAGAGGATACTCTCTGCCTGCATCGTCCGGCACCTCAGCGAGGTGGGGCCCGACCTGTCGGACGCCCAATTCGGAATTCGAGAGGGGTGTTCGACGGTCGATGCCGTGATGCGCCTTAGGGCCGTGACGGAAGAGGCAGTGAGCTGTGGCGGCGTGGTGTTGGCGGTGTCCTTGGACATCGCCAACGCCTTCAATAGTCTGCCATTTAGCTGCATCAGAGAAGCACTCCATTACCACGGGGTGCCAGAGTACCTGAGGCGGCTAGTGGCAGACTATTTAGAGGAGCGTACCGTCGTGTACGAGGACCGAGAGGCGTCTTCAGACCCATGTCGTGCGGCGTTCCGCAGGGGTCTGTCCTTGGACCACTCCTGTGGAACGTGGGATACGACTGGGTCCTATGAGGTCGTCTCCTCCCCGGGCTGGGCGTAATTTGTTACGCCGATGACACGCTTGTCACAGCCCGGGGGGCGAACTTCCAAGAGGCGGCGCGCCTGGCCACCTGGGGTGTTTCTCTGGTGGTCGGGCGCATCGAGGCACTGGGCTTACGGGTGGCCCTGGACAAGACGGAGGCCCTACTATTTCATGGGCCCCGTCGTGGTCCGCCCCCCGGCGCCTCCATAGTGGTCAACTCGGTCCTCGTACCGGTTCAAGCCCAGAAGAGGTATCTGGGCCTGATCCTCGACGGTAGGTGGCTCTTCGACGAGCACTTCCGACAGCTTGGTCCGAAGCTGGTCGACGCTGCCTCCGCCCTTGGGCGACTTTTGCCCAATTTGGGTGGAGCCAGCGTCGCAGCGTGCGAAGACGTAATCTCGCAGAAGGAGGAGGCGGAGAAGGCCCGGGAGGATGATATCCATTCGGACCCAATCCACCGCCGGCGAACCGTCGGCGGAGGCGCGCCTACCAGCGCCTCATACCGCCCTGAGTGTGGCCGCGGATGGTCGGGACGGGCTTTCCCTTCCATCCGCTCTAGTGGCCGCCCGCGAGGTGGCGACGTTACGCGTGTGCCGTACGTCGCCTAAATTGAGATGTTAACAGCTGACGGTGCCCGCTTTTGTGCGGGCAAGCGCTGGGAGGGGTCCGGACGTGCTAATAACTGCAGTTCCCGGATTCCTCCCTTCACAGGCGCAGAGCGGCACACCGTGTGGTTTTAGTCGGTTCGAGTCCGACACACCGCCCCGCCGCAAGCCCCGGTGGGGTGACGGTCCGAGGGGATTTTCACATGTTAAAAAAAAAAAAATGTGGGTTCAAATCCCGTATGGGACACGACTTAGTGTCATCCACGAATTAATATTCTGAGTCTGGGTGTTCTTTGTGTCCGATTCATGTACATTTGTAAAGTCCCCCGCAACACTTAATAATATATTCCTAATATGGCAATTGTCTTTAAAAAAAAACTCTATTGTACTTCAATTGATAGTTCATATAGGAGCTTAACAATGTAACGAACATGTACAAATTGCGGCCAAAGTGAGGATAAAACTGCTATAGTTGACAATCCATAAATTATGCTGCATATTGATTCCTCTAATCACACAATAAGTTTATTTTATAAATGTTCATTGTATGTATGACTTATTGCTTGTCACTCTTTTAATCATTCATCCAATAGCGTCGAAAAGAAAATAGAACACATTGATAGGCTTTACGTTTTTTAATAATAACAATAAAAAAAAACAATTGTAAAATAGTCAAGTACATTTCAAAAAAATCAACGTGTCGTGTCGGCGACGTGTAGTACAATATAAAAAAGCTCCATACACAGAGTTTGTCACAGTGACCGACTCCGTTAATTGGGTTCGTATAAGTAATTGTGTTTCTGATGTGAACGCTCTTGACAACATGACCAGACTTCAAATTAAGGGGGATAGCATTGAAATTCTTAATCTTATTTCAGATGTATCTAACGTCATCTATCAACGTCTAACGTTATATTATTTGACTGCATTTGATTGTAGTATATACCTGCACTAAGAATGGAGATTATGGGATAGTAAATGCACCACGAGCCCCTCGCTCGTGACTAAATAGGTTAGGTTTTTGGTTAGGTAACACGATGAATGGGGCCCGTATGCCCTTTGTATAGACAAACCGACTCAAAACTATGGTCCTACACTATACTCGTTTTACTAACATACTTTTTATTTAATCAGTGTTTCGGCACTTCTTTTCAGATTGAGTCTTGAGAAAATGCTGGCGCCTTCTAGTTGTAAAGTCTGACGTGTATAAATATCTGTAAAAGATTTATTGACAAAAATACGACAAAAAACGACGCTGAAAAAGTATGAAACAAGTTTCAAAATCCGTAATCACACGTTACATAGAAACGCACCATAACACTTTAACAACGTGTGACTACGGCTTTTGAAACTTGTTTCATACTTTTTCAGCGTCGTTTTTTGTCGTAGTTGGGTTTTAGTTTTTACTTTTATTTATATATAATATAAGATTTCTTCTAAAAGGTGTAACCTACACATCAACAAATAATAAACCTCTGAAAACAATGTCAATCTTAAATATCCTTTTAAACTAATTAATTGATTCGTCAATTACAGATTTCTTTTCTATATAAGTATTTTCAACATTTACCCAACGTCCATTAGAAGACAGGCGAATACACCTACTCCAAAGATTTAATTAAAAAGTAACCTTCGTGAATACCTTTTTTCCTCTTTTGTATTTCGTTTTTCTTTATTTTTATGACAAAAAGTTTTCTTAAAAAACGCTCCGACCAAAAATGTTTAATAAAAATGACAACTTCTTTAAACAATTCGCTCTGACTTATTAGTTTATAGCTACTTGATATTCTGTTATGAAAAACCTCGCTCGACGTCTTAGAAGCCGTTATTGGCATTTTCAACTTTGTGAAAATTTATTAATAAAATAAATAATAATAATATTGCATATTATTTTGCAGAAAAAAGTTTATCGTTAAGTTTACTACAAACTTTGTGAAAATAATAGATGTACCTATATTACATTAGGTATAACTAAGTTTTCTTGTCTTCTGCCTTTCGCAGAAGATTTAATAACCTTTGTTTAACTAAGAATCGTTACTTTGATACTAGTAACTTTAGTATGTTCCTAACATAGGTCACTTATGATTATAGTTTGATAAACTAACAAGCTAATTAATAAAATAAATAAAACAAATGAAAAGTCGTTTTTTTTTGTTTTTTTTTTAATGAATAAGGGGCAAACGAGCAGATGTATCACCTGATGGTAAGTGATTACTGCCGCCCATGGACATCTGCAACACCAGTGGCGTCACAAGTGCGTTGCCGGCCTTTTAAGAAGGAGTACGCTCTTTTCTTGAAGGTTTGAAGGTCGTATTGGTCCGGGAATCCGCAGGCGACAGTTCATTCCACAGTTTGGAAGACTACAGGAAAAAGTATGCGTACCTACTGAAAATTACGAACCGGTGATCTTAATTAACCGGTGATTTTTATAAAAGTCAAATCTATCAAGCACACACATGGTTACAAAGTTCCAAAATGTATACACCCACACAAACACACACAGACATAACTTTCCCTTCAGGCGCTATCAAGTAAAAACCATTCGTGCAAACTGTTACGTAACCAAAAAGTAAAGAATCAAATTTTCCTGGGCCTTCATTAAAATCATTTTTCTTTGATTATACATTATAAAATGTACTTATCTTTACATAGTATAAAATGAAGTCGCTCTCCCTGCCTGTTCGCTTAGATCTTTTTAACTACTGAATTGATTTTAAATGAAATTATCAGCAATAAATAAAGTGATTCAACAGAAAGGTTTATATGTATAATACAAACATATTGTAGTAGTGTAGATGAAATCCGAAAATTACCATGACTTCGTTGCTAGTATTAAATAAATAAATTAACTTCTTTACTACTTTTACATTTTGCAAATGGCTGTTTAGAACAGCTAAATGGTGGTCTTATGTGAAATACATTACAGCCATATGTAGAAACAATGGCGTTCTTAAAGGGCTTATTAGCATAAAGAAGCTTTGCCACAAAAAAGTAGCTACGTCTGAGATACCTTCGAGAATGCTAACCGTCCGGACAAAAGGTGCCTGCTTCACATGCCAGACGTCAAGCTGTCAGTCACAAACTTACTTGTTTAAACTTTGAAAATAATGCTCGAATACTTTTACTTTACTTAGCATATAATGGAAGACTAACAAGAAAAAGTGTAAAAAATTATAGGTAACCCGACTACGTAAAAACTTTTAATATGTTTTTTATAACTAAAACTCAGATACTCAGATCAAATGAAAAAGGTAAATAACGTATGGCCTTGTTCTTGTTGAAGCAAAAAAAGTAGCGTAGTTCCAAGTAAACACACGCCGTAACGCACACACATGCTAAGAAACTACGCTAATTTTCGTTAATATCGTACAAGTTGTCAATACTTATATGATACTGACGAAAATTAGCCTAGTTTATAGCATAGTGCGTTAACGCGTGTGTTGACTTGGAACTACGCTACTTTTTTGCTTCAACAAGAACAACGCCGTGCATTATCTACATTTTTTTTATCAAATCTTCGAACTAACATTAGGGCCTTTATTACGAATCTATTGATACTTCTTTCATTAATATCGGTTCTATAGTTTAGGCGCTGCGGTGGAACATACAAACGTACATAGAATGTCAAAGCTATTAGGTACTCTTCATTTTGGCTTTTGGCTATTATTGCATTTATCATTATTACGATTGTTTTATTCACACTAGTAACTCAACGCGACAAATAAGAGATTTGCTGCTTAATGGTATAATGGTTAAATTTGGTTTGCATTTAAATGGCTTTATTATATTATATCAAATCTGAATTCCAATTAATAAAACTATTCGTTGCTAAATTCAACCGTAGAGTTAAATATTTATTCATTGTCTAGAGATGTAATAACTTAATATTGATAGTCAAACAACTCAACATAAGTATAATCAAAATCCTTAATTATAATCTAACTAACAAAATCTAACCTAAACTTAAGGCTTCAAGCCTTGAAGCAAGTCTCATTATATCAAAAATTTGGTCAGTATTGAGTCAAAAATCAACGTTTTCAACAGCAAAATGTTCTATAAGTAAATAAGAATATACATGAATGTAACCCTCCACTGGTTTAGGCTTTGATTTAGGATGAAAGCGAGGGCATCCGAGCGAGCATTTCACAGTCCGCCGACCGCGCGCTAATTTTAAACACCGCTCAGCAGAGGTCGGGTTGTATACATTGTCGTGCAATGTAAACGACACAGGCGATGGTTAGTTGATGGAGCTGTTTTATTGTAAACGTTTTATATACTACTACTATACTAAAACATACAGGTAACTTAGTGGTGTATCTTTCTAGTAAATAAACGTTGAATTTTTGACGGGTAAGATTACGGTAGATAGGTATACGAATGAAGCCAATACCAGGGACTGAATTTATTTTAATTTGTTCAGAACTAAAGAACCACTTTGAATTTTGAGAGGTATATGTAGGTACATGATTTTAAGCATTTTAAGAATCACCTGAGGTTTACCCACTTAATTTTTTTTTGTGGTTTGCTACCTATTGCGTTTTAACGAAAAGTTGCATGTTTATAAATAGGTTCGAAGTTTTAAAAAAACTGCTTTTCATAATTTTCTGTAGATTATTTTTTTCCTTTGACCACAGTGTGCAAAGAAAATGTACAGTGTATTTTACTGTTATGATAAAACGAAACGTGCATCGTATTTTTTTCTTGTCAATTTTGAGAAATATAAACTATTTGTATGTACGGTATGTACCTTAGTCATCATAAGCATAGACAAATAATTCACAAAGGATCTCATACCATCTGACACCATATTTATTTAAGTATGGTGTATTCCTGATTTTTTTAATATTTATTTCGGTTATGTATGCCTGATTCCGGTCATAAGATATCGATGATGCTTCTGTTAATATTATAATGCGATTTGTTTTTGAAAGTGCCTTTAGATATCAACACCGCAACAACACACAGTGCAACAAAAGCTAAAAGTCCAACACAAGATAAGTAAGAACCGGAACCACAATACGATACAATGATCCCTAGGTAGTCCTGAATGAATATACCTACATATTTTGGGTCACACAGCGCCACTAGATGGCGCTGTGTGACCCTTGAAGTAAACAAAGTTTGCACTACGAAAGCTAGATTTATTATTATTATTATTATATACTTTTTTGGTACATATTATACATAAAAATCACAGAAACTCCGAAAACAAACATTTGCAGATCATACAAACATTTAGTCCGACCCGGGAATGTACCACGTGACCTCAGCATAGCTTAAACGCTACCACTGTGCCACTGAGGCAGTAAAATAAATAAATAGAACCACATGTCATTTTTCCTAACAATTTCAACTCATTAGCGGACTCAACGTTCCCTTTCAGCTCCCTTCATCCATGTAAACATGTCGAGCCAATCTTATTATCCAACTGAGTAAATAAATTCATATTATGCCCAAGTTCTTTAATGGTTGGCTGTTTACCTAAAAAGGTTCCGTAAATGATGTCTATTTTCGGTCCCCGTGTTCGAAATACATAATATGTGTATTACTTGGTAATGTCAGAATAAATAGCGGAGGTTAGGGGTTAAGGACCTTGGCAGTGCAAATTAGGAGTTCATTTAGAAAGTAATTTAAGTGTCCCTGCATTAGGTACTTCTATACAGAAAATTCTAGCCGAACCAATACGCTTATAATACCATAAACTACCTCAGTGGTGTGCGACTGCATGCGGCTTACTGCTTGAGGTTACCTTTGGTCCACAAAGGTATGTATGATCTGCAAAAATATGTTTCGGAGCATCGTTTTCTATATAGGTATAATAAATAAAAATAAATAAATAAATATTTCGGACATTTAACACACAACGCCATCTAGTCCCAAGCTAAGCAGAGCTTGTGTTATGGGTACTAGACAACTGATACAAATACATATATACTTTTTTTTTGTAAATACATACATATTATACATAGAAAACACCCAAACTCCGAAATAAATATTTGTAGATCATACAAACATTGTCCGACCCGGGAATCGAACCCGAGAACTCATGATCAGCAGTCGCACACGCCAACCGCTAGACCAACGAGGCAGTCAAATACGTATGTATGTACAAAAAAAAAAAAATTTTATATGTATTTATTTAAGTTGGTTTGCTTATTTTGGTACAAGATGGCATTGTTTGTCAGATGGTCGAAAACATTATATTACATACTAGCTAAGCCCCGCGGTACTACCCGCGGTACAACAACAAACGCGGGGTGAAGCTAGTCTAAATAAAAGTAGCCTAAGTTACTTCCTATAGGATCTATAGTATAAGTCTTGTCAATCGGTCCAGCCGTTCCAGAGATTAGCCGGAACAAACATTCAGACAGACAATCATTTTTAAAATTGTTTTTCTGATTTAAGTAGCGTATAAACTTTCATAAGCATTAAGTGAAAAGCTGTTAATTTAAGATTACAAACAGACACTGTAATTTTATTTATTTGTATAGATTACTAGTTGTTGCCCGCGGCTCTGCCCGTGTATATGTCGGTTATCGCGGTAAATAGTAGCCTATGTGTTATTCTGATGTATAAGCTATATTTCTGCAAAGTTTCATCCAAATCCGTTCAGTAGTTTTTGCGTGAAAGAGTAACATCCATCCATCCATCCATACTTACAAACTTTCGCGTTTATAATATTAGTATAGATTATTGCTCGCTTTTACATGTCAATTTCTAATAAATTCCAACATTCGAGGTATTAAATCCAGTGTCTCCTTTGTACTAATAAATACATCTAAAGGTTTCGTAGGCAAAAGATACCTTTTAGAGATAAGAATGCCGATTGACCTACATGACTCTTCCAAATCCGTTCAGTAGTTTTTTGCGTTAAAGAGTAACATCCATCCATCCATCCATACTTACAAACTTTCGCGTTTATAATATTAGTATAGATTATTGCTCGCTTTTACATGTCAATTTCTAATAAATTCCAACATTCGAGATATTAATTCCAGTGTCTCCTTTGTACTAATAAATACATCTAAAGGTTTCGTAGGCAAAAGATACCCTTTAGAGATAAGAATGCCGATTGACCTACATGACTCTTAATTAGATGCAAGACTATTTGTAAAATGTCATGCGAGGTACTACATCTAAATAAACGTTTCTCAATCTCTAAAATATCTTTAGCCATTGTACAGACTTTGATAAATTAAGGCCTGTTTAAATTCGATCTGCAGATTAAAAGCTTTTTGTGATGCCGACACAATTTAATGGCAGTAAAAGAAAATATTTACGGCAGAAAACGGCCATATCACATTTTGAAAATTTATTAAAAGGTAAACTTATAACTTATGTAATATGCAATGAATGAAAAAGTCCCATTGTTAAATGTATTGTCTTGTATATATTTCTCTCTTTATATAATGAAAAAGTTAACGATAGAGCATTGAATATTTCTAGATTTTCTAATTTTAGTAGGTACAAAAAACATGCAGTGTACATAATACATTAAATAGTTTTCCCTGGTGCAAAACTGATTTTATAAATGTTAATTGGATGGATTTAAATTGCTATGACATGTTCAATACACTTGCTTTTAATATAGTTTTTAACCAATTGAAAAAAACGAAGGAGATTCTCAATTCGTCAGAATCTTTTTTTATATCAATATAAGAGACTACTAACTAACTATACGGTGTTATTTGTTTGTTAATAAAAAAATTGTTGAAGGTAGGTATACCTATTCTGTTTCATATTCTTTGTCGATCAAGTTAGTAAATTATCTACTAGGCTTATTGAATCGCTGAATAATTTTTAAAATAATTCTTTCTTCGAAGATGGCTTACTTTCAACTGTTTATTGACCCATCGCTATTTTATTCATAATCAAAAAATCTATGGAAAAAAATATCTTATAAAATCTTTATACCAAACATTCAGATGAATTCCACTCAATTACATAAAAACAGCCAATTTCATTAAAGAAAGCCATCTTATAACTTTTTCCAATAAAGAGCTAAGAAAATTCTTTCAATATGTCCGTCCGTCCAACACTCGAAAAAAATAATAGAAGTGAACCTTTTCCACTTTTTTCGACATGCGGTCAATTAACGTATTGACTAACGATTAAAGATAAAGGCGTCTGGCTTTGTGCCAGCCTTGTTAAGTATAAACTTGACTTAATAATTACGTCTTTTATTATTAACTAGCTGACCCGGCGAACTTCGTACCGCCATAATTACATATCTGTCTCAGCTTCCCACAGGCAGTGTACAGTCGTGGACAAAAAAAAGACTTTTCCCGTTATCTTTTTTTTTTCTATCTAGAAAAAAGGAATGAAAGAAATCGGACTATGAGGTATTGAATTACAACTAAGTACACATTTTGACTTTCATTCCCTCTCTCCAGGCAACCATGCTGAATTTCGGGATAAAAAGTATCCCATGTCCTACCTCGTAGTATGAACTCAAATCAGGCCAAGTTTCATTTGAATCCATTCAGTAGTTTCGGCGTGATGCGCGGCCAAGATACAGACAGACAGACAGACCGACAGACAGACAGACAAAAATGAAAAAAATTACAGTTTTGGCTTCAGTATCGTTTATAGAGAACCCTCCAAAAAAAATTATCAAAATATCTTTAATGTACAGAATTAGATCTGTTACATTTTTATTATAAGTAAGATTATTTTTAACTTTAGGGGAACGATCTTTTGAAATTGTGCTTACTGCGTTATAAGAAGTTCTATATTAGGGTTCCGTGCCAAAGGCAAACACGGAATCCTTATGGATTCGTCATATCCGTCTGTCTGTCTGTGTTTTTTTTTCATTAGAGTATAACCCAGGTGATTAATAACTCAAACTCATAAGACGGTTGTTTGAAAGACTAGAAAACAGTTTACTATCCATCATTATGTTCTACCGATTCTTCATTGTATCTAAGTTCACCTACTAAAGCTCCTTCTTATTTTTGTCATACTCCTCATTGATGAAGATGATGACAATGACGCTGACAAAGAGCTGACTAACTACTACTACGTCATTTCTTCTTTCACTAATCTCAGAAGATCTATGAGAAGTTTTCAATGTACTGATTTAGAAACTTATAAAAGAAAATAGTAGTAGGTAGTAGAGCCACGCTGATTTCAGCACTGTTGGGCCGGCTCGACCGGGGCGATACTACCCTCGCACAGAAATTCAACGTAAAATGACAGCGATCGTACTGTCGTGTTTCGTTGGTGAGTACGAGACCGGAGGCCCAAAGAGTCTAGTCAACAAGTTCCATGCTTGTTGACTAGACTAAAAGATGCAGCAGCATCACTAGGCCGCCATGATGTGGGTCGCCATACTGCATTGTCTGCATTCGCAGTGAGTATGGTGACCACCACTCTTAGATTCTGCTTATGCTTTCCATCAGGCAGAGTAGAATCACTATGGCGGGCCATACATAAAAAAAAAATGCCGTATTCCTAGATACTGTACTGTATTTAAGCATTTAATGTTAAACAGTATTGTACTTATTATATGAATCTAAGCGGAGTATTAAATGATTTCTGCCATAATATGTGGTCTACTACAATACCACAAAACGGATCAACCCGTCAATCTTACGTATACTTAACAAAAACATTTAGTAACGTCAGCAGAACAATCATCAGGAAAACTTCAGTTACCAACCGTACCTACGTCAAAGCACCCTCGTCATTCTGACGTGTGTTGCCGACAGAAATAAAGGCAATAAGTTAATGTTACCAATTGATTTAATGCCAATTTAAGTTCAAAAACCTTACTTAATATTACGAGTACGTGTAAATCCATGAAGGTTTGTTCTTTCGCCTTTTTTATTGGAAATAGAAAAAAAATGAAACTTGAAGAGCAAGGCTTGGCCAGAAAGCCAGTCTATTTAATTCTACAATAATTCTAATTCTAGAATTTAACATTGGTCCTTCGAGCTGGATACAATAGACGGTTTTGTGCAAATTATTTTTCAAAACAAAATAACATTTTTAGTTAAAATATTTATAGTACATATAATAGGAAGTACTCGATCATGAAAATAGTCTTCTGAGAAAATGGCGTTTCAGAAGTGCGCGGAACATGCGGGGTTGTACAAAACATGTCCTACATCTTATGAATTTTCTTTCAAGTTCCTTAGATACGTGATCACACAAACAAATAAAGTAAGAATATACATAAGAAGGAAATAAAAACATAAGAAATCGTAACAAATACATAATTATTTCATCTGTTTATAGTAAATGTTACAAGACCGTTTCTTGGCAAAATGTTTTGCGACTGTTTTACGCTCAAACACCACTTATGATATCAAAATGGTCTTGACGCAGGCATAGAATCTAACATATCCGTAGAACAGCATGATAAGGTACAATTTATGGAATATTCAATAAAAGGTAGACCAAAATACAGTCAAGTGTCTTATCTTCCACTATTAACCCAATATTCAGTTGAAATCATCTATTTCTATTACGGCTAAGGGCAATTTATGAACTTTTGCGTAGTATTTACTGTTAAACGCATTTGGCGAATATGGCGGATCTGTTAATCTAATTGTTGGTGAATCAGTACCCTAAGTCAAATGCTCTGAGTTTGTTGTTAATCAGCACAAATAATCGTGTAATGATCACGATTACATGTTCTGAATGTTATTTATAGTAACTTATATAATATAACTAACTTTTACCCGGGGAACCGCCCGCATGTTGTCTCTCCGCCCACGTTTAATAATGTTTAATGGTTAACATGGTTCACAGTATAATCATTGTTTGATGCAATTTTAAGACGATAAGAAGAATCAATGATATTCCACATCACTACATGAATCTAAAAACACAAAATCTAAATCTAATAGGATCGACATCAAAAAAAAAATCTTATTTGTAGTTTTAACAACCCTATATTTTCTACCAACTAAAATGACGTAAGACTTGAAATCCTCACAGTTAATTAAAATTTTCTGAACCCATATATGTGTCAATTATTAGTTTCAAGCACGACCTACATGCTTGACATCTAACGCCTGACTGCGTCCTCCCCACTTCCGGGCCCCCACTCTGCGGACCGGACACTACGTCATAGTGATACAGAGAACTCTTTGTGACAACCGGCCTAGTTTAACATCCATGATAACTTGATATAGCTTATATTTTCTTTGATTTGTAACATTTTATTTTATGATAAAGTTTTTATTATAAACACGTTAATTTCACTTTAGGATCATCATTGAAATAACTTTAATAACAGTTATTTTGTTATATTAAAATAGCGGTTACTTTGGGTTTAAAAAGTAGGTTAGGTAGTATATATTTTGTATGATACGTGGAAAAGTCGTGTGTGAAAACATGGGCTGTCTCCGCCTTAGTTATAAACAAATATTTCCTTGCTTTTCCCCAAACACTAAGTTCAAAATACAGATTTTTAGTACTGTGATTCAAACTTTACATATAATATTTCATTGTAATTATTACAACATAAAGTAGGTTAAACTTAACTTTAGATGCATGTTTAGTTGTAACAAGTGAATCTAACAAAAGCGGCCTAAAACGACTATGTATTTTAATATCTCAAATCTAATGTTGTGTTTACAGATAATGACGAGTTTTCCTAGTACTTAAAAAGAACCAAAATAACAAAAAAGCTATTCATAGTATTGATTAAATCCATTGTGAAAGAAAAAGCACATTTCTAGCAAAACTTCCTTTGTTTTTCATACATCGTCGGTATGTAACACTTATCATTGAAAGCGTTTCCCGGTCCCGCTTCGATGCCTCCCTTCCATTTCCGTGACGATGCTATTGAATGAGCATTTTGCGGGTAGTATTATATTTTAATGTCACTCAGGATCAGGTGTTTACTGAACTGACATAATGGTATTTGTTACTGTCAAATAGCATTATGTGAGAACGTTTGAATATATGAAGTCCATTATATAGGTATACCAGCAAGCTGCCCCGGTTTCGCACGGGCTCTTAACGCAAAATATAATAAAGCGTAAGTATGTTACTCCGAGGAGTTGTGTGGCTTAATTTTTCCCGACGTCTTCAACAAATATCATTATATTTAAGACAATATACTTAAAAAAAAAATTACATACAAAAACCTTCCTCACTCTATCTATTGGTGAAAACCGCATCAAAATCCATGCAGTAGGTTTCGAGTGTAGCGCGAAGTAATCACCCATGCAATCGACGCATCTTTGCCAACGCATTGGCAGTTTATTGATGCCCTTCTTGTAAAAATCAGCTGGACGGGAGGCAACAAACTCTTCTGGGCTGGGGTTGGAAGCTCTCCCTCATCCGCCATACTCACCAGACCTTGCACCTACCGACTATTACTTTTTCCAAAATTTAGACAACTTTTTAGTGGGTGAAAATTTCAATTCCCGAGAGGCAGTACAAAATGCCTTTGAAGAGTTTGTTGCCTCCCATCCAGCTGATTTTTACATGAAGGGCATCAATAAACTGCCAATGCGTCATCTGCCAAAACGATAACTTTGTATGAAAGATGTACTAAATACAAAATTATGACGTCACAGTTTTAGACTACTCAATTGAGCAATATATTTCAATGTTTATTTGATTAAAATTTGTAATGGAAATGAAAAGCTGTAATAATTATATTTTCCGAGATGTTTTGTAATGTTTCTTTTAATGAAGGAGACATCGGTATTTATTTACGTTATCTACCGTATTTTCATATGTCAATTGCGTCTTTCATACTTTTGTCAGAAATAATTGACGCCACGAAAACCTAAATCCCTTATGTCTGAGGACTGCTTGTTCACTATTACATGTCGTACCTACGTCACAACCCATTGTTTGACCATCTTCACTTGGCTGCGGATTTGTTTAGAAATTGAGGAGAGCATAATGAAGTACCTTGATTTTGAGATAGCGTCACGTCAGTGAGTGACATTTCCCTTAGAATTGAATATACAGGGGGTATTTTGTTTTGTGAAGTATTAGATTAAGTGGAATGATGTAGACAATGTAAATTAACTGCCTCTGTGGCGCAGTCGTAGCGTATGCGACTGCCGTGCTTGAGGTCTCGGGTTCGATTCCCGGGTCGGACCAAATGTTTGTATGATGTGCAAATATTTGTTTCGGAGTTTGGGTGTTTCCTATGTATAATATGTATGTATTTACAAAAAAAAGTACATAAGTATTTATACCAGTTGTCTAGTACCCATAACACAAGCTCTTCTTGATTCAAGCTTGGGACTAGGTGGCATTGTGTGTAAGATGTCCGATGTCTAGGTAGTAGAGCCACGCTGATTTCAGCACGGATGGGCCGGCTCGACCGGGGCGGTACTACCCTCGCACAGAAAATCAACGTAAAATGACAGCAGCAGTGCTGTCGTGTTTCGTTGGTGAGTGCGAGACCGGAGGCCCATATAGTCTAGTCATCAAGTTCCATACTTGTTGACTAGACTAAAAGATGCAGAAGCATCACTAGGCCGCCATGGTGTGGGTCGCCATGCTGCATTGTCTGCATTCGCAATGAGTATGATGACCACCACTCTTGGATTCTGCTTATGCTTTCCATCAGGCAGAGTAGAGTCCTTATGGCGGGCCATACAAAAAAAAAAAAAATATTGTATGGAAATAAAATGAGATACTTAAGCTATATTACTGTACCATATCACGTATCTTTGTTAGGAGAATCTTATGTTATTATGTTTTTTTAACTAATCAGATACGAAACTAGCTGTACCCTAATAATGTTGCAAAATATTATATCTTATTCTTAATTTAAATACTAATAAAACTAACTAAAATTCTTAGAATTATCTTAATAATATTTGTTACTAGCCACGCCCCGCGGTTAGTGTTGTATCTAATTATATATCTAAACCTTCCTCTTGAATCACTCTATATATTGCTGAAAATTGCATTGAAATCCGTTGAGTAGTTTAAAAGATATAAGCTAACAGACAGCGGAAGTGACTTCATTTGTTACTATGTAAAGAGATTGCGTATCTATTCTTAGCTCTATAAGATTCATTGAGCTTTATTTCCTTTACTTACAATATTAAAAAAACATTAATTTTAGCAAAAACATGACCGATTTTGTTTACCTGACTGCAAAATTAGAAACACTGTAATAACATTTTTTTTTTTACGGAATAACCGGGCAAGCGAGCAGACGTATCGCCTGATGGTAAGAGATTGCCGCCGCCCATAGACACCTGCAACACCAGAGGCGTCACAAGTGCGTTGCCGGCCTTTAGGGGATGCGGGGGGGGGAGATAGTGGGTGGTGTTGGGGTATGGGCCTCCGGTATCCTCACTCACTCACATTTCACACCGGTTTTCTGTGAGGCCGTGGTATCACTCCGGTCGAGCCGGTGCGGCCCATTCATGCCGAAGCGTGGCTCTCCCACGGTTAATAGTTTATTAACACTCAAGGAGAACGCAACCATTTATCATCTATTTCGTTCTTGTTTAATAAACTTTAAGTCTTTTTGGGGTATCCTTAGAGGACCAATAAAACAAGATCTACAGAACTCACTACAGTTAAATTCACAAACTCCAGAACTCAATCTCATTTTTCTTTGTTACAGATCTCCAGTTTCCAATAGACGTGTCTGGCGTCCAGAACGACCACCCTTTCCTAGACGCAGACAGTCTCCAGTCACTATTCAGGCGGCTCACCGCACTGAATAGATGCGCCAATATGAAACTGGAACATCATCATCATCAAAAGAGATCGGTAAGTTTCATTTCTGTGATTTTGTCTCATTTAATCAAAGCATATAAGATTACTTGCTAACACTGATTCATCAGTGAAGCCACTTAACTACTAGGACTACAAACTTAGAACTAGGCTGACGTAGAATTAGACACCCTCTAAGATTTTTTTTTGAAATATCAACCTTAAGGTGGTTAAATAAGGGATAATCGGTAGAAACAAGTAATAAAACTAAACAAGCCAGTTATGCCACAAGCAATTTTGTATTTAATATACATCCGTTTAACTGCATTCATATGAAACATACTCTTAGGCAAGGAAG
This sequence comes from Diaphora mendica, assembly GCA_949125395.1. Classification (NCBI taxonomy): domain Eukaryota; kingdom Metazoa; phylum Arthropoda; class Insecta; order Lepidoptera; family Erebidae; genus Diaphora; species Diaphora mendica. The sequence goes on along the minus strand of OX421331.1, from coordinate 5,223,017 downwards.
TGAATGAAAACACGCTGTATACCAGGTGATAAGTGACTTCTGTAGCTAAAGGTTGTATAGAGACAAAAAGCTACTGTTTCTCTAGCTGATAGACTCTGTCAACTTTGATTCATGCGCTTTGTGATAACGCTATACCGGTGCGACTAAGCCGTTTGTTTTGAGGCGATGAAGTCCAGTAATGTTTTCGTTCAAAGAAAGTGAACGTAATGGATAATATTATGGGGCATTTATTTAACAAAGTACCTAGTTTCCTCCAGTGTTTATCTAGATAAATGCAATAAATCTGACTATGTGTCTTTCACTCTGAGTTTGTGTTGGACAAGCCAGTCTTGTGACATAGCAATAAATACGTGACAAGGCAATGCTATGAAATGAATGAATATTGCTGGCACTTATATGTGTATTGTATTGCATTGTGTTGTGTATTCATGATTGTAAGAAATAAATTTAGTCGATCAAATAGTAGGCGACACCCATGGTATGAATAAGGGTGGTGATAATCTGTATTCTTACTACGTCACCACATGGAAAGTTTATTGATATCACAGAAAACCGGTGTGAAAGCGCTGTGTTTCACCGAGTGAGTGAGGATACCGGAGGCCCATACCTCAACCTCTCCCCCTATCTCCCATCTTCCCCCAAAGGCCGGCAACGCACTTGTGACGCCTCTGGTGTTGCGGGTGTCCTTGGGCGGCGGTAATCGCTTACCATCAGGCGTCCGGCAGGCAGTCAGTCTGTCCGTTTGCCCGACGATTCCATAAAAAAAAAACTCTTATGTGAAATGGAATACTTTTACTAATAAATAGTAATTTTATTACCTAAGATAGCTACTAGTGAATTTATTAAAAACTAAGAACTACGTTTAAATGTGTATTAATAAAATCAGTACCGCTATAAACATTGAAATTTACAGTAATAGAAATAATAATGGATAAAATTAAATAAACGTAAATTATATATATATGTGTAGAGAAACTATAAAAATTATCGTAACTCGTTCAGTGCTAGTAATATTTTCTTACAGGTTATACAACCTATTAAGTACTTAGAGACAGTGGTATTAAAACTTATTCATCTAAATTCAAATTAGTACTTATCTTTCTATCCTTATTCCCAATACTTTTTTGGGGTTCGTTACTAGACCTTCGCAATCCTGATGGTAAATTGATTTCGAAGGTAAAACTAGTTATCAGTATATTAGAAGATACTGACCTCCCAATAACGATTTCTATAGATGTACATGACTCCCAAGACCGACGCTTCAGTACTGTTATTTCATAAATAGTTTAGTCGTGGGAGATCCATGCTGCCATAAATGTTCGGTTCGGTAAGAGTCATACGACGCCCTCACCATCTGCTGTTTAGCAAGTCTTTGACCAAATTCCACACCCCCTTGATTCAGTGGGAAAGACTGAGAGAGTAGAAACGAACTTTAAACTTTTGAGTTGCAGATGTCCATATAGCGACGTCGGTAGTCACCTTACCATCAAGTAACACGTCTCTTCGTTTGCTTAAATATCATAAAAAATCATAGTTTAATTTTAATTTTCTTTGTAAATACATATTGAACTTCAAAGCTCACTTATAATCGGTTTGCAAAGATGAGTGGTAATAAGTTTATTTGTTCATAAGTTACTTAATATAAATATTATTGTTTGGAACTTCCCTATAAGCAAGTAATACCTGTGTTGGGAAGAAATCCCCTTAGTAATATAAGTACCTGTGAATCTGAACCTCGCCAAAAATGCACTCAGCTTTGAATAGGTTTTGAGTACTTACTAATGTTGTGTGACAAAAGAAGTACCTACACAAAACGATCCGCCCTGCATGTGAAAAAGTAATTAATCGTTTGGACTACTTCTATAGTATACCATATGATTAATGACATTTTCACATGATTGCCACCACGCGTGGCCTAAGTATTTTCTTGTGTTAAAAAATATTTCTTATAACAAAACACTAAGACAATTCATCTGTCATCGACTTGTAATCACTTTATTTATTACGAATGTATTGCATAGCAATAATGTATTAATTTCCCTTACTAAAAACACAAGCAAAGTTAAGAAATTAAAGTAATTTTTTTGAGATAAAAGTTGTTGATTTCGGAAATTTATTTGTTTTTTTTTATCTTCACCAAAAATGTAATTAATGTTAGTCTATTGATTGATAAATTTTTCAAACCTTCGAAAAAAGAACCACCATTTTGAAACAGTTTTATTTCGTTTCTATTCTTATAGTTCTATTTTATTAGTTAAATAATACTATTTTTACCGAACACGTATTAGAGGAAACGTAAATTAAGTATATTTTCAGTGTATAGTTAAGTCGTCGCGCCCATTACAGTGCATTACACTCGCCCACACCACGGGGAGCAATATTGCGATGGATTTACTCACCCTTTTGAAGTAAAGTTGAGAGCCACTGTTTAAAACGTAGAAATTGTGCAAAACGAGTCTTTTTACGATTATTATACCGTAAAGAGTGCATTGGATTATATAATTTAATGCATTTACTTTATATTGTAATTGATTTTATAAATCCACGAAAGGAAAAGGGAAAACACTTTACATCCTTCGCTATCTACCTAGTCTTACAAATTTTATAAAACTGTAAACAATTAAATAAATAAATATTTTCAGACATCTAACACACAACGCCATCTAGTCCCAAGCTAAGTAGAGCTTGTGTTATGGGTACTAGACAACTGATACAAATACATATGGGGCCGCCCATAGGCCGCCGCGGGGTTTAGTGGGTAGACCGATTCGTCGGGAGTCCCACACACGCTTTTCGTGTGTCCCCCCCACGTAGGGTATGGTGCGAAAAGCATTCCCCGCGTAAAAAAAAAAAAAAAAAAAAAGGTATCATCGGTCATTGACCCAACAACATCGTGTAGTAAAATCCAAAACGGAAAATAGTGTCCTATGGCTAAATTACTGAACCAATTTTTTTGGAAATTTTGTAGGTGGAATTGTAACATGTGCAGGTAGGTCTAGTTCAAATTAATGTCGTACTGTCATATCCACCCTGTATATACTTTTTTTTGTAAATACATACATATTATACATAGAAAACAGCCAAACTCCGAAACAAATATTTGTAGATCATACAAACATTTGGGCCAACCTGGGAATCGTGACCTCATGATCACCAGTCGCACACGCCAACCGCGAGACCAACGAGGCAGTAAATGATATAAATAATGTTTTTGTTACTAAAAAAATAATACCTACTGATAAGTCTATGTGACATCTAAACTGTGGAAAACTATGGTATTTTATCCTAGCTATTCGTATCTAATAATAGATGAGTTGAAATTCGTGGTGAGATTTTCATCTAAACAAGGACTAGCTTTTGCCCGCGATTCCGCCCACTTGCATATTGATTATTGCTGTAAAAAGTGTCTCGCTGATAATGTAGCTTTCCATTAGAGAAATAATTTACAAAATCGGTTCAGTGTTTTAGGCTTTAAAGCGTAACAAACTAACTCACATTCGCATTTATCTCATTAGTTAGCTTTAAATATAATTTCATATTACAACGAGCCGACCCGCGCATTATTTATGATTATTTTTCCCCGTTTTTCCCCTGTTTCATTGGTGCGCCGCACCTATTAGTCTTAGCGTGATAATATATAGCCTTCCTCGATAAATGGGCTATCTAACACTGAAAGAATTTTTCAAATCGGACTAGCGGTTCCTGAGATTAGCGCGTTCAAACAAAGAAACAAACTCTTCAGGTTTATATAATAGTATAGCTAGATAATCTGAAATGCACTTTTCTAACAAACCCATTTAAAATCAAAAGTATCGTGTGTTGCAATTATGACTACATTTTACTACACAAGTAATGGTAGAACGACCTATGCCGAGTTACCGAAACAAGCTTTATTCAAAATTTACCAGCATATATATTTAAGTCCGGTTAGAAGCCTTAACAAGCAAAATTTAAGTAAACTCATAATTAGTTGTTGACAACTTTGCCTCATTTCGGCAATGTGCACTACATACTGCGCGGAGTATTTCGTTGGAATTTGGAACTAACTAGCGCTGGCATATTAAATTATATTTTACTTGTGGTTGCCCGTGGCTCCACCCGCGTATATGTCAGTTATCGCGGCAAATAGTATCCTATGTGTTATTCTGTTGTATAAGCTATATTATTGTAAAGTTTCATCCAAATCCGTTCAGTAGTTTTTGCGTGAAAGAGTAACAAACATCCATCCATCCATACTTACAAACTTTCACGTTTATAATATTAGTATAGATAACATACTACGTCAAATTGTATATATTATCTTTGCTGCCTGTAGCTTAGGCATCATAATACTTACTTTATCATTGTTGCTTTTATAAATAGTACCTGGATGACTAAACTTGCATACTACTGTAACACTAACATTTTTAAGGCCTATGCAGTAGTAGGTTCTATCTCTATTCTCTATAAGGTTTACTGTTCAGTGTAGTACTCCTTTGTGCAAGGTGCCAAATTAAAGATGTAGTTCGTTCACTCTGATTTATTCACACGGTAAATATATAATGATTACATAAAAGTCATGACACGAGTTTTGTCCGAGAGTCAAGAGTGGTCGGAGAGCGACTGAATTGCGACGCTCGTGCTTCGGCTGGCTTACATAAATATGCTGACTTCGATAATACATACATTATATGTCCCTACACTACATTTCATGAAAATCGATGAAGGCGTTTCTGAGATATATACCTTTAATTGAATGGTTTAAAGATATTATTAGATAGATTTAACTGGCTGAAAGATAGAAATTAAATTAAAAGCTTAAATTAGCTTAAGTTAAAAAGATCAACTAAACAAAATGTTCAATGCATCCGTTGTCTTACACATTATATTAAATAATTAAATAGTAAGATTGTACTATGAGAGTATTAACAAACGATAAAGAACATCATAACCACAGATGAGCTGGTTATAGAACCAGGTCATAATTCCAATAATTACCCATTCGTTTCATAGTCTAGCGAAGCTGGAAACAAGTAGGTACCTTTGAAATAAATTTCAAACGACGATTGAACATGCGCTGATAATAAAGACTGGCTTAGCCTCGATGCCCAGATAAAGAAACTATTAAGAAATTGATAATTAAATAAGAGGTAATGTCTAAATTATGTAGACGAGTTTCCGGGTCCGAATGAATACAGATATCATTTTAGAATGAAGGTTTAGACCTTCTATACTGACTAGACGGCTTAGTTTGTATTAAGTTTTTCGTCTCTTTACAGTGTCCTTTCAATCCTTTTTCTTATTAGTTTCTTTCTTTATGATAAATTACATTTATTGAAACGAAGTTCCTTATGGGGCTGCGGTCGGATACCCTAGCCGGCAAAAAACGCCCGGAACGTAAGATTGAAGCCTCGGTATCAAAATGGTAGCGTATGAGAATGATGTGATTGAGGTCTCGGGTTCGAATCCCAGGTAGGATCTTTTTTTTTTGATCTGCAAATATTTGTTTTTTAGGAGTTTGGATTTTTTCTATATATAATATGTATGTATTTAAAAGAAATATTTTTTTATTTTTTTAGTGAACGAAAAGTTTTGTATAGTGCCATCTGTATTTTTGATAATGAACTTCGTCCTATCTAGTGTCCCACGACACCACACAACTTTTTTTTTGGAAGTAAATCTTTACAGATATTTTTAAACGTCGAACTTTACAGCTAGAAGAGGCCGGCATTTCCTAAGACTCACTCTGGGAAGAAATGCCGAAACAAACCACAGTGATGTCTTTTTTTTAAGTCCATGAACATTTATTGAACAAAAGACAATAAAAATCTATGCGGGTACAGTATAGGATCTGGGTTGGCCTTTTGAAGAAAGGACCATAGTATTTAGTCGGCCTGTCCATACATAGTATTTAGCCGGCTCTTACAACTTGCTATAAAACTGTTCTGTAGTTCTAACGACTCTCTCAGGATAACAGGAATGGTGACCCTTCAATTCTTAATCCACACTGATAACACTTATACTCCTTATTAAGCGGAACGGAAGACACACTCACTCACACAGACCAAGTCTGTATACTAAATCTTACATTCATACATAGAGTCACGTCTATTTCCATGAAGGTTAGGCAGAAACAATTGATCTCTACTTACTGGGGTGTATCAGACACCTCTTTTGTTTCATTCACATTCATCAATCGCTGCATTCATGCTCGTCGGTGCCTGGTGCTTTTCACATTGGTCTTTTTCAAAATATTACCAATTTGGTCGATAAATGTTCGCCCTAATGGTGGTAAATCTTGTAAATTATATTTATAACATACATGTTACCTACTTCCATTGTAATGTCAAGTTGATTTTAACTAATTTCAAAGTCAGGAACTCAGGGGCTACAACATTGTGTATCGCGCCGTAGATGTAATAACTTTGTAAATTGATTAAACACCGATGTTGCCTCAATGTTGGCACATTACTATATCCGTACCGAGTTCTTAGTTGAACAAAGTTTAACCTCTGAAGTTCGTTTAGCGTTCAAGTTTATTTTTAACCGACTTCAAAAAAGGAGGAGGTTCTCAATTCGACCGTTATGTTTTTTTATGTGTGTTCACGGATAACTTGTTCGTTTATGAACCGATTTTGATAATTCTTTTTTTAATGGAAAGGTGATACCATGATAAGGACACTAAGATCTGATGATGGCATCTAAGAGAAATCAATCAATTTGGACGTTCCTGAAGTCGGTTTTTTATTTGGTTAAAATTTTCCTAATCGGAATTTATCCGTTTGGTGACGAGTTTAGAATCCAGAGTGTCACCGTCATTATTTGTCCCTTGTTTGTAGGAGTTTGGGTGTTTTCTATATATAATATGTACGTATTTACAAAAAAAGTATATAAGTATTTAAATCAATTGTCTAGTACCCATAACACAAACTCTGCTTTGCTTGGGACTAGATGGCGTTGTGTGTTAGATGTCCGAAATATTTATTAAATATTTATAATTCTGAGGGTCGTGGCCCTATTTGGAGTCATTTTACGATTGATAGCTCGTTGCTTATTCTTATTTTGAGCAGTGTGTCCTAACTGGCAGCAAGGATCCTACTATCTGTATTCAAGGATTATGATTTGCTATCCTACATGGTAAAAAAAACACTAAGTGGTGACCGTCATCCACACAATACATTTTTTTTAACATACCATACTATTTTTAATTGCATTTTAATATCACATCCAATCAAAGTTCAAATTAATTTCCAATGAATACATCTGGAATCGTATATTTTCCCGTCAATCATGTACACGTGACCCGTACTTAATACGGCGCTTTATCTCAAGACATTGCTTAACAGAAGATTGATAGTTATAAAAGGTCATTCGTGCACGAGTTCGCTACTAGATACTCATGTCATTATAGTTTTGTCTTTACGCAACATCGGATGTCCGTGGTCATTGTACTTTAATGTGAAAATTTAGCTAGAGGCTGAGTAACAATCATTTTGATAGTGATTGTTTTGTTTGTATGTGCAACAAAGTTCACTGTTCAATGATCATTATCTCCTTTCTTAAATCATAAATGTTTCGTAAAGGTGTCTTGATTGATGAAAGTAATTATTATATCTAAGGGCATTGTAAACTGTATTGACATCTAATTTATATGTTTTTACGATTTCATAATAGTGATATTGAAATGATCAATAAGAATAAAAACTTCGTATCCTACCCTACACCCTTTGCTATTATCGAGTCTCATGACTTCCCGGCATTTATTTTTCTAATTGACTTCTTGAAGTTGTATTTTTTTTTATGTTTGGCCCTGCCAAAATGACTCTACTCTGCCTGATGGAAAGCATAAGCAGAATCCCAGAGTGGTGGTCACCATACTGCGAAAGCAGACAATACAACAATGCAGCATGGCGACCCACATAATAGCGGCCTAGTGATGCTTCTGCATCATTGGGCCTCCGGTCTCGCACTCACCAACGAAAAACGAGAGCACGAACGCTGTCATTTTACGTTGATTTTCTGTGCGAGGGTAGTACTGCCCCGGTCGAGCCCGCCCGTTCGTGCTGAAATCAGCGTAGCTCTACTACCTATCTTTTATGTTGGAATCGGACCGATTAAAACCACGATATGCCATTCTGAAATAGGATCCGATTGAAATCCGGGAACAGCTTCTTAAAACATCAGGACCAAGCCCTGTTGATTTAACTCACCAACAGGCTCCACCATGATTAGTAATAATAGTGACTTTTCTACAGTATGAAATTGTGTCTTCATTTGCTGTTAATATTAATTAAAAACAAAAAAAAAAATCATAAACAATAAATCCCACAACACTGTTTGTTTTTTTAATAAATTGAGGCATAAATGTTCGAAGACGTAAAATAGTAAAAAAAAAATTGCTAACAGTATTGTCTTTAATAAAATATACCATAATCTATGTACAAGATCTCCATCAAGAATCATGATAATCTATACCAAACAAGTTTGATTGTCGTTTCTTCGTAATCCTACGTGATATATGTAGATAAATATCTACAAATAATCACGAACCGCAAATATTGTATTTGTACAGAATGTAATCCTGGCTTAGAGAGCATAGTGCCATAACAAGATTAGGGAATTAACGGTTGTCGATCTCCTTTGAGAGCTGTTACCCTGGTACTTTTTATTGGTGGTGATTAATAACTTTTTTAAATTGATAACTCCCGCAATATGAATATATTTTGTGTGGTTGAGGACTACAAAATCTATGAATAAAAATCGGTCGCCAAATTCGTTGCTAAGCGCATAACGAGAACCGCTCGATCATCTGTTCTATATTTATAAATGTATTTTTAACCGACTTCCAAAAAGGAGGAGGTTCTATGTTCCACTGTATGTATTTTTTTATTTTTTTTTATGTATGTTCACCGATTACTCCGTCAGTTGTGGACCGATTTTGAATTTTCTTTTTGTATTCGAAAGGAGTCGAAAGGGTATGCTTCCGAGATGGTCCCATTGCCAGCATATCAGGATCTGATGATGGGATCCCAGGGAAATCGAGGGAAACCCTAATTTTTATAGGCTATATGTTTTTCGTATATTTTCTGAAGTTACACCGGTATTTGCGTCTGGTAGTCATCATTTTATGCTAATGAGCTGATGATGTAAGGTACAACTCCTTAACGGTTAGGAGTTGGAGGATAAATCTTTAAATATCATATGTACATATGTTACCTTTAGCCGTATTCTTTCAAATTATTTAGGTAAGCTGATGATGGAAGGTGGAAGGTACAACTCCTCAACGGTAAGGAGTTGGAGGATAATTCTTTCAATTTCATACGTATCTAAAGACCTTCAGTCGTATAATTTCAAGTTATTTAGGTGAGCTTATGATAGAAGGTTAAACTCTTCAACAGTTAGGGATTAGAGGATGATTTTAATATTACACGTACGTATAGACCTTAATTTGTATTCTTGATGATGAAATTTGATGAAATAGTTCAACTTACTACTTACCTACGATTGTTTGCACTAAAAACTGAAAAATAAAAACTTTTTATTAAAAAAAAACGACTTCCAAAAAACATCCAACGAAAACTCTCTGCCAAAATAACACTTAAAAGCGTAAAATAAAGTGGTTCTTCATAAATTGCCTATACCTAATTCTTTATTCATTTAAATAGTAGTATTTTATTGTGTGCTAGGTACCTAAAATCTATTTGAAGTCGGTGCTAAGCCAAAAAGAATGCAAACGAACGATTAAAAAAAGTCTAAGCGATAGTCACTTGGCACCGACTTCAAACAGATTCTAGGTACCTAACACACATTATAATACTACTGTTTAAATGAATAAAGACTTAGGTATAGGCAATTTATGAAGAACCAGTTTATTTTACGCTTTTAAGTGTTTTTTTGGCAGAGAGTTTTCGTTGGAAGTTTTTTGGAAGTCGGTTTGTTTTAGTAAAAAGTTTTTTATTTTCATTAAACACAGAGAGGTTTATAACTTTGACAGAACAAAGTCCGTCAGGGCAGCTAGTTATTCATGAAATTCACAAGAAAACACCAGTACTCAGAACAAAAATTTGTAGATCACCCAAAATGTTATCTTATGTGGGGATTCACATTACGCCATCTATGTGTAAAGATAAATAATGCTGTAAAAACCAATCATCAAATTCACCACGAATATAATTACCTAATCGTGAATGTTCTTGCTATAATGCTTCGAAAATAATCAAACTATCAATATGCAGTACATGTGACAAGTAACGACAGACAAAATTGATTTGTCTGGTTATTTTACTACCATTGGCGCAGTAAGAAAAAAGTGCTTTATACCTACCAGATCAAGTAGAATGTAATACAGTAATGCAATTAAAATGAGAATGTTTTATTAAAAATGTATTATAAATTGTTCATTTCACGTCAAGTTACTTGCAGTAACATTTCAAACATTTTAACAATAATATTATAACTCAAAAAGCGTACACATCAGTTATGCAACCTTCTTAACATTTTGAACGACAACAATCATTTCCAAACTATCATAATTGGTTACCGAGATTCTGTGGTAGTTAAACTAGCCGTCTCAAATCAATTTATTGGCATGACGGTGTGATATCCATGCTTGAACTTAGGGACAGTCAGACCCGAAAAGATTAAAGGTTCAAAACCAATTTCAAAAAGATAATTTAAAAAGGATTTATTTAAATATGACATCTGACATATGAAGTTAGAAAATAGTGATGAGTTTCTATTTTTAACTAGCTTTGTTTGTGATTTTGTACATGATACATTTAGCATCCTTGTACATTTGCCGCGGATATACAAAAGAAATATACCTAGTGTATTGACCGTATTTTGATAAATAAAATAATATGAATTGTCTGAATCTGACTGCACAATAAACAAGCTTTGTTTTTATTTGTTGATTTTTGTCTCTTGTTCGGAACGTATCATTAAAATACGTATATATTTTATAATGTAATAAAGAAATCCTTACATCGATCTTGAAATGGTAAAAGATGCAATTGATTACAAATGTATAGACGACTGTACAAATCCAATGAGTCGACATAATATACTCGCAACAGTAAGTTTAAAAAGTGGCTCGTGTATCGCGAAATTATTGTTACGTTTTTTGTTTTTATTAGGCATTGTGCTCATTAAGCCAATCTTATTAAGCCAACAGATTATCTTCAGACAAACTACATATTTAAATTTATGATTTAACCATGATAATAATTACTCGTATATAAACAAATATGGTATCGACATCGACTCATCTAAAACTTATTACCTGTTATTAAAATTTATTACCTGTATTCCTGCATTCATGAAATTTTCACACTTAGACAAATAATAAAAAAGTTCAATTGAAATGATTCATAATGGACATTTTTCCATTCTTTATGCTCGGGAAAATTGGCTTCATGAACACATAAAATGACTTCACAAAGGAATCTTTTCACGCAATATATAGATATCGGAAAGTATTCCTTAACGTTAACAACATAAAAACTAATTTTCTATGGCAATTTTATTACTCGCAATACATAGTTAACAGCTTAACAATTAAATATAACAGCAATCCGCCTTCGTATACACACTAAATTCATTGAACTGACTTCATTGGAAAGCAATCAACGCGCTTCACGCCGAGGGTGATTCCAACGGATTGATTCAATTAAATGGAATTATATTCAGATTAATTGAATTACATTCAGTTACTTTATGGGCGTGTAAAATAATTTTAAAGTAATCCAATTACTTGGCTTCATTTGCTTGTGGATTATCTATGTTCGAATTAAGTTACGAGGTTTTTGGAATGAAAAATAAATTCGTACAAAGTCAATATTAAGACTGTAGACAATATTAAGAATGATAAACCTATTTTTTGTTTACAGAACGACTCTGATGATGATCAGTGTGCGTTGAGTGACAAATGGCAGTTCGAAAGAAAATCGCGGAGATGGTCGCGCGTCGTCGAAATCACACCACAGGCACAAAGAAGGCTCCAGGTATTCATGTGTTTTATTGTATTATAATATGTATATAAGTTTTCTTGCCAAGCACTCCTCGCTGATCAGACCCCAACTTGACACAAACCCTATGGAAATAGGGTTTGTTCTATGAAAATAGGTTGTGTTTGATCAGACCCCAACTTGACACAAACCCTATTTCCATAGGGTTTGTGTCAAGTTGGGGTCTGATCAGCGAGGAGTGCTTGGCAAGAAAACTTATATACATATTATAATACAATAAAACTCTCAGTCCTATATTCAGCAGTGGATTATTACAAGCTGTTGTTGTTGTTGATAATGTACATAAGTGACCCTTTAGTATTCAAATATCACACCACACTGAATTGGAACCGTGCGACTTAGCTGATCGGAAAAGTTTCTAAAAAAAAAAGACATTGCTCATAAAAGTTTTTGTTTCGTATAACAAATTTGTTAAACAATTTATTTTGAAAATTGCGTATTTCAGAAAACTTTTTCTGCGGTATTGCCTGCGGTATTTCCTGACCGTTTGGCCTTTCAAAAAAAGAATGTTCCCCTTCCTTGAATACGGCCAACTCGCTTTTGACTTCTGAGTTCCAGGAGTTCAAGACGGTCATAGTCACTTTCGTCCTTCTTTCCTTCTCTTCAGACGGAAAATTAACTTATCGATTAAGTCATTTGCCTGTAATATCATAAAAAATATCATTAGACTGTAATAAAAGTATCGTAGGTTGTTTTCTTTGAAATATACTTTGACACCAATCTCCTTTCTGAAAAATAAGCACTTCAAATTCAATTATACTGACCCATGTATCACTTTGCATATTTTATACTGAACCTTTTTTAATATAAACTCAAAACCCATTTAGTCGAAATTTGAACATGAATTTAAAATAATACAATTAACGTTGAGTGTGTATGGGCATTAGAACTATATCAAACAGAAAAGAGGGTTCTGGCGATGGTTTAAAAAATAAATAATATGACAGAATAGCATCTTTCTGATAAGCTCAAGAGTTACTTTATTTATATAAATGAGAAAAGAACTATCAAGTAAAATACTTCTTATATTTTCGAACTGTGATTATCATATTAAGCTATTTCCAGAGTTCTGTGTACGGTACAACAATGCGGTCAGGATGTTGATGGACATACCTCAATTCCGTAAACCGTCCGGTATGTTTGCGAACCGAGAATTGATGGATTTCATCATTTATCCACAGATGAAATACACACATCAAAAGTGTCTAGGGATCAAGCATTTTTATGCGGATTTCTTGAGATTGAGATGTGGCTTTGGCCCTGGCCTGCTCAGTCGCCAGACTTGAACCCGATTGAGCATGCATGGGATATGCTACAGAGAAGAGCTCTGCCGAATATGGAGGGTATCCAGTCGCAAGAAGACCTTTTTTTGTTGTTGCAACGAACATGGGCGGCCATTCCACAGCGTGATTTGGATGAACTCATTTTGAGTATGCCAAACCGATGTTCTTGTGTTAGTGTTCGCGGTAGAAACACGGATTATTAATTGTTTAAGTTACCTAATAAAATTTTAAAGAAAACTGTTATTTCAGTCTTTTTTTCGAACTTTAATGTTAGTGGTTCAAATGTCGAAAATCCTTTTATTAGGAAAATGGCAAATTTCTTTATTAATGCAAAGGTGACTTGGTTTATCGTTACTGTGACAAACGAAAACACTTTATTTGATGAATCCTTAAAGAAAATTTTAATTAATATCAATCAGGAGAAAAGTTATTGCAAAAATATATGTTGATCCCTAGACACATATGTTGATCCCTAGACACTTTTGATGTGTGTATGTACGAATGATGTAGGAATGGCAATTTTTATAGCATTGTGTGATAAGTAGGGTTTTATGAGATCAGTTTAGCTTTGACTAAGGTAGTTTAGAAAATGGCTTTTAAGGTGTTTTCAACTTCTGTAAAAAAGGACGCTTAAAACTAAATCAACAAATCAACCACGATCTCATAGAGAATAATCATTAGTCTTTTGTAGTCCACTACTGAACATAGGCCTCTCCCATTGCATCACAGAGAATCGGTGTTATGGAATTGTTTTATTGTTTTCTATTGAATGAGGTTACAGAAGCCTCCCTCCTATCTCCTCTCTCCATGACTCTCATGGGAGGGATTCCAAGGGCGGGAACGCATTTCTGTCTATGTAGTTGCAGGTTTCAATGGTAAGGCGGACACTTTCCATCAATCCGTCTGCACATATATGGCTACCTACGTCATTAAAAAATCCTAATAGATGTACCATTCGTGGAGAGAAATAAGTTTCGAAAAAAATGTAGCAAGGAGACGTCAAACTAAATTATGTTTTTTTTTTTATGTTTGGCCCGCCAAAATGACTCTACTCTGCCTGATGGAAAGCATAAGCAGAATCCAAGAGTGGTGGTCACCATGCTCACTGCGAATGTAGACAATGCAGCATGGTGACCCACACCATGGCGGCCTAGTGATGCTACTGCATCTTTTAGTCTAGTCAACAAGTATGGAACTTGTTGACTAGACTAATTGGGCCTCCGGTCTCGCACTCACCAACGAAACACGACAGCACGCTGTCATTTTACGTTGATTTTCTGTGCGAGGGTAGTACCACCCCGGTCGAGCCGGCCCGTTCGTGCTGAAATCAGCGTGGCTCTACTACCTTAACAATTTTAATAATTGTTATGTGAACTATTATATAATAAACAATGTATTTTCCTATCAGGTGATTGCAGCAAGAGCATTAGCAGAAAGAGAAGCAAGAGAAGCTAGAGGGGAAGTAGAAGACGATGAAGATGAGACTCTTCCTACAATAAGAGTTGGACTTGTAGATGCCGACGGCATATACACAGATGTGGAACCTGATCTGTAAGTATAAAAACAAAAAAGATCTATACGTTATAATGAGTTGCACCTAAATAGTATAAAGTTAACGTTTGTTATTTAATACTTTAAGAAGTAATTCTAAAACGACCAGATCTTCTGATTCCACAATACAGCTGTTTGAAAAATTAGTGTTATATAACTATAGATTACCAATACAGAGCACGCTTCGGCAGGAATGGGCCGGCTTGACCGGAGTGATACCACGGCCTCACAGAAATCCGATGTGAAATAGCGCTGTGTTTCACTGAGTGAGTGAGGATACCGGAGGCCCATACCCCTCCTCCCATCCTTCTCCCCATCCCCTAAAGGCCGGCAACGCACTTGTGACGCCTCTGGAGTTGCGGGATGTCTATGGGCGGCGGTAATCGCTTACCATCAGGCGATACGTCTGCTCGTTTGTCGTCCCTATTCCATAAAAAAAAAACTCTGCACGATAACAGCTGCAAAGAGAAGGAAACAATACAGGATACAAACCGTCGCAACTGTCAGCCGTCAACTGTAAGCCAGTAGTCTAAAATCTCTTATCCAAGGAGAAGCCTATGTCCAGCACTGGACTGTTAATGATGATACTGCCACCTGATTATCAGATTACAATAATCATAAAACGAGTAATGCTCCTATATCACACTTTGATATACAAGTCCGCCCTCTTCATGGAACATAATGAGCGCCTTATATAATTATATAGTTATTGGTAATATCACTCTCACTCATTAATTATTCTAGCTGTGCCGATGAGAGAGGAGATATTCTATGCATTAAAGTATCGTAGCCGTGAGACAGGCGTCAAAACAATGATCCCGTTCATAAATAGAGATCAATGAAAATGGTTAACAGATACTTGAGACCCTTTGTATTTGAAATCTCAACCATTTGCGCAATCAAGGGCCAATTATTTTTATGAAGCATCAAAAGTACGGCTGCTTTGGAGCCATTAAATAAGCCGTAGCGTATTATAGTGGTGTACCGCGATCGATGCATTTAGAAAATGCATCGATCGCGGTCGGACACGTCTTCCCTTTATTCCTAATATGTTTTAAATATCCTTAAGTTTGTTCATGTCAATTCACGAATATTTTATAATGAACACTTATTTTAACCCCGTTTATATTTAATATTCTGTAAAATCAAAGAGCTTACCTCTATAAACTTCATCCTATCCTGGCCATTCATATAATTTACCATAGCTATGTAATCAATGTCCTTGTAGCGGGATGCCATTTGTTGAAACTTTTAATAGTCACTTGAAATACAACATTACCATAGGATTCACTTTCATGACAGTCCACAGTATAGTTAAACCAAATATTTTTTTTCAATAAACCAATTTATTTTATTTAGGATAGCAACAGTCTTTTACAAAGTCAATTACTTATTTAATATTTACTAGGATATGACCAATTACAGTTATCCACTAATACATAATAATTTCCAATTATTTAACTATATTCCTGTCGCTGTTTTAATGGCCATACCGCACATCCTCATTAACACTTCAGTGATTATAGATACAGTGAGACGAGCTTATTAATTTGATTGTTACATGTGATTGATAGGAATGTTAAGTGAATTGATTCTAAGTACGTAACGGATTTATATCAAGATAAACTAACAGTATTGTTGGATGTCGATGACCGGCTGCCTGTTCTTTTGTTGCGATTATGATGGCCGACACGAGATTGATCACAGTTAAATAATTCTTTGGTTCATTGTAGTTTTATAATGAGAGATACGTCTGCTGGTTTAATCTACGTGTTTTTGGGTGATTGTAAAAGAATAGATCCTATTTTATTTAGAGTTCGGTCGTCGTGTGACTTTCTAGGCATTAGGTAGCCACTGCTGCAAGGTAAAATGTATAATTTTAACCGAATTGAGACAATAAGACATCCGCCATTTTACAAACAGATTATGGTATATTCTTTTTTTATTTGAATGATTACCGTTTCTATGTTACAACATGTACAATGTTTAATGTTTATTCTAGAAGTCTTAGTAAAAACTAGGCTTAGTTTTTTTTCTAAATAGTCATATATTGTATTCGTAGGACAGAGATACAGTTTGTATTTTCGTAATCAAATAAGAACTTGGGAATCTATCAGTAGGTTAGTACCTACTGGTAGTAGGTAGACGAGAATTAAAAAATATCGTCGCAAAGTTCACAGCCTTAAGTGTTTCCAGTTACAAAATATAGGTATATACCTATCATACCTACCTACCGGTACTTCCATATTCGTGTAATATTTTCGATGCGTCCAAGATCACAGCATCAATATGTTAATGTCTTAATATTAAAGAAAGAAAAGAAAAAGTGTAAATGAAGCAAAAAAAATAATAGCCGTCATTTCAGCCAGTACAGACTGGCTTTAAGAAATATCGACCTTTTTTTTTTACTTCGTTTACATTCTTTCTTTTTTCAGTTTCTTTTGAAGTGAAAACTTATTTGGCCGCGTTCAGCACTTTTTGGCAAATCTCATGAGTTCGCGTCACCGCGTCACCGACATGATAATTTAATTTAAACATTATGAAATTGACAATTATACAAATAACATTCTAAGTTATAAGTTTTCACTTCTATCGGCAGTCCTTATGACTGTCATTTTTAGGGTACCGTGCCAAAGGAAGGAACCCTTATAGATTCGTCATGTCTGTCTGTCTGTCTGCCTGTCTGTCCGTCTGTCCGTCAGTCCGTCCGTACGTCACAGCCACTTTTTTCCGAAACTAAACTTGATAAGTAGATGTATTCTGTGAACCGCATTAAGATGGGTAAGATGGATACCTAAAAGGTAGTAGAGCCACGCTGATTTCAGCACGAACGGGCCGGCTCGACCGGGGCGGTACTACCCTCGCACAGAAAATCAACGTAAAATGACAGCATTCGTGCTGTCGTAACGCATCACTAGGCCGCCATAGTGTGGGTCGCCATGCTGCATTGTTGCATTCGCAATGAGTATGATGGCCACCACTCGTGGATTCTGCTTATGCTTTCCATCAGGCAGAGTAGAGTCATTTTGGCGGGCCAAACATAAAAAAAAAAAAAAAAAAAAAAAAAAAAAAAAAAAAAAAAAAAAAAAAGATTTTCACACAAAAATGAGAAAAAAACAACAAATTTTGGGGGTCCCCATACATAGAACTGAAACTCAAATTTTTTTTTTCATCATACCCATGCCATTTTTGAAGACCTATCTATGGATAGGTCTTCAAAAATGATATTGAGGTTTCTAATATCATTTTTTTCTGAACTGAATAGATTGCGCGAGAGACACTTCCAAAGTGGTAAAATGTGTGTCCCCCCCCCCTGTAACTTCTAAAATAAGAGCATGATAAATCTAAAAAAAATATATGATGTACATTACCATGCAAACTTCCAATTAAAATTGGTTTGAACGAAATCTAGTAAGTAGTTTTTTTTTAATACGTCATAAATGGTAAACCGCAAAAAAAATACACTATTATTAAAACATCGATCAAAGTTACAACGAACTATAAGAACGTTTATATTATGTTACTTGCTGCTTCGGAACCCTTCATGGGCGAGTCCGACTCGCACTTGGCCGCTTTTTTTTATTTATGTATGGGTCTGCTAAAGCCCCTCTACTCTGCCTGAAGGAAAGCATAAACATAATCACTTGAACTATTTCTTTGTCAATTGCAATTTGCAATAAAGATTTTGAATTTAAATATTTGATAATACCTTAATAAACAAATATTTAGATATCACCAGCATCTCAAAACAATCGTATCTTACAACAGACAGCTTCCATTATAATCATAGAAAACCATTCTCCATAATGGACTCTTAGCAAACACGTCAAAGTGACGCCCGCAAAGGGCACAAATGACTATAATTAAGTCCATTTGTTCTATATTACATTTGTAGAGTCCCTTCACCTATCACGATTCCATTTTGGATTGCTAAACCATAGTAATGATAGGCTACCATAGGGCGAGGTTTCACAGATCGCGGGTAGCGATAGGTGAATCGAGCAAACTTTTTTTATATCTTGGTTATAGGGGGGGACCCAATTTTTTTATCAATATTTTTTTATCAATAATATCAATTTTGTTTTGTTTTATGTATGGCCCGCCAAAATGACTCTACTCTGCCTGATGGAAAGCATAAGCAAAATCCAAGAGTGGTGGTCACCATACTCATTGCGAATGTTTGGCCTTGGTAAAATGAAAGGCCCAAATAGTCTAGTCATTGTTGACTAGACTATTTGGGCCTCCGATCTCGCACTCACCAACAAAACACGACAGCACGAACGCTGTCATTTTACGTTGATTTTCTGTGCGAGGGTAGTACCGCCCCGGTCGAGCCGGCCCGTTCGTGCTGAAATCAGCGTGGCTCTACTACCTTTGGTCATAAATGCCTGCAAGTCAAGTGTCAGAAGTGCGTTGCCGTCCTTTGAAGCAGTACGCTGTTTTCTTTAAAATTTATCGGGTTATTATTATCTAATAAACATTCTTATGATGTAATTTATCTATCAACTGTTTGCCACCGATATCAAAATAATAATACAGATATCTATGAAAAACAAGTTGGTGATAAAAATATTTCAATAAACGAGTACTTCGCAAACTATTAAAAGGCTGTCTCTATAAAGAAAAACGCTGTTATTGAGACATAGTCCCAACATAACATGTACTGTAGGTTCTGTAGGCACTGTCCCACATAAAGGGCGTTAGTATACAGAGCGGAAAGCACTTAGTGTGAGATTAATTGTTACTGTGTGAATTTGACAGTCTCATTGAAGTTGGGACGAAAATTGCGTGAACGTTCCGTAGTTCCATAATGATTCATTACATATATTTAATCATTAAAATACTGCTGCAAATTGGAAATGAGACCATGTTACTATTTCTTTTTATTATTTAGAAATTTTTTTTTTTTTTTTGGACATCTAACATACAACGCCAAAGCTAAGCAGAGCTTGTGTTATGGTACCAGATAACTGACATAAATACTTATGTACTTTTTTTGAAAATACACACATATTTTACATAGAAAACACCCAAACTCCGAAACAAATACACACATCAAAAGTGTCTAGGGATCAACATATGTGTCTAGGGATCAACATATCTGTCTAGGGATCAACATATGTGTCTAGGGATCAACATACATTTTTGCAATAACTTTTCTCCTGATTGATATTAATTAAAATTTTCTTTAAGGATTCATCAAATAAAGTGTTTTCGTTTGTCACAGTAACGATAAACCAAGTCACCTTTGCATTAATAAAGAAATTTGCCATTTTCCTAATAAAGGGATTTTTGACATTTGAACCACTAACATTAAAGTTCGAAAAAAAGACTGAAATAACAGTTTTCTTTAAAATTTTATTAGGTAACTTAAACAATTAATAATCCGTGTTTCTACCGCGAACACTAACAACACAAGAATCGGTTTGGCATACTCAAAATGAGTTCATCCAAATCACGCTGTGGAATGGCCGCCCATGTTCGTTGCAACAACAAAAAAAGGTCTTCTTGCGACTGAATACCCTCCATATTCGGCAGAGCTCTTCTCTGTAGCATATCCCATGCATGCTCAATCGGGTTCAAGTCTGGCGACTGAGCAGGCCAGGGCCAAAGCCACATCTCAATCTCAAGAAATTCGCATAAAAATGCTTGATCCCTAGACACTTTTGATGTGTGTATTTGCAGATCATACAAACATTTGGTCCGACTCGGGAATCGAAAAAAACAATGCCAATAATTGCACACCTTCAGATGTTTATATACGTTCAGTTTAAGAGTCACAAGTGTGTCCATGGACGTTGGTCACCAGTTATCATCAGGTAGCCTGTCTGCTCGTTTTCCCCCTATGCTATAAAAAGCATATCTCAGACACTTTAATCCATACTTAATATTATACATTTGAAAGTAACCCTGTTTGTTGCGCTTTCACGGTTGAACCGTCGAACTGATTTGGATAACATTTACAATAGAGATCCTTCGATTTTTAAAGAAGGACATAGGTTAGTCTTAACCGTGATACCCGATATAAACGCGGTCAGAGCCGCGGTCTAAAGCTAGTTGTTTATAAAAGATGGTCATATTGCTTGAAAACAGTTACTATTTTAAATTTGGCGACGGATCCCTAAAGGTTGTGTTCAACAGCGTAAAATGATGTACTTGTAAAATGTGAGTCATTTCCGTTAAGGTGGTGGAGATAACGTTTTAACACTTTAATTATACTCTCTAATGATGTACACGTGAACTTTCTACAGAACAATATAATTATTAGACATAGGGATTCGGTTTTCGTATTGAGGGCTTGTTTTGTTTTAAAGACAACTACTGCATTAGGAGAAAATAAATCCTGTGTCACGGAATATTTTTTTATTATAGGTCATATATACATTCATACAACGGACACGAACACCCAGATTCAGAACACCAAATTGTGGATCACACAAAGTGTTGTACACACGTGGCGTACTAGAAAGCTACCGCTTAAACCACCAGGCCAAACTTGCAGTCAAAGTGCAGTGCAGTTTTTTTTTATAATTTGGCCTGCCAAACTGACTCTACTTTGCCTGAAGGAAAACATGAGCAAAAACGTCCAAGAGTAGTGGTCAGTATACTCATTGCGAATGCAAACAGTGCAGCATTGTGACACACACAATGGCGGCCTATTGAGATGCTTCTGCATCATTGGACCTCCAGTCCTGAGTAGCGAAAGAAATATAAGTATTTTAACTTTTGTGACCTATTTATTACTAATCAGGTTTAAAAGTTCAATATCTGTCTCTGGTCCAAAATACATTAAGATAGTCTAACCAGATTCATTTATCATGCATAGTCTGTAACAGCTCTTTATTTGTGTAAAGGAACTGTGACTACTCGTATGTCCATCAATGCCAGAACTTAAACAATGTACTTAATTCAGGATCAATTATAACACGCGTTAAACAAACCTCACAAAACCCGTAACTGAAGATAGAATCTTTACCAGAAGACAGCCTCAAACAGTCTATAACTTTAATATTCTTATCTACTCTGTATCATTACTACCTACACATTATCCTCTTCAAGTTTCCTTTTTAAAGCAAAGCCACACTTCGGCATAAATAGGCCAGCTCGACCGGAGTGATACTACGATCTCACAAAAAACCGATGTGACAGCGCCTGCAGTGTACACCGAGTGAGTGAGGATACCGGAGGCCCATACCCCAACCTCTCCCCATCCCCAAAGGCCGGCAACACACTTGTGACGCCTCTAGTATTGCAGGTGTCCTTGGGCAGCAGTAATCGCTTACCGTCAGGCGGTACGTATGCTTGATTGCCCCTAATTCCATAAAAAAAATATTGTCGTCTGTCGAAAAAAGCGACAAAGAAACATTAAAGTCAAAAACATAAACTCGCCATTTTGAAATGAAACAGCTTCCTGTCCTGTATATTGCTAAGTATAAACGAGTACATTCTGTCAAAGGAAATTCAATTTAGAAGCCCGCAAACCTTATGAACAAAAAGCCACTTTGTTTAGCAACCTGTGCTTTTACCGGGAAATCTGTAATGAAAAACTTATACTTATAAAATCTGTTCGCGCCAAAAAAAACAAAAAGTTCGACTTCGAAGGCAATAACCAGAGAAAGTTATACACCTCGGTGTTTTTAAAGCTCAGGTTTTGGAATTGCTAAATTATAAAGTTATGTTTTATCGAATGCTTTCATGAACCCAAGAATGTTTTTCAAGCAGTAATTGGTACCTAACATTTTAAGATGATTTTAAAATTAGATTAAAATTTAAAATTAAAAAAATCATTAGAATCATCATCATTCGGTCAATTTATTTGTCAATTTCATGTAAAATCTTAAAATTTGATTTTTAATTAATGTTGCGTATTTATTTTACGTATTTCGCTTTTTAACCGACTTCAAAAAAAGGAGGAGGTTCTCAATTCGACTGTTTTTTTTTTGTGTTTGTTACCTCATAACTTTTGACTGGGTGAATCGATTTTGATAATTCTTTTTTTATTTGAAAACTGGTGCTTCCCACCATGGTCCCATTTACATTTGATCCAGATTGAAGATGTTTTTTTTTGTTAAAATTTGTAGGTAATTATGATCATATTGCATCATTGATGAATTATGATAAGAATTAAAATCTAGTGAACTACGGTGACTACCTAAAACTAACACATTAAAAACATCACAGTAAGGAACACTTAAAATAAGTATTGCTGAACAAATAAATATCTCAAAAGAACCTTTCTCAATTTTCCCGAAACACCAATAAATGAAAGTATATATTTCATTACATTATTTCTTTATATATTGCCCGAGACTTTATCCCTTTGTTACATACACAAAGCCCATAATCCGTCAACCAGAAGCTGAAATAAGTTTATTCCAAGTATTTTTCCGTAATTGAATAAAGAGTTTTGTTCAAAGAGAAACCCACGTATTTACATTTTCTTTTTTTTTTATGTATGGCCCGCCATAATGACTCTACTCTGCCTGATGGAAAGCATAAGCAGAATCCAAGAGTGGTGGTCACCATACTCATTGCGAACGCAAACAATGCAGCATGGCCACCCACACCATGGCGGCCTAGTGATGCTTCTGCATCTTTTAGTCTAGTCAACAAGTATGGAACTTGTTGACTAGACCATTTGGGCCTCCGGTCTCGCACTCACCAACGAAACACGACAGCAAGAACGCTGTCATTTTACGTTGATTTTCTGTGCGAGGGTAGTACCGCCCCGGTCGAGCCGGCCCATCCGTGCTGAAATCAGCGTGGCTCTACTACCTACAACAATTTCACATTTTCAACAAACATTTTCATTTCTGGGTATTCAGAACACTCTTAATGTTAAATTAGTGAAATCGTTAGAGAAATAAACTTGTAGTAATCGTTTTATAATTTAAACTGTATGAGAACACAGCAGACACATTAGTTTTTGATCTCTTTGCGCCGCGGTAATTAGTACTGATACTGTAGTTTTAATAATGTTTACCGAAATTAACAGCTATTTAGGTAAATTAATGACAAAGGTAAAGAAATGAAAAAAAAAGCGGGAATTGAATGTATTTGAAAAAAAAAATGTTATTCTTTGCTATTCTTCATTCTTTAATTCGGTATTATTCTTCAAAACGAAGCAAAAGAAAACAGTAAAAATTAATGATGAATTTTAAAACTTCCAAATTAAAAACGTAATACCTATGGCTATTAAAAGAAATACCTACACGTAAATGGCTTATAAATTAAAACATTTTCATTTTTCATCGGATTTAAAAAAAGAAGATCCAACAAACTCCATACCTTACACATACCTTTAGGTACTTATTTTAAATAATAAATATGATCTTAATTGATGAGTTAACTACTTTGTTTCAAACTGAACCTTATTTGAAGGATGATAGAACACCTAATAAATTTATACATACTTTTATATAGATAAAACTGAATAACTCCTAAATTTACTCCCGACTAACTTCCTCGCCACAATTATATAAAGACCAAAACTTATTAATAAACTCCGTAATTGTCTAATTAAATGGAAATAAATTATTATTAATTAATTTATCGAGGTATAAAACTTTGCACTTTGTGCTACGTTTAAATTTGACGTAACTTTGAAACCATAACAAGCTTGAAGAAACTTTTAGGGAGATAAGTTACAAGGCTTTTAAAACGGAATTTGTTGTTCCTTTTTGACAACATTTTAGCATTTCTTTAATATTTAATTTTAACTAACTAACATAATTTTGTTTTGGCAAATCATTTTACATTTACAAAGTAAATAATTTGCAACGAAAGCATAATAATTACTGTAATTTTTGTAGTGAACTACTAAATTACTTCATCTTCGTTGTCCCTTTCATACGTGAGAATTTGTCGGCTTATCCTATTTTGTGCAGTCGCTTCTTCGTTGAAATGAGCTTCCCCTAGGAAACAGCTAGCAGAATCAACCAGTACAGAAATTTTATCTAATACTAGTTATGGCATATATATTTGTGTGTGTACGTAGGCATTTATATCGATTTAAACATATGTATGCACCTATGTATAACCTGTGTAAGTTTTAGTGAACAATAAGTTTATACAGTATTTGATACATTACAAACAACCTAAATCCACCTACTTCCTACTTTCTCTACATCACCCAAACGTTGACTGGTAGAGAATGCCTTGGGCATTAATTCCGCTAATACACTTAAAGGACATGATGTATCTATATATATAAAAGAGGAAGGTGACTGACTGACATACCCAGAGATCAACGCACAGCCCAAACTGCTGAAGCTAGAATCCTGAAATTTTGCATGTAGGTTCTTTATATAACGTAAGTGAGCACTAAGAAAGGAATTTTTGAAATTCCACCCCTAAGGGGGTAAATCAGGGGAAGAAAGTCTGCGTGAGCGAAGCCGCGTCAGTCATAAATAAATTAATTATGACTTATAGACGGACTGTACAACTCTATAGAATATTGTTGTGTTAGAATCTGCCAAACATGAATGAATTGGTATATTTTGTATTACATTAACAATAATATTTTCTTGTTACAGATTAACAGTACCAGGTCAAACAATGATACAGTTACCAAGCGACAAAGAAGATGAAGAAGAAACTGGGTCACGTTTCCGACGCACAGGCTCAGAGAGACTCCGAGATGGTGCCAAAGCTTTACTCCGAAGAGTAGAATCACTTAAAACGAGGAGAAGAAAACGACAAAATCGCACAGAAGTCATCGTATCCTCACCGCACTTTCTTGACGTGCAGCAAGACAAATACGCTGACCTTAGCTATATAGACATGACACCTACAACTCCCACAGCATTTCCTTTCCCAGACTTCCATAGTTCACCAATCCACGCCCCAGCAATTAGAACTCAACCACCTTCTCCCATGACTGTGATGCCTCCTTCTCCTATAGCTCCTTTAGAACAATCCTTTGTCTTGCACCCTCCATTTGGAGACGACAGTTCCAGTTATGCGTCAGATGGAAGTATGAGTTCAAGTAACAAGAGTTCAAAATCCAAATTAGGTAGAGCTAAAAGAATGTTTCATAGAGGTATCAGGAACGATGACTCGAGTGCTTTGAGTGATTCAGAATGTCAACCTGCGAGTTGGAGGCATAATTATTATAAAGATCACAATACTCATCAGAATACCGAAGTAAGTGATTTCAATATTTTACTGAAATTTAAGTCTCTATTTGCAGTTTCATCACACATCATCTTCTCTTCTAAAACACAAGTGTTCGTAATGTGAATTGACTTTGTAATACCTAGTTGCACTGCTCTTGATCTAGTGATAGTTTTGTGGCCAGACCTTGGAATTGATTGTCAGCGTATGATGATATGTCAGTAACTATTATTCGGTTTAACAATGGAACAACAATAGTAATTCTCCAATGCTGTGATGCACAAAGACTAAGTTTTCAGGTAATATGATCTAACTACGACTTACATCTACAACGCCTTAAATGGTTTCCTCATCTTAAAGGTATTGGATTCGCTTCGCAAAGATTTTATTTACTCTACTTAATTACATTGCATACTGCAACTATCACTGCAAGAAGTTTCTAAGACGCTGTAATGGAAATAGTTAAAACGAACTTGTACGGACTAGCAGCAGGGCTTGAAGATTTAATTACACCGAGATTGCCTGACGGTTGAATATTGACCGTTTGCAATGTCTTATCATGACCAGTATAACTTGATCTCTCTGGGTAGTCAGTAGGTGATGTTGCGGTTCTTACTATTTTTATCTTTTCTCATTTAATGAAACAAAATAACATACAATGAAATCTTTCATCTTGAATTCATGTTTGTTTTACATACTTTGGTGTGAAATTCATTTATATTTAGGTACTACTTCAACACATTTTTATTTAAGATATTTATAAGACGACCCCGTATTAAGAATATATCTTGTGTCACGGGTGAATTAGTAATTTCGTTCAATCCTCACACTTTTAAATACTAAAACTAAACACGACATATTAATACGACATTTCCTTTACATTTAGAAATTTATTTATACTTTCTGCTAATGAATAAATTATTCTTTTTCTAGGTGTACGTAGAACCTCCATCACCAGTAGAACTAAAACCAGATCCGGAGGTACTCCGAGAGGTTCAGAAGTCACCAGGTCATACGCACCATCGACGACAAGCCATAAGAACGAGCTCATTAAATTTAGGAAAAGAAGGCCAGAAGTAAGTATTTTGTACTTGGTAGTCAGTTACCTTATTGTCAATTCATGTTCTTCATCATTGTTGATTCAATTCCTGGGCCGCATAAGGTATTATTGGGTTTTATGATAAGATTTTACCAACAGCTACTTACAATAATAAATTATAATCGTATACGCATACATCTCATTTAACGCCTCCAACCACTTTGTTGATCTTGTTTGAATTAAATAGCGTTAGGCTTTCTTTTGTTCCTTTCTACGATCCCAAAAAAATATGGGAATCAGAAAATTAGCACCCAAAGACTGTTATCAGCCAAATTCAAGAAATTATAATAACAAAAGTAATTACTCCAGAAGCCATTAGTGCTAAACGAGTACCGTAATATACCATATTCTCACTAAGGTTAGCCGAATAACTTATTGCTTTCCTGATACTCAAAGTAGCTTGACTTATTACGTTCGTAGCTTTGATGATGGGAATTGTGTGTGTACGTATTTCTGTGAAATACGTTTTAGAACTTTATATATCTAACAACTTTTAATATATACTAAGAGCGTACTCTTTCTTAAAAGGCCGGCAACGCACTAGTGACGCCTCACACTCAATAATAAAAAAAAAACGTTTTTGTTATTACCTGTGATGTGCTTGTGTTTGTCTAAATCCGAAAAACGACTATCGAACAGAATGCGTGCAAAACGGATAAATGAGTTTGTATACATATATTTAATTTAGTTTTATCTAGGTTTTTAACTATACCTGAACCAATATTACACATCTGAAGAGTTAGTTTGTTCGGTTGAACGCGCTGACCTAAATAACTACTGGTTTAAATAAAAAAATCTAGTAGTGCTGGATACTCTATTTATCGATGATAGCTATATAGCCTATAACCCTGTAAGATGCTTTCTGTTTTAATGTTTTCAATAATATATATTTTTATACTAATCAAATTTATTTTGTCAGATTTCGCGACAGGAGTCTCAAGCGAGACAAATCTGCGTCACGGAGTTCAGAGTTGGACAGCAGCCCCAACTCGGCAGGATCCAGATCTCACGATGGTGATCACGATGATGATGATGACAGTCTCGATAATAAGACTAAAAAGTAATTACTGAATTACCATATTTTGATATTAATTTTAAGCTAATTACGAAACAAAGAAGCTTATTTATGTACTCTTTGTAGGAATGTTACTATGACAAGACAGTTCGTTTAGTGGTCAGTGATACCGACTACGGAGCTAAAGGCCGGGGGTTCGATTCCCACCCAAGACAAAATTGTATGATGAGACTGATCTTCCATTCTTTTTTTTATGTATGGCTCGCCAAAATGACTCTACTCTGCCTGATGGAAAGCATAAGCAGAATCTAAGAGTGGTGGTCACCATACTCATTGCGAATACAGACAATGCAGCATGGCGACAAACACCATGGCGGCCTAGTGATGCTGCTGCATCTTTTAGTCTAGTCAACAAGTATGGAACTTGTTGACTAGACTATTTGGGCCTCCGGTCTCGCACTCATCAACGAAACACGACAGCACGAACGCTGTCATTTTACGTTGATTTTCTGTGCGAGGGTAGTACCGCCCCGGTCGAGACGGCCCATTCGTGCTGAAATCAGCGTGACACTACTACCTTTTTTCTGTGTCTTTTTGTAATTTATCTATAATAAAATGTATTTGGAGATACATTATATATAAGTATGTTAATCGGTTGTCTAGTTACTACTTTACTCCTCCTAGTTTGGAATCGTCTGATCCTGTGAACATCTCATCACGCAGCTTAAAACCATTGTTAAACATAAAATAATAATTGTTTATTGTTTATAAATAAATAAATATAAATATTTGGACATCTAACACACAACGCCATCTAGTCCCAAGCTAAGCAGAGCTTGTGTTATGGGTACTAGACAACTGTTACAAATACATATATACTTTTTTTTTTTTGTAAATACATACATATTATACATAGAAAACACCCAAACTCCGAAACAAATATTTGTAGATCATACAAACATATGGTCCGACCCAGGAATCGAACCCGAGACCTCATGATCGCAGTCGCACACGCCAACCGCGAGACCAACGAGGCAGTCAAAAGGTACATTTTTACATTTATGGATAGGTATAGGATAGACAGAACCTTAATGAGAGCTGGAATCGTAGCTAGGTTCGAAACCTGTGTGACAGATCTCCAGTCCACGACTCTGGTGACTACAAAATTATTTCAGTAACTATAACTATCAAGAAAGTTACAAAAACAATGAGAGTAGTTGTGTATTTGTTAGTGTGTGTGAGTGTATCTTGTAAGAGTTGCAAAAATGCTAGCCTGTTAGGTAATTGAATCATCTGTGTTACAGGAACAATATCCAGCGATGGTATTCGTTTAGGACAAGCACTTTAAACGGTGGCCCTAAGGCGAACAATACTCTTCAACCTTCGCTTAACCAAAAAGATGCAGATTCTTATTGTAAGTATTAACTTTAAAGAGCATGATTATAACAATTAACAAATAACGTGTGTATTTTAGAGATGTCCTTTCTGATTTTGGAACTGGAGGGAGCTCTTCCGTCAAGGGACGAATTTCTGCATCAATTCAATTTGTCATACTAAAGATTTCGTTCTTACTTGTATTTTTTTGTGTATGGGCCTACCAAAATGACTCTACTCTGCCTGACGGAAAGCATAAGCAGAATACAAGAGTGGTGGTCACCATACTCATAGCGAATGCAGAATTGCAACAACGCAGCATGGTGACCCACGTCATGGTGGCCTAGTGATGCTTCTGCATCATTGGGCCTCCGGTCTCGCACTCACCAACGAAACAAGACAGCACGATCGCTGTCATTTTACGTTGATCTTCTGTGCGAGGGTAGTACCGCCCATTCGTGCTGAAATCAGCGTGGCTCTACTACCTTTCAAAGCCTTGAATACCAACTTATCTCTCTAGGAGTAATAGATTTAGAATAACTATTTAATTCTACCAACATCTAGACTGTCCAAGAATTAAGACGATGAGAATCAGTGATAATTGTTTAAAAATTAATTTAAATCCATACTATTATATAAAGCTGAAGAGTTTGTTTGTTTGCTTGAACGCGCTAATCTCAGGAACTACAGTCCAATTTGAATTTTTTTTACAGTGTTAGATAGACGATTTATCGAGGAAGATTATAGGCTATATATCATCACGCTAAGACTAATAGGAGTGGAGCACCAATGAAGAATGTTTCGAAAACGGGGGAAAATTATCACACTATGGGCAATAGGAGACGCAAACGAGGTTGCGTGTGCTAGTATAA
The DNA here is from genome assembly GCA_949125395.1 of Diaphora mendica. Classification (NCBI taxonomy): domain Eukaryota; kingdom Metazoa; phylum Arthropoda; class Insecta; order Lepidoptera; family Erebidae; genus Diaphora; species Diaphora mendica. The sequence goes on along the minus strand of OX421331.1, from coordinate 5,192,703 downwards.
TATATATGAAATCATTATACGCACAATTGTTCTTTCACTATGAACACTTTTTCAGTGTCCCGACCAATGTCATCGCTATCCTGTGGTCAACTCCATATTCTACGCAAACTTGCATTACTCCGGCTCACAGCGTGTATGGAGCGATACTGCCCTTCTCATAAGTCTGGATGGAACTGGGAGCTACCAAAGCTGATTCGTAAGATAAAAACACCAGATTATAAAGGTTAGTTTTTTTAAATAACATATCTATACTCTTTGCGCTGTAGCATGGTGCGCGAGTAACATTTCGTTTCACTCTTGAAAGTTGCCGCGATTTACAAATTATGACTTAGTATTTCAGCTGTACCACATTCGCAATATGTTAAATCATTAATAACTGTAGTAAATTCAATTAAACCATAATCTGTACTAAATTAAAGTAAATTAAATTAAACCACCACGCACCACGCTACAGCGCAAAGAGCAGAGTAGGTATATAATTTGTAGCGTGTACTTTCGTCTATGATTTTTCAATATCAACATAAGACCAAACAAATCATAGATAGAAAACCTATTAAAAATATATGTTCTAAGTATGGACACAATAATTGGGTTAGGGGGATATTAAAGAGAAAACCTTAGAAGCTTTACCACTGAAGACTTCCACTTCTAAGCATAGGCCTCACTCAATGTTCGCCATGGTTGTTTTTTCCATGCAGGTGCGGGTTCCAGGATGCTTCTGCCCATCCACTCGTACACAATCTTAATTGAGAATTAACTTTTCTATATAAATTAAAATCAAGTTCTGATTTTGTAACATGTATATAACAACTTGTTTGTCGAGATAGTTAATCTAGCTATATTATGGTGTTGATTAGTTTGTAAACAAGAAACCTGTTTATAAGTTTGTATCTATAGTAATAATTACGTCTAATTTGTCACTATAGTTACCATGATAATTTTCATATTATTCTCGTTTATGACTACCAAGAAATAGAATACTATAACATTGACAAAACATTTTGTGGAGGAACGGGTGTCATGTCCCTCCAACACAAAGGGAGGGTCCTCCGACCAGGCGAGGTGATCATGCCTAGCGGGCCAACTGCCCTAACGGTTGATGTTGGGAAGTTGTATATATGTTAACTGTCACGAGAACTTTTCACTGCGCGATTCAGGATTGGTACTGTTGTGTACTCCGTGTCGTGACGTCACACCGTAGTTCGGTGTATCTTTGGTCGATGACGCTGTAGCATGTTGCTGTTTGCGCTGTATGTGGCGACCTCCACATACAGCGCAAACAGTAACATGCTACAGCGTGACGCGACGCGACGGCTCCGACACGACCTCTGAAAATCAACCTACTACTAAAGTTTTTCGATTTATTCTAAGGGTCCTACAGCTAGCTAGTAAGTTGAAATAACTTTAATAAATTCTATTGTAACGTTACTCACTTATATTGAGAACATTGTTGAATGGATTATTGCTTTACTAGATAAAGTCTTATACGATAATAGAAACTTATTGTATCTCATGTTATTTCAAATCATGTTAGTAGTTGACGAAATTAAATACATCGCGAACCAATCAAGAGGCCAGAACCTCCAAAATCAATATCTATACAAATATTATAAACGCGAAAGTTTGTGAGTATGAATGGATGGATGGATGTTGTCTTTCACGCAAAAACTACTGAACGGATTTGGATGAAACTTAACAGTAATATAGCTTATACATCAGAATAACACAGGCTACAATTTGACGCGATAACCGACATATACGCGGGCGGAGCCGCGGGCAACAACTAGTAAACTATAATATTAAAGTCTGTCAATCAATCAATCATTTGCGGAAACATAGGTTAGTTACAGACCTTACGCTTATGCGGCGTGCAAATAAGTATTATATAAACAGAAATGTCATAGGTCTAATTATTCAAACACTTAAAATTATCTAAATATGTCAATTAAAATATCAAATAATGTCAATACAAAACAATGTTTACATGAAATGGAAGAGAAAAAGAAGGTTTCAGGTAGTACAAACACAGGTAGATAAAAATTGTCAACGAAAATTTTAATTAGATAAAGTAGATTGAAGAATCTTTTGATGTGATGATGTGACTATCACTCGGTGAAAAGAAACAAAAAAGCGCCTTATAATAGTTATTTGTTATACAAGAGTGCAAAGTTGCTTTTTAACCGCGTGCTCAATTTCGATAACCGTGCCAGCGATAGCGAGGGAATCAAAAGAGCACAAGGTGAAAAATCTTTAAACTCGAGTGCAACACGTAACTTTTCATCCCACCTCAGCGAGGAAATGGCTAAATGCAAAAAAGCATTTACAATCACAAAATACTAAATTAAAAAAAAAGTACACCAAGAAGGTTCCGAGTCTGAGTTTTTAACGAATAAAAAAATTAAAAACGGAAAAAAAAGTCTCGTTGGTCTCGCGGTTGGCGTGTGCGACTGCTGATCATGAGGTCTCGGGTTCTATTCCCGGGTCGGACCAAATGTTTGTGTGATCTACAAATATTTGTTACGGAGTTTGGGTGTTTTCTATGTTTAATATGTATGTATTTACAAAAAAAAAGTATATATGTATTTGTATCAGTTGTCTAGTACCCATAACACAAGCTCTGCTTAGCTTGGGACTAGATGGCGTTGTGTGTTAGATGTCCGAAATATTTATTTATTTATTTATATTTAAATAGGTTTAATGATGTTTTGACTTCACAAGCTTAGTGCACATGATGTTCTAAATTCAATTTAACTTTATCCTCTAGCGAATAAAAACGGCTTTTGCACTCAGATATCGAAGAACAAAAATACTCTTTCCGAGATGGAGGGATGAAAAATAATATTATTTTGTTATTCTGTTTCAGATAAAACAGTTTTCGGAGTACCTCTAACTGTGTCCCTACAGAGGACAGGTCACGCACTCCCAAAACCCATCCAATGTGCTTTGAATTGGCTCAAGAATAACGCTTTGGATCAGGTAATAATAAGTTGAATTCATTAAAAGAAAAAAAACCTACAGTGATATTCTACGAGATTTACACAGATTCACAAAGATACAGAAACTTATGATTTCTATATCTTATGTAGACACGCGTTAAAGGCACTACTAATAATTCAAGATGACGTCAAACGATTCTTTTCCAATTACTGTTTGACTTCGTTCCTGACGCACTTTTAGTAAAGTACTTAGTTGTTGTATCAGAATCTAAAGAGGCATCTGGTTGTGCCTATGAAATTGTTAACCTTAAAAAAAAAACTTAAATCAACAGTTTTGTTAACTTTCTTACAGATGGGTATCTTCAGAAAGGCGGGAGTAAAGTCTCGAATAGCGAAACTCCGTACTACAGTGGAAGCTGCTGGATCAGCCAACGCAACATTTGCAATAGAGAATTTAAACACCATAGAACCGAACCAGTCCAGTCTCAACTTCGATGGAGCTCAAGCCCATGACGTAGCTGACATGGTGAAGCAATACTTTAGAGAATTGCCTGATGCATTACTGACTAACAAGCTTAGTGAAACGTTTATTGCAATTTTTCAACGTAAGTATTACCTTATTCAAATTTCGGTATGTATTTATTCTTCCTCTTTAAAATTTTTGGACACTTCATCCAAAGACAAATAATTATGTGATGAGCACAGTTAGGTATTCGTTCTGTCTTGGTGTAGTGTATATATAGATAAATATGTATACATATTTAGCAGCTTGATTAATATGCATTTTTCCCATTGTACGAGTTCTGCCTGTTTCGAGAGAAATACATAGGTTGCTATACGTCATGAGTAAAAGTTATAAGATCCCTTATGTTTTACAGATGTTCCTGAACCGTTGAGGCCAGATGCGGTGCAATGTGCCTTACTGCTGTTACCTGAAGAACATTTGGAGGCACTGAACTCTCTATTAGTATTCCTGGCTGATGTAAGTATGTCTACACCAAATACTCGTACAACTGTAAAGAAAACAAGTTCATTGCAGATGTTATTGTAAGCTGAACTTTGAAGTTCATTGAAATTTCTCTACCACGTTCTATATCTCCAGGATTCTAAATCAGGATGTCCAATAACCGTTACAAATTTAAAAAGAGAGTGCTTATTCACCTTCTGCAGATGGCAGAATAATTTTTTTTAACAGTAGTCCTTTCTACAGTGTACGATTATTAAGTATTTATGTATTTATATTTATTTGTGTATGTATGTATATATTTATATGAATTTTTATGTTGGTTAGTTTCTATCCATTGCATCTATACCTGTTGCTGATTACAACTGTAACCTCGATGCAACTAACTTACCAAATCTATACACCCCCAAAAGTCTGTTGGTGGTGAATGCCCTGGGCATTAAGTCCGCCGATGTACCTACACAAGTGCATGAAGTTGTAAAGTATTAAAACTGATGACTTTAAAAGATATGTTTTTATAGGTGGCAGAACATTCGGCAATTAACCAGATGACTGCATCAAATTTGGCTGTCTGCTTAGCTCCTACATTGTTGAGGTTACATCATGCACCTCCTCAGACTGGTAGCACAAAAGAAGGGAATTCTAACAGGTAATATTTCTTTAGTGTTTAATCTTAACTTTTTTCTTCTCGATAATATTCCGATAATGTAAGCCATTTTTAAAGCTATAATAATTATAAAGTGTTACATTTTACTGACAGCTCTTTTTCATCACTAAGTAAAGATGTTTATAATAGAAAAACAAACACTAACACATACCTGCACTAAATAACACATACACAATAATATACCGGAATTAACAAAAATCTAAGCATAGCACAAAATTTTAAAAAATCGGCCAAGTGCGAGTTGGACTCGCGCAGGAAGGGTTCCGTATCATTATCTATATATTTCAAGTGTCTACCTGTTGCCGCTATCAATATCGAGCAAAACAATCACGTTTGTAGTATGGGAGCCCCCATAAATATTTATTTTATTCTGTTTTTTAGTATTTATTGTTATAGCGGCAAAAGAAATACATCGTCTCTGAAAATTTCAACCATCTAACTATCATAGTTCATGAGATACAGCCTGGTGACAGACGGACGGACAGGCGACAGGCGTGTGGGCGGGATTAGTCCCATACAAAAAAAAAGACCAAAATAATTAAGATTTAGCCAACTCCTCCCGTTAATAAATAAACACTAAACAGCGTAATGTATATTTTCAGGATGGTTATAGAAAGTGTGGCGGACCAGCGTCAGATTAGCGAGAGCCGAGCCGCGCACGCGTGCCTCTTACTTCTCATACAGAAACATCAACAACTGTTCTTAGCTCCCGCTGATATGTTAGCACGGTGTAAATTTAATTATTTTGAAGAGAGTGTGCCGGTAAGTGTAAGTTTAATATTTTTTCTATTATTACTAAACATTTGTATATTCAAACAGACAGTGAAACGAAACACCAACCTTTATATTTTTTATGACTATATATGATTTCTTTTTACAATGCTATTTTTTAAGACATTGTCAGAGAAAATTTAAATCAATTTTTTAACATATGGCTAAATCATTCGTTTACATTTTTATTAGAAAAAAAAATTAAACTCTAAATTATTCTCATACCTATATAATAGGTCTTTACCTATGAAATTGCCGTTTAGTATACAATAAGTGAAAGTACTTCTTTTTTCAAACTTTTTTATTTCTGTTATTCGAAGTAATCACCCATGCAATCGACGCATCTTTGCCAACGCATTGGCAGTTTATTGATGCCCTTCTTGTAAAAATCAGCTGGACGGGAGGCAACAAACTCTTCAAAGGCATTTTGTACTGCCTCTCGGGAATTGAAATTTTTACCCACTAAAAAGTTGTCTAAATTTTGGAAAAAGTAATAGTCGGTAGGTGCAAGTTCTGGTGAGTATGGCGGATGAGAGAGAGCTTCCAACCCCAGCTCTTGCTGAGCAGCTAGTATATATATACTATTCGCCATCTCACAGTCGAAAGGAATACATTAGAATAGGAAAGAGAAGATATCTGAAGTTATTAGAATTTATGTACTTATAGGAACTAAAATTCAAGATAAATGGGCTACTGGTTACGAAGCAACTTGCCTGTGTGAGACGGGCAAATTAACACACAAGTTTAGACACGAGGTTTCCTAATAATAACTTTAAAAAAATATTTTTTCAGGTGGCCTTAGAAGAATTAGGCGGCGATTTCAATCAAGACTGGAAAGGTTTCCAGCAAGCCTGCATAAAAGCTTTACTCAAAGAAGCCAAAGAAAAGTAAGTTGTAAACACACACAAACTAAATTCTACCCTCCAATATCTAAACTCTTAAATTGTTTGTAGATTCTCTCAACATCTTCTTGGATATTCTCTTTTTGTAAAGTATTGTTTAGACTCTAACTTTTTTCATGCTTTTTTAGAGTCAGTGGCCGATCAGGAAAGAGGTGAGACATCGGTGTTAGCGCGTTGACCATAGATTTTATTACATCATCGATGTAGAATTCATATGTTTCTTACTGAAGACAGAAATTCGAAATTATAAAAATGCTTTTGTAGTATTGTTGGACGTAATAATATTTATCATTGTATTTTTAACGTCATTTTGAAAAGAAATTATTTTTCGGTCTTTGGATCACTTAATTCAATGAATTCAATTCTTGTATTGAAATTTTCATTTTATCACCTGTTTAACAAACATGATCATTTTAAATAAAATAATTAACAAAATGTACATGTACCGTTAAACAATGGGCATGCTTAATTAAACACAAAGAATATGTAAATTCACAACAAGATGAAATACTATTTTTTTTTCAATAATCATAGAATAAAGGTTAAAATTATGTTTAAGACATTTTGGAAAAATCTTCGTTTATTTTTGATTATATTTTAGTAAAACCCCGATCATATAATTTAGAATGTGAAAAGATACTGCGAATTGGCTTCTTTCCAATATCTTCTACCCATCTGCGTGTATTTATTTTGCTACTTTATAATAACCATCAATCTTCTTTAATTTATATTTTCCAAATTATTCTTCAGTAAGAAACAGATCAAGTTCTAAATAATTTCCATCGACACCATTGATCACGTCACATCCATTAGTACTCCTGCCATGGCCACTTAGGTGTTCTGTAGTATTTTAAATTCCTTTTGAACTATCAATGTTGCTTGGTGTAATTCTGTATGAACTATTATTAATAACAAACTACTTTTTAATTAAGGAAGGAAAGCAATTATAGTCCATAATAATTGGAATGCGACATTGGCAATACTAAGATATAAAAAATTACTAATATTTAATGAAATGTTGATCATTGAATTAATAACATAATTGGCTGTTCAGATCTGTAGCATATCCATGCTCACTTAAAGTACAAATTTCTATAATCATATCATCAAGGTAGTAAAGTCAATTAAAATGTTGTCTTTATGGTGAGAACGACTATTAAAATTTTGTCGTTTAATGCACTTTTAACTGTGGACAACACGCATGCTCAAATGTTTGAACTAGTTCAGCTTACTAGTGAAAATTTAGGAACGAAAAGAATCCAATATTAAAACGTCTGTAAATGATTGCAGAACTCGAGGATGGATGTCTGTGTCAGGAGCCGCTCCCCACGTAGAACTTTGTTGTAAAAAGGTGGGAGATGGTCATCCGCTCAGGCTATGGAGGGCTACTACGGATGTGGAGGCGCCGCCGCAGGAGGTTATGCAAAGGTATGTTCAGAATATAGATTTGGAAATTCTGTATTGTCTAGAAGTTTCGAAGTATGTATCGTATCAGGTCTTTTGTCATATTATATAAAAAAAAATCGTTCATTCGTCCTTTTTTTTTATTTTTATGGAGTATATGGTAAATGTAAAAAAGTAAGTGGTAAGCGTTTGCCGCCGCCCAAAAAGAGTACTTCTGACAAAAAAAATACTACAACTAATCTCATTTTTATAGATTTTTAAAATATCTAAATATTTTGCCTGGGCCAAATCTAAAAGAATATTTAAATTTTACAACTACACTTTACTATTTTAGGGTTTTTGCTTTGATTCGATTCCCTGGAATTTTTCTAAAATATTTTGGTGTTTTAGGATACTCCGCGAGCGACATATATGGGACGATTCTTTAGTGAAGTGGAGAGTGGCGGAGAAATTAGGGACCAACGCCGAAGTCTTTCAATACATAACTGCGTCAAGCATCAATCTGCCGTCCCGGGATTACTGCGTCTTACGGTAAGTACCATGAATTATCGCTTTTTATTAGTAAGGAGTTATTAGTTAAATAATAGTTTTGCATTATGTTTGAAGATTCCCAATTAATTATTTTAAATAAATTCATTAAAAAGTGTTTATGAAAGACGTGGTCACATTTTTGCTGAAAAGTAAAAAAATTTGCAATTTAAATTTATTTGTTAATGTTTTTCTAGCCAACTAAGTGTTAAACTAATATCCTTTTAAGTCTTATTCAACCTCCAAATTAGGTACAGCTACGTTCAAGGCAGACGCCTCTTACGAGATACCTAATAACTTTATCGGTACAAGTTGACAGCTCACTGTCTATCGGTATTATGAGTCACAAATTTTCTTAAATTATGCCAGTGTTTGGGAGGCTTTCGTTCAGTAGTGTATAGTGATAGGTGATGATGAGGATGATATTAATCTAGACACGCGGTAGCGTGTCAAGCCAAGTTCAAGCAAAGGAACTGGCTAGCCAGCGCCGAGTGTAATATTACACGAGCCACTTGGTGCCACTTTTGACCCTTCTATAACTCAAAACTTCTTTAACGTAAACACATAAAACTACGTGTGTTTAATTATATCCATAAGGACATCTAAAAGCCCAAATTTCATGAAGCTAGCTCAAATGGTTATAAAGATATGAAGGTCAAAAAGTCGTAAATTTTAGCACTGACTGACATATATATAGTACCTAAACCTAACCTACTTCCAGATGACCTAGAAGGATGAAATTTGGAATCCAGCTCGATAATTGTGTGTAAGCGTAGAAAAAAAAATATCTAAAAATTTAAAAAAGTAAAAAAGGGGGGTCCCCATTAATTTGTTTTTTAAATTGTAGCGTTGGAACCGTCGTTACAAGCAGATATTTGAAACTAACCCAATATATGTATTATTAAATCTCAATACCTGCCTAGTTTTATTTACAAATAGTAATGATATCCCACCAAAAACATAAATGTAAAAAAGGAGAGCCAAGTTCAATACAAAAATTATCCTTGGCTGTGGGCCTCGCCGAAAAAAGGATGGAGATCTAAATGAGTGCCAAGTTCTATGCAAAATCCAAATATGAACAAGCATTAAACTCTATTTCTTTTCTTTATTGGATACCTATAACAATTATCAGAATTGAAATATACTTTATAAAATGACTGATGACTATGATGGCTTTCGTTCAGTAGTGTATAGTGATAGGTGATGATGAGGATGATATTAATGCCTTTTACACGACTCTTAAATTTCCTTAGGTATTCCTTTTTGCGATACTTTGTTATAAGCATCATTTGACTGCACGAACGGCGTAATCTAGTGTTCAAGCGGTCGCCTCACGGCTTCCTACTCGAAGTGTTGTGGATCCGATCCCCAAGTGTTCTAGTTATTTTTTGTGTTCGTTTGATGCATGGTATAACAATATACTACGCCAGGTATGACATTCCGACGAACGACATGACGTCATCATCGCTGTAGCTGGTTCCGGTTGGTTTCTTTCGTGTTATGTTGCTATTCGCTTGGTTGATTTCGTGTCATGTTGCTATCACGTGGTAACTGGATAGTGATGCCACCTCGGGGAGCTCTCGGAATGCGAGACCTTGTTTTCTTAGACCATGGTTTGATGTATGTTTGTAAAGTCCCCTGCGATACAGGATTAATTCAAAGTGCGAGGGCTGTCTTTAAAAAAAATGTAAGTTCCATTTTTAGGGTTCCGTGCCAAAGGCAAAAAACGGAACCCTTATAGATTCGTCATGTCTGTCTGTCTATCTGCCCGTCTGTCTGTCCGTCCGTATGTCACAGCCACTTTTTTCGGAAACTATAAGATCTATAATGTTGAAACTTGGTAAGTAGTATTCTGTGAACCGCATTAAGATTTCCACACAAAAATAAAAAATAACAATAAATTTTGGGGGTCCCCATACTTAGAACTGAAACTCAAAAATGTTTTTTTCATCAAACCCATACGTGTGGGGGGGTATCTATGGATAGGTCTTCGAAAACGATATTGAGGTTCCTAATATCATTTTTTTCTAAACTGAATAGTTTACGCGAGAGACACTTCCAAAGTGGTAAAAAATGTCCCCCCCCCCCCCTGTAACTTCTGAAATAAGAGCACGATAAATCTCAATACAAACTTCCACCGAAAATTGGTTTGAATGAAATCTATTAAGTAGTTTTTTTTAATACGTCATAAATCGTAAACTGCAATTTACCTTTCATTCAATCAACACAAATAAAAATATATATATGTTACTTGCTGCTGCGGAACCCTTCATGGGCGAGTCCGACTCGCACTTGGCCGCTTTTTTATTTATTTTGTTCATGTTACATTCAGGTCTTGGCAACAAGGCGGGGGTGGAGGTGGCGGCGGTGGCTGGTGTGCGGTGGCGGAGACGTCGGTAGCGCACAGCGCGGCGCCGCCGGGAGCTGGTGCGCGCGGCGTGGTGCTCGCCTCGCGCTACCTCGCGCAGCCCGCGGGCAAGGGCCGCTCACGGCTGGTCCACCTCGCTAGAGTCGATACTATGTAAGTTTACTTAATCGTAAAGCCATCTGTTACATCAAATACTGATCACTCATATTCTTTTTTAACCCCCGACCAAAAAGGTGTTATAAGTTTCACGTGTCTGTCTGTCTGTGGCACCGTAGCTCCCGAACGGATGAGGCGATTTCAATTTAGTTTTTTTGTAGGAAAGGTGAGTTACGTGCGAGTGTTCTTATACATGTTTCATGAAAATCGGTTGAGCCGTTTAAAAGTTATGGGGGTGAAAGTGGGGAAGAGTAACCGAATGTCTGCAAAAATATCATCGAGTGGGGTCTCAAATGAAAGCGCATAACGTGTTTTTTACTTTTTAAAGGGAACTCAGGTTATTATAATTATTGGAGTTTTTTTTAAATTTTGAGAATTTATAGTTATTGATTTTCATAAGTTATTAAAGTGATCTGAGAGATTAAGGTACTGTGTTTATTACAAAATTGAACATGTTGGACACAGTGTATCTCTACGACAAGTAGTAACAAGTTGCCCATTACGATTCGAGTCTTAGTACAGGGTGCATTCACTTTTAAAGTTTAATACTTATTTCATTTAGAAATGCTTATTTTAAATAGGTACAATACATCAGAATGAGAGTGTAACTTAAGAAAGTCATTATTGAAGATAAAATTCAAATTTTCTGTACTACTATTGCTATCATTTTGCTCTAGTACTTGAACTATCTATCTATAATACTAATGTGGTAAAAACCTTCAATTTATTTTAACATTTCAGGGGCCGTACTCCAGAATGGTACAACAAGTGCTACGGTCATATCTGCGCTCTATATCTTGCTAGAATAAGGGCTTCGTTCAAGCACAATACAGAAGGTCCAGAATCAAATGTATGATCCAAGCATTCCACTTAAGTCGGTCACGAGACCGACTTAAGTCGACGTTTCCCAACGTCTCTGTAAATACGAAAATTCCTAGTTGGAATTGGAATGGATTGGCAGCTCGTAGTAGTTATTAACGTATCGTTATTGAGAAACTGTTAATTTTAATTCAGAAAATAACGTTAATAACTTTTATATCGTAATTATGTTATACTGGCATTTAATAATAAATATATATGTGTATGTATAGCATATATTTTTCTGGTAATAAGTAAAATTTTCATCCTAGAATCTGTATAATCTGATATTTATAAATTATCAAATTATATTTTACCAATATCAAATATAGATTTATATTATATTTAAATAAATAGGAATTGTATATTATAAGAAAAATAAAATTTATATGTGTCATACAATATTCTTATATTTTTGACCAAATTTAAACATATATGTATAATATATTATTAATATGGAAACACCGGATCTGATATCATCTGTGTAATGTTGCCCTAGTTAAAAAAGTTTATAATAAACTTGTTCTTTGTAGTTGTTGTAAATAAATTGTCAAAATCATAATAATATAAACAATATAATAAAATTTGCTGCATAATAAATTATTATTACTAGAATATGTTATTTTCTACCTACCTCTACAATACAAGTTATACTAAACCTTAATCCCCACAAAGGGATCTACCAAAAAGCCTGATTTGTTTGAAACTTTAGTTAGACATTAAATATTAGTTAGGTTTATCCCTTGGTGCGTTGTAAATATAAAATAAATAAAACTCAAATTTAACATTTAATTATTTAATAATATAAATATCAAGAAATCTCGTTGATTAATAATTGAATATATAAAAATATTCTGTCTTACCATACCATATGTAAAGTTATCGTTACATATCACTAGTCATATTATATAAATAAATAAATGAAAATAATAATCAAATATTACATACATTATAACCGTACCTGTCCTGTGTTCAGGAACATAGTATTTAATTATATATACTTATATATATAAATACATTAATATTATTCGTGTATTCAATAATATAATAAAAATAATTTTTTGAACGTGAGAAATGTATGAAGCGTAGAATGTTGTATTGATAAATTGTTTTAAGTATGTGTTTTATAAAAGTCTGATTGTAAATAGTTGAATTGTTGACTATTAATGTAAATGACCATCACAATTTTTAATGTACTTAGCTTAATTATTTGCATGGAGTGTTTATATAAAATAATAAAAATAATATAAAAAACATTTAGATGCAATCCCCGTTTCATGCAATTAATAATTTATATAGTGTGTGTTGTATTTAAATTAGATATATAAGAAATAAAGTTATTAACCATAGTTATGGCCTTGTCCGTAAAAAAAAACACTCCATGTAAATATTTTAAATATTTTCCTAGAAGGGAAAATTGATTTGAAGCCAAATATCGCAAATTGATGATATTAAAATCGCTTGTAAAGTAAATTTTAATCATATTTTAAATGATAATGTGTAATCTCAATATTTTAATGTTGTTAGTTACCTATAATTTCACAAATTGTTGGTGCAAGTTATTTCTAAGAGAACATAATTTTAACAGGAATGCTTTTCGAGAGTGAACATAGATTATTATCTGAGGCCACAGAAGTGATCCCCAAAGTCGAGCAAAAGAAGACATTATAACTTTGTCTATGTTTTTTATCTTTTCTTCAAAGACAGAATCGGCATTGCGATTTGTGGGACTCTTAAATTGATTTTAAAGAATAGATACCAAAAAAGAACCTTCGATTTTTTTTTACGGATTAATTAAATATTTCTCGGTTTTCAATTTGCCAATCCACTACTTTAAAAATCATAATTATTTTACGTATTTGGAACAACAATATTTCACATCTCGAATCAACATTCAATAAATTATCATATTTCGTTTTTTTTTCGAAATGTCCAAAGAATAAGCCCGTGGTTCAGCTGATGAGCGCTCAACGCGCGTTTACAACTACATGTAATTTCATTCTAGGAGTACACATGCTAACGCGCGTATCTAGAATGAAATTAAATGTAGTTGTAAACGCGCTTTAGCAAAACGCAAGTTGAGTGCTCATCATCTGAACGTAGCCTTACTTTGTGCAAATTCTGTGGTAGATATTCGATGAAATTTATATGATAACAGAAAATATTAACCTCTGTGTAAGATTTTCCAAGTGAATCTCGAACTTACACAAATGAAATCAAGTGTTAGATTAATAAAAGCATCACACAATCAAATAGAAAAAGGCCAGTTTTATTAGTACCTACACACTTTTGTCAATATGTCAAGATTAACAAGTTATGTACAGTTTGAAGCCATAGAGGTATTTTTGATAGAGCAGGCAAGCCAGACCTCCAGCCGTCCCTCAGTTAGAAAGAGAGAGAGGGTCGCGGTACCTATCTGTCTCTCTACTCGCGTAGTCGCAGTTAGCGCGGAAAAGCAGCATAGCAGAAGGATTCGACGGTTAATTGTAGTGATTGGATTACCATTATTAGTCCTTTACTGTGCATGCGTCAGTAGACAAAGAAAGATCTCTCTTTTAACAGTTGGACGTTTCCGCTTACAGGCAGCCGTATGTCTTCCCACTTTATCTAAAATAGCTCTATGTTTGAAGCACGTTTGGTTCAACCATGGTTTAACAATATACTTCGCAAGGTTTATCATTCCGAGACACAGTGATCACGTGGGTGACATGAGCCTTATGTCATTAGTAATGACTCATTACATTACCGCTATCATAGGTTCTAGTTGGTTCATTTCGTGTTATGTTGCTATAAAGTGGTAACTGGATAGTGACGTCACATTGTGTCGCTCTCGGAAGTCGAGACCTTGTTATCTTAGACCATGCGTCCAACAAAGTTTTTTTTAAATCTGTTTTTATTTTTACGAGATACTTAGAAATAGGTAAAAAAGGTATTTCTATAAGGACATAAATTTCAATAAAAAAAAATGATTTTAAGATCCATTCCAATCTTTAAGTATAATTAAATACACTCAGATACAAAACAGGACTACTGCACCATTTAACAAACTGTATTTACTCAAATATTTGAAATGTATAAATTAAATCAGTGCATATAGTTTATTGTAAAATAATTATGATATTCACCGTTAAATACTCTGTCTCGGAAAATATGTAAAAATAATAAACTACTTAATGCATTGTGATTTAATCTTTATGAAAATATATGGACCATTGTATTGAATTAAGTTGAATTTTTATTTCTCCACCCGTTTCCCTTTTCGCCACTATTAATTTTAGTAGAAAATCTGTCTGTTTCGGTGGCGCATTGGTAATATATGCGAATACTGAGGCCTCAGGTTCGGTCTTACCGAATGTTTTATGATCTGCAAATATTTGTTTCGGAGTTTGAGTGTTTTCTGTGTACAAATATTTTTGTAGGTACATATTTACAAAAAAAACTTTTTATAAAAAAAAAAACGACTTCCAAAAAAACATCCAACGAAAACTCCCTGCCAAAAAACACTAAAAGCGTAAAATAAACTGGCTCTTCATAAAGCCAATTCTTGTTGATACCTAATTCTTTATTCATTTATAATGTGTGCTAGGTACCTAGAATCTGTATGATGTCGGTGCCAAGCGACTATCGCATAGATTTTTGTAATTGTTTGTTAACATATTCTTTTGGGCTTGGCACCGACTTCAAACAGATTTTAGGTTTCTAACTTAAAAGATGACGGACTTTCGTACAAACTTTCAACCCCTATTTCACCCCGTTAGGGGTAGAAATTCTAAAATTCCTTCCTTAGTGAGTGTCTACTCAATAAAACAATCCATATGAATAACTGAAAGACTACAAATGAAGGTCTATACGTAGGGTCGGTTGTCGAACAGTGAACCAACCAGATACAGTGAACCACCATCATATTTCTAAAATCGCGATGTTGCTCACCTGCACGATGGTGTCAAAACCAGTGCCATGTACCTCCTTCCCTTCTCCCGTAGTGAGCCGACGACCACGGCTTGAGCGAAATGTATGATATGTGCTTGTTTGTTTCCCGCCTAAAAAACATACTATTTTCAAGTAAGTGTCTCGATTTTTGTATTTTTTGTTTTTAATTATAAGAACAAAAGTGGTGTGGTGTAAATATTTTTATAGCTTTGGATGTATTATGAGCATATTGCATTCTGAAAATTCCAGATAAGACTTATTATTTTTTATCTTGAAAGTTGAATAGTTCCTGTATTGAACAGTGAACCTGGTCTGCATATTACACAGTGAACCGATTCACTGTGTACCTTACAATCCTGGTTGACTGTTTCTTGAAGTGTAATTTAAATTATTTCTTTTAAAATGCCAAGGCAAAAAGGAGTTACAGATAGGAAAATATACAAAAGATTGATTGAAGATGATGTCCACTTTACGTATGGAACTCCATTAGAGCAGCGGCAAAAGCTTATAATATCCCATACCCTACATTGCGTCATTACGAGAAAAACAAAATTAAACATGGGACAGTTATATTACAAAGTTTGACTAATGATGCAGCTTCTGCAATTTTTGACACAAATAAAAGCATTAATCAAGAGATTCAACTTCTATGAAAGAGACATGACGTTTAAATTTAGGGAACCAGCTAGACCTCAGATCGAGAAAGTATATCTATAATTTCGTGTTATTATACATCTATACGTCTTATTAAATGTAAACTTGTCTTGGCATAACATGACTTGTCTATGATGAATTTGAAGTATTTTGATTTCATTATTTTGTCTCTGATTTTGCAGTGATAGATAAATTAATGAAGATTGGTAGCTTTTGTTGGCAGAAATTTTTATTTGTCATTTCTGTAGTAAGAATAAAAGATGATTATTAAAGATTCAGTGTTCTTTTCTACAAAGAAATGTCCTATCAACTCAATGATATTATGGTTCACTGTTGAAATAAGGGTGGTTCAGTGTAAACCATCCATAGTACACAGTGAGCCAAATTTCATTTTTTATTTAAACCTCTATACCGTCTTAGTTAATTATTTGGTCTTTCAGTGGTCTTTAACTAAGAAACCTAATAAAATTACCTAAAGGATGACACCAAAATTAGACTATTATCTTCATTTTCTAACAAGTTACACGAGTTTGAAAAACAGGTGGTTCACTGTTCGACCACGAACCCTACGTGTAATATTAAAATCATCCTCTAATCCCTAACTGTTGAAGAGTTTAACTTTCTATCATTAGCTCACCTAAATAATTTGTAAGTATACGACTAAAGGTCTTTAGATACGTATGAAATTGAAAGAATTATCCTCCAACTTCTAACCGTTGAGGAGTTGTACCTTCCACCTTCCATCATCAGCTTACCTAAATAATATGAAATAATACAACTAAAGGTAACATATATATATATGATATTTAAAGATTTATCCTACAACTCCTAACCGTTAAGGAGTTGTACCTTACATCATCAGCTCATCATCATAAAATGATGACTATCAGACGCAAATAGCGGTGCAACTTCAGAAAATATACGAAAAACATAGTATGTTCCTACAAAAATGAGGGTTTCCCCTCGATTTCCCTGGGATCCCATCATCAGATCCTGATATGGTGGCAATGGGACCACCTCGGGAGCATACCCTTTCGAATACAAAAATAATTTTCCAAATCGGTCCACAATTGACGGAGTAATCGGTGAACATACATAAATAAAAACATACAGTGGAACATAGAACTTCCTCCTTTTTGGAAGTCGGTTAAAAAGAAGATTAAGTGTATTCATATCAGTTGTTTAGTATCCATAGTATAATCTCTGATTTCGTTTGGACTACCTATAAAGTGTTAGTGTTAGATGTTCAAAATATTATAAAAAATAATAATCTAAACATAGTAAAAAAAACATTCAAGGCAGATCCTGAATTATTGTGACCAGACATCTTTAAATATTATACTCTAAATACATGCACATTTCATAAATATAAACATACATAGCCTCAGACCAGACCAAATATTTGTATGATCTGCAAATGTTTGTTTCGGAGTTTAGGTGTTTTTTTTTTATGTATGGGCCGCCAAAATGACTCTACTCTGCCTGATGTGAAGCATAAGCAGAATCCAAGAGTGGTGGTCACCATACTCACTGCGAATGCAGACAATGCAGTATGGTGACCCACACCATGGCGGCCAAGTGATGCTTGTGCATCTTTTAGTCTAGTCAACAAGTAAGGAACTTGTTGACTAGACTATTTGGGCCGCCGGTCTCGCACTCACCAACGAAACACGACAGTACGAATGCTGTCATTTTACGTTGATTTTCTGTGCGAGGATAGTACCGCCCCAGTCGAGCCGGCCCGTTCGTGCTGAAATCAGCGTGGCTCTAATACCTTTATTTTTGGTACGTTTCTACGTAACGTCACACCTTACGTAGAAATGTACCATAACGTCCATAACACATTAACAACGCGAGACTACGGCTACTATTAGGTATTCTGTGCTACGGCTTTTGAAACTTGTTTCATACTTTTTCAGCGTCGTTTTTTGTCGTAGTTGGGTTTTAGTTTTTAGTTTTTTTTTATTCACGTTGAAACTACTACATGAACAGATTTAGATGAAAGTTTACAGTAATATCGCTTAAATTTCAGAATAACACAGGCTACTATTTACTGCGGTAACCGACATACCCGCGGCAAAAAGCTACTTCTTAAAGCTCTCAACTATCATAGTGGATACCAAAACAGTAGTGGATCACAGTAGAACACTGGAATCATTTTGATCACCAGCATTAAACCAGTTTTAAACCCTTTTTGGTGGGGGAATCCCCTCGGACACCACCGACTGGTGGCTATGTCGGACTCGAATAGACTAAAAACCGCACACCGTCTCGGGTACTAGAAGCCGGAGAACCAGGTGCACCCTCGAAAAGAAATCCCTGGATTCCCGACGTACCTCGGGCCACCTACGGTTTGTAGATGGCCCTTCCTGTGTAGGAACCCTGATACACCTATTCTATTTAGAAAAGGGCACGGTGGCCGCACCTGTCATCCTAGCAATAGTAGCAGTAATAGCAGTAGTACCTGGCCCGTTCCCGCGCCTGGCGGACCGGGAGAGTTCTAAACCTCTCCCGGTCCCGCTACGCCATTTACTTTGCAGTCATAATTTGCTCGCAGAAAGAGACGGCAGAGTTCCACGCGCTCTCGCTCCGCAACATATCCGCAATCATGTTACCGAGCGAGAGAACTGCCACGAGGTCACGCCCGGCTCGTGCGTGGGGCGCCACGCTGGACATTCTGCCAGCGTGTGGAATGCCGTGTCCATGGTCTGGCCATCGCATTGGAGGCACTCAGGTGGCTCCTTACGGATCAGACGCAGGTACTCAGGGTGCTCTCCAAAGCATCCTTTCCCTGTGTCAGCCGGTATGAGAGGCTTCCGTGACCCGTGATGCCCCTCGTGCCAATCCTCCATAACGGGTCTTACCGCCGCAATAACCGCGTACCCAAGGTTTAAAACCCTATCTGTTATCCCTTGTATTCTAAAGGCAATGCCATGCTAAATATGAATGGTTTGGTTAATGATACTGGTTATTGAGGCAGAGCTCTAGTTGATGTCTTTAATAGTAATATACATGTTAAGTACCTAGTTACTAGTTAGTTTCGAACTTCCCAATTTCCCTTAAGGAAGGAATTCAAAGGGCCGCAATGCACGACTAGCTGGGACTTTTGAGCTTTTTTTTTAATATTTTTCTTACGAACCAAAAAAATATAATTGGTGAATCTATAAACATATTAGTGTAAAATAATAAGTTACTAAAATTCACATTACTAGAATCTAATTAGGTAGGTATTATTAGCAGATGTAATTATCTGCCTATTTAAAACTCTGTTATACGAATGAGTTTCACCGAGTGAGTGAGGATACCGGAGGCCCATACGCTAATCCCCTTACCCCTACCTTCCCCCATCCCCAAAAGGCCGGCAACGCACTTGTGACACTTCTGATGTTGCATTGCAGGTGTCCATGGGCGGCGGTAATCGTTTACCATCAGGCGATACGTCTGCTCGTTTGCCCGCCTATTCCATAAAAAAAAAAACGAACATAATGGTTACAAAAACCTTAAATTATGTTAAAAAAGTTAGTAACTGCATTGCAGGTCACTACAATATTATCAAATGTAAGGAATTCAAAAAGTTGCATCAGACATTCACTGGCCAATCACCACGTAGGAATTATCCTACGCACGTGTCATTGGGTAAAAGGTAATCCAGTTGCAGACAGACTTAAATTTCGTTACTTTACAAGCAGTGTAACAAAATATTTTCTTAAAATTTAATATTTATATCATTTCAAAATACTTTAAGTAACTGCATTAATTATTCAACATGCTATTTTTTTACATAATTTGAAATAAATGTTAATATAAATATCATTTTGTTTTAGACATAGAGAACAAGAGTGATAATTGGTTTATTCTAGTGTAATGGAACGTAAACAAGCTGCCACTTTTCAGGAATATAAAAAATCATTCATGTCAGTCTGCTAACCCACAGTGCAATGGGTAGCCGTCTAATTTTTATGTTATTAAACTCATAGTGCTTGTTTGTTATTGTATTCGCGTGTTCTAAAGACCAACAATGAGACCTTTGTAGAATAAAAAAAGTGGAGTTTTAGATATTTGTGATAACAGAACGCGACTCGGTGTCTCCGCTTTCTAAAATCTATTTCAAATTACGAAGTGTAGAACGAGACGAATTTTAAATTTGAACAGATTCCTAAAACAAACATTTAATTTTTTTAATGAACATGGAAGCGTCTCAAGAAACAAGTCAAGCAAAGGAAGCGAAACTGAAATCCTTGTGGGTGTTTGGTTACGGCTCCTTGTGTTGGAACCCAGGGTTTGAATATCAGCAATCAATCACTGGATATGTTAAAGGCTTCACCAGAAAATTCTGGCAAGGAAACACAACACACCGCGGGACGGATACCAAGGTAATTGACCCTGTTTATTCAGTAATATCTCCATAGTGTTGACATGAACCTACCTACTTACGTCATAAAACAACGTTATTTTGTGATTAAAAATAAATGAATGGGTTTGAATTTCGAACGTTTTTTTAGAGAAAATTGTTTCTCAGATTTTACTTACTAAAATATTTGTACCAAAAACTTTTGTATCAATTTTGTTAAACTTACTTAAGTACTTCTATATTTTTCACACAAAACACTTAGTTCAGAGTACTATGGGAATAAATACCCATAGTACTCTGAACTAAGCAAACAAATGGGTAATCCTCAAAATGAATTTGCAAAAAAAATCACTCTCAAAATTATATAAATTAAAGTACTTAACAATATTTTTGACTTAATTTATTACTTACTAAAGCATTAAGGACTTCCTTTTTAAGCTAATTTAATAAACAAACTACTAAATGAGGCCACATATTATACCAATTTAAAATGTATTTTTCAACTGTACAAATACACACATGGATTGTGAATCACACATATTAACCTGTTTAGACCGATCATTATCTAGATATGAAAATTATTGGACTGGTATTTAACATTGTAATATAAATTCTATCAAATTAAACAACATTAAGTACTTAAATCCAAAGCAAAAGTGCTATTCCAGTTACAAATATTTAAAATAAAATAATTAAAATGCTCCTTTATCTACGAGTCAAAATTTTTTCAAAATCAAAATTCACACTTAATATATAAATGCGAAAGTTTGTGTGTATGTTTGTTACTTCTTCATGCAAAAACTACAGAACGGATTTGGATGAAACTTTACAGTAATATAGCTTTTACATCAGAATAACACATAGGCTACTATTTGCAGCGAAAACCGACATACATGTGGGCGGAGCCGCGGGCAACATCTAGTATTATATATAAATAGAGTTAATGGTATAGATGTTTTAATTTATTATACTTAATAAAAATAAACAATACTTAATAATAATAATAAATATTTCGGACATCTAACACACAACGATAGGTGGGAGACTATCCAATAGAGTTCTAAGGGTGTTTTTATTCTGAACAGACCTCATCACTGTTCAAATAACATAGCAACTCAAAAAATAATGTAAACGAGGAAAAGTTTTTGATATAGAAGAACTATTTGAAACTTGCACAAAATCATATTTTTAACTAAAACCATATATTTAGTAAGTGAAACATGAATGTGGAATAAATTTGAAACACACAAAAGTGGAATGTCTATGTAAAATTTGTATGCTCGTTGGTGACTGTTGCAAACCGGTTTTTTTTTTAAAACATGTTGTGGTAAAACTTATGTGGTATTGCATGATATTATCATATGGACTTGGACATAATCATGCATGTGGTACACACGCATAATATTGATTTGTGCATATGAGTTTGGTATTGTATATAAATACCTAATTAAAATAAATAAATATAAAATTTCAATATAATATTTTAAAAGGTTTAATTTTTATTCATCAATTTACAGTGATACATGGTACAAATAGATATCATCATTTCAGCACAAAGATGTCCACTGTCTAAGCTTCAAAGCTTCAAGAGTTATAAAAATAAAAAACTAATCCAAAAAAATAGTCCCATTGGTATGGGAAAGCCCTATTCTAGTCTAGTCCTATTATTTTAATACTTAGTGATTTCCTGTCCTGTTAAACAAAAAAAGAATGTTGACAAGTTTTAGGAATTACTCTTTAGTTTATACTGGGTTGGAACTTTAAACATAATGATACTCCTAAATGTAATAGAAGAACTGGTAGCTCAGTGTTAACCGCATAGGTTAACACATTGCAAAGTTAAGCAATCTTAGCTAGGTCAGTCTACGAATGGGTGACCATTAACACACAGAGACTCCTCCGTTCCTCAGAGAACACGTTACCGGTTCCGACTGTCATATGAACATCCTTGGCAATCGTTAAGGGTGCCATGTATTGCCATCCATTGACATGACAGACACTCCACGAAAAAAAAATGGTTGTCTATAAAGTCGGTTTACGGACGATAGTTTAACGTGACAACGTCATAACAAAACATTGATGAAATGGCATACAGCGACTCACAATGAGCGTAACGGGACAATTAACGTTACGCGACAACGAGCGTACCAGCACAATGAGTCATCCTTTTTCGTGCATGCAGCCGGCGTTCATCAATTTATTAGACGTTGGAACGTTACGGGACAATTAACGCAACAGGACAATGAGTCATCCTATTTCGTGATGCAGCCGGCGTTCATAAATTTATTAGACGTTTTAACGTCAAAAAATTGAAGTTCAGTACGAAAAAGTCTAATTTTAAACTAGTTTGGGAAAACACCGTCATCAAATCAAATCAAAATCATTTATTCATCTGAGACACCAAGTGACACTCATGAACGTCAAATTGAAGCTATAGTTAAAAATCATAGATCGACACAAACAGACGCCACAGCATGTGCTGTATTGTCGAGGTAAATTAGGCGAAAACACCAAAAATCTACTGCCTGCCTGTGTCGATCCATAACTTCCAGTTTCCAAAAATGCGTAGAGCTCATGAGAAGAATACTGGCAAAGAAACTCATGGCTACTCTTTTTCAAAATCTGATTTTCAGGTACAATAGTGTTAGTATTACATGTAAGGTAAACAGTATGCAAGCTGTTGCCACCTGAAATTCCTTTATTAAAAAGCTGTGTTTAAGAATCCACTGTTGGAACTAGGCCTCTCCCTTACAAAGAAGGTTTTGGCGTACTATACCACACTGGCCGGACGGAAAGTAATTAAATAACGAATGTAAAGACGCGTCTCCACCCAAATTTGACAACACAAAAAAAGGTTGACAACACAAAAATTGCATATTTTTGTTCGGTGGAGACTCGGTTTTACAGAAACTTTTGTCACCAACACGTGTTGACAACACCAAAATTGCCAACTTTTCTCTGGTGGAGACCCGGCTTAACGTAATTAATAACAATTATTATTTCGGACATCTAACACACAACACCATCTAGTCCCAAACTAAGCAGAGCTTGTATTATGGGTATATGACAACTGATATAAATACATTTACTTTTTTTTTGTAAATAGATACATATTATACTTACATAGAAAACACCCAAACTCCGTAACAAATATTTGCAGATCATACAAACATTTGGGACGACCCGGGAATCGAACCCGAGACCTCGAGAGCAGTCGCATACGCTACCACTGCGCCACCGAGGCATTAAATTAATATCCTACATAATTAATTACATTAAATTTACAACGTACTAAGTATTAACTAATAAAATAAGTGTCAACATGTTTATTGTTTTATCTGTTTCTCGCTGCACGCAAAATCAGTACGCAAGCAGTGATAGGGAATTCCCGAACGCATTATCCTGCAGTGAATTTTCTTGGCAAGTTTTCCAAGAATTTCTTGAGAATTATAAAGGAAAAAATATTTTCTTAATTTCTTTCTTCTCGGACGCAATTCGCTGAGCATTTTCACCTAACCTGTTTGGCACTCTCTCCCTTGAATCACAAATACTTTATCATAATTAGTTGTTTTAAATTTATATCAATCTACCTTTTTCCTGCTTGTACGTGGGTTGAATCCTTAAAAAGTAGCCTATGTTACTCGCCGATAATGTAGCTTTCCATTACTTACTTAGTGACAAAAATTTTATGTGAAAGTTTAACAAACAAAGAAACTCACATCCGCATCTTTAATATCGGTTAGGATAATTTTTATCACGTCACGTCTTATGAAATCAGGTCAAGTGTATGATGACTACGATGTATTGTTTAAACTTGTAGTAACACACATCAAAAGTGTCTAGGGATCAACATATATTTTTGCAATAACTTTTCTCCTGATTGATATTAATTAAATTTTCTTTAAGGATTCATCAAATAAAGTGTTTTCGTTTGTCACAGTAACGATAAACCAAGTCACCTTTGCATTAATAAAGAAATTTGCCATTTTCCTAATAAAGGGATTTTTGACATTTGAACCACTAACATTAAAGTTCGAAAAAAAGACTGAAATAACAGTTTTCTTTAAAATTTTATTAGGTAACTTAAACAATTAATAATCCGTGTTTCTACCGCGAACACTAACAACACAAGAACATCGGTTTGGCATACTCAAAATGAGTTCATCCAAATCATGCTGTGGAATGGCCGCCCATGTTCGTTGCAACAACAAAAAAAGGTCTTCTTGCGACTGGATACCCTCCATATTCGGCAGAGCTCTTCTCTGTAGCATATCCGATGCATGCTCAATCGGGTTCAAGTCTGGCGACTGAGCAGGCCAGGGCAGGACATTGATGTCAGCTGCGGCGAGAGTCTGTCTTACAACTCTTTCGGTGTGCGGTCGTGCATTATCATGCATTAACTGAAATAAGGGACCGATTTGCACTTGTAGAGGAACGATGACGTCTGATACAATCGTCTCAGCATAAATTTGAGCGTTGAGGTTGCCTCTGATCCAAATCAACTCAGTTCTTCCGCCGATCCAAATACCCGCCCATACCATGACGGCTCCACCACTATAAGGATGGACTTCCTGGCAGGATTTTAATCGCTGTTGGCGTCCAGGGGTTCTCCAGTGTCGTATACGTCTTGTATCCGGTCTCATACCAAAACGAGACTCATCAGAAAAGCACACGAAACGCCATTGTTCTTCTGCCCAATTTCTGTGTTCAAGAGCCCATTGATATCGAATCCTACGGTTGTGCATTGCTATAGGTGGTACCCGTAGCGGTCTTCGGGAATAAAGGTTCACTTCATGCAAGCGGTTTCTGACTGTTTGGTCGCTAATTAAGTTCCCTGAAGAGTGATGAAGCCTCACGGCTAACATCATGGCGGTTATTGTTGGAGCTCTTCGAGTAAGATTTGAATGTATCGGTCATGTCTCCGTGTGGTGCAGCGATACCGTCCTCCATGGCGCTCACCCACGGTACCAGTGCTTCGGTAACGTGTCCAAAGTCGACTGATAACACTCTGACTTGTATTCAGAGCTAAAGCCACAGTACGTTGCCGGGAACCAGCTTCTATCATTCCCACGGCTCTGAGCATTTCTTCCCTGCTTAAATGACGTCGCCGCTCCATATTAACGTTGGTTTTAATCAGTAGTAGGGAAACAGTAGCACTAATAATGTCTTCAATGCGTTGTATGTTTTTATAGGGAAAATATTGACAGCTGGTTTTCATCTTTTACTCGAATTTTATTGACAGTTCCTGATTCAAATTATGAAATGCACCAAAAAGGATCCATATAAATTTATATAATCATAAATTTATTACAAAGCCACATCTCAATCTCAAGAAATCCGTATAAAAATGCTTGATCCCTAGACACTTTTGATGCAAGACGGGAGTAGCCATACGCAAGCGTTCCTCTTTGTCAAAGTATAAGCCCGAATGGGCCTACGCGTTACACTTATGAATCAGAATGTATAATTATGTGTGCGTGAAATTCTGAATGATTTGATTTGATTTTTATGTGACCTAGAATCCTTACTATATAGTAACTAGCGACCCGCCCCGGCTTCGCACGGGTGGATTTCAGATGCCCCCGCCGACGACACGATTCGTGCATTTTAAATCTGTAATATCTTCGAATATGTTCATTTAAATTAGATACTGGAAAGGACCATTTTGATCTATATTAAATGCACAATGTATTTAATTTACTTAATTGTATAAGGATTCATTCTGTATTGCTTAAAATCACTTCGTAAATAAGCCATTATTTCTCGTAAAAAGAAAGGAATAAAAAATGGTTGTTGTGGGTTATCCCTAAGAGAAAGACATATACCGTCGCGGACTTTTTTGTAGTACTTTTTAAGGTGTACAATACTGTAGTACATTATTTTGATCTATCTCGTAGGGTGCAACCAGCGTTTGCAATGTAAGCGCAAAAAATGTGTTTATTTGCTACATCACATTAGAAATCTCGAAAATTAACAGTGTTCCCATACTATATTATGCATTTATTATACATAAAAACCTTCCTCTTGAATCACTCCATCTATTCAAGAAACCCGCATCAAAATCCGTTGCGTAGTTTTAAAGATTTAAGCAAACAAAGGGACATAGGGACAGAGAAAGCGACTTTGTTTTATACTATGTAGTGATTTACACTTTCAACGAAATAACTAGGTACCTATATTATGTTTTGCCAAATTGACCCATTATTCCGGGTTTTGTGCAGTAATACTAATACCTCTGTTATCATCATCTTCCTAGTCTTTATTATTCCCAAGATTAATTGGGGTCGGCTACTAGTTCAACCGGTTTTACTTGAATATCAGTTTTTCCACGGATCGACTGGCATCGGACCTCCGCAACCCTGAGAGTGAATTGAATTTGAAGGTTGAACTAATTGTCAGTATATTTGAGAGCACTGACTTCCCAATAACGATAGTCATAGGTGTTCATGACAACTGAGACTGACGGCTTAACGTGCTCTCCGAGCCACGGGCGGGAAACACTGCCGTATTCCATACTCTGGACTGCTGTACCTCTTGATTGGCAGTCGCTTGTGCTAACTGCTAGACCAACGAGGCAGTTGGTCTGTTATAAAGTACATAAATAGCCTTTGAACAGTCCACTGCTTAACATCGGCCTCTCCTTAGGAAGGAGATTTTGGCCTTCTACGAGTATACTACGATAGCCAGGCAGGTTGGTATGGGGTTTGTTTGAAGTTTTTCTTCTCTTTGCAGTGTTGTTGACCTGCGCAGTTATTTACTTAGTCGTGACCAACGACACACTTTGTACTCGTATTTGTAATCTCTCAGTATTCAGAGATGTTATAAAGTACCATGGTTTTGTAGCAATGGACCAGCACAATACGGGCTTTTCTTACGCTCGTCATTTGTTTAAAATTTTCGAGGCGCGCCAAAAAATGCACGCGTCAATCACCAAAATGACGAACAAAACTGCCATTTATGGCGGAAGGTTGTAGACACTTAAACGAAATATTAATATTTGCCAGCATAGTCATCTTTACTCGAATTCCCGTATAGGTAATCCTTATTTTACTTCTGACATCATTTAGGTACTGTGTAACGAAATATTAATATTTGCCAGCATAGTCATCTTTACACGAATTCCCGTATAGGTAATCCTTATTTTACTTCTGACCTCATTTAGGTACTTTCTAACGAAATATTAATATTTGCCAGCATAGTCATCTTTACACGAATTCCCGGATAGGTAATCGTTATTTTATTTCTGATATCAATTAAGTACTTTGTACTTTTCTCCTGATGCGCAATAGTAGTTTGATTATTGTCTAAATGAGCTTATAGGTTGTAAATTAACATCATCATGATAACTGATAGCCAAGCTTATCTGGCCACTTACCCAGATACACAAGATTGTACTTAACTGGAATAAATCCTAAGCTGACACCATTAATACTGCATTTAAATAGTTGTTGTGATGAGAGCGTTTGTTGACATTGACATCGATAATTCTAAGCAATAATGGATAATATGTTTTATATCTAAACTACTCTTTTTCTACTAAATGGTCGTGTAATGCTAAAAATATTATAACACTAAGTACTTAGGACTTAATAACTTCGATCGAAAAACCAGTGATACTCTTCAACTAAGCCAAATGCTGAGCTTCACCGATGTTCTAATAGCCCGTAAGCGTTTTTTTCTTCTTTTTTTAACTGATAGGCACTTTACAAATTGTTTCGTTACTAGCAAGATGGTCCATGTGATTTTAATGACACTTTCAACTAGTGGTGTCCACATTGCCAGGAATTCCACTATTCTCCCGCAATTTAGCTTCTTGTCCAGTAATAAAACTATTGTCTCGAATTTCGATCAGCTTTTCAACTGATATACTTAAATATCCCTCAATCCTAAGTGGAACGATGACAAGCTAAAATTCAAAATTTAAAAAACCCCCTACTAAAGCACTTAATCGAGTAATCATACGCCAATGATATTTTTGCAGACATTCTGTTATTCTTCCCTACTTTCACCCCCATAACTTTTTAACGACTCAACCGATTTTCATGAAACATGTTTATTCATACAAAAAAAAAACTAAATTGAAATCGCTTCATCCGTTCGCGAGCTACAGTGCCACAGACAGACAGACAGACACGTCAAACTTATAACACCCCTCTTTTTGCGTCGGGGGTTAAAAAACAACAATGATCAAGGGCTTTACATTCCCGGATTTCCGAACAATCTGCCATTTCGTACAATGCCGGTCTTGATCTATTTACTTAAATAAGACAACACGTAGGTGCATTACAGGCTACCCTAACTTGAATTTGATGTATATCTGAAGGTTGTCTGGAAAAGATCACTGCGAGTGATGTGACCATCTATGTGCCGAAATGTATGCAATACAAGTAATTCTGTAGTGGTGTACAATAAAGGCCAAAGTAATAATAATAATATTTCATAAAATAAATTCTTATGATATACTAAGGCTAATGGAATTACTTTTACTTTACTAAATGAAACGAATGTACTTATTATTATGGTCCAATTCCATTACCCTCTGGTAGAATGGCCCAATTAGAAAATATACGGTAACCTTATCTCCATACAATAACGTAATAAATGTCAAATTATTCAATGTATCTTCATCTTTTCGATAATTTTAATGGAATGGTTATTATTATATTCTTTCGATAGTAGATACTGACTTAGTAGAATCAGAATATAACTAGCGTCTTGTTAGAAATAAATCACAGACGGTAAACTCACAATTCCCAGCTGAAAGCTGCCGCTTAATTTTTTTGTATAACGTTCTCTATGAAGTATTATTTTAGCCGATATCTTCATATGTATAATTACCACTTCGCCGCTGGCTGATGCGCTGAGGGTTTGAATCCCTACTGGACTAAACTTTTTGTAATTTACAAGTTGATGTTCTTCTTTTGATGAAATGGCAACCAGCCGGATCAGCTATTTCTGCCAATGTCAAGTCTTCGTCGTGATGAAATTAATAATAAAAATATAAAAAAATATGGATGACATGAAATTGCTTTCGAAAAAACAAAAAATGATCTCCCCAAGTTGATGTTGTCGAGTCCTCCGCGACACAGTTTTCTGTTCACAGAATGTAGTTTCCTAATGCAATTTTTTGTGCATACGTATAATTTTATGACCTTTGACTTCATTACTACCTACTACACTACCTACACTACCCGGTGAGTGAACTTTCTTTAAACAGATCTTTAACCCACGGTCACAGTACAAGTCAAGTTTAAAACGTCTCTCAAAATACATTTTACGATCAAGCTCCTCACCTCTCAATTCTTTTATGGCGCGTTCACCCTGGCGGTGATTCAAGATGCACTTTCACACGCGAAATGACTCACTAACATTGTACGCACTACGGTCTCGATATATTTACCTCTGAGGTCAATAAATTGTTGAGTGGCTAATATTATAAAAAAAAAAAAACCGACTTCCAAAAACATCCAACGAAAACTCTCTGTCAAAAAACACTTAAAAGCATAAAATAAACTGGTTCTTCATAAATTGCCTATACCTAATTCTTTATTCATTTAAATAGTAGTATTATAATGGGTGCTAGGTACCTAAAATCTGTTTGAAGTCGGTGCCAAGTGACTATCGCTTAGACTTTTGTAATTGTTCGTTTGTATTCTTTTTGGCTTAGCACCGACTTCAAACAGATTTTAGGTACCTAGCACCCATTATAATACTACTATTTAAATGAATAAAGAATTAGGTATAGGCAATTTATGAAGAACCAGTTTATTTTATGCTTTTAAGTGTTTTTTGACAGAGAGTTTTCGTTGGATGTTTTTGGAAGTCGGTTTTTTTTTTTATAAAAAGTTTTTATTTTACAGTTTTTAGTGCAAACAATCGTAGGTAAGTAGTAAGTTGAATTATTTCATCAAATTTCATCATCAAGAATAATACAAATTAAGGTACGTGTAATATTAAATCATCCTCTAATCCCTAACTGTTGAAGAGTTTAATCTTCTATCATCAGCTCACCTAAATAGCTTGAAAGTATACGACTGAAGGTCTTTAGATACGTATGAAATTGAAAGAATTATTCTCCAACTCCTAACCGTTGAGGAGTTGTACCTTCCACCTTCCATCATCAGCTTACCTAAATAATTTGTAAGAATACGACTAAAGGTAACTTATATACATATGATATTTAAAGATTTATCCTCCAACTCCTAACCGTTAAGGAGTGGTACCTTACATCATCAGCTCATCATCATAAAATGATGACTACCAGACGCAAATACCGGTGTAACTTCAGAAAATATACGAAAAACATAGTATGTGCCTATAAAAAATGAGGGTTTCCCTCGATTTCCCTGGATCCCATCATCAGATCCTGATATGCTGGCAATGGGACCACCACGGAAGCATACCCTTGCGAATACAAAAAAAAAATTCAAAATCGGTCCACAACTGACGGAGTAATCAGGTAACATACATAAAAAAAAAATAAAAAAAATACATACAGTGGAACATAGAACCTCCTCCTTTTTGGAAGTCGGTTAATAAAACTTAAAAAATGCGTAGATTTCAAAGCCTCTAGATTCTGAAATCTTGTTACGAGGCTTGATAGAAAGACGTCTTCAGGATTAATTGGTTTATTACAGTTCACAAGTTCACACAGTGTAGTCACCTCGCAATCCAGAATCAATCCGTCTGCCCTGTGTAGGAAGTGCGTCCATGGCACCCTCTAGTGATGTTACATTAAACTTACTACCTAATAGTAGGGACGCGACATTCTAACAACTATTACGAGTGTTTTTTGCGAGAGTGTAATTTTGCGTTCAGCTCACGCCAACGTCACCTATGAACGACAAGTGGAACCGTGACACCCGTACGTCATAGGGCTCCCACACATAACTGCGAATTCGCAACGCATCGAAAATATCTGCAAGCTCGCACGAATGCACCGCAAGAACTTCCGATCTGATTCGCATCACATGCACTTTTACATCACACTTGTTGACTCCCTTTTAGTCCGTCCTGGGACAGCGTAAGGGAAAGACACAAAAACGAAACGAACAATCACCAAACGCACGGGAAGACATTTTACTTTACCTAATAGTCAGTCTCAGCATTTCTAAAAGCATAACAGTAATCTTCCCTTGTACGATCGTTTTTGTAGAGATGGTGACAATAAACTCAAATAGCTCTTCAAGTCAAGTCAAAAAAATGATCTTCTTGTCGTCTCAAAGCATAGTATTTTTGGGTAAAATAGTTCCCATCAACGTTCATAATCAAATCTTCTTTTTCTATATCTCTTTAACAGTAACAGCAGTGAAAAAATATTTTTGCGATCTATGTCACTATTCCTAAAAACACCTCTAAAACGGCTGACTACCGTCGAAAGTATGGTCACCTGGACCAACAAGCTTTGCCGCACGAATTCGTACAGCAGCAATTCGCATCGCAGTTATGTGTGGGAGCCCTTAGCTAAACATACGTACCACATGTATATATTATCCATATATTATGTATATATTTCCATTATGTACCACAGGATACAAAATAATATCACAAATAGGTAAGGGTAAAGCAAACCTTGACTGACACATGATAGACCTCATGAGTTTATGCTGAAACATTTATTAGGGAAGGACCATTCTTACGTCATCAGAAAACCACACTGTGACGTAACGAAAGGGTGTTTCCTTTAGGTATTAGTAAACTAAAAACTGTATTAGTGACCATTGACATGATGTTTTTTTCATTACAATTAGAAAGCACTTATTCTTCAGACAACAGTTTTCACATGTTATACTCGTACTTACTTATTCTTTAGTTAGACAACTGTTTTCACATGTTATATCACTAAGAACGTGCTTTCTAGTAACTCATCCAAGAAAAAAAACATGAAATCCTATTCCATTATTTGCCAGGAAGTTGGTTAAACTACACCATCTTTTAAAAAAATAAGTATGGTAGGTAAATAATATTAATTTGAGGATAACTTTATCGTGAGCTCCCAGGTTCTACTGCGTTTTGCACTCTGTTGCAGTAATCTTCTTCTTCTTCTTTTGATGAAATGGCAACCAGCCGGATCTCTCGGATCAGCTATTTCTGCCAATGTCAAGTGTTAATAATCTTCATATCATAAGTCTTTAAGTCTTTAGTCTTCGTCGGATGAAATTAATGATAAAAAATATAAAAAATGTGGATGAGATGAAATGGGGACCGTCTTCCGAAAAAACAAAAAACGATCTCCGTTGCAGTAATCATTTAGAAACGAATGACTGTCATTTATATTGACAGTCATTCGTTTCTGGTCAGTCGCCAGTGGTCTATATGTTACTTGTCGATTATTGTGAAATGATTTCATTTCCATATTGTGGAAACAGTTATGGCTATTGTACTGCGCGAATTATGTTAGATTCTTTTAAAAGATGTACATATAACTCGTTGACTCAATAAACTAAACGGTTTATAAATATTGCTGATGACGTCTGGCCTTATTATTTTTTATTATTTGTACCAAATCCACAATTTTGCCGTTTGATAAGAAAATACTGTTGCCCAGTGCAATCAATCCAGTCATAACTAGTTCAATCTTTCTGGTTCAGACCTTTATATCAAAGGTTAAGTTGATAAAAACGTATATGATATTATAACACAACTGAGAAACAAACACGAGTAATCTACGTCAGTTCAGAATGTGATCAGGGTTAAAATGCTATGTTATTGTCTATAGTGTCATCGTCTTAGTGAGTTTGTCTATACAAAGGTGAAATCACATATGACGTTGCAGTTTATTATTCACTATTCCACCTATAGTAATTTTCGTTTAGGAATTTTAACATCGATAGATCTGCACACGATTATTTAAAACCACACTAGGAAGATCCGGTACTATGGTAAATAGATTGCTGGTAGAAACTCATAAGGTTCCTACATAATCACCCAGACGGAACAAATATTCAGGTTCATCATACAATTATTTGCCCTTCAGGAGAATTCGACCCAGGACCTTTGACTCAATGGTCAGTATCAATAACGACCAGGTCAGGTTATATGACATCCTTGTGCGGATTAAGAATACCAAGTGACACCACACCTATTCATTGAGAAGTAAGAACCAATTACGCAGTACAACGGCAGTTCCAAGAGGAGGAAACTTGGAACAGCTCCTACACCAAGTCGTCTGGTGTACTTGGCCAAAACCTCCTCTCTAATGAAGGATATATGGCCAGCAGTAGGCTACTAAAGGCTGTTGACGATGATGAATACCACTATTATCATGATCACTTTCTGATAAATCTTATTTGAATAGAATTAAATAACTAAATCCGCGTTTCCCTCCCACTATGATACCGGGTCCTGAAACCAGGGCGTGAAAAAGCATCTCACTAGGCCGCCATAGTATGGGTACCCTTCTGCAATATCCTTATTCGCATTGAGGATTGTGACCATCACTCTTGGATTCTGCTCATGCTTTCCATCAGACAGAGCAAAACATTTTGGCAACTAAAGCATAAAAAAACCTAAAATAAATAATAAACTTGGTTTATTTACAAAATATTCAGGATAACAGCGATTAATTAGCAAAATAAACATAATCTTCTAACTTTGTAGTTCAAACGCGATAAGCGTGACCTGTTTATTATGATTCTGAGCGAGTTTGCGCACGAGAGGTAGTGTGCAAAAAAAAATATTTTGTTTTCTGACTGTAACTTAATCACACAAATATTATGAATATGCAACGTTATTATTTTTATTACTGCAGATTTGTTATCCGAAATAATAGTTGCTGACTTAGATACAAATTCGTAGGTATATTCTTTTGTTGTTGCTGGTCGGAATCTATAACATCTATACTTACTTATAATAAAAATGTAAAAGGTTCAGTTCCGAAAAATAAAGATATTTTGATATTTTTTTTTGGAGGGCTCTGTAATCTATACTGAAGCCAAAACTGTATTTTTTTCCATTTCTGTCTGTCTGTATCTTGGCCGCGCATCACGCTGAAACTACTGAATGGATTCAAATGGAACTTGGCATGATTTGAGTTCATACTACGAGGTAGGAAATGGGATACTTTTTATCTCGAAATTCAGCATGGTTTCTTGGAGAGAGGGGATGAAAGTAAAAGTATGTACTTAGTTGTTGTATGTATTTAATAACACATAGTCCGATTTGTTTTATTCTTTTTTTGATAAAAAAGATAACGGGAAAAGTTATTTTTTTGTCCGCGACTGTACACTGCCTGTGGGAAGCTGAGACAGATATGTAAATATGGCGGTTCGAAGTTCGCCGGGTCAGCTAGTAATATATAAAATTATTTGACCTGACTGACTCATTGATTAACGTAGAGCTAAAACTGATTTTTTTATGTTCTAAGCATTCGTGCTTATGGAATTTCGATATTTTCAAAGTTAGTAATGTCATGCGGTACCTGTATAGTTCCTCGTATACTTATTAGTAGTTTATTACAATATCGCCCTGTCTCACCATATATCTATTTTCATCTGTGTTTACACTTTACACCCTCGGACCCCACTTTACGCCTCGCAAAACAAAAATGTGGAATGAACTGTCGCCTGCGGTATTCCCGGACCAATACAACCTTCAAACCTTCAAGAAAAGAGCGTACTCCTTCTTAAAAGGCCGGCAACGCACTTGTGACGCCTCAGGTGTTGCGGGTGTCCATGGGCGGTAATCGCTTACCATCACGCGTCTGCTCGTTTGTCCCCTATATCATAAAAAAAACCTTTTAATCATGCTTTTTTTGACGCAGTCCATCAACTGAATGTTTTGATGTGTTATATTATAATTCTTTACTTATTATACTCGTAGGTGTACGTACGTATACGTAATTATTATACGCTATACATATGTAAGCCACTCATTGAATGCATGGAAATATTTGAATAACAAAATTCGGCGTAACGTTGTAAATTTACTTAAAGTATTAGTAATTTAGTACCTACATAAATACTATATTGCGTTCTAGATGACGTAATGTGTACGAAAATAGTTATTTAATACAAAAACGTCGTTGACTAGTACGAATTAGTGGCAAGAGAGGTTAGTTAAAGAGTTGATCTATCAGTATCAGCATTATGTAATTTGTGTATACTGATATTATTATATACTTGAGTAGTTGAAAAGTTTGTTTGTTTCGTTGAACACGAACGAACTATTACTTAAAATTGAAAACCTTTTTAACCGACTTTAAAAAAAGGAGGAGGTTCTCAATACGACTGTATTTTTTTTATGTTTGGTACCTCATAACTTTCGACTGGGTGAACAGATTTTGATGATTCTTTTTTTATTTGAAAGCTGGTGCTTCCCGAATGGTCCCATTTAAATTTGATCCAGATTGAAGTCGGTTTTTTTTGTTAAAATTTGTAATTATTCTACTGAAAAAGGTAGGACAACGGGCGCTGTAACGCGCGTAAACGGTTAAAATTAAAAAAGTCAAAAAATACCCCGCAGCAGCATATTCGCGCGACTCAGACGAAGTCGCGTGGATCAGCTAGTTTGAAGGTAATAAAAAGTTTTAATTCCTTACAATCTCAAGATCTCCTTTGCCCGTTCTGAAAACAATTATATTCGCGTCGATTCGGAGAGGACTTGAAATTACATGATCTGGGTCCTCCCTAGAGACCCTGAGGCTGGTGGGCAGTTTGGATACCTGGATACACTACATACTCCTTCCTGTGTAACCAAGTCGCACTCCGATTGGAGTTCCTAGGGATATCAATTATCGACAAACTTAAACTTACTTACTAACTAACTTAAATTGTAGATACCGGCTTTAGAAACTAATATAAACAAAATTAAACTTCTTCTAAATTCAAATAAAACTAGTCTAGTAACTATCCTACCTATGGCCGTAAAATTAATTCGTTCAAAAAACCAAACACTCAATTCAAGTATTTCCACTTTGAGGTTTTTTTTTAATAACACTAAATAAAAGTCATTAAAACTTCGCTGGAAGACAATTTATGTAATTGTATCTATCTTCATAATTGTATATTAAATAGATCACACACACAATTACACAATATATATATGTCATGTACAAGTAGCATGCACACACATGAAGTATTTGAATAACATTCCATAAATTGCCCAGTTCCTTTGTTTCTGAACAGCTGGTATTGCAATGCTGATATTATAAATAAAACCTTTGTCGAGGTGTTTTGAGTTTATTCTTCGAATTTGTAAAGAAGGTTTTAACGGAAATTTGTTTTTTTTTTACAGCCCGGCCGAGTCGCGACTCTAATAGAAGATAGAGAAGTGAGTATTATCTGATCTCTTTTTTATTCTATTAATATCTCTACTTAGTATAAACGAGTTTTTTTAACATCTATTAAATTTTCTGACTGCCTCGTTGGTCTCGCGCTTGGTGTGTGCGACTGCTGATCATGAAGTCTTGGGTTCGATTCCCAGGTCGGGAATCGAACCCAAATGATTGTCCCGGGTCCCAAATGATTGTATGATCTACAAATGTTTGTTTCGGAGTTTGGATGTTTTCTATGTATAATATGTATGTATTTACAAAAAAAAAGTATATATGTATTTGTATCAGTTGTCTAGTACCCATAACACAAGCTCTGCTTAGCTTGGGACTGGATGGCGTTGTGTGTTAGATGTCCGGAATATTTATTTATATTTATTTATCTATATTTATTTATTTAGACTGCGTCGTTTAGAAAATTTCTTTATTTAGGTAGGAAAAACAAACGGCTATAAAAATAAGAAATAAAATTTACATATTACGTAAATTAAGTGGGCCGTATCTTTAAGGCCGTCGGCTTTAAGCCGTATCTGTTCATCTATACAAATAAAAAATTGAAGTGTTTGTTAGCAATTTAAAATTAACAGCTTTTCACTAAATGCATAGGGAAGTAAATACCTTACATAAATAAATCAATTTTTAAAATTTTTATCTGTCTGTTTGTTCCTTCTAATCTTTGGAACGACTGGACTGATTTTGACGAGACTTTTACACAGACTTTGGGACATAGCTAATGCTAAAGTCTGTGTAAAAGTCTAATGCTAAGGAATAACTTAGGCTACTTTTATTAAAATACCTAATACCAGCTAGTTTTATATAAAACACCTCATATCTCTCACTAGCTGACCCACCCAACGTCGTTTACGTCTCCTATTGCCCGTAGCGTAAAAAAAATCCCCCGTTTTTGTAACATTCTTCATTGGTGCTCCGCTCCTATTGGTCTTAGCGTGATGATATATATCCAATACTGAAAAAAAATTCTAATCGGACCAGCGGTTCCTGAGATTAGCGCGTTTGAACAAACAAACAAACTCTTCAGCTTTATAATATTACTTAAGTATAGATAGAAACACCTAGACTCCGAACTTCCATAATTCCGGATTACTCTTTTCTATTCAGTATTTAGTGACTTTAGCGTATTATTCTCTCAGTTACCTTTTTTATGATAAAAACTCAATTTAATCTACTAAAGCGGTTATAAGCCTCTTTGTTGTGTAAACAAATAAAAACAATATACAATAGAATGTAAACAGGCCTTGTAAAATATATCCTTATTGGCTTAGAATTGAAGAATTCCTTTTAAATTATTTCAAACTGCGGAAACGACGTCTAGACAAAACCTTGTTTAGAGCCATTTATTGTGGACGATGGCCGAAATGATCCTGATTTATTGAAAGAAAAGTTGGCAGTCATAAGGGCCGATAGAAGTGAAAACTTATAACTAATAGAAAAAATAGACTGCACGTTTGGCCTAGTGGTTTAACGGTCACCACGCCGTTTCCTACTTCGCTAAGTGTCGAGGGTTCAAATCCCACGTAGGACACCACTTTGTGTTATCCACAAATTGTTATTCTGAGTCTGGGTGTTCTTTGTGTCCGTTTCATGTATGTTTGTAAAGTCCCCCGCTACACAGGATTTATTCCT
The DNA here is from genome assembly GCA_949125395.1 of Diaphora mendica. Classification (NCBI taxonomy): domain Eukaryota; kingdom Metazoa; phylum Arthropoda; class Insecta; order Lepidoptera; family Erebidae; genus Diaphora; species Diaphora mendica. The sequence continues at coordinate 5,154,300 of OX421331.1, read as the reverse complement.
AGTGCGGGAGTTGTATTTAAAAAAAAAACTTGACGTTGACGCGGTGACGCAAACTCATTGAATTTTCCCTTACCAGAAAGTGCTCAACGCGGCTAAATAACTTTTCACTTTAAAAATAGGTGATACACTCAATGGTAGGATCCACTATACATATTTTTGGTGGTACATGTAAAATCAAACAAAAGGTAGACTGACGTAAGACTGACTCGTTGGTCCAGTGGTTAGCGTAAACGACTGCTGATCAAGAGGTATCGGGTTCGATTCCCGGGTAGGACTGCTGTTGGGTTTTTCTAACAATAAATTCTTAATAGGAACCCGGAGTATGGAAGATGGCAGTGCTTTCAAATATACCGACAACTAGTTCAATCTTCAAATTCAGTTCACCCTCAGGGTTGCGGAGGTCCGATGCCAGTCGCTCCATGGAAAAACTGATATTCAGATAAAATCGGTTGAACTAGTAGCCGACCCCAAATAATCTTGGGAATAATAAAGGCTAGGAATATGATGGGTAGACTGATGTATGTAAGTTGCTAACGCCAACTATAAAAACAACAACTGTCTCTTTTACAAATACATTTTCTTATCTTGTTCTTCAATGATTACAAAATATTATTGAAGCAATTGAACTCAGTTGCGCACGGCTTGCAATATTTTGCCGACAACTTAGCAACCAGCTTGATCACGAATGGGAATCCTGATCACCTCCTATCAATATTCAATTATTGTGAGTATCGCTGACAATTTCTTAGAACAACTACCAGGACATATCCGGAACAAATATGTCCTGGTAGTTGTTCTAAGAAATTGTCAGCGATACTCCGTAAATTATCTCATAAAAATTATTAAAAACATTCGTATAATGTAGTAAATTTGTTTCGAAACACAAATCTTGATATTGGTTTGACTGTCCTAGACGCACTATCAAGATGTTGCTGAAAATCAGCGCTATATCGTAAATGATGCAGCAGCATCTGTTTTTAATGTACACTGCGACGCACACAACTTTGCAGCAAGTGTTTGTCTAGTATTTCTAATATGTGTAATGAGAATGTATAGAGATTAATAGAAATTATTACAATATTTAACCTTATATCCACACGTATTACCTACTGTTATGTCTTTAAGTTAATCTATACTAATATTATAAAGCTGCAGAGTTTGTTTGTTTGTTTGTTTGTTTGTTTGTTTGTTTGAACGCGCTAATCTCAGGAACTACTGGTCCGATTTGAAAAATTCTTTCAGTCTTAGATAGTCCATTTATCGAGGAAGGCTATAGGCTATATTTTATTTTCAAAAAAATTAGGGATCCGTAAGAAAATTGCTATTTCGTAACCCAAGGTGTGAAATCGAAAACCTATTTTTGCGTGCGCTTCAAATACTATTAACAATAGAACAAAATAATGTATTACGGGTTTGTAGGTCTCATTAAGATCTACAAAAAAGTCCGCGAGAGCATATATCTAACTATCATGGTTTAGTTACAATAACCGCTTTTGTTTTCAAAAAATTTATTAAATCGTCTGAAGAAAGAAACTACGTTAAATGTGTATCGTAATATTAATCCTTATCCAAATTAAGCATTATGTTATCAAGGGTATTTATGAAGAAGTAAAATACTTTTTGTTTCATCCCAATCGTTCATTTCGTTTAGAAGTTATCACGAGTATAAGACGCTAAGAGTTGGTACCTAATAATGAGTTATTTGCCAAAGAGTTTTTATCAACATAATACCTAATATTAATCTTTATCCAAATAAATGTGTTGTTGATTATGAGTATTAGATCTTAGAAGAGCATAATAAATACATCTAATCTATACTAATATATAAAGCTGAAGAGTTTGTTTGTTTGTTTGAACGCGCTAATCTCAGGAACTACTGGTCCAATTTTAAAAATTCTTTCAGTGTTAGATAGCCCATTTATCGAGGAAGGCTATAGGTTATATATCATCACGCTAAGACCAATAGGAGCGGAGCACCAATGAAGAATGTTTCAAAAACGGGGGAAAATTATCACGCTACGGGCAACAGGAGACGCAAACGACGTTGCGTGGGTCAGCTATACTAACATATAAAGCTGAAAAGTTTGTTGGTTTGTTTGAACGCGCTAATCTCAGGAACTACTGGTCCAATTTGAAACATTCTTCCAGTCTTAGATAGCCCATTTATCGAGGAAGGCTATTGGCTATATATCATCACGCTTAGACCAATAGGAGCGGAGCACCAATGAAGAATGGGGGAAAATTATTACGCTACGGGCAACAGAAGACGCAAATGACATTGCGTGGGTCAGCTATGCATACTTATATTATAAATGCGAAATTAACTCGGTCTGTCTGTCTGTCTTGCTTTCACGGTCAAACCGCTGCACCGATTTGAATGAAATTAATTTATTTACACAGATAGTCTAGAGCTTGAGAAAGGACATAGGCTACTTTTTAATGCGAAAAAAGGGTTGTAAGGGGTTTAAAAGGGGGATGAAAGGTTGTTCTGGGGGTTCACTCGCCACACGCCTGCGCGTTACCTACGTCGGGCATCTTGACAACGAATAAACAAGGCTGTCACAATCATAAAAAATATTTCACTTTTTCAATGAAGACCTAAATATTAAGATATTAAGTATGTATTCGTCAATCTGATTTGAATGTTCATTATATTAATAGAAATAAATAAGCCAAATTAATATAATTAATTAACAGCGTTTCTTAACTTCAAAATTCTCTGCAGAAGTATCGTCATTATACGCTAGCTGTTGGTTAGGTAAGAATGAAAATGTCATTTAAAGTTTGTAAAAATTTTACCCTCAAGGGGGTAAAATAGCAACAGGGGATGGCAGTTTATATAGAAATATGTTAGGTTTGTGAGTTAGTTTGCGACAAGAGACAAAATATGTATTAGAGCTATTCTGATATGACATTTACGGAGTTATCACGGAGAAGATAGTATGCCAACTGACAGTAACGACATGATTTTACTGAGACGTGGGTTTTGGTTTAAGATAGCACAGATGATTTAAAAATAATTTCGATCCTGATCTGCTGACTAATGAGATAGTTATCAATTAAACGAACGGATCATGTCAGGCGTGGAGGGAGATGTTGTCGAATACTTAAAGTCTTTAGAAATATCAGGAGTGCCTTCCCATAAGTTGAGGCTGCAAGTTAATGTTCCAGTACTATTAAATGAGGTATCTTGAGCGCCAAAGCAATGTAATAGTATATGGCTAAATATTACACAACTGGGGAACAACAGTGTAAAAGCTACAATCATGACGCATGGAATGGCAAAAGAAGATAATGTTTTAATTCCCCGTATTCCAATAATTCCGACTTAATTGACATTTTAATTTACAAGAATGCAGTTTCCGCTGAATGCATGAAAACAGCATTTCCAATAACAACATTAACAAAACCCAAGGACAGATGCTTAAAGATACAGTTTTTTTTTTCCGCAAAATCTCCATATTTTGGCAAAATATGGCAAAAGAAAAAACGTAGTTATTAAAATTGTACCTTTTTTTTGAAGCTGCCAAAGTGACTATGGTCAGCCTAATGGAAAACTAAAGCAGAATTCAACAGTGGGGGCAACCATACTCAGTGGAAAAGCAGACAATGTAGAATTGCGTCCCACACTATGACGGCTTAATGAGATGCTTTTTCACGCCCCACTTAATTTACGCCCCACTTAAAGGGCCCGGGATCACAGTGGGAGAGAAACACGTGCGCTGTAAGTGAGTTCCAGTTTTTAGCTGCTCGGCACAGGAAGGATGAACCAAACCGTTTGGTTCGAGAGTGAACATGTTATTCTGCAGAGGAAGGGAGAAGGGGGACCAGTTGGAAGAGCTCCTCAGAATACTTCCAATGATACAGATGGTAGTGGACTGCTATAGAGGCTATATCTCTACGCAGCTGCAGAGGTTCAAGGAACTCGGTGGCTTCGGGACTGTTGGTAAAGCGGACTGCTCGCCACTGCAACCGATCGAAAGCATCAAGCAAATACTGCGCGGATCCATCACAAAGATGAGAACAGTACTCGAGGTCCCGGCAAATATCCATGCCCAGGACACCGAGCTTACCCCGTAGTGGCAGTTGAGTGCTCTGAAAAGTGGGGAGGGAAAGAAATGGAGACTTTTTGGTAGAGAACGCGCATAACTGTGTTTTCGTAGCGTTGAACTCGACCAGATTCTTATCACCCCATTGTAAAATGCGGTTCAAAACCCGGTCGAGCTCAGCGACAAGCTTCTGTCGACTTTCCTCAACGTCTGCCAGCTTGGCTGAACGGTGTCAAAAATATCGCCCAGATCAGATCAGATTCAGATAGGAATGAGTTCCATATCAAAAATACAGATGGCGCTATACTAAATTTTTCGTTCACGAAATAAATAAATCATTACAGATGGCGCTATACAAAATTTTTAGTTTTCACGAAATTGTCTTAACCCCTTATTTAAACTGATTTATAAAAATATATAAAAGTTCTATGCGAGGTAAAGAAAATAAAACTATTCAGGTACCGAAACATTTTGTATTATGATTTTATATCGATAAAAATCCTACCTATATTAATAACGCGAAAGTTTGTTAATATGGATGGATGGATGTTTGTTACTCTTTCACACAAAAACTACTTAACGGATTTGGATAAAACTTTACAGTAATATAGCTTATACATCAGAATAACACATAAGCTACTATTTGCAGTGATAACCGACATACACGCGGGCGAAGCCGCGGGCAACAGCTAGTGTTTCAATACTTTCAATACTGTATTATGTACCAATTCCTGTAATATTGGATTGTGTTGCAATGTCGTTAGGCTGTTCCTACTATTCCCATCATTTTCTTTGCTATAATAAGCTCAATTCTTTTTTCCCATGTCTGGATATAATTTACAAGCTGACCCACGCAACCTCGTTTGCGTCTCCTATTGCCCGTAGCGTAATAAATTTTCCCCGGTTTTTGAAACATTTTTCATTAGTGCTCAGCTCCTATTGGTCTTAGCGTGATGATATACAGCCTTTAGCCTTCATCGATAAATGTCCTATCCAACACTGAAATAATTTTTCAAATCGGACCAGCGCTTCCTGAGATTAGCGCGTTCAAACAAACAAACACTCTTCAGCTTTATATATTAGTAAACAGATTTATAATAGATATATAAGTTTATCAGTATCTGGTTACCATAGTCTACCCAGTTTGGTATCAGGCGGCCGTGTGAAATGCCTCTAGATTTTAATACTATTACTTATGGCAATAATTATTTGCACACATTTGGTAGATAATATTATTAAATTGTTTTGAAAAAGTGGATGTCGGTTTCATATGAGAATAAACGTTTATTTTAACGGAATTACAAAATGTACTTTACTAGCGTCACGGAATATAGAGAGAATATAATATATCACAAAGTAAAGAGTAACCAGAGACACGGTCTAACAAACTAGGAAAGTATATTAGAAGGCTCGAAATTTAAATTAACATTTCATTAAATAAATACCATTATAAGTAATATTTTCAAGGTAGTAGAGCCACGCTGATTTCAGCACGAACGGGCGGCTCGACCGGGGTGGTACTACCCTCGCACAGTAGATCAACGTAAAATGACAGCAGCAGTGCTGGCGTGTTTCGTTGGTGAGTGCGAGACCGGAGGCCCAATGATGCAGAAGCATCACTAGGCCGCCATGGTGTGGGTCAACATGCTGCATTGTTGCATTGCATTCGCATTATTTATTATATTTATATGAAGCTTAAATAAAAACAATAATGTGCGACAAATACAACAGATCCTCTTACCACTTAAATTGATGTTTTCATGAGTAGTTGGCCCTTTATACACCAACGCAACTTGGTGAGTATGGGTACTCCGTACTCTTGCGTACCCAAACCGTACCTAAATTTATCAGCTTATCAGCGGTTTCGATATCATACTATCTACAGAATAGTTTAGGATTAGATGTTCGTGGGGAATGTCAGGTTAATATAACATAGTTTTATTCTTATATTAATCAATGTCAACATAATTAGAATTACTGCATGATATAATTTACACGCGTATAAAATCTACAACAAAGTAAACCTATAAATCAAGTAGACAATCAATTGAATAATCTATTAGATAATCAATCAGATAACTGCGCGCATGGTTTTAAACATGCATGCATGCACATATAAGGGTGTTTTAAAATAAAGCTTACATCACATCGCTTAAAAATGCGTGTACTTCTAGAACATCTTACTTTACAAGTTAATAAGATGAATATTTTATAATGTACATACCTACCAGCTTTTGCCTTTAAGACATAGGCATCTTAGCCATAGTCTACCGTTTCCGTCGAACGGTCTCTTCTAGCTGTAAATTCCGACGTGTAAGAATATCTGAATCGATTTACTTACAAATAAATTTCATTTCGGTTTACTGTGATGTAAATAGTCAAATCGGAATTTTGAGACTTTTTAGTGAAAAAAGCGGGATTCTTTCCTCGAAAGCGGGACAAAGAGAAGAAAAAACGTATCGTATTAAATCTCAATTTACGACACATGACTACGAAGCACGAGTGACCTAAAGAAAAAAAAAGCTTATTCGCAATATTTTGTTTCTCTACTACATGCTGCATCATCCCTAATTCGTCAATTGCCTGCCAATTTAATTGACGTCTAGCAGACCCACGCAACCTCGTTTGCGTCTCCTATTGCCCGTAGCGTGATAATTTCCCCCCGTTTTTGAAACATTTTTCATTGGTGCTCTGCTCCTATTGGTCGTAGCGTGATGATATCCCGCTATCTATCCCGCTAGCCTATATCCTTCCTCGATAAATGGGCTATCTAACACTGAAAGAAATTTTTCAAATCGGTCCAGCGGTTCCTGAGACAAACAAACTCTTCAGCTTTATAATATTAGTATAGATAAAGCACTACGGCTAACTAACTTTTGTTTGGACGTCCTGCCAGTTATCCCCAAAAAGCGGGACATTATAATTTTGATTTAAAAAGTGGGACGTCCCGCCAAAATCGAGACTTGTGGCAACGCTGATATATATGCCTCCATACTTGTAGTTACCTAAAATTACACAACAAAAATTGTATACCTATTTATTTCTACTGCTTAGCTTTTCTTTTCACTTATTAAATGGACCAGCCATTCTAAGGAAGTCTTAAGCAACAGATCAATAAACCTATACTCATGTCAGATTAAAGTAAGGTCACAATAAATAAAATACAAGTTAAATATTCATAATTATGTTAGCTTTATCACACATACGTGACATAAAACTATAAAAAATACAAAGCGTTGCACTCGAACAATAAAAATAAATTTCTATCAGAACCAATGTAGTTCGTTGACGTAAATACAGATTAAAGAATGAACAAAGAACATTTTACAGCACAGTGTTTAGTTGCAAAATGAACTGAACTGACTAGTGTGAGTTTGTTTCCCATCAACTCGATCGTCATGATCATCGCTTTCGGGATTGCGCTGCAATAAAATTTTCTCCACCTGTATAAAGTACGGGGACTGTATGTAATCCCGTGTTCCTATGACAACTTTATAGTTAATGACGTATTATTTTTAATAACTTTTGTGTGTGTCTATAAGGAAATATTCACCAATCGCAACTCCTAGCGCCCCCGCCGCGCCGTCGAGTCGAGAGCGATAAGATGTGAAATAAACTCACACTAGGCTCTCACCTGCGCCCCTCTCTCTCTCTCTCTGCCCCCCCCCCACTCTCTTGCCCCCCCTCTCTCTGCCTTTCCCCCTCTCTCTCTCTCTCTTTCCCTCTCCCCATTCCTATTTTTTGCCAAGAAGTCCGTGCCCTCCCCACTAATTAATGCTCAAAAGACACGTGTTACAAATGAGTACGTACACGATTATTACATGTAATTACAATCATTTGTTACTGACATGATTTAAGGAAATAAACAATCGCATAATACTAAAATAATCGCAGTATTTTTAACTCCTTACACGTGCTTCAATGTGCAAGACTTCCTGCTACGCAAAATGCCCTACGCATTTAGTATCTTCATAGATGGAATGAGCAGATATTCAACCATACAGAACAAATGATCGTGATCACATAATTAATTATTCGCCCTGGTTGGGAATTGAACCCACAATCCCTAATCAGTTGTTAGGGTCACCAACCACTAGACTAAACCAACAGGCTAGTTAAATGTAACGGAAAGATCTATCTAAAGATAGATCTTTCCGTTACATTTAACTAACCTCCTCCTTTTTTGAAGTCGGTTAAAACCGACTTCAAAAAAGGAGGAGGTTCTCAATTCGTCTGTATTTTTTTTTAAATTTGCTATTTCTGATCTTTCGACTGCAGGAACCGATTTGGATGTTTTTTTTTTTATTTGAAAGCTTTGGTGCTTCCCGTGTGGTCCCATTTAAATTTGATCCAGTTCTTGAAGTCGGATTTATTTTGTTAATTTTTTTTTTTTTTTTTTTTTATGTTTGGCCCGCCAAAATGACTCTACTCTGCCTGATGGAAAGCATAAGCAGAATCCAAGAGTGGTGGTCACCATGCTCACTGCGAATGCAGACAATGCAGCATGGCGACCCACACCATGGCGGCCTAGTGATGCTGCTGCATCTTTTAGTCTAGTCAACAAGTTTGGAAATTGTTGACTAGACTAATTGGGCCTCCGGTCTCGCACTCACCAACGAAACACGACAGCACGCTGTCATTTTACGTTGATTTTCTGTGCGAGGGTAGTACCGCCCCAGTCCAGCCGGCCCGTTCGTGCTGAAATCAGCGTGGCTCTACTACCTTTTGTCAAATAAACGAAGATAGAAGAGGCAGAGGCCGCCCGCCAATGACTTGGTGGTCAAATATAGAAAGAGACCTCAAGAAAGCCCACTTGTCAGAACCGACAACCCAAGACAGAAGGACTTGGCGCAGACAAGTGAGGTAGGAGACCCGACCCCACATAACGGGACCAGGGAAGGGAGAAGAAGAAGATTTTATTTGTCAAATAACAATACTATAGATGTTTTTAAACAAAACTATCAGATCTACTAGTTCTTATAAGTGTAAAAAACTGTTCTAAATTATTTGCACATCAAATTGTTTAACTTTATCATTGAATATATTAGAATATATTATTTAAAACACTTAAGTATCTAAATTTTTAAAGTCTAATACAATTGCGTTGTTATCAAATACCATTTTGCACACCTATTATTTTATTTTAAACAGGTTAATTCATTTGATACATATGCATGGATCAATTTAATCAAAAATATAAAAAAACCGACTTCCAAAAAACCATCCGACGAAAACTCCCTGCCAAAAAACACTAAAAAGCGTAAAATAAAGTAGCTCTTCATAAATTGCTATGTGCCAATTCTTGTCTATCCCTAATTCTTTATTCATTTAAATAGTAGTATTATTGTGTATGCTAGGTACCTAAAATCTGTTTGAAGTCGGCGCCATGCCAAATGTAATAGTAGTTACCACTAAATATTTCATATAATTTCTGCTGATGCGAATAACTTTAGTGGTTTGAACACGTATTAAAACTGAGTATGATCAGTTTCCAAAATTATGCTGAGATTCAAGATTTCTGTTACCGAGAACATGGTCTAGGGGCAATAGGAATCGTGTCCAAGCTTAAATGTCGTGATGAAATAGAAGCAGGCGAGTTACTTAAAGCAAACTACATTAAGGGGTTAGTCATCATAGCGCCTGTGACATCAGCTCACCTAAATAACTTAAAAGTATACAACTAAAGGTCTATAGATACGTATGAAATTGAAAGAATTATCCTCCAACTCCTAACCGTTGAGGAGTTGTACCTTCCATCATCAGCTTACCTAAATAACTTGAAAGAATACGACTAAAGGTAACATACATACATAATTACATTTAAAGATTTATCCTCCAACTCCTAACCGTTAAGAAGTTTTACCTTTCATCATCAGCTCATCATCATTAAATGATGACTACCAGACCCAAATACCGGCGTAGCTTCAGAAAATATACGAAAAACATAGTTCGTGCCTGAAAAAAATGAGGGTTACCCTCGATTTCTCTGGGATGCCATCATCAGATCCTAGTTTCCTTATCATGGTACCACCGTCGGGACTTCTACTTTCTATTAAAAAAAGAATCATCAAAATCGGTTCATAAACGACGAAGTTATCCCCGAACACACATAAAAATATACGGTCGAATTGAGAAACCTCCTCCTTTTTTTGAAGTCGGTTAAAAAGTATCCGCTCTATTTTCGTTCTCTTGTTTCTAAACAACAGGTTTTATCATTAACTGTAATTGTAATTACTAAAATTGTTTAAATTGCGAAATTAGACCGCGTAGTATCTAAAGCCACAACTATACAAATAAATAAAATTTAAGTGTATTTTTGTAATTTCTTCAGCTTTTCACTAAATTCATTTAAAAGTATGTACGGTAGTTAAATCAAAAAATCTTTTTTTAAATTGTTGTCTGTCTGTTTGTACCGGCTGATTTCTGGAAAGGCTACTTTTTAGGGTTCCATAGCCAAATGGCAAAAAACGGAACCCTTATGGATTCGTCATGTCTGTCTGTCCGTCCGTATGTCACAGCCACTTTTTTCCGAAACTATAAGAACTATGCTGTTGAAACTTGGTAAGTAAATGTATTCCGTGAACCGCATTAAGATTTTCACACAAAAATAGAAATAAAACAATAAATTTTGGGGGTTCCCCATATTTAGAACTGAAACTCAAAAATTTTTTTTTCCTCAAACCCATGCGGTGTATCTATGGATAAGTATGATATTGGGGTTTCTAGTAATATTTTTTTAGAGGGAAAAAAAAGATTTACATTACCATGCGAACTTCCACCGAAAATTAGTTTGAACGAGATCTAGTAAGTAGTTTTTTTTAATACGTCATAAATCGTACACCGCTATTTATCGATCAAAGTTACAACGAACTACAAGAACTTTTATATTATGTTACTTGCTGCTACGGAACCTTTCATGGGCGAGTCCGACTCGCACTTGGCCGCTTTTTTAGACTAGCTTCACCCAACGGAGTTCTCTACGGTTGTTGTTGTAAAGCTACAACAACAACCCTGGGCAACACCGCGGAGCTCAGCTAGTGCCTAATTATCTAAGTTTGATGTAACAACGGTTAGTACAATTTCACGCTTAAGGAATTTGCCACTCAATTTAGAAACACTATGCTGTTGAAATAGGGCTTTCGAATTATTAGTAATGAAACCAATTTATTGGCAATCGTCATAACCAATTCTCGGATAATTTAATTATCTCTGAACAAATTAGTGTCGCAATAACTTACGGCTTCTCTTTGTCTTATTATTTGGAACATTTAGAACATCAGTAATTAATGTCCTAAATGCTTCAAATAGTACAAAGGGAAGCCGTACACTAAAGGAACAAATTATGCACAACATCAACATCACTGTAAGCCTAAGGAATACTTGAAACAAACCCTTTTTTACGTGTGATAACCCCCTCGGGCCGTCACCCCACCGGGGTTTACGGCGGGGTGGTGTGTCGGAATTGGTCCGATTAAAACCACACGGTGTGCCACTCTGCGCCTGGTATGGGAGGGATCAAGGAACTGCTGTTATTAACACATCCGGACCCTACAAACCCTTTCTTTTACGTTTGGAAATCCTCTCGGGCCGTCAACCCACCGGGGCTTGCGGCGGGGTGGTGTGTCGGAATCGGTTCGATTAAAACCACACGGTGTGTGACTCTGCGCCTGGTATGGGAGGGATCCAGGAAATGCTGTTAAGAAACACATCCGGACCCTACAAACCCTCAGACCTCGTGGTAGAGTAGACCAAAACATGCTTTTTAAGGAGATGCCTATGTCCAGCAGTGGACTATTAAAGGCTGTTGCTGATGATATTAGAAGAATTTAGTTCTTCCTTTGTTTCATTTGAGTTTCGTAGTTTAAAACAATTTGTATGAATTTATTTTTAGAATTGGGTACATTAGCACTTCTTATTGAATTGAATTTTAAATTACTTCTGAGAGATGTTTTTTTATAAGTACATATTTGATTTCATGAAGATTTCGTTTTTTTTTTAAATCCATAGGTACTAATATTACAAGCTTTTTATTAACTTGTATGAAATGTATGTATGCTTGTATGTTCGGGTGGAATTTTGCAACTCAATTTTGAAGCAGATATCTACAACCGATTTTGCTGAAATTTGCAAGCATATGTATACAGCTGCAGCGTGACAATACAATATTATAATGACATAGAGCTGATCGGATGCTGGAGCTGGAAGGTGGCCAAAGGAACTCTGTAAGGAAACGTCGCAACATCATCCAGTTTGGACTCGTTTGATTCGTCTTGAGGCATTCCAGTAAAAGCTTGTTAACCGACTTCAAAAAAAGGAGGAGGTTCTCAATTCGACTGTTTTTTTTAAATGTTTGTTACCTCATAACTTTCGACTGGGTAAACCGATTTTGATGATTCTTTTTTTATTTGAAAGCTGGTGCTTTCCATGTGGTCCCATTTCAATTTGGTCCAGTTCTGACATGTCATTCATGAGAAAACCATATAAGTCTTCAATTTGCATTAAGTATGTGCGCGACTAATTAAAGAATAACTCAATATTCCCGTATGGTCCCATTTCAATTTGGTCCAGATTGAAGTCGTTTTTTTTTTGTTAAAATTTGTAATTATTTTTAAAAAGTTTTTTAATTTAATTTATTTTAGATTTACTCTGTCTGCTGCTGCACCAATTTCAATGAAGTTTGTCAATGAGCTCTTGACGAAGGACATAGACTACTCTTTACCGAGATAACCGATACTCACGCGGGCCGGGGGCAACAACTAATACATAATATTTTAACTATCCGAAACGATCAGAAATCTCACCTGAAGAATAGACCACTGTTCGTGGACTCTTGCAACTTAAAAGAAAACCACTTTGTTTGACTGCACGTTTGGCCTAGTGGTTTAACGGTCACCACGCCGTTTCCTACTTCGTCAAGTGTCGTGGGATCCACAAATTTTTGTTCTGAGTCTGGGTGTTCTTTGTGTCCGTTTCATGTATGTTTGTAAAGTCCCCCGCGACACAGGATTTATTCCTACTGCGGGAGTTGTCATTCAGAAAAAAAAACATATATTCCATATTCAATCAATCATTAACGGTGAGTGTATCGTTGCGGTCGGCTCCGTCCATTAGGATCCCAATCTGCGATCCTGCCTTATCCTGCGGTCGAGCCGTACCATACTATGTACCTACATACCTATCTTACCAGTGCTTACCGTTTTAGTTACAATCAAGTGTGACTACGAAATTGGCTACCACGGTACGAAATTTTGTGCTCATCATTATCTCAGCCGGAATGGTTCCACTGCTGAACATAGACCGCCCTCGAGGGTTCTCCATAACGACCGATCCTGCACACCTTTTTTATGTATATTCCTGCCAAAATGACTCTACTCTGCTTGATGGAAAGCATAAGCAGAATCCAAGATCCAAGAGGTGGTCAGCATACCCATTGCTAATGTAGACAATGCAACAACGCAGCATGGTGGCCCACAACTTGGCGGCCTAGTGATACTTCTGCATCATTGGGCCTCCGGTCTCGCACTCACCAACGAAACACGACGGCACGAACACTGTCAATTTACGTTGATCTTATGTGCGAGGTTTGTACCGCCCTGGTCTAGCCGGCCCGTTCGTGCTGAAATCAGCGTGGTGGAATCAAGCGCATGGGTCTACTGCCTGAAACTTACCTTCCTCGTGTGAAATTTACAATTAAGTTGTACCTACTTTTAACAGAAGTTGTTATTGAATAAGTGTTCTCATAGCCATCAGAATCGTATTCCTCATTGATATTATGAATCAGTACATTTAGTGTTTTATTGCTAAAGAGTATCCGGTACCCGCTTCCGTCGCGTTCATTTATCATAGCTATGGTACTATTGTTATCATAAACATCTTATCACACTTGACAGTTCTCAGTACTGTTCTATCGACAATACACCGAGTCTTCCGTCAAAGTTCAAAACTTAAAGATGTATAGATGTATTCAAGCGTGTGCAATCTTTCTCTGTGTCTCTCTTTGTGTGAATTGAATCTTCTATACTAATATATAAAGCTGAAGAGTTTGTTTGTTTGCTTGAACGCGCTAATCTCAGGAACTACTGGTCCGATTTGAAAAATTCTTTCAGTGTTAGATAGCTCCGATTTGAAAAATTCTTTCAGTGTTAGATAGCTCCGATTTGAAAAATTCTTTCAGTGTTAGATAGCTCCGATTTGGAAAATTCTTTCAGTGTTAGATAGCCAATTTATCGAGGGAAGGCTATAGGCTATATATAATCACGCTAAGACCAATAGGAGCGGAGTATCAATGAAGAATGTTACAAAATGGGGGAAAATTATTACACTATGGGCAATAGGAGACGTAAACGAGGTTGCGTGGGGTCAGCTAGTTTCAAATATTTCTGTAATCTCTTTGGGAGGCCTCTGAGCGTAGTCATATCTCCTACGTTTTTTTAAGAATTATCATTGGCTACATAAAATTAGGTAATAAGGAATATTCTCCATGATCCACCGTAGAGCAATACGGACCACCGAACGGAGGAGAGTACATAGCTATAACGTCTCTTTCCGAGACAAAATAGTCTGTATTTTTTTACGGGGAGAAATCTGCACACATACGCATTTTAAATTTACATATAAAAACAGAATTTACACACATAAATACTTTCTGTATCATCACAGTGTAACGCATAGGCCCATTTGGGCATATACTATGACAGAGGGTATCGCGATGGGTCTCGTATCAAGAATTGATGACATCGCCAACTAGTGTCAAGTAGCGCGCAACTGTGGAGATTATGACTGGTGGTTCCGATGTTTTCGACGCTAGATTACTTGTTCTGGGTGTTTCTATTTGTTCTAGACTGTTTTGTCGAATGCTTGGGATCTTTGTAGATGTTTCCATAGCCCTATAAAAGCAGATGTTGGCAGTGCGGGTAGTATTGTTTCACGATACAGCGGATTGACATCGAAGCGATCTTGTAGTGCGACTAACGAGTGATTTAGTGAAAAATTGTTGTAAAAGTGTTGTTAATAAATATTGTGTTATTTATTTGGTAATCAACCGACTACCTACTTTTATTTATTAAATACCCGTTAAATAATAATCGTAACAATATCTATGAAGTATGAAGGAGTCTTGATATTTATATTTTACGTCCAAACTCGTTATATCAATTTCTGTGTTGCAAGTTTGATTAGACCCATATCTATCCTATATTATATATCTCTCCAAATCTTATTTTATGCTGCTGTTGATTTAAATGGATCTAGCCACTATTTTGCTGTAAATAATATGATTCATTATGTTACTGCTGCTAAACATTGTAGCGATAAAATTACCATATTATATAGGTAAATAAGCGATTTTCCTCTACATTTTAAGTTATTATGTGATCACATTTGATACATGATTAATGCATATTGCATTTATTTAATAGTCAAGTTCAGCAAATCAAAAAAGGTAAATAGCTTTACGAAATGCACATGACACCTATTGAGTTGCAGGTCCATTGTGTTTATTTGGAATGTACGTAAAACGAGCTTCTTCCTATTTAGGTTTCATACACGTGTACGTAGAGTAAGAGTACTACATTTGTTACGCAAAGAAAAGATTGCGCGTTCTTTTCTCGATACTACATTTTCTAACTTTGCTGCCTTCTCGATTACCACGGCAATTTTACACTGTTGGTTAGAGCGAAATGTGATAGTGAAGCTAACGTCACATTTTTGTGTTAAACATCTATGATGTTATTTATATCACGTAAATATTTTTAGAAGCACGTGTTACATTCAGTACGTATTTCTAATGCGCATTAGACTATCACCTATCACATGCCAACTCGTGGATCATGGTTCGTGAAAATTGTATATTTCTTCACGTCACCGGCAAATTGTCAATTACTTTGTCTCGTTTTGTATTTGTTTTAGTATGTTAACTCGTACAAGCAGTAAAAATAGGTAATGTTTGATTTTATTAACCGAATTCCAAAAAGGAGGAGGTTCTATGTTCCACTGTATGTACTTATATATATTTTTTTTATGTATGTTCACCGATTACTCCGTCAATTGTGGACCGATTTTGAAATTTTTTTTTGTATTCGAAAGGGTATGCTCCCGAGGTGGTCCCATTGCCACCATATCAGGATCTGATGATGGTATCCCAGGGAAATCGAGAGAAACCCTCATTTTTTATAGGCACATACTATGTTTTTCGTATATTTTCTGAAGTTACACCGGTATTTGCGTCTGGTAGTCATCATTTTGTGATGATGAGCTGATGATGTAAGGTACAACTCCTTAACGGTTAGGAGTTGGAGGATAAATCTTTAACTATCATATGTATATATGTTACCTTTAGTCGTATTCTTTCAAATTATTAGGTAAGCTGATGATGGAAGGTGGAAGGTACAACTCCTCAACGATTAGGAGTTGGAGGATAATTCTTTCAATTTCATACGTATCTAAAGACCTTTAGTCGTATACTTTCAAGTTATTTAGGTAAGCTGATGATAGAAGGTTAAACTCTTCAACAGTTAGGGATTAGAGGATGATTTTAATATTACACGTACGTATAGACCTTAATTTGTATTCTTGATGATGAAATTTGATGAAATAGTTCAACTTACTACATACCTACGATTGTTTGCACTAAAAACTGAAAAATAAAAACTTTTATAAAAAAAAAACCGACTTCCAAAAAACATCCAACGAAAACTCTCTGCCAAAAAAAAACACTTAAAAGCGTAAAATAAACTGGTTCTTCATAAATTGCCTATACCTATTCTTTATTAATTTAAATAGTAGTATTATAATGTGTGATAGGTACCTAAAATCTGTTTGAAGTCTAAAATGTGTGTCCCCCCTGTAACTTCTAAAATAAGAGAATGATAAAACTAAAAAAAATATATGATGTACATTACCATGCAAACTTCCACCGAAAATTGGTTTGAACGAAATCTAGTAAGTAGTTTTTTTTAATAAATCGTAAACTGCAATTTACCTTTCATTCAATCAACACAAATATAAAAATAAAATAAAAATATATTATGTTACTTGCTGCTGCGGAACCCTTAATGGGCGAGTCTGACTCGCACTTGGCAGCTTTTTTTTTTACTTTTTGGTTGTATTTAATCGTTTTGTGATGATTTTCTAGTGAAAAAGGCGTATTACAGTTATTATTGTCAACCAAAATTATGTTTTGAGACTAGTTCTCACCCAGGTACTTAGACAACAATGCTTAATAAATTATAACGTAGCTGCGAAATGGTTATGAAATTTAATTAAATCATTTTTCCAAAATCATCTTGCTTGCTTCTTCAACTTAAAGCCGGAAGTATACTTGCGCAAATCCAGACTGTTTTGTCTGTCTGTCACGACGTGCGTGACAGAGACGCACAAGTATACTTGCGCAAGTATACTTGAACGTGTGTGACGGCCTTTACACATCCCTAGATGTATGCTACATGTCATCAACAGTTTTTAATAGCCTACTGCTGGACGTTAAGCCCCTCCTTAGAAGAGACTGCTGCAAAGAGAAAGCAAACTTGAAACAAACCTTATACCGACCCGTCTGGACCATTGTAATATAGTAGACCTAAATGTCCTTTCTAAGGAGATGCATAATATGTCCAACAGTGAACTGTAAAAGGTTGTTTATGATCTATGACCTTTTTTTTGTATGGCCCGCCAAAATGATTCTTCTCTGCCTGATGGAAAGCATAAGCAGAATCCAAGAGTGGTGGACACCATACTCACTGCGAATGCAGACAATGCGGTATGGCGGCCTAGTCTCCTCTCCGGTCTTGCACTCACCAACGAAACACGACAGCACGAACGCTGTCATTTTACGTTGATTTTCTGTGCGAGGGTAGTACCGCCCCGGTCGAGCCGTCTCGTTCGTGCTGAAATCAGCGTGGCTCTACTACCTGTTACATCTATCTATCTATCGATCTTATACAAATCTGAAAATAATTGCTTAGCACCTGTTTTCTATAACACCATGGTGTCTCGGCGGACGAGCTGACCCATAAGGGGCGAAGCATACCTACTTCTCCCGCGTAAAATATATACAAAATGGACGTTTATACACGATTACGGTACAAAGGGTCGGCTGATGCTCCTTGCGCTTGACACAGCGAAATTGCGTCCGGTAATTTGCGAATTGACACTGGTATGAGAAACGACGCGGAGCAGCGGTGTAGTAAAATTGAACAGTATATTTGTAAATACATAAATTAGTACGAACAAGTGATAGAGGAGAGTAGAGGAAGAAAACTCATTGTACCGACCCCAAATATATTTGGGATAAGGATAGGGAGATGATAATGACACAAATTAGTACGAAAAAAGCAAGAATGAGAAAACAATTTACGATGTTCATAGCTATTTTCATGTAAACCACATAGTATGGAAGTCATTATTTAAGTTTTTGGATTATCTTCCGAAGATCTTCTGTGTACTTGTGTTCTTGAAAATCGTGATAAGTCATTTTAGTACCTGCTGAAGGGTCTTTTTCCGGCCCGAAATTTGGTCCAGAACCCCTGAAATACATGTAAAGTCAACTGCATTACTTTTATAAATAGTTAAAACCACAAATTGCCAAGATCTAAGGAGAATATCGACCACTGGAAATGCAATTAATTGATCAAACAGTTGTTCATTTCCTGTGCAATATTATTCAGGGTAAAATGGAAAATATGATTCCCAGATGAAGCCTTACATCGCTTTATAAGCAAAATGTGATTATTGTCTAAGTACAATGAATTTGTAAGCTGAAACTTCGTGGCGCACATGTGATATAGTGTCGTACAAAACAATTGTTGTTACAAAACACTTGTTTCTGTATTATATTGCGTTCTTATTCTTAGTAAGAGCGGCGAATTTTTCTTAGTATCTTGTTTCTTCCTTCATTGTCTAATTATCTCTGTTTCTTTTTCTCATGAAGAGGCAAGGTTGGTTCAGAGGTAAAATGGTATTTTTTTATTGGGACTAATACCGCCCACACGCCCACCACTGCAACTCCTGTACACCAGGATCAAAAGCGGTGACCAACGATCACACCGAGTTATGATACTCGGGAAGTCCCAGGAAAAAATAAACTGTCTTGGAATCCGCAACGAAATTAATCAGAAGAAAAACTGGAGGAGTTGGAAATGGATGAAGAGGTAAAATAGTATGTCGGATTTTTATAAACTCAAACCGCAAGGTATTTCGCCGCAGAATCCTAAGATTTAGGTTGTGGAGGAACGAGTATCATGTCCTCCAACACAAAGGGAGGATCATCCGTCCATACGAGGTGGTCATGCCTGGCAGGCCACGGCTCAAGGGTTGATCTTAGGATGTTGTATTTATGTTAATCAGCGCGAGAACTTCTATATCGCGATGAAGGATTAGTAGTTAATTCATAGTTTGTAAACTCAAACTCAAAAATAATTTATTCATATAGGCACTTATTTTACAGGCACTTATGAATAGTCAATATTTAATATTAAAAAATCGAGTGATTCTAGTCGCCAGTTCCAAGTGCAGCCTACCCTTCATGGAGAAGAATCTGGCAAGAAACTCCATTGTTGCTCCTTTTAAAAAATAGTAATACGGTTTACAATATTTTTTTCACTAAGAGACTTGAATGAGAACGAAGTCGACCAAAGAAACAAAATAAAAGGTTTGGAGTCATTGCTGCACAGCCATGAGCTAACCAATCATGCGCCGTTCTTACTGATAGCTGCAAGATTTTTACATTGTTATATTGTGACATTGTATTGTTATATTGTGAGGTCGTAAGATGTAATATGTCCAAATATAAAATAATCAATAAATGTCACAAATGTAAAATAGAGTAAGACGCATGGATCAGCCATCGACCTATTCAACCATAGTTGAGCTGCGTACTCAGGCCGCACAGCAAATCATCAGGTCAATATCAAAGAAATTAATAATAATCATAGTCGACAAGGTGCTCATACAATAACAAGTGCGTATTTAATAAATTGGGAAACATTGTTAGATAAGTACCAAAGTACCATCATGTATTCATTTACATTATACAAGTATGTGTTACTCCGTAGTTCGATGTTTCTTCTGTAGATGGCGCTGTAGCATGTTTCAGCTGTGTCGATATCTGGAACTCGCCACAAGGTATATCCTGAAAGGTCCTGTGAACCAGTGATTTCTGAAAATCTGTGAAGCTGGAATTCATTCTGTACCCTTCGACGCCTTAATATGTATCTTCTGCGAAATGTGAAGAAACTTCTAGCATCCTCTTTCGCCACCTAGAAAGTCAGTTAATGCTGTTTGTTATCTGTAACTGTGCACAAACGATTATTATCTAACGTTAAAAACATATTTTTATTTGACCATAAAGCCATATTATTTGATAAAATTGCGAAAATCTTGTATATCTACTTAACAACAGTTTAATGAAAGCACAATACATATTTCGTCGTAAATAAATAAACACGGCCGTGTCAGACGTGTCGTAGACATTATGTTCTTTCCTTATCAGTAAAGATATCGTCTTCAGTCTAATAGTTAGTCTACCGATATTTATTACTAAATCTGTCTTATTCATATCACAACAGTGCCCTTGACTTTAGTTTTATTTAAAAGGTGACTGACTTATGACAAATGCATAATATTGTTATTCTATAATTAATCTTCATTGTTTCTAATGTACTAGGTGTGTTTTTTTTAAAACAACTCCCGCACTAGGAATAAATCCTGTGTCGCGGGGGACTTTACAAAAATACATGAAACGGACACAAAGAACACCCAGACTCAGAACAACAATTTGTGGATCACACAAAGTGTTGACGTGAGATTTGAACCCACGACACTTGGCGAAGTAGGAAACGGCGTGGTGACCGTTAAACCACTAGGCCAAACGGGCAGTCAAATAGTGCTTGCGCTGTGTTTCACCGAGTGAGTGACGATACCGGAGGCCCATACCCCACACTCCCCCTAACTCCCCCATCCCTTCCCCCTATCTCCCGCACATCCCCAAAAGGCCGGCAACGCACTTGTGACGGTCCTGGTGTTGCAGGTGTCCATGGGCGGCGGTAATCGCTTACCATCAGGCGATACGTCTGCTCGTTTGCCCGCCTATTTCATAAAAAAAAACTAATAATAATGTCTTCAAATCTAAAAGCTGTCTGTTTGTGATTTCTAATTAACAACTTTTCACTTATGGCATATTATGGAGGTACTAGTTGTTGCCCGCAAATGCGCCCGCGTGTATGCCGGTTTTCGCGGCAAATAGTAGCCTATGTATTATTCTGATGTATAAGCTATATTACTGTAAAGTTTAATCCAAATCCGATCAGTAGTTTTTGCGTAAAAGAGTAACAAACACCCATCCATACTCACAAACTTTCGCGCTTATAATATTAGTAGGATGTACGGTACTTAAATCAAAATATCAACTAAAAAAAAAATGTTTGCCCGTCTGTTTATTCCGTAAAATATCTGGAACGGCTGGAGCAATTTTGGCGGGACTTTCACTGCCTGGAAGCTGATGTTATAAGGAGTAACTTATTCTATTTTTTTTTAAATTAGCAGAAAAGTAAAACCTATGGCCACAGTGCAGAATATCCGATTAAAAAGCAATAAAGTAGCTTAGTTTTAAGACGTTTGATCATTACGTATCAAAAATGCATGCATATTTTTTAATCGGTTCAATAGTTATCATTACGTAAGAAACCAACAAACGGTCGCGAACAAAAAAAGACTTTTCAAGTTATCTTGAATTTTTGCTGTCCATGGGGGAAATTTGCCATACCTAGTCAGCACGCTTGGCAGGCGGGTTGGTGACCGCAGTGGCGGGAATCATTTATCTGGTGACGC
This sequence comes from Diaphora mendica, assembly GCA_949125395.1. Lineage (NCBI taxonomy): Eukaryota > Metazoa > Arthropoda > Insecta > Lepidoptera > Erebidae > Diaphora > Diaphora mendica. Next base: position 5,132,431 of record OX421331.1, on the reverse strand, counting down.
TGCTGCCCGTCGCCAGTATCAATATTATATAAATTATTGGGAAGACAGAGGAATATAATCAGCCTCTCTGTCTAGCGTATGTGAACTACGAGAAAGCCTTCGATACCACTGAGACCTGGGCTGTTCTGGAATCCATGCAGTGGTGCCTGGTCGACTGCCGATATATCCAGGTGTTGAGATGCCTCTATGAAGCTGCAACGATGACAGTCCAAGTACAAGAAAAGAGCACAAGACCAATCCAAGTGCATCGAGGAGTAAGACAGGGAGACATTATATCTCCGAAACTGTTTACTGCCTTGGAAGACGTCTTCAAGACGCTTGATTGGAACGGACGGGGAATTAATATCAATGGCCGATTCCTTTCACACCTGCGGTTTGCAGACGACATAGTCATCCTGGCGGAGTGGGACTGGGGATGTACATAGAAAAGACGAAACTCATGCATAATTTGCACGTGTCCCCGAGTCCCGTGACCGTAAATGGCGTTACTATCGGGGTTGTGCAAGAATACACCTTTTTTTTTTTTTTTTTTTTTTTTAACGTGTGGAAATCCCCTCGGACCGTCACCCCACCGGGGCTTGCGGCGGGGCGGTGTGTCGGACTCGAACCGACTAAAACCACACGGTGTGCCACTCTGCGCCTGTGAAGGGAGGAGTCCGGGAACTGCAGTTATTAACACATCCGGACCCCTCCCAGCGCCTGCCCGCACAGAAGCGGGCACCATCTGCTGGTAGACTCTCAATTAGGCGACGTACGGCACACGCGTACGTCGCCCCCTCGCGGGAGGCCACTAGAGCGGATGGAGGGGAAAGCCCGTCCCGACCATCCGCGGCCACACTCAGGGCGGCATGAGGCGCTGATAGGCGCGCCTCCGCCGCCCTGTTCGCCGGCGGCGGATTGGGTCCGAGTGGACATCGTCCTCCCGGGCCTTCTCCGCCACCTCCTTCTGCGAGATTACATCTTCGCAGAAGGTTGCGACCGCGGTAAAACTGCTATCGCTACCGGCCATGGAGCGTATGACGGCCGGTAGCGAGAGATCTCCTCCGATGACTGCAGTGAGGGCCCGGCGCTGCGACGCCCATGCAGGGCAGATCGCCAGCGTATGCTGGGCCGAGTCCTCACTGCAGTCGCAGTGGTGGCAGGCGGGACTCAATTCCCTCCTAGCGACCGAGTGCAGGTACTTCCCGAAGCAACCATGCCCGGAAAGGACCTGCGTCAGTCGGAAGGAAAGGGTCCCGTGCTGCCGCCCTGCCCACTCGAGGATGACCGGCTGGAGAGCCTCCACGGCGGCAAAGCCAGCGCGTGGAGTCTCCAGCCGGAACGACCAGCGAGCCATCGTGGCTCGACGGGCGGCTTCACGCCACTCGCGTACCTCTTCGGGCGGAGGGCGATAGCCATACTCCGCCCGGTATTCAGCCACCCGTCGATAAACTTCGGCGAGCACTTCCGCCTCCAAATCCCACGGGGGTGTTCCTGCCAAGGCGCACGCCGCCTCGGTCGACACCGTGCGGTATCCGCGTATGGCTCTGACTGCCAATACCCTCTGAGGTCGCCAGAGGCGGGCCTTATTTAGGGCAGTCAGAGCCGCCACCCACACCGGTGCACCATACAGCGCCATCGACCGGACAACCCCCGTGTACAGGAGTCGCGTTGCGACGCTGGCTCCACCCAAATTGGGCAAAAGTCGCCCAAGGGTGGAGGCAGCGTCGACCAGCTTCGGACCAAGCTGTCGGAAGTGCTCGTCGAAGAGCCACCTACCGTCGAGGATCAGGCCCAGATACCTCATCTGGGCCCGAACCGGTACGAGGACCGAGTTGACCACTATGGAGGCGCCGGGGGGCGGACCACGACGGGGCCCATGAAATAGTAGGGCCTCCGTCTTGTCCAGGGCCACCCGTAAGCCCAGCGCCTCGATGCGCCCGACCACCAGAGAAACACCCCAGGTGGCCAGGCGCGCCGCCTCTTGGAAGTTCGCCCCCCGGGCTGTGACAAGTGTGTCATCGGCGTAGCAAATTACACCCAGCCCGGGAGGCAGACGACTTCGAAGGACCCAGTCGTACCCCACGTTCCACAGGAGTGGTCCAAGGACAGACCCCTGCGGAACGCCGCACGACATGGGCCGCCGTCTCAAGACGCCCTCTCGGTCCTCGTACACGACGGTACGCTCCTCTAAATAGTCTGCCACTAGCCGCCTCAGGTACTCTGGCACCCCGTGGTAGTGGAGTGCTTCCCTGATGCAGCTAAATGGCAGACTATTGAAGGCGTTGGCGATGTCCAGGGACACCGCCAACACCACGCCGCCACAGCTTACCGCCTCTTCGGTCACGGCCCTAAGGCGCATCACGGCATCGACCGTCGAACGCCCCTCTCGGAACCCGAATTGGGCGTCCGACAGGTCGGGGCCCACCTCGCTGAGGTGCCGGACGATGCGGGCAGAGAGTATCCTCTCAAAAAGTTTACCCGCCTCGTCCAGCAACACGATGGGCCTATAGGCCGCGACCGAATCTGCAGGCCGTCCCGGCTTTCTCAACAGGACCAGCTTCCCGCATTTCCAGCACTCAGGGAAGCGTCCGGACGCCAGGCTAGCGTCCAACACCTCCCTGAGGCGGTCCGACATATGGTCGAGGGCTCGGGCCATCACTCGGGCTGGAACCCCGTCCGGCCCGGGGGCGGTGTTCTTGGAACGGATCCGAAGAACAGCCGCCCCAACCTCCGATTCCCTAACGGGCGGCACATCGTCCTCTCTGCCCCCGTCGTCCATGACCGCATAGGCCATCGACGGGGGTGTGTGCTCCGCCCGCTCAGGGAAAAGGCCCTCGACCACTTCCTGCAGGAAGCTGGGCTGGAGAGTCTCGGTAAGGGGGGGGCCCGACGTGCGGAGCTTCTGACGCACCGCACGGTATGGGCGACCCCAGGGGTCACGATCGAGACTCTCCAGCATCTCCTTTCTCTTTACCTCTTTGGCGCGGCAAATGGCCAGCTTCAGAGTTTTCCGCGCCTCGCGGTACTCCTCATGAAGCTGGTCCCCGCCACCGTCTCCACGGTGACGTCGCCTGCTGCGGGTGTAGGACCTCCGGGCACGAGTACAAGCCGCACGGAGGTCCGCCAACTCCTGGGACCACCAGTAGACCTCCTTCCGTGGAGGCCGACGACCTTGGACGCGAGGCATGGCCGTATCGCAAATCTGCGTAATCGCATCGCGAAAACGGCCAGCCCCCACGTCCACGCCGACCTCTTCGGTCGGGGCCTGCGGAGACAGCCAAGAATGAATAATGGCCGCCTCCTCTAGTAGGTCCCTGTCCAGCTTGGCAACAGCCCACCGCGGAAAGCGGGAAGGATGCCGCGCCGTGTGACCCCTACTGGGGCCCTGGGACCGGGAGAGCTCTAATCGGATATACAGGTGATCCGAGAGCGTCTCAACCTCTTCCAGGACACACCAGTTCCTGTGCAAGAATACACCTTGGCTCAACTATACAACTCGAAAATTCAACTTCGATCGGGAGGCCGAGAGAAGAATTCGTCTGGGCTGGGCGGCGTACGGGAAGCTTCGTCACATCTTTGAGTCGCCAATACCACAATCATTGAAGACCAAGGTTTTTAACCAGTTCGTCCTACCCGTGATGACTTACGGAGCCGTGACGTGGACACTCACCATTGGACTGGTCCACAAATTTAAAGTGGGTCAGCATGCGATGTTGGATGTTTCTCTGTATGATAGAATTCGGAACGAGGTTATTCGACAGTCACACTTATATAAGTGGCTGGCAGTGGATGGATGCGGACTGCCCAAGACCGGGATGGTTTCTCTCCTTGAGTGAGACCTACGTTCAGCAGTGGACGGCGATTAGTTGAAATGAAAATGAAGCCGATCGGAAGGTATGCGCGGACATACATTTCGGCGATTCATTTATATATATACTAGCTGACCCGGAAAACGTTGTTTTGCCATAAAAAGAAATGGGGTATAAAAAATAGATGTTGGTCGATTCTCAGACCTACCCGATATGCACACCAAATTTTATAAAAATCGGTCCATTGATTCAAAGGAGTATGGTAACTAACATTGTGACACGAGAATTTTATATATAAGATAGAGAGATAAACAATTAAAAGTATCACTTGACACCGGCGGTCCTGTCGTATGAGCCATTTGCCGAGGAGACCCCCTCCCCATTCATTCTAGCATATATTGAGTACTAGCTGCGCCCGCGACTTCGTCCGCGTGGAACAGTGACTTTGGGTAGCAGTTTTAATTATTAAGGCTAATATTATTTTAAAAATAAGACACACTTTTCACTGTTAAAAACATATTTAAGTATTTATATAGGTACATAAAATAAAAAGTATTTTGTATGAAATTATTTCGACATTCGACATGGCCAAGGCTTTCAACCTGTTCTTGCACCGTTCGCTTCTCTCCGATCTCTAAGCATTCGGTCTGCCTCTTAGAGTCGTCTCTAGATTTACTCTTTTCTTCATCAGCGCCTTCGCATTCGGGTTCTTTGCGACGGACGGCGCGGCCTCTGTTTTTCTGGAGGTAAACGCCTCAGAATTCGGTCCTGTCGCCCAAGATGTTTCTTCTGCATGTCAATGACATATTAGCCCTTGGCAATATACATTGCTATGCAGACGATAGCACAGTGCATGGGCGATATTATGGATACCCTGCAGCCAAGATAGTAGACGTTGAGGAAAATGGATAGGAGATTGTCGCTGAGCTTGACCGGGTTTTGAACCGCATTTAACAATGTGGTGATGAGAATCTGGTCGAGTTCAACGTTAAGAAAACACAGGTGTGCCCGTTCTCTACCAAAAAGTCTCCGTTTCTTCCCCTCCCCACTTTTCAGAGCACTCAACTGCCACTACGGGATAAGCTCGGTGTCCTGGGCATGGATATTTGCCGAGACCTCAACCCACGGGAGTACATCGAGGGCACCACTAAGGCAGCCTGAACAGGGTGAGGCGGTTTTTCGCGCCCGAGCATTTGTGACTCCTTTATAAGACCCAGATACGCTCGTCCGTACTGTTCTCATCTTTGTGATGGATCTAGGCATTAATTTTCTCGATTTTTTGCAGCGGCAATCAGTCCGCATTATCAACAGTCCCAATACTACCGATTCCTTTGAGCCTCTGCAGTTGCGGAGAGATATCGCCTCTATGGCAGTCCTCTACCGCTTTACCATGGAGAGTGTTCTGAAGCGTTCTTCCAACTGATCCCACCTTCTCCCTTCCTCTACAGAACAACACGTGTTGGTCTTGGAAGTCACCGCCTCAGTCTTAGAAATACGCTCTCGAACCAAACGGTTTGGTTCTGCATTGTCTGCTTTCACAGCGAGTATGGTTGCCTCCACTGTTGGATTCTGCTTGAGTTTTCCCTCAGTCTGAGCAATTCTCAATTTTTACATTTTTAAAATACTACGTTTTTGATTTGCCATCCTTTGTCAAAATATAGTGATTTAGCTGATTTGATACACGCGATTGTGCTGCCCATTTGAAAAACATGTTTTTTTTAAATGAACTGCAACTTTAACTGTCTTTGTCTTTGGGCTTTGATAATTGGTAGTGCAAATGTTGTTTTCAGCGGAAACTGCATTCTTTTAAATTGAAATTGCAAATAAGTTTGAATTATTGGAATACGGGGAATTGAAAAATTTTCTTTTACAATGTTGTACCCCAGATGTGTATTTTGTAGCCGTGTACCATTACATATCTTTGTCGCTCAAGATTTCTTATTAATAGGACTGGAACATTAACTTTCAGTTTTAACTTATGGGAAGGCGCTCCTGATAATTCTAAAGATTTAAAAAACTTTATGCATAAGCTATGATATGACTGGTTCAGTTTCCCTTGCATTGTTTCCTGAGAGGTATTCGTTAACATCTTCCTCCACGTCTGACATGATCCGTTCGTTTATTTGATAACTGTCTCATTAGTCGGCGGATCAGAATATATATTATTTTTAGATCATGTGTGCTATCATACACCAGAACTCACGTCTCAGTGTAATCATGTCGTTACTGTCATTTGGCATACAATCATCTCCTATTTTTAGAAGAGCATTTGCATATTGACACTGCTCATAAATCATTGTGAAGTTGTACTCGCATAATTGTAGTAAGACAAAACTTTTTAACATGTACCCATAATACATATGTTTCATACAGGCATTTATTTCATCTTGCGGCGTACCCCTTTTGCTTTTTTTTGTGTTTAAATCCCGCCGGATACTTTTCCTTCGGATTTTTTCACGAAGAAAATTATTTGAATAAACAAAAAATCATGTAAACAAATCGAATCCTAGTGAATAATAACGAATTTGTAGTAGCAAAATTCAACATCCGCATGCGGCACAGTCGTCTGCCCTCACATGTCTGCCCGTTCGGGTAAGCACACTTAGGCATATTGTGATAACTCAGTAAATGTTACATCTGAATAGCTCTAATATTTTGTCTCCTGTCCCAAACTCATGAAACATTTTTGCAAACCTTGCATCATCATCATCAGCCTATCGCAATCCACTGCTGGACATAGGCCTTGCCTTGCCTTCACAAACCTTGCATATTTCCATACAAACTTTCATCCCCTATTGCTATTTTACCTCCTTGATCTTAAAATTTTTACGAAATTTAAATGACATTTTTATTTATATGTAATCAACAACCTAAAAAATAAAGTTTAAGATTTTAGCTTAAAATGACGATACTGTATACACTGTTTTGTAATTTGTCTTATTTATTTCTATTAATAGAATGAACATACAAATAATATTTATGAATGTATGTTATTTATTATATTATTATTATCATATTAATTTAAGTCTTCGTTGAAAAGGAGAAATATTTTTAATGAATTTGACATCCTTGTTACCTCGTTGCCAAGAGTGTCCGGTGTACCGGGCGGTGTCACCAAGGTAATGCGCAGGCGTGTGGCGATTAAACCACCACTCTTCTATACTATCTTTCATCCCCCCTTTCAACCCCTTATTACCTTTTTTTCGCAATAAAAAGTAGCCTATGTCCTTTCTCAGGCTCTAGACTACCTGTGTACCAAATTTCATTGTAATCGGTGCAGCGGTTTGGCCGTGAAAGCAAGACAGACAGACAGAGTTACTTTCGCATTTATAATATAAAGTATGGATAGCCTTCCTCGATAAATGGGCTATCTAACACTGAAATAAGTTTTCAAATTGTACCCGTAGTTCCTGAGATTAGCGCGTCCAAACAAATAAACAAACTCTTCAGCTTTATATATTAGTATAGATGTATTTATTATACTCTTCTAAGATCTAATACTCATAATAAACAACACAATTATTTAGATAAAGATTAATATTAGGTATTATGTTGATAAAAACTCTTTGGCAAATAACTCATTATTAGGTCTTAGCGTCTTTTACTCGTGATAACTTCTAAACGAAATGTCGGATTGGGATGAAACAAAAAGTATTTTACTTCTACATAAATACTCTTGATAACATAATACTTAATTTGGATAAGGATTAATATTACGATACACATTTAACGTAGTTTCTTTCTTCAGACGATTTAATGTTTTTTTCGAACACAAAAGTGGTTATTGTGTCTAAACCATGATAGTTAGATATATGCTCTCGCGGACTTTTTTGTAGATCTAAATGGGCCCTACAAACCCGTAATACATTATTTTGTTCTATTGTCAATAGTCTTTGCAGCGCACGCAAAAATAGGTTTTCGATTTCACACCTTGGGTTAGAAAATAGCAATTTTCTTACGGATCCCTAATTTTTTTGAAAATAAAATATAGCCTATAGCCTTCCTCGATAAATGGACTATCCAACACTGAAAGATTTTTTTAAATCGGACCAGTAGTTCCTGAGATTAGCGCGTTCAAACAAACAAACAAACAAACAAACAAACAAACTCTGCAGCTTTATAATATTAGTATAGATATTCTCAAAACAAATGTATTTTGTGTTGTTATTAAAACATTACATGTCTTTCCTGTGTTTAAAACCTTGTCAATATTATTTACTTTGGTTCACTAGGTATTATCATCATATATAGACATTATCAAGAAAACAAATCATTAATTGTTCAAATGGTTCACAGGTCCATATCGTCTGTTGGTATTTAAACAATAGTAACAATTAGATGATTGTTTTGCACATCCTCTTGCCTGTATTTGAATATTTTTGTTATTTCTTTGTCAATATCTCAATTTGGAGCGAGGATCCGGAAGACTATCTCGTGGCATTCCATTAAATACACTACGCCATCTGGCTTCAAGCTAAGCAGAGCTTGTACCATGATAGCTAGATTTAGTGATAGAATACTTACATACTTTTTGTAAATCTATACTAATATTATAAAGCTGCAGAGTTTGTTTGTTTGTTTGTTTGTTTGTTTGTTTGTTTGTTTGTTTGTTTGTTTGTTTGAACGCGCTAATCTCAGGAACTACTGGTCCGATTTGAAAAATTCTTTCAGTGCTGGATAGTCCATTTATCGAGGAAGGCTATAGGCTATATTTTATTTTCAAAAAAATTAGGGATCCGTAAGAAAATTGCTATTTTATAACCCAAGGTGTGAAATTGAAAACCTATTTTTGCGTGCGCTGCAAAGACTATTGACAATAGAACAAAATAATGTATTACGGGTTTGTAGGGCCCATTAAGATCTACAAAAAAGTCCGCGAGAGCATATATCTAACTATCATGGTTTAGTCACAATAACCGCTTTTGTGTTCGAAAAAAATATTAAATCGTCTGAAGAAAGAAACTACGTTAAATGTGTATCGTAATATTAATCCTTATCCAAATTAAGCTTTATGTTATCAAGGGTATTTATGTAGAAGTAAAATACTTTTTGTTTCATCCCAATCCGACATTTCGTTTAGAAGTTATCACGAGTATAAGACGCTAAGAGTTGGTACCTAATAATGAGATATTTGCCAAAGAGTTTTTATCAACATAATGCGTAACATTAATCTTTATCTAAATAATTGTGTTGTTAATTATGAGTAGTAGATCTGAGAAGAGTATAATAAATACATCTATACTAATATATAAAGCTGAAGAGTTTGTTTATTTGTTTGAACGCGCTAATCTCAGAAACTACAGGTCCAATTTGAAAACTTATTTCAGTGTTAGAAAGCCCATTTATCGAGGAAGGCTAGCCATAAAGGCTTCCATAAAATAATAAGATAATAATTAAATTTATAATAAAATAAATAAAATTTTAAGATCAAGGTAAAATAGCAATAGGGGATGAAAGTTTGTATGGAAATATGCAAGGTTTGTGAAGGAAAGGCAAGGCAAGGCCTATGTCCAGCAGTGGACTGCGATAGGCTGATGATGATGATGCAAGGTTTGCGAAAATGCTTCATGAATTGGGGACAGGAGACAAAATATTAGAGCTATTCAGATGTAACATTTACTGAGTTATCACAATATGCTTAAGTGTGCTTACCCCAACGGGCAGACATGTGAGGGCAGACGACTGTGCCGCATGCGGATGTTGAATTTTGCTACTACAAATTCGTTATTATTCACTAGGATTCGATTTGTTTACATGATTTTGTGTTTATTCAAATAATTTTCTTCGTGAAAAAATCCGAAGGAAAAGTATCCGGCGGGATTTAAACACAAAAAAAGCAAAAGGGGTACGCCGCAAGATGAAATAAATGCCTGTATGAAACATATGTATTATGGGTACATGTTAAAAAGTTTTGTCTTACTACAATTATGCGAGTACAATTTCACAATGATTTATGAGCAGTGTCAATATGCAAATGCTCTTCTAAAAAAATAAAAATAAAATACATACAGTGGAACATAGAACCTCCTCCTTTTTGGAAGTCGGTTAAAAGTAGGAGATGATTGTATGCCAAATGACAGTAACGACATGATTACACTGAGACGTGAGTTCTGGTATATGATAGCACACATGATCTAAAAATAATATCTATTCTGATCCTCCGACTAATGAGACAGTTATCAAATAAACGGACGGATCATGTCAGACGTGGAGGAATATGTTAACGAATACCTCTCAGGAAACAATGCAAGGGAAACTGAACCAGTCATATCATAGCTTATGCATAAAGTTTTTTAAATCTTTAGAATCATCAGGAGCGCATTCCCATAAGTTAAGACTGAAAGTTAATGTTCCAGTCCTATTAATAAGAAATATTGAGCGACAAAGATATGTAATGGTACACGGCTACAAAAATACACATCTGGGGTACAACATTGTAAAAGAAAATGTTTCAATTCCCCGTATTCCAATAATTCAAACTTATTTGCAATTTCAATTTAAAAGAATGCAGTTTCCGCTGAAAACAACATTTGCACTACCAATTATCAAAGCCCAAAGACAGACGGTTAAAGTTGCAGTTCATTTAAAAAAAACATGTTTTTCAAATGGGCAGCACAATCGCGTGTATCAAATCAGCTAAATCACTATATTTTGACAAAGGATGGCAAATCAAAAACGTAGTATTTTAAAATTGAAGAAATTGAGAATTTGCTCAGACTGAGGGAAAACTCAAGCAGAATCCAACAGTGGAGGCAACCATACTCGCTGTGAAAGCAGACAATGCAGAACCAAACCGTTTGGTTCGAGAGCGTATTTCTAAGACTGAGGCGGTGACTTCCAAGACCAGCACGTGTTGTTCTGTAGAGGAAGGGAGAAGGTGGGATCAGTTGGAAGAACGCTTCAGAACACTCTCCATGGTAAAGCGGTAGAGGACTGCCATAGAGGCGATATCTCTCCGCAACTGCAGAGGCTCAAAGGAGTCGGTAGTATTGGGACTGTTGATAATGCGGACTGATTGCCGCTGCAAAAGATTGAGAAAATCAATGCCTATATCCATCACAAAGATGGAACAGTACGGACGAGCGTACCTGGGTCTTATAAAGGAGTCACAAACGCTCGGGCGCGAAAAACCGTCTCACCCTGTTCAGGCTGCCTTAGTGGTGCCCTCGATGTACTCCCGTGGGTTGAGGTCTCGGCAAATATCCATGCCCAGGACACCGAGCTTATCCCGTAGTGGCAGTTGAGTGCTCTGAAAAGTGGGGAGGGGAAGAAACGGAGACTTTTTGTTAGAGAACGGGCACACCTGTGTTTTCTTAACGTTGAACTGGACCAGATTCTCATCACCCCATTGTTAAATGCGGTTCAAAACCCGTTCAAGCTCAGCGACAAGCTCCTATCCATTTTCCTCAACGTCTACTATCTTGGCTGCAGGGTATCCATAATATCGCCCATGCACTGTGCTATCGTCTGCATAGCAATGTATATTGCCAAGGGCTAATATGTCATTGACATGCAGAAGAAACATCTTGGGCGACAGGACCGAATTCTGAGGTACGCTAGCGTTTACCTCAAGAAAAACAGAGGCCGCGCCGTCCGTCGCAAAGAACCCGAATGCGAAGGCGCTGATGAAGAAAAGAGTCAATCTAGAGACGACTCTAGGAGGCAGACCGAATGCTTAGAGGTCGGAGAGAAGCGAACGGTGCAAGAACAGGTTGAAAGCCTTGGCCATGTCGAATGTCGAAATAAGCTCATACAAAATACTTTTTATTTTATGTACTTATATAAATACTTAAATATGTTTTTAACAGTGAAAAGTGTGTCTTATTTTTAAAATAATATTAGCCTTAATAATTAAAACTGCTACCCAAAGTCACTGTTCCACGCGGACGAAGTCGCGGGCGCAGCTAGTAAATTCATATTAAACATAAAAAACACACACATATTTGCAGATCATACAAACATTTGATCCGACCCGGGAATCTAACTCGAGACCTCAAGTACAGCAGTCGTATACGCTACCACTGCGCCTTCGAGGTTAGCTTGCTTGTCAAGTCGTTGTGCCTGTAGAACCAAATGGTATTTTTAACCGACTTCAAAATAGGAGGAGGTTCTCAATTCGACTGTATTATTTTTTATGAACTTCCTCAGAACTTTCGACTGGGTGGACCGATTAATTTTCCATAATTCTCTTAATCGAACCGCGATGATAATGTTACCCGCGGTCATTGTCGTACCGCGGGTAACGCCGCGAGGCGAAGTTAGTCTAAAAAACTAGCCTAAGTTACTCCTTATATCATCAGCTACCTGTCAGTGAAAGTCCCGTCAAAATCGGTCCAGCCCTTACAGAGACTTTTTTTTTATGGAATAGCCGGGCAAACAAACAGACGTATCGCCTGATGGTAAGCGATCACAGCCGCCTATGGACACCCGCAACACCAGAGGCATCACAAGTGCGTTACCGGCCTTTGGGGGATGGGGGGGAGATAGGGGGAGGGGTATATGGGCCTCCGGTATCCTCACTCACTCGGTGAAACACAGCGCAAGCACTATTTCACACCGGTTTTCTGTGAGGCCGTGAGGCCTATTCATACCGAAGCGTGGCTCTCCCACGGTAATTTTAGACGGAACATACAGACAGACAGACAAAAGTTGTAAAAAATGTTGTTTTGGTATACCTATGTACCGTATATACATACATATATTATTCATTTAGTAAAAAGCGGTTATTTTAATATTACAAACAGACACTCCAATTTTATTTATTTGTACCTATAGATAACTAAATTCAGTAAGAAACAATACTGCGTAGTGGATTGGTGTAAAACCAAAGTTAAAAATATGCGCGTAGGTACGTCTCTATGTCACGTGTTTGAAAATAAAAAAGAGGTGTAAACATAGACATCGGCATCGTTTCGATCTACAAAAAGCTGCCAAGTGCGAGTCGGACTTGCCCATGAAGGGTTCCGTAGCAACAAGCAACATAATATAAAAGTTCTTGTAGTTCGTTGTAATTGTGACTTTGATCGATAATAGTGTATTTTTTTAAAAGGTAAATTGCGGTTTACGATTTATGACGTATTAAAAAAAACTACTTACTTACTAGAGCTCGTTCAAACCATTTTTCGGTGGAAGTTCGCATGGTAATGTACATCATATTTGTTTTTAGTTTTATCATTCTCTTATTTTAGAAGTTAAAGGGGGAGTGTCTTTAGAAAAATATGATATTAGAAACCGAAATATCATTTTTAAAGACCTATTCATAGATGATCCAAGACCCCAAACGTATGGGTTTGATGAAAGAAATGTTATTGTTTTTTTTCTATTTTTGTGTGAAAATCTTAATGCGGTTCACAGAATACATCTACTTACCAAGTTTCAACAGTATAGTTCTTAGAGTTTCGGAAAAAGTGGCTGTGACATACGGACGGACAGACAGACATGACGAATCCATAAGGGCTCCGTTTTTTGCCATTTGGTTACGGAACCCTAAAACGTGTATCATGTTGATTATAGCGAATATAAATATGTCATTTATATACCGATTGAATAACCAATAAAATGTAAATGGGGAGATATCTAAATATACATCTTGGGTTCTGGCAATCATTCAAAACTAAGACAAACTGTTTTAAATGGGAATGCCATATATCACGTGTATTAAAGTTGTATTATGATTACATTTTAGAATGTGTTATTATTATATTTTCATATATATTATACATAATATACATACTATACATACTAATAACAATATAAATTCTAAAATAACTTTATCTGTCTGTCTGTTACGATTTTACGGCTAACACGCTGCACCGATTTCAATGAAATTTGACATGGTGATACTTTGATTCTTGAGGAAAGATATAGGCTATCCTTTTGCACGATAACCGACATACATACGGGCGGAGCCGCGGGCAGAAGCTATTTATTATGTAATACTAGCTGACCCACGCAATCTCGTTTACGTCTACTATTGCCCGTAGCGTAATAATTTTCCCCCGTCTTTGTAACATTCTTCATTGGTGCTCCGCTCCTATTGGTCTTAGCGTGATGATATAGAACACTAAAATAAATTTTCAAATCGGACCAGTAGTTCCTGAGATTAGCGCGTTCAAACAAACAAACAAACTCTTCAACTTTATATATTAAGTATAAATTAAATATTAAATGCAAGACAGTCTTTATATGCATGATGAGAAGATTGCAAGATGCAAATAAGATCATTTTATGCTCGTGAATCTGTAAAAAAATCTAAAACTATTGAATATTCTAATAAATCCCAATTCAAATCAATTTTCATCACAAATAAATCGGTTCGTACCGCAATATTTTTAATGAAACAAAGCAAACGCTTATCAAATCTTGAGCAAGTAATTATATTGCGTCAGTCATCGGGTTTCTTTTTTTTTATATGTTTAAAACAAAGTAAGATTTAGAGTATCAAATTTTGCTTTACCAAAATGTTCTTCACCCGTCCCTGTATATGAAAAATTTAAAATTTAAAAAACCCCCTACGCAGCATCAGCTCGAATTTATCAATTAATTGTCATTTAAAGATTATACTGACAAGCGTGAAGCACTTAATCGGTAATCATTTGCCAAAAATGCCTTACATCACTTTGGAAAGGAGCTCTTACTTACTCTTACACTGCTGGACCGATATTAACCAAACATAGCTAAGAACCACCGCCAGTAAACTGGCTTTCAAATGAAAACCGCATCGAAATCGGTCTATCCGTTTGAGAGCTACGATGCCACAGACAGAGACACACACACACATACACACACACACACACACACACACACACACAGACAGACAGACATCGACGTCAAACTTATAACACCCCTCTTTTTGCGTCGGGGGTTAAAAATGATTCTCAAAGGTTTTTAACCAACTGTGGCAACGACCGCACTTGTTCCTGCATTTATGCTTTTCAAAATTATTTAATAGAAATCTTTATACTTTCAGGGAATTACATGGGGCAAGGCGTTTTTGATCTCAGCAGAAAATACTGCAGCACTGCCTTACCTATCTAACAGGGAATGCACCTTAGGAGGATACAGAACCTGCGTAGTGAACTTCCACCCTCGTCCGTTCTACACTTCGACGTCCAACTCCAGTGATGAAAAGAAAGATGCCCTTTTATATATAGCTGTTCCTGAAAATAAGCATTGGTTAGGAGCAGCACCTTTGTCTGATATAGCTAAACAAATTCTAGAAAGCCAAGGACCTTCCGGCTCAAATGTAGAATACCTTTTAAGATTAGCTGAATTTATGAGAGAAGAAATACCTGAAGCTTTAGACGATCATCTATTTTCTTTGGAGAGATTAGTTCGTAAGTTTGCAAGTGACATGAAGATATGCTTGGTAAGTTTGATGAAGAGAGATAATGAAGAGGATGAAGATGAAAGATTAGAAGTGAAAGCGGTTGTGCCTAGCTACCACTTCGCGTCGAGAGTTCCAGAAAAGAAGTTGCGTTGTGTCAATATGTGATATTATAACCTTGATATGGTGATATGTACTAAATCTCGATAGCTTCTGTGATGTTTTGTTGTTAAGGTGTAATAGTTGTGACCATTTTATGGTTTAAAGCATATAATATTATAGGATAGTGAAATGTGTACCTACTTAATCATTTTTGATGTTTTATATTAGTCGATTTAGATTCAAGTGCTTTTCATGTAAAAAAATGATGGACAGCATAATATAATATAAATACCTATATTAAACATATTTTGTGACCGACTAAATTAGTTTGACTAACATTTTAATACTGACTAAATCGTCATAACTATTAATCTTATTGTAACGTTAAAGTCGGGTATTATTTGATAAGAGTTGACATTTACATGTGATGAAAAAGTTTTGGGAAAAATTAACTAAAAAAATATCTTACTAAAGCCTAACTAAAACCTTTTTACGTTGCGATTTAAAATGTAATTTTAAATATTTGGCGTAGCGTAATTTTTTTTCACAAAATTTGATTTTATTTAAGTTACTTCGTAGTTTTTCTATAAGATTTCGTGTATTTTTAATTAAAGTACTTCTTCATCTATTTGAGGGCCGAATATTATTGCCCATTGACAATTTTTTATTTATTTTTCCAAGATAATTATTAGACAGCTATCCAAAATACAAGCGTAGTACCTATAGTCAGGGATATTCCGGTTAGGGTTAACCTAACCGAAATAATCTGTTATTAACCCTTTTGGATATGGGTTAACCTAAATTTAGGATTAACCTAAATATGTGTTACCGAATTATAACTGTTAACAGGAATAATCTAATACAGGATAATTACGGTTAACCTTAACCGAATTTGATATAGGTTTCTGGATATTTGTAGGTCCGTGATTCATTTTTCGTTACAGTCGTCGGTGACGTTCATTATTTGCATGGAATGGGAAAAGGGGATAACAAGTTAATTTTTTTTCACAAGAGATCAAGTAAAATTGATTAATTTTCGAATCGCGTCACGTCGTAAAATAACCGAAATCTTGGGTTAACATCTATCATTTGGGTTAACAATTTCAAAAACATAAACCCTTTATTTTGGGTTAACCCTTATTGTTTGGGTTAAAACAATAACATATATAATCTGTTAACCGAATCGATGAGTAACCCTTTGAAACGGTTACAGATTGATTCGGTAACCGTTTATAACGAATACCGTTATGCATGGGTTTTCCGATCCCTGCCTATAGTATGTTTTATTTATTTGTAGAAAACGATCGATAACACGACGTCCCTACGTTTGTGTAAAACATTTTTGTATTGCTTACAAGTTGTAATAAACAGTGTTACGACCTTTTGAAATGTACAAGGAATTTCTACTGACCAGTATTTTTGACACATTTTTAACGTAAGCAATACTACAATTAAAAATAATAATTTTAGTTACGAATTAAGTAAAACTAAATTTAGTTTTGATTTGTTGATCAAATTAAGTCATTTTATAATGGATTGTAATGTAGATCTCAAACAATCACACTAACACTAAGAATCTAAGGCAACTAGTCTTCATAAGGGTATTAATCCCCCCTCTTTTGTATGTTTTGCTTTCTTCTTGATGTACAATAAATCCTCTTTCGCTTTTGAAATGTAGGTGTTGACAGTTACTTTACTCCATTTTGTGATCCAGTGATAAAGTGATATTTCCGCTATCCCATATTATTATAATAGCACTGACGAAATATATACTAGACCAACACTCTACTAGGCGAGACCTGTACGCGGATTTATAGTAAGCTTAATGTTCCCTAGATGTCACTAAGTGCATCAAATCGTGAATTACAACGATATTTTCTAACCCCCAACACCAATACGAACCCAACAGTCAACTGTCAAGTTTATTGACATTGCGAAATGTACCACTAGATGTCGTTTTTAAATAAATAATTATCTTAGTACCTACATAATTTATGTAATATTTTATCGTCAGAGAGATCTACACAAATAAATAAAATTGAAATGTCTGTTTTTAATTTTAAAATAACCGCTTTTCTCTTTACAATCTTTTTTTTTATTAATTGTTTGAAACTTTTTTATTTTCAATGGATTCACTTTAAACTTTGTATGCATGTTTCTCAATTGACATAGGTAAGGAACTAAGGACTGACATTTTATTTTTTTAATGGATTCAAAAAACAAAATAAAAATTGATGAATTAATAAAATATAGTTGCATGTTGCAGTTGCAATTCCCGTCCTTAATGACACATGTCTAAAAACAGTTTTTGGCATTTATAAATGTTGTTGATCGTGAATGTATGCAAATAAAAAATTTGATAATTACGAGTTGATAATGTCGAGAATTGCTAGCACATATTAATTAACAACTGTAGATGACAAAAAGGTGTAATTAAGGATTTTCTTTCGGTTTGTGTCTTATAAATAATCCTAATGTTAAAAATGCGAACGTAAGTTCCTTTGTTACGCTTTCCGACGAAAACTACTTAGCTGATCAATCTGATCATCATGAAACACATATTCTTGTAGAGGTATTAGAAGTAACATAGGATACTTTTTATTAAATGCGAACGAAGTCGCGGGCGAACGAAGTCGCAGGCGAAACCTAGTTATTAATAAAACAATCATAAGAAATGTTTTTAGAACGAAGTTCCCTAACGCGCTTTTCGCGCCAAAAGTCATGGATACTCAACGTTAAATATAACAAACTGATTGCCAACGTCCATACCGTGTTGAATGCACCGGTTCTCGTCCGATCACCGAAGTTAAGCCACATCGGGCGTGGTTAGGAATTGGATGGGTGACCGCCTGGGAATACCACGCGTGTTGTTGTATTTTTGCATTTATTTACAGAAAATAATATATTGTTATATAGTATATTTTGTAAAGTTTGATTATTTCTAAAATAATTTGACAAATGCGTTACCGGCCTTTGGGGCATAGTGGAGTGGGATGGGGGGAGAGGTTGGGGTATGAGCCTCCGGTATCCTCACTCACTCGGTGAAACACAGCGCTGTGAGGCCGTGGTATTACCAGGGGCAGGGGTCATATTACGTCGCGTCGCGCGTAACCAAGTTAAATAATATCCAGAAACGGTTAAATACGTATCTACTCATTTTTAATCAGTAGCCCAAAGTTAAAGTTTCATGTTTCTAACTTAAAAATGACGGACTTTCGTCCACACTTTCAACCCGTATTTCACCCCCTTAGGGGTAGAAATTCCAAAATACCTTCCTTAGTGAATGTCTACTCAATAAAACGATCCATATGAATAACTGAAAGAATACAACTTAAGGTATATACGTACGTGTAATATTAAAATCATCATCTAATCCCTAACTGTTGAAGAGTTTAACCTTCTATCATCAGCTCACCTAAATAACTTGAAAGTATACGACTAAAGGTCTATAGATACGTATGAAATTGAAAGAATTATCCTCCAACTCCTAACCGTTGAGGAGTTGTACCTTCGATCATCAGCTTACCTAAATAATTTGAAAGAATACGACTAAAGGTAACATACATACATATGATATTTAAAGATTTATCCTCCAACTCCTAACCGTTAAGGAGTTGTACCTTACACCATCAGCTCATCATCATAAAATGATGACTACCAGACGCAAATACCGGGTTAACTTTAGGAAATATACGAAAACATAATATGTGCCTAAAAAAATGAGGGTTTCCCTCGATTTCCCTGGGATCCCATCATCAGATCCTGATATGGTGACAATGAGACCACCTCGGGAGCATACCCTTTCGAATACAAAAAGAATTTTCAAAATCGGTCCACAATTGACGCAGTAATCGGTGAACATACATATAAAAAACACAGTGGAACATAGAACCTCCTCCTTTTTGGAAGTCGGTTAAAAATAAAAGTACAGTCGAATTGATAACTACCTTCTTTTTTTGAAGTCGGTTAAAATAAACATTCATATTAATTAAATTTTTGAACTGAGTACGCGGCTCAAGCGACGTTGCCGTTCCGTATTAACTACTGGAAGATATGAACGATTTTTGCAATGTTGCCATTCATGAGTGCATTGTTTCTCTGATTCAACCAAATAACTTATAAATGTGACATCTAGCGTAGTAAATAGGTCATTATTTTCAAGTTTATTTAAATCGATTGCAACGACATCTCCTGAACATAGGTGATAACTTTTAGTTATGCAATTGAAAATCATTTTTTTAAAGCAAGCAATACAAAGCAAGTTTTATATTTGAAAAATAATAATATAGTTACTAGAATTGAAGCACATCAATAAAATACTGTTAAACTTTGTTAAACTGCTTTTTAGAGCTTATTTTAAGCGCCATCTAGATTTAGTTGAACTTTTCTAGCTTTTTACGGCGTACAGTATTGGCCAAGGGAGGGACGGTCTATAGTATATTGTGTCATTGATAATAGGTTCTAAGATAGATTCTTAGAGCTATGTAAAAAACAAATGTTTTTCACACACATGATATCCCATACGCTCAAAAGCCAAAATATGTAGATTATTATTTAGTATTATAACTACGAACCAATCTATTTTTGAGTTTATATATTTTAAAGATAATTATTTCTAAGAATTGTTTTTATCACGTGTTATGAGTTTTTTCGAAAGATTCAATGTATATTAAAGGATAATTACCACCGAACCACCGGCTCTCATCAACACAAATTTTATTATATTTAGGTAAACGATATAAAACCGTAAACACAGTGTTTAAGGTCTATATTGTCGGCTGCGGAAAGCGCCTGAGGTAAATTCCTGTGCTCGTCTTCGTAATATAGACTTTAACCACTGTGTTTACAATTCAGTATCGTTTGAAATTGTTAATGCGAGTCGTTTGGTGGGAATCCTCCTTGAGATGTTTATTTTTTATTACATCCAAAATAAAATAAGAACGCCTGTGACACATATTATAGTTCATTAAATGTATTTGAATCGAATGAATGATGTTGTTTAAAGCTTTTGTATTAAATATATGTATATAATTATTGTAAGGCAATGCCATGTATACTGACAAAATGATATATCGATAAAAAAAAACATTTATTACAAACTTGTGAATTTAAATCTGCATTTTTATTTTATTTTTCTTATATAAGCCTGCCAAAGTGACTCTTCTTTTGCCTGATGGAAAGCATAAGCAGAATCCAAGACTGGTGGTCACCATACTAATTGTGAATGCAGATAATGCATTCGCAATGACTATGGTGAGTATGGCGGCCTATTGAGTATCTGCATCATATGCGAGACCAGTCGCTCTCACAAACGAAACACGACAGCTTGAATTAGTTAGGTGCCTAGTGTTAAATAAATAATCACTGTCACTTGTCAGTTACGTTACACGGTAATCTAAGGTGATTGAAGTGGACAACAGATTTTAGTTAATTAATTTTACATAACTAAAGATTACTCGCGCTTAAACTAATATTTAATAGAATTGGTGCTCTCGTCACGACATTTTTTTAATGATTTCAAACCGACATTGTACATACATATAATTATAATGAATATTTTTCATAAGATTCCAAAATTTCCCCACTACTGACTGAACCGAAACTGTGTATGCAGAACCCGTAAATACCTAAAGTAAAAACCCAGGATGATATTCATACATTTCTAAATACACGCACACAAAAATGATCCAGCTGATCACGAAACTGTTCCAAGTGGAAATTAAACCCATCCAGGAATTTCCTTTCGAGTCTGCACCTGGTTCACCGGCTTCTAGTACCCGAGACTTCGTGCGATTTTTTGGTCAGTTCGAGTCCGACATAACCACCAGGTGGCATCTTGGGAAATTTTCGCACAGGAAAAAAAGAAAGAAGGATATGAAACCCTCGACATTTAGCTAAAAACAGTCAAAATTACTAACTACTGTACCAATTGGTGACGAGCAGATTTCCCTAGTGGCCGTTTGCGGAACTAACGTAAGACAGATACTTCTACCTGACAGTTTAATATACAGAGCGAGTGCATTGTTATTTTAAATTCTTTCTACAATGATTTCATTGATAGACGTCTACGGAGTAGTAAAAAATACTATAAGACCACTTCGTGAGGGTGATCCGTATTTTAAAAGTGGAATGTTAACGTGTATATGTATTTTTATCTGTCATACGTTAGTTCTGCGACTTGCCGCTAGGGAATCTGCCAGTTTAATATACAGAGCGAGTGCATTGTTATTTTATTTTCTTTCTACAATGATGTCATTGATAGACGTCTACGGAGTAGTAAAAAATATTTTAAGACCACTTCGTGAGGGTGATCAGTATTTTTAAAGTGGAATATTAACGTGTATACGTATTTTTATCTGTCTTACGTTAGTTCTGCGACTTGCCGCTAGGGAATCTGCTCGTCACCAATAGCCAACAGCAATTTGAGTTATAGGTACTTATAGACTATGGGCCCGTGTCGAAAATTGATGGGTCATCTGAACCACTAGGAGACCTTTTTAGGAAAATACAGGGGCATAAAACAATAACTTTCAGCACTATGCCGTCACTTATTAGCTGTCCAACTGAGTACTGGTGAAGGGGACGGGGTAGCAACCCTCGATTTTTCTCCCTTGTCACATGATTTTTGTGCGGAGTTGTTAAATTATGTATTAAAAGAGGTATCGAAAGTGTATGGAACCGACGCCGTACAAATGGTGCGCCACAAAGTTGGATTTCTTTTTTGATTTCCTTTGATTTTTTTGAAAGGAAAAAAGAGGTAAATTAAAGATACTACAGGAAACTGCATTAGTCTTGTAAATAAAGTGGCAACTAAAACACGAAACTAATTAGTCCAGTCATTTGGTAGTTTGTGTCCTGGAAAGTTTTCCGAGAGTTTTGAAAATTGGTGATAGGTATTATTATAGATTTCGACGTGCTCTTTTCGAATTTTCACTTTGCCACCTCGTATCTTTGGCGCTCGCACCGCCATATTGAAAAAATGGCGCTCAAAAACTGTTTTTTGAGAACAACTTCGTTCCGGCTTATTTTACTAAGTAAGTATTAAAAAATTATACTAGAGAAAATTTCCTACAGTTTATGTAGGTAGGTTTTTTTCGTAAAATCAATAGTTTCAGCATACAATAGCCGTAAAGTCCACTTAAACACGCGTTTTGGCCAAATGACTTAGGTATATCCACACCACCACGAGGTAGAATAAGTGGCGCGTTTTTGGATCTATAATACCTATCACCAATTTTCAAAACTCCCGGATAACTTTCCAGGTAACCCTTTTTTTGAGCACCAAATGACTGTACTAAAGGCTCGTATTCACTTTGATTAGTGCGAGTGCAGGTGCGTAGCGTCACATCAAAATATAAATTTATTTTGATGTGACGATAATTTATAGTTTGAAACAAATTCAATTTAAATTATTGCTATTGTTGACATTTTTTTAAAATTATTATCTTTACTGATTATTGTAATTGTGACTCAAATTGTAATTATCGTATTTCTTTTATTGAAATGATGTCTTTTGCATATTGTCTGGACTTTAAAAGAGACTGTGATCCCTGAGTTTGTTTCGTCCTTTCTTCTCAGGGCTAGTCCAGTTAGGAAAGGCCGAACTCATCTGCTCAAAAAAAAAGTTTTACTTGCAAAAGTGTTCATGTAACCTAATTGCAGAATAAATGATTTCATTTCATTTCATTTCATTTCGTAGTGCAGGTGACCAATGATTGGTAGAAAATACTTGTGGACAGCTTGCACTAATCAAAGTGAATACGGGCCTTAAATTGTAACGATAAAAATAAACTCGCGTCTTGATATTCTTACCGAAAGCATTTCCTTATTTAATTATAATATTCTTTAAGATAGAGCTATCTGTTGGATAAGTTTACCACTAATATAATTGAATCATCTAAACGAAAAAGTTAATGTCTCTAAACAACAGATGGCACTGTTTTCAACTTTTAGTTCAGTTAATCAAAATTACGGTCAAGTTCACAACGGATTAGTAACTTTTCAGTAACTCTGGCAAGTGGGTTTCTAATTTGTCAATACAGCTTAGTAGGTATGTTTGCTGATTATAGTTTGCTTCATCCTCTCATATATAAAAAGAACCTCCTCCTTTTGGAAGTCGGTTAAAAATGAACTTTAACTGCTTTGACCCCATTATTATAAAAAAAGAAAAATTAGTATTGCACCCTTGTGTCGTCCTGTAAAACTTTTTCTACTGACTGAAACTGAAATTTGGACAAAATTTTCTTTTCACGTATATTATATATTAAAAACGCAGGCGACAATGAGTAATCCTTACGTTTGTTGCCCGTGGTCCACCCACTTTGTTCACCTAGAACTATGGGAAATTATTTTTTCCTATACTCGTATATCACCTGGGTAATTCATATTTATCGAAGCGTATACTATTTCTTTATAGTGTTTTTTTATAGGATAAGCGTAATGGTAAGCGATTATCATCGCCCATGGACAATGGCCCAAGTTTGTTTCGACTCTCAATGACGTTTTCCCGCGAAATATATTATTGCGGCCTTTTATTAACATTTAGATACGTTGATGTTGGTTTTTAATCATGATTAATTGAGTACGTTTTTTTAAAATAGAATTACCCTTTGTATTTGTCGGGTAATACTATTTTAAAAACAAAAAAGAATAAAACCGTTGAGTCGGCTACTCTAAAGCGGTGACTTTCTAAGCCAGACTATTTGAAACAGGTTGTCAAAACACACTATAATAAAGGCGATAGAGGATTGCTCTAGAGGCATCATCTCTTCGCAACTGCCGAGGCTCGAGGGACCCGGTAGCTTCGGGACTGTCAATCCCGGCTGATATCCCACTCAAAAGATATCGAACTTATCCTATAGTTGTAGTTGTTCTGGTAAGTGGGGAGAGGAAGGAACGGTGAACTCGACCAGATTCTTATAACCTCATTGAGATATGGGGCTTCCAACCAGATCGAGCAGTCGACCATATTTATATTAATCAATTCAGTTATCAGAGCTATTATAATTATGCGGTAGCTATTTCAGATTAATTTAAAAGTTATATCACAGAAAAGTACCTGATTATTGAAGGAATTTTTCCCATTCTGCATTTTCCATACATTTTTTTAGAAAGCCAACCAAAGCAAAAATATTTCCCGTGGTGCATTCAGGTGGATTACACAGGTGGACCACGGATAATATATGACGTAGAATAAGTTATACTCGAATATTACCTAATGATTTTGAGTCCATATGTATATCAAAAACATTTCATACTACACCTGATCGGAACAGTAGTCATTATTCCCTGAAAATGAAAAGAGAACGTTAGTCTTTTCCTTGACCTGAATAAGCGGGAGGAAAAAATGTATGGAAATCCATTTCTAACGTGTTTTAGCGGGAGAGAAAGTTGTATGAATTTTCATTTCTCATGTGTTGTCTTATCTATGGCGCGCGCCTGCCCAAGGAGTTTTCATATAATTTAAATATGGAATCTCCGTGCCACTGACATCCTTTTGTGAAGAATAAACAAAAAAAACAAAAGAAGCGCGAAATATCGGTCAAATTCTAAGCTAAATTGTGTCTTACATGACGTATTACGTTTTGATTTAAATACTTTCTACAAGTCTTTAAATGTTCCTCACAGGTGTAATTTAAAGCACTGTGTAGCACTCGGGTGAAAGTCCCATTCCTACCTCGGGAGTATTGTGGCCCTAGGCTGCGCCTTCGGGCCACAAACTGCTCCCTCGCTAGTAATCGGTCCCTTTCCTCCCTCGGTGAACAATGTACTATTACATACTTTTGTCGGCTGGTAAATAAATCCTTGCGTCGTCGATAGAATGTTGTGAATATTTAGGAATTCCAATATACTAAATAGTAAAGTGATTTTTTTTTATGGAATGTCCATTACAAATATATATATATATTTTTAGGGAATAGGCGGGCAAACCTGCAGACGTATCGCCTGATAGTAAGCGATTACCGCCGCTCATGGACACCTGCAATACCAGAGGCATCACAAGTGCGTTGTCGGCTTTTGGGGGATGGGGGAGATAGGAGAAGGGGTTGGGGTATGGACTTCCGGTATCCTCACTCACTCGGTGAAACACAGCGCAAGCACTATTTCACACCTGTTTTCTGTGAGGCCGTGGTATCACTCCGTTCGAGCCGGCCCATTCATGCCGAAGCGTGGCTCTCCCGCGGTAAATTTATTATTATTTTTATTATATTATCTAATATATAAAATTTTCGTGTCACAATGTTAGTTACCATACTCCTCTGAAACGGCTGGACCGATTTTGATGAAATTTGGTGTGCTATCGGGTAGGTATGAGAATCGACCAACATCTATTTTTTATACGCCATTTTTTATGGCAAAACAACGTTTGCCGGATCAGTTAGTCTTATATTAAAATTCTCGTGTCACAATGTTAGTTACCATACTCCTTTGAAACGGCTGCACCGATTTTTATGAAGTTTGGTGTGCATATCGGGTAGGTATGAGAATCGACCAACATCTATTTTTTTATACCAATTTTTTTTTCTGGCTAGACAACGTTTGCCGGATCAGCTAGTTATTTATAAAATATTATAAGCGTTTATAACAATTCTAGAAAAATTGTTAATTAAAAAGAATTTTGTATTTAACCTAGTGGGTGACTAATGTAACATACCCGCATACTAATACCCCGTACACTAAAGCTATATGTACCTACTGTTTATATATTAGTTTATATATTATTATATTAAATAGATTTCAGTTATAGTTAATACCTAGTGGCTCACTGTATTTACCTTCTTGCCTATAATACTATGTGTTTGCTAGTCACTCGAAACGGTCGCGTTTTAAGTTTTTATTTGTTTAATCGTCGTAGGAAATATACTTACAGTACTTAGGAGAAATAAGTGGTCACTGAGCTGTTTAATAAGACAAGAGTTTAAATAATTAGTACCTACATATGAGTGATCTGAACCATAGTTGCGAGAAATAATTAGTTTACAATGTTGTTTATTGTGTTGAGTGTCTATTAAATGTAATGCGGCTCCAGATTTCCTTGTTTCTGCAAAGGTAGGTTCATCTAACTTTTCTGATTAAACTCCCTTGGAGTAATGAAGTAATGTATAGTATCTATACCTACTAATAAAATTGGAGTATCTGTTTGTAATATTAAAAAACCGCATTTTACTAAATAAATATGTGTAAAATGAATATGAATACACGGTACATATACCACAACAACATTTTTTGCAATTTTTGTCTGTCAGTCTGTTTCGGCTAATCTGTGGAACGTCTGGACCGATTTTGACGGGACTTTCACTGATAGGTAGCTGATGATATAAGGAGTAACTTGGTACTTTTTTAAGAGTCCTTTTTTTAGACTAGCTTCGCCCCGCGGCGTCACCCGCGGTATGACATGACAAGTGCCTGTTCAGACACGGCGAAATCCGCTCGGATTCTGCCGTGTCTGAACAGGCACTCACCGCGGGTAACACCGCGGGATCAGCTAGCATATAATATATCTCTAGTATCTCCTTCAATATTTAATAACAGCTAGAGTTCTAAATAAATTTAACTCAAAAAAAATCGCACACTTCCGTATCTCTTCGTTGACTCGTCGTAAAATTGTACTTCATCATCACATCACATCAACAGGACATAGGACTGAAAGCAGATAAGATTAAAGTATATAATTCAACAACAAATCTTAGTTAATTTTAACTTAGTGATGACAATAACAGAATTACCACCATTGTCTTGCGTAGTTTGCTTCTTTAGTCACCACTTACGACGCCCATGGGATGAATAGGAGGGGTGACACTCTGTATTCTTAATGTTCTTCTCGAAATTAATTCTTAATCTAAATGATTGAAACCAGTTTTAAAATACTACTATTTTTCTGTAATCTGGAAACTAAGTTTAAAAATTTAACAAAAACAAAAACCGACTTCAAGGTTCGACTCGATTTCTCTTGGATACCATCATCAGATCTTAGTGTCCTTATCATGGTACCACCGTTGGGATATCTCCGTTCCATTAAAAAAAGAACATCAAAATCGGTTCATAAACGACGAAGTTATTCGCGAACAAACATTTAAAAAAAAACGGTCGAATTGAGAACCTCCTATTTTTGAAGTCGGTTAAAAACAAAGAAAAGTAATTCTGATTTACACTTGCTAACAAAATAAGAAAATATGTATGATGTTATATGAAGTAAGAGACTTGAAATTTAAAATATATGCTCTATAGATGGTGTGGAGGACTTTTGTTTCAGTTCTGTAAACTGAAACAAAAGTCCGAAAAAAAAATTCAACAACTAGCGGCCGCCTGCGACTTCATACGCGTGGAACTATTTATTTGCCAATAATTTTTAATTATATTCGGATAAGCTAGATACATTATTAGTACACCACCACACCATCTATAGAGCATATATTTTAAATTTCAAGTCTCTTACTTCAAAAACATAGGACTTTCATACAAACTTCTAACCCCCATTTTGCCCCCTTAGAGGTAGAGTTTCGTAAAATCCGTTCTTAGCGGATGTCTACATCCTATAAGGAACCTGCCAAATTTCAAGTCTGTAGGTATTATAGTTTCTGAGATTTCGTGATTAATAAGTGAGTGGTATTTCGCTTTTATATATTAAATTTAGACAACTTTTTAGTGGGTATAAAATTCAATTCCCGAGAGGCAGTACAAAATGTCTTTGAAGAGTTTGTTGCCTCCCGTCCAGCTGATTTTTACAAGAAGGGCATCAATAAACTGCCAATACGTTGGCAAAATTGCATCGATTGCATGGGTGATGATTACTTCGAATAACAGAAATAAAAAAGTTTGAAAAAATAAGTACTTTCACTTATTTCATACAAAACGGCAATTTCGTAGGTAAAGACCTATTATATAGATGTCTATTTATATTTACAACATGGGGATAAACTATTAAACACGTCAAATAAACTTATTAAGATCATGAGACATGAGTCAAAACATATTATACCCACATATTATTTTCCTTATAGAATTGTCAACAAATTGAAATGTCTTAAATAGTCTATTATAGCTTCAAGTTTTATTATTCACACTGAAAGCACTGAATTTTCCCTTTCTTCACACTTGCACCCTTTTATTTTCAGATTAATGGATGACAGACAATGAAACAGATAATGAAATGCAAAAGATTAACTATTGTGCTGTTGGTTTTTGTGTACCTCGCACCAAACAGATGCCACGTTTTAAGTAATGTAAACTTTAAAGCTACATATCTAAATACATCTGCTGATATTAAAATAACTATTAAATCCAAACAATTTACTTAAATCAATGTTTTATTACATAGAGTCATTTTCAACCATTTCCAGAGGAACTTATTTCCGTCGTTTTAGCGTAGTACAAGTACATAGTAATGTTTTCATGGCTTTGTATTTTTCTTTTCTCACTTAATATTGATTAAGTTGGAGGCAAGCTTGGTGTACCTAGTAAAGTTTAACTCATAGACATAAAGCAAAGGCATCAATGATAGTACTATTGAGATTTTAAAATAATTTTCTTCCTTAAAACGAATGCCTATAAACACGAGACAGTATTTGTACAGTCGACAAATTAGAATGTCATGATTCCAGTATGTCAACTGATTACGTAAATACTTATCATCAATTAAATTATACTAAAATATGGTATCACGAATCATTGAGAATTCTGAACCCAGTAAAAACATACGTGTGTATTTTATTTCTAGACAAGGTAGAACAAAAACCGTTCAAGAACATTTCTTTACACAAAGAAAATACAAGTGATATAAACATTAAGGAGGAAGTAGCTTTTTCGGCTCCTAAATTCAAATTTCCAACTAAATTGCATAATATTATGGCCACGAGAGGAACTGGATCCTCAATAAGAATAAAATGTGTAGCGGAAGGTAACTCTAATTTAAGATGATAAAAAACTAACATGCTTGCTTGTAACCGCAATTACCACTGGCTATGACTATCTACTGAGAGTTTTAATCAACTCTATGGTCGACAGAATTGAAATGAAAAATATAACACAAAAAAAAACACAGCGACCGCCTTCAGTGTTGCGATGGGTTTGCACTGAATTCTTCATCATGTGTTGCTGTCTGCGACCAAATTGATGTAAAAGAAACCCAGATCGCTCGTTTCGTTTTCCCCGTAAGTGCAAAAAGACTTGCAGTGAACTGAGCAAATTATATTATCTTTCGTTGGCTAAATTTCAGATGGGAATCCCCGACCAAAATTATGCGATGATCACGAACATTTTTTTCTGTGTGTTAATTATAATTTACCCATAATGTGAATGTATTTTGTTTAATATTTAAGTACATATGTTCATCAAAGGTTTGGTTACCATATGGCACGGGTTGTTTTGCCCACGTGTGACATGTGTAAAGTTATCAATTATCTTATATATAAAATTCTCGTGTCACAATGTTAGTTACCATACTCCTCTGAAACGGCTGGACCGATTTTTATGAAATTTGGTGTGCATATCGGGTAGGTCTGAGAATCGACCAACATCTATTTTTTATACCCCATTTTTTTGTGGCAAAACAACGTTTGCTGGATCAGCTAGTATCATTATAACTATCTATAGTCTGGATAAATAGTCCTCATCTTGCAGATATTTCATGATAGCTCGACCAACAGAAACATTCAAAATCCAATTCTAGTCATAAATGATCAGTATCAATTTAGTTCCGATCCACTTTTGTATTCAAAACTGTCATTCTGGATATTATCGTATTACATACTAAAGTGTTAAGACTAGCATAAAATCGATTCAATTAAATCACATTGCAATCAGCGTTGGAAGTTTATTACGAAAATACCTTTAAGGCAGTTGTGAGATAGAAAATTAATCGGAACTGAATTGTGATCGACTTTTATTATCACCTTAAAATCAATTCAATTAATCTTTCCAGGGAACCCAACTCCAAATATAACTTGGTTCAAAAATCATGAAACTCCGATAATAAGGCCTATCTTTACACCCACCTATGGCAAATGGTCATTATTTCTAGATGACCTGACCAAGGGAGATGGTGGAGATTATACTTGCGTGGTATGTAACCAGCTAGGTTGCATTGATCATACTACGAAGCTGACTGTTATAGGTATGATCTCGAGCTGTTATTAAAGTAAATATACATCTCTATAGTTTTGCAGAGCAACTTACCAAATGAAAATTCTTTAACTTGCCTGTTGGCTTCAAGTTGAAATTCATACAGGAATGTTTTGATTCTCAACTGACTTCGGGAAAATTAAATTATATAAGCTTGTTTGTAAATTGTACCATCACTATAAAAAAGCATACAGCAAAACATTCAGTCAGATTCTGTAACTATACACTTTGCTTGGGAAGAAATTGGACTTATTATAAAGCCAACTCCTCCACTTTTTTTCTGATTAATTTCATTCACTTTTTCCTGGGACTACCCGAGTGTCAGAACTCGGTGTGTTCGTAGGTCGTGTGTCGAGTTATAGTGGTGGGTGTGTGGGAGGAACTCGTCCCATATAACCGAACATAGTAAATTACTGTCTTTTTGTAAGTTGGTGAAATATTCATTACTATTGTGATCATTTTATTCTAGATCGCTATCTTTCAAAACCGGATATCAAAGAAGGATATCCAGGCAACGTCACGGCTTTTGTTAACGAAACTGTGACACTTACATGTCCCCCTGTCTCCGATGTAGAACCGTTTTATTACTGGATAGGACCATATAATTTTTCTCTGGAAAACCATGAATTTGAAAGCAATCGCATTTTCGTGAGAAACAGAATAAAGGTAACTACTTGTTTTCTTTGGAATAGTGATTAAAAACGATTCATTGGCACGTTTTCAATATTAAAATATCATTATAATATATTTAATATAATATGAGTTGTTTAATTATGATTTATACAATAGACACAATGATACAGAAGGATCTCAATAGGCTGCCGTACTGTGGGTCATCATGCTGCATTGTTGCATTGTCTACATTCGCAATAAGCATGGTGACCACTACTCTTCGATTCTGCTCATGTTTTCAATCAGACAGAGTTGAGTCACCTTGGCAAGCTCATATATAAAAAAGGGAAAATACTGCATAATCATGTTACAATTATAAAATCAATAGATACCTCCTTAGAAAGGATATATTATGGTATAGTTTGTTTAAAGTTTTCCTTCTCTTTGCAGTTCTGTTATCCTGAGTATTTTGCTCCCTTAGAGCGTTTTCACATTATCCGATACGATATCGGTGTCGGGTGCCGATACGATATCGGAGGAAGTTAAATGTATGAAATACTAGTGGTTGCCCGCGGCTCTATATTTCCAACAAAAGACGATCGCTCGAACGTTTTTTTCGGAACAAGGCGAATTTAATCAACTCTTTATCGTTTATAATTATATTTCACACTTACAGAGCCAGAATCCAGAAGATAAACCAGAACAACTAACATTATATAATGTAACCAAGGAAGACGAAGGCTGGTATGTTTGTCTTGCCATAAATCCAATTGGATTAACCCCGAAACAAGGTTATCTAAAGATATTACAACGTAAGTACTTTATATCTATGGCTTTTTATATGACATCCTTTTTTTTTTAACGTGTGAAAATTCCCTCGGACCGTCACCCCGACCCCCGGTGTGTCGGACTCGAACCGACTAAAACCACACGGTGTGCCACTCTGCGCCTGAGACGGGAGGGGTCCGGGAACTGCTGTTATTAACACATCCGAAACCCCTGCCAGCGCTTGCCCGCACAGTAGCGGGCACCGTCTGCTGGATGACTCTCTAATTTAGGTGACATACGGCAAACGCGTACGTCGCCCAAATTGGTGTGTGGCTCGACGGTTGGCTTGAGCTGTGAGCCAAAGTGGCTCGACGGTTGGCTTCACGCCACTCGCGTACCTCTTCGGGCGGAGGGCGATAGCCATACTCCGCCCGTATATTACATATCCTATTCTAAGGTGTTGATTGAAAAAGTAATTCAATTCAATTCAAATTATTTATTTCGGACTTATTAATGTTACTTAATACATCCATATTTTGTTAATTACAGAATTACTTAACCTAGTGTGTATAAATATTAATTAATATTATTCAGTATGGATGTATAACCATCTAGACATGAAGGGGATGCTAGGATACCTAGGATGCTGTTGGAGGAGGGGCGCGAAAGCATGGAAGCGCAACGTTTTCGCATTATTGGGGCGAATCCATCGACCTGAAACCATAGTGCTATTATAGATAGAGTGGGGCAGACATATGGCTGTCTGTAAGTGGAAACGTACATCGGTTAGAAAGAGAGAGAAGATCACGGTACCCTATCTGTCTTTCTCTACTGACGCATGCGCAGTAAAGGACTAATAATGGTAATCCAATCACAATAATTAACCGTCGAATCGTTCTGCTATGCGCATGCGCGAGTAGAGAGAGACAGATGGGTGACTCAATCATCTCTCTCTTTCTAACCGAGGGACAGCTGGACTCTATGCCTGAAACTCCGCGAACATGCCCAACGCACTACAACTCCATGGCAAAAAGCACCCTAAATGCATTGTTATAATGGACACGCAGGTCGCTGTATGCCTTCTGCGTAAACTTACTCCACAGGCTGCACGTGTATAATGATTGACGTGTAATGAATGAAACGGACCAAAAAAATATGAGATGTGCAAGGCGGATTTAGAAAGTGATTGGGATGTATGTAACCCGGTCTCTTTTGCTTCAATCAATAATTGAAAAACACCTCGCCAAACATCAGAAAGTTCTCTGCGCGTTTGACAATCTTGAGAATGCCTATGGCCGAGTGGTGAGGCACGATTTGTTGTCAACACTGTCTAAGTATGGGGTGGACGGCCATGGTACAGCCTCTGAAATCTCGATGTGAGAATTCTAGAGCCCGTGTCCGTGGGCCTACACAGATTGGTTTGACATCTCGAGAGTTGTCAGACTGAAATGTGTAGCGTATTCATGGGCAGTAATTTTATGGATTTGAAAGATTTATAAGAGTTACCAATCAAATAAAAGTAGTTGCAGGTGATGATAACACTTACGAATGAGGGATTTAAAATGAAAGGGATGAAAATGAATGCTATGAAAACGAAATTGAATATTACGATTGATAAGAGGGAGTTTGTATAGTTTGTTTATAAGGAATTGGGTACATGAAGATAATTATAAAAGGAGAGTAAACGTGGGAAATAGGGTGAATGAAGAAAATTGTCACCAATGTCGAAAAGAGTACGTTCAGCTGTACACAATGATGTGCTGGTTGCAACCCTTATATAATGGAGCGAATCTTTAGTATGGCAGAATATGCAGGAAAGTAGAATTAATGCTGCAGAGATGCGCTCTCTAAGCATACGCGTGATGTAAATGTAGTGATAGGAGAACATTGTGAATTGAAATATGTAGTGGCAAGGGTTGAAAAGGGCATGCTTCGATGGGTTGACCATTTAGAGGGGATGGATGATAGAAGACTCACGAAAGGAAATCATTTAGCAAATGTGTATGAAAGTGTCGGAAGCGGTCGTCCATGGCGAACATTTATCGATTAAATTGGTGTTCTAAAATATGGCAATGTGAAGTAAGTGGGCATCAACTGTATCTGTCTACCCCTTTGGGAAATAGGCGTGACTCTATGTATTTATGTAAATTATACATAATTATACATCAAATCGATTGTTGATTGTTTTTACTAAATCCATGGATGAGCATAATGAGGATGACCATGAGAATCTGGTTGAGTTTAACGCTAAGAAAACACATCTACCAAAAAGTCTTCGTTTCTTCCCCTCCCCACTTTTCAGAGCACTCAACTGCCACTACGGGATAAGCTCGGTGTCCTGGGCATGGATAAATATCCATGCCCAGGACACCAAAAAGTGTTGACAGCAAATGCAGAGACCTCAACCCGCGGGAGTACATCGAGAGCATCACTAAGGCGTCCTCGCGGAAACTTGGCGTACTGAACAAGGTGAGACGGTTCTTTGCGCCCGAGCAATTGTGTCTTCTTTATAAGACCCAGGTTCGCTCGTGCGTGAAGTACTGTTCTCATCTTTGTGATGTATCCTCGCAGTTGCAGCGGCCAGCAGTTCGCATTATCAACAGTCCTGATGCTACCAAGTCCCTTGAGCCTCTGCAGTTGCGGACAAATATCGCCTCTATGGCAGTCCTCTACCGTCTTTTCCAAGGAGAGTGCTCTGAAGAGCTCTTCCATTTGATCCCACCTTCTCCCTTCCTCTACAGGACAACACGTGTTGGCCTTGGAAGTCACCGCCTTAGAGTCATATTAATACGCTCTCGAACCAAACGGTTTGGTTCTTCCTTCCTGTGCCGAT
The DNA here is from genome assembly GCA_949125395.1 of Diaphora mendica. NCBI lineage: Eukaryota > Metazoa > Arthropoda > Insecta > Lepidoptera > Erebidae > Diaphora > Diaphora mendica. The sequence goes on along the minus strand of OX421331.1, from coordinate 5,097,879 downwards.
CAGTTAAAAACTGGAACTCACTACCAGCGCACGTGTTTCCCTCCCACTATGATCCCTTGTCCTTAAAAAAAAGCATCTCACTAAGCCGCCATAGTGTGGGACGCCATACTGCATTGTCTCCCTTCGCAGTGAGTAAGGTGGCCCCCACTGTTGGATTCTGCTTGAGCTTACCATCAGGCTGAGCAGAGTCACTCCGGCAGTATATGTGAAAACAAAAAATAAATACAAATCTATTACTTTGATATTCTCTGTTTACGAAATGGCTGAAATCTTATAATTCATTCACAATTTACTATATAGCGCTGCAGTCCTCAGAAGAAGTCAGATCAGGACCCGTTTCGTTACTAATCTTCATACTACCTGTTTGCGCTGGATTGCTCATAGTAGCAGCCTTGGTCGTTGTGACAACTTGCAGGAAATTAAAAAGAGAGACGAAGCAAAAGCAGCTAGCCCTGGAAACAGCCAGGGACGTCATTGAAACATATTGGAGTAAGAAAGTAACGATAGAGAAGCCACATGTCAATACTTCATCTCAAGATGTTGGAGCATTGGTAAGTTTCTTTTAAAGTTTTATTGACTGTGCGAATGGTGTAGTGGTTTAGGCCTTTTCCTTGCTTGTTCCAATTTTGCGTTTGAGTCTGGATGTTCTTAAGGCTGTTTGATGAATATTCTAATGTGGGAGTTGTCCTTAATATAATATGACTGCTAAGTTGCTGAAGATCATAGTCATTTCTGTTTCAGCATTAAAATATTATAAGAAAGTGAAGCAGTCAATTTACTTTACATTAAATGAAAGTGTATTATCGTATAATAATACATGTTTTTTGAAACAGTTCATATCTTTTTTACAAAAAAACTTTTTATAAAAAAAAACCGACTTCCAAAAACCATCCAACGAAAACTCTCTTGGCGCGGACTTAAAACAGAATTTAGGTACCTAGCACACATAATAATACTACTATTTAAATGAATAAAGAATTAGGTATATACAAGAATTGGCACATAGGAATTTATGAAGAGCCAGTTTATTTTACGCTTTTAAGTGTTTTTTGGCAGAGAGTTTTCGTTGGATGGTTTTTGGAAGTCGATTTTTTTTTTTTTTAAAGTTTTTATTTTTCCATTTTTAGTGCAAACAATCGTAGGTTATCAGTAAGTAGAACTATTTCATATAATTTCTGCTGATGCGAATAACTTTAGTGGTTTGAACACGTATTAAAACTGAGTATGCTCAGTTTCCAAAATTATGTTGAGATGCAAGATTTCTGTTACCGAGAACGTGGTCTACGGGGCAATAGGAATCGTGCCCAAGCTTAAATGTCGTGATTAAATAGAAGCAGGCGAGTTATTTAAAGCAAAATACATTAAGGGGTTAGTCATCATAGCGCCTGTATCATCAGCTGTATCAGTAAATGATTACTACCAGACGCAAATACCGGCGTAGCTTCAGAAAATATACGAAAAACATAGTACGTGCCTAAAAAAATATGAGGGTTACCCTCGATTTCTCTGGGATGCCATCATCAGATCCTAGTTTCCTTATCATGGTACCACCGTCGGGACATCTACTTCCCATTAAAAAAAGAATCATCAAAATCGGTTCATAAACGACGAAGTTATCCCCGAACACACATAAAAAAAAATATATATATATACGGTCGAATTGAGAAACCTCCTCCTTTTTTTGAAGTCGGTTAAAAATACAACGTTTAACATCAAAATTATATCTAACTTTTAACTTTTTTATAGATTTTACCAATAATTAAGATTGAAAGACAAAAGGTCTCCGAAGTTAAGAAAAATACCACTGAATCGAAGATGTTATCAGAGTACGAATTACCTGTAGACGAGAACTGGGAGGTACCCCGTGAGACAGTCGTATTAGGGAAGGTATTGGGAGAAGGAGAGTTCGGTAAGGTCGTTAAAGCAGACTGTGTGGGAGTATTAAAGCGAGGGCAGACTACGGCAGCAGTTAAAATGCTGAAAGGTAGAAAAATATTGCACCATAGAATTTTCTTTGTATTAGGTATCCAGTATATATTATAAATCTGTAAGAAAAAAAAAACATTTTTTCCACATTTTTCAGACGGGCACACTGATGCCGAAATGATGTCGCTAGTTTCGGAGATGGAAATAATGAAAGTAGTCGGAAAACATGTGAACATTATCAACTTGTTAGGATGCTGCACGCAGGGTGGGCCACTCTACGTCATCGTCGAATTTGCACCTTACGGTAATTTGCGAGATTTCTTGCGGAAACATCGATCTGGAAATAGGTAAGTAGTTTTCTGAAAAAAAAAATCATCAATGAAATAAATGTAAGTTGTATAGGTACTGTAGGAGGTATACATACATACAAACATACATGCACACATATACACATACTACAAACATATATACACACATACATACATACACTTATACTATCCATATCCAATAAACAATCCTATAATATTATATTTCGTATTCTATTTAAATCATGTCTAGGTAAATACTTCGGTAATCGATATTATTACTTCTTTCTTGTTGTTATATATTATTATTAAACAAAAACAATTACTATTTACACTTTCACTATATTTATATAATTTAAGTAAATCAAATAATATTTATTGATATTACATTCACTGTAACGGAACCACACCTTTTCTATTGTATTCGGTCGGCGCAAGCGCATCTAAGATTTAATGTTGAACTGCCCTCGGTCGCGCGAAACCTAATCTGTTGCATTAAATTGTGAAGATATTATCTCAGTTGAATCTGCTAATTATCGTGTGTATTAATTTGTGTATCTTGCTATTGTGTATATCTATATTCTCTCTATACTTTTGTGTAAACTATTGTGAACTATATTTTGCCTTCTATTTGTGAGTGTGAATAAACTTGTGCGTCCTACCTTCAACTCATCTTTCATTTCTGGAACTTTCTGTGAGTACTATATTTACTATACCACAGTACTATGATCATATTTAAAATCAAAATATGACTGCACTGTAAAAGGTTTTCTCTATAAAGACCATTGATGATCCTATAAAGTTTTTCAATATATATTTCAGAGCAGAAGTTACCCACTTGTGGAATGCAAAATATTCTTAATTTTTCAAAAAATATTTAAAATCATAGAAACAGTATTAATCTTTTAAATGAACTTTGCGTAATGTGTCACCAAAATAACACAATAACACGTTTCTATTTCAGAACGGAATCTTCAAACGAGGGTTTGGAAGACAGTCGGAATATTATACCACAGGATTTAGTATCGTTTGCATACCAAGTCGCCAAGGGAATGGAATATTTGGCATCAAAACATGTAAGAGATAGATAGCTTTTTAAATATTATTACTATGAAATGAAACATTAAACAGGTTAACTACAGCTACACATAAAGGTTAAAATATCGAAGAACATAATACTATGTGTAATACACTAGATTACCCGCGCAACTTCGCCTGCCTCTCTTATTCGGAGGAGTTAGGTTGCAAACCGAGATACAGGAGAATCAAATATTAGAACATAATTGTATTTATGTTACAGCCAAGCCAAAGACTGCACGTTTGGCCTAGTGGTTTAACGGTCACCACGCCGTTTCCTACTTCGCTAAGTGTCGTGGGTTCAAATGCCACGTAGGAAAACACTTTGTGTGATCCACAAATTGTTGATCTGAGTCTGGGTTTTCTTTGCGTCTGTTTCATGTATGTTTGTAAAGTCCCCCGCGATACAGGATTTATTCCTAGTGCGGGACTTGTCTTAAAAAAAAGTACCTATATGTACCCTATATTTACCTACTATCCATATCCTATCCAGCCATTATTTATATTGTCTACTCAATTTAGACTGAGTGATAAATGACACAGAATTCATCACATTCAATAGCAATTTTATATAATATCTTCGAAGACTTGGATAAAGTAATAAAATTGTATTTCAATCTGCATTTATGTACTCATAATTATAATGTTTAATACAAGAACTCTATAATAACATTGTCATAGATATTTTTTTACAGGTTAGGTTATATAATTATGACAATGTTAATATCGACGGCGGAAAGCGAAAACGTAGTCAACCACAAAAACCAAAATGTTCACCAATATACCACCAATATACCATAATAGTGAGCCAAAATACTTTTACACTTTTCTTCAAAAAATCATAACTTGCCTGTTTTTTAACTTAGACTTAAGAATTTTGGATATAAGACTTGTTATTTTTTCTGAACTATTATTCTAACTCTCAAATCTCATTCTAACAATTATTTGTCAATGTTTTGTTGACTACGACATTTTTAACTATTTTTATAGAATGTTAAAACGCTGTGATTGCACTATCGAGTTGTATGGAGCTGGGTGAAACACATTATTTTAAAGAAAGCGAAAACGTGGTAAGCAGCAATACTTGAACTAGGGCTGCGCAATTGTACGTTGTAAACGTGGTTGTTCAGTCCTCTCACCAATGGAGCGATCACTTTGTGATACTTGTAATACCTATAGGACCCATGAGTACAAGCATTAACTCGCTACTAGTCCATTGGCAAGAAAAATGAACCACGGCTGTGTCACCGTGTTCTTAATCTAAACTAAATTCATCAAGCACTTACTGGAGTTGTGTGGCTTCAGTGTTCTCGGCGTTCCAAGAGATCTCTTGGGTAGTTTCTTCTCTGCGTCGTCACACAAACTTACTCCAAGTGCTATATATCTTTCAAGGTATTCGAATTACAATAAACTCGTATCAGCTATCACGGATATTCGAATTACAACTCACTCGCTTCAGCTATCGCGGAACGCGCCTACAAAACTCGCGAGTCCAACCAGACCTAACAAAAACGGTAAATCACTAAAGGGACCGGGTCGATGTACAATTAGCTTAATATCAATTAATTACGGTTCTCAAAACAACAATCGTCCACCGTTCACAACACGCGTCTTTCTAGTCCTCTATTTTTAACCTCAAACGTCAAAACGTCAAACACGAAAAAAATGACAATCGAAAAATGTTGCCATTACAATGACGTTCGTAATCCAACAGTCACCCGCCCGAACAGGTCCGTACCTGTTCCCTAATCTACAGGCAGGCGAGATAACGTTGCTACCGCTCGTTTGATAACTGAGTCCCCAACAAGAACCTCTGCGGACCGGGGGGTCCCATCCTTACCATGGAACAAGTTAACAATGCGCCCCCGGCGCCAACGCAGTGGCGGTAGGTTAGCATCCTTAACCAGCACAAGGTCACCAACATTAGGAGGACTAGTTTTGTCAGTCCACTTAAGGCGCTGTTGCAGAATGTGCAGATACTCTAGAGACCAACGTTTCCAAAAATTCTGTGAAAACTGCTGCAACATCTGATACCGAGACAACCGAAACAATTTCACACCTTCGTACGGGTGCTCGGGCAACACGTTAAGTGGCTGACTAATTAAGAAATGGCCTCGAGTCAACGCCTCCAGGTCATTTGGATCCGAGCTGAGCGGACACAACGGTCGCGAGTTGAGAACGGCTTCGATCTTACAAAACAACGTCGCGAGTTCCTCAAATGTCAGCGCGGTCTGACCTACAATACGCCCTAAATGCGTCTCAGCTGACTTAACTACGGCTTCAAAAATCCCGCCCCAGTGGGGGCAACCTGGTGGACTGAAGGTCCATTGTATACCCCGACGGGAGAGGGCTGATCCAATATCCACTTTGTTTTCATTTAAAAACCTAACTACATCTCGCAAGTATCGTTCTGCACCTACGAAGTTGGTTCCGTTATCGGAACGAATCAGTGCTGGTAGTCCCCTTCGGGAAACGAATCTGTCCAAACACGCTATAAAGGCTTCAGTCGTGAGGTCAGCAACGAGCTCGAGATGCACCGCCTTGGTGGATGAACAGACGAACACGCAATGGTACGCCTTGTACTGTTTCGCGTTCCGCAGCCGCGAGCTTTTTACTAAGAATGGGCCCGCAAAGTCTGTACCAACACCCGCCCATGGCCTAGCCTCATTCACCCGATCAGGGGGCAGATCCCCCATGTGAGGCTGCATCGTGGCAGCCTTGCTCCTATAACAAGGCATGCACCGAAACACGATGTTCCGTATGGTACGACGCCCAGACAAAATCCAAAACTCCCTCTGGAGTGTAGCCAACAAGGCGTTACAACCTGCATGAGCGTTTTTAACATGCCGATCAGTCACCAACAACTCAACCAACTGCCCTCCCTTGGGGAGCAGTAGGGGGTGACGAGCCGAATACGGCAGATTCGCATTGCGCAATCTTCCTCCTACCCGAAGCAACCCGGCCGAATCTATAAACGGGTTGAGACGCGCGACAGCACCCTTCAATTTAGAACGCCCAGTTCGTAGACTCTCCAATTCTGCTCCAAAGTTCGACGACTGTACCAACCGGATCAAATTCAGAAGCGACTCATTTCGCTCTGCCGGTGACAGAATTGGGCTTAGCGATAATTCCGAACGAATCTTCTGATCCAACAATTGACGTTGATCAATTTATCAAGAGAGCTATACCGCTCAATCAAGAAACTCGCGTCAGTCTCCTGGACCTCCTGGGTCACATACACGGCTGCTATTATACCACAGTCCATAGGCAATTTCGCGTTGTTAAGGGGCCAATCCGATTCCTTCCTTGCCAGCCAAGGGGGGCCCCACCATAACTGATGGTTAACTAACTCATGAGCCCGGCATCCCCTGGATGCACAATCCGATGGGTTCAACTGTCCTGGCACATGTCTCCACAGCCATGAGTCGATTATGCTGCAAGACTCGCCGATCCGACAACAAAACTTACCCAGAACGTTTACTCCCAGTAGAACGTCAACCGTACCTGAGGTGTCGAAATCAAACCCCAAACACACACGGAGGCAGTGGGCAAGACTATAGCCTCCGGTTGGGGAACAAAATTGATTGAGCTGCAATTTCCTAGCGGGGCCCCCCGGGGCCCCACGCATTATAACCCGAGCAACCCGGCATATCAGTGTGGTAAAGATCCCATGGTCCCTCGTAAGTGCCCCTCCAGTCGCGGCGCTCTACTTGACGCCGTCCACGGATAGGGGGATGCGGTGATCCAACCGAGGGCGTTCCATGATGGGCGGCGAAAATCGACGAATGTCGTCGTCTTCGGCGAGCGCGATGACACCCGAGGCGGCGTTCTAGTGGTCGGCGGCGAGCGCGATGACACCCGAGGCGGCGTTCTAACTAACCGCTCCGTACTTGAGGGTGCATCCGCACACCCGCACGTGCCAGCTCCAGCTGACCCACTGGCCTGCCAATAGGTCGGGGAACCGCGCGCGATGTTGGCCTGAACATCGCCCCCAACATCTTCCCTATGAGGGCCCTGGTCCCGTGGACCCAGGTTCCAAGTCCGGCCCTGTGTACGTGACCCCATCTGTCCCTGAGTCCGGCCCTGTCCATCTGCATGATGTTGGCCGGGCCTATTCATGCAGAGCAACTCAAGATGTCGGCCTCCACAAAACTTACACATTGCGGACCGAGCGCAATCCCTTGCTAAATGGGGACCCAGACACAAGAAACACCAGCCACGCTGCTTGGTGATCTGGCGTCGCCCTTGGACTCTCTGGTCCCTAAATCTAAGGCAGCCGGCCACACTATGGCCATCCTGTTTACAATACAGGCAGGCATCCTATACAGGTGTTGAGGCACCCATGTGTCCATACAACTGCCTTGGCCCTCTCTGCGGAAGTCCCCTCCTCACAGGGCTCCGAGTAGCCTTCTGTGATTCCGCAGCGGGCTTCGAGAACGAACTCATGTTCTCTGCCCTCCGACACTCTTCCTCCAAAAACTCCATAAGTTCGGAAGAGGTGGGCAAGTTGTCTGCACCCTGACCGTGATGCTGCTCAAACCTGGTCTGCACGTCGACTGGCAGCCGGGACAGTACTATGTATACTAACATGTGAGACCATTCTTCAACCGGCAAGCCTAAATTTCCTAATGCCCTAGTGACACTCAACACCGGGTTAAACACTTCTGCCTGTATGGCAGAGACCCGAGTCACTGAACGGATGCTAAACAGCCTCTTGAGCTGAGCATAAACCAGCCTTCTCTTGTTGTGGTAGCGCCTTACCAACATTTGACGGGCAATCTCATAATTGTCCTCGGTCACCGTCAAATGGGCTACCAGTTCCCTAGGCTCTCCCTTCAGAGCTGACATCAGTTGTGCTATCTTATAGGCCTTAGGTAAATCCTCCCTTAAGTGGACCAAACTGTCAAATAAATTGATGAAGCTGACCCACTCACCGAGCTCTCCATCAAAGCTGGGTAGTTGTATCTGAGGCAGTTTTGATACAACCCCGCGAGAGTGTGGGCCTTCCACAGCTTCTCCATCACAGCCAGTTCTGCGCTGGGGCTTTATTTCTGCTATGCGCTGCTGAATGTCATCAGCAATTGAGAGGCACTGGTCAACATCAGCCTGCATCGCGGACCTTGTCTGATCGCTGGCCTTCTCCTCCTCAAGGGCCTCGACCTTGGTAAGTGCTTCCATCATAACCTCCAGCCGAGCTGGCGCATCCAAAGCTCGAGTCAACAGTGCATCCTGTCTATCTGGTCGGCCTAGGAAGCCTTGAACCGATGTAAACCATCTCAATTCCGTGCTAATCTTAGCCCGGTACAATGACACTGACATAGCGCAGAACGTTACTTACAAGTTACAATATTTATGTATTATATAAACTATCAAGTGCTTTTGCACTCCTTACAAGTTACAATATTTTATGTATTATATAATAAACTACTTTATTTAAGCACTATTAAGTACTTTATATAAAATACTATTAAGTGCACTCACTTAATCTCAGATATATATCTACCTACAAGTTTCAATTTATCAATGCCCAATAACTCAAAATAATTGAATTTTAACAATAAAAATAATAGAATAATATAACAATATTATTCTAGTAGTATTGTCTTTGGGCTAGCAAAATCTAATTGTATTACACTAATTTATTGGACCACTTGTCCCAAACAATTAATATTTAATATTAAGTTTTACAATTCAACCTGTAGTGTATGTGTCTATGGTCAGTCACTTCACTAGTCATTCATTGAATGAATGAGAACACAGTTCAGTCAACTGTGAGCGACGGAGGTGAGTGGGCACGTGTACCTCTGAGCCGACAATATAGTATATGGATATACTACATTTTGGCGACGAGGAGAAAATACTACTGTGAATAATTATTTTAGAAAAAAAATGTGAGGGTGTTTTGTACAAATTACTAAAACTAGAAAATACTACTATGAGTAATCATTATTGAAAAAAAAAAAAAGAAATATTAAGATGTGCGAAATAAACATCCTATTCGTGTGATTATACATGATTTAATTGTAGGAGGGTGTCGTGCGATTTACGAATAGATTTAGTTTTTACATGTATATTTTGAACTAATAAAGAAATAAACACAATGTACACGGGTAAAATACACGAATTAAGAAAAAATCAGTGAGTGCCTCACATTTGCAAACTGGTGTCTGTGTTACGAGTAGAAGGGTAAACGAGTAACAGTGCAGTGGATGAACCATAATGGGTGAGTAAAGTACCATTAATTAAATCTGAAAGATGAAAAAGTGTCATTACAGTATTTTAGTAGGTGGGCTCTTTTCTTATATCACTGAAAAGAGAAAGCAACATTTGAAGGACATGAAATATGTCGTGGATTGTAGTTGGATAACAGATACTTACTATCTTAAAATGGATACTTTTGTGTAGAGGGCTTGAATAATAATAAATGCCAACTTTCTAAAGACCTGTTAGTGTTACAAAGCGCTAGCTTTGATATTTATATTACAATAAAGTCGTCAGTTTGTACCTACCCGCCTTTAAAAAAAAAAAAAAAGTAGTGCTAGTAGTACCTAGGTACAATGATATGGATGTTCAAAAAATTTTATAAATATCAAAGTAAAGTTCCTGGTTTCAGAGGCAGGGTTGTATAAAATTTGTATATATAGGAGACAAAATAATGTCCTGTGTCAGCCTCTATACCAAGTTTTGATGTAGGTATATTGATATTACCTACCTAAAGAGCATTTGGGGTTCTGTAACTATTCGTGAATATACTGTATCTTCAGTATTAAAGAAAAAATATGGTTGTGTTGTTATAATGATTACTTAGTGAAAATTGAAAACCTTGCTTTGTTTTCGAAGTATAGAATTTGTGTTTAGTGTTGAATGCGTGTGTCGGTGGGAAGAAAATTTACGTATTAGCGCTAAAATATCGTAATCCGTTACGTGTTTTCGAAGTACCTACCACCTTACACAAAAATTATTATTTTCGGATATATGCCGTATAGAATAAATAATATGGCATGACGTTATAATTGTCATTGTAAAATTATATTCTAATTTTACCAGATTCCTACCTCAGGGCTATTCCATTGCTCTCAGATACTGCAAGATAAGAAAAGTAGAGGGTTGTGTCCGAGGTATTAAATAGTGTAGAAGAAGAAAAAAATAAAGCGGTATATATGATATATAAGGTGAAAGTTAGTCAAAAGTGGATTATTAAATAAATACTTTTATGAGTGTGAGTGCAATCATATAAAATATTATTAACATAATTGAATGATTTATAGTGACCGAATGACTAAGCGATAGAAGTAGGTTATGGGACCTAGATGTCTGCCAGATTACAAATATACAAAATGCGTACAGACTGTTGAGTAGCTTAATTGACTTCATATCTAGAAACAGACTACATCCCTTCCTTATTTTTATTTTTTTCAATGCTTTAAATAAAATACCCGATTCTGTCCAACCTGCCTGCGAAGAGTTTTCTTTGGTTACATCGCCACAAAGGAGGACAACCTCGAGCGAGTCTTATTCACCGGAAAGGTTGACAGCAAAGGTCCAAGAGGACGTACTGTAATAAGTGAACTGACCAGATCCAAACAGCCTTGGACGCCTCTAACATTGCTTTGCATTCGGCCAAGGAGAGGGATAAGTGGCAAGTAAGTGTCCGACAGAAGATCGCCTCACAACTAAGGAATGACAAAACTCGGTAATAAGAATAACGAGGAAGATTATTGTGTCAAGTAATGATGCTTGTACAAAAGAGAACACGCGTCTCTTACAATACGAGTGTAATCATAGGTGTATTAAGGCCAAATAAAACATGGCAACTATAACTATTTCAATAGTGCTTAGTGCAAAACAATATGAATGTGACGACGGGATTGCCTGTGAGGCGTGCCGGGTTCTCTGGAGCAGTGAATGACGCCTAGTTCTATACGAAGCGGACGGCAAAGATGGTGCCGGCGACGCGTCCTCCCCATTGGCTGGCGAAGGCGTGCTAGCGATGTGGTGATTGTGTGTCATAGACAGGTGACGCTTGTTACTTCTAATGGTATACCAGAAGATGCCTAGTAGTGCGGAAACAGGTGACGCCTGTAGCAATAAGTTATGATGTAGTACTAGATGATGCCTGATAATCCAGAAACAGGTGATGCCTGTGAGGACTTCGTTGACGCCTGTTACATAAGTTCTATATAAAGGTGAACAAAATCTAAACTGTGAGGTTACTAAATGATGTATTCTAGTCCGAAAACGGATGACCCCTGTAAGAACTTCGTAATATAGTTCAGTACAGGTGATGCCTGTAAGTACATGATGCGATACGAAGTAGTTATGTCAGTGTGATTACATAGAAGTTTTACTCGGGTGGCGCCCGCAATAAGAAGTTTTGTATACGGAGTGTAAAGAGAATTATTATAACCAGGTGGTTCTTGTATGTTGGATTAATGCAGTTCGATGCTTGGTTGTTCTGGAGCGGTTCTGGAAGGACTACTGTTGGGATCGATATGTCGATATATCAGTCCAGCAACATGTGATCGTATTGCCTCGCTCATAGATGAACCCGAGGGCATTGGTGAGTTTTCTTTAGAATCTGTATTAAGGCTTATTTTGGTTGTTGAGTTGGGTGTATATTAGCATATGTCATGCCATGAATGAGTGTCCCAATAAGTGTTCCGCAATTGTTAATTGAACCATCTTTTGGACGTCTGACGCACGGTGTTGTAGCCGTGCTCTAAAATATGATGAAAATGGGTGGAATGATTGGCTTTATAGGCGGTGCGGATCTCGTGACCATCCATTGTCATAAAATAATAAAATTTATTTGCGGAACAAATACTTTGGTTACATGTTGTTTATGGTGTAAATCTTCACATTATTAAATTGTCATATTTTATTGTATGTATAAACTAAGGCTATACGAAACCAGTATATAGTTATTCTAAAGGTGCAAGAGTCAATAGAGAAAAGTGAAATCAAAATAATACACCTTTATTTTGAGATTGACCTGAGCTACGTGTAAATACCTGTTTCAGAAAGTCGCTGACTGTTATGTTAGACACAGGAATAAATAAATAATCGTCTAGTACCAAGCTAAGCAGAGCTTGTGTTATTAAATAGGAGATTAAATATTATGAGAATTTATTAAAAGGTTTAAATTTATTAAAATGATGTAACTTAATATTGGTTTAAATACGCAAAATATTGGTGCAAGATCTGCCATTCTCCTTTGACGTGGAGATGCTTTGATCCTTGGGTAAGGATCATGAGCTGCTTTGCGCCGCGGTGATCACCGTGCGTGCGGGTCGATTCATCTGGTTTTAATACTAGAGCGTCGAGTGCTGATTCTGGTTCGACCTTAAATCTCTGTGTTTCTGCTGTCACCTTTAATTCATCATTGTCTGCCAAGGTTTTCAGACGGTCGTGTTTCATTTTCAAGTTGAAGTTTGAGAAGTGGAGGCGGGCAAACCAATACCGAGTGGTGTGTTCGATTGTAGTGTTGACTCAGCAATTGTCACAATATTGCATGCCACTGGTGCTGCTGCTGCTGCTGTACGACGGCACTTGCATTTTTGTTCGAATTTTGACGGTTCCATGATGGCGGGGGACTACACGAAGGCAATGGGTATTATGGGTTGGTCCTTGGATAGATGACTGATTTTGAGGAAATAACTCTATGTTCTTAGTTTTGATTAAATGCACTTTCTGGCCGTTGCACCGCGTTTCAGCCATTTGTAAGTTCGGGATGTACCCCAGATCTCTATTCATAGTCTCTGCCGTTCTCTGATGGAGCTATGCATATACTCTAGTAGAGTGTCATAACAAGAGTGCTTTGCACCTGCATCCCGAAATGAAAACATTCGGGAATGCATGTTGTCCTCTTTGGGATAAGCGGTTGAACATCGGAACTCCTTTGCTACTTGATGTGCAGTTGATGTTGATGTTGATGAAGGTCCCTGGTTTCCCGTCCTAGTGCTTCCACTAGCTGGAAGGTTGCTTTCACAACTGGAAGGTGTTTGTCATTAAGTTGGGAAAATGGGGGATGCTGCACTTTGCTGCACAATTAAGAACAATTAGTTTAGAAACAATTAAGAAAAGAAAAGCAGCGTATTTTGGGCATATATATAGAAGTAAAAGGTATGACTTCATGAGACTGATAATTGAAGGGAAAATTGAAGGTAAGCGCAGTAGAGGTAGAAGGCGAACATGACGGACGAAAAATATGACTTGTGGGATGTGGAAAGCACAGATGCACTAATTCGCATGACTGAAGACAGGGAGACGTACAGACATATGGTCGCCGACCTCTGGTGGTGGAGATGGTACTTAAAGAAGAAGCGCTTCATTTCAACATTTGGTGTTTGAATTAACTGGTCAACATGTATTGTATTCCGATCAGTCTTGTTGAATGATTCGGTCACACTATTGACCAGAACATTTCATGCTGGGACATATAAAAAAAAAAAAACACTAGACGAATATTTTCTATCAAAACGGAGCAGGGTTTGCGAAATGCATGTTTGGGCGAATAAACCTGGAAAGTGACGAAACAAGATGCACATTATGTCAGAGATGCAATTTCAAAAGAAAAAAAGAAGACGAGTGTGGAAGGCTGTAAATGATGGGATGCACAAATAGATGATTTAAGTGTCAATAGTTTTCTATAATCGATTTCTGTTTTGTTGATTGATGTAAAAATGTTCATTCCGGCTACCTGAGTTTACATAATGTTGATTAACAGTCCATGGGTGTCATGTCCCTCCAACGCAGGGACAGGATTCTCCGACCAGGCGATGTGATCCGCAGCCCGACAGTTTTGTTGGGAAATTGCATATATGCCAGTCGGCGCGAGGGCTTCTGTATCGCGATTCAGGATGGGTACTTCTTCGAATAGTACGTTATTCCGTAATTCGGTGCACATCCGATGGATGGCGCTGTAGTGTGATTTCTCTGTTGAATTATATGTGAAAGTCACAGCAAAGCATTGAAAAAAAATAAAAATAAGGAAGGGATGTAGTGTATGTGTCTATGGTCAGTCACTTCACTAGTAACGCATTCATTCATTGAATGAATGAGAAGGAAGCATTAGGTCATCTCAAGGCATGTGCGGTCGCACACAGTTCAGTCAACTGTGAGCGACGGAGGTGAGTGGGCACGTGTACCTCTGAGCCGACAATATAGTATATGGATATACTACACAACCAATAATTAAATGTGTGATTGGGTGAATATATTGGACCAACTGTCCCAACAATCAATATCAAGTATACAATATAGTTCAAACTAGTAAACAATTAGTAAAATAAGTTTTACAATTAATCCAACAATTAAATGTTTGACCTACCCACATTCAATCATTATGCTAATAAATTGTTTTAAATACCCATTCAAACAGCTATATCAGTGGAATCAAAGATATGTGGACAGTGGAACAGTATAATTACCTACCTAAAAATGAGGTATCACCTTCTGAGGCACTACGGAGTGCTCGACTCAGAGGTAAACCACGCTTCTGCTACCAAATTATTCAGTCCTCTCACCAATGGAGCGATCACTTTGTGATACTTGTAATACCTATAGGACCCATGAGTATAAGCATTAACTCGCTACTAGTCCATTGGCAAGTGAACCACGGCTGTGTCACCGTGTTCTTAATCTAAACTAAATTCATCAAGCACTTACTGGAGTTGTGTGGCTTCAGTGTTCTCGGCGTTCCAAGAGATCTCTTGGGTAGTTTTTTCCCTGCGTCGTCACACAAACTTGCTCCAAGTGCTGTATATCTTTCAAGGTATTCGAATTACAATAAACTCGTATCAGCTATCACGGATATTCGAATTACAACTCACTCGCTTCAGCTATCGCGGAACGCGCCTACAAAACTCGCGAGTCCAACCAGACCTAACAAAAACGGTAAATCACTAAAGGGACCGGGTCAATGTACAATTAGCTTAATATCAATTAATTACCGTTCTCAAAACAACAATCGTCCACCGTTCACAACACGCGTCTTTCTAGTCCTCTATTTTTAACCTCAAACGTCAAAACGTCAAACACGAAAAAAATGACAATCGAAAAATGTTGCCATTACAATGACGTTCGAAATCCAACAGTGGTTATTCAATGAAACTAATCTCTTAGATATGGTGTAAACTAAAATAATTGCTGGTTTGGGGTAAGACAAAGTGTATTTTACACGTAAAGTGATTTAAAGGAGATGGCCAATTTTTCTATGGCACTCTGCCTAGCATAAAAAAATTCATGTACATTAACGAATTTTGCTTTGTTTTGAATTTAGTACGCTCTTAAATTAACTGTAAAAGTTACTCAGTTCAGTAACTTCAGATTTCTTAGAAATTAACAAAAACATGTCTTGGTCATGAACCTCCCGGTAGCTTATTGTAGTATTTAAAAACAGTATTATAATATAGAAAATGATAAAATGAAACTATGTAGTCAATTGACTCTAAACGTATTTGTTAACGCACTGTTTGTGGTAATTAAAGAAAGTGGACTGTAATTTAAGTATTTAATAACTGTACTATAACAATATGGATTTAGTCGCGTCTGCGAACGTTACAAATTTGAATATGAGTATATAAGCGCGTGACGTGTGTGCGTCAAGGCTCGTAACAGCTGACTGTTTTATCGTTGATTGATACCGACGCGCGCGGCTGCCGGATGATGACACGCCCCGCGCCTCTCTCCTCACCGCCGTGATCCAACCAGTTGAGTGCATGACTCAACATACTCCCCCGGTTGAAGTGTCTTCAACAGCTGCTACAGGAAGAGGGCAGATGGTATTAAAAGCTCGACGAATGACACCCTTACGTGTGCGGATGTCGGCGACCCTCGCGATGCCGTCTCTACCGGGCAGGATGCGGACGATACGTCCTAATAGCCACTGTAGAGGAGGTGAGCCCTTGTCCTTGATGATGACCAAATCTCCATCCTTGAGTTCACCTGAAGAACGGCACCATTTAGTTCTCTCCTGAAGCCACAGTACGTACTCATGAGAGAAGCGCGTCCAAAAATGTTGTTTGAGCTGCTCTATTCTGCGAAACCGTTGTAAGTTGGTTATGGTGTGATTCTCAATATGTGGATGCGGAAGCGCAACCAAAGAACGTCCAATGAGGAAGTGGGCAGGGGTCAATGGAGTAAGATCTGAAGGATCGTTGGATAAGGGAGTCAAAGGTCTCGAATTTAGGATGGCTTCGACTTGTATCAAACATGTGGCCATCTCTTCGAAAGTTAAGTTTGTTAAGCCTAAAATACGCCTAAGATGGTGCTTGGTGGACTTTACGGCAGATTCCCACAATCCACCAAAGTGCGGGGTGTATGCTGGTACAAAGGAAAAGTTGATACCTGGGTCGATATCACTGAAATGTAAATCCTGTGAAAGGAGTGCAGCCAATTCATTGAAAGCGCCTACAAATGTGGTGCCATTGTCAGAGAAGACGTTACGTGGCTTCCCTCGGCGAGCAATGAACCGATTCATGCTGGCTATGAAAGCTTCCTTCGTGAGGTCTGAGACAAGTTCGAGGTGGACGGCTCTAGTTGCTAAACACACAAATACACAAATAAAACATTTAATTAGTCTGCAGCCTCTACCTTTACGGTCAGCTATCATGATAGGACCAGCGTAATCCACCCCAGTGTCCAAAAAAGGGAATTCCAGATGCAACCGTTGCTCTGGGAGGTTACCCATGATAGGTTGAATTGTGTTAGCCTTGACTCTACAACATTTAACGCACTGATGCACGATCTTCTTGGCTAAGTTTCTCCCGCCTATAGGGTAGTACCGGTGTCTAATCGCGGCAAGTAAGAGCTGAGGTCCGGCATGTAAAAGACGAAGGTGAAACATGTTAAATAAAAGAATGCAAATAATATGAGAGCTAGATAAAAGAATAGGATGTTTAACGTCGAAATCATAAAATGAATTACTTAATCTGCCACCCACGCGAATCAGATTAGATGATGTGTCTAAAAATGGAGAGAGTGACAAAAGTTTATTTCTACTTGGTAGTGGTTTATTTGAAAACAACAAAGTATATTCGTCAGGGAATGACTGTTGTTGGCTTAGCTTTAATAATAGATTTAATGAAGCAGTTAATTCTACATTTGCGAGCGGTCCGCACTGAAAAGAGAGTTTCCTACATTTATTTACAAATCTCATTATAAATGCAACTACACGCTGTAATTTATTAAAGTTAGAGTATTTTTTGCATAATGTTATAAATGAATTCTCTGCAATATCAACGGCATTAACATGGTGAGAAGTTACAGTTTCCGGTAGGTACGCTTCTCCTAAATGTGACTCAGGAAAGAGAGGCCATGAGAATGCTTCCTTGTGTAAAAACGGTGGCCCTGACCACCACAATGAGGAAGATAGTAACTTGTCAGCACTAAGTCCGCGTGAAGCGAGGTCCGCGGGGTTTTCAAGTGAAGGTACATAACGCCATCGATCCGCTCCTATACACTCTTGAATTTCTGAGACTCGATGACGAACAAAGGCCTTTAGCTGTGACGGTGATGTAGACAACCATCCTAAGATGATGGTAGAGTCACACCAAAACGTGGCCTCATCAATGTGTAAAGTAAGTGACCGACATACCTTAAGATATAGACGAGTACCAAGCAATGCAGCGCAAAGCTCAAGACGGGGTATAGTTACTGGTTTGATAGGAGCCACCTTGCTCTTAGCAGTGAGAATGTGAACCCTTACATCGCCACAAGTTGATACGCTGCGGACATAAATACAGGCTTCATAAGCTCTCTCAGATGCGTCAGTAAAAACATGTAATTGTATAGAAGACGGCGAATCACATAGTATCCACCGCGGCGTTTCAAAATCGTTAAGAAGAGGAAGAGTAGCTTGAAATTCACTCCAAGTACACTGAATCTCATCGGGAATAGCCTCATCCCATGAGCATTTTGTCAACCAAAGCTGCTGCATGATTAACTTAGCCTCCACTATGCAAGGTACAACTAAGCCAATAGGATCAAAAATCTGTGCTATGGTAGACAAGACTTGACGTTTTGTTGCCTTTTCAGTGTGAATAAAGTTTATAAAAAATGTAAATGTATCAGTTGAACACCTCCAGTTAAGTCCTAAAGTTTTTGATATTTCGTCATGACGACAAAAGTCCATAAAATCCGACTTATTCACATCGCTGCAAAGAGCCTGCAGAACTTCACGAGAGTTTGATTGCCATTTTCGCAGATTAAGCTTGGCAGACTGCAGGATAGCAATGACATTACGACACTGATTTACTGTCTGTACAATAGACGCGTTTCCTGACAAGTAATCGTCCACATAAAAATCATGAGCTATTGAATAGGCTATTTCTGGGTCGGAACATTCGTTAGACAGTTGCATTAGACACCTAGTTGCTAAGAACGCTGCTGATGCAGTCCCATATGTTAGTCTATTTAAGGTATAAGTTTTTAACTGATGTGTTTTATCCGCTCTCCAAACTACTTGCTGTAATGGACGATGTTTATCCGTTACAATAGTTTGCCTATACATCTTCTCGATGTCTGCACTAACGACGATTTTATGTTGTCGAAAGCGTAGTAATAATGATAATAAATCATCCTGTAATGTTGGGCCAACCATTTGTATCTCATTAAATGACTTCCCGGAGGTAGTGGTAGCCGATGCATCGAAAACCACTCGTAACTTTGTGGTAGAGCTCGATTCCTTTAAGACGCCGTGGTGAGGTAAAAAGTAAGATGGTGTAGAACCGATTGCTAGCTGATTACTTTCGGACATGTGTCCCAACTGTATGTATTCAGTCATGAAATCGACATACATCCCTCTAAAGTGTACATCTCTATCAAAGCGACGTTCGAGAGATATGAACCTACGCTTAGCCATTAGATATGAATCCCCTAAGACATTAGGTGAGTCTTTGAGAGGAATATTTACCACAAAGCGACCCTCAGAGTTACGGAGGGTGGTATCTACAAATAGTTGTTCACAAGCCCGCTCTTCTGATGTAAACTTATGTTTGGGATCTATGGAGTCTAGTTCCCAAAAACGAGACAAATCTTCATTGAGATTGTCAGTGTGCATACACAATTGAGGAAATAAGTTGTTTTGATGAAGTGCACCTGAAATAAGCCAACCTAACTTTGACTCAAATAGGCACGGTTTACTTTTACCTAAGACAATACGCTTCTCGCCTATTATATCCCAGAAGATATCCGCACCGACTAAAATGTCGATTGGAGACGGAACATAGTACCGGGGATCTGCAAGATGAACGTTCGTTGGTATACTTATATTGCTAGTATCAACAAAGGTATTAGGCATGTGGGATGACACCTTTGGTAACACAAAACATTCAATGTTGATTTTATAATCACTATTAAATGATTTTAAGGAAACTGTGCAACCCTGTGAGCAGTTCGAAGACTGACTATTAATACCTATTACCTTTGACTTGGTATTGTAGGTAGAAATATGAATCTTACGCACAAAGTCCTCCGATATGAAGTTCGCTGTGCTGCCATTGTCCAGCAGGATTCGAGCAGAGTGATGGTTACCCTTGCAGTCCACCACCTGCACGACCGCTGTGGAAAGTAAGATTATACGAGATGTAGTGGAATGATTAGCTGACAGTGCTATATTTCGTGTAGTCGAGCTGTCACTATCAACATGTAGTAAGGTATTATGCTTTTCACTACAATATTTACAGTGTCCTAACCTACATTTGACTGCCTCATGACCTGGCCGAAGACAGTTAAGACACACACTGAAGCTACGCGCCTTTGCAATACGAACCTGAACCGGAAGAGACCTGAACTTCTCACATGAAAATACGAAATGATTTTGATGACAAATGGGGCATGATAGACCTTTAAGTTTATCAGTGGATGTCAAAAAGCTTTTATTTAATTTACTAGTGTTATTATTATAACCTGTACCGTTTAGCTTTAAAGAGGCCGTTTCCTCGAGCGTTTCTAACAGGTCAGCTCTGTTGCTTAAAAAGGTAATAAAAATGTTCAATGTGGGTGGTTCAGATAAAGAGTTCCTGTGCTCCTCCCACTCACGGTTGGTTACCTGATCCAACTTACTAGCCATAATGTAAATAATAAGCGTGTCCCAGTATTGAACAGGTTGATCAAGTGTTGACAGGGCCCTAAGATTCTTATTCGTAGTGTCAATAATATGTCGTAACGATTTACTTGACTCCTTATTGATAGAATTTAATTTAAACAGAGCTTGCACATGATTGTTGACAAGCAATCTTTTGTTGTCATACCTTTCACATAGTAACCTCCAAGCAGCGTCGTAGTTTTCCGATCTGAAGTCAAGATTATCTACGACAAGAGCGGCACTACCTTTCAAGGATGCACGAAGAAAGTGTAGTTTGTTTATTCTATCAATATTATTGTTATTGTGAATAATAGAGGTAAATGTGTCCCTGAATTCTAGCCAATCATGATAACTGCCTGAAAATTTAGGCAAATCAATTTTAGGTAAACGGATAGAATTTTGTGTATGTGTGTGATTAGAAAAAGATTCAACCTCGGATATTGATTTCCCCGCATGCTGCTTTCGTGCGATGCCAATCAGGTGGCGCGCAGTAGCCACCATACCGTAGTACTGCTTTTCAAATTCCTCGCGTTCTGCTAATTGCTCGCTGGGGTCTTCCTCCAGTGATTCTAATTCGTTCTGTAAAGCGTCATATTTTTCGTATAAGCTTTCGAAAATATTAAGACGGTATTCGATTTCAATGATTTGCACATCGCTTAACCTTTCACAGGATTTAGAAAGATTTAAAAATGTTGAAAATTGTGTAAGCTTTCCTTTAATAGAAGCTCGTTTTTTATTCAAGCTCTTAGCGTCTGGCATTCTAAGCACAGTAAGTGAAAGGAATAGAAAGGTACACTGTTTAAGAACAGAAAAGAAGAAAAAAAAATTGCAAGCAAACGTTAATTCAAAAGCCTGCTAAAAACAAGGTAGCAATATATTAACGCTTAAATTGCTTCTAACTACAATCAGGCTCTTTTATGTTTATTGAAGTCACTAAATAAACTTAAAAGAAAGCAAAGTTATTTAAATTATGTAAAATATAATGAAATATGATATAGTAAATGCTCAACTATCTACTTAATGAATAAGAGAATGAAAGATGCACACAGTTGAAAAGCAAAATGGAAGATCTGTTTGATGTAGGTAGGTTAATGACTTGCAAAAATGAAATGATTTGCACTAATTATTATTTTAAGTAAGCTTAATGTAATGATTAAAGAATGCTAATGATTAAGCAAATGGGATGATTTGAATGATGGGATGATTTGAATAATGGTATGGATATGAAATGACTATAAAAAAAGGATTGGAACGATCTCACGGTTTTATGGCGCAAACCACTGGTGATGACTGCGGCGTGGAGATTCTTGAATGATCTCAAGGCACGACGACGCTCTGAAGACCTGGATTTGCTTCCGATGAAGATTATTCCTGTTCTGCAGTCCTGATATTTGTATGTTGTGAAATTATGCCTGAAGATTGCAACTGAACGACGTCTTGAAGGACGTTCAATTGGCCACTATCTTCAAATTGTTCAATTACAAATTCAGGTGAAGACGACTTGAAATCCTGGTACAGCTTTTTTATTTTTTCTTGTCTCCTGGTCAATGTTGACGGTAGAAGGACCAATGTTAACGCACTGTTTGTGGTAATTAAAGAAAGTGGACTGTAATTTAAGTATTTAATAACTGTACTATAACAATATGGATTTAGTCGCGTCTGCGAACGTTACAAATTTGAATATGAGTATATAAGCGCGTGACGTGTGTGCGTCAAGGCTCGTAACAGCTGACTGTTTTATCGTTGATTGATACCGACGCGCGCGGCTGCCGGATGATGACACGCCCCGCGCCTCTCTCCTCACCGCCGTGATCCAACCAGTTGAGTGCATGACTCAACATATTTTTTAATAAAAAACTTGCTATTACAATGTTTGTAGTAAGTAAGCGGCGCGGCGGCGGGAAGTTGGTGAAATGATGTTTCACTGACACCGCTCGGCCTGTGATACCGCTTGTTACCAGTTAAAGGTTTAATGAAAATAATAATTGCTTCTAAAAATCATTCGCTGCGCTGTTTAAATAATACTAGATAACATTTTTTATGGAAAGGCATGTCTAACGAAGACACAAAATGTTTTCTTAGCCTTCCCGTTGCTATACCGTAATTAATACACTTCATTGTAAACAGTTCACAATATCCAAAACGTAAGCACAATGAAATCCGTATTGATAAGCAATATATAATCGTTGGGCAATGGAATTAGTCCGTTTGAAAATAGCAGTCGATTATAGAAAAGATTATTGCACAGTTTACAAACAAGAATCAACACAATGACTTCAAAATGTCAAACGAAGAAAAACCTGTTATTGAACCTGTCATGTCGTTTCGTTGTATATACAAGAAAAAAGTTTTGTTAAAATAAATATTCTTTAAATAACACTTGAGTGAATGCTCTGAAATATTGAATCATAATAATATTTTTTTTGATCAAATATGAATATTATTATGATTACGATATGGAATAATTATTTAACAGTCAGAATAATTTTTAATATTACTCTGATGGCACATTAATATTTTAGCTTTACAGGGAAAGGAACGTTTATCCAATATGGCGTGTTATCTCGATACGCCAGAAACGAAAAACAACTATTTAAGTTTAAATACTTTTTCTGAAGTTCTACAAAAATGTAAATAGTTTGTAATTTTAATTTCTATTTTTATTTATTTATAATTAGGCGTATATTAATGTATATGTCAATGAGTAACTAGGCTGAAACTGGCCATGTCATTTGACAGAATATTAAAACGTAGAGTTCAATAAATAATATACTAATTAATATATAAAATGTTTATAAACAAATGTTTATTAACCATAAAAATATAGGCTTAAAAAATGTTAAGAACATGATATTTATGAATAAGTAATTTACTGAATTACTTTGACTTTAACCATAACAGGTGTCATTTTTGTTTTACCAACTCTAATAAAATACTTGTTTTATGTTAACCTTCATAAATTTCAGTACGTTATACATCATTTATTGATGACTCTTTAACTTTTAACCTGGGTACCTACCTAGGTGAGGTGCCGGGAGTGTGTGTAACTATGCCCCCGATTCCGATTGCGACAGAGCTCTGTCTCGCCGGATTAGCACCTTTAGCACCCTTCAACATTCTCTTCAGTAATCCTTTGGCGCCAATGTCGTCCTATGCTCACTGAACATGCGGAGCAACTGGACACGTCTTTGCTGTGTTAAGGGCAGTCCATGCCAATACCGCCTCGGACACATAGAATAATTATGTTCGCCCTGTCACCATTAGTAGAGAGGGTGACAGTGACAAGGCCTGCAACCCCATGTGCCCACGGAAGCCAAGGTCCATCACACGTCTCAGTCCCCCATAAGTTATTGGTAGAGCTGCCTTGAGCCACTAACGTCCATCGAGGAGGACGTTGAGGATCGACACAGCAGCATCTCTCAAAACGCATCGAATGCCGGGATGGCACTTTTGGCACTGCATAACACATACAAAGCAGTAGAATCGTAACATGGGCAGAGAGATGCCCCAAACGCTCTCAAGCTGCAAGAAGAAGATTTTGACGGACAGCAATGGCTGCGGGAACTGCCTCGAGGAAAATAGGAAAGCTCAGGAGGTTAAAAGGAGGGTGTGAGCTCGCTGAGGCCAGGAAGAAGTGTATGGAAGTGGGTAAAGTGCTTCCAAGCCTCAGTTTTTTAGATTTTAAATGTAGGTGTCAAATTTTCTAACACGTCTTTGTGTTTTTGGTTAGTTTATTATCATAAAAAAACGGGTGGCAAAAACTTAGTAGTCCGAATTGCAGCCAGCAATACTGACAACGTCATCAACATGCATCTTTTTTTACGGAAAACGAATTGTTGTAATCGACATAGTATAAGTTATTACTGGTTTTTTCTGTAACTTACAGCCTTTTTGAATGCAGGAATTTAAGTTTAAACATATTTTTTCAAAATGTATATTAATAACAATATTCATCGTAGAATTACGTGATCCGGACCATTTGAAGTAGTTTTTTTTTCAGATTCGAATTGTGCAATAAAAACAAAATTCATACTTTGTGGACTACAACGTTTTCGCTTTCCGCCGTCGATATAGTTCTTATAATAAACGTTAGGTTAGGTTAGTCAGTTGAACCGTATTTATTACTTTGGCTAACTTTGGTCCACTATCTATATACTTATAATAAAAATGTAACAGGTCCAATTGTGTACATTAAAGATATTTTGAATTTTTTTTTTGGAGGGCTCTCTATAATCGATACTGAACCCAAAACTGTAATTTTTTTCATTTTTGTCTGTCTGTCTGTCTGTATCTTGGCCGCGCATCACGTCGAAACTACTGAACGGATTGAAATGAAACTTGGCATGATTTGAGTTCATACTTCGAGGTAGGACATAGGATACTTTTTATCCCGAAATTCAGCACGGTATCCTTGAGAGAGGGGATGAAAGTCAAAATATGTACTTGGTTGTTATTCAATAACACATAGTCCGATTTCATGCATTCTTTTTTTGCTAGAAAGAAAAAAATAAAAGATAACGGGAAAAGTGTTTTTTTTGTCCGCGACTGTACACTGCCTGTGAGAAGCTGAGACAGATATGTAAATATGGCGGTACGAAGTTCGCCGGGTCAGCTAGTTATGAATAATATCCGGACAAAGTGATTAATTTATCACATTGTCTTGACAATTTTGTTTTTAAATATATTGAACAGTCATTATGTATAATAGCTATTTAATTACAATGACAGTAACATATTTTATATTATGATATAGTAAATATAAAACGCCCAATTTAACATTTTTTTTCCATTTCAAATTATTTAAAGACAGTCCGAGATCGGTCATAAAGATTTGATTTACTTTACAGCTTGATTAAAAACATTGTGGCGACCTCCACATACAGCGCAACAACAACATAACATACAACAGCGCCATCTACCGAAGATACGTTGAACTACGGAGTAGCGAAGGAAACTAAGAAACTACCAATCCTGAATCGCGCAGTGAAAGTTCACGCGCCAGTTAACATATATACAACATCCCAACATCAACCGTTGGGCAGTTGGCCCGCCAGGCACGATCACCTCGCCTGGTCGGAGGATCCACCCTTTGTGTTGGAGGGACATGATACACCCGTTTCTCCACAACATCAAAGAGAAGAAACCTAAATATTCTATTTTCTGTTTTTTCAGTGCATTCATCGAGATTTAGCTGCCCGTAATGTTCTAGTCTCTGAAAACTTCATCCTTAAAATCGCTGACTTCGGGCTAGCGAAAAACATCGAAACAGATTACTATTATAGAAAGAAAACATCAGGAAAGTTACCGGTCCGTTGGATGGCACCAGAGTCACTAAACAGCATGCTGTTTACCGTACAAACTGATGTGTAAGTATTGCAATTATCTGTTTTCAATCGGTTAAATATATTTTTTTTGCATGAGAACATTATGTTGTCCTTTTCATAACCTCTGACGTGTACAATATCATCTCAAATATTTTTCAAAAATATTTATTACGTTAACATTGTAATATTAGAACAAATAAAATCAATTCACCTTCGAAGATTTACCTCAAACTAACAAAAATAAGAGATTGTAAATGTTGTTGTATTGTAAGATCATCATACAAATTCCCTTTATGTAGTTATTTAGTAGTAGTATCTTGACTATCAAGATGTAGATAGTATCTTTAATTTATTATCTATCTATATATATATAAAAGCGAAATACCACTCGCTTATTAATCACGAAATCTCAGAAACTGTAACACCTACAAACTTGAAATTTGGCAGGTAGGTTCCTCATAGGGTGTAGACATCCGCTTAGAACGGATTTTACAAACTCCACCCCTAAGGGGGTAAAACGGGGGTTGGAAGTTTGTATGAAAGTCCTATGTTTTTGAAGTAAGAGACTTGAAATTTGAAATGTATGCTCTATAGATGGTGTGGAGGTGTACTAATAATGTATCTTTAGAAATGAACTCCTTTTTGGGGTTAAAACGGGGGACGTGGGGTACGACTTGGTCCTGCGAGGTCGTCTCCCCCCCGGGCTGGGCGTAATTTGTTACGCCGATGACACATTGGTCACAGCCCGGGGGGCGAACTTCCAAGAGGCGGCGTGCCTGGCCACCAGGGGAGTTTCTCTAGTGGTCGGGCGCATCGAGGCGCTGGGCTTACGGGTGGCCCTGGACAAGACGGAGGCCCTATTGTTCCATGGGCCCCGTCGTGGACATTGTCCTACCGGGCCTTCTCCGCCACCTCCTTCTGCGAGATTACATCTTCGCAGAAGGTTGCGACCGCGGTAAAACTGCTATCGCTACCGGCCATGGAGCGTATGACGGCCGGTAGCGAGAGATCTCCTCCGATGACTGCAGTGAGGGCCCGGCGCTGCGACGCCCATGCAGGGCAGATCGCCAGCGTATGCTGGGCCGAGTCCTCACTGCAGTCGCAGTGGTGGCAGGCGGGACTCAATTCCCTCCTAGCGACCGAGTGCAGGTACATCCCGAAGCAACCGTGCCCGAAAAGGACCTGCGTCAGTCGGAAGGAAAGGGTCCCGTGCTGCCGCCCTGCCAACTCGAGGATGACCGGCTGGAGGGCCTCCACGGCGGCAAAGCCAGCGCGTGGAGTCTCCAGCCGGAACGACCAGCGAGCCATCGTGGCTCGACGGGCGGCTTCACGCCACTCGCGTACCTCTTCGGGCGGAGGGCGATAGCCATACTCCGCCCGGTATTCAGCCACCCGTCGATAAACTTCGGCGAGCACTTCCGCCTCCAAATCCCACGGGGGTGTTCCGGCCAGGGCGCACGCCGCCTCGGTCGACACCGTGCGGTATCCGCGTATGGCTCTGACTGCCAATACCCTCTGAGGCCGCCAGAGGCGGGCCTTATTTAGGGCAGTCAGAGCCGCCACCCACACCGGTGCACCATACAGCGTCATCGACCGGACAACCCCCGTGTACAGGAGTCGCGTTGCGACGCTGGCTCCACCCAAATTGGGCAAAAGTCGCCCAAGGGCGGAGGCGGCGTCGACCAGCTTCGGACCAAGCTGTGCAAGCAAGTGCTCGTCGAAGAGCCACCTACCGTCGAGTATCAGGCCCAGATACGTCATCTGGGCCCGAACCGGTACGAGGACCGAGTTGACCTCTATGGAGGCGCCGGCGGGTGGACCACGATGGGGCCCATGGAACAATAGGGCCTACGTCTTGTCCAGGGCCACCCGTAAGCCCAGCGCCTCGATGCGCCCGACCACCAGAGAAACTCCCCTGGTGGCCAGGCACGCCGCCTCTTGGAAGTTCGCTCCCCGGGCTGTGACCAATGTGTCATCGGCGTAACAAATTACGCCCAGCCCGGGGGGCAGAGGACTTCGAAGGACCCAGTCGTACCCCACGTTCCACAGGAGTGGTCCAAAGACAGACCTCTGTGGAACGCCGCACGACATGGGTCGCCGTCTCAAGACGCCCTCTCGGTCCTCGTACACGACGGTACGCTCCTCTAGATAGTCTGCCACTAGCCGCCTCAGGTACTCTGGCACCCCGTGATAGTGGAGTGCTTCCCTGATGCAGCTAAATGGCAGACTATTGAAGGCGTTGGCGATGTCCAAGGACACCGCCAACACCACGCCGCTACAGCTCACTGCCTCTTCGGTCACGGCCCTAAGGCACATCACGGCATCGACCGTCGAACGCCCCTCTCGGAATCCGAATTGGGCGTCCGACAGGTCGGGCCCCACCTCGCAGAGGTGCCGGACGATGCGGGCAGAGAGTATCCTCTCAAAAAGTTTACCCGCCTCGTCCAGCAACACGATGGGCCTATAGGCCGCGACCGAATCGGCAGGCCGTCCCGGCTTCCTCAACAGGACCAGCTTCCCGCATTTCCAGCACTCAGGGAAGCGTCCGGACGCCAGGCTAGCGTCCAACACTTCCCTGAGGCGGTCCGACATATGGTCGAGGGCTCGGGCCATCACTCGGGCTGGAACCCCGTCCGGCCCGGGGGCGGTGTTCTTGGAACGGATCCGAAGAACAGCCGCCCCAATCTCCGATTCCCTTACGGGCGGCACATCGTCCTCTCTACTCCCGTCGTCTATGACCGCATAGGCCATCGACGGGGGTGTGTGCTTCGCCCGCTCAGGGAAAAGGCCCTCGACCACTTCCTGCAGGAAACTGGGCTGGAGAGTCTCGGTAAGGGGGGAGCCCGACGTGCGGAGCTTCTGACGCACCGCACGGTATGGGCGACCCCAGGGGTCACGGTCGAGACTCTCCAGCATCTCCTTTCTTTTTACCTCTTTGGCGCGGCAAATGGCCAGCTTCAGAGTTTTCCGCGATTCGCGGTACTCCTCATGAAGCTGGTCCCCGCCACCCTTCCACGGTGACGTCGCCTGCTGCGGGTGTAGGACCTCCGGGCACGAGTACAAGCCGCACGGAGGTCCGCCAACTCCTGGGACCACCAGTAGACCTCCTTCCGTGGAGGCCGACGACCTTGGACGCGAGGCATGGCCGTATCGCAAACCTGCGTAAGCGCATCGCGAAAACGGCCAGCCCCCACGTCCACGCCGACCTCCTCGGTCGGGGCCTGCGGAGACAGCCAAGATTGAATAATGGCCGCCTCCTCTAGTAGGTCCCTATCGAGCTTGGCGACAGCCCACCGCGGAAAGCGGGATGTATGCCGCGCCGTGTGACCCCTACTGGGGCCCTGGGACCGGGAGAGCTCGAACCGGATATATAAATGATCCGAGAGCGTCTCGACCTCTTCCAGGACACACCAGTTCCTTACTCGTGCGGCAACAGCAGGGGTAGCGAACGAAAGGTCCACTATCGACCCCCCTTGCTGTCGCACGCACGTGTTGGTGGAGCCTCTGTTCAACAAACAGAGGCCCACCGAAGCCGCCCACTCCTCAACGGCTTCGCCCTTGGCGTCCGTCCCGGGGGACCCCTACGTGACGGACGTGCCCAGACGCTAATCGCCGCATCGAGGTCTCCAAGCTGTTAAGGAAGACCTCGAAGTCGCTCAAACTCCGGTTGGGGGAGAAGTACACACCGTAAACGGTTATCCTCCCCCACTCGGCGGCAACATATCCAGAGCCCTTGTCTTTAAGCGACAAGGGCGGGGAATAAGCCGCCGCGGAACCGACGACTGCCACGGAGCCGTCCTAGTCACCCATCTAGTTTGGACGGGGAGGAACGAAATAGGGCTCCGCGACTACGGCAACACCTATTGACCACTGCGCCATGGTTTGCAGGAAGAGATCCTGCGCCGCGGCACAGTGGTTCAGGTTCGTCTGGACAAGGAGGTTGCAGATTTGATCCATTAATGGGACTAATCCCGCCCACACGCCCACCACTGTAACTCCTGTACAACAGGATCAACAGCGGTGACCCACGAAAACACCGAGTTATGACACTCGGGAAGTCCCAGGAAAAATTTAACTGTCTTGGAACCCGCAACGAAATTAATCAGAAGAAAACTGGAGGAGTTGGAAATATAATAAGTCCACTTCCCTCCTTAGCAAAGCGGGAGACAAAATGGAGTCTAAATAGGCAGATACCTTTTTCAAACCGGGAAGCACCACGGATAAAAAATATTATGGGTCCTAAGTGAGCTATATTTGATTTCTATAGTATGTATGGCAGAATCGCTTAAACGCACGGAAATTCACCGCAGTTGACACAAGATCCCCATAATATACTACCCCAGACGTCATTTGTAAGCTATTTAGCATCATGTTACGTTCATTGTACAAAAGACTACATTCCCAGAGGATATGATGAGCCGACTGTTCACAGCTAGAATCAGGTGTTGAGCATTGACAAAATGGTGAATCGACTAATTTAAATGAGTATAGTTTGCTCTTAAAGTTACCGTGGCCTGTAAGAAATTGAGCGACACAGTGATCTACCTCGAGCCATGTCCTTGACAACCTTTCGCGAACAGATGGAAAGAACGGGTAGAAAGACTGGTATTACTGGATCGTTTCTAAAACCCCCTCCATTGGCGTCAAAGTTGACGAATGGGCAACGTCAGAGGCAGCCTGGGTCGCTAGGCTAGCCCCCGACGTCTGCCGAGAAGCGCGGAAAGGCTTGCAGCCCCCCTGCCCCATCTGGTGATTGGCAGGCTTATTGTCCGCCGCATACACACGGCAGTGGGGGGCGGCAGAGCACTCTGCCGCCTTGTGCCCCGGTCGACCACAGCGGAAGCAAAGTCCACTGCAGTCGAAGCAGCTGTCACACTTCGGCGCTCACGAAACCGATGAGCAGCCTGCCGGCGTCGTCCAAAACTTTGGCTGACGCCACGGGACAACTGACCCAGACAGCGCCAAGTCCTCCCGGACTGGGGCGGATGGTGCCTACCCTGATGTTGTCCGCGTTGCACTTGGTCTTCTCCCTTATAGCAACGCGGACATCATCCACAGTGACGGAGTCGTCCAGGCCCGAAATGCGCAGCTCCGCGCACTTTGTGGGCCTGGTGACCTTGACACCATCCGTGTTGGAAAATACTTCCCACAGCCTCTCGGCGAAGGTGTCCGCCGTCTTTGCGCCATCGGCCCCAGGGAACTCGAGGATCCGAGCTCCCGTCTGGGCGAGGCGCAAGCGGACCCCTGCCGCTCCAAAATCTTGGGCGAGACAGTCCCGGGCCGTCTTAAAGACGGCCGCGTAGGACAGTCCCGCACTTGCCGCCTCCGGTGACACCGTGACTACTACAGCCGCGGTCTTAGGCGGCTGCAGCTTCCGCGGCTTCTTCGGAGTGGTCCGGGTCACCGTCGACTACTGCGGGCCAGAGGCCGCCTTTTGGGCAGCCTTCTTGGCCCGCTTCTTGGCCTTCTTGGACTTTTTCTCCCCCCCGACTACCTGCCAACCCTCATTGGAGGGGGCAGATGTGGAGGGGCCAGGCAGGGGTGTTGGAGTGGGGAGCGGAGCAATCTCCGCTCCAGTCGCTGCCACCGTATTGGGCCTCGGCCTGGGCCGTCTTGGCCGGCGCCTTCGCCCGCTGCTGAGTCTTGCGCGTGGCTGCAGTGCCCGGCACCGACGTCGCCGCGGCGTACGTCACGCGACCCCCCACCACGGGAGGAGGGGTCGGTGCCGACGCGACCTTTGATTTTGGCGCCGCAAGCGACGGCCGAATAATAGGGGCCGGCGGTAGTCTTGCCTCCAGCCCCGCAATCCGCCCGTCCACCAAGTTCCCCATCGCATGGATGAAGTAATGCAGCAGATGCTGCAGTACATACTGCAGCATCTGCTGCATTACTTCATCCGATACTCCGGGGACAGCAGGGGCAGACTGCGACGTAGACGGGGCTGGCTGGAACGCAGACGGGGCTGGCTGGAACGCAGACGGGGCCCGCCGTGACGCAGACGGGGGTGGCCGCGACGCAGACGGGGCCCGCTGCGACGTAGACGGGGCCGGCCGCGACGTAGACGGAGCCGGCCGCGAAGTAGACGGGGCCGGGGCCGGACGCTCCTCCCGAAATTGAGCGAACTGAGCGCCGAGCTCGGCCACCTGTCCCGTCAAGCGGTCGTTGGCCGCCTGCAGACGAGCCACATCCCCTATGAGGGTCTCCACGACTCCCGCAATAGTGGAGGAGGAGTCCTTAAGGGCCCTTACCAAAGGGCCCTTTAGGTTGACGGACTTGGTGGCCACCTTGTTTATGATGGCCACCGCCACTTCCGCTCTCTCCTGCAAAGAGGCCGGTGTTTGGGGCACTGAGTCCCCATGCACCGGCTCCCCGATTTTAAGCAGGAGGCCGCTGATCTCCTCCTCCGCCTGCATTTCACCGTCCGCCCTGGCTCGTCTATATGGTTCCGCCTTGCTGAAGGCGGAACTTGACGGGGTTGAGGCTGGGGTTCGAGACCTCCCCCTCCCCCTGTGGCTGCTTGCGATCTTAGGAGGAGGCAGCATCTCATGGGAGGTGTCGCTCCCCCATTCATGGAGCGTCCGCGTTTGCGGCTGTCGCTTGGCTCCGTGTCTACCTCCAATGAGGTACCACCTGCGTCGTCCGACGAAAGAGTTTGCTTCTTCGTTCCATTAGGCTTGCCAGTTGTCGTTGTTGTGTTGTCTTCATTTTCCTTGTTTAAATTTAAAATTGTATCCATAATTGTACCCACGATTAGGGGAGAACTAAAAGTCCACCCGGGCAGAGATCCCCAATACCCGGGCAGAATTTGTGCCCAACCTGAGGGGTCCGCAGGTCCCTGGCTGGGGGTGTGCTTGCGACTGAACTACCCATCAGCCATGCATCCCCTGGTCACACACCAAAACACGGGATTTGGGGTAATTTTTTTATAGAGGTTTTCTTCCTCGCGGTCCGGGCGGTTAAGCCAAGACCCACGGTCTCAGTCGAGTCAGAGACATGACCTAACTCGACGTACCTACTGGGATTACGTTGTAGCAGCGAGGGCAACAGAAGACTAATTCTTATGTTGCCCGCTCGGAGACAGGGTGAGTGCTCACCGAGCTCGCCCTCTAGTCGCACTCCAATACGCCCTCTGCTAAATCAGAGGGACGTTTGGAATGCCCCTCGCGGCAGTTCTTTCCAGACTCCGTCTGGTATCCCATTTAGTCTGGGGTCTCCTTCTGGGCCTATCCGGCATGAGTGGCTCTACCGGCATAGCCCCAGAGATCATCAACCCACGCAAGCCCCACCACGACGACAACGTAGGGATACATTGGGGGGTCGACACACCGCCCCGCCGCAAGCCCCGGTGGGGTGACGGTCCGAGGGGATTTCCACACGTAAAAAAAAAAAAAAAAAAAAGGGGATGTTAGTTTGGGCGCCAACGAGGTTGCGTAGGTCAGCTAGTTGTTTATAAAACTTTAACACACAATACCGTACCACTCATTATTCGGTAGCTTGCCAATGCCAATAGTGAATAGTTTCATTTCACTTCACGTGGACAGCAAATTATTTCTCATAATCTAATGGAAGTTTTCTTAACAGCTGGTCCTTTGGCATTCTTCTCTGGGAAATAATGACACTGGGTGCTACACCATACCGAACTGTTCAAGCACAATTTCTGTTTCAATATCTTAGAGCTGGACATCGTTTGGAGAAACCACCCTGTTGCAGTCTTGATTTGTAAGTACCTTAAAGTATGTTTGTGAGAACTTCTCCGTTGAAGATTTTAGCAAGTGTTATGCTATAGTTTATATTTATAGTCAATTGTTGTTCTTCTAGTCAGTCGTTCTTCTATACATTAATTAGTTGAGCGGAGTGACTGAGATTAACTGATACTAACGGACGATGCGGACTGACTAGTCCCAACGTGTATTAGCTATCGGAGGTGCGGACTGACTAGTCCAACCAAACGTGTGTTACATCTCGAAGGTGCGGACTGACTGAAGACTCCAGCGGAGCCCTGTAGAGCCCGAGGTGCGATGTGCTACATTAGCTAATCATGCATTTTAGCGACCACAGTCATCCCTCTTACAAAAAAAAATATTCTGTCAAATACACACATCAAAAGTGTCTAGGGATCAACATATGTGTCTAGGGATCAACATATGTGTCTAGGGATCAACATATGTGTCTAGGGATCAACATATATTTTTGCAATAACTTTTCTCCTGATTGATATTAATTAAAATTTTCTTTAAGGATTCATCAAATAAAGTGTTTTCGTTTGTCACAACAACGATAAACCAAGTCACCTTTGCATTAATAAAGAAATTTGCCATTTTCCTAATAAAGGGATTTTTGACATTTGAACCACTAACATTAAAGTTCGAAAAAAAGACTGAAATAACAGTTTTCTTTAAAATTTTATTAGGTAACTTAAACAATTAATAATCCGTGTTTCTACCGCGAACACTAACAACACAAGAATCGGTTTGGCATACTCAAAATGAGTTCATCCAAATCACGCTGTGGAATGGCCGCCCATGTTTGTTGCAACAACAAAAAAAGGTCTTCTTGCGACTGGATACCCTCCATATTCGGCAGAGCTCTTCTCTGTAGCATATCCCATGCATGCTCAATCGGTTTCAAGTCTGGCGACTGAGCAGGCCAGGGCCAAAGCCACATCTCAATCTCAAGAAATCCGCAGAAAAATGCTTGATCCCTAGACACTTTTGATGTGTGTAGTTACAATATCATATATTACAATAAAATTTTAAACTTACTTAGTGCGCGCGAGGCACACAGGAAAGCGCTGACACTGATTAAGCCTTGGTCACAACAATATGATTCGTAGAATAAGCGCTTGCCCACGCGCGCGTAACCTGATGCTCTTATGCATGTCGCAGGTATTACAAGGTTTATATAAAAATTACTCAATTAAATTATGATTTGAATACAAAGTTTCATTATGGTTTCATTTACACTTTAACAATAACGTTATCACAATTGTAAGTATTTCATGAATGCTATGACAAACTAATTCCCTGAATTGTCAGGTACATAGGGTCTAGCATACTTAGTAGAAACTTCACAATGCATACTATACTACTTTGTTACCGATGTCGATGTGCTTACAATTCATATGACCTTTCCTATTAGCGAGATAACACCTCAAACTGCCAATATACTTAATTCGCTAGTAAATTCGCTAAAATAAAGTAACTGACGAGTTCTTCGAATCTGCGCCCAATATTACCTTGACGTCACGTGATTAATGGTACACTTAAATGACCTTGCTTAACCCTAAGTTAAATTCTAATGTCCTTAATCTGCACATTTTAATTTCTATATTATTCACGGCACATAATTTATATTCACTCATTATACTTTCACATAATACACTCACCAGTAAGGCGTTTCCATATTTGTGCTGCCTTCTTTGTACTGATGACGTACCTGCCTTGTTCCAGTTGCATGGTTGCTCACATGATCTTGGTGTTCTTGCCACATTTTTGTACACTCACCAGTAAGACGGAGGCCTTTCTCCTGCCTTCTTAATGTACTGGTGAGGTACCTGTAGTGATATCTCTATGTTCTTGTGATACTAATCTGTCGGAAGTACTGGTGTCATTTTTTAAACGTGATATCCAAAAATGCATATGTAAATACTAATAACCCATTTCTAAACAATGGGGAGCAGTCCGCAATCTCTCTTGATTCCAATTACATATGATCCATGTCGGTGGCCGCCTCTATAAGCAGGTCTATACCCCCCGACGTGATCTGAAGGTTACATGTTTCTTAATAAGACGCTCATATCGTATCGGTGGCGCGGATCGACACCGACAGATCCTGACGTTCGTACCTTATCGACGATGCACTATGCAGACCTACTCGTATCGGTGCTGAGGACCGAGTGATTCATTCTCCACTCCAAGATTGCATGTTCTTCTCGGGCGGGGTCACCAATTTAGCAAATGGTGAATTTTATTTATTGTTAATTGTTGTAAATGAAAGGTTCTATATGTAAACCGAATTAATTAGTTGAGCGGAGTGACTGAGATTAACTGATACTAACGGACGATGCGGACTGACTAGTCCCAACGTGTGTTAGCTATCGGAGGTGCGGACTGACTAGTCCAACCAAACGTGTGTTACATCTCGAAGCTGCTGACTGACTGAAGACTCCAGCGGGGCCCTGTCGAGCCCGAGGTGCGATGTGCTACATTAGCTGATCATGCATTTTATTATTACAATGTATTGCATCATCGCGACCCCACAAAGATCAACTGAAGAGGTTTCAGCAATTATTAGTTTGAGTCAGTCAGAATCACAGAAGGAAACATTTTATAAGATTAGAATATTCTCGCTTGAATTTACATTCACACATAGATGATTAAAAAAAAATGTTAACCTAAAACTTAACTTGCATTTTATACCTATTTTTTGTGTAAGCTTGTTTGTTAATTTCAGATACTTGCTTATGCGTGAATGCTGGTCATTCTCCCCTAAAGACCGGCCTCCTTTCAACCTTTTAGTAAAAGAACTGGAAAAGATTCTCACAAGGATGTCAAACGTAGAATATCTTGACCTTAACTCTCCTGAGTCAGAAAACTCACAAGTTACAAAAACGTTATGGCTTTCAAGAAATAAGAGTACTGAAAAAGAAGCTCCACCTTTAACTGCTGATGGATATTAAATGAGGCTGCAATACTACCTCAATCAATTTCATTTTTTAATACTTTTTATTGTTTCTCTCACATAGTACAAATTTAGAAAACCCACTCCTTCGTACAGTTATACCATATTCAAGGATGAATTTAACACTTGTTTACTTAAAAATCATTATCGTTCTCTCAAACTTCGATACTTCTATTGAATTTAGTAATCTTTCCATTGTTTTATTAAATCCTTCGCTTAATTTGTACACAAACCATGGACCATCTCTATTACACTTTATCCTTGTATCCTTTTATAATTTTTTTTCCCTTGATTTTTTAAGACAGAGTTGGACATTGCATTTGTTTGCAAATGTTTTATGTTCTGATTTATTGAAATAATCGTAATAAATGTGTAAACGAGTGGTATAAATTAGTATGAGATTATTTGTAAATAGTAGTGTTAGTAGTATAGTATCGTAATAATATAGGAAATTTAGTTACTAAGAACGCAAAAACTAGTTTTTTAAACACTTTAATCAGTAGGTATCATTATTTGTTAATTTTATACTTAAAAACAGTAATTATAGAAATGAAGAAAGTGTTTGACAGATTTACGTGGTGGGTGAAAACAAATGTATACAAAATATGTGGAAATAAAGATTTTTAATACAAACTCTATAGTTCTTACTTTGTTGTAAGCACACTTCCAGCGATTTCTCAACTAAATACGACTATGACATGACAAGCCAGCCCCCTTGCTAACGTGATTAGAAAACTAACAAATGTGTTTAAATGTCGTCATCTTAACGCTAAGTCACTTGGTCAAAACAAAATATTAACCGAGATATATTAAATATTGCAAGTGGAAATAGGCGTTAGCGATTGTAGAAAGCGATTCGATTAAATAAAAAATAAAACTCGCGTCTTGCTACTAGTTACGCAAATATTGCCAACAGAAATTTATTAAATTTCTGTTGGCAATATTAAATAGATAAGTATTTGTTGGCGTCGCATTGGCCTGTAACACAGACACCACAAAGATAAGGATGCATATCTGTTCATAGTATAAAATGAAATCGATTTTCGATCTTGTTCGCTTAGAAATTTGCTTTGCGTAACTAGTAGCAAGACGCGAGTTTTATTTTTTATTTAATCGAATCGCTTTCTACAATCGCTAACGCCTATTTCCACTTCCACTATATATACTCCTCTATATATATACCTATTTTTTTTTTTTATTATTTAAAAAGTTACAGTTCGCCAAGTATACGTCCTAAATGTTACTCTCAAACATTATTCATCACGGATTCATCTTTCGCATACAAATAAAACGCATACAGATATAATTGCAAACAGTACAGATATTAATATACTAATGTTATTAAAGTATTAAACTGCATTCAGCCAATATTTTATGCTGGTGCACTGTTTTGTCCTTTTACCTGTTGTATGTGTTCGCTTGTCACTTGATACGGTCGTGTATTAATTTATTTTGTGCAGCAGGATAAATAAATGGACATCTGATGAGTTTGAAAGGATAACAGTTTAAAGAATTAGAATGAGAGGTTTGAACCATATAATTGCAAGACATAATTAGATAACAATACTGTATAAAGCATTAAATAACTTTAAGGCGTAATACAGATCCAGGCTTCGTTGTTTCTGCTAAGGTATGTTGGTCTATATTTCCTGCCCTGTTAAGCTGTCTCAGAGTAAATAGTAATATCCAGTATTTATCAGTTAAAGAGTTCTACTTACAATTAACTTAAACTTTTCGAACTTCGATACGCCTACCTACATCCATGATGAATTGTAATGAATTGTATTTTCATTCCTTATTTATACATCCTCATAGGTGACATTTATATTTAAAAAAACAAAGAAAGCAAAAAAAGTTTTTTTTTATTGATTCTTAAATAACGAAGTTACGAGTAATAAATTAAACCAATTTGAGAATCATATGCTTTTAAAAGCTTGAAGTGCAAAAGTATTCTTGTTACTGATTACAAGATAAATTAATTCATTTCATTAGCTCCTCCCTTTCTAGCACCGGCTATGTCGTCAGTTTAAACTGCAACATCAGTCATAGTGATTCATGTAGATACTGTAATTGTTTTCAATTCAACCAAAAAAATGAGTAGTGGTAAATTATGAATCCCTTTAGAGTATTAATTTCCTCTTTTTTTCATTTCAGATTAATGGATCCATATTAACAAAATTTAATCATCAGCGAACAATGCAACTCAAAGGTTTAACTATTCTACTGCTAGTAATTGTGTGCGTCGCACCAAACATATGCAAAGTTTTAGGTAATATGAACAATAAAGCAATGTAAATACATTTGCTGATAGTTTAACGACTATAAAATACAAACAATTTACTTTTTAAATCAAGATTTCGTTACATAGATTTGTTTCAACCATTTTCAGAGAATCTTACTCTTATCGTTCTTAATTTATACCTACATATTTGTACATGGTATTAATTAGTACAGTACAAGCGCACAGTAATATTTTTATAGCTAACTTGCATGTTTTTCCTCTGCTCACTTAAAATTTAATAAGTTGGAGGATAACTTAATGCTTATATGCATTAAGTTTATTCAACTCCAATTTATTCAATTCTGAACTAAAAAATATGTGTGTACTTCATTTCAAGTCAACGGAATACAAAAACCGTCCAGAAACATTCCTTTACCCAAAGGAAATTCAAGTGATATAAAAATTATGGAGGAAGTAGCGTTATCGGCTCCTAAATTTACGTTTCCAACTCAAATGTATAATAAGGAAACGAGAGGAACTGGATCCTCAATGAGAATGAAATGCATTGTGGAAGGTAACTCTTATATAGAATACCCTAAAATGAACACAACTATTTATAACGAAAATTATCACTAGCTCTACTGAGAGTTTATCTTCTAAATCAACTCGATCATCGACAGCGACCGCTTTAAGTGTAGCGATTGATTCGCACTGAACTCTTTATCAATCTCTTGCCATCGACGATCGAATTGATGTGAAAGAAATTCGCACTAACCACCCAGATCGCTTTTTTCGTTTCCCCGTACGTTTTTTTTTATGTTTTCATATCTTTCATTGGCTAAATTCCAGATGGATGTTCAAAGCGACTTTACGATGATGATCACAAATACTTATTCTGCGTTTGAATGCAATTTCCCTTATCATATCTGTAATATAATTGTATTTAGATTTATATTTAAAAACACATGTTCATCTGGAGTTTGGTTACTTAATAGCTCGAGCTATTTTGATTTCGCGTGACATGTGTCAAGGTATTATTACTATATCTGTAGACTGGACAAGTTCTCTTCATTTCTCAGGTATTTCGTTATTGCTCGATCCACAGAAACATTCAGAATTCATATTCTCATGATAATTGATCAGTCATAAAAACTTTCTTTCGTATTAAATAGTTACCAAATTACCAATTCAATTTTCGATTACAATTAATCATATTGCAATCAACGACGGAAATCTAATAGTTTACTACGAAAATACCTTAATGGCAGTTGTGAGATCGAAAATTAATCTGATCTGAATTGTGATCGACTTTTATTAAGAGTGATTTTAGATCAATTCATTTAATTTTTCCAGGGAATCCAACTCCAAATATAACTTGGTACAAAAATAATGAAACTCTGATTCCTATGCCTTTCTTTACAAGAAGTGAGTTTGGTGTTTCCTATTGCAAATGGTCATTATTTTTAAATAATCTCACCAAGGAAGATGACGGAAATTATACTTGCGTAATATGTAACCAGCTAGGTTGCATTAATCATACTACGCAGCTGAGGGTTCAAGGTATGATCTCGAGCTTTTATTAAAGTAAATATACATATCTATAGTCTTGCAGAGCAATTTACCAAATGTTTTTTTTTAACTTATGTATTGGTTCAAGTTGAATTTTAGACAGGAATATTTTGATTCACAAGTGAGTTAGGGATGAATATTTTGATCCTCCGATCAGGCATGCTCACCTCGCCTGGTCGGAGGAACCTCCCTTTGTGTTGGAGGGAGTTGTGATTCGTACCTCCACAGTGGTGACCCCGACGTGATTGGAAGCAGCCTTCGAAGCAGCATAGCAGCATCAGCACGCCACCATCATTTTCACTCCCACAGCAAGTCTCACAGCCAGCCAGTAACCTCAGCCTCAACAGGGATACACCACACGCAGGAAGTTACCGCTCCAGCCTGGTATACCCCTACGGCCTTATCAGCGTCTAGGCACAGCACACTGCAGCTACGGTTCATGTAAGCAGATCATATCTCTCCCGTCTATACTGCAGCCAGCGACTACGCAACAACTGCCCCGACTCACTGTGGACCTCTCCTCAGCACCGCGCAACGCCTGCCATCCCGACTCACTCGAATCAGCGGACTTCAGCCCCGACTCCCTGGGACTAGCGGCGTTCAGTTCCGACTCACTGAAACTTGCGGCACTAAGTTCCGACTCACTGTAACTACTCATTCCTGGCAGTGGCAAGCTCCGCAATAGAGCACAGACAGCTGACTCAACAATATATCGACCTTCGGTCTTGAAGGGGAGTGATGTAGCGACTTCCACATACAGCGCAACAACATAACACACTACAGTGCCATCTACTAAAGATACGTCGAACTACGAAGGAAACTAAGAAACTACCAATCCTGAATCGCGCAATAGAAGTTCTCGTGCCGATTATCATATATACAACATCCCAACATCAACCGTTGGGCAGTGGCCCACCAGGCATGATCACCTCGCCTGGTCGGAGAATCCTCTCTTTGTGTTGGAGGGACTTGTAAGTAAATTACCGTATTTTTGGAAGTTGGTAAAATTTTAATTACTGAAAAGTATTTAACAGGTTTGCCCATCCACCAATTTGATATTTTGGTTGTTATTTCAAATATATAGATTTCAGAATTTTTGAGCGACAATCACTTAGACAAATTAAGAGGCCGGCGACCCACGCTCGCAACTGCAAGTTGATA
Organism: Diaphora mendica; assembly: GCA_949125395.1. Classification (NCBI taxonomy): domain Eukaryota; kingdom Metazoa; phylum Arthropoda; class Insecta; order Lepidoptera; family Erebidae; genus Diaphora; species Diaphora mendica. The sequence continues at coordinate 5,056,530 of OX421331.1, read as the reverse complement.
GGATAATGAGAAGAAACGTCCCCACCCCTTAACAGATTGGAAACAAGTGTCATTCGAAACGTCTAGTAGGACAGATAGTTTCTGACTATGGTGACATACTTCAAATATAATAATGGGTTCAGGTTTTGTAAAATATTTTAATTTTAATATTTTCCTTACATTTTATGAATAACTCGGATCCGTGTCACAAGGCGAGAAGTGTTACTGCATTACTGCATGTCATGGTCTTGTCTTGGCCAGGGAATTTACCAGATATGAACCCCATAGAAAACATGTGAGAACTCACCAAACGGGCGGTTGCGAAAGAAGTGTTTACCACCAAGCGCCAGTTGATTGTGCAGCTCTTATCACCAAAACTAACTCTAGAAATATACCAAACTATTGAGAGCATGGCCCGACGCATAGAAACTCTTATTGCAGCAAGGGGTGGCATCACTAAATATTAGAATACATTCAATAATTTTCACTAATATTTATATTAGTCATACAAAGAATATAAAAAAGTTTTTAATGGTTTTCGTGATCCCAATGAAATATAATAGATAGAAATAAAAAATATATAAAAGGCCTACAATGAATCATTTGTTAAAGAAATCTAATTAAACTAGAAAATACAAAAGTCTCAATACTGTACATTCTTCAAATAACACATTTAACAATTCTGTACATATATTTCCATGTTGTACCTTATTTTTTTCGTTATAAGATCTCCAACCCTTATTAGCAAATTCTCTTCAGAGTCATCGCTTAAAAATACTCCATTATATCACATTCAACCTGTGATAGTTTTCTTGTTGTTTTGTTTTTAATTTTTTTTCTTACCATTCTTAACCACCTCAGTATATTCACGAGTGGACGGCACAATGTTCTTCACTTGACCTGTGACGTTATTTTTACTGAAATCGTAAGAGTTTAGTAAATATGGTTTTTCTACGAACATTATCTTGATAAATTGTTGTTTGTCCTTTTTCCACATTAAGAAAACGTTCTAAGGCTATACGGCACTCATATACGACGACTGCCTCGTTGGTCTCGCGATTGGCGTATGCGACTGCTGATCATGAGGTCTTGGGTTCGATTCCCGGGTCGGACCAAATGTTTGTATGATCTACAAATATTTGTTTCGGAGTTTGGGTGTTTTCTATGTATAATATTTATGCATTTACAAAAAAAAAACGTATATATTTATTTGTATCAGTTGTCTAGTACCCATAACACAAGCTCTGCTTAGCTTGGGACTAGATGGCGTTGTGTGTTAGATGTTTGAAATATTTATTATTATTCTCTTTATTAAACTTATTATACAACATATTATTTACATTTTTAAATATACATATAAAAACAAACATTATTATTATTATTTAGATTTTTAATTTTTCTCCCTTTTTAGAGGGGTAATTTACGTGTCATGCGGGCCAAAACCAAGCATGATACGTTAAATTGAGTAGGTAGATGATATAGATGAAGATGTTAGAAATTTACGGGTAATGCGGCAGGTATTGAGTATGGTGGCTTTTTGAAGCAGATAAATAGAGTGTGAAGGCATGTGAAGTAATTCAAGATTTTGAGTGAGAGTTTTGGGTACTATGCCTGTTGATGATAAAACTATTGGAACTATGTGAACTGTGTTAACTTTCCATTGGGTTTTGAGTTCTATTGCCAGGTCTTGGTATTTTGAAAGTTTTTCTGAAATAGTGGTCTGAAGATTATGGCTGTTCGGGATTGCTATGTCTATGATGTAAATAACTTTAGTGACTTTGTCGTGAACTGTTATATCTGGACGGTTGTAATGAATAGTTTTGTCTGTTAAGATTGTTCTGTCCCAATAAATTTTACAAGCTCTGTTTTCAAGTATTGTGTCAGGTTTATACTTATAGTATGGAATCTTGTGACTGATGAAGTTATAATTATGTGCTAAATGTTGGTGAATTATCGTTGCTACTTGGTCATGTCGGTGTTTGTAGTCTGTTTGTGCTAGGGCTTTACAGGCACCGGTTATATGTTGTATGGTCTCTGGAGCGGAATTGCAATGTCTGCATAAGTCTATTGTCTGAGTTGGATCTTTAATGATAAATTTCTTATAATTCCTAGTTACTATTACCTGATCTTGAATTGCAAACATAAATCCTTCCGTTTCCGGGAACAGTTCCCCTTTCTTAAGCCATTCGTTTGACTTTTCTTTGTCGACGTAATCTTGGCTAAGGTCGGTTCGGTGTCTTCCATGGAGGGATTTACCAGCCCACTTTGTTATTTTCTGTTCTACTGTAGTAAGAGTTTCATTAAGTTGAGTATGCCGGTCGTGTAAGTTTAAAGGTGTGAGTTTGTTATCAATGTCTGTGATTTGTTTATGGAGAGGAGATGTTAGTGATTTGGTATGAAAGTAGTTTCTGAGTATTGTAATTTGTTTATTATGTAAATTTTGAATGTCTATTAAACCTCTTCCTCCTTCATTGCGTGGTAGTGTAAGTCTTTCTATTGACGATTTTGGGTGATGTTTCCGGTCTTTAGTCATATGTGTGTTAATTGTTCGTTGCAAGTTCTTAAGATCTGTTTGTGTCCAGTTAATAATACCAAATGAGTATGTCAATATAGGAATAGCAAACGTGTTAATGGCCTTGATTATGTTTTTTGAGTTTAGGTGAGTTTTTAAAATGAGCTTTAGTCTGTATTTGAATTTATTTACTAGATCTTCTTTGGTCTCTTTTTGAAGTATTCTTCTAGACTGCTTAAAACCTAAATATTTGTAAAAGCTGTAGCTATCCATTGGTTGAATATCTTCACCAGATTCTAAAATATACCTATTACTTTCAATTTTACCTTTATTAATCGATAAAATTTTGCACTTATCGACTCCAAATTCCATACATATATCTTTGGAAAATTGTTGAGTGATATCAGCTAGGAGAAAAATGTCGGATTTGTTGGTGGCAAAGAGTTTTATATCATCCATGTAGAACAGATGAGTTAGCAAAACCCTGGTGTCGGTAGTTACTAAATCGTATCCAGCATTGCTAATATTAAGCAGACTAGAGAGAGGATTAAGTGCAAGGCAGAACCAAAGTGGGCTGAGTGCGTCACCTTGATATATACCTCGCATAATACGTATGGGTTCGGTAGTTATATTAGTGGACTCATTTTTTAGTTTGAGTACTGTTTGCCATCTCTGCATAGAAGATTGTAAGAATGTTATAATAATCGGGTTAATTTTATATAATCGGAGTATATATAGAAGCCAACTGTGAGGGACAGAGTCAAAAGCCTTGCGATAATCTATGAACATAGTGTGTATATTTAGTTTCTTACGGTATGCTTCATTAATCGTTATTGCGTCTATTGTGAGTTGCTCCTTACATCCTTGGCTATTTTTCCTACAGCCTTTTTGTTGTTCGGCAAGAATATCATTCTCAGCCAAATGTGCGTAGATTGTTTGAGTGATGCAAGCAGTTAGAATTTTATAAACAGTTTGTAAGCAAGTTATAGGGCGAAACTTTGATGGGTCTTCTGTATTAGGTTCCTTTGGTAACATGTAAGTTACTCCGTGTGTTATATAGTCGGGCATTAAATGTGGTGATTGAATGAACATGTTAAGATGGTAGTGTAAATATGGGTGGCTGCAAGTGAACTTTTTGTACCAGTAGTTATGTAGGTTGTCGCTGCCTGGTGACTTCCAGTTGTGAGAGTGTTTGATGACGCGTGCAAAAGTGTCTATTGTAATTTGTTCGAATTCCATAACTGGAACGTGACTAGATATTTCATTAATAGTGTGTATCCAATTAGCGTTATCATTATGTTGAGTTGTATTTTCCCAGATGTTTGACCAAAATCGATGCAAACTTTCAGATGTTGGTGAACTTAGTTCTTGTGTATTTGTGTTTTGAGAGTTAGATGTAAGAGTTCGGTAAAATATTTTTTCTGTTTGTGAGAATTGATTATTCTGTTTTTTCCTAGCTGTACATGTAAGATACATCTTAAGCCTACTAGCTGCTGCATTTAATTTTTGTTTAAGGGTATCTAAAAAGTGTTCTAATTCTGTGTTGATGTTTTCGTGTTGAGCGTGTATTCGATATTTATTTTTTATTATTTCTACAGCGTTTATGATCCTGTTACTTCTATTTCCATGTATGTATTGTGTTAGTCGGGCTATTTCAGATCGAAACTTCTCTATTTTGGTTTCTAATCTTCTCCGCCAAGCTGGTTTAAACTCTTTTGAGCTGGTTTTATTAGTGTTTACTTTTATTCCGTTGCATACTGTTGCTGTATATGCCGCTGAGTACAAAATAGTTTGGAAAGTTGCAAAATCTTGTTCTCCACTTAAAAAATTGGGTAAAATATTGTTGTTAAGATATTCTACTATTAGAGCTAATCTTTTTGATGGTTTCTGTCGGGGTAGATATGGTCTAGAGGTAGGGTCAGTATTTTTGAATGTATCGAGTGCTGTATGAAACTGTTGATTAATATTGTCTTGATCTATTATGTGAGAGTTAGTAGAGACATGTAATGGATCTTCTGCATTTATGTGTATAGTTGCCTGAGAGAGAGATAAATCTGCTTCCTCGATTGTATTTCTTTGCGTTGAATACGGCACATGTTGTGATAAGTCAGTTTGTGAATAGGTTGTGTTTAATTGATCAGTGGTGTGTGATGATTGTATTTGTGCTTTTATATCGTTTTTAATTTCCCTAATTCTATTTTCAGATACCATTCCATTGTTAACTATGGCTCTTCTTTGATCTGATAAACGTTGTTCTGAAATGTGTGATAAATGTGGATAAGTTTGAATGAATTTATCATGCAGCTTCTTTCGATGCGCTGTCATGTTGGTTTCAAGTTCTGTTATTTCATAATAAATGCGCAGTATTGTTTCATTAATATCGCTAGACCATCTCATTCTAGCTGATGTCTGTGTAAGTGTTGGTATTGGTTCTGTATTTTGTGTAAGATAGCTGTTCACCTCTAATCTAATTGCGTCAAGTGTGTTGATGGGAAGTAATTTGTTATTGATTATGGCCCTACGCTGGTCTCCTACACTCTGTTTGGATGCATTCATTGTCGGGTATTTCTCTGTGAAAGCCTTATGCAATGGGTCTAGGTATCCTCGAGTCTGTGTTTCTAATCGGCTGGTGATGAGATAGGTGCGCCATATGAACATATTCATTTCAGTTGTCCATTTTCTTCTTGCGCGTGATTTGGCAGTAGTGGGTCCAGTAACATCGGCATTTGCCTCCTGGACAACATCTACTGTCAATGGTGATGTTGTTGATGATGTACGGCTAGAATTTACATTAGTTTCGAATGAGAGCGGGGATGAAGCGGGTGATGGAAAAAGGCTACTTGTGGGTGATGAATGTGTTGATGATGATGTAATGTGATGAGAGATGACATCGGCTGTAGTATGTTTTTCGGTGGGAGCCCGCCTGTTCAACTCCGCACCGCCGATGGTTCGCATGCTGGAGCATCCAGCATCGGCTCCAGATGCGCCCCGGCGACCCCCGGGCAGTGACCTCAAATTATATACTCTATTATTCATATCTCCATTTAAAAGGGTTACCCTTGCCTTGTTAGCTACATAAGTTTCAATAGTATGCATGTCCGCCCCCCACGTGGCTAGATGTTCAGCACGGACGTAAGGTGGGATTTTAGGGGGCTTATTATTATTATTATTATTATATTATAACGTATCTCTTTTTCTTTTTTGTACAATAGACATAATTTTCTTTGATAGAATTACTTCTTATCAACCTTTTAGGCTTTCTACGATTTCGTGTTATTGTAATTAATCCGTCTTTGTAACTTTCATCACGTTTACATCTTATTCTCTTTTTTCATAACTCCTTGTATTATGAAGATTGTTATCACATCTAATTGAACTCTCCACTAACACTTAGTGAAGTGTTAGTGATGAGTTCAATTAGTACTTTTAACACACCGAAATCTTCCATATCCTCGTCATCTTCGGTAGTTACCATAATCGTAAAATAATAGTATTATACTACATAGCAATAAAATAAGCGTCACTACGATACAGGGTAATATTATGGGTACACATGAACCCGCGTCTGCACGAGCAATAATTTCCTTTTTTTGTCAACTACTTTGGGAATCGTTAGTGAAGTCAGTCGAGCAGATTAGTAATGCAATTTAGAAAATTTCTTTACCGCGCCCAAACATGTCGAAATATTATCATATATTGAGGATATAAAAGAATATTGAGAATATACGAAAACATTTCAATATGTTTAAGTCTGAGTCAAAGTAAAACTAGATCTTAAAATAATAATACATTTTTTTACAAAAAAACCCGACTTCAAGAACTACCAAATTGAAATGGGTCCACTCGGAAAGCACCAGATTTCAAATAGAAAAAGAATCATCAAAATCGGTTGGCGCGATATTGAGTTATTCGTCAATTTGACGCGCATATACTTAATGCAATTGAAGACTTATATGGTTTTCTCATGGATGACATGTCAGAACAGGACCAAATTGAAATGGGACTTTCAAGCTTTCAAATAAAAAAAGATTCATCAAAATCGGTTGCCCAGTTGAAAGTTATGAGGTAACAAACATAAAAAAAACAGTCGAATTGAGAACCACCCACCACCTCCTTTTTTGAATTCGGTTAAAAATAAAAAACCCTTATCCAGAAAAAAATGAGAATTCAATTTCTGCCTAACCTGTAAAGTGTGAAGATATTCTATCCTCCAGCGGTCCCAGAATGACTGGACTAATTTATCGAGAAGCGAATGTCTATGAACCAAACCTTCAGTATTGCTGTTAACGTCAAGAGCGGGTAGCGACAATAATGGTGCGGTATTTAAATAAAAAAAGCGGCCAAGTGCGAGTCGGACTCGCCCATGAAGGGTTCCGCAGCAGCAAGTAACATATTTTTTTTTTTTTTTTTTTTATATTTGTTTTGATTGAATGAAAGGTAAATTGCAGTTTACGATTTATGACGTATTAAAAAAAAAAACTACTTACTAGATTTCGTTCAAACCAATTTTCGTTGGAAGTTTGCATGGTAATGTACATCATATATTTTTTTTTGATTTATCATTCTCTTATTTTAGAAGTTAAACGGGGGGGGGGGACATTTTACCACTTTGGAAGTGTCTCTCGCGCAAACTATTCCGTTTCAAAAAAAATGATATTAGAAACCCCAATGTCATTTTCAAAGACCTATCCATAGACACGTATGGGTTTGATAAAAAAAAAATTGAGTTTCAGTTCTATGTATGGGGACCCCCAAAATTTATTGTTTTTTTTCTATTTTTGTGTGAAAATCTTAATGCGGTTCACAGAATACATCTACTTACCAAGTTTCAACATTATAGGTCTTATAGTTTCGGAAAAAAGTGGCTGTGACATACGGACGGACAGACAGACGGACAGACAGACAGACAGACAGACATGACGAATCTATAAGGGTTCCGTTTTTTGCCTTTGGCACGGAACCCTAAAAAGCGGCCAAGTGCGAGTCGGACTCGCCCATGAAGGGTTCCGCAACACAACAACAAAATGAAAATTATATTATGTTACTTGCTGTGTAACATATCATCAATATCATTTTCAAAGACCTATCCATAGATACCCCACACGTATGGGTTTGATGAATAAAAAATTTTTGATTTTCATTTCTTTGTATGGGGACCCCCAAAATGTATTATATATTTTTCTATTTTTGTATTAAAATCTTAATGCGGTTCACAGAATACATCTACTCACCAAGTTTCAACATTATAGTTCTTATACTTTCGGAAAAAAGTGGCTGTGACATACGGACGGACAGACAGACAGAACAGACAGACAGACATGACGAATCTATAAGGGTTCCGTTTTTTGCCTTTGGCACGGAACCCTAAAAATGACTTGGCGGCGTCTGAACTTAGTACTGTCAGCGGACGCGAGTTAAGTAAACATTCAACTTGAATGAGGACAGTACTAAGCTCATCGTATGTAGATGATATAGTATAATTAAATGAATTGTGATTATTTTATTTTAGATCGCTATCCTTCCAAACCAGTTATCAGAGAAGGTTATCCTGGCAACGTCACGGCTCTTTTAAACGAAACTGTGAAACTTATATGTCCAACTTTCTCCGATCTGGAATCGTATATATACTGGATAGGACCGTCGAAATATTTCGTGGATGTGCATGAAATTGAAAGTAAACCCTTTTACCCTGTGGGACATATAACAGAGGTAACTACTTTTTTAGTACTTTTCACCATTTTAATCTATTATGACATAAACAGTTGTTTAAATATTAAGCATGTGCTAAAGTAAAGTGAGGAGTAACTTTGTTTACGCTTGGAGGCATAGACTATCTATATGAAGGAAAAAATACTACATGGTCAAGTAATAACTACGAAATCAATGGATTCTTCTACAGATATGAGGGATAAATAGTATGAGGTCTGTTTCAAGTTTTTCTTCTCTTTGCGGTACTGTCGTCTGGTGTAGCTTGCTCCCTTACTCGGTTCTCACGATACCCAACGGATGAATAGGAGTGGTCGCAGGACGTATTATACATATACGTATAATAAACATATTACATAAATACCGATTAAATACATTAATAAGCTGTCAGGCCACGTTTTTGTAGCCAGCGGGAAGCGGCGCGTGTATCGACTCAGCAACGCAAACCCGTTTTCGAAACCAACTGACAAAGAGCACGGTGCTTGAGTGGTGTGGTGTTGTGTTATGAGAAATTATACTTCGTAAAATATAGCTTTATGCGCATCACACATATATTATCACAAAATGATGACTAGTGATTTCAAATAACCAGTAAAATCGATCAATGTTTGATGATATTTTGTTTAATTGAGGTCCTTGTACTTGTTTAATAGCATATTGTATAAGTATAATATACAATCATATATTCTAAACCTTATAACCTCAGAAAATTAATAGTAGTCACAATAAATTATTATAATTGACATAGAGGGTATTAGATTAGTATACCCATTAACATCAACCAAGCGAACCAAATTATAAGTAATAAAGATAATTTAAATGTGTTAATAGTAACAAATATGTATAATTTAAAAATTTGAACAAAACAAGTAAAATTTTAACAAAATAAAAACCGACTTCAAGGTTCGACCCGATTTCTCTTGGATGCCATCATCAGATCTTAGTGTCATTATCATGGTACCACCGTTGGGATATCTCCTTTCCATTAAAAAAAGAATCATCAAAATCGGTCTATAAACGACGAAGATATCCGCGAACACACATAAAAAAAATATAAAATATATATACGGTCGAATTGAGAACTTCCTTTTTTGAAGTCGGTTAAAAATAGAAACAATTAAAGACTTTGAAAAATCACAATATTGTCAAAATTTAAAAACATAACTTACAGGTGATTGCGAATTATTCCATCCCTAACTGACACCGCTAAACTGGTGCGCGTCGCTCTTCGCTCGCTTTTTCGGGAAAACGCAGATTTAATCAACTCTTTATTTTTCAATTTATAAATAGTGTTTATTAAACAGATTGACTTTATTCATACACTCACAGAGCCAGAATCCAGAAGATAAATCAGAACAGCTAACACTATATAATGTAACCAAGGAAGACGAAGGCTGGTATGTTTGTGTGGCCATGAACTCACTTGGATTCACCCAGGAACAAGGATATTTAAAGATATTAGAATGTGAGTAGGTTATAGTTATAATTTCTAAATTTTACATAATTTGACATTAAACCATTAATTGAATTTTTTAACTAAGCCCATGGATGGATGCAAATAAAATTTAAAATTTTCAGTAATTTTTTTTTGTTTTATTGCAAAATATGTCTGTTTATTGTTAAATTATGTTGAAATACTGCTGCTACTTAATATTTTCTGCCTACAAAATTACTGAAATGTTGTACCAAACGCTATACCCATTCACAATTTACAATACAGCGCAGCCATCCTCAGAAGTATTCGGAAAAGTCAGGCCTGTACCCGTTTCGTTACTCAACGTCGTGATAGCTGTTAGCGGTGGATTACTCTTAATCTTAGCGGTATTAGTCGTCGTAACAACTAGCAGGAAATTAAAAAAAAAGATGAAGCAACAGCAGCTAGCCCTGGAAACGGCCAGAGACGTCATTGAAACATATTGGAGTAAGAAAGTAACGATAGATAAGCCACATATTAATACCTCATCTCAAGCTGCTGGAGCATTGGTGAGTTTGTTTTGAAGTTTTATTGACTGCACAAGGGTATAGTGGTTAATGCTGTCTCTTTGTTGCTTCCAAATGCGTTTTGAGTCTTGGTGTTCTTTGTGTCCGTTTGATGAATGTTCGTGAAATCACCCGCGATACAGGATATGTTTCCGTATGGGAGTTGTTCTTAATATATTACCGCTAAGACTCTACTTGGTCTGATTTTCAAATCAGGTTATTCTGTTTTACAGCTACAGAGACTTGCGGTTTCAACTTGAGGATAATATCTGTGATACGTTTTGTGTCGTGGGAATCATCAATACGTAACATTTTATTTAAATATCGCTTTGTTTTAATATTTTCAATAATAGTCACATTAAAACCATTAAATTTTTATTCCAAGCCTATTACATTTCTGTTTCAGCATCAAAATGTGAAAAAAAAGCGAGACAGTCACTTACTGACTATTAAAATAAAATGTATTTGCCAAAAACTGGATGTGTAGTTTATAACGGCTACACAAACGGTTAAACTAATTATGATGAATCGAATACTAGTACAATATGCGATGTAGTTGTGGCGTGTTTTATTTTTATTAATTGTGAAAATATGTAGAATGTAATATATAATGTACACCATGGTCTAAGAAAACAACAAGGTCTCGCATTCCGAGAGGACTTCACTATCCAATTTTTTTTATTTTTTTTATTTATTTATCTTTATTGCATACATATAATAACAAAAACATAAAAAGAGTTACAATAAAAAATATAAATGTAACAATCGGCGGTCTTATCGCTCACGGCGATTTCTTCCAGACAACCTTAACACGGATATTAGGTATTTGAAATTTAACGGTAGTTTATTTGTATTTGAAATATATTTGAAAATAATGATAAATAAATCATTCATACAGAAACACATACTTATACGCTTTACACATGTACACATACACTTACTTACATACACTCATATAATATATACTTATATGAAAACATAAATACTCAAAAAAATAAAAAATAAAATATACGACTAAAATATGTTTATATTGACAAATAATAGTCTTTCACTAGTTTTTTAAAAATAGGCAAGGTTTTCGCTTGTCGGATTGTCACAGGCAAGTTGTTCCATAGTCTTGCAGCTTGCACGGTAAAAGACTTGTCTGCAAACTGAGTAGAATGTTTTGGCATTGCTAATATTAAATTCTCCGATGATCTCAGGTCTCTGCAATGTGTGTTGTTTAAGAACTGAAAACGTTCTTTGAGATATGGCGGTGTGTGAGGAAAAAACAGAATACTGTATAAAAGAGTAAGAATATGGAGATTCCGGCGAAGGCGTATTGGAAGCCACTTGAGTTTAGCACGATACCCAGAGATGTGGTCATATTTGCGTAATCCAAATATGAATCTGATACAGAGGTTTTGGAGTCGCTCAAGTTTATTCAGTTGGTCTTCGGTGAGATCCAGATAGCTGACATCGCCATAGTCAAGGATGGGAAGCAAAAGTGATTGTGCGAGCGCAATTTTAGTACTAGTGGGAAGAAAATTCCGTAGCCTTCGCAGAGATCCTGCAGCTGCAAATAGTTTGCGGCTGACTTCCTCAATTTGAGGGCCGCAGGATAGGTATCTATCCATACAGATCCCCAAGTTTTTCACTTTTTCACTATATGGAACAACAGAACCGTTGCAACAAATAACTGGAATCTGTTGAGAGTTTATTTTACAGATAAGCCTGGAGCTGCCCATTATAATGACTTGTGTCTTGCTCGGGTTCATACTAAGTCCATACTCCTCACTCCAGTGGCAAATTTGTGTTAGGTCTCTATTGATAACATCCACTGCTTGCGTTAAATTATCCGGAGTGGCATATGAGTAAATTTGGAGATCATCTGCATAAAGATGGTAGGAAGAAAGTAATTGTGTTGTGATTGAGTTAATAAAAACTGCAAAAAGCAACGGAGATAGCACGCCGCCCTGAGGTACGCCAGCAGATGTAGTACGCCATGAGGAGTAAACATTTTCAATAAAAGCACGCTGCTGACGACCATACAGGTAACTACGAAACCAGTCAATTGCCGATGGAGATATGTTAAGAGAGCACAGTATACCCAACAATACGTCGAAATCAACAGTATTGAAAGCGTTACTGAAATCTAGCAAAGCTAGAACCGTTAGCTTTCCCTCATCCATGCTCAACCTTACATCATCCGTGATATGGACTAGAGCTGTGGTGGTGCTATGACCTGGGCGGAAACCTGATTGGAAAGGATTAAGGAAACAATTTCTTGAAAGGAATGAGCTTAACTGTGTGTAAAACTGACGCTCGAGTACTTTGGAGAAAAAAGGAAGGATATATATAATTATATATCCTTCAGGATAGGATATGGAATAATTTAGAATATGGCATATTATAGGTAGGATTTCATTTAGGATTGGAAGAACCATGTTACGGCTGATGCCGTCGCTTCCTACGGCATTTGAGGTTATAGACATAATGCTCTTCCTCACATCACATACAGCAAGTTGACTAAAAAGAAATGGGGAACAGTTGGGGGTCGGCAGAGAAGAAAGATAACTTAGCGTCGCAGTCTTGGTAGTTCCTCCGTAATTGGAGGAAGCAGAAAAATATGAATTCAGGGAATCGATGTCAACATCTTTTGAAACACCATTAGGACGTGACTTGCCGATCCCCAATGACTTAAGAAATTTCCAGACCCTAACCGGGTTACCATCTTCTATAGATTTGTGAATATGTCGGCGTTGAGCATTCCTACACATCTTATTGCAGTGATTTCTAATGGATTTTTTTTTTATTACCACAATTACCACTTTATAGCAACATAACACGAAATTATGGAAACATTTTCAGTCACCATTCTATGAAAAAAAAATTAAAATGCATTTAAACTGTTGTTTTGTGTATATAATCAAACAAAATATTTGAATTTAAATATGTGATATTGTAAAACTTTATTGTTCTATCGAATTCACAAAGGTGGTTATTAATGGTGGGAGTTTGAGAACCAGCGATAGCGGTAAGTGATTACGTGGGTGACACACACACGGTGTCGAAATGCTATACCTGGCGAAGTATATTGTTATGATACCATCATGTACACTATGTTTCTTTTATACAAAAAAAAAACTATTTGAAACAAAAGACAGCCAGTTACGTCATGCAAAAAATGAATGGAATGGGTATTCAATGGAAAAATAGAAGCTAAACATTTATGTATGAACAATATTTTTAATTCCAAAGTATACTCGAGCTACCGGCATTTCCGATTATTTTTTCTTCATTGTAACGATATTTTTGGCTAGTTTGCACGCAGTTATGAACACTCTGTCAGCCTAGACAATATTGACAGCTGAAAGTTAAGATATTTTTCATCCCCCCATCTCGGGAAGAGTATTTATTCCCTTCGATATCTAGTGCAAAAGCCGTTTTTATCCGCTAGAGGATAAAGTAAATTGAATTTAGAACATCGTCGTGTGCACTAAGTTTGTGAGTTCAAAACATCATTAAACCTATTTACTTCTACCTCCATGGTGCCGAATTTATCATACAACCTTTTTTTAATCTGTTAAAAACTGAGACTCGAAACCTTCTTGTTTACTTTTTTTGTTTTCTTTGCCCGCACCATTTTCTTCTTGCATTTACTTATTTCCTCGCTGAGGTGGGATGAAAAGTTACGAGTTGCACTCGAGTTCAAAGATTTTTCACCTCGTGCTCTTTTCATTCCCTCGCTAACGCTCAGGATTCTAATTTTTAACCGACTTCCAAAAAGGAGCAGGTTCTATGTTCCACTGTATGGTTTTTTTTTATGTATGTTCACCGATTACTCCGTCAACTGTGGACCGATTTTGAAAAAAAAAATTGTATTCGAAAGGGTATGCTCCCGAGGTGGTCCCATTGCCACCATATCAGGATCTGATGATGGGATCCCAGGGAAACCGAGAAAAACCCTCATTTTTTATAGGCACATACTATGTTTTTCGTATATTTTCTGAAGTTACAGTGGTATTTACGTCTGGCAGTCATCATTTTATGATGATGAGCTGATGATGTAAGGTACAGAGGATAAATCTTTAAATATCATATGTATATATGTTACCTTTAGTCGTGTTCTTTCAAATTATTTAGGTAAGCTGATGATGGAAGGTGGAAGGTACAACTCCTCAACGGTTAGGAGTTGGAGGATAATTCTTTCAATTTCATACGTATCTAAAGACCTTCAGTCATATAATTTCAAGTTATTTAGGTAAGCTGATGATAGACGGTTAAACTCTTCAACAGTTAGGGATTAGAGGATGATTTTAATGTTATACATACGTATAACATTAAATCTGTAAAATCTGTTAAAATCTGTTTGAAGTCGGTGCTAAGCCAAAAAGAATACAAACGAACAATTACAAAAGTCTAAGCGTTAGGCACCGACTTCAAACAGATTCTAGGTACCTAGCACACATTATAATACTACTATTTGAATGAATAAAGAATTAGGTATAGGCAATGTATGAAGAACCAGTTTATTTTACGCTTTTAAGTGTTTTTTTGGCAGAGACTTTTCGTTGGATGTTTTTTGGAAGTCGGTTTTAGAATCCTTCGCTTGCTCGGTCATCAAAATTAAGCACGCGGTTAAAAAGCAACTTTACACTCTTGTATAACAAATAACTATTACCCACTCTGAATGTTCAGAATGGTTTATTTGATTGCCACGTCGGCCAACATAAATTTTAATGATGCTCTTCACATAATTTTGACTATTTTGAAAGCTCGAATCAATCCGATACTGACTGTACAGTATTCATATTTTTTGAAAAAATTAATTGCCTTTTTTCGTAAATAACCAATGTTTAAATAAAAATGATATGTAACTGTACCATTTTTTTAGGTTTTGCCGACAATTAAAATTGAAAAGCAAAAAGTTTCCGAAGTAAAGAATAACAGCAGTGACTCTAAGATGTTATCAGAGTATGAATTACCTCTAGACAAGGACTGGGAGGTACCCCGCGAGACAATCGTGTTAGGGAAGGTACTGGGAGAAGGAGAATTCGGTAAAGTCGTTAAAGCAAACTACGTCGGAGTTTTAAAGCGAGGGCCCTCTACCGTAGCAGTTAAAATGTTGAAAGGTAAGAAATAAATATTTATTTGTTAAAATATAGTATAAAAGATGTTATCATATTATAATACGTTCCTTATATTCTACCATTCCTGGTGTACAAATTTTAAATCCTATGAACTAATCTTAAGTCAAAAACATAATATTTTCAAATTTTTGACATTATCGGAATTAAGATTGCTGGTGGGCAATACACATAGTTACTCAATACTCATTTCTGTTTTGACACCCGTTTTACAGAGTGGCTTCACTATTGAATATTTTAGTCTTTGGTCAAACGGCATTTGGTCCTGAAAGACTTTAAGAGCAGTTTTTGAGATTATTTGTATTAATATTATCATAGCCCGTAAAATTTGTAATATTAGGTCTTTACCTATGAAATTGCCGTTCTTCAGTACTGGTCATTTCAAATAAAAAAAAGTTTGTAATGGCTCTGTATTCTAAATTCAAATTAATTTTGTTTTAAAACCATGACATTCTATTTACAAACTCAGTCTTTTGTTTTCTGATTAGCGTTGCATTTTCATTACATTTGAACATTTTTCGCCTTAATGGATACTTTAAAAATTCGTGTAATTATGGAATATGAGTTCCGTCATGGCACCAACGCGACACAAACGGCACGTAACATCAAAACGTTTACGGAGAGAACTGTATAAACGAACGCACAACCCGTTATTGGTTTTCCTAGTTCCGTTCTGGAAATTTTAACTTGAAAAATGAAGCTCGTGGTCGTCCGGAGACTTTGGTTAACAATAATGAATTTAAGGCGATAACAATATTGATCCATTTGCGACAAATTGGCAAGGTAAAAAAGCTTGATAGATTGGTGCCCCACGACCTTAACGATCGCCAGCGCAACGTACGCGTCAAGACTTGCCTTGCGCTGCTCAACAGGCAAAGAAATGAAGGAATTTTGAAACGAATTCTTACGTGCGACGAAATATGGATTCTGTTCGACAATCGAAAGTGCTCAGCAAGTTGGTTAGACCCTGGTTCAGCACCAAAATAATGCCCTAAACCAAAAATGACCCCTAAAAAGGTGATGGTCACTGTTTGGCGGTCTAGTGCGGGTGTGATTCATCACAGCTTTCTACAAAACGGCATGAGCATTAATGCAGATGTGTACTGTGAAGAACTGGAGAGAATGATGGAGAAGCTTGCACATCTGCAACCGGCTTTGGTCAATCGGTCGTCCCCACTGCTCCTTCACGACATCGCGCGAACTCCATACTGCGCAACAGACAGTCTCCGAGCTGCAAGAGCTGGGGTCGGAAGCTCTCCCTCATCCGCCATACTCACCAGACATTGCACCTACCGACTATTACTTTTTCCAAAATTTAGACAACTTTTTAGTGGGTAAAAAATTCAATTCCCGAGAGGCAGTACAAAATGCCTTTGAAGAGTTTGTTGCCTCCCGTCCAGCTGATTTTTACAAGAAGGGCATCAAAAAAAATGCCAATGCGTTGGCAAAGATGCGTCGATTGCATGGGTGATTACTTCAAATAACAGAAATCAAAAAGTTTTAAAAAATAAGTACTTTCACTTATTGCATACAAAACGGCAATTTCATAGGTAACGACCTATTATTAAGTAAATTGATTATTTTATATGTGTCATTTTTATCGACTGAGTTTAAAAATATGGTAATCGGGTTGTTAGGAGTAGTTTTTAGAATGCTGCTATATATATACACACATCAAAAGTGTCTAGGGATCAACATATATTTTTGCAATAACTTTTCTCCTGATTGATATTAATTAAAATTTTCTTTAAGGGTTCATCAAATAAAGTGTTTTCGTTTGTCACAGTAACGATAAACCAAGTCACCTTTGCATTAATAAATAAATTTGCCATTTTCCTAATAAAGGGATTTTTGACATTTGAACTACTAACATTAAAGTTCGAAAAAAAGACTGAAATAACAGTTTTCTTTAAAATTTTATTAGGTAACTTAAACAATTAATAATCCGTGTTTCTACCGCGAACACTAACAACACAAGAACATCGGTTTGGCATACTCAAAATGAGTTCATCCAAATCACGCTGTGGAATGGCCGCCCATGATCGTTGCAACAACAAAAAAAGGTCTTCTTGCGACTGGATACCCTCCATATTCGGCAGAGCTCTTCTCTGTAGCATATCCCATGCATGCTCAATCGGGTTCAAGTCTGGCGACTGAGCAGGCAAGGGCAGGACATTGATGTTAGCTGCGGCGAGAGTCTGTCTTACAACTCTTGCGGTGTGCGGTCGTGCATTATCATGCATTAACTGAAATAAGGGACCGATTTGCACTTGTAGAGGAACGATGACGTCTGATACAATCGTCTCAGCATAAATTTGAGCGTTGAGGTTGCCTCTGATCCAAATCAACTCAGTTCTTCCGCCGATCCAAATACCCGCCCATACCATGATGGTTCCACCACTATAAGGATGGACTTCCTGGCAGGATTTTAATCGCTGTTGGCGTCCAGGGGTTCTCCAGTGTCGTATACGTCTTGTATCCGGTCTGTATGTTGTATTACAAAGCCACATCTCAATCTCAAGAAATCCGCATAAAAATGCTTGATCCCTAGACACTTTTGATGTGTGTATATATACGATTTGTCCTTGTTTGTTTTTTTTAAGTCACGTTAAAAAATTATTATTGAATTATCTGCTATTTGTTCTGGCTTAGTATATTCTTCGTGATTTATTTTATAAGATTTTATATCTGATGAATTTATTGTATAGTTGAAATTAGATTTTATTATTTACCGACGATGCTTTGCAAATGTTTTTTTTTTATTAGCAATATATCTAGTGCTTTGTACTTTGTAAGCCTGAATTGTGCATTTTAAAAATATTTTTTTGTATAAATTATATTGTTTTAAATGGACAATTTTATTTTGAGATGGTTGGAGTTGGACTTTAGATTGAGTTTTCTCTCATTTTTGTATGCCTTTCTTAAACAATTCGTGATCTATTTACATTTGATTGGTTCATTTATTATTTTGACATTAATGATAGGGAAGCACAGATTATAGAATAAGTGAATCATGAAAATTTTCAAATGCTTTATTGACAACCGAACACTAATGTACCTCATAAAAAAATAAAGCATTCATGCAGGAAACAATTTTTTTCTGTGATTTCTCTACTATAATCTCTTTGTTTTTCAATCCAAAAGTTGAATTTAGTGTCGCTGTCATTTTTAACAGTCTCAAAACTGATGCTCTGAGCAGTTTCATGACCAGCTAGCGATAAGTAATGTGTTTCTTGTCACTTTATTTAGAAGTTCCTCTAACTTTTGTAGAAAAGTAGATACATTAACATTAGGAATTCTGTAAATACGACATAAAGGTTTAATTCAATTATTTCTATAGCACAGTATTCCAAATGTAACTGTGTAGGTTCTATAAGGTGATTAAGAGATTTAGTGTCAGTCATTAAGTTATTCTAACAATTATGCAAGATCCGCCCCTGTGTTGATCAGATCTGGAGTAGAACGACGCGAGTTTATAATCAGCAATCTTAAGGTTGGTCTCGTTGCCTCTTTTAATAAAGGTTTCTGAGAGACATAAAATATCAATTTTACCTTGTAAGTTTTCTAATTTATTAATGGCTAACTCGAATAGTTCTGTTTTATTACGAATTCCTGCTATGTTTTGGTGAGAGAGTGTGCATTTTGATTTAATATAGAAAAAAACGATGCAAATTATTCTCATGCCTGTGTTGGCTATCTATTATGCTTTTCATTACGTAGGTTATGTAGTGTTTTAAAGAAGTTTAGGTAGAAAAAACTATTCTACATAATTTCTTTAGTATTAGGTTATTCCAATATAGAAATCTGTACGAAAATAATACCATTTTTTTTATAATTTTTCAGACGGGCACACTGATGCTGAAATGATGTCGCTAGTTTCAGAGATGGAGATAATGAAAGTAGTCGGAAAACATGTGAACATTATCAACTTGTTAGGATGCTGCACGCAGGGTGGGCCGCTCTACGTCATTGTCGAATTTGCACCTTACGGTAACTTGAAGGATTTCTTGCGGAAACATCGACCTGGAATTAGGTAAGTAAATATTGCACAAAATGTATCATATATGAAATATTAGTTACCTATGTTTTATAGGTATTCTTATTTATTGTAACACGTGAGATCTTATTTGAGAACTTAAATCTGACGCTACAGACTACACCGTATAAGGTATTCTGTGTAGTGATGGATAAAGATTACGAAGTGTCACCACTCTTGTACATACCGTGGGTGTCGTAAGAGCCGATGAAGAGGGCAAACTACAGATGACAACAACAGCACTGCGAAGAGAAGGAAAACTTGAAACAAACCTTATTCTAACCAGTCGGACCAATGCAGTATAGTAGACCTAAACTTCCTGTCTAATGTCTTATTCACACGGGAGCCTTTTTTAACGTTTTTTATCGAGCAGTGTTCCATATCCAGTGCTGAGCGCAGGGACTTAAAACTTCCTGTCACTATTCAAATGCGCGGTAAAAAAGCGCCGGCGATTCAATCAGAGCGCCCCGCGCATGCTGGTCGGTCGGATACGTTAACGTAATCATAACGGCTGTACGATTTATTGGGTTGTAGATCTCAAAGTTCTAATTATAGAGGTGGAGTATCGTCTACTTCTATATGCAATAATATTTCTCAAATAAGTTTAGGAAGAATAATGCGCTGTAGGACATAACTAATATGATGCACTTAATTTATTGTGGCGATATAAGAAATTTATTTAAATAATTACGTACATTCAACCTCGAAAATAGCTGACCATTTAAATGTTCCAAAAATTCATATGTATACAACTCTAGCATACATAAATAACTTACTAAGTTTAGCGCTAGAATTGAATGATCATCTTAGAAGTTCAAAATTAGCTGAACAACACAATACCAAAAGTAGCTGAACAACACAATATCAAAAGTAATTGAACAAAATATAACCAAAAGTAGCTGAAAGCTAATACGCCAGAAATAACTGAATAATATAACTACATTTAAATTCATTGCGCCCGTCGTCGCTCTGCTACATGTAGCAAACATTGACGTATAAAATATTAAGTTTTAGCAATATTTAAATATTAATTTTCCTACAATTACGATCAATTAACTTTCAAAATCTGTAGGTAATTATTGTTTTTGTATCTTGTGCTTGTTTAGTCCGTCCACCAGTGCTGCTTCCTTTGGAGTGTAAGGAACCTTTTAAATAGCCTTATACGACCCATATATATTAGCTAAGCACTCGCAGACCGATCACCGGTGAACGGAGGTCAAGTTTATAATTTACACTTTACACATTATTACATTGAACCGTGGAAGGGCCACACTGAAACGTGGGAGAGCCACGCTTCGGCATGAACGGGCCGGCTCGATCGGAGTGATACCACGGCCTCACAGAAAACCGGTGTTAAATAGTGCTTGCACTGTGTTTCATCGAGTGAGTGAGGATACCGGAGGGCCATACCTCAACCCGCCTCCCCCGTTACACTCCCTATCTCCCCCCCTATTCCCCCTTATCCCCCCTTCTTGTTTATTTAACAAGAAGTAGATCAATATATACAACATCTTAACTCTATTCACCCTAAAATAAGGTTTACATATGAAATGGAGACGGATGGGTCGTTGTCGTTCTTGGATGTTAAAGTAACCGTGAGATCAGATGGGTCCTTGTCACACTGTGTATACCGTAAGCCTACTCATACGGATAGATACCTACACGCCACGTCTCATCATCACCCCCGGCACTTGCAATCTGTTATGACTCAACTCAAAGGTAACGGATATCAAGTGAATGGAGGACGGAAGCAACCAAAAATAAGACGCAAGTATCCAGAAGTGAACAGGCAACCAGTCTATATGCCTTACTTCAAGGGAGTTACGGATAAGATCGGGTCCGTATTAAAGAAATACTCCATTCCGACAGTATACACACCAGGCATAAAAGTTCACAATATCGTTGGCACACCGAAGGATATATTGCCACTACAAACTCCGGGTGTTTATAAAATAGACTGCAGCTGCGGAAGTTCCTACATAGGCCAAACGAAGCGGACTATTGCTGAAAGGGTCAAAGAACATATCGCTGCTGTGAAGAACCGACAGACGAGCAAATCGGCGATTGCAGAACATGCACTCGATACAGGCATCAACCACTGGATTGAATTTCACCGCACGCAAGTCCTCTCCACCGAACGTCACTTTTACTCAAGAGTTGTACGTGAAGCGATTGAGATTAAAAAGCATACAACTTTCAATCGGGAAGATGGTTTTAAATTATCTACAGCGTGGAATCCAGTGTTTAAAAAACATACCACTTCGCTTTTCTGCGCAGTCGGATAAACACCAGAATAGGAACATATCGGTTTGCCTACAGAATAGGGACCCTGTTAGTGTGGTATGTGACGGTACATGGCGAAACAAAAATATCAATAATATCGAAAATGTGCGGGTGGATGAAGAACCTTCTACTTCACGGATTCGACGACGGAGGGCGTGCGCCGCTGAGCCCGTCAGTCTGTGACCACGGCCAGTGCAACCTGGTTGAAACGTCAGGCAAAACAGAGGTATGTAATACCTTGAAATAAGTGATCGCGTTAATTCCCGTAAAAATAATAATTATTACATCATGGAACGCGAAAGTTTAAAAGGGCTCTCTATAATCGATACTGAAGCCAAAACTGTTTTTTTTTTTCATTTTTGTCTTGTCTGTCTGTCTGTATTTTGGCCGCGCATCACACTGAAACTACTGAATGGATTCAAATGAAACTTGGCATGATTTGAGTTCATACTACGAGGTTTATTTATTTATTATTTTAAGGAACATCAACAATATACATATAATAATAATAATAATAATAATAATAACACTTTATTTCTCTCACAGGAAGGTACAAATTGGTTACAAGATATCTTGGTACAAACTAAAAATTTCCAAAAATTTCCCTAGTGAGAGCTGGAGTCCATACTAGGCTCGAAGCCTGTATTACAGATCTCCAGGCCCACCCTACGGCCGACAAAATATTTTTATTTTATTAAATATGCTATTCAAAACATACAGAAACAGAATATACAACAACGGTTAACATTAGGTGCTAAAAACAAAAACTTATATGTATATCTATTACAGATGCACACAATATTGTTTGTACAGATTAAGAAAAAAAAACAAATTTCAACACAAATTATACACAATTAGCAAAACAAAATTTCTGACAAAATTAATTAATTAATTAAATAAAAGGCAAAAATAAAAACAAAATAAAATAAGTTTAACAATGGATAACCAGATCTAGCACTGCATTATTTTTCGCTTAAATGCTTTGAAGGAATCGTGAAAAATGTCAAGATCATCTGAGCGTCCACATAAAGTGTTATATTCGAGACATATACGCACTAGTGGGTGAGTGTTTGCCAGCGTTTGTTCTGCAGAACGGTGTGTGAAAGGTTTTAGTGATAGGGTGTCGCGGAATCTTGTATGGTACAGTTAACTTAATGTTACTTAGCAGTTGACTGCAATCGACTCCACCGTTGAGAAGTTTGTGGAGGAATAAAAGATCCTGGATTGTACCCCGACTATTAAGGATATTCATTTTGAGGAATTCAAGTCTGTCACAGTAGGGAGCTCTGTGGGAGACACCTGACGATATGTGTGCCAAGTGTCTCGTAAATGCTTTTTGAATGCCTTCAATTCGCTGCGAATATTTAATATACGAGGGACTCCATATTTTACATGCAAACTCGAGGACTCTTCGCACTAAAGCGTTATAAAGAAGTGCCTTTGTTTGTATTAGACGAAAACTTGTGGTTCTTTTAACAAATCCAAGCATTTTAGCTGCTTTCCTAGCAACTCCGTCTATATGTGCTGTGAAGTGTTGTAATTGGCTATTAAGTATAACACCGAGATCTCTTATTTCAGGCACTTCTAGTAATAACGATCCGTCGACACGATACTGAGAGGGAAAAGGTTGTTTCTTTTTTGTATATTTTATATGGTGACATTTCGCTGCGTTTAGTGTCATATTATGAACGTGACACCAGTCTTGAATTCGGTCAAGATCACTTTTTACTAAATCTACGTCCAATTGAGATGCAATTGTTTGATAAATTTCGAGGTCGAGGAGGAGGTGATAGGTTATTATATATTATTTCGTGGGATATATCATTTATGAAGATAGAAAATAATATAGGTCCAAAATGGGACCCCTGTGGTACGCCAGATGCAGCATACGTTTCGGACATGGGATACTTTTAATCCCGATTCAGCAGATCCGATTCAGCACGGTTTCTTGGAGAGAGGGGATGAAAGGCAAAATATGTACTTAATTGTAATTCAATAACACATAGTCCGATTTCTTTCATTATTTTTTTGCTAGAAAGAAAAAAAATACAAGATAACGGGAAAAGTCTTTTTTTGTCAGCTACTGTACACTGCCTGTGGGAAGCTGAGACAGATATGTAAATATGGCGGTACGAAGTTCGCCGGGTCATCTAGTTCCCAATAAATGTGTTCGTCGTTGAACGGGTTGTTTTATTCACAGTATTTTATTTTCTTTGAACATGTATACTTATTGGTATACTTATGGCGCACATGCGGTGTGTGGCATTATGAAGATATGATAGATACCTATACACCTATTTACTTTCTCACAAACAGCTGCTTAAGCCGGACATACACGTTACAGATACAAAAAAAAATATACGGTCGAATTGAGAACCTCCTCCTTTTTGAGGTCGGTTAAAAATAAGTATTAAACTCCAAATTATACTCTATCTACGGGTATTAATGTTGATTTTTCTTTATGGTGAAGATATTTTTGAAATGTTTAGCTACTTTTTGGCAGTTTGTTGTTCAATGTTTTTTGGCACTTTGTTGTTAAATTACTTGTGGCATTGTGTTGTTTAGCTAATTTGACTTTTAAGATGATGTGCGCTAGGTTGTAAATCAGTTTTGTAAATTTGGACATGGTTAGCCACTTTATGGTTACTTCTTAGACCTTTCGGTTGGAGACCTTATATTGAACTGACAAATAAAATACATATCAAATTAGATTGGATTGGCATTTTACCTTTTTTTTTTTCTTTTTTTTTTTATGATATAGGGGGCAAACGAGCAGACGTATCACCTGATGGTAAGCGATTACCGCCGCCCATGGACACCCGCAACACCAGAGGCATCACAAGTGCGTTGCCGGCCTTTTAAGAAGGAGTACTTTTTTTCTTGAAGGTTTGAAGGTCGTATTGGTCCGGGAATACCGCAGGCGACAGTTAATTCCACAGTTTTGTTGTGCGAGGCAGAAAGTTCCTGGAAAAGCGCACAGTTGAGGACTGCCAACCATCTAAATGATGGGGATGAAACTTCTGTCGCGTAGGACGATGGCGGAAAGAGGCGGCAGGATCAGTCCGAACAATTCCTCGGAGCACTCCCCATGATAAATGCGGTAGAAGATGCACAGCGAAGCTACATCTCTACGCAGTGCCAAAGAGTCTAGCCGAATTGAAAGTTCTTGGCAATCGACGACTCGGGTCGCTCTCCGTTGAATGCGGTCCAAAGGGAGGAGCTGGTATTGGGGTGCCCCCGCCCAAAGATGGGGACAGTATTCCATGTGAGGCCGAACCTGGGCCTTATAAAGTATAAGGCGGTGGGCCGGAGTGAAATACTGTCTCGATCTGTTGAGCACACCAAGCTTTTTCGAGGCCAATTTGGCCTTACCCTCCAGGTGGCCACGAAACTGGACTTCGCTCGACATGTCGACACCAAGAATTCCAATATTGGCTGAGGCAGATAGTGGAGTGCCTTCGAAACGAGGACATACGACCCACGGAAGTTTTTTAGTGGTGAACGCGCAAATTTGTGTCTTCGTGGGGTTAAATTGGACTAAATTAAGTCTACCCCAATCTGAGACCTTCTCCAAAGAAGTCTCGACTTCAGACACAAGTTTGTTTCGACTCTCAATGACGTTTTCCCGAGAAATATTGGCGCGGCCGGTGTAAAAAGCATCGCCGGTGCTGTCATCCGCATAACAATGAATGCCGCAATTTTGCAGCATGTCATTGATATGGAGGAGGAACAAAGTAGGCGATAGCACACAGCCTTGCGGGACACCAGCATTCACAGATATGGAATCAGAGCATTCACCGTCGATTACGACCTTAATGCTTCTATCTGCTAGAAAGCTAGTGACCCAATCGCATAATTTCTCGGGAAGCCCATAGGAAGGGAGCTTCGAAAGAAGCGCTTTGTGCCAGACCCGATCGAAGGCCTTCGCGATGTCCAAACTAACTGCCAAGGCTTCCCCCTTAGTCTCAATCACCTGTGCCCAGCGATGTGTCAGGTATACCAGAAGATCACCAGCCGATCGACCCTTACGGAAGCCGTACTGCTGGTCGCTAAGTAGATGATGATCTTCTAGATACCGTAGGAGTTGATAGTTGATGATGGACTCCATTATTTTCGAGAAGAGGGAAGTAATGGCTATCGGCCTGTAGTTGGACGGATTAGAGCGATCGCCTTTTTTTGGGATCGGGTGGACTAATGCTGCCTTCCATGTTGTCGGGACTACGCCAGAAGAGTAGGAGAGCCGAAAAAGACGCGTTAAGACCGGTGCCAACTCCGGAGCGCACATCTTCAACACTATAGGGGGGATTCCATCCGGGCCACTCGACTTATGGATATCCAGGGATAAAAGTGCTATACGCACTGAGCGTTGGTGAAACTGGATATCCAGCATACGGCTCTCGCACCGCGGTATGGTAGGCGGCTCCTGTTCCCCGTCATTCAAGGTCGAGTTGGACGCAAAGTGTTTTGCCAGGAGATCGGCTTTCTCCTTTGCGTCATAGGCCAACGGATTATTTCCCAAGTGCAAAGGTGGAAGGGATGGCTTACAGAAATTCCCTTCGATAGCCTTGGCAAGAGACCAGAATGCTCGAGTCCCCGAAGGAAGACGCTCAAGCCTCTCGCCAATCCCAGCAATGTGCACCGACTTCGCCCTAGCTATGTCTCTTTTGAAGGACCTGGAGGCAAAGTTGTAATCCTTTTTTAGAGCGCTGGTGTTTTGATCCCGTACCGCCGCTGCGTCAGCCCAGGCTTGGTAAGCTTCCTGCGAGAAGCTTTTTTGGAAGATGAACCAAACCAGGGCCGACACTTGCCACCAATGGGAACCACAGAGGATGGAATGAAAATCTCCATACCCTGTAGCACAACATCAGCAATAGAATCAGCAGCGGTGTTGGGATTATCCGGCGAGAAGCACAACTGTCTCCAAGGGTAGGACGCAAAGAAGGACCGCATCCCATCCCAATCTGCTGCCTTGTAGTGCCACACATGGCGACTGCGTGCAACTCGCGATCGCGGTGAGCATGTGAGTGTCACTGTACTCCGGACAAGGCAATGGTCTGAGGAGCCAAGTGGGGCGTTTACGGATACGTGGTATCCGTCCGGATGAGAAGTCAGCAGAAGGTCCAACAAAGAGGAATTCTGACCTTCCACATCTGGGACTCGCGTGGGCGTGGTAACCAATTGTGTCAGGCCATAAGCCAGGGCGAAGTCGTGAACAGATCTCCCCGCATGATCCGTTTTACTGGAGCTGAGCCAGCCGGCGTGGTGAGCGTTAAAATCGCCAAGTACGATGATCTCTGCGGAAGGGATCTGCTGCTGCACAAGGTCTGTAGCCATCTGGATGTGCTCAATGAGTCGGTCAGTTTCGGCATCACCGCTATGGGACCTATAGAGGCACGCATAGACGCGGGGATGGTCGTCGCTGTCTAGACGGAGCCATAAGATGGAGAGGTCCCTACCTTCAAGGTTGCTGAGGCGACGAGAGCTAATATCGTCTCTGACGTACACGCACACTCCGGCTTTAGACATAAAGGAATGTTCTAGTCCATACCTCGGGTAGCTGAGGTAGGATGTGTCCGCTGGAGACGATATCTGCGTCTCGGTCAAAAAGAGCAATGCTGGCTTTGCTGTCTCGAGGTGGTGATGGACAGCATCAAGATTACTATGTAATCCCCTGACGTTGCAGAAGTCCACGACCAGCGTGGTAGGGGGTGCCGTGATGTTACTGCTCTTACCCCGAGCGTGATTTAGCGCAATTTTGCCCTCCCCAGAATACGAGGGGCAGCCTCGGCCTCCACGTTCAGGCGCGTTGTGTCCTGAGCGCGGACGCCCAGAGAGGGATTCTCCAACGCTAGCGCAGTTGGTACCCTCCTGGGGTATCAATCTGTCTTTCAACTGCGCCATCATGGGGAGGGGGGGAGTATCGCCTGATGGTAAGCGATTACCGCCGTCCCTGGACACCCGTAACACCAGATGCGTCACAAGTGCGTTGCCGGCCTTTGGGGGATAAGGAAGGGTTGGGGTATGGGCCTCCGGTATCCTCACTCACTCGGTGAAACACAGCGCAAGCGCTGTTTCACACCGGTTTTCTGTGAGGCCGTGGTATCACTCCGGTCGAGCCGGCCCATTCATGCCGAAGCGTGGCTCTCCCACGTGAAAAACCTACCTACAAATTATTGCTAAGTAGTATCACCAAACGGATGTTGGTATCATGAAGTGTTATTTGAGGCCCTACTATTTTAATAGTTCTTCAAAAGATGTTATATTCAAAAATTATAAAAAATATTATCGGAGTATATGTATAAAACAAATTATTTTTTACGTAAAATAAAAATAATCAACAATAGTTTGGGGAACCACCGTGCCTCGCGTTTGTAATTACTTGAGGGTTTATAGCGCGAGTTATGGAGTGTTAAGTAACTCCGTTCATTCAGAGTATGTACCAAAAATGCTTATCGTTTTCTTTTTCGTCTTCTAACAGAAATCGCTATTGATATTAATTTAGTGGGAACCATTTCTACGTCTTACATAACGGAAAATTAAACAAGAGTGATTTTAATTCGGTTGTATTAACAATCACATTGAGAATGTTTGAGAAGCGCTAACGCTAGGTTTTTTGTAACGTTTTTTAAAGTCACGTCAAATTAGGCCTATGGAGAACAACCAAAGACTGTTGATGATTTTATAAAGTTTTTTTTAAATATATATTTTATAGTGGAAGCTACCCATTTTTAAATTGCAAGATATTACTTTTTCAAATATTGTCAATTACAGAATCATTAATCATTATTTTTTAATCAATTTTACATGTTTTTATTTTACTTAAAAACCACGTTTTTATTTCAGAGCGGACACTCCAAGCGATGTTTTGGAAGATAGTCCAAATCTTACACCACAAGGTTTAGTATCATTTGCATACCAAGTCGCCAAGGGAATGGAATATTTGGCGTCGAGACATGTAAGGGATAAATAGGTTTCTTAAATAATTTACTTTTCGATTCTACTTTACACAAAAATATCTCGAAATTCTGTTTTCGGTTATTTTCAGTGCATTCATCGAGATTTAGCTGCCCGTAATGTTCTAGTCTCTAAAAACTTCATCCTCAAAATTGCTGACTTCGGGCTAGCGAAAAACATAGAAACAGATTACTATTATAGAAAGAAAACATCAGGAAAGTTACCAGTGCGGTGGATGGCACCAGAGTCACTTAACAGTATGCTGTTTACTGTAAAAACTGATGTGTTAGTATTAAAATATTTTTTCTACCGTTTGGGAATACCTTTTTTCAGCATGAAAATAATCTGTTGTCCTTTTCCATACCTCTTACGTGTATTATTCAAATATATTTAACACTCCCATGCCTCGTAGAGAGCAGCTCAATGGTTGAATTTAGGAAATTATATATAAATAAATACTAATAAATATACACCAAAAGCCATTCCTCACCAAAGATCTGCACTCTCATGTGGCCAGCAAAATTATTTCTGAAAATCTAATAGAAAATTTCTTAACAGCTGGTCCTTTGGCATCCTTCTCTGGGAAATAGTTACGCTTGGCGCTACACCATACCGAACTGTTCCAGGACAATATCTGTTTCAACATCTTAGAGCGGGACATCGTTTGGAGAAACCACCTAGTTGCAGTCTTGACTTGTAAGTGTTTAAAGCATGTTTGTAAGAACATCTTAATTAAAGGCCAAATCATGGGGTTTCAGCTATGATAACTTAATGTTTGTCACAGACTTAGACGGGAATATATTACAATACATAACATTCTCGCTTGAATTTCCCATACAAAAGATCACACATTGTAGATGACTGAAAAAGTCTTGTTTATGTTCATTTCAGGTACTTGCTTATGCGTGAATGCTGGTCGTTCTCCCCCAAAGGTCGGCCTTCTTTCACCCTATTAGTAAAAGAACTGGACAGAATTCTCACAAAGATAACAAACGTAGAATATCTTGACCTTAGTTCTCCTGAATCAGAAACCTCACAAGTTACAAAAACATTATGGCTTTCAAGAAATATAAGTCCTGAAAATAAAACTCTACTTTTAACTACTGACGGGTAGTAAAAGAGGCTGCAATGCTACCTCAATCAAGTCAAAAAACAGATCTTGGTGCCTTGGCAATGGCGGCATGCAGATAAGTTGACGCTGATTTACACTCCGTAGACTCTTGTAAAGATTGTTAGGACTTATTGTGTTTAAATGATAAACTAATTATTTACAGTCTCAGTTTTGTGAAACTGTAAAATCTTAGCCTTATCGAATTATAAAAAAAAACATTTTTTTAAGAAAAGCGAACTTAATTAGTCAATGTTTCATTAGTGTAATTGAGATGGATAGTAATGGCCATGAACTCTGATACACTAACCTAACTTCGACTTAAGTCAGGACGGGTAAGTCAAAGTTTGTTAGCTGGATCCTGTATGTTTCAACGAGAGGAGAGGTTGTGTTGAGGAATCCTGTTTTATTAAGTTTCCAGAACATTTCTATAGCAGAAGCAGTATGAGTATATAATTTAATAAGTTCCGGTATACTCGTAGGCCATAACACCTGCAATTATGCCCCACGCAAAACAACTACTATTTTTCGTTAATGAGCAGGTGTTAATTATTAGATTATACATTATTTTATTATTATATTTTCATTATCATATTTTGCACAAAAGCTAAGAAATGTATATAAGATTTGAATTAAAAAAAAAAAAAAACTACTTTACCTTCTTTATTTTCGGCGATAAACATCAAGTTTATGTTTTGCAAGCTTATTTTTTATGTAACTAATATGATGATGGTTATGTTCATCAAACAAGTAAAATTTTTAACAAATAAAAACCGACTTCAAGGTTCGACTCGATTTCTCTTGCATGCCATCATGAGATCTTAGTGTCCTTATCATGGTACCATATCTCCTTTCCAATAAAAAAAGAAAATTATTAAAATCGGTTAATAAACAACGAAGTTATCCCCGAACACACATAAAAAAAAACATATATACGGTCGAATTGAGAACCTCCTCCTTTTCTGAAGTCGGTTAATAATAGGTTTTAATGTAAAAAAAAATAAACATTCTAAATTCAAACATTTATGCCAGTAACGCAAAACTTTTAGTGTGAATCATGTAGTCTTGAGTATTTAATAATGGTATAATTTGCTTTAGTCGAGGCAAAATTAAGGTGTTTTGGGGAGGAAGCTATGCACGTAGTTTGTTTACAGAAAAGAGCCATTGAAACACTTGAAAGAATTCAAATATCAAAATCTTGCAGACCATGCTTCAAAAAAACTAAAAATACTAACCATTCCTTCTAAATATTTATATTGGT
Source organism: Diaphora mendica (assembly GCA_949125395.1). NCBI lineage: Eukaryota > Metazoa > Arthropoda > Insecta > Lepidoptera > Erebidae > Diaphora > Diaphora mendica. The sequence continues at coordinate 5,025,582 of OX421331.1, read as the reverse complement.
GTTACTCTCTCACTTATATAAATATGCTCATTAGTAAGAAAACAAAGATGAAAGATGGTTAAGGGAAAACACTAGTAGAAGAGATTTAAATATTCGATGTATACCACACCTTGAAGTAGTAAAAAAGATATTTCAAAAAAAAAAAATTTGATGAAGGTCCTCTTAGAAAAATGTTATTACTTAATTGATGACTTGTAAATCACATATAGCTAACAACTTCTTTTTTTTTTTATTGTTTTTTTTTTATTATAAATAGGTTAAATATTTTCATGTATTTAGAGACATCTAATGAATTTTATTGTTCTTGTTGGCATTTGACATTGTGTAGATTTTGTTAATTATAATTTTTTATTGTATTTGAGATTTAATGATTATTATTATTTTTACTAATTATCTTTGCTAATAAATGAATGACTAGAAAATTAATTAATATTATAGCCTTTAATATTTTTTTTTTGTTTTGTCTTTAGTGTTTCGTTTAATAAATTATATTTAAATTGCTGAAATTTTTATTTATATCGTGATTATTATTATTCTCTGTAATAACTTATAACTTGCAAAAATATTCGCATACAATGTAAAAATAGTTTTCTGATATGAAATAAATGAAATAATGTTGTTATTCAAGTGACTTATGGCATATATAATATTACAATTCCTTCGGCCACATTGGAAACTAATAATAAAACCTACAATATATATTTCCATCAACAACAGGAGAATACATTCATAAAACACATCGATCGTACAAATTTAGAACATGAGATAAGTCAAATCATGTTATATATATTTTCCTCATGGAATTGCCAATAAAATGAAATGTTTAAAATAAATGCTTTGCAAAATACTAGAGACCTGCCCCGATATCTCGGGTCAGGTCGCTAGTCGTCAGTTGTCTAGTCGGATAAAATATACCTTCATGTATTACGTATATGAACTTTTATCTGAAATCACATTCACAAGCGTAGAAGATCGAAAAGCGATTTCATTTTAAACTGTCTAAGATATGCATCCTGATCTCTGCGGTGTCTGTAATTGAAGCCGACGCGTCGCCAACGACAAATACTTTTTTTTTAAAAACCTTACACATATTGCCGACAGAAATTTAATAAAGTTGGTTTATCATGCACATGTGAGCCCATCCTATATTTTATAGCTAGTTTTTTTTTTTAAAGACATCTCCCGCACTAGGAATAAATCCTGTGTCGCGGGGGGCTTTAGAAACATACATGAAACGTACACAAAGAACACCCAGACTCGGAACAACAATTTGTGGATCACACAAAGTGTTGTGCTACGTGGGATTTGAACCCACGACACTTGGCGAAGTAGGAAACGGCGTGGTGACCGTTAAACCACTAGGCCAAACGTGCAGCAGTTGAGATTGTGAATGCAGAACGGTTATTATGATGAAGCTGGAGAGAGCTCTAAAGGCTGTCCTGAAGGTTGGTACCTTCTTACGTTTCCTTTTCCATACTAAAGAACTTCACAAAACGCTGGTGTCCTTACACTTCGCCAACTATACGTCCTAAATGTTACTCTCAAACATTATTCATCACTGATGTATGATCCTTCGCATACAAATAAAACAGCAAAGCATAAAGTTTGATAAAACAACGCCGATTTATGATCTACTGTCTTCTCTCGAACGTTCTGTGGTTTTCTGGGTGGATTTATGTACAAAAATATAAACAAAACAAATTCAATGTACCCGATACAAGTGTAAAATAAGCTATCACTAAGTGATTGCTCTTAAATTTAATAGCTCTATAACTATTTTAGACACCACAGTTATATAATATATCCTCTGTTATTAAAGTATTAAACTGCATTTAACTAATATTGTATACTGGTGCACTGTTTTGTCCTTTTACCTGTAATAATATTATGTGTTTGCTTATCACTTGATACGGTCGTGTATTAATTATTTTGGACAATAGTTGTGCAAAATACACCTACAGCAGGATAAATACGTGTCAACTGAGCTGTTTGAAAGGATAAGAATTTAAAGAATTAATACCAAAATAGGAGAGATTCGAACCATATAACTGCAACAAAAAATTAGGTAACATTGCCGTATTATTAATTAAATATCTGTAAGGCGTAATACGGATTCAGGCTTCGATGTGTCTGCTAAGGTATGTTCGTCTAAATTTCTTGCTTGGTTAAGCTATTTCAGAGTATATAGTAGTATCCAGTATTAATATTAGTTAGGGAGTTTTAATTATATTTAATTTTAACACATGTTTCAATACTCCTACCTACATCCATGACGAATGGTAATGAATTGAGAGAAGAGACCTACGTCACACAGTGGGTTGTGCCATTGTGTCTAGACTAGTCGCTTAACAAGAAAAGGAGATTATCTTCGCTACTGATAACTTTTATACTGTTATGTTATAGATAGAATAGAATATACTTTATTGTACACCAAAAACAAATTATTACACTTACGATTTCAAGAAGATATGTACAATGGGCGGCCTTATTACTAAAAGCAATCTCTTCCAGGCAACCTTTGGATGGACATATTGACCGGAGAGAGAAATGAACGAAATATGGGGTAGTGAAGGTGTTTTAAAGTTATGAAGGTGTTAAATAATAAAATAAATAAATATATTTATACATACACATATACCTATACATAAATACATACACATATACAGAACATAAATATATGCAATATATATCCACAAATAAGAAGCATTTAGTCATGTACAGCTCGTCGTACAAGTCAGTACCTACTTATGGATCTAAGTAGTGATCTTTAACCATATTCTTAAATGACGTTAGTGTTTGGGCACGTCTAATGGATATCGGCAAGGAGTTCCATAATCTGACAGCCTGTACCGTGAAGGATTTGTCATAGAATATGGTAGTGTGGTTAGGTACCGTAAGCTCCAAAGTGTCCGACGACCTTAAGGATCTTATATGTGTGTCACTGAGGAATTCAAAGCGTTCCTTTAAGTAAGGTGGAGTTAATGGATTGAATAAGATACCATAAAGTATAGAAAGAATATGAGAATTCCGTCGAAGTCGAATTGGGAGCCACTTGAGCAATTTGCGAAATTCAGACACATGATCATATTTGCGTAAACCAAATATAAATCTAATACAGAAGTTTTGAAGGCGCTCAAGTTTATCAAGCTGCTCCTCAGTGATATCGAGATAACTGACATCAGCGTAATCGAGTATAGGAAGGAGCAGGGATTCAGCTAGCGCAATTTTAGTAACTGTGGGTAGAAAGTTTCGAAGTCTTCGCAGTGAAACCGCCGATGCAAACACTTTCCTACTAACTTCACGCAATTGGGGGCCCCAAGATAACGTACTATCGATCAGAATTCCTAGGCTTTGGACGCACTTACTGATCGGGAGTACAACGTCATTAAATTTAATGTCTGGTAAGACAAACCAGTCGATCTTCGAGTGCATTCTGGAACTGCCCACAACAACAACTTTAGTCTTAGATGGATTGACAATTAGACCATACTGGCTACTCCATTTACACACCCGCGCTAAATCTGAGTTCATAGTAGCAAAGGCTTCCGACAATTTGTTTAAAGGTGCTTGCGTATAGATTTGAAGATCATCTGCGTAAAGGTGGTAGGATGAGATTATTTTTTTAGAGATAGAATTTATAAAAATCGTGAAGAGTAAAGGAGATAAAACGCCACCCTGCGGTACTCCAGCAGACGTATTACACCACGAAGAAAATGATTCCTCAATGCGCACACGTTGCCTTCGCCCTAACAGGTAACTACGAAACCAATCAACCACCGTTGGAGATATGTTTATAGAGTGTTAAATGCCCAGCAAGATGTCGAAGTCTACTGTATTAAACGCATTGCTGAAGTCCAGCAGGGAGAGTATAGTAAGTCTGCCGTGCTCCATACCCAGCCTGATATCGTCAGTGACATTGACCAGCGCGCTTACCGTGCTGTGGCCTGTACGGAAGCCCGATTGGTAAGGATTGAGAAGCTTGTTCTTCATTAGGTAAGAAGTTAATTGTGAGTGGACGAGGCGTTCTAGGACTTTTGACATAAATGACAGGACAGAAATAGGACGATAGTCGGAAAAGGATGAAGGATTGGATTTTTTGGGTAGAGGGATAATTTGTGCTTCTTTCCAGGTATCGGGAAAAACGCTATTATTGAGGGAATGATCTAGGATGTGACATAAAATGGGAAGGATTTCATAAACAATAGGATGGATCATTTTACGACTTATGCAGTCACTTCCAACAGCATTGGAAGTTATGGACATTATACACTTCTTAATATCACAAGCAGTAATTTGATGAAAAAAGAACGGGGAAAAGTCAGGAGTTGGAAGTGATGAAAGATATTGTAGGGTATTATCTTTACAGATTTGACTATAATTAGAAGAACAGGAGAAGTGTAAATTTAACGAATCAATGTTTGTTGTTTTAGAAACCATATTTACTTGTGATTTTCCAACTCCTAGTGTTCTAAGAAATTTCCAAACTTTCGATGGGTCTCCGTTCTCGACCGAATTGTGAATGTATTGGCGTTGCGCTTTCCTACAAGCTTTACTGCAGATATTTCGTATGGCTATATATTTATCTCTATTGCTTGTCGTTGGGCGAGTCTTGAACCTGCTCTTGGCTATGGACTTTCTCGAAATCAAAGTTTTTATTTCAGCAGTAAGCCAAGGTGCAGGTAGATGCTTCATTTTAATAATACGGACTGGAGCATGTACATCATAAAGACAAGTCAGCTTACTGTTTAATATATTCACCTTCTCATCAATGCAGTCTGTGGATAATAATTTGCATTACTGATTTAAGTTCTGTCTCTCTCACTTCTTTTTTACCGATAAATATGGATCTACGCGAAGCAGACGTAACGTTGTTACAAACTGAAATGAGCTAGCGAAATGTCGCTCGACAATGTGAAGTTTATGATGCTGATGGTAGCAAGAAAGTACATCATAGACCGGGAGAGCGATATGCACAATGTGCCATATCCGAAAGGGTAAGCTTTGGAGGTGGTTCAGTTTTGTTCTGGAGAGGTGTAAGCTTAGAAGCTCGTACAGAGCTGGTTATCGTAAAAAGAGAAACTGTGACTGCTGAAGACTGTACATTCTTGAAGAGCATGTAGATAGATAGATAAATAACTCTTTATTGTACATAAACACAAAGATACATTTACAGTTTGTAAAATTACAATATAAAACAAAATAAAAAAGTTGTACAAATGGCGGCCTTATCGCGGACTGCGATCTCTTCCAGGCAACCGCTGGATGGAATAAGGGATAAAATATACAGGAAAGGAGGGAGTTGCGAATAATAGTAAGGGTCGTCCACAGTAATTTATGCGAATTACAAACTCGTAAGAGAAGGAAGACAAAAAAATAATAATAATAAGAAAACAAATAGAATTAAAATAAAAACAAAAACACAGTGAAACATACACTATCAGATACACACATAATATACACTACATGGCGGACATCACGGTTTTCATCACATCACTTTTCGGAAATGTTCCTTAATCAGTTTTTTAAAATTGCCAATTGTTTGTGCTCGTCTGATGGGCAGTGGCAATGCGTTCCATATACGTGCAGCCTGCACCATAAAGGACTTGTCCATAGAAGTCGTACTATGCTTCGGAATTTTCAAAATCAAGTTCTCCGACGATCTTAGCAACCTTGAATGTGAATCACGTAGGAACTCAAAGCGTTCCTTTAGATAGAGAGGAGTGTGGGGATTAAATAGAATATTGTACAATAATGTTAGAATGTGAGTATTCCGGCGAAGGCAACCAGTTGAGCTTATTCCGATATTCAGTGATATGATCAAATTTGCGCAATCCAAAAATGAACCTTATGCAGAAGTTTTGAAGGCGCTCAACTCTATTAAGTTGGTCCTCGGTGAGATCAAGGTAGGAGGCATCTGCATAGTCAAGAATTGGGAGCAGAAGGGATTCTGCTAGCGCAACTTTGGTCGCAATCGGTAAGAAGTTTCGCAACCTTCTCAGAGATCCCGCAGAGGCAAACAATTTCCTGCTGAGTTCTTGCAGTTGTGGACCCCAGGACAAGTGTTTATCAAAAATAATTCCTAGGTTTGTAACTGTGTCTGAAATTGGAATTAAGGCTCCATCGCAGAATACTCGAGGCTGTTGCGACCAATCCACTTTGGATAATAACCTAGTGCTACCGATAACTATTGCTTGTGTTTTTGATGGATTCACGGTTAACCCATGTTGCTTACTCCATACACAAATCTGCTCTATGTCCCTATTAATAGTTGAGATAGCTACTCCTAGTTGTTCTAATGGTGCTTGGGCATAGATCTGTAAATCATCTGCATAAAGGTGGTAGGAGGAGGCTAAATTTTTGGAAATGGAGTTTATGAAAACTGCGAAGAGCAAAGGGGATAAAACGCCACCCTGAGGTACGCCGGCAGTCGTAGTGCGCCAGTGAGATAATGTGTCCTCAATGCGAATACGTTGTCGGCGCCCGAACAGGTAGTTACGAAACCAGTCAATAGCCGTCGGAGATATGTTAAGAGAGCCCATCGTTGCAAGCAAGACGTCAAAGTCAACAGTGTTAAAAGCATTGCTAAAATCTAGCAGCACCAGCACCGTTAGCTTGCCCTTTTCGAGACCTGATCGTATATCGTCCGCGATATGAACCAGTGCGGTGGTTGTACTGTGACTAGGACGAAAACCAGATTGTAGGGGATTTAGAAAGGAATTTTTGTAGAGATAAGAATTAATTTGGTTGTAAACAAGACGCTCTAGAGTTTTCGATAGGAAGGGTAGGATAGAAATAGGACGATAATCGGAGAAAGTGGATGGGTTGGATTTTTTTGGTAATGGGGTTATTAAGGCTTCTTTCCAAGCAGCTGGAAAGTTTCCAGTAATTAGGGAAAAGTTAAATATGTGAACAAGGACAGGAATGATTTCTTCGAGAATCGGTAGGATCATATCGCGGCTGATACCATCACTTCCAACTGCGCTGGAATTAATTGAAAGTATGCTTTTCTTAACATCACAATCGGTGAATTGACTAAAGACAAATAATGGAGAGTCTGGAGTCTGGAGAGAAGAAAGATATTGTACAGTATTATTTTTAACTGTCTCGTCAAAATGAGACGACTTGGAGAAGTGCTGATTCAGCAACTCGATATTTAAGTTATTGGGAACATTGTTATGTCGTGATTTTCCAACTCCTAGTGATCGAAGAAACTGCCAGACTTTAGCTGGCTCCCCATGTTCAACAGAGGTATGGATAAATTGGCGTTGTGCGTTTCTACACACCTTATTGCAGCGATTCCGAATAGCAACGTATTTCTCCCTGTTCGCACTAGTTGGACATCGTTTAAATCTAGACTTGGCTACAGTTTTTTTTGATAGGATCATTTTTATTTCTGTAGTGAGCCAGGGAGATGGCAGATGCTTTACCTTTATTTTGCGTAGTGGTGCGTGTATGTCATATAAACTAATCAAAGTATTAGTGAAAAAGTCAACCTTTTGATCAATGGAGCTCAATTCGTATAAGGGATTCCAGTCAATACTGTTCGCATCCATGCGAAGATCTCTAACATCCATGACTTTAAAATTGCGCTGCAGAAGGATTTTAGGTTTAAGTTTTGAAGTGCGGATTTTATATGACAGAAAAATAAGATTGTGATACGAAAAAGCATCCGCAGAAAATTGGCCGTGACAGGCGGCATGTTCAGGTGACGAAACAGCGATAATGTCAATAAGTGAAGGAATACAGTTTGGAAAGTAATGTGTGGCACTTAGAGGAAGAATGGAGAGATTATTAGATTGTAGTGTGTAACGAAAAGAGGAGGACCGGAAATCGTTTTTAAGAAGACAAGTATTAAAGTCTCCCATGAGGATAGAGTGACTGTACGAAGGAGTAAAGGATTCAAGGAGGTTTTCTAGGGAAGAGAAGAAGTTGATGCGGGAAGAAGGACAGTAATATGTACCTAAAAGGATTTTGTTATGATGAAGTTCAATTTCCAAGAAAAGATGCTCGCCAGCATCTGGAGGCGGTGGTTGTGCTGACATACTTAAGATTGTATAAGAAATATGTGCTCTAAGATATATGGCCACACCCCCACCACCACCCCATGTACGGTCATTCCGAATAAGATGAAAGCCAGGCAAAGAGTAGGATGCTGATGGGAGACAGGGTTTTAGCCATGACTCAGAAATGCAGATAGCATGGATGTTCGTACAGTCAAAGGAAGCGAGCATATCGGGAAAGTGAGCCGGAATACTCTGGGCATTGATGTGAACGACATTAAAGTTACCCGGGACGCCAGAGAACTGATTAGTCAGTAAGTCGTACAAAGAAGGAACACTCGCAAAACTATCGTCCCCACTACTAGCTGACAAGAAGTCCTCCGAATCAGAGTGTGACAATTCAAACATAATAGGCCCGCTAATTTAAATGTTACGAGAACACGTAATAAAATAATGTAATTCCTATCCAAAGTAATGAGACAACAATGTAAGCGTGTTTCTAAAAAAGAATCAGTAAAATATAAATATAATATGAAAACAAAAAAAGACAAAACAAAAAAAGACAATATATATACAATAATATGCTAAGTACTAAGTTATGTACCCTCACAGTACACCAGTATAGCTAGACGTTTAATTAATTAGCCGCCGGTTCGGTGTTATGCATTATTAGAATAATATGCCAACATATTATATATTCGTACTATTGTTCTATACAGACACACAGCATTAGAGATACATATAATATTTAGAAGAGTAGAAGTAGCAAAAAAAAAATAAAACTAAATGGATTAGTTATATAAAAAACAACATTGTCATTATAGCGAATCGGAACCTGCATCATACTGTGATCATCACTACAATGACATTTGGATGATAGGCACTTTGACACTTATGCTTTGACTTGACATTTACAAAATTGTTTTGACGGAATTTGACGTGATACCAGTCATTGTTTGTAATTTATAATAATAAAAAGTGGAGGTATGACCTGCATATTATAAATATGTCTACGGCGGTACATGTGTGGAAGTGCCTTTCGCGTCTGAATGTAAACAAACAAACTGGATATTTACTTTTTCGCTGCAGCCCTTTTGGATTTTGTGGTAGCTACTTTTGCAATCACCGCAGGCCTTTGACTGCTATCTGCAATCCCGTGACTGAGCTCCATCATTGATGAGATCCTGTGCTGTTTTCCGTCTGGGCCCAATATATATATGTGACCCTGCCTAGTCCAGCTGTTGTTCACACCGTATCTTTCCCGGGCAGCCATGAAGATGTCATGACGTGTCTTCGTGAGAAACTCCGATACAGTGATGTTGGAGCCTTTAAGCTTGGTTTTGCTAAACCAGATACTGTCACGAATTAGAACAGACTGCAGCTTAACTAGGACTGGTCTAGACTTTTGTGGACTCATTTGTCGACCCAGTCTCTGGCATCGCTTGATGTCTTCCACAGTGAAATGCTCTTGCTTTTAGCATGTAGTGCCATACTCAGGATTTATCGGTCCAGAATTTAAATTAATGCACGATAATGCGCGCCCACTGCTATGTGCGTTAAAGATTACTTACGAGATGTGGGAATACAGGTTCTGGACTGTCCAGTACTAAGTTCAGACCTTAACCCAATAGAACATTTATGGGAAGAGCTAAAACGGCGAGTTAGACAGCGAGAACCAGCTCCTGAGAACATACAACAGCTGCAGGCGCCTTTATTGGAGAAATGGGAAAACATACCCCAATCTATCATTAAAAAACTGATACAGTCCATGAACAAAAGTATGATAAGTGTTATCAAAGCCAGAGGAGGCAACATCTCTTACTAAAGGAGAAATATGAAGAAATATTGACATCAGCTTTCCAAAGGAGGGCCTTTGGAAAGAGTCACGAAATACACCTATCTTGGGCAAGAAGTCAAACTTGGAAAAGAAAACCAGGAAACAGAAATTAGCAGAAGGGTGCGTCTTGGCTGGGCTGCATTTGCAAAACTGGACTTTGCTTTTCGAATGAATCTCACCAGCAGTCAGAAAGCACGTATATTCAACCAGTGCGTCTTACCCGTCCTTACCTACGGAGCCGAAACTTGGGTGACAAGGAAGGCTATACTTCAGAGACTCTTAGTCACCCAAAGATAAAACAAACAAATGGTTAAGAAAACAAAGCAAAGTTGCAGATATAGTAAAGCGTGTAGCCAAACTGAAGTGGCAATGGGCAGGTCACGTAGCCCGTAAGTCTGATTCGTGGTGCAAAGACCTCTTAGAATGGAGACCGTTTAAAAGACCAGTTGGCAGACCGCAGATGAGATGGAAGGACGACATCAAGAAGGTGGCGGACTAAAATTGGATACAAACTGCCCAAAATAGAAAGAAGTGGAGGGGGTTGAAGGAGGCCTACACCAAAATGGTGAAGAAGGCTTGAGATGAGATGAGATGATTGACATCAGCGAAACCATTTAGTTTGAAAGTGAAAACGTCTTTAGCGACGTTGTGCACTTTTTGGGATGAGTAAAAAATGTTAAACTCGCGTCAGGACACGTAACCTGATGGAATATTCGTAAGACAGAGGCGTGGAGGTAGGAGATAAAGTAATATCCCCCTCTCTTTCTACCGGCGAAAATGTTTGCCTGCTCATGCTGTTTCATTTAAGCGGCGCAGGGCGTGCAGCCTGCTCATGTCCAGCCAGCGCATGCACGGATGGTGAAAGCTGATGGCTCAACTGTCTGTATACTTGTAAAATTCATGTAGGTATATCAAGTATTTAAAATATTGAAATTGAACAAAGTGCATCTATTAATGAAAAAAAGTGACGAAGAAATAGTGAAAGAAAATGAGTAACTACTTTATAAAAATACTAGATGAACCCCGGCTTCGCTCGGGTTTTGGGATATACTGTATAGCATTAACCTATATTTTTATAACATCACAATAAGCATTTCTGTAGTTATCGGTTCTCAAGGAATATTTAAGGCAAAGCAAGGCATAGATTCGTATAGAATTAAAAATGCATTATTTTATTTAAGAATGAATATAAAATTAATAAAACTATATTTTTAAAAAGTTTTGTTTTGAAATCCAGTAACGACAACATACTTGGTAGTAGGTGGCCTAATTTTACTGTCCACCAGTTTAGAATCAAAATTAAATAACACTTCTAAAATTTACACTATACTTTTATCATGACAAATGTCATTGTAAAGTATCAGTAACATTAAACTTTTAATACATTAGGCAGCATAAAACTGATGTAAAACTGCTAGAAAATAATTTATTATGACATATCAACGATCATAATACTATAGGAACTTTCTAAGTACTCACATATGGTTTTACTCGATCGAGCAAACATGTCGAAACATGGTAAAAACCACGGCATGGGCTTTCGTCTACACGGCTCGATGCGAGCCTTCGTGTTGTGAGTTTTGCGGTCCACACGTTAATTTTTACTCGTTGTGGAGTAAAACTATCGAGTTATACCGCATGTGAGTACGGACTATTAGGAATACAATATTGAAATTTAAATAACACACAAGACACTAAACTTTTATCAAACATAAACTTAAATTAAAAAAGTAACATTAACATTTACTTTAGTCAGCCTTAAGTTGAGGTATATAAATATGGATCATCAAAGATTACAATGTTCAACTGGTGACTGAAGCGCCTGCGCATTGTCGCGGGGTCGTGATTTACTCGCAATTTGCTTTATTGTGTATGTATTATCCACCAAGTTTTTTATGCAATTTTTTTTTTTATGATGGTTTATAGCAAAAAATTAAACTAGCACAGACAGTTTAAACGCCGGTTTTATTTGTAAAAGAAAACAAGTAAATTTGTTTTAGTGTATTAAAATATATTTTAGAAGGAACAGAAAAACGACTAAACGCATAATATCAGTTTATTGTAGATAGGTAAAATGTATTATCTATTAAACAATAGTATTTTAGAGTCGAGTAAAATGAATTAACTTACAATGACTACCAATTTAAATCGGAGCAAAATGTTTTAACTTACAATGACTATTATTTCAAATCGTAGTAAAATGTTTGAACTCCATTGGTGAAGTAAAATCAATTTGAGTATAATGTATCAAATAAAAAAATGGTAAGATTAAGATTAAGACTTGGTAAATTGTTTTAACAATCACAGTTGGTTAAAGTCAAATAAAGCAAAGTAGCTTAAAGTATTTTTTTTAGTTGAGAGGTGTTTTAATGACAAAATTCACCATTTACTATGGAGTTAAAACACAAAAAAATATGAAAATGATCAAAATCACGGTGTATTAACGACCACAAAAGTCATTAGATCGAGCTGAAACTAGGACCATTCGAAAGAGCTCGTTCTCCCGATTCCAATGGTATATATAACTCAATATCGCCTAAAATGACGGTTAATACATTATGCCTTTCCATCGTCGATATGTTGATCCCTAGACACTTTTGATGTGTGTATTTCCTTAACTGTGTAATTGTTGTGAAGTGTCTGTAAACGTGCAGCGAATGCCTGAACGGGTGTTCGTTGCGCGTTTCGACGCTGTGTGTGGTACCCTACTGAGGCCGCCAACCTTCTCCGCTTCAGGGTCCACCCTACGGGTTCGCATCCACCCTACGGGTTCACGTCCACCCTACGGGTTCACGTCCACCTTACGGGTTCAAGTCCATCCTACGGATTCGAACCCATCCAACGGATTCAAGTTCACGCTACGGGTTACAAGTTCACCCTACGGGTACGAAGCCACCTTACGGCCAGCGGCCAGTCTGCGGCCAGAGCGTCGGGTGACTCCACTGCGCCGCGGCACCGACGAAGGGGCCACCACAGGCACGTCATATCCAGTGTGCGACCCCGATTCATTAAAACCCTGAGACGAAATACCCGCAACCCTGTTAATTAAGCTGCCCGAGCAATTTCTTTCTTTTATTTCAAATATACTAAGTGTTACAATAATTATATCTTTCATTTAAATATCTCACGATCAAAGGTTACAAGAGATAGCCGCTGAACTTTCTGTTTTTCACGAGTCGATTCGTGCCATTTTTAACCGACTTCCAAAAAGGAGGAGGTTCTATGTTCCACTGTATGTATTTTTTTTTTTTTTATGTATGTTACCCGATTACTCCGTCAGTTGTGGACCGATTTTGAAATTTTTTTTTGTATTCGACAGGGTATGCTTCCGTGGTGGTCCCATTGCCAGCATATCAGGATCTGATGATGGGATCTCAGGGAAATCGAGGAAAACCCTCATTTTTTATAGGCACATACTATGTTTTTCGTATATTTTCTGAAGTTACACCGATATTTGCGTCTGGTAGTCATCATTTTATGATGATGAGCTGATGATGTAAGGTACCACTCCTTAACGGTTAGGAGTTGGAGGATAAATATTTAAATATCATATGTATATAAGTTACCTTTAGTCGTATTCTTACAAATTATTTAGGTAAGCTGATGATGGAAGGTGGAAGGTACAACTCCTCAACGGTTAGGAGTTGGAGAATAATTCTTTCAATTTCATACGTATCTAAAGACCTTCAGTCGTATACTTTCAAGCTATTTAGGTGAGCTGATGATAGAAGATTAAACTCTTCAACAGTTAGGGATTAGAGGATGATTTTAATATTACACGTACCTTAATTTGTATTCTTGATGATGAAATTTGATGAAATAGTTCAACTTACTACTTACCTACGATTGTTTGCACTAAAAACTGTAAAATAAAAACTTTTTATAAAAAAAAAACCGACTTCCAAAAACATCCAACGAAAACTCTCTGTCAAAAAACACTTAAAAGCGTAAAATAAACTGGTTCTTCATAAATTGCCTATACCTAATTCTTTATTCATTTAAATAGTAGTATTATAATGGGTGCTAGGTACCTAAAATCTGTTTGAAGTCGGTGCTAAGCCAAAAAGAATACAAACGAACAATTACAAAAGTCTAAGCGATAGTCACTTGGCACCGACTTCAAACAGATTTTAGGTACCTAGCACCCATTATAATACTACTATTTAAATGAATAAAGAATTAGGTATAGGCAATTTATGAAGAAACAGTTTATTTTACGCTTTTAAGTGTTTTAAATAATCACTATGAAACATGTTGCCGCTCAGCTAGTCCCAAAAGACCTGAATTTTCTTAAAAAAATCACTCCAATGAGTGTCGACGAGGACATGCTAGAACGAGTCAATTCCGACCCAACATTCATGAAACGCATTGTTACTGGTGACGAGACGTGGGTTTACGAGTTTGACATGCAAACTAGTCAACAAGTGGCAACTTCTTCGAAAGTGGCGCCTTCCCGAAACCGAAAAAACCACGCCAAAGTCGCAAAAAAGTCAAAGTCGTGTTGACTGTTTTCTTTGACTCACGCGGTGTTGTGCACTCGGAATTCTTGCCGGAAGGTCAAACGGTAAATAAAAAATATTATTTGAGCGTTATGCGGCGTTTAAGAGAGCAAACTCGATGAGAAAGGCCAGATTTGTGGCAAGAAAATTCTTGGATTTTGCACCACGATAATGCGCCTTCGCACAAGGCCATTATTGTGAACTAATTTTTGATCAAACACTCAACAAATACCATCGAGCAACGACCATATCCACCAGATATGGCACCAGCTGACTTTTTTCTTTTTCCTAAACTCAAATTAACACTTGCACAGATTTACACGTGACACCCGTTTTCAATCGGTAAAAGACATAAAGAATAATTTGCAGCGAGAACTAAACTCAATTCAAGCGATGAAGTAAAACGGACACGCCACAGTATTTTTAAATATTCTATATTATACTGCTAATGGTAAAAGCTCTTTTTCTTAAGTTTTATCAACTAAAGAAGATAGCTAGTAGGAAGTGGCCCCTTCGGCCACTAGATTTTATTTACTTACTTTTATTTGCTTTATGGGTACGCCCATATGCATATATTACATTCCCTTCGGCTACATTGGAATATGTGTACGTTGTTTTACAAAACCTATAAATATAAAAACATCATATAGTTTGAATTTTCAATTTAAAAGTATTAATCGATACCAACAATGTTTATTCCCAACATGAGGATAAAATATTAAAACGCGTCAATTAAATTTATTTAGAACATGAGGTATGAGTCAAATCAGTGGTTGGTCAGAGCAGCTCAGTGGTTGAATTTAGGAAATTATATATAAATAAATACTAATAGATATATACCAAAAGCCATTTCACACCAAAGATCTGCACTCTCATGTTAACATACAAATAGTTCCATCTCACATCACGTGGTCAGCAAAATTATTTCTGAAAATCTAATTTTTCAAATCAAAATTTCTTAACAGCTGGTCCTTTGGCATCCTTCTCTGGGAAATATTGACGCTTGGCGCTACACCGTACCGAACTGTTCCAGGACAATATCTGTCTCAATATCTTAGAGCGGGACATCGTTTGGAGAAACCATCTAGTTGCAGTCTTGACTTGTAAGTGTTTAAAGCATGTTTGTAAGAACACCTTAATTAAAGGCCAAATCATGGGGTTTCAGCTATGATAACTTAATGTTTGTCACAGACTTAGACGGGAATATATTACAATACATAACATTCTCGCTTGAATTTCCCATATAAAAGATCACACATTGTAGATGACTGAAAATGTCTTGTTTATGTTCATTTCAGGTACTTGCTTATGCGTGAATGCTGGTCGTTCTCCCCCAAAGGTCGGCCTTCTTTCACCCTATTAGTAAAAGAACTGGACAGGATTCTCACAAAGATAACAAACGTAGAATATCTTGACCTTAGTTCTCCTGAATCAGAAACCTCACAAGTTACAAAAACATTATGGCTTTCAAAAATATAAGTCCTGAAAATAAAACTCTACTTTTAACTACTGACGGGTAGTAAAAGAGGCTGCAATGCCACCTCAATCAAGTCAAAAAACAGATCTTGGTGCCTTGGCAATGGCGGCATGCAGATAAGTTGACGCTGATTTACACTCCGTAGACTCTTGTAAAGATTGTTAGGACTTATTGTGTTTAAATGATAAACTAATTATTTACAGTCTCACTTTTGTGAAACTGTAAAATCTTAGCCTTATCGAATTATAAAAAAAAAACATTTTTTTAAGAAAAGCGAACTTAACTAGTCAATATTTCATTAGTGTAATTGAGATGGATAGTAATGGCCATGAACTCTGATACACTAACCTAACTTCGACTTAAGTCAGGACGGGTAAGTCAAAGTTTGTTACCTGGATCCTGTATGGTTCAACGAGAGGAGAGGTTGTGTTGAGGAATCCTGTTTTATTAAGTTTCCAGAACATTTCTATAGCAGAAGCAGTATGAGTATATAATTTAATAAGTTCCGGTATACTCGTATGCCACCTGCAATTATGCCAAACGCAAAACAACTACTATTTTTCGTTGATGAGCAGGTGTTAATTATTACATTATACATTATTTTATTATTATTTCATTATCATATTTTGTATAAAAGCTAAGAAATGTAACCTAAGATTTGAAATTTCAAAAATGTGGTGTGAACCATGATATAAATATACAGGTATGACATTCCGAAAGCTACTCAGGGTGGCGTCACTATCCAGCTACCACTTATAGCAATACTAGCTGACCCGTGCCCACTTCGTTGGACGGTAAACATTTTTTTCTCCGACTAACTTTGTAAATTCAGCTACCACGAAAAAGTCTTTACACTTTTCGGGTTATTATATAGCCTATGTCACACCCAAATAACGTAGCCTTCTATTGGTAAAAGAATTTTCAAAATCGGTTCAGTAGATCCCGAGATTACCCCTTACAATTTAACAAATATACAAACACACAAAATTTACTTCTTTATAAAATTAGTTATAGCAATATAACATGAAATGATGAAAACATTTTCAGTCACCATTCTATTTAAAAAAATGTAAAATGCATTTAAATTATTGGTTTATGTACACAATCAAACAAAATATTTGAATCTAAATATATGAAAACGTAAAACTTTATTGTTCTATCGAATTCACAAAGGGAATAATGGTTGTTGAGAGTTATTATTTCACACTACTGATAACACTGAAACGTGTTATGTCAGTGTTTTTCCGTATGTCCCTATCTTCGTTACACGCATAACCGCATAAGTCTGTCTCGTTCAGTGCTAGTGTATACAGCTATTCTCAAATATTTATTTGTATTTACAATATATAACAAAATGGTTTGTTGTTCTATTCGGAACTGTAAGAGCAGAGCTATAAAAGGCGGTACACTAAGATTTTTGATCGAAGCAAATGCTTCTAAAAGACTATGGGCAGAAGCAATAGTACATAATCAATCGAACCCCTTCCAGAACTTTGAAAGGTGAAACACCATTTTTTTATGGAATAGGCGGGCAAACAAGCAGACGTATCGCCTGATGGTAAGCGATTACCGCCGCCCATGGACACCTGCAATACCAGAAGCGTCACAAGTGCGTTGCCGGCCTTTTGGTGAGGTGGTAGGGGAGGTAGGGGAGGTACGGGCCTCCGGTATCCTCAGTCACTCGGTGAAACACAGCGCAAGTATTATTTCACACCGGTTTTCTGTGAGGCCGTGGTATCACTCCGGTCGAGTTGGCCCATTCATGCCGAAACGAGGCTCTCCCACGGTAATCCTTTTAAAGAATGGAGAGAGAGGAGAGAGAGAATGGATTAATATAATACCATCAGGTAATCATCTTTACATTTTAGGTATAGGCTACGGAAATTATTTATTAGAGTATCCATTCCTTTCTGAGTATATGTTAGACTACCGATCCTTAAAATTTAATATCTCCGAAAATGACGTAATTCTGGGCCGACTCTCAGTTTATACAGTTTGTCCCTAACAATCAGGGTCAAAACTTATGTATTTAAATTATTTAGTAAATTTTAATTATTTAGTAAATAATTAAATTATTTAGTAAATAATTAAAATACATAGTATTTTAATTTTATTATTAAGTAGGTTGTAAAATCTCCCAAAAAGTATAAAGTTTGAGAATTATTAGCGATAGTGATGATGACGTCATCTCGTGCTCTATGTATCTCGGAATGTCATACCTGTATTTTTATATCATGGTGTGAACCATGTAGTACTGAGTATTTAAGAATGGTATACTTTGCTTTAGTAGAGGCAAAATTAAGGTATAGCATCCTGTTTTGGGGAGGAAGCTATGCACGAAGTTAGTTTACAGAAAAGAGCCATTGGGAAAATTGAAAGAATTGAAATATCAAAATCTTGCAGACCATACTTCAAAAAACTAAAAATATTAACCGCTCCTTGTATATATATTTATATTGGTGTTACTCTCTGACTTATTTAAATACGCTCATGAGTACGAAAACAAAGATGAAAGATGGTTAAGGGAAAACACTAGGAGAAGAGATTTAAATATTCGATGTATACCTTGAAGTAGTAAAGAAGAGTGCAGTGTATTACAGTTCAGTCAAAATATTAAATAAATTGCCTTTGAAAAAAAAAAGTATTTCTAAAAAAATCTGATGAAGTTCCTGTTAGAAATATATTATTACTTAATTGATGACTTGTAAATCACATATATAAAACGTTATTTTACCCTTCTATGAATTCTCACCTCTTACAGATACACATCCTCTCAATCACACATGAACCTGAACACACAGTCCCACGTACACATACACCCTCATACAGACATAGAGAGGTTCACTTCACACATTTCATTTTCATTTCAATTTAGATTTATTAAACTTTCTTTTATTATAAACACTAGTTAACTTGAAATTCCTGTGAGGAATGGCGCTGTTAGCCGAAATACAGGTTGAAATGTGAAAATAAAGACACTTATGAAGTGGAAATAAATAACGCTATCGCTGCCGTTGTTGATTGGCTTAGTACCAATAACCTTAAGATTAATTTACTTTAAACTAAAATGATACAGTTTCAAACCTATAGACCACAACAAACTGATTTAAATATAACTTATAACAATACTAAGGTAGAAGAAGTCGATTCAACAACGTTTCTAGGAATAGTTGTAGATAAAAATTGTAGTTGGAAGTCGCACATTGAACACGTTTGCGACAAGTTGAAAAGATTTGTGTATGCCATAAAAAGAATCCGAGAAACTGTTTCAACAGATGCAGCACTTAGTGCTTACCATGGCTATGTATCCTCGGTACTTGCATACGGCCTACTATTGTGGGGAAATTCCGTTGAAATTGAAAAGGTATTTCGTGTACAAAAGAAGTGTGTAAGAGCAATATGCGGGGCATGGTTTATGGATAGCTGCAGACCAATTTTTAAACAGTTCAATATTTTACCGCTAGCATGCATGTACATTAGGGAACTCTGTGTTTTTGTAAAACAACATCCTCAATACTTTGATCTTCAATCAAATGTAACAAAAAGAGACATCATACCCAGAAATGTCCACAAAATCTTTCAACCAAGAAGCAATCTAGAAATACATAAAATAAATTCTTATATAACTGCAATTATAGTTTATAACAAATTACCAAATGTATTCAAGGATCAACTTTTAAATATTTTTAAAAGTAAACTAACCAAATGGCTTCTTGAAAAATGTTTTTACAATTTAAATGATTACATGACAAATAAGGAATGAAAACATAGTGACATGATTTTTATAGTTTTTTTTTCTTTTTTTAATTATCCTTAAATTAATTTTAATTCTAATTTTAATCCTTAATTATCCTTGATTTTGAATTGTATTGACATCTCTAAATTATCTTGACATTTACTAAATTGACATATCTTATCTATTGTGACATTTAATAAACCATAATATTTTTTCGGCATTCGGTAATTGATTTGTTGAATTGTAATTTTTTTTTTTATTATTATTTTAAAATCATAATAAAATTATTGAAATCAATTAAAATTGACACTGACATTTAGTGTATTGCATGCCATTAATGTAATGTAAGACATTGCTAGTTGCACACCATTGTTATGATAGAATGTACTCGATCTTTATAGAATTATTGTGACCTGTTTTTGTACTACATTCTTGCAAATATATATCATTTCATTTCATTTCATTTACCTAGTTTGGCAACAGAGGCTATCTCATGTTCGATTTATAACATAAACTAGTTTTAAGTTGAACAGATTGTAATTTCTATTCGTGCAATAAATGATTATTATTATTATTAATTTCTTTTATACTATGTATTTTTTTTAAATTATGGATTTAATATTTTCATTTATTTAGTGACATCTAATGAATTTTATTGTTCTTGTTGGCATTGGAATATGTGTATGTGTACAAAACCTATAAATATAAAACCATCATATAGTTTGAATTTTCAATTTAAAAGTATTAATAGATACCAACAATGTTTATTCCCAACATGAGGATAAAATATTAAAACGCGTTAATTAAATTTATTTAGAACATGAGATACGAGTCAAATCATGTAATAACATATTTTCCTTATGAATCGCCAAGAAAATTAAATGTTTAAATAAGTGCTCTGTATAAAATTAAAGAAAAAAGTAAAAAACAATACCGTCTGCGTAAGGGCCCCGCAGACTACAAACTTTTTAATCTGCCGATAGTTTAATCGGGTTGGGCTGAAAACGCGCACTTTTTTCTTTAAGGAGTGGACCTTACGGGCCGTCACTCCACCGGGGTTTGCGGCGGGCGGTGTGTCGGAATCGAACCGACTAAAACCACACGGTGTGCCACTCTGCGCCTGAGAAGGGAGGGATCCGGGAACTACTGTTATTAACACTTCCGGACCCCTCCCAGCGGCTGCCCGCACTATAGCGGGCACCGTCTACTAGTTGACTCTCAATTTAGGAAACACATGTATGGCACACGCGTACGTCGCCTCCTCGCGGCTTGCCTCTGAAGCGGATGGAGGGGAAAACCCGTCCCGACGATCCGCGGCCACACTCCAGGCGGCATGAGGTGCTGGTAAGCTCGCCTACGCCACCCGGTTCGCCAGCGGCGGATTGGGTCGCGGATTAGGTCTGAGTGGAGGTCATCCTCTCGGACCTTCTCCACCACTCTGATCAGAAGGATCTGCGAAATTATGTCTTCGCAGAAGGTTGCGACCACGGTAAAATAGCTATCGCTAGCGGCCATGGAGCGTATGACGGCCGATGGCGAGGTATCTCCTCTGATGACTGCAGTGAGGGCCCGACGCTGCGACGCCCAAGTCAGACGCGGCTTCACGCCACTCGCGTACCTCTTCGGGCGGAGGGCGAAAGCCATTCTCCGCCCGGAATTCAGCCGCCTGTCGATAAACTTTCGCCTCCAAATCCCACGGGGGTATTCCGGTCAAGACGCGCGCCACCTTGGTCGATACGGTGCAGTAACCGCATATGGCTCTGACCGCCAATACCCTCTGAGGTCGCCTGAGTCGCGCCTTATTCTGGGCGGTCAGAGCCGCCACCCACACCGGTGCACCATACAGTGCCATTGGCTGGACAACCCCCGTGTACAGCTGTCTCGTTGCGACGCTGCTCCAACCAAATTAGGCAAAAGTCGCCCAAGAACAGCGGCAGCGTCGACCAGCTTGGGAGCAAGCTGTCTGTTTAGTCCTTCCACCAGTGCTACTTCCCTTGGAGTGGAAGGAACCTTGTGAATAGCCTAATACGGCTCAGAGATATAAGCTAAGTACTCGCAGACCGATTGCTGGTGAATCGTTTTACAATTTAACTAATAGCATAACAGATACAGTGGCCACACGATATCACACTGGAAGCTATATTACAATCCCTTCTTATGGCACTGGCCATATTTGATTGTTCTCGAGAGTTCTATGTCCCGTGACATTCACAATTTTATTTTGATAGGCCCACTTTTGCAGGCACACTAAACTATCAAACACATGAAACAATAATGAACGCTCCCAAAGCGAATTATACAATTTCCGAACAAGCTTTGGGGAGGATTAAGTCCCCGGCAGGTTAGAAAAACAACCACCCGCGTGGACTACATTTTTCCGACTCATTTCGTGCTTCCAGAGCGTTTGATGAACTTAGCGAATGACATTTTGACCTAACCTAAAATGACACTTTTTTTTTTAAAGACAACTCCCGCATTAGGAATAAACATCATGACACAATTAACACCCAAACTCAGAACAAAAATTTGTGGATCACACAAGGTGTTGTCCCGTGTAGGATTTGAACCCACAACACTTGGCGAATTGGCAAGTGGCGTGGCGACCGCCTAAACCACTAGGCCAACCGTGCAGTCAAACCCTAGTGTCATTTCAAACCCTAGTGTGGCCGAGCGTACTGGAAAAACTATACGATTTTTTTATAGAATATAGCTAACCTATAGCATCCTTGTTGCTTGCCTGACCACCCCTGAAGACACTCCTGCGTCTTGTAGGACAGTGTACCGCAAACTTTTTGTGTTCAAGGTACACCTAGGAATATTAACATTTTTAGAGGTACACTATAAATTAATAAAAAATAGTTTTTAAGTAATATTAATGCACATTTATTATCAATCAACAAAACAGTGTACCTAATTAGTCAACAAAACAATATTTATCATTTATCAAAAACCTAAACTTAAAATTGCAGAATAAATATTTAATGCTAAACATGAGCCTATTTAATTGAGCATAGACGGTCTAAATTTGGAAAAAACATTGACAGGGCTGCTTTCATCTCTTCGTCGATCATCTTGAGGCGTTCCCTTTTTTTAACCGACTTCAAAAAAGGAGGAAGTTCTCAATTCGACCGTTTAAATGTTTTTTTTTATGTTTGTTTGCGGATAAGTTCGTCGTTTATGAACTGATTTTGATGATTCTTTCTTTCTTTCAATGGAAAGGAGATATCCCAACGGTGGTACCATGATAAGGACACTAAGATCTGATGATGGCATCCAAGAGAAATCGAGTCGAACATTGAAGTCGGTTTTTGTTTTTGTTAAAATTTACTTGTTGGTTCTTATTGTGGAATTGTCTAATATAGTAAACAGGAAATTGGCCTTCTTTGGAAACATACAGAGGGGCACTCAACATGAATTCCCGAGGCTTCTTTTAGAAGGGAAAATACCTGGTAGGAAGACACAAGGTCGACCAAGACGGAAGTGGATAGATGACATCAGGGCCTGGACTGGACTAGAAAAATATCACCAATTGAAAGAGGCCGCTCGTGATCGCGAGGAATACTCTTCCTTTATTTTAAATATTTCTTCTCCAGTTGTATGGTTAGGTACTGGCAGACAAAATAAAAAGTCCTCAGAAATTCTACATGTAAGCAGCTTATATGCACAGACCCCAAGCACTTTGGATAGGAAAGGAAGAATAGAAAAAATGCGAAAATGTTCAGGAAGTGAGGGACTACTTTTTTTGGGGAGAGGGATGACGTGAACCTTACGGCAATATAAATATTTTTTAAATATTTTTTCGGACATCTAACACACAACGCACTCTAGTCCCAAGCTAAGCAGAGCTTGTGTTATGGGTTACTAGATATAGCGAACTTATTTAATGGTTTTTTGACACGGTGATATAAGTGGTAGGTGGACTTGTAGGTGAGACGAATAACACGAAGGTTGTAGCGACTGTGGTATATTTATTGTCAGGAGCCCAGGGCTCCTGAATACTCTTGGTGTCACATGGTAACTGTGTTGAGAGTAATTCCTTAGTATGAGTGGTTGTATGCCCATTACAGTTTCCTTATATATACTGAAACCTATTGGTACAATGCATATAATCACGTACTGTACTTGCAGACAATAACTACAAAAGAATTTCTAACTACGTGACCGATAACATCCTTACATCTGAGATATGCTGTTATCGCTTAGCTATGTATATATTCTATTAATTTAACTAATATGAGTATATAGGAATAATATATAGGAATAATATATAGGAATAATATATAGGAATAATATATAGGAATATAACTCCCCCCAAACAAAAATTTACGGTAGTAAATTCAGACAACCGTTTTCTTATGCTACTTACAATTATGAAACTGCCCTATGGTAACATTATTAAACATGACAATTCAATTATATAACTTATTTACGATATAGTCAGACAGGGTCAAAATTTACTGCACAATACAAAACATTACTATGAAACACGACCTTACAACTTATTTACAACATAAACATACGAATCAAAACAATACGACTTGAGTCGCGACCTTCTTGTGTCAGAAATTTTTACACTTCATTGTCATCACATTCCATATTTCTTCGTCAGCAAAATCATTCTGCTGCTTATGACAAGGTTCGTCGTAATCTAGCAATAGATATTACTCCGATTGTTCGTGATAACGCGTCAGTTTTCTTCTGCAGACCTTTGCCTATCTGATGGTTAGCACGTATTTCCCAGCAGCAAAATAGCATATAGCATTATCGCAGACCATACCTTTTTATTCGCGATCAGTGCTCTTTTATTAAGGCATCATGGTTTTCTGGTTTCTTGTTGGCTTTATCCATTGGCTCGTTGTATGATAACCAAGAATATCAAGCTCGGATTCCAGAAATTCACTTTATCACATTTAATTGTGATTCCATATTCATTCTGGCGCTTAATTTTCACTTCTAGGTGCTTCTGTAGTCTGATAACTGCACTATACGTTTGTCCTTATGCGGCAACAAACTAATAATGGCCCTCGTATTGACCGAAACCTCGGAACCACTTTGTCGGTAGGTAATTATGAGGCGGTTAAAGGGGAATCTAGTGCAGATTCTATAAAGACACAATATATGACGCGATGGCTAACGTGACCTCGCTCTTGATTGCCTGTGACCGTGAAACTGCCATTTGTTTAACTCTGCTATGCTGATTTTGCAATTTTGCACTTAGCGACGTAATCTTTAACTGCATACTTGCTATTTGCGCGGTGAGCTTCGTGATGACACTGATATTGTTTAATAGTTGGATTACTGACGATGATTTTGAATGGTTAAATACCTTGTCCTCCGATGGTGAGCGACGATAGTCTCCATTTTCGTGAGCCATTTTGCTTGAACTCAGGCTTTTGCAGTAGTGACATCCTGACGATAGTCCTTTTCCGCAATGCTGCTATACAAGTTCACTATATTTTCTCCTTCAAAAGGTGCGAATAGATGCTTTTTTTTTTTTAGTTCAATTATCGAGATCGTTTTTTCTTTGTTCAGTTGTCGGGGTCACCAATTATAGCGAACTTATTTAATGGTTTTTTGACACGGTGATATAAGTGGTAGGTGGACTTGTAGGTGAGACGAATAACACGAAGGTTGTAGCGACTGTGGTATATTTATTGTCAGGAGCCCAGGGCTCCTGAATACTCTTGGTGTCACATGGTAACTGTGTTGAGAGTAATTCCTTAGTATGAGTGGTTGTATGCCCATTACAGTTTCCTTATATATACTGAAACCTATTGGTACAATGCATATAATCACGTACTGCACTTGCAGACAATAACTACAAAAGAATTTCTAACTACGTGACCGATAACATCCTTACATCTGAGATATGCTGTTATCGCTTAGCTATGTATATATTCTATTAATTTAAC
Organism: Diaphora mendica; assembly: GCA_949125395.1. Lineage (NCBI taxonomy): Eukaryota > Metazoa > Arthropoda > Insecta > Lepidoptera > Erebidae > Diaphora > Diaphora mendica. The sequence goes on along the minus strand of OX421331.1, from coordinate 5,000,121 downwards.
TAATATGAGTATATAGGAATAATATATAGGAATAATATATAGGAATAATATATAGGAATAATATATAGGAATATAACTCCCCCCAAACAAAAATTTACGGTAGTAAATTCAGACAACCGTTTTCTTATGCTACTTACAATTATGAAACTGCCCTATGGTAACATTATTAAACATGACAATTCAATTATATAACTTATTTACGATATAGTCAGACAGGGTCAAAATTTACTGCACAATACAAAACATTACTATGAAACACGACCTTACAACTTATTTACAACATAAACATACGAATCAAAACAATACGACTTGAGTCGCGACCTTCTTGTGTCAGAAATTTTTACACTTCATTGTCATCACATTCCATATTTCTTCGTCAGCAAAATCATTCTGCTGCTTATGACAAGGTTCGTCGTAATCTAGCAATAGATATTACTCCGATTGTTCGTGATAACGCGTCAGTTTTCTTCTGCAGACCTTTGCCTATCTGATGGTTAGCACGTATTTCCCAGCAGCAAAATAGCATATAGCATTATCGCAGACCATACCTTTTTATTCGCGATCAGTGCTCTTTTATTAAGGCATCATGGTTTTCTGGTTTCTTGTTGGCTTTATCCATTGGCTCGTTGTATGATAACCAAGAATATCAAGCTCGGATTCCAGAAATTCACTTTATCACATTTAATTGTGATTCCATATTCATTCTGGCGCTTAATTTTCACTTCTAGGTGCTTCTGTAGTCTGATAACTGCACTATACGTTTGTCCTTATGCGGCAACAAACTAATAATGGCCCTCGTATTGACCGAAACCTCGGAACCACTTTGTCGGTAGGTAATTATGAGGCGGTTAAAGGGGAATCTAGTGCAGATTCTATAAAGACACAATATATGACGCGATGGCTAACGTGACCTCGCTCTTGATTGCCTGTGACCGTGAAACTGCCATTTGTTTAACTCTGCTATGCTGATTTTGCAATTTTGCACTTAGCGACGTAATCTTTAACTGCATACTTGCTATTTGCGCGGTGAGCTTCGTGATGACACTGATATTGTTTAATAGTTGGATTACTGACGATGATTTTGAATGGTTAAATACCTTGTCCTCCGATGGTGAGCGACGATAGTCTCCATTTTCGTGAGCCATTTTGCTTGAACTCAGGCTTTTGCAGTAGTGACATCCTGACGATAGTCCTTTTCCGCAATGCTGCTATACAAGTTCACTATATTTTCTCCTTCAAAAGGTGCGAATAGATGCTTTTTTTTTTTTAGTTCAATTATCGAGATCGTTTTTTCTTTGTTCAGTTGTCGGGGTCACCAATTATAGCGAACTTATTTAATGGTTTTTTGACACGGTGATATAAGTGGTAGGTGGACTTGTAGGTGAGACGAATAACACGAAGGTTGTAGCGACTGTGGTATATTTATTGTCAGGAGCCCAGGGCTCCTGAATACTCTTGGTGTCACATGGTAACTGTGTTGAGAGTAATTCCTTAGTATGAGTGGTTGTATGCCCATTACAGTTTCCTTATATATACTGAAACCTATTGGTACAATGCATATAATCACGTACTGCACTTGCAGACAATAACTACAAAAGAATTTCTAACTACGTGACCGATAACATCCTTACATCTGAGATATGCTGTTATCGCTTAGCTATGTATATATTCTATTAATTTAACTAATATGAGTATATAGGAATAATATATAGGAATACTAGACAACTGATACAAATCCATATATACTTTTTTTTTGTAAATACATACATAATTATACATAGAAAACACCCAAAATCGAAACAAATATTTGTAGATCATACAAACATTTGGTCCGACTCGGGAATCGAACCCGAGACCTCATGATCAGCAGTCGCACACGCCAACCGCGAGACCAACGAGGCAGTCATCAGGCAATGAGAGGGGAAAGTTCCGGAGTCAAGGGAGAGGTTGATTATGTAGTTGATTACTAAGAGGATATGGTCCAGGATGGTTACAATCATACGACAGCTAATGCCATCATGCCCTATGATAGATGGGATAATATTTCGATATCCTCAGAGGGCACTGAAGACAACTCAAATGAGTCAATAACGGTACTGGTCCCAGATAAATATTTAGCGTTTGACACTTAGGCCGCTTTCTGACTTGTCGGTGTGGGAGCGGTGCGGATTCGTTTTGCTCGGTATACGCGGTACCGAAAGCTTGCCGAGCGCCTACATTTCATTGTGCGTCTTCTAATTGGCGCGATATGTGCGGGAGCGGAGAGAGACCGTTTCGTTTTACCGCATCTCGGGATGTACTTTGATGCTGATATCTTCTAAAATGCCTGATCTCTACGTCCTATAGTCACTCGGATCCCTTTAGTCGTCCAGGTGCCGGCCGGGGCACGTTTCAATTTTACCGTTTTAATAGGAGCGTGGATGTTACGCAGATTAATGACAGCATCGTTAAATATATATATATACTGACTTTTATTATTTTTACGGGAATTAACTTTACTGTTTTGCCTGACGTTTCGACCAGGTTGCACTGGCCGTGGTCACAGGCTGACTGGCTCAGCGGCGCACGCCCTCCGTCGTCGAATCCGTGAAGTCGAAGGTTCTTCATCCACTCACACATTTTCGATATTATTGATAAAATTGTTTCGCCATGTACCGTCACATACCACACTAACAGGGTCCCTATTCTGTAAGCAAACCGATGTGTTGCTATTCTGGTGTTTATCCGAATGCGCAGAAAAGCGAGGTGGTATGTTTTTTAACACTGGTTTCCACGCTGTAGATAATTTAAAACCATCTTCCCGATTGAAAGTTGTATGCTTTTTAATCTCAATCGCTTCACGTACAACTCTTGAGTAAAAGTGACGTTCGGTGGAGAGGACTTGCGTGCGGTGAAATTCAATCCAGTGGTTGATGCCTGTATCGAGTGCATGTTCTGCAATCGCCGATTTGCTCGTCTGTCGGTTCTTCACAGCAGCGATATGTTCTTTGACCCTTTCAGCAATAGTCCGCTTCGTTTGGCCTATGTAGGAACTTCCGCAGCTGCAGTCTATTTTATAAACACCCGGAGTTTGTAGTGGCAATATATCCTTCGGTGTGCCAACGATATTGTGAACTTTTATGCCTGGTGTGTATACTGTCGGAATGGAGTATTTCTTTAACACGGACCCGATCTTATCCATAACTCCCTTGACATAAGGCATATAGGCTGGTTGCCTGTTCACTTCTGGATACTTGCGTCTTATTTTCGGTTGCTTCCGTCCTCCATTCACTTGATATCCGTTACCTTTGAGTACCTCCTGAACATGTTCTAGCTCCCGTTCTAAATGTTCAGGGTCACAGAGATCGTAAGCTCTGTTCTTGAGTGAAGTCATAACAGATTGCAAGTGCCGGGGGTGATGATGAGACGTGGCGTGCAGGTATCTATCCGTATGAGTAGGCTTACGGTACACACAGTGTGACAAGGACCCATCTGATCTCACGGTTACTTTAACATCCAAGAACGACAACGACCTATCCGTCTCCATTTCATATGTAAACCTTATTTTAGGGTGAATAGAGTTAAGATGTTGTATATATTGATCTACTTCTTGTTTATTTCCTTTAACGATACTGAAGATGTCATCCACGTATCGCTTCCACAGCTTAACGGTATTCGGGCCGAGACTTAGAGCTTTCTCTTCAAAATGTTCCATCCAGATGTTGGCAAGTACTGGGGCTACAGGACTTCCCATCGCGACACCCTCAATCTGGAGGTAATGTTGACCTTGGAAAAGAAAATAATTGCCATCTAAACAGTGTTCAAGTAGATCTATATAGTTGAACGGCAGTTCGTTGTCTCTCAGCAGGTCTTTTACGACGTTTAAGCACTCTTTTATTGGAACATTGATGAAAAGCGACTCCGCGTCAAAGCTCACCGTGACGTAATCCGGTTCCAACGTGAGATCTTTTATGATTTGTATGAAGTGCCGTGAGTCTTTCACAAAAGACGGTCTTTTGCCTACAAGTGCTGCTTGTAGGCAAGCTGCGGAAGTTCCTACATAGGCCAAACGAAACGGACTATTGCTGAAAGGGTCAAAGAACATATCGCTGCTGTGAAGAACCGACAGACGAGCAAATCGGCGATTGCAGAACATGCACTCGATGCAGGCATAAACCACTGGATTGAATTTCACCGCACGCAAGTCCTCTCCACCGAACGTCACTTTTATTCAAGAGTTGTACCTGAAGCGATTGAGATTAAAAAGCATAAAACTTTCAATCGGGAAGATGGTTTTAAATTATCTACAGCGTGGAATCCAGTGTTAAAAAACATACCACCTCGCTTTTCTGCGCAGTCGGATAAACACCAGAATAGGAACACATCGGTTTGCTTACAGAATAGGGACCCTCTTAGTGTGGTATGTGACGGTACATGGCGAAACAATTTTATCAATAATATCGAAAATGTGCGGGTGGATGAAGAACCTTCGGCTTCACGGATTCGACGACGGAGGGCTCGCGCCGCTGAGCCAGTCAGCTTGTGACCACGGCTAGTGCAACCTGGTCGAAACGTCAGGCAAAACAGAGGTATGTAGTACCTTGAAATAGTGATCGCGTTAATTCCTGTAAAAATAATTATTATTATATCATGGAACGCGAAAGTTTAAAAGTTTGTAAATACTGACTTTGTTATTAACATTGGTAACAGCAGCCACACTCGTCCAATCTAATGTAACAGCATCTGCATGTAGCTTTTCGATATCCGTGCATTGAAAACTGCAGATCTGACGAACTTTAGGAGGTGCTTTGAGAGGCCTCAGGGTATAGGATAGGTAGATCAAATCGTCGTTGGAGAAACCGGGAGCAGGAAGTTGACCGTGTGAAGACACAAGGTTGGGGCTGAGCTAAGCATTAGATCAAGTCAGGTATCACGGTGTTAAGTATTATGGTGAGTTGCTTGTAGGGGCAGGATCTGGAGACTGGTGCATGGACGATTTGGAGCAGATTACATATTCGGGAGCAATTTCGAGTTCGAGAGGAGAGCTGGAAGTTCTGTGTTAAAATCTCCCATGGTGATGCGACGTAAGTGTCCCGACCCTAAAGATTCCAGAACTGTTTCCAGACTGCAGAAGTAGTTAATAGCAGGACAGTAGATCACACCTATAACAACGCTAACTCTCTTGACCAACCCACACTTAGTAGAGATAAAAGAAACAAAACGCCTCCCTCGTGCGTTCGCGTAATGTAAAGATCATATCGCGTAATATAAATTTGTGTACCTAAGTACTTTTGTTCAGTCCGTCTATTTAAGATTGTAGGATAACTTTATTTTTCCGCGGCACACCAACAGATGGCCACGGTACACCAGGTGCCGCGGCACACACTTTGCGTAACACTGTTGTAGGAGACCTAACACCTGTAAAACCTTGGAAAATTAGATTTTTGATGTTTTTGTTGAATTATTCGACAACCCTTATTCCCAAAATTATAAATTCTACATATTCGGATAGCGCTCATCTAGCCCTTTAATATAGATCCGGCATATAGAAATTCAAAAATTTGCCCGCCCGTCCTTCCATTCTTCACTGGGTAGGTGAACATAATGGGACAGGGGTAGCCAACCTGTGGTTTTGACAGAAAATTAATACGCTAAAAATTTCTCCTAAAGTTTCGTTTATTTTAAATTGGTGACGGAGGCGATATATACCTCTTCAAATAAAGTTAAACGTCTCTACTTAGAGTAGAATATTCATAGTCTTAATTAGAGTAAGCGACAATTCGCTCGCTTGTATTAGATCATAGAACTAGGCAGAGCTGCGTTCTACATATACTTTTATTTTAATTTTAGCTGTATTACACTTGACACTCACCCCCCTATACAGGGTCAGACAGACATTTTACACACTTGACAATTTTCCCCGTTTACTCGTACTACACATTACATCACACACTATCTCTCACACACACACCATGTACAAAACACCACCAACATCTGGCGCAGCCAAAACACAAGCTGCTCCCGGCTCCGCTACGTCACCTTCGGTAGTGCTGGACGCTGGCAGGACTTTCATTAAGAGACCAGAAACGAAGAGAAGGTCACTCGATAATATGGATCAATATGAAAGACAGAAAAACAACTACGCTGAGCAGCCGAGTGACCATCTACTCCAGGAGGTGATGAAGGCAGTACCCTCAGATGAGACGGGACATAAAGACCTTCCTGGAAGTACAATCCGACAAGGGTATCCGCATACTCTTCGAGTTGAGTAGGCGAGTGAAGAACTTGGAAGCAGTGGTGTCCGGAGCTACTACTACAACTGCAGTTGCTGTGTCTTCTGTATCCTCTGAAAGGGAAGAGGTAATATTGAAAAAACTGGAAGATCTGGAAAACACAATTTATGGTTGGATTGGTGAATCGCACCATAAGTTGAAGCAAGAAGTTAGGGACCTCAACACAAAAAACGAAATGCGGAGCGCTGACGTTATCAAAAAGATTTTCGAGAAAATTGAGGAGACCCAGGTCGATATTGACAAAACGACCGAGGGGTTCGTAGTACGCGCGCAGGCCCAACTCAAAGATCTGGTTGGTACTGTCGCCAGAGATGTCGTCGTCGAAGCCAAAACGCACATAAGCGAAATTACAAAAGGGCGGATATCTGAGAGCGACCCGGTCCCCAAAACATATGCCAGCACCGCAGCAGCCAAATCCGAGCGTCGACAGGCGCTTCATTCGATGGCGGTGACCTCTAAGGATAACCAGGAGACTGCCGATGAGGTACTCGTGAGAGTGAAGAAGGCGGTCGACGCCAGGGGTACCGGCCTTAAAATAAGTAAAGCCAGAAAGGCCAAGAACAGCACGGTCATTCTGGGCTGCGACACAGAGGTGGAACTAAATAAGGTGAAAGAGTGAATAGAAAGCCGTGGAGATGGCTTAAACGTAGCGCCCATGAAGAATAAAGACCCATTCGTCGTCCTTAAAGACGTCTTTATGGACAGCGACGACGATGAAACAATTAAGGCCCTTTACGCCCAAAACACCGACATCTTCATGGGCCTACCACAAGAGGTGAAAGACTTGACAATAAAGTATAAGAAAAGGACCAGAAATCCAAAGTCCTCTTACGTTGTCATCCGGGTAAAACCAAGGGTATGGCAGAGAATGACCGAGGCTGGAACCCTCTATCTGGACCTGCAAAAGCTCAGGGTAGAGGACCAGTCTCCGCTCATCCAATGCACGAAGTACCTTGCTTTTGGACACGGCCGCAAGTTCTGCACCGAGAGTGTAGACACGTGCAGCCACTGTGGAGGCCCGCACCTGCGCGAGAAATGCGCCGATTACACCGCGGGAATCGAACCGCAGTGCTGCAATTGCTTGCACTCTAGGCTGCAGAATACGGTTCATAATGCCTTAAGTGCCGAGTGCCCAATCCGCAAAAAATGGGACTACCCGGCGAGATCAAATAAAGCGTATCAGCTTAAAGGTATTATAGACCTGAGTATTTGATATGAATCTCAATTTAATACCAAATTGAAATTCATATCAAATACTCAGGTAACCGAGTTCATGAGGAAAAGGGTAGTAAGTTAAATATTTTAATATTTTTTTTATATGAAGTAACTAAAAAAATATGATTTGCGCAATTTTTCCTTTATCTGTGCTATAAAACGTTGCTCTGTACCAAATTTCAAGATTCTAAGTTCTAGTTCATTCTAAGTTGCGAGTTTCGAAATATGGGGTTAAATTGCTGTTTCTTTTGATTACGCTAACATAGAAGTTTGACTTTGTTACAGCTTAAAGGTGTTATAGACTTGAGTATTTGGTATGAATTTCAATTTAATACCTCTACGCGTTAATGAGGAACGTGGTAGCAAGTTTAAAATTAAAAAAAATATTTTTATGATGCGATGTGACAAAAAAATTATGCTTTTCGCAATTTTTCCTATAACTGTACTGTATTACGTTGCTTCGTATCAAATTTCAAGGGGTAAGTAACTTTAAAAATTTTAAAACTATTTTTATTAAAATGATGGAACGAAAAATTTATGCTTCTCGAAATTTTTCCTTTATCTATGCTATAAGACGTTGGTTCGTACCAAATTTCAAGATCCTGAGTTCACGGGAAGTATCCTGTAGGTTTTGATTCCCTTGCGAGTGTTGAAAATTTGCATCATAAACGACTGTATCTTTTGATTGCGTTGGCTTAGAAGTTTGATTTTTTCACAGCCCTAAGGCCCCTGGACTTGAATATTTCATATGAATTTCAGCTTGATACCTTCACGCGTTCCTGAGAAAAAGGGTCTTGAGAGACAGACAGACGGACAACAAAGTGATCCTATAAGGGTTCCGTTTTTTCCTTTTGAGATACGGAACCCTAAAAATACGCACAATTGCACGTCTACACTGTACCAAGGCTCGTAGCGAATGAATAATGGAATAAGATCTGCCGATCTTATTCATACTGCGCGCGTATATTCCACTCCATACTTATTAAGCAGTTGGCCCATATTTAGCCGATAGTTTAGTATGAAGGCAGTCGTGAATCCCATCCAATACTGAATCGTTATAATGTGCGCATAATACATACATACATACATACTAAGAAACCAACCAAACTACCGGCCGATTAAAAGTCTGCAGTTTGCGGGGGCTCTGGAAATCGTCATATTCGTGCGTAGGTGTCGAAACGTCTACACGTATAGCAATAATTCTTCTTCTTCTTTCGATGAAATGGCAACCAGCCGGATCATCTATTACTGCCAATGTCAATTATTTTTAGTCTTTAAATCTTGAGTCTTCGAGTCTTCAAGTCTTCGTCGCACAAATTTTTTTTTTCTTTTAAACCATTTACAAAACTATTTTCTTATTTATTTGTATCCACAAATTATTTATATTATTTTTGTTCTATTTTTCATCATCCATTTCATACAAAAATCTCATTAGTACATCTTTTTGTGGTCAAAATTATGGTCACATGAACCAAAGCTTTGCCGCACGAATTCGAATCGTAGCAATTCGCATCGCAAGTTCGTACGATGCCGCGTAACATAACATCGCATCGTAGTTATGTGTGGGAGCCCTTAGAGGTGGAGCCCGCTTTTTAAATACCATATATATACGAATAGGGCCTTAGTTGTATTCTTTTAAGTTGTTTAGGTGACAGATAAGGTTAGGAGATAGATGATACTTTAAGAGCTAGTAACAAGTCGTCTGTAGGAAAGAAAAGACATGCAAAGCTGATGTTTTCATTAGTAACCTACACTATATCTATACACCTAGTTTGTCTTAGTAGGTTCATTTAATTATAGACAGATAGATATAAAACTCTTTGTTTGTACACCGTATTACAGATTTAAAAGAGGGTACAGAAAATGATAAAAATATAATGTACAAAGCAAAGAGGAAGCCTGAAAGTAGCACCACTGGCTGAACAGTTGAGAAGCAGCAGGTAAACCGATGCGATGCTTAGAGATGAGCAAAATGTAGTTAAGAAAGTTTTAAGTATGGAAGTCGACGGATATAAGAGTAGAGGACGACCAAAAAAAAATTATGGTATGCGTAAAAGCGGATATGGCCAGAAAGGGAGTAAGCAGTGAACTGACGAATGATATACGAGAATGGAGGAAGAAAAATCATTGCACCGACCCCAAATAAATTCGAGAAAAGGGTAGGAACATGAGGATATTCTAAACACTACAGATATTTAATATATATCCTCTGCACTATAAAGTACTAAACTGTATTCAGCTAATATTTCATGCTGGTTCACTGTTTTATCCTTTTAACTGTAATATTATGTGTTTGCTAGTCACTTGATACGGTCGTGTATTAATTAATTGTTTTGGACAAACATTGTGCGAAATGTACCTACAGTCTGATAAAGAAGTGGTCAACTGAGCTGTTTGAAAGGATAAAAGAATTAGTACTACATATGAGAGATTCGAACCATATAATTGCGAGAAGTAATAAGATAATAATGCTGTTTAATGTATTAAATATCTTAAAGGCATAATACGGATCCAGGCTTCGCTGTGTCTGTTAAGGTATGTTCATCTAACTTTCCTGCTCGGTTAAGCTACTTCATAGTATATAGTAGGATCAAATATTAATATAAATAACAGTTAGAGTTCTAATTATAATTTACTTCACACGATTCAATACTCCCACCTACATCCATGACGAATGGTAATGAATTGAGAGAAGAGACCAATGAAAAAGTAGGTTCTGCCATGGTTTCTAAGCTAGTCGCTTAACAAGAAAAGGAGATTTTTATTAGCTTTTGTTTGAAATTGTATCTTCGCTAATGACTACTTTTTATACTTTTATGTTATGGATATGCCATCTTCATTCTTATTCAATAGAACAAAAACTAGCTCTACCCCAGACTAACTTTATTATTTAGACTGCGTATACCGGGGGGCACGGTAGTAAAAAAGCCAAGTCGAGCGCTAAGCAAACACTGCCGTACCATCCTTTGCTGGAATTATTTCGCCGCATTTTCAGGCCCCCATTTGAGAACCTCTGGATAAGACCAGAACGCAGAAATTTTCGTCATCCAGTAAGCTATAAAATCACACTTAAAATAAAAAATTTCAAGTCTGTAGGTCATTTAGTTCCGAAGTTAAGCAAAAGCAAAGTTTCGCATTTATGACACTCACTCATGATCATCAGAATAGAACTAGTACTTCCCATAAACTCAGAGAGCTGAAATTTGTACAGAGTAAGGGTTTAATGGCCACATAAAGGGAAAACTATAAAAACACAAAAAAGGAAAGAAAGATTTGTAATAATAAAAAAAAACTACTCCTAAAAAGAAAAAAAGTGTCAAATATGAAAAACTTGGCTAGTTTTTTACAGAATGTTTTTGGTGGGATTGAATATATTATACTACTACTATAGACTGGTTCTTTCTTCACTTTCATTCTTATACCTTCAGTTTCATGCAATCAATTCCTTTAAAATATTCATTTCCTCTTATTTTCATTTCAGATTAATGGATCCACATAAAAAAGAAACATATCATTAGCAGACAATGCAACTCAAAGGATTGACTATTCTGCTGCTAGCAACTTTGAACATCGCAATAAACAGATGCGTATCTTTTGGTAATGTGAACTATAAAACTATGTAAATACATCTGCTGATAATTAATCATGTTCGATATCCAAATAATTTGCTGTTTTAACCGACGTCAAAAAAGGAGGAGGTTCTGTGTTCATTAATAGTGATTCTGTGTTATCTATACTAATATTATAAAGAGGAAAGATTTTAAGAAGGTTGTTTATTTGTAACGATTTAACCCAAAAAGTACTTGACCGATTTGAAAAATTCTTTCACGATTAGAAAGCTAAATCATCCCCAAGAAACTAAGAAACAAGAAATAAAAATATAGGGATCCGTATGAAAACTTCGATAATGTGCATCAAGGTGTAAAAAAAACAAAAAAAGACGTGTGGCACTCGGGGACTGCGCGGTAAAGCTATTGCATAGCATTTTTTATCAACTTATGCAATTATATTTATTTATTTATTTTTATATATGTAGTATGTATAATATAGTTTGCGTGCACTCACTTCTCTTTTTTCTTTTCTCAACTCCCCATCGTTACCGTAATACCTCAAACCCCACTTTCGTCTCTTATGCTCCTGTCATGATCGAAACCTTCGGTCAAGAAACAACATGCTTCTTCTTTGAAACACCTCCAATTTTATAAATTCTTTCTACTTTGTGCAGTCAGTTCTCCTTTGAAACACGCTCCCTACCGAAATCAGGATGTCCACAAACAGGCTCACATTCAAGACGAAAGTACGCGATCTACTTCGGGGTGAATTCGCAGAAAAGTCACAACGATAATATCCGACTCAGTGCTTATACACATATATATTACAGTATATATTACATACTAAATTCATTTACACAATACATAAACATACATTTATGTATTGTGCATGTATTATTTATGTATTTTGATTTCTATGTTTGTATCTATTATATTTATCAGTGATTTTGTGTAGCTAATTTTTTTATGTACCTACTAAGTTAAATCCTACTAAAATTCAATTTTCGCACCTATTCGCATCACATTTTTACATCACCAGGTTGACTGGCAGAGAATGCCCTATGGCATTAAGTCCGCCTATGTACAACACGTGCATTAAGCATAAATAAATAAATAAATATTGTGAATGAAAAATACTAAACTATTAAATTAGTACCAACATCATCACTAGATGGCGTTGATCACTTTTTTAAAGTAGCGATATGGTTTCGTTACACAGCATACTATAAAAGGTTTAAACTATTCCTAATAAATATCGTCGTCATTGAACGGGTTGTTTTATTCACAGTATTTTTTTCTTTGAACATGTATACTTACGGGGGACATGCGGTGAGTGTGGCATTATAAAGATATGATAGATACCTATACACCTATATACATTACGCTGTTACAAAATAAAATTTCTGTATTAACACAATCTCAAGAAACAGCAATATATTTGGAAACTCGAAACTACTCGCAAGGGAATCAAAACCTAAAGGATACTTCCAGCCGTCCTAGAATCTTGAAATTTGGCATGAAGCAACGTTTTATAGCACAAATAAAGGAACAATTTCGAAAATCTTAAATTTTTAGTTGCATCTCATGTTTTTTTAATAAGTATATAACTATGTATTACCCTTTGCCTCATGAACGCGCAGAGGTGTCAAGTTGTTTATATCAAAATTAGGTCTAATTTGCCTTTAAGCTTTGAAAACGAAAAATTAAGTCAACGCAAAAACGGAAAACGCAAAGGTACAACCATTTATACCGCATATTTTGAAACTCGCGACTGCTCGCGAGGGAATCAAAACCTAAAAGCTGCTTCCTGTTCACATAGAAAATTGAAATTTGGTAAGAAGCAATAGCTTAACAGCACAGGTAGCAGAAAAATTATGAAAACTTTTACTTATATACCTACAGGTTTGTATGGAACCCTCGGTGCGCGAGTCCGACTCGCACTTAACCGGTTGGTTATTATTTAGTGTGGCTGTATTGTATAATCACCTAAAAACAATTAGGATGCTGTTGGAGGAAGAGCGCAGGCGCGCAGGCATGGAAGCGCAACGTTTTCGTATTATTGCGGTGAATCCATCAACCTGAAACTCCGCGAACATGTCTGACGCGCTACAACTCCATGGCAACCCCAAAAGCACCCTAAATGCATTGTTATATTGGACACGCAGGTCGCTGTATGACTTCTGCGTAAACTTAGTCCACAAGCTGCACGTGTAAAATGATTGGCAGAAAGCTTTGAACAGTATAATTTTTACATTGTCAGTGCAGCGCACAAACCTGCGAGCCAGCGTATTGCAACGGACAGCCAGTGACCTGCGTTTCCTATCTATGTCCATATTATCTTTCAAGTCATCGGTGACCCAGTGGCCCAGGTATTTAAAACTCTGAAACCGATTCAGAGGGAATCCCAAGTGTGAGAGTTCCGGCAATTGCTTGTAAGAGAAAGTACCTACCTGATTTAAAGACAATCCATTCACTCTTATTAGTGTTGTACCTGAGCCCATGTGTCACCGCATATTCTTCACAAATATTGAGCAGTTTCCTTATAGCGCCAACAGACGGACTCAGTAGCACCACATCATCAGCGTAGCTGATGTTGTTCACACAAACACCATCCACGTGACATCCTGTCTTGGTGCTATTAAGTTCCTCTGTCAATCTGTTAATGTACAAATTGAATAAACGAGGGGAATTCAATCCACCCTGGCCTACCCCACATTCCAAACCATAGACATCGGAATATGCGCCTGCCCATTTCACTCAATTTTTTTGATTATTATACCAAAACCTCAACAGTGCAACTATATTAACCGGTACAGTGGTATCGCGTATAAATTATTCCAGAGCAGCTCATAATTTACCAAGTCGAATGCCTTCGATAAGTCTAGGAAACAACCTATTATTGGGGTCTTTCTATCCGTGTAGTATTGGACAGTCTGCTTGAGACATAGGATAGCACTTTCAGTGGATAAATTCGGCCTAAAACCAAATTGGCTATCCCCTAGATCTAAATGATTTTATCATCGTCGCGTAGCGGACGTGCTCGTTCCACCCTACGACATATTTACCCTTATAATATTTTTTCACAGAATCATAATGTGTACGTTTAGCGCGCGTTTATAAGCGTTTTTAAAATAGAAACAAAGTTATCTTACATATCATCTAGCAACAACCGATGTTCGATGTTATGACACATATTAACTGCACACTTATGAAACTCTGATGGACAATCTATTTGTTTCAATTTATCATTACAAAAATTAAAATAACGATTAATTTGGTCTATATCCCTTACCCCTTACACAATTTTGCTAGAAGAAATGCTTGAATTTAAAATTTTAGGTTTAATTAGATTAATGTTACATTCTGTCAACAGCGGAATGAGGTCAGACGCATATACACCATATAAAATAGACACATTACTCACTAAGTATCTGGCGGAGTCAGTGACCACGCAGTGATCTAGCCAGCGGAGGGATCCGTAGGCCGAGCTAATAAAAGTATGAGAGTCTGACGGTAGAAGTTCAGCATCAATGCAAGACCATGATTCGTCGCTACAGATATTAAATAACTCACTTGAAAACCTTGTTCCGGGGTGTGCATTAAAGTCTCCTAAAATCTGTCTTTTCCCGTTATCTTTCAATTTTTCTTAAACGCAAACTTTGTCCTAACAATAACGAACACATAAAAATAAAGAATGATTTAATTGATGCAGCCGATCAGAAGTTAAGCGCGTACATACATTTCTGCGATTCATTTTAGTACTTTGATTTACTGGCTTCGCTTATGGGCCCCGGAGCAGATAAAATTACTTATTGCAAGTACAAAGCTCTGGAGAAAGGAATTAACAGATATCATATTCTAGTGATGCCTTATCATTACTTTTAAAAACTTTAGTGCTGTCATCAGCTAATAGGATCATTGGATGGTCAGTAGCTTTAGAAAGATCATTTATATAGATATTGAACAATAAAGGACCTATAACGCTTCCTTGAAGAATTCCCATTTCAATATATCTATATTCCGATTGGAATTGCTCTTCTTCCCTGCGTTAGACATAGACGAGTTATCTCTATGCATTGCTTACGGGTTGTTGAATAAGATTCAAATTTAGTTCAATTGATTGTATTTCTTCTAATTCAGATTCGGTTTTTTTCATCGAATGCCATTAATATTTCTCCTTAATATTTCTTCTTTAATTAATGGTTCTTCCGTCGTCTGCGGCATGTAATATTGTTTAATATAACCAATTGTTCTGGGGGAATACCAGAAATATGTTTTACAATATACTTTTTCACAATACAGAATGTACGCCATCTTCATAATTCTAACCCACGAGCGTCTCCTCTAGGAGGGAAGATGCAATATTTGTCATATTGCGTTTCGTTCTAACACTTACTAATACAACGATCTCTTTCAGAGACACTATCTCAGATTAAATACGGGTCGTTAATTGAAAACAATACATTAGATGAAAATGTAACAGATATTAAGCGACGACTCCCGAAATATGAAGATCCTGATGAAAAGTCAGAAAAAGAACATCCTTCCATTGATGTCGAACTAAAGCGTTTCCCTCCAAAGTTCAAGCACCCAACAAAATTGTATAAGATGGATATGAAACCCACCGGTAACTCTATAAGACTAAGATGCGCCGCGGAAGGTAATAAATATTTTTTGTGGGTATTTTTGTAAGATGGTCTCGTTTTTAAATATTTTTAAAGTCAAAACGTGATGAGTTTAGTTTTATATTTTGTATGGGATTCAGTCTTTTAACTTTAATTACCTCGGTGGTATTTAATTCCCCGGTTTATTTGTAACTATATTTAAAGAAACTGTGTTTCCTACAATTGCTTACTACATACTTATTTCAGTACTTTTTATATGAGCTAAATAATTAATTATGATTAAAGACAAACATTCCAGGTAACCCGACTCCAAATATAACTTGGTATAAGAACAAGAGTACTCCAATCACAAGGTCTTATTTCCAACCTTCATACGGCAAGTGGTCCATGGCTCTAGAAGAGCTCAACAGGGCTGATAATGGAAACTACACCTGCGTTGTTTGTAACGAGTTGGGTTGCATCGACCATACTACGGTGTTACTTGTCCAAGGTATTATAAAAATTAAGATGTGTTTTACAATTTCAACTAAAGACACGAATAGGATTTGAATCGACATCTCTAAAGATATCTTACTCTCGGATTTGTGAAGATCCGGCGGGATAAGTGGTAGGCTAGATTTATAAAAATGTCATATTCATAACATTAAATTATTAAATACTTAGTTACAATGTCATAGTTTATAAAATTTTATATTTTAATTAGAATTTAATTAGATAGAAAAAATTAATTAATTTATTTACCAGACAGCCATATATAATATAGTTGTATACTTGACTATAATATGCTTTTAGTCTAAATCCAAACATACGCCAATAAAATCTATCTTTTATAGAACGCTACCCTTCGAAGCCATACATCAAAGAGGGCTATCCTGGAAACATTACGGTTTTGGTTTACGAAACCGTGGTGCTCTCATGCCCTCCAGTCTCCGACCTTGAACCTTATATATATTGGGTTAAACCCTCTAACTACTCCATGAAAGATGTCGAGGTCGGACCCAGTGATATGCCGATATCCAATGGAGTTGTGATAGAGGTCACAAATTAATTTTATGTGATTAACGCATGACTCTATTCTTTTGTGTTCTTCATTTGTTTGTGATTGCTTGTGCATGCATATCTATATTTAAAGTATAACAATTTGTACGAGCAAATTATGTTATATTTTTTTTTTATTTTTTTTTTCATATATGCTTATAATTTAATACTTAAATATTTTATCAACACATACATATTGTTGATAAATTACACACAGACAGAGATCAAATAATCGTGCTGATCACACAATTAATTTTAATCTTTGGAATCGAATCCTGATCACCGTCATTGCAGTAGGATTAGTCACAACTCGACTGCCAAAGTGACTACTCTGTCAGGTGGAAAGCATAGACAGAATCCAAGAAAATCGTTTATATTTAAAGTGCTAAAGTTTTACCAGTTATGCTCATATTTAATAGCATTGTTTAATTTCTTGTTAATTTATTTATGTATCCTTGTTAGTGTAATAATATTAAATACTAGTTATACTCGTAATATAATAGATTTAAAGTTCATAAAATTATTTGCTAGGCTATTAGAAGAAAGGTGCTTAACTAACAAAAACAAGAAGAAAAATTTGTATCATCAATAATTGTTTGAAGAAATGAGTTCTTATTGTGGAAATATTATTATTTATAATAATTTTGTTTAGGTACTAAACATTAAATAATTTTATGTATTTGCAAAATTCTGCTTCAAAAGTATGATAAAAGTATAAATATTTATTGGACATCTGTCTAGTCCCAAGCTAGGCAGAGCTTGTGTTATGGATACATCTGGTATGTCTGCCATAAATATAGCCAAGGCGTTAGTTCCTATAAACTTTAAACGAGTCTGGCGAGCTTTAATGCTCGTCAGATCGTGTCTGGCTGGTTGAAATATATTTTAAAATATTATGCTTAACGATATTATATAAAGTTCAGGCTTTCTAAAATGACGTAAGTTAGCATGGTTTTTTTCCAACTTCGATACCTGCTAACTATAAAACGGCCCCACTTTCAGCTTAGTGAGTATCCATTCCTTTCTGAGTATATGTTAGACTACCGACCCTAAAAATTTCATCTTTCCTAAAATGACGTAAGTCTGGACTGACTGGGATTTTGTATTATATACAACATCAAAAACTTTTCAAATCAGACAGTTGAATTTGAGAATTCTAGACAAAATTATAATTTTCATATTTTACTTTTACAGAGCCAAAATCCAGACGATAAACCAGAACAATTAACAATCTACAACGTAACTAAAGAAGACGAAGGCTGGTATGTTTGTGTGGCCCTTAACGCTCTTGGGAATACCATGGCCAAAGGATTCCTGTCAGTTTTAGAATGTTAGTATACATTTAGACACTTAGTCTCTAGGAGAGAAGGAGAAATGTTGTATTGCGAGTACATTAAAAACCTAATTGTAATAGTGTCACTTTCTCATGCTCATGTTTTGTCACGTATGAATAGGGTGCGTAGGGATTCCATAAAAATAATCACAAATTTTAACAAAAAACAAACCGACTTCAATCTGGACCAAATTTAAATGGGACCATACGGGAATATTGAGTTATTCGTTAATTTGTCGCGTACATACTTAATGCAAATTGAAGACTTATATGGTTTTCTCATGGATGCCATGTCAGAACTGGACCAAATTTAAATGGGACCATTCGGGAAGCACCAGCTTTCAAATAAAAAAAGAATCATCAAAATCAGTTCACCCAGTCCAAAGTTATGAGGTAACAAACATTTAAAAAAAAAAAAGTCGAATTGAGAACCTCCTCCTTTTTTGAAGTCGGTTGAAAATAGGGCCCCAAGTCAACCTCACCTGCAAGTAGTGCACCTGCTGATAGACGGACGAGGCTCTGGCAAACAAAATGTCCTGATTGCGCGATTAATATGCCTGTACATACCCCTTTGGGGAAATAGGCGTAAATATATGTGTTTTGTCTCGATCTAAACTACGATAGACTAGTTCAGTGACCTTAAATTTTAAATTTTTGAAACAATCAATTAGTCATGTTCAACATTATAATGGATTCATTTTCCGTATTGCAAAAAAAAACCAGTAGTGTAATACACACAATCAATAAATGAATTGAACAATGCAGTCTACACTGTCACAATCAAGTACATATACATCAATAATAATTGTTTGATTCATAGTCAAAACTTTTTGTGTATATACGAAACTAGCTTTTGCACGCAGCTTCACTCACGCAGACTTTCATCCCCTGATTTACCCCCTTAGGGGTGGAGTTTAGTAAAAGTGGTATTTCGCTTTTATATATATATAGATTAAATTACATGTACATATTTCGCACCTTTAATTTTCTTCCGATTTAAAAATTGGGTAATACATATCTGTGTATAGTGTATAGGTATACACAAATTATAATATATTGGATATTTTTGTATAAACGTGAACTTGTTTAAGTATACACAACTGATGAAGCAATTCTCTGTCAACATGTCTGTATAGAATTTGTGTGGCTCCAAAGTAGATCGGTTAGTAGGTATAGTAGTTCTTTCTTTCTTTTTAGCACCAGTGCACCAGCCATTGCTAGAAGCGCTCGATCACGGAAAGCACACATTGCTCATCAACATTCCGACTGCTGTCCTTGGAGCTATGTTCTTCGTAGCATCTATCATCGTGGTGATAATCTGTATGAAGTTAAAAAGAGAGAAAGAACAAAAACAATTGGCTATAGAAACGGCTAAAGCAGTCGTAGTGACATACTGGACCAAGAAGGTTACTGTAGAGAAGCCGCAAATGAATGGATCACCTAACGCTACCGCTGAACCTTCGGTAGGTGTAAGCTTTTTAGAAAAAAAAAATTGCCCTAAAGTTCGTGAAACCATGCGTCTTGGAAACTATATTTTTTGTCATAAACATGAGAATAAAGTATCAAGTCATCGAGAGTGCTAGTCAACTTGTCAACTAAGGTATTATCATAGGCATCTATTATATCAAGAAAACATGCGACTGTAGGTATATGCTTTGAAAAGCCTTGTTGCACGTAAGTAACAAATCTTGTGACACAGTCAAAACAGGAGTGACCTTTTCTGAATCCAGATGTATACGGGGATAGGATTCTTTTGTTTTAATAAACCATTCTAGTCGAGCTACCAACATATTGTGGGAAATTTTACACAGACACGTTAAGAGTAATATTGGACGGAGCTTTCCCTCATTACTGGTATTAATCATACCTTTCGGAACTGGAACAATTAATGTAGTTCGCCATTGTTAAGGTATGATCCTGATTGGAATACTGCATTATATAGCTCAAGTAATTATTTTTTAGCAACTAGGGGGAGATTATAAACCATTGAGTAGGTGATCGCATCACTACCCGGAGCAGTGTCTTTTCTTTTATACATTTTTTTACTTCTTGTTATATAAAAGGCGATTCCAGTAGTACGTTACTTGATGCAAAAGATGTTGATATATTCCTGACTGAATCTGGTGCAAGGTAATATAATAACTTCTTCTGTTTATCCTCAAACGGAATAGAGCCAGACGGTTGATAGTATCCCTTGCTCCATCCCATCTTTTGCCACATATCTGAAACAGAAGTAGTGCTTTCAATATCACTACAAAATAATTAAAATGATTAAAAATAGATTTGGCTTGTTTGATGTTTTTTTCGAAAAAACGAGCTTTTTGAACTTTATTCTAAAGCTTTTCTAAATTATCCGGTGAAGGGTTTATGGTCACTGCCAAGATTTTAATTAATAACGTGCCACTTAGTCATTATCGCTATGTCTGAGGATGCAAAGCTAATATCAGGTGAAGCTTTTTGTATTATTCCATTGACTAATTTAATTCTGGTAAGATCACCATTATTGAAGGCTGTTGTCATCCCTATACTACCAATGTGTATGATGTCCATTAAAATTCCCTAGAATTAGAGCTTTTCTTGATATCCGTGAGAACAAATTGTCCCAATCACATGTTTCCGTACGTATTGACGATGGACAATAAACACAAAGAATATTCTCTAAAACTTTACAGTTTAATAATTTAATTTGAATAGCTTCTATTCCGGTATTAGTTAAGTTAATGGGACATACCTAAATTTTGAAGGACTTATGAATTATAATGGCCAACTCCTCCATATGCGTCATGTCTATCATTTCTATAGATATTTTATCCACTTGTGTTAATAAAATCCGTATTTGAATCCAGCCAGGTCTCACATATTGCAGCGATGTGTATTTTTTCCCTATTAAGAAGCAAATTCAGCTATTTTGGGCATTAGGCTTTGCGAATTCCATTGAAATATATTTTCTACAAAATCTTTAAATGAACTATCCATCAAATAAGTTGATAATTTTTATGAGTAATTACTTACGTTTAAAGAAATTACAAATATATGATTTTAACTCATGGACTACCACTTTTTATTTATTTTTTATCTTGTTCTGATAAGTTTATCATTCTTCCAGGGTTTGCTTAAAATTGTTTCGTGGTAATTTTGAGTCTTTGCATGTTATGGTTCCCCTTAATGGTCGGTGGTCTGAATTAAAGTTAAAATTGTTTACTACAGCTACATCACTGATAACTTTGGGTATGCTAGTGACTATGATTGTAGTTAATCTCATTTCTATCTCTACCATTTGGAGAGATACAGATCCATTTACTGTTACTTTTTTTATTGAATTATGTGTTCATGATTCTTAGATTATGTTCAAAACAGAAATTTATTAGCCGTTGTCCATTATTGCTTTGCTTTTTATTACTATACCTTCCCAGAATATACTCTTTTATGCATTTGCTTCGTACTTGACCATTAAAATCCCAAATTACTGTAATGTTTTTAGCATTGTAAGTAGTAAGTACTATGGGGCGTCCAGGCAATGTATGAAATATTACGAATATTTTTGTCCATTACATACTTTGCTTAGGTATTTTTTACAATTCCTAGGGATTATACATAATACCTACTGATCCACCGGCTAAGTGTAAAAATGCTACTATAGTTACTAGACAAGACTCAGCGGACGACGTAAGTGTGGTGTGTCGAAGTACCGACAGTGCGAAAGACAATCAAAATAAAGAAGACCAAGTGCGGGTAGTTGGTGAAACTCGCACTTCACGAAGGCGGCGCTAAGCTCTCACCAGTCTACCCGTGACCACGATCGAAACGTCGGGCTACCAAAAAAGTATTGTACCTTGTAGATATTATCGCGATTAAGTCCCGATTTACAGTCGAAAAATATGTATAGTCGCGAAAGTTTAAAAACAATTATCTACAATAATTCATGTTTTTAGAGAAAATTAATAGCGTTTTAGATAAATAACCTGTTTAATTCCTTTCCCCAGGCTTTCGATCCTTGAAGTAAGGAATTTTCACCTGCTTTTGCGGACCCATAGACAAAAGCCAGTAAATCGAAGAACTATCCTCTTGGGGAAAGCAGTCAAACTTAGAGGCGATAACACCTCTTTCTACCTTACAACTAAGTTATAATTTATTTTGACTCACCCTCTGTTGGTTATAGTGACGGCCTCCGACGCCGCCTATCATATCACATTGTGGGGTCTGAGTCACGATTCAAACACATAAGTTCTAGGGTATTCCGAATCACAATCACTTCTTGAGGAATCGCGAGATATTACATTATTTCGACGCGATTACAAACCTCGTGTATCTCACAACAGCCTAACATGTCTCGGTGATCAAACCAACACCGGTAGCTATGAATACTATCAATTAATTACCGCACCGAGTGCAATTCTCAACTTGTTCCAGCACAATCTATTTTCCAAGTGACATGACATTTCAAAGACAATAATCTCAAAAAATGTCACCATAAATTACATTTACCTTAGAGCATACATATATGGACGGTCATTTCACGGTCATATTGGAGCAGACCCAATAGTCAATTTGGGATCTAACATAAACAATGTTTAAAATACAAATGATGTGTAACTTGAACATTTTTATAGGTTTTGCCAACAATTAAAATTGAAAAGCAAAAAGTTCCCGAGGTAAAGAAAAACACCAATGACTCGAATATGTTATTCGAGTATGAATTACCTCTAGACGAGGACTGGGAGGTACCCCGTGAGACAGTCATTTTAGAGACGGTACTGGGAGAAGGAGAATTCGGTAAAGTCGTTAAAGCAGACTGCGTGGGAGTTTTAAAGCGAGGGCCCTCTACGGTAGCAGTTAAAATGCTAAAAGGTAAAAACAGCCATACTACATAATTTCTTATTAGACTAATTCTGACAATATCTAATCTAAATCTGTAAGAAAATAAAACTTTTGTTTTCTACATTTTTCAGACGGGCACACTGATGCCGAAATGATATCGCTAGTTTCGGAGATGGAGATAATGAAAGTAGTCGGAAAACATGTGAACATTATAAACTTGTTAGGATGCTGCACACAGGGTGGGCCACTCTACGTCATCGTCGAATTTGCACCTTACGGTAATTTGAAGGATTTCTTGCGGAAACATCGACCTGGAATTAGGTAAGTAAATAAAATGGAATATTAGTTACCTATGTTTTGTAGGTATTCTTATTTACTGTAACACGTGAGATCTTATTTGAGAACTTAAATCTGACTCTACATACTACACTGTATAAGGTATTCTGTGTAGTGATGGATAAATATTACGAAGTGTCACCACTCTTGTACATACCGTGGGTGTCGCAAGAGCTGACTAAGGGAGCAGACTACACATGACAACTGCAGCACTGCGAAGAGAAGGAAAACTTGAAACAAGCCTTATTCTAACCAGTCGGACCAATGCAGTATAGTAGACCGAAACTTCCTGTCTAAGGTCTTATTCACACGGGAGCCTTTTTTAACGTTTTTTTATCGAGCAGTGTTCCATTTCCAGTGCTGAGCGCAGGGACTAAAAACTTCGTGTCACTATTCACGTGCGCTGTAAAAAAACTGCCAGCGCTTTAGTCAGTGCGCCCCACGCATGCTCGTCGGTCGGATATGTTAACGAAATCATAACGGCTATACGATGTAATGAGTTATAGATCTCGAAGTTCTAATTATAGATGTAGAATCTCATCTACTTCTATATGCAAAAATATTACCAGATTACTCGAATAAGTTTATGAAGAATAATGCGCGGTAGGGCATGACTAATGTTGTGACGATACAAGAAATTTATTGAAATAATCACGTACAGTCGACCTCGAAAGTAGCTGACCATTTAAATGTTCTAAAAAATCATTTACATACAACCGTAGCATACATAAATAACTTACTAACTTTAGCGCCAGAATTGAATGATCATCTTAAAAGTTCAAAATTAGCTGAACAACACAATATCAAAAGTAGCTGAACAACATATTACCAAAAGTAGCTGAATTAACATTGCGCTCGTCGTCGCTCTGATACATGCAGCAAAGATTGACATATAAAATATTAAGTTTTAGCAATATTTAAATGTAAATTTTTCTACAATTACGATCAAATAACTTTCAAAATCTGTATGTAATTATTGTTTATGTATCTTGTGCTTTTTTCCGTCCACCAGTGCTGCTTCCTTTGGAGTGGAAAATAGCCTTATTTCAATTCAATTCAATTCAAATTATTTATTTCGTACTTATTAATATTAACACATCCATATTTTGTTAGTTACAGAATGACTTAACCTAGTGTTATTAAAAATATTAATTAAATATTATTTAGTGTGGATGTATAACCACCTGGACATGAGGGGGGAGTCCCACCTATCCGAAAAAACATTAAGGATGCTGTTGGAGGAGGAGCGCAGGCGTGCAAGCATGGAAGCGCAACGTTTTCGCATTATTGCGGCGAATCCATCGACCTGAAACTACGCAAACATGCCTGACGCGCTACAACACCATGGCAACCCCAAAAGCACCCTAAATGCATTGTTATATTGGACACACAGGTCGCTGTATGCCTTCTGCGTAAACTTAGTCCACAGGCTGCACGTATAAAATGATTGGCAGAAAGCTTTGAACAGCATAATTTTTACATTGTCAGTGCATTGTCAGTGCGCAAACCTGCGAGCCATCATATTGCAACGGACAGCCAGCGACCTGCGTTCCCTATCTATGTCCATAATATCTTTCAAGTCATCGGTGACCCAGTGGCCCAGGTATTTAAAACTCTGAACCCGATTCAGAGGGGATCCCAAGAGTGAGAGTTCCGGCAATTGCTTGTAAGAGAAAGTACCTGATTTAAAGATAATCCATTCACTCTTATGGCTGTTGTATCTGAGCCCATGTGTCACCGCATATTCTTCACAAATATTGAGCAGTTTTCTCATAGCGCCAACAGACGGACTCAGTAGCACCATATCATCAGCGTAGCTGATGTTGTTCACACAAACACCATCCACGTGACATCCTGTCTTGGTGCTATTAAGTTCCTCTATCAATCTGTTAATGTACAAATTGAATAAACGAGGGGAACTCAATCCACCCTGGCCTACCCCACATTCCAAACCATAGACATCGGAATATGCGCCTGCCCATTTCACTCTATTTTTTTATTATTATACCAAAACCTCAACAGTGCAACTATATTAAACGGTACAGTGGTATCGCGTATAAGCTTGTTCCAGAGCAGCTCATAATTTACCAAGTCGAATGCCTTCGATAAGTCTAGAAAACAACCTATTATTGGGGTCTTTCTATCTGTGTAGTATTGGACAGTCTGCTTGAGACATAGGATAGCACTTTCAGTGGATAAATTCGGCCTGAAACCAAATTGGCTATCCTCTAGATCTAAATGGTCTGCTAGGATTTTATCAAGCAGACCATCCAATACCTTTGCAATCACCGTTGCCAGCGAGATAAGTCTATAATTTTCAACATCCGAGGCATCCCCAGACTTATTTTTTGTAATTGGTACAACAATCGTCTCAGTAAGTTTCGAAGGTAGGTAACTATGACTTATACGACCCATAAATATAAGCTAAGCACTCGCAGACCGATCACCGATGGACGGAGGTCAAGTTTATAATCTACACATTATTACATTGAACCGTGAAAGAGCCCCACTGAACCGTGGGAGAGCCACGCTTCGGCATGAATGGGCCCGCTCGACCGGAGTGATACCACGGCCTCACAGAAAACCGGTGTGAAATAGTGCTTGCGCTGTGTTTCATCGAGTGAGTGAGGATACCGTAGGTCCATACCTCAACCCGCCTCCCCCTATAGCCCACCCCCTATCCCCCAAAGGCTGGCAACGCACTTGCGACGCCTCTGGTGTTGCAGGTGTCCATGGGCGGCGGTAATCACTTACCATCAGGCGATACCTATGCTCGTTTGCCTGCATATTCCATAAAAAGAAGATATGTGGCACTTGGGGACTGCCGCGGTAAAGCTATTGCATAGCATTTTTTATCAACTTATGCAATTATATTAATTTATTTATTTTTTATTTATGCAGTATGTATAATATTGTGAATGAAAAATACTAAACTATTAAATTAGTACCAACATCGTAACTAGATGGCATTGATCACTTTTTTTAAGTAGCGACATGGTTTTGTTACACAGCATACTATAAAAGGTTTAAACTATTCCTAATAAATGTCTTCGTCATTGAACGGGTTGTTTTATTCACAGTATTTTTTTTTTGAACATGGTATACTTACAAGGCGCACATGCGGTGATTGTGGCATTATAAAGATATCACCTATATACTTTCTCACAAACAGTTGCTTAAGCCAAACATACACGTTCAAGTATACTTGCGCAAACCCAGACTGTTTTGTCTGTCTGTCTCTGTTTCGAGACAGATTTCGGAGCGGGTCGTCAACGAATCTGTCTGTCTCTGTCACGCACTTCGTTTTGGGGTCACTGTTTATTTGAAGGAGTTCTGTGTGGCTAAGTTTAACGTTTTGTGTGTGTTGTTATAGTCTTATTGCTATCCAGAGGGCTTTTGGATCTGTACCAGCTTTGTCAATAAAACTTTTCATAGGCTGTTTTCAATTTACGTAAAAGGCCGTTGCAGTAGTTCCTATAGCGCGTGTAAATTAATTTAACAGTCATGTTATCTGGCTATTTCCGAGCCTTCATATGTAGTCGATCTATATGCCTAATACAACGCAATATTTTTGTGTTTCCGCATTTTTATTTTTATGGATGTTGGTTTTTGTATTTTTATGGATGATTTTTGATACTATATATAAAAGAGTGTTCGTAACTAAAACTAAATATTTTAAAAATTTTAACATAAACCGACTTTAAGGTTAGACTCAATTTCTCTTGGATGCCATCATCAGATCTGAATGTCCTTATCATGGTATTATCGTTGGGATATTTCCTTTCCATTAAAAAAAGAATCATCAAAATCGGTTCATAAACGACGAAGTTATACGCGAACACACATAAAAAAAACATATATTTACGGTCGAATTGAGAACCTCCTTCTTGGTTTTTGAGGTCGGTTAAAAATAAGTATTAAACTCCAAATTATACTCTATCTACGGGTATTAATATTGATTTTTCTTCATGGTGAAGGTATTTTTAAATGTTCAGCTACTTTTGGCTGTGTGTTGTTCAATGTTTTTTGGCACTATGTTGTTCAATTACTTGTGGCATTGTGTTGTTTAGCTAATTTTGACTTTTAAGACGATGTACGCTGGGTTGTAAATCAGTTTTGTAAATTTGGACATGGTCTGCCACTTCTTACTTAACGGAAATGTAAACAAGAGTGATTCATTTGTATTAACAATCATATTGAGAACGTTTGAGAAGCGCCAATGCTAGGTTTTAATGCTGCGTTTTTTAAAGTCTCCTTAAATTAGGCCTATGGAGAACAACTAAAGACTGTCGATGATCTTTTAAAGTTTTTAAAAAATATTTTATAGTAGAAGCTACCCATTTGTAAATAGCAAGATATCACTTTTTCAAATATTAACAATTACAGAATCATTAATTATAATTTTTTAATCAATTTTACATGTTTTTATTTTACCTATCTGCTCAAAAAAAGTTTAACTTGCAAAAGTGTTCATGTAACCTAATTGCAGAATAAATGATTTCATTTAATTTCCTAAAAACCACGTTTTTATTTCAGAGCGGACACTCCAAGCGATGTTTTGGAAGATAGTCCAAATCTTACACCACAAGGTTCAGTATCATTTGCATACCAAGTCGCCAAGGGAATGGAATATTTGGCGTCGAGACATGTAAGGGATAAATAGGTTTCTTTCAATAATTTACTATTTGATTCTTCTTTACACAAAAATCTCACAAAAAATATCTCGAAATTCTGTTTTCGGTTATTTTCAGTGCATTCATCGAGATTTAGCTGCCCGTAATGTTCTAGTCTCTAAAAACTTCATCCTCAAAATCGCTGACTTCGGGCTAGCGAAAAACATAGAAACAGATTACTATTATAGAAAGAAAACATCAGGAAAGTTACCGGTGCGTTGGATGGCACCAGAGTCACTTAACGGTATGCTGTTTACTGTAAAAACTGATGTGTGAGTATTAAAATATTTTTTTCTACCGTTTGGGAATACCTTTTTTCAGCATGAAAATGATTTGTTGTCCTTTTCCATACCTCTTACGTGTATTATTCAAATATATTTGACACTCCAACTGCGTAAGAAAATTTGCCTTTATCTAACACAATTTACAAGGAAACAAAATTTTGTACTTGTTCAGCTGTTGAGACTAATATCACCCACGCAATCACTTCACCACTTTAAGTCTTGTATGCCAGGAACAACAGAAGGCCACGGACGTAACATATCAGAGCTTCTAAGTGACATTTGATTCATAACATTTTATTGCTTTAAAATACATGATAGAATTGCCTAAACACACTGAAATTCACACCAGTTGGCACTAGGTCCCCACAGTATACCACCCCGGATCCCACAGTATACCACCCCGGATGTCATTTTTAAGCTATTCAGCATTATATTACGTTCATTGTACTAAAGACTACATTCCGGAGGATATAGTAAGCAGAATGTTTACAGCAAGAGTCAGGTGTTGAGCATCGACACAATGGTATTGATACTAATTTGGTAATAGAGACTTATTTAGGATGTACCTAGCCTGTTTCAATATCATTATGTATCAACGGGTGTTTTAATCTACCAACACAATCTCTTACCAGGTGCAATGATCATGCCTCGTAGAGAGCAGCTCAGTGGTTAAATTTAGGAAATTATATATAAATAAATACTAATAGATATATACCAAAAGCCATTCCACACCAAAGATCTGCACTCTCATGTTAACATACAAATAGTTCCATCTCACATCACGTGGTCAGCAAAATTATTTCTGAAAATCTAATACAAAATTTCTTAACAGCTGGTCCTTTGGCATCCTTCTCTGGGAAATAGTGACGCTTGGCGCTACACCGTACCGAACTGTTCCAGGACAATATCTGTCTCAATATCTTAGAGCGGGACATCGTTTGGAGAAACCATCTAGTTGCAGTCTTGACTTGTAAGTGTTTTAAAGCATGTTTGTAAGAACATCTTAATTAAAGGGCAAATCATGGGGTTTCAGCTATGATACCTTAATGTTTGTCACAGATTTAGACAGGAATATATTACAATACATAACATTCTCGCTTGAATTTCCCATACAAAAGATCACTCATTGTAGATGACTGAAAATGTCTTGTTTATGTTCATTTCAGGTACTTGCTTATGCGTGAATGCTGGTCGTTCTCCCCCAAAGGTCGGCCTTCTTTCACCTTATTAGTAAAAGAACTGGACAGGATTCTCACAAAGATGACAAACGTAGAATATCTTGACCTTAGTTCTCCTGAATCAGAAGCCTCACAAGTTACAAAAACATTATGGCTTTCAAGAAATATAAGTCCTGAAAACAAAACTCTACCTTTAACTACTGGCGGGTAGCAAAAGAAGCTGCAATGCTACCTTAATCAAGTAAAAAAACAGACCTTGGTGCCTTGGCAATGGCGACATGCAGATAAGTTGACGCTGATTCCACACTACCTAGGCTCTTATAAAGTTTTGAAGATTACTTAATTGTGTATAAATGACATACTAATAATAGTGAAACTGTAAAATCTTATCCTTATCGAATTAAAAAAAAACAATATTTTTTTAAGGAAAGCGAACATACTACTCAACGTTTCAAATATGACTGAGATTGTTCGCGGACGCCTACTACGAGTAATTTATGAACAGCAATATCTGCGTCACTAAAATTACGATACTGATTAGAAATAGGAGTTCATTGTACTTGGTCTTTTTTAATCGACTTCAAAATAAGGAGGAGGTTCTCAATTCGACTGTTTTTTTAAATGTTTGTTACATTTGTTGATGATTCTTTTTTTATTTGAAAGCTGGTGCTTCCCGAATGGTCGAAGTCGGTTTTTTTTGTTAAAATTTGTAATGATTCTATCGTGATACTTTGCATCGTATATTTTATTCGACATTTTTTTCCAATAACAATCTTCAGCCCTGAACATGGTAATAGATCGAAGCTGCATTGGATACTAAAGTGGATCAACAGTTTTCAGCAATTTCTCGGTATTAATTACGAGTAAATAAAAAATTCAAGAACTGGATTTATGACAATCACCGGCGAGTGCGGAATTTGGATAATAATACGGTATTAATTATAAATTTTAGTGTAAAATATAAACCTAGCACTCATTCAGATATTTATAGTTGAACTACGATTTTTCATAAGGTTAGTAAACACTTAAGTACTTATTATCTATCATTTCATTTGGTTATTTATTCACCTATTGCATTGTGAATAACTTATTTGTCATGGAATATTTTGTATTAATTAGGTTTAAATCGTACTTAAATACAGTATACTTAGCATTATTTAGCTTAATAAATTAATATTTTGTTAAAATTAAAAGCCATTCACATAATTGTGTTGTGTGTGAGTAGATGTTAATGTATTACTTCAACTAAAATAGATTAATTTAGAGTGCTAGATAGTAATAATTTATCTGTACTAATATTATAAACGCGAAAGTTTGTAAGTATGGATGGATGGATGGATGTTACTTCTTCACGCAAAAACTACTTAACGGATTTGGATGAAACTTTACAGTAATATAGCTTATACATCAGAATAACACATAGGCTACTATTTGCCGCGATAACAAACATATACGCGGGCGGAGCCGCGGGCAACCACTAGTATGTAATAAGATAGAAAAATAATATTTGCATTTTGCATTAAATTATTTAGTTACACTGTTATATCACAGAATAATTAATAGTACTGTCGTACAGAAGTGTCACTCTCGAACAAAAGTCAAGTTTAGGCATAAAAAGTTTTCAATTTTGTCACGTTGCACGCGAATTTGAATCTTGTCGTGTGACTCGAGCGTTCATATTCCGTTAGACACCGCTCGATTTACTACAAGAGCACGGGGCTGCCGCTTGCTGTAGATTAAGGTAAATATTAAAATTATTTATAAAAATATAACAACTTTAGTAATAAAGAAGGAACATTTTAACAAACATAATAATCATGTCTACGTAAAGTACTACTCGTTCTGGGTACCTTCGTGATAAGTTACAGATTTTTGTATTGACAAAACATGTCTATCATACTGACTTGGCTACTTTTGACTGTGAAATCATATAAAGCATTATGTTAGCAAAAGTCACAAACAGTTTTTTGTTTGTATGTCATCATATCTAATAGTTTATAAGTACCTAGTTGTAAACAAACCTTAACAAACGAGTAAGTAGGTACGCCTTATATTCTTACTATTCTCAGGCTACTACTATTGATAATTTCTTAGGCTACGTGAGTACCTACAGTAGCTAGGTACTTACTATGTTAACTTAAATAAGTAATTATAATTTATTTTAAATTGATTTTCATTAAAACGATTAAGTTTCAAGTTTTTATTAAATAAACAAACTGGTATTCAATCAACAGTGAATATAATTTTCTTTGTGTTCTAAGTAGGTAGGTAATTATTTTATCTTTTAATTAATAGGAGGTAAGTAAAGGTAATTAATATGACCTATCTATAACAAAATCGACCTCATTATTTTCCTATCTACTACAGTTATTTATGTAATGCTCAGTAATCTGAGATGTGATGATTAACGTAAATAAATACATCAAATTACGGATTACCTTTCAATATCTTCCGATTTTTTGAAAAATGATAATATATATTCATTGTTCTTTCTTTTATTAAAACAACCGTCAACAGAACAGTACCTTTTGTACGAACAATTAGTTCGTTTTGAAGTCATTTTTCGCAGTAAGTACCTACACGTAATATTAAACTTCTATACATGCGACGCGGCTAGCGTGCGAGCCGAGCGCAGAGTGGCAACCATTGCCACATGGTTCTACCCGGGAGGCGCTCCGCGAAATACACCTAAACTGAGAAGTGAAACCCCACCGGTTATATACAAGTTATATTATTAAGTTTGAACTAATATTACTTTCATTATATTATTAATTTTGTAACACACGGTAGGCGTTATCTCATCTATCAGCTGTTAATAGGTATTAGTAGCTTGTTTTTTATTTACGTTTGGTATTTTTTACATTCCAAGTTGACAACGCTCGACTCCCAGAATGGCTAGAGATGGGAAAATTAAGAATTTGATCAAAAAACGAGGCAGTTAAATATTATGTAAATTATCTAACTTAACAAATTATTATACAGAGTTAAATAAGAAATCATTAAGCAGTACTGACGCTAAGGAATTGTATTTACGTATAAACAAACTTGAAAATTTGTACAAACAATATGACGGAGTGCAGTTTCAGTTGGAGTTTTTAGCTGACGTATTATGTGTTTATTTAAAAGATCTCTGTGATATAGTTTTATTTGCTGATGATACGTCACTTATTTTTAAAGTCGATCGTAAGAAAACAGTTTTTGACGATGTGAATAGGGCACTAAATGATGTATCGAGTTGGTTTACAACGAATAATCTCCTACTGAATTCAAATAAAACAAAGTGTGTGAGATTTACTATGCCAAATGTAAAACAACTAGGCACTAATCTAACCATAAATAATGAAACCATAAGTATTGTAGACTCAACAGTATTCTTAGGAATTACATTAGATAGTCAACTTCAATGGGGAGCCCAGATAGATAGCCTTGCGGGTAGACTTAGTTCGGCAGCTTATACAGTATGGAAGGTACGGCAGCTCACTGATACGGACACAGCTAGGTTAGTTTATTTTAGCTACTTTCATAGCGTCATGTCCTATGGTATACTACTTTGGGGCAAGGCGGCTGATATTGAAACGATTTTTATTCTACAAAAACGAGCCATCCGCTCAATGTACAATTTAGGTGCTAGAGTCTCTCTTCGAGAGTTGTTTAAAGATATAGGTATTTTAACTGTTGCATCACAGTATATATTTGCTAATATTATGTTTGTTAGACACAACATTAATGACTATAAGAAAAACAGTGATATACACAATATTCATAATCTAAACTCATTGGTTAGGTACCAATCATCGATTACATAAGGTACACAACTCGTTCGAAGGTCTTGGTGTACGTTTTTATAATAAAATTCCTTTACATGTAATCGACCTTGCTGTAAATAAATTCAAGCTAACTGTAAAAAATCACCTTATTAGGAAAGCCTACTATACGATCAACGATTATCTAAACGACAAACAGTCATGGGCTTAAGGTGTCATTAGAATTTAGATAGATACACACAAACTTCTTTGTCTTTTAATAAAGCTAAATATTAACAAACCATTGTTAGTTTAAAGTAATGCGTGGCGATTATTATGGTAATTTAATTAGTAGTGATTTTTATCAGTATCTCGACTATGGTTTGTCATGCTCATTAAAATGTCATTGCTTGCGGTGTCGTCGTGGGGCGGGTCGTTTCCTTCCCTCTGATATGGCGAAGGAGATGACGGCTGGTCCATGCGTCACACTCGTGAACGAGTGCTGCTTGGGGTGACTGGTCGGCCTAGTCAGCGATTCTTTAGACAATACTATTATTCTGGTTCGTTCAACTGCAACCCTAGCCTCTTAATCCAGTCACGAATTATTTTCAACACTAGATTTTGCAACTGAATGTAAGTGGATGTGCACCTTGTTTCTATTTTGTTCTATGTTTAATAGACTCAAACCTTCAACGTTATCACTGAGTGTTTTTTTTTGTTTGTGCGTTAGATTTTGGAGCTTTTCAATAAAAGGAATTTCAGGTGGCAACAGCTTGCATACTGTTTACCTTACATATAATACTAACACTATTGTACCTGAAAAGATTTTGAAAAAGAGTAGCCATGAGTTTCTTTGCCAGTATTCTTCTCATGAGCTCTACGCATTTTGGAAACTGGAAGTTATGGATAGACACAGGCAGGCAGTAGATTTTAGTGTTTTCGCCTAACTTACCTCGACAATACAGCACATGCTGTGGCCTCTGTTTGTGTCGATCTATGATTTTTAACTATAGCTTTAATTTGACGTTAATAAGTGTCACTTGTTGTCTTAGATGAATAAATGATTTTGATTTGATTTGATTTGATATGCCTCGCGGTCAGATTTCGAGTCTAAGTATTACTGAGCATTAGCAAGCGCTCAAGACACTTTAAGTAAATTACACGAAATTGATAGGGGGTCAGAATCATGTAATAAAAGTACAGTTCGTAGTGCTAGTGGCAGGCATCAGCTCGTTTAGTTCCCACTATTCAGCTTAATTTAATGGAACATATAATAATTCACCCGATTTTCGTGATACTTTCACGAATCTCATTCATTCCAATGACGACATAGACGAAATTAATAAATTCAATTATTTGCGAGCTTCTTTAGAGGGATCTGCCTCTGTCGTTATACAATCCATTGCGTTTTCTGCTAGTAATTATATTGTGGCATGGAAATTATTATGCGAAAGGTTCATAAGCATTTATTCATTCAAAGTCATATGACATCTAAATTTAATATTGAAAATGTAACAAAGAAATCTTCCGTTATTTTGAAATACTTAATTGATCAACTTAATAAGAATTTACGAGCATTACAATCATAAGGTGAGCCTGTCGAGCACTGGGACACGATCTTTATATTGTCACACAAAAATTAGACCTGAAAACCTACCG
The DNA here is from genome assembly GCA_949125395.1 of Diaphora mendica. NCBI lineage: Eukaryota > Metazoa > Arthropoda > Insecta > Lepidoptera > Erebidae > Diaphora > Diaphora mendica. The sequence goes on along the minus strand of OX421331.1, from coordinate 4,965,396 downwards.
AGAGTGGGAAGAGTTCAAAGGTCGTGTCGACAAAAGGGATACTATTAAATTCTAAACATTTATTAATTTTATTCGTAAACGAGCTGATTTGATGGAAACCTTAGAGTTGTCACGTAATAATTAGGTATACAACGACAAATCAAAAATCAAATAATTGTAAGTTAAAAACTATGGTATCTATGCAAAATAATTCTAAGATTGTATCATTGCCCAAAGGTTGCCCTAATTGCAAAGGTGAACACAGTTTGTTAATCTGTTCCCAATTTCTCTCTTGAGCAATGAATCACGTCTTAAAGTACTACCTAAATATAAGATTTGTTACAATTGTTTCCATTCAGGTCATTTTGCTAATCATTGCAAAAAGCAAGGTTATGAAATATGTAAACGACGTCATAACACGCTGATTCATTCAACATAAACCTAATAATAATTATACGCACAATGAAACTTCACACTTTTCTGAAAAAACCGTCTTCATCGTAGACCCCGCAGTTGAATACGTCATCGTCGAGTAATCAAACCGCTTTGTCTAGGAACGTAACTTCATCCAACGATCTTATACAGCATGATGTTTTATTATCCACCGCCTTAGTCAAACTTTACGATAATAACAATCGCGAACATGTTGTTCGCGCCGTACTTGATTGCGGTAGCACGTCGTGTCTGATTACAGAGAATCTGTGTCGGCGGTTAAATTTAAAACCTGTCAAATTGACAGATCTATTTTTGGTTTAAACAACGTGTCTTCACACGTAGATAGAATGTATCATGTTAGCATGAACTCATTAGACTTTAATTGGTACGTTCTACCGTCAATTACCAATAATTTGCCGAATCGTAATATTGACATAAGAAATCTCAATATACCCACAGATATCTGGTTAGTGGATCCAACTTTTTACAAGTCGGCTGCTGTTGATGTTTTAATAGGCGCTGATCTCTTTTTGGGATCTATTGGGGTCTCAAAGAATTAAGTTGGGTGATCAAAAACCGTTACTTTACGAAACTAGGATTAGTCGGGTTATTTCAGGCCCTGTTTCTTCTCCTAATCATGTCGCATGTAATTTCATGAATATTTGTAAGAGACGTTATCTCCAGAAATTCATAAATGTTGGAATGACATCTTAAAAACGCTGCCTAAATAATATTAAAATTCCTCGCAAAGTTGTTTGCGATTTGTATACTGTGTTTCAGCTACACATATTTTCAGACGCATCCAAGCTTGCGTATGGTGCGTGTGTGTATGTTCGTAGTATCAACGATAGAGGAGAGGTCTTGGTTCGTTTGTTGGCGGGTAAAAGTTGAGTGGCATCAATTAAACCTACCACAATTCCAAGACTTGAATTGTGTCGTGCCCTGTTAGGTATTCGTCTATATGAGAAGGTGCTTAATTCACTTCGCTGTAAAGTTGACACGGTTTGCTTCTGGACCAATACCACCATCGTGTTGAGCTGGTTGCATTGTCTGCTTTCTAAGCTTCAGCCTTTTGTGCGTAATCGCGTCGCTGAAATTTTAGAAAAGGCTGTTAACTGTACATGACTCCATGTCTCAACTAATAAGAATCCTGGAGACCTAATATCACGAGGTACAGATATTAGTTCCCTGCGACGTTCTGGGTTATGGTGGTCCGGTCCAGAATTTTTTGAAAAAAGAACCAATACAGCTTCCTTCTCGACCTGAGCATCTCGAAAATTTGCCTAAAACCAAGTCTATTGTCTCTTTAAAAGCTTTCGTTGGTTCTGACGACCATTAAATCATTTTTCTCGATTTCCGTAGATTTTCAAATCTTTCATGTTTTATCCGATCTATTGCATACGTTCTACGATTTATCGATCGTTGTAAGAAGAGGCCTATTCCGATTGAATTTTAAACGGATCAAGATTTTTAAAAATTCATTAAAATTTATTATTTAAAAGAGTCAAGACGAATCATTTATTGAATACAGATTATTTTTAAATACAAAGGACTTACCAAAAAAGAGTTTTTTGTTAAAATGTAATGTTTATCTGGACAGTGACAATATAATGCGTATTGGTGGTCGTCTTGACAATTCTGATTTTTCTAATAGTAAAAAAAAACACCCACTTATACAGTCCACTCATATATTTAGTAAGCTGTTGTTTGAATCTGAGCATAAAAAATGCTACATGCAGGTCCACAATTATTACTGGCAAACATTAGGGAAACGTACTGGCCTATAGGAGGTCGCAACTTAGCGAAGGCCTGTCATCACAAGTGCGTGCGATGCAGTCGCATAAAAGGTGAAGTCATTACTACGCAAATAGGCAACCTTCCGCGGCAACGTCTTATTTCTGGTGGATTTCCCTTTGAGAATGTGGATCTAGATTATGCAGGTCCTATTATGTCTGCAAGTCGTCAAGGTCGTGAATATAGGTTTGTAAAAATGTATATAACGATTTTCGTATGTTTCTCCACAAAATCCATTCACTTAGTTAGTGGGCGACTTGACGAGTAATTGTTTTTTGCAGGCATTGCGTCAATTTATATCACGTAGGGGAAAACCTCTAAATATATATTCGGACAACGGCACGTCGTTTGTTGGTGCTTACAACGACATTTCAATTTTTTTAAATCTAATTGCAATCCTTGTGAAAGTGTAACTAATGAGAGCATAGCTTTTCATTTTATACCGGCCTATACTCCTTATTTTGGTGGTTTCTGGGAGGCGGGCGTTAAATCAACAAAATTTTATTTATCTCGAGTGCTGGGAAATTGTAGGAATTGAGGAACTTAACACCGTACTTACGCAAATTGGGACAATATTAAACTTCCGGCCTCTGACTCCGCTTTATTCCGATCCTGCAGACTGCACCCCGTTGACACCAGGTAATTTTTTTATCGGATGGCCACTCACAGAGTTACCTCAGCCAGACTGTGAGAACTGCTCCATGTCATCCTTATATCACTTTCGACGGATCGAGCAGCTCCGCCAGCACTTTTGGTCTAGGTGGAGCAAGGAATATGTTGCGGAATTGCAGCAGACAGTTAAAGCATAAAATGTTCACGGACGCCTACTATTTTATGAAGAGCAAAATCTGCGTCACTAAAATCACGATACTGTTTAGAAATAGGAGTTCATTGTACTTGGTCTTTTTTCTATCGTGACACTATTAAAATTGCATCTTATATTTTATTCGACTTTTTTATCCAATAACCATCCAAATTTCAGCAGAAGCAGTATAAATATAAAATTTAATAAGTTCCGGTATACTCATATGCTTCTGCAATTATGCTTAACGCAAAACAACTCCTAATTTACGTTAATGACCAGGTGTTGATTATACATTATTTCTTAAGATATTTTGTGTACAAGCTAAGAAATGTAATCTAAGATTTAAATCAAATCAAATCAAATTATTTATTTGCATAAAACAGGTAGGTACAAAGCTGTCATGATACATAATAATAGGTACGCTGATTTATTACCTTTCTCAGGTGTGCAAATTTTCGAACGTCGAATTAAGTAAAAATACAAATAAATTTCAGATTGTTATGCATAGGTATTAGGTATGTCAAGGTTACATTAATCAAATTGTTATATAAGAAAAAAAAAATGTCAATTGAAATTAAAAATAAAATGAAGAAAAATGTCAGGAATCACTAATAAATTAATTTAAAACTAAAATGTCAAGAACATCATAATTATAATTTATCCGACAAAAAATCATCAACACTATAATAACATTTCTGATATAGCAACTTCCTCAATATTATTTTGAATTTGATCACATTTAATTCTTTTATGTCTCTTGGCAATTTATTATAAATTTTTGGTGCCATGGCGAATACGCTTTTATGCATTAGTGTAGTATTCGATTTATAAATGCATAGTCTATTTTTGTCCCTTTGGATTCTACCATTTGCGTCTGAAGCTAAAACAAATAGGTGCAAGTTACATTTTACAAATAAAGCCACTTCTGGTATATACAGACAGGGCAAGGTTAAAATTTCATACTTTTTAAAGTATGGTTTACAGCTGTCTGTTTGGTACAAAGAAAACATTGCCCTTATGCATCGTTTCTGTGCCTTAAATATAACTTCTTTATGCACAGAGTTCCCCCAAAATATAATGCCATACCTAAGAACCGACGCCACTAGACCATGGTATGCAGTCAAAAGTGCATTTTCATCGGTTATTTGGCGGAGTTCATGAAGAGCATACACTGATTTATTAACCCTTTTAGTTAATTGCTCAATTTGTGGCTTCCATGTCAGTTTTTTATCAATTAGTATTCCAAGGAACTTGGTGGACTCAACTTCTTTCAAAAGTTTACCATTTGCACTTATATTAAGTTGTGGTGTTAGAATTCTCTGACTAAAATGCATTATCATTGTTTTATCAACATTAGGTCTTAAATTGTTTCCGTCTAGCCAATTGACAACTGAACTTAGTGAGCCATTAATGTCGGATTCATAAGTGTTGGCATCGTTACATCTAACAGTAATGGTACTATCATCTGCGAAAAGGGATATTTGGTTCTCAGTTGCATTAGGTAAATCGTTGATGTAGAGAATAAACAATAATGGGCCTAGAACGCTACCCTGTGGCACGCCATATTGAATTATACGTATTATTTAAAATTAAAAAAGTATTTATTACTTTACGTACTTTATTTTCGGCGAAAAACATCAAGTTTGTGTTTTGCAAGCTTATTTGATTATGTAACTATAATGGTTATGTTCATCAACTAATGAGTTTTCACGTAAAAAAAGAATCAAACATTTATGGACGGCCAGTAACACAAAACTTTCAGTGTGAACCATGTAGTACTGAGTAGAAGATCCGACCCTAGATCGACCTTTACCGAGCTGATAATAGAATAAAACTTATTTTTTAATAGATTTCGTATATTAGAAAATATATAAAAAATGAGTTTTCTAAAAAATTATCAAAATTCTGGACAGAATACTTTTAATTAATTATTTTTGTATATAATAAAACTAATAAAAATTAATAATAAAATATTAAACAATATAATATAAATTTAACAAATAAATAAATAAATATATTTATATATATTAATATCATTAAGTATGGTGTACTTTGCTTTAGTCGAGGCAAAATGAAGGTAAATACCATCCTGATTTGGGGAAGAAGCTATGCACAGTATTCATAAGGTGTTAGTCGCACTGAAAATATTCATTCGAACAATTGAAAGAATTTAAATACTAAAAATATATATTACATATATTTTTTTCAGTTTTATCATCCTCTTATTTTAAAGTTACAGGTACCCCCCTTAGTTACACACATTTTACCATTTTGGAAGTTTAGAAAAAAATGATAATAGAAGCCTCAATCTCATTTTCGAAGACCTATCCGTAGATACCTCACACGTATGGGTTTGATGAAAAATAATTGTTTTTTTTTTGTGTGAAAATCTTAATGTGGTACACAGAATACACCTACTTACCAAGTTTGAACAGTATAGCTCTATATTTTCGGAAAAAAGTGGCTGTGACATACGGACGGACAGACAGACAGACAGACATGATGAATCTATAAGGGTTCCGTTTTTTGCCTATGGCACGGAACCCAAAAAAAAGGCGAACTGAATACGTTCTTGTTAGGAAAATGTTGGTGTATCCCACATATATGCTATTTTTATTATCTGATAACTTGTTGAAATATTAGCATACAATGTAAAAATTGATTTCTGGGTTAATGAATGAAAGAGTATGACATTGATATCACATCGGGCATATTATGCTACATTCCCTTCGGGCACATTGCTAACCAATAAATTAAAGGTGCCTACAATTAATATTCCTATCAACAACCGGAAAATAAATTATTAAAAACAAATCGATTGTACAAATTTAGAACATGAGATATGAGACTAATCATGTGATACATTTTTCCTCTTGGAATTGCCAACAAAATGAACTGTTTTAAATAAATGCTTTGTAAAATACTAGCTACCTGTCTCGAATTCTCATGAAAATCTTTGAATTTCTCCCATTTTTCTACTATAATACACCTTCATGTATTACACATGAACTTTCACCTAAAATCACATATTCCATCGAGAAAAAACCGCGTTTTAATCCATTGGCTTGTCAATTTTTTAAGCGTAGTAGATCAAAAAGCGATTTCATTGTATACTATGTAAAGAAATGCATCCTTATCTTTGTGGTGTCTATCATACAACAAGAAGAATAATCTATCATACGATGTCAATCACAAATTCTTTTATTTTTAAAAACCTGTCACATATTGTCTATGTGAGCCCATCCTATATTTTATAACTAATTGAGATTGTAAATGCAATAGAGTTATGATGAAGAGCTCAGATGGCTGGCCTGAAGATTGGCTACTATCCTAACTTTTCCATACTAAAGAACTTTCTCGAAAAGCTGATGTCCTGACAGTTCGCCAACAATACGTCCTAAATGTTACTCTCAAACATTACATCGCTGATATAATTATAATCTTTCGCATAATAATAAAACGTCAAAGGATAAAGTTTGCAAAAACAATTCCAATCAATGGTCTACCTACTGCTTTCTCTCGAAAGTTCCATGATTCTCTTGGCGGATTTCTCTACTAAATTATATAAACAAAACAACATCAATTTACCCGATACAAGTGTAAAACAGCTATCACTAGCGGCTAGTTGTCAAGATTAATAACTCTTTAACTTTAACTATTAAAAACACTTCAGGTATTTAATATGCCCGCTGCACTGTAAAGTATTAAACTGTACTAGGCTAATATTTCAAACTGGTTCACTGTTTTTCCTTTTGATCTGTAATATTATACGTTGGCTAGTCACTTGATACGGTCGTGTATTAATTATTTTGGACAATCATTGTGCGAAATATACATACATCAATATAAATAAGTGGTCGACTGAGCTGTTTGAAAGGATAAGAATTTAAAGAGTTAGTATCTACATATGAGAGATTCGAACCGTATAATTGCAAGACATAATTAGATAAAATTACTGTATAATGTATTAAATATATTTAAGGCGTAATACGGATTCAGGCTTCGTTGTGTCTGCTAAGGTATGTTTATCTAACTTTTCTGCTTGGTTAAGCTATTTCAGAGTAATAATTTTAATATCAGTTAGAGAGTTCTAATTTTAAATTAACTTTAACTTAACATGTTTCAATACTCCTTACTATACTTATATACTATACAATACTAATGCTTACATCCATGACGAATGGTACCTATTGAATTGAGAGAACCCACTGCGTTACTAAACTACGAAACTAGCCTACTAGTTTCTAGGTTGTTAAGCACAAGAAAAGGAGATAGTTTTAGCTTTCGTTTTAAATGATATCTTCACTAATTATTACTATTTATACTGTTATGTTCTACAACATATATCACCTATATATGCCATCTTTAAAGTTATTTAATAAAATAAAAAACTAGCTCTACCCCAGACTATTTTTATAATTTAGACTGGATATTGAAGGTTCTTTCTTAACTTTCATCTTTATATCTTCAGGTTCATGCAATGGGTTATTTAAGAGTATTCATTTCCTCTTATTTTCATTTCAGATTAATGAATCCACATAATAAAAATATTATCAGCGAACAATGCAACTCAAAGGATTAACTATTCTGCTGCTAGCAACTGTGTACATCGCACCAAACATATGCGAATATTTAGGTACTGTGAATTATAAAAACATATGAATACATCTGGTAACAATTAATTATCTTCGATTATCCGAAAAATATTTCAAAAGTAATCCATCATTCATCGTGTTTTACTGGTGAGTGCAAAACCGGAAGCCCAATGATGCAGAAGCATCACTAGGCCGCCATGGCCTTACCGTGGGAGAGCCATGCTTCGGCATGAATGGGCCGGCTCGACCGGAGTGATACCACGGCCTCACAGAAAACCGGTGTGAAATAGTGCTTGCGCTGTGTTTCACCGAGTGAGTGAGGATACCGGAGGCCCATACCCCAATCCCCTACCCCTACCTCCCTCCCCCATCCCCAAAAGGCCGGCAACGCACTTGTGACGCTTTTGGTGTTGCAGGTGTCCATGGGCGGCGATAATCGCTTACCATCAGGCGATAAGTCTGCTCGTTTGCCCGCCTATTCCATAAAAAAAAAAAAGAAAAAAAAATGGTGTGGGTCACCATGCTGCATTGTTCTCGCAATGAGTATGGTGACTTCTACTCTGGGATTTTGTCTATGATTTCCAACAGGCAGAGTAGATTCACTTTGCTATCGTCTGCATAGCAATGTAATTATAATAGGTCTTTACCTATGAAATTGCCGTTTTGTATGCAATAAGTGAAAGTACTTATTTTTTCAAACTTTTTCAATTCTGTTATTCGAAGTAATCACCCATGCAATCGACGCATCTTTGCCAATGCATTGGCAGTTTATTGATGCCCTTCTTGTAAAAATCAGCTGGACGGGAGGCAACAAACTCTTTAAAGGCATTTTGTACTGCCTCTCGGGAATTGAATTTTTTACCCACTAAAAAGTTGTCTAAATTTTGGAAAAAGTAATAGTCGGTAGTTGCAAGGTCTGGTGAGTATGGCGGATGAGGGAGAGCTTCCAACCCCAGCTCTTGCAGCTTGGAGACTGTCTGTTGCGCAGTATAGGGTCGCGCGTTGTCGTGACGCAGCTGCAAGAGCTGGGGCTGAAAGCTCTCCCTCATCCGCAATCCGAAGGACATCAATAAACTGTCAATGCGTTGGCAAATATGCGTCGATTGCGTGGGTGATTACTTCGAATAACACAAATAAAAAGTTTGAAAAAATAAGTACTTTCACTTATTGCATACAAAACGGCAATTTCATAGGTAAAGACCTATTATTTATATATTTTTAAAAAGACAACTCCCGCACTAGGAATAAATCCTGTGTCGCGGGGGACTTTACAAACATATATGAAACGGACACAAAGAACACCCAGACTCAGAACAACAATTTGTGGATCACACAAAGTGTTGTCCTACGTGGGATTCGAACCCACTTGGCGAAGTAGAAAACGGAGTGGTGACCGTTAAATAACTAGGCCAAACGTCCAGTAAAGAAATTGAAAATGCAGTAAAAATTGCCAAGGGCTAATATCATTGCGTGCGTTAGATCACGCGTGGATTTTTTAGGCCTAACGCCATATTGCCGATCATTTAGCAACGAGTGATCTTCCAGATAGTGGATGAATTGCTTCGTGTTGAAGATATGATTGAGCACCTTGCAAATAAAATAAGTGATGACTAGAGGTCGCTAATTGATCGGATCTGAACGTTCGCCTCTCTCCAAGCCTCTGGAACAATACTCTGGAACTGGCTAGGGACAGATAGGGACTTCTTTGTCCTACCTACTGCGGACGCACTCTACGACAGATCCCCAAAATCGCCTTTTTACTACCACACGTCGTGGTATGACAATAAGAGGCACCGCGTTGGAGACTAGGTGGTGGCCGGAGAGTCCCAGAGGAGCGATGACCGTCATACTATACGGGACTGGGTGACTAGTCAGCAGTAGGTCTAGCAATGAAGGCGCTTGACTCTACATGTCTGGTATCCTTCTGAACTGGAGTACTAGTAGGGTGAGGCAATGTGTGAGAGCAAATGCGTGAACACTTCGACTCGCGTGGCCAGTTCTGGAAGATTAAAACTAGGACTCGTGGTGTGGGTCAAAATCCCGAAAACACCAGTTCGACGGTTGGGAACTGCTCCAACGCTTAATCCATTGCTTGGACCGATAGAGGCGTATGTAGATTACGGCTCATAGAGCCGAAATCCACGTGCAGCCAAAGGATGAAGGAGCACATAGCCAGGATAGTGAAGATATGAAGAAGAATGAAGATATGTAGTGGCAGGGTAGCGTATTTGTGTGTCCGTTAAGAAAAGCATGGCCGGTCATGCCGTCTCAAGATGATGGTGGACAGCGCTGAGATTGCATGAGTCCACGAATATTTGTGCATTGCACCTTAAAAAGCGGGTTAATGGGGAAGCGGTTAGTGTTGAACATGTGTTCACTTCCGGAAGTAGTCGTCTGGTCTCCCCGTTTCTACTGGTCTTCCCGTTTCTACTGGTCTTCCTGGCCGATGGTTTGATCCACGCATCCTTACTATGATTTCACGAGCATTCCAGCGCTTACACACTTGATCACGATAACTGTCACCGCTACATCAATGGGCCTCTGGTATCGCACTTGCCAACGAAACAGACAGCACGAATCGAATGTACTGTCATTTTAGGTTGCTATTCTGTGAGATGGTAGTAAATGTAGTCATAATTTTAATCACTTGCACTTGAAGGCTAGTTTAAATCATTTTTTGTTGAAGAAATACTCGTAAAGCTAGCTGTTATAAAAAAAAAACTAAATTATCTTTGGGGGCACTGCGTGCCCCCGCGTGCCCCCACAAAAAAGCCCTATATATATATATTAACGTATAACTATCAAGCTAAATTTGAAACATTTTTGATTCCTTAACGAATTCCCTCATAGAAATACGCAAAAGTATAAAATCTTGTATCACGAATCATTGAAAATATTCTGAACCTTGTAAAAAATATGTGTGTACTTTCTTTCAAGACAAGGGAGTACAAAAACCGTTCAAAAACATTCCAATACCCAAAGGAAAAGCAAGTGATATAAAAATGGAGGAGGAAGTAGCGCTATCGGCTCCTAAATTTACGTTTCCAGCTTATGTGGATAACGTGAGCATGAGATTTACTGATGATTTTCAAGGAATAGGTTGCTATGCGAAAGGTAACTTTTATTTAAGATGCCCTAAAATTAACATAAGTGCTTATACCAGAAATTGTCACTCGCGCTACTGAGAGATTTTTTTCCTAAATCAACGCGACCGATTGGTTCGCACTGAACTCTTTATCAATGCGTTGCTGTCGACGATCGAATTGGTGCGAAAGAAACCACCCAGATCACTTGTTTCGTTTTCACTGTGAGTGCAAAAAACATGAAATGAAACTGAGCTTATTTGTTTTCAACCATTTCTAAGGGAACTTTATTCTTTACTTTCATCGTTTTTAATTTATACCTACTCGAACATATTACTCTTTAATACAGTGCTTGTACTATACAAAAGAATAACATGTACAAGTAGATAAATACACATTAATGTTCTCATATCCTTTATAGGCTAAATTCCAGATGAATGTTCGAAGCGATTTTGCTATGATACTCACGAATATTTGTTATTTTTATCATTATATGAATGTATTTAAATTAATATTTAAGTGCGTATGTTCATCTTAGGTTTGGTTACCATAATGACTCTGGCTGTTTTGGCCGCGTGTAACATGTGTGAAGGTTTTTCTATGGAAAGGTATTATTATTACTATGGTCTGTTTTTTATAACAAACGAGTACCGGAAATTTTGACTGCATTTCTATTGGTCCACGAAATCAACATAAAGACCGTTCCACACAAACAAATGTTAATCTAACAAATGTTGTTATCAATGTTAAAGTTACAACTTTTGGATTTGGTTAAGCAAAACAAAGATCATTCTGAAAAAATTGTTGTAGATGAGATGACTAAGTCCACAAATCGTCGCGTCATACGTTTGCCGTCGCATCACTGTGAGCTCAACCCAATTGAACTTGTTTGGGCTCTAGTGAAGGACTACGTGGCAGCAAATAACAAAAGTTATAAAATTGATGAATTTCGAACTCTTTTGGTACAAGGAGTAGCTAAAGTGGATAGAAAAAAATAATCGTCATGTTGTGTCAATCATGTGATAACCCTAATCGAAACAAAGATGTACGGAGTCGACAATCATGTAGAAAATATGTTAGAGCAGTTTCTAGTAGTACGAGTATGTTCTATCTAGTGCCTCGTTGGTCTCGCGGTTGACGTGTGCGACTGCTGATCATGAGGTCTCGGGTTCGATTCCCGGGTCGGACCAAATGTTTGTATGATCTACAAATATTTGTTTCGGTGTTTGGGTGTTTTCTATGTATAATTTGTATGTATTTACAAAAAAAAAAAGTATATATGTATTTGTATCAGTTGTCTTAGTACCCATAACACAAGCTCTGCTTAGCTCGGGACTAGATGGCGTTGTGTGTTAGATGTCCGAAATATTTATTTATTATTTATTATAATATATTTGTATTATATATATTGGTATCGCCGATAAAGCGAGGTTCTTTAATTTAATTTTTATATATACATATATATATACCAAACAAAAGTAGGTGTTTTGCCAGGGGCAGGGGGGGTTATTATATAATCGTGCACCTACCTCAATGTAGACCATCAGACGACGATGAAGGTAGATCTTCTCCAGGGGGGGCCCCGTTGCTCACGTTAGCGTGAGCTGGTACTTATCGACGACACTTCATTTCAAGCGCGGCGTTAAGACTTATAGCCACGGACTATATCGTCCAATTCTTAATGGTTCAGAGCTGATGCCTTTTACGACCGAAAGACCTCAGAATCCTGCGGTGCGGTGAATGTAAGACACACACTGATTTTATATTTAGTTCATAGTTTATACACGTTCAAAATAGGCGCCACTTGCAGTCTACTCGTGGTACACGATTGTCGGCGGGGAAGGGCTTAACACCTTGTGAATTAATTATAGATACATTACATAGATGGCGTCACCATTTCCTCCCCACCTTAAAGGGTCACCTTTAAAAACATTCATAAGAGCTAGCTTTGAGCCCTACAAAATTTATCGCGGTATACTAATTATCATTATTTAGGCGGAGCGTAATACTAAATATAGCGGTAAATTAACATAATCATAAGCGGAACTTAATACTAAATAAAGTGGTAACCTTAACAATGTACAGACTACTGAGTAGGAAGCGAGCATAGGCGCACTACAGGGCGAAGATACGTGCCTTTGGCGGTTTTAACTGAAACCACACGTACAACACCGTCCTTTGAGGGATGAATTTTATCTACAATCGCTAATGGCCATGACAAGGGAGGTAAATTATAGGTGATAACGACTACTATGGTAACAGGTGTAATCAGTAGAGAAGGAGTATTCCATTTCTCCCTGGTCTGCAAACTGTGCAGATACTCTACACTCCATCTCTTCCAAAAGGACTGCACGAGTTTGTCTAACAGTCAGTGTCTGTCAAGTAAACTAAATTTTTAGAGCTAACTTCCGGGTAGAGAGTGTAAAGGAGCAGTGTGTAAAAAGTGGCTAGGAGTCAAGGCGGTTGGTTCAGCGGGGTCAGAGCTGAGGTCACGGTAAGAGGCCGCGAATTTAATAAGCATTCTATCTGAGTGAGCAAAGTAACCAGCTCCTCGTAAGACAACAGCTGTTAACCAATTACCTTAAACAAATTATTTTTAAATACTTTGACCATGCTCTCCCAGCATCCGCCAAAGTGACCCACGGCTGGACAATTAAATTTCCAGGTGATGCGATTTTCTGTCAGCTCCTCTTCGAAGCGACAGCGGTACTCGTTACTATTAAGGAACTTGTATAAATCGCGTAAATAAGAGTTCGCGCCGACAAAATTTGTTCCTTTATCGGAATACATGAACTGAACAGGACCTGTACGATTCAAGAAACGTTTTAAGGCAGCCAAAAAACTAACGATACTTCAATCCGTGGCTACTTCTAGGTGTAACGCGCAAGTCGTTAAGCAGGTGAAAACGCATATTTAAGCTTTGAGAGCTTTCGCACCTCTGCGGCGTATCGAAGTGTAAGCTATAGGTCCTGCGTAATCACAACGCGTGCGAGTAAATGGTTTAATTACTTGTCTCGTGCGACAGTCAGGCAAGTCAGCCATGAGCAGTTATGTCTAACGCGGGCGAGCGCGAAAACAGATATTACATTTGTGGATTATGTGACGTATAGTACGACGAGCAGACAATATCCAATACTTTTGTCGAAGCAGGGACATGAGCAATTCAGGTCCTGCATGTAGATATTTTTTATGGTAAAAGCTAATAAGTAAAATGATTACGTGGTCCTGTCGAGGCAAGAGTAATGGATGTTGCTGTAAGAAATTCAAATCAGAATTGGTGAGACGGCCTCTAACTCGGAGTAGGCCATCACATAAAAACGGCCTTAATTTTTTAAGAGCCGGAGAGAGTGATGCCTCACTCTTTAAATTCAAGATTTCCTTTTTAAAATGCCTTTCCTGGAGAGTTTGAAGCAGTTTATTTTCTGCAAACTCCAAGTCAGTCGCGGTGATAAAAGCCGATTCACGGCGATTTAACAATTTAGCAAATCTACAAAAATAAACTATAACACGTAAAAGTTTACTCCATGAAGATACGCGACAAACGGTTTCATAAATGGCGGAGTCGTCACTCGGTGCCGAAATCACGTATAAAAGTGTTTTGTACCACCGTAAGCTCGTTCGCTAGCGTCAACGAACCTGACCAAAGTCACCACACAGCCATCTATAACCCCTATACAGCGCGAAATATGTATTTCATTGAGCAGTGGAAGCTCTGAGTAAAACTGACGCCACACCGTTACTAAATGCACAGGTGGGATATCGTCCCAATCTACTTTAAGCTGCCATAGCTGTTTGATAAGCAGCTTTGCATATAAAATGGTTGGCGCTACGAAGCCCATTATGTCCCAGAGTCTAGCAATAGTGGACAGGATGGTGCGTTTGGTACATCTAGCATTAGAGTCGATTGGTTCAATTTTGAAATAAAAGTTATCTTGGTCTGTGGACCAATGAAAATCCAAGATCTTGTGCTGCGTAGCCTTAACTAATTCAACCTCAGCAGGAAGTCTGTGCGATTCGGGAAGTTTATTGAGGACTGCTTGTGAACTGCTGTTCCACTTTACAAGGTTAAAATTTAAAATTATTTGAAACAAATCCCCTTGCAGATTCGGCCCACTGTGCAACACCTCATAAAGCGAGATGCCGGAGGCAGTCTTACAGCTTAGTGCAGCAGAGCACCGGGCGTAGCTTAGTGCTAGCCTTATGTTTGCGGAGAACCCCATGGTGCGGGATCACATCAGTTGGTTATAAACCATTGGGCTCTTGTTGAGTATCAGGTACGAGCAATAAAATGTCTTGAGCGATGTAATCACTAATGACAGCATCGTAAGCGTAGCGTAATTTGGGAGAAGCTTCAAGCTTCCTCTCCAAGCAAAAAAACCGTTTGCGTGCAATATTAAAGGAATCACCACGTAACCACACGACTTTATCAAACGGAAGAGCGACTGATCAATCCTCTTGCCAAGGCAGTGATCACCTTGTGAAGTTTATAATACCTACGGGCCCATAGATAGATATACAATCACTACTAATACCACTGGCAAGAAGAATGACCCACGGCTGTGTCACCGTGTTCTTAATCTAAACTACACTTACTGGAGTTGTGTGGCGTCCTGTTTTCGACGTCCCCAAGAGATCTCTTGGTGTGGTAGTTTCTTCACTGCTCTTCGTCTTCACACAAACATTGCTTCCAGGTGCTGGTTATTTCTCAAGGTATCCGAATTAATCTCAATAATCAACTTTTCACAGATATTCGAATTACAATACACTCGTTTTAGTTCTCGCGGGACGCGCCTATCACGTATTACAATTCTCGCGAGTCTAATCACAATTAACGGCAGACTGTTCACCAGCGACTGACCGATCAATCTTCTCAACAATTTTCGATATTAATCTCGTCTCACGCTGGGCGGCGAGCCCACAAGTACCCTAGCTCAACAAACCTCACGGTGTTATCAATCTCACGCGGAAACTATACGAGTACTACAAAATTAACCATCAATAAATTACGGCACCGGCCATTTCAACACGAATTCTATCACAATTTTTTTTTACAATTCTCAAACGTCAAAACGTCAAACACGAACCAGAGACAATCAAAATGTTGCCAGTACAATGACGTTCGAAATCCAACAGCGACGGTGTAACGGCCAGACGACGCGTCACGTTCCGTAGTCGGGCGATAAAATTCTTCACATTTAACATCAGCGGGATGCTGAACGGGTTAACCGGTTACCTCTTCCAGGTCCCAGTAGCGAGTAATTAACTTATCCATAGGTTCTTGAACTATGGCACAGCAAGACGTAATGAATACCGGGCGGTTGCGTAGTATAGGTACAGTCCCCATAAGGACGTAGCCTAACACGGTATTAATAGCGGGGGGTGCTGACGGTTCACCAGAAACTACATCAGGCAAAATAAGATACGGGAACAAAGAGGTTCCAATCAAAACATCGATTTTATCGGGCTCAGCGAAGCGTTCATCTGCCAACTGTATTTTATTTAAGTATGGCTGCGCGGAAACATTTACAAATGCGGTAGGTAAGTCGTCGGTAATTCGATCAACTACCAAAGAATTTACATTATATTTAACATTACTATTAAAGCGAGAAAATATGTCTAAAGTGACTGTCCCGTCATATGTCCTCTCCGTCCCCGCAAAACCTCTCACAGTAGTACGCTGAATGTTATTCGGGAGCAATCCTAAACGATCACAACATTCTCTTGTAATGAAGTGACTTTGCGACGCGGAATTAAGCAATAATCTTATCTGCTTATCACCTCGACTATCGTACGTTACTACCTGCGCGGTAGCGAGCAAAACTGTAGTGGGTGTTTTACATTGCACCGTATCACTGCGAATAGCGTACGAGACGCTATGATGCGGGGCGGCAATGAACGTCGAACACAAAGCGATGTCCATTTGCGTGAGCGCAGTCGAGTTTTGTTTAGTAGGAGCCGACACGAATGCAGGCGGTATGTGTGACGTCATCGGCCCAATCGGAGACGGTGCGACTGCGGTGTTCTGTGTTGGCACAGCGGCGCAAGTTCGCGCAGCGCCAGCGTTGGGTACGAGGTTTACTTCTCGCGTAAAGTGTAAAAGCGAATGATGTCTTTGTTTACAAATCCGGCAGTTTGATGTAGATTGACAGTTACTTATTTTGTGCTTATTACTTAGACAATTTATGCAACCATTAACATTTTTAACAGTTTGATAACGTGCATGAGGAGTCATTTTATTAAAATCGGGACATTTAAACAAATGTTGATGCGTAATATTAGTGGAGAGGAACTTGTTGGCGGGAGGAGTTTCGACCGTACTAACTTAGGTGTTATACGGGGGCGATTTTTTATTATGCGCATGCTTTGATTATTTATAAAATCAACCAAATTATCAAAGGTGGGTATCTCTGACTGGTTATTGTTGTTTTCGAAAGTGTAAACCGTATCAGAATCTAATTTTGTCAAAGCGATTTATAAAAAGATTAAACCCAACAAGTTATTTATTTTTAAAGTATGTAAGGCACGAACAGCATTTACAAACTTGTCGTTGAAAATATCAAAATTATTTGCAGTAGCGGAAAATAATGGCCTAAAATCAAGAATTTGTTGTAATTAGGTAGCCGCGAGTGTGCGTTTTTCCTCATACCTATTCACGAGCGTTTCAAGTAAAATTTTATAATATTCTGCGGAGGGCACAATGCCTGAGCAGGCTGCTTGAGCTTTGCCGGTCAGTGTGTCTAACAAATAATGAAGTTGTTTACATTTAAAATTTAAGAACAGTGGCCATGAGCGAATGTCACCGCTAAAACTCATCAACTCAATCGGCGGTAATTTTATTTTACATTTCGGCGTACTATTTTCGGTTGGTTTCTCTAGTAGAGTACAAGATGCAATTACTTGTTTGACCCGACAATATAGCGTTTCAAATGAGACAAGAGATTTATAATCAGGTTTAGCGGTTGGAGACGTCGACAATAAGCATAATTATGTTATATTCATCTAAGACCTTATTGAACTCCGTGCGAATTACATCAATGTTACTACTCGCGGATAGAAACTTCTCTGCCGAAGCTTCGTCGGTCACTCCCATAGACAAATCGTAAACGTTTTGTAGGCATTCAAATAAAGCATTACGTTTAGCTTCCAACGTTAGTAGTGAAATTTTGTTTTTGGTTGTATCAGAGCCCGAGTTCGCTTTCGACATTTTTGAATATAACTAAAATGTTTTTTTTTATATAAATTATGTTTATGTACATATGTTTCTATATTATGTAATAAATACTTCTAAAATGTCATCGAGATATTACGTACTACGTACTAGAGGAGCCACACAAAACCAATTTTAAGTTCCGCTTATATTTGAATTATAACTAAAAAGCGCTGCAGCGCAGCCAAACAATAATTAGTAGTCTAATCCAACAGTATAAACAAGCAGCGCTCTATCGCATTTGAGCTGTACTTTCCTCGCGAGCGAAATGTCATAAGCGCCGTGATTTTCATGGCGCTTACGTGTTTTGGCCAACGAACTGTTGCAAAGATTCGCTTTCATAGAGTAAGCGCCAAGCAACAAAGCAGAACGGATAAATAGCTTTATACCTGCGAAGCTTTATTAGGAAAATCACACTGAGTAAATATTCTGTGTCAATAGCTTTGCCAGTTTCAGTTTTTTTGTAGAATGCATCGAGGTATAAAATATAAAAGCCGAATATTCAATTTTTTTATTATACTTTAAGTATAATTATTACAAAAAAAATGTTATGGGTTATTAACGAAGCTATTTTTAACAACATAATATTTTTACTTATCCAATTAAATACGTTAGATACCTTGTGCATTTAACGTCAGTTCATTCTACCTAAATATCACTTCTGTATGTTTTACTCTAAGTACTCTATGTCGAGTGAGGCAACAATGGCGTCTTAAAATATTTTGTTCGTATTTAATTTTAAAACAATTATATCTAGTTAATTATTGGTGAAAAGTTATTCCTTTGTTTTTCTCCGTATTCCTTGTATTATTAGTGCAATATCTCAAGACACAAAATGGCATATTTCACGAGTTTTAGAACGTTTTTAAATTTAAACAATCACACGCTTAAGCCTCTTCAGCAGAGCGTGGCTAGCAAGCTAGCAAGCGACTGAAGGAAGTGCGGCGCAATCGCCGCAATTGCATGGAACACCGCACTTGTGAGTGGCGTCTTCTCTATATATTATATCTCGATGTAAAATGTATATATTTAAATGCAAAATAAACGCAAAACAATACCTTCAAAAATAATATTACAATATAAGTATGTAGGTAGTACGTAAAATCTTATCTACACTACGTGGGCGTTGGCTGATTGTTTTTATTCTACCTTAAAATATTTATAAAATGGACTATATAAAATGCAATGATAGATTGTAATTATTTTACTTTTAAATAATTTGAAGTATGCTGCGGATGATAAATAAGGATAGAGCAAATGAACCTTTTTAAATAAGATTTTTTTAGAAAAACTGGATGATTTAAATGACCCAAGTATGTAGGTACGTGACGCGCTGCGTAGGCGTTGTCGTACATACCTAAGTACTCTTTTTGGTTAATATAACCTAAAAGGGCGGGTTTTCTCCTACTAGGTGACCTTATAGGGGCGAAATGGATTCACATCCAGGTCTGAATAACCAAAGGAATGGTTTTGTCCGTCTCGAAGGACCACAAAATGGTATCGCCGATAAAGCGAGGTTCTTTAATTTATAAATATATATATATATGTATATTGTTAGGTGCATCCCTATTCTACAAATAAATTATGCAGTGCGAACCTATAAAAAACTTTTTATAAAAAAAAAAACCAAATTCCAAAAAAACATCCAACGAAAACTCTGCCATAAAACACTAAAAGCATAAAATAAACTGGCTCTTCATAAATTGCTTTGTGCCAATTCTTGTCTATACCTAATTCTTTATTCATTTAAATAGCAGTATTATAATGTGTGCTAGGTACCTTAAATCTGTTTGAAGTCGGTGCCAAACCATAAAAAATACGAACGAACAATTACGAAAATCTAAGCGATAGTCGCTTGGCACTAGTGTTTGTTGGCAGAGTTTTCGTTGCATTATCTTTGGAAGTCGGTTTTTTTTAATATATTTTTTTTATTTTACAGTTTTTAGTGCAAACAATCGTAGGTAAGTAGTAAGTTGAACTATTTCATAAAATTTCTGCTGATGCAAATAACTGTAGCGGTTTAAATGTCAACCCCTATTTCACCCCTTAGGTATAGAATATCTAGAAACGCTACATAATACCTACGTTAATACTCATTTTTATCAGTAGCTCAAAAAAAAAGCTTGACATTTCTAACTTAAAAAAATACGAACTTTTATACAATCTTTCAACCCCTATTTCACCCCCTTAGAATTCCAAAATGCCTTCCTTAGTGGGTGTCTACTCAATAAAACGATCCATATGAATAACTGAAATAATACAAATTAAGGTCTATACGTACGTGTAATATCAAAATCATCCTCTAATCCCTAACTGTTGAAGAGTTTAACCTTCTATCATCAGATCACCTAAATAACTTGAAAGTATACGACTAAAGGTCTTTAGATACGTATGAAATTGAAAGAATTATCCTCCAACTCCTAACCGTTGAGGAGTTGTACCTTCCACCTTCCATCATCAGCTTACCTAAATAATTTGAAAGAATACGACTAAAGGTAACATAAATACATATGATATTTAAAGATTTATCCCCCAACTCCTAACCGTTAAGGAGTTACATCATCAGCTCATCATCATAAAATGATGACTACCAGACGCAAATACCGGTGTAACTTCAGAAAATATATGAAAAACATAGTGTGTGCCTACAAAAAATGAGGGTATCCCTCGATTTCCCTGGGATCCTGATATGGTGGCAATGGGACCACCTCGGAAGCATACCCTTTCGAATACCAAAATAATTTTTAAAATCGGTTCGCGATTGACGGAGTAATGGGTGAACATCCATAAAAATGAAAAAAAAATAAAAAATACGTACAGTGGAACATAGAACCTCCTCCTTTTTGGAAGTCGGTTAAAAAGATGGTACTTGGCTATGCTTTGACTCTTGTTGTTCGAGCAGCGTGGTCGGTAAGGTGTTTTTGTTGGTTCGCAAGGCATACGTAAACCATGTCCTGTCGTTTAATGTTATATCGTTGTAAACCTATTGCTTTATCGTCTTAATGTCGATCTGTTATGTATTTCGTTAATTGCTTGTAATCATGAATTATAAGATTCGTTTGTTGTGAACCGTTTAGTGTTTTAATTATAAATGAGAACTGAGGTTAGGCTACCTCCAATTTGGTTCTTTTATTTAAATCTTCACTCCTAGTTGCTAACAATATATATATGTCAAACAAAACTAGATGTTTCGCCAGGGGCAAAGGGAGTTATGATATAATCGTGCACCTACCTCAATGTAAACCGTCAGACGACGATGTAGGTAGATCTTCTGTAGGTAGATGTAGAGACTTATAGCCACGGGCTATATCGTCCAATTCTTAATAGTTCAGAGCTGATGCCTTTTACGACCGAAAGATTTCAGGCTCCTGCGGTGCGGTGAATGTAAGAAAACACTGATTTTATATTTAGTTCATAGTTTGTACACGTTCAAAATAGGCGCCACTTGCAGTCTACTCGTGGTACACGATTGTCGGCGGGGAAGTACATTACATAGAAGGCGTATATACCATATATATACTATTAAAATATTGTTTTATTGTTATTTATTTTTGAAAATATATAACGCGAACAGAAAAGGCTATTACGAATATACTAAGTATGCAAATTTAAATCATAAAATAACAATTTTCTCTACAGTAAAGTTAGAAGTATTCAATATGAACGGACCTTAACAATTTCAAAACAAGAACAAAGGCGTTGGCCCGACCTACCCCCACCAATGACCCATCTCACTCTGTCAGTATCGGAAATGTGCTAGAGACATACTCAGTACCCGTTTGTTAAAAACAACAGACTATAATATATATCTGTTGCCTGGACAGGTCGTATTTATATTTCAGTTATTTCATCAGTGCTCGATGACTGCCTCGTTGCTCTCGCATTGGGTGTGCGACTGCTGATCATGAGGTCATGGGTTCGATTCCCTGGTCGGACCAAATGTTTGTATGATCTCCAGATATTTGTTTCAGAGTTTGGGTGGTTTCTATGTATATTATGTATGTACTTTCAAAAACTCAATAAATATGTATTTGTATCAGTTGTCTAGTACCCATAACACAAGCTCTGCTTAGCTTGGGACTACATGGCGTTGTGTGTTAGATGTCCGAAATATTTATTATTTATTATTATCCACAGAAACATTCACAAGTACGATTCTTATGATAAATGATCAGTCACAATTTAGTTCCCATCAACATTTGATTTCAAAACAGACAGTATAGGTATATTCATATTAAATAGAAAATACTAAGACTACTGAATTACCGATTTAATTTTCAGCTATAATATAATCACATTGCAATTAACGTTGGAAATCAAATAGTTTGCTATAAAAATGTATTAATGGTAATTGTGAGATTGAAAATTAATCGGATCTGATTTGTGATCGACTCTTATTACGAGTGATTTTAGATCCATTCAATGATAATTTCAGGAAACCCAACCCCAAATATAACTTGGTACAAAAATAGAGACACTTTTATAAGGCCTATTTTTTATGACAAATGGTCATTATTGCTACTGTGGCTCACTAATGAAGATGCTGGAAATTATACTTGCGTAATATGTAACCAGCTAGGTTGCATTGATCATACTACGCGACTGCGGGTTACAGGTATGATCTTGAGTTTTTGCCAAAGTTAATGTAACTATAGTCTTGCAGGGCAACCCACCAAACCTTACCTATTGGTTTGAAGTTGAACTTCAGACGGGAATGTTATGATTCACAACTAAATGTGGCAAAATTAATCTTACATTTACTTATAAGCTAAGGTATTTCAAGTCTGTCAATGGCATTTAATAATAATATTCAATACTTGCTGTGCCCGCGACCGTTTGGGCGTGCGTACTTTCACAAGTAGCAACGCCGTGATATTGAGTTGTCTTTTGGCGTTCTTTTGGAGGAATCGATCCTGTCTTTGCGTAGTAACCCGTTGTCTAATACTGTGTCGTTCAGCCACATCCCCAAAACTGCGAAAACTTGACCACAATCTTGATATCACGTTTTGGCAGGTAAGGTCTCAGCAACGACGCGTTGAATAGCACCATTTTCTAACATGCCCACGGCTCGTAACATTTCATCTCGACTCAAATGGCGACGTGACATGACTTTTGAAGCTAGCACAGCAAGTTCATAAAAAAAAGACAATACAATCAATTTTAATTCATTAACAGCATAAAAACAAATTTAATTTTTCTTGTCGTAATGAATTACCAACAATTTTGCCGCCGTATTTTGTTTTTAGCATTGTTATTCTTTTTATATTTTAAAATTTTGAAAATAGAATAAAAGGTTTCATTTAGTATATACACTTTTTATAGAAACTAAAAAGATTTTTAACTATAAAGTCGTTAATAGTATAGGATTATGATATCCCTAGACTTTGTTGAGGTGTGTATATGCAAATTAAATTTTAAATTTTCAATGGAAAATGTGTCTTTAATTAAAAACATTGTCAATTTATTGTTCAGTTATGTTGAAATACTGCTGCTACTTAATATTTTCTGTTTACAAAATCACTGAAATATCACAATTTACAATATAGCGCAGCCATCTTCAGAAGAAATAGAAGAAGGCCGCTCAGGACCCGTTTCGTATCTCAATATCATAACAGCTGTTATCGGTGGATCGTTCATAGTGGCGGTATTGGTCGTGGTGACAACATGCAGGAAATTAAGAAAAGAGATGAAGCAAAAGCAGTTAGCCCTGGAAACAGCCAGAGACGTCATTGAAACATATTGGAGTAAGAAAGTGACAATAGAGAAGCCACATGTTAATACTTCACATAAAGCTGCTGAAGCATTGGTAAGTTTGTTTTGAAGTTTTATTGTCTGCACTGATGGTGTAGTGGTTTAGGCCGTCTCCTAGCTGCTTCCAAATGCGTTTTAAGTCTGGGTGATCTTAAGTCCATTTGATGAATGTTCATTAAGTCACCCACTACACAATATCGTCGACTGCACTGTAACGTGGTAGATATATATAGACGTTTGGCCTAGTGGTTTAACGGTCACCTTGCCGTTTCCTACTTCGCCAGGTGTCGTGGGTTCAAATCCCACGTAGGACAACACTTTGTGCGATCCACAAATTGTTGTTCTGAGTCTGGGTGTTCTGTGTGTCCGTTTCATGTATGTTTGTAAAGTCCCCCGCGACACAGGATTTATTCCTAGTGCGGGAGTTGTCGTTTTAAAGAAAAAAATAAAATAAATATATATACTTCTAGTGTGGGAGTTGTCCTTAATATAATATGACTGCTAAGCTGCTGAAGGTCAAAGTCATTTCTATATCAGCACTAAAATATGAAAAGAAAGTGAAACAGTCGACTTACTTAAAGTTAAAATAATAATAATAAACTATTTATTGCAGCAAATTACATTTAACAATATAAATATAAGCCCTGATTCCCAAACTAGCGCGAGCTGTATGTTGGAAGCCAGTATCTTTCCAAGTATAAATTACACAGTTACAAATAAATAAATAAATAAATATTTCGGACAAGATTATTATCATACAATAATTCATTCAACAAAATAAGCAACGTTTAAAATCAAAATGATATCTAACTTTTAACATTTTTCTAGATTTTGCCAGTAATTAAGATCGAAAAGCATAAGGTCTCCGAAGTAAAGAAAACTATGACTGACTCCAAGATGTTATCAGAGTACGAATTACCTGTAGACGAGAACTGGGAGGTACCCCGTGAAACAGTCATATTAGGGAAGGTACTGGGAGAAGGAGAGTTCGGTAAAGTCGTTAAAGCGGACTGTGTGGGAGTATTAGGGCAAGGGCAGACCACGGTAGCAGTTAAAATGCTGAAAGGTAGAAAACAATTGCACGATAGAATTTTCCTTGTATTAGGTTAATCCAGTATATAAATCTGCAAGAAAACAAAACTATTATTCCACATTTTTCAGACGGGCACACTGATGCCGAAATGATGTCGCTAGTTTCAGAGATGGAGATAATGAAAGTAGTCGGAAAACATGTGAACATTATCAACTTGTTAGGATGCTGCACGCAGGGTGGGCCGCTCTACGTCATCGTCGAATTTGCACCTTATGGTAATTTGAGAAATTTCTTGCGGAAACATCGATCGGGAAATAAGTAAGTAAATTTTGGAAAAAAATATCATCAATGAAATAAATGTATGTTTTATAGGTACTATGATCATATTTGAAATCAAAATATGAATTTCCATTGTAAAAGGTTTTTCTGTGTATTGACGGATTATGAGTATGGAGTGTCAGCACTCTTTTAAATACCGAGGCCGCGAGGAAGTCGTAAGAGCCGACTAAAGCATCAAACTACACATGAAGGCAGCACTGCGAAGAGAAGGAAAACTTAAAACAAACCTTGCACTACCACGTCTAGTGGCATAGTAAGCATATATCTTCTTTCTAAGAAGAAGAATTTGACCAGCAGAGCACTACTAAAGACCATTGAGGATCCTTTAACCCCGGTTTTTATATATTTCAGAGCAGCAGCTACCCACTTGTGGAATGCAAAATATCATTAACTTTTCAAAAAATATTCACCATCATAAAAACAGTATTTATCCTTTTTTTATGTTTGACCCTGCCAAAATGTCTCCACGCTGCCTGATGGAAAGCATAAGCAGAATCCAAGAGTGGTGGTCACCATACTCACTGCGAATGCAGACAATGCAGCATGGTGACCCACACCATGGCGGGCTAGTGATGCTTCTGCATCGTTGGGCCTCAGGTCTCGCACTTACCAACGAAACACGACAGCACGAACGCTGTCATTTTACGTTGATTTTCTGTGCTAGGGTAGTACCGCCCCGGTCGAGCCGGCCCCTTCGTGCTGAAATCAGCGTGGCTCTACTACCTAGTATAGTTTTTAATGAACTTTACATGATATAATACCAAAACAATACGTTTCTATTTCAGAATGGAATCTTCAAACGATGGTTTGGAAGACAGTTGGAATCTCACACCACAGAATTTAGGATCGTTTGCATACCAAGTCGCTAAGGGAATGGAATATTTGGCATCAAAACACGTAAGATATAGATAGCTTTTTAAATATTATTACTGTGAAATAAAACGTTAAACAGGTTAACTATAGCATAAAGCTATAGCACTACACATAAAGGTTAAAATATCGGAGGACATAATAATATTTGTAATACAGTAGAATACCCGCGCAACTTCGCCTGCCTCTCTTATTAGTCGGCTCGCAGACAACAGCGCTACCTACCGGACCCAATTGTGTTCAAACCATCCTGGAACCAATTGAAATTTATACACATAATTTTATCCAAATCCAGCCGTTAAGGACGAGTGAGGTGGCAAACCGACGTACCGGAGAATCAAATATTAGAATAAACATATGATATTAAGATACCTATACTTTCTTTTTTAAGACAACTCCCGCACTAGGAATAAATCCTGTGACGCGGGGGACTTTACATACACACATGAAACGGACACAAAGAACACCCAGACTCAGAACAACAATTAGTGGATCACACAAAGTGTTTCCTACGTAGGATTTGAACCCACGACACTTGGCGAAGTAGGAAACGGCGTGGTGACCGTTAAACCACTAGGCCAAACGTGCAGTATAGTAAATATAATAAGCACAATTTCATATTTTTTTTTCTATTTCAAATTATATAAAGACAGTCCGAGATCGGTCATAAAGATTTAATTTAATTTAGAGCTTGGTTAAATACATCAAAGAGAAATAAAACCGAAAAATTCTGTTTTCGATTGTTTTTAGTGCATTCATCGAGATTTAGCTGCCCGTAATGTTCTAGTCTCTGAAAACTTTATCCTTAAAATCGCTGACTTCGGGCTAGCGAAAAACATCGAAACAGATTACTATTATAGAAAGAAAACATCAGGAAAGTTACCGGTGCGGTGGATGGCACCAGAGTCACTAAACAGCATGCTGTTTACCATACAAACTGATGTGTGAGTATTGCAATTACATTATCTGTTTTCAATCACTTATTATTATGTGTTATTTTTTGTATGATATGTCAAATATCATTAAAAATATTTATTACTTCAACTTTGTCTAATTTATAATCACAAATTTTGTCAAAAAAAGAACCGACTTCAAGAACTGGACCAAATTGAAATAAGACCATACGGGAAGCACCCGCTTTCAAGTAAAAAAAGAATCATTAAAATCGGTTTACCAAGTCGAAAGTTATGAGGTAACAAACATAAAAAAAACATTCGAATTGATGAAATGAAAAAGGGGCCAAGTGCGAGTCGGACTCGCCCATGAAGGGTTTCGAAGCAACAAGTAACATAATTTAAAAGTTCTTGTAGTTAGTTGTTACTTTGATCGATTTCTCATATATATAAATGATCTAGCTTATTATGTAAGTGACAATCATGAGATTGTATTGTTCACGGATGACACATCCTTAATTTTTAAAGTTAGGCGCCAACTTGACAATTTTAATGACATCAACAGTGCACTCTCGAAAGTGGTACATTGGTTTAATACAAATAACCTTCTCCTTAATGAGAAGAAAACTAAATTCATTAAATTCTCTACACCAAACGTTAGGCATGCTACAACCAATGTTCGATTGAATGGACTGGAGTTGGATCCTGTGGAATATACTGTATTTTAGGTATTACTATTGACGCTAAGTTACAATGGGGTCCACAAATAGAAAAACTATCCGGTAGGCTAAGCTCAGCGGCTTTTGTTGTAAAAAAGATTCGACATTTAACTGATGTTGATACAGCTAGAATAGTTTACTTCAGTTACTTTCATAGCATAATGAGTTACGGAATCCTACTCTGGGGTAACTGTGCATATATTAATGCTATATTTGTTTTCCAAAAACGTTCCGTGCGAGCCATTTACAAATTAGGCCCTCGAGTTTCTCTCCGTTTCAAATTTAAAGAGATAAATATTCTGATTGTATCTTCACAATATATATATATATATATATATATATATATATATATATATATATATATATATATATATATATATATATATATATATATATATATATATATATATATACGAAAATGTAATCTATGTTCAAAGAAATATATCAAAGTTTCCTAAAATCAGTGATGTTCATTCGGTTAATACTAGCAACAAACATAATCTTAGTGTTCACGTCACTCGTCTCCACAGAGTAAGCAACTCGTTTATCGGACAATGTATAGTTTTTACAATAAACTCCCTATTGATATTAGTAATTTGCTATTAAGGAAATTTAAGAATACCATTAAATCTAAGATATCCGCAAAAGGGTATTATACCATAGCAGAATATCTTGATGATAAAACCGCCTGGGATTGAGCTGCCCATTCTGCACATGCTGTTTATTTTGAATGTTTAAATTTATTTTGATGTGACGATAACTTGTAGTTTGAAACAGACTCATCTTAAATTATTGCTGTTGTTGACATTTTTATTTTTTATTTTATTGTCTTTATTGATTATTGTAATTGTGACTCAAATTGTAATTATCGCTTTTTTTATTGAAATAATGTCTTTTGCATTTTAGAATATTATCTGGACTTTAAAAGAGACGATGATCCCTGAGTTTGTTTCATCCTTTCTTCTCAGGGCTAGTCCAGTTAGGAAAGGTCGAACTCATCTGCTCAAAAAAATTTTAACTTGCAAAAGTGTTCATGTAACCTAATTGCAGAATAAATGATTTCATTTCATTTCGATGTTTTAATAATAGTGTTTTTTTTGCGGTTTACGATTTATGACGTATTAAAAAAAACTACTTACTAGATCTCGTTCAAACCAATTTTCGGTGGAAGTTTACATGGTAATGTACATTATATATTTTTTTTAGTTTTATCATTCTCTTATTTTAGGAGTTACAGGGGGGGGAGAGCACATATTTTATCACTTTGCAAGTGTCTCTCGCGCAAACTAGTTTAGAAAAAAATAATGTTAAAAACCTCAATATCATTTTCGAAGACCTATCCATAGATACCCTACACGTACAGGTTTGATGAAAAAAAAAAATATCAGTGTCAGTTCTAAGTATGGGGACCCCCAAAATTTTTTGTTTTTTTTTTATTTTTGTGTGAAAATCTTAATGCGGTTCACAGAATACATCTACTTACCAAGTTTCAACAGTTTAGTTCTGATAGTTTCGGAGAAAAGTGGCTGTGACATACGGACGGACAGACAGACAGGCATGACGAATCTATAAGGGTTCCGTTTTTTGCCTTTGGCACGGAACCCTAAAAATTAAAACAAATAAAATCAATTCACCTTCGAAGATTTACCTCAAACTAACAGAAATAAGAGATTGTAAATGTTGTTGTACTGTAGGATCATCATACAAATTTCTTTTGTGTACTTATTTGTAATAATAATAATAATAAAAATTTCGGACATCTAACACACAGCGCCATCTAGTCCCAAGCTAAGCAGAGCTTGTGTTATGGGTACTAGACAACTGATACAAATAAATCCTTTTTTTATGTAAACACTTACGTATTATACATAGAAAACACCCAAACTCCGACACAAACGTGGGAGAGCCACGCTTCGGCATGAATGGGCCGGCTCGACCGGAGTGATACCACGGCCTCACAGAAAACCGGTGTGAAATAGTGCTTGTGCTGTGTTTCACCGAGTGAGTGAGGATACCGGAGGCCCATATCCCAACCCCTTTTCCCCCCCCATCCCCATCCCCCAAAGGCCGGTAACGCACTTGTGACGCCTCTGGTGTTGCGGGTGTCCATGGGCGGCGGTAATCGCTTACCATCAGGCGATACGTCTGCTCGTTTGCCGGTCTATTCCATAAAAAAAATAAAAAAAATATGTAGATCATACAAACATTTGGTCCGACCCGGGAATCGAACCCAAGACTCATGATCAGCAGTCGCACACGCCAACCGCGAGACCAACGAGGCAGTCGAGTCGTTATTTAGTAGTAGTATCTTGACTATCAAGATGTAGACAAACTGTAACACACAATACTGTACCGCTAATTGTTCGGTAGCTTGCCACTGCCAATAGTGAATAGTTCCATTTCACTTCACGTGGACAGCAAATTTATTTCTCATAATCTAATGGAAATTTTCTTTACAGCTGGTCCTTTGGCATCCTTCTCTGGGAAATAATGACGCTGGGTGCTACACCGCACCGATCTGTTCAAGCACAATATCTGTTTCAATATCTTAGAGCTGGACATCGTTTGGAGAAACCACCTAGTTGCAGTCTTGACTTGTAAGTACCTTAAAGCATGTTTGTCAGAACTACTCCATTGAAGATCAACTGATGAGGTTCCAGCTATTATTAGTTTGAGTCAGTCACAATCACAAAAGGGAAAATTTTATAAGATAGAATAATCTCGCTTTTTTTATGAAATAGGGGGCAAACGAGCAGACGTATCACCTGATGGTAAGCAATTACCGTTGCCCATGGACACCCGCAACACCAGAGGCGTCACAAGTGCGTTGCCGGCCTTTGGGGGATGGGGGAGGGGTTGGGATATGGGCCTCAGGTATACTCACTTACTCTGTGAAACACACGGCAAGCGCTATTCCACACCGGTTTTCTGTGAGGCCGTGGTATCACTCGGGTCGGCCCATTCATGCCGAAGCGTGGTTCTCCCACGTTAAAAAGTACCTTGAAGCATGTTTGTGAGAACTTCTCCATTGAAGATCAACTGATGAGGTTTCAGCTATTATTACTTTGCGTCAGATATAATCACAAAAGGGAGCATGTTAAAAGATAGAATATTCTCGCCTTAATTCACACAAAGAAGATGATTAAAAAACATGTTAACCTGAAACCTAACTGGCATTATATGCCTTTTTTATTTTGAGTAAGCTGGTTTGTTAATTTCAGGTACTTGCTTATGCGTGAATGCTGGTCATTCTCGCCTAAAGGCCGGCCTTCTTTTACCCTTTTAGTAAAAGAACTGGACAAGATTCTCACAAAGATGACAAACGTAGAATATCTTGACCTTAACTCTCCTGAGTCAGAAAACTCACAAGTCACAAAAACGTTATGGCTTTCAAGAAATACGCGTACTGAAAAAGAAGCTCCAACTTTAACTGCTGACGGGTAGTAAAAGAGGCTGCAATACTACCTCAATCAAGTTAAATTATATATAATAATAATAAAAGGTAGTAGAGCCACGCTGATTTCAGCACGAATGGGCCGGCTCGACCGGGGCGGTACTACCCTCGCACAGAAAATCAACGTAAAATGACAGCAGCAGTGCTGTCGTGTTTTGTTGGTGAGTGCGAGACCGGAGGCCCAATTAGTCTAGTCAACAAGTACCATACTTGTTGACTAGACTAAAAGATGCAGCAGCATCACTAGGCCGCCATAGTGTGGGTCTCCATACTGCATTGTCTGCGTTCGCAGTGAGTATGGTGACCACCACTCTTGGATTCTGCTTATGCTTTCCATCAGGCAGAGTAGAGTCATTTTGGCGGGCCAAACATAAAAAAAAAAAAAAAAAAAAAAAAAAAAAAAAATTAAATTTTATTGTTTCTCTCATATAGTATAAGTTTAGAAAACCTCACTCCTTCGTACAGTCATACTTTAGTCGAGGGTGACTTTAACATTTGTTTACTAAAAAATGATTCTCGTTCTGTCAACCTTCGATCTATTATTGAACTTATATAATAATCTTTTCATTCTTTCATTAAATAAATGAATAAATATTTTGGACATTTAACACACAACCCCATCTAGTCCCAAGCTTCGCAGAGCTTGTGTTATGGGTACTAGACAAGTGATATACATACATATATGCTTTTTTTTGTAAATAGATAATACATAGAAAATACCCAAATCCTACACATAATTTGTCAAGCCGTAGCGCATCTCTCTTAAACCTTTGTCTTGTATCCTCTGTTCCTGTATCCTTCTATTCCATTTTTTTTCCCACGACCTTCTCTTTTTTTCCTATCTTACTCGTATTTTTTTAGGACAAAGTTGGACATTGTATTTCATCAAAAAAATGTATTATGTTCTGATTTATATAATGTAATCGTAATAAATGTGTAAACAATAGGAAGAAATTAGTAGAAGATTATTTGTAGTAGTATTAGTAGTATAGTATCGCAATAATATTAGGGAAATTTAGTTACTAAGAACGCAAAAATGTAGTCTTTTGAACACTCTTTTCAGTAGGTATCATTATTTCTTAATTTTATACTTAAAAACAGTAATTATACAAATGTAGAAAGTATTTTATATTTGATGGATTTACGTGGTGAGTGAAAACAAATGTGTACAAAAATATGTGGAAATAAAGATTTTTAATGCAAAGTCTATAGTTCTTACTTTGTTGTTTCATTTTTTTTTGAAACTATGTTTTAATCAATCATGCTGACCCTCCAGTGGCTCGTCTATAATTGACTGTTAGCGTTTGCACATTTCCAGCGTTTTTCTAACTAACTACGACTATGACATGACAAGTCAGCCCCCTTGCTAACGTTATTATAAAACTAACAAATGTGTTTAATTCAAAACAAAGCAAAATTCGTTAATGTACATACATTTTACATGCTAGACAGAGTGCCTTATGTAAATTGGCCATCTGCTTTCAATATGTCAAGTTTGTGCTCCGAGTATCGACACGTTAAGGGTTTGTCTTGGCCTGATTCCGAGGCAGTTCAAGGTACGCAGTACCCTCTCACAAAAATCAACCTAAAATGACAGCCTTCGTGCTGTCGTGTTTCGTTGGTGTGTGTGCGCGAAACCGGAGGCCCAATGATGCAGGTTTTTAATAGGATAGGCAGGCAAACGAGCAGACGTATCGCCTGATGGTGAGCGATTACCGCCGTCCATGGACACCCGCAACACCAGAGGCTTTGGAAAACTTTGGTGGACCGTTTGAGGCAGGTGTTAAATTCGCTAAACACCATTTACAAAGAATCATGGATAGTTCTAGTTTTACATTTGAGGAATTAACAACCCTGTTTCGCCGTCATCGCCTACGACGGAGAAGCTCTCCATTAACCGCTACCATCATCTTGAAAGACTACGTCAATCCTTCTGAAACCGATGGTCAAAGGACTACCTGAGCGAACTGCAAGCACGTACCAAATGGCGCACTCGAGAGCGCAATATCAAACTCGGCGAACTTGTCATCCTTCGAGACGATCACATTCCACCAATGAAGTGGCAATTGGGGCGCATTGAGAACCTTTTTCCCGGCCCTGACGGCTTATGCAGAGTCGTAGACGTCCGTACCAATAAACTTCTATACTACGAAGAGCAGTCTCCAGATTGTGTCCCCTTCTACCCCAAGAGGAATCGGCTTGAAAGCGAGGCTTTCAAGGGGCGGGAGAATGTCGCGGAGTTCAATTCACCAAATACGGCCCTGCGGTAACTACATCCCTGTGCTATGCGGGTGTGAGGTACGCGGGGCGAACGGCAGCGGCGACGACGCGGCGGAGGGCTGCGCGGCGCGCCACTCCATACTCCATATACACAGCGACCACGAATGCATGTCTCATTGTTGTACGTTAATTTTTCAATACAAAGCATTTTCGAGAAGCTTACAAAGTTTAATTTATCTCCCAATATTTATCAATAACATGAATATTCATATTAATGTTATCAAATGATAACATGAAAATGAATACTTTGTCAGCTAACATAATATTTTTTTATTTTTTTTATAAATCTCGGACTAACCGCCAACATGATTGGCGCCCTTATTATATCCATTCCTCTGTATCACACCAGTTCTGTATTGTATGCCTCTCGCACTGATATGCTACATACTAGGTCTTTCTTCCATACATCCACACTCTTTCATGTTCGTGGGTGGGACTCCCACTTTACAGAACCTAATCTAAATTACTGCTACTTATTTTGTTGCTTTATTCTTATATTGTAGTGAAAATAATGGTGCTAAAAGTTTTACAATTTACAACTTTGGCCTAGTGGTTTAACGGTCACCACGCCGTTTTCTACTTCACCAAGTGTCGTGGGTTCAAATCCTACGTAGGACAACACCTGGTGTGTAATAATTATTATTTTTACGGGAATTAATGCGATCACTTATTTCAAGGTACTACATACCTCTGTTTTGCGTGACGTTTCGACCAGGTTGTACTGGCCGTGGTCATAGGCCGACTGGCTCAGTGGCGCACGCCCTCCGTCCTCGAATCCGTGAAGTAGAAGGTTCTTCATTCACCCGCACAGTTTCGATATTATTGATAAATAAAATAGCAGCGATATGTTCTTTGACCCTTTCAGCAATAGTCCGCCTCGTTTGGCCTATGTAGGGATTTCCGCAGCTGCAGTCTATTTTATAAACACCCGGAGTTTGTAGTGGCAATATATCCTTCGGTGTGCCGACGATGTTGTGAACCTTTATGCCTGGTCGGAATTGTGTATACTCCATTCCGACAGTATACACACCAGGCATAAAGGTTCACATATCGCTGCTGTGAAGAACCGACAAACGAGCAAATCGGCGATTGCAGAATATGCACTCGATGCAGGCATCAACCACAGGATTGAATTTCACCGCACGCAAGTCCTCTCCACCGAACGTCACTTTTATTCAAGAGTTGTATGTGAAGCGATTGAGATTAAAAAACATAAAACTTTTAATCAGGTAGATGGTTTTAAATTATCTACAGCGTGGAATCCAGTGTTAAAAAAAAACATACCACCTCGCTTTCCTGCTCAGTCGGATAAACACCAGAATAGGAACACATCGATTTGCTTATAGAATAGGAACCCTGTTAGTGTGGTATGTGACGGTACATGGCGAAACAATTTTATCAATAATGTGATGGATGAAGAACCTTCTACTTCACGGATTCGACGACGGAGGGCGTGCGCCACTGAGCCAGTCGGCCTGTGACCACTGCCAGTGCAACCTGGTCGAAACGTCAGGCAAAACAGAGGTATGCAGTACCTTGAAATAAGTGATCGCGTTAATTCCCGTAAAAATAATAATTATTATATCATGGAACGCGAAAGTTTAAAAGTTAGTATAACACTTTGTGTGATCCACAAATTGTTGTTCTGAGTCTGGTTGTTCTTTGTGTCCATTTTATGTATGTTTGTAATGTCCCCCGCGACATAGGATTTATTCCTAGTGCGGGAGTTGTCTTTTTAAATAAATAAAAAAAACTTGTTCTTAATCTAATTACACATTGTTATACTTATTCTAATACAGTTTTTTATCTTAATCTAAACACAGTTTCTTATTCTACTGTTTTCTTATTGCCACTTATTTGTATGCTTACATTTATATATATACAATATATAACGTGTATGGGACACTTTGATAAAATATGGGGAACCGTTTGGTCAACGTCTGGGTCGCAGGTACACGAAGGGCTCTCCCTACACTTGAAGCGGTTTAAGTATTGGGAGAACCCTCCATGTCCTGTAAGGACCTGGGTGATCACGCCTATCGGTCTCAATCGTCTCACCACTCGGAAAGCCTTTATGGCGTCCGGAAAGAACATTTTCGTCACGGAGGCAGTCTCGCCAGACACATATCTCCGGTTCCACTCATCAAGCGAATCCAAACGGATTTGACGCTTGATGTATGAAACCGGACACAGGTCATAGTCCGGCCTCCTCCGCAACGACAATGCTGCCCCTTTCGACAGTTCGTCTGCGCGCTCGTTTCCCGGATGCCCTGCGTGTGCCTTGATCCAAAACAGGGAAACAGTTTTGTTTTGGCTCATCGCCCTATCCAAATTCGCGAAACGCCAGTTACTAACATAATATTGGCAATTGATAGTTAAGATATTTTTACCACTTTGAAAGCGTACAATAATTTTATTGCCATGTCTGCCGGCAGCGAAGTTTCTATCTAAAAATATAATAATACATACAAATTACAGATGGCGCTATACTACATTTTTCGTTTACGCTCTTTAAAAACCACAAAATTGTCTTAACACCTTTTGGATTTCGAACGTCATTATAATGGCAACATTTTTGATTGTCACTTTTTCTTGTTTGACGTTGTGACGTTTGAGGTTAATTGAGTACTAAAAAGACGCGCGTGGAAAACGGTCGAGGATTGTTGTTTGAAAACCGTAATTAATTGATAGTAAGCTAATTGTATTGTCCATCGACCCCGGTCTCTTTAGTGATAAACCGTTGTGTGTTAGGTCGTGGACTCGCGAGTTTTGTAGGCGCGTTCCGCGATAGCTGAAGCGAGTGAGTTGTAATTCGAATATCCGTGATAGCTGATACGAGTTTGTTGTAATTCGAATACCTTGGAAGTTGTACAGCACTTTAGGAGTTTATGATTGTGTGACGACGCAGAGAAGAACTACCCAAGAGATCTCTTGGAACGCCGAGAACACTGAAGCCACACAACTCCAGTAAGTGCTTGATCATTTTAGTTTAGATTAAGAACACGGTGAATCGCCGTAAAAGCTCATTCCTCTTGCCATTGGGCTAGTAGCGAGTTAATGCTTATACTCATGGGTCCTATAGGTATTACAAGTATCACAAAGTGATCGCTCCATTGGTGGGAGGAGTGATCAACACCTTTATTTTATTAAAAACTAGCAGCCTGCCCCGGCGACATAGATATTTCCACAAAAAAATTTTTATTTTTATTTTATTATGGCCTATGTTACTCGGGGATGATTTAGCTTTCTAATGGTGAAAGAATTTTTCAAATCGGTTAAGTAGTTTCGGAGCCTATGAATAGGCTCCAAAACTACTCCGAAAGATTTGATAATTTGTTTGTTTGCATTGAAATGCAAACAAACAAATTATCAAATCTTTCATCTTTATAATAATATTAGTATAGATGATTTATAAAAATATATAATGATAGCAAGCTGCAATAATAATAATAATTAAAAAATATTAATTTCAAGTTCTATGCGAGGTATAAATAAATGGTCACTTGTGCTGCCACCTAGTAATCTCTACTGAGACAAGTTCTGTCTAGGTTTACTCCGTACTTGTTACATACGACTTACAGTATGTAACTTAGCGCTATAGTAAATTTTTCGTTTACGAAATAAATAAATAAATACACACATCAAAAGTGTCTTGGGATCAACATATGTGTCTAGGGATCAACATATATTTTTGCAATAACTTTTCTCCTGATTGATATTAATTAAAATTTTCTTTAAGAATTCATCAAATAAAGTGTTTTCGTTTGTCACAGTAACGATAAACCAAGTCACCTTTGCATTAATAAAGAAATTTGCCATTTTCCTAATAAAGGGATTTTTGACATTTGAACCACTAACATTAAAGTTCGAAAAAAAGACTGAAATAACAGTTTTCTTTAAAATTTTATTAGGTAACTTAAACAATTAATAATCCGTGTTTCTACCGCAAACACTAACAACACAAGAATCGGTTTGGCATACTCAAAATGAGTTCATCCAAATCACGCTGTGGAATGGCCGCCCATGTTCGTTGCAACAACAAAAAAAGGTCTTCTTGCGACTGGATACCCTCCATATTCGGCAGAGCTCTTCTCTGTAGCATATCCCATGCATGCTCAATCGAGTTCAAGTCTGGCGACTGAGCAGGCCAGGGCCAAAGCCACATCTCAATCTCAAGAAATCCGCATAAAAATGCTTGATCCCTAGACACTTTTGATGTGTGTATTTCGGACATCTAACACACAGCGCCATCCAGTCCTAAGCTAAGCAGAGCTTTTGTTATGGGTACTAGACAACTAACATAAATACATAATATACTTTTTTTTGTAAATACATACATATTATACAGAGAAAACATCCAAACTCCGAAAAAACAAATAATAACAAATATTATTTGCAGATCATACAAACATTTGATCCAACCCGAGATTCGAACTCGTACAGCAGTCGCATACGCTACCATTGCGACACCGAGGCAGTCGTATCCTGTTGCACCATGACAATGATTAACAGAATAAAGTAATTTTTAGCTTCTAAAAACATCTCGGGTCGGACCAAATGTTTATATGATCTACAAATATTTGTTTCGGAGTTTGGGTGTTTTCTATGTTTAATATGTATGTTTTTTTTGTAAATACGTACGTATTTACAAAAAAAAAGTTTATGTGGAGGGAACGGGTGATATATCCCTCTAACACAAAGGTCGGAGGATCCTCGACCAGGCGAGGTGATCATGCTTGGCGGGCCAACTGCCCTACGGTTGATGTTGGGATGTTGTATTTATGATAATCGGCACGAGAACTTCTATTTCGCGTTTCAGGATTGGTAGTTACTCCGTGTTAAGCCTTACTTCGTAGTTCAGTGTACATTGCTTAATACTAATCCCTAAATGTCCTTCTCATAAGTAATACGCCGTTTTTTTTTAATTATTCGTATGACAGTAATCACATTTTCCACCGTGATCGCAGTTGAGGCTCGATCTTCACTATTTTCATCACGGAGACAAACACGGTCTCTATGAATTTCCGCTAACAACGCCTTACAGTGTTCAAATGTGTTGCTTACCAAAAACATTTTGAAGACGAGCAGTGCAGTCTTGCGGAGGGAGTGAACTTCAAAAATAGTACAAAATCATCGCCCAAATATCTTTTCGTGTTAATTTCATTTTTGCTACGAACAACGAACTTCACCTTGAGATAACATTTTATTTTTTTATTTTTTTTATTGTTATGTCCTTAATGTTTCTTTTAATTAATTATATTACTGCACGGTTGGTCTAGTGGTTAAAGTGGTTGCCACGCCGCTTCCTACTGCGCCAAGTGTTGTAATGAAATGAAATGAAATGAAATGAAATGATATGAAATGAAATGAAAAGTGTTGTGGGTTCAAATCCTACATATAGTAGAGGATACAATAAGGAACGACCTTCACCCATCTGTTTATTGGATGAAAAGTATTTTATATCAAATTTAATATATTAAATAATATATCGCGGGTGGGTTGGCTATTTTGGAAGTACAGTAGGGCCTCGATAATCTGAACCCCTAGTAATCCGAATGCCTCTATAATCCGAACGACACTGTTTCATTGAATATCGCTCAATGTTGGCAACAAGTGCCCCAAATTTGATCAATCTTGGAAGCCTCTGTGGCCGTCGTTAAGCCAGAGGAAACTTCTGGCCAAGATCTGGATGACTTTGACCCTGAATATGAAATTCCATTAAACATGTTTTGTAACAGAGGTCTTTCAGAAGAAGAGGTCAATTGTTTTTTATCAAGCACTGATAATATTGATTGTCAGGAGCCTTTGACAATAAACCAAATACAAAATGAGGATGCTGACACACTCCGAACACCTCATTAATCCGAATAGGGCGATAATTTTGAGTGTTCGGATTATCGAGGCCTTACTGTATCTGTTTTTAGTTTTTCGATGTTATAAATTTTATCAAAAATGCTTTGGTCCCTATTTCCTGTCATTTTAAAATAACTGCTTTTACTGCTTCGCGTTTAGATTTTTTTATTAAATTTACTTCCGAGCCCATCGGAGTCGTCATCTTCTTCGTTTTTGAGCAAAAAAAACGATATTATCTCAGTTACAGAGGTTAATGTATATAAAATCCTCTCGCTGTCTTAGTTATAGAGGTAACTATGACGATGAAATTGAAAGAACGTATCCCAGATATAGAGGTTTGCTTCGTCCCACTAGCAGAGGTAATTCAGTGCCTAAGTGCTGGGACGTCAGCATGAGTTCCAGTTATGGAGGTTTCTCACTTATCCAGATCCCACTTAACCAAGTTTCACTGTATATATATATTGTTGATTTTATTATTTATATCGTGATTATTGTCATTCTCTGTAATAATTTATAACTTGCAAAAATATTCTCATACTCTGTAAAAATTGTTTGCTAAATAAATAAATGAAAGAATGTTGTTTATTCATGTGATTTAAGGCATAATTAAATTCCCTTCGACCACATTGAAAAATAATAATAAATGGTGCCTACAATGTATATTTATATCAACAACAGGAGAATAAATTTGTTATAAACACATCACTTGGACAAATTTAGAACATGAGATGTGAGTCAAGTCATGTGATACATATTTTCCTTATGGATTTGCATTTAAAAGGAAATGTTTTGAAAATGCTTTGTAAAATTCTAGCGACCCGCCCTTATTTCTTGTTATAATCTTTGAAATTCTGCCTTTTCTCTACTATAATATACCTACGTGTGTTACACATATTAACCATCTTCTGAAATCACCTTCCCTATGGATAAAAACCACATTTTAATCTATGGAGTTGTTAAAATTTCTAAGCGTACCAGATTAAAAATTGATTACCTTTTATATCTGTATATGTACACACATCAAAAGTGTCTAGGGATCAACATATGTGTCTAGGGATCAACATATATTTTTGCAATAACTTTTCTCCTGATTGATATTAATTAAAATTTTCTTTAAGGATTCATCAAATAAAGTGTTTTCGTTTGTCACAGTAACGATAAACCAAGTCACCTTTGCATTAATAAAGAAATTTGCCATTTTCCTAATAAAAGGATTTTTGACATTTGAACCACTAACATTAAAGTTCGAAAAAAAGACTGAAATAACAGTTTTCTTTAAAACTTTATTAGGTAACTTAAACAATTAATAATCCGTGTTTTTACCGCGAACACTAACAACACAAGAACATCGGTTTGGCATACTCAAAATGAGTTCATCCAAACACGCTGTGGAATGGCCGCCCATGTTCGTTGCAACAACAAAAAAGATCTTCTTGCGACTGGATACCCTCCATATTCGGCAGAGCTCTTCTCTGTAGCATATCCCATGCATGCTCAATCGGGTTCAAGTCTGGCGACTGAGCAGGCCAGGGCCAAAGCCACATCTCAATCTCAAGAAATCCGCATAAAAATGCTTGATCCCTAGACACTTTTGATGTGTGTATAATATGTAAAGATATGCATCCTGATCTCTGCGGTGTCTGTTATTCAAGCCGGCGACGCGACGTCAACGAATACTTTTCTTTTCAAAAAGCTTATACATATTGCAGACAGAAATTTAATGAAGTTGGTTTATCAAACACTGTATGATCTCATCTTATATTTTACAAGCTTTTCCACGCGGCTTCGCTCACGCACACTTTCATCCCCTGTTGTAAATCCCCTTAGGGGTAAAATTTCAAAAATTCCTTTATTAGTGCTCATTTACGTTATATGTATAAAGAACCTACATGCAACATTTCAGGATTCTAGGTTCAGCAGTTTAGGCTGTGCGTTGATCTCTGGGTATGTCAGTCACCTTCCTCTTTTATATATATAGATAACTAATTGAGGATGTAAATACAAAAGGGTTATGATTAAGCTGGAGAGAGCTCAGACGGCTGACCTGAAGGTAGGTCACTTCCTACCTTTCCTTTTCCATACTAAAGAACTTTTTCAAAAACCGATGTCGTTACAGTTCGCCGACTATACGATCTAAATGTTAGTCTCAATCATTATTCATCACTGCTTTATCCTTCGCATACAAATAAAACCTCATATCATGACATCTGCTGAAACAACGCCAATCAATGGTCTACTGTCTTCTCTCGAAAGTTCTATGATTTTCTGGGCGGATTTCTGTACAAAAATATAAACAAAGCAAATTCAATGTACCCAGTATAAGTGCAAAACAGCTATCATCGTGATTACTTTTAAAATTTTATATCTCTAACTATTTCAAACTCTACAGCTATTTAATATATCGTCTGTTATTAAAGATAAAACTGCATGCGGCTAATATTTTATAGTGGTTCACTGTTTTGTCCTTTTACCTGTAATATTATGTGTTTGCTTGTCCCTTGATACGGTCATGTATTAATTAATTTGAACTATCGTTGTGCAAAACATACCTACAGCAGGATAAATACGTGTCAACTGAGCTGTTTGAAAGGATAAGTGTTTAAGGAATAAGAACCTACCTATAAAAGATTTGAACATTGTAATTGCGAGAAATAATTAGATAACTATGCTGCATAATGTATTAAATGTCTTTAAGGCGTAATACGGATTCAGGCTTCTTTGTATCTGCTAAGGTATGTACATCTATCTTTCCTACCTGGTTAGGCTCTCTCAGAGTATATAGTAGTATTCAGTATTTACCGGTTAGAAAGTTCTAATTATAATTACTTAAACTTCACATACTTCAATACGCCTACCTACGTCCATGATGAATGGTAATGAATTGCATTTCCATTCTTTGCATTCCATTTTTTTTTTAAATTTAAATAATCAAAGAAATCATATAAAGTTTCTTAAGCTTGCTTCTTAAATAATCAAGTTCCGAACAAGCAAACTTAAAAATAAACCAATTTGAGAATCATATGCTTGTTACCTCCGCCTTACGGCGGGCACAAATAATAAAACACTAAACGATTTAAAACAATTTATTACAAAAAAAAAAACAATTAACTTAATTATAAGTAATTTAGTTGGGTGTGAGGTTCTAAGTACTGGACGTTCTTTATTTATATTAGGTCGAACCCTAAGCCACTTAACTATGAGGTCTAGTCCCGTCTTCCTCCGTCCGTCCGTCCTTCCGTCCCGTAGTCTTAACGAAGGTGACTGGCCGGCGACTGGCCGTGCAGGTTGATCTCCTGGTTCGCAGATCCGTCGCGCACCGGTCGTACTGGAGACGGTGGCTGCTGTCTGCGGTCAGGCTGGTTGATCGTATCAGCCCCAAGGCTGGTCGACTGGGTTCAATCCCAAGTCTGGTCGTTGGATTCAACCCCAAATCTGGTCGTCTTATCAGGGGATGGTAACTTATGTTATTATAACTGATTTTACTGTTGAAAATAAAATATCGGCGATAATCTCGACTTAGTTCGGAACTTCTACAATACTGCGTCGCTGAGAATAAATACTCTGATTAGCTTCTTAGTGATACGAAAAATAAAAATGATCTTTCATTTCGCGAACCCGCTTTTAAATGCAATAAGAATTAGACTGCCATTCGGTGGTCGAAGGTGATGGAAGCTCATGGAAGCCTGTCCTTCGTTTCCGGCTTCTAGAACAATTCCGAGATGACACGAACAGAGCTATGAAGTGAGCGGGTTATCCTATTAAGATGGTACGTCCTTGGTTTTTTACATGATACCCTGCTATCGGTCAGAACGGTTCAGCATTCTTTTCCTGTGGCGCCGCGCCGCGTCCAGTAGCGACAAGTTTCTTAACTCGATGTTCTATCAATGTGCATGTCCGGAAACCTTATAAGGTAATGTTTCGTTACCAATTACACGTCCACCTATGCTAGTAAGTTCACGCGGTTCGCGTTCTGCTAATATTAGATAATTACGCAGTCATTTTGTACGTAATATTTTTTATGTTTATTTTTAGTATATTTTAGAGTTAAACGTTTATAAATATATTAGTTTTTACTTTTAGGATCTTGTTACAACGTAACATGCTCTTAAAAACTGGACGAGCAAAAGTGTTCTTATTACCTATTTGCAGAATAAACGATTTCATTTCATTACCTCTTCCTTTTCTAGCACCGATTGTGTCGGCTTAAACTGCAACCATGAGTCATGGTGATTTACGTAGGTACTGTAATTATTTTCTATTCAACCAAATAAAAAAAGCGGCCAAGTGCGAGTCGGACTCGCCCATGAAGGGTTCCGAAGCTAGTAACATAATATAAACGTTCTTGTAGTTCGTTGTAACTTTGATCGATGTTTTAATAATAGTGTTTTTTTTTCTGCGGTTTACCATTTATGACGTTTTAAAAAAAACTACTTACTAGATCTCGTTCAAACCAATTTTTGGTGGAAGTTTACATGGTAATGTACATCACATATTTTTTTTAGTTTTATCATTCTCTTATTTTATAAGTTCCGGGGGGGGACACATTTTACCACTTTGGAAGTTTCTCTCGCGCAAACTATTCAGTTTAGAAAAAATGATATTAGAAACCTCAGTATCATTTTCGAAGACCTATCCATAGATATCCCACTCATATGGGTTTGATGAAAAATTTTTTTTTGAGATTTTGTTCTAAGTATGGGGACCACCAAAATTTTTTGTTTTCTTTTATTTTTGTGTGAAAATCTTAATGCGGTTCACAGAATACATCTACGTACAAAGTTTCAACAGTATAGTTCTTATAGTTTCGGAATAAAGTGGCTGTGACATACGGACGGACAGACAGACGGACGGACAGAAGACAGACAGACAGACAGACAGACATGACGAATCTATAAGGGATCCATTTTTTGCCTTTGGCACGGAACCCTAAAAAGGACTAGTGGCATATTAGTGACCAACTGCACTTTTTGAAGGACAAAAGTTTAAAGAATTAGTTGATAAGG
The DNA here is from genome assembly GCA_949125395.1 of Diaphora mendica. NCBI lineage: Eukaryota > Metazoa > Arthropoda > Insecta > Lepidoptera > Erebidae > Diaphora > Diaphora mendica. The sequence goes on along the minus strand of OX421331.1, from coordinate 4,921,303 downwards.
AAAAAAAATCTAATAACTATCTAGAAGCCGAGGATCGAACCAAGTGGCGTGCAATTGGAGATGCATATTATAGGATCGTGCGTGACGTGAATTTAATAGTAACTTACGGATAGTTCAAAATAAACACAGAAGTTACACATTTCACATAAGGAATACACAAACACTTATAGGTAGTAGAGCCACGCTGATTTCAGCATGAATGGGCCGGCTCGACCGGGGCGGTACTACCCTCGCACAGAAAATCAACGTAAAATGACAGCGTTCGTGCTGTCGTGTTTCGTTGGTGAGTGCGAGACCGGAGGCCCCAATAGTCTAGTCAACAAGTTCCATACTTGTTGACTAGACTAAAAGATGCAGCAGCATCACTAGGCCGCCATGGTGTGGGTCGCCATACTGCATTGTCTGCATTCGCAGTGAGTATGGTGACCGCCACTCTTGGATTTTGTTTATGCTTTCCATCAGGCAGAGTAGAGTCATTTTGGTGGGCCAAACATAAGAATTAAAAAAAAAACACGAAAATATATAGAAATAGAATAGAAGGCGAGAAAATACTAGAATTTAAGAAAATATAAAAGAAGTAACAATTTCAATAAAGGCGGTAGTAGTTTTTATCTAGCGAGCGCAACTCGCAGTCTGTTGGCGGCGTGACGAGTAAGAAAGGAATGTCTCGCCGCGCGGTCGCTCGGAAATGCTCCCGCATTACCGGCCGCTGTGATGTTGCGCTCGATGAAATATATATAAGAAAATGATTGACTCCTGTCAGTTTGTTCGACATATAATAAAATTATCTTTTACAATATTAATGTTTGTAATAATAGGTCTTTACCTATGAAATTGCCGTTTTGTATGCAATAAGTGAAAGTAGGTAGTACAGCTCTTGCAGCTTGGAGACTGTCTGTTGCGCAGTATGGGGTCGCGCGTTGTCGTGAAGCAGCTGCAAGAGCTGGTTGGTAGCTCTCCCTCATCCGCCATACTCACCAGACCTTGCACCTACCGACTAAGGTCTTTACCTATGAAATTGCCGTTTTGTATGCAATAAGTGAAAGTACTTATTTTTTCAAACTTTTTTATTTCTGTTATTCGAAGTAATCACCCATGCAATCGACGCATCTTTGCCAACGCATTGGCAGTTTATTGATGCCTTCTTGTAAAAATCAGCTGGACGGGAGGCAACAAACTCTTCAAAGGCATTTTGTACTGCCTCTCGGGAATTGAATTTTTTACCCACTAAAAAGTTGTATTAATTTTGGAAAAAGTAATAGTCGGTAGGTGCAAGGTCTGGTGAGTATGGCCGATGAGGGAGAGCTTCCAACCCCAGCTCTTGCAGTTTGGAGACCGATATTGCGAACTGTACCAAATGATGTTGTCAGTTCAGACAGTCTCCAAGCTGCAAGAGCCGGAGTTGGAAGCTCTCCCTCATCCGCCATACTCACCAGACCTTGCACCTACTGACTATTACTTTTTCCAAAATTTAGACAACTTTTTAGTGGGTAAAAAATTCAATTCCCGAGAGGCAGTACAAAATGCCTTTGAAGAGTTTGTTGCCTCCCGTCCAGCTGATTTTTACGAGAAGGGCATCAATAAACTGCCAATGCGTTGGCAAAGATGCGTCGATTGCATGGGTGATTACTTCGAATAACAGAAATAAAAAAGTTTGAAAAAATAAATACTTTCACTTATTGCATATAAAACTGTAGACTGCTGGAAAGACAGCCGAGAGCAATGGCCTATCAAGCCATGCTCGGGATAAATATCGCTAAAAGTCCGGTAAAGAAAAATACCCCTGAAACAGTCCGAGAGGGGGGGGCCTGGTTCCTAAAACATTTGAAAACACACGATGGCATTGATGCAAGACAGACGTCTGTAAGTTCGTCAATTGCTGCTACGGATTGAGTTGACCCTCATATATCTCAAGGCAGGCCAGAGAGTGACCCAAACCAGGAGCCCATCCACGTCTGGGCCCGTCTTAGCATTCCCTCCCAAAAAGAGACCACTTGGAAAGCACACAACCAGAACTTGGCAGTTCTCCTAGAACATCCTGGAGCAAAACAAGACCTAAATAGTCAAGTCGAAACTTTCCAAAAAGTAAAATATACATATTTCCATGAGCACTACCCACCCTCAACACACTATGCTCATAAAGGAAATGAAAACAGATTTAAGACTAAACTGAGAAAGAGAAAGAAGGACCTTGTCAAACGACTACGGAATGCTAAAGCCATGGGCGATATCCACCTGAGCCACCAACTGGCCAGGGCTTTAAGATCAATACTAAAACTAATTCAAGGAGTATCAGTACAAATTGCTTACGAAACTGATAACTTAAACAGAGCAAAGCATGAAGTAGAGTTCGATAGAAACCCTTACCAACATTCCAGAAATATTTTCAGAGAGAAGCGCGGACAACTGCTTCTAACGGCCGACCAGATCTACGAACACTATAAAACTACGTACGAGGTGCAAACACATAAGAAGACCTATCATGAACCAAGTGCACAAAACCCAGCAAGCCCTCGTTTTAAATTTGATTGTAACCCGCCAACCTTAGAAGACATAGGAATCCAAATTAGGAGGAAAAATTCAAAATCAGCTCCAGGGCCTGATGGTATACCATATATAGTATATAAAAAATGTCCATCAGTGCGTAAACACCTTCTAAGTATATTCAGCCAGATCTGGTCGAACAAGGAAATACCAGCAACCTTTGGCAAAGCTAATTTTGTCCTCATTCCTAAGAAAAGTGAAGTAGTAGATCCCAGGGACACTAGACCCATAGCCCTAACCAATACAATTTCTAAAATATTTTTCTCCTGTCTTCAATTAAAAATAATACAGTATATGTCCAACAATAATTACTTCAGACCAAATTACCAGAAAGGGTTCATGCCCGGAATCTCTGGATGTCTGGAACATAACTCATTACTTGCGGAAAGTCTCAAAGATGCTAGGAAAAATGAAAGGCAAATTACAGTCTGTTGGATAGATTTAGAAAATGCCTTTGGCTCAGTACAGCACGAGCTTATGTTATTTGCCTTGAAATGGTATAACTTCCCGCCAACAGTTTGTGAAATAATTGCATCATACTACAGCAAATTAAAATTTGTAATCACAGCAAAAGAGGGACATACGAAACCCCTCGAATACAGAGTAGGGTTGTTCCAAGGTTGCTGCTTATCGCCAGTAGTATTTAATACAGTTATAAATATATTAATAGATAATTTCGCAACATGCGAAAAGAGGTGGGGCTATCGGTTTAAGGTCAATGGAAAATATACGGAATCCATCTTAGCGTTCGCAGACGACCTTGCGATCATTACACGTAATCCAAAGCAGTGCCAAGAACTACTGCGTAAGGTAGATGACTTCTGTACCTGGACGGAGGGAATGAGGACAAAACCTAGCAAATGCTATTGCCTTTGTCTGGGCCGGCGAGGCACCAGGTATACCTCATATGACCCCGGGATTACTATTGGTGGGGAAAGTGTTTCAATAATATCAGAAACCGTGCCCTTTAAATTCCTTGGAAGAAAGATAGACTACAAAGGTCGTACTCCATCTATAAACGTAATAGTCGATGACTTCGTAAAAGACATTGACAAGGTAGACCAGCAGCCAATTAGTAACGTAATAAAAGCTTGGATTTACGACAACTACTTAACATCACGTCTCAACTAGCCGTTTCTAGTATATGATATAAACCAGAACCACATAAGAACACTGGACGCGAAAGTCACTAAGACATTGAAGTTGTGGCTCGGGCTAGCACCATCTGCAGACCCGTCAACGTTGTACAGGGGCTCGAATAATTTTGGAATGAAATTAAAAAAACCTTCGGAACTCTACAAACACCTAAGAGTTAACAAAATGCATGTCTTGTCAAAATCCCAAGACGAAATCGTTAGATCCCTTCCAAAAGACAAAAATTCATCAGAGCTAGAGTCACTCCAATTCCACAAAAAAATCATGGTGGGTACGCAGTCCAGTAGAGTTGGATTGGGAAATGCTAGAAGACAGACCGACAAAGAGATAACAAAATCTTTCATACAACAAGATGAAAACGAGACCTACAAGGTGCACGCAATGAACCTAGAAATGCAGAATGAATGGCTAATTCTAGGAGAATTTGTATCCCACCAGCTTTGAAATGGCGCACACTTTTATATGATTGGTCACCCGCCCTGTTAAAATTCTACCTCAACGCCTTTCAATTAACTCTCCCCGATCAATGCAACCTAGTAAGGTGGGGAAAAGCTACAGAAAAGGCTTGTACGATGTGCAATGCGGCAATAGGTACAGCCAGGCACTTACTGACAGGTTGTAAGGCGCTATTAGACCGAGGTCATTATTCACGTCGCCATGATAGGGTATTACTCATCATACGCGAAGCTATGAGTTTATCACTGGCGAGAGCGAAAAAAGGAATAACAACAAACATAAAAACTAACATCGCGTTTGTAAACGGCTCAACAAAAAAGATTTCACTCACACAAAAGCCGTACTCAATTATAAATACCGCCAGTGACTGGACATTATTAGTGGACACGTATGAAAATCACTACAGAATACCGGAGGATATCTGTGCCTCGGCGTCCAGACCAGACATATTTCTTTATGCAATATCAATTAAGCGTGTAGTACTAGTAGAACTCACGGTGCCGTGGGAAACGAACATCCCTAAAGACCACGCTTTAAAAAGAAACAAGTACTTTGACTTAACCAACGAAATAACTAAAAATGGTTATGTCGTTGCGCTGTATGCCGTGGAAGTGGGTGCGAGGGGTATACCAGCTAAATCCCTCTATAACCTGCTTAAAGACCTTGGATTGCCAAGAGCTTCAGTAAGCTCTTTTCTTGAACGAATATCCAAAGCGGCATTGCTAGGCTCACTTCAAATATGGTTAGGTAGAGGGGGTAACACGGCGGACAGTGGAGGTGAGCGTTGACGCGTCGTAAGGAGTGCTCCTTAAACCTAAATCTGGGTCGCAATTCCCAGGCACTGTCGAAGTCGCATGTGTTGCCCCCATCTATCACGCGATGGACCCGGCACCCGCACGGTGAATCCATGGAACGCTAAGCAATAGGTCTATTTTTCTATTTTATTTATTGATTGAATATTCATTTAATGCTATGTTACTAGTGTATAAACTCCCTTAAAATCATAAACACCTAATGTCCATACTAAGGTTGTCTGGAAGATATCGCCGTGAGCGATAAGACCGCCAATTGTTACGTTTCAATTTTGTAACTCACCTTTTGTTATGTATTTAACTTTTGTATACAATAAAGATAAATAAATAAATAAAAAATAAAATGAAGTGGTCGTGCGGAATGCAACCGCAATGTGCGAAGTCTTCTATCTTATTCTAAGTAAGATATTTTCATGTCAATATTGTGTGATACGTCTGTAGACGATCGCTGGTGCTGAAGCCGAATAGGAAACCTGTCTGCTCTCTAGGTTGATACTCGTCTAGCTTCTTACTCAATCTATTTAAGATAACTCTACTGAACAGTTTGTACACGTGTGACAGAAGGCTAATGGGGCGGTAGTTATCCAATTTCCAGATGTCTCCCTTTTTGTGTAGGAGAATGATTACTGCATTGTTCCAGTCATTAGGCACGGACGCTGTCAATATGCACTCTGTGAACAGTAATGCAAGTGCTCTCCATAGAGGGTCTGGTCCCATTTTTAGCATTTCCGGTACAATGTGATCTTGTCCAGGAGATCGCCTATTCTTACGTCATCTCAGTGCTAAATGTAACTCTTCTATAGTCACATCAGGTATTTCCTCAAAACCAACATTGGTGACACGAGGCCTCACCGTTGACGGCAAATACGTATTTGTTTCAGGCGCTGTTACTTTACTGTTATACAGATTCTCGTAGAACTTTCTTGCAACATTTAGTAAGTGCCCTCTGTTTGTGATGATGATGTTTCTATCGTCAAACAATTGATAGATCTCTTTCCTGTCATTCGACAATTCGGTGCGCAGTATTATTCGACTGGTGTTCATTTCGATTGCCTTTTCAATGCGATTTTCTTTGTACTGCAAAAGATCTTGTTTTATATTCTGGCGGATGTTACAATTCAGAAATTTGTATTCTTGAGTGTCCGTTTTGTTTTCTATGCGCATTTGATGGCGTTGATCCATAAGCCTATGAGTATCTTCAGTTAGTTTTTTAGGTCTAAAGCTGGTCATGTCAGGAGTTACGTGTTCTAGCGCCTCTGTCATAATCCGGATCAGGTGTTCGTTTAGGTCATCTTTTGACAACAATTTTAGTCGATCGATGTTATGGATTTGATGAATTAAAAACTGGGCTGTTGAAAGGCCCTCGTGGACTGCCGAATAGACGAAAGGTACATACAGCTAATTAAGCACCTACAGCTACATAGTAGGTACGTCTTCGGTTAGTCTCCATGAACTGATAGAACCATTAAAACTAGAGAGAGGAAAAATACAGAATAAAACAAAGTTATTTAGACAAAGTATCTTACTGCATATTGCAAAGCTAGTCTTAAAAAGGTAGCCTAAGTTACCTCTGATGTCATCAGCTATATAGCTGCATATGCCAGCGAAAGTCTCGTCAAAATTGGTCCAGCCGTTCCAATTATAAGCCGGAACAAACAGACAAACATTCAAAAATGTTACAATTTAGTTTTTGATGTAAGGACCGTATATTATTTTCATATGCATTTATTAAAAAGGTTTTAATTTTAAATTACAAACAGATACTTCAGTTTTATTTTTTGTATACATAAAAACACAATACGCGTCTATAAAATTTCAAGGTCAATTCCGATTTTCATGGGATCCCATCTTCAGACAATAACTTCGTGTCAATGGGACCCCTTCTGGACTATGCCTCTAATAAAATATGATTTTAAAAAGGTGTAAAATTCACGTAGTAATTGGAGGACATTCCTACATAAAAAGATAAAGAACTTCCTCTTTTTTGAAATCGGTTAAAACAAGTCTACATAATAAAAGCCCACCTCTTTTTCTGAAATCTTCCTTTAGTGTTTTAAGTTAACGAAACTTTCCTTTGCGTTTGCCCATCTTTATCTGAAATAGGGTTAAAATAACTTACAATTTAAAAAATAAAAATATTTGTATAATACATTAATTACCTAGTCCGTATGTATTAACTCAAGAATACAAATTAACAATCCGACACTCGTAATCCACCCTAATACTTTTTATTTACGTATTATAGTGCCATAGTGGTATTATGGAACTCGGAGCGAACGACAAACTGACGTGGTGTCGGCTTGAATATTCGGAGCGCACTGAATTTTTTGAAAGTGTAAACTCTGATTTATTGCAGTTTACGGAAGACAATTTCTACATACTAAAATGTATGGAACTTGTATCTATCCAAGGGCGATCAAGTAAAAAAAATAGTTTCAGGTACACAAACGACCGTTTATTATTAAGATCAATGATAAACTGAAGTTATTACATGGTGATTAAATATAGGTACCTTATTATATCTGTGACATAGAATAAACATTGTAGAGACATGACATAACTGTTTTACGTTTACATAGAGTAAGTATGAATAAGTATATTAAGTATGTACCTACGGCACAGACTTTTTTCGCTAAAAACTAATGAATAGGCTTAGATTATGGTTTTTTGGTGAGAATTAATAAAGAATTAAAACGGAATGAAATCTTTTCTCTATACTGTTTTCTCGCGAAACAAAAAGAACATTTAAAATAGAGCATAAAATACGACAGAAAGTGATAATTAAAAAGGTATATTTCGGTGATTTGATCTTTGTTAAGGCTTTCTTCTCTCAAAAATAAAGAATTATTTTATAAATATCACTCGGTAGATTTGTAGACTGATTTATTAAGTAGCTAAGATTATCTTTTTAGTGTCAAAAAGGAAGTGAGTTGTTTGCCTTTTGGAAAACTGTAAGAGCCTTTTCACGCGGTTTTAGGGACGCGCCCCTCAACGAATACGGAATTAAACCATCCCTATTTAACTGACTTAAAAAAAAGGAGGAGGTTCTCAATTCGACTGTTTTTTATTTTATGTTTGTTACCTCATAACTTTCGACTGGGTGAACCGATTTTGATGATTCTTTTTTATTTGAAAGCTGGTGCTTCCCATGTGGTCCCATTTTAATTTGGTCCAGTTCTGACATGTCATCCATGAGAAAATCATATAAATCTTCAATTTGCATTATATATGTGCGCGATAAATTGTCGAATAACATAATTCAATTTGGTCGTACTTTTTTTTTTTTTTTTTTGTATTATTATCGTATATGTATCGTAAGAGCCGACTAGGGGACCAAATTATGCAGCACAATACTATTGCAAAGAAACCACCAGAGTTAGAACTACCTTTTTAAGAAGAGGCAGAGGCAGTGGGTTGGGCCATGGTTTGTTTCTCTCTCTGCCTTCTCCTCCACTAGTTGCTCAACAAGAGAAGTAGAAAGTTTTCACCTTTTATTTTAAATAGTATGCCAGCTAATGATTATTTTTTGAACTGTTGTATTCATTATAGATCTGCCATCTTTATCGTTATGCAATGGAATAAAAAACTAGCTTTACCCCGGACTAGTGTTATAATTTACACTGGGTATTGAAGGTTTTTTCTTCAAATTGATCCTTATATCTTCAGTTTCGTGCATTGAATTGCTTTAGGGTATTCATTGCCTCTTAATTTAATTTCAGATTGATGAATCCACATTCATTATATCATAAGCGAAAATGCAACTCAAAGGATTAACTATTTTGATGCTGGCAATTGTGTACATCGCACCAAATAGATGCATATATTTAGGTAAAGCGAACTATAAAACTATGTAAATACATTTGCTAATAGTTGATTATATCTATGAAATCCAAACAATATACGTTTTTGAAATCAAAATTTCGGTATATAGATTTGTTTTCAACCATTTTCAATTAAACTTACTCTCATCGTTCTTAATTTATATCTATTTGGACATGGTATTATTTAGTACAGTACAAGGGAACAGGAATGTTTTCAAAAAGCTAACCTAAATGTTTTTCCCTTGCTTACTTAAAATTGACTAAGTTGGAGGAAAACTTAATGTACATAATAATGTTTAACTTATAGATATAAATATATATAAATACTAACATATAACTATCACAATAAATTTAAAATAAATGAATTCACTCCTACAGTGTTTGTGCAACAGTATAAAATATAGTATCACGAATCGTTGAAAATTCTGAACCTTGTTAAAATATGTGTTTATTTTAGTTCAAGACAAAGAAGTACAAAAACCGTTTAAAAACATTCCTTTACCCAAAGGAAATTCACGTGATATAAAAATTGAGGAGGAAGTAGCGCTATCGGCTCCTAAATTTAAGTTTCCCGCTCTAATGCGTAATATGGACACATCAGGAACTGGATCCTCAATAGCAATACATTGCTTTGCGGAAGGTAACTCATATTTAAGATGCCCTAAAATTAAGACAACTGCTTAAAGCGGAAGCTAAAGGCCCGTATTCACTTTGATTAGTGTAAGTGCAGGTGTGAAGTGCAGGTGATCAATGATTGGTAGAAAATACGTGTGGATAGCGATTTCGCGCTTAGCTTAATACGTGCCTTAAGACTTTATTTTCCTCTAGCTGAGTCCCACTAACCGCGGGTAACGCCGCGGGGCGAAGCCTAAGTTAGGAAAGTAGCCTAAGTTACTCTTTATATTATCGGCTACCTATCAGTGAAAGTGCCGTCAAAATCGGTCTAGCCGTTACAGAGTTTAGCCGGAACAAACAGACAGATACACAAAAATTGTAAAAATTGATATTTTGGTATATGTACCGTGTATTCATAGGTACTTATTTTTTTTTAAAGACAACTTCCGCATTAGGAATAAACATCCTGTGTCACGAGGGACTTTACAGACATACATGAAACGGACACAATTAATACCCAACCTCAGATCAGCAATTCGTGGATCACACAAATTGTTGTCCCGTGTAGGATTTGAACCAATTTGAACCCACCACACTTGGCGAATTGGCAGGCGGCGAAATTTATGTGCATTTAGTAAAAAGCAGTTATGTTAATATTACAAACAGATACCCGAAATTTTATTTATTTGTATTGATATCAACTCGAACATCGACAGCACCTGATTTCGGCGTTGCGATTGATTCCCATTGAACTCTTTAGCAATGCGATGCCGTCGACAACCAAATTGATGTAAAATAATTTTGAACTAACCACCCAGATCGCTTGTTTCGCAAAAAACTTGCAATGATAATGAGCTAATGTCACAAGATCAAGATTTCGTTACATAGATTGGTTTTCAACCATTTTCAAAGAAATTTTATTCTTTACTCTCATCGTTCTTAATTTGTACCTACCCGGACATATATTACTCTTTAGTACAGTAACTTGTACTGAACAAAAGATTAACATGTTCAAGTAGATAAGCACACAGTAATGTTTTGATTTTTTTAATGCTAAATTCCAGATGGATGTTAATAGCGATTTCGCGATGATGATCACGAATAGTTATTCAGTGTTATTTATACTATGAATGTATTTAGATTAATATTTAAGTACTTATGTTAATCTGATGTTTGGTTACCAGTATGACATGTGTAAAGGTATTATTATTACTATATCTATAGACTAAATAAGATAAGTACTTAATTTTTCAGGTATTTTATCATTGCTCGATCACCAGAAACATTCAGAAGTCCGATTGTCATGATAAATGATAAGTCACAATTTAGTTCCCATCAACTTTTGATTTCAAAACTGTCATCTTAGGTAATTGGTATTAAATAGTGAAGTAATAAGATTCACAAATTACCGATTCAATTTTCGGTTTCAATATAGGTAATCACATTGCAATCAACGTTTGAAATCTAATAGTTTACTACGAAAATACCATAATGGCAGTTGTGAGATCAAAAATTAATCAGGTCTGAATTGTGATCGACTTTTATTACAAATAATTTTAGATCCATTCAATTATAATTCCAGGGAACCCAACTCCAAATATAACTTGGTACAAAAATAACAACACTCTGATTACAATGCTTATCTCTGAAAGTAATCAGTTTAAAGTTTTACTTGATAAATGGACATTACATCTAAAGAATTTCAACATGGAAGATGCCGGAAGTTATACTTGCGAAATATGTAACCAGCTAGGTTGCATTAATCATACTACGCAGCTGAGCGTGAAAGGTATGATCTCGAGCTATTACAAACTTAATATATTTATAGTCTTGCAGAGCAACTTACCAAACGAAAAATCTTTATCCGACCTATTGGTTTGAACTTCAGACAGGAATGTTACGATTCTCAACTGAGGTTGGGAAAATTAATCTTACATAAGCTCAAGTAAACTAAATTATTTGAACTGCGTCCATGGCATTAATAAATCATTTCTTTCAGACAAACCAGTCAATAGCACGCATATAAACAGATAAGCCATTACGTCATTGAAAATCAAAATTGAATTCAATTAACTAAATGATATTAAAACCCATCATATTTTAAAAGGTGTATGCCCATTTACACTTCATTTGCCTTCCCACCTTGCTAAGGAAGGAAGTGAAGTTATTATATTTACTCAGATCAATTTAGTAGCGGATTCCAGACAGTTTGATTTTTCCTGGGATTTCCCGATTGTCATAACTCTCGTACTGTTGATCTTAGTGTATGGGAGTTATAGGGTTCCATACACCCGCTTTGCTTTGAAATCCTTCATATAACCGTAAAAGAAGGGTTGGTAGGAGATTATTAGTTATGTCTTCGAACATGGCTTCGACTTCGTCGTCAGTATGCATTATTGTAGGTGTGGGAGGGATTAGTACCATCCAGTCAAACAAAGTAAATTACGGTCTTTTTGGAAGTTGGTAAAATATACATTACTGAAAAGTATTTTACAGGTTTGCCCACCCATCAGTTTGATATTTTAGTTATTATTTCAAATATATGTCGGAGACACAGGAATAAACGAGAACATGAATGACAGATACAGCCAATCTGGACCAAAGCTAAACACTAATCACTACTAAACAGATACGAATCAACCTAAACACCATCAGCAACCCCCACGAGGGGGTTGGGGCAGCGCTCACTCCACCGCGGTGCCCTGTGGAATTCGTCACCAGACTTGTAATTCCCCCACAGGTAAATATCGCCTCGTGCACACGATACAAAACACAGAGATACAATAAATCACAAATCAAATAATAGAAAACTACTACGACTCAGGAGCGACTCATGTCACAATCAAGAGATATGGTCGTCACGAGATCTGAAGAGAAACTGTGTCCTGTTTCTGATCGCCCCGCTTTATATAGGCTGTTCCGTAGTGTTCGATAGAGGCAAATGTTTGTATCACTTTTATTATTCGGATACCCTCATTCCGACATATATAAAAGTAGATTTCAGAATTTTTAAGTGACAATCACTTAGACAGATTAAGAGGCGGGATGACCCACGCTCGCAACTGCAAGTTGAAATTTGTTAGTAATATATTGCAATCTCTGATTGACAAAAACAACGTACGTAGTGTGACGCTATGTGTGTGAGTGGATTGTCATTCATTCGTACTCTGTCAACGTTGACTCGACAATCATGAACTCGACGACTCAAGACACAAATCACAGACATTTATACCTATTTCATTAGTAAAATTACGTCTGTTCATGATTTGCTTTTTTATCGCCTACTTTGGAAAGCATTACTGAAAGTACAGATTAGTAATGCACTTTTGGAAATTTCTTTACCGCGCCCATATCTCAATAAATGAGAATATTTCGATATCTAAGTCAGATCAGTAGTGAAGTAGAGTTAAACTCTCTTTACTACTGATCTAACTACAATTTAAATTAAAAAAAACTCACTATCTAGACAAATTCCGAATCTTATTTCTTAGTACTAGTGGCTGCCACACTCCTTTTTAAAATTTATCGTCTCATATCTCAACAACAGAAGCTTCCAAGTAAGATATAATAATGAATGCTCACAGCTCTACGATATCAAGTCAGAGGTCCCTCAGGGTAGCATACTAGGACCTGTGCTATACCTAACCTACACCGCAGACCTACCATCTAGTGATAACACAATGACTGCAACGTACGTCGATGATACGGCTTTGTTATCAACAAGCCGAAATCCAAAAACAGCTTCGACACAGCTGCAGGCTCATCTAAACGAAGTGGGCAAGTGGTTCAGACTATGGAGGATAAAAGTTAATCAGACCAAATCCGTCCATGTAACCTTCACTCTTAAGAAAGAGACGTGCCCACCTGTAACCCTGGAAAACCAAGAGATCCCTCAACAAGATCATGCAAAATACTTGGATCATACAAAATGTATCTGGACAGAAGACTGACTTGGCAGAAGCACATCTGGGCCAAGCGAAAACTCTACTGGTTGACGGGACGCCATTCGCAGTTAAGTAACATCAGCAAGATGATGGTTTATAAAACGATCATAAAACCTGTTTGGACATATGGGATCAAACTGTGGGGAACTGCAAGTAACAGCAACATAGAAATACTAGAAAGATTTCAAAGCAAGGCATTGAGAACTACCTATGTTTAACATCCCGAATTGCATAAGCAATAAATACATGTATCAGGATCTCAACATCAGAACGGTTAAACAGGAAATAAGCCAGTATAGCGTCTTATATCAAAATAGAATATCCAAACATCGAAACGAATTGGCAATAGCATTGAGTGAAAGAGGTGGCCAGGACAACACACACGGCTTACGGGATATGACATTCCCAGTCCGAGCAGCCGCTTTACATAAAAACAAAAAAGACCACTTAAATGGTTAGGTTAGGTTAGATGGTTGGCTTATTGTGGAAAAAAACATATTGCCATGTAGCAGTATAAAATCAACAAAAAAAAAATCTTAGTACTCACTCATCACTCGAGAAACCAATCTACAAAGATTCAAGTGAAACTATTATAGAAATATAAAACTTCATACAAATTTAGAGCCCTTTTTATTTCCTTTAGGAGGCAATTTCTCAATTTATTTTCTTAGTACTCACTTGCATAACTTGGGAAACCTATATACAACCACTCAAGTGAATCCATTGAAAAAATAAAAGTTTCAGGCAAACTTTGGAAGTTTCTATTTCACTATTTACTCCTAAGCGTCAACTTTCAAATTTATTTTTTTAATCCTAACTTATGTAATTATATTGAGAAACCTATACCCACCAAAAACATTTTCATGTAAAATGTTGCCAAGACGACTGCATATGGCTTACTCTGTGAAAAAGATATCAGATCTCATGTAGACCTAAGCTTCTGAATTTACACTCCTTAACTCTACCAACCCAAACACCTTTTGTGTTTGCAAATATTAAGTTTCTGAAGTAATGTTATATGCGAATATTTAGTTTCACTGTGTGTCCAAAAAATAAGGTTAATTCTCATTTATCTCAAAAAATATTTATTTATTTATTTATCATTTTGGAGGACTACTTTGAAGGAAATAATCCTTCAAAGTAGTCCTCCTCAGGTATAATACACTTGTGCCAGAGTTTTTTCCGATCCTTAGAGCAGTTCTGACATGCACTTTTTGGTATGTATGGTATGTATTTTTATCTCCTCAATCGTCGCAAAACGCTGTCCTTTCGTGGGTCTCTGCAATCTTTGGAACAGGAAAAAGTCGCAGGTTGCCAAATCTGTTGAATACAGTGGCTGGGGCACGATAACGGTGTTGTTTTTAGCCAAATAATCTCTCACAAGCAAAGATGAGTGAGCACCTGCATTATCGTCATGCAAAAGCCATCAATTGTTTTTCCACAATTCCGGGTATTGCGGATTCGTAATGCATTATTTTTGCATTACATCAAGGTAATACTCCTTATTTACCGTTTGACCTTGTGGTAAGAACTCCTGATGCACTATGCCACTGTAATCGAAGAAAACAGTGATTTGCTCACTGTTTTCACTCACCTTGACATTAATTGATTTTGACACAATATAAAAATCTCGCAGTTTTGTACTCAATCATGTTCCGTTATTACTATTACGGAACATGATTGGTTAGCTCATGGCTGTGCAGCAATGACTCCAAACTTTTTGTTTTGTTTTCTTTGGTCGACTTCGTTCTCATTCAAGTCTCAAGTCATAGTAAAGAAGAAATAAAAAATTGTAAACCCAGATAAATACTGTTTAAATCGGAGTGTCAACATAATACGGTGGAAATATATTCAAACTGCAAATTATTTTTACCGACTTCAAAAAAAGGAGGAGGTTCACAATTCAACCGTAGTTTTATGTGTGTTCGCGGATAACTTCGTCGTTTATGAACCGATTTTGATGATTCTTTCTTTAATGAAGAGGAAATATCCTAACGGTGGTACCGCGATAAAGGCACTAAGATTTCATGATGGCATCCAAGAGAAATCGAGTTGAAACTTGAAGTCGGTTTTTATTTTGTTAAAATTTTACTTGTGGTAATTCATTTGTATGGATAATTATACCTTAAGGTAGCGGTTCGCGCCGCGACAAAGACAAACGACCAAGACAGGAGACCATCACTTGATCATAGTCAATGTATATGCAACAGTTCGCGAGCGAGACCGAGACAGGAGACAGAGTACAGTACATACAGAGGAGACCGAGACACTTGTCGCGGTCTCCGTCTCTGTCGCTTATCTCTGTCGGGGCGCGAACCGCTACCTTTACATTTAAATGAATTGCATTGTTATTATTTTATTCTAGAAGACATCAAACCGTTTATCAAAGATGGGTATCCTGGCAACGTTACGGCCCTTTTAAACGAAACTGTGACACTTAAATGTCCGACTATCTCCTGTCTGCAATCAGATATGAAGTGGATAGGACCCTTGAAATTTTTTTCATTTCGATATATAACGGTAACTACTTCTTTTTAGTACTTTCGAATTATGATTTAAGCAGATCATTAATGCAACTATATAATTTTAAACTACAGTTTTATAAAGGGTTGTATTATATACCATCATGTACCAAAGTAAAGTGAGGAGTAACTTTCTTTACGTTTGGAGATATAGACTAGACGAAGGGAGACTGCATGGTCAAGTAATAACTATAAAATCAATGAATTCCTCCTGGGAAGGAAGGATATATTGTATAATAATATAATAATAATAAATAATATATTTGCGGTACTGTCGTCTTGAGTAGCTTATTCAGCTCACACAATACCTCCAGGATGACTAGGGGTGACAAACCGTATAATCACAAATTACATAAATACCTATTATCGTCATTAACAACAAAAAAACATGCATATTCCCTATGACTTGTACGTTATATACTTTGTATCTGTTTATTTCCCTAATAGACTAAAATTAAATAAAAATTACATAAATACTGATTATCGTCTTTAAGAACAGCCTTTAACGGTCCACTGTTAGGCGAAGTTTTCTAAGTCAGCGGAGAGCGGAGCGGTGGCAGTGGCGGCACGTGTATCGACGCAGCAACGCAAACCGGTTTTCGACACCAGCGGGTAAATCGCGCCGTGCTTGAGCGGTGTTGTGTTGTGTTACGATAAATTATACTACGCAAAATATAGCTTGATATGGATAAGACATGTCACAAAACGATGACTAGTACTCCTGTAGGGACATGGATTATACTAATATCATTCATGTCCTTACAAGACATCGATAATATTAGTATAATCCATTACAGGAGACCACAGAAAGCACAGTGAAAAAGAAATAACAAAGCGAACAAAATTACAAGTACCTAATAAAGATAATTGAAATGCTATAGTAAAAAATAAATATATTTCTTTATAAACAACTAAATGAGCTTCAAAAAATCACAAAATTATCAAATTTAAAAATCATTAATAAATTACAGGTGATTACCATTTTACCCTACCTATCTTCCGGTTGGAAGGAAGCCAGGCTGCTCATCCAGAAACCTAGCAGGGCTGCAGATTCTCACTCGTCGTTCCGACCGATATGTCTGCTGGACGAGGCGGCGAAATTCTTTGAAAGAGTCATCGCCGCATCGTATCAATCGGCACCTGTCGCGAGTGGACCCCGACTTATCAGACAGCATATTTGGCTTCCGACAGGGAAGTTCAACGTTAGACGCGATCGAACGTGTCCGCTTCTTGTCGGAAAACGTTGTCTGTAGAGGGGAAGTAGTGTTGGCCGTCAGCCTTGACATAGTCAATGCCTTTAACTCCCTCCTGTGGTGGGTGATCAGAACGGCACTAGTGTATCACCAGTTGCCCCTCTACCTGCGGGAAATCATCGGGGCCTATCTTTGCGATAGGTTTACGAAAAATACACCAAAAATACACAAATACTCCAATACACAAATACGTAAAAATGCAGACAAAATACACACATTTTCTTTAAAACAACTTCATTATGTGTGCGTCATTTATTCTGCCGTGACTTTGAATTTGCATTATTCCATCTCCTGCACCCTTGATCGTTTCCA
The DNA here is from genome assembly GCA_949125395.1 of Diaphora mendica. Lineage (NCBI taxonomy): Eukaryota > Metazoa > Arthropoda > Insecta > Lepidoptera > Erebidae > Diaphora > Diaphora mendica. The sequence continues at coordinate 4,903,869 of OX421331.1, read as the reverse complement.
AACCCGCGTCCGTGACTTTGATTGCGTCCATGACTCTGGATTCTCGGTAAACGATCGCATATTTCTCAATTTTTTTTTTTATTTTTTTTTATTTTTATGGAATAGACCGGCAAACGAGCAGACGTATCGCCTGATGGTAAGCGATTACCGCCGCCCATGGACACCCGCAACACCAGAGGCGTCACAAGTGCGTTACCGGCCTTTGGGGGATGGGGGGGGGGAGATAGGGGGAGGGGTTGGGGTATGGGCCTCCGGTATCCTCACTCACTCGGTGAAACACAGCGCAAGCACTATTTCACACCGGTTTTCTGTGAGGCCGTGGTATCACTCCGGTCGAGCCGGCCCATTCATGCCGAAGCGTGGCTCTCCCACGGTAAAATTTCCGTAATAATATCATGCTATGAGATGTACTGTAACTTATCATCGCGATGTCTTCACAAATTGTTGTCGTGTCCGTCGTAACCTTGTCCGCGCACGCAGACAACAGGGAAGCCGCTAGTATATTTCCACTCCGCATGTGAAACAAATTCTTCATTCTGCACTATTTAACGTCCGAGGTCACCAAAATAATGTGACTTTCTCGGTAGGTCCGTCCGAGGTCTTTAATATAAATGTGCCACGGTTAATACATAATAATTACATATACGACATGAGCCACCACATGCACTGGAGGACTGTCCCGTAAGTCTGAACGCGAAACCCTAGTCGGCCAAATCAGACGAGACCAGTCCCCACCAGCAATTATTGCTGCCATGCTGGCGGGTGAGGAGGGCTAGGATCTCTTTCTCAGTGGTCTCTTTCTGTGAGGCTGTAATGCTTCAGAAAGAGAACGGTGAAGGGATCGGGGAGAGGACCGATCCCGAGCGTAGGCGACATCGCCGGCGACACCAGCCGCCGTCGGGACCGCAGGCTGTTATAGAGTGAGGATCTCTGGTAGCTGATTAATTGATGCGGTCAGAGATAGGGAGGCAGCCTGGTCGCAAACTGCGGTCAGGCCGCAAGATATAACGATTGGGCCGACAGCCAGGGGGAAGCCCAGACTTCTCCTAGGTTAGAGTCCCTATAGACGCATATAAAAAAGACTGGTGCGCACCGCTCTTTGCCCGCGCCTCGCGCCGCTCTTTTCGAGAACACTCCATAAATCTACACATTTGAATGCACTGTTGCCGGTGTCGTTCCCGCTCAGTCCGTGTCCGCAGCTTAGACATAGGCATCTCCTTAGGAAGAAGGTTTAAATATGAAGTTTCAAACAACAAAAAACTACCACTTGATTTTTTGGAAAATGCAGATTTAATTAACTCTTTATCATTCATATTTATAAAAGGATTATTAACCAGAATTATGACTTCATTTATTACAGAGCCAGAATCCAACAGACAAACCAGAACAGCTAACATTATATAACGTAACCAAGAAAGACGAAGGCTGGTATGTTTGTGTGGCCAAGAACTTAATGGGAACAACCGCGAAACGAGGATATTTAGAGATATTAGAATGTGAGTAGTTTAAAGTAACGATTAATTAAATTATACATAATTTGACATTAAACCAATTATTGATTATTTTGACTAAGTCCATGGATGTTTGCAATTTTTTTTTTAGTAATTTTTTTTGTATTGTTGCAAAATATATCTGTTTATTGTTCAATTATATTATAATACTAGGGCTGCTCTTAATATTTTCTGTCTACGAAATCACTGAAATGTTTTACCAAATGCATTTTGTAAAACATTTCAGTTTTACAAAACTGAAACCCATTTACAATACAGCGCAGCCATCTTCAGAAGGATTTGAAGAATTCAGGTCAGAATTCGTTTCGTATTCAATCGAGACGTATATCGTAATAGCTGTTTTCGGTGGATCGTTCATAGTGGTGGCATTGGTCGTGATGATAACTTGCAGGAAATTTAAAAAAAAGATGAAGCAAAAGCAGCTAGCCCTGGAAAGGGCCAGAGAAGTCATTGAAACATATTGGAGTAAGAAAGTAACGATAGAGAGGCCACATATTAATACTTCACATGAAGCTGCTGAAGCATTGGTAAGTTTGTTTTGAAGTTTTATTGATTGCACGGATGCAGATGGTATAGTGGCTTATGCCGTCTCTTTGTCGCTTCCAAATGCGTTTTGAGTCTGAGTGTTCTTCGAGTCCGTTTGATGAATGTTGAACCTAATGTATGTGTGTGTATGTGTAGTGTACTTAGACGCTAATTAGACGAATACAGTATTAATCCTTATCATTTTGAAAACGTTAAATACCTGAAGCATTTCATGCAAATTATAATTCTATTTTACACCATATAATTTAAATGAATATCTTAGGAGACACCCCGGTGCGGTCGAGGGTCTGAAGGTTTCCGTTATTTGCCAATTATAACTAGGGGAACGAGAGCAGATCAAATCAATGCATCGCTTAAAATATCATATCTTCGGCCACATATAACGAAAGTGCAAGACCGGAGGCCCAATGATGCAGAAGCATCTCAATAGGCCGCCATAGTGTGGGTCACCATGTCGCATTGTTACATTGTCTGCATTTGTAATACCTATGATCACCACCACTCTTGAGTTCTGCTCATACTTTCCGTCAGGCAGAGTAGTATCACTTTGGCTGGCTCACATATTAAAAAAGTAGTGTTTTATCCTCTAGCGACGATAATAGATAATTTTTAACGATTTACTCGAAATAGAAAATGGTGAAATTGAAACATGAAATGTCCGAATGGGTCTTAATAATATTTGTGTTTTTGTTCAAAATGCGGCAGAAATTTTTAAAAAAGTGTATCCTATTATCCACTAAGACACTAAATAACCATAATAAAAAATATAATTTTGAAAATTATTTTGTACGTGTAAACTAATCTAAACTAATGTTATACAGAAGAAAAAAATAACTCAACGTGCTCAATCGATTTTAAAAGTTCTTTCGCCATTAGATTGCTGCTTCTTCTCGAAGTAACATAGGCTATATTGTATTTGCCATAAAGGACCCGTGCGAAGCCGGGGCGGGTTGCTAGTTATGTTATATGCGTTGGTTATTCACTTCAACGACAAAAGTAGTGAGATCTAAATGGGTGCCAAGTTCAATGGTCAGTCCTGGAATTTATTTATATCAACATAAAATATTTTATTACAACTCAAATATAGTATGACAAAGTATGACCATGTTGCCTGCCTTACGTTCCCAACTGAACTGGTCATCTATTCGCCTGGGCCGCAATCAGCGAGCTCTGACCTCTCTATTTTCGTTTCTTACCTCCCCATCCTCACCTACTTACCTTGCTCCATACCTCCGCTTCCTATCTTTCAATCACGACAGAGTTCTTCGCTCAGAAAACAATCTGCTTCTCTCATGTCCCTTCCACAACTCAGACTTCGTGAACTCTTCGTTCTTCGCCCAAACAGTACTACTCTGGAATGCGCTCCCGCTTGAAATCAGGAAGTCCACTAACCGTTTTGCATTTAAAAAGAAGGTACATGAGCTCTTTCTAAATGATATGTTAGAATTATCAAAAGGTTAACACGCCAACCAAATTTGTCAAGTCCATAGTGTATGAATATAATGTAAATTGATATGTATGTCGGAGACACAAGAATAAACGAGAACATGAATCACTGATACAGTCAATCTGGACTTAAGCCAAACACTAATCACTACTAAACGGATACGAATTAACTTAAACAACATCAGCAACCCCCCATGAGGGGATTGGGGCAACGCCCACCCCTCCGCGATGCCCTGTGGAATTCGCCACCTAGGCTAGTAATTCCCCCACTGATAAATATCGCCTCATACACACAATATAAAACACAGAGATACAATAAATCACAAATCAAATAATAGATATGGTCGTCGCGAGATCTGAAGAGAAACTGTGTCCTGTTGCCGATCGCGCCGCTTTATATAGAGTGTTCCGTAGTGTTCGACAGTGGCAAATGTTTGTATCACTTTTATTATTTGGATACCCTCACTCCGACACGGCCGTCCTGACGTATTACACGTCCTCGTGTGATGTTGAAGGCATCATCATCATTATTCGCAGGAAAGAAAGAGATTTTTGTGTTGTTCGGCCACTCCTGACCAAGGACATTGAGTACATTATTACATTTTATCTTCTATGGAACAACTTCATTTAGGACATTCTCATAAAATAGGCTTTTCGTTATCAAATCTGAATGCCAATAGACTTCTCGCTACATACTAAATTAATAACACCAGTAAGTAGTATCGCAACAGTCACCTCACCGTTTATCGCGTTACACATTTTTGGATTATTAACAATATCTAGATGGCCTCTTATTCTACCAATTTCACTTTTCAATGGCCTCCTCGCCTTTCAGTGGCCACCTCGCCTTTTAATGGCCACCTCGCCTTTCAATGGCCACCTCGCCTTTCAATGGCCACCTCGCCTTTCAATGGCCACCTCGCCTTTCAGTGGCCACCTTGCCAAAAACTTAACTTACTTACTTTTAACAAAACTTAACTAAACTTTAACAACCACCACGCTGTTAGGATATCTCATAGTCTCATTATAGAGACTACTCGCCACACAATTACAACGCAATTTCATTCCATTGCATCAGCATTAATTAACCCTTGATTATCATCATCAACATCAATAGGGACTTGATCTACGGGGATTTTCCTCACTATTATCAATGCCAGACAAATCTACCTCCTCGGGTATAACACTAAAAGGAGACTCTCGTATACGAACGCAAGCGCATTTGTAGATTCTGTTACTAGTTAAAGATTTCAAAGTATAACGATCGCCATCGAGCAACTCTACAATTTTAAACGGTCCTTTATACTTAGGTTTTAACTTTGTCTAATTTCTTTCTTAACTTTGAATCAAAACTAAGTTACTGAGATCAAACTTTACTAATTTACACTTTCCCTATCAAATGTCACATACGTGTACACACAGTATCACTCTCACTCTGCCATATCTGACCTCACTGTCTATTCTGTCTCAATAAAACAGTACACTACTGAACAGCAAAAGAAAACAGTAATATCGTTATTAAAATCAAAACAACATAAAATAAGAACTTTAGTAATTGACTACTGCTGCAAATTCTCAAAGCAATCAAAATAAATAGTATCGTAGGTCATCCCTGTGACCACCACAAGTGTAACAGTTAGTTATCCCTTGTGACTCCCACATGTGTATCTGCCAACTACATAGACATGCCAGCTACAATCACCCGCTGCTGGTGAGATAGGTGACACCAAATAGAAGTCCGATCAGTATTTTTTTTATCTTTACTGAAAATATCGACATTTCATCACAAAAATAAAAAAATGGTACTTATAATTCGAGTCACAACTATCTCAAATTGGTCAAAATAATAATTAAAAAAAATGTTGATAGCTACAATCAAAGATGAATCCGCCTCAAACTAAAAATCACATCACAATCATAAATTTAAAATTGAATAAATAAAAAAACCCCTTAAGCAGCATCAGGTTGAAGTTATCAATTACACAATTGTCATTTAACGATTATACTGGCACATTTTGCAGACATTCGGTTATTCTTCCCCACTTTTACCCCCATAACTTTTTAAACGACTCAACCGATTTTCATGAAACACGTCTAAGAACACTCGCACGTAACTCACCTTTCATACAAAAAAACTAAATTGAAATCGCTTCATCCGTTCGCGAGCTACGGTGCCACAGACAGACAGACACGTCAAACTTATAACACCCCTCTTTTTGCGTCGAGGGTTAAAAATAAGAAATAAATTTAAACAATAAACAAACAGCATGTGCAAAATCGGCAGCTCAATCCCAGGCAGCTCCATTTCTGACATATTTCTGCTATGGTATAATACTACACTCTAAATTTCCTAAATCGACTACCTTTGTACCGATGCCACCAATAGAAACGACCTTATTATTTTTAAGAACAAGATTCTTTTCGAAAATTGCTGCTTAAAACCCTAATGCAAGCAGATCTCTTCCATAATTATGTCGTTTGAAATACAGTAATCGTGTACTACATGAAACAATAACCGCAATGAATAAATCTGGATTAAAACTGTACATAGAATTTCGATGCTACAATAAGTGCGGGCATTACCTACCCTCAATAATGTTACTGCACAATATTGTCCATTTTTGAATTAAAATCACTTATTCCACTAATTTATTTTTGTTTACACAAAAATCAACAATCAATCAAAGAATCGAGAGTATAAATTACACAATATTGTCGTTTGCCTAGAAATTCATCTGACAGAACTTATCTTATTAAAGAGCACTCAGCACAAAATAAAAATAGTACGACTCACCGGATTGTTAGAGTTGTCCGTACATACCGGTTACTTCCCAGTTATCGATGCGTTACTTTTACTACCGCACGCTGCCGCTGTTGTAGGCCGCACGTCTCACAAACCCTTCGTACGCGAAAAGGCTATACCGACACTTTGATACTATGTGAGCGTTCTCGCTTACAAAAATTTAACAAATGACACCTCGTACGATTTTCAAGCGGAGGGTAGTTCGACCGCTCGCCGCGACTGACGATCCGTTACACTCTCAAACATTGTGGGCAAATGAGATTCAGATCCCACTTCTGATGTCGGAGACACAAGAATAAACGAGAACATGAATCACTGATACAGTCAATCTGGACTTAAGCCAAACACTAATCACTACTAAACGGATACGAATTAACTTAAACAACATCAGCAACCCCCCATGAGGGGATTGGGGCAACGCCCACCCCTCCGCGATGCCCTGTGGAATTCGCCACCTAGGCTAGTAATTCCCCCACTGATAAATATCGCCTCATACACACAATATAAAACACAGAGATACAATAAATCACAAATCAAATAATAGATATGGTCGTCGCGAGATCTGAAGAGAAACTGTGTCCTGTTGCCGATCGCGCCGCTTTATATAGAGTGTTCCGTAGTGTTCGACAGTGGCAAATGTTTGTATCACTTTTATTATTTGGATACCCTCACTCCGACATGTATGTATTTGATATGTAAATACCATAGGTGGCTAAATTATTAGGGACTGTATTGAGATTGTTGTATTTTCTAGTTTAATTAGATTTCTGTAACAAATGAGTTGTAGGCCTTTTATATATTTTTTTTATTTCTATCTGTATTCTATTGGGATCACGAAAAGTACAAAAACATTGTACACAACTTTTTTATATTCTTTGTATGACTAATATAAATATTAATGAAAATTATTGGATAAATTTTAAAATTTAGTGACCATCCTTTACTGCAATAAGAGCTTCTATACGTTGGGGCATGCTCTCAATACACGTTTTTGCATATTTCTGAGGTTTGGTTTGGTGATGCCATTCTCTGATAAGAGTTTCAATCAAATGCCGATCGGTGGTAATCGCTTCTTTCGCAACCGCGCGTTTGGCGAGTTCCCACATGTTTTCTATGGGATTCGTGTCTGGCGAATTCCCTACCCAAGGCAAAACAGTAACATTTTTCTCAGTACGAAATGCAGTAACACTACTGGCTTTGTGACACGGAGCCGAGTCATGCATAAAAACGCATTCCTCATCATCACGGAATCGTTCATTGACCTGCGGCAGTAACTGGGTTTCTAGTACTCGCTTGTATTAGTGTTGTTTCTTTATCCCATCTACTATGTATAGGTGCACCATGCCTTTAGCTGAGATGACAGAGCACACCATGATAATAATAGCGTGTTTAACCCTATTCACAAGGCAATCAGCGTGGAATCGTTCTCCAGGGCGTCGCCTTACAAAATAACTTTTGACAGCCAAAAGTTGACAGGTGGATGGTCAAAGTCTGTAAATTAATAGAATAATGGTAAAAATCGTTATTAAGCAAATGCATACTTAAAAATAAGTTATAATTAATCGACTCCAGCCTGCAATAGTCATATTTCAATGTTGTCTATCCCTTTCGAGTCGTTTCTTTTCATATTGTCGGTTAGGCACGATTTTTTGCAAAGCCGTCGTCCCATCAGATACTCTTCAACTGACCGCCTCCGCATCGTCCTCTTCGAAATCTTTACACCATCGTTGTTTATCATCTCTGTCATACAAAGCAACGCTCGTTTTACGATTTTCATGGCAGATGCTCCTGATTTTTCTATCAGTATCCGATGTAGTGATCCTTTTCCTGTCACATTTCCGAGCATGATTAGCCTTAAGGAGCTTTTTACTGTAAATATTTATTTTATTCGATTGATGATAGACTTTGAAACCCCAGTAATAGTTGCTATATCTCTCTGGAAATGTGTGAAATGCAGTAATAATGTTTGTATCTCTCTACATTTTCTTGGAGATCTGTCCGAAGATCAACCCATCATTAAAAGTAGAAAATTTGGGATGATCTCGCGAGACCTTTGATAAAATGTAAATTCATAGAAAAAACATAGCAAAAGTATTGTTAAACGAAGCATTACTTACCTTTTGATTATTTTAGACATACAAGTCGGTAAAAACTAATTAAAAAAATAATATCTAGACAATACAGCAAACGCTTTTTAACATTGGACAATCATAAAAACAAAATGTCTTACAAGTGACGCACGTATCCTGTTTTGCCACTTGAAAAAACTATAACAATAATACCAGTAGCAATATCAGATAAAATAACCCTTTAAAAAGGACATTATTTATTCAAACACATATTAAATAAAAAAAAACATAAATACGAGCACTGTCCCTAATAATTTGGCCAACAACTATATATGTAAGTGCAGTATGTTTTACATCTATGTTTATGTATGTATATATGTATGTTACTTATTTATGTATGTCTAATGTATATTTTAGATCCGATTTGCGCCTACCTCACAAGATTTCTACACCACCCTAAAGTTGACTGGTAGAGAATGCCCTGGACATTAAGTCCGCCGATGTACAAAAGTGCATAAAGTTTTATATAAATAAATAAAATATAATTTCTTCTTAAAGCCTAGGATAAAATATTGAAGCCTGAAGTTTGACTGGCTAGTTTTCAAATACTAAATCTGTAAGTTCTTATTGTATTCTTCCGAAAATTTGGCTTGCTGGTAGAAACTAGCCATCAAACATAAGAAGAAGCGAAAAGAAACTAAGAAGATTGTATCTAATATGCCTGCCAGACTGCCTCGTTGGTCTAGCGGTTGACGTGTGCGACTGCTGATCATGAGGTCTTGGGTTCGATTCCTGGGTCGGACCAAATGTTTGTATGATCTACAAATATTTGTTTCGGAGTTTGGGTGTTTTCTATGTATAATATGTATGTATTTACAAAAAAAAAAGTATATATGTATTTGTATCAGTTGTCTAGTACCCATAACACAAGCTCTGCTTAGCATGGGACTAGATGGCGATGTGTGTTAGATGTCCGAAAAAAAAAAAAAAATATATACTATACGTTTTGTTTCGTGGAAATTACCAATACGTGAATTATATTTTACATGTCGATTTGTTTAAGTATTTTCAAAGCTAGTCACATTAAAACAATCATCTACTTACTAGATATTATTCACAGCCTATTTATAATTCCTTTATATAATTTCCTTTTCTATATCAGCATAAATAAAGAAAATAAAGTGAGGCGGTAACTTACTGAACATTATAATAAAGTTTATAATCGTACAGTCAGCGTCAGATGTAAAAAAATAAATTCAATTTTATTTATTTATTTAAAAACTTTATGCACTAAGTTTGTACATTGGCGGACTATTTCCTATAGTTTGTATATTCGGTGTTGACAAACATGGCACTCTAATTGTTCTACGCATTTGTTAGATTTGGATAGAGAGATGATTTTTTGAAAGGGTGACATCAGCTTCGCTGACGTCACTCCTTAACTAATTAATATAATTCATGATTTATGGGCAATATAAACCGTTCTCAATCAATCCATTACCACCCCGTCGGTACACTAGGATTTATTAAAACAACACAACTTAGGTTCAAACTAGATTTAATCTATTTAATGAACGTTAAATTGAAGCTACAGTTAAAAAAAATTTTTTATATTTTATTTATTTAACACATGATAACAAAAACTTCAACTTATACACACAAAAAATATAACAACAAACATTCAGGGCACAAGTGTATTTGAACTCTGGCACCCATGATAAGATTTAACTTGTGTTATGGGTACCAGGGCTCTCACATGGTAAGGACATTGTCTACGTAAATATTGAATTAAGAAGATCATATAAGTGAAGGTGTACAATCATAAAGTAACATTTCAAACCAAATTAAAAATGAATATTTAAATAATAAAAGAAAATGACATGTTGGCAATTAGTGTGACATAGAGAGGTAGGCATTCCAGTTTAAACATAAATTAATTCAACTCAATCAAAATCAATTCAGAATTAATTATAAAATCATGCTCCCGATCAAAATTAAAAATAACAATGTAAAGTTACAATCAAAACAAAATCAGAAACAATGAAAATATAAAATCAGAAATAAATTAAAATCAGAATTCAAATCAAAACTATCATTAAAATTATAATTAAAATTGACTAAAAAGCAGCATTAAATATTCAAAGCATTATGTAAATTGCATAGGTAGGTAGGTAATTCAACTTTAACATAAAATGATTAAACACAGTTAAATCAAATCCGCACCAACATAGATCAAGTTCATGATGAAAACTATAATCACAATCCAATCAAAAATTTAAATCAAAACCAAATCAAAATCAGAGTTCATCCAAAAACAGCATTAAAATTAGAATTAAAATTGATGAAAGAGAAACATAAAAATACTCAAAGCGTCATGTACAAAAACAAAAAACCAAAATGCAGCCCAATTCCGCAATACATCACAGAGGTAGTATGTGTGTGTGTGGTGTGTGTGTGTGTGTGTGTAATAAAAAATAATAGAATAGATATTGCAATTGTTAAAATCATAGATCGGCACAACATTGTCAAGGTCGATCTATAACTTCCAGTTTCCAAAATGCGTAGGGCCTTAAGAGAAGAATACTGGCAAAGAAACTCATGGCCACTCTTTTAAAAGTCACATCTTAACTTCTTAGTCACAAATTTTAATAGTTAATTACCATAATTAAGAAGACTATATACTTAGCTTATTTACAGCTGTCCTCCCTTTTACACTGCTCAAACTAAACTGATCTCCTCATTTATTCTCGCCAATACGAAACCAACGCACATCAAATCATGATGACGGTAGTCGGTGTATATGGGATGTTGGTTTCGTATTAATTTTCCAAAACAAATGTGTTACGCCTTATTCTAATGACATGATAAATCCTTAATTAAATATTTTGAATTACTGTGATTAACTTCACGTTATTACAATTTAAATGTAATAGCGGATGTTAGTTAAGATGTTATAAATTAAAAGTAACAGTATTCCGTTTAGAATGTTATAATCAAATAACTTACTCAAGTAAACCTTTTTACAGGACAACAGAAATAATTGTAGTTATTAAATATTAAGATATTAATTGTTAGAAAATAACATTTCGTTTCTGACTTTATAATTGATAGTTAAGATTTATTGAGACGCATAAGCTATAAGTAGATATTTTCCCGCTGACACATTCAATGTAGTCAAAATATCTCAACTATTAGTTGTTAATATGGTGTTAACTGATAGAGTGTTAATATTAATGTTCTCAAAAATGTTGTTCAATGGTTCAAATTCATAATAGTCAAAATTCATTGCCATTAAAGCTGGCTTCAATCTCGGTTTGAGTAAAGTTCTTAACACGTTCCGGGACACTTGACTTTTTGCAAACAACAAGATATGACACTTCAAAATTCCATACACTTTATCGTACCGTCTACAGCCGTAACAGCGACACGCCGGCGACGCACACGCCACGCCGTGACACTAAATATTTACGCGTTTGAACTTGTAGAGCTTAGGCTACGCCTGTCGGCGGTATAATTTTGGTGCTTATGCACTGCGTATATATGTGTTGAACTATTACTCCAAAAGAGTTTGCTGTGACACCTACAAACGCATGAAGTTGCGTGATGTGACACTAGATTATGTTCTTTCTAGAAATGTTATGGGCAAGCAACGGCTAGCGACGGTTTGCCAAATTACATGAAATAAAGTTCACCGCCCTTAGCAGTACTATCACATCACGATATATCGAGATAATGCCGATAGGCGGTTTGTCCCGGAAAGTGATAGAAAATAAGGCTGGCCACACATAGTATTTCACACAGTGTGTAGTGGCTACATAAACGCTTAAACTAATTTTGATGAACCATATACTGGTACAGTGTGCGACGTATAATACGCGAAGTGTTTTACTTTTAGGTATATTTATTAAAAATAGCTAATGACGATGAATAATATCTATCACATATATTTATTCAAAATATTTATTTATTTATATATAAAAACAAATTACAGGTTTGAACTTATCGACGGTTTCCGCACTAAGCTCAAAACTTGTGTTGAGGCAACCAAGACCTGATTTTTCATTATTCATTGGTTCTGAAATTCAAAATCTCTCCAAACAATACCAGAAATCAACAAAACAATTGGTTGTCTGTAAAGTCGGTTTATGGACGCCAGTTTAATGTGACAACGTGATAACAAAACGTTTATAATATACTAGCTTTTACACGCGGCTTCGCTCACGCAGTCTTACATCCCCTGATTTACCCCCTTAGGGGTGGAATTTCAAAAATTCCTTACTTAGTGCTCACTTACGTTATATAAAGAACCTACATGCAAAATTTCAGGATTCTAGTTTCAGCGGTTTGGGCTGTGCGTTGATCTCTGGGTATGTCAGTCAGTCAGTCAGTCACCTTACTCTTATATATATAGATAGATAAGCCTCTTTGAGTATATGTGGTAACTGGTTCACTCATCTGCGGTCGAGTGTTTTCGTGTGTAAATATGTTTGTGTTTGGATGTGAGTGTGTGTATGTGTGAGTGTGTGTGTGTGTGTGTTTGTGTGCGTGTGTTATGTTTTGCACCTATTGCCGGTGGTTTGGAAGAATCAGTTCCGTTTCATAGTATGAAAGATTCAGTTATTCTGTTACCAGTCGCTTTACTTCTCTCGTAATTACCAGATAATATGTGTATGTATTTGACAAATTTTGTTGTATACTTTAGGGCGGAGGTAGATGGGCTGTTTTTTTTGTGTTCCTTGTATACAAAAACCATTCGAAACAAAAGATATGTCAGTTACGTCATTCAATAAATTTATGGGATGGGTATTCAAGAGAAAAAGAGAAGCAAAACATATAAATATAACAATTTTAACTCCATAGTAAACTCGAGCTACGGGCATTTCCAATATTTTTGAGTAGATACTACATAGATACTAATGAATGACCTATCCAAAAATATTAATATGAACACTCCATCAGCTAAAACAATATTGACAACAGAAAGTTATAATATTTTGACCACTCTGAATGCTCACAATACTTTAAATTTCATTTTCCATTTGAATTCATCGCTGGCAATATAAAATTGAATTGATGCGATCAACTATTTTGAAAGCTCAAATCAATCTGATACTGACTGTACAATAATACCTAATTTTTGAGAAAAGTCATAGCACATTTGATAAATAACCAACGTTTGAAATCAAAATGATGTGTCTTTACATTTTTATAGGTTTTGCCAACAATTAAGATTGAAAAGCAAAAAGTTTCCCTTTTAAAGAAAAACACCAGTGACTCAAAGATGTTATCAGAGTATGAATTACCTCTAGACGAGGACTGGGAAGTATCCCGTGAGACAGTCGTGTTAGAGAAGGTACTGGGTGAAGGAGAATTTGGTAAAGTCGTTAAAGCAGAATGCGTGGGAATTTTAAAGCGAGGTCCCTCTACGGTAGCAGTTAAAATGCTGAAAGGTAGAAAAAACTATACTATATAATTAATTTAGTAGTATGCTAGTCCAGTATAGAAATCTGTAAGAAAATAAAACAAATCTTTTTCTACATTTTTCAGACGGGCACACTGATGCTGAAATGATATCACTAGTTTCAGAGATGGAGATAATGAAAGTAGTCGGAAAGCATGTGAACATTATAAACTTGTTAGGATGCTGCACGCAGGGTGGGCCGCTCTACGTCATCGTCGAGTTTGCACCTTACGGTAATTTGCGGGATTTCTTGCGGAAACATCGACCTGGAATTAGGTAAGTGAATATTGGCCAAAATGTGTCATATATGAAATATTAGTTACCTGTGTTATAGGTATTCTTATTTACTGTAACACGCGAGATCTTATTTGAGAACTTAAATCTGACTCTGCATACTTTATGTTATTCTGTGTAGTGACGAATAAAGAGTACGGAGTGTCACCACTCTTGTACATACCGTGTCGTGTGGTGTGTGGTCGAAGACTAGATTTCGCCGATTTTCACCGGTCATGGAGCGCCCTCGACTGGATCGCCGCACCCCCGCTGTTTGTGGACGGCGTCCGGTAGAGCGCCACGACTGGTGGGGCAAATACGAGAGACCATGGGATCCCTTCGCCGGTGATGGTATGCTCGGTCGCTCGGGCTATAATGTATGGGGTAGTAATGTATATCTAGCGGGGGCCCCGGGGCCCCCCGCTAGAAAATAGTCAGTCCAGTCAAGTGTTGTTCCCCAACCGGAGGCCATAGTCTTGCTCACTACCTCCGTGTGTGTTTGGGGTCCGAATGGCAAAGCAACACACGTTCACGCCCTTTTGGCTTCTGGTGCCCAGGGCTGTATTGTTTCAAACGAGTTGGCGATTTGGCGGGGCTTGAAAATTGCTAATTGTGCGTATGCCATTCGAGGCGTGGGGAATGTCGCGGTAACCAGCATCGTCGGGCAAGCTATGATCACGTTCTCCTCACGTTTTGACACGATGCATAGAATATCCACTGCAGTACTGTTGATGACTGATGTGTTGGGACGACACCCTCAGGTGAGGTTGAATTCGGCTGCTCGACTCCTGACATCAGATCTAAAACTGGCGGATCCCGATTTCGACACCCCAGGTTCGGTTGACGTGCTACTGGGAGTAGACGTTCTGGGTACTTTTTGTTGTCGGATCGACGGGTCTTGCAGCATGCCCGACTCATGGCTGTAGAGACAAGGTTTGACCATGCGATTATGGGTACGGTATTACCCATGGGTTTGTAAGTTGAAGATTTGCTCGGAATTGTCGCACTTCCCGCGAACAGCGAACGCTGAACCCAATTCTGTCACCGGCAGAGCGAAATCAGTCGCTTCTGAATTTGGTCCGGTTGATACAGTCGTCGAACTTTGGAGCAGAATTGGAGAGCTTACAGACGGGGCGTTCTAGATTGAATGGTGCTGTCGCGCGTCTTAACCCTTTTATGGATTCGGCCGGGTTGCTTCGGGTGAGAGCAAGATTGCGCAATGCAAATCTGCGGTATTCGGCTCGTCTGTCTATCCACCAAGGCGGAACATCTCGGGCTCATTGCTAACCTTGATTTGTTTCCCGAAGGGGACTGCCAGCACTGATTCATTCCGATACCTGGTAGATGCAGAACGATACTTGTGAGATGTAATTAGGTTTTAAATGAAAACAAGGCGGATATTGGAACAGCCCTCTCCCGTCGGGGTATACAATGGACCTTCAGTCCTACAGATTGCGCCCACTGGGGCGGGATTTTTTGAAGCCGTAGTTAAGTCAGCGAGGACGCATTTAGGGCGTATGGTAGGTCAGACCGCGCTGACATTTGAGGAACTTGCAACGTTATATCACCTGCCTGTAGATTAGGGAACAGGTACGGGCCCGTTCGGGCGGGTGACTGTTCGATACCAAATCATTCATTGGTATGTATACTATAAACTATAATGTTGTAATGACAGCACTATGGTTAGTCATGTTTGACAGTTGAAATGTCATGTCTGTGGAGGAACGGGTTCTAATCCCTCCAACACAAAGGGAGGATCCTCCGACCAGGCGAGGTGATCATGCCTGGCGGGCCAACTGCCCAACGATTGATGCTTGGATGTTGTATATATAATAATCGGCGCGAGAACTTCTATTGCGCGATTCATGATTGGTAGTTTCTTCGTATAGTACATTACTCCATAGTTCAGTTAATCTGTGGTAGATGGCGCTTTCATATGTTATCTTGTTGCGCTGTATGTGGAAGTTGCCACATGTCACTCGGTTCATAGAATTCTCTGGAAAAATGACACTGTTCGGAAATATCGCCGTACGGACGGTGTCTTGTCGGAAGTTATGTTGGCGCGGGCCAACTTTGTGGTGCCTACGGTGAGCCTATCATTGTAAAGTAGTTGTAAAGTTGTGTGAATAGTTTCGGCCACTGCGATGATGAGCGTTAATTGTATAAACTTAATGTAATTATCCTGCATATATTCCTCACGAAGTGATTAACCGGGTTGTTGAGGAAAGATTCGAAAATCTTCCCCGGCCTTTGTAGGAGTGTTTTGAATTGTAAAACGGTGTGGTGTGCACGGAATGCGTAGAAATCGACAGGGGATCCTCTTTCTCCAGAGAAGATTTGGAAGCCGTCACTACCGTGAGTAAATTTACTATTTATTGTTGTAAACGAGGTGAAACGCCTCTAGTTGACCTCTGTTCACCAGTGATCTGTCTGCGATTGTTTAACTTATATCTATGGGCCGTATATTTACAAGGTAGTTACAAGGTTTCCTTCCTTTAGGGGCAACTGGACGGACTAAATATATGTGATAAATAAATTATTAATTAGTATACTCGTAGAAGCTCGTGTTTTTATTTAAGATATAAAACTGAAGGTATTTCTAAGTAGTCGAAACGTATATAAAAGTAATCAAAGAGTCTTCTTTGATTACTTTCATATTAAAGGGAAGCGTATTTGCACTCGTCCACGTTATGACGCATTAAGAATATGTTGAATGTGCTGTTGATGATGATGATGGTATTTTCACAATTTGGTATGTTTGTTATCGAAAATTGAACCAGTTGAAGCAAAATATGAAAAAACTTTGTAAAGCAATAGAACAACTACCAAGACGCGACATGCCATCACTTTATAAATTAAGTTAGAGCATTGGCGTATAAAAAAGTCGCACATAGTCTCTATAGCAAAAAGTGTCTCTCTGAGATTTAGCCAGCTTGTTGTACATACAGGCCGGCACGCAACTTTCATATAATAGTCGGTCATTACGCACACAAACATCGTGACAGCGAACAAATATACTTAAACGGTATCAATACAAAAATAAATAATTTATTATTGATTGATTGAATTAATCATTTATTGATTGAAGTATATTTTGTGTCTAAAATTAAAATTCTCTTGTACATAATTATTGTATCCCTGACATCTAAGTCAGGTTGTACGTAAAATAGCAGATCTACCACCAAAAGTTAATCACCACATAATATCAAAACGTTGAATTTCATATTAATTAAGAATTACTTGGTCAGTTAGCAGTGACTGAAAGGATTATATTGAAATTACGTAAACAGGATACTTATTGCCCAAATTAAAATTGGGCGGTATGATGATTTTCCTCAAAAGAGGTTTCGTTTCAAAGCAAAATCAAATGGTTTTATGACATAGAATTAGCTGCATTCATACTCCTTTTCTTTTCAGATATTTAGAATACTACACTTTATTTCTATTCTACAAAAACTTTTCTCTCTATTCTACAAAAACTCTTTTTCTTTATGGTGAAGATATTTTTGACATGTTTAGCTACTTTTGGCAGTGTGTTGTTCAATGACTTTTGGCACTATGTTGTTCAGTTACTTATGGCATTGTGCTGTTCAGCTAATTTTTAACCGACTTCCAAAAGGAGGAGGTTCTCAATTGCATCGGTTTTTTTTTTGTTTTTTTTTACTTTTAAGATGATCATTCAATTCTGGCGCTAGACTTCGTAAGCCATTTATGTGCGCTAGGTTGTAAATCAGTTTTGGAAATTTGGACAAGGTCAGCCAATTTAGAGGCTGACCGCACTTCCATATCAACATGGTTACTTCTTAGACCTGTCGGTTAGAGACCTTGTATTGAACTGTCAAATAAAATACACACATCAAAAGTGTCTAGGGATCAGCATATGTGTCTAGGGATCAACATATATTTTTGCAATAACTTTTCTCCTGATTGATATTAATTAAAATTTTCTTTAAGGATTCATCAAATAAAGTGTTTTCGTTTGTCACAGTAACGATAAACCAAGTCACCTTTGCATTAATAAAGAAATTTGCCATTTTCCTAATAAAGGGATTTTGACATTTGAACCACTAACATTAAAGTTCGAAAAAAAGACTGAAATAACAGTTTTCTTTAAAATTTTATTAGGTAACTTAAACAATTAATAATCCGTGTTTCTACCGCGAACTCTAACAACACAAGAACATCGGTTTGGCATACTCAAAATGAGTTCATCCAAACACGCTGTGGAATGGCCGCCCATGTTCGTTGCAACAACAAAAAAAGGTCTTCTTGCGACTGGATACCCTCCATATTCGGCAGAGCTCTTCTCTGTAGCATATCCCATGCATGCTCAATCGGGTTCAAATCTGGCGACTGAGCAGGCCAGGGCCAAAGCCACATCTCAATCTCAAGAAATCCGCATAAAAATGCTTGATCCCTAGACACTTTTGATGTGTGTACATATCATCAAATTATTGATAAATTTATTAAATTTTATATAACATTTTGTATTTACAATTTTGTTATATTGTTTTACTTAAAGTTCTACTTTAAATTTTAATTCAGTGCAACGGAACAAGTAGTATCACCAAACGCATGTCGGTGTCATGAAGTGTTATTTTAAGCCCCATTATTTTTAACGGTTCGGCAAATCTATACTAATATTATAAACGCGAAAGTTTGTAAGTATGGATGGATGTTTGTGACTCTTTCACGCAAAAACTACCGAACGGATTTGGATGAAACTGTACAGTAATATAGCTAATAATTCAGAATAACACATAGGCTACTATTTACTGCGATAACCGACATATACGCGGGTGGAGCCGCGGGCAACCACTAGTGATGTTATAGATATTCAAACATTATTAATAATATTATCAGACTCTCGACTCTTCTTAGTGTCACAAGCTGTCCTTTAATATAGACTGATACGGATTAAAGGATAGCAGAATATTAAACAAATCATTTTTATTATTTCTCTAAAATTAAAATATTTAACAGACTTACGAATTACGGAGTGTTAAATAACTCCGTTAATTCAGAGTATGAACTCAAAATGCTTTTCTTTATTTTTTGTCTTCTAAATCTCTACTGAAAAAATTGCTATTGATAATAATTACTAATACTATTGTATGTGTGCTTGTATGTTCGGGTGGAAACTCAATTTTAAGGCAGATATCTTCAACCGATTTTGCTGAAACTTTGCAAGCATATTTTCAGTAAAATTTTTCAATACCCATTTGTTGAATGCAAGATATTACCTTTTTACAAATATTAAAAATCACAGAATCATTAATTATTTATTTTATAAATTTTACATGTTTTTTTTACCTAAAAACAAGTTTTTATTTCAGAACGGACCTTTCAAACGATGGTTTGGAAGATACTAGTAGTCGAAATGTTACACCACAAGGTTTAGTATCATTTGCATACCAAGTAGCCAAGGGAATGGAATATTTGGCATCGAGACATGTAAGATATAAATGGGTTTCTTTAAATAATTAACTATTATTTTCTTTTATTTTATATACACAAAAATTTCATAATTCTGTTTCGTTTGTTTTCAGTGCATTCATCGGGATTTAGCTGCTCGGAATGTTCTGGTCTCTGAAAACTTCATCCTTAAAATTGCTGACTTCGGGCTAGCGAAAAACATCGAAACAGATTACTATTATAGAAAGAAATCATCAGGAAAGCTACCGGTACGGTGGATGGCACCAGAGTCACTAAACAGTATGCTGTTTACGGTAAAAACTGATGTGTGAGTATTGTTTTTTTTTTCTACTGTTTGGGAATAGCTTTTTTCTGCATGGCAATAAGCTGTTGTCCTTTTCCGGACTTCTTACGTGTAAATATATCGTGTGTTATTCAAATATAAAATATATATGACACTTCAACTACATAAGAAGATTTGCTTTTACCTAACACAATTTGCAAGGAACCAAAAGTTTGTATTAATTTAGTAGTTGAGACTAATCCCACTTACACGTTCACCACAATCACCACTTTAACTTCTGTATGCCAGGAATAACAACAGTGAACCGCGAACACACCTAGTTAAAACGATATTAATCAGATAGAACCTGGAGGACTTGGAAATATAACAAGTACACTCCCTCCTGTAGTGTATCCTCCTGTAGTACGATGAGTGAGTGAATGAATGAATGCGTTACTAAGTGAACTGACTGAATAGACGCATACACTATGCTTCCTTAGCAAAGAGGGAGACAAAATGAAAAAAATAGTATACACAATTATAAAACAGGGAAGACCAGGGAATATTAAGAGCCTCTAAGTGACATTTAATATGTACTGTGGCGACTTCCACATACAAAAGAAAAACACACTACAGTGCTATCTACCGGATATACACCGAGCTATGTAGTAACGTTCAATACGAAGAAACTACCAATCCTGAATCGCGCAATAAAAGTTCTTTTTTTTATGTATGGCTCGCCAAAATGACTCTACTCTGCCTGATGGAAAGCATAAGCAGAATCCAAGAGTGGTGGCCACCAATACTCACTGCGAATGCAGACAATGCAGCATGGCGACCCACACCATGGCGGCCTAGTGATGCTTCTGCATCTTTTAGTCTAGTCAACAAGTATGGAACTTGTCTTGACTAGACTAGACTATTTGGGCCTCCGGTCTCGCACTCACGCACTCACCAACGAAACACGACAGCACGAACGCTGTCATTTTACGTAGATTTTCTGTGCGAGGGTAGTACCGCCCCAGTCGAGTCGGCCCAACCGTGCTAAAATCAGCGTGGCTCTACTACCTTTAAAATACCCTATTCTGTCATGTATTTTAAAGAAATCAACACCAGGCGAGGTGATCATGCCTGGCGGGCCAACTGCCAACTGATGTTGGGATGCTGTATATATGTTAATTGGCGCGAGAACTCCCATTGCGCGATTCAGGATTAGGATAGTTTCTTCGTATTGTACGTTGCTCCGTAAGTTCAGCGTAACTTCAGTAGATGGCGCTGTAGTACATTTCTGTTGCGCTGTATGTGGAAGTCGCCACAACTACATTTCGGAGGATATGATCAGCAAAATGTTTAAAGCTAGAGTCAGGTGTTGATACAATGGTACTGGTTCTAATTTGGTAATAGAGAGAAACATAATTAAGATGTACCTAAACTGTTTCAATATCAGTATGTATCAACGAGTGTTGTAATCTACTACAACATACTCTTACCAGGCGGAATGATCATGCTCGTAGAGAGCAGCTCTGTGGTTGACTTTGGGAAATTTAATATATAATACTAATAGTCATTCCACATCAAAGATCCTGATGAATAACTTCGAGCCACGTTGATTTCAGCACGAACGTGCGGGCTCGACCGGGGCGGTACTACCCTCGCACAGAAAATCAACGTAAAATGACAGCAGCAGTGCTGTCGTGTTTCGTTGGTGAGTGCGAGACCGGAGGCCCAATTAGTTTAGTCAACAAGTTCTTACATATTTATTGATACTGATACTTATATATACCATACTTGTTGACTAGAATAAAAGATGCAGCAGCATCACTAGGCCGCCATAGTGTGGGTCGCCATACTGCATTGTTTGCATTCGCAATGAGTATGGTGACCACCACTCTTGGATTATGCTTATGTTTTCCATCAGGCAGAGTAGATTCATTTTGGCGGGCCATAAAATAAACATAAGAAAATAAACATTAAAAAAAATACTGTCTGTATTCTCATAGTAACATACAAATAGTTCCATGTCACATCACGTGGACAGCAAATTTATTTCTGAAAATCTAATAGAAATTTTCTTAACAGCTGGTCCTTTGGCATTCTTCTCTGGGAAATAATGACACTTGGCGCTACACCATACCGAACTGTTCCAGGACAATATCTATTTCAACATCTTAGAGCTGGACATCGTTTGGAGAAACCACCTGGTTGCAGTCTTGACTTGTAAGTGCCTTAAAACATGTTTGTAAGAACATCTTAATTAAATGGGGTTTCAGCTATGACAACTTGATATTTGTCACAGACTAAGAAGGGATTACGTTACAGTAGAGAACACTCTAGCTTGAATTTGCCATACAAAAGTTTACACATTGTAGATGACTAAAAAAAACCTTTTTGTTCATTTCAGGTACTTGCTTATGCGTGAATGTTGGTCGTTCTCCCCCAAAGATCGACCTTCTTTCACCCTATTAGTAAAAGAACTGGACAGGATTCTCACAAAGATAACAAACGTAGAATATCTTGACCTTAGCTCTCCTGAATCAGAAACCTCACAAGTTACAAAAACATTCTGGTGTTCAAGAAATATAAGTCCTGAAAACAAAACTCTATAGTCCAGAATCCACCGTTAATTTTTGCACTAGATTACTATCAAGCTGAATCTTCGTGAAGAGCTTCGTTTAGTTGAGACGCCCAATAATTACCTGTGCGTAAAAGTCTCAATCGTGGTAGCTAAGAGAGGTAGCAGGGTTAAAATATGTTGATTTGATGATTCCCGAAAATTTATTACTAACTGGGTTTTTTTGTTAAATCTTATGATAATTATCTAAATTATTTAAAAAAATATTTGTAGTACAAAATGTCTTGAGATTTAACAACACACTTATAATACAATACAGAGAATCATCAAATCGACATATTATATCCTTGCTACCTCTGTTAGGTACCACAATCGAGAATTTTCACACAGGAAATTGTTGGGCGTAGTAGTATAAGTATATAATTTGATTAGTTCTGGTATATGCCCCTGCAATTGTGCCAAGTGCAGACCAACTACAATTTTTCGTTAATGGGCAGGTGTTGTTTATATATTACTTTGTAAGATATTTTTTATGACTATATATTACTTTATAAGATATTTTGTATTAAAGCTAAGAAATTTAATTTAAGATTTGAAATAACAAAAACTACTTCACATATTTTATTTTCGGCGAAAATGATCAAGTTTATGTTTGCAAGCTTATTTTATTATGTAACTAATATTTGATGTGTTTTACTGATCTTCGGTTAGTAGATTTCATTTATAGAAAACATGTAATACACATACACTACTCAGTGCCTCTTCGGTTACAGCCCTCAGGTGCAATACAATGCTGACTGTCGAAAGAACCACTCAAAGGTTAAAGCAAACCTTATGTTTCTATTCTGAAGTTAACTGCGCAAACAGATGAGCGCAGGTACAGTTAAGGCGAAAAGAACTAAATGAGAGGATAGCATCCTAATTATTAAAAATGTGTATGTAACTTTGTTACGCTTTCACGCGAAAACTTCTTAACCGATAATCATAAAACTTTGTGCACATATTCTTGGAGGTATTAGGAGTAACTTAGAATACTTTTTATTAAATGCAAGCGAAGCCGGGGGTGAAAGCTAGTCTTTATATATAGAAATTTTCTTTGCGTGTGTATGTGACTAAACTGCTCCTGAATGGCTGAACCGATTTTAATTTAAAAAAATGTTTTTTTTTTACCCAATAACCGCGAGTAGAACCGCGGGTCTCAACTAGTTATAATATGAAATTCATAATTATGTGTACTAATTTTGTTGCTACAATTATTCATAAATTTACCAAACCCTACCATTCTTAACCAATAATAAATAGAAGTATTTATTCTCTTTGTTCGAAGCAAATAAAATATGATTTCAAATATTAATCTAATCATTAAATTATATTAAATGTTTTCTAGTCTCTCGGTGTAGGTAGGTGTACGAATACAATTAGTTTTTAAATGTATATTGTTACATAATAAAGAAATAAACACATGTACACGGGTACCTCACCTTTGCAACCTGGGCCCTATTTCATAAAACCTGACAAGTCGACAATTTGTCAAAAATGACTTGACTCAAAATTGTCACGACAATTCCCGTTTCATAAAACCTGACAAATAAATAATTGTAGACTTGAATACAGTGGTAATTGTCACTTTTTTGTGGCCTTTCATAAAACCATTTTTCTTACAATTCGTAATAAACCTACTACACCTATCATACCAAAAAAATTGTTAGGGACAGGTATATAATTGTCAGCGACAGGTATATAATTGTCAGCGAAATGTATATAATTGTCAGCAACAGGTATATAATTGTCAGGGACAGGTGACATTCATATTTTTCTCAAAATATATTCTACCACCGATTTACTTATCCGAAAGTATTCATTGAAAGTAATGTCAGATAATTAAATAATAAATAAATATTCCGGACATTTTAACATACAACGCCATCTAGTCCCAAGCTAAGCAGAGCTTGTGTTATGGGTATATTTCAGAAACATATAATAGAGGTTTGCAAAAAAGCATATCGTAACTTAGTATTTGTTTTTGTTGTTTTTATAAATATTAAGGCACTGAAAGCGTTATTCGAGGCTCTTGTAAAAAGTCACTTGTAGTGTAACGCTGTCATCTGGTCTCCACATGAAATAAAATACAAACTTATGCTAGAGCAAATACAGAATCCTACTAATATTATAAACGCGAAAGTTAGTAAGTATGCATGGACGGATGTTTGTTACTCTTTCACGCAAAAACTACTGAATGGATTTGGACGAAACTTTACAATAATATAGAATAACACATATGCTACAATTTGCCGCGATAACCAACATATACGCGGGCCAAGCCGCGGGCAACAACTAGTAAGTTAAAATATTTCTGTATTTGAAATCGTATGGAGTTTACGCAGGGTATCCATTACTGTATCCTACCCTGTTTACACTCGGAATGGTAGGTTATAGTAAATTAGAGGTACGTAGGGAAGTATCCTTAGTTACTTAGTTATTTAAAGCATTACGTGGTAAAATAAATAACCCAGCCATCCTGCAAGAGATTCGATTTTGTGTCCCAGATGGATATCGGGGCCGGTGGCGGCGCCCAGCGCTGTTTGCGGTGCCGCACGCACGCACTAATTAATCTTTTGCACCACGCGCCAATGACTAGGGCTCTAAATACGCTCAACACAATGGCAGACCATACTGATCTGTTTAAATGTTCACTGAGCGAATTCACAAGAGTTTCGAATTGGTCTATTTGTTACCGTTAGTTTGTCTGTTTTTTATTGATTGTATGTAAGTGATTAGTATTAATCTATTTAACTACGCTATCGTATTGGATTGAGAGCCTGTGAGGATAGCGTATGTTTGTAAATAAAAAAATAAAAATAAAAATTGTGACATCTAATGAATTTAACTGTTAATGTTGACATTTTACATTGTATGGTATTTGTTGGTAATAATTTTTTGAGAAAATCGCACCATTGCAAAGCGGAAGCCTATTCTCATTTGATTATCTTTTCTAATTTTGCCGAAAAAATAAATTTACACTCTTGCTATAGTGGCGCCACCCTTATTTGATGCTTTTTAGCGGACACTTCTCTATCCTAGAGATGCTCCTTACCTCTACCCTCTATAAAAAACATTATTGTTTCTTAGCGAAGACGTAAATTAGATAGATAATAATAAATCTTTTTGTATGTTCAATATATTTGTAAAATAAATAAGCCAAATTTATATACCTACAGTGTTTCTTAAACTACTGAATTTTCTACAACTTTTGTTTTGTAGTTTTGAGTTTTCACTTCTGTCGGCAGTCCTCATGACTGCTTTGTGTTTCTTTACTTGTGTTTGACATTTGATTGATATTATTATTTTTACTAATTACATTTGCTAATGAATGACTATAAAATTAATTGATATTTTTCTTTTTTTTTATTGTTTTGTCTTTAATGTGTATTTTTTTATGGTATATGCGGGCAAACGAGCAGACGTATCGCCTGATGGTAAGCGATTACCGCCGCCCATGGACACCTGCAACACCAGAGGCGTCACAAGTGCGTTGCCGGCCTTTGGGGGGATGGGGGGGAGATAGGGGGGGGAGGCGTTTGGGGTATGGGCTTCCGGTATCCTCACTTACTCGGTGAAACACAGCGCAAGCACTATTTCACACCGGTTTTCTGTGAGTCCGTGGTATCACTCCGGTCGAGCCGGCCCATTAATGCCGAAGCGTGGCTCTCCCACGGTAATCTGTTTCTTTTAATTAATTACATTTAAATTGCTGCAATTGCTGTTTATATCGTGATTATTATTATTATTCGCTGTAATAGTTTATAACTTGCAAAATTTTCACCTAAAAAGTAAAAAATGTTTCCTGATTTAATGAAAATACATGCTGTTATTCATGTGATATAAGGCGTACATTCCCTTCGTCCACATTGGAAACTAAAGATACAAGGTGCCCACAATGTATATTTCTAGTAACAACAGGGAAATAAATTATTAAAAACACATGAAATTGGACAAATTTAGAAGACAAAACGTGACTCAAAACATGTGATACATATTATTTTCCTTATTGAATTGCCAACAAATTGAAATGTTTTAAATAAATGCTTTGTAAAATACTAGCAATCTGCCCCGATTTCTCGTGATAATCTTTAAAATTCTTCCTTTTTCGCTACTATAATATACCTTCATGTATTACACATATGAACCTTTCTCTGAAATCACATTCTACGTTGACAAAAACCACATTTTAATCTATTGAGTTGTCCAAATTTCTAAGCGTACAAGGTCGAAAAGCGAATTAATTTCAAAGTATGTAAAGATATGTATTCTTATCTTTATATTTGTATCTGTTATACAAGCCGACGCGACGTCAACGACACACACTCTTCTTTTTAAAAACCTAGAAGTTCGTTTACCAAGCACTGTTTTGCACATGTTTAGATTCATCTAAAAAACCGACTTACAAAAAACATCCAAGGAAAACTCTCTGTCAAAAAACACTAAAAGCTTAAAATAAACTGGCTCTTCATTTCATTCAAGTTTTTATTTTTCAGTATTAGTGCAAAAAATCGTAGGTAACTAGTAAGTTGAACTATTTCATCAAATTTCTGTTGATGTAAATAACTTTAGTGGTTTAAATGTAAAGCCCTATTTCACCCCTTAGGTATAGAATACGCTTAAATACGTATTTAATCATTTTTAATCAGTAGCCCAAAGATAAAGTTTCATATTTCTTACTTAAACATTAACGGACTTTCGTACAAACTTTCAACCCCTATTTCACCCCCTTAGGGGTAGAAATTCCAAAATTCCTTCCTTAGTGGGTGTCTACTCAATAAAACGATCCATATAAATAACTAAAAGAATACAAATTAAGCTCTACACGTACGTGTAATATTAAAATCATTCTCTAATCCCTAACTGTTGAAGAGTTTAAACTTCTATCATCAGCTCACCTAAATAACTTGAAAGTATACGACTAAAGGTCTTTAGATACGTGTGAAATTAAAAGAATTATCCTCCAACTCCTAACCGTTGAGGAGTTGTACCTTCCACCTTCCATCATCAGCTTACCTAAATAATTTGAAGGAATACGACTAAAGGTAACATACTTACATAATATGATATTTTTAAAGATTTATCCTCCAACTCCTGATCGTTAAGGAGTTGTACCTTACATCATCAGCTCATCATCACATCATCACGTCATCATATGATGACTACCAGACGCAAATACCGGTGTAACTTCAGAAAATATACGAAAAACATAGTATGTGCCTACTAAATATGAGGGTTTCCCTCGATTTCCCTGGGATCCCATCATCAGATCCTGATATGGTGGCAATGGGACCACCTCGGGAGTATACCCTTTCGAATACAAAAAGTATTTTCAAAATCGGTCCACAATTGACGGAGTAATCGGTGAACATCCATAAAAAAAAACAAAAAAAATATACATACAGTGGAACATAGAACCTCCTCCTTTTTGGAAGTCGGTTAAAAAGGGTTATTACTCCCGATTACTTTAAACCGTTGCTGGAATCATACGATTTACATCAGGTTATGAAGGTGCCCACACGAATAACCAGTACTACCGAAACCTTACTGGTATATTCACAAAAACACACACACACTCACGTGCCGTTCAAGCAATACATAATTATGATTTGAGTGATCATGTACTGATAGTAGCTTGTTTCAACTTCATCACGATAAAGCCTACTCACCGTACGATTACGTACAGACCGCTTAGGGACAGCGCCAAGGTTATTAGCAATGCGGCGCAATATACCCCTTGGGAACTGGTTTTTCAATGTGGAAGCATTAACGACATGGTTTCTATGTTTAATTATTTGATTTTAGACCTTTTTGACACATTTGCACCTGTTCGTACTCGCACTTTTAAGAAACCACCTACACCTTGGATGACCGACTCTTTAATAATTTTACGTTCTTTTCGAGACGATGCTTGCAAAGTAGCGAAAAAGAAGAACCCGAGGCTGCTATAAGCTATTACCGTCAATTTAGAGATGTTGGAAATGTAACTATTAAACAGGATAAAAAACAATATTTTAATCAATACGTGAACAAAAATAAAAGTAACCCTGCATCCATGTGGAGACATATAAACAGTATTTTGAAACCATCCACTACCCATAATCTGCCTGTACATCTAGCTGATCCCAACACTTTAAATTTTCATTTTGTAAATAGTGTTCCACAGACTCCTTATATACAAAGTGACTCATACAGCTTGATTAGGCGCTCATTTACTCATTCCACTTTTAATTTCAAACACATTTCTAACAAAACAATAGTTGGTATATTAAACAATAGCACCTCTAACTCTCTTGGTTGTGATGATATTTCAATGCACCTGTTACGTCTGACGCTTCCACATTCACTATTAGCTATTTATACAATTATTAATAAATCCTTACAAGAAGGAGTCTTTCCCGATGCCTGGAAATGTGCCTTAATTACCCTAATTCCGAAAAAAAAAATCGACAGCATTAACGACCTTAGGCCTATTAGTATATTGCCTGCCCTATCAAAGGTGTTAAAAAATGCGTACAACTGCAGGTGGCGAGCTACCTCGAAAATAACACTATTTTACCTACCGTTGTTAACGATAGTTGACGATTTATTGTCAGATTCAGATCAAGGATTTGGAACAATGCTCGTCTTACTTAAAGTAAAGTTTGTAGTCGACACACGCGCTTTTGGCTGTGTACATTCCACTCCTTATTAAAAAACTGCGGTACTATGGTTTCTCGGATACCTCTTGCAAATGGTTCCCCTCTTACTTTCTTACCAATATCCATTAATAGGGGTGTAATTCAGGGCTCTATCCTCGGCCCAATTTTATTTTCTATCTACACATCAGATGTCACGAATTCAATTGAGCATTGCTGGTTTCATCTTTATGCTGATGGTACCCAATTGTACCTCAATACACTACGAACTTCTAGCGACGTGGCGTCGACAGTAGACAAAATTAATCACGACTTGGTATCTCTAAGCAGGTGGTCTGATAGAAATGGTCTGACACTCAACCCAGCAAAGAGTTTATATATCTTAAGCGGCACTGAACATCAAGTGCAAACTATAAAGTCCTATCAGCCTAGTATTAAAATTGGAAATTCGATAATACCTAGATGTGAATGCGTTCGCAATATAGGATTATACATAGATGAGACGTTAAGATTTGAGGCTCATGGTAAAAATTGGTAAATGTTTCGCTTCCCTAAATACACTATACAAACTGTGTCAATTTTTAAGTGATAAAGTACGACAACAGCTGTGTAGAAGTTTAGTGTTGTCGCATCTAGACTACTGCAACATCATGGCATGGTCCATAGACGTATGGACCATGCCTTTTTAAAAAAACCATAACCGCTATTCAACAGGTACAGAATGCATGCTTGCGTTTCATTTTTTTGAAAAGGGAATTATGAATATGTTTAGCCAGCGTACTCTAAAGCTTTCATGTTTTGTCAGATCTCTAATTAAAATTAAAGTTTCGAGCTATCACTATGACAAACTCGCGTGGTCGTCTGACGTACATATATATGAAACAAGGTCACGTAACCGCTTACTACTCCTATAGTCCGGTCAAATTAGACAAAAAAATAAGAGTAAAGTTACCTAAATTCCCACCAAGCTGAAAATCGGTAAGATTGTTTAAAATATCATTAAAAACAAAACTTTAAAGTTCCCCATCTTTCCCCTGTAAGGAAAAAAAAAATTCAAGGTCAAAGGTCAAAAAATTGAGTTTTGCGTAATTTTCAGCAAAACGATAAGTTTTATCATAAAAGTAGTTTGGACAAAATTGTAGATCACAAAATTATCTAAAAAATGTATAAATATTTTTTTTCTTACGAGCCACCGTTTCTGAGATATAACCATTCAAAAAGTTATAAAAGTTGTTTTGACTGCACGTTTGGCCTAGTGGTTTAACGGTCACCACGCCGTTTCCTACTTCGCCAAGTGTCGTGGGTTCAAACCTCACGTAGGACAACGCTTTGTGTGATCCACAAATTGTTGTTCTGAGTCTGGGTGTTCTTTGTGTCCGTTTCATGTATGTTTGTAAAGTCCCCCGCGACACAGGATTTATTCCTAGTGCGGGAGTTGTCTTTGTAAAACAAAAAAAAACTTTTTGAATCGTTATATCTCAGAAACGGAGGCTCGTAGAAAAAAAAGTTTTGATAATTTTTTTAGATAATTTTATGATCTACTTTTATGATAAAACTTACCGTTTTGCTGAAAATCGCGAAAAACTATTTTTTTACCTTTGACCTTGTAACACCAAAACCTGTCAGGTGATGTTACTCTCCGGCGAACCCAGTCAGTAAACAGAACATGAAGATCCCAGGGCGCCGTTAAAAAAAATCAAGAAGAAAAGAAAATTAAAATAGAAAAGAAGGTATAGATCAACTATGTGTGTGATGCGGGAGTCCCAGGCAACTCTTCAGAGAAACAACTTAACCACAGTTACTTAAATATATTTCAATAAGCCATGTACATATTACAATTTCACAGTTTCTTATTCACCTTCCTTATTCTCATTAACACAAAAAAATATAAATCACAAAAAAAAGTAGTGAAATTAATACAAAGTAGGATAGTATCTAAAAATTGTTAAACTTGTTTATTAAGAGTTCTACGGTGTTTCCTGTTCTTCTGGTACCTCATGTTAGTCCAAGACAGCAAGGGTGCTACCACTTAAATTATGACGATTAATTGAAAATTAAATTATAGTTTAAATTCAATTTAGACTACTTCCCTTTACACGGTAATGGGTTTGAAATGCCTTTGTGTCTTCCTCCGTATTCTCTCCCACTCGTCAGGGCTCTTATGGTGAGAAAAGCCACACCCTGAAGGCCAGGTAGGTTGAACAAAATACTTAATATTTCCACCCTCCACTCGAGCCGCAACGCATACGTGGTATCCTCAAAGTAATGTATTTCAGCAGTAATATTCAGCAATAACCTTCAACCCTAAGAGAAAACGGAACAACTAATCATGGCTTGAAGAACAGAAAATGATAGTAAAAATCCAAAAAACATTTTCTCACTTACCGCTTCACACGGGATGAAATCACAAATAAATTAATATGACCAACAAACAGGCAGACACGAAACTGGTTGTGTTCAGAACAAGAACGAAAAAGGACCTTAAACTGAAAGAATCTACTTTTATATCCTTTTTCATGGACTGTTCGAGAAGCCTCCCCCACTTTTTTCTCTCCTGACAGCAAAAAGTGACACACCCAAAAATCGTTCTCAAACCATTCAACCATATCAGATCATTTTCAAACGAAATCCTTATTAAATCAAAACATCATAGTGAATTACGCCCTCTCCCGCCCAATCAGTGAACTTCAATCAATGTTCTAGACAAAGCCTGATTGCCCATCGAGTCCACAGCGGGCGCTACTCACAAAAGTTCTTGTTATTCTAAAAACAACGTGTTACACCACCCCCTCCCTCACAGTATTCCTTGCGTAGTGTGCGCAAGGAATAATCTGAGAAGAGACAAAAAAAAAATTAAACCTATTTCAAAGTTTGAGAAAAAATTGCAACACAAACCAACAAAATTCAATGAGAACTAACTAAGGCACGAAATTACTACCTCCTCGACTTCCTCAATCACTGCATGCCAACTTACATATTTAAGAAACATAAGAGTGAGAAGGTGTATGTCTAGGAGGAACCGTTCGATGAGAAGCATGCCATCTCACAATCAGATGATCCATTTGGTGATTGGGCTGAATAAATGGAAGAGAAGAAACAGAAGTTTATTCCTCTTCGCTATACTTCAAGATGTCCTTAATATGGTATACTCCCAGGTGCTTACCTTCAAGGTCCGCCAATTCATAAACCAAAGGCGAGCGTTTAGCAACCACTATGCATTTTAAGAATTTCGGGACCAACTTTGATGTAAAGTTCTTAGCCTTGTTAGATAAGTAATGTGTTCTTTTGTAAACAACCTGTCCTACTTTCAATTCCACATGCTTTTTTCGGAGGTTATAATACCTTTCGTTACGCCGGTGAGCAACCTCTAAGTGTCTACTCACCTGGTCGTATATACGATGTAGTTCTTTCAACCTCTCACCAAAAGACACCGGACAGTCAATAGAGACAGAATTAGGATGTGAAGGAATCTCTTCCTGCCTATAAAGAACACCGTCACCTATGAATTCCCTACCATGCACAAGAAAATATGGACTAAAACGAGTGGCTTCGCTTACCGCAGTGTTTAAAGCACACTGCAGTTCCGCAAGATTCTCGTCCCATTTCTTGTGGTATGACTTCACATAGCAGGAAATACCCTGAACTACGTTGCGAATAGCACGCTCGGGCTGATTGGTCTGTGCGTGGTACCTGGGGTTATAATAGATGTTAGGCACATTATACTTAACCAATAGGTATCTAAATGGTTTACTAACAAACTGAGGTCCATTATCCATATAAATGGTTTCACAAACACCATGTACTAAGAAAACATTCTTCTCAATGAATCTCGCGACAGCATTCTTCTTCACAGATTCTTTAGCTTGTGAAACCAAAGCAGCGAAGCATGGTCTGTGACCACAGTGCATTTCTGGCCCTCCACATACTGCCTGAACTGTTCAAAAGCAAACATCACCACCAGTAGTTCACGTTCAGTAGTACTGTAGTTGACCTCGCATTTGTTTAGAGAACGATTGCAGTATGCAACAGGGTGTTCCACTCCCTCATGGGTCTGCGTGAGGACACCAGCCACAGAGAAGGATGACGCGTCACTAAGAATCCTAAAAGGTATAGAATAATCAGGCATTTTTAAAATGGGCGCGGTGACCAAGGCGGACTTCAAAAGATTGAAGGACTCTTCCGCTTCCTGTGTCCACTCAAACACTACATTTTTAGAGGTTAATTTGCATAAAGGTTTACTTATTTTCGAAAAGTTGTTTACAAAACGCCGGTACCATCCAGCCATGCCCAGGAATCGCTTCACCTCCTTAGGGTTGGAAGGTGTAGGATAGTTGAGAATAACTTCAACTTTACCTGGGTCCGTCCTCAAACCATGCTTGTCAACATAGTATCCGAGGTATTTCAGTTCACTACGACAGAAATGTGACTTTTGCATGTTGATCGAGAGGCCTGCATCCTTGAGGCGCTGATAAACTCTATGTAAGAGATTCACATGCTCCTCAAAGGTGCTAGACACCGCGACTATGTCGACACCTTATTGTCAAATTCAGGACCAAATAGGCGGTCCATGAGGCGCTGCATGGAAGCCGAGGCTCCAACAAGACCAAAACACATTACGTTGTACTGAAAAAGACCTCTTCTTGGAACAGTGAAAGCAGTTTTTTCTGCAGATTTAGTTGAATCAAAAGGTATCTGCCAATAAGCAGCACTTAAATCTATAGAAGTTAAATATTTAGTATTATTGAGATGGTCTAGGATCTGATTTATATAAGGCAAAGGATACGCATCACTCTTAGACACCGAATTTAGTTTTCGGGAGTCAAGGCACAATCTTAGATCACCATTCGCTTTCTCTACCATTACCACTGGTGAGTTCCACGCGGACTGAGAAGGGGTCACTACTCCTATCTCTAACATCCGGTCCAGTTCCTCTTCTAAGGCTTTTTGTTTCACGGGAGATAGCGGATAGTACCTTTGCTTGATCGGCTTGCTGTCGCCTGTATCAATGACATGATGTACCAGAGTAGTATGCGGCCTAAACCTACCCTATCAGTGTTGATTGTATCAAACTTTTCAATAATGCCATTCATTACCTGCTTCTGATTCGCGGTTAAATTGTTGTAATCCTCTAGACCATGGTTAAAGGCCAGTGACTCCACAGGATTACGGTCGTTAAAGTTGGAGAGATTGATATTTTGACGTATCAATCTATTCCCTAATTGAAACTGTTGCCAGAAATCTACACCAAATTTCATGGCAGTAGTAATCTCTGGGACAACATAGAACTTAATAACTCTGACAGCAGAGTTATATTCGATAGGCAGAGAGATGCAGCCTAAACTATGCAAATATGAGCCGTCGGCTGTAGTTAGACTAAAGTTAGGGCTGATGCTTTCAAGCTCAAACCCTAATTCTAAAAATTTGTGGTGCGCTCTCCTACCTAATACAGAGCAAGCCGCACCCGAATCAAGTAAACCTAGAACATTTAAGTTCAAAATTCTTACCACCAAGTACGGTCTTATATCATTATCCCGTTTGGTGAACAGGACCCTATCAACCGACAGAGAAGCATCCTCTGAACCGAACGGTAAGCTCTTAACAAGGTCCTGACCTACTCGTTTTTTTGCTTGGAATTACATCTGGAACAATCCGGCACTTTAACACCTTTTTGTCCACACCGGTAACACACTACTTCTCTCGACTGTGTACAGCTGTATGCATTGTGGCCGCCTTCACCACAACGGAAGCATTTGCTTTTTGCTTTTTTCGTTCGAGGCTGACGGACGGGACACAGCAGATACCTGTTGAGACGACTTTTGTAGTAGTTTACCTTTGACATGGTGTAAGTCTGAAGTAATCCCAAACTTTTCTAAAGCTGGTTCGTGAAATGCTTCAGCCCTAGTACGAGCGAGTTCCAGGCGCTTTCCCAATCGTTTTAAATCGAAGATAGACTTTACATCATGGAGAGCCAACTCTTTCATGTAATCGGGCCTTATATTGTGCATTAAAATGTCTAGTTGTTCCTCACTAGGCATTTTGCACGAGAGTCTCGAGAACATGGCCTGCATAGTAGAGATGTAGTTACCCAAAGTTTCAGAACGGGCCTGTGTACGTTGCCTGATTTCACCGCGGAGGCGATAGTCGTAGTCAGGGAGGTCAAAAGTCTCTCTCAGCTCCTCCAAAATGCCTTCGTATGAAGTGAAGCACTCCTTGTTGGTGCGGAACCATGACAAGGCCGGACCTTCTAATAGGTCCGAGAAAGCCGTGAGGATCTTATCCTGAGAGACCTCCCTGGCACGCCTAAGCTCCTCAAGTCTTTCAATGAGGACACGTACACATGAAGAACCATCAAATTTTAAGTTAAAAGCACTTAGGTTAATTGGTCTATCTCTTAATACTATGTTTGGCATTGAGTCGGTAGCGGTTGCATTGGGTCGCATCGAACGGTCCGTCCTCAGCACAGGTTAGGTGTAGTTTATTGGAGCACTATGGGCAGGATCCATTTCCTTCTCCGAACCATCAGAGTCCGAATCAGTATCAACTTCAGACACAGATAAAACTTTCACTAATCGGTTGCGAATACCTACTAGTTCTGGGCTGTCGAAATCACACCTGGCTAACCTAGCAAGAAGGTAATTAGCTCTTATACTTTGTCCGATCTAAGAAGTAGATTTTGACAGGTGAGACTGACGTTCTGTAACGACAGAATGCAACCATGCACTAATGGAAGTGACCATAAAACTATGTTAATTTAAGTCAAATAAATTTTATAAATGTAATTATTTATACTACTGAGTTGAATGAATGTAATGGGGCATATTTTAGTTTATTTTTCCACAAATAAAATTAAATAGTCGCGTGATTCTTCACTTCTGCATGGTGTCCTAAAACAGTTACATTCTATTATTTTTATTTTTTAAATTTAGTGAAGTGACATTTTAATCGTTGCGGAGGTTAAGAATAATCGTTTTGATTTACAAATCGGATGTAATCGACTTGCTAGCCAGTAATCATTTTCGTTATAATTAAGTAGCTGATACTTATTCATTCATTTTTTACTTTCATTTTATGCTTTTCGTATAATGAAACTAAAGTGAACAAACATTCATACTTATATCATTCATTTTTATATTATGGACAATTTAAATAATATTAATGCGTTATACGAAAGTATCATTCTTTCATATCTGTTTCAGCATTATAAGCCATTGAATTATTTCTAAAATTAAATACCTATTTTTCGTCACTTTATTTGAGTTAGTTTGAGGTTAAATGTGTGTGAAAAAAACTAATGTCACGTAGAACAAGACTTTTGGATAAGAATTAGTATCGACACTAAACACAATTTAGAACATTTACAATGATCGACAAGTAAGTTCATTTCTTTTTAGGGTTCCGTGCCAAAGGCAAAAAACGGAACACTTATAGATTCGTCATGTCTGTCTGTCTGTCCGTCTGCCTGTCTGTCCGTCCGTATGTCACAGCCACTTTTTTCCGAAACTATAAGAACTACAATGTTGAAACTTGGTAAGTAGATGTATTCTGTGAACAGCATTAAGATTTTCACACAAAAATAGAAAAACAACAATAAATTTTGGGGGTCCCCATACTTAGAACTAAAAGTTGAATAAAAATTTTTCATCAAAACCATATGTGTGAGGTTCATAGGTAGGTCTTCAAAAATGATATTGAGGTTGCTAATATTTTTTTTTTCTAAACTAAACAGTTTGCGCGAGAGACACTTCCAAAGCGGTAAAATGTGCCCTCCCCCCCGTAACTTTTAAAATAAGAGAATGATAAAACTAAAAAAATATTTGATGTACATTACCATACAAACTTCCACCGAAAATTGGTTTGAACGAAATCTAGTAAGTAGTTTTTTTTAATACGTCATAAATCGTAAACTGCAATTTGCCTTTCATTCAATCAACACAAATACAAAAATAAAATAAAAATTACATTATGTTACTTGCTCCTGTGGAACCCTTCATGGGCGAGTCCGACTCGCACTTGGCCATTTCTCTTTTTATCTTTTTATCTTATACCAAATCAATTTCCATTCCAGAATCCAATACGTAGCAATAATAGTGTCTAATTTTAGCTCAATTTGAGAAATACACCCGCTATTCTTAACTATATTTGTGGAATACAACATGTTTAAGAAACATAATTCTTAAAAATAAGAGAATAAATTATTCCAATTTTAAAACGATTAACGATGCTTCATATATTATATTGATGATCGTACATTTGTAATCGTTATCGATTTTTTTCACTATGGTCTAAAGACACCCAAGCACTAAACGTCAACTGTCAAAATCACCTTCTTAAATCAGACAGACTATAATGTAACCCTATTGCGACTAGTCTTATTTGAAACAAAATCACCTGAAGAAAGGACGCCTACAAGTTCAAGGACCTTAGGCTCGCAAAGAGACGCCTCAGAAGCGGCAGCAGGAGAAACAGCAATATTGGCCTTAATGCTACCACGCCGTATAAGCCGCAATGCAGTGCGCAGCTCACAAACCCACCACCGTGTCTTCAGGATTCGCTGAAATACCCATGGCAGACAATTCGTTAAGAAGTTAATCTTTCTTTAAATAATTAATACACTTATTTAGTTGAGACATGATAGTTTAAATTTAAATCCAAGATTTACTACTAGTTAATGAGTTATCCTATTACAACAGGTTATCTTTTGAGCCTGGTTAAACAAAAGATTACAAAATCAAAGGCCTAATTTAAATATAATTATAGAATAGAAATATGTTACCACACTCTTATTTCTAAAACAAAATTATTGAAGGTTACCCTTCTAGCACATAAAGCTATATATAAAGTAACCAACTTTATAGTTAACAAATCTATGACATTTATAAAAGCAAATATTGAAGTATAATTTGGTTAAAAAAAAAAAAAAATCCTATCTCCTTATCAAGGTTAAGTTCACACAAAATATAAAATCTACTTCACTAGCACATAAAGCCATTCAAAAAAAAACTCAATTCCAATAAACTAATATACAATATAGTACATAGAAAGAACCTTAAAGTGAATTTTCTCAACCTATAAGGTATTTCAAGAAAATTAAAAATTACACTTTCTGCATACCTACGTTTGAAAAAATATTTTTTTAAAACAAAATGCAAGTACAATGGCGTTAAATGAATACTACTGAAACTATATTTGAGCAACTCCCTATGTGTTTTGTTCCCAAGGGGACAGACACACAAACAATGTGAGAAAAAAAACAAAGAAATAAAAAATAATTTTAGCCAAAAATGTTATCCAAAACTTACCAAAATGTGTGCAGTTATAATTTATAAATTAATTTTGAATTTATCTTGCTCAAAGCTTTTTCCTGCCGCAAAGATGGTGGAAGGTAGGCTGAAAGTATGCAATGAGACAATTATTATATGCGTACTGCACTCGCAAAACCAATTAAGGTCCTGGGTAGTCTCGGACGGACGGTAAGTGTTTCCTCCAAAGCGAACCGGAACACACACACACAAGAGTTTGGGAAGATCGCCAAACATTGGTCGCCACTTTGTAACACCAAAACCTGTCAGGTGATGTTACTCTCCGGCGAACCCAGTCAGTAAACAGAGCATGAAGATCCCAGGGCGCCGTTAAAAAAAAATCAAGAAGAAAAGAAAATTAAAATAGAAAAGAAGGTATAGATCAACTATGTGTGTGATGCGGGAGTCCCAGGCAACTCTTCAGAGAAACAACTTAACCACAGTTACTTAAATATATTTCAATAAGCCATGTACATATTACAATTTCACAGTTTCTTATTCACCTTCCTTATTCTCATTAACACAAAAAAATATACATCACAAAAAAAAAAGTAGTGAAATTAATACAAAGTAGGATAGTATCTAAAAATTGTTAAACTTGTTTATTAACAGTTCTACGGTGTTTCCTGTTCTTCTGGTACCTCATGTTAGTCCAAGACAGCAAGGGTACTACCACTTAAATTATGATGATCTATTGAAAATTAAATTATAGTTTAAATTCAATTTAGACTACTTCCCTTTACACGGTAATGGGTTTGAAATGCCTTTGTGTCTTCCTCCGTATTCTCTCCCACTCGTCAGGGCTCTTATGGTGAGAAAAGCCACACCCTGAAGGCCAGGTAAGTTGAACAAAATACTTTATATTTCCACCCTTCACTCGAGCCGCAACGCATACGTGGTATCCTCAAAGTAATGTATTTCAGCAGTAATATTCAGCAATAACCTTCAACCCTAAGAGAAAACGGAACAACTAATCATTTTCTCACTTACCGCTTCACACGGGATGAAATCACTAATAAATTAATATGACCAACAAACAGGCAGACACGAAACTGGTTGTGTTCAGAACAAGAAAGAAAAAGGACCTTAAACTGAAAGAATCTACTTTTATATCCTTTTTCATGGACTGTTCGAGAAGCCTCCCCCACTTTTTCCTCTCCTGACAGCAAAAAGTGACACACCCAAAAATCGTTCTCAAACCATTCAACCATATCAGATCATTTTCGAACGAAATCCTTATTAAATCAAAACATCATAGTGAATTACACCCTCTCCCGCCCAATCAGTGAACTTCAATCAATGTTCTAGACAAAGCCTGATTGCCCATCGAGTCCACAGAGGGCGCTACTCACAAAAGTTCTTGTTATTCTGAAAACAACGTGTTACAACCTTGAATATTTTTTTTCCCTTACTGGGGAAAGATGGGGAAATTTCAAATTTTGATTTTAATGATATTTTAAACAATCTTACCGATTTTCAGCTTGGTGGGAATTTAGGTAACTGTTCATTCCTCTTGCCAAGGCAGCGATCACCTTGATGAAGTTTATAATACCTATGGCCCATAGATAGGCATACAATCACTAAGCTATTGGTCCATTGGCGAGAAGAATGAGCTTTACGGCGATTCACCGTGTTCTTAATCTAAACTAAAATCATTAAGCACTTACTGGAGTGTGTGGCTTCAATGTTCTTCTCGGCGTTCCAAGAGATATTTATTTTATTTATTTAAAAACTTTATGCACAAATGTACAATGGCGGACTTAATGCCACAGGCATTCTCTACCAGTCTACCGTCGGGTGGTGTGGAGATGAATGAGAAGGTGCACTACACTTTGGTTAGGGATTCTAAAATAGACATAACAAACTTAAAATTAAGAAACAAATGAAAAAAAGAGAAGAAAAAAAAAACAATGGATCACGATAAATCTAAACAACCATACAAAAATACATAATATAAACATACACACATACAGTTATACATATCTCTTGGGTAGAATCTTCTCTGCTCTGCTTCTTCACACAAACATAAACTCCTAAAGTGCTGTACAACTTCCAAGGTATTCGAATTACAACAAACTCGCTTCAGCTATCACGGAACGCGCCTACAAAACTCGCGAGTCCACGACCTAACACAATACGGTTTATCACTAAAGAGACCGCGGGTCGATGGACAATACAATTAGCTTACTATCAATTTTACGGTTTTCAAACAACAAAATCGTCGGCCGTTTTAAACACGCGTCTTTCAAGTTCTTTTTCACATATTAACCTCAAACGTCAAAACGTCAACACGAACCAGAGACAATCAAAATGTTGCCAGTACAATGACGTTCGAAATCCAACAGTAACTTCGAATGTCTAAATTGACCGGACTACTACCCAAGCACTCACTATGAAAACTAAAGGTTGCTCCAAGATAGCCGCTTCCAAGTGCTGGAATGTTCTACCACCACCAATGTTACATCTAGAATTAGGGCCATTCAAATCACGCTGTAGCAGGTGGTTATTAGTGGGACAATCCGAGGTGGCTACTCAATAATGTTTTGCGTTGGTCTTTGTTCGTGGGATCTATCTACTAACAACATTTTATGTATTCGGACTTTCCTGGACGTGTATTTATTGGACAGTACTGTATATAACGTTTTCAGTTGCCTCAGACTGCCTCGTTGGTCTCGCGGCTGGCGTGTGCGACTGCTGATCATGAGGTCTTGGGTTCGATTCCCGGGTCGGACCAAATGTTTGTATGATCTACAAATATTTGTTTCGGAGTTTGGGTGTTTTCTATGTATAATATGTATGTATTTACAAAAAAATGTATATATGTATTTGTATCAGTTGTCTAGTACCCATAACACAAGCTCTGCTTAGCTTGGGATTAGATGGCGTTGTGTATTAGATGTCTGAAATATAAAAAAAAAATACATGAAATATAAAATATCAGTAGTAGTAACTTACTACGTTATTAATTTTTAAATGTTTAGTGATTGGTATTTTCGTGGTCGGGATGGTGTCACTGTGCTTATTATAAGATTATGTTAATCATGATTGGATTGGACAGAATAACAGCGGCTGGCATGCTCTGCATCGTCATCCATATGCTGACCATTTTGTCTTTTTAGTCACATTGTTTAAACACTGTTAAATATAAGTAACTCTGTAATATAAAGGCAAATAAAGTTTTTCTTATTCATATACACTACCTGGCTAATTAAAGCAGTGGCTAAATCGATACAATATTACGAAAAATGAACATTCCAGAAAAAGACTCGTCAATTGGTTTAGCCGAGAAAGTTCTAGTTGGATTCTTGAGGCACAGAATAATAAAACTTAAGTGAATATACATAGCGTCGAATATAGACTGAATGTCGTGCGGTTGTACATATTACATGTTACATTTGATAGCGTTTTTTTCGGAACCGGGCGTTTCGAGAGGCTGTTGAACTTTACCAAATGATCTAGTAATAGCGTCATCTAGTATAAAAAGGCAGTTAAGTTTGAGCTGAAGTGCGACAAATATCTGAGTGATATAAGTGATTACCAGAGCGACCTCGGCGGTTATTAAGGACTATTATTCTGAGTTATTCTGTGGTTTTAAGAGTGTTTATAGTCTTCAGAGAAGGCTTAATTCTCAAATTCGTCGAATCCGGTCACGTAATAAGGGGCCGTTCAAGTATTAAGTAAGCAGATTTATTACAATTATATACCCCCCCCCCCATCACCCTTGTCAGAAAAAGTAAGCAAAGCTCTTACCCCCCCCCCATGCTTACGTAAACATTTCTAAATAATTAAATATTTTGGACATCTAACACACAACGCCATCTTCTCGCCAAACTAAGCAGAGTTGGCAAACCTAAGTTCCCATAATGTACACACATCAAAAGTGTCTAGGGATCAACATATGTGTCTAGGGATCAACATATATTTTTGCAATAACTTTTCTCCTGATTGATATTAATTAAAATTTTCTTTAAGGATTCATCAAATAAAGTGTTTTCGTTTGTCACAGTAACGATAAACCAAGTCACCTTTGTATTAATAAAGAAATTTGCCATTTTCCTAATAAAAGGATTTTTGACATTTGAACCACTAACATTAAAGTTCGAAAAAAAGACTGAAATAACAGTTTTCTTTAAAATTTTATTAGGTAACTTAAACAATTAATAATCCGTGTTTCTACCGCGAACACTAACACAAGAACATCGGTTTGGCATACTCAAAATGAGTTCATCCAAATCACGCTGTGGAATGGCCGGCCATGTTCGTTGCAACAACAAAAAAAGGTCTTCTTGCGACTGGATACCCTCCATATTCGGCAGAGCTCTTCTCTGTAGCATATCCCATGCATGCTCAATCGGGTTCAAGTCTGGCCACTGAGCAGGCCAGGGCCAAAGCCACATCTCAATCTCAAGAAATCCGCATAAAAATGCTTGATCCCTAGACACTTTTGATGTGTGTATTATGGGAACTTAGGTTTGCCAACTTTTTTTACAAGAAATAAAGTATATTTAGGTCTAAAAGGAATATTAAACAGTATTTTTGGAAAACAGTATTTTATTTATGGTTAACCTATTTCTTGGGCACGCCGTTATTGTGGCGATAAGACCCGTTATGGAGGATTAGCTCGAGAGGCATCACGAAAGCCTCTCATACCGGCTGACACAGGTGATCACTGGGAAAGGATGTCTGTATCTGATTTGCAAGGAGCCAACGTCTGACTGCCACCACTGCGATGGCCAGACCGTGGACACGGACGGCGCTTCACGAGCTTGCAGAATGTCCGGCGTGGGGTGAGCCGAGGCGTGATCTCGTGGCGGCCATCGGAGTGGGGTCTCGCTCGCTTACATGATTGCGGCCATGTTGCGGAGCGAGAGCGCGTGGAATTCTGCCGTCTCTTTATGCGAGCAAGTTAGGCTTGCGAAAGAGATGGCGGGGCGGAACCGGGAGAGGTTTAGAACTCTTCCTTTCTGCCAGGCCCGGGAACGGGCCAGGTACTGCAGGCGGCTTGGGCGCCAGAGATCGCAAAACGATCTCCGTCCTCCATGAGCGCAAGCCTGGAGGTGACAGGTGAGGCCACCAGTTACTCTAGCAAAAGCAGGCCGGGATGGTGGCGCGAGTTCTACATAGTGCTCGCGCCCTTTTCGAAATAGAAATGGAGCATCAGGGTTCCTACATAGGAGGGGGCCTTCTACAAACCGTAGGTGGCCCGATGTAGGTCGATGTTCCAGGGATTTTCTTTCGAGGGTGCACCTGGTTTCCCGGCTTCTAGTACCCGAGACAGTATGCGGTTTTTAGTCGGTTTGAGCCCGACATAACCACCAGTTGGTGATATCCAAGGGAATTTCCGCACAAAAAAGGCTTACTGATTTCTGCACATTTTGTACTTTCGTAGTTGTATGAGATATTTTTACCTGTCTATAAATTTTTGGTATAACTTGTATGTATTTGTCTATTTGAAGCGACATCTTTATATGAAACAATTCAACTTTGGTGAAAGCGGATCAACGTATTGTAAGCAAAGCAAATATATAATATTATTATTTATTGTGGGAATCCCCAAAAATACGTTTCGTTTTAAGCATTGACAATGTGTGTGTTTTGCTTAAGACAGAACCTGAAAGAAACCATTATGGTAATTGTAACAAAAAACTAACAGCATACACGATTACTCATAATATTTTTTTTTTTTTTATGTATGGCCCGCCTAAATCACTCTACTCTGCCTGATGAAAGAATAAGCAGAATCCAAGAGTGGTGATCACCATATCATTGCGAATGCAGACAATGCAGCATGGCGACCCACACCATGGCGGCCTAGTGATGCTTCTGCATCTTTTAGTCTAGTCAACAAGTATGGAATTTGTTGACTAGATCATCTCATTCTCTCTCTCATCATCTAGCTCATCATTTTTGAAGTCAGAAACATGAAACTTTATTTTTGGGATACTGATTAAAAAAGAGTAGATATATATGCATATTCTACCCCTAAGGGGTGAAATAGGGGTTGTTATTTCGTATATAGGTCAGT
The DNA here is from genome assembly GCA_949125395.1 of Diaphora mendica. Lineage (NCBI taxonomy): Eukaryota > Metazoa > Arthropoda > Insecta > Lepidoptera > Erebidae > Diaphora > Diaphora mendica. The sequence continues at coordinate 4,859,489 of OX421331.1, read as the reverse complement.
CTGGAAGTCCGTAATTTTTTAAGTTAGAAACATAAAACTTTATTTTTGGGCTGCTGATTAAAAATGAATTGATACATGTTTCAGTGTTTCTGAATATTCTACCCTTAAAGGGGTGAAATAGGGGTTGAAAGTTTGTATGGAAGTTCGTCATTTTTCAAGTAAGAAACATGAAACTTTATTTTTGGGATAATAATAATAAAGCTTTATTTATTCCATACAGAAAAGTAATAATAATAATTAATTGGTATTTTTCTTATTTAAAACAAATCAAATAGAAATACAAAATATTGACAACTTATTTGAACTTTAACATGCATAAATTAGTTGAATTGAAAAAAAATATTTTCTTAAATTAAAATTAAATATAATTATTTATAATAGCATGATGGATCATTATTTCTGCATGGACCCCTTAGGGGTAAAAGCCTCCTCTAAGGCATACTACTTATTTCTATCCTTGGCGTCTTTGGCGTTGTACAGCCACTCCCTATCAGCCGTTGTTACAGTTTATTATCTTTTCGCCAAGACGTCGGACTTTGCTTAAACCTATTACATCTTGTAGTTTACTCTAAAAGATTTAGTTCTTAAAATAATGATTTTTATTGAAGTTAGATATATTAAACGTCTTGAAAGTGTTCTATAAAGTTTTTGCTCTTAGAGGGTTTTGGTCGAGCTCTCCAGCGGTGAACGGCCGTACTGGGAGATGATAGGTGAGTGGGGGGTCCGATGTTGGTTGCTATTTTTCTTTGATGTGCTTATTTCTGGGCGAATACTAGCTTAGGCGTCTGTATTATGTAGTTCTTCATATTTGTTGCTTTGGTTTTCTTCAAAGATTGCTTATCAATGTGTTGAGTTTCTTGGCTAGCAAATTGAGCTGTCTCAGGAGATTCTGAAAGGTTTCTCTTGTTTGGTTGGTTGCGGGAAGAGTGTTTCTTATTAATTATGATAAGTTTGTCATATTTTATAATTCCAGTATTGCCTGCTTCCTTTTCTCTCTCTAACTGAACTTGTAACTCCTTACGCTTTTTATAATATTTCAATTGGATAATCTTCTTTTAAGTAGTATGCGGTGTTTTGTAGACAGTATTTGCTTTTCTGAATCTGTAATTTGAAACCTAATGTATTAAATGTTATTACCACTGGTCTGATCTTCTCACCCCTTTTTCCTAGTCTTCATACTGCTTCAATATTGTTAATCTCACAGGACACCTTAAAATATGTATTTAATAAGCTGATTATCGTTTTTTCAAGTTCGTGGTATGAGTTTTCGCACTCTTCTATACCAAATATGACTAAGTTTTTGCGTCTAGACTGTCTTTCTAAATTGTTTATTTTTCTGTTTTGTTCTTCAATTTTTTGTTCTAAAAGCTCATTTTTTAGTTATAAGTTGCTAAACTTCTCGGTAAGGCTGTCAACTATTGTGTTTTTGATCTCTGCCTTCATCTTTATCATGTCTTCTTTTTGTTGCTTCATATCCTGTTGCATATTTATTAACATATTCTTAATTTCTTCCATAATGAATTTGTCTGTTCATTTTAGTGATCTCTATTGGATATGTACAGTACTTCTTCTTCCACTCGATTGAATATATCGATGCTCTTTAAGTAGTGTCGTTGGTTGTCGCTAGATGACAGGTTCCGGTTCGGCCCGCGGTTTGTCTAAGTTGTTTTCGACAAAGCACGTTAAAAGTCGCTAACTTGTCGATGCGTTGTTGTTTTCGACTTATCACTGCACTTTGGAGGTAGAAGCAAAAATTGTGGTAAAAGCAAAAATTTCTCTTCTCTTCTTTCTTTCACTTAGCTGTTTTTATATTATTCTTTTGAGTTCAACGGCGACGCACACATAGAGGCAGTCGATACAATATTCGTATAAGATTTCCTATTAGATGTTGGGTTTTTCACTTAATTCGAAAATCTTTCGGTGGACGCAGTTACGCACTTTTATTCGTTTTTTTGGGATGTTCACTGTGTTCTATATTTTTTTTGGGATAATTTTAGCACTGTTCATGTATTCTTGCACAAGTCTCACTTTTTTAGAGTACATAAACATATAAAAAGCGTATTTAATCACGAGCACGATGTTGACAGCGACACAGTAGCGCCCCCCCGCCCCCTCCCATTTTTGAGATATTGATTAAAAAAGAGTAGATATATATGCATATTCTACCCCTAAGGGGTGAAATAGGGGTTGTTATTTTGTATATAGGTCAGTCTGGAAGTCCGTAATTTTTTAAGTTAGAATCATGAAACATTATTTCTTAGCTGCTGATTAAAAATGAAAAAATACGTGTTTCAGCGTTTCTGAATATTCTGCCTTTAAGGGGGTGAAATAGGGTTTAAAAGTTTGTAAGGAGGTCCGTCATTTTTAAGTAAGATACATGAAATTTTTTTTTTTGGGCTACTGACTAAAAATGATTAGAAACGTATTTAGACATATCTGGATATTCTACCCCTAAGGGGTGAAATAGGAGTTGAAAGTTTGTAAGGAAATCCGTCATTTTTTTTGTGAGAAACATGTGAATTTACTTTTTTGGCTGATTAGAAATGAGTAGATACGTATTTAAGCGTTTCTGGATATTCTACCCCTGAGAGGGTAAAATAGGGATTGAAATTTTGTATATAAGTTAGTCTGGAAGTCTGTCATTCTTGAAGTTAGAAACATGCAACTTTATTTTTGGGCTACTGATTAGAAATGAGTAGATACGTATGTACGAACATGTTCTACCAGAACCGGTTGTGGTACACGGTGCCGTTCTCGAAATTGTTCAAAAATATGTGTGGTACCTCGGGCAGACTTTGCAGTTAAGTATAAACAACTTCGAGGACAGGAGGACTGGACAGGAGAATTCTGCCGGGTTGGGCAGCGTTTGGGAAACTTCGTCGGGTATTTTCATCGGCAATCCCACAGTGCCTAAATACGAAAGACTTCAATCAGTACGTCCTACCTGTCATGAAATACGGTGCCGAAACGTGGACACTTACGACAGGGCTGGACCACAAGTTCAAAGTCGCTCAACGTTCTATAGAGAGTGTTATGCTCAACGTTTCTCTAAGGGATCGCATCAGGAATGAGGTGATCCGGCAGAGAACCAAGGTCATTGACATAGCCCGCAGGATAAGCAAGCTGAAGTGACAGTGGGCTGGCCATATTAGCCGCAAAACTGATAAGCGTTGAGTTAAACGGATTCTTGAGTGGAGACTGCGTCTCGGCAAACTTAGTGTAGAACGTCCACAGGCCAGGTGGAATAATGATCTGCTCAAGACGGCTGGCAGGAGCTGGATGAGAGAAGTTGAGGATCGAACCAAGTGGTGTGCAATTGGAGATGCCAATATCCAGCGTTGGACTGCGCTGATGATGATGAGATACATATTTAAGCGTTTCTGGACGGACTTCCAGTCTAACCTAGGGATAGAATCCTTAGGTTAGACTGTAAGTCCGTCATTTTTTAATTTAGTAGCCTGAAACGTTGTCTTCAGGCTTTTGATTACAAATATTAGAAACGTATTTAGGCGTTATTAAATAAATAATGACTTATATCAGCAAGGGGTTAAAATGAGTGTTTGTGTGATTCCTTTAAACCACTGTTGGTGTGGAAGGAGTATAAATAAGTGGACTGTAGTATACTTGTATAAACGATTTATTGTATATAATATACAATTACAATATTGACTATGTATGCGCACGTTGTATGTATATGAGCACGCCAAGCCGTCTGTCCTGCCGTGGGTCGATGCCCCGCGCATGTCTTCCTCGTCCACCGCGCCGCACCGCAGGCCCCGTGATCGCCCGCGCGTCACTCGCGCGCATGTCCATATGTGTTCGCTAAGCGCGCGAGCAATGAGTGTCGAAAGTGTGTATGAAAGTCGATTTTAATGGACTATTGATTATAAATAAATACGTTTAAAAAAAGTAATAACTTATTCATAGATACTTACACAGTTTTAATTAAATACATATAATCAACTTCCACAACATAAAATGAGTGCTTCTAAATAAACAAAGTACTGTAATATGTTTTGTGTGTATATTTGAATATACATGTGTGTGTATGTTTACATACATAATTCCTTCCTGTTAAAACCAAGGCCACACTAATGCAGTCCTTAATCATTCCCTTGATGGACTATGGTGATGTGTGTTATTTTGACCTGAATGCAGACCTCCTCAATAAACTAGACCGTCTTCTCAATAACTGCATTCGCCACGTTCCCAGTTGCAATTGCTACCAATTCGTCAGCGCCGCAGTCTACGTGCTCTGACTTCTCTTTTCTCTTTCCTGAACTCTCCATCATTGCCCGAATACCTGGTACCACACTTCCGCTTCTTATGTTCCAACCACGACTGAAGTCTTCTGTCTTCAAACAACTTGCTTCTTCTATGCCCCTCTCACACCACTAACTTCATCAATTCTTTCTTCTATGTGCAGTCAGTCCTATTGTGGAATGCACTTCCCTCCGAAATCAGGATGTCCACTAATCGTCTCACATTTAAGAAAAGAGTGCGTGAACTTCTTCGGAGTGAATTGGCAGTACAGTCTCAACGCTAGTACCCGTGTATATATTATACTCGTTTATATATTTGTTCTAGCGACCCGCCCCGGCTTCGCATAGGTGGATTTCAGATGCCCCGCCGACGATACGATTCGTGTATTTTAAATCTGTAATATCTTCGAATATATTCATTTAAATTAGATACTGTAAAGGGCCATTATATCTACATTAAAGGCACAATGTATTTAATTTACTTAATTGTATAAGGATTCATTCTGCATTGCTTAAAATCACTTCGAAAATAAGCCAACATTTCTCGTAAAAAGAAAGGAATAAAAAATGGTTGTTGTGAGTTATCCCTAAGAGATATCGCGGACTTTTTTGTAGTACTTTTTAAGGTGTACAATACTGTAGTACATTATTTTGATCTATCTCGTAGGGTGCAACCAGCGTTTGCAATGTAAGCGCAAAAAATGTGGTTATTTGCTACATCACATTAAAAACCTCGAAAATTAACAGTGTTTCCATTACGCATTTATTATACATAAAAACCTTCCTCTTGAATCACTCTATCTATTAAAGAAACCCGCATCAAAATCCGTTGCGTAGTTTTAAAGATTTAGGCATACATAGGGATATAGGGACATAGGGACAGAGAAAACGACTTTGTTTTATACTATGTTGTGATTTAAATTGATGTTAGTGTATATGTGTATGTTTGTGTATATTATGTATGTATTAATATAATTGTGTATGTTTGTTACATCTGATGTAGGTTTATCTATTATTTGCTTAATTACTATTTGTCGAATAATTAGGCAACAACCAATCGATATCCGACACTATGAATATAGAAATAAGGTCCATTATTCCTTGCCTCAGGAGATCGATAAGAAGTGTGTGTGTGTTTGTGTGCGCAGATAAGGCTTGAAGATTATTATTATTCGTAACAATATTTATAATTATATTTCATCAACTAATGAGTTTCACGTTTAAAAAAAATAAACATTCTAAATTCAAACCTTTCCCTTGGCATTGGGTAGCCAGTAACGCAAAACTTTTAGTGTAAACCATGTAGTACTGACTATTTAAAAATGATATACTTTGCTTTAGTCAAGACAAAATTACGGTATAGCATCCTGTTTTTGGGAGGAATCTATGCACACAGTGTTTATGGCATCAGTCGCACAGAAAAAAGCCATTCGAACAAATGAAAGAATTCAAATACCAGAATATAATATATTCTGATTAAGTAGACAGAATATAATCTATATATATAAAAGAGTAAGGTGACTGACTGACTGACATACCCAGAGATCAACGCACAGCCCAAACCGCTGAAGCTAGAATCCTGAAATTTTGTATGTAGGTTCTTTATATAACGTAAGTGAGCACAAAGAAAGGAATTTTTTAAATTCCACCCCTAAGGGGGTAAATCAGGGGATGAAAGTCTGCGTGAGCGAAGCTGCGAGTAAAAGCTAGTATGAAATAAAATACCAGAATATACTGAAAATATTAACCTTTCCTTGTTTATATATATTGGCGTTACTCTCTCAGTTATCTAAACATGCGCATGAATACATGCTCATGAGTACGTCACATTGGAAACTAATAATATAAAAGGTGCCTATAATGTATATTTTTATCAACAACAGGAGAATAAATTATTATAAACACATCAATTGTACAATTCATGTGATATACATTTTCCTTATGTAATTGCCAACAAAAGGAAATGTTTTAAATAAATGTTTTGTAAAATAGCGACCTGCCCCAACTTCTCGTGGTAATCATTAAAATTCTACCTTTCTCTACTATAATATATTTTCACGTATTACACACATGAACCTTCGTCTGAAATCACGTTCAACATTGAAGAAAACCGCATTTTAATTTTGAGTTGTTAAAATTTCTAAAACGATTTCATTTTATACTATGTAAACCATGTAAAGAATGCATCCTTAGCTTTGTGGTATCTGTTATTCAAGCCGACGCGACGCCATCGGCAAATACTTTTTTTAAAAAAAGCTGCCAAGTGCGAGTCGGCCTCGCCCATGAAGGACTCCGCAGCAGCAAGTAACATAATTTAATTTTTATTTTATTTTTGTATTTGTGTTGATTGAATGAAATGTAAATTGCAGATTACGATTTATGACGTATTAAAAAAAAACTACTTACTAGATTTCGTTCAAACCAATTTTCGGTGGAAGTTTGCATGGTAATGTACATCATATATTTTTTTTAGATTTATCATGCTATTATTTTAGAAGTTTCAGGGGGGGGGGACACATTTTACCACTTTGGAAGTGTCTCTCGCGCAAACTATTCAGTTTAGAAAAAAATGATATTAGAAACCTCAATATCATGTTCGAAGACCTATCTATTTAGATGAAAAAATTTTTTTGAGTTTCAGTTCTAAGTATGGGGACCCCCAAAATTTATTGTTTTTTCTTATTTTTGTGTGAAAATCTTAATGCGGTTCACAGAATACATCTACTTACCAAGTTTCAACATTATAGGTCTTATAGTTTCGGAAAAAAGTTGCTGTGACGTACGGACGGACAGACAGACAGAGAGACATGACGAATCTATAAGGGTTCCATTTTTTGCCTTTGGCACGGAACCCTAAAAACCTTATGTGCAATGCGTGGCAATATGTACCGTCAGAAATTTAATTAAGTTGGTTTACCAAGCACTACGTGAGCCTATCCTAATATTTTTTTCAAAAAAGGAGGAGGTTATAAATTCGACTGTATTTTTTTTATGTTTGTTACCTCATAACTTTCGACTAGGTAAACCGATTTTGATGATTCTTTTTTTATTTGAAAGCTGGTGCTTCCCGAGTGGTCTTATTTCAATTTGTTCCAGTTCTAGAAGTCGGTTTTTTTTTTGTTAAAATTTGTGATTATATAACTAATTGAGGTTGTAAACACAGAAGGGTTATGATGAAGCTGGAGATAGCTCAGACGGCTGACCTTTCTCAAAAAGCTGATGTCCTTACAGTTCGTCAATTATACATCCTAAATGTTACTTTCAAACATTATTTATAACTGATATATGATCCTTCGCAGAAATTTAGACGTCAAAGCATAAAGTTTTCTAAAACAACGCCAATCAATGTTCTACTGCCTTCTCTCGAAAGTTCTATGATATTCTGGGCGGATTTCTGTACTAGAAAACAACTTCAATGTACCCGATACAAGTGTAAAACAGCTACCACTAGGTGATTGCTGTTAAATTGAATAGCTCTTTAACTATTTTAAACACTACAGCCTACTATTTAATATATCCTCTGTTATTAAAGTACTAAACTGCATTCAGCAAACATTTTATACCGGTGCACTGTTTTGTCCTTTTACCTGTAATATTATGCGTTTGCTAGTCACTTGATTCGGTCGTGTATTAATTATTTTGGATAATCGTTGCGAAATGTAGGATAGCAGCAGGATAAATAAGTGGACAACTGAGATGTTTGTAAGGATAAGAGTTTAAAGAATTTGTACCTACATATGAGATAGTTGAATTTGAATTATAATGTATTAAATGTCGTAATACAGATATATAATAAGGCGTCGTAATAAGGCGCTATACAGATCCAGGCTTCGTTGTGTCTGTTAAGGTATGTTCATATATATTTCTGGTTAAGCTCTCTCAGTGTATATTGTAGTATCCAGTGTTTGTCAGTTAAAGAGTTATAATTATAATTAATTTAAAACTTCACATACTTCAATGCGCCTACCTACATCCATGATGAATTGTATTTTCATTCCTTAATTATACATCCTCATAAGTGACATTTTTTTACCTTCCAAAAATGAAAGAAATTAAAAAAAAAAACAGTTTTTGTTGCTTCCTCAATAACACAGTTATGAAGCATACCTAACAAATTAATCCCATTTGAGAATCAAATGACTTCTGACAATTTATATACAGGTTCGATAAGCAACAAATAATATAAAATGCATGCACAGAAAATCAACGTAAAATGACAGCGTGCTGTCGTGTTTCGTTGGTGAGTGCGAGACCGGAGGCCCAATTAGTCTAGTCAACAAGTTCCAAACTTGTTGACTAGACTAAAAGATGCAGCAGCATCACTAGGCCGCCATGGTGTGGGTCGCCATGCTGCATTGTCTGCATTCGCAGTGAGCATGGTGACCACCACTCTTGGATTCTGCTTATGCTTTCCATCAGGCAGAGTAGAGTCATTTTGGCGGGCCAAACATAAAAAAAAAAAAAAAAAAAAAAAAAATTGTCAGAACTGCCCCTTATGGTTTAAATTTAAACAATTTCTTTACAACTTTGTCGACTTCTGACAGTCTTTAAGCCCCGACCTAGACTTCCGACAATAATTTTCCTAGATTCCTAAAGTTAAAAACTATAACTCTACCAAATTTCAGAACTGCACCTAATAATTTTTTTCTTATTGAAAATTTACGACTTTGACCGCCCACCCACGCCTTCCGCCCCGGGAGAGAGTTCTGACGGGTCTCCCTCTGTACTTATAAGCTACTAAGGAGAGGTTATATAATAATATATAATTCGTTACTACACCCTATTAGTTCACGTTTTCGTAGCCAGCTCTTAGTCCAAAATATTTAAAGGGAATGAGTTTAAAGAATTTGTTAATATGGAATAAATTAATTCTAATTATTAACCACAGCACCAGCTCATAGCTCAGTTGTACATGGTAATTAGAAACAATCACCGAGGGTAAGCAACGACGGCGCGGTCAGTACCTGGATGGGTGATCGCTATTGACACCATACCATGAGCGTCTCCGTGATTCAAAGGTCATGTTAAGCAGTTGGTACCGGTTGTTATCAAAGGACAACAGTGGTGAAGCTTAGTTGGAGGCCTTTGAGCGGCTTAGAAAGATCCAACGACAAGATTAGGTAGTCACAACGTTTTCTTGCCAGTCCCCAGACCGCAATCGGCCAGCGTGGGGACGTGTGGATTTAGCCATCTCCTGAGAGGAGATCCTAATCCAGCAGTGAGACATTATAGGTTGTTGATGATGAATTCATTAGTTATCTTACTATTTATCTATATTTCATTTTAATTTGCCTTCAGCGTGCACACACAAAAAGCTATCCACAACACTTGCTTAAATCGGCCAGACACATTACGGTCTGCAAAAATCGGTACTTGTAGATCGGAGCCTAAAGAATATTATCCTAAAGATATCCAGCGATACATAGCATGTTGACTCCGCGCCCCATATCGGCTGGCTGTCTGTCGGGAGGGGAGGTGGTGTTGGAGACGACTAGACGAGCAAATTATGTAGGATAATACTACTGCAAAGAAAACCATCAAAGTTAGAACACCATCAAAGTTAGAACTTCCTTTTTTGGAAGAGACCTATGTCAGGCAGTGGGTTGGGCCATGGTTTCTGGGCTAGTTACTTAACAAAAGAAGGGGAAAGTTTTATCTTTTGTTTTAAATGGTATCTTCGCTAAAGATTACTATTAAGGTGCTCATAGCCCAGTTGCACTCGGTGATTAGAAACAATCGCCAAGGGTGAGCAACGACGGCGCGGTCAGTACCTGGATGCGTGACCGCTGGTGGCTGGTGGTCTTCGTGATTCGGAGGTCACGTTAAGCAGTCGGTCCCGGCTAGTATCCTAGGATAACATTCGTGAAGCTTAGTTGGAGGCCTTTGGGCGGGTTAAAAACATCCCACGGCGAGATTACGTAGCCACAACGTTGTCTTGCCAGTCCCCAACCCGCACTTGGCCAGCGTGTGGACGGTTAGCCTTAACCCTCTCCTGAGAGTAGACCCAAGTCCAGCAGTGGGACGTTATGGGTTGTTGATGATGATGATGATTGAAGGTTCTTTCTTCACTTCCATCCTTATATCTTCAGTTTCATGCAATGAATTCGTATATAGTATTCATTTCCTTTTATTTTCATTTCAGATTAATGAATCCACATAAACAAAATTATATCATCAGCAAACAATGCAACTTCAAGGATTAACTATTCTGCTGCTAGCAATTGTGTTCATCGCTCAAAACGGATCTAAAGTTTTAGGTAATATGATCTATAAAACTGTGTAAAAACGTCTGCTGATAGTTAATTATATTACCCATAAATTCTAAACAATTTACTTTTTTAAATCCAGATTTCGTTAAAGGATCTTACTCTCATTGTTCTTAGTTTATACCTACTTGAACATGATATTTTTTAGTATAGTACAAGAGCATAGTAATGTTTTCATAGCTAACTTGCATGTTTTTTCATAGCTCAGTTTTTTTTTATATATACTTAGGCCTGCCAAAATGACTCTACTCTGCCTGATAGAAAGCATAAGTAGAGTCTAAGACTGCTGGTCACCATACTCATTGCGAATGCAATGCAATGCAAAATGGCGACCCACACCATGGCGGCCTAGTGATGCTTCTGCATCTTTGGGCCTCCGGTCTCGCACTCACCAACGCAAAAATTAAAATTGGTTAAGTTGGAGAAAAACTTAATGCACCTAATAATGTTTAACGTATAGATATTTATAAATATTAACATTTAAATATCAAAATAAAATTAAAATAATTTTGCTTCCTTAACGAATTTCCTCATCCTGCAAACACGCAACAGTTTAAAATATGGTATCACGAATCATTGAAAATTCTGGACTATGTAAAAATATGTGTGTATTTTATTTCAAGACAAGGGATTGCAAAAACCGTTCAGAAACATTCCAATACCCAAACAAAATTCAAGTGATAAAAAAAATGAGGAGGAAGGAGCACTATCGGCTCCTAAATTCACGTTTCCAAATCTATTGGATAATACGAACACGCTAGGAACTGGATACTCAATGACAATAGAATGCATTGCGGAAGGTAACTCTTATTTAAGATGCCCTAAAATTAAGACAACTGCTTATAACGGAAATTATCACTGGCTCTACTGAGATTTTATTTTCTAAATCAACTCGATCATCGACAACGACCGCTTTCGGCTAATCGAAAGAATTTCGCACTAACCACCTATTACTATATATTTAGCCTGGACTATATATGTTGACTGCCTCGTTGGTCCAGTGGTTAGCGTAAGCGACTGCCGATCAAGAGGTCTCAGGTTCGATTCCCGGGTCGGACTGCTGCTGGATTTTTCTTACAAGAAACTCTTAACAGCAACCCGGAGTATGGTAGATGGCGGTGTTTTTCGCACGTGCCTCGGAGAGCACGTTAAGCCCTCGGTCCCGGTTATCATGAATATCTATGCCAATGTGGTTATTGGGAAGTCTGTGCCCTCAAATATGCTGACAACTAGTTCAATTTTCGAATTCAGTTCACAATCAGTGTTGCAGAGGTCCGATGCCAGTCGCTCCGTGGAAAAACTGATATTCAGGTAAAACCGGTTGAACTAGTAGCCGACCCCAAAAATCTTGGAAATAATAAAGGCTAGGAAGATGATGATATATGTAGACTGGATAAAATGTTCGATCCACAGAAACATTCAGAAGTCCAATTATCATGATAAATAATAAATAAATAAATAAATAATTATTTCAGACATCTAACACACAACGCCATCTAGTCCCAAGCTAAGCAGAGCTTGTGTTATGGGTACTAGACAACTGATACAAATACATATATACTTTTTTTTTTGTAAATACATACATATTATACATAGAAAACACCAGAACTCCGAAACAAATATTTGTAGATCATACAAACATTTGGTCCGACCCGGGAATCGAACCCAAGACCTCATGACCAGCAGTCGCACACGCCAACCGCGAGACCAACGAGGCAGTCAAATGATCAGTCACAGTTTAGTTCCCACCAACTTTTAATTTCAAAACTGTTATTCGTGGTATGGTATTTCGTATTAAATACTAGTACTAAGACTAACAAATAAACGATACAGTTTTCGGTTTCAATATAATCACATTGAAATCAACTTTGTAAATCTAATAGTTTACTACAAAAATACCTTAACGGCAGTTGTAAGATCGAAAACTAATTAAATCTGAATTGTGATGAATGATTTTAGATCCATTCAATTATTATTTCAGGGAACCCAACTCCAAATATAACTTGGTACAAAAATAGAGAAACTCTGATTACAAGGCCTTTCTCTACAGCAAGTCAGGTTGATCTTTTCTATCGCAAATGGTCATTATTTCTAAATAATGTCACCAAGGAAGATGCCGGAAATTATACTTGCGTAATATGTAACCAGCTAGGTTGCATTGATCATACTACGCAGCTGAAGGTTCAAGGTATGATCTCGAGCTGTTACAAAGTTAATAAAACTATAGTCTTGCAGGGCAACTTACCAAACGAATGTTATCTTACTTGAACTTCAAACAGGAATGTTACGATTAATAACTGAGTTTAAGTTTTTTAATAATAATAATCATTTCTTTCAGACAAACTATTACGTTATTGCAAATCAAAATTTAATTCTATTACCTAATTGATATCAAAACCCCTAATATTTTAAAAGTTGTATGCCCATTTACACTTCATTTGGTCTCCCGCTTTGTTAAGGAAGGAAGTGGACTTGTTATATTTCCGCTTAGTAGCGGATTTCCAGACGGTTTGATGTTTCCTGGGACTTCTCGATTTTCATAACTCAGTATATCGTACTATTTGTGTATGGGAGTTATAGAGTCCTGTGGGAGTCTATAACTCCCATACACAAATAGTACGATATACTCCTCCATGAGAACCGTGAAAGAAGTGTTGGTAGGAGACAGAACATTAGCTATGTCTTCGAACATGGCTTCGAAGACATAGCTATGGCATCGGTTCCACACAATTTCAATACCTCTTCCAATCCATTATTCCGCAACACCGTAAAAAAATCATATAACAAGTGAGAAAAATCGAGGGTTGCTACCCCCTCCCCTTCACCAGTACTCAGTTGGACAGCTTACAAGTGACGGCATAATGCTGAAAGTTATTGTTTTATGCCTCTGTATAATTCTAAAAAGGTCTCCTGGTGGCCATCGTGACCCATCAATTTTCGACACGGACCCGTAGTCTGTAAGGACAATTTAGCCTTCACCGGCCCCTTAACGTATAAATCAATTGTGATTATTTTATTTTAGAACTCAATCGTTTAAAACCAATTATCAGAGAAGGGTATCCTGGCAACGTCACGGCTCGTTTAAACGAAACTGTGACACTTAAATGTCCGACTATCTCCGATCTGAAATCGTATATGTACTGGAAAGGACCCTCGAAATATTTCGTACATTTGTATGAAATTGAAAGTCCAGTTTACCCTGTGAGAAAAACAATAAAGGTAACTATGTACTTCTTTTTTAGAACTTTCGAATTATGATTAAAGCAGATCATTAATGCACTTATTCAATTTTAAACTACTGTTTAATAACTTTCTTTACACTTGGAGGTATAAACTAGTTGAAAGGAGACACTGCATGGTCAAGTAATAGCTATAAAATCAATTGATTCCTTCTTAGAAGGGAAGGATATATTGCATAAGGTTCGTTTCAAGTTTGTCTTCTCTTTGCGATACTGTTGTCTTGAATAGTTTGCTCTCTTATTCGGCTCTCAAGATATCCACAGGATGAATAGGGGTGGTGACAAAACGGATCATCCCATATTACATAAATACTGATTATTGTCATTAACAACAGCATTTAACAGTTCACTGTTATACAGGTTGCAGACCAAGAGCTAAGCCAAGTTAGTTTAACTTAGCTCGAATAGCTGACGCAGTTTCCCATACTTGTGTGCAGACCCCGTTTATCATTTAACTGGTAAAATAAACTCTCCACTTGTGTGCCGAGATTGAGTGTGTTGACATATCCAAGCTCTGGAATGTCTTTTTCTTAAATAACAAGTAAAGTTATTAAAAAATAAAAAAACCCGTCTGCGTATTTATTAAAAAAATTCAGTTTAAAAAAAAAAAACATATTAAGGTATATATATAATCACCGTTAAAAATTATTTGTTTTGATACCACACTCGATGTATTTTGAAAACATTTAATTTTTTTAGATTACTTTTTGGGGCCAAAAATTTTTAATTTTGTTTTTTTTTTAATTCTGATGTACCCAGTGTCACTCTCACTAAGACAAATCTATTGATACCACTCACATAAAAATACGACAAGCCGTTTAGGCTCTAGGGCGTGTCAAAGAAATATACATACATATACTCGAAAGACATAACCCTCCTTCTTTCGCAGTCGGGTAATAATAAGTCAGTATTAATCTTCTTTTTTTATGTGTAACGTACTATATTCATCATCGAAACTTTCTTCATCGATTATATTCATGGCGAGCGTCGTCCGTCTAATTGAACTTCGCAACACTGATTGAGCTTTGGCTGTTCTCTTGGTGTGCACGTCATTTATTTCTAGCTTAGCTTAGCCTAGCTTGCTTAGTTTAGCTTTGGCATAGCTTAGTTTTTGGTCTGCAACCGGCTTTAGGCCGTGCGTCAGCGGTTTTATGTCTTTATTCATACACTTATTACTATAGAGCCAGAATCCAAAAGACGAAACAGAACAACTAACATTATATTACGTAACCAAGGAAGACGAAGGCTGGTATGTTTGTGTGGCCATGAGCGCATATGAAGTAACCGCGAAACAAGGATATTTAAAGATATTAGAATGTGAGTAGGTTAAAGTTATGATTTTTATATATTTTTTTAATAATAATAATAAGCTTTATCAGAACAGAAAATCAGTATACAAATTAATTTGTGTACGAAAATAACCACATTAGTTATAAACTGTGTGCGTGTGTCTGTGTGCGTGTGTGTGTCTGTTGGGGTGTGTTTGAGTGTGTGTGTATGCGTGTGTGTCTAGGGAGGATTTCTAATGAGCCTGTAGCCACACCAACGATTCCAGTTCATCATACGTGAAGGCAGACAACCATTCATCGGTAAGTTTCTTGCATTTACGGAAAGACTGGTAATAAAAATATCTAGTATTTTATTGACTCTGTTATTACAACAATGGAGCAAAGTGTGTGTATTGGCGACGTATAACCTCAAGTCGAGTGGTCCGAATGGGGCAAATACGGTCAGAAAAAAATATACATACCTTGACATTATAGGGCCAGGTCAAGGAAAGGTGGGCGACTCATCAAAACGAAGCTACTCACGAAAAATTAGCTTGATAGTAATAACTTGTAAAATTTGTGCCGGGGATCCCGGAAACTTATTTTATTTTTGACTACGTCCATGGATGTATGCAAAGAAAATTTAAAATTTTCAGTGGAAAACATTTGTTTTATTAAAATAAGTCTGTTTATTTTTTAATTTTGTTGAAATACTTAATATTTTCTGTCTACAAAATTACTAAAATATTATACCAAATGCTATACCCATTTATAATTTACAATACAGCGCAGCCATCTTCAGAAGAATTAGAGGAAGGCAGCTCAGGACCCGTTTCGTATCTCAATGTCATAACAGCTGTTTTCGGTGGATCGCTCATAGTGGCGACATTGGTCGTGGTGTCCACTTGCAGGAAATTAAAAAGAAAGACGAAGCAAAAGCGGCTTGCCCTGGAAACAGCCAGAGACGTCATTGAAACATATTGGAGTAAGAAAGTAACGATAGAGAAGCCACATGTTAATACTTCACATGAAGCTGCTGGAGCATTGGTAAGTTTTTTGAAGTTTTGTTGACTGAACTAATGGTATAGTGGTTTAGGCCGTCACCTCGCTGCATCCAATTGCGTTTTCGAGTCTGGGTGTTCTTAAGTCCGTTTTATAAATGTTCGTAAAATCACGCCCGATACAGGACATCATATTTTCAGTATGGCAGTTGTTATTAATATTATATTACCGCTTAGGTCCTACGTTACTCTGATTTTCGAATCAGGTAATTCTGTTTTTTTCCGCTACAGACATTTTAGTAGCGGTTTCAACTTGAGAATTGTATCTGATATACGTTTTGTTGCGTAGGAATTACCAATACGTGAAATTATATTTTAAATATCTAGTTGTTTTAGTATTTTCAGCACTAGTCACATTAATGTAATGAGGAGAGATTCACAAATATTTCACAGCCTTTTAGTAGTTTTATGGTTTTGAAAAGCATTTTTTTCTAGATATTACAAACATTTGACTGCGCGTTTGGCCTAGTGGTTTAACGGTCACCACGCCGTTTCCTACTTCGCTAAGTGTCGTGGGTTCAAATCCCACGTAGCACAACACTTTGTGTGATCCACAAATTGTTGTTCTGAGTCTGGGTGTTCTTTGTGTCCGTTTCATGTATGTTTGTAAAGTCCCCCGCGACACAGGATTTATTCCTAGTGCGGTAGTTGTCTTAAAAAAAATATATATACTATATATATTTCAAAATTCAGAGGCCGCTATGAATTAAACTACTATTGGGGCTATATTGGGAACATATTCTTAGACATTTTTCGTTTTCTTTACTTTGAACAGTAGTTCAATTCAGGATCTAGAAAAAGAGCCGTCGCGCTTATTTTGAAAAACAAGCTTCGGAGTTTTGGCTTTAGATAAATAGATTTTTGAAAAACGAGTAAAGTGAGGCCGCTATAATCGATCCAAATATCTATTCTCCACTACTTAGTAAGTCAAAGTTGTAGAAGTCTTGTAGTTTCTCAGATTAAGAACGCCAAAGTTGGCTATTTAATGCAAAAACCGTGGTCGGTATGTAATAGGACTCTCAATATCTACTGGTAATATTTTACATATGGAATACAGTAATTCGTAGTTATTATTGCACGTGGTTTTAATACTTTTATCAACTAAATATATACTTATAAAATAACATGTCCTGACTGACTTACTATCTGACTGACTGATTCGTTATCGCCGAGCGTGAACTTTAATTAAATTACAAACGTAAATTAAACTTAGGGCTATGAAATTTGTGAGTAGGGTCGTTTTATTGAGTAAACACCCACTAAAGAAGGAATTTCGGAATTTCTACCCATAAGGGGGTTAAATAGGGGTTGAAAGTTTGTATGGAAGTCCGTCATATTTTAAGTTACAAACATGAAACTTTATTTTTGGGCTACTGATTAAAAATGAGTAGATACGTATTTAAGCATTTCTGGATATTCTACCCCTAAGGTCATGAACTAGGGGTTAAAATTTGTATGGAATTCCGTCATTTTTTAAGTTAGAAACATGAAACTTTATTTTTGGACTACTGATTGAAAATCAGTAGATACGTATGTTTAATGAACATATTCTACCGGAACCGGTCGCGGTACACGTTGCCGTTCTCAAAGTTGTTCAAAAATATGTGTACCTCGGGCATGCAGTTAGGTAAAAACAACTTCGAGGACGAGGTGAACAGGATAATTCAGCTGGATTGGGCAGCGTTTGGGAAACTTCGTCAGGTCTTTTTATCGCTGATCCCACATTGCCTAAAGACGAAAGTCTTCAATCAGTGTGTCCTACCCATTATGACTTACGGTGCCGAAACGTGGACACTTACAACACGGCTGGTTCACAAGTTCAAAGTCGTTCAGCGTGGCATCGAGAGAACTATGTTCGGCGTTTCTCTAAGGGATCGCATCAGAAATGTGGTGATCCGGCAGAGAACCAAGGTCATCGACATTGCGCACAGGATAAGCAAGCTGAAGTGGCAGTGGCCTGGCCATATTAGTCGCAGAACTGATAACCGTTGGAGTAAAACGAGTTCTTGAGTGGAAACCGCGTCTCGGCAAACGTGGTGTAGGACGTCCATAGGCCAGGTGGAATAGTAATTTGCCCAAGACGGCTGCTAGCAGGAGCTGGATGCAAGAATCCGAGGATCGAAACAAGTGGCGTGCAATTAGAGAGGCCTATGTCCAGCAGTGGACAGCGATAAGCTGATGATGATGAGATACGTATGTAAGCGTTTCTGGTTATTCTACCCCTAAGGGGGTGAAATAGGTGTTAAAAGATTGTATGGAAGTCAGTCATTTTTTAAGTTAGAAACATGAAACTTTATCTTTTGGCCACTGATTAAAAATGAGTAGATACGTATTTAAGTCTTTCTGGGTACTCTACCCCTAAGAGGTGAAATAGGGGTTGAAAGTGTCTATGGAAATCCGTCATTCTTTTTAAGTTAGAAACATGAAACTACTGATTAAAAATGAGTAGATACGTATTTAAGCCTTTCTGGATGTTATAATCCTAAGGGGTTAAATAGGGGTTGACATTTCGTATATAGGTTAGTCTGGAATTCCGTCATTGTTGAAGTTAGTAGCCTGCATTGATATTTATGCCACGTCCTTTCCTGTGTAGCGTTTTGAACAAATGCTCCATTGTATTTGTGAACAATTTCGGGGAAATAACATCCCCTTGTCTCACTTCTCGATGCAATAGCATGGGCCTTGTTTGCTGATTCTGTACTTGGACGGATATGGTGGCGGCTTCGTAGAGACATCTCAGCACTTGGATGTATCGCCAATCCACTTGTCAATGCTGCAGGGACTCCAGAACTGACCAGATCTCGATCGAGTCAAAGGCCTTCTCATAGTCCACGAATGCTAGACACAGAGGTCGATTATACTCTTCTGTCTTCTGTATAATCTGCCGCACTGTGTGAATGTGGACCATCCATATACACACAGTGTAGGGCAGTGCAGTGGCAGTGGCGTGTGCCATATCCGCTTCAAAATCCAGCTTGCTCCGGTGGTTGAAATTCGTCGAGTCTTCGCGCAAGACGGTTCGTGATAACTCTTGAGAATAGCTTGTAGACGTGGCTTAGAAGCGAAATGGGTCGATAGTTCTTCAACCTGGTCTTGTCACCCTTCTTGAAGAACAAGATGACCACACTTCTGCTTCACGCCTCTGGAGTTCTCCCTTCGAGAAGGACAGCGTTAAAAAGCTTTTGGAGCTCCCTCAGT
Organism: Diaphora mendica; assembly: GCA_949125395.1. Taxonomy (NCBI): domain Eukaryota; kingdom Metazoa; phylum Arthropoda; class Insecta; order Lepidoptera; family Erebidae; genus Diaphora; species Diaphora mendica. The sequence goes on along the minus strand of OX421331.1, from coordinate 4,840,195 downwards.
ACGGGTTCACCTTCAGCCTTTAACAGTTGTAACGCGGTCCTCTCCAAGTGTTTTTCCATTTTTCAGCTGTCCAAGAGCCATCGATCGTCATCGAGAGATCGAGAGAAGAGATCGATTTCGTCAATGCTGACTTCTTGCAGATCTTCGGTGTAGTGGCGTGTTAATGTGGCTCTAGAGTCCTCATTTTTGGGATCAGGTTGAGATACATGCGAAGCGTACAAACCGCCATAGAAACGTTCCACTTGCTGTAGTCAACTTCGTCAGGTGGCTTCTTCCGAGACATTGTACAAACACCTTTGAACTCCGATTCTGCTCGATCGCTCTTTCGATCGAAAGAGTATTGGAGCATCGGAGGTCGTGTCGTACTAGTTTGCTGATCTCTCGGTTTAGAGTCCATTTTGCCGACGGAAGAAGTGGGTTTTCACGTCGTTCCTTCATTAGCCCTAGGGTCCCTTCCGAAAGCTTCGATTTCCTGCCCTAACGCTGCATTTCAGAAAATATCGTACCCTCTTCCCTGAGGATCAGAACCACATTTTAAAGGTTCTGGTTTACACCTGCTGTGGTTTCCATGGCAGCAAATCGGTTGTCCAGATTTGACTGAAACTTTTCAGATACCATCATGGCTTGGAGCAGAGTTGGTCGGAGCCTGGATTTCATCAAACGGACACGTTCAGCCTTAAAGTTGATATTCAGAGAGCCTCGGACTAGTCGGTGATCACTACCGGTGTTAAACCTATTGATCACTGAGACGTCTCTGAATATGTGCTTTCTGTCCGTCATGATGAAATCGATCTCATTTTTGGTCATATCGTCGGGGCTTTGCCACGTCCACTTCCTTTGGGGCCGTTTTTTAAAGAACGAGTTCATCAAGAACAGTCCTTCTCGTTCGAGAAAGTTGACGAGCATTTGCACTCTATGATTTGGTGTGAAGTGGAGTGGTGGAGGTTAGTGAAGTGGAGGGCCCTCGATATGTCATCGAACATATCCTTCACCTCATCGTCCGAGTGGGCCGAGATTGGTGCGTACACTTGCACTACCTTGAGGCTATACCTCTCGGTGAGCCTGACAATGAGGCACGCTGCGGCGCCCAAGCGGGGCAAACCTATGCAAACCTACGCAAAGCGTATGCTGGGCCGAGTCCTCACTGCAGTCGCAGTGGTGGCAGGCGGGACTCAATTCCCTACTTGCGACCGACCCGAAGCAACCGTGCCCGGAAAGGACCTGCGTCAGTCGGAAGACAAGGGTCCCGTGCTGCCGCACTGCCCACTCGAGGATGACCGGCTGGAGAGCCTCCACGGCGGCAAAGCCAGCGCGTGGAGTCTCCAGCCGGAACGATCAGCTAGCCATCGTGGCTCGACGGGCGGCTTCACGCCACTCGCGTACCTCTTGGGGCGGAGGGCGATAGCCACACTCCGCCCGATATTCAGCCACCCGTCGATATCAGGCCCACATATCTCATCTGGGCCCGAACCGGTACGAGGACCGAGTTGACCTCTATGGAGGCGCTGGAGAGCGGACCACGATGGGGCCCATGAAATAATAGGGCCTCCGTCTTGTCCAGGGCCACCCGTAAGCCCAGCGCCTCGATGCGCCCGACCACCAGAGAAACACCCCAGGTGGCCAGGCGCGCCACCTCTTGGAAGTTCGTCCCCCGGGCTGTAACAAGAGTGTCATCGGCGTAACAAATTACGCTCAGCCCGGGGGGGAGACGACCTCGTAGGACCCAGTCGTATCCCACGTTCCACAGGAGTACCCCTGCGGAACGCCGCACGACATGGGTCGCCGTCTCAAGACGCCCTCTCGGTCCTCGTACACGACGGTACGCTCCTCTAAATAGTCTGCCACTAGCCGCCTCAGGTACTCTGGCACCCCGTGGTAGTGGAGTGCTTCCCTGATGCAGCTAAATGGCAGACTATTGAAGGCGTTGGCGATGTCCAAGGACACCGCCAACACCACGCCGCCACAGCTCACTGCCTCTTCGGTCACGGCCCTAAGGCGCATCACGGCATCGACCGTCGAACGCCCCTCTCGGAACCCGAATTGGGCGTCCGACAGGTCGGGGCCCACCTCGCAGAGGTGCCGGACGATGCGGGCAGAGAGTATGGTCTCAAAAAGTTTACCCGCCTCGTCCAGCAACAGCAACAGCGGCCTATAGGCCGATCGGACCTATAGGCCGCGACCGAATCGGCAGGCCATCCCGGCTTCCTCAACAGGACCAGCTTCCCGCATTTCCAGCACTCAGGGAAGCGTCCGGACGCCAGGCTAGCGTCCAACACCTCTCTTGCCCGGTTGTGGTGGCCTGCCGTAACCTGGAGATTCTTAGCACCCTCCGCTCCGCCGTCACCATGGTCACCACCATAACCAGGAATAGTGAGACTACCGGGAACTGGGGGCCGTGGCTTATTTTGCAGCTGCATGGAGGTAATGCCCGTAATCACCACGCTGGGCAGGCGGGTTGGTGATCACAGGGCGCAGTTCTTTGCACCGGTGACGCTGATGCCCGTCACCGGCCTATTACTTTTAACTACGCCTGTTGGGATGGATATACCGACATCGGTCGGTTGCCAGAGCCTCTTCGTTGTTCAGCAGGATGTACCGCGTGCAGGTGAGGTTGGGTTGGGGCGAAAGATTGGGGTTCACCCCCTTACACCCCTATAGTATTGTAAAAGTTTATAAATAAATTTCGGGAGCTTAAATCAATCTAATGCTGACTGTACAGTAATTCACGTTTTTTGATAAAATTCATAGCGTTTTTGATAAATAAACAATGTTTAAAATAACAATGATGTGTAATTTTTACATTTTTATAGGTTTTGCCGACAATTAAAATTGAAAAGCAAAAAGTTTCCGAAGTAAAGAAAAACACCAGTGACTCGAAGATGTTATCAGAGTATGAATTACCTCTAGACGAGGATTGGGAGGTACCCCGTGAGACACTCATGTTAGGGAAGGTACTGGGAGAAGGAGAATTTGGTAAAGTCGTTAAAGCAGACTGCTTGGAAGTTTTAAAGCGAGGGCCCTCTACGGTAGCAGTTAAAATGCTGAAAGGTAAACTGCACTATATAATCTGCACTACTACTATAAATCTGCACTACATAATTTCTTTAGTATTAGGCTAGTCCGGTACAAAAATTTAATTTTGTAAGATATTCAAACAATTTTTTTTTCAAAATGTTTCAGACGGGCACACAGATGCCGAAATTATATCGCTAGTTTCAGAGATGGAGATAATGAAAGTAGTCGGAAAGCATGTGAACATTATAAACTTGCTAGGATGCTGCACGCAGGGTGGGCCGCTCTACGTCATCGTCGAATTTGCACCTTACGGTAATTTGCGGGATTTCTTGCGGAAACATCGAACTGGAATTAGGTAAGTAAATATTGCACAAAATGTATCATATACGATATATTAGTACCTATTTTTTATAGGTTTTCTTACTTACTGTAACACGCGAGATCATATTTGAGAACTTAAATTTGACTCTGCATACTATAAGATATTCTGTGTAGTGATGGATAAAGAGTACGGAGTGTCACCACTCTTATAGCACATACCTCTTATAGGGTGTCGCAAGAGCCGACTAAGTGAGCAAACTACACATGACAACAGCACTGCAAAGAGAAGAAAAACTTGAAACAAACCTTATACTAACCCGTCGGACCATTGCGGTATTATATAGTAGACCTAAACTTGAGAGGTGTCAAGGGACACCCGGATGGAACGAAGTTTATATATATGTCGGCAAGGCAACACCGGCGCCATCATTCGTCGTTCATTCGTAGCTGTCAGTTACGTTTGACGGTATAAAAAGAAACATCAATCTGGGCACGGACTCACTTTTGCTCGAGCGGCCTTCAAGAATACACGAATTATTAAAGTGATACTATATCTGTTTTAAACCCGATATATTGTGATTATTTCTTTAAAAAGTTATTGTGATTACAATTATTAGTGCATTTATTTTAACCTTTCATTTACCATGAGCGATGAAAACATTCCTGATCCTGAGCACATGTATAACCTCCCTCCGACATATATACATATATATTTGATATACTACTACTAATAAAAAAGCGGATAAAATACTCAAATATTAGGTCTTTACCTATGAAATTGCCGTTCTTCAGTACTGGTCATTTCAAATAAAAAAAAGTTTGTAATGGCTCTGTATTCTAAATTCAAATTAATTTTGTTTTAAAACCATGACATTCTATTTACAAACTCAGTCTTTTGTTTTCTGATTAGCGTTGTATTTTCATTACATTTGAACATTTTTCGTCATAATGGATACTTTAAAAATTCGTGTAATTATGGAATATGAGTTCCGTCGTGGCACCAACGCGACACAAACGGCACGTTACATCAAAAACGTTTACGGAGAGAACTGTACAAACGAACGCACAACCCGTTATTGGTTTTCCCGGTTCCGTTCTGGAAATTTTGACTTGAAAAATGAAGCTCGTGGTCGTCCGGAGACTTTGGTTAACAATAATGAATTAAAGGCGATTGTGGAAGCTGACGAAACTCAATCTACAGCTGAGCTAGCAGCAGCTTTTAATGTAAGCATCAAAAGAATATTGATCCATTTGCGACAAATTGGCAAGGTAAAAAAGCTTGATAGATGGGTGCCCCACGACCTTAACGATCGCCAGTGCAACGTACGCGTCGAGACTTGCCTTGCGCTGCTCAACAGGCAAAGAAATGAAGGAATTTTGAAACGAATTCTTACGTGCGACGAAATATGGATTCTGTTCGACAATCGAAAGCGCTCAGCAAGTTGGTTAGACCCTGGTTCAGCACCAAAGCCATGCTCTAAACCAAAAATGACCCCTAAAAAGGTGATGGTCACTGTTTGGTGGTCTAGTGCGGGTGTGATTCACCACAGCTTTTTACAAAACGGCATGGGCATTAATGCAGATGTGTACTGTGAAGAACTGGAGAGAATGATGCAGAAGCTTGCACATCTGCAACCAGTTTTGGTCAATAGGTCGTCCCCACTGCTCCTTCACGACATCGCGCGAACTCCATACTGCGCAACAGACAGTCTCCAAGCTGCAAGAGCTGGGGTTGGAAGCTCTCCCTCATCCGCCATACTCACCAGACCTTGCACCTACCGACTATTACTTTTTCCAAAATTTTGACAACTTTTTAGTGGGTAAAAAATTCAATTCCCGAGAGGCAGTACAAAATGCCTTTGAAGAGTTTGTTGCCTCCCGTCCAGCTGATTTTTACAAGAAGGGCATCAAAAAAAATGCCAATGCGTTGGCAAAGATGCGTCGATTGCATGGGTGATTACTTCAAATAACAGAAATAAAAAAGTTTAAAAAAATAAGTACTTTCACTTATTGCATACAAAACGGCAATTTCATAGGTAAAGACCTATTATTAGTATTTTAGAAATAATCAGATGGTACAAAATATACTATAAAACAATATATTTTTGTAAATAAATGGAAAAAACCAACATCACGTGGTAGTCCCAGGCGGTCACCCATCCAAGTACTAACCACGCCCGATGTTGCTTAATTTCGGTGGTTGGACGAGAACCGGTGTAATCAACATGGTATGGACGTTGGCAATCACTTTGTTATATTTAACGTTGACTATCCAGCACTATGACGTCAACTCAGTGTTAAAAGTGTCGTTACGACTTTTGCTCTTAACTTTTGGCGCGAAAAGTGTCGTTACAGTTTTGTTCCGTCTAGCCCCCCATTCGCGACGCGCGATAAGGAACTTCGTTCCAAAACCTCCAATCTAAGGCCTTGTTCGCACGGGTGCTTTTTCATCGAGCAGTGTTCCATTTCCAGCGCTGAGCACTGGGACTTAAAACTTCTAATTACTGCACGCAATTAAACTAATAACTGCAATTAATGCACATGAGCTGTAAAAAAGCGCCGGCCCCGCGTGTGTAATTACGTGATGGTTTATAGCGCGAGTTACGGAGTGCTAAGTAACTCACTCCGTCCATTCAGCGTGTTCGTTGTTTAGTCCACCAAATCATCTTGTTTAGTCCGTCCACCAGTTCTGCGTTCCCCGTGGAAGTCTTGTACTAGTCTATAGGGCCCACAGTTGTTAGGTCTGTACGTAATTACAAAGAAATAAAACTTAAGTCCGTAACAAATAAGATTTATTCTAGAAATAGGTTCGATTCCCTAACTACAAATATTCTAGGAAAACACCGACAATATACTATGAATCGGAATCGTTAGCTCCTGTAGGCACTAGCAGCAGTAGGGCAGCAGTAGAACGTCTGTAGGTGACTGGGTAGGCAGCACGGCGTCCAAAGGGTGAAGTTGAACTTCACAGACGGTAGGGCGTCTGTAGGCGACAAGCTGGGTAGACAGCACGGCGTCCAAAGGGTGAAGTTGAACTTCACAGACGATAGGGCGTCAGTAGGCGACAAGCTGGGTAGGCAGCACGGCGTCCAAAGGGTGAAGTTGAACTTCACAGACGGTAGGGCGTCTGTAGGCGACAAGCTGGGTAGACAGCACGGCGTCCAAAGGGTGAACTTAAAATCCTGGAATCAGGCACAGGTGGACAATGAGTAATTGTCATAAGCACCGTGACTGCAGAAAAGCGGTAGGAGCCAAGCGAACGATCCCCTTTATTTCATCTACAGATATCAGTGTTCTAAGGTGCGGCAGTCACGGTGTATAGCAAATCAAAGCGGAAGGACTTACAATTAAAAACAGTGAAATGTTTATAGAACATAAAAGATAATGTCGGTACACTAAAATTCACTTAAAGCTATTTCAACGAAACTATGCTAATTCTATACATAAATATTGAAAACACTGTAAAATTTATAATACTAATTACGTTAAAAAAAAAACTAAACCACACAATATCACTAAGATGAATATGGACTGCGTTACAAGCATATATCTCAATAAAAGCACAACTTACCCGGTTAGGGGGTTACAATTCAATTATGGTTTGATAGTTTTGATTTTTAAACTATGTAGTATGGCACCAGAACAACACCTCCACAATCGGTGCAATTGTAGGTTAAAAGGGCTTTAAATTAGTATTAATTAGTAATTCGTGCAACGAACTAGCTTAAAACGGGAGTACTTGTAGCAGACGCAAGCTTACGGCAAAAGTCACAAGCCTCCGAAAGGAGCGAGAACGCGCCGCTCGATCGTTACTCGTCGCCACAGTTTACCTTAATTTATTTCGATATTGAAGGGTAAGAGTTTATTAGCACAGCAATGTAACACAGTATAGCCAGACACAGTCGCAGGCCGATCACTGGTGAACGGAGGTCAATAAGGGCGATAGCACCCTTTAAATACAATTTTCTTCTCACTAACCTGGTGTATACTGTGTCGACATCCGAAGCGGGATGTACCAGCCCGGCTGGATGTAGTTTTGGATTGGTTTACCAAAGCCGAGGCCCTGGATGATGGGGATGTCTGTGATGAGAAAAGGTCCTCGATGGAGGCCGATGTTGAAAAGTGCCTCTCAATTGCTGATGATATAAGGCATTGCGCAGCAGAGATAAAGCACCAGCGCGGGGCTGGCCGCTGTGAGGAAGCTGAGATGGAAGGCCCACGCTCTCACGGGGTTGTATCACGGTTGCCCCAGATACAGCAACCTAGGTTTGATGGAGAGATCGAAGAGTGGGTCAACTTCATTAATTTGTTTGATAGCATGGTGCATTTACGGGAGAGTTTGCCTAAATCCTATAAAATGGCACAACTAATGTCAGCTCTGAAGGGAGAGCCAAGGGAGCTGGTAGCGTACTTGACGGTAACGGATGGCAATTATGAAAATGCTCGTCAACTACTGGTAAAGTGTTACCACATTAAAATGAGACTAGTGGATGCACAGCTCAACAGGTTGTTTAGCATCCCATCAGTGACTCGGGTCTCTGCAATACAGGTTGAGTTGTTGAACCCGTTATTGAGTGTTACTAAGGCATTAGAATATTTGGGCTTGCCGGTTGAAGGTTTGAGCAATATCACGGCGCGAGTGCAGACAACCTGCCCACCTCTTCCCAACTAATTGAGTTTTTGGAGGAAGAGTGTCGGAGGGCAGAGAATATGCTCGCCGCTGATGACTAGATTTTGCCGATATTCGCCGGTCATGGAGCGCCCTCGGCTGGATCGCCGCCCCTCCACCCCTGTTCGTGGACGTCGTCCGGTAGAGCGCCGCGACTGGAGGAGCAACTACGAGGGGCCATGGGATCCCTTCGTCGGTGATGATATGCCCGGTCACTCGGGCTATTATGCGTGGGGCACCGGGGCTGCCCGCTAGGAATTTTTTTGTTTTTTTAAAAGACAACTCCCGCACTAGGAATAAATCCTGTGTCGCGGGGGACTTTACAAACATACATGAAACGGATACAAATAACACCCAGACTCAGAACAGCAATTTGTGGATCACTTAAAGTGTTGTCCTACGTGGGATTTGAACCCACGACACTTGGCGAAGTAGGAAACGGCGTGGTGACCGTTAAACCACTAGGCCAAACGTGCAGTCAAAAATTGCAGCCCAGTCAAGTGTTGCTCCCCAAACGGAGGCCATAGTCTTGCCCACTGCCTCCGTGTGTGTTTGGCATGGAATGGCAAGGCAACACACGCTCGTGCCCTATTGGATTCCGGTGCCCAGGGCTGTATTGTGTAGTAAGACCATTCGAGGCGTGGGTAATATCGTTGTAACGAACATCGTCGGGCAAGCTATATCCGCTCCAGTACTGATGATGACTGATGTGATGGGGCACCCTCTGGTGAGATTGAATCCGGCTGTTCGACTCCTGACATCAGATTTGAAACTGGCGGATCCCGATTTCGACACCCCAGGTTCAGTTGACGTGCTACTGGGAGTAGACGTTCTGGGTAGATTTTTGTTGTCGGATCGGCGGGTCTTGCAGCATGATCGACAAATCTTGGCTATGCGGTTATGGGTCCGGTCTTAGCCATGGTTGATTGATAAGAAGATTCGCTCGGAATTGTCGCACTTCCCGCGAACAGCGAACGCTGAGCCCAATTCTGTTACCGGCAGAGTGAAATGAGTTGCTTCTGAATTGATCCGGTTGGTACAGTCTTCGACCCTTGGAGCAGAATTGGAGAGCTTACGGACTGGGCATTCAAATCGAAAGGTGCTGTCGCGCGTCCCAACCCGTTTATAGATTCGGCCGGGTTGCTTCGGGTAGGAGTAAGATTGCGCAATGCGAATCTGCTGTATTCGGCTTGTCACCCCTACTGCTCCCCAAGGGAGGGCAGTTGGTTGAGTTGTTGGTGACTGATCGGCACGTCAAGAATGTACATGCAGGCTGTAACGCCTTGTTGGCTACACTTCAGAGGGAATTTTGGATTTTGTCTGGGCGTCGTACCATACGGAACATCGGATTTCGGTGCTAGCCTTGTTATTGGCTCAAGGCTGCCACGATGCAGCCTCTCATGGGGGATCTGCCCCTGATCAGGTGAATGAGGCTAGGCCATGGGCGGGTGTTGGTACGAACTTTGCGGCCCCTTTTATGGTGAAAAGCTCGTGGCTGCGGAACGGGAAGTAGTAAAAGGCGGACCTTTGTGTGGTCGTCTGTTTACCCACCAAGTCAGTACATCTCGAGCTCATTGCTGACCTCACGACGGAAGCTTTTATAGCGTGCTTGTATAGATTTGTTTCCCGAAGGGGACTGCCAACACTGATTCGTTCCGATAATGGAACCAACTTCGTAGGTGCAGAACGATACTTGCGAGAAGTAGTAAGTTTTTAAATGAAAACAAGGTGGATTTTGGAACAGCCCTCTCCCGTCGGGGTATTTTAATTTATTTATTCAGAAAAAACAATTCCTACATTGTATGCGAATATGCATATAAGTTAGAAATAATTACAGGCAAAAATAATGATGATGATCCGAAAAACAATTTCATTATTTCAAATTTAATTAAATAAAGAAGTTATTAAATATATGACTAACAATTAAAAAATGAAGAATTGGGATAAAGCAGGTATCAATTAATTATATAGTCGTTCAAGAATTAGTAAATCAGCAAAACAACAATGTCAAACAAATGTCAAATACAAGTGAAAATAACAGTCAACAAAAACCGTACTCTAATGTCAAATGCCAACAAAAGCAATAAAATTCCTTGGATGTCACCAAATAAATTAAAATTAAAATATTTAGCCAATAGACCTTCAGTCCTCCAGGTTGGCCCCATTGGGGCGGGATTTTGAGGCTATAGTTAAGTCAGGTAAGACGCATTTCCCGCAGAAGGAGGCTCCGGTGTCTGGCACAGATGTCTTTATGACATTGTATCGACCATTATTATGGCGTCATCGAAACGGTATATAAAGGGCAGACAGCGGTGGCGCGAGCTCATTCGAGCTCAAACGCTCGACGAGTCAACATCTCCTGAGGGGCGAAACACGTGTCGAGTATAGGTTTGGTTGCATGGCATGTTAATTATTTCTCACTTGTTTTGTATGTGTACATATGCATGATACCCATATGTGCATGTGAGTATGCATGACAGTGGGATTTGTGCCTTGCTTTCAGACCTGGATATTTGTATCGCGGAATTAAAGCTAAATATATTTCATAGCATTTAATGTCATGGATTTCCGCAAAGTAACGCCTGATTCCATAACTTACATTAACTTCAGGTCATTTCTTAATTAGATAGCCACTTAACGCGTTGCCCGAATACCCTTATGAGGGGGTGAAATTGTTGCAGTTGTCTCGGTATCAGATGTTGCAGCAGTTTTCTCAGGATTTTCGGAATTGTGAATGGACTAAACACAGAGTATGAACCCAAAATGCTTTTCGTTTTCTTTTTTGTCTTCTAGCAAGTCATATCACTATTGATTAGGGTGTCCCGAAATGTTTTATTCTTATTTTAGCTACTTAAGACCTCTCAAAAGTTGCGCTGTTAGACGTAGATTAGCGTAAAAATAATTCAAAAAATATTTAAAAAATATCCTTAGGGCTCTACCTGCATTTTATTTACTGAAAATTCGCAAAAACAACCTTGTAGTCAATGTCGTATATTGTATGTTTTATGAATCAATCCTGTTTTGTCTTGTAATTTTATCAATGAGAAAAGCCTCGGCTATGATTTGCAAGTATCGACAGGTTGTTTTAGCGATCAATCGGTTTGGATCGGACTTGCAAAATTCCTACAAAATTCATGTTTTGACTTGATTTTCGTACGTGCGCTACTTCTACAACAAGACAGTTCGTCTCATTTCTATTTCGATTTTACTTTTGTAAGGAGTTGTTCTATTCTTCTTTGAAAGAAAAACGTAATTTGCGTTACTTAATCATAAAAATGTGTTCAAGGCGAAGTGAGACTACTTGTACTATATTGGGACCTTATAAACAACTTGACGATCGCCAATTAACTGTTATAAAAGACGTTATTAAGTGCATTTTATTTACTAAAAGTGAATTAAAACTACAGAAAAACCGAAAAGATCCATCGAACACAGAAGTCTTTTCTATAGTTTCTGGAAAACTTAACACAATTTGGACCAAAGCTTCAATTCCCGTCGTTTCTAACTTTCGAGTTACTCAACTGCTAACCGCATATTTTAACAAATATTTATCACTAATAAGATATCCTAAAAGTAAGAGAAACGAAGTGGACAGAGCAAGCATGTTTTCCGAGTACTTCACAAACCGATACTGTACCGGTACGCGTGTTGCCGCCTCGTTCACAGTCGCTTTCAATAGAACCTTCTACTAAAAGTGACTTAAAGGAGTCTCCATCTAATTCATTTAGTCGGAACACTCTGACGCTGCCAACAGTAGCTAAGGTATGTGATCGATACGGACTATCAACGCGTTCGGCAGCTGCAGTCGCTTCAGCAGTCTTAATTGACGTAGGAATGGTATCTTCCGAAGATCTAAACCTTGTGATTGATAAAAATAAGATTCACAGAGCTGTTTCAAAGTCACGTACCCAAGCCAGCAAAGACATCGATAAAATTATTATAAAGAGTATCTACTTCGATGGGCGAAAAGATAAAACTCTCAAGATCAATAAAATATACAGCCGGTACCACCGAAAAGAAGTCTTAGAAGAACACATTTCAGTTCTTACCGAGCCGGGATCTATTTATTTGGGACATACGACGCCGGGTCGAGGTACTGCGAAAGGGATTGTCACTTCTGTTATAGAATTGTTAGAAAATCAAGGATGGAACTTAGAAGAAGTAAGTTGTGTGGGTTGCGATGGCACTCCTACAAATACAAGTTGGAAAGGAGGTGTCATTAAATACCTGAAAGACTATTTGAAGAGACCGTTACAATGGTGTGTTTGTATGCTTCACACAAATGAATTACCGCTTCGCCATTTGTTTATGTCTCTAGATGGTAGCACATCTGGGCCGAAAGAATACTCCGGACCTATTGGAAAACAGCTAAATGTTTGTGAAAGTAAACCACTAGTGTCTTTTTGTGCAGTGGCTGGCAATTTGCTCGAATTACCTGATGACATTGTGAAGGAACTAAGTACGGATCAAAAGTATCTGTATTAAATGTGTCATGCTGTGACGACTGGTTCTTGTTCCCCTGAGTTAGCGAGCCGCCAACCTGGAAAAATGGCGCATTCAAGATGGCTAACTACTGCCAATCGCATACTCAGACTTTATGTAAGTACTGTTTCGCCATCAAATAATTTAAAACTGCTTGTCAATTATCTGGTCAAAGTTTATGCTCCAGTTTGGTTCCTCATTAAGAAAAACTCATCATTCAAAGATGGAGCCAATCATATTTTTCAAATGGTTACATACTCCCGATTTTTACCTGATAAGCAAAGATCTATTGTGAATTCAGTGATCGAGAGAAACGCTTTTTGTGCTCACCCTGAAAACTTACTTGTTACCATGCTATTCGACGACAGAGAGCATATTCGAGAGCTTGCAGCTCGCAAAATATTAAAGGCACGAGAAGCAGAAATAAGCAATACTCGCAGGGTATTTAAAGTACCAAAACTTAACTTCGATGCGCGATATTACATCGATTTGATATTTTGGCAAGAGTGTGAGATATCCGCTCCACCGATTTTGCGACAGATGTCCGACGACGAACTGAGAATTAAGGCTAAAGAACAAAGCTTCGATGTTATTGATTTTCCTTGTCATACACAATCAGTGGAAAGATGTGTAAAGCTAGTGATGGAGGCTTCTCTAAGTGTCACGGACGCTACAGCTCGGGATGGTTTAATCAGAAGCAGATTAAAATCTCGCGCGGAAATGCCTAATTTTGGCGACAAGAACCAATTTCGTTTTTGAAATAAGCACTAATTATAAGTATTTAAACTTCACTGAACATTACCTTATGTCTTTGTAGTACCTATAAATTTGATTAAAACCTTTAAAACATTATTTTTGTATCATTTACAGTTTATGTTCGAAACCTCTAAAAATGGCAAATTTGAAAAACTTTTAGGATCGGTAGAGGCCCAAAGATGACAAATATTTTATTAAATGTTGCTATATTTGTAATCTATTCACAAAAACGCAACTTTCGATACCTCTTGCGTAGCCGTCGCTTTAAAAAAAAAACCCATACATGGACGGGACACCCTACTATTGATAGTTATTTATTTAGCAAAAACCATTTCCACGTCTTACCGAAGCGAAAATTTGAACAAGAGTGATTTTAATTCGTTTGTATGAACAATCACATTGAGGACGTTTGAGAAGCGCCAACGCAAGGTTTTAACGCACTGTTTTTCGAAGTCTAATGTGAATTAGGCCTATGAAGAAGAGTTGGACCATTGGAAAACAACTAAAGACTTTTAATGATCCTATAAAGTTTTTCAATATAATACTTTATAGTGGAAGCTACCCATTTGAAGAATTCAAGATATTACATATTTTTTAAATATTAAAAGTCATAGAAATCATTTTACTTAATAAATTTTACATTATTTTACCTAAAAAACATATTTTCATTTCAGAACGGAACCTTCAAACGATGGTTTGGAAGGCAGTCGAAATCTTACACAACAAGGTTTAGTATCATTTGCGTACCAAGTCGCCAAGGGGATGGAATATTTGGCATCGAGACATGTAGGCGATAAATAGATTTTTTTAAATAATTTACTATTCAAATACAAAAATCTCACAAAATTACGTTTACGGTTGTTTTCAGTGCATACATCGAGATTTAGCTGCCCGGAATGTTCTGGTATCTGAAAACTTTATTCTTAAAATTGCTGACTTCGGGCTAGCGAAAAACATCGAAACAGACTACTATTATAGAAAGAAAACATCAGGAAAGTTACCGGTGCGGTGGATGGCACCAGAGTCACTTAACAGTATGCTGTTTACTGTAAAAACTGATGTGTGAGTATTAAGATGTATTTTTTGTACCGCTTGACACTAGTTTTTTTCTGCATGAAAATAAGCTGTTGTCCTTTTCCGTACCTCTTACGTGTAAGTATATCGGGTGATATTTAAATATATTTAAGACTTCAACTGTGGTTACGCCATATTGTCATTTTGTAGAATTTATCTATAATTGATTGATGAATGCGCCATCCTCTCCTATCCTTTTCCTTCATACCTCAAGCTACGATTGCGAGAGCGAGAAAGAGAAGCATTCAACGCATCAAATGTCACTTGTGATTTGACAAGTTTCGAAGAAGTCCACCGTGAACCTTTGAAGAAGAAGGTTGTTTCGTGCCCGCATCCCGCAAGGACTTCACCGCACCCGTAGGAAGGAACTACGTCCCAAACCGCCGTTGAGAATAGTTAGTCGCGCTAGCAAAATACTGATTGAAGTGTTTAAACCCGCATATATACCAATTTGATTTAGCAAAGTGTTAGCTTCCGTTACGGACAGTCACGGGCGACGTGGATCTACCCGACGCAACTCGCATCATCAGCCCACATCCACGAGTGAAGATACAGCAGAAAGGTAAGTCCCTACCCATACTAAGAACTATCCTTGTCAAACCCCTGATTTTCCCTAAGGCAGTTCATTTCCCTTATTTCGCATTCATTCAGTCAGTTTTAGAAACCGCAAATACAGTCCATTGAGTTTTGGTCCTTCTCAAA
Organism: Diaphora mendica; assembly: GCA_949125395.1. NCBI lineage: Eukaryota > Metazoa > Arthropoda > Insecta > Lepidoptera > Erebidae > Diaphora > Diaphora mendica. The sequence continues at coordinate 4,825,176 of OX421331.1, read as the reverse complement.
CCGGATCAACCATATTTTGGTCTGAACGAGCTGGACACCGCATCCCATAGATTCATTCGCACATCCAAACTTCATGATAAGATTTGCCTTTATCTAACACAATTTGCAAGGAAACAAAAGTTTGTAATTATTTTAAGCAGTTGAGAGTAATCCTACCCACACGTTCACCTCTTTAACTCCTGTATGCCAAGAACAACAGAAGTGGCCCGCGAACTCAGCGACTTACGACACGTAACGAAATTAATCAGACAGAAACTGGAGGAGTTCGAAATATAATAAGCCCACTTAACTTATTAGCAAAAGAGGGGGACAAAATGAAAAAAATAGCAGACACGGATATAAAATATTAAGGTGCCGATAGACCTAAAATATTTTGGCGTAACGTAACATTCATGGCGAGCGTATTACGTTACGCCTTAATTTTAGGTCAGTACAACCCCAAGCGTCGTCGCGAGCACGATTTAACGAACGCGACTGGCGCAAGCGCTGCTCGCTGCAATAACCTATAACATTTCAGCGTAACGTAAGGTTACGAAAAATGTGCCGAAAAGTTTTAGGTCAGTCAGCACATTTAGACTCTGATATTTTATGTCCGTATTCTACCCTATTTTAAAAAGGTGTTAGATATTTTTTTCATTTTGTCTCCCTCTTTGCAAAGGAGGGAAGTTGGCTTATTGTATTTCCAACTTATCAAAGCTTCTAAGTGACATTCGGTTTACATTTGCAGAATGTTTACATGTAGAGTCAGGTGATGAGCATTGATAGGTACAATGGTACTGATATTAATATGGTAATGGAGAGACACTTAGTTAAGGTAAACCTAGACTCTTTCAATATTAGTTTGTATCAACAGGTGTTCTAATCTACCACCACATACGCTTACTAGGCGGAATGATCATATGAATCGTAGAGAGCAGCTCAGTTGTTGACCTTGGGAAATTATTAGTAAACATATACTAATAGATATATACTAATAGCCATTCCACACCAAAGATCCTGATAAATCAACTCTCATAGTAACATACAAATAGTTCCAACTCACCTCACGTGGACAGCAAATTTATTTCTCAAAATCTAATATAAAACTTCTTGATAGCTGGTCCTTTGGCATCCTTCTCTGGGAAATAATAACGCTGGGCGCTACACCGTACCGAACTGTTCCAGGACAATATCTGTTCCAATATCTTAGAGCTGGATATCGTTTGGAGAAACCACCTTGTTGCAGTATTGACTTGTAAGTGCCCTTTTTATTTTCCGTGTGTCTACCACCTCCTGGTGGTATATCGGACTCGAACTGACTAAAACCGTACGCCGTCTCGGTTACTAGAGGCCGGGGAATCAGGTGTTCCTGGAAACCAGGAATCCAGGAAAACCCTGGAACCCCGACGTACCTCGTGCCGCCGACGGTTCGTAGATGGCCCTACTGTGTGGGAACCCTGGTTTTCCCGTTGCTATCCCCGAGGCGCGCACGCTCCGCAGCGTCCGCGCCTCAACCCGAGCCTGCTTCTGCTAGGGTGACAGATGGCCTCATCTGTCACCCTAGCAGAAGTGTGTGCAGTCGTTTGGCCTAGCGGTTTAACGGTCAACACGCCGTTTCCTACTACGCCAAGTGTCGTGGGTTCAAATCCCACGTAGGACAACACTTGTGTGATCCACAACTTGTTGTTCTGAGTCTGGGTGTTCTTTGTGTCCGTTACATGTATGTTTGTAAAGTGCCCCGCGACACAGGATTTATTTCTAGTGCGGGAGTTGTCTTTAAAAAAAAAAAAAACCCCGGCCGTGGCCCTCAGGGTTGCCTCACTACTCACTCACTGTGCGTCCTACCACACGCCGTCACAAGCGTGTCATCCGCATAGCACGTGACGGCGACACCATCTAAGAATGCACCGCGATGCACCCAGTCGTAGCCAATGTTCCACAGGAGTGGCCCTAGGACCGACCCCTGCGGGACACCGCACGACATTTCACGTCGACCGAGACCGGTCCTACTTGGGTAGATGACGGCTCTCTCCGACAGATATGCCCCGACTATGCGGCGGAGGTAATAAGACACTCGGTGATACACTAGTGCGCTTGTAAGTGCCCTAAAGCATGTTTATAAGAACTTCTAAATTTAAGATCAACTCACGGGGTTTCAGCTATGATTAATTGGTTTTTGTCAAAGACATAAAAAAAAAAAATGATGTTCGTTTCAGGTACTTGCTTATGCGTGAATGCTGGTCGTTCTCTCCCAAAGATCGGCCTTCCTTCACCCTGTTAGCAGAAGAACTGGACAGGATTCTCACAAAGATGACAAACGTAGAATATCTTGACCTTAGTTCTCCTGAATCAGAAACCTCACAAGTTACAAAAACATGAGAATTTCAAGAAATATAAGTCCTGAAAACAAAACTCTAACTTTAAGTACTGACGGGTAGTTCTGAAAGAGGCTGCAATTCTACTTCAATCAAGTCAAAAAACAGACCATAGTGCATCGACAATGGTGGCATGCAGATAAGTTGACGCAGATTCCACACTCCCTAGACTCTTGTAAAGTTTTGAAAATTGCCAGGACTTATTGTGTATAAATGACATACTAATATTAGTGCAACTGTAAAATCTTAGCCTTTTTGAATTAAAAAAAAACCATCCAAGTGCGAGTCGTATTCGCGCACCTAGGGTTCGTACTAACCTGAAGGTATATTATATGATACTAGTTGTTGCCCGTGGCTCCGCCTACGTATACGTCGGTTATCGCGGCAAATAGTATCCTATGTGTTATTCTGATGTATTAGCTAAATTACTGTAAAGTTTCATCCAAATTCGTTCAGTAGTGTATGCGTGAGAGAGTAACAAACATCCATCCATCTATCCATCCATCTATCCATCCATTCATCTATCCATCCATACTTACAAACTTTCCCGTTTATAATTTTAGTATAGATATACAAAAAATTTATGCTTTTTGCAATTTTTCCTTCATATGTGCTATAAGACGTTGCTTCGTACCAAATTTCAAGCTTCTTAGTTCACGGAAAGTACCCTGTTGGTTTTGATTCCCTTGCGAGTATCTAAAATTTACAGCAGAAACGGCTATATCTTTTGATTGCGTTGGCTTAGAAGTTAGGTTTTTTCACAGCTCCAAGGGACTGTAGAACTGAGTATTTGATATGAATTTTAGCTTTTGATCCTATAAGGGTTCCGTTTTTTTCCCTATATTATATTATCCTAATTACTATATTAGCCTAATTACTTAATTATATTAACATTTTTCTAGCCTGTCGGTGTCGGTGTTGTAAAAGTGTTTGTAAAAACCAATTTACAGAAATATATGACTTGACTTAGACGATTATACAGTCCGCGAGACATTTACTACAATATAATAAAACAAGAAGCAAAAATAACAAAACAAGTAGGTTACGAAACAATTAAAACTATTAACAACTCGAATGTACATAGACAAGATTATGAGTGCATGTGTAGTGTATGGACACAACTCATACACAAAAAGAAGATGCGGCGTGTGTCGTCCTCCCTCCGCATACTCGCTGATACTTAAAACTGTATTCTGTCGACACGCACGATGTTCCGAGCCGCCATAAAGTTTGGTTCAGACTAGACCAACCCACTATATGTAGTTGAATAGTTGGCCAAAACCTCTTTTCAACGGAGAAGCAGTGGACTGTTAAAGGCTGTTCAATATGTTTTTTTTTGTTTTTTTTTTTTTTTTATGTTTGGCCCGCCAAAATGACTCTACTCTGCCTGATGGAAAGCATAAGCAGAATCCAAGAGTAGTGGTCACCATGCTCACTGCGAATGCAGACAATGCAGCATGGCGACCCACACCATGGCGGCCTAGTGATACTTCTGCATCTTTTAGTCTAGTCAACAAGTATGGAACTTGTTGACTAGACTAATTGGGCCTCCGGTCTCGCACTCACCAACGAAACACGACAGCACGCTGTCATTTTACGTTAATTTTCTGTGCGAGGGTAGTACCGCCCCGGTCGAGCCGGCCCGTTCGTGCTGAAATCAGCGTGGCTCTACTACCTTCAGATATGTAAAGGAAAGTGCTTGTTTTTGTGTTCGTTACCATTAGATTGCAATAATATGATAAATATACATATTTTTGTTATTTTTTATTTTTGTAATTTTTTTATTACACAACGCCATCTGTCCCAAACTAAGCAGAGCTTGTATTGTGGGTACTAGACAGCTTATATAAATACATATATACTTTTCTGTAAATACTTACATAATATACATAGAAAACACCCAACCTCTGAAACAAATATTTGCAGATCATACAAACATTTGGTTCGACCCGGGAATCGAACCCGTGACCTCATGCACAGTAGTCACGAACGCTGCCACTGCGTAACAATAATAATACAATCTATATATCTACACTTATAGTATAAAAGTAACAGGTTCAATTCTGTACATTAAAGATATTTTGAATTATTTTTTTTGGAGGCCTCTAAAATCGATAATGAAGCCAAAACTGCAGATGTATCGCCTGATGACCCGCTTGGACCACTTTTGTCATATCTAGTCAAGAAAAAGCGGAAAGAGTCCGCATGTTTACAACTTACACACAAACTTAGCAACAAAAAAAACAACAAAGTAAGAACGGATAGTATTCGTATTAAAAATCTTTATTTCCATATATTTTCGTACACATTTTTTACCCACACATCAATTCAACAAATATACATACAAGGCGCAAAAATACTTACTACATTTATATAATTACTGTTTTATTAAAAGTATAAAATTAACTAATAATAATACCGATCATTGCGTTTAAAAAAAATTTTTTGCAAAAGTTCACATAAAAAAAAAGAAAAAAAAATCGTACTCTCAAACTACAAATTATAACTATCATGAATAAACTTCCTGACTACTATTTACAAAACAATCTCATACTAATTTCTTCTAATTGATTACATATTTATTACAATTACATAAATAATTAAGTACATAAAACATTTGGTGGTGAAATGCAATGTCTATTCTATCCTAAAAACGAAAACGTCACTGGAAATCCACTTTCCCAAAAATAACTTCAATATAATAATTTCTTATTCGGATTATTAGGTTGACCTTTTAATATGACTTCAAAATGCAGACATTTCTGAAAGGTTTTAAAAACATTGACTAAATGACATCTTATCCGAATGTAGAGCTAAATTGGTTATTTCTTTGAAAATGATTGAAAACCTACAATATTATCTCGATCTAGATTATTCATTAAATGCTTTTATTCCTATTCATAGTTTCATTAGATTGAAAGGCATATTTTTAATTAAAATATAACTAGGAAATAGAAAACTTCAATGAAAGCCTATCTAAAATACCTAAAATGCAACAGCCGTTTTATTTCGTTCTACCTTAAAAAAAGACAGTTTGTAAATACTTAATATTAATATAATAAAAACCATATAATGTATATCCTCGTCATTCACAAAAAGACTAGGTATTAATTTTTGTTTGCTAATGTTTCTATTATAAGATACTAACTATTTTTATACACCATAAAACCGATTATCCCAATTGATTGAACAAATTTTCCCAATTTATTCGACAATGTGTGTATTTGATAATTTGGGAAAAATAAGACCAATTTCACTATTACCAGTGTAAAAAACATCCAAAATATGTTCGATATTTACAACTTATTTATTTTTCAATTATATTGTATCTAATTAAAAATAAGTAATTAATTAAGGCTTTCCTCAATTTGCACGTTTACTTAGAATTTAAGAAAAACACACTTTCTTTTAAATTATGATCCTTTTATAAAATGATGACTTTCCAATGAGCGAAGTACTGGAATATGTATTGTGTGTGTATGCATGTGTAATATATACATGTGTGTATATGTAGAACGCAGCCAAGCTAAGTTTGCACTGTCTGACTTGTGCGATAGGGTTAGCATCTTTGTCAGCGATACACGTCGTACAACTTTGCGACAGAACACAGACAGAAGTACAAACTTAGCTTGGCTGCGTCCACATGTTATAATGTTTGTAATTTAAATACATTTTTATATCAAATCGTGTTATATTATTAAAATATTTCGAGTTCGCCAGACCTAGATTTAATTCAAATATCTCTCTCAGATTTATGGTATAACAAAAATAATTTATAAATACAGTAACTAACGATAATGCTCTAAAACTTCATAATACTATTTTACAATGAAACACAAACTTTGGTACAAGTATATTTACATATCTTTGAGTCTATTTACACAAAATATCATGCAATACTTTGTTCCATAATGCAAAACCTATTAATAAATATTATTATAATAAATACTTCTTTATAAACTTCCTCCCGATCATGGTAAATATATTAAAATAATAAAAATAAAAGCCTTGGTACACTAGTTTTTGTTAAAATTTATATTTTTGAAGTTTTTTATGATGAAATCAGTAGGTAGTCGCAAAGTGCGCTGTCGGCCTATAAGGTGGGGTTTGGCAACGTTTCGGATGGTAGAATATAAAAAATATAAGGAAAAAAAACCCGATGTATTTTTCGAATAAAAATACCAATTTTTATAACATAAGCAATTGATATAAATTTTAAAAAGTAGACGTTCGACTTACGACGAAATAAATGGTAATGGTATAAAACTAAATAAATTCATCTTCAGATATAAATTGAAATAAGCTATGAGTTTACTTAAACCGTATTTATTTAAATTTACTAGTAAACAGTCACAAATAATATAGTGACTAGTATAGCTTGATACTTGAGAGTTACGATTACTTATAATACTGAGTCTCTTGACAACTTTATCATTCAGTCAGTCAGCAGTCCAAACTATACCTGTCTTCAAACTAATATGTACTTTACAAAACAGTCACGAGAGCTGATATTGACTTGGCATCTGAGTAAAAAAGCACCTACAAGTTAATTTGTTTATGGCTTTCATTCAATACTAGCAGCTCCCTTCGGTGTTACCCGCATTTGTTGTTGTGCCATTACATCAACAACCGCGAGTAACACCGCACGGTGCAGCTAGTCTAAAAGTAGCCTAAGTTACTACTTATATCATCAGCCACCTGCCAGTGAAAGTTCATAAAGTGTAAAGTACCTACCACAGCTATTACAAGGTGATTATCGACTGATTACTAGAAAATAAATTATTTTTATCATACAAAATGACAGTAATATCTACACGTAATTATATTTTATCATGCATTCGCATTGGTGGGTTCAATATTTATCGATGCATAGACTAATACTTTGTTTAAGCAGAGTCTTAACAAAAGTATTAATAGCTTTTAAACCATCAAAATATTTAAATGGCTTCTAGTGTTCATTCTTTCCGAAATTATCGCTGTTCTAAAAAACAGAGAATGACGGTAGCTCCATCAATTTCGTTTCCGCGGAAAAACACTTCTACTTAAAATTCAATTTGTTTCTAGTGAAAAGAAACAGAAGCTACCAAGACAGAGCTCCCGTTTTTATTTGCAATGACAACATTGCAATTCAGCCTATGGAATATCTCCAACTTCTTTATGAAGTCTTATTTGATAAACGGAAAATCACTATCACTTTCATCACCAGAGCCATCGTAGCTTGATGGCGGGGTGTCTAGCTGAGGAAGACCCAGGTCTAAGTATTCCTGGTTCGCTGTCACTGTAAGAATTTTATCTAGGTCTTCAACCAGTTCGGTGAAGGAAGGTCGATCACCGGGAGAAAATGACCAGCACTCGCGCATTAGCATGTATCTGGAATCAAAATTTGTAAGTTTAGTAGAAGTGTATAGTAATAACACTATTTATATTATTATTTTTTTGGAACATCTAACACACAACGTCATCTAGTCTCAAACTAAGCAGAGCTTGTATTATGGGTACTAGATAACTGATAAAAAAACAAACATACTTTTTTTGTAAATTCATACATATAATGTATAAAAAACTTCGAAACAAATATTTGCAGATCATACAAACATTTGATACGACCCGGGAATCGAACCTGCTGAAGTAGCTTATGTAGGGTGATGCAGATGTATTTATTAAATTTTTTGACAAAGATAAAGTTGAAAAGACGACATTGATAAACATTATTCGCTTTTAACGACTTACATTTCAAGACTACAGCAAGGCGGCTTCTCCATTCGATGGCCTGCACTTAGATGCTGGTACATATATTGTCCCGGCACTGTAGGATATGGCGTACCACCTAGTGTCATTATCTCCCAAAGAAGTACGCCAAATGACCAGCTGAGGAAATAAAACAAAAGATTTAAAAAATATATTATTAGCTGTAACATCATTACGTAATCTAACTACATCTAACACCTTTGATAAAAAAGCCATCGGGACCAGTCTTGCCTTCTCGAAAATCGTCAATTCTTAAGCAGCTGATAATATTCACTAACTAATGGTAGAATGATCACAAGAAACTTTGATTTTTTAGTTTTAATAAAGCAAAAGAACTGAGATTAATTCTTTACTATAAGTATATTCTTTACTATACTACATAAACATTACTGATACTCACACGTCAGTCTGGGTAGTAAAAACTTTATGATACAAAGATTCTGGAGCCATCCACCGCACTGGTAACCTTCCTTCAGTCTTCTTTCTGTAGTAGTCATTACTCTGAACATCCTTTGCCAGACCGAAGTCAGCAATCTTGAGGATGCAATCGTCGGATACTAAAACGTTGCGAGCGGCTAAATCCCGATGGATACACTGAAAAATATAGATTTAACTGTGAATATCAGGTCAAATGTAAAAATTATTTAGGTATTTAGTAAATTTTTATATGGAGATATAACTTACACGTCTAGAAGCTAAATATTCCATTCCTCTAGCAACTTGATATGAGAATGACACTAAATCCTTTTGAGTAAGCGTCTTCTTCTCTTTCAAGTCTTCTATTGGTGACTCGTATCTAATACAAAAAATAGCATATCATTTTTAACTTGTAATAAATACAACATTCTCAGGAAGGTCTATTTTGTAGTGGAATGTAAACATACCTATTCCCAGGGCGATGATTCCTCAAGAATTCTCTCAAATTACCATTAGGTGCATATTCAACGATGACGTATAGCGGCCCATCTTGTGTACAGCATCCCAGCAAGTTGATAATATTGACGTGTTTCCCGATCATTTTCATCATTTCCATTTCTGAAACTAATGCCATCATCTCCGCATCCGTGTGGCCTTCTGAAAATTCAAATTATATTTATATTAAGTGATGGGGCTGACGCTTTGTAAACATTTTTGTTTATTTAGCCCGGCAAACAAGCAGACTTATCGCCTGATGGTAAGCGATTACCGCCGCCCATGGACACCCGCAACACCAGAGGCGTCACAAGTGTGTTACCGGCCTTTGGGAGATGGTGGGAGAATATAGGGGTTGGGGTGGGGTATGGGCCTCCGGTATCCTAACTCACTCGGTGAAACACAGCGCAAGCACTATTTCACACCGGTTATCTGTGAGGCCGTGGTATCACTCCGGTCGAGCCGGCCCATTCATGCCGAAGCGTGGCTCTCCCACGTCATTAATGAGAGCATGAGAATAGAATGCAATTAGCTATTAACTTCTAGAAAGAAATCACAGACAGGAATTGGAGATAATGAAATGGATGTCATGCTACGAGTACTTTGTACGTCACCTGATGCTAGCAGATTTTACTTTTTTTTTTTTATGTTTGCCCGCCAACATGACTCTACTCTGCCTGATGGAAAGCATAAGCAGAATCCAAGAGTGGCGGTCACCATACTCACTGCGAATGCAGACAATGCAGCATGGCGACCCACACCATGACGGCCTAGTGATGCTTCTGCATCTTTTAGTCTAGTCAACAAGTATAGAACTTTTATAGATTTATAAGCCAGGCAGAATTTTTGGAGCCTGATAATTGTATTTTGTGGATTTTGAATTTCTGTTTTTTTTTTAATTATAATTTTATACACGACTTCGACATTTGGTTATTTCTCTTAGTACCTAAGTAAACATTAAACCCTTACCTTTTAACATTTTAACGGCTACAACAGACTGCATTCCTGGTTTTAGTATTCCCACACACTCTGCCTTCACTACCTTGCCAAATTCTCCTTCTCCTAATATCTTGCCTAACGCCAGCATTTCCCGAGGCACCTCCCAGTCGATGTCCATTGGCAACTCATATTCTGACATCATCATTGAGTCGCTTGTATTGTTTTGGACTTGAGAGAGTTTCTGCTTTTCGATCTTCACTACTGGCATTAGCTGCAAAATAAAGGAATGTGTCAGTGCTACATAATATCCACAAAAATTAATGTTACCTTGAGAGGTAAACAAAAAAAGTAGTGACTCTTCAGATCTATGAGAAAGAAAATTTATTTTTAACCCCTGACGCAAAAAGAAGGGTGTTATAAGTTTGACGTGTCTGTCTGTCTGTCTGTTTGTCTGCCTGTCTATCTGTGGCACCGTAGCTCGCGAACGGATGAAGCGATTTCAATTAAATTTTTTTGTATGAAAGGTGAGTTACGTGCGAGTTTTCTTAGACATGTTTCATGAAAATCGGTTGAGTCGTTTAAAAGTTATAGGGGTGAAAGTGGGGAAGAATAACCGAATGTCTGCAAAAATATCATTGGCGTATGATGATTACTCGATTAAGTGTTTGAGTAGGGTTTTTTTTTTAATTTTGAATTTTAGCTTGTATATGGAGTGTTTGATACAATGTTTACAACATATTAGAAGTTCAAAACAGATCTGTCAATTGACTTGCGGTTTAGGGATTACGTTTGGTGAAAACTAGCTCACAGTAATAACTAACCTTCTTTTTTTTTATGTCGGTTAAAAACTGTCAGTGAAATCATTAAATTAGTAGGTGTGACTCTGCTAAGGCCGTTGGCAATAGATTCTTACTATGCCTTTTCTTTATTCTCATGTATATAACAAAAAATATAGTTTTTAAGACTTGATGAACTTAATGGTGATTTTTTTTTTTTATTTCTAAAAAGATTAAATATTTCTAAAACACACTTACCAAAGGTTCACCGGTAGCGGTAGGCGATCCATTTAGTTGCGGCTTCTCTACAGTAACCTTTTTGGTCCAGTGTGTCACTATGACTGCTCTAGCCGTTTCTATAGCCAATTGTTTTTGTTCCTTCTCTCTCTTCAACTTCTTACAGATCATCACTACGATGATAGCTGCTACGAAGAACATGGCTCCAAGGACAGCAGTCAGAATGTTGATGAGCAATGTGTGCTTTCCGTGATCGGGCGCTTCTAGCACTGGTTGTGCTAAAAAGAAAGTAAGAACCAGATATCAGGCATCAGGATACCCACTAACCGATCCACTTTTAAGCCACACAAATTCTACACAGACATGTTAACGGAGAATTGCTTCATCATTTGTGTTTACTTAAACATGTTCACGTTACCCTCTTAGGGATGGCATTTTGAAAAATACTAAAATACGTATTTCATTACTTTAACCCCACTATATTTTTTTAAAATTCTAAGCAAATCTATCACGAGAATAAAAAGTTTCATATAAATTTTCATTTCCTATTTTATCCCCTTATGGATTTTCCCTTTCTTAGTGCTCACTTACGTTACCTATATAAAGACTCTACATACAAATTTTCATAATTCTAGGTTCAGCGATTTGGGCTGTGCGTTGATCTCTGGGTATCTTGGTCAGTCACATTCCTCTTTTATATACGCATATAGAACATATCCTATATATTGTATAAATTGTGTATACCTATCTCTAATTTCTATATGCACAGATTTCTATTACCCACTGAAGAAAATAAAAGTGCGAAATACATGTAATTTGATTTCGCATACACACATACAATTATTGATGTATATCGTGATGTGATGATTGATCGTGTCAGTGTCGAATGCATTTTTCAATTCCTTTATCGATTGTATGTAATAGACTACTGGTATTTTATTGCAATACGGCAAATGAATCCATTATAAAGTTAAACATGTGTAGTTGATTGTTTCAAAAATTAAAAATAAAAGGTCACTGAACTAGTCTATCGTAGTTTAGATCGAGACCAAACACACATATATACACACATCAAAAGTGTCTAGGGATCAAGTATTTTTATGCGGATTTCTTGAGATTGAGGTGTGGCTTTGGCCCTGGCCTGCTCAGTCGCCAGACTTGAACCCGATTGAGCATGCATGGGATATGCTACAGAGAAGAGCTCTGCCGAATATGGAGGGTATCCAGTCGCAAGAAGACCTTTTTTTGTTGTTGCAACGAACATGGGCGGCCATTCCACAGCGTGATTTGGATGAACTCATTTTGAGTATGCCAAACCGATTCTTGTGTTGTTAGTGTTCGCGGTAGAAACACGGATTATTAATTGTTTAAGTTACCTAATAAAATTTTAAAGAAAACTGTTATTTCAGTCTTTTTTTCGAACTTTAATGTTAGTGGTTCAAATGTCAAAAATCCCTTTATTAGGAAAATGGCAAATTTCTTTATTAATGCAAAGGTGACTTGGTTTATCGTTACTGTGACAAACGAAAACACTTTATTTGATGAATCCTTAAAGAAAATTTTAATTAATATCAATCAGGAGAAAAGTTATTGCAAAAATATATGTTGATCCCTAGACACATATGTTGATCCCTAGACACTTTTGATGTGTGTATTTACGCCTATTTCTCCAAAGTGGTATGCAGAGGCATATTAATCGCCCAATCAGGACATTTTATTTGCCAGAGCCACATCCGTCGATCAGCAGGTGTGTACTACTTGCAGGTAAGCTTGACTTGGGGCCCTAAATTTTTAGTGGAAACCCTACGCACCCTATGAACACGTGACAAAACATGAGCATGAGAAAGTGAGGCTACACTATTACAGTTAGGTTTTTAGTGTACTCGCAATACAACATTTCTCCTTCTCTCCTGGAGACTAAAGTGTCCAAAAGTATACTAACATTCTAAAACTGACAGGAATCCTTTGGCCGTGGTATTCCCAAGAGTGTTAAGGGCCACACAAACATACCAGCCCTCGTCTTCTCTAGTTACATTGTAGATTGTTAATTGTTCTGGTTTATCGTCTGGATTTTGGCTCTGTAAAAGTAGAATATAAATATTATGCTTTGGACTAGAATTTTCAAATACAACTGTGTGATTCAAAAAGTTTTAGACGTTAAATGGAATATATCTAATCTTATTGTCCACGTGATTTTAGATTAGATCGATACTGATAGTCAAAACTAATTATAAAATAGTTCCAGTGTTTAACCAATATCAATGTTATATTTTTATCATACTTTGAAGCAGAATTTTGCAAACATATAAAAAAAAATGTTTAGTAAACCGTACATTATTATAAAAAATAATGTTTCCACTATAAGAACTCATATCTTCAAATAATTGACGATGCAATTTTTTTCTTGTTGTTTTTGCTAGTTAAGCACCTCTACAATAGCCTTAACAAATAACTTTATGAAACCTAACTCTGAATCGTATTTACTATTATAACACCACCAAAAGGATGCAGAAAAAAATAAACAAGAAATTAAATAATACTGATATTTGGAATGCCATTAAAAACAATCAAAAGCCATTAAATATGAGCAGAACTGGTAAAGCTTTAGCACTTTAAATATAAACGATTTTCTTAGATTCTGTCTATGCTTTCCACCAGACAAGAGTAGTCACTTTGGCAGTCGAGTTGTAACTAATCTGACTGCAATGACGGAGATCGTGAATTCGATTCCAAACAATAAAATTAATTGTGTGATCAGCACGATTATTTGATGTCTGTCTGTGAGTAATTTATGTGTGTATGTGTTGAGAAATATTTAAGTATTAAATTATAAGCATATATGTTTTTTTATGGGACTAATCCCGCCCAACACATAACTCCTGTACACCAGGATCAACAGCGGTGACCCACGAACACACCGAGTTATGACACTCGGGAAATCCCAGGAAAAATTAAACTGTCTTGGAACCCGCAACGAACTTAATCAGAAGAAAACTGGAGGAGTTGGAAATATAATAAGTCCACTTCCCTCCTTAGCAAAGCGGGAGACAAAATGAAGTCAAAATAGGCAGACGCCTTTTTCAAACCGGGAAGCACCACGGATAAAATATTATGGGTACTAAGTGAGCTATATTTGATTTCTATAGTATGTATGGCAGAATCGCTTAAACGCACGGAAACTCACCGCAGTTGACACAAGATCCCCTTAATATACTACCCCAGACGTCATTTGTAAGCTTATATGTTTATCAGCATTCTGATATCATAGCACAAGCTCTGCCTAGTTTGGGTTCAGGCTGCCGTATGTGCGATTTGTAAAGCCGAGTCTCCACCGAACAAAAGTTAGCAACTTTCGTGTTGTCAACACGTGTTGGTGACAGAAGTTTCTGTAATTTCCTTGAGGTGGCAACAAAAATTGTCAAAAAATGTTGGGAACTGTGTTTCTCTTTTTGGCGGTAAACATCAAAATTACGCTTGTTGCAAATATTTATTGACTCTGGAGACGCTTAGTTGGAAAGTTTTTCAAATTGTTGGCGACTCGGTGTAGACACAACGGAAACAAAAGTTGGCGATTTTCTGAAGAGTTGCAAACAGTTGGAAACACTGAAATTGCCAACAATATTGGTGGAGACACGCCTTAAAGTTAATTGATATTGTGAGCATAACTAGCAAAGCTAATTTTACTCGTACGCATTGCTATACCACAAATATTATGAAGCGTTTTAAATATACATGCACATGCAATCAAAAACAAATGAAGGACATAAAAGAACAGTGTCATGCGTTAGTCACATTTCCCTCACCGACACAATTTTGTTCTTATCGAAGTAAACAATAGTCTCCTTTGCAGTCGTATCATTGGGATCGACGGTGTAGTTGTAAATGTAATCGTCTCTGGTGAAATACAGCCAAAAGATCGAAGGGTGCATATCAGTAAGGAACTGACAGCTAAATCGAGCTGTCTCTCCAACCAGAATCGTCACATTATCTGCACCACGAGTCAACACCGGCTTCGCATAAAGACGTTCTATAAGGAAATTGGATGATTAGAAATGTGGAATGATGAAAGTAAATTTTTTTTGGTGATTGATGGATTAACTCTGAATTATTCGCCGGCTTAGATTACTCCAAGCTTCTTTACGAACCTTGATGTGGAATTCCAAAATAAACAAATCTGCAACACATGAAACGAAATAGAATCGGAATCTGAGTGTATGTTTTGTTCAGTTTGCCATTTTTAACGGTCTATTTTTGTGTAGAAGAAATCGTTGACAAAGTTGAAATGCTATTACCAGAATCTTTTATTTGATTAGTATCCTAGAATTTTTTTTATGAAATTGGTTATACTTAATACGTAACTTACCATTTTCCACCGACTTCAAAAAGGAGGAGGTTCTCAATTCGACAGTTTTTTTTTATTTATTTTTTATGTTTGTTACCTCATAACTTTGGACTGGGTGAACCGATTTTGACGATTCTTTTTTATTTGAAAGCTGGTGCTTCTCGAATGGTCCCATTTAAATTTGGTCCATATTGAAGTCGGATTTTTTTTTGTTAAAACTTGTAATTATTGTCGACATAATGAATTTATAACATTTTTAGCTTAATAATAAAAAAATAAAAACAATATAATGTTGATTTTTAAATAACTAACCACCACCATTAACCATCACCATTTAAATTTACCTTACAGTGACACCTCCTAATATCATTTTACTCATAGTTAGATGTGAATTTATTTTATCTAAAACCATTAAATAAATCCAATACCATGTTTTCTTAATACGAAATTAGTTAGTTACACAAGTCTAATATTATGAACATTTCCGAATTCTCCACTTCCCTTCTCTCTCGTTTACCAAAACCTATTCCTCAGTTTCCATTAATATACCATCACCATTTAGTGATAGCCCATCAACCAAATGAATAGAATCAGTGACCTCTATCACAACTCCATTGGGTATCGGCATATCACTGGGTCCGACCTCGACATCTTTCATGGAGTAGTTAGAGGGTTTAAGCCAATACATGTAAGGTTCAAGGTCGGAGACTGGAGGGCATGAGAGCACCACGGTTTCGTTTACCAAAACCGTAATGTTTCCAGGATAGCCCTCTTTGATGTATGGCTTCGAAGGGTAGCGTTCTATAAAAGATAGATTTTATTGGCGTATGTTTGGATTTGACTGCCTTATTGGTCTCGTGATGAGATACTTTGTCAAGATTGTTTGCAGTGGTAGCGTATGCGACTGCTATGGTTGAGGTCTCGAGTTCGATTCCCGGGTCGAGCCAAATGTTTGTATGATCTACAAATATTTGTTTCGGAGTTTGGGTGTTTCACTTCATAAATATGTATGTGTTTACAAAAAAATATATATTTGTATCAGTTGCTTAGTACCCATAACACAAGCTCTGCTTGCTTGGGACTGGATGGCGTTCTGTGTTAGGTGTCCGAAATATTTATTTATTTATTTGGACTAAAAAGCATATTCTAGTCAAGTATAACCTACATATGGCTGTCAGGTAAATAAATTTATTAAACCAGTATATCAAAAACTATAAAATTTTAATCAAGTATTTGATAATTAAATGTTATGACATTTCTTTAAATCTAGCCTACCTCTTATCCCACCAGTTTTTCAGAAATCTAAGAGCAAGATATCCTTAGAGATGTAGTTTCGGATCCTATTCGTTTCTATAATTGAAATTGTAAAAAAACATCTTAATTTAAATACATATTACCTTGGACAAGTAGCACCATAGTATGGTCGATGCAGCCCAACTCGTTACAAACAACGCAGGTGTAGTTTCCATTATCAGCCCTGGTGAGCTCCTCTAGAGCCATGGACCACTTGCCGTACGAAGGTTGGAAATAAGACCTTGTGATTGGAGTACTTTTGTTCTTGTACCAAGTTATATTTGGAGTCGGGTTACCTGCAATTTTCAATGTCTTTAATCAATAATTATTTATTTAGGACATATTAAAAGTACTGAAAATGAAAAAGTACATATTTTTATGAAGTCTCTTTATAATAATAATAATTACTTTATTGTACACCAGATTACTTACATAGTAACAAAAAACTAGGAGGTACAATCGGCGGCCTTATCGCCCAAAGGCAATCTCTTACAGGCAACAATGACAACATGAACAACTATAGTATGTAGTAAACAATTGCAGGAAACACGGTTTCTTTAAATATAGTTACAAACACACCGGAGATCCAAATACCACCGAGGTAATTAAAGTTAAAAGAGTGAATCCCATACAAAATATAAAGCTAAACTCATCACGTTTGGACTTTAAAAATATTTCAACACGAGTCCATCTTACAAAAATACACACTAATAAAAATATTTATTACCTTCCGCGGCACATCTTAGTCTTATAGAGTTACCGGCTGGTTTCATATCCATCTTATACAATTTTGTTGGGTGCTTGAACTTTGGAGCAAAACGCTCTAGTTCGTCATCAATATGTCCATAGCTAGGATGATCTTTTTCTGACTTTTCATCAGGATCTTCATCTTTCGGGAATCTTCGGTTAACTTCTGTTACGTTTTCGTCTAATGTATTGTTTTCAATAAGTGATCCGCTTTTAATCTGAGATAGTGTCTCTGGAAGCGATCGCTCACCCATATCAGCTTGGAAACCTGAAACAAATGATTAGGTTCGCATTTTTTTCTAACGAAAAAGACACTCAGTAAAAAATGAGGTAAATAAATTTGAAACAGTTTTCTAAAAATACTATTGTTCGGTTTTATCTCAACCAAATAATATACAGGAAAGTGCCCGTTATTTCAATCAAAATTTTAAGTACATCCCGTGACAAAAAAATCAACGAAATGTTTTAAAATAGCAACTGCAATATTACTGCAATACTGCAACCCCGGAATCCGGTGCAGACACGACTTGTTTACACATCTGGATGACCAATAAAGACACCAATAAAATATAATATGAAAATAACCACGGACAGGCCAAAGACACTGAAACAGTATTGGTGATGTTGTTTTAAGAGGTTGGTTTTTGAAGTACTATGGCAAGAATACGCGGTAAATTTTTTGCTCATGCAAATTTTATGAAAATGCGTTTTGATTCAAATTAATCTTTTTACTCAAGAGTAAACCAAGACCTTATATTAAGAATACTGAAGAATGTTGATGTCTTGTAGATTAATTATTGAAAATGTATTCGTTTTGGCTCGAAACTTACCAGACAAGTCATGAAAATTGTTCTGCTTTAGCTTTATCACGACAGACATCTCCTTGAAACCATCAGTGTCAGTACGACACGTGTAAGTTCCTTCGTCTTTGAGTCGAAATCCTTTTATTCTTAACCTGAAATAATTTTATTTATTATCAGTGTGATATGTGTTATTGGGACCCTATCTGTATCCTAGCAAGGGTATGTAGGTATATCGGCTTTTTTTGAAATTGTTCAAGTAATTGTAATTGATCTAAATTGTCAAAAAAGAAGAAATAGCAGATAATTAATCTACACAATTATATAAAGAGGTAAAGTTTGTGACGTTGTAGGGGGTAATCTTTGGATCTACTGAACCGATTTGAAAATTATTTTACCAATAGAAGATTACGTTATTTGTAAGTGACATAGGATATATAATAACCCGAAAAGTGGAAAGACTTTCATGGTAGCCGGTATATGCAAAGTAAGTTGGAGAAAAAAAAATACCGCCCAATGAAGTGGGCACGGGTCAGCTAGTCTAATATATAAAATTCTTGTAACGCGGTGTTTGTTACCAAACTCCTCCGAAACGGATAGACCGATTTATATGAAATTTTGTGTGCATATCGTGTAAGTCTAAGAATCGGCCAACGTCTATTTTTCATACCCCTAAATGATAAAGGTGACCCACCCTTATTTTTTTATTTTTTTTATGGCAGTGTACTGCCATAAAAAAAAATAACTAGTTAACCCGGCAAACGTTGTAACGTTTGCCGGGTTAACTAGTATACTATAGATATCGTATACAGTTCATAAATAAGCCAAAAAAAAAATTGCGTGTAATATTTATTATACAAATTTAATTTAAATAACAGAAGTAGGCGGCAACCTATGTAATCCAGAATAGTTTTATATTGGACGTACAGATCATTTCTTTTAGAAGCAGTCATTTAATTCAAAACTGAATAAATAAAACAAATTAGTCATAAAAGTGTCGAATGACATCAATGCGGTAATGTTAAACAGAAGTGCGTCACAACTTTTACGACCTTTTCACATCTCACTGATATTTCTTAAGAACACCAAGATATACTTTACTTGCTTTTGCATATGGAATTATCGCGACAAAAAGTAACCTAGGTCTCCAAGCTCCACTTTCGAATTTATAATCTTTTTATGAATTATTTTTAATTGCAATTAATTTCGATAATTTTAGAAAATTTGATTATATTTCCGTCTGTTATTTCTTCTTCATTGAATTGTTACTGATCGTTTTAAAACGGACACAAATAACACCCTGACTCAGAACAACAATTTGTTGATCACACAGAGTATACACATACTGAGTTTGAACTTGAACCCATAATACGCAGCACAGTAGAAAGCAACGAGATGACAATTTAAATAACTACGCCACGCTACCCGCTTAGCATCATACACTGGTGGTTCTTAATCATCCACCAATATATAGAACTGTAAATAAGATTTTTTGTGTTAATTGTTCAAGAGCGTTTACATCACGTATTACGTTAAATAAGTGAATAAGACAAGAAAATTGCAAAATTTCGAATTATTTATATCAAGTTTATTCGTCTTTCTTAGGAGAGACCTATGTTTCGCAGTGGACTATTAAGGGCTGTTGTGATTATGATGACGGCAACAAAATTTAATTAACTGAGGGCATTTTTATAAAAATATGACATTTTATGTCATTAACATTCACATTTTTAGTAACTTAAGTAACTTGATCAGGTTGATTTTAGTTTTAACCGACTTCAAAAAAAGGAGGAGTTTCTCAATTCGACTGTATTTTTTTTCTTTTTTTATGTTTGTTACCTCATAACTTTTACACTGGGTGAACCGATTTTGATGATTCTTTTTTTATTTGAAAGCTGGTGCTTCCCGTGTAGTCCCATTTTAATTTGGTCGGGATTAAAGTCGTTTTTTTTTGTTAAAATTTGTGATTATTAAAATTTTCAAACGATGTAAATACGAGTACTTTAATCTCGCGACAAGCTTTTGTAATCATGTAGTGACGTTATAAGTTGATAATAATAGTTTTAAAGGAAAACTTTAAAATAAAGTTAATTCTTATACTTTTTAGTACGCATTTTAATAAAAGCTTGTTTTCATTTTGACTGATTTTCATGTTTGAAAATGCTCCGTGTACAGATCAAAAACAAAATCTCCCTCATTGACGATCAAATCAAACATATTATGATCAAAACAATGTTTTGTTTCGCAAATAGAAGCACATAGCACATAATTCATATCAACTATATGTGGTGTTGTATAGCTTTGTTCATGTAAATATTGTTACTAGATTACCACGTCTCTATTTCTGTGAGTTTCGAGAAATTTGTGCTAATGTTAATTTAGATGCGTTTGGAATAGTTCCGATTTATGAAGTTTAAATTGAATAATTTTGAAATATTTGCGTTAGGAATTTGTACTGGTTCAGAATATAAAATTACTCAATCTATATAAATAAATAAAATTGGAGTGTCTGTTTGTAATATTAAAATAACCACTTTTTCTAAATGCATATGTATGTATACACGGTACATATACCAAATTTTTTTTTTTCAATTTTTGTCTGTCTGTCTGTTTGTCCCGGCTAATCTCTGGTATACACTTAGTAAAAAGTGGTTATTTTAATATAACAAACAGACACTCCAATTTTATTTATTTGTATAGATTTGTATAGATTAAAATATAAGTTAATTCTTACCATTGCCGCTGTTGCATCACCCTACTTCTTTGAGTGTCAACCAGTTGTCCGTCTTTATACCATAGGATTGCACCTTTCTCCGTGGTCGGCTTCAAACTACATGTCAATCGTAATCTTTCGTTTATTGATGCCTCGAATTCCATATGCTCCTTGTCTGTAACAAGTAAAGTTCCAGTTTAGTTTTTTTATAATTACTAACATTAACACCAATAATCACAATTTTTACCAAAAATAACCGACTTCAATCTGGACCAAATTTAAATGGGACATGAAGCACCAGCTTTCAAATAAAAAAAGAATCATCAAAATCGGTTCACCCAGTCGAAAGTTATGAGTTAATAAACATTTAAAAAAATAGTCGAATTGCGAACCTCCTCCTTTTTTTGAAGTCGGTTAAAAATATGGCTAATGGCTCGAGGGTATACCTTCACCAATAACTAAAAACACATTTTTGTTGATATGAGTAAGAGAAAATATGAAAATGATCGTATTGTTCTCTACCCTGCCCCCCTAGCCAAGTTGCAAGCGTTCTTCTTTTTGCAATCGTTAACGCACAAATTCTCGTGTGTCATTGGCTTATCTTAGACAAAGTAAACTTATACAAAATATTAGCCAATGACACACGAGAATTTAGGCGTCAACGATTGCAGAACGAAGATCGCTTGCAACTTGGCTGGGGGGCTGGCCATGCTTCGATGTGACAATTATTATGGTATCAAAATTTGATGTTAAACTTTTTTTTTTTTTTTTTGAGTGTACTAACATTTTTATATAAGGACACAAGGAAAAGAGGACTTAAAAAAAACATTGTTCGAGTTATATTTTTTGACGTAAGTATAATTTTCATCGGTGTTTTTATTTTCCTAGTATTTATATTTAAATTTAAAGTATATGTATGTATAGTATGTATACATTTATAATGTCGGTAATTACTCTAAACTAAAATTACCCGAAAAAAAGAAAATAATGTAAAGTTGATGAGTAACACTGTAAACAAACCCGGGCCAATCTGCTTTTTTCATATCTTTATCATAGGAGTATACGAGCCGACAAGGTACCTACTATATACGACGAACTAAAAATTATACGTCGGTTCATGTATAATGTATTTCAAGATTATAAACTATCCACAATTAAATATGGTATGTCCCTTAACCATGGATTTCTCGGCTCGTAAATTTAACCCTTCCACTGCTGGCCCTGAATGCGAATGGCCTGTTGTAACTTACAACGCAGGTCACGTGCAAGGCAAGATGAAGATTAAAATAAATGTACATATTTACAGTCCACGAAATTTCAATTTGTCGAATATCTTTCACAATTGATTTATGTGTATATTATTGTTTGTTTCATAGACTCGTACTTCGTAATCGAAAGTCGAATCTTTTGATTCATCATATTGAAAATATTTATTAATTTATATATCTTTATTGTATACATAAAATGAAAAATAATAAAAGATAATATACCAAGTTGTAGATGTAACAATTGGTAGTTTTATCGCTCACGGCGATTTCTACCAGACAACCCTTAGTTTAAGTTTTAAGAATTTTTAGGCAGCTTATGCAACAGTAACACACCATCACGTAAATATACATAAATTCAACCTACTTTAACTGTCATACATGTTAAAATGTATAGAGGATAACAGTAGACTTATGTGTTATATTATATTCCTATATTACATAACTCTCTACTTACACTGATAAATGCAACACTAGGAGTAACTTATTGTATTTTCACATAATATATTAACTATAATTTCAGAGTGTAAATAATTGAAACAGGTAGATAGTGAAATAAGGAAAGTCTACACTTTTCTGTAACTAAAAACGAACTCCTGTGTGTATATTACATTATGTATGCTACAACCGTAATATATTCAAAATGAGTCCTCGACCCCAAAGACATTTGAGGGCAAGATATAGCAAATGCATTAGCAACAGGAGGGCGTGTTAAAATAATATACCAGTAGATTTATAGTGTTCAGGTGTCCCTTCGCAAACTGTACTCTATTTTTGGCCTGAACGTGATTTTAATGAGCATTGACGGGTTTGGTTTTTATTTTAAGTGTTTGTGCATAACGACTTTCGCTCGGCATTATAGGGTTATAAGTAAGGACTGTTACTGAGTGCTAAAGTTACCCACATGCAGTATTTTAAGAAAAAGAAGCAAATATTTACTTAAGAACGCGTACATATTACAATTTATGATTAATGCAAAAGAATGCACAAATGTGCAATCTTCTGAGATAAAAACGAAGATAATGTGTTGAAATGTAAATTGATATGTCAGTGGGCTTACTGCAAGATGACAAGTTAAGTGCAGTCAACTAGTTTTAGTGTTTATGACGTTTTGAAAGTTAAAATAAATAATAAATACAGACCCGGATATTTCTTCAATAAATATTTTTGGTATCTAAATGTTTGTAGAATACACGAAAACAAAGTGTATCTATATAGAAAGGGTTTATTTGGAATGAGAAAGATGAACAAAAGAAAGAGTATATATACAACAACTACAGTACTACTTAAGGATGTAGTTTTTAATAGAGTAGTATTTTTTTTCGAGAAACACTATTAATAAACACAAATTTTAACAAAAAAGCCGACTTTAATCTGGACCATCATAAATTTCACCATCATAAAGCACCAGCTTTCAAATAAAAAAAGAATTATCAAAATCGGTTCACCCAGTCGAAAGTTGTGAAGTAATAAACATTTAAAAAAATACTGTCGAGTTGAGAACCTCCTCCTTTTTTTGAAGTCGGTTATAAATTTACAAATCAACACTGCAATATACTTCTGAGTTACTGCATTCTAAAACTTTACTTTAGTTTCTTCGTAGTTGTTTTTCGCAATAAACTCTCTATCTGTGCTTTTGACGGCTCTGTGATCTATAAAATACTCATTCAATAAAGAAGAATGCTCTGAATAAATCATAGAGTGCGTTACGGATCGATTATTTTTAATATCGATAAAAAATATTTTTGATGAACTTACTGTTTTTAAAACACACAAGTGTTATGGTGGATTACCTTAACAGTGATCGTGTAACAATTTTACAAAGTAACAGCACTTTGTTTTGTGGGCTCGGCTGAAATTTTAACTGCCAGTGAGATTTGTGGCCTGTGAATTATTGCTCGGAGTAAAGATGTGATAATTAAAGTACACAAAAGTTATCGACATCGATAATTTAAAATATCGTTGTTAAGATTTTTAATTTTTGAAGGATATGGGGCGTTTAACGCCAAATTCTATTTAATAGGTAACTTTGCCCAGTGCGTTTTGCGAGATGACTAGATTCTTATTACCTTAATTAGGAAAAGGCACTAAAAGCTTTACATTTAACTTATATTTTTATAAAAGATTTTTTGTTGTTTAACTTTCCTGCACATCTCAAAGCGAGTAGAGTAAAAGTATTGGTCAAATTAAGAATCTCCTTTTTTATGTTTTTGAAGTCGCTTAAAAACAAACAATATTTACAAAATATGCTATATCTGAATATTGACCATGTTATTTCTGTTTTTAAATGATACAAAATTCTTGACTTAATGAACAACATAACACAGATAATAACAAAAGCCAATGATTTACCGTAATCTTATTTGTTTCTAAAGGCATATTAACCCTAAATGCCGAATTTAAATAAAATTATAAAATAATTAAATAATGATATTTTATTTCAAATTATTTATCGACAAAAAACTTTGCCATCACTATATTTTGCGCAGTCCTTAACTATCGATTTAGTGGTTGCATGTGTTGAGCAGATGCAAGGCACCCATGGGTCACAAAAACTTGAAAACCCAAAACCGGACTATATTTTTTTTTTGGGTATTTTTAAAAACAATAGCCTCTTGGAAGGAATCGTGAGAAACATGGTGACAAATGATGTTTTGAGTTTTAAAAATCGAACAACATTTATTTATTTCGTCTCCGTTAAAATTTCCTGAGAATAAATCATTGAGGAACCCGTTGTGTAAATTGGAACGTTGTTTATTAACGCTTAAATATTTTTTTAAACGTGTGAAAGTCTATCTATAATGTACTAGGACTACTAGGACTCTTGTGTCACGGACGACTTAACATAAATACAGACTATACTCTTTGCACTGTAGCATGGTGCGTGACTTTCAGCTTTTAGAATTTCAGCTGTACCAAATTCGCAATATATTAAATCACTAGTTGTTACCCGCGGCTCCGCCCGCGTTTATGTCAGTTATCGCGGCAAATAGTAGCCTGTGTGTTATTCTGATGTATAAGCTATATTACTGTAAAGTTTCATCCAAATCCGTTCAGTAGTTTTTGCGTGAAAGAGTAACAAACACCCATCCATCCATACTTACAAACTTTCGCGTTTTAATATTAGTATGGATTATTAACTGTATCAAATTAAATTAAACCAACCAGAATGTTCTAGTCTACAAATAAATGCTGCACCATGCTACACAGCAAAGAGTATAGGTACAACAATTTGTGAATCATCCAAAGTACTGTCCCATGAGAGATTTGAATCACAACAATCAACTTAATAGACAGCGGTAAGACGACCGCTTAAACCACTGTGCCATCCGTGAAGTTATTCATGATTATAGCATTTTCATGATTATTGTATTTTCACCTTTTATGTAATCCATTCTAAGAGTTTCTAAATATGGTCACGAATAACTCTTCGTCATTTCTATAATACCAAATCCCACGTACGGACCACCAAGGTACTGAATATGGGATCCCATTGTTTCTTTAATGTATACCCTAACGGTGTACAATTAAGGGTGTCAATTAGAGGTAATTGCACGTTATTGTTACCCGGACAATTCGGGACTATCTACAAAAACTCGGAGAGACATTTGTTTTTTTTCTTTACGTTTACAACTGGGCTGTGACTATATTTATTTATACATAGTATATTGATTATGATTTATTTTGTACAAGGTTCTTATGGGTTTTACAAAACAAATTAACTTAGTAAATTAAGTGCAATATATTTCAACACATACCAGGTCTACCACGTCTACCACGTCTATATATATAAAATCGAAATACCACTCACTTATTAATCACGAAATCTTAGAAACTATAACACCTACAAACTTGAAATTTAGCAGGTAGGTTCCTTATAGGGTGTAGACATCCGCTAAGAACGGATTTTACGAAACTCCACCCCTAAGGGGGTAAAACGGGGGTTGGACGTTTGTATGAAAGTCCTATGTTTTTGAAGTAAGAGACTTGAAATTTAAAATGTATGCTCTATAGACGGTTTGGAGGTGTACTCATAATGTATCTTTAGAAATCAACACCCTTTTGGGGTTAAAACGGGGGATGGTAGTTTGGATGCAAACGAGGTGGCGTGGGTCAGCTAGTACTACATATAAATACGTTTTTTTCAATTGAAAGTCTTACGTTTTCACTTCGAAGCTCCCTCATTACATTCGCTTTAAAACTCTGTCTAAAATTAATGTCATTATGAAGCATTCTACTTTTTTTATGGAATAGGCTGGCAAACGAGCAGACGTATAGCCTTATGGTAAGCGATTACCGCTGCCCATGGACACCCGCAACACCAGAGCCGTCACAGGTGCGTTATTTTCTGTGAGGCCGTGGTATCACTCCGGTCGAGCCGGTTAGTCTTAATCTTGTGTTGCTCAAATGTAGTTTTGAAACACTCTTTTTGATGTTATGATAAAACAACAAATAATATAATAATAATAATAGTTTTATTGTACACCAGGCAGCTATAAAAGGACTTAAAACGAGGCACACATATGGGTATAGACAGCAAATAAAGGAGGCAATCTTTTTAAACAAATATTATGTAGTAGAAAATAAACGACGTTTAAATGAACTACAAGAATAAAATTTTAACAAAAAAACTGACTTCAAGTAGTGAACTAAATTAATTCAAATAAAAAAAAAACATTAAAATCGACACACCCAGTCGAAGGTTCTGAGGTAACATACATAAAAAAAATACAGTCGAATAGAGAACCTCCTCTTTTTTTAAAGTCGGTTAAATAGGTAAGAATGGATAATAGATGAAGAAAAAATGAATAGAGTTATGAACAACTGACATACGCTGTGCGTAAAAGATTCTGTTGTAAAAGTTTCAAAAAAAAAAGACTATAAGCGAGTATACACATTTACTCCTTTTTCAAACTAAAACTTGGCGAACTATTTCACTAAGTTTATTTTTTAAAATTATTTGCTTTTATTCATTTGCGAAAGCTTCTAAAGTATTCAATTCATATTATTATAAAGTATCAAGTCATTATAAAGTCGAAAGTAGCTCCGTCTGTCTGTCTGTGTGTTACCCCTGCACCGATTTCAATGAAATTTGTACTTTGATTACTATTTTTACGCGGTAATCAACATACAACGCACTTGTGACGCCTCTGGTGTTACGGGTGTACATGTGCGGCGGTAATCGCTTACATCAAGCGATTAGTCTGCTCGTTTGCCCCCAATTTTATAAAAAAAGCAAGCGAACCTAGCCGCGGGCAAAAACTAGTTAGATATAAATCAATCAGATATCGATTACATAATACATCTTTTATTGTTATCATGATTTGTTCGGAGTTCCGAACTCTGCAGCACTCTGTAAAAGCAATTTTAGCGAAACGCAAAAAAATATCGTTGAATGTACTGAATACCGTACTGTATGGGATTTTGATTGTTTGGATTGGGGCCAAAAATATTTTCATTTTTTCTCGTAACTGATATGCAAGTTATTATTGTTCATGAATATTTAGTTCACTTCAGTTGATAGACTACTCGTTTAAAAAGAAAACATTATATTTTCATTTAAATCTTAGCTAATACTTTGGATTTTAAAGTAATTCTGTCTATCTGTTACGCTTTCGCGGATTAACCGATTTCAATGAAATTTGGTATGAAACTATGAAAATTCTTTGATTCTTAATTATGAGCATGTAAAGGGTGCTCTTTATCGCAATAACCGACATAAGCTAGTAATTATATACTTAAGTACCATACATTAAACTTAGCTATTCTTTTTATATACCTTAGTTATACCACTATCACAAGAAGAAATTCATTGTTGTACATTTTCGTTTGTTTGTAAACATGTGTGCATTTTTGTTGTATGAATAGATAGCTGTGTGAAAGAGAAGTCGCTATTCTCCATTTCAATTAAATAGGGTACAGTCAACTATGAGAATCGGCTCTGAAGTCGATACTCAATTAGTAAAATCTTTAGACTTGTTAATAACGAAATGGACGCATGGAAGACCACCCGCCAACTGATGGAAGACGGTTGAAAAAGACCTTAAGAAAGCTCATTTCAATTTTCAATAAAGACATAGCACGAAACCGTTCTTAATGGAAAATGCGGACAAGGAAGGCCGACCTTAAGTAAAGGGCATAAAGTCTAGAAGGAAAAAGAGGAAAATTTCTAATCTTGAAAAGAAAGTAAAAAAATTTATACTTTTTTTATATTATTTTCTCTTTTTTAACCGACTTCAAAAAAAGGAGGAGGTTCTCAATTCGACTGTATTTTTTTTATGTTTGTTACCTCATAACTTTCGACTGGGTGAAGATTTTGAGGATTCTTTTTTTATTTGCAAGGTGGTACTTTCCATGTGGTCCCATTTCAATTTTGTCCAGTTCTGACATGTCATCCATGAGAAAACCATATAAGTCTTCAATTTGCATTAAGTATGTGCGCGACAAATTAACGAATAACTCAATATTCCCGTATGGTCCCTGTTGGGGGGATGGGTGATGTGAGTCCAGGTAAATTTAGTTAATTGAAAAAACTGCTTGGATTTGAAAAATTATCTAATGTGCTTCACACGAGTAATGACAGTTGAGTCTGGTACGATTAAAAACTTAAAGCTAACTTAACAACTATGCCCGCAAAGTGAATTGGTCCGTGTTGCGGTGACATTTGACGTAGGCGTTTCGTAAACATGCCCCCGGGCTTTGGAAGCTTGCCTTTCGAACCAAAACTTCATGGTGAAACTTCGGGCAGTGGGCAAATCCTGCTGAATGATCTCCGAATTATGCCGTTGCTCGTCCTTATATCTGCAACTCGGTTGATTCCGTCAGAGCCAGGGTGAACTGCGATGACACGTCCAAGACGCCACTTTAAAGGTGGAAGATTGTCCTCCTTCACAACAACTAATGAGTTCAGCTTAAGCGAATTATTGTTCAATCGCCACTTAGTCCGTTGCTGCAACTCTGAAACATATTCTTTACTCCATCGATGCCAAAAGTGGTGACGAAGTTGACTAATTCGTTGGAAGCGTGTCAAATGGTTCAAGGATGATTCTTCATAACTCGGCTCCGGCAGTGCGGTGAGTGGTCGCCCGATGAGGAAGTGACCGGGTGTTAGAGGTGTCAAGTCATCAGGGTCAGTGGAAATTGGCGTGAGTGGTCTAGAGTTCAATATGGCCTCTATTTGTACCAAAGTTGTATACAATTCCTCATACGTGAGGTGACAATTTCCCAACACTCTTACTAAATGATATTTTGAAGACTTTACACCTGCCTCCCAGAGCCCTCCAAAGTGGGGGGAATATGAAGGAATGAAATGAAACCGTATTCCCTCGTTGGCCAAACATTCTCCGAATGAGTTACAATTACTCTTTAAAAATTTGGATAGTTCATTACATGCGCCAACGAACGCAGTCCCATTATCTGAGTAAATATCCTGAGGTTTACCTCGACGTGCAACAAAACGTCGCAACGCCAAAATGTAATTATGACTCGTTAAATCACCCACCAATTCTAAATGGACAGCTTTGGTGGCAAAACAAATAAAAACAGCAACATACACCTTAACAATACGAGATCCACGCCCTTGCTTACTTACAGCTGCCAGAGGTCCAGCATAATCAACGCCCACGCAGTCGAATGGATAACCTCCAGGCAAAACACGCTTCTGAGGTAGATTACCCATCAGAGGCGCGACTACTTGAGCCTTTAAGCGACAGCAACGTACGCATTGATGGCAACACTTTTTTGCCAAATTACGACCTCCTATCGGCCAATATCTTTCTTTAATAGACGCCAACAGTAACTGAGGACCTGCATGCATTAAAACTTTATGTTCATGTATGAATAACAACTTCGAAAAATGATGTGTGGACTGTAAGACTATAGGATGTTTCTTATCGTAACAATAATCTGAATTTTCTAAACGGCCTCCTACACGCATAATGTCATTTTCATCTAAATACACGCTTAATTTAAGTAACGGGCTCTTATTTGGTAACTTTTGTTTTTTCAGTAATAAATTGTATTCAGGGAAAGATTCAGATTGTGAAATTTTGATAATTAAGTTTAAAGAATTTTGCAATTCATTTTTCGTTAAATAAGGTTCGGTAACTTTAAAACGCTTACACCGATTGATGAATCGTAAAACATAAGCGACAGTACGATTTAACCTTAACAAATTAGAAAAGTGGTCAAATTGGATTAAATTGGTGGTCGTTGTTTTAACGACAGAAGCCTGTAAAGTAACTTGTCTCGTTTCGGGTAAATTTTCATGTTTTACAATGCTAGTAGGCCAATGAGATGAATCTAATTGCAAAAACTTAGGCCCAGACCACCAAATATCGAGCGACTGAGCAGACTCAAAGTCGACCCCGCGCGTTATATGATCAGCTGGATTCAGATCCGTTGGTATGTGTCGCCAAGTATGATTACATGATTTTTCTAAAATATCTGCGACCCTATTACGTACAAATGGCTGTAACTTACTGGGTATCATTTTCAACCAACCTAAAACAATGGTTGAATCACACCAAAATGTAACACTGTCAATCTTCAATCTTAGCGAGCTAATAGCTTTTTCATATAGCCGCACGCCCACGACTGCCCCGCATAATTCTAATCTGGGAACGGTGGTGGGCCGTACGGGAGCCACGCGACTTTTAGCCAGTAATAACCTAACTAAACAATCACCAGAATCGGCGACACTTCGTATATAAAGACATGCACCATACGCTTGCTCTGATGCATCTGTAAATATATGCATTTCAATTAATTTATACTTATTGCAGATTACATGCCTTGGAATGCGAATTTTATTTAATAGTGGTAAAGTACTAACAATATCAGCCCACAGTTTACTGACTTCAGGTGACAGTTTATCATCCCATGATACTTTATCAAGCCATAGCTTTTGTAAAACTAATTTCATTCGAATAACACACGGCGACAACATACCTAACGGGTCAAAAATCTGCGCAATAACAGAAAGAATACTGCGCTTAGATTCACAATTTAAAATTTCACCGATAGGAAAATATATTTGATCGGACTCGGTCAGCCAACCGAGGCCTAACGTTTTACTGGACTCGGTAGTACCGATATTTAAATCTAATGATGACTCACTCACATTTGATAGTCGAGCATCATTCGACTTCCATTTTCGCAGCGGCATACACGCGGAGGCAAGAATACTAGTAACCTTTTCGCGAATATCTAGAACCTCTTGAATTTCAGACCCTCCTGAAATTAAATCGTCTACGTAAAAATCGCGAGTAATAATTTCAGCGACAATAGGGTCCTTGCATTCTAGACCTAATTGCTTAAGGCATCTAGTTGCTAAAAAAGGAGCACTTGACATTCCATAGGTGACAGTATTTAGTGTGTAAGTTTTTAATGTCTCCGCTGAATTAAAACGCCACAATATTTGTTGTAAATGACGATCATCAGGATGCACCGTGACCTGACGGTACATTTTTTCTATGTCTGCCGCTATAACATACTTATATTGCCTAAAACGAATGAGTATTGATAATAGGTCGTCTTGAACCTGCGGTCCCACCATCTGAATATCATTCAGTGAAAGTCCTGAGGTAGTAGGACTGCTGGCGTTAAATACAGCCCTTAACTTAGTGGTGGTGCTGGTTTCCCGCAAGACACCGTGATGAGGTATGAATTGTGACTCGGACTTAATGTCTATACATTCTGACATATGCCCTAATAATTTATATTCTAACATAAAATCACAATACATCTTACCTAAAGCAGGTTGAGCCTTATTCCTACGCTCTAAAGAGAGGAAACAATGTTTTGCTCTGTTATATGAACTACCTAACAGTTTGGGATCCTTCTTAATAGGTATTCTTACGCAAAAGCGACCGTCTTCCAACCTAACAGTATTTTTAATAAAATGTTCTTCGCATAAGCGTTCCTCCTCAGAATAATTATATTTAGGGCAGATTTCCTCTAACTGCCAAAACCGCGCCAATTGGGTTTGTAAATTATTATCAGAAGAATCACTTGAATTATTAATTGCGAGGTTACACTTAATTCGATTACAATAATGTGTAATATAATCACTACATAACGGACCGGAAACTAACCACCCTAATTTGCTTTGGTACAGAATAGGCTTACCTTTACCTAAATATATTTTTTGAGAACCTAATATGTCCCAGAAAACATCTGCGCCAATAATTAAATCAACGTCAGCGGGTGAATGAAAGTTAGGATCCGCCAATATAATGTCCGTAGGTATATTTAACTCTGATAAGTTTATATTACCGCTCGGAACACTATCGGTAATAGACGGGAGAACAAAACAAGTTATGTTATTTGAATAACTATTGTCTAATGACTTAATACGCAAGTTACACATCCTTTGAATATGTGTAACTACACTGTTTATACCTAAAACAGAATTATTTATACGCTTAGTAGGCACATTCAACTTCGTAAACATTTTCTCTGTAATTAAACATGAAGTACTGCCACTGTCCATCACAGCGCGCGCAATGTGTTCATGATTGTTTACATCTATAATCCTAATCAATGCAGTTGATAATAATACCTCTCGCGCACTGTCACCGCGACAGGAGGAGTGGGCTACGTTCGCAGCTAACGTCAGATTAGATGACGCTGAATGAGTGAACTGTGAAGTTGCCGGCATATTATTATTGATACTATTGTAATCGGTTGTTTGTACCGGTACACTATTTTCTGTGGATCTTTGTGAAGTCGCAAAATCAGTTACGTGAATCATTGTATGATGTTTACGTTTACAAACCTTACATCCTGGCCTTTTACAACGATTTGCGAAGTGTCCACTGCTCAAACAATTAAAGCATACTTTAAACGTCGGTAATAATTTTAGCCGTGCTTTATTATCTAATGCCACAAACTGCGAACAAGTGTTGAGGTTATGTACACTATCGGTAATAGACGGGAGAACAAAACAAGTTATGTTATTTGAATAACTATTGTCTAATGACTTAATACGCAAGTTACACATCCTTTGAATATGTGTAACTACACTGTTTATACCTAAAACAGAATTATTTATACGCTTAGTAGGCACATTCAACTTCGTAAACATTTTCTCTGTAATTAAACATGAAGTACTGCCACTGTCCATCACAGCGCGCGCAATGTGTTCATGATTGTTTACATCTATAATCCTAATCAATGCAGTTGATAATAATACCTCTCGCGCACTGTCACCGCGACAGGAGGAGTGGGCTACGTTCGCAGCTAACGTCAGATTAGATGACGCTGAATGAGTGAACTGTGAAGTTGCCGGCATATTATTATTGATACTATTGTAATCGGTTGTTTGTACCGGTACACTATTTTCTGTGGATCTTTGTGAAGTCGCAAAATCAGTTACGTGAATCATTGTATGATGTTTACGTTTACAAACCTTACATCCTGGCCTTTTACAACGATTTGCGAAGTGTCCACTGCTCAAACAATTAAAGCATACTTTAAACGTCGGTAATAATTTTAGCCGTGCTTTATTATCTAATGCCACAAACTGCGAACAAGTGTTGAGGTTATGTTCATGACTTTTACACATAGGACAGGTTTTACTCAACTGAACTGAACCTGTCGCATCATTATTTTTACTTTCTTGTATAGAAACCATGGATTTGTGTTGTATTTGGTGTTTAGTCGACGAATTACTGTGCCCTTGATTGGAAATACGCGATAATTCCAGTGTTTCAAGTAAATCAGCTCGGTTACGTAAAAAAGTATTGAAACATTCTAACGTGATAGTGTCATCTTTATTTAGTCGACCTTTATACTCTTCCCACTCACGAAATGTTTTTAAATCTAACTTATTAGTCATAATATGGATTAAAAGAGTATCCCAGTGCTTAACTGGTTCTCCTAGAGATTCCAGTGCTCGTAAATTTTTATTTAATGAATCAATAAGACGTTTAATGCTAATCGACGATTCCTTAGTAATTGGATTAATGTTTAACAACGCCGAAACATGATTTTGTATCAACAACCGTCTGTTGTCGAACCTATCACATAAAAGTTTCCATGCAACCTCATAGTTTTTTGCAGAAAATTCTATAGACCTTATTACAACCGCTGCTGTCCCTTCAAGTGAAGCTCTTAAATAATGAAACTTATTAATTTCATCGATATCACTGTTGGAGTTTATTAAGCTAGAAAATGTATCATGGAACTCCAACCACTGTTCATATGAGCCACTAAATTTGGGTAATTGAATTGTGGGTAATTTAACGAGTCTATGTTTACCACAACTACTAGCTACACTAACGTTATCTTTATCCGCAGAATATCCACTCAATATTTTCTGAGCCTTGGCAAGGAGTTTGTAATAACAGGACTCAAATTCGTTTCGCTCAATAAGTTGTGCATCTAAATTGTCAACAATGCATTCAAGTTTTATTTGTGTTTCATCATATTGATCGAACAAACATTTTACCTTACCAATGCGTAATTCCAACTCAGTGATGTCAGTTTGGCTCAACGAAGAAATATTAAGCGCATTTAAATACGTTGCAAAGGCGGTTAAACGGCCTTTGTAACTGCCTCTTTTCCTTATCAACTCTTTTTCATCAGACATTCTGGGGAGCAAGTGTTTTGTCAACCTGGAACGTTATAGAATACAAGTAAATAGCTATGTCAAGACAAGAGACTGATTTATGATTCTACTATAGTTATATTTATTTTACTATTTATACACAAATTAATATAATTATCAACTTTAAAATGAGTTTGATTTCTATACAAAATTACAATTTTTTCAAAGATTGAGTATGTACTCGACACTTAAGAACATTGAAAACTAGTAAGCTACCTACTTGGATAAAATTTACTGATTTTAACGAGTCTTTTTAGTTATTTAGATAGTTAACAGCAGTACTAAATATAATAATAACCAAATGAAGTATTAATAATCTCCTAAAATCATCAAATAGGTATACTATCTATCTGTAGACATATGAATAGGTTCACACTGTTCACACAATAAATGAATGATTTTATAAATTTCGAGTACTAACCTTATTAATTACGCAGCTTTTACCTTAAATTTACCTGAATTAGAGTGATGGGTGGAAATTATAACTTTAATCACTGAAAATAATTAAATGTCGAGACCACTTGACCTTTGACCTTAACTCGACACGCGTGCTTCAATGCTTATCTTCCACAAAAATCTTCTTTATACATAAATTCCGTAAAGCTCCAGATCCGGCTCGGTCCAGGACCAATGTTGGGGGGATGGGTGATGTGAGTCCAGGTAAATTTAGTTAATTGAAAAAACTGCTTGGATTTGAAAAATTATCTAATGTGCTTCACACGAGTAATGACAGTTGAGTCTGGTACGATTAAAAACTTAAAGCTAACTTAACAACTATGCCCGCAAAGTGAATTGGTCCGTGTTGCGGTGACATTTGACGTAGGCGTTTCGTAAACAGTCCCATTTAAATTTGGTCCAGAATGAAGTCGGTTTTTTTTTGTTAAAATTTGTGATTATTTTATTTAACGAATAATGGGTAGGTATATAGTATAGGGTATTTTAGTACCAAAACGATCGTACTTAAAGCGTAAGTCTATAAAATATGTCTAAGTACGAGGGCCGTCAATTAAACTACTTTGTTATAGCGTGGACATCCCCCCAACTGTGTCGGAAACACTACCTATTTAGAGGGACCAATGGTTCCTATGTATAAGGTAACCAGGAAAAGGAAGTTATCATCATCAATGGCCTTCGTCCTTCGACCGTTATGAATGAATCAGTGACATGTGTGCGTAGTTGTACTACGCAGTATTGGACATGGTCAAGGAGGCACAAAAAATATTAGGAGTCGGTTTTGAGTTATATCGGATTCAAATCAACTAAAACCACATGATTTTACAACAATATTGAATTAAAGTACATTTATCGTTATATTTTTCAATTTTTTTCAGTATTTTTCATTTTCATTAGCAACATAATAATATAAAAAAATACTAACGTACTAGGCAGACTCTTTCTTCTAACATTTATCAAAACTTTAATAAAAATTTATAAGTTTTTTTATTAGTCTATGGGGCAAAACGAGCAGACAATTCATAGAAAGTGATTATCGCCACTAAAATTCACATGCACATGGTCTTTCAGCCTTTTGTGAGGCGAGTTCGGTATTTTTTTCTCAAAAGGTTTAATGATTTCGAACTAAATGAAAATCAAATGAATGAATGAATGAAATTGTGGTACAGTCATCATGACAATTTTTTTAAAAGACAACTCCCACACTAGGCATATGACAAGTATCGCGGGGGATTTTAAAGATTTATTTATTTACAAACATGTGCTATCCTCACAGGCTCTCAGCCCATTGCGATAACGTAGTTACATAGATTAATACTAAGATATGAATAATGAAAAAATCACAAAAATACCCTAACATAGAACAAAAATTAAAGGTTCACACAAAGTTTTATCCATTGCGGGTATTGAACCCACAATACTCAGAGCAGCAAGAAGGAATCAATTTAACCGCTAAGCCATCTGTGCAGTCAACAATGAAGACTTGGCATAGGTATTCCTCACATAATCTCATACCTTATACGTTCAGTAGGTTACGATAAGACTACACGCTTAGTACATAATAATTAATATTTTGTACTAATTGTATTGAGGATAACTCTTTGTTTTGCACATGTCTTTGTTGTCGAACATTTGTTTTTTGTTGTTGCGTAACTGTACACATTTATATAAAGAACTAGCAACTACAGGTAATAGGGCCACGCTAATTTCAGCACGAATGGGCCGTCTTGACCGAGACGGTACTACCCTCGCACAGAAGATCAACGTAAAATGTCGTGCTGTCGTGTTTCATTGGTGAGTGCGAGCCCAGAGATCATGAGGCAGAACCATCACTAAGCCGCCATAATGTGGGTCACCATGCTGCATTGTTGCATTGTCTGCATTCGCAATGAGTATGGTGACCACCAATCTAGGATTCCGCTTATGCTTTCCATTAGGTAGATTAGAGACATTTTGGCAGAGCTTAAATTTTTTTAAAAGTCCGTCCCGTCTTTCGAATCGAGTCTTTGAAATTCTCGGATTTCCTCTACTATAATATGCATGTTTTACACATATAAGCTATCCTCTTGAATTACTCCATCTATTGCTGAAAATTGCATTAAAATCCGTTGAATAGTTTGAAAGATCTAAGAGATCAGATGGCGAAATCGACTTCATTCTAGAATTAAAATCACTTGTACTTATTCCACTATTATATTTATGTTTACACCTGACCGGTTTCGCCTTATGGCATCATCAAAGGTTAAAGGTTAATGGCTTTTATGATGCCATAAGGCGAAACCGGTCAGGTGTAAACATAAATAAAATAGTGGAATAAGTTTAAGCGATTTTAATTCTAGAATGTATTGCAACAAGTTCCATCAAGTGCCGACAATCGAGAGTATAAATTACAAACCGACTTCACTTTACAAACTTTTATTATATACACGCCCGCGTGTGTATGGTTTATCGCGACAAAAGTAGCCTATATCTTTCTCCATGATCTAATCTATCTCCATACCAAAATTCATCCAAATTGGTTCAGCAGTCAGCCTGACAGAATTATTTTCGACTTTATAATATTAATATGGAAATAATGGATATCACACATCGTTGTTGCGCGTGCAAAAGTAGCTATGTGTTTTTTACACACTTTACAGGAGACGCAAAAAACTGATTTTCTCAAAAAATGCTGCATATATTTAAATGATTTAATCTTACTTTGATACATATAACAAATTTACATGGTTTTAAATTACTATTGAATAGATAACATTTTGAATCATGCTAAAATTTCACATAAAAGGTGAATTCGACACATAGAGTTATTAATTTTAGTGTTTCGTGATTGAGCGACTCTGAACTTGACCAAACATCTCGTTATGTGCAGTGAAGAAGCACATATCGGGCACAAATTTTTGCATTCACCCTATTAAACTTATTTTAGCTATGTGAATTATAACACTTGGCGTCTTTAAATAGACCTTTCAATGTGTGAATGTCACATAGCTACTTAAGCTACATTTCATAACTCTTTCAATATTGCGTCTATCACATAGTTGTTTTTACAGTATGTGTGTACTGAAATTGCGAATAAAAATGCATAAAAAACCGAAAATGACTAGCACATAGCGACTTTTGTAGGCGCAACGACGACATAATTATGAGATTCGAACCAGAACCACTGACTCAACAGTCAGGATAGCCTACTATTATACTAACAGTTCAGTCAAAAAATATCCCAAGAATCAGTCAATAGTTCTTTTTCATTCACCAACTGCTGAAGTAACTTTAATAGTAATAATACTGTGGTTCGAACATCAAAGCGTTTAGAATGTAAGCGGTAGCCACATCAATGGTTCGGATTTTGGTAGGTTTTGGTTTCAACTTTTATGTTACTTAACGGTGCATCCATTAACTATGTGAACTGAATCTAATCTTATTGAACTTCTTACGACCAAAACTTTTTTGATGTTCCAATTTTGTATTCTCTAAGAGGAAATCATACCTGTGCCCCTCGAATGTCGAATGCTAGTTGATAAGGGCATTTATATATCACTAGCTCAAGAATCAAAGTATGTCCATGCCAAATGTCATTGAAATCAGTGCAGAGGTTTGCCCGTGAAAACGTGACAGACAGACAGACAGAGTAACTTTCGCGTTTATGATATAAGTATGGTAGTATGGATGGAGCGTAGTTCTACAAAATAAATAGAGGAACTTCCTTTTACTAGTGTGCAAATCAAGCATTTGTAGTGACAGTGAAAACACGCTGACATACTCACATTGACATCGCAAAGAAACTTAAAAGCCAACAGTAATAAAAGATAAAGATACATTATTTTTATCATGATTTCACAGCTTTGACAGAATTAAGCCTAGACGTAAGACGATGGCTTAAGACTGTACTACATTACAAAGTACTAATTTCAATTAAAATCATAATTTTAATTTTTTTTTATAAAAAAAAAAACAAATTATAAATTAAATATATTTACGCTTCGTCAGACATACTCAATAACCAAAGTTGTCAAACACTAAAACAAGCTCCCCTAAAAAATACCGATGCGTACAAAATAACTTGAAGTAAAGCGTCAAGTATCAATGTCAAGCAAAAGCGATACTTATACTTACAGCTAACTGTACCATCTAATGCTAAAGAACTATAAACCTTATGTCATCTACATAAAGGTGTACGGTGCGTTTGTCGATGGCATTTCTTAGTAATGTTCTATGGGATATCACGTGACAGACGTCATATTGGATACGTCGTTGTGACACGTAGAAATAGTCCCGTTTCCTGTGATTTTATGCTTAGTTCACAACCGTTTTAGGTATTCGTGATGAATAATTTAAAAATAATATTATTGACTGTCAGAACTCAGGTAAAAAGTTTCTGAAAGTTGTTCAAGTTTTCATTTGACTGCGCAGATGTAGTGTACCACGTACCACTGCACTACATCATCCGTGCTGTATATATATAAGCGGTCACCTTTTCATCTTTACTGCGCTGTTGGGAATTCAAACCCTACATGGGACAACACTTTGTATGATTAAAAACTTTTTATATAAAAAAAAACCGACTTCCAAAAAACATCCAACGAAAGCTCTCTGCCAAAAAAACATTTAAAAGCGTAAAATAAACTGGAAAGTATACGACTGAAGGTCTTTAGATACGTATGAAATTGAAAGAATTATCCTCCAACTCCTAACCGTTGAGGAGTTGTACCTTCCACCTTCCATCATCAGCTTACCTAAATAATTTGAAAGAATACGACTAAACGTAACATATATACATATGATATTCAAAGATTTATCCTCCAACTCCTAACCGTTAAGGAGTTGTACCTTACATCATCAGCTCATCATCGTAAAATGATGACTACCAGGCTTGCGCCTGGTAGTCATCATTTTTTTGTGGTTTTTATGTGTGGTCATTACACCCATTACGGGTGTAATTTCAGAAAATATACGAAAAACATAGTATGTGCCTATAAAAAATTAGGGTTTTCCTCGATTTCCCTGGGATCCCATCATCAGATCCTGATATGCTGGCAATGGGACCACCTCGGAAGCATACCCTTTCGAAAACAAAAAAATATTCAAAATCGGTCTACAACTGACGGAGTAATCGGTGAACATACATAAAAAAAAAAAAATACATACAGTGGAACATAGAACCTCCTCCTTTTTGGAAGTCGGTTAATAAATTGTTATTCTGAGTGTGAGAGTTCATTGTTTTCGTTTCATGTATGTTTGTAAAGTCCCCGCGATACAGGAACATTCTTATAGTTCAGAAGTTTTTTTTTTACAATCAGTAAAAAACACAATATTTTGTCGTGAATGGGAATTGAAGCCCTGGCTGAGCAGACGTTATCACATATTTTAATCACATATTATAAACGAGAATTTTTTGGTGTGTCACTCATTATTGTTTTAATCTTAATCATACGAAAGAAAACGCATTCTTTCAACACACCTAATTAAAGGAATTGATTGCATAATACCTAATTGGTCGTTATCTCTCCCTTTATGTGACAACTTCAAAGACGAAATATAAGAAACTATAACCACACTAAAGATGAAAAGACGTTGTTTTTAATACTTTGTCGCGACAGGAATATAAAAATATTAAAAAAAGATACACCGTGCTACATCCGTTTCCTCTTCGGATTTCGAATATTGCGCGTGCGCGGCCTTTTTCTCAATTAAGAGAAGGCGGTTGGAAGGCGGAAGACGTACGTCGTTTCTAGTAATCCGAAACGTCATTTCCGGTAGTTTGACAGTTGCGAAATTTGAATTCTATCGTTCCGAAGACATGGTAATTTGACAAGTATGTTAATTTGCTGCTGTATGCCGAGCATGTTGGCGCAAAGGTGGAAATTTCGATTTTAGCTCAAGATTTGTAGCAGGTTGGTTAGAAATTGGACATCTATTGAATTTGGAAATAAACATACATATTGAAGCTAAGCTGATGCTAAATAATAAGGTATCTCGAGACGAGCGGTTTATTTCTCAGTCGCATAAGAATTTGTTTGTCACAATGCGCAATACTAATAAATCAAGTACCATCTTTTATTTTCAATTTTAATGGATATTTCATTCTTTCTTCTTTTATTCAACGTAAAGAGACACATTCTATTTTGACAATGCGGTTGTTAGATTTCGAACGTCATTATAATGGCAACATTTTTTGATTGTCATGTTTTTTGTTTGACGTTTGAGGTTAATAGAGTACTTATGGACGCTTTGGCTGGGTTTTAATTGAAATTTAGCTAATTGTTCATCCAATTTCGGTGTTTCGTTGGTTACCGGTATGATTGGTCTGGTTTGGACTCGCGAGTTTTAGTAGTCACGTCAATTAGGCGCGATCCACGATAGTTAAATCGGGTGTCTTGTAATTACAAGACTTCGGGAGCCCGTAAGCCTTTTAGGAGTATGTATGTGTAACGACGCAGAGAGGAAACTACCAAGAGGTCTCTTGGACGCCGCTATCAAGGAATCTACACATCTCCAGTAAGTGCTTGAGATTACATTAGCTTAGAATAAGAACACGGTGAAATGACGTAAGTTGAATTCTTTTGCCAGTGAACAAGCTTAGCGATTGAATGCCTATACCATGGGTCCTATAGACATTGCAAACTTCCCAAGGTGAACGCTGCATTGGCGAAAGGATTGAACAGCGGTTCTTTCTTCAAATTTCGCAATTCAGTTGACTATGACACTATGGACTCTTTTCACATAGTATTTTTAAGTTTCTAAAGTCCCTTATCTCTGTCATATTAATGCGTCTATGGCATATACTCGTACATGTAAAATATTGCAAACGTCTTCCCTATAATAAAATATTCACAAATCATTGTAAATGACTGTTCAAGTATCCATAAATAGTAAGGATTTCTTAAAGTCTAATACTGATTAATTTGAGTTAATATTGCAAAGTACACATTGAATACTAGCATTGAATACCAGTTACTGCGTAAGACCTCAGTGCCGTATTTGCGTGTGTCCATTGTGAGGTTCAAATACTCAATCTTATGGTGACATGTAATTGTACATGAATGGAAATACATTAATTTTTAGATAAATCCTTTTATTCGTATGTATTATAAATTCTAAATTGACTCTGTCTGTCTATCTGGCTATCTGTTACTCTTCACGACTAAACGACTGCACTGATTTGGATGAAATATACAATGAAGATTTATTTTTTTCTTGAGGATGGACAAAGGTTACTAGTTACGCGATACATATATACAGGCAGGTGGAGCTACGGACAAAATCTAGTTTTCATAAAATAGTAACAGTTATCAAAAGTTACAGGTTTTGATTGCATCGAAATTTTACTCAACAAAACCTCACTGTCAGCTCTGGATAAATTGCCAATCTTTTCCCCTAAAAACCTCTAAGAATCCTACTCCTTACTAAAAGATCATCATCTTTTGAGATCTACTTCTTTACAAAACCTTACAATAGACAGTTGTTTTGTCATAGATTTAGTCACAGTCCATCCGTACCTTTATCGAAGTTGCAAAGTTAAATCTTGAGAAACTACGAAAGTGATTCCATCTAGTTTAATCAATATCATCCCAATTTAATCAATAACAACGTCGTCAAAACCAAACGTCAGGCAAATCAGAGGTATGTAATACCTTTAAATAAGTGATCGCGTTAATCCCCATAAAAATTATTATTATTATCCCCATTTAATCAATCAAATATCTTTACATTTCCATATAAATATATTTCTATATCCTTTAAATTGCCTCGTCAGTTTTGACTTCCTTCCATGAAATTGATTTCCCACAAATCGAACTAATTGAATGCAACCGAAAGTAACGCGCACGCGCTGCTATAAATATACTTACAAGATGGCGTGCAACCCTCCTTGACAAGACATCTTTGTTGGATAAAAAAATGTTAACAGAAATATTACAAACAGAATTGATAATCGTTATTCTACAGTCGTTCGTTTTACTACAAGCAAATTGGGATAACTATTTAGGTTCAGCATATTCCAAAAGCTAGAAGAATCTTACATGGATATTCACTTGAGTTGCTAAGAGCACAAAGATACTGTCTAGGCTCAAATGCTGTGCTTTGTGGTAGTGATAAATACCTTTAAAAAGTTATTTTGTTAATATTAAGATTACGCAGTCGTATCAAATAGCTCTAAGTCTTTAGTCCTCTATAACCACAATCTCATAGA
This sequence comes from Diaphora mendica, assembly GCA_949125395.1. NCBI lineage: Eukaryota > Metazoa > Arthropoda > Insecta > Lepidoptera > Erebidae > Diaphora > Diaphora mendica. The sequence continues at coordinate 4,781,799 of OX421331.1, read as the reverse complement.
TGCTGGAGGTACAGAAATTTTCAAGTAATATTTCACATAAATCCTAAAATATAGGTGTAGTTTAAAAGAATGAAATAGGATTTGACACCGCAATTTTACAACATGTACTAAAATCTTTTTACATATGTACTTAATGTATTTTTTATGTTTAATTCTCATAGAAACCGAAGAAATCGTTTCCATGAATTATTATGTACGAAGCTCGTAAAGTCATAATGATTCGCTACAATAACTGCGCGTGGGCACACACTAACAAAGTTATTTATTGACCTCTTGCCAACCGTAGCTTCTGTTCACAATAATTAATTTGTTAGAATAGAGGTGATAAATTCTGCTTCTGGACTCCGGCTGGAAGCACACAAGCAATTATGTTTGCAATTATGTGTGTCAATGGTTGTTGGACACGAGTGCAACATGGTGGCAATTGGGCAAACAGCGTCATATTACTGAAACGCACGTTTTTGTCTAACTATAATTTGCTTTTTTTTTATGTTTGGCCCGCCAAAATGACTCTACTCTGCCTGATGGAAAGCATAAGCAGAATCCAAGAGTGGTGGTCACCATGCTCACTGCGAATGCAGACAATGCAGCATGGCGACCCACACCATGGCGGCCTAGTGATGCTGCTGCATCTTTTAGTCTAGTCAACAAGTTTGGAACTTGTTGACTAGACTAATTGGGCCTCCGGTCTCGCACTCACCAACGAAACACGACAGCACGCTGTCATTTTACGTTGATTTTCTGTGCGAGGGTAGTACCGCCCCGGTCGAGCCGGCCCGTTCGTGCTGAAATCAGCGTGGCTCTACTACCTTTTCTTATGTAATGACCTCATCAACAACCAACAACAACATAACTGCTGGGCTCGGGTCTCCTCTCAGGAGAGGGTTAAGGCCATACGACCCCACGCTGCCCGAGTGCGGGTTGGGGACTGGCAACACAACGTTGTGGATACGTAATCTTGCCGTTGGATGTTTTAAAGCCGCCCAAAGGCCTCCAACTAAGCTTCACGACTGTTATCATATTATTATGATAACAACCGGGACCGACTGCTTAACGTGACCTCCGAATTGAATTATGTTTACACGGATGGATTGGGAAGTGTTAGCGAGTTCAAGGAGGACAACATCGACTTTTGTAATGCGCGGGTATTAGGTATATTCTCATTTTTTTATCAATTCTTAGTCTTTGCCAAAAAGGTGCAGATTACCAAAAAAAGAGTCAAAACCAAAAATGAAAGTAAAAAGATAGAAGAACACACAGAATAAATTTAGTTTTTAGGGTTCCGTGTCAAAGGCAAAAAACGGAACCCTTATAGATTCGTCATGTCTGTCTGTCCGTCCGTCTGTCTGTCTGTCTGTCCGTCCGTATGTCACAGCCACTTTATTCCGAAACTATAAGAACTAGTTGAACACTGTTGAAACTTGGTAAGTAGATGAATTTTGTAAACCGCATTAAGATTGTCACACAAAAATAAAAAAAAAACAATAAATTTTGGGGGTCCCCATACCTAGAACTAAAACTCAAAAAAAAAATTACATCAAACCCATGCGTGTGGGGTATCTATGGATAGGTCTTAAAAAATGATATTGAGGTTTCTAATATAATTTTTTTCTAAACTGAATAGTTTGCGCGAGAGACACTTCCAAAGTGGTAAAATGTGTCCCCCCTGTAACTTCTAAAATAATATAATAATAAAATATATATGATGTACATTACCATGCAAACTTCCACCGAAAATTGGTTTGAACGAGATCTAGCAAGTAGTTTTTTTTTAAAACGTCATAAATGGTAAACCGCAAAAAAAAAAACACTATTATTAAAACATCGATCAAAGTTACAACGAACTACAAGAACTTTTATATTATGTTACTTGCTGCTTCGGAACCCTTCATGGGCGACTACGACTCGCACTTGGCCGCTTTTTTTGTTAAGTTTCAATATTTCTTGTTAACTCTATTAGTCAGTGAATTGATTGCTTTCTAGGTCTTATGAGATAATGAGAAATAAATATAAGTACTTAAACAAAATAAAAAAATATTGGCAGTCATAAAGACTACCGATAGAAGTGCAAACTTATAACTTAGAATTTTTTTTTGTAAAATGAATGTGTTAAATTAGAAATTTCATGATGTTTAAATTAAATCATCATGTCGGTGACGCGGAATCAAATGAAACCACCATCTCTAACCTTTGACGGAGCATTAAACACAAATTAATTCGCTTTCACGATTTATGGACAAGAAAGCACTACCACCTACAATCATGAAAACATCTTACTAAGACATTATGGTTGGCAATTTAAAATGTCTGTGGAAAGAACGTAAATTACACCGCGACTAGATAATCCTGACATCATATTTAAAATTGCAGCTTAATAACTTTAAGAAAGGTCGGTAAATCACGTATTAAATGATAATCGGTAACGGCCAACAGCCAATATCCAGTTATAAATAGGAACTCTCTAACTTCTCATTTACGTTCATAACATTATTTACACTGTTTGAATTAAACCTATAACTACTTTCGTTGCAGTTGAATGCACTATATACATATGTACATTTAGATTACATAGATAATACAATACGTACACATATAGATAAATCAAATCATTATTAATTTACTAATTTCTACAATGGCAACCCTAGATTCTGCGCACGCGTCTCCGTCGCAGGCAATTACGTCATGGCACGACGGAATTACACTAATAGTGATGTGTTTTATTAGCTCACTGGTCCGTCTCGATTTGTGAGTAAATGTCTAATGTGGTCACCGTTGTTATGAGTGTCTGTGTTGTAATTTTTTTTCTTACCATAAGAAAACCAGAACCGTCTTCCGTTTATCTTAATCAAATTGGTTCTTCGTCATAATTTTTCTCTAAAATAGAGGTTTCTCCATAACTATTTATTAATGTTTCTAAAGCTGTCTTCTTTCGAAGAAAATCTTCTGGAGAGAAGATTATAGAATGATAATCATTTTATAATCACCCCTCAACAATTAAAAACATATCCGTATGTGTTACTAAGATTTTCCTTTCTTTCAGGTGTCATTTCTGCGCTCTAGCATTTAGTGCAGGACGTTTTTTTTATACTGAATGGACGGCAAACGAGTAGACCTATCGCCTGATGGTAAGCGATTACCGCCGCCCATGAACACCCGCAACACCAGAGGTGTCACAAGTGCGTTGCCGGCCTTTGGGGGATGGGGAGGGGGATGGGCCTCCGGTATCCTCACTCACTCGGTGAAACACAGCGCAAGCGCTGTTTCACATCCGTTTTCTGTGAGGCCATGGTATCACTCCGGTCAAGCCGGCCCATTCGTGCCGTAGCGTTACTCTCCCACGGTAAACGTGACGTGACGTTTCGTCCATCCTCGTAACGTCATTCTTAGAATGGCCATAACACATTACTTGTATTTTAGATCAACCCTTTAGATAAGGTAAATATTTTTTAAGGAATGGTGACACCATTCTAATATAAGCAGTTGTATGTACTACCCGAAGATAGTAAATTTTACTTTATATTGTTACTTTTAGATTTTTCATTTCGGGTTATTTTTGCTAGTATCGTGATACCCAGGGATTTCAATATTATATTCCCAATTATTTGCTATTTTGATCGACCGCCTCGTTGGTCTTGCGGTTGGCCTGTGCGACTGTTGATCATGAGGTCTCGGGTTCGATTCCCGGGTCGGACCAAATGTTTGTATGATCTACAAATATTTGTTTCGTAGTTTGGGTGTTTTCTATGTATAATATGTGTGTATTTACAAAAAAAAGTATATATGTATTTGTATTAGTTGCCTAGTACCCATAACACAAGCTCTGCTTAGCTTGGGACTAGATGGCGTTGTGAGTTAGATGTCCGAAAAAAAATATCCGAAATATTTCTTTCATTCATCATTTATATTACAGTATTTTGAATTTGTCTTATTAATATAAAAACGATTTACATAACGCTAGCATTTAAATTGGTACCAACTTAAAATTAATGAATTTAGATAATGTTTAAAATATTTACTATTTATCACTACCCACTGTCCCTTATATATTTTGTTCTACATCGATTTACACGCATTTACTCACACTAATACATAATTAATCAAAGCCAAGCCATTTTTTTCCACAATTCGGTAAAGAAAATATTTATGAAACACAAAAGCAACATGTCTGCCGCGCATGCGTGGAAGCGTATTATTTCCGCTCTCTATTTAAGTGTCGTCGGCTGGCAATACCAGTCACTGGGAAGACATTTATCACGGGCAACACTGCGCTAGTGCAACGATAGTTTATCACTAAATTACAAGATATGGGATGTTGTATTGTCAGTTTTTTTTACACTTTCGAACATTGCATGAAACTGTGTGTTAGCTATTTTATGGTAAACTAGCAACCCACCCCGGCTTCGCACGGGTTCTTTACGGAAAATATAATATAGCCTATGTCATTATGAGAAGATGTGCGACTTAATTTCGTCCGATGTCTTCAACAAATATCGTCATATTTTAGCCAATATACTCAACAATTTCACAAATTATTTACGAAAGCCTTCCTCAAAAATCACTCTATCTATTAGTAAAAACCGCATTAACATCCGTGCGTGCATCATTTAGAGTTTATCGCGAACAGACAGACAGACGCGGCGGAGGACTTTGTTTTATAATATGCAGTGATAAGTTGTGGAGAAACCTTTTAATTTATCAATGACACAAGAGTAACTATATATTAGGTGTAATCAAAGTATATTAACATAAAAGATTTCCTAAACTTCTTATCTGTTTCGAGTATATGCAAACTAGATTACCATAAATGATCAATTCAAAATTTTCTAAAGATTACCATAACTTTTTAATAGTAATTACATAGAGCTAACATAATCAATACTTAGACACCCTCTTCTATTATCGTCAACTAATAAATGAACATAGAACTTGAGATAATCTTATATTGTTTACTTTAAATAACAAAGGATCGAATATAAAAACGTTCAAAGAAATGCACGTTTTTGTGTCTTCGATATAATGTAACTTGGGTTAGGTTAGATTATTCCAAGGCGATGAAATTAAGAATAACAACATAATGCAGTAATAGCTTTCTCCATTCTAGTAACCGTATTCACTACAACTGTTTTACGCGTATTGCACTATCCCGTAATCAATTTAATGTCCCATACGTGCATTTATTCATAAATCCTTCTGGATAAACTCAATCGGTCTGAAAGTTCTAGAATAACATTTACACCAGTGCTTTCTAAGGCATTACCTATAACGACTTGGTTAGATTTTGACTGCTAAGCTAAATGTCGTTTGATTCAGGCCCATGACAATTGATTGTGTTGTTATCGTGATTAATTGTTTTGTATCTAAATACTTACTATACTCTGTCCATTCGTTTCTTTTCTTTTTGACAGTTCAAGAAATTTCGAAATTAGTGACACATTACCGATTCGATTTGAAACGAAAAGCGATTTTATTTATGAAGAACTTACAATCGATTTAATTAAATATTTTTAGTTTAAATATCAATTATTCCTTAATTAGTTTTTTTATTATGTAAAAAATAAACAAAAATATAAATAATAAATCAGTAAATTAGATGAATGAACAGAGTTATTGTTCTTTACTCTTGGTTTGATCCTAAATTCCAAGATTTCGATCTAATTCTTAATCTTATTTAAAAATCAATCTTGGAGTCATAGATACTATTTTTATTTCCTTTTTTTAATAAATTTACAGAAAAAATACTTACATGAAGTAAATTATTTTCATCATATGATCGATTTATCGTATTTCAAGTACTGTTTTATAGTCTGTGGTCGTTTGTTATGCACAGACCACTTCACTAAAGTACCGTCACCGTCAATAAAGTATGACATTACTGTAGTACATTATTCCGAAAAAAAAAACGATAATCTATAGGCGTGAGCTGTCAAAAAGAAAATAAACGAATGGACAAAGTATAAGTATATGTAGCTAATGCAAAATATATAAATAAGTTTTTAGAAAGAGCTTCCTCGCTTTATTTTTATTTTATTTTATAGACAACTCCCGCAAGTTCCCCGCGACACAGGATGTATATTCCTAAATATACATCCTGTGTCGCGGGGAACTTTACAAACATACATAAAACGGAGAGTAAGAACACCCAGACTCAGAACAACAATTTGTGGATAACACAAAGTGTTGTCCCATGTGGGATTTGAACCCACAACACTTGTAACACCTAAACCTGTCAGGAGGTTCGCAAGTCGCAACCAATGGCCCACCTAGGCGGCAGGTCCAACCATGCAGATCACATGTTGCAACAATCAACCGACCTAGGAGGCGGGTTCGACCTTGCAGTCCCCTAACCCGAACAGGGGGTGCTACCACCGGCATGACCCAGTCAGTCAGAAGAACAAAAGTCCCAGGGCGCCGTTCAACAAATAAATATTCATAATACATAATTACTCATCAAAAAAATACTAAAAAAATCTAAGAGATAAATAACTGTGTGTGTGGGTAGGTCCCTATTAGGTCACTTCAGAGAAACTCAACTTCACATATTCACATTATATATTCATAAAAAAAAATATACAGACATTATATATTAACAACATTATCACAATATCATACAAGTTACTAATAAAATTATCTACATCTTAAAACTAAATCTTAAAATTAATAGTGGGTTAAGTACCCTTATACATAAACATCAGCGGTCAGGCCATCCTCCGCCTACCGGCAGCTCCATCATAAGCTACATCATATTCGTGGCATCCTCAAAATAATGTGACTGCAGTATTATTCTGCAGTAACCATCGAGCCGTAACCTTCAACCCGCTTCACACGGGATGAAATCACTAAATATATTAATACTATCAACCAATGACACATAAGTAAATAACTGGTTCTCGATCAGATCAGGAAAGAAAAGGGCTCCCAAATTGGAAGAATCTCCTTTTATATTCCTTCCATCGACTGTTCGAGAACTTTTCCTACTTTCTGCTTTCTCCCACCACAGCTAAAAGTAACTTTTAATCTTTCGTCCTGAAACCAGTCTCTACTTCGTTCAAAAACCTAAATCATATCGAATTTATATATTCTAACTGAACTAACATCGAAGTTCCTTACAGAGCCTGACTACACTTCTGCGATCACAGAGGTCTCTACTAGTAAAAAAAATATAATTCTTATTTTGAAATTACGGTGTTACACACTTGGCGCAGTAGGAAGCGGCGTGGCGACCGCTTAAATCACTAGGCCAACCGTGCAGTAAGTTAAGTTACTGATAGACTAGTTGGATTTAAATTCCATTATTCAATTCAATCATAAACTTTACAGAAGTCATAGATACGTAAGGGATCGTCACCACGGGTGAGAGAATCGCCATGAATCCGCTCTTCAATCGACGGGAAATCTATACGAAAGAAGAATTATTTCTTCAGCGCGTATCGTCACGGAATTGCTGAGTGTATAGAAAATAGACGGGCACGACAATAATATCGTATTTAGCCAAAACAGATATCTTTCAACGGCTAGCATATTTTACACCATTCATCTGATAAAAATTGAAATATTCAGAAAATAATGTCAATAGTGTTGGTCAATCTAAATTAGGTAACTGCTAATTAAACCGAGTTATATGATATGTTACTCGTTCAACATTTGTTGCATTCAATATACATAACTTTATGACGTAACTACACAAAGAACGGTCCAGTAAAAAGTTCTTAGTAGTAGAACTGATCATTAAAACAAATCTTTAGTCATTATGGCAAGATACCTTAACACTGGTAAGTATCCATGTTATGCTTGGGTAATACCAAGCTCATATTTTATATATCTACAATCCTATTTATCGACCAAATCACAAGAAGTTTCCTCATTACTGGCGCCAGATTCTTGCACGTTACCTCCTTAGAGAGACCATTGTTAAGTCCGATTCGATCAATACTTTAAGCCTAGATTCTATTGCTCAGATATTAAAGAAGGCTCTATATTTCAAACAAAATCCCGTTTTACGCTCAATTTAGATGCTATTGAGAATTTGATTTACGGGTGAGATTATTGGTTTGCCAGTATTAGCCCTGAGGTTTATAATACTTCAGTACTGTTGTTTATTCCTTTCCAATTTTATAAGACTGTCGTAAAAAGGAAAGTCCTTTGAAAGCTGGTGTCTGATTTGAACTGTATTTACTTTTCTCCCCTACTTTGGCTTGTTGTTCATTAATAATGTGTAATTATTTTTTGCCGTATTTTCTTAAATAACTTGAAAATTATGACATACCTAATCTTTAGTACAAAATGTGAAGTGAATAGGTATACTTATTGCAATTTTGACATCACACTAATATATAAAGGCGAAAGTTTGTGTGTATGTTTGTTACTTCTTCTCGCAAGAACTACTGAAGTATAGGCTACTATTTGCCGCGATAAACGATATACACGCGGGTGGAGCCGCGAGCAAAAACTAGTTGATTTATAAGCGGGACGTCACGCATAGTAATGAAAACAATAAAATATTTGTCTTACGTATTTCAGGGAAAAATTGAACATTAAAATTATTGATATACAAAAAATTGTATATCAATGATTAAAATACTAATAATATATTTTGTTGTGTTTATAGTAAGTTTAAATAAAACAAGTAACAGTAAACAAGACTCCATTGGACCATGACTGATTAAATGTGTCACTTTCTTCGTCATGGTGTGGTTAAACAAAATTAAGGTTAAAAGCTTTTACATAGTACTAAATTTAATTAATGGATGGTTTCTTATATGATATTTATAGAAACATATATAGTAGTAGTTGAATATGTTGATATAGTGACTGAATTGACTGTACTATTCAAAGCTAGATTTTAAGATGACATTGATAATCTTCAGAGTGAGAAAAAAAGTATCCATCCAAGTCTCAATCATTTATCTCCTTAATCATGTTTTTTTTTTAAATATTTTAAAATGATTTATGTACCTATTCCAATACAAAGGTTAAGTGACACTTTCGTAATTCGGACGTTATTTGGTAGAAATTAAAATTCTAATTTGACTATCTCAGCTAGTCAAAAGGCCAATTACCCCAGTTAAACTTATCTCTAATAGAAATGTTATGTTTCTTCAAATGCTAGAGTATATTTTAGGGTATTTCAAGACTTTCCACAGTTTCCGTCTACGTACAATGACACATTTACACGTATTCATAGAAAATCATAACTGCGTCATACACTGAAATACGGGTCTAGTGTTTTGGCATGACTAGTACTTTGCACGACTATTTTGGCACTGATATATGGAACAAATAAGACCATTTGGTTTTAAGTTCATTCATTACTAGTTTTACTAGCCGTGTACATATCGTAATAATTTATGAAGTACACGTTGCTTGTTCGAGTAATAGTGTGCGACAAACGATTTTCCTGAACACCATATTTTTACCGTGGGAGAGCCACACTTCGGCATGCATGGGCCGGCTCGATTGAAGTGATACCATGGCCTCACAGAAAACCGGTGTGAAACAATGCCTGAGCTGTCTTTCACCGAGTGAGTGAGGATGCCGGAGGGCCATATTCCATCCCCTCCCCCCTTCCTCCTCCCCATCCCCCAAAGGCCGGCAACGCACTTGTGAAGCCTCTGGCGTTGCGGGTGTCCATGGGCGGTGGTAATCGCTTACCGTCAGGCGATACGTCTGCTCGTTTGCCCCCTTTTATTACATAAAAAATGTACATGGAAAATAGTCGATTTAAACGGTTTCTTCTTGTGGCTTCTATCGATTTACAAGTCTAAAATGAGATATGTGATGTTAATACCTCTTGTTCTGGAATGTTATTCTGCATGTCTTCTGCTTTTTCTTTATTTTTATGTCTTATCAGTCTTTTTCAAGAAGTGTGATATCATATCCTATCCTATACATCCAAAACTATGGTCTGCACTGTACATCAATTATTTTTTATTATGAAGTTTTCCAAATAAATAATCAAAAGCTGCTCTACAGAGAAAATCCCTTCGTCATAATAATGATTGGTCTCCTCGATGGTACCACATTAGACTTAGATAAATCTTACTCAAGTAGACGTCAAAGAAATGAAGTGTGAAAAGAGGAAATCAGCTTACTGTTGATCATAACACACAGTCGATCAGTCATCGTTAGCGAGAATCGTGCGTACTCGCACCGAGCACAGCACGCATGCGTCAACGATTACAGCAAGATTTGGTCAAGAGCATCGTATTGTTTGTTGTTTGTTCAATTGTTTATGATAATTATGAGTATTTAGATGATAATTGTTACGTGACCTTGATTTAAACTCACCTTGTGCCAGGTGTGCACTGTTTACACTCGGAGGGGTGTCTTATTAAAAGGTGTTTCCATATACTTTGTATTTTAAGCGTAGCACTGCAAACCGTGTGGTTTTAGTAGATTTGATTAAAACACTAACTTCTACCGAAAATCTCCTAAGTACCGTTGTTTCTTATCTTCAGTATTGAATCTGAATGTCATTCAGTTTGGAGGCAACGGGCTTGTCATTGTCATGTACGCGGCGAAGGAAAGTTAGATTTACTACCACGAGTCCGGCGTCTAATAAAGCTCCATTACTACTGAAGAAGCTATCAGATTCAGATGATCAGAAAGTTATATTCTAGACATGTCATTCAAGCACAAAAAATACGTAATAATATTCAAAGATCTAAATTTAAATATATAATTCAATCTGTCAAATCATACTGTTAAGTCTTTCTTAGCCGATATGTTGCGTCCTCAAACCAACATGCCCATACCCGTAACAATCAAAGTTACGTTATAACTGTACTGTGACGTGTCTGTCCGTATGTTTGTATGCATGCCACGGCATTAACAATGGCGATATATACGGGTGTCATAATTAAAATACACGCGTTGATTTATGAGAGGCATTGCATATGTGATATGAGTTTATGGTAGCTATCCTACTAATATTATAAACGCGAAAGTTTGTAAGTATGGATAGATGGATGGATGGATGTTACTCTTTCATGCAAAAACTATTGAACGGATTTGGATGAAACTTTACAGTAATATAGCGTATACATCAAAATAACACATAGGCTACTATTTGCCGCGATAACCGACATATACGCGTGCGTACAACTAGTTAGTACATAAATATGTGAAGCGAAAATAAGTTATTGTTTAAGTTTTAAGTGGTAGTGGAAAGTACACGTAGTTTGCAAAACATTATACCAATTGGTTGAAAAGCTCTGGAGTAGCAAATAATATGCCCCCTAAAAGTTGTCTAAATTTTGAAAAAAGTAATAGTCGGTAGGTGCAAGGTCTGGTGAGTATGGCGGATGAGGGAGAACTTCCAACCCCAGCTCTTGCAGCTGCTTCACGACAACGCGCGACCCCATACTGCGCAACAGACAGTCTCCAAGCTGCAAGAGCTGGGGTTGGAAGCTCTCCCTCATCCGCCATACTCACCAGACCTTGCACCTACCGACTATTACTTTTTCCAAAATTTAGACAACTTTTTAGTGGGTAAATTATTGATTTGTGAAATTATTATGTGAAAACGATGTGGTTAGAATTACTTAATGTAGTTGAGCCACTAATCAGACAATTTGGTATAGGGTTTGTTACAAGTCTTCCAGCTATTTTAAGTGCTATATTATTATTATTCTCTTTATTACATTAAATATACATATTAATTACATTTTTAAATATAAATATAAAAACAAATACATTTAAAAATATAAAAAATAGTAGACCACCGACCTCGGGTACAGGGACCAAGAAACCGGTGGTTAGGGCTCCAGAGACAGGAACCTCCTCACAATACGAGCCGTGTCAAGGAGGACTGCCTTCTGCATCAGACCCTTGATCCAGCCCTCTAACGTGAGCCTCTTAAGATGTTGGTCGAGGCTCTTGGCTATCAATCCGTGAGCAGATACGACTATCGGAACAATGATGACCGAATCCACATTCCACATATCGACAATCTCGTGAGATAAATCCAAATATTTTATTTGTTTTTCTTTTTCGACTTTCACGAGATTCTCGTCATGAGGAACGGCGATATCGACAATCATTGCGCGGCGCTCTAATCGATCTATCATCACAATATCCGGCTTATTGGCAACAATAGTCCTGTCTGTGATAATAGACCGATCCCAATATAACGTAGCACGACCATTCTCGAGAACTGGGTCGGGCACATACCTGTAGTATGGCACCTCCGAATTCACAAGTTTGTATTTAAGGGCAAGCTGTTGATGTACGATCCTGGCTACTTGGTTGTGCCTGTGCAAATATTCGCCGTTAGCAAGACGAGAACAACCAGAAATAATATGCCTGATAGATTCTCCAGGACGGTGACATGCCCGACAGATGTCGACCGTGCCATCCTTCAGGATATACTTCCGATAGTTATTCGTCATGATAACTTCCTCCATAATCGCACAAACAAAACCTTCGGTTTCTCCGAAGAGATCACTATACCGTAGCCAGGAAGTTGAGGCCTTGAAGTCTATATCGGGCCCATTAAGAGCCCGATAAAACCGACCATGAAGTTCTTTGCCCTTCCATACCTCCCTGCGATCATTAGTACTAAGTACTACAGGTTTGCGCCAATTCTCTTTAGCCAAAGCGAGCGGAGTGAGTCCGGTATTCACTGCAACTACATTACGATGCACTCCCACATCAGTGTGAAGAAAATATTCTCTAAGATTGTATATCTCGCGATTGTGTAGGGTCTTGATATTTAATAGTCCACGACCCCCAAACTTTCGCGGGATATACAACCTCATAACCGATGACCGTGGGTGATGCATTCGGAATGCAGTCAGCAATGTACGGACTCTCCGGTCTAGGGCATCTAATTCAGTCTGAGTCCATCTAAGTATACCAAAGGAATACATCAGAACCGGCATGACCCAACCATTGTAGGCTCGCACCTTGTTACCGCCTGATAAAAGACTTTTAAGTACTTTTTTCAGGCGGCCAAAGAAGCGTTCCCGCAACGACTGTTTCATATCAGATTCTGGTATTCCTAAGGACTGTGAAAAACCTAGATACTTGTAGGTTTCGGCCGCAGACAGAGATCTAAGTTTTGTAGAATCTGAAAGCTCTACTCCTTCAGATTCCACAATCACTCCCTTCTTTACATACATGACTGCACACTTGTCTATACCAAATTCCATCTTGATAGAATTACTAAAGTTTTCAGTGACCTTTAGTAACGCTGTCAATTGTAATTTAGTGGGGGCAAGTAGTTTCAAATCATCCATATAAAGGAGGTGAGATATAACTCGATCATCTTTCTGCAACCTATAGCCTAACCCTGAACCCTCTAATAGAGTGCTGAGAGGGTTCAAAGCTAGGCAAAACCACAAGGGACTCAGACTGTCACCTTGAAAGATGCCCCGCTCGATCTTTATAAGTACGTCGTTCATCGTAGACTGCCGACACCCTGGATAGCGAAGTACTGTTCTCCATTGCCCCATACACGACTTCAAGAAAGTGCTCAGAGTTGTATCAATTTTATACAACTCCAGCACCCTTAAAAGCCATGTATGTGGAACCGAGTCATAAGCCTTCTTGTAATCTATCCAGCATGTCGCCAGACTCTTACGATTACGACGTACCTGCTGGCTAATGGTCATGTCTATTATAAGGAGCTCTTTAGTGCCACGGGTCCCACTTCTACATCCATTCTGAGAAACGGAAATTATCGAATTGTTATTAATATGAGTAGTGATTTTGAGTCTCAGAATAGATGTAAGAAGTTTATATAACGTTGGTAAACAAGTAATAGGCCTAAAGTTTTTGGGATCCATGGCACCACCAGATTTATAGAGTAAGTGGGTTGTGCCAGTTGTTAAAAATTGTGGTAATGAACCCGAATCCAATGCTGTTTGGAATTGAGATGCCAAACACGCATGTGAGCTTCGGAACCACTTAAGCCAAAAGTTGTGCAGTCCGTCTGGACCAGGTGCTTTCCAATTCGGTAATGAACGGACCGCACAACTTACATCCTCTTTATTGATGCTAACTGGTTCCATTGGTGTTATAGACTCACATGAGCGTTCGACATCCCGACACCAATCACCTTCTGTATGAGTGGCAGGCACTGACCAGATGTTACGCCAAAATAAATTAGTGGCATTTTCATCTGGGAATTGCCTATCACTCACACACGGACCCGGATTCTCCCATTTCCTGTATACCCACTTCTCATTTCTTTGAAACATGCGATTCTGACTATACCGATCTACTCGCTTTCTATACCGCCTTATTCTATTTGCCCATGCATAAACTTTTTGCTTCAGAAAGTCTATGCGCTCTGTGACACATGACATGTACTGTTGAGGACTAATTGTAGTCCCCAAGAATGCCTGTTTCACAAAGCGCATCACTCTCGGTCGCGTGTTACCCGATCGGAAACTAATTAGCTTACCAATGAGTGTCCTGGCCTCAGCAATACGACGTTCAATTCTACACTGCCAAGCTGGCACAGTATTTTCTGGTCGAGTAGTAGCTGTATGTTCTGCAAATTTGACACCAGCTACTCGACAAACTGTAATAGCCGCACAGTATAGAATGGAATGTGTATCACTGAGATCTTCGCTATTACTGAAATAATCCGGTAATAACGAATCCAAGGCACCCACCAGCGCTAAATTTCGTTTATGAATGGGCAAACGGGGTAACCGGGGTCTGTTGTTAGAATTTAAATATCGGTATTCCCGAATCGCATCTTTCAAAGTGCTCCTTATCTTATCATTGTATTGGGTACTTACGGATATAATTTCACTGTCCACTAATTCAGTAACATCTTCATTTTGTGGTACCTGTGATGTGGTGTTTGTTACCACATCCACAACACGTGACGAAGAAGGGACAGTCAAGCTATTCCGTATGTCAGAGCGTATCCTTTCAAGTACGGCATCATCCAGCAGGTGACATCGCTGTATAGCACGTACTTGATCCGACAATCGTTGTGCCGAAACGTTGACAGCTGGCTCAAGCTCCTGAAACAGAGAGACTAGTCTAACACGGTACGCAGTAAGGTTCGTTCCCAACTCTGTAGCCCGAAAATATGCACGCATGACGTTCTCATTAATTGCATTTGTCCACTTCATGCGGTGCACATTACCACCGGTAGCGGGGGCCCTATTCGAGGTCAGTGGTCCTCGAGGTCCCAGGCTGTCTGGTGGCCGGCATCTCCCCTGCCGACGCACTGGTGTTGGCGACGTCGGCGGAGAGAAAAACTCGTCGCTTGATGTAGAGCTCGACGCCTCTGCAAGAGTTGGGTCTTCTGTTCTTGCTTCCGAGGACGGCAAGGCGGAGCTTAGCGACGAGTCCGAAGGTGTTAAAAGTGCTTTTGATCTAGCTCTTGTTATCATTTTGTCAGAAATTCTCTTTATTTATACCATGATTTTTTATACATTGTTATGACATGACGTTTAACGTCATGTCTTATGGTAGATATTTATATTCAATTCTTTCATTTTAGGCGTGTTAATACCTTATTTTTAAGGTATTGACCCATTTTATTTCCTTATTATTTGCTGTAGATGATTTATATTGGTTTAAATATATGAAAATGAATTTTATTTTGAGAAAAAATGTATTAGAAAATCTGACTGCTTGTGGTGTTGCTAGCTATTTAATTTTTTATTATTATTATTATTATTTGGTATGACACACTAGCAGCTAGAAAGCTGATGCGTGTGTTTGAAATAGTTTGGAGATGTCGAGTTTGTCAAGTCTGTTCTTGAAGCAGTTCAGTGAGGGCGCCACAACTACGTCTTCCGGGAGTCTGTTCCAGGCTGTCACAACTCGGTTAGGCAGGAAATGCGTCTTGGGGGTTTTCTTAGAAGAATTTCGCCACAGTCTCAGGGGATGCCCGCGCAAGTGCATATTATCATTCAAGATGTAGATTTCCGGTAAGCTGGGTACGTCATAGTGCTCCTTGAGTATTTTATAAGTCTCAATGAGACTGCCCCTCTGTCGGCGTTCTTCTAGTGTGGTTAACCCTAGATATTTTAGCCGTTGTTCGTAGGCGCTATTACGAATCGTGTGAACCATCTTAGTTGCCCTTCTCTGCACTGCCTCCAGCAACAAAATGTCTTTCTTGAGATATGGGTCCCAGATGACATACGCATATTCAAGCAGCGGTCTAACATAGGTCTTGTACAGTACAAGAAAGTCTCAGTCGTAAGGCATTTAAAGGCCTTGCGTATGATGTACAGCATCGAATTTGTTTTCTTGACTAAGCCAGTTATATGAGCTTCCCACTTGAGATCGTTTGATATAATGATGCCTAGATCTTTCTGGGACTCAACGGGAATCAATTGTTGGTGTCCAAGGTAATACATTTTATGAGGATTATTGTTTCCAATATGCAATACTGTGCACTTGTTAGCATTTAAAGTCAGCAACCATTCTTGGGTCCAGTTATAAATGGCGTCTAAATCCCTTTGTATATCCTGTGACTGGCTACAGGGATTTCCAAAGAATTTTGTGTCATCAGCAAATAAGGAAAAAGGCAGTTTGAGGACACTTTTAAGATCAGTCAGGTAAAGGATAAAGAGTAGTGGTCCCAGAACCGATCCCTGTGGGACGCCGCTGAGTACATTTCGAGTTTCAGATAAGGCTTCAACAATACGCACACGGAAAGTTCTGTTTGTGAGAAAGTCCCTAATCCAGGCTAGCAGATTACCGCGAATACCTAGGTGTTCTATTTTATGGATTAAGCGTTGTCTAGGCACGCGGTCAAACGCCTTCTCATAGTCCAGGTAAATAACATCTGTAGGTCTTCTTTCGTCATGACTTTTAGTCCATTCATGCAAACATTTAAGTAGGTTGGTAGTTACTGATCGTTTGGGTACAAATCCATGTTGCTCCTCTATAATGATTCTTGTAGTAAAAAGTCTCTTATTTGATTGGTAATGATTTTTTCCATGGTTTTACACAGCACGCTCGTCAGACTGATAGGTCTGTAGTTTGCTGGTTCAAGTTTATTTCCCTTTTTATATATTGGCACAATATAGGCCACTTTCCAGTCAGCAGGTACCACTCCATCATTCAAGGAGCTGTTCATTATCATCGTTATGTTCTTTACCAGCACTGTTGAACACTTTTTTAAGACAATCGAAGGCAATTCATCAGGGCCTGTGGCTGTGGTGTCGTCAAAACTTAGTAGTGTTTTTCGCACAACCTCCTCTGTGAAGATTATATCATCTTTGGTATTTGCAACTCTAGGATAATTAATAGGGAATTGCACCATCAGATTCTTTAACAAAGGTTTGCTCGAACTGGTCAGCAAATGCCTCAGCAATTTGGTAAGGTTTAGTGGCAAGTTCATTTGATTTGTTCTTAACAATATTTGGGATGCACACTTTTGAACCGAGTTGTTTCCTGATATATCCATAAAAAGCTTTCGGGCCAGAGTCTATTACTGTAGACTCAAAAGCTGTTCTTCGTTCTCTACTGATTGTAACAATTTTATTGTTAATTTTTCTGTATTTTTGGTATGCGTTATCATTACGATTAATCTTATATATGTTCCATAGTTTCTTCTTTCTTTTTGTTAAGTCTATTATTTCTTTATTAATCCAAGGTTTATTGAAAACGTTCTTTTTATGTCTAGATTTTATAGGCACGCATATCTTAATAGAGGAGTGTATCTGCTTCATAAGAGAGAGCCACATGTCATTGACTGATTTTCCATTAAAAGTTAGATTCTTCAACAAATCCCTACTTAGTGCTTCGAAATCAGCTTTGTGGTAGTTATATTGTTTTCGTGTCTCGTTACTTTTATTAGAAGTATGGATGATTTGCGCCATAGCTAGGATGACTATGTGATCGCTTTTACCGATTGGTGGATGGTACTCTAGGTCGCTTATCAAGCTGTCCTCATTGCATAATATGAGATCTAGTAGAGATTCTTCTTGGTTTCTTTTTCTAGTTATCTGTGTTACAAGTTGCCTAAGACTGCTACCGCTGTACATGTCAAGAAATGTGTTATGTAGTTTGTCATGGCTGTGATATTTGTGGAGGGGCCTCCTGATCCCAGGGAGGTTGAGTATGATTAGTAAGAGTTAAAGGCAAACGAGTCTGGTTTATTTGTTTTTAATCTATCTGATAGGTCTACATCGGCACAAGCTGATCTGAAAATAATTGTCATATTGATAATGTAAAAATCTATGTATTTCACTTTCCCTCATAATTATTATACAACACAACATAAAAAAATTGCCAAAAACACAAGCGGTATTATGAACTATTCAGGCTGATTATCAAGGCCCGCTAATGCAGTGACATCATTCACACTTATCCAATACCGCGCATCCCATTTTTGTTTCTATTAACGCCTATTCATATACTACAAAAGGAGTAAATAGACATTATAACATACCTGTATTTCACCAGATATATTTTTACTATTTTCTCACTTTAAAATCTCAGGTGTAAGCGTAAAACAATCATTATACACAACCTAGAGTCGTTTACGATTCTATGATCATTAGCGACAGATTACGCCAAGCTGCGTCCCGTGACAAATAAGTCACTCACATGATAATTTCGTATAATTTGTCATAGTAAATAATAAAATTGCTTGTAAATCTAAAGCAGGCTATATTTTAACGACCACTCAAATTGGAAGCTCGGTAAATCAAATGATTAAACATGCCCCTTTATCCACTGTTCTACATCTAAACCAGATTTTATAAGTTTATTTAGAACTTTATAAGTTCATATCTAACTATAGATCTTCAAGTATTATTATCTGTCAATATTGATTATTAAATTGTGGCGACTTCCACATACAGCGCAACAGAAATATACTACAGCGCCATCTGCTGAAGTTACACTGAACTACGGAGTAACGAAGGAAACTAAGAAACTACCAATCCTGAATCGCGCAGTGATAGTTCTCGCACCGATTATGATATGTACAACATCACAACATCAACCGTTGGGCAGTTGGCCCGCCAGGCATGATCACCTCGCCTGGTCGGAGGATCCTCCCTTTGTGTTGGATGGACATATCACCCGTTCCCCCACAGTGGTGACCCCAACGTGATTGAAAGCAGCCTTCGAAGCAGCATCAACACGCCACCATCATATTCACTCCCACAGCAAGTCTCACAGCCAGCCAGCAACCTCGGCCTCAACAGGGATACACCACATGCTGGAAGCGACCGCTCCAGCCTGGTTCACCCCTACGGCCTCATCAGCGTCTAGGCACAGCACACTGCAGCTACAGTTCATGTAAGCAGAACATATCTCTCCCGTCTATGCAGCAGCCAGCGACTACGCAGGAACCGCCCCGACTCACTGGGGACCTCACCGCAGCACCGCGCACCGCACGCCACCCCGACTCACTGGGATCAGCGGACCTCAGCCCCGACTCACTGGGACTAGCGGCATTCAGTTCCAACTCACTGGAACTTGCGGCAATCAGTTCTGACTCACTGGACCTACTCACTCCTGGCACTGGCAAGCTCCGCAACAGAGCACAGACAGCTGACTCAACAATGTATCGACCTCCGGTCTTGGAGGGGAGTGATGTGGCGACTTCCACATACAGCGCAACAGAAATATACTACAGCGCCAACTGCCGAAGTTACACTGAACTACGGAGTAACGAAGGAAACTAAGAAACTACCAATCCTGAATCGCGCAGTGATAGTTCTCGCTCCGATTATGATATGTACAACATCCCAACATCAACCGTTGGGTAGTTGGCCCGCCAGGCATGATCACCTTGCCTGGTCGGAGGATCCTCCCTTTGTGTTGGTGGGACATGACACAATTGTCCCCACAAAATCAATTTAACTCTTACTACGGCTATATGACTACATGATAAAAATATATATATGTATCTATATTTATATGTGTTACTCTATATGTACGTGTATTGGTAATATTAGTTTTATACCTACGTGATTTGTAAATATGCACCACAAACTACACATTACTTCATAGTATTGTTCATCTAAAGGTTGCCTGGAAGAGATCGCAGCCTGCGATAAGGCCGCCCATTGTACTACTGTTTTTATTCGTGTATATTCGACATTGTATATTTAAAACTATGGTGTGTAATAAAGAGTACAAAAAAAAGTAGAGTAATATTTTTGGCAGTTTTTGTGTGTTTGTATGTTTCACCGTAGCGCCTGAACTAGTGAACTGAATTTTAATGAATACGATATTAAAAGATTCGTGATAATTGCCCGAGTGACATAGGCCATTTAAGTTTTATTAAAACATTTAACTTTTTCTTTTGAACCATGGTATAAAACTACGGTTTTATCCACCATAACTAATATCGTGGTGTTTTTCTTCTGCCAGAAAATTATGGTATCAAGTTTTCTTTGGATTAAGAGAGTTAGGGTTGTGTTTTTCCTCATCAGCTATAATAGTTCTCTTTGTCCTCATTGACTAAAGAATTACTCCTTTTTAACCCCCGACGCAAAAAGAGGGGTGTTATAAGTTTGACGTGACTGTCTATCTGTGGCACCGTAGCTCGCGAACGGATGAAGCGATTTCAATATAGTTTTATTTTGTATGAAAGGTGAGTTACGTGCGAGTGTTCTTAGACATGTTTCATGAAAATCGGTTGAGTCGTTTAAAAGTTATGGGGGTGAAAGTGGGGAAGAATAACCGAATGTCTGCAAAAATATCATTGGCGTACGATTACTCGATTAAGTGCTACAGTAGGGGGTTTTTTATTTTTTTTTATTTTAGCTTGTTAATGCAAGAAGAGGTAAATGAACCGCCGAACTTGCAACCTGCAACTAAAGACATACGTGTACCACGCTTTGTGTCCTCCCGCTCGGTAGAACAATAAGGGAAAAACCTTATAATGCTTGATCCTTTGATATCCTCACTAATTAACTATTTGATTGGTAATGGTAATTGAGTACATACCTTAATATTTCGAATAAAATTTTACTAAATCAAAGTAATCGACGTTTGGTAGAAATACGGTAATTTAACAGTCAAGTACACTCTTATCTTTAATCTAAGATTTAAAATATACTTCGCAACCAGTCTCTTAGTAACGATTATACATATCACATGCTCCTGTTTGTAATATAATTATCTGTTCACACCAAAAAGGATCTTTCCATCACATCTTTATCATACAAGGGCCGGAACATGATTATTTTCAAAAAGCATTCCGTTATACATTTGCGGGAACCCACACGTGGTTGCTATAGCAAGTGCAAACTCGCGATAGACTAATGCAAAGATTAGGTATTTCCGTTAGCACCACTCCTGCGCATATGGCGTTCTTGATCTGTGACTCAGTGAGATATTTTACTACTGTGGATACTACTTAAGTTTTTTGAATACTCAAGATGTTACCGTAAATATTATGAGATGACTGTAAAGCTTGTGATTCGTCTTATCTACAACAAGTGTTAATAATTTAGACAACCAATATTAACTTTTTTTACGAAAGTGAAATTTACTTAAGTGACATTCCACAAATTCTATGATCTGACTTTTATCTATTTGGTTTTATAAGCATATTGGAAGTAAGGTTGGTAGTGGCGGTAGTGTAATGGCTAAAGAGATTGAAGTTGCCATCAAGTGGCTTTGGGTTCGAATCCACACCTAAATAGTGCATTTCTTATACGAACATTGAGATTAGCTGGAGGGATTTACTATGTTTGTTAATACAGTTGCTATGTATAAAGGAACCTCTTTTTTTATACACATTAAACACATCCAACACGCAACGCCATCTAGTTCCAGACTAAGCAGAGCCTGTATCTTGGGTACAAGACAACTGTTATAAATACATATATACTTTTTTTTGTAAATACATGCATACTATACATTGAAAACACCTAAACTCCGAAATAAATATTTGCAATTCAAACAAACATTTGGTCCGACCCAAGAATCGAACCCGAGACCTCAACCACAGCAGTCGCATACGCTACCACTGCGCCACCAAGGGAGTCAAACAATCTTGACAAATTATCTCATTTATATAAAAAATAAATTAAATAAATAAATATACTCTTTGTTTAAGTTTCTTTGTTTGTCTCTTACAAACCAACTGGAAAACAAACAGAAGTAGATTATTTAACACCCCGTTCAAAGCGATGATTATTGAAAAATACCACAAACATAAAATTCAATTTATTTCCAGTGATACAATCAGTTACAGTACATTTCATCTATTGCTTTAAATGTGTCAAACAATATTATAACTACCCACACCACAATAAATACACGTCATACTCGTATCTAAATCCGAAGACTTTTACTTCACAAAACAACAACCTCCTTCATCTCAGTGACACAAACGACACAAGAAAACACAGTGTTCAGACTTCTGTATAAGATGAATGTTACTGTTGATTTTGTCGACTTCGTACTCTGAGTCATCTTGACCTTGATGGAAACGAAACAGACGACGGCCAGACGGTGGAACCAAACGTCTGGTTACTCATTCTCATGTGTCGTGAAGGGGTCTTTAGGGATGTGTTGTGATAGAGTTTATCTCTAAGACAGTTGAAGTCAATTAAAGATCAGAACACGGATGATTTCGTCATCTGGAAATGCTGTTCTCCGGGGAGAGAGAAATAGATTTTGGATGAAATACACCGCTAGTAGCAGTAGTACTCGTGGTAACATTACATACCTGGCAGAAATATCATTGCCTGGCAGGTTTTTACAGTTATAACAATGAACGCCATTTAAATAATAGCTAGAAAAAATAATAATAAACTGATCTACAAAATCATGAATATTTTATGTAAATCTATAATTAAATAAAAATGAATCGCCGAAATGTATGTACGCGCATAACTTCCGATCGGCTGCACCAAATTAAATTATTCTTTTTTATGTATTTGTTATTGTTAGGACAAGGTTTGTATACAAGAAAAATTAAAAGATAACGAGTAAAGTATTTTTTTTGTCCGCGACTGTACAATGTCTGTAGGAAGCTGAGACAGATATGTAAATATGGCGGTACAAAGTTCATCAGGACAGCTAGTTATTTATATTTTGTTTCTTAATTTTCAGTTCTGCCTGAAAGTAGGCACCACGAAACACACGTAAATCATCAATCAACCCATTTCGTAAAGCAATCGTATTTACTATTTCACATTCACTATATAGACCTTTCTATTAAACTATATTAGAGCGTTCTTGAAGTGCAACATCGAACATGAACAAATGCTAAACAGCACTGAACCACACTTGACCTTAAGAAAATTCTTACACAAAATACACACATCAGTCATGGCTTTTGACTAAAGCCAATTGTCATGCAACTGCACCTGTTGTTTACATAACAATTAACTATACTAGTATTGGTGCAGAGACTACGAAGCGCAGGCAAACTTGCATTGAAAACACTTCTGGTGTGAAGTGCTTGATCAATAACTTGTGTAGCCATGGTGTGTTCGCAGTGTCACCTTGTATGCAAAGGTCGTTTGAGAGATGGGCATTGTACAGTTGAATATCAGAAGGTTCAGAATTAGTACAAGGATGAGAATTTGAGCTTGGAGTTAACTTTGAAATGTTTGAATTTTATCCGTGTTGCAGTGACTATATGCTGTGCTACCTGGTCGTTCAATAGCATAATACGGTAGATAGTATCGTACTGTTGCAGTACATAGTTATAACATTTGTAATTGTTGCGTATATTATGTGCATACAAGAGTTATAGACATGCATTCATTACTTTTAAAATCCTCAAACACCTCCACATTTTGTCGACTATAATACTCGGACTATTTTGATCGGACTAACGTAAAAGGGGGTTAAACATAAGACAATTTCTGTAAGTTGGTTTGACAATCTCATTATTAAACGTTAATTATATAGCAATGATATTTACCTACAAACAAAGAAAAGGATAGGCAAATTGTAATTCTAATGCTAAGAACAAATGAAAGGTGTGGGTCTTTTAGTTTTTTTATAAGGAGTTGGACTTCTGTACTTTTATTTTTATTATACTCGCACGTAATACTGCAGATGCATAAAATAACAATACATCGTGGTAATCTGCCATTTTAATATTAATTACCAAGCTATAAACATCTGAAATCGTGTTTGTATTTTTAATTGGAAATTACTTTACTAAAGATATTATATTACTCAATAAATTTTGTATTAGCATTATTGTATTCATTTGTTAGCGATTAATGTAGCGATTGTTGTTTTCACTGCTGACAATCGGACTGTCTTTTTTATTACAAGTGTTAGGTGAATGAATAGTGTCTACATGTAAGGATAAGTTTGAATTTGATGAATAACTTTCAAGATTCTTTTAGCTTTACGGGTAGTTTGGAAAAGTAGTTCTTTCGGCAACAGAGTGTTTAGCGCTTTTTTTTTTTTTTTTTTTTTATGTTTGGCTCGCCAAAATGACTCTACTCTGCCTGATGGAAAACATAAGCAGAATCCAAGAGTGGTGGTCACCATACTCATTGCGAATGCAGACAATGCAGTATGGCGACCCACACTATGGCGGCCTAGTGATGCTGCTGCATCTTTTAGTCTAGTCAACAAGTATGGAACTTGTTGACTAGACTAATTGGGCCTCCGGTCTCGCACTCACCAACGAAACACGACAGCAAGAACGCTGTCATTTTACGTTGATTTTCTGTGCGAGGGTAGTACCGCCCCGGTCGAGCCGGCCCGTTCG
Organism: Diaphora mendica; assembly: GCA_949125395.1. Taxonomy (NCBI): domain Eukaryota; kingdom Metazoa; phylum Arthropoda; class Insecta; order Lepidoptera; family Erebidae; genus Diaphora; species Diaphora mendica. The sequence goes on along the minus strand of OX421331.1, from coordinate 4,757,168 downwards.
TGCTGAAATCAGCGTGGCTCTACTACCTTGAGCTCTTGAGTCGTGTCGTTAAATGTGGCCAGACATAATGATCTCCGCTTTAAGCCGTTTTTCTTTTACTTCTTTAAGGATACAGGGAGCAAATGCGCATATAGAAGACAGGTCATTTAACGGGTCATTTGATCGATGTAACTATCTCTACCCCAAGACAGCTGCCAGTCTTTGAGCATCATCCCCACCTCCTCCTACCTAGAGATTTTTTAAAAATTTAAGGGTACCTAGGTACTTTAAAAAAATAACATCTTGATCTGTTCAATCACAAGCCAAACAATAACTTTAGTCTTCAGTAGACGGCTCTGTGAAGCTGCGTTGAGCACTTTTTGGTAGGAGAAAATCTTATTAGTTCGCGTCAACGACATGCTGACATGACATTTGCACATTAATTTTACAATTAACCTTCTAATTTATTAGTTTTCACTTCTTTCGGCAGTCCTCATGCGTGCCAATTTTTTTATCATGTTTTTCGACAACTAAAGCTTGGCTTAAGTAAAATAATTTTTAATGTCTAGTCCATTAAGATATATGTTTTGATAAATTTGTCTGATAATGTCATATCTCATGCATATAGATTTTTATCTATGGCCAAATCTCGGAAAGCGGATTACTGTTGCAATTAGACTCAATTCTACCAAAAAAATGTCTGCCAGTATAGACTGCAGATGTTCAGTGACCTCGAAGACTTGCAGACAGACAAAAACTCCAGACATATAAAAAGAACTTTTAAGCTATTATTTTGCTTGCATTATTAGAATTCGGTAAGGTTTTTTGCAATGCAGTCACTGTTGCGACTGAGCCGAAACATTTAATTGGTTATGCTGTGCTGTTTTACGAGTATTATTTTTGGCCGTGAGAATGCTTATGTTACTGACAAAACTGCCTCGTTGGTCTAGTGGTTGGCGTGTGTGACTGCTGATCATTGGGTCTCGGGTTCGATTACCGGGTCGGACCAAATGTTTTTATGATCTACAAATATTTGTTTCGGAGTTTAGGTGTTTTCTATGTATAATATGTACGTATTTACAAAAAAAAAGCATATATGTATTTATATCAGTTGTCTAGTATCCATAACACAAGCGCTGCTTAGCTTGGGACGAGATGACGTAGTGTAAATAAAAAAAAACATGTGGATAGTGGTATGTTTATTACCCGGGGATAATAATACATAAACGTCATACGAAAAACATTTAGACGTCACATACATGTGCCAAAGTATGGTTCTTAGACACCGAGAGCCATACTACAGCACACATGGGCCGAATCTACTGAAATGATGCCACCACTGTACAGAAACTCAGTGAAAAGTAAAGCAAGAGTTGCTAAGTTCTTCCTCCTTTGATTAATAATTTTATGGTATATAATTATGCGCTCAAAGCACATTAGCACTCGGTGAGTAGAAAAAATCACCGACGGTAAGCAACGACGGCGCGGTCAGTACCTGGATGGGTGACCGCTGGTGGCATGATACCATGAGCGTCTATGTGATTCGGAGGTCACGTTAAGCAGTCGGTCCCGACTGTTATCGTAGGATAACAGTCGTGAAGCTTAGTTGGAGGCCTTTGGGCGGCTTAAAAACATCCAACGGCAAGATTACGTAGCCACAACATTGTCTTGCCTGTCCCCAACCCGCACTCGGACAGCGTGGGGGCGTATGGCCTTAACCCTCTCCTGAGAGGAGACCCCAACCCAGCAGAGGGACGTTATGGGTTGTTGATCATCATCAACAATAATTACCATACTATAATTATATTATCATATAATTATAGTATGGTCTATGCATATGGCAATCGGTGCAGCGGTTTTGAACTCAAGAACAATTGATTTTTAATTCTTGGATTCATCAGCAGTTTGGCTCTGACTAGAAATCTACCATACATGTATGAAATCATTACCAGAGATTTTGCTTAGTAAAAATAGGACAACTTAACACATATGCAACAAAGTGCAATATAGCTGTCAGTGTCCAAAAAGACTAGTATTCAGTTAAAATGATTTACTCCGTACAAAGTTTACCTTTTGTCGATGTATAAATAACATGCGCGCCTATTTCGGGGCGCTTGCGCTCCTGGCTACCCCCTGTCCCAGCGGTTCAAGGGCAAACGATTCAGCACTAACATTTGTTTATTGGCTGCTTCAAAATTGGACTCTATAACGAGTATGGAAAACATAACTGTTGATTTTAATGTATTGATCTGTGACTACAACTATAGTATTTTATTTCTTTTGCCATCAAGAAATGAAACTTTGTTGTTTTCAGTTTTGGGTTTTCTTACAATGTATAGGTACAATTTGTAGTTGATGATATTTATAGTCTGAAATCTAATGTCATTTTGTAAGAGGTCTACTTGATTTTATTTATTAATATATTGTCTAATTTGATAGAAGGTTAGTGACCTGGATTGATTGTTAAAATGAACTTTGATAAAACCTACAAAGCGAAACCGTTTTTATTAACCCTATTGTTACATTGTTAGAATAACACGTTATTTTCAACATTTCATTAAAATGTAACAGAGAGTATGGTGTTAAATTTTGAAACAAAAACCAGAAATTTTGAAATTTTACCTTTTCAAGTTGGTAAATGTTAGGTACTTAGATAACATAATGTGGGGTTCGATGGGCATCTTGCCTCTTCTAATCCTCCAGTTTAAAATAAAATAAACAACACGATATTTTGCGATTATTACAATGATCACAATTTTTGAAGTGAAAACTTCTTTAGCTGCGTTGAGCACTTTTTGGTAGAGGAAAATCTTATGAGTTCGCGTGACCGACATGCTGTTTGTTGTTGATAATTTTAATTTAAATATTATGAAATTTCTGATTATATACATTAATTTTACGAAAAAACATTTTATTGTTTTTATAAACCTAAACATTTTAAGTGAATAATTTCACAGTGACAAAGTAAGGCATTAAAACTTTTGGTGTTTCAAGTTTGATTTCCAACAAAATTTTGCATTCTACATATATTCAAACATTGAAATAACAATTTAGAATACAATTCAAAATATCCCCAATTCCCTTGTAATGTTGCCATGTTGTAACAATGTTAGTTGCTCGTGTTGTGGTTGTAAGTCAAAACGGGTAGTAATGTGACACCGGCGTGTTTATTAGGAAAACAACCGACATTCCCAGTAATGTTGGCGGGAAGAATGTTACACTCGATTCGCCGTGACTAGTTGAATTAGGGGAAATAGCGTCTGTTAGAATTTTGCAATAAAATGTTACTTTGTCGGTTGATGTAAAGTCATGCATGCTTTTAAAGAATAAAAGGAACTTAATAAAAAAAAGAAAGATAATGCAAATACCTTGAGACAGCCACGCTTGGGCATGAATGGGCCGGCTCAACTGGAGTGATACCACGGCCTCACAGAAAACTGGTGTGAAACAGCGCTTGCGCTGTGTTTCACCGAGTGAGTGAGGATACCGGAGGCCCATACCCCCATCCCCCTCCCTATCCCCCAAAGGCCGGACTTGTGACGCCTCTAGTCTTGCGGGGTGTCCATGGGCGGAGGTATTCGCTTACCATCAGGCGATACGTCTGCTCGTTTGCCTCCTATTCCTTATATGCTAGGAGAACTATGGCGAATTGTATAATTAAAAACTGTCGGTTCTTTGACTTCTTACTTCATTGACAATTCTCAAATCAATTTCTTTTCAACCCATCTGTGATATATCTTTGTCATAAAAATAATTAGGACAAACATCTTACAAAATTAAATCAGAATGCAGTCAACTTTTAACAACTATTAAATGAATACCGTCTTAATGAGCTCACTAATGTGTTTAAAACTAAATACTAGTAACATTGTTAGTGATAATGGCTATTTATTCCAGCTCTCAATCAATTTCCCTCCAAACTACTCGATTACCAACCATCTTGCTATACTGTTTTTGCGCAACTTGACACGATGCGCGTTTTTTTGTTTTAAATAAACATATAACAAAAAAGGGACGGCAATAAATCTGCAGCCTGCTATGAGACTATACAATTCTGTAGAGTCGCAATATTATAAAAAAACTTATTAATGTTAGTTTTTGTTGTATAGTGGGACTTATTCGCTATAAAATTTTATTTAAGACATTTCTTTATCCCGACGTTTCGAACTGGTCATGGTATACCGCTCGTGGTCATGGGTAGTCATTTTTAACCCCCGACGCAAAAAGAGGGGTGTTATAAGTTTGACATCGATGTCTGTCTGTCTATGTGTGTGTGTGTCTGTCTGTGGCATCGTAGTTCTCAAACGGATGGACCGATTTCGATGCGGTTTTTTTTACTTGAAAGCCAGTTTCCTTGCAGTGGTGCCGAGCTATGTTTGGTTAATATCGGTGCAGCCGTGTAAGAGTATCAGCTTTTTTCCAAAATGATTTAAGGCATTTATGACGTATGATAACTCGATTAAGTGCTTGCGTTGGGGGTTTAGTTCTTATTTTTTATATTATGTTTCAGATTTTGCGAATAAACGACTAAAGTGAATGTTCCAAATTTTTTTTTTTTTTTTATTTTAACTTCCTAATCCAGCATCTATAAATATAAATCTTAAAGTTATTAATATAATAGATAGGTAGGTAAACGTGCAATTATAATCTCTCCTCTCCCTAAACAACAAGTGGGAGGATCGGTCCTCAAGTAACCTCACCACACACTACCCGATGAAAATCAATGAAATAATAGCTTAAAACTAATCTTCTGCAAGACTGTGGAGTCACGTCACCGTGGGAGAGCCACGCTTCTGCATGGATGGGCCGGCTCGACTGGAGTGATACCACGGCCTCATGGAAAACTGGTGTGAAACAGTGCCTGCGCTGTGTTTCACTGAGTAAGTGAGGCCCATACCCCCTCCCCTTCCCCCAAAGCCCGACAACGCACTTGTGTCGCCTCTAGTGTTGCAGGTGTCCATGGGCGGCGGGAATCGCTTACCATCAGGCGATACGTTTGCTCGTTTGCCCCTTATTGCATAAAAAAACGTAGGTCGAGCTTCTAAACAATCTACACAAAAGTAAAAGCAACGTCAATAACTTAAATCAAGCGAAAACATTAATTTATTACTTAATTAAGTTTTCTTAGCAGAGTGTACTAAATTAAGTTTAACTTTCGCCAATGCAACTGCTACTGCATGCCCTCAGAGCCTTCACCATGTGTTCGTGAGAAAATTTTTAATGATAAACACAGCGATCTTTGATGACCCGCTGCGCTAGCACAATTTGCTAGTCAACTTTTTAAAATTTACAATGCAAATGTTGGGAACGAACGAACTATGATTTACGAGGTATATTTCAAAACGCTAACTTTTTTTAAGAACTTCAGTAAGCAAGTTTAAACTTTCACATTAAATAAATATATACATAAAATTTTTGAGATGTATAGTATTAAACTAAGTGGCATGCAATTGGAGAGGCCTATGTCAAGCAGGAAACTGCGATAAGCTGATAATTATCATCATCATAATGAAATTGATGTAACATATTACATAAATTTCATCATGATAGGAAAAAAGACGGCTTCTGATTGACTAGGTACCTGACCCGCATAAATTATGTTTTGAGAAGAAAAACAGGTATTTTCGGGTGGACGGAAAAACGACCGAATAATCTTCAAATACGTTTCATACTTCAATGTGTACCAGATATAGTTTTCAATTTTGCAAATAAAGAAACTTACTTTTTAAACATTAATTAAATGTTTGCATTGTGATACGAAAATATGAACTACAACACATTAAAAGATTATAATCTAATTTATTTCTTTGATAAACACCTCATCTAAAACTCATAAATAAACTTTACACATTTAACGGATACGACAAAGATAGACAATTTGTTATCCACAAGAATGCAGATTGCAAAATTATTAAAACGGCATGATATATGTATTTGAGTCCATTCTCTGATAAGGTTAGCCTTTGATTCCGTGTCCAATTGAATAAGGCCTATATGTACTATCAGATTTATGGCTCTGAGATTGCATCGACTATTAATTTTGTTATCTAGTACTTGCATAGAGGTAAAGGAAACAACAGCTTTCTAAACCAGAAATATGGACAGTGAATATCATAAGATTTTACTGCCAAGTTCTATCTGGATTAGTTTTTTTTTCCTGTAAGGCTAAATCAGTTAGGCAGCCCCTCTCAAAGCAATTAGATATTTTCTAAACATAGAAATCATTCGACGTGTCATGCTAACATACTGACACAAAGAATCAAAACTGAGTTAACCAGCAATTAGTCAGAACACACTAATTGGGATCAAGTTCAGTAACTTGAACAGAATAAAATAAAAAAATGTAAGCTAATAAATCCAGATGCAGACGAATAAGAAGATAAATGGCCTGGCACATAACTCCCCTACCGAAACTTTGGTAAAAGGAAAAGCAAGGTGCTCACATCTGGGCACCTGTACCGAAATACGCGAATATACGGAGGAATATTATTCCTAGAATAGCAACAGACTGTAAAATGAATGTGGAGACACCATGTGCATTCAAAAACTTGCACCAATAAGTTCATATTGCAGTTACCAATCGGAGTGTCAATGAAATTTAAACTTTAAAGATGGAGTCATAAGGAACCTCGGCTTCAGGTTTGTGAGGGTCTCAAAACTTGTGCTCAGTATGGAATAATTTGTCATTCGCAGTAGACAGCGTTGACGTGACGTTTCGCCCCTTGCTAATGCTCATTTTGGTAAACGCAGCTCCGTTGCAGGTCTTGGAAAAGTCATATCAGTTTTGGGTTCTTTGATGTTTTAAAATAAATTGTATCTGAACATTTTTCAAACAGTAAATAAATTTGTTCAAATTTATTACTACAGATACTTAAGCTCAAGTATGGAGTGTAGTAAACACAATAGGCTGGTTCAGAGAAAAAAAAAAAAAGCAAGTGAGTCTTGCAATAGTTGCATATTCTAAGTGACATCTGCCATTTCCCCAATTATTTTATAGCCAACTAGCTTTGGCTCGCGGCTCCGTCCGCGCATGTTGGTTATCGCAATAGATAGTAGCCTATGTCCTTCCCCAAGAACCAAAGTATCTCCATGCCAAATTTCATTGAAATCTGTTTAGTGGTTAAGCTGTAAAAGCGTGACAGACAGACAGAGTTACTTTCGAATGTATAATATTCGTATAGATAACAGAACCACGATCGTCTTTGATGAAATATAGCTTCTTGTTACCTCTTTTCGTCACTTTTTAAGAAATCACTCGCACTTGTTCAGGAAAACAAAATTAAAGACGGAATGAATAAAAAGTTATGATGAAGACAAGTAAGACAGTTCCTTTGACTGACAAAAAGATGACCATAATTGGTTAGCATAAGAGAACAGTTACTGCGATCACAAATAGACTCGAAGCTCAATGAACTGAAGCATACACGAATATCATACCGTAGCACAACAAATGTTTACAGTGCACAGCGCAACAGGCGCGAATACATCAATGACAAACATTCAGGGACGGACACGGAGGAAAATTAACTAGACGAGAGTTCTCTAGAATCTAGTATTTTAACACATTATAATACATTTAATGTTTCCTGAAACATAATGGTTTCTTCAAATTGAAATATCAGAATATTTACAGAAAATTATAAATACTTACTCTGTCTTTCTTTATAAGAAATTCTTTTATCACTCCCAAAATGTAATAATAAGATGTAATAAAAATGAAAAATACTTTAGTGTATATTGTACAACCTAACATTATCCATTAGAATACACAATAGATATGATTATATTCTTATCTTTATATATAAAAATGAATCGCTGAAATGTATGTACCCGCATAACTTCCGATCGGCTGCACCAAATTAAATCATTCTTTTTTTTGTGTTCGTTATTGTTAGGACAAGGTTTGTGTACAAGAAAAATTCAAAAATAACAGGGAAAAATAGCATAATAATACTTTATTTCCTACCCAAGATTCACAGCTCAATTAAATTACGAGATAGAGAAAAAAATACAAATAAAGGGAATCACAAACAAAAAGAAAAGGATAAAAACCAAATAATGCCGTGTATTATAATTTGTAATACACACAAATTAAAGATATAAATATATGCGTTTAGATAGTGAATATGATATTAAATATGCAGCTAATATAAATATCAGAATCAAACGTACTAAAATAGAGAACGCGACACGGATCAAGCAAGGCACTACGTCAAATATCCAAGATTTATTATGTGGCCAGTCGTATTTAATGAAGGAATATCAAAAATATCAAACGTGCTGACAAGAGAATAAGAAATACATTTAGACAGTAAATTATGGGCATATTGAAATATAAGGTTAAATACAGTGGTATGAGTGAATACACAACGTAGCTTATATTCAATGAATATAAGTCGGTACCAAATTATAGCATTGATTTCTTCTTGATGTGGTCAACAATTTTATGAAACCGTCAGTCACATTATAAAATGGTCAGGTCCTATTAATAGTTGATCAGCGTTTAACGAATACTAAACTCTATTGTTAGGTCAAAATAGTGATCATTCAGTAATACAGGTATATTACTTACTTCTACTTTAGTATGGTCAGTATAAGCTGACCGTAGCTCTATTATCCGCCCACAAAATTGTACTTCGCCTTCTTCATGCATGAGAGCAAATTTTAAATGTATATTAGCTGCCAAAATGACTCTACACTGTGTGGTGGAAAGCCTAAGTAGAACCAAAGAGTTACCATCCTCATTGCGAATGCGGACAATGCAGTATGGTGACGCACACTATGACAGCCTTATCGAGCCCCCGCTGCCCAGCACCATTATTGAAATTGGTTCAAAATTAGTGATTTTTTATTTTGTATTTTTTCTTTATTATACACATAGAACATATAAACATAAAAGAAGTACAAAGAAGTGTCATGTACAAAGGCGTGCTTAACCCAAAATTGAGCTTTCTTCAAGCAAACCCTGAGTGAACAGAGGATAGAGATAATTATAGACGTTGATTTATACCTACAGTAGAATATCTTTTTTTTTTAAAGACAACTCCCGCATTAGGAATAAACATCCTGTGCCGCGGGGGACTTTACAGACATACATGAAACGGACACAATTAACACCCAAACTCAGAACAACAATTTGTGGATCACACAAAGTGTTGTCCCGTGTAGGATTTGAACCCACAACACTTGGCGGATTGGCAAGCGGCGTGGCGACCGCCTAAACCACTAGGCCAACCGTGCAGTTTTTTATTTTATATATTACTAGCTTTTACACGCGGCTTTGCTCACGCAGACTTTCATCCCCTGATTTTACCCCTTAGGGAATTTCAAAAATTCCTTTGCAGGTGCATTGAAAAAGCAATTGTTAAAGCTTCTTGCGAGCTTTGCATAAGATAAATCATGCTATTAATAACTAAGTACTTAGGTCTCGTCAAGTTAGAATAGGTAATAATTTATTGGGAAGTAACATATTAACATTATGGAATCGGAAAATCATTTTATTCATAGCCAAAGCATTTATTAATTGCTGAATAAATTGAAAATGGACAAATAAATACCCATAATTTTTATTTTAAATACAATTTTCGACTTACCTACTTTTATCACAAGAGCTGTTTTTGAGTAAAACACCATTTGGGTGCATCTAATCTTATTTGGGAAGTAAATAACTGTTATTTATAAGTTTAGAGTCGGAGTTAGAAGAAAACCGTGCTAGTAAATTTCTTGGTAAATTCTCAAATTACACTTAGTACGAAAACCTATGTGAGGTTGAATTATTGTTGTTATTTATGAATTCACGTACACAGACTTCCACACCTTATTTATTATTACATCATAATCTTCTGCCTACCCTCGTACTATTTTATTTAGACGTCATGAGGCGTCATGAGTTTGTTCTTCCATTGTACTTTTCCTTTCCAACTATATTACTTTTAAATTCCAGTTTATCCATCTTTTATTTTGTCGTTATCTTCTCTTCAATTTTCTTCACTACACTTTTTTATGCTTAATCATCGCACATCCAAACTAATCTGTTTTAAAATCCGAAGAATGTAATTTTTGTAATCTAGATATATCAAAAACTTGTTTTTGTGTTACTAGGAAATTTAAAATTTAAGACCTGGTTAGTAATTCAGTACACTAAATACGTAGCAAGGTTGAATCCATCAACACGATCTAGATTATACTTTAAGGAGCCGAGATTGAATGAGGCACCTCTCGAGGTAAGAATATAATAGTTCCTAGAAAAGATTTTTAAATACAATCCAGTTTTTTTATTACGAAATATGTTCCAGAAGTCCATTTTCTGGCGTTGTAAAGATTTTATAGAGAACCATTTAAATGGAACACCGTGAAAAACTATTTATTTTCATTTGAACTATAAAATTTTTACGACATTTTAAGCATTCTCCCATTTCAGAACTACATTTCGTGAGTAACTGGTTTTAGAGTTTATTTGTTTTTGGCTTTAGTTAAGATTTTTAGTACATGTCAAACGTATTATGTCTCACTTAATTACATGTTTCTTGGAGCGGTTAAATGTAGTAGAGATATTGGCTGTGAAATGATACGAAATATAAAACTTGTGACATTTATTTACTGAATCTGCCTATTGAAATATTGCTTTTATTCGTAAGAAAGATCATAAAAGAACTAAATACATAAAACTAAACGATGAAAAGTGGAAAAATAATTGCTGTTTGCGTCACTGCTCTGGTTCAAAGGGTTCTCTCCTGATTGTACGTGACCTTCTTTAACGAATACTTTATCTTATGCAACAATAAAGTTATCATAATCTGATTGATAGAGAGAGATTAGCACTTTAAATAAATAATCATATACAACCTCTGCAGATTTATTGCACTTCAAATTTACTTAAATATAGTTTTCTTATGTTCGTTACCATTTGAATAATTCAATAAAGTTTGTTTTTGATAATATCTGCACACATCCGACATACGCCAGTTTAATCTTAAACTAGGCAAGACGTAATGATAACTTATGTTATAGAGTAACGCCTAGATACTAAGCATGATCGTGCTCATTATTATCCTGAGTGGGTATTAATGACTATCACCAGGTTAATAACAATCAAAGTTTAAGTATAATTCACCATCTTAATCGTTTTGGGAAAAATGTTTAACGTTCCCCAATTATATAAGGGCTAATAGACTTGAGAATAAAGTTTATACAATGGCAGATTGACCGCTAAACATAGAGCAATACGGTGGGGATTAGCCACACGCAGGCTACTCAGGCAGCTTCCCTTTCCGGCAAAGACTGAGCCCAAATGGGCCCACACAAATAAGTTTATGTGTGTGTACAATTTGTTATGTGTGCATTCGTTGTGACATTCGATTGTTTTTGTATGTGTACATATCAACAATCGAACAACCCATAACGTCCCACTGCTGGGCTCGGGTCTCCTCTCAGGAGAGTGTTAAGGCCATACGTCCCCACGCTGGTCAAGTGCGGGTTGGGGACTGCCAAGACAACGTTGTGGCTATGTCATCTTGCCGTTGGTTGTTTTTAAGCCGCCCAAAGGCCTCCAACTAAGCTTCACAACTGTTATCATATGATAACAACCGGGACCGACTGCTTAACGTGACCTCCGAATCACATCCGAATGGTAACATGCCACTAGCGGTCACCCATCCAGGTACTGACCTCGCCATCATTGCTTACCCTTGGTGATTGTTTCTAAGCACCGAGTACAACTGGGCCATGAGGGCCTCGTATATGTATAAAACTGGTTTTTATTGGAAAATATGCTCTTGCTACCCTCTCTGGTCTACCGGCCTGTGTTGAGCTATGCTACAAAACGACAAATTTAAAAACTCAACATTACGTTGTATACACCAATGAATAATCACAAATTTCAACAAAAAGAAAAAAACCGACTTCAAGAACTGGACCAAATTGAAATGGGACCACACAGTAAGCACTAGCTTTCAAATAAAAAAAGAATCATCAAAATCGGTTCACCCAGTCGAAAGTTATGAGGTAACAAACATAAAAAAATATACAGTCGAATTGAGAACCTCCTCCTTTTTTTGAAGTCGGTTAAAAATATAGCTTTGTCAATACAAATTGCAATGACCTTAAAATACCATGCTCTTGGCTGCCAAGATTAATACATAAAATTTATAAGAAACGTTAAAGTATAGAGAAATGAACAAGCTTTTTCTTGGTTGTCATAACAACATAAGTGGAATACTAAATGGTATGTGTGACGTGACCAAGGTTAGGTAAAGTCGTCACGAGTGAAACTATCACGATGTTTCAACTCAATAGAAATGCATAGGGCGTGCGTGTTTGCGCGAAGACCTCTTGGAAAAGAAAAAAATTGATAAATATTCATTTATAATACTAGCCCTGCCATGATTTGCTATAGTACGCAATATGGTTGCATTTGCATTGATGAGATATGAGAAACAAAACTGATGCAAAGAATAAAAGAGAATAATCTCTGAAGTGTTTGTATATCGTGTCAAAATTTAAGCTCAATCGACAGTTTTTGAAGTGAACTCAAACCGACTTAGATTAGAAAACTAAGATTAGATTTGAATCATATCATATTATGACTTGAACCTAACTTTAGGAACATAATCTGGGTTTTCTTATTTTCGTCTGTTAACACTTTCTTTCATCATAACCTTATATTAAGAAGATTATGATTATTAGATAAATTATTCCGCGCTTATAAGTTTTTAGATAAGTCAAAGGCTTATTTAACTGCATGCTTAAGAAATTATAATATTTCTGTGACTGCTTGAAACTTTGGCGACTTTTAAACAAAGTTTTTGTTGTATATGTATACCGCAACACATATTTGTGCATAAAGTTATAAAATAAAAATGCCGTAGTCGTACTTAGTAACCCCGCGATTCCCAGAGGATGTGGCAGCGTTACCCACGCTCGTCCGTCTCTGCCCATGTGCTGTGCGGTTCCAGAGTAGTTCTAGCAAAAGCCGCCGACATCCGTCGCATGCGCACGCATTTGTATTCAAAACGAAATCTATGATTTGCGATGGTGATTTTTATGTAGGATCAAGGGATTTTTTATGGAGATTTAATATCAGTGGTATTGCTGACGTTTAACTATGGTTTTGTAATTTTATTGTGATTTTTTACTTAATTTATAGCAAGAATGATTTTAAAATAAAGTTCGATTGTTTCATCTTCTCTGAATGACATTCTCTTTAGAGTTTCGGTGTTATTTCACATTCCTATATATAAAAATCAATTGCTGTTAGTTTGTCTCGCTAAAACTGGGGAATGGCTGGGCCGATTTAGCTGATTTTGGTTTTTAATTGTTTGTCGTAGTCCACGTAAGGTTTAAACGGTGAAAAATTAAAAATAACTTGAAAAGTTAAATGTCACGAGATCGAAGTAGCGGGCGCAGCTAGTATAAGTAATAGGCTATGATCGGCTTCTATTTATTAATATTTAAAAGGTTTAAACATATTATGTGATTGAAATGCATCGTTCATATTACTGATAGCAAAAGTGTATTTTACTAAGTATGAAAAAAAATGCAACATTGACGATAAATAATGATAAGTTAAAATATAATCTAATCTAGAGAGGCCTTTATCACTTTGATGCAATAGAAAATATTTGTTTAGGTTCAAGTATGAAAAAATCATTCGCAGAATGTCATCATTGTACACAATCTTATTTAATTTTAGATAATATAGGTGGTGTTGACCTTCTCTCCCGTAGGTTAGATACCTGTGGAGTTTTTGTTGAAAAGATATGGAAAGTAAACAAAAGTTGGAGATCTAAATAAAGAAACTAGATAGAAGTTTATTTTTAAAGCAATTTACAAAACTGAAATCAGGATAATTTTCATCGGCAGCTTTTTTAGTCCGGTGATTAATAATAATTGTAGGACTATATTTGATGACACTGTCGTTCTAGTAAATTATTGACTCTTATTGCTTTACAATGGTAAATTCCGGAAATAAAACTCTAGACCAATGGGTCCTTGGCTCCACTACAAAACCTAACAAGTGATGGTGTGATGAGAATAAATAAATATTTCGGACATCTAACACACAATGCCATCTAGCCCCAAGCTAAGCAGAGCTTGTGTTATGGGTACTAGATAACTGATACTTATATATTTTCTTTTGTAAATACATGCATATTATACATAGGAAACAGTCAAACTCCGAAACAAATATTTGTAGATAATACAAATATTTGGTCCGACCCGGGAATCGAAATTGAGACCTCAATCACAGCAGTCGCATACGTTACCATTGCGCCAACTGTCCTAACCGTCAACTGTTACCATCTCCTTGCGGCTTTATCTTTGAAAGTTTCATTTATATTCTGTTGACAATCCATCAAATTCTTTCACCCTAAAATCCGTACAAATGAAATGAATTACCAACCCTGAATCAAATCGATGCACACAGACCACATTAATACACAGGACGTTAGATTAAATAGAACATAAAGTCCAATACAACAAGACCTCCCGACACCGCTTAACCTTCTGAACAATATAGAGAATCAGAGAATTAAAATGAAAGCAAAAGAGATCTTAATTGACTGGCCATTAAGTAATTAGGCATCCGGTGGTTTAATGAGAACCAAATGAGAGGGTTGGGAGGGAACAATCGATTTGTACGCGTGAAGTAATAACGGTTTCCGCTGTTGTACTACTTTTTTTGTGTTAATTTGATTAAATTATTAATTTAACTGATAATTTGTAGGCACATATGTTATTATATTGGTGACAAAATATTATATTTTGATTTCATTTTTTAACCCCCGACCAAAAAGAGGGGTGTTATAAGTTTCACGTGTCTGTCTGTCTGTCGGTCTGTCTGTCTGTCTGTCTGTGGCACCGTAGCTCCCGAACGGATGAAGCGATTTCAATTTAGTTTTTTTTTGTATGAAAGGTGAGTTACGTGCGAGTGTTCTTAGACATGATTCATGAAAATCGGTAGAGCCGTTTAAAAGTTATGGGGGTGAAAGTGGGGAAGAGTAACCGAATGTCTGCAAAAATATCATCGAGTGGGGTCTCAAATGAAAGCGCATAACGTGTTTTTTTACTTTTTAAAGGGAACTCAGGTTGTTACATCGGGGTTTTTTTTAAATATTGAGAATTTATAGTTATCATATCATAGAAACAAAGTACTGAGCTATTATGAGTGTAATTACTATATTTAACTTCGCCAACATAATTTATAATTAGAAGACAATCGTTATTCTGTCGATTCTATAGTAAATAATTTAATAATCAATAATAATTTATGATAAATTATCCAACAAACTATGTCGTTCGTTCAAGAGGCTTATACACCCCAGGTGATATTTAAGTCACAGAAATCAAATTCATTAAAACCTCTTTTTGTAAAAACGTAATTGAGATAAACTTTAAAATCATAACTATAGACACACACATAATGAAAATTAAGAATTTATACACTGTTACACATAGTTATAAATAATATTGTTATTTTCGTTACACCATTCTTCGTTCGGATATTTTATTAAATGATTTAAAATCCAATATGTTATCGCTAAGCCCTCATTCAAATGTCCTAAATATCCTTTTAAAGACCAGTTATAAAAGTTGAATGGATATCGATTCTTTATTTAAATTTCGTTGGCGCAACACTAACAATTGTAAATTTCAGAACGGGTCCTGCGTATTGAGTTTGACAATATAATTCTGTACATGGCGCCTAAAACTTGCAATGAATATTTGAATAATAAACGAACGAAAGAAATCATTTCCGATTGCCAAAAACAACGTCCACAAGCCCTACAATCGATTTGGCTTACAATTTGTATTCCTGATACGAATCGATTAAAATTTTAAATTCTCGATATCCCATCCCAGATTTTTGTTAATATACAGATGAATTTTGAATACACAATCCAAGGTTATAAAATAAGACTTATGGGTATTCCAAGCGCGTATATTTCGGCCAATCGAAATACTTGATTTTTGACAGTGATTGTTGTCTCGTAATATCTTAATCAAATGGCAAGGAAGTTATAAAACATCTTCCTTGAAACAAGCAGTTAGTACGTACATAGAAAATTAGTATGTGGTAGCCAGCTCTTTAAATATTTTCGTGATGAGCATCCAACTTTAGCCACATCACCACCGTAGGGTCTAGCTTATATAAAAAAACTCAAATCCTTAAATTAAAATGAACGGATATTACGAGTATTACTTCAACCTAGACGTCACGACATTTCACTGCACTTTAATCTCCTATTTATTCGCTTTTGAAGCTAATTAAACATTTGCCGCCATGATGCATCACAAATATGAAACTATATCTGCTCCCCTGACTTTGGGACTTTGGATATCTACTGTCACAATTTTACGACCTATGTGTATTTGAAACGTTATATGAAGTGCTAATTATTCGTTGATCTGGTCATAAGACATCATGAGGTAACAGACTAGTTCATTAAGTCGGTTTTAAGATGTAGCAATATACGTGTTATTTATTACAATAGTCGAATTGATGTGTACAGATGACATTAAAAAAGACACCTTCTTAAATAAAAAAAAACTTACCAAGAACTATGTCTTTGGCCGAAGCGACACATGCCGTTGCCAAAAGCAGGGACAACGTGACAGCGATTGGCATTTCGCGCCAAAACGCAATGGCGACTGGCTTCATGTTTCACCGACAATCTCAACTTCTCTTATTAGGATCCATTAGAGTCTGAAACAAAGAGATTTCAATGTTAATTTAGTTTAAAATTAAACTGAGTCAAGATGTTTACGAAACCAAAATACAAAGTTTATTTGATTTCGAACTGCATTACACTTGGAGAACATTACCCAGTTAATTTGGAAAGCCTATCACCTAATCTTAACACTTAGTAATTCAACCTTTACTGCTTATTACTTACTAACATTATACACGAATTAATAAACTTAGACACACTCTCAAACAGTCCTAAATTACAAGCCTTAATAACGTCCAAACAAAAATTGAAATTTATTACAGCTTATTCACCATTTTTTATTCCTGCTATATAGGTATGAAACGATTAAATCTAAATTTAAAAGATGAATATTTTGGTTCAGTGTTGTAGAGAACGTTAAAGTATTCACAGCATGCGCACGTTTGATAAACTGTTGATACACTGTTTATTTGATGTGGTAACGAGGCTTGTTTAATTTTGCCAGGAACAAATTATCATGGATTACCTTAGACTTTCTTGACTAGTAAAATGCTAGATAACTCCTGAATTAAACATGTTACATACAGTGCAAACACAAAACTAATCTTGGATTGGGTCCTCTAAAGTTAGAACATTGGTGTAAGCAGGATTGTATTTACCAAACCCGACTATGACGAAGTAAAATATAATACAAAATAAACAAAAGACATTCTCAGATCTAAATATCAGGTTTTGTGTATACGAGTATAAGTGTACCGTGGCACTACCAGTACTACCAGTACAGACTGAAGATGGACATTGAAGGTACTTTGATTATTCTAGCCACAAGGATATTCTTGAACATTACTATGTATATGTATTAAATTAAAAATATACAGAGGAAAAGTTTGTGAGTTTGTGGGATGTGTAATCTCCGGTTCTACTGAAACGATTTTGGAAATTCTTTTACCAATAGAATGTCATAACAGTACACATTATTTGTGAGTGACGTAGGTTATTTAGTAACCTGAAAAATAATTTCCGTCATATCCGACATACACACTGAGATGCGAGCAAAAGCTAATTAGATAAAATATACTATAATATAGATATAATAGTTTATACATAAAACGGAAAGACTAAAAACATTTAGTGGTTTAACAATTTTCGAAACGCAATTTAAACTTAATTTGGAAACATTAGACTGGAAGAGATATATATTTTGAGAAATACATTTTTTTCAAATTTAAAGCGCTCAGAAGGTCTTACCAACTATTAGTACCCTTTTAATAACAATACAGTTTTAATTACATACGCAAGAACAAAATAACTTTTATTTTAACCGCAATAGCTTTCTAGCTTACATATATGTTATATCGTATTTGATAATCATCTTAAATATTTACTGGATACCTTATTTTCATGCCTTTACAGTTTTAGCTTTAGTTACAGTCATAATTCTTGGTATTACTATGACTAACCTTACAGACCGAACTGTATTGACATAATAATATGCATCTACTTCCTTAACGACCGGTAAAATGAGATTGTGATTGTGCATTATACGTATTTCGCCATATTTGTCAGCAAAATATTCTTCGTGAGGAACATCTGTATCACTAAAAATAGCTGTTCTAACATACAACGGCTATAAAATGCGATATAGGCAAACGCACATTGGTTACGAAGCACTAACCTCTGAAATACAGGGTGCGTGAAAGTAATAAATGTCAAAATGAATGTAGGTTTTGAGCCGATACGTTTTAGTGGCATGGAAATACTTTACGTTTATGTAACTTATGATGTATGAGACTTAAGTGGAAACTTATTGGTTGAAATTTTGCTACTTATTTACAAAAAAGATGATTAGATGATTCTGTCAGTAACTCAATGTTAAATAGTAGGTCTATTTAGAAAATGCACAAAGGTATTTATGAGCATTCACCACTTTGTGCTTTTCAAGGCACGATTTATCTAGTCATAGGCATAGTCAATTCGTTTAGTTAGAGTCAGTGCGCCCGCACGCAATTGCGGTTATTGGTGTCAAATTCGAATATATTATTAAATACAACGGCGTAAACTGACAAATCATACTTGCTTGTGGGTGGACGCCGCAGGCAAGCCATTGATTTTGTGGCGGCTTGCTGCCCGTGCGACGGCGGCGCGATCAATGTGACCGTATCTAAGCGAATGGACTATGGTTAATTTAATAAAACAATCGACGTCCGGTCACTTCATGAATAAATGTTTTGATATTTATGACATAGAGCCGAGTCATCATCATCATCAGCCTATCGCAGTCCACTGCTGGACATAGGCCTCTCCAATTGCGCGCCACTTGGTTCGATCCTCGGCTTCTCGCATCCAGCTCGTGCCAGCCGTCTTGCGCAGATCATCACTCCACCTGGCCTGTGGACGTCCTACACTACGTTTGCCGAGACGCGGTCTCCACTCAAGAACCCGTTTACCCCAACGGTAATCAGTTCTGCGGCTAATATGGCCAGCCCACTGCCACTTCAGCTTGCTAATCCTTAGAGCCGAGTATGTAATATTAATTACAACTTGATACCTTTACGTACCTGAGAAAAAGGATATTATCAGACGTACAGATAGACAGAGAAAGCATTCAATTTATTCAAGTAGAAAATGGAAGTTTTGAGGTAAATATTAATCATTATGCAATGTAGAAGCCCAGCAGTGGGACATTATGGGTTATTGATGATAAAATGTAGAAACAACAATTTTATCCAGGAAATAAGTAAAAATAATGTTTATTAACGCCGAATTCGGTACTACCCTCGCACAGAAAGGTAGTAGAGCTGAATTCAGCACGAACGGGCCGGCTCGACTGGGAGGGTACTCTCGCACAGAAAATCAACGTAAAACGACAGCGTTCGTGCTGTCCTGTTTCGTTGGTGAGTGCGAGACCGGAGGCCCAAATAGTCTAGTCAACAAGTTCCATACTTTTTGACTAGACTAAAAGATGCGGAAGCATCACCCGCCATGGTGTGGGTCAGGGATCGTAAAACCCATGCATAACGGTATTCGTTATAAACGGTTACCGAATCAATCTGTAACCGTTTCAAAGGGTTACTCATCGATTCGGTTAACAGATTATATATGTTATTGTTTTAACCCAAACAATAAGGGTTAACCCAAATTAAAGGGTTTATGTTTTTGAAATTGTTAACCCAAATGATAGATGTTAACCCAAGATTTCGGTTATTTTACGACGTGACGCGATTCGAAAATTAATCAATTTTACTTGATCTCTTGTGAAAAAAAATTAACTTGTTATCCCCTTTTCCCATTCCACGCAAATAATGAACGTCACCGACGACTGTAACGAAAAATGAATCACGGACCTACAAATATCCAGAAACCTATATCAAATTCGGTTAAGGTTAACCGTAATTATCCTGTATTAGATTATTCCTGTTAACAGTTATAATTCGGTAACACATATTTAGGTTAATCCTAAATTTAGGTTAACCCATATCCAAAAGGGTTAATAACAGATTATTTCGGTTAGGTTAACCCTAACCGAAATATCCCTGGTGTGGGTCGCCATGCTGCATTGTCTGCATTCGCAATGAGTATGGTGACCACCACTCTTGGATTTTGCTTATGCGTTCCATCAGGCAGAGTAGAGTCATTTTGGTGGGCATAATACATGAAAAAAAAATTTTATAGTTTCAACGACTAAAACTTGATATAGATAAAATCCAAAGTTGAAAACAAGAAACGCATATCATTAGATCATAAGCTTTTCTAAACTTCTCTAATTAGTAAAGTTAAGAAGATATTGCAGTCAATATCCTCGGCTTTATTCAGAAAAAATATCATCACCAATACAGTAAAATACGTTAAAAGTTAAACACAAAAATTTGAAACTGAAAACAACGTTTTTTTAAAAAATATTTTGCGAAATAAACTGGCACCGATTACCGTCGTACTTTAACATTATATTGTTGACTCAATATAACACGAAACGAGGTTATATACAGCCAATCAAGAAGGCAAATTATGTGTATGTTGTCAGTTACTTTCTGTGATCGAGGACACACGCAAACATCTGGAATATTTCTGGAATTAGTGTCGGATTTAGGGATACTGGGAGTTGATGGTAAAAATTGAAACCTTTTCAAATAAAGTACTTTTTATGGAATACGGGGCAAACGAGCAGACGTATCACCTGATGGTAAGTGATTACCGTCGCTCATGGAAACCTGCAACACAAGAGGCGTCACAAGTGCGTTACGTTGTTGGCCTTTGAGGGCCGGCCGGCCTTTGAGCAAGCGCTGTTTCACACTGGTTTTCTGTGAAGCCGTGGTATCACTCCGGTCGAGCCGACCCATTCAACCGAATCATGGCTCTCCTACGGTAAAGATAATGCCAATAATGGAAGCTCTTCTGTTAAACAAAGGATTTTATTATCATTTTGATTATTGGTTTTGTCTTGTAGACCTATTTGATAGTACTCTAAATGTCCTATTTATGGTGAAGCCAAAAGCAAGGATAATATTTGGGATAGAGTACAGAAAATAGAGAGAGAGAGATAGAAAGTATAGATAATAAGGAAGAATGAGATGTCAACAGATACGTAATAATGGCCCGAGTGATACAGGCTAAAAACATTGTATGAAATTATTTTACGTAGTCGGGCTATTGTATTTTAAGCATTAGCTTTTTGCAATTGCACTAATTATATATAATTGATTCTAAGCTAATTTACTGTACGATCGTTTCAGGAGGTCTTCTAGTATGGCGCTGGACATAATTTTATCGTACTGTTGAAATTCTACAACAGAAGTCATCGTAGATTGAGAGCAGGTGAGCAGGTGGGTAATACTAGGTCGAGTGTATATTATGTAAGAATTATATCATATTAAAGATATCATGCTATTGCTAGCATGAATTTCTAAGAAAAGTATTTTTATGGAATAGGGGGCAAAAAGACGTATCGCCTGATGGTAAGTGATTACCGCCGCCCATGGACACCCGTAACACCAGAGGCGTCACAAGTGCGTTGCCGGCCTTTGAAATAAGTAATAAAATAGTAACTTGCAATAAATGAAAAATAGTTGATTACGTAGATATTCTTTCAATGTATTACTTTGTGTAAGATTGTAAATTCTGATATTTACACATGAGATTTAAAATGCTAGCTTTATCAAAAATATTGAGTAATAAACCAAGGACTACTTGTATCCATTGTTCTATAGGGACCTTATAATACTTAAAGCTTTATGATGAACCTATCTTATAATGTTTTCAAGTACGGAACTCAGCCGACATACATATTAACGTTTTTATCCATATAATTATAACTTTCCTGTACGGCCGGGTCGTTGGCACGGTATAAATATAAACATTTAAACAAACACCCATATAAAATAACTCAAGTTTGATTCACTGCTCACGTTGAAAGGGGTATGCTTTTTTATTTCCTATTAATACGTACATTTATGTAAAAATAAACTTGATATTGAATTACGTTCGATTACGGACAAGAATTTCATTTCTTCTGTTGATAATTAAGTTTTTAATTATCGGAAGTTAAAGAAATGAACATTTTAAAAATTTGACAAGTGTGCACAGTTTTTTTTTTCAAAATTTTGTAACTTTCCCTTTTCGAATTTTTAAAAAATCTGACTGGGGCTGTCAAAAAATAATTGTAATAACTGAATTAAGTAATAACATTCACTTTAAAAATATGCTTTTTATATGCTCAACATATTTAGCTATAAACTTGCAAGTATTACGCAAGTGTTGGTAATTAAAAATCGATAGTCATTTGTTATTTGCACTTGACAATTGATGATTTGACTTTACAAACATACCTGAAACGGACACAAAGAACACCCAGACTCAGAACAACAATTTGTGGATCACACAAAGTGTTGTCCTACGTGGGATTTGAACCCACGACACTTGGCGAAGTAGGAAACGGCGGCGTGGTGACCGTTAAACCACTAGGCCAAACGTGCAGTCAATTCAAATAGTAAATTAACCACACATGTTTCGATCTCTTTCTGAAAAAAAATGCAGAATACTTAAGGTCAGTTTTACCGCTTGTTAATAAAGTTTTGATAGACAAATGTCAACTTTTCTGTCAAATAACTACATATTTCAGTTTTCAAGTCGTGGATAGAGACATATATGTTAGATATACATATACATATTTAGCAGCAACTTTTATCTGTTATGTAGTGTTAATTTGCAAATAACTATTCAAAACTTTATCAGGCACTAGAGAAACTAGCTCTTAGACCATTAGACAATGTTTAAAGTAGCTAAAATTTTGCTGACACATCGTAAATTATTAATATTTTTCTTCCTTTATCACTTGTTCTGTTTTATATCAGCGTCTATATGACAGTCAAATAACACGTGCCTCTGCGCCATATATCATAGGCGAGCGAGGGGTTATCCGATAGTTAAATATGGATACATCAGCTTTTTAGGGTTAGTTCACTTTTTATTGTCTACCCTCGTTCTAAAATGGTTTTCAACAATCTGTTTGTGAGTGATTTATTTCTTACGAAGGGTTGGAAATTAAATGTTTGATTATTTTCGTCTATTTATACTTAAGTATGTGCTATTTTGAGGGTGATTTTATAGTTCTTTCTAGTTTCGAAGATCGAGTGTTTGATAGGTTAGTCGCGGTAGCTATACAAGTCGCAAAATATGTCTAGACTTTTGAAGAGTTAACAAACGTTAATCTCTATTTTATTGATTACTAGCGGACCCACGCAACCTCATTTGCGTCTCCTATTGCCCGTAGCGTAACAATTTTCTCCCGTTTTTGAAACATTATTCATTGGTGCTCCGCTCCTACTGGTCTTAGCGTGATGATATACAGCCTATACCCTTCTTCGATAAATTTACTATCCAACACTGAAATAATTTTTCAAATCGGATTAGCGGTTCCTGAGATTAGCGCGTTCAAACAAACAAACAAACTCTTCAGCTTTATATAATAGTACCTATAGATTCTCTTCTCTCCATGTGACGTGAAAAAAAAAGTAAAACTTCGTTTTTGTTTCCCTTACTATTTGTTTCTTTTGTAAAGATTGATTAGAAACTACTTTTTTTATGGAATAAGGGGCAAACGAGCAGACGTATCACCTGATGGTAAGTGATTACCGCCGCCCATGGACACCTGCAACTCCTGAGACTTAACAAGTGCGTTGCCGACCTTTGAGGGATAGGGGATGGGATGTGGAGAGGGGTTGGGGTATGGGCCTCCGGTATCCTCACTCACTCGATGAAACACAGCGCAAGCGCTATTTCACACCGGTTTTCTGTGAGGCCGTGGTATCACTCCGGTCGAGCCGGCCCATTCATGCCGAAGCGTGGCTCTCCCACGGTGAACATGAAATAAATATCTAAAAATGACTTAGTTCCCTTATTGGCAACCTTTCCCGCTCTACATAGCACCTAATGAACTGTTCTAAGTATCTACATACTTAACGTTCAAGCGTCTCGGACTTGTGCATAAGTCTACTTCATCATGATGAACCTTCTGTAATATAACTAAGTACTCATTTCAAATGATTTTACGACTTCACCTGTAGGACAAATGATTTTAAAAGGTTAAATATATGAAATTGTTTACTTAAATATTTTTATGAAATCATGATAAGCTGAGAATTAATACAAAAATAAAACACTAGAAAGTGAGGATATTTCTAATTTGCAGAGATTAAATAAATATTTTTAAAATATTTCGGACATCTAACACACAACGCCATCTAGTCCCAAGCTAAGCAGAGCTTGTGTTATGGGTACTAGACAACTAATATAAATACATATATACTTTTTTTTGTAAATAATACATATTATACATAGAAAACACCCAAACTCCGAAACAAATATTTGCAGATCATACGAACATTTTGTTCCGACCCGGGAATCGAACCCGAGACCTCAAGCACAGCAGTCGCATACGCTACCACTACGCCACCGAGGCATTATTCTTGCAAGTATAGTTTACTATATTTTCCTTTCTTTCTTATAAAAAACTATAGTGTAGTACAAATGTTTGTTGACTTACAAAGCTAAAAAGTTTTAAATGTGAATGCGTTCATAAAACAAATAATTACATAACGTAGCGCCAGATGTCGCGTGCGGCGGGTTTTTCTTTTTCGTGTTAGTAAACACTGCTTTATGGATAGATATAGGATGCTCGAAGAAAGTTAATAATTTATATATATATATATGGTCTTGGCAAAGTGACTCTAGGTACTCTACATCATAAAAAGCATGAGTAGAATCCAAGAGCAGTGGTCACCATACTCATAATTCATAAATCCTTTTTTTTTTCAGACATCTGACACAAAATATAGTCAAATGTGAAACCTGAAAAGCGCTCATAGCCCAGTTGCACTCGGTGATTTGAAACAATCACCGAGGGTTAGCAACGACGGAGCGGCCAGTACCTGGATGGGTGCCCGCTGGTGGCATAATACCATGAGCGTCTCTGTGATTCGGAGGTCACGTTAAGCAGTCGGTCCCGGTTGTTGGCCCTTATGCGGCTTAAAAACATCCAACGGCAAGATTACGTAGCCACGTTGTATTGCCAGTCCCCAACCCGCACTCGGCCAGCGTGGGGACGTATGGCCTTAACCCTCTCTTGAGAGGAGACCCGAGCCTAGTAATGGGACATTATGGGTTGTTGATGATGATGGAAACCTGTTAACCGTTGCGATATTATTTTGTAATTCACCGTTTTTTAATAGTTACCTCATCATAAATTTATAAAAAGTTTTATCACTGGTTTTTATTTTATTTTATTTTCTTTTATTACTTTATGCACAAATACATGCATCGGCAGACTTAATGCCTAAGGCATTCTCTGCCAGTCGACCGATTGAGCGATGCAGAGAAAAGGTGAGATAGGTGCACTTAATAGAAAATAGCTATAGTGGGTTTTTCAACCTGTCTTATGTACAATTACTTAGACTTCTATTTTTCCGGTATCATCATCAACTCAACTCTAACTAAACACAAATGCTGTAAAACTCTGATAGAAAATAAATCAAGACCCAGAAGCTTTATTAACCCTTTTACACAAACACCCGATCACATAAATGAAATCGACCACAACGCATCAACAGAGCAATAAACAAACTAATCACACGATTAGACTGTGCGAGACCGCAATTTACTTGACGGGGCCGCAAATTGCCGTAAACCGCACATGTGATAATTGATAGAATAAACAATCAATTTTAACCGCAAGAAACATGATTATCGAAACCTTGATATTGGATATTTTTTGTGGCTGCTAAAGAATTGTTAAGAGAAATTGATCAAATTATAAGATTTTTAATGATAAGCTTATAGGTTACATACTTAAAGAAAATTATGGTACATAATAAAAGATTATAATGATATACGGTTGGCGGCAATAGACGGAACGCAATGATTCAATACCAAGGAAAGGTAAACTTGTTCGTATAATAATTATTAATTGATATTTTTTGGCGAAAAAAATTTAAATACAAGCTTATTTCTTTAAAAAAAACTAAATTTGCGCAAAAAGTATTTAACCACAGGAGCAATTCGCGCTACTGTTCCAACCAAAACCGCAATTAAACAGTCATTGTTAATTGTAATTCGTATTTTAAAACATCCTGTGTGTTGAGCACGTGCGTGTAAACTTCCTGCGCACCTAGCTGCGCCCGCGCACGCGGCGACACAAAGCGTGCCTTGATCAATGAACGCACTTCATAGTTTTATGTCAGTTGTTCAAATGTTAATTATCATTGACTTTATTTTGCGCAGAGAACATTTCTATCGTTCATATCTATATTTACTTAAAATTTCGTGGATATTGTTCTTACAAAAGAAATGGAAATAACAACACAGTCATTGGCAAATAAAGACATTTAGTTTCAATACGGTCTTTTGTAAAGCGATAGATTTATATTTATTTAGCGTCTATGATTTTAGCCTTTACCCGCGGAGTAAATCCTAATATACATCACTGCAGTAGTTTCTCCACCTTAAATGTTTTCTCAGTAAATCTATAGTATATTGTATACAAGTGTCAAATATTTATTTACATTACCAAAATCTTTAGATATGTATTTATCTCAAAATATTTAAACCATTAACTTAAAGTACAAGTATTAATTAAGATTCTAAATTTGTTTTATGCACGGCGACGATGCAAACACGTGACTTCCAAACTGAAATACTTAAAAAAAAACATATTTCTTAGACAAATATTTTCAGAGATGTGTCCTTTTCATAACTGTCTACTTAAGTTCTTCAATAAAAGGTAAGATAAGTCAAGCACTCAACAAACTTTCCATCTAAGTTAAAAGTACGTCATAAAGTTCGGTGGTCGGCTGCTAGTACCAGGGTACATTAACCATGAGGCATGGGGTGCGTTCACGCTATTTATAGACTACCAGGTAGCGCAGTAACGTACCGATGGATATTAAATTGTACATGGGGATACTGCAGCTAGAATCGGTTGATTATTTTCTATTTAATAAAATATCAACGCAAAAGATAAAAGCTGAGTTTAAATAGATATGTCTTAGTACATTATATGTTTGTCGTTGTATGTGTTTAACTTTTTTTATGTATTAGCCTGCCAAAGTGTCTCTACTCTGTAGTGATTAGTGGTCACCATACTCATTGCGAATGTAGACAATTCATGCAGCATGGTGACCTACATCATGACGGCCAGAAGCTTCTGCATCATTGGGCCTCCGGTCCGATCTTTATCTTTACTTATATCTCTATATATAAAAGAGGAAGATGACTGACTGACTGACTGACATACCCAGAGATCAACGCACAGCCCAAACCGCTGAAGCTCTGAAGCTAGAATCCTGAAATTTTGCATGTAGAGGTTCTTTATATAACGTAAGTGAGCACTAAAAAAGGAATTTTTGAAATTCCACCCCAAAGGGGGTAAATGGGGGGTGAAAGCTAGTGTATTATAAAGCTGGATAGTAAGGTTTTTTGAAAGGGCTTCAGCAAAGAGCGTCATAAGTGTTAGATAGCCCATTTATCGAGGAATACTTTAGACTGTAAAACTACTTACTACTAATAGGCACCGAGAATATTAAAACACATTGCAAAAACGTTAATTTTCTTCCATTTGAGAGACGCTGATATAGTGATAAACTTAGCTATGGTTAGTGATTATTTTACATCCTAGCTATTATTTCTTGATACTTTGATACTTCTTGCCTATCGTACGTTGACAATATTCACCCATTTTTGCCAAAATGACTCTGCTCTGCCTGATTGAAAGCCTGAGCAGAATCCAGGAGTGGTGGCCACCATCCTCAATGCGAATAAGGACAATGCAGCATGGTGACCCAAACTATCGCGGCCTAGTGAGATGCTTTTTCACGCTCCGCTTAATGGACCCGGGATAATAGTGGGAGGGAAACATGTGCGCTGGTAGTGAGTTCTAGGTTTTGACTTAATTCTTAAAATCTTTTATTACATATAACACTAAACAACATACTATAGATCTATCTATTACTATAAATGTGAATGTAAGTTTGTTACTACGCTTTCAAAACTACTTAACCGATCATCATGAGACTTTGTACACATATTCTTGGAGGTATTAGAAGTAACATAGGATACTTTTTATTACTTTATTTTAATACTAGGATAACAAAACCGCGGGTACAAGCTGGTA
The DNA here is from genome assembly GCA_949125395.1 of Diaphora mendica. Taxonomy (NCBI): domain Eukaryota; kingdom Metazoa; phylum Arthropoda; class Insecta; order Lepidoptera; family Erebidae; genus Diaphora; species Diaphora mendica. Next base: position 4,728,860 of record OX421331.1, on the reverse strand, counting down.
TAATATAAAACCGACGCAACATTTTATTTGTTTTGCGGTGAGAAAGAGACGGTGTTCCCTGAGTTTATTTCGTCCTTTCTTCTCAGGCCTAGTCCAGTTAGGAGAGGCCAAACTCATCTGCTCAAAAAAAGTAAAGTGTAACCTAATTGCAGAATAAATGATTTCATGTCATTTCTGCTGTCTTAACCTTTTACCTTGAAACAGTTCTAAAAATACATTAAAAAGGGTTACTTACACTTGAAGTTTAAAACTGAAGTGGTACCTGTTTTGACTACCGCGTAGTTTAGATAAGTGTCTATGGATTTTTAATAGGTACCTACTACATACAATTGGGTATTGATGAGTGGTACATCAACTATAGCATTAATATGGACCTTCCAAAATATTAAAACAAATTCATATTGATTGGCGTTTTGATCTGGTGGCTAGTGAATATGTCTGCTGACCCAGAAGACACGGGTTCTGTATTCTTTAACCGACTTCCTTTAAGGACAAATGAGTGTATGATAAGCATGATCATTTGTACAATAATTGGATGTAATATTATCTATAATATGAATGTATTAAGAAATATATAAGTTGTTTATAGGTAGTCTGGTTACAACAGTGGTCGTCTTTATTTAAATGTCTGACCCTGCCAAAATGACTCTACTCTGCCTGATGGAAAACATAAGCAGAATTATTATAAGATTAAACAAACCTATAATTATAATTATTTATTTGTCTTAATTTTTATAGGACGTTTACAAGATGTATTATACATATTAACTTTAACAAAGGCTTAGTGAACTTTTTTATAAATCTACCGATTTATCATGTATCCGATTTTATGTAAAGAACATAATTGTCATTTCGACTGTCATGCATCATTAACCATCTTTCATCACCGATACAACTGCTAGTTCGAGTTACAAATATGCCTCTCTGACTGAGTTACTGAGAGGGTCACCGCTCATACCCTTATCTAATATCTTTGATCCTACCATTGCATTCACAATTATCTTTCATTATACTCCCAATTTTCCTATCTAGTTCCTAAAGTGCTCGGTAACATTTTCGGAGAAAAAGATGTGAGTGTTTAATTAATGTTTCTGTCTTGTCCACACTAGTTTACACTACCGAGTTGTCACTAAGATGTCGTCTGAGGATGTGGTGTTTATTTCGCTGAAACAAATCAACACTCGTCCTAATTAATCAAAAGGTGTCGGGCGAATATCGAGGGACACGAAAGTCGAGCGTGTCGACATTAGAAGGTCGGCTTTTGACATGTCCCACGACCCTAAGATGTCCCAAGAGAGTCAGGCGACATCGCGTGCGCCACGGGACAGGTATATATTGTGTCGGGTGAGATAGATCAGTATAATTATTTGCCAGTTCAAATGGAGCTTTAATTACATTGTATTTTAAGTATTTTTTGCCTAATTCTGGACCACATACAACTAGTCGAAAGAATATAGTATTAGGTCCTTGCTTTGAACGACTTTGTATCTTTGCAAGAATTTAAGTCTCTTGTATAAATCATTATAATTATTACATACAAAACTGAATAGATGATAAATATATTTATATACTACTAAACACCGTGCATTGAGAGAGCCACGCTTCGGCATGAATGGGCCGGCTCGACCGGAGTGATACCACGGCCTCACAGAAAACCGGTGTGTAATAGCACTTGCGCTGTGTTTCACCGAGTGAGTGATACCGGAGGCCCATACTCCAACCCCTCCCCCATCCCTCTTCCCATCCCCCAAAGGCCGGCAACGCACTCGTGACGCCTCTGGTGTAGCGGGTGTCCATGGGCGACGGTAATCGCTTACCATCAGATGATATTCCTGCTCGTTTGCCCGAATTCCATAAAAATAAATTCATAAACGTCAAGACACTCGCTCTACTACACTCAGACAAAATGGTCATGCGCATCATACAATTATATATGTACATACTGAGTTTGAACCGAATATCGACGACCCCTGACTCTAATCACTACATCAAAAAGCCTATCAAATCCTTCGCTTTCGAAGCACAAGTAACAAAGACCTTAATAGTGTGTTGCTTTTAATAAAAAAATACACGTATATAAATTAATTTGTCATGTTGCTTGTAATTCCTTGTAATGATGGTATTAATAAGGTTGTTTTTACATAAACTGTAAAATCCAAGTAAGACACGGCTATAACAGGTCGGTAATATAATCAAACAGTACGTTCACACGGTAGGTCAAATTCGTACCATCACCTTTATTTTGGGATTTGTATACTGTATGCTGCGTTGTGGTGTCAAGCGAGTCTGTAGGCCAGTAGATGTAACAGTCGAGTCGTAGAGTTTTAAGAATGTTACATGTAAAAAGATATAGTTAATTACTATTTGGTTTAATTAATCATTGGTTACATAGTTACTAATACTTTTGTTGTTGAACAGTAATGAAACTAATATAGTTTATTGTTTATTTACTGACTTATAATTGACTGAATACACAGATTTAAAAATAAAATAATGTACAATAGAGATGTAGTGATAACGTTAAATATTGTTTATATACATACAAACATATGTATACCTATGCCTAGGACATGTAATATACCATTTTATAATTTAACTAGCTTTTACACGCGGCTTCGCTCACGCAGACTTTCATACCTCCTTTCTTAGTGCTCACTTACGTTATATTAAGAACCTACATGCAAAATTTCAGGATTCTAGCATCAGCGGTTATGGCTGTGCGTTGATCTCTGGGTATGTCAGTCAGTCAGTCACCTTACTCTTTTATATTTATAGATTATGTAATAAATATACAAATTTAAACGCAGAATTCTTAAAATGCTTTTAAATCTACCCAACGTGGCTAAAATTGTAAAATTAGGATAATTTTAGTAATTATGAAAGTACATACATGTTTGACGAGCTAACACATGTTACAGAAAGACCTAATTTCTTTAATAAAGCACCACATCTACCCATATGGATAGATATTAGATCAAAGAGAACAGGATATCCTGTTAAATGAAAATCAAATGGGCTGTTAGCTTATCCAGACTCTACAAGACCAGACGACTAACAAATTTTCTGCACCTAATTTAAACAATTTACTTTCAAACACTAATATCTGTTTCCTAAAAGTTCATCACATCTTGCCCCATTTTCTTCGCATAAATCATATCAACAAATACCTAAATCTACTTGCCCAATTAACTCGCCCGATAATATAAACAGGTCACAGGAGTTGAACGCTGGTTTCTGTCTGTCTATGTGTTCTGCAAAATTCTGGCGGAGAGGTGTTGAAGAGAATTATGAGGCGCGAATAATGAGTTTTGCGCGAAGGTAAAGGGCCAGTGGCTCTTCTTATAAACATAAAATAAAGTAGGTTAACACCACAACACTTTTCTTTACGGGTATTACAACAAAATTAACATTAGCCTGTCCTTACGTTGACAGCTTGTTTAAAATATTTTTATAAAGTGATAAAAAATCAATAATTGTTTTCTTTTAACATGAAGATAAAAAAGTTGTAGTTAGAGCGGTGTTTGTTTTATATGCATAACTATGTATTTCATCTTCCTAGCCTTTATTATTCCCAAGATTTGGGGTCGGCTACTACTTCAACCGGTTTTACCTGAATATCAGTTGTTTACACGGAGCGACCATCGGACCATCGCAACCCTGAGGGCGAACTGAATTCGAAGGATGAACTAGTTGTCAGTATATTTTAGAGCACTGACTTCCCAATATCGATTGCCATAGATGTTCATGACAACCGGGACCGACAGCTTAACGTGCTCTCCGAGGCACGACATGAATAAATATTTATTTAATTATAGAAAATTAGAAATCCTATGTAGTCACATTATCAAAAGCAGCCTTTGCCAGCAGTCATGGCTTGCGGTATTTCAATTTTGTTTTTGTTTGTGACTTAATTTTTTGGGAAACTAACTAGCCTTTGTAACCTAACTGAATCAGATTCAGTTAAGTTTATTCAAATCTATTGAGCAGTCTAGTGTAACGGAGTTATAAAATTCAAGACTTTCACATTTCATTATATTAGTAAGATTGTTCCTAACGTTCTATTCTTACTTTGTCTCCAATATTTATGATGTACTACATAGTTATTTTAATTTATTACATATTTCATAATGTATCAACTCTAAAAGGCAATAAATAATAGTTTATTTCACAAATTCAATAGTACTTAATAACGTAATATAAACTGCATAAATATTAACAAACACTTAATCTCCACTAACAATACAAAAAACCTGTAAAGATTTTTATCCCTCGCCCACATAAATATGTCAAACAAAGCATTACACACGCCCTTATACACTGATTAAAGTATAAATATTCCCACATTTTGTATAACATTTACTTATACTAAACCACACTGTAACTAATTGTATTGAATTTATAAAAAAAAACTTCCGCATTATAAGTATCTGTATATCGCGAGCACGGGGTCGGCCTTGGGACTCCTCCCCTATGGCTATTGTCTGTCTCAACAATTTGTAAATCGTCGATAAGGAGCCTGAGATTTTGAAGGGAGGTGATAGTGTCGATATTTATACTTTTTCAAAATCGATAATTTTAGAAAAGTTATAATATTTGTAAAAATGTTGAAATTATTCAAATTTAGATTGAAAATCTTTTTAGTATACAGATTGAAGAAAGTTGTACAGGATATACCAAAACGGGACTTTGATGCAAAGTACACCAAATTTTTTGCCTAAGCTTTTTCTGTAGAAGAATGGTCAAGTTACAATAAAAAGTAATAATTTGGTGGTCTTATAGAGAGAAGTTTTATTTGATATAGGAAATAGATTCTTAGCAGACACACAGACTAGTAGATGTTTGAAAGTAAACACTCTAAAATACAAAATCTTGGATTATAAAGACTTGTGAGTTTAATTATCTTCTTGTTCTAATTTCCCAGTTGAATATTGATATACAGTGTATACACTGTCATATGTAAAATAAAACATCGCGACTTTCAAATCCCGACCTCAGTACTAAAATAAAAAGGCATTGTCAATTATCCCCGTTATTAGTTACATCACGTACATCAAATAAAATCTCAATTCACTATCGATAACAATCGGGCCTATCACATCACTACGGTTGCGCTCGCGCAGAAAATCGTTATTCAATTGCGCCTGCCCCTACTACGGACCATAACTGCTACTATCGAATACGTGTCTTGAATTATATCTATCAAACATACTTTAGTATAGTTGACTCGTGTATTTTCTATGTTGCCAATAGTAAAAATGATCGTAAACTAAGTAGTACAAATAACTGTTGATTTGATTGTTGTTCAGATCTTGGAATTTTATTTCCAGTTTATGTAAATAGAGTCGGAGTAGAAATCTACCGCGTAGTTTCTAACCTTAGCTAGTTTGCTATCCAATAATCACAAATTTTAACAAAAAAAAGCCGACTTCAATCTGAACCAAATTGAAGTGGGACCACCAGCTTTCAATTTAAAAAAGAATCATCAAAATCGGTTCACCCAGTCGAAAGTTATGAGGCAACAAACATTTTAAAAAAAAAGTCGAATTGAGAACCTCCTCATTTTTTGAAGTCGGTTAAAAACAACTGCTAAGTAACATATTATATATATATTATAACAGTATTACGACTCAGTTTTATCAATTAACACTTTAGCGAGCTTTGACAATTATCATAGTTTATTACACGAACAACAACAGTGGTACTTCACTATTTACGTCCCGAGACATGATACTAACAATAAGCTTAATAGATCATTAATATATTATATTGATTATTATGGAAGTTACTATCGACGTAATTGATTAATACTATAATTATCGCATTAGAGAGAGAGAGAGTATAAGTATTAGAAAGAGATAAACAATAACACTACCTAGTTGTTATTAATCTCAAGTTGTTTATGGTTAACCATAAACAGTAAACATTATTTATGCTAATTAAATTTATGTTTTGTGATTGTGATTTCCCGAAATAGCAAGCGATGTCCCGAATAGCCATTAATAGCCATTGATCTTCACAGGCAGAAAATTATCTGTGACTTTTAAATAGCAGTATATTGTCAGAATTGTCGCCTGACATTAATTATTTACACTTGCAACTCAAAAAACAGAAATACATTGCCAGCTTAAAAAGTCCCCTACCAGACTTATTTTATTCTATTCAATGAAAAAATTGCCTAATTTCTGTGAAACTATGGTATCACCTCGATCGATTTGACTAAGAAATGGTTTTTCCATAGTATATAGGTACAAGATATGACCTTCAAGAAAAGAGCGTTAAAAAGCCGGTAACGCACTTGTGACGCCTCTGGTGTTGTGGGTGTCCATGGGCGGCCGTAATCGCTTACCATCGGGCGATACGTCTGTTCGTTTGCCCCCTATTTCATAAAAAAAAGTATTCCTTATCTACAAGAGACATACACAGAGCATGCAAGATATTAGAATAAGTAGTGGAATAATAATGTTTTGCCTTTTCGGCATACATACATCTAAAAGATAAGATGGATATATATAGCGGCTACGGAGTTCCTGACCTTGCCAACTACGTAGAATATGTACCAGAAACCACACTCATTAGGTCTGAGAAACACTTTGATTTTATTTTATGATCGCCAGGAATATACTATGATAGTCTTAATTTAAACCAGTAAAGAATAAACAGATATTTTGATACGCTTTATTGAGTACATTTTGCAAATTGACCATATATTAGTGGTGTTCTTGAATTAAAATAGAACGTGTATCTTCCTGTGATTTGTTTGAACAATTTTCTAAGACCAATAATACAATAATCTGACATCAATGCTATCTAGTCCTAAACTAAGCAGAGCTTGCCTACTATGGATACTTGACTACTGATATAAATGCATATATACCTTTTTTTGTAAATAAGTTTATACATAGAAAACTCCAAACTCTGATATAAATATTTACAGATCATACAAATATTTGGTCTGACCCGGGAATCAAACCCTAGATCTCGAGCATAGCAGTCGCAGTTACCACTGCGGCCACCGAGGCAGTCGATGTAACACAACAGTACAGGTGCAAATGATTAACTATGCTAAATGCTTTAAATAAATTGTGACTCTTCCTTCGACTCGATAGAAAATGCTGTAGAGGTAGTAAACTGCTGAATTCATACATTAATATTCACCTACAAGTTGCTACTCTTACTGTGGCGTCTCATGTATTCAGAGGGCAAAAGAATTGTCTTCGTTTTATGAACAAATAATAAAAACAGTCATTTTAATTTATTCTATACTTCGAGCGATAGATGTCTGAATCAGACGTGCACGACAGATCCCAAAAATAAATCTCGACAAATCAATGCCGTACTTGCAACTTTATCCCTATAATAGTTGCTTAAAAGGTACAAATTCCATCAACAAACTAGTACTTCAGCTAAATTAATAAGGTTCTGAATCTTTTGTAATTATTATTAGATATTCTTAAAAAGACCTGAACTTTAATAATAGAATTGTATTAACATCATCGTATGTTCAATATGAAGCATAGAGCGTGGGAGTTGACAATCGTTAAAGAATGTCGCGTTTTGTGGTTTTAATATTATGATACTATGAAGTCCCACAGACAAATCACTTAATATTTATAACACATAATTTGGAACGTCAAATAAATAAACTTAATTTGCAATAAGAACGTCTACATGTTCTGAAGTCTGATGCGTCAGTTTTGCTACAGGTATGAAGTTTGAGAATCAGTGTATATTATAAATCGATAATGTACTTTGTCAATATTGTATGCATTATAATTGTGACAAATGCACTTGCTTTCTTTCTGCCATGATACAAGATTATTATTATTTAGGTACTACATTAACGGCTAATCGTTTATAAAATAGAGTTTAAGTTAACCATTGAAGGAGGTTTTATTGTCCTTAAAATATAACTGGATTATCGTCTCTTGTAAACTCCAGACAATCTCAAAATGCAAAAAATACCCGTATAAAGCTATTCCGGCTTTTAAAAGCGTAAATTTTAAACACATGATTTTATAATTTCATTTGTATGATCATGAAAAAGAAAAACCAGTCAAGTAAATAGTTATTAAATTTCTCGTTTTAGATTTTTAAAAATCATAACAATTGTAAATGTTTACGTTTCGCAACCTTGACTTTCAAAACAGTGCGCCGATTGATGTACCTATTCTAGATAGGTCAGCTACAGCTATTTAAAACTATAAATAGCGAAAGAAATTACTTATTATCTTCACTACACAACTACATTATGCACAGATTTTTAAAACTTTACTAAAAGAAGTTCTTGAAATAGCACATTTAAAAAAAATTATGTTGTCTAATGCATGAAACTGTGTATTGAACATATGAACAAAAGTAGGTACTACTGTACTACTACTTGGTTCCGTATCAGAATTTCTCACAATGAGGGCAGGTTTTAGGGGCCTAAGTTTTCCGGTTTAATGTATTTTTTTTTTGGTAAATACATTTAAAAACTAAAAGTGATTTGAAATTTTGTGATATAAAGGTTGGTTGTCTGCATAGAACGGATTTTGCGAGGGAGCCGGAATTAGAAATGTGTTTATAATTTGAGTATTCAGATTACTTTGTATTTGTGTAAAGTTTTATTTTATTTACGTATCAACTTGTAAACTTGTTGATTTTGCAATAAAATACAACATTACTTTTTTACTAACCGACTTCAAAAAAGTAGGAGGTTCTCAATTCAACTGTATTTTTTTATGTTTGTTATGTCAAAACTTTCGACTGGGTGAACTGATTTTGATGAATCTTTTTTTATTTGAAAGGCGGTGCTTCCCGTGAGGTACCATTTTAATTTTGTGCAGTTATTGAAAGCAGTTTTTTTGTTAAAATTTAGATTTAATCTTGAGATATTTGACATAAAGCTACGAGTTTTCAGATAAGCACAATGACATTAACTGCGAATGACGCTACGGAGAATTACGTTATTTAAGGAACCTACATGCAAAATTTCAGGATTCTAGCTTCAGCGGTTTGGGCTGTGTGTTGATCTCTGGGTATGTCAGTCAGTCAGTCACCTTCCTCTTTTATAACATACTGCACGTTTGGCCTAGTGGTTTAACGGTCACCACGCCGTTTCCTACTTCGCCAAGTGTCGTGGGTTCAATTCCCACGTAGGACAACACTTTGTGTGATCAACAAATTGTTGTTCTGAGTCTGGGTGTTCTTTGTGTCCGTTTCATGTATGTTTGTAAAGTCCCCCGCGACACAGGATTTATTCCTAATGTGGATGTGGTCTTTTTTTAAAGAAAATATATTATATATATATATATATATATATATAGAAAGATAGAATATAGATTAAGAACTGCATTACCAGTGGTATATCTTGTATTAAACTGGCCTCTAATGCCCGTCTCGCGTAAGCTTTATATATAGAAATCTGGCGAAATATGCTTTGTTTGGATTACGTTAAGTATTAGTATCTGTTCGTCTGGGTAATCCCTAGCAGCTTATGTTGTGTAAATGTGGCAAAATATTGTATTTTTAGAAATGTTTTTCAGACGTTTATGTAAGGCCAAAATGGGCGATGCTTTCATTAAAAGCGCAGTAAATAACAAAAACTGGTTGTGAAAATTCTAATCAACTGTCACTTGAAATCTTTGCTCTCGTTCCTGTATTTTTTGTGTAACCCGCTGAACTTTTACAACAACAATCACGGATAACATCGCGCGGCGGTATTTAGTATGGAATAAAAAGTTACTTTTTTATTTGAAATAGTTTTGTTTGTTTTATTGTTTTGAGATACAATTATTGTACATTATTCAACAAAAACAATGAATTGAGATAATACACATGGTGAAATATTTTAATGTACTACTTTATTCACTATGTGTTAACTGGAAGTATTATATTTACTTAGATCGGTTCAGTAGTTTAGGTAAATTAATTAAAATTTAATGTATTTAAAGAAATAGGTTACTTATTATCAAAAATTATCTACTGTCTTCATTTAAATAAATTTATAGGACAAATAAACACCTAATTCTGTGTACGACTGTAGTTTTTCAGTAATCATTTACAAATACATAAGCAAAAAGGAAATTGTATATTCATTTATTTTTTATTTATATATATAAAAGAAAGTCGTGTTAGTTACAGTTGGCTGAAAATTGGTGGGGAGGTAGCTTAGAACCAGGAGACGGACATAGGATACTATTTACAAAGTTTTTTTTTTACATTTTGCCACAGCGTTAATCGCAGTTGTTTTTGTACCGCGGGTAACACCGCGGGGCTCAGCTAGTTAAAAATAAACAACAGATGAATTAAAAACTATAGGGCAATGCACTTTAATTCAAAAAGATATTTTACATGGACGCAGTGTGACTCTACCAGTCAACTATCCGCAAAGAGCTGTGACTACGTTTAATGAACCGTTCTTTGTTTATGAATGAAAGGAAACGTGTGCGTTCCACCACCCACATTGGAGACAAATCGTTGTATTAGCTTGATTTAGAAATTATATGTATCATTTATATTAATTTATTTATTTTAACTTCATTCTCTTGGCGGACATACCTATAGGTTTTCTATAAAAATCTGTGATGATACTAGCTTTTACCCGCGGCTCCGCCCGCTTGTTTGGCGGTTATCATGGTAAAGAGTAGCCTATATTCTGTTTTAACAATCAAAGTATCTCCAACTTTCATTGAAATCGGTAAAGTGGTAGCGTAACAGAAAAACACAATTACTTTCGAATCGCATTTTAGTATGAATTACAAAGTTGAACAGTTTGTTTCTTAGGTTGAAAGCGCTAATCTCAGGAAAGACTGATTCAAATCGAATCTAGTTATAGAAATTAGAGTATTACGAAAGACCACAGATCATAGATATTTTTATGATCTGAGCGAAAGACTGTATAACATTATGCAACAACCAATAAGCGCTGAGCAACTATGAAAAATGTTACAACAACGTAAAATGTAATTTCTTTTCTAGGGAACATAAGGTTTTATTTTCACTTATATGTACCTATAATCTACATTGTACTAATCATGGTTTTCAAATTTATTTACGAAAAATGTTTAAATTAGTCAGAGAATATTATTAGTATGTTGTTTTAAGCATTCCTTCCGTCGCAAAAGCAACTCCTCACAGCAATACATCATATTTATATTATGAAAACCAGACTAAACAGTATCTTTCAAACATTTCAAAAATGTTTTAGGTCGGTCAACGTCTCGACGCCACTCAATAGTGGTTTTTACAGAGTATATAAGTGGGTCACGTATTTGAAACTAATCATTTAAACAATAGTGCTCTGTCCAATGAGCTGTATTGGATAACGAGCTGGCTATGAGCGCAGAGGGGAGCTCACTAGGAGTGTTTTGGGCTCATGGCTGAGGAGATTTTAGTTGTATTTGTGTGCGGGCTCTTAAACCTATTTGGCTAATAAACTATATTTAGTGTTGTTTGTATTATGCTTCCTTGGATGGCATCCATAGTGAGATGTTTTTAGCGGTATTGCGATACTGAGATGTCTTGAGATTTAGCTCAACCCCCTCCGCCATCACCTAATCTCACGTAATATTTTTGTAGTGTAAATTTTTTTGTTTGTAGTGTAAATAAGTCGCATTGATTTTATAAAGAAAATAAATAATTTGCTTGATATTTTTATTTAAGACTATCATTTGAGATTGCTTAGACAGTAAACCACAATTACAGTGAAAATCACCCGAATTTATTTCGTTTCTTGTGAAAAAATAACGTGATATTTACCGAGATTTCGCTCTCCTCCTCAACTAATACTAGATGAGATTTAGCACTAAATACCTCCCCGACCCTCTAAACGCCTCAGATAATTAATGGACACCCGCTTATGAGATCTGGGACGGTCTCCATGGGTACTACTTAAATTTCTCAATACGTCCATATATGCTATATCTATCTATATTTCTTCCCTACCTGTCTTATATACACTAATATTTTTCTTATAGTGCTCTAGCCAATATGTGACTTTTTGCTTTCAGAACTCTATCTAGCCGACACTATCCAGCAGTTAGCAACTTTCAAAACTATACTGAACTAGTTACCTCGAGAACTTTACTTTATATGGGACTAATCCCGCCCACACGCCCACCACTGTAACTCCTGTACACCAGGATCAACAGCGGTGACCCACGAAAACACCGAGTTATGACACTCGGGAAGTCCCAGGAAAAATTTAACTGTCTTGGAACCCGCAACGAAATTAATCAGAAGAAAACTGGAGGAGTTGGAAATATAATAAGTCCACTTCCCTCCTTAGCAAAGCGGGAGACAAAATGGAGTCAAAATAGGCAGACGCCTTTTTCAAACCGGGAAGCACCACGGATAAAAATATTATGGGTCCTAAGTGAGCTATATTTGATTTCTATAGTATGTATGGCAGAATCGCTTAAACGCACGGAAATTCACCGCAGTTGACACAAGATCCCCATAATATACTACCCCAGACGTCATTTGTAAGCTATTTAGCATCATGTTACGTTCATTGTACCAAAGACTACATTCCCAGAGGATATGATGAGCCGACTGTTCACAGCTAGAATCAGGTGTTGAGCATTGACACAATGGTGAATCGACTAATTTAAATGAGTATAGTTTACTCTTAAAGTTACCGTGGCCTGTAAGAAATTGAGCGACACAGTGATCTACCTCGAGCCATGTCCTTGACAACCTTTCGCGAACAGATGGAAAGAACTGGTAAAGGTGGCGCCCCTTAGATGATTCGTCCCATCGTTTCTGCCATTCATCCAAGAGGTCGTTATAGACATTGGTTTTTTGTTGAAACAATCTTATGATTTTACCGCGGTCTCGTATGCCCAAAAAATCGCATTCCATGTTTTGTAGTGTGGAATAGTACATGGCTGCACGTCTTTGCACCTCGAGATCGACCGGAAGAACACCTGCCAACACCGGTAAAGCCTCAGTGCTAACCGTCCTATATGCCTTGCACAAGAAAATCAATGCAGGTCGTTGGCCTTGTAACAGTTTGCGACGGACAGCACCTACAGTCGCCCTATCTGCCCATACAGGAGCACCATAGCAAATAGAACCCAAATAAGTAGCTCCATATATGATCTTTAGTGTATTATATGACAGACCCCATGTCGCAGTTGATATCCTCGTCAGTGCAAAGAAACTCTTTTTAGACTTTTCATTAACTGTTCTAATATGTTCAATAAATGAAAAATTTCTTTCTAAAACCAATCCTAAATAACAAACCGAGGTTTTATTTTTAATAGTAATATTTTCAAATTTAATACAAGGCGGTGATTTGAGGTTACCTTTCAGAAGTAGCTGGAAGGTTTTGTTTGGTGCAAACGTCAACCGATTACGCCCACCCCACCGAGATATTAAGTCCAAACATTCACTGGCCAGCCTCTCAAGCCCCGTTCTAGTATCCGACTCTATCAATAACAAACCGTCGTCCGCGTACGCATTCAGGGTACATCCGGACGGCACAGGCATTGCCAGAAAATCGTCGAAGCCTATGTTCCACAAGTATGGTCCTAGCACTGACCCTTGAGGACACCCCATCGTAAGCGCCTTCGACACAGAATGATGCCCAAGTCTCAATTTAGTAGTACCTTGTAAGAAGTACGAGGAGATAAGGAAATAAATATTTTTAAAGCAACCTCTTAATTTTAATTTTAGCAATAGCATGGGCCACCACGCATTGTCAAAGGCGCCAGATATATCTAAGAAGATGCCTAAAACGTATTGAAAACTTGACTCGGTGACAGTTTTCCTTACAGATATAACCGCATCAGTTGTCGATTTTCCCAACGTAAAGCCGAATTGTCTATCATGAAATTTAACTCCACCCGGTAGAAGTCGTGGTACTACAAGACGCTCTAAAAGCTTTCCCAGCGATGGTAACAGTGTTATGGGTCGATAGGATTTAGGATCGTCCGGCGGCTTATCGCCGCTTTTTGGTATTATTCGAATATTACCGCACCGCCAAACACTAGGAAATACTCCTTCCGCAATGCAACGTTTAAAAACTGTTAAAACCGTATCACCCGAAAGTTTACAAGCTTCTTTTATCATTTTGTTTGATATTTTATCGTCGCCCGAAGCCTTATTTAGTGGCAATGACCTAACAATACTGAGGAATTCGTCTGAAGATGGTAAGTCAGACATTGGAGACAATGGTGGTTCAATAGCCCACTGCCTAATTTGTCGGTGATAATCCGTGTCATCCTCCGGCCGATCGTCAGGCACAAGTGATTCTAAAAGATATTCTGTGGTTTGTTCTACTCCTGTAGTATAACTATTATTAATTTTGATGTTCTGTACGTATGCAAGGTCGATTGATCTATTTGCTTTAAATTCATGATACAAAGGTGACCAGGGACCCTCTCTATCGAGTTTATCAACAAGTTTACGTATTAAATTTCCCTTTGATTTCTCCACAGCAGCTCTATAATGAGACCTGGCAACTCTAAGAGCAATAAGAGCATTATTGTAAATATCTCCTGTTACGTTACGCTTTTTAATGTCATTTAGTTTTTTACGAGCTTTTCGATAGATTCTACGTAATTCGACTAATTTATAATTCCACCAATCACATCTACGAGTGTTAGTGATAGATCCACGGCCGATACAAACATCAGCACAATATGTGAAAGTATCTGATAATATGTTTGCGCTTTCCTCAGCTGATAGACCACTGCGACTGAAGTCTTTGGCATGTACTGCAAAGAGTGAACCAAATAAAGCCCAATTTGCCCCTTTAGTTTTATACCTAAAATTGTAAGGAGTTCTTTGTGGATATTGTGCAACCATTGGTATGAATTCGTACACGATTAAGCGGTGATCACTACAGGATGCGTCCGGTAGGACACGCCATCCAGATATCGAGACGTCGCCGCGCGTAAGCGTCACGTCAATAGAAGACTCACCCATTGGGCTGCAAAAAGTTGGTGGTGCATCAGGGGTATTGTGGATAGTAAGATTCATTTCCGCAATAAAATCTTCAACCGCACAGCGACGAGCCATGTCAGCTGCACGCAATTTGCCATACCATAAAGTAGAAGAAGCATTGACATCAGCGCCAATGATAATTTTGTGTCCTATGAGGGACCGCAAAACGAAACGTAAATGATGTAGATGAGGATCAATAGGATGTGAAAATTGAAAATAACAGCTCACTATGTAAACCCTACAGGTAGAGGATGAGATCTCAGCAACGGCGCAGTGTGACGTCATAAGGTTACGCAAAGATGTTACCGTAAAATTAGAACTTGCAACATATATCCCAGCCCGCGACCGGCCATCTAGTTGTACTACATAATTCCGCAATTGAGCGCTTTGATATTGCTCTTGTATAAGGACAATGTCTAACTTTTGTTCCAAAACTAAGCGATCTAATTCTGACGTGGCTATTTTATCATTATGAAGATTTAACTGGCCTATTGAGATATTATCCATTTTATTAAAAAGGTACTACAGCTACTACTGTATAAGCTATTCAGTAATTAGTATTTAGGATTAGCTGCTCTAATTTAAGTTTATATGTGGAGCAGTCTTGTGATCCACATCGATGGTCACATGGTTTTTTGTACCGGCTGCATTGTGCGCATTTCGGTTTAAAATCTGGTGTGTCCTTATCCGGGCAAGCCCTTGTATCGTGGCTGGCCGCGCAATTAGCACACGTAGGAGTTTTAATAGTGCAAAATTTTTGAACATGACCGAATCGTTGACAGTTTAAGCAACGAACTACTTCTAAGTCGTCTATAAACCTACATGTGGCCCAGTCTATATATAATTTATCTTTTGTGCTAGCCAAGTGTTTCCTAACCTCTGTCTCTAATTCTAAGCCTATCCATTGACGTCCGTTTTCCAGTTTACGATGCCTGACAATTTTGGTCGTTTTTAAAAAATCGCTTTCGCTTAATTTTAATTCGTCCTTGATATTCTGACGATATAAAGCTGTTAGGAAGGTACGATCCTCCATAGAACCGGGCACGTCTTTTACAATTATACGGGGCCTTCGGCCTTTCGGCTTTTCTAAGCGTAAGCCTACAGATTTAATGGCGTTTACTGCTTCTAGTTTTTTAAGCTGCCGTTCATTTGCGACCCGCAACACGACGCCTGCCTTTGCGGTTTTTTTGACGCCTACAATTTGAAAACCTTCGTCGCTAGGTTTAATAGCCTTCATGAGAGCTTCTTTTGTAGCTGACGAAGTTGCATAGTCCGCTGAACGTTCCGTAGTAGGATACGCAATAACACACGGCCTAGATACGCGCGCCTCAGCGGACACCGGACACGGGGCTGATCCAGGTGGTAAGCGAAGCCTAAGCTTGTCCGCGTACGTCAAGCCCGGCTGTTGAACGGCGACACCCCCCACCCGGCGCTCGAGATTCGCTAATTTCGTTTCATTGCTAGCAGATTTAATTGCCAACAATGAGACGATACCGGTAATCCGCTGGGTTACGTCCATAATGGCGGTCCTATTCCCCACATTCATTCGCGACCCCTGATCGTTTACCAATTCGTTAATTTTTGCCAAATATTCGGTTGCCTGAGACACCAACTCAAGATAATCATACTCCCCACAGTTATCACGACCACTAAGAGACGAAACACTCTCGCCCAAGTCCGAAGCCCTAATTCGTTCAGTTCTACTTTCATTTGACGATAAATTTGATGGCGACATTCTACCAAACAATTTATTTCCGGTTGGTGTTCGAAATTCATTTGTACCACCGGGATCCGGCAACTCGCCAACAACCGACATGGCCAAACAAAGACACACCAGACAAAAGAAATATCAATAAAAACAACTTCAAAATCAAAAAACACGAAAAGAAAATTAATACAAACAAAATATTACTCCTACCTACCTTTATGAATAAAATAAATTGACTTACCGATAGCCGTAGTAAAAGAAACTAACACAATATTTGTATTTATAAGGCGTAAAACTTACAGATTATTTGTCAAAAACACTATATACAACCTTATACCGCCCACAAACCGGGTAACAGTCGCAAGGATACACAAAAACAATATTTAAATTATTAAAACGCGACGTCACACGTGAACCGTACAGACCCGCGGAGGGAAGTGAGAACTTCCCTCCGCGGGTCCGAGAAGTGAGAGAAGAACTTTACTTATACTAATACCAAAATAATTAAAGAATAAACCCACCCAATAGGGCACTGAACTTTTAAGCCCTTCAAAAGACACAGAGCAGGATATCCCAATATCCTAAGACGAGCAACCACAACCAAGAGAACAATACAATAATATCACTCCAACTCTCATCACACAACAAACCCTCATCACCGATTCAGTCCGCGCACACACGACAGAATACTTTACGCGTATCGACACATTTTTCAAACGGAAATTCTCAGAATCGAGCGCCCTATTCTGGATGCGTCTCACTACTCGATCGTTCGTAGCGAATGTCAAACGGGAGATACAAATCTTAGGGACACAATAGGTGTTGTTAACACCTCCTCGGGTTTAACATAGATAACAATACAATGGTAGCACGGTGCTATAATGAATAGGAGTCGTAAGCTAATATGTCGTGTGAAATATTGCGACTGGGACTCTTCACTTCACTCTATTCTGCCCGCAACTCTGTCTTACTAACTGTATTAAACATCACCATCAATTTGCAGAGCTTTCAAAGTCATTTAGAGCGGCGCAATGTGTAATTTTGCAACAGTTTTTGGCTATTTTTCATGGCCGAACTGACTGTTGCCTTATTACAAGCAACCGATACATTCCTTCAGAATGTTAACTAGTAAAGAAACTAATGTAAAGTTAAGTACTAGCTTAAGGATATTGTGATATGCACGTTTTACAAAATTAATAGTTCTATCCACAATAGTTAACTTTATGTTAAGAATATAGGTTTCATAAGTAGAACGCGTGGTATTCGATATTGCAGTTATACTTAAACGTTACCTCACTCACTGTTTCTTATTAGACACCGGGAATAATATATTTTCCTTTACTTACATTCCCTCGGTTGAAATCACGCACTCACTAACTGTATAATACTTTATCACTAAGACGCACTCACTAAATCCCCCTCCCTATCTAACACACGGACAATCACAAACTGACACACTTGCAATAGGAATAAATACACATCGTATTGTCTCAATTAGTAAAAATTTAAATAATGTAATCAAACAAAACATTAGTTAATCACGTACGAAATGAATTCAAACGGGACGTCCTAATTCTTACAAATGTAACGTGAGCCGGCGCGGTACAAATTGTGTGTTTTGATTAGGGATGTCACAAAGCAGGACATCAAAGAACGGTAAGATTTAAACAAAAATCATGGCTTTAAATATAAACAGAGTCAGACTTCGTATATTCAATACAAGTCTTTATTATTATAGGTCCTAGAGTAAATTTTGATTTGTTTTGAGAGTTTTATACTTTTTGTGTGATCTTATTCATCCTCTGACACGAGGCATAAATAAAACACTGAACAAATTAAGAAGGAGAAGCTTTGTCAGATCCCCAATCTACATTAAAATATGAAGACATGAAGGGAACATTTCTCAAAGATTGTATTTGTCAGCTGAACAAGGCATTAAATACATTGAAGAAAAGCTACATTTCGCTATGTTAATTTGCTTGTCACAAAAACAAAATAATCTGCACCTGTATCCTTCAATGACAATTAAATAAACCACTCTACAACTATTGCATCCATAATTTTAAATGTAAGACGTGCCGTTACATTTTCATTTAACTACACCATAATTCTAGGATGACTACATTCCTGTCAACCCTAATTGAAACAGCGATGTCTGCCATTAGCATTCTCGGCATACAAATCCTTGTAGTTTGTCCACGGTAGTGTTTCTTGTAAACACACTGATTTACAGAATATGTCTTCAAGTACATTAATAGTGTGTGACTAGGCTTTGTGGCATTTACGCTAGTACTACTCGCATTGTCTGGCAGTAAATCAAAAGAACGTTTCCAATTTGGCAATGAAGTTTTTTAATATGGTTTGAGAATAAAAGCTTCCATGAGTAGTATTGGTGGTTTTCCCAGCATCATTCTCTAGAAGTTTAGAATGTTTTACTGAACTAAATTGGGGTTGACTTTCAACCCACTACAGAGTGATTGTCGTCAGACCAACTCAACCCAAGTATTAAGCGATGTGGAAGTTTTGTACATAGATAGATTTTTGCTTTAGAGATAAAGGTAAGAGTTTATGTTCACAGAATACCTAAATAGTAAATAAAAAGCCAATATCACGTGATATTCCCAGGCGGTCACCCATCCAAGTACTAACCACGCCCGATGTTGCTTAACTTCGGTGATTGGACGAGAACCGGTGTATTGAACATAGTATGGACGTTGGCAATCAGTTTGTTATATTTAACGTTGAGTATCCAGCACTATGTCAACTCAATGTTAAAAAGCGCAATAAGGAACTTCGTTCCAAAAAAAAGGGAACTATTTCCCGCGATAGCCGACATGAACACGGACGGAGCCGTGCGCAAACGCTAGTTACCTCTAATATTTTAGATTGATTGCAAAATAAATGTTTCTTTTTTATTCGTTGTATTTCTGAAAATTATAAGCAGCCATTTTGACACAAGACAACATTTGTCAAAGCTAAGGCCTTTTTCTTCTAAAGCTCTTTAGAGACTCCAGTACATTAAAACGTTAAGATAATACGTCGCAGCGGTCCCATTGTACAATGTATACTAATGTACAGAACCCACTTGTCGTTAAGTGCTCACTGTTTTGTTTTTATACACTGTGTCTAGACACAGAAGAAATTATGAATGGGTCGTCTATACTCTGGTTTACAATTTTAAGAACGATAGGTACAAAAAATTTGCTACGTTAGAAACTCTTGACTGTTCTTTCGAATGATATTTTTGGCAAAAAAAAAATAAGAAAACTATAATACGGCAATGTAAAAACTTTTTTTATCTGCCTCAGTGGCGCAGTGGTAGCGTATGCGACTGCAGTACTTGTGGTCTCGGGTTCAATGCCCGGGTCGGACCAAATATTTGATCTGCAAATATTTGTTTCGGAGTTTGGGTGGTTTCTATGTATAATATGTATGTATTTACAAAAAAGAGATATACATATATGTATTTATATCAGTTTTTTTTTTTTTTTATGGAATAGGCCGGCAAACGAGCAGACGTATCGCCTGATGGTAAGCGATTATCGCCGCCCATGGACACCCGCAACACCAGAGGCGTCACAAGTGCGTTACCGGCCTTTGGGGGATGGGGGGGGAGATAGGGGGAGGGGTCTAGTAACCATAACACAAGCTCTGTTTAGCTTGGGAATAGATGGCGTTGTGTGTCAGATGTCCGAAATATTTATTTTAAAGTATTTTTTTTAATGGAATAGGCGGGCAAACGAGCATACTTATCGCCTGATGGTAAGCGATTACCGCCGCCCATGGACACCTGCAACACCAGAGGCGTCACAAGTTGCCGGCCTTTGGGAGATGGAGGGGAGATAGGGGGAGGGGGGCCTCCGGTATCCTCACACACTCGGTGAAACACAGCTCAACAATTTCATACCGGTTTTCTGTGAGGCCGTGGCATCACTCCGGTCGAGCCGGCCCATTCATGCCGAAGTGTGGTGCTCCCACGGTAAACCCAATTTGCGCGCGGCTCCACCCGCGTGTCGGTTATTGCGACAAAAAGTAGCCTATGTTCATCTCCAATATTCCGTCTATCTCTATACCGATTAATTCATCCTAATCGTGGCGTGAAAGCGTTACAGACAGAGTTATTTTCGAATTTATAATTTTATACAATACAATAAAGAATAAACGAATAAATTAGGAATATTCTATCAATCCGACAGGATTATGGCCAAAAAATAAAAATACTTATGAGTCACGAAACGAGATACATGTACCGTGTACACACATATACTCGTATTACACACGTGTTTTTCGCAAAGCTCGTTGCCGAGAACCTTCATGTAATTCGACTGAACATTGAACAATTTCCTGTACTGACTGAACACTACCGGAAGAGTACCTAACATTTGGCAGTATATAATAATTATATTATTTTTATATGAGTCTACCAGAGTGACTCTACTCTGGCTTATGGAAAACATGAGCAAAATCCAAGGGTAGTGTTCACCATACCCAATGCAAATGCAGACAATGCAGCATGGCGATCCACACTATGGCGGCCTATAGAGATGCTTCTGCATTACTGAACCTCCAGTCTCTCACCAACGAAACAAGACACGTGTGCTGTCATTTTTCGTTGGTCACCTGTAAGAGGGTAGCCGGCCCGTTCGTGCTGAAATCAGCGTGGCTCTACTTCCTGTACTTCTAACATGTATTTACGAATTCACGTCACGATTTACAAGCTTTTTATTAACTTGCAATGTACCAATGTATGTATGTATGCTTGTATGTTCGGGCGGAATCTTGCAACTCAATTTTGAAGCAGATATCTTCAATCGATTTTGCTGAAATTTTGCAAGCACATATACGCTGTAGCATATACGCTTTTGTATTGTCACGCTGTATACACAGCGTGACAATACAATATTATAATGACATGGAGCTGATCTGATGATGGAGCTGAAAGATGGCCATAGGAACTCTGTAAAGAAACGTCGCAACATCATCGAGTTTGGACTCATTTGATTCGTCTCGAGGCATTCCAGTAAAAGCTTGTTTAAAAAAGCTATTTAATTTTTTAAAGTATATCATGAGCTTTACTGAACATTTTCTGAATACTGAAATAATTATTCTTATAATATATGAAAGCACTATGCCTATGCGTTTAACCAAGTCCTTATTTATACCTAGTATTATCCTAGAAACTAGGTAAGATAACTTTCACTGGTAGATTTCAATGCCAACCTCGAAACAAACCTAAAGTCCCGCATGCAAAAGCTTCTTGCCTATTAAAGTATCCATGAAACCAAAGCAAGAAAACAGAACTGAGTAACATTATAACTAGTCAACTCATCAAGGTACCTTCAACAAGTCAACGACTCAAGAGACCGGAAGTTACGATAATATTCCACAAGCTACCACGAATATAGATGATTGACTGCAATAAGACGTTACCCGAACCATCCCACGTCCCGTTCCTACCTCCAGAACTACCCATGAAACGGATAGAGACGGAAGATATCGAATAAATGCAGTTCACGTACAAGGAAGTGGGAATGATTCCTGATGCTTTAGAAATATTAATCGAGTACCCATTGAATATGGATGTACTTTTTACGCTGTTATGTAATTTAATAAATTAAAGATGGTGTGAAAATTATTATGGAAGCTTGATTGTAAGAACTGGAAGACTCACTGCTCGTAACTCTTAAAAAGAAAGCTTTATGGCTCATTCAATGCACTCTACTGAACTGTATGTTATTTTTACGTAAGCCACTTTCCTTTCTTTTTAAAAAGTTTACTAGTGAATTAAACACTACAGGATTTTAAGAGGACTAAAAGGACCAGTTGTACCCACAGAAAAGAGAATTTATGGCTGTTTTCACCAGCGTCCCCTACATTTAAGGGACCTCTTAGAGAGAGTTAAGTTACCCTTAGCGATAATTTCGTTTTCACCAAAGTGCTTACGCGTCTCTTAAAATTTAGGGGCTCGAATGTTGACCACATAACCAAATACTAACAAGGTGATAACAATAATTATTTTTACGGGAATTAACGCGATCACTTATTTCAAGGTATTACAGGCAGTCAGCCTGTGACCACGGCCAGTGCAACCTGGTCGAAACGTCAGGCAAAACAGAGGTATGTAATACCTTGAAATAAGTGATCGCGTTAAATCCCGTAAAAATAATTATTGTTATAACATGGAACGCGAAAGTTTAAAAGTTAGTACTAACAAGGTGATAAAGAAACTTGGGGCTCGTTTTGCTTATAATTACCGAAATGGAGGAGTTATCCATGGGATGTTTCTAATATTGTTGAGACTTTAGAGATAATAAATAATCCTAGTTTATTCAATACATCGAGAATACACGGTGTCACCGTGTACTCTCGATGTCTTCAATGGCCCCAATCAAAAATGTTTGTAAGGTGAAAGATAGGCCCCTCATCAAAATGAAGCCACTCACGAAAAATTTGCTTAATAGTAATAACTTGTAAAATGTGTTCCGGGGATCCCGGAATATGTACCTTAACTAATTAACACATCAACACATAAAAACTAACATATATGCTACACTTTTAATTTATTTAACGATTTGGCACTAGCTATAAAACGACTAAAGTAAGGAAGAAATAAAGTCATCAGAATATAAAATGAATTCTGACAGATTTATGTAAGCTATCTTGAATAAAATTTTCAAATTTATTAAATATTATATCGTACCGAGAGGAAATAAACATCAACAAGAAACAATGGCACATAATACAAAGATTTGCGCCAACGTTTCGTGATATCAGACAATATTTATTTAAAATAGTATTATTTCCATAAAAATCGTTTATAAACTTTACAAATGTCCGTCTTTTGTGAACATTATAAGCCTTTATTGTTGGATATTAGGGATTTACTTACATGCCACATACATAAAATATCAACAATAGAATATGTATAATTTGTCACGTCTTTTAAGGTTTTATGTATGTGATAACATTCTTAAATAAATACCCGTTTTTAGGGTTCCGTGCCAAATGCAAAAAACGGAACCCTTATAGATTCGTCATGTCTGTCTGTCTGTCCGTCTGTCCGTCCGTATGTCACAGCCACTTTTTTCCGAAACTATAAGATCTATAATGTTGAAACTTGGTAAGTAGATGTATTCTGTGAACCGCATTAAGATTTTCACACATAAATAAAAAAACAATAAAGGAGAATGAAAGCGCTCTATACATTCTTGGGCCCACGTGTTAACTCAATAAAAGTGGCCTTATTTCAAACATGATATAATTACAAATCTAAACTGAAAATTTGGTAAAATTTGGCTATCCAGGAACCAAGATATATGAAAATCAAAAATATAGTAATAGTGAGGTTATGGCTCAATATGGTAGTTTTCTTTAGGTTACTTTCTAATTATTTTTAAAGTCTTATGCCGAGAGTTCGAGTTATAAACCATAAATGTTAATGTTGGGGGATGTTTACACTCCCAGAAACCTTAATTAGTATTACAGCAAGCCGTATTTATAAGTTTTCGATTGCATTTTTCTGTCTGCCGCCGCACTGCAGTAGGTATTATACTTTTCAGCTATCATTATCTCATACATAAGTTGATAATAGTAGTTGGTAATAGATAATATAAATAAACAATTATTATGATTATAATTATGATTAAAGATGATTATAATTAGCTACTTATATCTTATGTATGTGCCATAATTTATTCTTACCTTCTCTTAAGGCAAAAAGGGAGATATGAAAGAAAAATAAAACACCAATGAATCATGTCTACAAAATGTTTTTATTCGTCTTCAATAATTAATAATATATTATCTAAAAACTGTGCAGGTGCTAATATCGCCTCGTCATCCAAGATTCTTCTGCCAATAGAATTATTGCGACTAGTCGCAAAGGCACAATTCACACAGCGATCCATGTCGTCAATATCCAATCGATAGGCGTAATCGGTAGTCCAAAATAGTGAGCCAGGTAATCCAAAATAGCAATCAGTCGTATAGTCTGTTATAAAGCCGAAATTATTAGAAATTGAGAATAAACAATAAACGCAGCGCACTCCGAACCAAAAAAAACGAACGAGTGTTGTTTTGAATTTTGACATACCTGACATCGATGATCAGTGTTGACAGGTGTAAAAAACAAAAATCTTGATTCACGGTATATTATCGATTGTGAAACACAATTTGGATGTTTATACGATCTTTTTAATTCTTAGGTTCTTCGTCATAATATAATTAATCTACCTCAAAATATTATACATCACAGGAAACTATTTAAAAATATAATAATGAAATACCAATTTAGTGAATTTCCTTAAACTTTTTAGCATTTTACTAATTTTTTTAAACTCGATGATTAGGAAATCGAATATGGTATTTATCGATTCTATATTTTGAAAGACAAAAATGTTAATTACTCGTTTTCTAGATAGAAAAATGCTGCTATATTTTGTAATTTCAATCACAAAAATATAATGTATTTTTATAAACATATTTCAACTAGTTAACTGTTGGGCCCAGAACTTTCCTTCTCCTTTTAGGGCTCCCCATACTTAGAACTGAAACTCAATTATTTTTTTTCATAACACCTATACGTGTGGGATGTCTATGGATAGGTCTTCGAAAATGATATTGAGGTTTCTAATGTAATTTTTTTCTAAACTGAATAGTTTGCGCGAGAGACACTTCCAAAGTGGTAAAATGTGTGTCCCCCCCCCGTAACTTCTAAAATAAGAGCATGATAAATCTAAAAAAAATATATGTTGTACAATACCATGCAAACTTCCACCGAAAATTGGTTTGAACGAAATCTAGTAGGTTTAATACGTCATAAATCGTAAACTGCAATTTACCTTTCATTCAATCAACACAAATATAAAAAAATTTAAATATGTTACTTGCTGATGCAGAACCCTTCATGGGCGAGTCCAACTCGCACTTGGCCGCTTTTTTTTAAATGTTTTATTTCAAGTTAGTACAACTACAACATTTTTTTAACATACAGTATGATGAGATTAGATTTATTGCTGTTGAATCTAAATCATTGAAAGTAATACACCAAAACAACGCGTGTAAGACAGTCAGATTTTTCAACATGGCAACAATCAGCCGTACGGTACCGTCTAGCCAAATCTCAACCGTAAGACAATGTCATATACGGAGTACATTGTTGACAACACTAATTGAAATTTATTACGCCTCACTTACGATTCGGGACGATAAGTGACAGTTAGTACACAAAACGATCCGTTTAAATTTGAACTTTAACATTGTATGGTAAAGTTTAATTTGTGTCCTCCCAACCTTCAAGATCTGTTCCGTTTCGTAGTTGGGCGTCTCAATACTTTATTGTCTACAATGTTCAATCGAAGATAATGCTTGCACTCATGTGATTTGAGACAATCGCTGACCGTTTTTGTTTTATTAAATTATGTAGATTTATGCTCTAGATTACGCTATAAATCCATCTTTATACTTCAGACAATAACTGCATAAATTATGTTTAATTCTAATTTAAGTAGATACTTGTGCCTTGAGTCACTGACCATTTGATGATTTGCAATAAAAAAAGTAGATTTGACGTAAATTAAAATTAAGTAAGGTGACTAAATATTTACTTTTGTTATGTTTTTCATTTAGTGGTTCAACGCTTTCCGATGCTTCAAATGTAAATTAGAAAGTTCATAGTACAAGTATTTCTTGGATTGTTGCTTAAAAGTTTTTGAGAAGTTAGATAAAAGCACCCGCAATCTGCAGCAATCTATGCATTTGATGACATAAAGACTGGGATGGCACAAAGGCAGCTATCCTATTTTCTTTAAATAGACGTTTTTTTCAGTTTTAAGCTATACCAACCCGTCAGGGTCAGCGTCATATAGTAAGCCAAGAACTCCTATCTGAGAGAGGCTTATGTACAGTAGTTTACTGTGAAAGGTTGTTGATAATGATGCTTTATAAAATGTAGGCAAAGAGAACACAACTTTCGGCCAATTTTAATCGAAATTTATAATAACCAAATGGCATTCTGGAAGGAAGTTTTGAATTTGGAATTTGACGTCAGACGTCACACTAATTAATGACGTCAAACACAAAACTTCCTTCCAGCGTTCGTTTTCGTATAATCGGGTCATCATAATATTTTCTCATAAAGTCGAAAGTGTATGACTTGTATGAATCATGTTGATTGAAATACAGGATATTAGTACATTATTATGATTAATGTTTCCACACTCCTCTGGGAACGGAACGTAAATAGTCTAGAACTCGTGTTTATGTAAAATACTGGTTGAAAGAAAATATACATGCGAGAAAAAAAATGTTCAAATATTACACATACAAATTGAAACAGTTATATACTCGTACTATAGTGTCGTAACTATTTTTATCTGGTCCGTGTGGTTACAGATTAATAATACGTAGTGCCACTCCAATTCATCCCATGGGTGTCGGAAGAGGCGACTAAGGGTCCGTTCACACAGACCGGCTCGGAACGGAGAGCAGATTTTTATCACATTGGAAACAGAGGTTTGAGTAATTGTGGTAAGGTTTATTTTTGCATGTGCACTTCTTTTGTCATTAGCAATGCTTGAACGCGCTTCGTGTTAAATAATAAGAGGAGCCGACCGGCGCCGATCGGCTCCAATTCTCTTCCACAGCTGGTCTATGTGAAATAGTTGGCGGCTCCGCTCCGGCCAATTCGAAGCGTATACGATCTGGTCTGTGTGAAAAGAAAAACGCTGGACGCAGTGGACGCCATATTGCTCTGTGGTAATGACGTCAGTTCGCTTTGTAAAATGTGGATAATATGCATGAATTTAATTTCAACAAACATTAAAAAGCATACGCTGATCATTTGACACTTTAGTGTACTTACAAAGCGGTGTGACGTAATAACATGGCGGCAACTATTTCATGGTGTTATAGAACAGATTAATAAAACTAAAAACTTTGAAATAAATTATAAAAAATATTTACATTTTTTATTAACTAAAACTAACATTTTCCTACTGCTTTTTCCTAAAGTATCTCAATAATATATTTTTAGATTTTTTTTCGTATACAGTAAAATACACTATTGTTAAAAAATCTGATAAACGTAATTAATACATAAGATTACGACCGACTTAATCTAAGAAAACGACTCAGGTACAGCACAAGCTACATTCCAGAGAGTTAAATTCCAGAAGTGCTTTATAAACAATTTAATCGCTTCAAGATATGTTACAATATGAAAGCAACCCGTAAGAATCAGTTAGTTCAGTATTTCTAAGCACTCATAAAAGAACTTGTTTTCTTTTATATGTTTAAAAGCACTTAAGTGCATACCGTTACATTATATATCTTGTAACAGGACACAGTAGTAACACAGAATAACGTAAAAATAAACACAGAGACTATAAGGACATTAATGGTACTTTTATAAGGTCGTGACGTCTGCTCATGACCCGCGGTCACTCTATTAAAAGCTTACGTTACGTTTTCCATTTTATCGTCAAACTTTTTTTTCATTGAACTTGGTAGACAACTTTACGACCTACCGAGAGAAAAGTATTTAGAGGTACCTATTGCATTTTCTACTATTTTTTTTATGAAGTAGGCGGCCTAACGAGCAGACGTGTCGCCTGATAGTAAGCAATTACCGCCGCCCTGCAACACCAGAAGCGTCACAAGTTTGTTATCGGCCTTTTGGGAATGTAGGGGGAGGTAGGGGTAGGGGATTGGGGTAGGGCATTGGGGTATGGGCCTCCGGTATCCTCACTCACTCGGTGAAACACAGCGCAAGCACTATTTCACACCGGTTTTCTGTGAGGCCGTGGTATCACTCCGGTCGAGCCGGCCCATTCATGCCGAAGCGTGGCTCTCCCACGGTAAACTATACTTTGGTAACTCTTTTACTAGAAGGTACTAAATCACTTCGCTTGAAGGTTTCAGCTTCGTCAATTCGATTGGCTTAAAGGTACAATATATCTTTGAAAGAATTTTATTAAATTGAGTGTTTATATACGCTTTTAACATTTTAATTTTTTTAAATGTTTTGAAATTGTGTTAGTTTCGCAAAGTCAATTAGTTCAAATCGAGTTCTCTAAGAAATTAACAGCGCTAGACATTGTTACTGGCCAGCAAAACTATTTATTGACGAAATTAATAAAAACCATTCATGATGAAACAGCAGATTATTCTTAATTTGAATAAACAAACAGAAAATAATAAGGTTCATTATCCCTTACACATTATCACGAAGCATCGTCGGTACTACATTGAAAGTACCAATGTATGGTGATAGAATATTGATCATATAATACATAAGTCTAATATAATATATGAATAAGTCTGCAACAGTTACTTGACTGGTACCTACTTACGCATGTCTTATGAGTTGATACGTCAATCATAAGCTTGACGGTCAATATCACGTACAATTCATAGGAGAGAGCGATTTAATAGAAATTTTCACCCTAACAAAAAACACGAATTTGAAAATTATCTCTATACTCCCTCTTCTAGTGGTTTTAACTGTGTTTTGACTATCTATAGGTCCATCTAAATTCAGTACCTACTCTCCACGTATAAAAACCAACCAAATAATAAAATAGTAAGAAGACATAAATATTGTTTATACTTTTACAGTTAAATCGCTAAGCCAATTAATGAAATTAGGTGCAAATCAACTTTGATTCTTGAGCTGATTATTATTATTATTAAATAATTGATGGTATAATTATTTTATTTAACAGAAATAAATCTTAATCCGCTGAATAAAATCTTGAACTTTCAAAATTGGAAATCAATGGTAGCATTATTCCTTTAACCGCTTCCGCTTATACCATAGTCATTATAGTAACCCCTTATGTCATAAAACAGTGACACGTCCAATAAACGTTATCATTCGCCCATCGTATCCACGAGGAAGCGGCGATATATCGACGGAAATGGCGATACGCGACTGACCTATTACAGTCCAGTACGACTAGATGGCACTCTCAGATTATTATATTTCTATTGTTAGAAACTTATTGATGCAAGTACAATCTTAACTTAATATTATTAAGACTAAAGTCAGTTTGTACGTATGTTATACTTTGTCCTAAACTGTTTAAGCTATCGTCATGAATTTTTGCATGCAGAGAATAGAAAAAAAATACAATCGAATTGAGAACCTCCTCCTTTTTTGAAGGCGTTTAAAAAGGTAAATTTCATTAAAAAAAGTTTCTAATTCCTAAGAAATAGAAAATAAACTGAGCTTTCGCTGTAAAATTTTTATTTGCGTGTGTGTGCCTTAATGATTTCTTTGTGATCTTTTTAAGAGATTTTAAAAATTGTTCCGTTTTGTAAAGGAAAAGATTCTCACTTCGGATACATTTTCTAATACTTTTAAATGAGCAATGCTTGAATATATATAATCTGAATCTCGGAAACGGCTCCAACGATTTTGATGAAATTTAGTGTACAGGGGGTTTCGGGGCCGACCAATCGATTTAGCTAAGATTCATTTAAAAAAAAAACCGCTGCCGCCGCCTACCCCCTGCGCTGAGTTTCCCCCAGTGAGTGAGGATACCGGAGGCCCATACCCCAATCCCTCCGCTATCCCCATCCCCTAAAGGCCGGCAACGCGCTTGTGACGTCTCTAGTGTTGCGATACATCTGCTCGTTTGCCCCACAGAACATAAAGAATAGGTAGAAATGTTATGTGTCTTAATTTACAACGGAACGACTGTCGCCAAACTCAGACAAATGAAAGCACTATTTTATTACTGCACACTACTAACGAATTGTTTTGATTTGATGTTTTTATTTGCTCAAAACTAGCCTACAATACATAAAGACACACGTTTGATAATATATCTTATCGCGTAACATTAACAGTTATTTTGCCATAGCGTAAGAAGAACTTACAACGTTTCGTAATCTTGAAAGTAAGAATACTTCATTGCAAGCTATTCAAAAACAGATGGCGTTATTCTAAATTCACGCAATTATAACATTAATCACTATAAGAATAAATTCGATATTTGTGTCATTCTTCGATATTTACCGCTACTCGCTTAGTGTTGTGGCACATATTACAATATTATCAATAATATCGATACCTTACTTTTGTTGTAATAGGACGGAGCAGATTAAAAAAACAATGAATTGAAGGATATCTGAGGAGGTAACATTATAAAGGTGAAGAAGCTAAAAAAGAAGTACTTGCATAATAATGTTTTTTAATTTTAAGAATCTGTATTATAATCATATTATATTTAATAAAGACTGTTTAGCCACTTAACAAAATTCAAAACAGTGGTTACATAATTAATATTTGGCACAGTATGTATTCATATTTAGTTTTATAGGAAATACACATGGTATCAATAATCATAAATTTTATTGACTGCAATGAACAAAAAAGCAATACGTCTAATTGTCGACCCGTTGGTATAATGTTTAGCGATCCTGACTGCTGAGTCAGAGTTCGGAACAGACAGAGAGACAGACAAAATTAAAAAAAAAAAAAATTTTGGTGTACGGCTCGGCCCGTGCCTGCAAATTTTGCAGAGAAAGGAAGCTTCGACATAAATGGGCCGGCTCGACCGGAGTGATACCACGGCCTGACAGAAAACCAGTGTGAAATGGCGCTTGCACTTTGTTTCACTGAGTGAGTGAGGATACCGGAGGCCCATATCCCAACTCCTCCCCCTCCCCCCCCCCAAAGGTCGGCAACGCGCTTGTGACGCCTCTGGTGTTGCGGGTGTCCATGGACAGTGGTAATCGCTTACCATCAGGTGATACGTCTGCTCGTTTGCCACCTGTTCCGTAAAAAAAAATTGTACCGTGTACCTACACATGCAGATGCATTTAGTAAAAAGCGGATATAAATATTTAATATTACAAACAGACACTCTTATTATATATATATATATTCTTACTATATACTTATTTGTATAGATATTCAATGGTTAAAACAAGTGTTTTTCTTTCAAGGCCACTTAAACAAACAAGCAAAATTTAATATTTATAATTATTATACTATTATACTAATATATAATATATATTAATTATACACGTTTAAAAGTATGCAAATCGATAAAGCTAACATCCTACCTGGCTACATCACTAATCGAGTAGAATAGAAAATACGAGCATAACGTTAAAAACTGATAAGACCCGATCATACCAGATTGAGATTTATGTGAATGGGATAAGGAAGAGTTTAGCCTAAATCTCTAGTCAATTATCAGTTAAATAAAATTTTAAGATTTTATTGATAAAACTTATAAAATTGTACCTACAGATGGTAAGAAACACCTTAATTATCAATATTTTTCCTTCTGCTATCATTTTTACACTGTAAAACAGAACAGTACTGCATTGTGGCGTAAAAAAGAACTTTCATTGGACGACCTATTCAACGCAGCGTTGTAACACGACTATGATACAAAATACCTACAACTCATAAAGGTATGCGTTGCAACGCTTATCAGTGGCAAGCGCGCCACGCCTACTAGTCATTTCTACTTATATCTTTTTGTTTTGTGGTTTGCCCCCTATTCTATAAAAAAATAAATGAAGTCAATGAAATTTATTTAAAGTTCATCGAATTCAAGGCTTCACACACATCACACATCAACAGCCAAACAGTCCACTGCTGGACATAAATCTCTCCTTAGAAAGGTGGCCAACAATACCACTCAAAACTTTACCGCACCGCAATCCAACCTGTAATTGTTTACATAACAAATCTCACAAACCCAGCGTTCAAATCGAAATAGACTCATTTATTTATAAAATACCTTGACTGTATTTCAAACAATCTAACTAGTTTCCATCTCTTACTTGTACAGACAATTTACTCTTAACTAGCTGTGTCCCGCGATGTTACCCGTGGTAGATATTGTAAAGACACAACAATAACCAGGAGTAAAACCGTGAAGCGCAGCTAGTTACATATTTAAATCTTTTTATTTTCTTTTTAAGCTATTGCATAGCTTTTATCGCGGGCTATGAGGCCTTTGAGCGCGGCTATCGAATCAAGAAATATCGTAACGCAACGAAAATAAAACCTGACACCCGAAGCTCGCGCAGATCGACGTGCGTGACAGAGACAGACAGATTCGTTGACGAGCTGCTACGAATATATAGGTGTATAGGTATCTATCATATCTTGCCACACTCACCGCATGCGCGCCCATAACTCTACCCTGCCAGATGGAAAGAATAAGCAGAATCCAAGAGTGGCGGTGACCATACTCATTGCGAATGCAGACAATGCAACAATGCAGCATGGTGACCCACACCATGGCGGCCTTGTGATGTTTCTGCAACATTGTGTCTCTGGTCTTGCACTCACCAACTAAACACGACAGCACGAACGCTGTCAATTTACGTTGATTTTCTGTGCGAGGGTAGTACCGCCACGGTCGAGCCGGCCTGTTCGTGCTGAAATCAGCGTGGCTCCACTACCTTCCTATTGAAACACTCTATCTATTGCTGAAAACTGAATTGAAATCCGTTGAGTAGTTTAAACCGCCCACGCATGTAGTTTTGACATATTTTTCAACTTTTATAGTGAATATTCATCATCATTCATCAGCCTATCGCAGTCCACTGCTGGACATAAGCCTGTCCAATTGACCACTTGACTTTGACTTGTCCACTTAGTTCGATCCTCGGCTTCTCGCATCCAGCTTCTGCCAGCCGTCTTGCGCAAATCATCACTCCACCTGGCCTGTGGACGTTCTGCACTACGTATAATAGTGAATATTATTGTTGAAAAATTCTAACTAAATAAAAGAAATGTTAATAAATATTTTCTAAGTATTTAGTGACATTATAAACAAAATCAAAGTGTCTCTTTATAATGTCAGCAAAAAAAGATTTATTGTTAAAAATACCAAAAACATAAAACGACTGAACCGATATTCCAAAGCTTTTAATAAGAGATTGACCCTTCACTACAGACGTACTGTCTACGAAAAATATTTCCCAACAGCTCAAACATTAATGTAAAACTTCCAGGGAACCAAATTATTAATCTAATAATACACATTATAAGGTATTCAGTAGACAGATTACATCACAACAGTTATATATAGACATTACGTTAAGAAATATAATCAAACAGTGTTCTAGCACTTGTAGTTCATACAAATTGTATAATTTGTTGCTGTTGATATGAACTTCGATTATGATAATACTTTATAACGACGTATTTCGAGATTAACATTCTTCATTCAATTAATTCAATGCAAGTTTATTTGTATTTAACGCTTTGACGACTAAACCACTAAATTAATTTTAAAAAATTGGCAGTCATACTTAGTCAACTTTGAACAACTAACATTAGCATGTCGGTAACGCGAACTCATAAGATTTTTCCCTACCAAAAAGTGTTCAACGCGGCTAAAGAAGTTTTCACTTCGAAAATACCTCCAATCTAAAGTTAACATAGTCTACTTTTTACTATACTGACTCACATGCGGGTGGAGTCGCGGACAAAAGCTAGTCTAGAATAAATTGACTTAGTGATTAGTGAAACTGACTGCTGAGCTAAAGGTTGTTAGTTTTTAACCGACTTCAAAAAAGGAGGAGGTTTTAACCGACTTCAAAAAAGGAGGAAGTTTCTCAATTCGACCTTTTTTTTTTTATGTGTGTTCGGGGATAACTTCGTCGTTTATGAACCGATTTTGATGATTCTTTTTTTAATGGAAAGGAGATATCCCAACGGGGGTACCATGATAAGGACACTAAGATGTAATGATGGCATCCAAGAGAAATCGAGTCGAACCTTGAAGTCGGTTTTTATTTTGTTAAAATTTTACTTGTTATTAATTACACGAGTGAATGTGTGTAAGCGCGATAATTTGACTATAATATGTTTGTATTTAGAATTAAACAGGTCTGTTTATTGGCAGGTCGGCTACATGCATAGCGAAAAGTTTAACAACAATATTTTTTTTAAACGTCTAGTTCCAACTTTAAACATTGGCAACACCAGTGGTGTTACTCGTGCGTTTCCAATTTAATCAAAAACATTCTATTGTTCTCTACCAATACAATTTTTTTTATACGTCAGGATTCTTCTAGGATATCTAGGTTCATTGAATTCCCTTGACTCTTAATTGAATATAAATATTCTAATTTGTATGTATGGTGTTTTACCATTAGTTTTTATTCCGTCAATAGGCACACGTATCGCATAAGGATGGGCTTTTTGAATATTATGTATGTATATGTCATACCTGGTCGCTTCCTAGTCAGTGGCGGGAAAGATTGTGAGACTACTAGTGCTGTTCATTTGCATACTAATGCACAAAAACGGATGTATAATAATTACTTTTCGGAATTTGTCCGTATTGTTTAAATTATGAATACTTCTTATATGGATTTGTTAATAGTTTTATACATCTTTACAGACATTCAATACCGTAAGCTATGCCACCTATTTTCATACTGTATGTTAATCTATGCTTTATACTAAACATTTGCCAAAATCTTCCTTCTTCATACTTCCCCATTTAGCGATCCTCCCTACAACGGCAACATTCATTAATTGAGTAGCTTACAGTATTATTTACTAGCTTTCACCCTCGGCTTCGCTCGCATTTAACAGTAAAAAAAGTTATGACTTCACTCAAGAACAGAGCTTACGATCTCTGTGACCCTGAACATTTAGAACAGGAGCTAGAACATGTTCAGGAGGTACTCAAAGGTAACGGATATCAAGTGAATGGAGGACGGAAGCAACCAAAAATAAGTCGCAAGTATCCAGAAGTGAACAGGCAACCAGCCTATATGCCTTATGTCAAGGGAGTTACGGATAAGATCGGGTCCGTATTAAAGAAATACTCCATTCCGACAGTATACACACCAGGCATAAAGGTTCACAACATCGTCGGCACACCGAAGGATATATTGCCACTACAAACTCCGGGTGTTTATAAAATAGACTGCAGCTGCGGAAGTACCTACATAGGCCAAACGAAGCGGACTATTGCTGAAAGGGTCAAAGAACATATCGCTGCTCTGAAGAACCGACAGACGAGCAAATCGGCGATTGCAGAACATGCACTCGATACAGGCATCAACCACTGGATTGAATTTCACCGCACGCAAGTCCTCTCCACCGAACGTCACTTTTACTCAAGAGTTGTACGTGAAGCGATTGAGATTAAAAAGCATAAAACTTTCAATCGGGAAGATGGTTTTAAATTATCTACAGCATGGAATCCAGTGTTAAAAAACATACCACCTCGCTTTTCTGCGCAGTCGGATAAACACCAGAACAGGAACACATCGGTTTGCTTACAGAATAGGGACCCTGTTAGTGTGGTATGTGACGGTACATGGCGAAACAAAAATATCAATAATATCGAAAATGTGCGGTTGGATGAAGAACCTTCTACTTCACGGATTCGACGACGGTGTGCAACCTGGTAGAAACGTCAGGCAAAACAGAGGTATGTAATACCTTGAAATAAGTGATCGCGTTAATTCCCGTAAAAATAATAATTTTACAGTAAAAAAAGTATCATATGTTACTTGTAATACCTCTAAGAATATGTGTACAAAGTTTCGTGATGATCGGTTTAGTAGTTTTCGCGTGAAAGCGTAACAAAAAAACTTACTTTCACATTTATAATTTTAGTTAGGATAGTAATACATGATCTTCTCGTGTTAAATATATTTTAAACTACTGTGTAATAAGTAAGTTCCTTAGAGAAAAAGAAAACTGACTGAAATCTTAGACAGTGACGTTTAGTGATGTGACTTTAGCGATACGATTGATTAAAATAGGCATTACTAGAGTAGTTTTTTGTAGAATTAAATATGCCGTAATAAGTAAAGTAAATAGACGACCTAGAGTTTAATTTATTGATACAATTCGATTATTCACTCCATCTCTATTTACTAATACCATAAACACGCTATCAGAGCTGACGTAATAGTAACATCGGTGATGACTACCAAAGGTATGCTCATCTTATGCAAATCTCGTCTTACCTGACCCGGCTACTGAACTTGGTTCGCGTTCAAATTCAAGGTGCATCCTGTATGTAAATTCGAAATAGAATATTATATAATATTATAAGGAATATACCTACAAGTACTTCATCATTGTTCTAATAAAATGTGTATTAGCTTAGATTATTAATATGTCTAGATGGACTGTCAAAGCTGTAAAAACACACGAAAAAATAGGCTCTAACTGTTGACGCCTAAATGTTTTTCCGCGTTTAGTACCAAATGCACTGTCAGGGGATACACACATGTTGCTGTCATTTTTGTGTTGATAAAAATGGTGAATTGTGCGATATAAGTGTGTAGAAATTACAGAGTACGATCTAAATTAACAAAGAAAGTTACCTATTATCGTTAAGTACCATTGATATGTATCTATTACAGCAAACAAAGCCATTAAATAATTTCTAAAATAAATAATTATTGTAGTCGCCATTTTGGGTGTTGCTAGTTTATGAAGTCAAAACTCCCTCATAGAATGTGGTAGGCGGAGTTGTGTTGTATAAAATACTTCATGGTAGATAATAGATACGCTAAGAATTTCAAATCATTTTTGTAATTCAATATGGCCGCAGCACCATTTTTGTAAAATGTCACTACGGGTATGGGTATCGTGTAAGGGATTTTTAGGTATACTGAGTATTAATTTCTTGTCATTTTTTTAATCCAATATGGCCGCCGCACCATTTTTGTAAAATGTCACTATGGGTATCGTGTAAGGTGTTTTTAGGTATGCTGAGTATTAATTTCATGTCATTATTTGAATCAAATATGGCCGCCGCACCGTTTTTGTAAAATGTCACTATGGGCATCGTTTAAGGGTTTTTAGGTATACTTACTAGATATGAGCTCCTCTCTGTTTTAAAAAAATAAATCCCGCATTACGAATATACATCACAAAAAACACCCAGACTCAGAACTACAATTTGTGGATCACACAAAGTGTTGTCCTATTTAGGATTTGAACCCACAACACCTGGCTTAATAGAAAGCGGCGTGGCGACAACTTAAACCACTAGACCAACCGTGCAGTCATGCATTTTTCAAGTCCAGTTTTTATGATTTCAAAACAAGTATATCTTCGAATGTTCTTATCAACAGATAAGAATTGAGAAAATTTAACTTAAAAACTACTCGTCAGATCTCATTCAGATAAAAAAATAGATTGTAAATCTAATAAAACAAATTGAAAGCCCAAGGTCTAATCCCCATGATATTAATACTGAGCTATCTTCAGATGTCCTAAATCTAACACAAAAAAAAAAACCGGTCCATTAAAAAAGTAATGTAAACATTTTTTTCTTACCTTTCTTCTTTTTTAATGTTGGTCAAAAAGACAAAAAGATGGGCTAATTATATATCTTACATATTTTAAAAGGTTAAAAAATCGTTAAGTACTTTTTTACAATACCAGACCAAAATTAATAATAATAAATAATAAAAAAACACGAGACATATTATTAGGTTGTATCACATTTTGTTTTCCTAGCATAGTTTTCTAGATAGAAAAGTTATTCAACACTATTACAATTGTTTCCCCATTTTCACAAAAAAAACTCAACAACTGGTATCATTTACGCACTCACACTAGGAAATTTAGAATGACATGAGGCGAGTGTAAGACGTAGCTGTCACGCACACAAATATCGAAAAGTTGTGTCATTTAATTTTGTTCTTTTGTATCGCGATGCTCTATCTAGACATATTAATAATCAAAGTGTATTAGAATAGAATAACTAATAAGATTTCATAACTGCGAACCACGCACATTTTTACACCAACCATAAATATAATTAAAACTTTTTAAGTAATTATCTCTTTAAAAATAATCAACATTTGAAGACGTGTGTATGAAACAGCAATGCATACAATTATGTCAACTCGGTAATACATAATTCTTCCATATGTTCATAGGAACATAAGGTTTAAGGTTAGAATTATTTATTTCTCAAAGATTACAAATCACTTAAAATAAGAAATAAACATAAAAAAAAAGAAGAAGGTACATAGTTTATAGTTCAGAGCTCAGTTACAATAATAAAATCCATTGTAGGTAGGCGACAAAATTGAGGCACAAAGCGTGCAACTCCAGTTAGGGACTATTCACACTCATTGGATTTATACATTTATTTAGAACATTATATAGTTTAGAATATTTTTACTTTTTACAGGCCTTAGAGATGTGACATTTTAAATATTTTTTAAATAAACTTAAGGATTCTGTGTCCTTAATTTTCTTAGGCAGTGAATTATAAATTTGTGCTCCCTCGTATCGTACATCATAAAAGTAAAGCAAAATACCTACTGGTTAAAAACTTTTCCAGATGAAGTACGATACCTACAATTAATTCTGACTGCAACTAATAAATCTTGAAAGACGTGTTCCTGTAGAGTGCATCACTAGTAAGTTCAATCGCTAAAAAACTTCAAACAGAAGGTATTTAATAAAAAGAACAGAACACGCGAACGGAATTCCAAATTTGAATTTCTATTTAGTTCTTTTCATTGTCACACGCGTTCTATTTTCGTATCTGTATTCTACACAGACAGTGTTCTCATTCGATCGCCCTTTTGCGTACTTGATTTCGAATTTACTGCTACTTCAAAGAAAGGTATTTAAAATTAGACCTCAGCACATATCTTACAAGGGACATTTTCGACTTGGATTAAACTTATGAACCTTGTTGTTGTTTTATCTTATGATAAAACTTAAAAAAAAAACATTCTTTTATCTATGATAGAGTTGGCAATCTCGTCTCGTTTTTATTTTTAATAAAATCACTTACTACAAAGTATAGAAATTCCGCATAAAAATGTAAATCTTAAATTTATTGTAATACACAGAAAACAATTTTCTCATTTGGCAAGCAACGGTTTATTGATGTTTTCTGCGAAAATTCAGGGGATTCGTTCAGGAATGTAGTATATTGCAGAAATCGAATCTGTTGAAATATTTTAGAGTTATTCTTGGCAGTCCCGTCGGTCCTTCAGTAACACAAAACGCATTCAATCTCACTTTATATTTAGTTCAAGAAATTTTAGCCTTACATTTGCAATTGCAAAGTGCCTGAATTTGCCTGGCCTTATAAAATTCTGGTTTAAACACTTTTATATTATTACATTGCCTGTTCAAAAAGAATATCAATGTCAAACATTGGTATTATTACAACATAGTAATTTAAGTTATGAATACAATTTTACGAAGAATAGTTCCATAAAAGGTTACAAAAGCTGTACAACTTATGTAAACTGTACTTATGTAAAATGTAACACGTCATGTTACATTTTCACCCAGAGATATACATGCAAAATATGTGTTTAAAGTACCTAAATTAACATAGTAAATAACAATAAATCAATATAATCTATAGACAACTAGATATTCCAATTTTATTTAGAATAATACGCATTACGCGGTACTGGAATGTTTAGGTGATGTTCGAAATTTAAATCAAAATTGGAATTATATCTACCGTGAAGACATTTTCTAATTTAAAAAAATAAAAGGCAATAAAAAAACTTAGAATTATGGAAAGTAATAAATACAAAAAGTTACAACTAAGAATATTTAAAAATAGACCAGTTCATTTTTATTTTGACTCATTGCCATTATTGATAATGTGACTAATGTTATTTACGCAGTCTGTGATGTTCTTGATCACGCTTCGCGCTTGACCTATATCATTGACATTGTTAGGTATACGAAGACGTTGTCAACTTGATACTTGAAATGCAAACATCCATGAGATTTGAATAGAATAACAATAGAACCAGCATATGTCGATAGGACAAAGAGAGATAGAGAAAATATCTGTTTTAGTATTTTTTTTACAAAATGATCAAGAAAATTATACTTTCTATAAAAATGTACCAAAAATTTTCGTGCAGTGAGAGAGACCTGTGTCCAGTGGACTGCAATAGGCTGATGATGATTGTGATGATGATGTACCAAAATTAGATTTTTATAGAATATATAATTGATATCAATTAAAAGAATAGAAACTTCTGAAGTAGATATTATAATATTTTAGACACATTGTAAAAACTTTAAAAAAATCAAATAGTGGACGCTTTTAATGTAAAATTTTACAATTAAATAAATAATAAAATAATTAATATTTTGGACATCTAATACACAACGCCATCTAGTCCCAAGCTAAGCAGAGCTTGTGTTATGGGTAATATACAACTGATACAAATACATATTATACTTTTTTTTTTGTAAATACATACATAGTATACATAGAAAACACTCAAAAAACTCCGAAACATATATTTGTAGATCATACAAACATTTGGTCCGACCCAGGAATCGAACCCGAGACCTCATGATCAGCAGTCGTACACGCCAACCGCGATACAAATGAGGCAGTCAAATTGCCACCATTATGTCGTTGTGAATAGACAAAACGAAATGGCAAATTATTCCTTTTATTTCAATTTTTTTATTAAATTAACATAAAGGCTTTCCCAGGTTCCAATGTTACATACTTCCGTTCCAGTTCACGAAAGCACAGAATGTATTTAAGTGACATAAAAGTTCTAACACATTTTGATTTACGAGTATAAGTGTGTATTAATGTTAAATTCGTTTAATCGTTGTTATTTTAAAAGGTGTGTTGGTACTTATGGTTAATTTTGTTATCACCAATTTACGCTAAAAAGATTCAATTTATATATAGCATTAGCTGTGCCCGCTACTTCGTACACGTGACATTTGGATTTCTAAGTTATTTTTAATTTTTCACCGTTTAAACCTTCCCTGGACTACGACAAACATTTCAAAACCAAAATCAGCTAAATCATCACGGCACGGATATTTAGCGAGACAAACGAACACCAATTGATTTATATAATATATAAGATTTATTTTGATGGAGAGGCCTATGGCCTGCAGTGGACAGTTAAAGGCAATTTTTTTCTTTTATAAAAGACAACAACCGCATTAGGAATATACATCCTGTGTCGCGGGGGACTTCACAAACATAAATGTAACGGACACAAAGAACACCCAGACCCAGAACAACAATTTGTGGATCACACAGTGTTGTTCCATGTGCGGTTTGAACCCATAACACAAAGCGCACTAGAAAGCGTCGTGGCGGCCGCTTAAACCACTAGGCCAACCGTGCAGTCGCGTGTTGATGATTCTAATGTGATAGATCATTACACTATACTTGGAATTACAAACAAGGAATAAAAACAGAAATTCAACCGGGTTTATTGAGGACTAGCTGAACCCCGCGGTATTACCCTCAGTACGACAATAACCGCGGGCAACGCCGCGGGGTGAAGCTAGTCTAAAAAAAGTAGCCTAAGTTACTCCTTATACATATCATCAGCTACCTATCTGTGAAAGTCCCGTCAAAATCGGTTCAGCTGTTCCAGAGATTAGCCGGAACAAACAGACAGACAAAAATTGTAAAAAAAATATTTTGGTATATATGAACGGTGTAAACATAATGATATATGCATTTATCAAAAAGCGGTTATTTTAATATTACAAACAGACACTTCAATTTTATTTATTTGTATAAAAACGTTAGATTTATAATATACAAAAAAAAAATGTAAATTTTCGTTTGTAAACAAGTGAGTGACCCGGCCTCAATGTGACTGGTGCCAACATTGAAACTTTTAAATACATCAAGAATTATCTGCAGTTAGGAATTAGGACAGTTGCCAATATTAAATCGATTAATGTTTATATCGATCTACGTGTTTGGTTCAGTAATGTGCGTCAAACTGTAGTCTGGGTTCGAAACTTATCATGCATTAATATTAGCATTTATTGAAGTTATCTTGCTTTATGGCATTTTGACTATGGTAATTGGCATTATGAGGAGTTTATATTGGTTGTAAAAACCGATAGGAAAGATGCTAGCGTATTAGCTGAAACCGGCTTTAATACTTTAATGGATATTAATACAAATTGCTCTGAAAAACGTTTGAATTAGCAGCACTCAAGGCGCGCTTTTTATGAAACAAATACTACAACACAAATCTATACTTATATTATAAAGCTGCAGAGTTTGTTTGTTTGAACGCGCTAATCTCAGGAACTACTGGTCCGATTTGAAAAATTCTTTCAGTTTTGGATAGTCCATTTATCGAGGAAGGCTATATTTCCGTAAGAAAATTGCTATTTCGTAACCCAAGGTGTGACATCGAAAACCTATTTTTGCGTGCGCTGCAATAATTATTGACAATAGAACAAAATAATGTTTTACGGGTTTGTAGGTCTCATTAAGATCTTCAAAAAAATCCGCGAGAGCATATATCTAACTATCATGGTTTAGTTACAATAACCGCTTTTGTGTTCAAAAAAATTATTAAATCGTCTGAAGAAAGAAACTACGTTAAATGTGTATCGTAATATTAACCCTTATCAAAATTAAGCATTATGTTATCAAGGGTATTTACGTAGAAGTAAAATACTTTTTGTTTCATCCCAATCGGACATTTCGTTTAGAAGTTATCACGAGTATAAGACGCTAAGAGTTGGTACCTAATAATGAGTTATTTGCCAAAGAGTTGTTATCAACATAATACCTAATATTAATCTTTATCAAAATAAATAAATGTGTTGTTGATTATGAGTATTAGATCTTCGAAGAGTATAATAAATACATCTATACTAATGTATAAAGCTGAAGAGTTTGTTTGTTTGAACGCGTTAATCTCAGGAACTACGGGTCCAATTTAGCTATAGGCTATATATCATCACGCTAAGACCAATAGGAGCGGAGCACCAATGAAGAATGTTACAAAAACGGGGGAAAATAATCACGCTACGGGCAATAGGAGACGCAAGCGACGTTGCGTGGGTCAGCTAGTAAATTAATAATTATATTTCATGGAACACGAGAGTTTAAAAACGTAGGTAATTTTTTGTATTAATACAAGTACTTGTATTATTCGAAACAATTTAATATATAATAGGTCTTTACCTATGAAATTGCCGTTTTGTATGCAATAAGTGAAAGTACT
Organism: Diaphora mendica; assembly: GCA_949125395.1. Classification (NCBI taxonomy): domain Eukaryota; kingdom Metazoa; phylum Arthropoda; class Insecta; order Lepidoptera; family Erebidae; genus Diaphora; species Diaphora mendica. The sequence continues at coordinate 4,685,242 of OX421331.1, read as the reverse complement.
TATTTTTTCATACTTTTTTATTTCTTTTATTCGAAGTAATCACCCATGCAATCGACGCATCTTTGCCAACGCATTGGCAGTTTATTGATACCCTTCTTGTAAAAATCAGCTGGACGGGAGGCAACAAACTCTTCAAAGGCATTTTGTAATGCCTATCGGGAATTGAATTTTTTACCCACTAAAAAGTTGTCTAAATTTAGGAAAAAGTAATAGTCGGTAGGTGCGAGGTCTGGTGAGTATGGCGGATGAGGGAGAGCTTCCAACCCCAGCTCTTGCAGCTGCTTCACGACAACGCGCGACCCCATACTGCGCAACAGACAGTCTCCAAGCTGCAAGAGCTGGGGTTGGAAGCTCTCCCTCATCCGCCATACTCACCAGACCTTGCACCTACCGACTTTTACTTTTTCCAAAATTTAGACAACTTTTTAGTGGGTAAAAAATTCAATTCCCGAGAGGCAGTACAAAATGCCTTGGAAGGGTTTGTTGCCTCCCGTCCAGCTGATTTTTACAAGAAGGGCATCAATAAACTGCCAATGCGTTGGCAAAGATGCGTCGATTGCATTGGTGATTACTTCGAATAAAAGAAATAAAAAAGTATGAAAAAATAAGTACTTTCACTTATTGCATACAAAACGGCAATTTCATAGGTAAAGACCTATTATTACTATCGTAATTTAAATTTAAATCCATACTTCCATACTGCTTTTCTAATTTCGAAAGAAACTTTGTCTGTCTGTCTGTAGCGCTTTCACGCCTAAACCGCTACACCGATTTCAATGAAATTTGCCATGGAGATACTCTGATTCCTGAAAAAGGACATAGGCTATTATTTACCGCGATAACCGACATCCACGCGGGCATAGCCGCGAGCAAAAGCTAGTATCAAATAAAAAGACGCAAGCACAGATCCATCTAGGATTGGCAATTGGTTATTTCAATAATCTAAGTTACGAATAAACGTGTTTCAATAAAAAAAATGTACCTTTATAATATCAACCTCCTTGTTTCATCATTTTTAAATTTAAAAAAGATAAATGTAATCACTCAGACCGACTTAGAAATGACGTCACTTATCTGTTCAGCACCGCTTTCCCTCCATCAGCACCAATAAAAGAACCACTCACAAACAGACTCAAAACTCGAGATTGACTAACAATAAAATGTTCCATCATTTGAGTCATAATGAGTCACGCTAGAATAAACTCTTTTTCTTAATAACTCCAGTGTCTAATCGGCTGCGTGGGCGCAGGCTAATGTGACCATATTTTACTGGCCTTTTGACAGATATCGCGCCCTAAAACACTTGTAATGTGAGTGCTAGCGCCACCTTTTGTAATAAATAATAAAACACAAGACTTTTTTGTTTTTTATTTCAACAATGATTGAGACGTGACATTTATAATGCGCATGGTGAATATTTTATTGCTTCAGTTAATTTCTATTGCTCAATCTTTAGTTTGCGATGCGATTACATGTATTAGTTATAAAAATAAGATATCTATAAAATAAATAACTGAGCTAAAGAAAAAAATATTAAATCTGTTTTTGAAAAAGATCGACTTTAAAAAAAAAGACAACTCCCGCATTAGGAATATACATCCTGTGTCGCGGGGGACTTTACAAACATACATGAAACGGACACAAACAACACCCAGACTCAGAACAACAATTTGTGGATCACACAAAGTGTTGGGCATTTGAACCCACGACACTTGGCGAAGTAAGAAACGGCGTGGTGACCGTTAACCACTAGGCCAAATGTGCAGTCAATTTCACATACACATAAATTAACATAGTTTCAACTAATGAAATATGTATCGTGTACTACTGTTTTTAATTGAATTATAAAATAAAATAGGAGGTTAACAAATCGATCACCAACATTCGTTAATAGTAGACTTTCTACGGTACAAAAGTTTATACAATAGCTTTTTTTTTTTAGGAAAGACAACTCCCACGCTAGGAATATATTGAGAGAGACTTTACAAACAGTCATGAAATGGACACAAAGAACACCAATCTATGGATTATACAAAGAGTTGTCCCATGTGGACAACAAACCCACAATGCTCAGCGCAGTAGGACCGCTTAGCACTACACCATGTGTGCATTAAGTTAAACTATAAAAAAAAACATTCAAGATGGTTAAAATTCGAATCCCAGTCATTCTCTAGCAAAAAATAAGCTTGGTCCCAGTACTACAAATTTTTATTGAAGTTAAAATTGATACAAAGTATTTAGAAGTACATATTACTTCAATGGTTATTTTTCTATTCATCTTTGATTCAAATTAACATACGCTTCCTGCTACTTTGATATATTTTTAGGAGTTTTCAGAATATTACGTTCATAAGTTTTTATTGTTATGATCGATAAAAAATTATGACTTCATAGAATTTTGCCTGTATGAATGAAGTATATTTTTAGTTTGTAAACTATTGGTGAAATATCGCATTTCATTCCCGCTATTTGTCGATAAACGAATATTGGAAATGAAATTTCTATACTAATACATATGTTGCTATAAAAGACGGACTACGCTTAATATACATACAGTATAATTTTAATCATTAGACTTGAATTCGTTTATTCCTGAAATCAACATTTACCAATTGTCAATAGCAAAACCGAGCATGTACTAAATTCTAAATGTAAAAACCAGAAGAAATCGTTCCTTTTTATGAATTCTTACATTAATCAACTCGTGTTGGTACATCCTTTTATTTAAATGACCGGTAAAACCTAACATTATCTAATATTCAGCATCGATAAACAAAAACATAGGTATTTGTTTATCGACACAGATATCTTCATAATGAATGTACCGAAAGTTGGTGCTAATCAAACTACCCACTGTTTGCCAGTAAATTTAATCATTTTGCAATTTACTTGTATGTTGTTTCCTGCCTGATATTATTTTATTGTAGAGAGGGACGTTTTAACAGATGACAAGAACGAGACAAGAGAGACGAATCCAGTGGGAACCAGTTCTCTGTGATACTACGGCATCAGTTCAGTCGAGATAGTCAATACGTAACAAATGGTCTTCATATGGGTAGCGGTAGTCATTGACCATTATTTGTCCTGTCTCGTTGTTTGCCGACAGTAAAATATCTTGCGGCTCGATGGACCATCCGATTGAACGGTCCATCGAGCTGCAAGGTGTTTTACACTATATTTGCCTAATCAGGCTCTCCACTCTCACACTTGTCGACTCTAGCGACCATCAGTCCGCCTGGAGACATGACCGGCACACTTCACTGGTTAATGTAAGAACAAGAATTGGCAACAAATGTACGTAGTAGTACTACATTTTGTTTTTTATTGGATTTTTGCACAATGATTACTGTAAAACCTACTCTAAATATTGCTATCTGTAAACATATTGCAACAGGATGCTACATCCAGGATATGAAATTGCTGATTATGAGGATAAGTGATTTGTGACATTCATTTGTCCTTATGATTAATATGAATAAAGTCAAATAAAATGTATTTTTATTTGTATGATAAGACTGTAATCTGCTTGTTTGGCTGAAGTGCTTTCAAATCTCACATTCTTTTAAATCTGTTATCTAGCTGCGACATTGCCTTACATGTCAAGTGCATTTTCAAATACATGTACGGGGTATTTACACTGTTCACTTAAATGAATTTCAAAAAATCAATAAACGCTTCTTTCAGTATATTAACTTTTTTTGTTAATGCCTCGTTGATCTAGCGATTAGCGTATGTGACTGCTGACGATCTCGGGTTCAATTCTCGGATCGGACTATTGTTGGATTTTCTTGCAAGAAATTCTTAATAGCAGCACGGAGTATAGAAACACGTTAAACCGTAGGTACCTATGGCAACCGTTATTGGAAAGTCAGTGTCCTTAAATATAGTGGCAACTAGTTAACCTTCGAATTCAGTACGCCCTCAGGGTTGCGGGTTACACTCCGTGAAAAAACTGATATTCAGGCAAAACCAATTAAACTAGTAGCCGACCCAAAATCTTTTTGAGGAAATAAAGGCTAGGAAGATGCTAGAGAGAGATGCTGACTTCTTTGTCAATGTTTCATTTGCATTCTCTTAACAATATTTTATTGATTCGTTCGAATCAAAATCTCACGTCATGGCATATCCATCGCTTCTAAAGATAAATAGAAGAACGATTTAGATATCTTGAATTTATTTAGTGTTTTACATAATTCTGTGTCATGATTATTTAGGGACGGGATTGCTTTTAAAACAATTTTAATTGGTATGGTATTGTTTTTAATTTTATGTCTCACTAGCTTAACCCCGCGGTGTTACCCGCGGTTATTTTCGTACTGCGGGGCGTCTAAAAGAACTACCTATCAGTGAAAGTCCCGTCAAAATCGTTCAGTCCAGCCGTTCCAGAGATTAGCCGGAACAAACAGACAGAGAGACAAAAATTTAAAAAAATGATATTTTGGTATATGTCCCGTGTATACATATATATGCATTTAGTAAAAAGTGGTTATTTTAATATTAAATACAGACACTCCAATGTTATTTATTTGTGTGGACTAGTTGCCCGCGACTCAACCTGTACTAGGCCTATAGCTACTAAAAGTAGTTTATTTCTTTCTCCAGGGTCCAATATATCTCTATACCGAAATTCATCTAAATCGGTTCAGAGATTTAGCCGTAAAAGCATTACAGGCAGAGTTACTTACGATTTTTTTATATTGGTATGAATCGCCAATTCATGATTCGCCGAAAAGCACCATCTGGTGATATTAAATGATAATGAAGACAACAAAAAACGCGGGAACGATTCAATATATCCTACTAATATTATAAACGCGAAAGTTTGTAAGTATGGATGGATGGATGATTGTTACTCTTTCACGCAAAAACGACTGAACGGATTTGAATGAAACTTTACAGTAATATAGCTTATACCTTAGAATAACAGATAGGCTACTATTTGCCGCGATAACCGACAAACGCGGGCGGAGACTCGAGCAAAAACTAGTAATTAATATTTTACGGGGTTGGTTCAGATTCCAACAGCATTCCAACAGCGAATAACATAATTAAAAACAACAAGCTCAGTTTAAAAAAAAACGGTAAAGCTATTTTTATCTTCTAATAGCAAAAATATTCTCAAAAAACCCAAGAAATAATGAAACCCGGAATCAATTCCCTTTCCTCACCATAAATATCAATTTATTCGTTCATAAATCTATAGTTCTATACCATCAATTAAGAAAACCAACTACATCTCTATTAAGGCGTGTGTCATGTCTCCAGAAGGCAGTTACAGATTGAAGGCAACATCTACATTGTCTGTTATTTTTTTTTACTACCTCCTAAACCACGTGTTCCGCACGTTACACCGGAAAGAATAAAGCCGTTTCGGAACAGTGGAGTCGCTATGGTGGTCAAATCTTCTTTGTAAATTTTATTGTTATGAAGTATTGTTATTTTAGCTACAAAGGCTGTAATTAATTAAGTTTTAATATTAAATACAAGGAAACTAAATTGAGTCTCTAAGCTAAATTTTTGTATTTTTTAAATCTTTTATGAATGAACCTCTTACAATATGCAATTAACAGCGTCATAACAAAATAAGAGAGTTATTATAAAAATCTAATACTCTTTACAAATTATTTAATGTGTAATGAATTGTTACATATAAGGAGTAGCTAAATTAACATGTCGTTGTAACTTGTACCTAAAGTAGCATATGTCGGGTGTTCTTTGTGTCCGTTACATAAATAAATAAATAAATATTTTGGACATCTAACACACAACGCCATCTAGTCCCAAGCTAAGCAGAGCTTGTGTTATGGGTACTAGACAATTGATACAAATACATATATATACTTTTTTTTTTGTAAATACATACATATTATACATAGAAAACACCCATGTATGGTTGTAAAGTGTCCCGCGACACAGAAGTAATTCCTAATGCTCTCGCTTTGTCTTTTTTATAGAAAAAGAAAAAATAAATATGTTCAGTACATAAATGTCAAATAACACGTCAATTTTTGAGTAGGTGTTTGTAAGTTATCTATTTTTATTTTATTTTAGTTTATTAGGGAAACAAACAGATACAAAATAGATAACAATAATATACAAGTAATTTACACATAATCCAGAACAATTTCCACAAATCAATTTAACATTTTGCGTCAAACCAAAAAAAAAAACTATGTAAATGAAAGTCTTCCCTGCAATTTATTCACTACAGCGATGAAGTGAAATATTATTATATTTGGAATTTGGGTGTTGTGTCTAAGCATTTATGTCATAAACTAATGAAATTTACAAAAAGAGTTTATACATTTTTACATGACTTGGACGGTATTGAATGTAGACTAGAATTTTGAGTTAGGTTCAATTTAACAAAAAATAGGCACCGACATCATTAATATATAAAACTTATATTATATATTTTGAATTTAAATAACTAGTTATCTAATTATTTACATTTATTGTATAACTCATCGTCGCACTCCAAACGTATTTCAAAATATGTATAATAAAGACATCTCCATCCCATGTCCTATTCAGTGGGCAACAAAAACACATTGTTTGCCACGTGTTACGCGTTAGGACGCGCCGCGCGCCGGGTGAATGCTAAAAGATACACGGGTTCGACTCCCGATTGAATATCATGCGCCAGGACATGGCTTTTGTAAACGCTGATTTATTGCTTGTCTTGTCCTCTTTTTTACTAATGATCTTTGATTGTTAATTAGTATCCTTAAAAAAGGATAGTTTTAGTAAGTTGAATTGTAAAGACTAAATGTTAAATTTATTAGTATGTCTGTATATGACTTAACTTTTTTTTAGTAAAAACTAGCTGAACCGTGTTACCCGCGGCTATTGTCGTACCGCAGGTAACGCCGCGGGGCGACGCTAGACTTATAAAAGTAGCCTAACTCCTTATATCATCAGCTATTTGCCAGTGAAAGTCCTGTCAAAATCCCGGTCCAGCCGTTCCAGAGATGACCCGGAACAAACTGACAGACAGACAGACAGACAGCCAGACAGACCGACAGACAGACAAAAATTGTAAAAAATGCTATTTTGGTACATGTATCGTGTATACATACATAATATGCATTTATTAAAAAGCGGTTATTTTAATATTACAAACAGACACTCCAATTTTTTTAAAGTAGTTTTTGCTTGCGGTTCCATCTGCGTGTATGTCGCTTATTGCGGCAAAAAGTAAACTATGTCCTTCTTTAATAATCAAAGTATCTCTATGCGAAATTTCATTGCAATCAGTGTAGCGCTTTAGACGTGAAATCGTAACAGATCGATAGACTTACTTTGGAATTTATTTATAATATTAGTAAGGATTACCATTGTACAGATTAACTCACTCAATCATGTTATAATTACATAGTATATTAGTAGTTACCTTTCGGCACCTTCTACATAGATTGATAGAAAGTACAATTAAAAAACGATAAATAAAAAAAAAATAAAAAAAGTTATAGTCCGGGATCCCCGGAACAAATTCTACATGTTATTACTATCAAGCCAATTTTTCGTGAGTGGCTTCATTTTGATATCAATATTAACTAAGCAACTGTTAAAAAATCAGCTAGTTAGTATCATTTAATTCAAAATGATACTAACTAGCTGATTATTCGATCGATATATGTTGGAAGGATCAAACCATACATTTTGTAGGACAAATATTTGTTTCCATTAGTTAATTTTTATTAAATTTAACAGCCACATTGTCCTACAAATTGCGTGATACGTTATCCCGGCCCTACGCTCAAAAGTTTTTTATTCCTGCTACCCCTGTTAGCTACCACAATCGTAAATTTTTGTAAAGTGAAAGGTGGACCCCTCATCAAAATGAAGTCACTCACATAGAATTAGCTTGATAGTAATAACTTGTAAAATTTGTTCCGGGGATCCCGGACTATTACTTTAGCACATTTTTTAAACATTTGACTGCCTTGTTGGTCTCGCGGTTGGCGTGTGCGACTGTTGATCATGAGGTCTTGGGTTCGATTCCCGGGTCGGACCAAATGTTTGTATGATCTACAAATATTTGTTTCGGAGTTGGGTGTTTACTATGTATAATATGTATGTTTTTACAAAAAAAAGTATATATGTATTTGTATCAGTTGTCTAGTACCCATATCACAAGCTCTGCTTAGCTTGGGACTAGATGGCGTTGTGTGTTAGATGTCTGAAATATTTATTATTATATATTTTCGTACATACATAAGACTGTTAAATAAATAATAAATATTTTGGACATCTAACACACAACGCCATCTAGTCCCAAGATAAGCAGAGCTTGTGTTATGGGTACTAGACAACGTTAAATACTTACAATATACTCGTCTAAAATAAATATTTCATTTGCTACAAATATTTTAATCTATCTAATAAGAAACAATGCATTATCTAATTACGTCCAAAACAATAAATAGCGAGAAGAGTCGTAAACTCATAACGTTTACTTGTAACTAATTATATTTTCATTTAAATACCGCCCGTCTAAATTTAATTATATCTTAAAATAACACAAATCAGCTTACCAAGTTCTAGGAATAAACACAATTCCGCTCGGAATATCCGCAACAACACAAAATGTCACAGAGCTTTCAATGTGTCCGTATTTTACACAAATCGTCACAAAAAGTTGAAAACACAATCACTTGGACACCGTCACAATCAAAAGTTAGTTCCGTAACGTGAAAATTCGTTTAAAGTTCTACGCACCTACGGGACGACCGTGCGTGGCGAGCTTTGTAAGAAGACTGAAGCGAAGACAATCCGCGAGCGAGCTTTCAGCGCTGCGCGTGCGCCGTAATTGAAACCGTAGCGTGTCGCGTGTAACTACAGCTGTCTCTTTCTTTTCTTCAGATTTTCGTAGCGTTGTTTTATCTCTGACTTTGTTTAACACTCTGTCTACGCTTGAAAATCGTGGAAAACGCAAGTAAACAGCACGTTTGTGTCATCTTACGTAATCGAAGGTGTATGTATGATATATTCTGTCTCGCGATTAATGTATTACCACTGTTTTCTTTGCGTTTTATTAATGTTGGCTTTTATTCAACAATATGGGCGCCAAACACTAGTAGTTAGACAGATATTTTTAATTGAGAAAGCGGTCATCTAAAAATGTTTAAAGATATTTAAAAAATATGTAAAAATAACAATGTGTATTAAAACTAGGTAAGCCCTGTTCTATGGGAACCAGACTGTTTATGAACACACTTCTATTTCTAAACACACACACATCAGTAAATTACACCAAGCTACAGAGCAAATGATAATGCTCATCAGACAACTGTTTGTGCTAGGTGGGAACGGAACCCATGACTGTGACATTAACTAACCATCACTAACTGACTAGACAAGTAATTATTAATGACTAACAAATACAGAAATCTACAAAACATGTTTTTTATGTCATTTTTTATCTATTTACGAGAATTAACAAGATCATATAAATTTTCTTTTTATGTAAAGCTGCCAAAATGACTCTACTCTGCCGGATGGAAATCATGAGCAGAATTCAAAGAAGAAAACATGAGTAGATTCATTGCGAATGTGGACAATGTCGGATGTTGACCCACACTAGTTTCCCCGGCCTACCCAAATGTCCTGCTGGCGGTAGTGTCGCGTTTCGGGTCGTAACACAATGGCTGGGACTCGTATGCCGATTGTATGGACAGGCCGACTCAAAACTATGGTCTTTTCTTCAAAAGGCCAACTCAGATCCTATACTGTACTCGCATAGATTTTTGTTTTGTAATCAATGTTCTTGGACTAAAAAAAAGGACATCTCTGTGGTTTGTTTCGGCATTTCTTCCCAGAGTGAGTCGTAGGAAATGACGGCCTCTTCTAGCTGTAAAGTCCGACGTTTAAAAATATCTGAAAAGATTTACTTACAAATAAATATCATTTCATTTCACTGTGGTGGCCTAATGAGATACTTTTTCACGCCAAGGTTGATTACAGAACTTAGAATTGACTGACGCTTAGTCCAGATTGGACAAGCCTTCATCACAGAGTGATTCACAGACATAAAGAAGTAATCGATTACTTTAGTTATAAGCTATTCGTATTGTACGTCTGCAAATAAACTTTGTATGTTAATAGTAAGAAACTAAGAATTGTGTAGAAGGAAGCTAATTTCCTTCAACAATACGGAGAATATGGTAATATTGGTGTTCTGAGTACTGTCTGTCTGTCTAGGACTGGGTTCTCAGTAACTGCAGTATTAAAATTCATCTTAAACTACATTTAATATTAGTGATTGTGAAACAGTTTGTATTAGAACATGAAAGTTGAAATTAACGATCAATACATTGATGAGAGATATTCAACTATGTTATTGAAACAAGATTGCAGCTGCGGCTTAGCTTGCTTTAAAGTAATTTTATGTACTTTAAATATATTTATTCCCAGTAATCCTTGGACCTTGCAAGATTTCTACACGACCCAAAAGGTGTCTGGTTGAGAATGCCCTGGGATTAAGTCCGGCGATGTACACATACGATCATAAAGTTGTAAATAAATACCGAAATGTTCAGATGTCACTAATGTCCAATGCTTGCTAAAAGTATTCAAAGATAGTTTATAAAAAAATTACAAAGCAATTTCTAATGTACTTCGAACTTATTTAAGTGTAAATGAAATATTATGTGCCTAAGGTCTTTGCTGTACTCTTGGTTTTTTAAAGTTTTTTATATTAAATAGAGTATTTACTAAGGATCAGTATAATTCATATTAATATTACAAATTCGAAAATAACTCTGTCTATCTGTTATACTTTCACAACTAAACTACTGCACCGATTTGAATGAAATTTTGTAAGGAGATACTTTGATTCTTGAGAAAGACCATAGGCTACTCTTTACCGCGATAGCCGATATACTCGCAGACAAAAGCTAGTAAACTATAAAACATCACCCTACGACTTTAAGAGGCAGTGCAATGTGTCAGACAGGTATTTAAAACTGTAGTTATCGGATAATTAAATATCGGACTCATTAGTAATCATATTCCATACATTATACCAGTCGTAAAATTGATTAGATAATCCTAACACCAAACATACTCGTATCTTACAACAGTTTCACATCTTAGCAGGATATTGAATGTAAACTAATCATTCAACTAGGACCTACCGCACGCTGATCGAGCTGGACTAGTTGATCAATTTTTTTATCAATTAGATCGATTATCTATAACTTGGAGTAACAAGGTATACTGGCAGAAACTAGACTAGCCAAGCTACAAACTGACAGTAACATATTATTATGTATTTTAGATGAAGTCGTGATAAGAATAAATGGAAAATGTGCGGAGTGAATGTCTTGTCTTAATTTGTGCTGTCGTTTTTGATTTACTAGTAAATAACAAGCAATATCATAATTAAGGAAGCATAAGGGGGAGGCTTCACATTTCATTTCTTTGATCTTTTTAAAAAAAAGACAACTCCCACATTAGGAATATACATCTTGCGCGAAGGGCTTTATAAACATACATAAGTCGGATACAAAGAACACCCAGAACAGAACTACTAGGATATCGTTCAGAACCTTAAAATCAAAGTTTCTATTACATTGAGCATGGCAGTTGACCGAAGAAATATATTAAGTGCAAGTTGCGTGACTATGTATCTATACGAGTGTACATATTACGTAAATAGTCTATTCAATTATTATGGAATACTTCAAACATGCCTTTGTATTGTATTTGTATTTATTATTTATTGTACACAATAAACACATAAATTGGAAAAAAAATACAAGAAAGTTTCATGTACAAAGGCGTGCTTAACCCAAAATTGAGTTTTCTGCCAGCAAACCCTTAGTGAATAGAGGATAGCAGAGAAATGTAAGGGCATAATCATGCGTACTAAGGAATCGTCTTTATTAATAACTAGCTGACCTACGCAACCTCGTTTGCGTCCAAACTACCATCCCCCGTTTTAACCCAAAAAGGGGGTTGATTTCTAAAGATACATTATTAGTACACCTCCACACCATCTATAGAGCATACATTTAAAATTTCAAGTCTCTTACTTCAAAAAGATAGGACTGGAGTTTCGTAAAATCCGTTCTTAGCAGATGTCTACACCCTATAAGGAATCTACCTGCCAAATTTCAAGTTTGTAGGTGTTATAGTTTCTGCGATTTCGTGATTAATAAGTGAGTGGTATTTCGCTTTTATATATATAGATAGATATAAAGACGTGAGGCAAAAACTTTGTCCTCCTTTCTGTCAAAATTACGTGAACAGTTAAAGTTTATATGGAGGAGAAGTGCAGAAAGCTAAGAGAAGACAAATGCACACTTAAGTGAATTATGGTCAAATTTCGACCACTGGTCGACCACCAGTTCTGATACAATTCTTTACTCTACTAACATTTAAAAAGAATGTTTCAAATTTAAATTACGAACACTGTAAATTCTTTTTACAAAAAAAATACATCAGTACGAAGGAAAAACAAATATCTTTAGAATTCCTTCCCTCCGGCACGTGCTACGATTTAAAACCGGAACCGGATACTCTCGCAGTCATAGATTTAAGTTAAGAACAGATTGGCGTCGCGACCCGCGTAGTCGATTGATTCCGCACTGATTGATTGATTGATACTCGGAATTAGTTTAAAAAGTTATGTGAGAGAAATGTTTTTTTTTTCTGTTGGAATTTGACTAAATGCATAACGTTCAATTTATAGACGCTTTCCTAAATTGTGTTTTTATTAAAGAATTTGTTTCAATTTTATTGTGCATAACATGAAAATAACTTATACTATAGTGTTATAAGATGTTCAGTGTTACTAGAGATCACCTTTTTGTATGAGAAATCTTTACCACAGAACTGCTAGCAAAAAATTAACAAAATTACGTAAATATTACTTAGAAAATTGTCACTGTAAAATTTCCGTAGCGTCTATTTCAGCAGCATGGTCGACTGCGATATTTTCATAGCGCGAAATAGTAACAATGAGACTTCCTTGGAATACCGCCATATTGTTCACGGTTCACAACGTCGCTTTACTTAGGCAAATATTATATGTATTCCTAGTATGTTCCGGTAAATGTTTATTAGTACTTTTGATACTAAGTAATTTTTATGGAATATTGGGCAAACGAGCAGACGTATCGCCTGATGGTAAGCGATTACCGCCGCACATGGAAACCCGCAACACCGGAGGCGTCACAAATGCGTTACCGACCTTTGGGGGATGAGAATGGGGATGAGGTATGGGCCTCCGGTATCCTCATTCACTCGGTAAAACACAGCGCAAGCGTATTTCACACCGGTTTTCTGTGAGGCCGTGGTATCACTCCGGTCGAGCCGGCCCATTCATGCCGAAGCGTGGCTCTCCCACGGTAGTTACAAATGAATAAAATATTTTATTCATTTGTAAGGACGTTGGGAGAACAACTATCCCTGGAACTGATCAAGAAATATTAACCACGTGATCTTGTTCATCATTTTTTCTTATTATTATTTATGATTAGTTACCAAAATGGCTCTACTCAGTCTAATAGAAAGCTTGAGCAGAATCCAAGAGTATTGTAAACCATACACGTTGCGAATGCGAATTATGAAAATCAAATAATAATAATTTCAAACATCTAACACACATCAATCCTTGATAAACATACTTAAATACATCAATATTATGAAGAAATTACATCAAGACACAGATTTTTTTTCACCACTCTCACTGTGAATGCAGACAATGCAGCATGGCGGCCTAGTGATGCTTCTGCACCTTTTAGTCTAGTCAACAAGTATAAAACTTGTTGACTATTTTATTTGGGCCGCCGGTCTCGCACTCACCGACAAAACACGACAGCACGAACGCTGTCATTTTACGTTGATTTTCTGTGCGAGGGTAGTACCGCCCCGGTCGAGTTCGGCCCGTTCGTGCTGAAATCAGCGTGGCTCTACTACCTTTCTAGTGTAGTATGACAGTACTCAGTACATAGTTAGGTGTTCTCAGTTGGAACTAATCTCTAATCTAGAAATTGCATTACTTGTTCTTTTGTCTATTACCGGCCACTGTATTTACAAACACTATAAGCTATATTTATAACTAGCTTTTACACGCGGCTTCGCTCACGCAGACTTTCATCCCCTGATTTACCTCCTTAGGGGTGGAATTTCAAAAATTCCTTTCATAGTGCTCACTTACGTTATATAAAGAACCTACATGCAAAATTTCAGGATTCCAGCTGCAGCGGTTTGGACTGTGCGTTGATCTCTGGGTATGTCAATCAGTCAGTCAGTCAGTCACCTTCCTCTTTTATATATATAGATTAGAACTGCGGCAATCAAATGAAAGCACAAGAGTCAAAACTACCATTAACATACGAAAGGTAAACACTTCAGCAGTACTTCATACACGTCCATTCATATTTCATTTTCTAAACACGAACGCGGAAGCTCTAACTACACTATAACTAACTCACTCACTCATTCACAACCAAGTACGAGTTTAGCTATTCTTTTAATAGACTTCATTCACTTCGATCCTGGATACTCGATTTGGTGCGTTAAATCGATTCACATTAGAACTTCGAATTCGTCATGGCCTTTTATTGTCGCGATAAAGGAATACGGAACTTCGATTCGATGTTAACCTCACTTGTTTATGTAGTCCACCCAACACTTTACCAAGCCCTTCATATAACATAATATTACAAATTATAAGCCAGTTGACTTAAGTAACTTCATTGACGTCTCAAAATAAAATCTCAATTTTTGCAACAAAATACAAAGATGATAGTGTAGCAGCTTTATTAATTTTCTTAAAGTTATAGATATACTTGAGGTCATAATTATCTGTCTGGAAACACCGCAAGCGACATTTTGCTCCTAAATTTGTAGGAGGTACAAGTTTTGTTTAGAACCGTATTAATAATTTGTTTCTTTCACGCCTTTGACACTAAACCAACTATCATAATCCTAAACAAACATATTGTAGTTAAAATTGCGGACAAAGATACAGTACGATCACTCACTCACTTACCGAGGGATGCCCGAGTTGGACCATAAAATTTACATAAATGTGAGTTTGAAATTAAATATCATCAATTTAGTGTATGCGTCTATCCAGTCACCTCATTTGGTTACTCATTCATGCACTCATTCACTCGCTCACTTATATACAGACGTACAGTCATAGAGGTATTATAGATAGAGCAGGGAAACCAGGCCTCCAGCCGTCCCTCGATTAGAAAGAGAGAGCCGATCGCGGTACCTATCTGTCTCTCTCTACTCGCGTAAGCGCAGTTACCGCGGAAAAGCAGCATAGCAGAACGATTCGACGGTTAATTGTTGTGTATGGATTACCATTATTAGTCCTTTACTGCGCATGCGTCAGTAAAGAAAGACAAATGGGGTACCGCGATCTTTTCTCTCTTTCTAACCGTTGGACGTTTCCGTTTACAGGCAGCCGTATGTCTTCCTTACTTTATCTATTATAGCTCTATGCGTACAGTCTCGTAGTCGTACAGTCGTACGTACCACTTTAGTATTGCGAGAGCCGCCAGCGAGAGTAGACGTGTACATCCCCAAAGGGAGGATGCTCCAATCAATAGCCTTTAACGGTACACTTCTGGACATACGTCCCTTCTTAGGAGGGAGGTTTTGCCTACTATACCACCCTGGCCACGCGGGTGGATATAGGGTTTGTTTCGAGTTTTTCTTCTCCTTACAGTTGTTGTCCTGCGAAGTGTACTACTCTGCTCCCTTAGTCGTTTCAGACACCTGTGGGACGAAAAAATTACAAATAATAATCTATATCTATACTAATATTATGACTAACATTATGACTGCACGTTTGGCCTAGTGGTTTAACAGTCACCACCACGCCGTTTCCTACTTCGCTAAGTGTCGTGGGTTCAAATCCCACGTAGGACAATACTTTGTGTGATACACAAATTATTGTTCTGAGTCTGGATGTTCTTTGTGTCCGTTTCATGTGTGTTTGTAAAGTCCCCCGCGACACAGGATTTATTCCTAGTGCGGGAGTTGTCTTTTAAAAATAGAGAAAAAAATGTGGATGGATGTTTGTTACTCTTTCACGCAAAAAGTACAGAACGGATTTGAATGAAACTTTACAGTAATACTAGCTGATCCGGCAAACGTTGTTTTGCTTTTTTTTTAGACACAAAAAATTTCATCAAAATCGGTCCAGTCGTTTTTGTGAATCTAAACCATTCCCAGATCCCCTTGAACACACACAAAAAATTTCATCAAAATTGGTCCAGTCGTTTAGGAGGAGTTCAGTCACATACACACGCACACAAGAAATATATATATTAAGATAGCTTATACATCAGAAACTCAGAATAACACATAGACTACTATTTGCCGCGATAACCAAAATATACCTACACGGGCGGAGCCGCGGGCAACCACTACTATTATATATGAAAATCAATTGTTGTTCGTTTGTCTCGCTAAAACTCGAGAACAGCTGGGCCGATTTAGCTGATTTTGGTTTTTAAATGTTTGTCGCAGTCCAGGGAAGGTTTTAACGGTGAAAAATTAAATATAACTTGAAAATCCAAATGTCACGTGTACGAAGTAACGGGCACACCTAGTAAATAATAAATATTTCGGGCATCTAACGCACAACGCCATCTAGTCCCAAGCTAAGTAGAGCATGTTGTTTAGGTACTAGATAACTGATATAAATACATAATTCCTTTTTTTTGTAAATGCATACTATACATAGAAAACACCCAAACTCCGAAACAAATATTTGCAAGTCATACAAACACTTGATCCGACCCGGGAATCGAACCCGAGACCTCAAATACAGCAGTCGCATGCGCTACCTACAGCGCCACCAAAGCGGTCAAATGACTTACTAATCTAATTTCCATTTAATTCGTTTCTTTCTGAAACTGCCAGTAACAGTTTAATGTCACTGCATATGCAAATATCATATATCACTTATGCCTGCACCTGTTTTGAAAAGGATGTATTTTTTTCTTCTTTTATGCAACATTTGGCGTAAGGCTTCACTTTGACTTAAATTCCCATTGTTTATGTCCCATTGTGTAACAGGATACCTTGGAACCCAATTTTAAGAAAGTGCTCGTAAATTCAAAAACCGATGTAATGTGTTCAAGATATGCAATCTACCAGAATTATGTCTTTTGATGGTAATATTTAAAAACACTTTTATGTACTATAAATGTGTAGGTACAACACAATATTTTTATTTTTTTATGTTTGACCCTGCCAAAATGACTCTACTCTGCCTGATGGAAAGCATAAGCAGAATCCAAGAGTGGTGGTCACCACACTCACTGCGAATGCAGTCAATGCAGCATAGTGACCCACAATTACAACTAAACATCTAATACAAATAAATAAAATTGAAGAGTCTGTTTGTAAATAAACAGCTTTTCACTAAATGCAAAAGAAAGTATATACAATACTAGCTTTTGCACGCGGCTTCGCTCACGCAGACTTTCATCCCCTGACTTAGGGTGTCATTTCCAAAATTCCTTTCTTAGCGCTCACTTACGTTATGTAAAGAACCTACATGCAAAATTTCAGGATTCTAGCTTCAGCGGTTTGGGCTGTGCGTTGATCTCTGGGTATGTCAGTCAGTCACCTTACTCTTTGATACATATAGATTTACATCAAAAAAACAATTTTTATTTTTTTCTGTCTGTCTGTCTGTTTGTGCCGGCTAATCTCTGGAACCGCTGGACCGATTTTGACGGGACTTCACGGATAGGTGGCTGATGATATAAGGAGTGACTTAGGCTACTTTCTTAAGACTAGCTTCGCCCCGCGGCGTTACCCGCGAATGATGTCGTACCGCGGGGCTCAGTCAGTCTTTAATCCTACTTATACTTACTATATACTTATATATAATATCATAAATGCGAAAGTTTGTAAGGATGTGTGTTTGTTGCTCTTTCACGCAAAAACTACTTAACGGATTTTCATGAGACTTTGCAGTTATATAGTTTAGACATCGGAATAACTAAATAAGTTAAAATTATAAAGATTTTTAAAATTTAAATACCGTCATAAACGCGGGCGGCGCCGCGGGCTAAAGCTAGTAAATCATACTCCAACTAGTAATAGAGTTTCGTTGAATCCCACTTTCCGTGTTGTGGCGAATTAAAAAGAATACGGGGTGTCAACACCCCTAATCATCCCGTGGATGTCATAAAACGTGACTTAAGGCGCGTCTCCACCGAAATTTGACAACATAAAAGTTGACAACTTTTGTTCGGTGGAGACTCGGCTTTACAGAAACTTTTATCACCAACACGTGTTGACAAGTTTGACAACACAAAAGTTGTCAACTTTTGTTCGGTGGAGACTCGGCTTTACAGAAACTTTTATCACCAACACGTTTTGACAAGTTTGACAACACAAAAGTTGTCAACTTTTAAATGCTATGAAATATATTTAGCTTTAATTCCGCGAGAAAAATATCCAGGTCTGAAAGCAGGGCACAAATCCCACCGTCATGCATATGTACACATACAAAACAAGTGAGAAATAATTAGCATGCCATGCAACCAAACCTCTACTCGACACGTGTTTCGCCCCTCCACGGGGCATCCTCAGGAGATGTTGACTCGTCGAGCGTTTGAGCTCGAATGCGCGCTAGCGCGCCGCTGTCGGCCCTTTATATACCGTTTCGATACAATGTCACAACGACATCTGTGCCGAACTACCCGCAATCATACTTAGAAGTGGTGATGGAATTAAGTTTGTTTGGTCATTCAACAGTGTATATGCATTATTATTGTTATATTTTGATATTTCTAACTGTTCCAACCCACTCATCCGGAAACCCTTATCGCAAACATGCAGAATGTTATAGGTATTGTTGCCGCTCAAGGAGTGGCCGGTGTCGATTAAATGTTTTGCGAAATGTGATTTATCTGGATGGCCATTCCTGTGAGCGGCAACATGTTCCCTGTACCTAATTTCGAAACTACGGCCTGTCTGACCCACATAGACCCCGGTGCAATCATTGCATACTAATTTGTAAACTCCGGATTTTTTTGAATTCTCTAATTTATCTTTACCGTTACATAGTTTACGCAAGTTATGATCCGATCGAAAAGCTACGTAAACATTGTGTTTTCTTAGAATATTCGCGATTCTATCTGAAATTGGGCCTATGTAAGTGAGACTCCCGACATTCTTGTTAATTCTTTCGGGGGTACATGCATAAAGTGCTGAGCGAGCCCGGTCATTCTGCTTTTTCTTAATTATATTATCAATAACTTGTTTGGTGTAACCGTTTGAAGTCGCGATTTGATACAATATTTTGAGTTCTTTTGCGTAATTATCCGTGGACAGTGGGAGTGACATTAAACGGTGGACATAGCTGCGGAAGGCTGCTAGTTTATGCTGTAGTGGGTGACAGGATGAAGCGGGAATCGTTGTGTCAGTGTGTGTGGGCTTTCGATAAATTTGGAAATCGAGTTTGTTATTGACTCTTGTGATTGTTAGATCCAAAAAATTAAGGGACTGATTTGATTCTAATTCTAATTTGAATTTAATTTTGGGGTGGTGAGTGTTGAGCCTATTTACGAAAATATCCAATTGACGATTAGTACCTGTCCAACAGATAATTACGTCATCCACATATCTATAATAAAACAGAATGTTGGGCTCGCCCACCACATATTTACATTCGAAGTAGTCCATAAATATTTCCGCCATTAATGGACTTAAAGGTAATCCCATTGCTAGACCCTCTTTTTGGCGGTAGTATTCGTTATTGAATCGAAAGTAATTTTGTTCCATGCAAATACGTGTGAGGTTAAGTAGGTCATTTATTTCTCCTGGATGTAAACGTTGCCTCTCCAAAAGGCACCCCAAAATACGTAGGCACTCTTCAAATGGAATATTTGTAAATAAACTATCTACATCTAGTGATAATAATTTCGAATTGTGGGGGGTGTTAATATTTTGTATTTTTTTAGTTAAATCTAAACTATTTTTTAAACTGTACTGTGGTTTAAAAGATGCCTTTGCCTTTAGTAAATTGTTTAGATATTTGGCTAAATCGTATGTCGGGGCACCAATGTAAGAGACAACGGGGCGAATTGGGATGTTAACTTTATGAGTTTTTGGTAAACCATACAAAAAAGGAGGTCGTGGGTTCATTGGAATTTTATATTTTAACTGGCCTGGAGAAATGTACGACGTATTATTAATTGCATTCTTTATTTCTAGAGTGAATTTTTTAGTAGGGTCGGTAGTAAGACGTTCAAAATCTTCCCCCTGGATAACGTCGTTAACCCTCTGGTGGTATGCAGTTTTATCCAAAATGACTACTGTATTGCCTTTGTCGGCTTTAGTAATTATTAAATCATTTTGAGTAATTGTGTTTTGTAATGACCTATGTACTTGTATTTCGGAATAATTTTGGGTAATGGTGGTTGCGGACGCTGTCTTTATCTGAAATGCCACCTGATGTTTAACGGCGCTATCCATTTTACTTCTAACACAAGCCATTTTGGCAAGCACGCACGAAACTTTAATGGTAGATTCAGAAATGGCTTGTGTTAGAAGTAAAAATGGATAGCGCCGTTAAACATCAGGTGGCATTTCAGATAAAGACAGCGTCCGCAACCACCATTACCCAAAATTATTCCGAAATACAAGTACATAGGTCATTACAAAACACAATTACTCAAAATGATTTAATAATTACTAAAGCCGACAAAGGCAATACAGTAGTCATTTTGGATAAAACTGCATACCACCAGAGGGTTAACGACGTTATCCAGGGGGAAGATTTTGAACGTCTTACTACCGACCCTACTAAAAAATTCACTCTAGAAATAAAGAATGCAATTAATAATACGTCGTACATTTCTCCAGGCCAGTTAAAATATAAAATTCCAATGAACCCACGACCTCCTTTTTTGTATGGTTTACCAAAAACTCATAAAGTTAACATCCCAATTCGCCCCGTTGTCTCTTACATTGGTGCCCCGACATACGATTTAGCCAAATATCTAAACAATTTACTAAAGGCAAAGGCATCTTTTAAACCACAGTACAGTTTAAAAAATAGTTTAGATTTAACTAAAAAAATACAAAATATTAACACCCCCCACAATTCGAAATTATTATCACTAGATGTAGATAGTTTATTTACAAATATTCCATTTGAAGAGTGCCTACGTATTTTGGGGTGCCTTTTGGAGAGGCAACGTTTACATCCAGGAGAAATAAATGACCTACTTAACCTCACACGTATTTGCATGGAACAAAATTACTTTCGATTCAATAACGAATACTACCGCCAAAAAGAGGGTCTAGCAATGGGATTACCTTTAAGTCCATTAATGGCGGAAATATTTATGGACTACTTCGAATGTAAATATGTGGTGGGCGAGCCCAACATTCTGTTTTATTATAGATATGTGGATGACGTAATTATCTGTTGGACAGGTACTAATCGTCAATTGGATATTTTCGTAAATAGGCTCAACACTCACCACCCCAAAATTAAATTCAAATTAGAATTAGAATCAAATCAGTCCCTTAATTTTTTGGATCTAACAATCACAAGAGTCAATAACAAACTCGATTTCCAAATTTATCGAAAGCCCACACACACTGACACAACGATTCCCGCTTCATCCTGTCACCCACTACAGCATAAACTAGCAGCCTTCCGCAGCTATGTCCACCGTTTAATGTCACTCCCACTGTCCACGGATAATTACGCAAAAGAACTCAAAATATTGTATCAAATCGCGACTTCAAACGGTTACACCAAACAAGTTATTGATAATATAATTAAGAAAAAGCAGAATGACCGGGCTCGCTCAGCACTTTATGCATGTACCCCCGAAAGAATTAACAAGAATGTCGGGAGTCTCACTTACATAGGCCCAATTTCAGATAGAATCGCGAATATTCTAAGAAAACACAATGTTTACGTAGCTTTTCGATCGGATCATAACTTGCGTAAACTATGTAACGGTAAAGATAAATTAGAGAATTCAAAAAAATCCGGAGTTTACAAATTAGTATGCAATGATTGCACCGGGGTCTATGTGGGTCAGACAGGCCGTAGTTTCGAAATTAGGTACAGGGAACATGTTGCCGCTCACAGGAATGGCCATCCAGATAAATCACATTTCGCAAAACATTTAATCGACACCGGCCACTCCTTGAGCGGCAACAATACCTATAACATTCTGCATGTTTGCGATAAGGGTTTCCGGATGAGTGTGTTGGAACAGTTAGAAATATCAAAATATAACAATAATAATGCATATACACTGTTGAATGACCAAACAAACTTAATTCCATCACCACTTCTAAGTATGATTGCGGGTAGTTCGGCACAGATGTCGTTGTGACATTGTATCGAAACGGTATATAAAGGGCCGACAGCGGCGCGCTAGCGCGCATTCGAGCTCAAACGCTCGACGAGTCAACATCTCCTGAGGATGCCCCGTGGAGGGGCGAAACACGTGTCGAGTAGAGGTTTGGTTGCATGGCATGCTAATTATTTCTCACTTGTTTTGTATGTGTACATATGCATGACGGTGGGATTTGTGCCCTGCTTTCAGACCTGGATATTTTTCTCGCGGAATTAAAGCTAAATATATTTCATAGCATTTAATGGCATGGATTTCCGCAAAGTAACGCCTGATTCCATAACTTGTCAACTTTTGTTCGGTGGAGACTCGGCTTTACAGAAACTTTTATCACCAACACGTTTTGACAAGTTTGACAACACAAAAGTTGTCAACTTTTGTTCGGTGGAGACTCGGCTTTACAGAAGCCTTTATCACCAACACGTGTTGACAAGTTTGACAACATAAAAGTTGTCAACTTTTGTTCGGTGGAGACTCGGCTTAAGAGAGCACTACACAAAGTAAGAGAACTACAAAGAGAAGAAAATCTGAAATAAAAATAAACCTTGGTGTCTATAGACTGCACTGTCTTTCTTTAATGGCAACAGCAAACAACCCCATTCCCCTCCCCATCCCCCAAAGGCCGGCAACGCACTGGTGACGCTTCTGGTGTTGCAGGTGTCCATGGGCGGCGGTAATCGCTTACCATCAGGCGATACGTCTGCTCGATTGCCCTCCTATTACATTAAAAAAAAAGTTTTACAAGTCTGGGTTCTTTATGTCCGTTTCATGTATGTTTGTAAAGTCCCCGCGACACAGGATGTATATTCCTAATGCGGGAGTTGTCTTTTTAAATAAAAAAAAGAGTGACCAGCATGGTATGGGCCAAAGTCTGCTTTGTAAGGAGGGGCTTATATTGTGTAGTTAAGTATATAAGCTGTTGATCTACAAGCACACGAATATACTGTTATCTTTGCGAAAACATCCATATGCAAATACAACACTTGGTATATATTATCACATTATACAAAAAATATTACAAATTCCAAATAACCGGTACATTATAGTGTTAATGTACAGTTTTAATACAAGCCATTATTTCCCCCAGGGGGTATTAAAGGGCCATTAAGTATCCCACGCCGTGACAAGCATTATTGAATTCGAAACTCATTCATATTGATTGATGATAAAGCTTGCCTTCACCAGTCGGTAAGCCTGTAGAGTGTAGGTATTGTGTCCACCTAAGTTTGTTGGGTTCTTTTAAATACAAGAATGTTGTTCCTTTATCAATGTTTTAGACGTTATTATTTCTGTTAGCAGTCCTAATTAAAATACTTTTCTTAAACGATGTTTTATTAGAACCTATGATTAACAACTAAAGGCATAACGGTATGTTTACATTACACTACTGATGTGTCTAGCTTAAGAATTAAGAACGGTGGGAGAGCCACGCTTCGGCATGAATGGGCTGACTCGACCGGAGTAATACCACGGCCTCGCAGAAATCCGGTGTGAAATAGCGCTTGTGCTGTGTTTCACCGAGTGAGTGAGGATACCGGACGCCCATACCCCCAACCCTGCCCTCCATTCCCCTCTTCATACCTTTTCCCATCCCCCAAAGCCCGGCAACGCACTTGTGACGCCTCTAGTGTTGCGGGTGTCCATGGAAGGCGGTAATCGCTTCCCATCAAGTGATACGTCTACTCGTTTGCCGCCTACTCCATAAGAAAAAGTATTCATAGTGATATCTCTTTCAAGATTGTAGGCGTAAGTGTATTATTATGTATCTTTTTTTGCAATCTAAAATATCTATTATTAAATGATGCCCCAGTTAGTAGAACTAGTCTGCTTTTAACCTCAGCTAGCAGCGCTGGGTGAAGCACTGAAGACATTAATAAAGTAAGGATTTCATTTATGGTTATGACAAATGTTTTGGGCATTCATCGTCATTATCAGCCTTTGCAGTCCACACACAGAGGTAGTAGAGCCACGCTGATTTCAGCACGAACGGGCCGGCTCGACCGGGGCGGTACTACCCTCGCACAGAAAATCAACGTAAAATGACAGCGTTCGTGCTGTCGTGTTTCGTTGGTGAGTGCGAGACCGGGGGCCCAATTAGTCTAGTCAACAAGTTTCATACTTGTTGACTGGACTAAAAGATGCAGTAGCATCACTAGGCCGCCATAGTGTGGGTCGCCATACTGCACTGTCTGCATTCGCAATGAGTATGGTGACCACCACTCTTGGATTCTGCTTATGTTTTCCATCAGGCAGAGCAGAGTCATTTTGGCGGGCCAAACATTAAAAAAAAAAAAAAAATAGGATTCACCCATTGCATGCCACTTTGATTGATTTATTGGTCATTCGTCTGGCACACAATGACAACGAAGTGTTAATAACTATGACGAAGTCGGTCCCATTAAATAATAAATTAAATTAAAAAGCTTTTTTAAAAACAATCTTTTACTGGAATGCTTCAAGACGAATCAAATGTCTCCTTTCATTATAATATTGTATTGTTACGTTGTATACATTATGCTTGCAAAATTTCAGCTAAATTGGTTGAAGATATTTGCTTCAAACTTGAGTTGCAAAATTCCACACGAACATACTCGTACAAGCATACACACATACATTGCATGTTAATAAAAAGCTTGTAAAAAGAAACAAATACCAATACGAGTTTCTATTACTGCCCTAGTAACCCTAAGCTATGATACATTACTCTTGGTAGGAGAGCTGGTACCATTTTTTGAGGCAAACTGAAAATTTGTTACACACCTCTCCTAATATACCCGAACACGAAACTGCAGCCCTGGCTGGTGAGTAGCGGGGCAAATTTTTGACAACCAGCGATAGTGATTATGACGTTGGCTTGTGTCTCCCACGTGAGCACTGTTTCTCAGAGTGCTATAACTGGTGAAGTATATCGTTATACCATGGCTATTGTTAGTCACGTGACCTCGCCAGAAGGGGGATTGATTTAGCCCCGCTACTCACCAGCCAGGTCTGCGGTTACGTGTTGGGGTATAATAGGAGAGGTCTGTGACAAGTTTTCAGCTTGCCTCAAATATCTACTCAAAAATGGTACCAGCTCTCGGACCATCTACTTGTGATAAATGAATGGTGATGTATAAAATAAAAATATGTATGTCTTTTCAAACCCGCAGACAATTGCTTGTAACTCTTGTAACTAATAAAATAACAAGTAAACATATAAGGCGAACCGATATATAACTATAAAAAGAGTATGTTCAACTTGTCAATATAATGATCAGACACCTACACAGTATCGTTTGTATTGTAACTAACGGTAAATCATTATTTTGACTATGCAAGTTTTGCTGAATTATCCATTAGAAGAAGATATTATTATATTAAACCACACCCACACCGGACCAGCTTAAGAGAATATAATTATATGATTTGCTATTTCGTTATTTGTATCATAATGACTAAAGTAACGGAACGTAAAAATAAATGTTGAATGTGTAAAACATTTTTCTTGCTATAGACTTACATCAAACCGATATTCGGTGTCTTATTTGTCGGTACGGTAAAGTACATGTGTAGATTAATTACATATTTGTATTATCATCACATCAACAGACTTTAATAGTCAACTCATGGACATAAGCCTCTTTCATCTTCCTTTTTTTTTTTTTTTTTTTTTTTATGTATGGCCCGCCAAAATGACTCTACTCTGCTTTGTGCTTTCGAACTAATCTAATTCGATTACTAGTTACTCGATCTTATTAAAAGGCTAATATCGACAACTACTGGTACACTACAAGGTAAATTCACTGATGAGCAAGTCAGTTACTGTGCTTATTTTAAAAACTTCAACATAATCAACTCCTCCATTCATTAGCTAGTTGCACCTATGTTATTCAATCAGTCGTCATCAAAAACATGTACTTTGTTAGGAAAACATAGAACTTAGTGCTTAAAAAAAGTACTGTTTTCGAGGCATAGAATGATTACTTGACGAAGCCTCTGGCTAAAGCTAGTATTAAATAAACAAAGTGTAGAAATAGCGCATCTACAAAACTTGACGATTCGTCTATAAACAGTGCTATTTAACGGAGTGAGCCTGAAGCAAAGTTACCAGTTTATCTCTTATCGTTTCCACTTCAGATTTACGAGACGCTAACAACCATTCTTCTTATTCATAAATCTATACAAATAAATAAAATTGAAGTGTCTACAATTTCAAATTGACAGCTTTTCACTAAATACATATCTAAGTAAATACGGTACTTACATTAAAAGTAAATTTTGAGAATTTTTATCTGTCAGTCTGTTTGTTCCGGAATCTAATCTAATACCTGGAACGGTGGAACTGATTTTGACAGGACTTTCGCTGGCAGATAGCTAATGACATAAGGAGTAACTTGGCTACTTTTTTATTAGACTAGCTTTTGCCCAGCGATGTTACCGCGGTTGATATTATAAAAGTACAATAACAACCGCTGGTAAGAAGCGCGTAGCTAATCTTCAATATGAGTATTTAACAAAATAGAACGTTATGTCACAAACATCAAGCACATTTGGTGCATTGGCGGACTTCATGCCTACGTCATTCTCTACCAGTGTTATTCGGTGTTTCTTAAAGTGCGCGTTATACAGGGTTACTGGTAACTTAAGTTAGGTCACAGTTAAGTTACTTCAAATTTAGTTAGGTCAGAGTTCAGTTAGGTCAGAGTTAGGTTTGGTGAAATGAAATGAAATGAAATCATTTATTCTGCAATTAGGTTACATGAACACTTTTGCAACTTAAACTATTTTTGAGCAGATGAGTTCGGCCTTTCCTAACTGGACTAGCCCTGAGAAGAAAGGATGAAACAAACTCAGGGATCACAGTCTCTTTTAAAGTCCAGACAATATGCAAAAGACATTATTTCAATAAAAGAAATACGATAATTACAATTTGAGTCACAATTACAATAATCAGTAAAGATAATAATTTTAAAAAAATGTCAACAATAGCAATAATTTAAAATGAATTTGTTTTAAACTATAAATTATCGTCACATCAAAATAGATTTAAACATTCAAAATAAACAGCATGTGCAGAATGGGCAGCTCAATCCCAGGCGGTTTTATCATCAAGATATTCTGTTATGGTATAATACCCCTTTGCGGATAACTTAGATTTCATGGTATTCTTAAATTTCTTTAATGGCAAATTCCTAATATCAATAGGGAGTTTGTTGTAAAAGCGTATACGTTGTCCCATGAACGAGTTTCGACGAGAACACTAAGATTATGTTTTTTCTGGTATTTACAGAATGAACATCACTGATTTTAGGAAACTTTGATATATTTTTTTGAACATAAACTAAATTTTCATATATGTATTGTGAAGATACAGTCAGAATATTTATCTCTTTAAATTTGGAATGGAGAGAAACTCGAGGGCCTAATTTATAAATGGCTCGTACGGCGCGTTTTTGTAAAACAAATATGGCATTAATATCTGCACAGTTACCCCAGAGTAGGATACCGTAACTCATTATGCTATGAAAGTAACTGAAGTAAACTATTCTAGCTGTATCAACATCAGTTTAATGTCGAATCTTTTTTACAGCAAAAGCCGCTGAGCTTAGCCTACCGGATAGTTTTTCTATTTGGGGACCCCATTGTAACTTAGCGTCAATAGTAATACCTAAAAATACAGTAGATTCCACAGGATCCAACTATAGTCCATTCAATCGAACGTTGGTTGTAACATGCCTAACATTTGGTGTGGAGAATTTAATGAATTTAGTTTTCTTCTCATTAAGGAGAAGGTTATTTGTATTAAACCAATGTACCACTTTCAAAAGTGCACTGTTGACTTCAGTAAAACTGTCAAGTTGGCGCCTAACTTAAAAAATTAAGGATGTGTTATCCACGAACAATACAATCTCGTGATTGTCACTTACATAATAAGCTAGATCATTTATTATGAGAAACAGAAATGGCCCTAGAACCATTACCGGGGATCCCGAATATGTTTTACCATTAATATCAACTTTTTGAACTCTTTTATTCAAATACGACGTTACAATATTTACAGCATTATTCATTATTCCGTAGTGCTGTAGCTTCCTGATGAGTGTAGGATGATGGACACAATCGAAAGCCTTAGACAAGTCACAGAAAATACCAAACGCATCCTGTGAATCCTCCCAGGCGCCATATATGTGTTTAAGCAATTCCACGCCCGCGTCCGTAGTTGAACGACCTTTAGTAAAACCAAATTGCTTTTGATGAAGCAAGTCGTGCTTAATAAAATGTTGTAACATTTGGTTTAAAAGCAATTTTTCAAAAATTTTACTCAATGTTGGAAGTATTGACATAGGTCGGAAGTTAAATGGATCTGAATTACTTAGAATGAACTTATGTTAGATTTGAACAATGAAATCACTTACTTTGTTTCATCAGCTCAGGAAACACACCAGATGCGATACAAGAATTGAAAACAGTTGCTAAATTTGGAGATATCATATCAATAATTGCAGATATATTATGTACTGAATGTCCCCATAAATCAGTTGTTTTCTTAACATTTATACTCTAGCCTTGATAGCATCATTTATACTAACAGCTGAAAATTCAAAACCCCTATCACAACGGTTTACACTATTTTCTAATAAAAAACAAGCAGAGGAAGAGGATGACGAGAGAGTTTTGGTTGTTCGAATAGGAATGTTGGTAAAAAAATGTTCAAACTCAGTCGCAACCTCCACATTCGCTTTTATATCTACATTATTAATTTTTAAATGGAAGTCACGATTTCGTACAATGGACCTTCCGGTTTCGGCGTTTATAATCTCCCATGTAGTTTTTATTTTATTTCCAGATGATTTTATTTTATTTTTTAAATATAGGGATTTAGCAACATAACAGGTGCGTTTAAACGTCTTTGAATAATTTTTGACATATTCAAAAAAATAAAAAAGTTATGATTGTATGTTTTTTCATAATACAACTCATATAGCCGTTGTCGACTTTTATAGATGCCTACAGTAGCCCAGTCACTGAATACTACACGATCACTAATCGTTAATGTTTTTGATGTAAAAGTTAATTTAAATTCATTATTAATCACATTAAATAACAAAGCGAAAGCTTGATTAGGATCACTATCATAGGGCAATCTTAACAACTTATCCGCCATATTATTCCTGAACAGGCTCATGCGGCTCTCCGTAATCGGAACGTAACTAATACGCTTCCTGATGAACCTCTGGTTTTGTTCTACTAAAAGTAACGAACTGCCCGCAATAATCTGAATCTAGCTCACGTACAAGACATCTATTAATTGGTTTCACATTTGTAAAAATATTATCGAGACAAGTGGCACTACTGGCTGTAATACGTGTAGGTTCAAAGAAAACGTTATATACACACATCAAAAGTGTCTAGGGATCAAGCATTTTTATGCGGATTTCTTGAGATTGAGATGTGGCTGTGGCCCTGGCCTGCTCAGTCGCCAGACTTGAACCCGATTGAGCATGCATGAGATATGCTACAGAGAAGAGCTCTGCCGAATATGGAGGGTATCCAGTCGCAAGAAGACCTTTTTTTGTTGTTGCAACGAACATGGGCGGCCATTCCACAGCGTGATTTGGATGAACTCATTTTGAGTATGCCAAACCGATGTTCTTGTGTTAGTGTTCGCGGTAGAAACACGGATTATTAATTGTTTAAGTTACCTAATAAAATTTTAAAGAAAACTGTTATTTCAGTCTTTTTTTCAAACTTTAATGTTAGTGGTTCAAATGTCAAAAATCCTTTTATTAGGAAAATGGCAAATTTCTTTATTAATGCAAAGGTGACTTGGTTTATCGTTACTGTGACAAACGAAAACACTTTATTTGATGAATCCTTAAAGAAAATTTTAATTAATATCAATCAGGAGAAAAGTTATTGCAAAAATATATGTTGATCCCTAGACACATATGTTGATCCCTAGACACTTTTGATGTGTGTAGATTATATGATTTCAATAAAGTTAAAAACTTTACAGTTATATTCGACTTTTCGAGAATATTTGTATTGAAGTCACCACAGACAACAACCGGCTTATTACATTGTGTAGCCCTAAATAATGCATCTTCAAGGATTTTATCAAATATATCATACAAACTACATGGGGGCCTGTACACACTCATTACAATGAACCGCTCAAATTCTACACAAGCTATTTCTATAATTCGCTCAACAGACAGACTGACAATATCTGATCGTTCCTTTACTTTAATACTCTTTTTTGTGATTATTAATGAGCCACCACGTATCATGTTGGTTCTGATGTACGAGCTAGTAACCTGGTGATTATTGAAATTAAAAAAGAATTGATGACTACTAAGCCAATGTTCTGTTAAACATAAAATATCAATATTACTACAGTTTAGATATAGCTCTAATTCGAATTCTTTACTCGTCAATCCTTGAATGTTCTGATGTACCAGGTTCAAACAATTTTTGGTACTGTTCATACAGTTTTTATGAAAAGTTTCTGTGTTGCTAGAGGTACACTCTATTGTCGTAATCTTTAGTTTAAATGACTAGAAATAGATTGAGGGTTATGTACAATATAACTACTATCTTTCTGCTCAATAGAAGCAGATGTCGAAGTCAAGCCTATAATACTACTACTACTAGTATTATTCTGCTCAATAGAAGCAGATGTCAAAGGCAAAACTATACTACAACTACTATTATTCTGCTCAATAGGAGCAGATGTCAAAGGAACGCACAAAATTACGACAACTTTGTGAGGGAAGACATGTATGGACTTCTTGTAGTCGTACCTTTGGAAACAAGGCGTATGACGTAGTATCAGCATGATGGATGTCCATTACAGAATTACCGTCCGCCAATGGTTAATTTTTTTTATCTGATAGTTGGATTGGTAGGGGAGGACCTACCCCATGACCAGCAAGGTGTCCAGATCTTACCCTGATGGATTATTACGTGTGTGAGCCTGGTCTATGATGTCTCGCCTGTACCAAATATTGTAGGTTTAAGGATCTGCATAGTTAATGCCGCAAGTGAAATCAAAACTCGTTGTCTAGTGGTGTTGTAAAAATTCAATTGAGGACAAGAATGCGTGCTTGCATTAGAAATAGGGCTCACACTTTGAAAATTGACTGTAAATTTAAGCTTAGACCTCAAAATAACCACATTTTAAAATCACGATTTTTCACTTACTCCCGATTAAGTTCATTTACTCAACCTTTTGTCAACGTATTTAATTTTTTTTATACCTCGTTAGATAGCTAATAAAACATAATTGTTTTTAAGCTATTACGCCGATAAAATTGTGTGGTGTTTTTTTTAATAAAATTACATTTAGTCATAAGAAACAGTAAAATGAATGAAAATTTTTAGATTCCCTGAATTATTATTCACAAACGGTACTACATTTCTGTTCTTTTTTGTGTTATTATTACGTAATAGGGTGTTAGCAAACTAAAAACACCAAAAACAACCATTAAATACGCAAGTGTTTGTTTTAAGAGCACTTTAAAGTAGCGTGATCCACTTTTCTTAAAAAAATGAGTTTTTTAATTTTTTTTCCAAAACGGTACATTTTTGACTCATTTACCCGAGGACAATTTGATAGCTAATGATGTCTACTATCACCCCTTAAAGGGATTGCTACTACATGTTACCAGTAACCCTGTATAATTATCCGTTTATTGAGGTATGTTACAAGCAGACAAATATTTATAACGTCATTAAGGAGCTTAATAGAAGTGATGTAGTGACCGAAAATGCGTATGTTTCCGAAGTAATGTATGGTATGACATGTCTTTTAGTTTAATGGCCTTTGGGAACTCATTCATACACGGAAAACTTATTCGATATTGATTTATGTTCGTTTTCTGTTAGTATATTTGTCCAGTTCGTGATATGACTTTTTTAAACTGCACCTGCAGTACGTAACAATACAATGTATCATATTTGCAATTAGAATTCATTCGTTGAAATGAAATACAAACTAAAGAACATTTGTTTTCAAAAGGGGTTTTAAAAGGTATAATTTTAGTAACCCATTTCGGTGGATACGAATAAAATGAATGATGCCAAAAGTACGCTATATTATTTTATGACACTTTACTTTCATTCAAATCAACGATTAAAAATCGTACACACACCTACAGGTGCAACACATAATTCCCTCTTTACAGTTTGCCGTTTGTCCAGTGGTTAGCGTAAGCGACTGCCGATCAAAGGCCTCGGGTTCGATTCCCGGGTCGGACTGCTGTTGGGTTTTTCTCACAAGAAATTCTTAATAGCAACCCAGAGTATGGTAGATGGCGGTATTTCCCGCCCATGCTTTGTAGAGCACGTTAAGCCGTCGGTCCCGGTTGTCATGAACATCTATCTATAGCAATCGTTATTGGGAAGTCAGTGCACTCAAATATACTGACAACTAGTTCAATCTTCGAATTTAGTTCACCCTAAGGGTTGTGAAGATCCGATGCCAGTCGCTCCGTGAAAAAACTGATATGCAGGTAAAACCGGTCGAACTAGTATCCGACCCCAAATAATCTTGGGAATAATAAAGGAAGATGATGACATTTTGCCGAGTCGGGTTTGTTTCATTGAAATTTTTGGTGTACAGAGTCATCATCATCAACCTACCACAGTCGACTACTGGACATAGGTCTCTTCAATTGCACGTCACTTGATTCGATCCTCGGTTTCTCGCATCCAGCTCCTGCCAGCTGTCTGTACTGAGTAAGTGAATTAAGATTTAGAGCTTAAGACTGCATTGACCTAATCAGTTCTCCCTTTAACTCATTTGATGTCTAAAGAAGAGGAGGACCAACGCTGCAGCTCACGTTGGGATGGGCCTATTTCCAGCAGTTCACTGCAACGAGCTGATTGGTTCAAACTCAAGAGATACACGTTGCCGCTTTTCATATGAACTCAGTATCCCCCCCCCCTCCCTCCACCTCTCTCCAAGAAAATGGAGACTACTTTTTAAAGTAATTTACTCCGTGAAAAGCGATGATAGACTTGCTTAGACCAGAGACCATGGTATCACTTAGATCGAGTTGGTCATGTGCCTAAGCATGGCCAAAGAAACATACACTATCCCCAACGATTCTTAATTATTTTCAACTTTATTGTTTCAGGCTTAAAGTAGAAAATTACAAAGAACCGTTACTTAAAGTTAAATAACGTTCATCAAGAAGAGGGCACATTACTACACTACCCACGCAGAAATATTGCTTATAAGTAGGTATTCATGTTGGCGTAAACTCACACCAATTGGCAGTGGCCAGTTATCACAAGTATATAATCAATTGTTATTTATAACAGCAGAGGTACCGCGTAACTAATGACTTCCCGCGTCTGTCCGTCTGTCACAACGTATCGGCTTGTGACGAGTTCAAAAGTATGGAGTGAGTTTCTACTACTAAATTGTAGATAAAGTGTAACAATAGATATTTAATAGAAAATGTTTTACTTTTATTAAGACTCCGCTGTCTCCGTCTGTCATTAGGCTGTATCTCATGAACCGTGATAGTGAAGCAGTTGAAATTTTCACAGATAATGTATTTCTGTTGCCGCTATAACAACAAATATTAAAAACAGAATAAAATAAATATCTAGTTCCATCCATCTAGTCCCAAGCTAAGCAGAGCTTGTCTTATGGGTACTAGACAACTGATACAAATATATATACTATTTTTTTTTGTAAATACATACATATTATACATAGAAAATACCCAAACTCCGAAACAAATATTTATAGATCATACAAACATTTGGTCCGACCCGGGAATCGAACCCGAGACCTCATGATCACCAGTCGCACACGCCAACCGCGACCAACGAGGCATTCATAAATATGATGATACGGAACCCTTCGTGAACGAGTCCGACTCGCATTTGGTCGGTTTTTTGCACTCGTTTTTAGTGTCAGGGATTATAACTGTAATAAAAATACTTCACACCGACAAAACCTATTTAACTTATTTTAAAACACATTTTACATCTATCAAGTTCTACCTGTAACTGTACTTCTGTATTAAAACTGCAAAATAGTTTGTATTTATGTTTGTTCACATGTCATTTAAATTAGTATTTTTATTAGGATACAGGATTTATTGATGAATAAAGTTATAATCCTTAGCTACGGAGCAGTAACCATAAACAGATACAATTACGGGGAACGATCAATCTTGTGTAAAAGTCAATGTTTGTTTCTTCAATTTTATACACTACTGTACCTACCATTTATTATGAAGTTTTGCATACACTACACATTACGTGGGATAAAGCAAAATATATATATATAGTAATTTTGACGTATTGTGTTTTGATGCCTATAATATGAGACTATCTTTTACGCGTAAAAAGCTTTCTGATAAAAAAAATATATCAAGATTGTTTCATTCGAGCATTTGACGTTGGATCTAAAAAGACCAAAGTTAAAAGCTATTTCTATTAATACATTTTATTGTAGCGAATAACGTTTGAACATAGATAGCAGATTGATATCACATGATTGTTCTAACGGCTTCATAACAAAACTCTGGCGTAGACTAAACAATGACATGATAGCGGTGAAAATCATACAATTCATAAACGCATTTTTTAGAAATTCTTATTGTTACGCGATATTAATATCCTTGTTAGAAAAGCTCTATGTGCATGGAACTTTTTTGTTATACGATAATTACCAAGAAGTTTTCTAATAAGGCAGTCAAGGTCAAGTGTCAAACTATTGACATTGTACGTGGTCAGTAGTCTGACAGTATACATAATGAAAATAGAGATGAGATTTTAAATGGAGATCGTTTTTTGTTTTTTCGGAAGACGGTCCCCATTTCATCTCATCCACATTTTTTATATTTTTTATCATTAATTTCATCAAGACGAAGACTTAAAGACTTATGAAGTTATGAAGAAGACTATAAACACTTGACATTGGCAGAAATAGCTGATCCGAGAGATCCGGCTGGTTGCCATTTCATCAAAAGAAAAAGAGATTTTAAATATTAAGTATTTCAATCATCAACAACCCATAATATCCCACTGCTGGGCTCGGGTCTCCTCTCAGAAGAGGTTTAAGGCCATGCGTCCCCACGCTGGCCGAGTGCGGGTTGGGGACTGGCAAGACAACGCTGTGGCTACGTAATCCTGAAGTTGGATGTTCTTAAGCCGCCCAAAGGCCTCCAACTAAGCTTCACGACTGTTATCTTATGATAAAAACCCGCCGAATCACGGAGACGCTCACTCATGGTATCATGCCACCAGCGGTCACCCATCCAAGTACTGACCGCACCGCTGTTGCTTACCCTTGGTAATTGATTCTAATCACCGAATGCAACTGGGCTATGAGCGCCTCGGGTACAAGTATTTCAATAGTTAAAGCATAAACAATAAACATAATTATGTAAGTTAAAAATTGTCTTATTATTAGTACTTGTAGAGGACATCAAACGAAGTACACTACCATGTATGATTATTCTTGCACTTTTCTTCTGAAATTCAAACCCACAGGAAACGAGAAAATGTTTTAAATACTCTAACCCGACTACGTATAAACTTAAAAAACATATAGACCATGTCATCCCTTTATTACAATCCATATTTATAGTATAAACTAGCTGACCCGGCGAACTTCGTACCGCCATATTTACATATCTGTCTCAGCTTCCCACAGGCAGTGTACAGACGCGGACAAAAAAAGACATGTCCCGTTATCTTTTATTTTTTTCTTTCTAGCTAAAAAAGAATGAATTAAATCGTACTATGTGTTATTGAATTACAACTAAGTACATATTTTGACTTTCATCCCCTCTCTACAGGAAACCGTGCTGAATTTCGGGATAAAAAGCATCCTATGTCCTACCTCGTAGTATGAACTCAAATCGGCCAAGTTTCATTTGAATCCATTCAGTAGTTTCGGCGTGATGCGCGGCCAAGATACAGACAGACGGACAGACAGACAGACAAAAATGAAAAAAAATACAGTTTTGGCTTCAGTATCGATGATAGAGAGCCCTCCAAAAAAATGAAAAAATATCTTTAATGTACAGAATTGAACCTGTTACATTTTTTATTATAAGTATAGATGCGTAAGTAAATCTGTCTGTCTGTCACGCTTTCACGGCCAAACCACTGCACCGATTTCAATGAAATTTGTCACAGAGATACTCTGATTCTAGGGGAAGGACATAGGCTACTCTTTATTGCGATAACCGTCAAACACGCGGGCAGAGCCGCGGGCAAAAGCTAGTACGTTATACGTTACGAATCTATTGAGACCTCATTCATTAAAATGGTTTCAGTAGTTTAGGCGCTACGGTGAAACATACAAATTAATTATATATGTTAGACTGACAAATTATACTCTTCCTTTTGATTTTGCTGTAATCAGGTAATAATATAAATACAAATTAGGCCACTCCGGTCTCCATACTTACTTAACCATAGAGGACATCATTAACCAACCCACCTCAGGAACAAAACGACAAATTCTAAAAGTAGTTTCGAAAAAAAAAACCATGTAACGGTTATTGAGAGGATGCGCACGCGACACAGCCGCTTAAAGAGACGCTTTTTAACAATTAATCGCTTCCTCCAACACTTCCTTAAGGAAAATATATAAATAGTTAGATTAGATGTGAAAAGGAAATGTAGGGATATATAAAAATGTTCACACGTCGCATTTCTTGTTTGAATTGATATTCTTTTGGTATAAGGAGTTTTCACTTTATGGCTTACGTGTATTAATTGTAGCTTGATAATGTCGCTGTATTTAATGTCATTTTACTTTTTTTTAATACTTTACATCATTATAATCAACAGCCTTGCCAACAAACAAAGTCATTAACTTTATATATTTGTATAGATTACAAACAACTAATCAATAGTTTTGTAGCTGTAATAGTCCTTATTTCTAACCACAAACATGTATTTTAACCAACTTCGAAAAGGAATAGATAACTAGTTTCGAAATTCGACTGAATTTTTCTTTTTAAGTGTTTCCCATTAGAGAGATTTACTATTTGTGCAACAATGTGGAGGAACGGCTTCTATGTTCCTCCAACACAAAAGGAGGATCCTCCGACCAGGCGAGGTGATCATGCCTGGCGGGCCAACTGCCCAACGGTTGATGTTGGGTGGGATGTTGTATGTATGTTAATCGACATGAGAACTTCTATTGCACGATTCAGGATTGAAAGTTTCTTAGTTTCCTTCGTTACTCCGTAGTTCGACGTTTTTTCGGTAGATGGCGCTGTAGTATGTTATGTTGTTGTTGCGCTGTATATGGAGGTCGCCACAACAATTTCAATTTTATTTAACTGCAAATTATATTTTTTTTAAACACTCATATTATTATTATTGATCCCATTTAAATATTTTACCACCAAGAGCGGAAAAAATTCATTGTCGTTCATTGGTTACTGTTTTCTCTCTATGTAACTAATTAACATGAAAAACTATTTAAAATGTAGATTTTTCTCAGTACAGCAAGAAATTACTACACAACGTTTTTTCAAGTACAACTGAGGTTTTATTTAGTCCGTATTTATGTTAAATTAACATGGCGACTGCCACTTGTAGATGCTACTTAGCAAATAAAACGTGATTTGAATTTAATTAATTATCTGATTGCATGTTCCACGAGTACTTAGCCAACGAGTAACTGTCGTGTTTTAATGTTAATATGACACCGGTGCCTCCCGCGTTTAGGTTTTATTGCCATATACATAAATAAATTTGATTATGTTGCCATTTACATCCACCTTTTCGAAGGACAGTTTTAGGTTCCAACTCTCCTGTTTCACGGCTTAGTAAGAAATATAATCACTACAGTAGTCAGATCTGGGGGCACGGTCGTGCCCCCGCCAAGACGAGCCAAGCGTAGCGCAAGGGCACTACCTACCTTTTCTCGAAGCGTTTCGTCGTTTTTTGAACCCCCATAACTTTGGTTCCCGATATACCAGATCGTTCAAATTTTCAGGATATGATGTTACTAATAGACTAATGATACGTACAAAGTTTCAATTGCATAGCTCTGATAGTTTATATTTTATTGGTACCAAAAAAACACCGATTTCGTCACTGACACACTGATGATCATCAAAACTGTTAGGGTACTTCCTGAAGTGCTAGAAAGCTGAAATTTGGTATGTAAACTAAGTTTAGTATACAAACAACAAAAAAAATCATAATCATATTACTTTTGCCCCCCAACCCCCAAATTTGGGGGGTGAAAGTTTGAATGAGACTTTTACAAATGTTTGTGCTAGAGGTTTTATTTTTAGTACACGGACTTTTTCGAAAGAAGAAAGAAGATGTACAAGAAATACATCCCAAAAAAAGAAAAAAAAAGTAAACTTACAAAAAGAAATGAAATCCCACCAAAAACATTTTCATGTAAAATGTTGCCAAGACATGGCTTACCCTGTGAAAAGGTATCAGATCTCATGTTGAGCCAAGGTTCTGTATCTACAGGCCCTAACTCTACCAACCCTAACTTCAAACTCTACATCTCAGTAAAAATGTATGGCTTGGCTGTTTCGTTACTTCAGAAACTAAATATTCGTATAACACATTACTTCAGAAAGAAGATATTTGCAAACACAAAAGGCGTTCGTTTCCCCTTCGTGACGGTATGGTAGCGAAACGGCGAAGCCATACATTTTTACTGAGATTTTTTTTTTTTACTCTCTCTGACTCTACTCTGTCTGATGGAAAGCATAAGCAGCATCCAAGAGTAGTGGTCACCATGCTCACTGCGAATGCAGACAATGCAGCATGGCGACCCACACCATGGCGGCCTAGTGATGCTTCTGCATCTTTTAGTCTAGTCAACAAGTGTGGGACTTGTTGACTAGACTAATTGGGCCTCCGGTCTCGCACTCACCAACGAAACACGACAGCACGCTGTCATTTTACGTTAATTTTCTGTGCGAGGGTAGTACCGCCGGTCGAGCCGGCCCGTTCGTGCTGAAATCAGCGTGGCTCTACTACCTTAAAAAATTCCACAGAGAACTGCATTTTTTCTGGATAAAAAGCAATGTATATTACATTTCTGTGCCAAATTTTATCCTGATCCGTTTAAGCCCTTCTTTCCTTCCTTTTATTATTCCCAATATTATTTGGGGTCGGCTATCAGTGTAACTGGTTTACCTGACTATCCGTTTTTCCATTGAGCGACAGGCATTGAACCTTCATAAACCTGAGGGCAAACTGAATTCGAATGTGGAACTAGTTGTCAGTGAATTGAAAGGCACTGACTTCCCAATAACGATTGCAATAGATGAAGATGACCGAAGTCGGTCCCGGTTGTTAAGACGATAATGTTATACAAGGCACGGGCGTGAAACACCTCCAACTTTCATACTCAGTGCTAAGTGCTATAATTAGGAATATCTTGTAAGAAAAACTTAATAGCACTTTTTGCCCTAACCTGGGACTTGAACCCGTGACCTCTTCTTCTTCTTGAACTGTTTACTGTGTACTTTAAGAAATGAAAACCAATCTTATAAGTTATATGAAATACAGTGCTACACATGGACTATGTTACTACGACTTACTAAACCTGAAGATGAACTACGTCTTGTAACTGAATCCCCAACCATAGAGCGATTTAAAAATTCTCCTGTTGCTGCATCCAGACTTACACCAGAACCAACATATCTTAGATCATACCTACAAACTCATCACATTAACCAAAACATAACAATCTTACAAGTATTACGAATCGCATAACTTATTAAAACACGTGGACACATATAACTAAACGACGTTGACAGATGATTACTAATACGTCTCAATAATATCTTAAATACAAACCAACATTTGCGATATGCTATGCAACTATTTGTAATAAAAGACATTGCATAACCTGTCATCTGACTGTTCGTATGCAACTCGCGCGAACGCTATCAATCACTATCAGAATAAGGCGTGACCTTCATTACCGAAGTCGGTCGGTGCATTGTTTCAACAACAATTGCAATATAAATACATACGAGTGAAAAATATAATGTGTCTGGCCATTTGTCATCGTATCTTAATAAATTAAGTTCTCAACATAAAGATGAACCTTGCATATTTATAGACTACGAGTACTAGCTGACCTGGCGAACTTCGTATCGCCATATTTACATATCTGTCTCAGCTTCCTGTTGACTTATAAATTGACTTTTCCCGTTATTTTTTTATTTTTCCTTTTACACAAAC
This sequence comes from Diaphora mendica, assembly GCA_949125395.1. Taxonomy (NCBI): domain Eukaryota; kingdom Metazoa; phylum Arthropoda; class Insecta; order Lepidoptera; family Erebidae; genus Diaphora; species Diaphora mendica. The sequence continues at coordinate 4,644,671 of OX421331.1, read as the reverse complement.
CTTGTCCTAACAATAACGAACATATAAAAAAAAAAAAAATTTGGCGCAGCCGATCGGAAGTTATGCGCGTACATACATTTCGGCGAATCATTTATACCTATATATATATATAGAGTAGTGGTCGCCCAGTGGTATAAACATGACTACAATCCATTTAATTTTTCTTTTTTTTTTACTTTCTACAATCTGGCTCCGAATAAAGTTATAAACCTTATCTGTGAAAAATTTCAAACTCCTACGTGCGCATAGTTTTCGTTATAAAAGGTACAAAGTTCTTGATTCGATGCAGTTTCCTTACGTCCAAAAAATAAAACAAAAAGCTTCATATTTCGTAACAGATCTGAAAGAAATGTGTTAAATATCCGATACACAGAAAATAAAAGTCACATTTTTCAAAAGAAATCTAGTCACAACGTTTATAATTAAAACAATTCAACAAAAAATACGATGTGACAAACATTGGTGGTAACTGTCATATAGTGAAACAATTGTTGACAAATAAACACGTCAACAAAAATGTTGATACCACAAACATTGGCAGCCGAATTATTTCTGTGGGCGATGAGGAAGAACCATAGGTTTGAATGTGGGTCAAAACATACTGAGGTTACACTAAGGTATGTTACGTAGCCACGTGACAATGTTTTAATGAGCTTTAAAAGTTTTAGTGCACTTTGAGAAGACAGGTGCTAAATGTGATGCTTCATTTGTATATCTTAGGCATGTAGTGTTAGAAATTCTTGCAGTTAAATATTTGTGAAAATTGTGCAACACAACTGAGTTTTAATCTAAAGACAGTTCAATAATCTTACTCAGAGGTCTATTGGAGATTAATTTGTGGCGGCCTCCACATACAGCGCAACAACAACATAACATAGTACAGCGCCATCTACCGAAGATACGTCGAACTACGGAGTAACGAAGGAAACTAAGAAACTACCAATCCTGAATCGCGCAGTGAAAGTTCTCGCGCACATTTACATATATACAACATCCCAACATCAACCGTTGGGCAGTTGGCCCGCCAGGCATGATCACCTCGCCTGGTCGGAGGATCCTCCCTTTGTGTTGGAGGGACATATCACCCGTTCCTCCACAAATTAAATAATAAATTTATCAGTTGCAGTTGCAATTAATCATTTTAGGTGTAAGATTATTTCGTAGGAGTCAAACAACTGCGGCTAAAACCTTGCAATTCAAAGGCATTTTTTACAAAATTTAAACAAACTTTGCAACTAAAGCTTTGCGAATGCAGCGAAATAAAAGCTGTAATATATTCGATGTTCTTTGTGGCATACGAGAAGCAACTTTATATGATCTTTAGTTTTATAGACACCTGTATAGATTTAACAGTTTTCTCTCCCTTCATTGTTTAATTACACCCGTTAAACACATAACCCGCGACATCGACATAGTAAGATAATATTAAAACTGCTGCATTATTCGTTATGTTTATGTACGTTCTAAGAAATGTATTTACTCTAAAAAATAACAGCTGATGACTAATTAATCATCAGCACACCCGTTTTTTGACACGTCATTTGGGTCGTGTACAGTCATTTAATGAACGAAACAAAATCAATTAGATTCCAATTTCTAGAAGTTCAATGTCTGCTCTATATAACTGTGTGTTACTTGTTTCAGATAAGACTCACATTAATGAAGTGTGAGTTTATACGTGGTCATACGTCACCACAACTCTCTCATGTCGTTACCGTCTACTTCTAAAAGAAGAACACTGAATAAATATCCTCCTACTTCAGTAGTGTGTACTGTATACACACTACTGAAGTAGGAGGATTATGTATTAATAATACACATGTATTAATTTTGTGACATTAAATTAATCAATGATATGTGTTACTATGTCATTTTATTTATGTATAAGGCCCTGTAAAAGTGACTCTACTCTGCCTGGTGAAAGGCATAAGCAGAATCTAAGAGTGTTGGTCACCATACTCATTGCGAATGCAGACAATGCAACATGGTGACCCATACCATGGCGGCGTAGTGATGCTTCTGCATTGTTGGGCGTCCTGTCTCGCCCTCATCAACGAAACACGATAGCACAAATATTGTCATTTTAGGTTATCATCTTTGCTAGTGTCCGTCCTGGTTGAGCCGTCCCGTTCGTGCTGAAATAAACGTGGCTCTAAGACGCTCTCATATTGAACTCTACAATCAAAGATATTCAACTATATCTTCTTCACTAAAATCGAAATGTCTTTGTCATATTGTTAACCAACTTCAAAAAAAAAATCAGCCAAGTGCGAGTCGGACTCGCCCATGAAGGGTTCCGCAGCAGCAAGTAACATAATATTATAATTATTTTATTTGTGTTGATTGAATGAAAGGTAAATTACAGTTTACGATTTATGAAAATTATTAAAAAAATTATTATTATTTATTAAAAAAAACTACTTACTAGATTTCGTTCAAACCAATTTTCGTTGGAAGTTTGCATGGTAATGTACATCATATATTTTTTTTAGATTTATCATACTCTTATTTTAGAAGTTACAGGGGGGGGGACACATTTTATCACTTTGCAAGTGTCTCTCGCGCAAACTTTTCAGTTTAGAAAAAAATTATATTGGAAACCTCAATATCATTTTCGAAGACCTATCCATTGATACCCCACGCGTGTGGGTTTGATGAAAAAAAATTTTTTGAGTTTCAGTTCTAAGTATGGGGACCCCCAAAATTTTTTGTTTTTTTTTTCTATTTTTGTGTGAAAATCTTAATGCGGTTCACAGAATACATCTACTTACCAAGTTTCAACATAATAGGTCTTATAGTTTCGGAAAAAAGCGGCTGTGACATACGGACGGACAGAGACGGACAGACAGACATGACGAATCTATAAGGGTTCCGTTTTTTGCCTTTGGCACGGAACCCTAAAAAGGAGAAGGTTCTCAATTCGACTGTATTTTTTATTTTTAACCGACTTCAAAAAACGAGGAGGTTCTCAATTCGACTGTATTTTTTTTATGTTTGTTACCTCATAACTTTTGACTGGGTGAACCGATTTTGATAATTCTTTTTTATTTGAAAGTTGGTGCTTCCCGAATGGTCCCATTTAAATTTGTCCCAGATTGAAGTCGGTTTATTTTTTGTTAAAATTTGTAGGTATTTATAGAGTGAGTTCGACTAAACCACGATGACACTACCTTATTATTATTATAGCCTTTTTATTTCCTTAATATTTGGTTATTACATCATAATTTCAGTTTTCTTAATCACATAAAATATTACAATACAAAAATAAAATTATACATTGAAAAAAAATAAAATAATTAAATTTAAAATTGCACAATATTATATAATTTTTATGTTAGATAGTTATTTAAAATTGCTTATATATTATATTTATTCCATTGATTTCATTTTATGAATTATTTATTAATTAAGGACCTCTCAACGAGTAAAGGCCTCCTCCAGTTCTTTCCAATATTCTCTATCTTTTGCTTTAGTAAACCAGTCCATGCCTGCCGCCTTGTTTATTTCATCTATCCATCTTTCTTGTGGTCTTCCTCTACTTCTCTTACCAACGGGTCCATTCCAAACTGTAACTTTTTAGTCCATTTTTGTTTGTTCATCCGAGTTATGTGGCCAGCCCACTTCCACTTTTGCTTTTTACTATGTTTTAAGGCATCTATAACATTTGTTGACTTTCTTATATCCGTACATCTAATCTTGTCTTTCCGTTTTATATTTAAAATGCTGCGTTCCATTGACCTTTGACATACTTGTAGTTTACTTTTCGTTTGCATGTTATATATCCAGGTTTGGCAGCCATATGTTAGACATGGTAGTATACAGGTGTCCAGAACCAACTTCTTTAGTTTCATGGGGAGATTTGATTTTAGAATTTCTTTGTGGCTCCAGAACTTACTCCATGAATTACTAATTCGCCTGTTTAGTTCGTCCTGATGTCTACTGCTCTTAAATGAAATTAGGCTACCCAAATAAATATACTCTTGTACGTATTCTAGTACTATATTGTTGACTTTAATTACTACTGACTGACTACCTTATTATCGCAACTAATTAAACTAACATAAAAATAACATTTCACATATTTAATACTAAAATGTTCATTAGCCATGAGATGTAGGGAATAAAAACGAAAAAGCAACACATTAAATAACTTTCCCATTTTAAATACCACAATAAATTCTCATGAGACGATTAAATAAAAAAACAAACAAGTATGTAATAATGGGCCGTTATAGCAGGTCCCTGTATGTGGGTCAATGTGATGCACTCTTCTCGATAAAAGAATCCTTTTGATTGCAAAAATGCAGCTTGCTAACGGATCAGCCTATATAATACAGTATGCATGGTTTTGTGGTTTAAGGTACCGCCTCGTCACTTACGACTGCGTTGAGTGTTGAGAGTTTGAAGCCATATGGAGCCCGTTTGAGTTTAAACTCACACACAAAGTTTTGTTCTTTCGACTGCATCTGTGGCGCAGTGGTTGCATATGCGACTGCTGTGCTTGAGGTCTCGAGTTCGATTCCCGAGTCGGACCAAATGTTTGTATGATCTGAAAATATTTGTATCGGAGTTTGGGTGTTTTCTATGTATAATATGTATGTATTTACAAAAAAAAAGTTTATAGAGATTTATATCAGTTGTCCAGTACCCATAACACAAGCTTTGCTTAGCTTTGGACTAGATGGCGCTGTGTGTTAAATGTCTGAAATATTTATTTATTTATTTTTTATTTAAAGAACAAAACTTTGTGTGGGACAACCCTATTTCCGATTGGGGGCGTTTACATCTAGCCCTGAGGGGCAAAAGACGTGAGAATATACGTGTATATCTTGCAATACAATGTCCTTTATTGTACCCATAAAATAAACAAAGATTCATTTCTGGTACAATCAGCTATCTTCTCGATAATTGCGACTTGTTCCTATCATATTTTCATCATCTAAATAGTAGCCTGAAAAAGGATGTAGGTACATATTTGAATTTTTAAGTTTTTGTTAAATTTTTTATATGTGTACGCAAATAGCTGTACAATATGTACAAAGTTCTCAGAAGCAAGGCCAAGACAATTGCATTCTATTAAGATGATTAAATGCCAATTGATTGGCGAGTTCAAATAAATATAAATGTACGTTTCAGATATGTGGTGTGGGTTGTACCTCTTAAAGTTTAGTGGTAGTTTACATGAGCCTAGTCATATTTCTTCGGTGACTTAGGCTCGGAGATTCTGCAAAATATTGTAATTGTATAAATACTAATATTATACATTCGACAATAACTCTGGCTGACTGTTTCACAACAATTTAATGAAATTTGGGTTGGAGATATTTTGATTCTTGATACTTGGGGAAGAATGGGACTCTTTACAGTGATAACCAACATATAACGCGCGTAAACCCGCCGGCGAAAGCTAGTTTTTGTTTATGAAAAATGTATATTTTTTTCTTTAAGTACCTATACCTTCCTTGAAAAATTAATTAACGTTCCATTTCGTAGATACCATAATGGTATCACATTGGAAAAATTGAAGAGAAATCCTACTAATATTATAAACGCGAAAGTTAGTAAGTATGGATGGATGGATGGATGTTTGTTACTCTTTCACGGAAAAAACCACAGAAACTACTGAACGGATTTGGATGAAACTTTACAGTAATATAGCTTATACATCAGAAAAACACATAGGCTACTATTTGCCGCGGTAGTAGTAACTATTAACGATAGTAGCAACTAGTAGTAATAAATACTATTACCAAGTTGCAACGCGCGCGCAACCAACAATTGTACAAATGATTTTAGTAGTTTTCCTCATAGCCTACAAAACTTCTTCTTCTTGAAGGCAGACAGAGACGCAACTCATACTCAGATTGAGATTGCCACTTGACCTGCACAGGACACGACTAGAGTGACTTCACCTGCCGACTTGATAATTGCCACATCGGAGCATCAATCAAGACTTCTAACTCGAGGATGTTTCTCGTTATATTTCGGTTAATTTCCCAATAAGTACAATCAGACTTGACCTTCAGTTTGATCTACTTACAGTATAGAAGGTGTGACGTCATCTCAATCGACAGAGCTGTTTATACAGGTGTATACTGCTAAATCTCTTTCAATTTGTGATAGATAAAGTTTCATCACTGTGAAGAATTAAAACTAAATTTCTAACTAAGAAACTGACGTGGTTTAACAATTCCTGGATTTATTTGTCTTAAACGGGGAATTTCTATACTTATATATTTTCCTAGATAACACGCAACTTCATCTGCGTCTCTTTTCAATTATACAAGGCTCCTATTGATCTAAGCATGATGTTATACTCTGTCCATTTCTTTATTTTCTTTTTGACAGTTCAAGAAATTTTGAAATTAGTGACGCCCTCGCCCATTACCGATTCGATTTGAAACGAATAGCGATTTTATTTATGAAAAACTTTCAATGGATTTAATTAAATATTTTTTGTTGAAATATTTATTATTTTTTTATTAGTTTTTTATATTATATAAGAAATAAACAAAAATATAAATAATAAATCAGTAAATTAGATGAATGAATAGAGTTTTTGTTCTTTACTCTTGGTTTGATCCTAAATTCAAAGATTTCGACTTAATTCTTTGCAAAAATTTAATCTTGGAGTCATAGATACTATTTTTATTTCCTTTTTTTATTATATTTACAGAAAAAATACTTACATGAAGTCAAATTATTTTTATCATATGATCGATTTATCGTATTTCAAGTACTGTTTTATAGTTTGTGGTTGTTTGTTATGCACAGACCACTTCCACATACCACTAAAGTACCGTCACAGTCAATAAAGTACGACATTACTGTAGTACATAATTCCGAAAAAAAAAGGTAATTTATAGGCGTGAGCTGTCAAAAAGAAAATAAACGAATGGAAAAAGTATAACTATCCTATCTCAGGCGTGTCAGCAAAGCACACGTTTTAATTAAAAAGACGTGAAAATCGGTTTATTAGTTTTGGAGTATGGAGTATCCAGAGATGATATTTTTCCTTAAATATTCCTTTAGAAGTCAATTGGCACTGAAATAGACAACACGCAATACGAAAGGCTATAAATCCATTTAAACAAACATGAGCCTATCTATTTATAGAAAGCGTATATTTGAATGGCCATTATCGCGTGCGCATCAATGTAGCTGGCCATCTCAAGGTGCCATTTCGAGCCATGGAATCACAAAACAAGGTCCATTTATACAACTAACTTTTTCCTGCAGTATCGTCCGCTACAATGTTATATCACTAACGTTACGAACAAGGTTGCGGCAACTAAGATCGAGAATTTGCAACACAGAAAATGTCACTATCGCCTTGGCTACCGTTCGACGGCACGGTGCTTAATTTGTGGTACTTATAATTATATTTTTTTGCCTCTTAAATTTTGTTACGTGTTTGTGATACCCTTCGCAGTTGCAAGTATTTGTACCTTTTTTATTTATTATTGTCGACGGGTGGAATATTCCTACAGATCCTCGACTTCTCTCAGTGACACACATCAAGTATCTGTTTTTCCATCACAAAAACCCTGACCGCCTGTCTTTGGTACTCCTCTGAGGAGGCTCAGGGCTATGTTATTTTAGGTCCTCCCTCTCCGAGTCAACGGTACGCCTGGAAGAATTTATTTTAAAGCCTAAGATGACTTTCCATCGCTTTCAATCAGGCGCCATACACTTGTATGCAACCTTCGGGGACTCATGGTACGAAAATGATGACGGTAAAATTGTTACACAATGGCACTAAATTTTAACAGTCTCATCCTGTTAAGTTTCAGCGTCTCCATGAAAAAACACATAAGTGCCAACTTTCGTGGTGACCAATCAAACGGTTCCGGAGTTTATCAACGTCAGACATAATTATATGCAATTTATTTCATTTTATGGGCTTGGGGAATTTTTTAAATTGGATTGTAAAATATTTAAGGTGGGTTGATACCCCACACGAACACTTAAAAGGGGAATTCATATGTATTAGTAATTTAAACTAATCTAATAAACCTGAAGGGGTGTTCTGTATTTTTTTTTTTTAAAGACAACTCCCGCACTAGGAATAAATCCTGTGTAGCGGGGGACTTTACAAACATACATGAAACGGACACAAAGAATACCCAGACTCAGAACAACAATTTGTAGATCACACAAAGTGTTGTCCTACGTGGGATTTGAACCCACGACACTTGGCGAAGTAGGAAACGACGTGGTGACCGTCAAATCCCTAGACCAAACGTGCAGAATTGAATGTTGCCAAACAGAAAAATTGTTTATATAAACGCGCTCGTCTGTGGCTATCGGATTCCATTTTTTTTTAATTGGGCTGGGGAGTTATTAAAAAAGGTTTATCCTGTCCAGCATCTCACTAAAATCCCCAAGAGGCTTACAGTGAGCGTTAACGCTAATGACACTGCAGTATAAGTATGGCACCTACTTTACTATTATTAAAAAAAATGTCTTATACTACTCAAACTCCAAAATAACTGCACCAATTTTAATGAACATTCTACTGGCAATTGTGGCAGATGTTGTGAAGACGAGCGATGTTAAAAGATATTGTAGCTATTTAAACTGCATTTATATACATTTATTTTACAAATCAAATTAATTTCTTCAGAAAGCGAGAAGAGCACGCAAGCGGGGTACTGCTAATATGCTGCTGCAAATAAAGGTTTAAATCTAGACTAATATTATAAAGCTGAAGAGTTAGTTTGTTTGTTTGAACGCGCTAATCTCAGGAACTATTGGTCCGATTTGAAAAATTCTTTCAGTGTTAGATAGCCCATTTATCGAGGAAGGCTATAGGTTATATATCATCACCACGACCAATAGGAGCGGCGCATCAATGAAGAATGTTACAAAAACGGGGGAAAATTATTACGCTACGGGTAATAGGAGACGTAAACGACGTTGTATGGGTCAGCTAGTGAATACATAAATATTCAGTCTTTTTCGTCCATACAATAATTAAACTATATTTATGCCATAACACAATTAATAAATTATTAAATAATATTCATACAAACAGACTAAGTAATATTCAATGTTTTATATTGTAAGGATCAATGTTTAGAGGTTCCATTCTAAGCCTCGAAGGACATCGTTTATCTATGGTGTTTATTTGTCTATGGTTTAACTCGTCTAGTTTATGGCCTATAGGATTGCATTTCAGATCACGTTCTTGTTAAATATCTTTTGTTTCAACACTTTATATTCATGATAAAGTAGTGTTTCTCTATTGGCATTGAATAATGGGGTTTGAAGGTGAAGTAACGGAAAAATAAATATATCCTACCCATCTACAATTATTCTCTGTCCTATATTTTACGTTTTTTTGACAGCTCGAACACATTCCTGATTCGATTACAAGACACAATCGATTTAATTCTGGTGAGTTAGTTTCATCAATTATGTTACCCAAGTACGTTTCAGTGACGAGTATTGTGTAACAGTTTTCATTATTACTTTAAAGTATTGACAATTATCGAAGAAAGATTTAAAAGTAGACAACATCGTTTCATAAATATACAGACTTGAAAGATTGTTCTCATGACTAGGTACTTTTAAACATATGGTTTTAATAACTACAATGTTGTCATACTTTATCTACGAACTATTGTATTTTTGTACACATCGTCCAAAAATATTAAAAACTTTTAATAGAAAGCCATTGAAGAAGTTCACCGAGGCATCAAAATATTGCGGTTTCAAATTCGACGTAACAGACGCAACACTGTCAATAGATAAATGGAGGAAGTAACATTTATAACACCATTGCAAACACTATAATTCTTTATTTAGGATATAACCGAGTTAATAAAGTTATTTTAAAATCATTCAACTATCATTAGCCGACAAAACATGTCATTAAAACCGATAACAATACACTATAAATGCAACTTTATTAAAAGCTCCGGTTGTAAAACCGTAAAGATATCCAAAAATATCGAAAGATCCATTGTCATCGATTTTAGTATTCAATCGATATCTTTGCAACCTCCTTTAAAGATTTGCAGTAAGATAGCAAATTATATTAGCAAACAGCAGGAAAAAAACTACTGTGGGACAATATTTTTTTCATATTCGCAACATTTCGGCGGATATGTAAATTTCGAATCCGGAACGGAAATATAAAAAAAATTACGTATGTCGTGACTAGGTAACGTCATACAAAAAATTCCCTTTAGTATATCCTTCCATTAGGTACTACGAGTATACTTGTTTTTAAAATTCTTAATAAGACCCTGAAGGACAGTAGGACAAAGTTGTCAAATTAAACATTTGCAAATTTTTTACACTTCTGAGAAGTAGAATGAGCCAAGATGAGCGATAAAACAGACAACGTAGTAGAGCCACGCAGATTTCAGCACAAACGGGCCGGCTCGACTGGGGCGGTACTACCCTCGCACAGAAAATCAACGTAAAATGACAGCGTGCTATCGTGTTTCGTTGGTGAGTGCGAGACCGGAGGCCTAATGATGCAGAAGCATCACTAGCCCGCCATGGTGTGGGTCGCCATCCTGCATTGTTGCGTTGTCTGCATTCGCAGTGAGTATACCACCACTCTTGGATTCTGTTTATGCTTTCCATCAGGCAGAGTAGAGTCATTTGTCGGGCCATACATAATAAAACATAAAGTTCTTGTAAAGATATGAATACTAAACGTTAAATAGTTATAACCGACTTCAATCTTCTAAATTATAATAGAAAAATAATAATTGGAAATGGAATTACCGTGGGAGAGCCACGCTTCGGCTCGACCGGAGTAATACTATGGCCTCACAGAAAACAGGTGTGAAACAGCGAATGCGCTGTATTTCACCGGAGGCCCATAAACCAACCCCTCCCCCCATCCCCAAAGGGCTTCCCACAGGCAGTGTACAGTCGCGGACAAAAAAAAACATTTTTCCCGTTATCTTTTATTTTATTCTTTCTAGCAAAAAAAGAATGAATGAAATCGGACTCTGTGTTATTGAATTACAACTAAGTACATATTTCGACTTTCATCCCCTCTCTCCAGGAATCCGTGCTGAATTTCGGGATAAAAAGTATCCTATGTCCTACCTCGTAGTATGAACTCAAATCGTGCCAAGTTTCATTTGAATCCGTTCAGTAGTTTCGGCGTGATGCGCGGCCAAGATACAGACAAAAATGAAACAAATTACAGTTTTGGCTTCAGTATCGATTATAGAGAGCCCTCCAAAAAAAATTTTCAAAATATCTTTAATGTACAGAATTGGACCTGTTACATTTTTATTATAAGTATATATAGATGTTTGTGACCCTTTCGCCTAAAAACGAATTTACATGAAACTTCACAGTAATTTAGTTTATACATCAGAATAACACATAGGCTACTATTTATTGCGATAACCGACATATACGTGGGCGGAGCCGCGGGCTTAAGCTAGTCAATAAATATAAGCAAAATCCTATTTGCCGCTGGAATTACAAACCTAGTACATATAACACTACAAACAGCCATCACTTTATGAAACAATCTCACGCAATCCTACACTCAATTTATAGAAATAAATAAATAACATAGTTTCAACCGGTTAACACATAACATTTCACACGTTATCCTAAATAGAAACTGCATATAAAATCGTACGGTGACACTAACGGCTGAGAGGAAAATATTATTTGTCAGCTTGCAACACTAGACATAAAAACTAATGGGGCGTTATATCCGAACACGACCACTATTGATGCATAAAACTAAAGATAAATGTTGCTAGAACTAGGAAGTTTTTGGTATGTCTACTAATTTTGAATTTATCTGTTAGGTTAAGTAGATGCAATATCATTCTTTAATTCATTGCATTTTTAACCCTCGACGCAAAAAGAGGGGTGTTATAAGTTTGACGTGTCTGTCTGTCTGTGGCATCGTAGCTCGCGAACGGATGAAGCGCTTTCAATTAAGTTTTTTTTTGTATGAAAGGTGAGTTACGTGCGAGTGTTCTTAGATATGTTGCATGAAAATCGATTGAGTCGTTTAAAAGTTATGGGGGTGAAAGTGGGGGAGACTAACAGAATGTCTGTACTTTTGTCTGATTACTCGATTAAGTGCTTGAGTAGGGGGTTTTTAATATATAAGTTATTACATTTGGTAAAAAAAAAGATGTATTATTTGCCTAACGTATATTTGGTATCCTACATACATTTATTTAAATATATCAAATCAATATTCTTTATCTTAATCATGATACCCAGTACTTTAAGCGTACCCACTTAAGTTTAATTTAGTGCAAAATACTTTGATAAAATTACAATCCGCCGATATTGCACATTGGACATGATGACCAAAAAATAATATGCAAATTTAAAAAAAAAACCGCATTCAATCTGGACCAAATTTAAATTAAAACCACACGGAAAGCACCAGCTTTTAAACAAAAAAGAATCATCAAAATCGGTTCACCCAGTCGAAAGTCATGAGGTAATAAATATAAAAAAACCGTTGAATTGAGAACCTCCTCCTTTTTTTGAAGTCGGTTAAATATTGCCAGCACTTGTTCCTAATAAATTGAAATAAATAAAAAGAAGAACCTTATCTCAATCGATGATTATAAACATGGCAACACCACAAATAAGTCCGCAGGAACTAATCAGGCCAGTATCTAATTCAAGAAACTTTATTGCCATGCGTTTCTTTCCTTTCAAAATTCAGGCGCCGAACATTTTACTGTTTCACTAAACGAAATTCCTAAACTTGTTAGTATTTAAAAGAACGTTGTGATAAGTAATGATACTGTTATCTTTTACGATATTCATTAGTTAAAGTTAAAAGAGATGGTATTAACTAAGTAACTTGTAAACAGAGTTGATCACCGTGAGATAGTTTTACGCGAATTGATGGTTCACAAACGTCGTCCTTGTTAATTTAATATTTATATAAATATATATAAAATTATATTTATAATTTGATATTTAATAATGGTAGTCTAGTTTTATGTCTATCGGTTATACCTGGCATAAAACCTTCCATTATAAATACTTTACAAAAAAAATATTGAAATCTAACTGAAACATAGTTCCAGAGATTTAAAAGTACTGTTAGTAGTACTATTTCGCAAATTTTGATATTGTTACGAGTGACTTAAAAGTTAAAAGGGACCCATTTTTTTAAAGAGTAGGGGGCAAACGAGCAGGTGTATTACCTGATGGTAAGCGATTACCGCCGCTCATGGACACCCGCAACACCAGAGCCGTCACGAGTGCGTGCGTGGCCTTTGGGAGATTTGGAGGGGGATGAGCCTCCGGTATCCTCACTCGCTCGGTGAAACACAGCGCAAGCGCTGTTTCACACCGGTCTTCTGTAAGGCCGTGGTATCACTCCGGTCGAGCCGGCCCATTCATGCCGAAGCGTGGCTCTCCCACGGTGATCCCGACCCGAGCGTATTCAAATACTGTTGAAGCGATAGTTAGATAGACAAGTTTGAATATTTTAATGGAACATAACATACAGTCACGCCTTTTTCCGAGAGGGGTAGGCAGAGACAATTGATCTCCACTTATTACGGTCCTGATACACCTCTTTTGCTTCGTCCACATTCATCAATCGCTGCATGCATACTCGTCGGTTCCTGGTGCCCTTCACATTGCCCTTTTTGAGAACATCGCCAATTGGGTCGGTAATGTTCGCCGTGGACGACCTCTACCGACACTTCCAAACACATTCGCTCTATGAATACCTTTCGTGAGTCTTCTATCATCCATCCTCTCTAAATGGCCAAACCATCAAAGCATGCCCATTTCAATTCTTGTCACTACATCTTCTTTCAATCCACAACGTTCTCTTATAACTACATTCCTGACTCTGTCATTCATTTTCACATCACACATACTTCTTAGGGACCGCATTTCCACAGCATTTATTCTACTTTCGTGCTTCTTCTGCCATACCCAAGATTCGTTAACATACATAAGGGTTGGGACGACTACCATTGTGCACAGCTAAAGGCGCCTATTTTCGATACGTTTTTGTTAGCAACAAAGGAGTGCAGGGCACCATTCACGTTATTTGCCGCTTTCACTCATGTACTCCATTCTTTGTGAACATCAAACCTAAATACACAAACTCCCCCACTTGCTCTACTTTCCCATCTTCAATCGTAATATTCAAGTCATTCAAACTATTTTGCCATTCAAAAATCACAAATAATCAAAAGAACCACAAATACTATTAGATGTATTTAGTGAAAAGCTTTTAATGAAATGAAATTACAAGGGAGAGCCACGCTTGGGCATGAATGGAATTTCGCCGAGTGAGTGAGGTTACCTCCTCCGGTATCCTCAATCCCCAATAACCCCAATCCCCTACCTCCCCCCCCCCCCATCCCCAAAAGGCCGGCAACGCACTTGTGACGCTTCTGTTTTGCAGGTGTCCATGGGCGGCGATAATCGCTTACCATCAGGCGATACGTCTGCTCGTTTGCCAGCCTATATATTCCATTAAAAAAAAACATAATTCAATATTTATTATTTTTCACAACGCCATCTAGTCCCAAGCTAAGCAGAGCTTGTGTTATGGGTACTAGACAACTGATACAAATACATATATACTTTTTTTGTAAATACATACATATTATACATAGAAAACACCCCAACTCCGAAACAAATATTTGTAGATCATACAAACATTTGGTCCGACCCGGGAATCGAACCCGAGACCTCATGATCAGCAGTCGCACACGCCAACCGCGAGACCAACGAGGCAGTCGAATTTCGTATTAATTTGTGTAGATTTATACACGTATAATATTTATATACCATAAGTCTCCTTGTTAATTCCTAATGTACACAAAACTCAGATAGGTATTGGAAAGCCACAAATCTCACGTTGACATTGTAATGTAGTCAAATAGAAGATATAAAGTGCCGTCATTGCTCCACAATACGATGTACAATTGAATAACGATTTTAATGCGCACACGGCGGACAGGGGTCCAACACAGTAGTGTTGTGTTACTGGCGTTATCGATAAAAATGATTGAAACAACAATATAATTATATAACTTTTAACTAATTTATATGCACTAGCGATAGAATTCGACCAATTTGAATGTCTTTTTTGAATTAATTTCAATTAAAATTCCTATTATTATAGTCTAGATTATTGTATCATGAAAGGTTAGAATATGTACCGGACTCTTATAGTTTGTGTAGTGAATTTACATAATATAAACTTTACAGCATAATATTTAAAAAGTTGAGCTTTCTGTACATCTGAAAAAGTTTTAGGCCCTGTCCCTATCCAGCAAAGGAGGTAGTGAACCAATTCCTGTAACGGGTAGTTTTTAATGGTTCATGATTTCATGATTCAAATCTCACTCAACTATTGTCCATACTAAGGTTCCTTGAAACCGAAGAGATATTTAGTTTGGTTAAGTTTTATTACCCACCAGTATTACAATTAACATTCCTTTAAAATAAAAACGCTTTCAATCATTACAAAGAAAATCTCTAAGCTATGAATTATCGATAGAAATTGCCGCAGTCTTGACTGCGAACATCACTAATTTAGAGATCTAAATTGTATTGCACTTGTGAGAAACACAAGTCGTCACAATGGCGGTCGAGTGGATACGGGACACGGTTGTTTGATCATCAATCCCGAGGACATGCCAAAACATTTGGAACAACACATTTGCAGTCAGAGAAACTTTGAACATGCGTGCAGAGTTTAACTCTTGGTTAGATTGAGATTCATTATACTAGGTTTTAGCCCTCATCAACAGTACTGTTATTCTGAATAAAAGTTTCTCAAAATTTATTTAAAATTGCATGGATTTTAACCGACTTCAAAAAAGGAGGAGGTTCTCAATTCGACTGTATTTTTATGTTTGTTACCTCAGAACTTTCGACTGGATAAACCGATTTCTATGTTTTTTTTATTTAAAAGCTAATGCTTCTCGTGTGGTTCCATTTCAATTTGGTCGAGTTCTTGAAGTATGTTTTTTGTGTTAAATTTTGGTAATTTATTCTATAGAATATTATTATTAAGTTTGTCGAATTGGTATGTCAAATCTATTACAAACGAGAAAAGAATTGCCATAAACAGGTTTTCTGAATGACTGTGATAGAAAATTTTTAACAAAAAAAAACCGAAAGAAAGAAAAGAAAAGAAAATAATCATGAAAATCGGTTCACCCAGTCGAAAGTTATGAGGTAACAAACATTAAAAAAAGTCGAATTAATAATCTCCTCATTTTTTTAAGTCGGTTTAAAAATGTGTGTTGTTTGTCTGAAAGTCTCATGCTTTTTTTTAGTTTCACTATAATGTTTAGTTGATTAATAAGTAAGTATAAAGTTGTTTGCGTGTAGTGTAAAGATCTCAGCGCTGTTGCAACTAATAAGACTAAAATATTATCGATACAAACTTAATACTGAAACTACGAGGCAAGAAAAGTAATTATGTAGGCTTGTATAAACAAGTTATTGGCCCCCATAAGCAAGTTATAAAACAAACAAGCACCTCATTGTAACGCATTATTATAAATGTACGTTTAACAACGTGAGGAATATAATTTAACGAAGTATGCATACATTGTAACGAGAATTTAGTGTTAATTATAATTATCGCATGCACTAAATTGATATTGTTTTAGTGAAGAAAGGTGTGAACATGAGAGAGGTCTCCTTGAACTTGGTGAACTGTAAATAGTTCGCTTTTTACTATAGTCTTTCTTTGATAGTTAGTTGAAATAGAAGGTCAAAGATACTTATTGAGTTGATTTACGATAAATCATTTAGTGTATTCTTAGGGTCTTAGGGTCATGTAACTCAAAAGGCAAGGAAACTCAATGATGCAGAAGCATCTCAATAGGCCGTCATAGTGAGTGTCACCATGCTGCGTTATTGCATTGACTGCACGGTTGGCCTAGTGGTTTAAGCGGTCGCCACGCCACTTTCTACTGCGCCAAGTGTTGTGCGTTCAAATCCTACATGGGACAACACTTTGTGTAATTCACAAATTGTTATTCGGAGTCTGGATGTTCTTTGGGTCCGTTTCATCTATGGTTGTTAAGTCTCCCGCGACACAGGATGTACATTCCTAATGCAAGAGTTATATTACAAAAAAATTTTTTTACTCACAATGAATATGGTGACCACTACTCTTGGATTCTAGTCATACTTTCCATCGGGCAGAGTAGGTAGAGCCACTTTGGCAGGGTCATATAATTATGTAAAAAATGTGTAATCGTGACTACTATAAAATAAACTACACATTGATGCAGAAGCATCACTAGGCCGCCATAGTGTGGGTCACCATGCTGCATTGTTGCATTCGCAATGAGTATGGTGACCCACCCCTCTTGGATTCTTCTTATGCTTTCCATCAGGCAGAGTAGTCATTTTGGCAGGACCATACATAAAAGAAAAAAAATTGTGGGTTTATCAAAACATTTTATTTCAGAAACACTTTTCGTCACAGTACATTTCGCCTCGTTGCTTACAGTATACCAAACATCGTACCGGATATCACAACTGTTACTTCTACGTGCAAGTACTTCCAAAAGCATAGGTATTTGATCTGAAAACAATTTTAATTAGTTCGCTACTGTTTGATGGTATGTTCAGTAATATACTTCACCCCAACTACATCCACTCGATTTTTATTCTTAATACATGCTGATAAGGTTAAAATTTCTATGTGTAAGTACAATATGGCGCCAAAAGAAATCCTTTTGTTCTGAATCCCTTTGATACGGTTTAGAGACTTTGATTTGACGTTTGTTCTCGCCTTTCTTTTCAAGTCAGTTTGATATCACGGTTTATCGTTTTATAAATAATTTATTGGTTTGTAAATGGTGATAAAATTCTAGGTGAATGCGCGGATTTCAGCTTCATCGCTTAACTGTAAGGTGGGTGGATGTTATTTCTGATTTCGCAGCATTTATCCTTCTGATATCTGAATAATGTTTGCAAACTGTTTCTAAATTTCGTTGCGCATCTCATTTTATTGTACCTATATATCGATGGCTCCCACGTAAGTATTATCCATACTAATATTATTAAGTACATAATTCGTAATTAACTTTGTCTGTGTGTTTATCTGTCTGTCTGAGTGTTACGCTTTCAAGGCTAAACTGCTGTCTCCGATATCAGTGAAATTTAGCATGGAGATACTTTGATTCTTGAGAAAAAACATAGTCTACTTTATACAGCCTTACACGCGGGTGGAGCTACGGGCTTAAAAAAACAAACACAGTTTTAAATAAAATAACCACTATTTTATTAGAAACTGTCTGTTTTTTGTTGTAAACAGTTTATAACCTTCGATACGCACTCCTGTAAAATTGAAATTTTGAAAATGAGTCTCTCACTACACATATCTATCAAATTATATGTACTTATATTTTATACTATTTTTACTCAATACGGAACCTGAAAATAGTTTGTAAAGAATCAGAAATGAAATAAAATATTTAAAACTCAAGTACTTTTAAATTGAACTTAACAACTTCAGATTGAAATTAGTCTACGAGACTCTGGTATATATTATTAAATTCATTAATCAAAAATTAAAATGAACAATTAAGGTTTATTCTATATTACTATAGCTAAACCTGTCCCATTTGATTCAGAAGGCTAACCCCTTATTGACAGAAGTCTGTCAATACACGCTAACACACTTGTTAGATTATAAAATAATTAGTAATATCACTAGTACCAATTAATATTCGCCCACACTATGTAATCAATGCAAAACATCTTAATTTAGGTGTTCGTAGTGATGGGACAATACATACCTATGGGAAAAGTACGGACAATTGTATAATTTAATATTAGTATTTTTTTATTTATTTTTTGATATTACGCAAAGCCATCTAATTTTAAACTTATCAGAGCTTGTACTGTGAAAGCTAGGTAGACTGATAGAATACACTATACTTTCTTTTTGTAAAAAAAACCTAACTCCGAAATGAATATTTCCTGATCATACAAACATATTGTTCGACACTGCACCATACATACGCATATTGCTCCAAAGAGACTGTCGAAATTTGTTACTTAGACCATATTTCAAAAGTTATTTTCATGGTAAATCGCAATTGAACAGACAGTCCTCTGATGGTAATTGATTACCAGCACCCATAGACACCTAGAACTCCCTAGATAGAAGTGAATTGTTGCTCTTTAATTTTTTAAGTAAAAAAGTACTTTTACGATAAAAGCATGCTTCTAAATTTAAGGAACCAATTACTTCTTGCTTCTACTTCTTAGTTCTATGCAAAATAACTACCTATAAATAGTATTCTTAGTCAGTTTTTGTCTTCTGACTTAAACTGAGTCTTTTATCTCTCTTTTAAAATTCCATCTCGTCTGTTGGTTTTGCTGACACTAAATCTTTGGCGGATAAATTCATTGAAATCATAAGTTCTTCTTTCTTAACTTACACTCACACATTCCTATATTTTTTTCTTCTATACATCCATCTAATACCTTTAAACGAGCAATTCTTGTGTGTATATATATAAACTGTATGTCGGAAACCCTGTCAACGATTTACGGGAAATGTTGTATGCAGGAGGTTTCGCGGGTGATAAATCGATCTAGATAGGATTCATTTAAAAAAAATA
The DNA here is from genome assembly GCA_949125395.1 of Diaphora mendica. NCBI lineage: Eukaryota > Metazoa > Arthropoda > Insecta > Lepidoptera > Erebidae > Diaphora > Diaphora mendica. The sequence goes on along the minus strand of OX421331.1, from coordinate 4,625,073 downwards.
CCAAACAAAAATACCGAGAGAAGCTCGGCCATCCAGGTACTGTACATTAATATCATTAAAACTGTAATTTTGCTCATCTCCATTCGTGATCGCTCTCTTGTTCTATTTGTAGTGAGAGTAAAATAACTAAATTGCTACTTAACTCTAAATTCCTGTACTTTTAGTTCTTGCGCAATATAAAATACATACATTTCCAAATCCCGTACAAGCTTCCAACTACCCATCCCTAGCTACTCCATTCTTGCAGAACTAGAATTGCGTGATATTATCTAAGGCGAATTTATTCGCTGCATATTCGAGTACCGAGTTAATTGCTATGTATCGCACTGTGAAAGCTTGGTTTGTTCCTATTTAGACTAGTGATTAAACCCCCTTTTTAGTCAACTGTACGTATTTATGTTAACTTGCTACTTCAGCAGTAAAGTTATCAAAATAATGAATGCGTCGGTGACGCAGCGGTAGAGAGAAAAGAAAAGAAAGAATATATTTATTAGTCACTCTCACACAAATGTAGGCGCTCATAGCTCAGTTGCACTCGGTGATTAGAAACAATCGCCGAGGGTAAGCAATGCCTGCACGGTCAGTACCTAGATGGGTGACCGCAGGTGGCACAATGCCGTGAGCGTCTCCGTGATTCGGATCATAAGATAACAGTCGTGAAGCTTAGTTGGAGGCCTCTGGGCGGCTTAAGAACATCCAACGGCAAACATTACGTAGCCCCAACGTTGTCTTGCCAGTCCCCAACCCGCACTCGGCCAGCGTGGGGACGTATGGCCGCCACCCTCTCCTGAGAGGAGACCCGAGCCCAGTAGTGGGACATTATGGGTTGTTGACTTGCTTGGCTCACACATAAAAGAGAAATAAGACATTTAACAAGATTAAATAACAAACAAACATAATACAAAACAAACAATTTAAAAACATTGAAATAATCTGGCTGTGTGACTTAAGGGCCACAGCTCAGCTTATGCTACGGTCCTGAAAGTGACCACTGCGCTGATTTTCAGCTGATGTCCAACATAAAACCTCACGGACGCGCGCACAGTTTAAACAATTAAAATATTTACGTAAAAAGAGAGAGTTGCAAAAACATACATGGTAGCGTATGCGACTGCTGTGCTGATGTCTTGGGTTCGATTCCCGTGTCGGACTACATCTGACTATATGATCTGCAAATGTTTGGGTGTTTTCTACGTATAATGTATCTATTTACAAAAAAGGATAAAATTATTATATCAGTTAATCTAGCTGTCATAGTACAAGACCTGCTTAGCTTAAAGCTAGATAGCGTTGTGTGTCAGAAGTTCAAAATATTTATTATTATTTATTTATTTACATAATGCACTTGTTGTAGAAAAAACGGACTAGTCCAGTCGGGATAGACATAAAATTATCCTGAAATAGAGAAAAATCCGGGGAGCGATATTTTTTTTAAAGGCGGTGTTTGGAAGTATAAATCTCGATTTTCGAACTAATCCCGGTAGAGGGTTCGCTGCCATCTTATTTTCATTCTTATTTTATAATATTATTCATTTTTTATTCATTTATTCATTTTCTTTCTTAGAGCAAAAATGACAGTATCCAAAGTTGTTGGAAATTTAATTTCTCACAAGTTTGGTCATTATCATTTTTACGCTAGAATCAATATTTGTAGGTGGTAGGTGCAAGGATATTGATAAGTTTTGTTGATAAGAGATACGCCTACATACAATAAATACAACTAATTTAAATAAATTTTCTACTACATATATCTATTAATAAATGAACTATATATATTTTTAAATATAACATACACAAATTTAATATTATACATAGGTATATGACTTAATGTGACTCACAGTCGGGTGCTACGGTTGTGACTGTACCGACAATTCAACCCGAAGAAGTTCGCGTACTTTAGTCTTGAATGTAAGATGGTTTGTAGTCATCCTGATGTCGGCGGTAAGTGCATTCCACAGAAGAACAGACTGCACATAAGGAAGAATGGATAAAGTCCGAGGTGTGAGGGGGGCATAGAAGAAGCATATTGTTTGTAGAACGAAGATTTCGGTCGTGGTTTTAGCATAAGAAACGAAAATGAGGAGCAAGGTATTCAGGTACCGATGTTTTAAAGAGTTATGTTTATGAGTTGAGGAATGAAAATTTAATACTTATTTAATATTATACTATCTGTCTGATGATAAAACCGTAGGAGAGGCAGCTTGGGCATGTATGTTTCAGGGTCGTTCAGAATGACACCACATCTTCTAAGAAAACCGTTTTTAAATTATTTCTTTTTACCAAGTGAGTAAGGTTATCTGAACCCAAAACCCCTGATTTAGGTTCGGGCACTCAAGAAGCAGCAAAGCACTTAAACCTCTAGAGTTGCAAGTGACACTGGATTATCTGGATCTGAAAGTAAATGTGTGACAATAAAAGTGTTTAAGGAAGAATCTGTGTGGTGACGGATTAAGAATGCAAAATATCTCCAACCCTATTCATCCCATGGGTGTCGTAAGGGAGCAACTACGTAGACGGATGAACGGACCACTATGGAACTTGTAGTCAACAAGTTCCATACTTGTTGACTAGACTAAAAGATGCAGCAGCATCACTAGGCCGCCATGGTGTGGGTCGCCATACTTGTCTGCATTCGCAGTGAGTATGGTGACCGCCACTCTTGGATTCTGCTTATGCTTTCCATCAGGCAGAGTAGAGTCACTTTGGCGGGCCATACATAAAAAAAATAAAAAAAATAAACGACTTTTTCCTGCAATATACAGTTTAAAACACACATTTTCGAACATTTGCAACTAAAACTTACATTTAAACTGTTAGTTGTTTATAATCAAACAGTCTTCCGTCCAAAAACATCCCAACAGCTCATTCCTCAACTGTCAAATAACTGAACTTTTTCTTTCTCGAAGTAAAATACTTTAAAACTCCTAAAACACATTAACGTAACTAATGACTACCCATCTAATTAACTATCCTAGGCTCGGCGCTATTCCGTGACAATCTCAGCAGCTCAGCACATCTACCAATTAGCCGTTTGTTGAGTAAAAAGTCAGTGTAAAAAGACCAGAAAGATGGTATCGGACGATGGCGCCGAGGACAAACAACAAGCGAACATTGTGGGAATTGTAAGGAGGTTTAAAAATAAGAATTAAATTTAAAATTCCGATGGAGATTGCCGTAAATGTCAACCGGCTTGTTACAAAGGGTTTTGCTATTTATACGACCCGTATATTATAAATATGGTACTATATGACCAGGTTGGCAGAAGAATATTGTAAACTATGGGTACTCTGGTAAGTCCTTTGTATATGCAATTGCTCTTTCCGTACATGACCTACCTCTTTAGATGTACACCCAATTTTCCCGTTTTAATTTCTCAAAGCCAACAAAAATCTTATCTCTATCACGCGAGTGAGATCAAAAGTCCAAACCTTGGTGAAAAGTGTGCATTGATTCGTAATTAAAATAAATTTAATTACAATACAAAAAACAAAAACATTGAAACCTAGTTGTTAAGGCAATTCAAAGTTTGAAAAACAATAGGTACAAGTTTTTAAATACAAATAAAGACCAAAGCGGACAGCACTAACGAAACTGATAAAAGGATTAATTTAATTGCCATACACGATTGTAAGGTCGAGATTTATTGAGAATAAATTATGTTAATATTTATTATTGTATCGATTCAATTAACATTACATGTGGTAGATTGTTTTGCTCTTACAGTTTCTATTTTAAGATTCAGCTGGAAATTCTTTTGATCTCAATGCACTTTATACATACAGATGACATCGCGCCTTGAGTATTGGCTTTGTATTCTGGAACAGTCGCAACATCGCATTTTATTAATAAATGTCCACCAAATTTATAGTTTAGGCGAATTGTGTATATGCATTATTATCTTTAAGTTAATTATGTTTGAAGCAAGGCAAAAGAGACCTTAACATACTTTGTTCAATCCTCTCGCCAATGCAGCGATCACCTTGTGACGTTTGAAATACCTATAGGCCCATGTTATAAGCATACAATCGCTAAAACTAGTTCATTGGCAAGAGCAATGAACGACGGCTGTGTCACCATCTTCTTATTCTAAACTAATGCATCAAGCACTTACTGGAGTTGCGTGATGTCCTTGATCTCGTCGGCCGCTGATGGGGTACCCCACTGCCGCGTCACACATACATGCTCCAGAATGCTGTACAATCTTCAAGGAATTCCAATTACAATACACTCTTATTAGCTATCGCGGATCGCGCCCCTTTGAACGTGACTACTAACACTCGCGAGTCCAACCCAGACCAATCATAGCGGTCACCGACGAAACACCGTGTGGTTGGAAAATTTGCTAAATATCAATTCAATTAACTTAAAACCGGCAGTCAATTACGAAGCTCCAGCTCGACCGATCCAAGCGTCTCAATAGTACTGCTGTCAACGTCAAAACGTCAAACTAGAAAAATGACAATCAAAAATGTTGCCATTACAATGACGTTAAATTTCTAACATACTTATAAACCAATAAAAACACATAGGTAATACGTCACACAAACACAATACGTCTATGTAACATACAAATAATTTTACCAAAGAGGAAAGAACTCCGTCGCTCTTACTCTTCTATTCTCCTTCGAACTCCTTCCCATAGCACAAGTCGCTATGACAACTCCTTTAGTGTTGCCGCTGTGCGGCTGTGGAATGCCTTGCCGCTGGAAATACGTACCAGTCCTTCTCTGAATGTCTTCAGGAGGAGAACCAGAGATTATTATCTCTACCTTGAATGATCAGGCCTTTAGTATATGTACGCCTGTCTGTGTATTTACAAATCTATATACATATATAAAAGAGGAAGGTGACTGACTGACTGACATACCCAGAGATCAACGCACAGCCCAAACCGCTGAAGCTAGAATCCTGAAATATTGCATGTAGGTTCTTTATATAACGTAAGTGAGTACTAAGAAAGGAATTTTTGAAATTCCACCTCTAAGGGGGTAAATCAGGGGATGAAAGTCTGCGTGAGCGAAGCCGCGTGTAAAAGCTAGTTATATATTTATTTAAATGCTATGGAAATAAATATTGTTATAGTTTGAATTATGTGTTTTTTCTTCTGCCTATTAATTAGTACACATGACTTAGCCCTTACATTCTTCACTATCGTCTAGTCATTCTAAGGTTATCTGGAAGATAACTCATGTTTGGGTTAAGCTCGCTCTTGTACATTTTATTTCCTTGTAATTAAAATGTTTTCCATTTGTGTACCTACAATATAGAAAACGTAAATAAATAAAATAAAAACTAATGGTACTATGTAACTTGATCTACAAATATGTTATTTATTCAATACTTAATCACTGTTATTCTTATTTTTACTGACCCATGGAACTTTGTTAGCGTCCCTTTTCAATCATACTCGGTTTCTATTGGTCCAAGCGTGATGTTGACTATCCTATGTGGGGCGCACCAGCAAAACACACTTATAAAAAAACGTGAAAAATCAGTAAGATAGTTTCGGAGTTCATAGTGAGCAACAACAGGACACAAATATTATGTAGGTACTAGTTGTTGCCCGCGGCGCCGCCTACGTGTATGTCGGTTATAGCGGCAAATAATAGCCTATGTGTTATTCTGATGTATAAGCTATATTACTGTTAATTTTCATCCAAATCCGTTCAATGGTTATTGCGTGAAAGAGTAACAAACGTCCATCCATCCATCCATCCATACTTACAAACTTTCGCGTTTATAATTTTAGTAGGATATTTAAATAAAATGTAGTCGTACTAACCGATATAACCTATTCTTCCCACTTTTCGTTTTCTTTTACATAGAAAAGATACCATTTTTTTATAGATACTAGGTTGTTCAATAAATTATTCTTTTATTTAACTAAATCTTCGTTCCGTCTGTCTGTAACTCATGGAGAGATACAATATTTAAGACCTTACATATACCTACCTAATTGTTACTGCTATATTGTGTATCAGTATTTTTTTCTATGTTTTAAATATGTATCTAACAATGACATATTGGTATTTACTCACGCGTATCAAACAGGGTTACTCGTTAAGTTTTAAACCATAAAAAAAAAACAAGTGGTGAAATTTACTCTCTTGAAGACCCATTTTCACATGAATTACGATTCAGACACGTACCTAAACGATGCTTTATATGATTTTTATAAATATTTACTTGTATTGGTCGGTTTATTTTCAGTAGATCCATTGGCCAGATCCATGATGGATCTAGTGAGAATATTTTTTCTCATTACATCTTGATTTCAGCATGTGGATATACTGAGACTTTTTTTCGATTTTTCCCAGAAGATCCATTGGCCAGATCCTTGATGGATCTAAACATGGGAAGAAATACACCATTTCCGTTTATACCTACTGCGAAAAGTTTCCTTTCAATTTTATTCTCATCACAAAATCACATAAACATCATTACGTATGATTATCACATAAAGGCGACTTCAATATTTTGGTACATTCACTTACTTCCGGTGCGTATAACGTGTTGGAAATATAAAAAACAATGAACAAACATGAATTATTAAAGCTCTGCGAACTTTGGCTCTATTCTTTGTTTACCTAAAGCTTCATACACTTGTAAAGTCATTACTGACAGTTTGCCGCAGGAGGACTTACTGTCCTATTGTGATAACGGCCGGTACAATCTGATCGAAACTCCAGGCAATTTAAGGTATTTAATACCTGTTAATCGTGTTATAGTGTGTTTAATTTCATTTGTAATTCATGGAACGCGATTTCATACACTTGATCTTAAAAAACACTTCGAGAGGATTGGCACCGATAGCCGAAATACAGGGACTGCCTAGTTCGGTTACAGATGTTAACTTCACTATTGTCAGCCTATTTATAATTTTAAACCCTGTATTTATATTTGTGAAATAAACAATTATTACTATTATTACTTTTGAAATATTCAGTATCAAAATTCTCCTGCCTTTTGCACGCATCCTTGAGAATGTAATCATTTTCAGGGTTCATCTTTACGTAGGTAGTATGAAATAAAGTCACTTCCGCTATCGGTTCGATTGCATCTTTTAAACTACTCAACGGATTTTAATACAGTTTTCAGTAATAGCTATCTATTAGTATAGTAATTCAAGAGGAAGGTTTAAATGTGTAATACTTGAATATTAAAGTAGAGAAAATTCGGGAAATTAAAAAAACTTCCGTGCGAAGATGGACGCGGTCGCTAGTTTAATAAATTACTGAAAGTAAAAAATGTAAAACAAAATGTCAATAATCAAATATTCTAATGTTTATTAAAATCATTTCTTTTCACGCCATACTTCTTGACGAAAATGCAATTTTAATATTTTGCCATAAAACCAAAAAATATATAAAAGCCGTTTCACAGTATTCTTAGAATATTAGGAATATCCTTCCAATAAATACACAGTTGCCTCTCATTTGTGAATGATTAATGAACCGGACGTGGAACAATTGTCCCATTACCGACCATGGGGTTGTCCATTTGCCTAATCAATATTAATGAGTAAAAATCAAACTGGCCAAAGCTACAGCAGACTTGTGACCGTTGACTTTCAGAAGCAAAAATGAATAGTTAAATCATGATGTTTAATCAGCATTTTTGTTATTTTACAAGTTTTATTAATTTCATAATAATATTGTAAATTCGAACGTAACTCTGTCTGTCAGTTACGTTTAAACGCCTTTACTGCACCTATTTTGATGAAATTTGGTTTGGAGATACTCGTTTCTTGAGGCAGATTTTAAGTTAGGTACTCTTTACCGCGATACCCGATATACACGCGGGTGGAGCAGCTAGCAAAAGCTATCTATCTATACTAATATTATAAACGCGAAAGTTTGTAAGTATGGATGGAGGGATGTTTGTTACTCTTTCACGCAAAAACTACTGAACGGATTTGGATGAAACTTTACAGTAATATAGCTTATACATCAGAATAACACATAGCCTATAATTTGCCGCGATAACCAACATATACGCGGGCGGAGCCGCGGGAAACAACTAGTATAATATAAATTGGAAAGTAACTTTGTCTGTTTGTCCCTCTGTCTGTTACGCTTTCACGGCTAAACCAATATACCGATTTCAATGAAATTTGCATCCCTATGTTACCAATTAGTATGTTGTAAAACTTCACTAGACTGTGTCATGGAAGCTCACTTTCTTTATGTCAATGTCGGTGCTAAAACACGTCTGTGATTTTTACCTATATAAGTCTGTGTGAACTGTAATAAACCATCCTGAAGGTGTCTTTTACTGAAGCTTCAAAACACAACAGACACTTTAGCTACTCTTTAACGCGATAACCGATATACACGCGGGTGGAGCCTTGAGCAAATTTTTTATCGATATGATTTAAGCTATAGTTGTTAAACTAGAGTATTTAGTACTTATTTGTATAGTCGTCATATCACATTACATTAAGAGCCTTTAACAGTCCACTGCTGGATATAGGCCTCAGCTTAGAAAGGAGCTTTAGGCCTACTTTACCACACTGACCAGATGGGTTTGTATAGGGTTTGTTTCAAGTTTTTAACCGACTTCCAAAAAGGAGGAGGTTCTATGTTCCACTGTATGTATTTTTTTTTTTTTATGTATGTTCAGCGATTACTCCGTCAGTTGTGGACCGATTTTGAATTTTTTTTTTGTATTCGAAAGGGTATGCTTCCGAGGTGGTCCCATTGCCAGCAAATCAGGATCTGGTGATGGGATCCCGGAGAAATCGAGGGAAACTCTCACTTTTTATAGGCACATACTATGTTTTTCGTATATTTTCTGAAGTTACACTGGTATTTGCGTCTGGTAGTCATCATTTTATGATGAGCTGATGATGTAAGGTACAACTCCTTAACGGTTAGGAGTTGGAGGATAAATCTTTAAATATCATATGTATATGTGTTACCTTTTAGGTAAGCTGATGATGGAAGGTGGAAGGTACAACTCCTCAACGGTTAGGAGTTGGAGGATAATTCTTTCAATTTCATACGTATCTAAAGACCTTCAGTCGTATACTTTCAAGTTATTTAGGTGAACTGGTGATAGAAGGTTAAACTCTTCAACAGTTAGGAATTAGAGGATGATTTCAATATTACACGTACATTTAGACCTTCATTTGTATTCTTGATGATGAAATTTGATGAAATAGTTCAACTTACTACTTACCTACTATTGTTTGCACTAAAAACTGAAAAATAAAAACTTTTTATAAAAAAAAAACCGACTTCCAAAAAACATCCAACGAAAACTCTCTGCCAAAAAAAACACTTAAAAGCGTAAATTAAACTGGTTCTTCATAAATTGCCTATACCTAATTCTTCATTCATTTAAATAGTAGTATTATCATGTGTGCTAGGTACCTAAAATCTGTTTGAAGTGAACAAATCTTGTATACAAGTGAAAACGCGAATTTAGAGTTAAAGTTCATGAGTCATGAGCAGACCCTAATCTTCTAATTATCATTTCTTAAATCAATTAAACATCCCAGATAACTCTAATTAACATGTAGTTCTATATCTCTCTTTTTAACCGACTTCCAAAAAGGAGGAGGTTCTATGTTCCACTGTATGTATTTTTTTTTTTTTTTTATGTATGATCACCGATTACTCTGTCAATTGTGTACCGATTTGGAATTTTTTTTTGTATTCGAAAGGGTATACTCCCGAGGTGGTCCCATTGCCACCATATCAGGATCTGATGATGGGATCCTAGGTAAACCGAGAGAAACCCTCATTTTTTATAGACACATACTATGTTTTTCGTATATTTTCTGAAGTTACACCGGTATTTGCATCTTCGTTCTAACAGATTCTAGGTACCTAGCACACATTATAATACTACTATTTAAATGAATAAAGAATTAGGTATAGGCAATTTATGAAGAACCAGTTTATTTTACGCTTTTAAGTGTTTTTTTGGCAGAGAGTTTTCGTTGGATGTTTTTTGGAAGTCGGTTTTTTTTTTATAAAAAGTTTTTAGTTTTAAAGGACTTTAACCCTAATAGAGTATGCCAGTCTCAAAAGGCCAATATCAATTTACATATTCTAAGCTAGATTGTACAATTTAATAGCTTTTTTGATGTCGGTATAGCCTAAACATTTTGAGTTATACTGACATTAATTATACATTTTTTTTGAATTGATTCTCCATCAACAAACGTTAAACACAACACAATGTTACACATCTCACAATTGTAACAAGTTCCTTCCTTCCATCATGTAGTTCAAATAAATATTTCGTGTTCTGAAACAATTTTCGCTTTATAAACTGAGATGTTATCGGCTTATCTTCAGTCGATGATAATTATCTGATAGAGGTCAGAAAGCTTTCCCTCTAGTTGATATTTACGATATAACCCCATAGTGAGCTCTGGCCATAGCACCTCTGGCCTGTCACCTGACATTATCAAAGGTACAGCAATTGAGGCAGGCCTGAGAATGACGAAAGTTAAAGAATAGACAACGCTAGAACGTTGTCGGTCTAATCTACTTGTTCTTCGTTGTCTTATAAGGCTGTGTTTTGGACCTCATTATTTATTTATTTAGTTAATTTAATAATCGCACCTATCTATCAAGACTACATCCTCTCATCTTGTACTTGTTCTGCCGACTTCTGCCTCTGGATCTTCAACCGCAGATGTTGTTTGTGGGGCCAAATTGCTTATGTAGTCAGACAGCCTCCTCTTTATGTGACCGTAGCCCGCCGTAATAAAAACAAATAGTATTATAATCTAGGTGCCGTAGTAGAGAACGGTTAAGCTTTAAGTTAAGATTATGTGTTTCTTTCTTTATTAATATTATTTTATCATATTAACACGCTTTTTGTTTTCTTAAAACTAGTAGTCGTAGGAAAGCGTGTTTTTAGTTATTTTTAAAGAAATTATTTCATGATGACGAATTATAGTGTGTCGTATCGAAGTATTTTTGGAAAAAAAACTCAAGTCCACTCAACTCTATCTTTTTTTAGGTAAACATTAAAGTTATGAGTTTTATAAACAAGTGAAGAACAAAGCAAACACATGGCCATCGTTACAAAGTAACGCCACCCTCTTATAATACAACTAGCTGTTGCCCGCGGCTTTGCTCACGTGGAAGTTGATTATATGTTTTTAATTAAAACTGTGTAAGTATCTATGAATACTGTGTTCATGTTTTTAAACGTATTTATTTATAATCAATATTCCATTAAAATTGACTTTCATACACACTTTCGACTCTTATTTTAATCCCTTTAGGAATAGAATTCCCATAAATGCTAAAAGCCTGAATACAAACTTTCAGGCTACTAAATAAAAAAATGACGGACTTCCAGTCTAGCCTAGGGATAGAATATCCAGAAACGCTTAAATACGTATCTCATCATCATCATCGCAGTCCACATCTGGACATAGGCATCTCCAATTGCACGCCACTTGGTTCGATCCTCAGCTTCTCTCATCCAGCTCCTGCCAGCCGTCTTGGGCAGATCATTATTCCACCGGGCCTGTGGACGTTCTACGCTTCGTTTGCCGAGACGCGGTCACCACTCACAAACCCGTTTACCCCAACGGTTATCAGTTTTGCGGCTAATATCGCCAGCCCAATGTCACTTCAGTTTGCTTATCCTGTGGGCTACGTCAATGACCTTGGTTCTCTGCCGGATCACCTCATTCTTGATGCGATCCCTTAGAGAAACGTCGAGCTTTTGTGATGAGAAAAATAAATCATTATTATTATTATTATAGCCCTCTCCATAGCACGCTGAGTGACTTTGAACTTTTGGACCAGCCGTGTCGTAAATGTCCACGTTTTAGCACCGTATGTCATGACGGGTAGGACGTATTGATTGAAGACTTTCGTATTTAGGCACTGTGGGATTGACAATGAAAAGACCCGACGAAGTTTCCTAAACGCTGCCCAACCCCGCTGAATTCTCAGGTCCACCTCGTCCTCGAAGTTGTTTCTACTTAACTGCAAAGTCTGCCCGAGGTACCACACATATTTTTGAACAACTTCGAGATCGGCACCGTGAACCACAACCGGTTCCGGTAGAACATGTTCGTACATACGTATCTCATTTTTAATCAGTAGCCATAAATAAAGTTGCATGTTTCTTACTTCAAGAATGACGGACTTCCAGAATAACCTATATACGAAATTTCAACCCCTATTTCACCCCCTCTGGGGTGGAATATCTAGAAAGGCTTAAATATGTATCTACTCATTTTTCATCAGTAGCCTAAAAATAAAGTTTCATAATTCTAACTTAAAAAATCACTAACTTCCATAAAAAAATTCAACTTCTATTTCACCCCCTTAGGGGTAGAATATTAAGAAACGTTTAAATACTTATCTATTTATTTTAAATCAGTACCCCAAATATAAAGTTTCATGTTTCTTACTTAAAAAATGACGAACTTCCGTACAAACTTTCAACCCCTATTTCACCACCTTAGGGGTAGAATATTCAGAAACGCTGAAACACGTTACAATTCATTTTTAATCAGCAGACAAAAAATAAAGTTTCATTTTTTTAACTTCAAAAATGACGGACTTCCAGACTGACCTATATACGAAATAACAACCCCTATTTAACCTCTTAGGGGTAGAATATCCAGAAACGCTTAAATACGTATCTAATATTTTTTAATCAGTAGCCCAAAACTAAATTTTCATGATTTCACTTAAAAAATGACGGACTTCCTTACAAACTTTCAACCCCTATTTCACCCCTTTCGGGGCATAATATCCAAAAACTCCTTAATACGTATCTAATCATTTTTATTTAGTAGCCCAAAAATAAAGTTTCATATTTCTTATTTTAAAAATTACGGACTTCCATACAAACTTTCAACCCTTTTTTCACCCCCTTAGGGGTAAAATATTCAGAAACGCTGAAACACGTATCAATTCATTTTTAATCAGCAGCCAAAAAATAAAGTTTCATGTTTCTAACTTCAAAAATGACGGACTTCCAGACTGACCTATTTACGAAATAACAACCCCTATTTCACCCCTTAGAGGTAGAATAACCAGAAACGCTTCAATACGTATCTACTCATTTTTAATCAGTAGCCCAAAACTACATTTTCATGTTTCTCACTTAAAAAATGACGGACTTCCTTACAAACTTTCAACCCCTATTTCACCCCTTTAGGGGAAAAATATCCAAAAACTCCTAAATACGTATCTAATCATTTTTATTGATTAGCCCAAAATTAAAGTTTCATATTTCTTATTTAAAAAATTACGGACTTCCATACAAACTTTCAACCCCTATTTCATCCCCTTAAGGGTAGAATATCCAGAAACGCTTAAATACGTTTCTACTCTTTTTTAATCAGTAGCCTATAATTAAAGTTTTATGATTCTAACTTAAAAAATATGACGAACTTCCATAAAAAAATTCAATCTCTATTTCACCCCCTTAGGGGTAGAATATTCAGAAACGTTTAAATAAGTATATATTCATTTTAAATCAGTACCCCAAAAATAAAGTTTCATGTTTCTTACTTAAAAAATGACGAACTTCCATAGAAACTTTCAACCCCTATTTCACCCCTTTAGGGGTAGAATATTTAGAAACGCTGAAACACGTTTCTATTCTTTTTTAATCAGTAGCCCAAAAGTAAAGTTTCATGTTTCTTACTTAATAAATGACGAACTTCCATACAAACTTTCAACCCCTATTTCACCCCCTTAGGGGTGGAATTTCGAAAATTCCGTTCTTAGTGCTCACTTACGTTATATAAAGAACCTACATGCAAAATTTCAGGATTCTAGCTTCAGCGGTTTGGGCTGTGCGTTGATCTCTGGGTATGTCAGTCAGTCTGTCAGTCAGTCAGTCAGTCACCTTACTCTTTTATATATATATATAGAAGATCTGTTGTCTATGCGATACTCATATATTCATTCATTGATATATTATACATACACGGTATATCTCAATGCATATATTTTATCTTTTTTTTTTTTTTATGGAATAGACCGGCAAACGAGCAGACGTATCGCCTGATGGTAAGCGATTACCGCCGCCCATGGACACCCGCAACACCAGGCGGTCACAAGTGCGTTACCGGCCTTTGGGGGATGGGGGGGGGAGATAGGGGGAGGGGTTGGGGTATGGGCCTCCGGTATCCTCACTCACTCGGTGAAACACAGCGCAAGCACTATTTCACACCGGTTTTCTGTGAGGCCGTGGTATCACTCCGGTCGAGCCGGCCCATTCATGCCGAAGCGTGGCTCTCCCACGGTCGAAGTCTGAAGAAGACATCTTCTTCAGAATGAATCTGTGTATTACACAAATTATACAATCTTCCAAATGTACAATGATAACCTACTGTTCTATGTCCAATTTATCTAGCAATAGATTTCTCTAATAGTCTCGACTTGTTGAACTTTAGTCAATCTCGAGTGTTCATCTTAATAGCTTTAAGGAAATCGAGACTCACATTGCTAGTGTTAGCTCGTTAAATGTGCTCAATTATCGTGCCTATTATAATAATTATCATGTAAAGACTGGCGTTTGATCAGATACATTTTATCGTAAAACGCTTGTGGAACTCGGATAATCCTGATTTCTTCTAGGATAAGGCCGTGGGAGAGCCACGCTTCGGCATGAATGGGCCGGCTCGACCGGAGTGATACCACGGCCTCACAGAAAACCGGTGTGAAATAGTGCTTGCGCTGTGTTTCACCGAGTGAGTGAGGATACCGGAGGCCCATACCCCAACCCCTCCCCCTATCTACCCCCCCCATCCCCCAAAGGCCGGTAACGCACTTGTGACGCCTCTGGTGTTGCGGGTGTCCATGGGCGGCGGTAATCGCTTACCATCAGGCGATACGTCTGCTCGTTTGCCGGTCCATACCATAAAAAAAAAAAAAAAAAAAAAAACAGCACAAAAAGAAATAAAATTTACTTTGTGCCTCAAAAGTGTTAGAACAATACATAGACATTATGTTCTACTAAAATAGCCCTACATTATTGTTTGTATTACTAGCTTTTGCTCACGTCTCCGCCCGCGTTTATGTCGGTTAGTGTTAAGAGTGTCTTTCCTCAAGTATCAAAGTATCCCCAGGCAAATATCATTGAACTTGGTGCAGCGGTTTTGGCGTGACAGCGTAACAGAAATACAGAGTTACTTTAGAATTTATAATATTATAATGGATAACATAGCAATATTATTAACTAGCTGGGCTTCGCGGTGTCACTCGCGGTTGTTGTTGTAAAGGTGCAGGCACCGCCGCGGGGCGAAACTTGTTTAAAAAAAATGCTTAGTTACTTCTTATATCATCAGTTATCTGCTAGTGGAAGTCCCATCAAAATCGGGAAAACTGTTCCAGAGATTAGCCGGAACAAACAGACAGACAAAAACGTTAGTAATATTTTTTAACCGACTTCAAAAAAAGGAGGAGGTAGTCAATTCGACTGTATTTTTTTTTATGTTTGTTACCTCATAACTTTCAACTGGGTGAACCGATTTTGATGATTCTTTTTTTATTTTAAAGCTGGTGCTTCCTGAATGATCCCATTTAAATTTGGTCCAGATTAAAGTCGGTTATTTTTTTGTTATTTTTTTTTATGTAAGTACTAAAGTACTATATATATATACTCATATTCATTTAGTGGAAAGTTGTTTATTTGAAATAACAAACATACACTTTCAAGTTTATTTATTTGTCAAGATTACCTACGAATACGACCTATACATTGACCTACGAATACGCTGAAAGAAAAGCACTCATCATTCTAAAGCCGGACATACCCGTTCAAGTATACTTGCGCAAATCCTATCACCGTGGGAGAGCCACGCTTCGGCATGAATTGGCCGGCTCGACCGGAGTGATACCACGGCCTCACAGAAAACCGGTGTGAAATAGTGCTTGCGCTGTGTTTCACCGAGTGAGTGAGGATACCGGAGGCCCAACCCCTCCTCTTATCTCCCCTCCCCATCACCCAAAGGCCGGCAACGCACTTGTGACGCCTCTGGTGTTGCAGGTGTCCATGGGCGGCGGTAATAGCTTACCATTAGGCGATACGTCTGCTCGTTTGCCCGCCTATTCCATAAAAATAAAAAACCCAGACTGTTTTGTCTGTCAGTCTCTGTCAAGCACGTTGTGCGTAACAGAGACAGACAGACAGACTTGCGCAAGTATACTTGAACGTGTATGTCCGGCTTAAGCGATATGGGCCACAAACAGCGGCAAAGACAAGTGCTTTCCCGCCTTTTGTGCCCTCTCTAGTCTCTTAAATTACATGTGCCCATGGGTGCTGATAGTGACTTACTACCAGACAAACCGTCTGCTCATATACCACAAAAAAACTCATCTTCATAGGTAAACTCTATGAAACAAACTACATAATATTTGAATCTAGCTGTAAAAAACCCGAGTAAAAGTTTTCAAATTTTAACCTCATTTCTGGCATTCACTGAATAAACCTAACCTTGATAGTCTACCTTGATGTTCTAAATATTTTTAAGTAAATAAAAAGAGTACTGGTGGTGATCTTCACATTCCTTCACAATCTAAAAGCTTTACACCTGTCTTTCTCTAAATAGATTCACATTTAAAACAGCTAACTCTCCAGTTTCATTTGCATCGGCCATTTTTCACATTCGTACGAGATATTGGATGTTGTTTTTAATAAAAATATCATTAAAGGCCTCGAACTTCTTTGATGTAGGTCATAATTCATAAACAGAAGTCGTATATGTCCAGTAGCGTCCATCTGTTATAATTTAATGAGTGCAATTTACACCTTCAAGGCTCGGACCGAATGGCGCTTGCTTTCAACTGCATGGGAGTGAGGTTAAATAATATTACCTCAGTATCATACAGGCACGTCTGAATCGATATATATAGTGTATGCGACTGCTGTGCTTGAGGTCTCGGGTAGGATTCCCGGGTCGAACCAAATTTTTGTATGATCTGCAAATATTTTTTTCGGAGTTTGGGTGTTTTCTATGTATAATATGTACGTATTTACAAATAAAAAGTATGTATGTTTTTAACCGACTTCTCAAAAGGAAGAGGTTCTCAATTCGAACGTATGCTTTTTTTTTTTATTATTTGTGTTCGCGGATAACTTCGTCGTTTATGAACCGATTTTAATGATTATTTTTTTAATGGGAAGGAGACATCCCAACGGTGGTACCACCATACCATACCATAAGGACACTAAGATCTGATGATGGCATCCAAGAGAAATCTTGTCGAACCTTGAAGTCGGTTTTTATTTTGTTAAAATGTTTATATCAGTTGGCTAGTACCCATAACATAAGCTCTGCTTAGCTTGGGACTAGATGGCGTTGTGTGTTAAATGTCCGGAGTATTTATTAATTTACTATTTATTTATTTATCTCGGTAAAGAGTACCCTATACCCTCAAGAATCGAAGTATCTCCATGCCAAATTTCATTAAAGTCAGTGCAGCAGTTTAGTCATGAAAACGTAACAGATAGATATACTTTCGAATTAACAATATTATGTTTGGAGTATGGACTTCGTTTTTAAGAGATCGTACTCAAATCTCTCAACAACTTTTTTAAATATACAATACATAGTTTGTTATATACTACTAATGGAGATTTTTTAACAACAGAACTCATTTATCAGCAAGTTTAACCTAAATATATAATTATAAAACACTCAGTTTCATAAATCAGAAATAGCAAAGCCAGCACAAAACGAGCGGAACGCGCATCGAACGCGCAAAACATCCTGCGAACGAGGAAACAGCGCGCGTGCGCCGTAAACTTCCTGCGACGTGACGTGCAGCTTGGAATGAAAGTAAGCGCATGGATAAGATAATATTTAAAATATTGTTTTTAATCCCTACAATGGTTTCATCCAACAAAGTAACAAGACAGCAAGTAATCTGTTGGAACAATACACGACTATAGAGACCCACGGACACCTACAAATCCGAAGTCACAAGTGAATTTTAGCCATTGACCTCGTTCCCCTCTCTCCTCGTATCAATCAATCCTCTTTGTTGATATTTATAAGAATATGATATAACTAATAAGTTATATCATATTCTTCTGGGTTAGATACATAAATTATTATATTATTTATATTTATATATATTAATAAATACAAAATATAATAATTTATGTATCTAAGCCAGAATAACGACTTCGCTAAACAAATATTTTATCTAATATAAACCCTGAAGTAAGTACTCTTACCGTATTTAAAGATATTGTTTGCATTCGGTATACAATACTTGTAAACGGTTTTCTCTCTTAACATCGAAAAGCCATTGTATTTAGCTTCAATCTATCGAGATTTGAATGTCAGTTCTCAAGACCTTTAACAATGACGAGCACAGACGATGAAATTACAAGAAGAAAAATTACCACATCCATATTCAACGCCTTTCTTTGATTCACAACTCAGTGTCACATTTCATCGACAACGAACTGAATATAAATAAAACACAAACCGTCTAATTAGTATGACGTCACCGTGCCCAGCTTCATTATCTGATATTGCCATTGTGTGACTCTTCAATGTTGATAACTCCCACTCGTTTCCAACTTTACAGCAATGCAGATATCGCAGCGTGAAATGAATTGAATATGTCACTTTGTTATCAATTCAATATCATGATATCAATCAATAGGTAGTAGAGCCACGCTGATTTCAGCACGAATGGGCCGGCTCGACCGGGGCGGTACTACCCTCGCACAGAAAATCAACGTAAAATGACAGCGTTTGTGCTGTCGTGTTTCGTTGGTGAGTGCGAGACCGGAGGCCCAAGTAGTCTAGTCAACAAGTTCCATACTTGTTGACTAGACTAAAAGATGCACAAGCATCACTAGGCCGCCATAGTGTGGGTCGCCATACTGCATTGTTGTATTTGCAGTGAGTATGGTGGCCACCACTCGTGGATTCTGCTTATGCTTTCCATCAGGCAGAGTAGAATCATTTTGGCAGGCCAAACTTAAAAAAAAAATAAAAAAAAATAAAAAAAATCTGTCGCATCAAAACAACTGAACAAAATTGTCCAAGGAACGTGTTCCACCAATGGATTTAAATGTTTTGATTGACTCGTTTAGTTACACGATTGATCGATTTTTGTTATATTCTTACATTGGAGGATCTTACAAGATGCTTTTTTCTAATTAAACAAGTAAAATTTTAACAAAAATAAAACAAGATTCAAGGTTCGTCTCGATTTCTCTTGGATGCCATCACCAGATCTTAGTGTCCTTATCATGGTCCCACCGCGCACCGTTGGGATATCTCCTTTCCATTAAAAAAAGAATCATCAAAATCGGTTCATAAACGACGAAGTTATCCGCGAACGCACATAAAAAAATATATATATACGGTCGAATTGAGAACCTCCTCCTTTTTTTGAAGTCGGTTAATATATATTTTCCTTAATCAAAATACAAGCGATTACAACTTTGTAGATTAATTGATATGCTTTATTTGTTGTTATTATTACTTTAATTGCAGAAGCAATACCGACCCCTCCTACAACACCAATTAATTTTAGTGGACATAGGCAGAAAGCAAAACGCAACAAATACCCAAATTACAGCCAAACGTACGTACATAGAAAAATAGTAGGTACTTAACAAAGAAAAGTCTTCAAAACGTAGGAAGGAAATAACGTTTAATTATTATTATTACACATATTATAAATTGAAAATGGTCAAACTTGGATGATTTTCAATATTAAACGGCAATTCTGGGCATTCTTCAAATATATTTTGTATTTAAATGAAAAATGTTAATATCAAGCGAACGAACTACTAAAGTAAAACTAATTAAGTTACTAAAAGTTTTTAAAATTATCCATATTGTACTCCATATTCATTCGAAGATAAAAAATTCGAAAGTAGCTGTGTCTGTCCGTTTGTTACGCTTGCAATTAATTTGACATGGAGATAATTGAATCTTAGGTTACATTATTTTTTTTTTTTTTTTTTTATGGAATAGACGGGCAAACGAGCAGACGTATCGCGTGATGGTAAGCGATTGCCGCCGCCCATGGACACCTGCAACACCAAAAGTGTCACAAGTGCGTTGCCGGCCTTTTGGGGATGGGGGGGAGGTAGGGAAAGGGGATTGGGGTATGGGCCTCCGGTATCCTCACTCACTCGGTGAAACACAGCGCAAGCACTGTTTCACACCGGTTTTCTGTGAGGCCGTGGTATCACTCCGGTCGAGCCGGCCCATTCATGCCGAAGCGTGGCTCTCCCAAGGTATCTTAGATAATATGAACTTTGAATCTTGACGAAGGACATATTCTGCTCTTTACCGCGATGAGTGCGATGACCGATACCCTACAGCTAGACTATGCCACTCGCGCTGCTCCTCGCGCTGGTGCTATAATATTGCCCTAACAGCCACACACTCCTGTACTCGCGATGTTCTTGGCGTTGTTCCTCATTCCAGTATTCGCCTTGCAATGGACGACAACGTTCAAGCAGCGTACGCATTATGTTTTACAGCATAGAAAATACTTTAAATGTCTTAAAACAAAACGGTTTGTTAAATAATTAGATAAATTTTAAAATTGTTTCATTAGACCATTCATTAAAAAGTGGCGGCGGCGACATTATGTCAAAATTACTGCAACAATACGTGCAAACCACGCGAGCGCTCGACGCAAAGTGAGTGCATCGCGCGTGTGTGGCTGGTCACTCGCGCTCCTATTGCGCCAATAGTGTATGATCTATATATTGCGCTCCTTTGACTCGCGCCAAAAAACCGACAAAAAGTGGATCGCCAGGCATGACGAGCAGCAGGACGAGCAGCATGACGAGTAACGCAGCCCACACTACGTCTCTGCCCATTTCTCTCGCTATTTCTCCTATTTCTCTCGCCACTCGTCGAGTGTGTGGACGTACTAATAGATATACAAGCGGGCGGAGCCACGGTCAGAAGCTAGTATGTGTAAAAGTTACAAACTATCTTCACTGTGGGTTTAATATAAATTGGCGCTTCTTTTTATAGACATAGTTTCGGACATCTAACACACAACGCCGTCTAGTCCCAAAGCTAAGCAGAGCTTGTGTTATGGGTACTAGACAACTGATACAAATACATATATACTTTTTTTTTGTAAATACATACATATTATACATAGAAAACACCCAAACTACGAAACAAATATTTGTAGATCATACAAACATTTGGTCCGACCCGGGAATCGAACCCGAGACCTCATGATCAGCAGTCGCACACGCCAACCGCGAGACCAACGAGGCAGTTAACCAAATAAACTCATAAATTTTGTTGATTCACGCTAAAATGGAGAAACTTTCATAAAGAATTCAGACGAGGAATAATTTTGACATAATTTATGATAATTTATGAGAAATATGATGACTAAAATGCGTTGCATCTCATTAGATTCCATACTAATTAAAATGTTATAAATATATATGTTAGTTAATTATAAATAGGTACTTTAAATTAATTAAATTATTATTAATGATAATTGCTTCATTTCTTTTAATTAAGAAAATAGTCGACTTATAAAGTTGTGACATTTAAAAGGACGAAAAGCAATAGAACATATTATTTTATGATGAAATGTTTAAAAACTTTTTTTAAACAATATGGGTCTGCCAAAGTGACTCTACTCTGATAGAAAGCATGAGCACAATCTAAGAGTATTATGGTCACCATACCCAATGCGAATGCAGATAATGCAACAATGCAGCATGGTGACCCACACCATGGCGGCCAATTGAGATGCTTCTGTATCATTGGGCCTCCGGTCTCAAGTTAAACATTTGTGCATTATACTATACACTTCTTAATAAGATAATAGTTATAGAGACAATAACAGCGTGGTATAGTAGATCAAAGCCTTCTTTCAACAGAGAAGCCTATGTCCAACAGGGAACTGTTAAAAGCTTTTGACGACAATAGCCAAAGGCAGAGGCGTCTCTAGCCCGTGAAGCGTCCTTGTGCAATCTTACGGCCTGTCCAGACTACTCGCGAAGTTACTCGACGAAGTACTCGGGAAAGTTGACCGCAGTCCGAAGTATGTCGCTACACACTCGTTCAACTTCGCGAAGAACACATTCGCGTCACTTCGAAGCCTTTGACTAGGGCGCACTAGGTTGTACGAAGTAAGTCTTAGTGCCTCTTCACACTATCGTATTCGCCTAACCTCGTTCAACTTAGCGAGTAGTGCCACTTTAATAAGCGTAGCGCCCTTCAGTAAGCGCGTAGATTCTTTAAAAGTGCCGCGGCCGTCGCCGTCGCCCCTAACACTGCGCCGGTGTGCACTGCACACCTTGCACTATACTCGTAGATAAAGACGCCCCTGGCCAAAGGCCATGACGATTTACAAAATATCATCAAAAACGCTATCTAATATGGAGACGGCTTCTTATGTGAGAATGAAGTATGAGAATGAGACAGTATAGAATGTAGTAATGCATACTATCCCCAATTTGATTATCGAACCAGCCAGCACGGATAGGAAGATTCTCTATTTGAAAATTGTGAAAGATCGCGTAGACATAAACATGACGATCGTTTTTTATTCTAGTTCTGAATATGGTGTAGCGAACAACAAAAATGTAATTTGTGTTTATTCTAAATAAAACTGGTGTTCACTATTGGGATTGCCTGTTTTAGTTATGGGTGTTACTAGGGTATATTTATAAGGAACAAAGTAACACCCATAACTAAAACCACTCTAAACTGCAGTTAAAAGTATTAAAAATACTCTAATTGTATAAGGATTCATTCTGTATTGCTTAATATCACTTCGTAAATAAGCCATTATTTCTCGTAAAAAGAAAGGAATAAAAATGGTTGTTCTGGTTATCCCTAAGAGATAGACATATACCGTCGCGGACTTTTTTGTAATACTTTTTGAGGTGTACAATATTGTAGTACATTATTTTGATCTATCTCGTAGAGTGCAACCAGCGTTTGCAATGTAAGCGCAAATCATGTGTTTATTTGCTATATCACAATAGAAACCTCGAAAATTAACAGTGTTTAAATACTATATTATGCATTTATTATTCATAAAAACCTTCCTCTTGAATCACTCTATCTAATAACAAACGCCATCTAATATTGTGATGGAGACGGCTTTTTATGAGAATGAGACAGTATAGGATGTAGACATGCAAACTATCCCCATAACCAAAACCACTCAAATCTGCTGTTAAAAGTATTAAAAAATGTAAGTATGTTTGTTTGTGTTGAAACTTCAATAGCTATCGAGTAATGTTTGTTTACATCGAGTATCGGATCTACTGCCTCTTAAAAATTGGCTCCAAAAATATACTGTGAGAGAAAATTCATCCATTACTTAATATTTTAAATTCGGAAATACCTCTGACTCTCTGTTACGTTTTCAGGGCTAAACCGCGGCACCTAATGTGAAATATTTCATGGAGATACTTTATTCTTGAGGAAGGGTAGGTATACGCTATTATATTATAGAAAGGACATAGGATTCTAAATATATTCCAATACTAGCTGAGTCCCGCGGTGTTATCCACGGTTATCGTCGTAACGCCGCGGGGCGGGGCGGGATACTCCTTGTATCATCAGCTATCTATCAGTGAAAGTCCCGCCAAAATCAGTTTCATCGGTAATCGGTAATCGGTATCGGTATCGGTACAGCCGTTCTCTGGAACGGCTGTACCGATACCGAGCCGGAACAAACAGACAGAGACAAAAATTGCAAAAAGTACATTTTGGGTATATGTACTATGTATATACATACATAAATGCATTTAGTAAAATGCGATTATTTTAATATTACAAACAGATACTCCAATTTTATTTATTTGTATAATTGTATAGATATCCAAAATCTTTTCAAGCATTTGTAAGACGTAGGTACTAGGTAGTTTTTGCTGATAGGTAGGTAATTTATTGACTTTTTGTATAGTGGCTTGATGTCAAAGTCGTTTATTATTACTATTTAGAAATAAAAACCATTAAGCCATTCGTTTCTTTATAGCAGCCGGACAGTCTTAGAATAGATTTCTTTTTTAGGGTTCTGTCCGTCCGTATGTCACAGCCACTTTTTTCCGAACTAAAAGACCTATAATGTTGAAACTTGGTAAGTAGATGTATTCTGTGAACCGCATTAAGATTTTCACACAAAAATAAGAAAAAAACAATAAATTTTGGGGGTCCCCATACATAGAACTGAAACTCAAAAATTTTTTTTTCATCAAACCCATGCCTGTGGGGTATCTATGGATAGGTCTTCAAAAATGATATTGAGGTTTCTAATATCATTTTTTTTCTAAACTGAATAGATTGCGCGAGAGACACTTCTAAAGTGGTAAAATGTGTCCCCCCCCCCCTGTAACTTCTAAAATAAGAGCATGATAAATCTAAAAAAAATATATGATGTACATTATCATGCAAACTTCCACTTAAAATTGGTTTGAACGAAATCTAGTGAGTAGTTTTTTTTTAATACGTCATAAGTCGTAAACTGCAATTTACCTTTGATTCAATCAAAACAAATATAAAAAAACATGTTACTTGCTGCTGCGGAACCCTTCATAGGCGAGTCCGACTCGCACTTGGCCGCTTTTTCAAATAACTAAGCCTGCAATCGATTCTAATCGCAGAACGATAATTAAGCTTATAAAATGCCCGTTAAACTAAATGCCTATTCGCTACAGGAACCGACAATTTCTGCGCAAATACCGAGATTCTCGCCTAGACATCTTAAGTGGATAATCACTTGGCTATTTAATTCGTTTAGTCACTTTGAAAAAGTAAATTTGCTGTCATAAATGATGTTCTAGTGCGTTAGTATTTAAGAATATAGAGAGGTTATGTATGTTTGTGGTGTCAAAACAATTCAAGATTCAATTCAGTTATTCAAAAACAAATTGAAATAATCAGAAATTTTAACAAAAAAAAAACCGACTCCAAGAAATGGACTAAATTGAAATAGGACCGCATGGGAAGCACCAGCTTTCAAATAAAAAAAGAATCATCAAAATCGGTTCACCCAGTCGAAAGTAATGAGGTAACAAACCTAAAAAAAGAGTTGAATTGATAACCACCGCCTTTTTTGAAGTCGGTTAAAAATGTGTAATTTGTATACTTTCAATTTGTAACTATAAGTATTTGTACAATCAAATCAGGCATTAATAAATAATTGTTTTTTTTTTTTTTTTAAGTGAACGATGATGATGATCTGATGATGTGCAGGAATTTTTTGACACTTGTATGTAAATATTGTTATTGTTTCTTTTTTTTATTATTATTTCCTATTATCTTAATTTACTTTATTAAAGTCACAATTTTTTTGAAATAACAAAAATATAGATTCATGGTATCGCCAAAGAATATCTAGGTATATTTATTTTTAATGAGAGGCTAAAGTAGGTATTTGTATCTAACTATACCCTTATATATGTAAATACATTGTGGTATCTGATTGTACAAAATTTAATTTAAATACCTTTAGTCCACGGTGTTTCAAATATATCTTAATTTAGATGCTGAAGTCTAGCTCTCATTAAGCATATAATTTAAGTACGCACGTGATGAACTGCATAAATATAATATGAAGTAGGTACTGTTCAAAATCCAAACAATATTAAAGCAAAATAATTGAAGAAAAATGTCGAAAAAGTTACTCCGATCTTAAGAAATATTTTTGCGGTGTACACTATGACATTTATTTACAGATTTTGAAAATCGTACCTTTTTTTATTGGTACAGTATATTTTCCGTTTTGTCCATAACAAAATTATGGAATTAAGAAAATAATTAAACTCATTGTAATGTAGGCGCAGTGAAGTCGGTTTAAAAAAAAACTTGGAATCAAACTAATATTTTGGATCTTGAACAGTGTCCATTTTACTTCTGTCTTCATATCAAAACGTCCCATGTTGGTAATAAATATCAAATGTCTGAACTTATTATAATAACTGCATAAAATTAAATGTTAGTCACGCGTACAGGGCCTTTGCACTTGCAATATTTACTTTATGAGACATTGTACTTTTCCTAGTTGCAAACAGTTCAGTCCTTCATCTAAAGTACTGCAGCTATAGTATTTGTCTCAAGATCAGGCAATAGGGGACTAAGCAATTCTCCTCAATCCTCCCAAAAGACTTATTTACAAGACACCATTGATTGTGAAATATTCGACATAGTTTTTGGGATCACGATATTGTTATAATAAAGAGATATAAACTCGTTCATTATCATCAGGTAGGTAGGTACTTATAAATGGCCTCAGCCTCATCATTCACGCTATATACTTCAATTCAAGCAAAAGCTATCTTTGTTTTACCTCTTTTATTTACTGTATCTTTATCTAACTTAAATAAGCTGAAATACATAACGCAGAATAAATAATTTACTAAAATGTTAACACAATATTATAGGTAGCTAGCTAAACTGTTATTGAATTGTAGTCTATCTATCATTATCATTCAGAATTCGCATCACACTCCATTATTACCTCCTTTAATATTTTATCCGTAGTTTAATATAATTCGTATTGCAGTATGAAGGGACAGGTGTAAAGTGGTTTATTGATCCTGATCCTAGCACGTTATGTGAGAAAAAATATGTCATGGACAATGGACAACCTTTGCATACATAATAAGATACATTCGCGGGATAGCAGGTTTTTTTAACATACATTCTAGCTAGAGCCTACAGTAACACTACTTTAACACGATAGACACGATAGTAATGCCAGTAGCGCTACCTGTTTGCTTTTCTTAAAATCAGCTGTGAAATTTGACCGTGAGAGAGCCACGCTTCGACATGAATGGGCCGGCTCGACCGGAGTGATACCACGGCCTCACAGAAAACCGGTGTAAAACAGTGCTTGCGCTGCGTATCACGGTTTCACCGAGTGAGTGAGGATACCCCACCTCATCCCCCATCACTTCCCCGTCCCCCCATTCCCAAAGGTCGGCAACGCACTTGTGACGCCTTTGGTGTTGCGATACGTCTACTCGTTTGCCCACTATTCCATAAAAAAAAAACAAATAACAATTTCAATTTGAACGTCTGTCAAAATAAAATTAAAATTATTGAGAAATACATTATAAACTGTATAGGTATTACTCTACTGTGCAAAAGCACTCTTTGCACTTTATGTCTTGCGCTTGGATGGTAAAATGGTGCTCGGATGATGCTAGTTCATATTTGAATTGCTACTTCGGTGTAGAATCGTCTCGTTTTTGGTCACGGACGGTGTTTGATGTAGTGCGCAAATGCCCTTACAAAAAAGCAAAAATATTTACGTACACGTTTTATTTTACTTAAATTACTAATTTAAATGAATATAATAACTGAGTCTTGAGTCTGTCACTCTTCAGCCTACTGCCATCTACCGCTGAATGAAGGCTTCCCTCAAAGGGCGTCAACCATATCAATCTAAGTCAATTTAAAATTCATCAACCTACGGTTGTATAAAATAATGTATATCCTCAGAAAAAAAAATACTATTTGGACAATTGATTGGTTATACAACAGATCACTGACCTCTATTATCCACTTGTATCACAGACGTATAACGTCTGTGACTTGTATAATAGAGGTCAGTGCAACAGATAGAATCCCCCACAAAAAAACTACCCCTTTAAATGGTATTCTCTACGTCCAAAATCGCTCATTTGACTCGATTTGAGTCCCTTGTTCATCTATGTATTTGTCTGAAAGACTTGTATCTATGGTCGTGAAAAATAATTTAAAAAAATACCTTGTTCAGTTTGACAGTTATCTGACATTGACAGTTCATCGACCGTCGATTGGCACAAAAGAAAAAATATCGAAATTTTAATTTCATCAACTAATTTACATTACTAAGGTAACATATTTAGTGAACCGGTTATATTAATGAAGTTGCGCAACTGTATGTCACCAATTTCATTATCGTTGATAAAACTCGCGACGCAGTACAACAGATTGATTGTGACGGTTAATATAATTACTTAAGATAAAAACTCGTGAATCATATCAACAATAGTCTATTTTTATATTTCTTGCATCGTAGTAAGTAGTAAATAATAAACATTTGTGGTATACGACTAGCTACCACAGAACACATTTACTCAAAGCTTGCTACACACGTTACAAAAGGTTAGAATCTTGTATCCAAAATTTTGATCAGGTTTGTACGCTTTCATAAAAGTATTATAAGTAGGTAAGTTATTTTTCGATTGATTGAGCTTGAGTAGTATTCCACACAGGTCATAGTTCACTCAAAACGAGAGCTCCCTTCTCAGGAGTCAAAATTTATATTTTAATAACTGCAGGATTTTACTATTTTTACATTAAATGAAAAAATATTCAAATAGATTTGATGATAAAGTTCTTTTATTTGCGATAATCATAATTTATCTATCATATAGTCCTATTTTGGTACTAAGAATGTAGTAAGTTTACAAATATTGTTTGCTAACATCCTACCTACCTACCTATTTATATTTTTCATATTATATTTCTATAATTTCTTTATTTTCTAAATAACATTTCCCTACTCTAAATTCAAGTCGCCCCTGACAGTGATTGACCATGGTGCAAACATTATATTATGCAAATTTAAATAGTACCTTAGGTTGAAATGTGATTTGAACCTGCTCTCTAACTGGTAACTAATTAAAATATAAATAATTCCTAAATCCCCTAATTAGACTCCAGACTCAATACTACATTAATCTTTGAATAAATTTATGGTAGTAATAGACAAGGTTGAGACACGGACTTATGGAGGTTCTATGTTCATACGGAATCATCTCTGATTGTCACACCATGACGCCAAATAAGTACCTTTATTTATATGTTCCACAAATTGTTGTTCTAAGTCTGGGTGTCTTTTGTGTCCATTTCATGTATGTTTGTGAAGTCCTCCGTGACACAGGATGTATATTCCTAATGCGGGAGTTCCATTAAAAAAACAATAATTTAGTATAGCTAAGAGAATAAAAATACACTTAAGTATAATGCTTGAACTACACACATCAAAAGTGTCTAGGGATCAACATATGTGTCTAGGGATCAACATATATTTTTGCAATAACTTTTCTCCTGATTGATATTAATTAAAATTTTCTTTAAGGATTCATCAAATAAAGTGTTTTCGTTTGTCACAGTAACGATAAACCAAGTCACCTTTGCATTAATAAAGAAATTTGCCATTTTCCTAATAAAAGGATTTTTGACATTTGAACCACTAACATTAAAGTTCGAAAAAAAGGCTGAAATAACAGTTTTCTTAAAAATTTTATTAGGTGACTTAAACAATTAATAATCCGTGTTTCTACCGCGAACACTAACACAAGAACATCGGTTTGGCATACTCAAAATGAGTTCATCCAAATCACGCTGTGGAATGGCCGCCCATGTTCGTTGCAACAACAAAAAAAGGTCTTCTTGCGACTGGATACCCTCCATATTCGGCAGAGCTCTTCTCTGTAGCATATCCCATGCATGCTCAATCGGGTTCAAGTCTGGCGACTGAGCAGGCCAGGGCCAAAGCCACATCTCAATCTCAAGAAATCCGCATAAAAATGCTTGATCCCTAGACACTTTTGATGTGTGTAGTTTTTCAACCTGATACATACCTAAAGTTACACCATCTTTTTTTTTATGTCAAGAATGTAGTAAGTCTAGTATGTATGATTAATCATAATCATCATACATTGACTCATTCTACATGTACACAAGCACACAAAGCACATGCCAGAGACACTCGTCTTTACCAATAACCAAATGATTTCTAATTTATTATTGGGAATTTAGTTGATCAATGAATCAATCAATCAATCAAAAAAATCAATAAATCTTTAAACTTTTGGGACTTTTCCACACAGTTTTAGTTGTTTATGGGCCCTCACTCGGTGAAACACAGCACTGGCGCTGTTTGACACCGGTTTTCTGTGAGGCCATGGTATCACGTCGGTCGAGCCAGCCCATTAATACCCAAGCGTGGCTCTCCTACGGTATATGATATGATAAAACTATTTAAAAGGTTACAATATATTCTATTTCCGAACATTTGACCAGGTTACACCCGTTGTTCTCATGTGCAGTAGGCAGAAACATAATCTTGTTTATTTATAGTTTTCCCCAAGCTAAGTGGCTAATGGCAGGTACTTACCTGTCTGATATGAAATATTAGCAAGCAATTTATTTTATAGGTAGACAGTAAATTACATGAGTTTTACTTAGCCAGTCAGCAGACTACATAAATTACATCTATACTGTCCATACTAATATAATAAATTTGAAAATAACTCCATCTGTCTGTCTTTCTGGTTCTACGTTCTGGTATGCTTTGACGGCTGCACTGATTTCAATAAAATTTGACATAGACATGGCATAGAGCCGCCCAAAGGCCTCCAACTAGACTGTTATCTTTAGATAATAACCGGGTCCGACTGCTTAACGCGACCTCCGAATCACGGAGACGCTCATGGTATCATGCCAACAGTGGTCACCCATCCAAGTAATGACCGCGCCGTCGTTGCTAACCCTCGGTGATTATTTCCAATTACCGAGTGCAATTAGGCTATGAGCGCCTCATTAGTGACATAATAATAACGTTAGTGACATAAGTTTTGTTTATTCCAGATCCAGCCATGTCTGAAAGAGAACCAATAAGTGGGTCAAGCAAAGACTATGGAGCTACGGCAGCTGTGCCCAATGTGGGCTTTGCGGACTTCAGTCCTACAGAACTGTACAACTTGAGTGAGGGTATAGCAGACAATATCAGCACAATCAACACTGGACTGCGGTCGTTGGAGAAAACAATGAAACAGATTGGCGGCCCCAATGACAGTGTGCAGTTGAGAGATAAAATGTAAGTGTTGACATTATGTTAAAAGTTGATACTTTTCAAAGAAACAAAGGATCAAGTATTTTCCTGTTAAATTTAAAACTGTTTGCAGTTTAGTTTTAGTGCAATTTAATTTAAACACTAGCTAAACCCTGCGGTGTTACCCACGTTTATTGTCGTACCGCGGGTAACGCCGCGGGGCGAAGCTAGTCTAAAATAAATGGCCTAAGTTACTCCTTTTATCATCAGCTACCTATCAGTGAAAGTCCCGTCAAAATCGGTCCAGCCGTTCCAGAGATTAGCCGGAACAAACAGACATACAAAAATTTTAAAAAATGTTTTCGGTATATGTGCCGTGTATACATACCTATGCATTTAGTAAAAACCGGTTATTTAATATTACAAAAAGACACTCCAATTTTATTTATTTGTATAGATTTCTATATTATATTTTGTTTTCCTTCATTGTTATTTCTATGTGATCACACTGAATTAAATCCTATGAAAATTACTGAGCATGGTTTATGCCCTCGAGATCATGGCCAGACCTTGTATCTCTTGAAATGCGTGATCAAAAACCAAGTGATTAAGCATGAATGATCAGTGTGAGCCGTGGTGTGAGCACACCCAGAAGCCTGTCATCTCGTAAACATGCCACCGCACCATGCTACAGTGCAAAGAATATAATTAGATACTTAACCTCTCTTTTCTGTTTTCGACAGCCATGACACCCAACAAACAGTGAATAGCTCCGTGTCAGCAACTGCCCGTGACATACAGCGGCTGGGCGTGGTAGTACGACGCGGTGATAAGCCTCAGAAGCTGCAGGTGGAACGGCTGACGCAGGCCTTCAGAGAAGCTCTGGCTAAATATTCTACCGTACAGAAAGTAAGTATTGCCAAAAAAAGCGGCCAAGTGCGAGTCGGACTCGCCCATGAAGGGTTCCGCAGCAGCAAGTAACATATATATATATTTTATATTTGTGTTGATTGAATGAAAGGTAAATTGCAGTTTACGATTTATGACGTATTAAAAAAAAGTGCTTACTAGATTTCGTTCAAACCAATTTTCGGTGGAAGTTTGCATGGTAATGTACATCATATATTTGTTTTTATATTTATCATGCTCTTATTTTAGAAGTTACAGGGGGGGGGGACACATTTTACCACTTTGGAAGTGTCTCTCGCGCAATCTATTCAGTTTACAAAAAAATGATATTAGAAACCTCAATATCATTTTTGAAGACCTATCCATAGATACCCCCACACGCATGGGTTTGATGAAAAAAAAATTTTTGAGTTTCAGTTCTATGTATGGGGACCCCCAAAATTTATTGTTTTTTTCTTATTTTTATGTGAAAATCTTAATGCGGTTCACAGAATACATCTACTTACCAAGTTTCAACATAGTGGTCTAGGTTCTTCTTCATTGGTCTTATAGTATCGGAAAAAAGTGGCTGTGACATACGGACGGACAGACAGACATGACGAATCTATAAGGGTTCCGTTTTTTGCCTTTGGCACGGAACCCTAAAAATTGCCGTATAATACCTACCAAGTATAAAATAGGTTTATCTATTGATGTCAGGCTTCATTATGAATTTCGCATTTTATTGCCTGTTAGGTACAGGCATGTTCTTGCATGATGTTTTGTATGCCTAATGGCAGAACATAGTTTGTACCTGCTACTTTTATACACACAAAACAAATAAATTGAATAGAATTTGTGTAGGAAATAATACGTTTTTCGGACAATTTCAAACTCCAATTCGTCAATTTCAATCGATAGATAAAATTTCAATAAAATTCATAATCATAAAATTGATTTAACGTTCTGCTAAACGGCTCTAAATGTGATACTAACATGTGTATATTAATCTTGCTTATTTTTTTTTTATTTAAAAAAGACAACTCCCGCACTAGGAATAAATCCTGTGTCGCGGGGGACTTTACAAACATACATGAAACGGACACAAAGAACACCCAGACACTGAACAACAATTTGTGGATCACACAAAGTGTTGTCCTACGTGGGATTTGAACCCACGACACTTGGCGAAGTAGGAAGCGGCGTGGTGACCGTTAAACCACTAGGCCAAACGTGCAGTCAATCTTGCTTATTTAGTTATCTAAGAAGTGCTTTTTTTTTTGTTTTATGGAACAGGCGGGCTAACGAGCAGACGTATCGCCTGATGGTAAGCGATTACCGCCGCCCATGGACACCTGCAACACTAGAAGCGTCACAAGTGCGTTGCCGGCCTTGGGGGAAGGTAGGGGAAGGGGATTGGGTATGGGCCTCCGGTATCCTCACTCACTCGGTGAAACACAGCGCAAGCACTATTTCACACCGGTTTTCTGTGAGGCCGTGGTATCACTCCGGTCGAGCCTGTCCATTCATGCCGAAGCGTGGCTCTCCCACTACTATACTATACACTACAATACTGCTACAATCTCAATATATTAGTATTATTGTTGTAGCAAGTGTCAGAGAAGATGGCGGCCCACATGCCGCGACCACCGCGTGTCCGGAACGATCCCGGCGCGCTCGAACAACAAGCCATCGCTGACGACGAAGAAGCCTCGCTCATCGCCAACCAACAAGCTCAGGTAATTCTAACTTTATTTTTTTTAAATTCTCCGATTTTCTGTACTATATTATGTATCACTACATAGTATAAAACAAAGTCGCTTTCTCTGTCCCTATATCCCTATGTATGCTTAAATCTTTAAAACTACGCAACAGATTTTGATGCGGGTTTCTTTAATAGATAGAGTGATTCAAGAGGAAGGTTTGTATGTATAATAAATGCATAATATAGTATTGAAACGCTGTTAATTTTCGAGGTTTCTAATGTGATGTAGCAAATAAACACATTTTTTGCGCTTACATTGCGAACGCTGGATGCACCCTACGAGATAGATCAAAATAATGTACTACAGTATTGTACACCTTAAAAAGTACTACAAAAAAGTCCGCGACGGTATATGCCTATCTCTTAGGGATAACCCACAACAACCATTTTTTATTCCTTTCTTTATACGAGAAATAATTACTTATTTACGAAGTGATATTAAGCAATACAGAATGAATTCAGTTTTACAGTTTCTAATTTAAATGAACATATTCAAAGATATTACAGATTTAAAATGCACGAATCGTGTCGTCGGTGGGGGCATCTGAAATCCACCCGTGCGAAGCCGGGGCGGGTCGCTAGTTATGTGTAACTAGCGACTAAATCTTACTCTTGAATCACTCTAACTATTGCTCAAAACTGCAATAAAAAGTTTATAAGATCTAAGCGAACATACAGCTTATAAATAAATAATTCTGTAGCGAATTCCACATACAGCGCAACAAGAAAACTCACTACAGCGCCATCTGCCGTATATACACCGAACGACGGAGTAACGTACAATACGAAGAAACTACCAATCCTGCATCGTGCAATAGAAATTCTCGCGCCGATTAGCATACATCCAACTTCCCAACATCAACCGTTGGACAGTGACCCGCCAGGCATGATCACCTCGCCTGGTCGGAGGATCCTCCCTTTGTGTTGGACGAACATGACACCCGTTCCTCCACATTTCTTTATACTGTATTGATTGTTAATGCTAATTTCCCAACTAAAAAATAACTTCATGGAACACATGTAGAGTTGTCGAGATAACCTGTCTGAAGTTAGCTGTGAAAGCCATTAAAAACATATGAAATTTATAGAACTGCATTACATATTTTAATCTTTTAAATCACTTCTTTTATACCTAGATGTAGTTTAAAATTAACAGAATACTCTTTTTTTTGCAGGCTCGTCTTGTACAGTTCGAAACAAGTATGATGCTTGAAAAAGAAGCTTACATCAACAAAATAGAAGCGGATGTATTAGATGTGAACCAAATTATTCAGGAACTTGCCCAGATGGTTAATCAACAAGCACAGTCTGTTGGTAAGTCAAAGGCCTCAAAGAACTTCGTATTGAGCTGTACTCTTTATAGCCAGTCGATATCCCTGTCTTAGATCTTTTTCTAATCACAAGATTCTGATAAACGACACCAGTCTTTTCAAGATACAGCAGACTCCGTCCTGTTAGCCAGACTATAAGTCATCCATCTAAAGCCGAGTCTCCACCGAACAAAAGTTGATAACTTTTGTGTTGTCAACACGTGTTGGTGACAAAAAATTCTGTAATTTCCTTGTGTTGGCAACATAAATTGACAACAAATGTTGGGAACCGTGTTTCTATTTTTGGCGGTAAACATCAAAAGAATACGCTTGTTGCAGTTTTTTATTGGCTCTGTGGAGACGCTTAGTTTGAATGTTTTTCAAATTGTTGACGACTCAGTGTAGACAAAATTAAAAAAAGGAGCTGGCAATTTTCTGAAGAGTTGCCAACAATTGGAAACACTGAAATTGTCAACAATTTCAGTGGATGCGCGCCTTTATAGAGGTCATCTTTGCTTACAGAAAATTGTATGTAATTCATACTATGTGGTTTAAAAAAGTGCATCTACCCACATAAATAGGCAAAAGGCAGTTAATTAGTTAAAAAATAATTACTGCCTCTGCGTGCTGGTAGCGTATGCAACTGCTGTGTTTTAGGTCTCGGGTTCGATTCCCGAGTCGGACCAATTTTTTGTGTGATCTGCAAATATTTGTTCCGAAGTTTGGGTGTTTATTATATATAATATGTACGTATAAAAAAATAAGTGTATATGTATTTAAATCAGTTGTCTAGTACCCATAACACAAGCTCTGCTTAGTCCCAACTAGATGGCGTTGTGTGTTAGATGTCCAAAATAAAAAATAAATAAAAAAAAAACAACTATTTCACAAAGTACTACTAAAGTTTGAGCAGTGGTCTACATTATTCATTATTTAAAATCCTGTATTTCTTCTCCAGAAACCGTCGAAAGCCATATAGAATCGGTGAGTGCGAACGTGGAAGCCGGTGTTGATGAACTTGCGAAGGCAGCCGAATACCAACGGAGGTACCGCAGGAAAATGTTCATCCTTAGCCTGATAGTCATCATAGTAGGCATTTGCTTGATCGTTTGGCTAGTCAAACAGTTCAGATAAACTCCTAAGTCAGTCCTGCTGACTTACTAGTATTATCTCTAATAGTGCGATACGGCGGATTCACCCGTTGCCTATTATTAAAAGGTAAAACGTATTGCTCTTATTTATTAAATTATTATCTATCTACTATAGTATCTACAATTATTGGCCCCGAATGACAACGAATTTTGAATGGTCTTGCTTGTTAAGTGGCCTGAATTTAGGTCTGTCATTTCTTTTACTACAGGTTTAATCCGATATGCCATCTCTGAAAGTCATTGGATTGATTTTAATGTCGATTAAAATATATCATGTAATAAATTACTACTTAAACATTTAAATCTAGGTAAAAAAATGATATAAATATTTTGGAATTTGAGTTAAAATTGAGCATGCAAAAAAAACTGGCATTTGTGTTTTGCCATGGTTAAATAAGGTTTAGTTAAATTTGAATATAAATATAGGAATATAATATTCAATAAAATAAATACGCTACTTATCAATATAATTAAAAAAAAATCTAATATGCTTATTGTAAAAGGAATTCATAGAGTAAATTTAAAAAAAAAAAAACAATTTAAGTTCTGTACCCTGACATGAGGTTAGCTGAATTATTCTGACAATAACTTACTAAGGTTTTGGGCTAACACATACCCAAGCCTACAGCCCCAAAGGACAATAAGCAGAGTCATATTAAACACTAAGATTTTACTGACTACAATTTAATTCCCAGTTACTTAATTGGCACTAGCAAACCAGACAGTTCAGAAATAAGTTAGGAAAATTGGGTGTTCGAAACCACGCTCTGCTACCAACATGTTTAATCCTTGCATCCACTAGCCTTCTTTTGTTGTGGTAGTGCCTTACCAATAGTTGACGAGCAATTATGACTGGTAGTGCGCTATTACAACAAAAGAAGACTACTAAATGCACATTGGAGATATACTGAAAGGGAAAGTTGGTAAGAAAAGAATGGTAGAAAAGGAGTATTGCCTATAAGGATGGATTGGGAATTGTAAGCCATCAATATCCATAGAACATAACAAGTAAAATTTTAACAAAAACCGCCTTCAAGGTTCGACTCGATTTCTCTTGGATACCATCATCATATCTTAGTGTCCTTATCATGGTACCACCGATGGGATATCTCGTTTCCATTAAAAAAAGAATCATCAAAATCGGTTCAAAAACGACGAAGTTATCCGCGAACACACATTAAAAAAACATATATACGGTCGAATTGAGAACCTCCTCCTTTTTTGAAGTCGGTTAAAGAAAGACTATTCATTTAGTACTTGTATGTTTTATGTTGTTTTATTTATTTTATCATCTTCTCAGCTGTAGGACGTCCATAATCGGACATATTTATTCTAGGTAAAAAATACTATTTAAATCGAGCCCATTGATTATCTTGCAGTGTTTAAGTAAATTTTTACCTACCTTATATACTTAACTTTTATATGTAATACTTATTATCCATAAAAATATATAATAATTTTCGTAAATAAAAAAAAAAGTCTAAACTATAATAGGTGGGGATATAGGTTCCTAAATGATTTTACAAAAATATTAATAAGGCCTATATAAACATAAGTAATACGGGAATAAAAACCTCAGTGAATAGGGTTCTCAGGGCCTAGTGCGAGTTTATTTGACATCAACTCGCTTTTGCAATAGGGAATATGCATGTCTTTTTTTTATTTCTTAATCTGATCATATAAGTCTCCATAACATAGAAAAAAATATCAATAGGCTTGAAAATAGTCAAACTAATTAATTATATTTTATACCTTTTTACAGTTTTGATTGCTATAAAAATCATGGACGAAGTTTTTTTTTCTCACAAACACTACAAAACAGTAGGAATTTCGACGCCGATAATTTCGATAATGTAACAATCGACGTCACATTTCGTTTCGACCAATAGGACGCGTTTTGTAGGTTTGAATTTCCCTCCCTTAAATTTCACTTTTTATTTAATATTTTCTGGGTTTAAATAATCACTAAATAAAAAATAAAATATATTTATATTGTAAAGACAATAAAGAATCTAGAAAAAAATGTTTAAGACAAATAAAACTTTTATGCATATTCCCTATTGGTAAAGAATATATACAATTTTTTTTCTTTTCGTTAAAATGCAACAATAACCTCACACTGTACTTGTATATAAATATTTGAATAATTACTTTCTTGAACTGCATTCTCCATTTATTTCATGCCATAACCTTGCTCTGAGTATAAATTAAAAAAAAAACTGTTACTAAGACGGTTATCGGGTTGGCAAAAATCTAAACTGAATAGATAGGTTTTTTTTTTATTCTAAATATAAATAACTGATTGAGAATTTAGATCTCGTCAGTATTTATTTGTGATATTTATTAAGCTATTTATAATTCAATAGTTCATCATAGATATAAATCACTTCGAATTTTAAATATAATTTTCATGAATCCCCTGGATGTGTATTGAGTTAGATGTCTATAATGCCTTATGTAAATTAGGAACATAATATAATATGTATTTAATGTAGTTAGGAGTTTTATAATAGACAATCAATATCTTTTCACTTGTATGACATTCCAAAGAGTTCATTCATTGTAACATAGACAGTTGTATAGTATTGAATGAGATTTCGCCTAGGGACGTCTACTTAAAGATGTTCCGCGTGATATCAAAGATAAATAAATAGGGTTGTCGAGTCGCAAATATTTTAAACCTATAAACAGATAAATTCATATACCATGTTTAAGTACACTCGTAATAGGCGGTCCACACTATAACGATATATCGTAGCGATTTAACTGTGCAGTTCGTTTGTGCAGTTTTATCGTACGTGTGGGCGGAAATTAGCTCAGATATTTCCCAAAAAATCTGAGCCAATTTCCGTCCTACGATATATCGTTGTAGTGTGGACCGCCTATAAGACACGTTCTATCTTTACGCAAATTATCGAACTAAACGTCACTGTAACTTGACGTGGTTTTATGATAAAATGTCGGTTTATTATTTTCAATGTGATGCATATTAGGATGGCCCTTAAAATATCAATCCTGGGAACTTTAAACCAAAATAAGAAATGGAAAATTAACAAAGAAATGAGATATATCTTGAGTTGTGTTTACATTCAAACATGTGAGGATTTACTCACGTGTCTATTATGAAGATGGCACAACTGAATTTGAACCTTATCCAGGTTACTTCTAAAGCACAAAATTGTCTAATTATTGTAACGATATCTAACGTCACAATAAAGCATCATACTCACCTTAGTAATACCAAATATATTTGATTAAAACGTGATTCAAGAATATAATAGTTGATCTTTCTATACTTTGACTAATGTAAACATTGTATGTTATTCAGTTTTAAGCCCACATAAATATTATGAAGTTATTTAATTGATCTAGTATATAAATATGATTAAATGTGTATATTTTAAATTATTCACTTAAAAGCTGTCTTTTAAGTACTGGCATGTGTTAAAAGCAATATCTAGACTTGTGCACCAATTGAATAAGCTATCGAGATAGGTTAAATATTCCTTACTTAAGCAGAAATAAACATTTTATCTCAGTCTATTTAAATGCTTTTAACAGATGAACACATGTATCCTATATGTTATCTAATTTATGACATATTTATATAATAAATCATTTCAAGGAAGCTAATGTTTTATTTATAATGCGACTTCAACCGTTCCCACTGTTTAAGGGTTCGTTCACACAGACTGGCTCGGTGAGCATCGGCTCGCATTTTTCTTTTCACACAGACCGGATCGTATACGCTTGGAATTGGCCGGAGCGGAGCCGCCAACTATTTCACATAGACCGGCTGTGGAAGAGAATCAGAGCCGATCGGCTGCGCGAGCGAGAAAGAGCACGCAATCGGAGTCGCTCGGCTCCTCTTATTATTTCACTAAGTGCGTTCAAGCATTCTTGATGACAAAAGAAGTGCACATGCAAAAATAAACCTTACTACAATTACTCAAACTTCTGTTTCCAATGTGATAAAAATCTGCTCTCCTCTCCGAGCCGGTCTGTGTGAACGGACCCTAAACCTCTCTGGAGTACTCTATAAATCATCTGCCTTCAGTATCCCACTGCAAGACTGCCTCTTTTAGAAAGGATGTTTCGGCACGCAAGATGGATTATTAACACCATCATGGTAAAACAATATACTTGGCCAGGAATGGCATTCCGGCGAACGACATGACGTCATCATCGATATCACTGGTTCTGGTTGGTTCATTTCGTGTTATGTTGCTATCAAGTGGTAACTGAATAGTGACGTTACGTCGGGGAGCTCTCAGAATGCGAGACCTTGTTTTCTTAGACCATGAACACCATTATCTCAGCCAAAAGACGTCCACTGCTGGACAAAGACCTCCCCAAAGTTCCTCCACAACAACCAGTCCTGTGCTGCCCGCATCCAACAGCTTGTGGGGGTCTACCAACGGCCATATCAGCTCATTTCCACTTAAGTTTAGCAATTTTTTAGCTAGACAGGTCTAGTATAGGCTGTATACGATTGAATGAAAAACAGTGTTGTATTTAAATCTGTATTTAAATTAACTGACGAATTATAGGTAGGTACATAAAATAAATTGTAATCCGTAA
Organism: Diaphora mendica; assembly: GCA_949125395.1. Taxonomy (NCBI): domain Eukaryota; kingdom Metazoa; phylum Arthropoda; class Insecta; order Lepidoptera; family Erebidae; genus Diaphora; species Diaphora mendica. Next base: position 4,584,629 of record OX421331.1, on the reverse strand, counting down.
CTGTACAAAGCAGAAACTTAGATTATTTTTGTATTTAATCCATCTTATATTAATAGTGCACAATGTTTTTAGAATAAAAATGAAATGCCACAAAATAATGCTACTAATAATCATAATGTTTATTACTATTAACTATTGTCAACAGTAATAAATACTCGATACTATGTTACGAAATCGATGAAATACTTTAAATCGATTTTTACTATCGATATCTCGGCTTTTAAAAAAACGTTTTAAAAAAGTATAATAAAATATTGTGCACTGTTACCCAAGGATTTAATGTTACGTTTTACGAAATGAACGTTAAGAAAAAGTTTAGATAACATTAGACATATTGCTTCAGGAACATCAGTGTACCACTTTGATTATAAACATTTGATAATTTACTATAGCCCCTGAAGTATAGCTTGGTCTCTGTAACAGTTGTCATTAGTGTTATATTAGAATTAACGCATTACTTCTGCATTCTTATTGCATTTCATCTATACAAATAAATAAAATTGGAGTGTCTGTTTGTAATATTAAAAACCGCTTTTTACTAAATGCTTATACGAGTATGTATGTTTACACGGTACATATACCATAATAACATTTTTTACAATTTCTGTCGGTCTGTTTGTTCCGGCTAATCTCGGGAACGGCTGGATTGAGGCCATTTTGAAAGGCCTTTCACTGATAGGTAGCTAATGATATAAGGAGTAACTTAGGCTACTTTTTTTCAGACTAGCTTCGCCCCGAGGCGTTTCCCGCGGAACCACAATTACCGTGGGTAACACCGCGGGGTTCAGCTAGTTTGTGATAAAACTGGCACGTAAACAATGAGAATATAGACGTCGCATGTTCTAAGTTACTAAGTCGGTTTCGCATCCATTTGTCACAGAGATCAATCTATAGTTTAAGGACTGTAGATGAGAACGATGAATTAATGTTGTTACATATCTAACAATGTTTATAATAAACGGGATAAGCTTAGAGAGATCTACAAATAATCGTTTCTATACAAACAATTTAAGAAAATACAATTTGACACAAATTAAAATCAAATCTTTATGTTTTTGCAATACTTATTAAGAACACAAATAAACGAAGACATCTTAAGTAATATCATAAATTACTAATCTAAACATACATAAGACGGCACAATTTAAATTAAACCACTCCGATTCTATGATATGTCCGTTCCTTTATGATTTATTCGACAGTTCGATAAATAGTCGATTAGTAATGATATAACATGAATGTTGTAGGAATATTCATTACTATCACTACGTACAATAGAACGTAACTCTTACTTGTGTGATCTTTTTGTTTTAAATAGATAGATGTACATAACATAATAATCACAAATTTTAACAAAAAAAAACCGACTTCAATCTGGACCAAATTAAAATGGGACCACACGGGAAGCACATACTTTTAAATAAAAAAAGAATCATAAAAATCGGTTCTACAAAAAAAAAACAGTCGAATTGAGAACCTCCCCTTTTTTTGAAGTCGGTTAAAAAATAACTAATCATAACACAATGAAAGTATAAGTATAATCAAATGTAAATCTTTAGAGTTAGAAACGCTGCACAGTTACGTTCTCAGCCAACTTTCAAATATAAAATAAAGGCACGGACAGAATACAAGTTTATGAGTTATTATAATCTCAGTTCCGGCATTTGATAAAGTTATCAACATCCAACTGCCCTTAAAAATATTTATTCAATACATATAAATAAGTATATGACACATTGGCTTTGTTTTACAATTTCCAACCAAAGTGTATTATTTGTGAGGTTGTGTTTTTTTTTTTAGTTTAGGGGGCAAACAAGCAAGCTAGACACTTGATTGTGACTTCCACATGTACACTAGCAATTGACCCCCACAAGCGAATGAGGTAGAAAGTATTAATAGCACAGCATGCATCTTTGCATAGTATAAAATGAAGTCGCTTCAGCTGTCTGTTCGTTTATATCTTTTAAACTACTAAACGGATTTTAATGTAGTTTTCAGCGCTGAATCGACTTATTCAAGAAGAAGATATTTGTGTCAAACATGCATATTACATCAGAGGAAATCGGAGAATTTTAAAAGCTTTCGTTCGAAGTGGGGCCGCGTCGTTAGTAAAAATCAATAGAACATTACATTGCTCCCATGGTCACTGCCTGAAGATTGTAACCCATAAAAACTATGCTATATTTTGTGTCAAACTGTATTTGAAAACAAAAAAATAAAATAAAACAAATGTATTCATAAGACGACAGTATGCTTACCTAAAAACTTGACATACATATAAAATTTTGACAAATAAACACTAAGGGTCAGCGCTGACGGACGGAGTGTCGGCGAAGAGACCAATTCAGTTACAATTTAAATTCAACCTAAAGTTCTTCAGAATATAACTGTATTTGATGCATCAAAATAAAATCAACAATCGGTCGCCGTCATTCATTATAGTATAGTGGTATTCATTTTTTTAATTCACCTTTATTCTGAAGAACTTAAGGTTGAATTTGAATTGTTACTTAGTCTCTTCGCCGATACTCCGTCAGCGCTGACTCTAAGACCAACCAATAATGGTAACAAAAAAATTTGGATATTCCAACTTACACTAAAACGCGATTATTGTCGCCAATTTCTTAATGAACGATATTTATAATCTACAACCGGTATTGGAACATTGAAGAGTATTTCTTGGTATTTTTTTTTTTTTAGTATTCAACATTTGTGAGGCTAACTACTTAACAGGGTCGTTTAAACATCCAATGATCAACATCGCATCACACGCATTGTACCATACTATATTTTTATTAAATTCTTGTAGCTTTACATTGAATAATTCAGATTATATTATATGGCAAAAAATGGATTATTATAGTTCAAATGTAAGTTACTGTCTACTCCGAAATTATAATTATATCAAAAAAAGAATGTTTTTTCAAATTCGACGCACGGTTGCTTGTTTATTAACACTGAATTGTTTCATAATGTTTAATTAATGTAACAAACTGTAAATATATTAAAGGTTATCCAATTTCAGGTGGTGTACTATTATTTGTAAAATAAATTATTCAAGCAACAAGAATGTACTGTCAGAGAAGGTGAAACTAGCAATAAATATCAAAAGCATTTTGATAAGTGTACAAAATCAGAAATTCACTATCAATTCACCTCCAACATCAAAGAACATTGAAAAAAAAATCCTTGTACAGTTTTATAGCCCTCGTTGATCACTGCATAGTCTAATACACTGTAAAGGCCGCCATACATGGTACAGTATACTTGCGAAAATATACTGTAACGTGCGTGGAAAGATAATTATTGTGTAAATGCTTCCAACACACCAGTATACTATATCGTGTATGGCCGGCTTAACAAAGCACTTCGATACGCAGTGAAAAAACATTGTGTGTAGTATTATCCATTGTGTAGATTTGGTTCATCAAAATGCACTTAATTCCATTTTATTACATTGTACGTACACTATAAGGATACTCACGGACGATTAAACGAATGAACGATATCATTTTTGTATCAACTACAAATTGTAATGCTTATTGTCACGTTGAACTACTTCCCTGTTGATTATTTTTTAATAATAATAAAGTTTTTACATATTATGACTTGCAGTGAACCGTTTTCCACAGTCCTTAATCTTCCAGCATTACAAAATAATACCACTCGTACTTTTTTTCTAAATATTACCAGACCTATTGGGAAGTACATCCTTTAAAAAAAAACCAAATCGGTTGATAAATGAAGGAATTCTAATCTCACAAATATAAGAAAAAAACTCAATTGTAGGTCAAAACCTCCTTTCAAAAGAGAGGTCTATATCCTTTTATTTTGACGTCATTTAAAAAAAAGAAACAAAGTAGTTGTAGTGTTTGCGTTACATCACTAGGTTACTCATTCATGCACTCACTCACTCGCTTATATACAGACGTAGCCTCATACGTAACACAGTATTATTGCGAGAGCCGCCGGCGAGGGTAAACGTGTTTGCAAGTCTACGTACATCTCCAAAGAAAGGATGCTACAGTAGTAGTAGTTTTTTTAATCGTCGTAAGTCCAAGCGTCCGTGAGCATATGCACTTAATAAATCTAAATGATATTCGGTGTTCACAGATTATGTATGATCTTTGTCCACGTTCGTAAACCCCTATTGGAAAACTAAACAGAAAAGCAAAATAAACTAACTGTATTCTACGGTAGTGTACGTAAATCATTACTCAAATTACAAAAGCTAAGTAAAACTGACCGGACCCCCTAACCAAGTTGACATGTTACAAACTGAACGTTAGTAGAAAACTAACAAATGTATAGGAGTGACGTCATTTCTAAGTAACGTGGTCAAAACAAAATATTAGCGAATATAAGTCCCGCACGTTGATATTGCGATTGGCGTCCATCTTGGTGACGTAGTCGAACTGTCAGTACCGTGCGCAATTACGCGTATTGAGTAACTATACCACGTATTTTTTATTGCTTTTTGTTATCCTGTTTTATTTTTGTTGTTAAGTTTTGTTATCATACTTATTCTGTTAAAATGAGTAAGAAAGTAATTAACAGCCGTGCTCGTGAAATGATAATTAAAGTGGACAATTATTTTGTAAAGGATTTGTAGAGGAGAGAGAAATTAATCTCAAGAAGAGACTCGAAGAAGAATACTGGCGTAAAGACCGAATACACGACGAATTATTTATCATTTATACGGCAGACGACAGTGAATCTGACACAACGGATTCTGAAACGAATTCTGATTTAGACGATAATATAAGTGTAAAATATGTATATAACCTCTGCACACCTGCCTTATAAGATTCTCCACCACCCGAAGGTCGACTGGAAGAGAATGCCCTGGGCATTAAGTCGGCCGATGTACATACTTAGTGCATAAAGTTAATAAATAAAAAATAAATAAAAAAAAGTGGAAGTGAAGAATTAGTTTAGAATTATTAAATTGTAGTAATAAACATTGATTTTATAAATAATTGGTTTTATTTATTAGTTGTCCATTAAAATTGGTTGTGAGGTTTATAAATGAAAACGTATGAAACAGACAAGATTTCTTTGTTTGCCATCTGTACTTTTTTGCGATGGATGACGTCACACAGCTTTTATTGCGACAAGGTTCTGTCGCAATATCAACGTGCGGGACTTATAATACAAGAGAATAAAGGCGTGAGCGTTTGTAAGATTCAACACGAAACACTTGCCTCTTGACTGAGAGGGCGGGTCTAGTACTTTTTAGTGTTACTATGCGTTCTTAAAAACAATCAAAGAATATTTAACCATGTGGAGGTATTTACAAAATGAATTACGAACGTAGACTGAAGTTATATTGATAATCATATTTACAATTACTAATGAATTGATGTGATGGGAAATGCTTGATATTTAACAGAGTAGCCATATGTAAAAATTCAGTCTTATTTATTGGTGTTTAAGGCAGTATCGGGGTTGTAAGGAACACATTTATTGAAATATAATGGAGAGTATTGATATACTAAAAGAAACCTAGCAAAAAAAAACCTACTTATTTCGTCTCAACATATTTTTCATAGTGGTATAAGGAATACCAAGGTATCTATAGTGTGCCATATATTTATGTATACAACAACTTATAGTATAGGTATTTCAAATATATAGTTCATGACTACTTTGTTTAAAAAGAAAAAAAAAACAACATGAAGAAAGACACTTATATTAAGTTTCACACGAAGGATATGAGAAACACCATTTTACCCCTTTCATTCTAAAATCTATATGCATTTCAACCTGCAAAATGACACAAATATATGTAATATATACAAAAAATGAGGTACATAAATATATGAGAATACTTTCCATTAAAGAAAAAAACTTAATTATGTAGTATTTATTGTCTACCGCAAAATGCCAAGCAAAATAACGAGATCGAAGACCTCAGATCAGCAATATAAACAGATAATACTAATTCACAACAATTCGTTTCCACATCACATCAATTCATTTACAATTTGACAACTTGGACGCTGTTTACAAAAAAGTACCGTCAGCAGAACAAATAACTTTACTTTTTTTTTGACAATTTAATTTGAATGGTTTGAAAAGTTAATATTGTGCTCTATCTAAACTGTATCACAGACACTAGATGCATTTTATTTTACTTAATAGCTAACTATTGCATTTAACCATAGTAAAGCGTTCTGATTCGAGTTTTGATTATTAAAGCACTCATAACAATTATACAATCAGTTTAAAAAATGTTTTTATTATATTTTCTATTGATAATAACGGCAGAAGACGCATAGTAAATCTAGGACAGGAAAGCATTCTTTAATAAAAGTTGTTGGTTTTGTTTTATACCCTTTGCGTAAAAGATCTGAAAAGATGCGTGGCGCTAATAGTTCTCTTATAAACTAATCTTTAAAAAATAAACAAAGAGATGACTCATTGATCGATCTCTATCGTTATTACGCCATCGTTTATGCTTCGTTTTTTAAGATTTTCTTGATAATAGCTTTTTCAGTTAAATTGCTTTCAGTCTGAATATATGAATTATTTCACCAGTGTTGACAGTTATTGAAATTACGATTTATTTGCGTGTGTTACAAAAAAAGAGAAATCAATGAAACAAATATTTTTTTATACAGAGCCAATACAATAAAATAATATTTTGGTTTAGATGTTAAAAATTATGCAGTAATGTTGATATTCATTGGGAATGGCTGAAATCAGATTTTGGCACACGTTCATTACAAAAAAGAAATGAAAAAATACGCAAACTAATTAAAACTATTCAATAATAAACCATTCGACTGATCTTTTAGTCAGAAACATTCAACATCGTTTTTTTATTATGTAACATACTTATAATGGACAAATAATCGAACCAGTCGAGTTTTGTACGATATAACACACATTTTTTGTTTTGATATGCGTAATAATATTTTTTTTACATTTTTAGTACAACGATGTATATGGCGAAGTCATCGAAAAAAAATGGGAGATTGGAGTTAAAGACAATAATAAATGTTTATTGTTTTTAATTGTTAGCAGTATATAAATATGTTTACTTTGAAACGTATTCCCCAGGTATGGAGCACCTTGTTTTCCATTCAATATCAATGGTTACAATAGGGTAGTTGACTGTATAGTTAATAAATACCGATGTCTCCTTCCTTAAAATGAATATTAAAAAACATCTCGGACAACATAATTATTACAGCTTTTCATTTCCATTTTAATCAAATAAACATTAAAATATATTGCTCAATTGAGTAGTCTAAAACAGTGACGTCACAAGTTTGTATTTAGTACATTTTTCCAAAGTTATCGTTTTGACAGATGATAAAAAGTAACTAATTTGACTAAGGTGTCAACTACCCTATTCTGCTGACGGTACCAGGTACACTTACTACTACCGGAGTTTGGACTGTCTCTGTTGCCACATCGCGTACTTCGCGCACGCCGTGTCGATCATCTGGTTCATATGTCGGGTTAGAGTTGTCGCTAGCGGCGTTAGATCTCGAAGCATTTTCTCCTGAATAACAAATAATTAAAATCATTTATGTCAGAGTAAAATACAATGGCGGACTTAATCACTGCTATTTTCGGAAATGTCTAGTAAAGATTTATATTTTCTTTTATTTAGAGAATTTTATGTAAGATAATGCTTTATCATGGCTATATTTTCTATCATTTGTATCCGAAAGCCGTCCTGGTGTGTAGAAATCCAATTTAGATCTAAGATGGAAGATGCAAATTACAGCTATATATTTGTTAAATTCATTGACAATACAATGATCTCAGGCAACGATCAGCGATTTAAGTTAATTAAAAAGTTTATGTACTAACTGTACTGTACTGTTTAATGGTTAACTGTTGACTGGTTGGCCTAGTGGTTTAAGTGGTCGCTACGCCCCTTTCTACTACGTCAAGTGTTGTGTGATCCGCGAATTGATGTTCTGAGTCTGGGTGTTCTTTGTGTCCATTACATGTTGTCACTGTCCCACCACCGCCTCTCTGCTCGGAAGACTATATAAGGGCGCACATTTTTTCCCGTGGGAGAGTCACACAATGGGCCGGCTCGACCGGAGTAATACCACGGCCTCAAAGAAAACCGGTGTGAAACAGTGCTTGCACTGTGTTTCACCGAGTGAGTCAGGATACCGGAGGCCCATACTCCAACCCACCTCCCCCTATCTCCGCCTCCATCCACCCCCCCATCCCCCCAAAGGCCGGCAACGCACTTGTGACGCTTCTGGTGTTACAGGTTTTCATGGGTGGCGAAAATCACTTACCATCAGGTGATACGTCCGCTCGTTAGCCCGCCTATAGCATAAAAAAACACGCCGAAGACTCGCTCTCTCTCCCTGCCTCCCTGGCTGCGCCGGCAACTCGCCTCTCTGGGGCCCGGTTACAATGCCGGGTCCAGCACCGCTTCTCTACCTGAGGGTCTTCGCCTCTCCAGCCCCGGCCCGCTTTCGCCGGTGCCAGCCTGACGTCTGCCGTCTGCTGCTACATGCTGAGTTAAGTGCTTCCACGCTACTGTGGAGGGGCATCGCTGTCGGAACTCCTTAGAACTACGCTCTACCTAAAATCTATGTCTCGCGAACCAAATTGTACTTGCGATTGTAACCTTATCTCGTAATAATAAATAATGTGTAAATTCTTGTGATCGAGTATGTAATTTATCTCTTTCTATTTAACCTCATGGTCAGCACATGGCTACCAAGCCTCTTAACGTGACAATCTATGTTTGGTCCCCGCGACATAGCATGTATATTCCTAACGCGGGAGTTGTCTTTTCAAAACTAAAAAAAAAACTAACTAATATGTACTAACCTCAAAAGGCCTCAGTTTAACATTTCTGAACCTGAGCAGCGCTTCATAGAACTTCTCAGCCCTCGCCGCGTTGTCCTCGAGTTCAGCGCCAGCCCCGGGCTGGGGGAAACATCTCCACAACTCTCGGAGTAACTCCCCACCCGACAGGTAAATGCGGTGTAATTCCGACTTCACGTCAGAAGGGATTAATTCTGAAAATAATATTGAATATTTTAAAAATATACAGTCTTTAATCATTTTAAAATACTAGGTATGCCTTTTAAGTTCTGTCGTTTCCGTATTTCCCGGCAACTTTGAATTTAGAATTGTTCTATATTCGAATGTGTTTAAATTTTGAATCTCAAAACAGTTGAAAGAATTAGGATTAATGCTATTGTTTAGTCACAGCGTCGATTGGAATCTATCAGGTTACGTACGAAAATGAATCTTTCTAAGGAAAATGTTCGTGCAATAATTTTCTACAACTTTAGAAGAGGCCTGACACGGCTTTTCAGTGTTTTGAAGAGCTAACATCTGTGTTCAGTGATGAAGCCCCATGTCTGCGGACTGTCGAACGCTGGTATTTAGAATTCCAGCGTGGACATACTAATGTTAGTGACAAATCTCGAGAAGGACGCCACAAATCCGCCTTCACTGAAGATAACATCATTGCTGTGAGACAACTAATTCTCGAAGATCGTCATGTGACCTATCGAGAGATAGAGGCTCTATTAGACATCTCAGGGACAACCATTCAGAAGATCTTGCATGAAGCGCTTGGTGTGAGAAAGCTAGTTTGCAGTTGGATACTCTGCTTTCCGACGTTCACAAGGCGGCCCGCGTTAGATGGTATAAGAAAACTCTGCAAAGGTTCAACCGAGGAGAGTCAAATCACGTCTACGACATCAACAGTGGTGACAAATCTTGGATCTATGCTTACGATTCCAAACAACAATCTACAATCTGGGTCTTTCAAGACGAGCCAAAGCCGACTAAAGTTGTTCGTTCTCGAAGCACTTCATAGATGGTGGCTACTTTCATTGGAAAAACCGGCCATGTTGCGACTATTGCACTTGAAGATCGTAGAACGGTTAACGCAGAGTGGTATACCACAGTTTGTTTACCACAAGTCATCGCCGAACTTCGAAAATCTAACTCAAAGCGACGCATCATCCTGCACCACGACAACGCAAGCTCACACAGCGCTCGTCAAACGATTGAGTATTTGAAGCAGGAAAAAGTCGAAAGTCTTGAATTGACCATCCTCCATACAGTCGTGACCTAAGCCCTAACGATTTCTTTACATTTCCTAAAATTAAGAAAAGTCTTCGTTGTCAAAGGTTCCAGTCCGGTGAAGAAGCAGTCGACGCTTTCAAGTCAGCCATTTTGAACACTCCCACTTTAGAATGGAATAAATGTTATAATAACTGGTTTGAGCGAATGGAAAAGTGTATTAAGCTACGTGGTGAATACTTTGAAAAACAATAATAAGTACTATAAGGTTCTAGTTGTGTTTTTTGCTTCAAACGACAAAACTTAAAAAGCATGCCTCGTACACATACTTTTTGTATGTCTCTCATATATAGTTATTCCTAAACTGATGTAAACGTAAGTATCTCCAACTTATAATCGAACTTCGGTATACATCTTTATTCTTCTGAAATAAAGTAAAGTAATTCTGTCTGTCTGTTATTTTTTCACATTCAAATCTGTTTAGGGGCTAAATTACTGGACATATAGGTATATCGTTGATATTTTGTCATTATAATTTCGATACTTAACGTAACATCTTACAAACACGTGCACCGGTACTGCGCCTATAAATACAGCCGCACTGTGAGCTATCGGGTCAGTTACACTCGAGCCGTCGTACAGTGCGGGCATTGTACCAGGAAGGACAAGCTGTAAATAAGCTAAGTACTTGGGCTTCTTAATTGTTGTAATTAATTATTAAACATCTGTGACTAATAATTTGAGATGTGACTTTTAAAAGAGTGGCTATGAGTTTCTTTGCCAGTATTCTTCTCATAAGGCTCTACGCATTTTGGAAACTGGAAATTATGGATCAACATATGACCTTGACAATACAGTATACCTGTGGAGTCTGTTTGTGCCGATCTATGATTTTAACTGTAGCTTCATTAATTCAATAAACTATTTGGAATTCAATATTGTCTTTGGTTGTGTAAATAAACCCTACCTACCTACGTGTGTAATAATGAATTGATTGAAAGCGATTTCTATTGCTACAAATCATGAGTGCCACTATTGAGATAATCAGTGACGTCGGTGAAGCTGACGTCTCCCTTTCTAAAAAAAATTACTCGCCCTATCCTCCGACATATATGTACAAGAAGAATAGTCACACGTTATAATTTTGTGTGGGAGCTGGTTCTTACGGATCATACATGCATATATCTATACGAATAATGTTAAAATTTAAAAATTATTTAGCAAATGTTGTAATGGATATTACCTAATAGGATTTGTGATGAAGTTAGAACCACTTGGTACATGTAGTGTGTGCGTACGTGTGTACGTGTCTGTGTACGTGTGTGTGCTTGCGTGTACAGTCGCTAAACTACGGCTGCTAAAATATCTCCCACAACCACAAATTACAGGTCTGTGTGTGTGGTGTGTCGGTACTCATGCGTGGTGGTGGCGCATGAGCGCGCCGCCCGGGCTGAGCTCGCCCAGCGCACGTGCTGTGTGTGTGTGTGTGTGTGTGTGGTGTGTCGGTACTCACGGGCCATGGAGGCGGCGTGGTGGTGGCGCATGAGCGCGCCGCCCGGGCTGAGCTCGCCCAGCGCACGTGCTGTGTGTGTGTGTGTGTGTGGTGTGTCGGTACTCACGGGCCATGGAGGCGGCGTGGTGGTGGCGCATGAGCGCGCCGCCCAGGCTGAGCTCGCCCAGCGCACGTGCTGTGTGTGTGTGTGTGTGTGTGTGTGGTGTGTCGGTACTCACGGGCCATGGAGGCGGCGTGGTGGTGGCGCATGAGCGCGCCGCCCGGGCTGAGCTCGCCCAGCGCACGTGCTGTGTGTGTGTGTGTGTGTGTGTGTGGTGTGTCGGTACTCACGGGCCATGGAGGCGGCGTGGTGGTGGCGCATGAGCGCGCCGCCCGGGCTGAGCTCGCCCAGCGCACGTGCTGTGTGTGTGTGTGTGTGTGGTGTGTCGGTACTCACGGGCCATGGAGGCGGCGTGCTGGTGGCGCATGAGCGCGCCGCCCGGGCTGAGCTCGCCCAGCGCACGTGCTGTGTGTGTGTGTGTGTGTGGTGTGTCGGTACTCACGGGCCATGGAGGCGGCGTGGTGGTGGCGCATGAGCGCGCCGCCCAGGCTGAGCTCGCCCAGCGCACGTGCTGTGTGTGTGTGTGTGTGTGTGTGTGGTGTGTCGGTACTCACGGGCCATGGAGGCGGCGTGGTGGTGGCGCATGAGCGCGCCGCCCGGGCTGAGCTCGCCCAGCGCACGTGCTGTGTGTGTGTGTGTGTGTGTGTGTGGTGTGTCGGTACTCACGGGCCATGGAGGCGGCGTGGTGGTGGCGCATGAGCGCGCCGCCCGGGCTGAGCTCGCCCAGCGCACGTGCTGTGTGTGTGTGTGTGTGTGGTGTGTCGGTACTCACGGGCCATGGAGGCGGCGTGCTGGTGGCGCATGAGCGCGCCGCCCGGGCTGAGCTCGCCCAGCGCACGTGCTGTGTGTGTGTGTGTGTGTGGTGTGTCGGTACTCACGGGCCATGGAGGCGGCGTGGTGGTGGCGCATGAGCGCGCCGCCCGGGCTGAGCTCGCCCAGCGCACGTGCTGTGTGTGTGTGTGTGTGTGGTGTGTCGGTACTCACGGGCCATGGAGGCGGCGTGGTGGTGGCGCATGAGCGCGCCGCCCGGGCTGAGCTCGCCCAGCGCACGTGCTGTGTGTGTGTGTGTGTGTGTGTGGTGTGTCGGTACTCACGGGCCATGGAGGCGGCGTGGTGGTGGCGCATGAGCGCGCCGCCCGGGCTGAGCTCGCCCAGCGCACGTGCTGTGTGTGTGTGTGTGTGTGGTGTGTCGGTACTCACGGGCCATGGAGGCGGCGTGGTGGTGGCGCATGAGCGCGCCGCCCGGGCTGAGCTCGCCCAGCGCACGTGCTGTGTGTGTGTGTGTGTGTGTGTGTGTGGTGTGTCGGTACTCACGGGCCATGGAGGCGGCGTGGTGGTGGCGCATGAGCGCGCCGCCCGGGCTGAGCTCGCCCAGCGCACGTGCTGTGTGTGTGTGTGTGTGTGTGGTGTGTCGGTACTCACGGGCCATGGAGGCGGCGTGGTGGTGGCGCATGAGCGCGCCGCCCGGGCTGAGCTCGCCCAGCGCACGTGCTGTGTGTGTGTGTGTGTGTGGTGTGTCGGTACTCACGGGCCATGGAGGCGGCGTGGTGGTGGCGCATGAGCGCGCCGCCCGGGCTGAGCTCGCCCAGCGCACGTGCTGTGTGTGTGTGTGTGTGTGTGTGTGTGTGGTGTGTCGGTACTCACGGGCCATGGAGGCGGCGTGGTGGTGGCGCATGAGCGCGCCGCCCGGGCTGAGCTCGCCCAGCGCACGTGCTGTGTGTGTGTGTGTGTGTGTGTGTGGTGTGTCGGTACTCACGGGCCATGGAGGCGGCGTGGTGGTGGCGCATGAGCGCGCCGCCCGGGCTGAGCTCGCCCAGCGCACGTGCTGTGTGTGTGTGTGTGTGTGTGGTGTGTCGGTACTCACGGGCCATGGAGGCGGCGTGGTGGTGGCGCATGAGCGCGCCGCCCGGGCTGAGCTCGCCCAGCGCACGTGCTGTGTGTGTGTGTGTGTGTGGTGTGTCGGTACTCACGGGCCATGGAGGCGGCGTGGTGGTGGCGCATGAGCGCGCCGCCCGGGCTGAGCTCGCCCAGCGCACGTGCTGTGTGTGTGTGTGTGTGTGGTGTGTCGGTACTCACGGGCCATGGAGGCGGCGTGGTGGTGGCGCATGAGCGCGCCGCCCGGGCTGAGCTCGCCCAGCGCACGTGCTGTGTGTGTGTGTGTGTGTGTGTGGTGTGTCGGTACTCACGGGCCATGGAGGCGGCGTGGTGGTGGCGCATGAGCGCGCCGCCCGGGCTGAGCTCGCCCAGCGCACGTGCTGTGTGTGTGTGTGTGTGTGTGTGTGTGTGGTGTGTCGGTACTCACGGGCCATGGAGGCGGCGTGGTGGTGGCGCATGAGCGCGCCGCCCGGGCTGAGCTCGCCCAGCGCACGTGCTGTGTGTGTGTGTGTGTGTGGTGTGTCGGTACTCACGGGCCATGGAGGCGGCGTGGTGGTGGCGCATGAGCGCGCCGCCCGGGCTGAGCTCGCCCAGCGCACGTGCTGTGTGTGTGTGTGTGTGTGTGTGGTGTGTCGGTACTCACGGGCCATGGAGGCGGCGTGGTGGTGGCGCATGAGCGCGCCGCCCGGGCTGAGCTCGCCCAGCGCACGTGCTGTGTGTGTGTGTGTGTGTGTGTGTGTGTAGTGTGTCGGTACTCACGGGCCATGGAGGCGGCGTGGTGGTGGCGCATGAGCGCGCCGCCCGGGCTGAGCTCGCCCAGCGCACGTGCTGTGTGTGTGTGTGTGTGTGGTGTGTCGGTACTCACGGGCCATGGAGGCGGCGTGGTGGTGGCGCATGAGCGCGCCGCCCGGGCTGAGCTCGCCCAGCGCACGTGCTGTGTGTGTGTGTGTGTGTGTGTGGTGTGTCGGTACTCACGGGCCATGGAGGCGGCGTGGTGGTGGCGCATGAGCGCGCCGCCCGGGCTGAGCTCGCCCAGCGCACGTGCTGTGTGTGTGTGTGTGTGTGTGTGTGTGTGGTGTGTCGGTACTCACGGGCCATGGAGGCGGCGTGGTGGTGGCGCATGAGCGCGCCGCCCGGGCTGAGCTCGCCCAGCGCACGTGCTGTGTGTGTGTGTGTGTGTGGTGTGTCGGTACTCACGGGCCATGGAGGCGGCGTGGTGGTGGCGCATGAGCGCGCCGCCCGGGCTGAGCTCGCCCAGCGCACGTGCTGTGTGTGTGTGTGTGTGTGTGTGGTGTGTCGGTACTCACGGGCCATGGAGGCGGCGTGGTGGTGGCGCATGAGCGCGCCGCCCGGGCTGAGCTCGCCCAGCGCACGTGCTGTGTGTGTGTGTGTGTGTGTGTGTGTGTGTGGTGTGTCGGTACTCACGGGCCATGGAGGCGGCGTGGTGGTGGCGCATGAGCGCGCCGCCCGGGCTGAGCTCGCCCAGCGCACGTGCTGTGTGTGTGTGTGTGTGTGGTGTGTCGGTACTCACGGGCCATGGAGGCGGCGTGGTGGTGGCGCATGAGCGCGCCGCCCGGGCTGAGCTCGCCCAGCGCACGTGCTGTGTGTGTGTGTGTGTGTGTGTGGTGTGTCGGTACTCACGGGCCATGGAGGCGGCGTGGTGGTGGCGCATGAGCGCGCCGCCCGGGCTGAGCTCGCCCAGCGCACGTGCTGTGTGTGTGTGTGTGTGTGTGTGTGTGTGGTGTGTCGGTACTCACGGGCCATGGAGGCGGCGTGGTGGTGGCGCATGAGCGCGCCGCCCGGGCTGAGCTCGCCCAGCGCACGTGCTGTGTGTGTGTGTGTGTGTGGTGTGTCGGTACTCACGGGCCATGGAGGCGGCGTGGTGGTGGCGCATGAGCGCGCCGCCCGGGCTGAGCTCGCCCAGCGCACGTGCTGTGTGTGTGTGTGTGTGTGGTGTGTCGGTACTCACGGGCCATGGAGGCGGCGTGGTGGTGGCGCATGAGCGCGCCGCCCGGGCTGAGCTCGCCCAGCGCACGTGCTGTGTGTGTGTGTGTGTGTGTGTGTGTGTGGTGTGTCGGTACTCACGGGCCATGGAGGCGGCGTGGTGGTGGCGCATGAGCGCGCCGCCCGGGCTGAGCTCGCCCAGCGCACGTGCTGTGTGTGTGTGTGTGTGTGGTGTGTCGGTACTCACGGGCCATGGAGGCGGCGTGGTGGTGGCGCATGAGCGCGCCGCCCGGGCTGAGCTCGCCCAGCGCACGTGCTGTGTGTGTGTGTGTGTGTGGTGTGTCGGTACTCACGGGCCATGGAGGCGGCGTGGTGGTGGCGCATGAGCGCGCCGCCCGGGCTGAGCTCGCCGAGCGCGCCAACGGCCGCACCTGCGCTCACACGCACCGGCCGCGAGCACTGCTGCCCGCTCGACCACGCCTGACCAAACACACAGGAAAACTCACTTACACATTAATAATCATATCTATCTTAATCTATACAAATAAATAAAATTTAAGTGTCTCTTTGTAAATTCAAATTAACAGCTTTTCACTAAATGCATGTAAACTGCAAGTATCGTATATACTTTCAGTTTACATGCATTCAGTGTAGGGTGTGATGAGCCTGGACTTACCGAATTATATTTTTGCTTTTAGTACATTATTTTCAATAAAACCGTTTAGATTATTATTTTTTTACATATTTTTTATAACAGGTAACAAACATAAAAACATACAGCCGAATTGAGAACCTCCTCTTTTTTTGAAGTGGTTAAAAAGACTAAAATAAATACATTTTATTGCAATCGTTTTTCAAAGAAACTTACTTGACATATTGATGCGAGAGCCGACAGCGGTGGGGGGTTCCTTGTTTGTGCGTGTGCCTGGTGCGATTGCGTCGATGGACCTAAAAGATATCGTTCTATCTGCAAAATAATATTTTAACATTGTTACTACACAAGTTTTTATAAAGACAACATTAGGAATAAATTCTGTGTCTCGGAGGACTTAACAAACGTACATAAAACGAACACTAAGAACGCCCAAACTTAGAGTAACGCTTTGTAGATCGACCGGAGTGATACCACGGCCTCACAGAAAACCGGTGTGAAATAGTGCTTGCGCTGTGTTTCATCCAGTGAGTGAGGATACCGGACATTTAATCAAAAAACTTAATCAAAAATCACAAAACATTTAATCGACACCGGCCACTCCTTGAGCGGCAACAATACCTATAACATTCTGCATGTTTGCGATAAGGGTTTCCGGCTGAGTGTGTTGGAACAGTTAGAAATATCAAAACATAACAATAATAATGCATATACACTGTTGAATGACCAAACAAATTTAATTCCATCACCACTTCTAAGTATGATTGCTGGTAGTTCGGCACAGATGCCTTTGTGACATTGTATCGACCGTTATTATAGCGTCATCGAAACAGTATATAAAGGGCCGATAGCGGTGCGACTAGCTCATTCGAGCTCAAACGCTCGACGAGTCAACATCTCCTGAGGAGCGAAACACGTGTCGAGTATAGGTTTGGTTGCATGGCGTGCTAATTATTTCTCACTTGTTTTGTATGTGTGCATATGCATGATACCCATATGTGCATGTGAGTATGCATGACGGTGGGATTTGTGTCCTGCTTTCAGACCTGGATATTTGCCTCGCGGAATTAAAGCTAAATATATTTCATAGCATTTAATGTCATGGATTTCCGCAAAGTAACGCCTGATTCCATAACTTAGGATACCGGAGGCCCATACCCCACCCCTCTCCCTATCTCCGCTGGGGCCATGGGCGGCAGTAATCGCTTACCATCAGGCGATACGTCTGCTCGTTTGTCCGCCTATTCCATAAAAAAAAAAGTAACCACAACACTCAGCGCAGTTGAAAACGGCGTGGCGACCGTTTAAACCTCTATGCTACCCGTGCATAACCCTCTCCTGAGAAGAGACCCGAGCCCAGCAGTGGGACGTTAAGGGTTGTTGATGACCCGTGCATAAATATTAAATACTACAAATTATATAACCCAGATGAACATTAGTATTATGTTTTATGAATCTCTTTCCTAATTTGGGGATTTTTTTTTAATATTTGTGCTGCTAAAATGACTCTGCCCCGCCTGATGGAAAGCACAAGTAGAATCCAAGAGTGGTGGTCACCATCCGCAATGCGAACAAGGACAGTGCAGCATGGTGACCCACACTATGGCGGTCTAGTGTGATGATTTTTCACGCCCCGCTTAAAGGACCCGGGATCGTAGTGGGACGATAACACAATACATACATATTGGTCAATATCATAAAAATATCAGTCTCGTATACAAGAAGTAATTCTCTGTCATTAAACTCTATTGTCATCCACTTTTCTTCCTTTACACACAATATACAATACGGATAAATATAAATTTATCTTGTCCTATGTATTATATGTATGTTTTTACAAAAAAAAAGTATATAAATTTATATCAGTTATCTAGTACCCATAACACAAGCTCTGCTTAGCGTGTACAATAAAAAAAAAAAAAAAAAAAACAAAGTCATTTTGTGGTCAGTAGAATAATCTCAGGAAGGACTTTAGAATCTATACAATCGATTTCGGGGGCGGGGGTGGGGGGAGGGGGTAGGGGAGGGGTGGTAGATAGCCCCACTTGAAGGGGGGTTGCGATTCCTCATAGTTTTTTTTATATGATTTTTTGAAAATTTTATAGGTTAGGACGCATTTCGCAATATATACAATAGATTTTGGGGGGAGGGGGTGGGGGATACCCCTTACTTGGGGGTCCTCCTCACCTCCTCACAATTTTCACCCGCCGGAAATACTTGGTTCCCTTAGAAAAAGTAGAAATTTGTACAAAAATTGTTTGTATATTCCACTTAATAAACATGTTTTATCGCTGTTATTTATTATATAAATATGTATATAAAAACTGGCTTCAATTATGAGTCGACGGAGCCCCGCTACGCGGGGCTCCTATTTCTGGGTGGTTTATAAAAAAAATAACCACGATGGCTAAGGCGGGAGCTTCGCTGCGCTGCGCTCCCGCCTTAGCCATCTAACCTAACCCAATAAAGTCGGATTGTGCCAACTCGGAGTAATACATTGCTATTAATTACCTAAGAATTATATCCTGTTCTTATACATTTCCTATAACATATAATTCACAACTCTAACCTAACCTACAAAGTTAGCCACTAACAAAAACATTAGGGTGTTGCTAAGTTGTTGTAGTTCTATAATTGAAATGGCGTCGCGTCATTAGTGCTGCGTTTTGGTTCTCCTTTTTTAAGAAAATATGTCCTTTATTAAAAGTGAATATCAAAACGTAATATATAAAAAAATACTCGAAAAGTATTTTTTTGTATATTACGGTGTGTATTACAATAAAACTAAATTAATTTAGCAAAAAATTACACAAACTATTTTGAGAGTTTGAAAAAAGTTTAAAACGAATAACGTAAGGAATAACAAAACGCAGAGAAGATGTCAAAATTATTTTCACGTATTTTATTTATAATTTCAAAAATTTATATCTCAAAAACTACGACTTTCCGCAAGTTGAAATTTTAGGAGTAGACTAACAAAAGCAAGAACTATCAAACATAAAATTGTCAACTCTCAAATCGATTGTATAGATTCTAAAGGTTAGCCTAATCTCAGCTAAATTATACAGTACTTTTGCACGCAGCTTCGCTCACGCAGACTTTCATCCCCTGATTTACCCCCTTAGGGGTGGAATTTTACACCGTCACATAGTCGTCACACAGACGTCACACAGTCACCTTACTCTTTTCTATAATTATATTAAATAGATAGATTATTATACATACACCCTCTCAATATCAGGATAAAGTACCACTTACTTTGGATAATTTTAACTCTTGATTATCTTCATTCGTAGAACTATCTTCAAGATCTTCATAATGAATCTTTTCTAATATTCTTTTTTTCTTCTCCGGTGGATCTGTACTACTCGTTTCTTCTGCCGGTCTCTTCTCCGCGACTCCGTTTGTATCTTTGACGCCGTTTTCAACAACTTTGTTGTTATTTGTCGTTTTACTACTACTGTTATTATTACTATTACTAGAATTTGTTTTATGACTAGCTTTGAGCACCTGTAAAGAAAAAAATATCAACTTAAAATTCAAATGATTCTAGTATCTGATGGAGTGACATTTGTTTTTTTTTCTGTATGTTGGCAAATATTCGGCAAAATGGAAATTGCTAAAGAGCCAATAATAAATAAAAGTATATTATTATACTAGCTGCCCAGTACGTGCTTCGCTACGTATAAAGTGAAATAAAAAAAATGGTGATATAATTTCAGATTTAAACTATCCTATGTCTCAAGTTGGATCGAACTGCACATGGTATGAAAATTTTATTATAATCGGTTAAGTGGTTTAGGAGTCCATTGAGGACAAACATTGTGACACGAGATTTTATCGAAGATTAGTCTAGTAATTGTATTTTCGCAACTTTTACACATAGTTTTAGACCCATTTGCGATAAAAAAAAATGCCAATTGTACTTCCCTAGTTTAAGTTTTCCTATTTAAGTTAACCTTGTTATTATTACAATTAAAACTATTAGTCTAGTACTTAGTTAACCTGACTATTAAGCCGGAGACCGAGGATTTGATTCTCAGCCAGGACAAATAATTATGCGACTGTATTTGTTCTGTATATTCGTCTAATTTTAATAATTTAGAAGTACGCTGTATCCTCTATTCTAAACTCCTATCTTATCTCTATACCAAATTTCATTTAGTTTCACCAGACTAGCTTATTTAACATGTGGCGAGTTGGAACGCGACGGAGGAAGAAGCGCGCGAAGTTTTGACATACGTCAAAAAAGCGCGGTCTCACAGAATCCGCCCGGTACTCTCGCTTACCACTCTCTCTACCACTTCCAACAATGATAATGTTTTAATGTTAAGTTGGCCGACCAAGTATGTATGGTTTAGTGAATATACAACTACAGTGATAGTCTGTGTTTTATATCAATCATATCATCCTAAGTTGGGTAAAAATCCCAACGTTCCCGAATTGTGGAAAATCCACAAAAACATACCAGTCATCCAGACAAATATTCACATTTATGTCAACACTAGCTGACCCGGCGAACTTCGTACCGCCATATTTGCGTATCTGTCTCAGCTTCCCACAGGCGGTGTACAGTCGCGGACAAAAAAACACTTTTCCGTTATCTTTGAATGTTTTTCTTTCTAGCAAAAAAGAATGAATGAAATCGGACTATGTGTTATTGAATTACAACTAAGTACATATTTTGACTTTCATACCCTCTCTCCAGGAAACCGTGCTGATTTTCGGGATAAAAAGTATCCTATGTCCTACCTCGTAGTATGAACTCAAATCATGCCAAGTTTCATTTGAATCGGTTAAGTAGTTTGGGCGTGATGCGCGGCCAAGATACAGACAGACAGACAGACAGACAGACAAAAATGAAAAATATACAGTTTTGGCTTGAGTGTCGATTATAGAGAGCCCTCCAAAAAAAATCTCAAAATATCTTTAATGTACAGAATTGGACCTGTTACATTTTTATTATAAGTAGGTATATATGTACAGAATTGGACCTGTTACATTTTTATTATAAGTATATAGATATAGATGTCTAGGGCAGTTCGAGTTTTTCCTGATTTGGGATCAGACGGCCGTGTTTGTGTGCCTCATGTTATTATTATTAATTACTAACTGACCCGGCAAACTTCGTACCGCCATATTTACATATCTGTTGATCTTCCCACAGGCAATGTACAGTCACGGACAAAAAAATACTTTTCCAGTTATCTTTGAATTTTTTTTGTACACAAACCTTGTCCTAACAATAACGAACACATAAAAATAAAAAGAATTATTTAATTTGGTGCAGCCGATCGGAAGTTATGCGCGTACATACATTTCTGCGATTCATTTTTATTTATATAGATATATAGATTCAAACATTACAAATAGGTAGATAAATATGGTACCTTTACTTGGAAAGTATACATAGTTAAGAATACAAAAAAAGACGTGTGGCACTCGGGGACTGCCGCGGTAAAGCTATTGCATAGCATATTTTATCATCTTATGAAATTATATTTATTTATTTATTTTTTATATATGCAGTATGTATAATATAATATTGTGAAAATACTAATCTATTATGTGGCGACTTCCACATACAGCGCAACAGAAATATACTACAGCGCCATCTACCGAAGTTACACTGAACTACGGAGTAACGAAGGAAACTAAGAAACTACCAGTCCTGAATCGCGCAGTGAAAGTTCTCGGGCCGATAATCATATATACAACATCCTAACATCAACCGTTGGGCAGTTGGCCCGCCAGGCATGATCACCTCGCCTGTCGGAGGATCCTCCCTTTGTGTTGGAGGGACATGACACCCGTCCCTCCACATATGAAATTAGTACCAACATCGTCACTAGATGGCGATGATCACTTTTTTCAAGTAGCCATATGGTTTCATTACACAGCATACTATAAAAGGTTTAAACTATTCCTAATAAATGTCTTCGTCATTGAACGGGTTGTTTTATTCACAGTATTTTTTTTTCTTTGAACATTTATACATACATGTGTGTGCACATGCGGTGATTGTGGCATTATAAAGATATGATAACGAATCTCTCTGTCTCTCAGACAGATTCGTTGATTCGTCGTTCGGAGCAGCTAGTCTCGATCCGTGCGAGCTTTGGGCATCAGGTTTTATTTTCGTTACGTTACGGAATTTCTTGATTCGGTCTCAAAGCCCTCAAAGCCCGCGATAAAAGCTATGCAATAGCTTAAAATAATGATATCATTATCATTATTTTAAGATTCATTTGATAATTAAAAAGTATACTAACCATAATGGAGTGTTGGTTGAACCGCTTGATCATATTTCTATGTATGGAAGCGTTTTCTCCCTTCTCTTTTTCGTGGGATCTCTTCTCTTCGTCATGTTCATTTGGGAGGAAAGGGACCGCCTCCGTAAATTGTGGGAGGTCGACCTGTTGAACAGTAGTAATGTGATTTCATTGATACCACCTTGTCGAAAGAGACCGTTGGATAAATTAATTTCTGAATTGATAAATTTT
The DNA here is from genome assembly GCA_949125395.1 of Diaphora mendica. NCBI lineage: Eukaryota > Metazoa > Arthropoda > Insecta > Lepidoptera > Erebidae > Diaphora > Diaphora mendica. Next base: position 4,562,013 of record OX421331.1, on the reverse strand, counting down.
TAACAACACCCCTTATAAAATCAAGAGAAATAATTAAATTATCAGCAACTCATTTGAAAAACATCTAACATACATAGTGAATTGTAATGTTTTTTTTTTCATTTCTTAACTTTTTTTTTACCCTTAGAGACGAACAAATTATTTTTGGATTCTATTCATGTTTTTCTTGAGGCAGAGTAGAGTCACTTTGGTAGATTTTAAAATTTAAAAGAGTGGGGAAAACCCCTTTGGTTCGATACCATTTTTTATTCCATTTTCAAATAAAAATATATTTTACCAAATCGATTAATAGGTATTATTGTAGTTTTGAGGTAAAAGACACGAAAAAATACAGTCCATTCTACAAATTCTTTTTTTTTATACACTTTTATTAGCTTTACCTGTATCCTTATTTTTTTTGTAACCGACTTTTTTAAGAGTTTTTTTTTAACTGTTTTTTTAAGGTGGTTTAAAAATTCACATGATAGCGAGACCTACTGTGAGATCTAATGTGGTATGTTTCATAGCTGACGCAATCGCTTGGTCGTCCATTTTGGCACATTCCCCAAACAAGTCTTTACTAGATGACGAAGCTATTCGGTCCCTGAAAAAAAAAACGCATAATATTATAGGTCATCCAGTGTCAAAGGTGATTGCAGTATTGCTAAATATTGTTAATTCATTCAGGTCATTCATGCTTTTTCTTTAAATATAGTATTGTTTGGTTCTTCCCGTCTTTTATTATTTTGGAAAACAATGGTGGTGATTCTCTTGTTTTCATCACTGAACTAAAATTTGTTATTGGATTATAAACTCTAATCTCATCCGCTTACAGTCCATTTTTCGATATCTCACATCACTGTGTTTAGTTTTGTACCAACTGAAAGTTGATCTGAGGTACAGTTGAAATTGATGGCCAAAAAAATATGTAAATTAAAAGCTCTAGTTATTTCCTTTTGGAATAAAAAAAATAATGATTATTTTCAACCGACTTCAAAAAGGAGGAGGTTCTCAATTCGTCTGTTTTTTTTTTATGTTTGTTACCTCATAACTTTGGACTGGGTGAACCGATTTTGATGATTATTTTTTTATTTGAAAGCTGGTGCTTCCCGAATGGTCCCATTTAAATTTGGTCCAGATTGAAGTCGGTTTTTTTTTTGTTAAAATTTGTAATTATTAGTATAATACTAAAGACTCTAAATAGACTTGTCATTGGTAAGCTAGAACAAACAAATTTGGATTTCCTTATGTATTGAGTCTGTTAGTTATGTATTTGTTTTTTTTTTGTGGTCTTCTTGGAATTTCTGTATTGCATTTACTTGTTATTCTCGTGTTTTAATTATGTACTTTTCTATGCCTCTTAGCTTTTAAGGTGTATGTTCTTGTTGGTTGTTTAAATAAAATAAATAAAATAAAATACTCACCTATGAAAATAATGTGATTGAAAAAACTTGGTCCAGAACTCTGCTTCTGTCATTTTGTTGGGCACATAGTCTACGTGTTTCTTTCTTACAGCTGGATATGTTTTAAATATGGCGTCTATTATGTCCTGTGTAAGATTATATTTGAGACCATTGCACCCGTCCGTCTGTGGTTGGATATCGGCTAAGAATGCTCCGGATACACCTAAAAATGAATATAGTGTTTTTTGTTGGATAGAAGTATCCCAAACTGCATCTATGTATTTCAATAAACCATCAAACATTTTGCTTAAATATCAAGCAGACAATTGATCTAGTGCATGTTGGTCCTGGCCGCTGAATCAAAACACATGCACACCAAAATATATTACATTCATCAAATATAATACTTAATTCTTCATAAAACATAATACATACATAATACTTTATAGAACACTGTCTATTTATTTAAGAAATCTTAATAAATCAAACAAAGGCTAACAAGAAACGAAAGGGAAAAAAATGCTTGGAGTCCCTCCGCGCGGAAGAAGTGAAACTTCGTAATGTGCAACAGTGCTTTCATACCCCTCCGTGGTAGCGTTAAACGTTTGAAAACTTCGTAATGTGCAACAGTGCTTTCATACCCCTCCGTGGTAGCGTTAAACGTTTGAAAATTTCGTAATGTGCAACAGTGCTTTCATACCCCCTCCATGTTAGCGTCAAACGTTTGAAAACTTCGTAATGTGCAACAGTGCTTTCATATTCCCTCCGTGGTAGCGTTAAAAGTTTAACGCAACCTTTAAATGTTTTACCCAACCTTCTTGGAAGTCGCATAAGAAGTTTCACTTCAAAAACTCATTTAGTGTGTACGAACCCTAATACAGATGAAGAGCAGTTGAACTAATAATATATAATTCCAATAAATAAAACCACATACCAGCCTCTTGTTTAATACTATTTGATTCGGTGTAGTTTTTCAATGTAGGTGTATTCCAATATTCCTCACTATTTATAACCTTTGATATCACCAAATCTTCATACAAATGTTTCAGTGTGGGATGTAAGGACAATAACCTGTTAACACATTATATATATTTGTTACAAAAAAAAAACAAGCGAACGCACCAATGTGTAAACGACATTTCGACTTTCAAATACATAAATAGAATATAACGTATGGTACAGATTAATACAGTTTAAAACTTTAAATACACGCAACTTTCATCTGTTCTTTATTTAAAAAATATTTTGCAATACAGTACACTGATCTCCGTTTCCTAAATTTAAGAAAATGCTTAGTGTACTATAATTATAATAGTTATCAATATTTTAAAATTATGTGAAAGTTTGGTTTGGAAGAAAGATATTTGTTACTCCATAACGGCAAAATCAGATGAAATTTGGTACATAGGTTTATTATAGTTATGCTTATAATATATGTATGTATGTTTTATTATTATTATACTATTAGTATGTAAAAGTATGTATTTTATAACTATGTGTGTACACAAACTCAATGCACGTCAAATACTAGTCTCTGTGTAACATTTGATCCATACTAAGGTTGCTGGAAGAGATTGCTTTTGGCAATAAGGCCGCCCTTTGTACACTACACTTCGGACATATTATGTACTTATTTAACTCTATAATATGGTGTGCAAATAGTTATCTATTCTATTATAATCTTTAATGGGATACATATATTCAAATCATGGAATCAAAATGGCAGCGGGCACAAGTTAATATAGGTAAGATATAATATTTATTTCCGCTCGAAGTAACGTCATCTATTTCGTTTGTCCTTCTGTTTCAGAATTTTACTATGTCATGTACATAGTTTGATACAAACGTATATTCTTCATATATCGCTATCGGTGATTTCTAAACAAATGCCAAACAGTCCTTCATTCATATAATACCAATACTACTAAGTGCATACATGAAACGTTAAAATTTATTGTACATACAATTTCGTTAACAAATTTAAAGGTTAAGTACAAGAATTATTTCTTTTTTTTTATGGGATAGTCGGGCAAACGAGCAGACGTATCGCCTGATGGTAAGCGATTACCGCTGCCCATGGACACCTGCAACACCAGTCACAGGTGCGTTGCCAGCCTTTTGGGGTTGGGGGGGAGGTAGGGGTAGGGGATTGGGGTATGGGCCTCCGGTATCCTCACTCACTCAGTACATCCCAGCGCAAGCACTATTTCACACCGGTTTTTTTTTTTTTTTTTTTTTAAGTTTGGCCCGTATTTTTTGGTTAAGAAAATGTTTTTCTGTGAAGCCATGGTATCACTCCGGTCGAGCCGGCCCATTCATGCCGAAGCGTGGCTCTTCCACGGTAAGTCATTCCACATACCTATTTAAAATATTGTTGCGCCGTAGAGTTAAATGGGTCTCGTATAATCTAGATGATTCGAGATTCGGAGGCCAGCGCCATCTAGTATCAAGTAGCGCACGACTATTGAGATTATGATTAATAATCCCGATATTTTCAACGCTAGATGGCGCTGCAAGTAATGGATTAGTGATTCTAGGAGACTCTATTTGGTCCAGAATGGTTTATCGAATACTAGGAATCATTCCAGGTATTTCGTACGGGCCAGTATTGTTTCACGATACAGCGGATTAACATCGAAGCGATGTTCTAGTGCGATTAACGAGTGATTTAGTGAATTATTGTTATAAAACAGTTGTCATTAATAAATAGTGTTATTTTTTGGTAATCAACAGACTACTTTTTAATTTAACATATACCCCGGCTCGCAACAATATCTTCAGTACTAATTTTAAAAAAGTGGCCAAGTGCGAGTCGGACTCGCCCATGAAGGGTTCCGCAGCAGCAAGTAACATAATATAATTTTTGTTTTATTTTTATATTTGTGTTGAATCAAATCAAATCAAAATCATTTATTCATCTAAGACACCAAGTGACACCTATGAACGTAAAAATTTTTGAGTTTCAGTTCTAAGTATTATTTTTTTATTGTTTTTTTTTAATTTATTGTTTAAAATTTTTTGTTTTTATTTATTGCTTTTTTTTTTTTTTTTTTTTTTTGTGTAAAAATCTTAAAGCGGTTCACATTGCCTATAAGGGTTCCGTTTTTTGCCTTTGGCACGGAACCCTAAAAAGGCAATGTTTAAGACTGCTTAATGAATCCTAATATGACATTATGGAGAGAAACTAAATCGATTTTTAATACACACATCAAAAGTGTCTAGGGATCAACATATGTGTCTAGGGATCAACATATATTTTTGCAATAACTTTTCTCCTGATTGATATTAATTAAAATTTTCTTTAAGGATTCATCAAATAAAGTGTTTTCGTTTGTCACAGTAACGATAAACCAAGTCACCTTTGCATTAATAAAGAAATTTGCCATTTTCCTAATAAAGGGATTTTTGACATTTGAACCACTAACATTAAAGTTCGAAAAAAAGACTGAAATAACAGTTTTCTTTAAAATTTTATTAGGTAACTTAAACAATTAATAATCCGTGTTTCTACCGCGAACACTAACAACACAAGAACATCGGTTTCGCATACTCAAAATGAGTTCATCCAAATCACGCTGTGGAATGGCCGCCCATGTTCGTTGCAACAACAAAAAAAGGTCTTCTTGCGACTGGATACCCTCCATATTCGGCAGAGCTCTTCTCTGTAGCATATCCCATGCATGCTCAATCGGGTTCAAGTCTGGCGACTGAGCAGGCCAGGGCAGGACATTGATGTTAGCTGCGGCGAGAGTCTGTCTTACAACTCTTGCGGTGTACGGTCGTGCATTATCATGCATTAACTGAAATAAGGGACCGATTTGCACTTGTAGAGGAACGATGACGTCTGATACAATCGTCTCAGCATAAATTTGAGCGTTGAGGTTGCCTCTGATCCAAATCAACTCAGTTCTTCCGCCGATCCAAATACCCGCCCATACCATGATGGTTCCACCACTATAAGGATGGACTTCCTGGCAGGATTTTAATCGCTGTTGGCGTCCAGGGGTTCTCCAGTGTCGTATACGTCTTGTATCCGGTCTCATACCAAAACGAGACTCATCAGAAAAGCACACGAAACGCCATTGTTCTTCTGCCCAATTTCTGTGTTCAAGAGCCCATTGATATCGAATCCTACGATTGTGCATTGCTATAGGTGGTACCCGTAGCGGTCTTCGGGAATGAAGGTTCACTTCATGCAAGCGGTTTCTGACTGTTTGGTCGCAAATTAAGTTCCCTGAAGAGTGATGAAGCCTCACGGCTAACATCATGGCGGTTATTGTTGGAGCTCTTCGAGTTAAGATTGGAATGTATCGGTCTTGTCTCCGTGTGGTGCAGCGATACCGTCCTCCATGCCGCTCAGCCACGGTACCAGTGCTTCGGTAACGTGTCCAAAGTCGACTGATAACACTCTGACTTGTATTCAGAGCTAAAGCCACAGTACGTTGCCGGGAACCAGCTTCTATCATTCCCACGGCTCTGAGCATTTCTTCCCTGCTTAAATGACGTCGCCGCTCCATAATAACGTTGGTTTTAATCAGTAGTAGGGAAACAGTAGCACTAATAATGTCTTCAATGCGTTGTATGTTTTTATAGGGAAAATATTGACAGCTGATTTTCATCTTTTACTCGAATTTGATTGACAGTTCCTGATTCAAATTATGAAATGCACCAAAAAGGATCCATATAAATTTATAAAATCATAAATTTATTACAAAGCCACATCTCAATCTCAAGGAATCCGCATAAAAATGCTTGATCCCTAGACACTTTTGATGTGTGTACTTAACATCACGTCTCAACTGGCCGTTTCTAGTATATGATATAAACCAGAACCACATAAGAACACTGGACGCGAAAGTCACTAAGACATTGAAGTCGTGGCTCGGGCTAGCACCATCTGCAGACCCGTCAACGTTGTACAGGAGCTCGAATAATTTTGGAATGAAATTAAAAAAACCTTCGGAACTCTACAAACACCTATGAGTTACCAAAATGCATGTCTTGTCAAAATCCCAAGACGAAATCGTTAGATCCCTTCCAAAAGACAAAAATTCATCAGAGCTAGAGTCACGGCTCCAATTCCACAAAAAATTCATGGTGGGTACGCAGTCCAGTAGAGTTGGATTGGGAAATGCTAGAAGACAGACCGACAAAGAGATAACAAAATCTTTCATACAACAAGATGAAAACGAGACCTACAAGGTGCACGCAATGAACCTAGAAATGCAGAATGAATGGTTAATTCTAGGAGAATTTTGTATCCCACCAGCTTTGAAATGGCGCACACTTTTATATGATTGGTCACCCGCCCTGTTAAAATTCTACCTCAACGCCTTTCAATTAACTCTCCCCGATCAAAGCAACCTAGTAAGGTGGGGAAAAGCTACAGAAAAAGCTTGTACGATGTGCAATGCGGCAATAGGTACAGCCAGGCACTTACTGACAGGTTGTAAGGCGCTATTAGACCGGGGTCATTATTCACGTCGCCATGATAGGGTATTACTCATCATACGCGAAGCTATGAGTTTATCACTGGCGAGAGCGAAAAAAGGAATAACAACAAACATAAAAACTAACATCGCGTTTGTAAAGGAAGGCTCAACAAAAAAGACTTCACTCACACAAAAGCCGTACTCAATTATAAATACCGCCAGTGACTGGACATTATTAGTGGGCACGTATGAAAATCACTACAGAATACCGGAGGATATCTGTGCCTCGGCGTCCAGACCGCACATATTTCTTTATGCAATGTCAATTAAGCGTGTAGTACTAGTAGAACTCACGGTGCCGTGGGAAAAGAACATCCCTAATTACCACGGTTTAAAAAGAAACAAGTACTTTGACTTAACCAACGAAATAACTAAAAATGGTTATGTCGTTGCGCTGTATGCCGTGGAAGTGGGTGCGAGGGGTATACCAGCTAAATCCCTCTATAACCTGCTTAAAGACCTTGGATTGCCAAGAGCTTTCAGTAAGCTCTTTTCTTGAACGAATATCCAAAGCGGCATTGCTAGGCTCACTTCAAATATGGTTAGGTAGAGGGGGTAACACGGCGGTCAGTGGAGGTGAGCGTTGACGCGTCGTAAGGAGTGCTCCTTAAACCTAAACCTGGGTCGCAATTCCCAGGCACTGTCGAAGTCGCATGTTTTGCCCCCATCTATCACGCGATGGACCCGGCACCCGCACGGTGAATCCATGGAACGCTAAGAAATAGGTCTACCAGTAAAGCCTAAGATTAACCAATAGTCGGGTTTTACAGTAAAATATTTAAGTGTATTACATTTTTATTAAATAGCTCTTTGTACATAAAAACCGCATTAAAATCTCTTTGGAAGACCTAAGCATACAAGATCGGGTAACGACTTTATTTTAAACTATGTAAAGATATGTTTAGCTACATCATGTTTATCTAATAGTTCATTGATTGAATCATGTATGTTATCAGGTTTCTGTGTACGCTCAACGGTTGCATGCAACATAGAAAAGCAAAAATTTGTAACTACTTAAGTTGATTGCATCCAAAAGATTAAAACGTTCAATATAATTTCCATGTAACTTTAAGACACTTTTTTAATTTACGATCATGTCACAGGAAGTTCTTGATTTTAGAACATATTTGTTGCTAAAGAATGACACATATAATCTCTTCCTTGCACCTTTTTGCCGTGCCCGACAGAGTCTATTATTGGTTCTGTACTTGACCGTATTTGTGCATTGTGGAATGATTGAGTATTGCATATAGAACGTAACTAACTTATTATAGCTGAATAAGAAACTTCCAAACTAAATCTACTATCAATATAAATCTATACAAATAAATAAAATTGAATGTCTGTTTGTAATTGTTAAGTTTGTAACAAAATGTAACCAGTAGCGCCATCTATGATAGTTTTGTCTGTACCTTTATTTCTTCTTGAACAATAAAAGTCAGTCGTTGTCAAGCTATCGCAGTGTATCATTTATAGGTTATGGGCCTTAAGCAAATTTTGGTGGAAATATAGTGCAAAATGTCGTCAAATCTTATTGCAAGCATTGATAAGCTTAGAGGCAGAGCAAATTATGAAGATTGGGCGTTTGCCGTGGAGAACTACCTCATATTGGAAAGTCTGCAACAGTGCATCAACACCGGCGGAGATCCAAACGACGCCAAAGCAAAAGCCAAAATAGTTTTAACTATAGATCCCAGTTTATTCGTGCATATAAAGAGTGAATCAACTGCAATGGGGCTATGGCAGAAGCTGAAGAAGCTATTTGATGATAATGGCTACACGCGGCGCATCGGATTGCTTCGAAATCTCATATCTATTCGTCGAGAAAACTGTGAAACAATGTCTCAATATGTGACTTCGCTGCTAGAAACAAGTCAGCGATTAAATAATACAGGTTTCAAAATCAGTGACGAGTGGATCGGCTCTTTATTACTAGCCGGATCACCTGAAAAGTTTGAACCGATGATAATGGCGGTGGAGCATTCTGGCATTGAGTTGACAGCCGACGCCATTAAATCGAAATTACTCGATATGGAGGACGGAAGCGGAAGTGAAATTGGTACAAGTTCTACACAGAATGCGTTTGCGACGAAAGGTTGGCAATACAGAAATAAAAACCAATCGCACGCGCATAGACAAACGTCATTACAAAACGTCAAATCAAATGTCAGATGTTTCAAATGTAAACAATACGGCCATTTCATGAACAAATGTAAAAATACTCCAAAAGGAAACGAATCTAATGCATTCAGTGCTGTATTTCTCAGCGGTAACTTCAATCAAACGGATTGGTATGTTGATAGCGGTGCCAGCTGTCATCTAACATCCAAAAAAGACTGGTTGTTGAACACAACAAATCAACAGCAAGTGCAAGAGATTATCATCGCCGATAAAACTAGAATTTCTGTTGAAGGCTGTGGAGATGTGCATATATCTACAGTTGTTGGAGATACCGAACACGAGAACACAGTGATGGGAGTATTATATGTGCCAAATTTAGCTACGAATTTGCTATCTGTCAGCAAGTTAATTAGCAAAGGAAACAAAGTGACATTTGATGAGAAGCACTGTTATATTTATAATCAAAATAGTGAGCTAGTGGCTGCTGCAGATTTGGTTGGAGGAGTTTATAAGTTGAGAATCAAGCAAGTAGATTGTTTGTTGACTTCAGTGTCCGGAAGCGTGTGGCATAGAAGATTTGGTCATCTAAACAGCAAAGATCTTAATGTGATGAGAGATGGTGCTGTAAAAGGAATGTCATTCTTGGACAAGGCTCAGGTCAGTAAAACAAACTGCATAGTGTGCTGCGAGGGGAAGCAGGCCAGGTTGCCATTCAGTCATGTTGGTAACAGAGGCAAGGAACTTCTTGAGGTCGTACACGCAGATGTTTGTGGGCCTATGGAAGCCAAATCCATTGGAGGAAAGAAATATTTCCTGTTATTTGTCGATGACTTCAGTCGGATGGCTTTTGTATATTTCTTGAAGACAAAAGATGAAGTATTCTCACAGTTTAAGACATTCAAGACACTAGTGGAAAATCAGACAGGAAGGAAGCTGAAAGTGTTCAGGACAGACAATGGTAAGGAATTTTGCAATAAGGAATTCGATAAATTCTTGGAATTAGCTGGAATTGTACATCAAAAGACTTGTCCATACACACCGGAACAGAATGGTCTGTGTGAGCGGTTTAACCGTACAGTGGTTGAGAAAGCAAGATGTTTGTTATTCGATGCAGGATTGCCTAAGCGTTTCTGGGCAGAAGCAGTGAACACTGCAGTTTATCTGCGAAACAGATCAATCGCATCAGGATTGAATACCAAAACGCCCATGGAAATCTGGACCGGAGCTAAACCAGATGTCAGTTATCTACGTATCTTTGGAAGTAAGGCCATGGTACACATAGCTAAGGAAAAACGATTGAAATTAGACAAAAAAGCAACTCAGTGTATTCTAGTCGGCTACTCAAGCAATGTGAAAGGTTACCGAGTTTACAATCCCAACAATGACACAATAGTCATTTCTAGAGATATTGTTGTGATTGAGGAGGGGATTGAACAGAAGCAAGATATGGTATACATTGACATTAGTGAGAGCACTGATGACATCTTTCCAATGGAAAAGGAAAGAGAAGAATGTACCCAAGAAGTGGGGGACATGAAAGACATAACAACATTGGAAGATCAGGAGCAGTATAAGTGTGAAAGTTCTGATACTGATAAGGAGGACTATAAGGACTGCAAGGAAGAGATGACGGGATCTGAACCAGCAGAGCCTGGGCGAGATCACATGTCTCAGCCAAGGCTTCCCGCCGAGTTTCCAGTGGAGCAGCCAACTAAGCGTACTCGCAGACAACCTGATTGGTATAGTGCTGATTATGTGTGTGGTGGTCAAAACAGTGACATAAGTGCCAGTGAAATAACAATAGATGAAGCGTTGAATGGACCAGAAAGTGTACAGTGGAAATTGGCCATGCAAAGTGAATTTAAATCATTTCAGGAAAATGATGCTTGGGAATTGGTTGATATTCCAGCCAATGCCACAATTGTACAATGTAAATGGGTTTTTAAACGCAAATTAGATGTTGATAATAAAGTTAGGTACAGAGCCAGATTAGTGGCTAAGGGCTTCACCCAAAGGTCGGGCATTGATTTTGATGAATGTTTTTCACCTGTTGTCAGACACTCAACTTTGAGATTGTTATTCGCATTGGCACTGCAGCTTCATTTAGATATATGTCATTTAGATGTTAGTACTGCTTTTTTAAATGGTTTCTTAAATGAAAAAGTTTATATGATGAAACCACTAGGTTTTCAGGATAGTAATGATAATGTAAACAAGGTTTTGAGACTGAAACGAGCCATTTATGGCTTGAAGCAATCAAGCAGGGCATGGTATCAAAGGGTGGATGAATTTTTACAATCCTTGGGTTATAAAAAATCTAAACTTGAACCATGTTTGTTTACAAAAATAGATAAGAAAGTAAAGATAATTATAGCATTATATGTTGATGATTTCTTTGTATTTTCAAATAGTGTACAGGAAACTAATTTGTTGAAAGAGAGTTTGTCATCTAAATTTAAAATTAAGGATTTAGGATGTGTTCAAAATTGTTTAGGAATGAGAGTGGTTGTAGATAAAAAGAATGGTACTATAACTTTAGACCAAGAAAATTATATTGAAGAGTTATTGTTAAAATTCAATATTTCAGATTGTAAGTCTGCAGATACACCAATAGAACCTAAACTGAGTTTGACTAAAATTGAAAATTGTGATAAAAAATTACCCTATCAGCAACTGATTGGTTCGCTTATGTATATAGCTGTACTCACACGTCCTGATATAGTGTTTTCTGTTAACTTCTTAAGCCAATTTAATAACTGTTATGGTGAGGAACATTGGGCCTATGCTAAGAGAGTGCTAAAGTACTTGAAGAAAACTAAATCTTTCTGTTTAAAGTTTTCAGCTAGTGGTAATGGTAAGTTGGAGGCTTTTGTAGATGCTGACTGGGCCAGTAATGTAATTGATAGAAGATCCTATACTGGATACTTTTTCAGGCTGTCAAATTGTGCAATATCTTGGGAAACCAAGAAGCAAAATACCGTAGCATTGTCTAGTACGGAAGCAGAGTATATGGGCATTTCAGAAAGTATCAAAGAAGCAGTGTATTTGCAAAATTTGTTATTTGAATTAACTAATGAAAGTTATCCTATACCAATATATAATGATAATCAGTCAGCCCATAAGTTGTCAGCCAATCCTATTCATCATAAGAGATCCAAACATATAGATGTGCGGTATCATTTTTGTAGAGAGAAGGTTGCTAGTAAAATTGTAAACATTGAATACTTATCTACCTCAGAGATGCCCGCAGATCTTCTTACTAAGGGTTTATGTAAAATGAAACATTACAATTTTTTGGAAATGTTTGGTTTATTTGATAAGAAATAATGTTGATTTCGGTTTGTTATAAAATATATTATATGGATGTATACTGATGTTTGATAAGTATAGTGTGGTAAATGTATACACCTAGTATTTTGTTAAGTGGGGGTGTTAAGTTTGTAACAAAATGTAACCAGTAGCGCCATCTATGATAGTTTTGTCTGTACCTTTATTTCTTCTTGAACAATAAAAGTCAGTCGTTGTCAAGCTATCGCAGTGTATCATTTATAGTAATATTCAAATAACCGCTTTTTAATAAATGCTTATGTACCACCAGTGTTGGCATTAATCGATTATTTTTTCAATCGATTACTTAATTTGATTAATTTTAATCGAAATTAACTAAATCGTGATTAAATTAATCGCGATTAAAATATTAATCGTAATCGCGATTAATAAAATTAATCATTAATCGTTAATTTGATTAAGCCGATTAAAGTACTTTTATTGACGGGCAAAAAAAAATCTAAGCCTATATTTGAAGCCAAAAGCTTAAAGGTTACATGCTAGATGAGTGAGGAATCATATATTTCTACGATCTGGAGTCTTAGCTGTCATTTTTAGGGTGCCGTAGTATATGGCAAAAAACGGAACCCTTGAGGATTCGTCATGTCTGTCTGTCTGTCTGTCTGTCCGTCCGTATGTCACAGCCACTTTTTCCCGAAACTATAAGAACCATAATGTGGAAACTTGGTAAGTAGATGTATTCTGTGAACCGCATTAAGATTTTCACACAAAAATAGAAAAAACTTTTGGGGGTTTCCTATACTTAGAACTGAAACTCAAATTTTTTTTTTCATCTAATCCCGTGTTGCCTATGGACAGGTCTTCAAAAATGATACTAAGGTTTCCAATTTCATTTTTTTCTAAACTGAATAGTTTGCGCGAACCCCCCCTGTAACTTCTAAAAGAAGAGAATGATAAAACAAAAAAAAATATGATGTACATTACCATGCAGACTTCCACCGAAAATTGGTTTGAACGAAATCTAGTAAGTAGTTTTTTTTTAATACGTCATACTCGTAAATCGTAAACCGCAATTTACCTTTCATTCAATCATCACAAATATAAAAACAAAACAAAAAATATATTAAGTTACTTGCTGATACGGAACCCTTCATGGGCGACTCCGACTCGCACTTGGCCGCTTTTGTTTTTATCTATGTATGTATACGTTATATAAAATTGTACACTCACAGGCACAATTAACCGCCCACCTTGTATTTCTTTCAGTTTATAGTAGTTGGCAAATTTTGACCACATTTGATGGAATTTATGTTAAAAGCAGCTATTAAGGATAAATAAAATCACAAAAGTCTTGAAAAAACCCGTTTAATAAAAAAAACGCCAAAAATCAATTTTGCAAAAAATTTGCATGAAAATGTGATGACTTTAATTTTGAAAAAAATCTGCCGATTTATTTTTAATTTAAATTTTAATCATGAGTGTTACTACCTCGGGCCCTAATGACTTCTTGTAGCCGGTTTGGCAATCCATCCACGAGGTCTTGAATATCCGACTGAGGGATATGGTGCCACTCCTCTATCGCAGCCGTCTTGAGCTCTTGTAAGGTCATAGGGGCTGATATTCTTGCTCGAATACGTCTTTTCAGGTTGTCCCAAATGTGCTCAATCAGGTTAAGATCGGGACTGCGTGACGGCCATGGCAAAACTTGAATCCCGACCTCGTCGAGGTATTGAGCGACGGATCTTGCGGTATGGCATCGAGCATTGTCGTGCATTAATTTAAAGTTTTCACCAATAAATGGTGCGAAAGGTATGACGTGGTCTAGTAAGACTTCCTCCACGTATCTTTGAGCGGTCACACTGCCTCTATCAAACACCACTAGATCGGTACGAGCCTCGTAAGAGATACCTCCCCAAACCATTATGGATCCTCCCTGATAACCCACGGTTTCGATTATTGCACATGGAGCAAACCGTTCATTTTGGCGCCTGTAAACACGCTGACGTCCATCTGGACCTCTTATGGCTATTCATCTGAGAACAGTACGGTCTTCCATTCTGCCGTAGTCCAGTCAGCATATTCTCGTGCAAAGGCAAGCCTTGCTCTACGATGCTGTGCAAGCAGTTGTGGACCGCGAGCTGGACGAAAAGCTCTCAGATTCCTTTCAGCCAGTCTTCTTCTAATGGTACGTTCACTTACAGTGACATTTCTCACCTCAAACAGACGTGTGCGCGCTTCAGTAGCAGTGCAAAAGCAATTTCTTAGCACGTTACTGACAACAAAGCGGTCATCCAGAGCCGAATTGCACCCATGTCGGCCTTGACCTGGCCTCCTCGTGTATGAATCAGTCTCTCGAAAGCGTCTGATGGCATCCCGTACCGTAGTTCGAGGTACACCAAGCGTACGAGCGATGCGACGTTGGCTATATCCAGCGTCAGCTAAAGTCACTGCTCTAGCAGCACCAGTTGCATCGAGTGGCATTTTTTCCAGTCACAAACAATAATCGTACACTAATAACTCAAACAATGTTCGCACACGATAGCAGACAAGAACAAGAAATGTAATCAAGGTAACGTAACTGCAACAATGTCAAACAGCGACTAAATTCCAAAAACGCTCTGGTGATATAAGTTTAAGGGTCGAAATTAGGGTTTTAAGTGTTTAGTTTATTGCTAAAGGACCCACTTAACAAAAAACAAAACGGTAGATAAGCCTCAGTTAACATAAACAGAGTGACGAAAAATATAGGTGGGCGGTTAATTCTGATTACGATTAATTAATTTTAATCGCACAATTTGCGATTAACTTTTTAATCGTAATTTTTAATCGTTAATCGGATTAACTTTTTGCCAACACTGTGTACCACGATACATGCATACACGATACATGTAACAAAATATCATTTTTTACAATTTTTGTCTGTCTGTCGGTCTGTCTGTCTGTTCCGGGTAATCTCTGGAACGGCTGGACCCATTTTTTTTTTAGACTAGCTTCGTCCCGTGGCGTTTTCGCGGTACGACAATAACCGCGGGGTTCAGCTAGTTTAATATAAATTTATTGCATTTACATAACTAAACAAAGTAAATAAACTTTTTTACCTTACATTATTGATATGTTCATATCACCCACCTTCAATATACAACCAAAAGTTACTATCAAAAAACTTTCTTGAGTCACACATAACTAAACAAACTAACTAAACTTGTATACTCAAACCTTATAGCATTGCTATTATCATATTCTCTTGTATACATGCGTAACTAAACTATACCAATTAAACTTTTACATTCATACCTTATAGTAGCATAGTATGTCTACAATCAAAAGTTACATACACAATTTTATCTCATTACTGTATTAACAGTCAATTCAGTGATCATTTAGAATATATCAATAGTACAGTTTCTTACTTTGATTTCATTTCGAGCTCTCCATCAATTTGTCTCTTAAACTTGGGCAGTAGGTCCTGCAGTAACATTTTAACCTGGTCACGATCCTTTGCCTGTGCGTCTGCACCTCCAGGGTTGACAAAGTGAAACGTTGAACACGTTCCATCATGTAGCACTACTTGGAGCTGAACCTTTGGTTTACCAGCTGGAGATATTTTTTGAGCTGCAAATACAAAACAATTATGTCACATACTATTTCAACCAATAAATACAGTATGAGAGCTACATAAACAGTCAAGTAAAAAGATAAAATCAATATGTATCAGACTAACAGTTTTAATGCTGTTCTTATATCCATACTAATACTATAAATGCGAAAATAACTCTGTCTGTCTGTGACACTTTCACAGTTCTTTAGCTGAACGGATTTGGATGAAATTCGGTATAGAGATAGATTGAACCTTGGAGAAGGACTACTTTTCGTCGCGATAACAAACATACATGCGAGCAGAGCCACGGGCAAAATCATAGTAATTATTACAGTTTATCTACAGACTATAGTTTTTCTATTTGTGTGGCTTAGTAACAGAATTCCTTCCAAGTTCCTGGTCAGTTATTCTCAGTAACAACCATTTCACTGAACTAGTAGTATAAATAATAGCTGTTATTCCCATTATAATGTAAATAGACCTTGTACTATATACATAGTAATGTCTTCAAAGTAACTTCATACTTTATCACCTACATTGTATTGACAGATAAATTTGTTACAAAATCCAACTGTCTATTAAAGTGTTTACATGTAATAAATCACATATCATATTACGCCATATTGAGTGATTTAGTAAGTGTATTTAACACAAAAATTGTGTGGTATCACCATTTTAATAATAATAAAAAACTTTCAGTATGGTTACAGATTGAATAGCATATAGAGGTAGCGAATGCGTCTACTGTGCTTGAGGTCTATGGTTCAATTCGCAAATATTTGTTTCGTCGAGATTAATAGGGCAATTGCCTGTAGTACTAAAAAAATACGATGTCTTGCATATAGCTAGGTTAGATGGCAGGAAATTTTAATACAATTTTTATTTCTAAAAATAATTACATATTTTCAATATTTTCATAAAATAAAAATCATGATTTTTAAACTATATGTCACGTGACCGCAAATGCCAATCATAAAGTCTTACGTCAGTTTTCTCAAACGTATCGTACTTGTCAATAACCTAAAAAAAATATGCTGAAATAAGTTATTAACTATATTATTTCGGCATATATATTATAAAAGGCGAAGGTCTAACAATGCAGAAAAAATTCATGAAAGCTAATAGTTTTAATTTGCTACGGATGGACACGATTATGGTGGCAAGATATTTCGGCGATAATCCCGAACAATTTCGTAGGTGTTCTTTTTGTGGTATTTTCACAAAAAGGTACTACGCAATACTGGTAATATAATTTTAAACTCATATTAAAATGAAAGAAAGACGACAGAAATTCTAACCTACACTAATGTGACTGAGAAAAATGACGTCATACGACCACTTGACGGCGATTGTGTTTTGGGCGGGAAAATATTTAATTTGAATGATGTTTTTAAGTTTTACCATTGTTAGCCGTTTTTTTAAGCAAATATTTTTTTTGTAGCTTAAAATTGATCATTAATTAAATTGAAACACTTTTTGAAAAATAGGCAAATTGTACCCTATTGTAACGATTTATCAGTACATGAGTAGCACGCATTGTGTAATCCTTATGGATAAAGGTCAGAAGAGACAGTCAGTCATCATATTTCTTTAGCGAGTTATCTGGAATGGTATATAAATAAAAAATTAATTCAGAATAAGTATGAAATTGGATTTAAAATAGAGCAATAATGGTGGTAGTAAGTAGTATAAAGGTTTTATGTAATGTAATCTTCTAGGCTTAAAATACAAGGAAAACAGAAATGAAAGAATTTAATTTGTAGTCATATTGGTTTTCAATATCTATCTTATACATAAAATTCTCGTGTCACAATTTTAGTTACCATACTCCTCTGAAACGGCTGGACCGATTTTAATGAAATTTGGTGTGCATATCGGGTAGGTCTGAGAATCGACCAACATCTATTGTTTATACCCCAATTTTCATGGCAAAACAACGTTTGCCGGATCAGCTAGTATACTTAGAATAAAAATGTAACAGGTCCAATTCTGTACATTAAAGATTAAAAAAAATTTTTTTTTTGGAGGGCTCTCGATACTGAAGCCAAAACAGCAATTTTTTTCATTTTTTCTGTCGGTCTGTCTGTGCGCATCACGCCGAAACTACTGAATGGATTCAAATGAAACTTGGCATGCGTTGAAATATATAAAGCTGAAGAGTTTGTTTGTTTGTTTGAATGCGCTAATCTCAGAAACTACTGGTCCAATTTGAAAAATGCTTTCAGTCTTAGATAGCCCATTTATCGAGGAAGGCTATAGGCTATATATCATCACGCTAAGACCAATACGAGCGGATCACCAATGAAGAATTTTTCAAAAACGGGGGAAAATTATCACGCTACAGGCAATAGCAGACGCAAACAATGTTGCGTGAGTCAGCTAGTTTTTCGCATAAATGGAATGAATTCTACCCCCTACTTATGAAGGGAGTATCATTCATTCCACTTATGCATATATTTTAAGAATATTACACAAATACTTGGTTGTAATTCTTAAATTATTTTATATTGAAGAAAAACATTTACATGTAAGGAGTACTATACAATAACCATTCACTATTGTTTATAATTATAAAAAAATGAATCGCCAAAATGTATGTACCGATTGGCTGCACCAAATTAAATAATTCTTTTTTATGTATTCGTTATTGTTAGGACAAGGTTTGTGTACAAGAAAAATTTAAATATAATGGGAAAAGGCAATTTTTTTTTGTCCGCGACTCTACACTGCCTATGGGAAGCTTAAACAAATATGTAAATATGGCGGTATGAAGTTCGCCGGGTCAGCTAGTTGTTTATAATTAAAAGCTCATTTGCAATTAATTGTAGTCTAAATTTTTATAACCAATCAATCTACTTAATGCATTTCAGAACTGAATAAGAGTACTAGTACTAAGAAGACTTGTACTATAACAGTGTCCTTGTATTGGATCCCTAAATATGTACTATAACAGTGTCCTTGTATTGGATCCCTAAATATAGTGTTAATATTTGTAGTTTAAATGAATCCATACTAACATTAAAATTTGAAAGTAACCCTATGTGTCTGTCGGTTTCGCTTACATACCTAAATCGATGGACTAATTTCCATAAAAATTTAGCATGGAGATACTTTGATTCTTGAGGATACACAAAGGTCACACATACACTCGGGCGGAACCGCAGTCAAATGCTAGTTTCATATAATTTGTTGATTTGATACAACAGTTGTGGGGGTATACTGTCTAGCCTCGGTTTAAATTGACAATAAATGTTTTAATTAGTTAAACCATTAAGAAATTACACTGTTTAAAGTCGAATATGAAATAACAAAATACTTACTCTTAATATCAGCGTATTTATGAGAAACTGCAACAGTGTCTCTATTTTCTAACATCCATGCTAACCTTTGATTCATAACATACAGGGTTCCATCACCTTTCTTGTACCTCACGTGGCCCACACTTAGTAAAACATCCTCAGACGATGTGGTCATTTTCAATCTTCACTATTTAAAAATAAACATCAACAGTTCTATCATGAAAAAGTTATAAAACGTTAAATCTCTGATGCCCCAACTCTTTATAGCTCTACGCGAATATGTAAACTCGATATAAGTAACTCATCGCCTTATAAATAATGCGTTTCATTAATAATTTAATGAGATTGTTAAGTGTTTCTAAATATTAACGCTTATTTCGAATATAAAATCGAAGAATTATGAAATTCTATGTACAAAAAGCCTAACACAATCCGTCGACCATTAGCGGATTTGACAAACTGTCATGCTGGTTTTTTTTTAAGTCAACTTCATCAAACATAGTGATGCAGCCTCATCAAAACACGTGCAATTCGTAAAGTTTTAGCAGAAAAATATTTAAATTGCACCAAATTATTAGTGTTGATAATTATATTGCTATGGCTTCTCAAATAAGATTTTAAAAAAATATACAATTTCTATACCGACTATCGTTTACAGCGCGGCATGGAGTCATGAACATTCATGCATGATCATGTCCTGACTTCATGAGGAAGTATGAGTAATGTTGACTCGCGAGTCTCATGACTAGGGACCGGATTATATGCATTTGCTTATTTAAGCCATATTCCGCGATAACAGCATATTTTACCTAAGATTTAGTTATGATGCATATAATCGGTACATTTTCAATTTTTTTTCGAGTGCAGCGCGCTTACCCTGCATTCCGAAATGCCATGAATGAGATATTATCGAGAATCTGACCAAATTCAGACTTTGGTCGCATCGCATTGCATAGGATCACATTTCAGTAGCTGCGCACGCCTGGGTTTTGAAGAAGTGATTGAAGACACAATATTACCACCGAACATTTGGAAGAATACTTGATTGTTTCCGCTTCCAAAATTTTTTATAATTTTATTGTCATGTAATTACTTAACTATTATCGCCTATCAAATAATTGACTAATTTTGAAATTAAAAAAAAAGTTGTGTAGTGTCGTTTGACACTAGATAGGAACGAAGTTCATCATCAAAAATACAGATGGTGCTATGCTATACTAAATTTTTCCTTCACGCTCTTTAAAACCCACAAAATTGTCTTAACACCTTTATTTTATTTAAAATGATTTATAAAAATATGTAAAAGTTCTATGCGAGGTATAAAGAAAATAACTATTCAGGTTTACATTTTTTATTTATAAAACATGTAATATTTTATATTTATATAGTTATATATAAAAATAAAACTAAACTTTTCACTTGTGCTGCCACCTAGTAATCTCTACTGAAACAAGTTCTGTCTAAGGCTGAGGCCGCACTACGGTTTTTTCCAGCTAGCGGTTAAACCGCAAAACCGCCCGAAGCGCACACACTACTGTTAAAAACCGCGAACAGTGCTGCCAACAGATAAACTAGCTCTCCACTAGATTCACCTTCTAAAACCACCAGAAAACGAGTATCAAATACAATACAATGGTCTGGAATTTTATAATCAAAGCAGCATTTGCCTTCCGACCGTTCTTCAAGAAAAGAGCGTATTCCTTTTTAAAAGGCAGGCGACGCACTTGTGATGCCTCTGGTGTTGCGAATGTCCATGGGCGGCGGTAATCGCTTACCATCATGCGATACGTCTGCTCGTTTGCCCCCTATTCCATAAAAAAAACACAGCGCACTCTAAATATTTATATTACTATTATATAAAGCTGAATCTATACTATTATATAAAGCTGAAGAGTTTGTTTGTTTGTTTGTTTGAACGCGCTAATCTCAGGAACCGCTAGTCCGATTTGAAAAATTATTTCAGTGTTGGATGGTACATTTATCGAGGAAGGCTATAGGCTATATATCATCACGCTACGACCAATAGGAGCGGAGCACCAATGAAAAATGTTTCAAAAACGGGGGAAAATTTTCACGCTTCGGGCAATAGGAGAAGTAAACGAGGTTGCGTGGGTCAGCTAGTATTAGATAAAAGATTTAACCTCATTCTATTTCTCTGCTTGTTTTTTAATATATTCATACTGCTTCTCTCAACATTTTTTGTATAACCTAAAAGTAACCAAGAGATGAAAAATCACCTGAAAGATTACAAAAGTAACCTTCTGGCAACACTAGCAGAACCACCCGCGGTTTCGCGGTTTTTGCCGCTAGCCATTCTGTAGGAGGTAGCGGTTTTAAAATCAGTCGCGGTAAAAAACCGCCAGTGCAGCCGCTTCCATTAGTTTCCTTTGGTTACAAAATCAGGCGGTTAAAAACCGCAGCGATTTAGCCGTAGTGCGGCCTAGCACTAACTCCGTAGTTGTTCACATACAACTTACAGATTACTACGCTATACTAAATTTTTCGTTCACTAAATAAATAAGTACTTCTTTCATTTTTTTTTAAAACATACTTAATTTACATAGAAAAAATCCAAACTCCTAAAAAACAAATATTTGCAGATCAAAAAAATATTTGATCCTACCCGGATTCGAACCCGAGACATCAATCACATCATTCTCATACGCTACCATTTTGACACCGAGGCGTCAATCTTACGTTCTGGAGCCTCCGCAACATCCTATAAGGAACTTCGTTCCAAAAGTTAAAACCTACTTCAATTCTTTTTTGGGTGCCTAAATTTTTTCTTAAATTTTGCATATTCTGTCAATTTTCGGGCATATTTCAAGCATTTTTCATGCATATTTGCATTTTTATGTTGCATATAATCCGGTCTCTACTCATGACTGACTTCTGAGTGGTACCTTCAAGCGCAAGGGAGTAACAAAACTTCTAAAAGTCTAAAATTGAGTGAATACTTACACCTTATTATTGATGAGCCGATCTACAATCATCATATTCTCGTAATAGCCAACTTTTTAAATATTCACCGTAAAATATCTTGTCACTGTGTTGCTTCTCTATACCTCATGTCCTCATAAGACTCACGATTATTTTTAACACAATTATACAATATAGTCGAGCGTGGCTTGCATCAGAAGGAGCAGTACGATCTAAAATGCTTAAATTGTATATTATTCCGCCTTGGTATTGGTTGGTCGGATTGGTTAGCTCATGGCTGTGCAGCAATGACTCCAAACCTTTTGTTTTGTTTTCTTTGGTCGACTTCGTTCTCATTCAAGTCTCTTAGGCTGAGGCCGCACTACGGTTTTTTCCAGCCAGCGGTTAAACCGCCAAACCGCAAAACCGCCCGAAGCGCACACACTACGCGGTAAAACCGCGAACAGTGTTGCCAACAGATAAAGTAGCTCTCCTTTAGATTGAAGTTTTAAAACCACCAGAAAACCAAATCGAAATGAAATGACAGATCTGAGATAATTACTGAGCTTATATGAAAGCAACTTCAACAGCATCATCTTTTAACTAAATATGTTGCATTTTCTGGAGATAATTGTAATACGAACTTCGGTGGAATAGAGCGCCATGGAACCAACAATGTTTTATAATTCCATAAGTTAAAACAAAATCTGAATTCGAAAATAGTTGGTGTGGGATGCTCTGCGCACATTATCAATAACGCACTGCACCACGCATGTGATTGTTTGCCAGTATATGTTGATTCAACAACATCAAAATGAAAAGTTTTTGCCACTTAAACAAGCCGACCTCAAATAAAATTGGGAATAATAAAGGCTACAGTCTAAAAAGTTCTTAAAGAACTCTCTGACACAGTCGAGGTTGAGTATAAACAGCTTCTCTATCATTTAAAGACGCGTTAGCGAAATCTGTTTCCAGCTATCGAGTGAGTCCTGAATGTGGATTATTTCAAAAGCTTAAAAAGCCCCCTGATCTGATTTTTTTTAAATCGGAGGCATACCTGTTTTTCATGCATTCAATTATGCACATCATTTACTCAAAAATAAAAGCATTAGAAAAAAAATATAATTCAGTATTTAAAACCAGAAGGATACCTACTTGCAACCATTTCAAAAAGCTTGAATGATCGAAATAGAGAAAGTTTCTTGCCATTGAATGTTCAGAGTACATATTCTAAATAAAGAAGATGAAAACACAAAAAAAACTCAATATGACTGCTGATGAAAACTTTAAGCAGATAATTTTTTATTTGTTACTAGCTGTGCCCGCTAATTCGTACACTTGAGATTCGGATTTTCAAGTTATTTTAAATTTTTTACAGTTTAAACCTTTCCTGGACTACGACAAACATTTCAAAACCAAAAACAGCTAAATCAGCCCAGCCGTTCTCGAGTTTTAGCGAGACAAACGAACAACAATTGATTTTATATAATAAGAAGATAAGACTAAAAAATTTAGAGCTTGAATACTGGAATGATATCTTATGAATTTCAACTTCAAGATATCTTTGTCAAATTAGTCTGGTTTAAAAAAAAAGGTTGTGAAAAATATACTACTGTTCGAAAAGCATTTTCACAACTGTGAGATTTTACTTTTCTATCACTGATTTCGATGAAAAATAACTAAATTTAATTAAACTATTTCGACTAATTGAACTATGTATTCTTTTCATTTCGACTAAATAAAATAAAAAAATATAAAAGTGTTCGGATTATGACCGCAAATATCCGGGGATTTTACGCTTGTTGTCCTGGTTTCTAAATTTTTGAGATGGCCCTATCTCTAGGTCAATGCTTATTATATAAGAATTTATTTAAGAATTTCTTAAAAGTTTTATGAAAATCCTAAAACTTTAGAATACGACATTACAGATTTATGGCGGCATAATACGAGTATAGGTCCCTCAGTTCAGTAACGTCTCTACGGAGGAATCTGCAAGAATGCAATTATCTGAACTGGACTTCGCTCGATATGTCGACACCAAGTATTCCAATTTTGGCAGAGGCAGATAGGGGAGTGTATTAAAATGAAATCTTATTTATGTAACGTTAAAAGTAACCAAGAGATGAAAAATCACCTGAAACGTTACAAAAGTAACCTTCTGGCAACACTGTATAGAACCGCCCGCGGTTGTCGCGGTTTTAAAATCAGTCACGGTAAAAAACCGCCAGTGTGGCCGCTTCCATACATTTCCCTATGTCACAAAATCAGGCTGTTAAAAACCGCGGCGGTTTAGCCGTAGTGCGGCCTCGGCCTTAGTGAAAAAAATAATAATTGTAAACCGTATTATTACTTTTTAAAAGGAGCAACAATTGAGTTTCTTGCCAGATTCTTCTCCATGAAGGGTAGGCTGCACTTGGAACTGGCGACTAGAAGGACTAGAATCACCAATCACTCGATTTTTTAATATTAAATTAATATATTAACATTAAATATTGACTATTCATATTAAGTGCCTGTAAAATAAGTGCCTTTATGAATAAAATCTTTTTGAGTTTGAGTTTGGGTATTTTTTTTTTCCCCCAATGATGGCATAGGCTCATTTATTTTGCTAATTTTAATTGTTTAAATAAATGGTTGTTTGAATTTCCACAAAATGTTCCAAGTAAACCCTGTCACTTTTCATATTTCAAACATCTTTTCGGCGGACCGCAGAATGCCTATTGTCTTAGACACAGTTGGTAGCTATGATGTAAATAATTTCAGATGAGTTGATGATTATCAAGATGAAAAATAATTAATTGTCCGATTTTACCGATGATGGCGATGTAAGTTCAAATATGATCATGAACGCATCGTAAACAGACCGCCTTTTAAATATTTTTATAGAGCAACACAAAACATTGACAACCCAAAATGCAATCATGGCGCACGGGGCACTGTGTTTTTAGAATGCTGAGAAGTTTTTACGTAAACACTTCGTTATTTTACATTGTAAACGCTTTATGTGTTTTTATAAATTATCTTTGAGTCTTCAAGATTATAGTGAAGCATACATGTGTGTTCCAAAAGTGAAATTTTCACCTATTCGGAATCACGACTCTGTACTACTAGACACTTGCAGGTATAAAAATCATGAGATTTGCTGTTTTAAGAGTCTTAGTATTCGTAACATTATTCTCTAACATTGTAAACATAGTAAATACGCCAAATTATATGTTTAATATCTCATTCGAATTGAAGTATCGCTACAAACCTGATATATTCGTTTGTTCCAGATAACTTTGTTGGTGTCATAATGTCAGAGGCGTACGCCCGTGAGATACTGAGAAGGAATGTTGCGCAAATATGCCAAACTATAGGATGGAACGGTATAAACTCAACGCCACTAGACATAATGGTGCATGTGATGGAGAAGTACATAAGGTCACTTGGGACACAAGCAAACAGATACGCCGAACAATTTAACAGGACTGAACCAAATTTACATGACTTAGGATTAGTATTTCGTGACCTCCACATAAATTTATCTGAGTTGACAGACTATACAAGGTGTGTACCTCCTGTACCGACACCTGTAACCTCTGAAAAGTTCCCCAAACCTAAAGAGTCTAATTTGAACTTCCTAAAACCTGGCAGTCATGAAGTTGTCACTAGACCTATGCATGTCCATGAGCATTTGCCCCCAATGTATCCAGAAAAGGAAAGGGATACACCTGCAGTGGCAGGTACAGTTGAAATCCGTCAGAATGGCATTGATAGTGGTGACATTAACAATGCCACATGTACGAGTCCTGAAATTTCAGTCACAGATAGTCCAGATAAGAATAAGGAAATATTTAAGAGACCAACTGATCCTGTTTCGTTACCAAACAGTAAAAGACCAAGGTTACGTTTGGACGAAGAGGAAAGAACTAGAGAAATCAGTAGTGTAATGATGACCATGTCAGGGTTCCTGTCTCCAGCTCGAGAAGGAAAATTGCCTGAGGCAAGACCACCTACCATGATGTCAGAAAAACACCATGATAAACATAAAGCAAATTCACATCATTCTAACGTTGTTAAAGCACCAATACTAGACAAAAGTGATAAAAAACCCAAAAAGAATAAATTATTGAATGGTAAAGTAATGAAAAGTAAACGAAAAGATAAGAGTCATAAAGGTGAGAGTAGTAAATCTAAGGATAGTAGTAAATTGAATAAGTATCCACCAGGTCATCCAATGAAGAGCAAGGATCTGCATCCAACACACCATAATCATGTGACAATGCCAGCGCCGAAATCAGTACTGCCACCAATGAAGTCTTCGATGCCTCCACCACCCACACCTGTAGTGGAATCACCCAAATCTATTCCTATTCCTATTCCACCTATCAAGCAAGAGCCAGTTGAACCACCAACCACGAATTCCAGAGTGATCCCTGTTAAAGAGGATGCAATACCTGTACCCAGAAAAATACCTATTTCAAAATCTCCACTTGTTCCTAATTCTATACCTATACATAAATCTCAACCACAAACAAACTCAGTAATATCTGAAGTGGAAATTAAAAAAGAAATAATAGATGAAGAAGAAAAATTGGCTTCCCAACCTGATAGATCAAAGATTAATATATTTAAAAGGATATCGAACAAATCAAAAGAAGATAAAATTACTCCAGAGGTTGTTCATGAAAAATTACAGTCTGATTCTATGATCTCAAGGTTACAAAATTCTAATTCATTACATGATAATGCAATTGAAAGCCGATTCCATGAAAATTTTAGAGTGAAAACTGAGGAGCCCATTGTGAACAATAATGATAATAGTGCTGTAGATTTGTCTAAAGTTATGAATTTGAGGACTGATGAAGTGATAAGTATTGATGACGATCCAATAGATTTCAATCCTATGCCTTCTAGAGTTCCACCAGTGGAACATCGTCCTAGTATATCAATTAATAAATCCCTTCAAGTACCTTATCCCAAAGATGTAGCTAGTGTCAGTCCAAAAATTAAGAAAGAAAAGAAACATAAGGACAAGAAAGATAAAGCTGCAAAATATGAAGCAAAAATGTTAAAGAAGCAACAAATAGCATATGAGATAGCACAGGCTGAAAAGCAATGTCTGAAATTGAGTGGTAATAAACCACCCAAATCAAGTAGGCCAAAGAATGATTCTAAGTTGCCTCAAATGCCACCTGGTTTTCCATTCTTCCCTGCAATGACTCCTGGGAGAGGGCTAATGCCAGGTCCTGGCTTAATACCCACCCCTGGCTTGATACCCAGCAGTGATTTCCTTGCAGGGTTAGCTAACAATCCAGCACTAAGAGGGCTACCACCCTCTAATTTGCTAACCAATCCGTTTGCCTTAGGAGGTGGACCAGGTCTGATACCAGGACCTAGTTTTCTGGGTGGTGGTCTTAATCCTGGTATGCGTAATCCTCTCATGCCAATGGGACCTATGCCACACACATCCAGATCCTCTCCTATAAAAATACCTCCAATGTTACGTCGTCCTAGTTTAGAAGTCATACCTGTAGATAATGACGATGACAGAGGAATACATAAGTCTTCAATGATGGGCCCCCAAAAGGACAGACATGATAAGCACAAATCTCAGACCATTCCAAATATATTACAAAAGCATAAATCAAAGTCACATAAAGATCACAAATCAAATTTATATAAAATGCCACCGGTTCAGCCTGATATTACCATTGAATTAAATCCTCCAAAATTAGACCCTGTTAGGCAGGAACCAATTAAAGTGTCACCCATCCCCCCTCCTCGTATACCAACACCAGAACCTATTGTGCAGAAAGATCCAGATCCTGTGCCAGAACCAGTCAAACCCCCCACTCCTGAGCTTCCACAAGATAGAGAACTAGAAACTTTAGAAAAGAAAAAGGATAAGTCACATAAAAAAGATAAAAAAGAAAAGGATAAGGATGGCATTAAAATTAAAAAGAAGAAGGATAAAAAGGATAAGAATAAAGAAAAGTCTGATAAAAAACGTGAAAAAGAGGAAAGGCAAGAATTGAAAGATAAAATAAAAAAGGAAAAAAAAGAGAAGAAAAAAGAAAAATCACAAGCCACGGACGGTCTCGTGCCTAAACTTACACTAAAACTAAGTTCATCTAACTCGAATTCACCAATGCCACCAAGTTCACCTGATATATTTAAGTTGAATATAAAACCTGTACTAAAAAAGGAAGAGGAAGAAGAGGAATCGCCAATGAAAGATGAGCAGTTATCAAGAGAACACAGTCGGTCACCGGAATTAGCCCAAATATCCGCATTAGTGACGAGACCTCCAAAAATGAAACATTCAAAGCACAATCACGTATTTGATGGTGAAGGACAGTCGCCTTCACCACCCTCGGGTAGTTCACCACCAAGGAAGAATACTCCCTCGTCGTCCTCAAAATATAAAAGGATAATGATTAAACAAATGTCCAAAAAAGGACCTGTTGAAAACTTTGACGACGACATTGCGTCCATTTCAGAAGAACCGACGCCGCTGCCGCAAGTGCCGCCTCCACAAATGCCCACAGCTGCAGAAAAACCGACCGGAACTTTACCCACGCCTTATTACGTAGACGAACACGGTAATAAGATTTGGGTTTGTCCGGCCTGCGGTCGGCCTGACAACGGTTCGCCAATGATCGGGTGCGACGGATGTGATGGCTGGTACCATTGGGTATGTGTTGGGATTACTGAAGAGCCCGGTGCAACAGAAGACTGGTTCTGCAAGTCGTGTCTTGCGAAACGTGCAGCGATGGCGCTTGCCGGTGTCACAACCAGCGGCAAAAAGAGGGGCCGAAAGCCTAAAGGGGAAAAAATCAGAGACTGTCATTGATATGGACCTTTTATTGTTACTGAGATTAGTGATAATTTTCCGTTGAATAGGTAAATGGATGCAAGTTGTTAATGGATTAATTGTTGAATGATATCATGAAGAAAATAATGTTTTTCATCGTTTATAATGTTATATCATAGGCTTCAATTAAGTATAGATAATAATGAATATTGACATAAAATGTTGAACATAAAAATAGTGTAGTTACTTGTAATAATACCATAATTTTAAATATTTTGTTACGATTTCTTTTTATTTCTCGTTCGCTCGTATAGATCAAGCTGTAATGCGATGGCGGGCGTGTTATACACTACTCGCGTGTAAACATAGTTAATTATATAAGATTCTTTTTATATTGTACAAAAAACTGAATTTACTTAAGAAATTGGTGATGTATAAAGTAAATGTAGTGAATATTTAAATAAACAGAAATAAGGCTGGATGTATATTCGGCTGATATTTGAATATTTTCATATTATAATTTTAATATAACCCTGTTTTTTTGTTGAACTTGTTTCTTCAATTATTGTACAAGGCAGGCATGGTCGCGCGGTTGTTGGGTTCCGTTCGGTGAAAATATTAAACTGAGCGAAGTGATAACACCGCGCGAAAATGTTTGTCTTTAATGCATTCGACTTACTTGGAAGAGAAGCAATGTAAATTTTTAATTTCAGCCAGTGGCCAATTAAATATATTGGTACTCGAATTATAGTGAATTATTTATTGTCAACCTATTATTTTACACTGCAAAAAATTAAATTAAGAAATCGGCCAAGTGCAAATCGCTCTCGCGCAGGAAGGGTTCCGTACCATTGTCTCTTTATTTCAAGCATCTACCTGTTGCCGTTATTAATGTCGAGCAGAAAAACGGCAAGAAAATACGTTTATTGTATGGGAGCCCCCCTTAAATATTTATTTCATTTTGTTTTTAGTATTTGTTGTTAAGGCGGCAATAGAAATACATCAGCTGTGAAAATTTAATTGTATAGCAATCACGGTTCATGAGATACAGCGTGGTGATGGACAGCAGAGTCTTAGTAATAGGGTCCCGTTTTTACCCTTTGGGTACGGAACCCTAGAAAGTGAATGGGTAAGGCAATTTGTATACATACATTTTCACAGAAAATTAATAATACAATAATTACCTCCAGTACTGAAGATCGGAGAAGGCAGTTAACTAAATCTGATTGAGCTGTTGGTTTAGTGGTTAGCGGTCATAATTGTTAAGCAAGAGGTCGTGGGTTCGATTCTTATCCACAGGACCAATATTTTGTTATGAGTTATGGAGGTCTATGTGTAGGTAGTTTAGTTAAAACATATTTAAAAATCTGCCTTAGGATTATCCTGTGTCGCGGGGGACTAATCACACTCAATAACAATAAAATTTGTGGCAAAGCGTTGTCCAATGTGAGGCGCTCATAGCCCAGTTGCGCTCGGTGATTAGAAACAATCGCCGAGGGTAAGCAACGACAGCGCGGTCAGTACCTGGATGGGTGACCGCTAGTGGCACGATACCATGAGCGTCTCCGTGATTCGGAGGTCACGTTAAGCAGTTGGTTCCGGTTGTTATCATAGGATAACAATCGTGAAGCTTAGTTGGAAGCCTTCGGGCGACTTTAGAACATCCAACGGCAAGATCACGTAGCCACAACGTTTTCTTGCCAGTCCTCAACCCGCACTCAGCTAGCGTGGAGACGTATGGTCTTAACTCTCCTGAGAGGAGACCCGAGCCCAGTAGTGGGACATTATGGGTTGTTGATGGTGTCCAATCTGGGGATCGAACCTAAAATACTCAGCGCTAAAGTTACCACTTACTTAAACCACGTAGTATGTTTGTAGAAATGTATAAGTGTTTCAAAAGTATTAATAAGTAGGTAGGTATATTACGTGTATGGGACTTGAACTATGGTTGGCAAAATGTGGGTGTTTGCTGTGTACACTGGCGTAGCGTGGACTTATATAGACGTGGGCGAAGTCCCATCAGCGAGGCCCCTTTTCTTTCGCCCTCAATAAATTTAATCTAATAAATAAATATAAAATAAAATCTAATAAATTTATCTTACCAAACATGCTTCGATATCATATGCCTGGCCTCTCGATTTCGATACTCATGGTAGTAAAAAAAAATACAAATGAGTAGGGGAAGAATACTTTTTTTATTATTGATTTAGGGGCAAACGAGCAGACGTATTGCCTGATGGTAAGCGATTACCGCCGCCCATGGACACCCGCAACACCAGAGGCATCACAGGTGCGTTGCCGGCCTTTTAAGAAGGAGTACGCTCTTTTCTTGAAGGTTTGAAGGTCGTATTGGTCCGGGAATACCGCAGGCGACAGTTCATTTCACAGTTTTGGTGTGCGAGGCAGAAAATTCCTAGAAAACCGCACAGTTGTGGACTGCCAACCATCTATGTGATGGGGATGAAACTGCTGTCGCGTAGGACGATTGCGGAAAGAGGCGGCAGGAATCAGTCCAAACAATTCGTCGGAGCACACCCAATAGTAAATGCGGTAGAAGATGCATAGCGAAGCTACATCTCTACGCAGCGCCAAAGAATCCAGCCGAATTGAAAATTCCTGGCAGGCGAAGTCTCGAGTCACTCTCCGTTGAATGCGGTCCAGAGGAAGGAGCAGGTACTGGGGTGCCCCTGCCCAAAGATGAGGACAGTATTCCATATAAGGCCGACTCTGCGCCTTATATGAAATACTGTATTCCATATGAGGCCGACCCTGCGCCTTTTATATAAAATACTGTCTCAATTTGTTGAGCACGCCAAGCTTCTTCGAGGCAAATTTGGCCTTACCCTCCAAATGGCCACGGAACTGGACTTCACTCGATATGTCGACACCAAGTATTCCAATATTGGCTGAGGCAGATAAGAGAGTATCTTTGAACCGTGGACATACGACCCACGGCAGTTTTTTTGCGGTGAACGCGCAAATTTTGTGTCTTTATGGGGTGAAATAGACTGAATGGGGACTCCATTTTGAAATGAATCCTATCCTCCCCAATCTGAAACCTTTTCTAAAGAGGTCTCAATTTCAGACACAAGTTTTTTCGACTCTCAATGACGTTGTCCCGGGAAATACTAGCGCGGCCGGTGTAGAGAACATCGCCCGTACTGTCATCCGCTTAGCAATGAATGCCGCTAGTTTGCAGCATTTCATTGCCATATCAATGAGGAGGAGGATGAACAGCATAGACGATAGCACACCGCCTTGCATACCAGCATTCACAGGACAGAGCATTCACCGTAGACTACGATCTTTATGCTTCTAACTGCTAAAAAGCTGGTGACCCATTCGCATTATTTCTCGGGAAGCCCATAGGAAGGGAGCTTCGAAAGAAGCGCTTTGTGCCAGACCCGATCGAAGGCCTTAGTCTCAATCGCCTGTGCCCAGCGATGTGTCAGGTATACCAGAAGATCACCAGTTTCCGTAAGATCGATATGGTCGATTCCCTTACGGAAACCGTACTGCTGGTCGCTAAGCAGATGATGATCCTCTAGGTATCGCAGGAGTTGATGGTTAATGATGGTGTTCAATCCTCTCGCCAGTGGAGCGATCACCTTGTGAAGTTTGCAATACCTATAGGACCCATGAGTATAGGCATTCAATCGCTAACTATGTCACTGGCAAGAGCAATGAACTACGGCGTTTCACCGTGTTCTTATTCTAAACTAATGCAGTATCAAGCACTTACTGGAGATGCGTGAAGTCCTTGATCTCGTCGGCCGTTGATGGGGTACCCCACTGCCGTTTTTCTTGCCGCGTTCACACATACATGACTCCTAAGGTGCTGCACAACCTTCAAGGTATTCGAATTACAATAAACTCGTATTAACTATCGCGGATCACGCCCTTTTGAACCTGACTACTAAAACTCGCGAGTCCAAACCAGACCAATCATAACGGTGACCGACGAAACACCGAGTCGTTGGAAAATTAGCTAATTATCAATTCAATTATCTTAAACCGGCGGTCAATTGCGAAAAACCGAGTTCGGGCGATCCAAGCGTCACAAGTACTTAACCTCAAAC
This sequence comes from Diaphora mendica, assembly GCA_949125395.1. NCBI lineage: Eukaryota > Metazoa > Arthropoda > Insecta > Lepidoptera > Erebidae > Diaphora > Diaphora mendica. The sequence goes on along the minus strand of OX421331.1, from coordinate 4,529,036 downwards.
GTCAAAACGTCAAACAAGAAAAATGACAATCAAAAATGTTGCCATTACTATGACGTTAAATTTCTAACAGATGGACTCCATTATTTTCGAGAAGAGGAAAGATATGGCTATCGGCCTGTTGTTGATCGGATTTGAGCGATCGCCTTTTTCATCGATCAGGTGGACCAATGCTGCCTTCCATGATGTCGGGACTATGCCAGAAGAGAAGGAGAGCCGAAAAAGACGCGTTAAGACCGGTGCCAACTCTGGAGCGCACATCTTCAACACAATAGGAGGGATTCCACCCAGGCCACTCGACTTATGGATATGAAGGGATAAAAGTGCTAAGCGTACTGAGCGTTGGTGGAACTAGATATCCAGCATACAGCTCCAGAGGTAGAAATGATGGCTTACAAAAACTCCCTTCGATAGCCTTGGTAAGAGACCAGAATGCCCGAGTTCCCGAAGGAAGACGCTTAAGCCTATCGCCAATCCTAGCCGTATGCCAGGGCGAAGTCGTGAACAGATCTCCCCGCGTGATCCGTTTCACTGAAACTGAAACAGTCGGCGTGGTGGGCGTTAAACTCGCCAAGTACGACGATCTCTGTGGAGGGGATATGCTGCTGCACGAAGTCTGTAGCCAATGTAGCCATCTGGATGTGCTCAATGAGTCGGTCAGTTTCGGCATCACCGCTATGGGACCTGTAGAGGCACGCATAGACGCGGGGATGGTAGTTGCTGTCTACACGGAGCCATAAGATGGAGAGGGTCCTACAAGATTGCTGAGGCGACGAGAGCTGACATTGTCTCTGAGGTACACGCACGTCTCTTTCCGGCGTTAGAGATGAAAGAGTGTTGAAGTTCCCTGGGTACCAGGGTAAGCGAGGTAGGATGTGTCAGGTGGAGACGAAAAATCATTGATTTTTTTAAGAATAAACTATCTTAATCTGAATTAATGACTTCTAGAATCTTAGAAATCCTCCCTTTTTTCCAAAATTACTATCAACTTTGCTGTTTTGTATGAAGTATGTGTGTAAAGAAACGTTTTACAAAGCTAGCTGTGTTGCCAGTCTGTGACGAGTGTGGCCAATATTTTGTAGGTATTTATAAAAAAAAAAGTCTGGTGGCCTCGCGAGGCTCCTTTAATTGCGAGGCCGTGGGCGGGGGCCCACGTCGCCCACGCCTAGCTACGCCACTGGCTGTGTACGCATAAATAATATGTCCACCTCGGTTTAAAAGTGTTTACGAAATACAGGTAATCTAAGATAAATGTAATAAATGTTCGTTGAAAGCTTTCTAATGCAGGTGCTTTCTGGGAACGCTTTCTTAGAATGCCGGATCTCTCGCTAGCAGCTGCTGTTGTTGTAATGTGTATTTCGTCACCGGTGTTCGTTGAAGTTTCACCGTTGATGGGATGGGATCAAATGGGATGGAGTGTATGTACTCAGCCTTTTTTACCCGACTACGGCAAAGCCAAAGGAGGGTTATGATTTTGACAAGCTATGTATGTATGTATGTTCATCTGTTCCCTCATAGCTCCTCAACTAATTATTAGAACTGGACAAATGAGATATCGTTAGAAGCGTCTTAATCGTAGTTAATAACGTTATTAATATGACGTGACACTGAATCTAATGTGGCGCTCTCTAGTGGTCACAAAGTAGGTAGCTACTGTGTGAAAAAATAAATTTTAGATAAATATGCCGCGTTTGGTATATTTCAAATATATATTAATAATATAAGCTCTTATTCTGTGTTACTTAAAATATACTTTGCAAAGAAATTAATATTTTAACGGCACCAAAAAATTTTAAATGAAAAAAAGTTAAAACTAAAACCCAACTACGACAAAAAACGACGCTGAAAAAGTATGATACAAGTTTGAAAAGCCGTAGTCAACTAGTCACGCGTTGTTAAAGTGTTATGGAGGTAGGTACGTTTCTATGTAACGTGTGAACATTCACGTGAAGGTTGTATAGACCTGAAAATAGTTTCTTAAAATACCCGACGAGGATACATGCGCACACTGTGTTATTAATAATAATCTTTGCCAGCTCCATTATATTTAAGGGTAGGTATAGTAGGGTCAGTAGATATGGCACGCCGTATACTTTTTTAGGTAAATACTTTGGTTTCGACACTACACCTCATCACAAACTCCAGTGATATGACTTAGGTACATTCAAAAAAAAAAATAACTGAGACTCAGTTTTTTATTTGATCTGAGAACTGAGAATAAAAAATAAAGTATAAAAAGTCGAAGCATCTGGTGTAATGAGAATTACGTGGTCCATAGTTTTTTTTTTTTTTTTTTTTTTTTTTTTTTTTTATGTTTGGCCCGCCAAAATGACTCTACTCTGCCTGATGGAAAGCATAAGCAGAATCCAAGAGTGGTGGTCACCATGCTCACTGCGAATGCAGACAATGCAGCACGGCAACCCACACCATGGCGGCCTAGTGATGCTGCTGCATCTTTTAGTCTAGTCAACAAGTTTGGAACTTGTTGACTAGACTAATTGGGCCTCCGGTCTCGCACTCACCAACGAAACACGACAGCACGCTGTCATTTTACGTTGATTTTCTGTGCGAGGGTAGTACCGCCCCGGTCGAGCCGGCCCGTTCGTGCTGAAATCAGCGTGGCTCTACTACCTTGGAATTAATATTGGAAAAAATAGTACAAATAAGACGATATTTTTTGAATTGTAATAAGTTATCGACATACATCGTAATAAAACATACTTATCTAATGAAGCGCCTGTGCAAATATTGGTTTACTTACTTGTTCTGTCCAAATCATGTTATAACATAATCACAAATTTCAACAAAAAAAAACCGACTTCAATCTGGACCACCCGGGGAGCACCAGCTTTCACTGGGGCGGGATTTTTGAAGCCGTAGTTAAGTCAGCTAAGACGCATTTAGGGCGTATTGTAGGTCAGACCGCGCTGACATTTGAGGAACTCGCGACGTTGTTTTGTAAGATCGAAGCCGTTCTCAACTCGCGACCGTTGTGTCCGCTCAGCTCGGATCCAAATGACCTGGAGGCGTTGACTCCAGGCCATTTCTTAATTGGTCAGCCACTTAACGCGCTGCCCGAACACCCGTACGAAGGTGTGAAATTGTTTCGGTTGTCTCGGTATCAGATGTTGCAGCAGTTTTCACAGATTTTTTGGAAACGATGGTCTCTAGAGTATCTGCACATTCTGCAACAGCGCCTTAAGTGGACTGACAAAACTAGCCCCCCTAGTGTTAGTGACCTCGTGCTGGTTAAGGATGCTAACCTACCGCCACTGCGATGGCGCCGGGGGCGCATTGTTAACTTGTTCCCTGGTAAGGATGGGACCCCCCGGTCCGCAGAGGTTTTAGTTGGGGACTCAGTTATTAAACGAGCGGTAGCAACCTTATCTCGCCTGCCTGTAGATTAGGGAACAGGTACGGACCTGTTCGGGCGGGTGACTGTTAGAAATTTAACGTCATTGTAATGGCAACAGTTTTGATTGTCATTTTTCTTGTTTGACGTTTTGACGTTGACAGTAGTACTATTGAGACGCTTGTTGTCAACGGTTGACGATTGTCGTTTTGGGAACCGTTTAATTGTAATTTTAGCTAATTTTCCAACGACTCGGTGTTTCGTCGGTTACCGTTATGATTGGTCTTGTTTGGACTCGCGAGTTTTAGTATTCACGTCGGTTCCCAAAACGACAATCGTCGACCGTTGACAACAAGCGTCTCAATAGTACTACTGTCAACGTCAAAACGTCAAACAAGAAAAATGACAATCAAAAATGTTGCCATTACAATGACGTTAAATTTCTAACAATGCCATTTGCCAATGTGGATGATTCTTACATTATTCGAAGTTCAATATGGCGAGGCGACAAACAGATCCCGTACTGTGAGAAAAAAAAAGAAACTGTATACCTACAACTGTAAATGGGGTATTGTTGGACAGGTAAAAATCTTACAATACATTTACACGCTTGCCGAGCCTCGGTAAGTTTCCACAAACACAAGAGTCTCGGAGTTTGGCTGGGCTCGAGTGAGCTTGTCGTCGATCGGGGCTGATGTTTTTTAAACACGATTCAAAGGAAGTTTGCGGCAAGCGTTTGCGATGCATTAACATATGTGCGTGTTTGGTGTCGCTGTTTATAATTTGAAAACAAATAGGTATGTCAAATAAAAAGGTCACTTTATATTGATAGAATAATAATTTTAATTTCTCGTCATTTACTTAAGAGCGACGCTCTTGTTGTTGCAGCTTTATCCAGCTCTCCCTATCAAGAGCCGTTTCCTTGACCTCCTTATACGTCGCAACCGCCACTTTGCCCTTATTCTGGTCGATATAACTGTGTCTCGGTCTTCCTCTGTTTCCTTCCATGAAGTCTGCACTAGACTGCACGGTTGGCCTAGTGGTTTAGGCGGTCGCCACGCCGCTTGCCAATTCGCCAAGTGTTGTGGGTTCAAATCCTACACGGGACAACACTTTGTGTGATCCACAAATTGTTGTTCTGAGTTTGGGTGTTAATTGTGTCCGTTTCATGTATGTCTGTAAAGTCCCCCGCGACACAGGATGTCTATTCCTAATGCGGGAGTTGTCTTTTTAAACAAAAAAGAAAAAAGTTACCTACCTAAATGGTGCCTGCTGAATAACTATATTAAGATTTGTGTAATAATAACTTCTGATTATTATTATTATGTTTCACCATTGATGCATGTTGTGACCTTCCGTAATTAAGGATACACCAGACCAATAATAATTAGTTATTTATCATGAATGCCGCAAAAAAAAACTATGTAAAGCTAATCGCAATGGCCGACAGAACTACGGGAACGTCTATCATGTTTGCCTGTCCAGAACACACTTAATAACAAGCGTGTAAATGCCATCCAAGCAATTGGTAAAGGGTTGGAGCATGTGGATGTTTGACACCCCCGTCGATGGCCTACTCGGTCAGAGACGACGGGGGTAGAGAGGAGGATGCTCCACCCGTGAGGGAATCGGAGGTAGGGGCGGCTGTTCTAAGAACACCGCCCCTGGGCCGGACGGGGTATCAGCCCGAGTGATGGCCCGTGCCCTCGACCATATGTCGTACCGCCTCAGGGGAGTGTTGGACGCTAGCCTGGCGTCGTGACACTTCCCTGAGTGCTGTAAAAGCGGGAAGCTGGTCTTATTGAAGAAGCCGGGACGGCCTGCCGATTCGGTCGCGGCCCACAGGTCCATCGTGTTGCTGGACGAGGCGGGCAAGTTGTTTGAGAGGATACTCTCTGCCCGCATCGTCCGGCACCTCAGTGAGGTGGGGCCCGACCTGTCGGACGCCCAGTTCGGATTCCGAGAGGGGCGTTCGACGGTCGATGCCGTGATGCGCCTTAGGGCCGTGACCGAAGAGGCAGTGTGCTGTGGCGGCGTGCTGTTGGCGGTGTCTTTAGACATCGCCAACGCATTCAATAGTCTGCCATTCAGCTGCATCGGGGAAGCACTCCAGTACCACGGGGTGCCAGAGTACCTGAGGCGGCTAGTGGCAGACTATTTGGAAGAGCGTACTGTCGTGTACGAGGACCGAGAGGGCGTCTTGAGACGGCAACCCATGTCGTGCGGCGTTCCGCAGGGGTCTGTCCTTGGACCACTCCTGTGGAACGTGTGATACGACTGGGTCCTACGAGGTCGTCTCCCCCTCGGGCTGGGCGTAATTTGTTACGCCGATGACACATTGGTCACAGCCCGGGGGGCGAACTTACAAGAGGCGGCTCGCCTGGCCACCAGGGGTATTTCTCTGGTGGTCGGGCGCATCGAGGCGCTGGGCCTACGGGTGGCCCTGGACAAGACGAAGGCCCTGTTATTTTAAAGGCCCCGTCGTGGTCCGCCCCCCGGCGCCTCCATAGAGGTCAACTCGGTCCTCGTACCGGTTCGGGCCCAGATGAAATATCTGGGTCTGATCCTCGACGAGCACTTCCGTCAGCTAGCTCCCAAGCTGGTCGACGCTGCCTCTGCCCTTGGGCGACTTTTGCCTAATTTGGGTGGAGCCAGCGTCGCAACGAGACAGCTGAACACGGGGGTTGTCCGGTCGATGGCGCTGTACGGCGCACCGGTGTGGGTAACGGCTCTGACCGCCCAGAACAAGGCGCGCTTCTGGCGGCCTCAGAGGGTACTGGCGGTCAGAGCGATACGTGGTTACCGCACGGTGTCGACCGAGGCATCGTGCGCGTTGGCCGGGACACCCCCATGGGATTTGGAGGCGGAAGTGCTTGCCGAAGTTTATCGACGGGTGGCTGAATATCGGGTGGAGAGAGGCATTCGCCCTCCGCCCGAAGAGGTACGCGAGTGGCGTGAAGCCGCCCGTCGAGCCACGATGGCTCGCTGGTCTTTCCGACTGGAGACTCCACGCGCTGGCATTGGCGCCGTGGAGGCTCTCCAGCCGGTCATCCTCGAGTGGGCAGGGCGGCAGCACGGGACCCTTTCCTTCCGACTGATGCAGGTACTTTCCGGGCACGGTTGCTTCGGGAAGTACCTGTACTCGGTCGCTAGGAGGGAACTGAGTCCCGCATGCCGCCTGCGACTGCAGTGAGAACTCGGCCCAGCATACGCTGGCGATTTACCCGCATGGGCGTCTCAGCGCCCGGCCCTCACTGCAGTCATCGGAGGAGATCTCTCGCTACCGGCCGTCATTCGCTCCATGGCCGGTAGCGACAGAAGTTTTACCGTGGTCGCAACCTTCTGCGAAGATGTCATCTCGCAGAAGGAGGCGGCGGAGAAGGCCCGGGAGGACGACTTCCACTCGGACCCGATCCGCCGCCGGCGAACCGGGCAGCGGAGGCGCGCTCACCAGCGCCTCATGCCGCCCTGAGTGTGGCTGCGGATGGTCGGGACGGGCTTTCCCTTCCATCCGCCCTAGGCGCTTCCGCCGCCCGCGAGGAGGCGACGTTACGCGTGTACCGTACGTCGTCTAAAATGAGAGGTAACAGCAGAGGGTGCCCGCTCATATGCGGGCAAGCGCTGGGAGGGGTCTGGATGGCGTAATAACAGCAGTTTCCGGACTCCTCCCTCCTCAGGCGCAGAGTAGCACACCGTGTGGTTTTAGTCGGTTCGAGTCCGACACACCGCGAAAAAAAAAAATGTGGATGTTTGACAAGCATTCTTTTTTTTTAATCGTTTAATTGGAGTAGGTATTGAAAAAAACATCTTAGCTAGTTAGGTTTTATAAAGTGGGCATTTAGGAAAATACTTCTGTACCTAACCAATGATGGTGTTAGCGAGCCCGTCTAATGACTAGATAGTGATATTCTTCCCCAGGGCAGGGCGCCTGAGACCGGCCATCGGGTGGTTTTTGTGGAAGCCATTAAAGGAAACCATTTAAACAATTCTTTTATCGTTTTTCACTGAGTGAGTAGGGTTCGAAGTTCAAACTTAATCTCTTCCCGTTTCTTTGGTAGCTATCGGGGGAGGCAACGCATTTGTGACTTTCGAGTTGCAGGTGTGATATCATTTACCAATAGGTGACCCTTGTATTCTCTTACCTTGTTTTTTTTATGAGCCTACTGTGACCCACTGCACGGCAAAGGCCTCCCCTGTACCAAGCCACTTTTCTCTATTCAAGGCCAGTTCCGGCCAGTCTCTGCGATAGGCGTCAAGATCGTCGCGCCATCTTTTACGGGGTCTGCCTCTTACCTTTCTACACCATAAAAAAAGAAACATTTAAGTAGGTACAAGTCAGACAAAAAGCAAGTTTTGATCGGTCAACAAGTCCTGGTAGAGATTAGGACTGGCTATTTTTAACCGACTTCCAAAAAGGAGGAGGTTCTATGTTCCACTATATGTATTTTTTTTTATGTATGTTACCCGATTACTCCGTCAGTTGAGGACCGATTAAAAATATTTTTTTTTGTATTCGAAAGGGTATGCTTCCGAGGTGGTCCCATTGCCAGCATATCAGGATCTGATGATGGGATCCCAGGGAAATCGAGGGAAACTCTCATTTTTTATTTATAGGCACATACTATGTTTTTCGTATATTTTCTGAAGTTACACCCGTATTTGCGTCTGGTAGTCATCATTTTATGATGATGAGCTGATGATGTAAGGTACAACTCCTTAACGGTTAGGAGTTGGAGGATAAATCTTTAAATATCAGATGTATATATGTTACCTTTAGTCGTATTCTTTCAAATTATTTAGGTAAGCTGATGATGGAAGGTGGAAGGTACAACTCCTCAACGGTTAGGAGTTGGAGGATAATTCTATCAATTTCATACGTATCTAAAGACCTTCAGTCGTATACTTTTAAGTTATTTAGGTGAGCTGATGATAGAAGGTTAAACTCTTCAACAGTTAGGGATTAGAGGATGATTTTAATATTACACTTACGTATAGACCTTAATTTGTATTCTTGATGATGAAATTTGATGAAATAGTTCAACTTACTACTTACCTACGATTGTTTGCATTAAAAACTGAAAAATAAAATCTTTTTATAAAAAAAAAACCGACTTCCAAAAAACATCCAACGAAAACTCTCTGCCAAGAAAACACTTAAAAGCGTAAAATAAACTGGTTCTTCATAAATTGCCTATACCTAATTCTTTATTCGTTTAAATAGTAGTATTATAATGTTTTTAATGCTTGACGCTCTTCCATAGTGATATTACTAGCCGGAGGCTTTGACCGACGTAATATTACCGCAACGTCCTGTCTAAGGATATCGTCATCGCCGGGCGGTACTTTGTTCCGTGCAATCGATTCCTCAACGCTACTGATTACATTCTCAAACGGTATTCGTTTAGGCGTGGGAACGAAGTTCATACCTTTGGCCAAGATGTTTATTGTTGTATCATCTAAACTCACGTTCGACAAGTTTACAACGGTGTCCTTCGATCGGTCGGGTACCACGGTTGACGCTTTGTTTTCTGCATACCGCCGATTATTGGACGTTGGAACCGGATTACGTCATGGTGAGCTTTGACGTGGAGTCGCTATTTACCAATGTTCCAATAAAGGAGTGCTTAAACATCGTAAAAGACCTGCTGAGAGACAACGAACTGCCGTTCAACTATATGGATCTACTTGAACACTGTTTAGATGGCAACTATTTCCTTTTTCAAGGTCAACATTACCTCCAGATTGATGGTGTCGCAATGGGAAGTCCTGTAGCCCCAGTACTTGCCAACATCTGGATGGAACATTTTGAAGAGAAGGCTCTAAGTCTCGGTCCGTAAACCGTTAAGCTGTGGAAGCGATTCGTAGATGACATCTTCAGTATCATTAAAGGAAATAAACAAGAAGTAGATCAATACGTACAACATCTCAACTCCATTCACCCGAAAATAAGGTTTACATATGAAATGGAGACGGATAGGTCGTTGTCCTTCTTAGATGTTAAAGTAACCGTGAGATCAGATGGATCCTTGTCACACTGTGTGTACCGTAAGCCTACTCATACGGATAGATACCTACACGCCACGTCTCATCATCACCCCCGGCACTTGCAATCTGTTATGACTTCACTCAAGAACAGAGCTTACGATCTCTGTGACCCTGAACATTTAGAACGGGAGCTAGAACATGTTCAGGAGGTACTCATAGGTAACGGATATCAAGTGAATGGAGGACGGAAGCAACCGAAAATAAGACGCAAGTATCCAGAAGTGAACAGGCAACCAGCCTATATGCCTTATGTCAAGGGAGTTACGGATAAGATCGGGTCCGTGTTAAAGAAATACTCCATTCCGACAGTATACACACCAGGCATAAAGGTTCACAACATCGTCGGCACACCGAAGGATATATTGCCACTACAAACTCCGGGTGTGTATAAAATAGACTGCAGCTGCGGAAGTTCCTACATAGGCCAAACGAAGCGGACTATTGCTGAAAGGGTCAAAGAACATATTGCTGCTGTGAAGAACCGGCAGATGAGCAAATCGGCGATTGCAGAACATGCACTCGATGCAGGTATCAACCACTGGATTGAATTTCACCGCACGCAAGTCCTCTCCACCGAACGTCACTTTTACTCAAGAGTAGTACGTGAAGCGATTGAGATTAAAAAGCACAAAACTTTCAATCGGGAAGATGGTTTTAAATTATCTACAGCGTGGAATCCAGTGTTAAAAAACATACCACCTCGCTTTTCTGCGCAGTTGGATAAACACCAGAATAGGGGCACATCGGTTTGCTTACAGAATAGGGACACTGTTAGTGTGGTATGTGACGGTACATGGCGAAACAAATTTATCAATAATGTCGAAAATGTGCGGGTGGACGAAGAACCTTCTACTTCACGGATTCGACGACGGAGGGCGTGCGCCGCTGAGCCAGTCAGCCTGTGACCACGGCCGGTGCAACCTGGTCGAAACGTCAGGCAAATCAGAGGTATGTAATACCTTTTAATAAGTGATCGCGTTAATTCCCGTAAAAATAATTATTGTAGTAGCCTATGTGTTTGTTATTCTGATGTATAAGCTATATTACTGTAAAGTTTCATTAAAATCCGTTCAGTAGTTTTTGCGTGAAAGAGTAACAAACATACACACTCACAAATTGCTTCGTGCTCACAAACTTTCGACTTTATATTATTAGTGTGAAGTAGGATACGAGTATTCGGTGTTTTCTGACATATACTGTTAATTTTTAACCGACTTCAAAAAAAGGAGGAGGTTTCTCAATTCGACCGTATATATTTATTTTTTTAATGTGTATTCGGGGATAACTTCGTCGTTTATTAATCGATTTTAATGATTCTTCTTTTGTTGGAAAGGAGATGTCCCGACGGTGGTACCATGACAAGGAAACTAGGATCTGATGATGGCATCCCAGAGAAATCGAGGGGAACCCTAATTTTTTCAGGCACGTACTATGTTTTTCGTATATTTTCGGAAGCTACTTCGGTATTTGCGTCTGGTAGTCATCATTTAATGATGATGAGCTGATGATGAAAGGTACAACTCCTTAACGGTTAGGAGTTGGAGGATAAATCTTTAAATGTCATGTGTATGTATGTTACCTTTAGCCGTATTCATTCAATTTATTTAGGTATGCTGATGATGGAAGGTACAACTCCTCAACGGTTAGGAGTTGGAGGATAATTCTTTCAATTTCATGCGTATCTATAGACCTTTAGTTGTATACTTTTAAGTTATTTAGGTGAGCTGATGTCACATGCGCTATGATGACTAATCCCTTAATGTATTTTGCTTTAAGTAACTCGCCTGCTTCTATTTCATCACGACATTAAAGCTTGGACACGATTCCTATTGCCCCGTAGATCACGTTCTCGGTAACAGAAATCTTGCATCTCAACATAATTTTGGAAACTGAGCATACTCACTTTTAATACGTGTTCAAACCACTAAAGTTATTCGCATCAGCAGAAATTATATGAAATAGTTCAACTTACTGATAACCTATGATTGTTTGCACTAAAAATGGAAAAATAAAAACTTTTTATAAAAAAAAACCGACTTCCAAAAACCATCCAACGAAAAGTCCCTGCCAAACAACACTAAAAAGCGTAAAATAAACTGGCTCTTCATAAATTGCTATGTGCCAATTCTTGTCTATACCTAATTCTTTATTCATTTAAATAGTAGTATTATTATGTGTGCTAGGTACCTAAAATCTGTTTGAAGTCGGCGCCAAGCCAAAATGTAATAGGAGGTACCGCACTCGCCGCTGCCAGATAGCTGATGCCTCGTGTAACACAAAACAACCCAAGCGGGCAGACACGCGCGGGCTGACGCGACGTCGTTGATGGTCGTCTCGAAATATAGCGAGTGTGGTAACTACTATTACATTTGGCTTGGCGCCGACTTCAAACAGATTTTAGGTACCTAGCACACATAATAATACTACTATTTAAATGAATAAAGAATTAGGTATAGACAAGAATTGGCACATAGCAATTTATGAAGAGCCAGTTTATTTTACGCTTTTTAGTGTTGTTTGGCAGGGACTTTTCGTTGGATGGTTTTTGGAAGTCGGTTTTTTTTTTATAAAAAGTTTTTGTTATTATTATTTTAGTACCTAACAATTAATTTTACTATTAAACTTTACTTGCAGTGCACTGCTGTATGAAGATCTCCTTCAAGTGGCGCCAACTATACGCTAGATCTTTTAAACTGCTATTTTAAAATATAATCGCTTAAAATTTACAATTTACGGCTCTCTTAACTTCGTAAATTCCAGTGAATTCAGATACCACAGACATCTTTTCTGTTTCGAAAAGGTAAATCGCTTGATTAACCATACTTTCTCAAGTCATCCTAAAATATTTGTGTAATGCAGGTAAAGAAGGTTTAGCTTTAAGGAAAATGTTAAGATTAAAATGTGCATATCCATGTTTGCAATAAAAAAAAAGAGTTGTGCTATCTATGGTCGCTGTCTAGCCTCTCTGGTTCCTGTTAGTTCTGGCAAATAAACGTCTCATAATATATATTTTTCGTAATCCATTAATAGAGCCGAAATAAAGTACATTGAAATATTGGAACTTGTTTATTTTATACAAGGTTTAACAGTAAAGCAACTAATTAGTATGTTACAAAGAAATGCCCAAACATTACGAATTCTGATTGCTATTAATTGTTTACTGACTACGCGAAGACGTACCGTGCTTAATAACCGGTTGTGCACTGAAAGTTCATATACATCATAAAACTTGTTCCAAACTACTACAGATTGTCCACTGATAAATGCCTCGCTTTCAGCTACTAAAAAGAATCTAAGACATATCACACACATCAATAGACAATAACAAAAAAACCTTTACAACTTAAAGGTAATTAAAATATTTCCTTTCACATAAAACTCTATAATCTCTGTACGAAAAAGGCTTATTTTTTACTGGAGGCATTCGTAGTCGTGGTTTCTAATGGCGGTGTCGATGGTTGCTTCTCTTTGTTCCAATCTTTAAGACCTTCGGGCAACGTTGTATCTTCATCTAAAGATCCAGTACCTTCAACGAAATCTTCGTAGGTACTCTTTTCAGGGAAAGGTCTACGTCCCAAAAGCTCAATCATATCATCTCTACTTAGAATCTCTTGTTTCAATAGTCTTTCCGCTACTTTTGTTATATTGTCTTTATGTTTAGTCAAAAGTTCAGTTGTAAATACATGGGCTGAATTAATCAAAACTCTAACTTCTGTATCTATTAGTTCGGCGGTTTTTTCCGAATAAGGTTTATCGATAACCATCTCGCCAGGCTGTGGCATATCAAATGACACATTTCCTACTTTAGCGTTCATGCCATAGTGGACTATTTGTGCGTAAGCGCTTTGAGTGACCTTCTTTAAATCGTCTTGGGCACCAGTCGTGATTCTACCAAAGAATATTTCCTCGCTGACTCTGCCGCCAAGTGTCATACACATTCTATCAAACAGTTGTTCTTTGCTATACAGGTACTGCTCTTTGGGCAAATACTGGGCATATCCAAGACCCTTACCTCTAGGGATGATGGAGACTTTTAGGAGAGGATCAGCATGTTGAAGGAACCAGCCGGCTACAGCATGGCCTGCTTCGTGATAGGCGACAATCTTACGTTCATCAGGTTGGAGGACATTAGATTTTTTCTCCATACCAGCAACAACTCGCTCTATTGCTTGTTCAAAGTTCTTCATGTTAATGTCATTGGCTAACTCTCGCGCGGCAATTAAGGCAGCTTCGTTGCAGACATTCGCTATATCCGCACCAGTGAAACCTGGAATCGTAGGTAATGAGTTACAATGAAGATCTACTTACATGTATTTGTGTTGCTTATGTTAATATAAGTAGCTGGATGACCGAGCTTCGCTCGGTATTTTTAGAATTCCGTGCCATGGGCAAAAAACGGAATCCTTATAGATTCGTCATGTCTGTCTGTCTGTTCGTCCGTATGTCACAGCCACTTTTTTCCGAAAATATAAGAACTATAATGTTGAAACTTGGTAAGTAGATGTATTCTGTGAACCTCATTAAGATTTTCACACAAAAATAGGATGGCCCCTCCGATGGCCACCACGAGATCACGCCTCGGCTCGCCCCACGCCTAACATTCTGCCAGCGTGTGGATTGCAGTGTCCACGGTCTGGCCATCGCAGTGGTGGCACTCAGACGTTGGTTCTTTGCAGATCACACACAGGTGCTCTCCAAGGCATCCTTTCCCAGTGATCACCTGTGTCAGCCGCTATGAGAGGCTCCCGTGATGCCTCTTGAGCCGATCCTCCATAACGGGTCTTACCGCCGCAATAACGGCGTGCCCAAGAAATTAGTTAAAAATAAGTAAATAAAATACTGGTTATTTTCCTAAAAATCTGTTTTAGATTCTTTTCAGACCTAAAATATATACTTTATTTCTTGTAAATGAAGTTGGCAACCCTAAGTATTCATAATACAAGCTCTGCTTAGTTTGGGACTAGATGGCGTTGTATTAGATGTACAAAATATTTAATTAGTGGGAGAGCCACGCTTCGGTATGAATGGGCCGGCTCGACCGGAGTGATACCACGGCCTCACAGAAAACCGGTGTAAAATAGTGCTTGCGCTGTGTTTCACCGAGTGAGTGAGGATACCGGAGGCCCATACCCCAACCCCTTCCCCTATCTCCCCCATCCCCCGCCTCCATCACCCCCCCATCCCCCAAAGGCCGGCAACGCACTTGTGACGCCTCTGGTGTTGCAGGTGTCCATGGGCGGCGGTAATCGCTTACCATCAGACGATAAGTCTGCTCGTTTGCCCGCCTATTACATAAAAAAAACATTAAAAAAATGTTTACGTAAGCATGGGAGGGGGGGGTAAGAGCTTTGCTTACTTTTGCTGACAAGGGGGTTGGAGGGGTAAATAATTGTAAAAAATCTGCTTACGTAATACTTGAACGGCCCCTTAGAACTGAAACTCAAAAAAATTTTTTTCATCAAACCCATACGTCTATGGATAGGTCTTCAAAAATGATATTGAGGTTTCTAATATCATTTTTTTCTAAACTGAATAGTTTGCGCGAGAGACACGTAAAATGTGTCCCCCCCCTGTAACTTCTAAAATAAGAGAATGATAAAACTAAAAAAAATATATGATGTACATTACCATGTAAACTTCCACCGAAAATTGGTTTGAATGAAATCTAGTAAGACGTTTTTTTAATACGTCATAAATCGTCGTTTTTTTAATCGGCATGAATGGGCCGGCTCGACCGAAGTGATACCATGGCCTCACAGAAAACCAGTGTGAAATAGTGCTTGCGCTGTGTTTCACCGAGTGAGTGAGGATACCGGAGGGCCATACCCCAACCCCTCCCCCTATCTATCCCCCCTATCCCCCAAAGGCCGGTAACGCACTTGTGACGCCTCTGGTGTTGCGAGTGTCCAAGGGCGGCGGTAATCGCTTACCATCAGGCGATACGTCTGCTCGCTATTCGGCCTGTTACAAGTAAAAAAAAAAAACGAACCTGATACCTTTTAATCGGCAGTCGCATGCGCTAACCGCTAGAGCAATCAAGGCAGTCAAAAACGATTCTCCAGCAAAGCTCCACATGGGACAAAACCTTGGTGTTAAAAATTATTTGGAAGAAACTATAAAGTACTGAGGAGTTACACATCTATTTGGAAGTAGGAAACTTTACTACTGAGTATCATGTATTGAGGTCTGAATTGAGAAGAGTTTATGATGAAATATTGTACATTAACAATAATATAAATTGGGGTTTTTATTAGTATATAGTCACCGTGACAAATTACAAACTGTATTCATCCTCTAACCTTGTTTTATATAACTATGGTTCTTTACTTTTTGTGTTTTACAGATTTGCACCATTTCTGATTTTCTTCATACGAATGTGTTAAGCAAACTTATATTACTATAAAATAATAAAAAAACTACCTCAAAGGACT
The DNA here is from genome assembly GCA_949125395.1 of Diaphora mendica. NCBI lineage: Eukaryota > Metazoa > Arthropoda > Insecta > Lepidoptera > Erebidae > Diaphora > Diaphora mendica. The sequence goes on along the minus strand of OX421331.1, from coordinate 4,513,211 downwards.
TTTCAAAGAAATTAAAACAATTAAAAAAAATAGAACAGTGATCTTACCTTTTGCAACATTTTTTTTTATATTTGAGCTGCCAAAATGACTGCCTGCCTGACTTCTACTTATTTAGTCTATATAAAGGTGTATCAGAGTGTAAAAGTAAAATATAAGGATATGTCAGGTTAAAAGTATAATAAGAAAAAGTATACCTGGTGTAAGGGCAGCCATTTTCCTTGCCAGACTCGCCTTGTCCAGAGTGGTCTTCAAAGGACCCAAATGTACTTTGAAAATAGATGCTCTACCCTTTATATCTGGAGCTGGCACAAATATTTGTCGATCAAATCTACCTGGTCTCAACAGTGCCTTATCAAGAATATCAACTCTGTTTGTAGCAGCTAAGACTACAACATTTGTTGTAGTATTAAACCCATCCATTTCAACTAGAAGCTGATTGAGGGTATTTTCTTGTTCAGAATGGCCTCCAAAACTACGGCCTCCTCTCTTTCGACCCACTGCATCAATTTCATCTATGAAGAGGATGCAAGGGGCATGTTTACGGGCCATTGAGAACATGTCTCTGACTCTGGAAGGGCCAACACCAACAAACATCTCCAAGAACTCAGAACCAGACACAGTAAGGAATGGAACATTAGCCTCTCCAGCTGTAGCCTTTGCTAACAATGTTTTACCAGTTCCCGGAGGACCCGTTAGTAAAGCGCCTTTAGGAATTTTCGCTCCTAAGTCAATGTATTGTTGTGGATTTTTAAGAAAGTTTACAAATTCCATAATTTCAATTTTAGCTTCTTCACAACCAGCCACATCTTGGAACTTAACTCCGATGTCTGTGGGATTTATAAGTTTTGCTGTAGATTCCATCACACCACCAAAGAGACCACCCCCTTTTCTTCCTCCACGGCCCATCATATCTGCTGATCTTCTCATCATATAAATTAAAAACCCTATTATAAGCAGGGTAGGCAGCATACCTGTTAAACTGGCAGCTTCCACCTCTGTCTTGTAAATAACTGGAAGGAAGTTGGGTGGGTCAATATGCCTTTCTAATTGTGCATTCTCTAAATTTCTTTCAAATGAGTCTACACTGCCAATAGCAAACCAGATGACTTTTCCTTCAACAGCAGAGCCAGCATTTAGCTTGACTCTAACCCATTTCTTATTAATTACTTCCAGTTTCTCCACTACACCTTTCGATAAATAGAGATTGACAAAGTCTTTCCAACTAATCTCTCTGTAGCGCAGTTCGAAATAGGCGATTGATGCGAGCAAAGTGACAATACCCATAGCACCAAACATCATCCATTTTTCTCTGTCAGAGCCGTCTAAATTAGGACGGGGGCTGCCACCTCCACCGCCACTCGACCCTGAGAACATATTCATATTCCATTTGTCTGATGATGAACTTGATTTAGAAGGTGATGGCGAACTCTTTGAAGGTGCTGGTGAACTGTCTTTGTCCGTTTTTGACTGCTTCTGACTTGTACCAGGCTGAAAATATTTCTCGAATCCCTTTGGTGGCTTTTTGCAAAACTCATACCACTGATTTAATACTGAGTCTAAAGCCGGAACACCGACTGGCTGCAGTTTGGAGCCATTGAGATATTTTAACTTTAACAATTGTGATTGCGTTAATCTCAAACTTTTCCACATTCTGCCGAGCCGTTTTAATAACTATGTACAAGAAATAATATGTGTTTTATTATTGCACAATTTGATCGAAAATGTTATCACAAAATATTAACAAGAACTTCCCATCGCCAGAAACATGGTTATAAAATCTGTCAAAATAAAAATTGTCACTTTGCCATCGGGTCCCTGTCCCTTGTCATTCTTGTCAAAATTAAAAATTTATCGTATAAAAAAAATAATGTTTACATCTAAATCATTTGGATCTAGATTTAAAAGATAAATATTTCTATATATCCCCTAAAAATATAAGATTTTCATTTTATTCAAAGCTTTGAAATACAAGTTGGGTTTAACTTTCTCCTGACATCTAACTTTAATACTTCTCTTTCACAATTTACCCATTTCGAATGCAACTCACTTTAGAAAAGTGTTTATTACACAATAATTGTAAATTCTCACGCAATAAAAAATATTATTCTTACTCATTGTTCCACTGACTGCACTCAGGTCAGGTGTGTATGATTTCTGAACGGATAATCAGTCAGACATTTTCAGCAAGTAAATAAATGCGATTTGCGTTAACTGATACAAACTAGCATAACAATCACGCACAAATCAGGACACAGTGTAAACTATAGAAATATTATTGCTAGAAGTGTTTACTTTACAGGCGTGCATTCAACTCTGAAAAACGGTTAAATTTACATAGTAAAGTCGTAACGTTATGGACCAAGAGAGACCTGAAAGCAGTTCAAACCATGGAAAGAGGACACGACCTTTGTTACTGCAACCAAGTCCAAAAATCGCAAGGATCTCTGCTTACGCTACGACGTCCAGTTCGGTACTTAAGAATTCGAGAAAGTTTAGCCCTAGTTCATCAAAGAGGACAAAGTTGACTTATAATAAGAGTGATGTTCCTGCTCCTGGAACACCAGTGCCAGATAAGGTCGTGCGTAAGGCTGGCCCTTACCTATTGGGACCGAAACTGGGACCAAGTCCTGTTAAAAGTATTGTACAATGCTTGGCAAGAAAGGAGGGAACTGATGAATTCTACCAGGTAACAAATTAGATATTATTTATTTTCTTCACTGTCTCTTTTCGTGTCTCTAAAATTCGTAACTTTGCGTAGTTGGTGAATTTTAGAGCATCTATGTTTTAGAGTAACAAGTTTTAAACATTTTTAGTAGATTACTTAGTTAGTTTTAAATTAACAGTGAAAATAAGTTGCACAATAATTTTGCTTAGTTTTGCAATTAACTGTCAATAAATTTTTTAATAATTCATTTTATATATTTTTATGTTTAGTTAAAAGTTTTTTGAATAAAACATTAATCTAGAGACCTTTTTTCAGGTTTCAAATGTAGTGATAGTACGCTTTTATTTAGCATTCTAACTTTTTTCTATGATGTATAGGGTAAAGTTTCATAGAGATTTGTAACACCAAAGTGACTGCTACTACATTTTTTTTTTTTTTTTTTTTTTATGTATGGCCCGCCAAAATGACTCTACTCTGCCTGATGGAAAGCATAAGCAGAATCCAAGAGTATTGGTCGCCATACTCACTGCGAATGTAGACAATGCAGTATGGGGACCCACACCATGGCGGCCTAGTGATGCTGCTGCATCTTTTAGTCTAGTCAACAAGTATGGAACTTGTTGACTAGACTATTTGGGCCTCCGGTCTCGCACTCACCAACGAAACACGACAGCACGAACGTGGTCATTTTACGTTGATTTTCTGTGCGAGGGTAGTACCGCCCCGGTCGAGCCGGCCCATTCGTGCTGAAATCAGCGTGGCTCTACTACCTCTATACCTAAAATGACCAGGAGTAGAAGGTATTCACCTGATCTTCTGTGATGGCTCTTAGTTTTTATCCAGCACAATTTGTTTAATTATTCTACTAGCTGTGCCCGCTACTTTGTACAAGTGACATTTGGATTTTCTAGTTATTTTTAATATTTCACTGTTTAAACCCTCCCTGGACTACAACCAACATTTGAAAACCAAAATCAGCTAGATTCTCGAGTTTTAGCGAGACAAATGAACAGCATTTGATTTTTATATTACAAATAAAATTTCTAAAGACATTTGCGAGAACTATAAAAATAATATGATACATTTACTAGGCACTAGTCTGTAATATGTTCACTGTGTTTAACTGTGTTCTGCAATAGGGTTCTATTGCTGTGATTCATGATCGCATGATTATTTTGTTTGCTTGCGACATGAATGATCAGTCATTATTATCATTTCATATTTTTTTATTCCTTTAAAAGTATGTTGTAATATTTTGTTATTATAATTGACCTTCAGCCAGTCTAAATAATTTATTATTTACCAGTGTAGTAGTACTAAAAACAACTGTGAAATGAAATTATGTGATTTAGTCCACATTAAAAAGAGTACATTCACAGGTGTTTTCACAATGTAAGTGTTAACTTTACAGACCATCTATTAAGCCACTGGTGGCATGAAAATGTGTTATTTATCATAAAAAAAACGAATCTCTATTACAATCCATCAATTGTGATAAAATATCTTGGTCATAAGTTACATTTTAAATATCTCCATTTATCAAATTGTGGTTTCCCCTCACCCTGTGTCACCAGGGTTGATAAAAATCACGATCTTTATAAAAAAATCATATAATCAATTAATTTTATTAAAATTAGATTTTATTTTTATTAAATCAGATTTTTTTGATTGTTTTTATTTTCGTCTTTTTTATTACTCCAAGGTCAGTTATTTATTACTTAAATGAAAACAATGTTTTTTTTTATTTAATTACTAATATAATTAAAAGTTAATTTAACAATTTCTACTAAAACCAACAATTTAAAAAACAGTAGTGTTGAAAAAATAACAAAGAAAGTAAAAAAAAACTTAGCAACTCATTAAATTACATATTCTAATTCTTTCCAGATGAGTACACTATCTCAAATTGAATACTTGTCGCATTGAATTTGAATAGAATGCGTGAAATGATTCCTGAAATATTTGATAACTTTTAGAACATGTCCTGTAGCATTTGGAATCCAGGAACTGTGTCGGTAATCGCTCGCACGGCATTATGCACGTGTCTTAGGTCTATGTCGGGGGAAATCCCTAGACAATTTTTGGCCGATTTGGTTGTAGTAAAAGTTAATGATTTAACTCATTGTTTTTTATTAAGCAATAATTTGATTAAATCGCGATTTAAATCACTGATTCACTACCGTAACACTTGACTGCTGCAAAGACTCAACTCAGGAGTCACTAGCTAGTTCCCGTCCTTTGAATATAGACTTACACTCTTTCTTTGAAGGTTTATTTATGTTAAACAGCTATTATTGATTTTACATCGGTATTCCTATTTATATTACATTTTAATTATTCAACTACACTGAATTCTATCATTTTTTTTATTGGCATTGAGTTAGGTTGACACATATCTAAAATAATTTGTATTAAAATAATTTCAGGTGAAAATACTAACATTAAGAAATGAAGGCCAACCGGAAACTCAAGACGATAGACAAGGAAAGATGTTATTGCATACTGAATATTCCTTGCTGTCTTTGTTGAGAGACCAGGATGGAGTTATTCATCACCATGGACTGTTTAAGGTAAAATAAATAAAATTTTAACAAAATAAAAACCGACTTCAAGGTTTGACTCAATTTATCTGGGATGCGATCAACAGATCTTAGTGTCCTTATCATGGTACCACCGTTGGGATATCTCCTTTCCATTAAATAAAGAATCATCAAAATCGGTTCATAAACGACTAAATATAATAAGAAACAAAATGACGAATACACATAAAAAAATAACTTTACTTTACTCCTCCTTTTTTGAAGTCGGTTAAAAATAGGTAAAATTAATATAATTTTAGATTATAGGGCCGCAGGTGAGTGGCTCTTAATGTTGTATAATGTGTTTGACACTCAGTAGCTGAATATTCATGATATAGGAGAATAGATAAAATTATGCCAAGACAATAAAAATGGGACTCTTGCACACGCCGTACTTTTAACGCGACGACACCGCGCAGATAAAGCGTGGTATTGCGATTTAAACGAAATTCATATTTATGCAAATATGTAATAAAACTTTGCACACGTTCTAAAGTGTTACGCGTTATACGGCTCTTGTAGCGATACAGAAATCTTTGCGAAACACATACGAAAATCTGCATTTTAACCGACCTCAAAAAGGAGGTGGTACTCAATTCAACTGTCTTTTTTATGTTAGTAACCTCAGAATTTTAGACAGGGTGAACCGATTTTGATGTTTTTTTTCCCCATTTCAATTCGGTCCAGTTCTTGAAGTCAGTTTTTTTTGTCAATGTTTTTTTGGTAGCATACATTGCTGTAAACGCACGTTTTGAAAACGCGCGTTGTCAGCGCTGTAATAATGCGTAAAGGCCTTTACGATTGCATAGGTATTACAGGTAAATGTGCAATGAATACATTCGTAATTAATTCTTGTGTAATTTCAGGATCATGCCTTAGAAGAAGCCCCAAATCCTAATGGCAATGGGTTCATCTACACAGGGAGAGTTCGTCAACGTTTGTTTCTTGTGTTAGATTGTGTTTCATCACACCAGTTCAATGAAAGAGGTTCCCGGTTCATAAATCTGCAGCAGTATGTAACCAAAGTAAAGAAAGTTCCAGAAAAAGAAGCAATAGTAATATTTTATGATATTGTTAGGGTTGTGGCTAATTTACATAAGGTAAGTTTAAATAAATATTTCGGACATTTAACACACAACGCCATCTACATATTGTGAAAGCTAAATTGACTGATAGAATACTTATATACTTTTTTTTAGATACATATATATTCATACATAAAAACACCCAAACTCCGAATCAAATATTTCCAGATCATACAAACATTTGGGATCCGACCCGGGAATCGAACCTGAGACCTGAAGCACAGCAGTCGCATACGCTACCACTGCGCCACCGAGGCAGCCTTCAATTAATTCTGTATAATAGGGTATCACACCCATTTTTGAAAAGTGTCTTAATTATGGACCAGGAGCCAGTGACAGATTTTCATGACCAAGTCCCTCCCAATCGAAACTTCGTAAAAGGCATTAGGAATGTATATTATGAATACTCGTGACCGTCAGCTGCGACTCCGTCGGTGGGGCAGGCAGTGGCAGCCCAGCAAGCATGCAGAAAAAACATTTTTTTTTAGTCAGTTCCTCCCGTTTCAAAATTTGTAGGATTAAAGTTTACCTAATATCTTGAAGGAAAAATAAAGTCAGCTGATCATAACATGGTGGATTATACGTTAAAGATAAGATTCAGTAGATGATAGATGCTGCCGCGTTACACTTTTCAAGGTGCCAGCTGATAAACTTTCCACTGGGATTGAGCAAGCTGACATGAATTTTTATTCGTTGTAGCATATGAACTATCATCAGAAAGAAATGTAGATGAGAGGAAATCATTGAAAAAAAATTTTTTTTGTCATGTTCAAGTGCCCAGCTGACGTATAATTCACCATGTTATGATCAGCTGACTTTATTTTTCCTTCAAGATATTAGGTAAACTATAATCCTATAAGTTTTGAAACGGGAGGAAGTGACTAAAAAAAAATTTTTTTTCTGCGTGTTTGCTAGGCTGCCACTGCCTGCCCCACCGACGGAGTCGCAGCTGACGGTCACGAGTATTCATAATTTACATTCCTAATGCCTTTTACGAAGTTTTGCTCGAGAGGAAATAATTGACCGAATTTGTACCTGGCTCCCGGGCCGTTAGATTCTATAGTGCTATTTAACCGCAGAAAAAAACACAAAATTTTTATTCCATTGTTAAGTGCCATAAAAATGCATTTAAATTTTACATATTCAAATTTCGCGCGTAATTTGTCAAAAACGCTGGACGAAGTGGACGCCATATTGCTCTGTGGTAATGACCTCAGTTCGCTTTGTAAAATGTGGATGTCATGAATATAATTTCAACAAACAGTCTAAAGCATACATACGCTGATCAGTTGAAAATTTAGTGTACTTACAAAGCGGTGTGACGTAATAACATGGCGGCTACTATTTCATGGCGTTATAGAACAAATTTAAAAAACTGAAAACTTTAAATTAAATTATAAAAATATTTTATTATTTTATGATCTAAAACTAACATTTTCCGACTGGTTTTTACCTAAGGTATCTCAATAATATATTTTTATTTTTTTTCTCGTATACAGTAAAATACCCTATTATTATGCTAGATTAAGCGACTACACGGATGACGTAGTAAGTAGGTCGTCTCACTCACATCTCACCGCTTTCTAATGACACTTTGTGTGATCCACACATTGTTGTTCCTAGTCTGGGTTTTCTTTGTGTGTGTTTCATGTAAATCTATACTAATATTATAAAGCTGCAGAGTTTGTTTGTTTGTTTGTTTGTTTGTTTGTTTGTTTGTTTGAACGCGCTAATCTCAGGAAGTACGGGTCCGATTTGAAAAATTCTTTCAGTGTTGGATAGTCCATTTATCGAGGAAGGCTATAGGCTATATTTTATTTTCAAAAAAATTAGGGATCCGTAAGAAAATTGCTAATTTCTAACCCAAGGTGTGAAATCGAAAACCTATTTTTGCGTGCGCTGCAAAGACTATTGACAATAGAACAAAATAATGTATTACGGGTTTGTAGGGCCCATTAAGATCTACAAAAAACGTCCGCGAGAGCATATATCTAACTATCATGGTTTAGTCACAATAACCGCTTTTGTGTTCGAAAAAAATATTAAATCGTCTGAAGAAAGAAACTACGTTAAATGTGTATCGTAATAATAATCCTTATCCAAATTAAGCATTATGTTATCAAGGGTATTTATGTAGAAGTAAAATACTTTTTGTTTCATCCCAATCCCACATTTCGTTTAGAAGTTATCACGAGTATAAGACGCTAAGAGTTGGTACCTAATAATGAGTTATTTGCCAAAGAGTTTTTATCAACATAATGCCTAATATTAATCTTTATCTAAATAATTGTGTTGTTTATTATGAGTATTAGATCTTAGAAGAGTATAATAAATACATCTATACTAATATATAAAGCTGAAGAGTTTGTTTCTTTGTTTGGACGCGCTAATCTCAGGAACCACTGGTACAATTTGAAAACTTATTTCAGTGTTAGATAGCCCATTTATCGAGGAAGGCTATCCATACTTCCATACTTTATATTATAAATGCGAAAGTAGCTCTGTCTGTCTGTCTGTCTTGCTTTCACGGCCAAACCGCTGCACCGATTACAATGAAATTTGGTACACAAATAGTCTAGAGCCTGAGAAAGGACATAGGCTACTTTTTATTGCGAAAAAAAGGTAATAAGGGGTTGAAAGGGGGGATGAAAGATTGTATAGAAGAGTGGTGGTTAAATCGCCACACGCCTGCGCATTACCTTGGTGACACCGCCCGGTACACCGGACACTCTTGGCAACGAGGTAACAAGGATGTCAAATTCATTAAAAATATTTCTCCTTTTCAACGAATACTTAAATTAATATAATAATAATAATATAATAAATAACATACATTCATAAATATGATTTGTATGTTCATTATATTAATAGAAATAAATAAGACAAATTACAAAACAGTGTATACAGTATCGTCATTTTAAGCTAAAATCTTAAACTTTATTTTTTAGGTTGTTGATTACATATAAATAAAAATGTCATTTAAATTTCGTAAAAAATTTAAGATCAAGGGGGTAAAATAACAATAGGGGATGAAAGTTTGTATGGAAATATGCAAGGTTTGTGAAGGCAAGGCAAGGCCTATGTCCAGCAGTGGATTGCGATAGGCTGATGATGATGATGCAAGGTTTGCAAAAATGTTTCATGAGTTTGGGACAGGAGACAAAATATTAGAGCTATTCAGATGTAACATTTACTGAGTTATCACAATATGCCTAAGTGTGCTTACCCGAACGGGCAGACATGTGAGGGCAGACGACTGTGCCGCATGCGGATGTTGAATTTTGCTACTACAAATTCGTTATTATTCACTAGGATTCGATTTGTTAACATGATTTTTTGTTTGTTCAAATAATTTTCTTCGTGAAAAAATCCGAAGGAAAAGTATCCGGCGGGATTTAAACACAAAAAAAAGCAAAAGGGGTACGCCGCAAGATGAAATAAATGCCTGTATGAAACATATGTATTATGGGTACATGTTAAAAAGTTTTGTCTTACTACAATTAAGCGAGTACAACTTCACAATGATTTATGAGCAGTGTCAATATGCAAATGCTCTTCTAAAAATAGGAGATGATTGTATGCCAAATGACAGTAACGACATGATTACACTGAGACGTGAGTTCTGGTATATGATAGCACACATGATCTAAAAATAACATATATTCTGATCCGCCGACTAATGAGACAGTACTCGAGGTCCCGGCAAATATCCATGCCCAGGACACCGAGCTTACCCCGTAGTGGCAGTTGAGTGCTCTGAAAAGTGGGGAGGGGAAGAAACGGAGACTTTTTGGTAGAGAACGGGCACACCTGTGTTTTCTTAACGTTGAACTCGACCAGATTCTCATCACCACATTGTTAAATGCGGTTCAAAACCCGGTCAAGCTCAGCGACAATCTCCTATCCATTTTCCTCAACGTCTACTATCTTGGCTGCAGGGTATCCATAATATCGCCCATGCACTGTGCTATCGTCTGCATAGCAATGTATATTGCCAAGGGCTAATATGTCATTGACATGCAGAAGAAACATCTTGGGCGACAGGACCGAATTCTGAGGTATGCTAGCGTTTACCTCCAGAAAAACAGAGGCCGCGCCGTCCGTCGCAAAGAACCTGAATGCGAAGGCGCTGATGAAGAAATGAGTAAATCTAGAGACGACTCTAGGAGGCAGACCGAATGCTTAGAGATCGGAGAGAAGCGAACGGTGCAAGAACAGGTTGAAAGCCTTGGCCATGTCGAATGTCGAAATAATTTCATACAAAATACTTTTTATTTTATGTACTTATATAAATACTTAAATATGTTTTTAACAGTGAAAAGTGTGTCTTATTTTTAAAATAATATTAGCCTTAATAATTAAAACTGCTACCCAAAGTCACTGTTCCACGCGGACGAAGTCGCGGGCGCAGCTAGTAATATATATTTGTAAAGTCTGGCGCGACAGAAATGTGTCTTTTGAAAAATAAAGTGAAAAGGAAAATGAGTATACTACAGCACGACAGGATATGTCCCTTGAGCCTAGAAACACATCCTGTGCTTTTTTAAAAATAAAGTGAAAATAAAAATGAGTATTCTAATCAAATCTATACTAATATATAAAGCTGAAGAGTTTGTTTGTTTGAACGCGCTAATCTCAGGAACCGCTGGTCCGATTTGAAAACTTATTTCAGTGTTAGATAGCTCATTTATCGAGGAAGGCTATAGGCCATATACCATCACGCTAAGACCAATAGGAGCGGAGCACCAACGTAGAATGATTAAAAAACGGGGGATAATTATCACGCTACGGGCAATAGGAGACGCAAACGAGGTTGCGTGAGTCTGCTAGTTTCAAATAATGACAATGTTGACGATTTAGTGTATATTGTTTACGTTTAATAGAAGAAACTAAAGTCAAAGATAAATTAAATTAAAAGGCTTTTTAAAAACAAGCTTTTACTGGAATGCCTCGAGACGAATCAAACGAGTCCAAACTCGACGATGTTGCGACGTTTCTTTATAGAGTTCCTATGGCCACCTTTCAGCATCAGATCATCTCCATGTCATTATAATATTGTATTGTCACGCTGTATTCATATGCTTGAAATATTTCAGCAAAATTGATTGAAGATATCTGATTCAAAATTGAGTTGCAAGATTCCACCTAAACATACATACGTACATACATTGCAATTTAATAAAAGCTTGTAATAATATGACTAGGTTATACTCAGTCAACTCATTCTTTCTAAAAGACAAGCATTGGCATTGTGTACAATAATTATATGGATTAGTGCACTTTATGATATCATCTCTTCTTTACACCATGGAATATCAGATAGATAATATTAATAATGTGGTGTAATAATGATGAAATTTATTAAATTATTTCCTGTTGACACTGGAATATGAAGGATTAAATAGTTTTCATGTTTCTTAGAAAATTATCAAGAATTATTTTTGTCTCCTTAACTAATGTTGTGCAATCATTAAAAATATTCATTACTAGCTAACTCGCACAACTTCCTCTGCATCTTTAAAAAGGCATAAATCTTCCCGGTTTTTATAACTTTTTCATTGATACTCTGCTTCTGTTAGTCTAAGCATGATGTTTTATAGCCTGAAACCTTCCCCGAAGAATGGGAAACTAAAAGAATTGAATTAGCCATTCACGCGTGATGCTGTGACCAAGAAAATTATGGATAATTTGGCCATATATTTATATACGAGTACATATGTCACCGTAAGATTGTAAAAAACCGTTAGATTATAATCTACTTAGTGAGATTGCAAACTATCGATAGATTGTCAACTGTGATAAACTGTTCACGTGCGTCATATTGTCAACTGTCCCTGATTGGTCGGTTTTAATTAAACAAGTTCTAACCGAACGCTATGGCCATTAAACGCCATTACATGGCGTGACGCCAAAATTACTGTGTGATTAATTAATCACACAGTAATTTTACTGTCACAACATTTTTATATAACCAATTCTAAAGCTGTGAGGCATTTTCAACATGAAATCAATTTACAATCACAAAAATACTTTATATTCGACAACAAAGACGAATTAACAAACAAATATGGCGGCGCGGGACACATGCTGTTCAACCAATTAGCGAGCGACTTGCGATTAGTCTATACCATTTCACAATCTTTCGACTGTTTGCAATCTCGTGAGATAGATTACAATCTAACGGTTTTGACAATCTTACGGTAACATATACATATGGGTCATTAAAAAAACAACAACAAAAATATGCTTCTGTTTTGCAATATTTAACTACAAACCTTTTTTTCACAATAACTCATTACTATTCTAGAAAGAGCTGTAAGACAACTATACAGTATAGGGTAAGAGATGTAAGATACATATAAGACAAGTAAAATTTTAACAAAAATGTACACCGACTTCAAGATTTGATTCGATTTCTCTTGGATGCCATCATCAGATCTTAGTGTCCTCATCATCGTTAGGGTATCTCCTTTTGATTAAAAAGAGAATCATCAAAATCGGTTCATAAACAACGAAGTTATCCGCGAACACACATAAAAATATATAGATATAGGTATATATACGGCCGAATTGAGAACCTCCTCCTTTTTTGAAGTCGGTTAAAAACAGAATTTAAAATTTAAAAACTTATTCGACATTACCAAGAGTTTTTTGAGGAGAGGATCGAACGAAGTGAGCCTGTGCCCCTAGCAGTGGATACTGCGATAGACTGGCGATGAAGGGTTTTTTTGTTGTGTTTTTGATATTTCTATACTGTTAATACAAATGTTCTTGTTTGTCTTTTAGTTATAGTAACATTCATACATAGTACATTAACTATATATTATGATACTGTATTTCAGAGGAACATAGTTCACAGAGACTTGAAATTGGGTAACATTGTACTAAATCCAAGGACGGGGCGAGTAATAATTACTAATCTCTGTCTTGGAACTCACCTGGGCAGTGATAGGGATTTGTTGAAAGATCAGAGAGGTAAGTACTAAGGTCACTTTCATATATTTGCTTGAATCTTGACTGTAAGGAAGGTGTAGTGGTTTTAAAGGTCGCCTACTGAGCTGAGTGTTATGGGTTCGATCCCAAATAGAATAAAATTTTGTGTAATCCACAAATTGTTGTTCTGATTTTGGGTGTTCTTTGTGTACATTTGAATGAATGTTTATAAAGTTGCAAGCGACATTGGTTATCTTCATAATGTGGTAGTTGTCTGTAAAAGAAACAATGCTTTAACATATCTAGAAAATACCGTACCTTGATACCGAGACTACATAATGTCCACATGAGTACCGGACTCGATCAGTACAGAACTCGAACACTCATTTGAGCATATGTAGTGCGTAGAATGACTGACTGACCTTTTTACAGAGTACATAAATATAGATAAAGAATACGGAGTGTAACCATTTCTATTCATTTCTATTATACCCGTATAGGTATGTCGTAAGAGCCGACTTAGGGAGCAATTTACGCAAGACAACAGCACTGCAAAGAGAATGAAGACTTCAGGCAAACCCTATACCAACCTGTCTGGCGAGCGTGGTGTGATAGGTCTCCTTTTTTGATTGCCTCGGTAGCGCAGTGGTAAGTTTATGTGACTGCTGTGCTTGAGGTTTCGGTTTCGATTCCCGGGTCGTACCAAATGTTTGAATGATCTGCAAATATTTGTTTCAAAGTTTGGGTGTTTTCTGTGTATAATATGTATGTATTTACAAAAAAAAAGTATATATGTATTTATATCAGTTGTCTAGTACCCATAACACAAGATCAATATCTAAGGAAAGGCATTTTTATGTATGGGCTTATAGTAAACTAGCTTTTGCACGCAGCTTCGCTCACGCAGACTTTCATCCCCTGATTTACCCCCTTAGGGGTGGAGTTTAGTAAAATCCGTTCCTAGCGGATGTCTACACCCTATGAGGAACCTATCTGCCAAATTTCAAGTTTGTAGGTGTTATAGTGTCTGAGATTTCGTGATTAATAAGTGAGTGGTATTTCGCTTTTATATATATAGATTGTGAGCTCACGTAAGTTTGTGGTCTGAGTCTCAAGTTCCGATTGCAACCACAAATGTATTTCAAGATTAAAAGTATTTTTCTTCTTCCAGGATCTCCAGCTTATATTTCTCCAGATGTTTTGATGTGTAAACCGTACTTGGGAAAGCCATCGGATATGTGGGCGTTAGGAGTGGTGTTGTATACCATGTTGTATGGACAATTCCCTTTCTGTGATACGAGCCTCGCGCAACTGTTTAGCAGAATTCAGGCTGCCAATTATAATATACCACCGTAAGTATGATCTAAGACTGTTAGGAAGTAAAGTGACCATGGGAGAGCCACGCTTCGGCATGAATGGGCCGGCTCGACCGGAGTGATACCACGGCCTCACAGAAAACCGGTGTGAAATAGTGCTTGCGCTGTGTTTCACCTAGTGAGTGAGGATATAGAGGCCCATTCGTCAGCTTCCACAATCGCCTTTAATTCATTATTGTTAACCAAAGTCTCCGGACGACCACGAGCTTCATTTTTCAAGTCAAAATTTCCAGAACGGAACCGGGAAAACCAATAACGCGTTGTGCGTTCGTTTGTACAATTCTCTCCGTAAACGTTTTTGATGTTACGTGCCGTTTGTGTCGCGTTGGTGCCACGACGGAACTCATATTCCATAATTACAAGAATTTTTAAAGTATCCATTATGACAAAAAATGTTCAAATGTAATGAAAATACAACGCTAATCAAAAAACAAAAGACTGAGTTTGTAAATAGAATGTCATGGTTTTAAAACAAAATTAATTTGAATTTAGAATACAGAGCCATTACAAACTTTTTTTTTATTTGAAATGACCAGTACTGAAGAAAGGCAATTTCATAGGTAAAGACCTAATATATAAAAGCGAAATACCACACACTTATTAATCACAAAATCTCAGAAACTATAACACCTACAAACTTGGAATTAAGCACGTAGGTTCCTTATAGGGTGTAGACATCCGCTAAGAACGGATTTTACGAAAATCCACCCCTAAGAGGTTAAAACGGGGGTTGGAAGTTTGTATGAAAGTCCTATGTTTTTGAAGTACAAGACTTGAAATTTAAAATGTATGCTCTATAGATGGTGTGGAGGTGTACTAATAATTTATCTTTAGAAATAAACCCCCTTTTGGAGTTGAAATGGGAGATGGTAGTTTGAACGCAAACGAGGTTGCGTAGGTCCGCTAGTCTATCTATCTATATATATAAAAGAGTAAGGTGACTGACTGACTGACATACCCAGAGATCAACGCACAGCCCAAACCGCTGAAGCTAGAATCCTGAAATTTTGCATGTAGGTTCTTTACATAACTTAAGTGAGCACTAAGAAAGGATTTTTTGAAATTCCACCCCTAAGAGGGTTAAATAGGGGTTGAAAGTTTGTATGGAAGTTCGTCATTTTTGAAGTAAGAAACATGAAACTTTACTTTTGGGCTACTGATTAAAAAAAAGTAGATACGTATTTAAGCGTTTCTGGATATTCTACCCTTAAGGGGGTGAAATAGGGGTTGAAAGTTTGTATGGAAGTCCGTAATTTTTTAAATAAGAAATATGAAACTTTATTTTAGGGCTACTTAATAAAAATGATTAGATACGTATTTAGGAGTTTCTGGATATTATGCCCGTAAAGGGGTGAAATAAGGGTTGAAAGTTTGTAAGGAAGTCCGTCATTTTTTAAGTGAGAAACATGAAAATGTAGTTTTGGGCTACTGATTAAAAATGGGTAGATACGTATTGAAGCGTTTCTGGATATTCTACCCCTAAGGGGTGAAATAGGGGTTGAAAGTTTGTATGGAAGTTCGTCATTTTTTAAGTAAGAAACGTGAAACTTTATTTTTGGGGTACTGATTTAAAATGAATAGAAACGTATTGAAACGTTTCTTAATATTCTACCCCTAAGGGGGTGAAATAGGGGTTGAAAGTTTGTATGGAAGTTCGTCATTTTTTAAGTAAGTAACATGAAACTTTATTTTTGGGGTACTGATTTGAAATGAATAGATACGTATTAAAACGTTTCTTAATATTCTACCCCTAAGGGGGTTAAATAGGGGTTGAAAGTTTGTATGGAAGTTCGTCATTTTTTAAGTAAGAAACATGAAACTTTACTTTTGGGTTACTGATTAAAAAAGAGTAGATACGTGTAAGCGTTTCTGGATATTCTACCCTTAAGGGGGTGAAATAGGGGTGAAATTTTGTAAGGATGTTCGTCATTGTTTACTTTTGGGCTACTGATTTAAAATGAATAGATGCGTATTTAAACGTTTCTTAATATTCTACCCCTAAGGGGGTGAAATCGGGGTTGAAAGTTTGTAAGGAAGTTCGTCGTTCTTTACTTTTGGACTACTGATTAAAAAATAGTAGATACGTGTTTAAGCATTTCTGGATAATCTACCCCTAAGAGGTTAAATGGGGGTTGTTATTTCGTATATAGGTTATTCTTGAAGTCCGTCATTCTTGAAGTTAGAAACATGCAACTTTATTTATGGCTACTGATTAAAAATGAGTAGATACGTATGCACGAACATGTTCTACCGGAACCGGTTGTGGTTCACGGTGCCGTTCTTGAAGTTGTTCAAAAATATGTGTGGTACCTCGGGCAGACTTTGCAGTTAAGTAGAAACAACTTCGAGGACGACATGAACAGGAGAATTAGGCCGGGTTGGGCAGCGTTTGGGAAACTTTGTCGGGTCTTTTCATCGTCAATCCCACAGTGCCTAAATACGAAACTCTTCAATCAATACGTCCTACCTGTCATGACATACTGTGCCGAAACGTGGACACGACACGGCTGGTCCACAAGTTCAAAGTCGCTATGGAGAGGGCTATAATAATAATAATGATTAATTTTTCTCATCACAAAAGCTCAACGTTTCTCTAAGGGATCGCATCAAGAATGAGGTGATCCGGTAGAGAACCAAGGTCATTGACATAGCCCACGGGATAAGCAAACTGAAGTGACAGTGGGCTGGCCATATTAGCCGTAGAACTGATAACCGTTGGGATAAACGGGTTCGTGAGTGGTGACCGCGTCTCGGCAAACATAGCGTAGAACGTCCACAGGCCAGGTGGAATAATAATCGGACGGCTGGCAGAAGCTGGATGAGAGAAGCTGAGGATCGAACCAAGTGGCGTGCAATTGGAGATGCCTATGTCCAGCAGTGGACTGCGTTGATGATAATGAGATACGTATTTAAGCGTTTCTGGATATTCTATCCCTAGGCTAGACTGGAAGTCCGTCATTTTTTAATTTAGTAGCCTGAAACTTTGTCTTCAGGCTTTTGATTACAAATAAATGAATACTTATATCAGCATTTATGGGAATTCTATTCCTAAAGGGGTTAAAATATGGGTCGAAAGTGTGTGTGAAAGTCAATTTTAATGGACTATTGATTATAAATAAATACGTTTAAAAACGTGAACACAGTATTCATAGATACTTACACAGTTTTAAATAAATACATATAATCAACTTCCACGCGAGCAAAGCCGCGGGCAACAGCTAGTTGTTAATATAATCAATCAGAGCAGCTTGCAACAGAAGCGGCTTATGTCCAGCAGTGGACTTTAATACACTGATGATGATGATATGAAAACATTTATATGTTTAATAAAAAAAATAAGATCACACATGGTTTTTTTAAATATTTATAGAATGTTTAGTCAAGTCAAGAGAATATTTAAAAATTGTGTTAATCAACAGTAAATTTGTAAAAGCTATTTAAATTAACGATTTTTAGTGGGTACCATGTAATTTGAGTTAGGTACTTACTACCAAATCATTTTCTGAAACTGTAGAGTTCATACCGTTTCTATATTGCTTTAAAGTAAACGATTTTTTTTTATCCTTGACTTTCCGCCCTAGTTTCCAGACATATCCGAGGATCTTTATGTATGTGGAGGCCTTTAAGCTCAGAAGTTTAATAATGATAATACTCAATTTAATTTTCAGGGATGGCAACTCAGTACAAGTGTCAGACAATACTGTGTTTCTAATACAAAGGTTACTAGTTAAAGATCCTAAACATAGACTTGTGGCTGATGAGGTAAGATTGTTTTTATTAGCTAACATAAAAAAATATATAAACAATTAGCAGATGTTGTTGATGGAGTATAAACTGTATTGCATATAAAAAAATCGGTATCTGTTATTAATGTGTGGGCTCACAAAGTAGAAGAAAAGGAAATAATATGCAGATAAGTGGACCACAAGCAGTGCAGAAAACCAACTTTATCAAATAATTTAAATAAATAACGACTTTTATTGTAAAAAGGGAAAGTGTAATTTAGATCTCACAGTTGTAGTTACATTCTCTCCTAGAAATTGCCTCTGTATCCATCACTAATGATGGAAACTTCTATCAATATATATAAAAATCAATGCCACTTTTCTTTGTAATTTTATAACTCAAGAACAGGCTCACCTATCCAAACCAAATGTTTAGGCTTTGTTCGGACTATTTAGTAAAGTTTGCACAAAATCGGTCGAGCGGTTCTTCATTTATCACATTTTTTGTAATAACCGACATACACGCAGGCGGAGCCGCGGGCAACAGCTAGTTACTAATAAAGATAAGTATCTTCAAGAGTGGTGAGGGATAGGAAGCCGCGGTCTCCTTCTGTGAGGACGTTATGCTCCAGAAGGAGTCTGCAGAGCGTGATCGGCCGTTTCCCGATCTGCTCGAAGGGGACGCGGTAGAAGTCGCCAGCTCCCCAAATGTCCCCTAGGGGTCGCGGCAGTCACATCTTGGGGAAATGTGACCGGTGCAAACAACCTGGGACAGGTGACACCCCGAAGTGGTCGAGGGAGTGTTTTTTTTATGATATAGGGGGCAAAAAGGCAGATGTATCGCCTGATGGTAAGCGATTACCGCCGCCCATGTACACCCGCAACACCTGAGCGTCACAAGTGCGTTGCCTGCCTTTTAAGTAGTACACTCTTTTCTAAGGTCTAAGGTCGTCTAAGGTCGGTGTCCCGCCTTTTACTGAGTAGAGGTGGCGAGAGGCGTGACAGCGTCCCGCCTCAGGGGTGACTTTGGTTACCCCGGGATGAACCTTAGTCGTGAGGTACAGCAGGGGGGACTCCAGAAGCCGCCGAAGCATTCTTGGAACTTCTCCTGACCGCGGCGGGGTTTAGTGGGTAGACCGGTCGTCCGGGAGTCCCACACACGCCCTTCGTCTCCCCACCAAGGGTATGGTGCGAAAAACATTCCCCGCGTAAAAATAAGGATTGTCTTTTGCATAATTCATGTAAATAAACTGTTAACAGATGCCACAGATGTTATATTGTATGTAAATGTTTTTAGGTGCTTGATCAACTTTCATCGATAATAGCAAGTTATATTATCATACCAAACCCGCCAGAAGATTTACAAGTTGTACCCGACATTCCCCTGAATGAGGAAAGTAAAGAAAAATCAAACAACACTCCGTCTTCCACTGAAGTTGATAAAAAACCCTTTTTCAGTGTATCTGAGAATAACGAGAGGTCTCCGAATGCTACTGTAAGTATGATTAGTATGAAATGCGTAAAATTGTATTCTGCTCTAACTAATAAAAAACTAATAAATAAAATTATCACATCACACTATCACACTAATATAATAAAGGCGAAAGTTTGTAAGTGTGTATGTTTGTTACTTCTTCAAAACTACTGGACGGATTTGGATGCAACTTTACAGTAATATAGCTTATACATAGGAATAACACATAGTCTCCTAGACTAGACAGATTAGAGTAGTCTAGACATACACGCGGGCAGAGCCGCTGGCAACAACTAGTCTAATGAATAAAAATGTTAGAGTCAAAAATTATATAAGGCAGTAATCAAGAAATCTCCTAAACGGGTGAGATAATCGCGGTGATATTATCGTCATGCAATATACATTCGGCGATTCTATTACGAGTCGCCATGATATGCTGAAGGAATAATTCTTCGTTCGTGGAGATGAATAGATGATAGAAGCTCGTACCCGTCGCGATTCTCTCGCCCGTGGAGACGACCTCGTATTCGTTATCTGGCACCTGTGATACAATGCTTGTATTAGTACAGGTGTCATCGACACATATATACTCGATTAGTACAGGTGTCATCGACACATATAAACTCGATTAGTACAGGAGCCATCGACACATATAAACTCGATTAGTACAGGTGTCATCGACACATATAAACTCGATTAGTACAGGAGCCATCGACACATATAAACTCGATTAGTACAGGTCTCATCGACACATATAAACTCTATTAGTACAGGTGTCCTCGACACATATAAACTTGATTAGTACAGTTGTCATCGATACATATACTCGTAAACATAAAGACATAACGTTGTGAAATTATAAATTTGTAAAATGTTTGTAAAATTTTTTTTGTTCAAGTAAATAAATATATATTACTAGCTTTTACACGCGGCTTCACTCACGCAGACTTTCATCAAATCATTAAACTGTTTTACCCCCTTAGGGGTGGAATTTCAAAAATTCCTTTCTTAGTGCTCACTTACGTTATAATGAACCTACATGCAAAATTTCAGGATTGTAGCTTCAGCGGTTTGGGCTGTGCGTTGATCTCTGGGTATGTCAGTCAGTCGGTCAGTCAGTCACCTTACTCTTTTATATATATAGATTATCGGTAACTAATTCAGTAGGGCTACATACTCGCACCCTGTGTAATGTCCGTCGTTAGTCAAGTAAGTATCGATTGATGACAAAGATAGAAACAGGACAACTATAAACATACAAAAAAAAATAGAATTGAAGTTTTGATTATTAGTTTGACTGGTTTTATTCAACGCGTCTTCAAAAGACGAAATTTAACGTCTATAATAATTATTCTACAGGAGGAATTAGGCGTATTCTGCGTACCGTTACCAGATTTCCTGGCGCTGAACTTCCCATCACCGACTCGAGTGCAACAGAACAGCATCATCGTCCATCCTACAACATCTATAGATCCATCATCGATTGCTTCACCAAACCAACAAAACCAACGGCAGATCACCGTCCAGAGAATAGGTAAATTTCTGTCTTTTTATTTTATTATGAAACATTTTGTATGTCTCTATTACAGTGATCTCTCTAATCACAGGACTGAATCTAACGGGTATTGAATCCCCCCTTTTTGGGTTCCGTTCCAATGGCAAAAAAACGGAACCCTTATAGATTCGTCATGTCTGTCTGTCTGTTCGTCCTTATGTCACAGCCACTTTTTTCCGCATTAAGATTTTCACACAAAAATATAAAAAAACAATTAATTTTGGGGGTCCCCATACTTAGAACTTAAATTCAAAATTTTTTTTTTCATCAAACCCATACCATACGTGTGATGGTACTAATCTATGAATAGGATGAATCTAATTACGGAGACGCTCATGGTATCATGCCACCAGCGGTCACCCATCCAGGTACTAACCGCGCCGTCGTTGCTTACCCTCGGTGATTGTTTCGAATCTACGAGTGCAACTGGGCTATGAGCGCCTCGAGAGAGTAATGTAGTATTGTTATTAATAATATTGAGAAGTAGCTTGTAATCGATAGTAATTCTTACTATACTCTGTCCATTCGTTTATTTTCTTTTTGACAGTTCAAGAAATTTCGAAATTAGTGACACATTATATTATATTCGTGATTATTCACACATTACCGATTCGATTTGAAATGAAAAGCGATTTTAATCATGAAGAACTTGCAATCGATTTAATTAAATATTTTTAGTTTAAATATTAATTATTCCTTTATTAGTTTTTATATTATGTAAGTAATAAACAAAAATATAAATAATAAATCAGTAAATTAGATGAATGTACAGAGTTATTGTTCTTTACTCTTGGTTTGATCCTAAATTCCAAGATTTCGACTTAATACCTTGCAAATAATCAATCTTGGAGTCATAGATACTATTTTTGTTTCCTTTTTTTATTAAATTTACAGAAAAAATACTTACAAGAAGTCAAATTATTTTTATCTTATGATCGATTTATCGTATTTCAATCGTGTTTTATAGTCTGTGGTTGTTTGTTATGCACAGGCCACTTCACTAAAGAACCGTCACCGTCAATAAAGTACGACATTACTGTAGTACATTATTCCGAGAAATAAAAACGGCTGTCAAAAAAAAAAAAAACGAATGGACAACATATAATCATTGTATGGGATGTATCGCCCTTTCATTACTTAGGAACATCGCGTTTTTTAACCCCCGACGCAAAAAGAGGGGTGTTATAAGTTTGTCGTGTCTGTCTGTCTGTGGCACCCGTAGCACGCGAATGGATGAAGCAATTTCAATTTAGTTTTTTTTTGTATGAAAGGTGAGTTACGTGCGAGTGTTCTTAGACATGTTTCATGAAAATCGGTTGAACCGTTTAAAAGTTATGGGGTTCACCCCCAGTGGGGAAGAACAGAATGTCTGCAAAAATATTATTGGCGTATGATTACTCAATTAAGTGCTTGAGTGGAGGGTTTTTTAAATTTTGAATTTTAGCTTGTTTACTACAAGTTATTCAGTGAGACTGTGTCACTAACTTACCCGCTTTAACTCGATCGTATATTTAAGACAATTTTCCTGTAATTTAATATTATAATGATGATATTTTTTTGTAGGCCGAGATGCTAGACCTCTTCTACCATGTGAGATAGCCCGATACCGACACATGCTCGCGTCTAACACATCTCAGAGACAAGAACAGCCTCGCAGGTCTGACGCACCCAACTTCGTACCGGAAACTCGACAGGAAAGACCCGAGAACTCAAGACTTCGAGCTTTAGCCCAACGAATACCAAGACTCAACCCTATAGCCACAACCTCTGCAGGCAGTCAGACTCCTACAGACTTCAGAGTGATACAGTGGTCTGATTCGAGGTCTAGAGCTTGGGATAACGACTATGTACTCCGGTTGCCTGTTTTAGACTTATCTAGAGTTAATGGAAATAGAGTTATGAATCCGACTCCGGGTCAATCGAACAATTCAGAAGGTTTTGTTAACAATCCGAGACCGCATGATGATGAAATTGATGCTGATTAGATTTGCGTGAGTATTGTTCTGTAAGGGTCCGTTCACACAGACTGGCTCGGAGAGGAGAGCATAGTTTTATCACATTAGAAACAGAGTTTTGAGTAATTGTAGTAAGGTTTATTTTTGCATGTGCACTTCTTTTGTCATTAAGAATGCTTGAACGCGCTTCGTGTGAAGTAATAAGAGGAGTCGACCATAGAACTACCGAGATAGGAGTCTCCGATTGCATGCTCTTTCTCGCTCGCACTCGCGCAGATCTCTTCCAGCCGGTCTATGTGGCGGCTCCGCTCCGGCCAATTTCAAGCGTATACGATCCGGTCTGTGTGAAAAGAAAAATGCGAGCCGATGCTCTCCAAGCCGGTCTGTGTGAACAGACCCTAAATGGGTAAATTTAACAGAATTTGTAATTGGGCTAAAATATTGGAATATTTTTTATATAATTTACTACATAGAATAAAAAGTTATGTAGTCCATATTCATAATTATTTAAAAAAATAAACGGTTTTACTAACTTGTGTATTTCGGAGATGATTAGTCGGATCCACGGTTAACGAACTGATGCGACTTTTTTAGACGTCATTATAGGACTGTATCTTTGACCTAGTGGTTTAAGCGGTCGCCACGCCGCTTTCTACTGCGCTAAGTGTTGTGAGTTCAAATCCCACATGGGACAACATTTTATATAATCCGCAAATTGTTGTTCTAAGTCTGGGTGTTTTTTGTGTCCGTTTCATATATGTTTGTAAAGACTACCGCGACACAGGGTGTGTATATACAGGTTGAAGTCTTAAAAAAAAAATGGAACGTAAAACTGGACGTATTTCTGTAATACGCTCGAGAATAACCGTTTATCTTTATTAAATATGTACATTGGATGTTCAAATTTTTCACTATGTACAAAAAAAACGTATGTTTTTTCGTTTGTACCGAAACCTATTAAGAGGTTTGATTTTCTGTAAGAATGTTTCAGCTAGACCAAAAAGTTGTTAGAGATATGATTCCCGTATGTTTCAATATAACTCTTATAATATAACTTTCCTTATTCTTCCAAAGCTTCAATGAATAGATGTAGCCGATTAAAATACTATTACCAGTAAAGGTACACTCATAGGGAAAAAAATATAAGTTTTCATCGGTGATATTCATATTTATTAAAGGTACAGAGTGCCTAGTGTGAGTTTATTTTATATATGCTTAATCGTTACGGGACTGCGTTCGATGGTGATATGTGACTGAACTCTTTACCATTCACAACGCCAAATGCAGTCGAGAGCGAGTTTATTTAAATTAAACTCACACTAGGCCCTCAGGTTTGTAAATAATCATGTGTGTAATTCAAGTTGGATCCATGAATTTGGCTTTGGACATCCGAATACAGGCTTCTTCAACTGTTGATTAAACTCATTGGGCCTAGAGCTATCACTTAAATGAAATACACGTGAGTACTGCCAGATATGTATCTTTAGTAAATCTAAATATTTGTATCTAATTTGTATCTAATTTCAAAATTTGTTTATGAGTTACTTTATTCGGATTAACTTGCCAAAATTAATGTTCATAACCTACATTCTATGTATTGTAAAAGGAAATTAAATAGTACGCTCAATATTAAACGAATTAATTACATTTTAAATATTTTTTTTAATTCATATAGGATGTAAAAGTAATCTTATAATAGATACATAAAAGTTATTAAATGAAATAACTCTGATTCTCTTGTTCATTTCCACTTAAAGGTACAGTTACACATATATATCATGTAAGTGTGCATACAAACCTACAAACAGTGTCACTCTTGCTAATATAACGTTCTATGCTGTTTTATAAAATGTAAATAAGGACGTTTGTACAATACACTAAGGAATTAAGGACTTTATACATAACACTTTTAACCCTTGGAAATAGAGTTTAAAGTAACAACCACTCTTTCGTGCGTCTCATTCAATATCGTCGGTCCAGAAGGAAACTAGCCAATCTGCAATTGTCACATTTTTCAGGAGAGCGAATAGAATATTAAAATTGGTCCTCTAAATCAGAACGGCTGCTTATCTTTTAAACTTTATAAATTTTAAATTTACATAAAATAATTACCAAAATTGCAGATTGGTAAGTTTCCTATTGGACTGACGATATGTACTAACAAAAGGGTCTTAAAGTATATTATTATGATGCGCAACCATTGCCTTAAATAAAATAAGCCCGGCCCTTGTATTTGTTTATTGTGTCCGATCATTCGGTCTTGCCTATTTTTAAGTATAATTATTTTATTTAGTTTAAATTTCTTATTATAATATTATAATTAATACAATTTTTAACTTAATGTGTGGCGTCCATTAGGGGTTGTTGTAAAATTATATTTTTATATCATTAAAAACGTGATTTAGGTGCCAAGTTGTAGTTAGGTGTTCATTGATCCTTTAAAATTATCTAGCTTTAGCTTGCTTATGCGCAGCGCGAAATCTACTATTATGTCAGTGTTATATTAACATTCGATATTTTAAATCGATAATTATAATCGCTCTGATATATTTAAAAGTTTTTATTGTGCTTATTTATGACGCTGACTGTACAAAAGCTCAGCTAAACAATACGATCCAAGTGTATGAATTTTAGACTAAACAATTTAATTCTGTCATTTATTTGATGTTTTTTGTAATTATGACATTCTTATATAATGAGATTTTTTTTTTATTATTTTGATCTATGGATTCAGGACTTACTTAAGTTATTATTGATTAATTATGTGCCAAAAAATAAATCATCATCACGGTCACTCAGTATTGGAACTTTGTTCCTTCTAAAAGTAATTATAAAAAAAGCAATGGTAACATTCTTAAAATGAAAAGGTTAATCTGTACATAAAAATATTTTAAAACATTTTGTAAAATAAATTCTCTTTTAAAACAGCCTTAAAAAAAAACACACATTTATTTAAAATAAAACACTGATTTAATTAATTAAGGACTAGTTTCACCACTTGCTGATAAAGTCCCTGATAGGACTATTGTCAACTTATCTGTCTGATAAACTACAGAACGGTTTCACAATTCTTGGATAGACTTAATATGTCAGATAAGCAACCTTTATCTGTTAAAGCTCTGTTTCACCACTTACAGATAAGTTCTCTATGGCTTATCGGACAAAATCTTGACACAATTTATATCGAAGATACGTCATATAATCTGTCAGATAAGCTATCTGACAAAGGGCCTGCATAGTGTTATTAGTGTTATGATATTATAGTAATACCAGAGCACTATTTGAAAGTTTATTAAGAACTATGAAACTTACCCTTAAGCATATCAGGTACAGTTGGCAACTTATATATAGCATTAGAGTACATAATACTTAAGAGAGAAATTATAACGACACCGCCACTAAAGAACAAATATAATTATAAACAAGTATTTTTAAACTGCTTTTGACTATCTGAGTGCCTAGTGTGAAGTTGTATCACATCGTCACCGTGACCACGTTCAGCATTGGCAATAGGGAATATGCATGTCTTTTTTTATTTCTTAATCTGATCATATAAGTCTCCATAACATAGAAAAAAATATAAATAGGTTTTAAAATAGTCAAACTAATTTTCAAGAGGAAATTTAAAACACCGACTAAATTTGAGCTATTCAAACGCCGCCATTTTTCGCGCGCTATTGACATAACATATGACGTCATTGTCATTTCGTGTTTGTTTACTATTGAGTGTTTCAGTTATTTTATACCTATTTACAGTTTTGATTGCTATAAAAATTATGGAAGAAGTTATTTTTTCTCACAAACACTACTAACACAGTAGGATTTCGACGCCGATAATTTCGATAATGTAACAATCGACGTCACATTTCGTTTTGACCAATAGGACGCGTTTAGCAGGTTTGAATTTCCCTCCCTTAATTTTCACTTTTTATTTAATATTTTCTGGGTTTAAATAATCACTTAATAAAAAAAATACCATTTATGTATATTGTAAATACAATAAAGAATCTAGAAAAAAATGTTTGAGACAAATAAAATTTTTATGCATATTCCCTATTGTCCTGTACTGAAACCTTCACATAATGTAACTCTTAGATCACTATGAAGAGCGAGGAGATGTGAATTAAACTCACACTACCCTCTAGAAAGAAAACAGTCAAAATACTTCGTCTCATTTTGCTTAGTACATTTTAATATATTTCCTCTCACTCTAAAGATGAGAACATAGACTCCTCTGTTACGCTAACCTTACACAAACCAAACAACTACCCATTAGTCTTACATATAAGTAAATATAATCCATTACTAAATGCAACATTATTTAATAAGAGTAATATTAAGAATAAAATATTGGACCATTTAATAATATTGATACAGACTGTAATTTTCAAATCGATTTTATAAAAAGTTAACTGCCATTCAAATAATAAATAAAGCTACGAACTATTAATAGCTAAATATCTTTATTTAATTTTAAATAATGTAAATATACTTTTGCTAAAACCTTCAATCAAATAGTAGAATAAAATCATTTAGACAGTAACGCCATCTGTTGTTAGCAGATGTATTTAAAATCTTGTTTTTATATTAGCGTTAGTATATTATGTAATATACATACTAATATTTTTATGTAGGTTTGTAGAGAATGAATAAATTGAAGCGATGTAGGTATATAAGTAGAACAATTTTGTTATTTGTTAGATGCATGCTAAATGGGTATGTAAGCTAATAAAATGTATTTTAAAATTTTATGAGTTTTATTTTTCATTCTAATATCTGGAATGATTTTGTAACCGTAATATTATACCTAAAGGCGTGTCTCCTGCGACTAAAAATAACAAAACAAATTAACAAAACTTGTTAACTAAACATGTTAGCGAAAAGTCGCAGGAGACGGACTTTTAAACGAACATCAAACACGATTACACGAAAAGCAAAAATCTTTAATATACTCGACAAAATGACTTATAGTACACTTACTTACTTTTATAGTATAAATATGAATATTATAAGTATTAATGTTAGTTCAGTTCAGTTTCATTATACGAGAAGTATACGCTGGGATGTTTTAAGTCGGCTTTGGATAACATGTTTGCCTGTTAAAATTAACAAAACAGTTAGGCCACGCCCATATTTTGATAAATATGTGATGTTTGGTGTTTAAAAACATTTAACAGTGTCGCAGGAGACCCGGCTTTAGAGTTAAGCAGCAAAGACTGGCCTAAACAACGGGCAAACGCTTAAGCGTTGTGTGCAGGTTGTAGTGCACTATAGTCATAGAGTTATTATAGGTAGAGCAGGGGAGCCAGGCCTCCAGTCGTCCCTCGGTTAGAAAGAGAGAAACTATCGCGGTGCCTATGTCTTTCTCAAGCAGAATTTCGGAAAAGCAGCGTAGTAGAACGATTCGACGGTTAATTGTTGTGATTGGATTACCATTATTATTTCTTTACTGCGCATGCGTCAGTAGAGAAAGACAGATGGAGTACCGCGATCTTCTCTCTCTTTTTAACCGTTGGATGTTTCCGTTTATAGGCAGCCGTATGTCTTTCCCACTCTTTTTTTTTTTTTTTTTTTTTAAACGACAACTCCCGCACTAGGAATAAATCCTGTGTCGCGGGGGACTTTACAAACATACATGAAACGGACACAAAGAACACCCAGACTCAGAACAACAATTTGTGAATCACACAAAGTGTTGTCCTACGTGGGATTTGAACCCACGACACTTGGCGAAGTAGGAAACGGCGTGGTGACCGTTAAACCACTAGGCCAAACGTGCTTCCCACTCTATCTATAATAGCTCTATGACTATAGTCCATTCGAGTTAAGATAATAGTGAAGCATCAAATTACACTCTATCCAAATAGGTTCCAAGCTTTCGAAAGGTCAGAAGTGTAGCTCGATCTATGCGTCATTGTTTTCTTAACGTGAATAAACTATGGTTATTTCAGTACCATGTATGCTTTTTTTTATAAATTAGCTACCAAAATGACTCAACTCTACCATTCTAACAGCCACAAGTACTTTGCTGTCGCAGCTTTTGTCTTGAAGATTTAAATATCGTATCTGCCCAGACATATTGCAGATGAATAAATAATATAGATTAGTTATGGCCCAGCGGTCGAAGATCGACCACGATTCATTATTTTTTTGATGATATAAGGAGTAACTTAGGCAACTTTTTTTAGACTAGATTCGCCCCGCGGCGTTATCCGCGTAACGGTATCGGAGGCCCACTTTTTTTTTTTTTTTAACGTGTGGAAATCCCATCGGACCGTCACCCCACCGGGGTTTACGGCGGGGCGGTGTGTCGGACTCGAACCGACTAAAACCACACGGTGTGCCACTCTGCGCCTGTGAAGGGAGGAATCCGGGAACTGCTGATATTAACACATCCGGACCCCTCCTAGCGCTTGCCCGCACAGAAGCGGGCACCGTTACCTGATGTACTCTCTAAGTAGGCGATGTACGGCACACGCGTACGTCGCCCCCTCGCGGGTGGCCACTAGAGCGGATGGAGGGGAAAACCCGTCCCGACCATCCGCGGCCACACTCAGGGCGGCATGAGGCGCTGATAGGCGCGCCTCCGCCGCCCGGTTCGCCGGCGGCGGATTGGGTCCGAGTGGATATCGTCCTCCCGGGCCTTCTCCGCCACCTCCTTTAAAGGCCGTCCCGGCTTCCTCAACAGGACCAGCTTCCCGCATTTCCAGCACTAAGGGAAGCGTCCGGACGCCAGGCTAGCGTCCAACACTTCCCTGAGGCGGTCCGACATATGGTATCGGAGGCCCATATCCCAACCCCATTCCCCAAAGGCCGGCAACGCACTTGTGAAGCCACTGGTGTAGCGGGTGTCCATGGGCGACGGTAATCGCTTACCATCAGACGAAACGTCTGCTAGTTTGCCCCCTATTCCATAAAAAAATAAATAAAAATAATCAAAAACCGCAGGCGACAAGAAACAATCTATAAAAGTTACCTTTTAACAGTTAAAAATTGCTTCCTTTCATAGTTTTCTGCAAAAAGACGTAGCATTAATATTAAAATTAGTTTTCATTTAAACTAGGTTTAAGTCTGACGCGAGCGTTAGGTTTAGACACTGAAATATTACGTTTTCGCCTTAGCTCGGGGAATTTCCAATTTGCGTTATTACGAGACAGCGTTATGAACATTCGTTGACGGATGGTCATAAGTATTTATTTGCTAGTTATGTTAAAAGTAATGATTTATGTCTAGTGTTAATATCAGTGTGGTGTCGTGCATCGCCTAAATTGTGACTTTCCTGGAAGAGGGTGCCCGCTTCTGTGCGGGCAGGCGCTGAGAGGGATCTGGATGTATTAATGTCAGCAGTTCCCGGATCTCTCCCGTCTCAGGCGCAGAGTGGCACACCGTGTGGTTTTAGTCGGTTCGAGTCCGACACACCGCCCCGCTGCAAACCCCGGTGGGGTGACGGTCCGAGGGGATTTCCACAGGTTAAAAAAAAATGGTCATAAGTATTTATTTGCTAGATAGGTACCTATGTTAAAAGTAATGATTTCTGTCTAGTGTTAATATTAGGTCTTTACCTATGAAATTGCCGTTTTGTATAACCTACCGACTATTACTTTTTCCAAAATTTAGACAACTTTTAGTGGGTAAAAAATTCAATTCCCGAGAGGCAGTACAAAATGCCTTTGAAGAGTTTGTTGCCTTCCGTCCAGCTGATTTTTACAAGAAGGGCATCAATAAACTGCCAATGCGTTGGCAAAGAGGAGTCGATTGCATGGGTGATTACTTCGAATAACAGAAATAAAAAAGTTTGAAAAAATAAGTACTTTCACTTATTGCATACAAAACGGCAATTTCATAGGTAAAGACCTATTATTTGTGTGGTGTTGCGTCCGTGTAGCAATGGATTAAGAATACGGGGTATCAATGTCTTTATTCATTCCGAGTTTTTTTTAAGGAAGAAAACTACGCAAAACAATAGTTAATACTTAAAAGAGAAAAAAAAAGCTTCAATCAAACTCTATGACAGTCCGTCTATCTAGAGTGGTACCTAAAATAGACCAATAGGCAATACCCCATTTCTCAGGAGGAGCCTATGTCAATTTATGGACTACGAAAGGCTGTTGATGTGAATTATGTTTTAAAGTTTGTAATCATTTCCATGCATTTAACCAGTTTATTTAAGACTGCGCAGTGTGGTATATTGCAAAAAGTTAGGAGTAGTTTCTCTTGTAGAATGTTTGATGTCCATCCTCTTGGGAATATATCATTTCATCATTCTGGTGATTATTTTCCTTCGGCGTGAATGGGCCTGCACGATGGCACTGATACCAGCCTCACAGAACACCTTTAGAGTATGGTGTTGGACGACCAAACATTCCATTGAGGAGAGAGGGAATGACTTTGGTCATCTTTATACAACGATAATTTTGAGATTTATGATTTCGAAGCTCCTTAAGTAGTACCTATATAATATACTCGTATATGTAGTAAAAGTTTTAATTGTCTGGTTCTTAATAGTGCTTTGTCTTAGAATGAGTAAAATGAAAATTTATGATTCTTTTCAGACAGACAGAATCAAAACAAGTAGGTTGGTGTAGACTTATCTAGATTTCAAACGTTTACAGACAATTAATCAGATATTCAATATTTAAAAGCGTTTTAACTGGTCGGGTACTAAAGCGATCATAAAAACTCGATTAAAGTATTTGAAGTCGTAAAATTTAAAAATTCCGAGTGAATACGTTTCTGTTCTATTGGAGTTTATGGTTCTACCGTGTGGGATATAAAAGTATCGATGCTTTGTTTATTTTTATTGAGGTGACGTCATTGAAATATTGTTTGACGAGTTTTCTTCGCAAATAATAAAATAAATATCGTACGAAGTGCTTCTCTATACAATTTAAATACTTCTAAAATTTAATACTCAGTGCTACTTCTGCCCTTGAAATTCTGACATAAATGCACGAATTTGGAAAATGATATACAATGTTTAATTATTTATTAATTTACTCCGAAACTATCTAACCGATTTTCACGTTTTTTCTAAAGGTGTGATTTGCTGGCGGTCATTAGATAGTATAGTTAACATCACGCTTAGGGTAATAGGAGCCGGGTATGATTGAAAAGACACGCAGACAAAATGCGTGACGTTATAATATTCATGTGTTTGAGACTGAACTGTTCCGATTTAGTTATTATATTTTGTGTCTCATTGTTCTGATTGCTGAATGGTTGTCCGAAAAGTGGCACTTGGCCCTGAACATCAGCTCTATAATTTTTGACTGATTATTTTAAAAGAATTTAATGTATTTATTTTATTTTCCCAACAAAGCAGGACAACGACTGTTGAGTCTAGTTTAATATATCATCGCTTCGGGTCTACTAAATTACTGCAATTTTTTACGATAGTTTTTAACCGACTTCAAAAAAGGGAGGAAGTTCTCAATTCGACTGTTTTTTTTTAATGTTTGTTAGGTACCTCATAACTTTCGACTGCGTAAACCGATTTTTATGATTCTTTTTTTATTTGAAAGCTGGTGCTTCCCGTGTGGTCCCATTTAAATTGTGTCCAGATTGAAGTTCGTTTTTTTGTTAAAATTTGTGATTATTTAAAAGAGGTTTCTAACAATGCATCTTAATATATTTATGTGGAAATATATTGATTGGTTTATCCTTTCTTTCGTAATATGTTACTACAATATTAAGATTGAGTATATTAAACACTTAAAAAATCAATTACTAATAATATGTATCTACACCGTATCCTTTTATGGAGATTACGTATAAAAATCTTATTTTCCCTCCCTATTGTAATACACGGATATAAGAAACAATATAAGCGATCAAATAAAAAGTGCCTCTCGCCCCAGGCGAACTACCTTGTGACGATGTGAATCGGTAGGATTATTTTTTATTTGCCAGCGTATAATGCACGGAAGCTTTGTTATTCGGATTTCCTTGGGTGGAACTTAGGATGTAAAATGGCAGGTTTCACTGAAATATTAAAGTCAGTATTAAAATATAATTTCAAGTTGAATTTCAATTTAAAGTTTCTAGGCAAAGTTACAGAACATAGAATTAAACTATGAGTGGTGGTGTTTAAGGCTTATTTTTCTTCTCTCTGCTTTTTACTGTTAGGGACCTGAAACGGACCTTTTTGCGCAAGACGGCTGGCAGGAGCTTAATGCGAGAAGCCGAGGATCGAACTAAGTGGCGTGATATTAGAGAGGCCTAGTGCTTGTTCACGTTGGAACGCGCGGGCGCGGCGGCGGTTGCGGGCGCGGTATACGTTGCGTGCTCGTGTTCACATTGGCAGTCACCTTTGTCCAGCAGTGTACTGCGATAGGCTGATGATGATGACCTGAAACGAAAAGCAATAATACATATTTAGACTAAATAATTTTGAGTATTCAATTACATCTGGTTCAAAGTACTTATACTCTTTGCGCTGTAGCATGGTGCGGGTGACAGTTTCAGTAACATTTCATTTCACTCTTGAAAGTTATTACTTACACGATTTACAAATTATGACTTAGTATTTCAGCTGTAGGTATCACATTCGCAATATATTTAATCATATTAACTGTAGTAAATTAAGTTAAACCAACCAGAATGTTCTAGTCAACGTCGTACAGGCAACTGTCACCCGCATCATGCTACAGCGCAAAGAGTATAATAATTTTTCAGTATGTTCCTACCTACTTCCAAATATTATTATTGCTAAATATATTTTACAGGTATGCAACGCAATATTATTGAGCATAGTAGCGATGTAGATGATAGTTGTTTACGATTTATCAGTATTGGTGATTATTTTTTTATCCAGTAAGCAGGCGGAGATGCCTTTGCCCGCTTCTCGTTTATGTCAGATTTCGGATTTTTTTTTCGGATCACAAATAAAGTGGCTTTCTTTTATTAAAATAATTGTAAAGTTTCTCAAAATCGGTTCAGTAGATCCAGAGATTACTCTCTACAACCTCATAAACTCACAAACATTACATCTTTACATCATTAGTATAGGTTACAGATAACGTACCGCTTTATTGACCTCACCCTATAAATTGAATATTATAATGTGTAAGTAAATCTATTGGAAGGTAAAAGTATCAAATTCTATTGTCACACACTCGAGGTTACATGCTATATTATATTGTTATTCGTGTTAGTATTAGCATATTTGGCGGCACCCGAGGCGACATATCCGGCTGTATACCGCGCCTTTTGTCAGCAATTCTCTTTATATCTACTATACAGGTTGATACTTTTTTTTTCTATTGATGTTACTGTCTGGTATTACTATAATATATTGATGTTTTAAGAACTATAAGCCGATTAAAATATCGTTTTTCACAGGGTCGAATACTTTTTGATACGAGATTATGATGTATGTACGATGCATTAAGATATTTAATTTTATTATTAATCCTTGTTACACGTTTGGGTCTACGAACTGGCTACGACAGCTACGAAAGTTCGTGGTTACATTATGTGATGTTTCTTGTAAATTGGATGACATAGTAACCCCGATTTCAACAGTTTTTTTTTCTTCTATAGTTGTCTGTCTACCGAACAATTGGGACTAATACTTTATTTATTTTATTAATAACCCTTGCGCCGTACAGGCACGTGTATGCATATTTTATGTATGACGTAGCATTTTATTATAATGAAAAAATTATTTAGTTGTATTCGTAAAGTGTTACGTGGTTCTTTTATAAAGGTGTCATTTGGTTCCAAAACTACTTGGGCATTACCGGTAAATAAGTAAGTAAAGACATATCTTTATTTACTACAAACAATATATAAATAATAAATAAATAAATAAATATTCCAGACATCTAACACACAACGCCATCTAGTCCCAAGCTAAGCAGAGCTTGTGTTATGGGTACTAGACAACTGATACAAATACATATATATGTACCAGCGAGATATGTAGACCAACGAGACAGTCATATTGTTATTGTTCATATCACTGCCTCGTTGGTTTCGCGGTTGGCGTGTGCGACTCTGTGCGACTGCTGATCATGAGGTCTTGGGTTCGAATCCCGGGTCGGACCAAATGTTTGTTTGATCTACAAATATTTGTTTCGGAGTTTGGGTGTTTTCTATGTATAATATGTATGTATTTACAAAAAAAAAGGATATATATATTTGTATCAGTTGTCTAGTACCCATAACACAAGCTCTGCTTAGCTTGGGACTAGATGGCGTTGTGTGTTAGATGTCTGAAATATTATTATTTATTTTTATTATTATTAATATTATACTTATCTGTTTATATTATACAGGAATGCAATGATGATTTGACACATTTCCGTTTTATACTAGTTTGATAGTTTTCTTGAATTCTACTTTAAGTTATTCAGTATTTACTAACTTTTAAACTTTCGAGTTCCATGATATAATAATACTTATTTTATTTTTACGGGAATTAACGCGATCAATTATTAAAAGGTATTACATAGCTGACTGTGACCACGGCCAGTGCAACCTGGTCGAAACGTCAGGCAAACCAGAGGTATGTAATACCTTTTAATAAGTGATCGCGTTAATTCCCGTAAAAATAAAATAACTATTATTATATTCACTATTTTTCATTTTCACAATTAACTACATCCTGTAGCGTAAATTTCACGTTTCAAAGATCCCGCTACTTATAAAGCGAACGACAAATATATCATCTGAATGTCATTAAGTCATAAATTATTTATAGATTCATATGCATTATATTAGCTTACCTGCTCATATATTTTGGCTGCATAATAATGCAGAAATATACTGTTTTTTTTACTGCTTGAGGCTTATGTTTGATTTAAGTTATTATATTGTTATTTCGTTTATACTTGTAACTACATCTGCCAAAATACGGTGTATGTGTTATAATATTATACTTCTGATACTGACTGTCTGTCTGAAATGTCGTAAACTTGTAAGTAATAATATTCATCAGGCATAACTAGAAGTACGATTAACTAAAGTGAAAAGATACAATGACAGACAACAACAGAGCTTATAATTATAGTGCTCGTAGGCTGGTTGTAAAATTCAATACTTGAAAAGTATTTAGTCTGTCTTCGGTTTGTGACCGGCCCCTACCCAAGTTGACATTATATAAACGCAAACGTTATTAGAAAACTGACAAATGTATGAGAACGACGTCATTTTAACGCTAAGTCACGTAATCAAAACCAAAATATCTATACTAATAAATAAAGCTGAAGAGTTTGTTTGCTTGAACGCGCTAATCTCAGGATTGATGGTCCGATTTGAAAAATTCTTTCAGTGTTAGATAGCCCATTCATCAAGGAAGACTATAGGCTATATATCATTACGCTAAGACTAATAGGAGGATCAATGAAGAATGTTACAAAAACGGGAGAAAATTATTAAGATACGAGTAATAGACGTAAACGAGGTTGCGTGGATCAGCTTGTACATTATAGAGCACTAGCGGACCCACGCAACCTCGTTTGCGTCTGCTATTGCCAGTAGCGTGATAATTTTCCCCCGTTTTTGAAACATTCTTCATTGGTGCTCCGCTCCTATTAGTCTTAGCGTGATGATATATAACCTATAGCTTTCCTCGATAAATGTACTATCCAACACTGAAATAATTTTTCAAATCGGACCAGTGGTTCCTGAGATTAGCGCGTTCAAACAAACAAACTCTTCAGCTTTATAATATTAATATAGATTAGATAATTACGTAAGCTTATATACAAATAAATAAACGATGTGTGGTTTTGTGTGGTATTTATACAAGACGTCATTCCGACCGAATTTTCTCTCGGAGCCACTATTACTTTAATAGAACAGCCAATAAAAATACACATTACATTGATCTATTGAACTACCTATTGAGGGTTCGAGATCTTTGAGTTTTTCTGCTATTTCACAAAATATTTTATTCTATATAAGAAATGTAACAATAATCACCTTTATTGATTTTGTCGCACAAATATTACTGCTTGAGATTTGGATTTTGTTTACATTGACTTCTAAACAATATTACACTGTTTTATATAGTTTCTACTGTATTTGTGTATCTAATCTCGATGCACTGGGTTACTTCTACGCCGGTCACTATCAACTAAGTAGCTCTTAACCCTAACTAGAATCAAGAATCAGTTGCTGTAGCCGAACACAGCTGTGAGGCCTCACATTAGGAGCACTGTTGCACAGTTTAAATGCCTTGGAACCTCAAAAAACATAAGTATTTAGTGTACTAGATTTGTCATGAGTCATTACTGCGAAGATTGAACGAGATTTCCTGAACAAATCTTTCCCACCGATAGAAGAGTTATTTTAGTATATTTGAGCTATAGGAAGAAAATAGAAGTAAAACCAGTTTAACCAGAAGTTTAAATGTATTCTATTTATTAAACACATTTATAAAAAAATAAATTTAACTCTTTAATAGAAGTCTGCATTTGCAAATACATACAATTGAGAACTACTCACCGGGATGAATTCGTCTGTGGACTAAAGTGCTTATATTACAACGATGATTGATAATAAATTCGAAACAATACACTTTTCATTTTCTATTGCAATAGTCATCTAAAATATGATAAATAGAGATAAATAACAACTACACACGTAGCTTCAATGAAAGTAAATAATTCGAGAGATACACGTATGATATATGAATGTTATTTGTTTGGTATAAATATTCACATAGAGGTGTGATGCATTTGGATATGGTACCGTCAAGTTTATGTAATTTATTTATTTTTTCTTATCAGCTTATCTTTTGTATAGATATGAGTGATGTAGTATAAGTTCCATCTAAGATCTAAGGCATACTGAAATAGTGGAAGAAGTAGTGTGTACCAACTGAAGTTGTGTGTGTGACAAATAATGTAGGCATTACAAAAACAGATCGAATCTGAAAATAGTAATATAACAATAAAATATCTGTAATGTAGTAACGTTGCTACGTACCTATAACCAAAAAGTCTGTAAAAATATTAAAAAGGAAAGCGATTATTATTGTAAGCCAACAATATATTAATTAATGCCACGAGAACTTTTAAAGAATCACATAAAAAGGCTCCTTTCTAGTTTACCACAAATGCAACATCCATTTTAGTTCCTATCTCATTGTATTGATGGAATTGAGCGCTATGTGCAAATGCGATGACGCACATTAGCCGTTCATTTTCCAACCGTGTGGAAGGGGATTGATCGCGGCCATTTGTTCCGTCTCTCTGTCTCGCACAAATTACGGGGACCTGCCGAATTGGTGCATATCATCTCTTTTCATATCTACTTATATTCAAATTGAGTTATTACGCCTTTGTAGGGATCAGTTGTTTTGTGAGCATTTGTTTGAATTACATATTGAAAATTTCACGCATTAACGTATTGCAATAGATTTGTTTAGTTTCATACTATTACTACGGGTTAAGAAATTATCAATGTATATAGGTATAATGAATTTAAATTTAGTATTAAGGCCCAAACATCCTTCCTAAGAAGAGGTCTGTGTCAGGCAGTGGACTATTAGAAGAATAGGTAGTTTACATTATCCAAGAATCGAGATCCCATTAAGAGTAGCAAAGTGGAATCAAAAAAAGTATCTACACTATGTAGGTACTACTAGCTAGTACATATATGTTAGCTTTATGTTTCACAGTCAAATTTCAAATAGCCAATATCCAGTTTAAAATATCAGGTTTAATTATATTATTGATTTCTGATTTAAGATTGATTTTATTCTTTATTTCTGATTAGCTGCGCCCTGCAGTATTGAAAAGGTACAACGACAACAGCAGGTAACATTACTGGACGGAGGTAGTTTAAAATAAATGTAGCCTTAGTTATTCCATAAATCATCAGCTGTCAGTAAAGTTCCGTCAAAACCGGTCTAGCTGTTTGAGACAGACAATAAAGTTAAAAATTTATTTGTTGATGTAAGTACCGTCTATACTTCACGCATGCATTGAGGAACGTTAATTTGAATTACATACAGTCACCTAAATCTTATTTGTTTGTATATATATATACATATATAGGTTTGTTTAGATATAACAAACTCCCAGAGTTCTGATTTTGACCAATAAGTCAACATCAGAATCAACACTTTAAACTTGCAATAACAAGTTTTAAGTGTTGATATAATTTGATACCACTTAATATATTAAAACTTTGATTTTCTTGCAATCCTAACATCATTGCTTGCGTCAGTCAATTAACAATTAAATTTTAATGTATGTAGTGGCGGCTGTAATATACCATTAGCGCTATCTAATTATCAAATTACAAATCTGCCTCACTATAGTTACAGGCTTCAGCGACGACCGCAGATATAGGTTACTAAGTAAACATGCTCAGTAGTTTGAACACAACATTAGACAAATTGTTGCCTAAGGCTACATATCGCCCGATTTGTGTAGACTTTGAAGATAGAGAATGGGGGAGCGAATAATGTAGTTTACGCAAGGTATTTCTTTAAAGTTTGTCTCTTTGTGGAGGTTTTGTTATACTACAAAACCACGCTTCGGCATGAATGGACGAGAGTGATATCGAGTATATACCCCAACCCCTCCCCCCATCTCCCTCCCCATTCCCCAAAGGCCGACAACGCACTTGTGACGCCTCTGGTGTTGCGGGTGTCCATGTGCGGCGGTAATCGCTTACCACCAGGTGATACGTCTGCTGCCCCCTATTCCATAAAAAAAAACTAGCTTCATAACTGCCGATGATATTTCTTCGATTATAGTGTTAAAATTACGTCCTATTGACAAATCTGGTACAGGGCCTATAAAAAAAATAAGGTTACGTAATGGGGGACAAACGAGTAGATGGCTCACTCGAAGGTAAGTGGCCACCACCTCCCATACATAGATGTAACCGAAGAGATACAAAGGTGTTGTCACCTTTTGTGTCAATTGTTTAATACTGATTTTCTGATCTTCAGAAATTCAGTTTTTCATCCATATTCCTAACTAAATGCAAATATAAATGATGTCACATTTGTGTTTGTGTATAATAATAATAAATAAATAAAATGAATAAATATTTCGGACACCTAACACTCAACGCCATCTAGTCCCAATCTAAGCAGAGATTGTGTTATGGGTACTAGACAACTGATATAAATACATTTATACTTTTTTATGTAAATATATACATAGAAAACATCCAAAATCCAATGCAAATATTTGCAGATCATACAAACATTTGGTCCGACCCGGGAATCGAATCCGAGACCTCCAGCACAGCAGTCGCATACGCTACCACTACGCCACCGAGGCAGATAATCCTTAATACCTTACTATGAGTAGAAGCCATGTATTGAGAGACATTAGAACAACTAGAATGGTTGCACCGAGTATCTAGAACAGCATCAGTGGTGGTAAAGCATTGAATAACAATATCCGCTTAAATAAATACATTTCGGTAAATTAAAAGAAAATTAAACACGCTTTGTTCTAGTTTAACCCGTACACACCACCGATATTCCACATATCCACATGTGTGTAAATGAAGTAATAAATAATTTAGAGCAGTTTTCCATTAGGTAATTTGATGAAACGCCGCAAGCAATCGCTCAGTGGGTAAAGATCTTTCGGGTAATTGGTCGAGGTACAAACAAGGTTATAAACCCTTAGTTACTGAATTTAAAGTGAATCATGTACATATTATATTACTCATGAGGTGGATGTGGTTTTGGTGTAATGTAAGGAGTATTCCTTTGTGCCCTAAATGATAGGGATTCCTTTCCTTTTTTCTGGGCCTGGGGGTTTTATCTTCATTGTCGTGTCATTCTTGGCAAAGAAGTTGTGGTCACTTTAAAATTTCCACGTCGATTGTTGATGACGATTTTTTTTTCATATATTTGGCTCTGCCAAAATTATTCTACTCTGCCCGATGGAAAGCATAAGCAAAATCCAAGAGTGGTGGTCACCATACTGCGAATGCAGACAATGCAGCATGATGACCCACACCATGGCGGGCTAGTGATGCTTCTGCATCATTGGGCCTCCGGTCTCGCACTCATCAACGAAACAAGACAGCGCGATCGCTGTCATTTTACGGTGATCTTCTGTGAGAGGGTAGTACCGCCCCGGTCGAGCCGGCTCGTTCGTGCTGAAATCATCGTGGCTCTACTACCTTGGGTGAAGTAGGATGTTTCATAGGTGTACAAGATTACACTAAATGTTTATGTACACATGATCAGTATCGCAATGGCATGGTATGGTGACCACCACTCTTGGATTCTACTCAAGCTTTCAACCAGGTAGAGTACTTCAGCCTAATACCGTTCACTCCTGAACGAAGGCCTTCCCAAAGAGCTTTGGCAACCTCTATTTTAAAAAAAGGACCATTTTCGTAAACTATTTCTCTGAAAAAAAGAAGTAAATTGAAAATACAGAATGACATTTACAAGTGTATGTGTGAATCTGTTTTTAATATAGTAGTATATAGTTATAAATTTGTATTTTTATCTAGAGACTCAATAAGCTTTTTTAAAGTATCCAAA
Source organism: Diaphora mendica (assembly GCA_949125395.1). Classification (NCBI taxonomy): domain Eukaryota; kingdom Metazoa; phylum Arthropoda; class Insecta; order Lepidoptera; family Erebidae; genus Diaphora; species Diaphora mendica. The sequence goes on along the minus strand of OX421331.1, from coordinate 4,471,386 downwards.
TTTTCCAAAAATTTGTGTTAAAAATAATCACAATTTTAATAAAAACCACACGAATAAAGAAATTTTTACTTCAATAGACATTAAAAAGCACTATCTGTTTTTCTGCACATTAAACGAAATCATTTCTATTTTTGTTCTACATTTACTATAGAGCTTTGCAGTTGCACAAAAAGCAAGCAAACCTCACGATTCGCTGAGGACACATTCTATTTAGAGGATAAAATGTTAATTTCCTCCAGGATTACCTTATCTAAAAACATCAAAACACTTTCTTCAAACAAAACCAAAACACAAAAATACAAAATCCAGCATAAAACCGTTGCACCTGAGTCCGCCATCTTGAATTTCATCTAACCATTTTGTATACAAGCGTCTGACGGATTACACTGCAGATTTTAATATTTTAATTCAGAATAATAAAGCATTCTTTTCCTTGAGTCGGTAATTATTTTATTACAGTTATTACCTGATGGGGGCAATTAGGAGAATGGATAGGATTATGTTCTAATTAGTGAGGTTTTATTTTACTTTGTTCTCTCTTATCTCTGAAATATTGTTGTGAGTATTATTTAAAAAAATATAATGGTAGTACATTGATATTTTAGTTAAAATTGTTATTAAAGATTGTATATTATACTGACGAATAAGTTAGAGAATATAGATTGATAAGTCTAATTTTGAATTATTTTTCTAGCGGATTCTAAGAGTATGACTTTACTTTTTTGAATAATTTATCCATTATATCCATGGTATAACAATATACTACGCCAGGTATGGCATTCCGACGAACGACATGACGTCATCATCGCTGTCGCTGGTTCTGGTTGGATTATTTCGTGTTATGTTGCTATTCGCTGGTTCTGATTGGTTAATTTCGTGTCATGTTGCTATCACGTGGTAACTGTGTCGTGTGACGTCACCTCGGGAAGCTCTCGGAATGCGAAACCTTGGTTTCTTAGACCATGATCTATTCCTTGAATGTAAAAATACAAAAAATGGATAACGGCATCAAGCGCGAACGGCTAGACCAATTTCAACAATTATTTTTTCTATTAGATAGCCTCTTTATTCAGAAAGACTATATGTTATATAACATTACGATACGATATTTACATATCGTATTATATATATTAAAGAGCCGATCATCAATGAAAAGAAACACAAAAAATTACGTGGGACAGCTGGTATTTTGATAAAGTTTCACGATTAGCTCCAAATCATCACCTCAGTATGATGCAGATATTGAAAAGAAGTGTCTTATCTCACAGAGCAGTTCTCGTTTTCGAATCTTAAATTTAACTTATATTAAACAATTTCCTGTTACAAAAGCTTTTACTGCACACAATTCATCAAAATCATTTTCATAAGCTATGCTTCAGTGTTTTTACACTATTTTTAATCTGAGGATCGCATTAAACTTGATACTTTGTTTCAAATTGCATTTTCTGACGCGTCTTATAAAAACTTATACATAATGCATGTTTTGCTTGCAGCTGGCTTTGTACAGCTACTACTATCGATATTTGTCACTCAGTATTCACTTACAGTGAGTTTCAAAGAAGGTAAATGTTACAATTCGACAGATTTTACATTATAAAAGTTGCTATTATTCACGTAGTTTAGTATTTATGGCGGTAGTAGTACAACAAAAAAAAGTTTAAGAAACTATGTCTCGACAACGTAAAAACTTTAGTTCAAATTTATAGAACCTATATCACCTAAGTAGTTATTATGAATCTATTAGACACCTTCTTCATTAAAATCAGTTCAGTAGCTTAGGCGCTACGGTAGAACATACAAACATAAACAGATGGCTTCGCCTTAGTCGGGTAAAATTCCCAATTAAACTTCATGTTTATAAATTACAGGAATAGAAGGAATGGAAATAATACAAAATAATATATTTTGATGCTACGTTCCCCTACTTAACTATGTACTATAATTGATTTACTTAAAATAAATGATATTTGTTGCCTTTGATGAATTGAAAACCTATATCCCTACTTAAAAATGTATCGCCAAATGTGCTAAGCGCAAAACTCCAGAACCGCTCTACCAATTCGGTTATTTTACGGTAAGACACAAAGAAGGTTCTTATGAAAAAAAAACGTAAAATCATTTTTTTAATTTTTTTATATTGAATTGCGACAGGCTACTTTTGACAGAATTGGAAATAATTGGAATTTTAATAAAATATTACCCACAGTAGAATATTTGAATAAAGAAAAAGTTTAATTTGTAACCGTCATATGTATGTAATAAGACATTTATACTAGATTGACCATGGGAGAGCCACGCTTCGGCATGAATGGGCCGGCTCGACCGGAGTGATACCACGGCCTCACAGAAAACCGGTGTGAAATAGTGCTTGCGCTGTGTTTCACCGAGTGAGTGAGGATACCGGAGGCCCATACCCCAAACCCTCCCCCTATCTCCCCCCCCATCCCCCAAAGGCCGGTAACGAACTTGTGACGCCTCTGGTGTTGCGGGTGTCCATGGGCGGCGGTAATCGCTTACCATCAGGCGATACGTCTGCTCGTTTGCCGATCTATTCCATAAAAAAAAAAAAAAAAAAGAATCGAGTTTTCGTAGTAGGAGATAAGGTGTGTATAAAACAAAGATAGCGCTTGTGGCAGTGAAGCTGAAATACAGTTGACTTATCGGACTCTAGCGTTTCTCGATTTCAGTGCACGCCTCGAGCTTCAAATGTAAGTTAAAACGTTTCTTATTATCTACGGACACATTAAATATTAAAGCGAGTTAGATTTCGTTTACGTTGAAAATTTACTTGCTTACTTCACGTTAACCGTGGGAGAGCCATGCTTCGGCATGAATGGGCCGGCTCGACCGGAGTGATACCACGGCCTCACAGAAAACCGGTGTAAAATAGTGCTTGCGCTGTGTTTCATCGAGTGAGTGATGATACCAGAGGCCCATACCCCAATCAACTACCCCTGCCTCCCCTCCCATCCCCAAAAGGCCGGCAACGCACTTGTGACGCTTCTTGTGTCGCAGGTGTCCATTGGCGGCGGTAACCGCTTACCATCAGGTGATACGTCTGCTCGTTTGCCCGCCTATTCCATAAAAAAAATAACTTCAATGTTTTCCCATTTTTTATTAATTAGTTATGTAAAATTACCACCACATCAATTTGTCTTGTCTGCTGTCCAGTCTAATATTTGAGGTCTGACTAATTAATAATTATCCATCTCACATTCACGTTTCAAGTTAATTATTTGTTTAGGATAATAAATACTGTTTTTACATTTATTTCTGGCAAGGATTCTAAAATATTTATTCATTGTCTCGTTTGTTTCAAATTATGTAATAATTTTCATTAAATGTGTAAGTTTTATTTGATTACCTTTTGCAACAACTGAATAGTGTGTGAGTTTCAAAATACACGAACGCTGTAAGTCTGTATAAAATTCAAGTAGAAATTATGTTTGAAGGAAGTAGACTGCTACATGTATACGTATTCCATCATTTGGTGGATTAGTACCATGTTCGGTTTGTATTGGATTATGAACTTTAACTTATGAGAAATGGTAAATTTACTTTCTTATAAAATCCTTCTACAGATTCCATAACTTCCCGTTCAATATTCGCTACTACTGCTAGAGCACTGATAACTCTATATCTATGACTGGCAGTGATTACTAATCATTTGATGACTCATACGTTTGTTTAATCCTATACTTTATAAAAATAGTGCGTGACAGATTCAGACAGACAGATTCGTTGATTCGTCGTTCGAAGCCACTCGTCTCGATCGTTACGTTACGGAATTTCTTGATTCGGTCGCCGCGCTCAAAGGCCTCAAAGCCCGCGATGAAAGCTATGCAATAGCTTAAAAACTTTGCCTGTCAATGTAATACGCAACACAACTTGCAACATTTGAATACTTTATTATTAGTCCAGACAATCTCTATGTAGATGTAATTTAATATAAGCAGAGAGTGGACAACCGCAGTGCCACATGGTCAGAGCATTATCAAGTTCCGTAGACGAGCTTACAATACATATAAACACAAAGCGAGTTTAGTTAGGACAGTAGTACTGTAATGATAGCCTGAGGCTGCGACCGGACGGTCACTCGATTTAGTTTGTGGATTAATTAATGTAACTTTGTCTATTTAGTATTGATGACATCGTATTAATGTAGATGGTTAAGGAATAAGTCATTAATTTGGTATTTAAACTGGCCATTAAACTCATTTAATGTCAATATTAATTTCTGTGCTTGAAATTATTTGTACTTATTTGTGCATGAAAGTAAATCATATTTAAAATATAATGTCACAAGAAGAGCTCAAAGTCGAAAAATATGAGCTATGAAGTTAAAAACGATCCAAAAAAACAGCCACAATTATTTGAACCGTTCAATATCTATTTAAACTGTCGTGGTACAAAATCTATGCAACTTCGGTTCAAGTTATACTGATCAACGTAAGAAGACATTAACACAAAGACAAAACCGCTGAAAGTCGACAGACAGGCAATCTCTAATACTGACTCTAATCTCTAATGATCTAATCCAGAATTCAATCAAGTGTTTTACTCACTATATTATGTATGCTATTTTCTGCACATATACATATAGGGCACTCATAATCATAGTATATTACCGTCCTTTACTTCTATATTATTTTTAGCAGTCTTGGAGCGTTCCTCCATGGGTGAAATATGTTATTTTTTATGTAATAGGCGGGCAAACGTTCAGACGTATCGCCTGATGGTAAGCGATTACCGCCGCCCATGGAGACCTGCATCACCAGAGGCGTGACAAGTGCGTTGCCGTTTGGAGGATGGGGAGGATGCAGGCGGGGGATGGGGGAGATATGGGAAGTGGTTGGGGTATCCGGTATCCTTACTAATTCGGTGAAACACAGCGCAAGCACTATTTTACACCGGTTTTCTGTGAGGCCGTGATATAACTCCGGTCGAGCCCTCACATTCATGCCGAAGCGTGGCTCCAGTATATAAATAAGACCATAAAAGCATTCTTTTTGGACATAGCACAATATTATTACGAAACATTTTATTGTTGAGGTTACACAAACCCTTACAAGTAATATATTATATCTGTCATAAAAATCCATGAATATATCACATTTTATAGGTTTATAAACTAGCAGGTATTGTGCACGAAGGGTTATGGGTGATCGATGGTGCCATAAAGGTATATCTGGGGTCCGTTTGCTGACTCTATAATATTTTTATCTATGAAGCTCGCATAAATCTTTATAGAAAATTTCTTTATTGATGAAGTAAAACAATAGACCCCATGATATCTGGCTAAGCCGTCAGGACCACTATCCACTAACATAAAAGCATCTACTCCCTAAATTTTAGGGTACCAAATAAAATTTGGCGCTTTGATAATATTAACTCATGCGATTAAACTGAACATTTTTTTTATGGTATAGGCGGGCAAACGAGCAGACATATCGCCTGATGGTAAGCGATTATACCACCGCCCATGGACAACCGCAAAATCAGAGGCGTCACAAGTTCGTTGCCGGCTTTTGAGGGGGTTGGGGTTTGAGCCTCCGGTATCCTCACTCACTCGGCGTTACACACCGCAAACGCTGTTTTACACCGGTATTCTGTGAGGCCGTGGTATCACTCCGGTCGAGCCGGCCCATTCATGCCCAAGCGTGGCTCTCCCATGGTAATGTATGAATCATGAACATGAATCTAATATCTATGTTTTTGAGGAACTCTCGCATTAGGAATATATCCTGTGTCGCGAGGGATTTACTGTCTTTAAAAACCCAGAATCAGAACTACAATTTGTGGACCACACAAAGTTTTGTTCCATGTGGAGATTGAACCCACAAGACTTAGTGCAGTAGAAAACGTGAGCTTGAATTGTCATTATGTAGTTAGCTACAAAATTTCGTGTCTATAACTTGACTTATTTCAAGAAATACTGGAAAAAGCAGTTCAGGTTTCTCTCTCATAGCTTTTTATATCTTCCTGGTCACATTTCTATTGAATAAACACAAATGCCCGCAGCATTATGACAATTTTCCACTCTGCTGGTCACATTCAAAAGGATAGGAAAGGTTTTTTTCCCAATTAACCGGTGGCTAAGGGCAATTAGTGGTAAGGACAAGTCAATCATGCGGTTAATTTGATGTCTGTTTATTATATACACATGTGTGTGTGAGTAAGCCACCCTCTTTGTAATAATTGGTTGTAACAAACATATGTATGTGAAGGTTTATTGATTGATATTACGAATTGTTGGCAACATCGACGCATCGGGAATGAGTGAAGATGCTATAATTCCATATAATTAATTAACTTCAGAAGATGTCAAGTTGATTTTTAAACATGGATCGCAGGCAAGCCGTTCTTTTTCTTTGTTTTGAGCGATTGAGTGCTAATCTGTATATATGGAGAAAGTCACAGATCCTACTAATACCTATTATAAACGCGAAAGTTTGTAAGTATGGGTGGATGGATGTTTGTTACTCTTTCAGGCAAAAACTACTGAACGGATATGGATGAAACTTTACAGTATTATAGCTTATACATCAGAATAACACATGAGCGATAACCGACATACACATGGGCGGAGCCGCGGGCAACAACTTGTTCTTAATATTTTAATGTAAATTTAATTTACACTTGCGGAATGCACATTGAGGCAGACTGCCTTTAAATTGAATACCCAAATATGTATTAGCAAGCCGTATTTAATAACTTAACCGTAATAAGGCAGTATATGGTATGATAACAAACCAACAATGTAACACCTGGTACTAACCTATGTTCTATGCAAATAAATTTCATTTCACAAGTCGAATAAAAGGCAGTAAAAATAATGTTCTGTAATTTTATAACTGTAATTTGCAGAAGTATCTAACTTACTAACAAATAAATCCTGCATAGATGTAGGTACACAATTACGTTTAAACCCCAAGCACTAAAATAAACTCACCGGGCTATGTACATATTCAAATATTTCCATAAGGCCGACATTCATATTATTTTCCCTAAAGCACAAACTGCACGAGTAACTAAATATCGTTGACAAATCCTGCACAATATATCAGGCTGTGTACGGCTATTCGTGTAGTAATTGCGCATCAAACAAAAGGCCTATGTTAATATAGTGTTGTGTAGACAGACGTATGTGAAAATTATACGATAGTATTGAAGTGTGCACTCTTGTTACGTGCAGTGGGATTAGACACTATTTCTAAAAGATTAAATTCCCTTAATTAACTACTCATTTCGTACGAAAGATTCATTTTGTATTCTATATTACAAAAAGAAATACTATCTTTATTTATCACTTATGCATGCACAGCCAGCTATGAAATTGTGAAATGTCTCTAAGGGTAAGTTACATTTTTTGGTCAGTTTCAAATGCTGTATGCAATGAATTTTGTTTTAATTTTATTGGACGTTCCAGCCTGTAGCGGTTTACAATAACTATTTTTGCACATCGCTGTTTTTCGATCGAAATGCCGCGCTTTTTAACTGTAAAAGACTTGGTTTACTGACATTTAGTGTTGCAAAAAAAGATCTCAATTTACAATGTATTCAATGAGATATACTTCACATAAAAGGTAATCCATTTGATTTCTGTTTTCGTCATGAAATATGAACTGAGCTATCGGTTTGATCACTTTTACATAAATAATTTATTGCTAACATATTTCTATATTAAATAATTTAATTAATTAAAATAATATAATATTCAAAGCGATGCCATTAATACGAACACACTTCTAAAGGCTGGTCATTAAAGAGGGATTTGAAGGGTCGAATGGTCCGAAATAAAGTTAGTCTCGGCTCAGTCAGTATTGAGGAGTGCACAGGTAATAAACTCTAAGGGTTAATAATCCTTAGTGATGCGGGGATTAGATACGTTTACTTAATGGAGCGGTAGTTACGTGTTAGCTGTCGTAAGTGCGTGTGATATGGCCAATGAGCCTCTATTTCATCTTACAGTGTAATTGTAAATCATTTCTCATGGTTTTGGCAATTTTAAAGCCTGCTTTGAATTGCTGACTCGGTTTTTTGCCCAACTACAGCCTACAGCATTTATTAAAGTTTGGCTTTCCAGGAAAACGGGTGACAGTTTTTACGTAGTCGGGTAATATTTTTTGAAACTTTTATTTTGCAATCGTACCACTATGAATATTGAACTATGTGTATAAAATAGGAACTTTAGTAACGTAAAATCTGACAAATTGTAATATTTTCCTACTTTTAAATTCACTGTAAATGAATACTAAGTGACAAATCAATTATAGTAGCTGTATTAAACCCACTGTTTTATTAACCTATATCTATACCGAAAGTTTGTAAGTATGAATGGATGGATGGATAGATGGATGGATGTTTGTTACTCTTTCACGCAAAAACTACTGAAGGGATTTGGATGAAACTTTACAGTAATGTACCATATACATCAGAATAACACATAGGCTACTATTTGCCCCTATAACCGACATATACGCGGGCGGAGCCGCGGGCAACAACTAGTATTTAAATGAATGTACTTTGTACGTGGTTATGACTTTTTATGAGCCATTAAGCTGTTTATTGCATAAACAGTGTATGAAATATATATAAATATATATATCTTATACGAATGATAAAGTTTCTAAAGAAAGTTTGATAAAGTTTTTATCTCCCTTTTTCTAAAGTTAGTTAACAATATTTATCAAACAAATTATACTGTAAGTGTTAGTAATGGGTAGTCCGAAGAACCTTGAAGTAAAAGTTGAAAAGGTAATGTTATATACAGTTGAAAATTATTGTAACATAAAATAAAATCGCTTGAATAATCTCCTGGTTCCATATTTATATGGAACTATAATTTATGATATCGTCTGTCGCTCTGTGATAACCGCCTAGCAATATAACTGCGGCAGCGGTAGTCAAACTAAAGATAACCCAATGTTCCGCATGTTTATGAGTTCACCTGTACTTATGTACGTACACCACTGCAGGATGCATTTGAATACTACCTTCTATATTATATGTTACCTTCACATGTCTACGGGTATTTCAATCACTTTTAGGTGCATTGTGAAGATACTAAGAGTTACAATCGCGTCTCGTTAATACCATCTCTACTCCATAGAAGGAATCTTATTTGTAGGAGAGCCAAGCTTTAGCACGTGTTAGCCTGTCCACGGCTTGGCTGAAAACCGATGCTACAATTCCTTCATTGCTTTATAGCGAGTGAGTTACCAGATCCCGAACTCTCCTCCCCGTAATACAGGCAGGGAGGATTCAAAGCGCGGCAACGAACTTGTAATTCGTGAGAAATTAGTGCCTATGGAACATGGTAGTCAGTTACCGTCAGTCTGCCCTTTAGCCAACTGTACGGTACAAAAAAACTACTAGGTCCTCATGAATGTTGACTTGATTGAAAATTCTATCTAAATTATTACATTTTAAGTACGAATAATCTTAATTAATAATGTGCAACAAAAGTATGTTATCAATATTTATTTTCCTCTCAGAGTATAAAGGGCATTAGCACAGAACAACGCCAGTGCGGCATAAATCATATGAAGTGACAGCTTCCACGCCCTAGAGTGGCTGTATCGGAGTAGCGCCAGAGGTGGAGAGTTCGGTAATGTCTGCCTGACTATACCGTCGATTATGTTATATGAGATATGCTTGTAGATTTATTTTGATGCCAGAAATACATAATAAAATTGATGACAGAAATATTTTGAAATAATAATCAATATTTATCTCTTTAGGAGTCAGACAAAGAGATTCGGCTTCCCTTGTTCTGTTTCAAACTACATATACTATCTATCGCTATGCTAAATTTCATTCAGTTCCGTTTAGCTGTTCAGGTGTGATTGAGTAACAAAAACCAATGCGTCTAGCCTACAAAGGTCTCACAATTTTTTCGTAAGTATTATTCAAAATTGAGATTTTAAATGGATATCAATATGTCTCTAGTTGTAAAAAAAATCTGATAGCAGTTTCAAGTGGCAATACTTTTATTCTTATTTTGAAATTTTACACAACGTTATATCTTTAAAGAAGAAAACATTAATCAATGCATTTTCACCAAGCGTAGCGACTACCAACTAAAAAATCTAAATTAATTAACTTTTCCATTGTATTTTCAACAATAGGTTTCGTGCAGTTCTAAGCAACAATAGTATACAAAAAGGGTTCAGTCCTGAAGATTCTTAGTGCAGATAGTAGAGCAACATTAATCACTGTATTTCGTCGCCAAAATAGATAAAACATTGTATTTTGCAAAGGTTTTCTGAAAATGATCGATGGCGCTTTCATTTTAACTTTAGGATTACAGAGATCTGTGTGTTTATGGTTGCTGTGTACTGGACTTCAATTTTAAAAGCACTTTATTTTGTTTCAGTTTGTTTGTTTACTTGTTACAGTTTGAGCCACTAGAAGAGTAATACTTGTCATTCTAAAGTCATTTTCATCAAACGTTCAGTCGTCCACAACAACTGTACAATGTAACAAATTGATGTCATTAATCCAATTTTTTTTCTTGTTTAGTACTTTTTAACAAAGTCTGTTCTTAATCGGCCTGCTGTTCAATATATTTGTTACCCGCCTGCACGGTTGGCCTAGTGGTTTAGGCGGTCGCCGCCGCTTGCCAATTCGCCAAGTGTTGTGGGTTCAAATCCTACACGGGACAACACTTTGTGTGATCCACAAATTGTTGTTCTGAGTTTGGGAGTTAATTGTGTCCGTTTCATGTATGTCTGTAAATTCCCCCGCGACACAGGATGCTTATTCTTAATGCGGGAGTTGTCTTTAAAAAAAAAAGGAGGAGGTTCTCAATTCGACTGTATTTTTTTTTGTTTGTTACCTCATAACTTTTGAATGGGTGAACCGATTTCGACGATTCTTCTTTTTTTGGAAGCTGGTGCCTTCCCGTATGGGCCCATTTCAATTTGGTCGTTCTTGAAGTTTTGTATTATTTCCTAACTTGTGTTTAGGTAGATTATTTCAATGCAAATATAAGTGCCAATATAGCAAATGTATAGCGATATTGTTCATCAAATAACTTTAGTCCAGTTATCTCTCGTAAATTACACCTAGTAACATTAATCATACTTACTGAGGACGTGGACACAGCGGCCGCGGTGCCCAAAACGCGGTTAATTTTCATCTGATTAATTCGTTGAATGCTTGATTTATGGTCACCGTTTAATTGACATCCAGTTTGTTGTTATAGGTGGGCGGATGATACGAGGGAAATCGTAATCTTATTAATATGTTCGGTTTCGACTGTGTATGTTGCTTTTAGTATTTTTTAAAAGATGGCTGAAATCTCATGATGCTTTGGTGGGCATAAAATTCTTCATCTGCAACCTATATCTATTAGTGTAGATATTATTAAAAAAAAGAATAATTTGAGTAATAATAAAAAAAAATACAACTTGCTGACCCGATAAACTTCGTACCGTTATATTCTAATTTCGTAAACATTATCTGAATTGCCGAACCAACATTTAAAAAACAGAATTATCCAATTTGGTTCAATCGATCGGCAGTTAAGCGCGTACATATATTTCGGTGACTCTTTTTTATTTATATAGATAGATGTTAGATAGTAATAGATGTATTCTAAATCTATTAAACTAATAAAATTATGTATTAAGTTTTTAGATATGTCTTTGCAGATAAATTATTTTGCCACGGTAATTTATTTTAAAGGCCCAATGATGCAGAATTATCTCACGGTACTACCCTCGCACAAAAAATCAACGTAAAATGACAGCGTTCGTGTTTTCGTGTTTTGTTGGTGAGTGCGAGACCGGAGGCCCAATGATGCAGAAGCATCACTAGCCCGCCATGGTGTGGGTCAGCATGCTGCATTGTTGCATGGTCTGCACGAGTAGTGAGTAAGGTGACCACCAGTCTTGGATTCTGCTTATGCTTTCCATCAGGCAGAGTAGAACTAATCACTTTGGCAGGCTCATATATGTCTATATAAAAATGTTTGGTGGAAAAGAGCATTTACAACGAGAGTCTATATCTAAGAGGTGAAATCGTAGAAGTGACGAAATGTCATTTCTATGTCAGAACTCATTAACTGCTGCCTTACAGTTATGTATTGATATTATATATGAAAAAGTAATTCAGTATATGTATATTTACACACGGACATAATATACATATATGGAGCTTTAAGACATGGCGGTTTCGTCGTAAGATTAAGAAAAATTGTCACACCTTACTTCAAGTATAAAATGAAAGTTATGCTTCCAAGAAATTAAAACCATTAAAGTATTTTGGTGAGGTATTCACTGATTATGTTAGAAAAAAATAGAATGATTTCACTTAAATGCTATTCAACCTTGTCTCTGAATATTTATATATGAACCATAACAGCACAGTGCAATGTAATATTTTAATATGTATTCGTAAATTAGCATGCAAAATTAACCTGTCACCGCGCCCAGCTGACGCACTAGCTCTGAGTGACCACTCTGTTGATTGAAACTGTATGTGCAATTGTTATGCGTCAGGCTTGTTCGAAATTGATTTCTATGTTATATACATGTAATAGTAAAGATTGTTTAGCTCATTTCATTATTAACTTGCTAAAGTTAGCTTTTCGCCATCAAAATGCATATTGAGGAGAGTTTTTTCTTAGACTAGGTAACAAAAAACCCAAAAAAAATAAATCCTTTTGCCTCATTTTTGAAGCATATTAATAACGTAAAAAATTAAGGATAGAAAATAAATATCACTCATATAAAACATGGTTCTTGGATTACTTAGCAAATCATTTCAAATTTTAACAAAAAAAAAACCGACTTCAATCTGGACCAAATTTAAATGGGAGCCCCCGCTTTCAAATAAATAAAAATCATCAAAATCTGTTCACCCAGTCGAAAGTAATGAGGTAACAAACCTAAAAAAACAAATAAAAAAAATACAGTCGAATTGAGAACCTCCTCCTGTTTTTGAAGTCGGTTAAAATGGAACTTTAAGTTATAGATAATCGTTGATAAGCGGATGTCGTTAATCTCTGCAACTTTATATTTTTTAATAAAGAACAAGTATTTGTACTGCATCGCTATTTGTTCTGCTATATAGTAGGCCATTGGGATTCTCACGAGCTATCAACTGTGTCCAGTCACGGAGGCTCTCTTAAATAACGTCGAGAACCAACCGCAACACACGAATAAACCACAAGAGTAGAGGCATTTCTGCAAAATTAACAGTTGGATACCGTCTGTAGACCAGTGAGGTACGGTTAGTGCGTGCAGTGGCATTTGTGCGAGTTGCTGATGTCACAAGTTAAACGCAGTTCAGATAAATAAACGATGGAAACTTTAGAATATGAAATTTGACTTATTTGTAATTTGCATATCTACTGCTACCTTCTTGCTTTTAAATCGGTTGCACGGTTGGTCTAGTGGTTTAAGCGGTCGCCACGCCGCTCTCTACTGCGCCAAGTGTTGTGGGTTTAAATCCCACGTGGGACAACACTTTGTGTGATTCACAAATTGTTATACTGAGTTGGGGTGTTATATGTGTCTGTTTAATGTATGTTTGTAAAGTCGCCCGCGACACAGGATGTAAATTGCAAATGCGGGAGTTGTCTTCTTAAAAGAAATCTTATATATAAAATTCTCGTGTCACAATGTTAGTTACCATACTCCTCTGAAACCGCTGGACCGATTTTTATGAAATTTGGTGTGCATATCGGGTAGGTCTGAGATACGACCAACATCTATTTTTAATAATATAAAATAAAATATAATGATGGCTAGCAGGAGCTGGATGCGAGAAGCCTAAAATCGATCAGAGTGGCATGCAATGGGAGTGGCCTTTGTCCAGAAGCGGACTGTAAAGGATGATGATAATTACAAAATATTTTTACTAGTTGTTGCCCGCGGCTCCGCCCGCTTATATTTTTATGTTGGTTATCGCTGCAAATAGTAGCCTATGTTTTATTCTGATGTAAAAGCTATATTACTGTAAAGTTTCATCCAAATCCGTTCAGTAGTTTTTGCGTGAAAGAGTAACTAACATCCATTCATCCATACTTACAAACTTTCGCGTTTATAATATTAGTATAGATATACACATAAGAATCCTTATGTTTCATTGCAGTTTAACACCGTATCATAACACGGCGTACATTTGTATGTAAATATTCTCAATTATTTTGCTGCTACTGAAAAAGCGAATTAAGAATCTTTATTCTTACTTGATATGTATATATCTGTTTTATATCCTTAGTCACATTATGTGAAAGTCAAGCAACATTCTTGCAGAATCTCTAAAGATATACGAGATTTTGTGTGGTGAAATTGCGAGACGATACAAAAGTCTTGACAGAAAACATAAAGTCAATATAAAAGTTTGGAAGAGTATGTTATTTCCTAAACAGATACAAACGTATTTATTTTACAATTTTACGATTATTTTTCGTGGATGATCCTGAATGAAATGTTAATAATCAATCATTTGTATAAAGCGCATTGAAATATTAGATCTATTTGACTATGGCAATAGTAAAAGAACAGTGAAAATAAACTATGGTAATATTTATTTTTTATGTACATTTATGATCAATTAAATATTAATTTGAGTGATATTGTTTCGGATGTTCGAAGTTGTGACATACATTAATCGAATGTTATAGATAATGTTCAAATTGTTTCAGAATATTCCACGACGTTCTAGATAACGACGACAAGTAAGCAAATGTAAAGAAAATCAATCTATGAAAGCAAACATTATCCTGAATTATTGTGTGATTCGTGTATAAATAAGTGTACATATAAATCTATTCACATATAATTCACGAACTTAAAAAAAAGAAATTGTTACGTGTTAGTGTTCGATGGATTTGAGAAATAAACCTTCTGCCATGCAAAAGAGAGTAGCTCAAAGTGAACTGAACTGCAGGCCGCGAGACGCCTTTTTAACCGACTTCAAAAAACAGAGGAGGTTCTCAATTCGACTGTATTTTTATTTTTTATTTTTTTTATGTTTGTTACCTCATAACTTGCGACTGGGTGAACCGATTTTGATGATTCTTTTTTTATTCGAAAGCTGGTGCTTCCCGTGTGGTCCCTGGTCCAGATTGAAGTAATTTTTTTTTGTTAAATATTTTGTGATTATCATATTAGATGTCGATAGTGACATCTAATATGATAATCACAAAATTTCGACCATGCTCGAACGTGGTAGTAATAATACTACCACGTTCGAGAATGGTCGATGACAGATTCTAAGAACACGCCAGCGATTGTATTTAAATCAACCGCGCGACAATCAATGTATATTCTATGCTATGTATATCGATGTAAGATTCATTGTTCTGTGCGTCAAGAAATCAACGAGAACATTCGCGACGTTCAGCCTTGTTGAGTCGTGTTCTGGAATGATCTTCCTTCGTAATAATCACAAATTTTAACAAAGAAAAACCGATCAATCTGGGTCAATCTGGACCAAATTTAAATGGCAGCTTTCAAACAAAAAAAGAATCATCAAAATCGGTTCACCCAGTCAAAAGTTATTAGGTAACAAATATAAAAAAAAGAAAAAAAATACAGTCGAATTGAGAACCTCCTCCTTTTTAGGGTTCCGTGCCAAAGGCAAAAAACGGAACCCTTATAGATTCGTCATGTCTGTCTGTCCGTCCGTATGCCACAGCCACTTTTTTCCGAAACTATAAGACCTATAATGTTGAAACTTGGTAAGTAGATGTATTCTGTGAACCGCATTAAGATTTCCATGCAAAAATAGAAAAAAAAAACAATAAATTTTGGGGGTCCCCATACTTAGAACTGAAACTCAAAATTTTTTTTTCATCTAACCCATATGTGTATATATGGAGGGGTATCTATGGATAGGTCTTCGAAAATGATATTGAGGTTTCTAATATCATTTTTTTCTAAACCGAACAGTTTGCGCGAGAGACACTTCCAAAGTGGTAAAATGTGTGTCCCTGTAACTTCTAAAATAAGAGAATGATAAATCTAAAAAAAATATATGATGTACATTACCATGCAAACTTCCAAAGAAAATTGGTTTGAACAAAATCTAGTAAGTAGTTTTTTTTAATACGCACTAAATAGTAAACTGCAATTTACCTTTCATTCAATCAACACAAATATAAAAATTAAATAAAAATTATATTATGTTACTTGCTGCTCCGGAACCCTTCATGGGCGAGTCCGACTCGCACTTGGCCGCTTTTTTAAAGTCTGTTGAAAATATGTTTATTCTATTAAATATCTCTATAAGCGTGTTATAAGGCAATTACTATACTTTTTCTTTAAAACTGAGATCAGTCCAAAATTCATAAACAAACTCTAAAAGTACAGAAGCGCCTAATACATATCAATAACATACAGAAGACTCCACCATATTCCATTACAAAAATACGAGTAGTTTCCATATTTGTTTACGTTTATTCCCTTTTCCTTTGAAAAGATTATTTGCCATAGAAATCAAATGGGGTACCTTATCTAAACATTGTCATGTTTGAATAGAAAGTAGTACATAATAAAATGTTGCTCTGCTTTCCCCAAATTGGATATACGCTTTTATGGTGCACACGGTCGTAGTGATATTTATGCTAATGATGTTTTGTGGTTTTCATTACCTAAGTGTTTTGGTCAAAAGTTCAGTTTTGAAATTCATATAAATTAAATTAAAAAGATTTTTAAAAACAAGCTTTTACTGGAATGCCTTGGGACGAATCAAACGAGTCCAAACTTGATGATATTGCGACGTTTCTTTACAGAGTTCCTATGGCCACCTTCCAGCTTCAGCATCAGATCAGCTCCATGTCATTATAATATTGTATTTTCACGCTGTATACATATGCTTGCAAAATTTCAGCAAAATCGGTTGAAGATATCTGCTTCAAAATTGAGTTGCAAGATTCCACCCGAACATACAAGCATACATACATATATTGCAAGTTAATTAAAAGCTTGTAATTACTTGTATTGTGAATATTTAATTCAATTATAAATATAGTCAAGAATAAGTAATATGAAAATTGTAGAGTTATTCAAATTTACACAATTTCTTTTATGATATAGATTAATAGAAATAGAAAATAAAAAAATTATTACGTGGGTAGTCAAACAAACCAGTCGCAAAGTTTTTCGCTCTGTAGAATTAATTCGTTTTTATTTGATTTTAAGAATTTTCATGGACTAAAATGACAACTATTGGCTAAACCATCCAGCTGCCGGATTCCACAACATTCCTATAATTCATTTCCTTAAACGAACCATCCTAAATCTCCAAACACTGCTGAAAATCAAACATGACAAGTGTGCAAGCCATCAGTGACATTACCATCATGTTCAACAAACGCATGGAAGAGTTTGAAGCCCAGCTCACTAAAACACCCAGCCCGTCTGCAAATGTGACCTGTCTATCTACTGAATTTACAATATTTAGAAATTTCGTCACACAGGCCCTACAACTGCTACAGCAGCAGGTGGAGGCCCTGTCACACACCGTGGATGGCATTGAGATGCAAGGGCGACGGAAGATCCTGCTCTTGCACGGTGTCGCTGAGGTAAACAATGAAAATGTTACCGACACTGTTGCAAAAGCAATCTCACAGCGGTTCAAGCACCAGGACCTCACAGCAACAGATATCAAACGCTGCCGAAGACTGGGCCGGGCAACCTCCAGCAAGAAACCTAGGCCTATACTGCTCAAATTTGCTGATGTGACCGTTCGAGACAAATTATGGTTTAATAAGACAGTACTTAAGGGCACGGGGGTCACGTTGTCCGAGTTCCTGACGAAGCCTAGACACGATCTATTCATGACAGCCCGCGATAAGGTGGGAATTGCCAGATGTTGGACCCGAGAGGGCTCTATTTACGTTTTGGGTCCAGATGAAGCGCGTCATCGCATCGGGTCGTTAGCCGAACTGGACCAAGTTATCGCTGTATCACCTAAGCCGTCTATCGCAGTCCCAAAAGCCGCCGGAACGAAGACTAAACGTGCTGCAGTTGCTAAAAAGTAACATACTCACTTTGCATACATGAGACAATCCAGGTACGATTCACAGCCTTTAGAGTCTGTGAACATATTAAATGTTTACAATTTCACTAACAGGTACCTTCTTTTAGCAAATTTAAGTTAGTAATTATTTATTTTTTGTTGTTGTTTTCTGTCCTTTAATTAATTACAACTTTGACAGACAGTGACAACTGACAGCCGGCAGGTATACAGATTGCGTTTCGTTCAGAAAAACAGTAATTCGGTATGTTACTCCAACTTTGAAACCAAGGCTTTCAACTTGCGTGTCTGGATTGTAAGTTTATGGACTTGTTCTTTTTTTTTTTTTTGTTCTACTATTTAGTTTTTTTTTTTTTCTTTTAGTTATGTTTGATTTGGTTTTTTTGATTGTTGTTGTTTGTTTTTTGTTGTTTGTTTTAATACTTTAAAAATGTTATAACTGGTTTGTTTTAAACTGGCAACCGGCGGATGGAGTTAGAGTGCAAGTTTTTATTTTATTTTTATTTATTTAATATATAAATATTATTATATCTTATTTTAATAATACATATATCTACTCCACATACTCAATTATATCAGAGAAAGTTATTCTAAATTCTCAGTTACCTTTTATATAATTATTTTACTTTAAATACACTTCAAGCCAATTTCCAAATCATTTGGAAGCTTGGAATGTCTGATTGCAGTGATGACAGCAATGACTTCTTTTCTGCATGTAGTAGTTTTGGTTCCCAAAGTGATCCAACAATAGCTGAGACTCTTTCATCTCAGTTCTCTGACGTTCCCAAAAATCTGAACCTTGTACACATTAATGCTCAAAGTGTTCCGGCTCACTTCACTGATATACTGGCATGTTTTGACTGTACGAATTTACACGCCATACTTATTTCTGAATCGTGGCTTAAGCCCTGCTTACCCTCTTCTGCATATTCTTTACCAGGATACAACCTTATCAGGAATGATCGAGCCGTGGGTGGCGGCGGTGGAGTTGCTATCTATCTACGATCTCATATACCCTACTCCGTTGTTAGTTTCTCGCCACAGCCCCCTCCAACTAATGCGGGTGAACATCTTTTCCTCGAAGTTGAACTCCTTCATTCTAAAATCCTTCTTGGTGTGTTTTACTGCCCTTCTTTACGCATCAACTTCTTCTCTTCATTTGAACTGCTACTAGAGCAACTCACTCCTTCGTACAGTCATACCATAATCATGGGTGATTTCAATACCTGTCTCCTCAAAAACGATTCTCGGTCGTCTACTCTTCAATCTATAATTAAATCTAGCAACCTCTCTATTCTTCCTTCCAATGCAACCCATAACTTCCCACACTGTACTCCGTCCTTGTTAGACCTCATTCTTGTTTCCTCCCCTAATCTCGCGGTCAAGTACGGCCAGTGCTCTGCTGACGAGTTTTCCTACCACGACTTGTTGTATCTGTCCTATCGCCTCCGGCCTTCTAAATCTAAAACAAAGACTATCCTGCAGCGAAATTTCAAAAACGTGGATGGCAATGCTTTGGTTAGGGATGCCAACAACATCGACTGGACTCCTCTTTACAGTGCTGACCTTATGGACGACAAAGTGGAACTCCTTATTGCTAAATTAACAACTCTCTATGATGACCATGCGCCGATGCAAGAAATGAGGGTCAAACGTCTTCCTTCACCGTGGTTGACTGAGGATATCAAATCGCTAGTCAATAAAAAAGCGATAGCTAAGTCTAAGTTTAAAAAGAATCCCACCGATAAGAACTGGGACAAATATGTAACTGTCAGGAATCATTGCGGCAAGGTGTGTAGGAATGCGCAACGCCGATACATCCACACCTCCGTTGAAAACGGAGATCCAGCTAAAGTCTGGAAATTTTTAAAGTCACTGGGAGTAGGCAAATCTATTCAAGATTCGTTTCCTAAAAATGTCAACTTAAATTCACTAAATCAACATTTCTCTGCTTCGTCAAATTTTGATAAAATGACAAAAGACGCTACACTAAACCTTCTTAATTCTGCCCCGACTCCTGACTGTACTCCATTTTTCTTTAGTCAATTTTCTGATTGTGATGTTAAGAAGAGCATATTATCTATAACTTCGAACGCAGTAGGTTCAGATTGTCTAAGCCGTAATATGATCCTCCCAATCCTTGGCGAAATTCTTCCTGTTATCTGCCATATCCTTAATTATTCAATCTCATATAGTGTATTTCCAAAGGCTTGGAAGGATGCCGAAATTATACCCATTCCTAAAAAGAAAAATCCCGGGTCCTTTTCTGATTACCGTCCTATCTCTATTCTCCCCTTTCTCTCCAAGGTCCTCGAACGTCTCATCCATACTCAGCTCTCCAATTTTCTATCCACAAACCTGCTACTTAATCCTTTCCAGTCTGGCTTTCGACCCGGTCACAGCACCACTACTACCCTTATACACATCACGGAGGACGTGAGATCTGCTATGGAGAATGGCGAGTTGACTGTTCTAACACTTCTTGACTTCAGTAACGCATTCAACACTGTTGACTTCGACGTTCTGCTCTGTATACTACGCTCTCTTAACATATCTCCAATCGCGATTGACTGGTTTCACAACTACCTGTGTGGTCGCCGACAGCGCATTAGTATTGAAAACACCGTTTCTTCTTGGTGTAGTACTACAGTCGGTGTACCACAAGGCGGCGTGCTCTCTCCCCTGCTTTTCTCTGTTTTTATAAACACAATCACGAATGATCTGTCTTCTTCCTACCACCTATACGCGGATGATCTCCAAATTTATACCAGGGCGTCACTGATTAATCTGACTGACGCTGTTAACACCACTAATGATGACCTGGACAATATATGCAAGTGGAGCAATACCTATGGCCTGAAAATCAATC
Organism: Diaphora mendica; assembly: GCA_949125395.1. Taxonomy (NCBI): domain Eukaryota; kingdom Metazoa; phylum Arthropoda; class Insecta; order Lepidoptera; family Erebidae; genus Diaphora; species Diaphora mendica. The sequence goes on along the minus strand of OX421331.1, from coordinate 4,450,520 downwards.
CATCCAAGACTCAAGTAATTGTCATCGGAAGCTCGCGAATGATTTCCAAAATTGATTGGGCGAGACTGCCTCAAATCACATGTAATGGCACATCGATACCGTACAGTGACAAGGTGAAGAACTTGGGTATTTACATCGATAGTACCTTGTCCTGGGGTCCTCAGCTACAAGAACTGAGTCGCAAAATGTTTGCTGCTGCAGGGTCTTTGCGAAGATTACGCAATTTTCTGCCTATATCTACCAAGATTGCTCTTACACAATCCCTTCTTTTCCCCATCCTTGATTATGCTGATGCCAGTTATCTAGATCTCACTGAAGACCAATTGAATAAGCTTGAAAGACTCCAAAATCTCTGTATAAGATTTATATTTGGATTACGCAAATATGATCATGTCTCCGATTATCGCAAACAGCTTAAGTGGTTACCCATCCGCCTTCGCCGGAATGCTCATATTGTTGAGATCGTCAGAGAACCTGAAATTGAGAATGCCTGGACATACTACCAAATTCTTCGACCACTCCTTCACTGTCCAAGCAGTTCGGTTGTGGAACGCTCTACCAGTAACAATAAGACGTGCGCAGACATTAGCTGCATTCAAGAGACTGGTGAAGGCATATTACCTGGGAGACCTCAAAGACTTTTCACCGACCTTGCTCTGAATTGGGTCTCAAATTCTACTGGAATTTATATAGAAAATACCTATCTATTAATTAATATTTCTACGTATTTATTTCATCATCCACACTAGGTGTTACTATTACCTTATATAATATTTATATATACACTTCTTTTTCCTATCAACTTTTCATACACCAGGCACTACCCTATACTTTCCGTCTTTCTTTCCATCCCATGGTTGCCTGTAAGAGATTGCCTTCGGGCGATAAGGCCGCCAATTGTACCTCTTAGCTTTAAGTTGTTACCTTTATAAGTAATCTGGTGTACAATAAAGCGAATTATTATTATTATTATTATTATTAATATAGATCCAATCAAGCAGACAGGACAAGATAATAAAAACTTGAATTTAAACCTATACTAACTCGTCTGGCCAGCGTGGCACAGTATCCCAAAACTGGCCAAAACCTCCGTGTTGAGGAGAGGTCTGTGTCCAGCAGTGGACTATTTAAAGCTATTGATGATTAATGATGGAGCAGATAGGTTACCTGATGGAAAGTGACTACCACCGTTTAACCGTGGGAGAGCCACGCTTCGGCATAAATGGGCCGGCTCGACCGGAGTGATACCACGGCCTCACAGAAAACCGGTGTGAAATAGTGCTTGCGCTGTGTTTCACCGAGTGAGTGAGGATACCGGAGGCCCATACCCCAACCCCCTCCCCCTTTATCCCCTTTCGCAATCCCCCAAAGGCCGGCAACGCACTTGTGACGCTTCTAGTGTTGCAGGTGTCCATGGGTGGCGGTAATCGCTTACCATCAGGCGATACGTCTACTCGTTTGCCCGCCTATTCCATAAAAAAAAAAAAAACCACCGCCTATTGGCCGCCTCAACTATTAGTCCTTACGTATTTTTCATTCTTCGGAAGGAATACCTCTTTTCTGAATAAAACTTACCCTATGCTTTGTGTTTCTACCGAGGTATGTGAATAATTTCATAATGAACAATTCAAAAAGAAAAGTTAATTGTATGTAAAATGCGTGTGACTGTGGTCGCGCGTCAGCGGGAGCGGAACTGCGCGGCGTCAGCGCGGGTAGGTAGCAACGCGGAACTGACACCCCCGGCCTTAAACTGAAGGAATTGATCTTGCAATTGCAAATTCAGATATAGCAAAACAAAAGTTTGAAAATCAAATTTCTATAAAAATAATTACAAACAAGTTAGTCGCAAAATTTCACATATTAAACAAGATAACCAATATTTCATCTTGGATTTTTTTTTATAAATTGGCAGGAAAAAAAGTTTATGTCGTCCTATCGGTCGGAACACACGGATTCAAAGAAAATAATAGTCCAGGTCGTCCGATAAGTATGGTCATATTTTTACATCGAACCAATAGGAAAGAAAAGTTCGCGTCGTCCGATCAGTCGGACAAAGTGATCGGACCACGCGGTCATAGCCTAGCGGTTTAGGTAACTGCTCTCATTCATCTTTGCAATTTTACTGGTCATATGGATGTTTGAGTCGCTGCAGATAATACAATAAATTACAGAAAACCAGGGAACCAGGGAAACAACGTTGAGTAAATATACGAAATGAAAAAAAAAATAGACACAGCCCGTACTATAAACAATCTTTATTTTGTCAGTCAATTGTATTAGGCAATTGTGTATAATATGTAACTATTTGCTTTAAACGTTTACTTTGAAGTGCGCAAAGTGCCATACGTAGGGCTCTTGGATTTTCTTATTTTTTTCTTTTTTCTCTTTTTTTTCTCTAGGCACAGGGATACCATCGATACCTATCAGAGGCATTCTGGGTCTTCCAAAGGGGCATTCATCAAAATCAGCTCTAGTACAGGCTTCAGCGACAGCCACCACCGAGACAATAAATAAAATTATAAACAACATTATAATCATTCTATCCATCATAAACGTATACTTTTCTAAGGTTTTCGCAAAATTGTACAGTTTTAAGTAACCTTCTTCTTTGAGAGGCTCACAAGGTGATTCTAAAGCTTCGAATGGTACGGAGAATATTAATAGTACAACTATGGCTGATACCAGCGCGGAAACGAGTATTTCCGTAGATTCACTGAATTCCAGTAAAGGCTTGATTTCTACTTCAGGTTTGGTTGGAAACTCCTGGTGAAGATACAACAGCTCTACCCTCTGTTCAAAGAGCTGATCTAGATTAAAGTACTTGATAAGTCTGCAAACAATAACAAGTATGATTTATAAGACTTATTTTGAAAAAAAAACATGGGTTACATAATTAGATTAGATGATATTTTATTTTCTTTATTTTAAATATATTTATCTATAGTATATAAGTCCGCGTGGTGATGAAATAAAAATACGGAATATCACCACTCCTATTTATGTCATGGGTGTCGTAAGAGGCGACTAAGGCAGCAAATTTCGCAGGTCAAAGTAGTAGAGCCACGGAGATTTCAGCACGAATTGGCCGGCTCGACCGGGGCGGTACTACCCTCGCACAGAATATCAACGTAAAATGACGCGTTCGTGTCGTATTTCGTTGGTGACTGCAAGACCGGAGGCCCAATGATGCAGAAGCATCACTAGGCCGCCACGGTGTGGGTCACCATGCTGCATTGTTGCATTGTCTGCACGAGCAATGAATATGGTGACCAACACTCTTGGATTCTGCTTATGCTTTCCACTAGGCAGAGTAGAGTCATTTTGGGAGGACACATAAAAAAAAAAGGTGTTTGACTTCGATGCTTTGCACAATCTGAGTGAGGTTACCAGAGACAATGAGAAGAAGTAGATTTGGCCTCCGGTAACCTAACTTAGTCGGTGTTATCTTATCTAACTATACTGATGGGGTCTCGTACTGCAATTCTTCATTGCAATATCTGATAAGATCATTCGAATACATATATTGTGCTATTCGGGACTGAAATGGATGTACGTGAACACATAAATACGTTTTGGCAATTTTCTATCACTGGTTAATTATAACATTTACTTACTTTTGTACTATTAAGCGATTGAAAATCATTTTAATTTATATTCTGCTCCTCTTTAACAAAATAACTAACACTTTTAAAAACAATAACTCGTTTCACTAAACACAGAGTCACTGAATAAAACTTGTGATAGTCTAGCGATGACTTTAGAAATACTAATGGCTTTGATATGATTCTAATATTTAGGAGGTGAAATATTGTAGGTAATTAAGAAACGGTGTCATCAATTAAACCAACTCTTATCATACAATTATGTAGAACGACATCATCATTAACTACAAACCATTGTATTTTATAATACGTTTTGATTTTACCAATATCAGTCTACGAGAACGATCGTAAGGAAACTTTTTTTAGAAAGTAAGATTCTGTGTTCACTTCTAGTACCATGGTTTTTGTAAGCTGACTCTGCCTAGCTTGGGATTAAGCTGCCATGTATGTAGTGTCTAAGATTATAAAATTAATATTGTTTATCATTAAAAATGCGAACGTAGATAATACATAATATAATTATTACTTTTTGCATTTTCATATGAGTATTTACGAGAATTAATGCGTTCACGATAAAAGTATAAAGTTTTATAATCTTTAAAATGATACATTCTAAAATCAAAATCACTTGAACTTATTCCACTATTTTAATTATGTTTAGGTACACCTGACCGGTTTCGACTTATGGCATTATCAAATAATTATTATTTTAATCATCAAATTGATGAAATTAAACTTATTCTTACCACTCAACTGCTTAGATGTTCCGGTAAGGTATATTGTATTACTATAACATATCTCTCTAATGCACCTATTTTGAATATCACTATGACAGAAAGAGAATGGTAGTGGCACAAAGTTCACGGAAGTGGTACACATAGTGCATAAAGTAAAAAGGAAAATAACTAACTAGCTTTTGAAAAGAGAGCACATATGGTCCGACTAGATAAGAGTGATATCAAGACCTTAAAAAAAGTGTTTAGGTAATTGGTGTGTGAGAATCAGCTAGGCAGAGCCAGCTTACAAAAACCATGGTACTAGAAGTGAACACAGAATCTTACTTTCTAAAAAAAGTTTCCTTACGATCGTTCTCGTCTATATATGAGACTGATATTGGTAAAATCAAAACGTATTATAAAATTCAATGGTTTGTAGTTAATGATGATGTCGTTCTACATAATTGTATGATAAGAGTTGGTTTAATTGATGACACCGTTTCTTAATTACCTCCAATATCCGTCCCCTCCTGATTCTCACACAAAAGGGCAGCAACGTATTTGTAATCCGTAAGTTACAGGTATAAATAAATGAATCGACATCATCAGCCTATTGCAGTTAACGCCACTCTGATCGGTTTTGAGTTTCTCGCATTCAGCTTCTCGGCAAACGTAGTGTAGGACAGGCCAGGTGGAGTGATGATCTGCGCAAGACGGCTGGCAGAAGTTGGATGCGAAAAGCCAAAGAACCGAATCAAGTGACGTTCAATTGGAGAGGCCTATTTCCAGCAGTGGACTGCGGTATGGTGATGATGATGATGCATTCAGCTTCTTTTAATATTAGCCAGTCATCTTGCGTAAATACTCACTCCACTTGGCCTATGGGCGTCCAAATGAATGTTTTTTTTTTTTTTTTTTTTTATGTATGGCCCGCCATAATGACTCTACTCTGCCTGATGGAAAGCATAAGCAGAATCCAAGAGTGGTGGTCACCATACTCACTGCGAATGCAGACAATGCAGTATGGCGACCCACACCATGGCGGCCTAGTGATGCTACTGCATCTATTAGTCTAGTCAACAAGTATGGAACTTGTTGACTAGACTATTTGGGCCTCCGGTCTCGCACTCACCAACGAAACACGACAGCATGAACGCTGTCATTTTACGTTGAATTTCTGTGCGAGGGTAGTACCGCCCCGGTCGAGCCGGCCCATTCATGCTGAAATCAGCGTGGCTCTACTACCTACAATACAATGAATCCGATATATTCATAACCTACAAAATATAAAGCATATATAGGATTGAAAACATTGACTCAATAATTCTCAAATAACAGGTATTTAGTAGTTCATTAGTAAGCTTCTAGTAAGATATTACTGTAGTATTATCAGTAAGATAAGGTTAAATAAGAGTATTGTTCCATTAGTACTAATTGTTTACAGACGAGTCTCTACGGTCCGAGATGGAAATAATGCTGAGTTATATTGACCGTCGACCTTTTGAATTCGTGATAGCACGAGCTATGCCAGTCAATATTAAGTTACCTTTTACGATCACATCTGTCTGTATTACTTATGTCATAATATTACTGCAACTTACCTATTTTCAAGTTTTGTAAATCTTATTATACTAAAGATTGGAATAATTGCTTCATTAAAGTTTATAGTATAGCGCTAGTAACGTTTATTTAAGAGTGAATATGTGTTAAGTTATTATAATTATTTTTAAAGTAACATGGTATAAAATAAATTATGCTGTAAATGTCTTCTATTAATAAAATGTTTATTGAACCTAAAAACATATTGACTGATTTATAAAAGTTATAACTAGTTATAAGTATAAGAAAAGTGGTATCCCACCAAAAACATTTTTATGTAAAATGTTGGCAAGACGACTGCATATGGCTTACCCTGTGAAAAAGATATCAGATCTCATGTAGAGCCAAGCTTCTGAATCAATACGCCCTAACTTTACTAACCCTAACTTCACAAACTCTTCATCTCAGTAAAAAAGGAGGCAAATGACCAGATTATTCTCGCCCATGGACACCTTCTCCTGCAAGTTTTGCAACCTTCACACCTTCTACATTACACATCGCCGTCTAGCTTCGAACTAAGCAGAGCTTGTACTATAAAAGCTAGATTGACTGATAGCATACTTGTATATACTTTTTAAGCTTTTGCATAGCTTTTATCGCGGGCTTTGAGCGCGGCCGAACCAAGAAATTCCGTAACGAAAAAACCTAACACCCGAAGCTCGCACGGATCGAGACGGGCTCCGAAATCTGTCTACAAATCTATGACAGACAAAACAGTCTGGGTTTCAGAAAGTATATAGGTGTATAGGTATCTATCATATCTTTATAATGCCACACTCACCGCATGTGCGTCCCGTAAGTATACAACATGTTCAAAGAAAAAATAATACTGCATAAATAAAAACCGGTCAGCTCTGCGCTACCGAGGATGTAAGAAACGTGACTGATTATAATTGCTGTACGAGTAATTGTTGGATTTCGAACGTCATTATAATGGCAACGTTTTGATTGTAACATTTCTTGTTTGACGTTGGACGTTTGAGGTTAATAAAAAGGACTTGAAAGACGCGCGTTGTGAAAGGTAGACGATTGTATTTAGAACCGTAATTAATTGATATTAAGCTAATTGTATTGTCCATCGACCCGGTCTCTGTAGTGATTTACCGTTTGTGTGAGGTCTGGTTGGACTCGCGAGTTTTGTAGGCGCGTTCCGCGATAGCTGAAGCGAGTGAGTTGTAATTCGAATATCCGTGATAGCTGATACGAGTTTATTGTAATTCGAATACCTTGAAAGTTGTACAGCACTTTAGGAGTTTATGATTGTGTGACGACGCAGAGAAGAAACTAACCAAGAGATCTCTTGGAATGGTACGCCGAGAACAGGACGCCACACAACTCCAGTAAGTGCTTAATGATTTTAGTTTAGATTAAGAACACGGTGAAACGCCGTAAAGCTCATTCTTCTTGCCAATGGACTAAGCGAGGTAATGCTTATACTCATGGGTCCTATAGGTATTACAAGTATCACAAAGTGATTGCCCCATTGGTGAGAGGAGTGAACAGTAATAGTAGTAGTAGAAAAGTCCGACCTGTAATTGACAAAGACACTAGAACAATCGTATTATCTAGCTTATTGGATCTATCTAGCTTATTATATCATATTGTTTAGCTTAGATTGTTATGTAAAGTATAAACAAAAGAAATTTTGTGTATTGTATAGTTAATTAATTTATATTCTACTAGTGTAAATATAAAACAATGTAAAGCACATGTTACAAATGTTGTCGGTAAATTAGGCAAGCAAGACCTCGACCTAAAGCTGGGGCGTGGCGGCGTGGGCCAAGGTTAAAACCATAATACAAGATTTAATACACAATTCCAAGCAAAATATTTGAAAATTTATACACAATGTGACTTTGAGAATATTATGACTGGTAATTTACTGCTTCCATGGTTGAAAAAAAATAGTTAGTGAAGGAAAAAAGGATGTTCATTGAGAATTTTCTGTTGCATTTATGTTGTGAATAGATGCCGAATTAGATTTCAAATGTCTTTTAATAGATGCCGCTGCTGTTCCAGTACGAAGTTGGTGTAGACTAAAAGATGACTGGCGAGACTTCTATTAGCATTAGTTACAAATGCCTGCTTTCAGTTATGTTGAACTATTTTATTTTTCGTCTCCCCACCGGTGTTTGCAGCGGGGCGGTGTATCGGAATCAGACCGACTAAAACCTAACCACGCCACCTGAGAAGGGAGGGATCCGGGAACTGCTGTTATTAACACATCCGGATCATGTTGAACTACCTGGTATAAGCTTACAACAGTTACGCCCTTCTTTTTTATGACGGAATAGACTAACCAGGACATGGGTCACCTAAGATAGGACACTACTGTCGCCCATCTGACACCTGTAAGGCAATAGACGCACTTGGCATTGCCGACCTTTGAGGGTAACTACCAAGCTGGCTCATTTATGCGAGAGGTAGATTTTTTCCGAAGTAAAATGGTTCATAGTATGGTGCTTCATCTGAAGTTGGTGGAAGTTAAGTGTCAATACTATATATATGTAGTTTTGGGTGGATTCACTTTCAATGTTGTAGATCTCTTCCTTGCCAGCTCATCAGGGGCTTCATTGTTTGGTATCGTGTAGATGCCCTTGATCGTTTGTGTAACGGATCAGATCGTTTTATGAGATTTTTATTTTACGACCAGCTTTTGCCCGTGGCTTCACCCGCGTGTTTGTCAATTATCGCGATAAAGACTAGCCTATGTTCCCCAAGACTCAAAATATTGCCATGCCCAATTTCATTAAAATCGGTGTAGAGATTTATTAGGTCATTGTAGATAGGTCGTTTTATAAGGGTTTTATTACATGATATGTCCAGCTGAGATAGGAATGTTCTCAGGTAGAGTTCAAAATAGAATTTATGTTTTATTTACAACAGTCAAATCAAATTTTTCGAAGTCCTTGGAGTGTTCATGAATTATTCTGCAGAAAATGAGTAGTGACACTTGATACACACAGTTCCTTTGTTAAACAATTTAAAGGATTTAATTTTAGGTATCCGAATGGACAAAGTTAAAGATTATAGATTGCGAATTAACAATAAAGCAGACAAAAATATATAAATAAATACACATGTTAAAGAAAATTTAAACAATTATCTAGCTTTATTAAAAATGATATTGGAAAAAGGAAATGATAATGGTAATGTCGGTAATATATGATTTTATGGCTTTTTGGAGGATGTTTTTAGTGGCAATTAGTGTATGTAACGTTGTAGCAATCAATGCAAATACTTCATGATCCGAAACGATTTATCAAATTTCTAAAATTAAGCAACTGATTTTTATATTACAGGTTATTGTAACGATTTTATCAAATACGCTAGCCATTTGGGCTGTCTGTAAGTCAGGTCTCAAACAAGCTTATACTCCCTAACGTAGTGCGCCATTAAAACAAGCTGGATCAGTGAAATCTCAGCCATTGGCACGGATGGTTTTATAACTCGAATACATAATTTATTGCCTTTATCAGCCAGGATGTAGGAACACAGTTACTGAGAGTCTCTAGGATCAGTTTGTGAAATGTTATCCTACTGGTGAATATTGGGATGAAAGTCTTTTATTCAAATTTAATGGATTGCGGATAAAAATCGCTATAGGAAGTTATTTCTTTTAATAAATATGTAATAGCATCATGAGTTTCGTTGTCGAGTCGACCTTTCGTTAACTATAAATATAGTCCAACTATATACAACAAAAAAATCTATTGCTGTGAACCAGCCCGGTTCTAGCCCTTAGAACTGAACTCTTTAGAAATAAATGAAATTAAAAAACTTTTTTTAAAACAAGTTTTTATTCCAATAAAAAGAATAGTACTCGTCGAGACGAATCAAACAAGCCCAAACTGGTGTTGCGACGTTTCTTTACAGAGTTCCTATGGCCACCATCTAGCTACAGCATCAGATCATCTCCATGTTATTATAATATTGTATTGTCACGCAGTATACATATGCTCACAAAATTTCAGCAAAATCGGTTGAAGATTTCTGCTTCAAAATTGAGTTGCAAGATTCCACCCGAAGGTACATTGCAAGTTAATTAAAAGCTTGTAAAAGATTAAAGTTTATCGATAGGGATCGATATAAAGAATCGTGGGAGAGCCACGCTTGGCCTGGGCCGGCTCGACCGGAATGATACCACAGCCTCACAGAAAACCGTTGTGAAATAGCGCTTGCTCTGTATTTCACCGAGTGAGTGGGGATATCGGAGGCCCATATCCCCCTCCCCATCACCCAAAGGCCGGCAACGTACTTCTGATGCCTCTGGTGTTAGTAATCACTTACCACCAGGTGATACGTCTGCTCCTTTGCCCGCTAGTCCACAAAAAAACCTTCGAAGGAAATCATCACTGCAAAGAGAAAGCAAAATTTGAAACCAACTCTACAGTTCTATACCAACCAACCCATCTGGACAGCATGGTATAGTTGACCAAAACTAGTAAAATATTAACAAAATAAAAACCGACTTTAAGGTTCCACTCTGGATTTCTCTTGGATGCAGTCATCAGATCTTAGTGTCCTTATCATGGTACTTTAGGTACTGAGGTGCTAGGTTAAGGTGTCGATAATTCAAAGACCTTTGGGCAGTATGTGTCTCTTTATTACAATACACTGGTATTTATACTTTTACATAGATGTACATAATAAAATAGTTCGGGTAGGTCCGAATCATACGATGAGCGAGTAAGAGGTGCCATCGCTATCTCGCTCGCGCGCCGAGGACAGGTAGGCAGGACGCCTACGAAGCCCTGGCTCTGCGGTGCCGCCGCGCCGAGCGCCTTCGTCGGCTGTTGTCATTATGAACGTCACAGTACAACGCCTTGACAATAGGTTAAGTGCGCGCCGCTACAGTACCACCGTTGGGATGTCTCCTTTCCATTAAAAATACAATCATCAAAATCGGTTCATAAACGAGGAAGTTATGCGCGAACACACATAAAAAAACATATACGGTCGAATTGAGAACCTCCTCCTTTTTTGAAGTCGGTTAACAACTTATCTAAGACGAGGCTTATCTCCAGCTGTGGACTGTTAAAGACTGTTGATGTGGTTTTTTAAACTTTAATTTTAACATTTCGGACATCTAACACACAACGCCATTTAGTCCCAAGCTAAGCAGAGCTTGTGTAATGGATACTAGACAACTGATATAAATACGTATAATATACTTTTTTTAACCCACTTAAAAAAAGGAGGAGGTTCTCAATTCGACCGTATATATGTTTTTTTAATGTTTGTTCGCGGATAACTTCGTCGTTTATGAACCGATTTTGATGATTCTTTTTTTAATGGAAAGGAGATATCCCAACGGTGGTACGGTAACGGTAATAAGGACACTAAGGTCTGATGATGGCATCCAAGAGAAATCGAGTCGAACCTTGAAGTCGGTTTTTATTTTGTATAAATTTTACTTGTTGTAAATACGTACATGTTATACATAAAAAACACCCAAACTCCGAAACAAATATTTGCAGATCATATAAACATTTGGTCCGACTCGGGAATCGAATCCAAAACCTCAAGCACAGCAGTCACATACGCTTCCACTGCGCCACCGAGGCAGTTATTAAATGATGAATGGTTTCTGGTGCAATAAAAATCACTAACACTTCATTTTCTGCCCGTCCTATTCTTAGCACATTCATGTCTTGCTTCATTGGTAGAAATAAAGTTATCCCTCTAGAATACTGAAAACTGTAGAAAAGCAATCGTAAAACTGACTACTAGTTTAGCATAGTTTTATTATCCTAATTCTCATTTGACTTGTTGATTCTTCCATTTAGTAAGTAGAGATAAAGATTTTAAAAGTATAATTCTTTTTTTTTTTTTATGTATGGCCTGCCAAAATGACTCTACTCTGCCTGATGGAAAGCATAAGCAGAATCCAAGAGTGGCGGTCACCATACTCACTGCGAATGCAGACAATGCAGTATGGCGACCCACACCATGGCGGCCTAGTGATGCTGCTGCATCTTTTAGTCTAGTCAACAAGCATGGAACTTGTTGACTAGACTATTTGGGCCTCCGGTCTCGCACTCACCAACGAAACACGACAGCACGAATATCCTAGCTGATTCGGCAAACGTTGTTTTGCCGTAAAAAAATGGGTATAAAAAATAGATGTTGGTCGATTCTCAGACCTACCCGATATGCACATCAAATTTCATAGAAATCGGTCCAGCCGTTTCAGAGGAGTATGGTAACTAACTTTATGACACGAGAATTTTATAATTATACGATTAATAAATAAATGCTATGAAATATATTTAGCTTTAATTCCGCGAGACAAATATCCAGGTCTGAAAGCAGGGCACAAATCCCACCGTCATGCATTCTCACATGCACATATGGGTATCATGCATATGTACACATACAAAACAAGTGAGAAATAATTAGCATGCCATGCAACCAAACCTATACTCGACACGTGTTTCGCCCCTCCACGGGGCATCCTCAGGAGATGTTGACTCGTAGAGCGTTTGAGCTCGAATGCTTTTAAGCGATTAATAAATATACAGAATTGATGATAATAATCATTGTGTACAGGTTGTCTAAATAGTTAAACGCGTTTATCTATAAATTTATGAACAGATTTTGATTAAATAATAAAATAAAGGCTCGCAGAGTAACAAAATAAATTCATAAGATGTAACTTATACCACTATTTTTTTGGTTCTTTTAGGACAAGTTGTAGGACCAATATCAATAATTGTTTTTTTTAAGAAGTAAAATACAGTTTATAGTTCACTAGCTGCGCCCGCGACTTCGTCCGCGTGGAACAGTGACTTTGGGTAGCAGTTTTAATTATTAAGGCTAATATTATTTTAAAAATAAGACACACTTTTCACTGTTAAAAACATATTTAAGTATTTATATAAGTACATAAAATAAAAAGTATTTTGTATGAAATTATTTCGACATTCGACATGGCCAAGGCTTTCAACCTGTTCTTGCACCGTTCGCTTCTCTCCGATCTCTAAGCATTCGGTCTGCCTCTTAGAGTCGTCTCTAGATTTACTCTTTTCTTCATCAGCGCCTTCGCATTCGGGTTCTTTGCGACGGACGGCGCGGCCTCTGTTTTTCTGGAGGTAAACGCTAGCGTACCTCAGAATTCGGTCCTGTCGCCCAAGATGTTTCTTCTGCATGTCAATGACATATTAGCCCTTGGCAATATACATTGCTATGCAGACGATAGCACAGTGCATGGGCGATATTATGGATACCCTGCAGCCAAGATAGTAGACGTTGAGGAAAATGGATAGGAGATTGTCGCTGAGCTTGACCGGGTTTTGAACCGCATTTAACAATGTGGTGATGAGAATCTGGTCGAGTTCAACGTTAAGAAAACACAGGTGTGCCCGTTCTCTACCAAAAAGTCTCCGTTTCTTCCCCTCCCCACTTTTCAGAGCACTCAACTGCCACTACGGGATAAGCTCGGTGTCCTGGGCATGGATATTTGCCGAGACCTCAACCCACGGGAGTACATCGAGGGCACCACTAAGGCAGCCTGAACAGGGTGAGGCGGTTTTTGGCGCCCGAGCATTTGTGACTCCTTTATAAGACCCAGATACGCTCGTCCGTACTGTTCTCATCTTTGTGATGGATCTAGGCATTAATTTTCTCGATTTTTTGCAGCGGCAATCAGTCCGCATTATCAACAGTCCCAATACTACCGATTCCTTTGAGCCTCTGCAGTTGCGGAGAGATATCGCCTCTATGGCAGTCCTCTACCGCTTTACCATGGAGAGTGTTCTGAAGCGTTCTTCCAACTGATCCCACCTTCTCCCTTCCTCTACAGAACAACACGTGTTGGTCTTGGAAGTCACCGCCTCAGTCTTAGAAATACGCTCTCGAACCAAACGGTTTGGTTCTGCATTGTCTGCTTTCACAGCGAGTATGGTTGCCTCCACTGTTGGATTCTGCTTGAGTTTTCCCTCAGTCTGAGCAAATTCTCAATTTTTACATTTTTAAAATACTACGTTTTTGATTTGCCATCCTTTGTCAAAATATAGTGATTTAGCTGATTTGATACACGCGATTGTGCTGCCCATTTGAAAAACATGTTTTTTTTAAATGAACTGCAACTTTAACTGTCTTTGTCTTTGGGCTTTGATAATTGGTAGTGCAAATGTTGTTTTCAGCGGAAACTGCATTCTTTTAAATTGAAATTGCAAATAAGTTTGAATTATTGGAATACGGGGAATTGAAAAATTTTCTTTTACAATGTTGTACCCCAGATGTGTATTTTGTAGCCGTGTACCATTACATATCTTTGTCGCTCAACATTTCTTATTAATAGGACTGGAACATTAACTTTCAGTTTTAACTTATGGGAAGGCGCTCCTGATAATTCTAAAGATTTAAAAAACTTTATGCATAAGCTATGATATGACTGGTTCAGTTTCCCTTGCATTGTTTCCTGAGAGGTATTCGTTAACATCTTCCTCCACGTCTGACATGATCCGTTCGTTTATTTGATAACTGTCTCATTAGTCGGCGGATCAGAATATATATTATTTTTAGATCATGTGTGCTATCATATACCAGAACTCACGTCTCAGTGTAATCATGTCGTTACTGTCATTTGGCATACAATCATCTCCTATTTTTAACCGACTTCCAAAAAGGAGGAGGTTCTAGGTTCCACTGTATGTATTTTTTTTTTTTTTTTTTTTTTTTATGTATGTTACCTGATTACTCCGTCAGTTGTGGACCGATTTTGAATTTTTTTTTTGTATTCGACAGGGTATGCTTCCGTGGTGGTCCCATTGCCAGCATATCAGGATCTGATGATGGGATCCCAGGGAAATCGAGGGAAACCCTAATTTTTTATAGGCACATACTATGTTTTTCGTATATTTTCTGAAGTTACACCGGTATTTGCGTCTGGTAGTCATCATTTTATGATGATGAGCTGATGATGTAAGGTACCACTCCTTAACGGTTAGGAGTTGGAGGGTAAATCTTTAAATATCATATGTATATAAGTTACCTTTAGTCGTATTCTTACAAATTATTAAGGTAAGCTGATGATGGAAGGTGGAAGGTACAACTCCTCAACGGTTAGGAGTTGGAGAATAATTCTTTGAATTTCATACGTATCTAAAGACCTTCAGTCGTATACTTTCAAGCTATTAAGGTGAGCTGATGATAGAAGATTAAACTCTTCAACAGTTAGGGATTAGAGGATGATTTTAATATTACACGTACCTTAATTTGTATTCTTGATGATGAAATTTGATGAAATAATTCAACTTACTACTTACTTACGATTGTTTGCACTAAAAACTGTAAAATAAAAACTTTTTATAAAAAAAAAAAAAACCGACTTCCAAAAACATCCAACGAAAACTCTCTGTCAAAAAACACTTAAAAGCGTAAAATAAACTGGTTCTTCATAAATTGCCTATACCTAATTCTTTATTCATTTAAATAGTAGTATTATAATGGGTGCTAGGTACCTAAAATCTGTTTGAAGTCGGTGCTAAGCCAAAAAGAATACAAACGAACAATTACAAAAGTCTAAGCGATAGTCACTTGGCACCGACTTCAAACAGATTTTAGGTACCTAGCACCCATTATAATACTACTATTTAAATGAATAAAGAATTAGGTATAGGCAATTTATGAAGAACCAGTTTATTTAACGCTTTTAAGTGTTTTTTGACAGAGAGTTTTCGTTGGATGTTTTTGGAAGTCGGTTTTTTTTTTTTTTATTAGAAGAGCATTTGCATATTGACACTGCTCATAAATCATTGTGAAGTTGTACTCGCATAATTGTAGTAACACAAAACTTTTTAACATGTACCCATAATACATATGTTTCATACAGGCATTTATTTCATCTTGCGGCGTACCCCTTTTGCTTTTTTTGTGTTTAAATCCCGCCGGATACTTTCCTTCGGATTTTTTCACGAAGAAAATTATTTGAATAAACAAAAAATCATGGAAACAAATCGAATCCTAGTGAATAATAACGAATTTGTAGTAGCAAAATTCAACATCCGCATGCGGCACAGTCGTCTGCCCTCACATGTCTGCCCGTTCGGGTAAGCACATTTAGGCATATTGTGATAACTCAGTAAATGTTACATCTGAATAGCTCTAATATTTTGTCTCCTGTCCCAAACTCATGAAACATTTTTGCAAACCTTGCATCATCATCATCAGCCTATCGCAATCCACTGCTGGACATAGGCCTTGCCTTGCCTTCACAAACCTTGCATATTTCCATACAAACTTTCATCCCCTATTGCTATTTTACCTCCTTGATCTTAAAATTTTTACGAAATTTAAATGACATTTTTATTTATATGTAATCAACAACCTAAAAAATAAAGTTTAAGATTTTAGCTTAAAATGACGATACTGTATACACTGTTTTGTAATTTGTCTTATTTATTTCTATTAATATAATGAACATACAAATCATATTTATGAATGTATGTTATTTATTATATTATTATTATCATATTAATTTAAGTCTTCGTTGAAAAGGGAGAAATATTTTTAATGAATTTGACATCCTTGTTACCTCGTTGCCAAGAGTGTCCGGTGTACCGGGCGGTGTCACCAAGGTAATGCGCAGGCGTGTGGCGATTAAACCACCACTCTTCTATACAATCTTTCATCCCCCCTTTCAACCCCTTATTACCTTTTTTTCGCAATAAAAAGTAGCCTATGTCCTTTCTCAGGCTCAGACAGACTACCTGTGTACCAAATTTCATTGTAATCGGTGCAGCGGTTTGGCCGTGAAAGCAAGACAGACAGACAGACAGAGTTACTTTCGCATTTATAATATAAAGTATGGAAGTATGGATAGCCTTCCTCGATAAATGGGCTATCTAACACTGAAATAAGTTTTCAAATTGTACCAGTAGTTCCTGAGATTAGCGCGTCCAAACAAATAAACAAACTCTTCAGCTTTATATATTAGTATAGATGTATTTATTATACTCTTCTAAGATCTAATACTCATAATAAACAACACAATTATTTAGATAAAGATTAATATTAGGTATTATGTTGATAAAAACTCTTTGGCAAATAACTCATTATTAGGTACCAACTCTTAGCGTCTTTTACTCGTGATAACTTCTAAACGAAATGTCGGATTGGGATGAAACAAAAAGTATTTTACTTCTACATAAATACCCTTGATAACATGATACTTAATTTGGATAAGGATTAATATTACGATACACATTTAACGTAGTTTCTTTCTTCAGACGATTTAATATTTTTTCGAACACAAAAGCGGTTATTGTGTCTAAACCATGATAGTTAGATATATGCTCTCGCGGACTTTTTTGTAGATCTAAATGGGCCCTACAAACCCGTAATACATTATTTTGTTCTATTGTCAATAGTCTTTGCAGCGCACGCAAAAATAGGTTTTCGATTTCACACCTTGGGTTAGAAAATAGCAATTTTCTTACGGATCCCTAATTTTTTTGAAAATAAAATATAGCCTATAGCCTTCCTCGATAAATGGACTATCCAACACTGAAAGAATTTTTCAAATCGGACCAGTAGTTCCTGAGATTAGCGCGTTCAAACAAACAAACAAACAAACAAACAAACAAACAAACAAACAAACTCTGCAGCTTTATAATATTAGTATAGATTATTACCACCGCATTTATCTTAAACGACAGTTAAAGTAATAGTGAAGTTCTAAAATTGCAGTAGCGCCACGCTGATATCAGTACGAACGGGCCGGCTTGACCGGGGTGGTACTATCCTTCCACAGAAGACCAATCTAAAATGATAGCATTCGTGCTGTCGTTTTTCGTAGGTGAGTGCGAAACTGGAGACCGCATGATTGAGGAAAATCTCAATAGACAGCCATAGTGTGGTCACTATGCAGCGTAGTGATCACTGTCACCATACAGCGTAGTGATTTTGTCTTGAATTCTGCTCATGCTTTCCATCAGTTGGAGTCACTTTGACAGACAAAAAAAAACATAAAACAATCGGCATTTTCTGTAAAAAGATATTCAGTCAAAGGTGAAACTGCACTGTGAAACCGACTGCCCGGTTGACATTTAAGTGGTCGCCACGCCGCCCTGCTGCTTGCTACTGCGCTAAGTGTTGTGGGTTCACATCCTACATAGGACAACACTTTGTGTGATCCACAAGTTGTTGTACTAAGTCTGGGTGTACTTTGTGTCCCATTCATTTATGTTCGTGAAGTCTTCCGTGACACAGGATGTATATATTCCTAAGGCGGGAGTTGTCTTTTAAAAAAAATGAAAATGAAACTACTTTTCTTCTAAGCATGAACATCACATTACCTTTTATCGTATATGCTTATGTAAAAAGTCCGTACGTAATCACAAAATGTAATAAGGCATCAGTCGTAAATTGTGAATAATGTGACATATCATCAAGCTTACAATATCTACACGATATTCTATGAATTATTCATAAATATACAACCTCTGAACAACAGCAAACACTACTTTTAATAGACCGCTACCGCCATTATTAATGTTTCGCGAAAGGGCTCAAGTTAGTTTAGTCGAGGCAAGTTCGCGATAAATGATGAATTTTAAAAGAACTCTATTTCAGAAGAAGATTTACTGTAATGGGGATCAGGGTGAACTGGATACTGAAATCTCATTGGTGCGACACAATAGGATGCCATCAATCATGGTAAGATTACAAGGTTGACATGACATCAATGCTGAGTTGGGGTATGTTTTAAAATTCGAATGAGTTTTTTTTTCTAATAAAACGAGATGTGTTGGTATTATTTTGTAAATAAAGCTATTCTTTATACTATAAACACATTTACGGACATGATAATGGAGAATTAGAGAGGCTGGAAGGTACGGCAACTGAACCGAATTGATGCTATTTTCAAAATCTCACAGAAAATGAATATTACTAGAATGAAGTAAAAATAATCTCCTCAGATCTTGAATAAACACTTGCTACCTACTATTTTTTTATATTGTTAGCTGTATTATTATAAGAGGCATGTATTTTGTATTTTCCTACTTATGTCTATAATTACTACATTTCGCCTTCGCTTCGCTCGCATTTAATAAAAAGTATCACATGTTACTTCTAATACGTCCTAGAATATGAGTACAAAGTTTCATGATGATCGGTTAACTAGTTTTCGCGTGAAAGCATAACAAACAAACTTACATTCACATTTATAATAGTAAGGATGATGTGTTGGTGATTCCAAATAAAAAAACATTTAAATGAAACGTGCTTCTTCTGTTCGAGTATATTCATAATTTCATAAATCTAAAGTTGATGTACGTTGGTGTACTAAACACACGTCGCATAGGAGAATAAAAGTATCTTGTATTTCTGTAACTTATCAAGCTTTTTTTTTAAAAGACCGCATTTGCATTACAAACATACATAAAATGGACACAACGAACACCCAGACTCAGACCCGTGTAGGATTTGAACCCACAATACTTGACGCAGTAGAGAGTGACGTGGTGACCGTTTGAACCACTAGGCCAACTGTGCAGTCAAATTTGATAATCTATTTGAAATTACTAGCTAATGTAGCTGTACTACAAAATAATATGCATCGATTTTTTAATGATCATACTCACTTCACCATAATGAATAAATGAAAGCAGTGTCACAAAAATATTAGCATACTTAAATTTTTCATTTAAATAGCCCCTTCAAAATACCTATAAGCAATAAAAATGTCTTAGAACAATAACTGGGATTACATAAACAAATAAAACTCAAGAAGGCAGTTAAAGTATTTTATCTGTTATGAATATAATCCTCTTTTTATAGCGATATTAAAATTGGACTGAATTAGGGTCGTGCACATCCGCAAAACATACTTGAAATTTAAATTTTAACAAAAAAAAAGTCGTAAGGACTGTCGATAGAAGTGAAAACTTATAACTTAGAATGTTATTTGTTAAATTAATGTGTGAAATTAGAAATTTCATAATTAAGTATTTTGTATTTTAAATCGAGTAAGCATTTAATAATTAAATTAAAAAATATATATTTGTTTTGCGAAAGTTTGTCAGTATGGATGGATGGATGTTTGTTACTGCATTTCTTTTTTGTAACGTGGATATTCTCAGGGGCCTTTATCTTATTAAGAATGACAATGAAGCTATAAACTTAAGTCGAACCAAACAATACCACTTTAAACAATCCTCTAAAAATCTTTACAGATCTTAGTGTTAGAAATTCACGCCAAAGTCCAGTTAAGACACTTTTAGTTGAATTATTTTATTATTAGCTGACCCGGCGAACTTCGTACCGCCATATTTACATATCTGTCTCAGCTTCTCACAGGCAGTGTACAGTCGCGGACAAAGAAAAAGACTTTTCCCGTTATTTCTTTTCTTTCTAGCAAAAAAAGAATGAAAGAAATCGGACTATGTGTTATTGAATTACAACTAAGTACATATTTTTACTTTCATCCCCTCTCTCCAGGAAACCGTGCTGAATTTCGGGATAAAAAGTATTCCATGTCCTACCTCGTAGTATGAACTCAAATCATGCTAAGTTTCATTTGAATCCATTCAGTAGTTTCAGCGAGATGCGCGGCCAAGATACAGACAGACAGACAAAAATGAAAAAAATACAGTTTTGGCTTAAGTATTGATTATAGAGAGCCCTCCAAAAAAAAATTCCAAATATCTTTAATGTACAGAATTGGACCTGTTACATTTTTATTATAAGTATAGATTGCTATCGTACTATAGTAACCTCAGAGATAGTATAGCTTTTAATGAGCAACGGTATTTATTTTTAACAGTAAAGGAGACATAAAATCTTAAGGAGACTTCGAAAGGATTATCTTTTCGGGCCTTTATTTTTATTATTTTAAGGGCTAATTGTAAATACCCTTTCTTTACATCTGGCATCTCTTTATATTCATTCAAATATATAAGTTTTTAAGCTTTTATCGCGGGCTTTGAGGCCTTTAAGCGCGGCGACCGAATCTAGAAATTCCGTAACGTAACGAAAATAAAACCTGACACCCGATGCTCGCACGGATCAAGACGAGCTGCTCCGAACGACGAATCAACGAATCTGAGAGAAAGAACAGAGACAAACAGAATATGTCAACAGCCGGCCGCACAGGCGTATTGAAATACGTCAAGGGAGATTCGTTGCCATGGAAACGAAGATTTGTTATGTCATATAATGTATAAAATTATTCATGGTAGCCATACACTACTGCAGAATTAAAAAATAAATAAATAATTAAAATTGCATAAGTTGATAAAAAATGCTATGCAATAGCTTTACCGCGGCAGTCCTCGAGTGGCACATGTCCTTTTTTTCAGTTAATGCGGATATTGTAAAAGCTAAATACCTATGTTTCATATGTACGAAGATCTGACCTGCTTGTATTAAGCTTATTTTTAAGATAACATAAATAACTAGCTGACGCCCGCGAATTCGCCCGCGTGTATATCGGTTTTCGCGGCAAATAGTAGCCTATGTGTTATTCCAGGGTGTCAGCTTTCTTCATACCTTATTTTATCCAAATTGGTCCTGCCGTAAGCGCGTGAAGATGTAACAAACATACACACTCACAAACTTTCACCTTTATAATACTATAATATTAGTGTGATTGTTATTTTTAGTCTTATATATGACTAGCTTTTGCACGCGGCTTTGCTCGCGCAGACTTTCATCCCCTGATTTACCCCCTTAGGGGTTAAATTTCAAAAACTCCTTTCTTAGTGCTCACTTACGTTATATAAAGAACCTACATGCAAAATTTCAGGATTCTAGCTTCAGCGGTTTGGGCTGTGCGTTGATCTCTGGATATGTCAGTCAGTCACCTTACTCTTTTATATATATATAGATTTTTTTTATTCAAAAATGAAATCATAAACTCTAGTCCCATTTCCAACAATGAATTAATTCGTGAAACGACAAAGTGGTCGTGCAATTTAACTTCTGCGGACTTTCGTTTGGCCCAAGGGACGCGGGACTTTGATTGATGACCTAAGTTTCATCTGTTGGCCTTTAAATTAGACTACGTTCTCTTATTGCATAATATAAATAAGTTATTCTTTAGGTTTTGTTTTAATATTGTAATGTTCATAACTTCTATTCCAAAAAAATAAATGTATACGTTTTTTATCCCTATTGAAGAAAGGCAGTTAGGAAGTCATCTTTTTTTATACTACTACGGCGAATCTTAAAGAAAGGGTAATAGTTTTAGCAGTATATGTATGTTTGTATGTTCCACTACAGCGTTAAAACTACTGAACCGATTTTAACGAAATTAAATGTCAATAGATTCGCTATAATGACCCGGGTGACATAGGCTATTTTTTATAAAATACATATATTTACGGGTTAATGTGGGATCTTCAAACATTTTTTTTATATTCGTTATCTCATAATCCAATTTTTTTCTCTGAATTAAAGATGTTTATTTTATCTCTTGTAAAGAATTTAAAAACCAAACTTATGTTTTACATTTTATAGACATACGCGATATCAAAAAGACCACGAAATCTGACGTATTAAATAACCATTTATAACGTTAACATTTTTTATTGTTTTCGATCAAACCATAATAAATTCGTGTAAACAATCTTCATTAAAACACATTTACAAAGTGCAGTTCGTAATTTCTGTACAATACATTCGAGAATGTCGAGACAGTCCCACATTAATACGAAATTAGTCAACTTCGGCAAGCCCAGCCCACAGTGCGAGCCAATAAATAAATCAATTGCAAATAATACCGCTAGACAAGACCATTTTGTTCCACAGACACTGTGAAGAATAGATCGTATAAAACTGTTTCAATATCTAGAGAATAATAGTTTCAGAATGTATTGTTGTATACTACGAGATTTATTTTCAATGAATAAAATAAAATCATGAATCTTCTAAAATGTTGAGAGCCAACTCTCTCCATTAAAATTTTGAATAATGCGATGTTTTGTTCAATTTACAATATACTCGTACGATTCTATGCAATTCAGAAATCAGAAGATTTTGTTTTCGTTGTATAATTTGAATTCTTTTACATACAATTTAGATAAATAGTTCTACAGTGGAGGAACGGGTGTCATGTCCCTCCATCACAAAGGGAGGATCTTCCAACCAGGCGAGGTGATCATGCCTGGCGGGCCAGCTGCCCAACGGTTGATGTTGAGATTATATATATAATTGTTAATTGGCGCGAGAACTTCTCTTGCGCGATTCAGGATTGATAGTTTCTTCGTATTGTACGTTACTTCGTAGTTCAGTGTAACTTTTGGTTGATGGCGCTGTAGTGTGCTTCTGTTTGCGTTGTATGTGGAAGTCGCCACACTACTATTAAAGATTATACTCTCGATTGTCGGCACTTGATGGAATTTGCTGAAATACATTCTAAAATTAAACTCACTTGTACTTATTTCACTATTTTAATTAACTTTAACCCTGATAAGTTACGCCCTATGGCATTATCAAAGTTAAAGAACCTTTAATTTTAGAATGTAATTAAAGATTAACTTTAAGTGTATTGTTCATCGTCGGGTTTCACATTGTGTAATTATTCTTTACAATTTTTTCTTTAATTTAGAAAGTAATTTTAGTTTATCAACGTGCCGCCTCTATGAGTATTCCTACTGTGAACATGTGGGCTATTCGGAACAGTCGATATAAATAAAGAGATTATGTTTGCGTGAAACGTACTTGTATTGTTGGTATAATTATAACAATTATGATGTGTAGTAGTTTTAAAAAGGTTTAAATTAAAAGGTTGACTGTTTAGTACTACTATAAAATATATTATAAATGTGAATGTAAGTTTTATTGTTATGCTTTCACGCGAAAACTACTTAACATCATGAAACTTTGTACACATATTCTTGGAGGTATTAGAAGTAACATAGAATACTTTTTATTTAATGCGAGCGAAGCCACGGGCGAAAGCTAGTATCTCATAAAACAACTGGCAGAATGATCATCCACATAATTGTTAACTCATATTCTTCTTAAACCTATTTGTGTATGTATGTATAAAAGTTTATATGTATTTAGTTGTACTGTGGGGGAACGGGTATCATGTCCCTCCAACACAGAGGGAGGATCCTCCGACCAGGCGATGTGATCATCACGGTTGATGTTGGGATGTTGTGTATATGTTAATCGGCGCTAGGTTAACTAGCGCTAGGTAGGTAGTAGAGCCACGCTGATTTCAGCACGAATGGGCCGGCTCGACCGGGGCGGTACTACCCTCGCACAGAAAATCAACGTAAAATGACAGCGATCGTGCTGTCGTGTTTCGTTGGTGAGTGCGAGACCGGAGGCCCAAATAGTCTAGTCAACAAGTTCCATACTTGTTGACTAGACTAAAAGATGCAGCAGCATCACTAGGCCGCCATGGTGTGGGTCGCCATACTGCATTGTCTGCATTCGCAGTGAGTATGGTGACCACCACTCTTGGATTCTGCTTATGCTTTCCATCAGGCAGAGCAGAGTCATTATGGCGGGCCATACATAAAAAAAAAAAAAAAAAAAACTAACTAGGCTAACTTCTATTACGCGATTAAGGATTGGTAGTTTCTTGGTATTGTACGTTACTCCGGAGTTCAGTGTAACTTCGGTAGATGGCGCTGTAGTATATTTCTGTTGCGCTGTATGTGGAAGTCGCCACGGTACGTATAATATGTATTAGTTCTTGTGCGTATATAAGTATTATGTGTATTTGCTATGTTACTTAATCTGTTTATTTTATTATAATTTTTAACCAAAATGCACATACATACTGTCTGTTTTCTCTGCATCGTCCACTTACAAGTCATAATACTTAATGCAGACTGCATTCTCCGTAGAGAATGCAGTCTGCATTAAGTCTGCCAATGAACCAAAAGTGCATGATATATTAAATAAATAAATATATAATTTAAAAAGTACTGAGATACTCAGTTTTTGAAATAACAACAAATGTTGAGTATATTTCTTCATGCCAAAACTATTACAGTTCCTTTTCTCTTTAGTAGTAGGATAAAAAAATAAGGTCAAAGGTCAACTAGCAAGTATAATCTAAGGCTGTACTAATGTATATATGTATGTAATAGGTAAGTAAATAAACTGTTGCTAGATGTATATTCTCTGTGAATGTTGATAAATGTGTTTGGTGAGCTGTCAATACTGTGCCTGCGTTAATATATGGCTTCTGTTATGATTTACGATCGTCACTTCATTAGCCGTAACAGCTCTATCTTGTATGGTTGCTATATTTAGATACCATGTCTTTATTAACTACCTGTGATATGCATCTAGGTTTATAACTTTTATATCTATATGTCGGAGACACAAGAATAAACGAGAACATGAATGACAGATACAGCCAATCTGGACCAAAGCCAAACACTAATCACTACTAAACGGATACGAATTAACTTAAACACCATCAGCAACCCCCCATGAGGGGATTGGGGCAACGCTCACCCCTCCGCGATGCCCTGTGGAATTCGCCACCTAGGCTAGTAATTCCCCCACTGATAAATATCGCCTCATACACACAATATAAAACACAGAGATACAATAAATCACAAATCAAATAATAGATATGGTCGTCGCGAGATCTGAAGAGAACTGTGTTCTGTTGCCGAACTAGCCGCTTTATATAGAGTGTTCCGTAGTGTTCGATAGTGGCAAATGTTTGTATCACTTTTATTATTTGGATACCCTCACTCCGACACGGCCGTCCTGACGTATTACACGTCCTCGTGTGATGTTGAAGGCATCATCATCATTATCCGCAGAAAAGAAAGAGATTTTTGTGTTGTTCGGCCACTGCTGACCAAGGACATTGGGTACATTATTACATTTTATCTTCTGTGGAACAACTTCATTTAGGACATTCTCATAAAATAGGCTTTTCGTCATCAAATCTGAATGCTAATAGACTTCTCGCTACATACTAAATTAATAACAGCAGTAAGTAGTATCGCAACAGTCACCTCACCGTTTATCGCGTTACACATTTTTGGATTATTATTATTAACAATATCTACATGGCCTCTTATTCTACCAATTTCACTTTTCAATGGCCACCTCGCCTTTCAGTGGCCACCTCGCCTTTCAGTGGCCACCTCGCCTTTCAGTGGCCACCTCGCCTTTCAGTGGCCACCTCGCCTTTCAGTGGCCACCTCGCCTTTCAGTGGCCACCTCGCCTTTCAGTGGCCACCTCGCCTTTCGCAAAACTTAACTAAACTTTAACAACCACCACGCTGATAGGATATCTCATATCTCATTATAGAGACTACTCGCCACACAATTACAACTCAATTTCATTCCATTGCATCAGCATTAATTAACCCTTGATTATCATCATTGCATCAACATCAATAGGGACTTGATCTACAGGGATTTTCCTCACTATTATCAATGCCAGACAAATCTACCTCCTCGGGTATATCACTTAAAGGAAACTCTCGTATACGAACGCAAGCGCATTTGTAGATTCTGTTACTAGTTAAAGATTTCAAAGTATAACGATCGCCATCGAGCAACTCTAAAATTGAAACGGTCCTTTATACTTAGGATTTAACTTTGTCTAATTTCTTTCTTAACTTTGAATCAAAACTAAGTTACTGAGATCAAACTTTACTAATTTACACTTTCCCTATCAAATGTCACATACGTGTACACACAGTATCTCTCTCACTCTGCCATATCTGACCTCACTGTCTATTCTGTCTCAATAAAACAGTACACTACTGAACAGCAAAAGAAAACAGTAACATCATTATTAAAATCAAAACAACATAAAATAAGAACTTTAGTAATTGACTACTGCTGCAAATTCTCAAAGCAATCCAAATAAATAGTATCGTAGGTCACACCCTGTGACCACCACAAATGTAACAGTTAAGTCCGACCAGTTTTTTTTATCTTTACTGAAAATATCGACATTTCATCACAAAATAAAACGGTAATTATAATTCGAGTCACAACTATCACAAAGTGGTAAAAATAATAATCTAAAAAAAATGTTAACAATAGCTACAATCAAAGATGAATCCGCCTTAAATTAAAAATCACATCAAAATCGTAAATTTAAATTTAAAAAAAAAACTTATGCAGCATCAGGTCGAAGTCATCAATTACATAATTGTCATTCAACGATTATACTGGCACGTTTTGCAGACATTCGGTTTTTCTTCCCCACTTTCACCCCCACAACTTTTTAAACGACTCAACCGATTTTCATGAAACATGTCTAAGAACACTCGCACGTACCTCACCTTTCATACAAAAAAACTAAATTGAATTCGCTTCATCCGTTCGCGAGCTACGGTGCCACAGACAGACACACGTCAAACTTATAACACCCCTCTTTTTGCGTCGGGGTTTAAAAATAAGAAATAAATTTAAACAATAAACAAACAGCATGTGCAGAACGGGTAATTCAATCCACCTCCATCACAGATATTCTGCTATGATATAATACTACACTATACTTCCGAAATAGTCTACCTTTGTACCGATGTCACCAATAGAAACGATCTTATTATTTTAAGAACAAAATTATTTTCGAAAACTGCAAATGAAAACCTTAATGCAAACAGATTCTCATTCTTCTCTTTAAATAATTATGTCGTTTGAAATACAGTAATCGTGTACTACATGAAACAATAACCGCAATGAATAAATCTGGATTAAAACTGTTCATAGAATTTCGATGTTACAATAAGTGCGGGCATTACCTACCCTCAATAATGTTACTGCACAATATTGTCCATTTTCGAATCAAAATCACTTTCACTTATTCCACTATTTTATTTTTGTTTACACAAAAATCAACAATCAATCAAACAATCGAGAGTATAAATTACACAATATTGTCGTTTGCCTAGAAACTCATCTGACAGAACTTATCTTATTAAAGAGCACTCAGCACAAAATAAAAATAGTACGACTCACCGGATTGTTGGAGTTGTCCGTACATACCGGTTACTTCCCAGTTACCGATGCGTTGCTTTTAATACCGCACGCTGCCGCTGTTGTAGGCCGCACGTCTCATAAACCGTTCGTACGCGAAAAGGCTATACCGACACTTTGACACTATGTGAGCGTTCTCGCTTACAAAAATTTAACAAATGACACCTCGTACGATTTTCGAGCGGAGGGTAGTTCGACCGCTCGCCGCGACTGACGATCCGTTACACTCTCAAACATTGTGGGCAAATGAGATTCAGATCGCACTTCTGATGTCGGAGACACAAGAATAAACGAGAACATGAATGACAGATACAGCTAATCTGGACCAAAGCCAAACACTAATCACTACTAAACGGATACGAATTAACTTAAACACCATCAGCAACCCCCCATGAGGGGATTGGGGCAACGCTCACCCCTCCGCGATGCCCTGTGGAATTCGCCACCTAGGCTAGTAATTCCCCCACTGATAAATATCGCCTCATACACACAATATAAAACACAGAGATACAATAAATCACAAATCAAATAATAGATATGGTCTTCGCGAGATCTGAAGAGAACTGTGTTCTGTTGCCGAACTAGCCGCTTTATATAGAGTGTTCCGTAGTGTTCGATAGTGGCAAATGTTTGTATCACTTTTATTATTTGGATACCCTCACTCCGACATATATATATTTAACCGACTTCAAAAAAAGGAGGTTTCTCAATTCGACCGTATATTTTTTTTATGTGTATGCGCGGATAACTTCGTCGTTTATGAACCGATTTTGATGATTCTTTTTTGAATAGAAAGGAGATATCCCAACGATGGTACCATGATAAGAACACTAAGATCTGATGATGGAATCCAAGAGAAATGGAGTAGAACCTTGAAGTCGGATTTTATTTTGTTAAAATTTTACTTCTGTTATTTCTTATTGATGCCTGATACATTGGATGCAATTGATTTAGAAGAGAATGAAAGAGAAGTTTTTCGAAACTTTTTTTTAAATGTAATGGGGCACCTTATTTCTTGCGTTCTTTGGCAACAAAAGTTTGACTATGCTTTTGGTAAATATTTGAATGATTGTTCCACAACTTCTTTATCGCAGAAGAAAACAACAAAAAGTAAATAGAATATTATACTTTACTAGCGGACCCACACAACCTCGTTTGCGTCTCCTATTGCCCGTAGCGTGATAATATTCCCCCGTTTTTGAAACATTTTTCATTGGTGCTCCGCTCCTATTGGTCATAGCGTGATGATATATAGCCTATCACCTTCCTCGATAAATGGGCTATCTAACACTGAAAGAATTTTTCAAATCGGACCAGTAGTTCCTGAGATTAGCGCGTTCAAATAAACAAACAAACAAACAAACTCTTCAGCTTTATATTTAGTATTGCTTGAAGTAAGAACGACGCTCAACGCGTGTCTTCAGAAACTTCAGAAAGACGCTCTAAATAACCACAATGTTCCACTACATTGTGAGTATTTAGAGCGTCTTTTTGAAGTTTAGAGAATGAGATTATAACAACACTGGTTACAAGCTATAATTTTCAATGTTTATTAGGTACGAATTTTGACCCCCGATACCTAATAGGGTTCAAAATGTACATATGTATCTTCAGTGTTCCATAATAAATATGGTAGCCCCGTTCTGACCACGAATCCAAAAGGTAGCTATAGGAAATTGTTGACCAAACAAGATTGATTCTAGTTTGGTCAAGTTTAGCTCATTTGTTTTGCTTGATAATATTGATTGATTTATAGAAACACTAAAAAATACCGAGTGATCTAAAGATTCGAAAGGTCATCTATTTATTTTGCTGCACGTTTGGCCTAGTGGTTTAACGGTCACCACGCCGTTTCCTACTTCGCCAAGAGTCGTGGGTTCAAATCCCACGTAGGACAACACTTTGTGTGATCCACAAATTGTTGTTCTGAGTCTGGGTGTTCTTTGTGTCCGTTTCATGTATGTTTGTAAAGTCCCCCGCGACACAGAATTTATTCCTAGTGCGGGAGTTGTCTTTTAAAAACAAAGAAAAAAAAAAAATTTAAGGCATTTTATAACAGGTAAAAAACAATTAAGCAAGATGATAATAAGCATAATACAGGTTTAGTGCTTATTAGTACCCTTCCATAATCACAGAACACGATATTTGAAGGTTAACTAAATAAAACTTATGATTATTTAATATATACTCTCGATTATCGGCACTTGATGGAAATTGTTATAATACATTCTAGAATTAAAATCACTAACCTTTGATGACCTCAGTAACCTTTGATAATGCCATAAGGCGAAACCGGTCAGGTGTTAACAAAAATAAAATAGTGGAATAGGTACAAGTGATTTTAATTCTAGAACATATAATGTACTTAGAAGACATAGAACGTAAATAAGAACCTGTGCATCGTAGTAAAATATTAGTAACTTCTAGTAGAAAAAGTTGTTCAAATGACTACAATTGTTTGAATAAATTAATTTATTGAGTTAACTGCGTTATAACAATGACATACGTTATAACTAGAGCGTAAAAACAAATAGGTATGTTCATATTACAAGGTATGACTCGGGCGATTCTGTAGTTAATTATTATTATTGTTTGAATAAATTAATTTATTGAGTTAACTGCGTTATAACAATGACATACGTTATAACTAGAGCGTAAAAACAAATAGGTATGTTCATATTACAAGGTATGACTCGGGCGATTCTGTAGTTAATTATTATTCTTGTTTGAATAAATTAATTTATTGAATTAACTGCGTTATAACAATGACATACGTTATGACTAGAGCGTAAAAACAAATAGGTATGTTCATATTACAAGGTATGACTCGGGCGATTCTGTAGTTGAAGGGACGAAGGTTCATGTATTGTAAGGCTGCCTCCAATTCCGACTTGAGCGTTTCGTCTGTGAAACATAAGATATTTATAAGAAGACGTATTGCTATAACAAATAAATATTTCGGACATCTAACACACAACGCCATCTAGTTCCAAAGCTAAGCAGAGCTTGTGTTACGGGTAGTAGACAACTAATATAAATACGTATATATTTTTTTGTAAATACATACATATTATACATAGAAAACACCCAAACTCCGAAACAAATATTTGCAGAATATCCAAACATTTGGACCGAGCTAGGAATCGAACCTTTAGCACTGCAGTCGCTATCGAGAAGTTCTTAATTTATCATAAGAAAAGTATTCTAGGATGGTTTGACGATCATTGGGGCTTCAAAAAAGGTTGAAAATACCAGTTCCTACTCTTTTCATATTCCGATAAAGAAGAAGGCGATATTTCCTTTGGAAAGGATGAAACTTTTCATTGGTTTTGTATTTATTAGAAAGTAGATACGCTGATTGCTTATATTGTTGAGTAATTTTATGCTTAAATAAAATTTTCTGCCTAATATATAATAAAGTTATTTACACATATAAATTACGCATGATTAAAAAAGTCTTTGGAATAAATTAAATTAAAAAGCTTTTTAAAAACAAGCTTTTACTGGAATGCCTCGAGACGAATCAATCGAGACCAAACTCGATGATGTTGCGACGTTTCCTTACAGAGTTCCTATGGCCACCTTCCAGCTCCAGAATCAGATCAGCTCCATGTCATTATAATATTGTATTGTCACGCTGTATATATATGCTTGCAAAATCGGTTGAAGATATCTGCTTCAAAATTGAGTTAGAAGATTCCACCCAAACATACAAGCATACATACATACATTGCAAGTTAATAAAAACCTTGTAATTATAGACCTAAAGTGGATGAAAACGATCGTGTTAAAGTGAACAAAGAAAAATAATTACCTGAGCATCTCATTAGCTGTTTTATAAGTACAGCTTTTATGTTTTCTGCTTCGTTTTTAGCCAGCTCCACTGTTCCTACAATGTAGATGAGGATATGCACGACTTGAGATACCTCCAAGAACAATGAAATTGCGTACAGTGATATTCTCTGAAATATTTGTAAATAAATCTAAGATAATAAGTTCAGGAAGCACTAAAAACAAAGTTAGGACCTACGTTAGAATTTTCTCATTATTGTTGAAATTGTAATTAAACAGAAATATACTTACTTCTTTAATAAGTGTTTTAATAAATGTTACGGATCGCAGAAGACACCTTGAAAAGCCTGTTGAGAGGCATACGACAAGCTGTAAAAGTATTATAATTAAATCAACCTAGAGATCTTTTTTTTTATGGAATGGGCGGGGAAACGAGCAGACGTATCGCCTGATGGTAAGCGATTACCGCTGCCCATGGACACCTGCAAGCGTCACAAGTGCGTTGCCGGCCTTTTGGGGGATGGGGGGGAGGTAGGGGTAAGGGATTGGGGTATGAGCCTCCGGTATTCTTACTCACTCGGTGAAACACAGCGCAAGCACTATTTCACACCGGTTTTCTGTGAGGCCGTGGTTACGATGAATTAATATGAGATATATAGAATAAAAAATAAAAATATAATAGAGAATATAAAAAAATACGAGAAAGGGAACGGGCTATTGACTATCGTCAGCCTGAAACGTCGAATAATGCGTTGTCGACTTTTGTGGTATAAGAGTGATCTTTTTTTGGAAGTCTTATCAGTTTTTCGTAAGATCTTGTTCCACGTGTTAACAATTTCGAGAGAATTCCAATTATTCGAGAGTGTATATATATATTATATATTAAGTTATAAGTTACCATGTATTGAATTTGCTGATTCACATTCAGAATATTGTCCAATAAATGATTGTAATTGTATAGACTCTTCTTAATGTTTCTAACACTCCCAATTAAATTCTCATTCCTACTAATATTAACAGGTATTATAACATTTTTCTCACAAAATTGTTTCAGCCACATGAAGCGATAATGCAACATTGAAAAAATTATAATCGGAGACAAATAACTCAAATCTGCATTTAACAAAATACCGAATCGAAGAAAAAAATGTGCCCATGAGACAGTTTTCCCGATAATACTAGATAATATATTATTTGCAGTTCTCAATAATATAATTGCATACATCATGAGGTAGAAGTAGCCCGGTACAATTGGAATATTCTTGTAGCCCATTATAGCGTCACATGTTTTAACAGCAGAGAAATATCTCAAAAGGAATTGTTCATTATATGTCCAAGATATAATGATATTGAGAACGTATTCGAATAAAATAAAAATTGTTGTAACGTTTTTAACTAAAATGTAGACGGCAAGTGAAATCACACAAATACAGTACAGCCTAACTGAAAAACAGATTAATTTACTACTGCTGACGATATAGTAGTTTCCGAGTATAATCCTGAATAAATATATCGCTTTTAATGTATAGAGTCCTTCAACAGGTTTATAAGCACTTTTTTTCATTTTTAATTAAATGTTTACTTCTTGACTGTACTAAAATGAATGAGCTTGTGAAGTGTTGGGTTACCCAATTTATATAACTTTTAATGTAATTGCCTCGTTAGCTGTTTAATATATTTATGGACTACCAATATATTTATTTATTATCCGAATGCGATAAAAGGCCAGAAAATGGTTATAAGTTTAATTTTAATTGCTTTACATTATGTTGCTTCTATACCTATCAAGTCAAAAGCTAGGAAGATAGTTGTAAAAAAATACACAAATATAATTATCTTTATACTAGATGTTGCCCGCGGCTCCGCCCGCGTATATGTCGGTTATCGCGGCAAATAGTAGCCTATGTGTTATTCTGATGTATAAGCTATATTACTTTAAAGTTTCATCCAAATCCGTTCAGTAGTTTTTGCGTGAATGAGTAACAAACATACATCCATCCATCCACCCTTTCAAACTTTTGCGTTTTTATTATTCTGTTGTTGGATGTTAATATTTTTAAAATGGTCTGCGTTGAAGATATCACCTACAAGATTATTTTATATTATTTTTATGGATTGTATCTTCGAAACTAGCTGAAAAATTATTGCATGCATCAGAAGTAAATTGAATTTCAGAAGGTTACAAAGAAACATATACACTGGAAAACATGATACAGATACAGTAAAAACTCACGAAATACCCGATTCATCGATACAAATATGTGTATTTATATATACCAGAGGTCGCCACGTGGTCGAATTTCGACATTAATTAATAAATAAATAAATAAAATGATTCAGACATCTAACACACAACGCCATCTAGTCCCAAGCTAAGCAGAGCTTGTGATGTGGGTACTAGACAACTGATACAAATACATAAACACTTTTTTTTTGTAAATACATACATATTATACATAGAAAACACCAAAACTCCGCAAAAAATATTTGCAAATCATACAAACATTTGATCCGACCCGGGAATCGAACCCGAGACCTCAACCACAGTAGTCGCATACACTACCACTGCACCACCGAGGCTGTCAAAATAACTTTATACTATTGATTAATGCGTCGTTCAATTTGTATTAGCTTTAAATTTATTACATTCTTCGTCTATAATAAATCGTTGTTCATAAAATAATAATAGTAATTTCAAAAAGGCTTTTATAATAACGAAAAAACACATACATATAGGTAGATGGCAAATAAATATTTTTGAAAAGTATACAATATTACTTTAATAGCTGACTGTCACCTTCACTTCAGATTGAAGGAACTGCAATACTGCAGGCACCGTATACACTCTCTGTAGGTATGTCAGAGTTGATTAGGATTTCAACAAATTAGCCTCGAATTCGAATATCCCTATAAATCAGCGACTGCAAACAAAATCTTAAGTCTAAAATATTATTATAAATATATAATAAATACTAGTGATAGCTGTAATACGCCCAGGACGAAATTCGAGAATTATTCATTTAGTTTTTCTTTTATTAGAATTTTAGGTCTCTGATCTCTTCCTCCATATAAACTGTAACGGTGCCTCTCTTTCTCATACTCCCCGTTTGCGTAATTTTCTTTAAAAAGGGTACAAACTTTTGCTTTACGTATGAATGTATCGATATTATAATTTATATTCCAGTGTCATTCTACGCTTTCAGTTTCAAATTAACCTCCAGAAATATATTACTCGTAGTACTAAAACACAAGCGAAACTCAATAAAATGCGGTTACTCTAAACTACTTTAGGAAGTTCCCAGCTAACGATATCACACAAGTTCTGTCTCAATTCACTTCAGTACGGCGGCAATTTGCACAAATTGCGAACATCGTGGAGTTCCGTTATCGAGACTCAACTCAGACCTGGTAATGCCTGGCTCAGCTTCCACGGTGATATGGTAATTGCTTGAGTGTTAAGATGCTCCAAGGAATGAATATGCAGATGCAAGTTTGTCAATTATGTTAAGAGAATGAGTTATGTGTGGGTGTCATAAAATAAATACAAGCATATAGCTTATGCTTTAAGTAGGTTTTATTTATAAGCATTCCGTATGTGTGTTATTTTTATATTGCCTTACCTCTCCGACTTTAATATCACCAGATATATTCAGTGTAAAAAGGAGGAAAGGGTTTTAAGAACTGAACCTTTTAGAGAATACTTAAATAAGTGAAAATCTGTTAAAGACAGAAGATAATATTTATAAATTGCATCCAACATGTCAAATTTAAAAATGTCTCACCCACTAATTTTGGAATTTTAGTAATATTTTGTGTTTTACATGAAGTTGTAATCAATTTGGTAACAATAGATTTATCCCTAAGTTGATGTTCTTGATTAACTCAGACACTAATCAACCGGATCTTCATTAGCTGACGGTTTAATTAGTATAAATGTTTACATAATTACTGTAATGTCGTGTGGTACAAATATATCAGAAACCATGGTCAATGAAATATCACCAGCCTGTGCAAGTTTAAAGAACACTTATCAACGTTTTTCTTGGTTGAAATACATGATTAGCTTTTAACTTTTATTGCTTTATATAGTCCACAAAGTTTATTATGTTGTACGTATCAGCTTTCAGGTGATGTAGAGAAATTAAGATCCTTTTCAAAAATACTTAACTTACATTTAAAAATCAATTGCTGTTCGATTTAGCAGATGTTTGTTTTGAAATGTTTGTCGTAGTCCAGGGAAGGTTTGAACGGTGAAAAATACAAATAACTTGAAAAAAATACGGTATTAAAAAATACTATAAAATGAATTAGAAATAAAAATCAACAAAAGTATTTATAAATATATGCTAATGCTATGACGGATTATATGGAAGACTTAATTTCTCGATGACAGTTAGGTTCAAAAATTTTTTACGCAAGTCGTTCCGTCATCTGGTCAGAGGGCGTCCCATACTACGTTTGTCAACGTGGCCCTTTCCACTATACGACTTGAACTTATGAACCAGCCGTACCGTAAGTGACCACGTTGAAGATCTGTATGTCATGACGTCTAGGATGAAGTGATGTAACGCCGAGGGTGTAGCTAGTCTAAAAAAGTAGCCTAAGTTACTCCTTATATCATCAGCTACCTATCAGTAAACGTCCCGTCAAAATCAGTCGAGCCGTTCCAGATATTATGCGTAACAAGCAGACAGACAACAAATTTAAAAATTAATTATATTTACTTTTGTTTACTTTTAGTGCGGTTTATTTGAAATTACAAACATTCCCTTCTATTTTATTTACTTGTATAAATAGCATTGTGTAACATCTATATATATAAAAGCGAAATACCACTCACTTATTAATCACGAAATCTCAAAAACTATAACACCTACAGACTTGAAATTTGGCAGGTAGGTTCCTTATAGGGTGTAAACATCCGCTAAAAACAGATTTTACGAAACTCCACCTCTAAGGGGGCAAAACGGGGGTTGGAAGTTTGTATGAAAGTCCTATGTTTTTGAAGTAAGCGACTTGGAATTTTAAATGTATGCTCTATAGACGGTGTGGAGGTGTACTAATAATGTATCTTTAGAAATCAACCCCCTTTTGGGGTTAAAACGGGGGATGGTAGTTTGGATGCAAACGAGGTTACGTAGGTCAGCTAGTTGTAGTATTCTGCTATTTCGCTACATGTTCTTAACTTACCACGTTAAGTTTTATATGAACAAACATTATGCTAATCTGTTGACATTCGGCGATCTGTTGATGATTTGATCTGACACGCTCCGATGCATCGCAATGGCTATTATAATTGTATAGTATCATAGTATTGTTGTGCATATTTATAATTGGAATAGCACATGTACTTATTTGTTTTTTGTACTTGTTTTTAAGTGAATGTTTGTGTTTATTCTGTAAGTATGCCTTGAATAAATAAATAAAGAGTAAGTAGCGAACAACCTCATTATAAACTTATGAGCTATATCACACAAGTTTTATTTCCATCTTGTTTAATTTCTTCATATCATGAGTTTATTGACATTTTTTTTTCACTTTTGTGTAATTTATTAATTCTTCTTCTTTCTAGCCTTTTTTTTTTTTTTTTTTTTTTTTTTATGTATGGCCCGCCAAAATGACTCCACTCTGCCTGATGGAAAGCACAAGCAGAATCCAAGAGTGGCGGTCACCATACTCACTGCGAATGCAGACAATGCAGCATGGCGACCCACACCATGGCGGCCTAGTGATGCTACTGCATCTTTTAGTCTAGTCAACAAGTATGGAACTTGTTGACTAGACTAATTGAGCCTCCGGTCTCGCACTCACCAACGAAACACGATAGCATGCTGTCATTTTACGTTGATTTTCTGTGCGAGGGTAGTACCGCCCCGGTTGAGCCGGCCCATTCGTGCTGAAATCAGCGTGGCTCTACTACCTGCTGCTGGTTCAACCGGCTCCACCCGAATGTTTTTCCACGAGACGATTGGCATTGGACCCGCATAACCCTGAGGATGAACGGAGTTCGAAGGATGAACTATTTGACAGTATATTTGAGGATATTGACTTCCCAATAACGATTGTCATAGATGTTAATGACAACTAGGACCGACGGCTGGACGTGCTCTTCGAGGCACGGGCGTGAACCGTCGCTAATTGCCATACTTCGGGCTACCACATCACATCACACTAATATATAGAGGCGAAAGTTTGTGTGTATGTTTGTAACTTCTTCACGCAAAAACTACTGAACGGATTTGGATGAAACTTTACAGTAATTTAGCTTAGACATCAGAATAACACATAGGCTACTATTTGCCGCGATAACCGACATACACGCGGGCGGATCCGCGGGCAACAGCGAGTTAAGAATATATTGAAAGAAAAATCCAACAACACTTTTTGTTTCGACCCGGGAATTACACGAGACTTTTTGATCGATTGTTGCATACAACAAATGCCTAGTTCTGGTAAAAAAGAAGTTTGAGAGATACACCTCAAATGATACAAAAAATGATTTATTATTTTTAACTACTATACAATGAAAACTATAACAATACGTATTAAACACCTAAGAAGCGCTTAACAAGTGACGACAATGTAAAAAACGGCCAAGTGCCAGCCGGACTCGCGCACCGAGGGTTCCGTACAAACCTGTAGGTATATTATATGATGTAACTAAAAATTTATGTTTTTCGCAATTTTTCCCTTTATCTGTGCTATAAGACTTTGCTTCGTACCAAATTTCAATATTCTGAGTTCAAGAGAAGTACCCTGTAGGTTTTGATTCCCTTGCGAGTGTTGAAAATTTTACAGCATAAACGGCTGTATCTTTTCATTGCGTTGACTGAGACGTTTAATTTTTTCACCGCTCCAAGGGACAGTAGACTTGAGTATTTGATATGAATTTCAGCTTGATACCTCCACGCGTTCCTGAGAAGAAGGGTCTTGACAGACAGATAGACGGACAACAAAGTGATCCTATAAGGGTTCCGTTCTTTTCCTTTTGAGGTACGGAACCCTAAAAACAAACGTGCATTCGTAATTTATGTTATGTAGGATTTCAATCATTTTGAAGAGATATCGCGTTTCTACTTCGCTTAAGTCAGCGTTTTAAGCACAGCTCTAAGGTATTGAACGCCAATCAAAATTCAAAATTCCAACCTCGAAAACAAATTATACATCATAGGAAACGAAAAGGGTTTTATATATATTTTCAAAGACGAGTTCCATTTTGCGATTTTCTCGTAAAGATATATATTCAAAATATGAGCAAACTTGTAAGCCTGATGGGGTAATTAGCGCTGGACGAGAACTCGTCCAGTATAATGAGCACACGTCCTGAAGAGACGACTCTGTATTACCATATCGTGAACAAAGTTTTATTGTGGAGTCCTGAACTGAATCTTAACTAGATTTGTTTATGATCTTTATCAGTTGGTGGACGTCTAAGTACTTATCGCTTATTATTTAAACTATCACACTAATATATAAACGCGAAAGTTTGTGTGTATGTTTGTTACTTCTTCACGCAAAATCTACTGAACGGATTTGGATGAAACTTTAAAGTAATATAGCTTATACATCAGAATAACACATAGGCTACTATTTACCGCGTTAACCGACATACACGCGGGCGGAGGCGCGGGCAACAATTAGTTAACTATATAAACTTAATATTATAATAACTTAATAGGTAATCTATAAATTCTCAAAATAAAAAAATCCCCCGACATAATAACCTGAGTTCCCTTTAAAAAATAAAAAACACGTTATGCGCTTTCATTTGAGACCCCACTCGATGATATTTTTGCAGACATTCGGTTATTCTTCCCCACTTTCACCCCCATAACTTTTAAACGACTCTACCAATTTTGATGAAACATGTCTAAAAACACTCGCACGTAACTCACCTTTCATACAAAAGAAACTAAATTGAAATCGCTTCATCCGTTCGCGAGCTACGGTGCCACAGACAGACAGACAGACACGTCAAACTTATAACACCCCTCTTTTTGCGTCGGAGGTTAAAAATATAAACTATTAACTGCCTCGGTGGCGTAGTGGTAGCGTGCGCGACTGCTGTGCTTGAGGTCTCGGGTTCGATTCCCGGGTCGAACCAAGTGTTTGTATGATCTTCAAATATTTGTTTCGGAGTTTGGGTGTTTTCTATGTATAATATGTATGTATTTACAAAAAAAAAAGTATATATGTATTTATAGTTGTCTAGTACCCATAACACAAGCTCTGCTTAGCTTGAGACTACACATCACTCATGTGATGTGAGTGGTGCGAGAGTGGTGGTCACCATACTCTTGGATTCTGCTTATGCTTTCCATTAGGCAGAGTAGAGTCATTTTGGCAGGGTCAAACATAAAAAAAAAAGTTTTTTAGTACGGATACTAATCGGAAACGGCTTTCATTACTGAATACCACCAGCTGTCTAAACACTGTCCCGTATTCCGCTTTTCTGAGCGCGCTAGTTATTGGAAGTTCAGTCAGTATTGAAACCTAACAAGTAATTGCCTGGACTCGCTATTTTTTCTTCCTTCTTATTTTTCAACTACTACTAGCAGGCCAAGAAGTGAACTATTAGAACTATTGGATATAAACACTTTACATAAACCTGGCTGACTCTTCTGTGCGCATCGGCCTACGGATGAACTTGGACAAAACCAAGGTCATGTTCAATGAGCATGTACTACCGGAACCGATTGCAGTACACGGTGCCGTTCTCGAAGTTGTTCAAAATTATGTGTACCTCGGGCAGACTTTTCAGTTAGGTAGAAACAACTTTGAGGATGAGGTGAACAGGAGAATTCAGCTGGGTTGGGCAGCGTTTGGGAAACTTCGTCGGGTCTTTTCATCGTCGATCCCACAGTGCCTTAAGACGAAAGTCTTCAATCAGTGCGTCCTACCCGTCATGACATACGGAGCCGAAACGTGGACACTTACGGCACGGCTGGTCCACAAGTTCAAAGTCGCTCAGCGTGCTATGGAGAGGGCTATGCTCGGCGTTTCTCTGAGGGATTGCATCAGGAATGAGGTAATCCGGCAGAGAACCAAGGTCATCGACATAGCCCAAAGGATTAGCAAGCTGAAGTGGCAGTGGGCTGGCCATATTATCCGCAGAACTGATTACCGTTGGGGTAAACGGGTTCTTGAGTGGAGACCGCGTCTCGGCAAACGTAGTGTAGGACGTCCACAGGCCAGGTGGAGTGATGATCTGCGCAAGACGGCTGGCACGAGCTGGATGCGAGAAGCCGAGGATCGAACCAAGTGGCGCGCAATTGGAGAGGCCTATGTCCAGCAGTGGACTGCGATAGGCTGATGATGATGATGATAATTTGAAATATGATTACAAGCAATTCACGAAATACATAACAGATCGACATTAAAACCAAAAAGAAATAGGTTTACAACGATATAACATTAAACGACAAGATATGGTTGACGTATGCCGGTCGGCCTATCAAGACACGTCTTTACTGAGCGCTGCCCGAACAACAAGTGTGCGAACATAGCCAAGTACTGCCTCTTTATAGGTCTGTTCGCACTGCATAATTTATCGGTAGATTAGGGTAGGGAACACCTAACAATATAGAATTAAAAATATATAAAACTAGCTGACCTACGCAAACTCGTTTACGTCTCCTATCGACTATTTCACACCGGTTTTCTGTGAGGCCGTGGTATCACTCCGGTCGAGCCAGCCCATTCATGCCGAAGCGTGGCTCTTCCACGGTGAGGCTCTCCCTCTAGCCACTGTTTTACATAAACGTTCATTAAGTAAGGAGCCGTGGTGACCGGATTGGGTATATGTAGTAGGGTTTGCTTCAAATGTTCCTTCTCTTTGTAGTGATGTTATTCTGCGTAGTTTGCTCTTTTAGTTCGCTCTTATGACACCCACTGTATAATTAGGGGTTGTGACATTCATTGCTTGTTCTGAATCATGAAATTAGTAGATAACATATTTGATTAGCTGATTTTCTTTAGACAACCAAATATATATATATGGTCCTTTATACACATATATCAATTAACTGTCTGTTTAATGCGTTAACGTGCTCTGTATATAAAATAACAAAGATTTCATCAAAAAATTTCGCATGTGAATGGTATTTTTCTTTTTCACAACAGTACAAGTAAACATAACACATCGAATTCCTATAACAATAATTGCGTATGATCTGAGTTATTTGACTAGATTGGCTTACGAGTTGCCATATTCATGTTATTTATATGCCTCATATTACAACAAGTACCATCCACTGATGGTACGCGTCACTACGCGACCAGCGATTAAAGGACGCAAGTTACGACTGTTTGCGATAAAAACTGATAACTGTCTAATCTCATTCTTAGTCAACTGATGGCTACAATCGTTTGTTTTTTAAATCCGTTTACATTACACTCGAAGTATTTTTAAACGGCAACATTTACATATTTTTTGAAGTGAAAACTTCTTTAGCTGCGTTGTGCACTTTGAATATCGACGCAGCTACACAAGGTCAGTAAGTTGAAATATATGTTAAGGAGGTGTAACGCCTCCGTTGACAT
This sequence comes from Diaphora mendica, assembly GCA_949125395.1. Taxonomy (NCBI): domain Eukaryota; kingdom Metazoa; phylum Arthropoda; class Insecta; order Lepidoptera; family Erebidae; genus Diaphora; species Diaphora mendica. The sequence continues at coordinate 4,408,339 of OX421331.1, read as the reverse complement.
CCGTTCACCAGGTGGACTGATCTGCGATTGTTTAGCTTATAGCCATGGGCCGTATAGCTAGCAAGGTTTCCAAACGGGGAACGCAGCCCTGGTGAGCGGACTAAATAACAACTGTTTGAAATAAAATTCATTCGGTATGAAATTCCTAGAAAAATTACTACGCTACCTCCCGTACTGTCATCTAAATACTATGTGTTTGCCACCGTAAACATACAATACGTTAAAAAGGTAGTTGAAAAACTTTTTCTTTTAATACCAGTCGATTGTTATTTATACAAATAGTGGATAAATTTTGGTGAAAATTAATTTTACATGCCTTACATTTTTTTTTTCAATATCTTAAGAAACTTTGAAGTAACCAACAAGTTATAGAAGGCATTTAATTTACTTGCTTATTTTAATATAAATCAGATTTTTATTCAGACCTATTTTTTTCATCCACATTTTATATGGAAGAATGGTATGAATCAAAAAGTTTAAAATTACCTGTTTTCTTCTTTAAGTAACAAAACCAATTTCAGATTATCAGAGATCAGACTTATTAAGAAACTTAGATCACCTGTAAATAATTTGGATACAAAAAAAAAATCGTTTTATTACCGGGGCGGTACTACCCTCGCACAGAAAATCAACGTAAAATGACAGCGTTTGTGCTGTCGTGTTTCGTTGGTGAGTGCGAGACCGGAGGCCCAATTAGTCTAGTCAACAAGTTCCATACTTATTGACTAGACTAAAGGATGCACAAGCATCACTAGGCCGCCATAGTGTGGGTCGCCATACTGCATTGTTGTATTCGCAGTGAGTATGGTGGCCACCACTCGTGGATTCTGCTTATGCTTTCCATCAGGCAGAGTAGAGTGGCAGGCCAAACATAAAACAAAAAAAAAAAAAAAAAAAACTGTTTAATTCAACATCCACCGTGGGGACCAATACTTGTTGAAATTTACCTTAAAATAATTTAAAATATTTATTATATAACACAATGTTGTTCTTTATTGTATAGAGCTTTACTGTGTAAAGTTTGACATAACCAATTGACAGTTTGATATTGAACATAACATACATATATTGATATTATCAAAACCTAAAAAAAAGAAGTTGTACTTCGATTGATATCTTCTTGGTTTTATTCTTTCCGCACTTCCATCCTATTGGAGCATAATCTACATTAAAGCGATATAAAGTTATGTAGATAATTCGTAGCTGTTTGTAGCTATATGCTACGAATTGCTACGACTTATCTTCAAGATTATTCTGTTAGTGTTCTGGATTTAACTAGACGTTGTTCGAACAAAGTTGAATTAACAAATATATTAAAACAACTACGAAAATTGTTTTGGCCTTCTAATTAGATACCAGATGTCACCAGTTTTTTGGAATGATGTAGGAAACAGTAGACAGATAACCAGATGGTAAGTGACTATTGCTATATGTGGTCATTACCACATCAAGAGTCATAAAGTCATAAGCGCTTTACTGGCTTTAAGGTTGTAGTACTCTCTAAGTGCATCTTTTTGGCCAGGTGTATTTTAAGGCTAGAGCAGAGTTCAGGTTAAATGCATCAAATTTCATGTATAAATAGATAGGAGTGATTACTAATATAATAAATTCAATATTAAAAGTCTTTAATATGCTGAAACGTTTTAAGACTATACAGAATTAAAATCTTAGTAAGTCCTCGCCTAGAACTCTATACTCGTAGTACTTAATATAGTTTCCCCTCTTAAAGTGTAGGTTTCAAGGGATTCTTTCCATAAAGCATGGCGATGAATAATTGGCGCAAGCTCCCCCAGTTCAATGCACCTGTTTTACCTACCCTCTGTTTGCAGGGGCGCTTACACTATGTCAGTATGTCAGTGACATTTTACTTTTGAATAAAGAAATATGCAACGGAGACATTTCCGTTGAATATCACTTTTCAAACGGTTTATTTTAATTTTGATTTACGGAGCTCAGCCACAATTATGACTATGTCGCTCCATCATAGCCACTTTTTTATTTTACATAAGTCTTAAATATTCAGCATACAAATCATAAAAGCCTTAGCTGTGTCTCTCAAAGGACTGGCCCGGATGCTGTTACATCTTCCAACATCCATCAACTTATCACTAAGCAAGCGATCTCTAAGTTGTTGGTTTCATGTACATTCAATCAATGTTCAAAAATTTTAAAATTACACTTACTGAATTGCAGTTGTATCACTGACAACATAGTTTTGGTTTTGACTCAAGTAGCTTTAATTAAATTTTACAGAGAGAAGTATGATCTTTTATCAATATTCATCAGTATCTCAGGAGACAGATCCAATGCTTTTGGTATTAATCCGTATGACTATTATTATAAAACTCATGTTAGTGCTTTTGTAACACTTGCATACATTATTTACCATAGCACATGAAAACATAAAAATATAAGCACCGCTATGTTACTTGTACACGTATTAATGATTTTGATTCTTCTGAATCTTAATACTCTATTGCCAGTTTGAACAATAGCACGGCTTTCTTGTGGCGAAATCTGAATTTCCAGTGAAAATTACTATTATTTCTGCAATTATTAGCTCTATATGTTATTTGAGTATTCTTTCAAATTATAATTAATGCAAAAATGTAACTAAAATACTAGCCGTAGAACCAATAACTATTGAGGTTAACGTCTTGAGTGGAGACTGCGTCTCGGTAAGCGTAGGACGTCCACAGACAGGTGAGGCGATGATTTGCACAAGAGCAGGAGCTGAATGCGAGAAGCCGAGGATGGAACCAAACGGCTTGTTGAAAGGCCATTGTATGTTTAGCAGTGGACTGAAATAGGCTGACAATGATAAAAATGTGACTTTTTAATTTTCTGGATTAATTTCAATCTGTATATAGGTACAGTGTAATCTCTCTTAAATACTGTGTTTAAGTATATAATTTTATAGGCAAACAAACCTGTATAAACAAACTGTCTGCACAGGGTGACCTAACCAAAATTGTGTACAAAATCGTTAAAATGAATAAAACACGATACGATCTCCATATTTGCCTTAAGCGTATAACGTAAAACCAACGTACATTTTTTGTCTTATTTACATTTCTTTTAAAAAACAAAGGGAACGTGGGCACACGAAACGACCTAAAGGTACAATAATTAGAATATCTGTGTGTTGAGTTTCATAAGTGAGTAAAAAGAAATTTTCGCTTCGTTCGGTTTCGTTATTCTGGCTCTGTGTTTATTTGCGCTGACTTAGGTTACACTGCCGAAAAATGTTTTAAGGTTCTTTTTGGGATTCTTTTTCAGTATTTTATTTACTTTAAAACAATAGATATAGTTTGAGTTTGATGCTGATATTTCGAAAGGAATGCAAATGTTCTGTTTTGTGAACTCTGATTTTTTTTTGTTTGGCCCTGCCAATATGACTCTACTCTGCCTGATGGAAAGCAAAAGTAGAATCCAAGAGTGGTGGTCACCATACTCTTTGCGAATGTAGACAATGCAACAATGCAGCATGGTGACTCACACCATGGTGGCCTTGTGCCTGATACTTCTGCATCAATGTGCCTCCGGTCTCACCAACGAAACACGACAGCACGAACGCTGTCATTTTACGTTGGTTTTCTGTGCCATTGTAGTTATATTCTTCTTTTCTATCTTGTTTTATTTCACAAAAACTGAAACATAAGCCATTATTACACAGGTTTTACGCCATGATAGGCTAAAATATATTTTACAATTCCATATATTTCTATACTTCTCTGCCTCATTCCTTCACAAAAAGGGTCAAAGTGTTTATATCACTTATTTTTTTATAAAAATTATTGGATAGATATTCTCAACTATGAAACTACAGTTAACTTTATATAGGCAGTTGCAAACGCATAATAAACTGTATAGCTATAGTACAGGTTAGATACACTACAGTCATAGCCTCGATTTTAAATAACGAGAAACTTTCACATCATTTTACAAAAAATGGAAAGTACTCAGTCCTCAAACAATATCTCATACATTTACGTGCTCCCGAGCCAAGCTAATTATTCCCTCAAGTTGTCTGAACCACCATTTTATAAGATGCCACATTTTTGTCCCGTGCTCCCGTTGTTACAGATAAATGCAGTTTTTGTGCTAGCTGCATGGTTAATGCAAAACGCTTTATAATATTTAATGTGTTCTTTTTATGCGCAATCCATGAGTGAAATGCTAGAAATAATTACTTTGCGTTTAACTTAATTTAATGTTTTATTTTAATGAAACTTAAGTCTTAAGTACTTCTGAGTATAATATTTCTAATATTTACGTATTTCAATAAAATAATAGAAGGCAAACTATCAAGAACTTCTTTTTATTTTTAAACCTGATATAAATAATTATTTGAAAGCTATTTAAACCATTTATCAAATCAAATCAATATCAAAAACCCTTTTTTGATTTATAAAAATATAATGGATCTTTCGAGTATGTCCTTTAATTCTTGTTTAGTCCAATCAGCCAGCGCTGGCACTGCGTTCCCCGTTTGGATCCATTGTGCTAGTCTATAGGGCCTATAGTATAGCCAGACATATCGCAGGCCGATCACCTGGTGAAAGGATTTCAACTTAGGGCGCTTACACCCTTTCTACAACCAGTTTCTTATCACTAACCTGGTGTATGCTGCGTCGACATCCAAAGCGGTTAGGGGCGCCCCTGTAATGCTGTCCACTGCGCAGATCCTAGTACACTACACCAGATTCCGTTTATATCTAACCACACTCGAAAGTCGGGGCGGATCCCCGTATCCGTACCACACACCCGAATTACAATCGATTTGCGAGGAATCGCACGCTACTTACATTACGTAGACAATTACGACGCGATTAGAAAACACTCGTTTATATATTAAATCTTATCAAAGGCAATGGCCGAACAATTTACACTGAAGCTTAATAGAACCTTCTCGTCCATTCTATGTTCCGAATCAATCCGTGACATTATATTTATGTGCTGAAGGCCCCCGTAGGCATACAAAACTCTCAAACATTTAATCAACAATACCTCAAGCGAATTACTATTACCGTTCAAGCTCTGGGAGGACTTTTAACAATTATTAGGCCGGCCCGCGCCATGACACGTCCGCACATGAATACATATTTTTCTGACTTTGACATAACCTAAATGTCACTACAGATTACCGTCACCTAGGGCATACAATTTCACTCAGAGCAAGACATTTCCAGAGCGTACACCAAATAGACGATTTGGTATCGAACAATCCTTGTTGGTATACAGACCGACTTATTTACAAATATTTTTTTAATTAAGAGAACAGAATGAACTCAACCGATTTAACTGGAGAAGCTTGATTTTTGACTGACTTGAATTTCATTTCATATCGTAAAAACTCTCGTATTTTAATCATTACCGTTGTATTAGTAAATAAACATGTTTTTTAATAATACTACGTGATCACATTATGGCGTGAACATATTTCCGCGACGTTGTATCCATATAATACTAAAAATGAATCCCGTGAACTTGTTAAAAGCTAGTGAGTGGAGTATTGAAACAATGTTGCCTCAATGACTATTGGCTCCATATTTACAGTGCCATCACCACGGCCCAGCTAATGGATTTTGATCATTGTTTTCGTTTGCATTGAAACAAATGGATACCATGTTGCAATGTCTGCCTGCGCCTATAGTGGGTTGGCTTATTCGCAATATGGTAATTTCTTATTTTTTTATAGCTTTGGGCTAATTGCTTTTGTGTGTTTGTAGCGAAAGTAAACAGGCCTTGCTTTATATGATACTGTCATTAGCACTGTTGCATGACTGTTACAGTACGGTTTTTATTGAACAGGCTTACGGTATGGCCCTTGAGCCACCAAGCCCTTGAGCCTCTGCAGATGCGTAGAGATATCGCCTCTATGGCAGTCCTCTATCGTCTTTATCATGGGGAGTGTTCTGAAGAGCTCTTCCAACTAGTCCCCCCTTCTCCCTTCCTCTACAGGACAACACGTGCCTGCCTCAGAAGTCACCGCCTCAGAGTGGAAGACATACGCTCTCGCACTCATCGATTCGGTTCTGCCTTCCTGTGCCAAGCGGTTAAAACCTGGAATTCACTACCCGCACGCACGTGTTTCCGTCCCACTATGATCCCGGTCCTTTAAGCGGGGAGTGAAAAAGCATCTCATCTTACTAGGCCGCCATAGTGCTAATTACCATGCTGCACTGTCCTTGTTCACATTGAGGATGGTAACCACCACTCTTGGATTCTGCTTGCGCTTGCCATCAGTCAGGGTAGAGTCATTTATAAAAGTTCTGATATATTCGAAACTGAACATAAAACATTTTTTTTATATATGGGCATGCCAAGGTGGCTTTACCCTGCCTGATGGAAAACATAAGCAGAATGCGAGTGTGGTGGTCACCATACTCATAGCGAATCATTGGGCTTTTATTTTTTATGATGAATTAGTTTGGATCTGCGTAGCCTTAGATTCCCTTTTCTATTGAAGATATTGACTTCTTATTTTTTTTTCTACTGAAAGATATCGAATATAAGACTCACATCACCGTCAGATATAACCAGAATAATTCAATAGATTCCACCATAACCGCCTACATCAAAATTCTATGAATAACTGAACATTTCAAAGGGTATATGAATACTATCTTCAATCTAACAATCAGACCCTTTCCTTTTCAATGTATGTCAAGAGATCCTTACCAATAGTGCTGTCAGTTTTATATGCTGGTTGATTCTAAATTGAACCTTGTATAGTTTATATAGGATTGGTTTTTGTGTAAAAGAGTGTGGTTTAGTACTTCGAGGTATTTACGTTTAGATTTATGAGGAGTGTTAGTGACGTATGCAATAGAATGTGTAGGGTCAGGTTAAACGTTTTGTTAATTATAGGGCTGAACAAATCTAAAACAAGAATATAAGATCTATTTAGATGTTTTCCAAGGTTTGTGAAAACTGAAATCTTTAATGCATACGATATTAATCGATACGGATCCACACTTCATCACAAGATTCTTTTTTTTATGGAATAGGTGGCAAACGAGCAGACGTATCGCCTGATGGTAAGCGATTACCGCCGCGAAGGACACCCGCAATACCAGAGGCGTCACAAGTGCGTTGTTGGCCCTTGGGGAATAGGGGAAAGGGGTTGGGTGCTCACTCACTCAGTGAAACACAGCGCAAGCGCTGTTTCACACCGGTTTTCTGTGAGGCGTGGTATCACTCCGGTCGAGCCGGAACATGCTTGCCGAAGCATGGCTTTGCCACTGTGAGATATGGCTTATCTTGACTAGACGGATATCTAAACTTTAGAGAAAACTGATGCTAAGCAATTATTTTGTTGTTTAACACCATGTGAGGGCAGTTCCCCAAGGTTTTTCTCGCGGTTTTTCTCCATTATGGTACCGAGGAACAGTCAAGCGCGGCAATGCCATTGTGTGTTTTTTTAATTGCCTATATCTCTTCATATTTTCTACATTAATAGCCGTAAAATGACTGTACTCTGCCTTATACAAAGCATTAGTAGAATCAAAGAATGGTGGTCAAGATCCTTACCGCGAACGTGAACGATGCAACGGAAGCAATTTCCTATAACGTCTCAACGTCTCACGTCACAAATCATGACTTATAAAGAATTGATAATTTTGTAGGAACTGCCAATCAATAAAGTATTCCTCAATAATTTTATAGTTAATTTAAATCACGACGCAATATTGAATGGTAAAAGCAATCTGTAAACGTTTAACATAGAGATGAGCGTGTAAAACACAAAGGTACCGTGTAAATGGTGTTACACTTGTTTGTGGCCATAATGGCTGTGGCAGACTGCACCACAATGGGGTGGAATGACGTAGGAGCGAGTAGTGTTGGTTAATGTATAACCCAATGATGCAAAAGTATCTTAATAGGCCGCCATAGAATGTGTCACCATGCTGCATTATCTGCATTCGCAAGGAGTATGTTGCGTTCTGCTTCTGCATTATATCTGGCAGAGTAGATTCACTTTGGCAGGCCCATATATAAAAAAACCCTCATACTTTTTACAGACCATATATGAGCTTGTATACAATGGTAAACATATTTTATTTCGTTTTTAAATACATACGTATTCTACAGTCTGTATTTGTCATTGAAAAGCAGTTAACGAAAATAATAAAATCATACTGAGTAGTGGTGATCTCAACTGTAGATGTGAGGTACGATCAAACTTAATCCTTTAGCCAGTCGTAAGTTGACCTGACATACAATATTTTATAATATCAAGCTATTTGTCTGCTTCTTGTATTTAGTTTTATCTTGCAATTTATTTTAACACCGTCTGTCTGTCCACCTTTTTGGTTCATCAAGTATCCATCTCCATAAAACAGTTTTTATAATGCTTATTATTTAATAAAAATAAAAAGAATTAGATGTAAACCAACTTTGTGCTTTAGAGTGCTACCCATCGGATTTCTACTTCAATGTATTCCCGTTACACCCAAAACGAGCATCAATCAAACCCACAAATTGCTCTGCGCAGGCCGACAGACTCGTCCCTTTACGACAAGTCGTAATAATATGCGGATGTTTTACAATTATACTGTTTGTTTTATTTGAAGTTTTAATTAGGTATGGTACAAGAATGGTTTTAAAGAATACGAGTCTAAGACAGACGAGTTTTATGGAGAAGGAACTTTAGGGTTAAATTGCAGTATAAGGTAATTTTGTACAAAAACATTAATTTGTACTACTGTGTACGCAAATACTAACTAATCAACACATGCTAAAGAGTGTCATAATTTCGAGCCTCGCACATGAAAATGCCACAAGAATGAATTCGATTTATAATTTTCCTTTTTCATGTGTAGAATGTCTGATGATTTTTAATAGTCTTAGCGTATTTAATTGTCTTAGAAAAAACTGATGGATCGGCGAAGGAACGACAATAGCTGAGTGCAGTCGTATGTTGCAAAGTTTAATACATACTTTATTTGGATTTACATATATAAATTAGTTTCTTTAGCTAACTTTGTTTTTTCCAAAAAGTAATAAGGAAATGTAACTATTTTAATGCATTTTAAAGTGAACATTTCTGTATTCACAATGCATATCGTCACTCTACAGTATAGTGAAGTACATCTGCATAAATTAACACGTAGGTAATATTTTCAATTAAAAGCCTGATTACTTTCTCAAAAGGCCATCAAAACATAAAATACACCCATTTGATATTCTGTTTAACACACGCTCCATTACCTAGTTATCGGGATCAAGCGTCAGTGATCAAACCGAGTACTTTCAATGTACCACATGTGAGATCAAAGGGTGATAGCTTATTCATTCAGTTGTAAAATACTTCATAGGGCCATAAATTATAACTAGATAAGGTAAACTTAAAATATTATAGTTGTTGTAAATGGCAATGTAAAATTAAGTTTTATTTTATCTGTGGACCGCTAGTGCAACACTCTCGGTTCGGCCATCTTGCCTTACGAGTAGGTACTTGTGTTCTGCGCGCTCTGTGTAATTGTAATTCTTCCCAATAAAGTTTGCCCTAACAAGGTGTTCACGTGTTTCCTTAACCTGCCCTGATAACAATAATGTAACGTCTAATGTAGCTAGAGAAGAGTATAAACAGATTTTGTTGTATGCGTATAGTGATGCAATCTGCCCAAGTCCAGCCCCCTAGCCAAATTGACATTCTTTAAACGTAAATAAAAATCTAACAAATGTATAGGAATGACTAGATGCTAAGTCATGTGGACAAAACAAAATATTAGCCAATAATACAAGGGCATAGAAGCGTTAGTGACTGTAGAAAGAGAATGGACGCGTCTTGCATCTTGGCTAAGGGGGCAGGATTCTCTGTTTCTATTGCGAGCAGCATTAACACCGTGGCTCGGAGAGCACGTTAAGCTGTTGGTCCCGGTTGTCATGAACATCTATGGCAATCGTTATTGGTAAGTTAGTTCCCTCAAATATACTGACAACTAGTTCAATCTTCGAATTTAATTCACCCTCAGGGTTGCGGAGGTCCGATGCCAGTCGCTCCGTGGAAAAACTGATGTTCAGGTAAAACCGGTTTTACCTGAACATCAGTTTTTTCAACCGGTTGAACTAGTAGCTGACCCCAAATATCTTGGCAATAATAAAGGCTAGGAAGATGATAATGACTGGTGAGAATCGAACACACGTCCTCCGGCATAGCAGTTGGGATCACTGATTACTGATTAGAATTTCGTCCAATCGGAAATCACCTGGTCAGTCCTGTTGGTCTAGAGATTAATATATATGACAAACTCATAGGAACTATAAATAATAGGTCTTTACCTATGAAATTGCCGTTTTTTAGGCAATAAGTGAAAGTACTTTTTTTTTTAAACTTTTTTATTTCTGTTATTCGAAGTAATCACCCATGCAATCGATCGATTGCAAGAGCTGGGGTTGGAAGCTCTCCCTCATCCGCCATACTCACCAGACCTTGCACCTACCGACTATTACTTTTTCCAAAATTTAGACAACTTTTTAGTGGGTAAAAAATTCAATTCCCGAGAGGCAGTACAAAATGCCTTTGAAGAGTTTGTTGCCTCCCGTCCAGCAGATTTTTACAAGAAGGGCATCAATAAACTGCCAATGCGTTGGCAAAGATGCGTCGATTGCATGAGTGATTACTTCGAATAACAGAAATAAAAAAGTTTGAAAAAATAAGTACTTTCACTTATTGCATACGAAACGGCAATTTCATAGGTAAAGACCTAATATTACAGCTTTTCTCATCTTCATATAAAAAAAAAACAAAAAGTAGTATGGATATACATATAGTATTGTTTGTTTGCGCGTTAGATTTTGGAGCTTTTTAATAAAAGGAATTTCAGGTGGCAACAGCTTGCATACTGTTTACCTTACATGTAATACTAACACTATTGTACCTGAAAATCAGATTTTGAAAAAGAGTAGCCATGAGTTTCTTTGCCAGTATTCTTCTCATGAGCTCTACGCATTTTGGAAACTGGAAGTTATGGATCGACACAGGCAGGCAGTAGATTTTGGTGTTTTCGCCTAACTTACCTCGACAATACAGCACATGCTGTGGCCTCTGTTTGTGTCGATCTATGATTTTTAACTATAGCTTCAATTTGACGTTCATAAGTGTCACTTGGTGTCTTAGATGAATAAATGATTTTGATTTGATTTGATTTGAGTATTACATACATATAGTATACATAAGATAGTATAAAAATTAAAGAAAACAAAAACACCATTTTCATTTTCTTAAATGATAATTGTCTCTTCTAGCTGGATTATTATTCTGAGAGTGCAAATGATTGAGTGTTTATTGAGTTAGGCTTCCTGTTATTTTGTACCGTTGGGCGCTGTGGCTTTTGATATGCTTTGGGGCTTAGCGGCAGTAAACAGAACGAAAAGGTACATTCAGACATCGGTCAAAGGGTTAGCTGATCGAAATCAGTGTATAGAAAATGATATGAAATGTTTTCTGAAATTATTATAACAATGAGCAAACCCTTTCGATTCAAGTACTTGGATGTTGTTTGATTGTAAGATTTTTGAACTTTTCACGTTAATACATACATGTGCGTTCTTACCCAACTGCGACAGGAGGGTAATATTTTCAAAACTTAATACTTTATGGTGCTGCAAGCGAGGACAAACAATACTTTGTTACTTACGGGCAAAGAAAAATCTGCCAAAACTACATTTGTCGCCGCATGCAGCACCATATAGTATTTAGTTTGACTAATTTGAATTTACAGCCCTCCATCCCCCAAAGGCCGGCAACGCACTTGTGACGCCTCTGGTGTTGCAGGTGTCCATGGGCGGCGGTAATCGCTTACCATCAGGCGATAGGTTATTTATTTATTATTATAGGTCTGCTCGTTTGCCGGCCTATTCCATAAAAATAAACATGTGTAGTCACTTTATTATTTTACTAAAGTTTACTAAACAATGGACTAGTCATTTGAATTTAATATAGATATTGTGATACTTGTTTTTTTCTTTTCAGTTCATTACTTTTAAGCAGTCGGGTTTTTCATTTTTGGAACGAAGTTCCTTATGGGGCGTTGCGGAGAGGTAACCTAGCCGGCAAAAAGCGTCCGTAACGTTAAATAAAAAAAGCGTAAGATTTAAAAATGTAGTATAGCGCCATCTGTTAGGGTATACAGATGGCGTTAAACATTTTTTTTTAAATAGGGTTTTTAATTTTTGGAACGAAGTTCCTTATGGGGCGTTGCGGAGAAGTAACCTAGCCGGCAAAAACGTCCGTAGCGTTAAATTAAAAAAGCGTAAGATTTTAAAGATTTAGTAAGTATAGCGTTATATTATTATATTTTATGACAAGGAACTTTGTGCCTATCTGGTGTCCCACGACACAACACTATTTAGAGGAGCGTACCGTCGTGTACGAGGACCGAGAGGGCGTCTTGAGACGGCGACCCATGTCGTGCGGCGTTCCGCAGGGGTCTGTCCTTGGACCACTGCTGTGGAACGTGGGGTACGACTGGGTCCTGCGAGGTCGTCTCCCCCCCGGGCTGGGCGTAATTTGTTACGCCGATGACACATTGGTCACAGCCCGGGGGGCGAACTTCCAAGAGGCGGCGTGCCTGGCCACCAGGGGAGTTTCTCTGGTGGTCGGGCGCATCGAGGCGCTGGGCTTACGGGTGGCCCTGGACAAGACGGAGGCCCTATTGTTCCATGGGCGCCGTCGTGGTCAACCCGCCGGCGCCTCCATAGAGGTCAACTCGGTCCTCGTACCGGTTCGGGCCCAGATGAGGTTTCTGGGCCTGATACTCGACGGTAGGTGGCTCTTCAACGAGCACTTCCGACAGCTTGGTCCGAAGCTGGTCGGCGCTGCCTCCGCCCTTGGGCGACTTTTGCCCAACTTGGGTGGAGCCAGCGTCACAACGCGACTCCTGTACACGGGGGTTGTCCGGTCGATGGCGCTGTATGGTGCACCGGTGTAGGTGGCGGCTCTGACTGCCCTAAATAAGGCCCGCCTCTGGCGGCCTCAGAGGGTATTGGCAGTCAGAGCCATACGCGGATACCGCACGGTGTCGACCGAGGCGGCATGCGCCCTGGCCGGAACACCCCCGTGGGATTTGGAGGCGGAAGTGCTCGCCGAAGTTTATCGACGGGTGGCTGAATATCGGGCGGAGTATGGCTACCGCTCTCCGCCCGAAGAGGTACGCGAGTGGCGTGCAGCCGCCCGTCGAGCCACTATGGCTAGATGGTCATTCCGGCTGGAGACTCCACGCGCTGGCTTTGCCGCCGTGGAGGCCCTCCAGCCGGTCATCCTCGAGTGGGCAGGGCGGCAGCACGGGACCCTTTCCTTCCGACTGACGCAGGTCCTTTCTGGGCACGGTTGCTTCGGGAAGTACCTGCACTCGGTCGCTAGGAGGGAATTGAGTCCCGCCTGCCACCACTGCGACTGCAGTGAGGACTCGGCCCAGCACACGCTGGCGGTTTACCCCGCTTGGGCGCCGCAGCGTCGGGCCCTCACTGCAGTCATCGGAGGAGATTTCTCGCTACCGGCCGTCATACGCTCCATGGCCGGTAGCGATAGCAGTTTTACGCGGTATCAACCTTCTGCGAAGATGTAATCTCGCAGAAGGAGGTGGCGGAGAAGGCCCGGGAGGACGATGTCCACTCGGACCCAATCCGCCGCCGGCGAACCGGGCGGCGGAGGCGCGCCTATCAGCGCCTCATGCCGCCCTGAGTGTGGCCGCGGATGGTCGGGACGGGCTTTCCCCTCCATCCGCTCTAGTGGCCACCCGCGAGGGGGCGACGTACGCGTGTTCCGTACGTCGCCTAATTGAGAGTCTACCAGCAGATGGTGCCCGCTTCTGTGCGGGCAGGCGCTGGGAGGGGTCCGGATGTGTTAATAACTGCAGTTCCCGGACTCCTCCCTTCACAGGCGCAGAGTGGCACACCGTGTGGTTTTAGTCGGTTCGAGTCCGACACACCGCCCCGCCGCAAGCCCCGGTGGGGTGACGGTCCGAGGGGATTTCCACACGTAAAAAAAAAAAAAAAAATGGGTGCAATTATCAATGGTTTTAGAACATATTTGCAAACATTTGTTCTGGAGTTTCCTATGTATAATATGTATGTATTTACAAAAAAAAAGTATAAATGTATTTATATCAGTTGTCTAGGACCCATAACACAAGCTGTGCTTAGCTTGGGACAAGATGGCGTTGTGTGTTAGAAGTCCGAAATATTTATTTATTTTATATTGAACTTATACTATTAAAAAGGTATCTTTGTAAGTGGTAATAAAAAAATGTTTTCACTGCTTTTATTCTAATTTTATTTACTCCAATTCCTCTTCAAAGTCTCTAAATATAATTTTCCTTCGGTTCAACGGATCACTTGATTATATACTTTTTGCAATTATCATAAGTCATTCTGACTATTAAGCGACGGTTTGCCGCTTCTTATATTTTCGTTTTAGTTTACAATTGCTTAAAAAATAAAAAGTTATTTCGAACATCTAACACACAACGCCATCTAGTCCCAAGTTAAGCAGAGCTTGTATTATGGGTACTAGAGATCTGATATCAATACATATATTATACTTTTTTTTTGTAAAAACATACATTTGATACAAATAAAACACACAAACTCCGAAACAAATATTTGCTGATCATACAAACATTTAGTACGAACCGGGAATCGAACCCGAGACTTCAGGTACGCATAAGTTGCACCACCGAGGCGCATTTGTTACAGTAATTGAAAAAATGAAAAATGACATCCTGATAAGTGACCTATTAATAATAGGTCTTTACCTATGAAATTGCCGTTTTGTATGCAATAAGTGAAAGTACTTATTTTTTCAAACTTTTTTATTTCTATTATTCGAAGTAATCACCCATGCAATCGACGCATCTTTGCCAACGCATTGGCAGTTTATTGATGCCCTTCTTGTAAAAATCAGCTGGACGGGAGGCAACAAACTCTTCAAAGGCATTTTGTACTGCCTCTCGGGAATTGAAATTTTTACCCACTAAAAAGTTGTCTAAATTTTGGAAAAAGTAATAGTCGTAACGTGCAAGGTCTGGTGAGTCCCAGCTCTTGCAGCTGCTTCACGACAACGCGCGACCCCATACTGCGCAACAGACAGCCTCCAAGCTGCAAGAGCTGGGGTTGGAAGCTCTCCCTCATCCGCCATACTCACCAGACCTTGCAACTACCGACTATTACTTTTTCCAAAATTTAGTAAACTTCTTTGTGGGTAAAAAATTCAATTCCCGAGAGGCAGTATAAAATGCCTTTGAAGAGTTTGTTGCCTCCCGTCCAGCTGATTTTTATAAGAAGGGCATCAATAAACTGCCAATGCGTTGGCAAAGATGCGTCGACTGCATGGGTGATTACTTCGAATAACAGAAATAAAAAAGTTTCAAAAAATAAGTACTTTCTCTTATTGCATACAAAACGGCAATTTCATAGGTAAAGACCTATTATAACGTTCCTTATTATAACTATATATATTATTAACTGCCGAACAAATGGTGGTTATAGTACGTTCGATAATTTTGCATTATTTATCTTTAGTACATATATATTTAGTAAAATATTTTAAGTTAATTTAGTACAGTACAGTACAGTAAAATAGATGGATCAGCACAGGTTTTACCTAGTTAGGGGTCCAACGGCCTTGGCTTTTTGAAAAATATTTGATTTCATTCTTGATGAGAGAAAAAATGTAAAACACACTACATGGGAACATTATTTGTGATTTAGATCGTATTTTGTTTAAATCAAAATATACCTTATTAAATAAATAATTAATTAATCAATTACTTAAATGTTTTTTATCTCATATATCTTTTATAATAAATTCTTTCACACCATCTAGCTTTTTGCCTCTACATATCTACCTAGAGTTACAGCATCAACACTCTGGTTGATAAAACGTGATGATTTTCATACCCAGTGGCTCCCCTGCCATTAGAATCTCAAAGTGTAGGGTACCAGGTATACATGGTACTATGTGAAGGTGACGACGATGATCCGTATAGACTCGAGTATTATTTTGTATATCGTGTGCACTGACTGTTAGAACCTGAGATATACTTGTATTATGACTTGAGAATGTTTGAATAAATAAGAATAAAATTACGCCTAAAAAAGTGGCTAAGTACTTGAAAAATGCCGTTAGCGTATAAAATATTTTTTAGTGTCTAGAAATATATAAATAACTAGCTGACCCACGCAACGTCGTTTACGTCTCCTATTGCCCGTAGCGTAATTTTTTTCCCCCGTTTTTGTAACATTCTTCATTGGTGCTCCGCTCCTATTGGTCGTAGCGTTATGATAAATGCCTTTTTTGATAAATGTACTATCCAAACCTGAAAGAATTTTTCAAATCGGACCCGGCGGTTCCTGAGATTAGCGCGTTCAAACAAACAAACTCTTCAGCTTTATAATATTAGTTTAGATTAGATAGGTAACTATTCCTTGTATGGTTATTATTTATTTTATCTTTTTCTTTAAATTATTGTCTGTTCAAAATGGGTTGATTAATGTAACGAGAAAAGGAGAAGAAAAAGAGGTATTTCTACTTCCATGGCCGATAACGTACTACGGGCATACGGTTACTATCATACGATGTTTTTCACGCCCCGCTTAGCAACGAAAAAGGAAAAAACATAGAAAGTATTAGTGAAAGTTTAAATTTGCTTATCTACTATATAAAAATAAGTCGGGTTTTCCTTCCTGACGCTATAACTCCAGAACGCACGAACCGATTTCCACGGTTTTACATTCGTTGGAAAGGTCTCGGGCTCCGTGAGGTTTGTAGCAAAGAAAATTCAGGAAAATTTTCAACAGAAAAGCGGGAAAGTGTTACATAAAACGAAGCCATCTGGTGGCGAAACGGAATTCGCCGGGTTTGCTAGTTTTATATGATTTAGTGTACGTTTTAGTGTTTGATAGTTTTCTTTAGTTATACATTTGCCGTAGCTAAATATTTTTCAGTTATCAGTTATAGCTTAACACCACAGCATCTGTAGTCATGGTAAGCCCCCCAACAGGGGACACGACAAAGCGCGGTGAGTAATTACGGAAAAATGGGGGCCCTAAGTAGGTCATTGCAAGTGTGTGCGAGATTATGGAGTATAGCATCTAAACGAATGGTCCTATATAGTACAGATGTAGGTTGCGGGTATGATCCTCATTAAATTCTTTAAATTAACTTTAGTTCTGTTTTTTTTAAAGACAACTCCCACATTAATAATAAATCCTTTATCACGGGGGACTTTACAAACATACATGAAATAGATACCAAGAACACTCAGACTAAGAAAAAAAAATTGTGGATAACAAAAAGTGTGCAATTGTTGGTTTAGGATTTGAACCTACAACACTTGGCCAGTAGAAATCGACGTGGCGACCACGTAAACTACTAAGCCAACCGTGCAGTGCAATTAATAATAATCACTTCACATTAGTCATACAGGGTGGATATGACAACACGACATTAATTTGAACTAGACCTACCTGCACAGGTTACAATTCCACCTACAAAATTTCAATAAAAATTGGTTCAGTAATTTAGCCATAGGACACTATTTTCCGTTTTTGAATTTTACTACACGATGTTGTTGGGTTAATGACCGATGTTACCTATCGTCGCCGGGTCGAGCCATCGCACGCGCTCCGTTTGAACCAGCTGCCGCCGCCGCGCGCTGCCATCGACGCGAGAGCCCTGTGTTTACCTAATAGGTATTTTGTAGTGATTTTATAGTGACGTGACACATTAGGCACATTAGTTAAGTTTGTTAGTTGATACGTAACGTTATGTTATTTTGTGTGAATTTAAATGAAACAATGCCTCGAATCGGCTATGCACTTCTACGGATCGTGAATAATTTACTACGGATATAATATTAATTTACGGATAATGTTCGTTTATCCTGGTTTATCCTACTACCTACTAATAGTCCGATTATTGTACAAACTTATCAATACGAGAATAGAGATAACGCTCTTACAGCTGTAACCTCGATAAGATGACCTAATTTAAAACCTTGTGGTTTTTGGTTTTCGACTTTTTTGTGATTATTATGGTGACTGTGTAATTTAAAAAAACGTCAATACATAATATTGCTTGTGCTATTCAGCTTATGTGTCGATAAAGTAGGTAGGTATCTATTTTATAAATCTTCGTCGCGCGACGTTCGGTGCTTTAGGTACTTATTTTACGGCCGCCCGGCCACCGGGACCGCGCCGCGCCACTAAGGTTAGTAAACTTAAATTACAAATGGTGTCCTTATTGGTTTTAATTTTTAAGATATTTAGTTTGTTTGAAAATTTTGATTTTTTATATTCGTTTTCGGATAATTTAAACAATTTTAAGTAAACCAATACATTTAAATAGCCCACGGTTTTGTTTAATTTCGCATTGTCATATCCACCCTGTATACTGCAGTTCAATCCCAAACTAAGCAGAGCTTATGGGATAGTAAATTAGATTGCTACTAAACCCTTTTAAATTTCTGAATACAAACAGACACATGTTTACAGATAAATGTATCCAGATAATTACAGAGTAAAAATGATATTGTTCATCACTTAATTATTGAATCTCGGTGGGAATCGAACTAAAAACCTTCAGTCTAGCAGTCAAGACTAACCACCAAACCAACAGACCCATCAGACTGTCCTACTGAAATTCATGAATTGACAATCCATACTAATATTATAAATTCGAAAGTAACTCTATCCGTCTGTCTGTTACGTTTTCAAGGCTAAACCGCAGCACCGATTTCAATCAAATTTGGCATGGAGATGCTTTGATATTTGAGAAAGGACATAAGCTACTTTACTTTACATAGACGCGGGCGGAGTCTCGGGCAAAAGCTAGTATATTAGTTTAGGGACCGATTCTTTCATTGAGGGACTCCAATAACAATAACTACTAACAGTAACAAGGTCTTTAATATTAAAAGCACATACAATAAATAGTCAAAGCACATCTAATTCACATAACCATCGTTTTCTTTCTAATCATCCCAAACCCGTCTGACCGCTGTCAGTGTCCACGAGAATTCGGTTTTGGAAATAGAATTCGCCACATTTTAAATAACAATTACAATTTAAATATCAACCGTAATATACATAATATACTTCTTTTTCTAACAATAAAATACCCACATACATACAGTAACATCACGCATCCTGTCCCTCAGTTTAGTACAGGGCATGATCTAATCAATAGTCAAATAACTCAACATTAGGCCAGCTGCAGACTGCAATTTCATCAAAACGCCACCACGTGTACACACATTGTATAGACAAGTCCTATTGCATGCCTTTCGCCACCCTGTCATTGCGATGCCGAATGATGTCATTGAGTCCTTAGATGGATTCGAACCATAATTTCTGGACACAAAACCCGGAACCGCAACATATATCAAATTTAGTATTTACGAATGATTTACTATACATTCCCAGTTATCTGAAGTATAACAGAATTTGCACCCTTCAAAACCAGCAATGGATGTTTTACAAAGCGATGGTAAGGGATGACTGCGAAATGTAATTGGTAAATGACGTGCGCCATTTAGAGAGCTGATGGACAGACATTAGGCCGTCTGCGCTGTTGTGAGCCGGACGCATTCCATTTGTTGGAGGGAACGCGGTAATTCCGCAAATGCAGAACGGGTTGGCGTACAAAAATGTGAAGTAATGTGTCACATGACAATGCCAGGAGTTTTTTAAATGACCAACCTTTTTTTGGAACGCAGACATTAATTTTGTAATTTGGTACAGTTGCCACAAAATAATGTTTTTGTAAATGGTTTCATCAATGGTTTTAAATTCAACCCCTCTCGCATAAAAACCTACACGGTTTAAGCGAGTGGTTGTGATCTGTATAAAATTGTATACTGTAATGCTTTGTCCATAATAATAAAAAAAAAAAAAAAAAAAAAAATGATTTAGGAATTGGCGACGTTATTTATTTGAACAATCTTAATTTATATTTTTTTTGAAATTATCTTGTTTTGTTTACTGATTGTGTTAGAAACAAGTTTAAAACCAATGGACTATAATTCTAATTCGATTAAATTATACTACTCTAGGTTTTATTATTTATTTATTTAACAACTTTATGCACAACGTACAATGGCGGACTTAATGCCACAATGCATTCTCTACCAGTCTACCGTTGGGTGGTGTGGAAATGAAATAAAAGGTGCACTACACATTAGTAAGGGATTCTAAAATTCCAAATAGACAATAAAAACAATTAAGAAACAAATGAGAAAAAAAAATGGCAAATCTAAATATCCATACAGATTGTCATATAGACATACACATAAACAGATAAATATAAAATACATACATAAACATACATATCAATATTATATTAAATATCAACTTTGTGATGATTCCGCTATGCCTTCCGCTAGAAGAGCCCGTACCTTGACCCTGAATGAGTTACGACTGGGTGCCGTTCTAATTTCCTTGGGAAGGGCATTCCAGAGAAGGACAGATTGAATGAGGAAGGAAGAATGAACGCATGCGGAAGTGTGAGAGGGGCACGACAAAAGGAGGCTATTTGTGGAACGTAGGGTTCTGTCATGATTGGATCCCAGGAACTGGAAAGAGGAAGTTAGGTATGTAGGCGAGTTAGGAGAGTTAATAATAGTGTAAAGAGTCGTTACGGCGCGCAGGTGACGACGCTGACGAATAGGGAGCCAATTTAATTTAAGACGAAAGGAGGAGATATGATCGTATTTACGAAGATTAAAAACGAATCGAATGCAGTTGTTCAGAAGTCGGTCATATTTGTTGAGGAGATCTGCATTCAGGTCGTAGTAGCACACGTCACCATAATCAAAGATGGGTAAAATTAAGGTCTGCACCAACATCGTTTTTGTCTCGGCAGGTAGAAAGTTTTTGAGTCTGTATAGCGCCCGCAGGGTTCCTGTAACTTTCTGACTTACACTGGTGACTTGAGTTTGCCAACTAAGGTTGTTATCGATATACAGACCCAAATCCTTCACAGTAGAACTAAGAGGAATAGTTGATCCGTTGAATAGAATAGGTGGCAGAGTATCTGGATCAAGTCTTCTGGTCATATGTTGACTGCCCAAGATGATAGCCTGGCACTTTGTAGGGTTCACAGTTAAACCGAATCTATCTGACCAACTACTGATAGTATCTAGGTCGTGGTTTATCATGGCAATAGCCTCTGTTACGTTGTCAACAGCTGCATGATAATAAAGTTGTAAGTCGTCGGCATAAAGATGGTACGCACACTGAAGATTTTGAGTGATCAGATTTATAAAAATTGAAAATAATAGTGGAGAGAGAATGCCGCCTTGAGGGACACCAGAGTCTAGATCACACCATACGGAAGTGGATTCGTCGACACGAACCGACTGCTGGCGCCCTCGAAGATATGAAGAGAACCATTCCAGTTCATCAGGTGATATCATATGATACGAGAGGATAGACAGGAGGATATCGTGACTGACGGTGTTGAAGGCATTTGAGAAATCAATCAAAGCCAACACGGTAACTTTGGAGTTCTCAACTGCCGTTCGAATGTCACCAGTCACTTTCAGGAGAGCGGATGTTGTGCTATGCCCAGGCCTGAAGCCCGATTGGAAAGGACTTAGTAAGCTATTCTGATACATACAATGTGATAGCTGTTGATGTACACACGTCTCGAGCAATTTGGATAAGAAGGGAAGTATGGAAATTGGGCGCAAATGATTCATAAGGGTGGGATTAGGGACTTTAGGGAGAGGTATAACAAACGCGTTACGCCATAGTGAACGGAACGTACTTGAGTCTAGTGAAAAATTCACTATATGCGTAAGCGCAGGAAGAAGATGATCAAGGATAGGAATGATTATTACTATTTATTGCTTCTGAAACTTTATTAACTTTGAAAAAATAATAAATTACAATGCTGAAATCTACTTATTTAATTGTAACACTACCGAAATTTTGAGATAAAAATGATTTAAGAAAAATAACGCATTCAGCTCGCTAAGTACTTTCGTACGTATAGTAGTAAAATATAATAAATATCATTGCCAATGTTCTCGCAGTCTACTAAATACCAATAATTGCCTAGTTGCTTTAAAAAAAAATTGTTTGAAGTGTGTCTGTGTAATTGGTATATATGATAAATAAAGACTTCCCTAAATATCTCCAGTATCGTATACCAAGATTCCAATTATATTATTTAGAGAATAGAATAGGTAATATAAACAATAAACATCCATAGTGTTTAATTCCTTCCTCCAGGGCTTTGTACTTGCAGTAAGTAAATTTTACCTGCCCTTGCGGCCCATAGACAAAGCCAGTAAATCGAAAAACTATCGTCTGGAGAAAGCAGTTAACTTTGAGGCGATAACACCTCTTTCCTAACTAACAATTATAATGATAAATTTCCTCACAGTTTATTTTGTGGTTTGTGTTCTTGAGTCTTCGCAGTGGCGAAGAGGTACCTCTTTTAATGCCACGCAGATCTTGTCACACACCACACAACCGAATCACTTCGAGTATCGCGAAGAGTCCCAATCCCAACCTCTTACATTAAGTTTATACAATCAAGCATTGTTCGAACTATTTGCACAACTTCGATCCTACGAGATCGCTCCAAACGATTGTCACACGCTTCCGAAGCGAGGAATTCACAATTTACAAGTAAGACGGCCCTAAACCGATTTATACAATTGCCGATCCGACGGCTTTTAACAGTTTATTCAGCAAAACAGTTCCGACTGTGTATTCACGAGGCGATCCGCACCATTCCATCCGTAATACTTTTCTCAAAGTTCTAGCTCATTCTAATCGTAATAGTGACATGACATTTCAAAGACAATGAACCATAAATAGCATTTACCTTAGAGCATTCATTTAACTAGAGGGGCAGCTAAACGGGCGAAAAGCATACTTGGGATCAAAAACATAGTTTAAATTGACATTTTCGGGTACCATTACAATTCCTAGAAAATAAAACACGTTACTTTAGTACTATGTTTCAAAATATATGATAGAACTATTTTCATTAATTTTTGAACTTGCGTTATTTATTGTGCACACTCTTCACACACATATAAATCTATGTACACAGTAAATAAAGTGCCGTAACGATGCATACAAGAAGTACAAGAACCACTCCACGTAACCCACATTAAACCAACTAATGTCCATTGGAACCTTGGCTCCCACGCTTATAACAAATGTTCAATACATATTTTCTTACTACTCTGTTGAACAGTTTTATAACAAAGATGGACCTTCAGATATAGCAGTATGAATATCTACATCTTGTAGATTTTGACCTCGCCCTTGACATTCACAGTTACACGTGCGGCGTGTTCCCAACTAGGTATTTTTGAATGGTGTTAATAGAGGGTAGATCTATCTATTAATTATGTTTAGACTCAGAAAACATAAATAAATACAAGTATGAGCCTTCCAAAGTGTCTCTATTATGTCTAATGGAAGCATGGGCAGAATCCAAAAGAAGTGGTCACCATACTCATTGCGAATGAGGAGATTGCGGCATGGTGACTCACACTATGGCGGCCTCCGGTCTCACACTCACCAACGAAACACGACACATTAATTTCTTTTATAATGATATTTTACCTTTAGTAGCCATTTTAAAAGTCATATTGAAATTCAATTTTTAGTTATCCGTCACGTTATTATACGTTTGCCGATGGATAGTATATCATTTTATTTGTATAAATTTCTTCACTACGTAATTAACATCAAAAAATTGGTTCAAAACTAGCGTTTGGTACTAATCCAGGGAATATTAAACCAGATTCTTTTCACCGGGCCCATGAAGTACATTTATTTTGTTTTTAGATTTTTTTTTGTTAATACTACCGGAAATATATTCAAGTATTTACTATTATTTTCCCCCATTATTGTATTTGTTTTATAGGTGCAAATATAATTATACTAATACAACATTTGTTTCATGAAAACATTGGAATTATTACAATCTAAACTGAAACAGTTTCTCAAATCAAAAATGCATACTGAAGACAAAACCTAACAGCTGTCCTTGGCATTCAAGCAAGGCCACAGATAATAAAGGACTTAGACGTATACTGGTTGCAATATCGCTTTATGTGAAATAGAACTAGAACACTGCTGAGATTGTTCCAGAACTGAACTAGTCAAGTTTCCTAATACCAGTAGGAACTGTGACGCTCAAGTGTGTCTTATGGAAAGTATAAGATGATAACTATGAATGAATAGTCCTAGGTTTAAAAATGAATTTTTAGGAATCCTTACTGAATGATTTTTATTTAATACCAACTTTTGCCCTCGACTCCACCCCAATACATAACGGTTATCGCGACAAAAAGTTGCACTGTCCTTCTTCAAGACCCACTCTTTCTTTATACCGAAATTCATTCAATTCGGTTCAGTAGTTTAGGCTTTAAATCGTTATAGATAGACAGACGGACAGAGTTACTTTCGAATTTGTAATATTAGTATAGATATAACGTAATACATTTTATATAATTTTGTTATCTTGGCTACTAACGCATAAACTCGTGTTGCTAACTGGAATTCAAAACCTTTCATTTACTCTTAAATATAAATTTCCTCACAACGAACCGTACAGAAGGCTTCAAATGCCGTACATAGTTCTCATTATTCAAAGCATTGTGGTTAATAAAAGGAAATGTAGCCCAAAGCACAAAGAAGCGAATAATGTTAGGGACTTCTTTGTTTTTGAATCCATTTAGGTATCACTTATGCATAAAGAGGTCTATGAAAAAAGCAAAAGTTACTTTGAGAACATCCTTTGCATGTATGCTATAAGCGCTAAGGCATCGGAGTCGCGCTTACCTTACAGATCCTGGGAATAATCCTTATCAAGTTTAAAATAACTGAAAAAATTGAATATGTTATGATAATAGCTCAATTTTATTTGTTGTCATCGTTAAGTTTAATTTTGCAAACCATTTTGAGTAGTATTTTATTACTAAAGTAAGCTGAAAGAAGTCTACTGTACTACCAAAAATAATATGCTTAAGATCTACACAAAACGATTAAAAAAACATTAAAAGTTAAACATTTTGCTGCACACAGTTCCACTACTTACATCCTCGTACTAAGTTTGTTGTTTCCCCCGCTCTTTCTCCCTAAGACATGATCCAAGAGTACTTTGAATAATTGAAAAGAATTGTCAAGTGTTTGGGGTCCCAGGGCCCTTTGTAGGTCAGTAGCGTAATGTGAAGTTGTGAACAGGGAAGGGTTAAGAGTGGGCGGGGGAGTGTTAAAAAGTAACGCCTTGTTAGCAGAATTGTAAGCACGTGGTGTGTGGAGGTTATGGGTAGCTGTTAATTTCCTTTATCATTTTAACCGACTTCAAAAAATAGATGAGGAGTCGGTGCCAAGGCAACAATAACAAGAAAAGCATCACAAACATATAAATATATGTTTTTATAATACATAAAAGATGCGGCAGGGACGGACGTTCGCCACTTACCGATTGGGCTTGGCACTGAATTCAATCAGATTTTAGGGACCTTTATTTAAATTAATGGATAATAATAAGACAAGATTTGTCACATAGTAATTCAAGGCTGCCAATTTAAAAACAGTTTTTAGTGGTTCTAGGCAAAGAGATTTAGTTTCATGTTTTTCGGAATCGGTTTATTTTATTTTTTATTTTAACTGTTTTAATATTTTATTAGGATGTAAGTTTATACGACTACGCCGAATAATTTCAATGAATGAGGCGTCAATAGATCCGTAACAATGATTTGGACGACTTAGGCTATAGAAAGTTTTACAAAAGTTTTTACGTAATCTACTTCTTTTTAACCCCCGACGCAAAAAGAGGGGTGTTATAAGTTTGACGTGTCTGTCTGTCTGTGGCACCGTAGCTCGCGAACGGACGAAGCGATTTCAATTTAGTTTTTTTCGTATGAAAGGTGAGTTACGTGCCAGTGTTCTTAGACATGTTTCATGAAAATCGGTTGAGTCGTTTAAATGTTATGGGGGTGAAAGTGGGGTAGAATAACAGAATGTCTGCAAAAATATAATTGGCGTATGATTACTCGATTAACTGCTTGAGTAGGGGGTTTTTAATAAAGTTATTTCTGTCTTGGTTTAATGTAATCGCATATTTCTTTTTTGTAATAATCTGGATTGAGTTACTATTAGAAATAATGGTAGAATAAGAATTTTTTTATTGCATTACTTCACCGATCAGTATAAATTTACCAGAAACTGTAAGGCTTGCCGTAAAATATCCATATATTGTATTTTGTCTCTTAATTTCCTCTGTCTTACCGTTCAAGATTAATATGTAAACTGGACACTTCTAGCTTGATGAATTTTCTAAGATTTGAAACCTTTAGTTTTCTATATTTCTGAATAGTATGAAGTGAGCTAATCTTAACTTTTGCATTGCCAAGTTTTATTAAAAGTGCTTAGGACTTTAAGTTCTAAGGATCTGTTGGATTAATATTTTTAACTATTTAAGCCATTGATATTTGCTGCACATACATATGTACACACACATACACACATAAAAATATAAATCACGTCCATAATTTTACTGTGTATTGCATTGTGCAGCAAAAGCTACCAACAAAAGCCTTTTTGTAACCGACTCATTGACTTAATATTTCAGGATCCTCGTGATTTTTTTACAAATATAGTTTTATTTATCATTCATCCAAAAACATCACAGGATTTTCTGTTTCAAATATTCTGATGGATTAATACCTCTAGTAGCTGTGATTGTTCGAACAGTCGGTGTGTAATCTACGGATATCCACGATTGATAAGTATTATTTTCCGAAGCGGTGGCTCACCGGGATTACACGTGACAGAGTTGAATGATAGTGTGGAAATAGCTTTATATTTTTCAAATAATATTTTATTTTGATCAGTATTGGTTCGAGAATTTGTTTTCAAAATCGGAAATACACCATTATCCTTGCATTGCTTATTTTGTGACGGGGCTGATGCTATGTAAGATGACCGTGTGTGAGATCTGTCGAGTTTATATTTCATTATTTACATTATTTTCCAACGATACAGATTGTAAGATAGTACTAAGAGTCACGTCCTTCTTCTGTTAAATTCTTGTAGTTCCCACACTTCATGTTTTTGTGTATTTATCAATTGAAATTTATTATTTTTAATCATCTGTAATGGTTGTTTTGAAAACAACAAATAGTATTGGAAATATTGCAATAAAAATTTAAGAAAGTATAACTGTTTCTGTTTGAAAGAGATAACCAAGGCCAAAGTGCATCCTTTTGTGTACCTTCTATACCAAAGTTCGTCAGTATGGAGTACATAAGGATATTAATAAGCCGTGTTACTTGCACATATCAAATATCTTGACCAACTACAGAAAGTTTATATTATAATAATAATAATATAGTGTATAAATCTAGGCAACAATTACAACAAAAGGATAAATATCTTAAGACACTTTTTTTCTTCAGTAAAAAATCTTTTAATTAATAAAAGATATTAAAACATTTACCCAACACGCCTTAATGGATAATCTAGAGTGATGTTAATGAATGATGTTGGAGACGAATAAAGAGCCGAATCAAAAGACGAATTATAAGTAAATCTGAAGAAACAAGGGGGCGAGATGAGAATGTCGCGAGTAATCGGATGGTCGGCGGCGGTAGTCGAGACGTTGATAAATAGTCGTCAATGTAACGAACATAGCGTTTGGTACAAGTTTTAAACTCGTGAAGATTTCAATTCGTTTCATTTTTAATCCTTCTTTTACGTGTGTCTATGAAAATCTGTAATTATTTATCTGTAACTGATAATGAAAGCTTTAATATTAGCTTTATGGTGTTCACTTTTATTAAATATCGAATAGCGATGTAATTAACCTACGCAAAAGAGGCTCCACATAGGTTTATTTCTTATCTATATATATAAAAGCGAAATACCACTCACTTATTAATCACGAAATCTCAGAAACTATAACACCTACAAACTTGAAATTTGGCAGGTAGGTTCCTTATAGGGTGTAGACATCGGCTAAGAACGGATTTTACGAAAGTCCACCCCTAAGGGGGTAAAAAGGGGGTTGGACGTTTATATGAAAGTCCTATGTTTTTGAAGTAAGATACTTAAAATTTAAAATGTATGCTCTATAGATAGTGTGGAGGTGTACTAATGATGTATCTTTAGAAATCAACCCCCTTTGGGTTTAAAACGGGGGATAGTAGTTTGTACGCAAAAGAGGTTGCGTGCGTCAGCTAGTATTAGATAAATATTAGTTTTTTATGGAATTGGGGGCAAACGAGCAGACGGATCGCCTGATGGCAAGCGATTAACGCCACTCAAGGACACACACCAGAGGCGTCACAAGTGCGTTGCCGGCCTTTTAAAAAGGTGTATGCTCTTTTCTTGAAACTTTGAAGGTCGTGTTGGTCCGGGAATATCGCATGCGACAGTTCATTGTTCATTAATTTAGTTTTGGTCTAATCTCTTTAAGCTGTATTAAGAAAGATCGAAAAATCTTTTGATTAAGTCTCGAATAGCAATCACGTTGTTATCAATAAACATCGCTTGTATCGCTATTTTAACTGTATACTGTAATATCACAAGTAAGAAGTTATTAACGCATGAGCGTTGAATTGTGAGTATTTGCCTCGTTTTTACAAGCTTCTTATTAACTAGGTATGTATGTATGTATGCCTGTATGTTCGGGTGGAATCTTGCAACTCAATTTTGAAGCAGATATCTTCAACCGATTTTGCTGAGATTTTGCAAGCATATATATACAGCGTGACAATACTACATTAAAATGACATGGAGCTGATCTGATGCTGGAGCTGGAAGGTGGCCATAGGAATTCTGTAAAGAAACGTCGCAACATCATCGAGTTTGGACTCGTTTGATTCGTCACGAGGCATTCCAGTAAAAGCTTGTTTTTTTAAAAAAAATAATAATAATTTATTTTAGTTTTAAATTATTGTTAATTAAGTACAGTTCAGCGTTATTAGTAACTTAACTTATGATTAGTTAATTGAAATCACTGGGCATTCTTAATACTGATCAAAAACTTCGTTTGCTTTGTACCTGTTAATTAATCAGTTATATTATTTCACTTATGTCTTGCACCCTATCGCTGAGAAGACAAAAGATGTCTGTATCACTAATAGGCTTAACAATAACGCTGGTAGCTGCACTCCGGTTAATTGTTTACGATATTGTGTGTCACGGGGAGATTAGATGACTATATCTGATTACTGACTCTGAAAAGATTGAGGAAGTTTTGAAATGAATAAAATTGTTACTTTTGATTTAAAACGGCTACTTGATCCATATCAAACTAGCAGATTCGGCAGGGCGTTGTTGCCTTGATTTTGCAATTAATTAATAAAAATACGTCATAAAAACTGTCCTATCTCATACACGTTATCAAAACAAAACAAAACGTAAAAACGGTTAGATAGTTTCGGAGTTTCGGAGAACAACAAGTTCGCGATGAACTCCGAAACGAAACAACACGAAAATTATATAAATTAAAGTATTTAGCTAAATACAATCAAGTGGAATTAGAATGTAATTACAAAATCTGTTTTGAAAGTATTTCAACTATTTCAGATCACAGAAGCTGTATACCTAGTAAAAGTTATATCCTCGTAGGATGTAACTTCTACTTGATATACAGTTCATAATAATCAGGCAAATTTTTAAATGAAATCATAACCAAAAAGTAAGGCGGTTGCCACACCAACTTGATGAGAAAACGTGGAATTACTAGTGCATAAATAATTTTAATCAGCGCAGGACCAAATGTCTCTCATATATCGGAAACGTGAAAAATTGCCAACCCTTCAAATAACGACAGAGAAAACGAGCGGTCATTTTCACCCTGACATTTTTAAAACGGTGTTCATAATCTTTATTAATATGCGTATGAAATATCTAATATTGAGCGTTTATGCAAATTGCTTATATTTGCAAAAATGTGTATTTGCATACATTTTGAGGCGACTTTTTCGTGTTCAATGGTACGTGTGAGAGATAAATATTGTCTCTCATTTTTGCTTCCACCGCTTTGCATAAAGGGATGATCATAGCCGTTTTGAATAATTAACGTGCATTTTTTTTTTTAATTTCTGCGTTTAGATGCCGGAAATAATTTACTTAGAATTTCCCTTTGTTTTTTTATTCTACCCCAAGCTACGTTTTGAATAGTATTAAAAGAATAACCAATTATGAAACTAAATAATGTTACTTAAAACTTTTATTTGCTGCTTTTTTTTGTAGATTTAAATAAAATATTTTCAAAGCTTTTTGACAAATACCTTAAATGTCACAATTTGACTGCGTTCCTTGGGCTTATGTTATATTAACAATACTTTTAAAATAAGATTTCCTACTATAAATTGAATTAATAGTTTAAGAGAAATACTCGAGTTCTTAAAGCGTTCTTTTATAAATTGGTTCACTCTAAAGGTATGCTATTGAAGAAATGTCAGAAACCACTAAAGGTTATTTTAAACTTATTGTTGTCTGCGAATACTTGAAAAATATTTTAGATATAAAAACTCTATAAATTGAATGGCGAGGAGACCTTTCACATTTGACAACTATTTCTAAAAGAGTTTATACCGTAAAGTTTAAGGTCTGTTTCAGACGAACCGTAATAACAATATACTGAGGCAGAAATAACAACACCGCAGCGCCATCTTCTGCCAATGGCTTTTGCATCGACTTCAAACGGACTAGATTGGTAAAGAAATGTTACCTTGAGTGTCTCACCTATTTTAATTTTTTTCAATAAAATTTGTAATATGTTCTTTTGTTTATTTCTAGCGCTCTTTGTTAGTATTGTTTGAAGTCGGTTCAACTTGTATTTAAAAACGTCTTTTAACCAACAATTACAGTGAGTCGGTTTTCTCTGGTTCACATCTAAATCGGTTGTCATACCTCCTGTCTATGGGACCCCTTTCTTCCAGAGCTATTTTGAGGTCGTATTCTTAACGTTTCTCAAAACAATAAACAACGGCATCACATATTGACGGCTCAATCGATTCAGCAATTTTTATTGGCTGTCTCAGTTCCATCTGAAAAGTGCATAGCCATGTACGAAGAATGACGGCAGTATAATAAAACACCTATATACAAGTTTTATGTATACGTAAAGAGGAGTTATTTTTATGTTGATCGGGGAATAAAGATATTGGCGATCCTTGGATACGTATGTCGTATTTTGGTTTTCGATAGTTCAGAATTAAGAGGTCTCAAGAGACGTGGACATTGACCCTAGGATTAATCGAGAAGCTCAAAGTCGCTCAGCGCGCCATGGAAAGAGCTATGCTTGGAATCTCTCTGAAGGACAAAATTCGTAAAGAAGTAATCCGTCAGAGAACCAAAGTGACCGACATAGCTCTGAAAGTTGGTAGGATGAAATGGCAATGGGCTAGTCACATATGTCGAAGGACAGACAACCGCTGGAGTAAGCGTGTTTTAGAGTGGAGACCGCGTCTTGGCAAACGTAGTGTGGGACGCCCTCTGGCCAGATGGCGGGACGACCTAGGTAAGAGGGCTGGCTGCGACTGGATGCAGAAAACAACAGACCGGGCTCTGTGGTGTTCTTAGGGAGAGGCAGATGTCCAGCAGTGGACTGCAACGGGCTAATGATGATGATGAAGAGGTTACATTGTGCCAATAATAAAAAAAAAAACCTTTCAATGAATTTGACTTAAAAGGATATTACAGCTCATCTAAATTGTCTTAATTTGATCCTAAGCATAATATTCATTCGCTAAAGTTTTGAATTAGAAGGAAATTAGATTTTTGGTCAACTAAATTCTTTAATGAAAGAACTTATTCTTTGTATATTCATGGCGTAAGATACAGTATTATTTTGAACTTTGGAGCTGTCTGAATTTCTTGTCTACTGCTATTAACCTTAATTATAGTGGCAATTCACAATTGTATTCTGAATCACATGACCTGCGTCAGAGAAAATCCAACTATATAACATACATTTAAACGGGTACGGTGGCTCCCTACTCGTCTCTTGAATTTAGGATCTATTATATATTACTGCGTATTAACAAAATAATGTAAATGAACAAAAATATTGACTAAACTATCATTCAAGTAAACCAAACAGCTATAGATAACTGTAATACTGCTTAAACATTAATATATTCATGTCAAATATATTGCTTACCAACCAACATCAAACTAATCAGTCTAAAGGCTTTTAATAAATAAAACACAGTAAGTAATAAAGCCATCAGCCGGTACTAATGGTGCACAAATTACATACCCATAGCACCAGATGGTCTCAATACCAATTAAAAAGATATCAGTCCATACAAATAGTCTCGTCACATATATTTTTGTAACATTCGAGTGATTCATGTTGTAGTGTATCAATTTTTGTTTATTTGAAGTACCTAGTTATTGATTTTTTTTAGAAAATGCTATTCTACGTTTTTTTGTTTTGTTTTATAAGTGTAATTAGAAACACAACCAAACCAACCAACAAAAACCAAAAGCAAACCGCGTTTAAGCGGTCGTTAACTCAATTGTACAGCACCGAAGAAGGTTGCATTGTTGCATTAAAGCACGGAAATCTTATCTGTTTCTGACCTTCAAATACATATATCTATATCATTACGTGAAGAAAATTCTTAATATCTGGAACACGTGAATATTATACGTAGATTCTAATATTATAAATAATAATAATAAATAAATATTTCGGACATCTATCACACAACGTCATCTAGTCCCGAGCTAAGCCGAGCTTGTGTTATGGGTACTAAACAACTGATACAATTACATATATACTTTTTTTTTGTAAATACATACATATTATACATAGAAAACACCCAAATTCCGATACAAACATTTAGTCCGACTCGGGAATCGAACCCGAGACCTCATGATCAGCAGTCGCACACGCCAACCGCGAGACCAACGCGAGACAACCAACAGCAGTCGCATTTTTACATACTAAATGAATAACACTTTTATCCTTTATTCTTATAAAATCTGGACTGATCTAAATCTTGTAAAATTACTGCAAAATTAAAAATAAAACACACGGGATATAAGTAATTAAATTCAAATATCAACCAATCTACTGTTATGACTCTAGTTATAATGAATCCAGCACCCAATGACCGCAACTGGAATTGTTAACGTTAACCCTGCAAATGCGTTCGACGGGTCTTAATGGTTCGGGGCTAAGTTTAATTTAATATTAACTTGCAACAAGACCAGCGTCTTAGGTGCAACTTAATATGTTAAGTTTTGAGCCAGATCTGCGATTTGTAGCGAAGTCGACGCTACCACGAGACTTAAGCATTACTTTGAATACGGTAATAATTTAGAAATTACCTACTTGCCCATTATGTTTTAGTACATAATTACGTGTGGTATCTAAGGTGTTTGTTTAAATATTGAAATGTTCAACATTGATGTCTATCAATAGACATAAATCTATACTAATATTATAAATGCGAAAGTTTGTAAGTGTGGATGGATGGATGGATATTTGTTAATCTTTCACGCAAAAACTACTGAACGGATTTTAGCTTTAGCTTATACAACAGAATAACACATAGGCTACTATTTGCCGCAATAACCAACATATACGCGGGCGGAGCCTTAGGCAACCATTAGCATACAAAAAAATAGTGTGTCTAAATATTTCAAATAATTTAAGGATTTTAACTAATTATTTCAAACAATTCAGGAAGTCTCCGAATTTTCTGATTAAACAGTTGCATTGTCACTAAAAGAACTTAGATCTGTTTATTACTGACATAAGTATATAAACCGACAAGGAGTTAAAAGTAGCACATTATAAGAATATAATAAAAGTGGCAAAAAAAGTAATTTGCAGGTTAAAGTTTTTCCTGCGAAATTATATTTAATCGCAAATCTTGCTCATTCCTTATAACATTCTAACATAACGTCGGGCGCGTATTGTGCTGTCGTGTGCAGACGGACCGTTAATGTGCGGTGGGATTACGAGACTATCAACAATGCACGGCCGCGATTAACTCTAAACTGTGTCGCATTAGAGAGTTAATTGTTTTTTTTTATTTCTAAATGCAATTAATATAAATAAAGTACACGTTTTAGTTCACAGAAGTTTGGAAAACATTAATTAGTTAAATTGATTATAGTTATAATCTTGTTTAAAGACTTAGTTTATATAGTATAGTATATTATATAGAGAGATATATAAAGAGTTAATGATCCAGTTTGATTTATTTAAACGTGATGTGCTTTTGTAAACCGGTGTATGTTTAGGACATTCTCTTACAGTCATCCTTTGGGAGGGTGATGTAATTTTTTTAAGGTAAGATCACAGAGGTTATATTGATAGATAGATAGAAAACTCTTTATTTGTACACAGTATTACAGATTTAAAATAAAGTACAGAAAATGACGAATGTGTAACGTACAAAGGGCGGCCTTTGGATGGATCAAAATGTATCGGAGAGACAGTAGTTGACGGTGCGAAGAGTTTTGAAAATGTATAATTTTTTATGAATATAACTAGAAACACATGTATATTTTCATACATGCACATATACACACATATATATAATCACACATACATAAAACATACATTGACACATACATACACATATACAAATACATATACATGTAAACATACTAATAACTATAACTACTCAATTGACTGCCTCGTTGGTCTCGCGGTTGGCGTGTGCGACTGCTGATCATCAGGTCTCGGGTTTGACTCCCGGGTTGGACCAAATGTTTGTATGATCTACAAATATTTGTTTTGGAGTTTGGAGGTTTTCTATGTATAATATGTATGTATTTACAAAAAAAAGTATATATGTATTTCTATCAGTTGTTTAGTACCCATAACACAAGCTCTGCTTAGCTTGGGACTAGATGGCATTGTGTGTTAGATGTCCGAAATATTTATTTATTTATTTAATTATACTAATATTTAGTTATATAATGTATAATGAAATTCAGCAAACGAAGGTTACATACACATTATAAATACTTACACTTAAATATTGTCGTGTGCTTCTCTTTAATATATAACAAAAAAGGAGTCACAAAAAATATTGAATCACCTTTGTACTATTAATTCCTTCTACATGAATACTCAATTAATTTAATTAAAACTTTAATAGTCGAGATTTCATTATCACAAAATCCGGGTAGCATCTGCAAAAAGGGTACACCCGTCAATGACTACGATTGTTAAGAAGTAACCAAATTATTAGTAATTGGATTAACCACGTTGTTGCATTCAACGTTAGTGGAATTTATTTGAATGGCATGTCGTTTAACCCTTTTACTGCTACTGGTTAAGAGGGTGCTTTAATTCGATGAAATAAAAACTATTGCATGAGGTTTGTCTAAATATTTCTTAACTACATATTCTCCGTGACTTTGCTATGTTACTTGGACTTGGTCCAGCAGATTTTTCCGTGACAATAGCAGCAAATGTTTCAGAGTATAATATTTGTGATAAATTGCTATTCAGCCATTCTGATGTAATTTAATAAAAATATTCTTAACAAAAAAATCACAATGTAATATAAAAAAAGCTAAATATGTAATTTGAAAGTTAAATAAAAACAAACAATTTCACGCTCTTAAGCCATCATATCCACTTATTTGAATAATTCAAAACACCCAATCTACATTATCTGTTCAAATATAAAAGAAATATACCCGATGCCAACCGGAAATGCTTTTATATTTGTCAACGTCACATCCCCACGGAGTAACAACAGAAAAAAAAGAATTTCGTGACATTTTTTTCGCAAATGAACCGTGTCGACGGGCCTGGCTTCTTTATTAGATTAACAGGTCGATTTGCAATTCTGTATGTTCATACACATGTTTATTTTACGGAAATGAATCGCATTTTGGTGGGGGACTTTGTGTTGACTCAGCATATATTCATATGAAATACCTTTGGAGTTATGTTAATGATTAATACGTGGACATTGTAGGGTTAAATTATGTAAGGAAACAAATATGTGTGTTGCTATATTTCTATATACTGATTTATCTCCTATGTTATTCAACAATGAATTGTTAATCAGATTTTCATTTACATAATATGATATGCTATGACTGACTGCCTCGGTTGCGCAGTGTATGCAACTGTTGTGCTTGAGGTCTCGGGTACGAATACTTACCGAGTGTTAGATGTACGATTTTTTATTGTATTATTGTGGAGATTAAAGTAGAGGTTTAACTCTTCTATGTAAGGAGGCTTATGTCATATCTTGTCCAGTAGTGCACTGTTAAAGGCTGTTGATAATGATGATCACATAATTATATGAATATAGAAATCTTGTTATAGAGGTCGTTCTTGTGTTTACTTATAACTAACACAGAATGAATCATGAGTTTTTACGATACATTCGCAGCGGGTAGCGCCACGTGCCCTTATGATTAGTTCGCAAATTCTTTGCATTCAAAAGTATTTTATTCCAAATTCTATACCACCTTATTCCCAACCATAATACAATTGAAATAGAGTTCAATTTTCATTATTTTAGCTAAGTTGTCTTGAAATATTACAGTAAATTTTTGCTAGACGATAATAGTTTTTAGCCGTAATGTTTTAAGGTAAGATTTTTAATAACGATGTTCACAATCGAATTAGTTGACCACCCGCTGTTTTTGCTACTCAACACAATAGATGCCTTGAAAATTGGACATGCATTGATAAAATTACCCCTTGACAATGGTTTCTTACTAAATTTAGTTTTTGATACATACTATATTATATATTTATTTACAAAACTGTTAAGTTGACTTGTGTACGCTTCAAAAACTCAGAATTTTCACGCCGTTTGAGTACATGACATAATATATAAAACGCCAAAAAATATATTTTAAGCTATTATTCGCGTTAACTTTGTCTTTCATTAATTATTATTATTGAATGCGACTTCAATAGGCCACAGTGGAACATAACTGTGTAAAGTTAGTCTTACATAAAAAATATTTGTTTCAGCAAATTCTAATTTACTTTTGAAAATGGTATTTCAAAGGAACACAGGTGCTTTGAATGTAATACACACTAAAATTATATGAGGTTAGATCTCAGGATGCACTTTGTATGGAAATCGTTTCCAATAACATTAGAAAATTCTGGAAATTATATGGAATTTACGTTTAAGCACAGATCCCTGATATCGTATTCCTTAGATAGTTATAGAGTTGAAATAATTCCAATCTATTGAAGTTCCATAGTACTTTGATCTAAAGGTCTTTTGCCAAGCAAGTCATACTCTATGGAGGAGTAAACTCAAGTAAATAGGTTCATTCTAATGCTTTTTCTGATGTTTACTTTACTGTGACTGTAGTTAACTGAGATACAGCAAAACAGATCATAATCAGAATCATAAATTTGTCAAAGGAAATTAATAATTTTGAAATATTATAATAAAGTATAAAATTATGTTTTTAAATTATTCATCTTTTAAACCAACCTTCGTAAAATTTGAATCCCACTTCAATTTCTATGTACCAAAGTAGATTATTTTGAAAATCAACTCCCGCATTAGGGATTTTTCCGTTTCTTGGGAGAGTTTAGTCAAATAAATAAAACAAACGGATCCAGACTCCGAAACAAATAGTATGATCAATAAGTTGAATAACAATTTATTGATCATACTAGTACATAACGATGATGACAACTCTTTTCCAAATGTGGGGTTTGAACCCACAACACTTAGCACAGTAGAATGCATCCAGGTGATCACTTAAATCAATACCCCTTCCGTGCAGTAAAAATTATAAAGTACAAATAATGTTCAAAATTGAAAAAAACTGTATTAGAGTATCTATTTACATTATTTCCGTTATCATAATAGCATTTCAAGATTTTACTGTTAACATAAGTGATGAGGATCAAAACAAAGATTCCAAATTGAATTAACAATATAACTGGATAATCCGGTACTTATCTGCCTTAGGCGGGGCTGAGTACTTACTTTATGAGATGTTCAGTAATATCTGTCAAAACCTAATACCTATAAAATGCGGGGTAACAATTGCACCCTTTGACGATCAGTAAGAGAAATGACGGTAATCCATTGAAAGCCAAAGCTATACTATTTTCATTAAGTAGATATGTATTATAGTAGGAGGTCCGGCGGTGACTGGATTCAAAAAGCAGCTGACCGGGCTCTGTAGTGTGCCTTGGGAGAGGCCTATATTCTTTTTTTTTGTAGAATATTCGGCAAACGAGCAGACGTTCGTCTGATGGTAAGCGATTACCACCGCCTATGGACCCCCGCAACACCAGAGGCGTAACAAGTGCGTTGTCGGCCTTTGGGGAATGGAGAGTGGGAGTGGTGGCCAAGGGTTGGGTTATGAGCCTCCGGTCTCCTCACTAACTCAGTGAAACGCAGCGCAAGCGCTATTGCACACCGGTTTTCTGTGAGGCGTGGTATTACTCCGGTCGAGCCGGCCCATTCATGCCGAAGTGTGGCTCTCCCATGGTAAGATATTCAATAAGATAAGATACACAGCAGTGGATTGCAACGGGCTGATGATGATGATGACATTAAGTTGCGTATCGACTTACGTTGCGAAGGTAAATGGAATATGCTTTATTCTGATTAGAAAAAATATCGTCTTGCGATCGAATTTGAAAAGTTTTGAGTGTCTCGTTTTATTTCATAGGCTACAAGAACTTAAGCTATTATTGTATAGACTTTTGGACTGTGACAGGTCAAAATGTAAAATATAAAGTTGTATAGCCGTTTCCAAATATTTTTTGTACTTAAAGCACATTTTAAATTGGTAACTTTCAGGTCTTGTTCTACATATAACCATAAGGTATTTAAAAAATAATTATATCTTCTATCCTACCCTCAATAAAATATAGGAGTTTGATACACATTTTCTGTGTTTAGCATCAGAATGTAGCTCATGTGTAGCTTTAGATGGACGACTTACTTTAATCTGTTTATGTGTAGATCCCATCTGCTTTGAAGGGTTAAACTGCGGACATTACGAACAATGAAAAGTAACCACTTAAAATGTGGAATGACGGGGTTTTCTTGGGCTTTTGAGGCCTGTCATTTTGAGCGATATTTTCATTGTCTGTGCTGTGTTTCGTTGGTAAGTGCAAGACCGGAGGCCCAATGATGCAGAAGCATCACTAGGCTGCCATGGTGTGGGTCACCATGCTGCATTGTTACATTGTCTGCATTCGCAATGAGTATGGTGAACAACACTCTTGGATTCTGTTTATGCTTTCCATCAGGCAGAGTTAAGTCATTTTGGTAGGGACACACATAAAAAAAGAAAGAAAAAAAAAAGACTGTAGTTTTAAAAGACTGACGTAGAAGATTGTCTTTACGCAACTCCGAGGCACGAATGTGTGAAGAATGGTCAACCTTTCATGAACTGTCATGGATGGGATTGTTTAGCCTTACAATGTATCATATATTTATCCTGTGAATGTCAGTGCAAATGATTTCCCTTCTTTGTATTAAACTACTTGGTTACAATTAACCTACGAGCTAATTAGCTGTGTATTATAAGACATATATACTATACATAATATATATACGGTAGTAAACTTAATGCTGGTAAACTGACGTAATTACTATCAATAATAATCCAGACAATCATAAATCTAATAATGTTTCATTCCGACCCATAATAACTTCGACTCTGAAACCGACTTTACTGTCACCATTTTATGGGCAATTTCTCGGTGGATTACTTTGTTATATTAGTAACGATGTAAGAACTGATTCCGAGTAAGTTATGTTAGTTAGTGCAAGTTATGTTCATTGCGAAATATATATATTATCTCATACACGGCCGTCTGATTGAGTCCAGACTGTTGAAATACTTAATACTATATTTCTTACTAGCCGACCCGTGCCCACTTAGTTGGGCATTAACCGCCCGCTTTTCTTCGACTTGATTTACAAATACTATTATTTTTAACTGAACTTTTTGTTTAATCATAATAAAATGTTACCTATGCCACTCCTGAATAGTGTCGATTTCTGTTAGTGAAAGAATTTTCAGGATTGGGTCAGTACTTCCGAAGATTACCCCCTACAACTATACAAACAAAGTTAGAAACTTAACCTCTTTATAATATTAGTATAGAGTATCATCAACAACCCATAACGTCCCACTGCTGGGCTTGAGTTTCCTCTCAGGAGAGAGTTAGGGCCATACGTCCCCACGCTGGCCAAGTGCGAGTTGGGGACTGGCAAGACAACGTTGTAGCTACGTAATCTTGCCGTTGGATGTTTTTCAGCCGCCCAAAGGCTTCCAACAAAGCTTCACGACTGTTATCCTATGATAACAACCGGGATCGACTGCTTAACGTGACCTCTAAATCATGGAGACGCTCATAGTAACATGCTACTAGCGGTCACCCATACAGGTACTGACCGCGCCGTCGTTGTTTACCCTCGGTGATTGTTTCTAATCACCGAGTGCAACTAGGCTATGAGTAAGTGTAGAGTATAGATAAAATGCATTCAGATCCAAACCAAATTAGTGTTGGTAACACTGCTGCCTTAAGTGCCCAGCGGTTCACTCATGATGACACTATTATTTAACTTGAATGAAAATTGAATCGACGATCTTTGGAAGGCCGAAGTGTCTAAGCTTAATACACTTTCGAAAGTTTAGAATCTGATAGAAAATAATTTTACTTTTATTTACTTTTCTCCATTACAATAAATGAAACCATGTTTATCTGAACATACAAATTAAGCTTCATTGGATTCCGTAGGTACATTTTTAAACTTTTACATAACCTTATTCATTCTTCTGAGCCGTTTCTTGATATCTCGAAAATTCGTACTGTATTACCGAATGTGCAATCTGTCCAATCAAGCGTTTCACTTTGATATTGATGTTTATTTTGAATGCGTAGCAAACATGTGATATTTGGTTATGAATTACCAATGAGCGACATGTTTATACCTTACCGCTTTGACTTACTAACTAATACTAACACAAGGGCAGATAGTCGATCATTTTGAATTCCCTTTGACGATGTATGCGATGCAAAGATTGCTGATACGATTGATATTTTGTGAAAGCCGTACCGTTGGATAAATACTGCTTTCAGTTAAAGTTACAATAGTTCTTTAAT
Organism: Diaphora mendica; assembly: GCA_949125395.1. Taxonomy (NCBI): domain Eukaryota; kingdom Metazoa; phylum Arthropoda; class Insecta; order Lepidoptera; family Erebidae; genus Diaphora; species Diaphora mendica. Next base: position 4,367,238 of record OX421331.1, on the reverse strand, counting down.
AAATATGGTGTTTGTAACTGTGTTCGTGTTAGTTCGGAAAAAAATTGCGTAGTCAAGAAATGGAGGAGCATATTTTCTTTTATTAACACACTTAAAGTATTATAATAAGAAGCTAAGCTACATGTACATAGCATGTAGACATAACTAGTGGTGTCTTGCCATTACGGCGATCTCTTACAACCTAAGTATGGATATTAGGTTTTTAAAAGTTTTACAAATTTCACAAATTCGTAACGCTGTATCGTTCGTTCGTATTGTTGAACATCTCAATTAAAATGTTCTTACAAAAACATTTATAATAGATAAATGTTTTTGTAAGAACATATATTACAAAAAAATACATTTAAATTCACTGCTATAAGTAGGGTTTTTTTTAATAAAAGTGAAAGTAAGTTAGACTGTACATTAATGTCATCAGTTGGAGCATGGGAACCTAAATAGTCCCGTGCTTCACCCAAGTGGGGAACCTAGCCAACCGCGAGGAGGCGACGTACAGAGGCCAACCGCGAGAAGGCGACGTACGCTTGTGCCGTACGTCGCCTAAATTGAGAGTATCACCAGCAGGCGGCTTCAGTGGGGGCAAGCGCTGGGAGGGGTCCGGTTGTGTTAATAACAGCAGTTTCCGGATCCCTCCCGTCTCAGGCGCAGAGTGGCACACCGTGTGGTTTTAGTCGGTTCGATTCCGACACACCGGCCTGCCGCAAACCCCGGTGGAGTGACGGCCCGAGGGGGTTTCCACACGTAAAAAATAAAGTTGGGGAACCTAGGAGAAACACGGTTTACCCATTTTTTTCTCTACATACAAAAAGTCTGAATACTTTTGCTAAAATGACATGGCAGTTTATTCCAGATATCGCAAAATTAATGCTTATCAGTAAACCGATGAAATTTATTCAGGTGTAGTTATAGGAGTTATAAAAGCACACATAACGTGTTAAACAGTTATAGCACATAAAACTATGTTCTAACTGATGCGTGTTATTGCCGTGAACGGTTTACGGTTTACGCTGTGAAATTTTGATGGTTACACGTGAATGTTTTTAGAATTTGCCTTTGTAATTTAATTATATAGAATACTAGCTGATCCGGCAAACGTTGTTTTGCCATAATAAAAAAATGTTATAAAAAATAGATGTTGGTCGATTCTCAGACTTACCCGATATGCACACCAAATTTCATAAAAATCGGTCCAGCCGTTTCAGAGGAGTATGGTAACTAACATTGTGACACGAGAATTTTATATATAAGATTTCTTTTAAGAAAACAACTCCCGCATTTGCAATTTACATCCTGTGTCGCAGGCGACTTTACAAACGAAATTTTACGAATTATCTATTCTAATATTATAAAGCTGAACTGTTTGTATGGTTGAACGCGCTAATCTCAGGCAGTACTGATGTGATTTAACAAATTCTCTCTATATATCATCACGTTACGAGCAAAGGAGGTGATCTGAATTATAAATAAAACTCAAAACTGTAAAAACAGTTGTTTAAGCTCACCTGAAACGAACCTCTTTGCTCTTTAAACAAAATGCGCGATAAAAAGAAATAGAAAATGCTTATTGAGATGTTATAAAAATACAGGTTAATGCTATACAGTATAAACATATTATCAGTCATGCCATATTAGCCAGTCGAGCCATCACCTGTCACCACGCACACTCATGCAAGCGCCCTGCACCACCGTCTTACGGTCAGGTCACGTGGCCTGACGCGACTTTAACATTTTTTACAAAACCCAAAATAAATTTTGCTAAAGTGCACAACGCCGCTAAAGAAGTTTTCACTTCAAAAATGTTGCAAAAGCAAAGGAAAATTATTCCTTTTGAGAGCTTCCATATCGTGCGCTGCGTAAACGGCTAATGAACTAAGAGCTGGCTACGAAAACATGAACTTATAAGGTGTAGTAACGAAATATATATAAATAGGTTTAAACTTCAACATTTCTTTACAACTTTGTCGACTTCTGACAGTCTTTAAGCCCCGACCTAAACTTCTCACAATAATTTTCCTAGATTCCTACAGTTAAAGACTATAACTCTACCAAATTTCAGAACGGCACCTAATCATTTTTTTCTTGTTGAAAATTTACGACTTTGACCGCCCACCCACGCCTTCCGCCCCGGGAGAGAGTTCTGACGGGCCCCGCTCTGTACTTATAAGCTACCAAGGACAGGTTATACATATAATTCGTTACTTATCAGTTCACGTTTTCGTAGCCAGCTCTCCGACCATAAAGTTTTACAAAAACAAAATATAAAAGAAAGAATTGTCCCTCTTAAAAAGATAACTTTAGGCCATGTTCAGATGACGAGCGCTCAACGGGCGTTTTGCTAACGCGCGTTAGCAACTCCATCTATAAACGCGCGTTAGCATGTGTACTCCTAGAACAAATTATATGTAGTTGTAAACGCGCGTTAGCCAAACGCGCGTTGAACGCTCGTCATCTGAACATGGGCTAAAAAGGTCTCCGAAAAGCATCTTTTAGAGTTGGCTCACTATAACCTTTTTTATGGTAAACGAAGTTCACGCTATTATAACATCACGCCAGGGGCAACAGGGGACGCAGATGAGGTTGCGGGGGTTACCTAGTTTAGAATAATCACGTTAGATCATTGTCAGAATGATCAAAAGAGAAATAGACACAATATAGAAGGCATCACAAATATTATCCGATTAAGGCTACGTTTACAAATGTATTTAAAACTATCCACTGGCAATAAGTGGAACTACGTCGGGTCTACTGATTTTGTAGTAAGCAATTACAGTTTCATTAGTATAATGATAGGGATACAGACGAGATTGTACAGCTAGCTCTATATACTACTAGTGTTTTTTTTTGACATCTGACACAATGCCGTCTAGTCCCAAGCTAAGCAGAGCTTGTGTTATGGGTACAAGACAACTGATATAAATACATATATACTTTATACTCCGAAATAAATATTTGTAGATCATACAAACATTTGGTCCGACCCAGGAATTGAACCCGAGACTTCAAGCACAGCAATCACATACGCTACCAATGCGCCACCGAGGCAGTTTGTATTGTAAAAAAGAACGCTTCGGACGTGTCTTTTACATTTATACATACAGCAACTGCAAATTAGGAGTTTCGATAAATATTTATAGCAATTTAGTTAAACAGATAGTACCTACAAGTAAAACTATAGTACCCTTCTAATAATAACTATAGAATTGCATTGTGTAAAATCATAGTTGCAGAAACAGTAAATTTCGAAATACGAGACCGTACAGTGACAGATATGTCGAATCTAGTTAGCACAAGAGTACGAAGTGGTGTGCGCTATAAATCATACATTTTGCATACACTCCGTGACTCCTTCTGAACATACCTTCGATTTTGAAGACATGTTTTAACTTGATATCGCCTAGGAGTTATGAATATTTCATATTCGGTTACGGCATCTTTTGAATTTTCATTTAGAGTAGTTATTACATTAACGAAGAATAGTAACAATTTGAATTCGTGTGGGATGTCTTATTACAGAAAACCGGTGTGAAATAGTGCTTGCGCTGTGTTTCACAGAGTGAGTGAGGATACCGGAGGCACATACCCCAATACCCTACCCCTACCTCCCCCCCATCCCCAAAAGGCCGGCAACGCACTTGTGACGCTTCTGGTGTTGCAGCTGTCCATGGGCGGCGGTAATCGCTTACCATCAGGCGATACTTCTGCTCGTTTGCCCGTCTATCACGTAAAATAAAATAAAATACGTGTTTGTCTAGCCTGTTAAACTGATCATTGAGATACTAATTCTATCTACCAGATAATATCGCCCACATCAAATAATCTGTAAGTTCTACACAGTACTGCATTTCTTTGTGACGTTTAGTTTTTATTGTGATCAACGTCTAGATGTACGACTGATAACTCTCCTCGTTGAATTATTCCGTTACTGTGTTGTGTAAGGTCTTTTAAAAATTAGTCTTAAAATGAATATTACGAGTCTAGAATTCTTCCTAGTCTAGGGGAACTAAGGAAATGCAAAAGTCGAATACCGTACGTCGCGAACTTGCGACATTAATATACTTGGACTATCCAGCGTTGAGTTCAGAACTCGCAGGATTTAATATTGTTTATGACACGTTTGTTTTACGCGTGTGTTTATATCCAAGTTTTAAAAGTTCTGAAAGCATTATACGGACTTTCTTGGAGTTTAATGCAGATGCTGAGATACGTTCCGTTTCACAACTATTATTACATGTAATTAAAAAAAAAAAATACTTATGCAAATAAATTCCGAGAATCACAGTTCTAATTATATATTTTTTATAGGAAGATGAGTCGTCAGGGCGATTCCGGCCTTTGGAGGAAATTTAACGTTTCTCAAATACGGTTGCCTGATTTAAAACTGGATAGAACTTGTCATGAAAGCAGAAATGAAACTGAACACATTTATTGCTGAAAAGAAATTCAAATATTATAGAAAAATATAAAAACGTCACCAAGTCACTGAAAATAGGTTGGGCACAAGCTGGCAGTTTGCTCCGCTCAGCGTTTTTATTATAAAATTATTTCCTGAGTATCACATCTATGACCTCTATCTTAGCAATCTGAAATAATTACCGTTATCTCACCTGTCATCATTGTATAAGTCCAGTTCAGACTTAAGCTTACACAATTTTATATAATACTAGCTGATCCGGCAACATTGTGACACGAGAATCTTATATATAAAATTCTAACATGTATTTTTTTTATGGCAAAACAACGTTTGCCGGGTCAGCTAGTTTTATATATAAGACTAGCTGTATTCTGCCACGTTTTGTTGCGGTATATTGTGTTCAAATGTTTTAAGGATTAACAATTTAAAGTTAAAATCATAAACAAAAATTTTAAAACCTATAAATTACTAACAATACCAGATATACGAGCATTTTAAAATCAAAACGGATATACGGTATTAGATTCCAAGAGCCCGAGGCACGAATATGAGAGAAAGGGGTCAAACATAAAAATGGTAGATGAACCAATTATAAATGTGCCTTCGGTCACAAAGCCAAACATTTGTTTTGGATTGATTCACGCATCGTTTACTCATATAGAACAGACACTAGGCATTTTGGAAGGGTTTGTTAATCAGTCGCAAGATGGATGAGTGTGATTTAGTATTTACTTTGGCGATTCCATTTGTGCTAAAAATAGGGGCAAGTCAGGCGGGTTACCACCCACACAATAATAAGGGACCGCCACCAAGCACATCATCATCATCAGCCCATTGCAGTCCACTGCTGGACATAGGCCTCTCCCAAGGAAGACCACAGAGCCCGGTCTGTTGCTTTCTGCATCCAGTCGCTGCCAGCCCTCTTACGTAAGTCGTCCCGCCATCTGGCCAGAGGGCGTCCCACACTACGTTTGCCAAGACGCGGTCTCCACTCTAAAACACGCTTACTCCAGCGGTTGTCTGTCCTTCGACATATGTGACCAGCCCATTGCCACTGCATCCTACCAACTTTCAGAGCTATGTCGGTCACTTAGGTTCTCTGACCGATTACTTCATTACGAATTTTGTCCTTCAGAGAGACTCCAAGCGTAGCTCTTTCCATGGCACGCTGAGCGACTTTGAGCTTCTGGATTAATCCCATGGTCAATGTCCACGTCTCAGCACCATATTTTCACCGTAATTCAAGAAACATAAGTGTATTGCAGCTCTAAAAATATTGAACCCAAATTTCACTCGATGTAAAGAAACGAAAGGATTACTTAAAACTTTAAAGGCCGGCAACGCACTTGTGACGCCTCTGGTGTTGCCGGTGTCCATGGGCGGCGGTAATCCCAAAACCATCAGACGATACGTCTGCTCGTTTGCCCCCTAAAACATAAAAAAAACTGGTTTCATAATGTGCTGGTCATGACCATCGCGCAACAAAACGTTATTCTTGCCAAAAAGATGACTCCTACAGAAACAGGTTTAAAAATTGTGGAAAGTGAGTAAAAGTTCTAAATACCTTACTATTTTTAGAATTTTGCCTTTTTTTTATTTTTACACATAATTTCGTAATCTATCAAATAATTTTATCGCGAATAAGTCCCGCTATGCAACAAAATTATTTGTAAATTATTTATGACTTTAAATATTGGATATATTAATTAATTATTTGTATATTTGCATGACAGTTTATCACAGTTGTGGTTAGTTTTGGGGTGGTTAAAAGGAAATAATAATACACAGGTTTTGTACTTAAATAAAAGGTTTATTGGTAAAAATATTTGTATTACTTATAATATTTCTAAATATGTACAAATGATAAAGCTCATAGTTCATGCAATTCCTGGATATTATCGTATCCACGACTACTGGTCTAGCAGTCCATCACTAACCCTTAGACATTCAAGCTAGTCCAAACATATATTCTAATTTAAATATATCTAACAGGTAGTAGAGCCACGCTGATTTCAGCACGAACGGGCCGGCTCGACCGGGGCGGTACTACCCTTGCACAGAAGATCGTGCTGTCGTGTTTCGTTGGTGAGAGCGACACCGGAGGCCCAATGATGCAGAAGCATCACTAGGACGCCACTGTGTGTCTGGGGCCATGCTGCATTGTTGCTTTGTCTACATTCACAATGACCATGGTGACCACCACTCTTGGATCCTGCTTATATTTTCCATCAGGCAGAGTAGAGTCATTTTGGCAGGACGATACATAAAAAAAACTGTGTAAGCAGTCGAGTCAGCATTAAACACGTTGATCAGATAAATTCATTATTATCAGTATAAACAAAATGAATCATTCAGTCCCAATTCGATTTGTGTACATCTTTCTTCTGCTAATGTTTTATTCAGTCTACGATGGTAAATAAGTTTAGTTTCGGACAAAACATTCCCATGTGACATAGATATAAAAATTTTGCAAATTGATCTTCAGACTTTTTGGAATTTATTGTCAATCTTAATCCTACAAAATAAGATTCATTTTACAATGCTTGAGTTTCAGAGACTGTATACTTATTTTTGCAGGGCTATTCTTTGCGGGGGAAACGGGCTATCCGTCAAAGTCGGTTTTATTTATCGTTTTAGTTGAATTTTATCGAACTAATAGCCCCTGAGATAAATTTACGATTGGCAACGGAATTGTACGGTGAAAAGGGTTCTGTCGAGCCATCTCATGTATGTATGGACGCACTTAAAGTAGAGAGGTGCCTTAACTGCTTACAGTTAATGTTTGTACTTAGTAATCGTAAATGAAGTTAAAATGTGTACAAAGTTTTAACATAATTCCGTTTTATGCGAGTGTAGCTACCGTGGGAGAGCCACACTTCGGCATGCATGGGCCGGCTCGACCGGAGTGATACCATAGCCTCACAGAAAACCGATGAGAAACAGCGCCTGCGCTGTGTTTCACCGAGTGAGTAAGGATACCGGAGGCCCATACCCCCTCCCCTCTCCCCATCCCCCTAAGGCTGGCAACGCACTTGTGACACCTCTGATATTGCGGATATCTATGGGCGGCGGTAATCGCTTACCATCAGGCGATGCGTCTGCTCAGCTGAAAAAAGCTAGTTGTACTATTTATGATGAAAATTCCACCCACAGTTTTATACTAAAGCGGTTTGTTGATAAAATTACATAACTCCAAACTGCTACTGATGAATTGGAAAATTCACTAGGAGGATCTGGAGTACACCCTGGAAATTCAAGATGAACCAAAAATAAGTCAAAAGTGCAAAATAGGGATGTAATAGTTGTTACTAGCGAAGTTAAGCGTTAATTGTCAGGGGACCCGGCTGCTTGTGTGGCCCCATGTCATCATCTTCTCAGCCGAAAGACGTTCATACCTCCGAGACTTTACAACAATCGTTCCCGTGCAGTACTCATCCAATGACTTCCCGCTATCTTCCGCATTTGATTAAAAGTTTTCTACAGCATTAAAAAAACGTTTAATCAAATTTCAATTCAGACTTTATTTATGTTTTTGACTAGCTAAGCCCCGCGGTTTATGACATAAAGGTATAACAATAACCACGGGTAACGCCGCTGGGCCAAAATAGTCTGAACTTTTCTTTATTTATTTAGTATAGATATTTAGTTTTCCATTCGAAATTTTATTATGTGTGTGCACATACTTACTTATTTCTCGAAGAAGAGTACCCAGCGATTAATTGCCACTAACAAAACACAATACATTAAGTGGTATTGTAGTACCCGCAAACAAATACTTATACATTTACCTAGAATACAAGTATCATTATATGCTTTTATCGCAGGACCGGCAGACTGTGAAATGTCCTAGTATTTGTCACCGCTTGCCACGTTAGAATAGGAATGTGCATTAAGTAATCTTGAGATGATGACAGGAAACTTTTACTGTCTGGCTCAGTGTTTGTTTTTTTTGGACAAACATTTTTTGAGGTGTTCGTTTTTAAGGCGATGTCCTATCTGGTTTTAAGAATGGGTACTGTATCAAGAGCTGGTTTTATTTATAGTTGTATGTTGTGGAGAAAAGTAATTATTATTTACGCCATTAAAAGCAGATAAATAATGTTAGTATGTTTTGTACAGAACCTTGTCAATTGAGCATTAATTCATCACATAGATGGAGAAAATAAGTTAGTAGATACGCAAATGGTTAATAACTTATGAGTTATTTGTAAAAATATTTATTTAACACAGATAATACAAATGTAGAAGCTCTGCTGTCTTTGGACTTGTTCGGCAGTGTAAAAGTAGTGGATATTTAATAAAATTTTAATACATTTAAGTAAATATAGAAATGACAGGTTTATAATGGCATTTTTAAAAATATTTTAACAGTTGTTTGCTATAATACTTATGATATTAAAATGAAAGGCATTACAACCCTATTTTCAAAAACAAAAATATATCAGCGTTCGACAAATTTAAAACATTTGAAATACAAAAGTCATTTCATTTATAAGAAGATTATATTTACATTATTATTTCATATAAGTATTACCGGTATATTTTTTTAAACTGTAAAATACATTGATGAACTTTAAGATATCATGATGAGAAGAGGAAAAGGTTTTATTAAAAAAAAGGGTTAGCTACATATGCTGATGTTCAATTTGACTGCACGGTTGGCCTAGTGGTTTGGGCGGTTCCAAGGACGCAAAGAGAAAGGAGATGCTGGAGAGCCTCGATCGTGACCCCTGGGGTCGCCCGTATCGTGCGGTGCGTCAAAAGCTCCGCACGGCGGGCCCCCCCCTTACCGAGACTCTCCAGCCCAGCTTCCTGCAGGAAGTGGTCGAGGGCCTTTTCCCTCAGCGGGCAGAGCACACACCCCCGTCGATGGCCTACTCGGTCAGAGACGACGGGGGTTCAGAGGAGGATGCTCCACCCGTGAGGGAATCGGAGGTAGGGGCGGCTGTTCTGCGGATTCGTTCCAAGAACACCGCCCCCGGGCCGGACGGGGTACCAGCCCGAGTGATGGCCCGAGCCCTCGACCATATGTCGGACAGCCTCAGGGAAGTGTTGGATGCTAGTCTAGCGTCCGGACACTTCCCTGAGTGCTGGAAATGCGGGAAGCTGGTCCTGCTGAAGAAGCCGGGACGGCCTGCCGATTCGGTCGCGGCCTATAGGCCCATCGTGTTGCTGGACGAGGCGGGCAAGTTGTTCGAAAGGATAATCTCTGCCCGCATCGTCCGGCACCTTTGTGAGGTGGGGCCCGACCTGTCGGACGCCCAGTTCGGATTCCGAGAGGGGCGTTCGACGGTCGATGCCGTGATGCGCCTTAGGGCCGTGACCGAAGAGGCAGTGTGCTGTGGCGGCGTGCTGTTGGCGGTGTCTTTAGACATCGCCAACGCATTCAATAGTCTGCCATTCAGCTGCATCGGGGAAGCACTCCAGTACCACGGGGTGCCAGAGTACCTGAGGCGGCTAGTGGCAGACTATTTGGAGGAGCGTACCGTCGTGTACGAGGACCGAGAGGGCGTCTTGAGACGGCGACCCATGTCGTGCGGCGTTCCGCAGGGGTCTGTCCTTGGACCACTCCTGTGGAACGTGGGATACGACTGGGTCCTACGAGGTCGTCTCCCCCCCGGGCTGGGCGTAATTTGTTACGCCGATGACACATTGGTCACAGCCCGGGGGGCGAACTTCCAAGAGGCGGCGCGCCTGGCCACCAGGGGTGTTTCTCTGGTGGTCGGGCGCATCGAGGCGCTGGGCTTACGGGTGGCCCTGGACAAGACGGAGGCCCTGCTGTTTCACGGGCCCCGTCGTGGTCCGCCCCCCGGCGCCTCCATAGAGGTCAACTCGGTCCTCGTACCGGTTCGGGCCCAGATGAAGTATCTGGGTCTGATCCTCGACGGTAGGTGGCTCTTCGACGAGCACTTCCGACAGCTTGCTCCCAAGCTGGTCGACGCTGCCTCCGCCCTTGGGCGACTTTTGCCTAATTTGGGTGGAGCCAGCGTCGCAACGAGACAGCTGTACACGGGGGTTGTCCGGTCAATGGCGCTGTACGGCGCACCGGTGTGGGTCACGGCTCTGACCGCCCAGAACAAGGCGCGCCTCTGGCGGCCTCAGAGGGTACTGGCGGTCAGAGCGATACGTGGTTACCGCACGGTGTCGACCGAGGCAGCGTGCGCGTTGGCCGGAACACCCCCGTGGGATTTGGAGGCGGAAGTGCTCGCCGAAGTTTATCGACGGGTGGCTGAATATCGGGTGGAGAGAGGCATGCGCCCTCCGCCCGAAGAGGTACGCGAGTGGCGTGAAGCCGCCCGTCGAGCCACGATGGCTCGTTGGTCTTTCCGACTGGAGACTCCACGCGCTGGCTTTGCCGCCGTGGAGGCTCTCCAGCCGGTCATCCTCGAGTGGGCAGGGCGGCAGCACGGGACCCTTTCCTTCCGACTGACGCAGGTACTTTCCGGGCACGGTTGCTTCGGGAAGTACCTGCACTCGGTCGCTAGGAGGGAACTGAGTCCCGCCTGCCACCACTGCGACTGCAGTGAAGACTCGGCCCAGCATACGCTGGCGATTTGCCCCGCTTGGGCGTCGCAGCGCCGGGCCCTCACTGCAGTCATCGGAGGAGATCTCTCGCTACCGGCCGTCATACGCTCCATGGCCGGTAGCGACAGCAGTTTTACCGCGGTCGCAACCTTCTGCGAAGATGTCATCTAGCAGAAGGAGGTGGCGGAGAAGGCCCGGGAGGACGACCTCCACTCGGACCCGATCCGCCGCCGGCGAACCGGGCAGCGGAGGCGCGCTCACCTGCGCCTCATGCCGCCCTGAGTGTGGCCGCGGATGGTCGGGACGGGCTTTCCCTTCCATCCGCTCTAGTGGCCGCCCGCGAGGAGGCGACGTTACGTGTGTGCCGTACGTTGCCTAAAATGAGAGGTCTTCGAAGAGGGTGCCCGCTTCTGTGCGGGCAAGCGCTGGGAGGGGTCTGGATGTCGTAATAACAGCAGTACCCGGACTCCTCCCTCCTCAGGCGCAGAGTGGCACACACCGTGTGGTTTTAGTCGGTTCGAGTCCGACACACCGCCCCGCCGCAAGCCCCGGCGCGGGTGACGGTCCGAGGGGATTTCCACACGTAAAAAAAAAAAAAAAAAAAAAGTGGTTTGGGCGGTCGCCACGCCGCTTGCCAATTCGCCAAGTGTTGTGGGTTCAAATCCTACACGGGACAACACTTTGTGTGATCCACAAATTGTTGTTCTGAGTTTGGGTGTTAATTGTGTCCGTTTCATGTATGTCTGTAAAGTCCCCCGATGTACAGAATGTTTATTCCTAATGCGGCAGCTGTCTTTAAAAAAAAATGATGATCGCTCCATAAATAAACCAATTCAATAGCCACATCTTAATCAAAAGTGAAGACGTGATAGGAATAAGTTGAACAATATAACAGAGCAATAAAATCTTAGGCGTGAAGCAATAAGAAAGACAATATTAATTACAAAAACATACAAAATTTTTATCTGCATTTCACTGTACCTTACCTAAAGGTAGTTAGGGTCATTTTTGTAAAACGAGTGCCGAATAAAATTGTAAGGGTTTTCGTAGGGTAAGGACGGAAGAACGCCTAATATATGGTGTTTTAGGTAATTAAATGTCACATAGATCAGAGATTAATGATGTGTTACGACATGTGGGGCCTCTTGTGTTTGTATGATCGTGTGCGATTTTCTCGAGAATTTTGGGACAATGACTCTGGATTGTTAGATTAATGGGATATCTGACTCGTGTTAACTTGTTCATGTTTTTCATGTTTCAGATTTTTTCGGTTATACATAGATGGACTACTGATTAGTCGATGGAGCCGACAAGTGCTACAGAATGCAGACCGCCATTAGACAAACGCAGTGTAGGACGCCCTGCGCCACGATGGACCGAGGACTTAAAGAAAATGCCTGGCAGCGGATGAATACGGACTGTCCAAGACCGGGATGGTTGGCGCTCTTGTGGGCAGGCCTTCTTTCAGCAGTGGACAGCAATAGGCTGAAGTATAAGTGTATAATCGTGACATAAAATCTTTTTAATTTTTTTTTCTGTACAGGTTTTAAGCATTCTCATTATATTAGATATACCTAATGTAATTATGTAACAGTTATTGTTACCTGTGTTGGTGAAAATGAAAGTAATATAAATAGTTTTAAGATCCCCTGAGAATTATAAATTGTTGTCAAACATTTTGCACGCAAACGGACACTGAGTTAATCAGAATTTCGCGTCACATATATTCAACGTCAGTTATAAACCTGCTAGTTATTGTTGAACATAAATTGTGCTGTACCGCCAATCTAAGTAATTAAAACTGGAATAGTGTTCTGTTCTAAATAGGTGTATTTTGGGATGGCGGGATATGAAATGCATGTGATTTGCCAAAGGAGACATGTCACCTGCTGCTGCACTGAGCATGTGTTATGGGTGACTAGACAACTGATACAAATACATATATACTTTATTTTTTGTAAATATATACATATTATACATAGAAAACACCCAAACTCCGAAACAAATATTTGTAGATCATATAAGCATTTGGTCCGACCCGGGAATCGAACCCGAGACCTCATAATCAGCAGTCGCACACGCCAACCGCGAGACCAATGAGGCAGTAAATGGATTATTGTGCTTATAATTTGGGGCAATACTTGTGCATATACTTTAATAGCTTATTATTAGCGTATTAGCTGCTCCGCCAGCGTGTCTATCGGTTATTGTGGTATTTATTATAATGGAAGACTAATTATAAGCTGTATTATTGTAAAGTTTCATCTAAATTCGTTTAGTAGTTTTTGGGTCAAAGAGTAATAAACATTCACATATCCTCATAAACTTTCGCATTTTTAATATTTGTTGAATGATCTTCAGTAACTATGGTTATGGCAATGGTACCAATTATCATGCAATTGCCGTGCTTGAGGTCTCGGGTTCGATTCCCGGATCGGACCGAATGTTTGTATGATCTGCGAATATTTGTTTCGGAGTTTGGGTGTTTTCTATGTTTAATATGTATGAATTTACAAATAATTGGCGGACTCGATCGGATTAATATCACAGCATTATCAATTTTTGTTACGTGAATTAATGAAAGTGCACGTTTGGCCTAGTTGTTTAATGGTCACAACGCCGTTTCCTACTCCGCCAAGTGTCGTGGGTTCAAATCCCACGTAGGACAACACTTTGTGTGATTCACAAATTGTTGTTCTGAGTCTGGGTGTTCTTTGTGTCCGTTTCGTGTATGTTTGTAAAGTCCCCCGCGACACAGGATTTATTCCTAGTGCGGGAGTTGTCTTTTTAAAGAAAAAAAAAAGTTCACCTTTATCATCATTATCGAAACCAAGGTACGAAGGTTACTCAATATAAGCTTCCTAGGAAAGTTCTTGACCCTATAAAAGTACACGAAACTGATAAGAATGAATCCATTTTGAAGATTAAAATTATCAACACCACCAGTTTCAAAGTTTAAGAACTCGAAACTGTAAATACGTTCATGTCAATTTTAACCATTCCCTACCAACCCACCATATTAATTCATAAACATAAGTCTCACTCCCCTGGCTCACCGGAAGTAGCCCCTACCGGAAACGGCCGGAACTAGGTGCAATAATTATTAATTGCCATTCTGGAAGACACAAAATGGTGCCTTGAGACATCGCCGCGGGACGTCTATGGACGTCTTATGGATAATATTAATGAATTTTGTTTACTCAACAAATTGAAAATTAATTGCTTGGATTTAATTTATTGTTATTTGTGACTTACGTGTAGATATTTTTAAATTGAATGGGTGTTAATATAATTTTTAGTACTTTTGCTTTACTATGCCGCGTGTATGACGGTTATCGTGGTAAAAAGTTGCCTATGTCCTTTCTATAGATACCTATACATTTCTATTTTTTGTTGGTACGTTAGCTTTTGGAGCATTTCAATAAAATGAAATTCAGGTGACAAAAGCTTGCATACTGTTTATATTTCATGAAATACTAATACTATTGTATCTGAAGATCTGACTTTTAAAAAGAGTGGCCATGATTTTCTTTGCTAGTATTCTTCTCATAAGCCTCTACGCATTTTGGAAACTGAAAGTTATAGATCGACACAAACAGGCAAATGATTTATATGTTTTCATCTAATTTACCTTGTCAATCCAGTACATGCTGCGTCGTCTGTAACGATCTATGATTTTTAACTGTAGCTTCAATTTAATGTTCATAAATGTCACTTATACTCTTTGCGCTATAGCATGGTGCGTGGTAGTTTAATTTAATTTACTACAGTTATTAATGATTTAATATATTGTGAATGTGGTACAGCTGAAATATTAAGTCATAATTTGTAAATCAGCAACTTTCAAGAGTGAAACGAAATGTTACTGAAACATGCTATAGCGCAAAAAGTATAGTGTCTTAATTGAATAAATGATTTTAAATGGAATTGAATAGATAGACGAGCTGACCCACGCTACTTCATCTGCGTCTCTTTTCAATCATGCACGGTTCCTGTTGGTCTAAGCGTGATGTTAACTAGCCCGTCTTAGAAATGCCAGTAAAACGTACTATTTAAAAAAAAACATAAAAATCGGTAAGATGGTTTTGGAGTACATCGCGAGTAACAATGTGGCACAAGAATTATGTATAATAGATTAGGGCAAATAATTATTTATCAAATTGAGTTAAGGAAAAATAACTACTACATTTTTTAATTTCTGTCATAAATAAACTTATTAAAGTGTTAAGTAAAAAACATTATCGCAAAGATTTCAATTCAACCCCAAAATGCTAACAAACAGTCCCGGAGGCCCTTAATTTATTCTTTCACTGCGTCTTATTATTTGCAAATGGTCTATTTGTCGCGACTTAACCCTTGCAACACAGATGGGGTCCAATAGACCGCGGATTACGGCCACGCGCCTCAAACCGTCAAACGACGTCGTTTGCTCTAAACGTCCACAATTTATTGATAAGGACATTGACAGATATTGCTTTAGGTCTCGTAAAATGCAGCGGCAGATTAAGGGTTGACGAGTATTTGCAAATGGGACCAGTTTCCACAGGTTTGGTTTCATTACGGGAGGGATTTTGTGTGTGAAATGGTTTAGCTTATAAGCTTTTGTTGTGCAAATTTCCTTGAAGTTTATTGGCACTTCTACGCACGATTCCATTTTCAGTTTGCCTATATAATTCCATATTAACGATTAACTTAAAAATATCTTTATCCAATTCCATTTAAAAGTACTTTTATTTTTATAATAAATTTTCAATATCTGAACTTATGATGTTGACGAAATATTCATAAACATAAATGAAATAATTTAAGTAAAATATATTTAACAATCTTAATTATGAAAACCGTATGGAAAATCCAATAACTGAAATTAATCATTCGCATCTAAATACGTCTATAGTCCCTTTGCGAAGCCAGATAATAATTGCATGAACGCATGAAATAGTTCATAGTCTGGTAGGATTGCTTGCCTCCAGGATATAGCCGTAATAACCACACACAATAAGCGGATTGATGGTCGACCGGTGATATTACTGCAGAGGTGGACGCTACCCATTGACAAACGTAATTCGAATACTACTGTGTATATTTATGCCTATAGTATAAGCTTTGTTTTAGAAGGGAGGAATTTATACATAAACTTTATATGTATTAAAAAATGATTGGAATTACACTGTATGAAGAAACGTTTATTCGGTGAACATTAAATATGTACTTTTTACTGTCTATTTGTATGTATTTTAAGCATTACAAGTGATACAATGTAATTTGGAACATCTACAAGATTGTGAAGGTTTTCTACAAACAAAAAGTGAAAACTTAAGTAGTGAATGAAGCGGTAGTATTTTTCTTTTAAAGTGTTGTATGGGATTCTTAAAAAATGTTTTCTCCAATCGATTATAATTGTCGGAGTTCCAAAGTAACAAGTGGAAAAAGTACACGTAAATGGACAACCTCCTTCTATTTCTGCAGTCATTTATCACCAATAAAAAAATGTGTTTAAAAATTATGCAACAAATTTGTAAAGAGGCCAATGAACATTATAATATACTAGTTGTTGCCGGCGGCTTCGCCCGCGTATATGTCGGTTATCGCGGTAAATAGTAGCCTATGTGTTATTCTGATGTATAAGCTATATTACTGTAAAGTTTCATCCAAATCCGTTCAGTAGTTTTTGCGTGAAAGAGTAACAAACATCCATCCATCCATCCGTCCATCCATCCATCCATCCATACTTACAAACTTTCGAATTTATAATATTAGTATAGACTAGCTGACCCGGCGAACTTCGTACCGCCATATTTACATATCTGTCTCAGCGTCCCACAGGCGGTGTACAGTCGCGGACAAAAAAACACTTTTCCCGTTATCTTTTATTTTTTTTCTTTCAAGCAAAAAAAGATTGAATGAAATCGGACTATGTGTTATTGAATTACAACTTAGTACATATTTTGACTTTTATCCCCTTTCTTCAGGAAACCGTGCTGAATTTCGGGATAAAAAGTATCCTATGTCCTACCTCGTAGTATGAACTCAAATCATGCCAAGTTTCATTTGAATCCATTCAGTAGTTTCGGCGTGATGCGCGGCCAAGATACAGACAGATAGACAGACAGACGGACAGACAGACATACCAATGAAAAAATTACAGTTTTGGCTTCAGTATCGATAATAGAGAGCCCTTCAAAAAAAATTTTCAAAATATCTTTAATGTTGGACCTGTTACATTTTTATTATAAGTATATAAGTATAGATTTTTTAAATATTACTTATTTAAATACTTCTCAGAAACACAAAGCCCTAACCGTAACAATGTCTTAACTCTTCTCATTTCACATAAATGTATAAACAGACTAAGAGATCAAATGAAAAATGACTATCCTTACAATGAAGGTCTTTCCGTAAAATGGCGGGTTTTCACTCTAATGGCGCCTTAATGAGAAGCGAAGTTGTGAACCACGAGACGAAGATGTGAACATATTAATTACCTTCCTTTAGTTTAATGCACGTCGCTAAAGTGATTAATGGGATGCAAAGAATAAGCTCAAAAGATAGGTAATGATTATACAAAATGTACTTCTATTTAATCGTAAATATGTACAAAAAGTATAATTTCGAATCTACAAAGGCTTAGTGTCCTGCTCGGGACGTACCTCACTTTGTGAGTTGAGAGAAGGAGGACTCCAGAGGCCACTGATGTGTTCCTGGAGTTTATCCCGACTGCAGAGGTAGGCCGCCGCGGGGTTTAGTGGCTAGACTGGTTTTCCGGGAGTCCTACACACGCCTTTCGTATCCCCTATGGAGGGTATGGTACGATAAGCAATCCCCGCGTAAAAAAGGCTTCATATTTTGAAGATGACTAAAGAAGATTAAAACGTGTTTGTTTTTAAGAGACTGTTACTTATTGAGAATTTGCATACTTGGAAATCTAGTCTTTTGCCCGTTACACCGCCTGCGTGTAGAATAGAATCGAATAATCTTTACTGTTTACCCGATTTACAGGCTTAAATTTTTTTTTTTTTTTTTTTTATGGAATAGGCCGGCAAACGAGCAGACGTATCGCCTGATGGTAAGCGATTACCGCCGCCCATGGACACCCGCAACACTGAGGCGTCACAAGTGCGTTACCGGCCTTTGGGGGATGGGGGGGGGAGATAGGGGGAGGGGGTTGGGGTATGGGCATCCGGTATCCTCACTCACTCGGTGAAACACAGCGCAAGCACTATTTCACACCGGTTTTCTGTGAGGCCGTGGTATCACTCCGGTCGAGCCGGCCCATTCATGCCGAAGCGTGGCTCTCCCACGGTAAATAATATAAAATGAAAGTAATATATGAATTGAATGACCATGTGCAAATGTATGTCCGTCATTGCGGTTAAGAATAGCTTATGTTCTTATACAACAATCAAAGTATCTCGCTGCCAAATACAATTGAAATCGGTAAAGCGGTGTAGCCATAAAAGCGCAACAGACAGACAGATTTTTTGTAGTACCAGGCATTATACCGTGTGTTACACAAGAATATGTAAACACCTAAACACCATTAAATACAAGTTTTCGGTAAAAATGAATCTAATGTACCCTAAACAATAATTTATGGTTATGATTTTCCTATTCTATAAATAAAAAAATGGAAGGGTCAAACTCACACTTGGCATAACACCATCACAGTATTGTGTTGAATGGACAAACGGAAAGGGTAACCCTTGAGTGCGTTAGGGTAAAAATGCTAAATTTACCGTCACAAGCTGGCCATTTTTGTCCTCTGCGGCGGACGTCGCGATATTTTGCCGCTTTGTGTTTCCTTTGCATTGATTTCCTTACAAATAGCTGGGCGGGTTTGGGTGTGGTTTAAGTTATAAGAGATGTGTAATAAAATTAATATTATTATTCCTTGTTATCATTATTATCAATATTTAAGAAATAAATATAGATGCGGCCATGTATGTCACTAAGACATAAAAGACATAAATTTGGCTTTTCCTTTAGAAAACTTCACAAAAAACAGTATGGTATAGAAATATGCTTAGAATATAGCCAAATGGGGCTATAATTACATATCTGTTAATCAGTAAAGGAAATACTGATAATCGAGTTCATTCATGTATCAACGAATATCATTTAATACCGATCTGATTATATCATTTTTTTATAAATACAAAATAATCTTATCACGTGCGATTAATATTTGACTTATATTTAAGATCTTAATTTCATATTACTTTCAAATACTCTTACAGCTTATGATACGTACCATTATTAAGAGTTCAAGATTTTTGCCCGAGTGGTTCTTTTTTACCCATTTTCCGTGCAATAAACTCCCGTTAAATCCGACACGCATTTCAAGGGTTAGGTGAGTGGAAAAAATGTGAATTTAATTTAGTCTCTGGGTGTTTTTAGAAAGTAATAATTTAAAATGTATGTCCTAACTGAAGACTGAAATTTTATTTTGCTTAACCTAAACTAATACTTAAAAAAAAAAAATCGTGGTCATACTTATCTGTAAGTAAGCATAAATTTCCTACGCTCTTAAAAAGGGCTATAATCCGTCCTATTTATAAAAACGGTAATCGTAAACTATCCTCTAACTATAGACCTATAGCTATTTTATCCAGCGTAGACAAAATTATAGAAAAATGTATAGTAAACCAACTCTCATCTTATCTACACAAAAACGAAATATTAAATAGTTGCCAACATGGATTCCAAAGAAACAGAAGTACTAACACCTTGCTATCGGATTTCACCGACGAAATAAATACCTATTTGGACGAAAAAAAGTTTGTTATCGCCGTATTCTACGATTTTAAAAAAGCCTTTGATACATTAGAAACAGATACACTATTAAAAGCTATGGGGGAGTGTGGGGTAGGCGAACCACTAAACAAATGGTTCCAGGACTACCTCACTGCGCGATCCTACAGTGTGAAAGTGGGCGAGACCCTTAGCGAGGAGAGGACGGTCAGGTGCGGCGTGGGGCAGGGGTCGGGATGCGCTCCGGTCTGTTATCTTATGCACGTTAATGGCCTATGTGGTGTATTACGTCACTGCTCCGCACATATGTTTGCTGACGACCTCTGCACACTGCGCGCCGGTACCGACCTGGCGGAGACTTGCCGCTTAGTACAGCAAGATGTAGACGCAATAGTCCAATGGCCACATGACAATGGAATAGTACTTAATTCGGATAAAACAAAATTTATGGTAATACACTCGCCTTACTTGCGCCCCTCAGGTGTAACACCCCCCATCATAGCTCATAGCTTCTCATGTCATCATAATCACCTAAACAATTGTAATTGTAAACCAATAGAAAAAGTAAACAATGTCACTTACCTTGGAGTGAAGATTGATGTCAGTTTCTCCTGGTCGTCCCATATTGATTTAATTTTTTTTTTTTTTTTTTTTTTTTATGGAATAGACCGGCAAACGAGCAGACGTATCGCCTGATGGTAAGCGATTACCGCCGCCCATGGACACCCGCAACACCAGAGGCGTCACAAGTGCGTCACCGGCCTTTGGGGGATGGGGGAGGGAGATAGGGAGAGGGGTTTGGGTATGGGCCTCCGGTATCCTCACTCACTCGGTGAAACACAGCGCAAGCACTATTTCACACCGGTTTTCTGTGAGGCCGTGGTATCACTCCGGTCGAGCCGGCCCATTCATGCCGAAGCGTGATTTGTGATAAACTTAGAATATTACTAGGAAAATTCTATCACCTAAGTTTTAGGGTACCTAGCACCACATTGAAATGCCTGTACAAACAATTGGTTGAACCTATCATAAGTTATGCTCTTGATTGCTACGGCTTGACTTTTAAAACCTATATGGATAAAATAGAAACATTACAAATTAAATTCCTAAAGCTACTGGTAAACAATAAAACTAAAATCAGTTGTAAAGATGATTATAAAAAGTTATTTAAAATATGCAATATCCTCCCGGCTAAATTAAGACATATATACCTGTTAGTAATAAACCTACGCCGTGGCAATCAAAAGCATGAATTATCGCTTGTTCCGAACTCTCACGGAACAAGGTCGACGACTACTGGTAGGTTTCATGTACCAAGAGTTGCTAACTACTATGGTGACAGAACCCTAAAAAAACGGTTACCATATGTACTGAACCGTTTGCCGGTGGATATTAGACAAGAACCCAATATAAACAAACTTAAAAGAAAATTAAAGCAATTCTTATTGGATCTTGTTTGATGGCAAAAATATATATAAATATATGTATATATGGATGTAGTTAAATATATTATACCCACATATTATTATAAGTTTTATATTTATTATATAGTGTTATGTGTATCGCATGTACCTATGTAAATATGCATTTGTGACTGTGCATTGTGCGTAGGACTGTGCATGCGCACGTATCATGTACCTATCTGAGGTAGCTAATGCATGGGTGTGACGTGTGCAGTGTTGCGTACAAGCATATTGTATATAGAGACTCAACTGAGTCCACAGACAAACTGTTTAAAACAGTTTTGTGGACCTTATGTTTTAGAATAAGGTTTTATTATTGTAAACAATAAATATTAAATAAATAAATAATAATAATATTAAGTATGATTGCTATTCGACATAGTGTGGGTCAACATGCTGCATACTCCACATTCGCAATGAGGATAGCTAATAACGCTTTCCATCAGGCAGAGAAGTCATTTTGGCAGTTATTGCATAGAAAAGCGTTTATCAAATTGGGGAACCACACGAAGAGAATTTACGTGTTTATCATATATATTATATAATTACTAATTAAGTGCCATTCATGTAGTTTTTATTTATTAAATTTCTTTTTTTACTAAAAATGTCTTTTAAAATTTCGTTATAGTTACATTGATCGTGTCAACAAATACTGTGGAGAACGTCTACCTTCGGAAACAATGATTATTGTAGGACAACTAGTTGATAGACTTGCTTAAAATAAACAACTCAAATGACCACTCAACTAAATAACACAATAAACCAAGTGACATTCAACTTTCGTAATCACTCTCTAAATTATTCATTCCATTTGTCACTTCGGACGATGGCCAACAATTGTTCCTTTCACCCTACTGTCCAGCACAAAACATTGTTAGTTATACATTACGTATGCAGATTGAATTCTGTTATACAATTGTTTAAATAAACCTGTTAATGGATTTTGTAGCGATTACCTCTTTAGTAACTAAGTTGATTAAACATGGGCTAAGCAATGAATAGAATGGTCATTATTTATCTTGCGCATACTAAATAATGGAGTGAAATGCGAGCCTTATGCATGATTAGGGTCAAGATATATGGATGGATTTAATACGAATTTAGGGTGGTAATGAGACTTATATCTTTACCGATAAATCTATAGGTACATGTGTGATTCTATTTGTGTTATACTTTGTTTTAACTTCCACTTATCATAATTAACAGTACATTTAATTATTAAAGGAAACGGTGAAATCCTACGTACTTTCAATTTGAACCATGTCAGAACCATGACCTCTATCGAGATGTTTCTCACGCCAATAACAGCAGTTGCTGCGTCAACGCTGAGCACTTTACTAGAGACTGGAAGTGCAGTATCTTAACGATAGATACTGCAGTGATGGCCTGGAAATGTTGGCCCCCGGTCTATACGACACAGATACTTTACTTTACCACCATAAATGTGGCATTCCATAGGATTGCGGAAACTTGGTTAGGCTCTAAGGACACTAGGTTATTAATGCAGAAGATTTAAACTATCATGGTCATTTTCACTTGATAAGTTCTCATAAATGATATTTTTTAGGTATTGACATAAGCAAAGGCATAAGCAGAATCCAAGAGTGGTGGTCACCATACTCATTGCGGATGCAGACAATACAACAATGCAGAATGGACTCACGCCATGGTGGCCTAGTGATGCTTCTGCATCATTGGGCCTCCTTGTGTGTGTAACATTTACCATGTGTCTAATTAATTCACTTATATCAAGTAAAATATGAATACCATTTAAAAAAGTTTATTTGAAAACCAATATTCATATCATATCTAATTATGTATTGAAATAAAGTTTTTCTTTAGAATAAGAACTTGCCGGTATAGGGCTTTTTATTAACAAATCAAGATTTTAAGTAAACCGAATTTTAATTTAGACATTCGGTTGAACCCACGAATGACATAAAATTTTGATAATTCCAGTACTTAATTAGCACTTTGAATAAGTAAAGATTTTATTACAATAAATATGTGCTGTACTGTATTACATTTTAATATACCTATATAAGTACGAAAAGTTTCCCCAATGTAATAAGGTGGTAACACTAATAACCGTCCGATATAAATTGACATCCGCCATCATATCGACAACCTAATTATTGGTCCACGGATAATTCCCGTGTATATATATGATGTCGTATCTGAATTGAGTGTTATGTGACTCGGCTTAATTATACGCGGATTATTGTTAACGTAATTAGTTGGATATTTGATTGTTGTATTGTAAGCTTTGAAATAGTGTGAATATAAATTTATTTTCAGTGTTTAGTTATAGAGTAAACTGTTGCAACTCAAGTTTGTTAATGTTAATGAAAATCCTTGCACATCTTAAATAAGTTTAAATATTCTACTAATCACACAGTACAAGATATGTCTACTTTAAGATCAGACAACCACAACTGAGTTTTATCAAGTTACTATAATTACTAAGTATTTAAACTAAAAATTGAAATAAAAAACACTTCTATTTTATTGGCTAAAATTACTTTCCCTAGGAATAGAGATCATTTTTAATATCAATATAAACGTGACTTAATTTAAGTACTATAAACAGACAATGACTATATGTATGGCCTATAAATAGAAGCTGCAATGTTGCTTGTTAGCTTACAATTAACCTCATTAGGGCGCTTGGCTTAAATTACAACTGAACAATTGTACTTATACATGTATGTATGCTTTTCAATTATGTAAAGACATGATTAACAGGAGTGATATCAAGGCACAACAGAAAACTGGTGATTAGTAATATTTCGTTTTTTTTCAATGAGTGAGTAATATCTAAGGTTACCAGAGAAATAACCTACGGTGTAAACAAAGTGTGACAATGCAATTCTGACCAAGTATTTCAGTAAAGTCACTTATAATCAGGTGACACGTTGGCTAATTTACCCCTAAAACCATAAAAAGTGTTACTACGAGAAATAGATCCAATAACTATTTTTTTTCAAATAAATCATATCATAACAGTTCCTCGAAATGTGTATTAGTATGATTAAACATACTGTCGTCTAACTTAGCTCGACAAGTGAAAGATACAAATGATACACACGTTTTGGCTTCATTGCACAGAACTATGTACTCAAGGAAATATGAAGAAGTTTAATATTCGTCAAAATTTACATGGTATGATTACGTCATGATTAATGACGTCACACTGGCAGTTCAATTTGGTGTAAACCGAATACTGTGTCGCTTCGATTGTTAGTAGGGTGACAAAGTTACGAAAAATTTGAAACTTTTTTCAATAAATAAATATTTCCGGACATCTAACACACAACGCCATCTAGTCCCAAGCTAAGCAGAGCTTGTGTTATGGGTACTAGACAACTGGTACAAATACATATATACTTTTTTCTAAATACATACATATCATACATAGAAAACACCCAAACTCCGAAACAAATATTTGTAGATCATACAAACATTTGGTCATTTGGTCATAAATGAACTAATATTACAGATATTAGGTCATATTGTTAACTATGTTAGTCGTAAACTGCACATATTTGACTTTTATTTTCAAGAAAAAGAACTTACTCAATTTTAAATGAATAATAATAAACAGAAAATTGGAGATACATACTTTTCAGTTATATAGTCTATATAGCATTTTTTTTTTTTTTTCTTATGTTTTAGCTGCGCCAAAATGACTCTGCTCTGCCTGATGGAAAGCATGAGCAAATTCTAAATGTGGTGATCACCATCCTCAATGCGAATAAGGACATTGCAGCATGGTGACCTACGCTATGGCCGCCTAGTGAGATGCATTTTTACGCCCCGCTTAAAGGACCCGGGATCATAGTGGGAGGGAAACACGTGCGCTGGAAGTGAGTTCCAGGTTTTGACCGCTCGGCACAGAAAAGACGAACCGAAGCGATGAGTACGAGATCGTATGTCTACCACTCTGAAGCGGTGACTTCCAAGGCCGGCACGTGTTGTCCTGTAGAGGAAGGGGGAAGGGGGGACCAGTTGGAAGAGCTCCTCAGAACACTCTCCGTGATACAAGCGATAGAGTACTGCCATAGAGGCGACATCTCTACGCAACTTCAGGGGCTCAAGGGACTCGGTGGCTTCAGGTCTGTTGACAATGCGGATTGCTCGCCGCTGCAACCGGTCGAGAGCGTCAAACAGGTACTGTGCGGCACCATCGCAAAGATGAGAACAGTACTCTACGCACGAGCGAACCTGGGTCTTGTAAAGAAGACACAGATGCTCGGGCGAGAAGAACCGTCTCACCTTGTTTAAAACACCTAGCTTCCGCGAGGCCGCTTTAGTGACACTCTCAACGTATTCGCGTGGGTTGAGATCTCAGCAGATATCCATGCCCAGGATATCGAGCCTACCTTGTAATGCTATTTGAGTGTTCTGAAAAGTGGGAAGGGGAAGGAATGGAGACTTTTTGGCAGAGAACCTTGTGTTTTCTTGGTGTTGAACTCGACCAGATTCTCACAGCCCCATTGAGAAATGCGGCCTAGAACATGGTCGAGTTGAACGACAAGCTACTGTCGTTTTTCATCGATATCTGCAAGCTTGGCTGTTGGATGTCCAGAATATCGTCCGTGAACTGTACTGTCGTCTGCATAGCAATGAATGTTGCCAAGGGCTAACATGTCATTGATATGCAAAAGAAACAGTGTGGGCGACAGGACGGAGCCCTGCGGTACTCCGGCGTTAATCGACTGAAAATCGGAGGCCGCACCGTCGCAAAGGACTCTGATGCGGCGCTGGTGCAGGAATGCGGCAGCCCAGTTGCTGAGTTTGGGGGGCAAACCGAAAGCCGGTAGCTTGGAGAGAAGTGAACGGTGCCAAACCCTATCAAAGGCCTTGGCCATATCAAGGCTAATGGCCAGGGATTCCCCATGCCTGTCAATAGCCTCACCCCAAAGGTGTGTGACGTACGCTAGAAGGTCACCCGTGGATCGGTTCGGTCTAAAACCATACTGATGATCATTTAGTAGGGAGTGATTTTCCAGGTAGTGGACCAGTTGTTTGTTAATTTACATGGTATGATTACGTCATGATTAATGACGTCACACTGGCAGTTCAATTTGGTGTAAACCGAATACTGTGTCGCTTCGATTGTTAGTAGGGTGACAAAGTTACGAAAAATTTGAAACTTTTTTCAATAAATAAATATTTCCGGACATCTAACACACAACGCCATCTAGTCCCAAGCTAAGCAGAGCTTGTGTTATGGGTACTAGACAACTGGTACAAATACATATATACTTTTTTCTAAATACATACATATCATACATAGAAAACACCCAAACTCCGAAACAAATATTTGTAGATCATACAAACATTTGGTCATTTGGTCATAAATGAACTAATATTACAGATATTAGGTCATATTGTTAACTATGTTAGTCGTAAACTGCACATATTTGACTTTTATTTTCAAGAAAAAGAACTTACTCAATTTTAAATGAATAATAATAAACAGAAAATTGGAGATACATACTTTTCAGTTATATAGTCTATATAGCATTTTTTTTTTTTTTTTCTTATGTTTTAGCTGCGCCAAAATGACTCTGCTCTGCCTGATGGAAAGCATGAGCAAATTCTAAATGTGGTGATCACCATCCTCAATGCGAATAAGGACATTGCAGCATGGTGACCTACGCTATGGCCGCCTAGTGAGATGCATTTTTACGCCCCGCTTAAAGGACCCGGGATCATAGTGGGAGGGAAACACGTGCGCTGGAAGTGAGTTCCAGGTTTTGACCGCTCGGCACAGAAAAGACGAACCGAAGCGATGAGTACGAGATCGTATGTCTACCACTCTGAAGCGGTGACTTCCAAGGCCGGCACGTGTTGTCCTGTAGAGGAAGGGGGAAGGGGGGACCAGTTGGAAGAGCTCCTCAGAACACTCTCCGTGATACAAGCGATAGAGTACTGCCATAGAGGCGACATCTCTACGCAACTTCAGGGGCTCAAGGGACTCGGTGGCTTCAGGTCTGTTGACAATGCGGATTGCTCGCCGCTGCAACCGGTCGAGAGCGTCAAACAGGTACTGTGCGGCACCATCGCAAAGATGAGAACAGTACTCTACGCACGAGCGAACCTGGGTCTTGTAAAGAAGACACAGATGCTCGGGCGAGAAGAACCGTCTCACCTTGTTTAAAACACCTAGCTTCCGCGAGGCCGCTTTAGTGACACTCTCAACGTATTCGCGTGGGTTGAGATCTCAGCAGATATCCATGCCCAGGATATCGAGCCTACCTTGTAATGCTATTTGAGTGTTCTGAAAAGTGGGAAGGGGAAGGAATGGAGACTTTTTGGCAGAGAACCTTGTGTTTTCTTGGTGTTGAACTCGACCAGATTCTCACAGCCCCATTGAGAAATGCGGCCTAGAACATGGTCGAGTTGAACGACAAGCTACTGTCGTTTTTCATCGATATCTGCAAGCTTGGCTGTTGGATGTCCAGAATATCGTCCGTGAACTGTACTGTCGTCTGCATAGCAATGAATGTTGCCAAGGGCTAACATGTCATTGATATGCAAAAGAAACAGTGTGGGCGACAGGACGGAGCCCTGCGGTACTCCGGCGTTAATCGACTGAAAATCGGAGGCCGCACCGTCGCAAAGGACTCTGATGCGGCGCTGGTGCAGGAATGCGGCAGCCCAGTTGCTGAGTTTGGGGGGCAAACCGAAAGCCGGTAGCTTGGAGAGAAGTGAACGGTGCCAAACCCTATCAAAGGCCTTGGCCATATCAAGGCTAATGGCCAGGGATTCCCCATGCCTGTCAATAGCCTCACCCCAAAGGTGTGTGACGTACGCTAGAAGGTCACCCGTGGATCGGTTCGGTCTAAAACCATACTGATGATCATTTAGTAGGGAGTGATTTTCCAGGTAGTGGACCAGTTGTTTGTTTATTATCCGCTCAAACACTTTGCAGATAATGGAGGTGACGGCTATCGGACGGTAGTTGGCCGGGTCGTAGCGGTCGCCTTTTTTGGGGATGGGTTGAACATTCGCCTCTCTCCAAACCTCCGGTACAGTTCCCGAGGAATATGACAGGCGATACAGACGCGTCAATACTGGAAACAACTCTGGTGCACAGTTCTTAAGAACCACCGCTGGGATACCGTCGGGTCCACTGGCTTTCCGGACGTCGAGTGACCGAAGCTCCGCACGGACATCACTCAGCCGGACGCGAATATCCCGCATTGTAGTGTCGCAGGTCGGAATAGTAGGCGGGTGCTTGCCGCGGTCATCGATTCGGGAGTTAGCCGCAAAGAGATCAACCAGCAGTTTCGCTTTCTCCTGCGGCTCAAGGGCAAGTGATCCGTCCGGATATTTCAGCGGTGGTAGCGAAGGCTGACAGAAGTTGGACTGCACGGCTTTAGCCAATCGCCAGAACTTTCGGCTACCCGTAGGGTATGCAACGAGTTCTTGACCAAGCCGCGCGATGCGCTGGGCATCCGCTCTGATGTAAGCCTTCTTGCATTCCCTAGTGGCTTTGTTAAACGCTGCTTTTAGTTGATCAATGTCAGGGGAGCCGTGAGCGCGGGCCCTGATCCATGCGCGATACGCCGATATTAACTCGTAAAATCATAAATGACAAAAATAATGTAACTAATAGTTTAGTTAATTTTGTAGTGTTTGTTAAAGACATTGTAATTGGCTCTCAGATGATATTTGGTTTTATTTCACTATTGTTTACAGCTGTAAGTTTTTCAATTATAGAAGTAAATAAACAAATCTGATGTATTTAATAAAAGTAATAAAATACTTTTTTTTAAAGTTTTACTACACTTATCTAAATAAAAGTAGAGATGTACATACATATAGTTACCTAAAATCGTGGTCACCCCATCGTCCCAAACAAAAAATACAACAATATTTATCCATTATAAGTATTGCATTCGTACCCCATAAATCAGTGAGAGTAGTGACATCCGAGTTTTTGACAAATGGCCCGCAGAAACAAGTGACGGCCAGGATAAATGGCGTGTAACTGGTGCGCTCACCTCAAGCGAATATGAGGATATGAAGATGCTTTGTTTTTACTTTGCTTAATGATTGGTGAAACGAGAGAAATTTAGGCTTAGGACACACACACATTTGGTTATGGTGTGTCAGCGTTACTACACGTGGAATTTCAGTTATAGAACGTGTTACAGAAGGATACTTATATAAGAATATTAAAAATCATCACCATATCAACCCATAATGTTCCACTGCTGGGCTCGGGTCTCCTCTCAGGAGAGGGTTAAGGTAATAGTTCCCCATGCTGGCCAAATGCGGGTTGGGGACTAGCAAGACAACGTTGTGGCTACGTAATCTTGCCCGTTGGATGTTTATAAGCCGAATCGAAACGAAGAAATGAGTTTAAGTTTACCAATTTTCTAAATAGTTTTCTGCATTATGTATGAATCTTTAAAATTTTTGTTTTACTTAAAGAATGTCAAGCCACAACAGCGAAACTAAAAAAACTATTTTTTTAAGAATCTTTCAGTAACACAGTGACAACGACTTCAAAATTAATTCCTTTCTGTTACATCTAAACATTATGTGTATAACAAAAAATACATTGACATGTCAAAACGTCTCAACACTTTTTCATATATTCCACGAATCAACAAAAAATTGAGTCAATTACCTCCAGTATACCGCACAGCCATTTCACTACACTTTCCTCATTACAAAAGCAGCGGGACATTTCCACGCAAGCCTTTTCTTCCAATTGATGATAGCAGATACTACTATATTCTACTAAAACATACAATTTCGCTACATATTTGAGTACCTATCGCTCCCTGCTGAGTCGTAGACTCCTTATAGGTAGTAATGGGAAATAAGCGTGACTAGAAACTTTTAAGGTTTGCATTGGAAGTAAAGTTATTGGCCATTGTTTCAAGTGTTCGCTATTGTGGGATATGGTGTACCTAACCGCCTTTTTTAACTTGTAGATAAACAGTGAATGGTTATAGCTAAAACGTTGTACCTACTGCGCTAGTGTTTTTTAACCGACTTAAAAAAAGGAGGAGGTTCTCAATTCGACTGTTTTTTTTTTGTTTTTTTATGTTTGTTACTTCGTAACTTTCGACTGGGTGAACCGATTTTGATGATTCTTTTTTTATTTTAAAGCTGGTGCTTCCCGTGTGGTCACATTTAAATTTGGTCCAGATTGAAGTCGGTTTTTTTTTGTTAAAATTTGTGATTATTGAAAAAATTACATGAAGATAAGTAGGCGAAGAAATTTTTGAAGTGAAAACTTCTGAGAGAAAATCTTATGAGTTCGTGTCACTGCGTCAAGCGCGTCACCGACTGACAGACTGACGTCACAAAACTTCTTTAGCCGCGTTGAGCACTTTTTGGTAGAGGAATATCTTATGGGTTCGCGTCACCGATATGCTAATGTTTGATGTTGATAATTTTCATTTAAATATTATGAAATTTCTAATTTTACACATTAATTTTACAAATATCATTCTAAGTTATAACTTTTCACTGCTATCGGCAGTCCTTTATGACTGCCAATTTTTTTTTTCAAATGAGATGCGTATTAATACATACTAGTCGTAGCTAAGTGGTTGAAATTCGACCATAATCATTTTTTTAATGTTTTTATTTCTTTCTGCACTACTGTTCCATGTTAACTTTAACTGTACCAAATCATTCGCCCTATCGTAACGCCGTCGTCCGCATAACTTTCGTAAAAATGGTTACCACATTTTTGCTTCACGTATTATTTTTATTTTATAAAACTTTTTACACTTTGTACATCGTAGGACTGAATGTCAACCTAAGGGTAGTGTAGAAATCTTGTGAGGTAGGCGCACATTGGTTTCGTACTAAACTAAAATATACATTACCTACCATTATATGGTATAACCTTATACAGGTTTATATGCAAATACGATATATTGAATATTGTAAGAAATCTTGTTTCTCTCTTTCTGTTTTTCAAACTTTTAAATCAGTTTTTCACATTTCTTGGAACGTTGTAAAGAGCAACACACGTGCCGTGGCTTTAACGAAATATTAGAACACAAATTATTGACTACCTCGGTGGCGTAGTGATAGGGTATGCGACTGCTGTGCTTGAGGTTTCGGGTTCGATTCCCGGGTCGGAGCAAATATTTGTATGATCTGCAAATATTTGTTTCGGAGTTTGGGCGTTTTCTATGTAGGTATAATATATATGTATTTACATAAAAAGAACTCGAAATATGTGTTAGATCTGTGAAGATCATTTTTATGAGCACATCTTTATCATCAGTTTATCCACGTTTAGAATCTGACGGCCTTTTTATTTTTCTTTTCAAAATTGGACATGAAATTGCAGTCTTTTGGTACTACTACCTACAGTAGTATAACTACATATAGTGAATTAACCTCGCTAAAAGTAACAATTACTTATCCTACTCTATACGTACGTAGCCTACGTGCCTACGTACGCTACGTACGTATACATACGTAGCTTAGACCTGCCCAGTCAAGATTAACGACGCTCTGTCGATGACAGCAAGGTGAGGCACTACATTTATATACAGCCTGTGTGCGATAGTAAATGTATTACTGAGCTTACATATATTACTTTTAAGTGAGGTAAGGAATGATTAGTTATCAAATAAGTCTTAAAATAAATTAAATTGAAAGCATTTAAAAAACAAGCTTTTACTGTAATGCCTCGAGACAAATCAAACGAGTCCAAACTCGACGATGTTGCGACGTTTCTTTCCAGAGTTCCTATGGCCACCTTCCAGCTCCAGCATCAGATCAGCTCCATGTCATTATAATATTGTATTGTCACGCTGTATACATATGCTTGCAAAATTTCAGCAAAATCGGTTGAAGATATCTGCTTCAAAATTGAGTTGCAAGATTCCACCCGAACATACAAGCATACATACATACATTGCAAGTTAATAAAAAGCTTGTAATAATGTCGAGGTCTTTGGGTACAAACGTATTGCGAGTATTTAAATTCGTAATGTAAGTAGTTTAGAAAGGTTTTAGTGAATTAGGTCACATCTATGCAATGTAATAGATACAATATCTACACACTTCTAAAAATGGTATTAATAATTAACTTTCTAATATTTTTTAAGCGAGAGTTAGCTGCGTCAATTTTTTTGAAATTGATTTTTTTTTGTTCTGTCTTTTGAATATATTATTCACCACGAACTTGTTCATAGATCATAGTCAATGCCGGTGAAAAAAATATATACTAAATATTAGTATTAATCATTGTACCAATCATTCCTTTCTGATACGTGTTCATACATAAATTCTAAACACATTTATGATATCAATAAGAAAATTATTAACCGTAATATGTATATTTTGGCAGCACCCTGTGCATTCAAAGTTTATCTTAGATGAGTTAGCATGTCTCGGTGGCCACTTGAACTGTCAATTAAAAGATATTGAGCGACCATGATTGACGAGAACCTAACACGATATCAAAGTGCTTTCGTAGCATGGGTTATAGAAATCTTACTGGTGTATCGGTATAACTTAAAAATGTAGTATTGTGCTAAGTTGAAATTACATTTTACGCATTAAGTAGCTTTTTTTTTCTTTTAAATAAATAAATATTTTCGGACATCTAACACACAACGCCATCTAGTCCCAAGCTAAGCAGAGCTTGTGTTATGGGTAATAGACAACTGATATAAATACATGTATACTTTTTTTGTAAATACATACATATTATACATAGAAAACACCCAAACTCCGAAACAAATATTTCCCGAGACCTCATGATCACCAGTCGCACACGCCAACCGCGAGAACAACGAGGCAGTCAAAATGTATATAATTATGTATATAAACATCATGTATACTAAGTTTTCTTAAAGTAATATAATCTTGTAACACATCTATGCAATGCAATTCTTTGAACACAGTTTCAAGGGAAGGCAGAGCGGCTAATGGATTGACAAGTGATGATCATCATTTTCAAATAACGCTACATGACGGTGTATATTTTAATCTATCGGGGATCTATGCAATAAAAGTTCAAGTTATACATGCATACAGATTTGTTCCACGTATCTTTACTATAACGATGAAAGTCGTTCCACTTTCACTGATGCCATAGTCAGATTCCGAATTGACCCGTTTGCTCGTTTGCCACTTTTTTTTTATATATGGCCCACCAAAATGACTTTACTCTGCCTGATGGAAAGCATAAGCAAAATCCAAGAGTGGTGGTCACCATACTCATTTCGAATGCAGACAATGCAATAATGCTGCATGGCGACCCACACCATGGCGGCCTAGTGATGCCTGTGCATCTTTTAGTCTAGTCAACATGTATGGAACTTGTTGACTAGACTATTTGGGCCTCCGGTCTAGCACTCACCAACGAAACACGACAGCACGATCGCTGTCATTTTACGTTGATTTTCTGTGCGAGGGTAGCACCGCCCCGGTCGAGCCGGCCCGTTCGTGCTGAAATCAGCGTGGCTCTACTACCTACTTATAACATAATATTGGGTTTGTAGATTTCCAGTCCTTGAAAAAACAAAATAATACAGAAAAAACATAACAATATCTTTGATACAAAAATTAAAAGAATATTCATTAGAATTATTGCAATGAATAAAAACACGGATAGTCCCAGTATCACTTGTCAATTTGGTAAAGGTTGTAATATTTTAAATCCTAAATAAATTGATCCCCAATCACATTCACAACGATTATAATACGTCAAAAGGTACCAATGCATCAATTTCGGAACAATACTGAAAGCCGCTATGGCAATTTGAAGCCGCAATAAAACGATAAATAACAATTGTACGAGATACATCGCTAGCGCTGACTGTAAACCAAACCGATGATTAACAGATCGATGGTTAATATGGATGCTAGGGC
This sequence comes from Diaphora mendica, assembly GCA_949125395.1. Lineage (NCBI taxonomy): Eukaryota > Metazoa > Arthropoda > Insecta > Lepidoptera > Erebidae > Diaphora > Diaphora mendica. The sequence continues at coordinate 4,333,215 of OX421331.1, read as the reverse complement.
TGTCCAGGAGTTTAAAAAAGAAGCATGTTTTAGGTGCAATTTTTTTTAGGACAACTCCCGCATTAAGAATATACATACTGTGTCACGAGGTTCTTTACAAGCATTCATGCAACGGACACAAAGTAAACCAGACTTAGAACAACAATTTATGGATCACACAATGTGTTGTCCCACGCAGGATTTGACCCACAACACATGGCGCAGTAGAAGCAGCGTGATGACATCTTAAACCACTTGGCCAACAGTGCAGTCTTTTTTAATGTTAATAAATAAATTATTATCTTTACTCAGAGCCTGCTATCTGTACGGATTTTCCTCAAAGTCACCTGAAAAGTCCAATTTTCTCAGTTAAGTTGTAAAAAAATTATGAAATGAACTTAAGCGCAATCGTTTAAATTAAAAAAAGGAAATCATTTCGTTGCAATCTAAGTTAATATAATAAAGAGGAAAGGTTTGGTTTTTTGTTTGTAATGATTTAACTCGAAAAGTACTTGACCGATTTGAAAAATTCTTTCACCATTAGAAAGCTAAATCATCCCCGAGTCACATAGGCTATATTAAATTTGCAAAAAAGTTGGAGTCCATATGAAAATTTCGATAATGTAGCCCAAGATGTAAAAAAAATACCCACAAAAATCCATGATTGCTAAGAGCGTGTTATAATTTATAATATTTAAATTTTTGGTTAAAAACCTATGTTCAGTGTGTGACGCTGGGGCCGGCTGCTAGTATCTGATAAAGAGCTTTTTAAACTTTTGGATAGACTATTCCATTATTTGAACTGATAGAAATATTCATTTTTTTATTTTCAAATAAAATTATAACTCTTAAATTTTAAATAAGTGCATAAACATTGAAATTTTATCGTTGTATATATGTAAAATATTAAGATTTTTTTGTTAATGAAATTCAGAACTTATAGTTGACAGCCCTAGTTCATAATCAAATTGTGCTCTGTATATCGCTTTATGGCTGCGAAGGCGTTTAATCACGCGACTGATATTGTAATGTAATGAAAAGTTCATTTGCTCCCTGTATAATGTGTAGGTGTGTTTAGATGAGCCATAAAAAGTGTAATATTGATCCATTTAGGGGCTATGTATATTTACTGTATAAACTTGTTTTAGCAAAGAAATCAAAACAATGCTAAATGGGCTATTTAAGATAATTCTAAAATATGGAAGAAATATATAACAAACCTATAAAAACATGCAACCAGATTCGTAAACCCTGCTTTTATTTGAAAGTCAATTGCCTAAACAATAGTAACTTAAAATTAATTAAAAGAGCTCTTTTTCTTTGAAAGTTGCTTTTTATAGCTGACTTTTGGGAAAAATGATTTCTAGTTAAGAGAATGGATGGGATATTAGACAATCAGAACTCACACTGTTATTTAACAATTACTGAACTGCTGTTATTCAGTTCTATTTATCAGTCAAATCGGTCAAATTACCAGCGTAATATTTACGTATCCTTAGGATTGAAATGTTAAGCCACTTTGATGACAGGGGGATTATATTTATTTATTTAAAATAAATATTAAGAAGGCTACATGCATGTATGTGTAGGAGATGACTGGTGTGAAATAGCGCTTGCGCTGTGTTTCACCGAGTGAGTGCGGATCCCATCCCCCAAAGGTCGGCAACGCACTTGTAACGCCTCTGGTGTTGCAGGTGTCCATGGGCGGCGGTAATCGCTTACCATCAGGTGATATGTCTGTTCGTTTGTCCCCTATTCCATTAAAACATACCCTTTACTAACCACTTATAATAGAATAAAACCTCATTTTTTAGAAAAGCCAATGTCCAGCAGCCGACTCTTAAAGGCTGTTGATATAATTGTACGTTTGTTTCCTATACCATTAAAAAATAAATAACTAGGTTATAGTTATGACAGATAAGAAATAGAATTTGAACCCAGTTCTAGTTCTTCAGTTAGCTTAGGTTTGTACACCTACGCTACTTGTGTGTAGGTAACACTAGTGCTAGTATCATTGGAAACAGTAAAACATGTTAACAAATTTCTAAGTTCATTAACTGCGTAGAACAATCAGATCAAAGAAATCATAATTTCTAAAGAGAAAAAATCTTTGAGATCTGCCATTAATTACCGTCGACGCAAAGAGGGTTAAGCCTTTAACCCTTTCTTTGAGCTCAGGGTATAAATGCCCCGGAGCGATTTTTATGCACTCGTAAACTCTTTAAAAGTTATTGTTTCTTTTTGTGAAAAGGACTTTGAAATATTGGAAATTATTAGCGTTTGATGTTTGGCAGGCGCCTGTTCTGTTATTACGTTTTTGAAGATTTTTATTGATGTCAGTGAAAGGGTTAAGAGAGCTGATATTAAAAACCTCTGGTGTTGAGTTTGTCACTGATTTATTAAATGAAATTTCTAGTAAATTGTATTTTTCTTTGGGAGACGATCTTTTTTTTCGAAATGCTGTCTAAAGTAAATAAAAATTTTATTCGAATCTCCAAAAATAATTTAGTATTTTACCTCAAAAAATGAATCATATTGTAACAAAATACTATCATAAAAGTGATTTTTTATCTTGGAGTTCGATCGTTTTTTTAAAAGAAATATCTTAATTAATATGAGGTTGTTATTAACAGGCGTAGTTATATAACTATTATTTTCTATAAATAATAATTAAAATACCACCTAATCCTAAAAGTTACATTATTATTGTAAACTTCTGAAACCTTGATTTCAAAATAATTGAACTTCCCACAAATCTCAGTGAGTCTCATGCAACATGCAACGGCAGACCGACTAACGCAATTAACATCGATGTACATTTGCGTCACGTACTGCCAAGTAGCACAGCGACTAAATAGAGACACAAAAACTGCATAATTTTGATAGGAAATTGAACAGACAATGTTAGGGTTAAGATTCTATGTTTAAGTTATTAGTAATTTAGTTTTTTGTTTATCAGTTAGGAGTTGAATTTTTTATTCAATAAGTGAGTCATAAAAATATTTTTTATTTATCAATTAAATATTAAATAAAGTTAGATTTATAATGCATTCAAAATAGTTCAATCTTTGTTTTTTGACTTCATCAAGGTCTAGGATCTCAAGCGAAGTTTTTCTTTACATTACTACTGAAATGCGTGGAAGGTACGTGGAAGACAGTACAAATCGTGATTTTATAAAACTATTTTAAACATTGAAATAATTGCTGTAGGTTTAAAGTTTGAGTGAAAATATCTTGGCCTAAAGCATTCATATATACGGTAATAGCACAATTTAAGGCCCGATCTGCTCGCCAAACTCCAATATATGTGATAATAATGTATTAGCTAATATATTTTGTTTGAGATGACGCAATGTGAAATTTATACGTATTCCACTTATGTAGGTATACAAGTATCAAATTTGAAACCTTTAAATAAATTAACATCAATTATTCCACATCCGAGCTTAGGGACAAAATTAAAACTTCTCACGTACGAGATTCTATTTGAAATTTGAACGGACAGAACAAAGGAGTTGTTTTCTGTCAACGGCATTTCCTTTTGAAAATGGAATGCGGCTATTCACTCCGTGTCCAATGACCAACCGTCTGCTATAGAATGGTTTTAAAATGTATAAAGAAAATACGAGATTTTTTGTGCTGACCATACTATTGTTTATTTAAATCCGCCATGACAGTTTGTTATTGTTTAGATTTCGAATCCATGCCCGTGTATCTGACAATTTACTGAGTGCTTTTATACAATTCGAGTTACCATTGTAGGTAATTGAAATTGTAAGGAATGCTTTGAATATTAAGTTTTAGGGATGTTCAGGTAAAATACGGTATCGATATCTGTAATAGCAATATAGAGATGGAAAGAAAAATAAATCTGATGGGCCATATTGTTTTTATATTGTTTCTTACGCAAAAATTTTGTTTAGTTTCAATAGTTGATTCTTAGTAAAGTAATTGACTGCTTAAAATCGCTTATGAAATCAAATTATTTTAGTGCCATGTTCAAATATATTTTTCAATATTCTAGAATAAATGAAAGTATTTGTGAGAATCTATGTTGTGTTTTAGTAAATTTAATCATGTTTAAGTACAGGCATAAGCACAATCAACATTCATTTAACATTCATGACTATAAAGAAACGAAATGATGAAAATAAAAAGAAAAATAAATAAAAATTTTGGTTTATATATTTATATATAAACCAAATTTTTTATTCTTTCTAGAAACTTCCAATATTATTTCTGGTAATTACCAGTAGTTCAACCGGTTTTACTTGAATATCAGTTTTCCTAAACGCACATAATTACAAAGAATTTCTTCTTAGACAAACTCAGTAATACTTTTTGCAAGAACCGGGAATTGACTTCGAGACCTCTTGATCGGCAGTCTATACGCTAACTGCTAGACCAACCAAAACAGTTTAAATTTCATACATTTGAATAAAAGAATCACATTAGATATGTGTGTACATAAAAATATGTATTAACTTTTAAACTTTCGCGTTCCATGATGTAATAATAATTATTTTTACGGGAATTTTCGACCAGGTTTCACTGGCCGTGGTCACAGGTGCCTGTGACCACGGCTAGTGAAACCTGGTCGAAACGTCAGGCAAAACAGAGGTATGTAATACCTTGAAATAAGTGATCGCGTTAATTCCCGTAAAAATAATTATTATTACAAAATATGTATTGTAAAATGTTTGATATATAAAACTGTATATTTCTATATAAACAATGTAAAAAAGGGGGAGGTATAGAATATCTCCTTCATCCGCTGTCCGGATTTAAACTAAATCGTAAACATGAGACCCCGCACAGGTTTATAAATTATATTTTTATATCCATTCAACCAAATCACGTGTGTGACGTATCGTTTTAACAAAATTGATATACCACATCGCCCTTTCCCTTTATTCCCTATTTTTATATTACCCACTAAAGGGACAGAGAAATCAAAGGGCTATTTTGACATGTTGACAAATACGGGCCTGAAATAATATTTTAACAGAAAACGTTCAAACAAAATTGTACTTTAATTCGCTAAAGATAGAGTGAAACATTAGATGAGCGTCTTATCAGTTAAAGGTTTTGATATTATCAAGGGATTTGAAGCGATTTGCTATGAAATCGAAAGTAGCCGGTATTTGTGAGTTTTTATAAAGAGGTTTTGTGTAAGAAGCTTATTTGGGTTCTGATGGACAGGGTTATGTGATCTTTGTAGTATACAGAGATAAATTAGTTGATTGTTTTTAAATTTCGATGTAGTCAGAATCTGAAAGACTTTATTTCATACTCGTGTATTGAAAGAAAATATTTTTTTCATCCCACCAGCTCGTAAAGATTATTTTTGCCCTTCGATATCTGAGTGCAAAAGCCGTTTTTATTCGCTAGAGGATAAAGTAAAATTGAATTTAGAACATTATGTGCACTAAGCTTGTGAAGTCAAAACATCATTAAGCCTATTTACTTCTACCTTCATGGTATCGAATTTATCATATTTTTTTTATTTGTTAAAAACTCAGACTCGGTACCTTCTTGGTGTACTTTTTTTTTTTGATTTGCTTTGCCAGCGCCATTTTCTTTTCACGTCATTTAGTCATTTCCTCACTGAGTGGGATGAAAAGTTACGTGTTGCACTCGAGCGAAATTTCTTTTTACCTAGTGCTCTTTTGATTCCCTCGCTAATGCTCAGGATTCTAATTTTTTAATCCTTCGCTTGCTCGGTCATCAAATTTGAGCACGCGGTCAAAAAGCAACTTTGCACTCTTATATAACAAATAACTATTCCTACGTTTTTTTTTCTTTTTATTGTTATTGAAATAAGTATTTTTAGGAATAGGAAAAATAATATTTTTGTAGGTAGTAGAGCCACGCTGATTTCAGCACGAATGGGCCGGCTCGACCGGGGCGGTACTACCCTCGCACAGAAAATCAACGTAAAATGGCAGCGATCGTGCTGTCGTGTTTCGTTGGTGAGTGCGAGACCGGAGGCCCAAATAGTCTAGTCAACAAGTTCCATACTTGTTGACTAGACTAAAAGATGCAGCAGCATCACTAGGCCGCCATGGTGTGGGTCGCCATACTGCATTGTCTGCATTCGCAGTGAGTATGGTGACCACCACTCTTGGATTCTGCTTATGCTTTCCATCAGGCAGAGTAGAGTCATTATGGTGGGCCATACATAAAAAAAATAAAAAAAATTGAAACTTTACGAAAGTGGGATTTATATCAATACTGTTTGTTTTCATTACATACTAGCTGACCCACGCAACGTCGTTTACGTCTCCTATTGCCCGTAGCGTAAAAAAATCCCCCCGTTTTTGTAACATTCTCGCGAACAGTCAGATGCACACACCTATTACTCTCTCCCTAACACGTACACACATCAACTACAGCAAAACTACTACTACTACTACTTAGAAACATATTTTTATATTAAGTACATGACAATATGATTGTAAATTGTTACTAGGATTTGTCCAAGAGGTGGAGCCTGGTGATCTGTGACACAGGGTTTTCCTACTACAGACACCAGCCTCTCACAAAGGAATGAGAGCGATTCAAGCTGTATTGTGGCTATAAAATATATTGTACTTACCTTTGTGTATGAGAGAAAATAAATAAACTATTATTATTATTATTATTATTCTTCATTGGTGATCCGCTCCTATTGGTCTTAGCGCGATGATATATAGTCTATACCCTTCCTAGATAAATGTACTATCCAACACTGAAAACATTTTTCAAATTGGACCAGCAGTTCCTGAGATTAGCGCGTTCAAACAAACATACTCTTCAGCTTTATAATATTATATATAACTAGCTGATCAGGTCAGTGCTATGCTGCAGGCTACTGACGGGGTCACAGGTGGTGGATAGTGAACGGCCTCTAGATATAGCGGTCAGCTGCGAAAAATAAGCAGTCCCCAACCAAGCAGTGGGGGAGACGGCCTCTCAGCATTGGTTTGCAACCGTCTAGGAGAAGGTAAACTCCGAAACTAAACCCGGAAGTGGTGTCTCCGGTAGGCGCAAGTAGGGTTTAACCTGAAATATGCGGCAGACACCTGCATTCGATTTGGCTCCGCACGTATTGGCTTGCCTTTCCTGTGGAATCAGCCATTGAGGTCGAGAGGGTGGTGTCGGTCCTGGGCAACCCTATGCCACCTAACTGCGTCCCAGGCGATGCAGCGTCTGTGGAGAGGACACTTCACCCACGTCAGCGCACCTGCGTGGAAAACAACACGGAGAGTGGCAGTAACCGGTTATAAGTTCACACGTATGGGCGTAAGTGAGAACGCCAGGGGTCGCTCTCGACAGTGGGAGGGTCCATCGTAGACCCACTGACCAGTTACCGCCCGCTTAAGCTGGGCAGCCCCCGGCCAATAGGGTACTGGTCCGCCCCGGCATTGACTGTTCCTTTGGGGTGTGGGGAGCAACCGGGTTTCTCCTGTTTGTCGATGCTGTGTATAGTACACCTAACACAAATCAGAGGAAAAATAGACAAAATGCTTACACTGCCCTGCGTTTTGGGACATGGAATGTCCGAACAATGAGGACAGGCTTCCCGGGTACCGGAGGAAGCTCACAAGGCACATTTGACCTGCGAAAAACAGCTGTTATCGACAGGGAACTTACCAGGCTAAGCGTCGGTATTGCGGCGCTCCAGGAGACCAGACTCCCGGACGAGGGTTCGCTGCGTGAACAAAATTTCACATTCTTTTGGAGAGGCAAGACGTTGAGTGAGAATCGAGAACACGGTGTGGGATTCGCGGTTCGGAATGACCTCCTGAGCTCCATAGAGGGTACTCGTGGGATTTCTCCGCGTATTATGGTCTTACGGCTCTTAACCGCATGCGGCTTTATTACTATCTTCTCCGTATATGCACCAACGCTCAAATCATCTGCTGAATCTAAGGACGAGTTCTACGATCAGCTGTGCAGCTCAATGCATGAAGTGCGTTCCGGGGACCGTGTGTTGGTTCTGGGTGATTTTAATGCCCGTGTAGGCCAGGAAAATCTCGTTTGGCCTGACTGTCTCGGAGTCCACGGCGTGGGTAAGCAAAATGAAAACGGCCAACGCTTACTGGAGTTCTGTTGTAAGTTCCAACTTTGCGTTACAAACACCTACTTTAAGGGCAATTTAATGCGTCGTGTGTCCTGGCGGCACCCTCGTTCCGGACATTGGCATCAACTGGACGTTGCTTTGACTAGGAGGAGAGACCTGAGGGAGATTATCCACACGAGATCCTTCCACAGCGCTGATTGTGATACTGATCACTCCCTCGTGATCTGCAAAGTCCGACTTGCGCCAAAAAAGATTCACTCTACAAAAGCTCCCGGGCGAAAGAAATTAAACATCTCTAATATAAAGAATTCGGAGCTAGCCAGCGAATTCAGCGATTTGGTGGGTCGGGCAGTCACAACGTGGGATGTTGACGCCTCAGTAGATACGGAGTGGCAATCGATCAAATCACTCCTAACCGAGGAGGCTGGCAAAGTTTTTGGCTACGACTCCACGGAATCCACTGACTGGTACGCGGAAAACGTGAGTCATCTGTCGCCGTTACTTGACGCTAAGCGTCAAGCTGCTTTAAGTTACCGGCTAAATCCGTGCAGTGCAACAAGGGCTGTTCTCTGTGATGCTAAATCTAACCTTCAGCGTAAAAGTCGACGGTTCGCAAATGATTTTTGGCTAAAACTGTGCAACAACATACAAAGCTGTGCAGCTGCGGGGAATCTATCTGGTGTATTTGCAGGGATTAAAAAAGCTATTGGACCGGTGCCGAAGAGGACAGCTCCTTTAAAAGAGATAGATGGCTCGATTATTGCTGACAGTGAGCGCCAGTTGGACCGTTGGGTGGAACATTACACTGATCTTTATTCTCGTCCGGTCAATATTAAACCAGAAGCTGTGGAAGCCATCCGCGAACTGGAAACCTGGAACGAGTTAGATGACCTCCCCGCCCCGGGCGAGCTGCACAAAGCTGTCGCTCAACTCAAAAATGGCAAAAGCCCCGGTGATGATGGCATTTCTGCTGAGCTCCTTAAGATCGAGTGCGTACTACCGATCCTGCATAATTATTTGGGGAAGTGCTGGGAGCGTGAATATTTTCCCCAAGACATGCGCGATGCAAATATTATCACTCTGTACAAGGGAAGGGGAGACAGAGGTAATTGTAATAATTACCACGGCATCTCTCTTCTTAGCATCGTTGGTAAGTTGTTTGCGAGGGCTATTCTGACTAGACTACAGCGACTTGCCGAGCGCGTGTACCCCGAGGCGCAGTGTGGTTTTCGCTCGGGACGCTCTACAACGGATATGATATTTACCCTACGCCAGCTACAGGAAAAATCACGTGAGCAGAACAGCCCCTTGGTGATAGCTTTTGTTGACCTAAATAAAGCGTTCGACACTGTAAGCCGGGAGGGGCTTTACACTGCGCTCAGGCGAGTGGGCTGTCCACCAAAGCTTTTGAACCTTATAAAATCCTTCCACGATGGCATGCGAGGCGCTGTTGTACACGATGGTAAAATATCTTCCTCATTCGACTTGCGAAGAGGGGTGCGGCAGGGATGCGTCTTGGCGCCAACACTCTTTGGCATATTTTTCTCACTGCTCCTGAGGGTGGCTTTTGGTGATGAGGTCCGGGGAATACATTTGCACACAAGAGCGGACGGTAAGCTCTTTAATGCCTCTCTTCTAAAGTCGCGGAGTAAACGTGACGACCTATTCGTCGATTCATTGCTCTTTGCCGACGATGCCGCTTTTGTCGCAAAAACTCCACAAGAATTGCAAGTCCTTTTGGACGGGTTCGCAAATGCATGTTCTCTCTTTTCTATGTCCATTAATGCGGGGAAGACAGTCATCTTAGCACAGGGCTACGATCAGAAACCGACTATTCTGTTGGATGGTGTAGCTCTGGATGTAGTGGACCAATTTTGCTATCTAGGCTCAAACATATCGAGCAATCTGTCGCTAGATGTGGAAATTGGGAGTCGTATAGGCAAGGCGGCTACGACGTTCGGCAGGCTTACTACTAGAGTATGGAATAACAACCATCTTACTATTAGGACCAAGATGATTGTTTACCAAAGTTGTGTCCTGAGTACACTCTTGTATGGAGCTGAAACCTGGACGTCTTATGCAAAGCAAGAAAGAAGACTAAACAGTTTCCACATGCGTTGTCTTCGAGGCATACTGAAGATAAGCTGGCGTGACAAAGTCACAAATGAAAGAGTTCTGCAAATTGCGCAGCTGCCCAGCATTACTGCAATGCTAAAACAGAAAAGACTGCGATGGCTGGGGCATGTGCATCGAATGGACGCCGCTCGACTGCCGCGACGTGCATTGCTGAGTGAAGTTGCTTTCGCTGCGAGGAGGGTGGGAAGGCCCTTGTTGCGCTTTAAGGACTGCGCAAAGCGTGACATGCTCGCTTTTGGAATCAACCCCAGGGAGTGGGAGGACCTCGCCAGAAATCGCGACGGGTGGAGGAAGTCTTTGGAGGAGGGCCGCGGAGCCCACGACAGGAGCTGGTTCCAGAGTCTGGCTAACAAGCGTGGGAGGAGACAAAAAAGAACGACAGGGTCTCACCTGATCGAACACAAAACGATCCTCTACTCAAGTGTCAATCGTGTGGACGATACTGCCTCTCTCGTATTGGGCTATATAGCCATACCAAAAATTGCCACAGAGGCGCTGTCTAAATCATCTGAAAAGATGGAAAGGCCATGATGAGCTGATCAGGCAAACGTAGTTTTGCCATAAAATAAAAATGGGGTATAAAAAAATTATGTTGGTCGATTCTCAGACCTACCCGATATGCACACCAAATTTCATAAAAATTGGTCCAGCCGTTTCAGAGGAGTATGGTAACTAACATTGTGTCACGACAATTTTGTATATAAGATTGTATATTATATAAGTATAGATTGTTGGTTCATTTTTCAAATAACAGGTAAGGGATATTTTTACATACTTACATACTTGTTATGTAGGAGTGTATAACCTGTGTTAACGAGTTATGTGACTTGCATGAATTGGACTTATTTAATACAATTCCAACTGTATTTAGGCGTGTGTGTTCTAAGCGCTGGTTTGAATAGGTTTTCTGACTGTTCTTTTAGTTGTTATTTCTATGTTTTGCCGTTAAATAATAATTATTTTTTTCTCTAAAAATACTGCGATCTAAATGTGAAAACGTGTAAATGGTTATAGTAATTTAATTAGAGGTTAATTAGTCATAAGACACTGTATGTTTTCCAAAATAAAAAAAAATAAAAAATAACGTTCAACACAACTATTGAACCTGAAATCAATCCATCATGCCACATATATAACACCTTGGTATAACTCAAAACTAATGTTTAAAACATTTCTACGAGCGCTGGTTTACTTTTGAGTTCCGTGGAAAAATGATTTATGATGAGATTTTATATCCATATTAATATCACTAGACAGATTTAGCAAAATTTCGTTTTATAATTAGTAATTTTGAGTCGTTATTTTATGTGTGGTGTTAGTCAATTCGATTCTGACCAGAGAGTTTTAGAATAGAAATGAAATTATGGCTCATTTCTTGAGACGACTATGATCGATTTAAAAGTAAATCATCTGCTTCTAAGTAAAAAACCATAATACATCAAAATACTTAAAATACAAAAGAACACGAAAATATTTTATGATAAAACCATTTCACATTCATTGTTTTGGAGAAATCCAGTCTCAAATATTTTTTTTGTTTTTTTTTTTTTTTATGTTTGGCCCGCCAAAATGACTCTACTCTGCCTGATGGAAAGCATAAGCAGAATCCAAGAGTGGTGGTCACCATGCTCACTGCAAATGCAGACTATGCAGCATGGCGACCCACACCATGGCGGCCTAGTGATGCTGCTGCATCTTTTAGTCTAGTCAACAAGTTTGGAACTTGTTGACTAGACTAATTGGGCCTCCGGTCTCGCACTCACCAACGAAACACGACAGCACGCTGTCATTTTACGTTGATTTTCTGTGCGAGGGTAGTACCGCCCCGGTCGAGCCGGCCCGTTCGTGCTGAAATCAGCGTGGCTCTACTACCTACTAAGTGTATACTGTTATATAAAAAGTGATATACCGAACCTCACCTCACCAACTCAATATTAAAGTAGAGATATCACTGTTTTCCTTGTATTCTGCTCAAGACACCGGCTGTTTTTTGACGGATGAGTAAATATTTCCTGTCTTAGATATTTTTTTATATAACACTGAATGTGTTGTATATGATCGGTTACGTTACCAACCACCTATGGTTGATAACGTAACTGATCAACATAAAATGTTTACCTTTTTGGGTTATTAATATATGTACTAAAAATTCAGATAAATACAACAACAGTGTTTTTTTAGATTTTGATTCATAAATGTCTACTAGCACAGTATATAAGTTATTTAATCAGGCGTTACTTTGCGGAAATCCATGACATTAAATGCTATGAAATATATTTACCTTTAATTCCGTGAGACAAATATCCAGGTCTGAAAGCAGGGCACAAATCCCACCGTCATGCATACTCACATGCACATATGGGTATCATGCATATGCACACATACAAAACAAGTGAGAAATAATTAGCATGCCATGCAACCAAACGTATAGGTTTACACTGGTATACACTGTTGAATGACCAAACAAATTTAATTCCATCACCACTTCTAAGTATGATTGCAGGTAGTTCGGCACAGATGTCTTTGTGACATTGTATCGACCGTTATTATAGCGTCATCGAAACGGTATATAAAGGGCCGACAGCGGTGCGGAGCTCATTCGAACTCAAACGCTCGACGAGTCGTGGAGGGGCGAAACACGTGTCGAGTATAGGTTTGGTTGCATGGCATGCTAATTATTTCTCACTTGTTTTGTATGTGTGCATATGCATGATACCCATATGTGCATGTGAGTATGCATGACGGTGGGATTTGTGTCCTGCTTTCAGACCTGGATATTTGTCTCGCGGAATTAAAGCTAAATATATTTCATAGCATTTAATAGCATGAAAATGTACCAAATTTTCAGTTTTAATATGAAATTTTATGAATCCCTGTTTGCAGGAATAATACATTTAGGATGTCATTAGACGGGCCTAGGCGAGTTCTATCTAAATCTATAAAATTTGTGGTTTCCAAAATAAGAGTTCTCAGGTTATTCGACGAAAACCTTCGAAAATTTCTGAAAAATATCAACTTTCAAAATTAATGTAAAAAAATTCTAACTTCTGTTTACCGGATCTATATAAAAGAGGTGTTGTTAGATAGGTCTTGATGAGAGCTATCTAAATATGCAAACAAGTCAACTATGGAACGAAGGTTTATCGAATAATTCGACAAAAAGCTCTGAAATAGTTCGAAATTTAGATATTTAAAAATTCTAAGTCCAAAAATTTAATTTTTAATTTGTTTTACAGGTTTTAATCTTCCCACGGGACGCAGAAGTGTCTACACAGATGATTGCAAACAACAACGGTGTAAGTAGTGGCTATACTCAATAAAAATTTCGTATTGTTGATGTATGTTCCACCGTAACGTCCAAACTACTGAACAGATTTCAATGAATGAGGTGTCAATATATTCGTAATAATGACCCTGGAAACAATTGAAAAATGAATATAGCCCATGTTGGGCTATATTCATTTTTTCAATTGTTTACGTAGTTGGGTATTATTTTTTTACTTTTTCTAGTTTAATATCCTATTTATTCGATATAATAAAGATGATACAATCTTTTTGGAAAAGAAAAGCAAAATACTAGCAGCTAGCAGGTAAGATATTTTAAAAAGTTACCACAAACTTGTTAACTTATAATAATTATATTATTGATACAAACAATAGAAAGAGTTATATGATCTTATGTGTTAATATAATACTGAAACATAAGTGAAACATCCATCTGCAACATGAACCTAAACATCGATATTAAATCATAATGACAAGCTAATCAGACGTGCATTATACACGCAGATACAATACTCAATCGTCTATATATTATGCAAACCCTGTAATGAGTTGCCGCTAATAGATTCCGTTCCACTGATTTGGCTCATTAGGCACCACCACTTAGATATTTGTATATGATATCTCGTAAACAGAACCTAGGAGTATGTTACTATTGGTTTACATTCAATTATTTACCTGTTTACCTGGGGCCTTTACCCAAGCAGGGGTCCTTGTAGAACAGAAATTAGATAGATACTAGTTGGAAATAGAAATTGATAAAAGTAACTAGATTTTTATCAATAAAAAATGTTTAATACCTATAGTATAGTAGAATTTAAACAGATTATTTTATTAGTTGATTTCTTTGATGATATAAAATAAAATTAATTTTCAACTGTCAAACAGAGCCTATAGATATTAAATAAAGAATTGAAAAAAACCTAGGGGACGTGTGATTTCTGATCACATTGGAGTAATGTTAATTGTTGAGCATATTGCAGCATTTTTATAGCTGAATTATCCCTCCAGAGAACCTGAAATAACGGTTCAGATCCCGGGGATACCATTATATTTATGAACAGCAACAAACGTTTATGTTATTATTAGGAAGAAACTAATTAAGATCGTAGAACTACTAAAAGAGAAATTCATACAAATGAACTCTTCAGTTACATGCTTTGAATTTAATCAACTCAGACATATTTTCTAAAAACAGTACCGTCTAAACGAATTATCAGGTTCATGCAGTGTGCATTTGCATAAATCAAGTACGCAATGCAAACAGTATGAAGGCTACAAGTTAATAGAAAACGTACAATGGGATACAATAGAGTATCGGATGTAGAGTTTTGTTCGTGTTTCTGTAAACAGTATGTAAACGACGCGACTACAGTCTGTTTGCTTTTGGCAGAGGATTGTTTTGAAAACACACGAGCTGATATTATACTTGACTTGATATACTGACTTTAGTTTTTCATGATATACGAGTGTTAAAGAGTTAGAAGTGAGAATTAAATAAAAGTGTCGGATTGGAGGTAGCCTAAGCTCAGTTCTTATTCTCATAATTAAAACACTAAACAGTTCACAACAAACGAATCTTATAATTCTAAATATGATTACAAGCAAATCATGAAATACAACAGATCGACATTAAAACGATAAAGAAACTGGTTTACAACGATATAAAACTAAGCGACAAGATATAGTTGACGTATGCCGTACGGCCCTACAAAAATGTCCACACAACAAGTGTGCGAGCATCGCCAAATACCGTCTTTTTATAGGTTCGCACTGCTTAATTTATCGGTAAAGTAGGGGTAAATGTAATACGAGTATAATTATATGTAAGTGCAAGATATATCATTGAAAAAAGGCTTAGGTATAGTGGAACAAAATTTCCTTTTGCAGGAGAGGCTTATGTCTAGCAGCGGACCATTAAACGCTGTTTAAGATGATGATAACGAGATTTAAGTCTATGTTTTTATATATATAAATATATAATTTATACATAATTGCCAGAAGTAGCTATGGTGGTATGGCACTGTGACGTAATCACAATTAAACATGATGTCTGTATGAATAGCCTAGTGGTTTAAGCGCTCACCACACCGCCTATGATATGAAATATCTATAGGCGCGGGTAAAACTGATTTTTGGCGTGGCCAGAATTGCCGTGGCGATCTTAGCCGCTTCGCCTTACCGAAGTCATAAATGAAAATAATTGAGTTGTCACAATTTCAAATAACGGCACATTTTTTTTTATTTATACAAATTGTTTCTCTGAGTTAAAGCTATCCTTATGTCGTAATTCGATATGTTTGGAAAGTCTCACGACACATATGAATATTCTTAGAGCGGGCTATATCTTTTTTTTTTAATACACAACACCTTAGTTTTATATAACTATTGTAATAACTGTAATAGCTACAAGCTCTTATAATGTAACAATGTTTATAAAAAATATTTTAAGCAAACCAATATAAATACATTAAAAATATAATACCAAAGAAAACTGAATAGTATTAACTTATATACATTAAGTGTTTAAGACATATATTTTGTTTGACGCAACAGAATATCAGACCGTATGTACCGAATGGATTCATCTGTATTCATCCGCGTTTTTTCTGTTACTTCCTTTACTCTGTGCGATTGGGATGAAATCGTTTGTTACGTCAATTATTCGATTCGCCTTGATTTTGAATTTCATTTGTTGAAATTAACCGTCTACGGGTTAATTGCTTTCAAATATAAAGAACGTCGCTTATTTGGACCAAACGGTAAATTTACAATTTCTTACCAGAAGCAATCACATTTGACCAATATGCAACTATTTAGTCAACGGACGAATAAGTAATATAAGATAAAATGCTGATTCAAATTTAATTCAATTCTACTGAATGTTGCAATCTAGATATAAAATATTACTTTACTTTATTGCTTAAAAGCATTTCCTCAATTCTGTAAAACCAACAGATGAATGGGTAATATTTTCAACTAGTCTTTTCATTTTGCTTATTTTGCGTTCTGTAAGTGATGTTCGTATTTGGCTTATGCAAAACAATATCAATGCAAATATTTATACTTATTACGAAAATGAATTTCAACATATCGTTTTTATTTTTATAAAACATTGGTATTGTTAACAAAGTTATTTTTTTTAACGAACCCAAGAAAAAAATTGTACGTGCATGTTAAATGTTATTTTTGTTAGCCCCTTATAGTGCAAAATTAAATAAAATTTGTGTAATCTTATTTTCATTTTCAACTCTTAGAAATTGTTGAATCCTATCCTACTAATATTATAAACGCGAGAGTTTATAAGTATGGATGGATGTTTGTTACTCTTTCACGCAAAACCTAATGAACGGATTTGGATGAAACTTTACAGTTATATAGCTTATACATCAGAATAACACATAGGCTACTATTTGCCGCGATAACCAACATACACGCAGGCGGAGCCGCACGCAACAACTAATACTATTATAAACGTATAGTTCTCTCATAATTAGTATTATATTAATTAAGTATTATAGAATCAACACATTTTTGTATTGTGCCGTTTTTTGGAGATATATTACAGTTTCTAGGCCTTCAGCAGTCTCATTCACTAAGCTGAAAGAAGCAAGATGGGTCTTGTTCATCGTTTTCCTTTCCTCTTATACCGCAATAGACTTTTAACTCTTGTATTATGTACATATATTACCTGCTAATTATATAACAGTTTGGTCTGATAATGAGAAAACAGATTGGGTCTTTTGTTACACTTTTTTTTTGTTTTTAAAGACAACACTGAGGGCGTTTAGAATATTTCTTGTGTCGGTGGGTAGCCTCCCGCGTATGATATGTTTGTATAGTTACACACATACAAGAAATGGACATAATGAGCACCCAGACTTAACAGCAATTATTGGATCACACAAAGTATTGTCCTATGTTTGATTTGAACCCACAACACATTCGAGCGCAGCGGCCCGATCGTTCAAACGACCGCGCCGTACATACAGTAGTTTTCAGCAGCCAGTTAGTTTTACTTAAGGGGTTTCATACAAATACTACTAAGCTATTGTCTGCCTTCTAATACTAAATTAAGTTTAATTAGAAACTAGCTTTTCCCCTCCGCCCACGTATGTTGGTTATCACGGCAAGAGTATGTCCTGCCTTAATCAAAAATATATCCACACCAAATTTCATTGAAATCGGTGCAGCGTTAAAGCTGTGAAAGTGTAACAAACAGACAGAGTTACTTTCGAATTTATAATATTAGTATGGGAATCTCTTAGAAATAAATAATTTATTTTAGATGCACATAGCCTGAATATACAAACACGTATCACAGATCATTAGCAGTGCCATTAATACTTCGCTCTATCGCCCTCCTACTTCCGAGACATGTCGCACAGACAGACAAATAAAAGGTGACTGATGAATGTTTAAGAAACCATTATGAGAGGGGTGTGATTTTATTTGTATTGTAACTTCTCTTACCAAGATTTATTCATGTAGTATTATGAAAGTTGATTCAGTTATTGTTTCGGTTATATTTGCTTTAAGAATTTGCTTTTCTTACAAAAACCCGACAATGTAGATATGTACATTATAATGAATGACTATGGATTGTGGTACTAGAAACAAGTGGGTTAATGGACTTAGAAAAGAAAATAAAACTGAATAAACGAATTTTGATCCTGATTGTAACGGACAAACTATATCTTTGGTGTGTGTGTAAATAAAAAGTTTTCTATCTATCTTTCTTTTTATCTTTTGTTCGTAATATCGGTTTAATAGGAAAGCGCTTATGCATTGGCCTTTTTATCAGACTACGGCACTTTTCACCATATTCAGAAAAAATGTAAAAAAAAAAAAAAAAAAAAAAACGTGTGGCACTCGGGGACTGCCGCGGTAAAGCTATTGCAGGGCATTTTATCAACTTATGCAATTATAATTATTTATTTATTAATGCAGTTTTTTTTTTTTTTGAACATGTATACTTATGAGGCGCACATGCGGTGAATGTGGCATTACAAAGATATGATAGATACCTATACACCTATATACTTTCTCACAAACAGCTGCTTACGTATTTGTCCGATTTCGGAGCAGCTCGTCTCGATCCGTGCGAGCTTCGGGTGTTAGGTTTTATTTTCGTTACGGAATTTCTTGATCGCCGCGCTCAAAGCCTGCGATAAAAGTTATGCAATAGCCTAAAATACCATTTGTATTGCGAACTTCAAAAGTCGTTGCTACGGTTATAACTTAGATAGATTAACAGAAAACTCTATGTTTGTACAACATATTGCAAATATTAACAAGAGAGTAGATATGCTATGTATAAAGGGCGGCTTTATTGCCAAAAGCAATCTACATAACTTATTATTTTAAGTAAGTTTGTATTTAGTTGAAATGAAATAGTAAACTTAATATTCACCTGTGAATTTAGTATGTAGATAAATCCATAATTAATCAAAGCACTTACAAAAGTTTGTACAATAGAGTTCGACAGTTGAGCCAAGCTGTGCTATTCTCAAATGGGACTAATCACTTATTGCAGGTAACGTCGGGTAAAGTTTGTTAGTCGTCTGTGAAATATTGAGAAGTTTGAAAGAGGTTGTATATACTGAAATCGTATTACCATTGGTTACAAATTCACTGAAGCGCGAGGAAAAATATTTGCTGTCGCCGTCGCACTCACATGAGTGCGACTCAGTTTCCTTTTTACAAGCTTTTTATTAACTTGCAATGTATGTATGCATGTCTGTTTAGGTGGAATCTTGCAACTCAATTTTAAAGCAGATATCTTCAACTGATTTTGCTGAAATTTTGCAAGCATATGGATACAGCGTGACAATACAATATTATAATGACATGGACCTGATCTGATGCTGGAGCTGGAAGGTGGCCATAGGAACTCTGTAAAGAAACGTCGCAACATCATCGAGTTATGACTCGTTTGATTCGTCAAACAGTAAAAGCTTGTTTTTAAAAAGCTTTTTAATTTAATTTATTAAACTTTCTTTAACAATTCATAACTCATTAAATAGCTCAGAGACTAAAGTAAAACGCAATTCTTCTTGATGATATTTAAAAACGAGCAGAATATTTGACAATACTACTCACTCAATGCAGTGATATAATTCAGTGTGTTTACTTATTTACACAATAAATTTCCTTAAAACATTTAGCCAACTTTTTCAAATAATTTTAATTTATATTATGAGTGATAAACCATCGAGTTCTCATAGTACTACATTTTCAATATAGAATTTGTTCAATAAAATCTCAATATTCTTACATGCAACTGTTTGACTAGTCTCGTGAAATGTAAAGTACCTGAGTGCGCCAATATTTTTGAAAGGTTCTTTATTTTTAGTAAGTGTATTGAGAAGGTATCAAGTGTTTATCCAGAGGGAAACAGAGACTGAAGTGAAATGGAGATACTAGTAATCGTGATAGAAAAATCTCGTCCTAAAATATTCTTAGTTGTAGCTTTTACTAGCCGTAAAATATTTAGTTATTTGACGATATTTTTGATTTCAGGAATGTTCCTTTTTTAGTGCGGTTCCTATTTAGAATGCTTGTAAAGTACCAAACTATCAAGCATTCTAAATAATAAATATAAATCCTAACCTACTTTTTGACTAGATGTCTGAAAATATTTATTTTATTAATATTTTACTTAATCACTGTACAAGTTTATTAGGATAGAATATGATCATAAGCAGATACCTAACTAAAGCTTTATATCATTGCGTGCCGGTCAGTAGTATCTGAGATATATTTTTTATTACGGCAGCACAATTTACCGACCCCTGTTTATGCTTTGGTGCGTCTTGTGGCGGCAGTTATTTTATGAAGCCCTCGGATAATGTTCACATTAGCAGATTTTGGGAAAGAACAAATTTTCATAATAAAATGTGTATATTTAGAAAACAAGAATATTTGATTGCAATTAAAGTCATCTAAATTAACCAAGTTAATTTATAGGATTTATGTGGGTTTGAAAAAAGTCTCCTCGCGATTAACATAGGTAGGTAACTAGGTACTATTAAATATGCTGTCTTTTTCCCCAACTGCGGCAAAGCCAAAGGAGGGTTATGATCTTGATAGGCTATGTGTTCACTCTTCTCACCAATGGGGCGATCACCTTGTGATACTTGTAATACCTATAGGACCCATGAGTATAAGCATTAAATCGCTACTAGTCCATTGGCAAGAAGAATGAGCTTTACCGCGATACACAGTGTTCTTAATCTAAACTAAAATCATCAAGCACTTACTGGAGCGTGTGGCTTCAGTGTTCTCGGCGTTCCAAGAGATATCTCTTGGGTAGATTCTTCTCTGCGTCGTCACACAATCATAAACTCCTAAAGTGCTGTACAACTTCCAAGGTATTCGAATTACAACAAACTCGTATCAGCTATCACGATTATTCGAATTACATCTCACTGGCTTCAGCTATCGCGGAACGCGCCTACAAAACTCGCGAGTCCACGACCTTTCACAACGCGCGTCTTTCAAGTCCTTTTTTTAACCTCAAACGTCCAAACGTCAAACAAGAAAAAAAAAGTGACAATCAAAAATGTTGCCATTATGATGACGTTCGAAATCCAACATTATGTATGTATGTATGTATGTTCATTTGTTCCCTCATAGCTCCTTAACTACTCATTAGAACTGGACAAATGAGGTATCGTTAGAAGTGTCTTGATCGTCTGCTGGTTATAGGCTATATGACGTGTCGCTGAATCTAATGTGGCGCCCTCTAGCCGACATAAAGTAATGAATTAAAAAATAAATTTGAGATAAATATGCCGTGTTTAGTATCTTTGGAAAGGACGTAACTTGTACATTTCAAATATATATATTATATATTAATAAGGGCACCAAAACATTTTAAATAAAACATTACATTGAAACGCACCATAACACTTTAACAACGTGTGACTACGGCTTTTCAAACTTGTTTCATACTTTTTCAGCGTCGTTTTTTGTCGTAGTTGGGTTTTAGTTTTTACTTTTTTTTATATCATTACCTTTTTTCTGTAGCAGATCTATTTTATTCAATAGATTCACTTATTGCCCAAAAAAAATAATAGAAACAGAACATGAACAAACAACAAAAGTAACACAAAATAATACCCCTAATACATGGTCTTATTGTTTTCATATGTTTCTTGTTCGTCTTAAAGTATACATATTTATTAATGAACAAGTGTTTGGACAAAATTGAAGTCGATAGACACGAGTTAACTACCAAAATTTACATTACCTGCAGTCTTTTTAAAATAAATCTAATACAAGTAGTCGTATTCTGAACGCGTTTCCACACTCAGGTTGCTCCGCGACCATCGGATTTCTTTGTCCATTATTGTGTAAGCCGATATTATTGGGGCACAAATTGAATTGTCATACAACTCATACATGCCGTCCCTTTATCGAGTTTTAATGGTCGACGCGCACGAACTCATATTATTTCGTTTGTTTATTATCTGAAATTGTTATTTACTTGTATTATAAGAACTATTCATCGATATTCAATTAAATTATTTCATTGAGGATAAAAAACCATGAAAACAAGAAAATTATATCAATATTTTCTTGCTGATAAATAATCTACGTTTGAGCAATGACACAATATATTTAGCCAACAGAATATTAAGCTGATATACATAAGAAAATAAAAAATAAATTAATTGATAAGAAAGAGATACATTTAATAGAAAGTTCAGTATTTTTCCTCCTGACGTTTGATTGCTTAATAAGAGTTCATTTGTTTTATAACATTGGGTATATCTTGTTATGGCTGACAAAGGGATAGCTAAGAACTTTCTAAATATAATTTTCTGTAATACGAAATAACTTTACGGACGGTTATAAAATTGCATCGGAATTTAGATCTCAACTCTTCACAGAGTAGGAATTTTAATTTCGAAAACCATCGCCATTACAATCGTACGCAGCAGGTGCAATAAACCACTCACACGCTTTTAAAACAAACCTTAACAGCCGTTAATAAAACCGTATCACATTATATCCTCAAAACGGAGCACCTCAAGTCATAAACTGTCCGATTCACTACTTAACTGCAGTTTAACGTGCGCGCCGTTAACTCCGTTCAATCTGCTTAATTGAGAATGGTTTCACCAACCTTTAATGGGTAATATGTTAGTTATGCGAGATTCCGGCTTTAGTACAAAAGTAATTATTTTGGGATAATGGTTGGTGGTATATGGAACTGTATCTATTGATAGCTATCACATATGTATGTACAGCTAGGTTTGAGTAGTTAAATTCTTAAGATTGAATTACTAGTCAGCAAAGTACTCGCTGTCTGTCAGTTGCGGATAAAATCTTTGTAAGTGAATAATTTCGATAACTCTTTATTGCACAAAAGAAAAAGACGTCATTTTATTTTGTATACTGTTGTCAGTCTTATGATTACAATATCAAGGTCCGTTCACACAGACCGGCTCGGAGAGCATCGGCTCGCATTTTTCTTTTCACACAGACCGGATTGTATACGCTTGGAATTGGCCGGAGCGGAGCCGCCAACTATTTCACATAGACCGGCTGTGGAAGAGAATCAGAGCCGATCGGCTGCGCGAGCGAGAAAGAGCACGCAATCGGAGCCGATCGGCTCCTCTTATTTTCACACTAAGTGCGTTCAAGCATTCTTGATGACAAAAGAAGTGCACATGCAAAAATAAACCTTACTACAAAATTACTCAAACCTCTGTTTCCAAAGTTATAAAAATCTGCTCTCCTCTCTGAGGCGGTCTGTGTGAACGGACCCTTACTCCTATTCAGGTTACCTACAGACCTAAGTAATATTTTACATTGAATGTCTGTTTATTTGCTTATTTGTTTGTTCAGCATATTGGCTTTCACTGCTGAACGTAAATTCAAAGAGCGCCAACCACGCTGGTTTTGGGCAGTACGCATCCACCCACTGTCAGCCATTTTTCTTGGTGCGTCGAAAATTACAATTCACACCCTTTACTATTTAACAAGCCGTCAAAATCAAAGTAAGGTTTTTTTTTTCAAACTAGAAAGCGTAAACTAGTAATGTAATAAAGAATTAGTAGGCATATTCAAGTAATAAGAAAATCTATGATTTAATACTTTCTATGGCTTAACACGAAAAGAAAACTTAGATCCGTTAAAACATTATTTCACGTAAGCTTTTCTTTCACACAGCTATTTTTCACGTATTTTCCACAAAAATCCGAAAGAAACCACGATGCATGCAGCACGTGATTAGTTTTAGTACACGGCGGCATTATGAATCATTGCACCATTACCATTGCTTCGAATAATAAAATTATTATTTTCGTATCTCTCATAGTTATGTTTTTACAATAGTTGAAATAAAGTGTTCATTTTTTCTTTGAAGTCACTCTTATAAACGTACTTACTATGATATAAAATATAAACCAATGAACATAAAACATTATAAAAGTACGTATTGTTACCCGACTGCGAAAGGAGGGTTATGTTTTTCGAGTGGTATATATGTATATTTCTTTTGCACGCCCTAGAGCCTAAACGGCTTGTCGTATTTTTATGTGAGTGGTGTCAATAGATTTGTCTTAGTAGTGAGAGTCACACTGGGTACATCAAAATAAAAAAAGAAAAGGACATTTGGCGCCAAAAAGTAATATAATAAAAAATAATAATGTTTTCAATATACATCGAGTGTAGTATCAAAATAAAGATTTTTTTACGGTGATTACGAATATTTAAAATTTATATGTTTTTATTGTTAAATATTGACGCAGTCGGGTTTTTTATTTTTAACAATTTGTACTTGTTTAGATGTCCAATTATGCTATAGCTGTCAGTCGAAACAAGTGTACAGTAGCCAAATGTGGACAAAACACACTACAACCATACACACTTATTAAATAAGCTTTCCATTTATTTTGACTTTTACTTCAAAATAAGGAAATAGTTAAAATTTAAACAAAAATTCTCTGAAATTTTATCAGAAAATTTATATGCTATAAGTACCTAATGAATACAGATGCTTTGTTAGGTAAGTACTAACTGTAACTATTGTAGTTTCTCAGATATCTGTAGTAGGGCTTAAATCCGGGTGGGTACCGTGTGCTCATCGGGTTAAGAATCTGTTGCAACACTCCCGTTTTGACAAATGGCGTGTCAAGTATATTGCATCGGTGCAACTCGCCTCGTGCGATGTGATTTATCATTTTTAATATAAGTTATCTTTGGGTTTGGTGTGTTATTGTTTTGAAGAAAGTTGTTACTTCTAAACCAAACTAGTGGTCACCCAGTGGTTGAAATTCTTCTATATTTTTTTTAGCCTTCTGTACTCTTCCTCCACATAAGCTTTAACTGTGCTCCAATTCATACTGCTCCATTCGCGTAATTTTTGTAAAAAGTTGTAGAAAGCTTTTCTTTACATATTAATATATAGATAGATAGGTACTCAAGGTAAACGAAGTACCTGGTTGGTAGAAAGAATTATATGTGATTTTATTGAACTATTTACTTTCTACTTATAGGTTTGATAATTATTTTTACGGTATAACAATAGTAATACCTCTAAATTTGCATTTGTTTTATTTTGTTTTTGCCTGGATTGAGATAAATACAGGATTTATACTAGCACAAAATTATGATAATTTTACTGTGAACTTAACAAATAAGTGTCTTTTAATGCAACAAGAAGTAAGATTTACGTATAAAACGGTCGCATTAACTTTACAACGACATTTGATATACAAGAACACTGGGTGACTAATTACTTGGAATACTACCGTTAATAAACGTTAAAACTTGTCTGTTTTCACGACAAGATAAAACGCCTATGTCTGTTGTGCTAAAGGTGTCGACATACTAATGCTACGCTACGTTAGTCTTGAACTGCTGTGATGTTAGACATATTAAAGTCCTCCGGGCGATAAAGCCGCCAATTAAGGAAGCATCCTTAGTTTAAGTTTTCCTAGTTAAGTTAACCTTTTAACTAATCTGGTACAATAAAGAGATTAATTATTATTATTCAACAAAAAATATCAATTACATTATTAAATACATTATAAAGGTAAACAATATAATAATATTATTTTGTATCTAAATATGTAATTTGTAGGTTAAATTGTTATTTAACCTACAAATTACATATTTAGATGTGTTCAACAATTAAATGAACATGGTAGTTATTGTTATTAAGTGTATATCATAAAAGAAAATGAGCATTTCGACGACGTGTAAATTTGTATCGTCTGATATTCAACTTTAAATTCAATTTAATATGCCAGATGCAATTTTATAGACTGAAAATATCCATGTATATCTAACAAGATAAATCACGATTTTAATTTAGAGGGTACCTCACTTTTTTTTTATCTTATACACAACACCATCTACACACATCAAAAGTGTCTAGGGATCAAGCATTTTTATGCGGATTTCTTGAGATTGAGATGTGGCTTTGGCCCTGGCCTGCTCAGTCGCCAGACTTGAACCCGATTGAGCATGCATGGGACATGCTACAGAGAAGAGCTCTGCCGAATATGGAGGGTATCCAGTCGCAAGAAGACCTTTTTTTGTTGTTGCAACGAACATGGGCGGCCATTCGACAGCGTGATTTGGATGAACTCATTTTGAGTATGCCAAACCGATTCTTGTGTTGTTAGTGTTCGCGGTAGAAACACGGATTATTAATTGTTTAAGTTACCTAATAAAATTTTAAAGAAAACTGTTATTTCAGTCTTTTTTTCGAACTTTAATGTTAGTGGTTCAAATGTCAAAAATCCCTTTATTAGGAAAATGGCAAATTTCTTTATTAATGCAAAGGTGACTTGGTTTATCATTACTGTGACAAACGAAAACACTTTATTTGATGAATCCTTAAAGAAAATTTTAATTAATATCAATCAGGAGAAAAATTATTGCAAAAATATATGTTGATCCCTAGACACATATGTTGATCCCTAGACACTTTTGATGTGTGTAGTACCTAAGCTAAGCAAGCTAAGCAGAACTTGTGTTATGGGTACTAGACAACTGATACAAATACATATATACTTTTTTTTGTAAATACATACAAAATATACATAGAAAACACCCAAACTCCGAAACAAATATTTGTATATTTGTTTCGGATATTGTATATATATATATATAATCATACAAACATTTGGTCCGACCCGGGAATCGAACCCGAGACCTCGAGTTTCAGCAGTAGCACACGCCAACCGCGAGACCAACAAGGCAGTCAAAATATTCAATTCATACAGAATATACTCGTGTTTGGTTGAACGTAAGCTAAATGTACGTATCTCAGCATTAACTTACAAGTTTACAACTCATCAGCGAACGATGACTGTTTAAATCTTCAAATGTTGTGTTAATGAGAACGGGCAGGGGTGCGGTGTGAAGGATGCAGAGAGATGACGATTAAAATTTCATCTCAACTTTATGTTTTCACTGTAATTACGAGATTAAAGATGAAGTATTATTATTATAAGCTTTCAGTAAATATATATAGGCAAGTTTACTATTAAGTTAAATATTTTTTTTTTATTAAGAACAAGTCGCAAATTGTAGGTTTGTCAAAAATTTGTTTGTATATTAAAGGTAACTCAAATTTTAATCAATATTTACATGAAATTTTTAGAAAACGGAAAAAGTCTTTTTCATATAAGTCACATATTATTTCAGACTTAGCGTATCGTGATATTATAAAAAATCGGCCAAGAGCGAGTCGGACTCGCGCAGGAAGGGTTCCGTGCCATTATCTATACATTTCAAGGGTTTACCTGTTGCCGTTTACAATATCGAGCAAAATTAAATATTTATTTTATTCTGTTGTTTAATATTTGTTGTTATAGCGGCAACAGAAATACATCATCTCTGAAAATTTCAACTGTAGACAGTTGAATCACGTGAACCGTGATAGATCACGGTTCATGAGATACCGCCTGGTCACGGACGGACAGAGAGACGAACAGCAAAGTCTTAGTAATAGGCTCTCGTTTTACCCTTTAGGTATAGAACCATAATTACAGTGAAGATTATTAAAATTCGAAAAAGAAAATTAAGTAAAGCTAGTTAAAAATCTTACTACTACACGGATAGAATTTATAAATATTATTATTACCTGGATAAATCGGAATATTTTAGTGAAAAAAATTCTCACTACAATAATTCTTCTTCTGTAAATATGTTCGTTCTTATCACAGTCAGTACCAGAACACCCTTTATACCGTTTCCAACTTCTTGATCTGAAACATTCACCTAACACAAACCAATAAAGCTTACACTCACCTTATCAAACACAACACTTAACGATTATACGTCCAGATAACGTTAACGCGTATATTATGGTTCGTTCGCAGCGCATTTTATACGCGCCACGGATTAGAGGGAAACGTTTACGTGCGCGTTAACTTAACTACCGCTCGTGACTTGTAAGTGCTAATGAGAATTATGTTTCATGATGTAGGGATATGGAAGACTAGAGTTGTTCACGAGTGTCTTCTGAGATTCGAAGAAGAAAAGACTTTTTTCCTTCTAAAATCTAGCACTTGTCATGACTTCCACTTAGTGACAATATAAATATAATTCAGTGCCATCTAACGGAGATATAGAGAACTACATTGTAACTACTAATCTTGTATCGCGATATAATACGTTCTCAAACCGATAAACACGTATAGAACGACCTAACATGTACCATTGGGCCGTAGCCCGCCTACCATTATTACCTCGCCTGTTGATATAATCTTTTCTTTATCCCTTTTCCTAAAAAGTAAGGATTGGTGGTGTGTGCTAAATGGATTTGGATACAAGAATACAAAGAAGCTGCGTGAACCGTGTCTAGTGAAGAATTGACTTATTTACAATGTAAACACATCATGTAAACCTATAATAATATACTTACGTGAAATGACTTACACCGTGGGAGAGCCATGCTTCGGCATGAATGGGCGACTCGACCGGATTGATACCACGGCCTCACAGAACAGGTGTGAAATAGTGCTTGCGCTGTGTTTCACCGAGTGAGTGAGGATACCGGAGGCCCATACCCCAATCCCCTTACCCCTACCTCCCCCCATCCCACTACCCCAAGCTCTCCACCCCATCCCCAAAAGGCCGGCAACGCACATGTGACGCTTCTGGTATTGCAGGTGTCCATGGGCGGCGGGAATCGCTTTCCATCAGGCGATACGTCTGCTCGTTAGCCAGCCTATTCCATAAAAAAACACATATAAACCTGATCAAATATTTCATTTGCTATGTGTACCATACGATTTGAACATACACTTTAATCTTTATACACAACTTAACTCTTGAAAGGCCATTACATGATAATAAAAAATTGAAGAATCAATGATGGAGAAGCATCTCAATTAGCCGCCATAGTGTTGGTCACCATGCTGCATTGTCATCGCCACCCATGGACACCCGCAACACCAGAGCCGTCACAAGTGCGTTGCCGGCCTTTGGGGGATGAGGAGGGGGATGGGGGGAGGGGTTAGGGTATCCTAACTTAATCAGTGAAACACAGCGCTGGCGCTGTTTCACACCGGTTTTCTGTGAGGCCGTGGTATCTCTCCGGTCGAGCCGGCCCAGGCATGCCGAAGCGTGTCTCTCCCACGGTAAAATATCTTATTGCATTGTCTGTCATCGCAATAAGTATTATGACCACGAACTTTGGATTCTGCTCATGCTTTCCATCAGGCAGAGTAGAGTCACTATGACAGACTTATATAAAAATACAAATAAACAAGCAGATCATAAACTATCATTTTAGAGCATTTTAGAAAGTTTGAGTAGTTCTTTGATCATCGTAATCATCTAGTTTGAGTGACTTACTATCCACGCTAATCTCGGATGATGACTGGTATTGACGTTGATGGCTGTGTGACAACTGTCTGTATCACGCAAGTAGTGAGATACACTTCAAAGCAAATGACAACATAATATACTAGAAAAGATGTAGAAGTATTATAATTAAGATAAAAAATAATAATTGTGATTCGGTTTCTGTAAGGAAGCACTGAAATTTTGACAAGAAGTTGACTTTTTTTAATTATATCGCTATAAACTTTCTATGAAATACTATGTTTCGTGCGTAGTTGTTTTGGAGAAAACATTTTTTTTCGATTTTAAGCTGCAATCAAACCGACAATACTATAAGATATACTAGATACGTCACGACACGTCGTACAAAAAAAAAAAAGTTCTTTGAAGTTACTAAGCAAAACTACGGTTTTTAAAAGCGCCATTTATGTCTAACATTCATGTTTAATCGTTCATGATTTGTAATATTTCAACTCGACATAATATTCTGACACTACTAACTGAGATATAACAGAGAAAGAGAATATATACGCTTAGGTACCAATTTAATATTAAAAGAAAAGGACTTAAGGAATTTTTGATTACATTGATGAGCAAAAAACGAACTAAGAAAAAGCATTAGTGTATCTTTCAAACACACATTCAGAACAAATAAATATCATAGAAAAATAATAATAACAGGTTGTATAATCAATTTAACATTCTTCATAATAAAAGCAATTATTATTATAATATAATAATTAATACATCGTAAAGCTGAGAGCACAACGGTCGAAATGAAAAATAAAATGACGAGATATAATGACAAAGGAATTTTCTCTTTGACATGATCACGCAACGGATCGACGCGCACTTTGCTATCATATCTATTAAAATTTAATAATTTGCGCCTATTCTCTTTGTCACATGTACGTCATTTTGAGCGTTTGACACGTTAATTTAGATTAGGGAATGTCTTTGAATCATATTTGTGTATACAAGTACAGATATATGACTTATTTATTTATATCGGAGTTCTAATTATTTATTAAACTTATGATTTTATTTACTTCTGTTACTTTTTTGGGTTAAATACGAAAGATTTATAAACACTTGTTGTGTTCTATTTTTTTTTAAGTTTTGTTTATAAATACGTATAATTAGAGCTATATTCATTACCGTATGATCAAAAGTTGTTACTTGGTTCGTTCCTGTTAAAACTCGGGTTTTCTAAAATGAATTTGGAAAAAAAACATTTTTTACATAGATAATTGTTTTTATAAAAAATAAGCCAGAGTATTAAGTTTTCTAAGTATTCATTTAATGTGCTTTTTATGACCAATTCGAGTATGGGAATAAGTAAGGGTGTCCATAGAGTAAGTAATTTGAAATTCCTTGCAATTAGCTCCAATGCGTAGGTAAACTTAAACAATATTGACACTCAGGTCAACTATTCTATTTGTAAAATGGTAAAAATACGTAACACTTTTTACTGACAGGATTAGGGTCGGCTGATTTGAGATGGAACTGGAAACATTAAAAAGTAAAATAACAGTGATAGTTTCGCAAAACACAGCAATTCCATGATCAATGTTCAATGTTATATATCACGCTATGAAAGTTTTCGGAACTACCAGTACTAACTGATACCTGAACTACAAATTTTGCGTATTGGAATATTTTTCAATAGTATACAAACACGGATTTTTATTGTTCTTATTATTTCTACTGTAAATTTAGTTATTCTTTGTTGTCCACTAATTTCACAAAAATATTCAACTAAACATTAGTTGAATATTTTTGTGAAATTTCGAGCAGTGAAACTATCTGACAGCAGAACATCAAAAACATGAATCCCGAAACGAAGCTAATAAACGAAAAAAATAATAGAGGGATAACATGACATCAAAGCTTTTTATATTTGTCCAATATGCTTTGGATTTCACTCAATAGAAGGTCCGAAAGTAAATTAAATTGCCTCCCCTTCCATTTTAAAGGTCTTCTGTGTCCGAATATTTCTTTTTTCTTTTAAAATATCACGTTACGTGTGTTCGCGGCTTTATTTTGTCTTATTATTTTTTATTGGGTTTCGTTACACGTAATGCGAGAAACCCTAGAAGGGAGTTTTGAGAAAATGTTTAGATTTTACAACAAATTGAGGGGTTGTTATTCCTTGTTTATAGAAACTTTATACATTCCACATATTGTTATAAATATTGTTTCTCAAAATAGGATATATTGAAATTGTATCTACAGGTCACAAACTAATAACCAGTTATTGTTATTTAGAAATAATAATTATTCGATAAGGAGGGGGGAATTTAAATTCGATCTGGATATTTCCATACTTTAAGTAAAGATTCCGAAAGGTAGGTATAGGCAAGGTCGATATAGTTGGCGCTCCGTGGGGAAGACCTTTGTTGCCTTCTTATCAGAGCTTGTATTATGGGTACTAGACAACTGATATAAATACATATATACTTTTTTATGATAGAACTTACAATATCAAGTCTTACATTTGCATTAATATTTACTTTATACGAAATACAATTTTGTCTAAAGACTTCAAACCTGAAGACAACATACCGTTTCAAAACCTGTTAACTTAATTTAAGCGCAACGTAAATGAAGATTCAAAATGGGTTTAATCCTAAAATAACATCTATATTTCTAAACAAAAGTTAGTACGGCAATACCGACTAAAACCCTTCACAATTCAAAACCAATTCACTCACGGGCGCGTAAATGAACAATACTCGTATTTCGTGGCCCAACACTACCTAACACACCTTAAAACTACATTACATTCCAACCTTCCTATGCCTTATTTTAACAGCCATAGAGACCATTTTCCTGTGAGATTTTCTTTTCTTTGTGTAGTGTTAAGGTTGTAAAACGACAATTAACCAACGAATTCTACTTCTATTTGAAAATGGATTGGATTGCCTTGAAGTAAAATGGATGGCGATTGTTCTTGTGCGTCTGATTGTCAATGCTTACAATAATTCGGCGATAGATGTAGACACTTGTTTGTGACTCAGAGAAACACATTTTAATACAATGACAACACAAACTTCTTGTGACCAACATTTTAATCTTAGTGTGACTTCGGAACTAATTTTAATAAGGCTAAGATAGGTTCAGTGTCATAAAGCTTTGATTTTATTTATTTCTACTTGCGCTGACTAGTTGGCACTCACAACTCTTTGACCTTTCGAATAGAAACTGCAAATATTGTAAGTATAAAATCGCATATTATTCTCTATATCATAAAATACTAGTGAATGTGTATCTAATTTACTGTAGAAGTTATTCACTTATTTACACACCACCTTTTACACTAACTACTATGATATAGTGTGAAATAGTGCTTGCGCTGTGTTTCACCGAGTGAGTGAGGATACCGGAGGCCCATACCCCAACCCCTTCCCCTATCTCCCCCACCTTCCGCCTCCATCCCCTCCCCATCCCCCAAAGGCCGGCAACGCACTTGTGACGCCTCTGGTGTTGCAGGTATGCATGGGCGGTGGTATTGCTTACCATCAGGCCATACGTTTGCTCGTTTGCCCGCCTATTCCATAAAAAAAGTACACTACGGCATTCATTACGTTATTATATATTAGTTTTTACTATAAACAAATATGGCTACGTAGATTTATATTTCGATATTTTTGTTCTACGGTACGTAGCATAAAGAATAAATATTTACTCTAGATCGTAGAGCATCTACGAGTGCTACAAGTATTACTACATCATCATTCGTAGCACCATAACATCAAGTGAACAGTAAAAGACAGATCAATTTTTGAGCCATTGTCACAATCTTATGAATTTTTTACACATTTCGTATCTTGTTAAGTTCGTTATCGGATAGATACAAGAACTGCTTACAAGAACAGAATGGAGAGTGTAGGGCTCAGGTACAGGCTTAGGGTTGTATACCCGTGTGTTTTCCTTTTTACCGGCTATAATAATGGCCTGGCTATTTCCTAAAGAATTTTACTCGCAGATGTCCTATCATATGGTCTTATATAAAATGGCCTGGCTATCTCCCAAAGAATTTCACTCGAGGATATCTGTATCGCAAAACATTGCGTTTAGGGGAGACCCCGACGGGGTTGAAGACTCGAGGTTATTTCACAAAAAGAAAAAAAAAGGTTGTATACCCTTAAATTAAACAAATTTAGAAACTTCTGACTATTATTCTAGATATGATCTTTATTTTTAAGAACCAACTTAGTGCGACACGAATATAAAGTAACAGTTTCTTTCACAAAAAATGGAAGCGACTGGGAAAACTAATATTGTTCCAACATACAAAAACTTTACGAAAACTAAAGTAGAGCGATAAGAAGGTTATGTAATGAAACTATAGCGCATTCGAGCCCGGAAATTGCGTCACTACAGTCCTTAATATAGAAGATAAAAGAAGGAAGTACTATTGTCTCTTCGGAGACTCGAGTCTGCTGCGAAGATGTATGTTCTATGTTGATATGGCATATTTATACCTCTTATTAATTTGAGCAATTTTTTTTATAATGTAGTTATAAGCTTACACATATGCCTAGAAGTTACATAAACCAGAAAAAGAAAAATAATCTTAATTACAATCCCCAAAAGAGACACAGCGTAACAGACATCCACATTTTGTAGTTTATGTTTTCTTTACATTTCATTAATAACCCATAACGTCCCACTGCTGGGCTTGAGTCTCCTCTCAGGAGAGGGTTAAGGCCATACGTCCCCACGCTGGCCAAGTGCGAGTTGGGGACTGGCAAGGGAACGTTGTGGCTACGTAATCTTGGCGTTGGATGTTTTTAAGCCGCCCAAAGTCCTCCAACTAAGCTTCACGACTGTTATCCTACGATAACAACCAGGACCAACTGCTTAACGTGACCTCCGAATCACGGAGACGCTCATGGTATAGTGCCACTAGCGGTCACCCATCCAGGGTACCCAGGTACTGACCGCGCCATCGTTGCTTACCCTCGGTGATTGTTTCTAATCACCGAGTGCAACAGGGCTATGAACGCCTCTGCAACTGGACTATGAGCGCCTTAAAAATATGTATTTAATGTATACACTATCCAAATAATTCCTGAAATAAACATTTTTAGGTGTCTTTGAGCTATTGAGCTCTTAGTCTCGGATTCCATTCGAGTGTAATTAAAAACGAGTCAAAATCATTTACAAAACAAATTATGTCAATCTTACATAGAATTGAGAGTGAGGCATAAAGTTAAAGATGATTTTGATATAACTAGAATTATAATACCACTAAATTAAATAAACATCACAATAAACCGACTCTGCACTTATACTATTTGCACCCAAGAATGATGCCGCCTCCATTTTTTTACGAGCTGAAGAATTTATTCTTAGTACATTAAACACTAGATAATAAGTGTTGATTTTGTGCAATTTTCCTCGTTATTTCGCTGTACTTCGCAGAGGGGGAATAATGACATCGTTAAACTCACACGTTATGTTTAAATTAAAAATAAACTCAGAAACAGTAGGTAAATTGGCACTTTCATACTTGTGTTATCTTATGTTTATCTCTTGTATGAGTTAGTTTTAAATATCGCGCATTAGCTTTTTCCCGCGGCTCCTTCCGCGTATATGTTGGTTATCGTGGCAAAAATTTGCCTATGTCCTTCCTCAAGATTCAAAGTATCTCCATGGCAAATTTCATTAAAATCGGTGTAACGGTTTAGCCCTGAAAGCATGACAGACAGATAAACAGAGTTAGTTTTGAATTTATAATGTGTCATGTCCCACCAACACTGGTCTGGCCTGGCGGGCCAACTGCCCAACGGTTGATGTTGGGATGTTGTATATTAAGATAATCGGCGCGAGAAATTTCACTGCGCGATTCAGAATTGGTTATTACATAGTTTCCTTCGTTACTCCGTAGTTCAGTGTTACTTCGGTAGATGGCGCTTTAGTATATTTCTGTTGCGCTGTATGTGGAAGTCGCCACAATAATGGGACTAATCCCGCCCACACGCCCACCACTGTAACTCCTGTACACCAGGATCAACAGCGGTGACCCACGAACACACCAAGTTATGACACTCGGGAAGTCCCAGGAAAAATTAAACTGTCTTGGAACCTGCAACGAAATTAATCAGAAGAAAACTGGAGGAGTTGGAAATATAATAAGTCCACTTCCCTCCTTAGCAAAGCAGGAGACAAAATGAAGTCAAAATAGGCAGACGCCTTTTTCAAACCGGGAAGCACCACGGATAAAATATTATGGGTCCTAAGTGAGCTATATTTGATTTCTATAGTATGTATGGCAGAATCGCTTAAACGCACGGAAATTCACCGCAGTTGACACAAGATCCCCATAATATACTACCCCAGACGTCATTTGTAAGCTGTTTAGCATCATGTTACGTTCATTGTACCAAAGACTACATTCCCAGAGGATATGATGAGCCGACTGTTCCCAGCTAGAATCAGGTGTTGAGCATTGACACAATGGTGAATCGACTAATTTAAATGAGTATAGTTTGCTCTTAAAGTTACCGTGGCCTGTAAGAAATTGAGCGACACAGTGATCCACCTCGAGCCATGTCCTTGACAACCGTTCGAGAACAGATGGAAAGAACTGGTAGAGGTGGCGCCCCTTAGATGATTCGTCCCATCGTTGCTGCCATTCATCCAAGAGGTCGTTATAGACATTGGATTGCTGTTGAAACAATCTTATGATTTTACCGCGGTCTCGTATGCCCAAAAAATCGCATTCCATGTTTTGTAGTGTGGAATAATACATGGCTGCACGTCTTTGCACCTCGAGATCGACCGGAAGAACACCTGCCAACACCGGTAAAGCCTCAGTGCTAACCGTCCTATATGCCTTGCACAAGAAAATTAATGCAGGTCGTTGGCCTTGTAACAGTTTGCGACGGACAGCACCTACAGTCGCCCTATCTGCCCATACAGGAGCACCATAGCAAATAGAACCTAAATAAGTAGCTCCATATATGATCTTTAGTGTATGAAATGACAGACCCCATGTCGCAGTTGATATCCTCGTCGGTGCAAAGAAACTCTTTTTTGCCTTTTCATTAACTGTTCTAATATGTTCAATAAATGAAAAAAATCTTTCTAAAACCAATCCTAAATAACAAACCGAGGTTTTTATTGTGGCGAAGCCGCCACAATAATACTAGTATGGATTTTTTTAAGAAATAGGGGCATACGAGCAGACGTACCGCCCGTTGGCAAGCGATTACCGCCGCCCATGGACACCCGCAACACCAGAGGCGTCACAAGTGCGTTGCCGGCCTTTTCATGCCGGTCGTATTGGTCCGGGAATTACTTATTACGGATACGGTTATTTAAAGTAATAAATTTATAGCATAAAATATTGTGATGAAATTTAAAACACTCTTTCGAATCTGTATATAAAGCGTGTTCTTAATAAACATCCACTATCTGTGGGTAATTTGCAAGCGAATACTGTAATTATGGTAAGTGCTATACAGTTCAGGAGATGTAGCAAAAAGCCATGATTAATAGCATCAGGAACTATCAGTCTAGACGGTAAATAATCGACCATCGTACTCGTACTAAGTATCGTGATTCAGCTTTATTCTGTACTCGCCGATTAAAGCATGTCGATGTGGCTTAATTTTGAGTAGTTTGTAGTATGTATTTGTGATTATAAATGTTAACTACAGTAATAATAACTGACTGCCTCGGTGGCGCAGTGTTAGGGTATGCGACTGCTGTGCTGCTACTGCTTGAAGTCTCGGGTTCGATTCCTGGGTCGGACCAAATGTTTGTATGATCTGCAAATATTTGTTTCGGAGTTTGGGTGTTTTCTATGTATTATGTACGTATTTACAAAAAAGAGAATATATGTATTTATATCAGTTATCTATATCTTATATTTATCATATTTTTAAAATGTGTACATACATAAAGAAGCTTCTATTTCCTATTAGTAGGGACCTTTTTAATCCTATTTGACACATCAATTTTTTTAACGGTGTGTTAAGTTGTATTTCGGTAGTATAGCATACACTTAAATAACTCATCGTTTAGATTTTATTCCCTACTAGCTGACCCACGCAACGTCGTTTACATCTGTTATTGCCGTAGCGTAATAATTTTCCCCCGTTTTTGTAACATTCTTCATTGGTGCTCCGCTCCTATTGGTCTTAGCGTGATGATATATAGCCTATAGCCTTCCTCGATAAATGGGCTATCTAAGACTGAAAGAATTTTTCTAATCGGACTAGTAGTTCCTGAGATTAGCGCGTTCAAACAAACAAACAAACTCTTCAGCTTTATATATTAGTATAGATTTTCATATAGTTCTATAGATATTGGCATTTATAAGACTCCTCTATTTTTCATAAATAGAAAGGAAACGTGTTGTGCAAACCTACAGAAAATTAATTTCAACAAGTCTTCTGTTTGCTTTAACCAATGAGGATAGAAATATCAAAAGAAACCAACATTTTACAATAATTTTAAACTTTATCAGATTCAATGAAGTGTAAATAAAGTACGCTTAATTCGTTAAACCGATGTGCATTCGATCCATCAAACCTTTACTTCAAAGGGTCAAAAACTTTTCTGTACAAACCTTCTAAACAATTTTCTTATTGAAGTTTTATGATTCGTTGTTTTGTAAAGCTTCTGAATAAAGTCTTTGTACTATTGCTAAGAAATTAAACTGGAAACGGTGTCGTTATACCGAGTCTAAGGTATAAGCTTACATGGAAGTGTCACGATTTGTGTTTGCAGATATGCTATAAATACCAAATTAAACTGCAAACAACTACTTGACTATTATTTTTACGAGAATTAACACGATCACTTATTTAAAGGTATTACATACCTCCGATTTGCCTGACGTTTTGACTAGGTTGCACTGGCCGTGGTCACAGGCTGACTCTGGTATGTATGACAGGCAGAGGTATATAATACCTTTAAATAAGTGATCGCGTTAATTCCCGTAAAAATAATAATCATTATATCATGGAACGCGAAAGTTTAAAAGTTAGTTTAACTACCTGACATAAATAAAATTACTAATTCATTTTTAAGTTTACCTATCAATAAATAACAATGGCGTGAGGACGTATGGCCTTAACCCTCTCCTGAGAGGAGACCCGGGTCCAGCAGTGGGACGTTATGGGTTGTTGATGATGATGAATAACGAAAATTAAAGAAAATTTTATAGAAATATAGCATTAAGAATCATACCTCTCTAAAATATTTCTGCTTTTATCGAATACTCGGGTCAGGTTATACTTTTTTAATATTTTTCTTGTTTCATTTTAAGTAATAGTTAAATTATTGTATGGTTAAATGCGAGTGATATAATTACATATGAGGATCACATCGTGGAAGACGTCATCATCATCAGTAATTATTATATGATAGGTAGGATTACGGTAAAGGTAATATAATTTAAAACAAAATTAGTACAAGTGAGTAAAGTTAATTAATACAATCACATAGTTGATACATATGTTGATCATCTCTAGAGGCAAGAACATGTTGATCGGTATTACGCGAAATATTCGGTACTTGAATGGTCGCATTTCTGTGTAACGAAGAAATATTTCTATATCTTCTTTATCTTGTGAATCTGGAAACAAATAACATGTTAAAAATAGAGAAAATGATTAAATACTAAGAATACCGTGGGTAAGCCACGCTTCGGCGTGAATTTCGGCTCGACCGGAATGATGACACGGCCTCACAGAAAACCTGTGTGAAACAGCGCTTGCACTGTGTTTCACCGAGTGAGTGAGGATACCGGAGGACCATACCCAAATCTGCACGACCAAGACTGCACGTTTGGCCTAGATGTTTAACGGTCACCACGCCGTTTCCTACTTCGCCAAGTGTCGTGGGTTCAAATCCCACGTAGGACAACGACTTTGTGTGATCCACAAATTGCTGTTCTGAGTCTGGGTGTTCTTTGTGTCCGTTTCATGTATATTTGTAAAGTCCCCCGCGACACAGGATCTATTCCTAGGGCGGGAGTTGTCTTTTAAAAAAAAAAAAATCCTCTACCCCTAAAGGCCGGCAATGCACTTGCGACGCGCCTGGTATTTCGGGTGTCCATGGGCAGCGGTAATCTCTTACCATTAGGCGATACGTCTGCTCGTCTGCCCGCTATTCCTTAAAAAAAAATACGGAGTGTCACCACTGTGACTGTCGTAAGAGCCAACTAAGAGACGAAACTACGTAGGAAAATAACACTGCAAAGAGAAGAATAACTTTAAACTTATCCTATTCCAATCTGTATAGCCTTAGGTTTAGTAGGCATAAACCTCGGTTCAAAGAAAGAAGACTGCACGATTGGCCTAGTGGTTTAGCGGTCACCACGCCGTTCCGTACTTCGCCAAGTGGGTTCAAATCCCACGTAGGACAACACTTTGAGTGATCCACAAATATTGCTCTGAGTCTGAGGTGTTCAATAATAAAGTCTGTTCTTAAAACTAGTTTTAAAACTAGATTCACGACTGAGACACCTTTTAAGACGGCCTAGGTGTTCTTTGTGTCCGGTTCATGTATATTTGTGAAGTCCCCCGCGGAACACGATTTATTCCTAGTGCGAGAGTTGTCTAATGGTAAAAAAAGAGGATGCCTATGTCCAGTGGTGGACAACTGAACTGGGAAAAGTGCAGAAAAGTGATGATAAAATGATAATTACGTCACACTTTCAAGAATACTATGAAACGTTTAATTTCTACTTTGGTAAAACTATATTGTTGCTTCTTACCTTCTTGATCTATTAATTTATGGAATAGAAACAGTCGCATTTTTTCAACTTCTGCTGAAAATAACTCAACTATGACGAACGGTGAGAAAAGTAATATTGAGATCTGAAGCACATTCATTATCACGTAGCCTAGGGATTCTAAAGGTTCCTGAAAATAATGTGAAAAATTATAAAAGTATTTTAATTTTTTACTCCATCTATGTAGCCATAGCTAGTGGTTTATGCTTACATTTTAAAGAGACCCTTGAAGGGCAAAGGTGTAAGGAAATTTTAATAAAAATGAGTTGAAAACATATTTGAGATCACCAATATTTTCTTTGACCATGATTCATAACTCTACGAAGATTTTATACGAAAATTTCAAATTCTAAGGTTGTGAACATTTTTGATGCTCAATGTTCATCGTAAATGCTTATAAAAAAAGTATTAATGCTTTCATATAAACTATTATTTATTTAGTATTTAATTAACATCATGGTCATCAACTTAAAGACCGTAACACAATACGTGAATTATTATAGAATAAATTAATTGAAACTTTACTAGGCTTTATTTTAAGTAGACTAGTTTATTATCATAGGGGCAAGGCATGTGTCTTGTATACTTGTTTAATATGTACCTATATATTAACAATAACAAAACCCGACTACGTAAAACCTTTCATAAAATTTATGTAGTTTAAGTCACCCGATTTATTATTACGAATCTATTGACACTTCGTTCATTAAAAGTGTTTCAGTAGTTTATGCGCTTCGGTGAAACATTCAATCATACATAGACTGCTAAACCGCCATAGTCAGGTAATAAGAAACAAAAGTACTTACGCGACCTTCTGCTGCTCTAAAAATATTGTATATATTTGAGACCAACTTTGGTAAACTGCCAGTTACACTGAGAAAAAGCTGGAAATAATGTTAATAAATTAATGAGATTTTATAATTAATTTTGCCGTGACATAAATAATATTATTTTGCTTGACTTTCTTTAGCATAATAAGTAACATTTTATTTCATAACTTCGCATAGTAATTAACATAATTAACTTTTAAAAAAGTATCACAGAATTATATGTGTCTACATCATATTAGATCATTTTTCAATCTGTATAAAACCAGCCTTTCACAATGCTGTTTCACAACCTCTTCTAGGAGGTTTATTCTTTATATTTTCATTGATTTTGGTCAAATGGAAAATGTGCCGGAACAAAATTAGATTTATTTGACTGAGGAGGAGGAGCATGCTGAGGATTCAAAGAAACTAATTGATTTATTTCTCTTTTTTTCATAAATAGCCTACCAAAGTGACTCTGCTCAGCCTGATGGTAAGCTCAAGCAGCAATTAACAGTGGGGGCCACAATACTTACTGCGAAAGCAGACAATGCAGAATGGCTTCCCACACTATGGCAACTTAGTGAAATGCTTTTTCACGCCCCGCTTAAAGGACCCGGGATCATAGTGGGAAACACGTGCGCTGGTAGTGAGTTCCAGTTTTTAACAGCTCGGCACAGGAAGGAAGCACCAAACCGTTTGGTTCGAGAGCGTATTTCTACGACACTAAGGCGGTGACTCTTTTTTAAAGTCAGTTAGGAAATCTAGATCACTTTAATAAATATATTAATGAATGAACTTACAGAAACTTGCAATTCCGGTGATACCAGATCAACCACATCCGCAATACTTCTATACAAGTAAAGACAGAACTTCAACTTATTCTCTTTAATCATTTTACAATCTTTTACATACAAATAATAATTATGTTCCGGATTCTCCTCTAACCTGATTCGGAGCATCTTTAGACGGTATCGGATACCATCGAACAGTACGCTACGCCAGACTCGATTTAAATCGAGAGCCAGCAGTGAATACTGCCTTATAGTAAACAAAATCAGAGAGTTATAACACACATAAGCATAACAATACATTATAGAATACGCAATTCTCACAATCCAAGTGAAAAGAGCAAATAATATAATTTTACACCGAGTTTTATAATAATGCCTTATATTAATCCTAAGGTATACATCAATTTCGGAAATCCTTCGAAAAAATGGTATTGATTTACTTTTGATGTACAGAGCAGCAATTACTGAGCCACAATATTCTATTAGCGCCCACTTTTGAGACAACTCAATGTCACAACAAGCTATAGAGGCATATAGAATTAAACATAGGAGCGATACACAATAAATTGACACTGCAAACCTAAGATATATGTTGCTTTTGTAAAATTTGTAATCGTATCCACAAAGAATTAAAATTATAAACACCGGTATGTACAAACGGGAAATTGAAACGCGTTTTTTGTCATTGATCTGGTTGTTAGCCATATTTGTCAGTGGTTTAATTAATTTTTGGTTTATCGGTAGTAATATTCACAAAGCAACGTCAGCGTGGTGCTGTGGTCGGTTTGTCAACACCGTTATGGTACAGAATGACAAAGGTAATATTTTAAACATTCACGTTTATGTCGAGATATTTGATGCTAATCTGTATTTTTATTTAAAATATTTACAAAATGAATTTTATATGACAAAAGAAGATCACCTCATCCAATACACTTATTTTTTTGAAAGTAACCTTTATAATAATTTTTTAAATGAACGTTCAACTTGAAAATCTATTTCAACTGCGTGTAAGTTTTTGTATGGCCGTGCTTTTTCTTTTTTTTCACATTATATATCTTTGTCAACTATAGCTCTAAAACTTTAAATAAACCTGTTCAATCCTTTCACCAATGTAGCGTTCACAGTGTGAAGTTTGCAATGCCTATGGGGCCCATATGTACAGGCATTCAATCGCTAGGCTAGTTCACTGGCAAAAGAATTCAACTCAGAGCGATTCACCCTGTTCTTATTCTAAGCTAGTGTAATATCAAGCACTTACTGGAGATATGTGATTCCTTGATATCGGCGTTCTGAGGGGCCCCTCTGGTGCGCCCTCTGCTTGGTCACACATTCACCACTCCTAGTGGTAGTACAGGTTCCAAAGTATTCTAATTTATAATACACCCGTTTTAACTGTCACGGATCGCGCCTAATTGACGCGACTACTAATCTCGCGTGTCCAAACCTGACCAATCATAACGGTAAACAACGAAAAACCCGAGTCTGATGGACAATCAGCTAAATTTTTATCAAACGGCACTCAACAACCACCCTGGTTGACCGTCAACACAAAGCCTCTCTTAAGTTCTATATTTTAACTTCAAACGTCAAACAAAAAACATGACAATCAAAATGTTAATTGCCATTATAATGACGTTCGATTTCTAACAAAACCCTATACCCACCTGTCTAACTAGCGTGGTATAGTAGGACTAAATTCCTTCCTTTAATTTTTTTATATTATATCCTTACAATAACAAACCATGCACAATATAAATTGTTTATATCTCCAGTAGCTTCGAAGGTGATATTATTAAATCATACGTAATCCAAATCGGGATTCTTTTTTGAGCCATTCTTTCCATTACGTCGGGGCAACACCATCAGTCTACTGAAATTGACCATTATGGCTTAGTTTGCATTGTGAATTCTATGGGTTTCAAAAACACTAACTTCTATCTATGGCTATGCATAGTGATTTATAGGTAAATTTATTGGATATATTGAGGTTGGTACAATACGCAGGTAGTTTTATAGAGAGTTTAG
This sequence comes from Diaphora mendica, assembly GCA_949125395.1. Classification (NCBI taxonomy): domain Eukaryota; kingdom Metazoa; phylum Arthropoda; class Insecta; order Lepidoptera; family Erebidae; genus Diaphora; species Diaphora mendica. The sequence goes on along the minus strand of OX421331.1, from coordinate 4,289,550 downwards.
ATAAGTATCCAAACATGAATTAAGTATTTAATTATGCATATTTAGTCAATTGAATTCTCTATTTTATATCATTCTAGTGTCTAGTTGTTGCTGACGATGAACTCTGAAACTATTTCGCCGATTTTGATAGTAGTGTTTTGCTGGCGTGCCAAAGATAAGATAGTTAACGTCACGCTTAGACCAATAGGAGCCAAACATGATTGAAAAGAGACGCAGATGATGTTGCGTGGGTCATCTGGTATTCACTAAATAATATTGCGGTATATAGTAAAAAGTGTGTTTCAATTTCGTTGATTTCCATTTCTGTGTTTAACATTTTTACTAAGAAATCTTTGAAAAAATACCAACGGTGTTCAATGCAGTATCCACAACGAGAACACATCAAAAATGTCAAACCTTATCGAGTTTCAGTTAAAATGACGTTGGTCACATACTGTACAAAGACATGGTTGTTACAATAGTGTTTAAGTACAAAGGGCTTGAATGTATGTCTGTCCGACACAGGATAAAGAGATTTTAGTATGTAAAGTTTCTATAAAAGTTATTTCATTTTATCTTGATCACTGTTTTATTCTGTAAATGTGTAATATTTAATATACAAATAATATTTATAATAGGTCTTTACAAATGAAATTGCCGTTTTGTATGCAATAAGTGAAAGTACTTATTTTTTCAAACTTTTTTATTTCTGTTATTCGAAGTAATCACCCATGCAATCGACGCATCTTTGCCAACGCATTGGCAGTTTATTGATGCCCTTCTTGTAAAAATTAGCTGGACGGGAGGCAAAAAACTCTTAAAAGGCATTTTGTACTGCCTCTCGGGAATTGAATTTTTTACCCACTAAAAAGTTGTCTAAATTTTGGAAAAAGTAATAGCCGGTAGGTGCAAGGTCTGGTGAGTATGGCGAATGAGGGAGAGCTTCCAACCCCAGCTCTTGCGCGCTCAACGCAAAGATGCGTCGATTGCATGGGCGATTACTTCGAATAACAGAAATAAAAAAGTTTGAAAAAATAAGTACTTTCACTTATTGCATACAAAACAGCAATTTCATAGGTAAATCCCTATTATAATGTACGTATCAATATAAACATATAACGTATACCGGACGGAAGTCATGTTTTCAGGTTCTAAAACATCAGATTTTTATTTATTTTACGCTTTCCTTATATGCATATATGCAGTTAAACTTTTGAGTAGTGAAATTACGATAAACTATTTTACTATCATAAACAAAAAGAGAGATACAGAACTCCAAGAAAAAGCTTTTATAACAAACACTGTATTATTTTCGAAACATTTGAAAATCCTACCGTCCCTCGAAAAAAACCCATAGTCAAATAACAGTACTTGTAATTTTTTGTTAGCATGAAATCATAACATATAATTAATTTGAGCCCCTTGCTTTTAGTTCCAAGAAACAAACGTCTACTAAAATGAATAAATCAATCAGTTCGAATTATTTACTAGCAGTGCAACAATGGAAAACAAGCAATCATGGTAAAACATGGCGTCTATAAAAAGTGCGCTAAATTGTTTAAGACGGCCATTAGCCCTATGTCGACAATCACTTGCTCTTATACTATTAAGTTGTTATAGCTTTGTAGATCTGATACAGTTAATGTTAAAGAAATGGATATGGTATTTTTTTTTTTTTTTTTTTTATGTTTGGCCCGCCAAAATGACTCTACTCTGCCTGATGGAAAGCATAAGGATTTGGGTTGGGTACCTATTAAAAACAACATTTTTTTTAATAGGTAAGTGATGATGATGTTGATAATTGTTTTTTCAGGACATGCCATGAGAACATCAAAGCGTTAAGTATCTACCGCAGCCGTCATCAATGATGTACGTAAAGTAGTTTATGAATATTTTCTGTTTCCACTTCGTTCAATCAATTGCTTTTGCAGCATGTTTAATCATATTTTTATTTTATCCATACTAATATTACAAAGTAATAATCTTTAGATGTACTAAAATGATTTAAACCTTCAACCAACAGAAAGCCAAACTAGTATATATAGTATAGTAGTATAGGTTGTATATTGGCTATTTGAACCCGAATAATGATTACCGCGACATACACGTGGGAGGAGCTGCACAAAAAGCTGGTTTAATATAGACTTGATTGATTGACTATTATAATCTACTGATTTACCGATAATTAACGATATTCTTCGAGCACAGTGATTGTAAAATATTTGTAGTTACATTTGTAGTTACGACACATTTTCACAATTGCCACATCCGTTATTTACCAACTCATATCGCAATGCTCTTCACGTATCCCCTCTTCCCCGATTGTCGTTAAGTTGAATGATTGAGAACTTACGCTTTCGACTTCATTGCTTTCAATTTGTCTAATGTACAGGTTGCTGTAGGACTTTGATTTTAGCGAATTTAATCTTCCAAGTCGAAGACAGTAAATATTTGCAAGTGTTTGTGTAAGAATCAAAGAGGAAATCATTGTAAAGTGTTTTAAAGAGATAAATTAGGACTAAAAGGGTTGATATACTCAGGTACATATTCTGTAAAAGGTGGTACTTACGTATGTAAATGTATGTATGCACTAATTATAAAAGTAACATTTACCCAGAGGACATATCAACCATAGTCTTCCTATCCTTGTAATAGAATATTCTGACTGCTTATAAACAAAGTATAAAGCCGTTATTTAAAATTTAAACATAATGACCTCACGTTTGTTGTGATGGAATTCAATTCAAACTTTCCGCAGTCGGATACATCAAGAACTAGGCGAACAATCCGTTATTTAAAAGAATTTTTGTGACTTATGTTTTATTTTTCTTTAAAAACAAAACAGCAATATTGATACTTTAAAAAAATTCAAATTTATACCAAAAGTAAAAGTTACACTCATGTATTCAAGTAAAATAGATACATTTTCACAACAAAAACACACCCTGTATTAAAGGAAACATGCAAAAGAAAAGTCGTCAGGTCGAATAGCGGGTCGCACAGTTGTAAATAATAATGTTTGTGCATTTACCCTCAACAAACTGCTAGTGTGTAATGGCGACTTGTTTTCTGATGAATTAGTTACAAATTAATGTGGAAACCCCGAGCGTAGGGTGATGGGTGACAGAAGGGGTGCTTTGTCACTGGTCACAGGTGACCAATTACTATTTTCTAACTAAATTATCAATTAGTTATCAACTATAAAAGTGATTACTATTCAGTTTTACAAAAAGTATTTTTAACAGATTATGAAGTTTTAGTTAATTTCAGTGCTATTTGCTTTGCATTTGCTATTTTGTGTTTTTTTCATGAAGACATTTTTTAGATAAATATGAACCTTCTAGTCTTGGGTTAACTTGTGTTGAACTACAATCTTCATGAGGCCTTCAGTTAGATCACTCTTAAGTGGGATTCAAACCTGCGTCTACTTGATTACAAATAATTGTCATTGTATTCTCACAATAACGCTTTGGTTACATCCAAATACGAAAAAAGTGTTATAAATATAAAATCACTACATATTATAGAACAAAATTCTCCGCCCCGTCTGTCTGTCTGTTCGCGATAAACTCTAAAGCTACAGCACGTATTGTACCAATAGGTCTACCTATTGGTAAAATGGTTTTCGTGTGTATATTTATATGTTTTTTAAATATATATACTATATTAAAAATTAAGCCGCACATCTTCTCAAAGTATCATACAGGCTATATTACATTTTCCGTAAAAAATTCATGCGAAGCCGGGGCAGGTTGCTAGTATCTAATAAATATAAAAAAACCATACATAGTTTACTCTTCAGGCAATCCTTTTTCACTAAAGCAGAAGCCCATTTTCATTTGAACAAAGATCTGTCTACAGCAATTAAGGCGTATTACTGGCTTTACAGGCGGTATTACTAACCGGCACTGAGTTCCTAGTGAGTTTAATAGTAAACAATTCAAGCGGTCAACGGACAAAGAAAGTTGTGAACAATTTTGTACTTCAGGAAGAAGTGGGAGATTATATTGATGTTCTAATAGGGAGATGCGGCATTTTTGTGCTGGGTATCTGTTTGTTTTTTCTTTTACAAGCTTTTTATTAACTTGCAAATCTTGCAATGTATGTATGTATGCTTGTATGTTCGGGTGGAATCTTGCATCTCAATTTTGAAGCAGATATCTTCAACCGATTTTGCTGAAATTTTGCAAGCATATGTATATGGCGTGACAATACAATACTATAATGACATGGAGCTGATGTGATACTGGAGCTGGAAGGTGGCCAAAGGAACTCTGTAAAGAAACGTCGCAACATCATCGAGTTTGGACTCGTTTGATTCGTCTCGAGGCATTTTAGTAAAGGCTTGTTTTTAAAAAGCTTTTTAATTTTATTTATTATATAATGAGTGAATTAAGTAGTATTTAATCCTCTTATTTAATATGTTTCCCTACTTCTTAATCAGTGATCCACTGGGGTTTTCATATATTAAGGTACCATTTTCACCCGCGTTTAATTTTCGTCCTAATAATCTAAGAGCCGGTGAAGATCGACTTACTCATCTGACAACCAGATGAGACACATTAAAAAAAAAAAAAAATTAATGAACACCCCTATGACAGTTTCCCTATCGCGAAGCTGTCAAGACAATTGTTTTAATTTTTTTCTAAAGCCAGCCTATACCATTAGATTAATTATTTAAATGACCTTTATTTTGCTACCAATTGCGATTAGTTATTAGCTCGTTGTAGTTACCTCTATTGATGTACCTGTTCTTACCTGTTGCCAGGAAGCTATTTAGAAATAAGTAAGCAAGCCTACTTAAGCATATTCTCTATATCTCTACATTTGGGACTAAATTAAATTGATTACCAATAGAGTGAAAGGGATGAAAAAAGGGGTTAAAATTAATTTTAATTTTGATATTAGTCATGACAGTTTTGCGATAGGGAAGCCGGCATAGATGTTTTCATTAATTAATACAATTGCAAAAAAATCATTGATCTGGGTATCAGATAGGTGTAAGTAGATTTTCAACGGCTCTTGTAATATAAAATACATATAATGATGTTGTATAACTCAGGTATCTTTCTTAATTTCGACATTTCTAATCATATCCTCAAATTGAAACTTAAAATTAAAAACTAGTTTATTTTATTATGCGATATATATTTATGCGATACATTAAATATTTATATGTAATTTAGATATTTTTAATTATGTATAAATTGTACATGTGTATATATCGATCTGTAGAATCCTTAGTTTTGTAAATTATTTTAATTTAAATTATCGTATTACTTATTTTAAAATACGCCTGCCACACACAGTTTTGCAATACCCAAAGGTTTGAGTTTTGCAATACCCAAAGGTTTGACTGGAAGGAAATGCCTGTGGCATTAAGTCCGCCTTGTGCAATATGGTTGTAGGAAGTTTGAATAAATAAATAAAACTTATATATCTTTAAAAAAATAGTTACCTCGTTAGAAATTTTACACTGGGCAGCTTATTTACAAATACTGGATTACCACAAAATATAAAAAATACGTTGGCTAAATGGCCATTAGGTCTGAGATATCAGAATAAGAAAGGTGACAATTCTTGTTCACAGCGAAATCAATACATAATATGAAGAAATATGCCCAGTCTACAATTCAACAATTTTTTATCCTCAATCCACGGTATGGCTGGCCATTGACAGCGAGTTGTGAACAACTACCTGCCTGCCGCCACAAAGCGTTCAATTATATACCAAAAACGAAAAGAAGTGTAATCTGCCTGTGGCTGCCTTTGATGGTGACTCCGGTTTGAGTTTATAGTTTACAGCTTAATTGTAAAAGCTCCTGTAAAATACGCTGAAGAGTTTACTATAATTCGCCAACAAAGGTATTTTTAACCGACATCAAACAAGTAAAATTTTAACAAAATAAAAACCGACTTCAAGGTTCGACTCGATTTCTCTTGGATGACGTCATCAGATCTTAGTATCCTTATTATGGTACCAAAATCGGATATATCCTTTCCATTAAAAAACAAATCATCAAAATTGGTTCATGCTTCAATAATAATATGATAAAAAATAAATACAATTTAAAAAAGGAGGAGGTTCTCAATTCGACCGTTTTTTTTATGTGTGTTCACAGATAACTTCGTTGTTTATAAACCGATTTTGATGATTCTTTTTTTAATGAAAAGGAGATATCCCAACGGTGGTACTATGATAAGGACACTAAGATCTGATGATGGCATCCAAGAGAAATCGAGTTGAACCTTGAAGTCGGTTTTTATTTTGTTCATTCATATTCATTCTTATTTATTTGATTGAGAAAGTTGTCCCTTAGACTGGAAGTCAATCTTGTTTGATATTTCGTAAACAGATCGTAACGCTCTTTTTTAAAACCTTTTTGTCCAGCAGTGGTTCATTAAAGTTTTTAAACGAACCTTTAGATCGGAAAAGTTCTTTTTTCTCTCTTTTCTCTCTCTCTTTTTTCATTTTTGTCTGTCTGACAAAAATGTCTGTATCTTGGCCGCGCATCACGCTGAAACTACTGAACGGATTCAAATGAAACTTGGCATGATTTGAGTTCATACTACGAGGTAGGACATAGTATACTTTTTATTCCGATATTCAGCACGGTTTCCTGGAGAGAGGGGATGAAAGTCAAAATATGCACTTAGTTGTAATTCAATAACACATAGGTAGTCCGATTTCATTCATCCTTTTTTTGCTAGAAAAAAGGCACTTGGCCGCTTTTTTAAATAGCGCAGAAGTCGTGTCACAGCTACAAAATGTGTGTAAAAATAGAATGTGGTTTTTAGGACGAGGATATTGGTCAAAACTTTTAGAAGAGTATATTTGTGTCTTTTACCACTACCTGTGGCTGTGGGAAGCTGAGACAGATATGTAAATATGGCGGTACGAAGTTCGCCGGGTCGGCTAGTGTAACATAAGTATGTAAGTGTAAGCCCTGAATTATAATAGTATTGTATCAGTGATTAACTGATTATACTAAAGCCAACAACAGTCCAATTTTAAATGATCTCAATAATTATTTTCTAAGATCTTATAAAATAAGAATACTCTAGGTCAAAAAAAAGTTTGAAATATATTTTAGACTTTAGACAGACAGACAGACGGACAGACAGACAGACAGACAAAAATAAAAAAAAATTACAGTTTTGGCTTCAGTATCGATTATAGAGAGCCCTCCAAAAAAAATTTTCAAAATATCTGTAATGTACAGAATTGGACCTGTTACATTTTTATTATAAGTATAGATTATACATAATATATATGTATGTACAGTACTTTTTGATAGTAACAAGCAATCTTCAACACATTGAACCAACGGTCCTCAACTTAGAGCCGATATTAAATAAATGATCACAATTACTGACTAACAATCATAATCTGAAACATCTTTTGGGGTAAACCAGGGGTAACATGAGCACGTTCAAGTGTCCATACAAAGGAACGGTATTGTGTAACAATAATAGCGTTACAAGTGGCCTGGATAAAAGCAATCATTATGGACAGGCCATTGTCCAGTCCATAGCAACCTCGCTAACGACTATGAGGTAAAAATAATTGGGATATATGAACTTATAAATGCCCAGCGACTATGTTTAAAAGATTTATTTCGGAAGTGACTTTAGTGAAGGGTTAGCTTTTTGTTTTTTTGTGGAGATATTATTATTTATTGGTGTTTTTTGAATTAGTAATTTATCTATTTTAAATTTAAAATTAACAGCTTTTCACTAAATATGAAATATATGTGAAAATATAATTACTTATTTGAAAAAAGCAATTGTTCTAATTTTTTCCACCTGTTTGTTCCGGATAATCTCTAAAATGGCTAGATTGATTTAGACGGGACCGTGCTTATTTCAACGGCAGATAGCTGATGACATAACTCACTTTGGCTACTTTTATTTTTGCGCCCCGTGCTGTAACTCGTGGTTTTTGATAAATAAATAAATAAATAAATATTTCACACATCTAACACACAACGCCATCTAGTCCCAAGCTAAGCAGAGCTTGTGTTATGGGTACTAGACAACTGATACAAATACATATATACTTTCTTTTTGTAAATACATACATATTATACGCTGATCCGGCAAACTTCGTACCGCCATATTTATATATCTGTCTCGGCTTCCCACAGGCAGTGTACAATCACGGACAAAAAAAAGACTTTTCCCGTTATCTTTTATTTTTTTTCTTTCTAGCAAAAAAAGAAGGAAAGAAATCGGACTATGTGTTATTGAATTACAACTAAGTACATATTTTGCTTTTCACCCCCTCTCTCCAAGAAAACGTCCTGAATTTCGGAATAAAAAGTATCCCATGTCCTACCTCGTAGTATGAACTCAAATCACGCCAAGTTTCATTTGAATCCATCCAGTAGTTTCAGCGTGATGCGCGGCCAAGATACAGACAGACAGACGGACAGACAGACAGACAAAATTGAAAAAAATTACAGTTTTGGCTTCAGTATATATTATAGAGAGCCCTCCAAAAAAAATTATCTAAATATCTTTAATGTACAGAATTGGACCTGCTACATTTTTATAGAAAACACCAAACTCCGAAACAAATATTTGTAGATCATACAAACATTTAGTCCGACCCGGGAATCGAACCCGAGACCTCATGATTAGCAGTCGCACACGCCAACCGCGAGACCAACGAGGCAGTCATAAGTCGTCATGTAAAGGTATAACAAACAACAAACACAGGTAATACCAAGTGGTGCTGTTAGGTCATTATTTTATTACTCATTTACTTAAGAAATCTTAATCATTAGAACGTAGAAATTGTCACCGTAGCTTGCATCTAAATAGGCTGGATGATGTCGCCTTATTATGATTTATTGTTTCTCTAAGCTCACTTAATCGTTTAGTTTATTGTATTAAAACTTATTAGTCTTTATCGGAGAAATATAAAATAACATTAAAGTAGCGTAGAATGTTTCAAGTGAAAGGCACCATAGCATCAACCTTTTCTTGGACATGGATTTATTACACGAACAACAACACTTAATCCCACATTAGACATAACGCCCATCTTAATACCCAACACTATTCACAAAGTGAAAAATGAATCCTATGAGGGTAGAGAGAGAAGCGATTCGAGACCATTTCCGGATCCGGGCTGGCATCCATCTTAGTCGGATGTTTGCCGACACCCTTTTTAAGTTATGGTGTGGTAATGATGGTTCACCTCTTACTCTGCGGAATTTTGAAACAATTATTGTAAGATGCCTTGACATTGTACTTGCTGGTGCCACGATAAGTTAAAGAAGAATTAAAAACTGCAATCGGTTAAATGCATTGCTTGATTTTGATTACCACTCTCATAGAAATCAGCAACTTTTATATTATTAAGTGCCTTCTCACTCCCTCAGAGTAAGAGAGAATTAACAAAAATAAGTGTAGCTTTATAGCTTAGGCTCTCGGAAAAAAAGTGTCCAGGTAGGACTAATGCCAGTTAACCATTTAATTCTCGTCTTGTTCATGTGATTGAAGTTTTCACAGATTAAAACAAAAGTACCAAACACGTTACGACAGAAGGGCGTGTTCCAATGATTTATCTCCTCTTGTTCATGCTAATCGCGTGCTAAGTAACTTCTGATTTATAGCTTTGGATTTAAGTAAAATTATTTAGATCACCCCTTAAATACGACACAGGGATTAGCGGTACATTCGTCAGACTTTGAAAATGCTAATTGCACAACCGTTATCTTTTGGTATTGGGTGTGACTATGAGTGAGATTGATTAGATTATGTATTATTAGATTAATTATACTACAAAGCGTTAACTGAAAGTGAATCTAAAGAGTATAATAATGACAATAATAAGATTAGTTTTGTTTGTTATACTAGCTGACCAACGAAACTTCATTTGCGTCTCTTTTCAATCATACTTGGCTCCAATTGGTCTAAGCGTGATGTTGACTATCCTATCATAGGCACACCAGCAAAAAACACATTAAAAAACCAGTTAGATAGTGGCGAAGAGCAAAAACGTGACACAACGTGATTATATTTCATAGAAAAAAAATGCTGACAGAGGTTCAGTATATATTTTTTGTGTGTATATTATTATTTTATACAAAAGTATGTTCAATAGTCGTTTAAGTCATACTAGTGATTGAAATAACATATAACATTCAAAACGGTTAAAATTCGATCGCCAAGCCATCTTTGGTCAGTTTTCTTTTCTGATATTAACATATCCAAAAAAGCGCCAAGGGCGAGTCGGACTCGCCCTTGAAGGGTTCCGCAGCAGCAATTAACATAATATAAGTTTTATGTTATTTTTACATTTGTGTTGATTGAATAAAAGATAAATTGCAGTTTACGATTTATGACGTTTTAAAAAAAACTACTAACTAGATTTCGTTCTAACCAATTTTCGGTGGAAGCTTGCATGGTAATGTACATCATATATTTTTTTAGTTTTATTATTCTCTTATTTAGAAGATATTAGAAGTTCCAGGGGGGGGGGACACACATTTTACCAATTTGGAAGTGTCTCTCGCGCAAACTATTCAGTTTAGAAAAAAAAAAAAACTAGAAACCTCAATATCATTTTTGAAGACCTATCCATAGATACCATACACGTATGGGTTTAATGAAAAAAAAATTTTGAGTTCTAAGTATGGGGACCCCCAAAATTTACTGTTTTTTTTTTCTATTTTTGTGTGAAAATCTTAATGCGGTTCACAGAATACATCTACTTATCGAGTTTTAAAATTATAGTTCTTATAGTTTCGGAAAAAGGTGGCTGTCACATACCGACGAACAGGCGGACAGACAGACGGACAGACAGACATGACGAAACTATAAGGGTTCCGTTGTTTGCCTTTGGCACGGAACCCTAAAAAGCATGTTAATGAATTTTGTTATACTAAGATCTGTATTATGTACTTGTAAAAAAAGCAGCCAAGTGCAAGTCGGACTCGCCCATGAAGGGTTCCGAAGCAGCAAGTAACATAATATAAACGTTCTTGTAGTTCGTTGTAACTTTGATCGATGCTTTAATAATAGTGTATTTTTTTGCGGTTTACCCATTTATGACGTATTAAAAAAACTACTTACTAGATCTCCTTCAAACCAATTTTAGGTGGAAGTTTTCATGGTAATGTACATCATATATTTTTTTAGTTTTATCATTCTCTTATTTTAGAAGTTACAGGGGGGGGGGGAGACACATTTTACCACTTTGGAAGTGATGAGAAAAAAAATGATAATATAATACTCTTCTTAAGTTGTCTTTAATCTAGTGGTCAGTGGTCCCAACTGTTATGACAGAAGTCGTGTATTCGATTCGGAAATAAAGACGTGAGTAAATAAAAAACGTGGGGCACTCGGGGACTGCCGCAGTAAAGCTATTGCATAGCATAGCAGCTCGTCTATATGCGTGTGAGCTTCGGGTGTTAGGTTTTATTTTCGTTACGGAATTTCTTGATTCGGTCGCCCCGCTCAAAGCCCGCGATAAAAGCTATGCAATAGCTTAAAAACACCTCAAATTACAACGATAAATCACGTTAGGAATGCTTATTAATATGCTATCATATTTATTCTTATCCGGGTCTTCGAAGCCTACAACCAGTTACTGCTGGACATAGGCCTGCCCTTAATCCTTCGTAGCATTTATTATTATTATTTTACCTATGGGCCTGCCAAAATGACTCTTCGCTGCTTGATGTAAAGCATAGGCATATCCAAGAGTTGTGGTCACCATACTCATTGCGAATGTAGACAATGCAACAATGCAGCATGGTGCCTTAGACTATACCGGCCTAGTGATACTTCTGCATCACACTCACCAACGAAACACGATAGCACGAACGTCGTCATTTTACGTTGAATTTCTGTGCGAGGGTAGTACCGCCCCGGTCGAGCAGACCCGTTCGTGCTGAACTCAGCTTGGCGCTACTACCTGAATAGCGATTCGGGTATAAAAACGTGAGTAATTAAAAAATAATTCAATACCTCAAATTACAATGATGAATCACATCAGCAATGTTTAGTGCTAAGTAGTATCTTGTTCTTCGAAATACAAAGACGGTTACTGAAGGACGTAGACTTTCCCTCATTTCTTCGTGTCATATGTTAATATAATGTAACATCTTATTACTTTGAAATATAAATCTTGCTGCAAAAAGAGTAAATAAATAAATCTCACAAAATTATTTTTCAATCTGAGTAGGTTTATGTTAGTGAATACAAAAGTTATAATTTAAAATCCTCGTAGCTTATAAATTAACATGAAAATTCTAAATCACGTTGTATCTAGTTTTATTTTCCCAAGTTGACGCGTAAATTTTAACTCGAGCAATATAAGTTCGCCTGTAAGTCCACGTACAACACTAAAGGACTTATTATAAAAACTAACAAGTTTCTTCGTGAACACGTAAAAAGACCGTAAAGTTGTTGGAAGACAACGCAAGTAATTATACTAGATGCTTTAAAATATTAACAAGTTTAGCATCGTAACGTCTAGTAGAAAGAACTTATAGGTTAGATGTTTAAAAAGGATAGTAATATCATTCTATTTGAAATAGTTTAAAATTTTAAATCTAACTTTCAGTTAAATTTTCAAATTAAATTTAAAAAAGTATCTTACCTATGTATTACCTTACCTACGTAACGTTACCTACGTAAATACCGTTACACATTCACAAAAACATTAAGCGTAGAAGCCTCCACGTTTTAAAATTTGTTAAAACTTGAAAGTTCGTGATGAAAGTACATTTTTAACCGACTTCAAAAAAGGAGGAGGTTCTCAATTCGACTGTTTTTTTCAAATGTTTGTTACCTCTTAACTTTCGACTGAGTGAACCGATTTTGTTGATTCTTTTTTTATTTGAAAGCTGTTGCTTCCCGTGTGGTCCCATTTCAATTTGGTCCAGATTGAAGTCGGTTTATTTTTGTAAAAAATTGTGATTATATTAAGCCGTGAGAGTTAGACAGCAGGTACAACTTTGTTTAAAAGACAAGCTACGATTGCAAATGCTACATCGTAGCATGCAGTTATCGATATGTTGTGTAAATTAGTAGTCAATAGTTTATAATTAATTTAATAAATACTACTTACTTTTTTTAAACCGACTTCAAAAAAGGAGGAGGTTCTCAATTCGACCGTATTTATGTTTATTTTTTATTATTTTATATGTGATCGCGGTTAACTTCGTCGTTTATGAACCGATTTTGATGATTCTTTTTTTAATGAAAAGGAGATATCCCAAAGGTGGTAACATGATAAGGACACTAAGATCTGATCATAACCTTGAAGTGGGTTTTTGTTAAACAATTTTTAGGGTTTTTTCAAGTATTTCTTCTCTTTGGAATGTTATTGACCAGCAGAGCTTGCTCCCTTAGTCGGCTTTTATGACAACTATGAGATTGAAAGGGGCGATAGCATTCCATATTTTTGACGACGCTGATATGTGTCAAGTTTTTGATTGTATGTAGCGAATAAACTTGACTGCGTGTAAGTGAGTGTGCAGGCTTTCAACTTCGGTGGTCAGTCTGTAGCGGTCACTCGTGTATACGGGTCAAGTAGTCCTTGTTTGTTTTTAATTATTATTTTGTGTGTAAAACTAAAGTAGGTAAATTAACATAGTCTTAAGAATAATTGTTACTAGCAATATGCGTCATGTTGCTTGATTAAGTTTTTTTTTAAATAAAATTATTATTAATCTTATTTTAATTTATATTTTAAATTGATATAGAAATTTGTTCCTATATTTCGACTTTGAGCTCTTTATACTTAATTATCTCTATATCCGTTGTGTAACTGCATCCCTGTCGCCGGCCAGCGGCATTCTGTGAGCAATCATCCGTTTTACTGCCCTTTGTCTTCTTAAATCGCGGCGGAGAGACAACTGAAATGTATTCGTGTTGATGACATTGGGTTAGATGCTGTAAACTGATAGTATTAAAATATTCAACCTTATTTTTTATTTTTTATGATATTTTTAAAATTTATCTATATTTATTCGTAGTCTATACGCACGCTTAGTAAAATAAAGATGTAACTCAAAAATCGTAATTTGTGGGAATCGGCGTTTAAAGTTTAGCACTTTTCTCGAGCAATTTTTAATTAAAATTTACAAATATCTGATAGGTTATTTAGAAACTTTTAATTATAACAGTGATCTTAGGATCACTAATCTTCACTTACTTCTATTGTGACAATATTAAAATAAATTAAAACATATTTTACACAAGTAAGTTTCATGTTATAACTTTTTAACAAATATAATAAGGGGAACAATATTCTAATTGTGTGCTTGATTGGTAGGTTGTATTAATATTGTGACTAGATTTATATTAAAACTCTCTCCTTTATCAAAACACTTTATCAAATTAAAAAATATAATCATTTACTTAAATGTTACTATTTAAAGGATTACATTATAATTATACATGAAAGAGGCCCTTCATTATTCTGATATTTATTTTTAGGAGGTCCTAGGAATATCTAATCTTCTAACAGTACTGAGAGGAAAGGTGTGTGTCAGTATCAGATTTCCCGTGAGCTCGTAAACTGTGTCGACACAAACAGTCGTCGTGTGTAATGTGGCGTGGACAATTTACTTGTTCTAACTACCTTAAGCTTTTTGTACTAAACAACGTGATTTTCAGTAGACTACATATTTGAGTATCGCCTGCTGATTCATATTCGTCTCTTAATCTTCAAGTTAGAAGTACAGTAGAGGTTCGACCGGGGCGGTACTATCCTCTCGTAAAAGATCAACCTAAAAATCGTAATAAGTTTGTTGACCACCACTCTTGGATTCTGCTCATGCGTTCCATCGGGCACAGTAGAGTTACTTTGGGAGGCCCATATAAAAAAAAACATACTATGATATTAGTTATCTATTCGCCGATCGTAAGTAAATACATTTGAGATACCGACAGTTTTGTTGTTCATATGTAAATCTGCGTATGTATATACATAATATGTACATTTATAAATGTACAAATGTACATTTACTTTAATATAAAGAAAATGTACATTTAATTTTGTCCTTAAAAAATTCAATGCCGATCATGAACGATAGGTTTATAAGATCGAATATTATAAAGTTTTGCAATGAAACATGTGCATAAAGAACGAGAAATTATATAAATTATATAATACAGATATTCACTTCAACTTTCTCCCTTTAAATCAGATACTCATCAGAAGTGATTGAACTAGGAATGCATTTTGTATCGTGAGGGACTTCACAACCTTTAATGATACGAACCTAAAGAACATCAAAACTCAGAGCAACAATTTGTTAATCGCACAGAGTTGGCCCATGTGGGGGTTTAAACAACTAAACCATACGTGCATTCGAGGTATTAAGAGTTACAAGGTTTTCATATATTGAAAAACGTTTTAAATACCATATTCCGAAATTTACGCTATCTCCGTAATAGCTTTTCTAGCTTCCCTTTATTGTACAGCATATTATATACAAATATGTACCGAACGGAATGAGTCTGTGGCCAGCCTATCAGTGAGACAATTATTTTCAACTGGACCGTGCGGGGTTTCTGTCGACTCGCATCATTGTTGCCAATGAATGATGGTGTGTTAGAATGAGCTAGTCAGTAAATAATTAAGAAATTATTTCATTTAAACTATGTGTAATATTATTAAAGCAAAAGCTACTTTAAACGGCTATGAATAATGTAAATTAGATGAAGAAGAAGATTTTTTTCCTATATTTGTGTTTATTGTGTTCAATAAAGAATAAATACAATACAATACAAATTTTAACAAAAAAAAAAACAACTTCAATCTGGACCAAATTTAAGTGGGACCACACGGAAAGCACCAGCTTTCAAATAAAAAAAGAATCATCGAAATCGGTTAGCATGATATTGAGTTATTCGTCAATTTGTCGCGCACATACTTAATGCAAATTGAAGACTTATATGGTTTATTCTGGATGACATGTCAGAACTGGATCAAATTGAAATGGGATCACATGGGAAGCACCAGCTTTCGAATAAGAAAAGAATCAGCAAAATCGGCTCACCCAGTCGAAAGTTATGAGGTAACAAACATAAAAAAAAAGAAAAGCAGTCGAATTGAGAACCTCCTCCTTTTTTGAAGTCGGTTTATAACGAATAATTATGTTTATAGGTTTTAAATCCAATGACTTACAACCTATGTTTCTTATTTATGTTAGAATATAATTACTATCGTATAAGTTCCATGGATGTTTCTTTAAAATTCGTATGACGGGTAAATTATAGATAATACTAGATACCAAATACTAGAGGTAGTAGAGCCACGCTGATTTCAGCACGAATGGGCCGGCTCGACCGGGGCGGTACTACCCTCGCACAGAAAATCAACGTAAAATGTCAGCGTTCGTGCTGTCGTGTTTCGTTGGTGAGTGCGAGACCGGAGGCCCAAATAGTCTAGTCAACAAGTACCATACTTGTTGACTAGACTAAAAGATGCAGCAGCATCACTAGGCCGTCATGGTGTGGGTCGCCATACTGCATTGTCTGCATTCGCAGTGAGTATGGCGACCAATACTCTTGGATTCTGCTTATGCTTTCCATCAGGCAGAGTAGAGTCATTTTGGCGGGCCATACATAAAAAAAAAAAAAAAAAAAATTGAGCTTTTAAACCCAAACATCAATTTATTTGAGACTTGATGTTATAATCTAACATTTCATTGGATAATCTCAACATATACTTTTTTTATGGAATATGTGGGTATACGAGCATACGTATCGCCTGATGGTAAGCGATTACCGCCGCCCATGGACTCCTGCAACACCAGAAGCGTCACAAGTGCGTTGCTGGCCTTTGGGGGATGGGGGGGGGAAATAGGGGGAGGGGAGTTGTTGGGGAGATAGGGGGAAGGGTTGGGGAGATAGAGGGAGGGGTGGGGTATGGGCCTCCAGTATCCTCACTCACTCAGTGAAACACAGCGCAAGCACTATTGCACACCGGTTTTCCGGTCGAGCCGGCCCATTCATGCCGAAGCGTGGCTCTCCCATTGTGTGTACATTAATATGTTCAGACCAGTTACTTAGTACCTTAGCCTATCGCGGGAAAGAGTAGCCTATGTCCTTCCTCACGAATCACTCTTTACAACGTACTCTTTATAAACGTACTTACTATGATATAAAATATAAACCAATGAACACAAAACATTATTTTTTATATACATACATCAAAAGTGTCTAGGGATCAAGCATTTTTATGCGGATTTCTTGAGATTGAGATGTGGCTTTGGCCCTGGCCTGCTCAGTCGCCAGACTTGAACCCGATTGAGCATGCATGGGATATGCTACAGAGAAGAGCTCTGCCGAATATGGAGGGTATCCAGTCCCAAGAAGACCTTTTTTTGTTGTTGCAACGAACATGGGCGGCCATTCCACAGCGTGATTTGGATGAACTCATTTTGAGTATGCCAAACCGATTCTTGTGTTGTTAGTGTTCGCGGTAGAAACACGGATTATTAATTGTTTAAGTTACCTAATAAAATTTTAAAGAAAACTGTTATTTCAGTCTTTTATTCGAACTTTAATGTTAGTGGTTCAAATGTCAAAAATCCCTTTATTAGGAAAATGGCAAATTTCTTTATTAATGCAAAGGTGACTTGGTTTATCGTTACTGTGACAAACGAAAACACTTTATTTTAAGAATCCTTAAAGAAAAATTTAATTAATATCAATCAGGAGAAAAGTTATTGCAAAAATATATGTTGATCCCTAGACACATATGTTGATCCCTAGACACTTTTGATGTGTGTATTTTATTATTTAACTGCCTCGTTGGTCTCGCGGTTGGCGTGTGCGACTGCTGATCATGAGGTCTCGGGTTCGATTCCCGGGTCGGACCAAATGTTTGTATGATCTACAAATATTTGTTTCGGAGTTTGGGTGTTTTCTATGTATGTATTTACAAAAAAAAAAGTATATATGTATTTGTATCTGTTGTTTAGTATCCATAACACAAGCTCTGCTTAGCTTGGGACTAGATGGCGTTGTGTGTTAGATGTCCGAAATATTTATTTTATTTATTTATTAATCAAAGTAACTCCATATTAAATTTTATTAAAATCGGTGCAGGGCCGTGAAAGCATAAAAGACAGGCAGTTGCTTTAGAATTTATTCAAATTTCGAACAGCTGTTACCGCCATCTTGTCTCCAGCGATGCGCGGGCGTTGAAATAAAAAAAATGTTTTAGTCAGATTCGGTAATACTCCATTGTGAAACATTGCATAACATTGAAGAATATAATATTGGTATGGATAGTTCTCTCTTAGATAAACCTTGCCCGCAAAAGCCAGCTAAATGCAAATCACTGATAATCCATTAGTGTTCCCGTATTGTGTACCGGCACTACAACAATGTATGAGTGTGTATTGTATGCACACTTGTGTGTACGATAGTGCAAGGGCTAAGAGCGTTGATGACCAAAGGGTCCGCTGATTGAACGGTAAATTATTTTGTTTAATTAAGATTACTCATCGATATTAGAGAAGTCATTGTAATTTAAACTTTAACTTGGACTTTTACAACAACTATGTCTGTCCAGTCATTAGGGAGACGAGAACGGGGAAATGAACTGGCCACCCATCGCAAAAAATAACTGAATAAATTCGAGGTAGACTACGCTAGAAGTACCTTTATTAAAGCATCTTAAAAATATTATCGTTTTGAGAGCAGCCGAGCTGACTCTATCATAAGTACGACTTATTCACAAGGTATTTTACAGGAATTGTAAAAATGTCATAAATGTGTCAGTTTTCAAATTGAAATTTTGTTTTTTTTTTAATTATACTTCCTGCATTACAATCGCACGAGGCGGACTTGATGCCACATGGCATTATCTACCAGTCAACCTTGAGTTGGTTCAGTAAGCGACAAGTTTTCATTTTTGTAATGTAATTTCGTATGTATAGATACTTTTTGACTGTCTTTACAAATGACAAAGATGTTTAAGGCACTAACTGCAAAAACTTTTCAATCACAAGTAAGTAAATTCATTTCCTTATAATTCAAATAAAAAAGCTGAACATTTTAATTATTTGAATGAAAAAACAAATATTACATTCACCAGTTTTGTATTTGAAGCCACCATACAGCAAGTCAGCAACCCGTATTAATGTATTTCTGTCTCGAATAAAAGTAAAAAGCCGGGATTATATTATCAAAAACTATATTACACGTTATTCGCTTCGTTATGTCTGATCGTTGATGACAATGGAACTATTCAGTTTTAATTAAAACCGTTGGTTGCAGACGTGTGTTAAACGTATACTAATTAGATTTCAGCGAATACAGTTTACTGAGCGAAAAATTCTTATGTTATTTTCGATGTGCGATTTTACAGTTGAGGGCTGTAGCGCTTTAAAAAGCATAAAAGTTTTATGATACATGTTGAGCACTTTGTGCGAAGCGCCGCATCTATCCCTCGCTTGCACTTCAAGCCTTAAATAGAACGCCTCAGAGCGAGGTAACGCCGCAAGAGTCATATTTTTTCGTGCGTGCAGCCGGCTCCGTCGAATTATAAGACGTTGTCACTTCAAAAATATTACTATTGGTATCGCTTATTGGTAAACAAGAGATTGCTTCCCAGGTTTCTACTCGTACTTAGATATTTTCCTTCTCTATATCGCAATATTTGTCCGGTAAATTGCAGAAAAGTCATAGAGAAGATATTACACATTAATGAAATAAAAATTCAGACTATAATTGACAATCAAGCGCTTCAAAGCTGCATCATAGTCAATGCAAGTAACTCAATAGTTACACTACTTTCAATTAAAGGGGGAATATATTGAGTAATGAAACACTAATCGTATTAGCTAGTCATCGGGGAATGATTGTGCGCGATGACGACACTAAACCCGCCCAATAATCCTTTTAAAACCGTCTACCAATTTGAAATGTTGATGATGAAAAGTTTAATAGAGTAGACATCATACAAAACATCGATGATTACGATTTTAGAAAAAAAAATGTAACGATTACAATAAAAATTGGCGCTCATAGCCCAGTTGCACTCGGTGATCAGAAACAATCACCGAGGGTAAGCAACGACGGCGCGGTCAGTACCTGGATGGGTGACCGCTAGTGGCCCTTGGCCAGCGTGGGAACGTATGGCTTTAACCCTCTCCTGGGAGGAGACCCGAGCCCAGCAGTGGGACGTTATGGGTTAAATACGATGACAACAAAAATTAATTTAAATTTTCTTGACATCAAGTGCAAAAGCTACTAAAATGAATTATTATTCTTTTTTACTTCAGAATCTATTTATCAAAAGTAAACGATTTAGAGTAAATTGTAATGTAATTTGTTGTATGATGTTGTGCTTACAAATGCGTTAGTTAAAGAGTAAGTAGTTAGAGAGTAAGTTTATAAGAATAAATACAGTTACGTACATTTTCTTATATTATTTAGGAACGGGACAAATAAGCAGATCACTGGCAGAAGCCTAACAAACCATTGCTCTCCTAGATTAAGAAGTACAAACTTGTAAATACCAGCTAAAAACTTTAAAAATTATTATGTCCGTGATAAAAATAATGTCCTTAAAAGATTTGTTAAATTACACCTATCTTTACATTAATAAAAAAAAAGATCTTCAGCGATATCCTTAACGACTTACAAAATCATGAATCGACACTCAATTTAACTATTTCTATCGAAGAACTTAATTTAAAAGTATAATAATGATAGCCAATTATTACACGTATTATACGATATCACGGAATAAAGTCATCATCGATTTACTATATAAATTTAAAACCTTATTGCCAACAGAATAAAGGGGATTTCCATTTGTAGTTACCAAATTAAGGTATCAATATAAATTGTTAGAAATTAAGGGTGAGAAGTTATTTTGTCGATGGCAATTTTAAAATCATTACGTCGTTAATGTATCGGTAGTTAAATGTAGATTTTTGGAAACTTTCAAATAGTTTTTTTGATGATACATTTTAGGTGTTATTGTAATAGTTGTATGATGGACTAAGTATTGATTTTTAAAGTAGGTTTGAGTTAATAATGACGTGTTTTTGGGTATATAAATACCCATTAAATAGTATAAGGTATTTCTTCTTGTTCTTGAGTGCCGCTCCTACAGGAGGTTAGCCTTCAGCTCGGTGAAATGTGTCCGGTCCTGAGCCAAGCGGAACAGTGCTTCGACACTTGCGATATTCATCCATTCGCGGATGTTGCGGAGCCAAGACTTTTTTCTTTTTTCAGCTCGTCGTTTAAGGTCGTTTAGTTTTAAGTTTCCTTGAGAAGATTCTAGAAACATCAATAGGCATTAGAAACTTCGGTTGCACAAGCAGTGATCGTTTGCTGACAGGCTCAGTATTGTGTACACCATCTGAGGTTCCTCATCCACTTGCATTATCTCTAAATTATTGATATTTTTATTTTGCTACTTCTGTTTCGATGACACAATGTCATCGAAACATTAGGCCATTCATTCATCTATGAGTTTTAATAATGGTAATTCCATAACAACTCCTGCTTCGTATTTATGGTTCTCCTACTTATTTTTTTCGAAATAAAGTAATTTTTACCTAATAATTTATATTAGATATGTTAACATTCAACTATTGGCTACTTCTTACAATCTACAATCTTCTATATATATATATATATAAATGAATGTTTGTCTGTATGTCCTTTATAGAATCGGATGTCCTTTATAGAATGTCATGATCTTTAGCAAAAGTGTTATGCATGAGCCCACAAATGTTTCTGAGTTGGTACGACCAATGTTTGACAGATGGCTGACATACACGCGGGCGGAGCCGCGGGCAACGGTGTATATACAAAAATTAAAACGCTTTTTAAATTTATTGAAAAACAAATAATGAAATGATAAGGGTTTTTAATTTTTTTATTACGCCACTAACGGCTGATACACTTTTACAATATACTTAATTACATTTTTTTTAAACTAAGCATCTCGCCACTTATTTGGTAGGCACAGCTAGGAAGTTTCAGTTAAAATACTGTTATTTTATTGCTGTGTTTGTTTTGACATAGAAAAATATATAAGTACACTAGCTGACCCGGCGAACTTCATACCGCCATATTTACATATCTGTGTCAGCTTCCCACGGGAAGTGTACAGTCGCAAACAAAAAAAAACCTTTCCCGTTATCTTTTAATTTTTCTTGTTCACAAACCTTGTCCTAGCAATAAGCAACACATAAAAAAAAGAATTATTTAATTTGGTGCAACCGATCGAAAGTTATGCGCGTACATACATTTCGGCGATTCATTTTAATATATATATATAGATAACAGTAAAAGGAACGAACAATCATTGCAAGACTTCCGTAAAAATAAAAGCACGTCAGCTACACAATACTAGCATCATCATAACGTTTCTTATAAAGGAAAGGTACAGATAAATTGCGTGAGACGCCGATAAGTGGGAGAACAAGCGGCCGCGTTATTGACGCAAATTGCGTTCAGACTGCGTACTGCAGATGCTTAATAGATAGATATGTTTATTTCTTACTCTTTCATACCTTTCATTTAATTATTAAATAATTTAAACTCGAATAATATAGAAACCTATATATTTTTTTCTTTTAAAAAGACAAGTCCCGCACTAGGAATAGATCCTGCGTCGCGGGGGACTTTACAAACATACATGAAACGGACACAAAGAACACCCAGACTCAGAACAACAATTTATGGATCACACAAATTGTTGTCCTACCTAGTGGGATTTGAATCCATGACACTTGGCGAAGTAGGAAACGGCGTGGTGACCGATAAACCACTAGGCCAAACGTGCAGCTAAATATCTTTAAGCATAATTTTAAAAAAAGCATTAATAATATTTACATACATGCGTCAAAAAACTCCTCCACATCTTCGCCTCCTGGTAGCGTTTCCAAAAGACTGCCATTCAACGTGGCAATGCTGATTCTCTGTGCTAGAAAAGGGCCGGCCTTCTGGTCGCGAGAAGCGTCAATCAGTTGCTTAGCTAGTGGTTTAAACACAGCGCGAGCACTCGGACCCCATGAACCTAGCGTCTCGACCCCAAACGGTTCAAAAATGTAATTACCTATTATATTTCGGTACTTACGCTGTTTTAGGCTTTAACCGGAAACCAGCATGTGTAGGGGTTTTAGTTGGTATATTTATGTTTGGTTTTCGGACCTGGTTGGTCATTTGGTAAGTGACCCTGACTACTAAGGTCATGGATTCGATTCACACCCAGTCCAAGTATTGTCTAATAAGCATATGATTACTTGTTCTTAGTCTGGGTGTAATTTATCTATAACTAGCTGTTGCCCGCGGCTCCGCTCGCGTGTATGTCGGTTATCGCGGCAAATAGTAGCATAGTGTTATTTATTTATTTAATCTTGATGCACATTTGCACAAAGGCGGACTTAATGCCATGGGGCATTCTCTGCCAGTCAACCTTAGGGTGATGTGAAAATAATATTCTGATGTATAAGCTATATTACTGTAAAATTTCGTCCAAATCCGTTCAGTAGTTTTTGTGTGAAAGAGTAACAAGCACGCACACACATCCTTAAAAACTTTCGCATTTATAATATTAGTATGATTATTATTATATTGAATGTTCTATATTTGTAACATAATCTGCTCACTCTTTTCTTGACTTACTCTACTATATATTTCGTCACTTATTTGCTAAGTTATTACCACATCATTATCATTAACAGAGTCTAATAGACCAATGCTGGACGTAGGAGGTTTTAAAATATTTTTCGTCATTTTTAAGTAGTTCATTATTTGGTTGTCAGTGACTGCCCAATCGTCATCCTCCATTTGTATTTCTCCACTTAGATCCTATAGAAATACTTATGAAAATCATAACCAATGTAAATAAAAAATCGTGTTGTAAATAAAAACTAAGATATATATTTCTTACAAAGGCCGTATCCAGTAGACCTATGAAAGGCGCTTGTCACCCAGTAAATGCCTCACAAGAAGGCAACTCAGTAATCTCTGGAATGCGACCCCTGCTGTAATACAGTCGCCACCCTACGATGTTGGAGTTTAAGAATAAGATTGTAAATGTATTTATCACTTGAGAAATTGTCAACCACAGAAAAGTAGTAGTAGTAGTAAAAGTAAGGACACAAAAAAGTAAAGAAAAAACACTATGCAAGCAGTCTTTAACACATAAAAGTTTAAAAGACTCTAACCCAACTACGTAAAAACTACAAATAGAATTTATATAGTAGGTTATATAAATTCTATTCATACCTCATTCATTAAAATCGGTTCAGTAGTTTAGGCGCTACGGTGCAACATACAGACGCATAGACTTTACCGTGGGAGAGCCGCGCTTCGGCATGTGCGCATGGCCCGGCATGGGCCGGCTCGACCGCAGTGATACCACGGCCTCACAGAAAACCGGTGTGAAACAGCGGTTGCGCTGTGTTTCACCGAGTGAGTGAGGATACCGGAGGCCCATACCCCATCCCCTCCTCCCATCCCCCAAGGGCAGGCAAACACACTTGTGACGCCTCTGGTGTTACGGGTGTCCATGGGTGGCGATAATAGCTTACCATCAGGCGATACGTCTGCTCGTTTGCACACTATTCTATAAAAAAAGACTGCTAAAAATATTACTCTTCCTTTGACTTCGCCATAGGTAGTAGTCGCAATATATCCCTATTACTTCAGTTATTTAGTTCATTTAATAGAACAGACGGACAATTTTTCGTCAATAAATCCATACCATAGCTATTTGATAGTGACTAGTTCTATTACAGTTTAGTTTAATATAAATAAGTTTAAGTGGGATGTTTGGAGATATCTAGAAATAAAAATGAGTCCTCAGTCGGAGTTTGTGTAGTCTCAGGAGGTTCTTAATATCTAAGATTTCGTTCTGTTAAGTACTATGCATTAGACTTCTTTTTGTTGCAAGCACCGTGTTTTACAACATTGTTTCTTAATGACTCTTTAAACATCATAAATAAACATCAACGACCATCGCTAAAACAGCAAAAAATGCACTTCAGACCATGTAAAGGACTTCAAACAAAAATGAAACAAAATAATTTCTCAAAAAGTCACGTACACCCTTCTTCCCTCCCGCCCTCTTAAGAAAGCTAAAAGTAGAGAATTCATTAGGTCGTTCGGCGGTACTCGAAGCCACTTGGACTTTTGATTGAGGATATAAAATGCCCCAAGACATCAGCTAATTCAAGAGGCCGGGCTACAAATTGCCACGATTGTTCTCAACCAATGTGACACTAACGTTTTGGTGTTGTATTTATGTGTTTAATATAGGGATGTTGTATGCTTTTTGGTTGACATGAAAAGAAAAATTCGGTGAAGAAATGTTTATTGATCGTTTGGTTTCTCTTTATGGTAGAGATAAATAGATTCAAATTTAGTAAGTCTCTAAAATGTAGCTCACGCAGACTTTCATCCCCTGATTTACCCCCTTAGGGGAGGACTTTCAAAAATTCCATTCTAAGTGCTCAATTACGTTACATAAAGAAGCTACATGCAAAATTTTAGGATTCTAGGTTCAGCGGTTTGGGCTGTGCGTTGATCTCTGGGTTTGTGTATTGAACAAATGTGTTATAATAAAAGAAAGAATAGACACCATTGGTTTTCCAGTAATTTTTATTTTTCTAATGTGGTATAGAAGAGTTCAATGCGATAATAACATTAGTATTGCGGTGGCTTATTAGATAAATCTAGTTCAATTTTTGCTATTTTGAGTTTAAGTCATTTTAACGCATATTCACGTAAATTAAAATTTGTTTCAATAAAATTATCGCTTAAACTCGATTTTTATTAAATTCGAAATCTATTAAAAATAAATTGATTTGCCATCACTCATTTTTTCAATTTGTAAATTATACCGTCTATTATTCTCGTGGAGCCATCAACACGAGCGCTCATAAACTGAGCTTCGAAGGAATCACCTGCTTTGAATAAACGATCGATTCTCCGTACATGCCCCATAAAGTACAAATCTTGGCTTCAAGTTTAAACCCAGTGTGCTGAGTGAGGAAACACTGTAGAAATACAAGACTAGTTGTATTGTAAATGGAAAGTTAAAATGAGAAAAATATAAGTATTTTATGGGAGAATAAACGGCGTATGGCTTCATATTCTCGTTCAGATTTTGTTGAATTTTGGCTTAAAACTTTATTTAATAATTGTATACTTTGAATTGCATGAAGTTTCGACCAGATTACACTGGTGACTTAAAGTTAATTCGTTATACACAGGTACACTTTTAGATGTATAAGTACGAAATACATAATTTCATGTTTGAAATTATGCATCTATCTAGCAAGATTTCTACACCACCCCATCGTTTACTGGAAGAGTGTGCCCTACGTTTTAGCCTACCGAAATATATCACTGCAGAAATAAAAAAAAAAGTTTCTTGCTTAAGTATATATTCATTAAATATTGATTGTCCTTATGCACTTTATTTATGGAAAAAGCGGGCAAATGAGCAGATGTATCGCCTGATGGTAAGCGATTACCGCCGCCCATGGACACCTGCAACACCAGAAGCGTCACAAGTGCGTTGCCGGCCTTTTCATGCCGGTCGTATTGGTCCGGGAATTACTTATTACGGATACGGTTATTTAAACTAATAAATATAAAGAATGGGGGGCGGGGGGGAGGTAGGGTTAGTGAATTGGGGTATAGGCCTCCGGTATCCTCACTCACTCGATGAAACACAGCGCAAGTACTTTTTAACACCGGTTTTCTGTGAGGCCGTAGTATCACTCCGGCCGGGCCGGCCCATTCATGCCGAAGCCTGGCTCTCCCACGGTGGAAGGCAGAGTCCTTTTCAAAGTTACAGGACAAACAGAAAATCCATAATTTTTTTCCACAATGATCTAAAACTTAGTCGTATATTTCTAATGATAAAATAACATCACGAAAAATGAATAGCAAAATTATTCCAAAAAGAAGTTCTCAATAACTTGACACAACACACACTGTGTCACTAGATGGAAAACGCCATCAACCTCACGTATGGGATCAAGGAAAGCATAAAGGAAGAGATGTGAGGCAATAGCCATAAAGATTTTATTGTGCAACTGGAAGCATGTGACGTATTACGATGAATGTAAAATATTCACGGTTCGGATGGATTATGAGACAATGGGTAATGATTTTGGATATGTCTCCTATCGAAGGAAATTCATTTATAGAGATGATGTTTCGAGATATAGATGATATCTCGAGTGCTTTATTAAGAAGGGGCGAGATATTTATGTGAGTCTAACAGATGATTGTTATATGTTCGTACATCTATACTAATACTTATATATCTATACTATTATATAAAGCTGAAGAGTTTGTTTGTTAGTTTGAACGCGCTAATCTCAGGAACTACTGGTCCGATTTGAAAAACCCTTTCAGTGTTAGATGGCCTATTTATCGAGGAAGGCCTATATATCATCACGCTAAGATCAATAGAAGCGTCGCATCAATGAAGAATGTTACAAAAACGGGGGAAAATTATTACGCTATGGGCAATAGTAGACGTAAACGAAGCGACGTTGCGTGGGTCAGCTAGTGTATAATAAGTTAAGACGATGTCTTTTATGCAAGTTGTTAGAATGTTTTTAGATATATGCAGCCGCCTCAGTTGCCAAGCCATCTCTTTAAGGACAATTGGAGTTCGTGGATTAACTGGAATTCAGTGTAGGCTCGGAAAATGTAGTACCACGCTGGTGGATGTTTTTCATGCCTGCTGGGGGCCATAATTGATAAATCTTCCGTTTTGGGAGTGTCTAGGTAGTAGTGCCATACTATAAGTACCGAGTGTTTGTTTGTCGCGTTAATTGCTTGTTTCGGGAGCGATGGCGGTGTGGACTAAGTGGAATTCAGTGCAGGCTCCACAGATGCTAAAAATTAACATGCCCTTTTTTGTTTTGTTTTTTTTTTTTCAAATACTACTCATTATTAGGTGTAAACATCCTGTGTAGCGGGCGTCGCGGGGGACTTTACAAATATACATGAAACGGACACAAAGAACACAGACAGACTATTAAATTCGTATTACTTATCTACGAGGTAAGATGGTATTTAGATTATAAACAAAAATCATAAAATATTTCTAGATGAAATGAAATTGAGTTCCTTTACAAATACACACATCAAAAGTGTCTAGGGATCAAGCATTTTTATGCGGATTTCTTGAGATTGAGATGTGGCTTTGGCCCTGGCCTGCTCAGTCGCCAGACTTGAACCCGATTGAGCATGCATGGGATATGCTACAGAGAAGAGCTCTGCCGAATATGGAGGGTATCCAGTCGCAAGAAGACCTTTTTTTGTTGTTGCAACGAACATGGGCGGCCATTCCACAGCGTGATTTGGATGAACTCATTTTGAGTATGCCAAACTGATTCTTGTGTTGTTAGTGTTCGCGGTAGAAACACGGATTATTAATTGTTTAAGTTACCTAATAAAATTTTAAAGAAAACTGTTATTTCAGTCTTTTTTTCGAACTTTAATGTTAGTGGTTCAAATGTCAAAAATCCCTTTATTAGGAAAATGGCAAATTTCTTTATTAATGCAAAGGTGACTTGGTTTATCGTTACTGTGACAAACGAAAACACTTTATTTGATGAATCCTTAAAGAATATTTTAATTAATATCAATCAGGAGAAAAGTTATTGCAAAAATATATGTTGATCCCTAGACACATATGTTGATCCCTAGACACTTTTGATGTGTGTAGTACCTGCCAACCAACATCTATATACTTATAATAAAAATGTAACAGGTCCAATTCTGCACATTAAAGTTATTTTGAAATTTTTTTTTGCAGGGCTCTCGATTATCGATACTGAAGCCAAAACTCTAATTTTTTTCATTTTTGTCTGTCTGTCTGTCCGTCTGTCTGTCTGTCTGTCTGTATCTTGGCCGCGCGTCACGCCGAAACTACTAAATGGATTCATATGAAACTTGGCATGACTTGAGTTCATACTACGAGGTTGGACATAGGATACTTTTTATCCCGAAATTCAACACGGTTTCCTGGAGAGAGGGGATGAAAGTCAAAATACGTACTTAGTTGTAATTCAAGAATAACACATAGTCCGATTTCATTCATTCTTTTTTTGCTAGAAAGAAAAGAATAAAAGATAACGGGTAAAGTCTTTTTTTGTCCACGACTGTACACTGCCTGTGGGAAGCTGATCTGTATCTGTACATATCTGTATATGTAAATATGGCGGTACGAAGTTCGCCAGGTCAGCTAGTACTCAATATGACTATAAATGATGTACGTAGAGAAAAAGTATTTCAACCTACGATCATCACATCACAACTTTACTTCTTTCACAAATAAAAAGCACATTTCAAAATCACACTCATCAGCATTCATCGACAAGCACGCACTTCAAAGAAATAGTCTCACAACTGTCTACAAACTGGTCATCCTTTTCCCAACTTTATTCCCTTAATAATAAAGACTGAGAAACAATGACTATTTTACGTAGACACCTCACCACGGTAAATTTGTTCGGACACATATAAATATTGACCACCGTAAAGGGTTCTTACCATTGTGGCCACAAGGTCCATTTAAGAGGCCGCTTGGCTGGTCATCGTACAACCATACGGTATGCATAATTCAGGACACTCAGAAACAGATGTTTTGGGTACGTTAGAGTTATATTTAAATGTTTATTTATATTAGGGGGTTTCCTTTGGCAATTGTTACTTTCTTTGAAGTGAAACTTTGTAAAGAAGTTATGTGAAGTTTTATAGTAGGTACTTGTAGTTTACGGCGTGAACACAAACTTAATTTTGACTGCATATTTTGCCTAGTGGTTTAACGGTCACCACGCCGTTTCCTACTTCGCCAAGTGTCGTGGGTTCAAATCCCACGTAGGACAACAATTTGTGTGATCTACAAATTGTTGTTCTGAGTCTGGGTGTTCTTTGTGTCCGTTTCATGTATGTTTGTAAAGTCCCCCGTGAAACAGTATTTATTCCTAGTGCGGGAGTTGTCTTTTTAAGAAATAATGAAATAAATAAAATAATAATTTAAGGAGTACTTTTTGTAGTTGAATTTAAGTTAGTGAAATAAAAGTTAATAAATATAAGGTAGATAGCAAATTTAAAAAAGCAGCTCGTGAAAGTAACAAATAAAGTCTACAATCACTAGGAACTATTGTGACGTATAAGGAGTAAGTGAAAAATTTTTTTTTGGATACCCTACTTATAATTTTCAAGTTAATAACCAATGACAGTCACAAATAATGTGAGATTCTATTAATTAAATGATTTTCAAGATAGGTTTAGTAGATCCAAAGATTACCCCCTACCAACTCACTAACTTTAACTCTTTATAATATTAATGTAGATATAATAAACATAATATAGAGCAGCGTACATCAACGTACCTGTACATTTAATAATTTGAACTGTTCAATTGAACTAACCATACAATTTCTCCGTCCATTGCCCTCTAATCAAACTGGGGTAGTAGAAAAAACATCAGCACCATTAATACATTCGCCCACATTTGTCAGACTGTCGGTCTAATAAATAAGAGACGAGGTACAAGGAACTGCTGGCCAATCGCGTCTGTGACCTATCTCGACTCATCACGGTAGATCGATGCAGACGGAGTAAGAAAGAATAATTATATATAGAGTAGATGTAACCACCATTCATATTATATTACGAAATAATAATAATAATTCTTTATTAGATAGCAACTAGGCCCAATGTGGTAGTAACAGTTTACTTACGTCTAATATTAGTAACATAAAATATAACGATTACACACTTCCTAACCTCACTAGGACTGTCATTGGACGACGTAACCAGGGTGCCTCAAGTCTGTTGCTTAGCATCATTAGGATACCGTTGGAACTAGACCGCATTCTTGTAAGCAGCGAGTTGTTTTTAATGCGGATAATAATGTTTTTGAACTTTCTTGAAATTCCCACTTCAGACTTTTAGAAAGGAAACTTGCCGTTAGACTTGCCAAGCCTTCCTTATTTTAGAGAGCTGCGCAGAACAGGCAGTCTTGCTTCTAGGATCTGGGGATCTGTATGCACTTTTGCGCACCTGATACTGGTGGTGATGTAGACTACCATTTTCCTCTCATTCTCTTCTTACCACTTCTCTGAGTTGAGAGACCCTTCAAAAGGTCTTCATTTACGTATTTTACACATTACCTTGACCTCAAATGAGCTCATGGAAAACAGAAAATCACAATCTTTACAATTTAGTAACGTAAAATTTTTAAATTCCGTACAGAGTTACAATACTCCCGAACTACAGCTCTATATAGATCCGCAAGACGTAAAACATTCATTGGAACTGTTCGGCATCATTACTCTTTGCCCTCGTTGTCTCTATTTCACTTTGTTTCAGACAGAGGGACTTTTTTCAGGGAACGATATTACAATCTTATTTTGTTTTTTATTCACGATTGAGATGTACCTATGTTTGCATTAAACACTCACATTAAACTAAAAACAGATTTGTAAACAGTTGTAAAACGACAGTTTTGAATGTCTTGGTTTATTAAATACCAGTAACACTTGAATTTTGTTTCAATAATTTTTTGTTACTAGACATAATATATGTGCGTGAGTTTGCGCAAAGATAAGCTATGTGAATCATTTTCTCTCGCGTCAGCGATTGTCTGAGTAGTAGTCGAAGATATCGCCATGACCGATATCGATTCAAGGATAATGATAATAATATGTGTATACTTGACCCCTATAAGTTTTTGTAGCCATTTTTGGAACGAAGTTCCTTATGGCGCGTTGCGAAGGGGGGCTAGACGGATTAAGACCAAAATTTGTAACGACAATTTTCATTGTAACGACACTTTTAACATTGAGTTGATGTCATAGTGCTGGATAGTATATATGTATATAAACTTCGTTCCATCCGGGTGTCCCTTGACACCTCTCAAGTTTTTTGTATAATTTATATTTTTATTGCACATAATAGGTCTTTATCTATGAAATTGCCGTTTTGTATGCAATAAGTGAAAGTACTTATTTTTTCAAACTTTTTTATTTCTGATATTCGAAGTAATCACCCATGCAATCGACGCATCTTTGCCAACGCATTGGCAGTTTATTGATGCCCTTCTTGTAAAAATCAGCTGGGCGGGAGGCAACAAACTCTTCAAAGGCATTTTGTACTGCCTCTCGGGAATTGAATTTTTTACCCACTAAAAAGTTGTCTAAATTTTGGAAAAAGTAATAGTCGGTAGGTGCAAGGTCTGGTGAGTATGGCGGATGAGGGAGAGCTTCCAGACCTTGCACCTACCGACTATTACTTTTTCCAAAATTTAGACAACTTTTATTTATTATATATTATTTTCGAATCACAGAAATAAAAAAGTTTGAAAAAAAAAGTACTTTCACTTATTGCATACAAAACGACAATTTCATAGGTAAAGACCTATTATTATTACTTTTTCAACAATTATTACAAATACGATGTTTGTCTTCCATGCTAAATTCTTATTTAAAAACGAACGAAGATTTTTCTCGCTGTAATTGATCACAAGTTTGTACCTTATTTATAAAATTGTTAAAAAAAGATTCATTTCATTGATATACATATTGTGTACGAGTATATATGTAAAACGGCTATCCATTCGTAAATATAACAAAAAAAAAAAATATAATAATGACTTAAAAACCTTTCACAGTAAACAAGGTTTTAACTTTTATTTTTACGAATTTAAAATAGAAGTACCTTTTATTTTATAATATTTTATATAAACTGTTATAATTAACATCTTTCAAGAAGCGACTGACACTTTTAATTAGCTCAACATCTATCACCCTTGAGATTAAACATAATTACTTTTCTGACGTCCGTTCTCTACGGGATTATACTCATTTTGCATCTCTTAACTAACTTGCACTAGATTAATTATATTTTTAGTAATTTTACAGGCATCTTGATCAGGTTTAATATTATGTGTAAATGATAAATAAATAACGAATATCTTTTTAAAGGCAGAGTTTTAAATATCAGTTGCGGAAACATTTCATAGACACATTTTCGGATCCACCACAATCTTAGGCTCTTTCCTTCAAAATTTATACTATGTAGTTATATTTATGTATATGTATATATATATTTAATTGTGTTATATATCAGTAGTTTATAGTATATAGTAGTAGTGTAGTAGTCTCAATATTTTATATTATATTTTGTATATATATAAGCAATATTTAATAAATACATTTATTCCGTGGGAGAGCCACGCTTCGGCATGAATGGGCCGGCTCGACCGGAGTGATACCACGGCCTCACAGAAAACCGGTGTGAAATAGTGCTTGCGCTGTGTTTCACCGAGTGAGTGAAGATACCGGAGGCCCATACCCCAACACCTCCCCCTATCTCCCCCCCCCCCTTCCCCCAAAGGCCGGTAACGCACTTGTGACGCCTCTGGTGTTGCGGGAGTCCATGGGCGGCGGTAATCGCTCACCATCAGGCGATACGTCTGCTCGTTTGCCGGTCTATTCCATAAAAAAAAAAAAAAAGTATATCATTTTGAATTATCGAGCATCTACCATATTTAGCTCTGCATGGCCCTAAGGTTGACTGGCAGAAAATGCCTACGGCATTAAGTCCGCTTTTGGAACATCTGTGCATAAAGTTTAAATGAATAAAATAAATAAATATTTTAAACACTTTTACAAGATGATTTCGTGCGTGTGCTCATTTTATGGTAGTCTAATGGTTTTTGAAAAGTACCCTTAACACAGTGGAGATGCAAAACCGATGGTGTCATGAGTCCAGAATGTGTTTTATAAATGACAATACAAACTAAAAGATAAGGGTTAATTCTCTTTCTTGTAAGATCTAGGGGTCAAACACCACCATTGGTTTAGACTCTGCGTTGATTAATGACTTAATCAGAACAAATCTAATAAAATATAATATATAAAATTCTCGTGTCGTGGTGTTTGTTACCAAACTCCTCCGAAAATTTCGTATACATACAAATCGGGTAAATACGCACTTGTTATTGTATGAGCACCTTGTCGACTATGATTATTATTAATTATTAATTTATTTGATATTGACCTGATGATTTGCTGTGCGGCCTGAGTACGCAGCTCAACTATGGTTGAATAGGTCGATGGCTGATCCATGCGTCTTACTCTATTTTACTTTTGTGACATTTATTGATTATTTTATATTTGGACATATTACACCTTTTTAAATTTGACTGTGAGTGAAAGTGCTATTTGGATTTTATTTTCCATAAGTGGACCTCACAATATAACAATACAATGTCACAATATAACAATGTAAAAATCTTGCAGCTATCAGTAAGAACGGCGCATGATTGGTTAGCTCATGGCTGTGCAGCAATGACTCCAAACCTTTTATTTTGTTTTCTTTGGTCGACTTCGTTCTCATTCAAGTCTCTTAGTGAAAAAAATATTGTAAACCGTTTTTTTTTTTTTTAAAAGGAGCAACAATGGAGTTTCTTGCCAGATTCTTCTCCATGAAGGGTAGGCTGCACTTGGAACTGGCGACTAGAATCACTCGATTTTTTATATTAAATATTGACTATTCATATGCCTGTAAAATAAGTGCCTATATAAATAAAATATTTTTGAGTTTGAGTTTGAGGTAGGTCTGAGGATCGACCAACATCCCCCTCAATGATAAGGGTGACGCAGTCCTAATTTTTTTTTTTTTACTTTTTAGCGTATGCAGTGCTTGAGGTCTCTGGTTTGATTCAAGGGTCAGACTAAAGTTTAATGTTTGTAATATTTACAAATATGTTTTTTTGGAAGCGTTGGCTGTTTTATATGTCTAATAAAAAAAAAGTACTAGTGGTTGCCCGCGGCTCCGCCCGCGTATATGTCGATTATTGCGGCAAATAGTAGCCTATGTGTTATTCTGATGTATAAGCTATGTTACTGTAAAGTTTCATCCAAATCCGTTCAGTAGTTTTTGCGTGAAAGAGTAACACAAACATCCATCCATCCATCCATACTTACAAACTTTCACGTTTATAATATTAGTTAATTAGTTATTATTAGTTTATCACTAGGCCGCCATGGTGTGGGTCGCCATACTGCATTGTCTGCATTCGCAGTGAGTATGGTGACCGCCACTCTTGGATTCTACTTATGCTTTCCATCAGGCAGAGTAGAGTCATTTTGGCGGGCCATACATAAAAAAAAAAAAAAAAAATAGTAGGATTTACAAAAAAAAGATTATATGTATCATATCAGTTGTTTAGTACCTATAAGACAATCTCTGCTTAGTTTGGGACTAGATGTGTTATGTGTAAGATATCAGAAAAAAGACGTATTTAAATGTCTGTTCTGTCCAGAGGTTTTAATTATAATATAGCTTTTAAAAATTGTTTTAAGTATGCATCTTAATGTTTATTTACAGCCAATTTTCAAAAATAACAATAGTGTAACAGATAACGAACTAATTAAAATAGCCATTAAAAAGAAAAAGAAACAATAAAGTTTTTGAATAAAGAACTTCAATAAAATTCCTTAATGAAATTCCAACAATGGCATACCATGAAAAGTGCAAATCTCTTCCATCGGGAGCAAAGACAAGTTTTTTACGATTTCATAAAGCAACGAAACCGGTTTTTCATTTACACGGTTTTAGTGGCGATAAAATATAATTAAAATATTTTATACTTGCTGTATCTCTTCCTTTTTATGGTTTGTGTGAGTTGGGACTGTTCAAAGGATAGTGGTGCTATGAGAACAACGAGATTTGATAGAAGATTTCAAACCGCAGTACATCTTATATATAAAATTCTCGTGTCACAATGTTAGTTACCATACTCCTCTGAAACGGCATAACAACTTTTGCCGGATCAGTTAGTATTATACAAAATTATAGTTTGTCAAAAATACTGTTGTGTTAATTCAATGTTTCATCCTTTTCGAAGATAATTTTCTAAAATTAGTGGAAATGATACAAAAATGATCCTAAAATCAAACCAAACTATTGAGACGCGATGAAAATAAATTAACATTTAAATATGTATTTGGAAACTTTATTTCTTACTTTACCATTAACTTCTTATTTGAGTACAATAAATGTATTATTATTACGATTTATTCAAGGTCTCATCTAACAAAAATAACACACAATAAAAATATTTTAAAATGTCAATGTTTTTAAGCATGTTCAAGTGAGGTTTACAACTTCATTAAAAATAAACCTAATTAAAACAACCTTACTGTGTCTCTCGCCTTTATCAAAAGATATAATCAGAAACACTCAGTACGCGAAATTAACAATTCTCTTGGTGTTTTATATTTAGCTCAGCCAACAGTAAACTGCAGTAATGCAGGAACGTACCTACGATGCATTCCTTTGGTGAACAGAAAAAAATATTTGTTTGTGATATAAGAGTAGCTGGTAATCTTATATTTCCGATATAGAATTTGGTGTAACGATTTATATTATTAGTGGAGCTTTCAGTATGGTAATTAGCGATCTTGACTGCGGCGCTGGAGGTCATGGGTTTGACTGCCACCATCATTTATCCTCTGACTGGAAGTACTTCATACGATATAAATAAATAAATAAGCTTTTTATTTGTTCTCAATTTCATGTAGTTTGACAATATTTAATTACATGCACTAGTAAGTTATTTATCTTGATATCCATTAGCAATAACTATTAAATTTATAATTAATTTAAGTGATTTACATTTTTTTAATTGCATACCGAGTATTTTATAATTAACAAAAATGAAAAAAAAAAAAAATAGAATTTAAATTATGAAGAAGAAAAAGCTTAAATTATGTTATTAACAAGAACCCCTTTATAATTATGGATAAGTCCTCCTCCATTTTTGACCATTGCTTTCTGTCCTTTGCCTTTGATCTCCATTCGTCTCTTGCTATATTTTTGATGTCATCGCTCCATGTGGTTTACCTCTTTTTACCTTGGGTCCTTTCCATATTGTGCCTACACGACTACTACGAGGCGTATGGAAATATATGAACTAGGTGTATTTAAATGCTATGAAATATATTTAGCTTTAATTCCGCGAGACATCTCGCGGAATTAAAGCTAAATATATTTCATAGCATTTAATGTCATGGATTTCCGCAAAGTAACGCCTGATTCCATAACTTATCTAGGTGTATTTAGAAATGTCATCGGAAATTTTGTTACTTTCAATGTCTATATATATTTTGTTAGTTTTGTGATAATGGAAACCTATAAAAATATTCCTCTTCACAGCCACTATAGTCCACTAGGTGATATAAGCCTTATTTTAGGAAAAAAGTTTAAAAATGTAAGTATGTCTAGTTTTACTTTGCATTACAACGGATTTAACAATAAGTACTATTGACAATAATCTCTAAAGACACGATCGTCCTTACAAGGAAGATTTGTAAACTCAATTTCAAATTTAAATTCTCTCCAGGATGTTTCCAATTAAGCACGCGTCGCGGATGACGGATGATCGTTCTCCCAAGGGATTCGTACTGGAACAGGATCTCTTGATGGAAGCAGGAAGTAAATAATGTAAATCTATTTTTGATTTGTGGCTGTAGATATTGAGGCGAATGTTACTTGGTGTCTACTATGTCCTGTTAAGTGACAGATGAGTAGTCGAACTATTCGAGGAATCTATACTTATAATAAAAATGTAACAGGTCCAAATCTGTACATTAAAGATATTTTGAAAATTTTTTTTGGTGGGTTCTCTATAATCGATACTGAAGCCAATGTATTTTTTTTCATTTTTGTCTGTCTGTCTGTCTGTATCTTAGCCGGGCATCACGCCGAAACTACTGAACGGATTTAAATTAAACTTGACATGATTTGAGTTCATACTACGAGGACATCGGATACTTTTTATCCCGAAATTCAGCACGGTTTCCTGGAGAGAGGGGATGAAAAAATCAAAAAGTCAAAATATGTACTTAGTTGTAATTCAATAACACATAGTCCGATTTCATTTCTTTTTTTGCTAGAAAAAAAAATATAACGGGAAAAGTGTTTTTTTTTATCCGTGATTGTACACTGCCTGTGGGAAGCTGAGACAGATATGTAAATATGGCGGTACGAAGTTCGCTGGGTCAGCTTGTAAAAGTATAAATCTGAGTTGAATTGCACACATGTAGTGTTGTGACATGCAGTTGCAGTCGATCACATTATTGCCGTTTAGTTTGTATTGTTGTAGCTGTTCTTATTCCCCGCGGCCGTAAGTTGTGATCTTATCATGGTCCAAATCCTTTTTAAAGAAACCAGTAGTGATCATTTGAAGTTTATGCTTAAATTTTATAGTTTATGCTTAAATTTTATAGTTTATGCTTAAAATTTATAGTTTATGCTTAAATTTTATAGTTTGGAGCTTGAATTAGGTTTGTAACTATACATTTTTATGATAACCCTGGGGCAAAAATGTATAGAGCTGTTAGACTTTGAACAAAAACAAAGTCCACATTTCCCACAACCATTAACGTTGTAAGAGGAATGTAAGTTGAATGTATTTTCTTCAGATTCCAGAATACTGGACTCCCTGAAAATATTTTAGAAACACAATTTCTAATACATTTTGGTTTAACAAAATTTAAAAAAAATTAGGTAATACTTTACATCAGACGACGAGGATCAAACCAAGAGGCGTGCAATTGAAGAGGCCTAAATCCAGCAGTGGACCTTATTAGGTACTTAATTGTATATGAATTACTTTTTGTTGTCATGGTTTATAGATTTTTGAAGTTCAAACAGGGTTGCCTCTCTGCCGTCTGTCACAATGTTTTTTTTTAAATTTAGAGTATCGTTCTTGTAATTCAATAAAATCAATCAAAGGTGGTAAAATAGACAACCCTTCTTCACATTCAGAAGCTAAATTAAAAATGCATCACCCTTTACCTCAAAGCGGGGTATTCAGGTGTGAAATTAGCAGAGCGCGTGCATCTGCCACAGCTAATTATAGTTAATTCATCTCCTTCTCAATATAATTAAAATCTCCTTTTATAGTAAATGTAGATTAATGTTTCCTTTGAAAGTTTGGCGGTTCGTTACACATTTTTCTGGGGTTAATTTACAAGAAA
Organism: Diaphora mendica; assembly: GCA_949125395.1. Taxonomy (NCBI): domain Eukaryota; kingdom Metazoa; phylum Arthropoda; class Insecta; order Lepidoptera; family Erebidae; genus Diaphora; species Diaphora mendica. The sequence goes on along the minus strand of OX421331.1, from coordinate 4,250,533 downwards.
GTGGTTTCATTTACAGTTGTTAAGTGATTCAGGGATCCTTGAGGGCGTTGGCTAAGATTTAAGTGTCATCATTAATGTAAAAAAAATTCTATTTACTTTATAGTTAAAGAAATAAGGTTTTATACTATAAAACGCGTAACCATAATTCCTGAAGGTGGATTGCACCTTTATATTTAGAAGTTTATTTTTAATATTTCACGGAATCGGGTCATATTTTCTGGGTTCTTTTTTCGTGTTTTTACTGACGGGAAATTTAGAAGAGAACATTTCAAACACGGAGAAATTCACCATTTCAAGATTTTTGTAAGATAGTTAAAGGAAAAGTAAGTCATCACTCTCTTCCTGGAGATGTTAAAAAAAAACTTTTGTTTATGAAAAACCTCGTCAGAGTATGATCTTTAAGGATAAGCAAGGATTACTTAGTACTTAATATGATACCTAACCAAACCAACCATACAAAATATCTTTCTTACATATATCACTACCACACAAGTAAAAATATCGACACACTATACTAAACTGAGTTCTACAAGAAGATAAATTCACAGCATTTTATTACAAATCCGCACCCATTTTTCCTGAATATGCTTAATGCGAATGCACACGGTCCCTGCCCTTTCACGAGGCTTAATAAACTGTCTGGTGGTTCAAGACAGAACTTAACTCATCGTAATGCACCTATCAACTGACGTCATAGGGCGCCATTTGCAAAATGTTTTGTTAAGCACCGATGGGCGGAGTTGAGCGTGGTGACAGAAAAATTGTTTTATTTTTATCTTGAAGTTTTGAATTAAGTATGTTTTTTAATAAATCTTAAAATACATATAAAAGTCTTTTGTACATGTGTTTGTCACCTATTCTAAACTTGTGTGGAATTTGGTGTATATAATTCAATGGGTTCATAGATGATTTGATTACACAATAACCAAACCAAACACAACTACCCTGCGGAAGTAGTGTTGTTATTTTCTGATGATGAGTAATGTTACTACTACCACACCACTGAGGAGGACAATCACCTAGTGTAAAGGCCCGTATTCACTTTGATTAGTGCGAGTGCAGGTGCGTAGTGCGGTGATCAATGATTGGTAGAAAATACGTGTGGACCGCTAATTCACTGTGAATACGGGCCTTAAGTTCCAGAAGCTTTTGCGGTGTCGTATCGCTTCAAACGGTGGAGAAATAGAACAAAAACCAAATATTATGATTTATTACCTACATCTCTCATTAATAATTGTTTTATAGATAATAAACTCACCAAGTAAAACCAAAATCAAGAATATGTGGCCTTATATCCGTCCAGGGAAAACGGAGATGATAAAATGCCATTTGCCGTGATTCTGACAGCTCAGGCATTTTTAACCAACTTTAAAAAAAGGAGGAGGTTTTTTGTTAACATTTGTGATTATAGATATGTAAATTATCTGCGGTTGCTAGGATCAAAGCCGTAGCCGTAGTACTATTTTTCTTGTTAAATAAACGCAAGTACACACAAGAATTTTTCGTAATTCTTTCATCTACTTTCTATATGTAAGAGATACGACCTTTGTATCAGAATTGCAGAATCGTTTGCTCTCCGACTACGGGTATTTCTAAGAAATCCCTTGTCTAAAGACATTCTGTCGATCTGGTTAGAATGTCTTTACCTCATCTACTTACAGAGGTCTTATAAACTCTTTCAGTTATTGTATCGTCCTTGAAAACCTGCCCACACCTACCTTCAACAGAGAACAAAATTTGTCCCGTCTTTATTCAACTGCATGGTTATATTACACAATGAATGACGGCAGATATGCACAACTAATGTTTCACGTCACAACATGCTGTACGGGAATTTAAGTGCGATTTGTACAGTTTAGTGGGAGCGGTGAACACACCCTGTTTTTGTTGTTTACCGCTTATTCTATAAAAGATGATTTTATTATTATAGTATGGGCAGTAGAGACAGTAAACATTGATATTTATAAGGTTTTAAACAGAACGCCGACAGACGCCAATAGTGTTAAAACCACTAGAGTTGTGATTGCAATCTTCCAATTTGAATATTCCTTTATTATCCACCGCAGAATATATTCTTATTGAAAGATTACTATCTACCGCTCTTACGTCATAACACGTCTGATTGAATCCAGATCCAATATTGATTCAAGATCAAGCCGATTCATATAGAGTGGTACATCACCGCAACTGCATGACCCCATATTATAGGGCGTTCTCGTGCCCCTGTGTAGGGGGCAGTAGTTGAAATTACTAAAGAGGCTGTGTCGTGTCGGAAGTGATCGTAAAACTTTACGAACTAGCGCCCTCTATCGGTGACAATCATCTTTCTATATAGAGTATGTTAGGACAGAGATAATACGCGCAATTATATTTATATTATTAAATCTATACATAATTTTCGCTTCCAAGGTAACAGTTGTGATAGTTGGCTAAAAACTTTGAGTTAAAATTAATTTAAGTTTTTAACTTTGTTAACAACTTGACCAAGCCAGTAGATCTTACATTACATAGAACAAAATTATTTGCATGTATCATCATCATCAGCTTATTGCAGTTTATTGCTGGACCTCTTCCGTTGCACGTCATTCTGATCAACTTTAGGCTATTAAATTACATTTAACACTAACTTTACCCGTCGCATTGCTCGCGTAAAAGTTATTTTTCTATGTATCGAAAATATGATTTCATTTCTTGAATACAAGATACCTTATGTTTAAGAAAATATCCGTATTGAAGTTTCATGGTTATCAGATGAATATTTAACAAATAATTCAATTTACTTTGGCTACCTATTTGTATGTGTAGACAATCTAAATTCAAGGGCTTCTATTGCATTCATGTAGATTTTGAAGTTGCACTGTCTGTAAATTATTTTACTATCCATCTGACACCTTAATTCTTAGTATATTATATTCCATTAAAAAAAAAACTTCGTTTAAGAAAACCGTCTTCAAATACTGAAAAGTATAAAATCACTGAATTTGTATGTGCTACCTATTCATAGGTTTGAATTCGGCGCCAAGCCAAATGTAATAGTAGGTACCACACTCGCTATATTTCGAGACGAACGTCAACGACGTCACCGACGGTTCGGTTGTTTTGTCCTACGCGAAGAGCAGCCTACTATTACATTTTGGCTCGGCACCGACTTCAAACCTATGAATAGGTAGCACATACAAATTAAGTTATTTTATACTTTTCAGTTTTTGAAGTCGGTTTTTTTAAACGAAGTTTATTTTTATTTTTCGCTTTTTAGTCTTTCTCAAATCTCTCATCATCATTTCAGCTAAATAACTTGAAAGAATACGACTAAAGGTAACATACAACATACTATACAGTATAATAAATAATAATAAATAATTATTTCGGACATGATGTCTACAGAATATGAAGGCATGCAGACAATTGCCTTAACTTTATTGCAGGCGCTGACGTAAATTTGAGGGTTTCCTTCGATTTCCTTGGGATCCCATCATCAGATCCTGATATGGTGGCCATGGGACCACATGGGGAGCATACCCTTTCGAATACAAAAATAATTTTCAAAATCGGTCCACAATTGACGGAGTAAACATTAAAAAAAAAACCGATGAAATTGAGAACCTCCTCCTTTTGGAAGTCGGTTAAAAAAAACAAACAAATAACAATATTATTATTTTTCGCAAACCTCTGTTTGCTACACTACTCTGTGTAACGAGGGCTGAGATTTCAATAAACGACATCGGTGTCCTGATTGCAACGTTTGAAGACGTTCTACATATCCTCGTTAACCGTGACAGACAGTACGTCTATTGACGGGAGAAGAGATTGTATTCGGTTCAGTAAGAGGTTTCAGCAGTTTATAGACGTAACGGAAGTGCAGACTGTTAACGATTCATGAAATAGAATGCAACATGCCGTGACAAATAGCATCTGCATAAATTGAAAATTAGTCGTATATTTTGTATTATATCAATCCGAGACAGTACTGATTGAGCGAAAAAACACAATTAGAGATCTGGATATCATATTTTTAAAGGAGAAGGTGGATCTGATGGGAAAAGACTATGTCCAAACCGATCTTGCCTGATACCCTCCGAGAGAATCTCTGCACGAGAAAAAAGGGGCTTTGTAAGTGAATCGACCCAAATAGTAGGTATCAGTGTAACTTTTCAACTGACTTCAAAAAGGAGGAGGTTCTCAATTCGACTGTTTTTTTTTTATGTTTGTTACCTCATAACTTTGGACTGGGTGAACCGATTTTGATGATTCTTTTTTTATTTGAAAGTTGGTGCTTCCCTAATGGTCCCATTTAAATTTGGTCCAGTTCTGACATGTCATCCATGAGAAAACCATATAAGTCTTCAATTTGCATTATGTATGTACGCGACAAATTAACGAATAACTCAATATTCCCGTATAAAAGTCGGAGTTTTTCCTGTATAAAAACCGAAGTCGGTTTTTTTTTGTTAAAATTTTATAAATATAAATGTTACTTAGAACTTTTAAGTCTTAAATTATTAACTCTTAAATAATATAATTATGATTTTGCTTACATAAAATGTCACTTAAACCCCAGCGGCATTATTAAATATTTTAGTTGTGAAACAAAAATGTCAGTAATTAATCTTACCCTTTCACGAGCTGTTAGTCCGACGATAAAGGATTTAAAGTTCGCGTCTCATTAACCGCGAATCATCATGGAGATTATAAATATGCACTTTTGGCTAAGGCACCAATTTTATTGAAAAACCAGCCGTGATCGGTAATATTCATAAATTTAATAATGACTTTACACGATTTGCTTTATTTCCCGATTAAAAACTACCTTATGTTTAATAAAATACACGTATTGAAGTTCTTTTAACTCCTATATTAGGTATATTAACCATGTGTAGCGGGATACTTTACAAACATACATGGAAGGACACAAAGAACACCCAGACTCAGAACAACAATTTATGAAACACATTTGAAACCACAACACTTAGCGCAGTAGAAAGCGGCGTGGCGACCGCTAAAACCACTGGGGCAACCAGAGTTTGCAGTCAGAGAGTTTCATGGTGATCAGAAAATATTCGATAAACAATTTATATTTGATGTATTTAATAATGTTATAGGTGCTAATAGCCCAGTTGCACTTGGTGTTTAAAAACAATCACAGAGGGTAAGCAACGACGGCACGGTCAGTACCTGGATGGGTGACCGTTAGTAGCACGATACCATGAGCGTCTTCGTGATTCGGAGTTCAGACCGGAGCAGTCGGTCCCGGTTGTTATCATATGATAACAGTCGTGAAGCTTAGTAGGAGGCTTTCGGGAGGCTTGAAAACATCCAACGGTAAGATTACGTAGACACTCACACCCGCACTCGGTCAGCGTGGGGACGTATGGCCTTAACTCTCTCCCGAGAGGAGACCCTAGATTAGCAGTGGGACATTATGGGTTGTTGATGTTGTAATAATGCAAGGACTCGTGGCTTCACGTAGGTTAATACATAACGAAGTAAAGCAATCCTAGCCATGGCAGTTTATAGACTGGCTTTTAACATATTGAGACCCTTCAAACAAAACGTGTTACGAACAAACATCGCCTGTGGTATTTTCAAACCGATACGATCTTGAAGCTTCCTCTACACTCATATCTTATCTCCTTAACCTCTATCTTCATCTCTTAATTTACAGATATCCTTAATAAAGGTAATTACTTACTTATACTTGTCATTAAAATATCACTAAAATTAAAAATTTTAAAAACGTAGTACGCGAGCACTTTATCGAGAAATCATACTCCAAAAATGCCTTCCATCATTACATTTAGAAAAGAGCTGATACTCTTACACTGCTGGACCGATATTAACCAAACATAGCTAAGAACTAGCGCAAGGAAATTGGCTTTCAAATGAAAAAAGCCGCATCGAAATCGGTCCATCCGTTTGAGAGCTATGATGCCACAGACAGACAGACAGACATCGACGTCAAACTTATAACACCCCTCTTTTTGCGTCGGGGGTTAAAAATAAATGAAGGAAAACAGACCCACCGTTATATATAAACTATTCTACGTTAGAAACCTGTGTAAGAATATATTATGTACAGTCATACTATCTAAATAACGCTAAGAATTCTGTAAATATCTATTGTTCACAAGAATACATAATATTCCCATTTATTGGTCCTCGTCCAACGCTAATAAAGTCCCGATTTAAGATTTATATTAAAATTCAAAGGGAGAAAGCTTTTGAATGAAGATTTTCATAGGATACATTAAAATCTGTTTCCACCGATTCGGTGCTTGAGTATGGTCTAAGCGACAAACTACAGCCATTTGAATATTGAACGTTCGCGATTTATATAATATCTACATACATGTTTCTAAATTTATAACAAGATCGTTTGTCAAAATAATTTAGGCACATCAACTTTTAATTACAAATAAATGATTGACAGTTGTCTATTAAGTCAAATCGTTATAATTTTTATATATAGGTACATACATACGAGGACAGTCCTATAAGTACTTAGCCTACAAAAGAAAAACGAAAAATTTTGGAAAAATGGCGAATTATTTCTCAACATAGTCTCCTTTAACTCGATACACTTGACCCAGCGATGTTCCAACTTTTCTAATCGGTTTGAAAAATACGTTTTCTCGACGGAGGTCTTAAAAGTTGGCCTCCGTGGCGACGATGTCATCCTCATTCGAATCAGATTTCTGCCTGGCGAGTGACTTTTTAAAGTTTGGAAACAAAAAGAAATCGCATGGGGCAAAATCAGGAGAACACGTGGGACGGGGCAGCAGTTCATAGCCTAATTTGACCAATTTACCCATGGCGACGGCGAAGGTGTGAGCCGTTGCGTTGTCATGGATAAAGAGCACTTTTTTCTTTGAAAATGGGGTTGTTTTTTAAACAGTTCCGCGTCAAATCGGCCCAATAATTCGACATAGTAGAGCCGTATGATCGTTTTGCCCTTCTCCAGGTAGTCGATGTAGATCAAACCTTGTGAATCCCAGAGAACGGTGGCCATCACTTTTCCGGCCGATAGGACAGTCTTCGCCTTATTCGAATCACGTTCGCCGGGTGAAGTCCACTATTTAGACTGTTCCTTGGTCTCTGCTGAGTACCAGTGAATCCATTTTTCGTCGACGGTCACGAAACGACGCAGAAACTCCTTCAGATTGCGATTAAACAGCGTCAAACACTGCTTTGAAGAGGTCTTACGGTTGCGCTTGTTGTCCGGAGTGAGGGAGTGAGCAAACACGGCACCCATTACGATGCCTACTGTCTCAGCAATCTCGCACACCTTCAATCGACCATCTACCAATACGAGATCGTGGATTTTTTCACGTTTCCTGCATGGTAGCCGTTTTCAGAGCACCTGGGCGAGGCTTATCAAAAAAGAAGGAGCATCGTACACAGCATCTAAGCGTTCTTCGATTTTGCTGCGCGATTTCCGTTCCAAAAATAAGAATCGAATCAATATCCGTTTTTTTTAAATTCGCGAAAACGTCTGCTTCAACACGCGGTCAAAATAAAACTACGTTTTCCTAAAGTTTGACAGTAGCCGTCTACACGATAGTAAATTTCTCTTGCGACAGTGCGCCATCCGGCGGTAAGCCTAAGTACTTATCAGACCGCAAGTGTAAAATTTTACCTAATTTTTATTTGACACACACAACATTTTCCAATATAAAGGAAAAGAAGATCTGTATTATAAAGAAGTAGATAGATATAGACAGTGTAAAAATATTATCATCTTTGTCATATTAACTGCAGTATCTGCCAATTTCAATCAAATCGAAAACGCTCTATTTTGATAACTTGTACCATCATGAATGTCCGTTGGGACAGCAATAACAAGTCTATAAACCGTTTTTACTGCCTTTGTTCAACTAAATCTATGTCGGTTTTGACTTTTTAAACAATCGTCCTGTTTTTGTATGGGAACCGGGATACTTCTTAACATATTTTCAATGAAGAAAATGGAAATTTTAACAGTAAATATTTGGTTTCTTTTCCAAAATACAACGTTTGTTATTTTTTTTGTATGGTAAAAGTAACATGAAAAAGCATGGTGAGTTGGTTGTCTTAAAAAATGTTACCTTAGCTTTCTTCTTTTTTTTGTATTCACAATAAAATTAAAGAAAAAAAAAGTGCAACTAGTACTTACATCACGAACAATAGCAGTTTTCTATCTATTTTTAGAACTTATTCTTTAGTTACGAAACAATGAACACATTTCATGGTGCGTACGCGTTTGGTTGAACGTAATATAAGTGTGCAACGTACAAAATCGGCATAATGACGTTGTGGTACCACGTGACGTCAACTCCAGTCGTGGTCAATGCTGACACATATTTTTTTTTATTATACATACATATTTTGTTTAACATTCGTAATGTTTTCAAAAGCATTTGATATCTACACGTTTAAAATAAACCGATAACGCTTTTCTTTCGAAATTCTTACTCTTTTCTCTCTCTCTCTTTTTAACCGACTTCAAAAAAGGAGGAGGTTCTCAATTCAATTGTTTTTTAAAGATATCTCCGCACTAGCACTATTTCGGTGTCGTGGAGGACTTTACAAAAATACATAAAACGGACTCAAGAACACCCAAACTCAGAACAACGAGTTGCGGATCATATAAAGTTTTGTCCCAACTGGGGTTTGAACCCACCACACACAACGCAGTAGAATGTGGCGAGGTGACCATTTAGACCACTGCACCATGCGTGCAGTAAAAATTGGTAATTAATTTTCGTTGCTGACTGTCTAAAAGTAGGTATCTCGAAATACTCTACTTTAATAAAGGAGGTTCCTAAAACAATAACCATAGTTATAGTTCAAACTACTTCTATGCGTTATTCTAGGAGATTTTATAAAATTAGGGCAGCTTACAATCATCTCTCGTCTCACCGGATACAATTAAATAATTGTTCGCTAATGTGTCAGACAAAGCGACATGAAGAGATAATCCTATTATTCCTTGTAAAATTAACGCCTACAGACTTATCACACTTCATCTTTATAGAGCTAATAATGTTTAGAAGAGACAATTATTTTCTGTCAAGCTTTCGTTGTACTAAATAAAGTAAATTTTATGTGCGTTAGCACTAAGGATAAAAATAATCTTCAAATCAAAGATTCAATGGTCGATCACGCTAATATGAAAGATTGAATGGTCGATTGCACTACTACGTTAGTGCCTTTGAAGAATGCATTGAGGTAGTGTGCCAATTATGCAAGTTATATAGATTAAGAATGAGTAGAAAAAGAATTATATAGAAGGTGTTAGAAATTTAACGTCATTGTAATGGCAACATTTTTGATTGTCATTTTTCTTGTTTGACGTTTTGACGTAGACAGTAGATTATTGAGACGCTTTGTCACGGTCGAGCTGGGCTTCGTTGAAAAAGTGCCGTTTAATGAAAATTTAGCTAATTGTCTGCAGATTCGGTTTTTTAGTTGGTTACCGTTATGAATGGTCTGGTTTGGACTCGCGAGTTTTAGTAGTCACGTTACCATTAGGCGCGATCCGCGATAGTTAAATCAGGTGTGTTATAATTACTAATGTGTTATAAATACTTCGGGAGCCTGTACAGCACTTTAGGAGTCATGTATGCGTAACGACGCAGAGAGGAAACTACCAAGAGGCCTCTTGGACGCCGCTTCAAGGAATCTACACATCTCCAGTAAGTGCTTGATATCACATTAGCTTAGAATAAGAACACGGTGAAATCGCGGTAAAAGTTGAATTCTCTTTCTCTTTCCAGTGACATAGTTAGCGATTGAATGACTTACTCATGGGCCTAAGACATTGCAAATTTCACAAGGTGATCGCTGCATTGGCGAGAGAATTGAACAGAAGGAAATACGCGGCTAGTATAAGTCAATAAAATATCTTAGATTAAACATAAAGGCTGTTCCCTGTATCAAAAATATATAGATTATTTGTGCATCAACTTCTTGTTTAAAGAATTTCATGCACTATCTAAATATTCTAAACTCTTCTGTGCGGTTCTTGAGAATCCTGATTTTAAGATTCAGTCCGAAAAGGCACTCGACTCCTCAGCATCTCAACATCATGACTCCTTACTTCATCGTCTTATTCGTTATTACCCTGGTTAATTCAGAATTCGTAGCTAACAGTACCAATTGCGGTGGGTTTCAGGCCAATTTAATTTTGAAGGATGTGATTGGAACGTGGCACGTAGTGGCGATTATACCGGAGAAAATGTTTCCTGAGAGACAGGTGACATGTTACAAAATTGAAATTAGTGAAACAGATGAGGTGAGTTTGTTTTATGGAGTGATGCTAATTTAAAGTATTCGACTACTAAATAGGCGTTGTTAAACTGCCTCGTTGGCGCAGTGGTAGCGTACGCGACTGCTGTGCCTGAGGTCTCGGGTTCGATTCCTGGGTCGGACCAAATGTTTGTATGATCTGCAAATATTTGTTCCGGAGTTTGGTTGTTTTCTATGTATAATATGTATGTATTTACAAAAAAGTATATATGTATTAATATCAGTTGTCTAGTACCTATAATACAAGCTCTGCTTAGTTTGGGACTAGATGGTATGGCGTTGTGAGTTAAATGTCAGAAAATATGTATTATTTATTATTAAATATTCTTTGGGGAAGGCCTCCGTTTAGCACTGGACGGCAGTAGGCTGAAGAAATATTTGTTGAGCTCTCCAATAGTATAAGTAGTTACGTATTTTGTAAGATGCACAGTTTGTATTGTTTTCCAACGAAATATAAGGGCACTTTATTTATTTTTATTTTGTACGGTTGTCCCGGAATCTTTTTTTTTTCTATGATTTACTTTTTTGTACCTTTCACTATCTATATGATTAACGACGATGTTCAAAGATTGAATAAATATAACATTTCTACATACATAAGACAAAATTCACTGTTACTTATTCCGCTATTTAATTTAAATTAAACCACTGACGAAATATATACTATTGTGTCATTGATTAAACTAACCGGTTTCATCTTTTGGTAATATTATCAAATGATAACTAGTATATTAACTAGTTTCACCAAGTGCTGACAATTGAGATTCTAAGCTAAATAATTGTTGTTTTCGTTTAAATACATTACATAAATAAATAATAAATAAATATTTCGGACATCTAACACGTGAACGCCATCTAGTCCCAAGGTAAGCAGAGCTTGAGTTATGGGTACTAGACAACTGATACAAAGACATATATACTTTTTTTTTTGTAAATACATACATATTATACATAGAAAACACCCAAACTCCGTAATAAATAGTTGTAGATCATACAAACATTTGGTCCAACCCGGGAATCGAATCCGAGGCCTCATGATCAGCAGTCGCACACGCAAACCGCGAGACCAACGAGGCAGTTGTAAAATTAATAAATTATATTTCAGTCATGTTGATTTAAATCATAACTTTGTGTCTTGTTTTATAGGCTGGTCTGAGATGGCTCATCAATAAAACCGTAGAATCACCAAAGCCATTACTGCAGCACGACGAGGGAGCCATCATAGTACGGCAAAGGTACCACACTGAAAATCCTTTCGATGTGTGGTCTAAGTCCATTGAGGGAGCCAAAGGATGCTTCCAACAAGTGATCTCCATAGATATTGGGAAGAATGATATGCGTAAGTACTTATATTTATTAGCCCCCTACGGAAAAAGAGGGGTGTTATAAGTTTGACGTGTCTGTCTGTCTGTTTGTCTGTCTGTCTGTGGCACCGTAGCTCGCAAACGGATGAAGCGATTTTAATTTTTTTTTTTTGAATGAAAGGTGAGTTACGTGCGAATGTTCTTAGACATGTTTCATGAAAATCGGTTGAGTCGTTTAAAAGTTATGGGGGTGAAAGTGGGGAAGAATAACCGAAAGTCTGCAAAAATATCATCGAGTGCACATTACAAAATAGTTATGGCGTATGATTTCTCGATTAAGTGTTTGTCGTGCCAGTATAATCGTTAAATGACAATTATATAATTGATAGCTTCGACCTGATGCTGCATAGGGGGTTTTTAAATTTATGGTTATATGTATTCTATTGAATTGAAAGAGAAATGTAAGTGTGCAAATTGATTGCACTAACACTAGTAAACATAGTTTGTTTCTTTGAATTGTTGGTATAAAACTTAATACTAAATCTAGCATAAGTGCTTGTGAACATAAAAAGAAAACAATTTAATACATACCATATTTCTGGCACGTAGTATGTTGCAAACATGGACATTTCAACCCACCCTCATCCACTGCTGAACGAAGGTCCTTCCCAAGAAGTGCCAACTATCCCGGTCTTAGGAAGTCCGCATCTATCCACTGCAAAACACTTTCTTTAAATTATATGTCAATCGTGCTGCAAGGCGAAATTAACTATGTTAAAGGCTCAATGTTTATCAAAATCATAAAACAAATAGAAATAACAGTTAGAAGATAGTTTAGATACACATTCATATAATTAGTATTACCTATATTTTATGAGATACTAGCTGACACGGCGAACTTGGTACCGCCATGTTTACATATCTGTTCTCAGCCTCCCACAGGCAGTGTACAGTCGCGGAAAACAAATTGAGTTTTCCCGTCATCTTTTAATTTTTCTTGTACACAAACCTTGTCCTAACAATAACGAACACATAAAAAAAGAAATTATTTTATTTGGTGCAGCCGATCGAAAGTTTACATTTACACGTACATTTCGGCGATTCATTTATATACATATTTATAGCTAACAAGTACCTAATTATAAATTTCTTACAGATAAAACACTTAAACATGACGCTATGATGCAACTGCACATTTTAGAAGAAGAAGGCCGACCACCTTTTCTGTTGCAAATGCTCTGGGGAAAAATGATTGCTGCAGTCATTTACCGTAGAGAACAGGTAATTCAAATACGTTTTTAACAGTGTCAGATGTTAAACTACCTTTAAAATATATTTTGCACCAGCGGACCCACCCCGGCTTCACAAGGAAATCTTTGAAAATCTTGATTTTTCTCTACTGGACTGTCTAATGTTGCCTTTTTTGTTTTTTTTTTTTTACAAATTATGATAGTTTGTGACTCAAATTTCTGAATTGAAGATTGTCTGGATATTGAAAGATACGATAAACCCTGAGTTTTTCAGTTTAAATGATTCAATTTCAATTTGTAATATGTATGTATACTAAAAATAATCTTCTTCTTAAATCACTCTATCTGCTGATGAAAACTGCATTAAAATCTGTTGATTAATTTAAAAGGTCAAGTATACAAGAACGAAAAGCAACGTCATTTATAAAATGCAATTATTTAACTTTAAATTCAATTATTTTATTGAAACCAAAACATTTTGTGCTACAGGGTGTAACTCGAGATGAATTGAAACCAGTTTATGAACTGATGAACAAGTTGCGCGGACCTCAACGAACACCGAAGATATGTGAAACCGCTTTGAAGGATTTGCTTATGTTATAATTATGCCTTAAACATTTATAAACTTATAAATACATTGAAGAAAACTTATTAAAATGTAACATCTTACAACTTAAGGGAATCTCTCAAATGATATTGTTACTAGAGAATCATAATAATAAATATTCCGGACATTTAACGCACAACGCCCTCTAGTCCCAAGCTAAGCAGTGCTTGTGTTATAGGTACTAGACAACTGATATAAATACGTATATAGTATTTTTGTAGATACATACATATATACTTCAAAACAAATATTTGCAGATCATTTAAACATTTGGTCGGACTCGGGCATCGAATCAGAGACCTCAAGCACAGCAGTCGCATATACCACCACTGCGCCACCGAGGCAGTCAACCTGTCCCTTTCTCCTATTTCTGGTAGGAGGTACTTAAGGGACTTATGATTCTTAGTCCCAGGTTTCCATGAGCAACGGTACTCACTTACTACCACTTGACCTGTCTGTTCGTTTGCACGTCATATCATAATAAATCCCCAAGATGATTTCACGAAGATTTTTATTTCAACCAATAACTAAACGAATATTATTGTGTATATTCATTATTGGCTATCAATTTAAACCCAATGAATCTTCGTTTTTAACGGTATTTGCAATAGACTGATGTCCGTCCGTTAACAAATAGTGCTTGCTCACGCCACCATAACGGCGCGACGGTATATTGTTAGGAAATGCCAATAAAGCAAAAATAAACTAGCGTTATGTGGACATAGATTATGAAAATATAGACTACCGTTACAGTTATAGGTATTTTACCTAAAACTGATGGGTTTTTTACTAATTGCTGATTGGATTACTCATGTTTACTGTATTACAAGTTAAAGGTCATTTTATCTTTATCCTTTTTTACAAGACAACTTTCGCGTTAGGTATATATTCTGTGTAGCGGGGGACTTTACAAACATACATTAAACGGACATATATAACATTGAGATCCAGAACAACAGTGTGTGGATCACACAAATTGTTATCCCATGTGGGATTTTAACACACAATATTCAGCGCAGTAGAAAGCGGCGTGGCGAACGCTTAAAGAACTAGACCAACCGTGCAGTCGAATGTAGTTTCAATACAGTACTTATCAATAATTTCCATTCATCGTAGCCATTACTTAGTATGATTGGCACAATTGTAGGCTTTTTACGAAACTTTTTGCCACGAATACCTAACTTACGGAACAAAGTGTACCTATAGGGATAAATTTAAAGAAAAAGCCGCTCTCAAATTCCAAAGGCCGAAAAGGCCTTTTTTTATTTATTTATACGGTCTTTATTCTTGAGTTTCAGTTTTAGTATGTCGTTTATTTATTATCATCAGGTGATGTGAATGCACGTTTTCCACCTACGCTATAAAAATTGTCCTACTAAACTTTCATACATGTTTTGTTATATAAAATGGTTTTAAATAATTAACTTGAATGCTTTTTGTCTGTCGCATCTACAGAAATTTTATGCTCATTTAAGCTTGCCCTCTACTGCGGTTCGTGACATTACCTTATTAACTGCTTTTCTTTATTGTTCAGTATTTGAAAGATAATTCGTTCGTTCTTTTTGGGAACGTTACATTTTATACGTGTCGTGAAGGTAATGTGGTTGATGTGGTCATTATTGGAGCTAAAGCGCTTAAATAGTATTAATTTTATTCTTTATCTATATATATATATATATATATATATATATTATGGATTAGGCGGGCAAACGAGCAGACGTATCGCCTGATGGTAAGCGATTACCACCGCCCATGGACACCTGCAACACCAGAGGCGTCACAAGTTTTGTGGGGTTGAGGGAGGGGAGGGATATAGGGGAGGGGGTTGGCGTATGGGCCTCCGGTATCCTCACTCACTCGGTGAAACACAGCGCAAGCACTATTTTACACCGGTTTTCTGTGAGGCCGTGATATCACTCCGGTCGAGCCGGCCCATTCATGCCGAAGCGTGGCTCTCCCACGGTGCCCCTGTAGTGACGCATTAAGAATATGGAGTAGCACCAACCTAATTTATTCCGTAACTTTCGTATGAGTTTAATAAGGAAATAAACTACGCTAAATAACCACTACAAAGAGAAAAAATCTTAATATAAGCCCTATACCAACCCGTCTGGCCAGTCAGTGTGGTGAAGTTGGTCAAAATCTCCTTTCTAAAGGCCCGCATTCACTTTGATTAGAACGAGTGCAGTTGTGAAGTGCAGGTGATCAATGATTGGTAGAAAATACGTGTGGGTAGCGAATTCGCGGTCCACACGTACGGGCCTTAAGGATAAACCTAGTGTATCTAATATCTAACAAAAGTTTTCTCTATTAGATTTAGACATTTGAATCTCACTTGTGATTGAAGGAACGAGAATACTATGAGATTTTTGAATGTAATTGAAATCAGCCTGCCATAAATGCCTATAGGTACAAATCCACGGGCATACTGCACCAGGTGTCGGATAAGGCCAGTGATTGATTTGCATCGGCCAACAACTCAACTACTGACGCACTGAATGGGCTTCTATAAACAGGTTGCTGTTTTTTTAATTGATAGGTATTTATATATATTTTTTAAATTTCATCAGTACAAAATAGTATAATTAGTAGAAATAGTAGAAGACTTTAGTATCGATATTTTAAATTGTTCGGGACGGTAAGCTAGCAAGTCAAGTTATTTTTATCAACCTGCAAAAGTTGATATTTAGTTTAAGTTTTGTTTGATTATAAGTCAAAGTCAAAAAGATTTTATTCAAATAGGCGCTTATTTTATAGGCACTTATGAAACAATCTTCCACGATCACAGAAAAGTATCATAGATACTATAAATATATTTTATGAGTCTTATTTTGCAAGTAAATAAATAATAACAATATTATGAGGTTAGTATTGTAATCTCAGTACTTGTGACTACTGAACTGAATGTCTTATATTTTTAACAGCCAGAATTAATTTTGACATAGATTTAATTCCATGGTTGCCTGTAAGAGATTGCCTTCGGGCGATAAGGCCGCTAATTGTATCTCATAGCATTAAGTTACCTTTGTAAGTAATCTGGTGTATAATAAAGTGATTATTATTATAAACCTAAGTTTGAAAAGGTTCTATGTAAATTTAAGTGAGGTATTTCCAAACATTATTATTAAGGATGATGCATTTTAGAGTAGAACGGCTAAGTAAATAAATATGTTTATCAACTACCATGGCGGAGGAGAGATTCAGGTTTATATTTGGAATACTTTTATCCAAGTTTCATCATTCATCAAATTTCTTAAAAATATTACAGACAAGTAAATCAAAGATTCGCATCCATCAGTTTACATGAAAATATTCAAAACCAAATCCGCTGTATAAAATGACAGGCATGACAAGCTGAGTCCGCAGCTAGGGGGTGTTCCACTTGGCTCGTTTTATATCTATTGTTTATGCGCGACAGGGGACTGATGGAATACATGCTTTAATGACGGTAGCCAAGGTATCGAATAAAAAAGGTTTTATTATAAATGACAGGAGAATGATTTGTTTTTGGTAGCAGCCTGTATTTGAGTGTTTTGATATTTGAATTATGATTTTCTTATAAACATAATTTTCCCCTGGTACTTCTTTTAAAGTACCGTATATTTGAATTGTTGATATTACTTTTACTGAATTTAATCGATGGGATAGTTAACATGATTGTGTAACATGATCACATTAGTTTTAGCGACGGATTTGAATATATTAATAACGTTTAAAGCATTATTAAATTCCTTATTATTTCTGTAGCATACGATTTTTTTAACTTACCATTTTCACCTATAGGATATCACTTATGATATTGAGGTGTCAGTCTAAAACTTGAAATGATTAAATCAGCACTATATCGCGAAAATGACGAGAACTATTAAGTAATTACAAGCCGATACCTTCGCATATAACTTGATGTAGTCTTGGAGGCATCTTAGAACACTGAACTATTGATTAACAACAGTGATTCTTGAGCTAGTATTTTTATGCAGCATCTCCCCAGTGTACAAAGGAATAATTGCCCTTCAGCTATCCAGAAAAGCGAAATCGTAAAATTTGAAAAAGTACCTTAAGGCTTCACCCTTATCCTATTCAAACAGTTTTATGATCCTATTATAAAATGGTCTTTATGAGCAATTTTATTGCTAAAAGACTTAGGTAATTACGTCACGCCGTAGTGCAAAGATGAGATTTCAAGTTGAAGAGCTATTAAAAGTTTTGATATTCCGGTCACCAGTTTAGGACTATCCGGATATTTGATTATGTTTTAATAACCGCATAAGTAAGTTTAAATTGGTATAAGTTAAGCACTTATTTATTGCCGACTTCATATTTAAATGAATTCCTACGATCCAAACCAGGTAATACTAAAAATGGTAGTTATTAAATAATAAATAAATTATTGTGAAACACATTTCTCAAAAATATAAAAATGCGACTTGGTTTAAATTGATGTTTCTGGTACATCTACATAATAGATAGTAGGCGTTGGCTATTGCAAGATTGACTAGCGATCTCTATTGTCGCAAGCTGTTATGGAAATTTGATACATTATTTACACACTCATCTTTGTGATTGCTAAAAAATCACATCATCTTCAATTCTCACCCTACTCTTCTAATAATTATATACTCATTCTGAGACACCCGAAAATAGACTAGATTATAAGTTATGGAATCAGGCGTTACTTTGCGGAAATCCATGACATTAAATGCTATGAAATATATTTAGCTTTAATTCCGCGAGACAAATATCCAGGTCTGAAAGCAGGGCACAAATCCCACCGTCTACTCACATGCACATATGGGTATCATGCATATGCACACATACAAAACAAGTGAGAAATAATTAGCATGCCATGCAACCAAACCTATACTCGACACGTGTTTCGCTCCTCCACGGGGCATCCTCAGGAGATGTTGACTCGTCGAGCGTTTGAGCTCAAACGCTCGACGAGTTAACATCTCCTGCGAGTCAGTCATGTGCATGTGAGTATGCATGACGGTGGGATTTGTGCCCTGCTTTCAGACCTGGATATTTGTCTCGCGGAATTAAAGCTAAATATATTTCATAGCATTTAATAGACTAGATTAATCATACTTAAAACACTTCGTAAACCGTTATTACATTTCATCTGCCTATCATCTAGAACTTTCAAAAATCCAACTCTTAGAAATGTGTTGTTCAGTTACTACGGTGGACAGATAAGTTTGTATTAAGGTTTGTATTTATTCACATGCGTTGTAATAAATAAATACCAGTTGAGAATGAAGTCTATTCCATCTTGAAAATTCGTCAGCCTATTCAAAAACACCATCCAATTACAACGGTCAGTTGACCGACCACTCTACAGATGAACTCCTCCGTACATCCGGACGATTTTTCATTAACAAAGCACGCGAGTGATTATTGAAAGTCGTTCGTGCGATTAATTAGTCGCCGTTAGGGGTCTTTTGGTCCAGATTATTGTTTTTATATGGATGAACTTTTTCAAGTAAACATTAGGAATCAAGCTTTTCTATTTGAAACTAAATGTAAATAAAAGTTTAATAACCAAAATATATCTACATGCTTATAGTATTATAGATATATAACTCTATAACCTGCTTAAAGACCTTGGATTGCCAAGAGCTTCAGTAAGCTCTTTTCTTGAACGAATATCCAAAGCGGCATTGCTAGGCTCACTTCAAATATGGTTAGGTAGAGGGGGTAACACGGCGGACAGTGGAGGTGAGCGTTGATGCGTCGTAAGGAGTGCTCCTTAAACCTAAACCTGGGTCGCAATTCCCAGGCACTGTCGAAGTCGCATGTGTTGCCCCCATCTATCACGCGATGGACCCGGCACCCGCACGGTGAATCCATGGAACGCTAAGAAATAGGTCTCAAGCATGAGACAGTATGCATATATATCTGCTAGGTGTCTTTGAAATCATGTTTTCATGTTGTCACTAACAAAAACTTTTCAAGTATTTTTTTACAAATATATGGGTTTCTATGGAAATTATTAGGATAATAACTCAGTGGAATAAGATAAATGTTTTTAAAAACATATTTTGGAGTTCGAGTTTAGCATAAAACGTATATTATTTATTTACATTATGGTGGTGTTTCACGCCTGTGTCTCGGAGAAAACGTTAAGCAGTCTGTCCCGGTTGTCATGAATATCACTGGCAATGGCTATTCGGAATTCAGTACCCTTAAATATATTGACTAACTTCGAATTCAGTTCGCCCTCAGGGTTGGAGGTCCCATACCAGTCGCTCCGTGGAAAAACAGATATTCAGGTAGAATCTTTTGTAGTAGAAGCCGACCCTAAAATATTAGGTCTTTACCTATGAAATTGCCGTTCTTCAGTACTGGTCATTTCAAATAAAAAAAGTTTGTAATGGCTCTGTATTCTAAATTCAAATTAATTTTGTTTTAAAACCATGACATTCTATTTACAAACTCAGTCTTTTGTTTTCTGATTAGCGTTGTATTTTCATTACATTTGAACATTTTTCGTCACAATGGATACTTTAAAAATTCGTGTAATTATGGAATATGAGTTCCGTCGTGGCACCAACGCGACACAAACGGCACGTAACATCAAAAACGTTTACGGAGAGAACTGTACAAACGAACGCACAACCCGTTATTGGTTTTCCCGGTTTCGTCCTGGAAATTTTGACTTGAATAAAAAAAAAAAACCGACTTCCAAAAACATCCAACGAAAACTCTCTGTCAAAAAACACTTAAAAGCGTAAAATAAACTGGTTCTTCATAAATTGCCTATACCTGATTCTTTATTCAATTAAATAGTAGTATTATAATGGGTGCTAGGTACCTAAAATCTGTTTGAAGTCGGTGCCAAGTGACTATCGCTTAGACTTTTGTAATTGTTCGTTTGTATTCTTTTTGGCTTAGCACCGACTTCAAACAGATTTTAGGTACCTAGCACCCATTATAATACTACTATTTAATTGAATAAAGAATCAGGTATAGGCAATTTATGAAGAACCAGTTTATTTTACGCTTTTAAGTGTTTTTTGACAGAGAGTTTTCGTTGGATGTTTTTGGAAGTCGGTTTTTTTTTTTTATAACAAGTTTTTTTTTTACAGTTTTTAGTGCAAACAATCGTAGGTAAGTAGTAAGTTGAATTATTTCATCATCAAGAATACAAATTAAGGTTGCCTGGAAGAGATTGCTTTAGGCAATAAGGTCGCCCTTTGTACACTCCATCTCACATTTTATTGTACTCTCTTCTAACTCTGTAATATTATGGTGTGCAAATAAAGAGTTTTCTATCTATCTATCTTAAGGTACGTGTAATATTAAAATCATCCTCTAACTGTTGAAGAGTTTAATCTTCTATCATCAGCTCACCTAAATAGCTTGAAAGTATACGACTGAAGGTCTTTAGATACGTATGAAATTGAAAGAATTATTCTCCAACTCCTAACCGTTGAGGAGTTGTACCTTCCACCTTCCATCATCAGCTTACCTAAATAATTTGTAAGAATACGACTAAAGGTAACTTATATACATATGATATTTAAAGATTTATCCTCCAACTCCTAACCGTTAAGGAGTGGTACCTTACATCATCAGCTCATCATCATAAAATGATGACTACCAGACGCAAATACCGGTGTAACTTCAGAAAATATACGAAAAACATAGTATGTGCCTATAAAAAATGAGGGTTTCCCTCGATTTCCCTGGGATCCCATCATCAGATCCTGATATGCTGGCAATGGGACCACCACGGAAGCAGACCCTGTCGAATACAAAAAAAAATTTCAAAATCGGTCCACAACTGACGGAGTAATCAGGTAACATACATACAAAAAAAAAAAATATACATACAGTGGAACATAGAACCTCCTCCTTTTTGGAAGTCGGTTAAAAATGAAGCTCGTGGTCGTCCGGAGACTTTGGTTAACAATAATGAATTAAAGGCGATTGTGGAAGCTGACGAAACTCAATCTACAGCTGAGCTAGCAGCAGCTTTTAATGTAAGCATTAAAAGAATATTGATCCATTCGCGACAAATTGGCAAGGTAAAAAAGCTTAATAGATGGGTGCCCCACGACCTTAACGATCGCCAGCGCAACGTGCGCGTCGAGACTTGCCTTGCGCTGCTCAACAGGCAAAGAAATGAAGGAATTTTGAAACGAATTCTTACGTGCGACGAAATATGGATTCTGTTCGACAATCGAAAGCGCTCAGCAAGTTGGTTAGACCCTGGTTCAGCACCAAAGCAATGCCCTAAACCAAAAATGACCCCTAAAAAGGTGATGGTCACTGTTTGGTGGTCTAGTGCGGGTGTGATTCACCACAGCTTTTTACAAAACGGCATGAGCATTAATGCAGATGTGTACTGTGAAGAACTGGAGAGAATGATGCAGAAGCTTGCACATCTGCAACCAGCTTTGGTCAATCGGTCGTCCCCACTGCTCCTTCACGACATCGCGCGAACTCCATACTGCGCAACAGACAGTCTCCAAGCTGCAAGAGCTGAGGTTGGAAGCTCTCCCTCATCCGCCATACTCACCAGACCTTGCACCTACCGACTATTACTTTTTCCAAAATTTAGACAACTTTTTAGTGGGTAAAAAAGTCAATTCCCGAGAGGCAGTACAAAATGCCTTTGAAGAGTTTGTTGCCTCCCGTCCAGCAGATTTTTACAAGAAGGGCATAAAAAAAAATGCCAATGTGTTGGCAAAGATGCGTCGATTGCATGGGTGATTACTTCAGATAACAGAAATAAATTAAAAAAAAAAAAAGTACTTTCACTTATTGCATACAAAACGGCAATTTCATAGATAAAGACCTATTATTATTGGAAATAGGAAAGGCTAGGAAGATGATGATTAAGAAATAAGAATTAAGATAACAATTAAGATCATTTTATTAACCGACTTTTTTTATGTGTCTACGTGGATAACTTCGTCGTTTGTATTCCAACGGTGGTACCATGATAAGGACACTAAGATCTGATGATGGGATCCAAGAGAAATCGAGTCGAACCTTGAAGTCGGTTTTTGTTAAAATTTTATTTACATTAATTACGTAATTTTTTATAATAATAAAATGTAACATTAAATAAAATAAAATTAAGTATACAAAATTTCTTCCTACACGAGTGCATGCAAAAAATAAATTGTTATAAAATTAACATCTCACAGACCATCACCGTTACCTAATTTCACGATTAACATATTTTGCAGTAACTCTGTGAAAATTAGATGTTTTTATTTATTTTTTTATGAGAATAATTTCGCCGCCGTAAGTTAATCTAATTACATATAATTAACTTTTAAAATAATCTTAGTTAAAAATATAATAATATGCTATGTGCGGCCTCATGAGATGTGTTTAGGCGGTTCCTATCTGGTGGTACTGGTAGAATAAAATCCTTGTACTTGCGTAGAAACCGTTTAATTTTGACGATAACAATGTGTGAAATATATACAAGTATGCGCAGTCGCAGCGGGCGAGAAGCGAAGTGAAGGGCCGGCCGCGGCACGGCGGCGAGAGTTGTCGATGAATCGGTGCGCCCCGCGCACCCCGCAGCCCCTCTGCCTGTCGACGATGAGGCGCGCGCGTAGACAAGATGCTTTTGCATCAGTAGGCCTCTGGTCTCACACTCACCAACAACACACGACAGCACGAATATTGTTATTTTAGCTTGGTCGTCGGTAAGTCGTCCAAAAGAAATCAGCGTGGCTCTACTATTATTATTTGCCGCGATACACGCGGGCGAAGTCGCGCTAAAGTTAATTATATGTAAGTGAAATGCTCAGGGTCATATTAAAGTCTGTTAATTTAATTTGCTCACTAGTCGCTAACGATGACCTAGTTCTCTCAAGAACATCATAATTGTGAAACGAGAGAAAAGAAAATAGGTCGCACTAATTATTGCCAGAAGTGGCTCTTACCTCTTTTAAAAATAACATGTTTGAGTTGCACATGACGAAAGAAATTCCCATTTTTTAAATATTTAAGATTTAATGATATTTGAAATTTTTGAGATGTGTATTCCGTCGTCATAAATATATTGTTAAATTAATAGAAATTATACATAGATAAGCCTGACCAGCAGATGTCAGCATATATTTATCGATCACGTAGATTCAAACAGTTCTTATCTCGTCGAGATTGATACGTGAGTATATTAATTTACCGATAGATTTTGGTATATAAAACATAGCTGTGAGTTGGTATAGGAACTCCCTCGAGGCACTCACTCGAGCCACACGTTTTTTTTTTATTTTTTTTTTTATTTTTTTTTTATTACGGACTAACCGCCAACGTGATTGGCGCCCTTAGCTTGCCTAATACTCTTTGTCACTCTCATCTATCTTTTATGCCTCTCGCACTGATATGCAATATACTAATTTTCTTTCTTTCATCCGTTTCCATTCTTTCCTCTTGTGGGTGGGACTCCCACTTTATGAACCTATTCTAATTGCTTACTAATATCTTATTACTTTCTATACTTATATTCTTAGGGAAATAATAATGTACTCGTAGTTTATTACCTTTTTCTTAGCCTATTTACATTCTTATTTATACTATTTTACGATTTCTTAATCTACTGTTTTCTATTTGCTACTTTTTTTTTTTTTTTTTTTTTTTATGGAATAGACCGGCAAACGAGCAGACGTATCGCCTGATGGTAAGCGATTACCGCCGCCCATGGACAGCCGCAACACCAGAGGCGTCACAAGTGCGTTACCAGCCCTCGGTGAAACACAGCGCAAGCACTATTATCTATATGCTTACATTCATATATACTCAATATACAACTAAACATATTACCTTCTATTTATCTTTGTTGCTTTCGATAACTCTCTTTGCTACTTTTTCACAATATCTCAAGAAACAGTCTCTATCTTTTCCTACAATTATCTCACAAATTCTTTCCTTTTTTAGTTCTTTGTCTAGTTCCATTTCCACATTGACACGCTCCACTGCGTGGATAGGACATTCCAGTAGAATGTGAGGAACTGTCTGCTCTACATTGGGGTCGCAGGTACACGAAGGGCTCTCCCTACACTTGAAACGGTTCAGGTATTGGGAGAACCCGCCATGCCCCGTGAGGACCTGTGTGATCACGCCCGTCGATCTCAGCTGTCTTACTACCCAGAAAGCTTCTATAGCGTTCGGGAAGAACATCTTCGTCACGGAGGCAGTCTCGCCAGACATATATCTCCGGTTCCACTCATCAAGCGAATCCAATCGGATTTGGCGCTTGATGTATGAAACCGGACACAGGTCATAGTCCGGCTTCCTCCGCGACCGAGCCACACGTTACCATGTAACACCAAGAGTATTCAGGAGCCTTGTCTCCTGACAATAAATATACTACCATCGGGGCATTTCACGTGAAGCGGACAGCGAAAAAAGGTTCAGGATTCCGATTTCGTTTATATTTTAGTATGTTATACCTGTAGCTATCCTCGATACAGATACGAAATATTTTTGCATTTGCAAGCTTAGTTTTTAAAATATATGTCTTTGAAGATTTCAGAAAACGGGATGTATGCACTACTTCGAATGTCATTATCAGTTCAAAAATAGTAATTTTGGGACACATTGAACACTGAGTTATATACTACATTTAATTACCTTTATATCCTCATAATTTGAATTTTTATTTTCATTTTTAATTGCTAAGAAAAAAAAAATTTTGTTTCGTTTTTGACGAAGTTCACATTTTTTTAAATTTTTTTTTTGATCATGGAAATAAAGCTTATATTATGTTTAAGCATCATGCCAAGTTTTATAGTGGGCCGCGCAGTCGTTTAGAAGCTACATGTATAATAATGACGAAGCGCGGTAATGGCCCCCTTTTGCGACTAGTCCGTTAGCGAGTCCTACTGTAATATTTCTTTAAAAAACAGGTAAATAACACTGTCTCTGGTATATCTTCGCTTAGATAAGGCAGTAGTCCCACCGCCAGCGAGAAAACGACTAACTATCGCCTATTTTTTCGCTCAAGAAACTAACAATAGATAAACATTCCGTGTAAACAAAAGATATATTAGAGACATACATTTATAGTTGATCGCTGACTATTTACACTGCCGGCGAGGACGCTCTACTAGTTTGTCGCTGAGCGACAAGAGTTATCATAGATAATACGTTAAGCGATACTTGCTCAGCGATGCTCGGTTGGCGGTCAAAACTCACGCCGAGAGACCACATATCGGTCATTTCTTTACAGTGCGGCTTTAAAAGCTTATGGCTCAGTGACATAACAATCTGAACTACACACTCGCTTCCTGTTGCTCGCCAACTTGTTTCTAGGTTCTTGCGCTTCTTGTTAATCGTTGGCGGTGAGAGAAGTGCCTTTTTACCCGACTACGTTGGCGGTGAGAGAAGTGCCTTTTTACCCGACTACGGCAAAGCCAAAGGAGGGTTATGATTTTGACAGGCTATGTATTTATGTATGTTCATTTGTTCCCTCATAGCTCCTTAATTACTTATTAGAACTGGACAAATGAGGTATCGTTAGAAGCGTCTTGATCGTCCGCTGGTTATAAACTATATGACGTGTCACTGAATCTAATGTGGCTCCCTCTAGCCGACATAAAGTACTGTGTTAAAAAATAAATTTGAGATAAATATGCAGTGTTTGGTATCATTGGAAAGGGCGTTACTTGTACATTTGAAATATATATATATTATATATTAATAACGGCACCAAAACATTTTAAATAAAAAAAAAGTAAAAAGCTTGAAAAGCCGTAGTCACACGTTGTTAAAGTGTATGGTGCGTTTCTATGTAACGTGTGACTACGGCTTTTCGAAATTGTTTTATACTTTTTCAGCGTTGTTTTTTGTTGTAGTTGGGTTTTAGTTTTTTTATTGAATGGTTTTCGTATTGAATATGTCTAACAATATCCCAGTCTGTCAATACGTTTACTTTCAAAGAGCGAGTCCTCGCCGGCAGTGTTAGATCATCAATCGAAAGTCAGCGATCAACTATAAATGCATGATCTCTTTTATTTACACGGAATGTTTATCTATTGTTAGTTTCTTGAGCGAAAAAATAGGCGATAGTTAGTCGTTCTCTCGCTGACGGTGGGACTACTGCCTTATCTAAGCGAAGATATACCAGAGACAGTATTATTTACCTGTTTTTTAAAGAAATATTTCAGTAAGACTCGCTAACTGACTAGTCGCAAAAGGGGGCCATTACCGCGCTTCGTCATTATTATACACGTAGCTCCTAAACGACTGCGCGGCCCACTATAAAACTTGGCATGATGCTTAAACATAATATAAGCTTTATTTTCATGACCAACAAAAAATTTAAAAAAAATGCGAACTTCGTCAAAAACGAAAAAAAATATTTATTTTTTATTTTTCTTAGCAATTAAAAATAAAAATTCAAATTATGAGGATATAAAGGTTATTAAATGTAGTATATAACTAAGTGTTCAATGTGTCCCAAAATTACTATTTTTGAACTGATAATGACATTCGAAGTAGTGCATACCTCACGTTTTCTGAAATCTTCAAAGACATATATTTTAAAAACTAAATTTGCAAATGCAAAAATATTTCGTATTTGTATCGAGGATATGTACAGGTATAACATACTAAAATATAAACGAAATCGGAATCCTGAACCTTTTTTCGTTGTCCGCTTCACGTGAAATGCCCCCATCGCTACAATCCTTCGTGTTATTATAGGCTATGTAAATTTAATTGAAAATTTTCACTCGGTATACTCGGGATATTATTTTCTCAAACTTTTTATTGTTTCAAATGTGTTCCCTTAAAGATAATACGTGTAATAACATACTTATAGTATCCAGTTAATACAAGATTGAAGCTTAAATCATTTAGTTACTAATTTTCTTGTTTTAGATTTAGATTACAACGCTATTTTGGCTGGCAAGCTTTTTTAATTTTTTTCAAGCATTATTTACGTGGATGACGTAGTGATCCTCACCGCTCTACACTGCGCTAAGTGTTGAGAATGTGATGCTCACATGGGATCACACTTTGTATGATACATAAATTGTTGTTCTGAGTTCGGATGTTCTTCGTATCCATTTCATCTATGTCTGTGAAAAAAACTATCAATGGATTTTAAGAACCCTATATCAACTTTAGTGGTCCATTCCTTTCTTTCATTACATTAACGAGATCGAATCACCGAGAGAGAGTACCTAAATAGCTAAAACATTGTTTCATTGTCTCGACCGATTCCAATAGAGCGTGGTACTTAAATTTAATGTACTCTAACCTAATGCTATAAAAACAGGTTAATCTCAATACAAGAATCACGCTTATTATACTTAGAGATGTAGCTTGTAGCTACACCGATATCGTTTTTTTTAATTTCGGACATTTAACACACAACGCCATCCCAAGCTAAGCAGAGCTTGTGTTATAGGTCCTAGACAACTGATACAAATACATTATATACTTTTTTTTTTGTAAATACATACATATTATACATAGAAAACACCCATTTGGTAAAGACTATCAATTCTTATTTTCTATTAATTATAAATATTATCAGTTGAAAGTGTTAGTGTTATCATAGTATTCTTTATCGTAATTATATTTTTAATTCAGATTCTAATAGAATTGTCACGTTTCTCGATTTCCTGTTAAATTAATTTCTTATACGCAACGTAAGTAAACATGCAATTTCTTGCTTCTCTTCTCTTGTTTATCTATATCTATATATCTATCTATGTTACATGCAACTCGTGATATATTGATTAACATGTAATTAACTATTTAAATCCATACCAATACTGCATAGAAAGTAAATCTGTTTGTGACAGACAGACAGAGACATATCTATATATGTCTGTCTGTCTGTTACACTTTCATGGCTACATTGCTGCACCGATTTCAATGAAGTTTGGCATGGAAATACTCTGATTCTTGAGAAAGGAAATGGGCTACTCCTTACCGCGATAACCAATATACACACAAGTGGAGTGAGCTGAACTATAATAAAACAATGTTAGGTACTCCAAAAGACTATCGATATTTTTCATTCCCATATTACGTACATCTCTAGCGGGAAATAAAAATCGTAAATGAAGCCATTTGTGCACCGAGGCGGTCCCCGAACGGAATTAAATACCTTTGTCAGGACCGGCCACGTTTATTGTTCTTTTATGTCAGGTGGTAACGTTACTTATTTATTTTATTCGGTCACTGAGGGTAGACGAATTGTCCTGAAGTCAATTTTGGGTCACTATTATAGGTGTGTAATGTAAACTATGTTACAGAAAGATGTAATTGAATACGTGCAAATGTTACGTGATCGACTTCTACGAGTGTTTAAGAATAGCACTTCTAAGTTCTCACTTGAAAAGTATTAGGATTGAAATCAGGATGGCAGTGTACATTGTGGGATTTAAATATTATTATTTATTTAAGTACGGTTGACTTAGTGGTTTAAGCAGTCGCTATGTCTCTTTATACTGCGCCAAGTGTTGTAGGTTCAAATGCCACATAGGACAACACTTTGTGTGATCTACAAATTGTTGTTCTCAGACTGGGTGTTCTTTGTGTCCATGTCATGTATGTTCGTGAAGTCCCCCCTGAAGCAGGATGTATATCATGATGCTGGAGTAGACTTTTTTAATTAGAAACATGATATGCTTGGTATTAAAAATTGAGATTAGTTTTAAATGTATACTAATATTGTGAAGTTCAGGAGTTTGTTTATTTGGTTAAACTCACTAATCACAGGAAATATGGTCTGATTAGAAATATTAACCACGTTACGGGCATTAGGAGACACAGACAAGGTTGTGTAGGTCATCTAGTGACCTTTTGTGTTTGTTAATCATAGACATATTCATCTTATATATAAAATTCTCGTGTCACAATGCTAGTTACCATACTCTTCTGAAACGGCTGGACCGATTTTTATGGAATTTGGTGTGCATATCGGGTAGGTCTGAGAATCCACCAACATCTATTTTTTATACCCCAATTTTTTTATGGCAAAACAACGTTTGCCTGATCAGCTAGTATTTTATAGATATCACTTATAAGAAAACATATAACTTTTATACGTTTTAAATTATGTTACAAATTAAGAATTTATTTCAATACTGTCATTTTAAAAGTATATTCAGAATGACATTCAAATTCACGATTTTTCTTATAACTAGATAAATTGTAGAGCACCTACAAGACCTTTATTTATTTATCGAAACTTTCCTGTCCCCAATTCAATTCTAAATAAGATTTAACCTGCAAAATAGAATCACTTGGGTAGTCCACATTATTTCCTGTCCATTAACCCTTGGCTGCAAACCATATTACTGCAATTTCCTTTCAGCGCCGCAGTTTATTCAATTTATTTATTTTTTCACGGGTCAGTGTAAGGAAACGTCTTGTTATCGTAGGATGTTAAGGTGAATGGTACCTCCATTGTGTCATTTATTTACACTTAAGGTAACTTTGAAAAACTGTAACAAATGTGTTGGTAATATTTGTTTAAATATGGCTTCATCAACAACCCATAATGTCTCACTGCTGGGCTCAGGTCCTCTCAGGATAGGGTTAAGGCCATAGGTCCCCACGCTGGCCGAGTGCAGGTTGGGGACTGGTGAGACAATGTTTTGGCTACGTAATCTTGCCGTTGAATGTTTTTAAGTCGCCCAAAGGTCTCCAACTAAGTTATCCTATGATTACAACCGAGACCGACTGCTTAACGTGACTTCTGAATCACGGAGATGATTAACTATGTACAAATAACAAAAAATAAAGTTATGGAACCCCCTAGAGATCACGTACTTCTATCTTCAATTGTGATAACACTTACGATAACGTATTATGATAATTGTGGATAATTGAAAAGGTTTTATCTGTGTTTATCAAAAAATATAAACATTAATAAATTACGTAATCCTGAATATCTTAAATTATTATCAAAGGTAATATACACTATCTTCAAAAATTTATTCGAAAATTAAGAACAATTAATTTGAAATTTTATATTTATTTATTAAGTAAATCTAGATAAAATAATTTAAAAAACATTGAAGACCTGTCTTTAAATCAAGATGTTTCTTTTCTATATTCAATTATGTGTTTTGTTTTATAAGATGACAAAAAGACGGTTGCGCCCCCGGGTGGGCTCGAACCACCAACCTTTCGGTTAACAGCCGAACGCGCTAGCCAATTGCGCCACGGAGGCTATGAGGTCAGTCATGAAATAAATAGTTTAAGAGCTGTCTCGTTCCTCAAGAGTGCTATTTACAAAAATACCAAGTGAATTAATTAACATATCACATTTGACAGTTTATCTAAAACAAATTGTGTTTATAATAATAATTGAAAGCGGTTTATACTGTAAATTGAATTAATTAATTTTAAAAAATCTAATATTTTTATATTAAGATATAACTATTCATTGTTATCCATACTCATATTTAATAAAAAAATTGAAAGTAAGTCTGTCTGTCTGTCTGTTACTACTATTTTTGATATTTTTTTCATTTAAGTTTTATTATGTAATAATGTATCTACTTTAGCTATCATTATCACCTTTCACTTCTTGAAACAGAAAATTTCCAGGGTCAAAATAAAAATTGGTAGTCTCCGAATTACACACTTGACTAAATAAATATAGAAAACTAAAATTTTAATGAAATATTTTTATTCCAAAGTTTGCGTGAGTTCATAGATCTAGTTCACTACCTAGCGAAACCGACAGATGGTTTGTCGTGCAGCAGGTTTTTTTAGATGTACTTTACTAAATAAACAATAAGAGTCTAAAGGACACTTAAACATGTTTCGTTTTACTAAATCCTACAACCTTGTTGAAGCGTCACCATACCAAAACATAACTAAAATTGACCCAGCTGCTATAACATGTAATCATGCATAAACATTAAAAATAATTATACAATACTCGTCGACAAGAAATATAGACATCCATTTCCAACAGATAAATCTCAAAGGAACCGGAAAATTAATTGCAAAGGCATATTTTTAAAACAAAACTCAAAAAATGAACAACTGGCAAGCATATCAAAGATTACCTTTTGGCATCAAAGTCCCATCTCATTAATATACCTTTTGATGACGTCAGAGAGTGAGACGGAGTAATCATTCGCGACAAAAGATATTCCCTGAGGTGGCGTCAGTTTGTATGTAATTGTTTATGCGGGCGGCAAACGTCAAAGAAATGTATGTGGACTATGAATTAGTATGATAAATATGGGATATTTTTTCTACTTTATACGACATGGCTGTTCTTTCGAACATGGTAAGGAGTTTGTCAATAATTTTAAGAGAAGATAAGTAAACCAGAATGTTTGTTCTCATTGTGGAGTCAAGTGAGTTTGTCTGCACGTTTGGCCTAGTGGTTTAACGGTCACCACACCGTTTCCTACTTCACCAAGTGTCGTGGGTTCTAATTCCACGTAGGACAACACATTGTGTAATCCACAAATTGTTGTTCTGAGTCTGGGTGTTCTTTGTGTCCGTTTCAGGTATGTTTGTAAAGTCCCCCGCGACACAGGATTTATTCCGAGTGCGGGAGTTGTCTTTTTAAAAATAAAATAAAAAATCATTGGTGAAGAATCATTGAAATCATCATCATCTAATCAATTTTATAGTAAGTTAGATTGAAACATGTAGATATGGATTTAAGCCAACAATCCCTCATAAAATGTATTATTGCTTAGAAGCACTTACTTATTTTAATTAAAGTAAACCTAATAGCTTACGTGCTACTGATACTTAGTGAGTATATTAATGTCTGAAAACAATATATAAATATATATCCCTTTTTAAAACAAAGTATTACTGCCTCGATGGAGCAGTAGTAGCGTATGCGACTACTGTGTATGACGTCTTGGGTTTGATTTCCGAGTCGAAACCAATGTTTTTGTCATCTGCAAATATTGTTTTATAAGTTTAGGTGTTTTTATGTATAATATGTATGTATTTACAAAACATTAAGTATTTATGTATTTATATCAGTTGTCTAGTATCCATAATACAAGCTCTGCTTAGTTTGGGATTAGATGGCTTTGTGTGTTAGGTGCATGATATTTTGTCTGAAAAGTATTAATGAAAAGCCCTTTAAAGAACATTTTACTGTAATTTAACCTTGTCTTGCAAAAGCCATGGTTACCATAGTGGAACTCCATTGATCAGACCGCCAAAGACAAACCACTCTAAAAGGCATCCGGCGGCGTCTGCTTCCGCGTGCACGCACCTTTAATGAACTAAAAACACAACCTTAGAATGTTTGCATACTGTAAGTAACAGCAGTGGATTGACTTGCAAATAGACGCCTAATATTTATATATATTAAGCCACATATTAACGAAAGCAAAGCAACGACGGCGCGGTCAGTACCTGGATGGGTGACCGCTAGTGGCACGATACCATGAGTGTCTCCGTGATTCGGAGGTCACGTTAAGCAGTCGGTCCTGGTTGTTATCATAGGATAACAGTGGTGAAGCTTAGTTGGAGGCCTTTGGGCGGCTTAAAAACATCCAACGACAAGATTACGTAGCCACAGCGTTGTCTTGCCCGTCCACAACCCGCAGTTGGCCAGCGTGGGGACGTATGGGTTGTTGATGATGATGATAAAATACATCAGCATTCTATTTATACAACATGTATACACAATCACGATGTTTTAAAGAAAACAAGACTTAGACACAATACAATTTTTTTTTATGTTGCCAAAGTGACTCTACTCTGCCTGATGGAACGCATAAGCAGAATCCAAGAGTGGTGGTCACTATATTCTTTGCGAATGCAGACAATGCAACAATGCAGCGTGATGACCCACATGGCCACATGCATATGGCATACTATGAAACATTGACTATACATCATCATCAACAACATAAATAAATTAATTAATTAACAACCTTTAACAGTCTACCGATGAACATAATATTAAACGTTGATTGTAAATAAACAATAGACACACACTTATTTACTTATTTTAGATACTGAGCTGTTCAAAACTGTAACGGACTTTTTCGTCCGACTTCCGTAGAGACAGATTGTAACTTTCTCGCTTAAGTGGTCTTTTTAAGTTGCTCTTTACTTTAAAAATAAAGGATTTTTTATTTCCAAGATTATGATTATCTTTACAAGCATCACTATATTGTGGGAAAGACTAGGCTTCTTATGACAAAAATTCTGTTATTTTCCTATGTTGTTGTGCCACGTAAGCAAGTTCTAAGTAAATCTAGTATTAAAACTAGTTCTGTACTAGAATGGTATGATTTGAATAAGCTTCCTAGAGAAGGCTCATCTCAGCTTGCTAAGCCTTCTCTGAGCTTTAGAAGGTACTATAAATGTCTGGCGAAAACTTCAACTGCCTTAAATACAGTGTCATAGTATTACAATAATCATTTGTTTTTTATTACATGGAAATAGGGTCTAAAATGATGCGTTGTTTTTTTGTTCTTCTCCATCGAAATGAGAAATGGGGTATGAATGAATATTTTATACGTTATTACTGTGAGGCTGTACAGAAAATATTTTTGTTTTGTGGAAATATGAAAAATCACTTTGTCGGAAAGCCGAATGATTGGAATTTTTTTTTTTTTTATTATGCAGGAGCAAACGAGTAGAGAAAACTTAATGATGATAACTAATGATACCAAAATAGGTGCATTTGCCATCTTTGATCTTTAATGGATGAAAAAAAAAACTTCGTTTAAAAAAACCGACTTCAAAAACTAAATAGTATAAAATAACTTAATTTGTAAGTGCTACCTATTCATAGGTTTGAAGTTAGTGCCAAGCCAAATGTGGTACCAAAGTAGGTACCACACTCGCTATATTTCGAAACGAACGTCAACGACGTCACCGACGCTTCGGTTGTTTTGTTCTACGCGAAGAGCAGCTATCCCGCTCAAGGTCACGCGCGGCGAGTGCGGTACCTACTATTACATTTTGGCTTGGCACCGACTCATATCCGTTTATTGAAGACGTCTTCTCATCATCTTGTGAGTCACATATTTATGACATCAGGCATTTTTATAAATTGTCCCATCAGATTTCCTCTCTGTATTATATAAAACAGTTTAGTCGAAATCAATTGTTGCCTGTGAATTTTCAGACTAAATATCTTCGATAACACTATACTGAGTTTACTATCTCAATAGTTAAATGAAAAAAAGTATTCAAAAAACTTTAAGTACATCAATATTATTTTGCAACACAACAATCAATAACCATTTTAAATAACTTTCAACCTAAGGACTGGTTTACACGTGAACGCATCCCTAATCCCGTGACGAGACGCCCGAGAATTGTGTTAAGGTCTTTAGTTGTACCTTTTATTAAAGCTTAGCATTTCAAAAACCCCTATCTCCCTGACAATAAGACGTACTATCCCTTGGCACAGGTATATTCAGTTATTTGACAATACAGTTTCGTGGTTACGTTTCCATTAATATAATTTGCAGTTATGTTGAACTTTATCTCAAGGGATGAAGACAGGTTTTCCTCACGTAAGTTGTAGTTTTTTGTCGGTTGGTAAGTGAATCTTTTAGGTTATTGAATGCCGGAATAAGCGAGGGATGTTTAGCCGTATTTGCGGGTAACGATTTACCTTGTTAAGTTTTGTGTGCCGTGTAATGTGGTGCTCAGGATTATATTTTTGGTAAAAATCCTGGGCTTCTTATAGTAAATACTTACAGAATAATGATCTACTATTCATTTTGTATGAGGTATTGAAATATATCTAAAACGGTATATTATCTTTTGTACTTTAGCTCTATTCGTCAGCATGGAAGTCAAATGCCTTGTTGTCCTAGAAAGAGTGCCCCCTGCAATCTCAAGGTCGCTGGACAGACTAGTGGTGGTGGGTTTTGGCGGTCCATTAAATAAGTGTGGATAACAATTCAGTAGAAAATAGTCTACAGATATTGTGCAGCGAACCCTGACAGTTGCCAGAAACCCATGATCATGATAGCCATGACCGCTCCCCTATGAAGAAGATTATCTTTTACAAAATCGAATAAAGATACGACTCAAAAAGTGAATACTGTAGCTAGCCTAGTGCTTATAACGAAACCCAAGAAGGTGTTTACTAGAAATATCAGGAACTAAGAATACCTGATGTGTTAACGTAAGTTTTGGTTGGTGGGTATGCAATATGCAGCCTCAAATTCTTTTTAAAAAAATCTAGGGATATTGGTTGATTGGATTCTTTCTGCTAAGTTACCGTATGCGGATTGAGTATTATCCGGCTATCAAAATAGAGTCGTAAGACTGTTGAACTAGGCACTTGAACACACAGTTCTCTTCGAGCCAGACATTTGTCACTATTTATCCTACAATCCTATACAATTTTCAAAACATTATTTTCTCCTTAGAATCGTTGCATTATTGTGAATACTAAAAATTGAAAGAATTTACGTTCTATTTGGAGACAGCAGTTTACACCAAGCCATATTCTCGGTGTCTCAGGTGTCGTGTACACTCACACCGTGAATTGAGATTGGCTCATAAACGCTCTGAAATATAATGAAACAAGATAATTTGGACACATCTGTTTTCGAATTTTAAAGCTTTTTGAGGTGATATTGCTTAATTTAAATTGGGTTTCAAAAGTATTTTATTATCGAGTTAGATTTCTCTTGAATACTTTCAAGTTTCGTGATTCATATTTATTACAACGATAAAACTATTATATATTCATTCATACTAATATTATAAATTTGGAAGTAATTTTGTTTGTCTATTTTGCTTTGATGGCTAAACTGCTAGATCGATTTGGATGAAATTTACAATTGAGATTTTTTTATTCTTGAGGAAGATATTGGCTACTATTTACTGCGATACACAAAAGCTAGTCTAGTGTCATATTAAGTAAAAAAAATATTACCTCCATAAATTCAGCTAGATGAAACTATAAGAGTTGAGCAAATATTTGTAAAGTAGTAGTAGTAGTAGTACATAAGTACTAGGTACAATAGGTACTATAATATTTCAATTTATAATGGTCAAATTGTAACAAAACAAAACAAAACAAGACCGACTGACAGAGACCGCTATATAGTCTCCTATAATTATATACATACTATACATAGTAATAACCAGCATCGTTTACCGCAATCAGTACCTTTCATTGCTTTTGTATATTGACCATGGCAACCATCACAAAGAAAATTCATTATCATAAAAACTAATTGATACATTCCGGGAACGCAAAAATGCATGAAATTGACCTGACTCAAATAAGTTAAGAAATGAAATATCATATTTTTACACATTAACCGATAACAATATGTCCAATTAAAATAACCCATCGCAATATTTCTTCAATTAATTAACGTTATTATTCTAAACCGTTCAAACGTTACCCTTACGCACTGCATCCCTTGCCCGAGGGTGAAAAGCATGCTGTCGGGGTGAAAATAGGTCATGCAGACATCGCCTTTAATCTGTTTAATTAACATGGAAAAAAGGTTCGATTTCACCCCCTCGGATTACAGCTAATGATGTGTTAATCATAATGGCAGGGGTATTTTGTGAAAAATTCTGTGCTCTAGGGAATATGCCTTATTTTCATTACAAATGTTGTTTACGACATTTTTATTAAGCTATTGCATAGCTTTCATCGCGGACTTTGAGGCCTTTGAGCGCGGCGGCTGATTCAAGAAATTCCGTAACGTAACGAAAATAAAACCTGTCTGTCTCTATTTATTAGGAATAGTTTAAACCTTTTATAGTATGCTATGTAACGAAACCATGACGCTACTTAAAAAAGTGATCAACGCCATCTAGTGACGATGATGGTACTAATTTAATAGTTTATAATTGCATAAGTTGATAAAAAATGCTATGCAATAGCTTTACCGCGGCAGTCCCCGAGTGCCACACGTCTTTTTTTTATGAAATAAGGGGCAAACGAGCAGACGTATCGCCTGATGGGAAGCGATTACCGCCGCCCATGAACACCCACAACACCAGAGACGTCACAAGTGCGTTGCCGGCCTTATATATTTGTTTTTAGTGTGGGACGTCCACAGGACAGGTGGAGTGACGAATTGTGGAAGATGGTTTGCAATAGCTGGATGCGAGAAGCCCAAAATCAATAACAATGGCGTGCAATGGGAGAGAGACTTATGTCTAGCATAGACTGCAATAAGTTGATAATGATGATGATATATTTGTTTAGATTTTTCCTTTTTTATATAGAACTGAGATTTGAATACATAACACGGACTTTTTATCTTCGATATTATTTTCTGCTGGTACAGCTCTCAGTATATATTCGGTGTGAGAAATAAAGTGATCAATATATTCTGATTTATTTACACCAGATGCCTTTTATGTTGCCTTAGCGACTCATCTTCTATTGAAAAAAATGCAATAGTAATCTTCAAGAGATTGACAATGTAAAAAAGATATGGTAAAATAAAATATTATTATTTATTACTCGGAATGTATAGCCTCGAGGTATTTAATTTCCCAAATTTACAAATCAAATAATATAATAGGTAGGTCGTTATAGATTACTATATAAAAGAACCTCAAAAAAAATGTACCGCAGGCTCATAAAAACATCAAAATGACTATACTCTTCTTGTCAACTCCATATCATTTTCCACTTATCTACACACAGGATTAAATCACAAACAACTTACCACAAAATACGAATGGCACATCAAAATATATTCCTCAAACGAAAAACCACATAAGCGTAACAATAACAAATTCTGGATTTCTGCAAAGGGATCTTCAGATCGTCGCGCGTCACTGGATTTATGACAAATTGCCTGTCCTCAACCCTTGCAGGTATGTATGATTTATTGTGTGAATACAATAAAAATACTGCATACTGCTATGAAAAAGTTAAAGTGTGGTTTCAAATTATGTACTCCAAATTGTTATATTATGGAATTGGGTCGGATACTGAAACTATATGTATTGATGCTTGGAAATTGTATATTAAAAAGCGTGAGAATTTTCATTGTGTGATGTAATATCAATAGTAACAAAAGTTCAGTTTCTTTAGGATAGATGGCGTTGAACTACATTTTTTAATTACTGTCTGGGGTTCATTTTTATTATTATTATTATGTTTGGAAAAGTTTCAGGTGACCCTTCTGCTCTTTACCCTACTTTATCATTTAAAAAAAACAAAATCCCACCAAAAACATTTTCATGTAAAATGTTGCCAAGACGACTGCATATGGGTTACCCTGTGAAAAAGATATCAGATCTCATGTTGAGCCAAGGTTCTGTATCTACACGCCCTAACTCTACCAACCCTAACTTCATAAACTCTACATCTCAGTAAAAATGTATGCATATGCAGTCGTCTTGGCAACATTTTACATGAAAATGTTTTTGGTGGGATTTCATTTCTTTTTGTAAGTTTCCTTTTTTTTATTTTTTTGGGCTGTAATTCTTGTACATCTTATTTCTTCTTTCGAAAAAGTCAGTGTACTAAAAATAAAACCTCTTGCATAAACATTTGTGAAAGTCTCATACAAACTTTCACCCCCCAAATTTGGGGGTTGGGGGCAAAAGTAATAGGTTTATGAATTTTTTTGTTGTTTGTATACTAAACTTAGTTTACATACCAAATTTCAGCTTTCTAGCACTTCAGGAAGTACCCTAACAGTTTTGATGATCATCAAAACTGTTAGGGTACTACTAGGGTACTACTAGGGTACTATAAAATCTATAAAATCTAAACTATTAGAGTTATGCAATTGAAACTTTGTACGTTTCATTAGTCTATTGGTAACATCATATTCTGAAAATTTGAACGATCTGGTATATCGGGAACCAAAGTTATGGGGGTTCAAAAAAACGACGAAACGCTTCGAGAAAAGGTAGATAGTGCCCTTGCGCTACGCTTGGCTCGTCTTGGCGGGGGCACGACCGTGCCCCCAGATAATTGTAATTAATAGTCTCGATTGTCGACACTCGAGGGAACTCGTTGAAATACATTCTAGAATTAAACTCACTTGTACTTTTTCCACTAAGAAGTACAATGGAATATGTACAAGTAAATTTAATTTTAGAATGGTACAAAATAATTATGTGAGTGTTTACTTTTTGCCTACTTAGATCATTCAGGTTTCAAGAAAAGAAGTTCTTTAGATAATATTTTCCTTATTTAGTTATAAAACATTACACATGATCATTTTGATCGTAGCCAAAAAACTAAAATGGGTCGTATCATTCGATTATGTTACACTATAATTCAATTACATCTCCCTTTTTTCGGATTTATCCGAATTTAGTACAATTTACTTCGATTTACCAGAAATAGTTGCATTTAAACGGATTTCGGGGAAACAGGATTAAGAGGGGTGAATATTTTTGGCAAATTTCATTATATTAATGTATTTTAGATTTCGTGTCATTTTGGTTGATTGATATTTGAGTATTTGGTTTTATTTGAAAACATAGATAACAGCTGTCTGAGAATTTAATGATCACTATTAGTAATGAATAAGAGCTCTTGAACAAATTAGTAATTGATTAGCAATATAATGATCTTTATTTCACACACAAAAAATATAAATAATTAATATTGTCCGTGTGATGATGGATTCAGAATACAAAGATATACCGTGGGAGAGCCACGCTTCGGCATGTATGGACCGGCTTGACCAAAGTGATACCACGGCCTCACAGAAAATCGGTGTGGAACAGCGGTTGCGCTGTGTTTCACCGAGTGAGGATACCGGAGGCCACACCTCAACCCCTCCCCCCATCCCTCTCCCCACCCCCCAAAGGCTGGAAACGCATTTGTGATGCCTATGGTGTTGCGGGTGTCCATGTGCGGCGTTAATCGCTTACCATTAGGCGATACGTCTGCTCGTTTGCCAGCCTAATCTATTAAAAAAAAGTTTAACAAATTATATTATAAAAAAACCTTCCTCAAAAATCACTCTATCTATTGGTAGAAACCGCATACGTGCAGTAGCTTTAAGGTTTTCGCGAACATACTGACAGACGCGGCGGAGGACTTTGTTTTATGATATGTAGTGATTAATAATAGGTCTTTATAATATTTATAATAGGTATTTTTTTTATTTCTGTTATTCGAAGTAATCACCCATGCAATCGACGCATCTTTGTCAACGCATTGGCAGTTTATTGATGCCCTTCTTGTAAAAATCAGCTGGACGGGAGGCAACAAACTCTTCAAAGGCATTTTGTACTGCCTCTCGGGAATTGAATTTTTTACCCACTAAAAAGTCTAAATTTTGGAAAAAGTAATAGTCGGTAGGTGCAAGGTCTGGTGAGTATGGCGGATGAGGGAGAGCTTCCAACCCCAGCTCTTGCAGCTTGGAGTCTGTCTGTTGCGCAGTATGGGGTCGCGCGTTGTCGTGAAGGAGCAGTGGGGACGACCGATTGACCGAAGCTGGTTGCAGATGTGCAAGCTTCTCCATCATTCTCTCCAGTTCTTCACAGTACACATATGCATTAATGCTCATGCCGTTTTGTAAAAAGCTGTGGTGAATCACACCCGCACTAGACCACCAAACAGTGACCATCACCTTTTTAGGGGTCATTTTTGGTTTAGGGCATTGCTTTGGTGCTGAACCAGGGTCTAACCAACTTGCTGAGCGCTTTCGATTGTCAAACAGAATCCATTTTTCGTCGCACGTAACAATTCGTTTCAAAATTCCTTAATTTCTTTGCCTGTTGAGCAGCGCAAGGGAGGTCTCGACGCGTACGTTGCGCTGGCGATCGTTAAGGTCGTGGGGCACCCATCTATCAAGCTTTTTTACCTTGCCAATTTGTCGCAAATGGATCAATATTGTTTTGATGCTTACATTAAAAGCTGCTGCTAGCTCAGCTGTAGATTGAGTTTCGTCAGCTTCCACAATCGCCTTTAATTCATTATTGTTTACCAAATTCTCCGGACGACCACGAGCTTCATTTTTCAAGTCAAAATTTCCAGAACGGAACCGGGAAAACCAATAACGGGTTGTGCGTTCGTTTGTACAGTTCTCTCCGTAAACGTTTTTGATGTTACGTGCCGTTTGTGTCGCGTTGGTGCCACGACGGAACTCATATGCCATAATTACACGAATTTTTAAAGTATCCATTATGACGAAAAATG
This sequence comes from Diaphora mendica, assembly GCA_949125395.1. Taxonomy (NCBI): domain Eukaryota; kingdom Metazoa; phylum Arthropoda; class Insecta; order Lepidoptera; family Erebidae; genus Diaphora; species Diaphora mendica. The sequence goes on along the minus strand of OX421331.1, from coordinate 4,209,034 downwards.
TTCAAATGTAATGGAAATACAACGCTAATCAAAAAACAAAAAACTGAGTTTGTAAATAGAATGTCATGGTTTTAAAACAAAATTAATTTGAATTTAGAATACAGAGCCATTACAAACTTTTTTTTATTTGAAATGACCAGTACTGAAGAACGGCAATTTCATAGGTAAAGACCTAATATTATCTGTGTGGTGACGGATTGAGAATACAAAGTGTCACCATCTCCATTCATTTTATGGATGTTCGATACCAAATCATTCATTGGTATGTGTAGTATAAACTATAGTGTTGTAATGGCAACACTGGGGTTTGTCATGTTTGACAGTTGAAATGTCATGTCACTCGGTTTGTTCACCAGTGATCGGTCTGCGAGTGTTTAGCTTATATCTATGCGCCGTATAAGCCTATTCACAAGGTTTCCTTCCACTCCAGGGGGAAAGTAGATAGAACAAATGTCGTAAGAAATGACTAAGGGAACAAACTAAGCACTCACTGTAAAAAGAAGGAACACTTGAAATAATCCCTATACCAACCCGTCTGGCCAGCGTGGTTGACCAAAACCTTCTTTCGAAGGAGAGGCTTATGTCTAGCAGTGGAATATTAAAGGCTGTCGTTGACGATGTCCATGTGGTGACTGGTTAAGAATACAGCCTTGTCACCAGCCCTACTGATCCTATGGGTGTCATAAGAGACTACTATGGAAGAAGGCTACCCAGAACAACATCACTGCAAAGAGAATGAAACAACCCAAGGGCCAAAATCTTTTTTTTTATGGAATAGGTGGCAAACGAGCAGACGTATCGCCTGATGGTAAGCAATTACCGCCGCCCATGGACACCCGCAACACCAGAGGCGTCACAAGTGCGTTGCCGGCCTTTGGGGGACGGGCGAGGGGGAAGATAGGGATATGGGCCTCCGGTATCCTCACTCACTCGGTGAAACACAGTGTAAGCGCTATTTCACACCGGTTTTCTGTGAGGCCGTGGTATCACTCCCGTCGAGCCGGCCCATGCATGCCGAAGCGTAGCTCTCCCACGGTAGGTCTCTTAGGAAAAGCCAAATGTTGACTGTTAAAGACAGTTATGTGATCTGAGTGTACACTGAGATAGCCCAGGTCAATCTCTAATAAGGGGTATAAAAAAGGGGTAATACGTAAGTATATCTTTTTTAGCAAGTATTTTTAATTACATATAAGAATCCTTTACAAAATAAAATCGTTCATGTCATTATTACGAGTCACTAAGTCATAAAAGAAAAACACTGAATATAATTTACTAAAACGTCCTCGTGACGAATCTTACATAGAAAGTAAAGTTTTAAAAATTTTAAATAAACTGCTTTATTTCTGATTGCCTACAATATTCACTTAACCTTATATAAAATACAACTTTACTATTCAAACCTTAAGACTACTTACGTATTAATCAATACTCAATAAAGTAAAATTAATGTCCGAAGCAAATAGGAAATCGAACAAACTCTGATTCAATCCTTTAACCATGTCATGTTCAGAAGCTCCCATTTTTGATACCAAATCAATAAGTTCATTTGCAATAACAATTCTAAGTGCTGCGGTGTCATTATAACTACCACTTTTCCAGTATCATTATTTTCTTGAACGGCGTTAATGACTACCGCTGTAATAATGACAAGAAACCATACAATCATAGCCATGTTACAATGTGGTATAAGCGCCAGCTGCCGTAGTATTGCGTTCGGTATACCCCTGCTTCCAGAGTAGATTTTGTATTGAGGTATATTGTAGAAATACGAGGAGGGTCATATACAGCATGTGTTATTTTCAACTGCCACCAATTTTGTGACAATTTATCTTCTTATTGTAAATATCTCTGATTTATGAATAACACGAGTTTACATTCGACGTTGTCTTAATATAATTTATTTGAAAGTAACACTTTTTTACAATATGTCACAATAAATATTTTTAAGTAAAAACACGAAGAATATCACATAATTATGTTTCGTTTATAGTTTCCATACAGTTTATTTACAAAGTGCAGAACCTAAGTTTGCGGAAACTAAAATGCACTTTAATATGAAACTTAAACTGACTGTTACACGAGTTATAATTGACCATTATGAGTGTTCACAATGAAAGCACTAGGTTACCTGTACGTCTGCGTATACGCAATAAAACTGATGTTATAATGTTACAGAAATGAATGTTTACGCACATGAAATAATACAATAAAATTTCATAACAGTGACATCAATATTTCTGTTAATTTTAAAATATCTGACATCATGTGTTCACCAGAAGTATAATAAAATAACTATCGATGTTTTCAATTATGTTATAACTTATATACGTTGGATATTATGATCTCATATTGTGGGTGTCTGTGACTGTCCGTTGGGATCTTCAAATACTCCTGATGCCTGAATACTCCTGGAGCAGAAAATTCGAATGGAATTTTCCACCTCGTCAACAATAATAATAATAAAAGCCTGTAAATAAATTGCACAGCCTGTATCTAACAATATAAACGAATGAATGTTGCATGACGTTTCCCGCGCTGATATTATTTACCGCCCCCGGCTATAAACCTGTCGCCGATGAAGACAAACGGCTATAGACAGTATGGACATCGGTCGAAGCTTTTTTGCTTGACCCTACTTAAGGTCATTGGTGAAGAATTATAGATGATATTGTCCGGTAGCCGGAAACCTCAAAAATAATAAAGAAAAAGATTTGGGTCTTTTTTGGGATTTATAGCATTAATTGTAAAAAGAAGATTGCTGTTTATTCCTCAGTGAATTGTATTTTTAAATATATACTATCTGACCCGGCGAACTTCGTACCGCCATTTTTACATATCTGTCTCAACTTCCCACAGGCAGTGTACAGTCGCGAACAAAAAAAAATACTTTTCCTATTATGTTTTATTTTATTTCTTTCTAGCAAAAAAAAATGAATGAAATCGTACTATGTGTTATTGAATTACAACTAAGTACATCTTTTGACTTTCATCCCCTCTCTCTAGGAAACCGTTCTGAATTTCGGGATAAAAAGTATCCTATGTCCTACCTGGTAGTATGAACTCAAATCGTGCTAAGTTTCATTTGAATCCATTCAGTAGTTTCGGCGTGATGCGCGGCCAAGATACAGACAGACAGACAGACCGACAGACAGACAAAAATGAAAAAGAATACATTGTTTTGGCTTCAGTATCGATTATAGAGAGCCCTCCAAAATTTTTTTTCTAAATATCTTTAATGTACAGCATTGGACCTGTTACATTTTTATTATAAGTATAGATTAATAAGACTCTGTGTTAGTCAGAGATTTAAGCGCTTATTTTCTCAGGTGTTGATGGGCACCAGCAGCTATTCCGGTAGACTATTAGAGAAGTTGTTGGATATCGGTCAAAAGTTTCAATGTCAGGCAAGTCCCTTAGATGTTCGGCCTACTATAATAAGGGCCAAATTTATTACTTACTGAAAAGTCGCTGATAAATTATAGAGTGTTCTTAATTCCTCACCATACGGACGGTTATTTATTTCTAAAATTTAGTCAGTACTTTAAGTACAAAAAACATACATAATTATATAGACACATCTATGTAATGATTATTATTTTTACGGTAATTAACACGATCACTTATTTCAAGGTATTACATGCCTCTGTTTTGCCTGACGTTTCTCTTCTTCGCGATAATTCCCGTAAAAATAATAATAATATCATGGAACGCGAAAGTTTAAAAGTTAACACATCTATATCTATACTTATAAAATACAAGTCCTGACTGACTGATTCATCACCGCATTCATATTAAAGTTAGGGTCATGAAATTTTGTGAGTAGGTTCGTTTTATTAAGTAGACACCCACTACGGAAAGAATTTTGGAATTTCTATTCCTAAGGGGGTGAAATAGGGGTTGAAAGTTTGTATGGAAGTCCGTCATTTCTTAAGTTAGAAACATGAAACTTTATTTTTGGGCTTAACTGGTTTTGGCTTTACTGATTAAAAATGAGTATATACGAATTTAAGCGGATATTCTATCCCTAAGGGGTGAAATAGGGGTCGACGTTTCGTATATAAGTTAGTCTGGCAGTCCGTTAGTTTTGAAGTTAGTAGCCTGAAACTTTGTCTTCAGGCTTTTGATTACAAATAAATGAATACTTAAAACAGCATTTATGGGAATTCTACTCCTGAGGGGTTTAAATATATATATAATCAACTTCCACGCGAGCAAAGCCGCGGGCAACAGCTAGTCTATATATAAAAATGAATTGCCGTGATGTATGTTCGCGCATAACTTCCGATCGGCTGCACCAAATTAAATAATTCTTTTTTTATGTGTTCGTTATTGTCAGGACAAGGTTTGTACAAGAAAAGTTAAAAGATAACGGGAAAAGTCTTTTTTTTGTCCGCGACTGTACACTGCCTGTGGGAAGCTGAGACAGATATGTAAATATGGCGGTACGAAGTTCGCCGGGTCAGCTAGTTACTAATATTAACAAGAACATACAACGCAGAGTAAAGTCTTCTAACAGCCATATTAGTTGACATCCACTCAATCAAATTATCTATAAAAATGCATTATATTCCCAAAAATTTGTAACATGTTTGAATGATCTATTACACCACCCCACAACATACGTATGTACGTAATTATATATATGGAGGGGTCGATCTGTTGGAGTATCATTGTGAACACTCAAAAATGTCTCAGGGATTGAGACAGATGGCCGACTAAGAAGCCCTTGAAGGAAATTATCATTTTTCGTATCACTCTTATACCCGGATGAAGTGTAATAGCTTTTGGTATTTTTGAAATCTGTAGTTTAATGTTGGATTATAAGTTATTTTCTTAATAGTAGAGGAGGACAAACGAACAAGTGCGTCGCCTGATGTTCAGTGACCACCGTACACCAACAACTTCTTGAGTTTCAGGTGTCCATTGACAAAGCAAGCGTAGTGTAAGGTGCCCTGCGATACAATGGCCTGACAATTTGAAGAAAGTGGTGTGAAGCGGATGGATGTAAACTGCCCAATACCGGGATAGTTGGCGCTCTTTGGTGGACGGCACTTCGGCAGTGGACTACGATTGGTTGATTTCCTAAACAGTGGTAGGCGGCAAAAATATGTTATCACCCTTTAAGTCCCTTCTCCAGAATAAGGGGAAAGAAGGGTTTAATCTCACTCAATAGGTGAAAGCTACAAAAAAATGCTTCACAACAGCGTTTTTCTGTGTGGTCGTTCTATCAGTCTGATCGAGTTGGCCCGAGAGTGTTGTTAATGTGTGTTGATCTATGACCTATCTAAGAGTCTTTACGTAAGAAACAATTTCAAAGACTCTCCAAATATATTTTTATACATATTTCTTAACTTAAGACGACTCAGTTGCAACAAAAAAGGAGTGATACCTCTTGGAAAGTTGTTGATTGGCCCAGGCATATAGTAATGATTTTCTAATAATTCATATAGTTGAATATATGCTAAAACAGATTATTACTATGTGTGTGTTGATCATGCCTTTAGCGTTATTACGTTAGGAATGATTCGAAACAATATAAACGAATTTTATGAAATAAAGATAGGTATTTTAACTTTGACTTCAATTTTAATTGATTAAAATATTAATCCAAATCCCTATGGTACCACGCATACGAGGGCCATTTCACCCAAGTCTTATTTGCATATAACATATTCTGACGTATCTCGGCACGTGCCCACTGACGTTTCACGCAGATTACATTTATTTTCAATCTTCATTCTTGATTGAATGCTGAGATTTGCATACTGTTTGGATTTTTTAATAACTGTCAACGTATAAGTTGTCACGGTAGTCTTGTAAAAGGATTTAATGTAATTTATTTGACGATAAATGTGTTTGTCACATTTGTAAGGAAAAGTTACAGAATTCACACATTAGTTGGGTATATTATCTTTGATTATTGGTTACATAATCCTATACACAAAACTCAATCGTCTGATGTAAGTGATTATACGTGGTCATAATAAACTTATTTCAATTCCGTCAATTTCATCTTCAGAAGAAAAAGTCTTGAGGTTAAGGCTATTGAGCCCGCGTTGAGATGGAGAATTTGGTACAAGTTTGTTCGCAACTATCTGTGCTCAAGATAGGTTCGTATTCATTTAATTTCTTTCAAAGTATGTACTAACAAAGTAATTGGTCAAAACTCGATCAAAGCCCTTCCAAATATGAACAGCTTACTTGCACACATGCAACGATACTACAAATATAATTAATTAAAAATTTTAAAACTGTAAGAGATCCTCTTCAAGATTAGAATAAGCAAAATTTTAAGTTTTAGGAACAAAGAACTATTTTTCAGGTAAAACCGGTTGAACTACACACATCAAAAGTGTCTGGGGATCAACATATTTATGTGTCTAGGGATCAACATATATTTTTGCAATAACTTTTCTCCTGATTGATATTAATTAAAATTTTCTTTAAGGATTCATCAAATAAAGTGTTTTCGTTTGTCACAGTAACGATAAACCAAGTCACCTTTGCATGAATAAAGAAATTTGCCATTTTCCTAATAAAGGGATTTTTGACATTTGAACCACTAACATTAAAGTTCGAAAAAAAGACTGAAATAACAGTTTTCTTTAAAATTTTATTAGGTAACTTAAACAATTAATAATCCGTGTTTCTACCGCGAACACTAACAACACAAGAATCGGTTTGGCATACTCAAAATGAGTTCATCCAAATCACGCTGTGGAATGGCCGCCCATGTTCGTTGCAACAACAAAAAAAGGTCTTCTTGCGACTGGATACCCTCCATATTCGGCAGAGCTCTTCTCTGTAGCATATCCCATGCATGCTCAATCGGGTTCAAGTCTGGCGACTGAGCAGGCCAGGGCCAAAGCCACATCTCAATCTCAAGAAATCCGCATCAAAATGCTTGATCCCTAGACACTTTTGATGTGTGTAGTAGCCGACCCCTAATAATCTTGGGAACAATAAATGCTAGGAAGATGACTAACGAAGAACGAATCATGCAATGCGATAGAAAATGAACTTCATAACGATTGCCACAAATCGTAAGCATTTTGCATGGGAAAATCAGTTTTGGCATAAATATGCGTTCATCGCGTCCCCACAAAAAGCTAGTGCTTTTTACAAAGTAATTCTAGTCACTGGAGCCCGAATTCCCCTTTCCTGCTTTTAAAGGGACTGGACGGTTGGCGTTGTACTTCTAACTATTGAGTTGCAAGAATCAACCGTCTGCGGTAGTCACTGTTCATAACTCTGCACGTTTCCCCCTATTTCATAAAAAAGTCATAAGTAAGGTCTCTACACACTATATGATAAACCAACAAACAAAGTTATACATAGCTGTATAATTTAATAAGAAGTAACATCCCACATCCACTGATGTATACAATGTCCATATCCTACCCTTATTATAGAGTATCGTGTTGCTAAAACAAAACACGGCATACGACACCGCTTTTAAAAACAACCAATGATTTTTTTATAACATAATTGCTAATTTGCCTCGTTCCTGCGTTCCCTTATTCCCTTTTCAAAATAAACTCGCATTGCAAATACAGATAAGCTGTCATTTATAGCTTTGCATTTTTCTCTTATAAGTATAACTTTAATTAAACTCATCATCATAATTTAATCAAGGGAGATTCCCTTGATCTAATATTTAATTAATAATAATAATGTTTAGTAATATCTATAAATTTGTGTTTTTTTATAGCCCAGTAGATGCTCCAATAGACTTCGTTCTTTCAAAAGTTATTGGCCTATTGCAGTCCAATAGAAAAATGATTAAGTCTTGTTTTATATATATTATATTATATCAAGGTAGTAGAGCCACGCTGATTTCAGCACGAACTGGCCGGCTCGACCGGGCCGGTACTACCCTCGCACAGAAGATCAACGTAAAATGACAGCGTTCTGTCGTGTTTCGTTGGTGAGTGCGAGACCGGAGCCCCAATGATGCAGAAGCAACTCCAGCCCGCCATGGTGTGGGTCACCATTTTGCATTGTCTGCATTCGCAATGTGATGACCACCACTCTTGGATTCTGCTTATGCTTTCTATCAGGCAGAGTAGAGTCATTTCGGCAGGGCCAAATATAAATATATATATATTTTCCTTGCAATTGTTACGTTTTTTTCTCCATAAGAATCTTTTTCGTGTCTTAAGGAAAAAATAAATATCGGAATTGGTCCAGCGGTTCTCGAGTTGTTCGCTTAGCAACACATTTTGCGATTTATTTATATTTATATATAGATATTTTTTTCTAGACTAATGTAAGAATATATGTAATGCCAAACCGATTTACCGGATTTTTCTCCATTTTGAAGATACCAGTAGTACGTCACGAAGGGGATATTATTTTGACACACTGACTACTTTGAAAGGATTAGTGAAAATTATTTGCTGTTTTAGGTTAATGATAAATATAGATTGAATTACTATTAATGAATAATCAAAATTTGTTCTTAATACTGGTATATAAGAATCATTATTATCTCCACAAGAAAGGAAGGGTAAAAGATGTTCTAACGACTTACTATTGCATTGATTTATTTCGTATGTTTAATTATGTCAGATATATTGTTACATATCGTATCGCTAAGTATTATATTTTATGGCTATTAGAGGAAGACGCCCTTTAATATATCCTATTGTTAAAATTTCAGGATTATCTCTCGCTACCTGATGAATTATTATTTCTTTTTCCTTCCTTATTTTCGTACGAATCTGTTCTAATTATTTCCTCTTGAATAAACAAAGGGACTTCAAAATGTTTCGGAGTGCTATTGTCGTTAAATAAAATTGCCACTTTTCGATTATTTACGTACATATTGTAAAATGTAATGACCGTAGTGTTAGCAGCTTTATTTACTGTGTCGATGCTAAAAGTATCCTTAAGTTTGAGAACGAATCAGTTCTTCTTTTTTAACGTAAATGTGTCCTGTAAGAAAATAATCCCTTGGCAGGGCAGTAGTAACCCGAGACCTGAAGTATGCATGTGCGACTGCTACGCTACAGATTCGATTCCCATGTTGGCCCAAATGTTTGTATGATCTGCAAATATTTAATTCGGAGTTTGTGTGTTTTCTATGTATTGTATACCTAACATAAATGTATTTATTTGCAAAAAAAGTATATAACTTTTCTATCAGTCATAGCTCTGCTTAGTTCGCAGCTAGATGCTCTTGTATTTATGAAATTAATCTTAATATCTATATATATATAAATGAATCGCCGAAATGTATGTACGCGCATAACTTCCGATCGGCTGCACAAAATTTAATAATTATTTTTTAATGTGTTCGTTATTGTTAGGACAAGGTTTGTGTAAAAGAAAAATTATAAGATAACGGCAAAAGTCATTTTTTTGTCCGGGACCGGAAGCTAAGACAGATATGTAAATATGGCGGTACGAAGTTCGCTGGGTCAGCTAGTATATTTTATGTGTCTGATATAGTATGACCTATGCATGTAGGTGTATTTTATCTGTATAGTTACGCATACAGTTATTGTGATTATTAAATGTACTATATGTATTTACTTATACACTTATATAAGTATATTTATCAATAGCTTATATTCAATAACACTCTCTGTTTATTGTGAGGTATTAGATATGTCGTATAAGCAATGAAAAATGATGAATTGTACCTCTCTTGAAGTTACTTCAATGGAGAATTTCCCAACATACAATTTCCTTTAAAAAGTTGAAATAAATAAATACATAAAGAACATCATTCATCTATAATTCAAAGTGTATCGCCGTGGACAAACGGTTACATCTCGACACTGATGTATCACTTATCCCTTGCAAGGTACTAGGGTCGCGGTAATCCGAGGACATCTTCACAATTACTTGCCCTTACGCCCGACTCAATATTGTACTACACAAAAGGACATTTACAGAACTTTAAAATTGCTGGATGTGGCAAGGCAAAAACATTAATATCTTTATTTAAAATAGCTGAGACCCGCGGTGTTACCCGCGGTACAACAACAACCGCGGGTAGCGCCGTGTGGCAAAGCTAGTCTAAAAAGGCAGCATAAGTTATTCCTAATACACCAGCAATCTAACGGTAAAAGTAACGTCAAAATCCATTAAGCCCTTCCAGAGATTAGCTGTTATAAACATGCATACATACAGACAAAAATGATAAAAAAATATTTTTTGTTAATAGTACCGTATATACTTTCGTAAGTATTTAGTGAAAAGCTGTTAATTTAACATTACAAACAGACCCTTCAATTTTATTTCTTTATATAAATGGACAATTTTATTGTCATGAATGTATACAGTAATGATAGCCTGATACTAAAGTAACATATAAATAAATGATAGCTCGTTTAAATAAGTTCCCGTGCAACTGCCCTATCACTAATCAAGAACAGACTGTAACACTAAATAATTAGCACACGTGAGATACCACAGGATTCATTCCTAATCTCTTTGGCATGGAAGTAGAATACTACTTTTGTCATGTATTAAAATTAATAACACTGAAAATTTAAAGATTTATTGATAACGTATATTTCGCACATCTCTCACACACAGCGCCATCTAGTGACCAACTCATACCGAGCTTGTATTATGGGTACTCAAAAAATAATAAATAATATATAATCACAATATTAATAAATTACCCAATCTGCGCTTATATCATTAAGCAACGTAGTTTCTATTTTTCTAATGGCTGCAATTAAAGTCTGTCTTATCTAGAAATTTAACTCCTTGTACAATGAAAATAAGGGTCCCTCAGTTCACGATTTATTGAGTGTTGATTCAATCATAGATTTATTTTTAAAGTTCCTTATTTGGAAACGAATTTGAGATAATAATGGCTGATGGTATTTTATGCGTCATTTTAAAGTTTTGGCTTTTGCTATATGAAAGATTGGTGATCGATTTTGTTTGTATAATTATAGTTTGAAAATCACGTGAAGGGAGCATGGGTAGGTGCTTAACTGGTTTTTTAAAATACTTTATTGTAATGTACATATTATTTTTTTAAATCTTACTTACTGCCTCGTGGGTCTAGTGGTTAGCGTAAGCGACTGCGGATCAAGAGGTCTCGGGTTCGATTCTCGGGTCGGACTGCTGTTGGATTCTCGGCCTAGAGTATGGAAGATGGCGGTGTTACCCGCCCGTGCCTCGAAAAGCACGTTAAGCCGTCGGTCCCGGTTGTCATGAACATCCATGGCAATCGTTATTGGGAAGTCAGTGCCCTCAAATATACTGACAACTAGTTCAACCTTCGAATGAAGTTCACCCTCAGGGTTGCGGAGGTCCGATGCCAGTCGCTCCGTGTAAAAACTGATATTCAGGTAAAACCGGTTGAACTAGTAGCCGACTCCAAATCTTGGGAATAATAAAGGCTAGGAAGATGAATAAGAATGTATTTTGAAACAACAAGTATTTTATACCGGTCATTATGTAAGTCTTTAGGTGATATATAGTGTAACATTTCATCATCATCATCACCATCTTCGCCATCACCACCATTAACAAAGCTCTCCATAACAACTGGTCTTGTGATGCTTGTGTCCAATAGGCATATTTATTCGCTTTTTAATTCGGCAAGTCTACTACAGCGTGTTATTTCACTTTTATTAAAATATTATTGTTTAATGTAGGTGTCCAAGGGGAGCAGCAGAATCAGTCGACCAATCACCGAGGTAGTCACAAATTTAACTTTCAACTTAACAACTAACAGAAAAGAAAATAAAAATTGAATCTCTCTATTTCACTATGAAACAACTAAGTGTTTTGAAGAAAATAGCTAACTCAAAGCTCACTTACAGTCACCCAACAAAAGATGTATTCATCATTCAAGACAAAACTATTGTAGAAAACCATTCCACCGAAGCTTAATTCTGAAACAGCGATACTTCAAAGGGGTCTGAAGACCGTTGTTGACTTCCAGTTAATGTATTCCACGGTATTGTTTGTGGCAGACAGGATTACGTTGATATCAAATTGCTAGGTAAAAGGGATTGGTCTGGTTTGTCGATGTTTTAGGTAATTAATATCAAAATATATCTAAACATGTGAGCTTCATGTGAGTATTCTGAAGTATAGAAGATATGAATAAATGGAGAGTAAGCAGTGAACTGACGAATAGTAGTGGAGAATGAATAAAGGAAATTCATTACACCGATTTTAAATAAATTTGTGAAAAAAAATGCCACAATTAAGACAATTAAAAGTGAAAATATTTACAGTACAACAATGGATATTTTTAATTTTTATAAATATACTAGCTGATCCGGCAAACGTTGTTTTGCCATAAAAAAATGGGGTATAAAAAATAGATGTTGGTCGATTCTCAGACCTACCCGATATGCACACCAAATTTCATAAAAATCGGTCCAGACGTTTTAGAGGAGAGACTCAGAAAAACAATATAGTGGACAGTGACAGTTCATATATCAATTAAAACTTCAGTTTAAGGTGGTTTTTTTTTCGAGGAAGAATTAAAAAATAAGATAAAAGAAATCATAATTTACTACGAAACGTAAACAGAAAATAATAACTGAGTTAATTCTAAACTTATTAATGAATTATTATTCTTTACTGACCTAATTATATCGTTTAGTATTTAAAAAAAAACTCATTGTGAAGTGTGTTAAAACTATATATATGGGCTAAATGGGCTGATTTAAATAAGGCTGTTTCATTTATACCTATCTATACTCGTACTATAATATTCTAAAGAGGTTAAGTTTCTAGCTTTGTTTGTATGGTTGTAGGGGGTAATCTTCGGAAGTACGGATCCGATCGTGAAAATTCTTTCACTGACGGAAAGCAAAACTATTCAGGAGCGACAGCCATATTTTATTATGATTGAACAAAGACATTGGTTAAAAATAATAGTATTTGTAAATCACGTCGAAGAATAGCGGGCGGGTAACGTCCAATGAAGTGGGCACGGGTCGGCTATTTCTTAATAAAGATACTTTACCTAATAAATATAATAAAATGTATTTAAATTCAAATATCTTGAAACTAAGGTAAGTAATAGTACTGTACCTTAGAAGTGATTAAATTCCAATTGATGTCTAAAGTAAATTATAATTCACTGTATCACATTATAGTAACCTTAAAATATACACCCATTAAGTTTCCAAAATCTTACATAACAGGTACCCTTGTCAAACCACTTCTAAAATTTGTAATTCTAGCCATTACACCAAAATCCGGAACTCCATTTACACCGAAACTATTCGCAGATAAAGGATGTCAAACTATAAATCCAAGGTTCCATCGACAAGACCTCTTACCAAGATTACCAATTTCTCGAGCTCTAGTTGGTCAAAGGACAAATTGCGATCCAAGATGGTAAATAATTAATTTGACTAATGGAACAGTTTGTTTAGTGACGTTGAAATTTGTCAAAACGAGACGGTACGAATGGCTTTTGAGATTTGACTGTGTATTGTTCGAGTCTGGGCCGGATGTCTGGAAAATGGAAAACGCGTTATTATGTGCTTGTCAGAATATTTCGAGAAATTTGGATACATTAAATTTCTGTACGTATGTAAATTTGACGTTTATTGCACTATTTTTATCGTACGTTTGTACATTTAAACTAATATAAAAAATATTTCGGACATCTAACACACAACGCCATCTAGTCCCAAGCTAAGCAGAGCTTGTGTTATAGGTCTAGATAACTAATATAAATACTTACATAGTTTTTTTTGTAAATACATACATATTATACATAGAAAAACCCAAACTCCGAAACAAATATTTGCAGATCATACAAACATTTGGTCCGACTTGGGATTCGAACCCGATACCTCATGAACAGCAGTCGCGTACGCTACCACTGCGCCAACAAGGCAGTCATTGGCGCAGCGCACTATTTCTATAACGTATCTTCATTTAGACAAAAGGTGTCGAAAAAAAATCATATAGGTCACAACGATAGATTCAGAGAGCTGAAAACAGAATATTACTTAAATAATAAAAAAAGGACAAGACTGTGGAGCAGGGCGCATGATAAAGTTAAAATTCCTCAAATACAATCATTTTGAGCCTACTACGTGTGTTTATTTTTTTGGATGGGTTGTTATATATGAGCAAACTATCCCTAAGGTGTTGAAAATAATTATCATCTCTATAGCAATCGTTTTAGAATTACCTTCAAGAAAGTACCTGGACCTAGTAATATGATTTGTATCTATGATATTGCAAACCTGATTGACATTTATTATGATTTAGTTGACTGTAAACATTACCAGTGTAGGTAGGAGATAATCAACAACAATTACATATCACAACCATAAAAAATATATAGTTATGGGAAAATAACTTTGTCGAAAACATTTTTATTTTCTATTTTCTTTAAGCTATACGCAATAATGATACACTTGGGACATTTAGCAATACAATAAAATCCAAAATTCAGTGTAGAATCACTTCAATAAATCGAGCAACACTCATTGACGCACAAACTGCCTGTTTTGAATTTCACTAGCATTTGAAAACGAGATCTAAAGCACTTAGACACGGTTCGCTACATGACGAACATACGGACAAACTGTTCGCCATTCAACTATAGAATAAGTAGCTAAAATGTCTAATATCAAGCTAGCTTGATGCTTATTGTGTCGATATTAGTTTGCTATAAATGAGTACTAATTCATTCATTCATGGCCAGTCCCCAACCCGCAATTGGCCAGTGTGGGGACGTATGGCCTTAACCCTCTCCTGCGAGGAGACCCGAGCCCAGCAGTGGGACGTTATGGGTTATTGATGAATATATGAGTACTAATTACATTACAATTGTCACCTATGCTTAGGTAACCCTTTTTTTTCTGTGCCGTAATCCAAACAGATACAACCCGTTGGTTGTTATGTCGGATTCGAATCGATCAAAAACCGTACTCTGCCGCACTGTCTCAGCGATTTATTAGCTGGGTAACCCTGTGCACCCTGCAAAGGCAATCCCTAGAACCCCGACGCAATCCTAAATTGGTTTGCTTTTTTAAAACAAGTTCTTTCTTGAATTTGGAAAAAAAAAACAAATTGAATAAGTTTATGTTATTTTATTATTGGTTTTCTAAGAAACCAAGAGAAAGTCGGTCCGAGAGATTGTTGACGAAAAGGCATGCAAGAATCGTAAAGTAATTGTAAAGCCAAGTTAGTTTTTAAATTGCAAAAAACACTAATTAAAAACCAGAAAAGATATATAGTGCAACTTATTTAACAATAAAATAAAATAATCATAAATTAATATTAACTAGTATGGTAAAACTTAAATGACCGTGTGTCCCGAACATCTTGGGCCTATCGAGAGGCGTTTAAGAGCATCTCGCCATAACAATAAACTTCGGAGGGACGCTACATTTACATACGCATTGCCAGCTAAAATGTTTGACAGTTCGCAATAGTTGTATTATTGTTCGACTCGGGGTAAGCCTTTGATGAATACGGTATAAGACGCTTATGTTACATCTGTTCATAGTCACGATGATTTGTTGAGATTGTTTTGTGAGCCTCTCTATAATACACTATGGTTATTATAATTAAGTGCAGAATAAGCTTCTAAATACGAAGTTGATTAGAAATAATTTTTCCTTGACGACTGCGTGAGTTGTTTTTGAAATTTTAATGCAAATTATTTTGGACAGCTTATTAATGTATTGATTTGCGAGTTGAATGGTTTCTACAAAATACAATCCATAAAACATTAGAAACATAATTAGATTCCTAAAAATGCTATAGAATGAAACATGTGTTCTTTGGAATAAGTAAGAAAAATAAATTAATAGGTCAATTTATTTTAGCAAGTTAAGCAAGTATCAGTCTACTTTATTACAGAGATCATACAATCTTTACCTACTAATACAATCCAACTAAAGAATTTTCGTCTTTTTTTTTAATGTTGTGAACTCTAAGACATTAGCTCGCTTATGAATCCGTATTAGTGAGACGACAATAATATTTTTTTCCATGACTTCATATTTGATAAAATATATTTTTTTATTGATTGAAGAATTATATTGCCAAACTAAGATTCTTTGAGACGTAACATCGACTTCAAATGTATAAAACTACAGCAAAATGGCTAGCCCAAAGTCAAAATAAAAATTTCGTAACTTGGAATTCCATTTAAAGATGTTTACTTGCACAAAACTTCACATTAATTCAATTTCCTTTCAAGGCTCGTGACCAATTTTTTCACACACATCACTCCATTCAAGTGAATTGGGATGATCGATCATGTTTTCAACATTCTTTATTGTTAACGCAATAGGGTATCAAATTGTATGTTTTAAGTTTTAATTCATATATTTTGTTATTTCATTCACATTCGGCGATCGGAAGCGATCGGTCAGACGCGTGCTACCGATACATCAACAATTTTATCATTGTCATTCATTGTTAAATTTGATGAGTTAATTCATTTCACTGTTTGTGCAAGTTTTTCATTGAAAATATTTTATTGGGTTGATTTTGTTTCTGGGGTCAGATTTGTACAAGTATTGTGGACATGTAAAGCTGTGTAAACATTAGTTGTTTTTGATAATAAATTAAAAATATCTAACAGAATAAGTATGATCTTTAGTACATAATAATTTGGGATATGTGACATAGTGTGGATGTATATATTTATATGGAGTAGGAGGCAAACGAGCAGACGTATCATCTGGTGGTAAGCGATTACCGCCGCCCATGGACACCCACAACACCAGAGGCGTCACACTTGTCCCACTTGCTGCGTCCCACTTGGGTTGCCGGCCTTTGGGGGATGGGGATGGGGGGAGGGGATGGGGATGGAGAAAGGGTATGGGCCTCCGGTATCCTCACTCACTAGATTAAAAACACAGCGCAAGCGCTATTTCACACCGGTTTTCTGTGAGATCATCTGTAACACTCCGGTCAAGCCGGCCCAATCATGCCGAAGCGTGGCTCTCCCACGGCAGCATTCTTTATTTATGAAAATACTACTCCATATATGTATAGTATACATATAATTATACAAACTTGATAATATGAGTGTGTAAAATAGTATGGTACATCTAATACCCTTAAACCTGCTATCCGTGTATAACATACACAAACATACAGTCACGCCTTTTTCCCAGAGGGGTTGGAAGAGACGATTGATCTCCACTTACTATGATCCTGACACACCTCTTTTGCTTCGGCCACATTCATCAATCGCTGCATGCATGCTCGTCGGTTCCTGGTGCCCTTCACATTGCCCTTTTTGAGAACATCACCAATTTGATCGGTAAATGTTCGCTGTGGACGACCTCTTCCGACACTTCCAGACACATTCGCTCTATAAATTCCTTTCGTGAGTCTACTATCATCCATCCTCTCTAAATGACCAAACCATCGACACAAAACACACATCCGTGTATATATTTGCATATTTATTTGTATATTTATAATCTAAATCTCGGAAACGGCTCCAACGACTTCATGAAATTTAGTATACAGGGAGTTTCGGGGGCGATAAGTTGATCTAGCTAGTATTAGTTTTTAGAAAATTTACAAAAAAAATACCAAGCAAAACTCGGTTTTCCAGGTACTAGTTTTTATAAGTAGTAAGTAATTACGCATTCATTTATTATGAAGTCAACATTTATTTTATTTACATAAGAATAAATTGACGAATCACATAAATGATACAAAAGTTCAATACAACAAAATATATAGACCAATTTAATAAATGCCACCCAACAAAGTATATTTCTTGTTTCACGTGACAACACAATAAAGCAAAAACACCAGCTATGTCGGCTCCAATAAACTGGAAATATACAAACGGACATTAAACAAACAAGTGTAACAATTCAATCCTTTACAGCGAAGATTTAAAGCCCAAAATCCTGTAAATTTTAATTTTGATAGATGTGCGCGAATTCGCTACAATTACAAAATAGTAATGGTTCGATTTAGTTTGTATCTAGAAGTGGTATTATACTACTAAATGGAGATTTTTTTTATGTTAATTTATTAATGTTATTAAATGATGGTGGTTAACGAATAACACTTTTTAAAATAATATTATCAGAAATAAAAATTATATGCTTTAAATGTTAAAGATATTATTGTTGTTTGAATTCCGTTTTTAACGTCAGAAATTCAGTATACTATGTATATAAGTTGCCAAAATGACTCTACTCTGCCTGGTGGAAAGTATGCGTAGAATTAAACATTGCGAACCAGGACAATGCAGCATGGTGACCAGCAACTAAGGGGGCTTTGTAAAAAAGTCCTTTTAGTATTTCGATTTTATTATTGTTAAAATAAAAAGACAATGCAAACCTTTATACCTCTTTAACTTCTATCGTAAAAAAATAATATGGTTGGTACAAAATGGCTATGTTTAAAAATTTACACTTAAAAATAGCATAATTTTATTATTGTGGAATACGAAAACACATAAATAAGTTATTTTTATTCCATTACACAAGTTAACAAATCTCTTCCAGAGTTTATATATCACCAAAAATCCTGTCGGATTTGTCTGTCGCAAAGCTGAAACACGGATCAAGTGAGCTTACACGGAGTGCGACGCGCGAGCCGTTTACACTAATTGCGATGCGATGCGATCCGGTGGGATGCAAACGACAAATCATTTGCATTTCTGATAACTTATGTTTTCATGGGTTAGGTAATCATGAAGATAAGACACGCTGTTTGAGACTACTCGGATGACTTTTTCATCGGATCACTAGTTGCGCCTAAAGCTTAAACAGTCTGACATAGAATTATTTTAAATAGACCATTATTACTTTCCTTTTCATTCTTCCTTAGACTTTTTATGAGTTAGCGTGAGCTGAAACACCAATGCCATCATGCTAAGACACTTCGAACTAAAGAGTAGTTGCTAATCCTGTATCATATTAAACCTTCCCCAGCCGGTTAGCAACAACTTTATAACATCAACCGTGGCCGGTAGGCCAGGCGAGGTGATCACGCCTGGAAGAAGAACCACCTCATTTAGAAATAGTATCTTCCCTTTGTGACCGTTCTATACTATTAATACTTTGAATTGAGTGGATATATATACGCTGTGCCCAACTTCTAATAAAAAGATTTAATCAATAATCACAAATTTTAACAAAAAAAAAACTACTTCAATCAGTACCAATTTAAATGGGACCACACGGAAATACCAGCACCAGCTTTCAAATAAAAAAAGAATCATCAAAATCGATTCACCCAGTCGAAAGTTATGAGGTAGCAAACCATTAAAAAAAACAGTCGAATTGAGAACCTCCTCGTTTTTTGAAGTCGGTTAAAAATAACTTCGGGCAGGATCAACAACATCCTTTGGTTTGATTGATTCTATTTAAAATTTCAATCCCATTCTTTTACGATCAGTTAGCAATCGTATGTTACTTTCAAAGCCTTCCTAATTACAAGACAAGCACCGAGTCCAGTCGACCTTATCTCAGTTTCCCCATCTATCACTGTCCCAACTAATTCCTGTGGAGATAGCTAAGTTAAACGTTCGCTACGTGATATCCTTGTTTTTCCTCAACCAATAGTCTATTGTTTTAGTGGACAAATAGTTCTGAAGGGTTTAGGGTCGAGCAAGTAAGTGAATGGGATGTGTGTGAATTGTTTCTTTTTGTTCTCGAATTGGCCGATTAGTCTTGTGAAGATGCTTTTGTTAGCAGATTTATTAGACAACCTTATTTATTTATACTTTATACCTTGAAAACTCTGTACTAGTCTAGTTTAAGATGGTGTAGAAATAATAATAGAGGCACTATATTTAAGTTAGGAGATTTGAAGTAGCTAAATTATAAATAAATTTTTATCAAAACTTCCTGAAATAATATTTCTTTCTGCTTAATTTTATCTAGACTCATTCTAATGTGCTAGAATAACAAATGACCGCCCAGATTATGGCAATTATTATATGTTATATTAAGTGCCATGTAATAGATAGTAACTTAAGTACTTGATTCGTTTAAGTGCAAGATTTTAAATCACTCCCTTTTTATTACGTGACATTGCACTGACTTTAAAACTTTATAAGTTTGAACTAAATTAACATTAATTAAATTACAATATACCAGTAAGTCAGTCTTTCACACGACTCGGATTCAAGAATATTCAAATCTGTTCAATTTAAAATTACCAACACGCGCCTACATTTCCCATGTTTTAAAGTATTATTTATGTATTTGTTATTTGATGCGTAATCAATTGAGTGTTATAGAAACCATTAAACATAAGTTAACAGGCATTGACGCGTCTACAAAACGCCCTACAGTTTAAACTATGATTTAGGACTTCTGGTCCCTTTAATTTAATTTTAAACTCTATTTCATCATCAATAAAGTTGAAATTAGATACCTGATGTGACTTTTTTCTCAAAATTCTGAGTTTCTCACACACGCGTCTTCACGCATGAGTGGATTACTGTCGTTTGTCATATTTAGATGTTGATGTTGTAATTATTTGCTAATGTTAGAGGCGTGTGAATGTTGCTAATCTCAAAGAATTTACAGTTTTAATCGCCAGTAGCAATATTTATATTTTTAGGGCTACAAAATCAATTATTAGAAATAATAGTAATATTTATTAATTTCAAGATAATGGTACAGTTTACATATCACTTATACTATTTACAATTCGACTTATTGGTAAAAACAATAGTTTTGATATGTGGAACGTTGATAGCTGTACTAGTAATAACTGTATGACAGCTATCAGCGCCTTCCAAGTGAAGTAATTTACAACAGTAGTGATAGTAATTCAAAAAAGATAAAAAAAGAAAAATCTAAATAAAACAGACAAAGATGCAAACTATAACTAAATGAATTGTGTGTGTGTGTGTGTGTGTGTGCTTGCGTGCGTGTGTGTATGTATTATGTGTGTGAAATTGGTATAAAAACGTTAGTGCCGTGTATTATGAGAACATTTTTGTCTTAAATAAGATTCTTAACATTTGATGAATAGTAATACTTCCTTTTAACAAACTTAACAAAGACAGCACGGTTGGCAAGTGGCTTAAGCGATCATCACGCCGATTTCTTCGCCAAGTGTTGTGTGTTCAAATCCTACATGGGACAACATTTTATGTGATCCACAAATTGTTGTTCTGAGTCTGGGTGTTCTTTGTGTATGTTTCATATATGTTTGTAAAGTGACATAATATATATTCCTCTGCGATACCGTATATATGTTCTTAATGGGAAAGTTGTTATTTCATTGTTTTTCTGTAAAATTGCAAAAAATATAAATATTATCCTTCTAATAGCCTAAAAATAAAACAAAAGGAGAGACCTTTGTCCTGCAGTAGATTAGTAAAGACTGTTGATGTGGTGTGAATAGCCTCTTGCTGAAATACACATATAATGTCAAAATTATCATCATATCATTATTTAAAATTATTATCATATCGTCATTCATCTTAACAGTTTTATTTTTATTTTTACCCGACTACGGCAAAGCCAAAGGAGGGTTATGATTTTGACAGGCTATGTATGTATTTATGTGTGTATGTATGTATGTTCATCTGTACCCTCATAGCTCCTTAATTACTTATTAGAACCGGACTAATGAGGTATCGTTAGAAGCGTCTTGATCGTCTTCTGGTTATAGGCTATATGACGTGTCACTGAATCTAATGTGGCGCCCTCTAGCCGATATAAAGTACTGTATTAAAAAATTAAAAAAAAATTGAGATAAATATGCCGTGTTTGGTATCATTGGAAAGGGCGTTACTTGTACATCTCAAAAATACATATATTATTAGCATTTGCTCGTGACTTTGTCCGTATTTATTCGATAATTGTGATATTTCTATGGTACCTATTTAAAATATACTTTGCAAAGAAATTAATATTATAGAGGCACCAAAACGTTTTAAATAAAAAAAAAGTAAAAACTAAAACCCAACTACGACAAAAACGACGTTGAAAAAGTATGAAACAAGTTTCAAGAGCCGTAGCACAGAATAACTAATAGTAGCCGTAGTCACGCGTTGTTAATGTGTTATGGTACATTTCTACGTAACGTGTGGCTACGGCTACTATTAGTTATTCTGTGCTACGGCTTTTGAAACTTGTTTCATACTTTTTTAACGTCGTTTTTTGTCGTAGTTGGGTTTTAGTTTTTACTTTTTTTTTATTAAACTTATTGTACATGTTATACAATGGCGGAATTAATGCCATGAGTCATTCTCTTCCAGTCAACCTTCAGGTGTTGTAGGTATATGATGCGGTAAGTTTATTAGTAAGATATTATTAAGTGCAAAGATATAGTTCATAATAACTATAAACTTAAGAGATAAAGCTACTACCGATATAACATAATTATGTACACTAATTTTAAGTTGAGATTTAAATTAAGATCTATAATATTTAGAGACATTTATATCCATAAAAGTTCCTGAAATTCTTAATATACAACCCCATCTTTTGTATCTGTGTAATTCAAATACTTTTCTTGTAAAGAATTAATCAGTAGTTCTTTAACATGTCACATAAAATGACTTAGAAAGTTTCTTAATACAGATAATAAAGTCGCAATTTATGCAATAAATAACAGTGCAGTGATTGATGCCTCCTTCCTACCCGTTAGCATTGAACATACAGAAGCCACTGACAGAAGATCATTAATCTTACCGTATGTATGTAAATTCTCCTCTGATAAATCGTTGGTCAAGCAAAACAGGACCTCGTCCATTATTTCGGGTCTGGGGTTATTCATTTATTACACGCTGTACTACAAAGTTTGCTTTTTATTTGATTGGATTTTTTATCCATTAACTTCAGCTTTTAGATGATGATTTTTTTTTATTTCTTTGCACTTTGCACTCTGACTTTGTTAGCATTTATACAACCTTTTATCCCCCCTTTCAACCCCTGATAACGCATTAAAATGTAGCCTATGTCCTTTCTGAGGCTCTAGATTGATATATGTACCAAATTTCATTTAAATCGGTTGTAGTTTTGGCATGAAAGCGCGACCGACAGATACATAGAGTTACTTTCGCATTTATAATATTAATAAGGATATCCTAATGTCTCATAACAGCACGATGGTACACTGGTTTAAACGGTCACCTTGCCACTTTCTACTGCCCTGAGTGTCGTGAGTTCCATTACCAAATTATTGTCCTATAACACATTGATGAACAACTTCTTGTGACGTAGAAAATATTCCTAGAAGGTAACTTTTCCTTAACAACAACAAAAAATGACTCTTACTGTGGGAGAGCTACGCTTTGGCATGAATGGGCCGGCTCGACCGGACCGGAGTGATACCACGGCATCACAGAAAACCGGTGTAAAATAGTGCTTGCGCTGTGTTTCACCGAGTGAGTGAGGATACCGGAGGCCCATACCACAACCCCCCTCCCCCTATCTCCTCCCCCCATCCCCCTAAAGGCCGGCAACGCACTTGTGACGCCTCTGGTGTTGAATGTGTCCATGGGCGGCGGTAATTGCTTACCATCCCGCGATACGTCTGCTCGTTTGCCCGCCTATTCCATAAAAAAATGCGTTTAAATATCCAAAGTAATTTGTTGAAATAGTTCACATCGCATACTGGTCTCATGAATCGTCGTAGTACTACGTTCCATACCACATTAGTTTAATACTTTATTGTAATATAAAGTATTTCACTTTTGTAAATCCAAAATGAAATGGACCCTACAATCTCATACCTATCCATACTATTACCATCCATAATAGTACCCATACACACCCTACAGATGCCATCAATATCGTAACAGATATAGGCCTCGGGCTCCCCTCGCATTGTCGTAAGGCGCAAGGGTCACTGTACTTTGACACGGACTCTGTCGTCTATATCCAGTGATATTGCACTTGAATAATCCAATTAGTGTCCAGTAGATATGTGTTTGCTTTGATGTGACGACTGTGCGAAATGTTTGGGATAAATTGTTTTCTTATGTAGTTGTTTTATCAGAATTTATATAGATATCTATAGAACGGAAGACAGAATTTCCTATGCTAATTTCCTTTTATAATTAAGTTTTAGTTACATTTATGTCAATATTGTTTAAGTCACTTTTTCATTGTTCCTCCGTCTTCTTTAAGGCTAATGGTATCCATATACCCATAGAGATAAGTAACCACTGCCGTCCATTGACATCTATCACTCTAGACTTTAGATTGCCTCGGTAGCGTAGTGGTAGCGTATGCGACTGCTGTGCTTGAGGTCTCAGGTTCGATTCCTAGGTCGGACCAAATCTTAGTATGATCTGCAAATATTTGTTTCGGAGTTTGGGTGTTTTCTATGTATAATATGTATGTATTTACAAAAAAAGTATATTATATGTATTTATATCAGTTGTCTAGTACCCATAACTCAAGCTCTGCTTAGCTTGGGACTAGATGGCATTATGTGTTAGATGCCCGAAATATTTATTTATTCTAGTATTACAAGTGCTTTGGCGGTATTTGATGCAAGAATATGGTATTTGCTTAAAGGTTGTATCAATCTTATAGGTCCGGAAATACAGCAGGTGATTTTTTTTTTATGCCATCGAAACACATCAAAATATTTTATGTTTAAACACCTAAAAGAAGAGTAGATTTCAATAATCACAAATTTTAACAAAAAAAACCGACTTCAATCTGGACCAAATTTAAATGGGACCACACAGAAAGCACCAGCTTTCAAATAAAAAAAGAATCATCAAAATCGGTTTATCCAGTCGAAAGTTATAAGACAACAAACATAAAAATAATACAGTCAAATTGAGATCCTCCTCCTTTTTTTGAAGTCGGTTAAAAACAATATGACAATAATGGGCACTCTAACAGAACTATGCAATTTAAAACGAGACTTTAAAAATTAATGACCCCATTCAAGCAAAACAGAGCAAAAAGACTTTTAAATGGAATCAACAAAAAACTTCATTCGTCCGGTGGGATTGCTTTCGAGCTATTATTTTCGCGTAAATCATTCAGATTTAAAACTCTCGGACCAACGTCCAATTCACGATTCAACAAAACGCTTGTCCATCCTGATAGATGCCCGTAGACGATCTAGAAAAATGGTGAAAGACTAAATATCTTTAAGCAAAAGGGAACTTAATATTTTACACTTTAAAGCTGAAAACTGTTTGATGATACTAACATGCTTGGTCAGATTGAAGCTGAAATGTGGCAGTGAGGAAAATCAGATAGAGCAGTTAAAAAACAAGTGCAATTACGTTCGCCTTATCTGTTTCTGCGTCAAGGATGATGAAAAACCCTGTTTTGAATTGCTAAAAAACAGGAGTCAAATGTCAAAGTAATCCGCCAATTAAAATGGAAGCCGACTCGGTTTGTACTCATTGATTGAGGAAATTGTAAGGTTTTATAAAAGTAAGTCAAGTTAATAATAAGTGTAATTTGTAGCTCAAATGATATATTAATTGTGATATCGTAATTAGATTCGTTTCATTTAAGTTTATTGGTTGAATTGAGCTTGTTAGACGTATTTCCTTTTAAATTTGGTACATATGATTTATGACAATATAATAAACTTTTTTTTTTTTTTGACAGATCATCCAAACACGTCATATCCATGAAAAATAAAAATATGAAATGCGATTATGAAGTGGAATAGTATCTCCAATTAATTAAGGAACATTCACACGTGACATTTTCCATGTTTACAAATACTAGGTGTAACATTTCAATGTTATTTAATTTTGAAATCTTTAAGTACTTTTAAACTATTTGTACTACTAACTCAAATTTGGTTTAGATTGACTTTTAAATTAATTATTATGCCCATTGCAATACAGTATCATAATTTACCTTAAAAACAAAATAGCAAACAATTTCTCCTCTTAATTTTGGTAGTAAATAGTATCATCAGCCGATCGCTTAAATTGAATAGTAATCATAATTAAATCTTCCTTCCTGTGCCAATCAGTTAAAATCTGTAACTCACTATCAGCGCACATGTTTCGCTGCCACTATGATCCCGGATCCTTTAAGCGGAAAGGGAAAAAACATCTCACTAGGCCGCCATAGCGTGGCTCACCATGAGATGTCCACATGAGAATGGTGACCACCGCTTTTAAATTCTGTTCATGCTTTCAATCCGGCAAAGTAGGCAATTTTGACAGCTCAAAACAAACAACATCATTTTAGCCTCGGGACGTTCACTGTTGAAAATAAACCTCTTTACCTTAGACACTATGAACTAAGCATACATTTGTAACTGTAATGTATCAACCTAATATGAAACAGAGATTAAAGATTTCAATTCCGTCATATTGTTTGTCTTTTCTCTCATGCAAATGTACTCATCAGTGCATGTAACATCCCTTTCAACGGAAACAGTGGCTCTATATGTGTCGTGTACGCCACATAAGTTAGTGATTATATGAATTATGTACGTTGGCACTTTGAGAGCAATTAACAGGTTTCCATTACATAACTCAACGATGTCTACTCACGGCTTGAGTAGATAAGTATGGACGAGGACTTTGGAATATAAAAGAGATTTGCTTATTGAAAATGTCACAAGTTATTGGCAAAAATCCTGCATAATTACTAAACAGTATTCGGGCAGGAATTGAAAGTGTTAATATATAATAACACATGTAATATCTAAAATAAATATGGATAAAGTGAACTTAAAGCCTGCGATATAATACATAAATAATAACACATAAAGAATGATCCATAGTTTCTGTGTTTTATCACCTGCTATTAGGTATAGCAACAGAAAGATGAAGTTGCAGTTTATACAGAACTGTTCCATACCTATTTTATAATATTTGTGTCATTTCGTTACTGACAACAGTTAAGTCTACAATCTGAATTTTAGTTACTCAAAAATATGGATATTATTATTTATTATTATTTACGAAATAAGGAATAACAGATTTTGGTCTAATGAGAGTTGCCTCACTTATTCAAAGTTCAGACTCTGAATTTTTAGAGACAGGTTGCAGAACAAAATAATACAAAGATTAAATAAAACAAGACATCTCCAAGTTGAGTTCGTTCGTGATCACGGCGTACAGTCTTATACAATATACTCTGTCTCCATAACATTTAGCGGCATCCTAATCCCTTGTCCAGTCCTAATAGCGGTCTTCTGAATAATAATCAAACTCACATAAAATTTCAATAATGGCCGCGTTAACTGCTATCCGATGCAAATGTACTAGTTGTAGTCGGTGTGAGTTCGCCCTTAATTGTTTTGCAGGGCCAGTGATACATTTTGATTTAAAAAGTTTTTGGAATACTTGAATAATCTTAGAGATAGAATAGAATAGAATAGAAAACTCTTTATTTGCACACCATATTACAGAGTTAAATAAGTACATAATACATAATATGTCCGAAGTGTAGTGTACAAAGGGCGGCCTTATTGCCAAAAGCAATCTCTTCCAGGCAACCTTAGGATGGATCAAATGTTCCAGAGAGACAGTAGTAGTTGACGTACATTGAGTTTGAAGAAATTATTTACATCCATACACACATATATTTATAAATGTATATATATAAACATACACACATAGTTATAAAATACATACTTTTACATACTAATAGATAAACATACATACATACATATACTATAAGCATAACTATAATTTAAGAGAAAGAAAAGACTCAAATCATACCCTAACGCGTGACTGACTGAATTATGATGCGTAATATTCGTGAACCATCTTCTTGAATCCACTTATTGTTTGCGCTTGCCTAATGTTTATGGGCGAGATAATATAGATAAATAAGATAATATTTTGAAGATACGCAACTACGACTTTAATTTCGAAATGGTTCTTAAAGGTTATACAAATGTATTTCTCACAGTAAGTTATCTTTAGAGATTTCAAGGATGAGATAGGTTTCGAACACAAAGTTTACAAACACTCACAATAATGAATATCATCGTGTAACTAATAAGTTGAACTATTTTTAACAAAACATATGAATGGAAATATTATTTATAAAGAATTTAACGTCTATTTTAATATCCTTATAATTACGTTTTATTTGAATGATATTAAATTTCACAATGCTGAAGAGAGCAAAGCGAATAAATAAAATTTAATTGAAATTAAATTTTCTTTTACTGCATTTTGCAGTAAAGGACTTATTCTTTGAGAAGAAAATTCCATGTCTACTTAAATCAATTTCTGTACACAATCCAAATGAATGAAAACCCAATCAAAGTGAGGACAGGAACAAAGGCTGACATTCCTTTGCCGTACTGTTCTTAGTTATTCATACCATATATGTAATAAAGCTGCTTTAGTCGCTTGCCATGAAACAAAGACGGCCTTTGGAGGCCTTTAGCCTTTCTGAAATTCAGCGGTTACTATTGTCCATTTAGCTTTAGGGTATCCAGTGACCAGAACATATAGACCCCTAATACTGTACAGGTAACTCTAGACATTGTACTAAACAGAGGTCAGTAAAGTCGGGATGTGTTCCGGTTCAAACCAGATGTAAGGGGAATGAACTGGAATATAATAGTCAGAATAGGAACAGAATGTGGTTTCCGTATATATGAGATGGTGACATCTGATAGGTGAATAGGGTCGAATTTTATAACATGTCGATATCGATGTTTTATAGGAGTTTAAAAAACAAGTTATCATAAATATAGCATTTTAAATGCCTACACGTTAATACAACTGAAAATTTAACTAAATGTCCTTCATATTTTTATCAATATTCCGGTACAAAAGATTTTTGAATAAAACAATTTAGGCGTTTCTAGGACTGTTCAGTCCTCTCGCCAATGCAACGTTCACCTTGGGAAGTTTATAATGCTAGTAGGGCCCATTTGTACAGGCATTAAATCGCTAACCTAATTAGGTTAGTGAATTCACTAGCAAGAGCAATGAACCACGGCGTTCCACCGTGTTCCTATTCTAAACTAATGTAATCAAGCACTCACCGGAGATGTGTGAATTCCTTGATATCGGCGTTCCAAGAGATCTCTTGGGTAGTTTCCTCTCTGCGTCGTCACACATACATCCTCCTAAAAAGCTTGCGGGCTCCCGAAATCTCGTAATTACAAGACACCCGATTCAGCTATCACGGATCGCGCCTATGACGTGACTACAAAACTCGCGAGTCCAAATCAGACCAATCATAACGGCAAACCACTAAAGGGACCGGGATGAATTGACAATTAGCTAAATAACAATTAAATTAACTTAAACCGGCAGTCAAATACGAAGCTCTTGCTCGACCGATCACAAGCGTCTCTATAGTACTACTGTCAACGTCAAAACGTCAAACAAGAAAAATTACAATCAAAAATGTTGCCATTACTGTGACGTTAAATTTCTAACAAGGACAATAACTAGTAAATAAGTAGAATAATATCATGGCTGTCAAAGCTTATCTTAAAGAATTCATTAATATATACACATATACATCTTGCCCTAATGGTTCCACACATTCCATTCAGTCAAAAAATTAACATCTCTGGAATATTATTCTATCGATAAATACTGTCACATCCCTAATGATATAGTCCACTATTACATTGCGAAGATATTTAGCACTGGACGCATTGGACGAAGCTTATCATTTGTAGATAACGTTACTAAATTCACGATAACCAGTTTTATTCCTAACTCGTCTGCTATTATCATTCGAAAAGATTTCTAGGGCAAAATATACTATAACAATCTATAATGATTAAAGATAGTTGATGTTATATGCATTTAGTATATATTATTTATTTTTTCTTTAATTATAAATATAAATTAATTGTAAAGATGTGTGTAAATAAATGTATGTACCTATACTTACTGACGAAATATTTATTGGTATTAGTATCGGCATTTTCGATATTATATTTTAACACTTTATCAGTATGATTAGTATGTACACTCATGTGAAATTATACGTTTTTTAGCTCTATTAGTCTGTGAGATATAGAGTGTGAACGATGAACGATAGCTACGGGGGTCCGTTTTTACCATTTTGACTCTGGAACCCTAAAAACCTTTCAAGTGTTCCAAATTAGATCACTACGCGATATCTATACGAAATATTTGTAAAAAAATATAAAATGGTCTATTTCAAATCTCATCAAACAAATCAAATCAAGAGTTTATTTAAAACTTTATGTAATTTTGTACATTGGCGGACTTAATGCCCATCCCCTTAATTAATACTTTATCGTAGTTACATACTTCTGCAATGCGACGATCCGTACAAGTTCAGTTAGATTTACTGAATTTAATCGTGCGTCTACAATCCACTAGTGTCTAAATAGTGTAAAATCCTGTTCAAACATATCTAACGGCCATATATCAATCACAATGCAGTTACACAGGCATGGTGCGTCGCCTCAGGCAATTGGTCTAATTAAATGCCTGAGTCTGTGCCTATCTGTCGCTGTAACGGTAATATCGGTTCGTGTAATTGTGCTGCTATCTAATACTGAATAAGGCGAGGTCAGGGTAGACTAGAGTTTTTAATTTATTAATTAACATTTAAATATAGCAACCTTGTCTTTTCTTAAGAAATCTCTTGTCCTGAAAAAATGCAGTTTGAAGGAGAAGAACATAGGCTATTTTCTCAAGTGTCATGGGGCAACAACGATATATAAGACATCGATTTAATTTGTATGTGTCTCAATAAACTTAATAACTAAATAGAAAACGAAAAGTAAATACATCTATTTATTTTTATAATACCCAGTTGTGACGTCATAACTCGTTATCTTAAAAAATATTAGAATTCTTTTGTACGTGTGTTTGTCACTTGACTCCTCCTAAGTCGATGGACCAATTAGACTGAAATTTTGTGTGTATATTTCAATGAGTTCCTGGGTGGTTTGAAAACACGACTGGATCTGGTAGGTAGCGCTGATGTAGGTATGTCATCATCAGATAATGACCAAACAAAACATTGATTGATTCTAAGGAAATACGAAGTTCGACAGGTGAGCTTCTTATAAATTTTTACAGAACGGTGTGTGTTGACGTTTAATAAAGACGAACTCGTTTGGCTGAATAGTCAACTTACCGTCTGGATTAGACAACTTATATATCATCATACAAAAAGTACAGTAGTCTAAATAAATCAATGCCCATCACAATTAATCCTCCAAAATCCTATAAAAGTAGATTACAGTTTGGCCACTCGGACAAATTGTGTATTAATATTTTATGTAGTTCGCACTAGTGAATCCAGGGGCGGCTATAAACCTGTCATCACAAGACAAAGTGCTCGCACATCTTATGGGTGATTTACAGAGGGATTATGGACCATACATATGGAGCAGAATTTTGGAAGTAGGTGATTTTCGGTCAGGGTGTTATGTGCGTCAGTTTGAAAAGTCTATCTCTAATGTTATTTTGCATGGTATGCTGAATTTGTTTTTGATTCTAGACTTCTTTCAAGTCGAAGGTCCGCAACGCATTTATGCCGTTAGAATTTTGTAAATCAATAAATTATTTTTAACTTTATCCAGGAGTTGTGTTTTTGTGTTGTATTAAGTTAAGTAACTGGATGACCGACTAATGACTAATTTTTTTGGTAAATTTTCTAAAAATGAATCCGAGCTATATCGATTTATCGCCTTCGAAACCCCCTACAAACTAAAGTTCATGAAAATCGTGGAAGCCGTTTCCAACATTCAGCTTATATATATAAATATATACAAGAACTGCTCATTTAAATGTGTTATATTATTTTCCATAACACGTAATAGAAACTAGATACATCGCTGTAGTAAAGACGAATTTTCCACCATCACTGGCCATGAATATCTCTGTATCTCTGAAATCCAATCCTATCTTATATAGGAAATAGTGGGCATACAAGCTGCTTTACCATAAGATTAATGATAACTGGTGTCAATAGATACTTGGAATTTAAGAATTACACGTTCGATAGACTGTACGGCTAATAAAATGTGGGACAGTTTCAAGGAGTTTACCACACAACATGCCTCTGAACTGCTGGGGATCTCTAAAGGCCCACTTACAAATAACAAAAAAGCGAAGTGGTGGAAATCTGAAGTCGAAGAAAAGGTTAACACAAAGAAAATCCTCTTTAAGACCTGGCAGACGAGTGGGAGCAATGAAGACCGCGAAAAGTACCGTGCTGCAAAGAAAGATATCAAGCGAGAAGTGGCATGTGCCAGAGCATATCACGATGATAACTTTTACAGTAGACTGGAACAGGCTGAAGATGATAGGGAGCTGTTTAGAATAGCACGACAAAGATACACAAACAGTATGGATGTGCGTATCACCAAATACATCAAAAACCGGCACGACAAACTTTTAACTTCTGATGCCGAAATAAACGCAAGATGGAGCGAATACTACTCACAACTCCTCAACGAGTCCTACCCATTTGAAGAACCGAGTCCCCTAGATGCCATTCAGGGACCAGTACAGGAGATCAGCTCCGAAGAAGTAAGGGTGGCAGTTCGAAAAATGGCCAATAATAAAGCTACTGGACCAGATGAGATTCCTGCAGAACTATGGAAACGGTTAGGAGAGAGTGGAGTCATATTCCTAACACGACTGTTTAACAGGACTCTGTATGATGGAATACCTAGCGAATGGAGAAGAAGTTACTTGGTCCCATTCTTCAAAAATAAAGGAGACATCAGACTCTGTGAAAACTACCGCGCCATAAAGCTCATGTCACACACGCTCAAAATCTGGGAAAGAGTCATCAACAACCGACTCCTAGGATTGATAAGTATCTCCGAAAATCAGTGCGGCTTTGTAGCAGGAAAATCAACAACAGACGCGCTACACAGCTTAAGGGTTCTGTTGGAAAAGCGGAGGGAAATGAGAAGGGACACACACCTGGCCTTTATTGACCTTGAAAAGGCATTCGACCGAGTGCCACGACAGCTGATCTGGCGGTCTCTGCGGTCGCAAAGTGTGCCAGAGTACTATGTAAACTGCATCGCTGATATGTATCATGAGGTCAGCACCAGAATAAAGAGCCCAGCAGGAATAAGCAAGGAATTCCTAGTAAGAGTAGGTGTACACCAGGGATCAACTCTAAGCCCATTGCTCTTTAATCTTGTCATGCAATATCTGACAGCGAGCATACAAAAAGAGCCGCCTTGGGACCTGCTCTACGCAGACGATATTGCTCTAATACGAGATAGCCCAGAAGAACTGGAAAAATCACTGGAGATTTGGAGAGCTACCCTAGAGAGTGCCGGACTAAGGATTAGCCGTCAAAAGACCGAGTACATGAGGTGTTGTTACTCATCTGTCAACCAACATAAGCCCGTTAAAATACAAAACCAACAGCTACGTGAAGTCGACCGCTTCAAATATCTAGGTTCGGTCGTCACCAACGATGGCTCGATTGATGCCGACGTGACTCACCGCATCAACACCGGCTGGATGAAGTGGCGAGAGCTCTCGGGTGTTTTGTGCGACAATAGGATGCCGGTGCATGTAAAGGGAAAGGTTTATAGGACGGCAGTTCGCCCAGCCCTAATTTATGGTGCTGAATGCTGGCCTATGAAGAAGACTCATACCACAAAAGTACACACAACAGAAACGAAGATGCTGAGATGGGCAGGAGGCGTTACCCTCGCCGACAGAGTGAGGAACGAATACATCCGTGGAAGCTTTAAGATCCGCCCCATCGAAGACAAACTCAGCGAAGCACGTCTCAGGTGGTATGGCCATGTAATGAGGAGACCTGAAGAGCACATGACGAGACAAGTCCTAGCTATGAACACCGATGCGAAGAAGCGCGGTAGACCCCCCCTAACTTGGATGTCCGTCATCAACAACGACCTAAAGAAAGCCCAAATCAATGTCTCGACGACCCAGAACAGAACTGTCTGGCGAAGAATGACGAGGAGAGCCGACCCCAATTGAAATGGGATAAGGCTAGGCAAAGAGAGACACGTTCGATAGACCTCTAGACAGTATGTCCTATCCTTTTTAACCGACTTCCAAAAAGGAGGAGGTTCTAAGTTCCACTGAATGTATTTTTTATTTCTTTTTATATATGTTCACCGATTACTCCGTCAATTGTGGACCGATTTTGAAAATTATTTTTGTATTCGAAAGGGTATGTTCCCAATGTGGTCCCATTGCCACCATATTAGGATCTGATGATGGGATCCCAGGGCAATCGAGGGAAAACCTCATTTTTTATAGGCACATACTATGTTTTTCGTATATTTTCTGAAGTTACACTGGTATTTGCGTCCGGTAGTCATCATTTTATGATGATGTAAGTTACAACTCCTTAATGGTTAGGAGTTGGAGGATAAATCTTTAAATATCATATGTATATGTGTTACCTTTAGTCGTATTCTTTCAAATTATTTAGGTAAGCTGAAGGTTAAACTCTTCAACAGTTAGGGATTAGAGGATGATTTTAATATTATTAAACCACTAAAGTTATTTGCATCAGCAGAAAATTTATGAAATAGTTTAACTTACTACTTACCTACGAGACTGTTTGCACTAAAACCTGAAAAATAAAAACTTTTTATAAATAAAAAACCGTCTTCCAAAAAAACATTCAACGAAAACTCCCTGCCAAAAAACACTAAAAAGCGTACTTTCAGCGTCTTTTCATCACATATCGAATCAAAATATACTCCAAAGTACATACATCATAACTTATAATGAAACAAATACTAGTTAACGGGTTATTCCTCACAATCAATATAAATACACGTAGTTATATCACTGTGCAATTAATCCCGATCTCATTAGGTATTACGTGACACGTGTACGACAGTTCGACATGCGTCTAATTATAGACATTTCATTACACACGTTTATATTGATTTATGTGGACAAATGTATGTTTGCTCCTGAAAACACATGGATACCTAAATACATAGATACTTTGGCAATAGATTTACTATAGAATATTGTAAAACATATTGTTATCTAAACAAAACACTTAATTTGACAAACTAATGCAGATACAAAAAAAAATCAGACACTGTATTGCTAACAGACCAGTATTATTATTATCATATGGAACTACTACTAATAGTCTATTCGTTTAGATAGTGTCACTTTGATCGTACCGCCACGGCCCGTGCGGGTTCTTGTCAAAACGAAGCCAACACGAATCAAACAAAGGAGCCGCTTGCAGCGTACGCCCACAAATAAGTATAAAAATATCACTAGGTGTTACTATCTAAATGAATAGTCTATACCCTCTGTGATATGACAATCTATACAAATAAATTAAATTGGAGTGTCTGTTTGTAATATTAAAATAACCGCTTTTTACTAAATGCATATGTATGTATACACGGTAAATATACCAAAATATTTTATTATACAATTTATGTCTGTCTATCTGTATGTCGGTCTGTCTGTCTGTTTGTTCCGGCTAATCTCTGGAACGGCTTTACCGATTTTGACGAGACTTTCACTGGCATATAGCGGATGATCTAAGCAGTAACTTAGGCTAGCTTAACCCCGCGGTTTTAAAGGTATTACAATAACCGCGGGTAACACGGCGGGACTCAGCTAGTCCCAAATAAAATCTGGGTTAAGAAATTACTTCGCTGTTTTTTATTGGATGAATGAGTCTATCATCAACAATAGCTTTAGCATCTACATCTATAGGCCTATCCTTATACATTTTGTTTGGCGCGTGATACAGTTTTACCAACCACACGCACGGTGTTCCGTGTACAAGGCGGCCTGCGCAGGCAAAACTGTAG
The DNA here is from genome assembly GCA_949125395.1 of Diaphora mendica. Taxonomy (NCBI): domain Eukaryota; kingdom Metazoa; phylum Arthropoda; class Insecta; order Lepidoptera; family Erebidae; genus Diaphora; species Diaphora mendica. The sequence continues at coordinate 4,173,412 of OX421331.1, read as the reverse complement.
TGTTACTTGCACGTGTGGTAGGCCCCTTAGTAGGCTTACGACACCTAGGAGATGAATAGGAGTGATGACATTCTGTATTTTTAATTCGTCCCGGAAAGAGTCAGATTACTGGAGGCTCAATCTTCCTCCTTTTGTTCTTCTCGGGGATAACAACGCACATCTTTAGAATAAGCGTCTAACTCGTTTGTCCCCTTTTTTTTTACGCGGGGCATGCATTGTGCACCGTACCCTCCATGGTGAGGGGGGGGGGGGGGGGCACGAAAGGCGTGTGTGGGACTCCCGACGAATCGGTCTACCCACTAAACCCCGCGGCGGCCTTCCTCAGCAGACGGGAGGAGCTCCAGGAACGCATTAGCGGCTTCTGGAAACCCTCCTGCCGTACCTCATGACTGAGGTACATATTGAGGTAACCATAGTCATCCCCCGGGGCGGGTCGCTGTTGCGCCTCCGACTACACAGTAAGAGTCGGAACACCGACCCGCCTATAGCATGAAAAAAAAGAACAAAATAATAATAATAATGCAACTAAATAAGTTGCAAATCTAGGATAGACAAATTTTAGTTCATACTCATAATAGTATTATTTTAAATTCAAAAATAACATTTTGCTTTCACGGCTTAGCCACTGAACCGATTCGGATGAATTTTAGTATACAGATAGATTGAATTGTGGAGAAAGACTTAAGCTACTTTTTGATGCGATAATCTATAAATACACGCTTAGAGTCGCGAACAAAAGCTAGTCATTTGTAATTTTATTTAATTACTTTTCAATAAAAACATTTCACCCATACTAATTAGCGATACACAGCTACACTTTAACCCTAAACAGCGCTAATTAAATACATTAAGCGCCAGCGCATTGGCGTTCAATTTAATCGGAATGTGTTGCCACGTGCTGACGTCACGAACACACTACGTCACTAATTAGATGTGACATCTGCGGACGTCACGCCTCGGTGATGATAAAAGGTGTAATTAATTAGCAACTGGTAAAAGGTAAGCTAGCCATAAAAAATCAATATACATATAATAAAATCGCAACTAGTCGCTGTATGTACATGGAAGATATAAAAGGCTCGACCGGAGTGATACCACGGCTTCACAGAAAACCGGTGTGAAATAGTGCTTGCGCTGTGTTTCACCGAGTAAGTGAGGATACCGGAGGCCCATACCCGAATCCCCTACCTCTACGTCCCCTTTCATCCCCAAAAGGCCGGCAACGCACTTGTGACGCTTCTGGTGTTGCAGGTGTCCATGGGCGGCGGTAATCGCTTACCATCAGGCGATAGATCTGCTCGTTTGCCCGCTTATTCCATAAAAAAAAACTATTAAAGGGGGCTTTAAGAACGCAATAGAACCCGAAGCAATGATTTTTAGATTTTTTTATTGTATGTCTGTATGTTTGTGCACGCTAATCTCAGGCATTCTGAATGCGGTTTTCACTAATGCGATGCGATTTTCACTAATGCGTTGCAGTTTGCTCCACTTAACATTTAGTGTTTGTTTCATTCCAATCAGTTCATAAATAAACGAAGTCGGATAAAAAGTTATATCAGTTGGAAGAATCACCGCAATAACCGACCTTTACGTGGGTGAAACCGCAAGCAAAATCTAGTTATCTGAATTTTTTTATGGAATTGACGCGTTTGCAAACGAGCAGACTTATCGCCTGATGGTAAGCGATCACTGCCGCCCATGGACACCCGCAACACCAGAGGCGTCACAAGTGCGTTGCCGGCCTTTGGGAGATGAGGAGGGGATGGAGGAGGGGTTGGGTATGTGTCTCCGGTAGCAATCACAGCGCAAGAGCTGTTTCACACCGGCTTTCTGTGAGGCCGTGGTATATCTCCGGTCGAGCTGGCCCATTCATGCCGAAGCGTGGCTCTCCCACGAATATGTTTGGCAAACAAAGAAATGCTTCTTTTAGAAGCTGACGTCACAAAACTTCTTTGACCGCGTTGAATACTTTTCAACCGACTTCAAAAAAGGAGGAGGTTCTCAATTCGACTGTATTTTTTTTTTATGTTTGTTACCTCATAACTTTGGACTGGGTAAACCGATTTTGATGATTCTTTTTTTATTTGAAAGCTGGTGCTTCCCGAATGGTCCCATTTAAATTTGGTCCAGATTGAAGTCGGTTTTTTTTTGTTAAAATATGTTGGTAGGGGAAAATCTAATGAGTTCGCGTCACCGCGTCACCGTCATTCTAAATGTTTGATGTTGATAATTTTAATTTAAACATGAAATTTCTAATTTTATAAAATAGTTTTACAAATAACATTTAAGGCAATCTAAGTTATAAGTGTTCACTTCCATCGGCAGTCTTTATTACTGCCATTTTTTTTAATTTAAACTATGTCAAAATAAATGTATAATTTAATTTTACAATTTATACTGAAATGTAAATTAGAATTTACTCTCATCGGACATACGATGTTACCTAAAACGCCGATATCGCGTTAAACATAATCTAATCATGTCTAAAATTAGAGCCACGGGGAATCAAAATTTGGACTAAATTACCTATCTAATTTGCATATTTGAGAAATGTTAGGGTTACGACATTCGAAAAAATTTTTTTTTGTTAATGCTGACGTTTCTAGACCATAGTTTTTATATTTCTATGTGAAATTAAATAAATCAAGAATTTGCAGAAATCAACAAGTTATTTTGTACTGATTTTTAGGGTTCCGTACCTCAATGGGAAAAAACGGAACCCTTATAGGATCACTTTGTTGTCCGTCTGTCTGCCTCTCAAGACCTTTTTTCTCAGGAACGCGAGAAGGTATCAAGCTGAAATTCATATGAAATACTCAAGTCCACTCCCCCTTGGAGATGTGAAAAAATCGAACTTCTAAGCCAACGCAATCAAAAGATACAGCCGTTTATGTTGCAAATTTGCGACATTCGCAAGGGAATCAAAACCTACAGGGTACTTCCCGTGAAGTCATCTTCTTGAAATTCGGTACGATGCAACATCTTATAGTACTGATAAAGGAAAAATTGCGAAATATATAAATTTTTAGTTACTTCATCTAATAAGTCGTTTATGATGCAAATTTTCAACATTCGCAAGGGAATCAAAACCTACAGAGTACTTCCCGTGAACTCAGGATCTTGAAATTTGGTACGAAGCAACGTCTTATAGCATAGATAAAGGAAAAACTTCGAAAAGCATAAATGTTTCGTTCCAGCAGATAATAAAAATAGTTTTAAATTTTTAAACTTACTAACCCTTTCCTCATGTACGCGTAGAGGTATTAAATTGAAATTCTTATCAACTACTCAAGTATATAATATCTTTATGCTGTAACAAAATCAAACTTCTATGTTAACGCAATCAAAAGAAACAGCAATTTAAGCCCCAAATTTCGAAACTCGCATCTACGCAAGGAAATCAAAACCTACAGGGTACTTCCCGTGAACTCAGGATCTTGAAATTTGGTACGAAGCAACGTCTTATAGTAAAGATAAAGGAAAAATTGCGAAAAGCATAAATTTTTCGTCACATCATAATTTAAAAAAAAAAAAAAAAAATTAAACTTGCTACCACTTTCCTCATGAACGCGTAGAGGTATTAAATTGAAATTCATATCAAATTCTCAAGTCTGTAACACCTTTAAGCTGTAACAAAATCAAACTTCTATGTTAACGCAATCAAAAGAAACAGCAATTTAGGCCTCATTTTTGGAAACTCGCAACTACTCGCAAGGGAATCAAACCCTAAAGGATACTTCCAGCCGTCCTAGAATCTTGAAATTTGGCATTAAGCAACGTTTTATAGCACAAATAAAGGAAAAATTTCGAAAATCTCATATTTTTAGTTACATCACATGTTTTTTTAAATAATTATAAAACTATGTATTACCCTTTGCCTCATGAGCGCTCAGAGGTATCAAGTTGAAATTTATATCAAAATTAGGTCTAATTTTTGCCTTTAATCTTTGAAAAAAAAACAAGTCAACGCAAAAACGCAAAACGCACAAACGGTACAACCATTTATACCGCATATTTTGAAACTCGCGACTGCTCGCAAGGGAATCGAAAAGGGTTTGTATGGAACCCTCGGTGTGCGAGTCCGACTCGCACTTGACTGTTTTTTTTTAATATAAGAATAATGATAAGAAGAAAATTATTAATTCAGAAGAAAATCAAATAACAAAAAAGAAAAAGATTTTTGTCATCACTGTTTATTAATTTAAATAGGTACGACTTTTATTATTATTTAATTTGTAGTATTTTCTTGTGTATTTACAAAAAAATATGTTCTAATCGTGTTATACTTCTATTTCTTGCATTTCTTATTTTCTTTCTAAAATATTATATTAAAAAAAGAATGGATAAGTATGTTACAGATCTCATGAATTTTTTGATTAGATTAAATCTGTACTCTGTACCTATGTATGTTGTTTTGTAGAGTTATATTTCCTTAATAGAATTTCTTCATAGAGTTATGTAAAAACAAATATGTATTTTAAATTAAATAACTTACTTTATTTAACCATCCTGTAAAATTGATAATTAAATAAGTTATGGAATCAGGCGTTACTTTGCGGCAATCCATGACATTAAATGCTATGAAATATATTTAGCTTTAATTCCGCGAGACAAACAACGAAACAAATTTGTCTCGCGGAATTAAAGCTAAATATATTTCATATCATTTAATTGATAATTAAATATATTTTTAACATAAATTTAAAAAATCAACAAAGAGGCACCCCTAATATTAAAATTCATGTTCGCGATTCGCATCCAAACGTTTAGGTGATAAATACATTGTCACTTACCGTGATTAAAACTGAAACTACAGGCGAATATATCCGAGTGCAATACAAATTTATTTGACGATATCCTATTACTGACAAATTTGCAGGCATACATTTTCATTTTATTTTATGTAATACTGAACAATGGGTTATTTACGTTATTTCGTTATGTTTCTCTAATAATTATAATAAACGCGAAACTTGTAAATCCAAAACTTTTAAACGTGAGTTTTTATAATTTCATCTCTATATTGAAGAAATAATTTTAGGTGTAGTTGTGTGACTTTTATTAATAAACTTCTAATACCAATTGTAAATACAATTTTTTTTTAGTAAATACTTAGAAACAATCCAATAACAATCCAGATTATTTTTACAAAATTTAGCGTAACTAGGTATTCTTTAATATTATTACTAAGCTGGGGTCAGAATGAGGTGACTAACGAAGCTGCCTATTAAACTTTAGGACTGGAGTTCTAAAACAAAACTATGATGAAGTTACAGAGAGTAGATGTAGGTTACATTTTCCAAAGGCAAACTCTGGATACATCATACTTAGACCCTGGATACCTCTTAGTCTTTAAAAAACTTCAAAATCGATACGAACCTAAACACAATTGAGTATTGTTGAATACACGTCAGAGTTTAATAGTAAACGTACATTCTGATATGCACCTAAATATAAGAGCTCCTAAATTATCCTAACATAAGCAGAAACATGTTGATGTTCAAAAACAATACATTAACCAAATAACATCTTTATGGTAATTTAAATAAATAACATGACTCCTGCCAATGAATTATGAATACCGTATTACGATAAAAAGCTAACAGCAGTTATAAAATTTTATAGTGAAGCTCACTTTAGTGAAGTGTGGGTCGTCAAAAGTTTACGCTAATGGGGTGAGCTGTTAAACTTATGGGGCAACTGAAATAGGCAATCGAGAATAAAAAAGTAAACGTGAATATGAGAACTGTACAATCTAGAACTAAGACAAACAGTAGCCAATAGCTGACTTACTCAGTTATTAAAACTAAACGGTGGTCACTGCCGGAACGTTCCCACAAGAACTTTAAAATCACTACATATTATAAAACAAAGCCCTCCACCGCGTCTGTCTGTTTGTCTGTTCGCGATTAACTCATAAGTTACATCACGGATTGTGATGGGGTTTTCACCAATAGATAGAGTGATTCTTGATTAAGGTTTTTGTATACAATTTGATAATTTTTTGAGTATATTGGCTAAAATATAACGATATTTGTTGAAGATGTAGGAAAAAATTAAGCCCGTCGTCTCAGGGAAACATAGACAATATTTCCTTAAAAAGCCCGTGTGAAGCCGGGACAAGTTACTAGTGAAGATCCACAGGTTACCCTTTCATGAAGTCCAGCCTGCCTAGTTTTTTCCGTAGCACAATCCGCTAAAAAATAAATTTGTTATGGACTGTACTTAAAATGAAGATGTTCCAAAATACATTTCTAGTTTGAATCAGTTCACTTTCAAATATTTACCAAAAAGTTTTCCTCTTTCAGAGTACTAAAACACTTAACTCAAAGCCACATACCGTGCGCACTACATCTTATTTCACAATGTACTGACGGCAGAGTTCGTGTGAGAATTTACAATGCTTTTAGTTACGCGCCAGTGGACAGCTCACACGTTTGTAAGAAATCTGTTTACGGAATGAAGGGTGTGTGAGAAAAATGGATATGTTATCTACGAGCATACGTAAAACTTTACGTAAAACTTTCTAAAAACAAATGTTGTATAATAATTTATTCTTTTTAGAGTATACGTGTATCAAAACGTTTATTACCTAACTAGTGCACTATCTAGTGCGCACTAAGGAGCTGAATCTACTACACAGTATAAGCTATAGTACAAGTGGAAGTTCTAACTGCTCCGCTCCGTTAATTTAGCCTAATTGCCAACTTTTTCTTATGATGGAAGGACATCAAACCTGTTCCGTTCTTTAAATATTACTAACAGATTTCGTTAAAAATGTATCTTCATTTTTAGAAAAGTTTCTTCTTGTGAATAATCTTAAAATGCCTGACACTGGGGACGGGAAATAAAACCACGCAATATTTATGTGTAAGTACATATTTCTCTTACATAAGACTCGTTATTACAAAGTTATTTTTATGGTAGGGAAGGGTGGTCACGGCTTTAAGCACGATTCACGCTACACCGTGTCGCGACCGGGCCGTGTCCCGGCCGGGGCACGGTCAAACATCTATAGTATACTTTTGTATGAAGTGATTCATTCTTCACCGTGGCCCGGCCGTGCGTATTCGTATATCGGTGGGTATTGTTTCCCGGCTCCGGCTCGGTCCGGTCGCAACACGTTGTAATATGAACGTGTGCGCTGGGTGGCTGCAGGGCATTCGACGACATATCTTAGTGATGTTAGTATCAAAATAAACGATGAAAAATTGATAGAATGTGCGTGCAAGTATCCTGTAGTATATGAAATGTGTTATTCTAAGTATTTAGATAATAAATACAAAAATATTATTTGGAATAGACACGGAAGACCCAGCCGTTTAAAGAATATACGCCAACAGCCCGATGTAGCATGAATGACTGGCCCGGCCGGCGCACGGTGGACGTGCCCCGTCGGAGCACGGGTCGGTCGCGACACGGTGTAGCGTGAATCATGCTTAATAAGAACATCGGAGTAATGTTACTGTTTATTCAATAAATATTGTAACTAGTGGATAAATTTTGTATTACTATTTCATGTTTTGAATTTAGAGTTGCAGAACTTAAAAATAAGTTATCTCAAACTTTAACAATAAGTGCCATATCCATATTTTATAACTTCCTTCCTTTTATAACTTATAACTGTTGGAATGAAAACAGCGAATGTAAAGGGGAGGCTATAGATTTCCCTTAAACCATTAACATGTATATTACCTTTAATTTACTGTCTCTAGCTTTTTGGAAGCGATGGAAACGTTTTATTTACAATTTGCATCGAAGCGCTTCTAACAAAATAAATGTGCCAATTGCTTGCAATAATTAAACGACTTAATCTGTGAGCATGGTTTAACTCGGAATAATCACTACTTAATTTATTGTTTTAAATTGGAAATATATTAAGAAATAGGTATGTATCTTTTCGGAGGTCACGTTAAGCAGTCGATCCCGGTTGTTATCATGAAGTCGTGAAGCTTAGTTGGAGGCCTTTGGGCGGCTTAAAAACATCCAACGGAACCATTACGTAGCCACTACGTTGTATTGCCAGACTCCAACCTGCACGCGACCAGAGTGGGGGCGTATGGCCCTCTCCTGAGAGGAGACCCGAGCCCAGCAGTTGGACATTATGGGTTGATGATGATGTACCTTTATAAAATCTATTTTTAGTAATTTTACACTTCGTATTCCTAATCGTGTGGTGACGGATTCTTCTATTCACTCCTATTCATTGCACAAGTTTCGTAAGAGAGAAAAGTACTTAGGACAACATCACTGTTAAGAGAAGAAAAACTTGTAACAAACCCTATGTTGAAACCAAACGCAACATTGCTATGGCGGAACTGTGTTTGTCTTTGGTGATGTCAAGGTTAAATGTGATTCAGTTTGGAACTAGGTTTTGAGAAAATGTCTCCACTGCGCAGCAAACCCACCAAAAGAATCCACATCACGGACGCCAGTGAGTACTTTGTGATTAATATAATTTTAACGAGGTGCAATCGCCTCTTGTTTTGAATTCTTTCCCCAAGAGGACTATCCTCTTCGATTGACTAGCTTTTAACTAATGGGCCCTTACAGGCTGGTACAAGGATTACTTACTGTGCTCCAAGTAACGAAGCCCTGAGGAAAGGAATTAAACATCCTATATCAACTCCTTTGGCCAGCGCAGTGTAATAGGCTAAACCCTGGTTTCACACGAGAGGCTGGTGTCCGGCAAAGTACTATTAAAAGCTGTTGATGATACTATTTTGATAAAATTCAGACGTTATTAAACACTTTTATTTACTGGCAGGCGGTAGGTTACAAATCCTCAAAAGTCAAGGTAATTTTTAAACATTTGTATGCCAATACAAGGCAGAATATGGTATGATCAAAAACCAACCAATGCTACACCTGGTACTAACCTATATTCTATGCAAATAAATTTCAATTAACTTAAAACTGAAAGAATTTTTCAAATCGGACCAGCGGTGCCTGAGATTAGCGCGTTCAAACAAACAAACAAACTCTTCAGCTTTATAATCTATCTATATATATAAAAGCGAAATACCACTCACTTATTAATCACGAAATCTCAGAAACTATAACACCTACAAACTCGAAATTTGGCAGGTAGGTTCCTTATAGGGTGTAGACATCCGCTAAGAACGGATTTTACGAAACTCCACCCCTAAGGGGGTAAAACGGGGTTGGAAGTTTGTATGAAAGTCCTATGTTTTTGAAATAAGAGACTTGAAATTTAAAATGTATGCTCCATAGATGGTGTGGAGATGTACTAATAATATATCTTTTGGGGATAAAACGGGGATGGTAGTTTGAACGCAAACGAGGTTGCGTAGGTCAGCTAGTCTTATATATAAAATTCTCGTGTCACAATGTTAGTTACCATACTCCTCTGAAACGGCTGGGCCGATTTTTATGAATGCTGTGCATATCGGGTAGGTCTGAGAATCGACCAACATCTATTTCTTATACCTCATTTTTTTTGGTTATGGCAAAGCAACGTTTGCCGGATCGGCTAGTATTAGTATAGATTTACAACTTCATATTAGTTGTCACGGATAAAAGATCTTATTTTGTACTTTTTTACTTTACTCTATAATATTTTGCTTATCAAATAAGAACTAACAATACCTACTTTAAATATAACACCAACTATGGAATCTTGATACTTCCATAACCTTAAATTGGAAGAAATTTTCGGAAACATAAATACTTTCCTTATTCATTACCAACATATCTTGAAACTCCTACAGTACAATCGCTTTAACAGCTTAGAACAACTCCAGAGGTCTATAATAAGTGGATTGTGAATAAAGAAAAAATTCTAGAGCATATTTGGAACAGGAAATCTCGAAAATCACTTAGTCGAATGGGTATATAGCAATAAATTGACGATAACATTTACATACGGTGGAATAGGGCGTTTCATAACGGATCGCTTAACTTGCTAATGCAAACTTTTTGAGTATGATTTTCCTTATTTTTGTATTAAATATTTTATAGGTCGCCTTTCTCACACTTGAATTTCTTTGTCCCATTTTCGTGGGATATTTTTGTACTGTAAGCCTACTGGTAAAAAACTTTTTTTTTATGGAATAGGGGGCAAACGAGCAGACGTTACGCCTGATAGTAAACGATTACCGCCGCCCATGGACACCCACAACTCTAGAGGCGTCACAAGTGCGTTGCCACCCTTTGGGGGGTGGGCCTCCGGTATCCTCGCTCACTCGGTGAAACACAGCGCAGGCGCTGTTTTACACCGGTTTTCTGTGAGGCCGTGCTATCACTCCGATTGAGCCGGCTCATGCATGCCAAAGCGTGGCTCTCCCACTGTAATATAAACTTGTGTCGATATAATAGGTCTTTACCTATGAAATTGCCGTTTTATATGCAATAAGTGAAAGTACTTATTTTTTCAAACTTTTTTATTTCTGTTATTCGAAGTAATCACCCATGCGATCGACGCATCTTTGACAATGCATTGGCAGTTTATTGATGCCCTTCTTGTAAAAATTTCTTGTAAAATGTAAAAACAGGAGGCAACAAACTCTTCAAAGGCATTTTGTACTGCCTCTTGGGAATTGAATTTTTTACCCACTAAAAAGTTGTCTAAATTTTGGAAAAAATAATAGTCGGTAGGTGCAAGGTCACATCTGCATTAATGCTCATGCCGTTTTGTAAAAAGCTGTGGTGAATCACACCCGCACTAGACCACCAAACAGTGACCGTCACCTTTTTAGCGGTAATTTTTGGTTTAGGGCATTGCTTTGGTGCTGAACCAGGGTCTAACCAACTTGCTGAGCGCTTTCGATTGTCGAACAGAATCCATTTTTCGTCGCACGTAACAATTCGTTTCAAAATTCCTTCATTTCTTTGCCTGTTGAGCAGCGCAAGGCAGGTCTCGACGCGTTGCGCTGGTGATCGTTAAGGTCGTGGGGCACCCATCTATCAAGCTTTTTACCTTGCCAATTTGTCGCAAATGGATCAATATTTTTTTGATGCTTACATTAAAAGCTGCTGCTAGCTCAGCTGTAGGTTGAGTTTCGTCAGCTTCCACAATAGCCTTTAATTCATTATTGTTAACCAAAGTCTCCGGACGACCACGAGCTTCATTTTTCAAGTCAAAATTTCCAGAACGGAACCGGAAAAACCAATAACGGGTTGTGCGTTCGTTTGTACAGTTCTCTCCGTAAACGTTTTTGATGTTACGTGCCGTTTGTGTCGCGTTGGTGCCACGACGGAACTCATATTCCATAATTACACGAATTTTTAAAGTATCCATTATGTTACAAAAATGTTCAAATGTAATGAAAATACAACGCTAATCAAAAAACAAAAGACTGAGTTTGTAAATAGAATGCCATGGTTTTAAAACAAAATTAATTTGAATTTAGAATACAGAGCCATTACAAACTTTTTTTATTTGAAATGACCAGTACTGAAAAAAGGCAATTTCATAGGTAAAGACCTAATATATATATTTAAAGATAATTAATTTGCTCATTATTCAAGTAGGTAGGTATCCCAGTATCATTCATTAACAGTAAAGTCACAAAACTACGTATTGGGGTAACGGCACCATTTTGCAAGGGTTTTTTTTTAAATTATTTGTGAGGAATGACCTTCAAAGATTTTATTTTCGACCTTTACTATTTTGCAGACTTGTCACTAATATATCGAACAAAAGCCAACATAATCTCGAATGAATATAAATGATATGAACATCCGAATGCCGCCGAACCGCAGCCGGAAATGGCCGAGGATTTGTCATTGTCAAATTTGAATACGCGAGAACGGATGCGGGAAAAACGAATGTCATCTGTTACTTGGTACTGTTTGTTAGATCTGTATTATGTTGCTGTTTTTTGTTTGTTTGTTTCGATGTCTGGTCGCCAGAAAATTAATGTTGACTAATGTCTGAATGGACTCGCCAGACGACTTTTGTATTAAACGCGTACAAAATCGCTTTATCCAAGTGCATACATACATGTAATAACGAATTCTTTAAGTTATTTCTAATAGTAAAGATTGCAGGGATAGCGTAGATGTTAAAGTAGCTACCTAAACGCTTTGAGTGTTGTAGGTTTAATCCTACATGGAAAGACATTTTGTGTTATTTTTATATAGTTATCCTGAATCTGGGTGTTCGGTCTAGTCTAGGGAGTCATCTTTAAAAAATGTTATAAGTTTTTATATATACGAGTATGGCTCTACTTTGACTCGAGCTTAGACCCACCTTTATAAGACTTTAAAGAAAGGTGTAAAAGAGAAAAAACCTTCTGATTTTGCATACCTATTCTTGGGTTTTCAGAATTTTACGACTGTTCAAAATAAAAAAAACTCTTGTTCAGGCTAGTCATAGTAAAATTTAAAAAATAAATAAAGAAGATGTAATCGTAAGAACGAAACAACTCTGCCCTTAGTTGTATGTAACTATAGACGCAATACTAACGTAAATTGGTAATCTGTAATCTGCCAAACTTTTTTTTAGCCGCATTGAGCACTTTTTGGTAGGGAAAATCTTATGAGTTCGCGTCACCGACATGCTGACGTCACAAAACTTCTTTGGCTGTGTTGAACGCTTTTTGGTATGGAAAAATCTTATGTGTTCGCCGTCCCGCGTCACCGACATGATGATTGAATTTAAACACTATGAAATTTCTAATTTACGAATTATTTTTTTAAATAACATTCTAAGTTATAAGTTTTCACTTCTATCGGCAGTCCTTATGACTGCCAATTTATATATATATATATATATATATGCCTGCCAAAGGGACTCTACTCTGCCTGATGGAAAGCATAAGCAGAATCCAAGAGTGGTGGTCACCATACTCATTGCGAATGCAGACAATGCAGCATAGTGACCCACACCATGGCGGCCTTGTGAGATGCTTCTGCATCATTGGGCCTCCACTACTCACCAACGAAACAAGACAGCACGCGTGCTGTCATTTTACATTGAATTTCTGTGCGAGGGTCGAGCCAGCCCGTTTGTGCTGAGATCAGCGTGGCTCTACTACTTTTGGAAACGTTTATTATCTTTGTTGAGAGAGTTTTGGATCCATAGAGTTTTGGATAAATGCGGATGCAAGATGTTAGCATCATCATCTATGTACCTTCTCTATTTAACATTTAATTCTTGGTTTATTTCTTTGTTTATGGATAAATCAAAATGCAAGTATAATAATAATTTTAATTGTCAAAGAAAAGTCAGAAGCTATAATTTGAGTAAACCATGGTTTTTATAGATACTTTTATGTTTGTACATACACTATTTCGTTTCGACTGTGCTTTATTGCAATTTCCTCATAAATAAATCGGAACTAAACACACGGAATGCTTTTTAAAACCTATTATTTATTGCGGACATAAATCTCAAAAAGGAACCTGTCGTAAAGCGAGGATTCGAACAGACATCTCAAAAATTTTACGTCGAAATAAAAACAGAGAACAGCCCTCCAATCTTCATTTCCGAACATCGCCCGATACATTTCCATTGCGAGTGTTTCAAATGTAAAAATGAATAATGACGTGTCTTCCTAATTCCTGTAGGATTTTTACGCGACTCATCTATTATTTAGGCAAGGCTTAGTTAGATTTACAGTTTCCGTTCGATGTCGGTGTGAGTTCGCGCGTTTGTCATTCGAGTTTTTGTAGTTATTTTTGCACCTGCGGTATTAGTATGGTGTTTTGTCTCGTTTAGGAAGTTCCTTATCGGACCATAAGTCTTGTTTTTGCTTTAGGGTATATTTTGATCCGGTTTGCAGTCCATTTCGTTCTAAATGCCACGGTTATTAAACTTCTGAAGAACTCAGAATTGAGAAATGTAAGAAGTTATATGTTTTTTAGCACTGGTACTTGCGACTGTGCTAGATAGTACTGTTTAAATTCTGCCACAGCCATGTTTCACGAGTGTGAAAACGTCAGCTATCAGTAAGACATGATGCCACAAGTAAGGCTCCACAGTTGAATTGGCTCGTGACAGCTCTGCTACATTAATCAAGAAGTAATTACCTAGTCCAGTATGAAGAACGTGACTTTCTTCTGATATGGAGTGAGAAGGTTCCAAGACACTTTAACTTATACTGTGACCTCTCGAGTGTCATAACTAGGTGTGTTCGTGGGTCATTGCTATTGATCCTGGTGTACAGGAGTTACAGTGGTGGTCGTGTGTAAATATAGTAAATATGGTTTTAGAATTTGAATAATTATTTATGGATATCAGACAAGAAAACCACTAGACTAACATAATTGCCTATACTTTAATTATGATGACGATAGCGATGTAATTAAGAGTTATAAATGTTCACTTACAATTGATGTGGCTTGCAATAAGGTGGCATTTAACAAAATAAATTTTACCTACTTTTCGTCCTCCCAGCACCCCTGTCCCACTTACTCACAATATATGAGTACAAAATAAACAGAATGGTGTTCATTGAGCAGCATCACGTATGTACATTAATCATTTTATGTAAAGTCGGCTAAGTGGAGCTGATTAATGATGGTCAAGCTACAAGTTAGACGGAGTAGACTATGAAGTTATCCAATTTATTTATTGGCAAACATAAAAGAGGAATCAGCATTATAGGCATTAGGATACTGCAAATCCCTACATAATTAAAAAAATAGGCACATATATTTCTTGATAATTACTTATAGGTGTATATATAGGTGTGTTGTTTCTACTCCGCTCCTAATAAAAAGCCGTTATCGGTAGGTATATATTGTGTTCAAGACTCATAACATAGTCAGTTGTCTTTTATAGTGACTGAGCACTAGTTCCAATATAAAAAGATTTTTTCAAATCTGATCGTGTTCTCTAAAATCACAAGAAAATAATCTGGCCAAAAATTCTTGAATTGAATTTCTTTAAGGAAGACTAATAATGCAACTAAGCAACCCAATTAATTTTCATATTTTCTTTAAAAAAACTCTAGGAATATTCTTGTATCACAGGGGACTTTACAACCGAATGTGCACGGATACAAGGATCTCTAGACTCTGAATAACAATTTGTGGATTACACAAAGTATTTGAAGTTTGGACCTACAACACAGAAAGCAGCGAGTTTAAAACCGATTAAACCACAAAGCCATACGTGCAGTCGAAATATTTGCCAAGTTCACAGTCTTCGTAGTGAAAGACAAGCAGTGTCCACTTGATTTCATTTTTCATTCTTAGATCGTTTTGTTTCGCCGACAGGGGTCGGTAGGCACTCGGTAGTCTATTGAAAGCGAGCCGGTTCGGACCCAGCTCAATCAGGTTTATTGTGCTACATCATTAACAAGGATTAAGAAAGGTTTACACACATAAATGTTATGTTTTCGTCGGGAAGTAGAAAATTTCGAAATTAAAATTTATAAAATACATTTAGGTAGATGGCAAAAGAACAAACATGTCGTCTATGGTAAGTGACTGGACATTCATGGACAATCCTGTGAATCAAGATTTACGAGTATCAAGCTATAAGTTCCATTAGCAGATCAGTAAAATTCTAAGACATTAGTGTCATCTGAACTACACATTATATGTATATGTCACCGTAAGATTGTAAACACCGTTAGAGTGTAATCTATCTCGCGAGATTGCGAACAGTCGAAAGATTGTGAAATGGTATGCAACGAATCGCAAGTCGCGCGCTGATTAGTTGAACAACATATGTCCCGCGCCGCCATATTTGTTTGTTAATTCGTTTGTTGCCTAATGTAAAGTATTTTTGTGATTGTAAATTGATTTCATGGTGAAAATACCTCACAGCTTTAGAATTAGTTATATAAAATTGTTGTTAGTTATATGAAATGCATCCGTCAGTAATCAAAGAAGTTCTAACCTAACCTAATCTTACTCTATGACCAATCAGGGTATTTGAAAATTTGACGCGCGTAAGCAGTAGGTATATCACAGTTGACCATCTATCGAAAGTTTACAATCTTGCTAGGTTGATTATAATTTAACGGTTTTTAGAATCTTACGGTGACATATACAAGAGTTTAATGCTTATTTATAGGTAAATAGTATATAAGTTATATGCTTACAGCAAAACAGAACCACTGACATAGTGTCACATGCCTTGCGTTGATTGTAAGAGTCAATAGAGCTCTTTGACGCAATCGCTAGTTTTGCAGGACTAAGGACTATATTGACTGCCTTCAGGCACGAAACCCAGGCTTCTGTGCAAATTCGATGTTTAACAAAACTTTATTTTTATAACTTACTAGTGGTTGCCCGCGGCTCCGATCTCGTATTTTTTTATTTTTTTTTATGTTTGGCCCGCCAAAATGACTCTACTCTGCCTGATGGAAAGCATAAGCAGAATCCAAGAGTAGTGGTCACCATGCTCACTGCGAATGCAGACAATGCAGCATGGCGACCCACACCATGGCGGCCTAGTGATGCTTCTGCATCTTTTAGTCTAGTCAACAAGTATGGAACTTCTTGACTAGACTAATTGGGCCTCCGGTCTCGCACTCACCAACGAAACACGACAGCACGAACGTGGTCATTTTACGTTAATTTTCTGTGCGAGGGTAGTACCGCCCCGGTCGAGCCGGCCCGTTCGTGCTGAAATCAGCGTGGCTCTACTACCTTGCATTTGTATTTGTCGGTTATCGCGGCAAATAGTAGCCTATGCGTTACTCTGATGTATAAGCTATATTACTGTCAAGTTTCATCCAAATCCGTTCGGTAGTTTGAAAGAGTAACAAACATCCATCCATCCATCTATACTTACAAACTTTCGCGTTTATATTATTAGATTGTTATAGTTGTAGGAGGTAATCTCTGAATCTACTGAACTGATTTTGAAAATTATTTAATGAATCCAAAGCCACATTATGTATGCGTGTCAAGATCTATTTAATAATAAGAATAATAAAAAGTATTTTTCGTGGTAGTCAGATTTGCTTTTTTAAAATGTTCAACGACCAAGGAAGTGGGTACGGGTAAGGTAGTATAACATAAGCGACTAATGAACAGGCATGCATGGATATCTGTAATTTAAGAAACACGAATACTTTACAAGCCTTTAAAGTGTAGGCAAGGAAGTGAACCCTTTTCTAGAAGATTTGAAGGTCATTTTGTACCTAAATCATCGTCAACTATCAGTTTTTCTAACGACTACAAACGTTTAGCGTAATTATTGCCACATTACTTTGGTTTTCGTTATTTTAAAACCCTTTAGGAGATTACAAATATCAGCGGCGTAATACAATAATATTCATATCTCAATACAGAGGGCAATAGGGGTGTCTCGTGAGTGATGCACTCTATTAATTCCTTCTCGGAGCTTTCAGTCACGAGTCATAACTCCTTCGAATGGTGCTCTATATCATACTGACCAGTATGAATGAAGATAGTTCACTGAATGTATCATATTTGTCTGAATGATCAATCAACATATATTATTGCATGAGAGTAATGTATAACCAAACAGTTGGTAGTTAGTTAAATATTTGTGTAACCCCGTAAATGTACATTTTAATTAAATGTTCTTATTTCTTTCATTAGTTTAAGTCATACTATTATGAAGAATGATCGATTAGGTGACTGCCTAGAAGTCTAACTGCACGGTTGGCCTAGCGGTTCAAGCAATCGCCAAGCCGCTTGTTTTTCTGATCCTCAAAATAGGTTTTCTGATTCTGGGTGTTCCTTGTGTCCGTTTCATGTATGTGTGAAGTCCACCGTGACATCGGATATATATATATTTCTAAAGCGAAAGTTATTTAAAAAAATGGTTTCGGGCTCGGGCCTTGTTGTCGATACACAACGACCTCAAAAGTGTTAAAACATTTACTGCCAAATCTGACCTATACTTACTCTGTTTACATATAAAGATACAGTCATTGCTTATAAAAAAAACAGAACTGATACTACTTTAATCTATTTGAAAACAGTAAATTTAATTACACTATTACTCATTTGAATATCACGTTCAAATCTCAAACAAAATTATTTTGTTGTCCCCAAACTTTCCCTGCCCCTCGGATGCGATGAAAACACCACAATAGAGTAACTAATGATTGCTATTTATAATACCTTTGTGTTGTCACATAGGTTTTGAATGATAAAGTAACTTTCGAGATAGTGTCCACAGTTAATCAAGTTTATAAGTATTCATAACTAGAGTTGTTATGGACGAAGTTTTGAATCTTTTGTTAGATGCGAAACATATTTTTCAAGAATGTTCAGAGAGAGAAAAAGAGGGGTTGTTTGATAACAAATAAATTAACTGCTAACAGTTAAATGTGTTTGTCACTAACTATTTTTTTTTTCAAATTTATGCCTGACTGAGTTACTACATTGATAAGTACTAGACGAGTACCTATAAGTTCCTATAAGAAAGTGAATTTGTACACAAAAGGTAGATATATCTTATATACTCGTATATCTAGCTAAAATTTAAATTACTGAACCGCAAGCGTAAACGTAATGACACTTTTTTTTTCTTTTTATATTTGGGCCTGCCAAAATGATTCTACTCTGCCTGATGGAAAGCATAAGTAGAATCCAAGAGTGGTGGTCACCATACTCATTTGCAATGCAATGCAACAATGCAGCATGATGACCCACACCATGGGGGCCTAGTGATGCTTCCGCATCATGGGGCCTCCGGTATTGCACTCACCAACGAAACACGACAGCACGAACGCTTTCATTTTACGTTAATCTTCTGTGCGAGGGTACTTCGTGTACTAAATACCCACAGAAATAACTTCAATCTTGCAAGGGGTTACTTAAGAGTGTGAGTTTTCTTTAACGCCCCTAATACGTATCTTCTTAAATATATTGAAATACGGTGGTTCATCTTTATAATATGAATTTGAACAGTTGCTTAGTAGTCATAAATAGTCAGAGGTATTATGTTCTTGTTTCATATTGAAAATTGAGTTTAGTAATATCTAACAAGAAAATGTTTTTAAAAATCTTTTGATTAATCTAACCTGTGTCACCCCCGCACCATAATTACAAATCTATTGACACCACAATAAATACAATCGGTTCAGCAGTTTATACAGTGTAGCTTACAAACATAGATGGACAGCCAAAGATATTACATTTACTTTTTAGTTTCGCCGTAGTCAGGTAAAAACATCTCACCTCTACAACCTTTTCTTTGTGGTATTTATCAATGTAAAAGTATATTCTTATTGCCTTTAAAATAATAATAATAAATAATAACTTTAACACGAGACCGCGAAATGTTCTGTTCGTTTCTGTACAAGCTCTATTATTTTCAAAAAGCTTTATTAAAACTGTAAATCTGTATCTGACAGACTGGCTGACTGACATACCCAGAGATCAACGCGCAGCCCAAACCGCTGAAGCTAGAATCCTGAAATTTTGCATGAAGGTTCTTTATTTAACGTAAGTGAGCACTAAGAAAGCAATTTTTGAAATTCCACTCCTAAGGGGGTAAATCAGGGGATGAAAGTCTGCGTGAGCGAAGCCGTGTGTAAAAGCTAGTAACTAATAATAAAATACGATAGAAACTAAACCATCAAGTGACTTCTGTTGTATAGGTATACAAATATTTAGTTATTGTTTACACCTTTTATCACTTATCATTGTAAAGTTGTGTAGTTCGAAAATAAAAAGAAAACTTTGGATGTTTGGAGTTCGCATATATTTTTCCCTTCATATTCTGCGCAAAGGACAATTTATTTTCTCAAAGAAGAATGGTTTCAGTGCTTAAAGTAAAACCAAAACTATTTTGCAATGAAGAAAAGTAAAGTACAGTAAAACTGAATGTCGAAACGTCAAGAAGAATAAAAGATGAAACCTCTTTGCACCGACTGCAAACTAGGAAAAGAGTACGTAAATGATTATGATTTCTACCACTTATCACTGTGAAGGCCTTGTGTCGGTTTAAAAAAGTTGAATGAACTATTTAATAATGCAAAAAGCAAAAATAAAGCCAGCTTTCGCTTTTGTAATTATGATTCCGAAATCCTCCCATCGACTTACTGATAAGTTCAGGCAATTAGATTGCCTGCCCTCTGTCGTTGACAAATGTCGCTAATAAGAAACCTGTCGCGGTCGGATTAGCTCGTGTTAATTCATGTTATCATTGTCTTCACTTAGGGATGCGAGTATTTATCGATATATTTTAATCGATACAGAAAGTTGTTAATAAGTGTGATCGTAATTTTTTGATCACTCATTTCAGGGATGTTTTTTTTATTCTTGTTTTATTTGGAACTTTTACGCATAGCGTATGTCAGTTCCATGTACACACATACACCTTTTCAATTTTACTAGAATAATTAAATGGAACCTACTATTTTCCGCAGATTTTACTTGACTTACCTTATTACACAGCTTCGAGACACATAATAAGTATAATTTTAACATGCATAAAACGTATTTTTTTGTCTGTATCATTCATTTATGTTACTTTCTCTTTTCTGTCTCTAGTGTTAAGTTTCTTGTTTATTTTATTTTTGTAATAGTTTTATGTCTCAGCGTTGGGCTAAATAAACGATTATTCTATTCTATTCTATTCTATTACTTCCAACGGTCTTAGGAACATCCATTGGGTATAAAGAAAAACCACTATTTTATTTAGCGATATGAAATGAGTGTTTTAACAATAAATTCATTATGCATGAAGTAACTGTGGATTATGATAATGTACAATTCATTTTACACACACAATCCTTTTTGAGCTATAGCTGAAATCAGTGAAATTGGTTTTTAAATTGTTAATATGCCCGAAATGTGTCGATATAAATTCAAATTGCCTGTCACATCACTATTTCATAATTTAGCTTACAACACGGCATTTCGTAAGCGGATTACTGTTTAAAATTAAAATGGTGGCATGTAATTAAAATGTGTCATAATATTTAGGGGTGACTGCGATGAAAATGGGAATTATAAATAATGCTTATAAGGGCTCGGGATTATAGTTTTTTGTATTAAAAGATTTACTTTATTAACAATGGTAAATTAAAAACCACAGGATAGCAGGTATTGTGAAAAGAAATGGGCGACAGTAATTACTGATACTTAATAACAGTAGAGAATTATATACGCCTATCCGAATGTATTTTTAGTTTGTTCAAAGAATCGATAGAAATCTATCTATATAAAAGAGGAAGGTGACTGACTGACATACCCAGAGATCAACGTACAGCCCAAACCGCTGAAGTATATATAACGCGCTTTATATAACGTAAGTGAGCACTAAGAAAGGAATTTTTGAAATTCCACCCCTAAGGGGGTAAATCAGGGAACGAAAGTCTGCGTGAGCGAAGCCGCGTGTAAAAGCTAGTCGTTTATAAGTCGTTTATATCTATATAATTTTTGTTTACATTTTCACCTTTATGTTTTAAACTATCAGAGCTCACCATAAATATAAATATTATGGAAATAGCTTCAGTAGAATTTTTGTTTTTTACGTAGCCGTTGTATTTGCTTAGAATCCTGACTGCTTAGCCAGAAGTCATGGGTTTATTCCTACTCGAGTATCGAGAAATGATCGAGTAATGATCAAGTAATGATCGAGTAATGATAGAGTAATGATCGAGTAATGATAGAGTAATGGTCGAGTAATGATAGAGTAATGAGCTAGAGGCTTGACCATTAATTTCTTTATAAGTATAAAGCCTCCCAAAGTGATTTTACTCTGTCTGATGGAAATCATGAGTAGAATCCACTAGTTATGATTGTTCAGGCCACGCCTAACACACTACAGCTGGCAATCATACCGTGCCCACTTAAACGCGATGAATGCATCAGGCGCATCATCGTGACGGTGGCTTCTAGTTTATATTAATGTAAATATACCGACAATAATTTCGATTGGATACTTTGTACGTGAAAGTTGTAGTTGGTCTTATATCTAATAAATCAACGAAATTACTGTTACAAGAAGTTTTATTATTCAATGGATTGTGTCTGCATAGACAATGATCATTAGACTCATTGTGAATGCAATGCAGACATGGTGACCCACACTGTGGCGACCTAGGGAGATGATTTTTAACACGCCGGTTATGGGAGCCAAGATCATGGTGAGAGGGACCTGTGCTAGCTAACACGTATTATGCAATTTATAAAAATGTTCATCAGCAGGCATGTTACCAAAATACATATTTAAAGGTGCTGACTGTTACGTTACGCCGAAACGTTTGAGGTCAGTCGGCACCTTTAGACATACAATAATACAAAATTTTACCAAAAAAAACAAACCGACTTCAAGAACGACCAAATTTAATAAGGTCCACACGAGAAGCACCAGTTTTCAAATAAAAAAAAGAATCATGGAAATCAGTCGGCGTGATATTGAGTTATTCGTAATTTTTTTGCGCACATACTTAATGCAAATTGAAGATTTATGATTTTCTCATGGATGACATGTCAGAGCTGGACCAGAAAATGGGACCACATGGGAAGCACCAGCTTTCAAATAAAAAAAAAGAATCATCAAAATCAGTTCACCCAGTCGAAAGCTATGAGGTAACAAACATAAAAAAAACAGTTGAATTGAGAACCTCCTCCTTTTTTTGAAGTCGGTTAAATAGTCATATTTAAGACAGATACATTATTTCTAAACTAGATTCTAATTACGGTATTCGTATTTAGTCTATAACACAAAAATTGTCATATAACGTTACATACGCATAGGCATATTAATAACATTACGTCATAACGTTGTATATCAAACCTTGATGTCTGTCTGCTACAATCCCCTAGAGAGGCTCTCTAGTCAATAGATGCGAACGTAATCCTTCTCACAATCTCTGCCGCATCGTTACTGGGGTATCACTGTATGTTACAGTCGAATAAGAATTTTAGACATTAAAGGTATTGCCCGTGAACCAATTGCTTTAATTTTTTTTACATTACCTATGTAAAAATCTTATGTTATATATTTCATTTCTTATTTTAAGAATAATTAATTATAATGCGTGGTGACCATTTTATAATTACTGTTAATTTTAGTAGGTACCTATTATTTATGAAGCAAAACATAAATTAACTATTCTAAATAAATAACCTTTGCGTAAAGTCATCTTCCAATAGTTAATACGCGGACCTTTAAGGCGGGCATACACGTTCAAGTTTACTTGCGTAAGTCTGTCTGTCTGTCTCTGTCACGCACTTCGTGGGACAAAACAGTCTGGATTTGCTCAAGTATACTTGAACGTGTATGTCCGGCTTTACGCCTTTTAGTAATGTGACTGCTACATGGTATTAAAATATACAGTTTAAAGAACCTTATTTTTGCATCATAAACAAACAAATTGATGAATTGAAAAAGTATATATGTATTTAAATCAGTTATCTAGTACCCATAATACAAGCTCTGCTTAGTTTGGGACTAGATGGCGTTGTGTGTTAATGTCCGTAATATTTATTATTTATTTTATTTATTAATAACATTACATTATCTAAAATCTCCTAATTTTATACTTACTTATTTTTTACTAATTGATCTTAAACATGTAACTCGTCTAGTCAAATAACACACAATCAAATCATTAAATTTAACCGCAGCATACCCAATCCTGCGTTAATACTAGAACATATTAAGATAGGGCTAATCTTCACATAACTTAGGATCATGCCAGCGGAACGCAATTCGGTACCCACTGACCATTGTCCTCAGTTTAATTTAAACGGGAAGCAAGCGAACTGGTAATGATTTTACTAGCCCCTGCCAAAATACTCATAGCAACAAACGCAGAAACGCAACTCTTCTCTCGTGCTAATAAGGCTCATTCTCGAACACTTTTTTGGTAGGCGCTTGTATATCAAATGTTGTTCAAAGGTGTCGTAAGATTTTATGTGTGACGCGCGTTATGCAAACAGGTCCTATGGGTCACGTTTTTGGTTTTTGGCGTCATGAAATTTGACCCGTCGTTTAAGTTAATGTAGTTATTGCTCTCGGGATATCTAATTTGATGGCGGAGATATGAGTATTATTGTGCAGAGTTAATCATAGAATGTATAATACACCTCTCAAAAAGGATAAAAGACTAATTTATCAACATAAATCTAAATAAACTGTATTCTTTATTATATCTACCGTGGGAGAGCCACGCTTCGGCATGATTGGGCCGGCTCGACTGGAGTGATACAACGGCCTGACAGAAAACCGGTGTGAAATAGCGCTTGCGCTGTGTTTCACCGAGTGAGTGAGGATACCGGAGGCTCATACCCCAACCCCTCCCCTCATCCCCCTCCCCTCATCCCCCTCCCCTACCCCTAAAGGCTGGCAATGCACGTGAGACGCCTCTGGTGTAGCGGGTGTCTATGGGCGGCGGTAATCACTTACCATCAGGTGATACGTCTGCTCGTTTGCCCTAGTCCATAAAAAAAACCTTAATTTTCTACGATTAGAGGTCACATTTTGCTTTAAATATCAAATGGAACCAAAGAAGAGCTCTCAACCAAAAATACAAGAAAATTCAATGATTCGGTTTATAAACAAATGCGTTCTGAGGTAATTAAATAAAAAACTGCAACCGAATGTGAAAGCTTAAAGTTTTATAAATATAATTTAAATAGTGTCACGAAAAATATGAAACTAAAAATATTTTTTTTTTACTTTTCAACATAATCAAAAGTTCACAGTAATCAAAAACCTCAATTCTAATCACTTTTTTTAACACCACGACAACCAACCAACCCACCAATTACTGTAACAGGAAAAATACGTAAATTACAGTAAAATTGACGTTCACAACAAGTGAACGCTCTTTGTTAATGAATGAGCTTGTTTAAATAAATTCTGTATGGGTACAATTTACTCGCGGTCGCATGCGAACGGTTAATGGTAGGCTCTATTGAAATATTCAGTTGTCAAACCTGTGAATGATATTTGGGGTAGTCAAGGCCTTGTTATGTAAAGTAGAATAATATTTTGATGTGTTCCATGTTTATTTGACTTGTGGACCAGTGTAACGTAGTCACTGAATATACAGGCCAATAATTGCTTTTATATTATGATTTTAAGCCCTATTAATTAAAATGAGAATCCAATATTGACACAAGGTGATTCGACGGCCTGTTGAAGAAACTAGCCTTGTCTTAGCCCTCATTTCCAAGATAATTTGGTGTTGGTTATTAGTTCAACCGGTTTTACCTGAATATCAAACTTTCCACGGAGCTACTGGTAACGAACCTCCGCAGCCCTGAGGACAAAATGAATTTGAAGTTGTACTAGTTGTAAGTGTAATTGAAGGCACTGACTTCTCAATAACTATTGCCAAGTTATTCATGATACTCGGTACCGACAGATTAACGTGTCCTCCGATGTACTGGCGTAAAACACACTCAACTTTCATACTCCGAGTTGCTCATGTAAGAAAAACCCAACAACAGCCACACCCGAGAAGCGACCCCGAGACCTCTTGATCGGCAGCCGCATTGGCTAACCGCTTGACTAACGATGCTGTTATCCTCACTAATTCGGTGTTTTTTTTTTTGCGTTTTTAGAGAAGAATAATTTTCGTTGAATAAGTAAGTACATAATTCGTTTCTAATACATATTTTAACAACCAAAACTGCTGTCCAATAATACTATACAATTACCAAAACAATTCGTCTTCTATTTTTCTAAGGGTAGCGTTATTCCTTTTCACTGGTCACGTATTTATTTTGAGACACGTGTCAACCAAATTGCTTACCAATTTTCGAGCGGGAATCAAACCCCGCTTCGGTCACTCAACTGAGTAATTGCTCAGTTTTCTAGTTTTGTTTGAATAATTTCGTCAATCGGTAATTGTTATTTATTTGAGTGAATATTAACTAAATGGGCCTTTGTTTAGATTTAGACCACCCAAATAAAAATATATAGGACTTCATAACACCAGTGAGGTGGTCTACCTCATTTAAACTGACAGATACAATGCTCACTAAATGTTAATACAATTCAGTACAACACGACACTACTTTGTAGTAGTGTCGTGTTGTAAAGTAGTTTTGTAACTACTTATTTTAAAGATGCTCTAGTATTTACAAAACCTAAAACTTATTACATAATATTTTAACAACATGATTGCACAAGAATAGTTGTATTTTATAAAAACAAACTATGTCAATTCGTAGGTCCATATTACTGGAATTTATCATGAAATTCAAGAACTTCCTCTGCTATAATATTCATGTATATAAGGTTTTGTTTTATAACTATCACTGTATTTTATTGTGAACAGTAAAACTACAACCAAAATTGAGTAGCTCTGAAAAGAGAAAAGTTTTACTTTTCCTTACATAAACTAGTTTACCTTAACGAAACATTCTTAAACATTAATTAGTCACACATAGCTTTAAATGTTGTTTTACTATTCTTATTAATCACTATTACTTATAAATATAAATTTGTTTAATCTAACATGACCGCCATACTTATCATGCTCATTCACTATCATAAATAATAACGTCTATTGATAATACAGTATACTAGACAATCACTATGGTTGATGGCTCCATAGAGTCAAACAAACTAAATGAAGTGTCACGCACTTTGTTTACATGTATTACACATATA
Organism: Diaphora mendica; assembly: GCA_949125395.1. Classification (NCBI taxonomy): domain Eukaryota; kingdom Metazoa; phylum Arthropoda; class Insecta; order Lepidoptera; family Erebidae; genus Diaphora; species Diaphora mendica. The sequence continues at coordinate 4,146,930 of OX421331.1, read as the reverse complement.
AACCTTAATCCTGAATCACTCTATTTATTTTTAAAAACTGCATTAAAATCCGTTGAGCAGTTTAAAAGATCTAACTGCCCAAGCGGAATCGACTTCATTTTCTACTATGTGAAGATGTAAATCATCTTTGACGCAACTTCTTTTATGTATCATGACCTTCACGAGATTCAACATATACTTATTATTATTAGATATACTAGCATTAGATACAGAGAACAATTACAGCAACTTATTCTATCTATCGGCTACTTGATACAATAAAACGTCACGGTAATAATAGCAACAATCAATTAAATTTTACTTGTTTGTCCCCCACGTTGTGCTATACATTAACGGCTGCCATTATTAAGTTAAAGTGTTTATGGCACTTTATGGTTTGTTTTGACAAAGAGTTACCATTATGACTATAATTGGACTCTGGTAAGCAGAAAAGAGCTATTGGAGCTATATTGGAGCTGGATGTGAGAAGGAAAATATAGTGTAGAGCCCTCTGCGGCACGATGGACCGACGATTTAAAGAAAGTTGATAGCGGCGGATGGATGCGGACTGCCCACTGCCCAAGACCGGGATAGTTGGCGCTCCTTGGAGAAGACCTTGAATTAGCAGTGGACGGCGATAGGTTGGTTGATTTATGTGACAACACGAGATTCGATCTAAAGTGACGTCTAGAGGTGGACTATGATAGGCTATTGATGATGATGAAACAGAAAAGAGGTAAGTATATTTGTATGTACACATATGTAATATCATTTATGGGCCTCCGGTACTTCACTCACTCGGTTAAATACAGCGCAAGCGCTTTTTCACACCGGTTTCTGTGAGGCCGTGGTATTACTCCGGTCAAGCCGGCCCAGTCAAATTCATTCAAAAACTTACCTCAGAACATTCTCCAGAACTTTTTTGTCTATGAACAGATTTAAAAATATTTTAATTTTTATAAGGTTGAGAGAAGAATAAAAATGTTGACGAATTATCATGATCTTATTTTTAAAATAGATTTAGAAACGATTTAGTTTATACTTAGTCGAATCTTCACTGAAACATATAAATACTTTTTTGAAATAACGTAAATCGAATTAATGTATCGATTGATATCCTTATTGTGTATCGTAACTGTTGAAAATAGCGAACAAAACACATTGGCAGATAAACTATCTTTGAAAATTGAACTCATATTTTCTCTAACTTTCTCAGCAGGACTGCTAAGACAAGTCAAATGGCCGATAGGAATACAGCTTTAAATTCACCAACCAATTTCAATACATAACAACCTTATGGCGCTGAAGATAAGATTTATATTTGCAAGTCTGAAGGTTTGATAGGGGTGGATTTATCATGGTTTTGACATAATGACAATCATATATAAGGTATTGTTGTTTTGATGGTCGACGTCATTGATGTGCGATGTATGGCTTGTATGAGAGTAGGAAATGGTTATGTTTAGCATCCGAAGGCTTTGCCAAGTTTGAATGGGATGGAAGTTATAGCAGTTTATTGTTTGGGAGCTTTGTGAAGGAAAATCTGCGGGAAATGGTAATTTGGCGAACTATTTGGTGGATAGTTTGGTTTATGGCTGAAGTGAGAAGCTGGGAATTCTATGAAATAATGATTTCTATTGAATGAAAGTTACTCTCTGTACCTGGTTTTAAACATTTTTATGACTCTATTATTTGTCAAATTATAAAACTGATTCTTGGTGTAAATAAATTGACTTGAATTTGATCGTGTTAGCGTAGCCAAGCGGGTTTGCATTTTATTTGAATATTACGCAAGTTTACAAACTTTGTAAACTGTATTAATTATTATAAAGTTTCATCATCATTAGCCTATCGCAGTCCACTGCTGGACATAGACCTCTCGAATCGCACGCCACTTGGTTTGATCCTCGGCTTGAAGAGTTGTTATAAAGTTTAAAATGTAAATATTTGATTAAAGCTGTTTTTCTTTGATAGAGTGAGGTAAATTAATACTCACTTCCCACGAATAAATTTCATTACCCATCTACTAAAATTTGCTTAGTTAGTTTAATGTTTATCGGTAAAGAATAGCAAAAAGCCAACATCACACGGTAATCCCAGGCGGTCACCCATCTAAGTACTTACCGCTCCCGATGTTGCTTAACTTCGGTGATCGGATGAGAACCGGTGTATTCAACATGGTATGGACGTTGGCAACAGAATTCTCAAATGTCATAGCATCTGGCACTCCACCTTTTGAATTAATTTCATACAAGCTATTTTCAACCGACTTCCAAAAAGGAGGAGGTTCTATGTTCCACTGTATGTATTTTTTTTTTATCAAGACGATTACCAGTTCAGTAGGAGCCACATCGAAAACTGCTTCTTTATAGAATTCTTTGCCCTTTTATACTAATCCTATATTTCAAAGAAACTTCTAGCACGACTGACTTTTAAATAAAATGCAATGTCATATATTATATTACAAATTATAAATTACAAGATTTTGAATTTTTAAACCTACCCTGCGAACTGTAACTATATCGAAAAGACACCCCTCAGTGCATTCCGTACCAAGTATCATTTTAGATCAAACACGTGATAATGGCTATAAGAGCGCCCCTATTATTTGATACAATAAAAGTGAAGTGCAGAAATACTCCGCATTCTACTGCCAAATAGCTGCACTCTAACTTGACCAAAGTGACAAAATCACTATAAACAAAAATGAACGTTATACCTTACAAGTTAAAATTATTTTTTTACTAACAATTGAAGATCCTGATGAAGTATTTTGGAAGGTAGACGTATATATACATCGGCCGTTCAATAGGCCGTACATTCGCAGATACGGACTAATGGTGATTGAGAAAAATATGGCAGGAACATACAACACAATAACTTGTGGTTATGTCTTCATGAATATTGAAGATCAGAGTGATAGGTAGGCTTTATGCCTTTTATTTGATTATGACAATACGATGTTAATGGATCTCATAAATTATATGTCTGTTTTATATCATCGAGTAAAATTTCAGATGATTCTTTTCTTATTTTGATTGAAACAAGTCTTTATATTGTGAATGTGAGTGATGGTATCTAATTTCTTTTTAACCTCTTTTGTGCTTCACATTTTTATTTTAGAGTTTATTTTTCAGTAGGTATTTAGCCAAACCAAGTGAATTTATTGTTACTTTATCAAGATTTTGACTTTAAAGTATACCAACTTTAAGTTCCAATACGGCAAAACCGCTGCAATAATACGAATATAATATAAAATGACAGAATCGCGATACAGAGAGTGTGCTTCAGTACATAAGGAGATAGATGAAAATCATTTTTCCCATAAAATACAATTTACCATGAGGAGAATAATTATTTCAACAGCCTTTAAAATCCACTGCTAGACGAAAGCCTCTCCTAATCTCCTTGGAACGAGGTTTTGGGCTTACTTTGCACGCTGGCTAAAACTCACTCATGTAAACTATGAGACACAAATAACTAACTCTCCCCATGAAACTGCAAATGAATTCTTCTAAAGTATCTTCTTTTTTTATGGAATAGTGGGCAAACGAGCAGACGTATCACCTGATGGTAAGTGATTACCGCCGCTCATGGACACCTGCAATACCTGAGGCGTCAAAAGTGCGTTGCCGGCCTTTGGGGGATGGGGAAAGGGATGTGGGGAGGGGTTGGGGCATGGGCCTCCGGTATCCTCACTCACTCGTTGAAACACAGCGCAAGCGCTATTTCACATCGGTTTTCTGTGAGGTCGTGGTATCACTCCGGTCGAGCCGGCCCATTCATGCCGAAGCGTGGCTCTCCTACAGTTAGGTATCACAGAAAGCTTTCTGAGCCTGATATGATACACAAATGAATCTTCAAAACAAAAATACCTACAACTTGAGTTGAAAGCAGTTGGCAGGGTATTAATTACCGTATTGTTAATGCGTAGCTGGTTTCGACGCGACACTTTGTCGACAAAACGAATTTATTCACCCCTTCCTTCGGCTAGTTGACTGAATATTAATAATTTAGGGGTAATCTCTGACGATTAATGTTTTGTGTTATATGTGTGTAGATATTTTGCTGATATTTTGAGGGTATTGTTGTCTGGTATGTGCACAATTCGATGCAGATTAAAATCTCTTTGCATACTTTGAAGTTTTCGTGTGTCTTATGTTTACGGCAATTTATGTTATCATGTGACACTGCCCAACGTGTTTTAATTAATAATAGACATATTAATTAGACTGTAGTTGGTTACTTCAGCTGTAAAAGACTAAATAGAATATTTATTATTTTAAAAAAATCGAAGTTAAAAAGAAAAAAGTACAAGAATAAAACTAAAGTATCTATACTTATAATAAAAATGTAACAGGTCCAATTCTGTACATTAAAGATATTTTGAAAAAAAATTTTGGAGGGCTCTCTATAATCGATACTGTCTGTCTGTCTGTATCTTGGCCGCGCATCACGCCGAAACTACTAATTGGATTCAAATAAAACTTGGCATGATTTGAGTTCATACTACGAGGTAGGACATGGATACTTTTTATACCGAAATTCAGCACGGTTTCTTGTAGAGATGGGATGAAAGTCAAAATATGTACTTAGTTGTAATTCAATAACACATAGTCCGATTTCTTTCATTCTTTTTTTGCTAGAAAGAAAAAAAAAATAACGGGAAAAGTCTTTTTTTGTCCGCGACTGTACACAAAAGACGAAAATCATGCATAATCGGCATGTGTCCCCGAGTCCCGTGGCCGTAGATGGCGTTACTATCGGGGTTGTGCAAGAATACATCTATCAAGATACCAAACTATCCAACTCGGCCGGCACAACTTCGATCGGGAGGCCGATAGAAGAATTCGTCTGGGCTGGGCGGTGTACAGGAAGCTACGTCATATCTTTGAGTCGCCGATACCGCAGTCATTGAAAACCAAGGTTTTTAACCAATGCGTCCTACCCGAGATGACATACGGAGCCGAGACGTGGACACTCACCACTGGACTGGTCCACAAATTTAAAGTGGCTCAGCGGGCGATGGAGCGTGCGATGTTGGGTGTCTCTCTGTCTGATAGAATTCGGAATGAGGCTATTCGACAGAGAACTAGAGTGAACGACATCGCACGGAAAATCAGTACGCTGAAGTGGAAATGGGCCGGTCATGTCTCTAGACGCACCGATGGTACGAATGGTGGAGCCGAAATGTGCTTGAGTGGAGACCATGACTAGGCAAACGTAGTGTAGGGCGCCCTGCGGCTCGGTGGACTGACGATCTAAGGAAGGTGGCTGGCAGCGGATGGATGAGGACTGGCCAGGACCGGGATGGTTGGCGCTCCTTGGGGGAGACCTACGTTCAGCAGTGGACAGCGATTGGTTGAAATATAGTACACTGCCTGTGGGAAGCTGAGGCAGATGTGTAAATATGGCGGTACGAAGTTCGCCGTGTCAGCTAGTATGTAATATAGGTATTATTATTTCAAGAGTAAAATTATGGACTTTTCTTTAAGCCGTTTAACAGGATAACGTCTTCATCTCACGTTATTGCTCAGTAACTGTATTTTGTACTGCGACATAATGAACCGACGACTTAAGAAAATGGTTGGCAGCGGATGATTTCGGACAGGACGGGGATGGTTGGCGCTCTTTGGGGGAGGCCATCGTTCAGCAGTGGACAGCAGTAGGCTGAAGTGCGTGCGAACCTTGGGAAAGACCTATGCCCAGTTGTGAACGTCTTTCGGCTGATAATGACGATTATCAGGATGTGATTAATATTTATTACAGCTAATAATAATGGACACATACTTCTCTGTAAAAATCAATTTGATGAAACCAAGATAGTTACTTCAGACCAGATTGACTGCACGTTCGGCCTAGCTAGTGGTTTAACGGTCACCACGCCGTTTCCTACTTCGCCAAGTGTCGTGGGTTCAAATCCCACGTAGTACAACACTTTGTGTTGTCCACAAATTGTTGTTCTGAGTCCGGGTGTTCTTTGTGTCCGTTTCATGTATGTTTGTAAAGTCCCCCGCGACACAGGATTTATTCCAAGTGCGGGAGTTGTCTTTCTAAAAAAAAAAAGAAAAGACCGTAGGCATTCATTACATTTGATGAAATCCAGGCTCCGACCAACTCTGCTCCAAGCCGTGATGGGATCTGAAAAATTCCAGTCAATTCTGGAAAACCGATTTGCTGCCATGGAAACCACAAGAGACGTAAACCAGAACCTTGGAAATGTGGTTCGGATCCTCAGGGATGAAGGTACGAGATTTTGTCAAATGCAGCGTAAAAGCAGGAAGTCGAAGCTTTCAGAGAGGACACTAGGGCTAATGAAGGAACGACGTGAGAACCCACCTGTCACTTCGTCGGCAAAGCAGACTCTAAACCAAGAGATCAGTAAGCTAGTACGACACGACCTCCGGTGCTCCAACACTCTTTCGATCGAAAGAGCAATCGAGCAGAATGGGGGTCAAAAGTGTTTGTACAATCTCTTGGAAGAAGCCACCTGACGAAGTTGACCACAGCAAGTGGAGAAGTCGTTGCTTCTAAGCCGGCCGTACTTTCGGAAGTGGAAAGCTTCTATGGCAGTCTGTACGCTTCGCATGCATCTCGACCTGATCCCGAAAATGAGGACCCTAGAGCTACATTAACACGCCATTACACTGAAGATCTGCCAGAAGTCAGCCTTGACGAATTTTTCCCATTTCCCTTCTAAGCCACGTCTACAAGCTGTTCTCAAGAGTCATCACAAACCGTCTTGCGCGAAGACTCGACGAATTCCAACCACCGGAGCAGGCTGGGTTTCGGAGTGGATATGGCACCATAGACCACATCCACACAGTGCGGCAGATTATACAGAAGACCGAAGAGTATAATCAGCCCCTGTGTCTAGCATTCGTGGACTATGAGAAGGCCTTTGACTCGATCGAGACCTGGTCTGTTCTGGAGTCCCTGCAGCGTTGCCAAGTGGATTGGCGATACATCCAAGTGTTGAGATGTCTCTACGAAGCCGCCACTATGTCCGTCCAAGTACAGAATCAGCATACAAGACCCATACCATTGCATCGAGGAGTGAGACAAGGGGACGTCATATCCCCGAAATTGTTCACAAATGCAATGGAGGACTTCTTCAAGACGCTGCACTGGAAAGGACGCGGCATCAACATCAATGGCGAATACATCTCTCACTTGAGATTTGCAGACGACATCGTCATCATGGCAGAGACGCTGCAGGACCTACAACAGATGCTGAACGACCTGGCTGACTCTTCTGTACGCATCGGCCTACGGATGAACTTGGACAAGACCAAGGTCATGTTCAATGAACATGTACTACCGGAACCGATTGCGGTACACGGCGTCGTTCTCGAAGTTGTTCAGAAATATGTGTATCTCGGGCAGACTTTGCAGTTAGGTAAAAACAACTTTGAGAACGAGGTGAACAGGAGAATCCAGCTGGGTTGGACAGCGTTTGGGAAGCTTCGTCGGGTCTTTTCATCGTCGATCCCACAGTGCCTAAAGACGAAAGTCTTCAATGAGTGCGTCCTACCCGTAATGACATACGGAGCCGAAACGTGGACACTTACGGTACGGCTGGTCCACAAGTTTAAAGTCGCTCAGCGTGCTATGGAGAGGGCTATGCTCGGCGTTTCTCTAAGGGATCGTATAAGAAACGAGGTGATCCGGCAAAGAACCAGGGTCATCGACATAGTCCATAGGATTAGCAAGCTGAAGTGGCAGTGGGCTGGCCATATTTGCCGTAGAACCGATAACCGTTGGGGTAAACGAGTTCTTGAGTGGAGACCTCGTCTCGGCAAACGTAGTGTAGGACGTCCACAGGCCAGGTGGAGTGATGATTTACGCAGGACGGCTGGCAGAAGCTGGATGCGAGAAGCCGAGGATCGAACTAAGTGGCGTGCAATTGGAGAGGCCTATGTCCAGCAGTGGACTGCGATAGGCTGATGATGATGATTCATTACATGATGTTAGTCCCACTTATTCGAATTTTAAATTAAATATTATCACTAGGACGTTACACTACTATACATTATAAACAGTTACTCTATTTAATTTGTAACATAAGATCCAACATTTGTGTTTAACTTAATATTATATTAGAATTAATCGCCCCCAAATTGGGTGTCTTTTTTCTAATCCCCATTTGAACATAGGTATCGGTTTTATCTCAAATCTGGCGTCTACAAACATTGACATGTGTGGCAACATATACAAGCTGTACACAATGAGGTAAGATCCCTGTAGTGTATTCTTTCTTTACCGCTTTAAATTTTTACAGCCAAAACTTTGGTTGAGTTTGAGTTTTAAAGTATTTTGAACTTTTTTTAGATATAAAAATATACACCAAAATGTATGCAATTTCTTTTGGGAGAGTATAAAGCACGAAGCATGAGATCGGCTCACTATATGGGACGGCTTGACTGAAGTCATACCATGACGACACAGACAAACGATTGTGACCAATTATTTCGTTGCAATTTCAAGTGAGCAAGATAACCGGAGACCTTAACGCTCCAAATTTTATTGGTTTAGTGTTAAATGTGTTTTGAAAATATTTTCAAATTTATCAACATTCTTTTCGTTTATTTTTTTATTGTTTTACTCGTCATTTGTTAATCATTTAAATAAGATTCTAAATATGAAAATAATACTTCATTCTGTCAAAACAGTAAAACTAAACCTTAATGCGGAGTGTCCTCATAACTTCGATGGCTACTGTTTCTCTTACGTCATTGTAGTTTACACCCTGACTCATTGGGGTGAATACATTACGGGTTCCAATTCGAAAATTGTCAGCCCCAATATCAGATGAGGTTTCGACAATCGAATTTGTCACTGTTGTGTTGCCAGTGATTATTTCCTATTAGTTATATGATAAACATTTTAATATTGTTATACTGTTTCGGATTTTGTTGGGGATTACCTATTATTCTATTAGTTACATAAATGTGTAATCTAAGTTCAGCTAATATTTCAGAGGGGATATTGGATATATTTGGATAATACGATCTAGAGTTTTAAGAAATTGTTCAACAATCCAATTCATTGATAAAAATATTCATAAAAAGTTCATGTAAGAGTATGTCACAATACACAATAAATAAAATATTTTGATATTATATTTAATGAAAAAGAAGACTTAATTTGAAACAGCACCAGAGTTCTCCTGAACATGCACACTCACACATACACACAACAGTCCATAGTACTCAATAGTGATCTAGATTTGAACTTTTAAATTTACAATCAGAAGTATCACTACATATTGTAAAACAAAGTTTTCCGCCGCGTCTGTCTGTCTGTCTGTTCACCATAAAAGCAAAAAATTGCATGGATTTTGATGCGGTTTCTACCTATTGGTGCATTAGAGTGATTCTTGAGGAAGGTTTTCGTATATAATTTGTATTTTTTTGAGTATATTGGCTAAAATATAACTTCTCGGGGTAACATAGACTATATTATATTTTCCGTAAAGAGACCGTGCGAAGCTGGGGTGGGTTGCTAGTATTATATAAAGAAAACTAGCAATGAACCACAGAGCAACTAGAAGAAATTCCTTATTTCATAATGCTGACTTTTAGTACAAAGATTTCAATACGACAAAATAATGTTGAACATAGCCTATATTAATCTCCACGCAACGCATAAGAAAATAACTTCAAACAAAACTGTTTTATTAATTAAAAAACACGACCCATCCATTACGTAGATAATGTCCACAAATTAGTGTAAAACAACTCATCAATCTTTATGCCAATTATGATGATGGGATGCTTTGAATATTTCTATTAAAATGCTTTGATAAGGTACACGCGATACGTTTAACAAGACTTGGCAATTTACGATTAAAAAAAATTTGATCACTAAAGGCCTGTTGACTTAGTATTTAAAGTATGCTAAGCCAGGGGTCATGAGTTTGTTTTCCACCTAGAATACGAGATCGACGAAGTCACTTTAGCTGGTTGCTACGAACATCTCTGGTAGTCGTTATTGGGAAGTCAGTGCCCTCAAATGTGCTGACAACTCGTTCATCTTCGAATTCAGTTCGCCCTAAGGCTTGTACTAAGGAGGTCCAATGGGAGTTGCTCCATGGAAAACCTGATATTCAAGTAAAACTAGTTGTATGCACAGTCGACCCTAAACATTCTTGGGGATAGTAAAGGATAGGAGGATCATATAACTTAGCTTTAAATGGTCATTTCGCTACCCATTACTCAACCCAGTACACTCTGCTCAGTACTATAAAAATGTCATCTAAAATAAATAAATAACTGCCTCGTTGGTCTCGCGGTTGGCGTGTGCGACTGCTGATCATGAGGTCTCGGGTTCGATTCCCGGGTCGGACCAAATGTTTGTATGATCTACAAATATTTGTTTCGGAGTTTGGGTGTTTTCTATGTATAATATGTATGTATTTACAAAAAAAAAAGTATATATGTATTTGTATCAGTTGTCTAGTACCCATAACACAAGCTCTGCTTAGCTTGGGACTAGATGGCGTTGTGTGTTAGATGTCCAAAATATTTTTTTATTTTTTTTATTTATTTAGCGTCTTTAGTTGGGGATACTTGTGTGTACTACTAGAGCGTTTGTTTTTTAAATGTTGCCTATAAACTGCAAAATGTTATACAAAATCCTAAAATTTATTACTGATATAGTAAATTATAAGGTGAAGAAGAAACAACCGGTCTACTCGGTCGGCTAAACACCTCTTTTCTGAGAAGACGCCTATGTTCAGCAGTGAATTGTTAAAGGCTGTTGATGATGATGACACTTCGTATTCTAAATCCGTCTGCTGTATATAAAGTAATCGATTTCCTACTTAATAATTTATGATCCAATTACATCAGCCAAGTATGTACTTAATTTAGTCACTTAGTCATGTGACTAAAGTGTTATATTAACAGTAACATTGTGAACACATTAATACTTATATCTGTGGCAGGAACGTCATACATGGGACTTATAGCAAACAGTTAAATTATGATAAATTGAAAATAACTTCATGTTGGGTTCTCTTTTTTCATCAGCGTATCGCCGTCCACTGCTCAGAGGTGTTCCCAAAGGAGCGCTACTATCCCGGTCTTGGGGAAACCGTATTCGCTCGCTGCAAGCCACTGTCTTCAAATCATAGGTCCAGCATCATGTTGCAACTACACTACCTATTAATCGCAGTCTCCACTGTACCATATGTCAGCCCCACCGACCTTCAGTCTCCCTGAAGACTGGAGTCATCACCACTTCAGCGTAGTAATTTTACAAGCGATGTCGGTTCCTATTTATTATCATCATAATCTTCATTAAAAATCATTTTGGTAGTCTATTGTTTCTATTACCAAAGACAGGTTGGTTTTACTTTGCAGTTCCGCTGTCCTGCGTACTTTGTGTTTTAGGGTATGTATAGGGGCGGTGACACTCCTTTATTTTTATGTTGTAGACGGGCAAACGAGCAGTCGTATCGCCTGATGGTAAGCGATTACCGCCGCCCATGGACACCTGCAGCACCAGAGGCGTCACAAGTGCGTTGCCAGCCTTTGGGGGATGGGGGGAGGATGGGGAAGACCGGGGAAGGAGTTGGGGGATGGGCTTCCGGTATCCTCACTCACTCGGTGAAACAGTGCAAGCACTATTTTACACCGGTTTTCTGTGAGGCCGTGGTATCACTCCGGTCGAGCCGGCCCATTCATGCTGAAGCGTGGCTCTCCCACGGTAAATTGTTACCACGTTTATTAGTAATTTGTCAACACGGGTATCCTCTGTAAAATAACTTTATAAAAACACTACCTTCATACCAGTAGTTACCGAAGATCATACATAATAGCCTTAGAAAATGGAATTAAACCGCGAATCTGCTTAAGTAGATTGTGATTATTTTTATTAAATGTTCTCAAAAACTATTCCATAGAGAATATTGGTCATTTCACAAATGTCCACACCCAGCTGTCTAACAACAACACGCCGTTATCTTACATTAATTATCAGATTCGTATCACGATGTAATTAACAGTTAATTGTTCCTAATTTACGCTTAGGTAATCATATTACTGTGTGTCATAAGAACTGTCTATGTGTAGGCGTCTGCATGTTTACCTACTTACTAGTAATCCCATGAACATGTCTAATATATTTATTTAGGACTTAGTTTATTCGTCTACTTTCTTTTACGTTTTAGATACATAACTGATTGATTCTGAATGTATAGAGGTGTTTTTTTTAAATACAACTCACGCATTAGAAATGTATTTTTACTTATCTGGCTTTTAATTTTACTAGGGACCAAATAACAATATTTTTTTTACACTATTTGAACTTTCCCTGGACTTCCATAAATATTTCAAAAAGAAAATTGGCCAAATCGGTCCAGCGTTTCTTTTTTTTTTGGAATATGGGGCAAACGAGCTTACGTATCGCCTGATGGTAAGCGATTACCGCCGCCCATGGACACCCGCAACACCAGAGGCGTCACATGTGTATTGCCGGCCTTTTAAGGACGAGTATGCTCAAAATATGTTCCCGATTATTATTAAGACTAAACGAACAACAATTCATCACTCAATACATATAAAAGAGAAAGGTGACTGACTGACATACCCAAAGATCAACGCACAGCCCAAACCGCTGAAGCTAGAATCCTGAAATTTTATTTTATTCTTTGTATAACGTAAGCACGTGAGCACTAAGAAAGGAATTTTTGAAATCCCACCCCTAAGGGGGTAAATCAGGGGATGAAAGTCTGCGTGAGCGAAGCCGCGTGTAAAAGCTAGTTATAAGATACAGATTTTCTCCAAATCAGCTTTGTAAAAGCTTAAAGTTGGATTCATCCAAACACACCAATTGAAAACTTTTAACACAACTATAAAAAAATGACACCTAATATTCAGTGGGCAAATTTTGTACCATGCGGGCACATTGTACCCTCCTTCTTGATGTCTTCTAATCGATCAACTTCACTCTAATACAGCTCATCTGCATATTAATTCTCGACCGGAGCCTTTTATAAGCGGGGGCTATTTAATCCCAGCGTAAAATGTGGTACAGTCGGGAACACATTTTCTTATGCTTTAAGAGTATTTTCATTCATATTTTTTTTCATTTACTGCCTGGTTGGTCTAGTGGTTAGCGTAAGTGACTGCAAATCAAGAGGTTCAACCTTCGGATTCAGCTCACCCTCATGGTTGCGGAGGTCAGATGCCAGTTGCTCTGTGTAGAAACTGATATTCAGGTAAAACTAGTTGAACTAGTAGCCGACCCCAAATAATCTTGGGAATAATAAAGCTGGGAAGATGATGATATGAGTTTTTTCATTCACGAAGTAAAGGAAATATATTCTTGTATTTCTTAATACTTTTATTACGTAATAATAGTGGCTAAGCGTTAGAAAAAGGGAATGACACAGTAGGTTAATTACAATATTATAAGCACAATACATATATTATTATATTTATAATTAGATAGCTTGCAATAATTTAAGTAACTTAAGATTATAAAAAAAAAAAATTTAGACCATTTAAGTATTTTTTTCTTTTAATTCAATGAAGCACAACTTAATTTACTGTCAGAATAATAAACAACACTCCTTTGCAATAATGTTTTTAGCCTTCCAGTCCAGTATCTCTCTCTCAGTATCATTGTTTAAAAGCAAACTTTGAATGAAACTAAAGGTATTTATTTGAAAGTACTTCTAAATCCAAAATTTCAGTTCTCTAATTGACTCATGATCATCCATACAAAAACTATCATATCAACATTAAGTTCAGAAATATGCAACTATAATGACTATGAAATGGAAAGTATTTATCGCAGAATAATTTGTTATTAATGAATGAGAATTCTTATTAATTCTTTATTATATTATAATACATAGAGGTCATATAAAATCAGTATTGAACATAATAGTCAAAATAAAATATAAACAAAGATTTAAAAAACACGACCGGACTGTACCCAAGGTAGGTAGTTAATCACATCAAATTTAGCCATGCGGGCAATATTATTGCGGCCAATGAAATATGAGACGGTCACTCAACTGTGCGAATTGGGCCACGAGGATGATCAAAACTAACATAGTACCTAAACGCAAGTGTATTAATCCTGGTTCCGACTGTAATTAGTGTAACTTGTGGTTAGATGGTGTATTGCCATGGCAATATTATCAGGCGCTACTATTCTTGTTCTCTGTGTGTACTTGAGAGCACCGAGTTCTTATGTAAAGTCCAGAAGGTTTTTCATCATTTTTAAGCTCAACGAGTATAATTTTTTGACAAGATAAAAAAATAATAATATAACTAGTTGACTTAACTTCTGGTTAGTCCGTTACTTATTTTGACACCGTCGTAACATCGTTGCGTTGGGTGAGTTGGGTCTATCATTTTAAGCATAGTTCGACACGCTGTGTGGATTTTGTCGGTTTATCATTGACATATAACCTCATCTATAGCCACCATGAAGTTTTTCACACATAATAGCAGCTTGTGAAAAAGCTGATGCTTGTTGACCAGATTCAAAGTAAGGTAACTTAATTTCACCAACCAAATAATCTAAGAGAAATATGTAACTGATAATTTTCTGATAAATTAATCTATGAGCATAAAAATTGAAATTTAAAAATGCAAATCGCAATTTTGAATCGCAATCTGCGAATGAAATTCACAAATCCCTTTCATTCCGTCACACTGAAATGATCAATCTCAGTTTTTGAAAAGAGAATCACGCCTATCAGTCATTAGAAGACCCGTTGCTCAATTCTAATTATATATGCATTGAAAGGGTTAACGTTTGGCCAGATTCGCCACGCTTTCCGTATTAATATCTTGATCCATCAGTCGGTGACGGGTTAAGATGAATCAGTGCACGTCATGGTAGGGTTAACAGGGTTGGCTCTCAATGTTATCGAGGAAATCGAATATTTAGTTACACATAAAATTTTAGATTTGTTGATTACGACAAATATGCGTATTAATTTTAACATAAATGTATATTTTCCTAGTTGTTGCCCGCGGCTCCGCCCACGTATATGTCGGTTATCACGGCAAATAGTAGCCTTTGTGTTATTCTGATGTATAAGCTATATTACTGTAAAGTTTCATCCAAATCCGTTCAGTAGTTTTTGCGTGAAAGAGTAACAAACATCCATCCATTCATCCATACTTCCAAACTTTCGCGTTTATAATAATATATTAGTAAGTATAGATATTCAAAGACTAATTAATTGAGAAAGTTTGATAGTTTAATCTTAAACTCATCTTAAAATGTTATCATCATGTCATGTAAAAGTCAGTTAGTCAAGTAAAAACCCTAAATTGCTGTTATAAGTAGTTTACAACGTGAAATAAAAAAATAAGTTGTAGAATTAGCATTAAAATTCTAAAGTATCTACTTAGTATTTTCAAACATTTAAATAGTTAACTGTACTAAATTCCGAATTCGATAAACTTCCTAGAAAATATTAACAGCATTATTATGATAATTATGTTCTTTCATTTGGTTATACATTTTATATTTAAATTGAAAATTCAAAAAGTAAAATGCCAACGTCAAGCGGTATTCCTAGGCGGTCACCCATCCAAGTACTAACCGCGCCCGATGTTGCTTAACTTCGGTGATCGGACGAGAACCGGTGTATTCAACATGGTATGGACGTTGGCAACTAAACTTTTATTTCTTCAAAATCCTAAACGAATAGCATTGATACATTTTTAGAAAAAATTTTTTTGTTAGTTTCTATCCTCTTTCATCTTTTTTGAATTTGATTAATATTAATTTAATTCAGCAAACAGTTTCTATAGACTACATAAAATGAAAATAAATTCATGATCAAAATGAAAACATCGTCAAACATTAAAAAAACTAAAAATCGTACCTAGTAAAAATTAAATACGTGGAAAAAGAAGAAAATTAGCTAGAATATCATTCAGCTAGATAAATTAATTAAAATAATTAAAACTAAGAATAAACACTATTTCACTATAAACTTCATTGTATAAAATTAAAACATGTGATAAAATCGAATATAAGTTTATTGTTTTGTAAAATATAATAAACGATTTTACTAAACAATTCATTTGACTTATGCAAATTTGTGAAAAACAATAACCTAATCCTTCATCATTATCATCATCAACAGTCATTATTACCTCACAGCTAGACATAATGATTTTAGAATAAAAAATAAATTAAGAAAAGAAACGTATTTTAACATTTTGCATAACACTATTTAAGTACTCTGCTTACCGTTGGAGAGCCACGCTTCGGCATGAATGGGCCGGCTCGACCGGAGTGATACCACGGCCTCACAGAAAACCGGTGTGAAATAGTGCTTGCGCTGTGTTTCACCGAGTGAGTGAGGATACAGGAGGCCCATACCCCAACCCCTCCCCCTATCTCCCCCCCATCCCCCAAAGGCCGGTAACGCACTTGTGACGCCTCTGGTGTTGCGGGTGTCCATGGGCGGCGGTAATCGCTTACCATCAGGCGATACGTCTGCTCGTTTGCCGGTCTATTCCATAAAAAAAAAATAAAAAAAAATAGATATAGCTGTTTCATAACTGCTAACATTTTATCATTCGAGTGACGTCATCTACTACGAAACAAATAATTGGTGTTAGGGAAGTGACGATTATTTTCACCAAGACTTACAAGCCTTCGATAGCTCAGTTGGTAGAGCGGTGGACTGTAGTTGTGCAAGTATTGATATCCATAGGTCGCTGGTTCAAATCCGGCTCGAAGGAAGTTCTTTTTGGTATTTTTGGATTGTAAATAACGTTCTTACATAAATATGACAGTTTATTTTAGATATATTTATTTTACTAGTGCTCGCCCGATGGTCGAAATTCGACCACTTTTTTAAAATGTTGTTTACTTTTTTAACTTTCTGCACTCCTCCATATAAACTTTAAATGTGCCAAATTTCCTACTCTTTCGTTAGCATAGTTTTCATATAAAGGGGTACAAAGTTTTTGCTTCACGTATTCATATTTATATTTCTATATTCATTAAATCATGAGTACATTGTAAATGTGTAAATTATGTACGTTTTATATAAAAAGTAAAACGTTAAAAAGTATGCAATACATACCTAATTTAACAAGAAAAAAAACATTTACTTTTCTAAATCATTAAAATGTAATGAAAAACAAAATAAAAACAATTCTTCCCCGTACATCATAACCAGTAGGTATTCTCAAAAGAAAAAGAGATTCACCTAGGTGTATTTACTAAACCGTAAAATCCATTTAAAATACTCTTATTTAATTATCTCACTCTCTAATAGGAAACATTTTTTGCCCGTAAAGAACCACAATTGAATCAGTCTGATTCTAAATTCAATTCGGTGCGTTACAAAGAATTTGAATCACCTTAACCCTAAACCGCGACTCTTAAAGGCGTGTTGAATCAATTAGGGGGGATTTCTGTTGTGCTCCGATGTCTTCGTTAAAAAATTTAATTAATTAGAAAAGGAACCAGAATAGTGAGACTGGGTAAAGGACTTACTGAGAAAGCTGAGTGAAAATAAAGCCCCGTATTCATGGTAAACTTTTGTTTGCACAAAGTTGCATCAAGACGTTGCTGCGTTGCTGAGTTGCTGGCAACACTACGTGTTGCAGAGTTGCACGGCACGGAGAAACAGCGGTTGACATTCTCGTGCCAGCAACATTCTCGTTGCTCATCGCCAATGTTGATCAACTGTTGTTAAACAAATGTTTACTTCTTCTTCAAAGGCTTTTATTTATGTAGTATTATGTATTGTATTTACTTTTATTTATTAAAATAGAGTTTAAATTTAAATAAATTAAATATTTATTTAATTTTTTAATTTAAATATTTTAAAGTAATTTTATAATGATGACAAAACTATTACTTGTTATACAACCAACCAGCATTCTAGGCTATATATAGTTGGTTAGTTATTTTATAGTTAAATCAATGGAAAATTTTCAATAAAAATAATATAAAAAATCAAAAAAAAAATATTGCATTGTATTTTGCATGATAATCAATGGTATTTATTATTTGGAAACATTGAATTTGAGGCATTCTAATATAATTTCTGGTTTGATCCGTATTTATTTATCTAAATTAAATAATTGATCAGATTAAATATTGTAAGGTAGAAATTCGTAAACAATATTCCAATTTTCTATTTATCTATTAACAAATTTAAACAAAAAAAAACTATTTTAGCAAGAATAGCAAGTATCAAAACTATCTCTGAATATTATAATATACAAAAAAAACACTGCAATTGTACGTTCTTGTACCAATTATAAGCAAATGAAGTTAACCCTTTCATTGCTCTGTTAGAACTTTTTAATTGCTGTTAAATCGAAAAGGGATCAAAAAACGCTCCTCGCCTATTGTTGGCTGTCATTAATCTATGTGGGTGGGTACAATTTCATGCCACCAGAGATTTAGATGTTGTCGTCGCAGTGACGGGTTCCATTGTTAGTTTTTTGTTATTAAATTTTTGTTATTTTCTAAAAAACAGCTATAGTTTTATTGAAGCCGTAGATAAGCAATAAAAGGACAGCTTTCTTAACTTACATCTAATACATTTAAACGAGAAATTGTAGTACGTATTTAAATGATCTGATGTTCGGAAACGGCTCTAACGATTTTCATGAAATTTAATATGCAGGGGGGTTTCGGGGGCAATTCTTCACTGAACTGTTATGTATGTTAACCAAAATTACAAAAATGACCTAACCCTACTAAAGGACTTTCTAGGTAGTAGAGCCACGCTGATTTCAGCACGAACGGGCCGGCTCGACCGGGGCGGTACTACCCTCGCACAGAAAATCAACGTAAAATGACAGCGTTTGTGCTATCGTGTTTCGATGGTGAGTGCGAGACCGGAGGCCCAATGATGCAGAAGCATCACTAGCCCGCCATGGTGTGGGTCACCAAGCTGCATTGTCTGCATTCGCAGTGAGTATGGTGACCACCACTCTTGGATTCTGCTTATGCTTTTCATCAGGCAGAGTAGAGTCATTTTGGCAGGGTCAAACATAAATAAAAGAAAAACTCTGGAGTAAGCTAGAACCGCTACTAAATCTCTGTATCCGCTTCATATTTTTTCTGAAAAAGTTCGAACACTTCGGGATGCTCCTTCATGTCTTCGTGACCGCTTCGAGCACTTTATTCCCAGAAGCCAACCCTGTCGCTCTTCCTCTTCTCTCCTTTTTTTATGTTTGAGCCTGCCAAAATGACTCTACTCTGCCTGATGGAAAGTATAAACAGAATCCAAGAGTGGTGGTCACCATACTTACTGCCAATGCAGACTATGCAGCATGGTGACCCACACCATGGCGGGCTAGTGATGCTTTGCTTCATTGGGCCTCCGCTTTTTCGAACTCCTTCTCACACTTCGAGTTGTTACGATAATTCTTTTAGTGTTGCAGCTGTTCGGCTAAGGAATGCCTTATCGCGGGCAATACGCGCCAGCCTGACATCATGCCAGAAGAAAACTCATTTTTGGGTTAAGCTGGCCTTTGTACATAACACGTCCTGGTACCTTTAAGTATATATTGAGTGTGTACAATAAATAATAAATACAAACTAAGATACTTAATAAACTTACTTATAGGTAGGTAAGTAGGTAGGTGCTTACATACAACTTATTCTTGAAGTTCCTAATTATTCAACTGCATTTTATTCAGCTTTTCAGTTTTTATGCTATTGATATTAGAATATATAACATAATATATAAATGTAAATAAACATTTAAATTGCATTTATATAATAAATAGATACTTAGGTAATCAATAAACTAATTTATAGAAGATAATTCACGACTCTACACTACAATTGCGATACTTTCTTTTGGTCAAAAAGTATTTCCCCTTGAAGTGAAAAACTACTATCCGGCGAACGAGGTCGCCATCCACTGTAAATAAAACAGTAATGAAATAGTACATTGTTCACCAAGGGAGGAAAGGGACCGATTACTAGGGAGGGAGCAGTTTGTGGCCCGAAGGCGCAGCCTAGGGCCACAATACTCCCGAGGTAGGAATGGGACTTTCACCCGAGTGCTACACAGTGCTTTATACTACACCTGTGAGGAACATTTAAAGACTTGTATTGTAGAAAGTATTTAATGAAAACGTAAGACACCATGTAAGACATAATTTAGCTTAGAATTTGACCGACATTTCGCGCTTCTTTTGTTTTTTTTTTTATTCTTCACAAAAGGATGTCAGTGGCACGGAGATTCTATATTTATATTATATGAAAACTCCTTGGGCAGGCGCGCGCCTTAAATAAGATAACACATGAGAAATGAAAATTCATACAACTTTGTCTCCCGCTAAAACACGTTAGAAATGGATTTTTATACATTTTTTTCCTCCCGCTTATTCAGGTCAAAGAAAAGACTAACGTTCTCTTTTCATTTTCAGGGAATAATGACTACTGTTCCGATCAGGTGTAGTATAAAGATTATTTATTTATTCCTAAAGACGGTAGCACTGCTATCCGCCTAGCACTGTGAAAATTTAGTCCATGCCTTGCCAACGTCCATACCATGTTGAATACACCGGTTCTCGTCCGATCACCGAAGTTAAGCAACATCGGGCGCGGTTAGTACTTGGATGGGTGACCGCCTGGGAATACCGCGTGACGTTGGCTTTTTACTGTTTAAATTTTAATCAATAAAATCATTATGAATTTGCTATCTTATACTAAAACGATTATATATTTTTTATTGCATTATATTTCTAATTGCACACTGCTTGGTTCGATCCTCGTATTTTATTACAAGCAAAATAAATTATTAACTATGTACAATATTAGATACGCTGGCGTGACAGATAGATTTCGAGTCAAATTAAAGAGACAAGATTTTAATGTAAACAGATATTTTGGATATAAGCCCAAATACATTAACCCACGATAATTCGTCCAACTTCCACAAAAATCTTAGTGATGTAAGAGATAAAATGACTACCATCAAGCTAACAGAATCACCGCCGATCTCCAACAAATGCTGAGGATATTTCATCGCGAGTGAACCACTAAATTATCTAAATAGAGATCACTCCCCAATCAGACATGGCAGAAGATAGATCTTGTATTTATGGAAGAGACATTTTCTGTTGAAATGAAAATAAATATAGGAATACTAGCTGAACCACTCTTGTTTAACTTCCTCTTTTTTTTTTAAATCATGCTCAGCCTCTATTGGTCTAAGCGTGATATTAATTATCATATCTTAGGCACGCCAACATATATTTAAAAAGGCAAAATCAGTTAAATAGTTTCGGAGTTTATCGTTAGCAACAAAGTTATCGTTATCGTAACACGAGAATTATTTAAGATAGATTTTATTCCTATTCTTTGAAGTCTTACAATAAGAAAAACGGCAGAAAACTGTGATAACTGAGTATCTGAAAATAAAAGATTGGTAGGTAGATTTTTAGTTTTGTTTCCTTTTACCATGTCGTTTATATTGGTTTAAAGAATTAGCTATAGGCTTTGAAATGTACGCCGTTTGTACAGAATTTATATGAAGTTAGGTATTAAGAAAATATGTCAAGCACAGTCGCCGCTGAAACAGGTTACAAATCTCTTCTACGTAAAATATTACTTTTACTGAGCTTTAAGCTAAAATTATGTAATTATAAGAAATTATAGAAATTAAGGGTTTTATAAAATGTAATATAATTGGCTCATCTATTTACTGGCCATCTATCGCGGATGTGTAGCGTTCAGCCAAAGATGGCGTCCGGAAACACGTCGCGCCTACTGTCATGGCAGCCGGAAGTCCTCTCGCCATTTGATAAATAGTTGTTCTTCAAGTTTTTCTCATGCAAATGAGGGGGATGACGGATGGTATTTGTCACAATCTACCAGAATGGATTTAATTTGGATTTTCTAGGGGTGGTTAATCTGAACCCTCATGATTGTTGATTGCGAAAATGTGCTGAGGTTTCGCATTTTATTTTTGAATTTTGAAATTGCTACACGAAAATGCGTCCTTACTTTATTTGCTAAATTTAATATTGTTCACCTTTTCTACGCAGTTTGTTGATTTGATCGAAAATATACCTGATTTTTTATTAATATGAAGAAGATTGTATTACTTCTTAATGTAATCATGTAATGTCATGTCGAAATCATGTAATGTCATATTAAAATGTATAAATGTTTTAAAATTGGGTCTATGGATTATTTATTTAATATTGTAGTAATAGATATGACGAAATTTACACACATCAAAAGTGTCTAGGGATCAACATATGTGTCTAGAGATCAACATATATTTTTGCAATAACTTTTCTCCTGATTGATATTAATTAAAATTTTCTTTAAGGGTTCATCAAATAAAGTGTTTTCGTTTGTCACAGTAACGATAAACCAAGTCACCTTTGCATTAATAAAGAAATTTGCCATTTTCCTAATAAAGGGATTTTTGACATTTGAACCACTAACATTAAAGTTCGAAAAAAAGACTGAAATAACAGTTTTCTTTAAAATTTTATTAGGTAACTTAAACAATTAATAATCCGTGTTTCTACCACGAACACTAACAACACAAGAATCGGTTTGGCATACTCAAAATGAGTTCATCCAAATCACGCTGTGGAATGGCCGCCCATGTTCGTTGCAACAACAAAAAAAGGTCTTCTTGCGACTGGATACCCTCCATATTCGGCAGAGCTCTTCTCTGTAGCATATCCCATGCATGCTCAATCGGGTTCAAGTCTGGCGACTGAGCAGGCCAGGGCCAAAGCCACATCTCAATCTCAAGAAATCCGCATAAAAATGCTTGATCCCTAGACACTTTTGATGTGTGTATTATAATCAAAAAGGTGTTTGTTATATCACAATATTTTCTGTTTTGTGTGTAATACAAGAGTCAGTACATTCTAGAATCAAACTCACTTGTACTTATTCCACTATTTTAATTTAACTTTACACCTGACCGGTTTCGCCTTATGGCATTCTCAAAGGTTGGTCTCAAAGGTAGGTAACCTTTGAGAATGCCATAAGGCGAAACCGGTCAGGTGTAAAGTTAAATTAAAATAGTGGAATAAGTACAAGTGAAAAGTGGTGGAATAAGTACAGGTGTAAAGTTAAATTAAAATAGTGGAATAAGTATCGTAGGTAGTAGAGCCACGCTGATTTCAGCACGGATGGGCCGGCTCGACCGGGGCGGTACTACCCTCGCACAGAAGATCAACGTAAAATGACAGCGTTCGTGCTGTCGTGTTTCGTTTGTGAGTACGAGACCGGAGGCCCAAATAGTCTAGTCTTGTTGACTAGACTATTTGGCGGACCATACATAAAAAAAAAAAAAAAGTGAGTTTGATTCTCGAATGTATTGCAACAAGTTCCATCAAGTGCCGACAATCGAGAGTATAAATTAAACAAGAGTCAGTATTTTGCATATTTACGTGTCTTATGTCTTCTTTAGCGGCTGCCAATCAAGAGGTTTATGGTTCGATTCCTGGGTAGTCCAAAAGTGCTGTTAGGCTTTCTTTACAAGAAATTCTTAAAAACAGCCCGGAGTTTGGAAGTTCAGTGGTGTTTCACGCCCGTGCCTCGAAGAGTAGGTCAAGTCGTCCGTCCTGGTTGTAATGAACATCTATGGCAATCGTTCTATGGAAGTCAGTGCTCTCAAATAAACTGATAACTAGTTCCCTTGAATTCAGTTAATCCTCATGGTTGCTATGGAACGATGCCAATCGCTCCATTGAAAAATTGACATTCAGGTAAAATCGATTGAACTAGTAGTCTTCCCCAAATAATAATAATATAAAAATATTCTTTATTGATATAAACACATTCAGTTCGTTATGGGATTCCCTAACACCTGCGCTAGTACAGACTGTGTTGCAGGTGAATAATCAAAATGAGTCACTGAGTAAATATTCCTGAGCTAGGAATAATAAAGACTAGGAAGATGATGACGTGGCTAGTGTAATATATCCTTACAGTCATAAACCCTGCATTCAGTACATTTACATAATAGATTGAATAATTAAAACAAAGTGATTACTAGGGCGTATACTACCTAATGATAAATTTGCACAAATCGCTAGTCACGGCCACCATTAGTGATACACATCTGTTAGATATTTGCTAGTCTGCTAGCTTGAACTTACGTCTACTGTAGTATATGCTAAGAATATAGAAATATATTTTCATCAAATATATTCTTAAAAAGTATTCTTAACTACACACATCAAAAGTGTCTAGGGATCAAGCATTTTTATGCGGATTTCTTGAGATTGAGATGTGGCTTTGGCCCTGGCCTGCTCAGTCGCCAGACTTGAACCCGATTGAGCATGCATGGGATATGCTACAGAGAAGAGCTCTGCCGAATATGGAGGGTATCCAGTCGCAAGAAGACCTTTTTTGTTGTTGCAACGAACATGGGCGGCCATTCCACAGCGTGATTTGGATGAACTCATTTTGAGTATGCCAAACCGATTCTTGTGTTGTTAGTGTTCGCGGTAGAAACACGGATTATTAATTGTTTAAGTTACCTATTAAAATTTTAAAGAAAACTGTTATTTCAGTCTTTTTTTCGAACTTTAATGTTAGTGGTTCAAATGTCAAAAATCCCTTTATTGACTAGATTTAGTGACTTGGTTTATCGTTACTGTGACAAACGAAAACATTTTATTTGATGAATCCTTAAAGAAAATTTTAATTAATATCAATCAGGAGAAAAGTTATTGCAAAAATATATGTTGATCCCTAGACACATATGTTGATCCCTAGACACTTTTGATGTGTGTATATTTAAAGTTAACTAGAATGTTGAAACGCTTGTACCTTAAAAAAGTTAGATAAAGTTAGGTTTTTTTAATGGAATAGGGGGCAAACGAGCTGACTTATCGCCTGATGGTAAGTGATTAACGCCGCCCATGGACACCCGCAACACCAGAGGCGTCACAAGTGCGTTACCGGCCTTTGGGGGATTGGGAGGAGGATGGGGGGAGGGGTTGGGGCATGGGCCTTCGGTATCCTCACTTACTACGCGCACTAGCGCAGGCGCTGTTTCACACCGGTTTTCTGTGAGGCCGTGGTATCGCTCCGGTCAAGCATGCCGAAGCGTGGCGTGGTTAAGGAGCTTTTATAATGCTGTCTGCTACTAATCTTGGTCAGCCAGTCAGTGGCACGCAGCTATAGCACTAATCGTATTATCATCAGCCTATTGCAGTCCACTGCTGGACATAGGCCTCTCCCACTGCACGCCACTCAGATCTAATTTCGGCTACTGGCGTCCGGTTCCTGCGAGCCATCTTGGGTAAGTGATCACTAATCGTATGTATGGACAGATTTTATCAGAGATAGTACTGTCACTGACAATACTTTCACCATTCTCCACCAAACATGCAAAACTACTAGAAGAATAAACTAGAAGGTAGTAGAGTCACGCTGATTTCAGCACGAACGGGCCGGCTCGACCGGGGCCAGAAAATCAACGTAAAATGACAGCATGCTGTCGTGTTTCGTTGGTGAGTGCGAGACCGGAGGCCCAATTAGTCTAGTCAACAAGTTCCATACTTGTTGACTAGACTAAAAGATGCAGTAGCATCACTAGGCCGCCATGGTGTGGGTCGCCATGCTGCATTGTCTGCATTCGCAGTGAGCATGGTGACCACCACTCTTGGATTCTGCTTATGCTTTCCATCAGGCAGAGTGGAGTCATTTTGGCGGGCCAAACATAAAAAAAAAAAAAAAAAAACTACGTAGAATGACTGACGGCAAGAAACTATGCTATAAACAGTAAGTTTTTACAGAATACTTTCGTTTTAATTAAGTGATTCAGCAATAAACAGGAAACTTCTCTTTTTGCATATTCTACATCTAGAACATTACTATTATTTTAATTATATTTTGCACCCGCATACATTTGTAATTGCTGTCCACCCCTCAAGGTGTGGTCGCAAGCCGGTAAGCACGAGCTAAAGGTTAGGCAGATGTCTGCAAAACGGTAATGCAAGACATGCCGTTACCGCACACAGCTTTTTATAACATACACAGTTTTTCTACGGGCTTTATGGAGAAAGTAGTGAAGCGTGGAGCCGAGTTTTTTAATGAAATACTTTATGTAGGTGACTCATCAGCGATAAGGAATTTATAAAGTATTAACTGGTGTCTTTATTAGTTATTGCTTCCTGGCTATTAATTTGTAACATATATTATAATCTTACATAATAAAATTACTTGTCGAACTGACTGAATCATCAACGCATAACTTTAACCGCTTCGGCAGCAAAAAAACTTTTATGAATAAGCTAAAAAGGTATTTGGAAATTTCACTCTTATGGTAGTAAAATGAAGGTTAGGTGGTAGGTACACACTACAACAATTTATCGTAGTGATTTAACTGTGCAGTTCGTTTGTGCAGATATTTCTTAAAAAATCTGAACCAATTTCCGTCCACACTATCGATAAAACTGCACAAACGAACTGCACAGTTAAATCGCTACGATAAATCGTTGTAGTGTGTACCGCCTATGAGAAACACGAAATGCGAAATGGTTACTTGCGCGAAGCCGCAGGTAGTAGCTAGTAATGAGTACGTACTGAAATTAATGCAATTTGTTGTGGATATTATAATATACCTCTGAATAAGGTAGTAGTAGGCACTGGTAATATTTTACATGTTATTCAGTGTGGTACCGAAGATAACATACTTTAAACGGAAACTTGTATACATATTATTACATTTTTATTATTTAAACTTGTTGAATCAAAATTGTTCATAAAAACCGAATGTTAAGCAATGCAATTATTTTTTCAATAATTACATGTACCTTTGCCTTATAAAATTGTGACACGAGTGAGGCTTTTTTATATTAACAAAAAAAAACTGTCTCGTGGCAACCCTAAAAGGCCAACGACACGGTGACCACGTGTCGTGAACTTTACAAGACTTGTGACACACCTTTACTTCGTGCTATACCGACCGTGAACACACCTGGTCACACTTCTGTACTATCACAATTGAAATTATACTTTAAACCGTTTACATAGAGTTGAAAACTGTACAGAAGGTGACAGACAGGTGTAGATGAAAATAAATATGAATGAAGAAACTATGTATGATTTTTTAACGATACAGTCAATAAAGAAATTCTAGACGACATTCTTTTGTTTCGCTAGAATAATGTTTTATAATTTTACAAACTTACTGTATTATTACCGTTGTGTAGGCTAGACTGCATGGTAGGCATAGTGGCTTAAGCAGTCGCCACGCCACTTTCTATTGCACCGAGTGTTGTAGGTTCAAACCAAACATGGGACAACAGTTTGGGTAGTTCTCAACAATTTGTAGTTCTCAGTCTGGGCGTTCTTTTTGTTCGTTTCATGTATGTTTGTGAAGTTACCCGCGACACATGATATATTGTATTGCGGGAGCTATTTTTTAAAAAAAAAGCATTAAAATGAAGAGGGCTCTTGCTGCCTCACATACAAACGCACTATTCACACCTAGTTTCCCTAAAAAAGGACAAATCCTACTAATATTATAAACGCGAAAGTTTGTAAGTATGGATGGATGTATGGATGGATGGATTTGTTACTCTTTCACGCAAAAACTACTGAAGGGATTTGGATGAAACTTTACAGTAATATAGCTTAAACATCAGAATAACACATAGGCTACTATTTACCGCGATAACCGACATATATGCGGATGGAGCCGCGGGCAACAACTAGTACTATAATAAAAGTGGTTTTATAATTCTTTTTGGACTAAAGCCTAATTAATTCCTACGAAACGTAACATTATTTTTCTTTAATATTTCATGATGTCCATAGTACTGATGTACCTACTATGTCGTAAGAAAATTATATTCGCTTAATACGTATTGCATTCACCCCATTACAAATTTTAAACCATTAATTAAAATGTTTTCCCATACATTTTTATGACTGGACACCAACAGTCAGCCCCCATACGTCCACTCCATTAAAACTAATACGTGCTCTGAATAACAATACTCTTTGCATCTCTTTCACACCCTCAAGATAAAGAAGAAATAGAACAAAATCATTCTGAAAAGAAAAAGTAAAAAGAAAGGTTTTTTAATTGCACGCCAAATACCTAAATTATGGTGAGACCGAATGTAAAACAATAGATAAATGAAACTAAAAAAATATTTAATAGTAAACTATTAATCAAATGAAATAAAAGAAAATCTGAACCATTACTCCATTGATATCAAATATAATCGTATCCTCAAAACAAACCATTATCGCTTCATGTCTCCATTATAAATATGTAAATAATAAGATCGTGTCCTTATGGCATTCTCATCTAAATTATGTATTACTAAGTCACATTTTGATATGATAAAAATAAGTCAAAATATTTCCAGATTTGCTTACATAACTTAGTAATTAATTAGTCATGAGTCTAAAGTAAATTAATTCAAAATGACGTAGTTTCACACAAAAGAAAGTATAACGGGAGAGTTAAGTAAGTAGAATATTTAACTTCCGCGTCTCCATATGAGAGAAACAGAGCTATACAACGAGTCTTTTGACGTCTCATTCACACAGTTATAGTTTTATCGGTCAGCTAGGGTTGGCAGTCAATACGTTTAATTTGCATTATAAAAGGAATGTTTAAAATATGCGGCGACCCCTTAATTGTCGAGTGGCTGCTATCAATTGCCAAATAGGAAAAAACTGTCCACTCCATTGGACGTTTGAATGCGTTTTAGGAATTTTTCACAAAGATACGGAATCGAATTGTGTTGAAAAATGTGATTTCATGTAGGTATTTACTGTGATAAATGTGCATGTGAGACTATTGTAATGTATAGGTATGTTATGATAACTTAATATTTCTAAAAAAACATGTTGTGATTTATTTCGTAACTTACCGACTTTTATCATAGAAAGTTTATTTTTGTGTTAGGTTAATGTCGACATTCCTAGGACTATGAGTAGGTCTGATATTATCAAGCTTAGTGAAGTGTAAAGTGTGTTCTCCTTTGAGAGCAACTACTCAAGAATTGTAGCTTGAAGCTACTTTCTGTAGTCCTAAGAAATCTAATCTTTTGAGCCGGTTGGTACAATGTTTATGGTCAGCTGGCACTTCAGTGCATTTGGGTGGTGTTTTAGTCTCATTACGTAAGTCTCGGAGGCATATAGCATGTAAATGGGAGAGAATACTCACTCATTGTTGTCACTGACTGCTGTTGATGTAGTTCGATAGTGATAACAAACCACGAGACAATTGCTATCGACCTTAGGATCCTTTTCTGAGCTCTTTGTATGACACTTGTATGGGAGTTGTTTGCGGAGCCACACAATTGTATGCTTGGTTTAATTCTATTCTGTTCTATCAGAACTTTGTTGTATGGTTTTTCCAGGTCAATCGTCAGTCATTCACGTTGCGACAAGATGTTTTCTCCGAGTTTTACTTTCGTGCAGTTAACCTGACGAAGAGTAATGTTATTTGGACTAATTAACCAGTGTTAATTACTTTGTTTTACTTGTATCTTTTGTTTAATAAATGGGGCGAAATACTACCAAAGGATTGTACAAATTTCCTAAAATTTAATCAGAATCATCTATAATTACTTTCGAACTGAGATCATACATCCACCATTTAAATATATAATCCAAGTCACCAAAATAATTATACATCAAAACAACTCCACACCACGCGAAGCCAAAGGGTGACGGGTCCGGTCTCCTTTTGTCCTACAGAAATGACCCCAGTAATGATCTGCATTCACTACATCATACATTTTCCCATAGAAGATACGGGCAGTTTGATTTACTGAATTTGAATACGACCATGAATTAGGCTTAATTAAGCAAAATAGTGGACATTGTTTATTGGCCGTATAGGGTTAATTTTAGTAGCGGGCAATTTTCTAATAATTCGCCTATGAATGGAATACCAAGAGTGTGTCCGTAGGTGCCCTGTTATTAAATCTATTGTATAAGTATTATGATTCCTTGATGAATTTGACCCTCCAGAGCCAGAGTGTTCAATTTTATTCATTTTGAAGTCTTTCTGAGTCTATGAAATCGTAGTTAAATGCGTCAAATGGGTCTTGCAGGGGTTCTTTTTTATTTTTGTTGGGTATTGCGGAATTCTGATATAATTCTTACAAACAAGTGATATCATTACATACATTCGAACCTTATTCATGTAATGGTAATAAATAACCATATAAAATACTAGTTTTAATTGTCTCGAGGACATGGCTTTGTAATTTTACGTTTGGCCTAGTGGTTATAGCAGTCACCACGGCGTTTTCTTCTGCACTGAGTGCTACTTTCTGTGATTCACAAATTGTTGTTCTCAGTCTGGGTGTTTTTTGTCCGTGTCATGTATGTTTGTAAAGGCCCGCGGCAAAGGATGTATATTCCTAATACGGGAGTTGTTTTTTTTTATAAATAAAAATATTATCAATTTCAATGTAAAGTTGTTAACCCAGGAATAAACACAATTAAAATTGCCTGACATTTTGGCCAAGTTTCTCTGGTCCTGGTGATATGGTGTATGGTGGACTATCGGTTACAAAAATTCAAAAGTACTAGAGTGCCATTAAAACAAAATGAGATACCATATAGTCATGCGCAGTTGTGAATGTGAGAAAAGATATTTAATTTATAGATTTTTTTCTCTTTCCTTTATTTTGAAAGTATTTTCTAACTCGTTCAGTAAAAGCGTTGTCACTACCATTTCAATTAACTATAGTTACATCACATCATTACCACAGCAAATTATTGAGAAAGTACTGGAAAATTAATGACAAAATTAATAATTGTGAACGATGCACGCTTATACATATATGCGTATACTATAACTCTCAATACAGTTCCACTACAACTTCCGCATCCCAATGAAATCATTAGTCCTTTTATTACAACCGTCGCACACGACCTATCAGCTCTAACTAAATTTAATAGCCTATTACTACACACACATGTATAAGTCGTTAATAAACCTAGGTACCGCCGGAACTGATCGTAAACCTTTTACGATGGTGGTGCATTCGGAAAAATATTTCGGAAAGCGTGACGTCATTATTCCGAATGACGTTTATTGGACTTTAGGTTATGCACGCGGAGTCGGTTCTGAAATTTTTGGTTAGGGCAGCGACATGTGTTGACAACAGCTTTTTTATGTTGATTCCCGTTTTTTACTTATAGCTTTTGGCTGGGCTTATTTCTGATAAAATTTGGCATATTGATGACAAAATTTGGGTATACGTTTTTATCTATCTTTAATGCGAAATTTATTACAAATCTTCAAAATAACGTAAACGGTTTCTTGATGAAATGTCAAATCCAGACATTTTGATTACTAAATAAATATGTTTTTCAAAACCCAAAACAGCTAACTCTTGTTACAAATCAAGCATCTTATAATCAACCTCTGATTTCATGCATAGCTTTTTTGTATATCATTTTATTTTAATTTAATTTTATTTTATTTTATCATTTACAAATGGACAGACAATCAAACTAAATATATAGTGATTTAGTTTATGTTTGCGTTTTATGCGTTTATCGATGCTCGTTATTCACGTAGACCAGTTGTACTGGACCATCGTTATTGTTGGCTTTTTATTGACGGACAGATAACAGAGAATGAGTATAATATATTGTAGACTGTTACGTACATATTTTTATGAAGTTCTATCAAAGAGTACCTAAACTTGTTGTAAAAATAAATTTTTGAGTGTTTTAAATGTAATATTTTGAGAAATTTTGTATCTAGAGTGATTTTAAGAATGATTAAAATTACAACATGTACATACTTTTATTTTCAATTTCAGTTAAAACTGGTTGAAGTTATAGACCGACCCGTATTTTTTCAACAAATTTAATATTTTAAAGGAGACATATTTTATTAATTTAAGGTTGCCTTACAAATATGCTTCTAAGAACCAATAATGAAAATAAAATCTATTTCTTTAGAATACTTTTCTATCCAAGTCTATGGCAATAACAAAACAGAATATCTCGCTACAATATTCATCAATGCAAAAAAATAAAATGCGTCACAATCGCGGATCAATTACAGTCACCCTACCGTTTTGCGTCATAACATCTCGACGTGCAATAAATGTCCACTACGCCGGACAAACGCAGACAATCCTGAATGACTAACAGGGTTGTCAAATTACAAGATTTCAAATTATGATTTAAAAACATTAACGTTATTATTGTCAAAATTAACTTTATAATTTTAGTACTATGTATCAATTTAGTTGTTTCATCAGTTTTATAGCATCAGTGTATAAGCAAGTATGTAGATATATTTTCCAAAGCACGTCTTTATACAAAGCAATAGTACATTGTTCACCGAGGGAGGAAAGGGACCGATTACTAGAGAGGGAGCAGTTTGTGGCCCGAAGGCGCAGCCTAGGGCCACAATACTTCCGAGGTAGGAATGGGACTTTCACCTGAGTGCTACACATTGCTTTATACTACACCTGTGAGGAACATTTAAAGACTTGTATTGTAGAAAGTATTTAAATCAAAACGTAAGACACCATGTAAGACACAATTTAGCTTAGAATTTGAACCATATTTCGCGCTTCTTTTGTTTTTTTTTTATTCTTCACAAAAGGATGTCAGTGGCACGGAGATTCCATATTTAAATTATATGAAAACTCCTTGGGCAGGTGCGCGCCATAGATAAGATAACACATGAAAAATGAAAATTCATACAACTTTCTCTCCCGCTAAAACACGTTAGAAATGGATTTTTATTTATTTTTTCCTCCTATTCAGTCAAGGAAAATACTAACGTTCTCTTTTCCTTTTCAGGGCATAATGACTGCTGTTCCGATCAGGTATAGTATAAAATATTTTTTTAATAATAATTGATTGTATGAGAATTAAAAAAACCAGCACTTTGCTTATGTTAAGGAACAAAAAATTCTTTAAAATTACACTAATGTACGCCTCTTTAATGTAAAGCATCTATAATGTAATCGAACAGTATTATCAAAGAGGTTGCGGCGGCTCGTAACATACCTTTGACTAATTTCGTCAACCCTAGCTCGCACAAACAGCCGCACGAATATTTACGAGTGCGCGTGTCCAACACTTTATGATTATGTCCCAATGCTGATTGAATGGTGGACACCCTTCGGTGGCTATCGCAGATTATTGCCGACGATAGTTTGTAAGTACATTCGCGCTCTTATACATACATATATGAAATTACAAATCATTGGTGTGGTGAGTCAAAAAACTTAAATACACATAAAATTTTACGGACTATCTCAAGGTTAATCTATAATCTAAAGGTAGTAGAGCCACGCTGATTTCAGCACGAACGGGCCGGCCCGACCGGGGCGGTACTACCCTCGCACAGAAAATCAACGTAAAATGACAGCGTTCGTGCTGTCGTGTTTCGTTGGTGAGTGCGAGACCGGAGGCCCAATTAGTCTAGTCAACAAGTTCCATACTTGTAGACTAGACTAAAAGATGCAGCAGCATCACTAGGCCGCCATGGCGACCACCACTCTTGGATTCTGCTTATGCTTTCCATCAGGCAGAGTAGAGTCATTTTGGCAGGCCAAACATAAAAAAAAGATACTTATAATGCGTAACCCTCAGGCTACTTACAAAAGATACCTACCGAGCTACCAATTCAGTAATACCTTATTTTTATGCTGAGCATAATGTATGCGACGACGTTGAAATACAACTATCTTAAACAAATGTGCTAAAAAGACGAACGTTTTGTTGGTACCAG
This sequence comes from Diaphora mendica, assembly GCA_949125395.1. Taxonomy (NCBI): domain Eukaryota; kingdom Metazoa; phylum Arthropoda; class Insecta; order Lepidoptera; family Erebidae; genus Diaphora; species Diaphora mendica. Next base: position 4,113,251 of record OX421331.1, on the reverse strand, counting down.
CGCCCCGGGACATATGATAATAGCTTTGCTTTGAAATCCCTTACCATGGAACCAAATCGGGAATATTACCTGCAAATATAGAGAGATCTTTTAAGTTACACACTTTTACTATTAACGCTTTTTTAAAGGTTTTATTTCAAGTAGGACTTCCAGGCACTTTCGAAACGTTACATTAATGAATATATGCGATAATAATATTATAATTTTGGTTTCAAAATGTTATTCCTATCGAACCACAAAGAAACTCAATTTTAAATACAGAAGTCTCACTCGTCGAAAATACTCACCAAAATAGCATCAATCATACTTATTCTTTTGTGTAAATTAGGTCACAAAGAAAAATTATACAAGATCCGTACTCATTTTAATTTAGGTATTTATTTTCAGTACGGCACAATTGTAGATATGTAATCAACTATACTAGTTCTGCTTGAAATATGTACGTGATGAAGCGAGGATATGGACTCCAACTAAGCTCACCAAGGTAAGGTTTACCCATCTTCCACGGAAGTAACAGCAATCCATCTGGTTTCTTTTCATTCTTTTAATAAACCATTTAGTTCACGTACACGTGGACCTCGGCAACGATATAAGAGCACCATGATTTGTCGTTGATATCAGCGTTATCCATATTTAATAAAACTATCGTTTGGGAACCCTTAAAGCCAAAGCTACAATTAGCTTTCCGATCATATTCTTGTCATGTTATGTTTTAATCATAAAATATAATATGCAAGTGTATTTTATGTTTGTAAATTCTTATTTTCATTTTTCATACTTATAACTAACTCTTCAAGACAGAAAGAATCTACGAGTATGGGGTAAGAACAATTCCTACATCTATATATATAGATATATATATAAGAGTAATGAGACTGACTGACATACCCAGAGATCAACGCACAGCCCAAACCGCTGAAGCTAGAATCCCGAAATTTCGCATGTAGGTTCTTTATATAAAGTGAGCACTAAAAAATGAATTTTTGAAATTCCACCCCCAAGGAGGTAAATCAGGGGATTAAAGTCTGCGTGAGCGAAGCCACGTGTAAAAGCTAGTATATTATAAATGCAATGCGCAAGTAATTCTATTTGTCACGCTTTCGCGACTAAACATCTGAACCGACAAGAAGGTATAGGCCTTCCTATGGGCTATTTTTTGCCTCGAAAACTGGCATACGTGTAGGCGAAGCCACAGGGACTAAAAGGCACTAATTTTTTATCTCACTCACGTACTGTCATTTTATATCAGATCTATCGAACAAGCAAACCAGTAGTACACCTTAACACTAGCAAGGAAGACTCTAGAGAATATTTAGAGAATAAACTTTACGTATTTCATGGCAGTTTATGTTACATGAGACTCGTTTTAGTTTGAACAAGTTCCTTGTATTTTGGGTACCGAACAAATACAGAGGAATATGACTCAGGAACGCTTTAGTTAAATAGAGAGTGTACATTTGAATTATTATAACAGTTTGTTTAGTGCGTACAAGATAAAATTGAACGTGACAAATGAATTGAACGTGTTCGAAGATATAGACACTGTTGGAGAATTCTCATTTGTAGTAGTAGCGTTCGGTATTGTTGCTTACATGTCTCATTAATAAATAGCATTTGCATAGTGTCTCTTTGTAAAGTTACTAACATATGTACATAATTAAAATTCGCTGATTCGCACATTATGATTGCAAAAAAAGAGACAAATACCATTTTTAAGCGACTTGTATATTGTGTCAATTCGAGCTGAATCGATGCAAAACTGTAAATAATTTAGTTAATATCTCTCGATGCGCTAAATATATTGGCCGTCATTGTATTGGTCACCATACTGCATGGTTGTATTGTCTGCCTTCCAACCACTTTATATATTATACTAGCTGACGCGACGAACTTAGTACCGCCATATTTTTCTTTAAAAAAATCATCAATACATAGGGTAGATATCAAATGATGCTAATAAGTGTCGGACTATGTGAATTGATTTTACTTTGCTATTAAAATCTCAAAATGCAACCACAAGGCGTCTAGCACAAAAATAATATGTACTTAAAGTACATATGAAAAGTACTGTACTTTCGTTCAATATACAAAAGACAAAATGCAATGTGTTACAAACAGTTCGATGAATCGTTTCAATTTTCAATACAAATTGCCGTTCAAATTATATACGACATGATAATTAATTTACATTGTAACTCAAAACAAAATCCTTTGAGCTGAATATAACTGTAATTAATTTCTTGTTAATTCCCCAAAACTCGCTTAAGTCGCTTCTGTGATCGGTGAGGTATTAACAGCGTTGAAAACTTTCAGCGATTTAGCTTAATTTTCTAAGATTTATGTTTTACTGACAGATATTGTTAAAATTATCGAGATGGAAATTAGATAAACCGTATCAAGAGAAGGAAATCTTGAAACAACCCCTATACAAATCCATCTGGCCAGCGAGGTACAGTAGGTCAAACTCACTTTTTTTTTGACCCAGCCAAAATGACTCTACTCTGCCTGATGGAAAGCATAAGCAGAACCCAAGAGTGGTGGTCACCATACTCACTGCGAATGCAGACAATGCAACAATGCAGCATGGTGAACCATGGCGGCCTAGTGACAATTTTGCATCATTGGGCCTCCGGTCTTGCACTCACTAACGAAATATGACATCACGAACGCTGTCATTTTTGTCATGAAGCTCTGATGCTGGAGCTGGAAGGGGGCCATAGAAACTCTGTAAAGAAAAGTCGCAACGTCATCGAGTTTGGACTCGTTTGATTCGTCTCGAGGCATTCCAGTAAAAGCTTGTTATTACAAAGCTTTTTAATTTAATTGTTTAATTTAGCGTTACATAATGTTTAAAATTGTATCTTTCTGTGCTATTTTATATGCTTCTACATTTTCTTGAAAGTTAACTTAATATATATACCTAAGGTTAATGTTTATATTTTCTTAAATGATATGCAATATTCATACTTTACACAAAACTAAAGGGTCGGTCGTAGTTAGTTACAATTCCACAGGATATAAAACAATACCCTTCAGGAAACTTTCCAAATCATTAATCAAGGTTGGAATAATCCGAAACTAATTAAAACACGCGTGTTACAATCCCATGGGCACAGAAATCCCTATCAAAATAATTATTAGTTCACAAGACGGGATTACTCAACCCTTTTCTGCCAATTAATTTGACTTGCTTTAAGCTGTTCATTAAATTCAGTACATATTGTAATAAGTTATTGGGGGCTAGATTGTGATTTTGGTGTTAATTATGCGGGTATGATAATGAACATTCTGAAATCCAAGTCCAGATACAAGATCTTTTTGTTTCTTTTGTTAGGTATAGTGGGCAGATAAATAGACGGATCAACTGATAGAATGTGACTACGGCCGCATTTGGACACCTACAACTCCTCCTGTCCTGAATCAAAGAACCCCTTCTTTGATTCAGGATAGGAGGAGTTGTAGAGGAGAGAAAGACCTCACTAGCTTCTTGATTTTAACGCCGGTTTTCTGTGGAGAGTCTATGGGTAACAGAAATTTAATACTAAAACCTTGCAAAGATTAAATAAATCAATGATAAATATATTATGTGCTGAGTTAGTTTTGTTTTTATTTAAATATTAATAAGTATATTATATGCTGAAGATCATTTCAATCGTAATCATTATAACGTTATGTTACAGTTAACAGTATAACTTGCTATTAAATGGATGCCGTAAGTAAAAAACAGGTTATACAAACTCAAGTCCACTCAAAGTCCAACCACACTTCAAAAGCACTGACGTCATGCAAAAGGCCAAATCAAATTCAAAAGGCCACAAGTGAGGTCCGAAGTGAGATTGGTTTTGACGGTCCAACGCCCAGGCCGATGCTTGATCGGTCGGTAGCAAAGTGTAAAAGGATACGAGTAGGGTATGATCATAGATTAAGTATGTAGAAGCGATAACATATCCATTAGTTAAATATTTATTTTACCTTTAGTTTGAAGAAAAAAATATTTTATGTAGTTATATTTTTACAGACATGATAGTAGGCGATCTTGTCACACACGGTGATTTCTTCAGAATAACGTGTTTACATTTTCGTTCAAATTTAGCTCTCGTGAGTAGATGTGAGCTATTATACTTTAAGAATACATATAGTTAAATATTTTCAAGTAAATATTACTTTACATAGTTAGTATTACTTTCCTATCCATTATTCAATTTTAGCAAAATCGTATTTTAGGATTGTTAAAGAAAGGTCTCCTAGGATATGTAATCTTTTTCAGACAGGACCAAGCAAGAAGTGTGATAAAAATAAATGAGCTGAGGTAGCCATAGTAAGGAACATCACGTCTCGGATGACAAAAAACTGATATTTTTATTGGTATGGTTTGTATAAACCCACAAGAGCAAAAAAAGAACTTAGAATGTTTCTTACCTTCAATAAGTAACATATCTAAAAATAGGCAAAAACATTTCTGTCAATTAAGAATTACACGTTCTCAATGTATTTTAATCTATGTCCTTTATAAAGGTCTCGACCCATTCCTACCGTCCTTTGTGAATCAGTAATATATGCAGGAGCCGTTGGCACTTCTGTTTATCAAATACAAGTGATGTTTCGGTAACTATTGTGTGCGCTTATTGTTTGGTGGTACTTGTGTGAGACTGGTGTTTAGTATAGATAAATAGATCTTTTGTCATGTGGAGAATTTCTAAAGAGACGTGGGATAAATATTTTTAACACCATTAAATGCCAAATAGGCGTATGTGTCGTTCAAATCCCGAACAGGTAGGTATTCGTGCTTAAAATTAAATTGCAAAACCTTTTGCTGTAATTTCATACCATTTTTTTGCACTATAGACGAAATAAACTTATATCTACTATAAGTAGGAAATAGAGCCGTAGAACATGACTATATATAAGAATAAATGATATAGGGATTCAGTGCAATAATACCTACTGATAGTGTGGAGTAAACATCTTCTCCTTTAAACTAATCGGCTTCGTGGAAGAATCGCAACACAAATAATTAAACGACAAATAGTTTACACACTCTTATAGATAGATAGAAAACTCTTTATTTGTACATCGTAACACAGATTTAAAGCAGAGTACAGAAAATGACGAATGTATAAGTATAATGTACAAAGGGCGGCCTTATTGCCAAGAGCACTCTTATACACACTCTTATTTACCTTTTTGAGATTCATAACTGATTTATTCGTTGGCGCAGTTGTAGCGTACGCGACTGCTGTGCAGTCTCGGGTTCGATTCCCGGGTAGGACCAAATGTTTATATGATCTGCAATAATTTGTTTCTGCAAGCAAGTATTCTATCGGTCAATCTAGCTTTCATAATATAAGCTCCATTTAGCTTGAAGCTACCGTGGGAGAGCCACGCTTCGGCATGAATGGGCCGGCTCGACCGGAGTGAAATAGTGCTTGCGCTGTGTTTCACCGAGTGAGTGAGGATACCGGAGGCCCATATCCCAATCCCAATCCCCTACCCCTAACTCCCCCTCCCCATCCCCAAAAGGCCGGCAACGTACTTGTGACGCTTCTGGTGATGCAGGTGTCCATGGGCGGTGGTAATCGCTTACCATCAGGCGATACGTCTGCTCGTTTGCCCACCTATTCCAATAAAAAAAAAGATGGCGTTGTTTGACAGATGTCCAAAATATTAATTTTAAAAGAAACGAATAATCGCGATCTGTTTCTCTAACGGTCATGTTGTAGTATTCCTTAACCTGTAGCATTCTCTATTAAATACTTTTGTGGAGGGAACGAGAGTCATGTCCCTCCAACACAAAGGGAGGATCCTCCGACCAGGCGAGGTGATCATGCCTGGCGGGCCAACTGCCCAACGGTTGATGTTGGGATGTTGTAGGTATATATGTTAATGTGCGCGAGAACTTTCACTGCGCGATTCAGGACTGGTAGTTCCTTAGTTTCCTTCGTTACTTCGTAGTTCGACGTATCTTCAGTAGATGGCGCTGTAGTATATTTCTGTTGCGCTGTTAACGCTGTTGCGCCACACTTTATTCTATACAAAAAAAATGCTTAAATCCGACTGATAGATAAACAAAAGCTTTTTACCATTATTTAATTAGTATTGATATATTTTAGTTGCAATTTAAAGTCTTTAATAGCGCAGGTGTTAGGGAATCCCATTATGTATTGAATGTAATTATATCATGAAGAATATTATATTACATTATTTTTTATAATAAAATTAACATTCTGTAAAGCAAAACAACAAAGGTAGGTATAACAAATCTCTTGACAGAATAATATTACAAACAGCAATTGACCTGAATCAATAAATTTCGCCGTAACTATCAATTGGATCACAATTCAATATACCTTCATGGTAAGACGAATGTCCCCATACATCTTCAGTTTGATTCATAGCCGCTATTGAAATTGTATGTAAATTCAGAGTGTCACGCCCATGGCACTTCAGTGAAGTGCCCGCAAGTGTTGCTGTGATTTAGGAACTACAGAGGTGGTGTGAGGATGTGTCGTATTTAACTGATTGTTTCTTGTTTGTTTTTAGGGTTTGGTTTCTTCAAAAGATAAATAAATAGACCTCAAAAGACCACTTCGTATTTTATTTGTCTGTCTGTATTACTGTTCAGAATTTTTTATCTAGAAATTAACCTCGCTTTAAAATGTTGTCTGGAGCATTAAGTTATGTACTTGGTTATCAATAATTGTGTTCAATAAAGCAATTTATTCCTCCACCTGAAATTACTAATCTTAACTTTTTGCTAAAGGATCTTCTTATTAGGAATATTTCTCATTGGCGGAAAGTCGGAAGTCCTTTCAAAATGCAAGGTTTCATTCCTTAAGTAAAAGTCAATTTCAGAAAGATATAATATTATTCTGTGCTTAAAAAATGATTGTCATATTTCGTAGGGACAGTATTTTATAAGGAAAAGTCAAAATAAGTTAAAACATGCGAATAATTCAGGAAACTCGAAAAATTATATAGCTGTCTTGTAAATATTCTCTTCAATAGACAGCAGTTTAGGTTTAAATGCCTTCTCATTCAAAGTCTTATCCATTTATAAATGATTTTCATCACAAGTTTGTAACAGTAATATTTTCATCAAAAGCTTCTAACGGTTAAACACAATTTTCAGTAGAAATACTTTAAGATAAGTACCAGATACATTCTTTTAAGATCACTTGATGTTCCATTCTCATCGAGTATAAATATAAAAGTTGAGGAGCCCTCGAGTAAATACAATTTGCATGGCATAAGATGGGATGCATTAAATCTTTGAGACTTGCCCGAGTCTCAGTGAAGTGGACGAGAGTATGCGGGTATATAGAGATCAAGTGCTTTTTGTTAGACACAAAATTTGCATATTTTTTTAAGTATAGAGGTGGATTTAAAATTTGGGTTAAGTTGCTTTCATGATAGAATTAGTTGTTGGGCTCCGGCCACGTATATGTCGGTTATCTCATCACGGCAAATATATTAGTAGCCTTTGTGTTATTCTGATGTATAAGCTATATTACTGTAAAGTTTCATCCAAATCCGTTCAGTAGCTGTTGCGTGAAAGAGTAACAAATATCCATCAATCCATATTTACAAACTTTCGCATTTATAATATTAGTAGGATGGGATTTGCTGTAATTTTTACATTTATTTGGTTGAATAGATACTGTCACAAGCAGTATTATTATTGCCAAAGAAATGTGAAATACAAATGTCGTTTTCTCTACACTATTATTGATTTCGTCAAGGATTTTTTATAATAACTTGAAATAACCTTTAATAAAGAGTATTTTTGAGCATATCTAACCTTTTCTTTAAAATTATTTATGGATTTCACATCCTCAGTCAGTCATTTAGTACATAATTTTAGGATAAACAGCTTCTTTTATGAAGTAATCTGTTGGTCATAGACAAGTACCTATACAACATGGGTTGTACAATACATTCAATAACATAAAGAATTGACTGAAAAATCAACATGAGTTGTGTGAATACATTCAATAATATACAGAATTGACTAAAAAAAAAAATAGTTACTGTTCACCTGTGGAAAAAAGAGCGAACCAAGAATTCAAAAACAATATTTTTCTTATAGAAACTGTTTATTTCTATCATCTATCGGTATCTTCAGAATACAACTCTTTACAAAATTATCTATGTATTTGTTCTCCCAACAAGATTACTTCGAATGTATCTATTTGTCTTTCATTTTCCATGTTTACAGATATCATAGAGTGCGGTGGAAGTGACTGAATATTTTTGTAGCAAATTGCTTTTGTAGGTACAAATATTAAGTGATATTATGTTACATTATTGTCGAGTTTCCAACATTCGTGTAATGGTATATGCGCAATTTATACTCTCGATTGTCGGCACTTGATGGAACTTGTTGCCATACATTCTAGAATCAAACTCACTTGTACTTATTCCACTATTTTAATTTTTCTTTACACCTGACCGGTTTCGCCTTATGGCATTCTGAAAATTAAAATAGTGGAATAAGTACAAGTGAGTTTGATTCTAGAATATATATGCGCAAGCTTATTATAATAAATAATAGTGAATAAATTATAATCACGCTTATCCAATGAACTAAAAAGCAGTAAATAACTTTGTGTAAGTTCAAAAAGAATAATTACTTTTTCGTAAATATTTGCACCAAATGTCAATTGATGTAAATTATCTTATTGATATAACTTGTAAAACTAAAATTGGCCTTACGGTTTTTAAATAATTTTCCTATTTAAAATTATACAAAATTATATTATACTTTTTAGCTCGGATCGGTAGTAAAAAGTGGTTTTGTTTTTTAAATTTTATTTATTTTGAAACCCATGAATTTTGAAGTCTTGGAATAAATTATTGCAACACTAAAGGTAATTTTCAAGTAAAACTGTCACTTTACGATTTTTTTTTTCCGTTCCGAAAAACCAATTGGTACAAATTGATTCATCTCATGTGATTTGTTGTTGTTGTGTAATGTTCAAGGACTGTTAAAATTTTCACAAAAGCATTTCATTGACTGCACGTTTGGCCTAGTGGCTTTAGCGGTCGCCACGCCGCTTCCTACTTCGTCAAATGTTGTGAGTTCAAATTCTACATGGGACAACTCTTCTTGTGATTCACAAATTGATGTTTTAAGTCTTGGTGTTCTTTGTGTCCGTTACATGTATGTTAGAAAAGTCCCCCGCGACACCGGATTTATTTCTAGTGTTGTTTGTAAAAACAAAGTTAACATTTTAAAATTTAACTTTTTAAAATTATCTAATTATGAATGTTACTAAATAGCGGTTGTAGGATTTTTTTAATTACCAAATATAAATATGTGTTACATGTGTTCATACATTGAAAAGAAATCAAGTGGGTCTTAATATCACCACATGCAAGTGATACAAAGAACCAACTGCACCAATATTTGGTGTCAAATAAATTTTAAAATTACGCACAGTACATAGATTCAGGAATGTATGTTCTAAGCATTGAGAAAGGGTGCCAATCCATTGTGCCAATTCAATTTGTAATATAAAGCTTGAAATTTTAAAAGGGTTCGTTGGACCAACACGGTAGCTACCCTATCGACATATTGTCGATACGAAGCACAAAAGAAATAACATTAAATTGACATACCATTAAAAAATATTACTTTAAAGAAATTCAATGAACAAATCACGCGGAAGATATTACTGTAAATGTGACAACCCTCAGAGATATTAAAAAATAAAATTTATTTCTCAGAACCCTAATGAATTAATTAAAAAAGACTGACATGTGATGTACCTGATCAGCATAATTTTTGTAAATTCGATTGATTGATCGACGTCATAAAATAATTCTTTTGGAAAAAAATTAATGATACGTTTATTGCTAGCACATTTTTGCATAAGTAAATTCAGATGACACGAGTTTCTTTACAAAAATATGTAAATGATTGTAAACATTAATTTGTAACGGTTGATTTGTAATATGAAAGTTATTTGCATAATTATGATAATAGCGCCGTAAAGGATCGTTAATGGAAGGAATGACTTTTAGTATTTTGTTGATGAATCGATCGTAAAACTAAACTAAAAGTGTATCGTAAAACATAATGTCTCTATTTAACGGGTGATGGTAGAAAAAGTTAAACATCTGCGGTTGTAAAATAAAAAAAATCTGAGAATATAAAATAAAACAATTGAAATTAAATCTGCAACTCAATATAGTTAAGCTACATTTTAATAACTTTATAGGGATATACACACATCAAAAGTGTCTAGGGATCAACATATGTGTCTAGGGATCAACATATATTTTTGCAATAACTTTTCTCCTGATTGATATTAATTAAAATTTTCTTTAAGGATTCATCAAATAAAGTGTTTTCGTTTGTCACAGTAACGATAAACCAAGTCACCTTTGCATTAATAAATAAATTTGCCATTTTCCTAATAAAGGGATTTTTGACATTTGAACCACTAACATTAAAGTTCGAAAAAAACTGAAATAACAGTTTTCTTTAAAATTTTATTAGGTTACTTAAACAATTAATAATCCGTGTTTCTACCGCGAACACTAACAACACAAGAACATCGGTTTGGCATACTCAAAATGAGTTCATCCAAACACGCTGTGGAATGGCCGCCCATGTACGTTGCAACAACAAAAAAAGGTCTTCTTGCGACTGGATACCCTCCATATTCGGCAGAGCTCTTCTCTGTAGCATATCCCATGCATGCTCAATCGGGTTCAAGTCTGGCGACTGAGCAGGCCAGGGCCAAAGCCACATCTCAATCTCAAGAAATCCGCATAAAAATGCTTGATCCCTAGACACTTTTGATGTGTGTATATTATTATAATCATGGTTAAGTAAACTTACTTAGGGCTAATCGTTCATTCTTATTTTTTAGCTTGAATTTTAGAACCCAACGTAGAAATTGATGTTTTGCATTCTTTTTTCAGAAACTAGAGCACAATTTAGGAACGTAAAAACATTATAGATATGTAAATAACTAAAAGTAGTAAATTGAATGTAGCAAGGTGAATGCTTTTCGCGCCATACACTCCGTGGGGGGGGGGGGGGAACGAAGGGCGTGTGTGGGACTCGACGAATCGGTCTACCCACTAAACCCCGCGGCGGCCTATCTCGGCATCGGGAGGAGCTCCAGGAACGCATCAGCGTGAAGTTTCTTGCTGGTTTTTCTCTATAGAAATAACATTTCCAAATCGCGCTACTAGAACCAGTAATGTAACGGTTTCGAAAGTACCTGAAAAGGCCTACTTGAAATAAAAGCTTTTTGATTTATACTCATTTTTATTCTTGATTTTATTTAGTAAATTCTATGTTAAATTTAATAATAAAGCAAACTATGCAATAAAGAAACAATAGCTACAAAGGCACTTTACAGTAAAAAAAGGGCAGTAAAAATATGTGTACATTTCCTTCCCATTTTTCAATTCCCACGACAATACTTTCCAAAACTGTTCTCAAAGGGTTCATTTAAAGTGACAGTTTTAAAATCGCGTCAAAATTCGTCACGGTAGGTACTACTAGTGTTGTCCTCTGGTATTGCATCACATTTGAGTGACAATTGACGCCTGTGAATAATCGAGTCTCGTGCGAAAATTTATTTTCTCAATGTTATATTGGTACCAATAATAAAACTGTATTTGTATGCCTTAATTCTTCTGCAACTGTTTACTTGTAACTTACCTTTGTTTAAATTTTCCAGTAAGTTATTATATAATAACATAATAAGGCACTAAGATCGTTCTTTATCTCCTGGCCAGTACGATTCGTACTACAGGTGTTCGACATACTTGTACTCTACAAGCTAGAATAAAACAGAAGCTATTGTTGGTCCAATTTTTCATCTTCGACTGATTAGTCGGGTTATAGTTGCAAGAAAAAGAAGTTTCGCAGTAAAAAACAAAGTGATACACTGATCACATTTTAAACAGATTTAAAAACTTTCCATTTATTACGTATATATTATAATGTATTTTAGTTTAAAAATATCAACAAGATATAATGAGAGTTTAATATTCCCGTACAGGAGCAATAAAATAATCTCATACAATTAGATGCTTCTGACATTAAACAAGGCGTCGTAAAAACAGCCAAGTTCTTTGTTTTACTGCTTCAAGAATTAACGCCAAAGGGTTTACTGTTGTTTTGTATGAACATAAAGATGGTTTATTGAATTATTTGATAATGAAAATAACAATATTCTGTTACTCTGAGGAAATGAGTCAAATGACATTGTATTTTAAATGCGCATTAGTTTATTTAACTCCGTATTTGTGCGTGGCTATTGTCGTACTGCTTATTAATATAAAATAATCAAACACATAATATGTAAATACACTGAACATTTGACAGTATATCTGTACAGTGTACATATTAATGGTTAAAATCAAAAACTAAAAAATGACAAATAAGAGAAATCTATGCCTTGGTTGAGTCTATCTGAAAACCTGCTGGTTGAAGTTGAAACATATTTGAGTGTTGTACAGCCTTCTTCGATTAAATGGCCGAGACAGACGCTACCACAAATGGGAGCTAAGCATCAATTAAAAATATTGTAAAAACGCGTAAAATTTTCTTTTCAGAAAGAAGACAAAGTTTAGGTTTCAAAACTAAAATCAAAGCTTATTATGGAAAATAAAGCGGGTAGAAAATGATTATTAATTTATACTAAATATTATAAATTTGAAAGAAACTCTGTCTGCCTGTTACGCTTTCACGGTTAAACCGATTTGTATGAATTTTGGTATATATATATTAGACTTTTTTCGTGATAACCGACATAAACCCGGGCGGATCAAATGAAAAAAGCTATACTCTTTGCGCTGTAGCATGGTGCGTGACAGTTTCAGTAACATTTCGTTTCACTCTTGAAAGTTGCCGCGATTTACAAATTATGACTTAGTATTTCAGCTGTACCACATTCACAATATATTAAATCACTAATAACTGTAGTAAATTAAATTAAACCAACCAGAATGTTCTAGTCTACAAATAAATGCCGCATCATTCTACAGCGCAAAGAGTATAGTTATCATATAATACTAAAAGCGAAAATCACGCAACGTCGTTTTTCTCTGAAAAGTTCACGTACCATGCCACTCTAGAATTTGCTAGGAGTGGTGAAAATGTACACAAATATTGAAATCCGTAACACCGGTCACTAAATTTCATAGTTTAAGAGCCTGTAATAGGTAACTGTATACTTTTATCTAGTCTGTTATTTTTCAGTAGGAGATACTTATCTTACTTACTTAGATTAGTTACCAAACGTAAAATATATTTCTTTCTTTCCATTTACACTTATCGTCTCTTTTACAACTTTCTTGCATCCACCAGAATAAATTAATTCTCCTCGTCAAATATTTGCGCCGACATTTTCATTATCTTGTAACACTCTGTAGCAACTTGCCTCAGTAATAGTGACACCAACTGCGACCAGATGGCGTTCAGATCGTAACTCCTTTTTATTTTGTTTTATTAGACCACTGGGTCTTGGCCAGTGGAGGTAGTAAAGTAAGTTAGCGGTGTTTGTAATTGTTACTAACTTGTAGATAGGGTGTATTCATTTGTTATTCAGCCTCAGACTGTATTAAGTTGTATTTGTAGTTATACATTCTAGAATCAAACTCACTTGTACTTGTTCCACTATTTTTATTTTTTCTTTACACCTGACCGGTTTCGTCTTATGGCATTCTCAAAGGTTATGGTTACATAAAATATTTTTACATCTAAAACCTAACAACTGTGGGTACATAGAAATATCAGTGTGCCAGTATAAGAAATTCTCCCCGAAAAATAGGGAAATGGAAACTTATAAAATTATATAAAGTAAGAGTAATGATATGAAATTTCATAATCTGAAATATTATTTTAATAAGTAAATTCGATAAATCGATAATCATTAAAAATTAGACGTGAAATGATAATGTCATGTCCTATATAAATTTAGTGTCCAAATTGTATTTGTAGTTGTTTCGTACTTTTTGCGATTTAGAATAAAAATGAAAAGAACGATAAAATATTGTTTTTTGAGTGATTTCTTTTGAGATCGGAAATCTCTCTGTGTCTCAATTTATATGTCATGCAATATAGTATTTTTGCTTGAGTGAATCTAACGCCGTAGATACTTTCCCACTGCACAAGCTTTGTATAAATCAGACCTGCGTCTTTAGGTATAATATTTATTTTAACACGCTTTTATTAGCTTGAACTGTATGTATGTAGGTGTGTTTTTTTTTTACAAAAAGACAACTCCCGCATTAGGAATAAACATCCTGTGTCGCGGGGGACTTTAAGGACATACATGAAACGGACACAATTAACACCCAAACTTAGAACAACAATTTGTGGATCGCACAAAGTGTTGTCCCGTGTAGGATTTAAACCCATAACACTTGGTGAATTGGCAAGCGGCGTGGCGACCGCCGAAACCACTAGGCCAACCGTGCAGTCTGTATGTAAATGTATGTGTATGTAACAAAATCTTTTAACTTCATTTTCACCTACTTCTAGGAGTCTCATTAAGTTGAAAATTTGCACAGGGGTCAAGGGCAGATGACAATACAATAATTTATAAAAAAAAAACTAAAAAAATACACAAATACATTTTTGTGTCAAAAACAAATTGTTTTAAAAAACTAAAAAAACAAGCTTTAATAGCAATCCAACTAAAAAGTAGAAAATAATTTTAATGTAAAAAGCGTGGGGTCTTTCTGAAAATATTTCAGTAATGTGTTTAAATTTTTTTTTTAAACTATAATTATAGTTTAAAAATATACTATTCTTTTTTGTTTGCAATGACAATTGACGTAGGTAACAATTTGATTATTGTACTATAGTTCTATTATAGGTAAAATAGTCGTTTTCTTAATAAGACCTCCTGAAATACAAAATTCAGGCAGGCAAATAAAATTCTCACTCTTGTTTTTCATCCGATCCCCATAAACATCAATGATTTCAAAAATGTTTTTTGTAATCTTCCAATAAAACCTGAAAAAGATGAAACAGGAAAGATAAAAAAATAATAAAATTAATTGGGTACTTGTCAAAGGGACACTGGCACGCCATTCTGATTGAGTTGATAGGGACCCTAAAATTGCGTGAAATCATATCTTCGGTCCCATCAGTGGACAATAATTATAGCAATTTGTCGCCCTCAAGTGTAAAGAAAAAATAATTTTTGTCATTTAATTATTTTTCTATTTAATTTATATTTTGCTCGAGATTTGATTTTAATTATTGACTTTGGTATATCTTGGTTTATTTCGAAATATGCATTATTTTTACTGAAATTAATTAAGATTCATTGAATATTTCTTTTGGGTTTATTTAATACATCTTAAAAGAAGGGAGATCAATGATGATTTGCCTGCATTGAAGGTGCAGAAAACTCTAATTATAATGCACTCATCAAAATTTTGTTTCTTTTCAACCAACTTCAAAAAGCAGGAGATTCTCAATTCGACTGTATTTTTTTTTTTATGTTTGTTACCTCATAACTTTGGACTGGGTGAACCGATTTTGGTGATTCTTTTTTTATTTGAAAGCTGGTGCTTCCCGAATGGTCCCATTAAAATTTGGTCCAGTTCTAAAATGTCATCCATGAGAAAACCATATAAGTCTTCAATTTGCATTATGTATATACGCGACAAATTAACGAATAACTCAATATTCCCGTATGGTCCCATTTAAATTTGGTCCAGATTGAAGTCGGTTTTTTTTTTGTTAAAATTTGTGACTATGGAGACTTAAATATGTCAACATACAGTCACTACATTCATGAAATTTAGTCTTTTTAGTATTATTTCGTACGTAGTTAGTTTACACAACGTCAAAATATTTCTAATTTTATAACTCTTACAGTATCCTTATGTGCATATAAAACTACTTATAGATTTCAAATACTTTCTATTTTTACTCGACTACGATGAAATCAAAAGGACTGGTAATAGTGTTGGCAGTATATGTGTGGTTGTATGTTCCACCTTAGCGCCTAAACTACTGAACTGATTTTAATGAATGAGGTATCAATAGATTTGTAATAATATTCCGGGTGAGTTAGGCTCTATAAATTTTATAAAAAGTTTTTAGGTAACCGGGTTATGGTTTCTTTAACTTTTTATTTACAAGTACAAATAAACATCTGTCGACCAATGTAAATGACAGTTTAGTGCCTACTGCAACAATTTTTAACTGCATTTAAAACACTGGTAACAAGTTATTATAATTATTAAATAACGTGACAAATAACACCGTGTTGTGTTAACTAGCGTTACGTGTTACACTTAATTTATTCGATAACTGCCACATATGTTGCTTTATCGCAAGCGTTTTGTTTTTTAAATAGAATAAGTAGATAGTGGAGTATAGTAGTGGTAGCAACACAGGTTTTTAGGCAAAGGGTGAACAGCAGACGTGTCAGCTGATGTTAGGTAATTTACCATCACCCATGAGGCAAATCACAACGCTGGGACAAATAATCACAAATTTTAAAAAATAATCTAAAAATTTAAAACCCTTTGTACGAAGTTGTCCGGTATTGTTCAGCACTGGATTGCTAATGCCTAATTGAAAGCTTGAAGGGCTGTTAATGATTGCTAGTAAAATATACTAATTACTTGATAGAGAAACAGCTGGCACAGGTAGCAACATATTCTGTTTAAAAAAAATTGCTCATACATTCTGATTTTTTTCTGTCTTTTGTCTATTCTCAGAATTATCTTTGTTATGAATACTAGAAGGTAATAATTTCAATCTCTAAGCAGGAAATTGCCAGGAACTATAAGTGATAATAAAGACACTAATAGTAATATCACACTTTCCATAACACTAATCATTTCACAGTAGAACGATGACGTAATCGAATTACAGCATCATTTGGCCACTGTATGGCTTAACCCATTGGCCGTCCACTGGGTTTCAATTTGCGACACGGAGCGCAAATTGGATTAGATTAGTCTTTGACGGTTTATTCACGCTTTCATGGGAATAAGCTTTTAAGGGGAACTGTGTGAGTGTAGGTTATTTATCTAAATACAGTCATTAGGAGCAAAAAAAGAATTCTTATTTCTTTTTCACGTCTTACACGAAAATGAGGTATAAATAAGGCTGTTTTTATATGAAATAGTAATATTTTAAGTGTAATTAAAACGGTTTGATGGATTGGGAAGTAGTTAGCATTCAAGTTTTGATTCTGTCTTGTATTAAAGGATACAAGAAATGTTTTTATAATATGTAAATGTGTGTTCCAAAATATGTAATATCGTGCTGTGAACTATAGCAGAGAAACAGAAATAAATAATAATAATTGGTGAAACTACGAAGTAGTTACGACCATAAGCAAGAAACAATACTCATATATTCCGCTATGTACGCATATGTTAAGATAGATAGATAGAAAACTCTTTATTTGTACACCGTTACACAAATTTAAAATAGAGTACAGAAAATGACGAATGTATAAGTATAATGTACAAAGGGTGGCCTTATTGCCAAAACCAATCTCTTCCAGGCAACCTTAGGATGGATATCAGAGAGACAGTAGTTGACGGTGCGGTAGTTTTGAAGAATTATAATTTTCCAATAAATATAACTAGAAACACATGTATATTAAGCATATTGTCCGTGGGAGAGCCACGCTTCGGCATCAATGGGCCGGCTCGACCGGAGTGATACCACGGCCTCACAGAAAACCGGTGTGAAATAGCGCTTGTGCTGTGTTTCACCGAGTGAGTGAGGATACCGGAGGCCCATACCCCAACCGCTCCCCCTATCTCCCCTCCCCATCCCCCAAAGGCCGGCAACGCATTTGTGACGCCTCTGGTGTTACAGGTGCCCATGGGCGACCCTTACCATCAGGCGATACGTCTGCTCGTTTGCCCGCCTATTCCATACAAAAAAAAAATGTATATTATAAGAATACCGAGTCTTTTCTGATCTCCATGTCAACTTGAAATGGTTTATACATTATGGCGTTTGAATCCATACCAACATTTATTAGCAACAGATTTTGCTTGTGGGTATTTCGTTGTTTGTAAATATCTGGGTTGTTCCGTCTTCATCCCACTGAATCTCATCCCACTAGGTAATTTTCTCAACTCGTCCCAGTTTTTATTCCACATTCATCCCAAGCCACTTTTTATTACTTTTTATTTTTAACTGATCCCATTTTGTTTATCTTAGTATTCGGAACTCATCCCATATGAAAATGAACTCATAAAAACATGTTTGAGTACAGTTTGTAGCAAAATTTAAAAATGGAAAAAAAATAGAGTGAGTAAATTGGAATACTGTTTCATATTATATGGGATAGGTGAATTTACGCAATGATGCCAATAAATTAAACAAAAAGACAGATGTAATCAAAACAATGTATTAAAAAACAATTTAAAAATAGACTTAGGGTACAATCTATCTGTAAATATCTGACTAGTCTTCTTTCTATGACTTACCTTTGATCAAATAGGTAATTATATTTCCTATAAGTATTTTAAGTTTCAATAAAAGTTTGAGTTCCAAAGGCTAGTCTCTCAAAGATTAATACGGACACACTATTATAGAGAACTTGCTATCCAATAAGCAGCGGGAGGGTTATTGGATACTTTACACAGCATTGCGATTATGTTCGTGGGAAGAGATTTTAAGTTCAGTTTTCGGTCTATGACCACGAATCACATGCAAATAATTCTCCAATAATTTCCATTGCACTCATAATGAAAAATGTTAAACAACAATAGTATAATAACAATATCTTCGCCGGAAGCCGTCCGGCCGCAGTGATCTTGCAACGTCGTAAAATTTTACGATAACGTTGTACGCACGTGTAACGTCATAGCGTCCCTCAACCAGTGATGGGACATCATATTTATGATGTCCGAATATTTATTGGGTACCGCCCTAGTGAGTGCTGAGTGCAGTTGTGGTATTAAATAGTTATATTTGTGTGATAAACTGTAGTTGTTTACATACTTTGTTCGCACGATTTCAGTAGTTGCTCTTTAGAATAATGATAGTTATTTTCTTTTTCTTTTTAAAATAAAACAACTCCCGCATTAGGAATATACATAATGTGTTGCGGGTGACTTTACAAACACATATGAAACGCGCACAAAGAACACTCAGACTTACAACAACAATTTGGGGATTACATGAGGTATTGTCCCATGTGGGATATGAACATACAACACTTGGCGTAGTAGAAAGCGGCGTGGCGACCGTTTCAACCACTAGACCATGCAGTCAAGAAGCAGTTATAAAATAAGAACCTGTAAACAGTATTAATTAACTAAACTTACATCTACTTTTCAGATTTTTATGTTTTAAACTAAATTGAATGAATTTTATAGATAATATTGTAAGTGCATGATACTAGTAACTTAAATTCGAATAAAATTTTCGTGAAATAAAGTTAAAATTAATATTTATGTAATACTAAACAGCGAAGGAGAAAGTTTCGCTTTTCTAAGACAACTAATAAACGCTTTTCTATACCTATTTTACCGCAAAAATACCATAAACTCACTCAAGATAAAGTAAAACGAAACCAGTAACTAACGAATACAAAAGAAACTAAAATACATCAAAATAATATGACAAAGCACTCGGAAAAATACATTCCGTAACAATAAATTAAGCCTACGTTATCACAATCCTCCTCGGTTATTTACGGAATATCAAGGAAAAAAACCTCCCCCACATTGCGTTAAAAAAATGTGTTAACAAACAAAAAGATTTATTTTGAAGTGCCAGATAAGTTCTTACGTTTCCTCGCCACAATCTGAACGAACGTAAAATAAATATAGTGAAAAACCCAATAAAAGTATATGGCCTAATCTCTATCCAATATTTTCTTAGTTCCGATGCGAGTTTTCCTTTTAGTCAAAGACTGATAGATTAGTGTGGATGCGAATGTTTTGGATGGTCTGATTTCTAAGAAGCTTTAAATTTGTAATTTTTTTCAAAAGTATTTTACTGTAGTAAGAATTAATTTTATTTAATAGGTACTTGTGTTTAATGTGCAAAGACTAAATTAGTTTATTTCAAAACCTTTAATACTTTCTAACCTAACTAAAGTATAAAGAGGTAAGTAATTTCATACTGGCGCTCATAGCCCAGTTGCACTCGGTGATTAGAACCAATCACCGATGGTAAGCAATGACGGCGCGGTCAGTACCTGGATGGCAGACCGCTAGTGGCATGTTACCATGAGCGTCTCCGTGATTTGGAGGTCACGTTAAGTAGTCGGTCCCGGTTGTTATCATAATTATGATAACAGTCGTGAAGCTTAGTTGGAGGCCTTTGGGCGGCTTAAAAACATCGAACAGCAAGATCACGTAGGTAGCCACAACGTTGTCTTGCCAGTCCCCAATACGCACTCGGCTACCGTGGGGACGTATGGCCTTAACCCTCTCCTGAGAGGAGACCCGAGCCCAGAAGTGGGACGTTATGGGGTATTGATGATGAATATTATACGTAAATACAACGAACAAAGTAACTAAATAGTAGTCCCTAACAATACAAAATTAGAGTCTATGAATGCACAAAGTCTTGTAGTTAATCTTTTTCCATTCAAAGTCATTGTATCTTAAATTTTAGTTATGAATCGCATATATATCCGTCTGTGATGGGTTTTCACTTAAACTTTAACACATTTTCATACTGTTTTTTTTCACCAGGTCCTCACTATTCTTTCTTCCCCTCAGTTTCCACCTTATGCTTTTATCGCTACCGTTACAGTAAGCAATACCGGTTCTGTTATCTCACAATTATTTAAGAGAGCATTCTTAAGAAATAAACACTCGACTGAATATAGAGATAGGGGATGAACCAATTATGAGTTATGGTAATGAAAACATTTGTGAAAATATATGTAGTTTTACCTTTTGTAATATTTTCTTTGTATTAACTCGGAAAAATTACACAGTTGCGGTAACAAAAGTTTGGCAATAAAATATTTGATTGTTAAATTTAAAACGGTCTTCATTTTTAAATATATAATTCAGTTTTGTCTCTTTATTAACGAGAAATAAGTATTCGATTTTAAACACAAATCAATTTATAGGAGGAACAAAATATTACCTATACACACATAAACTTTAAACTGTATAGTTATGATGTTTAATATTGTGCGTAATAATGCAAAAATATGATTTCGCAACGTATTATTTGTAAAATATTTATCCATACTTCTATATCTATACTAATATTATAAACGTGAAAGTTTGTAAGTATGGATGGATGGATGGATGGATGGATGTTTGTTACTCTTTCATGCAAAAACTACTGAACGGATTTGGATGAAACTTTACAGTAATATAGCTCATACATCAGAATAACACATAGGCTGCTATTTGCCTCCATAACCGACATATACGCGGGCGGAGCCGCGGCCAACCACTAGTTTTTAAATAAATAATTCAGTTTTGTCACTTATTAATGAGAAATAGGTATTCGAATTTAAACACAAATCAATTTATAGGAGGAACCAAATACACACATCAAAAGTGTCTAGGGATCAAGCATTTTTATGCGGATTTCTTGAGATTGAGATGTGGCTTTGTAATAAATTTATGATTTTATAAATTTATATGGATCCTTTTTGGTGCATTTCATAATTTGAATCAGGAACTGTCAATCAAATTCGAGTAAAAGATGAAAATCAGCTGTCAATATTTTCCCTATAAAAACATACAACGCATTGAAGACATTATTAGTGCTACTGTTTCCCTACTACTGATTAAAACCAACGTTATTATGGAGCGGCGACGTCATTTAAGCAGGGAAGAAATGCTCAGAGCCGTGGGAATGATAGAAGCTGGTTCCCGGCAACGTACTGTGGCTTTAGCTCTGAATACAAGTCAGAGTGTTATCAGTCGACTTTGGACACGTTACCGAAGCACTGGTACCGTGGCTGAGCGCCATGGAGGACGGTATCGCTGCACCACACGGAGACAAGACCGATACATTCAAATCTTAACTCGAAGAGCTCCAACAATAACCGCCATGATGTTAGCCGCGAGGCTTCATCACTCTTCAGGGAACTTAATTAGCGACCAAACAGTCAGAAACCGCTTGCATGAAGTGAACCTTCATTCCCGAAGACCGCTACGGGTACCACCTATAGCAATGCACAATCGTAGGATTCGATATCAATGGGCTCTTGAACACAGAAATTGGGCAGAAGAACAATGGCGTTTCGTGTGCTTTTCTGATGAGTCTCGTTTTGGTATGAGACCGGATACAAGACGTATACGACACTGGAGAACCCCTGGACGCCAACAGCGATTAAAATCCTGCCAGGAAGTCCATCCTTATAGTGGTGGAACCATCATGGTATGGGCGGGTATTTGGATCGGCGGAAGAACGATTTAGTAGGTAGTAGAGCCACGCTGATTTCAGCACGAACGGGCCGGCTCGACCGGGGCGGTACTACCCTCGCACAGAAAATCAACGTAAAATGACAGCGTTTGTGCTGTCGTGTTTCGTTGGTGAGTGCGAGACCGGAGGCCCAATTAGTCTAGTCAACAAGTTCCATACTTGTTGACTAGACTAAAAGATGCACAAGCATCACTAGGCCGCCATAGTGTGGGTCGCCATACTGCATTGTTGTATTCGCAATGAGTATGGTGGCCACCACTCGTGGATTCTGCTTATGCTTTCCATCAGGCAGAGTAGAGTCATTTTGGCAGCCCAAACATAAAAAAAAAAAAAAAAAAAAAAGAACTGAGTTGATTTGGATCAGAGGCAACCTCAACGCTCAAATTTATGCTGAGACGATTGTATCAGACGTCATCGTTCCTCTACAAGTGCAAATCGGTCCCTTATTTCAGTTAATGCATGATAATGCACGACCGCACACCGCAAGAGTTGTAAGACAGACTCTCGCCGCAGCTAACATCAATGTCCTGCCCTGGCCTGCTCAGTCGCCAGACTTGAACCCGATTGAGCATGCATGGGATATGCTACAGAGAAGAGCTCTGCCGAATATGGAGGGTATCCAGTCGCAAGAAGACCTTTTTTTGTTGTTGCAACGAACATGGGCGGCCATTCCACAGCGTGATTTGGATGAACTCATTTTGAGTATGCCAAACCGATTCTTGTGTTGTTAGTGTTCGCGGTAGAAACACGGATTATTAATTGTTTAAGTTACCTAATAAAATTTTAAAGAAAACTGTTATTTCAGTCTTTTTTTCGAACTTTAATGTTAGTGGTTCAAATGTCAAAAATTCCTTTATTAGGAAAATGGCAAATTTCTTTATTAATGCAAAGGTGACTTGGTTTATCGTTACTGTGACAAACGAAAACACTTTATTTGATGAATCCTTAAAGAAAATTTTAATTAATATCAATCAGGAGAAAAGTTATTGCAAAAATATATGTTGATCCCTAGACACTTTTGATGTGTGTATTACCTATACACACATAAACTTTAAACTGTATAGTTATGATGTTTAATATTGTGCGTAACGTATTAATTGCAAGCTATTTATGGCTAATATTAATGTAACTAATAATTAAACACTTATTTGGCAAAATTAAGATCCTAAAGTTCGTTAAAATTTTAAAACCAACAAACTTTTCCAAGTTATCCAATTAAGACAAGGAAAGCATCAGATGTTTTTATATCGAACAATAAAATCTATCATTATCGCAGTGGAAAACGTAGCAATAAAACTTTAAGTAGTTCGGACTCACAAAATATGAAGGATACAATCGTAAAAGTGGGTAAATAATACAAAATACTATAAGTGCCAATATCGGAGACGGGAAGTGTTCGCGATGACAATCGGTTGACGACGTACTGAGAGTAAATTATCTTTTAAAAATAATTCTCGTGTTACGTTGTTGCTCACGATAAACTTAGAAATTATCTAACCCACTTTATGTAATGTTCTCCTAGCCGATAACGGCCACGGCGGCCAGTCTCAACGGAGACCAGCCAACTACGCAGGAGATATTATAGTGCACAAGTGTGTGCGCAAACACAGGTGCACTCTCTGTTCCCTCTCTCTCATAATCCGATGGGACGGTTAACCGACTCGATCGGGGAGAGATCGGGTGCAGGACCGGCAGCTTTACGTGCTCTCCTAGGCACGGGGGTTCAGACCCCAATTTCCAAACTCCGAGCTGTTATTAAGTATTTCTATAATCGGAAAAACTCATTAACACTTTTGGCCCGACCCGGGATTCGAACCCGAGACCTCTTGATCGGCAGTCGTGAACGTCAACCGCAAGACCAACGAGGCAGTTTATGGAACCGACTTTATCTAAGATGCACCTAAGATAAGATAATTAACATCACGCTTAGACCAATAGGAGAGAGAGAGAGAGACCAAAAGAAACGAAGACGAAGTTAGTAGGGTCAGCTAACAATATTTTATTACTTTAGATGTTGTAACTGTCATAACAAAAAAGTTTTAACAGTTTCTGACTTCTGATCATCATCCACAAGTTGCAGTCCACTGCTGGACATAGGCCCCTCCCAAGGAACACCACAGGGCCCGGTCTGTTGCTTTCAGCAATCAGACGCTGCCAGCCCTCTTACGTAAGTCGTCCCGGCATCTGGCCATCTGACTTCTGATATATTATTTATTTTACAGATATTATTTGACTAAGTATAATTTAATTTTTAACTTGCAAAATAGTGTAAAATCAATTTAGAAATACCAATCTTGACAGATCAATGGGCCTAAGATAAGGAGACCTTAGTTACATTGTAAGCAAAAATATCTATAAATCATAGGTAGGTGAAATTCATTACCGCAAAAGCAATATTTGAAATCATACTATCAAAGTGGAGATGATGTAGCGACTGGGATCGTTCATACTGACTGCAACTGCTAACATGAGGAATTGGCAAATCCAGAGGGTTTATCAAGGATATTGTTAAATATATAATCTGTCTTTATAATAACACCACGGTAACCTTGTTATTTTTATTTTAACTTGTATTTTTAATTAACCTTGGACTAGCATTTAAGTTAAGATAAATGGCAACGAGTCTAGAGAAACAAAATTGTTTTCAATTCTAATATTTTTAACTCATTGTGTCTCGGAGTTAAAGTCTCGTTGACACTACTAGGCGTCATAAGGGCGCGTCCACACCACATCGCGGCGCGTATCGAGATCGTAAACATTTACGATCAGCTGGGGATTAAACGTGCCGTTTGCTTTTATTAAAAAACAACTATCTGTATTGAGGTGATACAATAGAAGTGCACGCTTTGTTCAACATACATATTAAGATAAAAATAAGTGCGTTAAAATAGAAATCTACGGGATTGCTACCATGTACCTTTTTGTTTGTGAGTATCCGATATTTCGGCGCTGTTGCAAGCGCCATGATCACGGAGTAACTGAAGATCTTGCGGGTGGGATGTTATTGGCAGACATATCGGTCTACCCTCTTTCGCAGTCTTTTACTACTATCGCCCCCGCTACCACTGTTCACTAATTCACTATTCACTCGTAATGGTACCGGGGGCGATCGTAGTAAAAGATTGCAAAAGAGGGTAGACCGATATGTCTGCCAATAACATCCCACCCGCAAGATCTTCAGTTACTCCGTGATCATGGCGCTTGCAACAGCGCCGAAATATCGGATACTCACAAACAAAAAGGTACATGGTATCAATCTCGTAGATTTCTATTTTAATGTTACTGACCATGAAAGTTTAAAACAAAAAAATAAGTGCGATTAAATTTTTAACTAAAATCTTATCTATACTTTCTATACTATTAAAGCTGAAGCTGAAGAGTTTGTTTGTTTGTTTGTTTGAACGCGCTTATCTCTGGTCCGATTTGAAAAATTCTTTCAGTGTTGAATAGTACATTTATCGAGGAAGGCTATAGGCTATATATCATCACGCTACGACCATTAGGAGCGGAGCACCAATGAAAAATGTTTCAAAAACGGAGGAATGACACTACGGGCAATCGGAGATGCAAACGAGGTTTCGTGGGGACGTACGACCTTAACCTTCTCTTGAAAGGAGACCCGAGCCCAGCAGTAGGACATTTCGGGTTATTGGTGATCGATTACTAGCTTTTGCGCGAGGCGTGTCTTATCTTAACAATTAAAGTATCTCCATGCCAAACATTTAAACCGGTGCTGCGGTTTAGACAGACAGACAAACAGACAATTACTTTTGAATTTATAATATTAGTATAGATTATTCACGTCAAGTTTAATTTTATTTTAGCTTCTTCAAAAGCTTTTGAGACAAATTAAGCAATCATTTGTTTGTGATTTAAAATTTTGACTAAATAACTACCAAGGTGACTGAACAATTACTTAGGAAAGCATGAGAATATACTATAATCCAAATTCCCAGTAACACGTAGTAAATTATATTTTCTTCTAACCAAATAATGTACGCTGACCGATACTATATCGGATTATTGACTACCGTGGCCATCACGCACGTCTCGTTAATAGGATAGAAATGGTTTGACTACGAAGTGTGTGAAAATCAAAACATGGTGTATGTGTATTAAAATAAATACAAAAAATCAATCGACTTGTATGTGTAAACTATTATCTATCTATCTGAATATAGACACATATCGTTATAAGACTTTGAACCTATACCATGGTCATAGTAAAAGTACCGATATATTCATGTAAAATTATCCTTTTACACTTTTATAAACAAGGATATCTATCTTACACAAATTTATTTACAATCTGTGCTGTAGCATCATACAATACGACTGTATAAAAACTATTACAGGTCAATTAAATAGATAACCACATAAAAATGTAACTGTAATGCCGGGCGCACACCGAAATGGTCTTCGACGAGACTGTCCGCGACTAGACGGTTTTCGACAGTTGTCTTGTGCTGACGCACACCGCAAGAGACCGAACAAACGGTCGAAGAACAGGAAGGGACGATTTGATTATGCCCTATACTACGCCTTTAAAGAGTGTTTGTTCACTTTTTTTTATACTTATACTTCCTGCATTACAAATTCCACAACGCACGTCCCACCTAACACAACGCTTTTTACGGCAACCTCGTCGAGCCTCGACAAACTGTCTCATCGGAGACAGTTTGTCGAGTCTGGTGTGCGCCCACACTTAGGCTCTTCTAACGCGGCTAAGCATTAAGACTGTAGTCCTTGAGCGTGGAAATTTGTGATTGAACACCCACATTCATATTTTACATGCACACAAACGCATCGGGCACTGTTGCATACTAACCCTGGCAACTAATAAATTTACTTTCGGTTTTTTCTTCTAGTTACATATTCATTAACTGTTCGCCTTTGAAGAATGTTTAGAATGTCCTACAAAGCACGCAATGTATCTTGGTCATATCGGAAAGCCCGCGGGCTTTAAGTAACTTGTCAACGGCCGAGAATAGGGTTCAAGTGTACCTATTCATTTTTAATTCATTTCATGGACGAATAATATATTTTACACAGTATAAAATTAAGTCGCTCGCGCTATCTGTCAGCTTAGATCTTTTACAGTAATCAACGGATTTTAATGCTATGTTATGAAATAAAATTTGTATGATATGTTATATTAATAGAACATAATGTTTCTTAAAAATATAATTTTTGATCGCTTTTATTGCTCATATTGACTAAATTTTACTACATAGATCTTACTTACTTACGTACTTTTTTCACTTTTTCACAAAAAACGACGCTGAAAAAGTATGAAACAAGTTTTGAAAAGCCGTAGTCACGTGTTTTATATTTTTTTTTTATGGTACGTTTCTATTTTAAATTAAGTTTTTACTTTTTTTTTATGTAAAATGTTTTGGTGTAGTGATAATAATAATTTATATGCAAAGTATATTTTAAATACCTAACATAGAAATATAAAAAAAATTGAATAAATACGAACAAAGTCACCAGCAAATGCTAATAATACCTATATATATATTTGAAATGTACAAGTAACACCCTTTCCGATGATACCAAACAGGGCATATTTATGTCAAATTCATTTTTTAATACAGTACTTTATGTTGGCTAGAGGGCGCCACATTAAATTGAGTGACGCGTCATATAGCCTATAAGCAGCGGACGATCAAGACACTTCTAACGATACCTCATTTATCCAGTTCTAATTAGTAGTTAAGGAGCTATGAGGGAACAGATGAACATACATACATAGCCTGTCAAAATCATAACCCTCCTTTGGCTTTGCCGTGGTCGGGTAAAAAAATAAAAAAATACAGTTAATTTATAAACTCCTTCTTTTTTTAAGACGGTTAAAAAACAAACTATTTGTCTTAAAATTAATATTAAGAGTGTAAAACTTTGAAATGGAAATTTCCTTAAATATATAATACTAGCTTTTACACGGGGCTTCGCCCACACAGATTTTCATCCCCTGATTTTGAGAGATTTTGACCCCTAAGGGGGTAACCCTTAGGGGTGGAATTTCAAAAATTCCTTTCTTAGTGCTCACTTACGTTATATAAAGAACCTACATGCAAAATTTCAGGATTCTAACTTCAGCGGTTTGGGCTGTGCGTTGATCTCTGGGTATGTCAGTCAGTCAGTCAGTCACCTCCCTCTTTTATTTATATAGATTACAGATATCAGATAATGTAAGGAATAGGGCATATATTGTTTTACAATTCACCAATTGATTAAATTCGAACATAAGGGATGAATAACAATGGAAATGACGTAAAGTGTAGATAGGACCCTTTTTTACAATTTTTGTCTATCTGTCTGTTTGTTTGTGCCGGCTAATCTCTGGAACGGCTGGAGCGATTTTGACGGGATTTTTACTGATAGGTAGCTGATGATATAAGGAGTAACCGCAGTTGGTGTAGTATCGCGGGTAAGACCGTGGGGCTCAGCTAGTTTTTTTTTCAAAAAAGACAACTGCCGTATATATCCAATAAATCCTGTGTCGCGGGGGACTTTACAAACATACATGAAACGGACACAATGGACACCCAGACTCAGAACAACAATTCGTGGATCACACAGTGTTGTCCCATGTGGGATTTGAACCCACAACACCTGATACAGTAGGAAGCGGCGAGGCAACCGCTTAAACCACTAGACCAACCATGCAGTCAAAAATAAAACTGTAATTTTAAGAACTTTCATTATGAATTTCTGTTAGAATTGAATAACTACTACTGAAGTAGTAGTTATTCAATTCTAACAGAAATCATAAAAAGAATTTTTTTACTTTTTTAAAAACAATTTCTCAAAGTGTCTCGGTCTGTCAAAGTGTATTCAAAGTACTCGTCAAGACAAATCAAACGACTCCAAACTCGATAGGTTCCGTCGTTACAAAGTTCCTATGACCACCTTCCAGCTTCAACATCAGATCAGCTCCATGTCATCATAATATAGCATTGTCACGCTATATACATATGCCTACAAAAATTCAACACAATCGGTTGAAGATATCTGCAAATTGAGTTGCAAGATTCCGTCTTAACAAATATAGTTAGATATATACATACATAGTAAGTTAAAAAAAAAACATAAAAATAAGTTCTGTGTTAATAAAAAATACTAATATTTTTCTTTGAAATTATTCTTTAAAAAAAATTAAATTAAATTCAAGAATACAAATTAACAGTTACAATTCGACACTCATTGGCAACCCACCCTAAAACTTGTCATTTACGTATTATAGAGCTCAGTGCGAACTGCAAACGGACGTGGTGTCACCTTGAATATTCGGAGGGCACTGAATTTTTTGAGCGCGATAAAACTTATTTATTGCAATTTACGGGAGACGATATCTACGTACTAAAATGTATGGAACTTTTGTCGCTAAAAATGAATGATGAAGCCTTAGATTATGGCTTTTTGGTGAGAATTAATAAAAAACTAAAACGGTAAATCTTTTCTCCATACTTTTTTCTAAAGAAATAAGAAAAAAACATTTAAAATAGAGCACGAAATAGGACAGAGTGTGCTAATTAAAAAGGTCGATTTCGATGATTTTGATCTTTGTTAAGGCTTTTTTTCACAAAAATAAAGAATTATTTTATAAATGTCATTCGGTAGATTGGTAGACTGATTTATTAAACTACTGAGATTTTTTTTTAGTGTCAAATATGAATTGAGTTGTTTGTGTTTTGCAAAACTGCAAGTGCCTTTTCGCGCGTTTTTAGGGACGCGCCCCTTAAGAATAAAATAAGACTGACCAATACACCAAAAGAGCAGTTATTATAAAAACCTCGTAATTCAAATATTATTGTACCTACTCCCACACTAATTATCTAATGACCTCCGAATCTTCCGTGAGGGTCATTTATTGGTCAGTTTGCACGTCAAAGGGTGCAAATCTCATTTTCACGGTTAATTTGGTCAGTTTAGCTTTATTATATATTTGTATATCGTGGGAATTAAATCTCTCTGCATATTTTGAGAAAAAAAAGTTAAATAAACATATACGAAACTAAAATAAATGAAACATAATACATAACTCTAACATGTTCTCCGAATTAAGTAGTAGGTACTTATCAGTACAATTAAAAAAAAAAAATTATATTTCTTTAATATAAAGGATTTATAATTTTATATCCTTTCCTTCCTTTTTAAAAGACCACTCCCTCATTAGGAACATACATCCCGTGCCGCGAAGGTCTTTCTAAACATAGAAACGGACATAAAGAACACCTAGGCTTAGAACAACAATTTGTGGATCACACAAAGTGTTGTCCCATGTGGGATTTCAACTCTCAACACTTGGCGCGTCAGAATGTGCCGGAGCGACCGCTCAAACCACAAGGTCAACCGCGCAGTCAATATATACATATATTTATTATTTTTTACAAAATTTACAGCCTTGAAACTGTTTTAGGACACTGCGGTATGTCAATCATTTAATCGTAAACGTAATAAACAAACAGGTATTAACAATAGCCAAGTACTGTTTTTCTATCCCATACCATCAACATTGCATTCCTTTTGTGAAATAGTACAGCATTTTAAAGCCATACCCATACAATAAATACCCAAAATTTCAACTTAATGACACCAAAATCTCACCATGAGAACTTTTAAAGTACTATCATCACATCATTTATCAGAACCAATTTAAAATCATTAACACTTCAAATGTTTTGACAAACCATTAAGCGCAAGTCGATTGTCATTTGACAATCGATAATCGAATGTTATTTGAAAATAGAATGCGTTTGACAAACGAATTTTGATGTCATATTTTACAACTGACGTCATTTTTATAATGTCAAATGACATTAATAGAGTGCACTTGCATTAAAAGGTTTGTATATTATTTCTATAGGTTTATAAATGAACTGTTGTTAGAATGTTTCTTACAGATTTTATTGTAGAGAATTCTTTTTTTTTATATCGATCAATCTTTTTTTTAATAACCTTAAAAAATAGGTAATGGAGTTTAATGGTATGATATTATTATGTATTTATTTCTTTGCTACGGAGAGGATTATATTCAGCAGTTGTTTTGTAAAGGCTATTAAATAAAATGGTATCTATCTCAAATAATAATAATAAATATTTCGGACATCTAACACACAACGCCATCTAGACTCAAACTAAGCAGATCTTGTGTCCTGGATACATACTTTTTGAAAACACATACATATTATAGAAAACACCCAAAATCCGAAACAATTATTTGCAGATCATACAAACATTTGATCCGACCTGAGAATTGAACCCAAGACCTCAAGCACAGCAGTCGCATACGCTACTACTACGCCAAATACCGGCAATGTAATTATAACTCTCGTGTTTGAAATAGTTATGAATAACCGCTTAATATTAATTCAGATGAAAGTTTGTGCTCAAATCATACAAAAATTAATGGCAATTTTTTCATTATAGTATATATATTTATATATACATATTTCAAGTTCTTTCCCTATTTTATAACCATAACATGATAATGTCAAAATGATCAAACGATAGTGTAATAGTGACATCAATTTTAATGATGAATACGATGACCAGAAGATAAAAATATTAAAACCCACATTAGAGCATCAAAAATGTCATGTTCATTTCATTTTTACATTGATAAGATGTTAAACTATCTAATTAATTAGGCTTAATTACTTTAACCCTTTTGCGGCTGCAAGTAGGGCGTTTTGACCGCACGCAATATTCAATTCTCTTTAACTTTTGTATAAACTAATATGTATATGGAAGAAAAAAAACAAATAACTTTTTTTAAATGTTTGATCCTGCCATTATGACTCTACTCTGCCTGATGGAAAGCATAAGCAGAATCCTAAGGTGGTGGTCACCATACTCACTGCGAATGCAGACAATGCAACAATTGCAGCATGGTGACCATGTACACCATGGCGGGCTAGTGATACTTCTGCATCATTGGGCCTCCGGTCTCGCACTCACCAACGACTTGTCCATACTTGTTGACTAGACTAAAAGATGCAGCAGCATCACTAGGCCGCCATGGTGTGGGTCGCCATACTGCATTGTCTGCATTCGCAGTGAGTATGGCGACCAATACTCTTGGATTCTGCTTATGCTTTCCATCAGGCAGAGTAGAGTCATTTTGGCGGGCCATATATAAAAAAAAAAAAAAAAAAACGAAACACGACAGCACGAACGCTGTCATTTTACGTAGATTTTCTGTGCGAGGGTAATACCGCCCCGGTCGAGCCGAAATCAGCTTGGTTCTACTACCTACTATTATTAACTAAGTTTATCAGCTGATATGATGTATCAGGCGCTTATTACTACTTTTCATTTGCTCTTTATCTTATTTATGGACGTACAAAGTTATTAAGTTCCATTTAAAATTGTATAAAATTGGAAACAACTTTATCGCTGTTTAAAATTACTGTAAAAAATCGTAATATTACATTTATTACTTTTAAAATAATTTTAATAAGATTTTTATATATAAAATATTAAAAGTTAATGTGATGTAATTATTATTTTAATGAAATGTAGGTTAGGTTATATTTTTAACGAATAATTAATTTGCTACGTCTTTTATGTTTCTTACTTAAATAAGTTACTAATAATAATTCAAATAAACCAACAACAGTGATTAAAGATAAAATTCTACAACCCTCAAATGCAACATACTTTTAAATTAGCATTATTAACCGTATCGGTCGGAATGACCACACGTGGTTGCCAGATTTCCATCGCAACAATGTCTTAATAGAAGTGTGACCACATTAATTATCAAATGTACTGTAAATATTAAATCTTTTGGACATTCGTAGTTAATGGGAGAGGCTTGGACAACCTATTTTGTTGGATTTTATGACTTTAATAAATTGTTACTGGAAGAAAATATGGAAAAGATTATATGTTTAAGGCTTATTTAAATTTCAATGTTTTGTTTCTTTTTTCCATGTCATTTATTGAAAGCTACCATTAGTAAGTAAGTTAGTAATACTTTTTGTAATCATAATATAGAAAAGAATAGTTTTACATAAACATTTTTTACCGACTTCAATAAAAGAAGGAGGTTCTCAATTCGACCGTATATATATTTTTTATCTATGTTAGCGGATAACTTCGTCGTTTATAAACGGATTTTGATGATTCTTTTTTTAATGGAAAGGAGATATCCCAATGATGGTACCATGATAAGGACACTAAGATCTGATGATGGCATCCGAGAGAAATCGAACCGAACCTTGAAGTCGGTTTTATTTTTGTTTAAATTTTACTTGTTTCTCTGTTTTTTGAGAATCGTTGAACGAACAACTTGCATAAATATTTTGATACAAAATTATTAGCAATGAAATAAATATTTTTAATCAATTATTAATTTTAATTAATCGAACTGACACTGATTATGCACTGTTACAATGTTACGATTTATGAGACAATAATAAAGTAAACCATAGTCATTACTACTCTAAGTAGAATTTGTAACATTTCATATTTATTTATTCCTAGGTACATAACTAACTACATAGATATTTTTGGAAATCCGACACTAAACTAGAAATGTTATTGTTATCCCTCAAATTGGGTGTGACCGGGTCCAAATGACCCTAGAATTTACGGACAATGTATTTTTAAGGACATTCCGTCCGGTTCAAGTGTCAATGTTACAGAATTAGTTCCGGAGCGCAACAAAGGGTCAACTTTCAAAAATTTTGCTATTTTAGTTTGGCTATTTGCAGTTTGATATATTTATGTGTTTTGGTTAACAAGCGTTTGGATGTGGGTGTATAGAAGTGTCAATAGAAAATGTGATTTATTATCGTTTCGTACTAAATAACATAATTTATTTTTGTTATTAGTTTTATACTATTTATATAACCACTTTATAAAATGTATTTATATTTTTTTAAATTTCAACAATATTATTATAAAAAGCTTTATAATGAAAGCGATCTTCTTAGATTTATGAAAAATAAACTTACGAAACTAATCGGTAATATTTTTAAATTTATCATAATAGTATATTGATTTTGTACATTAATTAGTGTTGCTTTAAAATCTTATATATAACATTCTTGTATCACAATGTTAGTTACCATACTCCTCTGAAACGGCTGGACCGATTTAAAAAAAATTTGATGTGCATATCGGGTAGGTACGAGAATCGACCAACATCTATTTTTTAAACACCAATTTTTTTTTAATGGCAAAACAACGTTTGCCGGATCAGCTAGTCTTATATAAATTTACATAAATATCTCCCTTTGCCATTGATTCTTTGCGAACCTCGCCAATATTATTTATATTTCGATGAATGAAATATTCTATAAATTTATATTGAATCTTATTTACCCTAAACAAAATTGAAAGGGTGTGGCTTTTAATTTTATTAATGATGTTTTTAAAAAGGCACATTAAAAATTAACCCAACCGTAATTTTAACCACAAACAATCATTTATTTAAAAGATAAAAAAGAAGAAAACTATTAATCATAGATTGACAAATCTCAAAAAGAGATATATCGACATTCAATGTTATTAAAGAAATTAGAAGGGGTTAGAATGATGTCAGCTGCTTCGTAATAGTACAGCATTGTAAGGGTTGATTGTGGTCTGATATTGATTTATCTTATACCGCATCGAGTGTTGAAATACTTGAAACGGTTTGTTTTCTATGACAGTTAGATTGTAAAACAGAACAGTACTTTTGAAAATAATAAATAAATAGCGAAAGCACTATCAAAAAAAGACTGACAATGCATAATAGACCTTTTTGAACTGTATGTTGTGGAAATAATGATGTTGGTCAAAATCACAAACAAACACTTCAATTTGGTTTAAATGTAAAGTGTTAAATTATGTTGATTATGGTTATTTGCCTTAATAGGTGTTGTCTTAAATTTTGTGGTTTCTTAAGAATTCTGAAGCTAGTGTTTTATGTCATAATATGAATGGCAAGCAATAAGTGGAGATTCTACGTCGTAGTTAATTTCGTAGCTGTCTTCGTAGAGTCTACGAAAACGTATTCAAGATTGTTGAAAGTCTATTGTTAAAATGCTATCTTGTTATAATAATATTATTATTATTTGACAGCTATTTAATTCGACCTGACATTTATAAAATGGAAAACATAACTGAACTACACAGCATCAACCCTCACGCTCTTGTAGATATAAAAAGGGTAAAGTCAGCCTTGTAGTTAATGCTCCACACACGCCAACACTTTTCTGTGGGGGAAGGAATATATTTTTTACGTAAATCGCATTTTGACGCGTTTATTTTCCCAAAATTGGAGTGACCCATTGGTATAAAACAGAATTATGGAGTGCGGAACCGATAAATGTGTTTATTTGATTTATTTACCATAAACGGGTTATGTTGAGTGTATTAGATGCGTTTTATTGAATTATTAGGCTTCGTGTTTAGTTTGTAATATGATTAGTATTCGGTGATAAAGCCATTATATTTTTTGTATGATTACGTCACTCGTGAGTCAATTAGCTTAAATTACGTTTCGGTATCTATACATTTAATTCAGAATAGGTAGTAGAGCCACGCTGATTTCAGCACAAACGGGCCGGCTCGACCGGGGCGGTACTACCCTCGCACAGAAAATCAACGTAAAATGACAGCCGCAGTGCTGTCGTGTTTCGTTGGTGAGTGCGAGGCCGGAGGCCCAAATAGTCTAGTCAACAAGTTCCATACTTGTTGACTAGACTAAAAGATGCAGTAGCATCACTAGGCCGCTATGGTGTGGGTCGCCATACTGCATTGTCTGCATTCGCAGTGAGTATGGTGACCACCACTCTTGGATTCTGCTTATGCTTTCCATCAGGCAGAGTAGAGTCATTATGGCGGGCCATACATAAAAAAAAAAAAAAGAAGAATTTAAGATATGTCACAGACGGGCTTCTGGTTCCAAACAAGACGAAGCCTTAATATAGTAACCGCATACATATATGCACATTAGGGACACACTTATAGATCCACTTTAGATATACGAAACAATAAACGGAGACGTATTACACCGTACTGTAGGTACTTCTTTTCAAACTGTTTTAAAGAAAATAATTGTGCTTTAAAATCCATCCGTTCAAAAGTGATAGGCTTACAAAAACAGATTTTTTGTAAAATCACTACTAATAATACTGTAATAATGTCTGTTGCGAACTGTACCAAATGATGTTGTCAGTTCAGACAGTCTCCAAGCTGCAAGAGCTGGGGTTGGAAGCTCTCTCTCATCCGCCATACTCACTAGACCTTGCAGCTACCGACTATTACTTTTTCCAAAATTTATACAACTTTTTAGTGGGTAAAAAATTCAACTCCCGAGAGGCAGTACAAAATGCCTTTGAAGAGTTTGTTGCCTCCCGTCCAGCTGATTTTTACAAGAAAGGCATCAATAAACTGCCAGTGCGTTGGCAAAGATGCGTCGATTGCATGGGTGATCACTTCGAATAACAGAAATAAAAAAGTTTGAAAAAATAAGTACTTTCACTTATTGCATACAAAACGGCAATTTCATAGGTAAAGACCTATTTTTATAAATTTCAAAAGTAACCTTATTTACCTGTCTGATTATTACGCTTTCAGGGCTACGGATAACTTGATTCTTGAACAAGGACAAAGGTTTACTCTTTATCACTCTAATCGACATAAACGCGGACGAAGTCGCGTGAAAAAGTAGTAACTTTAATACACACTAGTTTTTGCTCGCGGCTCCGGCCGCGTGTATGTCGGTTATCGCGGCAAAAGCCTATGTGTTATTCTGATGTTTAAGCTATATTACTGTAAAGTTTCATCCAAATCCGTTCAGTAGTTTTTGCGTGAAAGAGTAACAAACATCCATCCATCCATCCATACTTACAAACTTTCGCGTTTATAATATTAGTAGGAAGTAGGATAACCATTTAACAACAGACATCCATTTACCTATGTTAGCTTTACGTGAAATCGTTTTGATATTGCATAAATATTTTACTTTTTCTAAAAGCAATTATCAAAACACTAAAGCCGCGATACAATTCAATGATTTTGAACCTCGTAAAGTTAAATGGAGTGTAATAGAGTTCCTAACATGTGTACTGCTACTAATGGATTTAAAATTTATTGTATTGACGCCCACTTTGGTATAGGACCATGAAAATAATACCGCTTAAATATATCTTATGTACGTCCTATAAGGTTGAATTTTATTTGTTGCTGCGAACTGTGAAGTTGTTAGCACATTATATTTTTGCAAGGGTTCAATTTTGAGAGATAGTGTTTTCACATTTTTAGATATATACTAGCTGTTGCCCGCGGCTCCGCCCGCGTGTATGTCGGTTATCGCGGCAAACAGTAACCTATGTGTTAATCTGATGTATCTTCTATACTTATAAAATAACATGTCCTGACTGACTAACTGACTGATTCATCATCGCCGAGCGGAAACTATTAAACTTGGGAATACAAAATTTGGTGAGTATGATCGTTTCATTAAGTAGATACCCATTAAGGAAGGAATTTTGGAATTTCTACCCCCAAGGGGGTAAAATAGGGGTTGAAAGTTTGTATAGAAGTCCGTCATTTTTTAAGTTAGAAACATGAAACTTTATTTTTGGGCTACTGATTAAAAATGAGTAGATAGAGCGTTTCTGATAGATAGAGCGGATATTCTACTCCTTAAGGGTGAAATAGGGGTTGACGTTTTGTATGTAGGTTAGTCTGGAAGTCCGTCATTTTTGAAGTTAAAAACATGAAAGTTTATTTTAGGGCTATTTAATAAATATGAAACTTTATTTTTGGATTACTTATAAAAATTAGTAGATATGTATTTCAACGTTTCCTAATATTCTACCCCTAAGGGGGTGAAATAGGGGTTGAACTTTGTTTGGCATTTTTAAATTAGAAACATGAAACTTTTCTTTTGGTTTGGGCTACTGATTAAAAATGAATAGATACGTATTTAGGCCTTTCTCGATATTCTACGCTGAAGGGATGAAATAGGCGTTGACATTTCGTAAGCGGGTTAGTCTAGAAGTCCGTCAGTTTTGAAGTTAGAAACATGAAAATTTATTTTAGGGCTATTGATAAAAAAATAGGAGATACGTATTTAAGCGTTTCCCAATATTCTACCCGTAAGAGGGTAAAATAGGGGTTGAAAGTTTGTATGGAAATCCGTCTTTTTTAAGTTAGAAACATGAAAAATTATCTTTGGGCTAATAGTTAAAAACGCGTAGATACTAAGTGTCTCTGGATATTATATCTACCTCTTTTTTTGTGCGGAAATTCCCTCGGATATCACCAACTGGTGGTTATGTCGGACTCGAACCGACTAAAAACCGCACACCGTCTCGGGTTCTAGAAACCAGGGAACCAGAGCGCCCTCAAAGGGAAATCCCATAAATGATATTTCTACCCCTAAGGGGTGAATTAGGTGTTGAAATGTCGTAAGTAGATTAGTTTGGAAGTCAGTCATTTTTAATTTAGTAGCCTGAAACTTTGTCCTTAGGCTTTTAAGTACAAATAAATTAATACCTATATCATCATTTATGGGAATTCTATTTCTAAAGGGCTAAAAATAAGGGTCGAACGTTAGTATGAAATCCTTTTTAATGGGCTATTGATTAAAAATAAATAAATAGGTACGTTTAAAAACATGAATAAATTATTCATATTCATACATACTTACACAGTTTTAATGAAATATATTGTAAATAATCAACTTCCACGCGAGCAAAGCTGCGGGCAACAGCTAGTAAGCTATATTACTGTAAAGTTTCATCCAATTCCGTCCAGTGCTTTTTGCGTGATGAAGTAACAAACATACACCCTCACAAACATTAGCTTTTATAAATTAGTGTGATGTGATAAAATCGAATACGAAAAACAATGTTAAATTTATCACTACAGTTAAATGAAAAATTAGACATAACGAATGAAGCTTATTTTCAAAGCGTAAATAAAACTAAATTAATTAAGTATCTACAACTAATTCAACGAATAAAATTGAAGGTATCTACAACTTACTAAAAGAAATTAAAACACCAACAAATAAGGCTAAGTAATTAAATATTTGCAACGAAAAACATCTGCTTACCTATGCCTATACCAATAACCTAACAAAATCCTATAAAAAAGTAAATTATAGGTACCTAGGTACCTATTTTTTTTTTTTTTTTTTTTTTTTTTTTTTTTTTTTTTTTTTTTTTACGTGTGGAAATCCCCTCGGACCGTCACCCGCGCCGGGGCTTGCGGCGGGGCGGTGTGTCGGACTCGAACCGACTAAAACCACACGGTGTGCCACTCTGCGCCTGAGGAGGGAGGAGTCCGGGAACTGCTGTTATTACGCCATCCAGACCCCTCCCAGCGCTTGCCCGCACAGAAGCGGGCACCCTCTTCGTAGACCTCTCATTTTAGGCAACGTACGGCACACACGTAACGTCGCCTCCTCGCGGGCGGCCACTAGAGCGGATGGAAGGGAAAGCCCGTCCCGACCATCCGCGGCCACACTCAGGGCGGCATGAGGCGCAGGTGAGCGCGCCTCCGCTGCCCGGTTCGCCGGCGGCGGATCGGGTCCGAGTGGAGGTCGTCCTCCCGGGCCTTCTCCGCCGCCTCCTTCTGCGAGATGACTTCTTCGCAGAAGGTTGCGACCGCGGTAAAACTGCTATCACTACCGGCCATGGAGCGAATGACGGCCGGTAGCGATAGATCTCCTCCGATGACTGCAGTGAGGGCCCGGCGCTGCGACGCCCATGCGGGGCAAATCGCCAGCGTATGCTGGGCCGAGTCTTCACTGCAGTCGCAGTGGTGGCAGGCGGGACTCAGTTCCCTCCTAGCGACCGAGTGCAGGTACTTCCCGAAGCAACCGTGCCCGGAAAGCACCTGCGTCAGTCGGAAGGAAAGGGTCCCGTGCTGCCGCCCTGCCCACTCGAGGATGACCGGCTGGAGAGCCTCCACGGCGGCAAAGCCAGCGCGTGGAGTCTCCAGCCGGAACGACCATCTTGCCATCGTGGCTCGACGGGCGGCTTCACGCCACTCGCGTACCTCTTCGGGCGGAGGGCGCATGCCTCTCTCCACCCGATATTCAGCCACCCGTCGATAAACTTCGGCGAGCACTTCCGCCTCCAAATCCCACGGGGGTGTCCCGGCCAACGCGCATGCTGCCTCGGTCGACACCGTGCGGTAACCACGTATCGCTCTGACCGCCAGTACCCTCTGAGGCCGCCAGAGGCGAGCCTTGTTCTGGACGGTCAGAGCCGTGACCCACACCGGTGCGCCGTACAGCGCCATCGACCGGACAACCCCCGTGTACAGCTGTCTCGTTGCGACGCTGGCTCCACCCAAATTAGGCAAAAATCGCCCAAGGGCGGAGGCAGCGTCGACCAGCTTGGGAGCAAGCTGTCGGAAGTGCTCGTCGAAGAGCCACCTACCGTCGAGGATCAGACCCAGATACTTCATCTGGGCCCGAACCGGTACGAGGACCGAGTTGACCTCTATGGAGGCGCCGGGGGGCGGACCACGACGGGGCCCATGAAATAACAGGG
The DNA here is from genome assembly GCA_949125395.1 of Diaphora mendica. Classification (NCBI taxonomy): domain Eukaryota; kingdom Metazoa; phylum Arthropoda; class Insecta; order Lepidoptera; family Erebidae; genus Diaphora; species Diaphora mendica. Next base: position 4,072,364 of record OX421331.1, on the reverse strand, counting down.
CCTCCGTCTTGTCCAGGGCCACCCGAAGGCCCAGCGCCTCGATGCGCCCGACCACCAGAGAAACACCCGTGGTGGCCAGGCGCGCCGCCTCGTGGAAGTTCACCCCCCGGGCTGTGACCAATGTGTCATCGGCGTAACAAATTACGCCCAGCCCGGGGGGGAGACGACCTCGTAGGACCCAGTCGTATCCCACGTTCCACAGGAGTGGTCCAAGGACAGACCCCTGCGGAACGCCGCACGACATGGGTCGCCGTCTCAAGACGCCCTCTCGGTCCTCGTACACGACGGTACGCTCCTCCAAATAGTCTGCCACTAGCCGCCTCAGGTACTCTGGCACCCCGTGATACTGGAGTGCTTCCCCGATGCAGCTGAATGGCAGACTATTGAATGCGTTGGCGATGTCTAAAGACACCGCCAACAGCACGCCGCCACAGCACACTGCCTCTTCGGTCACGGCCCTAAGGCGCATCACGGCATCGACCGTCGAACGCCCCTCTCGGAATCCGAACTGGGCGTCCGACAGGTCGGGCCCCACCTCACTGAGGTGCCGGACGATGCGGGCAGAGATTATCCTTTCGAACAACTTGCCCGCCTCGTCCAGCAACACGATGGGCCTATAGGCCGCGACCGAATCGGCAGGCCGTCCCGGCTTCTTCAGCAGGACCAGCTTCCCGCTTTTCCAGCACTCAGGGAAGTGTCCGGACGCCAGGCTAGCGTCCAACACTCCCCTGAGGCGGTCCGACATATGGTCGAGGGCTCGGGCCATCACTCGGGCTGGAACCCCGTCCGGCCCGGGGGCGGTGTTCTTTGAACGAATTCGCAGAACAGCCGCCCCTACCTCCGATTCCCTCACGGGTGGAGCATCGTCCTCTCTACCCCCGTCGTCTCTGACCGAGTAGGCCATCGACGGGGGTGTGTGCTCCGCCCGCTGAGGGAAAAGGCCCTCGACCACTTCCTGCAGGAAGCTGGGCTGGAGAGTCTCGGTAAGGGGGGGGCCCGCCGTGCGGAGCTTTTGACGCACCGCACGATACGGGCGACCCCAGGGGTCACGATCGAGACTCTCCAGCATCTCCTTTCTCTTTGCGTCCTTGGCGCGGCAAATGGCCAGCTTCAGAGTTTTCCGCGCTTCGCGGTACTCCTCATGAAGCTGGTCATCCTCACCGTTTCCGCGGTGACGTCGCCGGCTACGGGTGTAGGACCTCCGGGCACGGGTACAGGCCGCACGGAGGTCCGCCAGCTCCTGGGACCACCAGTAGACCTCTTTCCGTGGAGGCCGACGACTCCGGATGCGGGGCCGTATCGCAAATCTGCGTAATCGCATCGCGAAAACGGCCAGCCCCCACGTCCACGTCGACCTCCTCGGTCGAGGCCTGCGGAGACAGCCAAGAATGAATAATGGCTGCCTCCTCCAGCAGGTCCCTGTCGAGCTTGGCGACAGCCCACCGCGGAAAGCGGGACGATTGCCGCGCCGTGTGACCCCTACTGGGGCCCTGGGACCGGGAGAGCTCAAATCGGATATACAAATGATCCGAGAGCGTCTCGACCTCTTCCAGGACACACCAGTTCCTTACTCGTGCGGCAACAGCAGGGGTAGCGAACGAAAGGTCCACTATCGACCCGCCCTGCTGTCGCACGCACGTGTTGGTGGAGCCTCTGTTCAGCAAACAGAGGCCCACCGAAGCCGCCCACTCCACTACGGCTTCGCCCTTGGCGTCCGTCCCGGGGGACCCCCACGCAATGGACTTTGCGTTGAAGTCCCCCAGCACGAGGACGTGCCCAGACGCTAGTCGCCGTATCGAGGTCTCCAAGGTGTTGAGGAAGACCTCGAAGTCACTCAGACTCCGGTTGGGGGAGAAGTATACACCGTAAACGGTGACCCCCCCCCAATCGGCGGCAACATATCCAGTACCCTTGTCTCTTAGCGACAAGGGCGGGGAATGAGCCGCCGTGGAGCTGACGACTGCCACGGAGCCGTCCCGGTCACCCATCCAGTTTGGACGGGGAGGAACATAGTAGGGCTCCGCGACTACGGCAACACCTATTGACCACTGCGCCATGGTTTGCAGGAATAAATCCTGCGCCGCGGCACAGTGGTTCAGGTTCGTCTGGACCAGGAGGCTGGAGACTTGATCCATTAGTGGATCGTCTCTACAGCCTCCTCCATGGGCGTCGGCATAAACGCACTAGTTACGCCGGAGGCAGCCTGGGTCGACTGGCTTACCCCCGACGCTTCCCGAGAAGCACGAGAAGGCCTGCAGCCTCCCTGCCCCATCTGATGATTGGCGGGCTTATTAGCCGCCGCACAGATGGGGCAGTGAGGGGCGGCAGAACAATCTGCCGCCTTGTGCCCCTGTTGACCACAGCGGAAGCAAAGTCCGCTGCAGTCGAAGCAACTACTGCACTTGGTGCGTGTGTGTCCCGCCGACAGGCATTTAAAACACCTCATCGGCCTTGCCGCCAGGATTGTTATCCTGGCGCTCACAAAGCCGACGAGGAGCCTGCCAGCATCGCCCAGCACTTTGGCTGCCGCTACTGGGCAGCTGAGCCACACCGCACCAAGCCCTCCCGGACCGGTACGAACGGTGCCGACCTTGATGTTATCAGCGCTGCAGCCAGTCTTCTCCTGGACTGCAACGCGGACATCCTCGGCCGTGACAGAATCGTCCAGGCCCGAAATGCGCAATTCCGCGCACTTTATAGGCCTGGCGATTCTTACACCATCCGTTTCCGCGAACACTTCTCGCAACTTCTCGGCAAATGCGTCTGCCGACTTTGCGCCCTCAGCCCCGGGGAACTCGAGGACTCGAGCTCCCGTCTGGGCGAGGCGCAATCTCACCCCTGTTGTCCCGAAGGTGGCGAGACTAGCCCGAGCCCTCTTGAAGAGGGCCGCGTAGGACAGCCCGCCTTCAGCCGCCTCCGGCGACACGGTCACTACTACCGCCGCGGTCTTCGGCGGCTGCAGTTTCCGCGGCTTCGTCTTCTTGGTGACCTCTGTCACCGGTGGCGCCTGCGGGGTAGAGGCCGCCTTTTGGGCAGCCTTTTTGGCCCTCCTTCGGGACTTCTTAGACCCCCCTACTACCTGCCAACCCTCATTGGAGGGGGCAGAAGTATAAGATAACGCTCCGACCGGAATTGGGCGAACTGAGCGCTAAGCTCGGCCACCTGCCCCGTCAATCTGTCATTGGCCGCCTGGAGGCGAGCCACATCTCCAATTAGGGTCCCTACGACCCCCGCCACTGCGGAGGAGGAGTCCTTAAGGGCCTTGACGAAGGAACCCTTAAGGTTCGTGGATTTGGTGGCCACTTTGTTGATTATGGCCACAGCCACGTTCGCTCTCTCCTGCAGAGACACCGGTGCAGGATCCTCCACTGCCGGCTCCCGGATCCTCTGCAGGAGATCAGCGATCTCCTCCTCCACTACGTTTTCACCCTCCGCCCTGGCTCGCCTGTACATTTCCGCCCTAGAGAAGGCGGAACCTGGCGGAGCCGAGATTGGAGAGCGTGACCTCCCTCTGTGGCTGGTAGGCACTTTGGGAGGCAGGCACTCCTGCGCCGCTTCCACGTCCGCGCCCGTGAGTCCGCGCTTCCGGCTATCGCCGATCCCCACCTCCACGACATCCATTGCGACAGAAGTCGCACCGGAGCCGCTGGAAGTGGTCGGAATCACGGACTTCGAACGTAGACGATCCGATCTTTTTTGGCTCCCAGCAGTCAGATCGACCTCTGGGAGCCCCACCGAACTAGGCGTTCCGGACGCCGCAGCAAGTTCCTCGGTGGACGAGTGAACGTCCGCCTTTTGGAACTGCCCCTTGGCATTCCTCGCCACTTTCTTTTTCTCCGCTTGCTTATCAAGTCCATTAGGGTTGCCAGTAGTCGTTGTATTATTTCCAATCGGTTTGTTTGTTTAAGAGTTTATAATTTTATCAGAATCCATGAATGACCCACGAGTAGGGGAGAACTAAAAGTCCACCCGGGCAGAGATCCCCAATACCCGGGCAAGCGTAAATTTGTGCCCAACCGAGGGGTCCGCAGGTCCCTGGCTGGGGGTGTGCTTGCGACTGAACTACCCATCAGCCATGCATCCCCTGGTCACACACCAGAACACGGGATTCGGGGTAATTTTTTATAGAGGTTTTCTTCCTCGCGGTCCGGGCGGTTAAGCCAAGACCCTCGGTCCCAGTACTGGGATTACGATGCTGCGGCGAGGGCAACATAAGAGTACCTCTTAAGTTGCCCGCTCGGAGGCAGGGTTAGTGCTCACCGAGCTCGCCCTCTACTCGCACTCCAATACGCCCTCTGCTAGATCAGAGGGACGCTTGGAGTGCCCTCCGCGGCAGTCTGCAATCAGACTCCGTCTGGTATCCCATTTAGTCTGGGGTCTCCCTCTGGACCTATCCGGCATGAGTGGCTCTACCGGCATAGCCCCAGAGATCATCGACCCACGCAAGCCCCACCACGACGACAACGTAGGGATACATTGGGGGGGGTACCTAGGTACCTATGCTATAACCTTACAAAATTCTAAAAATACCGAGGAAACCAATTAGTAACTACAAAAGACTATTTGCTAATTATTTAGGTACAACAAAAATCGCCTGCTTATACCTATGCTATAACCTGACAAAATCCTAAAAAAAAACTTCGCTTAAAAAAACTACCATAACCTATCATACCTATACCTATATACCTATCATAAAGATGTTTTGTATCATTTTCTGGTAAATTATGATGAACTATTATGTTATATGTTTACTCCTCTTTCAAGTATTTTAAACTTAAAATAAATATCATAATTATAAATGACCATTTAACGTTTATGGCATTCTAGTTTTTGGTTCAGTATCAATAAGAGCATCCTCCCAAAAAATCTAAATTTCTTTAATGTACAGAATTGATCTTATACACTTTTCTTATGCGTTTAAAAGTAATCATATTACGTACCTATTGTAAAGTTAGTTACTTGATTCCAAAAGATGTCGCTGTTTTAAGCAAAGAAATTTTTCAAGAAAATTTAAAACAACCCTTTCTATGGAAAGAGAGAACATAAAACAAATACCTACCTATCAAATACTAACTATATACCACATTAATCACAATGCTTGTGCATAAAACGTTCCCACGATTATTTTGAATATTTAAGTCATGCGGGCACAACCAAACACACAGATTCGACGTCTACAGAGAGATATAGATATTATTTTTCCTATGGATAGAGAGGTTGCGATAAATCAAATACTTAATGCTACACCGAATTATACGTAATACGTTCTACGATTATTCCACGATATATTAATCAAAGTGTTATTAATTACGCATGGCTGGCAATAGGTGTCGCTACATGTTGTTTTACGTAATGATAAATTCTTTATAATTTTTTTTCCAATAGATAGAGAGATTGTGATAAATTAAATACTTTATGCTACAATCTTCAGAGTATCTCCTTTCTAACAAAAAAAGAATTATTGCAATCGGACTACTCGTTAATGAATTACAATTAATTACACATTTTGACTTTCATCTCCCCTCCCAAGGAAACCGTCCGGAATTTCGAAATAAAAAGTATCCTATGTCCTACCTCGGAGTATGAACTCAAATCATGCCAAGTTTCATTTGAATCCATTCAGTAGTTTCGGCGTGATGCGCGGCCAAGATACAGACAGACAGACAGACAGACAGACAAAAATGAAAAAAAAAATAGTTTTCGTTTCAGTATCGATAACAGAGTGACCTCCAACAAAATTTTCAAAATATCTTCAATGTACAGAATTTGACCTGTTACATTTTTATTATAAGTATAGATTACTACAATATCCCAAATAAAAAAAAATCTTGACTGCTACTTAAACAGTATATTTATTCCTGGAAACCTGATCAGCATTAAATACTTTACTTTATTGATACTTTATTTGATTATACCTACCTCCATGCTTCCTGATCCCATTTGAGAGACTCCCAAGGTAAATATAAAAATATTCTTCTTGAACATAATAGTCCGGGACACAATTTGTTCGGGTTTCATTCAGTGCCGGGATCCATATCGTGCCGTTTCCATATAGAAATTGCTACCACTCTAAATGGATTGCTCAATTTTCATTGAAAATTTTAACCTTGTGATTCTATTGTATTTAAATGTAACTCGAACACATTTATTTATACATGAAATTTAGAAAGGTTATTCTTTTCAAAAAACTATAATTATGTATACGAACAGAAACCAACGCGGTCATGGAATATGTTTTACATAATTATTGTACTTAAATTATTTTTTACATTTTGAGCTAGCCCGAAGATAATTCTCGTCGTCTAATGTATAATAAAATTGTTCTTATCGTTTAATTGTGTGATTGCGTTATATTCTGTGACGCACGAATATTTTTTTTTAATCTGTAAATATGTATTCCTATATAACAGTTTATTCATCCTCATTATTTAGAATTCCTATTTGTGTATATCGGAAGCCTATCTCAAGCAGTGGACTGTATTAAAGGCTGTATAAATGATGAAAATGTGTATTTTCTTGCCCGTATTGTTTACCTTCTAATTTGTTCGTTTTCCATGTATGCCATACAAAATGCACATTATAGTACACACTAATAATACAAATATGTGCCCTATGTACTTTACACATGAGTTTAAATAAAACGAAGTTTATAATACATATTCTCCCACCGTGTATGCTTTTTGTATTCATTTACTCATCCCGTACAAAAATAATACGTCCTTGATTTGTTTGCAAATACTTAAATTTCTGTCAAATTACGAGTAAATTTTCATGAACATAAGTAACATCAAGATCACGTAAACTTCACATGAAAAGTACAAACTGAATCTGTACAACATTCCTGAAATCATTTACATATATATTTGACAAGGTTTGCATGCAAACTGAGGGAGCAAATAAATCAATAGCAATATGTCTATTCTATGTACAGAAGAACCCTTTGAAACTCCATATCGTAAAAGTTTACGATTGACATCCGACGGATTAATGCTTCAGCAGCGCAGGGCGCATATAGTGCAAAGATTTATGGTCAATGGCACTTGACATGCAGTTAAGTAATCGGAAGTGTATCATTTTATGTTACAGACTTGCAATGGAACATAAAATCGATAGGGAAATCTTACGAAATAAGACTATTCTTATTTCATAAGATTTTTCTATCGATTTGAAAGTAATTTTTATTACATACTAGCTGACCCGCTGCTTCATATGCGTCTCGTCTCAGGAATAAATTATCTCCGGTTTTGTATATATCATCATCAGCCTATCGCAGTCCACTGCTGGACATAGGTTTTGTATATATACCTATGTAATATTTTTCATTCATCCTAATTAAGGCAAACTAAACGATCATATCATTTTTTGTTATGTTTCGAATAACTTATTTAATTATTTTTTTCATATAACCCTACTACTGACAATAACGCATTAGCGAAATCGGTCGAGTGGTTCTTGAGTTTTGCGCTCAGCAACACATTCGGCGATGTATTTTTGTTTCTATTATATAAATGAACGAACTACGTATGAAATTAACTTCTTAAATATTTTTTAATTATTTATTTCTTTCACAAACATCCTTCAATTCTTGTCAATCAATAATACAGTATCAACTATATTCAATTAACAGGTTTTTTTAAATCCTAAAAGCGGTTGGTAACCTTGATCTACTGTAAAGAAAAAGAAGTTTGACCAAACGACATTGTTTCTGGGAGAAATACATTCATTTTACTAATCACGAAACGAATCATAGCACTGAAGTATTTTAGCCATGATATTTTCTTGTTTAAGGACTTTTTCTAGGACGACATCGCTTCAACGGCGATCTGAAAATACTAACCATATATTTCTGAAGATCTTCTTTTTTGGCTTACATACTATTTTATAAAATTTTAGTTTTAAAATAACAAATTTTGTTATGAACATCTATAACCATGTTTACAATGCTTAACCCTAAACGACTGCGGTATTTTACAACGCAACAACTATTAAAATTGTGTTGCCGTGTGTTGTGAGTTCGTTAAAAACAGCATTAGTCGCTTTTACCGATGTCGTTAACGCGAGCTTAAATTGTTTTAATTTAACATGGTTTGCAATATAGGAGAAATAAAAAAAAGCGGCCAAGTGCGAGTCGGACTCGCCCATGAAGGGTTCCGCAGCAGCAAACATAATATAATTTTTATTTTATTTGTGTTGATTGAATGAAAGGTAAATTGCAGTTTACGATTTATGACGTATTAAAAAAAACTACTTACTAGATTTCGTTCAAACTAATTTTCGGTGAAAGTTTGCATGGCAATGCATATCATATATTTTTTTTAGTTTTATCATTCTCTTATTTTAGAAGTTACAGGGACACACACATTTTACCACTTTTAAAGTGTATCTCGCGCAAACTATTCAGTTTAGAAAAAAATGATATTAGAAACCTCAATATCATTTTTGAAGGCCTATCCACAGATACCCCAAACGTATGGTTTGATGAAAAAAAAATAATTTTGAGTTTCAGTTCTAAGTATGGGGACCCCCAAAGTTTATTGTTTCTTTTTTTTCCATTGTGTGAAAATCTTAATGCGGTTCACAGAATACATCTGCATACCAAGTTTCAACATTATAGTTCTTATAGTTTCGGAAAAAAGTGGCTGTGACATACGGACGGACAGATAGACAGACGGATGGACAGACAGACAGACATGACGAATCTATAAGGGTTCCGTTTTTGCCTTTGGCACGGAACCCTAAAAATGAATAATTGTAGTAACATTAAATGTTAGTCACACTTTGTTGTGTCTAGAAATTTTATTTAGAGTTTAGTTTTATTGACACAAGCAACAGAACGGTATGCATTGATTTATAAAAAACACATACGTATATAAAACATATGTATAAACACCAGTAGAGCCTTTGAATTAGTAATTCTATATTTTCATAGATGTTGTGGATGAGTTAAACTGGAGGATGAACAAGAGACGGACGAGTCTGAGAGAAGATGCAACTATTTCATCCATCACCCCCATTTAGCCATCAGTTTACACGTATTCTTTTCTAACTCTCTAGGTCTGACAAAAAAATATTAATAAGAAAAGTTTAAAAACTTACTGACGAAATACACATTAAATAAAGTTTTCTTGGAAGAAAAAGTCACTAAAGAGTTTTGCCTACTATTTGATTTGATGAATAAGCGGAGTAAGACATTCTAATGAAATTTTATCAGACAAAAATATTTAAAATTGATCTATAAACGATAGAAATGTTAACGATAGAAAAGATAGAAATGTAGTGTAATATACATATATACGAGTATATAATATATATTTTTAGCCAAGTTGGGAATCTTCGTCTCCCTAGAACTTAAAATTCAAATTCATCTCAAATTTTTTACGCAATTCATCTTGCAGAGGAACGAGTGCGGAATGTGGAACTATTAACATTTTTAACCGACCCATAAAACTGCAACAATTTTGAGAACCGTCCGGATATCGTAGATATAACCCTGTTAAAATCAACATCACAATGCACAAAACATTTGTACGCGGAAGCTGACTGTTGTAAATTTTTACAACTTGCCGTCGCAATTACTGCTGCAGACGAAGGGTTAAGGGGAAAAAATGTACGTTTGCCTAGTTTGCTTGAGTTTGTGTATTATTGTGTTTTAGAGTAATGCTGAAATGTTAAAAATATATGCAACTTATAAATATCTTTGTAACATATGCCTACTATAGCTAGAATTCTGTTGAAAAATCCTAACCATCTCTTCTCGTGATCTTATGTTAGTAACATGAGATTAGAAGGACGCACTTTATGATTAATTAACGTAAATAATATTATTTTTAGACGTCAAATTATTAATTTATAAAAGCTAAAACTATTGTGAATCAGTCTCCGTTCAAGTCTATTTCAAAACTCTGTTAAGCCCAAATCCATTCAGCACATATTTGGGATAAATTTAACGTTTAGAATCAAATAATAATTTATATCTTGTAATAACAAATAAATATAATTAAATCCAGCTTAAACTTAACCTAGTTAAATATACAGTAAATGCTACGTATATACTGACAAAATAGAAAATACCTCTGTAATAGAACCCTGCAATCAAATTGTAGATAACTTCAGTCAAACTGCAATCGGCCTCTGGTTGTTTTTAACATAGATATACTAGTACTAGATAGAGACAATTACAGTTTAATGATTTCTTATGTTACATATAATTTTCTTGAAAAAATCTGATGTTAAATAAATATTAGGCGGAGACAAAAGAAATCTATACTACTTATAATAAAAATGTATCAGGTCCAATTCTGTATATTAAAGATATTTTGAATTTTTTTTTGGAGGGCTCTCTATAATCGATACTGAAGCCAAAACTGTATTTTTTTTAATTTTTGTCTGTCTGTCTGTATCTTGGACGCACATCACGCCGAAACTATTGAATGGATTCAAATGAAACTTGGCATGATTTGAGTTCATACTACGAGGTAGGACATAGGATACTTTTCATCCCGATATTCAGCACGGTTTCCTGAGGGGAGGGGATGAAAGTCAAAATATGTACATAGTTGTAATTCAATAACACATGGTCCGATTTCATTCATTCTTTATTTGCTGGAAAGAAAAAAAATAAAAGATAACGGGATAAGTCTTTTTTTTGTCCGCGACTGTACACTGCCTGTGGGAAGCTGAGACAGATATGTAAATATGGCGGTGCGAAGTTCGCCGGGTCAGCTAGTCTCTAAATAAAACTGAACTGGGAGAATTTGATGATCATTTTCGAAATAATGTTAGTTGTTCTGTTATATTTTCCAGACGTCTTAGGGTTTTCATTTGTTAAATTAATTGTACTACTGGTTGATTGTGGATATCATTTGCATTTATAAAGTTATTGCTCATTGCATTTCGAATCAAAGTTGTGACCTTATAGACTTTATTACAATATCACTTTCATTAAAAGTTTCTAATATTATTTTTTCGGGTCAATTCACTATGCAAGTATCAAAATTAAATAATTTAGTGTCAATTATCTATTCGATGATATTATTCTGCATTATATTAAAGCTATGTAAATAAACTACAAAGTAGTGTCAGTAATAGACTGCTCTAACCAAATATCAGTAACGAAATTTACATTCGTGTGAAATGTGCCCAGTATCTCGCCGATTAGCGTCAAAGCCTTAGGCCTGTTTGTGCTCACTGCACCTATTGTATATAAGGTGTATAGTTCAGTTTGATATTGATGTGTCAGTATGCCTTAGGGTAGCCGGTGTATACCTCCTTGATTGAGATGTACAATGATAGGTGTTTTTGTAAAAATTGGTCGTCTGTAAAGTCGGTTTACGGTAAAGCTAGGCTAGGCTATGCCGTTAATTGAACGGCTAATTAAACTAGTTGACTGCGACGTATACATATTTTCAATTAAATTTTTCTGTAATTATTTTTTTATTCGAGTTGATATTTTTTTATGGAATAGAGGGCAAACGAGCTGACGTATCGCCTGATGGTAAGCGATTACCGCCGCCCGTGGACATCCGCAACACCAAAGGCGTCACAAGTGCGTTGCCGGCCTTTGGGGATGGGGAGGGAGATGGGGGAAGGGTTCGGGGTATGGGCCTCCGGTATCCTCACTCACTCGGTGAAACACAGCGCCGGCACTGTTTCACACCGGTTTTCTGTGAGGCCGTGGTATCACTCCAGTCGAGCCGGCTCTTTCATGACGAAGCGTCGCTCTCCCACAGTAAATGACTAAATTATTTTTATTCATCCAGTATCATTAATTTTCACCCGTGAACTCTCAAGTCAAATTCATACAATAAAAGGTACATTAAACACTTGAAACATCTTCAATTTCAAATTCACACGTCAAAACTAAATTGTCCACAAATTATCGTATTTCAGAAACTATTCCCACGTTACGCCACGTGTGTAGGTACTCGATGTCGAGAGGGAAGGGCTTGTCCTCAACAAATATTGTCTTTGAGGACACCCTACACGGTCTTGACTGTTTAAGAGTTGAGTGCGGTGACAATGAGCATAAAGTATTTGATAATAGTCTACTATTATTATTATAATTTATTGTAATTTGATTACATAGAGTGCTCAATAGTTGTAAGCTGTAATGACGTATGTTTACAGGGAGTAACAAAATCACATAAAATGTATTATGTTTACATTTTATGTGATTTAAATTTATATATTTATGTGAGTAGGTACATAACCTATGAATCGCTTGATGATTTGTTAGGTCATCGCGGGAGATTTTACAAAGTACATGAAACGTACACAGTGAACACCCAGACTCAGAAAAACAATTTGTGAATTACACAAAGTAAGATTTGAACCCACCACACTTGGCTCAGTAGAAAGCCACTAGGCCAACCGTACAGTCATATAATAGGTCTTTACCTATGAAATTTAGCTTAGCGACCAGCAATACGGTTTCCGTAAGGGTCGATCAGCTGGTGATCTTCTGGCGTACCTGACACATCGCTGGGCACAGGCGATTGAGACTAAGGGGGAAGCCTTGGCAGTTAGTTTGGACATTGCGAAAGCCTTCGATCGGGTCTGGCACAAAGCGCTTCTTTCAAAGCTCCCTTCCTATGGGCTTCCCGAGAAAATATGCGAATGGGTCACCAGCTTTTTAGCAGGTAGAAGCATAAAGGTCGTAGTCGACGGTGAATGCTCTGACTCTATACCTGTGAATGCTGGTGTCTGGCAAGGTTGTGTGCTATCGCCTACTCTGTTCCTCCTGCATATCAATGACATGCTGCAAACTAGCGGCATTCATTGCTATGCGGATGACAGTACAAGCGATGCTCTCTACACCGGCCGCGCTAATATTTCTCGGGAAAACGTCATTGAGAGTCGAAACAAACTTGTGTCCCACATTGAGACCTCTTTAGAAAAGGTCTCAGATTGGGGTAGACTCAATTTAGTCCACTTTAACCCCACCGAGTCACAAATTTGCGCGTTCACCGCTAAAAAACTGCCGTGGGTCGTATGCCCTCGGTTTCAAGACACTCCCCTATCAGCCTCAGCCAACATTGGAATACTTGGTGTCGAGATATCGAGCAAAGTCCAGTTCCGTGGCCATTTGGAGGATAAGGCCAAATTGGCCTCGAAGAAGCTTGGCGTGCTCAACAGTATTTCACTCCGGCCCACCGCTTTCTTGTATATAAGGCGCAGGTTCGGCCACATATGGAATACTGTCCTCATCTTTGGGCGGGGGCACCCCAGTACCAGCTCCTCCCTCTGGACCGCATTCAACGGAGAGCGACTCGAATCGTCGACTGCCAGGAATCTTCAATTCGGCTGGATCTTTGGCGCTGCGTAGAGATGTGGCTTCGCTTTGCATCTTCTACCGCATTTACTATGGGGAGTGCTCCGTGGAATTGTTCGGGCTGATTCCTGCCGCCTCTTTCCACCATCGTCCTAGGCGACAACAATTTCATCCCCATCACTTAGATGGTTGGCAGTCCACAACTGTGCGGTTCTCTAGGAACTTTCTGCCTCGCACAACAAAACTGTGGAATGAACTGTCGCCTGCGGTATTCCCGGACCAATACGACCTTCAAACCTTCAAGAAAAGAGCGTACTCCTTCTTAAAAGGCCGGCAACGCACTTGTGACGCCTCTGCTGTTGCAGGTGTCCATGGGCGGCGGTAATCACTTACCACTCAAAAAAAAAAAAAAAAATTGCCGTTTTGTATGCAATAAGTCAAAGTACTTATTTTTTCAACCTTTTTATTTCTGTTATTCGAAGTAATCACCCATGCAATCTACGCATCTTTGCCAACGCATTGGCAGTTTATTGATGCCCTTCTTGTAAAAATTAGCTGGACGGGAGGCAACAAACTCTTCAAAGGCATTTTGTACTGCCTCTCGGTAATTGATTTTTTTACCCACTAAAAAGTTGTCTAAATTTTGGAAAAAGTAATAGTCGGTAGGTGCAAGGTCTGGTGAGTATCGCGGATGAGGGAGAGCTTCCAACCCCAGCTCTTGCAGCTTGAAGACTGTCTGTTGCGCAGTATGGGGTCGCGCGTTGTCGTGAAGCAGCTGCAAGAGCTGGGGTTGGAAGCTCTCCCTCATCCGCCATACTCACCAGACCTTGCGCCTACCGACTATTACTTTTTCCAAAATTTAGACAACTTTTTAGTGGGTAAAAAATTCAATTCTCGAGAGGCAGTACAAAATGCCTTTGAAGAGTTTGTTGCCTCCCGTCCAGCTGTTTTTTACAAGTAGGGCATCAATAAACTGCCAATGCGTTGGCAAAGATGCGTCGATTGCATGGGTAATTACTTCGAATAACAGAAATAAAAAAGTTTGAAAAAATAAGTACTTTCACTTATTGCATACAAAACCGTAATTTCATAGGTAAAGACCTATTATTAATCAAATATTGAATTCAATATATTATAGTTATCATAGTGTAACAAGCTCCTATAAATTAATAATCCTAAGACGCTTTTATTATCAACTGACAAATTATGTATCCAACTCCATATGTGTGTAAATATTTTTTAATCTATTTGCGGTTTCAAACTTATTTCCTTTATCGTCTTTCCAATCATTTCTGAGTAACAACCACAACATATTTTAAAATCACGAATCATTTCAACACTTCACCTACCCCATCGATATTTCCAATACCTCGGTCCAAAATACCCCGTAATCCTTAGAACCACAATACGTACTCTAAAGATTCACATCCACTAATACACAATACGATACCAATAATCAAGCTCCCTATAAATTATAATTGACATATTTCGTGCAATTTGTCGATGGTTTGAATGGTCACGTGGCATGCGTGTTTGTTTTGATGTCCAGGGGTCTGATGGACCGGCCGCTTGTTAGGGTTATATGCCTCTCTATTTGAGTGTTAAAGTACAATGGCTGATTTATGTATTGTAGTCTTAGATTTTTTTTGACATTTAACACACAACGCCATCTAGTCCCAAGCTGAGCAGAGCTTGTATTATGGGTACTAGACAAGTGATATAATTATATATATACTTTTTTTTGTAAATACATCAAATCAAATCAAAATCATTTAATCATCTAAGACACCAAGTGACACTTATGAACGTCAAATTGAAGCTATAGTTAAAAATCATAGATCGACACAAACAGAGGCCACAGCATGTGCTGTATTGTCGAGGTAAGTTAGGCGAAAACACCCAAACCTACTGCCTGCCTGTGTCGATCCATAACTTCCAGTTTCCAAAATGCGTAGAGCTCATGAGAAGAATATTGGCAAAGAAACTCATGGCTACTCTTTTTCAAAATCTGATTTTCAGGTACAATAGTGTTAGTATTACATGTAAGGTAAACAGTATGCAAGCTGTTGCCACCTGAAATTCCTTTTATTAAAAAGCTCCAAAATCTAACGCACAAACAAAAAAAAACACTCAGTGATAACGTTGAAGGTTTGAGTCTATTAAACATAGAACAAAATAGAAACAAGGTGCACATCCACTTACATTCAGTTGCAAAATCTACTCTTGGAAATAATTCGTGACTGGATTAAGAGGCTAGGGTTGCAGTCGAACGAACCAGAATAATAGTATTGTCTAAAGAATCGCTGACTAGGCCAACCAGTCACCCCAAGCAGCACCCGTTCACGAGTATGACGCATGGACCAGCCATCATCTCCTTCGCCATATCAGAGGAAAGGAAACGACCCGCCCCACGACGACACCGCAAGCAATGACATTTTAGTGAGCATGACAAACCATAGTCGAGATACTGATAAAAATCACTACTAATTAAATTACCATAATAATCGCCACGCATTACTTTCAACTAACAATGGTTTGTTAATATTTAGCTTTATTAAAAGACAAAGAAGTTTGTGTGTATCTATTTAAATTCTAATGACACCTTAAGCCCATGACTGTTTGTCGTTTAGATAATCGTTGATCGTATAGTAGGCTTTCCTAATAAGGTGATTTTCTACAGTGAGCTTGAATTTATTTACAGGAAGGTCGATTTTTTTTAGAATTTACTTTTACTTACTTTTAACGAGAACAAAACTAAATGTATTAGATTTTTTACACCCAACGTTAAACAAGTAAAAACCTGTGATCAAATAAATGGAAAGGAATTGGGCCTTGTGGACATCACCAAGTTTTTGGGTATAACTCTGGACTCAAAATTGCAGTGGGGCCCACACATTGATGGATTATCGAATAGACTCAGCTCTGCAGCATACGCGGTTTATAAAATTCGTCAATTAACCGATGTAGAAACAGCTAGATTAGTATATTTTAGTTATTTTCATAGTGTAATGTCATATGGTATTTTGTTGTGGGGGAATGCTACCGATATTCAAAGTATCTTTGTGTTGCAGAAGAGGGCTATTCGTGCAATTTATAACCTTAGTTATAGGCAGTCACTGAGGAATAAATTTAAAGAAATTGGTATCATGACAGTTGCATCTCAATTCATTTATGAAAATCTAGTTTACGTTAAGAAAAATATTCATCTATACACAAAGTTTAGCGACGTTCATGATATCAATACTAGAATTAAAGATAAACTCGTGTTGCCAACCACTAGATTACAAAGAGTAAGCAAGTCTTTCCGATGTCAGAGTGTACGATTTTACAATAAAATTCCAAGCAAATATCAAGAATTAAGTATTACCAAATTTAAGTCCTTAATAAAACAGAAACTATGTGAAAAGGCTTATTACACAGTTTTGGATTATTTATATGACAAATTTGCTTGGGACTGACGATGCTCACTTCAGTATTTACCTACGTAGGTATCTTGTGTGAAAGTGTTAGACATTTATATTTTTATTGTATGTTGTTTTTATACCAAGTGAATTCCTTTTGTGTATGTAAATGTGAGTATAGTCTAGGCTTGTAATATAAGTTCATATTTAGTATCTTTCTGGTGGCTTTGAGTGTTTCCCCGGCCTACCCAAATGTCCTGCTGACGGTAGTGTCGCGCTTCGGGTCGTAACACGATGGCTGGGGCTCGTATGCCGTCTGTATGGACAGGCCGAAAATCATGGTCCTTTCTTCAAAAGGCCATCCCAGATCCTATACTGTACTCGCACAGATAATTTTTTATTTTGTAATCAATGTTCTCGGACTAAAAAAAAAGGACATCTCTGTGGTTTGTTTCGGCATTTCTTCCCAGAGTGAGTCGTAGGAAATGCCGGTCTCTTCTAGCTGTAAAGTCCGACGTGTAAAAATATCTGAAAAGATTTTTTTTTTTTTTTTTTTTTTATGGAATAGGCGGGCAAACGAGCAGACGTATCGCCTGATGGTAAGCGATTACCGCCGCCCATGGACACATGCAACACCAGAAGCGTCACAAGTGCGTTGCCGGCCTTTTGGGGACGGGGGGGGAGGTAGGGGTAGGGGATTGGGGTATGGGCCTCCGGTATCCTCACTCACTCGGTGAAACACAGCGCAAGCACTATTTCAAACCGGTTTTCTGTGAGGCCGTGGTATCACTCCGGTCGAGCCGGCCCATTCATGCCGAAGCGTGGCAGAATATAATAACAATTTGCAAATTTACATTACTCTAAAATATTGACCTAGTTTTGGTGTGTCTTAAATGCGTATGTAAGCGCATTAGTGCTGCTGTAATTATTGGTTTTTGTGCAAAACAATGTACATTGCAATTAAGTCATAAGTTCAGGTGATGAGTAGCAGTACCACCCAGCGCTTCTTTTGCTGACATGGTGAAAAAAGGATCTAGCAACTATATTCGTCCCAGCAGTCTCAGTTCGGTAGTTATTTATCCTAGCGATAACTCGAAATCTAGTGAGGATACCAAGATCATGGTGCAGAAAATAATAAGCCCTGAAGCTATGAAACTCCACGTGCGAGGAGTCCGAAAGACTAGAAATGGCGGTGTTGTCATCAGTACTGAGACCAAAAAAGATATCGAGAAGCTCAAGCAAACTGTCCAACTTGCTGAATCAGGACTTAAGGTTGATGATCCTTACAAGCGCAAGCCTCGTATTATTATTATTGGAGTTCCTACAATAATGTCTGAAAATGAGGTCTATAAATGTTTGTACGAACAGAACATAGTTGAAAAATTCCCTGAATTGACGAAGAACGCTTTTATGACCTCTATAAAACTTAGTCACAAATCAGGCAAAAGAAACGCTGAGACCTGCAATTATATAATTGAGGTATCAGCCGCTATACGTAAAGCTCTTATTACCCAGAACCGGATATTTATTAACTGGACGTCCTGGCCGGTCAGAGATTTCACGATGGTGACTAGATGCTTCAAGTGTCAATAATACGGACACGCAGCCAAGACGTGCCGAACGGCTACTTCTACATGCGGACACTGTGGTGAAGACGGTCATTCCGTCCAAGACTGCACAAGAAAAGTGGAGCAACCAAAATGTGCAACGTGCCTGCGCTTCAAAAAGCCAAGCAGCCACAAAACGGGAGACACTGATTGCCCAGCTAGACAAGCCGCTGAATTTAGGTATATAAATTCCATAGATTACGAGGGCGCCTAAGAGCGTCACATACTTTCTTGTATATATTAGATCTACCCTTACATTATCTTATGGATATTAATATAATTACAGAAATAGATAATGTTTCTTTTCTGGGTCTATTTTTATATGATAGGTTAAATAGAGAAATATGTATTTATAAACTTAATTATGATAGTTGTAAAAACACATTGCACAATTGGTTACAAATTTTGTCGTATGAGCAAACTGAGCATTTACTTGAAGTATATAAATAAAATTATTTTGCTAAGCTGCCTTAGCGCATTATTTCTGACCCACTTATTTCTAGTACTACAAAATTGATATGTATGTTATTAAATTATATTGTAAGCGCTGATTATGTAAATTTAAGTGTATACAAATTGTTTTGTAAGCATTTTATTCGCCCGAGACACAGATTCAATCTAGTTCGGGCAAATAACAAATAATGTACTTTATTTATAAAATTTAAGAATTTAATTGTAAATTATTTTACTTGTTAACTAAATAAATATTTTATTATTATTATTATTCTCTTTATTTCATTTATATATACATATTAATTACATTTTTAAATATAAATATAAAAACAAATACATTTAAAAATATAAAAAATAATGGACCACCGACCTCGGGTACAGGGACCAAGAAACCGGTGGTTAGGGCTCCAGAGACAGGAACCTCCTCACAATACGAGCCGTGTCAAGGAGGACTGCCTTCTGCATCAGACCCTTGATCCAGCCCTCTAACGTGAGCCTCTTAAGATGTTGGTCGAGGCTCTTGGCTATCAATCCGTGAGCAGATACGACTATTGGAACAATGATTACCGAATCCACATTCCACATATCGACAATCTCGTGAGATAAATCCAAATATTTTATTTGTTTTTCTTTTTCGACTTTCACGAGATTCCCGTCATGAGGAACGGCGATATCGACAATCATTGCGCGGCGCTCTAATCGATCTATCACCACAATATCAGGCTTATTGGCAACAATAGTCCTGTCTGTGATAATAGATCGATCCCAATATAACGTAGCACGACCATTCTCGAGAACTGGGTCGGGCACATACCTGTAATATGGCACCTCTGAACTTATAAGTTTGTATTTCAGGGCAAGTTGTTGATGTACGATCCTCGCTACTTGGTTGTGCCTGTGCAAATACTCGCCGTTAGCAAGACGAGAACAACCAGAAATAATATGCCTGATAGATTCTCCAGGACGGTGACATGCCCGACAGATGTCGACCGTACCATCCTTCAGGATATACTTCCGATAGTTATTCGTCATGATAACTTCATCCATAATCGCACAGACAAAACCTTCGGTTTCTCCGAACAGATCACTATACCGTAGCCAGGACGTAGATGCTTTAAAATCTATATCAGGCCCATTTAGGGCCCGATAAAATCGACCATGAAGTTCTTTGCCCTTCCATACCTCCCTGCGATCATCAGTACTAAGTACTACAGGTTTGCGCCAATTCTCTTTAGCCAAAGCGAGCGGAGTGAGTCCGGTATCCACTGCAACTACACTGCGATGCATTCCCACATCAGTATGAAGAAAATATTCTCTAAGATTGTATATCTCGCGATTGTGTAGGGTCTTGATATTTGATAGACCACGACCCCCATACTTTCGCGGGATATACAACCTCAAATTTTATATTATTATTATTATTACATCTGTAGGAATTTTATTATAAAAACGTACACCAAGACCTTCAAACGAGTTGTGTACCTTATGTAATCGATGATAGGTACCAATGAGTTTAGATTTGTTTCTAGTATTAATATTGTGTACATCACTGTTTTTCTTATAGTCATTAATGTTGTGTCTAACAAACATAATATTAGCAAATATATACTGTGATGCAACAGTTAAAATACCTATATCTTTAAACAACTCTCGAAGAGAGACTCTAGCATCTAAATTGTACATTGAGCGGATGGCTCGTTTTTGTAGAATAAAAATCGTTTCAATATCAGCCGCCTTGCCCCAAAGTAGTTTACCATAGGATATGACGCTATGAAAGTAGCTAAAATAAACTAACCTAGCTGTTTCCGTATCAGTGAGCTGACGTACCTTCCATACTGCATAAGCTGCCGAACTAAGTCTACCCGCAAGGCTATCTATCATACATATTATACATAGAAAACACCCAAACTCCGAAACAAATATTTGTAGATTATACAATGGCAGTTCGTGTGTGTTCGTATTATGGTGTTCTTCAGTTAAGAAATCTACTTACATATATAATAATAAACAAATCAAAGGGAACGCAGTATTTTGAATGGAGAAGCCAAACCATTCCATTGGTTTTGAGACGATTTGTAGGTACTTATAACCACTATCCAAAATACGGTCTTTCAGACTGCTTTGCAGTAAAGACTGTGGGTTTTTAAGTAAAATAATCAAAATCCAAGGATAAAATAAAAAAATACATTTATTACTTTTACATACATATTTCATAAGCTCAATATGCACATCAATTTCAAATGTCCGAAATATTCCAAAAAAAAAAATGGTCGCCGAAACGAAATTGTGTATTATGTTACAAATTGTGAGAATAATGATTTTTTTCTAGAGTTTTTTCAGATTTAAGGAACGAAAAAAAATTAAAAGTTAATCTAAAATTCATTATATAACTGACTAGCTTTTGCCCGCGGGCCCCACGTATTTCCATGATCAATTTCAGCGGTTTAGACTCGAAAGCGTAAGATACAGACACACAGACAAAGTTACTTTGGAATTTTTATTACTATCATGGATAATATTAACTTTTTTTATAGTTTTTACAATCACATTGAAAACTGTTACCTAATTTTATCCCAAATAACTTTAAAACACGATCGTTTCGTTTCTATCAGTATAATCACTTAACGTAAAAGAAAGTCACGTTCATAGACATATTTTGTTTTTAAGGCACACAATCTGCTTTTTGTTTAATTACAAATCACAAACATATTTGCTCTGTCTCCAGCATTTAAAATCAATAAAGAAATCAGTAGCCACTAATTCCCACGTACATTTAACCCTCAAATACGCTAATTTTAAAACACTAACACAACTATTTTGTTAAACACGTCGCCACGCGCCCGCCCCGGGCGGTTTTAAACAAAAATGTATTAACAAAAACTATTTTATTTGTATCAATGAATAATACATTAATAGGGTACTGAATTTGAAGTTTTTTAGAGGTCCGTTATTTCTAATCTTCGTTTAGAATTAGGGAAACAGTATGCCATTGTTTTTAACCGACTTCAAAAAAGGAGGAGGTTCTCAATTCGACCGTATATATATTTTTTTTTTCTTATTTATGTGTGTTCGCGGATAACTTCGTCGTTTATGAACCGGTTTTGATGATTCTTTTTTTAATGGAAAGGAGATATCCCAACGGTGGTACCATATTATGGACACTAAGATTTGATGATGGCATCCAACAATTTTCTATGTTATTTTTAAACTTACTTTTCATAATATGTTACTAACATCTTTTTAGCTAAAATGGCGGTGTAAATAAATGTAAAAAATATTTATTTAAAGCACATATCAGATATCGCTTTCATAAACATTTACTTCAAACTTACTTCATGATCATTAGCCTATCACAGTACACTGCTGGACATAGGCTACTCCAATTACAAGCCACTTGGTTCAATCCTCGGCTTCAAAACTTACTATTTACCTAATACTTGAATTTAATTTTAAAGTAAGTTACTTAGGTTCCTTATGTATAGTTTCACATAAATATTTTGGACATCTTAAAACGACTTGCTTATTTTGAATGTGATATACATATTTTTTATTATTTATACGGAACCACAATATTTCGTTCTAAAATGTTTCTCACATCAAAATTCTATTTGTATATTTTGTTTGAATGTGTTATTGAATCATTTCTGGTAGAGTTGCGCATGTGGGATGATGCCTGAGGCGTTTCGAGGCAACGTTTGCGGAAATAATTTAGTAGAATATATTTTGGTTATTTTCCAAAGCTTTTTTCTGAAACAAAACAGTATTTATAATGCTCCTAGTATTTTTAACCGACTTCAAAAAAAGTGGAGGTTCTTAATTCGACCGTATATATTTTTTTTTATGTGTTCTCGCGGATAACTTTGTCGTTTATGAATCGATTTTGATGATTCTTTTTTTATTGGAAAGGAGATATCCTAACGGTGGTACCCTGATAAGGACAATAACATCTGATGATGGAATCCATGAGAAATCGAGTCGAACCTATAAGTCGGTTTTTTGTTTTTGTTAAAATTTTACATATTCAAAACATGGTTTCAAATTTTTATGCGGTTGGTACCTGTGTACATTGTAAGTTATTTATTGGCTTCCTGAGAACTCAAGGCATCCCAATATCTAGTTATAAAAAAATTCAATTTCAATGTTAAGGTTGATCCTCACTTCTGACTGATGTACGTACAAATACTCACGTCTTATTTCTGCCTGAGGTTGGCAGAGAACATATAACGCCATTTCCCATGATCTTGACACACCTATGTTATGCCTCAAACTCTTAAAATACACACGCATACTTTTAACTACAAGTTTTTATAAATACATATGAGCCTGTCAAAGTGACTCTAGTATGCCTGATGGAAAACATGAGCAGAATTTAAGAGTAGTAGCCACCATACTCATTGCGAATGCAAACAATGCAGCTTGGTGACCCACACTATGGCGGCCTATTGAGATGCTTCTGCATGATTGGTCCTCCGGACTTCACTTATCAACGGAACTCGGCAGCACGAATGTTGTCATTTTAGATTGGTCTCCTGTGAGAGTTTAGTACCGCCCCGATCAAACCGCCCGTTGGTGCTGAAATAAGCTTGGCTCCACTACAATTTCAGTATGTGCTCCGAAGTGTGCCTGAATCTAAATACGTGCTCACAGGAGCTTAGCAACCAGTGCAATAATTAATCGTAATTCTCTTCTAATTCCAATTTATAGCAATTACTGTACCCTAATATAAATAAAGAACTCGATAATAGTGTAATTACCTAAACAAATAGTACAAAAAATTAACACAGAGGGTGGCAACTGCAGAGTTGGTATTGACATTAGAAGCTACAATTACTTGCCCCTGGGCTTGTGTTGTATGCAACTCTTCACACAAACGTATGGAAGTGTTAATGCTTAATTTGTTTTGAATTGATTTTCGTAGGTTTAGTTTTTGTTTTGTTTTTGTATTATTAACGGTATAGTATAGGTAACTAAGAAGTTTGCATTGTAGAAAATTTGATAGCATAAGACGATTCATAAATTTAAAAATTGGGACGTCTTCTCTGTACCTTTTTAGTAGGCACATAGATCCTTTGTAAGATCTTCTAACAGAAAACAACGCTTGTGTAACTCACTCCAGGACTGATTCGTGAATAAAGGTAAGACTTAATATAGCCCAATTGCAGCAAGCAAATATTTTTAGTTAATGGGGTAGTACTGTTTTCGTTTCCTCTGGCACTAATAGCAGGAAGTGGGTTGTAAAAAGTATAACTTAGCCCTAAGCAAAGCCGTAGAAATTAATAAAATAATCATTGGTATCATAGAAAGGTCAAAAAAATTAGATATTTATTTCCTAATACATTATGGATTGGAGATCAGCATCAACCCTACACAAAAATCAACCAAAGAGGTCACACAATGATAATTTCACATTCGATCTTTTGGACAACCCTATATATATTTGCGACTACCCTGTAGAACAAAGAGAGGCACACGCAGCGCGCGATGGACGCGCCACGTGACCGCCACGCGACACAACGTGATGGGCACCGTTAAATTGATGCGATGAACTTACTTCGTGAGATTTTATAAAGACATGGAGTTGGTATATTCAAAAATATTTTTCAAAGTTTTTTTAGATAATTTTCTACATATACTTTTCAAGCTCGAACTACAAACTTGCACCTCAGAGATGCACATTCTTCGCCAGTCCGTTAGTTCTGTATCTCTTTTTAGCGTCTTACACTTGGTAAAAATCTAAAAAAATGTATTCACCGCTTATTAAGCACGTTTAATATCGAAATAGGTCTGTATTCTAGTAAGCGATACTATAAATAATAGTATGGATACTCGGTTCAGCGTTTTTAACTGAAGGCTTAACTTCGATTTAAGAAATTTTGAAAATAATTATTTTACCTTATGATTTAGATAAAAAATTAAAGTGTCTCTTAAAATGTCCTGAGTTACAAATGAATCAGTCTAATCTGTATAGTTACTCTATATATTTTCTGTTCGTTCGTGCATCTTCCATTTACGTACGTTTGATTCAACGCTGATTTTTGTCAAAGCCATCGTAAAACACTACCCGTCTCCCGATTGTTTTTATACAATTTAGTGAACACACTTTATTCACTCATTTAGACATGGTGTGTGCCATTATTTGGTTTGATTTGCGACTGACAGACTTTGTTATTTTTTTATTTATATGTAATGTTTTGTTGTGATATCTGTGCGTGTCAAAGTTTTGATTGTCTGTCAAATTCTTCATTGTAATGTCGGGGATTTTCGATGCGATGTCATGACTCCGTGAGAATGTTTTTTGATGTTTGTTTCTGTGGTGTTAAATTGATATGAGATACTAAATACATACGAGCAGAGCGATGATTTGTTATTTGATTCCTTTTTATTCCTATTACAATGCTTTACTTTATCACAACATGGTTGTTTTACGTATACTTTCGAATATTTAACGCATTATAGGGACAGTGAAGTCACTTAAGCATTAAACGTTAAAACGTAAGGCATATCTACAAATGACTTTTTTTTTGAATTTATTGCCTTTACTCAAATATATATTTTGGTTAGTTTAATGGACCTAGATGATTTTCATAATTTTCAATAATTTTAATTTTTAAATATAAGGTAAATTTGCTTATTTGGTAGTTTTATATTTTTGATAAAGCGGAAATATTGATTCCATAAATTATAACTACAACGGATAAAGAGTTCACTTGAGTAGTCTCTTTCAAAATTCTCAGTCATTCATTTTTCAAAACAATTGTCTCACAATTTTCATCTCAAAGCTTTCCAGTCATTCTTGCACGCGATTGCAATCGCTCATACGCTAAAATTCATTAAACTCAAC
The DNA here is from genome assembly GCA_949125395.1 of Diaphora mendica. Taxonomy (NCBI): domain Eukaryota; kingdom Metazoa; phylum Arthropoda; class Insecta; order Lepidoptera; family Erebidae; genus Diaphora; species Diaphora mendica. The sequence goes on along the minus strand of OX421331.1, from coordinate 4,046,792 downwards.
ACGCTTGGTCTGCTGTAAAGTCACCCCTGCATTCAATAATTACATACGTTTTAACCGATAGCCACCCTCTATATTTGAATATGGGTTTATTTCAATTGACTTAACCAGAATATACTTAAATTTCAACACAGATTTATGAATTTTAATCTTTGTGTCATTGAAACACGGATGAATTTCGTTTGGTTTTCTTATGTTGATAAAGGTGCTATTGAGTAGATTTGATTGGAATATTAATACAATTTTTGTTCTTATAAAATGTAACTCTATTTGTAGTATTGTCACCGCCACTTAAAAGGCCACATGTCGCCTCGAGGGCTATCCAGAGTTATTATGTTGCAATTTTTTTATTGCTGAATTTAAGAAAATTGCAAAGGACCTCTTTTTATCGTATCACAAAACACTAGTTTAAATTAACGAGGTAATTGACATGAATTGATTTATATCTTGAGACCTTCACATCTTAAGTATCATTTTATTAGTACACAAAGCGTATTTTAATAAAGACTAAGTTATGAATTTCAATTGATAGGTAATGATTTATTCATTTTCAGTAAGAGTATTCACTGTTCCAGTAGACGAAATTGCAATTTGAGTAGTTAAATATTTTAGTTACATCTCTATTGATAAGGTTAGTAGTAATGTAATTAACTAGAAATAAAAATTATCCAACAATAGAGTTCGTGCTTCACCATTACCAACGATCAAAACAATCCCGTATCGTAACTCAGACCAAATAAAACTTCAATCGGACTTTTAATAGCTTTTAAAATTCCGTAGTGACGGGCAAACGCTCACAGCATTTGTTTAATGGACACCGGGCAAACCGCGAAATGCCCGGACACGGAACAAAACTTAAAATAATTGGTCCGCAATACGCTTCAGCAACCAACACCCAAACCTGTACTAGGACGTTGTCATTTTGATGCTTTTAATTCTTAAAAAATATGTTTCTTTAGCGTACTTCTTTACTAATAAAACTGTATTTGCTTGCTTTAGTACTGGATTTAAATAAGAACAAAACCTTCCTTATAAAAATTCAAAGAAACAAATGAATAGTTGAAAATTGTGTCAAACATGATCAAACACGACCCATTGGCAACATGATTGGATATATGATTAAAATCTAAATGGAAACTCATTTAGACAGTAAATTGAAATTCTTTCTAGTGTCTAGATAATTTAATTAGTACAGATATCTTTGATAAAATTATTTTATTCAGAGGGTAAATATGTGAAATAAATTATTTGAGCTATAAGTACAAGTAAGTGTGAGTTTCTATTTTTTTAGATAACGTTATAAAAATAACTTATTCTGGACTTCTTGTGTGCTAGCAATTTTTGTCTGTAAAAGCATCAAGACTACGTGAGTGCACTAGAAGTCCATGAAAGAGTTATACCGTCCGCGTCGGTGACTATACGCGTAAGTCATTAACTAATACAAATAAATTAGATTTACGGCAAAAAATGGCGGATCAGTGCCGAGAACGGTAATACTTCCCAGGGGACGGTGATATAGCTTGATTTGTATACAGGCTGTTGTTTAAATATGATATTTAAGAATCCATAGAGTGAAGTAAATATTAGCATGTATTTAAGTCTTAACGTTTGTGGATAAGATTTATGGACATTTTTTACTCTGTGGGCATTGCTAACTATGTATTCTTACCTTAATAGTTGGTTGAGCGGTAAGATAAAAAAGTATAATCTATACAAGTAAACGTCAAGTAAATCTCTTAGCTACATATTTTAAAAGTGTAAATAGATACTCGCTCCACTAATTGAAACATAAATCAAATAATAACACGAAACATTTTCCACAAACAAGCTAACGAAACTTTTGTTTCGTACATTATCCAATTTATTTAATTCGCGAAAACCTCACTAAAATAAACGGAAAAGCGAAATAAACGGGCGTTTAATTAACTAGTTGCTACGGAGTTTCAGAAAACATGTGTCTGTTTGTGTATGAACGTAACATGAGAATATGTTCGAAAACATGAACGATGCTGAAATTGTTCCGTTTTGCAGCGTTCCTTTTGCATTTACGTTCGTGCATTTGAAATAGAGAAATTGTGTGCCTTGAATTTTGACAGGCTCTTTTAGGTTCAATTTTCCAATAGAACCACATTGAATATGAAGATTTATAAAAAAATTGTTAATAAATTTATAGTTAAAAAAAAACTAAAAAAGCACACAAACATCGGTTACAAACAAAAAAAAGTAAAAGTGTGTTAAATGTATTGTAATATATATGTATGTGAAGTTGAAACTGGGAATATATTGAAAGGAGAAGCTTATTGTATGAAAGAGAAGGAAGCAAAGGAAAAGAACATTTTAATAGACAAACATTGTAAATATTGATTTCTACTCGTAAATAAATTGTGATGGCGAAAGTAACATTGTAAAAAAATCTTAAATTATGAGAGAATTGAGAGAAAAAAAAAAGAATATGAGAGCTTTTAATGAATATGGACGTTGTTTATTAACAAAAGCTTTTCTGACTGCTATTGGTTATATATAACAAGCCTTATACACCATATTATGTTATAATACTATTACATAGAGAGGGATAAATTATTTAAACACCATTTATAAGTTCAGAGTGACACAGGACCAACCTTTTCCACAATCCAATTACAGTAAGTGGTTTCCTATCTGCTCTGTGCAATAAAAGGCTCTGTTGTGCACTGAAAGACACAAATAAGTTCCTTGATAACAGTTATACCATTTGCAATTATGATTTTTTTAGTTACTTAATAAAAAAATGATTCTTTATAACATTTTAAGTTCATGTAGCTTCTTTCTTAGATCTTGACCAGTTTGAAAATAATTTTAATGATAAATCTGTTCCTCACATTCATATTTTTTTTTTTTTTTATGTATTGCCCGCCAAAATGCCTCTACTCTGCCTGATGGAAAGCATAAGCAGAATCCAAGAGTGGCGGTCACCATACTCACTGCGAATGCAGACAATGCAGTATGGCGACCCACACCATGGCGGCCTAGTGATGCTGCTGCATCTTTTAGTCTAGTCAACAAGTATGGAACTTGTTGACTAGACTATTTGGGCCTCCGGTCTCGCACTCACCACTCGCCCATTCATGCTGAAATCAACGTGGCTCTACTACCTATAAGAGCTCCTCCAATTTGTACTTGGTCATTGTTAATTTTAGGTTGTATTTTTCTAACTGATAGTTGAGGAAGGATTTCAATCTTTATTTTCAGGCAGCGGTTTATTTAAGAGGTCGTAAATTTCGTTGCTACTAAGTATGGAGAAACATTTTTTAGAAGCATTTATTTAGTTTCACCTGTCCCGATGTTGCCTGCATCAAATATTGCAAGTTAAATTGGATTCATTTCCCGATTTCCGATTGAGCTGAAATTTGAAATATACCTTTAGTTCTAATGACAATGCAATTATATATAATCGGTATTATTATTAATCCAAAATGACAGCGTACATATTTCTGAACAACCCACCCAAAGGGCTTAAAGTATTCTTTTTTAACAAGTAATAAAAGCTTGTTTTAAAAAAAACTTTTTAAATAAATCACTTGTTTTAAATTTACGTACTTGTTTGTTTATAACACTGATTATAACTGAAGTAATAAATAATCTGTATTCGAAAAAATATTAAAATGTAAAATATTTTATTAGTTTTACAAATATAATTCGTTACATAAGTGAATTTATGGATTATTGGAAACAAGTAATATAGTCGGCAATGTTAAAGAAAATAAATGATGATCAACCTATAGTAAATGGTTTAATGATATACCGGTATTCGTACATTTAATTAAATGAAGACTGCATATGCACGATATCGCGTGACGTAGACATTCACAAATGTCGATATAATGAACCAGTATTACTCTGTACCCGTAATTGTATGGGGATGAAAAACTATATTCTCGATAATAATATTGCACTAATAAATTTTCTGTATATCTTTAAATACGCTCATTGACATGGATGTATAGTTTGAGGCGTGAACAAGGAGTCTGAAATATACGTTAGAGAACGACCAAAGAAACTATATATATAAAACAAAGTCGCTTTAGTTACATCATTTAGAACTCAAGAACGGCTGGACCATTTTTTTATGATTTTTATGTTTTTGAAAACGAACATAATCTGTTCATTACTTGACTATTAGACGGAACGAAGTTCGTCGGGTCAGCCAGTTATACATAAAACCGTGGGAGAGCCACGCTTCGGCATGAATGGGCCGGCTCGACCGGAGTGATACCACGGCCTCACAGAAAACCGGTGTGAAATAGTGCTTGCGCTGTGTTTCACCGAGTGAGTGAGGATACCGGAGGCCCATACCCCAACCCCTCCCCTTATCCCCCCCCCCCCATCCCCCAAAGGCCGGTAACGCACTTGTGACGCCTCTGGTGTTGCGAGTGTCCATGGGCGGCGGTAATCGCTTTCCATCAGGCGATACGTCTGCTCGTTTGCCGGTCTATTCCATAACAAAAAAAAAAAAAAACAAAAAAAAAAAAAAAAACAGGTTAGGTATAGTAGTGTTAATTTTTGATGTAGAAATATGAAGAATGAAAAATGAAAGCAAAGAGAATAAGATAGATGGACTGTCCATAATTTTTCTACTGACGTAAAGAAATACATCAAATTCAGCTTGTTAAATCATGCAGTAGAGTTTTTTTTATTAAAAAATACCTTTAATTGTTTCAGTAGTAACGAGAAAATTACATAATTGAATTAAAGAGTGACACAGATGACACTCGACGTCACTAAAGCATCTGTCACAATGACATTTGTCACGTGATCAAAATTAATACAGGGCCATAAGTGAATTAGCTGTCCAGAGGTGCAATTATTAAATTAAAAATGTATTTGTGTAAAGAGGTCTATGATGAATTTTAAATTGTCCCCAGTTTGTATGATTGTTTGATGTAATTTGTTTAACTGTTTGATGTTTATCTTTTTTTTATTGTTTTTGATGAGATAAATGAAAACATCTAATTTTCTATGTTTATGTCAGATTAATAAATAAAATCTTGTTAATGTTCTTGGATTTTCGTTAAACTGTTATTACCTTATTAAGGACTTAATGAAATTTCGGTAAGTCGCAAATTTCACAGGAAGACCAATTGTGGAGATTACACTGTAGTATGTAACTGGAGTACTGGCAACATGTTATGGCTGGAGTTGTTTTGTAACTATAGAATTGTTTTTATTCATGCATTATATTTAAATAAGTGTGTCTGAAGGGATAGGCAAAGACATACTAAACAAGCATTTTGACGAAGCAGAGCATAAAGTGAAAAAACATGGAATTTCTCACACATTATTCTTTATTAATGTTTTATTTGTTGAGAAGAGTTACAAGAATAATGAAACCATTTTAAATCCATACTTAATATCATAATAAATGATACGTTTTCATGGCTAAACCGCTGACCCGATTTGAATGAAATTTACAACAGCGATCCTTTGATTTTTGAGGTGGGCAAGCTACTATTTACTGCGATAACCGACATACACACAGGCGAAGCCGCATGCAAAAATTAGCTTTTAATAATACAACACTAATTTCTAACAATCTTTTACTATCATCTAATTTAACGAAATCTGTCTATTCACTGTCCGACACGTAGAACAAACGCAATTAGACAGTTGTAGAGGATGTACAAACAAATAGACAACGGATAGATATTATCTGTCGCAGTGTTGTCGTGACAAACAGGACGTGATCGGGGTAAGAGTTTACTGGGATAATATTTTTTCAGGGTAGTGTCTTTAGAGGTTATCGGACTTGGTGATACAATTCGTATTGTTTAGAATACTTAGGATTTGGTATAGGATAAGAGATGCGATTACTATTTCCAATATAATAGTCTTGTGTATATTTATGACTTATATCACCATCATCAACTTATTGCAGTCCACTGCTGGCCATTCATAGGCCTCTCCCATTGCACACCACTCTGACCACTTGGTAGAGTAATGATTTGCGCAAGATGGCTAATTTTTGGTATTATTATTCGCATAATAATACCAAAAATATCCGTATTAAAAACTTTTTGAATTTTGTCTTTCTTAAATTTATCTTATAAAAATAGTACAATAAATAATACTATCTAAAATCGAAGGAAAACAATACTAAAACATCTTTGGTTCTCTTCATTGTGTAAAATTGTTAATGATACAAATGTATGGAGTTATGTCTGAAGCAAGATGTGAAAGGTAAAAAGATACAAAATCAAATAGAAAAATAGTCTTCGACCGATTTTGGGCTTGTTAAGTCCAACTCCTATTAGCCATCTTGCGCAAATTCCAGTGTAACTAAATAATTCTATCTTGGTATCTTAGTAAACATACTTTCGTTAGTTTTACCTAAAAATCATAATAATCAAAAATCCATAGTAAAGTCGTTCATATTACTACCCATTATTGCTTTATAAAGCATGGACCTGTCAGAGAATGACATCATAAACGCCTGTGTTCCATTTCAACAGTTCAACAATTACACAAAAAAGTCCCCACTTATCAATTAATTTAGCACATATCACAGTAACAGCTAATACAACAGATGTTCGGACGTTTCTGAACGAAAATTAATCCTGGTGTGGAAAGAACAGTAATCCCTCTCGAACAATCACTTGTCACTAGAAACCACTCATGCGCATTCAAGTAGCGGAATCGCTTGATTTGGCAGTAAAGCGCTTTATGCGCTGTAATTTCAAAATTTGTACCTATATAACTAAGGGAAAATATGCATAAGAAAAAATGATTACCTTTTTTAATATTCTTTTTAGTATTTATGACTACACTGTGTTACACACTATACTGTGACTGAAATAATTAAATACTAAATATGCGAAATAATAAGTATTCATCATTATCAATTCAGCCGAAAGACGTCCACTGCTGGACAAGGCCTCCCCTAGGGCTCTCCACAGCAATCGGCCCTGTGCTGCTTGCATCCAGCGGTTTCCTGCAACCCTCACCAGGTCGTCTGACCAAAATAAGTAGTAATAAGTACCTATACGAGATACATACATCAATATATTATTCATTCATACATCGTCTGAATAAGTATTAGTTCATGGATAACATATTTATATATATATATGACATAGTACGATAATTATTTTTAATCGCATAGTTTAATACGCTAAACTGAAGTTGTCAGCTACTACTAAATAATTTTTGAATAAGTAAATCATTTGTGAATATTAGTAGCGTAGTTTAGTAATACTGACAGAAGTAAAAATTGCTCGTCATATGAAAAACGTACTGTTTAAAGCGCTTTAAAATCAAACATAAGTAACACGAAATGGTGAAGCAATAAACGATATTTTCGCTCCAAAACATTTTGACAAAAGGTGTCAAATTGACACTTGCGTTAGTGGCAAGTGTAAAAATTGTCGCACATTGAATAGGGTGGTTTACAATTTGTATCAAGATACCATTTTGGTTTTATATCAATTGAAATTTGAAATTTAAGGGCGAATGATTATATAATGCTAGCGAACGGTATACGTTTTTTTGTAGATAAATATTTCAATCGAGTTTTACTTCTAAGACCATTGAATTAAAATTTTAGAATTCAAGACCTTCAAATACCAAAAGAGGTTTAATTTGGCCTTTGCAAATATTGCCTTTTTTTTATAAAGGCAACTTTCACATAAGGAAATTACTTCCTGTGTCGCGGGGGACTTTACAAACATTCATGAAACGGACACAAAGAACACCCATACTCAGAACAACAATTTGTTGATCACTTAAAGTGCTGTCCAATGTGGGATTTGAACCCACAACACTTAGCGCAGTAGAGAGCGGCTTGGCGAGCACAAAAAATTGCACTAGGCCAGCCGTGCAGTCAATCTTTGCTGGATGCGAAAAGCCTAAGGAGGATCGATCGAAGTGGCGTACAATTGGAGAGACCTTTGTCCAGCGATAGGCTGATGATGATGAAATATTGCAATGTAATGTAATTGTATGTTAATCTATATTTAACGAGAAACACGAATTAGTTTTCACTTAATTTTATATTATTAGTTATTACTTGATTTTGTAGTTTGTAGTTATTTTTTTGTTTCGTTATATCTACATATATATAAGTACATATAATCCTCTCCCTGTAATCAGTTAGAAACTGATATACCTTACCTCTAATGCAAGACAACAGCCAATGCAAGACGCGCATATTCAAGTGAACTGAAAGCGATCTCGACTGAGATTATGAGTCACCTGGGTGATGTATGCCGTAAACTGTTACAATCACAGAATAAATTATTAAAACAGAACTGACAAGTACTTTTTCTCTAAAAATAAACTATAAAATAAACATGATAAAAATTTAAACTATTGTTACCACATTGCAGTGACATTTAATTAGAATAAAAATCTTATAAGAATTCTGATAACCAAAGATTGCGAAAGGGGCGATATTAAGGGAAAATTCTATGTTTTGATCCGACTAATGCACAGCCAAATGGAAGGGTAATAGTTTTGACAGTCTATGTACGTATGTATGCGCCACCGTAGCGCTTAAAACCGTACTTATTGATTTTGATAAATGAGGTGTCAATAGATTCGTAATAATGACCTGGGGGAAAATGATACATATTTTATCAAAAGTTTTTAAGTAGTCGAGTTATAGATTTTTTAACTTTTTCTTGTTGTGTTTCTTATTTGCAATGGCCAGAGAAAACTATACGTTAATGTTTTTACATTTTAGAACTGACATTTTCTTAATTGAATGAGTCCAATTGGAATTTTTTCTTTAAGTACAATTTAAATAATTTACATTCCAGACTTACTATATTATATTAATTTATTGAAGCTAACAAATGGTCTACTAGTCTCTGAAGAAGCGACTTTCGCGATAGTATGAGGATCTGCATTATGAATTTTGGAATGAAAGAGTTTATTTAATTCGTAAGTGTAAAAAGGTAATGCAAGCTTTCGTTCTAGTACATTACACTGATAAAAATCAATTGTATTATTATATTTTCGGCAAATACTTTCCGCTTCATAAGTTTCACATGTATTTTCCTACAAACTCAAACATATGTCCTCTCTGACTAACCTGATCTATGTTTCCAAAGGAAGGAACTTATAATTGAATTTCTGTTAACTGCACCCCGTTGACTGTTAAGTCTGGTCATAACTTGATCGCTCTATACGAATCCTTTGTCCAGCAACATTGTATTAGATTATTTCTATTGCTGTTTAAACTGTTATGTGTGTTGGTTATGGACTTATAAGAATGGCTTCTGGCTATTATTCTTAATGGTATTTTTAATATACCAACTCAAAGAGAATAAGCGAAGTTCTGGGTTTAAATATCATTATAGGTACTCAATAATAAATAGAAAAACGAAACTCATGAATTTTACTGTCTTTTTTGTATTAGAATTCAGCTACAGATTGGCACAAACGGTAGCAATGGGAATATTATAAAATTTAGATAGAGTATACAATTTATGATCATACTGTAAACAGTGTAGGTTAGCGGTATATATATTTGAGATTTCGCGTAAGTGTATACAGTGTAATATACTGACCGAACAATTTCATACCCAAAGTATCTACTTTAGCAAGGTGGTATAGTTTCGTCTTATAACTTTGGTTGTAAACTTACTACTACTTTTATCAAAGTTAATAATATAGGTTGTCGTTTAAAAAACTTTACATTTCAAATGTTTGAAATTTAAATATGAGAATTCTAATATATCTATTATTTTTCATACCAAAAACGTTTGTTTCTGTTACTCCACTTCCCATATTGATAAAAAGAAAATACCAATCACAAACTAATGCAATAAATCACAGAGTTAAACTATATGAATCACGGATTATCTCAATAAAAATAATAGTGTTACGTTTTGAGAATACAGGAAATAAATAAACGAATCTTATCGGCTTCCTGCTTTCTTTGTTTTAGGATTCCATTTTTTATACTTTGCCAATGATAAGTTGTGGATTTATTTGTGTTTATGTGGAGAGGTTAAGAAGTTATTATTGTTATTTATTTTCCATGATGAATGTATAAAAGTAAAGTAACAGAAGAAATTATTACGTGATTTCTTTAACGCAATAGATTTGATGCAAATACGATTTCCATAATTGTAATGCCAGAGCCATGCAAAGTATATTGCAGATGGCTGTAAAACAACTTTATATATCTCTTACTAAAAAAAAACGTGTGGCACTCGGGGACTGCCGCGGTAAAGCTATTGCATACCATTTTTTATCAACTTATGCAATTATATTATTTATTTATTTTTTATTTATGCAGTATGTATAATATTGTGATGACAAATACTAAACTATTAAATTAGTTCCAAAAATCGTCACTAGATGGCGTTGATCACTTTTTTTAAGCAGCGATGTTTCGTTACACAGCATACTATAAAAGATTTAAACTATTCCTAATAAACGTCTTCGCCATTGAACGGGTTGTTTAAAACACAGTATTTTCTTTGAACATGTACCTATACTTACGGGGCACACATGCGGTGAGTGTGGCATTATAAGGATATGATAGATACCTATACACCTATATACTTTTTCACAAACAGCTGCTTAAGCCGGACACACAGAGACAGACAGATTTCGGAGCAGCTCGTCAGCGAATATGTCTGTCTCTGTCTCTGTCACGTGTAGAGCCGAAGATAAATTTTATCTTGTAGATATTTATGCTTGATTATAATGTACACCATGCTTCAGCATTAGTGAGACAACCATTCAAGCATACTGATTATGGTAATACTTGCCTTGCCTGAGATTCTACTAGTTCCAGTGCACTTGATCTAAAATTAATACAATTGATCAGTCTACTGTCTTTGCTTATTTACATAGATTTGCATACATGCTCTGGAAACAGGCAAAAATTCAAAATAAATAAATAAATATTTCGGACATCTAATACACAACGCCATCTAGTCCCAAGCTAAGCAGAGCTTGTGTTATGGTACTTTTTTTCCGGTTCCGGTGTTCACAAATGTTAGACGCTTGTCAGAACGCTCTCCAGTTTATAATCGAAAAATTGTGTCAATACCGCAAAACTACTCACCTGAGTGCTTTTATAAAGTTTTATATATGAAAGTGTATTGAATAACAGTTGAAAACCATCGAAAATATAGCAGCCGAGCCTAAAATTCAAGTAAGATTCGCTTGATATTTGTCTATTAAGGAAGATTGAGGGTAGCTGTCATAATAAAAGTGATACAAAAGATAACGACAACGAAGTGTCATTGTTACCAACATAACAATAAAACGCTGCGTTCAGAAATCTAAATATATTTCTCGACTACTCCATAATCGATTATAAATATATATTGAGTATACGATTCTACGATTAGTTTATGCAAGATGACTTCAGAACTGTCACCAGAGATGTCACTGCTTTTAGCAAAAGTGACTGAACAACTAAATATCCAAACAAAGACTATATCAGAAACTATTACCGCAAGTGTGTTGCTAAAAGTTGAAGAAAAGATTAATCCTATTATTGAGGAAAATAAAAAATTGAAAATTGAAGTAGAAAACTTAAAAAATAAGATTGGAACCATTGAGATGAACGAGAAAAGAAACAATGTATTAATCCACGGGGTTGCAGAAACAATTGACGAAAAGTCAGAAGATTTGAGCAAATTGGTAATGTCTACGTTATCGGAAATTGATGTACAACTCAACCAGGGAGTAATCAATAGAATTCAACGACTGGGTAAAAAAGAACAGGAAGCTGGCAAAATTAGGCCCATCCTTCTCGCTACTACAACCTTACAGAAAAAAATTCAAATTTTAAAAAACAAAACAAAATGAAAACTGGATCTTACATTACTCAAGACTTGCCAAAGGACGTTTATGTAAAAAACAAACAAATGAAGTACAACGAAAAGAAAGAAAACGAGAAAAGAAAAAGGTCAGATACTCCAAGCCCACAAAACCCAAATAGTAAGGCTAAGAACGAGCCCAAAATGCAGAAACTCGATGCCTTTCAATACCTTCGAGGAAAATCACTCGCCCTATCGGAGAAAACTAAAACCAAACATTAGAAAACGAGCACCGAAAACCGGACAAGGACAAGAAAATAAAAAACAACTAGCAAAAAAATGTCTCCCACTACGGCTGGTCCCCGCGGGAGAACTAGACCAATACCCTCTAACCAAAAGACGCGAAGTTCTCAATATAGCCACTCTCAACACGAGAACTCTCAGGACACCCGAAAGTTTGCTAGAGTTAAAAAAAGCCCTAGACTATGTAAAATGGGATATTCTAGGCGTTAGCGAAGTGAGAAGACAGGACGAAAATATTGAGGAACACGAAGATTTCATTTTATATCATAAAGGAGGTATATGCGACCGAAGAGGCGTTGGTTTTTTGATTAAAAAATACTTAAAAAGCAATATCGAAGAATTTATTGGAATTTCGGATAGGATAGCGGTACTTAATATGAAGCTGCCGGGCTACAAAAAGTTGTGGTCCATTGTTCAAGTATATGCGCCAACTGAACAAGCTGAAACTACAGAGTTAGAATCTTTCTATGAAGCTATGTCTCATACACTAACAAACAATGCTAAAAACTACATCATCCTAATGGGAGACTTCAATGCTCAAGTGGGTGTCAAGATGAACAATGCTGAGTACGTTCTGGGAGAATTTGGATACGGCACGAGAAGCCGTAATGGTCAAAAACTAGTCGAATTTGTTATGGAGCACAATTTAACTATATTGAATACGATATTCCAGAAAAGATGTAAAAGTAAATGGACATGGCTCTCTCCTGGTGGTGCATACAGAAATGAAATCGACTACATCATAAGTAACTGTCCGAAAACATTTACAGATACTACTGTCATATCCAGACTGAACTTTAATACAGATCACCGTATGGTTCGCAGCTCTTTAAGGACACATCCACACAAAACGTCTCGAACTTTCATAAACCACAAAAGATCATGCAAACCAAGACACCCACAAAACATAAGTAACACTGAGTTTATAGAAGAAATAAAGAATATAACTACAGATACAAATATAGAAGCTACACAAAAATACAATAGATTGGAAAAGCTCGTGCAGAGCCACATGACTGAAAAAAAGGATAGAAATACTAATAAATACCAATCAAGCAAAGAAACCTTGCAACTAATTAATGAAAGGAAAGAGCTATTCAAGAAGGAAAAGAATAAGGAAAACCTAAAACACATAGCAGAAATAAGTAAGAATATAAAAACAAGCATGAGAAGAGATCGGAAAACCAAAAGACTGCAAACCCTAGAATACCATATACAAAGAACTGGAGCTGTGAAAAAAGCACTAAAGAAACTTCGAGAGGAAGGTAAAGAATGGATACCAAAACTCAAAAGAAAATCAAAGACTGTCACGCAAAGAAAGCGTATAAAAAATCTAGCAACCGACTTCTATCGACATCTGTACGAAAAACAAAACCTGAACACCGAACTATCGCACATACGGCAAACATCCACAGCCAATCTAGATCCAATCCCTACAATCTTACCTTGTGAAGTAGAAAAGGCTATCACAAGCCAAAAAATGGGAAAATCGCCCGGACCTGACAACATTACGAACGAACTGCTGAAAGGAACAATGGAAGAACTAATACCTGCTCTTACACACATCTTTAACGAGATACTTAGAACATGTACTATCCCAGAGCAATGGTCGACGTCGCACATCATTCTGATCCACAAAAAAGGCGACAAAGAAGATATAGAAAACTACAGACCTATCAGTCTGATGTCTAATGTGTACAAAGTATTTGCACAGGTGCTATTAGATAGAATCATCATAAAATTGGACGAACAACAACCAAATGAGCAAGCAGGATTCAGGAAAGGGTTTTCAACCATAGATCACATTTACACTGTTAAACAGGTCATTGAAAAGTATAAAGATACAATAAAACTTTATACATAGCGTTTATTGATTACGCAAAGGCATTCGACAGCTTGAGCCATGAATACATAGGGGACACTCTCATACAACAAGGAATACCAGTAACATACGTAAATATCGTTAAGACCATCTACGCAAATAGTAAAGCTAGAATCCAATTGGAATCACTGGGCAAAGAATTTGACATAAAAAGAGGCGTGAGACAGGGAGATCCACTATCCCCAAAATTATTTTCAGCAGTTCTCGAAAACATATTTCGTAAATTAAACTGGGAGAAATTCGGCTTGAACATAAATGGGTCGAGACTGAACCACCTCCGATTTGCCGACGACTTAGTACTCTTCGAAGAAAATCCAGCTAACCTTCAAGCCATGATCCAAAGCTTAAGTCAGGAGAGTCAGAAAATCGGTCTCGGAATGAACACTGTCAAAACCAAATTAATGACCAACTCAAAGAGAGTAGAGATAAGAATAAAAGATGAAACTCTGACATACGTGGATAGTTACATATACCTTGGTCAAATTATCTCATTCAAAGACCAAATTGTACAAGAAACAAATACGAGGATTGCAACAGGATGGAAAAAGTACTGGTCCTTCCAAGAAATCATGAAGTCAAAAGACCTAGGAATGGCACTGAAAAAGAAAACCTTCGAGACATGTATACTCCCATGCCTGACCTATGGGTGTGAAACATGGGCACTGACCAAATCTCTAAGAGAAAGACTTGCCAAATGTCAAAGGGCAATGGAGAGGAGCATGTCAGGCTCAAAAAGGAAAGATCGAATTAGCAACATCGATCTTCGTACCAAAACAAAACTGACTGACATTTTGGAAAGAATTGACCAACAGAAATGGAGATGGACAGGGCACATGATGCGTGATACGAGGGGAAAATGGAGCCAAGCAGTGACGGAATGGTATCCAAGAGACGGAAAGCGTAATCGCGGAAGACAATTAACCAGATGGGAGGACGAAATAAAACTAACAGCAGGTCCAAACTGGAGAAGGGTCACGCGCGACAGAAATCAATGGAAAAAGTTAGAGGAGGCCTTTGCCAACCGGCACGCCGAGATCAGGGATATCTTGTAAACCTAGTTGTAAAAAAAAAAAAAAACAAAATGTAAACCTTGTTTTCGGAATAAAGGGCTTATTATAATGTACACCATGCTTCAGCATTAGTGAGACAACCATTCAAGCATACTGATTATGGTAATGCTTGTCTTGCCTGAGATTCTACTAGTTCCAGTGCACTTGATCTAAAATTAATACAATTGATCAGTCTACTGTCTTTGCTTATTTACATAGATTTGCATACATGCTCTGGAAACAGGCAAAAATTCAAAATAAATAAATAAATATTTCGGACATCTAATACACAACGCCATCTAGTCCCAAGCTAAGCAGAGCTTGTGTTATGGGTACTAGACTACTGATACAAATACATATATAAACTTTTTTTTTTGTTAATACATACATATTATACAAAGAAAACATCCAAACTCCGAAACAAATATTTATAGATCATACAAACATTTGGTCCGACCCGGGAATCGAACCCGAGACCTTATGATCAGCAGTCGCACTCGCCAACCGCGAGACCAACGAGGCAGTCAAATGATTACTTAACCTAAATAAATTGAAAGTTGATTAAAACTGAGTAGACTCGATAGTTTTCCCTTAACGTTACTATACAGTTTTAAGTAGTACAAACCATAAATTAATTTTAGGATGAAAACGCTGTGATTCTTTTAGCTCTCAAGTTACTTGATCGATCATGCGGATAATCATATTTAATCAGTTTTCCTTTATTTCTATTTCTATATTGTCTATTATGACATTATTTATTAAACATCTGATACGTACCCATTACGAAAAGCAACAATTAAAATTTAAATAAGAAAAATATTTAATGAATTCTAATAAGACGTCTTTAAAGTTGATATGAGCAATGAATACTACAGAGGGCTTTGTCACTTCAGTTAGCTAAATCATTTTGTTAATATGTTATGGCATGCATAGGCCGGCTCGACCGGAGTGATACTACGGCCTCACAGAAAACCGGTGTGAAACAGCGGCTGCGCTGTGTTTCACCGAGTGAGTGAGGATACCGGAGGCCCAAACCCCAACCTCCCCCCCTTCCCTCTCCCCATCCCCCAAAGGCCGGCAACGCACTTGTGACGCCTCTGGTGTTGCGGGTGTCTATAGGCGGCGGTAATCGCTTACCATCAGGCGATACGTCGTTTACGATACTCTATTTCCAAATCTTGTAAAAAATCTTAAAGAAGATTGAAGCTTTTTTTTACTAACTGCTAAGAAACTTTACAGAAAAGCCGGTTATTACATAACAACATAAACTCTATCAATTTTAGTTAGTAGGGCTATGAATCATCATTACATTATATATGATTTAGTCGGCGTCAATACAAAGTTATCGGAACTGCTCCTATGACCAGGTACGACATAAATCATCGCATCAGCTCTGCGGTTTAGATCAACATGCAAATACCCTAATATAGGGTGTTGGGGTATTAACATGATGGAGGTATCGAAGTTTAGTTTGATTGGTTTATAGGTGATTAGCAGGAAAAGCACATTTGTCCTCATACAATCTATACTAATATTATAAACGCGAAAGTTTGTAAGTATGGATGGATGGATGGATGGATGTTTGTTACTCTTTCACGCAAAAACTACGGGACAGATTTGAATGAAACTTTACAGTAATATATAATTTATACTCTCGATTGTCGGCACTTGATGGAACTTGTTATAATACATTTTTGAATTAAAATCACTTGTACTTATTCCACTATTTTATTTTTGTTTACACCTGACCGGTTTCGCCTTATGGCATCATCAAAGGTTACTGATTATACAAAATAAAATATTCACATCTAAAACCCACCAACTGCGGGTACATGTAAATATCAGTGTGTCCGTGTAAGGAATTTTCCCCGAAATCAGGGAAATTGTATTTATCTCCACCTACGCTATTTGTTAAATTAGTAACTTACAGCTATACAAAGTCCCAGTTATGATATGAAATACTAATTACAAATAATATATTAATTTTAATAATTAAAATTATTAAAATCGACATTAATGCTGAAAAATTTTGAAATAAAATGATTATGTCATGTCCTCTTTATATTTAATGTCCAAAATTGTGTCATACTATATGTCTATTAAATTATATGTCAAAAATTCATAAAAGTCTTTAAATGTGTTAACTATACCCGTCTAAATTATACAAACTCCCCTTACAAATATTGTAGATGACATTACTTGAAATATTTTAATAGTGGTGAATTGTTGATATCTAATTGTTGATTTAACACCTTGTCCCGATTCCCTAATAACAACCTATTGATTTCTAACGCCTCCAAAGCAAGCAAAACATAA
This sequence comes from Diaphora mendica, assembly GCA_949125395.1. NCBI lineage: Eukaryota > Metazoa > Arthropoda > Insecta > Lepidoptera > Erebidae > Diaphora > Diaphora mendica. Next base: position 4,029,489 of record OX421331.1, on the reverse strand, counting down.
TAGGTAACAATATAGATAAGACTCCTATCGCAGAGAAAAGCGGGGTGTACGAACTCTCATGTGCAGTGTGCAACAAAAAATACATCGGCCAAACAGGCAGGGCTTTCCAGACCAGAATAGCAGAACATGCTAGGGGTTGGAGGCTAAAAAAGACGGAGTCCAATTTTGCGGAACATTTGCTGTCAGAAAAACATTCGTTCAATCCTAAATTGGACTTTAAAGCACTACATGTATGTGACAAAGGCAGAAAATTAACCGCTTTGGAGGCGTTAGAAATCAATAGGTTGTTATTAGGGAATCGGGACAAGGTGTTAAATCAAAAATTAGATATCAACAATTCACCACTATTAAAATATTTCAAGTAATGTCATCTACAATATTTGTAAGGGGAGTTTGTATAATTTAGACGGGTATAGTTAACACATTTAATGACTTTTATGAATTTTTGACATATAATTTAATAGACATATAGTATGACACAATTTTGGACATTAAATATAAAGAGGACATGACATAATCATTTTATTTCAAAATTTTTCAGCATTAATGTCGATTTTAATAATTTTAATTATTAAAATTAATATATTATTTGTAATTAGTATTTCATATCATAACTGGGACTTTGTATAGCTGTAAGTTACTAATTTAACAAATAGCGTAGGTGGAGACAAATACAATTTCCCTGATTTCGGGGAAAATTCCTTACACGGACACACTGATATTTACATGTACCCGCAGTTGGTGGGTTTTAGATGTGAATATTTTATTTTGTATAATCAGTAACCTTTGATGATGCCATAAGGCGAAACCGGTCAGGTGTAAACAAAAATAAAATAGTGGAATAAGTACAAGTGATTTTAATTCAAAAATGTACAGTAATATAGCTTACTAGCGACCTGCCCCGGCTTCGCACGGGTGGATTTCAGATGCCCCCGCCGACGACACGATTCGTGCATTTTAAATCTGTAATATCTTCGAATATATTCATTTAAATTAGATACTGTAAAGGACCATTTTGATCTATATTAAATGCACAATATATTTAATTTACTTAATGGTATAAGGATTCATTCTGTATTGCTTAAAATCACTTCGTAAATAAGCCATTATTTCTCGTAAAAAGAAAGAAATAAAAAATGGCTGTTGTGGGTTATCCCTAAGAGATAGACATATACCGTCGCGGACTTTTTTGTAGTACTTTTTAAGGTGTAAGGTGCAAAAAAATGTGTTTATTTGCTACATCACATTAGAAACCTCGAAAATTAACAGTGTTCCCATACTATATTATGCATTTATTATACATAAAAACCTTCCTCTTGAATCACTCTATCTATTAAAGAAACCCGCATCAAAATCCGTTGCGTAGTTTTAAAGATTTAAGCAAACAAAGGGATATAGGGACAGAGAAAGCGACTTTGTTTTATACTATGTAGTGATGATGATACATCAGAATAACACATAGGCTACTATTTGCCGCGATAACCGACATATACGTGGGCGGAGCATACACTACACTACTCTATTTATTTGAAAGTGTTAACAGAGACGTATAAATCCTTCAGAAAGTTTTACAATTACATCTTCAGGCTACCAAAAAATTGTATTATTATAATATTGACGTGTAAATTTGCCTAGTGGTTAGTGGTTTAAACAATTGCCGATTCCAAATTTAATTGGGAAAGCTATGATCATGACATGACATTCTATGAAATTCACTCACTTATAGAGTTAGCTGATGGGCGCTCGTTCTTTGGAAGGTAAGGCAATAATTTCATAAACAGTTACAGCTCTAAAAGTATACTCAATACGCACGTGCAGCAAAAATTAACTCAAACTCAAACTCAAAAAGATGTTATTCAAATAGGCACTTATTTTACAGGCACTTATGAATAGTCAATATTTAATATTTAAAAACAGAGTGATTCAAGTCGCCAGTTCCAAGTGCAGCCTACCTTTCATGGAGAAGAATCTGGCAAGAAACTCCATTGCTGCTCCTTTTAAAAATAATAATACGGTTTACAATTTTTTTTTCACTAAGAGACTATATTGATAAAATCCAAATAGCACTTTCACTCACTTACCGTGGGAGAGCCACGCTTCGGCATGCATGTGCCGGCTCGACCGGAGTGATACCACGGCCTCACAGATAACCGGTGTGAAATAGCGCTTGCACTGTGTTTCACCGAGTGAGTGAGGATATCAGAGGCCCATATCTCAACCCCTTCTCCCTCCCCCCCCCAAAACCTGGCAACGCACTTGTGACGCCTCTGGTGTTGCAGGTGTTCATGGGCGGCGTTAATCGCTTACCATCAGGCGATACGTCTGCTCGTTTGTACCCGATTACAGAAGAAAAAAAGAACTAACACTAAAAATCTTGTAATTTTTACTAATATTTTGTTATATACTCACAAATACTCCCTACGTCTTTCTTATTGCATACTTATCCTGACAAAATTCACTTAATGACCACGACAAAATCTTCACAACACAAGAAAGAATGCATCCGTGACAGCTATCCTCACAAGGTATTTCAATTAGATACATTTGTCTTGCAATCCGACAGTGCGACGTACAGAGTTTAATTAAACCGGTAAATATCGTCAAATACTGACCGTATGTGGATGAAAACATATTAGTGGTGGAGGTAACAGAAGATGAAATAGATATTATCTGCAACTGTGCGCATGGTCTAGTGGTTTAAGCGGTCGTCACGACGCTTCCTGCTTCGGTAAGTGTTGTGGGTTAGAATCACACATGGGACAATAGTTTGTCTGATACACAAATTGTTGTTCTGAGTCTGGAATTTTTTTGTGTCCGTTTCATATATTGTTGTAAAGTCCCTCGCGACACAGGATATAAATTCCTAGTGAGGGAGTTATTTTTTAAAATATGTATATATTTATGTTGAATTACTAACTAAGAAGAATAAGCAATCATATGTTTTTACAAAATATGTTTTATATGTAAATATTTTAAGGTGTTTCATCAATTACATTTAATCTCTAGAACAAATTATAGTATGCAATATTTATTATATAATACCTTCAAACGTTCCAGAAAATAGTGCACTCGAACTCAAAGACAGAAACGCACTCTTGACTTCATAGTTCAGGTATACATGACTATAGTATCGTAATTTAGTAATGGTAATTTGTTTGGTTAATTGGTTAATCTTGTATCAAATATAAAAAAATTGAAAGAATTAAGTATATTTGAAAAATTAATTTGTTTTTGTATCAAATATAATTTTGTTTTGAGAGGGCTATGCTCGGCGTTTCTCTAAGGGACCGTATCAGAAACGAGGTGATCCGGCAGAGATCCAGAGTCATCGACACAGCCCACAGGATTAGCAAGCTGAAGTGGCAGTGGCCTGGCCATATTTGTCGTAGAACTGATGACCGTTGGGTAAACGGGTTCTTGAGTGGAGACCGCGTCTCGACAAACGTAGTGTAGGACGTCCACAGGCCAGGTGGAGAGATGATTTGCGCAATACGGCTGGCAGGAGCTGGATGCGAGTAGCCGAGGATCGAACTAAGTGGCGTGCAATTGGAGAGGCCTATGTCCAGGAGGAGATGGGCGGGACATATTGCACGAATGAGTAGCGGAAGGTGGACTCGAAGGCTGTTGGAGTGGTGCCCGAGGCCACATACTAGACCGAGGGGTAGACCACCAATGAGATGGAAGGACGACATCAAGGGACATGCAGGTCATGATTGGATGTCGGCGGCTCAGGACCGTCAGAGGTGGAAGAGTATGGAAGAGGCCTACGTCCAAAACTGGATAGAAAGAGGCTGAGATAGATAGATAGATAGATGTCCAGCAGTGGACTGCGATAGGCTGATGATGATGATAATTTTGTATTGAATATAATACCAAACAGTCTATAAGTTTTCCTATTATAATATGATACTATTTTTACTGATACTAAAACACACTTACATAAATATTTTATAATTATTACGCAAAATAGTTTTTATAAGTATAAATAACTAGGCATTATTAATATTAACAAGTGGTGGACCAGTGGTCGGAATTGGACCATAATTCAATATATTTTTTTAGGTTTCCGCACTCTTCGTTCACAAAAACTTTAACCATACCAAATTTGATACTCCTCCATTCGCATAACTTTCGTAAAAAAGGGGTACAACGTTTTACTTTACGCATTCATATATATAGTTACTAATCCTCACATTTATCAGTTCTTATAACGTCTTATTATACATCATGCTCTCTGTATGTTATTACAAAAGTACACGACTAAAGCCTCTGTTTAGATTGATACTCCTTAATAGACTTAAATTATACCACCACAATCATACCTTAGCTTAAAAAAAACAATACAACACATGCCTGTAACCGCACTGACGTGACTCATCGCAGCTCTTACCGTTAGTGATGCGACACGCTTTATTAAATATTCATAATCGCTTTTTCTGCAAACACAAATAAACTGTGTGGTAAACGGTACGTAATTAATACAGGGAGTGTTTTATTTTCACTGTGTTATTTCTGGGAAGCAATGGTTTATTTGGAGTACATGTTTTAAAACTGTAAGAGGCTTTATAGATAGTTGATAATTGTAATAGTTTTATAGAAATAATAATTATATGTTAACGAGTAGTTCAATAATAAATTAGAAAATTATGTCTATAATTATTCTAACTGATTATTTCATCATAGTCTTTCAAATAGCTTAAAAAATATTTTTTTCGGGACCTTCTGTACATAAAAAATATTAAGTATTATTTTTCGAGTATCATACTCCTTTACAATTAAGTACAAAGGATTTTCTGGGCGTATTGATATTTAATTATGTATTTGAGGTTTTATGATGATGATTTCAATAAAATTAAACAACTTGATTATCTTAATAAAACATTTGATGTAGTGGTTTATAGTCATGGTGTAGTTTTGAAAATAAATAGAGTAACGTTTGCGTATTGTCTTTATTAAAAGCTTGCATAAAAACTAGCATTTAACTTCTGTAGACACCTAACAGACGTATAAATTACCTACTATGAATAATGGAAAAAATGATTGACGTATTTTGCAACACGGAATGTCAAACTGTCAATTAGCTCATTATTAAATTATACAAGAGGTTAAGGCTAAGGGGAAGTATATTGGAAGTTTCTTCGCTACATAAATGCTATTTATTATATCGACCGTATTAAAAGTGCTCAAATATTTTTATTAATATGAAAGATTTTAACCTCTAAATTGGCCAGTATAGATTTCATACAATAATATTGTGTAATATAGATATCTTTTTTTAACTTAAACCGACTAAAACGACGCAGTGTTCTGTCATCAGATCTTGTGCTGGGCAGGGCCTCAGATGTACCTTATGTATACTAGGAATTTCTGTAACCTGCCACATCTGCCTGGGTCTATCACATACACATTTAGGTGTACATGCAGTGCTTTTTTATTATGTAACAAGATAATTATAATCATATCAACCAATCGCCGTCCACTGCTGAATGAAGAAAGATATGAGTTTTTGATCTTATATATCACTAAAAAAGAGTAATAAAAACTTAATCAATCATTAATTTCGATTATCGATATTATATAAGTCGATTACCATCACTATCGTTAAAGGGTGACCGTCGGCGTGTCGCCGCGGTAACGAGGGCGTTACTAGCGATAGGGTTAGCAGTTAATAATACTTATTTTATGAATTCTATTTGTCGTTTGGATACATATCAGTAAATAACATAATGTTTCCTTACTTCCCCCGTCAACTAAATATACTTTTGCAGTTCAGCAATCAAAAGTTTGAGCTCTTTGGTCGCTATCCTATGGTATCTTCTGGATAAAGTCAAATATGATAGTCGAAGAACAACTAACATGTTTTTTGTTTTGTTCTTCCTAGCCTTATCCCAAGATTATTTGGGGTCAGCTACTAGTTCACCTGGTTTTACCTGAAGAATATCAGTTTTTACACGGAGCGACTGGCATTGGACCTCCGCAACTATTACTACTACTACTAAGGGTAGAAACTGAATTCTAAGATTGAAACTAGTGTCAGTATATTTGAGGGTACTGACTTCTCAAATAACGATTGCCATAGATGTTCATGGCAACCGGGACCGACGGCTTAACGTGCTCTCCGAGTCACGTGCGTGTTTTGTAGTTCACCGCCAAACTTCCATACTCCGGGCTGGTGGTAATAAGAATTTCATAACGAAAAACCCAATACATTACTTTGGCCCCACTCGGGAATCGAACCCGAGACCTCTCGATTGGCAGTCGCATACGCGAACCGCCAGACCAACGAGGCAGTCAAACAAGACAACAAACAAGAACAATTAACATGTAACTGAACGAAATTTTACTGGACTTCCAGGAACTGCTTACTGCTCAACACTTTCAATAAGGTCAAATATTTTAAATTTAGAAGTTTGTGAGGATGGACGAAAGAATGTTTGTTACTCTTCTTCGCAAAAACTACTGAACGGATTTAGACGAAACTTTACAGTAATATACACCAGAATAACACATAGACTACTTTTTACAGCGATAACCGACATACACGCTCTCAAGCCTCTTTCATGTAAATGGAGAAATATTATTAATTGATTTTACAAACCAAAACAGTTTATGTTATTAAATATTCTCAGCTTTTAATCTCAGTAATTCATATTTAATTCCATGAATGCTGTATTGATCTTAATAACTAGGGTTAGTTTTTTTCAAAGTAAAATTTTGATTCAATATAGATAGTATTTTACAATAAAAACACTTGAAATATCACTTTTATTACGTAGCAGCCCTAAATTGTAGAGTAGGGTGGTAGAAATATGCGACTAGGGGAACTATATTGTCCGCGACGATATATCAACGTTGAATATCAATGCGTGGACATCCATCGCATTTCTGGCCTTGTTGGGCATAATTCTGTTATTGTGGCCATTTCTTTACTTGATCACGTGATTATGAAGATCAATGGATTGACGTCAGTGCTGAATGAGAGAATTGAGTTGTTTGAAGATGCTCTTTTTGGTTGTTGATGATATTGATGGCGTTTGTCAGCTTGTTAATAAATATTAACTACTGGCGAATGGGAAAGACGTTTTTGTGTATCAACTGTCAGGTTTTCATGGTTTTTTTAGTATACTGACTTTTGGCCGCGGCTTCGCTGGCTAGAACACTGAACTCTGGATAACTCTTTTTACAGGAATTAGAATTTATCTATAACTATCAACACAGTGGTATTTTAATGTAACTTTAATTACTAATTATTTGAAAGTTTCAAATCAGTAAAAAATATTTGTTGCCAAACTAGTAACGTGATAAACTACACAATTTATCGTGAGATAAATCCAACAATTTCCGTTACAATTTAAACAAATAACTAATCTACATTAGATCTTATTATTTTGAAGCTTTTCTATTATATCTATACACCTGTGTTTGATCTTCACATATAAATTAAACCTTTTTTGGACAAAAATTACATTTATTTGAAGGCCAAAGGTGATCAGATATATTTTTATCATGAGATGTCAAAGTTCAAAGAGGGGTAAGTAATTTTTAAGGGGTCTGTTATAATTGTTCTAAAAGTCCTAATCGGTGCGGTTGGTATAAATACATGCAATGTTTTAAATTTACTTTTAAAACGGTTACTTTCAAAATGTATTTAATGCTGGTGGTGGCTCAGCCAGCGTATATGTCGGTTATTGCGGCAAATAGTAGCCTATGTGTTATTCTGATGTATTAGCTATATTACTGTAAAGTTTCATCCAAATCCGTTCAGTAGTTTTTGCGTGAAAGAGTAACAAACATCCATCCATCCATACTTACAAACTTTCGCGTTTATAATATTAGTATAGATATAGATTTGAGTTTGAGTTTAGGAGTTTGACACAGTAAAAAAGGGAAATGCAAGTGCGTGGGGCTCTACGAAATTCTTCGTCTGGTATTAAAACTGTCGTCGATATTTGACCATTTTTTTTTTTTTTTTAGCTTTTTGCACTCCTCGTTCATATAAACTGTAACTGTGCCAAATTTGAAACTGCTCCGTTTGCATAATTTTCTTTAAAAAAATACCTACATTTTCACGTGTTAATACTCAATGGGTATAGTAATAAATAGGTATTCAGATGTTGGTTGGACCAGTATGATAGTTCTTTGGAAATTGGCACTGGAATAAGGTACCTACGTTAAACTGGCGTAACCTCAAAGCATCGTAAAATGCTGCAAATTTGTTGTTTATAAATATTTGTTACCGGAGCCCAGATGGAGTTTCTTGTTGGTTCTTTTCACAGAAATCTAATAGATTTCTGTGGTTCTTCTCCACGCGAAAGACATTTGAGAGAATCGAGCAATTAAAAAAAGTTATTTCAATTTTTTATTTATTTATTTTAACTAAAGTCATTAATGTGACGTTTCGAAAGTTGCTGAAAAGGCCTACTTGAAATAAAAGCTATTTGATTTTTAAACCCTCCTTCTTCTGATTCTAGAGGAAAGGACTCCTGGCCCGGGTCCTCCTCAGAGCAGGGCAGCTGAGACCGGTCGCCGGGTGGTTTTTACTGGAATAACCACATACCTGGCTGGCTCCTCAGTCCCCGAAGAACCGGAGATCCGAAGGGACTTTCAATCCCTTTAACCAAAAAAGAAAAAGGGGAATTGACTCCACGGCCATTGACGGCCACGCACTTGTGACTTTCGAGTTGCAAGTCTCCATGGGCACTGGTAGTCACTTACCATCAGGTGGTCTATATGCTCGTTTGCCCCTTTATACCGTGAAAAAATATTTGTGGGAACCTCCACATACAGCGCAACAACAACATAGCATACATACAGCGCCATCCACCGATGATACATCGAACTATGGAGTAACGAAGGAAACGAAGAAACTACCAATCCTGAATCGCGCAATAGAAGCTTTCGCGCCGATTATCATTTATATATATACAACTTCCCAACATTAACTGTTGGGCCGTGGCCCGCTAGGCATGATCACTTTTAAAAGATACTGAGATTATTTAACGGTCCTAATTAATTATTGCATTTTCATTTCAACCTTCATCACTTTACTGTTTTTCCTTCATTACGGAAGGGTTTTGACTAATTTATTTCATAGCTTAGCGACTACCTATTACTAACTCTACTTAATAATATAATCGATTTCAGAAGAGACACGATAGGATGATAGAAGGAAAACGATAATTTGGGACTAGGATTTACTGGATTGAAAATTTTTACTGAGATTGCATGTACCTAGCTTGAGGAGAATATCTGAACAACGATTAGAAAGAAATTCAAATAAAAGCCTACATTGACCATTACGATGAATCTAAACGCTTTTAATTAATCCTTTTAATATTTGGATCTTTTTACGCATCTTTATAGATTTGAATTAATATTATTAAAAAATCCCAACCTTATCACTCTTAACACTTACTGAAATACTCAAACAATAAGACTTTGAATATATTATAAAATAACAATATAAGTAACAGAAGATCATAGAAAAAAAATCAGAAGAACTCATGCTAAAACAAATTGGCATATTTGTCTTCATTCCCTTACATCAAACGGCCATTACAGGCAACTTACAAGCAATTCTCACCATTAAAAAACTATTTAATACGCAAGGCAACAATGCAAAAATATTTATTGCTATTTTGGACACGTATCTGTTAACAAAACTATCTACGTCTAGTTTGAAATAAAAGAAAAAATAATATTGAACAACTGACCCCTTTCTTTTAAAGGGTTGAATGGAACATGTGTAATCTGCTTTATTTATGGTCAATTATGTCCTGCAAACAGACTTGCTGAATTATGGAATATTAGAACTGTTATGTTATTCTATGGACTATGTCCTGTTTTGTTCTATCCTTGCTTAGTGGAGTCTCTTATTAATATGTAAAAAAAAAAAAAATGAAATTATATTTTTGAAGGGAAATTAACTACCTAATATTCGTTCGTTTTCTTCAACTTAACAGAACGGGATTTGTATCAATGAGTACATTTTAAATATATAAAAACTCCCTTGTTAATAAAAATATACCTATGTTTTTAATTGACATGTATTATAGAGTAACTATCTGCAAAACATGAATCTCTACATTTTGCTCAAAAATTTTATAACATACAATTAACTATCTATTAACTATCTACCAACTACATTTTGCCTTCTCCGAAAAAATTCAAATACTTATCAAGCTTATTGTATATATATACTTTTTGATATTTTACAATTTTATGTAACTTAATCTAGTGCTAGGAACACCATCATAAAATAATCTAAAAGTTATTTTTAAATTGTATAACAAATTTTTTTTTTTATTAAATAACAAACCGTCGACTCAACTCCTTTCTCACACAATGACAACTTACTAAAAATTTGTACCCGTAATTCAACAACATTGTTAAAAATAAAGGTGGCAACTTAAAGCGACCATGTCGCATTTTATAGGACTAGGTTTGAGGTCATAAATTCTATAGTTTATGACCTAGAATTAATGCACCAACCTCATTACTTGCCATTCTTACATCCTATCTTCACGGGGTCTTTGTGTGGGTCAAGAAAGAGTTACGAGTGTGAATGACATGGGGGAGCTTGAAAGGGCAGTGTTTTTGTTCAACGAGATTAAGATTTCAGGTACCTTAGTAGGGGAGAATCACAGGTAGATACAAAAATATAAGTGCTTCTCTTTGTATATTAATTAAACGCGTAACAGTATTCCATTTCGTCGATTATTAAACAGCGGTAATACTAAGTGGTTCAATAATCTGCTTCAGCAATAGACATGCTGGTACTTAGAGCAACTTACGAAAAAATGCAAGACTTGTACAGTAAAATATTTGATTACCGAATTAAATAACATGTATACTGATAAACGAAAACAGATCATACATTTGACAGTAGTATTTATAGATAAACTACGCTACTTTTCGTCAGTATCGTACAAGTATCGACATTTTATACGATACTGACGAAAAGTAGCGTAGTTTATAGCATAGTTAGTGCGTATCGCGTGTGTTTACTTGGAACAACGCGCCTTTTTTCTGCTTCAACAAGAACAAGGCGGAGCGTTATCTACCTTTTTTATTTGATCTAAGATGTTAAATAGTAAAATAAAGTCGGCCTAGTTTTAGACTTCAGTCAATTAACATGTCAATTATAAGCAACAATAATAACCACATGTGTATTAACAACTAAATCTTAAAATCAGTCACACTGAGCAACAAAGTCACAGAGTCACATCTCGAAAACCATTAAAATCAGCCTGTAACGTATCATACATACAATGTAGACACGCACTAAAATAACCGGTTGGTGCACAACAAAACGCAACTATCTATTGAGGAGATCACGCTTATTGCCTTGTTTAATAAACATTGCAACAGTGTTGATTATAGTCCAAAACTTGTTTTAGCTCCTTTTGAGTTTAGCCCCTTTAAAGTGACAAATGTGCAAAAAATCAAAACTAACAATGAACGATAACCAGAAGTATATTTTAATATCCTTGTTACAATATCGCACTTGAATCAGTTACATTTTTAATGGACGATAAATAAGTTGAAGCTATAGTACTCGATGAGAAAGTTATTAATTTAGACAAATTTTTAGTGTGTAAGTACATTGTTAATTGAGTTTATGGTTGTGAGAATTTTCGTCGTATAAATTTAGTTTCTTGATCGACGTGTTTGATTTTATTAACAGGTACATAATGACATGTCTTGACGCTGTTATAACATAACTGTAATGTTGTGAACATGTATTTTAAGTACAATCCTGAACCATTATAAAATCAGTACTTACTCAGCAGTACTGTACTGTTCTTGTACTCATTCAACATTTCTGGCTTTGCAGGGATATAATAGGTCTTTACCTATGAAATTGCCGTTTTGTATGCAATAAGTGAAAGTACTTATTTTTTCAAACTTTTTTATTTTTGTTATTCGAAGTAATCACCCATGCAATCGACGCATCTTTGCCAACGCATTGGCAGTTTATTGATGCCCTTCTTGTAAAAATCAGCTGGACGGGAGGCAACAATCTCTTCAAAGGCATTTTGTACTGCCTCTCGGGAATTGAATTTTTTACCCACTAAAAAGTTGTCTAAATTTTGGAAAAAGTAATAGTCGGTAGGTGCAAGGTCTGGTGAGTATGGCGGATGAGGGAGAGCTTCCAAACCCAGCTCTTGCAGCTTGGAGACTGTCTGTTGCGCAGTATGGGGTCGCGCGTTGTGGTTAAGGAGCAGTGGGGACGACCGATTGACCAAAGCTGGTTGCAGATGTGCAAGCTTCTCCATCATTCTCTCCAGTTCTTCACAGTACACATCTGCATTAAGGCTCATACCGTTTTGTAAAAAGCTGTGGTGAATCACACCCGCACTAGACCCCAAACAGTGACCATCACCTTTTTAGGGGTCATTTTTGGTTTAGGGCATTGCTTTGGTGCTGAACCAGGGTCTAACAAACTTGCTGAGCGCTTTCGATTGTCGAACAGAATCCATTTTTCGTCGCACGTAACAATTCGCTTCAAAATTCCTTCATTTCTTTGCCCGTTGAGCAGCGCAAGTCAGGTCTCGACGCGTACGTTACGCTGGCGATCGTTAAGGTCGTGGGGCACCCATCTATCAAGCTTTTTTACCTTGCCGATTTGTCGCAAATGGATCAATATTGTTTTGATGATTACATTAAAAGCTGCTGCTAGCTCAGCTGTAGATTGAGTTTCATCAGCTTCCACAGTCGCCTTTAATACATTATTGTTAACCAAAGTCTCCGGACGACCACGAGCTTCATTTTTCAAGTCAAAATTTCCAGAACGGAACCGGGAACCAAAACGGGTTGTGCGTTCGTTTGTACAGTTCTCTCCGTAAACGTTTTTGATGTTACCTGCCGTTTGTGTCGCGTTGGTGCCACGACGGAACTCATATTCCATAATTACACGAATTTTTAAAGTATCCATTATGACGAAAATGTTCAAATGTAATGAAAATACAACGCTAATCAAAAAACAAAAGACTGAGTTTGTAAATAGAATGCCATGGTTTTAAAACAAAATTAATTTGAATTTAGAATACAGAGCCATTAAAAACTTTTTTTTTATTTAAAATGACCAGTACTGAAGAACGGCAATTTCATAGGTAAAGACCTAATATCAACCTATCGCGGTCCACTGCTGAAGGAAGGTCTCGCCCAAGGAGCACCAACTATCCCGGGCTTGTGCAATCTGCATCAGTCCGCTGCCAGCCACCTTCTTCAAATCGTTTGTAAATCGTACCGCAAGAATAATAATAATAAATATCTTTATTGTACACTAGATTAATTACAAGGTTAACTTAAAACTAGGGAAGTAAAAGTGCTTAGCGCTCCGAGAAATTCTCTTAAAGGTAACTATCGGATGGAAAGAAAAACAGGAATGAAAAGTGTAGGGTAGTGCCGAGTTTATTAGAAAAGTTAAATTAAAGTAGCATATATACATAAAATAATAGCAACACGTAAGAATTGGAATTGATATTGATTAACAATACAAATAAAGTCAACGAATAAATAGAAAAACACACTTATGTACGATAAAATAACTATTAATTAGTCTTCTTTTTACAACCCTCTCTCCCGTATTTCATGTGCTATTCTATAAACAGGAAGCAAAAAATATAGGGCCAACATTAAACCGTTTTAAAATATTGGCTTCATTTTAGAAAGATCCGTTATGCCCATCAGATATCATATTACACGTTCCACTAAACATTAAACGATATTTTAACACAGTAGAACAATGATCTCACATCATTAACACTGAAATGGTCAAATAATGACCATGAATAAATGATACACTCAGATTAGGGTCTCAGACAAAAGGACCCTAAAGGTGTTTCACAAGGAGAACGCTTGGACCAGTATTATATTAATTATACGTGACGGAACTGTATCACAATATGGCTTTAGATTGATGCGTTTTATTGTGATACTCTCTAATGATTGTCATTTCATATTGAAAGCGGTTGTCATTGAGTTTTTTTTTTGAGATGTAAAGTCTAAGGGGATAACTTCGTATGAAAGATATTTTGTGTGATTATTAATAGTTATAAATTATATGTCAGACAAAGTATTTGGTGAAAGAACGTCTAAGGAATATGACCCTGATGCAGTGTCGCATTAAATTCTGCGCACTTTATACAATTTATACTTAAGTTGCAAGAAACTTGGATAATATTAAGGAGCAAAGTTCATCATTAAACAAAAACAAACAATATTTTGTGGCTGTTTGAATAAATACATGTATGGACTGATTAAAATACGCACGCACGAACGGGCCGGCTCGACCGGGGCGGTACTACCCTCGCACAGAAAATCAACGTAAAATGACAGCGTGCTGTCGTGTTTCGTTGGTGAGTGCGAGACCGGAGGCCCAATTAGTCTAGTCAACAAGTTCCAAACTTGTTGACTAGACTAAAAGATGCAGCAGCATCACTAGGCCGCCATGGTGTGGGTTGCCATGCTGCATTGTCTGCATTCGCAGTGAGCATGGTGACCACCACTCTTGGATTCTGCTTATGCTTTCCATCAGGCAGAGTAGAGTCATTTTGGCGGGCCAAACATAAAAAAAAAAAAAAAAAAAAAAAAAAATGAAATACTTCAAAATTAAACTAATATTATAAACGCGAAAGTTTGTAAATGTGGATGGATGTTTGTTACTCTTTCACGCAAAACCTACTGAACGGATTCAGATGAAACTTTACAGTTATATAGCTTATAAACCAGAATAACACATAGGCCACTATTTGCCGCGATAACCGACATATACGCGGGCGGAGCCGCGGGCAACCACTAGTAAGCAATAAATTTAAAAAGTCAAAACGGAATGAAATATAAAAATAATACAGATATACAACCAAATATTTGTAAATAGTTAGTGCGGTAGATTAATGACCCTGTTAAACAATCCGATGCTGAGAATTTGTCAGCTATAGAAATTCGACTGACATGTGTCCTAAATACATCAAATGAGAACCATGACAAACAAAATCAAAGTGACTCACAATCACGATAATTTTAATCCCTTATACTATGACCCTATGGATCGAGAGTTTTTTAGGAGCACGACAAAAGATAAACGCCAGCAGTTCACAGGTCATAATGTATTCAAAATATGCATTGTGTGTGGTACCTTTTGAAGGTATTTAAACAATGATGTTCAAGCATCCTTTTGTGAGGTTTAAAAATATTGGTCCCTTTTCAATGAAGAAGCGATGGACAATAATTTTGAAATGGACCATTAAGCTGATAAAATCCGTGATATAATTAAGTTTTTTTGCTGAATGTTTGATGATTATTATCTATCTAATATTTCAGATGCGAGTATTGTTGTTGAAGAAGTCATTTAGACACTCTTGTTTGAAACTATTCGTTGAAGAATAAATGAAAACAAAAGCAAACCAGAAGTCATCATCATTAACAGATTTTAATGCGCCACTGCTGGAAATAAGCCTGTCCTTACCGTGGGAGAGCCAGACTTCGGCATGAATGGGCTGGCTAGACAGAAGTGGTACCACGGCCTCACAGAGAACCGGTGTGAAACAGAACTTGCACTATGTTGCGGGTGTTGCGGGTGTCCATGGGCGGCGGTATTCGCATACGCGATACGATACGATAGGCGATACGATTGCTCGTTTGCTCCTTATTCCATAAAAAAAGGAGGTTTGTCCTACTATACCACGCTGGCCAGACGGGTTGGTATAGGGTTTGTTTAAATTTTTCCTTCTTTTTATAGTGCTGTTTATTCCCGTAGTCGCACTCTGTATTCCCAATCCGTCACCACACGGATAACCAGTAGTACCTAGCAAAAGTAACAAAATATGAGGAAAAACTAAAATGGAAGAAGACGAAACAATTTTCAATAAAATATGATGAATAGTAATTGAAAATGACAAAAGCATACGTTTCGTGTGCTGCAAATTCTCGTCAGCAATTCTTGCTGCGTCATAAATACATCTAAAACTTGAATTATTTTCAATTTTTTTTTTTAAATTACTTTTTGGAGTGAAGCAATTGTTTTTTGTTTTTCGATTTTGTGAAGGAGGTTACAGGACCACACAGGGAGAGTCGACGTCAAAATATGTCACCGCTTTTGGACTGCTTTCTCCGCGTGGAGTGAAAAAGCAGTCACACATTTTCGACTCTTGCATTGCAGATGTTCGAAATAATAAATTAAATTAAAAAGCTTTTTAAAAACAAGCTTTTACTGGAATGCCTTGAGACGAATCAAACGAGTCCAAACTCGATGATGTTGCGACGTTTCTTTACAGAGTTCCTATGGCCACCTTATAGCTCCAGCATCACATCAGCTCCATATCATTATTACATTATGTTGTCACGCTGTATACATATTCTTGCAAAATTTCAGCAAAATCGGTTGAAGGTATCTGCTTCAAAATTGAGTTGCAAGATTCCACCCGAACATACAAGCATACATACATACATCGCAAGTTAATAAAAAGCTTATAATAATGGCCTTGCACATACATAGCTTGTTCTAAACTGACCAGATCCTGTACTATGCTCCTGAGGCGGCGGTTGTCACGGCTTACTAACAGGCGACTCATGTGATTGACCACCTAAACCATTTGATAGTAATGTAATATTTTTAGTTTTTCGTTTGACTATCTCTACGCTTAGTAATACCCATTCTTATAAACATTAAGTGCTCGCAAAATTTACTCTCTTTCATAAAGGTACAGGTAAATAACACGATAGGAAGAAGATTAACATTTACGATATGCACATTGTTACCTTTAAAGAAGCAAGATTTTCTCGTCTTGGTATTTTCTCCTTATTTTCTTACCAGTAATTTCGCTGGTCAGCTAACCGTGCCGGACAATGGGAGCCACTATCTGCCTTATAGCCGGTGTATATAGCCTTATTCACGTACATTACGACAGTTCTTACGTACACTATTTGTTTCATCCCCATACAAGCAATAAGATGCTCTGAAAAGAATATTATTTATGGGTGTAGAAGTATAGGGATGGGAAAGTTCTCGAAACTGATCGAGACTTAAATTGAAGTTAAGAAAGTCATAATACTAATATATAAAAGTTATCATACGTTTTCGCTATTGTGAGTACAAAAGTGAAAAGGTACACATTAAAACGCTCACTATGCTCTTTCAAATTAGCTTTTAAAAAAGTCATTTGTTCTTTTTCCACTTTGTGTCTTTGTAAGCAGTGAATTTAAATGCAGAATTTTTGCTGCAAAATTATTATTTTTCTGAAATTGACGGTCATCAAATTTTAGGCTTACTATTGTAGCCTGAGAGTGACAGATGAGGTCATCTGTCACCCTAGCAGAAGCCCGGGTACGCGCTATACCTACAAACCGAAGGTGGCCCGAGTTACACCGGGGTTCCAGGATTTTCCTTTCTAGTGTGTACCAGGTTCCCCGGCTCCTCGTACCCGAGACGGCGTGCGGTTTTAGTCGAATCGAGTCTGACATGCACCCGGAGGTGGTATACGAGGGGACTTCCGCACGGGAATAAAAAAGGCTTACCATTGTGAGATTTCAAGAATTGGGTGTACTCTTGACTATTTGAAAGTCACAAAATATGAAACAGAAACATATGTCCAGAAGCATAACTAGCATTGTAGCACATCACTAGAGTATAGAGGTAATATTAAGCTTGGAGTAAAAATTCTACGTTCCGTGCGCAGGATGTCAACATAAATTGTGTCTTGTAAAAGCAAGCTAATGGCATATGATTGTGTACAACTGATATTAAAGAATTTTCTTATGATACCAAAAGAAAATCTTTTCTGAAATATATACTGAAATATTAAGCTTGTTTGTTGTACGGTTTTCCTTATTTTGGGTGTTATAGTTTTTTAAACATATATACTTGTTAAAACTAATTGTCTAAGTACATATTTGCTGTTAATACACTTTCCTTGTCTTATTATTTTATTTTATTATAAAGATGGTGTGCAAACTTTGTAAGGTTGTAGGGGGTTATCTGTGGATCTATTGAACCGATTTTGAAAACTCTTTTACCAATAGAAAGGCACAGTATATATTACCCCGAAAAATGATTACCGCGATATTCGACAAACATGCGGGCGGAGCCGCAGGTAAATTTTCGGGAGAGATTTACAATGAACATTTTATACTTACAATTATATAGATGTTTGATGTTTCAATCATGATGTTTTTTTAAATAACGATCCTTATTTTCACCAGAAATATTAATTTGTTTACACCTATAAACTTCAAATATATTATTTCTGAGTCATAAACTTAAACCATCGTTGAGATAAGTAATGTAGTGAGTGCAATTTATAGTCGTAAAAATTGCCAGAAACCTGACACACTGACGTATAGCGTTTGGTCAGATTTTGTCGTCCTGGCGTTATTTTGTGTCGAAAACAAACACGACATTGTCACATATTTCCACAATGAAATAGTAGAATATCCAAAATGAGATAACCAACATTGCAGTCTGATTAAAACTGGCCGTTAGCCGTGGTGTAATAAAATCTGTCTACGTCACAGTTAATATGTGAAACCGCACATTTCGGGATGTTCCCGCAACAATGTATCTGTACATTGACGGCGAAAAATTGAATTAACAGGCACATTGATGTCAGTAAATAAACTAGAAGTGATAATTTCAATATTAATTACGCATTCTGTTTTCAAAATAATACTAAAACACGTTTTATTATTTTTATAATATATTATGCACTTTTGGTGCAGTGGCGGACTTAATGCCTAAGGCATTTTCTACCAGGCAACTATTGAGCGATGCAGAGAAGACAAGAAGTAGGTACATTTTGCAAAAAAACGTGTTAAAATGAACAAACTGGACAATATATCAAATACACTTACTATATATAAACCTATTGCAGCTAATACATATTAAACATACAATTACATATATACGAGTATAAACTTTTATGGGTACATAATACATAAGCAAATAGGTGTACTAAGAATAATTACATGACAATTATGTAGATGTTAATTCTACAAGTTATTTTTATCGTCTATGTGACAACTTTATCGAATGTGTCTGTTTTTATACTTTGACTGCCTCGTTGGTCTCGCGGTTGGCGTGTGCGACTGCTGATCATGAGGTCTTGGGTTCGATTCCCGGGTCGGACCAAATGTTTGTATGATCTACAAATATTTGTTTCGGGGTTTGGGTGTTTTCTATGTATAATATGTATGTATTTACAAAAAAAAGTATATATGTATTTGTATCAGTTGTCTTAGTACCCATAACACAAGCTCTGCTTAGCTTGGGACTAAATGGCGTTGTGTGTTAGATGTCTGAAATATTTATTATTTTTATTATTAAAACACATATAATCCAAGGTTCATTTGAGCACTACCCCAAATTAAAAATAAATAAATATTTTTTTAAATAATTAAGCTGCTTCAATAAGTGATTATTTACAATGTTAAACTTAAATTCAAATTTTAGTAACCCGTTGTAAATGTTGTATTACACTAATCTAAAAAAATAATTTTAAACGAATGCCAAAACTCATCTTGTTAGTAAATTTTAATTCCGTGTAATGCTTTCAATATTTGCACTCTCAATGAGTGTGTGCAATAAACTGAATGAAGATCATAAAGTTCACAGGTTCGATGTCCCGGCATGACGGATGTGTCAAATAAATACAAGCTGCAACAAATCTTAATTCAATTTTTCTTTTAAATTTGCAAATATCCTGCGCACTATTGTTCTTCAGTGCCTCTAATAGCAATATTTTAATATTTCCTACTAGCAGAATATTTTTTTTTTAGGATTGAAGGAATAAAATAAATACTGTGATAATTAAATAATATTATAGAGGTGTCAGATACACACACGTGCTAATTGACTAATATCACAACATTAGGTTTTAAAAGCGCAATAATGTATCTTATGGATTTCATATATATTTATTTACCGTGGGAGAGCCACGCTTCGGCATGAATGGGCCGGTTCGACTGGAGTGATACCACGGCCTCACAAAAAACCGGTGTGAGACAGCGCTTGCGCTGTGTTTCACCGAGTTTCATACCCCAACCCCTCCCCCCATCCCCCAAAGGCCGGCAACGCACTTGTGACGCCTCTGGTGCTGCGGGTGCCCATGGTCTTCGGTAATCGCTTACCATCAGGCGATACGTCTGCTCGTTTGCCCCCTATTCCATAAAATAAAAAAAAAAATGAAAATAACCTAAGTTTCCAGATTCGAATACTCGAATACATTACTGCGAAGAGAAGGAAAACTTAAAACAAATCCTCTATCAACCCTTCAGGTCAAGGTAGTAGAGCCACGCTGATTTCAGCACGGTTGGGTCAGCTCAACTGGGGCGGTACTACCCTGGCACAGAAAATCAACGTAAAATGACAGCGATCGCGCTGTCGTGTTTCATTAGTGAGTGTGAGACCGGAGGCCCAATGATACAGAAGCATCACTAGCCAACCATGGTGTGGGTCACCATGCTGCATTGTCTGCATTCGCAGTATGTTGACCACCACTCTTGGATTCTGCTTATACTTTCCATCAGGCAGAGTAGAGTCATTAAAAAAAATGTCAACGTGGTATGGTAGGGTTAAACCTCCTTTATAAAGAGAAACCTGTGTCCAGTAGTGGACTGTAAAGGACTGCCTAGATACCACTTACTTTCATATGTTTTCTTTAAAGATATGGTAACCTTTTGACTATTCTCGAATGTCAGCTTATATATATTTTCGGACATCTAACACACAACGCCATCTAGTCCGAAGCTAAGCAGAGCTTGTGTTATGGGTACTAGACAACTGATACAAATACATTTATACGTTTTATGTAAATACATACCTACATATTATTCATAGAAAACACCCAAACTCCGAAACAAATATTTGTAGATTATACAAACATTTGGTCCGACCCGGGAATCGAACCCGAGACCTCATGATCAGCAGTCGCACACGCCAACCACGAGACCAACGAGGCAGTCAAATATAAACATATGCTAAAAGAAACAAATAGAAACTTGTACTTAAATATTTGCATTTTTATCTTCCAACCTTACCCAATCTTGTTTATCGCACTTTTGCGATAAAAATAACACTACAGTGTTATGCGTAATCAGAAATATGATTAAATTAAAATTCTTGTCGTGTCTCCCAAACAAAGCGGTACAAAAACTGACCTACGCCACTACGTCTCGACGTGTGCAATGCACTCAAGTTTTAACTCGAGTAATAAAATGCTGTTTGACTTATGTCGTTAATCCATTGTGTACTTTGGTAGTGGCAAAAGAGCTATACATTGTAATACATACTAACAAGGAGAGTACTATTTGCTTAATTAATTTTTATTCTATGAATCATTACTTATCTATTCCTATAGTTTTCTTGTTTCTGCGCTGTCGCGCTGATCTCGTGTTTTATTCTGATACCATGTTGAAGCAACCATAGTATATTTTAAAACGTCACGGCTTTGCACGTAAGTCTTTAAAATTCTCGGATTTCTTCAACTATATAATAATATACATGTTTCATACATATAAACCTTTCTCTTGAATCACTCTATCTTTTACTGAAACTGCATAAAAATCCATTGAGTAGTTTAAAAGATCTAAGCGAACAGACAGCGGAAGCGACTTCATTTCATATTATGTGAAGATGATATTATAGGCTTTATGGTGCCTTTACCGTGGGAGAGCCACGCTTCGGCATGAATGGGCCGGCTTGACCATAGTGATACCATGGCCTCACAGAAAACCGGTGTGAAACATCGCTTGCGCTGTGTTTCACCGAGTGAGTGAGGATACCAGAGGCCCATAATAATAATTTTATAGTAACACATGCTGACCCCACATGAGTGGGTTGACTAGACACAATCATAAAGGACAAAGTTAATACATTGAGATTTATGAAATGTAAAACACATTCTCTTTTTCTGACTCAGATGCACAAATCTATACTACAAGCTCCATGCGAGTTTTGACCCACAGTCTTTTGTCAGTTCGCGCTTGTTGCAACAGTTTTATAGAAGACGAAGAAAGCGAAAACATAATGATTTGAAGATTTAATCTTATTATCTGAATAATGGTACCGTCAACAACCCATAATGTCCCACTGCTGGGCTCGGGTCTCCTCTCAGGCTCTCCTGAGAAGGCCATACGTCCCCACGCTGGCCGAGTGCGGGTTGGAGACTGTCAAAACAACGTTGTGGCTATGTAATCTTGCCGCTAGATGTTTTTAAGCCGCCCAAAGGCCTCCAACTACGCTTCACAACTGTTATCCTACGATAACAACCGGGACCGACTGCTTAACGTGACCTCCGAATCACGGAGACGCTCATGTTATCATGCCACCAGCGGTCACCCATCCAGGTACTGACCACGCCGTCATTGGTTACCCTCGGTCATTGTTTCTAATCACTGAGTGCAACTGGGCTATGAGTGCCTTTTAATCATGGAATATGGGTACCGTAAAATCCTGTACAAATTTTTACTTTGTACAGAGTAGCCTATGTCCTTCTCCACGATTCAAAGTATCTTCTTGCCAAATTTCATTAAACTCGGTGAAGCTGTTTAGCCGTGAAAGCATAACAGACAGAGAGACATATAATATAATTATAATAGTTATAATTTGTTTTATTTTCATAGTGTCATTTTGATCGTGCCGCCCCGGCGCCTGCGGTTCATTGTCAAAGGAAAATGCACAAACCTTACTTCCGAATTTTTAATATTAGTATATATTAGAAATATTAAATATTAGAAATTATTATAAATCTGGTAAAAATTATTAGAAAGACTCTTGAACCAAATAAGATTTTAACTTGTTCAGACAGTCTTCAGTATTAGTATTTTATTAAAAATATAAGATTAAGGGTCATCGCCGACGGATAACGAAATAAAATCAAAAATTGCTCGCGTCGCTCGTCGTCATTATATTTCGTTGCATCAAAATACAGTTATATTCTAAATAACTTTAGGTTGAATTTAAATTGTTACTGAATTAAAACAGAAACTGAGAAAACAGAAAACCTGTGTTTCACCCAGTGGGTGAGGATATCGCAGGCCCATACCCCAATAACGGGAACGCACTTGTGATGCCTCTGGTGTTGTGGGTGTCCATGGGCGGCGGTAATCGCTTACCATCAGACGATACGGCAGCTAGATTGCCCAACACTCGATAAAAAAAATTTCGTCGCCGCCACTTCGTCCGTCTTCGCTGACCTTAATTGACTAGACAGTGTAAAATCAATAGCAATAAATAAATTAAATTAAAAAGCTTTTTTAAAAACAAGCTTTTAATGGAATGCCTCTAGACATTACATACATACATTGCAAGTTAATAAAACGCTTGTAAAAAGAACTCGATTAACCTTCATTTCATCTTTTAAAATCGAGAACCATTAGTATGGGTCATATGTTTACTGAACCTTGATTTAATATCCGAGGTAATAAAGGAGAGATGGAAAATATTTTCATTACCCGCACAGGACACGGGACATGACAGTATCAGTTATAATAACTTAGTCCCGGGACTAAACACTGTCGTTTGGAACTTTTTAATATTCTTTCTCCATATTTTGTTGTGGAGAAACTGGGTTTTATAAAGTTTTTTGGTCTTATTATGTTTTAATAATTTTTGAATAGATGAAAATTTAAGTGTTAAATGAAAAGTGCCCTAAGACCTAAAAATATTTCAAAAAATAAAATTGTTTCTGGTTAAAATTATTCCTCTTTTTTGTTTCAAAATATAAATATATATCAAATTCAGCTTATGTACCGATACTCTAACGGATTTCTCTTAAAGAAAACTCTCAATTTCGAGAGAAAGATATGCGGCACTCTAAAATAAATGGTCAAGGATGAATTTGTTTTTATAGAAAAAAAAACTTTTTAAAAAACGTTTTAAAAAACCGACTTCAAAAACTAAAAAGTATAAAATAACTTAATTTGTATGTGCTACCTATTCATAGGTTTGAAGTCAGTGCCAAGCCAATGGAATAGTAGGTACCACACTCGCTATATTTCGAGACGAACGTCAACGACGCTTCGGTTGTTTTGTTCAACGCGAAGAGCAGCTATCCCGCTCAAGGTCACGCGCGGCGAGTGCGGTACCTACTATTACATTTTGGCTTGGCACCGACTTCAAACCTATGAATAGGTAGCACATACAAATTAAGTTATTTTATACTTTTTAGTTTTTGAAGTCGGTTTTTTTAAACGAAGTTTTTTTTATTTTTCGCTTTTTAGTCTTTCTCAAGTCTCTCATCATCATTTCATTTAAAATTTAATGATGTCTACAGAATATGAAGGCATGCAGACAATTGCTCGTAACTTCATTGCAGGCGCTCACGTAAATTTGAGGGTTTCCTTCGATTTCCTTAGGATCCCATCATCAGATCCTGATATGGTGGCCATGGGACCACATGGGGAGCATACCCTTTCGAATGCAAAAAGAATTTTCAAAATCGGTCCACAATTGACGGAGTAATCGATGTACATACATAAAAAAAAACCGATGAAATTGAGAACCTCCTCCTTTTGGAAGTCGGTTTAAAAAAGAATTCATCTTTGAATATAAAAACTGTAATACCTTGGTTATCTAAGGTATATAGGTAAGGTATAAGGTATAATAGGTAAGTAACATCTGTATAAGATTTCTACACCGCGCGATGGTTGACTTGAAGATAATGCCCTGGGCATTAAGTCTGCCAATGAACAAATTTAGTGCATAAAGTTTATAAGCAGATAAAAAATACTTGTGTCTTATACTACGAATGTCGCAAGCGATGTAGCTTACGACAAAAGCGATCAGGTTTAAAAGTATTGTAGGTCGGAAAAGATCTCTTACGATTTTAAAACATAGTGAATAACTTAAGATACTAATATATTTTATTTTACATGCTTGAACTTAAAATCCAATAATGGCAATGTTTTATAGCAACACAGATACATTTAAAACAAAGGTACGATTATCATTTATCATTTTCTACCTTGCAATTTTTATTTCACGATAATTGAAGTAAATCGAACAGCTATACTAATATCATCACGCTAATATGAGAATGGCGTGGTTGTCTGTTCACTTTGACTGGCCACGCCTCTGAAAGTTAAACCATATAAAAGACTCATCAGTGGGCCAATTTTCGCTTGTTGGCTGTACAGTGTTGGGTTAAACTTTATTGGAACAATGTGACTGCCTCGGTGGCGCAGTGGTAGCGTAAGCGACTGCTGTTCTTGAGGTCTCGGGTTCGATTCCAGGGTCGGACCAAATGTTTGTATGATCTGCAAATATTTGTTTCGGAGTTTGGGTGTTTCCTATGTATAATATGTATGACTTTACAAAAAAAAGTATATATGTAATTATATCAGTTGTCTAGTACTCATAGTACAAGCTCTGCTTAGTTTGGGACTAGATGGCGTTGTGTGTTTGATGTCCGAAATATAAAAAAAAATAAAAAAAATAGTATTGCATTTGGATTTCATTTATTTATAGGTTGGTTCTTTTTAGTTTGATCGTAGTGACACCACAGCCTGACAGAGTTTAGTTAGCAAGCAATTTTTTCTTGCATTTAAGACAAGAAACAGTCCAACCTAAGTGTGGTTACAGGAACAGAAGGTATTTAGGTAGTAGAGCCACGCTGATTTCAGCACGAACGGGCCGGCTCGACACCGGGGTGGTACTACCCTCGCACAGAAAATAAACGTAAAATGACAACGTTCGTGCTGTCGTGTGTGAGTACGAGACCGGAGGCCCAATAATGCAGAAGCATCACTAGGCCGCCATGGTGTGGGTCACCATGCTGCATTGTTGCATTGTCTGCATTTGCAATGAGTATGGTGGCACCACTCTTGGATTCTGCTTATGCTAGGCAGAGTAGAGTTATTTTGGCAGGGCCATTAGCGTCAGGATAATTCTCATCTAGCATGAGTGCCATTTTCGAGAAAAATTATATAATAAAAACGAAAAGGAAAGTAAAGTAATAGTAGTATAGTCAGCAATAATTATTCGTCACTGGTATCTATTGTAGACCGTACTGATGAGCAAACGAACCGCATTGAAAATGTATAGTTGAATGTACTATGCCCTGCTCAGTTGTCTTAGGCTGGCTGGCTATAAAAATGGCGGATGGATGCGAAATACCAAAGTCCTGGATGGATGGCGCGCTTTGGGCTCCCCCAAAGCGCGCCCTTCGTTCGAAAGTCGAAATCTTAGGCCGAAGTAGAGCTCTATGGGAACTTCTGAATTCCATTTATTAAGCTTTACCATGTTCAAGTTCCAAATACATCTTTATAGGAGACCAGATAAAAATCATTGACAGCAATAAACCAAAGCGAAACACATTACACTATAATTAATAATTACAACAAAGGTGTATTAAAAACTTCATTAAAGCAACAATAGGTAATAAAGTCTTCATATACCTTCAATAGTTTTATTTGAAACACTGAAGTGAGTGCGGCCTATTTTATGTCACGAACAGCAACTCGGACGACATGCTCCACAACTTTCCGTAAAGCAATGGAGCGGTGTTAGAGTAATATATTTTTACAAAAGTAATGTTACTGTCTTCATTCGTGAATTTTTTTTTGGTACTCTAACTAATTGCATTACAATTTGATTTTTAATATTAAAAGTATTTAGATTTATTATATTTTTTTGTAAAATCTGTAATGTTTTCAACGAATCGGCAGCTTTATCACTAACATAGTACTAATTGAACTGTAAAACAATATACTTTATCTTACTTTATCTTTGTTTACATAACAAGAACATAAGTTCTGTGTCCGTATGGAGACGGATTGAGAATACAGAGAGTCACCACCCCTGTTCATACCATGGGTTTCTTGAAAAACTACTAAAGGAACGAGCTACATAGCACAACACCACTACAAAAAGAATGAAGTTACTTATATTCAGACTAAATTTCAACCGTGAGAGAACCACGCTTCGACATGCATGGGCCAGCTCGACCGAAGTGATACCACGGCCTCACAGAAAACCGGTGTGAAACAGCGCTTGCGCTGTGTTTCACCGAGTGAGTGAGGATACCGGAGGCCCATACCCCAACCCCTCCTCTCATCCCCTTCCCTATCCACCAAAGGCCGGCAACGCACTTGTGGTAATCGCTTACAATCAGGCGATACGTCTGCTCGTTTTCTCCCAGAAAAAAAAAAAAAGATTAATATGCGGGCTGGTAACAAAACAATTTTTTTCTAGATTCAAATCATTTCCCGAGTTACATATCTAAGCAAACATTACATGTAAGTTTTTATGAATCTAACAACTACTCCATACCATATCCCGCGGTCCACTTCAGTGATGATTCACCTTATGAGTCAGCCACGGAAGCACCTGATGAAATCATGTGCTAAGGCCATTGACCTAGTGCATAGGCCATGCTCTGTTGGCTCACAGGTATGACGGAGACTCATACGAGTCTGAGAATGCACGGGGAATGACTGTTGCGTCATTCTATGATATAAATTGCATTCATTTTAAGAATTACTGCTTCAAATGTTCTCAATATAATAAGTTCCCTATGGTACTGTAGGGGTCCTGTTATGACCACCATCACAATCAATACATGTTTTAAAACAAAGTCCTCCGTTGCGTCTGTCTGTCTGTTCGCAATAAACTCAACAGCTACTGCACGGATTTTACTAATGGATAGAGTGATTCTTGAGGAAGGTTTTCGTATATAATTTGTTAAATTTTTCAGTATATTGGCTATAATATAACGGTATTTGTTGACGACATCCGAAAAAATAAGCCACACATCTTTTTATTGTAACATAGTAGTGTAATATAGTAACATATTTCCGTAAAGAACCCGTGCGAAACAGGGACGGGTTGCTAGTTGGGAATAAACTGGAGGTGGACATATTTTTTAAAAGCTTTTTATTAACTTGCAATGTATGTAGATATGGCTTGTATTTTCGGGTGAAATCTTACAACTCAATCTTGAAGCAGATATCTTCAACCGATTTTGCTGAAATTTTGCAAGCATATGTATACAGCGTGACAATACAATATTATAATGACATGGAACTGATCTGATGCTGGAGCTGGAAGGTGGCCTTAGGAAATCTGTAAAGAAACGTCGCAACATCATCGAGTTTGGACTCGTTAGATTCTTCTCGAGGCATTCCAGTAAAAGCTTGTTTTAAAAAAAGTTTATTTATTTATTTTTACATGAGACTGCCAAAGTGACTCTAATTTGTCGGATGGAAATCCTAAGCAGAATCCAGGAGTAGTGGTCACCATACTCATTACGAATGCAGACAATGTAACAATACAGCATGGTGACCCACACTATGGCGGCCTACTGTTATGCTTCTGTATCATTTGGACACTGCACGGTATAACAATATACTTCGCCAGGTATTGCATTCCGAGATACAGTGACGAGACAGAGTTCGAGTTGACGTCATCATCACTATCGCTGGCTGTGGTTGGTCAATGATATTATATAATATGTATTATTGTGGTTGGTTCATTTCGTGTTATGTTGCTATGCGATGGTAACTGGATAGTGACGTCACCCCGAGCCGCTCTCGGAATGTGAGACCTTGTTTTCTTAGACCATGGGACATTGCTAGTCCTGTACTGTAACAAGTGGAATAAAAGGCATTTAACATTCTCATGATAGTTGAAGACTTCTGTAGCGGGACAACCATGGGGTAGACAGTAGCATATTATTCAACATTTTCCGAAATTCACCCATAAGGTGTATGACTTACCCATGACTGCTTAAAGAGAATAAGAAAAATATATACAGGTATCTCACTTTGTTGTTGAAATTCTTGAGACTTTTCCACTTTATACACATAAAACAACAGAAGGGAATTAAACAATATATTCTTATTTAAAAAATATATTTATTGTACAGAAATGTTTCTTTAATGAATAATGCATATTTTTTAAATTAATTTTAATAACGTCTACAATCTACAAGGCTACTTTTTGCGGTGCTTAATCATTGCCGCTTACGGCTGCTTCCTGAAAACGAACAAAAAGTACATATTAGAAAAAGTGAAAGAATAGTAGATTATGTTAGTATATCTTTCCCCCTTAACTCTATGCTTATCTCATATACAGCAAAAGAATTGCTGCTGAAAAATTACTAAGTAAGATTTATTGTATTTTATAAAAACTGTTCAATTGTTACTCGTTAATACATAAGCCACCTTAGCAGTATATATCACAAAATCTACACAACAAATCATATTGTACTTTCATCCTTTTATCAAATTATACCGTGTCCGTTCATTTCTTAACCGAACTGTTTTTTTGTTTAAAAAAATGTTCGATGTAAACGTTGGCATTTCAATTGTCTGTACATTCAATTGAAACTGCCTCTGGCCATATGCCTTGCAATCTATTCAATTAAGTCAGATCCAGGTACACAATGCCTGCAAATCTTCCTTTATTAATTGAATAATCAATTTTAGAAAGGTTTCGTCGACTTAAATGCGGCTAAATCATGTTAAATTGTAAGAAAAACCATTCATTCCATAAAAAATCTACTTTTAGAGTTAGAATATTTTCTGCGAATCTTGAGAAGAACTCTTGAGAGAAATCAAACATTTCAATTTAGAAACAGCCATTGGAATCGAGTGTCGACTTAATACAACGCAATTAATGGCGTAGGGACCTAATAGTTTAAATTTAAAAACACGTTTACAAGGAACAAGCATTTAAGAAAAAAAAATACCTATGTAGTACTAAACTGTATATTTTTTCAACACATTGCACATTGCAATTGTACAATAAACAGACTAAATATTTATTAAAAAATTATGTAAATGAAGCATAAAAGCCAAATCACTATAATAGCAAAATGTGACAAAAAATCATTTGAGATAAATAAAATAAATAACTCAAAAACCATTGTTCTAAACCGAAAAGCAATTTGAAATGTAACTGACAGCCGTTGAGGTACAAAAAGCCATAGAAACGCCCAATCGGTGTGCCTCAAAGCTCGAAACCGACATGACTCACAAACGATCACGTAACAAATAAAAATGTTTAAAACGGAAAAACAAGTGATGATTTACTAAAAACCCAAGCTAAAGATGCAGGCTTACATTTCAATAATGATCCTCAATGATTTGTACTTAAAGCAACTTTTGTAAAAACTTGATAAATTTTTAAATTGGTTTAAAACTCTGTGGGTGGTGAATAGGCGGCAGGTTTGCAAACATGGATGCATAAAGGAAGGCGGTGCCGAATTCTATACAAATATGGTAGTAACTAAAAGTTGAATAGAAGAAGCGGTAGTAAGTGACCTTTATGTGGAGACAAAGAGCCAAATGGCAGAGGGAAATGTCCCGCTGCGAGGAAAGAAAGGTATAACGTCTTCACTGTTGACCGTTTGGTTATTTTGATGGGATTTTTTGCAGGGTTGTCACTTGCAAGTTCTGAATAAAATATACAAAATATTTCTTAATTTATTTCTTTTATTCTTTGTGACATGAAATACCTTTTATTGATGTGCTTATCAGTGATTTCATTTGGCACTTTTTAAAATGTTATGTTCAGTCGTGCTATATGAAACTTATACGATAGCCTACTAAAAGGCATATTTGCAGTTAAGCAAAATAAAAATATAATTAAAGTTATGAACAAGATAATCAAATTAAACCTCGGTCCTAAAATGATCCTTAGTACCTTACACAGATTCAAATATTTTTAACTAAAATGATGAATTTGCAATACATTTTAAGAAACTGATAAATATTTTGCCAACCCTACAGCTTGCAGCAACCAATATTTATAGCGTACTGTCTACTAACTTCTTCATTATCAGTAGTACAATGTAAGCAACCATTTTAAGGACACTATTCTTTTATTCGTCCATTTCAATATTTTATAGACGTAATTAGTTCCCGTCTCCACTTTCAAAGCTGTTAACTGTCTACTGTAACTAATTTTGTAAGATTTCAAAAGAAATAGCCTCTTGCTGTAAATCTTTATGAAACAATTACATTTGTGGCAATAATGAGAAAGTTTGCATAATATTGTATGTTTTGTTATTTGTTTTTTTTAATCCGCTGCTTTTTCTGTCCTTTCTTTTGTTTTTTTTTAAGATCTTTTATTTTGGTTGGGTATCCGCTACTAATTGACATATTGTTAAGTTTTACTCTGTAGTGTACTAAGCGATAATTATCATCGGTATTTTTTAATTACGAGGTGGCATTTTTCTACAATATTTAAACACTATTATATTTATTAGGTAATAGCACATTTACGAAGGAAAATTAGTGAGAGTGGGCCACTACCTTAAATCACATCACATATTGGAAAAGGTGAAGCGAATAAATCGAAATGCGTATTTTGGACAGAATTGTTAGCTCCAAAGGTATAATGCCATGAATTCTGACATATTAATGCTAAGGTGGAAACTGTGAATAACTTGTCAGAAGGCGTTACATATACGACAATTCACACATTCAGTGACAGTTAAATTATTGCTTCAGACTCGTTATATTGAAATTGGTAGATTTGAAATAGGATTGACTAAGTTTTGCCCGTGAATTTTGTCAGAAGCTGAAGTTATGTTTGTGTTATATTGTTAAGTACCTGGATGAGCAAGCTTTGTTCGGTATTTTTTTTTTGGTTAATATTCTAAAAATGAATCTTAGCTAGATCGATTTATCGTCACCGAAACATTATACACACTAAATTTCATGAAAATCGTTGCAGCCGTTTTTGAGATTCAGAAAATATATGTTCAAGAATTGCTCGCTTAGAGGTAATAGATTATGAAAATAAAATTTTTTCAGTGTTAATCAGTTGTATTTATGTATTTTGTGACTCATTTTATGTATTTTTTTGTATTATATTCGCAATGAAGATAAGAAAATCCTACTATCCATATACATACTTTCGTTTGTCGTTTGTTACTCTTTCACGCAAAAACTGCTTAGCGATTTGGATGAAACTTAACAGTAGTCCTGCTTATACATCAGAGTAACACATACGCTACTATTTGCCGCGATAACGGACATACACGCGGGCGGAGCCGCGGGCAACAACTAATTAGACAAAATTAATATCAAGCTTAATAGAATACATTACAAGCAAAAAATAACCTTAAATAAAATTATCAACTCGATGCGAAGCGAAAAAAATAGCAGAGGAACTGGATGTGAACTTTTATATACTTACTTTATAACACAAACTTTCGGATCCATAGACAACAGGAAACTGTTGAGACTATTTTCGCAGTTCATGTAGGCCATACCGAATCCAAGCCCTCCTCCGACAAACATTGGCCACTTTTTGTAACCACGGAAGAAGAAACTGCCCATCATACTCCCGATCAACAGCCCTGTGACTGAAAATAACAACGCTATATCAGTATCTATATATATATATAAAAGAGGCAGGTGACTGACATACCCAGCGATCAACGCACAGCCCAAACCACTGAACATAGAATCCTGAAATTTTGCAAGTAGGTTCTTTATATAACGTAAGTGAGCACTAAAGGAATTTTTGCAATTCCACCCCTAAGGGGGTAAATCAGGGGATGAAAGTCTGAGTGTGCGAAGACGCGTACAAAAGCTAGTTATTATTAAAAAAATAAGTCTTTCGTTTTGTTTTGAAAACGCCCACCTATTCAGCATTGCATCTACATAAAGATCTTGGATGTTTCTTAGATCTTTATGTAGATGCAACGCCGAATAGGAGTACAATTTCTTTTAAACTGGTCTCTATTTTATATCACTTCAAATAACTTCAAAACTGTATTCTGGAACTAAAATCCGATTCACACTATTGTCAATTCCATCTATCATTGATCCAATGTTATCAACTTATTTTGTTATTTATTTATTTTACAACTTTATGCACTTGTGTACATCGGCGGACTTAATGCCCTGGGCATTCACTACCAGTCAACCTTTTGTTTTTTTTTAAAAGACAACTCCCGCACTAGGAATAAATCCTGTGTCGCGGGGGACTTTACAAACATACATGAAACGGACACAAAGAACACCCAGACTCAGAACAACAATTTGTGAATCACACAAAGTGTTGTCCTACGTGGGATTTGAACCCACGACACTTGGCGAAGTAGGAAACGGCGTGGTGACCGTTAAACCACTAGGCCAAACGTGCAGTCAATCTTTGGTCAACTTACGCTGAACCTTAGTATCGATTCACATCTTAAAAAAAATCGTAAACTTTATTAATTTTAACTCGTACTCGACTAAAAAAGTAAACCACATTTTTTTAAATTTAATACAGATAAAGTAAAATTGTTTTAAACTATACGCAAATAAATACATTTCCTTAGACCGAGACAAAACTTTAATATTAGTATGTATTTCAATTTATTATTATTACTTATATATTAATTTCGATGCGATTTCGAAGACAGATTTACTTTTCCCAGTACTTTTTGCGTTCCATTACTTGGTGTTTCGTGATTCACTCCAGTTGATCCTGGTGAATCGGAATAGCAGCAGTGTTGTGTGGAAGGAATTAGCCCCTTATAATACAAAGGTTGGTGAACAATATAAATGTGTTGTTCAAGTGTTGACCATAGAAAAAAAAATGGCGCAAAAGTACTAGCTTGTGCGCGCGGCTCCACCCGCGTGTTTGTCGGTTATTGCAGCAAAGAGTAGCCTATGTCCTTTCTCAAGAATCAAAGTATCTCCATGCCAAATTTCATTGAAATCGATGCAGCAGTATGGCTGTGAAAGCAGGACAGACAGACAGAGTTACTTTCGCATTAATAATATAGGTATGGATTAAGGGTATAAGTAAGAAAAAGTATTAAAACATATAGTGTTACTTTTGACACAATAAAGTTTTTATTCCATTAAATCTGAGCATTTATTTTGTAGCGCACCTACCGCTCTCTTCGGACTTCTACTTACTGAATATCTTAACGCATTTGGTCCACTGTCCTGATTTGAGGAGACCAATATTAGGCAAATATACTGAACGACCCTTTTCCATTGAACGAGTTATACAAAATTATTAATGCAAATGTAACTTTGATCTATATCAATATAACTAATTCTCTTTTTTCTTTCATTTGACTGCTTCGGTGGCGCAGTGGTAGCGTATGCGACTGTTGTGCTTGAGGTCTCGGTTACGATTCCCTAGTCAGACCAAATATTTCTAGATAGTAGTAATATATCTATGTCTATGTATAATATGTGTGTATTTCCACAGTATAAATGTATTAATATCATACATTCTAGAATTAAAAAAGGAAAGGTGTTAACAAAAATAAAATAGTGGAATAAGTACAAGTGATTTTAATTCTAGAATGTATTATAACAAGTTCCATCAAGTGCCGACAAACGAGAGTATAAATTACGTATTAATATCAGTTGTCTAATACCCATAATACAAGCTCTGCTCAGTTTAGAACTAGATGGCGTTGTGTGTGTGTTAGATGTCCGAAATATGTATTATATTTTATTATTATTTATTAAAAAGTCTCATTTAATGGAGTTTTTTTAGTTGTTGAGCTTTACCAGTTTTAACACCGAAGTCAATGAAGCATGCCGAATATCTTTCTTCAAAGGGTCGTTTATCTGCTGCATTCATCCCTCGCACTAAGTCGCAAACAACACCAAGGTTCTATGAAAAGACATTGCTGTTGTAATTAAGTTAAATTAAATACGTATTTTAATGTCTTTTAAGAATTATTTATCACAAAACACCACAAAACAAATTTTGAACGATGGCATGTTAAATTGACACTGACTTAGTTGTCTGTGATAATTTTAAGCCAGTTTTTTTATATTTTTACGAAATACTTTTTGTAAGGTAATTGACTTTGGCCTGTGATATTTAAAGTTCATATTATGTTTAAATTTAATTTGGTAATAAAATTATATATAATTATATTATTGTATTTATATCAGTTGTCTAGTAGCCCATAATACAAGTTCTGCTTAGTTTGGGACTAGATGGCGTTGTGTGTTAGATGTCCGTAATATTTATTTATTTATTTAATTACCGTAAATGGTATTATATTTATTTGGGTGTTTACATAAGGGGTACACGAAAGGCAAGGAAATAAGACGGATACCCACGATGCACAATATTTTAACTATTCTGCACAATACCACGAGAGATACCTATTTTTGAAGTTTATAATGTTGTAATGAAATAAATGTTTAACAGGAAAAATCCTATGTACCTAATTATACAAAATCAGTGTAGCACCGGTCACTTTTTGTACTCCACGGTAACTTTACCTAACTATTATAATGTCAATAGTCCAAACAATACAAATTGCTGTTTTGTATTAAATCCAAAACATTTCACATGACCAGGTAACCAGGTAACCAATTACAAATTCTCTAGGCTAACCATCAAGGTAGATCAGAGGGATTATCACTAAGTCTCAAACACAGTTAATGAGGTTATTAAGCTTTCAATCACAAATCAAATGTTGATTTGATTACCCTGATTAGATAATCAAATTAATTATCTAAGCTCTGATCCTTGTAATTATCTTACAGTGAAATGGTTATGAAGATTATGAAATACTAGCTCAGCCTTTACAACAACAACCAACGTAACGCCGGAAAGCGAACTTAGTCTAAAAAAGAGTAGCCTAAGATATTCCTTAAATCATCAACTATCTGCCAGAGGAAGTCCCGTTAAAATCGGTCCAGCGGTTCCAGAGATTTGCCGGAACAAAATTTGAAATATTTTTCATACGCATTTAGTGAAAAGCTGTTGAAATTTGAAATTACAAACAGATATTTCAGTTTTATTTATTTGTATAGATTACTTAAACCATTGCGCTAGAGCCTGTTAAAGACTAGGAAGACTTGCCATCTTTGAAACAAAACAAAACCTATCCACTGCTGAGTAGAAAAACGAAATAAAAAGATAGATATACATTCAAATGTATAACTAAAGTTCGTTTCGCATATAAGTTTTACAAAACTCCATTGCAGTTATAAATGTGGGAATATAGAGTTAGGTATACATGAACGAGTTTGTCCGAAGTATAAAAACTTAGAAAACTGGTACCGTTGAACCTCCGTTGAAACTGGCCGTAATCGGTACATCATCTTCACCGAAGGTCGGTTCCCCGTTCCCCTTTGATATCAGCTAAGCAGATTTTTTGTTCAAGCTTTTTGTCAAAAGATGTAGTGAAAAGTGTATTGTAAGGTGGACGCCTGCGTCAATGCTTAAAATATGGATGGAGTGTGACACTTGCAATGTTCGTTTCGAAAGGCGCATGTTAAGTTGTAATTCTCCTCACCTTATGTTGGTGCATATGATTACAATGAGAGTGAAATGATTCAATAAAATTATTCTGTACCTAAAGAGTGTAAAAGATTGAGCGACACAGTAGACTCGTATTTTTTTTATACAACTACACTACACAACTACAACTACTACTACTAGCAATAGGTATTCCGATATCATCGAGGACTTTACAAACATACATGAAACGGACACAATGAAAACCCAGACTCGGAACAATAACTTGTGGATCACACAAAGTGTTGTCCCGTGTGGGATGTGAACCTACAACATTCAGCATCATATTCAAATATACTTCTGTTATTTGCTTCGGCATCTGATTTAATTTTTGATACACGAAGTAAATGGTCAGATACATCAGAGAGCCTAATGGGACTAATCCTACCCACACGCCCACCACTGTAACTCCTGTACACCAGGATCAAAAGCAGTGACCCACGAGCACACCGAGGTATGACACTCGGGAAGTCCCAGGAAAAATTAAACTGTCTCGGAACCCGCAACGAAATTAATCAGAAGAAAAACTGGAGGAGTTGGAAATATAATAATTCAGTGGGCCTAGAAAGAATTTACTTTACTCTAAGATCAAATAAAAAAAGGTAGATAACGCACCGCCTTGTTCTTGTTGAAGTAGAAAAAAAGTAGCGTAGTTCCAAGTAAACACACGCGTTACGCACTAACTATGTTATAAACTACGCTACTACAAGTTGTTATTTGTACAATACTGACGAAAAGTAGCATAGTTTATAGCATAGTTAGTGCGTAACGCGTGTGTTTACTTTGAACTACGCTACTTTTTTCTGCTTCAACAAGAACAAAACGGTGCGTTATTTACCTTTTTTTATTTGATCTGAGACTTCACTTAGATCTAATTGACCGTGACGCTCGGCTTGCGATTGCTCAGCATTGAACACTTCATCAATTGCAACACCGAGGCGATCATCCTGACGATCGGGTAGATACAAAGTAAACTCATACTAAGCTCTCTGTAGGTATTATAAGTGTAGGTACTTCTAGGCGAATAAATTAGAAGATTTTTATAGTATGCAGCAGGTTTCGGTGGCGATAAATTGATCTAGGTAGATGGGTAAATTAAAAAAAAACGGAAAAAGCTTGGGTATCCAAGCGCGAGCATGAGAGCATACTAACTGAAATATGACACTATATGATAGTGCAGTTCAGCCTAAAACGTGAACTACGTTATCTCACAACAGACCGAAACTTTCTCCAAACACATTCGCTTTAATAAACTAACTGCAAACTCCTAAATAACTCACAACTAAAACAAAACAACACATAATACTGTTAATGTTGGAACATCCTATACCTATATACAGCATGTTCGCTAAACAGGCATTCAATCTAAACACAGTGCACGTTCAATTTAAACCAAATAACACATAATTGATTCGGACCAAACCAGTAATAGTGATGTTATTTATTTGAATAAATAAAATCAAGTATGTAAATAATATATTCAAATAAATATTCACGAATATCGATCGATCGATTTAATCATTCCAATTGCGAAAATCATTTACATCATACACCATTATTATAATGTAAATAACAAAAACTTTTACAAATAAACCGACTTCGAGAACTGGACGAAATTGATATGGGACGGGAAGCTTCAGCTTTCAAATAAAAAAAATCATCAAAGCGGTTCATCCAGTTGAAAGTTCTGAGGTAGCAAATATAAATAAAATACAGTCGAGTACATTGAGAACTTCCTCCTTTTTTCAAGTCGGTTTATAAGAGAGGGTAAATATATAGATATTATAAGATTGAAAATAATTTTGGCAAGCAAACCACATTTCAGTTTTTGTAGATGTAATTACGAGAAAGCTATCATTATATTGGACTCAACATTTTTAAAAGTTGCAATATTCATAGAGATAAGTTTTTTATATTGAATAGTTGTCAGAAAAAAAAACAAATACCTTTTGTCCATCCATTATAAAATGCATAATTCATACATAAATAAGATTTTAGATAGGTTAAAATGATTTTCGTGAAATAAGAAATGACAGTTTCAATGAATGAAATGAGTCTAACCCATGACATCACAGTAACCTGTATATGAGTGTATTTGAATATCGATACATTCCCATCTCTAGTAGCAATATACAAAGGTTTAGTGCTAAACAAGCTGCAAGCCTAATGATTGCCCGGACAGGGATGCCACCGTCCATAATCCTATCTACATGTCTTATCAAAGCGGCTTCTACGTAACGAAGCAAAGTTGACAGCCTGGATTGAATAGGGAATCGTTGTCATTGAAGATGTCATGTGATGTGTTGATTTGGCGAATATTATCAAAATGGATCTAGTTATTTTTGGTCTGATTGTTTATCAGTTCATCAAGGTAAGAGTTAAATTTAAAACATATTTTTCTCCTTAAAAGGAGTCTAATCTGAATTAGCATAATCCTATCTAGTATCATAAATGCGAATGTGAGTTTGTTTGTTACATTTTCACGCAGAAACCACTTAACTGATTTAATTAATAAACTAACCGTAGGAGAGCCACGCTTCGGCATGAATGGGCCGGCTCGACCGGAGTGATACCACGGCCTCACAGAAAACCGGTGTGAAATAGTGCTTGCGCTGTGTTTCACCGAGTGAGTGAGGAAACAATAGGCCCATACCCCCCTCCCCCCTTACCCTATCTCCCTCCTCCCACCAAAGGCCAGCAACGCACTTGTGACGCTTCTGGTGTTGCAGGTGTCCATGGGCGGCGGTAATATCTTACCATCAGGCGATAAGTCTGCTCGTTTGCCCGTCTATTCCATAAAAAAAAAATTACCAAATGCAAAACTACATTATTAGCGCGTAAAACAGGCTACTGTTTACCGCGATAAGCTATTTTTGTGATAATAATTAAAGTACTAATTAAACATTAACACCTCAACTTGATCTTGTCAAGAAAACTAATACTGTTTTTTTCCCACATTTTCTTAGAAAAGAAATTCTTATAGATTTCTATCAGTTTTAACTCTACATCGAAATTCCTTTCAGTGGTACCTCTTGATAAAATATTATCGTATTTTATTATGCTAATATCAAACGCTTTGACAGTATAATTTGTCTAATTGTCAAATTTGCCTGAAGCTATTTGTCAATATTCAAATAGCTACTTGTGACTGTTATAGAAAAGGTTTTTGCCTTGAAGGCATATTGTCCTCAAAGTGTATTTAGAAGGGATGATGATATAATTAATTCTGTGCTTTTAGGCATTTTATGAATAAATTGGGATTAGTGATCCGCTTAGTTCTTAATATTTTTAACTTAAGTGGAATTATTAGAATCTTGCAAACACCACTACATATTACGAAGCACACACATATACCAGAAAAAAAACATTAGCATAAGTGACAGTAGAAGTCTTATGTTTAAGCTGATGAATTTAGAGAGATTGATGATGATAATGACTGACTGAGATGATGACGAATTTGGATATAATGAAAGGCTTACTTCGAAAAATTTATACGTTAACTTCGGTGACTACTTTTTATCAGCTATGTCGCTTCAGAAGTATGACAAAACATGCTACAAACAATCTTAAGAACACCTCAATTTCGTTTCAAAAAAATACCTTAAATAAATCTTATTCATTCGCACAAGATTACGACAAGCAAAATTGCAAGATTTATCTCGTCACTGGATGCTTACGAATGTCCTCATTAGGTTTACGAGGTTCGATACCCGGCTCAGCCACGTTTTATAGTTGCCTTAATTTTATAGCTTCTGATTAGTTTCATCGAGGTTGGTTTGATTGAGTTATTTCGCTACAAGGAA
The DNA here is from genome assembly GCA_949125395.1 of Diaphora mendica. Classification (NCBI taxonomy): domain Eukaryota; kingdom Metazoa; phylum Arthropoda; class Insecta; order Lepidoptera; family Erebidae; genus Diaphora; species Diaphora mendica. Next base: position 3,989,463 of record OX421331.1, on the reverse strand, counting down.
ATGAGATCGATAAAAAACCGGCCAAGTGTTAGTCAGGCTCGCGCACGAATGGTTCCGTACCATTATCAAACTAACAAAAACGAGCAAAAAAACACTTTTTTTTTTGTATGGGAGCCCCCATAAATTTTTGTTTAATTTCAATTAAATTATTTATTTTTAAAGTGAATATGTATATATCTGAACATTACATTAACTTCCAAGTACAGCTGGTTATGCTGGCGCTGCTGCTGCTTCTGCGAAAAGCCTCAAACGGCGTAAATACCAAAACCTAATAGGTAATTATATTTTTGAACCGTTTGGGGTCGAGACGCTAGGTTCATGGGGTCCGTGTCCTCGCGCTATGTTTAAACAACTAGCTAAGCAACTGATCGACGCTTCTCGTGACCAAAAGGCCGGCCCTTTTCTAGCACAGAGAATTAGCATTGCCATTCAATGTGGCAATGCCGCCAGCCATTTGGAAACGCTACCAGTAGGCGATGATGCGGAGGAATTTTTTGACGATGGTATGTAAATATTGTTGTTTCCTTCTTTTATTATTATTTCCTAGTATTTTAATTTAATTTTAAGATAATATATTATGTACTCTGAACATTCTGTGAATATTTCAAGCGTCTTCCTGTTGCCGTTATCAATATCGAGCAAAAACGAGCAAAAAATCACCTTTATTGTATGGGACCGCCTTAAATATTTATTTAATTCTGTTTTTTAGTATTTGCTGTTATAGCGGCAATAGAAATACATCATCTCTGAAACTTCCAACTGTCTAACTATCACGGTTCATGAGATTCAGCCTGGTGACAGACGGACGAACAGACGGACAGCGAAGTCATAGTAATAGGGTCCTGTTTACTTTTTGGGGTACGGAACCCTAAAAACTGTTCATATTCAAAGAAAAATTCCTTCGTTTTTTTTTTATATCTTTATTTATTTTGAGGCTTTTATTATAAAATAATATGTTAGCCCCATCGTGGCTCATTCTAAGATACTAACTAACTTTTGAGGCAGATGAAGTCGTTGTTGTGCAAATATCTCAAATAGGTCTAACGCCGCATTTGTATTAGGATTACTCAAGATAGTAATGAAAAGACCTACATCGTACATATAGCATTACAGCATTCGAAATATTCATGAAATATCTAGAATTTCGGATGTCTTATTTTACTTATTCTTTACATATCTGTAAGCTACGTTAATCAATAAAGAGTTCGAACTCGAATTCTGTCTTTGACAGATAATTGGGATTTACTTGTAAAATTATAACTTGTTAAGAATAATTTCATTTGATCATGACTTACGTTATCTAGATTATCCACACGGTACTAGACTTTGGAAAGATTTGATTAGAAGGTACCTACACTAAGCCAGGCTCCGTAACCACCAATACCGATGAACATCGATATTGTATACTTCCTTTATTTATTTGGCAACTAATTTTGCTATCAGGCTGCCTCAAGCACAGAGGCTCAAGGAATTTAGCTCTATGAATTTGCATAGCATTGAAAATTTTTGCATAATATCATAAAAAAAAATTGGGGTATAAAAAATAGATGTTGGGCGATTCTCAGATCTACTGAATATGCATATGAAATTTCTTAAAAAACGGTCCAGCCGTTTCGGAGGAGTATGGTAACTAACATTGTGACACGAGAATTTTATATATAAGATATCATTTATGCGGCACCATTATTGATTCTCTAACTAAAGTATTTATTTTTTAAAGATTTTTTTGGAATATAGTCCTATAAATGATTAATATTATAACTGCTGAGAGAACAAGAAAATGTTTGAAATGTGTTACAATTATGTGTCTTAGTGTTTCCAGTACATCTAAATCAGTTCACGACGACTCATTTAACCACCCACAGCAGAATCTTTTGACAGCAATCAATCATGCACATTCATTTTGTTTGTTGAGACAATCCTAATTTAGATTTCTTTGGTACGAATCCCACCACCGTGAAACTAAATGTACCAGTTGATTGTAAACACGTGACGATTCTGTTGTAATGTGTTAAAATTAACGTTTGTTTCGACATCTTTGTTAACGAATGGGTGTCGATTTTCTAGAGACATATGGTCCTCAACTCCGAACTTTAGTAATTTGGCATTACTAATTGTGGGGTCTTAATGGCCCTACTCAATTCGGCAGCTTGGTTGCAAGCATTATTGAATTTACGTGTTTTTTATGAAACTACTAGCGGTTATCGCTGCAAATCGATATTAGAATAGAATATTCGAATCAGGATATTAGGGATATATCAAGTTCGTTAATATGAGTTTGAAATCATGTCCCACTGGAGTGATAGATTTACATACATCAAACATGATCATCTTAATACGTATTAATGTCACCCAGTGGTCGATTTTTTTTAGCTTTCTACATTCCTTTTCCATATCAACTATTACTGTGGCAAAATTCATTCTCCTCCCTTCGTGTAACTTTCGTAAAAAGGAGTACAACATTTTTGCTTTACGTATCAATATATATTATTTCCATCTTTTCATACTAAACTTTTAGAAACATACTTCATTATCTTTCTTCTAATTTCCATAAAAACATTCATAAAAGGAATCAATCATCATTTTAATTGGTCCATACCACACACATCTCTAAATGCATACGTAATTATTCTTGCTCATAAACGCACCCCAGATGAATTTCATGCAAATTTTGACGATTGTAAAATCTGAAGTGCGCTGTTGTCCCGTGATGAATCGCGTGATTGCGACTGAATATGCTGTGAAGTTTATGACTATACGTAACACGTAGTTTTAATATAGAAATGCATACGACATATTAAAGAGAAGATTTAGGGTTTATATACACATGCACAATACGTATCAAAAGGCAGATTTTGATATGACATACAAAAGGACCAAATTCTAGGAGCTTTATGTATCTATGTAGTTCATATATACTTTGAAGTTGCGCATTTTTCGAAAGAAAACACTTTCGCATTTTTTAGAACATAGTTATTCGTGGCAAAATAAAAAAAGCGATTTAAAAAGAAATAAAAACACTTTTAGGATAAAAAAGGATTCCAACATCCTTATCCGTACTTTCATTTATGTCAGCTCTCCTCCATACAATATTCAACATTTTAATGACTATTTCATTTCAAATGTCAAATTTGTCTTTATTATCAGAAATACGCTCTCGAACCAAACGGTTTGGTTCTTCCTTCCTGTGCCAAGCAGTTAAAAACTGGAACTCACCACCAGCGCACGTGTTTCCCTCCCACTACGATCCCGGGTCCTTTAAGCGGGGCGTGAAAAAGCCTCTCACTAAGCCGCCATAGTTTGGGACGCCATAGTGTGGGACGCCATACTGAATTAACTGCTGTCGCAGTGAGTATGGTGGCCCGCACTGTTGAATTTTACTTGAGCTTACCATCAGGCTGAGCAGAGTACTAGCAGGTAATTTATAAAAAAAAACTGCATTAACAGTCATTGATTTTCGTATTTTTTTTATTTTTTTTTTATTTATTTATTTCGGATCACCAACAAATGATACACACATCAAATATTAACATTAACACCAAGTATTAAGCCGAATCCGTTATTTAAAATAAAAAGACATCTCCCGCACTAGATATATATTTCGCGGGGGAGTTCACAAACATACATACAAAGAATACCCAGACTCAGAACAATAATTTGTGAATCACACTAAGTGTTGTCCCATGTGGGATTTGAACCCACATCCTTGGTAAAGTTGGTAGACGCTTAAACTACTAGTATATATAGGCCATACGTGCTGTTACTGTTTTATGTTTGTTATCGCATAACATAATCTCTCCACTATTAAGGCTTTAATTATATATATTTAAACACACTTTTCTATCAAAAACTGTATGACTGTAATGACAGTCTTGAGGTGAATACCACTTAGTAACATCAAACATTGTTGATATGACACATTCTTAACACAAATATTTACCTTAGTAGGACGAATTAAGGAAATATTTACCTTGGTAGGAGGTATTAACTAAATGTTTATACGTACAGTACCCGTCGTATATTTATACCTACCTACCGTAGGAGAGCCACGCTGCGGCATGCATGGGCCGGCTCGACTGGAGTGATACCACGGCCTCACAGAAAACCGGTGTGAAACAGCGCCTGCGCTGTGTTTCACCGAGTGGGTGAGGATACAGGGGCCCATCAGGAGGAGGTTCATCATAAAACTTTGTACACATATTCTTGGAGGTACTAGAAGTAACATAGGATACTTTTTATTAAATGCGAGCAAAGCCGCGGGCGAAAGCTAGTAAAAATTAAATCTAAATAGATGAATAAAAGTTTATATTGAAGAAAAACGGGAAGATAAAAAAAAATTCAATTCGCCAAGTGTTGTGTTTATTCCTAATGCGGGAGTTGTCTTTTAAAAAAAAAAAAAAAAAAAAAAGGTACTTAATTCCTATGGAGAGTGCTTAATTAACTTAATTTATGTGTTTCTCCAGTTAACCTCTTAACCTATCGTTTAGATGTGCATCCTATATGCAGGATGTACGAATTTAATAGGACTTAGCTTTAAAAATCAACCATGTAAATGTATAAGATATTCCAAATCGCATATTCTAATCATGTAAATGTTACAAGAAACGAATATAGAACGTATGAAAACCTATACTAATATCATAAAGAGTTAAAGTTAATAACTTTGTTTGTATGATTGTAGCGGGTAATCTTCGGAAGTCATCATCATCCAAGCCTTGCTCCCGGTTGCTTCCAAAGCTAACACTTTGGAGCCCGGGGTCCACTTTCCTACTCTGTCTTCTCCACTTTGCCCGGTCTTCAGCATCCCTGGTAGTCCCCGACGTCATACCAGCACTTCTTGAGTCTACCCCTTCTACCGGGGCCCGGCGGCGGAAGGCGGTTGTCGCAGAACGTGGCCGCACCGGCGCAGGCGACTCTCCTGCATTTTGTCTGCAATATCATCGGCATGAAGACTGCCGCGAATACGGGAATTCCTCACACGATTTTTTTGCGTGACTCCGCACATCCACCGCAGCATGTTCATCTCCGTGACACGTACCTCTTGTTTGTGTCGTTCCAGCACTGGCCACGCTTCACACCCATGTAATCTTCGGAAGTACTGATCCGATTCTAAAAATTCTTTCACTAACAGAATGCGACACTTTTCAGGAGTGATATAGGCCATATTTAATTATGATTGAACAAAAAGTTCAGTTAAAATAATAGTATTTGTAAATCAAGTTGAAGAAAAGCGGGTGGTTAACACCCAACAAAGTGGGCACGGGTCGGCTAGTAGATAATAAAGTTATTTTAACATAAACCTTATATCTATACATGCACTTCAATCTCCAAATACGTTGCACGCAAAATTAAAATAAAACAAACACAATAAAAACTTATCTTTAACCTAACCTGTAAGATTGGCGATAAAATTGGCGAATTATTTAGGATACATTCTTACAGAATCATTGAATTACAGAAAAATAAACCTTATTTTAACTATATTAAGTCGATGTTGCTGGCAAAATTTTGTCAGTGGTAATTTGAAGGGCGCCCTGTGTGCTAAAATGTCCGGATTAGAAGACAAAATGCATTGGTAGTAAATTTTAGTAGTATGCAAATGTGATGTCGTATTGGACAGTAAAATCTAAGCCTTGATGTCAGGCGTGGATATTAAACGTGGAGAACATTTTTAAGATCGTAAAAATTTTGATATTTATTAGTCTTCTTTATAGTAATAAGGAACGTGTAAGATGAAATGTATAAAAATGATGGCATATTCAAATTTCTTTCTTAGGAATGAAAATATAAGATGTTAAGTCACTAAGAACTACTTTGTATTGAACAGATTTAAAAGTTTGGTTGTTTTTTTTGTATCTGTAAAAGTTATATTTAAGAGGTATTTTAAGTAGGATATAGTATTGCTCTTTTCTCACTGATAATACTCGTAGTTGAAAAAGATCCGATTAGAAAATAGTCCAATTATAACATAGAATTTATACAACGTAAATTTAACCGTGGGAGAGCCACGCTTCGGCATGAATGGGCCGGCTCGACCGGAGTGATACCACGGCCTCACAGAAAACCGGTGTGAAATAGTGCTTGCGCTGTGTTTCACCGAGTGAGTGAGGATACCGGAGGCCCATACCTCAACCCCCCTCCCCCTATCTCCCCCCCCCCCATCCCCCAAAGGCCGGTAACGCACTTGTGACGCCTCAGTGTTGCGGGTGTCCATGGGCGGCGGTAATCGCTTACCATCAGGCGATACGTCTGCTCGTTTGCCGGCCTATTCCATAAAAAAAAAAAAAAAAAAAAAAATATAACTTTCCCCTATTAGGAATTAAAAATCAAAAGAATTTACAACAAAATAAAATGCAATATTTTTGCACTAAATGCATTAAAGTTGTTTTAAGACAACGAACATAATTACTTGTAGAATTTATTTTTATGAGATCAATTAAAAAATAATTAAAAGCTGTTTATTTCTTCAACTATTAAGTTGTTAAATAGTTTTAGTTCTAGTCAAAACAACAATGTGCCGACCAATGAAGATGTAAGATAAACTTGTACATGTCAACGGGATTAAAAATTTGCTCATAAAAGTCGAAGTAGGGATGTGGTAGTTACGTAGGATTTATTTAATGTTTACGACAAGACTCTTTTGTTACGGGATTTTGTTTAATCTAAGTTGGGTAGTTTATGTGATGAGTATTAGTAATAAGCATTGAGCTTTGAATGTATGTAATATTATTACTAATTGTGTCGTAATGGTATATTTTCATGTCGCTGTAATAATTTATGTTTATATTCACCTCACACTGCCACTTTTAAACCGGTTTCAAAAAAGGAGGTGGTTATCAATTTGACTGTTTTTTTTTAACCGACTTCCAAAAAGGACGCAGTTATCAATTGTACTGTATTTTTTTTTATGTTTGTTACCTCATAACTTTCGACTGGGTGAACCGATTTTGATGATTCATTTTTTATTTAAAAGATGGTGCTTTCTGTGTGGTTCCATTTCAATTTGGTCCAAATCGAAGTCGTTTTTTTGTTAAAATTTGTATTTTTGTGATAATGAGATTATTTTAATTACTGAATACAAAGTTTAGCAAACAACTCTGTACGAAATAGACTTTATCTCTTTAGAAAAATATTCAAAATATAGGTTAAATGTTTGTAAATTATTCACGTATTTCCAATACATGCTCATTTTTAGCAATAAAATTATTAATCTAAGTTATTAGGAAAATAAACTAACAATACTTAATTATTATAATAATTTATTGTGTTTTAAAAAGTTTTACATAATATTAATATAGCAAGCACTGCTCCTTCCCTTCTAGGTTCCCATGTGTTGTGAGGTCCAGTCTCTTTAATCACAAACAATGTTAACATCTGAATGTTTGAGTGCATAATATACTTGTAAGTGTACGTGCGTGCTTACTACTGGTGTCTACTTGACGGCATAGTGTGAGTAGGTTACAACTTAAGCAAGTGGATCAAGCTACGTACACTTACGATTGCTGTTAGATTTGCATATACACTAATATTAGAAAGCTGAAGAGTTTGAACGTGTGGAAGGCCATAGGCTGTATATCGTTACCTTATGACCAAAAGGAGTGGAATATCAAAGAGTGTTGCAAATAACAGGTTAACTTTAGTTCTTTTAAGAACTTTTATCAATACTTTGTAAAAGGTATGTTAAAAACACCATGCTTTTTTTTTTTTTTATGTATGGCCCGCCAAAATGACTCTACTCTGCCTGATGGAAAGCATAAGTAGAATCCAAGAGTGGCGGTCACCATACTCACTGCGAATGCAGACAATGCAGTATGGCGACCCACACCATGGCGGCCTAGTGATGCTTCTGCATCTTTTAGTCTAGTCAACAAGTATGGAACTTGTTGACTAGACTATTTGGGCCTCCGGTCTCGCACTCACCAACGAAACACGACAGCACGAACGCTGTCATTTTACGTTGATTTTCTGTGCGAGGGTAGTACCGCCCCGGTCGAGCCGGCCCATTCGTGCTGAAATCAGCGTGGCTCTACTACCTATAGTCTATGCTAGTCTAGTGCGGGTCATCTAGTATATACGTAAAATATAGTAAGTTCCAGATACAATAAAAAACATTATCGATGATGAATAGAGTTAGGTTTAGCCATTTAACGACACTTGCAGGAAACGAGGGACTACATTTCATAAAGGATATTGTACAAAGGATTGGTAAGTCACTTGTCAACTCATGTCACTTGTATATTATTATTACGTTATGAGAAAACTAATACAATTAAAAAATGCTATAAAAAACTTTCTGTTTTTCAAAAGCATGTCACACACAAAAGTAAATAATTATAGGTAGCAAAATAAAAACACAATAAGCACGTCATATCTTGCCAATTGTCATTGTCATATTACGAGAAGTCCCAAATTAGCCCTCAGGACATAATCATTAGCTGTCACTGTTGTTAAAACCATCAATTTTGAAATCAAACAACGAACACAAACCTAAAATTTACAAATTAAAAATTAATTTTCGATTTTCATTCATACCTTTATTGACCACAGATGATTAACTGTTGTTAACGTTCAATTAAATATCAAAATTACTTTATAACAAAAATATTGGACTGTACAGATATATGTTTTAGTTGGGAAATTGAACACAAGATTTAATTCGAAATAATGATACGTTTATAAAACTAGTTTAAAATTAGCAGTTCATTTATTATATTAACTACTCTAAGTTCTTTTGCATAAAGAGCATAGTCGAATAAATAAATAACTATTCTGTGCAAGGATAAAATGTGTTTTCACACAATAAAGGTACTCGCTCAGGTGCACAACGAACTAATTAATTGTAAAGCCCGCATTTGATTAAACAAATCAAATGGTTGTATTGTGAGGGGTGAAATGAGAAATCGCTAAGAAATTTCATTCGTCACGTTCGTGTGTATTTCCTGTTTTTTGTTAGTGACGCCTCATTATAATGTGTAGTGTCAGTTATTTTTAGAGTGTGAATTTTTTAATTGAAATACTTTTTTGTTTGATAAACAGATTTACTCCTATATTACAGAGCAATAATTAACATACCAAGAAAAATTGTATTAGTGTCCAATCAATATATATAAAAGAGGAAGGTGACTGACTGACATATCCAGAGATCAACGCACAGCCCAAACCGCTGAAGCTAGAATTCTGAAATTTTGCATGTAGGTTTTTTATGTAACGTAAGTTAGCACTAAGAAAGGAATTTTTGAAATTCCACCCCTAAGGGGGTAAATCAGGGGATGAAAGTCTGCGTGAGCGAAGCCGCGTGTAAAAGCTAGTACGAAAATAAAAGTGACATTCATCAACAAACCACTGCTGGGCTCGGGTCTCCTCTCAGGATTTAATTTTTTACTGTAAGTATGAAAAACAATAACTTACGTCACCATGGTGGAACAAAATTCAGTTCTATCTCAAGAACCAACCTACAACCAGTACATAACACATACTCGTACAAGTACAGAGAAGAGGATGAATTTTATTTTAAAATTAAATTCAATTGAAACTGACATTAACCAGTATTTTTTTAAGATAATATACTTCTATAACAACTTTCAATTATTAACAACTTTTAATTAATTTATTTTTTAAATTCAAAAACCACTATTTGCCGTGTCTATTCAACACTATGCCTATATGCCACCCTTGCACAGGTGTCGTCGTTTCACACAACGCGTCAGAACGCGCTTTTATGATGCCTCGTTTGTTATTGTGTCCGGTAATTACTCGCCTTTGCCCACTGGGCAGGGTTATGCAAGTTGGAAGGTAGCTTTGACTATTAGCTTGTTGTTAATACAACGGAGGATATGAGGGGTAAATGACCAGATTGTACCCATCTAGGATTTGTAATAGAAATGTTTTATTAGCAACCATATCCGGGTATTTTAAACTCTTGCATCATTAGCACTACCCAGTTACTCACATTACGTTAGTACTGTTGGTCTCATGAGATGTTTTTAAAAAGACATCCTCATAAAAAATTGTTACTCTTCTGAAAAAACTAAGCAAAAATCGTTGTTGGATGAGGAGGGGTATGGGGAGTGATTGGGGTATGGGCCTCCGGTATCCTCACTCACTCGGTGAAACACAGCGCAAGCGCTATTTCACACCGGTTTTCTGAGAGGCCGTGGTATCATTCCGGTCAAGCTGGCCCATTGATGCCGAAGCGTGGCTTTCCCACGGTAAAACTGAATATCAGTTTTTCCACAAAGCGACTGGCATCGAACCTCCGCAGCCCTGAGAGTAAAATGAATTCAAAGAATTCGATTTCCAAAATTGAAAATTCGAAACCATAGAATATCTACCGAAGTTAAGTACATGCAATTACACATAAGATTTATCTTATCTATCAATAAGCTGCATTGTTGCATTGCCGGTATTGACAATGAGTATGGTGACACCACTCTTGGATTCTGCTTATACTTTCCATCAGGCAGAGTAGAGTCACTTTGGCAGGCTCATGTCACTACATATTATAAAACTTTTTATAAAAAAAACCGACTTCCAAAAAACATCCAACGAAAACTCTCTGCCAAAAAACACTAAAAAGCGTAAAATAAACTGGCTCTTCCTAAATTGCTATGTGCCAATTCTTGTCTATACCTAATTCTTTATTCATTTAAATAGTAGTATTATAATGTGTGCTAGGTACCTAGAATCTGTTTGAAGTCGGTGCCACAATTCCTTATTTAGTGGGTGTCTACTCAATAAAATGATCCATATGAATAACTGAAAGAATACAAATTAAGGTCTATACGTACGTGTAATATTAAAATCATCCTCTAATCCCTAACTGTTGAAGAATTTAACCTTCTATCATCAGCTCACCTAAATAACTTGAATGTATACTTCTAAAGGTCTTTAGATCCGCATGAAATTGAAAGATTTATCCTCGAACTCCTAACCGTTAAGGAGTTGTACCTTACATCATCAGCTCATCATTATAAAATGATGACTACCAGACGCAAATACCGGTGTAACTTCAGAAAATATACGAAAAACATAGTATGTGCCTAAAAAAAATTAGGGTTTCCCTTGATTTCCCTGGGATCCCATCATCAGATCATGATATGGTGACCTGCAATGGGACCACCTCGGGAGCATATCATTTCGAATACAAAATTAATTTTCAAAATCGGTCTACAATTGACGGAGTAATCGGTGAACATCCATAAAAAAAAAAAAAAATACATACAGTGGAACATAGAACCTCCTCCTTTTTGGAAGTCAGTTAAAAACAAAGTGATCCGTTGCGTCTGTCTGTCTGTCTGTATGCGATAAACTTAAAAGCTACTAAACACGGATTTGGTTGCACTTTTCACCAATAGACAGAGTGATTCTCGAGGAAGGTTTTCGTATGTAACTTATTAAAATTTTGAGTATATTGACTGAAGTATAACAATATTAGTTGAAGACGTCGGAAAAAATTAAGCCGCACATCTTCTCGGGGTAACTTAGGCTAAATTATATTTTCCGTAAAGAGACCGTGCGAAGCCGGGGCGGGTTGGTAGTATGTATGTATAAAATACACTAGATTAATTACCTTTCATGCTTTGCTGAGTAACATTTTTATCAGTTATTTAGACTTGTTTAGATATTCTAGCACTAATAAACTTTACAAAATCTATTTCTATATATATAAAAGAGTAAGGTGACTGACTGACTGACATACCCAGAGATCAACGCACAGCCCAAACCGTAGGTAACTGTAGGTTCTTTATATAACGTAAGTGAGCACTAAGAAAGCAATTTTTGAAATTCCACCCATAAGGGGATAAATCAGGGGATGAAAGTCTGCGTGAGTGAAGCCGCGTGTAAAAACTAGTTTGATATAAAGCTTGATCAGTTTACAAGATTCAATTATTGGAAAGAATTTACTTAATAAATCTTAAAAGCTTATAAAATATATTAAAAAAGCAATGGTGTACCCATAGGGTACCTCGACATTATTTGTACTATTGAATACATATGTTAATGTAGGTACTATCCTATATCGTTTTTGTATAACACTAGCTGTGCCCGCTACTTAGTACACATGTCATTTGGATTTTCAAGTTATTTATAATTTTTTCACTGTTTAAACTTTCCCTGGACTACGACAAACATTTCAAAACCAAAATCAGCTAAATCGGCCCTGCCGTTTTCTAGTTTTAGCGAGACAAACGAACAGAAATTGATTTTTATATTTAAGATTAGGCTTTTATTCCCACGTTATTAGTAATAATTACGTGAAATATCAGTAGAATAAAGAGGACCATTTCACTTTCTATCAAAAATAAAGTAATTATTACTAGAGCTTAACTCATATTGGTGACCTTTCTAAAACCACAAAATGTTTACCCCACAATTAGATGGCAAATTGATTTTTCCACAAAAATAAAAAAATATCTTAACATTACACAAAATAAACTACGCCCCTTTAAAAAACCGCAAACCTTTTATACCCCATGTTAACGTGTGTTCCCACGAATAAAAATAAGTAAAAACTACAAAATGATGATTCACGATTACACCGTGATAGGGTAAGATAGATACATCACGTTTTTAAATAAAAAGAATAACTTTTTTATTCCAATGAACCGTCGCTTCTGGTAATAGTTTAATTCTTTCGGGACTGACTATATTTACGAATACTTTAAACGTCGAAATTATAAAAATGAAATTCACATGAAAAGGACGTTCCTTTTTAAGTGTGTTAATAAATTCAGTAATGTAATACTGAATTTATTAAAAACAGACTGCAACAACACAACTTTGTCTGCGTCCCCTTTTTAGGGTTCCGTGCCAAAGGCAAAAGACGGCACCCTTATAGATTCGTCATGCCACTTTTTTCTTAAACTATAAGAACTATACTGTTAAAAGTAGTGTATAAGTAGATGTATTCTGGGAACCGCATCAAGATTTTTACTTAAAAATAAAAAAAAAACAATAAATTTTGGGGGTCTCCATACTTAGGACTGAAACTCAAAAAATTTTTTTTCATTAAACCCATACCTGTGGTGTATCTATGGATAGGTCTTCAATAATGATTTTGAGGTTTCTAAGAATTTTTTTTTCTAAACTGAATAGTTTGCGCGAGAGACACTTCCAAAGTGGTTAAATGTGTGTACCCCCCTGTAACTTCTAAAATAAGAGAATGATAAAACTAAAAAAAAAATATATGATGAACATTACCATGCAAACTTCCACCGAAAATTTGTTTGAACGAGATCTAGTAAGTAGTTTTTTTTTTATACGTCATAAATCGTAAACCGCGAAAAAACATTATTATTAAAACATCGACCAAAGTTACAACGAACTACAAGAACTTTTATAGTATGTTACTTGCTGCTTCGGAACCCTTCATGGCTAGTCCGACTCGCACTTGGCTGCTTTTTTTATTCTTAATAATTTTTTTGGAACTCATCCTTATCATCATCATCATCATCATCATATGTCAGTTCCATTGTATCCTGAACATGCCGCTACATAGTTACTGTGTTATCATAGTCGACATAAATTTGAACGGAGATTTAGCATCATCGCCGTTTGGTTCCGATAGAATTTTGTGAAACATGCCTACGTCGGCTCCATTCAAATTCAAGTCGGACATTAAACTATTTCTACTAGACTCATATCTGACACACTCCATCAATAAATGGTGTAAGTCTTCCACAACTCCACATTCCTCACAATTGGGTAAAATTTTCTTCATCATATAACCAAATTTATGGCATGGGATGTGTCCAGATCTGAGTCTATGGGAAAGTACGACAAGCTTAGATAGTTTCGGAGTTCATCGTGACCAACGATGGACGATGACAGGAGAAATTTAATATATAGTGATATCAAGCTACAACATACATTTATTTAACGTTTTGTAAAAAAAAACTAAGAATACTAATCTACTCTCATACCGTCTAGTCACTCAAGTCTCAAGGGACTAACGATATGAGAGAAAAAATGTTATAGGTTTTTATGTAAATATTTTAGATTGATCTGACATCTGGCTATGTCTTCGGTATTACATGAAAGAAGATCATGAAAACCTAGGAGATGAATGAGATTTGTAGTTCTTATCATTAACTTTAAGTCATCTTATCTGTTGAAATAAATATTGCATCAGTTGACTACGAATTCACAATGTAAATATGTTTTAATAAATAGGAAACGTATATATCATCACTAGCTGATCCGGCAAACGTTGTTTTGCCATAAAAAAAAATTGGGTATAAAAAATAGATGTTGGTCGATTCTCAGACCTACCCTATATGCACACCAAATTTCATAAAAATCGGTCCAGCCGTTTCAAAGGAGTATGGTAACTAACATTGTGTCACGAGAATTTTATATATAAGATTAACTAACATTAACAAGTTTACTTTTTGTTACGACAAGCGTAATTATGACCTGTTTGACCTATAACGATATACTAGAAGGGTTCGAGAAATGAAACCACGACTGTAATCCGATCTAGCTAAAAAGCATATATTTATTAAAAATTCAAAGTATCTTATACTACTGGAAGTAAACAAATTACCTATAGCGCGATTCAGGCGGATCGTACAGCGCCATCTGTCGATACTGTTTTGGTCGTGAACACTTCTTTAAAAATTAACTTATCCCACCACACAGAGATAAAATACATGAGTGATTTTAAGTTGGAGATGTCATAAGCTTTAAATGACAGATGTAGCTCATGTTTGCTGGTGCTATGCACTTGTCGAGCTATTAGTTAAATTATAATTAGACCCAAAACCAAAACATGCTACAAAGTCACACATATTTTGAAACTAACACAAATTAATATAAGTTTCCGAAACATTAAGCTTACAACCTTACAACCTGTTTCTAAAAATAATGATTACATCTAAACAACGCTAAAGTAGCCCCAAATTGATATGGTCCTAATTAAATTAATAGTTGGCCGTGCGATATTAATGACGAGCAACTAAACGAACAAAAATAGATGTAAAAAAGATAAAAACAATAATAAAACACTTCCCCTTGACAAGGGCGGTTTCATTACGACGAATCAAGCAGGCAAATGTAGTTTCTTGTTAGGATAGCTCTTGCAAAAAATTATGTATTATTTATTAAATCTTCCTTCAATATTTAACTTTTTTTTATGTCAGAGCCTGCCAAAATGACTCTACTCTGCCTGATGGAAGCATAAGCAGAATCCAAGAGTGGTGGTCACCATACTCATTGTGAATGCAGACAATGCAACAATGCAGCATGGTGACCCACACTATGGCGGCCTAGTGATGCTTCTGCTGGGCCGCCGCCGCCGGTCTCGCACTCACCAACGAAACACGACAGCACCAATGCTGTCATTTTACGTTGATCTTCTGTGCGAGAGTAGTACCGCCCGGTTGAGCCGGCCCGTTCGTATCGAAATCAGCGTGGCTCTACTACGTGTAAGTAGTAGAGCCACGCTACACGTAACTTTTTAATCTTGGTCATTTTTTTATTAATTCCTATTACTTAATTTTACTCCGACCAATTGCTAAAATAGATGATTTACGATTACATATAGGAGGATATTATTCACTAATTTTCAACTCAGGCTCTGGTTTACGTATATACGTTCAAAAAGTCGAAAATATTAAATCAAAAATCTTCATAATAATTAACTAACCAAACGATTTCGTTATTTGTTTTGCAGATTTGTCCTTTTAAAAGCAGGACACTAAGTTACGTTCCAGCTGCGAGGGACTTCACAATTCGACGTAACGCGTCCGCACCGAACCCGCATGATTCAAAACTGTCGATCACGATAACGGTACACTGGACAATACAGAATACCGTATTACAAAATATACAGATATTAATCACAGTAACACGTGGTTCATTCGGGGAAATTTTTGATTAGCTTTCTATTATGATATGAAACGGTCTATGGGAAAGGAAGACACTGTTTCCTATACATCCTGATGTACTTATCAGATATTTTGTCTATAATAAAGGAGGTTTATGCTTCATTTTCTTGTTTACACCTAAAACACTAAGCAAGAAGCAACAGTAAATCAAATAGTTTGCGACTTTGTGTATGTACACGCATATTAAACTTCGAAACAATATCTGCTCTATTTGTTGTAGCTCTTCACACATAGAGCGATAAAAGAGGCTTTCCTCTACATAGTTAAGTAAGAAGTAATCAAACAAAAAATAATGGAGAGTGGAACTACAGCAAGTATATAGTATACATTGACAATAGATACTTTACAGAGTCCGAAACCGGATAAGCATACATAGATGCCATCTTCATTATCATCTACCTTATTATATAGTGATGCTAAGGTGCTAATTTTTGTTGTTGCTTCACTAAGCAAAGCAAAAACCGAAATTAATTTTTTTTTGTCAATCTTTAGAACGTCGTTTGACTTGAGAACAGTAGTTTTAGATTGATTTGTGGTGTTGTTTGTCGTTAAGTTCAAACCTGTAATTTGTTTATGTACAAATAAATAAATACCTGAATTTCAAACAGTATTTAGCCTTCCTTAAAAAATATGAAAATTCTCTCAATAGTTTTCATCTTCATTCTAGTATTTTTAATCTTTTTACTTACCCTTACACACACCTTTTTGCGCGGTTACTGACATCCTTTTGTCTTTGGGCGTGTGCAGCTTTACACACTATAAAGCAGTGGCCTGAGAAGCTATGGTCTTTAAACTGACCACAGGTTCTCAGCTTTGCTAAGTTTACTACAGTACCTACGATATACCATTTGTGGCATCAAGACCTCTGATAAACATACTTTCAGGTGTTTTGTAAGCATTTTAAACAGTTGATTAGCTAGCGCTATAACTAGGCTGCACTGAATCCGTTACCAGATTTTCTTGTCTATATACTTTTTATTAAACACTGTAGAGCTATCTACGATGTGTGTGTGATGTGCGATCTAACACTGAAAGAAACCATCAAAATACTTGTTGAGATTAGCGCGTTCAACCAAACTCTACAGCTTTATAATGTTAGCATACTACCTATATTCTACATGAATCTGGGTGGTTTTTACCACATTGGTTTTTACAACAGATATGGTAGTTGAATGCACCGTATCGATACTATCACCAATCGTAACCACGATACAAGTATACCAACACGTACGTCGTACATCCTGACCATCGGTGATACACATAATATATATGATACATTAACTGCCTCGTTGGTCTCGCGGTTGGCGTGTGCGACTGCTGATCATGAGGTCTCGGGTTCGATTCCCGGGTCGGACCAAATGTTTGTATGATCTACAAATATGTGTTTCGGAGTTTGGGTGTTTTCTATGTATAATATGTATGTATTTACAAAAAAAAAGTATATATGTATTTGTATCAGTTGTCTAGTACCCATAACACAAGCTCTGCTTAGCTTGGGACTAGATGGCGTTGTGTGTTTAGATGTCTGAAATATTTATTTTATTTATTTATTATATAATCGGTGTAACATATAATTACCCAAAACCGTACACTCATTACCGAGTTCAACAGTGATAAATAAACAAAACATTATAAGGAGATTATGCATGAATGCCACCTACAATATTTGTATAAGACAGACTGCGTGTAGACTTTTCTACCCTTAATTGTCTCCCTTGACATGGTTAGGGAGGCACCTGGATTTAAACAGCCGTTTTATTTTCATGCAATACTTGTTTTTTCTATTATATTATTACAGAAGTTCGATATGGCCTAGTACTTGAATTGTGGAGTTCTGATGACAGTAGGTTCACGTTCAGCCGCCTCGTAGTAGACTTAGCCCCGTATTTTAAAAGGCGTCTCAAGTATCTTTTGAACTCTGATCAGCTGAAACTAGTTTTAAGTTAACATCAAATCTCAAGGGTCCCTCTTATTATAGAATGCGTTTCAAGTTCTACTCAGTTGAAACTAGTCTCAGTAACGAATCTCAACTCAGTCTGTTCTCAGTTACGTTTGTGCATTATCGAAATTATTGTTCCTTATCACGCATCAAATTATATTAAACAAAAAATATTTAACAAGCATAATTTATATATAATTGGTTATTAGTTTATATATAGTACACAGGAATAGCGAGTGTAGCAATATAAACATAATGGTTATAACAAGCAACTCGTCCTAAATTAAATATTATAAATATTAAAACAAAAAAAAAAATACCGATGAAATTGAGAACCTCCTCCTTTTTTGAAGTCGGTTAAAAATGACTAGATATTACCTGTAACGGAACGTTCAAATTGTTATCAATACTTGTCATGTTGAATTGTCAAACTATGTTTTTGTTTTTATAAATAAAATATCTAATGTTATTTTTTTGTCATAAACCAAAAGGTTGTGGCAGATAAACTGCACGGTTGGCCTAGTGGTTTAGGCGGTCGCCACGCCGCTTGCCAATTCGCCAAGTGTTGTGGGTTCAAATCCTACACGGGACAACACTTTGTGTGATCCACAAATTGTTGTTCTGAGTTTGGGTGTTAATTGTGTAGGTTTCATGTATGTCTGTAAAGTCCCCCGCGACACAGGATTTTAATTCCTAATGCGGGAGTCGTCTTTTAAAAAAAAAAAAAAAACAAAACAAAAATTTACTAAAACAAATGGTTGAATATGTAATTTAAGGGAATTGAAAATGAATTAATGTTAATTTAAGTGAATTGAAATGTGTACGTACGATAAGTAATTCTTTCGTAAATAAAGTAAGGTAAAGTAAATCTTTTGTTGTTATTCAGAAACATCGTCATAAAATACGTTAATTTCCCCTAAAAGGCCTTGTAAATTACCACTTGAGACTAGATTGAGCTAGTCATAAGTAAACAGAGATCACGTCTGTCAAAATCTGTTCTTGAGAACAGATCATCGTTCTAAAAAAAACTGTTCACAAAGATTCACCGATCTTTAATACTCACTTGAGACCAGATCAGCGAGTCAGCCGACCTGAACCTACTCTCAGATAGTCATTTTTTTTTAAATCAATATTAATGATGTTAGGTTAATTTTTCAGGAACTTCAGGTGATAGAAATTGAAAGAAAACGTCAATTTTTAAATCTTAATAAACAATTTTCAAACTACCTATTACACTTTCAGAACTAACATGCTAAATACTACAATAACACACGTACTGTTTATTTTTTTGAGACATCTTTAATTCTCACCCTATTGATTCAACCCCCGTAAATTGTATAATACCTTCAAAGAAATATCTGAAACACCCCTAAAATAAACATCCTAAAATCAATAGCAACATGTCACTGATGTATTACAAAAATATCATTTACAGTCACACAAATACGTTTATCGCTCTTATTACAAAGGCAATAAAGTTAAAACTACAGTGTTATTACTGCTAACTTGATTACAATTTTAAAGTTGTTTCCAAAAATTAGTTGTCTAACTTTATAAAAGATACGTCGTTCTTATTTTCTAGGCAATAAAGTTCTATTTAAAAAGTTCTAAGTGATGTTATTCTTGGTATTGTGTTGTAAGAAGGTGTCATTTGCATCAATCCATGTCACGTTAGAACATTCTTTGTTCAAGAATAATGGTGTCAGTGAAATATTTCAAGTTTGTAATTGGCCTGTTTTGGAGAATAATTTGGACACATAAAATTTAATGTTATTACTATACTAGCTACGCCTCGCGGTGATACCCGCTGTTGCTATTATACATATATACCTTACTACAAGAACTTCAGGTAACACCGCAACTCGAAGCTAGTCTAAAATAATAGTAGATTTAGTTTCTCCTTATAACATTAGCCATCTGCCAGTGAAAGTCCGATAAAAATCGGTCCATTTGTTCCAGAGATGAACAGACAGAAAAAAAATCAAATGTTTTTGTGATGTACGTATCGTATACTTTCATATGCATGTAGTGAAAAACTGGTAATTTTTACAATTACAAACAGACATTTCAATCTAACACCTTTTAAAATAAATAAACCTGGAAAACGACTTCAATGATTTTCGTGAAATGTAGTAGGTATGCACCCCTGCATACCTACTTTTGGGAGCGATAAATCAATCTAGCTAGTAATCATTTTTAAAAAATTTACCAAAAAAAATAACTGAGTCATCCAGGTACTTTCATTTATTTATAAATATTGTTCTTTAAAAATTTAACTGTCTCGATACATAAAATATCGTTCTTATCTTTTTTAAATTGTCATTACACTTCTTTGAACGGAATGACAATTGCTGTAATTATATATACAAATGAAAAATAAGAACATGATACGTAAAACGGAATATTTATGTTTAGTTAATTCTAAACATTCCTACATTAGATATACATCCTCGATTACATTAAATAAAAAAAAACACAAATTGTCCTTGACTTCTTAAAAAAACTTTCACTTTAAAAAAAGAACAACAAAACAATAAAGAATATCAGAACTCATTTAAACTTAGCCATTAAAAAGTAATGTGTCATCCTTTGTATGTTGACCTCCTTGCGCGCTGGTGTGGGAGATTTTACTCAGAATTAAAACGAAACCTTTGTTAGTGAGTAATAGACGGTAACAATTTATTTCTGTGTGGCAGGTAAATTGAAATTAATGTGGTTTTTGATATACGTACACATTTCATGCTTTTAATAAATTATTGGACTTTTAAACCACGCTAATACTAGACGCTAGACTTATTTAAATGCCTAGTCAAGGCACAAGCATTTTAATAAGTCTAGTTTGTCGTTTCATAAATCTATACTCTACATTACTATAATGATAATACTATTTATTAATACATAAATAGGAGGACAGGCCACAGGCCAGGTGGAGTGATGATTTGCGCAAGATGGCTGGCAGGATCTGAATGCGAGTGGCCGAGGATCGAGCTAAGTGGCGTGCAAGGTCAAATTTATTTCATAACACACACACGCATACAGCCACACACACACACACACACACACACACACACACACACACACACACACACACACACGCACACGAGCGCGTTCACTCACAATCCACACATACACACATTAAACACAAAGGCACTAACGATATTTGAATGAGTTTTAAAATTGCAAGCAGCGTCACCTTCAAATATATTGTAACAAAATTTGCGACTAAATTCTGTCTCCCGAAATACAGGCTATGCCTAGCTTGGGAATCAGTATCAGTACCATATTATACATAATTAAACTGTCAAGTATTCTATTGCATTGTATGATTTTAAATGTTATGTCTTTGATGTGAAATAAACATTTTATTTATTATTTATAATTGGAGAGGCCTATGTCCAACAGTGGACTGCGATAGGCCGATGATGATGAGTACATAAAGCTGAAGAGTTTGCGTGTTTGTTTGAACGCGATAATCTCAGGAACTACTGGTCCGACTTGAAAAATTATTCTAGTGTTAGATAGCCCATTTATCGAGAAAGGCTATAGGCTATATATCATCACGCTAAAACCAATAGGAGCGGAGCACCAATGAAAAATGTTACAAAAACGAGGGAAAATTATTACGCTACGGGCAATAGTAGACGTAAACGAGGTTGCGTGGGTCCGCTAGTAAGTAATATAAGTAGGTATAACAGTATAATTACGATTACTTTGTGAAAATAGACATATGATTTAATTATATATATATAATTTAATATCAGCAATTTAAATTAATTATATATATATATAGTTTGTTATGATATAGACTTCAGCATATCCATCGATAACCAACAGCTTCTAATAGTCCACTGCGGGCATAAGCCTCTCTTGCGAAAGGAGGTTTTAGTATAAATCATACCATCGACTTTTTATTATGGAATATCTTTCCTGTCATTGTCCTGTAATCTGTTGGACTCATTTCATGAAAAAGGACGAGAGTCTATAACATGATTTGAGAAAGCGCGCACAATTTTATTTGATCAATGAGCGCGGTGGTAGACTTCAGAGACGACTATAGAGCGACTATAGAGTTGACTGTCCGATTGCAGGTAAGATGTCAGTTATTTACACATTCCTATGCGCCTAGAGAGATAGGTAGAAAATGGCAGATAAGTCGTGTACAAAGGGCGGCTTAATTGCTAAATGCAATCTCTTCCAGGCAACCTTAGTCTAGTGTAAGGGTTTTTTTAATTCCTGTATGAAAATGCAATAAAGTTCAAGAATAAAAATGAAAATATGGATCTATTTGCATATTTTTATTTTAAGAAATAGGTGAAGAATAATTTAAATACACAGATAAATACCGACAGATATTCTGAAGGACATCATTGCATTTCAGATATGACTATGTTTATTTCAGCCCTCGTAACTCTATGAAAAAATACAAAATTTTCAATACTATCTACCGTGAGAGCCACGCTTCGGCATGCGTGGGCCGGCTCGACCGAAGTGATACCACGGCCTCACAGAAAATCGGTGTGAAACAGCGCCTGCGCTGTGTTTCACCGAGTGAGTGAGGATACAGGAAGCCCATACCCCAACCCCTCCCCCCTTCCCTCTCCCCATCCCCCAAAGGCCGGCAACACACTTGAGACGCCTCTGGTGTTGCGGGTGTCCATGGGAGGCGGTAATCGCTTACCATCAGGTGATACGTCTGCTCGTTGCCCATTTTATTGAATAAAAAAAAATTAAAAAATATACGTATTTTCAATGATTAAAATACAAACATTCTCATACAATACTCAGCTCATCAAAGTTGTAAAAGCCACAACCAAAACATTAACCCATCCATCAACTGCTCAAAATCTTCTATTTGCGTACCACACTAAATTCCTTAACCAGCAAACAAATGAACATTGTCACCAAAACTAATGTTCACACCGCTATACAGGAGTTAATTTTTGATTAATTGTCCTTCTGTAACATGTGTTGATGTGGCAACATTTGGTATTAGGATATATGCTTCAAATGTTTCTTGGAGGATAGTAATAAGCTTTAAAAATGGTTTGAAAGTTGCGGGGGTTGAATGAAAAGTGACTGTAATAAATCTATACTGGAAATAAGTTCTAGAACATTTATGTAGTATGTTGGTAACTATTTGCCTAAGATATTAAAGCATTGCGGATGGATACGAACTGGCTAAGACCGAAATAGTTGGCGCTCGTTGAAGAGAACTTCCTTTAGTAGTGGACAACGATAGGTTGTTAGATTTAAGCATGGATATTGATAGATTAAAGAGTCAGAGTAAATAGTCTGAATTATAATAAGTTCACGCATCTCACATTTGGCAATCTTAAAATAGGCAGAACAGCTCTGCCTACTTTAAGATTGCCAAATGTGAGATGTGTGACTACGAGGATAAATGACGCTACGGGCAATGTGAAGTAGGTATGTATATCAGCAGTCTCGTTACCACAGTGCAGGCTGTGGTAACGAGACGTGTGCGTGACGAGTGTGCTGATATACATACTTCCATATACTAAATACATACATATCCTATATACTTCCACATACCATACTAATATTGTATAGTTGAAAATATTTGTCTGTCTACAGCGATTTCAATTCTTAACCGGTGAACCAATTTCACTGAAATTTGGCACATAGATACTTTGATCCTTCAGGAAGGACGTAGGCTGTTTTTACCGCGATAACATACACTCGAAGAACACGTGGGCATAAGCTAGTTAATAATAATACCCAGACACATAACAAATGATTGATAAATGATGATACAAATCATCACATAGTCTCTGGTTTAGCAGTTTGACAGGCCAGGCCAGTGATCGTATCTAGTGGCGTCAGTGTTTGTTGCTCCCGCCAACAGCAAGTTTGAGTTTCAGTATGGGCCTTTTTCTGGTTAACAAGGTAAAAGATCCTCATGAATATCCTTCGTTCAAGGAAGAGAGAGGGGAGATGTCGTCTGTCGTCCTGTTACTGACTGAAACCACCTGGTGTTTCTCTGGTGTTTTATTAACTCTGACCTGGTCAAGTTATTGCTAACACTACTCAATCCTTCCGTATAGTCAAAATCAAATAGCTTTTTTTTCAAGTAGGCCTTTTTAGACACATTTGAAAGACTTTAGTTACACGGTTCTAAAATGTCATTCCTATGAGGAAGAACTGGCAAGAAACTTTATAAGTTCCTCTTTTAAAAAAGCATATTAACAGTTTTCGTGTACATCACTATTTATGTATGCGACAGCAAAAGCAAAATTAATTACTTTCAAAAAAAGAACATCCTAGTAGTATCTGCAATATTCCTCCCGTTTCTATGCTCTCCTGACCATTCAACCTTTACTATTTTCTTTTGATATAGTCCCAATAACGCCATCTTTAATTTCAAAGTTTCAAAGTGAGATAAAATTGTAGTTGATAAAAATGAAATTATAATTATTTTAGATGTCTACTTCTTAGGGGTTACAGATGTAATAGTATTTATGAATACCGCTATTTGTAGCAACACACAACCTGCATGTGTGTCTACAAAAAAATCTAATAACATTTACACACGTAGGCTACGGGTTCAAGTTTAGGTTTCTTTTAGTTTGTGTACGTATCATGATTTTTTTTATGGAATAGGGGGCAAACGAGCAGGCGTATCGCCTGATGGGAAGCGATTACCGCCGCCCATGGACACCCGCAACACCAGAGGCGTCACAAGTGCGTTCCGGGCCTTAAAGGGATGGGGGAGGGGAATGGGGGGAGGGGTTGGAGTATGGGCCTCCGGTATCATCACTCACTCTCTTACTTGTTCTAGAATTTGGGTTTTAATAATGCTATTTTGTGTTGCATAAATAGAGTAGAAATTTTGAAGTGAATGAAAGTATTCGTCCTATTTGAAAACGTTGTCATCATAAGTTCGACAAATCCAATAATTTATTAAGTTTTTTTTTTCTTTTCGTATAATAAAATGCCTTTTACATAAATTATTAAATACACAATATTTTATCCACCTAATTATCTTACAGCTGTTCCAAATTGCCAGTATCATAAATTAAAAGTACTTTAATATCATCCTAAAACAATAAAACCATTGTGTTTTGGTCGGTTTTTTACTATAATTGAGGGAAATTGAAGAGGTTATTAAACGGTGTAAATTGTAACACCTGATTTTATGTTCGCAATAAAATAAATTAGGCGTAAAAAGGGCTGTTTATGGTACATAACCAATATGAACATATGGGCGTGTCAAGTGGAGCATTTGTGAAGATCGATGTAACAGATACATTCTTAATTTGAATATAATTTAAATAATTTTGAAGTGAATTAGTCGGTGTTCAAATTAGGGGACTCTTTATTAAAAACTCCTTTTAGAAATGTGTAGTTAGTGTTAGTCGTAATATAAATACATTTGTAGAATAAAACAGTTTAGGTTTTATCTTAATAATTAATAGTCATCGCAAATTTTATAGATTTTAAATGACTGCATTCCGGTAATATCTTTTATTTTACATAAATAAGTTACATGTAAATGTGAGTAGTTAAAGTATTACTTTACATTTCTCTAAGATGGTCAACAAACCAATCCAAAATCAGTCTTCGATTGCATACGTCTTCAGTTGTAGCAAGAAAACATTGTATTCGTTTAAATTTATTAACGGTTCTAATGATAAAATTACAAAATCTTTTGATAAAGAATTTTATTGTTCTTTGTTTCTTTTTTGTTCAAAATATTATCGACAATACTGGGTGTAAACATTTTAGTCAATCACTTATTTACTAACAACAATGACACAATATACTAAATAGACCGACCCTCCCCTGGCCCAAACTGTACACCGATAAAACCTAGAAAAATTCACCTAAATCTAGATGGCGCGCAAAAATAAGGTACTAGAAATAGTTTAACAAACTCTATCACTATTTTATTGATATGCTTCAATTATAGTAATTATTTTATTATTTTTCGAATATAAATCTTTCTTTCTAATGCTTGTTTAAAAAAAATATTTTTCAATTGCGTAACTATAAGTTATCACCTATTTTTAGGAGATGTCGTTGCAATCGATTTAAATAAACTTGAATATAATGACCTATTTACTACGCTAGATGTCACATTTATAAGTTATTGATATGACATATAGAATATTATGTGCTGGATGCGCGATGATAGCGCCACCAAGTGGCTACAATTACGTCGGACTTTGATATGTCAAATGGTTAGTTGTCTTAAGTTGAGTAAGTAAACAAACAAATTATTTCAACGAAACATCGTAAAGGGGCGTCCATTAATTACGTGAGGCATTTTTGAGAATTTTTTGACCTCCCCTCCCGCCTTGGTGAGATATCGTAAGATTTTCCTCAACTCCCTCCACCGTCCCCAAATCTCACGCGAGATTCTTCAAATTTATGTTTTGGCTGTAAACGTGTTGGATTATTGAACTTGTTCTATTACTTCTATTGAAGACTAGCAAAGCAAAATCGAATGCTACTTCGCTGCTCTGCGGAGTTCGGACGAATACGACAAACACTATTGTGTCAGATTTGGCCATATTTTTTAGGAAATAATTTTTCACGAAATTTTACACAATAATTACGTGATATTTGCCAAGACCCCTATTGTGTCAGATTTGGCCATATTTTTTAGGAAATAATTTTTCACGCAATTTTACACAATAATTACGTGATATTTGCCAAGACCCCCCCTAAGTGAGATTTGAAAAGATTTGGCTCAATCCCCCAATAAAAAACACCTTACGTAATTAATGGAAGCCCCCTAATTTAAATATATTCTATTCGATGATGTAAATCTATGGTGCAGATAATAATGTTGAGCGATTTTATTTCCTGTCTGATATGGCATAATCAATACATTTTAGGTCATTATATGTCATTTTAATATAAAATAAATGATTGAACTGCAAAGTATAATCTTTATTTTGGAACGAAGTTCCTTATCAGGCGTTGCGAAAGAGGGCTAGACGGAAAAAAATGTAACGACACTTTTCGTGCCAAAAGTTGTAACGACACTTTTAACATTGAATTGACGTCATAGTGCTGGATACTCAACGTTAAATATAACAAACTGATTGCCAACGTCCATACCATGTTGAATACACCGGTTCTCGTCCGATCATCGAAGTTAAGCAACATCGGGTGTGGTTAGTACTTGGATAGGTGACCGCCTGGGAATACCACGTGATGTTGGGTTTTTGCATTTATTTACAGAAAATATATTGTTTTATAGTATATTTTGTAAAGCTTGATTATTTCTTAAATAATTTGAGTATTTTATGCGCATTTTTATTAGTAGTAGCATAACAAATATAATATATATATATATAAACTTCGTTCCATCCGGGTGTTCCTTGACACCTCTCAAGTTTTTATTATATATATTTTAATTTGTACAACAGGTAATATGAAAATCACATTAAATCAGTCAGGAGATTAACAAATAAATATTATTTCATATACATACACTTTAAACAGTTTTCTAACAATTTTTTTATCCTATTATTTAAATTACGGCAAAAACCAAAATCTGATGACAGCATTTTAAAATCTAAAGAGTTCAGAAGAGGTTTCTAGAGAATTGACATTGATGCAGCTACGAAAATAAAGGTTAAGAATTGGACAGAAGACGAAAATAAATTCAGCTTGTCATTATTTTACAAATCTAAAGTGTATTTTTTTCTAAGGCGGCAAGGTGTAGTACTTGCCGCTCCAACCACAATCCGAAACTCCGAAAGTGTCTAGCAAAATCCGATTGTTTTGCCCTGATCTATTTAAAAAAAGAATAACAGAAACATTACTTACAACAGAATTACAACTCTTTTAAAAGCTACTATAAATAAACTATTTGATAATAAGTGGGCTTCTGCTAAACGCTGTGTTTTGCGGTCGGGCTACGAAAAACCAAAATACATGCACGAAATCACGTAGTAACTTTCCCTTTTTCTTTTGTAACGTTTTATAAAATTATTTGCGTTTTTTGATGTGCCACATTTCATTAAAAGTATTCAAAATCGTTTTTTAAACAATAACTTTCTTAACGGCAATGAGCAAATTTCGTTTCAAGATGTTACCAAACCATACGAAATAGACAAAACTTAAAACTTGAGTCGATCACTTACAAAATTGACAGATCGGCACATTGAACAGTAATAAAAAAAAATGGGATGCCATAGAAACACGCATTGTTTAAAAAAGTAACACATGCATTAAATGCGATAAAGAAGGGCAAAAATTCTTTGAAAAATTACACAAAAATTGAATCAGGATGTAATAGAAAATTTGTTTGCGCAATTTCGGCAAAAGGGTGGCTGAAACAAAAATCCAACAGCAAAATTGCTAAGTACCATATTTAGGAGTAATTTAGTTAATTCCTTAAAGAGTCCCCATAACAAAAAACTGTGAGGATGAAGATGGTGATTTTATCCAGTTAGCCGTTGGAGAAAGCAAATAATTTTCTCCAAAACCATCATTATCATCAAAACACGCACAATGAGAAACAACGCACTCATCAACGGCAACTTATTTATTTATTCTTTACCGCTGCCCATGGATACCCACAACACCAGAGGTGTCACAAAGCTTTTAAGGAGAAGTATGCTTTTTTCTTGAAGATTGATTGAAGGTCGTATTGGTCCAGGAATACCGCAGTCGACAGTTAATTCCACAGTTTTGTTGTGTAGGGCAGAAATTTTCTCGAAAAGCGCACAGTTGACACCTAAATGATGAGGATGAAACTGCAGTCGCGTAGGATGATGGCGGAAAAAGGAGGCAGGGGTCAATTCAATCAATTGCTCGGAGTACTCCCCATTGTAAATACGATAGCAGATGCGTATTGAAGCCACGTCTCTACACAGCGTTGGATATAGAATGCAGTTATGGGAGAATATCTCTCGCTGCCAACCATGTTATGGTCCATAGTAGATAGCAACAGAGTTTTATCTTCTGCGAAGATGACATTGCACAGAAAGAGGTGGCGGAAAGGATCAAGGATGAAAATTTCTACTTGAACCTAATTTGCCGCCAGCCGCTGAAAGGGTCGCAGCAGTGCATTCTAGCAACTCATGCCACCTTCGGTGGTAATTAAGAAAATGTTTAGTTAAAATTACTAATTAAAATTGTAATATTTAACTGCTATTGAGATGTCTTATAAATAGATATTTACAAAGATGTATTTTAACAAGCATATAGAATTTCTCAAACAGTACTATTAATACATTATTTCTTCTTGTTAAACTGCCAAGACTTATTTTTAACTGACTTAAAAAAAAGGAGGAGGTTTCTCAATTCGACCGTATATATATATATATATATATTTATGTGTGTTCGGGGATAACTTCGTCGTTTATGAACCGATTTTGATTATTCTTTTTTTAATGGAAATGAGATATCCCAAGGGTGGTACCATGATAAGGACACTAAGATCTGATGATGGCATCCAAGAGAAATCGAGTCGAACCTTGAAGTCGGTTTTTATTTTTATTTTGTTAAAATTTTTCTCCATTTCTATTACAGTAATGTAGTTTGCTTAAATTGTTTAATTTGCCACCCCTTAAAAGAAGCCGCCCTAGGCTT
This sequence comes from Diaphora mendica, assembly GCA_949125395.1. Lineage (NCBI taxonomy): Eukaryota > Metazoa > Arthropoda > Insecta > Lepidoptera > Erebidae > Diaphora > Diaphora mendica. The sequence continues at coordinate 3,960,066 of OX421331.1, read as the reverse complement.
CAGCCTACTGAGCTTTCATCACTGAATAATATAACATATATCATATATGGATATTTTTAAACAAGTTTTGATTATTATAACACAATTAAGTAGCTAGACCTATATACAGAGTTTTGTGTGAAAATTAAAAAAGTTTCATACAAAAATTAATAAAAAAATATATTCATGTACCGTATTTACTGAGAAGCATTTATTAAGAAGCTGTTTATTTGAAATTATAAACAGACATTTCAATTTTATTTATTTGTGTATACTCGTAGATGGCTCTTGTACGATTTAATAAAATATCACATAAATTACTAATGTAATTATGTGGAAAACGACATCTAGTGGGACATTTTGCACTAATACAAAAACAAATAAACTTGACAGTTTACTCTCGGATTCGTATCGGAGTAGAAGCTCAGAAAATTTCTTTGAAATTTACAATTTGATACACTTAGTGACATCTAGAGAACATTAAGCTTATTATACATCCGCGTACAACTCTAAGTTCAGGCGGTGTAAGTCTATAGTTATATTTCGTCAGTGCTAACAACAAGAAATACATGCAATTCAAATAAACCTTCGGTAGTCAAATTTGAACGCAGAATTATTCAAATTGGATTCCAATTGTCGTGCGAGTGTCCATATGTTAGAGATTTTTGTATTACTAAACGCAACTATATGTTAATGCTGACACTAAACGCACGTGGCGATTTCCACCACTTTATTTACATAGAACATGCGATTCGGCTATTGTTTGAAAGGTTTTGAAAAGCTTCATATTATGTATTATCGCAACTTAATCACAAATTATCAACATTGAAGGATATTTAATTATGTATTCGTATGGGCATTTATCTAATACTAATAGGTATTAAATATATTAAGATTACCCTTCGTTTCGACCGGAATAATACCTGTGTTCTACGTATAGCTACAAAAGTCCTTTCTGTGTTGTGTACACCTGTATAGATTCATAAATCTAGCGACTAAGTAACTAATTCTATAGCTACAGGGATTGGTAACACTGTCAAAAAACATTATACCTACAGATAATTTGATTTCTGGTTTTAAATCCAAAAGACTGCAGGCTGAGCCGCAATGTCATCCAAACTGTCAGTGTAAAAACAAAAGAGAATCTTGTCTTATGAGTGACAGAGATAGAGAGCCTATAACTAAATATATGTATGTATGTATATAGGTATATAAGTATGTTTTTCATTATCGACGCTGTGACAATACTGTTGGAACGCGATTTACAGTGTCGTATGTTAGACTTTAATTTTATAGCGTTAATTTGAAAGCGAAGTACTGAACGCACGTGGATACGAGGCCTCTCTATAATGGCCACAACTTTAAATTTAAGGTAAATACCCAGTGGAATATGAAAAAATTCATTAGAAAAAAATGTTAAGTAAGATTCGCTCGAGCAACAGCTATTTTTAATATGTTTTTATTAGCTACATCTTTATATTTATTTATTTATTTGTAACCGGATTTGTAAGCGTATTTTTTAGTTTTTCAAACTATATTTATTTTGTTTTTTCTAGATGAAAGGTGAACTAAGTAATTTTTGTACCCAAAAATAATTACCTAATATACTTTATATTTCGTGGTAATCGGAAATATCTTATATTAATATATAAGACTAAAGAGTTTGTTTAATTGAATGTGCTAATCTCAGGAAGTACTGGTCTGATTTGTTAAATTCTTTTAGTGTTAGATAGCCCATTTATTGAGGCAGGCTAGAGTAGAGACAGATATATATCATCACGCTAAGACTAATAGGAGCGGAGCACAAAGAAGAATGTTACAAAAACGAGGGAAAATTATTACGCTACGGGCAATACGAGACGTAAAAGAGGTTGCGTGAGTCAGCTAGTAATAATATAAATGGTATAACTTTTGACAGAGAAGCACATTTGAGTCTCTGTCTTTTTTAAGTCTTAACATTTCTTACAAAATGTTAACTATATTCTAATAATTTTTCTGAATGAATTTTGAATATTTGATAATTAAAAAAGTGACATTTTTGTTTCTGCTTACCCTGCTCTGAAATAAAATATAGTAACTATATATTACTGCTATATAGTACACTAACTGTGCGTTACAATTTCACAAACAATGAACAGTATACTGTTTTTGTTCTTTGTTTATCGCTTGGCTGCACTAGGTGTATCCTACATTTCTTATACATATATACGTATTAAAAACGTAAAACTGTATTGCGTTGTTCAATAAGTTCTACATCGATTGGACTCAAATTTTGAGACGATACCACAGAATAACTAATAGTACTAACGTAACGATACATACGTTTATCAATGGACGGCGATAGATTGATTTAGAACGATACGCTTCAATGATAGTTTTTATAAATTTTTGCAACTTCAATGTGCCACAGCCGTTTCAGAGTTTAGCCGGAGCAAATAGACAGACATACAAAGTAATAACAAATCAACAAAAAAAAAACGACTTCAATCTGGACCAAATTTAAATATTCCAAATTAACGAATAACTCAATATTCCCGTATGGTCCCATCATGGACTAATATTGAATTATTCGTTAATTTGTCGCGCATATACTTAATGCAAATTGAAGACTTATATGGTTTTCTCATGGATGACATGTCAGAACTGGACCAAATTGAAATGGGACCACATGGGAAGCACCAGCTTTCAAATAAAAAAAGAATCATCAAAATCAGTTCACCCAGTCGAAAGTTCTGAGGTAACAAACATAAACGAAAAAAAAAAACATTCGAATTGAGAACCTCCTCCTTTTTTTGAAGTCGGTTAAAAAAAGGATTTTTGATGTGAGTGCTGTATTTACTTCTTCATATGCATTTAGTAAAAAGCTGTTAAGTTGAAATTACAAACAGACATTTCAATTTAATTTATTTGTATAGATTTTTAACACGCATATTATCTGACACCATTACCGATCGCCTTTCGCAACATTGTGGCACCTAGCGTCCAGTCACACTAATATTGAAATTTATAACCTTCTATTGTTGGACAGGCTTTATATTTTATGACTATATTGGTCCAAGTGACACGCACCGATTTTTGCGTAAATTTCTTTGTCAGGTCTAAAGGACCAATTATTATTGTGTGTGGTCTAAACGGCCGTAGCTAATTGAGGGTTAACTTTTTCTTTTCATATTTGGGTGGCATTTTTTTAAAGATACGCTTATTATATAGGTAATATTTGTTGCTGATTCTAGCCGATTGTGGAACGTATCCGCCCATTTCAATTTGTGTTCGAAACATGTCAATTTTTGTGCCGTGAATCTGTGATGGAAGATATTGCTTGTCCACACCGGCATTAAAAGAGTCATCTTCTCTATTGAATTCGCTATTGATTTTGGGTATTTGAATAGCTTTGTCGGTAGCCGACTAAAGCAGGAAGACGTTTTTATATGTAGGTGTGAAAATATCGTAGATATATATGTTAATACTTGCGGTACAAAATTTAGCGTCAATTTTTTTCTATTTTTATTAATCAATATAAATACGTTCGAATTGCTTTCACATAGTTATCGGTATCAAGATTTGTACACGATGGGGGATAATGGGTGATATGCTAAACGCCTCTTTATGCAACATGCTATTCAAATGTGTAACACATTTTGTCACCTACAAAGAAATGCCTTCGGTTACAGTCTGGTAAATCGTACGGAACTCTTTGCACTTGGCTGTTTATAAGATTTTTTATTCTTGTACTAATTGGAATAAGTATAATAATACTCTTTATTTTGTAACGTTTTTGTATTGATAGAAAACTAACACAATAAACCACACACTGAAAACTCAACAACAGGTAACATTAGATTGACTGCCTCGTTGGTCTCGCGGTTGTCGTGTGCGACTGCTGATCATGTGGTCTTGGGTTCGATTCCTGGGTCGGACCAAATGTTTGTATGATCTACAAATATTTGTTTCGGAGTTTGAGTGTTTTCTATGTATAATATGTATGTATTTACAAAAAAAAAATAGTATATATGTATTTGTATCAGTTGTCTAGCCTACCTATAATACAAGCTCTGCTTAGCTTGGGACTAGATGGCGTTGCGTGTTAGATGTCTGAAATATTTATTATTTATTATTATTATTAGATAGGTAATTTTTTGACTTGCTATGCTATGGTCATTGAAACCCCCTTGATTTTATCAGTCATACATAGTCAAATACATTAACTACCAAGTTCAGATATAAATTAAGTACAATATAATATTTATTTCGCATCATCACTCCCCACTCATTCAAGTAACTGTGATGAATTAGCCCCAGGATTATGAAGACTAATTCTGCCAAAGTGAATTTTTGGGGTTCCGTAAGTATGCGGAAGAAAAATGATCCAGCCGCTGACTTTGCAATACGTTAATGTAAATGATATAATCGAATGAGACGTGAAGTTATTGGTTGAGAAAAATGCTACCATTCATTTTCAGATAGTTCTGACATACTAGCTTTTTCCTGCTGCTTCGCTCACTCTAAAAGTCAATATTTTTGTCTTATATAAATTTAGATATGTGTTTGAGACTTAGCTATATTGTCATTATTGTAACGTTTTGAAAGTGTCTCAAAATATCTACTAGAAATAAATGCTTTTTGATTTTGATGCAAAAAAATTCCAAGTGAAAATTGTATGATCATTTTTTTTCATTATTCAAAGAAAGAAACTGTAAATAATTCAAGTTCAATAACAATAAAATTATTAAAACCTTAGCCTAACCTTAGTAAGACCAGGTAACAGCACTGGAAAGAGAAGGAAAACTTAAAACTAACCCTATAGGGTATACCAGTGTTGGGCAAATTGTAATTGTATAAACAATTAATGATTAACAATTGATCAATTGTTAGTTATTTAACGAAAAAATAACTTACAATTGACCAATTAACAATTAAAAAGTTAGTTGTATTGATTACATTGTGCATTAATTTCAATAATTTAATTGTAAAAACGATTAAATATTTAATTGCGATTAGTTCAATTTCAATTGATTTAATCGCATTATTTTGAATCAATTAATTAGTTAAATAAAAAATTAATTGTTTAATGCTCAACACTGCCCTATACTAACCCGTTCCAAAACACTAGGCCAATTTTTTTTCTAAGAAGAGGCCTATGTGGCCAGCAGTGGACCTTTAAAGGCTGTTGATGATGATGATGATGAAGCAAAGTCTTATTAATTATATTTTTCTTTTACTTTGTTTTTTTTTTAATGTATGGGCCTGCCAAAATGACTTTACTCTGCCTGATGGAAAGCATATGCAGAATCCAAGAGTGGTGGTCACCATACTCATTGCAGACAATGCACCAATGTACCGTGCTGACCAATACTATGGTGGCCTAGTAATGCTTCTGCATCATTGGGCCTGCACTTAAAGAGAATTGCACTAGATTTCATCACAATTTGGCAATTTTCCAGTTTGAAAGTAGCAAAGACTGTATATTTAATATTAACCCGTTAAAAACTCAGAATAAATAAAATTAACTAACTTTTAAACTTTCGCGTTCCATGATATAACAATAATTATTTTTACTTGAATTAACGCGATCACTTATTAAAAGGTATTACATACCTCTGATTTGCCTGACGTTTCGACCAGGTTGCACCGGCTGTGGTCACAGGCTGAAAATAATTACAATAAAATAAACATCAAAATAAAAAAAATAAAAAAAACAAAAAATATCATCATCGTCAAAATAATTAAAAAAATATATAAATATCGCACTTAAAGCGATAACTTCATTCGTGATTGATAGAACCATCAGGATTCGAGTCAAGAAGTCATATTATTATATTCATGAAAACTTTTTACCCACTAGTTCCGCGATTTTATTATATGACTTTCTATCACACATAATCCCGATATAACGGTATGATGAATCTCAATATTTCACTGTTCACCCCCTCTGAAGGTAGAACTGTACTATCATGATGACTAAGAATATAACATTTGGTATCTATCCATCGGTATTAAGCTGCGATGTGTTGAAGACAGACTGAGAGGAAAAATATTTTTCAAAAAAAAAACAATTAGTATATTTACGATGAATTTAAAGTATATTTGGTTGGATGAGCTAGTTTGTAAAACGATGTCTTGGTTTTAAAAATATTTTTTGTATTTTATAGTTTGTGCATATGTGGTGCAGTGGTGCATAAAACTGTTGGCGAAACATAATTATACATGTTTATTATTTTTTAATTGCTTATGCTTGAATGTGTTTAACTTTTCTAATGGCCAAAATATTTAAAAGTTACCACGTTGGATCTATAAAAACACATTTTAAGTGCACATCACTAGTTAATATGCATTTATAGGAACTGCACCTAAAATAATTGTCATTTAATATAGGTAATCAAAGAAAATAAACAATTTGCGATATCAAGGAAACAGTATTGAAATATCTCCAAGTGTGCCTCCTACTCGCACTAGTCGCCATTTACAATAGATTTACTTTTAAAGTTCAAACATTCAACTCAACAACCAGCCGAGGGTGAAATATGGTGTGATGGTACACAAACACTATTTGCGGATTTAAATAGTAATGTAAAATCCGGATTTTAAGTTTCGGTTTTTAAATTCCACAGCGAGTGAGTGGGGGGTTAAGTGATCCGTTAAATAGAGCACATGTGTGATTTTTATTTTTTTAGCGGCTTATGATATTAGCGTTTGATTTTTGTTATCATGCACTTAAGTTTTAATAAATTGAATATATAGCTAACAAACGCAGCGAACTTGCATGAGTACTTGTTTTAACAACCGTAAATTACAACCTGTAAAAGCTGATGTTTCTTTTAATTCTTAATAAGAATTTATGTTAAGGAAAAAGCGTACTGCTTCTAGTGATTACGACAGTTACGTATGCAGATATTAAACTGTGTAAAGTATTAAGAATTCGTAGAATTATTCAAGTAATTGGCGTGGCCCGCCTTCGACGAATTATTAGTAATACTCGTAGTACCTTCATCGACAAATGTTTTTATTTTATTTGAATTCTTAACAAGTGATCGATAGGATATAATTAGATTTAGTTCTTAGAGTTGTGGAAATTGACTTCGTACTTTCTTACAGTATTTAAAGGTCTTGATATTTGACAATTTAATATTTGAGTGCAATGATAGTAATAAAAGTTTTATTAAAAAAAAATTGGACAAGACTAGCTTCAAACTAAATAGACTTTTTTTACTCTGAAAGCTGGATTGACTGATAGAGTGCTTTTTCTAAATACATACATACATATGTATATTGTACATAGAAAACAACCAACCCAAACTCCAAAATAAATATTTGCAAGATCATAGAAACATTTGGTCCAACCCAGGAATCCAACCCGAGACCTCAGCCAGCAGTTGCATTCGCTACCACTACGCCACAGAGGAAGTCAAATAATAAATTGTAGAAATACTGATATATAAATAAGTATTTATATTTACTATCCACCAGCTAGTGTCCATCAGACATTCTTAAATTTATCTGCTTGCAAAAAATCTTTTTTTCCCTTTCAAATGAAAAATGCAATTTCATATATGTTTTCTAAGGTATCACGGTTGACGAGATAAAATCGTAAGCGTATTAAACAGAAACATGTATTATAGTGCATGGAGGTAAAATTAATTATTGTATTTTCACACTTAGTGCATATACATACATACTTACTACAGAGAAAGAATTAATGTATTAAAAACAAATGATCAGAGATATTATATTGGTAGTGGCTTCGCATATATGAACAAATGTTTATACGTAAGGTGTTTATAAAATTACGCAACCCCGAGTATGTATTGATTACCGCTTTCCTTACACAACCTATTCACCTATAGCCCTCTCAATTAAAATCTTAATACGTTAATAACAATTCACATCACTTGTTCAATCTGCGCAACAACATTGATTGTAATCGACGAGGCTCGTCCAACAGATGGCGTTGTTCGCCAAATTACCGTAAGTAATCTGTAATCAGCTCACCTGTTAGTATGACGTTGAAATATTTCGGTAGTTTAAGGGTTGTTTTAATTCATGTATATAAAGGGTGAGTTGTGGCTTAAGTATTTAGCGTTTAGCTTAATTTTGCTTCAGTGATTATTTAGTTAGCATATTTCATTAACGATACTATGATTCTAAGTCCAAATCAACAAGCTCTAATTTACAAATTACGGTCCAGATTCTTACAGAACTTTTGAATGAAAAATTTAGAAGTTGCTGCATTATACTTTCACATACGTTTACAGTCACCGCTCTACTCCTAAGTGTTGACTTTCACTATCCTTTTATTTTATTTTCTGACGGGGGGAAATCCTCATGGATGTCCTCCGCCCTGGGGAGAGGGCAAAGGGGTCTGTCAGACTCTTACTGACTAAAACCCCCCGGTGTTCCGTCTTTCACCTACACCGGGGATCGCGGGAACATAAGAGACAAACGCAATTCACGACTGGTGCTGGCCCGCCGCTGCGGGCCACATCTCGTCAGCGAGGGGTGGATTCGACTTCTACTATCCTAGTCCTAGTACCATCATCATTATCAACATCTTTAAACTTTCCACTCACTTTTCAAAGGGAGTTTTTGCTCAACTTTACCACGCTGGCCAGACGGGTTGGTTTAGTATGGAGTTTGTTTCAAGTTTTCCTTCTCTTTGCATTGATGTCGTCCTGCGTTGTTTGCTCTTTTGGTTGGTTTTTTAACCGACTTCAAAAAAAGGAGGAGGTTTCTCAATTCGACTGTTTTTTTTAGTGTCTGTTCGCGGATAACTTCGTCGTTTATGAACCGATTTTAATGATTATTTTTAAATGGAAAGGAGATACCCCAATGGCGGTGCCATGATAAGGACACTAAGATCTGATGATGGCATCCAAGAGAAATCGAGTCGAACCTTGAAGTCAGTTTTTATTTTGTTAAAATTTTACTTGTGCAACATCCATCCATCAGATCAGCTCTAAGATTACAAGTATGTTTCTGATAAGCAGGCAATTCGCTTAATAGTTATAGCATAATGGTCCGTTCACACAGACCGGCTCGGAGAGCATGGGCTCGCATTTTTCTTTTCACACAGACCGGATCGTATACGCTTGGAATTGGCCGGAGCGGAGCCGCCAACTATTTCACATAGACCGGCTGTGGAAGAGAATCAGAGCCGATCGGCTGCGCAAGCGAGAAAGAGCACGCAATCGGAGCCGCTCGGCTCCTCTTATTATTATTTAACACTAAGTGCGTTCAAGCATTCTTGATGACAAGCGAAGTGCACATGCAAAAATAAAACTTACTACAATTACTCAAACCTCTGTTTCCAATGTGATAAAAATCTGCTCTCCTCTTCGAGCCGGTCTGTGTGAACGGACCCTAAGAGAGCCATGATACATTTTCTAAGTAAAGCCGATTTTAATTATTTTTTTCTTGCTTTTTTTCTAGTGAGTGAGGTTACTGGCAATCCGATTCTAAGGATTCTGAATGGATGGGCATTCGTATTGCGACTGGCAATGATAATTATTTAGTGTGTATTGACTCGTTTGCACGTTACACATCTGTATCTTACAAAAACAATGTTTAACTATATGTGTAAATCAAGATTAATTCAATATCCTGAATTAAAAAAATTACTTACTGACATTTGATTTGACATTTTGAAAAAACTATAATTTATATTACAAGCTTTTTATTAACTTGCAATTTAAGTACGAGTATGTAGGCTTGTATGTTCGGGTGGAATCTTGCAACTCAATTTTGAAGCAGATATCTTTAACCGATTTTGCTGAAATTTTGCAAGCATATAGTATACAGCGTGACAATACAATATTATAATGACATGGAGCTGATCTGATGCTGGAGCAGGAAGGTGGCCATAGGAACTCTGTAAAGAAATGTCGCAACATCATCGAGTTTGGACTCCTTTGATTTGTCTCTAGGCATTCCAGTAAAAGTTTGTTTTTAAAAAGCTTTTTAATTTAATTTATTAACTGTCTATTATTACAGCATCACTTTAGCTATTTGTCTATATATGGAAAGAAATCATTACTTACTATTTAATACTATTTACGAACGAAGGTCTCCCGCAAGAAAGTAATAGTAATTTTACTCGTTTTTATTTTGTATTTAGGTACTATTATTAAAATTATCATACAACATCCTCGAGCTCGTTGATTTATTTAATCTGTTTTCTATCTTGTGTACATGTTATTTCTCAAAAGTAATACCTGATAATTACTGATTATGCATCACAAAAGGCATCCGTAGCAATCATTGCACACAATAAACTTAAATTACAAGACAGGGCACCACTCATTATGTTAATGCTTCACCATTAAATAATATGTCTAACACTACACTTGTACTACAAACGGAGTTGGCATATTTCCATAATTTACTATCGGCAATCATGTCTCCCAACCTTTGAAACCCAATCATTTATTACACTTCCGTACAAAATAATATTAACCAACAAAAAAGAACAAAGAGAAAATTACAAACCATTTGACATATGACACCGCGAATATTCAAATTAATGCATTATCGATATGAACAAAGGTGCACTTGACTGGAAAAAAGGGAGTTTTTATGACACCTACGTGCTGTACACACTTTATCCTCACCTCCCCTTTCATAGTCACAGCGTAACAAAACAAAATAGGAATACATTGGTAAGAACAAAGTACGTTAAAAATAAGGTTAAGGATTTTTTTAGGCTATGGTGTGTTGAAAAGGGGAGGTGAGGCAAATATGTGCATACAGGTTATGACATGTAATTCAAGCGTAAATCAAATTTGACCGGTGGGCGTGTTCAGTTGTCTTGCGCATATGTCGATGTTTCTACGCGATGATTGTTACATTTCTAAGTGCTTTCGTGTGTAGGAAGTTATGCTTCGTTCGTGATGAATGGCTGTAAAGTAGGGAGAGACAGACGGTTTAATAGATGCTTAATGTACTCTTATTGCGTCAAATGTTGTGTTGGAAGGATATTGTTTTGATTGTGAAAATATATTTGATTAATTCATCTTGCGTTGGCTAGGCAAACAGTATTCACGAATACGATTTTTATAGTTCTGGATATTTTACAGAAAGCAAAAAAAAGTAGTACAAAGTAGGCAACCTGTTTTGAACTTGTACCTGGATGACAGATATTTTTATGGTGGTATTTTTTTTTTAATGAATCCTAGCTAGATCGATTTATTGCTCCCGAAACCCCCTTCACACAGATTTCTATGAAAATCGTTAATGCCGTTTCCGAGATTCAGATTATATACAAAAATTGCTCGTTTAATTGTATTGTATGCATTTTACTTTATTGTATGTATGTATTTCTTGTACTCAGAAATTCTTAGCTCTATTTTGATATTTACATGAAAAGCCCTAAGCTAGATATTTAATCTTCAATCAATTTCGTAATCCTCATAACAACTCAGTTAAAAGTATTAGCTTTAGTGATGTTAAAATTAACTTTATGAATCATATCGTGCGAAATTAAAAATATTTATTGCTCTATAAAACTGTAACCATTTTGAAATAAAACTAAGTTTAAAATTAAGAAAGGGTAGTTTCTTGCTACAACAATTAATTCTATCTGTACGTTCTATAAGTCAGTGCAAAGTTCAAATTAAAAGGTTGGAAGTACTTACGTTAGACTGTAATCGACCTGAACATAAGCTGAATTTGCTTTTCTGACTAAAAACTTTGTTTGAAACCTAACAAATAAAACACAACTGCTAAAATCCAGAGATTGAATAGAGATAAACTTGATTGTGGGGGTGAAAGCGGTCAATATGGCACACCTAATTATTTGCATGGTCTAATTATACGTGGTAATTTTATTCAAAAACCTTATGGCAACTTTTGTGCTCCTGGAACTGAATAATTAAAGGTATGTATAGGTTTAGTTCCTTCGTGAATGATATTTTCTTTTACCAGTAGATCTCTATCTTACACTGAATGAGCGGTTTTGGTACAATTTCATTTTTAAAGAGAACGTTGTTACAAAACATTTCAGATATTATTTCTTGTTGACTTATTTTGAAAATCGAGAATACGGATTGTTACTATTCTTTTTTAATATGCGGACAACCCGTCGGACACCACCAACTGATGATTATGTCGGACCACTTCTAGTTATCCCATGAGTGTCGCAAGTCGCTAGCTTTGCAGCTGACGACTTTTACGGCGACTTTTGATGATCATTCAGTGTTTGTACACTAGATGATCATCATTAACAGCTTTTGATAGTCTACTGATGTGCATAGACCTCGCTATAATTTCCTTTTTTTAAATACAATTCCCACACTAGGAATAAATCCTGTGTCGCAGGGGACTTTACAAACATACATAAAACGGACACAAAGGACACCCAGACTCAGAACAACAATTTTTTGTTCACACAAAGTGTTGTCCTACGTGGGATTTGAACCCGTGTTGACCGTTAAACCACTAGGCCAAACGTGCAGTCAGTAATGACCTGGTTTCGTCTACTTTGGGACTACATAGAGTATTTTAAATAGATGATGGGCGGACCATACTTTACACATGTAACGCACTATACACAGATTTTTCAATTTCCATCAATTTCAATTTTCAACTGACGATTACTTATTAATTGTAATAGAATTAGGCATACCGTGGTACTGTTTTACTCAAAAACTTAGTACTTTTTTGACTTAGTATTAACAGGAAACATCCGTTCTTCTAAAAATATTTCACTTTATTTCTTAAATAAATAAAGCCTAATGATACTCAACATGATATTAACATAAGCTACTTAGTAAAAAAGACGCCATACTCGACGCAAATTAATCCCAACTTCAAAGTATTATCTACTAAACAACTTATTAAGTCGGCTCCTATTTTACGGTTACATTGCAGGCCACAAAACACCACCCCTGCACACCTGCACGTTCCCTTCGAACTTGGACAATATGCCGATATACCACCACTTGCATCGTAGTATATACGATAGAATAGGGTGCAATGTTTACCAACACATTGCAATACCAAACAAATAAAGAGAGGTCTGCATCCAACAGCGGGCTAATAAAGACTATTGGTGACCTAAAAGCTTGTTCCTCTGTTAAAGGCGAATGTTTTACATGAACGTCTACTACGTCTTGAAAACTATAATTTGGAAAACACACTAAAACATAGGTATTAGGGTCAATTTACTAATCTATCTATATATATAAAAGAGTAAGGTGACTGACTGACAGACTGACTGACATACCCAGAGATCAACGCACAGCCCAAACCGCTGAAGCAAGAATCCTGAAATTTTGCATGTAGGTTCTTTATTTAACGTAAGTGAGCACTAAGAAAGGATTTTTTAAAATTCCACTCCTAAGGGGGTAAATCAGGGGATCAAGGTCTGGTGAGCGAAGCCGCGTGTAAAAGCTAGTTAATACATATAGTAATAGATGCTAAAAACAATTATACAAAAAATTTTAAAAAATAAAAGACTCCATAAAATAAGCCGTATGGCTTTTACTCACCCCAAACGTCAATATTAATGAAGAATTATTGTTTTTGTGACGTCACACTCCAGTGTTTTGTTTAAGGATTTCCTTTTTATAAGTCTTTACGGTCTTTGAGCCAACACGTTTGCACTTGTCCCTTATTTTTGTAGGTGTCAGTTTTTGGTATCAAGTGTACCGAGTTTCAACAAACGATATCGTATTCTATTCGATAAGAAATACGTGCTATTTCTGTTAGTAGGTCAATGTTAAAAAAAAATATTTTGAGGTCTGTAATTTTTCACTTTTGAACTCCAGCACCCTTTTAAAGTCATTGGTACGTGTTAATTGTGTAGTCATTTGAAGTTTACGAAACTAACGAAGAGTGAATTTTTTTTAGAAACCTTAATTTGTTTTGTTTTTGTATGGTCACGTATACTCTAGATGTTACTGCAAGCAACGGTCAACATCTGGAGTTTTGCACATTGTTTAAAAGCTTAATTTATAGTCTACAAAAAAATACAAATCTTATTAGTAAGTAAATTCTACGAAAAAGTTTATGACGTGACAACGTCTTATAATTCGATGGAGCCGGCTGCACACAGGAAAAAACATGACTCTTCCGGCGTTACTTCGCCGTTTAGGGCTTGAAGTGCAAGCGCCGCATCTATCTCTCGCTTGCACTTCAAGCCTTAAATATAAGGGCGAGAGATAGCATCTATCTCTTATCATTTATGCGGCGTTACCTCGCTCTGAGGCGTTCCATTTAAGGCTTGAAGTGCAGACTTTACAGACAACCATTTTTTTTTAAGTTCAGGTAATGAAATATTTTCGTAATCAATATAAAATCTTAAAAGATTATGAACAATATTTAAAAATGCCTCCTCCTTAGGTATCAATTACAGTTCACAAACACAACAAGGAGAGATGTATGTGAGCCCTAAAATATTGTTTTATGTAGTGCTAGCGACCCACTAGACTTAGTACGGAAGTCTGTGAAATTCTCGAATTTACTCTACTACAGTAAGCAAGTATCCTACATATCATATATCTAAATCTGTTGCGACCTTTGAAAGACCTAAGCGTATAGGAACAAAAAGCGAATTTATATAAATAAGTTGCAAAGGAGATGGCCACATTGTGATAAGGGACTACAACCACCCAAGGAACTGCAACTCAAGAAATTCAGGTGTAATGTCACCCCTTGTAGGTCTCCGACCCAGAATTACTTATTAACAACTTTATGCACTTTTGTACAGCGGCAGACTTAATACCCATAGCATTCTCTACCAGTCAACTTTTGGGTGGTGTAGAAGTTTTATAAGGAAGGTGCAGATAGGTAATACGTATAACGAATTAAATAGAAGGGGTTTCATTCAAAATCAAAATTTCCTTTAATTACTCAAGTAGCGCAACAAGCAGGGCTTTACAAACTCACATGAACTTACAACTACCAAGGAAATTCAAGAAAATAATAACCATCGTCACATCAACAATGATATGACAACTATAAGAAATTATGTGTATATAAACATATAGAAAGATATGTAGTATGAGACAGTGTCCGAGCATTATTTGCCATGACTTGTAAAACTGTTCCCCTGACGAATAAATCATTGCTAATACGATTTGCTTCAACATATTTCAGACACAGGAAACGGGGAGTGAATATGAGTATATGAGTACGAACGACGCGATGCTTTTATTGAGAAAATGGTTTCTTTCTTCGGATATAGGTACTCAGTCTTAAAATAAATATTGTTACAAGAATTTTTTCTATTGTTTCAAACTAGGCTACCGTAAGTATAAAAAAAAACTTCGTTTAAAAAAACCGACTTCAAAAACTGAAAAGTATAAAATAACTTAATTTGTATGTGCTACCTATTCATAGGTTTGAATTCGGCGCCAAGCCAAATGTAATAGTAGGTACCACACTCGCTATATTTCGAGACGAACGTCAACGACGTCACCGACGCTTCGGTTGTTTTGTCCTACGCGAAGAGCAGCTATCCCGCTCAAGGTCACGCGCGGCGAGTCCTACTATTACATTTTGGCTCGGCACCGACTTCAAACCTATGAATAGGTAGCACATACAAATTAAGTTATTTTATACTTTTCAGTTTTTGAAGTCGGTTTTTTTAAACGAAGTTTTTTTTTTTCGCTTTTTAGTCTTTCTCAAGTCTCTCATCATCATTTCACCTAAATAACTTGAAAGAATACGACTAAAGGTAACATACAACATACTGTATAGAATAATAAATAAATATTTCGTACATGATGTTTACAGAATATGAAAGCATGCCTTAACTTTATTGCAGGCGCTCACGTAAATTTGAGGGTTTCTTTCAATTTCCTTGGGATCCCATCATCAGATCCTGATATGGTGGCCATGGGACCACATGGGGAGCATACCCTTTCGAATACAAAAATAATTTTCAAAATCGGTACAAAATTAACGGAGTAATCAATGTACATACATAAAAAAAAAAAAAAATACCGATGAAATTGAGAACCTCCTCCTTTTGGAAGTCGGTTAAAAAGAATGTACATAGTTTCTCTCTTGTTTCCGTGTTTCTCGATTAAATAGAATTGAACGGTGGATTCTTGCGTAATATACGCAAGTGTATTTTAAGTAGCGTGGTTTTTTAACACGCTTTTATTAGCTTCACCTGTATGTATGTACGTAACAAAATCTTTTGACTTCATTTTCACCTACTTTTAGGAGTCTGAATAACTTGAAAATTTGCACAAGGCTCAAGGGCCGATGACAATACAATAATGTGACAAAAAAAACTAAAAAAAATGTTTTGAAAAACTAAACAAACACGGTTTTGTAAATATACCAAACTAAAAAGTAGAAAATAAATTATAAACTATAAATTATAAAAAAATATATGTAAAAAGCGTACCCCACGCTTTTTTGCTTTCTAAAAATAATTTAATATTGCCCCACGCTTTTTACATTAAAATTATTTTCTACTTTTTAGTTCGATTGCTATTAAAGCGTGTTTTTTAGTTTTTTAAACTATAATTTTTATCACTTACAATATCCGAACCTATAAAATTAATATTTGCCATTCAACGTGGCAATGCTGCCAGCCTTTTGGGAACGCTACCAGTAGGCAACGATGCGGATGAGTTTTTTTACGCTTGTATGTAAATATTGTTTTTGTTTCTTTTTTTATAATTATTATTAGTACCTTAATTTAATTTTAATTTTAATAATTATATTGTAATTATGTATTGACGTCTTTCAATTGAGGTGATGATGGTATATATTAAGTCCAAAGGTGCTAAGTAGAGTAATACGAGTATATACGCCTCTGTTTACCACTTTAGGGATACGCATTACATTATGAGATAGATATTATTATTTATACCCACTTTTTGTAACTGACCTTAGGCGTATGCTTTCTCAATTTATTCACATTGATTAAGCCCTCCAATTACACTTACATCTCACTGCGCAAAATAAAAGTGCTCTTTAATTGCAAAACCCAATAATCTCTCAGACGAAAACAATATATCACTACTCCAGCGTTTGTTTACAAAGCCTACGGCTAGATGGCGTGCATTAGTTAAGTAAACAAAGTGCAGTGCAGCGCCTAATCCGCTAGCGCCCTGTACGAACTGAAAGGAAGGTACTATATGTCGATAGAAATTTATTTAAAATGATTAAGCTTCATGAAATGTTTTTAGTTACATTAGTGACCAGCCTTTTGTCTGAATAGCGAACTTGACTACGAAGCTGGAAGTCACAGGTTCAATTCCCACCCTGGACAAGTAAATTTTGTGATGAGCACCGTTGTTTTTTTTTTTGTTTTTTTTCAAAATATGCAATTACATTACAATATAAAATCTTAACCTTAACACAAAAACCTATCTTAGGTTTATGAGTGCTTAGCCTTGTTAGTTCTTCATTTGGGTGTAATAATTATTATCTTTACTAATGTTATAAAGAGGTTGGGATTATCTCTTGGTGCACTGAACCTATTTCGAAAATTATTTTACCAATGGAAAACCACATTATTTGTGAGTGTCATAGTGGACATAGTGTATTAACCCGAAAAATTATTACTGCGATATCCGACATACACGCGGGCAGAGTCACATTCAAGAGCTAGTCTATAATGTACTTATGTATAAAGAAAATTAATGTCTATTAGCAGTCTGGTTACGTAGTATAGGGTATGTACCTCATTTGTAAAATATGGGAAATTATTATTATATTAATGCCTAATTTCATAGATTATAATTACCATTGCCTTATGAATTCAATTATCGGTCTTAGTTTATCACAATAATGTTTAAAAAAATATGACTTCTTGCAGTAAAATACTAATTTGAAAAATTATTTACTTTGTGCATCTACTCGTAGGTATCATAAAACGCGTTAAAATTGTCAAGTAAGTACCTAAATTACCTTGCAATCACTTTAGTTACTTTGTGTACAAAGATAATGCTGTAAAGTAAATGGTAGCACTTGTTTGAATAAAAATCTTTCATGATAAATGTACTGCAAAATTAAAGTATTAATGTAAATGCAATTGAGCTTTTTTACGAACTCTATCAGCAAGAACCGTCGGGTTCAAAGAAATATACTCATGAGTATTTCCATGATATGAATCCTGACAGTATGCAAACATCGTACTTAATAGATGAAGAAAGAGGATTTGCCTGTTCGAAGTCAAATGTTGGCCAATTTTGGCAAACATGTTCCAATTCAAAATGCAAACACAGATGACACTGTGTGTCGTACCATGTAATATGTTTGACAGTTGTACCAGTTAGAGTTGAACACAGTGTGCTTGTTGGAAAACGGTAGCTTGGCTAAAGTTATGGATAGTGCAGGCTTCAATCGAGCGTACACTGTGCAGATAAGTGCAGGTCTGTGTAATGTACAGTCGGGCAAAAAACTTGGAGAAAGGAAATTGAATTTTCTTTTTGTAGATTAACTGTTTTTTCTTAAAGAAAGTTCTGATGGTCCAAGTTAAAGTATATAGTCTTTTTGTTTTCCACGATAATTTTCTGTTATCTTGTGCTATTTTTTGAATACGTTTTTAAACGAAACCTTAAACTACATCTGACAAGATATTTTTTTTTATAGATGGAATCAAGTTCGACTAAATTAGACTAATAGTTTCATGTGAATGCAATTATGTTATTCTAGTACATGTATTCTGAATAATTTACACTTTACTACTAAAAGTATAACAGTACATTTGCTTTGAATTTGATTTCAGACAGTTTACGATCGGTTTTAAATAATTGCTGTTGCTTTTTGTTTATTTCCGGAAAAAAATCGACTAGAAGTTACATACATCAGCCGTATTCGACTAATTATCGATTCCATTCGATTATTTATTGACTAGTTGTAGGTACTAACATTCTAACCATGAGTGTTTAACTCATTTAAAAAATCCTACTGAATATTCCAACCCCGCGTATATCGTTTCTCCCCACTAGTACATAAAGCCAGCTTAATATCCGTTTGCTTACGATATTTGCGCTCAAGCTTAGCGTAGGTTACGCACCAACATTTGCCTCCAGGCATTATACAGTCAAAGGGTTGATTTGAGATGGTATTAATGGTCAGCAACTAAGCTGATTAGGTTGCTTAATTTGTGGTTTGTTTGATATCTATTGATGAGAATACATATCCGGAATACCATCCGGATATTGACTGGTCCTGTCTAATACAGGACATGTCATAATTAATTGCAAGATTGAATGTGCAGTAAATTATGTAACTTTATGTAGTACAATGGACTTACATCTGACTGCCTCTGTAGCGCAGTGGTAGCGTATGTGACTGCTCAGGTCTCAGGTTCGATTCCCGGTTCGGACCAAAGGTTTGTATAAAGAATACTCTTTGCGCTGTAGCATGGTGCGTACCTACTATACAGTAGGTACCCATAACACAAGCTCTGCTTAGCTTGGGACTAGATAGCGTTGTGTGTAAGATGTGCGAAATATTTATTTATCTTAATAAGGTAGGGCGAATGTTTGGATAGGCTTGTGTGTAGCCATGGATCATAGTTATGATCTGAGTGTGTAGCAGTGTTTTAGGTACTCATGGTGGATTCAGATACAATACTTTATATATCGTGTTCCTTTTCGTATCTATTCAGCACGAATGGGCCGGCTCGACCGGGGCGATACTACCCTCGCACAGAAAATCAACGTAAAATGACCACGTTCATGCTGTCGTGTTTCGTTGGTGAGTGCGAGACCGGAGGCCCAAGTAGTCTAGTCAACAAGTTCCATACTTGTTGACTAGACTAAAAGATGCAGCAGCATCACTAGGCCGCCATGGTGTGGGTCGCCATACTGCATTGTCTGCATTCGCAGTGAGTATGGCGACCAATACTCTTGGATTCTGCTTATGCTTTCCATCAGGCAGAGTAGAGTCATTTTGGCGGGCCATACATAAAAAAAAAAAAAAAAAATGTTTTTTAAATATTTTTTTTCATTTAATCTCAAAAACGTGCCATGACCGTCTAATACTAAATTAGGCAAAGGTTCTAGTCTATTATATATAATTTATCTAGTTATTATGATTAAATAACACTAAATAATGTCACAAATCAGTAGTACTCTTAACCACTCAACTATTTCTCCTTGATGGAAATTGAACCCCTGACCTCCTCAGTAGACAACATAACTAACCACTAGTGTCAACACATTGGCTTTCAAATTATCGACACCATAAAAAATGTATTACCTTACATGGAAATTACTTATTAAACATACACGGATATGAATCGCTTACAATAAAAACATAAAATGGAAATCGAATCCGGTACAACTGTAACATAATAAGGACACAATTTCCCTACAGTAATTACTTTGCACATCAAAAGATCATTATGGCACTAATCGTGTGGTGCCCTCTGGTTGACACGGGATCATTATTGCTGAGCTTGTAGTAATTTTATGCTTTAATATTTAACTAAGAGTAAGCAGACTGCGGTGCTCATAGCCCAGTTGCACTCGGTGATTAGAAACAATCACCGAGGGTAAGCAACGACGGCGCGATCAGTACCTGGATGGGTGACCGCTAGTGGCACTATACCATGAGCTTCTCCGTGATTCGGAGGTCACGTTAAGCTTACGTTTAACAGTCGTGAAGCTTAGTTGGAGGCCTTTGGGCGGCTTAAAAACATCCAACGGTAAGATTACGTAGCCACAACGTTGTCTTGCCAGTCCCAAACCCGCACTTGGCCAGCGTGGGGACGTATAGCCTTAACCCTCTCCTGAGAGGAGATCCGAGCCCAGCAGTGGAACGTTATGGGTTGTTGATGACCACAGTTATGCAACC
Organism: Diaphora mendica; assembly: GCA_949125395.1. Lineage (NCBI taxonomy): Eukaryota > Metazoa > Arthropoda > Insecta > Lepidoptera > Erebidae > Diaphora > Diaphora mendica. The sequence goes on along the minus strand of OX421331.1, from coordinate 3,939,327 downwards.
CTGACCTGGACAACCCAAACGTCCCCCACGTTTGGGTTGTTGATGATGATGATGATTTGATTTGATGACGGACTGCAAGAGTATTATACATGGTAGATGGAAAAGAAGGACATCGAAAAAACGTTCATAGGTTTATTGCAATAAGCTGTCGTTCATGAGGCACAATTTTTTTGTATCCGACTAGGTAGGTGTCAAAAGGAAGGTAATTTTAATGGATGAAATGCCAATAGAGTCGTAATTACGGCCCGGGTGATATAGGTATATGAACTTTAACAAAAGTGTTTACGTGTCATATTATAGCTCTATAAACTTGTTCTTTTTCTGTATAATATAGTCTAGTAAAACGGGACCAAATCAAAAGTCCAGTAGTATCGCAAACTGACTATCTAATTTGGGATATGTCTCAGAATGACGCATCTTTATTTTTTTTATGGAATATGCGGGCAAACTAGCAGACTGTAAGCGAGTATGCAGATGGTAAGCGATTACCGCCGCCCATGGATACTTGCAACACCAGAGGCATCACAAGTGCGTTGCCGGCCTTTGGGCAATGGGGAGGGGGGAGATAGGGGGAGGCGGGTTGGGGTATGGGCGTCCGGTATCTCACTCACTCGGTGAATCACAGTACAAACACTATTTCACACCGGTTTTCTGTGAGGCCGTGGTATCACTCCGGTCGGTCCATTCATACCGAAGCGTGACTCTTCCACGTTTAGTAAAACGTACTGTATTAGTTTATTCGCTGATGTTGGGGTTATGGTTCATCTGTTCATCTAAAAAAAGACAGTGTAAGACGCCTGTCGTTTATCCATAAATACTTCTTGTTTTTAATTCGTGTGAGTTTGTTCAAAAACTCACCTTATTAATTATAAATTAGTGCGTATTATTGTAAGGAGTTCAATGTATGATATACAATTATAAGTACTTTTACAAAGTATTATCGTTTGTTTAATCTGTGCAGTGCTGCCACGCACGTAATCTCTGTTGCATTTGTGTGGTCACGCCTCCTCTTATACAGACTGTTCAAAAGTTTTATGCAGCATTTTTATTAAAATTAATTTAATACCTGTTTTTTTCTTCTATCTGTTTCTGAAATCAAGCGGTTGTAGATTAATCTATATCTAATATTGACTGATTCTATGTACTGATGAAAATATGCCAAATGAATATTAACATCGTTATCAGTAGTAGTAAAAGCCAATTATACAAGATATTAATCTCTATTGTATCGATTCAATTTATAATACAAACATAAAACAACAGGTACACAAGTTACTAAATATTTTATTATGTCGTAAAATAAATCACAAACAATGCATCATTTATTTTCGCAAACACAACAATGCCACACCAATTTATTTAATTATTTTACATGATTATTTTGCATCAGCCTGTATATGAAAAGTTAAATCAAGAGCGCAGGCCCGTCATTTATCATAGTTCAGATTAACTGTAACGCACTTGTCCCACTTAACGACTACTTCTGGTTCTTTGTCTCTACATCGACCATTGCTACGCATTCAGGATTCATAAACATATTTAGTACTAATACAGGACAACTCGTCACATCCAAGATCTGGATTTATATAGAACATATCATCGAAACAGTCTCCGTAGTATGGTGACTGGCACACAGTCTCACCATTTCTATTCATCCCGTGACGACGTATCACCTGATGGTAAGCGATTACCGCCGCCCATGGACACCCGCAACACCAGTGGCGTCACAAGTGCATTGCCGGTGTGGGGTATGTGGAGAGGGATGTGGGGAGGGATGGGGTATGGGCCTCCGGTATCCTCACTCACTCGGTGAAACACAGCGCAAGCGCTATTTCACACAGGGTTTTCTGGGAGGCCGTGGTATCACTCTGATCGAGCCGGCCCATTTATGCCGAAGCATGGCTCTCCCACTTTAAATTGCGTTTGCAATGAAGTATAAACTATCAAATTTTCGGTTGATTGCAAAGATGATCGTGATTAAAATAATACATTTGTAAACACAATAATTATACCGTTACCGTCGTAACAAGGGTATGGTCTGACGCCCAAGTGTAGTCATGAGGGGTCGAACAGATAACGCATTTAATTTTTTTTCTGTCCCCGAAACGTTGGGGTCGTTAAAGACCCCGATCTGTAATTTAGAGTTGGTTTACATATTACCAACAATTGTGGAACAAAACTTGAAAACGAATTGCTTGATATTCACAAACAAACATTGTTAAATCGTAATATCTGTAATACCATTTAAAACTTTATAATTTAAGATTTGTAATATATTTTATGATGTTTTAGGCATGGACTAAGAATGTATTTATATGTTCATAGAATATTTATTTCTCATAAGAACAATTTCAGTTCACTTACATGAGATAACAATCTCTAATTTTATATTACATTTATAGTCATCTTGTCACGAAGCATGCGTGTGCTAATTGTATTACAAAACATTAATAAACAGGTAATATAAACAAAAAAGTGAATTAATTAGAAGTTATATAACACAAAACACGAAAAAAAAAAAAAAGGTCTTATAATTATTTAATTACAAGTATAAGAATTAACATGGTCAATTTATTCTTCCAATTTTTATAAATATCTACTTTCTAAACATTTTTTTTATATTTTATCTTTTTTTGTAACATTAATTTATTAATTATTCATACATCTCATCATACATTTCATGTACGAATGAAATTTGTTTCGAAAGATATCAAAATTATGTTTTGTATGATTCCACAGATATTTTTCGTGTCCATATAATCCAAGACCAGACATAAAAAGATCCAAATAATTTTCGATTTCGCGGTTACCATTTTTCCCCAAACTGTATTTTTTACTGTTTTTTGCCAAATAGGGTTTGAACCCGTAAATACAGGGTGCGTTTTTATTTCCTCTTTCGAACTATGGGTAAGTTTGTCATTTAATGTCAAAGTATTTTATGTTTTTATTGATTGGCACTGTTAAATTGATCGTGGGAATGCGTTTCGTCTTTTTTTCTAATTCTGCAATGTAATGATGACATTGACTTTTTTATTGGTTTGATGATTTTTTTATTAATAAACGACAATCGTAGAAAATTGTAAAACATTTGTCGTTATCTGGGGATCTTTTTCTTTAAAATCTTAAGTCTATATTCAGTGTATTAAAATGTCTTTTTAGTTTTGGTTTTAATTAGTTAATAAAATAAATTTAGAAATAAAAATTTTGATGAAATATGTCGTCATATTTCTGACTAGTTTTTCGCTCGGCTCCGACCGCGTGAATGTTGAATATCGCGGTAAATAGTATCCTATATGTATTATGATGTATAAGCAATATTACTGTAAAGTTTCATCGAAATCCGCTCAGTAGTTTTTGCGTGAAAAAGTAACAAATATTTATCCATCCATCCATACTTACAAACTTTCGCTTTTATAATATTAGTAGGATATTTACATGGTAACATATTTCTATATTTTTTTCAAATACTTATTGTTTTCTTGCAGCTTAGCTGTCCTAAGCATTACTAAAATCAAGATAATTAAGTTAAGCTCATCAAAGTTACAATTTTATAATAATAAATAACAACAGACACTAAATACAATTACACATATTCTAAAATTACTCCCAGCATCCGAATTACACAAACAAATCATCTTATTGTCTTACGTGGAAACTGTAACCCTTTATTTGTCGTGAACATATTCAGCTCAGCACAATGGTAGTTCGGAGCAGCACAATAGGGCTAATAGTCGAGTGCGGGCGAGACTCAACGCAACTCATTCACTAAACAATTACCAACTTAATAGAATAAATAGCGTAATCAGGACACTTCTGTACGGACTGCGATGGGTTAGTAAAGACTTTGCGCTCGATTAGAGTGTGCCCTTTTAGAGTGCACTAAAGGTGTTTATTGATTTAATATTTTTAACCAAGTAAACATCGATTGTTTTAATCAAAAACATGGTCTGTATATGTGTTTAATTTCAATGAATATTTTGAGGTGGTACTTTGGTTTATTAATATAGTTACGATTATTACGTTGAAGTAAAAGTGACATTAATTTGATTGTATATCGAAACTCGCAACTCGTGATTATTATTATTGCACTTTGTCGCAATAATAATAATCACGATAGTTCAATATTTTTTTCCAATTTCATCTCATCTACTTATTAAATAAGCCTTATTCTGGTATACCAAAAGACTAAAGAAAAAACATAAAAATTCATGAAGGTAACAATATTTAGAGCGTTTTATGAAGCAGGCCTTCAACACAGACGAATTGTCTAAGGGGCGCCACCTTTATCAGTTCTTTCCATCTATTCGCGAACGTTTGTCGAGGACATGGCTCGTGGTGGATCAGTGGTATTGTGTGTAATGAGAGGCATTTAGGTATACTGGCATTTGGGACACAAAAAATATTTACTATTTATTTCTAAGAATCGCACTTTATTTTATCGTACGACAGTTAACCCTCCAATAACGCGCACTCACGGTAACCGAATCCAAACGCGAAGCACACCTTTTGTCCCCGTTATTTGGATGTTAATGCGTTAATTATCAGTTTTGCATTCAAATTACCTTCTGAATACAGAGGTTATGAATATTGTGATTTTGTGTAGCGCACATTGATTAAATGATTGTTTGGTGATTGGTGATGACAGCTAATTGACGTGTTTGTATTGAAATGAATTGATATTGTATTTGGAATAAGTGAATTTGTATTACGATATGTAGTTTGCACAGCAGGTTGCTCCTCTACTTTGGATGTACCTGTGCGATGATGATGTATTTGTAAAGAATGCACGTTTGGCCTAGTGGTTTAACTGTCACCACGCCGTTTCCTACGCTAAGTATCGTGGGTTTAAATCCCACGTAGGACAACACTTTGTGTGATCCATAAATTGTTGTTCTGAGTCTAGGTGTTCTTTGTGTCCGTTTCATGTATGTTTGTTAAGTCCCCCGCGACACAGGATTTATCCCTATCCTATCCTTTCCTAGTGCGGGAGTTGGAGTTGTCTTTTACATAAAAATAAAAAAATACCACAAATAAGTATAGAATCCTTGTAATTTTTACTTGAACTTGGCTTGACACGCTGCCGCGTGTCTAGATTTTGGAGACCAATTCCTAACCTACTAAAAAATTTCAAGATATTGCAAGTTATCTACTATATTCCTGAGGATGCCCCGTGGAGGGGCGAAACACGTGTCGAGTATAGGTTTGGCTGCATGGCATGCTAATTATTTCTCACTTGTTTTGTATGTGTGCATAAGCATGATACCCATATGTGCATGTGAGTATGCATGACGGTGGGATTTGTGTCCTGCTTTCAGACCTGGATATTTGTCTCGCGGAATTAAAGCTAAATATATTTCATAGCATTTAATACTATATTCCTTGCCAATCATATAATACATGTCAAAAAAGTAGCATCAACCATTAAAAACTAAAATTTACACATCTTTTACCGTTTAGACGGTCTAATTTTAATCTGCGATATTGTAGCAAATTTTTATTGTCATTATTAATATTTAAATATTATAGAACTCTGGTTAGCTACTTAATAAAGAATTTTTTTTACGGTGAATATGTATTTTAATAAGTGGCCCTAACATTGCGTGAGCATAATACAGTGATAGAATTGAAAACGGTACTAACCGCTTCAGGCAGGCGTTATTCTTATATCCATTTGACACGCATGTCAAAACATAAGTGATCTCTGCACGCCACGATTAGGCTTTTAAATAAACTAAGTTAAAAAAATACAACCCTTGACATTTAGTTACAATGTAAGTCAAAATACTTAACACAATGTGACACTTTCTACACATTATCAACGGTTTAATTCACATTGTGATCCCAATTATGACCTACTTCATCTTAAATTGTCGATGATGTCACTTATAATCCTAATAAAACTTACATCTTTAATCCAAAGAAAATAAAGCACAATTTCGTTTCGATAATTTTAAATTATAAAAATACTGGGTCATTTTTTGCACATACAGCGTTTACCGGTTAACCGTGTCAAAATCTGGGGTTGTCTCTAAAGGGGCAAGTTCAAACAGAATGACAAACATTTTTGATACCCTTTGCATCATACAATAAAGGAAAAAAAAAACACAAAACGCCGTTTACAAATTTTTATGTTCTAAATTTAAAACTTTATTATTTAATACACTGTAGAAGATTTTAAAGGGTGCTTTCTAAAAGATATTCATTAGTGGTAATAAAAAGGTAATGTCCCATTGTGATCGATCGATGAATTTTTAAGATGATTTTGCGATTTTTTTACGATCGATTTTTGAACGTTTTACGATCGTATTTTAGCGTTATTGCGTGAGAACGGTTGGATCCAGGTGTATGCATAAATTAGCTTCTTATATTTTGAAAATAAATTAACTACCATGCGGGTACTTATTATAAAATAAATATTTTGTTTTATTTCCTACGGATGACGAAGTGGTAAAAATTATTAAAATACTGTGTAAAGTGCAATACCTTCACACGCAAATATTATTAATAGTGATATTTTACAACTTTTTTATAATTTAAATCTAAATTTGACATATTTTATGTTTGTATTTCGTAACTTGACCACATATTTTCATTATTCATTCCCAAAATATTTGAAATTACATTCCAGTTCTTTTATTTACAATACATGTTTACAATAATTTGTTCTACATTCTTATAATATTAGAATGTAATGAAATAAAAAAAGTTTGTTTTCAATATTGATATAATTATTAATATATATAATTATATATTGCCAATTAAAAGAGACAAAGTTAATAAAGACTTGAGACCAACAAGCACCACAACTGTAGGTTATATCTATATTAATCTATACTAATATTATAAAGCTGCAGAGTTTGTTTGTTTGTTTGAACGCGCTAATCTCAGGATCTACTGGTCCGATTTGAAAAATTCTTTCAGTGTTGGATAGTCCATCTATCGAGGAAGGCTATAGGCTATATTTTATTTTCATAAAAAATAGAAATCCGTAAGAAAATTGCTATTTTGTAACCCAAGGTGTGAAATAGAAAACCTATTTTTGCGTGCGCTGCAAAAAGTATTGACAATAGAACAAAATAATGTATTTGAGGTTTGTAGGTCCCATTAAGATCTACAAAAAAGTCCGCGAGAGCATATATCTGACTATCATGGTTTAGTCACAATAGCCGCTTTTGTGTTCAAAAAAATTATTAAATCGTCTGAAGAAAGAAACTACGTTAAATGTTTATCGTAATATTAATACTTATCTAAATAAAACATTATGTTATCAAGGGTATTTATGTAGAAGTAAATTACTTTTTGTTTCATCCCATTCGGACATTTCGTTTAGAAGTTATCACGAGTATAAGATGCTAAGAGTTGGTACCTATTATTAAGTTATTTGCCAAAGAGTTTTTATCAACATTATACCTAATATTAGTCTTTATCCAAATAAATATGTTGTTGATTATGAGTATTAGATCTTAGAAGAGTATAATAAATACATCTATACTAATATATAAAGCTGAAGAGTTTTTGTTTGTTTGAACGCGCTAATCTCAGGAACTACTGGTCCAATTTGAAAAAGTTCTTTCAGTGTTAGATAGCCCGTTTATCGAGGAAGTTTATCGAGTTTATCTATATCATCACGCTATGACCAATAGGAGCGGAGTACCAATGAAGAATGTTTCAAAAACGGGGGGAAATTATTACGCTACGGGCAATAGGAGACGCAAACGACGTTGCGTGGGTCATCTATACTAATATATAAAGCTGAAGAGTTTTTGTTTGTTTGAACGCGCTAATCTCAGGGACTACTGGTCCAATTTGAAAAAGTTCTTTCAGTGTTAGATAGCCCGTTTATCGAGGAAGTTTAGCGAGTTTATCTATATCATCACGCTATGACCAACAGGAGCGGAGTACCAATGAAGAATGTTTCAAAAACGGGGGGAAATTATTACGCTACGGGCAATAGGAGACGCAAACGACGTTGCGTGGGTCATCTATACTAATATATAAAGCTGAAGAGTTTTTGTTTGTTTGAACGCGCTAATCTCAGGGACTACTGGTCCAATTTGAAAAAGTTCTTTCAGTGTTAGATAGCCCGTTTATCGAGGAAGTTTATCGAGTTTATCTATATCATCACGCTATGACCAATAGGAGCGGAGTACCAATGAAGAATGTTTTAAAAACGGGGGGAAACTATTAGGTACGCTACGGGCAATAGGAGACGCAAACGACGTTGCGTGGGTCAGCTAGTACATATATAAAGCTGAAGAGTTTGTTTGTTTGTTTGTTTGGACGCGCTAATCTCAGGAACCGCTAGTCCGATTTGAAAAAATCTTTCAGTGTTGGATAGTAAATTTATCGAGGAAGGCTACAGGCTATATATCATCACGCTAGTACCAATAGGAGCGGAGCACCAATGAAGAATGTTACAAAAACGGGGGAAAAATTTACGCTACGGGCAATAGGAGACGTAAACGACGTTGTGTGGGTCAGCTAGCTATATATATGTACCTAAAAAAATCAGTTCACCTCGATGTTACAATTAGAAATATGTAAGATGGTAAGATTTGTTTATATACTCACTGAGTTAGTTCGAAGGTTAGCTAATGTAATGTATTCAATTACTTACAGTGCATCTTCCACATCCATTTATTTTTTGTTTGTTTATTTTTATGTATGGGCCTGACAAAATGACCCTATGAAATTACTACTGTCCATCAGTAATAATTTCATAGGGTCACAGAGGTCAAGCAAAAGTAGAATCCAAGAGTGGTGGTCACCATACTCATTGTGAATGCAGATAATACGACGATGCTACACATGGTGACCAATGAATGTTTGTACTAGATATACACACATCAAAAGTGTCTAGGGATCAACATATGTGTCTAGGGATCAACATATATTTTTGCAATAAATTTTCTTTAAGGATTCATCAAATAAAGTGTTTTCGTTTGTCACAGTAACGATAAACCAAGTCACCTTTGCATTAATAAAGAAATTTGTCATTTTCCTAATAAAGGGATTTTTGACATTTGAACCACTAACATTAAAGTTCGAAAAAAAGACTGAAATAACAGTTTTCTTTAAAATTCTATTAGGTAACTTAAACAATTAATAATCCGTGTTTCTACCGCGAACACTAAGAACACAAGAATCGGTTTGGCATACTCAAAATGAGTTCATCCAAATCACGCTGTGGAATGGCCGCCCATGTTAGTTGCAACAACAAAAAAAGGTCTTCTTGCGACTGGATGCCCTCCATATTCGGCAGAGCTCTTCTCTGTAGCATATCCCATGCATGCTCAATCGGGTTCAAGTCTGGCGACTGAGCAGGCCAGGGCCAAAGCCACATCTCAATCTCAAGAAATCCGCATAAAAATGCTTGATCCCTAGACACTTTTGATGTGTGTATATATTATATAAGTATTAACCACTGCATCAACTCCTAATCACAATATATTAGCTTTGTATAATAACATAGTTTAGTATAATGTCCCCTAATAAGCCCAAAACTACCCGCAGCCATCAAAAACAATTTAACTCAACATTTAACGCTATAATAACTAGTGTGATCATACAAACTGACATAACTGCACATCAAGTAGGAGTTTATCTACTTATTCAATGGCATGATTTGTTTTTTAACTAATTTATGGAGGTTAAGCACGGAAGTAACGCCCATGTTTTGTGTACCACAGATCTATGACAATGGTTTTCTGGAAGTGCCATTAGAAATGCATCTAAAACTGTAAGAATAAAATTTTTCGAAAATGAGTACATTTTTTTGAAGGATGATATTCTATAAGTGGCGTTATAGATCAGTTATCGCCCAGGAGAGTGATAAATGTTCAAGGGTGAGAGATGATGTTATATGCCTAACTTCACGATTAAACTCTTTTAACCCAACTACCGCGAAGTCAGAAGTAAGGGTGATAGTTTTTTAAGTAGTCAAGATATAGCTTTTCAAACTTTTTCTTGTTCGCTGACCTGCAACCAGTAGAGTATGATCAAAATACAGATACGAATGAAACCATGATATTAATTAATTCTGTCGAATACGGATAACAACACAAACTACAAAAAAATAGCACGAAAACAATCAGAAATTCCGCAATTTGCGGATATCCTCAATATTTGTACTGTCACGATTTTAATAATCACGTTACTTACATTGGAATAAAATGTATTGTAGTATACATTCAAAATTACGAATTCCTAATACCATGACAATAAAAAATTTATAACATGAATTTTTAAATTCACGGCATACATAAGTATACTTTTGATTACTAGCTCTTACTCACGGCTCCGCCGGCGTAGATTAGGTAACAGTCGGTCGCCGCGTTTTTGCATGAAAAGTAACAAACGTTCATACATTCTCACAAACTATCGCATTTATAATAATAGTACGATAGCTCTTTCTCATTTATGGTTAGATCATGAGATAATCACATCTAGAATATTGACATCTGTGACTAAAGATAGGGGTCACTTAAAAATCCTGGTGGAAAAAATGAGATTTTAACTATGGGTATTACATGTAAATTAATTAATGACCTATCTCCGTTCGGAGTTAATGCAATGATGAATGCTTAAAGTTGTACGTATGTATATGCATTTCACTTAGGACCAAGGTAAAAAAAAAACTTCATTGAGGGTTTTTGCTTAAGATTTCGACTGCACAGTGCGCCTAGTGGTTTAAACGGTCGCCATACCGCTTTCTGCTGCGCCAAGTGTTGTGGGTTCAAATTACACATGGGACAATTCACAAAAAAAAAATAAAAGGGCAAAAGTCCGTTTTCTGCGTGTTTGTAAAGAGTCGCCCGCGACCCAGAATATAATTATATTCCTAAAGCGGGATAGGTCTTGTTAAAAACAAATAAATAGATGTTGTTACAATTGTCAAGATAAGTAATGACAAAAAAACCGGCTGTATGATAATGTACACATTAATTTCTAAAGACAAATGAAGCAATACCTTTCAAGCCAAAATCCATCAAGTGTTTGAGACAGCAAAGTGTGCCAATGAAATGTACATATATACATGTCGACCGTTGGAGAGCCACGCTTCGGCATGAATGGGCCGCCTCGACCGGAGTGATACCACGGCCTCACAGAAAACAGGTGTGAAATAGTGCTTGCGCTGTGTTTCATCGAGTGAGTGAGAATACCAGAGGCCCATACCCCAACCCCCCTCCCCCTATCTCTCCTCCTCCCATCCCCTAATCTCCCCTCCTCCCATCCCTTAATCTCCCCTCCTCCCATCCCCTAATCTCCCCTCCTCCTATCCCCCAAAGGCTGGCAACGCTCTTGTGACGCCTCTGGTGTGGCAGGTGTCCATGGGCGGCGGTAATCGTTTACCATCATACCATACGTTTACCATACGTCTGCTCGTTTGCCCGCATTTTCCATAAAAAAAGCGTACGTACTAGGAAAACATTAACGTCTTTCTAGTGGTTTTTATTTTCGGGTTCTTTAAAGTACCTTATTTCGTCTAGATTGCAAGGTAAAGTTAATGATATATGTCAATGAAATATCTAAATGGTATGCCAAATAAATACTAGGTATTATTATCACAAACATTATGAAATGCAACCGATTTCTAAAAAATATTTCTTGCTGAAACACTAAAGATTACACTGGGTCAGAAATATCTTTAAAACTGGACGTAAAATATGACTATAATTGAAACATCATATAATTGAAAGTAAAAAGAAGTCGTATAACAACTATCTTTGAACATAAATAAAAAATAAAAGAAAGTATCTTAACAATTCAACAAAATTCAGTCAACAAATAAACATTTAAAGAAAAATATCCACAGTTAATGGTATAATATTAAATGTTATCGCATGTCTAATTGTAGTTGTTACTACGACTTGTACTTGTATAATTGCTACTCTTATGTTAAGTGGAAGCCTTACACACATCATTTTAAATTGTAAATTCTTAATTAGCAAACAAAACAAGGTATTTAATAAAAGGACGTTTCTGTAATAAAAAAGGTAGGGCAAGTCTGAAGGTGGGGTACTCAAAGGCCAGCAAGATATGAGTCTTGTAAAAAATGAGTTGTAAGTGTTTTTGATACAGGTGTCACTTGCCATCAAGTGATCCATTTGTTTGTTTGACCACTTATCATAGAGAATTGGTCTTATAAACGAATGACATTAGATCAGAAAATATCTCTCAAAGTTTTGTTTTTAGAAATAGCAATCTACAAATTAGCGCATAAAGTAATTTACTTAGTGCATTACTGGTTGTGCAATGTGTACTTATACGTGAATAAACTATTATAACCACTATTGGATACGAAACTTAACAGTAGTCCCTATCCCTTGAATTTCAAAAACAGTTGTATCAAAATTATTGTATTTTTTTTATGTATGGTCCTGCCAAAATGACTCTACTCTGCCTGATGGAAAGCATAAGCAGAATCCAAGAGTGGTGGTCACCATGCTCACTGCGAATGCAGACAATGCAGCATGGCGACCCACACCATGGCGGCCTAGTGATGCTACTGTATCATTGACCTCCGGTCTCGCACTCACCATGTGTACAAAAGCTTTCTTAGTCTAGAATAGTACACTGCTGGACATAAACCTCTCCTTAGCAAGGAAGTTTTGACATACCATATCACATTGGATAAGCGGTTTGGTATAGAGGTCGAGTCAAGTTTCTTTTTTTTCTTATTTTTTTGCACATTTAACACACAACGCCATCTAGTCCCAAGCTAAGCAGATCTTGTGTTATGGGTACTAGACATCTGATACAAATACATATATACTTTTTTTATAAATACATATATAGTATACATAGAAAACACCCAAATTCCGAAACAAATATCTGTAGATCATACAAACATTTGGTCCGATCCGGGAATCGAACCCGAGACTTCGTGATCAGCAGTCGCACACGCCAACCGCGACACCAACCTTCCCTTTGTATTGCAAAATTTGCTATTTTAATCGGCTCTTACGACACTTACGGGATGAATAGAGCTAAAGGACATAAACGAACAGTATAAAGTAATATTTTTAATTTATTAGTGTAGATATTCTCCTTAACAAAACCCGCAATACTTTTCATTGCAGCATCGTTGCCATCTTTTGTAAAGCATAGTGTAATGACAGAAGATTGTTTGAGCCGCATCTTTTGTGAGCCAACTATTCCAATCAAGGTTTATCATGGGAATTGAAAAAAAAAAAGTACACGTAATATGGGGATATGGGATATTCTAGGTTCTTAGAATATGAGGCATACTCTACTTAATACGATTGCGAGAAAGATTTGTAAAGGATGTTATATCTTTTTGTTAGGTTTTAATTTTTGTTTAATTTTATGAATAGACAAGTTTACAAAGTTTATAGAAAATTGAGAAAAGAATTCCACAATGGTGGAATCTATACTTACATGCTAATATTCTCTGTCGGTCCGTTACAACTTCCCGGCTAAACCGCTGCACCGATTTCAATAAAATTTGGCACCGAGATACCTTGATTCTTAAGGAACGTCATATGCTACTCTTTGCCTACAACTCTTATTCTGTAAACAACCTACTTGCGGGTGGAGCCGCGGGCAATAGCTAATATATATGTATACTAGTTGTTGCCCGCGGCTCTGCCCGCGTATTTGTCGGTTATCGCGGCAAATAGTAGCCTATGTGTTATTCTGATGTATAAGCTATATTACTGTAAACTTTCATCTAAATCCGTTTAGTAGTTTTTGTGTGAAAGAGTAACAAACATCCATCCATACTTATAAACGTTCGCGTTTATAATATTAGTATAGATATAGATTTCTTGTCTAGATATCTCTGTTATATATAGACAAGAAATGTAAGGTTACATTTTACATATAAAGGTATCTCATACCTAAATCATATAAAAACAGAAAAATGATAACCTGAGACGGGGTCGTTAAAACGTGAATACCTAGCAGTTACTACTTCAACTTTAGCGCCATTCGTACATTTAATATAAACACAACAATTTAACAACGAACAAGAATGTTCAAATCCCCATAATTTAATCAAAACTTAACACATTGGCTGCATATAATAGAATTACTTTTATGGTTCTACTGACACGATAAAAAGCTAATATCACGTATCACAGTCTCGCAGACAAATGAAATGTGTGCTTTCAGGAAATTAAACCATAAACCTCATGATGTAATGACTATTATTGTATGAAATGAGTTTCCTTTTTGCATATCTCTGAGTTGATTTCTGGAAATGTATTATTACTTTACGAGTTTGTGTGGCACTGTTCATACTTGTTTGTTGCTTGCATGACGTTACATTGTATACCTATCAAAATAAACTATTTAATGGGGTATTACAGTATCTGGCTCTTAAAAACCTTCTGCATTCCAAATTATAAATAAATAGAAACAGACAGAAGACCTGAAGACAATAATATTTCACGCATCTAACATAAACGCCATGTTTAAGACTAGCTTAAACAAAGCAAAGCTTGTACTATAGGTACTAGACAAATGATATAAATATATTTTACAAATAGAAAATACCCAAACTCCGAAACAAATATTTGCAGGTTGAACAAACATGTAGCCATTAATATTTATTCAACCATTAAATTCTTATTTTAGTATACAGCATTTTCAGATACATTTTAACAATTCTACAATTCAGTGAATTTTCGCGTCTAAACTACACACATCAAAAGTGTCAGTGATTGAGATGTGGCTTTGGCCCTGGCCTGCTCAGTCGCCAGACTTGAACCCGATTGAGCATGCATGGGATATGCTACAGAGAAGAGCTCTGCCGAATATGGAGGGTATCCAGTCGCAAGAAGACCTTTTTTTGTTGTTGCAACGAACATGGGCGGCCATTCCACAGCGTGATTTGGATGAACTCATTTTGAGTATGCCAAACCGATTCTTGTGTTGTTAGTGTTCGCGGTAGAAACACGGATTATTAATTGTTTAAGTTACCTAATAAAATTTTAAAGAAAACTCTTATTTCAGTCTTTTTTTCGAACTTTAATGTTAGTGGTTCAAATGTGAAAAATCCCTTTATTAGGAAAATGGCAAATTTCTTTATTAATGCAAAGGTGACTTGGTTTATCGTTACTGTGACAAACGAAAACACTTTATTTGATGAATCCTTAAAGAAAATTTTAATTAATATCAATCAGGAGAAAAGTTATTGCAAAAATATATGTTGATCCCTAGACACATATGTTGATCCCTAGACACTTTTGATGTGTGTAGATTATTAAATATTCGTATTTTAGACGTCCAGTGCTGGACATATGTGGGTATTTCCTTAGAAAGGGCCTGAGGAGGGCTTGACGCTATCTTTTTTTTTTGTAAAACCACCTCTCGATAAAGTAAAATATCCAGATTTCACAAACGGACACAAAGAACATCCAGACTTAACAACAACAACTTGTGGATCAGACAAAGTGTAGTCCCATGTGAGCATCGAAGCCTAACACTCAGCACAGCGGAAGCGGCAAGGTGACTGTTTAATCCACTATGCCTTCCGTCCAATCAAAATTATCTTATTTATAAAACACTAACGTACGTAACGTAGCGTAATAATTTCCCCCCGTTTTTGAAACATTCTTCATTTGTCTTTCGCTCCTTTTGGTCTTAGCGTGATGATATATAGCCTTTCTCGATAAATGTATTATCCAACACTGAAATAATTTTTCAAATCGGGCCAGTGGTTCCTGAGATTAGCGCGTTCAAACAAACAAACAAACAAACTCTTACAACTCTTTATATAATAGTATTGATAGTATAGATGTGATTTTTCATGTGGTTACTACTAAATATAAAACTAACTTCGACATTATCTTTTAAGTATAACATTAAGTCTATGTGTCTTTCTTAAATGTCCACATTTGAAGGAGACACATAGACTTAAATGGCCGCGAATCCGCTTATCTTAATCCTAGCACCAAAGTAAGTGTGGCCATGAAGTTGACGGAAAGCAGTTTTTGCCTGTTAGCCGTAAATTTCCCTGGAACTCATACTAAAAATTTTCTTTCGATAAAAATAAACGTAATAAATAACTACTCAGGACTACTTCGGCAATTGTTTTTAAAATAATAACAATTTACTAATCAATAATTCTTCGAAGATGTATTTACTTGCTTTTAGAAAAGATTATTCGATTTAGTTCATCATCATAATCTCAGCCGAAAGATGTCCACTGTTGAACATATGCCTTTACCAAGGCACTTCACAATAACTGGTCCTGAGCTGCATCCTCGTCCCGAGATCGTCGGACCAATTTGAAACGCCCTAACCATGATCCGTCTTCATGTACGTGCCCCACCGGTAGTCTTGTAAATATTGTTGTTATTGTATATAATATTGTTATTAAAAAAATAGTATTGTATATAATTCTCGGTAAATTTTTCATGTTCTATAAACACTGAAATTTTGAAAGAGTATGTGAGAATACTCTTTCACAGAGGGGTGGGCAAAGTCAATTGATCCCCACTTACTATCGAAGTACTAGTAAGTACTATCGAAGTAATATTACTTACATACACAAACCATCGAAGCAAGCCTTTTTTAATCCTTGTCACTACATCTTTTTCAATCAACTACGTTCGCTTATTACTATTACATTCCCGACTCTATCACTATTTTCAAACCACGCATACTTCTTAAGGAGCGCATCTCTACAGCATTAATTCTACTTTCATGCCTCTTCTGGTATACCCAAGATTCGCTACCATACAATTAAGGGTTGGGACCAGCACACCATTGTGCATAACTAAACGTGACCTTTTCGAGACGCTTTTATTGGCAACAAAGGAGTGCAGGGTAAAATTAACCTCTCTCGAAAACAGTCGTGACTATATGTCTGTATATATGTATGTTATTCTCACCTTTCATTGGAACCGCTGTTTTCGAAGCCACAACCACAACACTTTTGCATTATTAAACCTTCGCTTTTAATGTGTGTGGAAATTAATGAAGTAGGAAAAGCACCTCAGAGTTATATGTGTGAATATATTGCAGGACATTAGCTTATAATGTTGGCTGTGGATTATTTATTCAGGATTTCGGTGAGTCAGACGCGATAGTACTAATAGGACTTTGAAATCAAATATGTACATTTTTAACCGACTTCAAAAAAGAAGGAAGTTCTCAATTCGACCGTACATATGTTTTTTATGTGTTAGCGGATCACTTCGGCTTTTAAGAACCGAATTTAATGATTATTTTTTTATTTTTTTTTTTATTTTTTTATGGAATAGGCGGGCAAACGAGCAGACGTATCGCCTGATGGTTACCGCCGCCCATGGACACCTGCAACACCAGAAGCATCACAAGTGGGTTGCCGGCCTTTTGGGGATGGGGGGCGGGTAGGGAATGGGGGGGAGCGTAGGGGATGGGGGGGAGTGTAGGGGATTTGGGTATAGGCCTCCGGTATCCTCACTCACTCGATGAAACACAGCGCAAGCACTATTTCACACCGGTTTTCTGTGAGGCCGTGGTATCACTCCGGTCGAGCCAGCCCATTCATGCCGAAGCGTGGCTCTCCCACGGTATGTGGGAGAGTAATTGAAAGGAGATGTCCTAACGGTGGTACCATGATAAGGACATTAAGATCTGATGATGGAATCTAAGTGAAATCGAGTCGAACCTTGAAGTCGGTTTTTGTTTTTGTTAATTTTTTTATTTTTCACTATGTAAATTCTGATTATCATTGATTTATTAGATTTTTGATTGAATAAATTCTTAGTACCAATATGTAGTATGGAAGGGTACCCTCTGCTGTGGTTCAGAGGATACAGGCAGCTGGGAACCTGTAGACTCTGTTTTAAAAAAAATGATCTATCCGTTTAGGTCCTATGTGATTACAATCAATACCAAAAATTCAACACAATCACGGACATTTTAAACATATAAGACAAATTATTTTAAATACCCGATGCTTTGTGAAGGGTGGCGGAATATGATAAGTTAATTATCATATTCTACCACCCTTCACAAAGCATCGGGTATTTAAAATAAATTGTTTTACTAGTGAAAAACTTAGTAGCGTTTCTAATTACAGAAATCCAATACTGCAATTAAATTGGTTCTTTTTTTAGATTAATAATTATTACTTTATTGACTATTTCTGTATATCGTTCAGATTTTTCTTACCAGTTTTAAATTCACACATGTAATTAGTAAAAAACTACACAATGTAACTGCTAGGAGCAATACAAAATTTAGAAATCAATCTTACGATTCCCTTTCGATACAGTTTTTATTGCATTAAATTTTCATTTTTATTTAACTCATTAAATAGAACAGTGCCTGTTCGGAGATAAATTGTTAGCAATAAATTCATATTTTATAATAACATTTAGAGCATCGGAAGTAATAAAAAACAAGTAAATTAAACCTTCACCCCATTTCCCAATTTGAAGTTGTTTTATGACTATTAAATTGAACTCCTTAACGGGTAGGAAGAGAAGTTCTCCACAAATTTAACACTACACTTCGTAAAAGAAAACCTCCAAGCATTGTCTTCGAAAGCCTGTTTTATGAAACTGTAAATAAGTTGGTTTTTATTAGGTGATGGATAAATATTTTTTATGGCGCTATAAAAGCAAACTGGAAAGATATTTGTAAAAAATGTGGGTATTGTTTTCAATACAACGAACTTCATTAATACAGTTCACAGTAATAAGGTTAAATTGTGTTAGCAGAATAAATAAATCTTTATTTGAAACACTTAACAGAACAATTGTTGAGAAAATCTATACAACTGTTTTCATTGTAGATAAGCTCATAGCCCAGTTGCACTCGGTGATTAGAAACAATCACCGAGGGTAAGCAACGACGGCACGGTCAGTACCTGGATGGGTGACCGTTAGTGGCAAGTTACCATGAGCGTCTCCGTGATTCCTGAGGTCACGTTAAGCAGTCGTCCCGGTTGTTATCATATGATAACAGTCGTGAAGCTTAGTTGGAAGCCTTTGGGCGGCTTAAAAACATCCAACAGCAAGAAAACGTAGCTACAACGTTATCTTGCCAGTCCCCAACCCGCACTTGGCCAGCGTGAGGGTGTATGGCCTTAACCCTCTCCTGAGAGAAGACCCGAGCCCAGCAGTGGGACGTTATGGGTTGTTGATGATGATGATGAAGTTAGAGGGGGTCACTAAAATAAGTAGTGTACGAGTCACACAAATAAGTGAGGGTGGAGGGGGTTTTTGGTTAACTCAATAGGTAAAAGGCCACGAAAGAGTTGTACTGCACTGCAAATCCCACAGGAGGCTCAAAGGGTGATACTGCACTGGTGACACTTTAGTTGCAAGATTTCAAGCAATTGTGCAGCTTTATGACGCTACCTAATAATGTTAGCATAGAAATAAATTTAATTTACGGTTCACATTAAAGGGCCATAGTTGTTTCTTGCTAAGTTTTATCTAACATGAGTAAAGTTAGCGTTTCATGTGATTTTTATTAACACAACAACATAAACATGAAACTACATATCATGATAAATATACGGCGATAAAAGCTTCGCCAGCGAAAGGCGTGAGTCACAATGCCGTTATTTTGTTTTGCACCATCGGTCATCGCACACTTGGTAGCGTTTTACTAAAAACATTTTATACTTTTATATGATATATTAATTTATATTTCATTATTCTAATATACCTATAGCCTACATAAGCTTTGTTTAAAGTAACAAAGGAGTAACACATTCACTTCGTAGTCAATCATGGTTTTTCAATGTGTTTTTTTTATAACAACTCCTGTATTATGAAGACATTTTGACTGCACGTATGGCGCAGTGGTTTAAGCGGTCACCTTCACAGCTTGCTATTGCGCCGAGTGTTACAGATTCAAATCCCAAATGAGAAAACACTTTGTGAGATATATATGTAATTTGTAGTTCTAAGTCTGGGTATTCTTGGTTATGGCCGTGTCGTATATATTAGTAAAGTACCCAGCGGCACAGGAATATTCCTCGTGCCGCTAGTGGTTCTTCGAAAGACGAAACGACATCCTGTATTGCAGGGGCTTTGCAAACATGGCGCGGCGACGCACTATAAAGTGCTAGCGCCCTTTTCTGAATAGAATAGGAGTGTAAGGGTTCATACACAGGAGGGAGCAACCTACAAACATTGGGTGGCCCGGTGGGTGGCCCGAGGTACGTCGAAGTTCAAGAAATTGCCTTTCGAGGGTTCACCTGGTTCCCCGGCTTCTTGAACCCGAGACGGTGTGCGGTTTTTAGTAGGTTCGAGTTCGACATAGTCACCAGTCGGTGGTATCCGAGGGGATTTCCGCACAAAGAAAAGCGGCTTTGCAAACAGACATAAAATTAAACTATTCTGTGTTTACGTTTCATTCTAATTCAGGTTTAGAAGAATACTTATGGACAAAATGTTGGCCCATGTGGATATAGAACCCACAACATTCAGCGCAGTAAGAAGCCGCTAAGTGACCGGTTACACTACTATGCAATCTGTGCAGCCTTTGCGTAGTTATTACAGACATGTCGTACTACAAAGCTTTATCATGTAACAAATTTAGAAATTTAATTTATTATTTTTATTTTTTCTGCCTCAGTAGCGCAGTGGTAGCGTATGCGGCTGCTGTTCTCGAGGTCTCGGGTTCGATTCCCGGGTTAGACCAAAGGTTTGTATGATCTCCAAATATTTGTTTCGGAGTTTAACAAGTACAACAACAACAACAAAAAAAGTACATATATATGTATTTATATCAGTTGTCTAGTACCCATAACACAA
The DNA here is from genome assembly GCA_949125395.1 of Diaphora mendica. Lineage (NCBI taxonomy): Eukaryota > Metazoa > Arthropoda > Insecta > Lepidoptera > Erebidae > Diaphora > Diaphora mendica. The sequence goes on along the minus strand of OX421331.1, from coordinate 3,918,598 downwards.
GCTCTTGTGAGAGATAGATAGCGTTGTGTGTTAGATGTCCGAAATATTTATTTATTTATTATTATTATTTTATTATTTCTTATGAAAATATTTTGTACCATGTGAATACTAAATACGAAGTATATTCCCAACGAAGGTTAGCGTCAAGCAGGGAGCCACAAAAAGAAAAGCTAAAACTATTTTATTTTTCTTTAATAGGATTATTTAGACCGTTATTTCTTTAATCTGTTTGCATTTCTATCAAAGATTGTGTCATAAATTACACGGGATGCAAATGAGTTTCAATTAGTTTAATGTATATAATTTCTGTATATAGGTAGGTATAGTACCTACTATAAATTAGCGCTCCGAAACTTTACAGTGTAAGTAAGAAAATAACTCTTAATTCTCCTCGGAGCTAAGAGCTTCTCAAAAATAACAAATTACGTCAGACTGTTATTCCAGACTACCTTGAATATTATCGTGTACTCAGAGCAGGTGTTGAACAAATTTGCAGATGTAATGAAAGTGTTAACTTAATAACTTTACTTTTATTAGTTCACTGGAATATTAAGTTTGCTATTATTCTTCGATCAAGTTGGGTGGAGAGTGGATGAGTCCATGTTTGAAATTTAGGTTTTCAATAGAATAATTACTAGTTCTCACTGGGTATAAGTATGTTTGTTTGAAGATAAAATATAGCGTTGTAATTTTAAAGTAATTTTTGACGTGAGAACGTCTAATAAATTGATGAACGCCGACTGCATGCACGTAAAAGGGTTGCTCATTGTCCTGTTAAGCCAATTGTCCCGTTACGCTCATTGTACGTCGTTGTATGAGTCATCTATCTCTCATCATTTCATCTATGTTTTGTTATGACGTTGTCACGTTAAACTATCGTCCGTAAACAGACTTTACAGACAACCAATTTTTTTATATCATACTACAAACCAACTCGTGTATACACTCACGCTTACTTCTACGAAGAAGTAAGCAGAGGCACAGTAAACGACTTCATTTCATAGTAAATTATTTCAACTCAATTGACATAATGAGTGGCCAAGCCTATTATGGTCAACCAGACAATATTGTATCCGTGTGGTAATGTATTAAGACTACTGAGTGTCACTATCCCTGTTGATCCCCCGTGGGATCAACAGGGATAGTGACAGTGAGGGTGATGTAAGAGGCGACTAAGGGATCACACTACGCAAGACAACTTCACTCCAATGAGAAGAAACACGCACGGTTATCGTCATTACGTCCAGAGGTAATAAATGGGGTACATATTGGACTACACGTTTGGCCTAGTGGTTTAACGGTCATCACACCGTTTCCTACTTCGCCAAGTGTCGTAGGTTCAAATCCCACGTAGGACAAGACTTTGTGTGATCCACAAATTGTTGTTCTGAGTTTTGGTGTTCTTTGTGTCCGTTTCATGTGTGTTTGTAAAGTCCCTCGCGACACAGGATTTATTCCTAGTGCGGGAGATGTCTAAAAAATAATAATATATATTTCTCGACATTGGCAATGAATCCATTTATCGAGCTCCACCGAGGCGACATGTTAAATGATTTCCATTGCTTCTCTTTCCTCCTCTGTCAAAAGAAGCCCTACACGAACCCGTCTGGCCAACGTAGTACCGTTACCACGCTGGCCAAAGGTCTATGGAGATCTAAGCCTTTCTGCGAAGTAGCCTATGTCCAGCAGTGGACAGTCAAAGGCTATTGATAAGAAAATATAAAATTAAGTGAAAATTTTGAGTTCTGCATAAAAGATAAATTTGTTACGATATGTGGGCAATAGTAGGATAGAGGTCAATAGAGAAGTGTAGACCAAAAATTTAATAGTATCGAAAGCAAGTAAGAATGTATCGTGTATTTGAAAGTAGATAATAGGTACAAAATATTCTTGCTCGCACAAAAGTTTTGTGTGCAAACTGACCCCTATTAACAAATACGAAAGTATGCAATAGTGTAGTTATTTTTTACGATGTTAATAAAAATTTGCATTGCCAGAAATTGCCGTAACACTATTGCGTTTCGCAATACTTACATTATACTGCCAAATTGCAAACGCAAACAAAATAAAAATTGACATCACAATTTCATTTCCTAAAACCAAACAAAACAATGACAATTTATTTTTATTTCTTGAACTGAGCATTTCAAATTGGTGTCTCTACTTTTATCTTATTATAGTGGAGACAGTTTATTAGCCAAGGAGACACAAAGAGACGAAGGTGTTAATTTTAGTAGGAGGAAACGTGAATAAACTTCAATTAGAAATGGTGCTACTGTGGAAGTTAGGCCACTAAAACTGCGGGAATGACAACTGTACAGGGATAGTCAGGAATTGGGACATTTTTAATGTATAATTTTTACTTTTGGTTTTTGACCTAGAAATTATACTCTATCCTGGAATATTTAGAACATTAGATAGAATGTTGTTGGCTAATTAAGTGACTGTTAAGCGCAAAGAAGTCTCGTCTCGAAGTGGATCGCCACTCAGAAATAATTGCTATATGCGTATACTGCACAGGAGAAATCAGACTATGTGTGAAATTTAGAAATGTCAGTAAATTGATGACTAAAATGCAGGTTTCGCCTAATTTACTGTCAATTAGCTATGTCCAGTTGCTATCATTATTATTGGATCTCATAACGATTCAATCATATACGTAAACTTTAGTAGGACTGTGTAGAATGCAATGATTCATTGATACATTCAGAAAGGGTATTCCACTCGATGGGTCGTGACCGCAAAAGAGGTCAATTCAGCGTGTTTTCGAATGGAATTCCTTTTTTTCATCCATAGTAACATTTAATAATAACAAAACGGATAACAAAAAACCTGACCTGCATAAAACGGATGACAAAATTATTCAAGAGTGCACAAACTGCTGAGTAAGTTTACAAATACTGTAATAACAAGCTCTACATGTAGACGTTAAAAACTTCTCCATATTTTCGCAGATTAGTAATGAGGCCTCGCCGTTTTTGGATTTATAATCTTTTGTTTTTGACATGACAACGTCTATTAAATCGATGAATGCCGGTTGCACTTACTATAAAGGATGGCTCATTATCCGGAGATATGACGTATTATGTTGTCACCTTAAACTATTGTAATTAAACGTGAATTAAACCGACTTTACAAACAACCATTTTTTTATCTATGGCCCGGCCAAAATGACTTTACTCTGCCTGATGGAAAGCATAAGCGGAATCCAAGCGTGTTGGTCACCATGCAGACAATGCAACAATGTAGCATGGTGACCCACACCATGATGGCCTAGTGATGCTTCTGCATCATAGGGCTTCTGCTCTCGCACTCACCAACGAAACACGACAGCACGAATGCTGTCATTTTATATTGATTTCAGTGCGAGGATAGTACCGCCCCGGTCGAGCCGGCCCGTTCGTGCTGAAATCAGAATGGTTCTACTACCTGCAAATGACGTTGCGTTATTGCGTACTAAGTTTTTTATAATACTTTAGTTGCAAATGTGTACATATAAAAGTGAAGCAAAATATTCAGTATCCAAAACATGGATTTAATTAAGGCTCAAGTCTAGATAGAAGAAAGCGGATAAATTTCGCTTATTTAGGGGCCTCAACTTCCAGCACTTAGCAAGAAGCAGACACAGCAATTGTTTATGTTTATTGGGCACTCATTGCTGGTTCTGCAAACAAGTTGGTTTCATCACTTTGTGAACTGTAATTTGCCATAAACAATGTAATAAGCAGTTATTATCTTTGTCAATATATATTTTTCTGATTGGAAAACGCAGAAAAGGAAACTTGTTAGGTGAAAGGTTTGTAAACGGTTTTTTGCATGGGAGAGAAAACATTACACTTTGGGTTTCATATTTAAGATATTTTGATATACTCTTAATATAGAGAATGAGAGAAATGATAATGAGAAATGGTGGCAAACAAGCAGACGTTTCACCTGATGGTAAGCGATTACCGCCGCACATGGACACCCGCGACTTTATTTACTAGGCAATTACATATAGAAAGTAATATAAAGAACCAGTAAGTAGCACTTTATTCATATTATATATCCTATTCTAGAAATTTATTTTACTATTGCTATAATACTTTATTGACGTCTAGTTTTTTAGCTAAATTCCAAAAAAAGGACAATATTCTAAACACGATTTCAGTAAATTACCTAGGTACGTGACATTTGCAAATTTAAATTAATTGAAACAAAACATTTTTTCTATTGTATTTATAAAAAGGTCTATGAATTAATGCTTTTATCATAATTACAATTTTTTCCTAGCCCATACGTATTCTAAATCATTTCCCGTAATCGCACAAAGAGTTGCAAACGTTTGGCAGCCATTTTAAAACCACAATCCGATTCTGAGTATTTTATAGTATAAAGGCGTATTGGAAAGTGATCGTGATGTGCCTTTAGGATGGCTACGTGTTCTCATTTTTGTAGATTTTTTTTTTTAATCGTTTTTAGGTAAGGTTTTTTTTTAAATATATGAAATTTGAGCAATTGATTAAGTTGAAATTTAAAAGTGTGTTATGATAAAAAAATAGTGGTAAATTATATTCTATAGCCAAATTTTTTATCAGTTTAATTAGTACACTTTAAATAAATAACATATTTAGAATGGTTAACAAGAATGTACACAGAAAAAGAAGTACGTATTACATAAGAAAAGTTTAAATTCTTTGCCACTTAGTATTTTTAGGTTCTAATTTTTACTTATTTTTTCAATAAGTAACACTACTTGTTGAACCCCAAAATAACATATAAATATTCATAATAGTTTTCTTTGAGTCTCGATAGAGGGCGTTGTGCAATCTATCTGAATCGCGTTATTGTTGTTGTCCGTCCAGTATTATAAGAAGCCTGTGTAATATTTTTATGTATCCAGCTCAGGGAATCAATACAATATTTTAGAACAAGTGACAAGTTGTAGTTTTATTCACTCGACTTAGTTACCCCTCCAGTGCAATTGTGTTGTTCCCATTAAATACCAGGCAACTCTTGGTATTTACGATTGGTCCATCGAACCGGATTATTTTTGAGTACAACGGTCCAAGCTTGGACCGCCTCCCGTACTCGCAGCGGATTGGTGCGGCAAGGTACGCGGAGACCCTGCACCGGCTACGTCCGGAGCAGACCGCTTGTTGGAAGCGGTGAAGTTGGAAGACAGCGGCAGTGCAATAAGGTGACGTCACGGAGACATTACCAGAAGAGCTTCGTGTTCGATAGTGACATCACAGACGAAGCGACTTGAAGCTCACCAGGATACATCACAGAGGGCAGCACCAGTGCGATCAATTGGAGTTGTGAGTGTGAAGTGAATTTGTGAGTACAATTTATTTTATATTTGTTCGAGATCATCAATACTAATTAGACAAACAATTTTGAACCGTATTTACTTGAAGAATTTAACATAGAACTTTTGTGAGAAAATTTTGGACTTAGAATAATTTTAAATATTAAAAAATTAGTTTGTAAGTTGTTGCATGTTTAGTTAAGGACTTAGAATAGTTTTATAAAAAACGAGGGAACGGGGAACCTATGCCCGGTTTGCCCCGATAGTTAAACTATTTTAAAACACTTGTAATTTTTTCAAGAATATTTAGCACTTAGGATAATTTTTTCAAGTTATTGAAACATAGCTACTACTACTTTGGTTAGGTACAATTTTAAAACTTTTACTTTGAACTATTGACAAGAGTAAGTATTTGTAGATAGAAATAGGTTCTTATTGCATGTGATATTTTAAGTTTAGTATAGTTTTTGTTTGGAGTTAACTGTATAAGTTTTTTACAATTTTTGTATTTTGTTAATAAAATAATAATGGAGGGTATAGTCAATATTTTGCAAAAAATACAAACTTCTGTTCAAAAAGGTTTCGTTAACTTTAAGAAAACTCCAAAGGAAAGACTTACGTTAGAATATGTTGAAACTAGGCAAGAACTGTTAGAACAAAATTGGGCTAACTTTGAGAGTGCGCATTGTAAATTATTTGAAAAATATAGTATCGAAGAGATAGATCAAAAGGTAGAAAACATTTATGATTCAACAGAAGAAATTTATATAAATTACAAAGCTCACTTGAAGACAGTTCGTAATAAGATTTCGGTGAAAGTCCCAGCACAAGAAAGTGAAACGGATTCTTGTAATAGAAAAACTAGTGCGTTTGTTAAATTACCTAAAATATCGATTCCTACATTTTCGGGAGAGTATAGGGAGTGGGCTACTTTTAACGACTTATTTAAAGCTTTGGTGCATAACAATGAGTCTTTAAGTGATTGCCAAAAATTACACTATTTAAAAGATCATCTTAGGGGAGAAGCTGAGCAATTAATTAGATACACTCCAATCAGTAACGCTAACTATAATCAATGTTGGGAAATTTTAGAAAGACGGTATAATAACAAAAGACATTTAGCTGATTGTATTTTGAAGCGTTTATTTGGTCAAAGGCGTTTACTCGAGGAGTCGGGTAAAGGTATTAAAGAGTTATTCGACACAACCAATGACTGTTTAAAGGCACTTACAAACTTAAACGTTGATGTGACTACGTGGGATGTAATCATAATACATATTATATCGTACAAATTAGATTTTGAAACGCGTAAACAATGGGAGCTTAGTATCGGTCACCTGAGTGGTAATGAATTGCCATCCATGGAACAATTTAAAACATTCTTGGAGACAAGGTATCGAGCTTTAGAGTTCGTGGAGCCTAATCGGTCTTCGGGTCATCAGAGTAGAGGCTTAGTGGGGCAAAATCACAAGGTTTTGTTGGCCACGAATTCATCATCAAGACGTTGTGAATACTGTCAGGAGGTATCACACAAGCTTTGCTTTTGCAAAATGTTTGCTAAGCAACCTGTACACGTTAGACGCGATTTTGTAGCTAAGCGGCACATTTGTTTTAATTGTTTGGGCAGTACTCATAATGCTTATGAATGTAGAAATCCAGCTACTTGCAGAGTTTGTAAGAAACGTCACCATTCTTTATTACACCCGGTTAGTGTCAATAACAATAATAACACATTAACTGATTCGTCTCATAATGCAAATGGCGATAACCCCATAGTGTCCTGTCTTTCAACAGGCACAATCCTCAAGCCGCGACAGGTTTTATTAGCCACTGCTCTAATAAAAGCCGAGTCTAATATGGGTCATCAACAGATAGTCCGAGCCTTGCTTGATCAAGGTTCACAGGCTTGTTTTGTTACTGAAGCCACCGTTCAATTACTGAGGCTAAAGCGAATTCCGATTCAGGGATTCATAACAGGGGTAGGTAACAGTAAGGCTACTGTAGCCAAATATATGGTGAATATGACCATTCAATCCCGCGTTGAGCCCAGTTTTCAACTACAAGTGAGCGCTTACGTGTTGAATAAAATAACGACGTACTTACCAGAGAAAAACATCGACACAGATAACTTTGATTGGATCAGCACCAAAGGGCTATATCTCGCAGACCCACAATTCAACACGACCAATAAAATTGATCTTCTGTTGGGTGCGGATGTTTACAGCTGTATCATTCAGGAAGGTATGGTGAAGAGTCCTCATGGTACTCTGGTCGCACAAAGCACTACCTTAGGGTGGATCCTGTCTGGTACAGTCGATACCGCAAATAAGAAACATATAGCCTCAAGAAACGTTAGTGTCATGCATGCTCAAATAAACGAAGATGATAACCTTAAGAAGTTTTGGGAAATAGAAGAAACGAAAAATGTAAAGAAAATACTAACCCCGGAAGAAGAGAGATGTGAGGAGCTATTCAAACAAACAACGAAAAGAGATGAAAATGGACGGTATATCGTGAAACTACCATTTAGAGATGAGGATCCCCAATGTAAGGCGGGAAATTCACGCGGCATCGCTGAAATAAGATTCAAATCACTGGAACGAAGATTAGGCAAGAATGAGAAATTAAAGGAAGAATATACAAAGGTAATCAAGGAATATATACAGATGGGACATATGAGAGCTGTAACGCCAAAGGACAATAAAAAGGAAATAGCAGTTTACTTACCCCATCATGCGGTAATTAGAGAAGACAAAACCACTACGAAAGTTCGGGTAGTGTTTAACGCATCTGAAAAAAACAACAGAGGTGTATCACTAAATGACACTCTGATGGTCGGTCCGACGCTGCAGGCTGATTTGCGTCACACTATTTTAAGATGGCGCCGACATGCTGTTGGGATTGTGGCTGACGTTATTAAAATGTATAGGCAGGTACGTTTAGCTGAGGAGCACGTCAAGTTCCAGAGAATTTTGTGGCGAGATAATCCTGAAATGCCATTGCAAGACTACGAATTGCTTACTGTCACTTTCGGTACAGCTTCGGCACCATATCAGGCAGTTCGTACGCTTCATCAGATTGCTTATGATGAAGGAGATGAGTATCCACTGGCTCGTAATATCGTTTTAAATGCATTCTACATGGACGATTTGATGACTGGGTGTGACAGCCTGGAAGAGGGAATCAACATATACCAACAAATGACAGCGTTATTAGAGACAGGAGGGTTTCAACTGCAAAAATGGAACAGCAATTCTAAAGAAATGTTAGAAGTTATTCAAGTAATGGACACTAGTAACAGAAATGAGCAAGTAAATGAAATAAAGCAAAATGATAGTAGCAATTTAAGACATCAAATAGAGGAAGGATTCAAAGAGCAAGATCAAATACAATTAAACCTAGATAGTACAATAAAAATATTAGGTCTTATCTGGAATCGTAGAGAAGATATTTTTCAGTACTCGGTTAATCTTCCCCCGGCACAGGCTACACCTGTGACAAAGAGAATGATAATTTCTGAAATTTCAAGACTCTTCGACCCACTAGGTTGGTTGGCTCCATGTGTAGTGCTGGCTAAAATATTCATTCAGAAATTGTGGCTTACAGGACTTGGCTGGGACGAAGAACTAAGCACAGTGTTAGTGAAAGAGTGGAGTACTTACCGTGATGAACTCGCCCTAATTACTAAAGCCCGGATCCCTCGTTGGTTTGGTAGCAGACCTACTGACGATCTGGAGCTACACGGCTTCAGTGATGCCTCTGAGTCAGCCTATGCCGCAGTTATTTACTTACGTCGAATTGATGTCACAGGACAGGTACACGTCTCTTTAGTGGTAGCAAAAACTAGAGTGGCTCCCTTGAAACAAATAAGCATCCCGCGACTGGAGTTGTGTGGAGCAGTACTGATGGCACAACTACTAACTGAAACAGCAGAAATTCTGAGCATTCCACGAGAAAGAATTACAGCCTGGACGGATTCCACTGTAGTTCTATCCTGGCTTAATAGCCATCCAAGCAGGTGGAAAACGTTTGTCGCTAATCGTACGTCCGAGATTTTATCAACCACAAATCCAAATCAGTGGTTTCATGTCTCCACCAAAAACAACCCTGCAGACTGCGCCTCCCGAGGTCTATTACCCAGTCACTTGATGGAGCATCAGTTATGGTTTTCGGGGCCATCATTTCTGAAAAATCAAATGATTAATTACGAAAGGCCGAAGGATATAAAGATCAATTTGGAAGAATCTGTACGCGCTATTCGTACACATATAGCAGTGGTTCCAGGCGATTCAATTATAGAACGGTTTTCTTCCTTACCAAGATTACTCCGAGTAATAGCATATTGCAGAAGATTTCTGAACAAAGGAAAAAATCCAGAGACATATTTACAAAAGCGAGAAATAGAAACAGCTTTAAACATATGCATTAAAGAAGTACAAATGGACAGGTTTAGTGAAGAATATTTACAATTACAAAAGAGTCAGAACGTAAAGTCTAAGAGTAAAATAAATTCATTGTGTCCCTATCTTGACCATCAAGGTATTATGAGAGCAAAGGGCAGAATCCAGAAATCGAACCTGGATGAGCAAACAAAACATCCAATAATACTGCCTAGTGATACGCATTTAACGGAACTCGTAGTAGCGGACGCTCATCTTAGAACGTTTCACGGAGGTCCACAGCTCATGATGGGTTATCTGAGAACTGCTTATTGGATAATAGGAGTTAAAAATTTGGTTAAAAAACACTTTCGGAAATGTGTAAAGTGTGTTAGATATAAGGTTAATAGTCAGAACCAATTAATGGGTTCTCTCCCAACAGTACGCTGCACACCTGCAAGACCTTTTTTACATAGCGGAGTTGATTATGCTGGTCCAGTCCACATACGCACCGCTAAGGGCCGTGGACACCGTGCATACAAAGGCTACATCTGTCTGTTTGTATGTATGTGTACTCGCGCTCTACACTTGGAGATTGTTAGTGACATGACCACTCAGGCGTTCCTTGCTGCATTCAGACGATTTGTAGCTCGACGAGGCCATTGCGCTAAATTATGGAGTGACAACGGTACCACATTTGTCGGTGCCTCCAAGGAGCTTCAAAACTTAAAGGCTATGCAACCTATTATAGCCGAGAATCTCGAATCCAATGGCACTGAGTGGCACTTTATTCCGCCACGCGGTCCTAATTTTGGTGGACTGTGGGAAGCAGGGGTGAAGTCCACTAAGTATCACCTGAAACGTGTGATAGGGGAATCGACACTTACCTATGAGGAGTTGAGTACGCTTCTGATCCAAGTAGAAGCTTGTTTGAATTCGAGGCCTATAAGCATCATTAACTCAACGGACCCTGGTGAGCCCATGCCATTAACTCCAGGACACTTTTTAATTGGAGAGTCTATTTTAAATGTACCCGATCACTCGTATGAGAACTCCAATGTTACTAGTTTGACGCGATGGCAATTCGTACAAAGAATGTTGCAATCATTCTGGAGACGTTGGTCTTCAGAATATATTTCTAACCTCATGCATCGCTATAAGTGGTCAAAACAAACATCAGAACCTAAAGTCGGTGACATAGTCCTAATAAAGGAAGATGATTTGCCGCCAAGTCGTTGGTTATTAGGTCGTGTCGAACAAAAACACCCAGGTAACGATAACATCACCCGCGTGGTCACATTACGTACAAGCTCTTCGTTGTTAAAGAGACCAACCTCGAAATTATGTATTTTGCCTGTTTTAGATTAGGTAACTTTTGGATTGTTTTTATTTTATAGTTGATTGTACAAATTATTAACAACTGCTTATAGTTAAGGTTTTAATTTAGCTACTTAAGATTGTATTTTTTTTAACTACTTTTAATGTAAAACTCTTTCGTGTTTTTTGATGAGCTATCGAAAATATATTTCTTATCTATTTGTGTTTAATGATTTTTTCAGTACGATTACATTTATTCAATATGTTATACATTATTCAGAAGGACATTTCCTCACTAAATGTCCTTGGTGGGCGGCATGTTGAACCCCAAAATAACATATAAATATTCATAATAGTTTTCTTTGAGTCTCGATAGAGGGCGTTGTGCAATCTATCTGAATCGCGTTATTGTTGTTGTCCGTCCAGTATTATAAGAAGCCTGTGTAATATTTTTATGTATCCAGCTCAGGGAATCAATACAATATTTTAGAACAAGTGACAAGTTGTAGTTTTATTCACTCGACTTAGTTACCCCTCCAGTGCAATTGTGTTGTTCCCATTAAATACCAGGCAACTCTTGGTATTTACGACTACTAAATATCAAAAGATTAGAATTCATTTAATGAAATAGTCTAATTTAAAAGCAGGAAACATTTGCTATTACTGTTTATTGATTGCCTCGCTAGCGCATTGGTAGCTTATACGACTGCTGTGCTTAGCTTGGGACTAGATAGCGTTGTTTGATTATACGTACAAAAAAAAGTGCAACTCAAACAAAAATAAAGCTAAGCAGATATATTTATTTCTTCTTTTAAATGAAATGAATCCACTGCTGAACGAAGGTTCCCCAAGGAGAGCCCACCATTTCTCCTTTAGTATTTTATTATTTATATGTCATTTATAAATACATTAATCAAATCAGGACAGTCCTGAATCAATTACCTGACTCAAGGTAACATTACTATACCTACCGTGGCCAGACGTTATTATTTTCAAATTAAGGCCGACCTGTCTGTGTGTATGTAAATTGCTATACGTTGAGCGATTAAAATGTGATAAAAAAAAGTTTGAATCGATGTACAGACGATGTATCGATATGATGGGACAATATACTTTGTTGTAGGACATTGAGGGCAGTGCCTCGGGGGCTTGCCACTTTAATAGCTTGGTTATTTTACTATAGAAAGTTTAGTACCGGCTGATTTTTTAATTTTGTGCAATAAGCGGGCAAACGAGCAGACGTATCGCCGCCCATGGACACCTGCAACACCAGAAGCGTCACAAGTGCGTTGCCAGCCTTTAAGGGATGAGGGGGGATGTAGGGGATTGGGGTATGGGCCTCCAGTATCCTCACTCACTTGGTGAAACACAGCGCAAATACTATTTTAAACCGGTTTTCTGTGAGGCCGTGGTATCTCACCCATTCATGCCGAAGCGTGTCTCTCCCACGGTGGAATTTGCAGTTTAGTTTGTTTTGAATTAGTTGGTGTGTTGTTTTTTACTTCTAAAGGAAGGTGTAACAAGGATAGGGTATGTCAAAGTACACCACGACCCTTATAACCGGAGCAATGACCTGAAATACAAGTAACTGCTAAAAGTAAAAAGAAAACACTAAATTTATTAAAGTACATAATTTAATTTATTTTGACACGTATGTGTGTAATGTATTTATGATTAAGGTTACTTTTTAATATGTTTTCGAACAAATTTTGACATTTTACCTGCACTTTTAGTATTAATTACTTACAGATTAACATCAATGAACCTTCCGGTTATATTTTTTCACTTTTAAGATTAAACATTATTCAGACCAGATTCAGATTATCAGATCAAATAAAAAAAGGTAGTTAACGCACGGCCTTGTTCTTGTTAAAGCAAAAAAAATAGCGTAGTTCCAAATTAACACACACATGCTAAGAAACTATGCTACTTTTTGTCAGTATATTTTTTAATAGCTGAACGCCGCAGTGTTACCCGCGGTTATTGTCGTACCGCGGGGGACACCTGTTTGGTAATGCCCAGAATTAGCATACGCTACCACTGCACCACTTAGGCAGTCAAAATTATTGACAGTATTTATATTATTATTATTATTATTTTTTAAAAAGACAACTCCCGTACTAGGAATAAATCCTGTGTCGCGGGGGACTTTACAAACATACATGAAACGGACACAAAGAACATCCAGACTCAGAACAACATTTTGTGGATCACACAAAGTGTTGTCCTACGTGGGATTTAACCCCACGACACTTGGCAAAGTATGAAACGGCGTGATGACCGTTAAACCACTAGGCCAAACGTGCAGTCAAATATTTCCTCGTTAGTAATTCTGATAATTCCGACAATAGGTTTTAGGTACAAATGTGTGTGTAAGCATGTTACTATTTATAGTACAGGGGTCATATAAGTGGACAGGTCTTCCGATCATAAATAACTACCACTGTCCTTAAAGACTACGTTTGACCCTCTCCCCAGAAATAGAGTTACCCGTTTCAGGCACCGGTTACCTCACACTTTCAGTTAAAAATTATAGAAAGAATAACTATATCTACTAATAAAATACTAAGGTACTTGGAAAGAGAATATAGTTGGTTATAAAACACAGTTATAAACAGAACAATACACCACAGAGGTGCTGCACCATTACGCACTGATTGATTACAGTGACTTTACAGATTTGCGCGCCAACTTTAGCCTTTTCACCTTTTTTGGGTGTACCCGAGCAAAGGTTTTTGACTTTTAGCGTATAGATTTATCATGAAGATATAATGAGCTCGAACTTTGAGGTTATTGGCTCTGTTTGGTAATACACAAAGTGAAATACTTATCTATTATCTGGAGGCACAGTCGTGCCCCCGCCAAGACGAGCCAAGCGAAGCGCAATGCACTACCTACCTTTTCTCGAAGTGTTTCGTCGTTTTTTTTTAACCCTTATAACTTTGGTTTCCGATATACCAGATAGTAAGTCCAGCCCTAATTCTACCAACCCCAACTTCACAAACTCTACATCTCAGTAAAGATGTATGGCTTGGCTGTTTCGTTACTTCAGAAACTAAATATTCGAATAACACAAAAGGCGTTCGTTTAGCCTTCGTGACGGTAGCGAAACGGCGAAGTCATACATGTTTACTGAGATGTAGAGTTTGTGAAGTTAGGGTTGGTAGAATTAGGGCGTGTAGATTCAGAAGCTTGGCTCTACATGTGATCTGATATCTTTTTCACAGGGTATGCCATATGCAGTCGTCTTGGCAACATTTTACAAGAAAATGTTTTTGGTGGGATGAGAATTTAAACTTTGTGTCTGTTAATAGAAATTGGAACTTAAATTTAAAGTTTATGACAAAAACCTTGTTTGTTATAATTTCTACAAGTCTTATTTATATATCAGCTGCTGGTTAGATGTTACTTCATATAATGAACCTTTTTAAAACGATGGAGGTAAAAAAACTACATATATTTGGTCAGGCTTGACCACAGTGATATCACGATTTCATAGGAAATCGCTTTCAAGCACATCTTTAAGGTTATCGAGGCTAATGGATTACCGGAGGCCCAACTCTCGTCTTCAACCTAATTCTAGGGTGAGACACCTATAAATTGCGAGAGTTTTTTTTCATGTTATAGGGGGCAAACGAGCAGACGCTTCGATTGATAGTAAGCGATTAACGTTGCCCATGGACACCCGCAACACTAGAGGCGTCATCCTCCGGTATCCTCACTCACTCGGTGAAACACAGCGCAAGCACTATTACACACCGGTTTTCTGTGAGGCCGTGGTATCACTCCTGTCAAGTCGGCCCATTCATGCCGAAGCGTGGCTCTCCCAGGGTAGGTTTTGTGTATAGGTATCCATAGGCGACGAAAGTCATAATCAGGTCAAAAAAAAATGTACTGACTAATACCCTTACTCATACTTATTATTTACTAAGTTATATGCTACAAAAACGACATTTAAAACAAAACAGTGGAACATATTTTGAATGTACTTTAAAATATGTTCAACCCTCTTCAAAAATCGAGCAAAATATCTTTCACATATTTTTTTAAACAAATCGCTGTACATCGGTGAACAAGGGTCGAACCTAAACCCTTTTGTTTGAAGGACACCTGCGCTATTGAGCCATGGGTGCTCTTTACAACCACACAGACTGAAAAACGACATATGTCTCATTTTCTGTAACATATATTTTAAACTTTATCGTCTTAGAATAGAGTATGTTTTTTAATGAGAATGAAGAGCAAAGTTTTTTCTAAGGATCATCGTTAACTTGCGCGATTTTTAGCGTTTAAATTGAGAGGTAACAATGACTTGTTTTGAGTCATCACCCTTCACTTGCCTCCCTCAATACCCTCCACGAAATAAACTTCACACCTTTTATTTAGAAGAATATTCAAACTTGATAATGGTAGAGGTAGGTTACTTATTGCTTACCTATGACAATAGAATAAAATCTGTTTGCTGTACAGTACAATCGTAACGTCTTTAGCTCAGTAAATACACAACTCTAAAAATGTCGTAATGCACTTAAAATGAAAAGAACTGTTTCACCACTGGGCGAACTAAAAACCTGGTCATAGTAATTAAAACTGTGAAATAAAAAGCTCTTTTAATAATTATGTATCTGTATTGGTTTAGAATCACTCTGTGAGCAAGGACAGTGTAATTGTGTTGATACGTTAATCTAATAAATTTAAATGATCGTACTATTTCCCGTTTGTATATTATGTAAATATAACATTGTAGAATATAAAACTGAAAAAAATTATAGTCTCGTTCATCTTGCGAACCTTTACCCAAACTATGATACAGTTGAACTTTGATTTTTTACGTGAAGCGACAGTAATCCTAAACAAATAAGAAAATCAAAATAGTTACCATAAACTAGGTCACTGGGTTCCTATTATCAACCGACTTCAAAAAGGAGGAGGTTCTCAATTCGACTGTATTTTTTTTTTATGTTTGTTACTTTGGACTGGGTGAACCGATTTTGATGATTCTTTTTTTATTTGAAAGCTGGTGCTTCCCGAATGGTCCCATTTAAATTTGGTCCAGATTGAAGTCGGTTTTTTTTTGTTAAAACTTGTAATTTTTTTTACATTTAAAAACATAAGTACTAGGCTATATAGAAGTTTTGTAGACTGTTGTTGGACATTTTAGGTCTTCAACTATCTACCCATTTCATATACCTACATATGTGATTCAAATAGATTCCATTTCAACAAACTTAAAAAATAATGGAAAGAGCACTAATGATCATTTTTATAGACATAAAGAAAACGATCACCTCTGTCAAAGTCAAAGAGTTATTGTTTTGCCCCAGTGTTTTGCCCCTACCCACTGATCAACGTCGCATCACAGATGACTCACACAAAATCAGGTTGAATACAACCTAGTTGAGATGAGGGTTCCGTACTGTATTTTTTGTAC
Source organism: Diaphora mendica (assembly GCA_949125395.1). Lineage (NCBI taxonomy): Eukaryota > Metazoa > Arthropoda > Insecta > Lepidoptera > Erebidae > Diaphora > Diaphora mendica. The sequence goes on along the minus strand of OX421331.1, from coordinate 3,902,181 downwards.
TAAAAATGATATATTACAAGCTTTTTATTAACTTGCAATGTATGCATGTTAGGATGGAATCTTGCAACTCAATTTTGAAGCAGATATCTTCAACCGATTTTCCTGAAATTTTGTAAGCATATGTATACAGCGTGTCAATACAATAATATAATAACATGGAGCTGATCTGATGCTGGAGCTGGAAGGTGGCCATAGGAACTCTGTAAAGAAACGTCGCAACATCACCGAGTTTGGACTCGTTTGATTCGTCTCGAGGCATTCCAGTAAAAGCTTGTTTTTACAAAGCTTTTTAATTAAATTTATGTTGGTATCAGTTTTCCGTTGTTTAGTCGGGTCAAAATAGAGATTCACCCTTGCGTACATTACATACCCAAAAAGTAGTTTTAAATGTATTGTAATGTACGTTAAGTTTATCATTATAATGAACGTGTCAAAAGACCCCATGAATCGCACATGTGCAATTGTTTCATACAAATTCAAATTTTGCGAAAATTTTGTTCTTCAATATTTTCGCGAAACGGTTAATTTAATATAAAGTGTGCTTAGCTTTTTCCCTTAAAATTCATTTTTTCTGAGAAAAATGCAATTCTAAAATATACTAAAGTCGTAATCTCCATAAAATGCATGAGTACGCTGCTTACTTACAAAATTTTTAATAATTTTAATACTTGTGTTTAATATTTCAGCAATAACGCTAAAAGCGATGGATCTCCAATAAACCTATCAGTTTTACGATGCGATCATCCGTTCGATACGATTGGGGGCAAAAAACCAAAACATTACTGACCCTGAGCAACCGTGTGATATAATGGATGAAATAAAAACTACAGGTTTCGCGAACTGGTCCGACGATGGAGGTGGAACAGGAAAAACTTGGAGGTTTCTTCTCATTGGGTCTTGCGAATGTGGTGCTAGATTGTTGATTGGTTAACAGGTTTCTTGTCGATGTTTCCTTGGTAGTGATGACGACTTACTTAAGGGGAAATTATTTTATTATAGAGCTTGGATTTGTATGATTTTTTAAGATAATGACCATTTGATCGACTCACTGCTCGATTTTCTTGATTTATACAATGTAGGAACTTCATTAATCTAAGGGTCTGACCCTTTCGTGCTAAAGTAACCGTCTAAAACTTACTATATAAAAAATTGCAATATTCAGGCTAAGTTCTTATTAAGTAACAGAAAAAACTTGAGAGGTGTCAAGGGACAACAGGATGGAACGAAGTTTATATATATATACTATCCAGCACTATGATGTCTACTCAATGTAAAAAGTGTCATTACAACAAAAATTGTCGTTACAACTTTTGGTCTTAATCCGTCTAGCCCCCTTTCGCAACGCGCCATAAGGAACTTCGTTCCAAAAATATATTCATAAGGTCTAAATACATAGAAATAGTTAACCACCCGTGGGAGAGCCACGCTTCGGCATGAATGGGCCGGAGTGATACCACGGCCTCACAGAAAACCGGTGTGAAATAGTGCTTGCGCTGTGTTTCACTGAGTGAGTGAAGATACCGGAGGCCCATACCCCAACCCCTCCCCCTATCTCCCTCCCCCTATCTCCCTCCCCCTCCCCTCCCCCTATCTCCCTCCCCCATCCCCTCCCCCTATCTCTCCCCCCCATCCCCCAAAGGCCGGCAACGCACTTGTGACGCCTCTGGTGTTGCAGGTGTCCATGGGCGTCGGTAATCGCTTACCATCATGCGATACGTCTGCTCGTTTGACCGCCTATTCCATAAAAAAAAAACTATTTTTGGAAAAATTGTATCTTGTTGATAGATGACGAAAAACAGATTATGTCAGAATGACTTTGATTTTAAAAATACTGGCGAAAAATACTGGGAAAACAGGAGACTAAATTCCTTTACAACCACCGTAGCTTATTTGAGTAATATACTTGTGATTTTTATGTAATCAGAAAGTAGCTAAATAATATTAATAAGATTTCTCCCTTTCAGCGTTAACATAATCGTATTATTATTCCTATCTGACAAATATTATTATTTTTTAAAAGACATCTCCCGCATTAAGAATATACATCCTGTGTCGCGGGGGACTTTTACAAACAGGAAACGGAAACAAGACTCAGAACAACAATTTGTGGATCACACAAAGCGTTGTCCCATGTGGGATTTCAACCCACAACACGAGGCGCAGTAGGAAGCGGCGTGGCGACCGCTTAAACCACTAGGCCAACCGTGCAGTCAATTCCTATAAATAAAGTAACCAAGGAATATGTAATACAAATATTGGGATTGTGCAAGATAGGGTTCATCAATCAGAAAAAATAAAAAGTATTATTTAATCTATGTACAGGTGAATAATATGACCAAAGACACTAAATGATAGATTGTATTCTTCCAACGTCTCAAGTAGACTTTTTAAAAGTCAAATTTTATTTTAGGTTATTATATATTTAGTCAAATAAATATATATATATATACATATAAATATCATTCTAAGGACTACGCGTCAACTGGCTAAATATAAATCTATAAAGACAATAAATTGAATATACGTTCATTGCGATGTACGTGCTACAATAATACATAAAATTACTTCAGATTGTTATGTAATTTTCATAATTCATGGCCACTAACTATACTCTAATCATTGATTGAATTATCTTGTTAGTTGCGCACGTTCGGAAGCTGTGCTGCCAAAGCTTCGGCTAATGCAGTATTATCATGATTAGATAAATCAATTATAGAATATTATCCTATGCTATTAGAAGCTCGGACATGGCTAGTGTTTTACTCAATTTATAGTCTGTTTAAAACACACAATTTATTTGTAAGTCCAAACTATCTGTATTTTGGTTTAACAATAAATAAATTGTTACAACTTACCTTTGTGTTTTATAATAACATTTTAAATGAAGCTAAATCATGCCTCGTTGGTCTCGCGGTTGGCGTGTGCGACTGCTGATCATGAGGTCTCGGGTTCGATTCTCGGGTCGGGCCAAATTGTTGTATGATCTACAAATATTTGTTTCGGAGTTTGGGTGTTTTCTATGTATAATATGTATGTATTTACAAAAAAAAGTACCTTTATTTGTTTCAGTTGTCTAAAGTACCCATAACCCAAGCTCTGTTTAGCTTGGGACTAGATGGCATTGTGTGTTAGATGTCCGAAATATTTATTTATTTATATTACCTAAACTCAGATTAGCCATTAGACCAATTATTAAAAATCGAATAGGTTCAGAGAAAAACAAAAAAAAAAATTAGTACTTGTTTTCACAGTGTCTAATTTGGTTATGATGCTAGATGGTCTTAGTCCGTAAAATTCTTTGGAGCAGTTTCCATGATAAAAAAGACTGATAGCCAAAAATTACCATTAAACATTGTAGTATTTATTGTTGGATTACCCTTCTCTTTTCAAAGATCCTTTTCCCAATAGGAGTGTGGCGACTTCCACATAGAGCGCAACAGAAATATACTACAGCGCCATCTACCGAAGTTACACTGAACTACGGAGTAACGAAGGAAACTACCAATCCTGAATCGCGCAGTGAAAGTTCTCGCGCCGATTATCATATATACAACATGCCAACATCAACCAGGGCAGTTGGCCCACCAGGCATGATCACCTCACCTGGTCGGAGGATCCTCCCTTTGTATTGGAGGGACATGACACCCGTTTCTCCACAGGAGGCTTTATTTCTCACGCTATAAAAGTTCATTGTCTCCTCAAATTCGTTATTGACTCTATTTCATCAACGTTACAAAACCAAGACGTTTCTACTAGTACTATAATCTAGATCATCTCTCTTATTTAAGTGTTATGTGATAATCTTATATGTGTGTATATGTTAGTTATAGATCCTTGCTTTTAAATTATTTGCGTAGGATGTTGTGTGCACAAATTACTATTCTAATATTCTTTACAGACGCAAGGCGAGCAGACCTTCATCGTAAGAATGTGAATAGCTTCCGGTGAGACTGTTTCTTGCTCACATAATGTATATGTACTTTATTTTTGTCTCAAAAGTCCATTTTTTGTTGTTTTTTGTGAACAAAGTGGTCGAAATTCGGTACGTCGAAAAGTTGCCAAGCAAGATTTAGATTTGTATGTTGATGGTTTTAATCTTTGTGTGATATTTTTTTTTTTTGAATATCTATTATATTAGTTAATAAGTGTCATTATTTTTATAAAATGTCTATGGGTAAAAGGAAATACCTAATTTTGCATGGTCGTTCTATTATCAATTCGTTGTTCGTTTGATGAACTTCCATCATTGGCTTTAATATCCCAATTTCTCTCTTTTTTGTCAATTCATATAAGGAGATTTTCCATAGGCTTGGACTCTGTTAATAAATGCTGTTATGTACTATCGACAAATTTGAACCACCATAAGTTTACTTACTTTCTGCCTCGGAACTTTCTGCCTCGCACAACAAAACTGTGGAATGATCTGTCGCCTGCGGTATTTATAGGTAGTAGAGCCACGCTGATTTCAGCACGAACGGGCCGGCTCGACCGGGGCGATACTACCCTCGCACAGAAAATCAACGTAAAATGACAGCGTTCGTGCTGTCGTGTTTCGTTGGTGATTGCGAGACCGGAGGCCCAAATAGTCTAGTCAACAAGTTCCATACTTGTTGACTAGACTAAAAGATGTAGCAGCATCACTAGGCCGCCATACTTGTCTGCATTCGCAGTGAGTATGGTGACCGCCACTCTTGGATTCTGCTTATGCTTTCCATCAGGCAGAGTAGAGTCATTTTGGTGGACCATACATTAAAAAAAAAACTCGGACCTATACGACCTTCAAACCTTCAAGAAAAGAGCGTACTCCTTCTTAAAAGGCCGGCAACACACTTGTGACGCCTCTGGTGTTGCGGGTGTCCATGGGCGGCGGTAACCGCTAACCATCAGGCCATACGTCTGCTAGTTTGTCCCATATTCAATAATAAAAAAAGAACTTACAGACATTCAAATACAATAAGGATGTCCTTGACTGAAATTGATGTCCTCTCGGATGAAAATGTATAAGAGGATTGTTAACATGCTCTGGTAAATATTGAAAAAAATCAGCTAACTGTAAGTCAAGGGAAAAGTCGTCAGCTGATAAGATTCAGTAGATGATAGGTGCTGCCGCGTTACACTTTGCAAGGTGCCAGCTGACAAACTTTCCACTGGGATAGAGTAAAGCTGACATGAATTTTTATTCGTTGTAGCATATAAACTATCACCAGACAAATTTGTAGATGAGAGGAAATCATTGAAAAAAAAAATTTTTTTTCATGTTCAAGTGCCCAGCTGACGTATAATTCACCATGTTATGATCAGCTGACTTTATTTTTCCTTCAAGATATTATGTAAACTATAATCCTACAAATTTTGAAACGGGAGGAAATGACTAAAAAATTTTTTTTTTTCTGCATGCTTGCTGGGCTGCCACTGCCTGCCCCACCGACGGAGTCGCAGCTGATGGTCACGAGTATTCATAATATACATTCCTAATGCCTTTTACAAAGTTTCGATTGGGAGGGACTTGGTCATGAAAATCTGTCACGAGCTCCTGGTCCATTTGATTACTCATAGAATTATCTGTTGCAGTATCCAAAAAGGATTTGTTCTGAGTTATAGTTAATTCCAAAGAGCATGGATTCAAATATGATTATTTCTGTTACCTAATATATTATCTACTGCAGTGATGATAAAGGTAAAAATTGCATAGATCGCCGACCAGTATTGATGTAGCTTGCTTAATATTTAAAACATCATTATTATTTTATTATAGAATAGGGGGCAAACGAGCAGACGTATCGCCTGATGATAAGCGATTACCGCCGCCCATGGACACCCGCAACACCAGAGGTGTCACAAGTGCGTTGCCGGCCTTTGGGGGATGGGGAAGGGGATGGGGCAAGATGGGGGGAGGGGTTGGCGTATGGGCCTCCGGTATCCTCACTCACTCGGTGAAACACAGCGCAAGCGCTGTTTCACACCGGTTTTCTGTAAGGCCGTGGTATCACTCCGGTCGAGCCGGCCCATGCATGCCGAAGCGTGGCTCTCCCCCTCTCTCATAAGTGCAGCATGTACTGTAAAGAAGGGAAATCTTTGTTGTTTCGACGGTTTTAAATGATTTATCGGCAAAGTGGGTCATGATTTAAGTTTGTTGATAGTACAATACAATAAATAAGTAAAGGTTGACTATTGGAAACGTGTAAGAAATCCCCACTCTGCTGAATAAATGAATTACCCCGTGACTTAATAAAAACAAAACCTTCTAAAAACATATCATGAATGTATATGAGGGACCTTGATCTAGAAGCCCCATTACAGTTATCAATGTCAATGATAGATTACCGTTGAATTTGTTTATCACGTTCAAGAACTATCATTAAAGATGTAAGTAGGACGCTCTGGGTGCATTTCTAGAGGAAAAGAGAATACAATGTACGATATTTGAATTCATAAAAAAATAACTTTGTCATTTTAACAATGATGTTTATTTTCACTGTTTTTATTAAAATGTATTAAACAGTACAGTCATGAGTGCTTTCAGAAGGTACATATATTCGGAAATGTAAGAATATGCTAATATTTGAATAGAACAGAACAGAATAGAACAGAATGGAACGGAATGGAACGGAATGGAACGGAATGGAACGGAATGGAACGGAACGGAATGGAACGGAATGGAACGGAATGGAACGGAATGGAACGGAATGGAACGGAATGGAACGGAATGGAACGGAATGGAAAGAAATAGAATGGAATGGAATTGAATTGAATTGAATGGATTGGAATGGAATGGAATGGAATGGAATATACTTTATTGTACACCAATTACAAATTGTTACTCTTAAAATTCAGGAAGATGTGTATAATGGGCGGCCTTATTGCCAAAAGCTATCTCTCCCAGGCAACCTTTGCATGGATATATTGACCGGAGAAAGAAATAAACGAAATAAAATAAGAATACTTTTATATCTTTATTTATTGTCACTTTCCTGTTGAATTATAAAATATAACCCTATTTTACAAGCTTCTTATTAAGTTGCAATGTATGTATGTATGCTTGTATGTACGGGTGGAATCTTGCAACTCAATTTTGAAGCAGATATCTTCAACTGATTTTGCTGAAATTTTGCAAGCATATGTATACATACGTATATGTATACGTTACAATACCATATTGACATGGAGCTGATCTGATGCTGGAGCTGGAAGGTGACCATAGGAACTCTGTAAAGAAACGTCGCAACATTTTTTTTTTTTTTTTTTTTTTATGTATGGCCAGCCAAAATGACTCTACTCTGCCTGATGGAAAGCATAAGCAGAATCCAAGAGTGGCGGTCACCATACTCACTGCGAATGCAGGCAATGCAGTATGGCGACCCACGCCATGGCGGCCTAGTGATGCTACTGCATCTTTTAGTCTAGTCAACAAGTATGGAACTTGTTGACTAGACTATTTGGGCCTCCGGTCTCGCACTCACCAACGAAACACGACAGCACTGCTGCTGTCATTTTACGTTGATTTTCTGTGCGAGGGTAGTACCGCCCCGGTCGAGCCGGCCCATTCATGCTGAAATCGGCGTGGCTCTACTACCTGTAACATCATCGAGTTTGGACTCGTTTGATTCGTCTCGAGGCATTCCAGTAAAAGCTTGTTTTTAAAAAGCTTTTTAATTTAATTTATTAAAAAATCATTTCTCATACCTAGCAAAGACATTCAAATTTGAGATAGCTCACTGTTAATCATAAAAATTCAACCTAAAGAACCATCTCACAATTCGAAATAAACATAACCGTCGCAATATCTCTGAAACCAAGTTTGAACACAATTGAAATTAGTAAACAAACAAATGTTTTATGCTAAATACATACAAACGTAAATTACATTTCTGTCTACACCTTTCCGAAAAAAAAACTTTTTTTGCCATTATTTTTATCCGTTACACTTTTTTATTCATACTTAATCCATTCATTCATGCACAACCGTTAGGGGTCCTAACTAACCAACGCTTCATCACTCACAAATTACAAAACCTGTTACCTATTTGGGAAACCAAAACTGACGTAATTCACACACTTGTTCTCATCTGCATACGTCGATACTTCAAAATTTACATACACACCTTCTTCAATATTTGCAGCACCAGCTTGCAAACCATAATCTTTCGAATTGCAATAGTATGCAAACAAATAAACATTGACTGTCTCACGGTCAATTAGATATTCGTTCATGGATAAAAAATTACTTTATTCTAATGTACCGGCATTTGCAACAAACGAATTATTTAAATTGCACCCGAAATGAGAGAATGTAAGGGACGGATGCAAATTTGCGAACGCTACAATCTCGGTTGATCAAGAACCAAATGAGGATTTTATACAAAAATTCAAAGACTTTTACGTCGGAGAAGTTTTGAGATTCTTGTGTCTGTTGCGAGAATTTTATGCGGTGCGACAGACAGATAGAAGAAATATCTCGACTATTTAATCTAAACGTTTTGTTTTGAAGTATTTAATCGTTTTTTTTTTAATATTTGTGATTATCTTTTGTTTTGCGATTTCATCGGATTCTTATGAAAGTATAATAAAAACTACCTGTTTACACATAGTTCTAACATAATTATCTAAGTATAGTCCATTCGCTTAGATACGGTCACCTTGATCGCGTCGCCGTCGCACGTGCGGCAAGCCGCCACAAAATCAAAGGGCCTGCCTGTGGTGTACACCAACAAGCAAGTATGATTTGTCAGTTTACGCCTTTGTATGCATTAATATATTCGTATTTCACAACACTAACCACTATTGCGTGCGGGTTCACCGAAACTATCTTAACAAGTGCATTCTATCTATGAATACATAATGTATAATAAAACATTATTGATAGACCACTTCCGTACAACATAAAAACCAATCACTAAACTTTTATGAAAATGACAATATAATTGTTACTACTATGACTATAAAGTCAAAGATTAACTTTTTATTTTAAAACTGTTATTGGATATTTTGTAATCTTCTTCTTCATTTTACTATTGCCAAATAATTCTTATTAAGGTTAACTGAATGACGACAAAAGATAAATCAAAAAATGCAAAAAAAAAAAAAAAAACAAATGTAATCAATATTTACTTTAAAAAAACATACACAAAATATTCAATTGTTTATACATAAGAAACCTAAGTAACTTCAAAATGTAAATAAACCAGCAAAAGATTGTAAAAAACGCAAACAATATTGAAACCATTTGTATACATTTTATGGTCAATTTGATAAGTAACCACAAGGATGATCGTGATGCAATTGATTTTGCTAAATTGATATTTGATTCAAATCATCCAGGGGTGAAAAGGTACAACAAAACAAATTTAAACGTGAGATAGCGAACAAAACGATATATGACGAGATGATAGTTAGAAATGATTGAATGATACATGCAAATGAGTAGGATTTATCGAAAGTGATTTGTTTGTAAAATATTGTAACATGAGAAGCAGCAAGTGTTTCTATTCTCAGAGGTACACCTTATAATGTAAACAGTTGAATACAATCGTAACTTAAAAAGTGTGGAATTTTATTTAAATAAACAAAATCGCGAAACATCATTAATCTTACTGGATAGTTTAGCAAATTTAATCATACCTTTAAGGTCTAATCGAAAGTAATTAAATGAAAATCTTGTTTGTAATCTTTTCTTTTCGAGACGAAGAACACAAAATATCTTAAGCCGGATTCAGCCGACCATCTACAGAAATCGTTTATGAATTTTAGTAGAGAATGAAATATACACAATATCTTTACACAATTTTTTTTATACACATAAAATAAGTTTTGCGCAACAAAAAAAAACAGTATTTTCACGTATTTTATTTAACAATATTTTTAAGTAAGCCTTATGATGTGAGGGCATTCAAGTTACTACTTATGAGCCTGCCAATGTGACGCCACTTTGCCTGAGAGAAAGCATGAACAAAGTCCAAAAGTGTTGGTCACCATAATCAGAATGCTTCTGCATAACCGTAAAATTAATATTTTATAAAGTAATTAGGTAGGTACAATATATAAGGAATTTTGACCACAAAGCCTTGAAATGGAAAAATATGGCTTCGATTCATTCCTTTTTACGTCCATAACGTGTTAATTTAATGAAAGTTTTCAGTTACAGCGGCGGGTCGGATAGTTTTTCATTCGATACAATTGTCGGCGGTAATTACCGTGGCTTCATAGATGCTATTAATCATTGGCAGAGTTCAACAATAGGGGCTGATGCACTTTTAGGGTTCGCCGGCGTGGAAATGAAATGAATTATATTAATTTGTTGATGTGGTTTAAAAAGGTTAAACACAAGTATTCAATACAGGACATTTTGTTTTATCCGAAATGTTGATAGGCAAAAGTAACAGTCAATACATAGTAATACTAGTTGTTGCCCGAGGCTCCGCCCACGTATATGTCGGTTATCGCGGCAAATAGTAGCCTATGTGTTATTCTGATGTAATAAGCTATATTGCTGTAAAGTTTCATCCAAATCCGTTCAGTAGTTTTTGCGTGAAAGAGTAACAAAAATCCATCCATCCATACTTACAAACTTTCGCGTTTATAATATTAGTATAGATTATTATCAATCAAGACAAGATTTACGAAATAAAAAACTCTCAAACACAGATAGAGATAAGAACATTAAAAACGCAACTATAGTTGCTGACATAAACTAGTTTCAAACAAGTTTTCGTTTATAAGCGTTTACAGATTTTTTGGTATAGAAAGGAAAACGAGCACATAAGTCACGCAATTTCGGATGGTAAGTGATTACCGACACACATGGGCATCTGCATCTCATGATTCACTAGTGCGAAAGGCAACGAAGAAATAACACCGGTTTTGTGTCATGCCCAGGCCCCTTAGTAAAGATGAAAGTATTTTTTTTGTGCGGCAATCCCACCGGATACCACCGACTGATGGCATGTCGGACATGAACCGACTAAAACCACACGCCGCCTCGGGAACCAGGACCAAGGGAACCACGTGCACCCTCGAAAGGAAATCCCTGGAACCCCAACGTACCACGGGGTACGTCGCGTGGTACCCTCGGTTCGTAGATGGCACCCTCCTAAGCAGATGTTGCCTTGCTAAGAAAAAAAGCTTGTGCCTCCAATCTGGAATCGCTAACGCCCCTAGTCCCCTGTATTATTGAATGATATTTTGTTTGACCATATGACTTAGCCTTGAGAGACGTCCCATACATTTGTTAGTTTTCTATTAACGTTTACGTTTAGAGAATGTGAACTTGGCTACAGAAGCTGGTATAACTCCAAAAAAGCTGACTCCGAATGGACCATTTGTGCCTAAACACATGATTCCAAACTTGGTAAGGTATACCTCGGTAAGCACTTATTGTTGAATTTTTTAAACCTAAGAGGTATAAAAAATCATTTACTGATATGAAAACCAGTGATGAAGAAGCATTTCAATAGGCCGTGTCATAGTGTGGGTCACTATGCTCCATTGTTGTACTGTCTGCATTCGCAATGAGTATGGTGACCACTACTATTGGATTCTGCTTATGCTTTTCACTAGGTAGAGTAAAGTCACTTTGGCCGGCACAAATATTAAAAAAAACTTAATACCTATGTATGTCAAAAATGACGTAAGTGCCAACACGTCATAAAGTGACGTATATTTTTGATTTTGAATATTTCTTTGGTTAGTCAGTGGTGTAGTGTGTAAGATTGTTTGCTTATATTGCATCTAGGTCAAGATCATAACATCAGATGAATCACGTGCGCACGAGACATTATATTATCCATATCGGGATTTTATACTTTTATTGCTTACGTTTTTATTATTAACTGGGAGATTAAGAACATATATTATTTGGAATATAGCAATTTTTAATTCACCAGAATAGGTTTGTTTATGAGACCTGATTGCATCAATTTTTGTACGAATATTTTTTTGCGAAAACTACGCAGAGTAACAGCACTTAAGGAAAACTTGAAAATAATCCTCTCAATCTATACTTATAATAATACATATTATAAAGCTGAAAAGTTTATTTGTTTGTTTGTTTGTTTGAACACGCTAATCTCAATTCTTTCAGTGTTAGATAGTACATTTATCGAGGAAGGCTATAGCTATAGACTATATATCATCATGCTACGACCAATAGGAGCGGAGCAACAATGAAGAATGTTACAAAAAGTAGGGAAATTTTTACGCTACGGGCAATAGGAGACGCAAACGAGGTTGCGTGGGTCGGCTACGGTACGGTTCCATTCTCCTCTATCACTCGCTAGTTCCTCGCCATATCCTTTTTAGGATCCGTTCACATAGACCGGCTCGGACAGGAGAGCAAATTTTTATCACATTGGAAACAGAGGTTTGAGTAACTGTAGTAAGATTTATTTTTGCATGTGCACTTCTTTTGTCATCAAGAAGGCTTGAACGCACTTGGTGTGAAATAATAAGAGGAGCCGATCGGCTCCGATTGCGTGCTCTTTCTCGCTCGCGCAGCCGATCGGCTCTGATTCCCTTCCACGGCCGGTCTATGTGAAATAGTTGACGGCTCCGCTCTGGCCAATTCCAAGCGTATACGATCCGGTCTGTGTGAAAAGGAAAATGCGACCCGATGCTCTCCGAGCCGGTCTGTGTGAACGGACCCTTACGCAGTCCACCCGTTTTTCTTTGGTCATCCTCTTCCTCTAGTCTTATGTCCGTCAACTTCCATACTTAAAATTTTCTTAACTAAATTTTGCTTATCTCTACGCATCAAATGTTCATATCAGGAAAACCTGTTGCTCCTCTACTTTTCACCCAGTGGTGCTACTTTCAGGCTTCCTCTAATGAAGCCATTCTTTACCTTATCCATTCTAGCCACACCACACATTCATCTCAACTTTCGCATTTCGGCTACATGCAGGCGTCTCTCATCCGTTTTCTTTAATGGCCAACACTTAGCTACTTCAACAAAGACATAATGTGTGTGTATCAGTGATAATTCAGCTCCTATAATTTCTACCAAAAACTAAAACAAAAATTATGCAACTATTAAAAAAAACTAGTGATATTTCTCACTTATACTACTTCAACAAATATATATAAAAGGATGGATCAAATGTTTGTATCATCATCATCATCAGCCTATCGCAGTCCACTGCTGAACATAGGCCTCTCCAATTGCGCGCCACTTGGTTCGATCCTCGGTTTCTCGCATCCAGCTCCTGCCAAATGTTTGTATGATCTACAAATATTTGTTTCGGAGTTTGGGTGTTTTCTATGTATAATATGTATTTACAAAAAAAAGTATTTATGTATTTGTATCAGTTGTCTAGTACCCATAACACAAGCTCTGCTTAGCTTGGGACAAGATGGCGTTGTGTGTTAGATGTCCGAAATATTTGTTTATTTATTTATATAATTTTGAGTAAGCAAATCTGTTGAAAATATATTGTTTTCACTATTAGGGATTTTAGGTAGTTTTACGAAAACAGGCAACCCTAAAAAGTCAAACTACACTGCACCTAAGTACAATGACGAGCATCAGTGTTGGCGAATTAATAGTAACTGTAAGCCACGCTTAATGAATATTGCGCCAAACTGTGGTGACTGATACGACAGTACAGTTATATTGAGTATCACTGCTTGTACACTGGGTGACAACATTTCTTCAAAAATTCATTTTTCTTAAACTGCATGAGTTTTTGTGTGACGACGAACTGGTTAGTGTATAACGAACGAAATAATTTAACGATCCTGACCACTAATCCAGAAGTTATAAATAGGTTCGATTCTCGAGTACTGACTTATATCAGCAATCTGGTTACTATATATATGTGTGAAATTAAAAACAATCTTAAAGCGATTCAACATACCTACGACCAGAATAGGTCTTCCGTAGATGATGAACTTAATTTGACATTTAGGAGCTGGGACTGTCGTATACTAAGTGATTCTGTTTGATCACCAAGAAATTTAGATTTTCACTCTAGATAAATAATATGGTAGTGAACATGTTATTATGTGGTGCAAAAAAAAAACAACAGAATACAAGCTCTGTGTCAGTGAGGATTATTCATGAAAGCTTAGCTTAGCTAGCTTTTACCTGCGTCTCCATCTGTCGGTTATCACAACAAATGTCTTTCCTCAAAAATCCTATGTCCTTCCTCAAAAATCAAAGGATCTCCATTGTTAATTTCATCAAAATCGCTTCAGCGGTTTTGGCGTGAAAACGTAACGGACTGACAGATAGACAGACATAGTTACTTTCGAATTTATAATATTAGTGTGGATTTTCATTTTAGTAGTCATCACGTAAGTCTTCTAAACATTATAATGAATACATGTCATTATTATTTCACCATCTTTCTTTTGTCTTCGCCTGTACCTATCCAGTCTCTATTGTTCAGCAAGCGTAATATTTGCATGTCAGCGCTAACGTCTCAACACTGCTGAAATATGATTCTCACTTACCGGCTATTTAATTAGAACTGCGGAGCTCACTGTAATGCATTGTACGCATTTAGTATAAAATTATGTTCAGATAGACGCCGTTTTATACTATGAACACCATATCTAAGTAAAACAAATTCTTTTGTTTTACTTTGTTTTTCTTTTATTTTATATATAGAAATATATTATATAGAAAATGCCTTTGGCTCAGTACAGCACGAGCTTATGTTATTTGCCTTGAAATGGTATAACTTCCCGCCAACAGTTTGTGAAATAATTGCATCATACTACAGTAAATTAAAATTTGTAATCACAGCAAAAGAGGGACATACGAAACCCCTCGAATACAGAGGAGGGTTGTTCCAAGGTTGCTGCTTATCGCCAGTAGTATTTAATACAGTTATAAATATATTAATAGATAATATCGCAACATGCGAAAAGAGGTGGGGCTATCGGTTTAAGGTCAATGGAAAATATACGGAATCCATCTTAGCGTTCGCAGACGACCTTGCGATCATTACACGTAATCCAAAGCAGTGCCAAGAACTACTGCGTAAGGTAGATGACTTCTGTACCTGGACGGAGGGAATGAGGACAAAACCTAGCAAATGCTATTGCCTTTGTCTGGGCCGGCGAGGCACCAGGTATACCTCATATGACCCCGGGATTACTATTGGTGGGGAAAGTGTTTCAATAATATCAGAAACCATGCCCTTTAAATTCCTTGGAAGAAAGATAGACTACAAAGGTCGTACTCCATCTATAAACGTATAACTATAAACGTGACTTCGTAAAAGTCATTGACAAGGTAGACCAACAGCCAATTAGTAACGTAAAAAAAGCTTGGATTTACGACAACTACTTAACATCACGTCTCAACTGGCCGTTTCTAGTATATGATATAAACCAGAACCACATAAGAACACTGGACGCGAAAGTCACTAAGACATTGAAGTCGTGGCTCGGGCTAGCACCATCTGCAGACCCGTCAACGTTGTACAGGAGCTCGAATAATTTTGGAATGAAATTAAAAAACCCTTCGGAACTCTACAAACACCTAAGAGTTACCAAAATGCATGTCTTGTCAAAATCCCAAGACGAAATCGTTAGATCCCTTCCAAAAGACAAAAATTCATCAGAGCTAGAGTCACGGCTCCAATTCCACAAAAAAATCATGGTGGGTACGCAGTCCAGTAGAATGGGATTGGGAAATGCTAGAAGACAGACCGACAAAGAGATAACAAAATCTTTCATACAACAAGATGAATACGAAACCTACAAGGTGCACGCAATGAACCTAGAAATGCAGAATGAATGGTTAACTCTAGGAGAATTTTGTATCCCACCAGCTTTGAAATGGCGAACACTTTTATATGATTGGTCACCCGCCCTGTTGAAATTCTACCTCAACGCCTTTCAATTAACTCTCCCCGATCAAAGCAACCTAGTAAGGTGGGGAAAAGCTACAGAAAAGGCTTGTACGATGTGCAATGCGGCAATAGGTACAGCCAGGCACTTACTGACAGGTTGTAAGGCGCTATTAGACCGGGGTCATTATTCACGTCGCCATGATAGGGTATTACTCATCATACGCGAAGCTATGAGTTTATCACTGGCGAGAGCGAAAAAAGGAATAACAACAAACATAAAAACTAACATCGCGTTTGTAAAGGAAGGCTCAACAAAAAAGACTTCACTCACACAAAAGCCGTACTCAATTATAAATACCGTCAGTGACTGGACATTATTAGTGGACACGTATGAAAATCACTACAGAATACCGGAGGATATCTGTGCCTCGGCGTCCAGACCGGACATATTTCTTTATGCAATGTCAATTAAGCGTGTAGTACTAGTAGAACTCACGGTGCCGTGGGAAACGAACATCCCTAAAGACCACGCTTTAAAAAGAAACAAGTACTTTGACTTAACCAACGAAATAACTAAAAATGGTTATGTCGTTGCGCTGTATGCCGTGGAAGTGGGTGCGAGGGGTATACCAGCGAAATCCCTCTATAACCTGCTGAAAGACCTTGGATTGCCAAGAGCTTCAGTAAGCTCTTTTCTTGAACGAATATCCAAAGCGGCATTGCTAGGCTCACTTCAAATATGGTTAGGTAGAGGGGGTAACACGGCGGACAGTGGAGGTGAGCGTTGACGCGTCGTAAGGAGTGCTCCTTAAACCTAAACCTGGGTCGCAATTCCCAGGCACTGTCGAAGTCGCATGTGTTGCCCCCATCTATCACGCGATGGACCCGGCACCCGCACGGTGAATCCATGGAACGCTAAGAAATAGGTCTTGATGTGGTAAGAAATTACGGGAAACAACCTCGAGCAACTCATGGTCACCGGGAAAGTTGACGGCAAAAGACCAAGAGGACGTAGTCCGATTAGGTGGACTGACCAGATCCGGATGGCCTTGAACGCCAATCTACACGATGCTCTACATTCGGCCATGGTGAGGAACGAGTGGCGAGACACTGTCCGGCAGACTATCATCCCACACCTGGGGAATCACGACCCTCAGTAATGAGGAAAACGACGCGAGGAGGAGGAAGAAATTACCGAACTTTTCTTAAAATAAAATTTCATTGTATATTTAAGTAATGATTTGTTCTGATTCAACATTGATTATGTCATTGTGAACTCAAAAGAATCAAGTAAACTAAGAATAATTTTATAATAATGTAATTCAGCAATGAATGTGTATGTGTAATGTAATTTAATAGTGTTCTTGTTGCATACTCTCCAGGAGTATATATTACCATTTAACTGCATTTTTCTTTCTTTGACAGTAGATTGAAGGAATAAAAAGAATCATTATGATCATCAGCCAATTGTAGTCCACTGCTGAACATAGCCCTCTCTAAATGCCTGCCACTTGGTTCAAATACTATATAATAATATATAATGTCCAACGAATGATGCAGAAACATCTGAATGGGCCATGGGCCTCCATAGTGTGGGTCACCATTATGCATTGACTTCATTCGCAATGAGTGTGGTTACAACCATTCTTGGATTCAGCTCATGCTTTCCATCAGGCAGAGTAGAGTCACTTTTGCGGGCTAATATATTAAAAAAACAATTGACGACGTACAATGGAGGCAGGGTTCAATGCGTGTTTTACCGTTCATATTATTTGTAATTTAAAAATGATTTCAAATATCAACTTCTTAGTACACACAATAACAATTAATCCATCTACCTATGCCTACTGTCCTGTCTATTACACATACGCAATTGCATTAAAGTTTAAATTCCAACAACAATTTTACAAACTATACAGTATGTATTCAAATTAAGGATGACAATACTATTGTACGGTACACAATAGTGCCACAAACGCATCGGCAAAAAAGTCAACTCACGCGCACACCTGCGATTTTCAACACATCCATCATTGATCGATTAGTTCCATCTTAGTTTAAAAGTTCAGTGGAACTTTAGTTCTTATTTAAATATGCATAAAGGGTAATATGCTACAAAAGGGCTGACGTACACTAAAGGGTTGTTTCTTACGCTGACGTGACTGCGTTTGGATATCAATTTCAAAGATGACTTGATGTTATTGTGATATTTGTTTATGCGCTTTTATGTTTAAATAAGTTTTCTGTGAGCTTAAAACCGGTGACACTATCACCAAGTGATGATGTTTTAAATAAATGTAACTTATACAGTATTTTTTCAATTTTACATGTCGAAGCTTGTTGCTATATGGACAAAATAAGTAATACTTTGAGATATTTTTGTAAAAGTACATACTGCTTACAACGATGTGGAAAATAACATTAGCATCGGGAAACTCAATAAGCTGACATCAATCTTCAAAAACTAAAGTAAACTTAAAGGATATGTTCAGATCTATCTATAGTTACCTTTTATGGTATAGGGCAAACTTATTAAGCACATAATATATATACGTGTATATTTGCAAAATACACACGGCAATTCCTCTTTTCTTTTTTTATAGAGTAGGCGGCAAACGAGCAGGCGTATCACCTGATGGTAAGCGCTTACCGCCGCCCATGGACACCCGCAACACCAGAGGCGTCACGAGTGCGTTGCCGGTCTTTGGGGGATGGGGAGGGGGATGGAGGGAGGGGTTAGGTATGGGGTATGGGCCTCCGGTATCTTCACTCACTCCGTGAAACACAGCGCAAGCGCTGTTTCACACCGATTTTCTCTCTCTCACGGTAGAAGTCCCTCCTCTGAAGTTGATCAGCTGCTACAAACAGTCTTTTGAACACTTTCTCCTTCCCGACAGACTGATTTCTTTCCTTGTAGTTACACAGGTTTTCTTATTAATTTTGTCGATCAAATCTGGTTGATTTTTGAGTTTGGTACATTAAAACTGTTATGCTGAAGTTATTGAAAGTGTACATACGCATTCAAGGTGTTAAGTGTCAGCGTAGGTACCTGCTGTAAATCAGAACAAGGATGCAGTACAACTAAATTGTTTTTTTTTCATATCTACCTGATACCCCTGTCACATGATCGACTGATTACAAAGTAAATAGAAACTATACGATAACAGTCAGTGTAAAAAGAGGAAATAATCACAAAATACTATCATTTTTTTATGGAATAGGGGGCAAACGAGCAGACGTATAGCCTGATGGTAAGCGATTACCGTCACCCATGGACACCCGCAACACCAGAGGCGTCACACTTGCGTTGCCGGCCTTTGGGGGATTGGGAGGGGGATTGGAGGAGGGGTTGTGGTATCCTCACTCACTCAGTGAAACACAGCGCAAGCGCTGTTTCACACCGGTTTTCTATGAGGCTGTGGTATCACTCCTCCGTGGTATAATGTACGAGCAATGCTTAAGATGGCTCACTGGGCAATGCATCATATTAATAGCGTATGTAGTAGACTGAGATCCGTTCTATCCAAATTATATGTGCTAAAGTGTAAATTAGCGTATAAAACACTTAGAATCATGTACCTCGCACTTGCCGACTTCGTGATTAGCTACGGACTAAGTAGTTACGGGCGCACATACAAGACCTACCCCGAAAACATATATAACATACAATTAAGAATCTTAAAAACAATAGTACCTAGAAAAGTAAAGTCAAATTTAAAGAAGACGAATGTGGCCTATTTAAGCACTGTCAAATATTTAATGTTTTCGATAAAATGAGCGTGTGAGTACTGGGTGAGGAATACCACAACCTTGCTAAATTAAAGATAAATACAAGTTTCGAGTCATTACGTCACTTGCCAAACTTACCTACTTACAGAATACCTAAGCGTACTAATGTATATGGGACGCGGACGTGGGAACACATGCTGCTCCGTATATTGAACAAACTACCTATCAAAACCTGTAGCAAGATGAATAAAAAAATTGTAAAACTGTTTTGATAAATTATTTACTGTCTAGCTGATACTGATACCACGGATCAACTCTTGATGGTTTATGTGGTATATAATGGATAACTGTATGCATGTATGAACTTTATATTAAACAATAAATTTAAAAAAATGAAAAAAAATATGAAATAAATTATTAAGTATATTGCACAGTTTCTATGTCTATGTCCGAAAAATTAACACTTATTTTTTGAAAACAATATGAATATATTTCTGTGCCGTGACTTTACAAACATTTATTGAAACGGACACGAAGTACACCAAGACTCAGGACTACAATTTGTGGATCTAGGTGTTATCCCACGTGGGGACTGAACTCGCAACACTCACCATAGTAAGAAACGGGCTTAACGACTGCTTAACAACTACGTCATCCATACAGCTAACTTTATGCAATATAAGCGTAGTATTATATATGACTAGCTGACCCAAACAAC
The DNA here is from genome assembly GCA_949125395.1 of Diaphora mendica. Classification (NCBI taxonomy): domain Eukaryota; kingdom Metazoa; phylum Arthropoda; class Insecta; order Lepidoptera; family Erebidae; genus Diaphora; species Diaphora mendica. Next base: position 3,881,940 of record OX421331.1, on the reverse strand, counting down.
CTCGTTTGCGTCTCCTATTGCCCGTAGCGTGATAATTTTCCCCCGTTTTTGGAACATTCTTCATTGGTGCTCCGCTCCTATTGGTCTTAGCGTGTTGATATATAACCTATAGCCTTCCTCGATAAATGGACTATCCAACACTGTAAGAATTTTTCAAATCGGACCAGTAGTTCCTGAGATTAGCGCGTTCAAACAAACAAACAAACTCTGCAGCTTTATAATATTGGTATACCTAGATTTAAATGGCGCTTAATACATCGACATTTTAGTGTATGCAAAAAATAAGTTACCTAGTTTATAAGTCAACTAGCTTTTGCATGCGTCTCCGCTCACATGTAATGTCGGATATCGCGGTAAATAGTAGCCTACGTTCTTCCTCAACAAGCAAAGTATCTTTAGGCCAAATTTAATTAAAATCGATGCAGAGGTTTTAAGTCGAGAAACAGACAGACAGTTTAATATTAATATTGAGTATGATCCAGAAATTTTATACTATAAACAATTTCCCGGTGATGTACGTATAGTAAACACAGTGTAGCAAGGTCATCATACGTAGAAATAAATGCATTTATAAGTACTTATGTCAGTGTATATCACTTGAAGGTCGCTTTTGTTCTGCATGAATCATAACACGGATGCGGGTTATGGAAATTGTGGAAAATTTAGTTATTTATGTGAACAGATAACGTTTACGATGTTACTGAGTTAAAATGTTAAGAAATTACCTTTAAAGTAGGCACATTGCATAAAACAAATCTATAATATAGAGAGCTAATAAAATCATATTCAAGAAGCGGCGTTTCTTCAGCTGTCAACAGTCACATGACAGGTATTATGCACACCTTAGGTCGATCTTGCTTTGAGACCGTTATTATCTTTTCAATGTTTCAACTAATTATTAATTGAGGATTTAGATTCTGGGCAAAGAGTAAAAGTAGTTTAAAAACGATGATATGCTCACATATAAGATACTAGCTGACCCACGCAACCTCCTTTGCGTCTCCTATTGCCCGTAGCGTGATAATTTTCCCCCGTTTTTGAAATATTTTTCATTGGTGCGCCGCTCTTATCAATCTTAGCGTGATGATATATAGCCCATAGCCTTCCTCGATAAATGGACTATCTAACACTGAAAGAATTTTTCAAATCGGACCAGTAGTTTCTGAGATTAGCGCGTTCAAACAAACAAACTCTTCGGCTTTATAATATTAGAGAATAGATTACGTACTTTAATATCGCCTGCTTGTCATTTTGTAAGAGGATCAACTGTGGTGAGAGTGTAAAAAATATTTTTGATTTAATGAACCCTTGATTTCCTTCATTTTTTTCTTCCTGAATAAGTTTCATTCTGTCCAAATCGTCACAGCCATATGCGTTTGGCTCGAGTTGTTAATATCTGAAATAAACTGATACGTCTGTAAAATCGTTTTCAAGTCTATAACAATCTTGAACCGTTTGAGTATATTTGATTTTCTGTCACTCTGTCTTTGTACTATTTCCGAGATTGAAACTATCTTAGCACTATAAAAACTCTGAAAATGTATACCTACGGGAAAAATACGATGATCAGTTGAGTAGTTCAGGTATAAAAGACAAACTTACTCTTCATATTATAAAACTAGCTACAATTGGCTTACACTCGATGTCTGAGCCAACCTTTTTTTATGGAATAGGGTGCAAACGAGCATACGTATCACCTGATGCTAAGCGATTACCGTCGCCCATAAACACCCGCAACACCAGAGGCGTCACAAGTGCGTTGCCGGTCTTTGGGGGATGGGGAGGAGGATGGGGGGATGGGTTGAGGTATGGGCCTCAACCCCTCCCCTCCATCTTCCTCCTCCACTCATTCGGTGAAACACAGCGCAAGCGCTGTTTCACACCGGTTTTCTGAGAGGCCGTGGTGTCACTCCGGTCGAGTCGGCCCATGCATGCTAAAGCGTGGCTCTCCCACGGTAGAGTTGTTGTGTAAACAAACTACATTATTTACACAACTAGGTAATTATAGTGCACTAGCTTTTACACGCTGCTTCGCTCACGCAGACTTCCATCCCCTGATTCACCCCCCTTACAGGTGGAATTTCCAAAATTCCTTTCTTAATGCTCACGTACGTTATATAAAGAATTCTAGGTTCAGCGGTTTGAGCTGTGCGTTGATCTCTGGGTATGTCAGTCAGTCAGTCACATTACTCTTTTATATATATAGATAGATAGATTACATGTACATCAAAACAGTTTTACGTCAAACATCGATACAAACTACATTAAGAACTGTGTCATGAATCCAGCATGCCACTTCACTTATGGAATTTAAGTTACCAACGTAATATAAATCAAAAATACTCCTAAAATAAACAACAAAAAATATTATCATTTTGCCTAATAAAAATAAATGCATGTGTTCTTCTTATAAGTGTGTTCCTATAAGCAGTGGGCGACCACTCACTCTGCTAATGGTTCAATAATGTATGCTAATTACTAGTAAGCTGGGCAGTAAACGATAGGTTATTATTACTTATTATGAAACATAAATTACAGTTTAGTGTAATTTGTAACAGCGTAATTAGTTTTTAGTGCTTTTAAATTATTGTTTTTAATGGATTTTTTCTGTTGTATTTTGTTTATTAAATGTCGTAATTACTATGTCGTCTAGAATTTTTTTATATTATTCGAGAGTCGCTTTGCAAAGACTGTTGGTGTCAGGGCTGTATTGATGCTGCATGCTTTAGAATTTACGGTTAGTGTGTTGGTTAGAACTTTTGTTAATTTATGATGTTGCAATTCGTGAAAACCTGTAATTGGCTTGATATTGCATATTATCAAACTAACCATATTCTTTTTTCGTAGCTGTTGCTGTTCCAAACCATTACCATCTTCCTTGCCTTTATTATTCCCAAGATTTGGGGTCGGCTACTAGTTCAATCGGTGTTCCAAACCAAAATAAATAAATAAATACGTAGATTCAGTGTAAATCATAATTTAAGCTTTGAATATTAATTTTAGCGAAGAAACCAAAAGAGCACTTCCAGCTTGTAATCACTCTTCATGTGTGTCATCTGTGGGACTTGTGCTGAAAATAATAATAATAATAGTAAGAACTTAAATCTGTCTTATGTTTCACCACAGGAGAACAAAAAAAATATTATCTGGCAAGCAAAGTCATAGCATTGAATAGTCCTATGTCCAGCAGTGGATTGCGATGATGATGATGAAGCATAGTAGCCCCATTTCATTAATCGACTTCCAAAAGGAGGAGGTTCTCAATTTCATCGGTTTTTTTTTATTTTTTATGTATGTACATCGATTACTCCGTCAATTGTGGACCGATTTTAAAAATTCTTTTTGTATTCGAAAGGGTATGCTCCCCATGTGGTCCCATGGCCACCATATCAGGATGTGATGATGGGATCCTAAGGAAATCTAAGGAAACCCTCAAACGTGAGCGCCTGCAATGAAGTTACGAGTAATTGTCTGCATGCCTTCATATTCTGTAGACATCACTAAATTTTAAATGAAATGATGATGAGAGACTTGAGAAAGACTAAAAAGCGACAAAAAAAAAAAACTTCGTTTAAAAAAACTGACTTCAAAAACTAAAAAGTATAAAATAACTTAATTTGTATGTGCTACCTATTCATAGGTTTAACATCAGTGCCAAGCCAATGGAATAGTAGGTACCACACTCGCTATATTTCGAGACAAACGTCAACGACGCTTCGGTTGTTTTGTTCAATGCGAAGAGCAGCTATCCCGCTCAAGGTCACGCGCGGCGAGTGCGGTACCTACTATTACATTTTGGCTTGGCACCGACTTCAAACCTATGAATCGGTAGCACAACGAAGTTTTTTTTTATTTGTTATTTAAACAGCCTAAAGTAGTCATGTGCTCTTGATCTAATAGACGCTTAGTTCAATCCCTTTCTCAAGTTTTTGGTTCATCCAGCATAGCTAGACCTACATTCCGTATTTGTAGGCTCAAATTTTAATAAAAATCAAGAGTACTATAAGACTATAAGTATATAAAAATATATACAACGCAATTGATGCATTCCTTTACAGGTAGCAAAGATGCAAGCTATGATTCAGAGACAAATATCTGTAGAAAGACTGAGAGAATGACTAAACGAACATCTATGCGAAAGGAACGAATGAAAGGTCAATCGCCCCAGGCTATTAGTACAAATTATATATTCTAAGGTTATGAGCTCAGATATCCTAATAAGGAGATCTTTATTGGAACAATAATTTAAGTTCAAAAATTATAACGAGCTGTTAGCACGAACGCACCAACCGCAAAAATGACAAGGCGTCAGACTGTGTATGTATTTTACGACGTAACGTAGAAGTTTTTTCATATTGTGGAATGGTCATGTGTAATACTAGCCTTACCTACCAATTTTACTTACATTACTCACTCAACTAAAGGTAGTTAATCACGTTAGGGTGTACCTGACAGGTTTGCCGTTTCAATTGAACTTCAAAAAGACTTCAAAAAGGAGGAGGTTTTCAATTCGACTGTATATTTTTTTTTTATATTTGTTACCTCATAACTTTGGACTGGGTGAACCGATTTTGATGATTCTTTTTTTATTTGAAAGCTGGTGCTTCCCAAATGATCCCATTTCAATTCAATTCAATTTGGTCCAGATTGAAGTCGGTTTTTTTTTTGTTAAAACTTGTATTCAATACCGACAGATATCAATTTAATTTCCACAACATACTCTTGTTATCTTTTCAATCATTTATATATTGCATTATAATAAAGTTTTTACCGAATACAATTACTTTCAAAGTGTTAGTTCATTGAAACTGAAATGAATCACCGGAATATCAATAAGTCAACAAACCTTAGAACAAAGCCTCAACTGGCTTCTTATCATATTTTACAACACGATTAACAGATAAATGTCGCCATAAAAGCTCGAAAGCTGTTGACGTACAAGGGAGTTATTAATATATTTTTTCTGGTGTCTTCTGTAAAGGATATTGTTTGGTATTAAACAGTATGGTTACAAGCCCATGCGTACTATGTTTAATTACCCACTCGCCGATATAGTCACATGCCCCGTATTGAAAGTGCGTAAATTAAAACACCGACAGTAGAAAAACCTATGTGCTATATAATTAATATTGAAGTGAAAACTTCTTTAGCCGCGTTGGTGCTCAACGCGGCTAAAGAAGTTTTCGGTAGGAGAAAATCTTATGAGTTCGCGTTATCGACATGCTGACATGACATTTTCGAAGTGAAAACTTCTTTGGCCGCGTTGAGCACTTTTTGGTAGCTGCTTTTTTTTTGCCGAGATGCTTTTTTTTTTTTTTTTTTATTTAATTTTTTTTTTTTATGGAATAGACCGGCAAACGAGCAGACGTTTCGCCTGATCGTAAGCGATTACCGCCGCCCATGGACACCCGCAACACCAGAGGCGTCACAAGTGCGTTACCGGCCTTTGGGGGATGAGAGGGGGGGGGGGGGGAGATAGGGGGAGGGGGGGGTATGGGTCTCCGGTATCCTCTCTCACTCGGTGAAACACAGCGCAAGCACTATTTCACACCGGTTTTCTGTGAGGCCGTGGTATCACTCCGGTCGAGCCGGCCCATTCATGCCGAAGCGTGGCTCTCCCACGGTTACGATAATGCTAATGTTTGATGTTGATAATTTTAATTTAAACGTTATGAAATTTCTAATTTTACACATTAATTTTACAAATAACATTCTAAGTTCTAAGTTTTCATTTCTATCGGCAATCCAATGACTATTATGACTGCATTTTTTTGTATAGTATGATATAATGCTCTAAAATACTCTATAGAAGCGTACCTCTTTGAAGAGGCCTCTGAAAAACTCTCAATAATTTTTTTTTCGGAGGCCGAATTATGCCCGAACTTTCCGGGGCTCGTAGTCGCAAGTATGCCTAAGTTGTAAGTTGCGTTAAGAGATTATGTTTCTTAAATCCACGAATCCACCTATCTATTGATCCAGTGCTTAGTAATTCTGTAAATTTTAGCAGAGGTCGTTTGGTTAATTCAAACTCAAGGTAAAAACTTGGGTTTATATGAAGTGTGTAAAATCCTTTCGTGTATTTATTATAATTAAAGCAGCAGTAATTATTCGAAATAAAAAAGAAAGAGAAGTAGGATATCTTATCATCAGCCTACCGCAGTCCACTGCTGGACAAAGGCTTCTCCAACTGGACGCCACTTGGTTCGACACTCGGCTAGGATGTTTACAGATTGTCTAAGTATTTTAACACCTCTTCAACTGTTTTATTTTATCTTCTACTAACAATAATTGATATTAGGTTATATTGGACTGCCTCATTGGTCTCGCGGTTGGCGTGTGCGACTGGTGATCATGAGGTCTCGGGTTCGATTCCAGGGTCGGACCGAATGTTTGTATCATAGTATAATGTATTTGTATCAGTTGTCTAGTACCCATAACACAAGCTCTGCTTAGCTTAGGACTAGATTGCGTTGTGTGTTAAAATGTCCGGAATATATTGAAAAATCATCTGCATATTTAAGCGGTGAATACAGATTCTTAGTTATGTTGATCTCTGTAGCATACTGGCTATTGTGGATTTAATCATAATAATAATTCCTTTATAGTATTTTCAAAAGATATAAAAATAAATAAAAAAATAAAAATAAAATGCCTAGTTATAGGCAGCCTATAATAAATTCTTTTAAATTTCTGTTTCCATTCCTGTATCTGATTTAGATTTTTGTTAAACCTGTGTAGAATTTCATGAATTCAGTTAATTTCAGTCATTTAAATCAGTTATAAAAGCGTTTCTGAAGCGATCGCTGCAGCTTATATTTTAAACCATTCGTTCAAAGTTATCTAAAGCAAATAGGTTGTATTTAAAATATTTTGTAATAGGAATATCTATAGTGATCTTTGTTTCAAGCTGTAGGCCAATGAACTGAGCTAATGAGCAAGTTTTATTGTAAATATTTAACAAGCGATAACGGGTTGATGTGTTCTTATCGATTCTTTTTGTATACAATGTTTTATTACTGTACGTAAATACATGTGAACCATAATGGGGTCCTATGACTTTAGTGACTAATAAAAACTTGACTAAGGCTTTCCCTTCGAGGTATTCAAATAAGTCATGTAACGATACTAGGAGATGTAAACTTTTTTCAAGTCTTTTTAAATTATAGCGCTTTGACTGCCTAGAATACCGGACTTTGATAGCATTCATCACTATAATTATAAATATTTTTATGGGAATTAACGATCACTTACTTCAAGGTATTACATACCTCTGTTTTGCCTGACGTTTCATCACTATCATCAAAATTCTTTAACAGTCCACTGCTAGACATGGGCGTCTTCTTAGAAAGGAGATTTTGGTCAACTGCCTCGGTGGCGTGGTGGTAGCGTATGCGACTGCTGTGCTTGAGGTCTCGGGTTCGATTCCCGGGTCGGACCAAATGTTTGAATGATCTGCAAATACATATGTGTTTTGGTGAAACAGTTAGCTTATTGCCAACATTAAAACATTCTGTGTCATAATAACCATTATATCATCCAAATGAGTGTTATAATGTTGTACTAAATTTCATTATACAACTCCTTTTTCAAAAAAAGAACATTGTCACGCATGCGCATTTCACTACCACAGCGCCGTATTTAAAAACAGAACTGTTATTCGAATTCACGTCGTATCCCGCCTTTTTTGTTCGCCATTTAGCTAGCAGTTTCAGAACTTTTATAGAGGATTCATATCATGGGTGCAGATAAAATCTTGTATGCAACTGTACATAATTAGGTATTAAAACACTCATGTGATACTATTATCATTATTATACAACAGTTGCATTAATAACTAATTTAGCCTACTACGAGTATACCACGCTGGCCAGATGGGTTGGTATAGGGTTTGTGAGAAGTGTTCCTTCTCTTTGCAGTACTGTTATTCTGTTTAATTTGCTCCTTTCGCCGCCTACGACACCCATGGGATAAATAGAGGTGGTGATATTCTGTATTCTTAATCCGTCACAACACGGATATCTAAAGCTATATCTGAAATGTATGTTGGTCATATACGATATTTGAGAGGAGAAAGCTAAACAGGATCAATAGAGCGGCGATACCGAGTGTGAAGGAACTACTACGAAACAGCCTGAAGAAGAAGTTTAGCGTCTATTGAAATAAAATTAACCATAAAGGTATATTACTATAATAATACCTTTAACATTAATTTATTTCCACATAAAGAAGATCGAGTCTAAGTTGGCATTAATGTGCCTCTATAAGATTTATTAACATGCGATCATAACATCTAAATTATGTTTGTTCCTTTATTCCTTCATACTCAAATCAGTGTCCAGTATAATAACTGCTACACTAGTTACAAATATAATAAATACAAATAATGCATCACTGTTACAATCACTTACGTCCTTTAACTTCTAATAAAACATAAAAATCATCAATCTTAAACGTTTTCTCATCATAAAACACTAATAAATAAGAAGTCGAAACTAAATTTATGTTATTTTTGATTTACGATACATAAAACTGGCAACACTATTGTCCGTTGACGTTAAGAATCGTTAAATAGGGCAACATTCTAAACGTCACGTTCTAAACCGTTATTTCAAATAAATTTCATAATGATGTATTACATCGTAATTTTTTAAAATGCTAGATATAAAAATACAATGTTGGTATGAATGGCTTTGCTGTGAAATTGAAGATAAAAAAGTTATATGTCATGTTATAATAGTTGCAATAAGATTTTTAGGATATCTAAAAAACAAAATGAGAGAATTCTTGCAGCTGTCATATTGTTTTCTGGAGGGTTATGTAGGTTCCTTATATTCCAAAGTGTGGTAACCTGACTGTCAGGTAGCCAATGTCTGCAGGAGATCTCGGTGGCTTTCTTATAAAGGAGGTGTAAGGATAAACTTTAAAATTCGATGTATAAATATTTTATAATCTACTAGCTGACTCGGCAAACGTTGTTTTGCCTTAAAATAAAAAAAAAATTAAGGGTGGGTCACCCTTATCATTCAGGGGTATGAAAAATAGATGTTGGCCGATTCTCAGACCGGAAAATCATAAAAATAGGTCCAGCCATTTCGGAGGAGTTTGGTAACAAATACCGCGCCACGAGAATTTTATATGTGTGATAATTCTTGTGTCACGTTGTTGGTCTTGATAAACTCCAAAAATATCTAATATCCTCTATTCTATTTTGCTGATGTGCCTAAGATACTAGGTCCTTACCTATTTTATAGAACATCATATTTAGATTGAAAAGAGAGTCAGACGAAGTTGCGTGGGTATATAAAATTATCGTTACTGCCTCGTTGGTCTCGCGGTTGGCGAGTGCGACTGCTGATCATGAGGTCTCGGATTCGATTCCCGAGTTGGACCAAATGTTTGGATGGTCTACAAATATTTTTTTCGGAGTTTGGGTGTTTTCTATGTATATTATGTATGTATTTACAAAAAAAGTATATAAGTATTTGTATCAGTTGTCTAGTAGGTACCCATAACACAAGCTCTGCTTAGCTTGGGACTAGATGGCGTTGTGTGTTAGATGTCCAAAATAATAATTAATTATTTATTATTAATAAACAATGTTACTAAACACCAAAACATCTTAGTTTTTTTTCTTTCTAATATAAACTTTCAGAGTATTCAAGGATGTACGAGCATCCGCATCCGCGAGTGCTTACATCGTATTTAAAAACTTCTCATGCATTAAATACGATTTACATCTTTGAACTTACAGCTGCAATGTTTGCAACATTGTTTATCACAGCTAGATTGAAGTAGAAACGTCGAGTTCTAGTTATTAGATCTAGCTATTAGATCAGTTGAAATTTCAAAAATAGACTATTTGTGTCGCACATTTCGTGTAAATTCGTTGGGCCGTTGTTAGCCGATAAAACCAGAAGACGGTATAATTAGGTGTCTAACGCTCCTTGAGCCACTCATCGAAATAAGGTGGAAGTTAACAGGTATCTTCACTAGCTGGATAAAAATCAACTGTTATCACTACGGACACGGAAGTGAATACATTTTTTAATTGGTTTATGTTACGTAACTGGAACCTAGAATATACTACCAGCGCACGTGTATCCCTTCCACAATGAAAAACATCTCACTAGGCCGCCATAGTGTGCGGCCCTCCGCGGCGATGGTCCCTTAAACGGATGAATCGAGATATGCTCGTCGCCGCAGCCATCGTCGCGGGTTGGCCAGTTGAAGAGGAGGAACGGGTCTCGTCCGATCCGGAAGCGCAGGCGGCCTGGTTTCGTGGCATCAAGACTGACGTCTGTGACGCGTCAATGCCGCGGGTCAGGCCGGGGCCGCCCACAATACCGCTCCGGGCCCTGATGGGATCCCGGGCCGGGCTTAGGTGCATGCTTTGGCGATCCTAGGGGATAGGCTGAGGCGGCTGTTTACCAGCTGCCTCCGTAACAGCCTATTCCCTTCCGGCTGGAAGGAAGTCAGACTGGTACTCATCCAGAAACCAGGCAGGGCTGCAGATTCTCCCTCGTCGTTCCGACCGATATGTCTGCTGGACGAGGCGGCGAAACTCTTTGAACGAGTCATCGCCGCCCGTATCAACCTACACCTGTCGCGAGTGGGCCCCGACCTATCAGACAGCCAATTTGGCTTCCGACAGGGACATTCATCGTTGGACGCGATCGAACGTGTCCGTTCCATGTCGGAAGAGGTTGTCTGTCGGGGGGGAGTGGCGTTGGCCGTCAGTCTTGACATAGTCAACGCTTTTATCTCCCTCCCGTGGTGGGTGATCAGGGAGGCACTGGTGTACCACCAGCTGCCCCTCTACCTACGTGACATCATCGGGGCCTATCTTCGCGATAGGTCCATATCCTATATGGGTCGGGACGGCGAAGAACATCGAAGGGAGGTCACATGCGGGGTTCCCCAGGGGTCGGTTTTAGGACCTCTTCTGTGGAACCTCGCGTATGATGCAGTCCTGAGGACCAGTTTCCAGGAATTCAGTCCATGGCTTCCAGGAAGTTCTGGAGCTCGCCGATCTAGGGGTGGCCTGTGTCGTCCAACAGATCAGCGGTTTGGGTCTACGGGTTGCACCTCATAAGACGGAAGCCCTGTGGTTTCACAGGAAACGCGGAGGTGCCGTTCCTACCCACTCGCTTATTAGAGTGGGAGGAACGGAGGTCGAGGTGGGCCTCACCCTGGACAGCCGCTGGAGCTTCTAGGAGCATTTCGAGCGGATGATCCCCCGAGTTCGGGGGGTGGCGGGCTCCCTACAGTGGCTATTGCCTAATTTAGGGGGCCCGCGGGAAGAAGTCCGCCGCCTCTACGGTGGGGTAATGCGATCCATGGCCCTATATGGAGCGCCGATATGGGCCAAGCGCCTATCGGCCTCCTCCCGCTGCCGAGCCAAACTCAATCAAGCGCAGCGGGTAGCGGCCATTCGGATCGTACGGGGATACCGTACCATCTCGTTGGAGGCGGCGACCTGGCGTCCTGGCTCGTTTCCCGCCTTTCGATATCCTGGCGGATATGGATGCGAAGGTCTATGACCAGACTCGTGCCATCCGCCGGGGTGAGAGCGGGGAAGAGCAGGACGAGCTCGAAATGCGGCGGAACGCTCACCGACAGACACTGGCACTGTGGCGCGCACGGCTGGAGCAGCCGCAAAATGCGCGCCAACGTGCTGTTGGTGCCGTTCTGCCTAACCTCGAAGCTTGGGTAGGAACGGAAGGAGGTCGCGTTACCTACCGACTTACGCAGATACTCACCGGGCATGGTTGCTTCGGTGAGTACCTGAATAAGACACCGACACCAGCCGCCGATAGGACCGCAAGCTGCCAGAGAGTGGGGACCTCTGGCAGCTGATTAACTGATGCGGTCAGCGACGGGTAGGCGGTAGACACATAACGGATTGGCCGACAGGCAGTGGGAAGTCGAGGCTTCCCCCAGGTCAGAGACCGGCAGCCGGGGTGGTTTTTAGTGGAATCACCACATACCTGGCTCCTCAGCCCCAGAGGAGCCGGAGATCCGAAGGGATTTTCCACCCCGTCAACAAAAAAAAAAAAAAAAAAAAAAAAAAAAAAAAAAAAAAAAAAAGCCGCCATAGTGTGGGTTACCATAACAAAAAGACATTTTTACATGACAACTCACACAAGCATGTTACATCACACTAATAATAATGTCATTATTAATAGATATATGTAGTAGAAAATTTATTTATGTTAGTTGTATTTATTGTAGGCTTATCTCTTATTAACAAAACTTATCAATATCCTTGCACCTACCGGATCATATTTCTACATCACCTGAAGGTCGACTGGGAGAGAATGCCTCATGGCATTAAGTCCGCCTTTGTACAACAAGTGCATTAAGTATTAAATAAAAATAAAATAACGATAATAATAATATAAAGGTGAAAGTTTGTGAGTATGTATGTTTGTTACTGCTTCACGCAAAATCTACTGAACGGATTTGGATGAAACTTTACAGTAATATAACTTATACATCAGAATAACACACACGCTACTATTTGCCGCGATAATCGGGCGAAACCGCGGGCAACAGCTAGTTTTAAGATACTTACCCCTAAACCACAAGATAAACATTAGATTATTCATATACCTTGTTTTATTACAGTAACAAAACCTCATAACTAAATACACAGTTAAGTAATCATGGAGATAATATTTATCTGTTCAACACAATATATTAATGTTGGTACTCAAACATAGATTGTCGGTTAAATTCGTCGGTATTTATTTTCCAACTATGCCTTTGTCGTGAGAGTGTTTGACGATCGGGATATGAGTCATCGGCGCAGGCGCACCATAGATACAGGGGGATCATTTCAGTTAATTTAGTAGAGAGAAAACAATGCGTAAATTCACCTACACTCCGTCAATTATAAAGCAAAGTTTACACTATATTTTATTTATATTTAGATGAAATATTCCTACATTTAATTTTAGTTACTGTTCTGACTTCAAGTATTAGTAATGCATTCTTGATCTACAGCAGCCAGTAACACTCTGTGCCAATTAATTTTCCTTCACTGCCATTCTGTCATACCTACTTTTTTCTATGAAAATTCTCTCTATTTTCCTGTTTCTAATCTACCAAGTGTCTGATTGACGAAAAACAGCTAGATAAAATACGTAGAAGCACATACTGTAGAAACCCGATAGCTAATATATAAAACCTTAATTTAATTTCTAAGTGCATACATTATTTCAGTTAGACGCGTTTATTCATCCCACAGAACATGTTCTGTGATTCATCCTGTGTGGAAACTTCTTGAACCCATCCTGGTCACTAAACGCTATATAAACGGACTAACGAAAGATGATTTTTAAAGCGCTGAGAGTCTATAGTGTATCCATCAAAATATGTGTATAATTATATATAGGGTTTCATGTTAGTGTACAAAGAAAGGGGACACATGGGACTACATGGGACTTTACGACATTGTCAAACACAATACACTAGCAACAGAGACATTGTCACGTCTAGACAATGTGTAGATACACTAGATTAGCTGACATTGTGCTATGGGTTTACTTAGACCCTGTAACTGAAGAGATTGAATTTAATTAAGTTTATTTTATATAAAAGAAAACCGGCGTGAAATAGCGCTTAAGCTGTATTTCACCGAGTGAGTGAGGATACCGGAGGCCCATACCCCAGCCGACGTACTCGTGACGCCTCTGGTGTTGCGGGTGTCCATGGGCGGCAGTAATCGCTTACCATCAGATGATACGTCTGCTCGTTTGCCCCTTATTCCATAATAAAATAAATACTTTTCAAATATTGGAAACAATTTTGAAAGTTCATCGATGTCTTCAGTTTTATCAATCATCATGCCTAGGGACAAAGGCCTACCGGACATAGACCTCTACTGAGAAATTAGGTTGTAGGTTTAGGCCACTTACGATACCACTTTGCACAGACGAGTTGGTATAAGATTTGTTTGAAGTTTTAGTTATCTTTGCAGTACTGTTATCCAGGCGAACCTTAATTCCCTTAGTATGATATCCACGGGATGAATAGATATACAATATACGGGATGAATACATAGAAGGGGAGATACTTCGTTTCTTTTATCCACAGCACACCACACAGATATCTTCAGCTAAGTACTATTATGATTTGATTCATATAATTCTGTTTAAAAATTTATTAACCCCCGATGCAAAAAGAGGGGTGTTATAAGTTTGACGTGTCTATCTGTTTGTCTGTCTGTGGCACCGTAGCTCGCGAACGGATAAAGCGATTTCAATTTAGTTTTTTTTTGTATGAAAGGTGAGTTACGTGCGAGTGTTCTTAGACATGTTTCATGAAAATCGGTTGAGTCGTTTAAAAGTTATGGGGGTGAAAGTGGGGAAGAATAACCGAATGTCTGCAAAAATTTCATTGGCGTATGATTACTCGATTAAGTGCTTGAGTAGGGGGTTTTTTAAATTTTGAATTTATTACTATACAGCAATAACCGTCCCTGTATATCTTGCTTTATTTCATATATTATAGACCTCACCTTAAAAAGGAAATTTTGGGTTACTTAAGCGTTACTTTCCTTAATAAAATTATAATTATTCATTTGTCATTTTGACGATAAAATACTTTAAATGTGAATTGATAGAACAATAAAGGTCTTGAAATTTCAATTTTAGATCCGACTGTATCTCACAGACAGAACAACCTGTATACAATCTGATGCAACAGATAAGGTGCTCGGCGTTTTTTTTCTAAAGCGGTGGCCACCACCGTCCTACTTCTGCGAGTGAGTCACCCGCGGGAACGGAGCACCGGAAGCAATGGATGCTACACGCATGTTAATTATTTGGTTAAGTTAATTTTAGATACGAAGATATTTCTAGGAAAGGCTCTATTACAGACAATAAAATATCTGAGATTAAAATTAATAATTCGCTACCAGTTTTGTGATGAAATCTAAAACTTTGAAATTATTGTAAATAATAGATGAACAGGTATTATTTGGAAGTTCTTAAAATAATATATTTTTCACTTTTTAAACCTGTTTTGAAACGAATGTTACTTCTATTTAAAAATATTTTAAAAGTAAAGCAACTCCACAGTTTTTTTATCCTTCCGCTCTGTTGACCAAACACGAGACGATGTCTTCAAACATTTTTTTTTCTATTTGACGCCGAAAATATTTAACTCCTAAACGATTCAAATTATAATTAGGACCTTTAAATTGTGGGAACAGCAACTTTATATTTACCGTTAAAAAGTAAGCCCCGTCGAAGATATTGTTAAAGAAATTCATTTTTGAAGTTGTATAATTTATCTTGGTATTTTATTCCATGGTTGACTAGCTGAGTTAATATGGTTAAAATGACCAATATTAATCTTAAACTGTCGCCTATTGTAAAAGTGATTGCTTTATGGTATAATCTATGATTTCTTTTATTAAGCATATTGAGAATTGTCAAATTGGAGATCCGCATCAAAACAGATAAACTTTATGAAAATAATAGATCATTTTATTTAGGGATTTTTGGATTAAACTCTTAACCAGACGTTAAAAGCAGAATTTGAAAGTGGGAGAGCTAGTAGATGTATGCTATAAATTTAAGATTTAAATGCACCAACTAAGAAACATTAGTTAGATAGAAAGTTAGCTTTAAAAGAACTTAGAGGTAATAGAGCCACGCTGATTTCAGTCGGCTCGATCGGGGCGGTACTACCCTCGCATAATAAATCAACGTAAAATGACAACGTTCGTGCTGTCGTATTTCGTTGATGAGTGCGAGACCGGAGGCCCAATAATGCAAAAACATCACTAGACCGCCATGGTCTAGGTCACCATGCTGCATTGTGTGGCATAATTATATATGTATTTTTGTAAATATATACATATTTTATAAAGAAATGATCATAGATATCACATCATTCATTAAAATTGGTTCAGCAGTTTAGGCTGTACAGTGGATCGTACAAACAAACATGCCATACGTGGGTTGCCATACTGCATTGTCTGCATTCGCAGTGAGTATGGTGACCACCACTCTTGGATTCTGCTTATGTTTTCCATCAGGCAGAGTAGAGTCATTTTGGCAGGGCCATACATAAAAAAGGTATCGTACTAGTTCCGATATAAGAGATATACTGACGAAAAGTAGCGTAGTTTTTCTTAGCATTTGTGTGCGTTAACGCGTGTGTTTACTTGAAAGTAGCTAAGTTTTTTCTTGCTTCAACAAGGACAAGGCCGTGCGTTATCTACCACTTTTATTTGATCTGATATAGTTAATTATATGAAGAGTTAATTATATACGGCGATATATATTCAGTCAAGTAAAAGTCATGGAGTCATATATCTTTAAAGTCATGGGTTTTTGTATTATGTAATATAGATAAAGGTATGTATTATAGGCAAAGTATATTAAAATACAAGTTACATTTAATCTATACTAATATTATAAACACGAAAGTTTGTAAGTATGGATGGATGGATGGATGTTTGTTACTCTTTCACGCAAAAACTACTGAACGGATTTGGATGAAACTCTACTATAATAGTAATATAGCTTAAACATCAGAATAACACATAGGCTACTATTTACCACGATAACCGACATATACGCGGGCGGAGCCGCGGGCAACCACTAGTGTAACTCATATTTTAGTATGCTTTACCTAATCATGAAAATACAAGTTATATTAATTGTATACAGAACTCGTCTACAATAAAACGTTCACACTTAACCTTTGCGATGACTTTCCATATGTTTCGACTATGGGACATTATAAGAAAAAGCTGTTATAATGATCAATTCAGCTTAATTATACTTTTTGTTACAATACACGGTCAACTAAAGCTTGCGGTAGGCAGGGTCTTACTGTCAATCGATCATTTCATTAATGTTAAAAGTAAGTAACCTACAGCGGTGACTCGTAAATTGTGTTTATTTGAATGCTGGAAGTGTTTAAAGACGTTTTGATGAATTTTCCGAAATAACAGACAGGTTTTTTTTTATGTATGGCCCGCCAAAATGACTCTACTCTGCCTGATGGAAAGCATAAGCAGAATCCAAGAGTGGTGGTCACCATACTCACTGCGAATGCAGACAATGCAGTATGGTGACCCACACAATGGCGGCCTAGTTATGCTGCTGCATCTTTTAGTCTAGTCAGCAAGTATGGAACTTGTTGACTAGACTATTTGGGCCTCCGGTCTCGCACTCACCAAGGAAACACGACAGCATGAACGCTGTCATTTTACGTTTTTACGGTGCGAGGGTAGTACCGCCCCGGTCGAGCCGGCCCATTCATGCTGAAATCAGCGTGGCTCTACTACCTATACTAAAATCAGCGTGGCTCTACCTATAATTAAGGTATATTTTTCAAATACCTTTGTTTCTAAGTAATAGTAGGGTAAAAAAGAGTTTTTTTTTTAGACATTCTAGGATATACTACACGCAGCTTTGTAAGCCCTAAATTACCAGACCTTGCACTGTAGCTTTTATAAATTAGATAAATACTTAAATATCATATTGTTCTTACCTGACTACGACAAAACCAAAAGGAAGGGTAACCTTTTTGGCAGAGTTTGTTTGTTTGTACGTTCCACTGTACAGCCTAAACTGCTGAACCGATTTAATGAATGATGTGATATCTATGATCATTTCTTAATAAAATATGTATATATTTACAAAAATACATATATAATTATAATAAAATAAAAAAAACATTACTATTATTACGATTTTTCATAATGAAAACTATTTAAATTATGCTATCATTTATGTAGGGAGAAGACAAGATAAGTTTTGAAAAATTAACAATAGTTTTGCTCCATCAAGTAAAGACTAATACCACTTATACGAGTATAAATAAAATGGTACTAGATAGAAATTTTATCAGATATTTCTTTATACTAAATATTCTACAATAAATTCTCCTTGTCATAACCAGTAATGGCACTCCTCTAATTACTACGACAGTTCACGGTGTAGAGGAAACGGCAAATTTAATCAGCACTGGACCGAAACTTGTGCGGTGCAGCATACAGTTGATTGCATCTGGTTAGTCTAACTACAGTTATCGTTCGTTCCCTCATCTATTGGTTAAATTTAGTAGTTTCTAAAACTGTAATTGCATATTGTGTATGTTTGTGATAGAACTTTAGCATATCGATACGTTTCGAAAATTGAATGACTTTGTTTTTAAAGGAAAACACGTGAAGTTTAGAACTTATGATAGCTTATAAACTGTTGCTATATACACAACTTTCCTTCCAATTACCTGCAATATAGCGATAGTTTTAGTTTTATAGTTTCAATATATATTGTTAATATTTCGGACATATAACACACAACGCCATCTAGCCCCAAGCTAAGCAGAGCTTGTGTTATGGGTACTAGACAACTGATATAAATACAAATATACTTTTATTTGTAAAAACATACATATTATACATAGAAAACACCAAAACTCCGAAACAAATATTTATAGATCATACAAACATTTGATTTGACCCGGGAATCGAACCCTAGACCTCAAGCACAGCAGTCGCATACGCTATCACTGCGTCACCGAGGCATGCCAAAGACAAACAAATATGTAACTATGCCAAAGTGACTCTACTGTGCCTGATGGAAAGCATGAACAGAATTCAAGTGAGGTGGTCCTTATACTAATTGCGAATGTTTACAATGCAAGATGGTGACCCTCTTAAGCCGCCTAGTGAAATGATTTTTTCTCGCCTAAAGGACCCAGAATTATAGTGCTTACTGCCTTCATGGCGCAGTGGTAGCGTATGCGACTGCTGATCATGAGGTCTCGGTTTCGATTCCCGGGTCGGGCCAAATGTTTGTATGATCTACAAATATTTGTTTCGGAGTTTAGGTGTTTTCTATGTTTAATATGTATGTATTTACAAAAAAAAGTATATAAGTATTTGTATCAGTTGTCTAGTACCCATAACACAAGCTCTGTTTAGCTTCGGACTAGATGGCGTTGTGTGTATTTTTTTAAATATTTATTATTTGTCTTTTGACATTATGTCCTGGCAAATTAATGCAAGATATAAAATTTCCTATAAACACGGGCGCTACCACAACAGACAGCTAAGGTCTGACAGCTCACTGAGGGTCTGTTGTAATGTAAATAACTAACCTGCGACAGTAAGATTGACATCGAAGTACCTAATTATTTTATTTTAAGTTCTTGTGCTCCAAATTAGTAAAATAATTAATTAACAGTCCTTAAAATATAAAACGGTGGTTTATCTCTTGATATAATGAAGTGCTAGCATTTTAACATCACTATGTCATTATCTTCTTATATATAAAAATCAATTGCTGTTCGTTTGTCTCGCTAAAACTCAAGAACGGCAGGTCGATTAAGCTGATTTTGGTTTTCAAATGTTTGTCGTACTCCAGGGAAGGTTTAAGAGTGAAAATTTAAAAATAACTTGAAAATCCAAATGCACAGCTAATATTTTTTATATTCAACAACGACACACAATAATGTGACACGAAAATATATGAAGTAGATTTGATTAAAAACAATCTCTTTTGAAGACAATTAACTGTAGAGCCAATTTCTAACATTCCAACCCTTAACAATTTATTACGATCAACACATTCATTAAAGCAAATCTAAAGGGACTAAGGAGTGGTTCGTAACAAATGAGAAAATATTTTCCCCAATTATGTCCGAATGAAACCTCACATGAAAATAATTAAAACTTGACCATACATACCTTTTTGTTCACTATATTGTGGTAACAGGGACTGTTAATTTTATACAATATTCTGTAACATACAAATAATGAGCCTTTGTGATGCTCTGAATTTTAACTAGGTACGGTTTTATTAATTTTGAGTTTGATGGAAATGTTTTGTTCATAATATCAACAATTCAATTAGGTATGTAGGTACAAACTACGCCGTGTCGTGTCTGTAGAGGCTAATATCTAAACATAAATGATGAAGTAGTATTCCTAGTACCCCTTTTCATACATGTCGTTATTGAAATACTCAATACTTTTATGCAGAATAATTAACGAATTTTTTTTTGTATGATGAAATCCAGCATTGGGACACTGTGAGTTGTTGAAGTAACAAGTAAAATTTTAACAAAATAAAAACCGACTTCAAGGTTCGACTCGATTTCTCTGGTACTTATCTGGTCCTCATCATGGTACCATCGTTGGGATGTCTCCTTTCCATTAAAAAAAGAATCATTAAAATCGGTTCATAAACGACGAAGTTATTCGCAAACGCACATAAAAAAAACATATATACGGTCGAATTGAGAACCTCCTTTTTTGAAGTCGGTTAAAAAGAGAGAAGAAGTCTTTTTTAGTACTTGTAAGCATATGGATTCAGACTGTCCAAGATCGGATTCGTTGATGGCTCTTGTGGCCATCTATATATTAATAAGTGAAGGCTTTCGTTTAGCAATGGACTTTAATAAGCTGATGATAAATATATTTTTTTAAAGGCTTGCCAGTAAGGGTAAGAATACATAGCATTGATACCCAGACTCAGATTGTTGTTCATGAATGTTTGAAAAGTCCCCCGCGACACAGGATATATATACCTAAAGCGGGAGTTGTCTTTTAAAAAAAATATAAAGCTTCAGGTGATTTCCAGTATTGATTACATCTATCTGAATACACGTTTGCGTTTAGTGCGGTCATCAGTTCATATTGATTGTCATACCATTGAATTCAAAGCTTTTAGTGACAGGTGTACTCAATGCTCAATAATTAAACAATTTAGTACCATCAAACAGAATAGATACTAAACAAATACATTACAATATGTAGTCATTTCGGTGATAGTGTTTAAACAAACGGTCTGACATATGCTTACAAAAGTGGATGCATGTAATGCTAGGAGGAAAAGTAATATGGTAGATTTCACTGGAATCGCGTCAAAGGAATTTTAAGAATGCAGAATACATCATCAATAAAGAACTTCTTAGAAATAATAAGGCTTACTTATGCGAATAACGCAAATGACGTAGTGTAGAATGGACATGGAATGGACAAGCCAGATAGACTGATAATTTATGCAAGATGACTGGCAGGAGCTGAATGCAAGAAACCGAGGATCAAACCAAGTGGGTTGAAATTGGAAAGATTTGTAATAGGCTGATGATAAATAAAGCGAATAATCACTACATAGTATAAAACAAACTCGCTTTCTCTGTCCCTATATCCCTATGTCCCTATTTATGCTTAAATCTTAAAAACTACGCAACGGATTTTGATGCGGTTTTTTTAGTAGATAAAATGGGATCAAGAGGAAGGTTTTTATATATAATAAATGCATAATATAGTATGGAAACACTGTTAATTTTCAAGGTTTCTAATGTGATGTGGCAAATAAACACATTTTTTGCGCTTACATTGCAAACGCTGGTTGCATCCTACGAGATAGGTCAAAATAATGTACTACAGTATTGTATACCTTAGAAAGGTCTACAAAAAAGTCCGCGACGGTATATGTCTATCTCTTAGGGATAACCTTCGATTCACACTACTTACAACTCATTTTTCCCAAATTAGGTTAGGGTTGGCTTTAAGTTTGGTGCGATACGGCTGAACTTTGATTTTTTATTCCGAACAACTGTCATCAGACCTCCTATGACCTATGTATGTACCAGGCGATATTGAAATTCTGTAGAAAAACTGTGATAGTTACCATTGCTTGTACGGCTTGTAAGGTCATATTGAACATTGCGATCATTAAGCCATGTATGTCATGTATGGGACTAATCCCGCCCACACGCCCACCACTGTAACTCCTGTACACCAGGATCAACAGCGGTGACCCACGAAAACACAGAGTTATGACACTCGGGAAGTCCCAGGAAAAATTTAACTGTCTTGGAACCCGCAACGAAATTAATCAGAAGAAAACTGGAGGAGTTGGAAATATAATAAGTCCACTTCCCTCCTTAGCAAAGCGGGAGACAAAATGGAGTCAAAATAGGCAGACGCCTTTTTCAAACCGGGAAGCACCACGGATAAAAATATTATGGGTCCTAAGTGAGCTATATTTGATTTCTATAGTATGTATGGCAGAATCGCTTAAACGCACGAAAATTCACCGCAGTTGACACAAGATCCCCATAATATACTACCCCAGACGTCATTTGTAAGCTATTTAGCATCATGTTACGTTCATTGTACCAAAGACTACATTCCCAGAGGATATGATGAGCCGACTGTTCACAGCTAGAATCAGGTGTTGAGCATTGACACAATGGTGAATCGACTAATTTAAATGAGTATAGTTTGCTCTTAAAGTTACCGTGGCCTGTAAGAAATTGAGCGACACAGTGATCTACCTCGAGCCATGTCCTTGACAACCTTTCGCGAACAGATGGAAAGAACTGGTAAAGGTGGCGCCCCTTAGATGATTCGTCCCATCGTTTCTGCCATTCATCCAAGAGGTCGTTATAGACATTGGTTTTTTGTTGAAACAATCTTATGATTTTACCGCGGTCTCGTATGCCCAAAAAATCGCATTCCATGTTTTGTAGTGTGGAATAGTACATGGCTGCACGTCTTTGCACCTCGAGATCGACCGGAAGAACACCTGCCAACACCGGTAAAGCCTCAGTGCTAACCGTCCTATATGCCTTGCACAAGAAAATCAATGCAGGTCGTTGGCCTTGTAACAGTTTGCGACGGACAGCACCTACAGTCGCCCTATCTGCCCATACAGGAGCACCATAGCAAATAGAACCCAAATAAGTAGCTCCATATATGATCTTTAGTGTATTATATGACAGACCCCATGTCGCAGTTGATATCCTCGTCAGTGCAAAGAAACTCTTTTTAGACTTTTCATTAACTGTTCTAATATGTTCAATAAATGAAAAATTTCTTTCTAAAACCAATCCTAAATAACAAACCGAGGTTTTATTTTTAATAGTAATATTTTCAAATTTAATACAAGGCGGTGATTTGAGGTTACCTTTCAGAAGTAGCTGGAAGGTTTTGTTTGGTGCAAACGTCAACCGATTACGCCCACCCCACCGAGATATTAAGTCCAAACATTCACTGGCCAGCCTCTCAAGCCCCGTTCTAGTATCCGACTCTATCAATAACAAACCGTCGTCCGCGTACGCATTCAGGGTACATTCGGACGGCACAGGCATTGCCAGAAAATCGTCGAAGCCTATGTTCCACAAGTATGGTCCTAGCACTGACCCTTGAGGACACCCCATCGTAAGCGCCTTCGACACAGAATGATGCCCAAGTCTCAATTTAGTAGTACCTTGTAAGAAGTACGAGGAGATAAGGGAATAAATTTAAAGCAACCTCTTAATTTTAATTTTAGCAATAGCATGGGCCACCACGCATTGTCAAAGGCGCCAGATATATCTAAGAAGATGCCTAAAACGTATTGAAAACTTGACTTGGTGACAGTTTTCCTTACAGATATAACCGCATCAGTTGTCGATTTTCCCAACGTAAAGCCGAATTGTCTATCATGAAATTTAACTCCACCCGGTAGAAGTCGTGGTACTACAAGACGCTCTAAAAGCTTTCCCAGCGATGGTAACAGTGTTATGGGTCGATAGGATTTAGGATCGTCCGGCGGCTTATCGCCGCTTTTTGGTATTATTCGAATATTACCGCACCGCCAAACACTAGGAAATACTCCTTCCGCAATGCAACGTTTAAAAACTGTTAAAACCGTATCACCCGAAAGTTTACAAGCTTCTTTTATCATTTTGTTTGATATTTTATCGTCGCCCGAAGCCTTATTTAGTGGCAATGACCTAACAATACTGAGGAATTCGTCTGAAGATGGTAAGTCAGACATTGGAGACAATGGTGGTTCAATAGCCCACTGCCTAATTTGTCGGTGATAATCCGTGTCATCCTCCGGCCGATCGTCAGGCACAAGTGATTCTAAAAGATATTCTGTGGTTTGTTCTACTCCTGTAGTATAACTATTATTAATTTTGATGTTCTGTACGTATGCAAGGTCGATTGATCTATTTGCTTTAAATTCATGATACAAAGGTGACCAGGGACCCTCTCTATCGAGTTTATCAACAAGTTTAGGTATTAAATTTCCCTTTGATTTCTCCACAGCAGCTCTATAATGAGACCTGGCAACTCTAAGAGCAATAAGAGCATTATTGTAAATATCTCCTGTTACGTTACGCTTTTTAATGTCATTTAGTTTTTTACGAGCTTTTCGATAGATTCTACGTAATTCGACTAATTTATAATTCCACCAATCACATCTACGAGTGTTAGTGATAGATCCACGGCCGATACAAACATCAGCACAATATGTGAAAGTATCTGATAATATGTTTGCGCTTTCCTCAGCTGATAGACCACTGCGACTGAAGTCTTTGGCATGTACTGCAAAGAGTGAACCAAATAAAGCCCAATTTGCCCCTTTAGTTTTATACCTAAAATTGTAAGGAGTTCTTTGTGGATATTGTGCAACCATTGGTATGAATTCGTACACGATTAAGCGGTGATCACTACAGGATGCGTCCGGTAGGACACGCCATCCAGATATCGAGACGTCGCCGCGCGTAAGCGTCACGTCAATAGAAGACTCACCCATTGGGCTGCAAAAAGTTGGTGGTGCATCAGGGGTATTGTGGATAGTAAGATTCATTTCCGCAATAAAATCTTCAACCGCACAGCGACGAGCCATGTCAGCTGCACGCAATTTGCCATACCATAAAGTAGAAGAAGCATTGACATCAGCGCCAATGATAATTTTGTGTCCTATGAGGGACCGCAAAACGAAACGTAAATGATGTAGATGAGGATCAATAGGATGTGAAAATTGAAAATAACAGCTCACTATGTAAACCCTACAGGTAGAGGATGAGATCTCAGCAACGGCGCAGTGTGACGTCATAAGGTTACGCAAAGATGTTACCGTAAAATTAGAACTTGCAACATATATCCCAGCCCGCGACCGGCCATCTAGTTGTACTACATAATTCCGCAATTGAGCGCTTTGATATTGCTCTTGTATAAGGACAATGTCTAACTTTTGTTCCAAAACTAAGCGATCTAATTCTGACGTGGCTATTTTATCATTATGAAGATTTAACTGGCCTATTGAGATATTATCCATTTTATTAAAAAGGTACTACAGCTACTACTGTATAAGCTATTCAGTAATTAGTATTTAGGATTAGCTGCTCTAATTTAAGTTTATATGTGGAGCAGTCTTGTGATCCACATCGATGGTCACATGGTTTTTTGTACCGGCTGCATTGTGCGCATTTCGGATTAAAATCTGGTGTGTCCTTATCCGGGCAAGCCCTTGTATCGTGGCTGGCCGCGCAATTAGCACACGTAGGAGTTTTAATAGTGCAAAATTTTTGAACATGACCGAATTCTTGACAGTTTAAGCAACGAACTACTTCTAAGTCGTCTATAAACCTACATGTGGCCCAGTCTATATATAATTTATCTTTTGTGCTAGCCAAGTGTTTCCTAACCTCTGTCTCTAATTCTAAGCCTATCCATTGACGTCCGTTTTCCAGTTTACGATGCCTGACAATTTTGGTCGTTTTTAAAAAATCGCTTTCGCTTAATTTTAATTCGTCCTTGATATTCTGACGATATAAAGCTGTTAGGAAGGTACGATCCTCCATAGAACCGGGCACGTCTTTTACAATTATACGGGGCCTTCGGCCTTTCGGCTTTTCTAAGCGTAAGCCTACAGATTTAATGGCGCTTACTGCTTCTAGTTTTTTAAGCTGCCGTTCATTTGCGACCCGCAACACGACGCCTGCCTTTGCGGTTTTTTTGACGCCTACAATTTGAAAACCTTCGTCGCTAGGTTTAATAGCCTTCATGAGAGCTTCTTTTGTAGCTGACGAAGTTGCATAGTCCGCTGAACGTTCCGTAGTAGGATACGCAATAACACACGGCCTAGATACGCGCGCCTCAGCGGACACCGGACACGGGGCTGATCCAGGTGGTAAGCGAAGCCTAAGCTTGTCCGCGTACGTCAAGCCCGGCTGTTGAACGGCGACACCCCCCACCCGGCGCTCGAGATTCGCTAATTTCGTTTCATTGCTAGCAGATTTAATTGCCAACAATGAGACGATACCGGTAATCCGCTGGGTTACGTCCATAATGGCGGTCCTATTCCCCACATTCATTCGCGACCCCTGATCGTTTACCAATTCGTTAATTTTTGCCAAATATTCGGTTGCCTGAGACACCAACTCAAAATAATCATACTCCCCACAGTTATCACGACCACTAAGAGACGAAACACTCTCGCCCAAGTCCGAA
Source organism: Diaphora mendica (assembly GCA_949125395.1). Classification (NCBI taxonomy): domain Eukaryota; kingdom Metazoa; phylum Arthropoda; class Insecta; order Lepidoptera; family Erebidae; genus Diaphora; species Diaphora mendica. Next base: position 3,855,671 of record OX421331.1, on the reverse strand, counting down.
GCCCTAATTCGTTCAGTTCTACTTTCATTTGACGATAAATTTGATGGCGACATTCTACCAAACAATTTATTTCCGGTTGGTGTTCGAAATTCATTTGTACCACCGGGATCCGGCAACTCGCCAACAACCGACATGGCCAAACAAAGACACACCAGACAAAAGAAATATCAATAAAAACAACTTCAAAATCAAAAAACACGAAAAGAAAATTAATACAAACAAAATATTACTCCTACCTACCTTTATGAATAAAATAAATTGACTTACCGATAGCCGTAGTAAAAGAAACTAACACAATATTTGTATTTATAAGGCGTAAAACTTACAGATTATTTGTCAAAAACACTATATACAACCTTATACCGCCCACAAACCGGGTAACAGTCGCAAGGATACACAAAAACAATATTTAAATTATTAAAAACGCGACGTCACACGTGAACCGTACAGACCCGCGGAGGGAGGGGTCACCACAAACATTTGTAAGTATAAATGTATCAGATATAATATCATTGCCTCATAATAATTATTTATCCCATCATCTCATCATCTTCCTAGCCTTTATTATTCTCAAGATCTGGGGTCGGCTACTAGTTCAACCGGTTTTACCTGAATATCAGTTTTTTTCACGGAGCGATTGGCATCGGACCTCCGCAACCCTGAGGACTGAATTCGAAGGTTGAATTAGTTGTCAGTATGTTTGAGGGCTCTGACTTTCCAATAACGATTGCCATAGACGTTCATGACAACCGGGACCGACGTCTTAACGTGCTCTCCGAGGCACGGGCGGGAAACACCGCCATCTTTCATACTCCAGGCTGCTATTAAAATTTTCCTGTAAGAAAAACCCAACAGCAGTCCGACCCGGGAATCGAACCCGAGACCTATTGATCAGCAGTCACTTACGCCAACCACTAGACCAACGAGGCAGTTAGACCAAAGAGGGAATAATATAATAATATTTATAATACCAGGTAATATAATTAGTTCTCATATATTTGATTAGCTTCAAAATTCATTTCATATTACGTTCTTATAAGAATTTTAATTAAACTCTGTCACATAATTATAACATAACAAATCGATAATCCATACTCTGTCAGTTACTGTTGCCATGCCGTCCACTGCCAATGACTCATTGTTTATATTTTTTTGCAAGACGCATTTTTTAACTCGTTATAACACAGTATTAATAAAACAGGTCACGTAGTGAAACCTCAATATGATGATTCACCAACTTGTTCAAATCTAGGAGGTGTTAATTTCTTAGCACCAATATCTTAACCTGTTTAGAATCTGACATTATCATATGGTCTATGTCATGTTATTTTTCTTCATTATTACTAAGAATATTTATATTGCCTCGGTGGCGCAGTGGTAGCGTATGCGACTACTGTGCTTGAGGTCTCGGGTTGAATTACCGGGTCGGACCAAATGTTTGTCTGATTTGTAAGTATTTGTTTCGGAGTTTGGGTGTTTTTTATGTATAATAAGTATGTATTTACAAAAAAAGTAATATATTTATATCAGTTACCTAGTACCCATAACACAAGCTCTGCTTAGTTTGGGACTAGATGGCGTTGTGTGTTAGATGTCCGAAATATGTATTTATGTACACTTTTATTTTTAAAAAGCAATCATGAGGACTGCCGACAGAAGTGAAAACTCAAAACTTTAAACAAACAGTTGTTTCAGCTCAACTGAAATGAACCTCTTTGCTCTTTCAATAAAATGCGCGATAAAAATAAGTAGAAAGAACTAAAACCCAACTACGACAAAAAGAAAACAAGTTTGAAAAGCCGTAGTCACACGTTGCTAAAGTGTTATGGCGCGTTTCTATGTAACATACGTAGCCTGTCGAAATCATAACCCTCCTTTGGCTTTGCTATAGTCGTGTAAAAAATATAAGCTGAAGCGTTCGGTGACGATGACGCTAGTTTGATTATTTTTGTTCACCCAAAAGGTGCTTAACACGCCTAAAGCAGTTTTCAATTCAAAAATTTATGACGTTTCTAATCGCCAATATTGATCTACTAACCTCGTTTTTGGGTTCTTCTATAGACAGATTTACAATACTACGATTTCTTTATTAAATATGCACCAAATTTCAAGTAAAAAAAAGTAAAGATCAACGTAAAACTATCAAAAAAAGCCGAATCGTATCTATGCATTTGGTCATAGTTGAGCAAAACCTAACACTAAAAAAAAAAACCGACTTCCAAAAACATCCAACGAAAACTCTCTGTCAAAAAACACTTAAAAGCGTAAAATAAACTGGTTCTTCATAAATTGCCTATACCTAATTCTTTATTCATTTAAATAGTAGTATTATAATAGGTGCTAGGTACCTAAAATCTGTTTGAAGTCGGTGCCAAGTGACTATCGCTTAGACTTTTGTAATTGTTCGTTTGTATTCTTTTTGGCTTAGCACCGACTTCAAACAGATTTTAGGTACCTAGCACCCATTATAATACTACTATTTAAATGAATAAAGAATTAGGTTTAGGCAATTTATGAAGAACCAGTTTATTTTACGCTTTTAAGTGTTTTTTGACAGAGAGTTTTCGTTGGATGTTTTTGGAAGTCGGTTTTTTTTTTATAAAAAGTTTTTATTTTACAGTTTTTAGTGCAAACAATCGTAGGTAAGTAGTAAGTTGAATTATTTCATCAAATTTCATCATCAAGAATACAAATTAAGGTACGTGTAAATTAAAATCATCCTCTAATCCCTAACTGTTGAAGAGTTTAATCTTCTATCATCAGCTCACCTAAATAGCTTGAAAGTATACGACTGAAGGTCTTTAGATACGTATGAAATTGAAAGAATTATTCTCCAACTCCTAACCGTTGAGGAGTTGTACCTTCCACCTTCCATCATCAGCTTACCTAAATAATTTGTAAGAATACGACTAAAGGTAACTTATATACACATGATATTTAAAGATTTATCCTCCAACTCCTAACCGTTAAGGAGTGGTACCTTACATCATCAGCTCATCATCATAAAATGATGACTACCAGACGCAAATACCGGTGTAACTTCAGAAAATATACGAAAAACATAGTATGTGCCTATAAAAAATGAGGGTTTCCCTCGATTTCCCTGGGATTCCATGATCAGATCCTGATATGCTGGCAATGGGACCACCACGGAAGCATACCCTGTCGAATACAAAAAAAAAAATTCAAAATCGGTCCACAACTGACGGAGTAATCAGGTAACATACATAAAAAAAAAAAAAAAAAAAAAAAAAAAAATACATACATACAGCGCAACATAGAACCTCCTCCTTTTTGGAAGTCGGTTAATAAAACAGTGTAAATAGTACAGTGTTACAGCCACACCCACTGGTGATGAGTCACCGTGTAATGATGGTTTTCATTTCATCAGCTGAGGATTGGATAGGCTTGCGAGACTGTGACTCATGCTGGTTGTTCAATATTCTCTCTTTAGAAACAACATTTTTTAAACTATGTCTTTGTGAGTATGTTTTGATAACTATGGTGTAATAATATGTCACGTGCTCTTTTAAAAATGATCACAAATTTTATACATTAGCAAAATCATACTAATATAATAAATTCAAAAGTAACTCTGTCTGTCTGCCACGCTTGCACGGTTTAACCACTGCGCTGTTTTTATGAAATTTGGCTTGGAGATACTTTGATTTTTAGGAAGGACGTAGTAGAGTACCTACTAGACGTAGACACCCTTTACCGTGATAGCCGACATACACGCGAGTGGAGTCGCGGGTAATAATTAGTACTGATATAATTGAATACTGACAGTTTTATTTTTATCAGTTCGAGGTGTATATAAGAGGAACTTACTTTGGTGTCACATTGTAGTTTTCTAATCAATATGTGTGTGTTTAATTAAATTCGAAGTAACCATAGACACTTTTTCTTATGACTTGTAAAATTAAACATTATTACAGGAATATGTCACAGGAATATACTTGCATATTTAGGCACTATTTATATTTTCTACTACAAATCGTTCTTCATAGTTTCACTGAGTTTATAATGATTTTCACAACTCTATAGTGTCGTAGTGTGACATTAGCATGTTCACCCAACAACCAAATTTAGTGAAATAACATCACCAGCCTATCATCATCATAGGCCTATTTCAGACCACTGCTGGACATACGTTTCTTCCATTGCATGCTACTCTGATCGAACTTGGGCAGACAAAATAATTTTAAACTACAAACATACATTCAAATTTATTTATTCGTTTAGATAGTTTATTAACTGTTAAAAGATGGAACAGTAATACATTTCCCAAATAAATTAAAAAAAATATGAACTTAATGAAAACACCGACATACACGCGGGCGGAGCCGCGGGCAACAACTAGTTTGAAATATATATAGGCCTGAAAATAGTCCAAACCAAGGCTACATTCCACTAACAGTTACGAAGGCTTCACAAAGTAACATTGCTATTGTATATCAACAGGCGTCTGGAATAAATTTAATTTAAGGTTCAGGTAACGGACAAAAACAAAACAAAAAACAATGAATAAGTAAATAATGATAAAATAAATAAAGCACTGGTACCCCCTCTAGTGATTGATTGCTACGAGGTTAGAAAAAAAGAAATCTAACTATATTTCTACATTATCGGTACTGTACATACATAGGTAACTCTTCTCCCTAGTCTTTATTATTCCCAAAATTAATTGGCGTCGACTACTATTTCAATCAGTTTAACCTGAATATCAGAATTTCCATGAAGCGACTGGCATCGGATCTCCGCAACCTTATAGGTGAACTGAATTCGAATTTTGAACTAGTTGTTAGTATTTGAGGGCACCACTTCCTAATAACGTTCATGACAAGCGGGACCGATGGCTTAACGTGCTCTCCGGGAAACACCGCTCTGTACTCCGGTCTGCTATTAAGAATTTGTTCTAAGAAAAACCTAACAGCAGTCCGACGCGGGAATCGCATCCGAGACCTCTTGATCGGTAGTTGCTTACGCTAACCACTAGACCAACGATTGAGATTAGTGTACATACATAACAAATAGCATATATTAGTGTAATGTATTCAAATTGGTGTAAGCAATGTTGCATATAACTGCATACTGCATAATGATTTTTAAAGGTATTTAGGTCTTTTTAATAAAAATATTTAATTGCTTCTTATCTTGTACTAAACAAACTTTGTGAAATAAAGCTTTGGGAAATTAATATGACATGTGTTTGGGTACTATTTAATAATCAGATAATATATACCACTCAGCCGGTATATATTAGTTCGGTTTATTTTATCCCAATGTTAGACACCGTCCTCTTCCATTTGGCAATTTCTGGCTAAAACTGCTTCATTGCAACTTAGATATCTTATTCTCCTCGCAATAAATGAGATATAATTTTGACAAAATTAACAAAAAAGTAGATATTAAATTCATCTCAGACTATGTGTGTTTTATGGAGATAAAGTGCTATCGAGGCACATTATTTTTGCTATAGTTAAAATGCGCCCAAGCAGACAACGACTGTATTAAGATAATAATAAAATATACAACATAACTACATATTTGAAGCCCCTTTTTTGTTTGTTCTTTTTTGAAATCGTATAGTACCTATTGGTGGCTATGTCGAACTTGGACTCACTAAAAACAGCGCGCCGTCTCGGGTACTGGAAGCCGATGAACCAGGTGCACCTTCGAAAGGAATACACTATTTGAAGCCCCTGTCCCGCAGACGCAGGAGATAATAATGATCAACACAGTTCTGTTTTTTTTTTTTGTATGTAACAGAGGTATGTAATACCTTGAAATAAGTGATCGCGTTAATTCCCGTAAAAGTAATAATTATTACAGAGTTCTGTAAGTCACTACAGTCATCATCGATATTGTGAATCCTTCCTTCTAACGCATCTTCCCCGCTTTTTGGTGAATTAAGTTGTCAGCTTAAGATCATTATGGTTTGTTTGTGACAAAGCTTGTCATTAAAATTTCTATTTTAGTCGTGGTTGATTCTTTAAACAGTTGATATACCCACAGTTTCTTTGTCCAATGTGTTTTACTTTCCATTGCTCTCCTAATTTATAAATTTTTTAATGCACGGAATCGGCCTTACAGATGTTAGCAGTTAAAAAGTCATACAAACAAAGAAAAAATAGGTTACCAAGAAAATAAGGTCTTGTAAGATTAACAGACTTGATTTCCTGGAATAATATTATGCAGTACTTCTGTACGTCAGTTAACGCAGATCAAAATAAACCATAAGCTTTTAGAAATACAGATGAAAATACAGCTCACGAATGGTAATCATAAAGTTGTTTCAGAAATCATCGCAATCATTAGTGTGATTTTGACAGAGTCACGGCTCGGTGGTGAAGATAAAAACGCAATTAGGATATCGCAGGACTTTTATCGGTTTTTAAATGGCCATTGTTGTAACAAATGTGTTATTCCGGATGACTTACATTATCGTGGTCGGAGATTTACTAGAGAACATCAAAAAGTTTTTAAAATTGTTGAACTGGACGGAATCGAAATCGCAACTCGCCACACCTTTATATTAAATACTATTTGTACCCTGCTACATTTCGTTGTAGTACCTAGTGTAACGAGTCCAGTTGACTTGCCCAGAAAAATGTAAGTGCTCAAAATGTGTCTGCCTATCATTTAGTGATAGAGTGGGTGTGTATGTACACCCGTGTGCAGTTTAATCGACTCAAACCTAACAATAAGTTTAAAATACCCTTTTTAGGAAAACGGTTTTACCGATTTTCATTCATTTTTTTACTCAAAACTCTAATGTTTTTGGCATCCTAGTAATGAAAATCATTGAATATTTATTGATGATATCGAATCTGAATAACATTGAAACTTTAACTTGGGCCGCCTTTTATCACCTGTTCATTGTATTGCAATAAAATAGAATGAAATTTACGGCGATGTATATTGGTCAAAGTCTGATGAGTAGCTAAAAAGAAATATGGGGATGTAGTCTTTCAACTTAACGTACCAAGCAATTTGTGCAACAATATTATAATGTTTTTTTTTCTAAGTTCAGTCAGAATTAATTTGAAAAGCGCTGTATTCTAAAGAAAAACATCACGTGTTACAATTAAAATGGTTTATCAATCGAAACAATAATTTTCCGAAATTCAGACTCTTGTGACTCAAGCCGTACACTAGGTACGGCTACTCGAGTCGATATAACTGCACTCGAGTGTAGGTATATTATTGACTATGCTGTTTTTCAGTTTTATCGTTTTGGTATATCAAAAATCTCATTTGATCTATACACAATACATCTTATTACAAGCTTTTTATTAACTTGCAATGTATCTATGTATGTATGCTTGTATGTTCGGGTGGAATCTTGTAACTCAATTTTGAAGCAGATATCTTCAACCGATTCTGCTGAAATTTTGCAAGCATATGTATACAGCGTGACAATACAATATTATAAAAACATGGAGCTGATCTGATGCTGGAGCTGGAAGGTTGCCATAGGAACTCTGTAAAGAGACGTCGCAACATTATCGAGTTTGGACTCGTTTGATTCGTCTCAGGCATTTCAGTAAAAGCTTGTTTTTAAAAAGCTTTTTAATTTAATTTATATAATTTATTCAGAATATGGACTGAATAACGATCACACAATATAATTGTTTCGCCCTGGTTAGGAGACATGAATTTAAAAGAGAAAGTTAGCTAAATGATTCATCGTAATGTCTTCGTTTAGTTTAAAGGGACGATAATTGAAGCACAATGGCGAAAGTTGTTCCAATATAATTACAAAGTTCACAGTAGTAAGATATTTTTACGCTAATATTAAAAGGTAAAATGTGTTTGTATATTTGTTCCCGTTGAAACCTGTTGAAACAGATCAACCCATGTTTGAAGGCTGTCACTCGAGATCATGGCTCTGGATTTATAATATCCTCTTTTTGTTCTGATTGAATGTGTGATCTGAATGTTTTCACTCAGGGCTTGTTGGATAAACGCGATGTTTTTAGCCGCCGACGGAAAAAGAGGGGTGTTATAAGTTTGACGTGTCTGTCTGTCTGGGCACCGTAGCTCGCGAACGGATGAAGCGATTTCAATTTAGTTTTTTTTGTATGACAGTTGAGTTACGTGCGAGTGTTCTTAGACATGTTTCATGAAAATCGGTTGAGCCGTTTAAAAGTTAAGGGAATGAAAGTGAGTGCTTGAGTAGGGGTTTTTAAAATTTCGAATTTTAGCTTTTTTCTATGTGGATCCGATTTCCAACCAGGTCAGATTAATTGCGAAATTATTGTTATAATTGTATCAACCATCATAGCAGTTTTACCAGCGCTTATGGGTACTACTCGGTCTCATTTTGACTACTTTATAGAAAAATTATAATCAAAACACCTTAAAAGTATCAAAGCACAGATAGTCATTTTTCATAAGGAAACTGACTGAAAGACCTTTCTTTCTGTTTGTTTGCATTTTATGTAACAAAAAAAAAAGAACAAAAACCTAAATTAACTTGAAAACCAACTTCTAGTTATTTATTAACATTTTTCCTATAGACAATTGTCACAAAATTTTAACCATACTATTCTTAAATCTCAAATATGCCAGGGTCTGTGACACATGGCTTATGACAAGTCTTGTATATACCCTTATCACAGATATATGGATGAAAACCTAGCAATCCTAAAGGACATTCCTCTCTTCCACAAGGACCCGTCGTATCTTTTTTATTATCCTCTTTTCCTTTCTTCTCTGGCTTGCTTGGGCCATCACCCCTTCTCCCGATACATTCTCTAGCCGAGCATGGCATTTTAGGATAACCCATTGTGACAATTTCTATTTCACTCCTAGTATAAGGAGCGACAAATTCTTTGTAATCTACAACTTCTTCTGGACGTTTCGGTTCTCTGGTTATATCAGGTGCTCCAAATAAATAAGCCACAGGTAAAAGATCATCAATTAATGTTCCTTCCCAATGCCTAACAATTTCTAGATTTTTTAAATACAAATCATCGGTTACATATCTTCGGGCCGGTAAACGTTCTGCCTCTGGTAACGATATGAAGTAGCTCATTATGTTATTACCTAAACAACTTAATTTAATATAGAATTCAATTTCACCAGATGCTTTCAAGTCCTCCTCACACTGCAATGATCGATTTAATACTATTGTATTTGTGACTATTTCTGCTCTTCTAGTGTTTCTGTATTCACCATTATCCATGTCTTGAGGGTTTAAATCACTAGCCTGCTCGAGACATTCAAAAAATGATTTGTGCCACTCGACGACAACATACCCTACACAGTTCATATCCTGATTTCTATTCCATACTGATATATACATAGGAGTATTTGCTAACGTTTCCTCTAATTTTGAAACTCTTGATAAAAATATAACAGCGTTACCGACGCCGAAATACGGTGGCTCTGGTAGGGGTTCTGAAGGAAGAACTATTTTCTGTGGAGCAGCTTTACCTTTCTTAGGCTTTTTAGGTTTACCTTTACTTTTTTTTGGAGGCGGTGCAGGTGGAGGAGGTGCTATAAAATTATCATGAGCTATGTAGAAATCAAAAAGAGGTGGACAGGTCACTTGTAATGTGCATGTTTCTAAAAATTTTATTTCTTCTTCCGACGGAGGAGGCGGTTGTTTACCCTTTTTCCCTTTTTTACCACCACCACCACCGCCTTTTTTGCCACCTTTTTTACCTTTTTTAGCAGCTTCAAGAGCTGCTAGAGCTTCCGCTTCTCTTTTTCTTTCTTCTTCTTCCATCCGCAGTTCATATTCATCTTTTTCGGGGGGTTCTAGTTTTAAAATTATTTTTTCAACGAATACTTCTATCATGAAAATCTGTTCCATGGTAACTGTTGTAATGTATCTTATTAACTAATTGTGTAATGTAAAATATAAGGTCACTTTGTATTCATAATTGATTAAGTGTGCTGTATGTATAACCTCAGCATAGTACCTGCATTATGTTATTCGTCTTAGCAAAAAAAATTGAGTTTTAACTGTTCCATTTTTTCGGGGTTTTTAATAGGTACATTGTGAAATAGTGGTTCTTAATGGAGTTTGGTAGGTAAATTATAGTTTAAGAGATGAAAATTATGACATTTAGGTGACGGGTGTTAGATTTGCAATATGTGTATGAAAACTGTCAAAATAGTTTTATTTTTAAATAAGTATATAAAAAGGATGAAGTTTAAGATGTTCCCATATTACCTCTTTTTTCAGTAATCGGAACAAGTATGGTGACGAAAGTATCATAAAGATCATTAACATCATCACGATCTTGATCTTGAGATTAAAACTTAATTATTTTCTACTGGCTAAAAACCAGTTGCTAATATAGTCTACTACCTGGCTTTTGAATGTATTAATTCAGTTCACTTTATTTTTATTATACACCAGATGCTAAGCCAGGACACGTGTGTTGACAGAATCAAGTTATAATTTATGCTAAGCTTGCCATTAAAGAAAATTAAATTAGCATAGAACAATTAATTTGCTAGCTTCACTATACATACATAAGATGATTCAATCGTATGCTGAAATAGGACCACCTGATAAGACCAAGGGTTTTGGAACAAACTACTTTTATTTTACAATTTTAAGGAAACTTCAGCTAGAAACAGTGTAATAAACATAGCTGAATCAAGTTCCCAAATACATTAAATCTTTGCTGGACTGTCTCATCACGAACAGTCACATTGTTGTGGTAGATAAATATTTTGTTATTTATAAGTAGAGTTATACTTCCTTCACTGACTCATCAACCCTAAGTGTGTCTTGGCCTCCAACAGTAGAATACGCCATTCTTTTCTCTTCTGTGCCAGTTCAGATCAATCGAGCACTTATTAAAATTGTGCAATTTAAATTTATTAGCTTTTTTCACTTCTTACAATCTAGACATTTGATACCATTTAAAGGCGGTGACTATTTTTTTTTAAAATATTTTGGACATCTAACACACAACGCCATCTAGTCCCAAGCTAAGCAGAGCTTGTGTTATGGGTACTAGATAACTGATACTAATACATATATACTTTTTTTTTGTAAATACATACATATTATACATAGAAAACACCCAAACTCCGAAACAAATATTTGTAGATCATACAAACATTTGGTCCGACCCGGACTCGAACCCGAGACCTCATGATCAGCAGTCGCACACACTAACCGCGAGACCAACGAGGCAGTCAAATTATTACTATGGTAACCAGCATGATAAAAAATCAAAGTACAAGTAATCGCGTGCATTACACTAATATGTTTTCTGGTTGAGCATCGAACCCATTACTTCTGTTCTGATACAGCAGTCTATATCACTAATTACTACTTCTTATTAAACCAAAACGCCCGTCAGAAATCAAAATTATATCTTCATTTTGCTACCTTGTGATATTTATTTATCGATTATTGCCTTGGTGATATTGTGTCCATCCCAAAGGCAATTATTTATAATTAGAAAGTACTTATTATATTTTGTTAGTCTACCAAAGACAAGAGAAATCACATTTCTATAACTTGGCAGTCTATTGGTCCAAAATAAGCAGTTATATTTTTTCCTAGTAATCTTATATGAGTAGATAGTGCTGTGCAACCAAAGTTACAGGTTATTGCAGAGAAAGTAGTTGACTATACTGTACTTTAAAAAAAAAACTTCGTTTAAAAAAACCGACTTCAAAAACTAAAAAGTATAAAATAACTTAATTTGTATGTGCTACCTATTCATAGGTTTGAAGTCAGTGCCAAGCCAATGGAGTAGTAGGTACCGCACTCGCTATATTTCGAGACGAACGTCAACGACGCTTCGGTTGTTTTGTTCAACGCGAATAGCAGCTATCCCGCTCAAGGTCACGCTACGTGCGCTACCTACTATTTTTACATTTTGGCTTGGCACCGACTTCAAACCTATGAATAGGTAGCACATACAAATTAAGTTATTTTATACTTTTTAGTTTTTGAAGTCGGTTTTTCTAAACGAAGTTCTTTTTTTATTTTTCGCTTTTTAGTCTTTCTCAAGTCTCTCATCATCATTTCATTCAAAATTTAATGATGTCTACAGAATATGAAGACATGCAGACAATTGCTCGTAACTTCATTGCAGGCGCTCACGTAAATTTGAGGGTTTCCTTTGATTTCCTTAGGATCCCATCATCAGATCCTGATATGGTGGCCATGGGACCACATGGGGAGCATACCCTTTCGAATACAAAAAGAATTTTCATAATCGGTCCACAATTGACGGAGTAATCGATGTACATACATAAAAAATATAAAAAAAAACCGATGAAATTGAGATCCTCCTCCTTTTGGAAGTCGGTTAACAAATAGCGATTATTCTAGTGCCCAAAGTAATCCCGATATGTTAAAGTATCTTGTTTAAATAACAAACATTAGCTTTTCTTATAACTGTTACAGTTTTTTTTAATAGCTCAGGACAGTTGAAAAAATTCTTAACTAACAAACGGCAGAAAAAAACAATCCAAAATTTTACTATTACTAGTAGTAATCTTTGGAACATGGCTTCTTACAAACCTTGTAGGCACCTTCATTGGCGAGGTATTGACGAACTTTTTTTGCCAAAGCACAATCAAGTCTGCCACAAGGACCATGAACATCCCTCTTATTTACAAATTGACCATGTTGATATTTACCTTTCATCATTTCTCCTGCGATAAACTGGTGTTGACTGCCTCTATACTCCATTCTCTTAGGACAATTCGTACCCCCGCAAGGACCTTTAGGAAAACCCATGGCAAGAATTGCCAACTCCTCGTTAGTATACGGTGCAGTATAATCTTCAGTGAGCACAATTTCCTGCGGTGGACGAACAGGTTCTCGCGTAATATCAGGTGCTCCAAAAAAGTACGCCACTGGCAAAACATCATCGATTAATGTTCCTTCCCAATGCCTGACAACTTCGACGTCTTTTAATTTTAAATTATCACTTAGGTATTTACGTCCAGGCAAACGTTCTGCTTCTGGTAAAGAAACAAAATAGCTAACAATGCTATTACCCATACAAGTAAGTCTTACATAGAATTCAATTTCACCAGAAGTTTTTAAATCTTCTTCACAGTGCAATGGTCGTGTCATTTCTATAGTATTAGTCACCATTTCTGTCGTTTTTGTGCTTCTGTATTCTCCTTTATCCATATCTACTGGGTTTAGTTCACTTGCCAGCTTGAGGCACTCGAAGAAAGTTTCGTGCCAATTAACAATGACAAATCCAATGCAGTTCATTTCCTGGTCTCTATTCCACACAGTTATGTAAATTGGAGTATTTTGTAATATTTCTTCTAGTTTCGAAGGTCTTGATAGAAATATAGCAGCATTACCAACGCCAAAAAAGGGTACTTGTGGTAGGGGTTCTGAAGGAAGAATAATTTTTTGAGGGAGGTTACCTTTCTTGCCTTTCTTAGGTTTTGGCTTCTTTTTACCTTTTTTTGCAGGAGGTTCCGGTGGAGGAGGCGGAATGAAATTATCATGTGCTATATAGAAATCAAAAAGTGGAAGACAGCTCATTTGCAATGTGCATGATTGTAAAAATTTCATTTCTTCTTCGGAGGGTGGCGGAGGTTCCTTTCCTTTCTTTCCTTTCTTACCACCTTTGCTACCACCCCCTTTACCTTTTTTAGATTTTGCCGCAGCTGCTGCTTCTAGTGCTGCAAGTTCTTCCACTTCTCTCTTTTTTGCTTCAGCCTCCAATTGCAGTTCGTATTCATCTTTCTCAGGTGGTTCTATTTTTAATATTATCCTTTTTACAAATACTTCAATCATAAAGATCTGCTCCATTATTTATTCTGTTAGAAAGAGAATAGCAAATTTAATAATTTTCAGTTGCCATATGAATTCTATATTTATATATTTGGTTTGCAAAACAATATTTTGATTATTATTTACAGCAACTGGAATAGTGTGACAAGACTACAAGATACAATGTAATATTTAGTTTATTCAAACTTACTTGATAAGGTTTTAAACAACAACAAATTGTATAGCCGAATCCTTGGATTTGAATGAATTCAGTCAACTGGCAAAGTTAATCCTGATATCATTTTTATTGATACATAATTATTGTGTTTTAAATTAATTAGTTACTCATTTTCTGTTAGAAAATATAATTATGTCAGTAATTTTGTGTATTGATAAGGTTTTACTTTAAGCCGTATTGATTTTAAAGATGACATTTCAAAAACATTTTATTTTTTTGATTAGATTTCATTTATATAAGGAGTTCGAATTTGCATGAATTTCGATGTCAGTTTTTTAGTTTTATTAAAAATCTGAAAAAAAATCATAAAAATTCAGTTGGCAATTGATTAGATGGAGTTATTTATTACATAAATGGGGTAAGTAGCAGGAACTCATAAAACTAAGTTTTACTAAAAAATGTGGAAGTAATAATTTTGTAGAATTTAGATCTACCATTTAGAGTTTAGACTAGGGATAGTCTAAACTCTAAATGGCAAAAGTATTTTTTGAATCATGATCCAAAAAATACTTCGAAATTGGAGGAGGTTCTCAATTCAAGTGTATTTTTTTAATGTTTGTTACCTCATAACTTTCGACTGGGTGAACTGATTTTGATGATTCTTTTTTTATTTGAAAGCTAGTGCTTCCCATGTGGTCCCATTTCAATTTGGTCTAGTTCTTGAAGTCCGTTTTTTCTTTTTGTTGAAATTTTTGATAGTGGCGATTAAGGTCCAGTTTTACCACATGTCAACTTTTCTGTAAAATAACTACAGATAAATATAAAATACATGCTAGATTTAGGCACGTTTTTTGACCACCAACTTTTATCCGTTAAATAGTGTTATATGGCAGATAACAATCTAAAACTTTATCAAGAACTGGTAAAACTCTCACTTAGTCAAAGGGCCATACATACATACACAGAGTGGAAGCCTAACATCATATTCCTCAATTTGATAACGACACATAATATGACTTAAACAAGTTACTAATAAGGTAGGTCACACATTAGTGCCATTGAGAGCGAGTTGCGCATTTAGCATTAAACTTGCGCGTAGAGCATACTCTCCCAGGCAAGTGTTCATAGGAAGTGTATCTTTCTAAGGACAGGCTTTTGTCCAGCAGTGGACTTTTAAAGGCTATTGATGTGATAGGCAGTGGTGGTGGCAGTCCCTACCATCAGGTGATATGTCTGTTCATTTGCCCCTATATAAAAAATATCTTTAACATATCTGACGATATAAATAAATACGTTGTAGTACTGCTAATATTTTTCAACAATACAATCTTAATAATAAAACGATCCGTAGCACGAGAATGGAGACAAAAAACAGAGCGTAGTTAGAGTTCACGGCTCGAGGTCACGTTTACGCACGCGGGGTAGCGTAGAGGGGTGCGGGGAGGTGCAGCGTGTGCAAGCGCAAGACAAGTCTGTTTGACGTGGATTAACTTGAAAGTGGATAGGGAAATAAATCTCATAATAAATCAGGTAACTAAAACTTTTAGGCCAGCTCTATAAAGATTTCACGTAGCAAAAGTCAGAACCGCTAGATGCACACAGATGAACACAGGGAGCAAAGGGGCAGACGGTGACTTCCACCACTCATAGACATATGCAACTCAAAATACACAAAGTTTAGACCATAGTGTGGGCCATCATGCTGCATTGTTTTTTGTTTTTTTTGCAGGCACGTCATCGCAGGGTGTTGCTGCCTTCCCTAGCTCCTCCAACGTAATTGGAGACTTTTTTATTACAAGGACTTATTATTATTTCCAAAATAGGTTAATATATCTACAACTATCCCAATAAACTACTATTCTATCTAATCTATCTTTTTATTTAATGTAAGCTTATAGGGTATGGGTCATTAAAAGAAGAATATATGTTTAATTAATTGCTACAGTGTGTGTACATAAATTCTTATTCTTAGTCTTATTTCATTTAGTTAATTCTTAGTTACACAGTTATATCTAAAAAATCTATCGGTTTGCAATCAAGGCACAGATCAGTAAAAGTCATTTTGTTTGCTTAGGTGCTACAGTATTATTCATAGGCTTTTTCTAGTGCTAAATTTTATTTTACTTATTCTAGGATACACTCTTATATTTCTATATTTATTTCTTACAGGCCACTTACACTACCGCTTAAGTCTATTTATTTGCTTATTTTAATTACATTGTCTATGCTGTACGCTAATATTACTCAGTATATTATGACAGCATAATTTGTATTTCTTTGTTTCATTTCTTTTTATTGCAGTTTTAGTTATTTTTTCGCAGTAGTCGAGTAACCTGTCCCTATCTTTACTCAACATAATGGACGCCACGCTCGACGCCTCGATTTTGATGCCTATCAGTTGTTCCAGTTCATACCGCTCCTCAGAGTGCACTGGACACTCAAGGAGCAAATGTTGCACCATTTCACTGACCCCTGGGTCACATACACGCCGGGCTATCCTTGCACTTGAAGCGGTTCAGGTACTCGGAGAACCCGCCGTGTCCCGTCATGACTTGAGTCCTGACACTGGTGGCCCCAAGTTTTCTGGTATTGGAGTTACAGAGAGTTGAATTTATTTTGATTTTCTAACATTAAGTTTAAGATAACACTGTGTAGGACCTAAGTCATAAAATAATCAACAACGTGCGTATATACTGAGAACGTGAGTAAGTTAAAGAAACATAAGTACGACGTGATTCACACAACTTTCATTGTATTAATGTTGCCGCAGTAGTTGTCAAGGTAACCATTAGATTTATAACTACAGCATTACTTTAAATTTTTGGCTAATGCCTGCGGTTTTGCTCGTGTGATTATTTCTTATTTCATATTTTGTTACTTTAAAAATGAGAAATTTCCCTTATTTCATCCCTTATTTTACTTAGTCTCAGTGGGTGCTCAAAATATAATAAGCAATCTGCCAAAACTTCAAGTTTGTGGTCCCAGCGCCTTAGGCTCTGTGTTGATCACTTTCTGTGAGGCTGTAATGCTTCAGAAAGAGATCACTGAACGGGATCGGGAGAGAGCGGATCCCGAGCGTAGGCGACGTCGCCGGTGATACCAGCCGCCGACAGGACCGCGAGCTGCCAGAGAATGGGGACCTCTGGTAGCTGATTAGTTGATACGGTCAGCGATAGGGGGACGGCCTGGTCACAAAAATGCGGTCAGGCCGCAACATTTAACGGCGGGGCTGACAGACAGGGGGAAGCCCAGGCTTCCCCCAGGATAGAGTCGCTATAGACGCGGCGTCGTTCCTGGGGGGGGACCTGAAATAACATGGTCCAGGTTCTCCTCAGCGCAGGGCACCTTAGAACGGCCGCTTGGGTAGTTTTTAGTGGAATCACCACATACCTGGCTCCACAGAATTTCTACCACAGAAAAAAGGCTCTGTGTTGATAAATCATTCAGTCAGGGCAAATAATTGTATATTTGTAGATATTATGAAAAACATCATCAATGAATAGGATATCTATACTAATATTATAAACGCAAAAGTTTGTAAGTATGGATGGATGGATGTTTGTTACTCTTTCACGCAAAAACTACTGAACTGATTTGGATGAAACTTTACAGTAATATATAGCTTATACATCAAAATAACACAGGCTACTATTTGCAGCGATAACCGACATACACGCGGGCGGAGCCGCGGGCAACAACTAGTATGTGTATAAATATGCTTTGTTTTTTGTACTATCCAATTTACGTTAATCCTTGTACTGCGCACGAGCACGTTCTGTCTCGCTCGCTCGACGATATTTAAATTTAGAATAGCGTTTGTACGTTATACGATTCGCAATATACACAGTAGTTTCGATGCGGTTCTTGTTGTCGTGTAAACTGTACCACTTTATGATTTAACGTAAAATAGTTATAATACATAAATGAGTATATCTTCTTATATATAAAATTCTCGTGTCACAATGTTTGTCGTCACACAACATTATGAAATTTGGTGTGCATATCGGGTAGGTCTGAGAATAGACCAACATCATTTTTTATACCCCAATTTTTTTTATGGCAAAACAACGTTTGCCGTATCAGCTAGTAATTTATATAAATAAGCTATTATATGCTAGACAAGTGTGAATATATTAATATGTTCTTTGTAATTTGTACTAATAATTATACAACTTGATACTGGTAATTAGATACACTGAAGATTATGATTAGATCAAGTATTTACTAATACCTATTTTATTTACTCTAAAATTAATATTACTGATGCAAAAGTTTAAGAGGATGTCTGTATTTTTGTTTATTACACTTTCATGCATAAATTACTAAACGGATTTAAATGAAACTTTACAGCAATATAGCTTATACATCGCAATAACACAAAGGCTTTTATTTACCACAATTACCAACAAAAGCTGGTATGTTATTTTTATTAATATTCATTTTAATAGTTCAAAGATTGAAAAGTTCATCTCATGTTAAGCTCTCAATAGTCACATACTGAAAGCAATAAAAGATGTTTTCTAGGCATGGCACTTTTCTTTTTATTTCTTGTACAAAAACTTTTTTTTTTGTTAAACTATTATTTTTCTGTACGAAAGTTATCGAGTCCAAGGGCAATTTATCGGTGATATATCAAGCTCGAAGAAACCACACGATGTTCCATGGTGAAGTCTTCCGTCGATATTCTACCTATAAGCAAAACCCCACAAGGGTTACAGAAACCTTAATTTGACAAAAAAATAATATTACCACCATAGATAAAAATCTAATGGTAATAAAAGCGTATGTTTTAAATACATAATATTTCAGACATATGTATTTTTTTTTTCGGACATCTAACACACAACGCCATCTTTATTCCATTTTTTCATGTTATAGGCGGGCAAACGAGCAGACATATTGCCTGATGGTAAGCGTTTACCGCCGCCCATGGACACCTGCAACACCAGAAGCGTCACACTTGTGACGCTTCGGCGGCCAGCCCCAAAAGATGGAGGGGAGGTAGGGGTAGGAGGATTGGGGTATGGGTCTCCGGTATCCTCACTCATTCGGTGAAACACGGCGCAAGCACTATTTCACACCGGTTTTCTGTGAGGGCGTGGTATCATTCCGGTCGAGCCGGCCCATTCATGTCGAAGCGAAGCACTCAACTAGTCTCCCACTTTAGTCCCAAACTGAGCAGAGTTTGTATTATGGGTACTAGATAACTGATATAAATATATATTATATACTTTTTTTTTGTAAATACATACATATTATACATAGAAAATACCCAAACTCCGAAACAAATATTTGCAGATCATACAAACATTTGGTCCGACCCTGGAATCGAACCTGAGACCCCAAGCACAGCAGTCACACACGAAACCACTGCGCCACCGAGGCAGTCTGTAAATACAATAAAGTGCCTTAATCGACTGAAACATTATTGTAAATTTTTATAGAGATCACGTGGTTTACAAACAAAGAGAAAAGAACCTAAAATAAATTGAATTACAAAGCTTTTTAAAAACAAGCTTTTACTGAATTGCCTCGTGACGAATTAAACGATGATGTTGCGACGTTCCTTTACAGAGTTCCTTTCCAGAGAGTATGGCCACCTTCCAGCTCCAGCATCAGATCAGCTCCATGTCTCTCTCTGACTAAAACCACACGGTGTGCCACTCTGCGCCTGTGAAGGGAGGAATCCGGGAACTGCAGTTATTAACACGTCCGGACCCCTCCCAGCGCCTGCCCGCACAGAAGCGGGCACCGTCACCTGTTGAGGCCATACGTCCCTACGCTGACCAAGTGCGGGTTGAGAACTGGCAAGACAACGTTGTGGCTACGTAATCTTGCCGTTGGATCTTGTTTTTGAGGTAAGCTCTGAGCTTCACGACTGTTATCATATGATAACAACCGGGACCGACTGCTTAACGTGACTGCCGAAAAACAGAGGCTCGTGGTATCATGCTACTAGCGGTCACCCATCTAGGTACTGACCGTGCCATCGTTGCTTACCCTCGATGATTGTTTCAAATCATGGAGTGCAAATGGGCTATGAGCGCCCACCAAATATTACTGTATGATTATTAGATTTACTTTCCACAATTGAGATTACCGATAGTCAACCAAAACAATCAATCAGATCACTAACTTTAACTAATCCTAACATATCCTGTAAATAAAATCCTAATCACATCCACACTAATATATAAAGCGAAAGTTTGTGTGTATGTTTGTTACTTCTTCACGCAAAAACTACTAAACGGATTTGGATGAAACTTTACAGTAATATAGCTTATACATCAGAATAACACATATGCTACTATTTGCCGCAATAACCGACATGCACGCGGGCGGAGCCGAAGTTACAACTAGTAACTCAATAAGTAAATCAACAAATCAACATTAGCCTCTAGTATTCTCAAGACATACACTCAGTTAGGTCTATTTTTAGCAAATATCAGATGAAGCCAGGACACGTGCGCTGTTGAAAGGATCAAGTTCTAATGATAGTAATTTATATAAAACTTGTTCGAGAGAGATAAAATCAACATAGAACAATTAATTGATAGCTTACGAGACTGACTGCTTAAGATCATTCAGTCTGATATTGACAGCGGACCTCCTAGTTAGATCAAAGTCTTAGATATTACAGAATACTAGCTACTATATTGCTGAGATTTAGTAGTTTAATCAGCTCCTGTATTACGAATGCTTATTTGGAAATTTTCATAAAACATGAGGTTGAATATTCATAAGAAAAGGAAGGCAGCTTAGGAGGTTGAGATATTATGTTTATGTGATCTTTATCAGAAGAATAGTGTTTTTTTATGGTATAGGCGGGCAGATGAGCAGACGTATCGCCTGATGGTAAGCGATTACCGCCGCCCATGGACACCTGCAACACCAGAAGCGTCACAAGTTTTTTGGGGATGAGGGGGAGGTAGGGGTAGTTAATTGGGGTATTGGCCTCCGGTATCCCCACTCACTCGGTGAAACACAGCGCAAGCGCTATTTCACACCGGTTTTCTGTGAGGCCGTGGTGTCACTCCGGTCGAGCCGGCCCATTCATGCCGAAACGTGGCTCTCCCACGGGATGATTAAATTAGAAAAAAAATTAAACAACTAATTTAAAACTACACACATATTTTTTTTGCAACTATAAAGTAGTAAATAGTAGTTCGTGTCAAGTAGAATATGTAATTCCCGCTGAGTTTGTAATCAGAGTATTGATTGGTTATAAATTTATTTAAATGTGTTCTAGAACTAATTGTGTTGGATTTATATCTGTGTGTTGATTAACCTCTGGCTGACGACTGAACTGATTGAGCCTATATCCATGTAGAGTTTTGTAGTCGGACTCAAGATTCAATATTAATTATTTTCAATTTATCAGAGAAATATTTATCTAAAATTTATGCTTAAACTTGTTTCATCATTCGACTCGTCTGAAACATCTTTATTATTTATTAATCTGACGTAGTAAAAGCAAAACACAAAACAATATTCAATACTGTGTTACCAAATAAAGGATTTTAAACACATTATTTAGATTGAAATGGCAATGAGCATGATATATAATTTAGAGAATTTCGGCCCAGGCAGAAAATTGTTCCGAAGATTAATTAAATTAAAAAGGTTTTCAAAAACAAGCTTCTAGACAAATCAAACGAGTCCAGACTCGATGATGTTGCGACATTTCTTTACAGAGTGCCTATGGCCACCTTCCAGCTCCCGCATCAGATCAGCTCTGTGTCATTATAATATTGTATTGTCACGCTGTATACAAATGCTTGCAAAATTTCAGTAAAATCGGTTGAAGATATTATCTGCTTCAAAATTGTGTTGCAAGATTCCACCCGAACATACAAGCATACATATTCATACATACACTGCAAGTTAATAGAAAGCTTCTAAAAAGTATCTTTCTATAAGACGATCAAATAATTTGGTCAGAAAATGAACGTTCTGCATAAACGTGTAACGTGTGCAAGATTGCAAATTTCAGAGGTATATGGATGTGACCTATGTTAACTTCTAGGTTCCTATATATTTTGTACAACTATAATATACCTAAATTCTGAAATATAAAAGCATTCTATATCTACTATAAAATATTCTATATCTACTTTTTATATTATTCAATTAGTTCCTTCATTTAGTATAATTATGTTAACAGTAAATATTTAATGTTATTGAAGTAACTCCACTTGATATGATTAACGACTTCATTTGTAGAATCGCTTAATGAAAGTACGGGCTTAGACAGTAAATTATATTCTAATGTACTTCCTGAAGGATACAAATTCTAATTGACCAGGAAGTAAAAAATTAGCGCAATAATTATTTTTTTGATGTTATTGAACCATACTTGACTTAATCACTGATTTCAATCAGATGAAAGAAAATATAGAAGCCTATTTTAGTATAAAAAGACGATAAAGTTTCATGAATCTGCTCTGATATTATAAATTCTACTTTGAGAATCTAATAAAAAAGGTTATAAAATTTTCCGTTTGGCTCGATCGATAGTACGGCGGCGCGGGGGGAGGTCGTTAGCCCACAGAACCGGTAGCGAGTGCGCATCGTGCAGCTGCGCTTGCGACGGGTAAAGGCACGTTTATAATGAATTTATTATTCTACGATTCTCGTAATTATATTATGACTTTTGTGAGGTTGAATAAATACTAAGGAGGTCTTCCAATCAATTAAGTATTTTTAACCAAACATCTGTAGACCATTGACCTACTAACTTAGAAATAATTTTAACAACATACGATCTCATTCCTAATCTGCGATCTCCTTAACACAACTATTTGATAGAATGAGAGTCATAACATTGTACAATTGATATTTCAATTACTACTCGTAAAATTATACGTATTTATAGTATATCTTAGTAGTGTAAGTATTGAGGTAAATACACTTTGGCAGATATGTGCTGCTCAACCGCAGTGGTACCGTATCACAAAGAAACTCAACTTGAAGGGAGCACTTAAACGACGGCGATTACAAACTTGTGTCTTTTAAATCGCTTGTGCCCATAGCCTGTGCCTATGCACAAGTAGTCACTTGCCCTTAAGTGACCCGTCTACTAGCTTGCACCTATACCCATTAAAAAGAACTAAATTACAATACATTTCTCCTAATTCTGCTAAATCAGATGAACACACTACCTATGTTTCGTATTACTAATGCATGTGTATTTTCTTGGTAAATGATTCACAATGCATTTCCATGTAAGCACTAATCCAATATGTCGCAGGGACCAATTGAAATGAATGTTTAATGTGAGACATGGTCTAGGTTAGCTTTTAGTACTTACATGAGTAAATCGATACTGAGGGCGACGAATGAACTTAATTTTATTGAAGTGTTTGTCACGGAATTTAAACTACATATTAATTATTTTAATTCTGAAGCACTTTCTTTGTGTCCTTTTACATGCTGAAATCTTTAAAAAATTCTTTCTGGTTTAGTTTTCCAAATGCTAAATATTTGAAAGTGAGTAAAATTTTTTGGAAAAAAATTGAAGACGGGTACAACAAATTCTCGAAATGTACTTAAACTTTTACCATTTTATTATCTGTCTGTCTATTCTAGTTAATATTCAAAACTCTGAGGAACAACTTTTGATTTTGACCGTAGGTATTAGTAAGCCAAGTAGCTACATCTCAACCTACTCACGCTCCGTTATATTCCCGACCAGTCAGATGACTTCACCGGATTTTTACCATCTTATGAACGCAGCCTTACCAATCATCTCGCTTATACAAGTATTATAGTAGCGTACGCGAGGCGTACGTGCAAGTTACACTAGCAACAACACAACTATAATTATTATATACATATATATATATGTATATTGTACTTGAACTATACACACAGCTACTTACCGGGTATAGTGACAAGCTCGTATATTATATACAGACATGTGTATGTTTGTATCTGTAGGTAGGCGCCGGGACTGTGTTTATGTGTGGTAGTGAACTAGTTCTAATGTTTATACGGAAGGTAATAATAATTGTGATGCAACTACGACAGTTCGGTACTATAGATACGTTGTTGTCAAGGTTTTATATAC
Organism: Diaphora mendica; assembly: GCA_949125395.1. NCBI lineage: Eukaryota > Metazoa > Arthropoda > Insecta > Lepidoptera > Erebidae > Diaphora > Diaphora mendica. Next base: position 3,831,692 of record OX421331.1, on the reverse strand, counting down.
GAGATGCGAACGAAGAGAATTTGGAAATTAGAAGGAGTTTTTAAACCTTTTTAGCCGACTTAAAAAAGGATGAGGTTCTTTTAAACATATCGTTATTTTATATATATTTCTCGTGTAAAAATCCTTACTAATGTTTTATTTCATAAGTTACTCTATCTGTTACGCTTTAGAGGCTATTGCTGCACCAATTTTAATGAAATTGGTATAGAGATACTTTGATTGTTGAGGAAGGACGAGGACCACTATTTACCGCGATTACCAACTAATATGTAGGCGGAGCCGCGGGCAAACGCTAGTGTTTTATAATAGAAAGGTGCGTACGGTTTAAAGCATAATATATATCTATACTTATATTATAAACGCAAAAGTTTGTAAGTATGGATGGATGGATGTTCACATTCAATTTCTTTTAGATAGAATTCTTTTAAATCATTTAAAAGAGCGTCTGCCTGCCTCGGTAAACGGTTATCACCGTATACACCACCATATCCAAAACTAATTTTAACAATTGCATCTATATTGATAAAATTTATATTGAATGTATAGTATACTAAATTCTGCTATCTAAGTTCTATAATTTTTGTAAGTTTTCCTTTCCATTTTCATCGATTTGGGTGCCTCCACGCCCAGTAGCAATCGCTGTGGCTAAGGATCTTCTTATTTTAATATTTTATTATTACTTATTACATACAGAAACATACTAAAATAATTTGAAAAAAGTACTACAAATTTATTTTTAGTTCAAATCTTTCTTTTTCAATATCATGCGAAAACAACTCCGTACCTACCATCTGCCTCTCAATTAATTTATTGAATGAACATAGCTCTTTAAATAAAATAAAAAATACGTACTTTAATTACATCCATAACACTTTTGAGTCAAAATAAAATAAGACCATCCGATCATATCTTGTGTAACTAGTAGCTAAAAATATACACATTTCTAGTTAAGATATGAAACAATTAAATATCAACTTTTACGACAATGTTTTAAAGTTCATATTGGATTATTTCAATTAATTACTTTATTTAGTTTATTTCATACTAGCAAATTATACTGACTATACTATACTTGACTGCACGTTTGGCCTAGTGGTTTAACGGTCACCACGCCGTTTCCTACTTCGCCAAGTGTCGTGGGTTCAAATCCCACGTAGGACAACACTTTGTGTGATCCACAAATTGTTGTTCTGAGTCTGGCTGTTCTTTGTGTCCGTTTTATGTATGTTTGTAAAGTCCCCCGCGACACAGGATTTATTCCTAGTGGGGGAGTTGTCTTTTAAAAAAAAAAAAAATACCTTTGGCTCCGCCCGCGTGTAAGTTTAGGTTTCACGGTAAGAGTAGGCTATGTTCTTCATTATCATTTCTATAATCAGAAAAACTCACTAACACTCGATCGGGATTCGAACCCGATACCTCATGATCAGCAGTCACATACGCCAACCGCTAGACCAACAAGGCAATCTAAAATGTTTCGCATTTTAGAAGTATCGATTAATACAGGCTCGAATCATATACATTTGATTTGAAGTCACTCACCTAATTGAAGTTTCAAAGGAAGATAATACACGCCCGTATAGTATATCAGATTATTATTGGTGTCGTGGCGAATGGGGCCTTCATGGTGCAGTGCAGAGTTATACAACCTCTGCGTCGAATTGTGCAACTGGCAGATGAAAACTCCTGTTTGAAGCAAATGTTCTAAATTTGATTTATATAATTTGAAACTTTGATTTTTTGAATGCTGAAGAGAAGATAGACTGCAGGGGTCGTGGAGTCAAGACCTATTAGCAGTGAAATATAAATAATTGTATTCCGATATTGTAGATTCTTATCTTGCAGTAAAAACGTATAATACGTTTAGTCGTGTTGTTATTTCTCAAATTTCAGGTACATTAGTCCACTGACTACACATAACCCCCAGGGCTCGTACTTGAGGAAGTACGGGTACCACAGTATCTAAATGTCCTTAAGTTGGTAGTCCTCTTTGCCTACTTAGATGGTAGTAGTACTATTAGTACTCAAGATAGTAGAGTCACTCTGATTTTAGCACGAACGTGACACCTCGACAGGGGCGATTCTACCCTCTCACAAAAGACCAGCTTAAAATGTCAGCATGCGCGCTATCGTCTTTTGTTGGTGAGTGCGAGACCGGAGGTCCAATGATGCAGAAGCATCTTAATATGCCGCCATGTTGTGAGTCACCATGCAGCATTGTTGCATTGCCTGCGTTCGCATGAATTAATGAGTATGGTGAACACCACTCTTGGATGCCGCTCATGCCTTTCATCAGGCAGAGTAAAGTCACTTTGGCCAGCTCTCTCTAAACGGCTGGACAGATTTTATTGCAACATGATTAAGAACCAGATCTCTCGATCCAATCAAATTGCAAATAAAACAGAGTTAATTAAAATCGATGCATACATTTAGCAGTTATGATGGTTAGAGACACGCAGATATATATACAGAATGTTATACCGTTTTAATTAATTATAACATTCCTTTTTTAATGACTTAAGTGCATTGAAGTCGATAAGACCTCGGTTTTTTGCAAGGACAAACCTTAGACTATTTGTTTTTTTTTTTTTTTTTTTTAAAAAGACAACTCCCGCACTAGGAATAAATCCTGTGTCGCGGGGGACTTTACAAACACACAAATAACGGACACTAATAAAAAGTAAAAGCGCGCATGCCTAAACAATAGCGATAAAATTAATGATTCCAAGTAGGTATTGAACACGTGTGCGTAACTCAGTGTAGTTACGGGCGATACTTGCATTTGTGTGCAAATGTGTAATGTGGCCAGCGCACTGTTATAACTCCCGGGTATTTTGTGAATAATAAATAAGTAAATAAATATTACGGACATCTTACACACAACGCCGTCTAGTCTCAAGCTAAGCAGAGCTTGTGTTATGGGTACTAGACAACTGATATAAATACATAAATACTTTTTTTTGTAAATACATACATATATACATAGAAAACACCCAAACTCCGAAACAAATATTTGCAGATCATACCAACATTTGGTCGGACTCGGGAATCTAACCCGAGATCTCAAGCACAGCAGTCGCATACACTACCACTGCGCTACAGAGGCGCTAATATTGTTTCTGTTTTAATAACCAAGCATCTTTGCTTTGAATTTCCAAAAGCTTTGTTTGGTATTTTTTTATTAGATAGCTAAATAGATACGTGAATTATGTATGCAGCATACACAATTTAAGTTAATAAAATAGATACAAAGTATTGGTAAGGTCTGAGGATCACGCTTAACATTCATCAACAACCCATAATGTCCCACTGCTGGGCTCGGGTCTCCACTCAGGAGAGGGTTAAGGCCATACGTCCCCACGCTGGCCGAGTGCGGGTTGTGGACTGGCAACACAACGTTGTGGCGAAATCTGGCCGTTGGATGTTTTCAAGCCGCCCAAGGGCCTCGTACTAAGCTTAACGACTGTTAACCTACGATAACAGCCGGGACCGACTGCTTAACGTGACCTCCGAATCGCGGAGACGCTCATGGTATCATGCCACCAGTGGTCACCCATCCAGGTACTGACGCGCCGTCGGTCCTTATCCTCGGTGATTGTTTCTAATCAACTGAGCTATAGGCGCCTCTCTGCGCTTGCGCTGCCCTGTAGGGAGCCCTACTAATACTACGCCTGTCTAATTGCCGTCTAAAAATAGACTTGTACTGGACTAGGTAGGTATACATAAATATTTCGAGTCTGTATAACAAAACTTCATCGCAGAATTTGAGAAACGATGGTCTACAATACTAAATAAACCGTTAGTTAGAACTCCTGGGACCTATAGATAAATAAACTTTGTAGAAGGTATAATTACTCTCATAGATCAAAGAGATCCAGCAAGCTATTGAAGCGTGCGGGAACATTTAGCGTCGCACGTGCGTCTAGCGGTACTCAGCACTTAGCTGTCTTATATAAATATATGTTTATACCTTTACTACTAACTTGCCTTTACCTGCATCTTTGTCCGTAAGTATTAAGACAATGTTGAATAAACTATTATGTTATTGCTATTGCTATTGATTACCTTTTAAGCTATCTGTCTACTTGCAATTTTGACGAATGAGAGTGATTCATCAGGATTATTGAAGATTTCAAGTACTAACTGAAAGTTGTACTCTTTATAAAGGTGTTTATCTTCTACACCAACTTTATTGAGTTTTCTCATAGATTTTTTCGTTATAACTTTTGGGACAGTCTATAAAATGTTAGAAAAGGCATTTGTAAAAACATTTCAGTAAGTAAAGAAAAATTCATCTGCCTATGGTGATAACAAAATAATAATCGTTTTAAAAAAGAAAACCGCTTTATTAACAGTGAATCGTAAATCGCTTTTATTTGAAATATCAAAAATTTCAATTGTAAAATTCAAGTGAAATTTAAACAATCATCTTAAACCAGTAAATCCCATTTGAAATATAACTCACAAGTAAGCTTTTATTTCGTTACTCATTATTTACTTAACGAATTCAAATCGAACATTTGATACATAACTTTGATGACTAAGGTACGCAATCGATACTACACATACCGATCGTTTATTATAATTCCCTCGATATAACAAGTTATTTGAATGACAGACAAATTGCAGAACATCTCAAATTTAACCTTACCTCATCTTCAAAAGCCATTAACAGCCCGCTGCTATGCAAAGGCCTTATAAAGAAGATTTTTAACCTTAGTATACTCGTAGTAAAACTAGTGTGGCGACTTCCACATGCAACGCAAACAGAAACACACTACAGCGCCATCTTCCGAAGATACGTCAAACTACGGAGTAGCGAAGGAAACGAAGAAACTACCAATCCTGAATCGCGCAATAGAAGTTCTTACGCCGATTAGCATATATACAAGATCCCAACATCAACCGTTAGGCAGTGGCCCGCCAGGCATGATCACCTCGCCTGGTTGGAGGATCCTCCCTTTGTGTTGGAGGGACAAGACGCCCTGTTCCTAAACAACTAGTATAAGGTTTGTTTCATGTTTTGCTTCTTTTCGCAGTGCTGTTGTCTTGCATAGTTTGCTTCCTCAGCCTTGCACCACCCACGGGATGACCCACTGTGTTGACACTCTGTTTTCTTTATTCGTCACCAAATTTACTTCCAATAGTACGCCCTACCGTGGGAGAGCTACGCTTCGGCATAAACGGGCCGGCTCGACCGGAGGCCTCACAGAAAACCGGTGTGAAATAGTGCTTGCGCTGTGTTTCACCGAGTGAGTGAGGATACCGGAGGCCCACACCCCAACCCCTCCCCTTATCTCCCCCCTCCCCTTATCTCCCCCCTCCCCCAAAGGGCAGCAACGCACCTGTGACGCCTCTGGTGTTGCGGGTGTCCATGGGCGGCGGTAATCGCTTACCATCAGGCGATACGTATACTCGTTTGCCCGCCCATTCTATAAAAAAAAAACTGAATGTTATAAACCCATATTTAGTCGCGTACTAATAATACCTAATATCATACCCTTCATTTCAAATTCTTCAAAACTTTGTTCAAATAACGTTTCTTTATAAGAATAAATTGAAATTGATGATGTCGATATCCTTGGGGTATTAATTTTCCAATTTAAACGACCATGAGCGATAGTCTATTAGGAAAAGTTGAAAAGTGTAAAGGTTCCTTAAGTATGTGTAATTTAATAAAAACTTTTAAGTATGCTGTCAACAATTCAGTGGCATACTTTTAAAAGTATTGCAATTATCACTTCTTAAAACTCATTCTTATAAATTTCGTGGTAAATGCTATCAATAATTTTAGGTATATTTCTAATCTCCCTTAAATAAAGTTAGTCCCATAGGAACAAAGAGCAGTTGTGTAATTTGAATTTAGATGAAATTTATTTAATCACATGACAGTTATCATAATTTTTTCTTGTTTTTTTTTTGGTAGTACCGTAATTAAAAGTGTTCTGTTCTATAACCGTAATGGTCAAAGCGTCAGCATAGCGATTTAGTTTTTGCAGTTTCCAATGTCTTCCACTTGCATAATATAAAAAGACCTGTCACTATATTGTTACTTTTTTTTTTTTAATAAGATTCTTTATTTGCTAGAAATATGGTACAATAGAGATCTTAGGGCTAGTTTTCGTTCTTCATATTTCGCCTACTGAATTCGGCATGCAAATATACAATTATAATTTAATTATATGGATTAGCAACCACCAAGAACAACAAGTATTTTATGGTGTCTAATTAATTTTAAAAAATAAAAAAATGTCAATTGTTCAGATATTAAAATCTTATAAACTAAGTCATGTCATATATTTGATGCAATAGTCATTTCAATGTGATCATACGGATTTTATAAGTCATAAACTCATTTATGGTATAAAAACAATTATTGATCAACCAAACCCTTAATTTCTTCTGAAAGTGATTTATTGGTAGCTCTCTGATTTCTTTGGGGATTCCATTTTGCCTAAAAACATTGGCTACAACCTATACCCCACCTTTTTCTTAAGCAAGGTTGTCAATAAATAGGATCAAAATAAACTTACGTTCAAGGTAGTAGAGCCACGTTGATTTCAGTACAAACGAGCCGGCTCGACCGGAGACAAACTTAAAATGACAACGTTCGTGCTTTCGTGTTTTGATGGTGAGTGCAAGACCGAAGGTCTAATGATGTGGAAGGATCTCAATAGGCAGCCATAGAGGATAGAGGAGGATCACCATGCTCATTGTCTGCATTTGCAATGAATATGGTAAACACCACTCTTGCATTCTGCTCATGCTTTCCATCAGCAGAGTAAGTCAGGGTCATAAATTGATAAAACGTGTGGGTGCATTGTCTTCATTCACAATGAATATGACCACCACTCATGGTCACTTTTGCAGTCATAAATACACCAAGATAAACTTTAACTTTCTTCAGAAGTATTTCTTTGCTTGCTACAAAGCCATATATAATAATTACTTCTTTTCAAACAAAAAGAGTAGCTTTACAGTTAAATGACAGTTGTAGGTTTTAAAATAACAATTTCCATCTCAGTCCACAAAACAAAGCTGTTTTTGAAACCCAATCCAGTACAAACGATGGCAAGTAAAGCACAGGTGTCAGTGTTGTCCCGGTCTCTGTTTGGGCTTCAATTAAAACTAGGAATAATAAACATGGACACTCATTTACATATGCGTCAGTTGGTTCAAAGTTAACGACTGTATGGGCTATGGTAGAAGATGAGGGGACTAAAGGTATCTGTGAAATGCATTATTTTGTAAGGTTAGATTATTTGAACGAAAAATATTTTATAATATGTTATTATTATATATTATTAGCTACCAGTATGATATAAAACGCAATAAAGCGCCAGTTCTAAAAAGTGATTCAGCCACATGAAATGGAAACTTTGAATAACCACAATCTTATTAAGAAAACTATGTTAATTGAATATGCAACTGGATATAAATGAATTTAAGACATTTTAAGGCAAGGATGATGATGGAATTTATATTTTTTAGAAACTATTTTCAGAACAAAAACACATGGAAAAACATATTAATTTTCCAAAACTTGAAATTTATTCTTTTTTTTGCAAACTAATAGTAACAGATTATTTCAGGGCTACACTGTAAACATTTTCAAGTAAAAACTGTTCAACTTAATCATAATACCCGAACAGTTATTACTTTGTTACTATTGATATCATTTACAGTCAATAGATGTAGCCCTTTCAATCACTTATACCTTGTACCAAACCATAGGATTACACACAGAATTTATTGGCTACGATTGAAAATATTGTTCGTGAGTCAGTTTTATGTGTTTTCTTGCATTATGGTGATGTATGTTGATAGTGCATTATGTTCATAATGAGCCGTAAACACACGTGAGATGCAAGAAACATTAATAGTTTGTTTGCCTTGATCGTATATTCGTTTATGATTGATCATCTCGCTTCTTGATGTAAGTGGCTGACAAAAGATTAACTGCTTTGGAGTTAAAATTGAATTGAGGGTAAAACTTAGGATGGCACTGGCTTTTATAGATTTTTTACTGTAGGTGATCCATTAAGCCAAAATATGTATTATCATGTGAATTATGCAGCTTTCTAGAATGTTTCCATATATTTCCAGGAGCTTTGGCCCTTATCTTACTTGCACCTCCAACTATTGGGAGAAACATGCATCATACACCGACCCAACGAGAGTGATTCCACAGCCTTACAAGAATCTGACTGCACGGTTGGCCTAGTGGTTTAAGCGGTCGCCACGCCGCTTACTATTTCGCCAAGTGTCACGGGTTCAAATCCCACGTGGGACAACACTTTGTGAGATCCATAAATTGTTGTCCTGAGTCTGGGTTTTCTTTGTGTATGTTTGTAAAGTACCCCGCGATACAGGGTGTATATTCCTAATACAGGAGTTGTCTTTCCAAAAAGAAAAAAAAGAAATACAGATCTCCATCAATGCCTTACACAAAATACAAATCCGGTATCAAGCTTTTTTAGCTATTTTTGAGCTAGTGAGAGAGGTTACCGAAATACGAACAACAACCTCCATCCCATGCTGAAAGCAGATGGCACTCTAACTGCGGCCACATACTAATGTCTCTTAAGTTACATATGTCCATGGGGAGCGGTAGCCACTTACCATCAGATGACCTATCTGTTCGTCTACCCCTTTAACATGACAAAAAAAAATACAGGTATGCGAAATTGGCCTTTTTGAGCAACTGTAAGTACTTAATCGAACCCGTGACACTTGATGTTGACAATGGCACTATTTAATTTCTGGCATGAACATAACATCCAGTGTCTAATAAAATAATAGCTATTACGTTATTTACATAAGCCGAGTGTCATTTAGCTTCCTCAACCTATCACCTAAGGCCATATCACAATATTATCACTTTGAAGCCTATCAAAATATCAAACACTCGTCTATTAAAATAACATCTTACAACCGTAGACAAACATCCTATATATGCAGAGGACAGTATTCAAACCCGGAGCCTGGAACTTAGAACTAATTGACAATCCAAAGCTTGTCCAATAGTTTTGGCGATTTGAATAAATAGGAACGGTTAAGTAAATATTTGGAATTGTAGTCAGGTACTTGTCAGTAGAAAAGTGTTAAAATATAAGTTTTTAGATTTATAACCTACCTCTCATGGTGACAGATATCGATTACCTACTTACACATATAATATAGTATTCGTTATTTACATTCTGCGTTGTTGCATTTTCTGCATTCACAATAAGTGTGGTGACCAACACTCTTGGATTCTGCTTATGTTTTCCATCAGGCAGAGTACAGTCACCTTGGAAGACTCATATATAAAATAATCTTTACTGAAATTTAATTGCACGTATACACCGTTATTCTGCTTACATGGTACGTCAATTAATTTCGGTTCAAGTCTGATTCGCAAAAGGGGAATCGTATGAACGGTGTAAATATGAAGCACGCACCGAAAAATCATTTTAATATATTGTTGTACCTCTAGTTATACAGCGCTAGTTAACTAATAATAATAATAATAAATAAAAAGCAAACTATTATTTTGGACTGTATCCGTATATTACACGAAATAAACTTCGTTCATATTAACTTTATATACAAAAACTTATGTTCTCGACTGTCCTATCACTTCACCAGTTAATCAGTAGGAAAAACAACTCAAAGCACCCTTTTGAATATGCAAACACTGCTCCTGGCATTATCTTTGAAAACAAAACGATATGCGAAACTAATCCTTAGTGTATACAGAAATGTGTAGTATATAAGAGCATTATTTGTTTGCAGCAGTACGAGATATTATGAACATGTTTAACCAAGTAAATGTGTATTTGATTGAGATATTTAGTAAAAGATAAAAGGTTCTTTTAATGTGTGTTATTCACTGCTCTACATTAAAGTCTTATAAAAAATAAGCCCTCCGTTAACCAATACTGATTTGAAAATAGTGGCATCTTTTGCCACTTTTAGTTTAAGGTCTCAGATCGCACACACAGACCAAGAAACTACGCTACTTTTTGTCAGTATCGTACAAGTATCGACAACTTGTACGATACTGACGAAAAGTAAAGAAGAAAAGTGTGTGCGTTAACGCGTGTGTTTACTTGGAAATACGCTAATTTTTTTGCTTCAACAAGAACAAGTAGTTTAGGGTTAACTACTTCAAAATTTTAAGATTTAGTGAACCACTTCAAACACGGTGCTTGCTTTTTGCAAAAGTAAATCCATTCCTCTTTGTCAAAAAGTGGTTATCAGACTATTCAGTTAAGTGACGGCTACTATTTCTTACGAGTTTATTTTTTATTTGCTCGTGAAGTGCATATAATATGTCATCTGTAAGGCTGTAACTCAAAAATACAAGTGACGGTCTTTGAAGCGATAGTACGCGTTCTTTTCTTAGAGAGTTCTTACTTTCGGCACGCTTCGGCATGAATGAGCCTTCTCGACCGGAGTGATGCTACGGACTCGCAGAAAACCGGTGTGAAATAGCGCTTGCGCTGTGTTTCATCGAGTGAGTGAGGATACCGGCGGCGGCGGTAATTGCTTAATACAGGTGACAATTTGTAATTGTGAAAGACAAGGTATAGTGGGAAAGATGTGAAAAGTTGTTTTTTATCTCCAAGAAAATGTTTATTTTTTCGAAGCAGTAAGTACTTTAATTTTTATGTGACTCTTTTGTCCCATTATTTAGAGGTAAGGTTCTAGGGAACCGTGTAGTAGGTTTATAGAATTGGTTTAATACTATGTAAATTATGTTCATGTGGGAGTTCACAGACATGCCATCAAAATTAGCATAACGCGAGCAATGCACTTAATTTTGCATTTAGTGTTTATGTTAAATTCATTTAAAATATTAAAAACACTTTTTAAAAGTCAATGTCACATAATAATATTTCAAATACTATTTTTTTATGTTGTGTTATATTTAGTTTTCGTAACATTACTCTAAACAAAAAAATCCAAAATTAAAGCTTTGTTGTAGACTTTTCCAAAAAAAATACATATACTAATAGATTTTGCGGGCATTAACGCGATAATTTATTTAAAGGCATTACGTACCTCTGATTTGCCAGACGTTTCGACCAGGTTGCACTGGCCGTGGTCACAAGCTGACTGCGACGCGACGTCGCGTCAGCCTGTGACCTTTAAATAAGTGATCGTGTTAATTCCCGTAAAAATAAGTATATCATGGAACGCGAAAGTTTAACAGTTAGTATAATAAAATACTATCTAATAACCAAAGATTAAACAGACTATTTGTAAAGACTTTATCTAAAACAGTAAAGCAAAATATTAACCCGTCCTTCTTCACGGTTGGGTCTATTTAACCATCATGAGAAATATGTCTGTTTTAGTTTGTACAAAACTAATTGGTTATGCAAAATTGAAGTGGCTATCCAAGTCTGCCGCTCGCTGTGAAGATCTCAGCAAACACTGACTGCGGAAAATAATTGGGCTGCGAATCATAAGTGTGCTTAGTGCGGCGGATAATTTGGGCTTTGTTTGACCGGTCCTGTGCTTGGTTTTAAAATTGTACATATGCAGATTATCCTGCAATATAAGAATAAAATTCTCTACTTTTTTATATTATTTCACTCCAAAAAAGAAGAAAGGACTTAGGCTTTGTTTTATTCGGTTATCACTTCATTTTTGACATAAACTCAATCACAACAAGATGGCCTTTTGTTAAAATTTTACGTTTACTTAAGTTAAAAAAAATAGTTTAAGGCTGTGTCAGAAGCGACTGTCATTTAAAATATAAATCCAAACAGAATATCACACCGAAACATAACCCTCAAACCGCCAAATGAGTGATATTCAAACTGAAATAAAAAATGTCCGAGCCATTTAAATTTCGAATACCGTCACGACACATCAATTCCGCCCGTCATCGACGATGTCCACTATTTTTTTTATCTACTTTTTTCTGTTAAAAAAGCCGTAGAGTTATAAAAATAAATGAGGCTTCGCAAACACTGGGGCGAGGACAATAGTTAGGTCATTATTTTCGGTCATTTGGACGAGCTACGGTTTCGATTTAAGGGGAAGAGTGAGGGGGTATAAATAACCTGTAAGCGTTTGAGGGTTGAGTGAAACGTCGAGATTTTTTATTATATAATTATGATGGCGAGTGCTTTTCATAATTTAGATTAAATCTTCGAGGAGGAACAGTAATTAGTGCAATTATACCACTATGATTTTTTTGTAAATTATGTATTTTCCTTTCATATGATAAAACTTGATTAATACGTCAGTTGAACCTTGAAGTGGCTATACTCTGGTAGTTTATCCTGAAATATTCAGTTATATACAAAACACAAATATAAAAGATAAAAATCCTCATTTATCCCCCCTTCCTGGTGTTTATTTATTATTTATTTATTGATGTATTACACCACCTTCACTATCATTACAGGTTGACTTAATGCGATAGAGAGGCTAACTTATATTTCTACTTATTACTTCTATTGCTTTACAAGTGCACAAAGAAACACATATAGTAACGAAATATAAACTCAAAAAAAAACAATCCATTTTAAAACCAACAATTAAATATTGCAACTCTTTTAAGTCTTGTAGCAAATTACATTTTGCGAGTACACTCAATTGACACGAAAAATATCTAGTTCTTTGTGAACTTCGTTAACTACAAAGATAATTCGCGTAAGGGGTGCAGTCTTAAGCAATTAGTCCTGGCTACTGGCACAGCCAATAGAGGCGGGGTGTTAAGCCACTTACATTGGATACATATTATCAAAATTTAAAAAAGTACTGATCACGAAATATGTTTAATAAATAACACAAAAACAACATCTAATACGGGAAATAATTAATTAGATAATTAATAAACGGACATTCAATCTCATATCTAAAGATGATTTTGCTTATCTGAGTTCAAGTTCTGTATTGATATGTGACGTAAGGACATAATTTATATTAAAATTTAATTTATTTTTATAATTCCTGACACTCCACCACACCTCCGCTTAAATTTATAACAGTATTTAATGTTTCCCCTCCATAATCCCTTCAATTACGTAAAATTATTTGTGGCTGATCTGATCATATACCACACAGTTATATATTCAACTAGCTGACCTACGCAACCTCGTTTGCGTCCAAACTACCATCCCCCGTTTTAAACCGAAAGGGAGTTGATTTCTAAATATACATTATTAGTACACCTCCACACCATCTTTAGAGCATACATTTAAAATTTCAAGTCTCTTACTTCAAAAACATAGGATTTTCATACAAACTTCCAACCCACGTTTTACCCCCTTAGGGGTGGAGTGTCGTAAAATCCGTTCTTAGCGGATGTCAACGCCCTATAAGGAACCTACCTGCTAAGTTTCAAGTTCGTAGGTGTTGTAGTTTCTAAGATTTCGTGATTAATAAGTGAGTGGTATTTCGCTTTTATATATATAGATTAGACACATGAGAATACAAAAGTACAGGTGGCCTATAAGAATTCGGTATTAAAACCATACAAATATATACAGTTTTCCATTTCAAACATTATTTAATACGCCACTTTAATGCCGTGAACGCACAATGGTTATCAGCAATATTTGCATCAATTTCATTTGCGCACACCCTGTATCATAACATTAATTTTAATGATAAAACCGAGTATTTTTACACTTGTACAAGGGGGACTTTAAAAAGGCCTATTTCATCTATTCAAATATGGTGCTCGTAAAAATACGAAGAATTTTGCTTTGCCGCAATAAAAGGCACAATAATTGTAATTCTTTTGGAAAAAATGTAATTTTTTTTTGTAATCTGACGTTTAAATTGGTTTTCGGCAATTTTTGGTAAGAAATTGCTAGTAATTTTGACTGCCTGAAATGGTTTTCGTATGAGAAGTGACTACTTTAAATGCTGCAAATTTATTTAACTTAAAATACATATAAATAAGGCTTCTAATAATATAACAAAATAAAAGGGCAAATAATATTATATATCTAGGTACCATAATGTGAATAAATATTTCCTAAAATTGTAGGTGAAAACTTTTTAAAGCTTTTAGATAAAAAAAATCGCTAAAAAATTTGGCATATTTTTTTTTACTTTTTTTTTACACTAGAATAAATCCTGTGTCGCGGGGGACTTTACAAACATACATGAAACGGACACAAAGAACACCCAGACTCAGAACAACAATTTGTGGATCACACAAAGTGTTGTCCTACGTGGGATTTGAACCCTCGCCACTTAGCGAAGTAGGAAACGGCATGGTGACCGTTAAACCACTAGGCCTAACGTGCAGTCAAACTTTAAATTATAACTAGCTCTTAAAAGGTATGTAATAAATTTACAGAAATCTTGATAAATTGTCACAAGCTGTTTTCTTCATTTATTACTTTTAACAAAATTCCAAATAGCATAATATATTTTATTTACAAAAAAACCCAACTTCAAGAACTGGACCACGCGGGAAGAACCAGCTTTCAATTTAAAAAGAAACATCAAAATCGGTTTACCCAGTCGAAAGTTCTGAGATAACAAATATAAAAAAAAAAAAAAACTGCCAGAATTGAGAACCTCCTCCATTTTTAAAGTCGGTTCAAAATATCACATACCGCACACACACTCACACATGGATATACACACATAAATAAGTTAAATCGTATTCGGTTATTAAACGAACGAATTATTGGAGTAAGAAGTTACAAAGAATGCGGATACAATACGTCATAAAAAACTAAATAATTCAGTAATTGTTTCGACTCATTTTCTTCACTTATAAAAATCGTGCTTACGACTTAACTAATAAAGTTCACTTTAGTACAAAATGGGTACAATATAGTTTTAAAGATTTTCTGTTTTTATTGGAAATTATTATCGTGGGAAAATTCTGGTTAACTGTACCGAAGAAGCAAAAACTCATTGATTGTATTCTGAATAACAATGCAAAACGAAAGATTATAAGTTAAAAATATTTTTTTTTGTAAATATACTTAGGTACTTTTTTGTCTTTCTGTACAGACAAACCGCTGCGCTGCACCGATTTTACAAACATTTTTTTTTTTTTTTTTATGTTTAGACCTCCAAAATGACTCTACTCTGCCTGATGGAAAGCATAAGCAGAATCCACGAGTGGTGGCCACCATACTCATTGCGATTGCAACAATGCAGCATGGCGACCCACACTATGGCGGCCTAGTGATGCTTGTGCATCTTTTAGTCTAGTCAACAAGTATGGAACTTGTTGACTAGACTAATTGGGCCTCCGGTCTCGCACTCACCAACGAAACACGACAGCACGAACGCTGTCATTTTACGTTGATTTTCTGTGCGAGGGTAGTACCGCCCTGGTTGAGCCGGCCCGTTCGTGCTGAAATCAGCATGGCTCTACTACTTTTAATTTGGTATGGAGATGCTTTGATTCTTGAGGAAAGACATTGGCTACTCTTTACCGCGATATCCAATATACACGGGGGCAGAGCTCCGGGCAAAAACTAGTAACTATATAAGTCTTCCATGGATTGACAAAATAGGCATTTTTGGTATTGGGCAGCCCGCATCCATGTGCTGTCATTTTCCTCAAAACCGTACTACTTAATATTCCGTAAGACAGTATTAATCAATAACAAAAAAAGAAAATTTAAAACTTATACCCATCATACCACTACAGCGCAAAGCAACAGTCGCGTGCGCACTATCTGTAACAAATATATACTCCCATAATGTCTAACAACAACCAACCATATTTTCTACTGCATAAAGCTTAAAAATATTTGTAGTAATCATAAAACAATAGGTGTTGCTCTAGAATGCGTTTCTTTTAAATACAGTTGTTAGGTCAAGTTCAGACAGGCTAGGCAGACAATTCAACCGTGATATCCTAGGTCATCAATAATTTTAACTGTACATAATTTACAGCTTGAAGTTTTTGCTGCAATATATTATAATAATATAATATGGTTTAATTCGGTGTTAGAGGTTTTATAGACGGTGTGATTGAATAGATATCTAGCCGACGGAGGATATTAAGTTGATTTAATAAGGGGTTTGAAAATCAATATGCTGCATTGAAGTCTTTTGTGTTGTCACGACATGTATGTACGTACTAGCTGTTGCCCGCGGCCCCGCCCGCGTGTATGTTGTTTATCGCTGCAAATAGTAGCCTATGTGTTATTCTGATGATTCTATATTACTGTAAAGTTTCATCCAAATCCGTTCAGCAGTTTTTGCGTGAAAGAGTAACAAACATCCATCCATACTTACAAACTTTCGCGTTTATAATATTAGTAGGATAAAGATTATAGTTCTCCATATGTTTTGCCTAGATGTAAAAATTGATCACGTGTTATGTCTGCAATGGTGTGATTAATAGTCATTTGACGATATGAATAGGTCAACGACGATTTCATAATGTGATATGGATATTAATGTCCAGAGATATCCAGATAAAACGATGGTCGCTGGAGCCGACAAGTTTTTGAGTATGAGTTTGACCACGATGGACGATCGACTAACGACTTGAAGAAAGTGGTTGGCAGCGAACTGATGCAGACTGCCCAAGACCGGGATAGTCGGTTCCTTGTAGGTGACCTTCACTCAGCAGCGGACGCTGATAGGTGGTAATGATAGAGATGAATAAAGAAATATTTCTAATCATATTGGCGGTTATTATTACAAAATATAAAACAAGTACACTAACATTATTAACTACAAATTCTTTGGATTGCTAATATTTTTAAAATCTGTTCGTAATTCATCTCACGAACAAATCTTACACAAAATAAACGTTCAAACCAATCAAAGTATTAACAGTAAAGTAGGCAAATCATTGAAAGCTCTGGGCGATCTATAAGCTATTATTTCAGTAGATGGGAGCAATTGTCCTTATGCAACTGCGCACACGCAAGCAGCTGTTTAGACCGTGGCAATAAATTGTCTAAAAACTGAATCTAAAGCGCCACTCCTTAAGCGACAAATAAATAAAGGCGTCGATTCTTTTGAACGTTTATATTCATGATATAAAAACGTTGAACAATACATACCTGAATTAAATTTACACGGTACATCGAACATACGTGTTCGATATCAAACCATCAATTTGGTATCGTTTGGTATCGGGCAAACTACGATCACGTTCTCCTCACGTTTTGACACGATGCATAGGACATCCGCTTCGGATTTGAAACTGGTGGATCCCGATTTCGACACCCCAGTTTCGGTTGACGTGCTACTGGGAGTAGACGTCCTGGGTAGATTTTTGTTGTCAGATCGGCGGGTCTTGCAGCACGACCGACTCATGGCTGTAGAGACACAGTTGACTGAACACCACGGGAACTCAAACCCATAAAAATATTATTTTTATCACTTTAAAGGAAACTACATATTCAATACGCAGTTTACAGTACAGGTTTAATATAAAATTACTCTCCACTCTATTCTCTATTCGTCTACCAAAATATATTACTAAGTATAACGGTAACTTCATCAAGTCCCCAAAATAAGACGGCTCAGCCCATCTGTGCCAAAAGCATGGCTCTCCCATGGTCAAACCAAATAAATTGTTGGCAACTATCTATAAAATTTTCTCGTTGGTCTAGCGGTTGACGTATGTGACTGCCGATTCTCGGGTCTGGTCTCGAGGTCTTGGGTTCGAATCCCGGGTCCGGCCAAAAGTGTTAGTGAGTTTTCCTGATTTTGGAAATACTTAATGACAGCTCGAAGTTTGGAAGTTGGGGTCTGAACTCCCGTGCCTCGGAGAGCACGTAAAGCAGTCGGTCCTGCACCTGATCTCTCCCCGGTTAACCGTCCCATCGGATTTTGAGAGAGAAGGAACAGAGAGCGCACCTGTGTTGCGCACACACTTGTGCACTATAATATTTCCTGCGTAGTTGGCTGGTTTCCGTATAGACTCGCCGCCGTGACCGTTATCGGCTAGGAGAACATATTAAAATTTTACAACATTTACAGTATTCCTATTAAATCGGTCATTATGGTACTTTTCGTGAAACAATATAATAACAACTTATACAATCTTTTTTTTTACATTATTTTACTTTGTACGCGTAAAACAACCTGAACCTTAAAACCTTTAGAAGCAGTCCCTTCGCTTCGTGATTATAACGCAAATGGCACTTATAATTACATTGTCAAGGTTTGAGACCTGTTTACTGCCTATTGTCTTTGTTTCAATACAAAACGCTGTTTCAATTTTGATAAATCAATTTATTTGTCATTCACGAAATGGGTTAGAATAATTATTGAGGACCAGTTCGTGCAATTAGTAAGAATTTTGTAATATGATTGGCTCATTGTTTTTGTATATAGTTAGTATTAGATTTAGTGTTCATAAACATGAGTAAATTTCACATGTTACTACATAACATTGGAAACTTGACTGATATAAAGTAGCTACAATGAGATGAAATGAATTTGTGCGATAGTTCTAACTTCAAATTGAAGCATACCATAATGTTTCAATTTTATCAGCCCGTTGCAGTCTCCTGCTGGACATAGGCCTCTCCCAAAGAATACCACAGAGCCCGGTCAGCTGCTTTTTGCATCCAGTCACCGCCGGCCTTCTTACGCAAGTTGTCCCGCTATCTGGCGCCCCATACTACCTTTTCCAAAACGCGGTCTCCACTCCAGAACGCGCTTACTTCAGCGGTTATCTGTTCTGAGTTATATAGCTAAGACTACCCTATTGCCACTTAAACCTAAATTCATGAAATAATTTACTTAACTATAAAGTTTTTAATAAATTGATTTATTCTCTTTTGCTGATTTTTAGACGTGTAAGTGCGAAACACAAGCATTTTCTAGTGCTTACATGTATTTATAACTATCCTAGGTTTCCAGCACGTTTAAACGACTGCACGAATTCAGTACCATAAAAAGTATCTGGATGATCGAGCTTTGCTATTTTTCCCGAACACACTACATACTACATTTCATGAAAATCGTTGGAGCCGTTTCCGGGAAAACTCATTTAAAGGTAAAGGTAGATGTGTCAATAACTGATGGGACAATAACTTTCGTCCACGACTATCAATTTAATTACTCACTCTGTATTTAGAGCTTTGTTTCTGATAGTACCATTTCCAAATAAAGATGGTACGAGAATTTCTTTATTTGGTTATAAACATTCCTCACATCGCCTTTAAAATAGATGAACAATAAATAATTTTGTTGGGAGTTCAATCAAAATTAATGTTCTCGTAAATATTAGATGCCTTTTGTCAAATCTCAAGGGGTTCAGTAGTTCGTATGTTTGAGTAATAAAATCGATCAGTACGGGTATTGACATAAATACGGCTACACAGACAGTTATTGTGAAGTTAAGTGTGAAGTCTCTTGACAGTTTATCTGTGCATTCGTTCTAGTAAACTTATTTATGATGTGTACTTGATTGGCTTTCGTAAATTAGGTATAAACTTATGTACTTGTGACTTGAAGCTGACTTACATGCGTACGACGTTCTGAGGCTTACATATTTAGTTTCCGTAATACGCGTTATATAGTTATAATATTATATTTGTCCTACTTATATAAAGGTAGCAAAATCCAAGAAAACTGTATGGAGTTTAATAACCTTTATTTAAAATCTCTATCAAAAACAAATATTTATATTGCTTTCGGCAATAAGGCCGCCCTTTGTACATTATATATTTGTCATTTTCTGTACTTTCTTGTAAAACTGTAATACGGTGTACAAATAAAGAATTTTCTATCTATCTATATATCTATTTGATCAGTGAACCTACCTGTCATGTCATAGGGTGCCTGAGCTTAGGCACTAGATGGACTAGTCTGTGCGGGACCGGGTACAAATCTGCTCGAGAATTTAGGTCGCACCAAATTACAGTATTTATAGATCGTGGAAGTAGAAGGTAAGGCAGCACTTGAACTGACGTTCCAGAAGAAGTATGAAAATAGTAAATAGTAGCAAAATGAGTTACGATAACAAACAAGCCTTATAAACATCCATTCCTTTGAATTAATAACTAGAATACAGGCAACAGGAATTCACCTAGTGAGTGTGTATACCGGCGGCCCATACCACCAACCCCTCCCCCCATCCCTATTCCCATCCCGTCCATCAGGTGATATGTCTGCTCGCTTGCCCACTATTCCATAAATAATCACAAATTTTAACAAAAAAAAACGACTTCAATCTAGACCAAATTTAAATGGAACCACATGGGAAGCACCAGCTTTCAAATAAAAAAAGAATCATCAAAATCGGTTCACCCAGTCGAAAGTTATGCTTATGAGGTATCAAACATAAAAATAAAATAAAAAAAACAGTCGAATTGAGAACCTCCTCCTTTTTTTAAGTCGGTTAAAAAGACAGGCAAACACAACAAAAAATCTTATCTTACAAGACGATACTGAAATACCTAGAAGTAAATATTTTCAAATTTTCCACTCCAAAACTCAGATCTGTCAAATAATTTTGATGTTTTTGTAGTGTTAGTATTTACGTAGGTTACTTAAAACATGATATCAATGGACAGTTCAGTCAGTTTCTTCATCAGCTAATGACGTGATCGAATCTGGTTTTATGTAGTTACGTGATAACAGTGACTGTGTGTCCTTTTCTAACTTTTTTATTAACCGACTTCTATGTGTTATCGCGGATAACTTCGTCGTTTATGAACCGATTTCGATGATTCTTTTTTTAATGGAAAGGAGATATCCCAACGGTGGTACCATGATAAGGACACTAAGATCTGATGATGGCATCCAATAGGAATCGAGACGAACCTTGAAGTCTGTTTTTGTTTTTGTTAAAATTTTACTTGTTATCAATCGACAAAAATGTTGTTTTAGCATCTAACAGACTTACAATGATATTTAGTTAAAATATGTCATTCCATGACTTGCTATTTCTTATTACGTATTATGTACTAAATTTGAAACTAACAAACTTCCATACACCTGTTGATTACTCATTTTACCCTCTTAGGTGTAAAAAAAAACAAATAAAAGAAAAAAATATTTCTTAGTGGGTGCTTACAACATAAAAAAACACTACCTGACAAAATATCAATAATTTTTTTAAAGATTAGATAAGTTTATTTGCATAAAACATGTGTTAACAAGATGTCATAGTATCAGTTCAGTACTTAAAAAAATGTTTTGCCATAGCTGGCGAACAATTTTTTTATAATAATAAAAATGTCATGTCGTCGTGGTTTATTCTATGGGTTGTTGAATCAGTGGGTTTGACTGACTGATTGATTCAACTGGGCAAGTAATTTTGTATGTGATTTAGATGTACATAATTGTGTAATTTAATTGTCAAGATCTCTATTCAGTGAAAAGTGCGTCACTAATAAAACACACGATTGAATAGTAACTTTGTGAAAACTGACTGTTTCTAGATTAGCTGAAAGTTATATAGAAGATAAGCTTAATCCAACTGCCAGGTGATTCCTACCAAATTAAGTCGATTGTTATTTCGCAACATTGTAACGTCACCCGTAAAATTAACACCCTGCTAAAATAAGAAGTCGTCAGTCTTTGTCACCCTAATCATTATACCTATTATCTTAATCTCGAAGTCGAATAATAAACAGACTTTAACTACCAATAAAATATTTAGGAGCTTCTTTCACCCGGACTTTTTAGATCGATGGGAAGACCACGTTTTTTGAGACACAACAACCAGTATAACTTGATCTCTTACAACTCCAACATTGAGGAATTGTCCTTTTGAATTTATTCTGTAGTATTAGGCTCAAGGGTTCTTCTTAAGTGGTGTAATAACACAAGATCTTTTTATGGTACTATTTTAAATATGGCATCTTAAAAGCCGGCTTTACAATTTATGGCGACTGTAATTTTTTGGTGGAAGACAATGGTTTTAATTATGTACGGTATAACTACTGTTAGTAAAACGTTGTTTAATGACCTTTTGGGATTTTCTGATATTATTCAAACGGCGAAAGCGTGAGGTTGTAAATATTTCGCTTTATGACGTCATCAGATGTTACGTTGTTATTTTTGGGTTTTAGGTATAATGCTATATTTTTTTATGTTTTTAACTTTCTGCCTCGCACAACAAAACTGTGGAATGAACTGTCGGCTGCGGTATTCCCGGACCAATACGACCTTTAAACCTTCAAGAAAAGAGCGTACCTACTCCCTCTTAAAAGGCTGGCAACGCACTTGTGACACCTCAGGTGTTGCGGGTGTCCATGGGTGGTATGGACGGTAATCGCTTTCAGGCAATGCGTCTGCTTGTTTGCCCACTATACCATAAAGAAATACCAGAAATAGAAAAATTCTGATATATTTTGTGTATTTGAAGTGTCAATTGGGCCTGTAACCTTAACTCTCTCCTGAGAGGAGACCCGAGACCAGCAGTGGGACATCATGGGTTGTTGATGTGATGATTGGTCCTCCGGCTATTGATTCTGACTGCTGAACCGGTGAATTCGATTTCCACTTGAGAGACTGGAGGCCCAATGCTGCATCATTGGGCCTCCAGTCTCTCAAGTGCATCACTAGGCCGCCATTGTGTGGGTCAATATGCTGCATTGTTGCATTGTCTGTATACGCAATGAGTTCGGTGGATTCTGCTTATACTTTCCATCAGACAGAGCAGGCTCATACATAAAAAATGTGATGAATACGATCATTGGCTCTGGGTCTGGGTGTTACATATTTACGGTGTGCATGTATTTAGATATCTACAAGTATGTTTAGTGATCATCATCAGCCTATCGCAGTCCACTGCTGGATATAGATTTCTCCAATTTTTTACTTTGACTGCACGTTTGGCCTAGTGGTTTAACGGTCACCACGCCGTTTCATACTTCGCCAAGTGTCGTGGGTTCAAATCCCACGTAGGACAACACTTTGTGTGATCCACTAATTGTTGTTCTGAGTCTGGGTGTTATTTGTGTCCGTTTCATGTATGTTTGTAAAGTCCCCCGCGACACAGGATTTATTCCTAGTGCGGGAGTTGTCTTTTTAAAAAAAAAATATATATTGCACGCCACTTAGTTCGATCCTCGGCTCCTCTTCTTCTGTTTAGTGATAGTCTAGTTAAAATAGCACAGGCTTTGCCTGATTTGCGATTAGAAAGTCGTGTGTTAGGGCTCCCATACATAACTGCGAATTCGCAACGCATAGCAAACATCTGCGAGCTCGCACGAATGCACCGCAAAAATTTCACGCCACATCGCATCGCTTCGCATTTATTTTTGGGAGCCCTTAGATGTATCCAGCTATAATGTGTGATGAGTATTCTAAATAACCCGGTGTTTAAGAGTAGTTTATCAATAAAATCAGTTTTTTGTAATACTACAATAAAATTCAAATGAGTTGGTGCATCATCATTTTAATTATTGTAAAATTATACTTCATCAAGACACATTTGTTGTTAAAAATAATCTTCAACTTTGTACCATTAAAACTCTTAAAAGCTGTTATTCTTATAACAATTTTTTTTGGTAATTTACAATTAATAGAGTGTTTGCCAGAAAGCCCAAAAACTGAACACAAGATAAAAGTACATTTTGTGTACTGTTATATTTTTTGGGAAACCCAATGAACACTAAACAAATATACCATTAATGAAACTAGTGTTGAATCAAAGTAAATTCAAAATTACTATCTCATGAGTGATTATCAGTTAATTTGCTAAATTCTCTTCACTACATATCTTAGCCTAAACAGCAGACACCGTAACAAGAACCGAACTCCTGTGAAAACACATAAAATGCTTAAAATAAAACACCCTATGCGTAATATGTCAAGAGCGAGCAATAAAGAATGCTTAAAGACGCACCATGTATAATTGTCAGTGTTAAACCTCGTAATGGTTGTATGTGAGTGTTTTATTAGTTGGTAATAAAATTTGAAGAGATACATTACGTTTTAGATGAAAATATTTTGTTTGGATGATTCAATATATTCAAAAGCAGATTATTTTCAACGAGGCTTTTGCAAGAAATACAACGATTAATATCTTATATTCTAACAAAGCAAAGGCAACAAACCCCGAAAATGTTCTACCTGCTCGTAAATTATCAAGAATAAACTCGTGGAGAACAGTCATGCATATCTCTATATTGTTCTACAAGTATCTTGTATAATAAAGGTATCAATCAACTTGGATAATCCATACGATAAGTTCCTCAGGAAGGGGACTTTGAGCTACTATACATTACATATACCTATATGTAAAGGCAGCAGAGCCACGCTGATTTCAGCACGAACATGCCGGCTCGACCGGGGCGGTACTACCCTCGCACAGAAAATCAACGTAAAATTACAGCGTTCGTGCTGTCGTGTTTCGTTGGTGAGTGCGAGACCGGAGGCCCAAATAGTCTAGTCAACAAGTTCCATACTTGTTGACTAGACTAAAAGATACAGAAGCATCACTAGGCCGCCATGGTGTGGGTCTCCATACTGCATTGTCTGCATTCGCAGTGAGTATGGTGACCACCACTCTTGGATTCTGCTTATGCTTTCCATTGGGCAGAGTAGAGTCATTTTGACGAGCCATACATTTAAAAAAATGTAGATAAAAAAATTGACAGACGGTTTCGTTTAACTTTTTTTTTATGGAATAGCGGGCAAACGAGGAGACGTTTCGCCTGATGGTAAGCGATTACCGCCGCTCATGGACACCCGCAACACCAGAAGTGTCACAAGCGCATCGCCAGCCGCCGGGGCATAGGGAGGGGGATAGAGGGAAGGGTTGGAGTATGGGTTTCCGATATCTTCACTCACTCGGTGAACCACAGGGCAAGCGCTGTTTCACACCGGTTTTCTGTAACTTCAAGGTTTCTTTCTCTTTGCAGTGGTGGTTGTTCTGCATGGTTTGCTCCCTTGGTTGACATCTTAAGATACCACGGTAACATTATTTTTTATGTATGGCCCGCCAAAATGACTCTACTCTGCCTGATTGAATGCATAAGCAGAATCCAAGAGTGGCGGTCACCATACTCACTGCTAATGCAGACAATGCAGGGTGGCGACCCACACCATGGCGGCCTAGCGATGCTGCTGCATCTTTTAGTCTAGTCAACAAGTATGGAATATTCTTTATTCATCAACACACGGAAATACAATACTAGCTTTTACACGCGGCTTCGCTAACGCAGACTTTCATTAGCCTGATTTACCCCCTTTGGGGTGGAATTTCAAAAATTCCTTTTTTAGTGCTCACTTACGTTATATAAAGAACCTACATGCAAAATTTCAGGATTCTAGCTTCAGCGGTTTGGGCTGTGCGTTGATCTCTGGGTATGTCAGTCAGTCAGTCAGTCAGTCACCTTACTCTTTTATATTTATAAATAGATTAGCAAAAATAAATCCGTGGAAAAGTCAAGTAGATATCTAAGTAATATTCTAGTAGTATTCCTCTCCTAACGACAGCTAACTATCTCATTAAAGCCCATGATAAAGAAGTGTAATCATTAATTAATCATTTATACTTAAACCTACTAAAGACGAATCTATTGTAAACTAAGTAGGAAGGAACTAAAACTCAAATCGGTTAACCATAATAGACATCAGGTTAAATTCCTCAATAATATTTTGGAATTAAATGTAACGTTAATAATGGTACCTGCATGGGAAAATATAAATAGGATTCAATCACCATGGATCATTAGATTAATGATGTCCACATAATCGAATGTCCCATGCGATACTATTATTAAGATTTTTTATAGATTTTTACCCTTGGAGACCCTTACTTTCTCACATTTAGTTGTTTTTTTCATTTTCGCTATTAGGGTGTTAAACAAGCATATTTGATACCTTCTGTTACTTATCAACAGACTTATAAAAATTGTCTACAAAACGGCAAAGATACCTGATTGTTCTTTTAAATTTTAAAACATAAATGTTCCTGCATTGGGCTTTCGTACACGTATGTAGATCTCGACATCTGAATGTTTTATATCAACAGCCTTTGACAGTGCATTGGACACAAACTTCTCTTTAGAAAAAAGGTTTTTGTCGTATTATACTTCTTTTTTATGGAATAGGCGGGCAAACGAGCAGACGTATCGCCTGATGGTAAGCGATTACCGCCGCCCATGGACACCTGCAACACGGGATTGGGACGGGAACAAGGGATTGGGGTATGGCCTCCGGTATCCGGCCATCGGTGAAACACAGCGCAAGCACTATTTCACACCGATTTTCTGTAAGGTCGTGGTATCACTCCGGTCGAGCCGGCCCATTCATGCCGAAGCGTGGCTCTGTCACGGTTAAGCTAAGCTACTAAGCCATTGGAGAGGCCTATGTCCAGCCTTTTTTTAATGATATCTTCCTGCGTAGTTTGCCTTTTATGACAAGTACGGGATAAAGGGGGAGGGGGGGTGACTCTCTGTATTCTAAATCCGTCACAACACGTAGAAAATATAGCTTTCCTATAAACTTGCTATTCAACACTACATTATACAATTCGAACCAGTACGTCCTAGAATAAGCACGTTCAGTCAAACAGACAAACTTCAGCTTGATAATTTTGTTATATGTTGAAATATTTTTAACACGCTTTTATTAGCTTGACCAGTATGTATGTTTAGATGTAACAAAATCTTTTAACTTCATTTTCACCTACTTCTAGGCCGATGACAATTTAACAATGTGAAAAAAAACGAAAAAATAACAAATAGATTTTTTTTAAAACAAACTAAACAGACACGCTTTTGTAAATATACCAAACTAAAAAGTAGAAAATAAATTACAGTTTAAAAAACTAAAAAAACACGCTTTAATAGCAATCGAGCTAAAAAGTAGAAAATAATTTTAATGTAAAATTGTGGGATGCTTTCTGAAAATGTTTCAATAATGTCACCCCACGCTTTTTACATTAAAATTATTTTAGTTTTAGAATTCTAGAGTAGTAAGCCACGCTGATTTCAGCACGAACGGGCCGGCTTGACCGGAGTGTTACTACCCTCGCACAGAAGATCAACGTAAAATGACAGCGTTCGTGCAGTCGTGTTTCGTTGGTGAGTGCGAGACCGGAGGCCCAATGATGCATAAGCATCACTAGGCCGCGATGGTGCGGGTCACCATACTGCATTGTTTACATTTGCAATGAGCATGGTGACTACCACTTTTGGATTCTGCTTATGCTTTTCATCAGACAGAGTAGAGTCATTTTTCCAGAACCATACATAAAAAAACATATCCTACTAATATTAAAAAAGCAAAAGTTTGTAAGTATGGATGGATGGATGGATGCACGCAAAAACTACTGAACGGATTTGGATGAAACTTTACAGTAAAATAGCTTATACATCAGAATAACACATAGGCTACTATTTGCAGCGATAGCCGACATACACGCGGGCAGAGCCGCGGGCAAAAACTAGTTAATACATACGTTAACTTATGTCTTTAATATGTATAACTAATAACAGTTAGTCACATGATATTGGACAAACACAGGATATGAGGTGACATTAGTGTAATGTAACTAAATGACTCATTGGAACAAAAAAGGTATTACATTAAATGACTGACCATCGATGTTTCCGGTATGTATTGTTATTTAAACCTCAACAGATTTTACTTATAGAAAGATCTTAACTGATTCGTAATTTGGACTTATTATCTTTTTTTTGTTTGATACTTGTCCATAACTACTTACGTACTTACTACTACTAACTACATACAATGTAAGAAATCTACCGACTCATGCACATCTCCTGGAACTACATATTGGATTCACTAGAAAATAGAAAATACAAAGTTTGACATTGTGGGCCTATCGGAAGTAAAACTGTGGAGAGAAAAAGTCTGGTGATCTCTGAAGGAGGCCTTCACCCTCAAGTAGAGGGGTTCACTTTATTAAAAAAAAACAAAATATAACCATACTATTTTTCGTTTTTATATCCTTTATTAATAAGATTTTTATTTACAAAAATCATGTCGTAATAGACGTCAAATTAAAGGCTTTTTTAACCGACTTCAAAAAAAGGAGGAGGTTCTCAATTCGACTGTACTTTCTTTTTCTTTTTTTTATATTTGTTACCTCATAACTTTCGACTGGGTGAACCGATGTTGATGATTCTTTTTTTATTTGAAAGCTGGTGCTTCCCGTGTGGTCCTATTAAATTGGAATAAAGGTTCAAAAATCATGACGGGTTATCTGAACATTGCTGTATTTAGACAAAATAGTTATTCGCTCTCTTCCATTTCAATGTATTATTACTATAGTATTATTTACACAGGCTGTCTCTGGATGGTCCAGTTTAAAATGTATCATTTGGGTACTATATCTACCACTAATACGTAGAAAAGATACTATCATTTTATTTTTATTTTTCTTTGCTAACAAATTATCAATAAGTTTATTTATTGCATTTTCCTTGTATCGTATTTCGAACTTTCCTAATGTAATCGAAAATATGCCTTTCAAGTTTCTAATCGAATATTATAAGAAAAAATATAGTATCGCGTTGTACCACATCTTTGAATGTTATGATTGATTCGATTACCAAGGCGTACCCAAATTTATTCGAATCGTTAAACTGAGCTAAATAAAGATCTGTTATTTTAGCGCTTTCTGTCGAATTTCGGTGAAACACGCGATTTGAACATTAGTGAGCGTACATATTATTGATATCATACAACGTAATGAAAATTCAAAAAATCCTTCAGCGGTTCAATTATAGACTATAGAGAAAAATCCGATCGTCTAGAGTCTAGAGATACCCTATGATAACAAGAGAAGACCTTGGCGAGTTGAAGTACTTGCACGACGAGCATCTGAACCAGCGGTCTTTGAAATTTCATTTTTAACATCAATGTTTTCCAACTTTAAAGTATATTTGAGAATTCTTTGATTTTAAGTTGTTTATGGCTTTGTTTTTAGGGTTCCGTACCGAAAGGGTAAAATGGGACCCCATTACTAAGACTACTGTCCCTCTGTCTCTCACCATATCATTTATCTCATGAACCGTGATAGTTAGACAGTTGAAATTTTCAGAGATGATGTATTTCTGTTGCCGCTATAACAACAAATACTAAAAAACAGAATAAAATAAATATTTAAGGGAGCTCCATACAACAAACGTGATTTTTTTGCTCGTTTTTGCTCGATATTGATAACAGCAACAGGTAGACGGTTGAAATGTGTAGAAAATGGTACGGAACCCTTCCTGCGAGAGTTCACCACATACTTTGCCGATTTTTTTAAATATTTTACTGAGTTAGGCTATTTACTTAATATAGTGCATTAAGCCTACCTAAATCGGCAATTATGGGGTACCTTAGTCTGTACTTACTGTAACAAAGATTAAAGTTCCACACATTTTCGGCAAGTGATTTTTTGTATTAAGTGATGTGATGTGTCTTTGTTCATATTCGGGCAATTTAGAAATATAAGTATCAACGCAATTTAAATTGACGGCTATCAGATATGATTCAATGTGTAAATGTAATTTGGGCAACGGTGTCATGAGTGTTTTTGGAAGTAATTTTTATTTCCAATAACCAAAATTATTGGCACAAAGTCATTTATAAACTGGTACAGAACCTCAACTTTCTCCATACTTCATCTACCTGCGCATTCGAATTTTAATAAATTTCTTGACCTACATGACGTATTCATATAAAAAAATTGGTTTTGTATTTTTTTTCCTCAGACTGTGCTATAATATTTAACAAATTTTGGTTTTAATTTACAACATGTAAAGTGTATATGTATGTATATGTATTAAAGATTCATTTCTATGAAATTTCAGATTTTGTTACAAGGAAATTTTAAAAAGGGGGCAAAGGAAGGGACAAGACACCTGATAAATATTGACTACCTCTGCTCATGATCGTCATACTCACTTCTAAATCATGAGTGACTCATATGTGTGTGAGAATGAGTTACCGGTGGGAGTACACTCTTTATATTGTTTTAAGCTTTCATGGTCAGTAACATTAAAATAGAAATCTGCGGGATTGCTTACCTTTTTGTTAGTGAGTATCCGATATTTCGGCGCTGTTGCAAGCACCATGATCACGGAGTAACTGAAGATCTTGCGGGTGGGATGTTATTGGCAGACATATCGGTCTACCCTCTTTCGCAGTCTTTTACTACGATCGCCTCCGGTACCACTATTCACTAACTCACTATTCACTTGTAATTGTTCTCGACACACAACACTAACAGTATCTGACCGCGAAACTATATTTTGTTGGTTACGCTGGTTTTTGCACATTCGAATCACAGGATTCCAGACATTTGACAATTTGAACCCATCCTCACGATTGAAATTTTTGTGTTTAGTAATTTCAATCGCTTCCCTGACCTATCTAGGTATGTACTGGGGTTCTGTCGTAATTATCTGTGGGTTATACACTCTTTACTTGGAAGTATGGAGGTCGTATCGGTCCGAATATACAGAAATATTGCAGACCACTGCAGGCGACATTTACCGCAGCACTAATTGCTATATTATTTCAAACAATTGTCTTCTTCCGTTCGTTTATATTGAATTTTTTTATGTATAGATGCGGACTGCCCAAGTCCGGGATGGTTGGCGTTGGTTTTGGGGGAGGCCTTCTTTCACCAGTGGACGGTATGAAGATGAAGAAAGCGAGACCTCCATATATTTCTCTATACATAGGTATTATTTTATCTTCACATATTTAAATAGACTAGTGATGCTCAGTGGTCGAAGTTAATTCATTTTTTACAAGCTTTTATTTAACTTGCAATGTATGATGATGCCATAAGGCGAAACCGGTCAAGTGTTAACAAAAATAAAATAGTGGAATAAGTACAAGTGATTTTAATTCTACAATGTATGTTTGTATGTTTGGGCGAAATCTTGCAACTCAATTTTGAAGCAGATTTCTTGAACTGATTTTGCTGAAATTTTGCAAGCAATTATGTCATGTTGTGTATGTATGTTATATATTATTATAATGACATGGAGCTGATCTGATGCTGGAGCTGGAAGGTGGCCATAGGAACTCTATAAAGAAACGTCGCAACAACATCGAGTTTGGACTCGTATTATTCTTTTTAGGGCATTCCAATAAAAGCTTGTTGTTAAAAAGTTTTTTTTTATTTAATAAAATAATATTTTAATTTTTAAGCTTTATACCTTAGACCAAAAAAAACTTATTGATCTGAGTTTTTACACTCTTCCCCCATATAAACTTTACTGTGCCAAATTTCATTTTTTTTTTTTTTTTTTATGTATGGCCCGCCAAAATGACTCTACTCTGCCTGATGGAAAGCATAAGTAGAATCCAACAGTGGCGGTCACCATACTCACTGCGAATGCAGACAATGCAGTATGGCGACCCACACCATGGCGGCCTAGTGATGCTTCTGCATCTTTTAGTCTAGTCAACAAGTATGGAACTTGTTGACTAGACTATTTGGGCTTCCGGTCTCGCACTCACCAACGAAACACGACAGCACGAACGCTGTCATTTTACGTTGATTTTCTGTGCGAGGGTAGTACCGCCCCGGTCGAGCCGGCCCATTCGTGCTGAAATCAGCGTGGCTCTACTACCTATAAAACCCTTCGGTTCGCATAATTTTCTTAAAAAAGGGTACAAAGTTTTTACTTTCCATTTTACTGCATACAAAAAAGATTAAACAATATTATTTGAAGAGGAAACAATGAAATTTAGTCTTAAGGTAAAAGAGGGACGGTAAGACATTACAAAAAAGTACAAGCTGGAAAACATGACCCAGTCTCTTGAAGCAAAATCAATTGTTGAATATATTCTGAGCCTTAACAAAAGCAATTTTATTTAACAAAACATCGTACTTCGTACCATAACTAATCTCTGCAACACCCTCATTTTGCGTAACAGGTAGAAATGTTCGACAACCCTAATAATAAATTAGTTAAGCAAAACTAAATTTTAAGACACTTAACTCAAGGTTCAAATCAACTACATGGGTCAAGCTTAACCTATACTTTCTGCTAATCTACTGACAGTGACTAACAAAGTTATGCCAACACCTCTTTAGAGAAAAATAAGCTCTATTTTGTTTGTATTAAGACTTCGATATGTGTAACTAAATGTGGTTCCATTTTTTGCTCATTTTTGACCTACTAGCAGAGTTTTGCACCAAAAAAAAGCTTTTTGTGTAAAGTGCACGTGTTCGGGATTGAAAGTTATTGTTGCATTGCTATTGTTGATATTTTATAGTATATCGAAGGGTTTAAACCACCTTACATTGGTGTAGTCAAGGGTAGAACATTGAATATTAGTTACTGTACTTTTGTTTATTTTTTTTTCTTTCATATAGCATGGTGACCCACACTATGGCGGCCTAGTGATGTTTGGGCATCATTGGGCCTCCGGTCTCGCTCTCACCAACGAAACACTACAGCACGAACGCTGTCATTACAAGCTTTTTATTAACTTGCAATGTATGTATGTATGTATGCTTGTATGTTCGGGTGGAATCTTGCAACTCAATTTTGAAGCAGATATCTACAGTCGAGGTTAGTAATTTTATGTAAATAGAGTATAACCATATTACAAGAAAGCATTCATATAAATTAGACTCTTAACTTAAAAAAAGAAGTTATAATTTTGTATTAGTATAACTAAAGTGACCATTTTTTTTTTCGTGTCAAAGCGGGACGCCTATGGAATTTTGTATATTTAATATGCTTGAGAAACATTTGTTTTCGTTCAACAGTATCTGTGTTACTGTCTGGAATGATGCAGAGATTAATATTTACACAAATCAATAAAATGCTATAAACAATTTATATAAGTCTCTGTAGATTGACTTGTGTGTGCAAAACAAGTTTCGCAAAATCAATAAACATTTCATGGATAAACATCTATTTGAAGCTTTAACATCAGATCTCGGTGTTAAAAGTTGCCGAATACTAGTTCTAACTGGTTATTGAACAAAGGAATCTGACGGTATATATCTAGGTTGATTGAACGACAATTTAGGTTTTATCCTGCGATCTAGGTTTAGAATTGTTTACGTTTCACAGCTGTGCTTTATCGTGGCGCTTTTACGACGAGTTTACGAGTGATAATTCATCACATTATTTTCTGATTCAATGATAGTCCGAGTTGCAATTTTTGTATTGTGACTATGTTGTCAAATAAATTTACATTGAGAATATATACCAGCAGAAATAATATACAAACAATACTTAGACTGTTGAATTATGGTTTTATCACAGACTAGGCTTGTTTAAAAAGAAATTATTATTTTGAAAGATATAAAATTCCCTTAAAGTGACTGAGGTTTGATTAGAAGGCTGGCATAAATATAAACGTTGTGATAACGAGGATAGCAAGCCTTAGGACAATTCTTGTAGGCTATATTCAGAACAAATTCAAGACATATTTGACGAAAAGATACGTACGACTAAATAAATAATTGTTTTTTTTATGGAATAAGAGGGCAAACGAGCAGACGTATCGCCTGATGGTAAGCGATTACCGCCGCCCATGGACACCTGCAACACCAGAAACTCCGGTATCACTCTGGTCGAGCCGGTCCATGCATGCCGAAGCGTGGCTCTCCCATGGTAAATAAAATAAAAAATAAAAATAAAAAAGCCTTTTATTCCATGCAATTATACCTTATTTATACAATATTAATTTTCTAAATGATACGCTTAGATTTAATATTATTTTCTTATACTAAAATATGATTATTATTTATATTATTATATTACAATTCAATTAAATTCAGTCATGCGTAAATCAATTATTATATTATTGTTATCAATTATTATTATCAATGTTATTTTTAAAATTTTTATGCATGGACCCCTCTCAGGCGAAGGCCTCCTCCAAAGATTTCCAATTATCTCTATCTCTAGCTACTTTAATCCAATGTGGTCCGGCGACTTTTTTGAGGTCGTCCTCCCAGCGTGTGTATGGTCTACCAACACGTCGCATGCCCTCAGGGCCGTCCCATGAAGTAACTTCAGATGTCCATCTCTTATCTTTCAGGCGTGCTACGTGACCAGCCCACTTAAATTTTAATCTTTGAGCATATTTGAGCGCATCTACTGTTTTGGTTACACTTCTTATTTTTATTTATTATATATATTATCATATTGGCTCTCCCATGGTAAAACTATAAAAAACTATATGAACTACAGAGAACAGGTATCGAATGTGAGTCCAGTAAATATTTTAGACAAGTCAAGAAACTTTCGTAGCACTTACAGTGTTACAAGTCATCCAAAAGCATTCCACGTACATCAATATATTTTTGAAACCTTTGTTTTTTACAGTGAACAAAATTGACAAAATTTTATTACAATTACAGTGCGGGCTGCCAGCAAAGTAATAAATACTGTAAGGCTGTGTTCTTGGCAGACCCAGCTCACTTACATAAAAAGTGTCAATTTATTTTAAGCAACGTAATGTACGTGTAATGTACTTCTATTGTCAAAGTGTTGTAATACCCATAGTCCCTAAAGGAATCGTCTCACTTCTATGCATGTTCCTCTGACCTCTGATCCGATGTTTACACAGCTGCGTGCTATATTGTGGGTCGGATTAGCGCATAAGATCGGCGTGGGAGTGAGCTCCAAATTCAACGAAGCTTGTTTGAATTTCGATTTATTTTTCTTCAGATTTTTCTTGTTTTTTTTTATTTGTAAAACAGCCAGTTAAAAGATATGAGTATTGCTTTAGTATGTTTGCGTTATTATTTTATTTTTCAATTTCATTTATTCTTTCTATTTACGTATCGAAGAAATTGTATAAACAAAAGGGAGCTTAATTTTCTACCAATTCTTTATTAAAATAAAGAATTGTTGACAAATAGACAATGTTAGGGCAAAATCATGTTGTGTTACAGAAATTAGTAGAAAAAAGTATAATGTACATTATTCAAACTACTACAAATATTCATTTGTACTACGTACATATGTATTAGATAATACAAATATTTGTATAAATGTACAAACATGTATTTTTTCTTATCGTTTAATTACTCCCACACGTAACTGCGATGCGATGCGGCGTGAAGTTCTTTACAGTGCATTCGTGCGAGCTCGCAGATATTTGCGATGCGTTGCGAATTTGCAGTTATGTGGTGGAGCCCTTAGCCAGTAGCCAACATTCAGATAAAAGCAATGCAGCTAAAAACAGCCAGTTCGACTCTACAATACTCGCTATCATAGTCAGTCGGTTTCTAGACTGAATTGTCAGCAACAATTTACATACAAAGTCCGGCCCTTATAATTACGTAATCACAGTCAATGCAATAATTTCATTACTCTTATCTCACATTTCATAGTTTATTTCAATAACAATAACTCACTCTATCTTACTTGTCTAATAGCTCTGTTATCAGTTAATGGTTTATGTTTTTTTAATATATTTTTTTTACGTAACCGCGAAGAGGTCGGGTTTACGATGAGGGTTTTGCGTTGTATTTTGTAGGCGTATGGTAAGGACACCAGTTGTTGTCCTAGCTAAGTCATTTTTTTATCTTTTAAATATACCTAGTGTAATAAACATTGAAGTGATTAAAGTGATCAGAAGAGTCACTTTCACTATTTTGGATTTTAATTGTAATGCTTTTGCTGAATGACTTCATTTGGCTTTATTTCAGTACATTAATCAATGTAACGTCAATATATTATGTATTTAATTTCAAGTAACAATAATTTATAATAATTTCAGTATTAAATTACCATAAAAAAACTTTATTTGTAAAATATTAATTAGTAAAGAGGTTAGGTAGTCTAGATATCATAGACATTAAGGGTTAAAGCTATTAAAATATAGGTATTATCTACACATAATAGTGCCGGTAAACCCCTATGCATAAATTATCAACGTCGGCTATAAATTAAAATAAAAAAAAATAGACGTGCTTTATGACAATAAAATGAAATGCGTCATCCCAAGTGGCACCTATCATTCTGGAAAGTTCAGTTTGCATTATAATATACTTGTTTGCTTAATGTAATTAACTCAATACAATCTTCGATCTTATCACTTAAAGCGATCTCCCAGACACCCTTTGGGAGAATAAAATAACAATATTTAATAAACACATACCACTTTATGTTAAGTGTACTCTTTGACAGTAAAAAAAATCGTAATAATAAAGCCATAAATAAATTTAAATGTTATGCCTGTGTACAAAAATAACACTGTATTATTGTTTGCTATTTTTTTGTGATCTTGTATGAAAACTATGGCCAAAAACCTGACATTAGAAAATTATATCTAACATAATTATTATTATTATATCCAAAAAATCATGAACGTTATTACCGAGAACTGGTAAAATTACCTTATTAGGTTATCAGCCCGTCCACAACATGTCCGAACGAGTCAAAAAAAGTTTTGTTTATATTTTTTGTCCTGTTCAGCTGTGGATGATTTTTTGCTGTAAAAGTAGGTAGGCGAAATCGTTAAGGGGCTACTCTCTATTTTTTACATCTGAACATTAGACAAGTTATCTCTTGTTGTTTAGTTTAGTGGATTCGGATTGGTTTGAACAGGTTATACTTTGGGTACGAATGTAAAAAAAATGTAAAGGGAGAACGATGTATATATTTGTCTATTTCTTACGCAGTTAATGTTTGGATATGAAACAGCCTTCTTGTTAAAAAATATTATTCTTACAGTAAAATTTGATACGTATAAATATATGAAATCAAGAGTTTTTATTTAAGTAACAATGGCGATAAATAATAAATGTCCTTCCATCCATTCATTATGTCCATGCTGTTAATGATAATTAATAGGTATCAAAGGTAGGTATGGTGGTTCTAGATATAATTCTGGTTTACCGGTTTAGATTCAGATTTTGGAGCATTTTAATAAAAGGAATTTCACCACCTGAAATTCCTTTTCCTCCTAATCCAACAGCTTGCATACTGTTTACCTTACTAGTAATACCAACACTATTGTACCTGAAGATCTGACTTTGAAAAAGAGTAGCCATGAGTTTCTTTGCCAGTATTCTTCTCATGAGGCTCTACGCATTTTGGAAACTGGAAGTTATGGATCGACACAGGCAGGCAGTAGATTTTGGTGTTTTCACCTTATTTACCTCAACAATACAGCACATGCTGTGACGTCTGTTTGTGTCGATCTATGATTTTTAACTATAGCTTCAATTTGACGTTCATAAATGTCACTTAGTGTCTTGGTTGATTAAATGATTTTGAATTTGAAAACTACTCCCCCATCCTGATTATTGAAAGCATTTCCATCGAGTAGCTTGGGTTTCTTACAGGGCAAGAACGAACTTATTTCCTCTTGCTTCTGCTCGTAGACCCTAACTAGGGTCTCGGGGTAACTAGTCCAGGTCTATGACCTGTCTTAGTAGTCTTTTCCGCTGCCTGCTACTGCTGTGCACAGAGTTCCAATGCCACTGAAAACACTATTGTTTTTCCTTAAGTACATTTTATGCCTGTATTTTTTTTAAATAGAATAGGAGGCAAACGAGTGGACGTTTCGCCTAATGGTAAGCGATTACCGCCGCCCATGGACAACCGCAAAACCAGAGGCGTCACAAGTGCGTTGCCGGCCTTTAGGGCATGGGGAAGGGGATGGGAGGATAATAGAGTGTTATTGTTCAACTTTATATGAAATAAATAAATAATAATTATTTTTACTGTTGGTCACTGGGTTAGGCCCGGGTGGGCCTCATAACTTGGGTTGACTTGAGGTTCTCAATTCGACTGTATTTATTTTTTATTTTTTTATGTTTGTTACCTCAGAACTTTTGACTGGGTGAACCGATTTTGATGATTCTTTTTTTATTTAAAAGCTGGTGCTTCCCATGTGGTCCCATTTAAATTTGGTCCAGATTGAAGTTTTTGTGATTATATAAGAGAGGTATATAAGTACCAAATATCTATACTTTTAAGGTATCGATAACCATCAGGCTCTCTATGTTTTTTTTTTGTTTTTTCTTCCTCAACAACGCAATACGACAACACGAATACTGGCATTTTAGGTTGGTCTCTTGTGAGAGTGTCTCACTTGAATTCTCAAAATTACCTAACTATATATGTGCAAATAACTAGACTGAGGACCAATTACACTTTCATTTTCTATTCCCACGGCTTTCTAACTCAGACTCAGCACACCGTAACTAAGAGTTGCTAATCAAGCACCATGGATAACCATGGCATTACTGTGATAAATAATATGAATTTGAAATAACAAGACAATATTCTATATTCGTCTGTGATATATTACAATTCGCCTCTAGAGAGTACATAAATAGTGTGACTGCGATGATTTTAGTGTGATAATTATGTATGGAAAAGACAAAAAAAGGATGGTTAATACTGTGGTATTAATTAGCTAGCCATACACGTACAGATCTGCCGGAGCTGCCCGTCAGATCTGCCCGGCAGGCAGTACGAGCAACTGACGGGTAGTAGTTCAAATCGTAACGCCAGCATATACGCTCATATAAGGTTGTCTGTAAAAATGACTATTTCAAAGCCTAAATTACTTTGTATCTGCAGCGGGATTGATTTTGTTGCATTTTTAACCGACTTCAAAAAAAGGAGGAGGTTTCTCAATTAGACCGTTTTTTTTTTTATGTGTGATTTCGGGGATAACTTCGTCGTTTATGAACCAATTTTGATGATTCTTATTTTGTTGGAAAGGACATGTCCCGACGGTGGTACCATGACAAGGAAACCAGGCCTCATTTTTTTCAGGCATATACTATGTGTTTCGTAACCATTAAATTCATATTTATAATTTAATAGTAATCTATTCCATTCCTAAACAAACTACTGCCAATGCACCAAACATGGAATGGGCTAGCCGACGTTTAAGTTTTCCGCTTCCGGAGTTTAAGCTTGACCAATGGCAGAGCGTGAATACTGCGCTCATACGTCTAGTCCAATCGCGAGCCTTCATTGGCCGCGACCTCCGCGCCATCTGCATCGGCGCGAAGAGAAGAAGAAGAGAAGAAATCGCCGGCGCACGGTGACCGTGCTATCGTTAACAATTAATTACAAGAAGGAACATACTCGATATTTTGTGTGTGTGTGTGTGTGTGATTGAGTTATCCTAGCCTAAGCCTAGGAAATAAACTATTTTAAAGTGAACCACGCGACTCGAACAGGTCTCGTCGTGGACACCTGCTTTTGCAGTACCCCAGGTCAAGAAGAGTCGGACGCTGCCCTAAGGTAAGCTTTCATCTTTTGGTGGCGGATTCTTGAGCGTTGCAGCCCATCTCGATAAACCCATTACCGTCGGCTGCTCCCAAAGTGGCAGGAGACGCCTTTCTGTCACACTATGTTTTTCGTATATTTTCTGAAACTACTCATGTATTTGCGTCTGGTAGTCATCATTTAATGATGATGAGCTGATGATGAAAGGTACAACTCCTTAACGGTTAGGAGTTGGAGGATAAATCTTAAAATGTCATATGTATGTATGTCACCTTTAGTCGTATTCTTTCAAGTTATTAAGGTAAGCTGATGATAGAAGGTACAACTCCTCAACGGTTAGGAGTTGGAGGATAATTCTTTCAACTTCATACGTATCTATAGACCTTTAGTTGTATACTTTTAAGTTATTTAGGTGAGCTGATGACACAAGTGCTATGATGACTAACCCCTTAATGTATTTTGCTTTAAGTAATTCGCCTTTTTCTATTTCATCACGACATTTAAGCTTGGACACGATTCCTATTGCCCCGTAGACGGTAACAGAAATCTTGCATCTCAAGATAATTTTGGAAACTGAGCATACTCAGTTTTAATACGTGTTCAAACCTCTAAAGTTATATGGTAACTACTATTACATTTGGCTTGGCGCCGACTTCAAACAGATTTTAGGTACCTAGAACACATAAAAATACTACTATTTAAATGAATAAAGAATTAGGTATAGACAAGAATTGGCACATAGCAATTCATGAAGAGTCAGTTTATTTTACGCTTTTAAGTGTTTTTTGGCAGAGAGTTTTTGATGAATGGTTTTTGGAAGTCGGTTTTTTTTTATAAAAAGTTTTTTCGACCAATTTTTCGTATGCTTGAGCCTTAAATTCTATAATAAACAACACAATACAATTGCTCATCTTTGACTCTTCAAAAACAAGGCAAAGACTTAAAGGCTCTATAAAACTTGTTCAAAATGCTTTATTTTAGCTTGACAACATTTTGGTGATCAAACGCATTTAAACTAATTAGAGTGTTAGTGCGCGACTGACGTCAAATCTGGCGGGCACATCCGTCGCTAGCCACACACGTACAGTTGGGAGCTCGGATCTGCCCGCCCCGTGCCCGATCCGCTCGATTTGACCACGGGCACCCGGCGAGCAAATTCGCGCCCGTTCTCACCAAACACGCATGGATCTGTCCGCCAGGCACGTCTGCCGGGCAGATCCGACGGGCAGATCTGTACGTGTATGGCTAGCTATTGATATCATTATGCATCAGTAAGCAGAAAAATGTAATGTTCGTATCGTTACACTGGTAATTATAACAAACTATTGCTCGTTCGGTGATCGAGCTATAAACAACTGAAATAATCAATCCTTGGTAGCATCCTTGCTTTGAAAGTTGGTAGGATGAAGTGGCAATGGGCTGGTCACATATGTCAAAGGACAGACAACCGAGACAACCGCCGGAGTAAGCGTGTTTTAGAGTGGAGACCGCGTCTTGGCAAACGTAGTGTGGGACGCCCTCTTGGACTTAGGTAAGAGGGCTGGCAGCGACTGGATGCAGAAAGCAACAGAACGGGCTCTGTGGTGTTCCTTGGGAGAGGCCTATGTCCAGCAGTGCACTGCAACGGGCGGATGATGATGATGGTAGCACCTAAATACCTATTAGATTGTAAAAAATTAAAGTTTTTCTTAAGGTAAGGTTAAGGTAAGCTGATTTCAGTACGAACGGAACCTACAGCATTCGTGGCGTAGAGTTTCGTTGGTGAGTGCGAGACTAGAGGCCCAATGATGCAGAACATCTCAGTAGGCCACTATAGAGTGTGAGTCACCATGCTGTATTGTTGCATTGTCTACATTCACAGTGAGTATGGTGGCCAACACTCTCCGCCGCGCACGTCCTACTCGTTACGGCTTAATGACGTCACAATGAACATCGCACATGCCCGTAACGGTAGTGTATAGACAAAACGCTTCAGCGCTATCCATTTTCAGAGCCGGTTGCTTCGGCAGGTGAGTCGTTGCACACTCCTTAGTCCTTGGCGGATTCCGACTTCCATGGCCACCGTCCTGCTGTCATGAGCGACCAACGCCTTTGATTCTGCTCATGCTTTTTATCAGGCAAAGTAGAGTCAGTTTGGCAGGAACATACATAAAATAATACAAAATTTTAACAAAAAAAACGACTTCAAGAACGACCAAATTGAATTGGGACCACATGGGAAGCACTAGCTTTGAAATAAAAAAATAATTATCAAAATCGGTTCACCCAGCCGAAAGCTATGAGATAACAATCATAAAAAATGTACACTCGAATTGAGAACTACTTCCTTTTTTGAAGTCGGTTAAAAAAAGTGATGTCTACTGGGTAACCTTTGGGTGAATTGCAAATAAGAATGGTTATGCTATCTGCATAAAATAATACTTGAAAGTCGAAACACATCCTCATTTTACCATCTAAGATTTAGATAGAGCTACGCCTACTTGAAAATATCCGTCAATAGTCAATCAGTGTCATTGCTCATGATCTATGACTGACAGGTTTAAATGTCATTCATGAACTACTGTCCATCAGCTGACGTGCCTGTCACAACCTACAACACCCAGCAGTAATTGAGACGAATTATATTTAATCAAGATCACTTCAGATACTAATCGTCGTGTCTCCTTCTAAGGCCAGAATGAAGACAGGTAGAAAGTAGCTGGGATTCTCTGGTAGCAATGCGAAGGCTGTCCAGTGTAAGGTCATAGTTGTCTTCATAAGGATTACAAACGAACTGATTATCAATATTTATTTCACGATATGTAGGAGGGTTTGTTGATGGTTATACCATACAAGCACTGTTTAAAGATATTGTTTGTAACTGAGGCCGTATACGTAATTACTGCTGCTTCTACAATTTCAAAAACTATTTTAAAAGGTGATAGGGTTTTTTTATAGTTAGGCTTATAGGCTTTATAGGGTTTTATAGGCTTTATAGTTAATTAAAGTTCACTGAAATCGATACAACGTTTGTTTTATTTTATTATCAATTTATGTTTACACTGTATTTAATGCCTAATCTGTACAAATAAATATGTATTGATTTGTACTTAATGCAATATGTTTCGCTCGCGACTCGCTCTCGTACTAATAAGTTACTAGACGTAACGTATCCTAAGCGTAATGTTAACTATTTTTAGGCACGCAAGCAAAACACACTGTTTAAAAAACCTTAAAATCGGAAAGATACTTTTAGAGTTCATCGTGTGTAACAATATGACACGAGAATTATATTGATAGAACAGATTTATGTATTTATTACACCACTACTTCATTTTCTTAAGACTGTTTTCACTAACAATTACCTACCTAATACATTATTTTCTTGAAAAAAAAATCAGAGCCTTTTTTTTTTGTGGAATATGGGCAAACGAGCAGACGTATCACCTGATTTATACAATGTATCGTTCCTATTTACTCACAGTAAATATCAATGTTACCCTGGACTACATATATTTTACTAAAATGCACCTCAATATTCTGTGTACACACTGTCTGTATTAAACTATTTCACATCCATCAAAACCATCCATGATTGAAAAGGGGTGCTTCAGTTTTACATGCATAGTTTAATCCAGGGCCGATATTTAATAGTTTTTAAGTCACCCCTATGACGCTAAATTGGAAAACGCCATATCAATATGAACAACGTGTTTTCAGTATTACATGACGCAGGATAGAGTGAACTTTGTGTTCAAATATATTGTAGACTAGCTTTTGCCTGCGGCTCCTCCCGCGTAAATGTCGGATATCGCGGTTATTCTTCAAACTGACACAACTTTTTTATTAATGAACCGATTTAGATGAAACAAACACTAAATGTTAAGTGAAGCAACCCACAACAGATTGGTGAAAACCGCATTCAAATTGGTTATGCCGATCCTGAGATTAGCGCGCACAAACGCGCAGACAAACAGACATAGGTACAGACAAACAGACAATGATTCTAAAAATCATTGTTATGG
Source organism: Diaphora mendica (assembly GCA_949125395.1). Classification (NCBI taxonomy): domain Eukaryota; kingdom Metazoa; phylum Arthropoda; class Insecta; order Lepidoptera; family Erebidae; genus Diaphora; species Diaphora mendica. The sequence goes on along the minus strand of OX421331.1, from coordinate 3,788,629 downwards.
GTTCTATTGCGTTCATAGAGCCCCCCCTTTAATAGATTTTTTGGTATATCTTCCATGTATCAGCGACCACTTACGATTTTATTAAATGTATTGATGATTGATGATGATGACCATAATTGAAATGCCATGGAAGAGTCATGCTTCGGTACAATCGGCACACATTTGTGGGCACGACCGAAGTAATATCATGTCGTCGTTAAAATCGGTATTTTTTAGGGTTCCGTACCTCAAAAGGAAAAAAACGGAACCCCTACAGGATCACTTTGTTGTCCGTCTGTCTGTCTCTCAAGACCCTTTTTCTCAGGAACGCGTGAAGGTATCAAGCTGAAATTCATATGAAATACTCAGGTCCACTGCCCCTTAGAGCTGTGAATTTTTTTTTAAACTTACTAACCCTTTCCTCATGTACGCGTAGAGGTATTAATTTGAAATTCATATCAACTACTCAGGTCTATAATACCTTTAGGCTATAACAAAATCAAACTTTTACGTTAACGTAATCAAAAGAAATAGCAATTTAAGCCTCGAATTTTGAACTCAGGATCTTGAAATTTGGTACGAAGCAACGTCTTATAGTACAAATAAAGGATAAATTGCGAAAAGCATAACTTTTTTGTTACATCATATAGTTTTTTTTTTTTTAATTTTAAACTTGCTACCACTTTCCTCATGAAGGTGTAGAGGTATTAAATTGGAATTCATATCAAATACTCAGGTCAGTAAATACAGCCAAAAAAAAAATACAGCCAAATTGAACACCCCTCCTTTTTTTGAAGTTCGTTAAAATGACATATAACCTGTAACAATACAATCGTGACCACCAGGTACAAGAAGAACAAAAGACACCTTATAAATATTAATCGCTTTATCTCCATTAACTGATTAACAATTAATTTACAATAACTCAGCGCTGTCACCGCCAGTACATTTCGACACGATTAATTTTAATGGCAATAAATTTGGGCTGTAACTCACTCAACAGGACACCTGATGTCGGTCTTAAATATATATATACCCCTGTTAAGAGAGATACACAATGCCTGTGAATGGTTAATTAGCGAATATCCAAATTGCCTTTCAATAAATGACACCTGGTTTAATCTTTGGGATAAAGATTTCGTTTCTTTCAGATGGATTACATAATTGCAAGTGACTACAAATGTCAATGGATCATCAACAGTCTTTACAATATAGTCCTTTCCTCGGAATGGAGGTTTTCACCTTATATACAACGCTGGCCAGACCTATATAGGGTGTTTAAAGCTTTCCTTCTCTTTGCTAGCGATGTTATCTTTTGTAGTTCGTTCCATTTGTCGCCTCTTACGACACCCATGGGAGGTAAAGAGTTGACGCTTCGTATTCTTAATCCGTCACCTCACCATTACTTTTAAAGCCAAAGTACACTTCTTTTTTAACCCCCGACGAAAAAAGAGGGGTGTTATAAGTTTGACGTGTCTGTCTGTCTGTTTGTCTGTATGTCTGTGGCACCGTAGCTCGCGAACGGATGAAGCGATTTCAATTTAGTTTTTTTTGTATGAAAGGTGAGTTACGTGCAAGTGTTCTTAGACATGTTTCATGAAAATCGGTTGAGTCGTTTAAAAGTTATGGGGGTAAAAGTGGGGCAGAACAACCGAATGTCTGCAAAAATATCATTGGCGTATTATTACTCGAGTAAGTGCTTGAGTAGGGGGTTTTTTAAATTTTGATTTTTAGCTTGTATTTTATGAAATAATTGAAGTTAGGGAAAACTTAAACTAAATGACTACCGCAGTCAATAGAGACCTGCAACTCTTGAAGAGTCATAAGTGACAAAGCAGCCCTTAGAGTTCCTTAAAAATTAGGGTGAAAGGAAGTCTAGGCTCCGGTAAACTCATTCAATCGATGAAAGGTAAGTGAACTTGCTTTTAATCGGTCTTCTGTAAAGTCTTCTGTATCACTCCGGTAGAGTCGGTCCTTTGTCCCGAAGCATGGTTTTCCCACAACAAGCATAAAAAATATTTCAAAAATATACTAGGTACTGTAAGTATTGTAGCCTATACAAAAATACTATTACGGTTATTAAATTATTGACACAGAATTTTATCTACACAGAAAACTGAGAGAAAACTAAGTAAAATAAAAGTATAGTCCCCCTCTCAGTAAACAGATCAACTATTACATGCTGCTGTACCCTCACCGTGATGCCAGTATGCACTTAATCTATTAGCTGAAACGCTGATGCAGAGGAATTTATGATTATAAGATTTTCATTGAGTGCCAACATTTGCAGTGTCATAATGATGTTATTAACTGATGCGGTGATGTAATTATAATGGATATAAGTGGACCAAAGTTGTATGGGATTTTATTAAATAAAATAATCACAAATGAAAAACAAAAAAACGACTTCAAGAACTGGACCAAATGGGACTACACGGGAAGCACCCAGTCGAAAGTTATGAGGTAACAAACATTAAAAAAAACAGTCGAATTGATAACCTCCTCCTTTTTTGAAGTCGGTTAAATATGGTTGTGATTTGTTTGTGAGAGTGTTTTTTTATTGCAGATAAATAAGTAGAGCATTGAGCAAGTACAAATTATGAGGAAAATGCCGTTCGAATTCGAAATCTTTATCTAAGGATTAAAAATAAAAGTAATTACTGTAATGATCAAATTTCGATCGAAATTCTGACCAGAAATTGATTATTTATGTCTCCTTGCTATGGAGAGACCTATGTCAAGCGGTGGACTCTTAAAGGCTGTCGTTGTGATGTGATGTAATGTGAAGTAATAAGTAAAAATAATCACAAATTTAAACAAAAAAAACCCGACTTCAATCTGGACCAAATCGAAATGGGACCACGCGGGACACTAAAAAAAGAATCATCAAAATCGGTTTACCCAGTCTAAAGTTATGAGGTAACAAACATAACAAAAGAAAACAGTCGAATTGAGAACCTCCTCCTTTTTTGAAGTCCGTTAAAAAGCAAGCAAGTCATGAGGATTGCCGACAGAAGTGAAAACTTAAAACAAACAGTTGTTTCAACTGAAATGAACCGATAAAAAGAAGTAAAAAAAAATTTGCTCATGGAAAGCGTTCGGAGACAGTGACGCGAGCGATTTTATCATTTTGTGCAAATTTGAAAAGTGCTCAAAGCGCCTAAAGAAGTTTTCACTTCAAAACAATGTATATTGCTGTTGTGTATATATTTTATAACTTGTTTAGAAAGAATGATTACACATATGTATTTTAATTTTTGATACTTTTTTATTATAAATTAATTCTTTTTAAAACCCATCATTAATAAAATCGTACTTAAAATTTTCAAACACATCAAGCCTTTCTTATAAAACATGATAAATATTAAAGCTGATATGAATGCATAATGCGATAATGGGAAAGAGGTATAAATTCGTTTTAATGCGATTGACAACCGCTACTGTAGTGCTTGGACCAAATGCAACGTTATTTTAGCTATGGTATAATTCTTAACAAGTAGCGGATAGAACTAGGACAAAAAGGTATCGTTATTTTTTTTGGCATATTCATGTGCCCAGCTGACGTATAATCGACCATGTTATGATCAGCTGACTTTATTTTTCCTTCAAGATATTAGGTAAAATATAATCCTACAAATTTTAAAATGGGAGGAAGTAACTGTTTTTTTTTTTCTGCATACTGCGTGGGCTGTCACTGCCTGCCCCATCGACGGAGTCGCAGCTGACGGTCATGAGTATTCATAATATATATATATTCCTAATGCCTTTGACGAAGTTTTGCTCCAGAGGAAATAATTGACCGAATTTGTACCTGGCTCCCGGACCATTTAACTGTTTAACATATACAAATAATCAATCCAGTTTAATTTTATGTATTATGAAGAGCCCGCATTGGTAAGGTAGCGAATGAGTCACTAGACTCAGTCTTTAAGGCGTATTTCGCTTCTATATACTAAATCATAAACCTGGCTTAAATTCTAAAAGTAGAAGATTACATACCAACATCTTGGTATTCGTCTTCTAACTGCTCTCAGCATGAGTAGGCACCAACCATAGATGCACCAACCAAGTTAGTAGAGTCTGGTAGAGCCACACTGATTTCAGCACAAAGGGGCCGGCTCGACCGGGCCGGTAGTACTCTCTTAGAGAAGACCAACCTAAAATTATGTACGCACGTTACGCATGCTGTCGTGTTTCGTTGGCGAGCTCGTGCATTGTTGCATTGTCTGCATTCGCTGTGAGTATGGTGACCGGTAACCGGATGACTGTACGTTTGGCCTAGTGGTTTGGCGGTCACCACGCCGTTTCCTACTTCGCCAAGTGTCGTGGGTTCAAATCCCACGTAGGACAACACTTTGTGTGATCCACAAATTGTTGGTCTGAGTCTGGGTGTTCTTTGTGTCCGTTATATGTATGTTTGTAAAGTCCCCCGCGACACAGGATTTATTCCTAGTGCGGAAGTTGTCTTTAAAAAAAGGAAAAAACCCATACTCTTGGATTCTGCTCATGCTAATCAGGTAGAGTCGAGTCATTTTGGCAGGCCCATATTTATAAAAAGCTTCGTACTGAGTACGGATTATTACACACTTTAAAATTAAAAAACAAGGTCATGACCGGTCATGATATTGGCTCGCTACATTCATTGCCTTATCCCATCTCCTTATGGTCACAAAGGGCAATCAGAACTCGCCCAAAGCCGTGAAATCGGACAGTAGCAGCCACGGTGGATTACGATTTAAATCCAGATCGGGACACCTTGGTCAAAGTGTGAGTTAAGGCAACACTTTTTGTTACTTAAAAAAAAGTTATTGTACTTTTTGACCCATCATTATTATCATGGAAATAATGATGAGAACAGTTTTCTATTTTGTACGTGATATATGAGATGTTAATCCTTAGTTCCTTTCTAGTAATATAAATTCTAAAGTAATTCTGTATGTCGCTAAACCGTTGCACCGATTTCAATAAAATTTTGCGTTTAGGTACTTTGATTATTTTGAAAGGACATATACCTACTACTCTTTACCACGATGACTGCCTCGGTGACGTAGTGGTAGCGTATGCGACTGCTGTGCTTGAGGTCTCGGGTTCGATTCCTGGGTCCGACCAAATGTTTGTATGATCTGCAAATATTTGTTTCGGAGTTTGGGTGATTTCTTTTTTTTTTTTTTTTTTTTTTTTTTTTTTTTTTATGTTTGGCCCGCCATAATGACTCTACTCTGCCTGATGGAAAGCATAAGCAGAATCCAAGAGTGGTGGTCACCATACTCATTGCGAATGCAGACAATGCAGTATGGCGACCCACACTATGGCGGCCTAGTGATGCTTCTGCATCTTTTAGTCGTCAACAAGTATGGAACTTAATGACTAGACTATTTGGGCCTCCGGTCTCGCACTCACGCACTCACCAACGAAACACGACAGCACTGCTGCTGTCATTTTACGTTGATTTTCTGTGGGTAGTACCGCCCCGGTCGAGCCGGCCCATCCGTGCTGAAATCAGCGTGGCTCTACTACCTTATACTCTATGTATAATATGTATGTTTTTACGAAAAAAAAGTATATAATTATGTATTTATATCAGTTGTCTAGTACCCATAACACAAGCTCTGCTTAGCTTGGGGCTAGATGGCGTTGTGTGTTAGATGTCCGAAATATTAATTTATTTATATTTATTTATAATTTAGTTAAGTACATATTGGAGTTAAGAGGATAATACACAAAACTAAACTGAAATTAGTAATTACATTATACAATTTACCAAGGATGGTTAGCATTAGAGAGGCTCTCTAAAACTACACTTAATATTTTTTTACTTTAACAGGTGGGCAAATAAAATAAAATTTATATCAGTTAAAAAAATCATACACAGACATAATTATACACAGGTGGAGCTGCAGACAAAAGCTAGTAGATATAAAATTTTAATTAAAAAGTATTTGCAGCAATTTAAATAAAAGTTATTACATATATCTAAATATAATTACATTTCACAATATTTTACACTTTTTTAATACCTACGGCTACGTGCGTGACACAATAAATTTAACAGGTCCGTATTCTAATCACCTCCATCAAAAATAACAACCATTTATGAGTTACAGAACTTGTAACGCCATCTATCGGTACAAATTGGTAAACTAAATAGAAACAGCTTGATTCACATTTTTACTTCGGCTGTAATAATTTAAAACATATATATTTTAGTCTATAATTTTTATATACCTTAGCAATTAAGGTATTCATAGTGTTTTTTTGCTTTGAAAGGAGTGTTACGAGTTACTTAGTCATCTCTCGTGTGACCTACTTTCAAGTTCAATGATACGCATCGAGTGAACACGTTATAACTTGTTTGGTTTTTAATTATTGATCCATGCTTAAGAGAAATTATTACATTGTCTGCTGTGAACAGGATATGTTACGTTCTTATAAGATTTCCTTTGCTGTGTAGCTTTAGTTTTCTTTTGAACTGGACATGTATTTTACGAAGCTGTATGTACTCTTTAGCCTTTTATCAAAATCTTAACACTATCAGAATGATAAGAACTGAAAAAATCTTAGGTTTATAAACAACTGTTAAACTAATCGATATGTCAATGAATAGAAGAAATAAAATAATGTTACCTACTAGACTTTTCCCACATCTCTGAGATCGTGGTGCTATAAGCCCATGACACCCACAAATAATATGGTTTTATAATGGTAAAAAGAATTTTAAAAATCGGTTAAGAATATATAGAGGTTACCTTTTACAACTTCACAACCTCACAAAATTTACCTCTTTAAAATATTTGTGTAGATAAAGTATATTTTAAAATACAAAATGATATAATGACTTACTGTTTGTGTGTTTAAAAACTTACCGTTTGCCTTAGAAAGTAGCCATTGCAAATGTTAAAAAGCTCATTAATATTATCAACTAACGACTTGTCAAACTGGTACCAGTTTACACTATCGTGATCTTTTATCATCTGCAATTGTTTAGCACTTGCATTAACTACAAATTATGTACAGATAATACTTGAAGCCAATTGTTAGCGAAGTTATTATCATCAAAGTATATCCACTAAGTCTGTATGCATCCTGATAATAAGCTAAAAGACAATTGTTCCAGCCTATATTCTTTCTAGTAACGTGATTCCGATTATACTAGCATAGTTCTCATTGATCTCTCCAGCTCAGCTATTGGTAAGCTAAGCTGGATGCGGTGTGAACTCGCAATTACTTCACAAACTGTCTAAATACTGCCGATATTTAAAATAGTTGTGTGTATCGAGTGTTTATCAGGACATTCTTCGTAAAAACATCAATTTACACTGATTTCTCAAATTATTAGTCGTATTTACGGAATATCTTCTAGGAAATCAAATGCAAGCAATTTTTGACAAAGATTAAATGAGAAACGCAATGGCAAGTGGCAATCTTTAATTCTCTTTTCAGGACTCAATTTATAATTACTTAAGTACTATAAGATCCTGGGACATATAACACATCGCTATCAAGACAAACTACGCAGAGCTTGTTAATCAGAGAATATTTGCTAAACAAGCATTATTTTGCAGTTAAATTGTTTAGCACGCATTCGAATCTAGGTCGTCCCTTCAGATGATGCAAGTCTAGGTCTGCTAACGTAATATAATTAGCTGCCATTGCTCGCTTGCGTGTTATTAATATTAGTTCAGATAAATTTGTATCTTAGTGTAAAATTTGTAATTTAATGTAAAACTTACAGTTTTAGATTAGATGGTTTTCCACAAGTAATATTAGGTTGTAGATGTAATTTACGTAAAACGAATTGTTTTTCTTCTTCAGATACATCTAACACGAGTTTAGTAGTGGAATGGTAGCAGATATTAACTTTTAAGTCCGAAGTTCTGACCAAATATTTTATGAATAATATTGCTTCATTTCTTATTTTTTTAATGGATGTACGTAGTAGGTGTAATAAAAAATTATTTTTGCCATCACTCATCAGTCTGGTAATTATTCTACAGTTTCTTTCGAGGAAACCGCAGCCTAATATTGTTTAAATCCTTGCCTTCAATTTTGAAATAATTCATAGTATTATTTATAAATGCGTGTAGATCCAGATTCAAAGATATAATGTATTCATTATCAGCGTGTTTTAAAATTTTACAATGAATAAATCAAATTGTATCTTTTCGGGTTTTAATGAGTGTTGTATTTCCAGTACAATTATCTTTAAATTTTACTTCTTTTAAATTTGGGACTGCCTTTTAATTTTTCTTCGGTATAGGGACTTCAGTCCATCAACATGATTAATGTAATCGTGTAAGTTTACGATCGTTTTTTGTTGTGATACCTTTATTTAATCAAATGAGTCAGGAATCATCCGGGCAGTCCTTGGCTTGACTTTGTTGGTTATGTATGACTAATTTGGAGGCTCTGTCTAAATGTTAAGAAACGTCGTTTTAGTTCAAATTTAGTTATTGACGAAGACAGTGGTGCTTCAAATCATCAGGTTTAGTTACTTGAATAGGTATGTAAGTTATGAAAATAATATTTCTTAAGTTAGATATTACATATTGTAATTTCTTAAAATATCATAAAATTGAAAAGTGTTTTTTCGGCCACATGAAAATTGATTTAATTTGTATTTTTATACCTTATTGCTAAAAATTACATTTTTAAAAAGCCCTAATGAAGCAAATAATGTCTTGAGTAATTAGTAACCTGATAAAGTGTTTGGATTTATCATTACTGTGTTATGTTTAGGACTTACAGTGTAAACTTAATGCACAAACATTCTATCGTGTAAATGTGATATTAAAAATAAAATTATACTTAGCCTTGCATTGTCATACATACGCAGTGTTTAAAACCTGAAAAGCATTTTTCAATTTTCATGATTACCAACTACATCAGATACTCAAATCACCCGCGATACAATACATATCCCTGGCGTGGGAGTTGAAAAGTTGAAAATAAGAAAAATATATGTAATACCTAAGACGGATTAAATGTTAAATTATATTAAAAAAACTTTTCTCTTTCTTTGATTAGCTAAAACTATTAATAAAAATGAAACAGAAAATAAAATTGTTTATTGAGAATGTGTTTAAAAAGTTTTTACTAAACAACAGCACTACATTATGTCGAAGTGACCACAGATAAAACAACAAAAGAATTACAAAATGCACGCAGACGTTTTTATTTAACATTGGTTATCAATTTTATTGCCGTATTCAATCTAAACAAAGGTTTCCACTCGACCCTAATCGCTAATAAACCTAAAAAAACACCTCCGATTTCACAAACCATCGCGTATGGCAAAACCACGACTATTAAAACATTTTATACCGCTTTTACGAACGTACTACCGAATTACTAATAATAAAACACACGCGCTAAGTCCTGTCACTACTGAGACCCGAGGCTATCAAAATCAAGTTTACGTCCATCGACTAAAACAAAGAGCAGTTAAATATCGCGGAGCATGATATAGTAGATTTGCACCAAGAGCCAGTGGTCGAGTGAACGCTTTCCGTTTAACAACCCCGTTGTCTCGATTCTCAATTCTTACGTCACCTCACCCCATACGAATTCAGCTCATGCATTGGTCAGTTCAGTTTGGCGCGCTTTCTGTATTCCAAATCCAAAATTCACAATATCATTTCTTCCCCTTCCACTTAGGGACGAATCAGTATGATCAAAGCGAGAGAACGACACTTTACCGATTGCTGTTGTAACGTGATGTAACTTGATTGGAAAGAGAGATACTTATGTCGGTTTAGAAAGTGTAAAAGAGAAGGGGCGAGTTGCTGCGACGTTGATTGTAGTCGTGGAGCTCGAAGGGAGCATGCTACCGTGCGTTCCACTATTTATAATCAAATAGGGTTTATTTGTGTGCGTGTGTGTGCACACGTTATGCACCGCACAAACACAAGGGACGCGGGGGACACGGGGACGCGTCGAGCGAGGCAATGATGTGCACGAAGTATTATCCCTTATTACACGATTTGCTTCCGCGACGGCCGCACGTGCAATAGTCGTCAGTCGACCTCTTTTGTAGAGCGGCGTGCGAAGTCAGTTTGTTTACATCGGTTAGCCGCAGCGATGCATAGTGCGTTAGCGCGATTGTGTCATCGACCGTGCGCTGGTTACACCTAAATTGCGAGTGATTTACGAACAATGTACCGCATGAGTTTTTGCGCACAAAAACTTTTTGTGAACTTGTGAACTTTTGAGGTCGGAACTTTACTAGTGATCTCATTGTCGCCAAATTTAACTGTGTATACTTTATTTTGGACCTCGTGCCATTTGTGTGTCAAAGTGAACTTTTCTAAGTGATTTTTTGCAAAATAGACTTTTGAAAACTTTTTGCCAGAAAAATTTGTACTCTTAGAAGACTTTTCCAACAGACTAAAACTAAGTCCAAAATATTAAGAACATTTTGAAACTTATATTTTTATATGTAGTTGCAAAAATAACAAAAGAGGAAGAGAGAGAAATACAAATAGGCATACATCATTTATGCATAAGAAACAAACGGCAATCTGCCCAAGATTCTTTCGTAGAAAAAGGCGCTGCGAGAAACTAAAATGGCTATAGCATTCAACTTACCGAGTGAGAGAGAGGCAACAGAGGAGAACTTCTCGCGGCTGAACCGGCTTCTAGCCGAACTGTACGATGTTCTGTGCCACATCTTGGTATCACGCCAACCTGGCCAAGAAGCCCAGGAGAATAGGCGAGGTGAGTGTCCTCGTGAGCATAACACACCACCTTACCACTTAAGATGCAATTCGACCTACATTGTCAACCTTGTAATGGTTGTGGCGATCATAAAAGTGTCCCTCGCATCGTCTCTCTTCAATACCATCAGATAAAAAGAAGATTGTGCTAGATAAGTATTGTTGACAGTGATACTGCAAAGCAGGTCTGGACTGTTGTTACTTATTTTTAAGTCCCTTCGGGTTTTTTAATTTTGTATTTGATCTGGAAGAGATGTTGTGTCCAACTGCACTTAAATTGTAAATGGTGGTTTCGTCCGAATTAAATTGAGATGTTCAAACAACTCAATATAATTCGTTTTAGCAACTCTAACATTTATTCTGCTTATTAAAATGAATTTTGCTTTTCGATGAATTTGAGTGAAGTTCGACAAAACGCCTCGTAATATTTGTACACTTAATTGTGATACATAAGTGTTGTGCATTTAAATAAATAAATAAATGGTACTTGAAAAGAAAAATAGGTTTCGATGAATATGTTTGTAAGAGCTTCATATGCCTTAAATATCAGCTGCATTTCTAAGACGTAATTTTGGCAGTGATTTAAATTAACGTTTAAATCAGTAATGTAATTGATCATATTTTTGCAAATATTTTAGCGTTGTTAAGTTTTTAGTTTAGTTACATTTTCCATTTGATCTCTTGTTTATCAATTTAAGATTCATATTTTTTAGTTTAATTTAAATTAATTTGATTTGAGTCAAGATTTTAATTAATCTTACTTTTATAAGACACTGTAGATCTCATATAATATTTTAGTTCCAAATAATATCGATAGTCATAAATAATTTCTTTTTCATTTAATTAATTTTCATTGGATGGATTAGACACCAAATATTAGTTAAATATTATCTTAAATGAATATGAAAGCCTTTAAAAATTTATGAAAAATTACTAAGGATGACTATTATTCCTTCTTGAAATAGTCGCCTATTTTTAACTATAATAAAATTATAACTTTATCAAGACGTTTAAATACGTCTCTGTATTCCTGTATTTGGGGATGGAAGACGTGAGTGTACCTACTGTAAATATATTTTATAATGAATCATCAGGTAAATTTAATTTTGTTAAATGATTCAATTATGTTCTGTTTAAAAAAATATTAAAAAAACAATAAAAAAATTGTTTCTTAAAGTTTTGTAAATGATATAGAATTAGTTATTTGTCATGTAAATATTGCATTTAAATGTTTGTGATTTTTTTCTTTTTTAAATAAGCATTCATGATTATTAACAAGTACCTATCCTAGTTAAGTGCCGCATGTAATCGAATCGTATATAACCTGGATTGTGTTAATTTTGTCACCCAAACATTTTATGGGGTTATAATTGTGAAATAAATATTATTTTGTAAAAAACTAATCCATTAATTATTTTCTTATAACTTCCTTTACCCAAAAAACAAAAATTAAAGGTTAGTTTAGTGTCTACTTTTTTATAGAAATAACAATGAAATATTAGAAAACATTATCCGATATGGAGGAAATATGTTTTGATTTAAACAAATAATCTGTTTAAGCTACTTGACAAAATAGTGAATTTAAAACTAAAAATAATAAAAACAGAATATAATTCTTAGTATCTAATAGTTAATATGAAGATAATAAATCACAAGATGTTAATCCGAAATTTTAACAAAAACAAAACCGACTTCAATCTGGACCAAATTCAAATGGGACCACACGGGAAGCACCAGCTTTCAAACAAAAAAAGAATTATCAAAATCGGTTCACGCAGTCGAAAGTTATGAGGTAACAAACATAAAAAAAATACAGTTGAATTGAAAACTTCCTCCTTTTTATGAAGTCGGTTAAAAGGCTAAAAATGTTGGCTGCATAAACATAAAATAACAAAAGAAAACAAAACAAAAGCAGAAGTTGCAGACGCAAATATATTTCATAAAATACTAAGATTGCAACTCATACACAATCTCAAAACGTAGCTTGTGCATCGCTCCTCGTCAATTGAGTCAAAAATATCACTTGTTTACACTGCCTGTGAGTACATCGCTGTCAGCATCTGGACATGTTCCAACTAGTCCTGAATTGTAGTGACAAGAATAGGTAATATTGACTTACTGGTACACGTTGTTATTTTTGATTTCCGCAGTTTTTACTATATTAGTAATTAATCATTTGAATTATGATTGAAAACTGAAGGAAATATTTAAAATTAACCTTCAGTTGGTACTCTCTCTTACTCTTAAATAAATCAAATCAAAAAAAGTCTGTAAAGTACAACAAAACATCGACTAATAGTGCTCAGTAAGTTAAAATCGAGACGGGAAATATGAACTAGTTTAAACTTGGCTGGGACGTAAACTTGGCACGCTCTAAATCGTGGTTGTAGTCACGAATCGACATGGTGCAAGGTTAGAACTTGGAGCGAGTTTATATGAAATCCACTCGCAACAACATCAAAAGTGAACAGTTAAGATTTTCAGTATTAGTTTCATAAACGATCACTCACAATTTAGACAAAAAGAGAACTATAAAACTAAATAATTCCAATAAGAATGTTATGTCAAACTTGTGTTATGAAAAGGGATCCAAATCATTCTTAATAGATTGTGAATTATTACATACATTTTCCCAGAAATCACATATACTTCAACAGTAAGTTTAAATCATGTTTTTTTACAATTTAGATACTGACCTCAGTAGTCATCAAATTTTAGGAAAAAAATGTTACATTGGTAATTATAACACTCATTATACAAAGATTTAGTAATGAACACAATATCGCTATATATTTCTCCATTACACCACTACAAGACGTTGGCAATGGACTCGATGCAAACAGCTCGACAATTGAAAGCGAAAATCGAAGGAACTGCGATTATCGTAGACGAAGAAATCGAAATCGCACGTAGGAAAGTTTATGATTGTCTTTGTAGAACTTCAAACGACAATTGCAAAATAATTAAAGCAAAATTCATTTTAATATGTAACAATATTATCAAAACTTCTAACCCTTAACTTTCAGCTTAAGAACTACTACTATTTAAAAAAACTGATTGTGTGGTCTTTAACACAGAATGATAAAGTTAAACTCATCTATAATAAAAATAATTCGATACGTATTTTTTTTTAATAATACGTTAACAAAACCGTAAGTAAAACTTTGTCAAGAAGTAAGTCACGGTTTAAAAAAAAAAAAACTTATTTTCGATTACAATCGAAGTGGAAAGGAACGGTTCAATGATTTTTAAAACTCTTTTTTCATTTTATTCATGAAGAATATCGACGGTGTCCATTGTGATCAACGTTCGATTCAACTGTTTTTTTCTTTCTTGCAATTGTATATAAGTAATCAAGTAATACTGGTTTTGATGTCTCATTGATGGTTCCTTAATTGAAGATGGAAAAAACTACTGCAGCTTGAGTGAGCCTAATTAGAAAGTTTAATAAGAAATAAATCTTATTCAGTTTTGTGATCATACTACGTGCAGCGCTGTACGTAATTAGAAAAGTATTTAAAAGATCTTTTTTTCTTCTTTAGATTTAGATACATTTACATTAATTTGAAAATGATAAAAACTAAAAGCAACACAAAGTAGTGATGGAATGTGATGATACTATTTCAATTAAATATTCTACTCATTTAGAAATTGTCCGAAATAACAATAATACGTTGATTAAATGCAAATATAATAGAAACGTCACTGCATAAAATAAAATACTGAATATTCGAAGAATAAACGTAGGCCATGTGGTAAATTACGACATGAAAATACTACTTATATGTGTAACGAATATGGTTCATCAACTATCAAATTAATTTAGCTAATCTTATTAGAATGGTTGTATTAACTAGTTTAATAAGATCAATTCCTTAACGAAAGTTATCTGATAAAGTATAGAAATACATCAAAAAATATAATGTGATGCAAAATAAATGAAAAAAAAAATCACTTATTTTCATCTCACAATGTGCAGAAGTTTTTGTCGTATATATTTTCAGAAGATAAAAGAAACTAGAAAATGACGTTCTTTTTACAGCTGAGTAATTAATGCCTAGTGAGGTTTTAAAATTTCTAATTGCATTGCTCGTCTTATTTCAGTTTCTGCAACAACAGCACAGCAGGTTCAGTAAGCTTAATTTGTTTTCAAAATAAGTACCTCTATTAAATATTTATGTACTAATACAACACAACAAGTAAAACACAAGAGAGTGTTACAATAGCCTTCGTAGTACAAGTTGATTAATTACTGTAGTACCTGGATACTTTGCTCGTTATCTATTTTTTGGAAAATTTTCTAAAAATGACTTCTAGCTTGATCGATTAATCACCCCCAAAACCCTGTGCATACTAAATTTCATAAATATCGTTGAAGCTGTTTCCGAGATTCAGATTAATGTACATAAGAATTACTTTATCAAAATTCGTCAAAACTCTAGCTTTTTTATCTCTACTACCATTTTAAGTATAGTTATATTAAAAGTTACGGTGTTCCACTATAACCTATTGAGTTTATACATCAATAACAAAAATATTATGATCTCATCTCTACAAAATTTGATGGTGGTACAAAGTCACGGTCACCACGCCGTTTCCTACAAAGTAGGAAACGGCGTGGTGACCGTTAAACCACTAGGCCAAACGTGCAGTCGGTTCGGTTCGGTTTTGAACTTATGCATCACTTCAATACACTCTCAACTCAAAATATTTTCCTTAAAAAAATATCAATCACTGTTTGACTTTGTCTCATAAACGGTTCCTCCAACGGAATCAAAACAAAAAGTTTCCAAAATGTATTTTAACACAAAAATGGGCAATAACAATACAGCTAAACGAGAGTAAATCAATACTTTTCCAAAACAAAATGAAAAAAAAATAAAGCGTGTCCCGTACAAAACCATACTCGGGTCGTTTTTTTTTCTAAAGTCCCTCTATACAGACCCTTAATAATATAATATATTCTACAGGTGTGTCCGAAACAGGTGTCTATTTTTTTTCCTTTAAGGGACAAGTTCAGACAAGTTCAATAGAGCTTTGTCTGGATTTGCTCCTCTATCCCCGATTTGCTTTTTTTTCTTGTGTTGTTTTTTTTTCTGAATATCGAAAATGTGGAACGAATGATAATTTATTGCAACTGATTCTAAATCTTAAAAGGTTTTCTGTTGATTGGTTTTGGAAGTTAGATACCGGTAGCTAGTTTTAAAAGGGTTGTTTTATTTAAAGTTTTGGTTGTATCATAATATGTACATATATGGATATATTCGTAATCACACCTATTTTTTTGTTTTTAAAAAGGCAGCTTCCGCCTTCGGAATATATTCTGTGTTGCGTGGGATTTTAATAAAAATATACATGAAACGCACAAAGAGGACATCCAGACTTGGAACAACAATTTGTGGATCACACAAAGTGTTGTCCTATGTGGGATTTGAACCCACAACACTTTACGGTGAAGGAAGCGGAATGAAGACCGCTTAAATCGCTAGGCTATACGTGCAGTCGGGATTATGTTTCTCACAATCAATTTTGCCACCATCAAGCTATAGTTTTTAAGCCGTTGCACTTATTAAAATTAATAGCTTGAACCGACCCTCGAAGGGTTTTCTAATAGGCACTGAAAAGTACCTACTAACCTCTTAGCCTTTTGATTCAATGTTAGATCAAGTCAAATATCATAAATTATAACAGTGACATCAAAGTTAGCTGGCTTAGAAAGTGTAATTTGCTGCTTTAGTAAATACAGATTAAATCGACTTCCAAGATTTCTTTACATGGTTAATTATTCACAAATGAAATTAATAGAATCATGTTTAAAGCTAATAAACATATTAAATGGCCTAGGATTTAACAATAAGGCGACATCACGCTACATATGAAAAGGAAAATTTCGCTGTATACCACGATGACTAACAACTCTATTCTTATACGCAATACAGGTAAATGCTGCTTTGAGGTATCTACCTTTCAATTCATTACTCATTTAACGATACTTTATTAGTTTATTTACCTCAATAATTATGCATTTAGTAAATTCCTGCTATGGATACAAACAAATTCAAAATGGTTGACTTTAGAACAAACACTAGAAAAACAATTTACAAAGCTTATTCGCTGAATAGGCAAATCTCAAAAAAAAAATAGGAAAAAATATTTTAGTATTATGTAGTCCATTTATCGTGGCAGAACATGAAAAAAATATTGCAAGAACATCAAATTTTAATTTATTATTATTTCTTTCGAGAAACATAAATGAAGTTGCACCAAAAAGCTTGATTAGAATATATTGCATGCTTACAAACAACTTTTTTTTTTAAATCTTTATTTACGGAGCTTAGCCACAAGCTTATGACTATGTCGCTCCATCATAGCCACATTTTTATTTTACGTAGGTAAGTCCTAAATATTCAGCATACAAATCATAAAAAGCCTTAGCTGTATCTGTCAAAGGACTGGCCAGGATGCTGTTACATCTTTCAACATTCATCAACTTATCAAGCAAGCGATCTCTAGTTGTTGGTTTCGTGTACATTCCATGAAAACATGTACTACGTCCTCTAACTAATTTGAAATTATAAATGTAACAATAAAGTGTACAGTGGGATAAATATTTATATTCTCAGTATGCAGAGCACCTGTAAAGGGTCAAACCACTTCAACCGCAAAACGACAATGTTACCCTATAAATAAAAGTATTAACAAGATGCAAGTGCAGTAACTCTTTCAGAACGTTTAATGGTTTGTGGAACTTGCTTACACCAAGTACTCCTGTATTAATATGCAAATTCACAGAAATCATGTTATTATACTAAGGGTTTGTTGTAAATTTTATAATAATATTATGTGTGAAGTTTCTTAATTAGTCAGGAATTGGAATTTACATAAACGTGCTAAAGTTAAAATAAAACATTCTGACATCGGGAACCCATCATTATTCCTTGTGGTACTCCATCTCTAGATAAGCTTTTGATACGTCTAATAAGGAGGATAGAGACAAAAAACTATTTGAGTTATTTTTTTAAAGTCTTTCGTGTTCTTCACACACCATTTTTTATTATGGAGTTGTCCGTGATGGTAAACTTGTCGTAACATGTTCCTTATGTTGATCTAAACTCTGATCAGGTTGATTGTGTTTGAAGGTTATATATGGCTATTTTTAGAAATAAATTTTACGTGCAACAGTAAAATAGATCCAGATAACAAAATCAGGCTAAATCGATTTAAAATAAATATTAAGTTAAATAAAATATAAAAAATTTGTAACAGTTATTAAATCCGTTTGGAAAATTAAAAGTTTTTTCGTCGACTGGACGACTCGTCGTACCCATTATGTTCTCGCCTTCAAGAAAAAAAATGAGAATGTAGAAAACGTTTTGTAATCCATTTAAGAAATTTTAAGTTTTTTCGTCAACTGGACGAGTTATCAACTAGCTTTAAATTAGTGTCGTAATTAGAATCAAATTTTACATGTTCCGTAACAGACACCTATATGTACCTAACATTTAAGAAAAAAACGGAAAATCAAAAAACAAATCGAACCTACTTTTTTTTTGTAAATGTGGCAACTCCCTTAGGAAGTCTGGCACCTAGGCTGTTGATAAGTAGATGGATCTTAAAGCATGGTATAGTAAGTCAAAACATCAATTGATGATAAAAGCAACACAGTTCCTGAATAAGTAACCTGTTTATTAATCTGACTTAACAATCGTCTGAATTTTACATAAACTTTACTATGAAAACTGATATTGTTTTAATCATAAAATACATAATTTGCCTATACGACAGCACTAACATAAACCACTTTATTTAGAACTCACGGTATCATAATGCACAATGTAATGTAACATTAACATGGAGTTCAAGTTACACTGGTACAACCTTCTTGACCTCAAAGACGTTGCTACCTTCGTGTTACGAGCTTAAAGCCCATTTTACAGCCTTTTGATTATGTTTTTGGGAAACTTTAAATATCCGTATCAAATTTTACGACATACTTTAATTGTATGTCTAAAAATACTTTTCATATTTTTTTTTGATGTGTTTATGTATCACAGTCGATGTTGTAAATAAATTAAGATTTATTTCGTAATTGACATTTAGTAATAATATTATAACGGCACATATCGTTCTCACAATTCTCATATAGCTGTATATAAACAATAAATAAATAAATATTTCGGACATCTAACACACAACGCCATCTAGTCCCAAGCTAAGCAGACCTTGTGTTATGTGGGTACTAGACAACTGATACAAATACATTTACTTTTTTTGTAAATGCATACATATTATACATAGAAAACACCCAAACTCCGATACAAATATTTGCAAATCATGCAAACATTTGGCCCGAACCGGGAATCGAACCCGAGACCTCATGCTCAGCAGTCGCATACGCTATCACTGCGCCACTCTTCTTCCTAGCCTTTATTACTACCAAGATTTGGGGTCGGCTACTAGTTCAACCGGTTTTACCTGAATATCAGTTTTTACACGGAGCGACTGGCATCGGACCTCCGCAACCCTGAGGGTGAACTGAATTCGATGGTTGAACTAGTTGTGTTATAATATTTGAGGGCCGATAACGATTGCCATATATGTTCTTGACAACCGGGACCGACGGCTTAACGTGCTCTCCGAGGCACGGGCGGGAAACACCGCCAACTTCCATACTCCGGGCTGCTATTAAGAATTTCTTGTAAGAAAAACCCAACAGCAGTTCGACCCGGGAACCGAACCGGAGACCTCTTGATCCGCAGTCGCTTATCCTAACCACTAGACCAACGAGGCAGTCAAAGTAAATATCAGTATAGTGATGATGATGATGATGTTACCTTAGCTGATTTTGGCCACGGCGGCCAGTCACAAAGGAGACCAACCAACTACGCAAGAGATATTATAGTGCACAAGTGTGTGCACAACCACAGGTGCACTCTCTGTTCCCTCACTCTCATATACCGATGGGACGGTTATCCGAAACGACTGGGGAGAGATCAGGCGCAGGACCGACGGCTTTACGTGTTCTCCGAGGCACGGGGGCTAAGACCCCAACTTCCAAACTCTGAGCTGTTATTAAGCATTACGTTTATCAGAAAAACTCAAAAACAGGCTTTAGCCCGACTCGGGATTCTAACCCGAGACCTCATGATCAGCAGTCCCATACGCCACCACTGCGCTACCGAGGCAGGCACAATAATTGTTATTGATCGACTAATTAGTCGAAATATCAAAGTTTTTAGAGAAAATTACCAAATAACAGTATTTGATTGCCCGTTCTTAAAAAATAATGTAATAACATAAAGGATCGTTCAAACCTAAGCGTCAGCGACGCGGGACGCGGGACGCGAAGCGGGAGCGTCCACGACGCGAAACTTATCGTGCACACCTACACGACTGCGACGCGAACCGCTAACTTCATTTGCTAGTGAACAGTCACTAAAGCTGCGCGTCTTTATCTGGTACTAGCTGGGTCCCGCGGTTGTTGTCGTACCGCGGGTAACGCCGCGGGGCAAAGCTAGTTTTCAAAAAGTAGCCTAAGTTACTCCTTTTATCATCAGCTACCTATCAGTGAAAGTCCCGCTAAAATTGGTGCAGCCGGAACAAACGGACAGACAGACTAAAATTGAAAAAAATATTATCCATACAAATAAATGCATATGTATGTATACACGGTACATATACCATACCAATAAATAAAATTGTACTGTTTGTAATATAAAAATAACCGCTTTTTACTAAATGCATATATGTATACACGGTACATATACCAATTTTTTTTTTACTGTTTGTTTGTTCCGACTAAGCTCTGGAACGGCTAAACCGATTTTGACGGGACTTTCACTGATAGGTAGCTTTTGATGTAAGGAGTAACTTGGGCACTTTTTAGCCTAGCTTCACTCCGCGGCGTCACCCGCGGTACGACAATAATCACGGGTAACACCGCGGGACTCAGCTAGTTTTGGTATATGTATCGTGTTTTAATTGCCTCTCATTATGCAACAGCCACTTAAATAACTATTATTTACTTACCATCCAATTGAAATTCTGGACCGATCGAATCCCATCTTTTGTCTTTTTTGCGTAAATTCTTATAATTTAATCTTTATTCTTCAAATTATATATGATGGGATATCCTCTCATTTTTTCAATGAACATCTCTAAAATATTATCATCTGTTGTAGTCATCGTGGAACGAAAACGAAATAATACTCGTAATATGAAAGGTAACTTTCCTGCACGTACACACGTCTGACCACGAGACGCGTGCGTCCGACTGCGTCCCGCTTTGCGGACGCTGCAATCCCGCTTTGTGGTCGCGTAGGTGTGCACGGCGCCATAAGAAAGCATGGGCAGCGTCCGCCGCGCGGCGGACGCTCCCGCGTCGCAGTCGCTTTGGTCGCTTAGGTTTGGCCGAAGCTTAACACTTCGGAATAAAACTAAGTTAAAATAAAGTCTAAAAAATTTGAAAACATTAAATACAAATAAAGAAGATAATATTGTTTCTAAAGGCCCGTATTCACTTTGATTAGTGCGAGTGCAGGTGTGAAGCGCAGGCGATCATCGATTGGTAGAAAATATGTGTGGACGGTGGAAGCAAAGTGAATACAGGCCTTAAGCCTTACTCATTTACATACATTTCAAAAGACATTTCCTACAACAAAATATGTGCATTACAAGTAGATTACAGAGACCACGTGGCAGCAGTTATATTCAGACAAAGGGCTTATTGAAGCCATTGTTTTAACGTAATTGATACAGAGTAGTGACGCTAACTTGAGCTCATGTGTGATCAAGTTACTTGAAATAAATTATCTTTCTTTTATAACTTATACATAAGATGAGACGTAAATGTATTAAGCTGGGCTCAGATTAAAGACAGATCACAAGATAAAACTACATGATACAGAATTGACTGCCTCGTTGGTCTCGCGGTTGGCGTGTGCGACTGCTGATCATGAGGTCTTGGGTTCGATTCCCGGGGTCGGAGCAAATGTTTGTATGATCTACAAATATTTGTTTCGGAGTTTGGGTGTTTTCTATGTATAGTATATATGTATTTAGAAAAAAAAGTATATATGTATTTGTATCAGTTGTCTAGTACCCATAACATAACATATTACATCATAACATCATAACATATTACATTATTAATTGTTGCTGAACAATAGGGTAGACAATCCGTCGGTACTTGGGTGCATCCACGTTTATGTACCTAATAAGTATCTAAGTGGCACAGGACGAAGACAGCATCAATTGTTCACCTGCCCAGCAACCTGGCGCACTCCTCAAGCACGTAATTGCCCTACGGCTAGAGGAATCAAATATCTAAATATTTTTCTGCAAAGTAGTCCAGATACAGACATATTTTTTGACAAACCAAATGCTATTTTCACATATTATTTGCAACTAAATATAAAATTTTAATTATTGACATAAATTTTGACTTACCAAATAATTAATCATCATTTTCTAAGTTTTTATTTTCTTTGTTTTGTAATAATTTTCTGTTTTTCTTTCAAATTTTATTTTTTATTTTTTGTAGTAATCAAATATATTCTGATATGAAATTGACAATTATTTATGTATGAATTTTGACATTATGAGAATTAATTATTAAGTTTTGAATTGCCATTGTTGACTACTGCAATATGTAACTCCAAAGCATACCAACGTTTTGGTTGAACACTGTAACTTTGTACTGCTATTTTATATGAATAAATAAATAAATAACACAAGCTCTGCTTAGCTTGGGACTAAATCGCGTGGTGTGTTAGATGTCCAAAATATTTAAAAAAAAAAATAACAGAAGAGAAGTTGCCTAATACCGCTACTCTTTGTATAATAGGAGTATATACTAAGTTTAAATATATGACTTTACTAGTGTACCTTATTTAATTTAATCAAAAAATAATTGTTTTATTACTAGATAAAGTTGTGGTTACGAATAAAATTAAAATACGAAAAAGGAAACTTAAGTGCTTAATGAAAAATTTCCACTCAATATATCCGAAAACTGAAATTCGGGTCCTATCCGATGCTAGTCGCTCCATGGGAAAACTGATATTCAGATAAAACCGGTTGAGTTTAATAGCCGATCTCAAATAATTTTGGGAATAAAAAAGGCTACAAAAATGATATCATCTCGTATCACCTCCGATACCCGATTACAGCATTTTGATTGATATTTCGAAAGACCAGACTATATGTAGGTAGTAGTAGTAGGTAGAAGGTAACTTGACGTCAAATAAGACCAACTTGACTCACAGCGGTGGAAAATTCGGAACAATTTTATCAGATCGCTGGTATGTCGAATGTCGAAAGGTCGATACATAACATATAAATTTGTGACTTTAAAATTATTTTCTAAATAGTAAAAAAGAGACCTTATTGTTTTTATAAATAATAGTACTTAACAAAAGTCGTCCCTTGGCTCCTAAAGTACTTTTATATTTAGTGACTAGCTGACCCACGCAACCTCGTTTGCATCTCCTATTGCCCTTAGCGTAACAATTTCCCCCCGTTTTTGAAACATTCTTATTTGGTGCTCCGCTCCTATTGGTCTTAGCGTGATGATATATAGCCTATAGCCTTCCTCGATAAATGGGCTATCTAACACTGAAATAATTTTTCAAATCGGACCAGCGGTTCCTATATTAGCGCGTTCAAACAAACAAACAAACTCTTCAGCTTTATAATATTAGTATAGATATATTAAGAAGAATAATATAATATTAATATTGCGGACAACTTACACACAACATCATCTAGTCCCAAACTAAGCAGAGCTTGTATTATGGGTACCAAACAACTGATATAAATACATACACATACTTTTTTTTTGTAAGTACATACATATTATACATAGAAAACACCCAGACTCCGAAACAAATATTTGTGGATCACACAAATATATGGTCCGACCCGGAAATCGAACCCGAGACCTCTTGATCAGCAGCCGCGTACGCTAACCACTAGACCAACAAGGCAGTCGAAGAAGAAGCTATTGGCTTTTGAAGCACCCATTCTGTTTCAACAAAACTATAAAATGCCATTCAGTAGCTCAATTATTGTTAAATTAATTACAGTATTAATGTACACAATTGTCAAAATTTTCATAATAAGCGAGTTTATCTTCGTTTATGCTTATCTAAAACTCAACCATAAAATTCAGTGATTTCAAAAATTTAACGATAGTCGTCCATAACTCTGACTGCAGTAACTTTACGCGTTTTAATGTCATGCTGACGATCGCCTCTGTTTTCTATTTACATACAAGCTACTCTGTGTCGTATAATTTTTGTTACAGTATAATAGTAACCATTATAAACTACGCATAATACAGTTTTCATATTACATTAAACGTTTATTATGATGATAATACGTGGGAATCTGCAGTTCATTGCACATGAACCTTTGTTTATTGTATGATGTATAATTAAAGTTATAGTGATGTGTTATTCTACAACTTTGTGTTAATTGTGGAACAAGTTTTAGTCGTAATTTCATGGAAATATTTGTGACTGTATGGTACTAGTTTTATTATTTAGGTATAGAGTAATCAAAACAAAGAAATGCTTAATACTAGTTAGTAGGGACTGATGTCATTTTTCTAACTCGTCTCAAAATGCTTTTGTTCATTCCGTACTCAAAATAACGTCATACAATGACTGGTGATATAAAGTGAGGAACATCATTGATGCATATAAGAAATCGGGAAAGGCCTACGTCCAGCCGTGGACTATAGTGGGATGATAATGATGATATAAGTAATGGAAATGGTCCTAATATTGAACCCTGTGGTACTCCTCTTGTAACAACTGAACTGGGTCACTGTGTACTGTAATTGATGATCCTATTACTCAAGTAGAACGTAAAAAAATCAAGAGTACCACCAATCCCATAATTATTTCAAGATCCATTCAAGTTCAAACAGTTCTTTTTAAGTCTGACTTCCACTTAAGCCCCACAATTAAATGAAATCCCTCAA
Organism: Diaphora mendica; assembly: GCA_949125395.1. Lineage (NCBI taxonomy): Eukaryota > Metazoa > Arthropoda > Insecta > Lepidoptera > Erebidae > Diaphora > Diaphora mendica. The sequence continues at coordinate 3,763,951 of OX421331.1, read as the reverse complement.
TTGAAGACTTCAGTACAAATCCTATACCATAAACAAATTGGTTCGATAATTTCCGAGCTTAGCACAACCAAACAAACTCAGTTCCCATCATTTCATGGTATTAAGAGAATCGTGACAAGATCCCTGTTGAGAAATTACTGTAAACACAGTTATGATATGTAAACCCACAATCAGAGGGTTTGAGTCCGGTCAAGAACCTGTTTTACGACCATAATAATATAAATTTAGACTATATGCCTTGTTAATTTTTGAATATTTGTTATACTCTAAGAGGAAAGTTGGTTTTTAAATTTCAAGCTAACATATTTATAAAGGCTTATGTAACAACTATTTTTGTATTATTTCCTTGTCTATCCTCGGAATATAAACGAACCATAGGTGGTTTAAACAAACACATATATGTATTTATAAACATTAGGTAGGTACTCGTTTGTTTGTTTGTCTAAATGCACCAATCTCTGTTTCTACTTAAGTAAATTTGAATCGATATATATATATATATTTTTTTTATGTATGGCTCGCCAAAATGACTCTACTCTGCCTGATGGAAAGCATAAGCAGAATCCAAGAGTGGTGGTTACCATACTCACTGCGAATACAGACAGTGCAGTATGGCGACCCACACCAGTCTAGTCAACAAGTATGGGACTTGTTGACTAGACTAATTGGGCCTCCGGTCTCGCACTCACCAACGAAACACGATAGCACGAACGCTGTCATTTTACGTTGATTTTCTGTGCGAGGGTAGTACCGCCCCGGTCGAGCCGGCCCGTTCGTGCTGCAATCAGCGTGGCTCTACTACCTTTATATATATATAAATATATACTATAGAATTCACTATAGAAACTATAGAATAGATAGAGTATTGAAAGATTCTGTTTGTACTTAGGTGACTACGTATCATTAACAATAAAATACTAGAACGATATTAAAATCGTTCCAGGTTCCAGTAAGTTTGAGCGAGAGAGATCTTCAAAATACAGCAGTACTTGAACAATATTTTCTTTTAAAATTATGATCTAAACCAACTAATTGATATACAGGAGGGCACGGAGTTTAGTATATACTTACACCTATCTGAATAAGTACTGGAATAGAATACTGTAAATTCTCAAGGTAGTAGAGCCACGCTGATTTCAGCACGAACGGGCCAGCTCGACCGGTAGTACTACCCTAGCACAGAAGAGCAACGTAAAATAACAGCATTCGTGCTGTCGTGTTTCGTTGGTGAGTGCGAGACCGGAGGCCCAATGATGCAGAAGCATCACTAGGCCGCCATGCTGCATTGTTGCATTGTCTGCAATGAGTATGGGAGCCACCACTCTTGGATTCTGCTTATGCTTTCCATCAAGCAGAGTAGAGTCAGTTTGGAAGGCCCATACATAAAAAAAATATATACATAATACTAGAGACATTGATACAATGGGACGGTATGTAGGAGAAAGAGTTAACAAAAAAGACTACATTATATAGAATTGAAGATATGTTTCAACTTTTTTAGATGGATACTTGTCTGTAGACAATTAAATCAGAATCGAAAGCGAAGAATCTGATCAATCTAAAGTAAACTGCGACAGGTAGGTATATTTTACAAGCTTTTTATTAACTTGAGATGTATGTATGTATGCTTGTATGTTCGGGTGGAATCTTGCAACTCAGATTTGAAGCAGATATCTTCAACCGATTTTGCTGAAATTTTGCAAGCACATGTATACAGCGTGACAATACAATATTATAATGACATGGAGCTAATCTGATGCTGGAGCTGGAAGGTGGCCATAGGAACTCTGTAAAGAAACGTCGCAACATCATCGAGTTTGGACTCGTTTGACTCGGTTCGAGTTATTCCAGTATAAGCTTGTTTCTATAAAGCTTCTTCATTTAATTTATTTATCAATCAAAGCAATATCTTATTATTAGGTATAATATAGAATCAAACACAAAAATAAACTTCTAATAAAGTAATCAGTTCTGTTCCTTCCGGTGCAAACCACGTATATTCCAACATTATTCTAGAAAGTAATTTCAACACAATAAAGCCAGGTTCATCAAGAGTCATGATACATCACGTTACTAATAAAACCGCAAGCATTAACTTCCCGCGACTCATAAGGAAAACGAATCCATTGTTTTGATATTTTTCTCGGAATTTGTTAGATGGACTATCCTTTCGTGGCGACGTGTTCTGATAATCGGGCTGCCAGGACCTTTTCTTATAGCTTCCAGCAATTTTATAAAATAAGTTCCTGTATTAATATCATCTTTTGATAGAAGTTATAAAACACTTAAAACAGTAATTTTTTTTTTTTGCTTAGGTTTGCCCAAAAATCATTTTAGACCTTGACTAGTTTTGTTTCTGAAAATTAAAAATGTGGTTAATGTAAAAAATGGACTTTGCTTCATTTTAATTTATTTTTTGACTTTGTTAATTTCTATATTTAAATAAAATTGGACTGCACGGTTGGCCTAGTGGTTTCAGCGGTCGCCACGCCTCTTGCTACCGCGCCAATCCCACGCGGTACAAAAACTTTGTGTGAACACAAATTGTTGTCCCGAGTCTGGGTGTTCTTTGTGTCCGTTTCATGTATGTTTGTAAAGTTCCCCGTGACACAGGATGTTTATTCCTAATGCGGGAGTTGTCTTTTTAAGAATCAGAATCAAAATGTATACTTAAATTCCGACTTTTGTTTCAGGTAAAACTTTTTCTATTTATTACTACCATATTCCGGTTCAACAAAGAAATCGCGGTAAGTTACAAATGTTATAATAACTACGAAACCAATATACCGATTAACTTTCTAAGATTTGACACGGGCACTTCTAAATCAAGTCATCCAGAAAGTTCAACTACTTTTGTTGCACCTAAACTTACTGTAACGTAACCTTATAGAAACTGTGACACCGACCGTGACTAAAGCCAAAATATATTTAAACCCAGTTAAAAATCAACTACAAAAATAAACCTTACACCAATCTGAATAAGTACTGGAATAGAATACTGTAAATTTTGAATTACTGTTAAGTTGGTATACACAAAATTCAATCGATCATACAAAGTTTATTACCGTCAGATTATCTTTCGATTTGAAGTGAGTAATGTGACACGACCCTTATTAGATGATGAGATAATACAGAGAAAGGTAGAAAGCGTTATTAAAGAAAAAAGTTTAAGATCCCACATGTATTGTGTGTCAAGGATTTGGTACAACACCATATTTGAAGGTATAACTGTGTACACTTTGGCTCAGGCGTCATAACGAACTTGGATTAAAGAGTGTAATTATTCTGGTCAAAAGTAATCTGTAGTAAGGTAGCGATAAAAACCATGTTCTACTGATCTTAATTTAGACAATAATGAGATAACAAATTCAGTTACTAACTAACTAGTTAAGTTATTTTGAACTTGCATTTTTGAAATAGGTAATAAAATTAGTGAAAGTTAAAAATTGTTATATTTTAGACGTAGTAGAGCCACGCTGATTTCAGCTCGACCTGGCGGTACTACCCTCGCACAGAATATCAACGTAAAATGACAGCATTCGCGCTGTCGTGTTTCGTTGGTGAATGCTAGACCGGAGACCTAATGCCTAATGCAGAAGCATCACTAGGCCGCCATGGTGTGGGTCACCATGTTGCAATGTTGCATTGTTTGAATTCGCAATAAGTATGTTGAGCACCACTCTTGGATTTTGCTTATGCTTTATATCAGGCAGAGTAGAGTAACTCTTACCAGGTCCATACATAAAAAGAAAAAATAAATTTAATTCCTTTCACAATCTGCAAAGATGTCGTATAAATAAAAAATGATTTCTGCAAGAGACTGAAAATTCGAGACTTTTTAGTGATAATTTGATAAAGGTTACTGAAGTCTTATTTCTAATATTATAATTTGTATAAGCTATTCTTAAAACAAAACGGGTTGCGATCCACTTTGATTATGTAGATAAAGAAAGCTATAAAAACTTGAGAGAACTTCACGCATTAAAATTACGTAGCAGTTGCCTTATATAACAATCAAAATTAGAAATATAAATAAATTCTAAATCCGTTGATGACTTTTCTCAGAAAACAAAATTTTAAACTGCAAAACTTCAATGCTACCGGAACAAAATCATAAATCATTTCAAGTAACACCGTAACCGAACTTCAATAGACAATATCTGATGGTGTATTCGACAAAATCGTACATTTTGTTTATGAACATGAAAATTTCAAAAATATAAACCTTCTTTGTGAAGTAATAGAGTTCAAAACCGTTGAGGCAAAATTTGTAGATGGAAGAAAACATGTTGGTAATGCACAAACAAAATAAGAAGGAATAGGAGTAAGAAATTGTCTAGTAGCCAAGGCTTATGGGCGTTTCGCTTCATTTAGCAAAAGTATATCGAATTCATCATGTGTAACGTCTTTGTTGTATGTTTTTATTAAAAATTGTATATCGTAATGTGAAGGCGACGTCGTTTCATGTTGATGGCATATGCTTCCATATCTTGAGTACTTTGTTATTACGTCGCTAAGTACTTTAAAGGAAATAAGGGAATTATATCATGATTTGCTTTGGTCTGTTGGTCTCATATTCTGATTAGGTTTGGTTTAGATTATATTTCTTTTTCTTTCAAATTTGATATATCATTAAAAATATTACCTTTTGTTTGTTGCTTTTTTGTATTTATTTTGACACGATCATGCATAGGATTACTACTACTTTGTAATATATCTTTCTTTGTGACATATTCTTTGCATTGCGTCATGTAAAGCACTTTCATGTAGGCACTCTCCGCTATTCATATTTACAACTGCAACATTAATAAGTACCATCTATTGCTTTGTCTGAACCCTTATCTTTCTCTGTGCTCATTATACGAGCAGTAATGGACGGGACATTTACAAATAGTCACGACTCGGTATTATGTTTTAGTGACACGTTATCGACATGATATTATGACGTTGATGACCAGCTACTTATGGGGCTTTTAGCGTTCCGATTTAAAATATGACATGCCTTTTTGTGGTTACTGATGGCGAATGCTAGAAGCCTCATATTTCATAGGCAATTAGCAATTTTTCATTATCTTTGTTGAGCTTTTAGTGGCAGTAAAGTGCTTATTTCAATAGTGTAAAGTAACGCGTACATTAGTGATATATTGCATTTGAAGATGCTTCTACGACTCATTAATAAATTGGTATTTGCTTTAATAATTTATTATTTATTTAAGTTTTAAAGTTTGTTCAGAATGAACAATCAAACCTATCAATTTAAAAGTACAGTTTCAGTATTATGTTACCAGATCGTCGTAAGCTCGAAGTTATAATATGATATTATTTTGATGTCATTCTTTAGATATTTTTATATTACTGTTTATCTATATACTAACAATCACGGTAGATGCTTAAACAGTTTTTAATCTTTAATCATATATTTCAAAATTAACCTTCAAGCATTTTTATGGTGCCAAAGGCCGATGAAGTAATTAAATAACCTTATCTACCACGACATCATGGCACTTTAAATTTAAATTTAATAAATTTTAAATCATTCGCTCATGTGTTTGTTAATATATTAATAGATCGAAGCGATAAAGTAGCACGTGGCTACACTTATGTTTCGTTAAATGATACAGACCCTGATTTTGTAATTATTTTAGACGTATTTTTATCTTTAAGATTTTATTTTTTTGGAATTATAAATGTTATGCAGTATTTTATGAAACAAATTACTGAATAAGTAAAACAAAGTAACGGCTCTCATTTTTTATAAAGCAAAATTGTTTATAAATGCAAGCTACCAAAAATATGATTATGGTCTGTGGCTAAACTGTCAGTATAAGCTATAAAGTAACACCAATAATAGTAAGCCAACGAAAGTATATCTATTAAGCCTCTAATCTATATAGTAATGGAATTCATATTCAATACACTAATAATTAACTACATGACCATTTTTACCAATGCAAACAAGGATTGGCGACTGTACAATTTATAATACATCAAAACAAAGTTAAAAAGAATATTCAACAAGAAAATAATTTATTGTTAAACATGACCTAATATAGTTTAGATTGAAGTCCCGTCTTATCTCTAGCTGGAAAACCATAATTACTGACAAACGACAATCGTATAGAAGACACGCCACACGCGACGTCTGCGCATCGTCATCGTGACAGCCGCAATAAGTGCGCTTGATTGTAAAATGAGAAATAATTTTTATATCCACTTAATGGATGGTTTTGTGACATACGGATAATATATTTAGACAACAAGAACATCAAAATTATGGTAGTGTAAGGAGTTTTGTAATGAACATTTTAATACTTATCGAGTCAGTTCTGGTATTTTGTGATGTGGTTTGGACACACTCACTATTAGAAGTTTTGACTTTGAAAATTTAAGCATCCCTATTGAACAAACCTATTACGTTAATGTTAAAATTTGGCTTTATTTTATAAAAACAAATGTTATTTGTTTTTTTTTTATTAAAACAAATGTTATTTGTTTTTATAAAATAAGTTTCCTGTTTCCTGACTTATATGTGTTCCTTTGAAATCTTATAACAAATCCTTTTAGAAATCTCTCATAAATTCTGATAGGATCCTAGAGTGTGTCAACTTGCACTCGGCGAGTGACATTAGAGAGCAGGATATTCTTGATAATACTTTAAAACTTAATGTTGTTATTAGGATATTTAGATATATGTGCATATTCTCCGTCAATCACTTCAAGATTAGTTTTGCATGAGATGTAGAGATACATAAACACATTTGAATTAATTGAATGCACGTTTCCTACTTCGCCAATTGTCGTGGATTCAAAACCCACGTAGAACAAAACTTTGTGTGATCCACAAATTGTTGTTCTGAGTCTGGGTGTTCTTTGTGTCCGTTTCATGTATGTTTGTAAAGTATCCCGCGATACAGGATTTATTCCTAGTGCGGGAGCTGTACTTAAAAACAAAAGTGACCTATATATTACGTCATATCGAAATAATGTCATCATAAACATGATAGAAACACAAATCAATCCTATTATGCAATTAGGAGCAAAAATTAAAGGAACGACAATTCATTACATTGTAATACAGTGAAAATGTAATTCCCAACATGTTAGATAACAAGCTCACCGTTCTCTAATGCTGTATTTTCTCATCATAACTAGCAAGTTCTACGCAACATATGACGAGTTGAGCGACGCGACGTCTACATAGATAATTAACAGTGCTTTTTCTTACACTTTAATAATGTTTTTGTCTTGTAATAAATTACTCTGACTTACTTTGGTTATAAGGAAAATTGAGTGTTAATTTGTGAGACTCGACGAAGGTGAGAAGCATATGAGATTCCTTTGTTTGAGTATTATTAACCGACTTCAAAAAAGGAGGAGGTTCTCATTCGACCGTATATATGTTTTATGTGTGTTCGCGGATAACTTCGTCGTTTATGAACCAATTTTGATGATTCTTTTTTTAATGGAAAGCAGATATCCCAACAATGGTACCACGATAAGGACATTTAGATCTGATGATGGCATCCAAGAGAAATCTAGTCGAACCCTGAAGTCGCTTTTTGTTAACATTTTATTTGCTTTAATTTTGTACAACTTTTTGATGGCGCAGAATCACATGAACGGTTGAATTGGCTGGATTAGATTCAGGATTTGGGTGGGTCGTTTAGGATAGGCCTTTATCTAAAAAGACTGGACCTAAAATGTGTATACATGAAAAATGTTGCGTGTAAGAATTTTTATTGTTCTAAAACGCTAACTTTTGCGCTTAAATTTTATTAATCACCGTTAATAAAATTTTAGTGTTCCATTTTCCTTAGTTCAGAATATTTTCTAGTTTATACTTCAAAACAATTTTTGCGTAATAGTTTTATGAAGTTATACGTATTCTAGATAAGAGTCACCCAATAAACTGCCATCTTTATGTTTGGTAATAGTTTCTTGATGTTCAAGCTATGTAGCTTGAACATCACTTTGTTACGTAACAAAGGATTTATCTCAAACTACGTATAAAAGGGCATACCAACAAATCATAATAAAGTCCATGTTAAGGGCAGCTAAACCGTCGAGAATACCACACAAAGTACAGTCAGATTAACTGCTTTAAACTGTGCTCATAAGACAGTAGCGAATAGCGCTTTTGCTGGTATGGGAGGCGCGTATTACACCAACGTGTAATATTGCTAACAGTTCTTGTATCTTGTACTAGCTGAACCCCGCGGTGCTACCTGCGGTTATTGTCGTACCGCGGGTAAGGCCGCGGGACAAAGCTAGTCTAAGAAAAAGGAGCCTAAGTTACTCTTTAGATCATCAGCTATGTGCCAGTGAAAGTCCAGTCAAAATCGGTCCAGCCGTTCCAGATATTACCCAGAATAAACAGACAGACAGACAAAAAATTTAAAAAATGATATATTGGTACATGTACCGTGTTAACATACATACATATGCATTTATTAAAAAGCGGTTATTTTAATATGACAAACAGACACTCAATTTCATTTATTTGTATAGATGTAATACAAAAGGTTAAAAATAATCCGAAAGTATATATTACTAGCGACCTGGCCCAGCTTCGCATAAACATTTCTGAAAATCACGGATTTCGTCTACTATAATGTGCATTTTTTACACATACAAACCTTTCTCTTGAATTACTCTATGGATTGCTGAAAACTGCATGAAAATCCGTAGAGTAGTTTAAAAAATATAAGCGAACAGACAGCTTAAGCGACTTCATTTTCTACTATCTACAGATATATAAGGTATACCTTGGGCATAATATACAATCAAATAAATATAACACTTATTCCTAAAGTTGCGTTGTCAAGACCGGTGTGACATACGCCCCACTTAGTGGCCGCCTAGCGTACGGAACAACAAGTTGGACGGTGTTTAACGTTTGATTTATTAAACCATCGTCTAACGGGACATCACTAAGGTTTAATATTGTGGTAGGGACGTAAATCATCATCATATTTTTGATCACTTTTACACCTACAGACACTGGTACTATTCCTGAGTTTGAACTTTTTTACAATATTTCAGGGCGTTTTGTCTAACTGCCGAATTTTTTTTTTATAAGATTACTCCCGCATTAGTAATAAATATCCTGTGTCGCGGGAGACTTTACAGACATACATGAAACGGACACAATTATCACCCAAACACAGAATAACAATTTGCGGATCACACAAAGTGTTGTCCCGTGTAGGATTTGAACCCACAACACTTGGCGAATTGGCAAGCGGCGAGGCGACCGCCTAAACCACTAGGCCAATCGTGCAGTTTTGTAGAAAAGTGCAGTGCGATGATTTTGTAGAAAAAAATCGATAAAATTTAAAAACAGTCTTCTATTTATCTATCTAATTTAAGTACTACTAAATCTACTACTACTTACTGTCTAAATCTAAATAAATAAATATTTCCTCACTTCCTTAAGTTTTACTGAAGTAGCACAAGGCAGGACTTAAGCAAGTAATCTCTGTAAACAATCGATTACTTACTCGTAGTGTGTAGATCCTACTAATATTATAAACGCGAAAGTTTGTAAATATGGATGGATGGATGTTTGTTACTCTTTCACGCAAAAACTACTGAACGGATTTGAATGAAACTTTACAGAAATATAGCTTATACATCAGAATAACACATAGGCTACTTTGCCGCCATAACCGACATATACGCGACTGGAGCCGCTGGCAACAACTAGTACTCTCATGAAATATATTCTTACTAAAACATAGTTGATAGACCAAAGTTAAAATTTTGATTTTCAGATTAAAAACCCATAGAGTCACCATCATCTTTATCATCTTTCTGTTCACCTTTATTATTAAATTTCATTGAGAGCCACATTGTAGTGGATACTACACTAAAGCTAGTAGAGCCACGCTGATTTCAGCACGAACGGGCCGGCTCGACCGGGGCGGTACTATCCTCGCACAGAAAATCAACGTAAAATGACAGCGTTCGTGCTGTCGTGTTCCGTTGGTGAGTGCGAGACCGGAGGCCCAAATAGTCTAGTCAACAGGTTCCATGCTTGTTGACTAGACTTAAAGATGCAGAAGCATCACTAGGCCATGCTGCATTGTCTGCATTCGCAATGAGTATGGTGACCACCACTCTTGGATTCTGCTTATGCTTTCCATCGGGCAGATGAGTCATTTTGGCGGGCCATACATAAAAAAAATGTTTTCAAAGGAAAACATTTTAAAACAGATACATTGTCTCATCCATTTTTAAACAATACGGTGTTAAATCTCGAAATTTGAGGAGAACAAAGAATGAAAGCAGAAGGAATTTAATTCTGAATAAAAAAAATAAGCTGAAACTTTTCCTTTTTGGTACATCATGATTAATAATATTGTTATTCATTTAGCAATAAGAAAATAAATGCTCCACACGATGTGGTCAACTGCAACACAAACGCAATAAATACGTCGATATTATGTTACAACTTGTATTTCGACTCGGCGCGTGCGCACAGAATCTACCATCGGTTTTAATGCATCCTCTCAACGGTTAGTGATGTAAAGATATCGATAAGTTTTAATAAGTTAATCAATATCATTGCTTAGTGATTAAAGCAATTAACTAAGTAAACGTTCGATTAAGTCACCTTTCAAACAAAACAAGTATCGTGTATCTAATGTAGGTACCTACTGTCAAATTAACACTCTATAAATTGACTGAACGTTTGGCCTAGTTGTTTAACGGTCACCACGCCGTTTCCTACTTCGCCAAGTGTCGTGGGTTCAAATCCCACGTAGGACAACACTTTGTGTGATCCACAAATTGTTGTTCTGAGTCTGGGTGTTCTTTGTGTCCATTTCATGTATGTTTGTAAAGTCCCCCGCGACACAGGATTTATTCCTAGTGCGGGAGTTTTCTTTTAAAAAAATAAATAAATATATATATATATACTAACGAACAGTTCTTTAATTTTCAAGAATCTTTAATTAAAATGCGAAAAATATAGTTATCATCATCAACAACCTAAATTTAATAGTCCAGTTTAATTCTACAATAAATCAAACTAATCACTATACAAAACATGCATGCATTATATCATTGTATATTCAATGGTTTTTTTAGATACCAAAATAACAATTTTAAACTGTAATGTTAAAGAAATTGGAAGAGAAAGTAGTTATTTTTCAGAACATTTGAATGAATATTTAGGCAAAAACAGCTCCAACTTGAACTATCAAAACTATTGTAAATTTACATATCGATAGTTTTGCATTGACTACATCACTACAAGTTACTCGTTTGTCGTATCGAACAAACGGTATTGTGGTGTACCTATGGTAAAATATAATATTGTGCGGTTAAACATCGTGAATGTAACCGAACCGCGTCCAGTTAATCTAATATTGAAATAACATCAACCTTTTTTCTATTCAATCTGTTTGTAATATACGAAAATTGTAATTTTACAGTAGCTCATGTAATCTCAGTTGTAATCTTTATTGTAGGTTGTTTTGAAATCGTGTAGGCGGGCCCTAAGAACAGAGGCTAATGTTTCTTATAATTGGAAGTCAATTTGGTGTTTTGGTTGTTCGTAGATATAATGTATATTCATATAAAAAAGTTCTTATATCTATGAAACAGGTTTATATAGTAGAGGTATGTTGTTAAAGTGTTATTACAAGCTTTTAATTAACTTGTAATGTATGTATGTATGTATGCCTGATTATCGGGTGGAATCTTGCAACTCAATTTTGAAGCAGATATCTTCAACCGATTTTTCTGAAATTTTGCAAGCATATGTATATAGCGTGACAATACAATATTACAATGACATGGAGCTGATCTGATGCTGGAGCTGGAAGGTCGCCATGGAACTCTGTAAAGAAACGTCGCAACATCATCGAGTTTGGAATCGTTTGATTCGTCTCGAGGCATTCCAGTAAAAGCTTGTTTTTAAAAAGCTTTTTAATTTAATTTATTTTATGTTCATTACAAACACTTCAAATATAAGCAAAGGGATATGTCTCTCTTCTAATCTAATGTTTTTATTTTGCTGTACCCAATATACATATGTAATATATGTATTTGGCGTTGTGTATTAGACGTCCGAAATATTTATTTATATTTGTAATCGTAAAATGAGTTACAGTTATCAATTAAGTAACTTTTTGTTCATTTATACTCACATATTTATATATCTTATACTAGCACTGCACGCAGCATCGCTCACGCAGACTTTCATCCCCTGATTTACCCCCTTAGGGGTGGAGTTTAGTAAAATCCGTTCTTAGCGGATGTCTACACCCTATAAAAAAACCTACCTGCCAAATTTCAAGTTTGTAGGTGTTATAGTTTCTGAGATTTCGTGATTAATAAGTGAGTGGTATTTTGCTTTTATATTATAGAAGATATAAAATTCTCGTGTCACAATGTTAGTTACCATACTCCTCTGAAACGGCTGAGCTGATTTTCATGAAATTTGGTGTGCATATCGGGTAGGTCTGAGAATCGACCAACATCTATTTTTTATATCCCAAATTTTTATATGGCAAAACAAAGTTTGCCGGATCAGCTACTAATTATATAGGTATTGGCCTCGAATCACCACTATTGTGGAAGGCCAAAGGACCATTGAGCTACCTCAGTATTTTTGTAAATATAGATCCGAATATAAACATAATAATTTTGACAATATATTTACTCTCCGTAGCAGATAAGAGAGTAAATAGCGTTGGCACAATTTTTTATCGCGAACATATAATTTGAATAAAATTAGTATTATCGAATAAATGTAAATGTATACCTATTGTTGTAATATTGTTGTACTATCGCGAGTGCAATGGTTTGGCTTCCTCTGATAGCTGTGTGTCATTTATATTTTGTTTGTATTTATTTTCAGTTAAGGCATATTCACAAACTGGTGTATGTTATTTTTTAGTCAAAGGTTTTTATATAAATGGACTTTGTTCTGATATTTTTAACGAGATTTGATCCTAGGAAATTATAAATATGAAATTAGTTCCTAATAAATTTAACCCTATATTTTTATCTGTATTATTTTAGGAAAAAATGTATGAATAAACACAAGTAACATTTCAAACACGAGGCTTTTACTATATAGATATACATGTATATTTCAAATATATGTAGCAATCACACGACCAAATTTTATAAATATAAATCAATATTTTCTAACATCTAACACACAACTGCCTCGTTGGTCTCGCGGTTAGCGTGTGCGACTGCTGATCATGAGGTCTCGGGTTCGATTCCCGGGTCGGACCAAATGTTTGTATGATCTACAAATATTTGCTTCGGAGTTTGGGTGTTTTCTATGTATAATATGTATGTATTTACAAAAAAAAAAGTATATATGTATTTGTATCAGTTGTCTAGTACCCATAACACAAGCTCCGCTTAGCTTGGGACTAGATGGCGTTGTGTGTTAGATGTCCGAAATATTTATTTATTTATTATTTTATTATTATTTATTACAATGCCATCTAGTCGCAAACTAAGCAGAGCTTGTATTATGAGTACTGGACAACTGTTTTTTTTTTTGTAAATCCATACATATTACGAGTATAACACCCAAACGTTAAAACAAATATTTGAATAAAGAACCTTAAAATGAATTAAAAAACTGGCTCCACTCATGGTCTCCTCATGTGACCCTACTCAGCATTTTAAAAATAAAAAAACAATTAAGACAAAAGAAAACAATATTAAGATACTGTCTGTAAAAAAAGAACCAAAACTCAAAACAAAAACTGCCCCAAATCAATTTGCAAAGATTCGTTTCATGACCGACGCCTGGCCAGTCAGACGCCAGTCCTCCTTGGGAATGTTTCGTTTTTAGACGGGACAAGGGAATAGGGCAAAGTGGAGTTAGAAAAACGAATAGCTTGTCTTCGTACTTACTTCGTAGCTAGTGTTAGAGATAGTGATAAATAATAGATACTTGACTAATTCATATGCTCAGAATATTTTTTTAACGAAGACGGCACGTCGTTACCTAGAAACACTTAAAATTTCTAGCAGTGTGGCTTAACTATTACCTATTTGTACTCAATATTAGTTTATATTACTACATATCTCATTATTATTGTTTATTTTAGTTTATTAGGGAAACAAACAGATGGCTAATAGAGAACAATAACATACAAATACTTTACACACTATCCAAAACAGTTTACACAAATTAATTTATCATTTAGCGCCAAACCAAATAATCACAAATTTTAACCGACTTCAAGAACTGGACCAAATTTAAATGGGACCACACGCGAAGCAGCAGCATTCAATTAAAAAAAGAATCATCAAAATCGGTTCACCCACTCGAAAGTTATGAGCTAACAAATATAAAAAAAACAGTCGAATTGATAACCTCCTCCTTTTTTGAAGTCGGTTAAAAAAAGTGAGACAAGTAAAATTTTTGTTTTAAAAAAATAGCTTTTTGAGTCTACAAATAAGACAAACACAGATAACAAAAAAAAAAAACAAAATGAAATATTTAAGTTAGTCTGGTTTGAATCAGTTGTCAACTTTTTAAATTTGGGTAGGGAGAGGTAAAACATATCCAACGAACCATTACGATTAAGTATTAATAACAACGTTAAAGTAATTATCTCCAAACTTCTACTATACTGTCATACTATTGTAAAAACATATACTTGTACATAAACAATATGTAGTTTTCTGTAATAAATAAATAGCACTTGTTTTGTTTAAGACACGGGATTGCAATCGCAGCATCTAGTTTAGTTAGTACGCTAGGTTGAATCTCCGCCCATCAACGGCCTGTAATTAAAAAAACTACTGAGATAGGAATATTAATTAAACTCATAGGCACAAACATCAAGTAACACGTCTGCTCCTTTGACATTTTCTACCATAAAAGAACGAAAGTATTGTTATCTAACCACGTGTATCTATTAGAGGAGTTTCCATCCTACTTTTTCCAAGTTCTTTGGCTCCAATATTAATAACACTATCAAACCTCATCTCAGAACAATACAAATAGAATCTTACTACGATTCAATCCAATCCCTTTATGTCAACATGTAATACAACTTACATTCTTCAATAAACCAGAAATTCTAATAATAAAATTGTATTTACTATAAGGTAAAATATATTACTCAATACAAAGGAATTTACGATGCATTTCTTATATGTATAAATATGGTTAATTGCTAATGATACTAAATTATTGCTTATAGCATAGTAACATATATAGAAATATTTGTTCCCTGTGTAAATCTTCCAGTTTCTGTAGCACCCAGAAATTGGACATAATGTCAATTACAAAGGTCGTATTTAAAAGTGTCTCCTTTAAAAATCCTACAAAAGTTGTCAATTTTTGTGTTGTCAACACGTGTTGGTGACAAAAGTTTCTGTAATTTCCTTGTGTTGGCAGCAAAAATTGTCAACAAATGTTGAGAACAGTGTTTCCGTTTTTTTCGGTAAACGTCAAAAGAATACGCTTGTTGAAAATATTTATTGGCTCTGTGGTGACGCGTATTTCGAATGTTTTTCAAATTGTTGGCGACTCGGTGTAGACACAATGGAAACAAAATTTGGCGATCTTTTGAAGTGATGCAAATAGTTGGAAACACAGAAATTGCCAACAATTTTGGTGGAGACGCGCCTTAACAAGTGACTGCCCAAGCGGGTTAGTATAGGGTTTGTTTCAAGTATTCCTTCTTATTCGCAGTGCTGGTATTCTGAGCAGTTTGCCCTCTCAATCGGGTCTTACGACACCCAGCTATGGAATGCATAGGGACGGCCCTTATTCTTAATACGTATAATTTTCTATATGCAAAAACCAATTATATTTTAAAACAATAGATATGTTACGTACGTAATAATCTGCGCCGAAATCTGTGCCCTGCCTGGCCGTACGGTCTAAAATTGCATGCATTGACAAATTTCACTGATGAATAGTACAAAAGATACGAAGCAGCACGTAACAGAAAAAGATAGCTATATTTATTCATCTCACTACAAATGTCTTCTTTAATTTCAAATGTTTGTATAGACTAACATGTTTTAAGAAGTAGATTGGACACTCGATTGAAAAGTTTAGCAGGTTGCTTAACTAAGGTGTATAATGATAACATATCTGCTTCTTTTTATATCATAATATAATTGACAAAAACTATAAATATATATAGGTATGGTAAAAATAATCTTCTCCTTAACAAATGTAACACAATGCTCTCTTATCAGTCATACGCGTGCGTAGTAGCCAGTTGTAAAATTATCTCATAGCCAATTTATTTATATATGTGTACTACTTGACAAAGTGTCAGAGAGTAATATTGTACGTTGATAAACTGTTTCCATATAATCTAATATGTATGTACATATATATGTATAATAGTAAAATTATAATGTTAGTGTATATTGTTAATTTTTTCTTGGAAATATATCGCGCAATTTTGTTTCTTGAAGACTGAAGGACAGGGGGTAAAAAATGAAATGAGAAACTTTCAGAAATCCAGAAAATTGCGGAAGCTTCTGAATACAAAAAACCGGCCAAGTGCAAGTCGGACTCGCGCATCGAGGGTTCCGTACAAACCTGTAGGTATACTATATGATGTAACTAAACATTTATGCTTTTAATTTTTTTTCATTTATCTTTGCTATAAGACGTTGCTTCGTAAATTATTCAAGATTCTGACTTCACGAGATGTAACCCTATAGGTTTTGATTCCCTTGCGTGTGTCGAAAATTTGCAGCATAAACGGCTGTATATTTTGATTGCGTTGGCCTAGAAGTTTCTTTTTTGACGTGACAACGTCTTATAAGTCGATGAAGCCGGCTGCACACACTAAAAAGCATTTGTCATGCGGCGTTACCTCGCTATGAGGCGTTATCTCGCTCTGAGCGAGAAATATCTCTCATCATTTCATCAATGTTTTGCTATGACGTTGTCACGTTAAACTATCGTCCGTAAACAGACTTTACAGACAACCATTTTTCACAGCTCCAAGAGACAGTAGATTTGAGTATTTGATATGAATTTCAGCTTAATACCTCCACGCGTTCCTGAGAAAAAGGGACAGACAGACGGGCAACAAAGTGATCCTATACGGGTTTTGTTTTTTGATTTTGAAGTACGGAACCCTAAAAAACAATTGAAATATACTATAGTCTTTTCACCTTATTACATTAACAGTAGCTGTACGTCAAACTATCGAGTTTAACGTACAGGTGCCAAATGTAATAAACTAATATCGAATTATGAGTTACTTACAGCTGACTCGAAAAAGGTGAAAAAAAATGTGATGGTAGTGGATGGTAGATGTGACAAACTTTGAAGGAAAACTACGACTGCCTCGTTGGTCTCGCGGTTGGCCTGTGCGACTGCTGATCATGAGGTCTCGGGTTCGATTCCCGGGTCGGACCAAATGTTTGTATGATCTACAAATATTTGTTTGGGAGTTTGGGTGTTTTCTATGTATAATATGTATGTATTTACAAAAAAAAAGTATATATGTATTTGTATCAGTTGTCTAGTACCCATAACACAAGTTCTGCTTAGCTTGGGACTAGATGGCGTTGTGTGTTAGATGTCCGAAAATATTTATTATTATCATGACGGCTCAGATAACTTTGTTAGTTCAGGAGTTATAGAGCCCTAACTTGTAAAGGGCGCTTACTTGGAAAACTTCGTAATGTGAAATAATAAGTAAAGATGTAAAATATTAAAAATGAAATCATAAGACTGACTACAAAATAAATAAGTTTACCTACCCACACAGCAATGGTTAAAAAGCTTTTTAAAACAAGCTTTTAGTGGAATGCCTCGAGACGAATCAAACGAGTCAAAACTCGATGATGTTGCGACGTTTCTTAACAGAGTTCCTATGGCCACCGGAAGGTGGCCATAGGAACTCTGTTAAGAACTCTGTTGTGACCTCTGTAGTGAACTCTAACCCGATACTGGAGTTGGAAAACTCCAGTATCAGATCAGCTCCATGACATAATAATATTGTATTGTCACGCTGTATACATATGCTTGCAAAATTTCAGCAAAATCGGTTGAAGATATCTGCTTCAAAACTGGGTTGCAAGATTCCACCCGCACATACAAGCATACATACATACATTGCAAGTTAATAAAATGCTTGTAAAAAACTCTATGCGTGACCTGATACGCACTTGGGCGGTTTTTAAGTCGTTTCAAAAGTGATTGATTGATAAAGCAATATTTTAATTTTCATCCAAAAATATTATGTTCTAATTACTGTAACAGTTCCTATTAAATTAACAATATTTTATTACACATCTGACATACACACACTCCCACGTTAACATTCACCCTCATACAGACATAGAGAGGTTCACTTCACACTTTTCATTTTGTTCTTTTTATTTTACATTTATTAAACTTTATTTTATTATAAACACCAGTTAACTTGAAATTCCTGTGAGCTGTTAGCCGAAATACAGATTTCTACCTAGTTTGGCAACAGAGGCTATCTACTAGTTTTCAGTTGAACAGTTTGTATTTTCTTTTCGTGCAATAAATTTATAATACTTATTATACTTAGAATAAAGTACTACACGGTGATAAAGGATAATACGATAAAGCAATCAATGCTGTTCGTAAATTCACAGAAGCAATAAAACAAAGTATCGACTCGAATCTTGTTCGCCGTTATATACAGAACTTTGTAGTTAAAAGTGATGTCTTACGTTAATTGACTTAAGTAAATTTGAGCAAATAAATCTATCTATCTATACTTATAATCTATTATTACTAATAATAAAAATGTAACAGGTCCAATTCTGGACATTAAAGATATTTTGAAAATTTTTTTTGGAGGGCTCTCTATAATCCATACTGAAGCCAAAACTGTATTTTTTTTTATTTTTGTCTGTCTGTCTGTATCTTGGCCGCACATCACGCTGAAACTACTGAATGGATTCAAATGAAACTTGGCATGATTTGAGTTCATACTACGAGGTGGGACATAGGATACTTTTTATCCCAAAGTTTGTAAGTATGGATGGATGGATGTTTGTTACTCTTTCACGCAAAAACTACTGAACGGATTTGGATGAAACTTTACAGTAATATAGCTTATACATCAGAATAACACATAAGCTACTATTTGCCGCGATAACCGACATACACGCGGGCGGAGCCGCGAGCAAAAACTAGTATAATATAATACGGTAAACTACCGAATAATAATATACTAAAAGCATTCTGACTTTTGTCAATGTCTGTGAATGTTTTAGGTAGATATACATTAGTAGGCATAACAAATGACGTTACAAAACAATAATATTATTGTATAGCCTTATCTCCTGATGGGTGTGTTTCATTGTTTTACAAGAATTAATAATGCTTCATTTACAAATTGTTATATTTAATTTGAAAAATAAGATTTGATAGTGTTATTAGTAGACAGTTAGACACCCTATTCTAAGAAGATCAAGTTCTTAGATCATTATCATCATCAGTAGCCTAAGAAAGGAGGTTTGGGCTTACTATGTCACGCTTGCGTAGTAGAGAGGGTATATAGAAGTAATTTTAGAGGTAGTAGAACAACGCTGATTTCAACAAGAAAGGGCCGGCTCGACCCTCCTGTCGGAACTCGGTACTAATCTCGCACAGAAGATCAACGTAAAATGACAGCATTCGTGCTGTCGTGTTTCATTGGTGAGTACGAGACCGGAGGCTCAATAAGCAGAAGCATCATTAGGCCGCCATGGTGTGGGTCAGCACGCTGCATTGTTGAATTAGCAATGAGTATAGTGACCAACACTCTTCGATTCTAGAGGCAGAGTAGAGTCATTTTGGCAAGCTCATAAGAAAGGTATTGCTTTTCTTTTCAGTGTTGGTGTCCCGCGTAGTTTGAGACGAATGTCGTCTCGTTAAATGACACCTGACAAACGACTTCAGAGATAGTTAGGTTAATTTGATAAAATAGGATCTTGTAGTAATTATTGAAATAATAGTAAATGAATAGTATTATTGAAAAACCGAGCACCTCATTTTTATAATAAGGTAAACAAAATATATTGCGACAGAAAAGTTTTCAGAAGGAATTTAACCACATAAATAACCACAAAAAGATATTTTAATTAATAACAATTGCATTTCAATGAATCTATCTGCCGATCATAATATTTGTTCTTTTCCTCTTAAATGCGTATTATATTAAAATGTAAACAATAATAATGGCTACGTATTGTTATCGTTAATGGAATTGCAAGTGTCTCCTATTTTTCTTGTTATCGCTATTATACACACATCAAAAGTGTCTAGGGATCAACATATGTGTCTAGGGATCAACATATATTTTTGCAATAACTTTTCTCCTGATTGATATTAATTTAAATTTTCTTTAAGGATTCATCAAATAAAGTGTTTTCGTTTGTCACAGTAACGATAAACCAAGTCACCTTTGCATTAATAAAGAAATTTGCCATTTTCCTAATAAAAGGATTTTTGACATTTGAACCACTTACATTAAAGTTCGAAAAAAAGACTGAAATAACAGTTTTCTTTAAAATTTTATTAGGTATCTTAAACAATTAATAATCCGTGTTTCTACCGCGAACACTAACACAAGAACATCGGTTTGGCATACTCAAAATGAGTTCATCCAAATCACGCTGTGGAATGGCCGCCCATGTTCGTTGCAACAACAAAAAAAGGTCTTCTTGCGACTGGATACCCTCCATATTCGGCAGAGCTCTTCTCTGTAGCATATCCCATGCATGCTCAATCGGGTTCAAGTCTGGCGACTGAGCAGGCCAGGGCCAAAGCCACATCTCAATCTCAAGAAATCCGCATAAAAATGCTTGATCCCTAGACACTTTTGATGTGGTAGTAGTTTATATTTGCTTCAATTTATGCGTAAATAGAATTATTTGTATGCTTTTGAAAGAAAATTTCTTCATACTTATATTTAGAATACTTAATGCTTGGTTTAACTAAATCCACCAGATTTTCCTTTCTGTGCCGCGCAGTCAACACTGCCAGCATGTGTTTCCCTCCCATTATGATCCTGAGTCCTTTAAGCGGGGCGTAAAAAACATCTCACTAGGAATCCATAGTGTGGTTTACCATGCTGCATTGTCCACATTCGCAATGAGAAAGGTGACCACAACTCATAGATTTTACTCAGGTTTTGCAATGGAGCAGAGTAATCCTTTAAGTAGCTATCACAAAAAAAAAACTACAAGGGAAGAGACACAAATGTCTCCCTTATAGAATGAGAGAGGGCTTGGACACCGGTAACTTCATTTATTCAGTAAAAACTGACGAAGGAATTCATTAACACTGGTTTTCTATGAGGTGATGATATGACTAGAGACACTTTTTAGTGATTTTCTCAGAATTGGGGGTACGGTAATTAGCTCAATGAAAAACTAGGAGAAAGAAAAGTTTAAAAGTGTAACCCGGTGCCCATGTCACCGGAGCCCTTATTACAAATCTATTGACACCATATTTATTAAATTTGAGTCACTACTTTAGGCGCCAAGGTGGAACATACAAATTTACATTAACTATTTTTGTTAAAAGGGGTACAAAGTTTTTGCTTCACGTATTAACATATAGATATGATAAAAAATATATTTGAAACATATGTTACTTATTTTGTTCCCTTTACCTAATCGATTATTCTGCTCATTTTTGAAATGACAGGAAAATAATACAAATGATTGCTATGACTTAATTAAACTGATTAAATTTAATATAAACTTAAATGCATTGTTATAGTGTATATTATTATTTATTATTCAAATATACTACGTTGTTAAATGTGTTATTAATTTTATTTATGTAACTGTATTGCATTGATAATTGCTTGTATTATCATAACTCGTTAATTTATTACCATAAATAAACTTGTTTAATATTGAACTGTTTGTTAATATACGGTCCGCCTTTTTAACCGATTTAAAAAAGGAGGAGGTTCTCAATTCGACAGTTTTTTTTTGTATGTTTGTTACCTCAATACTTTCGACTAGGTGAACCGATTTTGATGATTCTTTTTTTATTTGAAAACTGGTGCTTCTCATGTGGCCCCATATCAATTTGGTCTAGTTCTGACATGTCATCCATGAAAAATCGTATAAGTCTTCAATTTGCATTAAGTATGTGTGCGACAAATTGACGAATAACTCAATATCACGCCAAACCAATTTCGGTGATTCTTTTTTATTTGAAAGCTGGTGCTTCCCGTGTGGGCCCATTTCAATTTGGTCGTTCTTGAAGTCGGTTTTTTTGGTAATTTTTTTTTTGTTTTATAAATATATTGTCAACTAGCTTATGTTCGCGGCTCCGTCCGCGTTTATGTAGGTTATCGCAGTAAATACCAGCCTCTGTGCTATTATGATGTAACTAGCTTTTGCCCAGATTTACCCCCTTAGGGGTGGAATTTCAAAAATTCCCTTCTTAGTGCTCACTTACGTTATATAAAGAACCTACATGCAAAATTTAGAATTCTGGGTTGAGCGGTTTGGGCTGTGCGTTGATCTCTGGGTATGTCAGTCACCTTCCTCTTTTATATATATAGAATAGAAGATAGATACCTGAATGACAGTGCTTTGTTCGTTTTTTTTTAATTTCCTAAAAATGAATCCTAGCTAAATCGAATTACAGTTTGTTTGTTGGTGAGTGCGAGACCAGAGGCCCAATAATGCAGTAGCATCACTGGCATGCCATGGTGTGGGTCACCATGCTGCATTTTTGCATTCTCTGCATTCGCAGTATGGTGACCACCACTCTTGGATTCTGCTTATGCTTTCCATCAGGCAGAGTACAGTCATTGTGACAGGGCCAAACATTAAAAAAATAGTCCCCGAAACCCCTATATACTAAATTTCATGAAAATAGTGGGTTCCGAGATTCAGATTATATAAAAATATTAATATATACCTACATTAATTTCTCGTTTAAAGGTATTAGATAAGCTAAGTAAAATTCAATAAGTTTATCTATATATAGTGAAAGTTTGATTAAGATAAATAGCTAACAGAATGCTTGTGTAGCATATTTATTTGCACACCTGTAGTGGGATTGATTCTCACGTCGCTAAATTTATTTGATTTACAAAATGATTTTAGTTCTGAGTTTGTTTATTGTCAATATTGGCAGGATTTATTAGATATTTTATCAAACTGACTAAATATGTACACTACATACCACATAGAGCTTAGTTTAGTTTTTTGCTTGTATTAGAGAATGTAATAGGGTAAAAAGTGATAACACAGTTGCAAATGTGTAAGTAGAGACAGACAGATTCGTTGATTCGTCGTTCGGAGCAACTCGTCTCGATCCGTGCGAGCTTCAGGTGTCAGGTTTTTATTTTCGTTACGTTACGGAATTTCATGATTCGGTCGCCGCGCTCAAAGGCCTCAAAGCCCGCGATAAAAGCTATGCAATAGCTTAAAAGTAAATAAATATTTGGTATAATAAGACCCCAAATTCCAAGCTCCTAGCAGTTATTAAGCATTTCTATAATAAAAAAAAACTCAATAACACTATCCCATATCCGGAATATGAGAGTGAAGGAACAGAGAGTGCACCTGTGTTTGCGCACAGACTTGTGCACTATAATATCTCCTGCGTAGAAATCGGCTAGGAGAACATCATCATCAATCATTACTTGTTATCTTTTTATATTCTCATAAATTGAAAGTTGTTGATGATGATGATGTCCTTTGGGGGATCGAGACGCTAGGTTCTTGGGGTCCGAATACCCGTGCTATGTTCAAACAACTAGCTAAGCAACTGATCAACGCTTCTCGTGACTAGAGTGCCGGCTTTTGTCTTTCACAGAGAACTAGCATTGCCATTCAACGTGGCAATGCTCCTAGTCCTTTCGGAATGCTAGCAGTACACGATGATGTATAGGAATTTTTTGACGCTTGTATAAATATTTTCTTTGGGTTTTTTTATTTCCCTAGTATTTTAATTTAATTTTAAAGTAGATTACTTAGGTTTCGTATACAGTATTTATAAGTATATATATAAAATAATAAATTGCTTAGAGATAGAAGTACCGATTGGAATGCATCCCGTACAATAAAAATAATTTTAATTAAAAATATAAACGGTAGTGTTTGATAAAAAATAATAAAGAAACCATTGCATTAATAACTTACCACTCAGACCTGAGTCAGTTCAATTGATAAACTATTTCAAGTATATTGATAACACACAAACATTTTGCAATATGAAATAAATATTATCTGAGTCAATAACCACTGCACTTACCTACGCAATCATAGTGTGGGAATCATGGATGTGTTTGCTTTAGATAATTGTTATTATTATGTTCTGGTAATTTCCATGACCTATATACATGTACTACTAGTTGACAAGGACAGTTACTAGAAGGGAGTTTCGCTCATAGAGGCCGTGATGGTCTGTATCAAATAGATTTATGCCAGCAGGTCTAGTCAAGATGCAAGTGTTTCGCGTTGTCGCTATTCTTTTTTTTTTTTTTTTGACCACGTGACTGACGTTTCAGACGATGTCATTCATATAGATGAGTTTTCTGATAGCGTTTATGTTTATAGAATTATAACTTGGCTTTAAGGTCACACGTTCAATTTAAATAACGTGCATTAGTTTTGTTTGAATTCGATAGATGTCGTTACATCGATTTTCTGTGTCGAGATATTAGAAACCACGGACTATTGTATATGTGTCATTTAAGTCAATAAAAATTATCCTCGCTTGGGCGTGTTTTCAGTTCCTATCACGTTTCTAAAGGCGATTTTTGGGATTACGGTTCACGTGGGCTCAATGTTAGGTAAGAAAAATATAATATGGGGGTAAAAATCGACCAAGACCTATGTAAAACCAAACTTAGATAATTTAATAATAAAAATAATTTGTTATGAAAAATTATATCTGTGCTGTCGTGTTTCGTTGGTGAGTGCATGACTGGAGGCTCAATTATGCAGAAATACTCAATAAACAGTCATAGTGTGGGTCACCAAGCTGCATTGTCAAGCACATGCTTTGCATCAGGCAGAGTAGAGTCACTTACAAAAAAATCTTACCGTGGGAGAGCCACGCTTCGTAATGAATGGGCCGGCTCGACCGGAGTGATACCACGGCCTCACAGAAAACCAGTGTGAAATAGTGCTTGCACTGTGTTTCACCGAGTGAGTGAGGATACTGGAGGCCCATATCCGAACCCCTCCCCCCTCCCCCTCATATCCCATAGGCCGGCAACGCACTTGTGACGCATCTGGTGTTGCAGGTGTCCATGGGCGGCGGTAATTGCTTACCATCAGGCGATACGTCTGCTCGTTTACCCGCCTATTCCATAAAAAATAATAATTAAGCGTTAAGAAAACTACATATACTTGTCTAAAGAATATTATTTAGCCACGTTTACTACACTCAGGAGAGTTTATTATCGTTTTTATAGGAATAAGATGAAAACCGTTTGAAACATAACTTCCGTGGTTTAGTGTTGTAACCCATAAACCCAACTCCTGTCCGAGTGAGATAGGATTGAACATAATTCACTAGGCAATATCTAGCTTCAAGTTAAGCTACCGTCTGACGTAAAGGATTAAGGTACTAGATACAGCGATCACAATTATGTTTACCATTGTTGTTGGGTCTTCATATGGTCCCTTATTTTCTTTCCATGTTTGACTACTTGCTATCTTCTATGACACATTTTTGTATAAGATATACTAGCTTTTGCCCACGGCTCCGCAGTGTATGTCGGTTAACACGGAAAAAAAATTACCTTTATCCTTCTTCAAAAATCAAAGTACTTCCATGCTAAATAATATTAACACTTGCCGTGACAGCGTAACAAACAGACAGTCAAAATTGCTTTTAAAATGTATAATAATAGTATTAAATATGAAGATTAAGTACTAAAAACTGCCTAGCATTTAATACATAGGTTTTTATGTATGTTACACCAATTAATTTTGTGACAATAGTAATTTCTTGTTCTCTACAAATTATGACATATTTCCTCATTCCTAATATAGGTGACAAATGCATAGGCACAATTGCCTTTTAAATAAAAAAAAAAAAACAACTTCTGGCAAAAATATTCCACCTAATTTTCATGGCTTAAGCTTTTTCTATAGACATACAAAAAAAGTTAACCAATTTTTCTTCCCTCTCTACTAATCTTTGCTATTCTACATTTCCCATGAAAAAAACTCTGTACGCGTAAGCCTGTAACTTAAGCCGTTACAAAAACTAAAGTTTTACGTACAACATTATAGGGTAAGGTATACACGTATGAACTTTTGCAGTGGGCAACGGCAGAAGCGGTTCTGTAACCGGTTCGGCGCTGCAATGTACTTCGACGCGAGGACAGAGCTCTTGAGACTCTATTATATAGATATAATTATAATATTTACTGTAGTTACTCTAGGCGACACGGTACAATGATTATATATAGTTTAGGATTTTACTAGACGTTGCGATAGTTCGTATTTTTTTGTGAAATATTCTATGCAAAATAACATTTATATGACCGACTTAAAAAAAGGTGATATTCTCAATTCAATTATATTTTGTTGTCGTTGTTTTAACAAGACAGCTCTGTGTTGCGGAGGATTGTGCATACACACATAATATATGAAACGGACACAAAGGACACCCAGAGTCGGAACAACTATTTGTGGATCACATGTGAAATGTGTGTCAAAGTGCTGTCCCATGTGGGACCGAACCTATTATATGTAACTCAATAGGCAACGGCGAGGCACTTAAACCACTACGCCATCCGAGCAGTAATGCCTTGGAATTTCGTCCTTTAAGAACACATAGTGAACATTCTGTTTTCACCTGAAAGGATATACATAAATATTTTTTTGTTTTTTTTTATGTATGGCCAAAATGACTCTACTCTGCCTGATGGAAAGCATAAGCAGAATCCAAGAGTTGTGGTCACCATCCTCATTGCTCGTGCAGACAATGTAACAATGCAGCATGGTGACCCACACTATGGCGGCCTAGTGATGCTTCTGTATCTTTTAGTCTAGTCAACAAGTATGGAACTTGTTGACTAGACTATTTGGGCCTCCGGTCTCGCACTCACCAACGAAACACGACAACACGAACGCTGTCATTTTACGTTGATTTTCTGTGCGATATATATATCGCACAGAAAATACTATACTATACTACACTACAAAATTTTTATGTGAAATATGTATTTTATAAAAAGTTATTTATTTTCTAAACAAACCTAAACACACTCTTTAGTTTTTCTTGTTCTAAAGCTAAGGCTAGATTTAAATGTGAGCCGTCTTTATTACTTCTTGTACTAAGATACAATCGTACGCCGTACAATCACTTACTATAACTATATTGTGTTCATTTCCTTTCCTATTTCGTATAAAACACGCTTCTTTACATTGTTTATGTATATTATGTTCCGAAGGATTTAAGCAAATAGTTGTCAAATCTATTTTAAGGTTATTTATTAATAGCCTCCTCTACTGTCTTAAGCATATAGTATTTAGAGCGTCTTGACCTAAAGATAGTGCAGACAGACACTGCCAAAGGTTTATCCATTTTAATTTCCATGAAATCAACTAATTGCTAATTAATAATAATGTATCATCTTTTTCTTCATAGCCTTTATTATTCCCAAGATTTGGAGTCGGCTACTAGTTCAACGGGTTTTACCTGAATATCAGTTTTTACACGGAGCGACTGTCATCGGACCTCCGCAACCCTGAGGGCGAACTAAATTCGAACATTGAACTAGTTGTCAGTATATTTGAGGGCACTGACTTCCCAATAACGATTGCCATAGATGTTCATGACAACCGGGACCGACGGCTTAACATACTCTCCGAGGCACGGGCGGGATACACCGCCATCTTCCATACTCCGGGCTGCTATTTAGAATTTCTTGTAAGATAAACCCAACAGCAGACCCGACCCGGGAATCGAACCCAAGACCTCTTGATCTGCAGTCGCTCACGGTAACTACTAGACCAACGAGGCTTCATTTAGTCCACAATTTGATTTGTCCTCGTCTTAATTTTCACTTCCAAATTCGATACCGTATTATTATTAACTAGTTGTTGCTCGCGGCTCCGCCAGCGTGTATGTCGGTTATCGCGGCAAATAGTAGCCTATGTGTTATTCTGATGTATAAGCTATATTACTGTAAAGTTTCATCCAAATCCGTTTAGTAGTTTTTGCGTGAAAGAATAAAAAACATCCATCCTTACAAACTTTCGCGTTTATAATATTAGTATCGATATAGATGATGATTGCAACCAATCTTCTTCCATAAAAATATAATGAAACTGAACAGTGTTTTTTTTTAATAATAAATGATAAATTTGTTTTGTACTTCTTATAAAATAAATCATTCACTATTTTCATACAACATACGTTAAAAAGAACTCTCATGTTTGCAAATTTTCTAAATATATTTTCTTGTCTATTCTATTCTATGATTTCTGAAGTTTTGCTCATATTGATGTACCTATTTAAGATTGCATTACTTTAAAGGAATACCCATACTTCGATTTCATGATATCAATTCTAAGAGAACTGTTTTCAATGACGTTCTAACATTATTTTAATGTCAAAAACATAAATTATAACACCGTCGTTAAATTCAGTCTTAAAGCAATTACATCGATATAAAGCTATTCTGCATTTACAACTTGGTATTTAATATTAAGTTTATTAATTTTAGAACCTAAATCGTCGCAATAAGGTCTAGTACTATTTTCAGAATTGCCTATTTGAAAGACCTTAGTTATGTCTTTGGCTTGCGTAATATCAAACTTGATGTACAATTTTGTATTATACCAAAATCGATAACCCAATTTCGAATGCTTTCATGATTGAAATAGGGCTGTTGAATATCATGTTTTAAACCTAAAAGATTAATTCAGAGGCTTAAAATCGATCATTGTGAAATCATGACTTTATCTAGACTTGTAATGAATGACAATTATTTGGAAAATGCCACCCTAAATATCTTACTTGTCTGAATTTACCTTTCGAATGCCTTAAATTGGCTTACTTCTTATGCAGTACCAGTTCTCCTTTATAATAGATCTTAATGAACAGCCTAGAATTCAGGTTATCCATCCAAATACTTAAACAGTTGTGTTAGCTCTATATTAAAGTTCTACAAGACCGGTCATCTATCAAGGGTGACCTACTTGCATTAAGAGTTAGAACATATTATAAAGTTGTCTTGCTCAACTTTAGTTTCATTTCCATTTGAGGATACATTATTTTATGACTTAGTAGTGTTAAAAGAACATTCACCTAAAAAACGTATAAGATCTTTATTTCCCAAAACATTTTCCATGAATTCATGTTAACATATTCTGAACTGTTCGTAAGCGAGTGTCCTTTGTTTGCCAAAATATTTGTAGGAACCTGATACGAGTAGTTACAAAACTATTGATAGTTTGAATGTGTCATACAATTTTTTTAACCCCCGAAGGAAAAAGAGGGAAGTTATAAGTTTGACGTGTCTGTCTGTCTATCTGTCTGTGGCACCGTAGCTTGCGAACAGATGAAGCGATTTGAATTTAGTTTTTTTTTGTATAAAGGGTGAGTTACGTGCGAGTGTTAGACATATTTCATGAAAATCGGTTGAGTTGTTTAAAAGTTATGGGGGTGAAAGTGGGGAAGAATAACCGAATGTCTGCAAAAATATCATTGGCGTATGATTACTCGATTAAGTGCTTGAGTAGGGGGATTTTTAAATTTTGACTTTATAGTTATTATTAAATTGGAGGATAATTTACAATACTAGCCTTAATATCTAATGTTTGTTAGCGTGGGTACTGTTGAAAATAATCGATAAGTTATGTACCAACACCTGTGTGTTGTTTACCTTAATACTGCAAGTTGACTTTATGCTATGACTTTTACAACTGCATCGAAGTATTTAAAATTCAGAGATTTTCGAAATAGTTGAAGTTTATAAATCCAAATGTAAGTTTTTTTATACGTTAGGCTTTCCGACTAAACCGCTGAATTTAGCATGGAGATACTTTGATTCTAGGCGATTTAAAAGAAGCATATGTCATACAGATTACTTCTTATCGCGATAACCGAAGTTTACCCGGGCGTAACTTAAAAAAAAACTGTATTTGATTTTATTATTTTGTTTGTTTTACTTCAGGAATGTTCTTCTGTAAAAAGAATTAAGTTCAGTTTAGTTGATTATACCTGAAAATTATTGATTTTTATCGAATTGACCACAGCACTACGCAGGATTCAAATCGACCAAAATTAATTGCAACAAAGTCTTGGATTACAATTTAATCAAAAACTAGAAACCAAGAAAATTACATGGGCACTTTCACGAGTAATATCCTAGTCTTACATCTCTTGAAGGGTATACAGAGGCGTATATAATCTATTCATCATTCGAAATTCCATTTTAATTATAATTTAGTGTGGCAGCTTTCTAAGTTCTATGTGACCTCCACTGCCATTACAATATTATCAAACCAGGCGTCGAATTCGCAACCTGCGACCAGTTCTGCCCACGCATCTGTAGGCGTAAACACGTTCGTAAACAACCAGGCTCGCACCGTGAAAATACGTTAACATGCAGTTTGACTTTTATTTGAAAACATCTTTGCTTCTAAGGGTACCCATTTACTTTGTTACCTTTAAGTTGGTTTTGAACTCGAAAACACCTGCATCGGTGTTGGGCGTTTGCTTAGACAGAAAAACTAAATAAGTACAAGATAGAAAAATCTGAGCCATTCATCTAAAGAATTACTTGAGCCTTAAAAAAACAGAACGAAATTGAATTATTTAATAACTGAAATAATATCTTGTGTGCAATGAAATGTAACGTGGCGATGGACACAAACAAGATCTACGCTCAAAACAACAATTTGTGCATCACATAAAGTGTTTATTTTATTTTTTTAGCTGCTAAAATGACTCTGTTCTGTCTGATGGAATGCATGAGCAGGATCCAGGAGTGGTGGTCACGATCCTCAATGCTTTTTGACGCTCCGCTTAAAGGACCCGGGTTCATAGTGGGAGGGAAACACGTACGCAGGTAGTGAGTTCCAGGTTTTGACCTCTCGGCACAGGAAGGAAGAAGTGTTGGTCCATGTTGGGATCAAACCATAACTTTTGGCTCGACAGGAAGCAGTAACGTGACCGTTACACCACCCTGCAGTTAATTTTCTTTGTTTCTGTGTAAATCTTCAGATTACAATTCCTGATTGACCTTGAGTGTATTGACATGTAAAATAATTCAAATACAACTACATCAGAGACGGTATAGAATGGTGATAACTATATCAAGCAGTCCAGACATGTATTTAACACACATATTTACAATTCAAATGTGAAGTTATAATCATATAGAAACACTAAAAGAAAATGTGATGGGAAAACTATAATAATAGATTCTATTCGTGTATTAACGGCTGAGAATACTGAGATAGTCCCTTGTCTAACTCCAAATGTCTTTTGTATCCTATGATATTTAGCATATTTATTTAAAAACAAAGAATTATCATGAACATCTATGGCAATCGTAATTGGTTAGTGGCCTCAAATATACTGTCAACTAATTCAACCTTCAAATTTAGTTCGCTCTGAGGGTTGCGGAGGTCCGATGCTAGGCACTCTGTAGAAAAACTGATGTTCAGGTAAAACCGGTTAAGCTAGTAGCCGACCCCAAATAAATATCAGGAAAAATAAAAGTTAAGAAGATATAATTTATAAGCGAAGAAACGGAATCTTTATGAAAAGTGTACGCTGTATGATGTTGTCAACAAGAAATTGTATTTTTTTTTATTTTCGCTTTACAAGCTAAAACTGCGCAGTAATTACAAGCTTTTTATTAACTTGCAATGTATGTATGTACGCTTTTATGTTCGGGTGGAATCTTGCAACTCAATTTTGAAGCAGATATCTTCAACCGATTTTGCTGAAATTTTGCAAGCATATGTATACAACGTGACAATACAATATTATAATGACATGTAGCTGTTCTGATGCTGGAGCTGGAAGGTGGCCATAGGAACTCTGTAAAGAAACGTCGCAACATTATCGAGTTTGGACTCGTTTGATTCGTCTTGAGGCATTCCACTAAAAGCTTGTTTTTAAAAAGCTTTTTAATTATTTTTTTAAGAATGCAGGTTATCTCGTTTATGTGAATCTCCAGTCTAGTTCTGATCCCGTTTGGTCTCTTTGACTATTCATCAAAGTTCCATAAAAATTAAGTAAGTTTTGCGTGCACCATAACAAATATTATAAATTCGAAAGTAACTCTATCTGTCTGTCTATTACGATTTTATGGCTATATATAGATTGCACCGATTTCAATTAATTTTGGCATGGAGATATTTCGATTCTAGAGGAAGGACTTTGGCTACTCTTTACCGACATACATGCGGGCGGAGTCACAGGCAAAAGTTAATCACTACATGTTATAAAACAAAGTCCTCTGAGGCGTCTGTCTGTCTACCTGTTCGCGATAAAATCAAAAACTACTGCACGGATTTTTATGTGGTTTTTACTAATAGATAGAGTGATTCTTGAGGAAGGTTTTTGTATATAATTTGTTTAATTTTTGAGTGCATTGGCTAAAATATAACGATATTTGTTGAAAAAGTCGGTAAAAATTAAGCCGCACAACTCAGAGAAACATAGGCTATAATATATTTGCCGTAAAGAACCCGTGCGAAGCCGGGGCAGGTTGCTAGTAAATAAATAAATGAAATTATAAATTTAAAGATGGAGACGTTCACTTGTTTTAAACGCAGAATTAATTAAATGTATTATA
This sequence comes from Diaphora mendica, assembly GCA_949125395.1. Lineage (NCBI taxonomy): Eukaryota > Metazoa > Arthropoda > Insecta > Lepidoptera > Erebidae > Diaphora > Diaphora mendica. The sequence goes on along the minus strand of OX421331.1, from coordinate 3,731,204 downwards.
ATACATATTGTATATATCAATTCAAATACTACTGGAACATTACATAAACGTGCAAAATCAACGATTTCCTAATGAGATGCGCGTGCGCCACTGCGTGAATGCAACTAGGTCAAGTACACGATGTGAATCAGTTTTTCTACGATTACTAGAGGAGGAGGATCTCAATAACTTGGTGTATGCATCTTTGTTAAATAATTAGCATTCATAATTGCAGCTGTTGCTAGATTCATATTTTTTTTAATATAACATATAAATATATACTTAAACGTTACATTTACTCGGTTCTTAAATGTCATTCCTAGGTAGAAGAACCGTCAACAAACTCAAGATCATAATCACACAAGATAAGGGATGTTCAATCACGCTTTAATTGTTATTAAGAAGTTCTAAATGGTCTACTCGAAATAGCAGTTTATTTGTGTCCTTTTATGTAAAAAAAAGTAAAAACTAAAACCCAACTACGACAAAAAACGACGCTGAAAAAGTATGAAACAAGTTTCAAAAGCCGTAGTCACGCGTTACGTAGAAATGTTAGTACCATAACACATTAACAACGCGTGACTACGGCTTTTGAAACTTGTTTCATAATTTTTCAGCGTCGATTTTTGTCGTAGTTGGGTTTTAGTTTTTACTTTTTTTTTATTTAAAATGTTTTGGTGCCTCTATAATATTAATTTCTTTGCAAACTATATTTTAAAAGGTACCATAGAAATATCACAATTATCGAATATATACGGACAAAGTAACTAGAAAATGCTAATAATATATATATTTTTGAAATGTACAAGTAACGCCCTTTCGAATGATACCAAACACGGCATATTTATCTCAAATTTATTTTTTAAGACAGTACGTCGGCTAGAGGGCGCCACATTAGATTCAGTGACACGTCATCTAGCCTACAACTAGCGGACGATCAATACGCTTCTAACGATACCTTATTTGTCCAGTTCTAATAAGTAGTTAAGGAGCTATGAGGGAACATACATACATACATACATAGCCTGTCAAAATCATAACCCTCCTTTGGCTTTGCCGTAGTCGAGTAAAAATAGCTTTTGACTGTGGCTCAGTCCGCGTGTATGTCAGTTATTGCGGTAAAAAGTAACAGACAGACATTTACTTTTAATTTATAATATTAGTACGGATTAGTCAGAATATCTAAAGCAACTTTCAAAATATTAAGCAGAGGAAGGTGGTACTGAATATTTTATTAAATATAGGTAGTCAATGCTGAATAACAATCCATTCTAATATTATAAATTCGAAAGTAATTCTGTCGGTCTGTTTGTTACGCTTTCAAAGCTAAATCGCTAAACTGATTTGGATGAAATTTACATAGAGATCCATTTATTCTTGAGATAGGACATAGGTTACTATTTACCGCGATTACTGACATACACACGGGCGGAACTGCGGGCAAAATCTAGTTGTCATATAAAATTAATTAAGCTAATTATAGTATTTAATCCATTCAAATACTTTCCGTGTCAAATTAGTCCGAAGGCTCTTAATCTAAACGATTAAAGTAAATTTTATTAATCTAAAATTACCCTGAAATTATAAATAAACAATACCAAATTTTTGACTTAAAATGATGTTAATGCAACAGTATATACGAGTATTAAAACCACCACCCTTAGCTGTACGATCTACAACCGTTATTCTTACCTCGTTGGCTTAAAGGCCTAATGTGTGTCTGGGCCTCCGACTCAAGAGAACGTCACTCGATTCGATCCTGGGCTGCTTGTCGCCAGTTGTCGGCTTGAAGCACCCCACTTAGCTCCTTAATCATTAAATTAATAATCGATCAAAATTAAAGTTTCACATATAGTACCTGCTAACATAATAACAGCCTATAATTAGTTCATACTTTACGAATAATGTACGTACATATCAATCAATGAAATTGCAGGTGCTTAAGCAATTGAGATATTATTGGACTGTGAGAACTATTCTTATCACAATGAACGAAGATAGTTCGACAATTAGGATCATCATTTGAAGAACCAATAGCTTTTAATCAATCAATCAATCCATCAATCAAATTATTCAATCATAGTGAATTAATAGGATTATTAACAGTAATGTACCAGTCATCGATAAGTTTAATCCACGCAGGCACTATTGTCATATTGTATACCGTATGATTGCACGGTTGGTTTAAGCGGTCGCCTCGCCACGTCGCTTGCCATTTCGCCAAGTGTTCTGGGTTCAAAGCCTACATACTACAACACTTTGCGTAATCCACAAATTGTTGTCCTGAGTCTGGGTGTTCTTTGTGTACATTTTTTGTATGTTTGTATAGTCCCCCGCGACACATGATGTAGATCCCTAATGCGGGAGTTGTCTTTATACAAAAAAAAATATTATGAACTAAGAAAGAGAAAATTGTTTATAAGTTTTATTACGTTTTTATTTTGTGAAATGTGTCGATCCATTGACCTCGGATCCATCTCAAGCGAGGTGCAAATTATGGAGGCAAAGCATGTCCTTACCAGATCTGTTTGTGGTGCCGGCTAAGTGCCCACCGCATGGTCACGAATTACCGTAACTGAGGTCGGCCGGAGCAAGGAAAATATTATGTCCAGGTGGGAACTTGCGGACGGTGATAACCTGGGCTGTTTATGCGGTACAACCCAAACGATGTCCCACCTTGCCTCATGCGCTGCGTGCCCGGACACCTGCACGAGGGAGGACCTGATAGCTGCCACCGATAATGCAGTCCAAGTGGCTGCGTTCTGAGCTGCTAAAATATAATAACACCGAAGCGAAATGTTTGTTGTCGAAACGCTAAGAAAAAGAAAAAGAATTTACCCTGGTAAGGTCTGTTGTTTGAAAATCTTTTGTTTAAATGATTACGAGCTAGCATATCAGAGAGTTAATCGATTTTAACCAGGTCAGTTCAGAATATGTCACCGTTCTAATACATTGAAACTCCTCCGTGCCTCGGAGAGCATGCTAATTGCAAGGTCTTGGTTGTCGTATAAATTTATGAGGCAATTTTTACAGGTAATTAGATCACTAAGACGTCCGACAGCAGTTTATCTACAAAACATTATACATTACACTTTGGTTGTGGAAGTTTGTTGATAATCGACGTATAAAATCGAAATTCATCCACGCCGTAGCAAAATAAACTTCGACCCGGATTCAGAATTTGCAGCGATCACTTAACTGAAAAGAAAGCAATGAAACGTTTAAAAAGCATTTCTAATATTGTTAAATTGTTTTTATTAACACAGTCTACCTATTTTTTCATGTATGGCCCTGCTGAAATGATTCTACTCTTCCTGATGGAAAGCATAAGCAGAATCCAAGAGTGATGGTCACCATACTCATTGCGAATGCAGACAATGCAACAATGCAGCATGAGGACCCACACCATGGCGGCCTAGTGATGCTTCTACATCATTAGGCCTCCGGTCTTGCACTCACCAACGAAACACGACAGCACGAACACTGTCATTTTACGTTGATTTTCTGTGCGAGGGTAGTAAGGCCCCGGTGGAGCCGGCCCGTTCGTGCTGAAATCAGCGTGACTATACTACCTTAAATTAAAAAAAAAAGTGTTAAGTAACTGTTTTTATTTTAGATCAGCCTTAGAGTATACATAAGCTTGCTTATGTATACTCTAAGAGATCGGCCCTTAACAAGTGGGCTACTTAGTACCTTCTGTACATTCTGTAAAGGCTATTCAAACAACAGTCTCATGACTTATTAGTATGCCCGTTGCTATATTGTTTACGGTCCATTTACTTATCATTACTAGTCCAAACCTTACTACATATTTTATCACAGGTCCCTTCACAATGATATTCCTATCAGCAACTAAAACAAGGCACATCGTCACGACTTATAACGGGGACATTACTATTCTCCACAACCCACATTTAGACAAGACCTAGGCAATGAATATTTGATTAGGTCACGAAGGCATTTGGGTACTGTTAGTACATATGTTGCAGTTTCGTACTTTGACGAGTGACAGGTTATGGAAAGGTCATGGCCATACCTCAGAGAACAAGTCATCTTTACCAATTACAAGCAGTTCTTTTTTTCATCTTCTTCTCAGCTCATATAACTTAAACAAAAAAAAAAAAAAAAAAAAAAACTGCCTCGGTGGCATAGTAGTAGCGTATGCAACTGCTGTGCTTGAAATTGAAATTGAAATGATATTTATTTGTAAGTAAATCTTTTCAGATATTTTTACACGTCGGACTTTACAGCTAGAAGAGACCGGCATTTCCTACGACTCACTCTGGGAAGAAATGCCGAAACAAACCACAGAGATGTCCTTTTTTTTTTAGTCCGAGAACATTGATAACAAAACAAAAAATAATCTGTGCGAGTACAGTATAGGATCTGGGTTAGCCTTTTGAAGAAAGGACCATGATTTTGAGTCGGACTGTCCATACAGACGGCATACGAGCCCCAGCCATCGTGTTACGTCCCGAAGCGCGACACTACCGTCAGCAGGACATTTGGGTAGGCCGGGGAAACACTCAAAGCCACCAGAAAGATACTAAATATGAACTTATATTACAAGCCTAGACTATACTCACATTTACATACACAAAAGGAATTCACTTGGTATAAAAACAACATACAATAAAAATATAAATGTCTAACACTTTCACACAAGATACCTACGTAGGTAAATACTGAAGTGAGCATCGTCAGTCCCAAGCAAATTTGTCATCTAAATAATCCAAAACTGTGTAATAAGCCTTTTCACATAGTTTCTGTTTTATTAAGGACTTAAATTTGGTAATACTTAATTATTGATATTTGCTTGGAATTTTATTGTAAAATCGCACACTCTGACATCGGAAAGACTTGCTTACTCTTTGTAATCTAGTGGTTGGCAACACGAGTTTATCTTTATTTCTAGTATTGATATCATGAACGTCGCTAAACTTTGTGTATAGATGAATATTTTTCTTAACGTAAACTAGATTTTCATAAATGAATTGAGATGCAACTGTCATGATACCAATTTCTTTAAATTTATTCCTCAGTGACTGCCTATAACTAAGGTTATAAATTGCACGAATAGCCCTCTTCTGCAACACAAAGATACTTTGAATATCGGTAGCATTCCCCCACAACAAAATACCATATGACATTACACTATGAAAATAACTAAAATATACTAATCTAGCTGTTTCTACATCGGTTAATTGACGAATTTTATAAACCGCGTATGCTGCAGAGCTGAGTCTATTCGATAATCCATCAATGTGTGGGCCCCACTGCAATTTTGAGTCCAGAGTTATACCCAAAAACTTGGTGGTGTCCACAAGGCCCAATTCCTTTCCATTTATTTGAACACAGGTTTTTACTTGTTTAACGTTGGGTGTAAAAAATCTAATACACTTAGTTTTGTTCTCGTTTAAAAGTAAGTTATTAACATTGAACCAGTTCACGACATTGGAGAGAGCGTATTGAGGTCTCGGATTCGATTCCTGGGTCGGACCAAATGTTTGTATGAACTGCTAATATTTGTTTTGTTGTTTGGATGTTTTCTATGTTTAATATGTACCTATGTATTTACAAAAAAAAATTTATAAATGTATTTATGTCAGTTGTCTAGTACCCATAACACAAGCTCTGCTTAGCTTGGGACTAGATGGCGTTGTGTGTTAGATGTCCGAAATATTTATTATGTCCATTGCTGGACATAGACATTAGACATAATCTAAGTTTTGTTACAACACTCGGTAAAATACAGCGCACGCGCTGTTTCACACCGGTCTTCTGTGAGGCGGTGGTATCACTCCGGTCGAGCTGGCTCATGCATGCCGAAGCGTGGCTCTCCCACAGATCAAGAATTTTAAATGTTCCTGCTAAATAAAAGCAACATTACATATCTATCTAAATATATAAAAGAGGAATGTGACTGACTGACTGACTGACATACCCAGAGATCAACGCACAGCCCAAACCGCTGAAGCTAGAATCCTGAAATTTTGCATGTAAGTTCTTTATATAACGTAACTGAGCACTTAGAAAGGAATTTTTGAAATTCCACCCCTAAGGCAGTAAATCAGGGGATGAAAGTCTGCGTGAGCGAAGCCCCGTGTAAAAGCTAGTATTATATATACGGGTAGAAGTCAATTTATTAACAAGTCTTTTTTATTTTTATAAACAACTAAGATAATATTGAGTGCGTTTTTGTGTGCACCAACAAACCGTGATGTCCTTCAATTCAACATCTAGCATATTATCTAAGAAAGTTTTATTATACAAAACATTATAAAAGTGTGCTACAAATTAATGAACTTTATATCTTCTCAGCAAGGTATTGTATATCATACTTCTTACGATAAGTAGTACAATTAGCATTAGCACTTCATTTTTCACAGAAAAATCCTTCGAGTTTAAACCATAGCAGGTACGTAGTCATATCAAGCATTTATTATGATATCAAATTACAAACAAAATAAATGGTATCATACTCCCAAGAAATGCTAATTGTGTACCTACTCAGTATTTCACAATTAACTTGTAAGGTCAGCGACATAAATTGCTGCTATTTCTGTAATTCATAAAAATGATGATGAAAATATCGGTTTCATTTGGTTTCATTTTTTTTGTGTAAATAAACCCTTTTAAAAAGACGTAGAGGCTTTACTGATATCCAGTATCCTCATTAGTGAGATGCTGTTTCAGGTCTCTTTTAAAATACCCGGAATCAAAGTAGGAAGAAAACACGTACGTTGGTGAATTTCAGGTTTTTACCGATCGGCATAGGAAAGAAACGTTGAATCGTTTGGTCCGAAACCATATTAAATATAATACATAACATTTACTCTTAATTAAATTTTGTTGAGTTCATTTATACTGTTGAAAATCCCGTTGAATCTTAGGTTCCTTGGGGATGTGTGTCAGAAATAGGGTGTTATCACTAAAAACGATTCTGGTTTGGCGCCAGCCCCAGGCCCTCTGGAAAGGACCCAGAAAAAGTGAATTCAAGACTCCACGACTCTATTTTGAAGTGTTTTATTCGTGTAAATAAGGGCCATGTCTTGCTAAAAAGCCTTATGAGAATCCGAGTGCATTTTTTAAATGTTTTCCATTATGTTTGGCACTGCCAAAATGACTCTACTCTGCCTGAAGCATAAGTAGACTCCAACAGTGGTGGTCAGCAAACTCAATGCTCGTGCAGACAATGCAACAATGCAGGATGGTGACCCACACCATGGCGGGCTAGTGATGCTTCTGCATCTTTTCATGTCAACGGTATAATTTAAGTGTCAAGAATGATTTCCTACTGTAGTCATAGCCGTAATCCTCAACGTGTAACGTTTATATGTACGAGTATGTGTGCTCGTAATGAAGGTGTAAGTTCCTACCATTACGTCAAATTGATAAATAATTATGATGCATTTTCATATAGAGATGGCTTGTAGAGTGTGATGTACTGAGAATGAGAGATGATTAATATTTCGAAACAGTAGTGAAATGTGGAGAGAACACAATGTTTATAGTTGGTTAAATTCAATAACACACTTTTGACTGCTACTTACACCCGTGTTGCCCGCGGCTTCGCCCGCGTATATGTCGGTTATCGCGGCAAATAGTAGCGTATTTATATAGTGTTATTCTGATCTATAAGTTATATTACTGTAAAGTTTCATCCAAATCCGTTCAGTGGTTTTTGCGTGAAAGAGTAACAAACATCCATCCATCCATCCATACTTACAAACTTTCGCGTTTATAATATTTGTATAGATTAGCTTTTGCCCGCGACTCCGCCCACGTGTATGTCTGATGTTTCGCCCAGATTCCACTGGTTGAGGTCTGTGTCCAGCAGTAAATTAATAAGTGTTGTTGATGTGATGTAGATATTGAAAAATGTAAAAAGAAAAATAAAGCTTCCATTATTTGTACAATAAAATATAAAGTTATTTGTCAACGGTTCATTTAAAATTATTATCTATTTTTGAATTGTGCAACCAAAGTTTTAGTGACTAATCCCTTAATGCCAATACTAATAGTTGAATTGCTTAGTAAGCGATGTATAATAATCAAAATATTACGTATTGTAGTAAAATAATACTGTGTGTAATACGAGCTTATATTCAATATTTATTGAACTACCTACTTCATATAATGGCTTTGTAGAAGATTAACGTGATGATCTTGTAGATAACATGTTTTTGACTACTGATTTTGACCTGGACATTATAAAGGACTATATGTTTCTAACTTAAAAAATGACGGACTTTTATATAAACTTCCAACCCCTATTTCACCCCCTTAGGGGTAGAAATTCCAAAATTCCTTCCTTAGTGGGTGTCTACTCAATGAAACAACCAAATTCACCAAATTTCATAGTTTAATTACTTACTTGTATACTATGTATGTATGTATTACTTTAATTGTTTACGCTCGGAGATGACGAATCAGTCAGCTAGTCAGGACATGTTATTAATCGACTTAAAAAAAGGAGGAGGTTCTATGTTCCACTATTTGTATTTTTAATTTTTATAAGTATAGATAATGTAATCAAAAGTTGAAGCAATAAAAACAGTTTGACAGCGGTGGGATTCGAACCCACGCCCTTTCGGACTGTACATATTTTAACTACACATTTTAACAAAAAAATAACATAATCGAATTGAGAATTTTGAAGTCGGTTAAAAAGGCGTTCTTCATGGCCAATGCAACTTCAACTAACGGTTCAACAATTTAACTGATTGCTTCACTGCCTCCAAGTTTTAGTTATTAAACTATATTCGAATTAGTACAATGTATCTGTTAACAACCATTTCTTTAAATGATCCTAAGGCTACCCGTAATGTTCAAACCCATAAACTACATCGCTGACCGCATAATACACAACTATCACGCAACATAACACATAAACTACTTTAAAATAGTCGAAGATTGATCACTTCAAGTACCTTGGAGTAGCGCTTGGTTGTAGGTAAAAAACAACGACTGATTAGATAATGATGCCTTTGTCATTAGATAGAGAAGGCAAAAAGTGTCGAGACTTGAAACTTGATTCAGGGTTGACAAAAATGTAAGTTAAGAAAAATAAAGTCTACAAAGTTAAGGCAGAATTATAAATAATATTAAAGGAAAAATAATAAATACTAGCAGACCCACGCAACCTCGTTTGCGTCTCCTATTGCCCGTAACGTGATAATTTTCCCCCGTTTTTGAATCATTTTTCATTGGTGCTCCGCTCCTGTTAGTCGTAGCGTGATGATATATAACCTATAGCCTTTCTCAACAAATGAACTATCCAATACTGAAATATTTTTTGAAATCGGACCAGCGGTTTCTGAGATTAGCACGTTCAAACAAACAAACAAACTCTTCAGCTTATTATAATAATAACTAGCTGATCCGGCAAACGTTGTTTTGCCATAAAAAAATGAGTATAAAAAATGTTGGTCGATTCTCAGACCTAACCGACATGCACACCAAATTTCATAAAAATCGGTCGGTATATATATATATATATATATATATATATATATATATATATATATATATATATATATAAAATATATATATATGTCGGAATGAGGGTATCCGAATAATAAAAGTGTTACAAACATTTGCCACTATCCAACAGTTCCATGAGTCGGTATCTCTGTGTTTTATATCGTGTGTACGAGGCTATATTTACCAGTGGGGGAATTACTAGCCTAGGTGGTGAATTCCACAGGGCACCGCGGAGAAGTGAGCGTTGCCCCAATCCCCTCGTGGGGGTTGCTGATGGTGTTTAAGTTAATTCGTATCCGTTTAGTAGTGATTAGTGTTTGGCTATAGTCCAGATTGGCTGTATCTGTGATTCATGTTCTCGTTTATTCTTGTGTCTCCGACATCAGAAGTGGGATCTGAATCTCATTTGCCCAGAATGTTTGAGAGTGTAACGGATCGTCGGTCGCGGCGAGCGATCGAACTACCCTCCGCTCGAAAATCGTATGAGGTGCCAGTTTTTAAATTTTTGTAAGCGAGAACGGGCACATAGTGTCAAAGCGTCGGTATAGATAGCCATTCGCGTACGAACGGTTTGTGAAACGTGCGGTCTACAACAGCGGCAGCGTGCGGTAGTAAAGCCACTCATCGATAACTGGGAAGTAACCGGTATGTACGGACAACTCTAACAATCCGGTGAGTCGTACTATTTTTATTTTGTACTGAATGCTCTTCAATAAGACAAGTTCTGTCAGATGAATTTCTAGGCAAACGACAATATTGTGCAGGAACATTATTGAGGGTAGGTAATGCCCGCACTTATTGTGACATCGAAATTCTATGTACAGTTTTAATCCAGGTTTATTCAGTGTGGTTATTGTTTCATGTAGTGTACGATTGCTGTATTTCAAGCGACATAATTATTTAAAGAAAAGGATGAGAATCTGTTTTCGAAAAGAATTTTTTTTTAAATAATAAGATCGTTTCTAATGGTGACATCGTTACAAAGGTAGACGATTTCGGAAGTATAGTGTAGATTATATCATAGCAGAATATCTTAGTGATGGAGGTGGATTGAATTACCCGTTCTGCACATGCTGTTTGTTTTCGATTTTTAAATTTATTTCTTATTTTGATGTGATTTTTAATTTGAAGCGGGTTCATCTTTGATAGTGGCTGTTAACATTTTTTAGATTATTATTTTTACCACTTTGTGATAGTTGTGACTCGAATTATAATTACCGTTTTTTTATTTTGTGATGAAATGTCGATATTTTCAGTAAAGATAAAAAAACTGGTCGGACTTCTATTTGGTGTCAGCTATCACACCAGCAGCGGGTGATTGTAGCTGGCATGTCTATGTAGTTGGCAGATATACGTGTGGTAACTAACTAACTGTTACATTTGTGGTGGTCACAGGGATGACCTACGATACTATTTATTTGGATTGCTTTGAGAATTTGCAGCAGTAGTCAATTACTAAAGTTCTTATTTTATGTTGTTTTGATTTTAATAACGATGTTACTGTTTTCTTTTGCTGTTCAGTAGTGTACTGTTTTATTGAGACAGAATAGACAGTGAGGTCAGATATGGCAGAGTGAGAGTCATACTGTGTGTACACGTATGTGACATTTGATAGGGAAAGTGTAAATTAGTAAAGTTTGAACTCAGTAACTTAGTTTTGATTCAAAGTTAAAGAAATTAGACAAAGTTAAATCCTAAATATAAAGGACCGTTTAAAATTGTAGAGTTGCTCGACGGCAATCGTTATACTTTGAAATCTTTAACTGGTAACAGAATCTACAAATGCGCTTGTGTTCGTATACGAGAGTTTCCTTTAAGTGATATACCCGAGGAGGTAGATTTGTCTGGCATTGATAATAGTGAGAAAAATACCCGAAGATCGAGTTCCTATTGATGTTGATGATGATAATCAAGGGTTAATTAATGCTGATGCAATGGAATGAAATTGCGTTGTAATTGTGTGGCGAGTAGTCTCTATAATGAGACTATGAGATATCCTAACAGCGTGATGATTGTTAACGTTTAGTTAAGTTTTGTGAAAGGCGAGGTGGCCATTGAAAGGCGAGGTGGCCATTGAAAGGCGAGGTGGCCATTGAAAAGTGAAATTGATAGAATAAGAGGCCATCTAGATATTGCTAATAAACCAAAAATGTGTAACGCGATAAACGGTGAGGTGACTGTTGCGATACTACTTACTGGTGTTATTAATTTAGTATGTAGCGAGAAGTCTATTAGCATTCAGATTTGATAACGAAAAACCTATTATTTTATGAAAATGTCCTAAATGAAGTTGTTCCACAGAAGATAAAAAGTAATAATGTACCCAATGTCCTTGGTCAGGAGTGGCCGAACAATACAAAAATATCTCTTTCTTTTCTGCGGATAACGATGATGCACTGCCTTCAACATCACACGAGGACGTGTAATACGTCAGGACGGCCGTGTCGGAATGAGGGTATCCGAATAATAAAAGTGTTACAAACATTTGCCACTATCCAACAGTTCCATGAGTCGGTATCTCTGTGTTTTATATCGTGTGTACGAGGCTATATTTACCAGTGGGGGAATTACTAGCCTAGGTGGTGAATTCCACAGGGCACCGCGGAGAAGTGAGCGTTGCCCCAATCCCCTCGTGGGGGTTGCTGATGGTGTTTAAGTTAATTCGTATCCGTTTAGTAGTGATTAGTGTTTGGCTATAGTCCAGATTGGCTGTATCTGTGATTCATGTTCTCGTTTATTCTTGTGTCTTCCGACATATATATATATATATATAAACCTAAACAGAACCCGTACGTTACACACTGTTTCATGAAAAGATTCAAATCTAATAAATATGATTAGAGGTTACGACCATATAAAACGTCTAAAAGAAAAATTTTCAGGGATAATGCCAATGAGTACCTTTTACCCAAGAAAAAAATATATATTTACTTCAAATTCAAATCAAATTCATTTGTATAACGTGAAATTTACTCATGAAAACTAATTGAAATTTACTCATGAAATGTAATTAGTAGTAACAGGTTCATAATAAAATAAAAAATTATAAAATATTGAGGCGCTGTCAACCCTAAGTTATAGAATAGAGCTACTGTACAGTTCAAAAGCCGATCACGAGCCACGATTGTCGATAGCGAACGTGAACCAATACTTACCTATAACCACTATGGTAACGATTTTTGTTTTTTCTAAACGTGCCGAAAGCTCTCGGCTTCTGATGCGGTACATTTTTTTAAGATAGCTGAAGTTGTAAATTAGTATCAGTAATTAACACCCACGTTTGACAAAAAGACAGTTTCTTTATTAGAAAGATATGGTACTTGAGGGAATTCTGGAAATTAATTAGTAGCCTCCATTGTTAGGAAACTTCACGCGGGATATTCTATTTATATCTGTTAGTAGCTGACTAACTATCTAATCTTAGATACGCCAGTAAAACGCACATTTAAAAATTACCAGAAAATCAGTTAGGTAGTTTCGGAGTCCATGGTGTGCAAAAATATTACACGAGAATTACGTATAATAGATTATACATAGGCTGTCCTGTGGATTTAGTGGTTATGCGTGATACAATCCTCACTAATAAGTAGGGCCAAGTTTAGCCCCACTTTAGAGACTAAGCATATTAATGTTTGTCTAATGCTTGATTAGAATTACAATTCGGAAAATTTGAGTCAATAATGTATACAAAAGTATATAATAACACATAATCACTCATGGGAGAGCCACGCTTCGGCATGAATGGGCCGGCTCCACCGGAGTGATAAACCTGTGTGAAATGGCGCTTGCGCTGTGTTTCACCGAGTGAGTGAGGATACCGGAGGCCCATACCCCAACCCCTCCCCACATCCCTTTCCCCACCCCCCAAAGGTCGGCAACGCACTTGTGACGCCTCTGGTGTTGCAGATATCTATGGACGGCGCTAATCGCTTACAGGCGATACGTCAGCTCGTTTGCCATCTATAACATAAAAAAAGATGGGCAAACACAAACTTAATTTTACTACGAATACTCGTATAGCCTATTCGAATGATTTAAATGAAAGCCTAAATGAAATACAATGATGAATTGACTTGTCAAATACTGAATCTGTGGGCTTAGAACCTTCTCAGAGTCCTTAGTCATCTATTACGATTATCAACTCATCCAGATTTTCAAATGAATTTTAATCTCATACTTCGTCTATCGTATTGAGCAATACACCATAAACGCTACTAAATTACTTGTCTATCATTTATGATTACTACTAACAATACCGCTTACCATATTAAATCTTACAAAATACCTATACATAATGGCTGAGAACCAGGTCTTATTTTTCAATTTTCTGCTAATTTAAGAAGTGGCTATTAAATTATCCTAGAGTTATTTCTAATGTTTATTCGTCTTGACAGTTTCACTTACACTTAACTACTGGACTATGAAACGTTAAAATAACAACTTTATTCATAGCTTTTATAGCTTAATACTGCATACATACATAGAGTCAGGCCTATTTCTCAAACGGGTTGTCAGAAACAATTCATCTCCACTTACTACGGACCTGACACCTCTTTTGCTTCATCCACATTCGGTTCCTGGTGCTTTTCACATGACTCTTTTTCAGAACATCACCAATTTGATCAGTCAGGACGACTTCAGCCGATGCTTCCACAAACATTTTGCTCTATAAATTCCTTTCGTGAATCTTTTGTCATCCATTATCTCTAAGTCGCCAAACTTCGTGCTGATTGCTTATCACGACAATAAATAACAATTCGGTCCGTTCTTTAAATTTAACCAAAATTGACAAAAGTATACTACTTAATCCCGCCCACACGGCCATCGCTGTAACTCCTGTACACCATGATCAACAGCAGTGACCTACGAACACACTGAGTTAAGACAAAAATTCAACGCAGTTGACACAAGATCCCAATAGTATACCGCCCCAGATGTCATTTGTAAGCTATTTAGCAGTATGTAACGTTCATTGTACCAAAGACTACATTCCCAGAGGATATGATGAGCAGACTGTTCACAGCTAGAATCAGGTATTGAGCATTTACACAATGGTGAATTGACTCATTTCAATGAGTGTAATTTGCTGATGAAGTATACTACCTGTTAGTTGTAGTAAGAAACGGCCCTTCCGAATTAGCGTGTTTGGTATGTACCTATATATATATATATATTTATATATTTTTTCAGACTAGGATTTTTTCAAATAGTAGCCTTTGTGTTATTTTGATGTATAAGCTATATTACTGTAAAGTTTTATCCAAATCCGATCAGTAGTTTTTACATGAAAGAGTAATAAACATCCATCCATACTTACAAACTTTCGCGTTTATAATATTAGTAGGATGTTATTTCACTAAGACGTCAACATGTAGTTACAGGTTAGCAAACATTAATTTCGAGTGTACCTTCAATTAAAATCTTGCAAGATATCATTGCGTGGTAGCTCGATCCATGTCAATGCCATTAGTACGAACATAATCAGTATTATGATACATTATTTTATAAACATAGTTTTAAGTTTCAAACGCGTGTTGGATGTTTGTAGAATGATATTGATGCGTATGTATGTTAAGATCAGGTTTCAGTTTAACCTGATGTAGTTTGTTACTCATTTAAACCAAATCAACTTTTATTCATTGATCTAAGTATACACAAATAAATACCGCTAAACCGCTAGACCAATCAGGAAGGGACAAATGTGAGATCTATTCAGATTTCTGGTAAATATTATAAGTAGAAGATTGATGAGCTTTCACCATTTTATGAAAAAGTCATTTTTTGAAGTTTTCTGTCAAATAACTACTGATTTTAGTTTAACAAGTTTTAGATAGAGAGATATACGTCAGATGCCCTTCCATAATATGCATAACATTAATCTCTTAAGTAGTGTTATATGGCAGATATTAATCTGAAATTTTATCAGAAACTGGTGAAACTTGCATTAGGAGTCGTTGATGTGGAAAACAACAACAACTATCTAATTTGGTTTTGGGCATAAAGTTCGCCAATGCACGAAATGATGTGGGATAAATAAATACATTTTATACCAACTAACGTAATAGTGCACAATACTATCTGCCATCAACCGGACCCTCCAAGGGAATCAGGAATTATGGACAAAGTAAACAATGAATAGATACAAAGATTTTCGGATGTTTTATTGATTGTTTGTTGAAATATTCCACGGATTTAAACTTTAATATTGTTCTATTATATCGTGTTACAGTGATAGTATCTCGATACTAAAACACTGAGTGGACCTGTAGTATCTAACGGTTAATTACAGTCGAATTGAACGTTTGCAGTCCGTGGTTCAGTTTTGTGTAGTACAAGTTAAAAGCTTAAGAACTCTTTTGTATTATTTTTACTGTGCACACGTTTTTTTTCAGTAAAAAGCCTCTAGATGTATGTTGTTTTTACAAAAACAATTTCATGATTAGAAATATCCCTGTATCACATGAAAATTTAGGAATAGACATGAAAGGAACGCAAAGAATGCTCAAACTCAGAACAACAATTTGTACATTACACTTAGTGTTGTCCCATGTGAGTATCGACCCGAATACTCAGCATAGCAGAAAGCGGAGAGATGAGTGCTTATAACACTTTGTCATTCGTGCAATCATTTAACATAAGTCTGAAGCGTATCACTCTTTAAATTCTCAGATGTCATTATAATTTCCTTTACTATTATTCTTCCTATTTCTAAAGAGCTCAGTGAAAACATGTGCCACTCAATTGCGGAACACTTGAATATTGTCGCTATCTCTTATCGCTTGCGGCACCTAAGTGTTGTTGGTAAAACAGACGGTTTCTTTGAGACGCAACTCGACACCACGAACAGCTTCAATACGAGACGTAATTAGAACCTGAGATAACGTTTAATGTGATCTGAAAATACTTACTGAGCTGTTGTTGTGTGTTACGAGTGAGTCTAAGCTACTGGAAGAAGTAATGAGTAATACATTAAATATTAAATTTAAGCAATCCTGACATATAATTTTACAGTACGATGATATAGTGAAACATCACTCTTTTACTGATACTATATTAATACGATAAATGTAAAAGTGATTTTGATTGTTTATTTGTTATTCTGCAGTCTTAAGTACTCAACAAAATTTCACGTAATTTTATTTGAACTTTAAAAGAGGTAAAAGAAAGATATGCTATGTAATTCGAAATGAATTACGAAGAAAAGAAAATTATTGTAGTTCCTGAGTTGATTGACAATACAAAAAAAAACTGTTATACGAACATACAATTTTACACATTTTATAACATGTCGCTTCAAGCAATAGGAGAGGCAGATGAGTTTGAGCGGGAAAGGTAGTAAATTTAATAAAACCATGCACATTGAATTAAAATAAAGTATATAAACTCTGTAATTCTACAATTTAAACGTATGCTGTGGACGAAAGAAACCGTAAAACCAACGACAATACCTTATCTCTAATTGGAAATCACGCTTGCATTTGTATTTTACTTTCGAATCAACTAATACTAAATGCCAATTAACAACAATGTATCTAAAATACACATACACTCAAAGTAGTAGAGCCACGCTGATTTCAGCACGAACAGGTCGACTCGACCGGGGCGGCTAGCCTTTCACAGAACATGAATGCGAAACAGGATGCCCAATCATGCAGAAGCATCATTGTCTGCATTTGCAATGATTATGATAACTAGATACTACTCTTGAATTCTACTCATACTTTCCGTCAGGCAGAGTAAAGTCACTATTGATAGTCTCATATGAAAACACACACATACAAACACAAGCATGCCTACAGTAACATACATACATAAACACAGTACCCATACTTCGCATAATTCGAACAACTGCGAATATAACTTCCACGATATTTGTCCTTACGGGCCCTTGACACGGATTTATAAGCCAGTAGATAATATTAAAGCACACCTGTGTCTGTGTAATAGTTATTGGATGTTTTTGTTGAGGGACAATTATGTTCAGGTAGACGTAACGGCAGCTAAGATTGATTATTGTGTAGATATGGATAACCACAGAGTGTATCTATTGACCACAGTAGGTACGACATCATTTACTTCGGTGAAGCCAAAAGGAGGGGTAATATTTTGGGCAGTCTATGTATGTTTTACTACAAAGCTTAAACTATTGAAGCAATTTTAGTGAATGACTGTCAATAGATTCGTAATAAGGGCCCGGGTGACATCTATATAACTTTTATAACAAGTTTTACGTAGCTTGGTTATAGTTTTTAAACTTTTTCTTGTTACCAGTAAATTTTGAAAGTTAATGTGAGTAATGCAGAGTTTCACAGGTTTTTTTTTATTGAATAAGGAGCAAACGAGCAGAAGTATCACCTGATGGTAAGCGATTACCGCCGCCCATGGACACCGGCAACACCAGAGGCGTCACAAGTGCGTTGCCGGCCTTTTAAGAAGGAGTACGCTCTTTTCTTGAAGGTCGTATTGGTCCGGGAATACCGCAGGCGACAGTCCATTCCACAGTTTTGTTGTGCAAGGCAGAAAGTTCCTAGAGAACCGCACAGTTGTGGACTGCCAGCCATCTAAGTGATAGGGATGAAACTGCTGTCGCGTAGGACGATGGCGGAAAGAGGCGGCAGGAATCAGCCCGAACAATTCCTCGGAGCACTCCCTATCAGGATGGAGAAATACGATTGCGACGAATGCAAAAAAAGTTTTGATTAAATTGATGATGAATGTTAAACTTTGGCCTAAACTGTAACCATCAACAGGCTACAACACCAAGCTGTTTTTATCCACTGAGTTACAAATGTACTACTTGTCGATTGCACGGCTGGCCTAGTGGTTTAAGCTGTCGGTACTGCGCCAAGTGTTGTGAGTTCCAATTCCATATTATGGGACAACACTTTGCATGTTCCACAAATTGTTGTTCTGAGTCTGGGTGTTCTTTGTGTCTGTTTCATGAATGTTTGTAAAGTCCTCCGCGACACAGGATGTACATATGTTCCTAATACGAAAGTAATCTTTAAAAAAAATACATTAGTAATTAATTAATTACTTAAAGACCTATTTCTTAGCGTTCCATGGATTCACCGTGCGGGTGCCGGGTCCATCGCGTGATAGATGGGGGCAACACATGCGACTTCGACAGTGCGTGGGAATTGCGACCCAGGTTTAGGTTTAAGGAGCACTCCTTACGACGCGTCAACGCTCACCTCCACTGTCCGCCGTGTTACCCCCTCTACCTAACCATATTTGAAATAAGCCTAGCAATGCCGCTTTGGATATTCGTTCAAGAAAAGAGCTTACTGAAGCTCTTGGCAATCCAAGGTCTTTAAGCAGGTTATAGAGGGATTTAGCTGGTATACCCCTCGCACCCACTTCCACAGCATACAGCGCAACGACATAACTATTTTTAGTTATTTCGTTGGTGAAGTCAAAGTACTTGTTTCTTTTTAAAGCGTGGTCTTTAGGGATGTTCGTTTCCCACGGCACTGTGAGTTCTACTAGTACTACACGCTTAATTGACATTGCATAAAGAATTTAATTCCCTTTTATTTTGTGTAAATCTTTCTGTGTTCTATATCTTGCCACCCATTGATTTTTTAATGAGGCTCTTTAAGTGTCTGAAACATTTCATGTGCGAAAGTTTATTTTCAAAAGGTAGCGCGAGTTGCGAGGCCCCTTTTTATTAATTTATTTAAAGGCTTCTAAAGCGACTCTATTCTACCTGATGGAAAACATGATCAAAATCCAATAGAGAATTCATCCGAAATCCAAACAAAATTTACTTTATAATGACTGTCAGTCAATGTTCGAAAAAGCTACATCATGTATTCAAACATGTAGGTCCTGTAAATCCCATCTTCAATTTAACAAGCAATTGTGAAAGTGTTGGCATTTCACGATAACGTATAAGGCCCCAGCAGAAGCGTCACGAGTGCACTGACATTTGTGGCTACAGCTGTGGCAACTGAAGATTACCATTGATTTACTTAATACTTTAATAATACTTGTTTTGTTTATATTGTGCAGTGGTTTTTATTTTAAAATTTCGTATATGTCACTATAAAATAAGTAATTAATAACTATAAATTCTCAAAATTAAAAAAACCCCCGACATAATAACCTGAGTTTCCCTTTAAAAAGTAAAAAACACGTTATGTGCTTTCATTTGAGACCCCACTCGATAATATTTTTGCAGACATTCGGTTATTCTTCCCCACTTTCACCCCCATAACTTTTAAACGACTCAACCGATTTCATGAAACATGTCTAAGAACACTTGCACGTAACTCACCTTTCATACAAAAAAAAACTAAATTGAAATCGCTTCATCCGTTCGCGAGCTACGGTGCCACAGACAGACAGACACGTCAAACTTATAACACCCCTCTTTTTGGTCGGGGGTTAAAAACAATATTCTGTGTCACCAACATTATTTTCATTTAAAATCTTGATAAGATGAGACCATATGGGAGATCGTTTTTTGTTTTTTCGGAAGACGGTCCCCATTTCATCTCATCCACATTTTTTATATTTTTTATCATTAATTTCATCAAGACGAAGACTTAAAGACTTGACGACTTATGATATGAAGACTATAAACACTTGACGTTGGCAGAAATAGCAGATCTGAGAGATCCGGCTGGTTGCCATTTCATCAAAAGACGAAAAAGAGACCATATGTCTCGAACTGTCAAAAAATTATCAGATCTCAAATAGAGCCAAGCTTCTAACTATACACGCCCTGACTCTTCAAATTCTACTTTGTCAAAATATGTGCTTTGGCCGTTTCGTAACTACAATAGTTAATCAACAGCCTTTACACTACTGTGTACAGTGGACTTAGAAAGCCTACTGTTCCACGTTTTTTTATGTATGATCCTGCCAATATGACTCTACTCTACCTGATGGTAAGCATAAGCAGAATCCAAGAGTCACAATACTCATTGCAAATGCAGACAATGCAACAATGCAGCATGGTGACCCACACTATAGCAGCCTAGTGACGCTTCTGCACCATTGGGCCTCCGGTCTCACACTTACCAACGAAACACGACAGCACAACCGCTGTCAATTGACGTTGATCTTCTGTGCGAGGGTAGAACGCCCCGGTCGAGCCGGCCCGTTCGTGCCGAAATCAGCGTGGCTCTACTACTTGCAAACCTTGGCCAAACAGTTTGGTAAAAGCCTTAAGGTTTGTTTCAAGTTTCCTTTTCTTTGCAGGTATCATTCTGAACGTATTGATAAATGACATCATTTATCAAACTCTGTGATCTTACGGACGTATAGGTAGACAAAAGAATAAGACCAATATACTAATGAACCGTAAATAAAGTAAACTACCGTGGGTGAGCCACGCTTCGGCATGAATGGGCCGGCTCGACCGAAGTGATACCACGGCCTCACAGAAAACCGGTGTGAAATAGTGCTTGCTCTGTGTTTCGCCGAGTGAGTGAGGATACCGGAGGCCTATATCCCAATACTCTACCCCTACCTCGCCCCTCTCTCTTTTGCCCACCTATTCCAGTAAAAAAAATCACTTAAGCCCATACGACGATGGTGAAATGCCCGAATCCAGACAAGCTATATATTTCAACTAAAATATAAGGTTTATATTTCTACTTTAATAATAATGATAATCTAAATAGCTCTACAATTAAAAAAAACTTTTCATAACAAAAGCTTTTCTATTTCCAAACAATATTATTTCTCCCATCTGTCTCACCCCAACCAACTTAAATATTTATCCCTTAACTTGCTGAGGGCCTTTCATGTGTGTTCTGTAGTCTTACCTCGTCATTTTTTTCTTTAAAAAAATATAAACAAATGAAACATCAAAGTGTACCTCACACAGTGTTTTTAAACTAAGTAACTGAGTATAATATATATCTATACTAATATTATGAACGTGAAAGTTTGTAAGTATGGATGGATGGATTTGGACGAAACTTTACAGTATTATATATATATAAAGTACATGACCAACCATACAAACTTTAGCACATTATCATACTATGTTTCTGTCAAATTTTATTCAAATTCGATAAGTAATTCCGTTAAAATTGAGTAATAAACATTGAAATTCCCTTGTTACTCTCATATTGTAAATTGAATTTCATAAATTTAAGAAAAGTGATTCAAATTTGTCATTTATGTAGCAAGTACCAAAAAACATATTGTTAAAATTAAATGTATGTATTTCTGTCTTTACATCTATTTCTTTTTTAAATTCCAACTCGTAACTTTAAAATACCCAGTTAGTAAGGGTGTGTTTACATTTGCGACTAAATTTATAAACAATAATATACATTGACGGCACGTGTTACAGTGTCATAAAAATTGTTGGATCTATGCATCTGGTGTGGTTGGTGTACACCAGGCTCTAAGTTGTCACGTCCATTAAAAGAAAAAAAACACGCTGTAAGGGCAAGATGAGAAATAGAAAAAATTAAAGAAAATGTTTAAGAGCATTTACATCAGCAATATCAACAAGTAACATTTTAACAAAAACCGACTTCAAGGTTCGACTCGATTTCTCTTGGATGTAATCATCAGATCTTAGTGTCCTTATCATGGTACCACCGTTAGGATATCTCCTTGTCATTAAAAAAAGAATCATCAAAATCGGCTCATAAAAGACGAAGTTACATACATCACCTCGAACATACATTTAAAAAAAAGGTCAATTTGAGAGCCTCCTCCTTTTTTGTAGTCGGTTAAAAAACTGGGTAACTTACGGTCTAGAAAATAAATTTAATATTTTTATTAACATTATTGATTTATTTGAATACGGACTGTTTTGTCTACATCTCTGGTAAAACTGGCAAACAAACAGTAATTTCATTATTTCTTCACTTGACTTTAGTCATGTCAGCATGTCGGAGACGCGAACTCATAAGGTTTTCTCCTACCAAAAAATTCTAAACGCGGCCTAAGAAGTTTCCACTTCAAAATTGTTGAATTTCGACCGCTGGGCAACCACTAGACCACTTTATTTTTCTTACATCAAATTGTTAAAAGAACAACTTATAAGAAGTCAAGACCTGAAAGAAGATTGGAAGGGGACAAAAGGCATTTATGGACAATCTCTAACAACATAATGAAAAAATATTACTTTCTTGAAAATGTTTCCAAAATATGATCATATTTAGTGTTGTATAAATACATTATTACTACTATGATGCACAAGACTGTACACATATGTATATTATGTAAACAATGCAAGACGCGAGTGCGTATGAAATCGGACAAAAATGGAATAATGGTTATAAAATCTTTATTTGTCACAGATTTTATAGGAGACAGTGATTTATAGCTCAGGTAGGTTTTATGTGTAATAAATATGGCGTCAACATTGAAAGTTGAACGTATCTGTTTTACTGGTATAATTATTATAAACTATCAATATAGATTTTATTACAAACAAAGATTTTACGTGTACTTTTATGTAAAACATGCTAATTTTAATAATGCATCCTGGCAACACATGTTTGCATCTATAATAAATAAATGAAATTGAAGTGTCTGTTTGTTAAAATTAACAGTTTTTAACAAACATTTTCAAAAAGCAATTATGACAGTTTTCGTCTGTCTGTTCCGGTTTATCGGTAGGACGGATTTTGACGAGATTTTCACTGGCAGATAGCTGATAATTTAAGTAGTAACTAAGACTACTATTATTTTAGACTAGCTTCGCGCCGCGGTGTTACCTGCGCTTGTTGTTTTAAAGGGACAAACATGACCACGGCGCAGTTGGACTATGTATTAATTTAAATTATTATTTTTATTACTAACTTAAATGTATTACTAAGTTAAGCAAATATGACATCTAATGTATCATGGTCAACAATCACTAGTAGTACCAAACACAATAACAGTATTTACAAAAACAAGAGTCTACCCGTGACCACGATTGATGTATAACCCGTTCGAAACATTGGGATATCGAAGATATCGTATTTGTCTAAATAATGTTATGTGTGTGTGAGTTAGACGATGTGTGTGAGATGTCATAAAAAATATTTAATTATCATTATAAATAATAATTATTCCACTTACTAATCTAATACCTTTAAACGTGGAATTATTGTGTTAATATATAAACGTCTTAAACGTCTCCAAAGACATTTATGAAATTAAGTATGCAGGGGGTTTCGGAGGTGCTAAATGGATCTAAGATTTTTTAGAAAATTTACCAAAAAAATAAAACTATAGTCCATTCGTGTAAATAGTGTCGGTGCACCCGCAGGCAATTGTGGTTATTGTTGTGAAATACGAATGTATTAATTCATACAACAGCGTAAACTGAAGAATCATAGTTACTTGTTGGTGTGCCACGCAGGCGGGCCCTTTGATTTTGTGGCTGCTTACCGGACGTGGGACGGCGGCGCGATCAAGGTGCGTATCTAAGCGAATGGACTATATATCAATAGTGTTTTATAAATATTTTTATTTTATGGATAAATTAGACAAAATATTTATAGTATGGTATTTTGTTTCAGGTAAGCTAGGTCAAACTACAAAGTATCGTTCAGAACAGAACAGGTAAGTATCTCTTTTCCGGATTGTCTTAATACCTTTGGACAGAATGTAATATTACTTCAGAGCTCCAACTTAGAAGGGGCCATCTGCAATCAGTAGATGGCCCTAGGTACATCGGGGCTCCAGAGTTTTCTTTTGTAGAATATACGGGGTTCCCCAGTTACTAGTACCTTGAGACGGCGCGGCGTGCGGTTTTTGGTCGGTTCGGGTCCGATATAAAAAAAAAAAAAAACAATGTTACTGCAACATAAAGGTACTCTGTGTTCGACCAAAGGTAAAGCCAAATAAATAGAGTTAACTAGCAACCAACCTCCTCTTAAGCAACCTCCACTGATTTAATCATTACCTTGAAGTCCAATAGGTAAAGAGCTCCTTGATTAAAACTGGTTAAACAAAAAGAGGTTATGGAACCTTTTCAGATGACAAAAATATGATATAATTTGCTGACATTATCAATAATGAAATAGAATATTATGATAGACAAATTACTGCTGATAAATATTACAAGAACTGTAAGTTTCCTGGATATTAAACACATTAGTAAATATTCAAAGCAATTCCCGCATAATGTGCGCTTGCGCCGCTCGCACTCATGGTAATTACACGCACACAGTTGCACTGTTTGAAAAACGAACGTTTCTCGTGTTACGATAGATTGCTGTGTAGATAGATACTGGATCTGTTTATGGTTTGTTTGTGACACTGGTTCTTAAAGTTTCAGAGGTATTATTTCACTAAAGACCCTTTAGTGTTTGAGTTGTCATTTAAAATACGTTTCAATATTTTGGTGTCATAAGTTAATAACTAGTTTTACGTGGAAAGTCAATATCACGCAATAAATGTTGCCTAGATTGCCTTAGCTTTTGTGCTAATAAGGATTAGCTCTATAAAGCTTGTGCAAATGTCTATCATTTAATGCCTTGACTTAATTGTAAGCAAAAGCAGCAATGCATCTTCGAAAACATAAAAGAATAAAATATGTAGTTTTAAAATGTACTCTGTGAAATTTCTATCCCAAACACCTATTTTTCTAATAGTCTTTAGTAGTCCACTGTTGGAGATGACTGCACGTTTGGCCTAGTGGTTTAATGGTCACCACGCCGTTTGCTACTTGGCCAAGTGTCGTGGGTTCAAATCCCACATAGGACAACACTTTGTGTGATCCAACAATTGTTGTTCTGAGTCTGGGTGTTCTTTGTGTCCGTTTCATGTATGTTTGTAAAGTCTCCCGCGACACAGGATTTATTCCTAGTGCGGGAGTTGTCTTTTCTAAAGAAAAACAAAAAAAAAAAAACAAAACATAAGCCTCTACTTAAAAAGGAAATTTTGGATTAAGCTTATTTAAACAAGACCTATTATTGGTAAATGTCACAAATTGTGCCAAAAATATTTATTAGGTACAGCCACGATAAAAGCTCTGAATACATCATAAACATAATACAGTGATTATGAAGTGTACAAACAAATAAAACATTCAGTTAATTTATTGTCCAACTTTGAGAACCACGGGCTGATTCGCTAATCGCTAGATAATGTTCGAGTCGCACTAACCTTGCACCGGCGCGGCTGCTTTTATATAAGCTAAACGTTATTATAAAATAAAGCTTTTCGTTGTTTATTAGATTTATTGTTATTACTGCGCAGTTCCTAGACTTGTTCAGTAAACTTGGCTTTAGGATTTAGAGCTTAGGCTAAACTTATGCTAAAGTCAAGATAGGATTTTGTACTTGAAGACTTATGATATACATATGTAGGGCAGCATATGCCGCTTTGTGGTGGTGGGCCTTTGTTTGGCAGTCGACGTCTGACTAAACGACTCGTTTAGTCTATGACTATGACATATTAACAACGGAATAGACTCTATTCCGTTGTTAATCTTTGATTTTCATAACTAAGCTTTAGATTTGCTTACCATAAAAATCTCATACACTAAAAAACAATGGCAATTTGAATTATTTTAATATTTTTCAAAGCATAATAATAACATTGCTTTTTGAATAAAATTATATAACCAAAATAGTTAATTCTCAATAACTCGTATTACCAAAATTGAAACAATAACAGTGTTACAAAACACTAAGCACAAAACAAACATTAAAAGAGTCACTTAAATGTTGACTACCAAAACATTCCCACGTTTCAAAAATAAAATTAAACTTGAATTACAAATATAATGCTCTATTACTATTAATATAGGTACCAGGGGTGCAGGAGAACTCAAGACGTCCACTTTAGATCGAGTGGCTAGAAAAGTTCCCATGTTGCCAAAAATAGAAGCAGTGGGCTTTGATAGATGTGATTAGTATGGGTCTACAGTTCGACTAGTCGCAAATAGAATTTAATAACGTTAGTTACGATTAACTTAGTGTTAGGGATACTGAAATACTGCGTTTGGAATTTCGTCTAAGACCGAAACACTGGAGACGTACTTATTTAAAAAAAACTCAAGAAAACATAGGCCGCGAAGGCGAGCGAATCTTGAGACGTAATTCGTCTATGAATGGGCTCAAAGCTGTTTCCGCAAATATCAAGGAAGCGCGGTAAACCTCCACTAAAGCACCAACAAAAAAAAAACTCTGCGGAAAGGGCGATATTGGTTACAGGGAAAAGTGGGATAAGTCAATTTAATCGATTTTTAAATCTGCGCTGGCTTTCAAAAAAATGTTATAATTGACATTAAACATCTAAGATACTCAATTTGAATATAACGTGTAAACAGTTTTCAGCTAACCAGTAAATAAATAACATTATTGTCAAAATCTGAGCTCAGGAGAGCGCAACGAAAAAATATAAGATTAGTAGAGAGAAGACTAGTATTAAATAAAAAAATACAATGAAAAAAAGGAATCAATTTAATAACAAAAGTATTTGACAAAGCTTCTTTAAAATTATAATGCCGCTTGGTTTTGTCTCAATCAAAAAATCACCTCACAGGTCTATAAAAGCCTCGGAAGTAAGATTTGTTTTCTAAACGTTTGAACTCAGTTATTTTTACTTTACCACAGATAACGATCTATATAAAAAAAAAAAAAATCTTTGATCTAAAATAAGCTAGAAGCTGAGATTTATTATTCCAATGAGGGATTAAAAAACAATTCACAGAGACTTTGTAAAACCTAATAATGGATGTTATAATCTCCTCTCTAGATCCAATGATTTAAGTTTAACTTGTGATTTTATTTTAGGTGTATTGTATACTGGTTTCTGACGTGACAACGTTTTATAACGTTTATAACGACTGCCTCGTTGGTCTAGCGGTTGGCGTGTGCGACCGCTGATCATGAGGTTCGATTCCTGGGTCGGACCAAATGTTTGTATGATCTACAAATATTTGTTTCGTAGTTTGGGTGATTTCTATGTATAACATGTATGTATTTACAAAAAAAAAAGTAAATAAGTATTTATATCAGTTGTCTAGTACCCATAACACAAGCTCTGCTTAGCTTGGGACTAGATGGCGTTGTGAGGTAGATGTCAGAAATATTTATTATTATAATTCGACGGAGCCTGCTGCACGCACGGAAAAAGATGACGTCTTGCGGCGTCACCTCGTTCTGAGGCGTTCCATTTAAGGCTTGAAGTGCAAGTGAGAGCGCGGAACAAGCGACAAAGAGGCACAATCGGCCTCCGCGTTCGGCAGCGTTCGACATCTGACTCTCTTCTACTTGATGACTTAGTCACATCCAAGTCGTCCAACTATCGTCAGTAAACCGACTTTACAGATAACCGATTTTTTTACCCGCGATTTTGCTTAGGTGTATGTCAGGTATTTAACGCGGTAAATAGTAACTTATATGTTATTGTAAAGTAAAACCTATATTACTGGCAAGTTTCATCCAAATCCATTCAGGAATTTTCGCGTGAAAGAGTAACTAAGATCCCTACCATCATCCTCATAAACTTTTATAATATTAGTAAGATTGTAAACATAAATGTTATTAGATACATTTAAAAAGAAAATCTGGACGAGAAACAAAGAAAACTCCGCTCTAGTCTCACCGAGTTACATAACAAAGGATTACAAAGAAAGCATTTCAAATTTGCAACTACATAAGCAAGATTAAGAATAAATTTCTGGAATAAGTTTCACATATTATCTTAAGAAGAAATTTTTATATTTTGTAAAACCATAATGTTGAATTGAAGTAAAACCACGAATTTAGCTTTGCAAGTCAGCGCCCTCCAATATACTGACAACTAGTTCTTCGTTCTAATTCAGTTCGCCATCAGGGTTGCGGAGGTCCGATACCAGCTCCGTGGATAAACTTATATTCAGGTAGAACCGTTTGAACTAGAAACTAACCCCCAAAAGTCTTCATACCGAGATTGGTCACTTATAGACCGACTCAATGTGGAAGGGTCAAAGGGTGGAAACGCACTAGTGCTTCTTTAGTTGGAAGTAAAAAATATCTCGTATTTATATCAGTTATCTAGTATGTGTACTAGATAACTGATATAAATACATAATAAAAGTACAAGCTTTGCTTAGGTTGGAACTAGATGCCGATGTCCGAATGTTTGAAAAAAAGATGATATCTTCCGTTTTATAGGTACCACCTTTAGCAACACAAAGGCTACTCCCACTTCAAGAAAAAAACTAATAACAATGATCTAATATGAGGTTAATTACTTTCAGGTATGACGGAAGGAATGTGATTCATAATATCAATATATACACAAACTTGTTTTTAATAAAACCATATCTTTACGATATCAGATTTTCGCAACCCATTGACTTTTAAACACTCTAGTGTATGAGCATGACAATAACCATAACGATATTAATAAATAACTGCTTATATTAGCTTTAATCCAAGCTAAAGACAAAGCAGAGTTAGCTGTTGTTTCCAGTTTCTTACCCACGTGCATAAGCACGTGTTATATCTTCTTCTTTACAGAAAAGTTGCTTAAAATCCTTAAAAGATCTTTCCTAATTTCAAAAATTAAACTCAATTATTAACTTCAACACGGCTAGTTGCTACATTTGAAGACTATTAGCGCTGATAGCCGAAATACAGGCAATGCCTAGTTCGGTTACAGATGTTAACTTCAATATTTTGTTACAAAAATTGCTAGCCTACTTAAAATTTGAAAATCTGTATATAAATTTGTGAAATAAACTATTATTATTATTATAATTCTAAACATACAAATACTTAATGTAATAAAACATATAATTAATGTGATAATAGCAATTAAGGATAATATTATAACTAAGTCTCCTAACAAAGCAATAACCAAGCAAATGGAGTTATGAATAATCCTGATTTTTCAGCTATTACGCTAGACTGTAATATTCGAAATTTTAATGGCATTTTGACATTTATTTTTTCATATTATTTTTTTAAATTCGCAAAAGAAGTAACCAATTATTGAATTTATTAGCTTATACATCAAGTGATATATTATGTTCGTAAATTCAAAACGTTCGTTGTCAAAACTGATCAGAAAGGAACGCTTAAACGCTGCATAGCCAAAGAGGATCAAACTTACCAAAAATATGACCACATTTACTAAAGCCACAGAATCACGTCTTACAAAATTACCCATAAAAATATCCTTTTACCAAATCCACCTTGGTACTTCCTATCTCCTTAGCGCAAGTTCCATCATAACATTTTATGTTACGACTCGAAGATTGTAAATTGACATATCTATTGAAGTTTACTTCGAGAATTGGTAAGTATCTAAGCTTGCTAGGTGTGGTGGCTTCTTTTAAGTGCTCATTAATATATTTATTAAGTGGTGTTAGAGCTTATAATGACCCATCAAATATTATGGAGTTATACGTAGAGTTGGTTTCGGTATTTAAGTTTCTGATAACTTTACTTAAGTTTGTTGAAATTTATACTTGGTCTTATATGTAATTTCGATTTCAAAACAGGTATAAGATTCGAAGACTAATCGATTTTAGTTTCAATTTGTTGATGGTAAAGATATATATTTAGATGAACGCACAGAAGCGTCAATTTATACCTTTCACTATTTACTAAATGTCGTTGTATTGCCTTCTATTTGGACTATTGGACTATATATCGAATGAAAGACAAATGAAGAAATTAAGACTAATGTGTAAAGAATATTTGAATAAAATTTTGTTTTCTAATAGGACACAAATTGGACTTTAAAAAAATGGGCAGCACCGTTTTTGCGAGACATGAGAAGATAACAGAAAAACGTGAAGCAAAAATTTTGATAACAAATGTATTTGCATGGTAGATGATCTTCTTACAATTTAAGTTCTTGAAATACCCAATAACTTAACTGCCTTCCCTAATTACTCCACCGTAAACACCAAAAATTTAAAACTAATTAATCACTGTACGACTCTCTCCCGACATAAATCGCTATCGGATCCCCAAAGAACCTTTCAACAAAATACTACAGTGTATAATTACGCACAAATTTATTAACTGTCTACTAGCTTCAGTAAGTCTTTTGTCAAAATCAGGGAAACAGAAAAAACAGGCCAAAAAAAGAAACATTAATTTAAATGTCTGGTGTCGAGCTTAAGTAGTGTTTTGTCCTTTAGGGTGCTATTTTATTCGAAGGGTGTTTGCAGCAGTTGTTTAGGATTATATTTGTTTATAAAAATAGACCATATTTTTGCCTTTGCTAGATTTGCTTTAAAATTGGATTCAACTTATGTATACTTTTGTGTGTATGTGCAATAGTATAGGCCAATGTCCAGCAATGAATGCTGCATTAATTTTGAACCGATTTCAAAATCGAGTAATATGCTTCATACAATATTACAGATACAAAGTTCTGTAAAATGTATAGCCATTAATTTTTTTTTGATTAATCACTGTTATAAATGCTAACAATATTTATTTGAAATCCGTTGCGATATGAATTTTGTTTGATGATTGTCAAAACTATTTTATCAGAATCTCGAAATCTACTGCTAATACTTAAGAAAAACATCAAGTTTTTTCACAATTTGTATAAACAATTTGAATCACAGAGAACATTCGTTATTTTTCCTTAAAATCTTGTTATTATTGTAGATATAATATTTATTCTTATCTTCGCTCTAAAACTCGTAGAAATGAAAGTTCCAAAAGTAATAAGTTTAGCGAATGTTTCACCTAACTTATACATCAACATCTCAGGGGTGCATCGTCCCCACCTAATTAATATTCATTTAAAATGTTAAGATTTTCAAGATTAATTCTTTTGTGTTATTTTTGGGATCTAATAAAATATTTTTGTCACTAGAGTCCATAGTTAACTTATGATTAATTGTTCTTATTACTTTTGAATAATAGGGCCCATTTATTCATAGTTTGTTGTGACTTTGAATATTTTAATTGGGGTGTTTGATTGTTAGTTTTAAGTAGTACTCCTATTTTGACAATATATTCAAAACAATTTTAACTTTTGGACAAGCAACTCAATTAGATTATTGTAGTTTAGTTAATAATAATAGTTTTTTTTTGAAAGTGCACTTTGAGTTATTTAATTAAATGTCTAGTTACTAGAACATTGACGATTTAATGGTTCTTTTTGGTAATTATTTAAACTACGTATAATAAATAAATAAATGGATAAATATAAAAGTTTATTTCCAAAAATAAGAACGTGTCATCAACATCATCTTCCTAACCTTTATTATTCCCAAGATTTGGGGTCGGCTACTAGTTCAACCGGTTTTACCTAATCCTATCAGTTTTTACACGGAGCGACTGGCATCGGACCTCCGCAACCCTGAGGGTGAACTGAATTCGAAGGTTGAACTAGTTTTCAGTATATTTGAATGCACTGACTTCCCAATAACGATTGCCATAGATGTTCATGACAACCAGGACCAACGGCTTAACGTGCTCTTCGAGGCACGGGTGGGAAACACCGCCATCTTCCATACTCCGGGCTGCTATTAAGAATTTATCGTAAGAAAAACCCAACAGCAGACCGACCCGGGAATGGAACCAAGACCTCCTGCGGCCAAGTGCGAGTCGGACTCGCCCATGAAGGGTTCCGCAGCAGCAAGTAACATATTTTTTTTATATTTGTGTTGATTGAATGTAAGGTAAATTGCAGTTCACGATTTATGACGTATTAAAAGAAAAGTACTTACTATATTTCGTTCAAACCAATTTTCGTTGGAAGTTTACAACATATATTTTTTTAGATTTATCATGCTCTTATTTTAGAAGTTACGGGGGGGGGGGACACATTTTACCACTTTGGAAGTGTCGCGCAAACTATTCAGTTTAGAAAAAAATGATTTTAGAAACCTCAATATCATTTTTGAAGACCTATCCATAGACACCACACACGTATAGGTTTGATGAAAAAAAAAATTTTGAGTTTCAGTTGTAAGTATGGGACCACCAAAATTTATTGTTTTTTTTAAATTTTTGTGTGAAAATCTTAATTCGGTTCACAGAATACATCTACTTACCAAGTTTCAATATTATAGCTATAATAGGTCTTATAGTTCCGGAAAAAAGTGGCTGTGACATACGGACGGACAGACGGACAGACAGACAGACAGACATGACGAATCTAAAAGGGTTCCGTTTTTTGCCTTTGGCACGGAACCCTAAAAACAATTTGTGTAATGGATGCTATAAGATACAGAAAAAGTAGAAGGTATTAAATAGAAACATAAAAATAAACTTAAAACACCCCAATGTAAAATTTACTTTAACACAGAATTAGAACCAAAATAACCTGTCAATAGTCATCACCTTTCTATTTGAAGAAATACTAAAGTATTTCGAAAACTAAGAGAAATCGTTACATGATTTACTTTCCCTATTCTGACAGTTTGACAGAGACATCGATTTTCGACATTTTAATTTCAGGTCAAATGACAGGAGTCCCCCAAGGAAGTATTTTTGTTCCAAATTCCAGATCTCTTTTGGAATTACAGAATGCGAGGAATTTGTCAAGAACTTGACATGACATGTGCTTTTAAATAGTAGAGAGTGGCACTTGAACTTTTAAACTAAATAGTTTTATAGAAAGTATTTTATCACGAAATGGGTAAGACGATAATGTCAAGAGTATTGTAGATGAAACAATGTCATTAGTATAATACGTATATATATTTATATTTTTTTGATCTTTGATATTAATTAAAATAAAACATCTCTCTCATTATGAGCATATTATGTTGTGTCGCGTGGGACTTTACAAATACGTGTGAAAACAGAGACGAAGAACAACAATGTTTTTATCCCTAACAATATTAAATATCATTTTAACTATAGTATTAATTTATTTACATTAATAGAAATCATATTATGAAACAACTAGCTGACCCGTGCCCACTTCGTTGGGCGGTAAAAAATATTTCGCCGACTTACTTTGCAAATCCGGCTACCACGAAAAAGTCTTTCCACTTTTCGGGTTATTATATATCCTATGTCACACACAAATAACGTAGCCTTTTATTGGTAGAATAATTTTCAAAATCGGTTCAGTAGATCCAGAGATTACCCCCTACAACGTCACAAACTCACAAACGCACAAACTTTACCTCTATATACAATAATAAAATAAAAACAAATAAAAATAAGTGTAGATTACCATTGTTAACAAAATGGGTAATAATATCAAACCGAAACTATAAACAATGATATCCATAATCTGATAGACATAACATTGCTATGTAAACCGTACGAAATTAATCTCACTGAATGCAGATATACTATGACAGTACCTCATTACTTGTAAATCCCGTTTCTCCATAAAGAGTTACACAGCTAACTCTATAATAGTAAGCTATTCATTTGGATATCCAGATTTGAGTTCCGTTTTGAAACAAGGCCGAGAAATGGGATGCCATTAGGAATATTATATCTTAGTGACTTATATGAACATTTCTTTTGCGGCCAATAAGGATTGTCAATTGTTCGGCGATTTAAACAATATTTTCCTAAATTATTGAATGGCTAGTACTTTTCATACATAAGCCCCTAAATATTAAGATAAAAATATAATTATGTTAATGAAGGGTATCTGAAGTTAGAAACTAAAGGATCATGATAAAATCATCATAAAAAAAACAAAATTTATTTAGCTCCTACATTTGAAAATGCTGTAATTCTCCAAATAAACAAATTGATAACCAGAATTTTCTGAATCATGCTTATAAATTTAAAAGTAGCTATGCTATCTATTGCTCTATTGTGTTTTGCTTAACTCAACTATATGCTAAAATAAAATTTCACTACAAACACAGAAATATCACTTAGCAATACATTGCCTTGAAAGTCTTCCACAAAAGGATACACGTAAACATTTCAAGTAACTACATACATTACTCCTTTTGCTGGACTGTTAACAGCATCAATGACAATGCAGACCACAAATTGCTTCACATTTTAACAAATCTCTACCTTAAACTTTAAACATTACAATTTCTTTTTCAGTAACATATCTAGACAAGAACTATCAAGGGATTTGGGCCTTTATTTGTAAGGGTCGTAAGTGAGAATATGGTATACATCTTTAATGTTACGCTCGTTGACCATTTCGGTCGTCGCCGCCGTAAAGTCTAGCAAGATTAGTCCAGTTATTTCTGTAGTACAGTGACACATGCGCACACGCAGCTGGTGGTCGTGATCTGTCGTAATGGAATTCGCCACTAATGGTGACTTGGTTTTAGAAATAGAGATTTATGGTACACCGAGTTGGGTCGTTTTGTAAAATATGTTCTATTATTGTAAGGCAGCATCTTATGCAAAAAACTTAGAGTAGGTAAATATTACGTAAATTAAATACAGTAAAAAAGCAATACCTGTTGTTTTTTTTCTATTTGTTTTTGCTGTCCAGTTTTCGTAAAGGACTTTGCTGGCATCATTGTTGATTTTTCAAACAATTCAGATATCCCTGGGGAGTATTACTTTTATCAGACATAGATCAAAATCTTGTCATGATGCATGAAAAAGTGACAAAAAATATTAAAAACAAACTCACTTTTCGATTTATAATATTAACTTTTGCCCATGGCTTCATAGGCGTTAATATCTATTTTGGTCAATCATTTTTTTGGAATAAATAGTAGCCCATGTCTAATTCTATGCTATCATTTATCTTTGCCCGGAGATACATTCAATTCCGTTCAGCTGTTCTTGGGGATTGAGTAATAAACTTCCATCCAATTATATAAACGTTCACATTTTATATTATTAAGGGCCAGTTTCACCAGTTTCTGATAAATTTTCAGATAATTATCTACCATATAGCGAGGGCGAAAAAAGGAATAACAACAAACATAAAAACTAACATCGCGTTTGTAAAGGAAGGCTCAACAAAAAAGACTTCACTCACACAAAAGCCGTACTCAATTATAAATACCGCCAGTGACTGGACATAATTAGTGGACACGTATGAAAATCACTACAGAATACCGGAGGATATCTGTGCCTCGGCGTCCAGACCGGACATATTTCTTTATGCAATGTCAATTAAGCGTATAGTACTAGTAGAACTCACGGTGCCGTGGGAAACGAACATCCCTAAAGACCACGCTTTAAAAAGAAACAAGTACTTTGACTTAACCAACGAAATAACTAAAAATGGTTATGTCGTTGCGCTGTATGCCGTGGAAGTGGGTGCGAGGGGTATACCAGCTAAATCCCTCTATAACCTGCTTAAAGACCTTGGATTGCCAAGAGCTTCAGTAAGCTCTTTTCTTGAACGAATATCCAAAGCGGCATTGCTAGGCTCACTTCAAATATGGTTAGGTAGAGGGGGTAACACGGCGGACAGTGGAGGTGAGCGTTGACGCGTCGTAAGGAGTGCTCCTTAAACCTAAACCTGGGTCGCAATTCCCACGCACTGTCGAAGTCGCATGTGTTGCCCCCATCTATCACGCGATGGACCCGGCACCCGCACGGTGAATCCATGGAACGCTAAGAAATGGGTCTACTAGTTGTTGCCCGCGGCTCCGCCCGCGTATATGTCGGTTATCGCGGCAAATAGTAGCCTATGCGTTATTCTGATGTATAACCTATATTACTGTAAAGTTTCATTCAAATCCGTTCAGTACTTTTTGCGTGAAAGAGTAACAAACATCCATCCATCCATACATACTTAAAAAATTTCACGTTCATAATATTAGTTTAGATTTAATAGATAAAGGTTGTTGATATGTGTATGGATAACCGAAATATTTGTCTGTACCCGAGATTTGTGAAATCAAAATCTTCATTTATCTGGTACCAGGTACTTCAATTAACAAGTTTAAAAAGGCGAAGACTGAAGTTGTATAGATTATTGGAGCCTGGTAAAGTTGGATGGATTTTTTTACCTGTTAATGGCTTTTAGTGAGAAGGTTGATAGCCATACAGGTCACACTAAATATTTTTTAAATTGTAGTCTACCGTCACCGTTAATCTTTCCCTGGACTACGACAAACATTTCAAAACCAAAATCAGCCAAATTAGGCTCAGCCGTTCTCGAGTTTTAGCGAGACAAAGGAACAGCAATTGATTTTTATAAATTCCCTTGTAGGATTCTTACCCGTAGTATAGTGTATTACTCATTCGACTATCTCTCAAAATCAGACGAGTTCATCTCAATCTCTATTGACACTAGCTTGTTGTTATCTAAGGGTCGAAATTTGTAAATCATAAAATGATTGATGACAAGCCAGCCCTTGAAAAAAGACAGGTACTGATTTTGGTAAAATTCGATATTATTTTTGAGCTAGCTCGACAAAAATACCAGAAGATTGGTTTACCAAGAGAGAAATAAATAGAACTTATTTTATGTGAAACACAACATTTTATGTGGTCATTTTGCAAAATCACAACTTGGTAAATACGCCTTGGTTTTAAAATCACAATATCGATTTTTCTCCATTTCATGTATGTTTGTATTTCAATGTTTTCATTAGCAAAGGCCGTGTTCGGGCCTTGAGGTACAAAAGCTGTTATTCACAACTGAGACGTGAGTTTATGGCAAACAAAGAGTTCAGCCGCCAAGCTGTCTGGCCGCACGTGTACATGAGTAATAGAGAATATTGATATTAGAAATATGGTTTTGTACAAAATATTTTATAAGTAAATTTAACGAGGTGTAATAAATAATGGAGACCCTAGTTGTCGAACTCATTAAGAGCGTATTAACTATTCTTCTATTTCTTTTTTTTATGTATGGCTCGCTAAAATGACTCTACTCTGCCTGATGGAAGGCATAAGCAGAATCCAAGAGTGGTGGTCACCATACTCATTGCAAATGCAGACAATGCAGCATGGCGACCCACACCATGGCGGCCTAGTGATGCTTCTGCATCTTTTAGTCTAGTCAACAAGTATGGAACTTGTTGACCAGTTCATTTGGGCCTCCGGTCTCGCACTCACCAACGAAACACGACAGCACGAACGCTGTCATTTTACGTTGATTTTCTGAGCGAGGGTAGTACCGCCTCAGTCGAGCCGGCCCGTTCGTGCTGAAATCAGCGTGGCACTACTACCTGTAATGAAGGCACATAAATCATATTAGTTTGTAAAGATCGATCTATAATCTGACGTGGGAAAATTGACATAAAACACATGTAATGATTTGTTTCTATTACTGCGTTCGGCTTTTAAAATAAAAAAAATTAAAAATTGTTATTTATATTGTGATTCTTACAAAAATATTTAAAAGATATTGCTCGCGCTATGTTTAAACAACTAGCTGAGCAACTGGTTGACGCTTCTCGCGACCAGAAGGCCGGCCTTTTTCTAGCACAGAGAATTAGTATTGCCATTCAACGTGGCAATGCTGCCAATCTCTTGGGAACGGTGCCAGTAGGCGAAGATGTAAAGGAGTTTTTTGATGCTTGTATGTAAATATTGTTTTGGTTTTTCTTTAAATTATTGTTATGTATTTAGGTTCCTAATTTTAAAAGAATCTTTAAGCAATAATAATAAGCATAATTGAAGATAAAAATCTCTCTACAAACTGAGCACAAGAATACGACTACTACAACAGCCCCCTAGCCAAGTTGCAAGCGTTCTTCTTTCTGCAATCTTTACCGCCTAAATTCTCGTGTGTCATTGGCTAATCTTAGACAAAGTATTCTTATACAAAGTTTAAGCCAATGACACACGAGAATTTAGGCGGTAACGATTGCAGAAAGAAGAACGCTTGCAACTTGGCTAGGGGGACAGATTAGATGAACCTAACTCGACTATGGAGTCTGTCGATATCTCGAAGAGTTTAGTTTGTGTCTCAGTATATCAGTACTTTGACTAAGACCACTAACTATGACCATTCCCCGTCACGTGTTTCGTTTTAATACATATTTGTTTAAAAAATGTAGAACTGTATTTTATTTTATAAGGATTCACCTAAAATTTTAAGTTAAAATATTCAAGTATTAAATAAAACACTCCGAGGTGAGTTAAGTACGTTCGGTTATTATACGAATGAATTGAATATCTAAGAACCTAACCAAATTCAGGATGGTCCTTCGAAATGCATAAATATCCAAATAGTCGATTAGTCGACATGATCTATCAAGATTTAATAATGATTGTATTTCTTTTCGTTATCATTTTGTTTTGCATATGCAAATTTTGTTTGCGGTTATTTTTTTTATTACCCATATAAAATATAATCAAGTATTCATCTGCTGCGTCTACGATAAACCGAGTCAAGTAATGTCAAGGGCATTTATATCGACTAACGATTTTCCAGTTTCCATTTTCAGTAAAGACATGTTGCATCTAATTTAAAAACCTACAGGTCTTAACTACTTATTTAATTTTGTTAATTTGGACTCAACACCGTAAAACTTACGGTTGAATTTACTGTGTAGGTTGATGTTTTTATTCTTTTTCATTATTGGCATATAGGCTTATAGTAATCAAGGCCTGCTACTGCGCAAGGTGAATGTCAACATTTTGTTTACATTTTTATGTGCACGTGTTCTTTGCTCAACATACATATTTTGTTGTCTGCTTTAATTGGTAGCGTATTTTGACTAACTTAACTTTTGATTACACGCTTTTTATTAGCTTCACCTGTATGTTTGTAACCGACTCCTTTGGACTTGATTTTGAGCCACTTCAAACGGTCAGATTTCATTTACGACTTATCGAGGACCGATGACAATACAATAATTTGAAAAATAATAATAATAATAATAGGGTAGTTGACACCTTAGTCAAATGAGTTACTTTTTATCATCTGTCAAAACGATCACTTTCTATGAAAAATGTACTAAATACAAACTTGTGACGTCACTGCTTTAGACTACTCAATTGAGCAATATATTTCTATGTTTATTTGATTAAAATTTGTAATAGAAATGAAAAGCTGTAATAATTATAATTTCCGAGATGGTTTGTAATATTCGTTTTAAGAATGGAAGCATCGGTATTTATTTACGATACAGTCAACTACCCTATTGGGGCGACATTATTGAGATATTTTCAGAATGCACCACAAAAGCGTGTTTGTTTAGTTTTTGAAAACAATGTTTTTTAGAAAAAAAACTTTTTTTAGTTATTTTAGTTTTTTTTCACATTATTGCATTGTCATCTGCCCTTGACCCTGTGCAAATTTTCAAGTTAATCAGACTTCGAGAAGTGTCCTAGGAC
The DNA here is from genome assembly GCA_949125395.1 of Diaphora mendica. Lineage (NCBI taxonomy): Eukaryota > Metazoa > Arthropoda > Insecta > Lepidoptera > Erebidae > Diaphora > Diaphora mendica. The sequence goes on along the minus strand of OX421331.1, from coordinate 3,691,662 downwards.
AAAATGAAGTTAAAAGATTTTGTTACATACATACATAGTTACAAACATACATACAGGTGAAACTAATAAAAGCGTATTAAAAACACACTTTTATAAATAAACCAAATTAAAAAGTAGGAAATTATTTTAATGAAAAATGCGATGGTCAACATTATTTAAATATTTTCAGATTTATTCAAATTATTTCACGCTTTTTTACATTAAAATAATTTTAAAAAATTCTACTTTTTAGTTTGGTTTATTTATAAAAGCGTGTTTTTGTAGTTTGTTTTAAACTAGTATTTATTTATTTTTTTGTATCATTTTATAAGTGGGTGAACTTCTTTAATTTTACTTAAAGATTATTAGTAAAAACGCTTACAGGTGTGTGTGTGTCAGTGAGTTATATTGATGACAGCATAGTTAGAACAGTGTATTATCCTCCAAGCTTCATAAATATTCCTAAATATTGTAGTTTTAGGGAATTTATAATATAGAATAGGGTTGCTGTTCTTTCTTTTGTGATTCAACGTCATTTTAACCGACCGTTAACAAAAATAAAGTTTTCATCCCCCCATATCGGAATGAGTACTTTTCCCCTTCGATATTTGAGTGCTAGAGGATAAAGTAAATTGAATTCAGAACATCGTGTGCACTAAGTTTGTGAATTCAAAACATCATTAAACCTACCTACATTCTTCTACCTCCATGGTGCCAAATTTATCATACAACCTTTTTTAATATGTTAAAAACTCAGACATGGTTTTTAATTTGCTTTGCCCGCTCCATTTTCTATTTTGCATTTAGTAATTTCCTCGCTGAGGTGGGAGGAAAAGTTACGTGTTGGACTCGAGTGCAAAGATTTTCCACCTCGTGGTCTTTTGATTCCCTCGCATCCTTCGCTAGAATCATCCGCTTGCTCGGTCATCAAAATTGAGCGCGCGGTTAAAAGCAACTTTGCACTCTTGTATAACAAATAACCACTCCCATTCTCTTTTATATAATGTTTCTTAACTTAAAATTTCGTCATTGATAAACTGATTTGGAAATTTATTTATTTACTAGCTTTTACACGCGGCTTCGCTCACGCAGACTTTCATCCCCTGATTTACTCCCTTAGGGGTGGAATTTCAAAAATTTCTTTCTTAATTCTCACTTACGTTATATAAAGAACCTGCATGCAAAATTTCAGGATTCTAGCTTCAGCGGTTTGGGCTGTGCGTTGATCTCTGGGTATGTCAGTCAGTCAGTCAGTCACCTTACTCTTTTAAATTATATAGATTTGAAGGTATCCTTCCGAAGGAAAAGAGAATTATTAACGTGTGATAACAAAAGATGTTATACCACCACACAATGGAATTTAACAGTCCAGTGCTGAACACAGATCTCTCCTTAGGAAGAAGATTTTAACCTACCACGCTGGCCAAACATTATTCCTGCACCATAAAGTTCAATATCTTATAGGTTTATGCTTAGTCTTAGGATCTCGTGTTTCAAATATATTGACACTACCTAACTGTTTTGCTGTACCATTTATGGATTATCGACAATCAAATTCGAGACCCAAACCGAATCTTAATGTGTTATTTGTGTAGGGACTGTAAATTTAACGGGACCTTTGCCCGACTTGTTATTTGTGTGGTGCAAGAGATGGAAAGCTTTAAAACTGTTAATTCAATTATATCATATATTTTGATCAATATTACAGATTTGAAGACAGATTGTTATCTGGTTAGAACAGTTCTACTAATAACTATGTTTATTTTTTTTAAAGAAACAATAGAACTATCTTAACTTAACTAAAAATCCCTAAAAATCAGTTTGTCCTCTCAAACGTAGCTTTAAATATCAAAGATTGACTAAATTTAGATATGTCACACTAAAAATAGACGTTATCTATACTATATTATATATATATTAATATTATAAAGCTGAAGAGTTTGTTTGTTTGTTTGAACGCGCTAATCTCAGGAACCGCAGGTCCGATTTGAAAAATTCTTTCAGTGTTGGATAGTACATTTATCGAGGAAGGCTTTAGGCTATATATGAAGAATGTTAAATAAACGGGGATTTTTTTACGGGCAATAAGAGATGTAAACGACGTTGCGTGGGTCAGCTAGCAAATACATACATAGGTATAATATCATTTTCGGTCAACGCTTCACTAAAATAAAACCATAGAAGATAATTTCTCGAATCGAATTTGTTACATTACTATGGATATCACAAACACAATTTCAATATAATGTTAATCCAATAGTTTTATAAAAAGCTTTCTTATCGTTAAACGTTTCAACAGCCAGTGGTGGGCAACAACATCACATCATAATATATCAACAGCCATCATATTTCAAGGTAATAGAGCCACGCTGATTTCAGCACGAACGGGCTGGCTCGACCGGGGCGGTACTACCTAGCACTGAAAATCAATGTGAAATGACAGCGTTCGTACTGTCGTGTTTCGTTAGTGAGTGCGAGACCGTAGGCCCAATGATCCAGAAGCATCACAAGGCCGCCATAGTGTGGGTCACCATGCTGAATTGTCTACATTTACAATGAGTATGGTGACCACCACTCTTCTGCTTATGCTTTCCATCAGGCAGAGTACAGTCATTGTGGCAAGGCCATGCATTAAATAAAAAGAAGATATTTTGGCCTCTATACTACGCTGGCCATGGTATTGGTATGATATTTTTTTTAACTCTTCAATAAGAATATATGGAGACCTTTTTTTAAGCGTGGGAGAGCCACGCTTCGGCATGAATGGGCCGGCTCAACCGGAGTGATACCACGGCCTCACAGAAAATCGTTGTGAAATAGTGCTTGCGCTATGTTTCACCGAGTGAGTGAGGATACCGGAGCCCTAATCCCCTTCCCCTAAACCCCCCCCATCCCCAAAAGGCCGGCAACGCACTTGTGACTCTTCTGGTGTTGCAGGTGTCCATGGGCGGTGGTAATCGCTTACCATCAGGGGATACGTCTGCTCGTTTGCCCGCCTATTCCATATATAAAAAAATACCTATCAAAATATCCTACAGAAGACGTACCTTCTTTTGTCAAATAAAATAAGACGTAATATATTATCATCTTTCCAGGTCGCTATTATCTTAAAAATTACACCAAAACCCGTTATTCAAACCGGTTACCAGTGTTTGTAACCTTTATTTGGTTTATTGTTTGTTATTAAAAGCAAGCCTCCAACTTAAAGTCTAAAAATAAATGTTGTTTACGCAAAATGACAACAGTTTTAAGGCAAATGTATGACTTTTAAGTTCAAATTAACAATAAACTACATCTTAATGCGATATGAGGTTTGTGTCTCGTTAAATTTAAAGACGTAAAAGTCATGGTGTTTTAATTTTTATGAAAGTTTAGCTGTTTTTAGGGTTCCGTGCCAAAGGCAAAAGACGTAACCCTTATAGATTCGTCATGTCTGTCTGTCTGTCTGTCCGTCTGTCCGTCCGTATGTCACAGCCACTTTTTTCCGAAACTATGAGACCTATAATGTTGAAACTTGGTAAGTAGATGTATTCTGTGAACCGCATTAAGGTTTTCACACAAAAATAAGAAAAAAACAATAAATTTTGGGGGTCCCCATACATAGAACTGAAACTAAAAAATTTTTTTTTCATCAAACCCATGCGTGTGGGGTATCTATGGATAGTTTTTTAATACGTCATAAATCGTAAACTGCAATTTACCTTTCATAAGTTATGGAATCAGGCGTTACTTTGCGGAAATCCATGACATTAAATGCTATGAAATATATTTAGCTTTAATTCCGCGAGACAAATATCCAGGTCTGAAAGCAGGGAACAAATCCGACCGTCATGCATGCACATATGGGTATCATGCATATGTGCACATACAAAACAAGTGATAAATAATTAGCATGCCATGCAACCAAACCTATACTCGACACGTGTTTCGCCCCTCCACGGGGCATCCTCAGGAGATGTTGACTCGTCGAGCGGAAAGATAAATTAGAGAATTCAAAAAAATCCGGAGTTTACAAATTAGTATGCAATGATTGCACCGGGGTCTATGTGGGTCAGACAGGCCGTAGTTTCGAAATTAGGTACAGGGAACATGTTGCCGCTCACAGGAATGGCCATCCAGATAAATCACATTTCGCAAAACATTTAATCGACACCGGCCACTCCTTGAGCGGCAACAATACCTATAACATTCTGCATGTTTGCGATAAGGGTTTCCGGATGAGTGTGTTGGAACAGTTAGAAATATCAAAATATAACAATAATAATGCATATACACTGTTGAATGACCAAACAAACTTAATTCCATTACCACTTCTAAGTATGATTGCGGGTAGTTCGGCACAGATGTCGTTGTGACATTGTATCGATCGTGATTATAGCGTCATCGATACGGTATATAAAGGGCCGACAGCGGTGCGCTAGCTCATTCGAGCTCAAACGCTCGGCGAGTCAACATCTCCTGAGGATGCCCCGTGGAGGGGCGAAACACGTGTCGAGTATAGGTTTGGTTGCATGGCATGCTAATTATTTCTCACTTGTTTTGTATGTGTACATGTGCATGCATGACGGTGGAATTTGTGCCCTGCTTTCAGACCTGGATATTTGTCTCGCGGAATTAAAGCTAAATATATTTCATAGCATTTAATTTACCTTTCATTCAATCAAAACAAATATAAAAAAAAAATTACTTGCTGCTGCGGAACCCTTCAAGGGCGAGTCCGACTCGCACTTGGCCGCTTTTTGTTTGGTGTTAGGTAAAGTAAATTTGTCAAAAATAAAACATGTTTTTAACTGGCCTGTTGTGATCTAGTGATCTTAATTTAGTTACGCTTGATCTGATTACCGGGTAAGTTACCAGCAGACTCAAACTATCAACTGCCTCGAGGTCTTGGGTTCGATTCCCGGGTCGGACCAAATGTTTGTATGATATGCAAATATTTGTGTCGGAGTTTGGGTGTTTTCTGTGTATAATATGTGTGTATTTATTCTAGTACCCATAAAACAAGCTCTGATTAGCTTGGGACTAGATGGCGTAGTGTGTTAGATGTTCGAAATATTTATTTATTTATTATTATTACTATAGCGGCCTACTGACATACTGCTGCATAATTGGGCCCCGGTCTCACACTCACCAACGAAACACGAAAGCTGTCATTTTAGGATGATATTCTATGCGAGGGTAGTACTGCCCGAGCCGGCCCTTTCATGCTGAAATCAGCGTAGCTCTTATAACTTTAAGTAAAGTTATTAGTTCGCTTAGTTATTTGAATATTACAGTACAAGAACAAGGAGAAAAAGATGGAGAACGGGAAACCAAAGCCTTGGGGGTCTGGTATTAAAAGTGTTGTCGCGAACATTTGAACGCGGAAACATCGCTTACAGTAGCAACTGATGATTGCTCTCAAGTGGTTATTATACCGTCTTCAAGTGTAACTGTTCGAATACTGAAGCACTGGAAGAGTATTTAAGATAACCAGCTTCAGTAACGCCTTTGGCTCTTGAAGCGAGACTGGCTGGATTATTAATGGACTTTACTTCGAATAACATTTTTTTTCAATTAAAATTGATAATCGTGTTAGGAATATGCCCTGTGTCACGGGGGAATTTATAAACATATATAAAACGGACACAAAGAACACCCAGACTCGGAACACCAATTTGTGTATTACATAGTGTTGTTTTGTGTGGGGATTGAACTCGCAGTACTCATAGGAGCTGTGAGATGATCGACAAACTACCAATAAGCGAACCGTGCAGTTTAATTTATTCGTGATTCCAATATATTTATATATTTGTAGGGAATTATTTTACCGTGGGAGAGCCACGCTTTGGCATGCATGGGCCGGTTTGACCGGAGTAATACCACGGCCTCTAAGAAAACCGGTGTGAAACAGCGCTTGCGCTGTGTTTCACCGAGTGAGTGAGGATACCGGAAGCCCATACCCCAACCCCTGCCCCCATCCCCTTCCCCATCCCCCAAAGGCCGCCAACGCATTTGTGACGCCACCGGTGTTGCGGGTGTCATGGGCGGCGGTAATCGCTTACCATCATGCGATACGTCTGCTCGTTTGCCCACTATTTTATAAAAAAAAATACAGACTGAGCCTAATGTGGTTAACATAGTTAAACAAATAATATAAAGTTGGACTTTAAATAGGTAATCTATTATTACTTATGAATTACCTGAAGTTTTGAGCAAATTGCGCTAGCCGTGGTCACAGTATAAAAACCCCTCTGTATTCTAATACCTTTAAAGCTACCATATATTTCTCAAGAAAATGGGTGTGTTTACTACCGTTTACGCTAACATCGATATTATCATAATTAACTACACCTTATAACCATAACAACGTATTAAATACAAAATAAAACATCATTTTACTAAACAAAGCAATCAGCCCAGTACCAAAGATACAAGCAAAGTTAATTTTAAAACAAATTGCCCACAACATTGTCATAAAAACCAATATGACTATACACTTCATTGTAAACTTTAATTTCGACACTAAAGATCAAGTTAACGTGGTCATATTATTCAGTATCACCAATTTTCTTAGAACCTTTGTTTTGAATATACAGTTGATTATTACAGGTCTAGTTGTGTTGGATGTGTTAGAGTATTTTATACACGTTTTAACACAATCGGTCATTCGCCTTAAGACCATGTATGTTGGCGGACGTGCGTACGCATGCTTATGAGACGGACAATATACGAAAGCTAATAATTTGCTTTGTATAACCTTATATACCAATGTAATAATAGTTTATATATAATATATGTATGCACACCTGAAGATGGATGCACAAGTATGAATGGATTTCACACATATAAGTATATATGAGATCCGCGTTGTTTCCTGCGGTACAATAACAACCGTGGATGAAGCCGTGGGGCGAAGCTAGTCTAAAAAAGTACCTATTCTACAGATTATTCTGTAGAACAGGTACTTTCTGTAAGAGATCGCCATGAGCGATAAGACCGCAAATTGTCACATTTTGTATATTGTAACTCTTTTTCTTTTTGTTATGTTATTATATATATATATTATAATGACATGGAGCTGATCTGATGCTGGAGCTGGAAGGTGGCCATAGGAACTCTGTAAAGAAACGTCGCAACATCATCGAGTTTGAACTCGTTTGATTCGTCTCGAGGCATTCCAATAAAAGCTTGTTTTAAAAAGGCTTTTTAATTTAATTTTATTTACGGTATAGGGTGATAAACGAGCAGACAGGTCACCTGATGGTTAGCGATTACCGCCACTCACGGAAAACCTTTAACTCAAGAATCACAGTCGTATGGTAACCCCTCCTCCTTTGCTCCCCTACACCATCAAAACAGTAACTATAAAGCATGCAAAAATATACGGAAGCGCTTCCTTGAACAATACAAAACTAAAATAACTATTTAGCTCCAATTGAAACAAAAATACACAAATTCATTTGCAAACTCCAAAGCAATATTAGTTCACGATTCAATTTGCATCAACTGAAATAAAGGCAACGTTTCATTTACGCGGCGTCTCAAAGACGTAGTAAACATATTTTTCTGTTTACAATACACAAGTTATTTCCAGATTGATAAATAAAGCGAGTATTTCTTCGGTTGGTTGTTTATGTAGGGACTGTATATGATTGCATTGTGCAGGATAAGTCTTGGATGAATTTACACTTTAGTAGGTGAGGAAATGTTTTTTTAGTATTTCTTATAATTAAAATATATTATGCACATTTGGTACTAAAATACGACATGACTCAAATCAGACACGAGAAATTGAGAATCTAAAGATACCATAGTACAGAATCGAGTTCAATGGAGATACCATTGAACTATGCACAAATAAATATAATTTAAGACGTCACTCGATTGATGTAAGTTTTTTATTAGTTTTTTTAGTAACATTTTTATAAATATTTGCTGTTCATCTATTTAGTGCAAAAATAGACAGTACTACGAATTTAGGTGTTGTTATTTGAAATTTAGAAATTTAGAGTGTGTTTTAACCAGCAAGATAATAGGGTGTAAGAAGATTAACGCTATATCTGTGGCATCATAGCTCCTGAATCGATGAACCGATTTAGTTTTCAAATAAACAGGAGCTATGTATGTATAAACTTGTCTTGATAAGAAATTATATATAGACTGCCTCGTTGGTCTCGCGGTTGGCGTGTGCGACTGCTGATCATGAGGTCTTGGGTTCGATTTCCGATTCGATTTTGGAATATTTGTTTCGGAGTTTGGGTGTTTTCTATGTATAATATGTAACTATGTATTTACAAAAAAAAGTATTTATGTATTTGCATCAGTTGTCTAGTACCCATAACACAAGCTCTGCTTAGCTTGGGACTGAATGATGTCTGAAATATTTATTTTTTATTATTTATTTATATCTTCAACTTTTCTGTCCTAGTTTTTCTCCGAAAACTTGGTCACCCTATAATTGTTATGAGAAATGTTCGGTCTACGTTGACGCAGGTCATGAACATCTGGTGCGCTGCACTTTTTGTACCACGTGGCACCAACAGTACCGATTAGTACCGCCTGCGTAGTGTCTGTGCGTATTGTCGTAAAATTGGTAGTGCTATTTTGAGAATAGTTAAACAGGGGTTACACGGGGTGTCGAAAGAGGTAACTGGGGATTTAGATTAGGGGTAGTAACCACACTGTAGTGAATACTAAAACTATCTAGTTTTATATGATAAGAGTCTATGTATAGAAACAAATAAATTAAATTAAAGTGTATATTTAATTTTGTAATTTCAAATTAACAGCTTTTCACTAAATGCATTTGAAAGTGTTAAGCTACTTACATAAAAATCTAGTGTGAAAAAGTTTTGTCTCTCTGTTTATTTGTACGGCTAATTTCTGGAATGGCAGGACCGATTTTGACGAGATTTTTAGTTGCAGATAGCTAATAACATAAGTAGTAGGTTACGCTTGTAATATACAGCTAGTATACAGTATAATATGTATAAATAACATTAACAAAATTTTTGCATTTTTTTTTACCAAAACTATCGAAGATTTCATTATATAATAGAAACTTTGTCAATTCTAATAATCAGCTTATGAAAGATAGAGTCAGAGCTCACGTTGCTGTCGCAGCGTATAACACTAAATTGTGTCTGCATATCGCTGAAATCTTCTTAAAACTTAACTAACCTTTAAATATTTAATCTCAGGGTATGCTACATACATACAATATACTACAATTTAGACTGTGGATCCTATTTGCGATAAGTAAAGCCAAATAGGTAGAACAAACTAAGGGCTTCCATACATAACTGCGATGCGAGGCGGCGTGAAATTCTTGCGGTGTATTCGTGCGAGCTCGCAGATATTTGCGATGCGATACAAATTCGCAGTTATGTGTGGGAGCTCTTAGTGAGGCACCTGCATTCATAATCTATAGTATTATTATAAACTAGCTGACCCACGCAACCTCGTTAGCGTCTCCTATTGCCCGTAGCGTGTTAATTTTTCCCCGTTTTCGAAACATTGGTGCTCCGCTCCTATTGGTCTGAGCGTAATGATATATAGCCAAGAGCCTTCCTCGATAAATGTACTATCCAACATTGAAAGAATTTTTCAAATCGGACCAGCTGTTCCTGAGATTAGCGCGTTCAAACAAACAAACTCTTCAGCTCTATAAGGAAGGAAGGCTACTCTTTGCCGCGATAGCCGACATACACGCGGGCAGAGCCGTGGGCATAAGCTAGTATAAAATAATACGACTCTAAGATGCTCGGGATGATAAAAGTTTACGGCAACTTTATATAAACATACAATGTAAAACTAATTCAGTGTCATTCGTGTACAATATTTGTATAACTTTATATAAATTATGTCATAAATTAAACTGACTTTGTAAATAATAGAACGACTAATTGAAAGTTAATTTATTTTATCGCAGACACTTCTCTTACTAAGTATTCTAGGTTAATTCTATACCCTGGTAAAGGTTACAAATTTCATTTCGCAATAGATAGTAGTGTTACGTTGATTTGAGCACGAAAGAACGAGTTCTACGCTCTCACAAAAGACCAACATAAAATGTAATTCGTGTTGTCGTGTGTTTGGTGAGTGTGAGTCCGGAGGCCCAATGATACAGAAGCACCTTAATAGGCGGCCATAGTGTGAGACACCATGCTGCATTGTTGAATTGTCTGCATTCGCAATGAGTACGGAGACCACTACTCTTGAATTCCGCTCTTGTTTTCCATCAGGCAGAGTAGAGTCACTTTGGCAAGGCTATACATAAATAACCTTTGTTATGATTAATAAAACCAGGTTAAATATAATACTCACTCAATTTAATTTGCCTTTTACAACCGTTATCCTACTGAAGTAAATTAACGCGCAGTGAGATTTAAAACCCTAATATCTCAAGCAAAATGATTGCAAATTGCTACCGGTTTTTTCACTAAGTTGATTGATAGATGGGACAATTTATAAGTGAAAGCGGGTATATTGTTGCCTGGTTGTATGTAAGATATTGCCTCCGAGCGATAAGGCCGCCACTTGTACCTACATACCTAGTTCTAAGTTCTTTTTTTAATTATCTGGTGTAGAATAAAGTTATTATTATTACTATTGCCTTATTTGCCATGTTTGACTGTGTTTAGTGTATCAATTATGTCTGTTGACCATTCGAAGAGATGATTGCGGAAAGACGTCCACTACTAGCCATAAGAGACATAATAAATATTAGGTAGTAGGGTCACACTGATTTCAGCACAAACAGGCCGGCTCGACCGGGGCGGTACTATCCTCGCACAGAAAATCAACGTAAAATGACAGCGATCGTGCTGTCATGTTTCGTTAGTGAGTGCGAGATCGGAGGCCCAATGATGCTGAAGCATCACTAGCCCACCATGGTGTTGGTCACCATGCTGCATTGTCTGCATTCGCAGTATGTTGACCACCACTCTTGGATTCTGCTTATACTTCCCATCAGGCAGAGTAGTCATTTTGGCAGGGCCAAACATAAAAAAAATATAATCTATATAACTCTGCAAAAATAAAAAGATATAAAATATGCTTACAAAACATATACTAATGGGTTATATAGTAATCATGTACTCATTCAATTGTTAATAACCTCAATCTTTTAAACCTCTTTTATCTCATAACTTAGTCCACACGACCTACAAACACTTCTACCGAACAGTATTATCAGGCGCCATGTTTATAGTTTGTATTTATACAAAACATTATAAAACCAGGACACGTACATTGAGGCATAACTTATCATTTATTTTCTCATAAAATTTATAACGTATTTTGTAAAGGGGTCCACGGAATAATACAAGCTTAGTAAGAAAATCTCTCGAGTCTAGCGAACGAACCAAACACAGCGCCAATACTGACATTGATCCTGCATATCAATGAAATTATAGAATCAAATTTACCGTGGGAGAGCCACGTTTCGGCATGAATGGCCGGCTCGACCAGAGTAATACCACGGCCTCACAGAAAACCGGCGTGAAACAGCGCGTGCTCTCTGTTTCACCGAGGGAGTGAGGATACCGGAGGCCCATACACCAACCCCTCCCCACATCCCTCTCCTCATCCCCCAAAGGCCGGCAACGCACTTTTGACGCCTCTAGTGTTACGGGTGTCCATGGGCGGCGGTAATCGCTTACCATCAGGCGATACGTCTGCTCGTTTACTACCTATTCCACAAAAAGAAATACAATCAGATTGAAAACATATAGTAATACTTTCTTCAGTTAAGATGATGAAGATAAAATATGGACCTTAAACGTTCTTCCTAATTCTGGAAGGGCGACAACTTATTCGTGAAGTTGTGACTCTAGAAGTGCAGGTATTCATGGGCGGCAGTAGTACCAACAAGTGACTCTTCTGCTTAAATCAGAAACAAAACAAAAAAGTTTAAAAAACTAAAACTCCACTACAGAAAACTTTTTGATAAAATTGATTGCAAATTGACACACCCGGGACATTATTGCGAATCTATTGACACCTCGTTCATTAAAATTGGTTTATTAATTTAGACGATACAGTGGAATATACACAGATTGCTAAACTGTTTTTAGTTTGATTGTATATTTTTCTGTCTTTTCCAGCTGTCAAATAAATCTGGTCACTGGCAAAAAAATATCTTCGCCAGATCAGTTTGACTATTAATCTGACCACTGGAAAAAAACAAAACTGAGTTACCCTTGCTTTTGGCTTCACCGTAGTCCAATATAAGAAATAAACAATCGAAATGAAAACTTACACAATGTCTTGACCTGTCTGACCAAATAACACCCTTAAAGTAATTAATTATTATTGCGTTTCTTGAAATTTAATGCACCAACAAAAAAACTAGTTGGTACTGTTATCGATGGGAAGCGTAGCACATGGCATATATTGTCATCATAAAAGCTATCCCATCTAAAACAGTATGACACAATGGCTCGAGTGTAACGTACAAAAACTATATCGAGTGTAACGCCACTGTGTAAAATAATGCGCAGAAGTTCTAGTGGAATTTTAACAATAAAAATAATATTTATTTTAATAGCTACAATCGTTTTGTTTTATTTTGTACAGTACGGTAATGCAGGGTATAATTATAGAAAAAAAAGCATTCGAAATGAGTATGGTGGTGACCATGGTATAACAATATACTACGGCAGGTATGGCATTCCGACGAACGACATGACGTCATCATCGCTGTCGCTGTTTCTGGTTGGTTTCTTTCGTGTTATGTTGCTATTCGCTGATTCTGATTGGTTAATTTCGTGTCATGTTGCAATCACGTGGTAACTGAATAGTGACGTCACCTCGTGAAGCTCTCGGAATGCCAGACCTTGTTTTATTAGACCATGGTGGTGACCAGTACTCTCTTTTGGATTCTACTCATGCTTTCCATCAAGCGGAGTAGAGTCCCCTTGGTAGGCTCATATATTAATAAAACAAAATTAAGCATTTAATTCAAATCACGTATTATTATGCACTTCGATCAAACAAACTAGATATTTCTTTTAGGCCACAAATATTATATTTTTAAGGGAGACCTATGTCCATCTGCGGACATCTTTCGGTTAAGATGATGATATTACATCATCATCAGCCTATCGCAGTCCACTGCTGGACATAGGCTTCTCCAATTGCACACCACTTGGATCGATCCTCGGCTTCTCGCATCTAGCTTCTGCCAGCCGTCACAACAAAATTTTGAAAACAAACTTCTAGTTAAAAATATTTCTTGTAGCAAAATTTCAAAAAGTTTTGTACCAAAAAGCTGAAGTTTCGCCACAATATAGGAACAACTCATTTAAAATTTTTTTTTTTTTTTTTCGAGACACTTTTGATCTTCATTGCTCCGAAATGTAACCTTAAAAACTTGGTAGAGTTCAGCAAATATATTATAGAACACGAGAATATACATACAATTCAAACCTAACCTTCTGCATTTATTGCTTGTATGACAGTACAAAAAACTGAGAGGAGTCGGAGCTCTGAGTGACCGTCGGGTCAATCAACTTTGCCCGGTAGCGATATAATATTTAATACAATATAAATAATGATATACTTAACCTACTCAATACTCGCTGCACTTATCTTTTTAATCTTTTATATGTATGTATTCGTATGTAATATTAGGAAACCGTGCATGAAACGATTCAAGTTTTGATATATTTTTCATACGAAAGTTGCCATTTATTTCAAAGCACATAATAATAATAATATAATAATAATGTTTATTTTTCTCCCACAAAATATATATCTATATATATAAAATAAAGTCGTGTTTGTTACACTATTTATAACTTAAGAACGGCTGAACCGATTTGGCTGAAAATTGGTGGGGAGGTAGCTTAAAACCAGGAGACGGACATAGGATACTTTTTACGTAGGTTTTTTTTTTCAGCGATGGTAACCGCGGTTATTGTTGTACCGCGGTTAACACAGCGGGGCTCGGCTAGTGTTACAATAAAATTCTTAAGACTGATGTACATTTTTGTGGTGTGGTGGCAGTCAGGAAGCCAAACTAGGATAAATCCTGTGCTATGGATTTCTGGCTCCCCCTCACGGACTTATATAATTTTACCTGTTTAGTCTCAATTTAGCTGTTTATGTAAGAAAAAATAATAATAATAAAAGTTATGAGAATATATGAGAATAATAATAATAAAAGAATAATCTTTTTTCAATTGTTATTGTCAATTCCATATAATTCCCACATAATTTAAAACTAGATGTATGCATAGTATATATCTATCTAGAGCCTATAAATACACAAAACTATATTATGTACCTATGTATACCTAATGTGTTTAACTATGGTAAAGCTTACACGCATTATTTTTTTAACCGACTGCGAAAGAAGGAGGGTTATGTTTTTCAAGTGTATGTATGATGTATGTATACATGTATATTTTTTTGGCACGCCCTAGAGCCTAAACGGCTTGTCGTATTTTTATGTGAGTGGTGTCAATAGATTCGTCTTAGTCGTTAGAGTGACACTAGGTACACCAAATTTTAAAAATATATAAAAAAACCTGAATTTGATAAAGATGGCAGATATTGATACAGTCAGTTTTTTTTTTTATAATTTATTCTTGTTTATATCTAATAACAGAAATACGTTCACGCCTGCATTCATGACAGACTAGTCATTTAATCAATCCTCATGCTGGACATACACTCGAATAGGCCGGCTCGACCGGAGTGATACCACGGCCTCACAGAAAACCGGTGTAAAATAGTGCTTGCGCTGTGTTTCACCGAGTGAGTGAGGATACCGGAGACCCATACCTCTATCTCCACCATACCCCGCCTCCACTCCCCATCCCCCAAAGGCCGGCAACGCACTTGTGACGACTCTGGTGTTGCAGGTGTCCATGGGCGGCGGTAACCGCTTACCATCAGGCGATACGTCTGCTCGTTTGCTCGCCTATTACATAAAAAAAGATACTTCGTCGGCTTAAAAAGAAAGTCTGTTGACTTGCGTAGTCCTGGTTTGTATTCTTAATCCAAATGATTAATAATATTATATATTTAATAATAATGGAAATAAATGGCTGAAAATAAATTGTTAACCACTAATTGTATAACATTTATCATTTTCATTTCGATATCAAACCTTTTGTACCTGAAGGGTTAGATAGAAGCGTATCTAAAGCACACATTTTGCCAACTTAAATGTTGACCCTACTTAAAGTTAAATGTTTTTTTTTAAATTAAACCTGATGTTACTGGTCAAACAAATGCGTTATTCATTTCATTAATATTGCATTGTCACGCTATAAACATATGCTTTCAAAATTTCGGCAAAATCGGATGAAGATATCAGCTTCAAAATTGAGTTGCAAGATTCCACCCTAACATACATACATACGTTGCAAGTAAAATAAAGTCTTGTAAAAACAGATACGCTAACGCCTGTATCCCAGAACAGGTTAGGTAGAAGCATATTTAACATCTTAAACTTTGGCATATTTTTTTTTATTTTTATTTTATTTATTGATTGAAAAGGTACAAACTTTAACTTATATGTAAGATGCCACATAAACTCATTCGAGTTTTTCCGTGCATCAGTGTCATCACCAAGGCATATTTAAATCTATTTATATACTACACACAATTATTTCTAATTTTATACATTGTTAGGGTTATATAATGAATCAGCATTCCCAAATACATCATCAAATCACATGTTTGGTTTCAATTGTAAGAAATGAAACACAGTAAGCAATAAAGAATTTAACAATTAAATATAAATAAGAGAGGGTAGTCATCGACATTTATCTGTATCTACCCTGCCAAGTCGCGCTCATCAGCGGCACCGAACATAACCGATCATTGCCGACCGGCGCTCGATGATCCGATCACAATCACAATACATATTCTTTTAA
Organism: Diaphora mendica; assembly: GCA_949125395.1. Classification (NCBI taxonomy): domain Eukaryota; kingdom Metazoa; phylum Arthropoda; class Insecta; order Lepidoptera; family Erebidae; genus Diaphora; species Diaphora mendica. The sequence continues at coordinate 3,675,811 of OX421331.1, read as the reverse complement.
GCAGCGACATTTATCCCGTTATTATACAGAGTGATACATTACTGTAAAGCAAAACAAAAAATTATTCATGCTATATAATATGACATACTAAACAATGAACACGACCAGACTAGAAAACAAAGTTGAAAATTCTGAAATATATTCAATTTCTAATTATTAGTAATTATGTATGCATACAAACACAATACAGAATTATAAATTGTTTATATTTTGCAAGAAGTACAGTTTCAATCTACTTTTAATATTTTTGGGAGTTAGTTGATCCTTCAGTGCCATTTGTAATTCATTAATCAGAAATGGAATGACATATGCCAATTTTCTTTTACCATAGTTGTTGTTGTATTTAGGCAAAATTAGGTATTTTTTTAAAATATGACGTGTTTGAACCGTATTATTGTTGTATTTTCTTTTTTCTTTTAGATGTTTAGTAGATGTATAACTTTAATTTTACTGGTTTTCATCTAGAATTCGCTAGAAATTTCGAGAACATACCTTCATTTAAATATAGTTTCTCAGGAAACGAAACCATGTTCAAACTATCAGCTAGCATGTTGAAAGTAATGCTCCGCTTATCTTTCTCAATCTGTAATTTGATTCACATTCGAACACATTATTTGTTGAGAGCAATACGGTTTGTTTGGTCAGTAATTTCCCAAATTAGGCGTGGTTTGTTTTATACTTATTGTTTTGATACTGAATTAATTAAGAAACAAAAAGGTACATATGGGTTTCCGGCATTTAAAAAAAAGAGGTCAGAATTTGAATGATATTATGAATCACGGGCGTAGCCAGGTTTCAGTTTCGGGGGGGGTTTCAAGATAATAAGAATCCAGCCAAGCGCGAGTCGGACTCGCGGACCTAGAGTCCTTAGACCTTGATTCTTGGTCAACAGGTAGTTTCTTTTTATTTCCTTGAGAGTATCAAATTACGCTGCAAAACGGACCATAAAAGGCCCTTTTGATACCGTCGACTTAGAAGTTGTATTGTTTTGATTTTGACTAAATGCCTAGGTATTTGATATTAATTTTAACTTGATATTTAAATGCGTTTCTCAGAAAAAGCTCTTGCCAGACGGACAGACAGACGGGCAACGAAGGCGAAGTGATCCTATAAGGGTTTCGGTTTTGGTACGGAGTATGGAAGTCCAAAAACTAGAAGAAGTTCTATGGATAGTCATACATGACAACACTGGACCCTAATACTGATGACTTGTTCGGAAAATTGCGCTACATCTTCTCCGAAACACTGCAGAGACTCAAAACGAAAGTTTTTGACTGTTTTTGTATGTGTTGCCAGTAATGATGACGGTAGAGAGATGTCACAATAGAGCGAGAATACAAAATACATATAGGTCTAATATTACTTATTTTACTGGCTTCTCAATGTTTAATATTATTAATTTCAATGGTGTACAAACATTTCGGGGGGGGGGGGGAGGGGGTTTTAACCCCAAAAACCACCCCCTGGCTACGCCCGTGTTATGAATTATATGATATTTGAAAAAATAAGTATTGATCAATGTTTTCTTGTGAACATAATTATGTGACCATTGTAGATAATTTGGAAGAATCAAATAATAAAGGTATTTTCAAATGTCAATGTTAAATAAAATTATTACAATAGATAGAATAATTATAAAATTCAATCACAATAGAATTAATCTCAAAAAAATAGATGTTGATTCACTTTAAACTAATAGTCGCTCAGTGATCGAAATTTGACCATCATAAATTTTTTGAGCTTTCTGCACCGCATATAAATTTTAACTTTAACTATTTTAACACATTGTTTTCGTAATAATGGGTAAGAACAAAGTTTTTACTTCACTTATTAATATATAGATAACTGTTTTATTGAATAACAGTCACTCAGTTAATGTCAGGAATTAACATTGTTATCCCCAAAGAGTGTCTTCACACCTTTTTTTTTCTTAAAGATTTAGATATAACTCATGTTGGTACTACCTACTTATATCCCTACTATACCAATATGAGTATGAAGGCGGAATTGCAGGCTCAATTTGATACAAGAGAATTATCAAAAGTAATACATAATATCATCCATTATAATCTTTACAAATTCATAAATAGAGTCACCGTAACTTAATACTTTGGCAGGTTCTCCCTTGCCATTGAAATGCAAATAAAAAAAAGAGTATAATCAATTTGAATTAAACACTTGTATGTCAACGATACCTCGGTGAACTATCATTAATCAAAATATAATCATAATACATTCAAATTTATATTTCGAATAAAAAACTCATTCCATATTCGGGAGCCCTGCGCAGGAGTTGATTTTTTGTGGGAATAATATTCCCATAAGTGTCGGATGATGGACTTTTTGTAATAAAAACGTTCAAATTTATTATTCAGAAGCATTTAACTATGAAATTTGAATATTTTCTTAGTTTTTTTTATTCATATACGTTTGAAACGATTCCTTAGGAGTCGTAACATTGGTTTTAACGTACATTTTTGGTATATTAATTGACTGTTTATTGTGTAATTCACTGTTTAGAAATATTCCAAAACTTTATATAATCTTTGTTAAAGTTTAAGGGAGAAATGAGGAGTCTGGTCACTTGAAATTAAGTGGTTACCGCTTCCTCAAAATTAATTGCACCGTCAACTGCTACTGTCTCTCCGATACAATTTGATCCATCCTAAGGTTGCCTGGAAGATATTGCTTTTGGCAATAAGGCCGCCCTTTGTACATTATGTATTTGTAATATTATGTACTCTCTTGAAAATATGTAAAACGGTGTACAAATAAAGAGTTTCTATCTATCCATCTACCGCCGCCCCTGGATACCTGCAACTAAGAGACACAAATACGTTGTCGTCCAAAGTTTTAGCCAACCTGCAAAAACTAACCCCAGATCCTTGAAGCTTGATAAGCGTCCAAGAAGCTCAAAACAAAATATCATTGTATTGTTAGCGTCTTAATCTTTCTAGCAAGACCCACTAAATTAGGCGAAAATGTTATTTCAATCTGTATAAAGTTTGTTACTCTAGAAATCTACAAGAAAAGCAATATTATAATTTACAAACATGCGCTATCATCACAGGCTCTCAGCCCAATACAATAGCGTAGTTACATAAGATTAATACTAATCACTTACATACAATCCATAAAAACAAATATGCCACAAAATACTAACAAACAAAATAAACTTGCAACGTATAGCCAAAAAATATTGATCGCAGATTAATTTACACGAAACTAATCTGTTGTAACGTAATATTTTAGTTCTACAAAACTACCTAACAAACAATTTTCCTTCCTAAGCTGCCAACACTTACAAAACTGGACATAAAATCACAATGTTGGCAAACATAAATCAACGTTAGACTGGTGTCAAAATGGCGACATTAGCAGTCGACCGTCACTCAACACTTAGAACATAATTAGCTTACGTTATGTCGAATGTCAGGATAGTGGTAAAGTGTGGTAAAGAATTAATTGCTGAGCATTGATAATAGTGTTTTACTGCAAACTAGAAATCGGCGAGGAAATAATATCAATCTGCTAACAAAAGTTCTTAAGCCTCAACTCCTAAGCGAGGAACAGAGCAACAGTATAGTAGAATCGACTTTTTTTCTATTAAAGCTTAATTTCTGAATGGAAATCCGTCACGGTAACAAACATAGGCTTAATTAATAACTAAACAATGATTAAGTTAGTAGTAGTTAGTTGTGGTCTCACTTAATTAATGTCATCAGATACTAGGCAATTTCATGAGGTTAACCTTAATTTAAAACAATCAGTGCTACTTTAAGCAACAGCTGTTGCGAAATTATCAAAACAACAAAGGTACAACAAACAGTAAAGTATAAAGTAGCTTAGTCCGTAAATCCGATATCTCTTTCTAAAATATGAAACAGATTTTGATGCGTTTTTCATAATGGTGTCAATATTTTTTGAGGAACCTAATAACTTATCATTTAACAAAAAAGAAAAAATACTTTGGAATAAAATATTTTTTCGGTCGGAATTTAGTCGGAAAATCGATTTATAATGAGTAATAAAACTCACAGCGGCCCGAAGTCGGGATGTGTAGCAGAAATTCACTTTGCTCTTTTAGAAGAAACATGACGTATGCTAATTATATTTCTCAAAGCTATAACTAGCCTGGTTGAAATATATCACCAAGTCGACGGCTTCAGTGTCATTAAATGAATTGATAGTTCTTCCATCTATCAATGATAGTCGGCAGTAAACAGCTAAAACTGCAGCGCTGTCTAAACATTACTTACTTCGGCTTCTTGCCGTTTACTGCTGAAAAAAGGCGTCCCCAAAGAGCAGCTAATCATCCCGGTCTTGGGCAGTTCGAATCAGCTGCCAGCTAGTGACCAAGAATAGTGCGACTACCGCAAACCATGGTGTGTAATTGGAAATAATTTGGGAGAATTTGCCATTAGTCAACTCGTTAGGCAGGCGAGTTGGCAAAACAGGTACAAGAAAACTATAAAAATACACACAGTCAAACATAAAACCTTCTCAATTTTGAAGTCGGAGTTCTGTTAGAAGTTTTTGAGACCGTATGATAACTTAAAAGGCGTATAAATCTAGATCTTTGTTCTTAGACATAACTTACAATCCTAAACATTGTGAAAATCTAATTCACTATGATTTAACTGCAATGGTTTGAGTGCACTGCAAAGCTCTGGGAGGTTTGAGGCTAGATGGTGCTGTGTGTCAGGTGTCCAAAATATTTATTTATCAATTTAAATATAAATAATTAGTCGTTATATGTATTGTATCCTTACTTTATGATATGTTGTAGGTTGAACTGATTGCATCCAAGGTAGGTCAAGTTTAAATTTGATGAAAATATTACACTTTTAAGTTAAAGTTAATAAATTAACCACAGAACAAAGAATAAACCCTTTTTCTCTGAAATAAAGAGTAAAGCCAACTAAATATAAGCACGTTGAAGTCGGCGCAACTTTAATCAACTTTTCTTGTGCCATGCGGTACTAAAATAAAACTATATGTAGATACATGCAGTTTTTTACCATTACATATATGATTTACTTGCCACTTTATCTAAAATCAAACTGATGTAGATGTTATCTGATCGCAACCAATAAACCTTTACCTTTTTTAAATGTACCTCTCACATAACGCTTCATTAACCAAAGAACATTTACCGATATATATTTTGCCCAATTCAATGCTTCCCTACATTGTTTGGAAAAAAAACCTTTCAAAACAGTAATTTTGCACCAAAATCTCAGCAATTTACTTCCTCCAAACCCCCAACAATAGGATTAGTAAACAGGTGTTCTCCTTTCATTATTATTACAATACATTAGTATACGCATTAAACTAAAAAAATACTCCATCTTGCTACGAATCAAATCGGTATACGACAATGATTGCCTTACTACGAAATACGATGCATCTGTAATTACGACAACATATCCATATAATGTACCGTCAGATAAAAAGTTACGGCGCAATATTCTATACGACAGAACGTCTACATATGACGTTTCGTCTCGCTGTCGCCAGAGGTCGTTGGTACTCAGGGGAAACTAAAGCACAGGTGTCCAACGCTCGGCCCGATGGAACGAAACGGAGATACCCTAACTGTACATGCGCGAAAAGGACGCAACCAAAATAAACGTTGAACTTGTGTTGTGTTTTTTTGTCTTTTTGCTCTCCCTCGCCTATGTTCGTGACGGACCTTTTTTATTTCATTTTGTTTCTCTTGTACAACCTTTTTGACTTATTTCGTTGCTTTTAGCTATATTTTAGTCTTACTTACCAATTAAAGTTATTAGGTTAGCGGTTTTTTGCTGTTTTTTGTAGGTTATAAATTGTCTGCGCCTGCGCAGGTTGCAGTTTTCTTGGATGATTTGTTATTGTAGTGGATTGGGGTCACCTTTTGACGTTGTATTTAACGATTTGTGTTCATCGGCGTGATAATTTATCACGATTCAAGAAGTTCGTTTAAATTCAATAACTGTAATATAAATGAACTCCGTTTAAATTGCAATTATAAAATGTTTTAATGCTAATATTATGACCAAAACTATATTGAATAATCAATGAAATAAAATATGTTATAGGTATGTATTTATTACGATTTTAATTTTGTAGTTGTTTGTTAAATTATAAAATTATTTTACCGTTTTTATTGAACTAAAAATCAAACATGATATAACAAAATATAGCCTGTTTGAAACAAAAGAAAACTTTACTAAAGATTCTATAATATTACTTACTACATTTTGCATTTATTTTCTCTTTTAGCGTAAAAATAACATAAAGATCGTAATGAAATATGTTTCCGCTACTGGACCAAGACTTTATTTTCCATATTGTATGGAACAGTAATAAACTTATACTGTAGGTGCCTACCGAAGTACGGCTTTGTTCATTCCAGTGTAAAAATAATCAACAATGAGTATTATCGCTTATTATTTGGGGATGCAACAGAATTATGGCACCCTAACGATACTTTGGTGTTAAATCGTATTATTCATTATTACTTTTATTGAGCTTTTCTTTGTAATCATTTTCTGGTGCAATCTATTTATATATAGCTTAGCTTATTTATTTTGCTATTGTGACTTTGAAATAAGTTTATTTATTTATTTAAACTTAATGCACATCTTGTATATAGGTGGACTTAATGCCATGAGGCATGAGGCATTCTCTGCCAGTCAATCTCCAAGTGATGTAAAAATATAGGGCGGTAGCTGCAAATAGGGTTAAAGTGGAGTTTAACTCAATACATAAAAAATATAGGTGTGGTACAAACAAAAGGTATATATAAGTTATATAATTAATACATACATAATATATAAACATACTTAGAAATAAATTAAATATGATAAATCAATTAAATATAATATAAAAGTACTCTGTCGGATACTATCGTTGTATAAGTACATACACGGAAAAACAAATCCTACGATTTTTTTTATTTTATATAAATATCTATTTAAAATACAAAACATGTACTTATTATAGTGATGTTTAGATTCGGTTTCAGTTGAAGCCCTGCTTTTGATTCGTCATTTTAGTGTTTATTATTCCTACCGAACATAAGAGTTAGTAATTGTTATTAAGGTCAGAATATGAGTGGATATAACATATACATTATTAATAATAAAAATTTAATTGTCAAGAAACTCAAAAATCTTTCTTAAATAAATATGTATTTCTCAAGGCTTCTGTAATGATATCATAATTCTTAAATTTACTACTATGTAAGATTGTGTTTACCTAAAAACACACCACAGCCTTACTGATATGTAGTGGTTACCACTGTCACCAGTGCTGAAAAACTTACCTTACCCCATAATAACAGCCTTTTCGCAAAAACGGGCGGTTCTGAAGAATGGGTACTTACTATATCTAGTAATTACTAGCCTATCATGATTTTACATTGCATACATACACACTGACAGCTTTCAATTAAACTGACCCTGTAAAATATAAACTTATAGCTAAGTATACAAGTGACAACAATATATTATCAAAATCAGTCATCTAACAACCAAAGCGCTTTTAACTTCCGTGGTCACTATAAAAAACCAAAAAACACTTTTTACTCCTCTATATAATTCGAAACACTAATGTCCCACAATCATACACGAGTTAGAGCACAACAATACAGACATAATCACAACGATCTAAAGACGATATCACTGTCATTAAATTATTTTTGTATTACCACACTCTTGAGATTATGACTCAAAACAAAATCAACTCACACAAAATTAAAAACCCATATTGTCATATACATAAAGTTTAAATTCGTACAGTAATACCAAAATCAAGTTATTCTTAATGTTGTTTTGTGAGCTTTTGTTTTTTGCTAACGGTACATAGTGGACTGCAGTGATATATTTACGTGCATTTGTTTATGAGTTTATTTTTTAATGTTTTTGTTCTGTGGTCTTGTTTGGTAATAGTAGTTTATGAGCTTGATTTGGTCTGGTTTTATAAAGGTTTATAAAATAAGTTTATTCTTTTTAAATGCAATTACGATGTTTTAGGTTTTTATGTCTGTATCTTTTAGGTTCACGATACTTAAATTATAGAATAAAAACAAAGCGGAAATGTTACACTTGATCATTCTTTGGTCTTTAAGGTAGTTTCTAAGGCAATATTTTAGATTACCTTCAACAAAAGTTAGGCAAATATCTTTTTACTGTCTTGTTTTCATTTGATCCTAGTAGTGGTGTAAAATAAATGTTATTGCCCTAGATTGTGTTGCCAATTAAAAAAAGTTCTAAGAGATTTATGTGCTTTATTTCAAACAATAAGAACCAACCTTCCCTTAAAGATTAGCAGTATTAATACTTCTGTAACCCAGTAAAATCATCTACAATCAAGATAAAATAAATTAACTATCAATTTACACTCGAATCATAAATTAACACAAAAACCATTAAACTATTGACATCAAATAAATCTAATAGAAAATTAAAAACAACACACTCCTGCGCAACCACAACGAGTTTCTTGTGCCACTCACACAAGTATACGCAACTGTGTTTAAAAGCAAACCCGTACTCAAACATGCGCAGGTGTAAATAAGTATCCACGCACACATTCACAATGCGTAAGGCTAGTAGTGAGCCAGTTTATACGTAACCGAACGGTAATAATCATGGTATTGTTGTGTAGAGATAGCATAGTGAATATTATAAAGTTAGACATAAGTTCAGTGACTTTTTGTTAGAAAAAAAATTACGTTTTTTTTTTATTTAATTATATTCTGAGGAGTTAAAGTCAATACAAGTCATCACAATAAAAAATATTTCTATTTAGTCTATATATGAGTGTTCTTTATAATATGTATAAGCCTGCCAAAGTGATTCTACTCTGCCTAATAAAAACCATGAGCAATATTCAAGAGTAGTGGTCACCATGCTTACTGCGAATGCAGTCAATGCAACAATGCAGCATGGTCACCCACACTACGGCGGCCTATTGAGATGCTTCTGCATCACTGGGCCTCCGGTTTCGTACTCACGATAGAATGAATGCTGCCATTTTAGGTTGGTCTTCTGTGAGAGGGTGGTACCGTCCCGGACGATCCGTTTGTGCTGAAATCCGCTTAGCCTACTACCTAGGGCTGTGTTGTGCCATACTTTTACTTGTACTGTATGTAATCAACAACCCATAACGTCCCACTGCTGGGCGGGTCTCCTCTCAGAAAAGAGTTAAGGCCATACGTCCCTACGCTGGCCGAGTGCGGGTTGGGGACTGGCAAGACGACGATGTGGCTACGTAGGTAATCTTGCTGTTGGATGTTTTTTAAGCTTCAAGACTGTTATCCTATGATAACAACCGGGACCGACTGCTTAACGTGACCTCTGAATCACGGAGACGCTCATGGTAACATGCCACTAGCGGTCACCCATCCAGGTACTGACCGCGCCGTCGTTGCTTACCCTCGGTGATTGTTTCTAATCACCTAGTGCAACTGGGCTATGAGCGCCTTGGACTTGGACTGTATACTAAAGTACATTTATCCTCTTTACCTATTATATCATACAAAATGACTATTAATAATGATAATAGTATTCATAACAAAAATTTCATCACCACATCAGTCGACTACGTAAATATTTACATTATAATCAACCAGTCAGACCCCGTCAACTACTGACTACTGCACGTACGCTTCCTCAAACATCTTTAGCAGAAGCTATTTGTTATGAATATACTTATAATCAAATAAATGTGTGGGTTTAATGCATTCTCGATGTGTATTTCCAAATACGAAGAAGACGTCATAATTGTGTACTATCGGTTATATAACAGTGGCTCGAGTATCTATTCTATAACTGCGGTTCGTATCGTCTAGATTCTAGACAAAATAATTGCCATTCTTAAGTATCAACTAAGTACCAAAACTTGTTAAATATCTTACGTTTCTCTTTCATCTTTAAGATTTATTATCGCCATGAAGTTGGCACAAACATTTATTTTCATTTCCTTCTTCTTTCGACACTTCAACGTTTAATACTCCTTTTTCACGCTAATCATGTTTCATCTTTTTTATTTGATAATTCTCCACTCTAATATGGAACAACTAATACATATAAAATTTTCTCCACTACATTTAACTCACTTTCCGTTTCACATGTACGAAATTTGACAGCAACAGGATAACGTTGAGTTGAACAGTTGAGGAGCAACAGCTCCTCAACTTTCATTCTCAACATCCACTGGAACCATTGTATGCCTTCTCCTAATATATTTTTTCCCTCTAATTCCTATCTTAAAGCACTATCTCGATGACTATTTACTACTAAAAGAAATCATCAAAACATAAATGTAAATGTGTTATGTTCTTAAAAAAACACTTTTGCTGACCGTACCACTCGCCAAGCCTCCACACGTGGTACAAGAAAAAGAGAAAATAATAAAACCTTTAATTTATTCCTTGATAGTACTTGTATCTTGAAAATAAAATATAATCGTTTTTTTTTTTCACTCTGTATCCTTTTTGGGTCACTGGCCTTTAGAGATGTGCTGTGCTGATATCGATACATTTTTTTTGCTTTTCTGACAAGTCGGTGACGTATCTGATGTTTTGAAATTTTATTTTCCTTAGAGTTATCTTGTTCTATTTTAAATGTTTATCTACGCTATCGGACCATCATTAAGATCGTTGCTTAGATATATATGTATATTTATATATATAAATATATGTAGCTGTAGCTTTTTTGTCATTGAAAATTTAATTACTACAATTAGATTTTGATGTATTATAATGATTTTAAATACTTAAAACTAAATAATACTGCAACCTGCATAATCAATCTTTTCCTACAACCGAAATATATTTATAGTCACAAATAAGTATAAATATCAATTTAACATTGTGACAAAACAATCTCACATACAATCTAACCGATAAAACCGACCAGATAAAACCTTTATCGATTGTTCGATATCAGCCTTAACTACATCACTACACCACAGCACGGTAGCCAGCTCAACGCCTACGCGATCACCGTCATCACAAATCACGACATAGACTCTCCCTTTTCAAGTTTATAACACTCGTAAAATGAAACCGCAATGAACGCCGCAAATCTCAACTTTAGTACTAAAAAATGTACGTTTTCGGACATAAAAAGTGCCTGAAAAAAAGGAATACTGCAATCCCCTAAAAGGTTCACTAAGATCCTTTACTGTGTATTTTTAAGACATCCAACATCTAAGCACTAACTTGGTACGATGCAAAGCTGTAACATTTTGGCTTAGTGTTTTTTATATAGTTGTGCATAAAGATGTGTATAAAGATCGAAGCAAAATCTCTACTAATGTTATAAATATGACAGTAACTCTGTTTATCTGTCTGACACGCTTTCACGCTTAAATAACTAAACTGATTTTAAAATTCTTTCAACAATGTGAAGTTACATTATCAACATGTAGAATAGGCCAGTTTTTACCCCGATAACCGACATATACGTGGGCTGAACCGGTACAAAATAAATGTTATTATTACGTACTTCAGGTAAGCACAATGTCTTAAAATAAATAGAAATATAATATACAATATCCTGGTTAAGTATTAAAACAATGCGTTTCGTTGGTAATTTTGCCAATTTTGATGTGTTCTTTGAATAATTTTGATCAGATGGGAAAGATAGTTATTTTTTGTATAAGAAATATATAAGTGGAATAAAAAAGAGACAGTTACAGGCGGAAATAGTTTTCAAGATAGATGAAATAAAAACAATTTTTTTTTTTACTTTCTTACAATTTAGAAAATATATGTTTGCTGACGGTACCACCATCTTTGTTGAAGGTAAACAGGTACTTGTAAATACGTTCCCACAAATATATGCAACATAATATTTTACATGAACGCTTTAAAATGCGATAAATCTTTAGGAATAAATTTTTACCCTACCCAAGAACCACAGCTACTGGTCTTTAAATTTTGAATACGGGCCTAAAACCAAACGGGCCAAAGAAAAATTACAGTAAAAAATACGGGCTTTTTTGGCTAAATGTACAATACGAATGAATAAAGTATTGCGGTTCGCTACCTGAATTGAAAATCCTTTTTGACGTATGTGGTCACTCTCTTTTGTATGGGGGTGTATTGAAATGGGCCATGTTCGAAGTAACTTAGTTAAACCTTTTGCCACAATAACCATCATGTTTGTCGTAATTCCCCAATAACTATACTAGAGTACAAGCCTGTTAAGAAACCACTAATAAGAATCTCGTTTTTTTTTCAATATATTATTTATTTATGAGGCGCTCATAGCCCAGTTGCACTCGGTGATTAGAAACAATCACCGAGGGTAAGCAACGACGGCGTGGTCAGCACCTGGATGGGTGACCGCTGTTAGCATGATACTATAAGCGTCCCCGTGATTCGGAGGTCACGTTAAACAGTCGGTCCCGGTTGTTATCATAACAGTTGGGAAGCTTAGTTTGAAGACCAACTTCAAACAACTTAACCTTTAATTGCAATCTAAAAAGAGCCTAAACATCATCTGCCTCTTATTCCCACGGAACTACGTCAGATGGCAGCCGTTCATTTTAACCCTAAATATAGCATAAAAGGTTCTCGACCATATGTTTATTCAGCAAAAACCAGACGCAAAATGAAATAAATCTTAGAACCATTCAATTCAGTGTTGTTGTACACAAAATTATTATGATCATGGCAACACATTATCTGTTCTGTGTTCTCTTATGTGTGGCACTACTAATATTTGAGTTTTGTCATATTAGTCATCTAAATACTAGTAGTCATAGCATCTTAAGACATTCCAGTTTTAAGATAGAAAATGGTAGAAATATGCGCTGATAAAGTTTATTGCCGGTTGCAGAGAATCAACAACTTAAAATGTCTTCATTGAAGAAAAATATAAGAGCATGCTTAAAAATACATTCCTAATATTCTTACCATATTGTGACTTTCAATAATAGATGTCTTCCTTTATTGTTTCAACCATTAGGAGCATATTTGGGATTTTCCTTCAGTCTATACATAAGCATGTCGTGATTGACCCAAATATGACGAAACACAAAAAAGTTTTAGTTGAATCGTTTCCGATTTAACAGTTATGACATGACTCAGGCTAAACCCAATTAATTGCCTCGGTGGCGTAGCGGTAGCGTATGCGACTGTGCTTGAGGTCTCGGGTTCGATTTCCGTTTTTATGATCTGCAAATATTTGTTTTGGAGTTTGGGTGTTTTCTATGTATAATATGTATGTATTTACAAAAATTTACTTACTTGTATTTATATCAGTTGTCTAGTACCCATAACACAAGCTCTGCTTAGCTTGGGACTAGATGGCGTTGTGTGTTAGATGTCCGAAATATTTATATTATTTTATTAAAATAAGGCACAAGGCATGTATTTACTTTGCATTCCTATTTAAAATTAGTGATAGTTAAGTAAAACAGAGGTTCCTACGCATCGAAAATAGGATTGCTTCTGAGACAAGTTTCTACAATTTTATGTAAAGAGCCTCTTAAATTTTCTTATGTGAGAAAAATAGAATCGCCTACACGTGACAACAGACAAACGGACTCCAAAACAGTTAAGTACAAGGCAAACAATGCTTTAAGTTTCATCTGTGGCATACATCAAGCTAACAATAGCAAGATATTTAAATATGAAAGACAGCGTAGTACGGTAGCCAGAGGTTTTACTCTTTTTAGTAAAATAGGAATACAGTCGAGCGATTTTTTGTTAGTAAGAACTGCCTTTAAATTTTCTGTCGTTAATCTTGTGTGTTTTTAAGAGAAAGTTGAAGTTTTGAGTTATTTTATTCATTGTTTGTATGTAAATTAGGAAGGGTCCCTATTTTGAAGTTAGAGATGAGATAATTCAATACTGTAGATCACTTGGTACGTGATGACAACCAAAATCAACTGTAACAAACATTAATGCGAATGTGTGTCTGTTTGTTGGGCTTTCACTCGTTAACTGCTCAATCGATCATGATACAATTTTGAATGTTTATCGTCAGGTATATGGAGAAGTATATTATAGAGTACTTTTATTACCAAATAGTTTTACTCAGAAGGGAGAAAAATATAGTTACAAATAATAGGTCTTTACCTATGAAATTGCCGTTTTGTATGCAATAAGTTAAAGTACTTATTTTTTCAAACTTTTTTATTTCTGTTATTCGGAGTAATCACCCATGCAATCGACGCATCTTTGCCAACGCATTGGCAGTTTATTGTTGCCCTTTTTGTAAAAATCAGCTCGACGGGAGGCAACAAACTCTTCAAAGGCATTCAACTAAAAAGTTGTCTAAATTTTGGAAAAAGTAATAGTCGGTAGGTGCAAGGTCTGGTGAGTATGGCGGATGAGGGAGAGCTTCCAACCCCAGCTCTTGCAGCTTGGAGACTGTCTGAAGTGACAACATTATCAGACAGTCTCCAAGCTGCAAGAGCTGGGGTTGGAAGCTCTCCCTCATCCGCCATACTCACCAGACCTTGCACCTACCGACTATTACTTTTGATTATTGAGGATGGTTTTTGGAAGTCGTTTTTTTTTTAAGCAAAATCATGTCTTCTATGCCTATAATTCATTTCTCTTCTCTACTGAACAATACAATAGTCATCTCTATAATATACCAAAATCATCTAAACATACTTTCTCAATTCTTGTTCTTTCAACCAACATCGTTTTGTACCTCATCACTCCTCACTCTATCAGTCAATCTTATCAGTCATTCAAATCTGTCATAAGTAACTCATAACCGTTTTTCTACCAATTCAAAATGATTTAGTGAGTTGCCATACTAAAATATTACAAGTTAATTTATACGCCCAGTGTCAATCGGCCGTTCGTTTGCAACTACATCTCGTAGAAAACTTATTGCTATTCATGGCTGTGCTTACCCATGATAATTAATAAGTTTGAGGTTTGAACCATATTTGCATACAATGCAGTCTGGGACGCGAGTGCGTTCTCAAATATCATTTTGTTATACAGTTACTATAATGTTTTCTATGTTATGTTGTTGCAAATATGTTAAACGGTGGCATGGAGGTGTGGGAGGTGTCTTGTTTAGTATTTTTTTTAGGAAACTTTTTAAACTTTAGATTTTGTATTCAGGTAGAATAATAGTGTTTCGATTGATATTGTTTACTAGCCGACCCACGCAACCTCGTTTGCGTCTCCTATTGCCCGTAGCGTGATAATTTTCCCCCGTTTTTAAATCATTTTTCATTGGTGCTCCGCTTCTGTTGGTCGTAACGTGATGATATAAATGCACTATCCAACACTGAAAGAATTTTTCAAATCGGACCAGTGGTTCCTGAGATTAGCGCGTTCAAACAAACAAACTCGTCAGCTATATAATATTACAGTATAGATTAACTGTCTATATTTTCAATTAGTTTTACACTATTGCAAAGGAAATATAAATGCGTGATAGCAACGACAATAATGCGCCGGCGCCATCATTGTTTAACTTGAGTGAATGTATACTTTTGCATATAGCTGGGACGTGTATTTTGAAACAGAAATGAAAGTAAGAATAGGTACTACTTATTGTATACCATGATTAGAAAAATTAGAATCTGGAATACAAAAAAAACGTTCCCATCTATCTTTTTACTGAAACTCATTAATCTCAAAGTAACAAACAGACCGATAGAATTAAATATCTTCAGATTTTTTTTTTTCATTTTTATTAGCTAAATCACATTATAATATTAATTTTATTATAGTATGGATGAGCTAATAAAAATAGACAAAACAAAACAAATCATAAAGGTATCAATTATAATTTTCGAAATATAAAATAACATAAAACACAGTTACTTGACTGACTTAGTAAATCATATTCATGAAATTATTGTTATTAAAACATTAACTGGTATTAAAAAAAGAATCTTAATAATTGCCAGAGTAAAAAATTAGAAAAATTTCAAAGCATTTAACGTATGGAGTAGAATCAAACCTACCAATTCAAGATTAGAAATGACTGAAACGTTATTAAAGGTAATATTAATGACGAATGTTACAGGCAAAGTGGTGATTTCTATGGTTCTAATAGTGCGTTCAGTATCATTTCGTATATCACTATGATGGGATCAACAATTAACTATAATAATAGGTAATTGTGCAACCGTTTACTGTCCAGCTTTATTTCTTATTTGGAGTCATTTTGATAATTATTTCTGTTGTTGTAAATCAATTATTTAATTGCATTTAATTGAGAGGAAGTGCTTTCATTTGTGTTGTGGTATTATATCGTAAGATTTGTGGCTCTGTGAGGTAATATATCATTGAAGACTTTGTATAGGTAGCGCTGGATAGCAGACGTAGTAATTGTCAGCACTTAAGTAATAATCTTCGTTCTGGTTTTGATTAAGTTACTCTTAAGCATGGATGTATTAAGTATACTTTACTTTTATGAACTTAAAAGCTATCATGAGTTGCTTTAACATGCAATCCCTTGGGATACAAATCCTTTAAAGTTAAAACCTTTATTTTTATTGCTTTTATGTTTGGCTCTACCTGACTTCTGAGTCAGTTGAGGACGCTGCGGATGATTGCGTAGAGGTGTGAGATTTTTATGTTTTGATTTTAGTGTAAGTTACTGATATTTAGTTTTCTTTCAGATAATTTATTTTAATTATACAAACAAAACGACCAATTGAGTATACTTTCATGTTTTTCTATGATTATTTTGACTTTTGCAAACGTGTATTATCGAGATAAAAAGTAGCCTATGTTCTTCCTCAACATCCAAATTATCTCTATGTCAAATTTTATTGAATTCGGTGCAGCATTTTATCCGTGAAAGCGTCACAGAGAGACGGAATTACTTTCCAATTTATAATATTACTAGTTGTTTCCCGCGGCTCCGGTCGCGTATATATCGGTCATCGCGGCAAATAGTAGCCTATGTGTTATTCTGATGTATGAGCTATATTACTGTAAAGTTTCATCCAAATCCGTTCAGTAGTTTTTGCGTGAAAGAGTAACAAACATCCATCCATCCATAATAACAAACTTTCGCGTTTAGAATATTAGTATAGATATTAGTGTGATTAGTTGGATAGAAGTATAGATTATGACTTTTACATATGCTCAACAAAAACTTTTATCCAACAACATGGAACATGCAACAATGTTACTACTGGTATTAATCATTGTGTATGATAAATATTGTTAAGTACTTAATCCTGTGCACCAATTTAACTGTTCAGAGAACCAGTTTTAATAATGACAGTGATCCATACTTGTGCATGCAGTTGACCAGACACGCCAACTACACTGTTAATCGTTTCTATTAAATGTTGTTGAAGAAACTTTAAGGAAAAATTTAAACAAATTTCCTTCTACTATTTTTAATAAATTTAATTATTAGAAAGGGTTCGATACCTTCTATTTCCCGACGTTTCGAACGAGTTATAACGCTTGAAGTCACGGGTACACTGCAGTGAGTAGAGAACTAAAGTTATGTGCAAAAGTTGCGAAAGTCTAAAAACAGGAGAGCCACGCTTCGGCATGCATGGGCCGGCTCGACCGGAGTGATACCACGGCCTCACAGAAAACCGGTGTGAAACAGCGCTTGCGCTGTGTTTCACCGAGTAAGTGAGAATACCGGAAGACCATACCCATCCACTTCCGCATCCCCCAAAGGCCGGCAACTCACTTGTGATGCCTCTGGTGGCATCACAAGTGCTGGCGGGTGTCTATGGGCGGCGTTAATCACTTACCCTCGGCCGATACGTCAGCTCGTTTGCACCCTATTACATAAAAAAAAAAACCAATATCTTTAATATCTTGGAACACCTGACATACATCGCTATCTAGTTTCAAACTTAGCAGAGCTTGCACTATGAGAGCTAGATTGACTGAGAGAATACGTACTTTTAATATATTTGTGTTTTATTAAATTTGGTCATTTAAATTTATTCATTTATGATTATAACTTGGACTTAAATATGTACGTTTTAGTTTATATTATGTAAATTGCCAAGACTGTTTCTCATCCTCTAGATTATACCTGCTCTCTTTTCAAGAGACAGATAAAAGTCGGTTAATAGACAATTTACATGAGTGAATTTGGGAATATCTGCGATTGGCAAGGTCTCATGCTTTTTGCCATAAAGTTCAGGAGGAATAATTTCTTGTTATATCTACAAGAAAAATAAGAATAGCGTAACAAACAGTGCACACATGTTACGTCAGTGTAATCCATATCTCTCAAAACACGCTTTTATCATCAATACAAAAACTGTACGTTTCAATTTATCTCTTTACACGAACCCTTTAGTTCGGAGACGTGATTTGGAATCAAGAAACGATTAATCATTGACCCGATGATGACTATTTGTGTCGAATCATCATTCTTTGACGTAATCCTATAAATCATTGAAGAATTAATCGTGGAGACAAATGAAATGATTTTCGACAATGATGGTCAACGGGCTGTGAAAACAGATACAGTTTTGTGAGAATATAGGTTTAGACGGTGTACGGTAAACTAGAAGCTGTCCAGTCAAGTGATGAGCTTAGAAAAGTAGTAAGTGAGTAAGTTTTTGATTAATATGAATAAAGCGTGAGAGGAAGATGATGCTTTAACGGAATAACGACTTTGTTATAATTTGGGTTAAATTGAAAATCAAATCGAAAGAAATGTTAGTTTGTAGTTAGTGATTCTGACTCTTGTCTTAGCCGTCGTAGTCGTGGATTCAGTTCCAAATTAGATGGTGTATCTGTAGGTTTTTTTTTTTTTTTGTTTTTTTTTTCTTAAAAAGACAACTCCCGCACTAGGAATAAATCCTGTGTCGCGGGGGACTTTACAAACATACATGAAACGGACACAAGGAACACCCAGACTCAGAACAACAATTTGTGGATCACACAAAGTGTTGTCCTACGTGGGATTTGAACCCACGACACTTGGCGAAGTAGGAAACGGCGTGGTGACCGTTAAACCACTAGGCCAAACATGCAGGTATAGGTATGAACATAGTTACAGTTATATCTCTAAACAATTCTTGTAATAAGGATGCCGATGGCTAAAAATGTTTCTACCCCTTACTAAAACTATGGCATGTGAAGTTTAGTGATAATTTAGTTCAAATGATTTGACTCATTTACTCTTTATCAGATAATCATCAAAGGTAGTAGAGCCACGCTGATTTCAGCATGAACGGGCCGGCTCGACCGGGGCGGTACTACCCTCGCACAGAAAATCAACGTAAAATGACAGCGTTCGTGCTGTCGTGTTTCGTTGGTGAGTGCGAGACCGGAGGCCCAAGTAGTCTAGTCAACAAGTTCCAAACTTGTTGACTAGACTAAAAGGTGCAGCAGCATCACTAGGCCGCCATGGTGTGGGTCGCCATACTGCATTGTCTGCATTCGCAGGGAGTATGGTGACCGCCACTCTTGGATTCTGCTTGTGCTTTCCATCAGGCAGAGTAGAATCATTTTGGCGGGCATACATAAAAAAAAAAAAAAAAAAAAAACACAGATATTGTTAAATTTTAAAATGACAATGAAGGTACGTATTGTAGATTACAAGATTTCAGAATAACATTTAAAAAAACACGAAAAAAACCCTTAAGTGTTTGTCAGCATCACTAAAAACTATACTTAGCCTTATATACTTATTTTCACTTAAACACAATAATTATTATTTGTATCCAAACAAGAAAAACGTGTTCTTCTAGTTAAGGTGTGGTTTTACTGGCACGACTTTGATGAGCGATAGTACATCGATACTTGATTTATGTTTGTCGTAAAAGTGACCGTTTTATTCCCTTTAGCGTTTGATGGGCTACTTCTCTGTGTTTACTAAGTATTATAGAGCTTGGTTTTAACTTCACCACAAGATTGTGTAAAGTTTTGTGTGCGGCTAATGCCGTAAAAATCATGTTAAAGGTAAACATTTTAAGTACTTCAAATAGTTTTTATTGCAGTATTATATTTTGCAAAGTATGTAAATTAAAGTTAGATCTTTTTTTGTAATATATTATACTTGGGGTGTCTAATTCCTAATATAGTAAGTATTTTTTGTGTCTTTAGTTTTATCTCTAAATTAAAAATTAGTTTCATGACCACGATGACTGCCTCTGCCAAACAATAACTGTTACCTATTCAAGAAAGATTTTTGATTGATCATAAGTAAATCTACAGTGCATTTTTGGATATTGTAAAACAAATTTTTAAACTAGCTAACCAGAAATGTCACTAAAAGAAATGTGACAGAGTTGTTGCTCGAACAAAACGCAGTAATGAGAACCATCACAATTTGTTGGGCGAAGACTTGCACAAACCTTACATTACACGTTTCTAACGAACGCGGTTTGTCTCAGTTATCTGTCATTACTTAGAATTATACGTGAATTAGCTAATTTATTTACCGCAATACCAAATGGTGAAACTGGAACCGTTTTCTTACCCTGTCTTTAACTTCCTACTCTGAAATTGCTTCTTTTTTATCCTTACCTGTATACTGTTAACTAGGACGGATAGATGAAACATTCTTACAATTGTGATTTGTTTTCAGGTACGCTTGTTTGAACTAGAAAAGCCAGTTCGAAGGCAGGCTTACCCAGTCGAAGCCCAATAGCAACAGCATCAAAATTAAACCAATCATAAAATCATAATTTATTTATTTGTTTAATGTACTTTTTTTTAAGTATTTTATTGAGTTATGTTTTCAAGAAACACAAAGCTACTGATATTCTTTTCTCACTATTATGATCATCATTATCACCTTACCCGAAAAACGTCCACAGTCGAACATAGCCTTCCCCCAAAGTTCCCTGCCCGCATCCTACGACTTTATTACGTGCATAGGTGTTTTTATATAAAATCAGAATCAACAAATTGATTCTTTCACTTCAATAAAAAGCAAAAAGCATTAGTTATGGCGCAATGCGAGCGGATAAATACCCCATCATCTCCACAAAGACATCAAAATATCGACGTTGGTAAAAGTACCAGAGAATAATAACATGATAGCAGTGATATTGTAAATAGACATAAGCCGGGGACACCTGTGTTACGCATCCAGTGTGGATAAGACAAAAAATAAAGAAAAAAAGCACTCAGCTATCAATGCATTGTAAAGAATAGAGTGGATATTATGTTACATGTTGCATTTATATTTATAAACTAGCTAACCTACGCAACCTCGTTTACGTCTACTATTGCCCATAGCATAATAATTTTCCCCCGTTTTTGTAACATTCTTCATTGGTGCTCTGCTCCTATTAGTCTTAACGTGATGATATATAGCCTATAGCCTTACTCGATAAATGGGCTATCTAACACTAAAATATTTTTTTCAAATTGGACTAGTAGTTCTTGAGATTAGCGCGTTCAAACAAACAAACTTTTCAGCTTTATATATTAAAGTAAGTATAGAAGTATGTGAGTAGATTCATGAAGTATTATTATTACGATGCGTTTTACTATGCATGTATATCACTAGCATATTAGGACAATTTTTTTATAATTTAGATATTATGTATTTTGTAACAAAAAGTACAAAAAAGTACTTTCAAAAGTAATACTTGAAAGTTCTCTTGTGGTTACAAAATCTTACTTATTTATTTATTTTTATAATTTAAATTAAAACTCTTATCCATAAAACCATTGACATAATTTTTGCAGAATTCGTGCGGTACTGGATTGAGAATAACTTTTGAGATTCATCATTCCTATGTCAAAAACTCCAATTATTGGTATTAATTTTTTTATTGATAAATATAAACTCCAACGATCCATACTATTCTTACAATTGCATTCAAGCGAAACAGCGATATCTTCCCTCTCTTCCTTTCATTGGGTCGGTCTCTGCACGTGTGCCGTAGAAACGGGTTTCGCTCGCCGACGGACCCAAGATTTTATTAATTTGTGTTTCTTATACATTTTGTACGTTACCTCTTCGACGCTTCTGTTCGCCTGGTCGCTCCATCGATATTGTTGATAACAAATTGCTTTTCTTTGTTCTGTCATGGTGACCTTTGTTTTTTAAATAATAAGCTCAAAAGCTACCTGTCCGACTTGAAATATTTGTATGGGTCTGAGAATGATTGGCCTGTTTTTGCATAATAAATAAACTTTGAAACTAAGTTAGAGAAAGAAGAGAGAAAGAAGATTTTTATACAAAGCAAAACTTACTTAATTTTAAAGTAGGAAGTATTTTTTGTATCTAGACATTTTCTTAAATTCATACAAAGAAGTACTATACCCGACAGAAGTTAAGTGATTCCCTGTAATAAGAACTTCTCCACTATCTACGTTTACCGTGAGAGAGTCACGCTTCGGCATGAATGGGCGGGCTCGAAAGGAGTGATACCACGGCCATGGGAAATAGCGCTTGCGCTGTGTTTCACCGAGTGAGTGAGGATACCGGAGGCCCTTAGCCCAACCCCTCCCCCTCCCCATTCCCCAAAGGCCGGCAATGTGACATCTCTGGTGTTGCGGGTGTCCATGGGCGGCGGTAATCGCTTACTATCAGGCGATACGTGTGCTCGTTTGCCAGTTATTCCATGAAAAAAAATCTAGGAAGGTTTCTGATTTTAACTGCCATCGTAATCGTAAATGTAATCGCTTAGAAGAGGAGAAGAAGAGCCATGCTTCGGTACAATTGGGCTCACTTGTCCTAGTCCTAAGTGATAAGCACCATGGCCTAACAGGAAACTGGTGTTAGACAATCCTATATTTTCTTTTTAATGAAGTCCTTCCCTACGGAGTGCCGTTGACAGCCCACTTGTATTGCACACTATTAAGTTGGAGGTGTCTTTGAGGGATGGTCATCATTGGCCTCTATGATGTAAGAAAACACCATCCGGGTTATATTCCTCAAACCAACGAATATAAATATATGATTTAAGTATGCTACTCGGTTAGACTATTAAGTTAAATGTAATTCACATAATATTAATTTTTTCCTAGTAGAAGATTAATCTCACTACTCTTAGCGTAGCAATCAGGGTCGCAAGGTACATGTTTACTCTAAACAGAAACCCAGTAACAGCTTACACATTACTGGTACTTACGTCAACTCGTGCTGTCGTTCGCGAGTGCGAGATCGGATATCCAATGATGCAGAAGCATCTCAATAGGCCGCGACAGTGTGTGTCACCATGCTGCACTGTTGCATTGTTTACATTCTCAATGAGTATGGTCCACTTTATGGACCACTCTTGGAGTCTGCTCATGTTTTCCACCAGGCAGAGTAAAGTCACTTTGGCGGGCCCATACATAATAAATTAAATTAAAAATCTTTTTAACAAGCTTTGAATGAATAAAGTACTTAGTCGTTGAGACGAATCAAACGAGTCCAAACTTGATCGTTTCTTTACAGAATTCCTACGCCCACCTTCCAACTCCAGCATCAGATCAGCTACATGTCACCATAATATTGCATTGTCACACTGTATACATATGTTTGCAAAATTTCAGCAAAACCGGATGAAGATATCAGCTTCGAAATTGAGTTGCAAGATTCCATCCGAACATACATACATGTACATTGCAAGTTAATAAAAAGCTTGTAAAAAAAAATCCTCCAGCTAAGCTAAATATCGCAGTTCATAGCCATAAAACCGTCATCGCTGAACAAAATTAGCTTGAAGATAATAAAATCTTCAAGAAATAGTCCCTAATAGCTGCGATTATTTGTCTTGCGCATTTCTCTTGTCATGACTCTTTATATGTATTAACCCCCGACGCAAAAAGAGTTTAATCGCTATGTCTGTGGCAAGCTTCCTCCTAAACAAATAAACCGATTTGGATTTGCTTATATTTTCACTAGTGGTTGAACCAATGTTTTTTTCGTACACATTTCTATACCAATGGGTCGACTAAGATGAAATATTTCTCAAGCTCTGCTTGGTTTGGGACTAGATGGCGTTGTGTGTCAGATATCTGAAATATTATTATTTAACGGACTGTGACGCACTTTTAATATCCAGAATTACAGGTGTACATAGAGGGTATTATTGTCAATTATAAACAAGTGTCGTCTGCTAGTAAGCACAGAACCATACAAAATAATCGTAACTTTTTGAAATAGTCTGACCTCTCAAGGTCTATAAACATAACTATGTCTATACAATTTACTTAACAACTCATAAAAAAGTTATTGGAGGAGCAAACCATTAGGCTACTGTACATTCATTTGGTGATCCCATTGTTCTGACCACACGTAAGAACAAAGAAATGTTATGACCACAATTGTTTTTGGTGAAAATAACAGGTCTGTAGAAATACATTTCGTGTAAACATTACATCTGGCAGGGGTATTGCCTCGTTTTGTCTTTTGAATCATCAAAGGCAAGGAAGCAAAAAAGGGATAAAATATATCATAGAAAAGCAAAAAAGAAATGTCAAAATATCTGTATATGATAGATATACTTAAGTAAACTAAGAGCTAATTGAGAAATTAATCAATTAAACCCTGTTATTAAATCTTCTAAACCTAGAATATCTAAAACCAAGTGTACAAGAAAAATTAAAAAATAACGGGAAAAGTCAATATCATTTGTCCGGGACTGTAACTGTACACTGCATGTGGGAAGCTGAGACAGATATGTAAATATGGCGGTACGAAGTTCGTTGGGACAGCTAGTTAATTGTATATTATTGAGTTATATTTTGGTTTCAGAGAACAATTAAATATATCTTCTGCAGGCTATATATTGTGGTTTTTAATGACATACCTAATAATCTTACACGCCATACTCATTGCGATTGCATAGGTATAATTCAGCATGGTGACCCACACCAAGGTGGGCTAGTGATGCTTCTGCAACATTGGGCCTCCGGTCTCGCACTCACCAACGAAACACGACAGCACAAACGCTGTCATTTTACGTTCAACGTCTGTGTGAGGGTAGTACCGCCCCGGTCGAGCCGGCCCAACAGTGCTGAAATCAGTGTGACTCTACTACCTGTAATATATGTATTATGTTACAAACTATAATAATAATAAACTTTATTTGAAATACACACCACACAACCAAAATACAATTTTCAAATATAGAAACAAAGTATAAAAAATAAAAATAAATGATTTCAACAAACAGTTTTTTTTTGAGGCTTGTAACATTTCAAACGTCATGTCATGTCAATCCAAGTTAAAGACGTGTCATTGCTGACGTGTAATAATGTGCATAATTTTTGGATTTTGTAATAAAGTTCAGATGACGAAGAATTCATCTACATAACTACCTTTGCTGCGTGTATGTCGCGCGGTAAAGATTAGTCTATGTCTTTCCTCAAGAATCTATATCTATATCAAATTTTATAAAAACCAGTGCAGCTTTTTAGCCGTGAAAGCGTAACAGACAAACCGACAGAGTTTCTGTCGAATTTATAACATAAAATATGGAATAGGCAACCGTTGCAACATAGCAACGTCTTCAGGCTTAGGATACTGCTGACTCAGACACAGAGCGTTGTCTTTGTAGTAAACAAATTCAGAAAAACATTTCGCTAAAAATATAATTTCAAAAGGTAAATATTCACCCACGTGGACATTATACCAAGCGAAACGTAGGCGCAACTAATAAAAATTTTGATTTATAACCACTGATATTTTAGCTTAATGGCGTTTTTAAACAGACAATATTATAAAATTCCTTTTATGGATTTGAAGTAAGGAATGATAGCTTGAGATGTCTACTAATAGAAAGCTGATATAAACACTCGTCTCCACTCTCACAGTGTGGTGTGTCACGAAGTCTGTGTAGCCTGTGTAGCTAAATAATATGCAAACTCTATACAGTAACCTCATATTAAATAATGTGAAACACTGTCTATAAGAAAGAAGAAATTTATTAATTTATTATTCTATTTCCTGTGACCTGATCTATGTGAGTCTCGCGAGCTCAATGTCAAAATATTTTTATTTCATAATAATAATAATTTGAATCGCCTCATATGTAGACTCCTAAGTCTATGACTTTAGTGCCATAGACTGTTATAGAGTTATAGATATACTAACACAGACAGACATACGCTAATACTCTGTTATAAGGCTTTGGCCCAAACTTATTAGCAGGGATCGGAATTGGGTGTGTGAAAATGCCTAAAGTTTGCAGCGGGACATAATATGGAGCTGTTACAACCACTTAAGTTAAACTGGATTTTAACGGTTTAGTTTCAGTTTTTTTTTACATGTTCCTTACCTTTGAAACACCGAACTATAAACATTTACAAGCTGCTAATACAGTTCTACATGCGCGAAAATGTTCGTTTTACTTGCATCAATCTGTAGCAAAACTTTTTAACTTAAGATACAGATAAAAAAAGAAATTAAAACCACATTAGCATTTTTCAGATATGTAAAATTCTGTGTTTGTCCGACAAAGAACAATTGGGACTAAAAAACCGAATTTTAACCGGAAAAGTACAAAACAAAAATTAATTTAGAACTGTATTAGCAGCTTGTAAATGTTTATAGTTCGGTGTTTCAAAGGTAAGGAACATGTAAAACAAAAAAAAACGAAACTAAACCGGTAAAATCCAAAACCGGTTTAACTTAAGTGGTTTTAACAGCTCCATATTATGTCCCGCTGCAAACTTTAGGCATTTTCACACACCCAATTCCGATCCCTGCTTATTAGTTACAAACATAAAGCCACACTTGTTTCCCAAAGGGGTAGGCAGTAACAATTGTTCTTTACTTACTACGGGCCTGACATACCTACCTGTTGCTTCGTAAACATTTATCAATGCATGCATGCTCATCAGTTCCTGGTGTTCACACGGCCTTTTTTAAAACATCACCAATTAGATCGGTAAATGTACGCCGTGGACGACCATTCCGACACTTCTATAGTTCATAGATAAAAAATAATTAATCTTTTATCTCCAATACATATTATCTCATCTCTTTTTCTCTTTCACAGAGCGTGGTGCTTACTCCGAGTCTGATATACCACAACCGGCCCCTCAAACCCAACAACACTTCCGTCGATCAGCATCATCTCCCCCTCTCACTCTGACCTTCGACTCCGACTTAGAAGATGATGTCTTCACCCCGAGATCCGATCGAACTAACGACTTATTTTCCACAAGAAACCTGGATATCTTTGGCTACGGTACTCCAAGAACTCCTGCAGGAGCTCTCCTGAGTCCTCGAAGGGAGAGGACTTTTACTTTCTCGTTGACGAGTGAGAAGCATTGGAGGGATAAGGGAGGGACAGACGTTGCTGATGGTATTGATGATGGTGATGGAGAAAGCATTGATGAGGTAAGATTTTTTATTTCTCTCTATAATTCTGCTATTTTGGGTCTGTTGAATTGTATGGTATTTAGGGTCTGATAGAGTCTTCAAGACTCTTTGGGATTTCTAGTGGGGACACACAATTCTATAGTGTAGTCTTCTTTTATAGTATAGGTAGGTGTCTATATAATTCATCTTGATTCAGTAGTCTGTTTTGTGAGTAATTGGCCGCCATAGCCGTTCAAATAATTTGATCAAATAGGCATGAAAGTACATACCTCCATGACTAATTTCATGGATCTCGGTGCAGCGGTTTACCCATGAAAGTTTAACAGACAGATGGACAGAAAAAGTTTTGATTTCATAATATTAGTACTTTTTTAATGGATTAGGGAGCAAACAAGCAGATTTATCGCCTGATGGTAAGCTATTACCGCCGCCCATACACATGCGTAACACCAGAAGTGTCACAATTGCGTTGCCGGCCTTTGGGGTATGGGGGAGGGGTATGGGATGGGCCTCCTGCATCATCACTCATTTGGTGAAACACAGCGCAGGCGCTGTTTCACACCGGTTTTATGCGAGGCCGTGGTATCACTCCGGTCGAGCGGTCGAGCCGTCCCATGCATGCCGAAGTGAGGCTCTCCCGAAGTAGATATAATGTGCTACCATGTAACCTAAGATTTAAATATTATTATTAATAGTTGAAATAAACATTTAATTTATTTTTATAGTCAAAATATCTGCTAACATAATCTGCATTTAATGTAAATAATAAATCATTTGAACTCGTACGTTTATAAACATTGTGATATTGTTTACAATAAATATTATTAC
The DNA here is from genome assembly GCA_949125395.1 of Diaphora mendica. Classification (NCBI taxonomy): domain Eukaryota; kingdom Metazoa; phylum Arthropoda; class Insecta; order Lepidoptera; family Erebidae; genus Diaphora; species Diaphora mendica. Next base: position 3,647,789 of record OX421331.1, on the reverse strand, counting down.
GTTCTATGTAAAATAAATGTATCGTAAATTTCATCAACTAAAACAAACCACAAACTTCCTGCCCTAATTAACTATAATTGGTATATCAATTGCGCAATTAAAATATAAAATATTCTTTTTAATTCCTCACGTGTCTGCGCATCTCTTTGTTTGAAAGTGATTCATAATGTGACGTTGGTGCTGTATTGTCTATTTATACATATAAGTAGGTAATATGGATATAACATACTGTGTGAACTGTTGAAGGTATTTATAGTATGATGGTAATTTACTCGTATATTACGTGTGAAATAGTGAAAAGAATCAAAAATAATGATTTCTAATTACTCATGTGTCAAATACCCTCTCATGTGGTAGTATAATATGATAATAATATAATAATATAATTTTATTTGCTTAAATGTGGTACAAAAAGATGGTAAAAAATAAAATATGCACGAAACACATTTCACCAGTAATAGGCATGCAAATTTATTGTTGTTAACTATTTAAGCAATAGTTATTAAATTGCTAAAACTATATTAATTGCTAATTAGCAATAACGAATTAACTAAATCAGAATCAATTTCAAAAGATTATGTGTAACACTCTGAAAATACATACAAGAACTACTTAATAAATTCAATACACACCTACAATGCATTTCTAAAATGATAAGACGGACACGAATTTTTACACACGTATGAGTAGTAGGATTAAAAGCATCAACAAAATTTGATCACCAATGTTCATCATCATCATATAAAGATTTTGCTTCCATCGTTAAAATTAAAAAACATAAATATTTGAATTTTTATTTATAAAACTTAAAACAGTATGACTAAAATTTATAAGCAGTAAGCGCCTGATAATTTTTGTACAGCAATAAGTTGCAGTACTAATTCACATTGCTAGTAATAAATAAACAGGCCGTTGACGTTGAAGTTTAGTCATAAAATTATGTGTAAATATTAATTGTTATCTTTTACAACTAATTTTACTTCGATACATTTTATTTTTATCATTTTAGTGACGGCTTTTATTCAAATAGCCAAGCATTCATTTTAAAACACGATATTTCATTCAATGCTTTTATTTGTTATAAAACCCTTAGGTAAATAATGTAATTTAATTTAAACATACCTCAAGGAAACAGTGACATTACGTTAGTGTTTCTGTTTCCTATAGAAAACAAAATCAGTTTTTAACATAAAGATGAAAATTGATTTTGTTTTCGGGCAATTGTCTTTACACTTGGATTTGCTTCTTTATATTTTTACAAAAGGTCCTTTTGTACGTAGCTAATTATGAACTATTACACTGTAGTAATTATTTTCACTTTTAGACTTGCTGAGATACAACTAACGCCACCTATCGAAAAAAATTGGAACTATCAAATAACAAATTGAAAACAGTTTAATGGGTAACTACCTATTTTGAAACTGTTTTTTACCCGACTACGGCAAAGCCAAAGGAGGGTTATGATTTTGACAGGCTATGTATGTATGTATGTATGTTCATTTGTTCCCTCGTAGCTCCTTAACTACTTATTAGAACTGGACAAATGAGGTATCGTTAGAAGCGTATTGATCGTCCGCTGGTTATAGACTATATGACGTGTCACTGAATCTGTGGCGGCCTCTAGCCGACATAAAGTACTGTATTAAAAAAATAATTTGAGAAATATATGCCGTGTTTGGTATCATTGGCGTTACTTGTACATTTTAAATATATTATATACTAGCTGTGCCCGCGACTTCGTCCGCGTGGAACAGTGACTTTGGGTAGCAGTTTTAATTATTAAGGCTAATATTATTTTCAAAATAAGACACACGTTTCACTGTTAAAAATATATTTAAGTATTTACACATATGTACATAAAATAAAAAGTATTTTATATGAGCTTATTCGACATTCGACATGGCCAAGGCTTTCAACCTGTTCTTGCACCGTTGCATTCGGTCTGCCTCCTAGACTCGTCTCTAGATTGACGCTTTTCTTCATAAGAGCCTTCGCATTAGGGTTCTTTGCGACGGACGGCGCGGCCTCTGTTTTTCTGGAGGTAAACGCTAGCGTACCTCATGGTTCAGTCTTGTTGCCCAAGATGTTTCTTTCTTCTGCATGTCAATGACATATTAGCCCTTGGCAATATACATTGCTATGCAGACGATAGCACGGTGCATGGGCGATATCATGGATACCCTGCAGCCAAGATGGTAGACGTTGAGGAAAATCGATAGGAGCTTGTCGCTGAGCTCGACCGGGTTTTGAACCGCATTTAACAATGGGGTGATGAGAATCTGGTCGAGTTCAACGTTAAGAAAACACAGTTGTGCCCGTTCTCTACCAAAAAGTCTCCGTTTCTTCCCCTCCCCACTTTTCAGAGCACTCAACTGCCACTACGGGATAAGCTTGGTGTCCTGGGCATGGATATTTGCCTAGACCTTAACCCACGGGAGTACATCTAGGGCACCACTAAGGCAGCCTGAACACTGTGAGACGGTTTTTCGCGCCCAAGCATTTGTGTCTCCTTTATAAGACCCAGGTTCGCTCGTCCGTACTGTTCTCATTTTTGTGATGGATCCAGGCAGTATTTACTTGATTTTCTCGATCTTTTGCAGCGGCAAGCAGTCCGCATTATCAACAGTCCCGATACCACCGAGTCCCTTGAGCCTCTGCAGTTGCGGACAGATATCGCCTCTATGGCAGTCCTCTACCGCTTTACCATGGAAAGTGTTCTGAAGCGTTCTTCCAACTGATTCCACCTTCTCCCTTCCTCTACAGAACAACACGTGCTGGCCTTGGAAGTCACCGCCTCAGTCTTAGAAATACGCTCTCGAACCAAACGGTTTGGTTCTGCATTGTCTGCTTTCCCAGCTAGTATGGTTGCCTCCACTGTTGGATTCTGCTTGAGTTTTCGCTCAGGCTGAGCAAATTCTTCTCAATTTTTACAATTATTAAATACTACGTTTTTGATTTGCCATCTTGTGCCAAAATATAGTGATTGAGCTGATTTGATACACGCAATCGCGTGTATCAAATCAGCGTCAGCTAAAAATCAAATCATGTTTTTCCAATGGGCAGCATAATCATGCTGCCCATTGGAAAATCATGTTTTTTTCTTATTGAACTGCAACTTTAACCGTCTGTCTTTGGGCTTTGATAATTTTTATTGCAAATGTTGTTTTCAGCGGAAACTGCATTCTTTTAAATTTAAATTGCAGATAAGTTTGAATTATTGGAATACGGGTAATTAAAACATTTTCTTTTACAATTTTGTACCCCAGATGTTTATTTTGTAGCCGGTGTACCATTACATAGCTTTGGCGCTCAAGACTTCTTATTAATAGGACTGGAACATTAACTTTCAGTCTCAACTTATGGGAAGGCGCTCCTGATAATTCTAAAGAGTTGAGAAACTTTATGCATATGCTATGATATGACTGGTTCATATTCCTGAGAGGTATTCGATAACATCTTCCTCCATGTCTGACATGATCCGTTCGTTTATTTGATAACTGTCTCATTAGTCGGCGGATCAGAATAGATATTATTTTTAGATCATTTGTGCTATCATATATCAGGACTCACGTCTCAGTGTAATCATGTCTTTACTGTCATTTGGCATACAATCTTCTCCTATTTTTACATGAGCATTTGCATATTGACACTGCTCATAAATCATTGTGGACTTGTACTCGCATAATTGTAGTAAGACAAAACTTTTTAACATGTACCCACAATACATATGTTTCATACAGACATTTATTTCATCTTGCGGCATACCCCTTTTGCTTTTTTTGTGTTTAAGTCCCCCGGATACTTTTCTTCCGATTTTTTCACGAAGAAAATTATTTAAATAAACAAAAAATCATTTAAACAAATCGAATCCTAGTGAATAATAACGAATTTGTAGTGGCAAACACAAGATCCGCATGCGGCACAGTCGTCTGCCGTCACGTGTCTGCCCGTTCGGGTAAGCACACTTAGGCATATTGTGATAACTCATTAAATTTTACATCTGAATAGCTCTAATATTTTGTCTCCTGTCGCAAATTCATGAAGCATTTTCACAAACCTTGCATATTTCCATACAAACTTTCATCCCCTATTGCTATTTTACGCCCTTTATGGTAAATTTTTTACAAAATTTAAATGACGTTTTTATTTATATCTAATCAACAGCCTATAAAAAATAAAATTTAATATTTTAGCTTAAAATGACGACACTTTTGTAGAGATTTTTGAAGTTTAGAAACACTGTTTTGTAATTTGTCTTATTTATTTATATTAATATAATGAACATACAAATCAGATTTATGAATGCATGTATTAATCATAGATTATTATATTAATTTAAGTCTTCGTTGAAAAAGTGATATCTTTTTAATTAATTTGACATCCTTGTTTACTCTTTGCCAAGACGCCCTGTGTCACCAAGATAACGCGCAGGCGTGTGGCGAGTGAACCACCACTCTTCGATACAATCTTTCATCCCCCCTTTCAACCCCTTATTACCTTTTTTCGCAATAAAAAGTAGCCTATGTCCTTTCTCAGGCTCTATACTATCTGTTTACCAAATTTCATTGTAATCGGTGCAGCGGTTTGGCCGTGAAAGCAAGACAGACAGACAGACAGAGTTACTTTCGCATTTATAATATAAGTATGGATTAATAACGGCACCAAAGATCTTAAATAAAAAAAAAGTAAAAACTAAAACTCAACTACGACAAAAACGACGCTGAAAAATAATAAAACAAGTTTGAAAAGCCGTAGTCACACGTTACATAGAAACGCACCATAACACTTTAACAACGTGTGACTACGGCTTTTCAAACTTGTTTTATTCTTTTTCAGCGTCGTTTTTGTCGTAGTTGGGTTTTAGTTTTTACTTTTTTATGTTTTCGTGACACTTTATTAAAACATCCTCTTTTCCGAATTATTTTCACTAACAAACTTAATTGTAAAAACATGGTATAAAAGAACAAAGCAAGAACTAAATTCGAGTTAAATCGATGACATAAAGATGCTCCTCATTTATGTATGTCTATGGCACTCATAAACAAAAACAAACCAAGTTAGTATTAGATTTAGAGAGATTAGTTTCGTAACAGTTTTCAAAACAAATACAGTAAGTAAGTATAGTTTCATTTGTACAGACATTACTTGGCAATGTGCCATCTTTGCAAATGTACTGTTTTCTAAGAATAATTACATCTCAGTGTGTCTTGTTTAGGGCTTGCCCTAACGACGCCCATGTTGAAATAATTATTATAATTATACTTAATCAGTTTGATGTCCCTTAGTCCTAACAAAAAGGATCTTTCTTAATGACCAACTGTAAAGTGTGACCTCAGAGCATGAGAATTTTAATAGTGTGATGTAGCCAATGTAGGTAGGTAAGATTGTACTTGTTAGAGATTTAGGTTACCCTCTAATATTGGAATAAAAATGTAAAATATATCAATGTATTTTGATAAAGCTTGTAAGACGAACAGCAATGTAGGCTTCTTGTGCTAATTAAATAGAAGAATATGACTATTCGGCTCCAAGGTGATGGCATTGTAGTCTCCAGTCGAGCCTGTAAGTTAACAGCATATAGAAAAGGAGTAGTACAGAAGCTCTGAGAAGAGAGACTGAGGAGGAAAAGAGAATGAGAAGAAATTTAGCAGGAAGTTAATTTTTCAGAAAGAATATGTAGTAGGTACCTATGAGCTGAATCACAACTTTGTGACTATTACAGCATGGCCACTGATCCCCTGAGGTAGGTGGAAGCATATCAAAGTTTGCTTATCAAGTAAAATGCTTTTAATTTAATTTATTGATTTAAAGAATTACATTATCCTTGTGGTGACGAATTAAGAATATGAAATATCACATGTCTATTTGTGACATTTCATATCATCATCATTGATGGCGTAAGAGCCGAATAAAGAAGCAATCTATCAAGATACTATTACTGCAAAGAGAAGCTAACCCCATATTAACGTTCAGCGTTCATCATCATCAACAATCCATAATGTCCCACTGCTAAGCTCGGGTCTCCTCTCAGGAGAGGGCTGAGGCCATACTTCCCCACGCTGGCCGACGAGTGCGGGTTGGGGACTGGCAAGAGTAGCAAGACAACGTTGTGGCTATGTAATCTTGCCGTTGGATGTTTTTAAGCCGCCCAAAGATTTGCAACTAAGCTTCACGACTGTTGACTGTTCACGACCCTATGATAATAACCGGGACCGACTGCTTAACGTGACCACCGAATCACGGAGACGCTCATGGTATCATGCCACCAGCGGTCACCCATTCAGGTACTGACCGCGCCGTCGTTGCTTACCATGATTTTTTCTAATCACCGGGCTATGAGCGCCTCTCGTTGCCAGCGTTGGAAATGGTCAAAACCTCCGTTCTGAGAAAGGACCCTTGTTCAGCAGTGTACTATCAAATGTCGTTGAAGATGATGATATGAAATTTTGGCCATATTTTTAAGTAATTATGTAATAAATATGTAAATAAACTTCTACAAAAGGGTAATTAAATAATCTGCTAACCGATCGAAACTAATTTCATGGACTCCTCATTTCAACTCCATAAAATTTAACATTACGAACTATTCCGAACATTGCCGATGATAGCCGAAGACTGCCGAAGTAAATTTTATTAGCTGAACAAGAAAGCGTTAGTCACCCAATGTTATTCTCCAATAAAATTAACGATGTCTTTACAATTGATGAATAAATCTTGTTTTAGTGGCGTGAAGTATCGACGATTTTGATGAAAGCATTATTAAAAGTAGGGGAGGCAGTATTCTGTTTCTTTTACTGACTATAAACTATAACAGTCTAATACTAATATAGGACTTACGCATCTCCTTAAAAAGGAGGTTTTTAGGTTTTTAGGTACCATAAGTCAGATAGTAGGACAATACCACTTTTGGACTATTATGAGTTCATGATGAGGTGCCTCTTATGATATATGCAAGAATCTGTAAAAAAATGTCATAGCTAGGGGTAAACCTGATTTTTGGCGTGGCGAGATTTTTGGCGAGTGTCGTCACGGCACTTCTAGGCGAGGTGTAAACCTGATTAGTTTCTTTTTCAGACCTGCCAGGCGTCCCGTGACGGCTCACTTTTTGATGTGGACCATCTATAGGTGAGGGGTAAACCTGATTTTTCTATTTCGCCACTGAAATTCAATTCAATTCTTTTTCAAATCTGCAATTGTTTCACACCTGCCAGGCGTCCCGTGACGGCTTACTTTTTGATGTGGAGCTATGTGGCCCCCACCCATCTATAGGTGAGGGGTAAACCTGTTTTTTCTATTTCGCCACTGAAATTCTTTTTCAATTAAACTAAACCATAATTTTGGGTTTCCCATATTTTGTGTGTGAAGTAGTATTCCTCTCAAAATCGGATTGGGAAGCACGATTTTTTGTATATTTTCAGCGATTAATTAATATTTCATTAAATAACCAACGCCGTAGATATATCAGAACACGCATATGACTTTTCTTCTCAACAGCTTATGACCTTGTAAACATATAAAGAATACGAACCGTGTGTTTGTTCAGCAATAAACCGGTGCAATGTAAGTACTCTCCAACTGAAATAACATCTTAACTTCAAGTTTATGCATGCTTAACTTACAGTAGAGTTTCAAATACAGTGGGATGCTTTTGTATTGGTCGGAGAAGTAATGTAAAAAAATGTTTATATACGTAAAGAGATGAGGGAACAACTAGTTTTTGGTCGCAGCACCGCCCGCGTGTATGTCGGTTATCGCGGCAAATAGTAGCCTATGTATTATTCTGATGTATAAGCTATATTACTGTAAAGTTTGATCCAAATCCGTTCAATAGTTTTTGCGTGAAAGAGTAACAAACATCCATCCATCCATCCATACTTACAAACTTTCACGTTTATAATATTAGTAGGAAGATGACGATGATCATGCATGTTACGATTGATGAATGTTAGTAAGGGGGAGGCAATGTATTTGTGTCTCTAATCACTTGTACAAGAATATTATCATCCTAGCCTTTATTATTCTCAAGATGCGAACCGTTTAGTGCGAGAGTCTAATAGAGTTTAATAGACTCTCGCACTAAACAGTTTGACTCTTTTTTCCGAGCCGAGCTGTGCCGAGCAGTTAGAAACGGGAACTCAGTATCACACGTATTTCCCAGCCACTATGATCCCTGGCCCTTAAAGCCGGGCGGGCGTTTAAAAGCATCTCACTAGTCTACCATAGTGCAACGAGGATGGTGACCACCACTCTTGGATTTTGCTTATGCTTTCTGTTAATCAGAGTAGAGTCATGTTGGTAGCTTTTACTATAAACAAATAAAACGCATGGATCATAATTCAAATATCGAATATAAACTCGCCCTACTTTGAATGTAACACTTTGTCAATGTTTGGATCATAAAATAAACGTCTGATGTACTCTAGTTTCAAATATAATACAGTAGATATATTACACAATGCGTAACACCACAATTTAGGCCACTTCACTTCGCACTGACAAAACAAAACAAATAAATGTTAATGGATTACGCTCACACTATTCTTAGTGTATGAATCGCAGTGGGAGACTTTGTGAATATGTAAGTATAAATGCATAGTGTATGTAGGTATATTCCTTGTTTCTTGTATCGATTTCTGGCTAAGCAAAACTAATATTTAAAAAAAGTCTACTATCTACTCAGTCTATAGAAGCTAAATAACAAACTAAATTCGGGTTTAGGTCCTTTTTTTGTTTTCCCAAAACTCCGTCATTTATGCGCCAATTCGAAAAGTTAGTTTTGTTTTGGAAGAGCATACCTATTGTTCTTCAAATTTAAATTTGAAGTAAAGATACCAACCTAAAGGCGAAAAATTCATTAATGAGGATTACAGTCGATGATACTTAAAGATGACAAGGCAGCAGTTATCATTAGGAGATGATAAAAGGCTCTCTGGCACGAAGTTAGTCGATTGTGGTCGAAACGTTTTATTGGAACGAAGTTCCTTATCGCGCGTTGCGAAAGGGGGCTAGACGGAAAAAAAATGTAACGACACTTTTCGCGCCAAAAGTTGTAACGACACTTTTAATATTGAATTGACGTCATAGTGCTGGATACTCAACGTTAAATATAACAAACTGATTGCCAACGTCCATACCATGTTGAATACACCGGTTCTCGTCCGATCACCGAAGTTAAGCAACATCGGGCGGGGTTAGTACTTGGATGGGTGACCGCCTGGGAATACCACGTGATGTTGGCTTTTTGCGTTTATTTACAGAAAATATATTGTTTTAAAGTATATTTTGTAAAGTTTGATTATTTCTAAAATAATTTGAGTTTTTTTTTTGCACATTTTTATTAGTAGTAGCATAATATCATATATAAATATAAACTTCGTTCGATCCGGGTGTCCCTTGACACCTCCCAAGTTTTATTTAATGTGTTTTAAAATTTAAAATAAAATGGTACCTACACTACTAGCATTCTTCAATCATAAACTGTCTTGTAAAATTCACTATAGCTTGTGACTGCAGTGTGTGAATGTGAGCAAATAATTCATCGAAGATTTATTCATAGCTAACTTATCCAAACAAGAAATTTACATAACAAAAAATGAGACATAATTTATACTAAACACAAAAGCTCCATCTAAGAAAAACTCAAGCAAGTATAAGTATTACTCGAGCCGTCCCTGATACCCTCTTAGAAGTATTAAAATACGCAGAAAATTACGGAGACAATTTCTACCTTTTGTGTTTCGTCATCCGTCAAATGTATTTTCATATTTGAAGCATCCGAGGGTCCTATTGCTTTGTCAATCGCGTTCAGTCTTTTCGCATCATCTGTATTAATATTCATAAGTAAATTACTCTTTTTCTGTAAGGGTTCATTCGTATTAGGGATTCAGGGAAAATTATTTGTACAATACAAGCTGGGTTGGGTCGCGGAAAGTAATATCTATTAATGAAACATCATGGATGTCTTATAAGAGTCTCACAACAAAAATGTTCAAGTGAAATATAACAAAAAAATGGAATGTTTACATTAAAAGCTATGGAGAACTTAGTTATTTACGAAAGCTATTATTTTATAGATTTAACACCATTAAAAAGCTAATAACGAGTTAAAAAATTGTTTTGATTTTTATATGTATTTAGGTAAGTACTTATTTTAACATTTGAGAATTGCATTTCAAGTTAAATTAGGGAGAAATTGGAGAAGTGATCTTACGTTCATTAAAAGTAAGTAAAAGATTTCAGAAGTGTTCAACCGTGAGCTATTGTAAAATTGTTAATAAACTACTATTAATACTAATAAAACTATTGAAAAGAAAAACAAAAAACAATGTGAGTTTTTTTCTGAATATTAACTTCAAACGTATGTACCTATATTTAAAATTTTTTAACAAAATAAAAACCGACCTTAAGGTTCGACTTGATTTCTCTTGGATTCCATCATCAGATCTTAGTTTCCTTATCATAGTAGCACCGTTGGGATATCTCCTTTCCATTAAAAAATCATCAAAATCGGTTCATAAACGACGAGGTTATCTGCGAACACACATAAAAAATATATTTATTTATATATAAAAAAATTGAGAAACCTTATCTTTTTTTTAAAGTCGGTTAAAAAACACTAATGTTATACTCAATCCTTAATTATACTATTTGAAAAAAAGTTACGAGCATTTGCAAACCGTAAAACACCTATAAACACATTCAAATACTCATACACTCCAACGTCCTCTCATCTCCTGCGATCTCCATCTTACTCCACAAAAGTCCCCCTGATTGTACCTTTTCTTTTTCCTTTTATTTCCATATCTTTTCCTTTTATATCTTTCAGCCATGTTCCACCGGCGTCTCGGGTGATTGCTCTGTGTTTAAGTGGAACTCACAATAGGATGACATTTTCTTTTTGATACTTATTTGAGGGATACTGAAATACTTGTAAAAGAATATTCTTGAGAAGTAGCATAGCATTATATGTGAAACATACTTTTTAGTTTGAAATGGGGCTAGGAAAGATTAGATTTTAATATATACATATTTTCTTAACGTGATTGCTTTTGTTTTTTAATTAAATAAGAAGGTTGAACACCTTTTTACTTTAGTTTAAGATTCTTTCTAGTGCGTTCTACTATTCGCATCTAACTCCTGAAGTATAAATTAACGTCCGTAGTTTTTTGTATCTAAGGGTTCACATTGAATTTGACTGGTATGTTAGTTTAAGTCTTGATTTTGATTCCTACTCTGGGCAAACATGTAATAAGAAAATTCTGTCTGGTTGTAACCTTAGTATCATAAAACTCTGGCTACTCTTAAGTCACTTACTTATATCCTACAAAAGTGCCTAGCCCTGCCCAACTTAAGCAAGGCAACCCACTCATGAGTTGCTGGTTCAATGAGCCGTAGCAATCTCTGAGCATCAGCTCATCAGACTTATGTAACCATGTTTCTCCTTTAATATTTTTTTTAAATAACTTGCACCATTGCAATGTAAAGTTCGTTTAGCTTAGGACTTAAATAATGACCTCAACAATGTCCCGGACAATGTCCTCGACCGGAGTGATACCACGGCCTCACAGAATAACGGTGTGAAATAGTGCTTGCGCTGTGTTTCACCGAGTGAGTGAGGATACCGGAGGCCCATACCCCAATCACTTGTGACGCTTCTGGTGTTGCAGGTGTCCATGGGCGGCGATAATCTCTTACCATCTAACGATACGTGTGCTCGGTTGCCCGCCTATTCCATAATAAAAATAAAAAAAAACAAGGATTTGGTCATAAGAACAATATTCTACTCCAACACCTCTTGGCAAAATCTTAAATCCAAACAGACGAAAAAACAGCTGCCCATAAATATTCATCTTCAGTCTTAGGAAAAAGGTCTACACAAAAGCAGTCCAGCCTTGAAGTCATACTTGAAGTGGCAGAAGCCAGACGCTTTCGAAAACCTTCGGGAAACGGATCGAAAATAGACCAGAAAAAAATCGAGACATGTCTAGCGAAGTCTCAAGCGCTGAACTTTGGGACTAAAGCTCGTGTTACACCGAACTGTAAATTCGAAGAATACGATTTAATTAAATACCTTTGACAATTTTGTTTAATATTTATAGGAACTGTTTGCGAAAGTTTTCATTGTACATATTGTTTTAGAATTTGATTTAATGTTATGAGATTTTGAATTGACATGAAAAATCTGTTCTGTATTTTTGTCTAATATATCTGTAGAAATATAATTTATGTTTATCAGCGGATGCACGCCATAGACGGGCGCGTGTGCGAGATATATCAAATGATTATATTACTATTTAACGTAGAACTAATAATCCGTTTTAATCACAAGTTGCAAATTCTGTTGTCTTAAATTATTTTTGATTACATGAACATTGCACCTAAATATGGAATAATAAATTGAAACTGAACAAAAACACTTACACTTGATGTTTTGGGCTTGTTATACACACGTATAACAAGCCAAAGATAAGTGTAGTCAAGTAGAAGAAAAATTACCTCTATCATCGAAAAAATACAGTAATTTAATATAATAAAAATATCACGGACACTATCATATTTACTTCCCGTTACCGTGTTACACAACAGTGTGACATGCAACCAAAGCTTTGTTTCTCTCCACTCAGCGTGCCGTATCATTAACTCGAAGTGGATGAGGGATTTTTTGGTCTTTTTATTTGTTAATCTTTTCTTTTTATTTATAAGAAAGTGAGTGGTGTCACCGAGTGTCGAGTGGTGACGCTCGACGCGCTTAATATTCACTTATGATGAATTAAATGGGAAGCTTTTTCGTTGAAATTGTATTAACGGTGTTACTTAACAATGTTATCTATATATATAAAAGCGAAGTACCACTCACTTATTAATCACGAAATCTCAGAAACTTTAACACCTACTAACTTGAAATTTAGCAGGTAGGTTCCTTATAGGGTGTAGACATCCGCTAAGAACGGATTTTACGAAAGTCTACCCCTAAGGGGGTACAACGGGGGTTGGACGTTTGTATGAAAGTCCTTGAAGTTTAAAATGTATGCTCTATAGACGGTGTGGAGGTGTATTAATAATGTATCTTTAGAAATTAACCCCCTTTTGGGGTTAAAACTGGGGTTGGAAGTTTGTATGAAAGTCCTATGTTTTTGAAGTAAGAGACTTGAAATTTAAAATGTATGCTCTATAGATGGAGTGGAGGTGTACTAATAATTTATCTAGCTTTTTCGAATATAATTAAAAATTATTTGCAAATAACTAGCTCAACGCGTACGAAGTCGCAGGCGGCCGCTAGTATTCCTATATATAGTTCACAGTTAAAAGATATTTCTACAGTAGGTAGTATGTTAGTTTCTTCTGCGGTGTAAGGTAATTCTTCTGACTTTCGAAGATTCAGCTTTGCTATGATACAGCACTTTTGGCAAGTACAGCTGGGATACATATCTAATGAAACTAATTGATAATGATGGTTGTTTATTAAAAATCATATTTTGTATTCAACCTTTTCAATTCTCCCGCGGTTGTTATTGTAGCTTTATAAGATCAACTGCGGGTAATGCCACTAGGCAAAGCTAGTCAAAAAAGTAGCGTAAGTTACTCCTTATATCATCAGCTATCTGTAAATGAAAGTTTCGTCAAAATCGGTCCAACTGTGACCAACAGACAAAAATTTTAAAAATTGAAATTTTCATGTACCTGCGTACCGTATAAACTTGGTGCTGATGAAATGCATTTAGTGAAAAAGCTATTAATTTCAAATTACCAACAGACACTTAAATTTAATTTAGTTGTATAGATAAACTACTTTTCTACAGTTGAATAGTAAACAATTGTTGATTTTCACACACCTTTATTTAATGGTCAATAGCATCACCATTGTGTCGAAATGAATTCATTGTAATCGATTGGACACGCAAAATCATAGCACTGACATTCTTTCATTCATTCATTAATAACTAAAAGTATTACTTTGTACAAAAAAATTAACCCTTTCAACACCTGTTGTTCATGGGAATGAACATAATGGACTCATAGGGTCTCCGTCTTTTGTTTCATAGGAAATTGTATTTTTTTTTTTAATATTAGGCCAACTTTTTGAAATTCACATAGGTGTTTTAAGGTTTTGGTTTTCTCCCTTTCCTCACAGTGTCGGTATTCTTTATCTATGTATGGAACTTGGCCGTGAAGACAGTTCACCGCCTGTGTCTAACTTGGGCTGCATGTAGAGCAATGTGGGCCCTATTTCATCATCTCGTCTTATCCTAACATCACAACTACTGGTCCCTTGCTGCCCTCATCCAACGATTTCCTGCCATCAGGTCGTCGCATCATGCAGTGGGGGAATCTTTACCCAATGAAGACCATTGAATACAGATTCGATTTAATAAAGAAATAAGTAGGTATCAAATTGAAATAGTTTCATAGGTACCACCAACAACCAAGCAAAAATGTCTATACTAACATATATTTAGTATACCTAATCACTAGCCATCAATTCAATTGCAATTACTAAATAATCTTCAAATAGAAAAATATGCTGTCAATAGCAAAAATATTTTCAAATTTGGCTCTCAGTTCCAGAAAATATCACTTTCAAGCTTTCAAAACACCTACTTGTGTGGCAAACCTAGCAATATATCCACGTCAATTCTTAAGATACTAATGCAAATAAGGAGATATAATCAAAATTCGTAATAGGATATCGGAGGCATCAGAACACAAAAGCGAAATGATTCAACAAATAAATCATAAGATGTTTGTGATATCGTAATGAAATCGCACGAGCGAGGGACGGTTAAGGCGCTGATCTTCACAAAAAAAAGAATAAGCTTTAAACAGAAAGCTAAAAATTCATTCATGCATTTTAAACCTATAGAGTCAAGTATTTATTATGATTTGTCAAAATGCAATGGCAAAAGCCAACTGTAGACTGCGATATGGTGATAATGATGATGTTTGTGCAAAAGTCACGTAACATGGTAAAAAACATAAAAAATGGGAAATTCGACCACATATTACATACATCCTACTAATATTATAAACATGAAAGTTTGTAAATATGGATGGATGGATGGATGTTTGTTACTCTTTCACGCAAAAACTACTGAACGGATTTGAATGAAACTTTACAGTAATATAGCTTATATATCAGAATAACACATAGGCCAGTTTTTGCCGCGATAACCGATATACACGCGGGCGGAGCCGCAAGCAAAAACTAGTACATATATATTTCGATTTCCACATATCTATCAATCCCACTATTTAATTCCAAAATGACACACACGCAAGTAAAAATGTGACCCAACTGATTGTTTTCATAGAATTTTTATTTGATTGCACTACGTCAATATCAAAATTCTGCAAAAGATATAATCACGACAATATTCCCCTTAAAGAATCCCACCTTGAGAATAAAAAGAAAGATTTTAAAGCGACAAAAAAGTCTCAAAAATACGGGTGAAACTTCATAATTCGAGTCGCAAAAGGAATAAAGATAAAAAGACATCGCCATTGAGATTTCCCCCGTGTACACCATGCTTTTATTACTAACGTACCATCAGATAAGAGGGATGGGTATCGCAATATATGATTTTCTATAATAAACCTTAATTTTAATATAGAAACATTTATTTTACCTGTAATAGATTTTCTTATATTATTAGTACCTAACGAACATGCTATTTTTTCTCCGATTACGGGGAATAGAAGTAATAGTTTTGGCTATTGAATATATCAATGGTTTCGGCAGTCCATATATATGTTTCTATGTGCCACGGTAGCGCTTAAGCTACGGAACCGATTTTAATGAATAAATAATAATAAATAAAATAATAAATATTTCGGACATTTTAACACACAACGTCATCTAGTCCCAAGCTAAGCAGAGCTTGTGTTATTGGTACTAGACAACTGATATATATACATATACTTTTTTTTTATAAATACGTAGACATTATACATACATAACACCTAAACTCCGAAACAAATATTTGCAGATCATACAAACATTTGGTCCGACCCGGGAATCGAACCCGAGACCTCGAGCACAGCAGTCACATACGCTCGCACTGAGCCACAGAGGCAGTCAGAGGCAGAATGAGGTATCAACAGATTCGTAATAATGGATCAGGTCACATAGGCTTTAAAAATTTTTATCAACAGTTTTTAAGTAGTCGGATAATACTTTCTTAAATTTTTTCTTGTATCGCATTCGCTTAGACATTGGAAAGATAGCAAAGTAACTAACAAACACACCTTGTTTGCTATTACACTATACTAGGAGCACGCTATGATGGCCTTTTTGACACATTACAAAAGTGATGTGAAATGTCAATTAAAAAGGTTTAATTTTATGACTAACTGCACGTCACTATTGACAATAAAGAACAGCAAATTGCTCCTTCAAATGAAATTACTAATAATACGAAACTTCATGATTTGACAAACGTCAAACCGGCCATCATAGTGTGCTCCTAGTATAGTTTGGTTATTTATTGCTAGGCATGATGCTCTAGGGAAGGGATAGGTTCAGGTAACACTGAGAGCACACTCATACTTCTTTGACGGATGGACGTTAGCATCAGACAACGTAACTTGTAATATTTTATTTATTTTATTTATTTATTTATCTTTATTGCATACATATAATAACAAAAACATAAAAAGAGTTACAATAAAAATATAAATGTAACAATCGGCGGTCTTATCGCTCACGGCGATTTCTTCCAGACAACCTTAACACGGATATTAGGTATTTGAAATTTAACGGTAGTTTAATATATTTGTATTTGAAATATATTTGAAAATAATGATAAATAAATCATTCATACGGAAACACATACTTATACGCTTTACACATGTACACATACACTTACTTACATACACTCATATAATATATACATATATGAAAACATAAATACTCAAAAAAATAAAATATACGACTAAAATATGTTTATATTGACAAATAATAGTCTTTCACTAGTTTTTTAAAAATAGGCAAGGTTTTCGCTTGTCGGATTGTCACAGGCAAGTTGTTCCATAGTCTTGCAGCTTGCACGGTAAAAGACTTGTCTGCAAACTGAGTAGAATGTTTTGGCATTGCTAATATTAAATTCTCCGATGATCTCAGGTCTCTGCAATGTGTGTTGTTTAAGAACTGAAAACGTTCTTTGAGATATGGCGGTGTGTGAGGAAAAAACAGAATACTGTATAAAAGAGTAAGAATATGGAGATTCCGGCGAAGGCGTATTGGAAGCCACTTGAGTTTAGCACGATACCCAGAGATGTGGTCATATTTGCGTAATCCAAATATGAATCTGATACAGAGGTTTTGGAGTCGCTCAAGTTTATTCAGTTGGTCTTCGGTGAGATCCAGATAGCTGACATCGCCATAGTCAAGGATGGGAAGCAAAAGTGATTGTGCGAGTGCAATTTTAGTACTAGTGGGAAGAAAATTCCGTAGCCTTCGCAGAGATCCTGCAGCTGCAAATAGTTTGCGGCTGACTTCCTCAATTTGAGGGCCCCAGGATAGGTATCTATCCATACAGATCCCCAAGTTTTTCACTTTTTCACTATACGGAACAACGGAACCGTTGCAACAAATAACTGGAATCTGTTGAGAGTTTATTTTACAGATAAGCCTGGAGCTGCCCATTATAATGACTTGTGTCTTGCTCGGGTTCACACTAAGTCCATACTCCTCACTCCAGTGGCAATATTTGTAGTTTCATATAAAAATAAAAAATTGTGTAACTTAAGTTATAACATTTTAATTTCTGTTTTTGTTCAGTTCTGCTATTAAAATATATTTCATAATATTTTTCTCCAAGTCTCTTAAACTCCACGAGTTTTTAATATCCATTAAAATCTTGACACTTATTTGTAACAGTTGAACTCAGGGGTGAACACCATTTATGGATAAATATCGCACATATCTACGTCTCTACACACATCAAAACACAACATAAAAGGTGGGACATAACGTGTTGATACGGTAAATGGTTCCCTACACGATTTATTGTTAATAATAAGATGCGAAAGGCATTTGTTATGAAAATATTTTACACAGTCGGTCGCGTTAAATGTTTTATTAGGGGAGTATGTGGATTTTGTGTTATTTTCGCGTTTACGAAGTAAGCTGGTTATCAACCTGAGATTTGGACTGGAATAGAGTAAGAATTGTGAAGTGAAAACGTATTTAGGTGCAAAACAAAAATCATGGAACTCGCGTCATTGTCACCGAACGAAGAGCAAAGAGGTTCATTTCAGGTGAGCTTTTAAACAAATGCTTTTGAGCTTACACTTCTGTCGGCAGTCATCTCATGGCTGCTTTGTTTTCTTTTAATAATTTTTTTTTTTTATGTTTGGCTCTGCCAAAATCACTCTACTCTGCCTGATAGAAAGCATAAGCAGAATCCAAGAGTGGTGGTCAGCATACTCACTGCGAACGCAGACAATGCAACAATGCAGCATGGTGACCCACACCATGGCGGGCTAGTGATGCTTCTGCATCATTGGGCCTAGTATATAGTATAGTAGGCAAATTCCCAAAACCTTCTTTCTAAGGAGAGACCTATGTCCTGCAGTGGACTGTTAAAGGCTGTTGATGACCTATGTGGCGACTTTCACATAGAACGCAAAAAAAAACACACTACAGCGCTATCTACGGAAGATACGTCAAACTACGGAGTAACGGGAGAAATCAAGAAACAAGAAAAATCGCGCAATAGAAGTTCTCGCGCCGATTAACATACGACATTCCAACATCAACAGTTGAGTCGTGGCCCGCCAGGCATGATACCTCGCCCGCCAGGCATGATACCTCGCCTGATCGGAGGATCCTCTCTTAGTGTTGGAGGGACATGAAACCCGTTCCTCCATAGTCTAATTATGACAAAAGCTGATTTTCTACATAATAAATTTAATAATATTTCATAAACTGAAGTAGTTTATGAAATATTATACCGTTTATATCTATATATAGTTTATACCGTAACAAAAAAATAACGAACTCAAAAATAAAAATAGCTCAACCCCATTGGAACATTATTATAATCTGTGCAATAAAAACGATATTAAAGACTCACTTTTTTATAACGGGAGATGGAAAACGCGAATTTCATATCAGTTGTTAAAATAAAACGATGGATTTAGACGACTCTACGGCACGTGTGTGATATAAAATATATTGCAGTATATTATGTATAAAGCTATTAAATATATTTGTACATTTCGGACAAGTTATACGATGTATAGTAAATTCTTTTATTGACAACGCAAGAAAAAAACTTTTTTGACAATAATGTTTAATTTACAATTTATAATATCAATTTTGAGTGCATGGTTATATTGTGGATTTAAACTCCACAAATTGTTGTTCTGAGTCTGAGTGTTCTTCGTTCTCGTATGTTTCATAAGTCCCCCGCGACACAAGCTTTATTCCTAACGCGAAAATTATATTTAAAAAGAAGTCCTCCCTCCTTACATAAAAATTTTTAGTAGTTGATAGTAACTAAGTATTTAATTCCTATTATTTATCGTGGAATTAATCATAATAATGATTTGAATATTTATTCTTCATGAGAAACGAAGTTATTGTTGGCCTTAACTCATTACTTTGTCATAGGTATTTATTTCTAAAACATATATTTAAATAATACCATTATTTTATAAAAGCTTTTAAAAATGGATTTAAAATACTTTCGTAAAGTAATATTTTTGTTGATAGCCGTTTGCTCTTTGTAGCTATTTAAATAAGTTACCGAAAGGCTTGAATTGCAGAAAAATACTTTTACAGAACAGTCTGTAAAACAACTTTATGATAAAATTGCATATGTTTGTCTATGTACTGTATAAAATTTGTTATGGCTAAAACGATCTAATTTTTATTTAATTTCATGACCTTCCCAGCATAAGTACACTCTATGCCAATAAAATACAATCAGCAACATTAGTTTTTGTTTGTTCATTTCAAGGCGCCTCTCCACCACAATTGTTGGCAATTTCAGTGTTTCCAAATGTTTGCAACACTTCAAAAAATCGCCAACCATTGTTTCCATTGTGTCTACACCGAGTCGCCAACAATTTGAAAAACATTCGAACTAAGCGTCACCATAGAGCCAATAAATATTTGCAACAAGCGTATTCTTTTGACATTTACCGCCAAAAACGGCTTTAGTTCTCATAATATAATCTCTCCATAGATTCCAATCCATTACGTAAAAAAAGTAATTTACTTCAAAGCACAAACAATAGGAAACGAAATTAAATCCCCTATATTCAGCAGATCTGACTTAAGCACTTTATTTATTATTATTTCCTTACGAATGTAACCTATTTTATTGTACCTTTAACATTCGCAATACAAAGTTTACTGTTAACATAAACCAGGGTATAAAAGATTTGTTATAAAAATTAAACTCTTAAGAAATACACGACCTCCCCCTTATCGGTCGGTTGTTATACTGCGATATAATTCTGTTATTGTTCCATCCGCCATCTTGTAAACCATTTTGTTTTAAGATTCGAAATTTAAAAAGTTTTGTGAAACGGTTATAAAAAATATTTTAACGGTATCTCTTTTATTAGGGAGAAGCTCACAAATTATGTTTTATAAAATTATTATTTCTTTTTTAAGACCTATATAATTCCAGGAGCTTTGATATTTCTAATACTGAGTTTCTGATTATAATATCTAAATATTTCGACAGATTGTCAACTGTGATATACGGCCTACGCGCGTCAAATTGTCAACAATCCCTGATTGGTCGGTTTTACAGTAGGCAGTTCAATGGCCAACGAGTTAGGTTAGAACTTCTTTGATTCATCACAAAATTCATTTTATATAATTACAACAATTTTATATAACTAATTCTAATGCTGTGAGGTATTTTCAATATGAAATCAATTTAAAATCACAAAAATACTTGACATTAGGCAACAAACGAATTAACAAACAAATATGGCGGCGCGGGACATATTATGATGTTCAACCAATCAGCGCCCGACTTGCGATTTGTTGCATACCATTTCACAATCTTTTGAGTGTTTGCAATCTCGCGAGATAGATTACAATCTAACGGTTTTTACAATCTTACGGTGACATATACACGTCATATAGATTGGTATACGTGGTATGTTGGTTACCATGTCAAATACTTAACCGTCAACAATTTTAAATAAATACATTCCTCCCGGTTTTATGTGCGTTCTGAAGCATTAAACCATTTTAACTGCCCTCATTACATAAACACTTAATTTTACAACCATAACCAATTGAAATCATTAACGCCAACAATAAAAAAAACAAACGTCAAATAAGAAACTTTAAAACCTTTTTTGGATTTAAACTCATCACACCATTTTAACTGTCAATAAACGTGTTTTAACGATTTAAATTTTAAAAAGAGAATTAGTAATGACGTCATAAAGTCATTGGGTAACAATGACGTTAGTAATGACGGCGCGTGTGCACTAGTTAATGTAAGTACACATTTTTATGTCATACAATGATTAAGTTTTAAATTCTTCTTAAATTTGTGATAAATAAAGTAATAATAGGGTACTTAATGGTAATTGTGATTATTATAAGGATATAATTATATTCAATATGTATTTTAATACTTTTTCAGTGGAAGGATTGTAAATGACTTTAAATACGGATTTTTTTTTTAATTATTACTAAAATTGTTAATTTAGAAATGTAAAAAAAATCAAAATCTAAATTTAATTGGAGTCAGATCCTATTATTATTTTTTAAAATCCTGTGCCAAAAATTTCTCTAGCCAATTCACAACTATTTTCTGATCGCAAGCCTTCTCAACATTTGTCGATTTAGTTGAGTAGGTACTTACTTCCCTTTTTATATCCTAATCATAAACAATTAGATATTCATTCTTACTATTTTAGTAAAAATTGTATAATTTCATAATACGCAGCCATAGTGCTGCGAATAAGCTAAATCGATAAAATAAATTTCCTGACACATATTAATTTTACAGCAATATCAAAGCGAGTGACATAAATAAGATCATAACAGATAATATATTCCAATCTATAAACCGTTTATGGTACACAAAGATAGTTTATAGTGAATGAGATTTAAGTTTTATAGGTACTTCACTGATTTGTTTAGGGGAGGTGGCGGCATGGCTCTTCAAGTACACCGTTTTGGTGGATATTTATAGTCGATACTAAATATGTGAACAGTACTTTATATACACTGATATCGACTACATATGATTTCCTACAAACGATTTCTTTAGTGTATACGACACTAAGAAAATAGTAAGTTTGAAAATTTTATTGAAGTGGATTTGTGCACTATATTTTATAATTAATAGTTAAATACCAGATAATCGTCAGGAAAATATCATATTTTATTATCTATACTATCTTCTATACTAATATTATAAATGCGAAAGTTAGTAAGTATGGATGGATGGATGTTTGTTACTCTTTCACGCAAAAACTACTGAACGGATTTGGATGAGACTTTACAGTAATATAGCTTATACATCAGAATAACACATAGGCTACTATTTGCAGCGATAACCGACATATACGCGGGCGGAGCCGCGGGCAATAACTAGTTTAACATAAAACTTTGGTATTAGCTTTCTACATGTCGTATGAAATAACGTAAAATTAAGTTACTATCGTATGACAATTACTGTGTCAAGTGAATAGAAGAAGTTTCTTTTCCTTCGATTAGTTAAAGTTCACAAAAATTCTTAAATATGAATACATATGTATCTATTTCAATAGTTGAATCTGTCTCCTCAATAGTTAATTTTTACCAATAAAATGTTCCAAAATAGTTCAGACTAATACATTTCTCAACAAAAAGCTTCAATCTCACATTTTTAAAATAATAATACTATTAAAGCTGGAAAATCATAATTAAGATCATAAAAGGCTTCAAATTATATGTTAAAACCAAAAAAGCTCTTGACGTGAATAAAAATTTATTTATTCCAAAATGGCCCGCCAACAGACGACGACATTGGCCATCGAACAAAAACCCATAAACCACGATTAACTCCGTAAAATTAATATCATTGCAATGACCGATCTCTTGACATCCCCATGCTCAAACAAAATAAAAATACTGCGCGTCACATCTTTCATATTTTTTATTTGACATAATGTTCCCAAAAAAAAATTGGCGAACGCTCAATCAAGTAAGTACGTCGTTAAAAAACGCGTGTGTTACAATAATTTCGAGACCGAGTGTGCCCGCTTGACGTTTACGATGAAGCAAATAAATTAATGCCGATCATAAAATACATCGAAGTTATTCGTACAGTGTCGTGTCACTTCACTATCGAAAGCTTAAAAAGATGTTCGATTTTAAAACAGAAATATCATTGAAATTTCTTATTCTACATGAGGTTTCTTTTTTAATTTAGTTTTAATATAACCTGTAAAGTAAGGTTATTCATTTATTTTCCACTTACTCAGTACAAACACAAATTAATTACTTTAGGTCCTTGTATTTTCCTTTTTCTTTTCATAATCTGGTAGAATTTCGTCAATCTAGAGATTAGTGATTGTAGATAATTTGTAATTACGGCAATTCTTTTTTTTTCTTACAAAGAAAGTAAGATATTTTATTTGACGTGTTTTTTTTTTTATGGAATAGACCGGCAAACGAGCAGACGTATCGCCTGATGGTAAGCGATTACCGCCGCCCATGGACACCCGCAACACCAGAGGCGTCACAAGTGCGTTACCGGCCTTTGGGGGATGGGGGGGGGAGATAGGGGGAGGGGTTGGGATATGGGCCTCCGGTATCCTCACTCACTCGGTTTTCTGTGAGGCCGTGGTATCACTCCGGTCGAGCCGGCCCATTCATGCCGAAGCGTGGCTCTCCCACGGTGGTGTTATATATTTTCTAGAATCTATAATCAACTAGAAATATACAAACTAATTCTTAAGCTCTGTTTGAGAATTTCACTCGGACTGATATCCACAAAATATTTGGAAATTTAATAGGAGTAATATTTGTAGAATACGATAACTTTTTTGTTTTCTTATCTCGAATCGTAGCAATCATAATCATCAGCAATAGACTTAATGCGCCTATATTTTGATATCTAATTTATACTTTTTATTTCGTTGTTGATTTTAGGCATTAGACATTGTACATATCTATGTCTTTCATGGCATCATAAAGTTTATGATAAAAAAGATATTATGTTGTAAAACTTATGTTTACCTAAGCTGTATCCTTTCATAACGTTGTTTTTGGCTGAAATGAAGTGATATATTTGCAAAAGAAATGATCGATAAAAATAAAAACTATAAAAATGTACACCTTTAAAATCCAATACTCTGTCAAAAGAAGATTTAATGTTTTTGTAGACCCTGGTTCGGATTACATAAATAAGTCCAAATTCGATATGAAGATCGGGGCCAATCGAGGCCAAACGGACATTGGAAAGTGATTCTAATTTAGCCTCCAAAATTTATATCTATCGTATCCTATCGTATATATATATTATATAATATCGAAAGTGGAAAAAAAATGTATATACAACGCCAAACGAGGATCTCTAGCTAGGTGGTTCCTCTTTACGCAAAAAGCTACTTACATGCTATATTCAAATGAAAAATTGGATTGTTTTCTAGTAAAAAGTATCTTATCAGAGTATGAAAGAACCTCTTAAAATGTTATGTTATCCGTATCAGCTTAATCCAATACTATTAAAGATTTCACGACTGGACAATAAAAATTTTCAATGACGCCGTAGAAATGAGGTAGTAGACGTTTGACATTACAATTTAGTGTCGATTCCAAGCCGATGTATTAAGTCCGAATGACATTGTTGCTTTAATACATACTTTGTGTTTGTGGCAACCCTAGCACTTAGATTATAATAGAAACAAAACAACCTGTACATGACTATTTTATTTATTTATTAATTTAACGAAAATGTATTTCAGTCCACAAATTAGCCAAAAATCCATACTAATATTATACATTTAAAAGTGTCTCTGTCTGTCTCTTACGCCTTAACGGCTGAACCGGTGGACCGATTTCGATGGAATTTAGCATGGAGATACTTTGGTTCTTGAGGAAGGATATAGGCTACTCTTTCTAGTGAATACCGAGATACACGCTGGTGGAGCTGTGGGCAAAAGCTATACTAGCTTTAGTTTACTTAGCTAGTAAAGAATTTGTTTTGACAAGAAAAACAAGGAAATGGCTTTGCCGCCGTGGAGGCTCTCCAGACGGTCATCCTCGAGTGGGCAGGGCGGCAGCACGGGACCCTTTCCTTCCGACTGACGCAGGTCCTTTCCGGGCACGAATGCTTCGGGAAGTACCTGCACTCGGTCGCCAGGAGGGAATTGAGTCCCGCCTGCCACCACTGCGACTGCTGTGAGGACTCGGCCCAGCATACGCCGGCGGTTTGCCCCGCTTGGGCACCGCAGCGTCGGGCCCTCACTGCAGTTATCGGAGGAGATCTCTCGCTATCTGCCGTCATACGCTCCATGGCCGGTAGCGACAGCAGTTTTACCGCGGTCGCAACCTTCTGCGAAGATGTAATCTCGCAGAAGGAGGTGGCGGAGGATGATATGCACTCGGACCCAATACGCCGCCGGCGAACCGGGCGGAGGAGGCGCGCCTATCAGCGCCTAATGCCGCCCTGAGTATGGCCGTGGATGGTCGGGACGGGCTTTCCCCTCCATCCGCTCTAGTGGCCACCCGCCACTAGGAGGTGACGTACGTGTGTGCCGTACGTCGCCTAATCTGAGAGTCCAACAGCTGACGGTGCCCGCTTCAGTGCGGGCAAGCGCTGGGAGGGGTCCGGACGTGTTAATAACTGCAGTTCCCGGATTCCTCCCTTCACAGGCGCAGAGTGGCACACCGTGTGGTTTTAGTCGGTTCGAGTCCGACACACCGCCCCGCCGCAAGCCCCGGTGGGGTGACGGTCCGAGGGGATTTCGAGACGATAAAAAAAAAGAAAAGGTCCACTGATTGTGTCTTGTAGACTGAACCCTCGATACAGTCCATATTCATATTAGACACTCATCATTGCTAGAATTTTGATAGCGCGATACAGGATTTTTGCTTGCTACAAAGTAGTGTCAGTAGTCTACTCGTCTTCGCTAGATTGCGTTGTTTTTACTGTACAATACCTACCACTAATCATATTTTTTACGTATGTGCGAGGTTTAGTTTTTACACACTTGTAACACTTTACCGTGGGAGAGCCACGCTTCGGTATGCATGGGCCGGCTCGGCCGGAGTAATACCACGGCCTCACAGAAAACCGGTGTGATACAGCGCTTGCGCTTTGTTTCACCGACTGAGTTAGCATACCGGAGGACCATTCCCCAACCCCTCCCCCCATCCCCTTTCCAATCCCCCAAAGGCCGGCAACGCACTTATGACGCCTCTGGTGTTGCGGGTGTCCATGGGCGGCGGTAATCGCTTACCATCAGGCGTTACATCTGCTCGTTTGACCATTATTCCATATAAAAAAGGTAGTCCGTGTGGTGACGAATTAAGAATATGGAGTCTCACTGTGTACACATGTCATATTCTTCATACAAAACAAAAAAAAATGACAACACAAGAGTTGCCAACTTTTGTTTGGTGGAGACTCGGCTTTACAGAAACTTTTATCACCAACACGTGTTGACAACACAAAAGTTGACAACTTTTGTTCTGTGGAGACTCGGCTTTAGAAGTAACATAGGATACTTTTTATTAAATGCGAGCGATGCCGCGGGCGAAAGCTAGTTTAATATGAAGCACACTGTTCCCAAATCGATTGACATCAAAGCAAATGAAGCGAGTTTTATAGAAAACTTAAATAGTTTACACTTCATTAGACACCATAACTTAAATGTAACCATCTAAGTTTAAGTATTCGTATCGATATTGTCATCTCATTTACTGATATGAAATATTTTATATGAAAAGTTATTTGAAACGTTTGCTACATTGTTGGTTTATTCGTATACCGTTTTATAGTGTGATATGAAGATCTGAGTGAATCTTCAACTCGTATAAAGTGCGAATAAAAACAATAGTGTAGTATAAGTTATGTTACT
This sequence comes from Diaphora mendica, assembly GCA_949125395.1. Lineage (NCBI taxonomy): Eukaryota > Metazoa > Arthropoda > Insecta > Lepidoptera > Erebidae > Diaphora > Diaphora mendica. The sequence goes on along the minus strand of OX421331.1, from coordinate 3,620,738 downwards.
TGATACTAACTTATAAAGTTTAATAAGTATTATGTACGTACATGGAGTTTAGGCAGTGGCAGTAAGGATCTAAGGTTGAAAAATTAAGAGAAAAAAAATACAGATTTTCACATTATTTTATGATATTTTAGGGCAAACTCTAATTATAATAAATTAGATTAAAAAGCTTTTTAAAAACAAGCTTTTATTGGAATGCCTCGAGACGAATCAAACGAGTCCAAACTCCATGATTTTGCGACGTTTCATTACAGAGTTCCTATGGCCACCTTCCAGCTCCAGCATCAGATCAGTTAATCAGTTCCATGTCATTATAACATTGTACCGTCACGCTGTATACATATGCTTTCAAAATTTTTGTAAAATCGGTTGAAGATATTTTTTTTTTATGTTTGACCCTATCAAAATGACTCTACTCTGCCTGATGGAAAGCATATGCGGAATCCAAGAGTGGTGGTCACCATACTTACTGCGAATGCAGACAATACAGGATGGTGACCCAAACCATGGCGGGCTAGTGATGCTTCTTCATCATTGGGCCTCCTGTTTCGCATTCACAAACGAAACACGACAGCACGAACGCTGTCATTTTACGTAGATTTTCTGTGCGAGGGTAGTACCGCCCCGGTCGAGCCGGCCCGATCTTGCTCAAATCAGCGTGGTTCTACTACCTGGTAAACAAAAAAGAATCTGCTTCAAAATTGAGTTGCAAGATTCCACCCGAACATACAAGCATACATACATACATTCATTGCAACTTAATAAAAAGGTTGTAATTATATAATCTCACACAATTCATAATATATATGGTCAAGTGTGGTTCCAAACTAGGCAGCACCACTATGACAGCCAAACTGCTGATGAACATTTTTTTCATTATGATTGACTAAATGCTTGCATCGATATGCAGAATTATTTATTTTTCATTTTTGTCAAGTTTTAGTTGTAAAGAAGAGACCACAGAACTACTAGAAAAGCCTTTGACGTAATTTCGTAAGTAATCTTTTGTCGCCGGGACGCACACATAAACGATTAATAATATTATACACACATAACTAAGTCTATTCTAATTCGTCCAAGGGATTTAATGAATATAATATTAAACTACAACCTTATGCACTTGGCATTAAGTAGAGTTTTACGTGCAATTTTGTGTTTAGAGGTGGATCTTCGTCTTTATGACCCACCCACCGTAGAGATGTGGTCCTGTCGATTATAATAATTAAATTTGCTTAATTTCTATAAGAAATAGTTCTTACTTTTAAATATCGCTATACTATTTTTTATATGAAATTCACTGTCTTAGATATGGATTGAGTGAAATTGTACTAGTTTCTTATGTTAATATAAAAATAAGACATTTGTTTTGTCAAAACATAAGTACATATTGTACATCTAATTTTGGAGTTTGACTTTTCATACTTATCAACACGACACAACTTTCTATAGACGTAACACACATAATCTTAATAATTTTTCTGTAGAACCCTGTAATCAACAGTAAGAAGTTATTTTTATATCCTCACAAGATGTACATTTTCATATCTAAATTTAAATGCAAAAAACAATGTATAGACGTCGGACGGCCCGAAAATGTTAATCATCAAAATATGTTTTAAGTTTTAAAAGAAATATTTCTATCATTCCTATTCCATTTCATCAAAAAGCTTTCCAAAAAAAAAAATCATATTAAATTTTTTTTTGCAGTCGGTTAAAAATCATAATATAAAACAAATCAACTCTTTCTACTTAAGAAAAACACAAACCAATATCATCGACATCCACAATTTTGCGGTATCGATTGCATTATAAATATTTGGGCACACCCCTATGCCTTACACTAAATCTGTTCGGGTGAAATATATCGAAATATTCACGCAGGAAACGCAGTTCATTGCGTACTCTTGTGGAAACAATGTAGTTAGTAATCGAATTTAATACGCAATGTATGATTGTTTTATTGTTTTTTCCCGTTGAAAGTAAAATGCGAAAGCGACCGTTCAGTTAATGCCAGCAGACAAAATAGAGGTATTTGGACTTATTTCGCGGCGCGCCTGCCCCGCCTACATAACATTTCTACCTATATTTTTTGTTCTGTGGAAGAGACAAATACTCTTTTAAGGTAAATTCAGGCTGTTTGAATAACGTTTTTGAAGTTAAAACTGGAGATAAGTTATAGAAAACGACCGTTAGTCGTCTCTCCAGACTCAGAAGAACGTCCTTCTTCTGGGTTAGAGTCTAGCGAAAGGCAGTTAAAGAATTGCTAAACTTATCTTAGCTTTCTGTGACGTCAAGATATTATTCCGGTCGAAGTACGGAAGCTCTGCAATCGTGAAAAGAGACGGAAATGTGTAACAGGACGCAGGGGAAACGAGCCCTATTAGATTTGACCAATGGGAGCATGCGGTGCTAGAGTTGGAGAGATGCATTGAAGAAGGCATTTTTTTAAATTTAAAAGAAGTCAACTTTGAAGTATCCTGTTAATAATATTCGTCAAAAGTAAGACTTGTAATAAAAATATACTTAATAAAACCCATCTAAACACGGGAACAATCGTATTACAAGTAAGAGTCGCGCGAGCGTAATAATAATCCGAAAAAAAACTCTTTGAAAACGAACAATACAATGCTACGACACGACAAATCGGTTCAAAGGGAACGAAGCATATAATTTTCACTCGATACCATACCCGCTACTTGCAAATCCATTATGAATTTCAATAGAAAAGTAGACTTTAAAACATACAAGATTAAGTTCACTTTCTCTTGTGAGATATCCGAGGGTGTTATCAATAAGACTACTGGTATTACGTTCCAAGGAGAAAGGTAATTCAGACTTAAAATTGTGATACCCAAAGTTGAATTTCAATTGTTCGTTTTTGGTAATCCATCTGGTTATTTACAATGTCGCATAAGAAAGCTTTCGAGAAAGCAGTTGGGAATGAATTTTTATTTAATTTTCGAAATTCTTTTTTTGTTTAGTAAAAGGTATGGCGGTTCATTGATGTCTGGAAATTGGAAAGGGTGTGTTTATTTGCTTTTGCTTTATTAATAATTCTTAGTAGTCTTTTATTCTATATATTTATAGTACATTCTTTTACCGCCTTTTTACTTCATTATTAGAATATTAGGACCGAACACAGACGTCTTTAAAAGTAAGCAATTGAGAATGTTCTAATGCTTAGACATTTAGACGTACGTAGATATTTATCAAATTCAAATAATGTCAAATTTAGCTGAAATTGTTGTTTCAGCAAATACTAACAGAACAAATAAAGTCATTTGCCAAGAAAATCAATGTAATTCAAATATTCTTTTCAAGTACAAAGTATTTAAATTGTACGTATATTAATTAGAATCCTAATAAATGCAGAATAGTGTAACAAGTAATAAATTTTACCTTTAAAGCCATCCCTATGAAGAATTACTTTAAATTCTAATCTGAGACAAGCTTAATAAGGTAGAATATGTAATAACATTTTTATTTAGTTCTAATTCTGTCATTTAAATTTGAATATTTATTGTGACAGGGATAAGTATTAGAATCAATTGCACATCAAACAAGAGGGTGAACTCTCCATTCGTCGGCATTCCAATTTATTTATTTTATTTACTTCTTAAAATGTATGCGAATTCAAATGATTCTTCCCGATTGATGCTTTGTCGCTAGATTATCAGGTGGCTATATATCCGTCTTGTTTTTGACTGCAGTTTTTTTATATAGCTGTACTGCTCGCACTGGTTTGTAATAATGAAAGCAATTTGGTGTACCCGTATTCAATTTGGGAAAGCAAAATTAGGTATAATAAAATTATACAGATTTGTGCTAACGTTTTGAATCAACGTAAGAGGATTTTTTTTCTAATTTCACATGCAATAGGGTGTCTTTACCTGCAGTTTGTAATCTCTTTAAATTAGGGAGAAAAGTAAGCTATTGTTCGCGGTTTTGATCGCATTATGTACTCGTACTTATCGGGAGTAAATCTTGTATAAAACTGATTACATTATAAATGCGGCCTCGCCTATTCCTTTCTAAATTGTTTCTTTTTTACATGCCTTCTGTAAATAGCTTATTTGGTGTGGTTACAAAAATACATTTTTTGTTTTCAAGTTTAAGGTTTTTTTGAGGGAACTTTCATTCAACAGTGGTAGGTGATCGTGGTAGGTTGATTTAATTCGTTAAAACAATGTTATTGAGTATCATAACGTATACCACCGTTTTTAAGATAAAAGAGTCGTAGCCATTTTAAGCTTGTAAATAAAGAGGTCAAATTATTATTATTAAAGAATATTTCCTTATTTTCTCTCTAGTCGAGAACAAACATGAAAGTTAAATACAAAATTAACTTCTAATTACAAAAGAAGAACCTTACAACCTGTATCAATAAATCACTGCACACTCCAAAGAAAACAAAAGCCTACAAAGAATACGACCAGATATCCGCACACTTTAATGGTACCATAACATGTACTGCTACCCTACAATAAAAATGCCATTCGAATTATCCTCACAGTAAAATAGAGGAGTGTATCACTCACTTGAATTAGCATTAAGCTGTTTTAGACCATACGATACGTTCTTCTATTACTTTATTAGTATAATTTGCTTGTGTGAGTTAAGTCCTTTTGAAAAAATTAAACTAAGTAAAACTTGGGATATCCATATAAAAGTCTTGCACATATTCCATGATACGTGACATAGATATGATTCTAAGAATGGCAGGATCTTAGGATTTCTCAGCAATTGCACGTTCAACTACAGATATGGTCAAACTTAAACCAAATTAAGATATAAAAATTAATCCATAGTTATTTACTAATATTATAAATTGAAGGTAACTCTGTATGTCCGTCTGTCTGTCTGTTCTGCTTTCACGGCTAAACCGCTACACCGATTTTAATGTAAATTGAAATGGAGATACTTTTCTTCAGGAAGGACATAGGTTACTATTTACGTTGAATACCAACATGCCGGCAGGTGGGGCCACGGGCGAAAGCTAGTAATAAAATATTTACTAAAATAATCTGAACACACACACACTTAACACAAAATAAACTAAACAAGCTGAGGCACTATAATACTGTAGATTTCATCAGTTATTATTATTATTTATTTTTATTAATTATTTTTGTGTTTAGATAGTAGTTTTTTTCCTTTAATTTTAATTTAACTTTATTTAATTAATTTAATTTCTAGCACATGTAACCACATTTTTAAATATAATTAACACAATTGTAGTGATATGTGAGAGCGGTCCCTCCTAATACATGCATTTTTTGCTTAAAAGGAACTGAACTTCTGTTGTATCTCATTGTATATTTGTTAACGAATATAAACTATTTTGATTCTGATTTTTGAACCATAATACAAAACTCAATAATTAAGGTAGAACAATAATAGTAATATACCTTAATAATCTTGGCCCTTAACCTTAGTACCTTCTATAATATAATTCCAGTTCACTTTTATAAGCACATTAAACTGTGCTCTCATGATATTGATTCCGCGTTCCTGAACTTTCAGAGAAGGGACGCAACTACACTGAACTAATAACTATACTACAGCTAATAACTGCAGTAATTAAGACCATAAACCGTTATATCAACGTTATACAATTATTTACTAGTCAATATAATTCCTATGACCCTATATCCATAAACAGAAATAAATCTAATAGTTCACGAAACCATTAAACTCACTAATTATAGGAAGCGATATAGGTATTGTAAATAATTATAACTTCAATAAATGGATAAAATATTCGATCGTATCGGATCCAAGAAATCGTATCGGACGATCTAAATGTATTGTGTACTAAATTTTACAATTGCATTGTTTTATTAATATCTATCTATAAAAACTGATACCTACTTTATTTTTACGAAGTTTATATCTTTATGTGTTTCGCGAGCTTTATAAACATGCAAAGTTTATTATTTTGACTTTATTTTTTATTATTTTTAACATTATTGTATTGCGTAGAGTCTGGTGATTTCACATCTCACAAGACACTTGTACTTTAGCATAATATCAATGTAGTCTATATATATATATAAATGAATCGCCGAAATGTATGTGTGCATAACTTCCGATCGGCTGCACCAAATTTTTTTTTTTTATGTGTTCGTTATTGTTAGGACAAGGTTTGTGTACAAACAAAAAAAAATATAACGGGAAAAGTCATTTTTTTTGTCCGCGACTGTACATTGCCTGTGGGAAGCTGAGACAGATATGTAAATATGGCGGTACGAAGTTCGCCGGGTCAGCTTGTATTTATATGAAGGAAGATGTAAGAAAGAGGTGCACTGTTGCATTGTCTGCACTCGCAATGAGTATGGTGACCACCACTCTTGGATTCTGCTCATGTTTTCCACTTCAGGTAGGCTTCATAGTATCGCGCTCAATACCCGACAGAATGTATTGACTCTGTATGTGATTGTTATAAATATACATATCCTGCTAATCTATACTAATATTATAAAGCTGAAGAGTTTGTTTGTTTGTTTGTTTGAACGTACTAATCTTAGGAACCGCTGGTCGGAATTGAAAAATTCTTTCCGTGTTAGATAGCCCAAATTTGTCGAGGAAGGCTATGAGCTATATATTATCACGCTAAGACCAAAAGGAGCGGCGCATCAATGAAGAATGTTACAAAAACGGGGGCAAATTATTACACTACGGGCAATAGGAGACGTAAACGACGCAACGTTGCGTAGGTCAGCTAGTATCTATACTAATATTATAAACGCGAAAGTTTGTAAGTATGGATGGATGGATGTTTGTTACTCTTTCACGCAAAAACTACTGAACGGATTTGTATAAAACTTTACAGTAATATAGCTTATACATCAGAATAACACATAGGCTACTATTTGCCGCGATAACCGACATACACGCGGGCGGAACAGCGGGCAACAACTAGTACTAGATATAGGAGAATGTTGTAGAAGCATTGTATATAGTAGCTAATAATCAAAACAAAAATTACCTAAATATCGTTTTCTACCTTTAGTTTGATTGTAATGAATTGATTATTATAATAGAGAGAAAATTATATTAGTAAAAAGAGTGGTATTATAATTATTAATTATTTAATTATTATTACTTTGTAAAATTGGTAGAGTTTCACATAATGCACAGGGTCCAATAAACGACCCTAAAATTTTTCCATACCTCTTAGTAACACTCTCTATAAATTATGTTTTTAACTTCAATTATGTATTTAAAGGAATTTGAACAAGCCTATGCCCTTTCTATCACAACCTAAGCCGCCATAAAATTCAGTCATTAGCCAAATTGGTTAAAACTGTAGTCAGTTCGCGGTAAAAAAATAGTGACGCATCCATGAGGTGACCAATCATGTGCCGAGAAATTATCATTTCGAATTAATTCAAAATTGAACATTTATTAACGCGAATCAAGTCGTTTTCCTGGTTTAAAGCAACTTTCATTATTTAACACAATAATCAGCGGCTATTTCAAATGATTTTTCTATTATTTACAGACGGATGCACCTTCAGAAAAGATGGAAGAGGAGTCTGAAGGCTCGATATTTTCTTCAAGCATTCCCGCCAAGCTGTCCGGTTCCATTTGTACTGCGGTGCTGTTCGTGCTGGGATGGAAGCTGTTCTCAACCAAACGGTGAACGACCAAGTAAAGTAAAGAATGCTGTGAAGGCTACGGTATAGAAATGTGTTATTAGAATACATAATTTTTACTTTATTTTTTTTAAATTAAAAAAATATTGTTTATTTCTTTCGTGTACAATATGTAGAGAAAATATATTATACATACCATCATTAATATTCATTTACTTATATTTATTACAGTTATTTTATAAATGAATAAGTATTTCTGGGCTTTATTAAAAAACAATTGTAATAAATCTTCTGTAGTCTACTTCTAGAAGTAGATTTTCTTTTCAACCCGAGTAATCAGAATTCTTTCTTTAGCTAAAACATCGGTACATTTTCAAATATTCGTACGCGTACCGAATTCTAGTATACATGTTTAAAATACATTTAACGCAATAATTTTCAAACAATTTATTTCTAATAACTCGTTTCTATTGTTGTGTATAATTAATAAGCGTAGAAAGACTAAAGCAAGTTTTATTCACCGCACTACGCTTTTCAATTGTACATTTATTGGATTATTAATAATCCAGATTTTTGTAATAAGACGAAATAATACACGACTTTTTTCAAAAAATTGTGAATTTGTATATCGTCTTTCTATGCGCACATGTATATTTTATATTATAATGTAGTGTTTTCTAAAAAAAATGTTTGGTCCATGACAAAAATAGACATGCTGCTATAAAATTAAATAAAAAATGTGGTAGAAAATTTTTTCGACTGATTTTTATTTTCTGAGAGAATATACGATTCGAGTGTTGTATTATTATTAAATAAAAATATTTTTGTAAAGTGATGGTAATTACTTTTTTTAAAAGTTAAAAAAGTAGTGTAAGCACCGTTTTTATAAAAAAAAAACTCACATAAATAGTCATGCGATGAATAAAAACATTTAGCACAAAATTTTAATAAAAATGTTTCACGTCCTAAAAAGAATAAATGACGGTCGTGACATATAAAAATAAACATAATCTAATAAAAAGTAAGTCTTAAATTGAATTGTCAATTTACATTCCGCTTTCAATGTTGATATTATAGCCGTAGTTATAATTAATATGTATACATTTATTTATATAATACTGAATTCAGAAGAATGGACCAGCGATGTTATAGAAAAATAGATTTTATTTAAAACATGACAAAGTCCGTTTTCCCATAATTTGTTCCAAAGAGAGCAGCCTAAAAATTATTATCGATTGATCTCATTTTTTTTATTTTTTTGTGTATTGAAAATGTTTATTTTAACTATTTTAGTGTTAGATCATTGTAGGGTGAGTGCCAAGTTGTTTCAATGGAGATTTTATGAGATGGTATATTTTGATAATTTTAACTTTAATTAATCGTATAAAACTTAGTTTTAGTGATTGATGACCTGCCATGTCTTATCTTTCAGCAATTTCAGTTTTTTTTTCAGTTCAGTTAGTTAAACTGATCAAATTTTGCTACCAAGAACAGTATTCAGAACCTACTTTTCGTAATAAAATTAATTTGAAAATAAATCAAATTCAAATTTTTCAAAAACTTTATTTTTCAATCAAAGTTGATTAATAAATTATTGAAAAGTGGCATGGCATTATTTTATATATAATTTTAGCTTTATGAAATTGTATTGTACATACAAATACTCTGTTAGTTTGCTAGAAAGTAACTCGTAATATTAAGTTGTACCCGAGGCTTTGAAGGTTATTCATGTTTCCAAAAAAATCATTATGAAAATAAGATGAAATAATGACATAAAATCATAAAACGTGATGTGTTATTTCTATGTCATAATGTATGGGAACAAACTATTACTTTTGGGAGCAAATTGGTTGGTTTTTTTGAGAGCATGGTTTTTGATTTATTATATAAATTTATTTTTAAGCAATAAAATATATGGAAGAATGTGTTCAAATGTGATATGTATTTATTTAAGAAAACGATTAAAATAAAAAGAAGTTTTCCTAATGATCTCTTGGAAACTCTTATCTGCTATTATATTTTTTATATTTTTGCTGAAAAAAAAATCTTTGTTCTTCATTTTAAAACTACTCGGTACATGTTTAAGAATTTATTGGTCACACTAAGTACATACAACTTAAAAACACGAAAAATGCTAGAAATTTAAAAAAAAAAGAACTTTTTGTTCTTCAGCAAAAATATAAAATCAAGCAAAAAACGCATTTAAGAGTTTTGTACATAAATTAAAATTGGTATGCTTATTGCTCTTTTTATAAGAATATAATCTGTAGTGCAAAATTTTCGAAATTTCAATAGTAATAATGCTTAACATGAAAAAAGTGTGTATAAAATATGCAAAAATATTTTTATAATTAAAATGATTAAATTAATTATTAAAATAATTATCAACTTTTTACAAAATAATTAAAATTTATTCTCATTTTTCAAACATTAAAAATTATATTTTTGCAAGTTTTATACAGACTTTAAATAATCCGCTTACCGCTTATCACATTGTAATTGTAACAGTAATTAAATTAATCATAATGTTGAAATGTTAAGCAATATAATTTGTATTGTAATTACTCATAGTTTTGTAAGGATAATCTCATTACCGAGTCTTTTTTTAAAACAATTGCAGACAAAAATGAGCATAAAAAATTTCCATGGAAATTACATTTTTGTTTTATAGGTTATTTTAGTAAAATGTGTGATTTACACTGTGTATAAAATGGCCTGTATATTTTAGCTAGTTTAAGATTTATTATAATACTTTTTTTTAGTATAAGGCACTTTTATTTAGCATGTTTATGTGTAACAGTCATTCGGTCTTACCATTTGACTTACGTAATTTAGTTTGTATGTCTTTCAGATCAACTGCCAATATTATATCCGTGTTTTGATATTACTTTATTTGAAAATATACTTTTTATAAAATATTTGTATGCTTTTATTAATCATCATTCAGTCATATTTATTTCAAGTCAAACACTACTTCTATTTTCGTGGTTTTAAAAAGCAATTTTCTATAACTTTTCCCTTCTTTATTTTTCTTATTTTCTTGAAAGAAAACCGTTAACAGCAGAAGTAGAACATTTTACAGTAAGATATATTCATACGCTTACGCATATGACTGCCTCGGTGGTCTAGCGGTTGACGTATGCGACTGCCGATCAAGAGTTCTCGGGTTCGATTCCCGGGTAGGACCAAATGTTTGTATGATCTGCAAATATTTGTTTCGGAGTTTGGGTATTTTTCTATGTATAATATGCATGTATGTATTAACAAAAAAAAGTATGTATGTATTTATATCAGTTATCTAGTACCCATAACACAAGCTCTGCTTAGTTTGGGACTAGATGGCGTTGCGTGTTATGTCCGAATATTTATTATTTATATAGCCTATAGCCTTCCTCGATAAATGGACTATCCAACACTGGAAGAATTTTTCAAATCGGACGAGTAGTTCCTGAGATTAGCGCGTACAAACAAACAAACAATCTCTGCAGCTTTATAATATTAGTATAGATTATTATATTATTATTTATATCCCGAAGTGGTAAGCAGAAACATAACGTATCGATCCACAAATACCACAGTTTTTCTATAGCTTTGTAGCGAGGTGCAAAAAAATTATATGGGTAAGAACATGATGGTGATGATGACTTTAAAGCTAAGAAGGTGGTATAATGTAATTGTACTTAAGAAAAACACTGAGGCAAAAAATACCAAGAAGGCATACATTTAATACTTCATAAGAAAGCTTAAAGCACTATAGCGAAAAAAGTAAATAAAATAGTAAATTAACAAGAGTGCAAAGTTGCTTTTTAACCGCGTGCTCAATTTTGATGACCGAGCAAGCAAGGGATTCTAAAATTTAATCACGAGCGCAGCAAGTGATTCAAAAATTAGAATCTTGAGCGTCAGCGAGGGAATCAAAAGAGCATGAGGTGAAAAATCTTTGCACTCGAGTGCAACACGTAACTTTTCATTCCACCTCAGCGAGGAAATGACTATTAATGACGTGAAAAGAAAATGGCGCTGGCAAAGCAAATAAAAAAAAGGACACCAAGAAGATTCTGAGTCTGAGTTTTTAACAAATAAAAAGAAATTGTATGATAAATTCGACACCATGGAGGTAGAAGTAAATAGGTTTAATGATGTTTTGACTTCACAAGCTTAGTGCACATGATGTTCTAAATTCAAATTTACTTTATCCTCTAGCGAATAAAAACGGATTTTGCACTCAGATATCGAAGGGCAAAAATACTCTTTACAAGCTGGTGGGATGAAAATACTCTTTACGAGCTGGTGGGATGAAAAATAAATTTTGCTTTTGGTGTGTTCGTAGTTACTGAAAAACTCGACTCAGATGATGTCTGGTTTCACCATTACATATAGCATTTTTTTAAATTTCAAATTTTAGGAAAGATAATAATGTGGTCATCAAAAGACCAACTCAAATGGATAATAGGTCTTACGAAAGACAATCCCCAGAATCACACAGTGAAAATTATGGAGACTTTCACACACCGCGATATAATTTGAGACCGAGGTATGAGGATAATACTAATATATTTTTTTACTCTAGAGACATAGCAACTAGGCCCACGCCAGAATTTTTCCAGAGGATTCGGCAACAGGAATTGAAGGATATGGAGACTGGTGGTGAATCCAGAGATAAAAACCAATTCCACCAAATATGTGGAACTCGTACCTTCTCAAGTACGAGGCCAGGGGGTTATGTGTAGTCAGTGGACTTATGTACCTGAAATTTGGGAAATAACAACACTTCTAAACGTATTATACGCTTTTACTGCAAGATAAGAATTTACAATATCAGAATACAATTATTTATATTATGTCACTGCTAGTAGGTCTTGACTCCACAACCCCTGCAGTCTATCTTCTCTTCAGCATTCCAAAAAATCAAACTTTCAAATTATATAAATCAATTTTTGGAACATTTGCTTCAAAAAGGAGTTTTCATGTGCTAGTCGCACAATTCGACGCAGAGGTTGATGATGAGGGCTTAAAACACACACTAATCTAATATAAGTATAGCATGCTTGCGTGTGCATTTTTTAATGGTAGTAGATCAAAACCTTGTTAACTAGCCTATGTCCAGCAAAGACATTCTCGTATTTAAGGCTATTACAATATTAAAATTGACTTTTAAAAATTAATTAACCCCCGACGCAAAAGTGGTGTTATAAGTTTGACGTGTCTGTCTGTCTGTGGCACCGTAGCTCGCGAACGGATGAAGCGATTTCAATTTAGTTTTTTTTGTATAAAAGGCGAGTGTTTTTAGACATGTTTCATGAAAATCGGTTGAGTCGTTTAAAAGTTATGTGGGGAGGAATAACCGAATGTCTGCAAAAATATAATTGGCGTATGATTACTCGATTAAGTGCTTGAGTAGGGGGTTTTATAAATTTTTGATTTTAGCTTGTTAACCTTTGTTAACATAAGCTTTTTAGGTAGTACTAGTAACTTCTTGTTCTCTTCTTGTCTCTACCATGTTGGTAACTTTAAACTTCATGGATTTTCGGCTTAGAAGTCCTTTTACGAAGTCAAAAGGTTAATATTTTGGGCAGTCTATGTATGTTTGTATGTTCCACCGTAGCGTCTAAACTACTGAATCGATTTTAATGAATCAGGTGTCAATACCTATTGCCCGTAGCGTAACAAATTTCCCCGTTTTTGAAACATTCTTCATAGGTGCTCCGCTCCTATTGGTTTTAGCATGATGATATATAGCCTTTCTTGATAAATGTACTATCCAACACTGAAAGAATTTTTCAAATCGGACCAGAGGTTCCTGAGATTAGCGCGTTCAAACAAACAAACTCTTCAGGCCTATAATATAAGTATAGATTTCTAAGTTTGAGTTTTGAGTTCTATCGACATTAAACTAGCCCATTTTAAAAACTACATAACACAATCTAAAGTTGCACTTATAAAACTTGTGTGTCTAAGCACCATCCATCTAAGTTTATCCTCTAACTTAGAAAACATTATCCGGTAGAGTTGCGGTTAACTTAATGCGGTCAGTTAAACTTGATGTATTTCACTTAGATCCAACTTAGAGAGCTTTATGGCTTCAATAAAAGTTAGATTTTAAAGTTACCTTGTTTATTATTCTTTATGTATGTAATATTGAAAAATGGATGGCTTTTGAACCATTAAATTGTTGTAGGTATCGTTAGTTATTTCGCACTTAAGCTCGTTTTGGGCGAAAAAAAGCATACGGTACTGCACAGTCATCTTGATTGTGCTTAACACTTGGAGTCTGCTAGAGTTATTAGGTTTTTGTCTAGGTAAGGAGTACTAAATTTATGAGTTAGCTATGCATCACTCTCGTCTCTTACCACCTTTATATAGTTATAAGCCTGGCAAAGTAACTCTACTTTATCGAGCACGAGCAGTATCCAAGAGTAGTGGTCACCATACTCATTGTGAATGCAGACAGTGAAACAGTGACCCCACACTACGGTGGCCTATTGAGAGCCTTCTGCATTATTGTGCCTCCGGTCCACACTCACCATTGAAACACGACAGCGCGAATGCTGTCATTTAGGGTTGGTCTTCTGTGAGTTTATTTCCGTTCTTCCAATTCCCAGCTGATTTTGAGTTGATTCGGGCAGGCAATGTTGATGAGTCGAAAATGTTTCTTTCAAGATTACTGTTCATTTTTAACCGACTTCAAAAAAGGAGGAGGTTATCAATTTTTTTATATTTTTAACTTTCGACTGGTTGAACCGATTTTGATAATTCTATTTTATTTGAATGCTCGTGCTTCCCGTGTGGTCCCAATTTGGTACAGTTCTTGAAGTTGGATTTTTCTTTTTGTTGAAAATTGTGATTATCTAGTATTTGAATGTTGAACAAATATACACTAAACACATGTGATCGAAGTTTTATTTTCATAACGGTCATAATCTTTTCTTTAAAACAAACAAAGACTTATTTAAATGGCACTAAAACATTATGCTTGATTCTGCTCTAAAAATAAAAATCATTGTTTGAATTTGGGACTAATTTGGGAAACATTCGACTAATTGATGTTAGAACTATTACGGCAATTTATTGAGTCGCGGTGGAATGTCTTGTATGCTAGTATTTGGGGTCGTTTTGAGAAAATAATTACCACCATTATTGTTTTGTTGAATAATAACTTACTTCGAGATATATGTTTAGTAGATCTCGAAGTAAGTTATTTTTCAACAAAACAATAATGGTGGTAATTTTTTTCTCCATGTTTAGTAGATAATTATAGTAATTTTGGTTTTAGTAACAGTAGTTACTAAATAGTGAGATGACATACAAATTCTTTTGACTTACCACTAGGTTAGTAAATACTAGAATCTAGTTGATTCATAGCAGTGTTGCGACTTCCATATCCAGCGTCAACAGATATATACTACAGCGCTATCTACCGCAAATACTGAACTACGGAGTAATGTACTACACGAAGAAACTACCAATCCTGAATCGCGCAATAGAAGGTCTCACGCCGATTACCATATATACAACATCAGTTGGCCCACCAGGCATGATCACCTTGCCTGGTCGGAGGTTCCTCCCTTTGTGATGGAGGAACACGACACCCGTTCCTCCACAGCAGCAAAAGCACATAGCAGCCCAGCTTACGGACTACTAAGCTAGAGGGCATGGATTCGATTCGCACCTATGACAAATAATTGTATAACGTGAACTATCATCTGTTCTGTGTCTATGTAAAATTTATCTATATTATCGAAGTGTGAATATAGAAATATATTGAGCATTTTCATCAGCAGTCAGATTTTAGATCATATTTGGTATATTTCCAGTGGTTTTGATTCTCTTTTTTAAGGAAATATAAATTGCGAAAACCTTAAATTTTTGGTTTAGTTAGTAGGTTTGTAAGGTACCCTCGTGCGCGAGCCAACTCGCACTTGCCCGCTTTTTTAATATAAGACAACATTAGGCATTAGGAATATAGAACCTGTGTCGCGGGGGACTTAAGAACATACATTCACCGTGGAAGAGCCAGGCTTCGGCATGAATGGGCCGGCTCCGGTGTAACCGGTGTAAATTAGTGCTTGCGCTGTGTTTCACCGAGTGTGTGAGGATACCGGAGGCCCATACCCCAACCCCTCCCCACACCCCTCCTCCCCATCCCCCAAAGGCTGGCAACGCACTTGTGATGCCTCTGGTGTTGCGGGTGTCTATGGGCGGCGGTAATCGCTTACCATCAGGCGATACGTCTGTTCGTTTGCCCGACTATTCAATAAAAAAATACATGAAACAGAGACAAAGAACACCCAGACTCAGAACAAACTTTAGACTTTAACCACTAGGCAGTGGTGGTTTCGATTTTTTCCATGGCCTAACCAAATATCCTGCTGGCGTGAGTGTTGCACCTCGGGTCGTTAATCTTGACTAATAGCGGTTAAGCAACACGAAGGCTTTGGCTCGAATGCCGCCTGTATGAACAGGCTGACTCAAAACTATGGCCATTTCTTGAAAAGGGCAACCCGGATCTAATGTACATGGACTTAAACTTAATAGACACCGCTTTGCTATGTTTCCGTATTTATTCCCAGAGTGACTCTTAGGAATTGCCAGCACCTTCTAGCTTTAAAGTTCGGCGTGTAAAATATCTATAAAATATATATTTAGAAAAAAATATGCGATCTTGTATAGGTCTGGGTAAGCTTAGCTAATATTATTGCCTAGCTAAATATTTTGCCTTTCAAGTAAGTATCAAGCATACAACTAATTTGGCGAAAAAATAATCCTCACTGCCAACGACCTTTTGTAACCTCGTGCTTTAAGCCCAAGCCCAAGGCTCATGCAAGTGTATTGGACTTTATAAAGTCATATCACTTTAATAAAGAATAAAACACCTTAAAAGAGATATCACACGAAATATTGTCTTACAGTTTAAATGTCAAATGCAAATAACATTCGCTTTGCGCCATCTAGTGGAAATTTAAAGAACTACAAAAGCACCAAGTACTCGTATACCACGGAGCAAGAAAACAAAGAAATAAACTTTAGTATATGTGAGTTAAAGTCAAATTTAAATAATCTTTAAAGATCTTCAATTGTTTCTTACCTATATTGAATCGGTGTTTTTACATTCGTTAGATATACATACTACACACATCAAAAGTGTCTAGGGATCAACATATGTGTCTAGGGATCAACATATATTTTTGCAATAACTTTTCTCCTGATTGATATTAATTAAAATTTTCTTTAAGGATTCATCAAATAAAGTGTTTTCGTTTGTCACAGTAACGATAAACCAAGTCACCTTTGCATTAATAAAGAAATTTGCCATTTTCCTAATAAAAGGATTTTTGACATTTGAACCACTAACGTTAAAGTTCGAAAAAAAGACTGAAATAACAGTTTTCTTTAAAATTTTATTAGGTAACTTAAACAATTAATAATCCGTGTTTCTACCGCGAACACTAACACAAGAACATCGGTTTGGCATACTCAAAATGAGTTCATCCAAATCACGCTGTGGAATGGCCGCCCATGTTCGTTGCAACAACAAAAAAAGGTCTTCTTGCGACTGGATACCCTCCATATTCGGCAGAGCTCTTCTCTGTAGCATATCCCATGCATGCTCAATCGGGTTCAAGTCTGGCGACTGAGCAGGCCAGGGCCAAAGCCACATCTCAATCTCAAGAAATCCGCATAAAAACGCTTGATCCCTAGACACTTTTGATGTGTGTAAGTTAAAAATATTTTTCTAACAGTTTAAATTTTGACGTTCCATTACAGTTTTATTAAGCGTACCGTAAACTCTAATTATACTCGTAAAGTACTAGAAAAAGAAAAAAGTTTATTCATATAAGATATAATTTTCTAAGCATTTGGGTTGTTAAGAATAAGAAAAAATATTATTATTATTTTTTTAAAAGACAACTCCCGCATTAGGAATAAACATCTCCGAGACCCAGAGAGTGAACTGAATTCGAAGGTTGAACTAGTTGTCAGTACATTTGAGCACACTGACTTCCCAATAACGATTGTCATATTCGTGTTCATGACAACCGGGACCGACGGCGTAACGTGCTCTCCGAGGCACAGGCGGGAAACACCGCCATCTTCCATATTCTGGGCTGCTATTAGAATTTCTTGTAAGAAAACTACAACAGCAGTTCGATCAAAGTAAGTAAATTACATGATAAGGATATACCCTTGAATAAAAAAAAAATATCATAACTATTCATAAATGACGTAGTTCTGAAGGGAAAAAGTATATAGTATCCCGTAGTATCCCGTAGTAGTAGTAGGCCCGTTCGTGCTGAAATCAGCGTGGCTCTACTACCTACTATAGTAGAGCCACGCTGATTTCAGCACGAACGGGCCGGCTCGACCGGGGCGGTACTACCCTCGCACAGAAAATCAACGTAAAATGACAGCGTTCGTGCTGTCGTGTTTCGTTGGTGAGTGCGAGACCGGAGGCCCAATTAGTCTAGTCAACAAGTTCCATACTTGTTGACTAGACTAAAAGATGCACACGCATCACTAGGCCGCCATAGTGTGGGTCGCCATACTGCTTTGTTGTATTCGTAATGAGTATGGTGGCCACCACTCGTGGATTCTGCTTATGCTTTCCATCAGGCAGAGTAAAGTCATTTTGGCAGGCCAAACATAAAAAATAAAAAAAAAATGTGTAAAGGTACAAAACAAATACAATCGAATTTAAAAACTCCTACTTCTTTTTAAATTCGGCAAACATTGTGTCATCGTGGGAAAGACAATTTATTTTGAATATATTTAAATAAACAGGTAATTTCTTAAACGTGTTGATTGAAATCAATCGATGGATTAAAATAACTTTACACATCGTGAACAATGCAAGGGTTGGATGTTCATAGACAAGCTATGCGCAAGCGCATAATCGAGAGGTTATTAGAGATTTAGTTTGTATTATTTTGATCATAAGGACCAAAGACAACCAGTTGTCTAAGATAACATTTATAGAGTGTTTTCGTGCATTGTAATGACGGATTTTTTTGTGTGAGAATTATTTTTAAGATGCAGAGCCACGCTGATTTCAACATGAACAGACCGGCTCGACCGATACTACCCTCGCACAGAAAATCAACGTAAAATGACAGCGTTCGTGCTGTCGTGTTTCGTTGGTGAGTGCGAGACCGGAGGCCCAATGAAGCAGAAGCATCACACGGCCGCCATAGTGTGGGTCACCATGCTGCAATGTTGCATTGTATGCATTTGCAATGAGTATGGTGACCACCACTCTTGGATTCTGTTTTTGCTTTCCATCTTTTTTTTTATTTATTTTTTATGTTTGGCCCTGCCAAAATGACTCTACTCTGCTTGATGGAAAGCATAAGCAGAATCCAAGAGTGGTGGTCACCATACTGCGAAGAATAGAGTCATTTTGGCAGCCCCATAAATATAAAAATAAAAGTCAATTAGCTATACCAATATATAAATAACAATACCAAGTATAAAATTAATGAAGAAAAAACCATTAGGTTTTACACTTTTTGGGGCAATGGAGCTATGAATGTTCGCGACGTACGTAGCTAGGGCTACCCATCAAATTTTCATCAATTTAGAACACATAGAGGTCAAACATCACATCACACTAATAAAAAAGGCGAAAGTTTTTGTGTATGTTTGTTACTTCTTCACGCAAAACCTACTGGACGGATTTGGATAAAACTTTACAGTAATATAGCTTATACATCAGAATAACACATAGGCTACTATTTGCCGCGATAACCGACATGCACGCGGGCGGAGTCGCGGGCAACAGCTAGTCGTTTTATAAAAATAATAATGAAAATGAATGAAATGAAATAATATTTATTTTGGCAACAAAAAAAATACACGATTAAAAAACTATATACGGTACCAAAAATAATAATATGTAAATGTTTTTTCATAGTTTCAAGATAACTTGATACGTGATATAAGTACACCATTGGAGCAGGCTTCGTTCGTACGATATTTTCTGAAAATAACCAATACTGTATGGTTTTATTCGTGAATCCAGCATTTCGAAGAGTCACTTTATTGTACACTACACCTTGTTGAGGTATCACCTGGTGGTAATACACACTTCAGCCTACTGCTGTCCACGGCTGAACGAAGTCCTCCTCCAAAGAGCGCCAACAATCCTGGTCAGCAAGCATCCATCCGCTGCCAGCCCGCATCCATCCTAGCAGCTAGCTATTTTCTTCAAGTCGTCAGACCATCGTGCTGCAAATCGTCTTCTCTCTCTCTCTCATTATATTCAAATAGCCGAATTTAATTGTTAGTGATCCTGAATTCAGAAGTCATAGGTTCGATTCTGTTCTAGACTTTTTTTTATTTCGGACATCTGGGGGACATCACTTCCCCATTCATCATCATTCACTTAGTTTGGGACTTAGTCCCAAACTAAGTAAAACTTGTACTTTGGGTACTAGAAAAGTGATATAAATACATACATACTTTTTTTTGTAAATTCATAGGTACATAGTTATTTATTTATTAGCTTAAATTTCCTTACTACATTAAGTGTTTATATATCTTAACATTATACATATTTTAAATTATCTATTTTTGTTTCATATATGGATACTATATTGATTTATATTTATATAAGTGTTAGATGTAAGGACCGCCTTTTGCGGTATAAGCCTCCTCCAAACATTGTCAAGTGGCTCCATCTTGTGCTAGTCTGGACCACAGGTGGCCCGTAGTTCCTTTTTTTTATGTTTGGAGGGTTATCGTCTACAACCCCCGCGGTGACGAACCGTTCTGGGGGAGGTTTTTGTAGGTTTAATTGTTTCTTCTTCATAGGTTTAGTTAATTTCGAGGGTGCGGCATTAATAATTGTTTGAAGTGGCTTTCTTAGTAGCTATTCATGGCACTGCAGAGGCGTTTCGTCTACTTCTTTAAAGGATGATGTGTAACTGTTTTGTTTATTCACGAAATATTCCATAGAGCTTTGCCTGGTACCCTGTTTATTTGGTAGTATTTTGTTTTTCTTAAGTACCTGTTGTTTTATTGAATCTCTATGGGGGTTCAAGCCTTGGTGTGGCGATGTTATATCTAATACTCTCTTTTTGTTCCCATTATCAGTTATTTCGTTCCTTTTTATTTTTGTTGGTTCTCGTATTATTTATTTTATTTATTTTACAACTTTATGCACAAAATGTACAATGGCGGACTTAATACCATAGGCATTCTCTAACAGTCTACCTTCAGGTGGTGCGGAAATGAATGTAAGGGTGCACTATACTTTGATAACTTAATTTGAAATAGACAAAAAATAACTAAAAATAAGTAATACGATAT
Organism: Diaphora mendica; assembly: GCA_949125395.1. Lineage (NCBI taxonomy): Eukaryota > Metazoa > Arthropoda > Insecta > Lepidoptera > Erebidae > Diaphora > Diaphora mendica. The sequence continues at coordinate 3,599,838 of OX421331.1, read as the reverse complement.
ATCTAAGCATACATACAAAAATACTTACATACACATACATACATACATATATACTTACACACATAAAACATATATATACATACATACTAAAATAGTATCAAATTTGTGACAATTCTGCTAAGTTTTGGATGAGGAGAGCTCGTACTTTGGCCTTGAACGAATCACGAGTGGGTGCTATTCTGATTTCCTTGGGAAGAGCATTCCAGAGAAGAACAGATTGAATTAGGAAGGAAGAATGAACGCATGCAGGAGTGTGGGAGGGGCATGATAGAAGGAGGTTATTTGTGGAGCGGAGGGTTCGGTCATGATTAGAACCCAGTAACTGGAAGGAGGAAGTCAGGTAGGTAGGCGAGTTAGGAGAGTTGATAATAGAGTAGAGAGTCGTTAAAGCGCGCAGATGGCGACGCTGACGAATGGGGAGCCAATTTAATTTGAGACGAAACGAGGAAATATGATCATATTTACGAAGATTAAAAACGAATCGAATGCAGTTGTTCAGACGTCGGTCGTATTTGTTGAGGAGATCTGCATTCAGGTCGTAGTAGCACACATCACCATAATCAAAGATGGGTAGAATTAGGGTTTGCACCAACATCGTTTTAGTCTCAGGAGGTAGAAAGTTTTTGAGCCGGTATAACGCCCTAAGGGTTCCTGTAACTTTCTGACTCACACTAGTGACCTGGGTTTGCCAACTAAGGTTATTATCGATAAACAAGCCCAAATCCTTCACCGAAGAGCTTAGAGGAATGATTAATCCATTAAATAATATAGATGGCAGTGTAGCTGGATCTAGCCTTCTGGTCATACGTTGACTGCCCAAGATGATAGCCTGGCACTTTGTAGGGTTCACTATCAAACCGAACCTATCAGACCAACCACTGATAGTATCTAAGTCGTGGTTTATCATAGCAATAGCCTCCGTTATATTCTCTACAGCAGCATGATAATATAGTTGTAAGTCATCGGCATAAAGATGGTACGCACACTGAAGATTTTGAGTGATAAGATTAATAAAAATAGAAAATAACAGAGGAGAGAGAATACCGCCTTGGGGGACACCTGAGTTAAGGTCACACCATAAGGAGGTGGATTCATCGACACGGACGGACTGCTGGCGCCCCCGAAGATATGAAGAGAACCATTCCAGTTCATCAGGTGATATCATATAATACGAGAGGATAGACAGGAGGACATCGTGACTGACGGTGTTAAAAGCATTTGAGAAATCAATCAAAGCCAATACGGTAACTTTGGAGTTCTCAATTGCCGTCCGAACGTCACCGGTCACCTTCAGGAGGGCGGAAGTTGTGCTGTGCCCAGGTCTGAAGCCTGATTGAAAAGGGCTTAGTAAGTTATTGCGATACATGAACCGTGATAACTGTTGGTGGACACACGTCTCAAGGACTTTGGATAAGAAGGGAAGTATGGAGATTGGGCGGAAGTGATTTATAAGGGTAGGATTAGAAACTTTGGGGATGGGTATAACAAAAGCATTACGCCACAGTGATGGGAAAGTATATGAATCCAGTGAAAAATTCACTATATGCGTAATGGCGGGAAGAAGATGATCAAGGATAGGGGTGATCATGCGACGGTTAATGTTATCACTACCCATTGCGTTGGACTTAAGGGATAGGATTATCTTTTTGATATCATCTGGAGAAACTGGAGAAAATTGAAAGAAATCAATATTGGGGCGAGGTAAGTCATCCAGGTACCCAAGAGTACGACACTTTGTTTGGTGATCAAATTGGGGAAGAGAGGTGAAATGTCGATTAATATCATCCAAGTCAAAGGTCGTTGGGGAGTTAGATTTCCCAGATTTACCAATACCCAGAGTGCCAAGAAACTTCCAGATATGGGAAGCAGAGACACAATTAAGACCATTGATAATGTGGCAGCGTTTAGCATCACGCACCACCCGATTACACCGATTCCTTTCAACCCTGTAAAGAGACCAGTTGGTATCGTTCCTGTTTTTTCGAAATTTTCGAAACGCTTTGTCTCTGCGTCGCATTGCCTCGCGAACATTCACTGACATCCAGGGGGCTGGGGAGCGTTTAATTCTTACTTTTTTGATTGGAGCATTTTGATCGTAGAGGTCAATCGCTAAAGAATTAAAAATTTGTACCTTATCATCTACTGTATGCGCCTCGAGCAGAGGCTTCCAATTTAACGTTGAGGCTTCACTGCGTAGTTTATCTTCATTCATCCGTCCAAAACAACGAATATGGCGAAACTGAGGATGGGGCTTAGGAGGTTTCAAGGCATAGGATAGATAGATAAGGTCATGTTGTGAAAAACCAGGGGCCTGGTGCTGGCCATAACTGCGGACAAAGGAAGGAGATGAGGTGAGGATGAGGTCTAGCCAGGTGTCGGGTCCAGTAATATTGTGATGTGTGGCGGACAGTGGTAGCACCTGCAAACTAGATGATTCAACGACCTGGAGGATTCAATTATCAATTTGTCGTAACGTATATAGGCTACATTCCCGGCTTGTTTCTCTTTTTCTAATTCTTTTTGCAGATTTTTCCTTATTTCTAGGACTTTAGGCGGAAAATCTTCTTTTATATAATCTTTTTCTGTTTTCATGTTCTTTTTATTTTTTAATATAGTAATTTTCCTGCCGTAAGTAGACAAGGTTACAACAATAGGCCTTGTTTTATTTTCGACAAATTTACCCATTCGCCGGACCATCTGCAGTTCCATCAGATTACATTCAATATTTAATTCATCTTTTAATGTTTTTACAATCAGTTCTTCTAATTCGCCATATGATTTCTCTCCTTCATTTATCCCAAAAAATATAATATTCCTCTCTCTACTTTGTTTTTCTATATTAGAAACCCTTTTCTCAAAATCTACGTTAATTTCTTTTAGTATATTTAATTTATCCTGCATCAAGTTAAATTTTTCATTGATGTTTTCGTTAATTTTCGTTGTGATTCTGTTTTCGAGCTTCTGCAGTGATTCAATAGAATCTTTTTTAATATCAGCTCTAAATTCTTTTAGTAATTTCTCTAGTTCCGACATTTTAATTTTTGTTTCACGAACCTTGGTGATATATTTCTAGTGTTATAGGAGCTTGGTAGTGACTAGTGGTAATCGATCGATACCTTCGGTGTTTGTTAAGTATTTCTACAGTAAAACCACAGATGGCAGAACATACATTGGTTTGTAACAAGACTCATGTTGTGGTACTGCTGTTTAAGTAGTTCAGTGGTGAAAATGTAGATGTCGGCACCAGTAATGTAATTTTGCTAAATTTCTGTAGGTATTATAAAGTTGAGTTTTTAGGTTATAATTATGATTCTTAGCTTTTTATATTGTCGACCACAGAATTGCACTATTATTAAATTTTTAGCCTGCACTATTCAGAGTAGCAGTTCCTAATTCTGATTTGAGATATGTCTCGGTGTATTTGGTTAAAAACAAACTACACTCCACCGTCTGTTATTTGTCCATTTTTCACTTTTGTTTGATATTCTTATACAGTTTTTATTGTATGTAACACAGTCATCACTGAGCACTTGCAATTTTTTTAGTTTCTGATCGATCTTTCACAGTTTTTCCGCTTTTTTCACTTTAAAATCGAGGAATTCAAAATGGATGGTTGTTTGCTTCGCCGCGCCCTCCGAACCCAGGTACATATTACGCACATAAAACACTTAAAGTCTGAAACAAATATTTGATGATCATACAAACATTTGGTCCGATTCCTGAATCGAACCCGAGACCGTAAGCAAGCATACGCTACCACCGGAGCAGTATAAGCCCCATCATTTTGTTGTGTAATTTATTTAAAACACTTATATCAACAGACCAAGTATGTGTATTTATTATCGAAAACACATAGTCATACACTAATAGTAACAGCTCAGCAATATTGAACATTGCATAATTTTGTAGCTGCATGCAAATCATCCATTTCAATACAAATTGACTATCAAAAACTTTTTCATTGTTAAAAATGTGTGAAAATAACAACCCCTAAGGATTTAATGATGATCGAGAACCCCAATATTAATATTATCGGTGATCGCCGATCGCGTCTATATGCAAATAACGAAACAGAAATTTGAATTTCAAATAATACTTATTTTTCACGTACGGTAACTAATAGTGTGTGCCACTGAGATTTTTTATTCAAAATTTTGCAGTTATGCTGTTTTGCGGGATGGCCATATTGCATATTGTTGTTCAATCGTGTTTACCGCTTGTCACTTAGTGACGGCCTTCATTCATAGTGAGGTAATTAATCTTTTTTTTCTTTTACGATTTGGTTAAATTTGCGTATTGTCGACAACTGAGTTGTATACAATCAATCAATCACTATTTAAATAAATTAAAAATAAAGTGACTTTGTATTAGGTATGTATATTTTATCGCATTTATTTCATTTAATATTAAATATATTAAAAACATTATTCTCTAGTGTTAAGTTTCTTGTTTATTTCATTTTTGTAATAGTTTTTTATGTCTCGGCGTTGGGCCAAATAAACGATTATTCTATTCTATTCTTCTAACGCACATTGTATTTCATGGGATCCATACTGTAGTGTAGAACTGCAAACTTCTTGAAATACGCCGAAAATAATGAAAAAGTATAAAAACTGTGAAACTTATTTATTCTCGAAATAAATAACACCTGTTTGATTAATCTTTAATTGGTCGCACCCGTTTCAATAATATTTTTATTTTTATCGAAAAAGGCATCCTACTGATATTCAATGTCTTACACAAATTAAATACTCCTTCTGAAAACAATCTACTGCATAAATTAACCATTTCCATGTCTATATATAACCAAGTCTAATCACTCTGCGAGCTAATGGCATGCTCTCCAATAACAGCATACATTGCGTTAATCGATGTTCAATTATCTGGAGCAGATGCGTTATGGCACTCAATATGTGTCAAACGTAGCAATTTGATCGAGTTTACTACATTTTGTGAATTACTAAGTGCAGTGTAATCATAGTATTGGTAGATCATATGTACAGGGTGTTATAGAATGGTGAGTCAGTGACGTAACTAGCTTCTATGCGTTTAATGCTCACATCATCACATCACATCAGCTGTCATTGCCTACTGGCTTCAGAAAGGAGGTTTAGATCGCGTTTTTATAGGGCGTGTTTAAAATTTATGTTTTCTCTGTTTTCAGTAGTTGCTTCCTAAGTCACCTCTTATGACACTTATGAAACGAATAAGGGTGGTGATATTATGGAGTATCACCACCCTTATTCGTATATTCACTTACACATATATCCGTATTGTGGTGGATAGAGATTATGGAATCTCAATCCACCACAATACTTATATACGTCTTAGCAAGCTTCTTTAATTGCGACCCACCAATGTTTTTGAAAAATAAGTAAGTTTTGTCTACATCCCTCCCACGTTGGTTTCGTTGTTTCTGCGTCCAACAGTGTCTTCGCACTGTACACACCGTTAGCATTTTTCTACTGGACAGATCAAACTCGAGGGTCGTATAAGTAAACCCAAAGGATATCGTAAGTTCCTTAAAAGTTCTAGTAAGGTTTTATTATGGAGATCTTGTTTTACAACTGCATTTCAAACTTGAAATTGGTCAGTAATGCAAATATTTCGTATGATATAAACGAGTCAATTGATATTTAACTTTACGGATGTTCATGATAACCGGACTTTGCCGAAATCGATAATAGAAATCGAATTCAAAAACTAATCGAGATGAAAATTTTACTAACACACGCCAGATACAAATTAGAATTAGATATACACGTTGCTTGCTCCTTCTGTAAATTAGATCATAAACCATTAATACCATGATTAAATAACCTTCCCTTATAACACCATCATTTAATCGAGCGCAAAACCAACAAAGACGTATCAAGTTAACCAAAGCGACGAAACCAACTAAAACAAAACAAAACACCCAGACATGGTATTTCAAAAATGTTGATGACAATACCTATACAGCTATGACAAAATCCTCATTTCATACCTTCGACAATAAAGAACAAAATAAAAACCAAAAAAATATATATTTACGCATCGTAAAAACCACAATACGAGTTTTATTTGCCCCACACGGGGTCCCGTATGCAAAATTGGTACGAAATTGAAAAACAAATTCTGTTACATATTGCTTTTTTAACTCGACGACTGCAGCGGAGACCTATTCTAAAACTGTTGTTTGTGTTTTTCATTTTATGTTAAATAGGAATTTTAGAATTCGAAATAAATTGTTTTTTAGGTTTTGTGAATACATCAAATCAAGTTGTGTAGAGCTACTGTTCTAGATCTCATTAATCCATCGTAGTACACTGCTGAACGAAGACCTCCCCCAAGAAAAGTAAGCTATCCTGGTCTTGGGCAGTCTTGAGTCCTGGTCTCGCTTAAAATGGTCGATCTATCGTGTCGCAGAATGTTCTGCACCGTGCTTTCAAAATTAACAGATAACTTTACGAGTAACCTAATTTCAAATAGTTATTAATCATTTAATATACACACATACATCTCACGAAAATCAACTAAGACAATAATTTGGAAATGAAATAACCCATCTATTTTCAAGGTTAGATTTAAAACAATAACAAAAATGTGATTGTTAATAATTATATTTTTCGTAAGAACAATAAAAAATAATTAAAAATATCAACCAGAATAGGCATCTATTTGAATGAAAGGGTTGTGTCCACCGCGTCTCGTATTACATCATTATACCGCATTATATGCAGAACGGCATGTTTTATTTTTTGTGATTGTGCCCCGACAGCATTGTGACCAACGAGATATTATTATTTTTATTTCATGAAATCAGCTTAGAAGCAGACAAATTGCATTTAGGCTGATTTCGAATTTCGTGTAATTATTGATTCGGAATGACACCAACCGACACACGTATGATATACATAGGTACATTGTTTTGATTCTGAATACTTAAACAATAAGAACATCTATAAACTATTCTTGTATATATATATGTAATATCTTATATATAAAATTCTCGTGTCACAATGTTAGTTACCATACTCCTCTGAAACGGCTGGACCGATTTTTATGAAATTTGGTGTGCATATCGGGTAGGTATGAGAATCGACCAACATCTATTTATTATACCAATTTTTTTTTATGGCAATACAACGTTTGCCGGATCAGCTAGTACATATATATATTATCTAAATCTCGGAAGGGGCTCCAACGATTTTCATGTAATTTAGCATGCAAGGGTTTCGCGGATGATAAATCGATCTAGCTAGGATTCATTTTTAGAAAATTTATGAAAAAACAAATTTTAACAAAAAAAACCGACTTCAATCTGGACCAAATTGAAATGGGACGACACGGGAAGCACCAGCTTTCAAATAAAAAAAGTCGATTCACCCAGTCGAAAGTTATGAGGTAACAAAGATTAAAAAAAAACAAGCAAAGCTCTATCATACAAGTACCTACTTATTATATAAATAAAGTAAATTAATACTTAATAGTTTATTTTGTAGACTATTTACAAATTACGCCGTATTGTTGCTTGTATTATATGTTACTGCTAGTGTTTCCAAAATGCTAACAATATTTTTTATTGGTCAGAAGAATTCCACGGGAAATACTTGGCGAAAAAGTGATTAGAAAAATTAAGTTTCAGTATAGGCTAATTATAATAATAATTATTAATATAGGCTGATGATGATGATAGGCTAATTATATCTCACCTACTTTTAATGAGAGGAAAGGTATACTTTCACCAGTTGCTCAGGAAATGGTCAATAGCTATCTATTATATAACACTATTTGATAAACATCTTCAGCAGATCGCAGTCCACTGCTGAACATATTGCCTCTCTAATTGCAAGCCACTTGGTTCGATCCTCGGCTTCTCGCAACCAGCTTCTGCCAGCCGTCTTGCACAGATCATCATTCTGATAAACGTTACTGATATAAGTATGTGTATACTTTACATATATATGATTATATCTAAGACATGAGGCACCCAAATCTGTAGTCATTTGATAGATAAGACCTTATCAATATATTATAGGTGGTTAAACTGGTCCTAATATTTAAAAGAAAAAGTACAGCTATGGAAAAGGTTAACAACAAATTATTTTGAGGGTGTATCAACACGCAGATCTTTGCATTTTGCATGATATTGGAAATAACATTATGCTTTAAATTGATTCAAACACTTTGTTTCTTTTTTGCTTTTCAAATGAACACCTAAATGTATTTTGTCGTAAAACAACAGATCTTATTATCTTAAACAGTTAAATGGTACCAGCACCACACACAATACGACATCTAATAACTGTACGCAAAAGTCCTTTACATGCAGCATAGTTAGAATATTCAGTACCCAGTCAGTCTATCCTAAATTCTACCTGCCATATGAGTAGAAATTCCTAATGCATTACAAAACCAATCACATCAAACGTCTATCCACTGTAATCATATCCTAAACAGTATTAGCATCGTACAGTGCATATTACGTGCCACTACTGCACCGATAACGCGACGCTGTCATATCGATGCAGTGCCGTGTCGTGCAATTGGTAGAATCAATCATGACGTGCAGACATTCACGTCTAATATCACTTAAACACGCTGCTCGGTACAAATGGGAAGCCTTAATAATGTTCATTTAGGAACATAGAGTATGTAATCCCTTATTTCACGATGCAGACTATCCACTCAAATGAATTTATACTCATAAGTCATTTTAATCTCGTTCTCGTTCCGTGTTTGTTTGGATGTGGCCGACAATAGATTCAAGTAAGTAACTTCTTTTCTAAGGACAACCCTATTTCCACCTGTGGAATATTAAAAGGCATTGGGTTGGAGCAATAAATGTGTCTTAAATATGTCTAACATTTTTAAAACGCCTAAGTTCGATGGAACATGTACCGTTATAATATGTGCAATACCATTAGAAATCTGTAAATTGGTCTATGGTTTGTGCGTTGTAAATCATGACTATGGTGTGATTACATATGTATTGTATACCTACACTAGTATTAATTTAAGATTATTATATTACATAGATTTAGGTACGTCTCTAACTATGACGTCTTTAATGCACAAGTCATATGATTTTTTTTCAAGTCTTAAACTACTCGAGAATTCCCTAAATTTATAAAATTATGAATTCCACTTATGAAATTTCATATTCTTATAAAATTTACAAGATTAGATTTTGAACGACAAACTTTAATTATATCAATGGTTCGGTAAATTAAACCTACGCGTCAGTGTCTTCTGAATCTGAATGTCGTTGATCTATGAGATGTAAAATCATCCCTCGATTGTCTACAGCGGCTGGACATTCAATATCAATGCAAATGTCTCGCTTCCTATGGGGCACATACAGATACGTATTGTATAGATATTTGTGGATATAATTGGAACCAAATAAGAATGAAAATACAAAAGAGCGATTGTAATATTGAAAACGTTGTATCTATACACGCTTTAGGTATGAATCCTCATGGTCATCTAGCAATATGTAAAACACCAAGACTCGGGTCAATAGTTTTTGAATCACATACATTTGTGGCCTTATTTATGTGGAATTAAAGTCATTGTTTTTATAGCTAGCTGTCAAAATGACTCTCCACTGCCTGATGGTAAGAATGCATAAAATTCAAGAATGATGGCTACTGGTGACCCCCACTGTAGTGGCTAAGAGAAATGATTTTTCATGCACCGCTTAAATGATATGGGATTGAAAAACGTGAGCTGCTAGACACCGGTATTGATCTCAAGGTTTAACTGCTCGGTAAATTAAGGAAAACAATTTAATTCGAGATCGTATGTCAACTACTGTGAGTCAGTGATAACAGAAAAAAAAGAAAAAAAAAGTGACTTCTAACCAAGCCTACAGTGTACTAGTTGAGTGATCTGAAAAGTGGGGAGGTGAAGGCACGAATACTTTTTGGTAGAGAGCGCTCACACCTGTATTTTCATGGCGTTAATCTCGACCGGACTCTCAAAATCCCATCGAGATATCCTAGTGTTATTAGACCTTCACAGCCATCAACTAGTTTATTAGATTATGAAGTTTTTAATTAGATTCGCTTCAAAATTACTATACACAAAGAACTCCCTAAATGAAATATAATAATTAATCTACAAGATCGACCATTAGCCCATTACACGCATCACTATACAAAACGATAATGAAAATTAAAATACATTCAACTCCTGCGCATAGCGTAAAATAGCAGCCAATAAAGGTGCGGTCTACATACACCATTACTTTGTAAAAACCATAAAAAGGGCTAATTCATTGACACGTGTCAAAAATATTTAATCATTTCTACTTAGTCATTGATTGTGGGAATTTTTTAACGGTAAAGGGGGATCAAGGTGGAGATTAACTGTCTCGATGGGTGGTCATTAGGAGTAAAGCAGAGGGTAGGATGGATTTTTTTGTGAGTGACTTCGCAAATAACAAAACACTTCATTCAAGGTTCTTCAATTCAAGGCAATCTTTTATTACTGTCTTTGCAAGCTAATAAATTTTCAGTATGTGTTAACATTTTTCTGTATTTCATAGTTAATTTTTTTTTGTATGAGACTGCCAAATTGACTATTCTGTCTACGGGACAGAGTCCAAGCATAGTGGTCACCATACCCATTGCGAATGCAGACCATGCAACAGTGCAGCATGGTAACATACACTATGATGGCCTATTGAGATGCTTCTGCGGCATAGGACCTCCGATCTCGTAGGTTTACCCTTTAGGTACGGAGCCCTAAAACAGAGTACATTAGATTTCTATTCGAATTGCTTAGATTAGATTCTCTACTTCTCTATAAGATATCTCCATCCCGCAGAAGACAGCCAGGAACCATAGATAAATCACTTCTGTCTATCATTCTGATTATTTACTAAAATAATGGTTTTGCCTAAAATGTTACGGTTCCTATCATAATTGTTGTTAAGAGTAAGTTGTATAAGAATCTAGCACTCGATGACTACTAAGTGTTTATTTATTTAGTTATATAAAAAAATAAACAATCCTGGTATATAAACACCCACAACCGCAACCCCTATCTATTACAAATCCCATATTTTCTAATAATACACACAAAAAAACGTAATCAAATCGCTAATGATGGGCTTTATCTTTAGCTTATAATGATGCAGGGGTGACAGTTATCGTGGTAAGTGTGTGAGCAGTGGAATGCTCGTAGAGTCATGTTGAGGATGACGTGGATCGAACCGTCGGCCAGGGAGACCTGTAGAAACGGTGGTGCCGCTGGCCGCCCGCGGCATAGAGAGGGGCCCAACCGCGGCTAACCACCCTGGGAGGCTGCCCCGTCAGGTCGCGCATAATCCACGGAGTGGCTCGTCGTGCCGGTTGGTGACCGGACGGTGGGACCAGGCGACCACTTCCGGGAGGGTATGGGAGCCCTTCCGTCCGACGGTTCGGTCACCGTCATGCCTCACTATTGTATGGCGACACAGCATTCCGAGCCTCAGTATTACACTGCCACGATGACTGTCACGCCTTTTACGCCCCCACTTCCCTCCCTCACTTTTAAATCATGGCAGTAAGAAAAAGGAATAAGCGTTCAACAGCGGCACGCCATCCTCCCACCAACCCGCTTTTTGAGGTGGAGTTCACTAACATCCGTGGACTCCATGCAAACCTCAACGCCGTCCACCAGCATCTTGAGACGGCTCGGCCGGCCATGCTTTTCCTAACGGAGACACAAATACGCCGCCCTGCCGACACGACATATCTTCACTACCCCGGCTACGTGCTTGAGGAGTGCTTCCTCGCGAAGGCTGGGGTATGTCTTTTCGTTAGGGCGGATGTTTGTTGTCACCGATTACGCTGCCTTGAGGACCCATCCTTCTCCACTATTTGGCTACACGTGGATATTGGCTCTATGAGCCGAATCTACGTATGCCTATACCGATCCCATTCTGGAGACTCCGAGACAACTCGACTTTTTGATCATCTCAGTCAGGCAGCGGACAAAGCGCAGGAACAGTTTCCGACCGCCGAACTGGTGTTTCTGGGAGACTTTAATGCCCACCATGAGTCCTGGTTGGGATCTTCCAGAACAGACCACGCGGGTCGGACTGTCCACGCATTCGCTCTCACGCATGACCTCACCCAGTTGGTACTCCAGCCCACCAGGATACCAGATATAGTGAGTCAAGCGCCTTCCTTGCTGGACCTTCTGCTGACGAGTCACCCAGTGCAGTACAGTGTATCGGTGCTCGCCCCTCTGGGATCCTCCGATCACTGCCTGGTATCCACCACGGTGCCTCTAGTTGCCCCCCCACGACCCGTGGCAGCTAAGAGACGGTTATGGCACTACTCGTCAGCAGACTGGGATGGAATGCGGGACTATTTCGCATCCATCCCGTGGGCACAACGCTGCTTTAAATATGGAGATCTGACGCAAAGTGCGGCCGCCGTGGCTGGCGAAATCACTCTAGGAATGGAATACTATATTCCCTACAGTGAGGTCGCCAGCGCAACTACCCGGCCCTGGTTCAATCGCGAATGCGCTCAAGCTGTTGCCCAAAAGCAATCGGCGTACCGCGCATGGACCAGGGCCCGCGCTCACGGCCACCCCGACGTGGATCGACTAAAAGCAGCGTTTAACAAAGCCACCAGGGAATGCAAGAAGGCTTACCTAACAGCGGATGCCCAGCGCATTGCACGACTTGGCCAAGAACTCGTCGCATACCCTACGGGTAGCCGAAAGTTCTGGCGATTGGCTAAAGCCGTGCAGTCCAACTTCTGCCAGGCCTCGCTACCACCGCTGAAATATCCTGACGGATCACTTGCCCACCAGCCGCAGGAGAAAGCGAAACTGCTTGTAGATCTCTTTGCGGCTAACTCCCGAATCGATGACCGTGGCATGCACCCGCCTACCATTCCGGCCTGCGACGCTACAATGCGGGATATTCGCATCCGGCTGAGTGATGTCCGAGCGGAGCTTCGGTCACTCGACGTCCGGAAAGCTAGTGGACCCGACGGTATCCCAGCGGTGGTTCTTAAGAACTGCGCACCAGAGTTGTCTCCGGTATTGACGCGCCTGTATCGCCTGTCATATTCCTCGGGAACTGTTCCGGATGCCTGGAGAGAGGCGAATGTTCAACCCATCCCCAAAAAGGGCGACCGCTCCAACCCAGCCAACTACCGCCCGATAACTGTCACCCCCATTATCTGCAAAGTGTTCGAGCGGATCATCAATAAACAATTGATCCACTACCTGGAGGATCACTCCCTACTTAATGATCGGCAATATGGTTTTAGACCGAAACGATCCACGGGTGATCTTCTAGCGTACGTCACACACCTTTGGAGTGAGGCTATTGACAGGCACGGAGAATCTTTGGCCATCAGCCTCGACATGGCCAAGGCCTTTGATAGGGTTTGGCACCGTTCGCTTCTCTCCAAACTGCCGGCCTTCGGCCTGCCCCCCAAACTTTGCAACTGGGTTGCCGCATTCCTGCACCAGCGCCGCATCAGAGTCCTTTGCGACGGTGCGGCCTCCGACTTTCAGTCGATTAACGCCGGAGTGCCACAGGGTTCCGTCCTGTCCCCCACGCTGTTTCTTCTGCATATCAATGACATGTTAGCCCTTGGCAACATTCATTGCTATGCAGACGACAGCACAGTTCATGGGAGATACTTCGGACGTCCTGCAGCAAAGTCAGCAGATATTGAGGAAAAACGACAGGAGCTTGTCGCTGAACTCGACCATATTCTGTGCCGCATTTCTCAATGGGGCTCTGAGAACCTGGTCGAGTTCAACGCTAAGAAAACACAGGTGAGCGCGTTTTCTGCCAAAAAATCTCCATTCCTTCCCCTTCCGACTTTTCAGAACACTCAACTGCCACTACAAGGCAGACTCGATATCCTGGGCATGGGCATCTGCCGCGACCTAAACCCGCGCGAGTACGTTGAGGGCGTCACTAAGGCGGCCTCGCGGAAGTTAGGTGTTCTAAACAAGGTGAGACGGTTCTTCTCGCCGGAGCACCTGTGTCTTCTTTATAAGACCCAGGTTCGCTCGTGCGTGGAATACTGTTCTCACCTTTGCGATGGTGCCGCGCAGTATCTGTTCGACGCTCTCGACCGGTTGCAGCGGCGAGCAATCCGAATTGTCGGCAGTCCTGAAGCCACCGAGTCCCTTGAGCCTCTGCAGATGCGTAGAGATATCGCCTCCATGGCAGTCCTCTATCGTCTTTATCATGGGGAGTGTTCTGAAGAGCTCTTCCAACTAGTCCCGCCTTCTCCCTTCCTCTACAGGACAACACGTGCGAGCCTCAGAAGTCACCGCCTCAGAGTGGAAGACATACGCTCTCGCACTCATCGATTCGGTTCTTCTTTCCTGTGCCGATCGGTTAAAACCTGGAACTCACTACCAGCGCACGTGTTTCCGTCCAACTATGATCCCGGGTCCTTTAAGCGGGGCGTGAAAAAGCATCTCACTAGGCCGCCATAGTGCTGGTCGCCATGCTGCACTGTCCTTGTTCACATTGAGGATGGTGACCACCACTCTTGGATTCTGCTTGTGCTTTCCATCAGGCAGGGCAGAGTCATTTTGGCAGCTAAAATATAAAAAAAAAAAAAAAAAAAAAAAAAAAAAGCTGTTATTCCAAACCAACGCGTTTGCTTTCCTTACGAGTCACGTGTCTTACACGTGGCTGTATCAACCACCGCCATATTGAAATAATACTCCAATTTCTTGTGACCCCTAATTACTTCAAAGTATTTCAAAAAACAAGGCCTAGATATGTTGGTTAAATTAACGGTCATTATTTCAATCGTTTGAATGGGATATTCAAATCGAATGATTTCAAAATTTGAAAATATTTACAGGCATTCAATTTTGAACCCTACTCTGTTAAAAATAAATCCTTTTTTGAAGTGACATGTTTTGATATATTTTTGAAGGATTTGGTCGTATGACTGCTTGTACAAATATGTGCGGTAGTTGTAAAATGCTTAGGCGGTACAGAACGATGATTCCAGTAATTTTAGATGTCTATTGTTCTACAGGCACGTGGCGTTTCTTGTTTAGGTGTTAATAGTGCACAATTTTGTGTTTAGTCTAACATTATACATAGCAATTGAGTATGAATAATAAGCTTTAAACAAATAGCTAATACCTATATAATTAAATGGGTGGTTCTCATACAATAATGATAAAAACCAAGTGATTATCAGTAAACGTACATTAGATAAAAAATTACATTAGAGAGATTTTGGGACAAGTTTTTTATGTTTGCCTGCCAAAGTGACTCTACTCTCCTGGTTAGAAAACATAAACAGAATCCAAAGGTGGTGGTCACCATACTCAATTGGAGTGCAGACAATGCAACAATGCAGCATGGCGACCCCATGGCGGTTTAGTAATGCTTCTGCATAATTGGGTAGTGGGTAGGTAATTAAATTTACAAAGTACAAAATTTTTAAGTAATGGGTTTCTGTTTCTTTTGTTATCTTGTAAACTATAGCCTATAGGAATAATTTCGTGACAAGATATTAAGTGCACCATTGCGCATTTGTCGATTGCGCATAAAGAATAAAATAAAAGGGACGGAAGCGTGTAACAGGACGCTGAGAAAGCGGATACCTTATCTACTATTTAATTTGACAATGCTTTGCTAATGTTAGCCTTGAGTTAGTTGTTACCTTAGTATTTATAAGCAAGCTTATGTATACTCTAAGGCTGTTACGCATCATAAACTGATCTAAATTGTATAAAACTTCATTTGCCCAAGCTCACTCTTTGTATGCAATGAAGTTACTCTAGTATAGTCTAGATCCTTGGTTAAACGTTCTTTGTTTCAAAAGAAAAGAAGAAACAATTTCCCACCAAATGAAACTCTAGAAAGTCAAACGTCAAAAGGTTCTGATAGTTCAGTAACTAAATTACTATTCATTAACAGTTTATCATACATACTATCTTTCAAAGGGTGTGACAGGGAAATAAAAATTGTTCAAAAACCAGACAAGAATTAATTGCAACCCTCATAAAATACCAAAAAAAACAAAGTACTGTCTCGCGTATCATCAAATATCAGTCGATCCCTTCAGTTGTTTAGGTGCCCGCAAAAATCATAATCAGAGAGTAACACCGACCAGACGTGACGAAAAAAAAATAAAGAAATCAATGACAAGGCAGGGACAAACACGACCAGTTAATATTGGTCTACTTTGTAAAGATTTGAAGAAGAACGGGAGGTCTGATGAAATTGGAGCTGCAGTATTAATGGTTTTGGACTTTGGGTGCGACGTGAAATTTAATCTTCTCGCAAAAAGTATTCAATAGAAAGGTATAAAAAGGCTTGAAGTGATAAATGGATGATGATCACCGTCTCCTTTTTAGTTTTAGTTTCTTCGGCTTTCTAATCAATTTTCTTATAGGGAATAGATCTAAAATTACAAGTTTTTGCTACATATACATACTAATTAGTACAAAAAATCTCTTGCCACAGTCAGTGTTTGTAACCTGTGTTGTAATTTTTTTGTGTATATATTATTAATATATAAACCGACTTCCAAAAACATCCAACGAAAACTCTCTGTCAAAAAAAACTTAAAAGCGTAAAATAAACTGGTTCTTCATAAATTGCCTATACCTAATTCTTTATTCATTTAAATAGTAGTATTATAATGTGTGTGTACCTAAAATCTGTTTGAAGTCGGTGCTAAGCCAAAAAGAATACAAACGAACAATTACAAAAGTCTAAGCGATAGTCACTTGGCACCGACTTTTTTTTTTATAAAAAGTTTTTATTATGAAATTTGGTGTGCATATCGGGTAGGTCTGAGAATCGACCAACATCTGTTTTTTATACACCAATGTTTTTATGGCAAAACAACGTTTGCCGAATCAGCTAGTAATTACATAAAAATGAATCGCCGAAATGTATGTACGCGCATAACTTCCGATCGGCAGCACCAAATCAAATAATTCTTTTTTTATGTGTTCGGTATTGTTAGGACAAGGTTTGTGTACAAGAAAAATTCAACTGTGAGCTGAGATAGATAGTATATGTTTCCTGTGTGATTCCTTAAATTCCTGAAATTCGTCGGGTGAGCTAGTTAGCTATAGAGTAGCAAATACGCAATTACCGGACATAGCCCCAGGAAATACTAAATCCAATACTAATACACGAACGTTGTTCCATCAACTACAATGATGAATGGTGCAACTGTCATGTGTCTGGGTTTCGTTGGAAATACTTCCTGGACTGGAAAACTGATAGCGATGGGTGGGTATTTGTGTTACATGAAGGTGTGCTCATATTTTAGGATTGGCATCTTTAAGTGTATTATGCATTATAGAAACTGATGTTATTCTATCTTCTTCATACCTACGAGATTTCAAATCAAATAAACTTTTTTAAACTTATTATTATTCTCTTATAAATGGTAAGAGTAAGAATATTTATTGAAATATACTTTCCAGGTATGGCATTCCGAGATACAGTGACGAGACAGAAAGATCGAGATGACGTCATCATCACTATCACTGGTTGTGGTTGGTCAATGATATTATACTCGTATAATATCATTGTGGTTGGTTTATTTCGTGTTATGTTGCTATAAAGTGGTAACTGGATAGTGACGTCACATCGAGCGGCTCTCGGATTGCGAGACCTTGTTTTCTTAGACCGTGGTCACACCTATTTCTTAGAGAAGTAAACACAGACAATATATTTCTCTCTCTTTCTCTCCACCTATCACGCTCCTGACACACTTCTTTTGGCTCGTCCTCATTCATCAATCGCTGCATGCATGCTCGTCGGTTCCTGCTTCTTTTCACACGGTTCTTTTTCAGAACATCACCAATTTGGTCGGTAAATCTTCGCCATTGATAACCTCTTCCGACACTTCCACACATGTTAGCTCTATAAATTCCTTTCGTGAGTCCGTATTTTTCGTATCATTATCCTCTTATGTGGTGGACACCCGCAACACCAGAGGCGTCACAGGTGCGTTGCCGGCCTTTGTATGGGCTTCCGGAATCCTTCCTCACTCACTCGGTGAAACACGGTTTTCTGTGATGCCGCGGTCGGTCGAGCCTGCCCATGCATGCCGAAGCGTGGCATCATGTAAAGTTTATGTTTCTTACTACTTATCATAAAAATGATACCTACCTCTTTTGGACGATATACTACATAAAAAAAGATAGATATGTATTTTTACCAGAAGAATCTAAAGTTCCATCAAGTAATTTGGACAAATCTTTTCCCATAATAAGCTACCTAACCCTAAAAAACCCACAAATCGTAAGGCGTGCCCCATCCATCATACCTCACCGTGATTACACCATAATTACCGCACAGTACAAGGGTTGAAATTCACAAACACGTGACCATTGTTTGGTATTACTAAATTAAAGTTTTACGTTCACATGACCGGGTTTTTATAAAAATGAAAGTATTTAGCAAGACATTTTTCATCTCTTTTTTTATTTTTTTTATTTTAGCTGCCAAAATAACTTTGCCTCGCCTGATGGAAAGCACAAGCTGAATCCAAGAGTGGTGGTCACCATCCTCAATGCTAACAAGGACAGTGCAGCATGGTGACCAGCACTATCGCCATAGTGCATAAGCCCCCGCTTAGTGGGATACTTTTTCACGTCCCGCTTAAAGGACCCGGGATCATAGTGGGACGGAAACACGTGCGCTGGTAGTGAGTGCCAGGTTTTAACCGCTCGGCACAGGAAGGCTCATTGCATTCGCGTGGAGGTCTGAGTCATAAGTAATCCTTCGTCTGCCAAGAAGAGACTCATTGACAGCAATACGATAGTTTATGGTACTGCTGTTATAAAATGTATCTGTAGAACGAAATGTAATTTCAAATTAACATCTTTTATGAAAGTATAGAAAAATCTAAAAGTTTGTTTTGGAAACGGCCGGATCGACTTTGCCGGAAGTTTTACTCAAACATAACTGTGGATTTAAAGAGTAACTTAGTCTACCGACTTTATTTTAGAGTATCTTAGCAGCGCCATGTTATCCGCGGTTGTTTTAAAGGTACAATAACCACTGCGAGGAATACCGCGGGTGGCAGCTATTATTTGTATAACAAGTAAAATTTTAACAAAAATAAAAACCGACTTCAAGGTCAGACTCGATTTCTCTTGGATGCCATTATCAGATCTTAGTGTCCTTATCATGGTACCACCGTTGGGATATCTCCTTTCCATTAAAAAAAAGAATCATCAAAATCGGTTCATAAACGACGAAGTTATCTGCAAACACACATAAAAAAAAACAAATATACGGTCGAATGGAGAACCTCCTCTTTTTTTGAAGTCGGTTAAAAAAATATTTAAGTCGACTTTTTTTAGTCCATCTTCGCTCAAAAAAAGTCGAACGACGAAGATGGTTGTTATAATAAAACTACGACAACGACTGCAAGTTCAACTAGATTAACAAAGTTTTCAAAATAACACACAAAAAAAAAGCGAATAGAGAAACCTCCTCCTTTATTTAAGTCGGTGAATTAGTATCTTAATTCGCCCGTAAGTGTACCTGCAAGGTCATTTAAATCATGTGACCGATCTCGATAACGTACTACCAGAAAATTTCTCAAGGAAGATTTGTACATATGCCTATAACCTAATTTTATTACTGCATCGTTGGTCTCGCGGTTGGCGTGTGCCACTGCTGATCATGAGGTCTCGGGTTCGATTCCCGGGTCGGACCAAATGTTTGTATGACCTACAAATATTTGTTTCGAAATTTGGGTTTTTTCTATGTATAATATGTATGTACTAGTTTTTGCCCGCGGCTCCGCCCGCGTATATGTCGGTTATCGCGGCAAATAGTAGCCTATGTGTTATTCAGGTGTATAAGCTATATTACTATAAAGTTTCATCCAAATCCGTTCAGTAGTTTTTGCGTGAAAGAGTAACAAACATCCATCCATCCATTCGTACGTCATTCGACTCGTCGTACGGTACTTGCCTAGAACAACAACGCGTCTGTCAGCTCCGTATAAATAAATCGAAAACCTAGTTAAAAGTAATTAATTCATATTTAATCTATCATATTTCTCAGGAGAAACCCTTGGTGTGATTAGTGTCAAAATTGTGTTTCGTTTACTCAACCCGCTACGAAGTTATAAGCAAAAACATTTTAAAGTTTTCAAAAATCCTTCGTTAACCTTGACCTACGACAACCCGGGCAGCGCTCGCTGCGGCGACGCCACAGTTGCCTCGGCTTCGACTCGTGTTTGCTCGGATCGGCTCGGGACGGCGCGCGCGACGAAGCAATAACAACGACTGCATTCTTCTGAAATTGTGTTTACTCGTCTTGTTCGGCTTAACTTCGGCTCGGTGGCGGCGGGCTACGGGTTTTCGAGTGATCATCTCTATTGAAGTTGTAGTGAAAGTAATTCAGGATGCCGTCTACATGTAAGGCTTGCGGTAAGAGCATTA
This sequence comes from Diaphora mendica, assembly GCA_949125395.1. Lineage (NCBI taxonomy): Eukaryota > Metazoa > Arthropoda > Insecta > Lepidoptera > Erebidae > Diaphora > Diaphora mendica. Next base: position 3,579,426 of record OX421331.1, on the reverse strand, counting down.
AATCAGTTAACTGCATGAATTGTTCGAAGTGTAAAAGTTTTTATGACTTGGAATGCTTAAATATAACGACGGAGTCTTTTCAAAAACTCACTATGAAAAACAAACAAATTTGGATATGCCCAAAGTGTGCTTGTTCCTTACCAAAGCAATGTAATATCAACACACCTGTTCGCAACCCCACCGCAATCACTGAGGAAGATTCGCCCTCTGATAATGTGAACTTTGTTCGGGGTTCGCGAGATAAATCCACCGTAATATCTGACACTTCAGGTTCGGAATTAATTCAGGAAATACGTGAATTAAGGCGGGAGGTGAGGGAATTGAGACAGGGCAATAGTGAATTAACCTTATTGAGACAGGATGTTAAAGATTTAAAAGAACAACTAGCTAGCCGTTTTACAGATTACCGGAAAATATTAAGCGACAAAGACGAAGAAATGGATAAGTTGAAATTATCAATTACCCTATTGCAGTCAACCGTTGGTTCTCTGGAACAAAATGCGCTGAAAAATGAGATAGAGGTCTATGGAATGCCTGAGGTAAGCCATGAAAATCTAACACATATAATGCTAACTTTGTCACAAAAAATTAACGTTGATCTTCAGGAATCAGATATCTGTGATGTAACTAGAGTAGGTCCTAAGCACCTACTTAATTAAACTTCGACTAGATACCGTCCTATAATGGTGAAACTAAGTAGGAAATCCAAAAGAGACGAGCTAATCACTGCTGCGAGGTCCAGAAAAAATCTAACATCTGAAAACATAGTAAATGGTTTGTTGTCCAGAGTATATGTCAATGAACGTATTACTAAAGAAAAAAGGATGTTATTTCGTGAAGCTCGGGCGAGGACTCGCCATGGCTCCTTTCGATATTGCTGGCTGCGAAACGGTTCCATATTTATCAAAAAAGAAGAAGGACACGCTGCGATTCGGATTCAGTCCCTTGAGGATCTCAATAAGTTCATCACAGACCCCAAACCAAGTAATATCGCTGAAAATAATAATTAATCCTATGTTTGTTTACGCATTACCTTCTTGTTGTAAGGTTTGTCGTTCCCGGCACTGTTATGTTACAATTTACTTTCCCACAAAACCCACACACAACATTTATAATTCATACACTGCAATATATTCCACTACAATATATATGCATAATCAAGATATAAACACACATATATTACTACAAAGCTATATATGTTTGAGCACCATTATATTAAAACTATGCAGTCACTATATAAGCACACAATTATTACAAAGCAATATACACAAAGGTTCATTTATATTAATATTTTATAATTGTATTTTAAGTATTAAATTAAATAAAACGCAACGTAGCTATATGTTCCCAAGTCCCGTGATATTAATGTGCCACAATTATTGTATTGTCAGCTTACACATATTAGTACATGGCTACTTAAATAAAAGGCGCATGACATTATGCGAGGATAACAGGCAATCGTGTCGCACCATCGTGTATTCTCTTTTTAAATACTATTCTATAAAAAATCATACATCATCAACACTTCATAACAAACACAACACACTTAAATCATACATCTACGCCATAAATCGCATATCTTATACTCGTATTAGACTTAATATCTATAAAAATGATGAACTTAAATAACATTGTACAAACAACTATTACAAACTTGGACGATATGACCTTGTTTAGTTCCCTAAACTGTGAACCGGAAGATTGTGTTCAGCATATTCAAACCTCAGATAAGTCAATCAATATACTTACCCAAAATATTCGCAGTATCGGTCATAATATATCAGAGTTTGCATGTTTGTTGGAAAGAATTGCTGTACCACCAGACATCATAGTACTGACAGAATGTTGGCTCTCTTGTAATCCCTATATTCCCCAACTAAATAATTATACCTCGGTTTCATCTAAGTCAAATTATAATCAAAACGACGGTATTGTCGTATACTGTAAGGATGATATAGCCTGTAATACCTATGAACCTAACTTTCCGGAAGCCAACTGCCTTGTATCTATTATACAAAATAAAATTACTCTCATATCTATATACAGACCTCCCGCCTTCAAGAACACAGACACATTTATTAATTCTCTACATAAACTCTTAGAAAAAATAAATCATAACAAACATATACTGCTGGTTGGAGACACTAACATCGATATTAAACTTGATAACACAGACTTAAATTCTCACCGCTATCTTAACGTTACATCTTCTCACGGGCTTCTACCAGCTCATTACCTCCCTACTAGGCTCAACAACTGTCTAGACCATGTATTGGCGAAGACAACGTTTGCTTGTTCAACGTTAGTTATCAAAAATTCACTAACTGACCATGAAGGTGTACTTGTATCTCTTCAAATTAAGCAGCGCAATTATGTAAACAGGTGCAGTGAGTCGACTATCAGAATTAATTATCGGGAGGTTGCTGAGGCCATAAAAAATACAGATTTCCAGCCAATTTTGAATGCTTCTGACACAAACGAGGCTGCTGAAATGTTGGTCAACCTGTTGACTAACATCATTGAAATGAATACTCACATTAATAAACTACCACGACGCAAAACCCCACTGAAGCCTTGGATAACACCTGGGGTTCTTCGATGTTTGAGAAACAGGGACCGGATGCATATGAAACTTAAATTGATACCGGATAACGAGATCCTTAATATTACCTATCGCCGTTATAGAAATTTTTGTGCATCTCTTCTTAGAAAGCTTAAGATACAATACGAACGGAATGAGCTTAGTAAGGTGGGCACAACAAACGTTAAAAAGACTTGGGATATGATTAACTCAATAACGAATCTGAAAACAAAAACAAAAATTAACAATGAACTCATCTTGTTGGCACAGTCATCAGGTACGGCAATGGAATCCTTTAATGAGTACTACGTAAACGTTGGACAAAATATAGCAAATAACATTAATCCCAATCAAAACTTAAGCGTAAATCAGACCTCAGTTGAACTAGTTAATTGCCCTGCGTCTTCGATGGTGATTCTTGATACTGACTTAACTGAGGTTATCTCCATCATAGACTCTTTGAAAAACACTGGTTCTGTGGGCTGGGATAAAATACCTGCGGTTATAATAAAGCAAAATAAAAATATTCTTGCTGGTCCCATTGTTCACATATGTAACCTAGCTATTTCCACAGGCAAGTTTCCTAACATCTTTAAAAAATCCATTATAATCCCCATACATAAAAACGGTGACAAAAGTCTAATAAGTAACTATAGACCGATATCCATTCTGCCCACCATGTCCAAAATTTTAGAACGAATACTCAACAAGCAGCTAACCCAGTACCTTGAGAAAAACGACCTCATTTCTGGTAATCAGTACGGTTTCAGAAAAGCGAAGTCTACTGCTGATGCAGTATTCTGTGTTACTGACACAGTTGTTGGAAAACTGGATGAGGGTCAAAAGTGTTTAGCAATATTCCTGGATGTAGCAAAAGCTTTTGACACGATTTCAATTCCACTCCTGATAAAAAAGCTTGAGCGGTTGGGAATACGAGGTAATCAACTAAAACTATTTAAGGACTACCTGACCGGCAGAACTCAAAGTGTAAGGATCGGTGATAAGGTCAGCTGTCCTTTAAACGTGAATTACGGCGTTCCGCAAGGGAGTATTCTCGGCCCGACTCTTTTCTTAGTTTATATAGACCAGCTGTGTGAGATGTCAATTGAGAACAGCCAGATCGTAACATTCGCTGATGACACGGTTTGTTTATTCTGGGACAATGATTGGGAGAGTGTTTTTGATCGTGCACAAAAAGGTTTAAATGAAATTACTAAATGGCTTTTTAACAACTCACTGAGTCTAAATGCCAGTAAGACACAATACATCACCTTCTCGATTCTGAATCGTACGCAGCCGTCAGGGGATTGTTTCCGAATTAGGGCTCATAAATGTGGTTCTAGAGAAAATTATGTAACCTGTTCCTGTCCGAGTATCGAGCAAGTTGATACCATTAAATATCTTGGAATTTTAATAGACCGTAATCTATCTTTTGAACCACATATAAAAATTTTATCGACCAGAATACGCAAATTAATCGCAATTTTTAAAAACCTCCGTCATGTTGCAGAGGTCAAACTCCTAAAAATGATATACCAGTCGCTGTGTGAATCCCTTATAGCATACTGCATTGATTCTTGGGGAGGGGCATCGAAGACACACTTGCTCACTCTAGAAAGAGCTCAAAGAGCCATACTTAAGGTGAGCCACTACCATCCGTACACATATTCTACTAAATTATTGTACAAAGAATGTAATGTACTAACAGTGAGACAATTATTCATTCTCAGACTTCTTCTAAGGTACCACGGTAGGGTAAATAGGGACATGTTACACTTATCAGCTAGAAATAAACGTAGAGATCATAAAGTTTTCTTTTCACACAAATTTAATACATCATATGCAAATAAATTTCCGAATTTTCTGGGTGAGTTCCTATATAATAAAATTAATAAAACTTTGGGGGTGCACAGACTGAGCTATTATAATTTCAAAAAGTCGGTCTATGAGTGGCTGCACTCCCATGATTACAATGCAACTGAAAATTTATTGGTGGTAGTGAGTTAAATATGCGATTACTTAAACGACACACATACACCCATGCACGCACACACACACACACACACACACACACACGCACACACGCACACATGCTCATACATTTCAACTTATTCTATACACTGTTATCAATGTTATCAAAATACCTACTGGAATAATATATGAATTGTAGTATTTCTACTGTAGTATTTAGCTGCTTGTCAGACGAATGTAAATAACCTTAAGTTTCTGAAATCTCTGTAAACACACTGTATAGTGTTGTTCTATTGTAATTCCATCAGGGGGAGATGGCTGATGCTTATAGTACAGGCTTCGAGCCTAGTTTAGGCATCGAAATGTCATCCTGCTGGAAGTTCTATCTATGCCCACTGCTGTTGAGGTTATTGTATTTTTAAGTGATAAACCATAATGTTAACTTAAGTAGACTAGAAACAGTGTACCTAATTTCACAATATTGTAACATGGGTTTCAAATAAATAAAAATTTATTATTATTTATTATTATTATTATTATTATTCATCCATACAAACTTTCGCGTTTATATATTAGTAGGATTTACAACAAAAGAAAACGTATAATATATGTATTTGTATCAGTTGTCTAATATCCATAACACAAGCTACTAGCTTCTACTTAGCTTGGGACTAGATGGCGTTGGGTGTTAGATGTCCGAAATATTTATTTATTATTTACTAGCTGACCCGGCGAACTTCGTACCGCCATATTTACTTATTTGTCTCAGCTTCCCACAGGCAGTGTACAGTCGCGGACAAAAAAACACTTATCCCGTTATCTTTTCTCTTTTTTCTAGCAAAAAAAGAATGAATGAAATCGGACAATGTGTTATTGAATTACAACTTAGTACATATTTTGACTTTCATCCCCTCTCTCCAGGAAACCGTGCTGAATTTCGGGATAAAAAGTATCCTATGTCCTACCTCGTAGTATGAACTCATATCATGCCATGTTTCATTTGAATCCGTTCAGTAGTTTCGGCGTGATGCGCGGCCAAGATACAGACAGACAGACAGACAGACAAAAATGAATAAAAATACAGTTTTGGCTTCAGTATCGATTCTAGAGAGCCCTCCAAAAAAAAAATCCAAATATCTTTAATGTACAGAATTGGACCTGTTATATTTTTATCATAGGTATATAGATTATATATATAGATTATTAAAATCTAATTTGTTCTGTACCTTTGCACTACGGATTATGTAAGCCCTGCCCTGTCTTCGATTATAAATTGTCTTTATAAAACTCTTATAGGAAATAACCGACACTTGCACTTAATTACTATAACTTGGTGCGACCATAAATGGAAATATTTCAGAGAGCTTATAATCCTACAAAGTAGGGAATGCATTTGATATAATCCGTGTAGTAAGGGTCGTTTATTTTTGGATTTATTTCTTGTCTAACGATTTTTCTATTAATTAAAAATGTTTACTTGTAAAAATTGTAAATAGATTACAAAATAAGTGTCTTATAGTGTTTTTGCCTTTGAAAAAAAGTGTTGTATCTCCATAAATATTACATTTGTTGTGTTGTGATGTAACTTTTAGATCCTCTTTTTGTCTACTCAAATAGCTGTTTTAAAAGTTACAACACTCATACTGGACAAACATCAGACAAAGACGTAGTAAGTTTTTTTTTAATTGTAAAAACAAACATTTATCAACACTATAGCTTGTTTTACAAAATCTTTAAACCTGACAGATTTGGAACTGAAATTACATAATCACAAAAAGTGTCTTTTTAAAATTCTAATTAAGGGAACAGCTAAGAAATATCTATGAGCTAAGCTACGTGGAAACATTTCTTATTGTACAGATTTCAGACTAGTTTCAGTTCAGATGAGTCTAAAGATATGACCCTAATTATTCCAAATCAATAATTCTATGAAACAATTAAAGTAATACGCTCTAAATGTAAATAAAATAAACTACTGTATATCTGCAATTTTTAATTACATCCCATTGCCGACACCCCGCCGGTAATATGACATCAAAGCAAATGCATAGTCGCCCTATAACCAATTTTATAACACGGCTGTCAAAATCTTATCAATCCAATTGTGAACCTTAAATCTTGTGGCAGAAAGATCAAAATTAAACTACTCGTGTTTGTACACAGCAAATAAATTTTGATACTGAGGTTTGGAATTAATATCTGTCAGCTTTTAGGCTCTTTGTATAGTATTATGAGCATTTGACACTATAAGTGTGCGATATGAAGAAGGACCTTTGTAGGGATTAAAGGACAAAGTGAGACGGGGAGACTATACTCATTATATAGCAAGTAGTTTTATTACTTAAGATATTTGCTAAATGATTTTGGAAATATATGAAAGTATGAAGATAAATATAAAAATAACTAGCAGGAGCTGGATGCGAGAAGACGAGGATCGAACCAAGTGGCGTGCTATTGGAGAGGCCTATGTCCTGCAGTATACTGCAATAAGCTGATAATGATGATGAAGATATACGAGGAGACGATGGGTCATCGCTGCCTAAGTACATTTTTAACTAATGTGACGGTGCTGCACTTTGAATGTCTCCTCTCACCAATCCACAGAATTCGTTTCTGATAACCTCAATCAATTTATTTAGATTTTAGCCTGCTGAATTGACTCTACCTGTTAAAACGCATGAGTAGAAACCAAGAGTGGCCGCCATATTCATTGCAAATGCATATTATAACACAACTATGGCGGCTACTTGATGAAAAAAGAGTAATAATAACTAAACACAGATTATATATGAAGAAAACCGATGTTCAGTTCAGGCCTCATGACCGTGGTATCACTCCAATCAAGCCAGTCAGACAAACAGATAGCATAGTTCTGTGTTTAGACACCATAAAAATATATAGACAAACATAAAACACATCATCAACAACCCACAATGGCTCGGTCCTCCTCTCAGGCAAGGGTTAAGGCCATACGTTCCCACGCTGGCCGAGTGCGGGGTGGGGACTGGCGAGACAACGTTGTGGCTACGTAATGTTGCCGTTAAATGTTTTTAAAACGCACAAAGCCTCCAACTAAGCTTAAAATAAAACACATAATCAAATACAAAAAGATATAACAACAATCAAAGAAAGTAAACAGCAGACATAACTATTGCTTTATTCATCCAAACTGTTAGCATCCTCTTCCATTACATCCCAAAGGTATCTGTTTCTGAATTCAATGTTCTTAGTTTCTTCTGATGACTTATCGTCTAGTATCGGTTCACTTACTGATCTAAAATCAAAGTCATCGCTGACAAGTGACGTGACTGACAGTAATGCTGTGTCTGACATTTCAACACTATCGCCAGCGTCTCTTCGTTCTGGCTGACTTTTTCCTACGCTGATATTCTGGAAAATACAGTTATGATTGTCATAAAAGCTGCAACATGGAGCGACGATTAAATTTGATTGGAAGTCCAGTCCAGTGTTGTTTATAAAGTCAAGCAGTACTCACATCTAAGACAGCCATATGAAGCACAGGTACCTCCAGTTTCAATGGTTTTAGATCTATTGGTTCGTCTTCCATGTATGAGTAGTCTAATGGGACCTGTCAATATAAGTATATACTAGTCAATATATATAAAAATCAATGCCACTTTTCGATGTAATTTTATAACTCAAGAACGGGCTCACCTATCCAAACCAAATGTTTAGGCTTTGTTTGGACTATTTAGTAGATGGTTTATGTGAAGTTTTCACAAAATCGGTCGAGCGGTACACAACGGACAATAGGAGACGTAAACGACGTTGCGTGGGTCAGCTAGTTTGATATAAATATTCTCAATCACATACTTTTCGGCAATAAACAATGGGAACTCTAGGGGGTTTCTAAATTAGGATGAGTAGACACCGTATACTCTAATAGCAGCAGTAGCATTCCAGAGAGTGAGGTAGAAACTAAGAGTAGCATGATGATTTGATAGCTTCCAATTAATATGGCTACCAGTCTGTGTAATCCATATCTACATTTCCGTCTACCGGTACTATGTCTGTCTGTCTACCTGTTGCGTTTTCAAGGCTAAACCGGTGCACCGATTTCAGTAAAATTTAGCATGAAGGTACTTTGGTTCTTGATCAAGGAGTTAGGCTATGGGACTAATCCCGCCCACACGCCCACCACTGTAACTCCTGTACACCAGGATCAACAGCGGTGACCCACGAAAACACCGAGTTATGATACTCGGGAAGTCCCAGGAAAAATTTAACTGTCTTGGAACCCGCAACGAAATTAATCAGAAGAAAACTGGAGGAGTTGGAAATATAATAAGTCCACTTCCCTCCTTAGCAAAGCGGGAGACAAAATGGAGTCAAAATAGGCAGACGCCTTTTTCAAACCGGGAAGCACCACGGATAAAAAATATTATGGGTCCTAAGTGAGCTATATTTGATTTCTATAGTATGTATGGCAGAATCGCTTAAACGCACGGAAATTCACCGCAGTTGACACAAGATCCCCATAATATACTACCCCAGACGTCATTTGTAAGCTATTTAGCATCATGTTACGTTCATTGTACCAAAGACTACATTCCCAGAGGATATGATGAGCCGACTGTCCACAGCTAGAATCAGGTGTTGAGCATTGACAAAATGGTGAATCGACTAATTTAAATGAGTATAGTTTGCTCTTAAAGTTACCGTGGCCTGTAAGAAATTGAGCGACACAGTGATCTACCTCGAGCCATGTCCTTGACAACCTTTCGCGAACAGATGGAAAGAACTGGTAGAGGTGGCGCCCCTTAGATGATTCGTCCCATCGTTTCTGCCATTCATCCAAGAGGTCGTTATAGACATTGGATTTTTGTTCTAACAATCTTATGATTTTACCGCGGTCTCGTATGCCCAAAAAATCGCATTCCATGTTTTGTAGTGTGGAATAGTACATGGCTGCACGTCTTTGCACCTCGAGATCGACCGGAAGAACACCTGCCAACACCGGTAAAGCCTCAGTGCTAACCGTCCTATATGCCTTGCACAAGAAAATCAATGCAGGTCGTTGGCCTTGTAACAGTTTGCGACGGACAGCACCTACAGTCGCCCTATCTGCCCATACAGGAGCACCATAGCAAATAGAACCCAAATAAGTAGCTCCATATATGATCTTTAGTGTATTATATGACAGACCCCATGTCGCAGTTGATATCCTCGTCAGTGCAAAGAAACTCTTTTTAGACTTTTCATTAACTGTTCTAATATGTTCAATAAATGAAAAATTTCTTTCTAAAACCAATCCCAAATAACAAACCGAGGTTTTATTTTTAATAGTAACATTTTCAAATTTAATACACGGCGGTGATTTGAGGTTACCTTTCAGAAGTAGCTGGAAGGTTTTGTTTGGTGCAAACGTCAACCGATTACGCCCACCCCACCGAGATATTAAGTCCAAACATTCACTGGCCAGCCTCTCAAGCCCCGTTCTAGTATCCGACTCTATCAATAACAAACCGTCGTCCGCGTACGCATTCAGGGTACATCCGGACGGCACAGGCATTGCCAGAAAATCGTCGAAGCCTATGTTCCACAAGTATGGTCCTAGCACTGACCCTTGAGGACACCCCATCGTAAGCGCCTTCGACACAGAATGATGCTCAAGTCTCAATTTAGTAGTACCTTGTAAGAAGTACGAGGAGATAAGGGAATAAATATTTTTAAAGCAACCTCTTAATTTTAATTTTAGCAATAGCATGGGCCACCACGCATTGTCAAAGGCGCCAGATATATCTAAGAAGATGCCTAAAACGTATTGAAAACTTGACTCGGTGACAGTTTTCCTTACAGATATAACCGCATCAGTTGTCGATTTTCCCAACGTAAAGCCGAATTGTCTATCATGAAATTTAACTCCACCCGGTAGAAGTCGTGGTACTACAAGACGCTCTAAAAGCTTTCCCAGCGATGGCAACAGTGTTATGGGTCGATAGGATTTAGGATCGTCCGGCGGCTTATCGCCGCTTTTTGGTATTATTCGAATATTACCGCACCGCCAAACACTAGGAAATACTCCTTCCGCAATGCAACGTCTAAAAACTGTTAAAACCGTATCACCCGAAAGTTTACAAGCTTCTTTTATCATTTTGTTTGATATTTTATCGTCGCCCGAAGCCTTATTTAGTGGTAATGACCTAACAATACTGAGGAATTCGTCTGAAGATGGTAAGTCAGACATTGGAGACAATGGTGGTTCAATAGCCCACTGCCTAATTTGTCGGTGATAATCCGTGTCATCCTCCGGCCGATCGTCAGGCACAAGTGATTCTAAAAGATATTCTGTGGTTTGTTCTACTCCTGTAGTATAACTATTATTAATTTTGATGTTCTGTACGTATGCAAGGTCGATTGATCTATTTGCTTTAAATTCATGATACAAAGGTGACCAGGGACCCTCTCTATCGAGTTTATCAACAAGTTTACGTATTAAATTTCCCTTTGATTTCTCCACAGCAGCTCTACAATGAGACCTGGCAACTCTAAGAGCAATAAGAGCATTATTGTAAATATCTCCTGTTACGTTACGCTTTTTAATGTCATTTAGTTTTTTACGAGCTTTCCGATAGATTCTACGTAATTCGACTAATTTATAATTCCACCAATCACAGGAGTTAGGCTAGTCTATACTGGACTTACCTACATACACGTAGGTGGAGCCGCTGGCAAAAGCATGTAAGGACTAAAAATATAAAACTAGTTATGTTCCGATGTTCCAATCAATTAATAATAAAACTTACCCGCTTTAGTCTCCACTTGTCTAGAAACTCGTTGGTCTGTCTCAAAGCGTCTCTGCTCTTCTTGAGAAGGTCGTCAATGGGATCTTTGTTACGTGACTGCTTGTATTTATTTAAGAACTAAAACAAAACAAATAGGTATTATTAAACTCACACATCTCACGCACAGCTGTTTGATCCCAAACTAGGCAGTTCCTGTTCTAATGTAACCTGCAGTTTAAAACTGTAGTTAGTTTCGATAAGAAAACAATTGGTTATAAACAATTTGAACTTCCATCACATGTATTTTACAAGCTTTTTATTAACTTGCAATGTATGTTTGTATGCTTGTATGTTCGGGTGGAATCTTACAACTCAATTTTGAAGCAGATATCTTTAACCGATTTTGCTGAAATTTTGCAAGCATATGTATACAGCGTGACAACACAATATTATAATGACATGGAGCTGATCTGATGCTGGAGCTGGAAGGTGGACATAGAAACTCTGTAAAGAAACGTCGCAACATGATCGAGTTTGGACTCGTTTGATTCGTCTCGAGGCATTCCAGTAAAAGCTTGTTTTTAAAAAGCTTTTTAATTTAATTTACTAAGGAGGGATTTTAGATTACCAGACTTAAAATAATCATATAGACACGGAAGCCTTTAGTGAACAATATAAACGCGATTTAACCGGTGAACCGCATAAAAATATTTTCTGCCTCCTTTTTCAGATCATTGTACCATGCTGAAGCTATTGGATTCGCTATAAATCTACCATATGTTTTACAAGTCCAACTTTTCCTTTCTTTAGCGCTATTTATAGTTTGGAGTAGGAGATGAAACTAGGACGATAAGGTTATGCATTTATGATCGGCTTAACGTTCTCTCTGAGGCACGGGCGGGAAACACCGCCATATGCCATACTCCGGGCTGCTATTAACAATTTCTTGTAAGAAAAACCCTGTAGTCCGACCCGGGAATCGAACCCGAGACCTCTTGATCCGCAATCGCTTACGCTAACCACTAGACCAACGAGGCAGTCAGTAACTAATATTAAAATTTCAGTTCTTACACAATACACATTGCAGGGACCTGAGGTCATCGGAGAATTTAAAACTAAAAATGCCACAACACTCTACTCACTTCGCAGACAAGTCCTTTACTGTGCAAGCAGTAAGACTTTGGAACAGCTTGCCGGAGACTATCCGAAAAGCGAAAACCTTGGCTGTTTTTAAAAGCCTGGTGAAGGATTATTATCTGTCACTATGAATACTCTCGGATTCATCATGTGTAGTAAATATGTATATAGTCTGTGTATGTGCTTGTGTGTGTGTATATATGTGTAGGTATACGTATGCATTTTTGTTTGATTTATTTATTGTTTTAATAATTTAGAATGTTCACGTGATGTTGTGTTACTGTTGTATTAACTACCTGAAAAATCTTAAACACCTAAAATCCATTTTAAGGTTGTCTGGAAGAAATCGCCGTGAGCGATAAGACCGCCAATTGTTACTTCTCTAGCTTTGTAACTCATCTATTGTTATGTTTTTATTTTTTATGTACACAATAAAGATATAAATAAATAAATAAAAAATTTAGGTCTGCTATTAAATTCCAAATACTAAAATGTCAATCTATAAGGATCCAATATTAAACAATACATACAGCTATTATTAAAGACAGCAACAGAATTTCGACTAGAAGCACCGGCAGATTGATTGGCACATCTGGTGCCGTTTTTACAATCTTCGATTCCTCTTTTATGATCCTTTTCACGAAACATATCATCCTGCAGAGAGTTCTCCGAACTACATCGACGAAACCATGGCCCAGCATATAGTCTATCACGAATAGGCTAATGATAGCACTCCCGTATGCTATACAGTTGGAGTACACCAACATGTTGGATAAAGAGATTCTTTTTTTCACAGAATTTTCATTATTTGCACAATAATTTAGATTGTTTTTGACAACGTATATCTTGACAGATGATACTTAATACTTCATTAATTTTTAACTTTTGCCCGAAAAGGTTTAATGATGAATTGTGTTTCTGTAGAATTAATTCTTTGCTTGATGTTATATTGAGAGATCGTTTTTTGTTTATTCGGAAGACGGTCCCCATTTCATCTCATTCACATTTTTTATATTTTTTATTATTAATTTCATCAAGAGGAAGACTTAAAGGCTTGAAGACTTATGATATGAAGACTATAACTTGACGTTGGCAGAAATAGCTGGTCCGAGAGATCCGGCTGGTTGCCATTTCATCAAAACAAGAAGATGTTATATTGAGTTCACTATTATAATAATCAATTCAATAAGTCTGACTGCACCAGATTTTTTCTTTTTAAATATTTTTACGCACAGTTCTATCGTATCCTGAACATGACACTAAGCACTTATCTTATTAACAGAAACGAAATGAATTTGAACAGAGGTTTCGCATCATCGCTGTTGGGTTCCAATAGAATTTGTGTAACATCCCTACATCGTGCGTCGGCTCCATTCAAATTCAAGTTTAGTGTCCAAACTATGTCTACTAGATTCATATCAGACACTCTATCAATAAATTGTGTAAGTCTTCCACAACTCCCCATTCCTCATAGTACTTTCTTAAAAATCAAAACAAGTAGTTATTTAGTAGTTTTGTAAAAAGCGTTGTCAACAGCTTTTATAAATCTACTGATGTACGTGGGCCTCTGCGTAGAAAGTCAAAAATATTTAAAGTTAAATGTAGATGAAGGTGTAATAATGTTTAGATTTTTTTTGTGAATGAGCCTGCCAAAATTAAAGTGAGATCCCAGTCACCCCAGACTTACATCATTTTAGGAAAGATCATAGTCTAAGAAAACAAGGTCGCATTCCGAGAGTGGCTCGATGTGACGTCAATATCCAGTTACCACTTTATAGCAACATAGCACGAAATGAACCAACCACGATGATATTATATAACATCATTGACCAAACAGAACCAGCGATAGTGATGATGACGTCATCTCGATCTCTCTGTCTCGTCACTGTATCTCGGAATGCCATACCTCGCGTAGTATATTGTTATACCAAGGGAAAGATGAAATTTTTAAGATCGTCAGTCTAAAATTTACTCAGAAAAGAATGGATATTTATTTATTTGGTAAGCTGAAAACGTTTTACAGTTAGCAAGTATCGAAGGTTGAAAACCTAAAATGACGCTAGTCTGGGGTAACTGGAATCTGCGACTAGTGACTTTACTCTATCTATACTTATATTATATAAAGCTGAAGAGTTTGTTTGTTTATTTGTTTGTTTGTTTGAACGCGCTAATCTCAGGAACCGCTGGTCCGATATGAAAAATTCTTTCAGTGTTGGATAGTACATTTATCGAGGAAGGCTATAGGCTATATATCATCACGCTACGACCAATAGGAGCGGAGCACTAATGAAAAATGTTTCATAAACGGGGGAAAATTATCAAGCTACGGGCAATAGGAGACGCAAACGTGGTTGCGTGGGTCGGCTAGTCTGATATAAAGTTACTATTAATAAATTATCTGTAAACGAATTAATAAGCAGTAAATATTAGCAGTAAATTATTTTTCCTACTTTTCTTCAAAAAGGCTCTTGTTTGATGCGATCGATTTAACTAATTTCCTATCCTGAAGTTTGATAGTTGCCATATCAACGACCTTGTTTATCGTGACAACGTTGTCGGCTTTCATGTCACTGTCTAAAGATATTTTCGTTTAAAATCGTTTTTCTATCAATAACAACATAAACATGGTGAGTTGTCCAAAATTATTATTTATATTTGTGTTTTCTCTAATTCTAATATATGTTTATAATGTGAATTATACCTATTTTTAGGCGCCAAAAGGAAAAGGAGCTAAAAAACCACCAGGTATGAAAACTGTTTATTAGTTTTTTTTTTTTATGGAATAGATAGGCAAACGAGCAGACGTATCGCCTGATGGTAAGCGATTACTAATCGCCCATGGACACACGCAACACCGGAGGCGTCACATGTACGTTGCCGGCCTTTGGGGGATGGGGAGGGGGATGGGAGAGTAGGGTTGGGGTATGGGCCTCTGGTGTCCTCACTCACTCGGTGAAACACAGCGCAAGCGCTATTTCACATCGGTTTTCTGTGAGGCCGTGGTATCACTCCGGTCGAGCCGGCCCATTCATGCCGAAGCGTGGCTCTCCCATGGTATGAATATTAAATTAGAGAGTGCAACAATATACTGTGACTAGAAGCAAGCTACTCACCCCTCTCATTGCTTGCTTTCAGTAAATAATATAATGAAATGGAAAATAAATAAATTAGTAACTTTGAAAAGAAAGTTATTTCTAAAAATAAGGAAGTCCTTTCTATAAATACTTTCTACTACTCTTACTTTTTCCACTTTGCTTTGTCACTAATTAAGAAAGATAAAATTCTGATTGTCTTTTTAAATAAATAACTAAATATTTCGGACATCATCGGACACACAACGCAGATGGCGTTGTGTGTCCCAAGCTAAGCAGAGCTTGTGTTATGGGTACTAGACAACTGATACAAATACATATATACTTCTTTTATTTTTGTAAATAAATACATATTATACATAGAAAATACCCAAACTCCGAAACAAATATTTGTAGATCATACAAACATTTGGTCCGACTCGGGAATCAAACCCGAGACCTCAAGCACAGCAGTCGCGTACGCTACCACTAAGCCGTCGAGGCAGTCAATAAGATCACTTACCCAACATTAAGCATATGTATATAACTATAGCTATAACTGTATAACGTGACATAAATACTCTACCATCTACGAGCTCCATTCCATTGATTTATGCAATGTCCCATAACCACATCCCGAACAGGATTTGACGTTGTGACTGCCTCATCTCAGTAACATGTTTTCGTATAATAATATTTTATGACAATTTGAAAACTATATGCAATTTCAGTAATCATCATTGATGGCGTCGATACATCGGAAATGTCGCGAGAAAAACTCGAACAGTTCACTCTTAAAGTTAAAGAAGAACTAGACAAAGAAAGAGAATAACGAAATTACTTCCAACTAGAAAGAGATAAAATACGAACATTTTGGGAAATCACTAGACAACAATTGGAAGAGGCAAAAGCAGAATTACGAAATAGAGAGAGAGCCACAGAAGAAACGCAGGAAGAGAATGAAGCTTTGTTAGAAACTGAAAAGCAGAAAATAAAACACCTGAAGTATGAACAACAAGCTGCTGCAGCTGCTTTGAGAGCTGAAAATTTAGTTGCCCTAAAAGCAGCAAAGGAAGAACACGCTGAACAAGAATTAGAATTGTTAAACGATAAAAGAGCATTGCGACAACAAATTAAAGAGCACATGTTAGCAGCACAAGATGAATTGAGACGAGCTAAACTAGTGCATGCAGAAGAATTATCCAAATCAAGAGCAGAGTTCGAAGAGAAAGCCCGGCAAATAGAAGATAAAGCTGAAAAAAAACTCAATGAAACAAAAGTTGAGTTAACTGTTAAACATAGGACAGAAATGGCGGAGGTAGAAGAAAGGAAAAACAAACAGTTGTCAGAATTAATTTCTCATCACGAGAGGGCTTTCGCAGATTTGAAAAATTATTATAATGATATCACACTAAACAATTTAGGTGAGTTAAATATTTTTCCTTTCATATACATATGAGCCTGCCATAGTGATTCAACTCTATCTCTACTCTCGAACCTCTTTCTCTACTCATTGACAATGCAACAATGCAGCATGTTGACCCACACTATGGCGGCCTATTGCGATGCTTCTGCAACGTAAAATGACAGCGATCGTTCTGTCGTGTTTCGTTGGTGAGTGCGAGACCGGAGGCCCTATGTTGCAGAAGCATCACTAGCCCGCCATGGTGTGGGTCACCATTTTGCATTGTATGCATTCGCAGTATGGTGACCACTACTCTTGAATTCTGCTTATGCTTTCCATCAGGCAGAGTAGAGTCATTTTGGCAGGGCCAAAGTTAAAAAAAACATTTGATCTCTGGTCTAGCACTCACCAACGAAACACGACAGCAATATACGTATACAGATAGTAACTACACCTCTTTGAAGCCTTTTGATAATTGATATTTCCTATTTTTAGGTCTTATTAGCAGTTTAAGGACACAGATGGAGAACATGCAAAAAGTAAAGGAAAGGGCGGAGAAGATTGCAAGGGATGCAGTAGCAGAAGCAAAAGGTCTGAGGGAACCTCTAGAAGCTGCAATCATAGATAATAAAGAACTTAAGAGACAAATGGCCAACTATGACAGAGATAAGGCTGCTTTGGCTGTAAGTGCTATAATATTAAATGCTATACACTCACGTTCCACATCCCCAAAGAGGTAACCAGGTTAACAATTCACTTATAATAAATAGAAAAAATACTTCATACTATTCTTTGTCACTACAATTTCATCAGGCGTGGTAGGTATAGCGAACTTATTTAATGATGTATAGCACGGTGATGAAAGTAGTATGGTTACTTGTAGGTGAGATGAATAACACGAAGGTTGTAGCGACTGTAGTATATTTATTGTCAGGAGCTCAAGGCCCCTGAATACTCTTGGTGTTACATGGTAACAGGTGTGGAGAGTAAGTGACTAAGTAAGAGTGGGTACATACTAACAGCATTTATATATACAATACCACTCATATACTCACGTCTCATCTCGGCGCCATAAGGAATGTCTGAATCTACGTGTTCAGTCCTCTCGCCAATGCAACGTTCACCTTGGGAAGTTTATAATGCTAGTAGGGCCCATTTGTACAGGCATTAAATCGCTAACCTAATTCACTAGCGAGAGCAATGAACCTTTACGGCAATACACCGTGTTCTTAATCTAAACTAAAATCATCAAGAACTTACTGGAGTTGTGTGGCTTCCTTGTTCTCGGCGCCGCTGACGGGGTACCCCACTGCTTTGTCTTGGTACGTTTACACAAACATGCTCCAAAGTGCTGTATATCTTTCAAGGTATTCGAATTACAATAAACTCGTATCAGCTATCACGGATCACGCCCTTTTGAACGCGCCTACAAAAACTCGCGAGTCCAAACCAGACCAATCATAACGGTGACCGACGAAAACCGAGTCTTGGGAAATTAGCTTAATATCAATTCAATTCGCTTAAACCGACAATCAAATGCGAAAACGTGTTCGGCCGGCAAGCGTCTCTATAGTACTTAACCTCAAACGTCAAAACGTCAAACAAGAAAAAGTGACAATCAAAAAGTTGCCATTATAATGACGTTTAATTTCTAACACTACGTGATCGATAAATATATGCTGACATCTGCTGGTCAGGCTTATCTATGTATAATTTCTATTAATTAAACAATATGACTATATAGCAATCTATATAGGAATAGTAGGCAAGGTAGTCCGACGACCTGGAGAAGGTCGTGGGAAACCGCTGGATGCGGGCAGCACAGGACCGGTTTTGTTGGAAGCCAATTTTCAGCAGTGGACGTCTATCTGCTGAGATGATGATGAAGACAATTACATAAACCATAACGGCTGCATAATGTAAAAAGTTTTTGGGAAAATCGCTAAATTCGGAAAATCTCAAAATGCCACCTTTTATTAAAAACATTAAAGTATTTACAGAACAACGAGAATTATCGCCTTAGAATTAATAAATTTTGTGTTTCATAATTAGTTAATGGTGATATACCAACTATTTTTCAAAACCATTAAGGTGCCCATTGAAATATCCACACAAAATTTGATCCTAATCAGTCCAGCTATTTAGGAGATGTTAGGTGAGACACACAGAACGCATGTATGAATATTATGTTTTTCAGGCAAAAACGAAACAACTTGCAGTACTGGAAAAACAATTCGAGGTTCTTAAGTGGGAGTATGAGGTGCTGCAAGTCCGCTTCGACCGAATTCAGAAGGAGCGAAATGAACTTAAGGCCAGATTCTCTCGAGCTGTTCTTGAGGTCCAACAGAGAGCGTCGTTGAAAGCCGCTCTGCTGGAAACCAAGTTGAAGAACGTTGAGGGAAGAGCCACTGCACCTACAGAGATTCATGTGAGGACACATTTCTGTTTGAATTTAGTTTTTTCTTTTGATTTGCCTGATGGTAAAATAGATTACAGTGGTTAAGGTGAAAAAAAATTGTTTCCAAACCACCTAAAATATAATTAAATATATATTCATAGTATTTTGTTCAAGCTGGCACAAAATAATGATTTCAGTTTCAATTTCACATTTTTGTTCAAGATCATGGGAAGATTGATAGGGTTTATCTATCTATTTATTTTTCTGTGCAGGAACTTCTGAAGCTAAAAGACACTCAAATAGAGGATCTGCGATACGAAGCAGCCCGCCTACGAAAAGCACACGACGATTTACTGGCAACATATGAAGCGAAGCTTGCCAAGTTGGGTGTACCGGCCGAAGAACTTGGCTTCAAGTATGTATTAAACTTTGAGTGAAAAGTTTCATTTATATAGTTCAATTCCCCTTACGTTTTCAGGTAAACACTTTTGTTATAGAGGTCTAAGATACCTATTTGGTTTAGATAAGAGACAAAAGAATTGTGTAAATGATGCATATTATAGTGCCATCGAGATTCAAAAACGTTCACCCAAAAAGTGAAATAATGCCATCTAGCGATTTTTTGTTGTACTTAAATTTAAGCTTGTAATTCAAGTACTTAGCAATAAAATAGTTTCTAGAGAAAGTCATAGATGGCAACATGATGGAGCCTTAGTAATTTCGAAATACATTGATAGATGGCGCTGTACTAAAGTTTTCTGTTACAGACCCCTGAAAGCAGTTGCTGTGGCTGGTTTAGCACCAATTATAGGTCAAGGCCCTGCTGGACTAGTTACTCGAGATCCGTAATTATTTATCCCTATTATAGACCCATGTATTTTTGTATAATATGTTTCTATATAAAATAAATGTGTATAATACCTTTCTGTCGAATTTATATTGTGTACAATCGGAGTCGTGTCTACAAAAATATTGTGTACTTACTTAAATATTTATTGAAATATATATTTTATTTAGCTGTCTTTTGTTAGATTATTCTCGGACTTATCTCCTTTTCTTATTTAACGATACATTAGGGACAGAAGAAACAATAAGAAATTTATTGAAAATTTTAAAGAGCCTATTTCTATTTATTGCTTTCTGTGCTACAATCAATCTAAGTAAATGAATTTTCTTAGGGAAAAGTACTTAGACTGTACAAGGGGACTCAAACCTTTTCTGTCTTTTAATTCTAAGAAAGACCGCCAATAGCGAAATTAAATTTACTTTTCATATATATTTTTAAATACATTGTGATTCCAGAAAAAAAAAGTACATATTTGAAAATTTATTTATAGGTTCAATTTTTGCATAGAGCGCAAAATCATGCAAAACTTCAAAATTTAAAAAATAAAATAAAATCTAATCTTTTAAGCTTTTTTTTTAAGGTACAGGAAACACAATAGGTGTATAGTCGGGTGTTCAATAAATAAAACGAAGAATAGTCGAAGCCAATGAGTGTACTTTATTTCCTACTAACGTTTTTATTTATTTCTTTATGTACAAAACGGTTATAAGGCAACACTTCCAAATGAATGAAAACGCATGTACGTTGACAATATAATAATTCAAACATTTCGCATTTGTTTTTTTTTATTAGCAAGAAAATTTGCGTCACATTTCACATTCGCGAGCCGGTTGCACACATGAAGTAAGGGTACATTCAAATCTGTTCTATTTTTCACCCTCGAGTCCCGACGTAAAAAGAGGGGTGTTATAAGTTTGATGTCGATGTCTGTCTGTGTGTGTGTGTGTCTGTCTGTGGCATCGTAGCTCTCAAACGGATAGACCGATTTCAATGCAGTTTTTTTTTCATTTGAAAGCCAGTTTCCTTGCGGTGGTAGTTAGTTATGTTTAGTTAATATCGGTCCAGCAGTGTAAGAGTATTAGCTATTTTCCAAAATGATGTAAGGCATTTTGGCGTATGATTACTCGATACTTGCGTAGTCCTAGGGCGTATTTTTAATTTAAGCTTTTATTTAAGTTCTATTTAATTTATGCTGGAAGTATAGCAAGAATTGTAAATAGAAAAAAAAATGTTTCCCAACAATGTTTCTCTACTACTGAGACTTTTTTAAGAACAACTTTCTTCTGTGACCGGAAAATTTTAAAGTTAGGTAAGTAATAAGAAAATATTGTCTTTGTAAATTGCTTTAATAAAGATATATAAAGCTAGTGGGAGAGCAATACTACGCACGAAGATACGGACTCAAAACTGTTCTAGAAATTGTTTTCAACTTATTCTCTTATTACACCAGATGATTGAAATTAATGAAGGCCCCTCCACGACCCATCCCCACTGCTATTCTACCGCATAAGTTCTCTGGAGAAGAACATGCGAGAAATAAAAAGAACATTGTATTGTTATTTAAATAGAAGAGGGGGAAAGGAAGAAGGGTGGACTGTGCGGTGATCACTCATATTTAAATAATGGTATTGTATATCTTATTTTGAGCAGTAGTAGTCTCTTAGATCAGAATCTCGATTTCCGAATTTGAACCTTCAATTGCCGAATGCGAATGTCGTTGTGACTTGAACGCTACCTAAATTGAAGTTGTGTTATGCAACTTATTAATTTTATGAACAAAATAACTCTTGAAAATTGGACCAAATCCAAAGTTTCCTGGAACGCATCCAGAAACAGCTGACCTCTGTAGATTGTTGCTTTTGAAATATACGTTTTTGACTATAGTACTGCTTCTGTTACATAAACTGCTATTACATTTATTTATAAATTCAAATTATTCTGATATATTATTTCCTACAAGATTATTATTACTATAATTCCTTTTATAATACATTGTTTTTTTTTATTACTTAAGGAATTTTTGTACATGGTGTACATGCTAATTCAATCGTAACTTACTAGTATAAAAACAATATATATAAATATACTTATCAACTTAACATTAACTCATTAATGAACACTGAAGGCATTAAAATTTGCCTTGACGTTTCTGACAGAGGGTTTGAAAGCAGTTCATGAAAAATACCCATGCTTATGCTATGCAGACTTAGTGTCCTTATCAAGGTTTCCCTTGCCGCTTGAAATCGAACACATTCCCTCAACAAGTGGTGTACATCATCTACTTTTCCACATACTGTATTATTCATTGTATTATGTGGTTGATTTGAACTCAACATGCCAGCTAATCGAGCTTTTAGCTAGCCAGCTAGCTTTTGCATTTTGCCAAGCTTGTTCGTAGATCATAGAATCATGTATTCAAACTAAGAATAGATATGGAGTCACTACCATCATCTTAAGTTTCTCTAATACTCAACAGATCTTCAGCATATATTAAAATATAGTTTACGTAACAGAAGCTGCAATATATGCTTGCTTACCCTCTTTTACAATAAAAAGAAAAAAACTTAGGAGGGTCTGAAGAAGCTAGAGTTTCTCATATTCTACCACACAACTTAAGTAGATAGATGTTTTGATTCACAAAATTCCCAAAGAGAGTCAGCCTTAGACAGTCGGTAGTCCATTAAAAAAGAACCCATAACTTTTCGCAATAACCTTTTTTTTGGGTTAGCGTAGCGGTAAGCAATTACCGCCGCCCATGGACAAGGCGTCACAAGTGCGTTGCCGGCCTTTGGGGAATGGGTTGGGGTATGGGCCTCCGGTATCCTCACTCACTCGGTGAAACACAGTGCAGCCGCTGTTTCACACCGGTTTTCTGTGAGGCCGTGGTGTCGTGCCGTTCGTGGTGGTGAGGTTGAGCTGGCCCATGCATGCCGAAGCGTGGCTCTTCCACGATAGAAACCTTCCAAAAATCAGAAAGGTAACGATGGAAATTTTTGTTTTAGACATTATTTTTAATGTGGCCTATGTTTTTTTTTTTTAAATGTTCTATAACATGGAAAAGGATAGTGATTTTGTATGTGTGCAACCAGCTAGGAGGCGTAACTACAAATCGGCGCTTAATGTCTAAACATGTCATAAATATCTATTTTTTTAAATCAATCGCATTCCTTCAATTTTTCTTTACAAAATATTTTCTAAGTGGACTTTTATCTAATCAGCTGACAACTTCACATGTGTCGATTTTATTGATGATAATTATTTTGCTATATTAATTATATTTCTTATATACATATAAGTGTTTTTTTTTTCAAGCCAAAAAGCATTGAAATAGCGCTTTCATTAAACAGTATAACAAAATACACCAAAAATCGAAATATATTATTTTCAAAAAGAAAATAATATTATTCAATTATATTAATTTACACAGGTAATAACACGGAAAATATTATTTTTAAAGAAATACATATGATAAGGGGGTGTAAACTAGTGTCATAAAAGTGTTTATATATGAGAAATGTAAATTAGATGAGGTTATATTAATATTTTATAATAATTATTTCAATAATAAATATTTGCAAATAAAGTATAACTCGTTAATTAAAAAGTTAATCGTAAATGTTATTAATTATTAAACAACAAGATAAATAATTATAACATTTACTTATTCTATATTATTCTGTTATTTTAATAAATACGTATAATTAAATATAACCTCATCATAGATCTGGAAGAAGGGCGAGGTGAGGACCTATACGAAGGTGCCTTAGTTAATAATCATCACATTAAAGCATTTCACATACAATTGCAATACAACAATATCATTTGGAATTATTAAAATTACAATATTAACACTATAATCACTAAAACTATTAAAACACAACCTAAATTCAGACGTCCACCGAGGAAACAAAAGTATAGCTAAAATTAATTTGACTTTTGTTCACATTTTTGATATTACGATTGCTTTTTAAAATTTATTATTATATTTTTGATTATAATATATTGCATTTTAATACAACACATACATTTAAAATATATTTTAGTAACAAATGTTAAATGAAATAAAAAGATTTACCGTATTACATATTTCATAAAATTTATTAATACATTTTTTATTCATAGACCAAGTCTTTATGATTATACACCATACATGGTAATAAAAGGCAAGTTCTAACTATCGGATCTCAATTTTATACGAACTCCTTTTGACACATCCGTCAAATTTTCAATATTCTAGATAATGTGCGTAGATTTTAGCAATAAATCTAACATATATCTCCAGTCTACGTGAATCTTTTGAATTTTAAATACTAAAAATAAAATCTATGGCAAAAAAAAATATGAGGACACAATTATTGGAAACCAATTAATTTCTAACAGCTAAAACTAAAGCTAATAATAAATAAATTTGAATAATAAATTATAGTGTATTTAAATTTATTGGCGGAATTATTCTAAAATGTACGCAATATTCACAAGCCTTTTTTTTGTAATTATGAATAAATTATATCTTATGCTAATACTCATAACAAAATAAATAAAATTAAAAATCAATTTTCAAATTTGAAAATAGAATTTAAAGTTTTTTTTCTGTGTGTAACTGTTTAGGTATAAAGAAAAATGAATAATAACTTCAAATTAATTTTGGTATAAATGTATTCTATTTTGGTGAGTATATTGGTATAACATCGGTTCGGATCGGCATGGACAGTGTTAATGAATTTTTGAATAGTCGAGGCACGGGACGGAGAATCGATACCGCGTAGAGCGCGTGGCAAGGAATTCAATAATCTCACTGTATATACTTATGTACATATATACCTATTCGTGTATGCATACAACACGATTTTTATTCGGTTCATACACGCATTACAAAAAAGTTTTTGTGATTTGATCAGATTCAATATAAACATAAGCTGTGTTCATTAAGGTACTCCAATAAATAAACTAATATAGCTTACTAACTAAAATGTTATTGTGAATATTGTACTGATATTAATATGTTATTCATAATTTTAGTCGATGTTTTTAATCTTTTCAATATATTTTTTTCTACTAAATATTCTATTTATCGACAGAATGATAACTAATGCATCTCAAAATCAACAATTTCATAAAGGTATTTAACTATGTTGAACAGCTTGCTTTTATACATAACTTTTTTTTATAATTTACAATACTTTTTTATATGTTCATTATATTTTAACAGCACGCGTGCATTTGACACATTAGCGTACGAGCATTAAAACCTTATCTATGTAATTACTATAGGAGATAAAATTCTTTTATTACTAATATAAATTGTTTTATCGTGGTAATACCTTTTATTTTATATAAACCCTTCTGAATTGAGCAATAGTTCTGCATGGAAGGGGGCCATTTTTATTTTTACAAATTCAAATACATACTGAAATTGTGATGAAAAGAAAATCAATGTAGTTAATTCAACTTGTTATTTATTTTAATATTATTTGGTTATTTAAATAAAGTTATAAGTAATAATAATTGAATAAATAAAAGCTATCACCGCGATAATTATTCAGTATCATTTGTTTTGTTTCACAACGCGTTATAAAAATTCTTTCGCCCGTTTTCGACCTTTTGAAAGTCGTGCTTTCATACTCTGTTTATCCTGTTTTCTCATGCACTCTTATAGAATAGAATGAGAGGAACAGCAACATTCAAGCGTGTTAAATCACATGTGGAGCACAATATTCATCATTAATTGTTTTTTCATATTGTTCACCTCAGCTCGTGATGCACTTTGTACCCGATGCCACCTCTTCAGGAATCCTGTCATCTGGAAAAAAATATGCTTATGTTAAACTTTTGATAAGAAGTTCTTTAATTTATAATTGGGTTTAAACATTTTTTTACATTAAAATCTAAATTTCCCTAGATAATGTTACCTATATGTTCCTCAAGAAATTTAATAACATTGAACTATGGAGCTGTTCTTGTGTTACAAATATTTGTGGGTATGATGTTACCGTCAGATTGTCAAAACCGTTAGATTGTAATCTATCTCGCGAGATTGCAAACAGTTGAAATATTGTGAAATGGTATCGACGAATCGCAAGTCGCGCGCTGATTGCTTGAACAGCATAATTATGTAAAGTATTTTTGTGATTGTAAATAAATTTCATGTTGAAAATACCTTACAGCTTTAGAATTAGTTATATTAAATTGTTGTGACAGTAAAATTAATTTGTGATTAATCAAAGAAGTTCTAACCTAATTTTTTTTAACGTGTGGAAACCCCCTCGGGCCGACACCCCACCGGGGTTTGCGGCGGGGTGGTGTGTCGGAATCGAACCGACTAAAACCACATGGTGTGCAACTCTGCGCCTGAGAAGGGAGAGATCCGGGAACTGCTGACATGCTGCTGCTGGTGTTTGGGGATGACCCTGGTTCAACAGTGGACAGTAATAGGAGATTATAAATAATATTTGTTTAAATTTTCATGTAACTATGTAAATAGTAAAATTACTTTTCATATCGACTAAAGCCCTATAATTACCACGTCACAATAAGTTTATTACCACTAAACGCTCGTTAGTATAAAGGTGTGTTTATTAGAATAAATGATAATAAAAAATAGTTAAATCAATTAACCTAAATAACTTTTCATTCTAATTGTTCCATACTTCCATAGTGTTTATTTTGGACTAGTCTGTTGTATAACTCCACAAAGCAGTTATTCCAAAATTGCACTGCCAAAAATACGTTTTTAAACTTACCTTAACTAATTTTAAAGAGCGGCAGATTAAAATATTACATTCTATTAATAAAAAAATAAAATAAAAATGATAATATAAAATCTACTGGAATCCAAAAATAAGCAGGCTTGATTAAAGTTGAGGGATCAAGAAGGAGGTTATAGGATCCATAGACGTTATTTAAGTTCAAGCAACTGTTCTATTTAACATTCAACTTTAAAGTTGTTACTTTAGAGTTGAAAATAACACAGAATCATAAAGGGTTAACTGGTTAAAGAATAATGTGCCAGCGGTGACTAAATTAATCGAAGTGAATTTTGTGTGGTGTTACAATCATCTTATGACAAGTTGTGATTGGGGGCATTTATAAACTGGGAAGTTTTTAACTGATATTTCATACAAAAACTCAATTAAAAGATACAAAATACACTGAACGCACTAATAATCATTTAATAGTACACAAGCACAAAATCATTTATAATTATGAAATTCAAAATTCCATCAATAAGTAAATCTGTCAAAACTATATCGTTTTTAATAAGAATTATTTTCTGAAATTTATTAATTGAATCTTTGAGTTTAATGGTTAAGTAATTGCAAATTGTAAAATAATAATAAATTGAAAAATATTTTAAAAAATATTTATTGTTTTATATAAAATCTACAAGTAGTCGTAAAAAATTATCTCAAACTATATTGTACCAGTTAACTTTAACACTGAAAGTAGAAAGACCAAAAAATATTACGCAAAAACTTTATGGCATATTTTTTGCAAATTCCGGGGACTTGTTCTTATTATAATGAGTTTTGTAAAAGATTTATTATATTAAGCACAACTGTCTTTAAAATATTACATTGTAAAGATTTAAACTAAAATTCAAAATCTTTTCGTCAGATATTTCAGTATTTTTAAAAAATAAAATGTAATTCATGTTCTTTTTATTTTTAATAGCTTTAAGCGTTAAGCGTGTGTCTTTTTATTTCATTTTTGCATTGACAAAAGTGCGTTGCTATTTAAAAAGTGTGCTAGCGTATTGGATTTTGTATCTTAAGCGTGAAGCAATAAAGCTCAAGCCGTCAGAGACATACCTCTGTTAAAGTTGGTATTAGTAGCTAGTCATGTTAGGCGTTCACGAACGATGACTTCGTCCTGGATGAAAAGATTTTTTTGTGAGAAATTGAAGTTTGGGAAATTACAAAAAATATTTTTTGTTTTTTTTTCTGTTCGTAAAAAATTGACAATTGGGAATTTTCTTAAATATGGAGGAATTATACTGGTTTAGTATTAATAAAATTATAAATATATTTTAAAATTTAAATTAGGTTTGAAAAGAAATTTATTTTATGTTTAACAGATTCTGATAAATTAATAAAAACTAAACATGATTCAAACACAAAATGTCTAATTGTGATAGTTATAAATCAAAGAAGAAACTTACCCAGACAAAGATGCCGAATTGGAAATTGGTGGACTATTAGACTCGAAACCTTCTTTCGGCTTTTCATTAGCCAACTGCATCTTCAATTGATGTCCGAAGCACGCTAGATCCTCTCTAAAAGTATCTGAACCTGGTGTAGTCGGCTTCTCATCATCGCCCGTAGCCATCGCCTCAGCATCACTCTTCAATGGCGCTTGTTCAGATTCTTCTTCTGTATTGTAAATCTTAAAGTACGCAAATGTCAAATATATTACTGAAATTATGAACGATGGTATTGGAATTGCCATTGCATAAACCAGGTTTAAGGTGTTCTGCCACATGTCTAGTTCAGTTATCACCAAGCCGGGGTCGACTCGGCTGAAGTAGCAAGTGTAATTTGTACCAAGAGGCATGTGTTTACCGTAAAATACAGTGCAATTTAAAATAGGTGGGTACCCACAACCTTTGACGTTAGGAAAGAGTCTTGCTCCAGTAAAATACCATTCAGAATCGTTCCCTTGTAAACCAGTAGGTATTGCCTCGGGTAGATCTTCTTCAATCATTTCTGGATACGATTTGTCAGCTGTAACTTCGTAATTTTCGTATTCGTAATCTTTTCTCAGAGCTCTTTCAACTCTGATCAGGTTTTCGTCATCGGTTGGAGTAATGTTTGGGTAAATGCCAAGTTTGTAGTTGACGCGTATTTGAGTGCATTCAAAGAGATCCTTGGTACAGCCCTCCCGACAAGAGGCCCAAGAGCAGTTGCTGGCTCCAACGAGGTGTTTGACAGAAGCCGTGACACATAATGCCGGTACTGTATCGAATTGCATGAATATTGTTGTGAATGCTGGTTCTATGACGAAAGGTACGAGAAAAAGGAATGCGAACAGACTGAAGATGGCCAGCAAGACGAAAGTAGCTGTCGTGTAGAACAGAAGTTTTTCGGCAAAGGTTGGCGGTATTTTTTCTTCGTCTGTCATGGTGTGGGCGCGCTAGGGACAAGCATAGCGCTGTCTCAGCTCGCCAGTGTCATATCATTTTACATCAGTCTTTGCTAATTGTTTCGTGGCTTGGTTTTATTTACATATTTGGTTGTTTAGCTGGAAGGTTTGATGAGGCTGGTTATTTATTGAGCTGTTGAAACAAACATGTAAGTATGAAATTGGTTTATTGTTGTTGTTAAATGTAAGACTGTTTTAATTATTCCCACATATAAACAACAAACACTGAACGTTTTTTTAAGTGACTTAGTTTTGGCATTGCGAACTGTTTTGGCAATGTTAAATTCATATTTGAGCCCATATTTATCAATCATGAATGTTTCTGTTTTACTTTGTAAGGTCAATAAATCCTTAAGATCTACGTTTATACTAAATATAACAAATCACTGTTGCAAAAAATTATTGAAAGTAGAATTAAGGAAAAAAACTAATTGACTAAAAACTTTTTTTCATAAATGTTAGTCAACTAATAACACAAACTTAAGAATATTTACTCCGCAAGTAAGAATTATAGAACGTAAATCTGGAATCTTGTGATTGGCATTTTGCCGCATTTGGCAAAATACTCAGAATACCTAGGAGAATAACTGCGATTCGGTACCTACGAACTGACAAGCAGCAATAACTTTGTTGAGGTGTGGTACGAGTGAGAGCGTTTTATATAAGAAGCTGCGATATTAATTTACATATGAATATCTATTAACGGAGATCTTTATAAAGATTGTGATACTTATGTGCTTTTTAAGATGTTTATTATATTATAACTAGAACGTATATGATGATGAGAATTCATAAATCGGAACATGGACCGACTTCAATCACTACTTACTAATAAAGAGAACCAGATATATAAAATATATTAAAATCTAAATTAGATACTAAAATAATCACATTTTTTACAAATAAAGAACCGACTTCAAGAACTGGACCAAATTAAAACGGGACCACACGGAAAGCACCAGCTTTCGAATACAAAAAGAATCATCAAAATCGGTTTACCCAGTCCAAAGTTCTGAGGTAATAAAAAAAAACAGTCGAATTGATAACCTCCTCCTTTTTTGAAGTCGGTTAATAAGTGCAATCTTCAATATAACAGGCAACATTGTTACAAAATAGCTAGCAAGCAATATCCATATTTTAGTCTCTTTAAAGTCTTTGTTCTAAGTGGCTCTAATGTCATATTACTCGTATGATTGACTTTCAAACACTTTTCACGCTAAATTCAACGCCTTTTTCCTCCGGAGGATAATTTTACGAGTTATAACACTTACCCTAATGAAGTAACTATATTACTTTTGGTATGGTGCCATCCTGATATTACCTAATTCCATAGTTTAATAAGAAATTTGTTTTAATTTTTGTAAAAAAAATCCATTTAAACTACTCTATTTTTAAAAAATGCGCAGAACTTCTTAAAGTTAGAATTAACGACTTATCATAAAAAAACTCTTATAATCAACAACACGATCACCTAAATAAAAGCAGCTAACCTTGAGTTAAATTTGACTTTAGAAAGTCCTCTAGATCGCTACCACTGACACCCCACCCAATATTGCCGGTTATGAACGCCAGACTGTCTAGCCAACAATCTAGTATCTACATATCGATTCTACCTAGAATTAGCATTGAGAAAGCTTTACTCGGTCAAGGCAACGAGAACATACATAGTCTAATTAAGTAATTCTTTGTTAACAGATTGTGATAAACAGTGATAAATAACTTTCAACAAAAGTATGTATTTTACATTAATTGAAAATCTGATTTGATAGAGAGTCGCAACACTTTCGACAAATTTAAATAAAACCAACTTGAGAAA
This sequence comes from Diaphora mendica, assembly GCA_949125395.1. Lineage (NCBI taxonomy): Eukaryota > Metazoa > Arthropoda > Insecta > Lepidoptera > Erebidae > Diaphora > Diaphora mendica. The sequence goes on along the minus strand of OX421331.1, from coordinate 3,548,316 downwards.
AACATTTAATTTTATTATACATTTTTGGAAATCCTTTTGTATAGATTAAATTAAAACTAAACGAACTTCTTCAGCTCGCTGAAGCTGAATGCGACAAGCTCAAAATCGATCAGGGTGGCATGCAATGGGAAACGGCTTTTTGTTGAAGGTTTTCTGAAAAGTTTAGAATTCAACTAACGTGAAACGGAAAGTATTAAAGTATTTATTTATTACACCAATCAGCGGCCAGTGACATCAGTCCTGTTATGTCAACTGTCAACAGTTGTGAAATTTAATATTATTTTATTGACGCTATTGAATCCATTTTCGAACAAACTATCTATTTTCATCCAATGAAAATAGATGGTTTGTTCACACAACCTTAGGTATTTTTTCAAAAGTTGTTTTTTTCTGATTTTTGTGTGCCTTTCAATAATTCAGAATATAGTGGAGTAAGTGGATTTTTTCAGAACTGTGAAAAGTCCTAGGATGGAAACCTTTTACTGATCATATTTTTACTTACTGCGATTAAAAAATATGAAAAAACCAAATTATAAAATCGGACCTTATTTTTTTGTTTATTTAAACAATTTTCATGAAGCTACTACATGCATGCCATTTCGCATTTCAACTTACAATAGTATCTACTAACAATTTTTTTTTTTCAATTGAGAAATTGATGTTTATTCAATTTTTTCACAATTTTTGTATGTTGAGCTGTAGCTACATGCATGCCATTTACATTCATGACTTAAAATAATATAAATACACAAAATACAAAACGGCATGCAAAAACAAGTCACCTAAATTTGCAGTGTTTTTCGCAACTTTTATTATTATTTATAATACGATGGGCTTATTCAACACGCATGCCATTTGAATTAGATAATTATTTTGTTTTAAAATTAATGTTCATTTTTATTAGGAGTAATTTGGAATCACGGAAAATCTGTCTTCAAATTTTACAGAGTTATCCGGAAATCTACCACCGTTGGTCATACGAGGGGTGCATGCCAATTTTTCCAGAGTGTGTTTATAACAAAAACTTCCATTCTTTATATCGGCATGCAATTTCAAAACACGGAATTGCCCTTTAATTTTGTTCAGGTTTTCAGAATCCTATGATCATCTTGGGCCGCTGCGGAGTGCATGGCATCAAATATTACAGCTTTAATTTGTTTAAACTTCCGAGTATTACAATGGCATGCAGAATACTATCACGGAAAAACACGAAAATCCGCTACACAAAGAAAAGCACTTTTCCTTATGAAGAGGACGCGCAGGGAGGCTAAAACCCCGACTATCATTGATATTTTAGGGTCAGTTATAAGCCTTAAAAAGGCATGCACGACAAAATCGTGGAACGTCACCTGTCACCAGCCCCCGGTCTAAAACGGGCAATAAAGGGTCTAAAACCGCTGGTACAAAGGAAGCAAAACTTTGAAATAAATAACGCTTTGGTAGTTTTAATAATTTCAATTATGTAAATGATTAATGAAGCGGATTTAATTTACTTGTTTAAAAAAATGATAAGTCGGAAGACATGTCATTCAGTGGAAAGAAAGGATACAGATAAACTAAACCATTCGTAAATGTATTAAGCCACTAAACCTAGGAAGCTTAGGAAGACTTTCACTGCCAGTTTTGCATCAGAATCAAAACCACAAAAGGGAATAATCTTTTAACTTGGCCCATTAAAACCGCTAGTTTTATTATTTAGAAATTATTGCTATCTTCTTGAGGAGGAATATACAAAAATCTTCACACAATATTTATTTGTTATACAAGAGTGTAAAGTTGCTTTTTAACCGCGTGCTCAATTTTGATGACCGAGCAAGCGAAGGATTCTAAAATTGAATCACGAGCGCAGCGAGGTGAAAAATCTTTGCACTCCAGTGCAACACGTAACTTTTCATCCGACCTCAGCGAGGAAATAACTTAATGCAAAAAAGAAAATGGCACGGATAAAGCCAATTAAAAAAAAAGTACACCAAGAAGGTTTCTAGACTGAATTTTTAACAAATTAAAAAATATTGTATGATAAATTCGGCACCATGGAGGTAGAAGTAAATAGGTTTCATCATCAATCATTGAGACTGCCTGGTTGGTCTCGCGGTTGGCGTGTTGATCATGAGGTCTCGGGTTCGATTCCCGGGTCGGACCAAATATTTGTATGATCTACAAATATTTCTTTCGGAGTTTGGGTGTTTTCTATGTATAATATGTATGTATTTACAAAAATAAAAGTATATATGTATCTGTATCAGTTGTCTAGTACCCATAACACAAGCTTTGCTTAGCTTGGGACTAGATGGCGTTGTGTGTTAGATGTCCAAAAATATTTATTTATTATTATTATTATTGACATGTACCTAGATCAATGGGTTTAATGATGTTTTGAATTCACAAACTTAGTGCACACGATGTTCTGAATTCAATTTACTTTATCCTATAGTGGATAAAAACGGCTTTTGCACTCAGATATCGAAGGGCAAAAATACTCTTTCCGAGATGGGGGAATGAAAAATATATTTGACGGTAAAATAAGACAGAAATGAAAACCAAGCCATTTGCGTTCAATTTATGTCAATCAACAGACTAGCTCTGGTATAGTCTGATTAAATTCAAGTTAAATTTTCTTCAATATCTTTAACAGTTTACTGCTGGACTTGGTCATGGCTGAACTGGGGTAATGACTGACAATACAAAGGTATTGTTAATCCGTCACCACAAAACACCGCACATTTCTTTCCATCAAGCTTTAAACCAAATGAGACAAGGAACCCAAAGACATAAATCAGTACAATAAATACAAAAATATTGTTATCTTTGTACTCCCTTCTTTGAAGACTACATTGAATATCGACTGAACTTTATTACCGTCATAGCATTTTGTTCCAATTATAACACCGCCATTATTTATTCACATAGTCGAACGTAACTTATCACGATAGGCCGTCGTTCATTAGCTTATGAATTTTGTATTGCTATTGAGGGTATCTCAAAATTAACTCAGTCAACGTGAATAATTAAAACATTTGAAGTTAAAGGTGGACTTTCGACTGTCAGAGGGTTTAAGCCATCGCATCGGTATAATGTATAGTAGCTTAGTGGTGAGATTACCTTTTGAGAACTCGACTAGCCGTTCAACTGATCGTTGGATTAGTTGTGATAGCAATCTATGAGTTGAAAAACCGATCCTAATAATATTATATGCTTGGATGATTGGATTTAAAGATAGATGGATGAATGTTTATCATTTGAGAATGCCAAAACGGCTGTAAATTTGAATAAGAGAAATTTGAATTTCGAAATTATCTACAACTGTTTATCACGTATGACCAATTTAAGCAGTAACTAATTGCGATAATTCATGATAGTAAAAATTTCATATTTTAATTTTGTAAAATATTTATTTTGGAACGAAGTTCCTTATGGCGCGTTGCGAAAGGGGGCTAGACGGATTAACACCAAAAGTTGTAACGACAATTTTCGTTGTAACGACACTTATCGTTGTAACGACACTTTTCGTTGTAACGACACTTTTAACATTGAGTTGACGTCGTAGTGCTGGATAGTACATACATTATATGTATATAAACTTCGTTCCATCCGGGTGTCTCTTGACACCTCTCAAGTTTTTTTAGATCCTTAAAAATGCATTATTTTAAAGACACTTCCCAAAAATAAAAGCAAAAGAGAAAACAAATAAATATCGAAAAGAACTTAAAAAACGTAAAATTACGTAAAAATCAAAGTCTATTAAGCTCAAATTTGTAAAGTCATTCGTAGAAAGTGCGTATGAAAGAAAGTATTTCAGTGCTAATCTGAACTGTCACGGCACTTAATAAAATGGATACGTCGACAATCACGAAACTAAACTGTGTTTGCTAGATCTACAACTCCAAGCTAACATCTACCTTATCAAGAAAGTCCATCCATATCATACGTGAAATATTTTTAGTAAATACCAAAACTAAAAAGACCTACTAAAACACAAAATAAACAAGTTAATTGTGGAAAACATAACACAGCAGCGATTTATTTTTTTCAAATTTTTAAATTATAGTGTCATTCTCATAATTAAGATGAATCTCATGATGACACTTTAAATGCCAAAATCCAACAAGCTGTTTAAACTACAGAGTGAGACAACCTGTTACAATTTGTGAGTCATACATACATACATACATACAAGAAACAAAGTCTTCTTCTTGTGCAGTCATATAAAAAGAAATAGTTGTGAAATAGGGGGCAAATTATACTGATTTATTTCTTTTAGCATTCATGCATAACGTAAGAGACTGCCTCGTTGGTCTCGCGGTTGGCGTCTGCGACTGCTGATCATGAGGTCTCGGGTTCGATTCCCGGGTCGGACTAAATTTTTGTATGATCTACTAATATTTGTTTCGGAGTTTTGGTGTTTTCTATGTATAATATATATGTATTTACAAAAAAAAGTATATATATATTTGTATCAGTTGTCTAGTATCCATAACACAAGCTCTGCTTAGCTTGGGACTAGATGGCGTTGTGTGTTAGATGTCCAAAATATATATTATTTATTTATTATAATTTATGCAAAACGGCTAAAGTCAAAATTACATTGTCGCATTTTATGATGAACTCTGTTGTGTGTGAGTGTGAATGTGACACAATATTTGTAAACTCATTTGGCTGATTACTGAAATGAATACATTTCAACCATGGCGGGGAGTAATAACACAATATTTCCGGTGCGGAAATGAAAAAGTTTATACGAATGTGATATTCGCTGAACACTTAAAAAATATGGTCATAAAAGATTTAATTTTATAAATTGTTTTTTTTTTTCTTGATAAATAGAATATGATACAACGAGCGAAAGCCGCATCTATTATCAGTATAATAAGTATCAAGGAAGCAGTATCCATGTAATAAGGCGGTAAACGATTAGTTAAGTCGTCGGATTGCGGCGATTTAAAACAATGACTTCTCCCGAATTTGAAATAAATCTTGCATTTTTTGAGACTTTACAACCATACATGAATCGGGCACAAAGAATACTTAGACTTAATAAGTCTTAAGGAAGCAGTACCTATGTAATAAGGGGGTAAACGATTAGTTAGGTCATCGGATACCAGCGATTTAAAAAAAATATTTCTCCTGGATTAGGAATATATCTTGCATTCTGGGAAACTTTACAACCATATATGAATCGGGCACAAAGAATACCCAGACTTTAGAAAACAATTTGTGGATTTAAAAAAAATACTTCTTCCAGATTTGGAATATATCTTGCATTCTGGGAGACTTTACAACCATATATAAATCGCGCACAAAGAATACCCAGACCCTAGAAAACAATTTGTAGATTTAAAAAACTTGCTTCTCCCGGATTTGGAATATATGTATCTTGCAACCTAGGAGACTTTACATCCATTGATGAATCGGGCACAAAGAATACCCAAACCCCAAGAAAACAATTTGTGGATTACACAAAGTGTTGTCCCATATTATAGAGTTTGAATCTCTAGCAATCTAATTCACTCGGGGTAATGCAAAGAGAGAGCTCCAAAGAAAGAGAAAAGCTTCCATTTACTGGTCATCCTTAAGTCCCCATAAGATATTCGTCTAAGTCTAATCGATCAAACCACCTACTCGTCACTTTAATGTATTCACCTATCCAACTTCAGTATTAAAGTATTGGGTTAAAATACCTCTTTGTGTCAATGCGTCTAGGTAGTAGAGCCATGCTGTTTTCAGTACGAACGGGCCGGCTCGACCGGGGCGGTACTACCCTCGCACAGAACATCAACGTAAAATGACAGCGTTCGTGCTGTCGTGTTTCGTTGGTGAGTGCGAGACCGGAGGCCAAATGATTCAGAAGCATCACTAGCCCGCCATGGTGTGGGTCACCATGCTACATTGTCTGCATTCGCAGTGAGTATGGTGACCACCACTCTTGAATTCTGCATATGCTTTCCAGCAGGCAGAGTAGAGTCATTTTGGCAGGGTCAAACATAAAAAAAATGCTGCAGTAAGTTTAAAAGAAGCGAGGATAGATTTATTTTAGGGGTTTGATCTTTTAAAAAGAGTTAAAGAACGATTTTGGTTTGTCTTGTACAACTGTCTGTATGTACGGATGTGACTTTTGAATTTAAAAAATAGCAAAAAGAAAAAACACATATTGCATGACTTGCAGATGTTCATAGATAAGCAAATATATAATTTGTAGACATCGTTATAATTATATTTTAATGACCAGCAGACCTACGCAACCCCGTTTGCGTCTCCTATTGCCCGTAGCGTGATAATTTTACCCCGGTTTTGAAACATTCTTCATTGGTGCTCCGCTCCTATTGGTCTTAGCGTGATGATATATAGCCTATAGCCTTCCTCGATAAATGGGCTATCTAACACTGAAATAATTTTTCAAATCAGACCAGCGGTTCCATAGATTAGCGTTCAAACAAACAAACTCTTCAGCTTAATATATTAGTATAGACGTACTTTTAACACCCCCCTAAGGTACGGCAAAATTTTCATCATCATATTTTTTTATGTGGGCGATATAAGGTACACAAGATGAATAAATAATTCACCTGGGTGAATCAATTGCAAGGTGGGAAAAGGCCATCGTTTAAGTATTATTATTTCACCATGGAAACCTAAAAGTCTACTTGATTCACCCAGGTGAACAAAGCAGAATAAACCAGAGGGAGGGGAGAGATAGAAGAAAAAATATTTTGTTTATTTTTTCAAACCAATTACTTAATTTTAAATCTGTCCTAATATTCCTAATGAATAATTAATTAAACGACACTTTATAAAAGTATCGAAGTCTCATTCGTTAGATGCTCTCGATATCTTAAGAAGGCCTTCTTGAGCTGACGATTGATTGTATACTTGACTTATCTGCAGCCAAGGGGCCTCAGTTGAGGAGTTAGTGCTTCAATAGTAGGTGAGATTCAACAACATCATTTTATGTAAACTTATTGTCTTTTTGGAGTTTTTTATTAACTTAAAAAACAACCTGATATTCTGGTAAAACCGGTTGAACTAATACGGAACCAATCATCGTGCTCTTCACAAAATTATTTGTACTGAGTGGACATCCAAATCCCGATCCATAGTTCAAGGGAAGATGAAGAATCAATAACTAATAAGACTGCACGGACCTGTACTACTACACCAGCCCTCAAAACAATGGACTTCACCCGGAGAACGTTCTCCGAAGAAGGCGAAGACAGCCCTATCGGCCAGAAAAGTGATGGCCACCGTTTTCTAGGATTCACAAGGTGTGATTTTCATCGACTACCTGGAGAAGAGCAAAACGGTCACAGGGCTCTAGTATGCCGAATTATTGAGCTGATTCGACGCTGAAATGCAGATAAAACGACCCCATTTGTTGAAGAAAAAAGTGCTCTTCCACCATGACAACGCACCAGCTCACACCTCCGCCCATCGCGTTGATTCTCTTTCTATAATAACTAACGCCTCTAAATAAATACATATTTCGTACATCTAACTCCATCACCATCATCACAAGCCATCTAGTCCTAAACTAAGCAGAGCTTGTATTATGAGTACTAGACAACTGATATAAATACATAAAGGCTTTTTTTGTAAAAACATACATATTATACATAGAAAACACCCTAACTCCGAAACAAATATTTGTAAATCATACATACATTTGGTCCGACCCGGGAATAGAATCCAAAACCTCGAGAATAGCTTTGCACACGCTACCACTGCGCCACCGAGACAGTCATATATAGTTATTGGTTAATATTTTATTTTGACCATGTGACTTAGCGTTGAGAGACGTCATTGATATACTTACATATTTGATAATTTTCCATTAATGTTTACGTTTGTAGAATGCGTCACATGGCGTAGCTAGGGGTCAGATTTAAGCGGTCGCCACATCGTTTTCTACTGCACCGAGTGTCATGGGTTCAAACCCCAACATTAGACAGCATTTTTTGTGATCAGCAAATTTTTTTGAGTCTAGGTACTCTTTGAGTCCGTATCATGTATGTTTGTAAAGTCTCGACACTATTCCTAATGCTGGAGTTGTCTGTACATAAAGAAAAACCCGTTGATAAATCAACCTCCGGACAATCACTACTATCTTTAAATATAGTGTATTTTCTTTACTATTAAAAGTAAAACATAAACAAAGCCTGGCGCAGTTCCGGAATGACTTCCCTGACGTTTATGTGCCAATGTGTGCCTACGGTGTCTCACAAACGACGGCCTAGATATAATGTTGCCATGTTGTGCTATTCTTGTAACTATCTCCACTCTTTTGTTCTTTAGAGTGATTGTAAAAATAGTGTAAATTTAAAGATGCCCATTTATTGGTCCGAAATTATAAAATTAAAAAAGATATATGAAGAAAAAGAAAGAGCTATAACATACTTTCGGATCAGACAGATGTGTGAAATTAAAATTATCTACATACTAATATATAAAGCTAAAAAGTTTTTTTTTTTTTTTTATGTTGAAAACCGCCAAAATGACTCTACTCTGCCTGATGGAAAGCATAAGCAGAATCCAAGAGTAGTGGTCACCATGCTCACTGCGAATGCAGACAATGCAGCATGGCGACCCACACCATGGCGGCCTAGTGATGCCTCTGCATCTTTTAGTCTAGTCAACAAGTATGGAACTTTTTGACTAGACTAATTGGGCCTCCGGTCTCGCACTCACCAACGAAACACGACAGCACGCTGTCATTTTACGTTAATTTTCTGTGCGAGGGTAGTACCGCCCCGGTCGAGCCGGCCCGTTCGTGCTGAAATCAGCGTGGCTCTACTACCTTGCAAACCTGTTTGTTGTTAGATCGCGCTAATCTCAGGAACCGCGGGTCCGATTTGAAAAAATATTTCAGTGTTAGATAGCCCATTTATCGAGGAAGGCTATAGGCTATATATCATCACGCTAAGACCAATAGGAGCGGAGTAACAATGAAGAATGTTTCAAAAACGGGGTAAAATTATCACGCTACGGGCAATAGGAGACGCAAACGACGTTGCGTGGGTCAGCTAGTGCATGAATAAAGCTTATCTTTTGTTGTAAGACAACTCCTATACCTACTTCAAAAAAAATGTACTCAGTTGCCGCTTAGCCATACGTGCAATAACACCTCAACAACCCTTTATTTATTAAATTAATCAATTGTTAAACCGATCACAGAGTATGTTCCATGCAATGTTGTTGATCGATGAAAGGTCAATGGATTGTACGACTACTAAAGCAGTACCCTCCAGTGAAGCTCTGAGATAGTGAAACTTAAGCATAGCGATATTAAATTAGCAGTTAAATAAATTCAGGTTAATATTTAATTTATTCCACCATAAATAGTAAAACTTAATACTCTGGCACATATTATACAAAAACAGGCTTATTGAAAGAAGTTGGCGCCTTGCCATGAATACATATACAAGACTTGGCAACTGTGTGGTTTTTGTTCGCAGTTTTTAACCGACTTCGAAAAAAGAGGAAGTTCTGAATTCGACCGTATATATGTTGTTTTTTTTATGTGTGTTCGCGGATAACTTCGTCGTTTATGAACCGATTTTGATGATTCTTTTTTTAATGGAAAGGAGATATCCCAACGGTGGTACCAGGATAAGGACACTAAGATCTGATGATGGCATCCAACAGAAATCGAGTCGAGCCTTGAAGTCAGTTTTTATTTGGTTAAAATTTTACTTGTGTAATGGCTGCTTTACCTATATGTTTGTCACTTTTCAGTATAAATATTAAAGTATTTATATACAAGAAAATGTTTAAAAAATTATCCTGACTGCATTAAAACTTTTAATTAAATTTATATAACCCAGACCATTATTACGAATCTATTGATACATCTATTCAAATAAATAAAATTGAAGTGTCTCTTTTAAATTAAAAAGAAAACTAAAACCACTCACATTCTATAAAGAAAAAATTATCTACTAAAGCTCCTTTCTTAACAGCTTTTTACCCGACTGCAAAAGAAGGAGGGCTATAATTGTTTTTAAACTTTCGCGACTATACATATTATTGGGCTGTAAATCGGGACTTAATCGCGATAATATCAACAAGGTACAACGTGTTTGCCCGTGACCACGATCGGTGCAATTCGATCGAAACATCGGGTAACCAAAAAAGGTATTGTACCTTGTTGATATTATCGCGATTAAGTCCCGATTTACAGCCGAAGGAGGGCTATGTTTTTCGAGTGTATTTGTATGTATGTGTGTTTTTTTTTTGTCACTTTGGCACGCCCTAGAGCCCAAACGGCTTGTCGTATTTTTTTGTGAGTGGTGTCAATAGATTCATCTTAGTCGTGAAAGTGACACTGAGTACATCAAAATTAAAAAAAAAACAAAATTAAAGATTTTTGGCGCCAAAAAGTAATCTCTAAATAAACATCGAGTGTGGTATCAAAATAAAGAATTTTTACGTGGAGCAGTCGGTCCCGGTTGTTATTATATGTTAACAGTCGTGAAGCTTAGTCGGAGGCTCCGACTAAGCTTCACGACTGTTAAAGGGCTCCGACTCGGAGCCCTTTGGGTGGCTTAAAAACATCCAACGGCAAGATTACGTAACCACAACGTTGTCTTGCCAGTCCTGAGAGGAGATCCGAGCCCAGCAGTGGGACGTTATGGGTTGTTGATGATGATGAAATATAGGTCTGTCTTTAGAAAAAAGGTTTTGGGTTATTAGATCTACTGGGCAGACGGATTGGTAAGGCCTTGTCAGGTAAGGAATTGTGTCAATTTTTCCTTATCGCTGTATTTCCAAAAAGAATGTAAAATAATTATTAAAACTAACTAAATTGAAACCACCTTAATTTTCTACTTAAATAATTTTATTATTCTCTAAACATCAATGTCTCTTTGTAAATCGGCTATATATACGCCTGAATATATCCATTAAAAATTGTTAAGCAAAATATTTCATAAAGATTTGAAGGAGAATTACAGGAGACCAAACTAAAATGACTGCATTCTAGAATCAAAATCGCGTGTACTTATTCCACTATTTGGTGTAAACATAAATAAAATAGTGGAATAAGTACAAGTGATTCTAGAATGTATTGCAAGAAGTTCCATCAAGTGCCGGCAATCGAGAGTATAAATTACATAAAATGACTGCGTTTATGGTGTCGTGTTTTGTTGGTGAGAGCAAGACCGGAGGCGCAATGATGCAGAATCATCTCAACAGGCTGCTATAATGTGGGTAACCATGCTGCATTGTCTGCATTCTCAATGAGTATGGTGACCACTAATCTTGGATTCTGCTCAGGTTTTACATCAGGCAGAGTAGAGTCACCTTGGCAGGCTAATAAATAAAAAAACCGGACAAGAGCGAGTCGTACTCGCCCACCGAGGGTTCTGTGCGTAGGATCTTTTTAGTTTGTCCTTGTAGTCCGAAAAAAAACACGAAAATACGAATACGAGTTTAGGGATCGAATCGCGCAGTTTTTCCGAGATTTTTCTGAAATTCAGTTTCAAACATTTATAATCTTACCTATAAGTTTGTATGGATGAATGAATGTAGCTTATGAAAATAAATAAAGTATATAAATAAACAGTACATTTATTTATCTTTTATCTTCTAAAATTTTCTTAGATATCTAGGTATTAAGTATTTACAAATTTTTTGATTTTTCTTTTCATAGACTTCGAAGACAAAGAGGTATTTTTTTAATATTTTTAGTATAGATTTAAAATAAATAAAATATATTTTGCAATGTGCACATAGCCCTTTCATATGATACCTCATTTGAACTAGTAGCTCCGATTTTAAATTTCGACACCCTATAAAAATATAGACCCCCTATTTTTAAGATTTAATTACAAATGTATAGTTTTGGTATTTTGTATTTTTCCCTATATTTGTGGTCTATAAAGATGTTATTTGTAAAATTTCAAAGTTCTAGGTCGACGGTAAGTACCCTACGAGTTTTGATTCTCTTGGGAGTGTCGAACTATTTGTTTTTGCAGAATAAACGGCCGTATTTATTTTATACGTTTTTTTTTTTTTTTTTATGTTTGGCCCGCCAAAATGACTCTACTCTGCCTGATGGAAAGCATAAGCAGAATCCAAGAGTGGTGGTCACCATGCTCACTGCGAATGCAGACAATGCAGTATGGCGACCCACACCATGGCGGCCTAGTGATGCTACTGCATCTTTTAGTCTAGTCAACAAGTTTGGAACTTGTTGATTAGACTAATTGGGCCTCCGGTCTCGCACTCACCAACGAAACACGACAGCACGCTGTCATTTTACGTTAATTTTCTGTGCGAGGGTAGTACCGCCCCGGTCGAGCCGGCCCGTTCGTGCTGAAATCAGCGTGGCTCTACTACCTTGCAAACCTGTTTGTTGTTAGATCGCGCTAATCTCAGGAACCGCGGGTCCGATTTGAAAAAATATTTCAGTGTTAGATAGCCCATTTATCGAGGAAGGCTATAGGCTATATATCATCACGCTAAGACCAATAGGAGCGGAGTAACAATGAAGAATGTTTCAAAAACGGGGTAAAATTATCACGCTACGGGCAATAGGAGACGCAAACGACGTTGCGTGGGTCAGCTAGTGCATGAATAAAGCTTATCTTTTGTTGTAAGACAACTCCTATACCTACTACAAAAAAAATGTACTCAGTTGCCGCTTAGCCATACGTGCAATAACACCTCAACAACCCTTTATTTATTAAATTAATCAATTGTTAAACCGATCACAGAGTATGTTCCATGCAATGTTGTTGGTCGATGAAAGGTCAATGGATTGTACGACTACTAAAGCAGTACCCTCCAGTGAAGCTCTGAGATAGTGAAACTTAAGCCTAGCGATATTAAATTAGCAGTTAAATAAATTCAGGTTAATATTTAATTTATTCCACTATAAATAGTAAAACGTAATACTCTGGCACATATTATACAAAAACAGGCTTATTGAAAGAAGTTGGCGCCTTGCCATGAATACATATACAAGACTTGGCAACTGTGTGGTTTTTGTTCGCAGTTTTTAACCGACTTCGAAAAAAGAGGAAGTTCTGAATTCGACCGTATATATGTTGTTTTTTTTTATGTGTGTTCGCGAATAACTTCGTCGTTTATGAACCGATTTTGATGATTCTTTTTTTAATGGAAAGGAGATATCCCAACGGTGGTACCAGGATAAGGACACTAAGATCTGATGATGGCATCCAACAGAAATCGAGTCGAGCCTTGAAGTCAGTTTTTATTTGGTTAAAATTTTACTTGTGTAATGGCTGCTTTACCTATATGTTTGTCACTTTTCAGTATAAATATTAAAGTATTTATATACAAGAAAATGTTTAAAAAATTATCCTGACTGCATTAAAACTTTTAATTAAATTTATATAACCCAGACCATTATTACGAATCTATTGATACATCTATTCAAATAAATAAAATTGAAGTGTCTCTTTTAAATTAAAAAGAAAACTAAAACCACTCACATTCTATAAAGAAAAAATTATCTACTAAAGCTCCTTTCTTAACAGCTTTTTACCCGACTGCAAAAGAAGGAGGGCTATAATTGTTTTTAAACTTTCGCGACTATACATATTATTGGGCTGTAAATCGGGACTTAATCGCGATAATATCAACAAGGTACAACGTGTTTGCCCGTGACCACGATCGGTGCAAATCGATCGAAACATCGGGTAACCAAAAAAGGTATTGTACCTTGTTGATATTAACGCGATTAAGTCCCGATTTACAGCCGAAGGAGGGCTATGTTTTTCGAGTGTATTTGTATGTATGTGTGTTTTTTTTTTGTCACTTTGGCATGCCCTAGAGCCCAAACGGCTTGTCGTATTTTTTTGTGAGTGGTGTCAATAGATTCATCTTAGTCGTGAAAGTGACACTGAGTACATCAAAATTTAAAAAAAAAACAAAATTAAAGATTTTTGGCGCCAAAAAGTAATCTCTAAATAAACATCGAGTGTGGTATCAAAATAAAGAATTTTTACGTGGAGCAGTCGGTCCCGGTTGTTATTATATGTTAACAGTCGTGAAGCTTAGTCGGAGGCTCCGACTAAGCTTCACGACTGTTAAAGGGCTCCGACTCGGAGCCCTTTGGGTGGCTTAAAAACATCCAACGGCAAGATTACGTAACCACAACGTTGTCTTGCCAGTCCTGAGAGGAGATCCGAGCCCAGCAGTGGGACGTTATGGGTTGTTGATGATGATGAAATATAGGTCTGTCTTTAGAAAAAAGGTTTTGGGTTATTAGATCTACTGGGCAGACGGATTGGTAAGGCCTTGTCAGGTAAGGAATTGTGTCAATTTTTCCTTATCGCTGTATTTCCAAAAAGAATGTAAAATAATTATTAAAACTAACTAAATTGAAACCACCTTAATTTTCTACTTAAATAATTTTATTATTCTCTAAACATCAATGTCTCTTTGTAAATCGGCTATATATACGCCTGAATATATCCATTAAAAATTGTTAAGCAAAATATTTCATAAAGATTTGAAGGAGAATTACAGGAGACCAAACTAAAATGACTGCATTCTAGAATCAAAATCGCGTGTACTTATTCCACTATTTGGTGTAAACATAAATAAAATAGTGGAATAAGTACAAGTGATTCTAGAATGTATTGCAAGAAGTTCCATCAAGTGCCGGCAATCGAGAGTATAAATTACATAAAATGACTGCGTTTATGGTGTCGTGTTTTGTTGGTGAGAGCAAGACCGGAGGCGCAATGATGCAGAATCATCTCAACAGGCTGCTATAATGTGGGTAACCATGCTGCATTGTTGCATTGTCTGCATTCTCAATGAGTATGGTGACCACTAATCTTGGATTCTGCTCAGGTTTTACATCAGGCAGAGTAGAGTCACCTTGGCAGGCTAATAAATAAAAAAACCGGACAAGAGCGAGTCGTACTCGCCCACCGAGGGTTCTGTGCGTAGGATCTTTTTAGTTTGTCCTTGTAGTCCGAAAAAAAACACGAAAATACGAATACGAGTTTAGGGATCGAATCGCGCAGTTTTTCCGAGATTTTTCTGAAATTCAGTTTCAAACATTTATAATCTTACCTATAAGTTTGTATGGATGAATGAATGTAGCTTATGAAAATAAATAAAGTATATAAATAAACAGTACATTTATTTATCTTTTATCTTCTAAAATTTTCTTAGATATCTAGGTATTAAGTATTTACAAATTTTTTGATTTTTCTTTTCATAGACTTCGAAGACAAAGAGGTATTTTTTTAATATTTTTAGTATAGATTTAAAATAAATAAAATATATTTTGCAATGTGCACATAGCCCTTTCATATGATACCTCATTTGAACTAGTAGCTCCGATTTTAAATTTCGACACCCTATAAAAATATAGACCCCCTATTTTTAAGATTTAATTACAAATGTATAGTTTTGGTATTTTGTATTTTTCCCTATATTTGTGGTCTATAAAGATGTTATTTGTAAAATTTCAAAGTTCTAGGTCGACGGTAAGTACCCTACGAGTTTTGATTCTCTTGGGAGTGTCGAACTATTTGTTTTTGCAGAATAAACGGCCGTATTTATTTTATACGTTTTTTTTTTTTTTTTTATGTTTGGCCCGCCAAAATGACTCTACTCTGCCTGATGGAAAGCATAAGCAGAATCCAAGAGTGGTGGTCACCATGCTCACTGCGAATGCAGACAATGCAGTATGGCGACCCACACCATGGCGGCCTAGTGATGCTACTGCATCTTTTAGTCTAGTCAACAAGTTTGGAACTTGTTGATTAGACTAATTGGGCCTCCGGTCTCGCACTCACCAACGAAACACGACAGCACGCTGTCATTTTACGTTAATTTTCTGTGCGAGGGTAGTACCGCCCCGGTCGAGCCGGCCCGTTCGTGCTGAAATCAGCGTGGCTCTACTACCTTGCAAACCTGTTTGTTGTTAGATCGCGCTAATCTCAGGAACCGCGGGTCCGATTTGAAAAAATATTTCAGTGTTAGATAGCCCATTTATCGAGGAAGGCTATAGGCTATATATCATCACGCTAAGACCAATAGGAGCGGAGTAACAATGAAGAATGTTTCAAAAACGGGGTAAAATTATCACGCTACGGGCAATAGGAGACGCAAACGACGTTGCGTGGGTCAGCTAGTGCATGAATAAAGCTTATCTTTTGTTGTAAGACAACTCCTATACCTACTACAAAAAAAATGTACTCAGTTGCCGCTTAGCCATACGTGCAATAACACCTCAACAACCCTTTATTTATTAAATTAATCAATTGTTAAACCGATCACAGAGTATGTTCCATGCAATGTTGTTGGTCGATGAAAGGTCAATGGATTGTACGACTACTAAAGCAGTACCCTCCAGTGAAGCTCTGAGATAGTGAAACTTAAGCCTAGCGATATTAAATTAGCAGTTAAATAAATTCAGGTTAATATTTAATTTATTCCACTATAAATAGTAAAACGTAATACTCTGGCACATATTATACAAAAACAGGCTTATTGAAAGAAGTTGGCGCCTTGCCATGAATACATATACAAGACTTGGCAACTGTGTGGTTTTTGTTCGCAGTTTTTAACCGACTTCGAAAAAAGAGGAAGTTCTGAATTCGACCGTATATATGTTGTTTTTTTTTATGTGTGTTCGCGAATAACTTCGTCGTTTATGAACCGATTTTGATGATTCTTTTTTTAATGGAAAGGAGATATCCCAACGGTGGTACCAGGATAAGGACACTAAGATCTGATGATGGCATCCAACAGAAATCGAGTCGAGCCTTGAAGTCAGTTTTTATTTGGTTAAAATTTTACTTGTGTAATGGCTGCTTTACCTATATGTTTGTCACTTTTCAGTATAAATATTAAAGTATTTATATACAAGAAAATGTTTAAAAAATTATCCTGACTGCATTAAAACTTTTAATTAAATTTATATAACCCAGACCATTATTACGAATCTATTGATACATCTATTCAAATAAATAAAATTGAAGTGTCTCTTTTAAATTAAAAAGAAAACTAAAACCACTCACATTCTATAAAGAAAAAATTATCTACTAAAGCTCCTTTCTTAACAGCTTTTTACCCGACTGCAAAAGAAGGAGGGCTATAATTGTTTTTAAACTTTCGCGACTATACATATTATTGGGCTGTAAATCGGGACTTAATCGCGATAATATCAACAAGGTACAACGTGTTTGCCCGTGACCACGATCGGTGCAAATCGATCGAAACATCGGGTAACCAAAAAAGGTATTGTACCTTGTTGATATTAACGCGATTAAGTCCCGATTTACAGCCGAAGGAGGGCTATGTTTTTCGAGTGTATTTGTATGTATGTGTGTTTTTTTTTTGTCACTTTGGCATGCCCTAGAGCCCAAACGGCTTGTCGTATTTTTTTGTGAGTGGTGTCAATAGATTCATCTTAGTCGTGAAAGTGACACTGAGTACATCAAAATTTAAAAAAAAAACAAAATTAAAGATTTTTGGCGCCAAAAAGTAATCTCTAAATAAACATCGAGTGTGGTATCAAAATAAAGAATTTTTACGTGGAGCAGTCGGTCCCGGTTGTTATTATATGTTAACAGTCGTGAAGCTTAGTCGGAGGCTCCGACTAAGCTTCACGACTGTTAAAGGGCTCCGACTCGGAGCCCTTTGGGTGGCTTAAAAACATCCAACGGCAAGATTACGTAACCACAACGTTGTCTTGCCAGTCCTGAGAGGAGATCCGAGCCCAGCAGTGGGACGTTATGGGTTGTTGATGATGATGAAATATAGGTCTGTCTTTAGAAAAAAGGTTTTGGGTTATTAGATCTACTGGGCAGACGGATTGGTAAGGCCTTGTCAGGTAAGGAATTGTGTCAATTTTTCCTTATCGCTGTATTTCCAAAAAGAATGTAAAATAATTATTAAAACTAACTAAATTGAAACCACCTTAATTTTCTACTTAAATAATTTTATTATTCTCTAAACATCAATGTCTCTTTGTAAATCGGCTATATATACGCCTGAATATATCCATTAAAAATTGTTAAGCAAAATATTTCATAAAGATTTGAAGGAGAATTACAGGAGACCAAACTAAAATGACTGCATTCTAGAATCAAAATCGCGTGTACTTATTCCACTATTTGGTGTAAACATAAATAAAATAGTGGAATAAGTACAAGTGATTCTAGAATGTATTGCAAGAAGTTCCATCAAGTGCCGGCAATCGAGAGTATAAATTACATAAAATGACTGCGTTTATGGTGTCGTGTTTTGTTGGTGAGAGCAAGACCGGAGGCGCAATGATGCAGAATCATCTCAACAGGCTGCTATAATGTGGGTAACCATGCTGCATTGTTGCATTGTCTGCATTCTCAATGAGTATGGTGACCACTAATCTTGGATTCTGCTCAGGTTTTACATCAGGCAGAGTAGAGTCACCTTGGCAGGCTAATAAATAAAAAAACCGGACAAGAGCGAGTCGTACTCGCCCACCGAGGGTTCTGTGCGTAGGATCTTTTTAGTTTGTCCTTGTAGTCCGAAAAAAAACACGAAAATACGAATACGAGTTTAGGGATCGAATCGCGCAGTTTTTCCGAGATTTTTCTGAAATTCAGTTTCAAACATTTATAATCTTACCTATAAGTTTGTATGGATGAATGAATGTAGCTTATGAAAATAAATAAAGTATATAAATAAACAGTACATTTATTTATCTTTTATCTTCTAAAATTTTCTTAGATATCTAGGTATTAAGTATTTACAAATTTTTTGATTTTTCTTTTCATAGACTTCGAAGACAAAGAGGTATTTTTTTAATATTTTTAGTATAGATTTAAAATAAATAAAATATATTTTGCAATGTGCACATAGCCCTTTCATATGATACCTCATTTGAACTAGTAGCTCCGATTTTAAATTTTGACACCCTATAAAAATATAGACCCCCTATTTTTAAGATTTAATTACAAATGTATAGTTTTGGTATTTTGTATTTTTCCCTATATTTGTGGTCTATAAAGATGTTATTTGTAAAATTTCAAAGTTCTAGGTCGACGGTAAGTACCCTACGAGTTTTGATTCTCTTGGGAGTGTCGAACTATTTGTTTTTGCAGAATAAACGGCCGTATTTATTTTATACGTTTTTTTTTTTTTTTTTTATGTTTGGCCCGCCAAAATGACTCTACTCTGCCTGATGGAAAGCATAAGCAGAATCCAAGAGTGGTGGTCACCATGCTCACTGCGAATGCAGACAATGCATTATGGCGACCCACACCATGGCGGCCTAGTGATGCTACTGCATCTTTTAGTCTAGTCAACAAGTTTGGAACTTGTTGATTAGACTAATTGGGCCTCCGGTCTCGCACTCACCAACGAAACACGACAGCACGCTGTCATTTTACGTTGATTTTCTGTGCGAGGGTAGTACCGCCCCGGTCGAGCCGGCCCGTTCGTGCTGAAATCAGCGTGGCTCTACTATCTACTAAACGATAAGATTGGATTTTTTTACAACTTCAGGGGACCGTAGACCTGAGTACACGGTTTAAATTTCAACCGGATACCTTCACGCGTTCCCGAAATAAACAGTAACAGATCTTATAAGGGTTCCGTTTTTTTTCCTTTTGAGGTACGGAACCCTAAAAAAACCACAACAGTCCTCTGCTGGGCATAACCTCACTTTTTAAAGGAGGTTTTTGCCTACCAGATCACGCTGGCCAGACGAGTTGATAGAGGTCTTGTATCGAGTATTTATTATTACTATCAAAAAGCGCAAAATTGAATATCTATGCCATGTGCTTAGGCACGAACGATACATGCTGCTTCAATTAATAATGATGGGCAAGGTGGAGGGTAAGAGACGCGCTGGAGGAAGAGAAAAATCGTGGCTACGAATTATCCGGGAGTGGACCGGTACCACCTCTGTTGAACAACTGTTTCGCCTGGCCAACGACAAGGAGGAGTACAGGAAGCTGACGGTCAACCTTCGAGATTGAAGAGACACTTGAAGAAGAAGAATAAGAATCTTAGTATTTCTTCTCTTCGTAGTACTTTCGTTCGTGTTAAAAGCAATCGGAATCACCATAGTAGTGTATAATAATGCATTACATCAGCAGTTTGGTTACTACTGGTTAATTTGGGATCAGACAAACTTTTGTTAGATGTGTTTACATAGGAAACGTAGCTAATAATATTATACTCTTTTAACTTAGACCTATAACATGAATTGGCTTTCAACTTAATAAGACTATAGAATGACCTATGTTTACTGACACGTACCTTAATAGTAACTACAGCTTTTGAAAAGGTCAAAGGTTTGTGTTTGTCGTTTTCGTATTACGGAACAATGTTTTTGCCACTTTTCTTATGAAATGAAATAAAATGAAATGTAATGAAATGAAATTTTTATTTGCAGAAATACGGTACAGAAGTTGTAAAGAGATATTTAACAGGAATCACATATTTCGTCAGTCTGTTCTGACATGCAAATTTTTTAAATGTACATGCTTATCATAACATAATATATATTTCTTTATCACAAATACTACTTAGCTCATGTCAAGATAATTGGAAATGAATGTCAAGAATTACAATGTCAAATTTTCAATTTGGTCAATTTTAATATTATTAATATAGAATTAATATAGAAATAACATGCAATACATTTATACCTGATAATATGTTATTCATAGTTATTATCTCTCTTTAAAGTGTTCATTTACTGAGTAGAACATCTGTTCCAAAAGCCACATTTTCAATTTCTTTTTAAATTTGGATAAGGGCAATGTCTTTATAGTTGGTGGTAACTTATTAAATATCTTGACACACATATTATAACAGTTTTTTTGGAACAATGTAGTTCTGGGAACAAAGTCCAGGACTAGCCTTTCACCGTCACGTGTGTTGCGTGAGAATATGTCCTTTGCCTTCTTAAACAAACTAGGGTTTCTCTTTACAAATACACTAACTTCGAAAATGTACATACAGGGCAAAGGTAATATTTCAATTTTTTTAAAGTAAGGTTTACAAGACTCGTAAGGAGGAATGCCTACCATAGCGCGAATACACCTCTTTTGGGATAAAAACACCCGAGTAGCATCCACCGAATTTCCCCATAGCAACAGACCGTATCTCAACACAGAACCAACGTAACCATGATATGCGAGAAGTACTGTCTGCTGTGTGGTTGTTCTTCTTAATCGGTTTAGGACGTAAACAAAGCTATTAACTTTCTTGCAAACTGAATCGACGTGCGTCTTCCAGTTGCAATATTTGTCTAATGTTAAGCCTAAATTTCTTCCCTTATTTGTTTTCCTCTACAACGTGTTTTTAAATTTGAGAGCATCTGGTTTATGCTGTCTTCGCTTCTCTTCGTAGTATATTTATTTTGTAACTAGATGAGTCCCGCGGTGTTACCCACAGTTTTTTATGTAGATTTACAACGACTACCGAGAGTAACTAACACCGGCAAATCTAAACTAAAAAATTTCCTAAGTTATTTCTTATATCATCAGCTATCTGCTAGTGAAAGTCCCGGTAAAATCGATTTACGATGAGAATTATATAAATACTAATATTATAAATTCGAAAGCAAGAATTTCTTTCTGTCTGTTTCGCTTCCACGACTAAACCGCTGCACCGATTTCAATGAATTTTGGCATGGCAATAATTTGATTCTTGAGGAAGGATATAGGCAACTCCTTACCGAAATTAAGCGACATAGACGAGGTCGGAGCCGCGGGTAAAAGCTAAGGTGGAAAAAATAAACTAGAAAAGTAGATGAAAACAAACTTTGAAAATGAGATTTTTAAGTGTACGCAAACCAAGTGTATATTTTTATTTATGTGGATAAGAAATTAGATATTATCATGTAAGCCACGGTAGAAGAGCCACGATGATTTTAGCACGAACGGGTCGGTTCGACCGGACAGAAGATCAATCTAAAATGACAGCACACGTGCTGTATTGTTTCGTTGGTGAGTGCGACACCGGAGGCTCAATGATGCAGAATGAAGCACCACTAGACCGCCATGGTGTGAGTCACCATGCTCAATTATTGCATTGTCTGCATTCGCAATGAATATGGCAACCACCACTCTTGGATTCTGTTTAATGCTTTCCATCAGGCAGAGTAGAGCCACTTTTAGCAGGCCCATACATAAAAAAACGTGATTATTTACTGACTGCCTCGTTGGTCTCGCGGTTGGCGTGTGCGACTGCTGATCATGAGGTCTCGGGTTCGATTCCCGGGTCGTACCAAATGTTTGTATGAACTACAAATATTTGTTTCGGAGTTTGGGTGTTTTCTATGCATAATATGTATGCATTTACAACAAAAAGAAAGTATATTATAGGTATTTGTATCAGTTGTCTAGTACCCATAACACAAGCTCTGCTTAGCTTGGGACTAGATGGCGTTATAATAAAAAAAAAACGAAATAAGTTTCCAATATTTCAAGCACTGTTACAAGAACTATTGATGATCAGTTCGGAAATAAACGTTTACCCATTTTTTTGTACAAATAAATAAATATTCCAGACATTTAATACACAACGCTATCTAGTCCCAAGCTAAGCAGAGCTTGTGTTATGGGTACTAGACAACTGATATAAATACATATATAGATTTTTTGTAAATACATACATATTATACATAGAAAACACCCAAACTCCGAAACACATATTTGCAGGTCATACAAACATTTGGTCCGACCCGGGAATCGAACCCGAAACCTCAAGCACAGCAATCGCATACACAACACTGCGCTACCGAGGCAGTCAGTTTTACACAATATGATACAAATAAAAATGTAATTAATGGTTATAACGATACTTAAAGACTTCAATCATTATTGACTCGCACATGAAGCCAAATTAACAAAATCTCTTTCAGGCATAGATAATTCTTTCTGTGATTCGTGTTATATAAAGCCCTTCCAAGGGTTGTTTTAGACTATATTGAGATACTATTGATTGAAGTAGTGTATAATCAGAATATTAAACGACAAATAATTTGAATTATCGTTAATGGCTTCGATTTCAATGACATTTTTCTATTTGCGTTATGTAAATTGTGTGGGTAATTAGCAACTCAGTTAAGCCTACTAAATATATTATTTATAAATATTATCAATGAATTTTTAGTATTTGTAATTAATTTTAATAAATTTAAACTGCACGGTTGGACTAGTTGTTTAGGCGGTCGCCACGCCGCTTGCCATTTCGTAAAGTGTTGTGGGTTCAAATCCTACTCGGAACAACACTTTGTCTGATCCACAAATTGTTGTTCTGAGTTTGGGTGTTAATTGTGTCCGTTTCGTGTATGTCTGTAAAGTCCCCCGCGACACAGGATATTTATTCCTAATGCGGCAGTTGTCTTTTTAAAAAAAAACTAGATAAATATAAAGAGAATTCAAGCTTATAAATATTTGATAATGAGTGGAAATCGAACCTGTGACTCAAGACGATATAGTTAAATCAGTTTTATATAACTTCTAGCTTAATGTTTTGGAGGTGTTACCTCAGTTTCATGTTACTAGAATTAAATTAATAAATTGTAAGAAAAATAGTAAGTTTTTTAGTATACAGTTACGTCTTAAATTAACATAAAAATAGTAAGTAAAGAAATGAAAATACAAAAATACAAAAAAAAATCTTAACATGCAATAAGTGCTTTTTATTTTAATTACAAAGGGAAACTTTTACCATACGAACTCCATAAACTTGGCTATGTAGCCAATAAAACTGGTAAGTACATAAAGTTATAATCCATTCCTTCAACACACTTCACGCCATTCAAAGCCAACATGGATCATAATAAAATGGAAATCCAAAATACTTGTATGTTAGAACCATTATTAAGTGAACCCTGAAAAACTTGGACATTTTTTGTACTGTTAAAAGCACTATTACATAACCTAACCTCAAACTATGGTCTTGACGTCACACAATTTAATATAAGCCCCTCACGCTACGATTTCAAACATAAAATTGTATAAGAGCCATGCAGCAGTTTTATTTCAAAAATATGCCACTTTATTCCAATAAAAAATACAAAGAAATAAACACTGTTCGTTACATAACTATAAAACTTGTGTGAATTCTTTTGTACTTTTTTTTTTAATTTAAATATAGAATCGAAATACGATTACGCGTAGAAAATACGTTACGCATATTGACATAATGCAGTAATGACTTGGCGTTATTTTTCTACTGATTTTGAAACTCAACAGCGATGTTTTACGTTTTAATATAATTAGTGTATTTCATTATAGCATGTCGATGATTAAATGAGTGCTGAAAATAAATGACAATATAATAAAACCAGCCTCATCAAAGCTCCGTCCGTGACCACTGTTGTCATATAGAACAAAACACGACGAAAAAAACAATGAATTGAAAAACACTGAGGTATTTTAGCACTATATCATTATGTTCTGTGTTCAAACCGTTTTCTTTTTGTTAATTTTCTACTTCAATGACGTCTGTTTTTTGTCAGACGTCGACGCGTACCCGCGACTAGGCTACTACTGGGCGCAGGCCGTTTTCATCGTCTTCAAAAGCAACCCAGAACCTTGTATAACACATAAAAATCCTTTAAAAGCCTATTGAACATTATTTAAAAAAAATGAAATAAAAATAACGAAAAAATTGTGTTTAATTTCGAAATTCGAATTGGTAATACAAATTTAAAATATAAAATTAATGAGCTGAAAAGAAAAAAATAATTCAAAATTGGAATACCTTTTTTTTATTTTATCTTAAAATCGATATCCTTTTATTTTTATGTTTAGTTTATTTTATGTATTTTGGTATACAGACATGGTTATTCGAGTGCGCGCGTCGCTCTCTTTGGGTCGATACAGCGATATCATGTGTTCTAACAGTGTACGGCGACAGACAGTCTTGTTTTACAATTCTGAGGTCCCGATGCTGAATGTTATTGGGATTATTTTTCTTTGCACATCCTATACTTGTTTCTATACAAATTTAAAGTGGAGGTACATTTGAGATGCATTGAAAAATGATCTACATGGCGTTCGTTTTCAAATGTAAAATGGAGTATTTTAACAAAGCTGGAAATGTTAGGTTACTTTGTCTTGTTGTTTGTGATTACGGTGCAATGAATAGCGCTTTTTATGGGTTAATGGCTTATGTTTGGGGTAGGTTGACTTTGTATTGAAATGTAATTTTTAATGTATACATTCGTATTCGTACTTCCATGCTTTTAAATTATAAATTCGAAAGTAACTCGAAATTCTCTTCGAAATTTAGCATGGAGATAGTTTGATTTTTGAGGAAAAATATGGGCTGCTTTTTAACCATTATAAAATACATACACATGGTTGAAGCCGCAGGCAAAAGGTAGTAGGTATTAAGTATGGAGCTGTAATTTTTAAAGGTAGTAGAGCCTCGCTGATTTTAGTACGAACGGGCCGGCTCGACCGGGGCGGTACTACCCTCGCATAGAAGATCAACGTAAAATGACAGCGTTCGTGCTGTCGTGTTTCGTTGGTGAGTGCGAGACCGGAGGCCCAATGATGCACAAGCATCACTAGGCTGCCATGGTGGGTCAACGCAGCACGTTGTTGCATTGTCTGTATTAGCAATGAGTAGGGTGACCATCACTCTTGGATTCTGCTTATGATTTCCATCAGTAGAGTCATTTTGGCAGGCAAAAAACTTCAAGTTCTTTGGTGATTTAAGGTAGTTTGGACCTTTGAGTGAGCTGACGTTTCAACTCAGTTTGCCATAGTCAAATTCTGACTGGCTATGTGTTGATTCTACATCCAGCTGCATCACATCACATCAACAACCTTGAAAAGCCCACAGCTTGATAGGTCTCTTATTAGGGGTAATACTCACCTCTCGGTTAGAGGTAATACTTACTTCATATAGTTATGTCATATTTCTATTAATTGATTAGTATTTTCGTTCGTTGAAATATACAAACTCAAAAATAAGTCAAAGAATAGAAAACAACACGGGTTTTTAGAACGCTTTTGGTGATTTTTTTAAAATTTCCCAAACAAGCCTATAAAAACCAAAATTAAATCGATACAGTTTCATCCGTTGAATAGTTAGATACGTGATATGTGATATAGTGATCGAAATTTAGGCATAAATCGTTTTTTTTTTAACTTTCTACACCTCTCCTCTATATAAACTTTAACTGTGTATGTAACTTGCTTCATTTATTTATATAAAGACTAATGGTCACATAGTGGCCGAAATTTGACCATAATTTGTTTTTTTTTTTAATTTATTTAAGCTTTCTGCACTCCTCCATATAAACTTTAATTGTACCAAATATCACACTCCTTCGCATTCGCATAATTTTCGTAAAAAGTTCTACATCATTTTTGCTTCACGTATGTATATGAAGACTAGTTGGTCGCATAGAGTTCGAAATTCGAAAACTTTATATATACAGATACAAACATTCAAATTCTAAACTTATAACCTCCTTTTCGCATCGAGAGTTAAAAATATCTCAAACAAGCAAGTTGGAGGGAACTCGGCCAACTGTAAATAAGCGCTATAAGCGTCATTCCGTCCCAAGAGTGGCCCCATATAGCCATCATATCATATTTTATATAGCCCGTAAAGCGCGTGTATTAATTATAGTTATGTTACGCTTATGAGCAAAATAGCTTAAATGGATCCGGTCTTCTATACCAATACATAAAGCTTAAGAGTTTGTTTGTTTGTTTGCTTTGCTTGAACGCGCTAATCTCAGGAACTGCTACTGGTCCGGTTTAAAACATTCTTTCAGTGTTAGATAGCCCGTTTCTCGAGGAAGGCTATATATCTTAGATAAAACACTCTTTCTATTTATGAAATACGTATCACTGAATGATGAAAGCTATAGGAAATAAGCACTTAAGGACGTCAGAATACAAACCAGATAGACCTGTACTATGGTAACAACATACTTATACAAACATACGAAACTCGAAAAATATAATTTTTCTAGACACACACATAATCATCATCTTCCTAGCCTGAATCCTGAATTGAATTTGAAAATTGAACTATTTGATATTTGAGGGCACTAACTTCCCAATAACGATTGCCATAGATTTTCATGACAACCGGGACCGAATTTCATTCAATCAAGACAAATTAAAAAAAAAAAAATATGTTACTTGCTGCCACGGAACCCTTCATGGGCGATTCCGACTCGCACTTGGCCGCTTTTTAAATTTGCCTAAATGCTTCAATTTTTCTTTCTCTTTGCAGTTATGTTGCTCTGTGTAAGTTGGCTCTTAAGACACTCTTGAGATGAATACTCCGTATCCTTAATTCGACACCATACGATTTCAATAATTAACATCTTAAATTATTCTTTATATTAAAATTATGTAGTAAAAAAAGTTATAAAACAGACCTTTTTAATCAAGTATACCTATATGTAATAATTTTATTGTTTTTTATTCAGTGCCATTGTTATGGAGAGCACTGTCTCTCAAAATAAAGGTAACATAATTATAACCTAGTTTGAGAATCAGTATTGTGCTAATTCTAACTCATAGAATTAAGTTTTCACATATTGTAGGTGTCACTTGTGACAAAAAAAAACATGTTTATTATAATTTAGCAAATTGTTTCTTACTATCCCTATTATCAGTTCTAGTAATAGTAGTCAACCAAGTATAAACTACATGCAGTATGTTTAAAAATTACTAGAAACCTTACAAGTTTGTAGTTTCTTAAACTGCCTGCAATCGCTGAAGTAGGTCACACCGCTGTAATTATAGCGCATTCAGAAAGGCGAGGCGTCGAATTTACCATTTATTTACAACCGGCTATAGTTTCACAAGAAATATTTTTAAAGCTATTGCATAGCTTTCATCGCGGGCTTTGAGGCCTTTGTGCAGAAATTCCGTAACGTAACAAAAAAACCTAACACCCGATGCTCGCATGGATCGAGACGAGCTGCTCCGAACGACGAATCAACGAATCTGTCTGTCTCTGTCAAACACGAAGAAGAGACCGACAGATTCGTTGACGAGCTGCTCCAAAATGAGAAACTGGCAAAATAAAATTAATTATAATTGCATAAGTTGATAAAAAATGCTATGCAATAGCTTTACCGCGGCAGTCCCCGAGTGATACACGTATTTTTTTTATATAAGAATTTTATGTAGGGCCTGGCAAAGTGATTCTACTCTGCCTGATGGAAAGCATAAGCAGAATCCAAGATAGTGGGCATCATATTTATTGCAAATGCAGGCAATACAACGATGCAGCATGGTGATCACATTATGGCAGCCTATTGAAATGCTTTGCATCAATCAGAAGTATGGAAATTCTCGTATTTTCTTTACTATAATACGCATGAACTAAATACATAGGAACCTTCCTCTTGAAATCTTCCCTTCCTCTTCACTCTCTACATTTGAGAAATCCGTATCAAAATTCGTCACGTAGTTTAAAAGATCTAACCGTACAAGAATAAATAGTGACTTCATTTCATACTATGTAAAGATGCTAGCAAATGTTTTTGGTTTTCGATTTGCCCATTGCAAACTACATTATGTATGTGTAGTTGGCAAGCATTTGCGCAGTCGCCAGTTGAAGCGCTATCTATTTAGTCATTTAACGTGTTAATTTTTTTGTATGGAAGAAGACAGATATAAGAGTGGAGGACAACCAAGGAAAGACGAATGGACTGCGTAGAAGAGGAAATAGGTATAAAAAAAGTTTAAACAACTATCACCGACTGAAAATTTGTAGAGCCTATGCCACTCGTGTCATTATTACAATTCTATCAACATCTCATTCATTAAAATAAGTTAATTACTTTGGAAGTTTCAGTGAAACATACATAGACTGCTAAAACTCTTTATTAGTGGCAGCAATAGAGAAGTAGAAGAAAAGAGGGCTGGGGCACAGTGGTCTTTTTCTTAGAAACTATAATATTCCAGAAAGAGACGGTTAACGGGAACGGAAGAGCGCCGCAACATATATTAATTGGGCCCATAGACAAGGGAAAGCCTCTGTGGCTTCCCCATGGATGGAGCTTGAATAGGCGCAGGAACTTAAAATAACATGGTCTGGGTCCTTCTTAAAGCGGGACGCAGTTTTTTAGTTTTTTGTGAAAACACTACATGTAGTGTTCCTGAGTAAAAAGGCCAGTCGTAGATAAAGCTGTCTCAATCAAAAAGTTCCAAAATAGCAAGCAATTTGAAAGTGAACCAATCGGTTAATTAATGTTAGTATATTAAGGCAATTTCTAATGAATTCCCATAATGGCACATTGCGAGCTGACGGTAATGCAGTCAAACGCAAGGTTCCGTGCCAGCTTGAGGTCAATGAACCCTTTTAAAATACTACCTATTCCATTTAAGGGTAAGGTTTTAATACACAGCAAGCGGAATAAGAACGCTTACAGTACAATTATTACAGTATTTCAATTGGGTGCCATCGTAACCATGTCATACCCGATCCTGCAACGAGTGTTTCATGCGATGATGCGATGAACCATCGAGGAAAAGTGTTCTCTTCTCAGGAGATGATGACATTGGGCATGCCGTTATTATGGTGGTAAGACCCGTTATGGAGGATTGGCTCGAGAGGCATTATGGGACCCTCTCATACCCGCTGACGTAGGTGATCACTGGAAAAATATGTTTCGGAAATCACCTGTGTCTGATCCTCAAGGAGCCTATATATGGTACCATCTTATGTAGGTAGGTGGCCCGAGGTACGTTAAGGTTCTGGGGATTTCTTTTCTTGAGTGCACCTGGTTCCCCGACTTACAGTACGAGTCCAACATAGCTACCAGTGGGAGGTCTCCGGGGGGATTTTCGCACAGAAAAAAAAGAAAAGAATATGATATTATCACTCTTCAGAAATCGTGTTAATTTCAAAGTTAGAGGAGAATGGAAGAAAAATAATTTAGGTTTTAAACTTCTGTAGGTTTGTCACAGTCAATATGAAATCTCTACCCGCTCCGCTTGTTAAACTGTTATGAGTCGGTGAAGTGCTAAATTATTACTTTTTATCGATCCGTGGCAAGAATTTTTATCGTGCCTAGTAGTGCCTAGGTTTTATAATGTATGTACCTACATATATTAGTAGTGTGATGCATATCAAAAGAAAAACCGAATACTATCGTGTTTTATTTTACATTATTCATTAATTCCTACTTATGTTATAAAACTGGAGTTTGTTTTTAATTTTTATATTAGAAGGGATATACGAGCAGACCTGATAGAAAGTGACCACCGCCGTCAATGAACGCCTGCACCTTAGGAGTAACAAGCACGAAATACAAATTCTATAGAAGAACGGGTGTTATGTCCCCCCAACACAAAGGGAGGATCCTCCGACCGTGCGAAGTGATCATGCCTGTTTGGCCACAGCCCAACGGCTGTTGTTGGGAAGTTGTATATAGGTATGCTAGTCGGGTCCAGAATTTTTATACCGCGAGAAAGGATTAGTTACTCCGTAGTTCGGTCTGTCTTTGGTAGATGGCGCAGAAATATATTTTTGTTTCCGCTGAACGTGGAAGTTGCCATAGCCCCAATTGGAAAAAGTTAAACTTTACTTCTGTTTGTGTTATTCTTTTCTTTTCACAAATATAGTGTAATAAGTCATTCCTCGCCTTTCTTCTCACTGCTCTTGAGCGATGAAGACAGAAGGCAAAATAAAATTTTCTATTTAATCTATCAGGTTGCGCCAATTTGTTGTCTTGGGCATAAATTTAACAATAACGCTATCTAAAACTTAGTAAAAATAAATCTGTTTACGAAGTAGATATATATGTAGATGGCATGACCTCTAACACTGTCATGAACACCTATGACAATAGATAGTGGGAAGTCAGTTCCCTCAAATGTACTGACAACTACTTGACTGCCTCGTTGGTCTCGCGGTTGGCGTGTGCGACTGCTGATCATGAGGTCTCGGGTTCGATTCCCGGGTCCGGGTCGGACTAAATGTTTGTATGATCTACAAATATTTGTTTCGGAGTTTGGGTGTTTTCTATGTATAGTATGTTTGTATTTACAAAAAAAAAGTATATATGTATTTGTATCAGTTGTCTAGTACCCATAAAACAAGCTCTGCTTAGCTTGGGACTAGATGGCGTTGTGTGTTAGATGTCCGAAATATTTATTATTATTATTAACTAGTTCAATCTTCGGATTCAGTTCACCCTCAGGGTTGCGGAGGTCCGATGTCGATCGCTTCGTGATAAAACTGATGTTCAAGTAAAACCGGTTAAACTAGTAGCCTAGGCTAGGAAGGTGATGATGATCTCTACCATAGATGTTCTAGTTCTTGTGAAGCGTACTCTAAGATCAGGATTTCTGCCCAAGAGTGAGCAACTATAGTCATTGGTTAAAGTAAAATTTCCCATTGAAGACGTCGAATACTGTAAGGAAGATTTCTGCGGCAGTGATCACTTACTATCAGATGACTTACTATCAGGTGACAGGTGACTCTTAATGCCTTCAAATAACACCTACAGATTGAAGACGAAAAAAAAAACTTCGTTTAAAAAACCGACTTCAAAAACTAAAAAGTATAAAATAACTTAATTTGTATGTGCTACCTATTCATAGGTTTGAAGTCAGTGCCCAGCCAAATGTAATAGTAGGTACCATACTCGCTATATTTCGAGACGAACGTCAACGACGTCATCGACGTCGTTGACGTTCGTTTTTGAAGTCGGTTTTTTTAAACGAAGTTTTTTTTTCGCTTTTTAGTCTTTCTCAAGTCTCTCATCATCATTTCATTTAAAATTTAATTATATCTACAGAATATGAAAGCATGCAGACAATTGCTCGTAACTTCATTGCAGGCGCTCACGTAAATTTGAGCGTTTCCTTCGATTTCTTTAGGATCCCATCATCAGATCCTAATATGGTGGCCATGGGACCACATGGGGAGCATACCCTTTCGAATATAAAAAGAATTTTCAAAATCGGTCCACAATTGACGGAGTAATCGATGTACATACATAAAAAAAAATAAAAAAAAACCCGATGAAATTGAGAACCTCCTCCTTTTGGAAGTCGGTTAAAAAGGAAACATGCTAAACAACAAAATAAAAACAACGCTAGAGAGACCTTCGATATAGGGCTTAGAATCGTACAAACGTAGGTACCCAGTAATAATAAATATATCGCTATTTACAAAACAAGCTTTATTTGTCATTACACTTTGTGTTTGTTGCATTTTCAAGAATCATTTGCACAGTTTTTTTTAAACTTAAAGGATATTTCCACGGAAAATAACATCAATTAAATATTTACATTCTAATTATAACAAAATGTATTAATAACCGTAATAATTTATGTAAAACAAAATGTAAAGTTTGAAAAAGAATTAAATGTAGTATTGGCAACACTAACACAAATGCACAATTTAGTTGAGACTCTTTAGTTTTAAAGCTTCGAACAATATATTTAATATAATATCACAAAAAGTGGCCGATTATGTACAATAATATTTATTTTATTAACTTAACTTAATTTTTTACTATAAGCTAAACATAATAATGCTACTACTTACAAAATTATTGAATTAAAAAACCACATTGACAATAAATTATAGTATGAGATCATTTGGTACAGTACTGTCACTTTATAAGTAAATTTCTTTTTTAAAAATCCAACCTGCTGCATTAGAATATAAGCACAAAAGAATAATTCGATTAATTTAAAATTTTATCTTTTAAAAGAGAGTCAGAGAAAATTTACCTAACAATAAGTACAATTTTACAATATACAAGATATAGACAAAAACACTAATGACAATAAAACGCTCAGTCAAAAAATTAAGTGACACTAGTCCAAACAAAACAACATAAAGTATAACTAAAAAGGTACAATTATAAAACAAAAGTGTTGTTGGTACATATTTACAATACAATAAACATTTGCTAATTTAAGCGTGTGAAAAATATTTAAACGTGTACATATCATACTATATTTTATGTATTGAGGATATTGTCATTTTAATCATTTTAATTTTATAAATGCTGACTAAACCATATTATTTAATAAGGTACATAATTTGAACATGATGTTTGAATTATATTTAATAACTATTCTTATTAGTAACAGTAAAAAACTCATAAAAAGAATTACGCGTTTCCGGAAGCAAAAAATATTAAAAAAGACTTATATTCTATCCGGCATAGCTCAGTTTTAGAATATAGAGACGCTGTTTTTTTTTTATTTTTTGTAAATCTTCAACGTCTTTAAGCGTAAGCCTTATTTCCCGCCAATAATGATTAGGTTATATTAATACTGTTCCGATTTCAAAAGTGTCCCCTAAAGGCATTTCACACACATTTTATAACGCTTTCCTTTAAAATAATTTATAGGCAAATCCACTGAGTACGTTTGATTAAAGTTAGTACAAATTTTATTTAATATTTATTAAGAGAAGTTCTACTGATTGAAAAGTTTAAACTGGTTTAACCTGGTCTATTTAATTGAATTATTTTAAAATGTGTTTTTAAGGGCAGTATTTTTTTGAATTTCGAATTATAATAAAAAAAATGGACTTTACAAATTAGAGTAGGTATAAATTTTAATTTCACAACCATACAATTTGTGTAGACTTCTCAATCAATAGTTGGAATTTGAATACGGAATAAACAATTACAAGTTTTTTATAAAGGACTGTGTAAGAATGCTGCATGTAACTCGCATAGCAATCATGTTGCATGGAGTGATCATGCGACCGTCATGCAGCATAGACTGATCATGAGGCCATCATGCATCGTTTAAAGTTGTGCGTAGCCTTCAGGGATACGAGGAAAGGTGCGGCGGCGGGCGGCTGAAGCTCGGCGTCAGAACACATCATCGCTCGGGTCGTCATCCAACTCGCAAAGCAGCTTGCTGCTGTGGAATAAAATATAATTAAATAAAAATTATTTTTTTTATAGTTTTGTAAAAAAAAAACTTGAAATGGTATAATTAGGTATGATGACATCTCTTAGGCCGGTTTTAGTGTTCAACCTACCGTCGGTGCGTACCATCGGTCCTGACAATACGCAACCGACCATCGGCAGTTTTTACGTTCAGTGCTCTCCCGACCAACCAACCGTGGGAGAGCCACGCTTCGGCATGAATGGGCCGGCTCGACCGGAGTGATACCACGGCCTCACAGAAAACCGGTGTGAAATAGTGCTTGCGCTGCCGGTAACGCACTTGTGACGCCTCTGGTGTTGCGGGTGTCCATGGGCGGTGGTAATCGCTTATCATCAGAGGCGATACCTCTGCTCGTTTGCCGGTCTATTCCATAAAAAAAAAAAAAAAAAAAAAAAAAAAAAAAAAAAAAAAAAAAAAAAAACTGGCAAGGCTGGTACAGTCATAAATACGTATGCGAAATGGACGCACACCCGTACGATTAGTCCACCTATCGGTGTAGCACTAAACGCGTTAATATGTTTCCATAGCGCGTCATAGCACGCATGCTGGCGCGCTCGACAGATGGTCCTCGTACGCAGTACGACAGTACTATTAATTATTCTGTGGCAGTACTTAGCAGATTGCGCATGCGTACGTTCGGTCGAGCACTGTAACGACTTGGTAAATTTTCATACAAATGACAAGCGCGACTGTGCGACTGACGTACACACCGACGCGACACGATCAGCCGAGCACTAAAACCAGCCTTATAAGTCATAGTGCTCCTCTTCAAAATGGTTTTTAGAATAGCAGTGTCATTTTGTTTACTATGACCTTTTTAGAGCTTCGTAGCTCTGAAACCAAATAGAGTCCGTTCTTCAATAGTACTACATACTCACACTAATATTCTACCATATACCTAGGCAGCAAAGGGGAGGGCTATAAAGTTGTACAAAAAACGTGATCTCGATATTCTCGAGCGTGGCTATTTTTTTTTTATTTTGTGGGAAATCATTCAGGGAAAACGAAAAATATATAATCTGACGATAGCCACGAGCCGAAGTAACAAAATTTCGTCGATAAAGTTTAATATATTGATGATGGTGATGCCTATATTCACACTGATAAGTCAGTACTAATTCATGTGTTAGAGAAATAAGCCGAAGATATGGAGCAACCGCCATCCCAATTTGACCTTATAATTGTAGATGGGTTCTGTTTTACAAGTTTTTAATTAACTTGCAATGTACGTATGTTAATCTGATCGTTTGCATGGTGGGGGTGGTCGTACTTAAGGTTTAAAAAAGACAAAAAATTATTTAGAGATTTATGTCTAGCAGCGGATTGTTAAAGCCTGTTGATTATGATTATCTAAAAGTATGAACTACATACTTAATACGATAGAGGCGCGATTTTCTAAAAATAAGTGCACTTACTGAAATAGTTAACTAATAAATATATATGACTAAAAATAACCATATTTCTAACTGTGCTAATTACTAATATTAATACTATGAACAGTTCAATTTATCTTTTAATTTGTGAAAAAAGTTCCAATA
This sequence comes from Diaphora mendica, assembly GCA_949125395.1. NCBI lineage: Eukaryota > Metazoa > Arthropoda > Insecta > Lepidoptera > Erebidae > Diaphora > Diaphora mendica. The sequence goes on along the minus strand of OX421331.1, from coordinate 3,512,930 downwards.
TAACAATTTTATGAGATATACCTGTTGGTACTAAACTCTTAAACATGGCGATGTTTTCAATTATGTTTCTTGTTGAACCTGATAACAAGAAACATGTTTGGAAAAACTATAAAACAAAACCCTACCAACATTATTCAAGTGTGAATCGGATTCAAAAGATATAAGGAACTGTTATTGCCTATTCAACATCAGCAGTGATGCAGTTGAGATAAGAAAGAATTAATGTTACTCTGCATCGTGCAATATTCAATATATTAACATACTTGTTATATTTTTATCCATAAAAACTACGAACTCCCAACACCATACTTGAGAAAGGGCCTGAAAGTCCATTATTAATTCTATCAAAATCAACTTCTACGTCTTTTGTTACTACGAATAAAATAATGCTAAATCTAGACAGTAAGTAAGGAAACATGGTTTTAATACTTACTCCTCTTTACTCGCGAAGGATTCGGCGTGTACTCGCCTGTTACAAGCTCTGTCGCAGCAACGACAATGCCAGTAAGCGAGCACACTCAAACTGAACACGAAAACCGTCGTGGGCAGCACCAGCGCCAAAATCAGACCCCGTACCGTTGACTCCCAAGAGTACCTCGCCACTACTAAATCGGGTCTCGTTAAACTGTAGTAACAAGGAAATATCTTAGGCGCTCTTGGACCTGCATATTCACTCGCAAAAACAGAGCAATTAACTCTAGGCGGATATCCACACCCTTCAGGATTTATAAGAAACTTTAAATCTGTTTCGTCCCATTCTGTAGGTACGATTGCTCCTTCAACAAATGGTTTCCTAGCTAAATTTACACGTATTTTGTGGCATTTTGTGTGAGCCGTTGTGCATCCTTCCCTACAAGATGCCCAAGTACAATTAGTTAGAGTTTCAGCGTGCACGTGTTCAGATACGGTGCATATGCCAGCTTCAGGCACAAACTCCGCGAGAATTGTCTGTATAGCTGGCTCCACGACAAAAGGTATTAAAAAGAGAAAAGCGAAGACTGCGAGGATAGCTGACGTGCCAAGACATAATGATGTATAGAACTTGAATCTTTCAAAAAAGTGATTTAAAAGCTGCTCCCTCGTCGGTTGCTCCAAAGACTTCAAGTCAGGGCTGCCCGGTTCTGCGGAGGCGCCCATAGGTAGCGTCGATCTTTCTGACGGTGCTGGAGAGAGGCTGGCCCTGGATCTGCTTATAGTAGACATCTGGAGGGAGTGTCAGCCAGTAGAAAGCATTGCAAGCAAGTTTAGTCGTCTCTTAATGAACTAGCCGGACCCTCGCAAAGGAGGGGAACGCCTGAAATAGATATAAAAACACCAATTAGTAAATAGGTTTTAAAAAACTATATTTTAGATTCTACTCTCTTACTGCAGCATATAATTCAATATGAGTGATAATTCATTGATAATAATGTAATGGTACAGAATATCTATTTATATTTGTTTTATTACTGTTTTATTCCAAAAGCTGTGTTCATAGTAACTTTTGTATTATTGTCTATGATTTGAATGTTTCACAGTATAATATTAAATAAAAAATAACCTACTGTCTCAATAGAACTAGTAACCAATTAAGATTGTGACCCACCTACTCGTATTCAACAAGAGCCTAACTGGTCTGATGGAGACCTAAATGAAAACTGGCTACCAAATACGTAAAACAACAATAGTTCATGCCTGGAAAGGGTATACATATTTACATAAATTATACGAATTAAAACCAACTTGACTCCATAATAAAAGACTATTAACGAAACTTGTAATCTGGATTTGAGTCATTCGCAAGCAACCACTACGTAACATTACTCATGTTCAAGTAATTGGAAAGTCTAAAAAAGCTTATAGAGCTAATAAATCAAGTTGCTAAAATATTCAGTGGCGTGAAACAGTTTTAGACACGCAAGTTTCAAGGTTGACTTGCTCGTCACTGAATTTATCGATTAAGATGGGACAGCAAAGGCTTAATCGGACTTTCAAGAAGATTTCAAAACTTTGATGATTAATCGTTGGTGATTCATTGGCTATGGTGGTCTTAGATATTGGTATATTGAAGGTAATTTCGTGCCACCATAACAGCATAATGTCTTAGCTGAAATATTGTGTGAAGCAAATGTTCCTCAAAAACATTAACAAGCAAGAATTCAATACGAGTCTTATAATTATTGAATACATATTAAAAAGTATCAAGCACTTTCTCACGTGACTGATCTCAGAGTGGAGAAACAGGATCGTTTGGATGCATTTGCATATCAGCTGGACCAGTACCACATCCCTTAAATCTCATCTTAGCATCATCGCCAACTTCAATGGTCCTTTGACACAATATTAACGTTACACATGAAACGACTACCAACACTGTCGGAAGTACGAGAGCTACTACAAATTGGCGGTATGTCGAATCTAGGTCAAATCTTGACACAACCATGTCAGGGTTGTTTTCGGTATAAAAGCAGGGGAATCTTGCTTTCGCATTGTGGTCAGCTCCATCTCTACCGTAATTTTTCAAGAATTCCTTGCATTCATCAGCCAGAGTATTCACACAACCTTCTAAGTTTATCATCAGTTTGCTATCGTTTGCCAATGTCAGTTCTACTTCTGATGGTGCTATTACGTGATTGGGCACTGCTCTTGATTGATATAGGTATTGTAGATAAGTAAAATTCGTGAGGTCTGCTATATCTGTACGCGGTAATAAGGCAGCATTGATACAATCGGTTGCAACCACTCCTGTACTTCCATTATGAACCGTATGGCAAGATAACATTAAGACCTCTTCTCCTGAATCCGTCCAAACAACATCCCCTTTGTCTTCTTGGATTAGTTTTGTACATCTAGCTAAGAATACTCTGTCTCCACTCAGCACTATCACATTCTTATTACGGGTGGGAATGTCAACGCATCTACGATCGCAGTTGTAAGGTGTTCTAATTTTTCTGCAAGTGCCTCGACTACAGTAAAACAGTCCGTGAACATCTATACAGGTAATCTTGCCTCTTCTTCCAGAACACTTTAACGGCGGATCTGTTTCTCTGAAGGCACATTCAAAAGCGTCCGTAATATTGATACACTTCCCTTCAGTACAATTGAATGTTCCTGTCAAGTTCCGACACTCATCCCTGATGCAGTGATATTTCTTTGCATTTTCTTGATCTATTCCAAAACACGTTTTGTTTGCAGCACTTCCACATTCCGATAACAATAAAGAGGTACCATTCTTTCTAACGTTGACGTAGATTTGGATGCAGGCTCCAGAGGTCTTGCTCAAGCACCATTCTCCACAAGATCCCCAATCACAATTATCTTTGTTGACAGCCCGTGTTGTGGTGCACATTATTGGTGTGGGATCAATTCCGGACGCGTTGGCCCTATTATACGGCATGTATATGGCGACTGTTAGATACACTATGGCGACAGCACTTAAAACTGCTGTCATCTGACATATGCAGATAGTCCCACATATTTTAGTGTCCTGTGGAGGGACTATAAGATCTTCGACGGGTGTCGGCTTCGGCATATCGTCGACTTCCTACCCGTTCAGTGCGACCACTGACGTAAATGTGTATGTTATGCGCATGCGTAGTGGCGGGATCGATACGACGCTGCACTGCGGGCAACTTCGCTGGTGGCAGAGTGGTACTTTTTTATATGTCAACGTCCGGAAAGTACCATCATATAGAATTTACACGCGATGTTTATAGGTGTGGGGTATACAATTGATATTAACAATGGCATGCACTGCTGATTATATTTAAATATAGAACTGCCTACTTGAATGAAACGATAATTATACTGATAGTATACATCATACATACTTCTGTATATCGTTATGTTTCCCAAGTATATACTCGATCAATATGAAACAAACATTAGCAAATAGTTCCACCAAATGTTTAGATTAAAATAAATAAAATAATATGTACACTCGTACAATGTACTCTTAATCAACAGGTTATTAATATAAGTAGTTATGTTATTGAAATAAAAAAATATATAATAATATTTACAGTATATTCCAGGGTAAAATTAGTTAAAATTCGATTGCTATTTACAGAAATCACTGCGTAAATTAAACCCATATCACGAGAACACAAACGATGCTTCGTTTTTATTTCTTGATTGATTATTTATTTTTTCTTTTCTTTCTATTGACTGTGTGTGTATATTACCATTTTTAAATTCAATGAAATATTGACTGAGTTATAAATGAAATATAATTATTGGAAAACATAACTTACCAGCATACACGCCTCTAATGTCAAAACAATAGTCAGAAATGTGTTTTCCAATTACAAATATCTGTCTTATTCTATAAAATTAAAGTCATAATGCCACTTATTAATACTTTTACTCGTATCACAGATTTTTACAATATTTAATGTTTTTATTTATTTTAGTACACAATTTTCACGTGAACTGTGTTATTTTTCAGAGTACTGAAGTTAGCTGCGTGTAGACTGCGCAATGCGGTGATTTTGTATCAGCTTGAAGTTGTCTCTTATCTGTATACTGCATACGCGCTTTGATAAAAATATTTTTTAAATATCACTTTGTTTGTATCTTTAATGCCTGTTTAAATATACTATGCCTTAGTAAAGAAGACAATCGTTGTGGTATTTTTAACTTTTTTAAGTTAAATATACTACAACGATTATCAGTACTACATATAAAAAAAAAAAAGAAAAAAAAAAAAGAAAAATATTTCTGTTAATTACTAAATTAACTAAAACTATTGTGACTTTTATGACAACATCTTGTAGTTTTCATAATTAAACTTTAAATGTAGACAACAATTGGCAAAGAAAATTTTTGAAATAGAATAAATAACAAGTAACTAGAAGTAAAAAAAAAAATACTTATTATGTATTTAAAAACAACAAATCCGAATAAAGAAACAAATGTTACTAAAATTGATGAAAAGTCAACGTCAACAATATTTTCAATCATAACTTTATATTTAAAACGTGTTTTACTTTCTTATTTTGATGACAAATTAATAATCATTTCAATGACTACTTAAGTAACAAAAACAAATATTTAAATTATAATTTTAATTAAACAATTAAAATGTTATCAACATTAATTTTATGTTAAAAATAACATTTAATACTTATTAAAAGAAAACAACTTACCGTTTTTCGGAACACACACTTTACGAGCCATTTGTATTTAGAACAAAATTTGAATTTTATTTTTTCCAAAATAGTTTCATTACTTTCCGAACTCATTTGTTTACATTCTGATCAGCGGTGGTTATTCGGCAAACTGTTTTAGCACGTGAAGTCAAACTTTCTTTTAGGTTAAGTGTGAACGGCGCATGCGGGTTCCTATGCCAAAAATTCGCACGGTAATATTTACGTGGTCTGCAACGTTTTCATCGACTTTCTTCAAAACATTGCAGCTGGCATATGCTCCCATAGAAATACTACTTTCTTCTTGCATCGCACGAATGCACCGCAAAGAACTTCACGCCGCATCGCATCGCAGTTATGTGAGCCCTAAGAGCTATGCTTCATCAGTTCATCACTTATGGAGCGGCCCGATCACAACGAAACCAGGCCCTCATTAGGTAACTGATGGTAATTCTTCGCTTTTGATGAAGGTCTTTCATAAGCAACTTTTGCCTTTTGGGGTTCGGGGGGAGATAGGGGTAGGGGGATTGGGTTATGGGCCTCCGGTATCCTCACTCACTCGGTGAAACACAGCGCAAGCACTATTTCACACCGGTTTTCTGTAAGGCCGTGGAATCACTCCGGTCGAGCCGGCCTATTCATGCCGAAATGCTCTCTAAGGCACGGGGGTTCAGACCCCAACTTTCCAAACTCCGAGATGTTATTAAGTATTTCTATAATGAGAAAAACTCAATAACACTTTTTGGCCCGACCCGGTATTCGAACCAGAGACCTCTTGATCGGCAGTCGCATACGTCAACCGCAATACCAATTCCTAATACATGAGATCTTCAATACAATATATCAACCGTCATACATGATGTTCCTTATAATTTCATTCCCCTAGTAAATTCCAGATCGCATGAACAGTTATAATCCAGTTAAATTCAGTAGTAATTCCTACCAGTACAAAAGGGCGAGAACCAGTATCTATTTATTTTATTGTCGTTATCCGAGTTATCGTTTAAATTATACTTAATAATAAGACCCTCGGTGCATTGCAACAGGAGTTGTTAAACCTACGTTTATTAGGTACTAAAAGGATGTGGTTTATTTGATTTTCCTTTAATCTGATGCGTGTATGAAGTTGTCTATATATATATATTTACTTTGTAATCATTTAAAAGATATTGCAGGTAATATAATATTTTTTAAAGTAGCTGTTTATGTCTGTCTATCTATTAAACTTTCACGGCTAAAAAGCTGCATGGACTCCATTGAAATTTGGCATGGAGATACTGTGGAGATACATGGGGGAAGGACATAAGCTACTCTTTACCGTGATAACCGATATGGTAAAAGCTAGTGTAGTCACTCGTAAATCTTGTTAACTTCATTATATAGTACTACGTATTATGTTGTATCCATGGATTAAGAAAACGAACTGACAGCAATAGCCTGCCAACAATAGTCTCTTAGCACCACCGTGGCGTGGGAGAGCCGCGCTTCGGCATGAATAGGCCGGTTCGACCGGAGTGATACCACGGCCTCACAGAAAACCGGTGTGAAACGGCGCTTGCGCTGTGTTTCATCGAGTGAGTGAGGATACCGGAGGCCCACCATTCCCCTCATGCCCATACCCCAACCCCTCCCCTCATCCACCTCCCTCATCCCCCTCCTCATCCCCCAAAGGTCGTCAACGCACTCGTGACGCCTCTGGTGTTGCGGGTGTCCATGCGGCGGTAATGGCTTACCATCAGGTGATACGCCTGCTCGTTTGCCACCAATTCCATAAAAAAAACTAGAGTGGTGCGTCTCCACCGAAATTGTTGGCAATTTCAGTGTTTCCAACTGTTGGCAACTCTTTAAAAAATCGTCAACTTCTGTTTCCATTGTGTCTACACCGAGTCGCCAACAATTTGAAAAACATTTTAGCTAAGCGTCTTCACTGCAACAAACGTATTCTATGGATGTTTCCCGCCAAAAACAGAAACTCAGTTTCCAACTTTTGTTGCCAACACAAGGAAATAACAGAAACTTTTGTCACCAACATGTGTTGACAACACAAAAATTGCCAACTTTTGTTCGGTGGAGACTCGGCTTTAGAAAACAGGATCAAAGTTAAATGCAAGAGCCTGTTATGTAATATTTTATTAAATACATTCATCAACAGTATTTAACAGTCTACTGCTGAACACAGACCTCTGGTTAAGAACTCAAGTTTTGGCTTGTTCTTTGTAGAAACTTAGAACTTGAGGTTGTCATGTCATAGGATTTGCGTCAAGTTCCCTTCCCTTTGCAGTGATGCTATCCTACGTAGTTTTTTTGCTCACATAGTCAGCTCTTACAACATACATGGGGTAAATAGGTTTGGTGAAAGTCAAAAAGTTGTACACCGAATGAGCTCAAATTTTGATAACCACTTCAAAGATTTTTTTTATTTTTTAACCACCATGTTTCTTTCAGCTCTATAAATGCTAACACTAACGACTAATTGCGAAAACAATTTTTAATGCGATATAGGGAGTTAAACGACCTAACAGGTCACCTGGTCGCAAGTCCAAGCAACAACACAGTGCTGTTCCATGTGGGATCTAAACCCCGAGTGTACTCAGAGCAGTAGAGTAATCCATACTAATATTATAAATTCGAAAGTCTGTCTATCTGTATGTGCTGTTACGACTCAACCGCTGCACCAATTTCAATAAAACTTGGCATGGAGATACTTCGATTCTTGAGAAAAGACAGCCTACTTTTTACTGCGATAACTGACATACGGGTGCAGCCAGGGGGAAAAGCTAGTAATAAATAAATTGTTCTATTATTGTTAACATTGTAACATTAATTAATGCCTTCCATTGAAATAAATATTAATCTCTTTTCATTTCTTTTCACTTCAATCTAATTACGTCATAAGCTTCGGAGGGCGTAAGGGTCAACGTACAAGTTGATTTACAATGGGCACGTCGGTTATTGCATTATGTTGTTAGTTTGATTGTTCACTTGCAATTTATCAGTTAGGTCTAAGGCGCTACGCATACTGTAAAGCATTAGATTTGTTTACCTTTTATTTTATTTTGTATTTTTGATGTGAAATATCTATAGGCGAGGGGTAAACCTGATTTTTAGCGTGGCGAGTGGCGACCATTTCAAATATATATATTTTATTTTTATTTGTTTTGTTAATTGTATTTCTATTTAATTTTTATTTTGTATTTAATAAAAATGAATATTAATGTAATAAACAGGCATTTTTAACCGACTTCTTATTTTATACAAAACAATTTAGATGTTTCACATCTGCCAGACGTCCCGTGACGGCTCACGTTTTTCCCTGGACTATTTGTTTAGTGGTTAATAACCCTAATTGTTAAGCGAGAGGTCGCAGATTCGATTCTCACACTTGCTGTGTGTTTGGGTGTTAATGCTTGCTTGCTTGCTTAGCTTGCTTGCTGGCTTTGCTTGCTTTTTATAAGACAACTAGCTTCCACTATAAAATTAAAATATATATTTAAAAAACTTTATAAGATCATCAACAGTCTTTGGTTGTTCTCCATAGGCCTAATTTGACGAGACTTTAAAAAACACAGCAAAAAACCTAGCGTTGGCGCTTCTCAAACGTTCTCAATGTGATTGAGAACATATTTTTTTTTTCTTAAAAAGACAACTCCCGCACTAAGAATAAATCGTGTGTCGCGGGGGACTTTACAAACATACATGAAACGAAAACACAGAACACCCTGACTCGGAACAACAATTTGTGGATCACACAAAGTGTTGTCCTACATGGGATTTGAATCCACGACACTTGGCGAAGTAGGAAACGGCGTGGTGACCGTTAAACCACTAGGCCAAACGTGGAGTCGTTAATCTGTAGGGTGTATGAATTTAGAAATAAAAAAGTATGTTTTGCCAGTAATCTTGTAACCACAGTATATACAGCCTCTGCATACTTTGTAAGCAGTCACAGACTCATTAAAAAACAAGGTACACATGAACGTCAGAAGTGGCATACAAGACTCGCAGGTTGCAAGTGGCTTTAAATTTAAATGCGTTCTCAGAATATAAGTTATTTGCCATAACATTACAATGAAATGTGCCCCTATCTATAGTAATTCGGCTCATATTTGAAAATACGTGTGTTTAGCTTACTTACCTATATTGATCTGGACTGGGACATCATCAATCAATAGTTGATATTGATTTTTATTCATTGATTCCTATTCCTAGCAATTTCCTAGTTCCTGAAATGTAAATTTGAGGAATTTCAAAAATAATATTCGCTGAAATATATGTACGCCCATAACTTCCGATCGGCTGCACCAAATTAAATAATTCTTTTTTTATGTGTTCGTTATTCTTAGGACAAGGTTTGCATAGAAGAAAATAGAAAAGATAGCCTTGAAAGTATTTTTTTCACTACCTTTACAAAACTGAAGCAGGAATAATTACTAATAATTTGTTTTCAGAAATTTCGAAAACATTTACGAAAGAAAACTATGGCAGTACGAATTTTGCCGGGTCAGTTAGTCTACATCTATACAAATAAATAAAATTGAAGTGTCTGTTTGTAATGTTAAAATAACCACTGTTTACTAAATACATATGTATTATTATGTATGTATGCAAGGTACACATACCAAAATATCATTTTTTACAATTTTGTCTGTCTGTCTGTTTGTTCCGGCTAATCTCTGGAACGGCTGGAGCGATTTTGACGGGAATTTCACTGATATGTAGCTGATGATATAAGGAGTAGCTTAGGCTACTTTTTTAGACTAGCTTCGCCCTATGGCGTTGCCCTCAGTTTATGTTGTACCGCGGGCAACATCGCGGGGCTCACCTAGTAAATAATAAAAATGCCTTCTATTTCTTGCAATTACATATCATATTCAACTTCAATAATAAATTTTATTATATTCCCACTTATGTTATTATATTAAAAAGTATATCAAAAAGTACTGGGGTTCAAGTGTACTGTTATCGAATGTGCATTACAAACTCCAACTTAACCATTTTTAAGAAATAAACAAAAATAAAAGCTCAAGTGTGGCCGACTCTTATTAATGACAGTTCAAAAACTCGGCGGATCTTTCCAGACCTACCCACGCCGCAACAGGTGCACACAACCTTTTTACTTTTGTAATATGTGCTGCTAAAAGAATTCAAATAAGTAAAAAAAAAACCAGCAAGTAACATTTCATACTTTAAAATAGGCAGTGGCTTGAAACCCTTAGTACCTATTGGTGACGAGCAGATTCCCTAGCGGCAAGTCGCAGAACTAACGAATGACAGATAAAAATACGTATACACGTTAACATTCCACTTTTAAAATACTGATCACCCTCACGAAGTGGTCTTATAGTATTTTTTACTACTCCGTAGACGTCTATCAATGAAATCATTGTAGAAAGAATTTACAATAACAATGCACTCGCTCTGTATATTAAACTGTCAGGTAGAAGCACAGAACTACTTTTTGTTCTGTGGGTAGAAGTATCTGTCTTACGTTAGTTCCGCAAACGGCCACTAGGGAAATCTGCTCGTCACCAATATTCAATGGGGTTAGAGAAACCAAATAATTTATGGTTTTAGAAAACATAAAGTTTAAATAGCCTTTATTACTATGCCAGTAGAACTGATGCATCCGTAAAAACCTTACATATGTGTAAAAACATAAATTAAACTATTAATTTCGTTTTGGAGCCAATTGGGGTTAAAATTCTAGGGTTATGGGTTCTGAGTGCTTTTTCAGTGTATAAAGAACTAGCTTAGCGACTGATTGATACTTTCGTGACTTTTTTAATGGAGAAATAATTATTTGCATTAAAAAGGTCACAAGAAATGCTAATGCATTGGCATTCAACGTGGCAATGCTGCCACCCTTCTGGGAACGCTACTAGAAAGCGTAGTCGAAATAATTCTTGAACCTTGTTTTGAAAGTCATTTTCATTTAAACAGTGAGGTAGTCAGTAATCTTTTACGCTCAAGGCTCACGAGAGGGCATGAAACAAAATTCAATTTACAAGCCTGTAAAAATCTTTGCATGTCAACACTTGTTATTAAAAGTACGGACATACATACATAAAGTGTACATATATGTAAATGTGTAGTAGTTTGAATAGTGTAAAATGCTTTAAAAAACCTATTTATTAATTATTTCAAATGCCATACGGTTTGTGCATCTGTCGGTAGCATATTATTGTGACCATACAGGTTTAGAAACGACAATTTTTCTACTTAGTCTGGCCTTAAATACTGTTACAATTAAAAATAAACAAAATATTACCTTTGAATTTGAAATCTGTCATTTTATACGATTGTTCATTGTGATTTCTTATTTCTGCGCCAATATATTGTAAAATATTTTTTGATATTAAAATGGAATGGGGTGATAAAGAGAACCGAATCGCAGGTGTTTGCATTACGTAAAGTAGGTATGGAGCCAAATACAATTTTTGAAATCCTCCATACGCTTGGTTAAATGTTGTTAAATGTTTGTGTACCGGGCTATTGACAGGTACAATAAAACCTCCTCTGTTTGTGACAGAAAAAGATCTGGCCGTCCACGTACGAAAAAGGCAATCAAAGTAGTTACGGAAAGAATTCGAAGAAATCCTGTCGGAAAGCAAAAGATTTTTATCTCGGGTGATGAAGATTGCACCTAGAAACATGTCGTGTCGCGTTTTTAAAAGATGACTTAGGACATGCAGTCTATAAGAGACGCACTGATAATTTCTTAACTAATAATTTACGAAAGAATAGGGTGGTAAAATCAAAACAACTACTTAAGCGGTACGCAAGGAAGGTCACAGAATTTTTTTGTTCACAGATGACAAATCAATAACCAAGAATGGTCCTTTCAGCAAGATTCGGTGCGGCGCCGGGTTATAAAGCTAGATCCACCCGATCTTGGTTGGAAACGAACGTTCCGGACTTCATCAGAGCTGAAGACTGGACGTCATCTAGTCCTGATCTTAATCCACTGGATTATGATTTATAGTCAGTTTTAGAGAGTAAGGCTTGCTCTACACGATCCATATAATTGGCAGTGAAAAATTTTCCCATAGAAAGAGTGTGTGCTGCTATTGATAAACTGCCTCAACGTTTAAAGGACTGTATTGCAGCCAATGGAAACCAATTCGGATAAGCTTTATATATTTTTAAAGGTTAAATATAAATGTATTAAACTAACACACTATAATAGTAATAAATCTTACGTACAATAAAAAAAAAATTTTTCTTTGCAACAATATTTATGACAAGAATAAGTATTTATTTTATCATAGCTAAACTAAAGACTCAGTTTACCAACAAGTTGCACAATCAGTTGATTTTATCTATAGCCAAGTCCTATAAATGTTGACGATCTCTTCCAACCCGTCGTCGATTATACTGATTATTGTCAATAAGTCTGGTCCTTCGGGGTATATAAGTGTAGAGCCCGCAGGACTCCATACAGATTTCCTGTGACATTTGACTTGCAACCATAACAAGATGAAGACTCTGCTTGTATTCGCCGCTTGCGTTCTATTGGCTCAGGTGAGTGGAATTTTTTGATTTGTTTGTGAAAAGAAATTTTCCTTTTTCAAATGTTTTATCGTTATTTTCTTTTTATGTTAATAATACATTCATTGTCATAAACAGTTAAATAAGCATATGTTTGTGTATAAAAATGTTAAGTTGTCTATGTAATAGATATGTTTTTTTTATCTATATTTTCGCGTTAAATTTGTTCATCATTTGAAACTACAATATGCAACAGCGAAGGGTGATAGGATACAGTTATTAAATAAATCCAACTAAGGTATAGCATGTTTTTATGATGTATGATGTGGTTCCCGGTTCCAAGCTAAATCAAAATCAAATAGCTTTTATTTCAAGTCTGTTTGGTCTTTTTGGGTACTTTCGAAACATTACACATTAACTGCCTCGGTGGCGTAGTGGTAGCGTATGCGACTGCTGTGCTTGAGGTCTCGGGTTCGATTCCCGGGTCGTACCAAATGTTTGTATGATCTGCAATTATTTGTTTCGGAGTTTGGGTGTTTTCTACGTATAATATGTATGTATTTATAAAAAAAAAGTAAATATGTATTTATATCAGTTGTCTATTACCCATAACACAAGCTCTGCTTAGCTTGGGACTAGATGGCGTTGTGTGTTAGATGTCCGAAACATTACATTATTGACTCTCGTTGCGCGGTACACAATGACATTCGTATATAGAGAAGAACCGGCAATAAACTCTGTAAGTTACTCGTTTAATCGCAAGAAAGTTAGATGCGATCCCATGCATCATGCTGCTGTATCATCATAACTGTATCACAGGCATGTTATCCATATAATAATCCCAAATTGTTGTTCTGAGTATGGGTGTCCTTTAAACAAAGGACATACTCAGAACAACAATTTGACAACTTTACAAACATACATGTAACTGAAACCCGTTACATGTATGTTTGTAAAGTTCCCTGTGACGCAGCATGTAGATTTCTAATGCGGTATTTCCCTTTTTTTTAAATCGCTTACACTATATACCATACGTCGATGCCAAATTATTGTTTGTAGACGTTCTGACTGTCTAATGTACTTAATGTAATGTAACAAAACAATTCCTTGTTATGTAAACTGTGTCCTTGTTTACAACTTTATCTAAAATACCACGTATTGTTTTATCCAGGCCTTGACTGATGAGCAGAAGGAGAAGCTGAAGAAACACCGTTCAGAATGCTTGGGAGAGACGAAAGTGGAAGAGCAACTGGTCAACAAGCTCAAGGGAGGGGATTACAAGGTGAGAATAGAAAAGATGACATTCATCTCCTTAAAGTTCTTGAATTGAATACAAACTAGGCAAGATATTAAGTAGGTACTTCTTTTGTTACTTTTAATAAGTAAGTTAAGTTACCGGTGCGAAAGCTCCTGTTTTACTCGACTACGGCAAAGCTTAAAGGAAGGGTAATCATTTTGGCAGTCTATGTATGTTTGTATTTTAAATCGTAGCTCCTAAACTACTGAACCGATTTGAATGAATGAGGTGTCAATAGATTTGTAACAATGACTCAGGTGATACAGGCTGGGTTATAGTTTAAAAAAAAATTATGAAGGTTTCCAAAAGCGGCATCACACTTGTGACTATTAAGTTGCAGGTGCTCATGTGCGTGGGTAGTCACTTTCCATCAGGTACACGGTATTGATCCTGGACACAAGAAAAAACAGTTTTTTTATGTATGGGCCTTTCAAAGTGACTCTACTCTGCTTGATGGAAAGTCTAAGTAGAATCCAAAAGTGGTGGACACACTGGACACCATACTCATTGCGAATTGCAGACATTGTATCAATGCACCATGGCGGGCCTTGATATCATGCAGATATATAATATCTTGACCATAAAAATGAATTTCACGATTATCTAACTCATGACATTTGAGGTTTTGTCGACTGATTTACCTCTGCCTCTGAGTAGCAAACGTGTAATCAATGTTTTAATTATATTACGGTTTCAGGCTGATAACGAACAACTGAAGAAATATGCTCTATGCATGATGATCAAATCTGAGCTGATGACTAAGGACGGCAAATTCAAGAAGGATGTCGCTTTGGCCAAGGTTCCTAACGCAGGTTAGTAAAACTTCATACGATATTATAATAACTAGCTGACCCCCGCAAACTCGTTTATGTCTCCTATTGTCCGTAGCATAACAATTTTCCCCGTTTTTGTAACATTCTTCATTGATGCTCCGCTCCTATTCATCTTAGCGTGATGATATATAGCCTATAGCCTTCCCCGATAAATGGGCTATCTAAAACTGAAATATTTTTTTAAATTGGATTAGTAGTTCCTGAGATTAGCGCGTTCAAGCAAACAAACTCTTCAGCTTTATATATTAGTATATGAGATACAAAAGCAACATGCTAAAAATTATACAGTAAGTAGGAAGAAAACCATTCAATCATGAAAAGACAGATAACAGAGATACGACAATAACAATTTATTTTAATTCCAGCCGATAAAGCAGCAGTTGAGAAGCTGATCGACACTTGCTTAGCCAACAAGGGAAACACCCCTCACCAGACCGCTTGGAACTACGTCAAGTGCTACCACGAAAAGGACCCCAAACACGCCATCTTCCTGTAAACACGTCAACCTCTTTTAATATATGTCCACTGGTTTCAATTTCTTTCTTGTGTAGTTCACATTCCAAATATTCAAATTCCGAACGCTCAAGACCACGGAACTGAGAACATATTCTTAACTCTGCGTTCGAGACGTCCACACTCTATCATTTCATATGAACAACTGACTGCAACTGTTTTCATTAGCCACAAAATAGACTTTAACTACCCTCTACTTCAGAAAAATGTTTCGGTTTCAGTATTTTTCGGAATACAGGGATTAGTAAAATGAATACTTATTGTTTAATGATACTGCCCAAACGAATTTAATTAGCTCAGCAATAAATAAAAACAGAAGACTTTTTTTGTTTTATTTTACTTCTAACGCCGTCAGTCTGATTATGATTGCTCATAAACAGACGGACATCAAATAATGTGGATTTGCTATTTCGTTTGCAAGATGACTTGATCGAGATTGTAGCCTAATTCAAGAAAACCTGTTCTGACTTGAGAAGACCGTCAGGGTATTTCGGTTTTTCAGTCGAATAGATTTTTAAATTTTAGGGAAAGGCGAAATATGTATGTACGTAGGATTTTATATTTATTGATTGAAATCTAGTGCTATTTCGACCATTTTAACCTTTTGTAGTTTTTGGTGTAATGCTCAGACACACGACCTGAAGTCATCGCTTCAAACATTGTTTAATTCCTCATTTGTCATCATCATGACTCATTGATCATGTCATCAATCGCCATTGACAGTCCATTGCTGTACATAGGCATCTTCTTAGCAAGGAGGTTCCGGTCTAGTACACCTCACTGGCCAGACGAGTTAGGATTTTTGTCAAGTATTACTTCTCTCTCTGCCTCTTTTCTCTGCCGTGTTGATGTCCTTTTTTTAGGAAGAAGCAGGCAAACGAGCAGCCATGTCGCCTGATGGTAAGCGATTACCGCCGCCCATGGACACCTGCAACAACAGAGGCGTCACAAATGCGTTGCCGGCCTTTGGGAGGATGGGGGGGGAGAAAGGGGGGGTTGGGGTATGGGCCTCCGGTATCCTCAGTCACTCGGTGAAACAGTGCAAGCACTATTTTACACCGGTTTTCCGTGAGGCCGTAGTATCACTCCGGTCGAGCCGGCCCATTCATGCCGAAGCGTGGAGAGCCACGCTTCGGCACACCACACAGCCACACAATTCCCTCCCTTAATCACCTTTTATGACACTTAATGGGTATACCACAGGCACAAGTATCACCACAGTTTAGCCTGCGCAGGCCGGCTTGTACCCAGAACACCGTGCGTGTGGTCGGTAAAACTGTATCACGCGCCAACCAACTGTATTATTACACTTTTAACTGCGCAGTTACAACTGTGGTGATACTTCCGCGTGTGGTAGGAATATGGGAGGAACAAGGGTGGTGACATTCCGTATTTTTAATCCATCACCACACACACCACACATTTGTCATCGCTGCAATAACTATAAATAATATAACACAGTAAAAGTGACAGGATATAATTTTGATTTTATTGTATTGTGTTTTAAAAGATGTTTTGTGGTATTTACCAAATGCTTTATAGCAGAGTTACAGCACACAACCACAATTACACCGGAAGAGAGAGAAGTTGCAATCACAGATAATACCTATATATAAACGCGAAAGTTTGTAAGTATGGATAGATGGATGTTTGTTACTCTTTCACGCAAAAACTACTGAACGGATTTGGATGAAACTTTACAGTAATATAGCTTATACATCAGAATAACACATAGGCTTCTATTTGCCGCGATAACCGACATATACGCGGGCGGAGCCACGGGCAACCACTAGTAAAAGATAACGAGAACCGGTATATTCAACATGGTATGGACGTTGGCAATCAGTTTGTTATATTTAACGTTGACTATCCAGCACTATGACGTCAACTCTATGTTAAAAGTGTCGTTACAATTTTTGGCGCGAAAAGTGTCGAAAGTGTCGTTACAACTCTTGGTCTTAATCCGTCTAGCCCCCTTTCGCAACGCGCGATAAAGAACTTCGCAACCTCGCATCTAAAATAATGCCTATAGTTTTGAACTAACTTCAAGAAAGAGGAAGTTTTCAAATCAACTGAAATTATATTTTTTCTGTTCATAAATTAATTTCATTTTACACGATTTTTTGTAGGTTGGCCCCATTAATTAATTTTTGGCCCAACTGGAGAAAGTACTTTACCCAGTATAATAACAATAGTAAATTAGAAATACAAAATGGAAAAATTATATGCAATTATGTCGATGAATGAGAAAGTTTACATTCCCACTGTGTCTATTGGAAATGTTCCAAGTTATTATAATTTAAATGAATCATAGGAAGTAGTACCTATAACTATGAAGATACAGGTTGATTCTCTTTTGTACTCGTATTAAAAAAACTGTTAAATTCGAGAATGTTCTAATCAGAGAATATAATTCATAATCTATTGGGATATATTTTTGAAAACTGTAGTTAACCTATAAAAAAAACTATCTTCAAAGAAAGTCCAGCAGGTCAGGCAGGATTGCATGTCTGTAATTCGAATTTATTCATGTATTTTATTGAATACACAAAGTCAAATAGTACAAAAGATGAGTTACAAAGTATGAAAGTATTGTTATACTTTCCGATTCCGATTTCCGATTGTTATCGGTGGTCTTATCGCTCACGGCTACTTCTTCCAGACAACCATAACACAGACATTATGTGTTTAAAAATATGTATTGAAAACTTTAAGCTCATAACATACGAAAAAGGACTATAAGGCATTCTCTCCCAGTCAAACTTCAGTTGATGTACGAATATGATACGATAGGTGCAAACTGTTGACGACGAATTTACCATTGCCTTAGTCTCACGCCATAAAATCCTTGATGAGCTAAAAAAAATCCTTCGGCTCCCGGACTTCGTAACTATAGTAACGATGTAGGATACAGAAGTATGTTCTGTTTCTACTAAAAATATCTTTACAGCTGAAATCTTTCAGCTGCCTCTATGGGTAGGACCCGGTTTATGTACTTACGAGGTCCCTTTCGAACCGCAGTGCCAATGAAACTAGTAGTAGATTCTAGAATTTTCATCTCAGATGTACTAATCCTGGCCGAATTCACCCTAGAGCAATATCAAAGGTTACTGGTTATTACTGGTTTCATCAATGTCGACAATCGAGGGTATAAATGTAATAGTAGATCTATTGGTACTAAATTGTAGCATCCTGTATATTCGACATGGATAGAAACTTATACAAAGTATTATATCAATTCCATTGTAATGATTTAACGAGGTATAAAAGACGTTGAACCAATTCAGTCCTAGAATAATCAAATCATAATAGACCTATTAAAATGGAAGTAACCGGTGGTGCACTAATATCTTTAATCATATCGTGTGTCTTATTAATACAGGTAATTA
This sequence comes from Diaphora mendica, assembly GCA_949125395.1. Taxonomy (NCBI): domain Eukaryota; kingdom Metazoa; phylum Arthropoda; class Insecta; order Lepidoptera; family Erebidae; genus Diaphora; species Diaphora mendica. The sequence continues at coordinate 3,494,284 of OX421331.1, read as the reverse complement.
AATTTGTGCCTTATTTCTATAATCTTACGATCGTTTATCTGGAGCATTTTTACATATTCTGATCATACTTTTCGCTACTGTCAAATTTAACAAAAGAAATAGAAATCTACGGGATTGCTGCTATGTACCTTTTTGTTTGTGAGTATCCGATATTTCGGCGCTGTTGCAAGCGCCATGATCACGGAGTAACTGAAGATCTTGCGGGTGGGATGTTATTGGCAGACATATTGGTCTACCCTCTTTCGCAGTCTTTTACTTCGATCCCCCCCGGTACCACTGTTCACTAACTCACTATTCACTCGTAGTTGTTCTCGACACACAACACTCACAGTATCTGATCGTGAAACTATATTTTGTTGATTACGCCGGTTTTTGCACATTCGAATCACGAGTTTCCAGACATTTGACAATTTGAACCCATCCTCACGATTGAAATTTTTGTGTTTAGTAATTTCAATCGCTTCCCTGACCAATCTAGGTATGTAGTGGCGTTTTGTTGTAATTATCTGTGGGTTATGAATCTCAATCCAGTGATTTGGAGCCGAGTCAATCAAATGCTTCGCGATTGCCAATTTCTGTTGGTCCTTGTTTTTGGCCGCTTTTATGTGTTCGTTCATGCGGCACGCGATGGTACGTTTAGTTTGGCCGATATATGAACTCCCACAACTGCAGTCAGAAAAGTGGCACAAGTCGTCATTGCACAAAGATTTTTCATTTCTAAAGTTTTACCATGTTCACCACTTTTGCGTCTGATCAAATATTTCTGCCAATGTCAGAAATATCTTATTTGAGCTCTTTATTTATCAAACTGCACGAGATATAATGTTTTTTCTTTCTAAATTATCATAATTTGTCGTTGCATATGAAGTCGAGTCGTTGATTTGTAAATATTAGAATTTTACACTGCATGTGTCAGACGTGTCAGTGCTCTTGTGTCGTATTTCTATTATTGTTTGTCTTCTTAAATTGTAAAATAAAATAGTTTAAATATTCGTTCATTTCATGCAGTCATTTCTGCACTTCATCTCGACCTTTTTTATCTTGTTGGTTTTTTCTCTTTTTATGTCAAAGAATGTTTTAAATTCAAAACCATATCATGTTGGCTAAGGATTTTAGAGTTCTTTTTAGCAATCATTGTAAGTATGTTATGTGACCATTTTCAAACCAGTTCATTTTTGCAATTCTATTTTTACGATCATTTTAAGTACATATTCAACATAATTTATTCTCAATATATTTCATATCAAAACTTAATCCGGATTTTCATTCCGTTTCATTGTTATTGTTGTCATTTGTTAGTCGATTTTATTATTTTTGAGAAAAGAAGAAAGTTTTCAATTTACAATCAATGATATTACAATTATGTATTTGTTTTGTCTTCATCGCACTGCTCTCTACTTTGACATTTAGATGTTCCAATCATTTCTTCTATTACTTATCAACCAATTTTTATTTCATGCAATTTATCACCGTTTATTACTCTTCTTACATCGTCTTGCCCACGATTTACACTTACACATTCCTTTTCAAAGTCTTCAGTATTACTGACGTGAGCAACTTTTCCCCCAAAAGTGGATCGATCAAATTAAGTGGATCGATCAAATTCTATTGATGCCTTTTCACTTTTGTTCACCTTATGGAATATGCACCCCATTGTAGAAGCGATGATATTGCCATCAATACCCTTGCAGAATCGTTGCTGCGAGAGGCGTTTGGGAGTCAGATTTTCTTGGACTTTACGGAATGGTGTTAGTGGTGACTATTTTTTATTATTTACACTCCAGTGGTATCCTCTCACATTGACGAACTCGTGTACAGAATGAAAGATAAAGAATCAAATTGAATATGTGGATATTTTAAATGATTATAGGCCCAACATCAACTAGAAGATGATATTTATAAGCTTAAAAGGCATCAGTTGGAGTGTATAGAAGAGACAAGAGTGGACCCTGATTTGGTGATGAGAATCAAAAAAGGTAAATTTCAGGTAATGTCACACTGAGTTATTGTTTTATTTTACCCTTCTGTCTTATGTTTCATGTTTGAATACTCAGATTTTTACTCAAGTTTGACAAAGGCAGAAATAACAAAAACAAAATCCGACTTCAAGGTTCAACTCGATTTCTCTTGGATGCACTCATCAGATCTTAATGTCCTTATCATGGTACCATCGTTGGGATATCTCCTTTCCATTAAAAAAAAGAATCATCAAAATCGGTTCATAAACGACGAAGTCACACATAAAAAAAACATATAACGGTCGAATTGAGAACCACCTCCTTTTTTGAAGTCGGGTAAAAAATACAGTGTTAGTTATAGTGTAGTTTGAAAGATCTGGTGCTGACCTGATGGATCTCTAACATGATCGTATAATCAGAAATATTTAAGGAGACCTATGTGCAGTAGTGGACCGCAATAATTTTGATAATGATTTTTGACTGCCTCGGTGGCGCAAGCGTAGCGTGAGCGACTACTGTGCTCGAGGTCTCGGGTTCGATTCCCGGGTCGGACAACATATTTGTTTGATCTGCCAATGCTTGTTTCGGAGTTTGGGTGTTTTCTATGTATAATATGTATGTATTTATAAAAAAGAAAAAAGTATATATATATGTGTTTATATCAGTAGTCTAGTACCCATAACACAAGCTCTGCTTAGCTTGGGACTAGATGACGTTGTGTGTTTGATGCCGGAAAAAATAATTGGCTGATGATATTAGGATAATAATACAGCCTCTGCCTAGTAGGAGATCAGAAGAGCTGTAAGTGTTTTTTTTTATGTTTGGCCCGCCAAAATGACTCTACTCTGCCTGATGGAAAGCATAACCAGAATCCAAGAGTGGTGGTCACCATACTCACTGCGAATGCAAACAATGCAGCATGGCGACCCACACCGTGGCGGCCTAGTGATGCTGCTGCATCTTTTAGTCTAGTCAACAAGTATGGAACTTGTTGACTAGAGTCAGTGTTTTGTTATTGTTTAAGCGTGAATGACGTACGAGTTTATATTTCAATAGATTGATGTTTTACAAGATTTTTAGTATGTATCTATGCTTTTATGTTCGCGTGGAATCTTGCACCTCAATTTTGAAGCAGATATCTTCAACCATGTTTGCTGAAATGATGCATGCAGCTGACCTGATGGAAGGTGGCCATAGGAACTCGGTAAAGAAACGTCGCAAAATCATCGAGTTTGGACTTGTTTGATTCGTCTCGAGGCATTCCAGTAAAAGCTTGTTTATAAAAAGCATTTTAATTAAATTTATTTTTATTGATGTTTGAACAGAGTAAACCTGATGTTCTCTTGAAGATGTGGACCCTGTGTACACTGATGAAGGCAGGGTTGATGACTCCCCAAGGTGTCTACAAATTTGACAACGCCTTATCAAGAGTGCCTAAAAGTGGTTACTATATATTATTAATTCTTTATAAGCTAAGCCTTTAATACTTTACCCGCGTGTACACTATATATCGGTTATCGAAACATTTAAAATTTTAACAATAACAAAAACCGACTTCAAGTTTCGACTCGATTTCTCTTGGATGCCATCATCAGATCTAAGTGTCCTTATCATGGTACCACCGTTGGGATATTTCCTTTCCATTAAAAAAAGAATCATCAAAATCGGTTCGTAAACAACGAAGTTATTCGCGAACACACATAAAAATATGTAGGTATATATATACATATATATATACGGTCGAATTGAAAACCTCCTCCTTTTTTGAAGTCGGTTAAAAAATAGCCTATGTCGGTCCAATGTATCTCTCAATTTTCATCCAAATCAGTTCAGCGGTTTAGCTGTGAAACAGACAAACGGATAGAGTTACTTTTGAATTTATAATGTTAGTATGGATAATTTGTTAAAGTCAGGTCGGAAATTTATCCAAAATTGGGTTCCTCTCGATCTCAGAAAAACACCATAAAAGTAGGTATTTTGTAACGTGATTATTATATCATAATAATTATTGAATTTATTGGGATCTAAGTGTCATCAGTATAATGCTCGCCATAAATAGTAATTCTTACGAGAATACCTTTCATGACATTTATGAGATCGAGATCATCGAGAGTAGATCAGTACTAAACTTTGAAAGATTTTTTAATACGAGAATTACCTTTTTAACCGATTTCAAAAAAGGAGAAGGTTCTCAATGCGACTGTATTTTTTTTGTTTGTGACCTCAGAACTTTCGACTTTTGAACTGATTTAGATGATTCTTTTTTTATTTGAAAACTGGTGCTTCCCGCGTGGTCCCATTTTGAATTTAATCCAGTTCCTGAAGTCACTTTTTTGTTAAAATTTTATTGAAAATATAAGTATCCTCCAGGATACAAATTTGGTGTTAGAAGACTGCGAAAACCCTTGTAGGTCTTCTTATATCCATTTTTTTTTACTATTCCCTCGGAATATTCATGTGTCGCGAGGGACACACAGATCCGAGAGGGAAACCGACACAAAGATCACCCAGACTTAGAACTACAATATGTAAACCAAACATTGTGTTGTCCCATCTGGAGTAACAACAATTAGCGCAGTAGAAAATGACTAGGAAGGAACTAGAGCCAACCTTCTCGTATAGTTTATAGTTAGAAAATGAAAAACGTTACTTTACAATGAATGTACTTTTCTTATTGCAGATGCAGAACTCGTGGGAAAACAAATAGACAAATGCCTAAGTAAAAAAGCTCTTCCACCAGTCGATATTGCTTACAATTTCGTTAAATGTTACAATAGGATCAAAACAAATTATACGTCAGACTCAATTATTTATTAGTTTTATAATTGCGCCATCTATTAATATAAGATTGAACTGATATTGTATAAGTGAACTTTTTGAAGCGCCATCTAGCGGCTCCTCCAATAACATTTCAAGAACTAGTTTAGTTTAACAGTTCAAAGCATTAAAGATAGATGTCGCTAATACTAGTTTAACTATAAATTAGTCTCGTTATTTCCAATAAAAAGCTGGATTACTAAAAATAGTTTTATTTATTCGTTTTGTAGATTATCGAAATTGCAATAATATTTATGAACTTTTGTATTAAATAGGATGTACCCTAATCTTTAAATTGTATTTCCTAAATTAACTGTATATTCTCTGTTTTCAATTTAAATTTATATCCCGTGTTTTATTTCCAAACTCCTTTTTTACCTTACTTTGCTTCCTTCCTGAAAAATTAAAACTGCAGTCAACTCATTTTTGTGGCATATGAATCAAACGAGCAATCGGGTCATCTCGTTAATATTCTTCCATGAAAAGCTGCGTATACAACTGCTGTTCTTGAGGTCTCGGTTTCGGTTCCCGGGTGGTACTAAATATTTGTATGATCTGCAAAGATTTGTTACAGAGTTTCGGACCTTTGAGAGTGCTTTGATTCCCTTCTAGGAATTGTTGCTCTAAGTCTTGGTGTTCTTTCCCAAGCGACAACACGTTCAGAAAAAATATAGGTACGGGTATAGGTGCCTCGATTTAACTTGACCGTTATCCTACTTCCTACTAATATGATAAACGCGAAAGTTTATAACTATAGATGGGTCGATGTTTGTTACTCTTTCAGGCAAAAACTACTGAACGGATTTGGATCAACTTTACAGTAATATAGCTTATACATCAGTATAACACATAGGCTACTACACACATCAAAAGTGTCTAGGGATCAACATATGTGTCTAGGGATCAACATATATTTTTGCAATAACTTTTCTCCTGATTGATATTAATTAAAATTTTCTTTAAGGATTCATCAAATAAACTGTTTTCGTTTGTCACAGTAACGATAAACCAAGTCACCTTTGCATTAATAAAGAAATTTGCAATTTTCCTAATAAAGTGATTTTTGACATTTGAACCACTAACATTAAAGTTCGAAAAAAAGACTGAAATAACAGTTTTCTTTAAAATTTTGTTAGGTAACTTAAACAATTAATAATCCGTGTTTCTACCGCGAACACTAACAACACAAGAATCGGTTTGGCATACTCAAAATGAGTTCATCCAAATCACGCTGTGGAATGGCCGCCCATGTTCGTTGCAACAACAAAAAAATGTCTTCTTGCGACTGGATACCCTCCATATTCGGCAGAGCTCTTCTCTGTAGCATATCCCATGCATGCTCAATCGGGTTCAAGTCTGGCGACTGAGCAGGCCAGGGCCAAAGCCACATCTCAATCTCAAGAAATCCGCATAAAAATGCTTGATCCCTAGACACTTTTGATGTGTGTATTTGCCGCGATAACCGACATACACGCGGGCGGAGCCGTGGGCAACAACTAGTCTACAATATTGCTGCATACATATTAAAATATTTATGTTCTTTTTCTAGTAACCTTCAAATACTCATAATAATTTTAAAAGAATCTGTTCAGTAGTATAATTCAGACATAGTATAATTAAATAATTTGATGTTCACATAATTGCATTGACGTTTAAATTATGGTAGTGTTTTGATCCAAAGGCATTGAAAGGTCAAACAAAAAAACATGCCTCAGAACTTTAAACTGTATGAGAATAATTATATATCAACGTTAGACAAAGAAAAAAAAAATTGTACAAATAGTAAATGAACTACCTCTAATATGGAAGGAAGAACCGTGGGATGTCGGAACATGTCTGATCGTAAATGTATCTCGTGCTTCAGTGAGCATGTAAAGTCGTCAGTCCTGCGCCTGAGCTCTTCCCGGTCGTGTCTGATAGCCGACCCATAGAACATAATTATCATAGACTACCTCTGATCGGTATGTTATCGAGGTCTCACAGAAAACCGATCTTGACTATTTACCAACCTTCATAATATTTCATCATTTCAGTCTGTTTATTTAATAGGGGTCCTAAAACAGACGGGTAGCTTAATGGTAAGTGGGTATCTTTTTTTATGTATGGTCCTGCCAAAATGACTCTGCTCGGATCAGGCAGAATGATCAGGCATGATGGAAAGCATAAGCAGAGAGTGATGGTCACCATTCTCATTGCAAATGCAGACAATACAACAATGCAGCCTAGTGATGCTTGTGCATCATTGGGCCTCCGGTCTCGCACTCACCAACGAAACACGGTAGCATGTTCGCATCGCTGTCATTTAACGTAGATCTTCTGTGCGAGGGTAGTACCGCCCCGGTCGAGTCGGCCCAACCGTGCTGAAATCAGCGTGGCTCTACTACCTTAAACCTGTCAGTGCCCATGTACCCTGCAGCTATCAGGTACTAGTGTATTTTAATCCTTTGTGCAACGGAGAATATTATAAACAATTATGAAGTTCTAAAGTATCAAGATAGCCCAAAATAACAGTTTTATTATATGTTTCATTGATAGAAGATTATTCACCTTCTCTTCCAGACTTTGCTGTGGCCATGAGGATCCATAATAAGTGTCCTCTAACAACTCTATAAAACATTAAATTCAATATGGAGTGCAAGAAACATTTTGAATTAGCAAGTTTTGCGAGGTTGTGCTCCCGATAACTACAGTTATTTGGTGAAAATCTACGAAGAAATTGCTTAGTACTAGTTTTTTGAACTCTAAATTACTAGAGACGAAGGGAGCAAACTTCGCAGCATAACACCTCTGGAAAGAGAAGGAAACCTTGACACAAAGTCCATACCAACTTGTCTGGTCAGCGTGGTACAGTAAGCTAAAATCTCCCTTCCAAAGAGAGGCAAACGTCTTGGACTATCAAAGGCTGTTGTTGATGATGATAAGGTGCTGGTATTACTTCTGTCAATCCTGGTCCAAATGAGCATAGGCATGGCTCTCCTATCCAACTCTATCTCATCTCTACACCTATTATCTTTCTTTTTTTTATGGAATAGGGGGCAAACGAGCAGACGTATCACCCGCAACAACAGAGGCGTCACAAGTGCGTTGCTGGCCTTTGGGGGATGGGGGGAGACGGGGGAGAGGTATGGGCCTCTCAAGCACTGTTTCACACGGGTTTTCTGTTAAGCCGTGGTATCACTCCGGTCGAGCCGGCCCATTAATGCCGAAGCGTGGCTCTCCCACGGTGACTCTCTCTATTCTTCGGAAAATACAAGAGTTAGAATATAATTGACGAACATTAGGTATAATTTTATATGTAGGTATATAACTAAAGTGATATAGACACCATAGGTTATATGTTTTTAACCAGGCCGCGACAATTACATGTAATCTAAACTACCATCGGCTTTATGTGGTGGTACGTGGTGCGGTGTAGGTGTTATTGTTGGTATGTGCGCGCCATATTGTCCGTATACAGTTATGATGGATATTAAATCATTATTTATTTATATGTTGTAGTAAATGCAGAAATCGGGCATATTGTGATTTGGCATTCTGCCTCGTTTAGTTTGAACTATGCGAGGTATTTACCTCGTACCACTACCAGACTACCATCTCAATTTAAAGATTAGATAGATAGTCAACAAAAAGAAAAAGTTTGAATTCAATAACTAAAACTTGGCTACGTATATATTTATAAATAAATAAAACTGAAGTGTTTGCAATATTAATTAAAATAACCGATTTTTACTAAATGCATATGTGTTTATACACGGTACATATTCCAAAATATTAGGTCTTTACCTATGAAATTGCCGTTGCGTATGCAATAAGTGAAAGTACTTATTTTTTCAAACTTTTTTATTTCTGTTATTCGAAGTAATCACCCATGCAATCGACGCATCTTTGCCAACGCATTGGCAGTTTATTGATGCCCTTCTTGTAAAAATCAGCTGGATGGGAGGCAACAAACTCTTCAAAGGCATTTTGTACTGCCTCTCGGGAATTGAATTTTTTAACCACTAAAAAGTTGTCTAAATTTTGGAAAAAGTAATATAAGGTAGGTGCAAGGTCTGTTGAGTATGGCGGATGAGGGAGAGCTTCCAACCCCAGCTCTTGCAGCTGCTTTACGACAACGCGCGACCCCATACTGCACAACAGACAGTCTCCAAGCTGCAAGAGCTGGGGTTGGAAGCTCTCCCTCATCGGCCATACTCACCAGACCTTGCACCTACCGACTATTACTTTTTCCAAAATTTAGACAACTTGTTAGTGGGTAAAAAATTCAATTCCCGAGAGGCAGTACAAAATGCCTTTGAAGAGTTTGTTGCCTCCCGTCCAGCTGATTTTTACAAGAAGGGCATCAATAAACTGCCAATGCGTTGGCAAAGATGTGTCTATTGCATGGGTGATTACTTCGAATATCAGAAATAAAAAGGTTTGAAAAAATAAGTACTTTCACTTATTGCATACAAAACGGCAATTTCATAGGTAAAGACCTATTATCATTTTTATAATATCTGTCTGTGTGTTTGTTCCGGCTAATCTCTAGAACGGCGGGACCGATTTTGACGGGACTTTCACTGATAGGTAGCTAAGATGATATAAGGAGTAACTTAGGCCACTTTTTTAGACTAGTTTCGCTTGGTGCTACCCGCGGTACGATAATGACCGTGGGTAGCACCGCGGGGGTCAGCTAGTTTTTTATAAAATTTATAATGCCGTATGTCACCCAGGTAATTCTTACGTATCTATTGACACTTCATTCGTTAAAATCAGTTCAGAATTTTAGGCGATACGGATGTACAGACTCCCAAAGCTATCACCCCTCCTTTTGGTTATTTTTATGTATGGCCTGCCAAAATGACTACTCTGCCTGATGGAAAGCATAAGCAGAATCCAAGAGTGGTGGTCACCATACTCATTACGAATGCAGACAATGCAACAATGTAACATGGTGACCTACACTATGGCGGCCTAGTGATGCTTCTGCATCATTAAGCCTCCGGTCTCACACTCACCAACGAAACACGACAGCATGAACGTTTTTATTTTATGCTGATCTTCTGTGCGACGGTAGTACCGCCCCGGTCGAGCCGGCCCGTTCCTGCCAGCGTGGCTCTACTATCTGGAGAACTTCGACTTAGTCGGGTAAATAGATTAACAAAACTCCAGCACAGCCCCCCTAGCCAAGTTGCAAGCGTTCTTCGTTCTGCAATTGTAAACGCCTAAATTATCGTGACTCATTGGCTAATACTTTGTATAAGATTACTATGTCTAAGATTAACCAATGACACACGAGAATTTAGGCGTTAACGATTGCAGAAAGTAAAACGCTTTTAACTTGACTAGGGGGGCAGTATCTGGAAAGTTAATATTATTAACGTAAATGTCAGTTATTTGTTTCTTCAATTCAATTTAACTTAACTGCTTGTGTGCCTACACATTGTAATGAAAATTTTGAGACACCTTGTCAAGATTAAAAAATAAACTGTATCTAATGCATAGAATGTACCTATAGATAAAAATGCTTAAAATACTTATAAAAGTACATTCATTTACAAAATAAAATAACTAAAATAATAGTACATATAACAATGAGTAGAATCCAAGAGTAGAAATACTTCTGCAGGATTAAAAAAAGTAGGTACACAATTTACTTGAATTTATTAAGAATCGAGATTGACTTATGATTATAAAGTGGAATGCTTAAGCGAGTTTTGCACGCCATCGTCTGGTATATTGACTAAATATTATGCATTAACTATCTAAACAGACAGATAGACAGGCAATTTTTTATAGATTGATTTTTCATGTAATACCGTATATACTTTTATATACATTTAGAAAAAATATGTTAATTTGACTTTAAACTAACCTTAAACTGACACTTTAATTTTACTTATTTGTATAGATTTGGACACTTACCATGCGAGAGTCACGCTTCGGCATGAATGTGCCGGCTCCACCGGAGTGATACCACGGCCTCACAGAAAACCGGTGTGAAACAGCGCTTGCGCTGTGTTTCACCGAATGAGTGAGGATACCGGAGGCACATACCCATCCCCCTCCCCATCCCCCATGGGTGGCGGTAATTGCTTACCATCACGCGATACATCTCGTCGTTTGCCCCCTATCGTTGGAAATGGAAATAAAAAAATGTTAAACTTATACATTCAAATAACGTAGTATTTAGAAGGTAAAAGAGTTTTTTTTTTACTAAAGTCAAATACATACTAATTAAGACCATCTCGAATTAACAAAAAAACCAAGACGCTCTACCACTGTCTTTGTTGGATTCCATACTTTTTAAAGTTTTAGTTACTAATAGTAGATTTAGTATAAAGCATACTGTGTTATTGATGTTAGTATAATTATATTTGAATAATTCTTCAAAACATTTCAAATGATCTGATTTGGTATTAAGTTTTCTGTAAAAAAATTCGAGATATATTCGATTTTGCCTTGTTTCAAACTTTATCTGCGACATAAATAAGTTAAAAAAGACATGTTCCGATTTTATCGCAGACAATGCAAAAATTGTATTATACTTATTTTGAGTCTAATAATGTTTTATATCGGTAGATTTATTATAGGTTAGCGCATTTCAGTTATTATCGCTACATAATAACAACTATTTATTACACTATTGATTGTCAGTGAGTCGGAAATCTATACAAATAAAAAAAAAATGTCTATTTGTAATTTCAAATTAGCAGCTTTTCACTAAATGCATATTATATTGATACAATATCATTGTATGAAAGTATATTTACATCAAAAATATTTTATTTTGTCTGTCTGTTTGTTTTGGATAATCTTTCTCTGGACCGATTTAGATGGGCCAAATCGGTCCAGCCGTTCCACGTAGTATCCATATTAGTAGGTACTAATAACATAATAGGTATTATATTTTCTATAACTACGTACCTACCTAGTAGGTACCTGAATGACCGAGCTTTGCAGGGTTATTTTTTTGGTAAATCTTCTAAAAATGAATCCTAGCTAGATCGCCTAGATCCTAGCTATTAAAGCTTTGTTTTGCCTAGTTTTACGTGATTGAAAAATTCTAAGTATCTTCCATATTAGGTTTATATTGAAAATAGAAAGAAACATGTAGGTACTACTAATTATTTGTAAAATTAAATGAAAATGCTTCAAATATTTTTACTGCATATATATCACTTGCTTTACACTGCGGCGTTGCCCCCGGTTGTTGTACCTTTTTATTTATTTATAAAATCAGCTGCTCACTGCACTTACAGTTTGCCCAACACGTACAGTGGTACCTTGGGTAACACCACGGGGCTCAGCTAGTATACATACCTATACGATAATTCTACTACTTAAATACCATTTGAAATCCTTCTGCCATAATTATTTTAACTTTAAAAACATTGGACTTTCATACAAACTTTTAACCACCGGTTTACCCCTTGAGGGCTGAAGTTTCGTGAAATCCATTCTTAGCGGATGTCAACACCCTAAAAGGAACCTATCTGCCAAATTTCAAGTTTGTGGGTGTTATAGTTTCTGAGTTATCGTGATTAATAAGTGAGTGGTATTTCGCTTATATATATATAGATAGATTTTCTTGTTAATAGGTACTTAGGTAGGTACTTTTCAAATGTCTATTTATTTATATGATAGGTATTCCAACAACACACATACGACACTCTTTTAAAATATTACATTAAAATATTATGTAGTAGGTACTATACATGCCCTGTAATGAGCATGTATACTACATAATATTTTAATGTAATATTTACTCACAACATTCACCCTATGAGATAACACCTAACAATATATATTGAGAGTAAAGTTATAATTTAAAAAAAACTTAAAGAAACTTAATATGTACTACTTATTAATATAGATAATAGGTACAAATACAATACTTTAATTAATATAATGTAATTAAAAAGAAAAGCAAGGACATACAATAGGAACTGAAGAATTTGAAATACCATACAGTAAAATATAATCAAACATTAACATTGGTCATTATTATTTGTATTTTCAGTTACAGAGCTTCTAAATTTGTTTAGGTATAGAGATTTGGATGTCTATGTTAAGTTCACTCATGATTTTATTTTAATTTAATTGAGAATTGTAAATAAAAAAATAAGTCTGAAATTAATTTCCAAAATTCTACTTAATACAAAATCATACCTTCAAAATTCATCGTCTAGCCCTACCTACATACAACCTTGTATCAGCCCGACGGAATTCATGGAATCAAACAAAAAAAAAAGCTCCAAAGCGACTTTTTTTATCATTTTAATCCTACGGAACCAGACATAAGGAACCAATTTTCATTAATATATCCGAACAGGAGCCGGCCCGCCCATTACCGCCCCCGGATTGGCTACTAGCAACACTGTTAGAAAACCATTCGCAAACATAACTATCTCTTTCTAATGTATCACAATCTCAATTCAAAGTGTTTAACCTCTCATTCTAACACGCCATACAAATTACAGATGGCTTAATGTTTTTCTACGCGTCCACTGTAATAATGTTTAGGGTACTCTAATGGTAGAGTCAGCAAACTAAACGCAATCATAAACTTTACAACTTAAGTAATAATTTAGCTTAAAGTTTATTGTCGTTTAAGTCGTTTTAAAAGCGATTTCGAGTTATAATTTTAACACAAAACCTTTTTTTGCCAAACTCCGTATAATGGTTATACTTACATCGTAAATGGCGGGTAGTCTGAAAAAAAAAACCATACTCAGAACGTTTCCTAGTGGTGTTGTGTTAGTAATTATTCACATATCTAGATTTTTGATAAGAGCATTTATTTTTTACATATTTTGTTACTCCGATGTCCTTCCGTTCGTACAGTTATTAACATAACACGAGAGATCGATTGTGGGTATTTATAATTATGAAAAGGTATTCTTCGCTAATTAATTCTGGAATTATGAAAATGTAATGTTAATTAATTCTGGACGCAACGGTCTTGATACAAACGTGTTTGCACACTTTTGCGTGGTATTTGCATGTTATAGGATCTTTATTTAATGAGTTACGCCTAAGTTATTAAAACGGACACAACCTTTTTTCTCGTTTCGATAATTTTCCTAATTATTGTTGTTAAGTTTCTAGTACCTATTAGTAAATTTAGCGTAATAAAATATTTGTGCGTAAGTCAGTTTGTAATTACGTCTGTTTAATATTCAGTTACTTAGGCCGGCTGTAACTACTGAATGAATATTATAAAATTTTAACAAAAAAAAAACCGACTTCAATCTGAATCAAATTTAAATGGGACCACACGAGAAGCACCAACTTTCAAATAAAAAAAAGAATCAACAAAATCGGTTCACCCAGTTGAAAGTTATGAGTTAACTAACACAAAAAATAAAAAAAACTACAGTCAAATTGAGAACCTCCTCCTTTTTTTGAAGTCGGCTAAAAATAGTAGATTATGCCCTCGGCTCCACCCGTTTTGGTCTGTTATCGTGGTAAAGTCAAAGTAGCCTATGTCCTTCTTCAAGAATCAAAGTATCTCCATGACAAATTTCATCCAAATCGGTGCAGCGGTTTAGACGTGAAAACTTAAGAGTAAGAAAGACAGAGTTACTTTCGAATTTATAATATTATAGTACGTATAGTAGATACGGATAGCTAATATCCCTATAAGATTTTAGGGGACGCATTTTAAGTTAAATTTTATTTCATTTTTTTTTTTAACTTTTAATTTTGAGTGCGTAATGTAATAAGTAATTCATATACCGCTTGCATTCCCATTGAGGGACCACATTGGAATTTGAAGGTTTTGAATGCACTAGGCTTTAGTAAAAGTTCCTAATCAATTGTAAATTAAGTAATTAATTTGTAAAAGCAGTATCTCAAAAGTTACAAGCGGTCAAAGGTGGTCCCTCAATCGTGACTCATAGATATCCATATCTTTTAAACTAGTGAAAATTTACGTCTGCTCTAAGTGACTACTCTTAGTAAAAGATTTGTAAAACCAATTTACCAAATATCCACCTTTCTCGTTTACTGTATAAAAAGATATAGCATGCGGAAGGTGGTCCCTCAATTGATCACCCTAGGTTCCGTTTGCGTGGAAACCACAACGAAATTTGGAATTTTGTGTGGTTCTATCGTTAGTAAAAGTATCTGAATGATTGTAAATTCAACATCTGGTTTGTAAAAGTAGCCTTTCAATAAGTTTTAATTCATTGAAGGTGGTCCCTCAATTGAAACGCTTGCCACCAAGAAAAGTCAATTTACAAATCATTCGGCAATTAAATAGAATTATGATGCAGTCTATTCCTTAGTAGTATTATTTTACTAACGCTTACTTTACGAAAAAGTCTCAAATAATGTACAGTTTTGTTGCAAAATAGTAATCAAAATCCTCCGAAGAAATACTACGTCGAGGTGACCACACAGCAGGATTTTCTTGGATAAATAAAAACTAGTGACTGCTTAATTTTATTATTTTTTTATTTTAAAACATACAACAAAATGTTTACTGCTCTGAGAAGGAATTATTTATAGATAATAAAAAATAATATAGTAAGTAATAATAAGTAGTAAGTAATATAGTAATTACATAATTTATTAAGTTCCATTTCATGATACGTAAAACATAATGTTTTAAATTAAAAAAATAATGAAATTAAGCAGTCACTAGTTTTTATTTATCCAAAAAATAAAATCCTGCTGTGTGGTCACCTCGACGTAGTATTTCTTCGGAGGATTTTGATTACTATTTTGCAACAAAACTATACATCATTTGAGACTTTTTAGTAAAGTAAGCGTTAGTAAAATAATACTACTAAGGAATAGACTGCATCATTAATCTATTTAATTGCCGAATGATTTGTAAATTGACTTTTCTTGGTGGCAAGCGTTTCAATTGAGGGACCACCTTCAATGAATTAAAACTTATTGAAAGGCTACTTTTACAAACCAGATGTTGAATTTACAATCATTCAGATACTTTTACTAACGATAGAACCACACAAAATTCCAAATTTCGTTGTGGTTTCCACGCAAACGGAACCTAGGGTGATCAATTGATGGACCACCTTCCGCATGCTATATCTTTTTATACAGTAAACGAGAAAGGTGGATATTTGGTAAATTGGTTTTACAAATCTTTTACTAAGAGTAGTCACTTAGAGCAGACGTAAATTTTCACTAGTTTAAAAGATATGGATATCTATGAGTCACGATTGAGGGACCACCTTTGACCGCTTGTAACTTTTGAGATACTGCTTTTACAAATTAATTACTTAATTTACAATTGTTTGGGAACTTTTACTAAAGCCTAGTGCATTCAAAACCTGCAAATTCAAATGTGGTCCCTCAATGGGAACGCAAGCTCATATACCTACCAGTCTAGGTAAACATGTTCAATGGTATGCACCTAATTTCTTTTATTGTCTTAGTATCCACACAATGATCTACACCAGGGCTGCTCAACCATAGACCCGCGGGCCATAAAGTGGCCCGCGGACGCATTTTGAATGGCTCGTGTAGTCAAGATTCAGAAATTCCTGCCAAGTTAAAAATGTTGACCGTCCGTCCATTCCTACACTACAGATGACAGATGATTGCAAAAAAATATAATTTAGAAAGGCATTATAGGCAAAAACATACTAATTTTGATAAAGACTACCCTGTTGGTAGTACTATAAGAGATGATTATTTGTTGAAAGGAAACGGGAATTATTTAATTAACAGAACATATTCGTCAAAAGGCACAACGAACTCGAATTCATGGTCAAAGTCTCAAGAATTTTCATTGTTTTTAGCCAAAAAGAAGAAATCTGATGGAGAAATTGTAAAGAAGACTTTGACAATCTTTGAGCAAAATTGTAATGATAAAATATTTAAATCACGAGCTGATAGTGTTTCACTTTCACAACACACTGTAACGAGACGGGTGGAGGAGATGGCGGCTGATGTCAGCGGTCAAATCCAAAAAATCGTTACAAAGTGCAAATACTTTTCATTGGCGTTAGATGAAACTTGCGATTTAACTAGTAATTCTCAATTGGTTATTTTTGTACAGTGTGTTGATGAACATTGGAATGTATTGCAAGATTTACAAGAATTCTGTCAGCTAGAAAGTACAACTCAAGGAAAAGACATGTTTTTGAAAATAAAGGAATGTATTGAGAAAAGAGGTTTAGCGTGGGATAATGTTTTATCAATTTGCATGAAAAATCACAAAATTCATCAGAAGAGTTTGCAGATTTCTGGAAATTGGTGTCGAAAGGTAGCTTCCCAGCAATAATATATGTGCGTAATTAAGTTTTATCGAATCTTAAATACATAAAAATAAATACTGCAGTTCACTAACAGAGCAACATATTTCTGACTTAGTGTTACTGTCAACATCTAATTTGTATCCTAATATAAGAAAATTAGTACAACAGACACATTGTCAAAAATCCCATTAAAGTTAATTTTTATTGAGTTAATAGAAAATATTCTTTGTTATAAATTTTAGTAAATACCAGCTTTTGTAATACTGTATATTTTTATTGCACAAGTCTTAAGAATTTTGGTGGATCATTGACGATTGAATTTCATTCATCGTTAGTGGCCCGCCAAAAAAATCTGAATCATCCGTTTGGCCCGGTTATCAAAAAACTTGAGCAGCCTTGATCTACACTATGCGATGCTTCTGCATCATATAGTAAAGGTTGTCCCAAAATTAACGCAACATTGGTTTTTTTTCTCTTTTTTTATGTATGCCAAAATGACTCTACTGTGCCTGATGGAATGCATAAGCAGAATTCAAGAGTCACCATACTCATTGCGAATGCAGACAATGCAAGAATGCAGCATGGTGACCCACACTATGGCGGCCTAGTAATGCTTCTGCATCATTGGGCCTCCGGTGTCGCACTCACCAACGAAACACGACGGCACGTATGCTGTCATTTTAGGTTGGTCTTCTGTGCGAGGGCAGTACTGCCCCGGCCAAGCCGGCCTGTTCGTGCTGAAATCAGCGTGGCTTTTAAACAGATAATACAGTTTAGGTACAGTCTTCAGATTGTGATTTTTTTATTATTTTATTTATTCATAAAGTACATAGGATAGGATTAAATATTATTTTATGGAATATCACATCGAGCAAATTGCCTCCACGGCTTTGGTGGTACATAAGCACTATTAAATCAAAATTTTCCATTACCATTTTGCATAAATGTGGCTGAATTTCATTTATACAGCGATTAATTTTGTCCTGTAATGCGCCTGTCCCGATCACCGAAACAAGAGAGTAGGTAATTGAATTGTTTCACGTGTTGAATGGCATATGACACTATTCTATTAAAACCACAAGTGGTCTTTATCAATATCATGTAACTGAGGCAGAAAGAACTGTGTTATCATGTCGCGATATCGAGTACCAGTAACAGTCACTCCTTCACCATCCTCATTTTCAAAAAAATATAGTCCAGTGATGCTTCAAGACCAAAATCCGCACCTAAAGTGATACATTGTGGATAAATTTATGTTTCGACATTCACATGTCGGTTTTCTGGACACCAAATGCGGCAATTTTGGCGATTTACAAAACCTAAATGTCCATCAAGGGGTCAATGTGTTTCATCTGTGTTAGAATGATTTTGCTCGAACTGCGACTGCCAAATTAAGATATAGTTCAATAATTAAAATACGTTGTTCTATCGTGTAACGCTCCATTTTTACTGACCCTAACCTGTCAGCTGTCAACTTGTTTATTTTTGGGGTTGTCAACACTTTACTGCACAAATGGTGGCAAATTCAAATCTTGCGTTAATTATCATCCTATATATGCCAATAACGCCAATAAATATTCGAATAAACAACAGACAAAGGTTTTATCCTTTCTTCCATGAAATAAAGTAAGCATGTAAAGGACCGACCGATAGTTAACCCGACGGTATCTTAATCCTTAACTTTACTAATAGGTATTATAAACGCGAAAGTTTGTAAGTATGGATGGACGAATGGATGGATGTTTGTTACTCTTTCACGCAAAAACTACTGAACGGATTTGGATGAAACTTTACCGAAAATTTGCCGCGATAACCGACAAATACGCGGGCGGAGCCACGGGCAAGCACTAGTAAAAGATAATACGATAACTCCTTTCTATAAGTATTTCTTACCTGGAAGACCGATATTACAACTTATACCAATCTCTCTTAAACTTTGACTACACAGTTGGTCTAGTAGTTAGGTATCTTGGCTGCTCAGCCATAACGTAGGTTTGTTCCCACCCAGGACATATCATTAAATAAATTAAATAAATATTTCGGACATCTAACACACAACGCCATCTAATCCCAAGCTGAGCAGAGCTTGTGTTATGGGTACTAGACAACAGATACAAATACGTATATACCTATATATTTTTTGTAAATACAAACATATTGTACATAGAAAACACCCAAACTCCGAAACAAATATTTGCAGATCATACAAACACTTGGTTCGACCCGGGCATAGAACCCGAGACCTCAAGCACAGCAGTCGTCCACGCTACCACTACGCCACTGAGGCAGTTTAAGGTTGTGTGATTAACAAGATAATTTGTTCTACGTCAGGGTGTCTGTAATATGTGTCCTGTGTTGTATTGTGTGGGTGTGTGTGGGTCGAACCGGCCCATTCATGCCGAAGCGTGGCTCTCCCACGGTAGAGTTGAGAACATACTCACGTTGGTGTGTACGGGACCGGAAGCCCAATGATGCAGAAGCATCTCAATTGGTGACCAAAGTGCGGGTCGCCATGCAGCATTGTCTGCATTTACCATGAGTATGGTCATGGATTCTGGTCATGATTTCCATTAGGCAAAGTAGGGTCACTTTAGCAGGCTCATAAGTATAATATACTAGTTGTTGCCCGCGGCTCCGCCCGCGTGTATGTCGGTTATCGCGGCAAATAGTAGCCTATTTGTTATTCTGATGTATAAGCTATATTACTGAAAAGTTTCATCCAAATCCGTTCAGTAGTTTTTGCGTGAAAGAGTAACAGACATCCATCCATCCATACTTACAAACTTTCGCGTTTATAATATTAGTAGAATAAAAAAAAAACATGTAACCATAAATATGTATATGAGAGTGTCCATTTGAAATTGCGATTAGAAAACAATAACAGGTTAAACTTTATTACATTATAATGAATGCATATTCGTTTTTAAAGCGATGAAGAATACTCAGACGATTGTATCGCATGCATGAACACTGGCTTGGACGAGTTTCTATGTGAGTGACTATGAGACGGCTAAGATGGGTTCTGTATCTCACAGTATTAACAGTATTAGGAGATAAGTTGTTTCAGGTGCCTTTTTGATTTATCATCCTTACAATTTACTAACAAATTGTCTATCTTCAATCCCTAAGGTCCAACTTAGGTAGCAATCTGGTAGTCTTTTAACACTAGCGGAAGAGGTAGACAGCCTTTTTTTATATTATCTATATGTTTTTTAGTTTTTTAGTATTTATTTCATAGTTCCACAGTTGCACATCAATAACCTTTTTCAAAGGCTTCTTGATTGATTAATTTTCAGTCCTATTCTATTGAATAAGTATAGGATTCAAAGAGCCTCTAAACTACCTTTGTACCAACTAGTACCTACCTATATTTAATAAGGTTTAAGCATAGGGAACGCACGTCAGGCAAACACTCAGTAGGTATTTTTTATTCGTATTTAATTGTCGTTTATTCATGCAAAGCTTTATTGAATTAGAAAAAACGTGGATTAAATCTGAGAGACGATTGTCCAAAAAGGCAAGGTGATGTTGCCAGTTAGGCCACGGCCTACTGACAACCACCTCGACATTAGACCTTTAGAACTACAAATTTAAATACTTTAATATCTGGAATGTCTTAAAGGATCTATAAATATCACAAAACTGTTTACTGCCGTGCTATAACTTGTGCGGAACCCTACTAGACCACACGTGCGCATCAAAGATTTTCTCTGCATCATAAAAACTAGCTTCAATACCATATGCAGTACTGCGAATATAATTAATATGTACACATACGCTAATTTGAGTTCTTATCTCGAAATCTTCAACAAACACTAAAGCAATCATGTATGAAAAGTAAAACGGGAATTCGGTATAAATAGCACATTGACAAGAAATATAAAATTACTGGTCTAATGGTCGAGTTGGCCATTGTACTTGTCATAAAAATGTAACAGGTCCAATTCTGATCTCATTAAAGATATTTTGATATTTTTTTTTGGTGAGCTCTCTATAATCAATACTGAAGCCAAAACTGTTATTTTTTTCATTTTTGTCTGTCCGCTTGTCTGTATGTCCGTATCTTGGCTGCGCATCACGCCGAAACTACTGAAGGGATTCAAATGAAACTTGGTATGATTTGAGTTCATACTACATGGGATACTTTTTATCCCGAAATTCAGCACGGTTTCCTGGAGAGAGGGAATGAAAGTCAAAATATGTACTTGGTTGTAGTTCAATAACACATCGTCCGAGTTCATTCATTATTTTTTTTTGCTAGAAAGAATAAAAATAACGGGAAAAGTGTTTTTTTCTGTCCGCGACTTTACACTGCCTGTGGGAAGCTGAGACAGATACGTAAATATGGCGGTACGAAGTTCGCCGGGTCAGCTATAATATATAAAACCGAAGGGTTAGTTTGTTTGTTTGTTTGAACACGCTAATCTCAGGAACTGCTGGTCTGATTTGAAAAATTCTTTCAGTTTTGGATAGTACATTTATCGAGGAAGGCTATACTTAATATATAAATCTGAAGAGTTTGTTTGTTTGTTTGAACGCGCTAATCTCAGGAACCGCTGGTCCGATTTGAATTTTTTTTTTATTGTTGGATAGATAGATAGATAGATAGATAGATAGGTACTCTTTATTGCACACCATAGTTTTAAATATACAATGTCGAATATACACGAATAAAAACAGTGGTACAATGGGCGGCCTTATCGCAGGCTGCGATCTCTTCCAGGCAACCTTTAGATGGACAGTACTATAAAGTAATGTGTAGTTTGTGGTGCACATTTACAAATCACTTAGGTTTAAAAACTAATATTTCCAATATACGTACATATACACTAACACATATAAATATACATATATACATAATATATCATATGCACATACATACATACATATAATTATAAGTATAAATACAAATAATTGTACATTATTCATAAAGATCACAGATATTACAGGGATAGATAGTGATCTTTGACAAGTTTCTTAAAAGTATTCAAAGACTTTGCCTGCCTTACGGCTTCCGGTAAGGAGTTCCACAAGCGTGCAGCCTGCACTGTGAACGATTTGTCAGTGAAAGTTGTGGAGTGTGTTGGTATTGCTAAGGTTCGTTTTTCCGCTGACCTTAAGCGTCGTATATGCGTTTCACGAACAAAGGTAAATCGTTTCTTTAAGTAGGATGGTGTGGTAGGGTTAAATAAGACGTTGTATAGGAGTGAGAGGATGTGTGTATTCCGGCGAAGACGAATTGGGAGCCACTTGAGTTTTGTACGAAATTCGGATATATGATCATATTTGCGTAATCCAAAAATGAATCTAATACAGAAATTCTGGAGCCTCTCAAGTTTATCAAGTTGGTCCTCGTTTAGGTCAAGATAGCTGACATCGGCATAGTCGAGAATGGGTAGAAGAATTGACTGCGCAAGCTCAACTTTAGTGGCAGTTGGGAGAAAATTACGTAATCTTCTCAAACAAGCAGCAGATGCAAATATTTTACAGCTAACATGTTGTATTTGAGTATTCCAAGAGAGGGTTTTGTCGATGTATATCCCTAAGTTTTTAACTGTGTCGCTTATTGGAATTGTGGCTCCTTCGAAAGACACTTGTGGTAGTGCAAGCCCGTCAATCCTCGCGATTAGTCTAGAGCTACCGATTACCGTTACTTGGGTCTTACTGGGGTTAACTTTGAGCCCATGCATTTTTGTCCATCGACATATGTTATTCAAATCTCTATTTATGGCTTCAATACCTAGAGGTAGCTCATTAAGGTTACTGTGAACATATAATTATATATATATATATAATTTTTTTAGTGTTGGATAGTACATTTATCGAGGAAGGCTTATATATCATCACGCTAAGACCAATAGGAGCGGAGCACCAATGAAGAATGTTACAAAAACGATGGAAAATTATTACGCTACGGGCAATAGGAGACGTAAACGACGTTGCGTGGGTCAGCTAGTCATAGATAAATTACACCCAGACATTGAACCAATGATCCTGCTCATCACACAATATTTGTGCACAAATGGGATTCGAACACACGGCTTACAGTCCGTATCACTAACCAATAATCCCATTTCATAAAAAGCTTTAATACATTATAAGTGGTAGTTTTTACACGGTTTTTTTTCATGTCAGATCCCTTAGCAGAACACCCGGGGTGACGAACCTACAATTAGAATTCTCAATTTCAATTCTTTAAAAAAAACTGTACACACATTTAATAAGATAATTAGTCGGTGATTCTTTGACTGACATCTAGAGCGTCGGTATACCATAACCAAAATTACAAGACCTCTGCTTGTGACAATTCATATGCTATGCGGTGGTTGTAAATTTCTACCTACATATTTTCTTCTCATAAGGAAGGTGGTTGGTTGTTCATACTAATATTATAAATACGAAAGTATTTTTTCTATCTGTTACGCTTTCACAGCTAAATTTCTGGACCGATTTTAATGAAACTTTGCATGGAGATACTTTGATTTTTGAGGAAGGACGTAAGCTACTCTTTACCGCGATAACTGACATACAAGCGCAGTCGCTTGCAAAAGCTAATACACATTTATTTTTAACCGACTTAAAAAAAGGAGGAGGTTCTCAATTCGACCGTATATATATATATTTTATGTGTGTCTGCGGATAACTTAATCGTTTATGAACCGATTTTAGTGATTATTTTTATTGGAAAGGAGATATCCCAACGGTGGTACCATGATAAGGGCACTACGATCTGATGATAGCATCAAAGAGAAATCGAGTCGAACCTCGAAGTCAGTTTATATTTTTGTTAAAATTTTATACTAATATACTAATAAGTATTTAACAAAACATATTGTTAGCTTGTAATGGTTTATTTATAACCACATAATAAAAAATTAGAAAAGATTTGTTAAATAGACATTGACTTTCATGAACCATTTTCCAACCAATCAAATCAATCAATCAATAATAACTTCTTTTATGTAACGTTATGAAGACGTTATTGAATCCGTTATTCGTTTTAAAAACGGTGTCAATAATTTAAATGACAAGTAACTTTTATCAATGATATCGTATAATCGCGAAGTCAATAGAGGTCAAGTTATGCTGGCTGCGGCATAGTAGTTTAATTTTAGTTAATGAGTATAAAGAATCGTTCACCGCGGCTCCTTTGATGTTCAAAGCGGGTGATACAAAGGAATGGTGTAATTGGTTCGACGGGGTTTGGGTACCGTTATTAAATAGGATGGTTCCTTAGGTTAACGGCAAATAAATATGCAATTTATTGAGTGATAATTAAGTAGTTATTCTGGCAAACGTTCAAGGATGATAACACTGGTCTAGACTCATTCTAATGCTTGGGATTTTAGACCTGACTAAGTATTGTGCTTGAGGTGTCTGGTTCGATTCCCAGGTCGGACCTAATGTTTGTATGATCTGCAAATATTTGTTACCGAGTTTGGGTGTTATTTATATACACACATCAAAAGTGTCTAGGGATCAACATAATATGTGTCTAGGGATCAACATATATTTTTGCAATAACTTTTCTCCTGATTGATATTAATTAAAATTTTCTTTAAGGATTCATCAAATAAAGTGTTTTCGTTTGTCACAGTAACGATAAACCAAGTCACCTTTGCATTAATAAAGAAATTTGCCATTTTCCTAATAAAGAGATTTTTGACATTGCGACACCGACTAGTGCGAGCGAGCGTGCCGAACGGACGTGTTACTAATTTAAAATAGAATTCTAATTCATTGGTACATTGTAATTCAAACTTTAACACTCCCTGTTAGTATAGTAAGTGTTTTATCTCTCACTGTGACTTCTAAGCGTCCCTCACCACCCGGAGGAAAATAAAATTTTTTTGAAATTACTCACTTGGAGGGCCAAATCGACAGACATCGTAGATTCAAACAGATACAAAGATGTCATTGCTGCAATCGTCTGGAAGTGGCTCGAACATTGGACGGAGCGGATCTCAACCAAATCTTGCCGTTGCAGGTACGTCTGCTCAGATACCCTCTGAAGCACCTTTAATTACCTTTCGCAATAAGCGTAAACATGGAACTGAAAGTGAAGTCCAAATTCAGTTAGACAGTATTCAAAAACAAATTGCAGATATGATGGCACTATTAACATCTTCTATAAATTTACAAAACGAGAATTATGCAAAACTGAGCAAAGATGTTGTTAGTATCAGAGATCAAATGCAGGACATCAAAAATATAGTGAGTGTTAACGAGTCGAAGATAGAAAATATAACCTCTGAGCAAAAAGAAATCAAGTCGAATATTGGAAATCTTAGCGACTCCATGCAAATTGCCGATAAAAAGATTGCCTCATTAGAATTCAACATGAACCAGATTAGTAAGTCTGCTACTCAGTCGGCATCCCAAGATAAATTTAATTACGATGATATGTTAATAGAGGTACATGAGCAAAATATTAGAAAAAATAATGTATTAATTGCGGGTATACCAGAAGCCAAATCGAGTAATACTAGGGAACGCTTTGAATTGGATAGGGTTGAAGTTATTAGAACTGTGAAACCAATTTTGGGAGATAGTCTGAAGCTAAAAAGCGTATCACGTCTAGGACGATACAAACCAGGAGTTAATCGTTTGACTAAAGTCAGCTTTGAATCAGAAGAAGACGCTAAAAAGATTTTACGTAAAAAGAGTGAGCTACCGAATTCTTTAGTCAAAATTTTCCCTGATCAAACTCCATACCAACAACAGCGATACAAGATCCTTAAAAATGAACTTATTCAAAGAACATCAAATGGCGAACAGAATTTAGCAATTAAATACATCAAGGGGTTGCCGAGGATTTTGAATACTGATTCAAAAAACCAACTGATTCCAATCTAAAACGTCAACAGCACACAAACATCATTTACCAAGCTCGTGATAACTACGAAAATTTGGGCAGTGGCAAAAATTCATTGAGTTTCTTTTATGCTAATGCTCGAAGTATTGTTAAACACGGAAAGTTTGACGAATTATGCTGTATTATAAAATCAATCAAATCTATTATACACATTATAATCCTAACAGAAACCTGGTTGAAGTCTGATGACGAAGCTAAACGATTCCAAATACCAAATTACACGCATTATTACAACTATAGGCGGGGTAATGTTGGTGGCGGTGTTTCTATATTTGTTCTTAAGAGACTCAAACATTCTTATATTGAAGAAGTGACTCAGGGAGATAATCAATTTCTTTGGATACACCTCGATAAATTTTCGATTGACATTGGAGCAGTGTATAAGCCTGGTCGAACAAGTGACAAGCCTTTTCTTGATGAGCTTTCAAATCAATTACACCGACACCGTAGGGCTCTTATCATCGGTGATTTCAACTATGATTTACTTCATATGAACGACTCCACTAAAAGCTATAAAGATACCATTCTTGAATCTGGCTACAGAATATTAAATAAAATAAGTGCCAGATACTGTACCCGACACTCAGAGACAAAAAAATCTGTGATTGATCATGTTGTTACCAACATAGCGGAAAACCAATTCTATTTGGCAACCATCGAGTCACCTATGTCTGATCACAAGCAGATTTTCCTAGGGATAAATAAGTACCAAGAATCACCCAAACAAAAAATCCAATATGAAGCAATAGATTATGAAAAATTTGATTCATTAATAGAGAACATAAAACTAACCCAGGATAACATAAATTACGCTGATTTTGAAGTTAAAATGTTGGAAGCATACAAGAAATGTAAAATAAAAAAGACAAAGATTTTGAATCGTCCACGACAAGATTGGATTAATTCAAACATTTTAAATAAAATTAACGATAGAAACATAACATACCAGCAGTACAAAAATAATCCAAATAATGAAAATATCAAGAATGAATTCAAATCTAAAAGAAATATGGTCTGTAAAGAAATTCAGAAAATGAAGGCTGAATATTATCATAAGAAATTCTCAGACTGCAGAAATGAACCTAAGAAGATGTGGCACCTAATCGAAACACTAGCACATAACACACACAGAGAAAATTCTATACCAACCAAGCTAACAAAAGGCGATATGAACTTGTCAGACGGAAATGAAATTTGTGAATATTTTAATGAATTCTTTGCAACTATTGGTACAGTACTGGCTAACTCAATACAGACTACTTATCTTGATGCTGATGCTTGTACTGCGGCAAAAATCGAAAACAAACTGACAGAAAACTCCTTAGACTCTTTACAACCGTCTACGGGTACTGAAATCTTAAAAGTAATAGATAGCTTAGATAGTAATACTAGTTCAGGAATTGACAATATAAATACGAAATCAATAAAATACGCTAAGAACCAAATTCATTCTAAATTAGCCCTATGTATAAATGATTGCTTTGAGTTAGGTCAATTCCCAGATAGCTTAAAGGTTGCCAAAGTAACACCAATTTATAAGGCAGGTTCCAGGGCGGATCCCGGTAACTATCGGCCAGTATCTGTGCTTCCCGTCATTTCGAAGGTATTTGAGAAGGTTATTTGTAAACGATTGGAAGCCTATTTGACTTCAATAAATTTTTTATACCCTAAACAATATGGATTTAGGGTCAAATCAAATACACTTTCTGCAACAGTAGATTTAACAACTAAAATAAAAAATAGTATAGATGAAAAAAAAGTAGGGCTGGGCATTTTCATCGATTTGAAAAAAGCATTCGATACGGTCAGTCATGAAATTCTTTTGGACAAGCTTGGTGCTATTGGTATTTCGGGTAAGGCTCATCAAATTTTTCAATCATATCTCGCGGGTCGCTCTCAAGTTGTTAAAATCGGAGAATACCAAAGCTCGCTACATCCTATTACCTATGGGGTCCCCCAGGGCTCCATTTTAGGGCCCCTTTTAGTTTTAATTTATATAAACGATTTAAGCAAACTTAATCTTAAGGGAGACCTTTCGCTCTATGCTGATGACACTAGCTTGTTTTATTTTGGAGATAATGTTGATTCACTCGCAGAGGATGCTCAAAGTGATCTAGAGCTTATTAATGCCTGGTTTAATTCAAATCTCTTGACTATCAACACCGATAAAACCCATTATGTAATATTTGCAGCCAAAAATAAAATCTATAACAATAATATTACTCTAAAAGTTAATAATTTATCTATAAGCAAATCGGAGCAAGAAAGATTTTTGGGACTACTTCTGGATAAAAATTTAACATGGAAACCGCATATAGAAAAACTTAGGGCAAAGTTAATTTCTTTGACAGGTGCCCTGCGAGGTGTGGTTCGGTGTTTGCCACATAACGTTCGTTATACTATATATAATTCCCTAGTTAAACCACACCTAGATTATCTTATCGAGATTTGGGGCTTTGCAGCTAAAACAAACCTCAATTTGCTACAAGTGTCACAGAACAAATTAATTAAAAGACTATTTAACTATGATTATTTTACACCTTCTGCAAAGCTTTATAAAGAAACTAAAATAATGAATATTGATGATACATACAAATACAACACATGCATCTTAATTAGAAAAATACTAACAAAAGACATACACACTAATATCTCATTCCAATTAAGAAGTGAAGATAATCAATTAAGGGGACACAGCAGGCGCGCTAATAATTTAGTACTACGTCCTCCAAGAACTAACTATGGCAAACAAAATATAACCTATGCGAGTGCTCAGTTATATAACAATTTACCAAGCTCTATTAAGGAAGCAGAGAAGTTAAATGTATTCAAAACATTATTAAAAACCCATCTGTTTAACAAAAACCATAAATAAAAAAATACAAACAAATAAAATAAACTATTTACATATAAAAAATAACAAATAATGTGACACTAATATTAATCAACTAATTCCCAAGTACATTACTCAACTGAACTTGTTAGCCGTCAGTATAACGCATCTAGTGATTCACTGTCTTTGTGGTCTTTGAATTGTATTTGGTCTAATGTAGGTAGAATAAAAATATTTCATTTCTGTTTATTTTGATCAATAGAACTGCCTATATTGTTTACCCTCATTCAAGGTTTTTAAGAGTGTGATTACTGTGTTTTTGATGAATTTTCGTTTCAAATATGCTATGTTATTACCAATGTACCATGTAGTAACCGAAATGTATTGCAAAACAAGTGTATGTAGTGGAGTAAAGGTGAATATTCCTAATTTCTTGAACCTTAACTTTGAAAAATTTTTGTATTATAATATTTGTCTTATATTAATGCATGCTCGTCGGAATGTTTTGTAGATAAAAAATGTATATGTTCTCATTTAAGTGAATGTACAAATTCTTATGAGAATAAAGATTTCTGAAACTGAAACTGACATTTGAACCACTAACATTAAAGTTCGAAAAAAAGACTGAAATAACAGTTTTCTTTAAAATTTTATTAGGTAACTTAAACAATTAATAATCCGTGTTTCTACCGCGAACACTAACAACACAAGAATCGGTTTGGCATACTCAAAATGAGTTCATCCAAATCACGCTGTGGAATGGCCGCCCATGTTCGTTGCAACAACAAAAAAAGGTCTTCTTGCTACTGGATACCCTCCATATTCGGCAGAGCTCTTCTCTGTAGCATATCCCATGCATGCTCAATCGGGTTCAAGTCTGGCGACTGAGCAGGCCAGGGCCAAAGCCACATCTCAATCTCAAGAAATCCGCATAAAAATGCTTGATCCCTAGACACTTTTGATGTGTGTATAATTTATATTTACAACAAAGGAAGGTGTTTATTTATTAATTTTATTTAAGTTTATTTATTTATCTTTATTGTACACACATCATAACAGATAGAAAAAAACAGTTTCTATTTACAAATGTGATAACACAAAGGCTACTATTTGCCGCGATAACCGACATACACGCGGGCGGAGCCGCGGGCAACAATTAGTGTACAATTGGCGGTCTTATCGCTCATGGCGATCTCTTAAAGACAACCTTAGTACGGAAATTATGGTAAGTGACATTAATTGTGGTAGCAGTAGTGGTGCGCACATGTCTTAAATTTAGTATGTTAATAATAAAAACAATCACCACATTTAAAATATTCAACATTCATCTACTTATATTACACATATAAACATACTCATACATACATACACAGTCTAAAATAAATAACAATTAATTGTAATGACAGATAATAATCCTTCACTAGCTTTTTGAAAACGGGCAAGGTTTTAGAGTGACGGATTGTTTCAGGCAAATTGTTCCAGAGTCTTACTGCTTGCACAGAAAAGGATTTGTCTGTAAACCGGGTAGAATGTTTAGGCATTTTAAGTTTCAAATTCTTTGATGATCTCAGGTCCCTACAATGAGTGTTGTGTAAGAGCTGAAAGCGTTCTTTAAGGTAAGAGGGGGTGTGAGGAAGAAACAGAATACTGTATAAAAGAGAAAGAATATGAGCATTCCGGCGAAAGCGTATTGGGAGCCACTTGAGTTTAGAACGAAACTCTGAGATATGGTCATAATAGGTCTTTACCTATGAAATTGTCGTTTTGTATACAATAAGTGAAAGTACTTATTTTTTCAAACTTTTTTATTTTTGTTATTCGAAGTAATCACCCATGCAATCGACACATCTTTGCCAACGCATTGGCTGTTTATTGATGCCCTTCTTGTAAAAATCAGCTGGACGGGAGGCAACAAACTCTTCAAAGGCATTTTGTACTGCCTCTCGGGAATTGAATTTTTTACCCACTAAAAAGTTGTCTAAATTTTGGAAAAAGTAATAGTCGGTAGGTGCAAGGTCTGGTGAGTATGGCGGATGAGGGAGAGCTTCCAACCCCAGCTCTTGCAGCTTGGAGACTGTCTGTTGCGCAGTATGGGGTCGCGCGTTGTCGTGAAGAGTCTTTGAAGAGTTTGTGGCGTCCCGTCCAGCTGATTTTTACAAGAAGGGCATCAATAAACTGCCAATGCGTTGGCAAAGATGCGTCGATTGCATGGGTGATTACTTCGAATGACAGAAATAAAAAAGTTTGAAAAAATAAGTACTTTCACTTATTGCATACAAAACGGCAATTTCATAGGTAAAGACCTATTATTTGCGCAATCCAAATATGAATCTAATGCAAAGGTTTTGGAGTCGCTCAAGTTTATTTAGTTGGACTTCGGTGAGATCTAGATATCTGACATCACCATAGTCAAGGATGGGAACAAGAAGAGATTGTGCGAGTGAAATTGTAGTGTTTGTACGAAGAAAGTTTCGTAACCTTCGCACAGACCCCGCAGCCGCAAATAGTTTGCGGCTAACTTCCCCAATCTGGGGACCCCAGGATAGGTACCTCCTCTATAAGAATCCCTAAGTTTTTTACTTTCTCACTGAAGGGAACAATCGAGCCGATGCAAACAATGTCTGGTATCAGCTGGAAGTTTAATCTACAGTGTAGCCCGGGGCTACCCACTATGATGACCTGTGTTTTGGTCGGATTCACACTCAGTCCATACTCCTTATCCAGTTACATATTTTAATCAAATCTCTGTTAATTGTATTCACTACTTCTGTTAATTCATCTGGAGTACCTTGTGAGTAAATTTGTAAATCATCTGC
Organism: Diaphora mendica; assembly: GCA_949125395.1. NCBI lineage: Eukaryota > Metazoa > Arthropoda > Insecta > Lepidoptera > Erebidae > Diaphora > Diaphora mendica. The sequence goes on along the minus strand of OX421331.1, from coordinate 3,462,767 downwards.
ATAAAGATGGTAGGAAGAAAATAATTGATTTGTGATTGAGTTACTAAAAACTGAGAAAAGTAAAGTTGATAACACGCCGCCCTGAGGTACGCCCGCAGTTATAGTGCACCAAGAAGAGTAAACATTTTCAATACCAGCACGCTGCTGGCGACCATACAGGTAACTTCAAAACCAGTCAATAGCCAATGTTGGGTTGCGGAGGTACGATGCCAGGCGCTCCGTAGAAATATACTGATATTTGAACTAGTAGCCGTCCCCAATTAATCTTGGAAATAATAAAGGAAGGAAATTATTATACTGATCATAAATACGCTACTGATTTTTTTTATCCATCAGCTCTCAGGTCATGACGTCATGAGATAAAAGAAATGCACATTTTTACTGTACTATCAATTTATTTCTGCATTAAACATCAAAAAGTTGCCTTTTAAGTAATTTCTGAAAATAATTATAAAATAAAATAATAATTCGAGACGAGACTAGATGCCCAATGATGCAGAAGAATCGTAATAGGCGGGTCATAGTGCGGGTCACTATGCTGCATTGTTGCATCTTTACGCTATACAGGGCAAAGGAGAATAAGTGGCTTGTGGACCTTTGTGGTGGTAGTATGTTTTAATTATTGCATAGCTTTTATCGCGGGCTTTGAACCAAGAAATTCCGTAACGAAAAAACCTAACACCCGAAGCTCGCGCGGATCGTTTATCGGTTTACCTTTTTATAATATTACTAGTTTTCGCACGCGGCTTCCTCCAAGATAAACAATATGTGTACAAAGTTTCATGATGATCGGTTAAGTAGTTTTCGCGTGAAAGCGTAACAAACAAACTTACATTCACATTTATAATATTAAGTATCTCGTACAAGATTAGGTATCTACTTTCGTATTTGTCTGATCGACTTATGATACCTTCTCAAAATGATTACATTTCATACATACATTATGGTATGTAGGTACATGAAATCAGACGGTATCATTAAAACTAACCAGTCAAGACATTTGAAATATTACAGTTGGAGGAAACTGAACTAAATGTAGGAAAACATAATTCATAATTTCAGAATCAACACCCGACCAATTAAAGGTGTTTTAACAATCTTGATAAATCGCAATTTCTCATTAAATAAACCATGTGCTTCGTTTTATAACAATGTCATATCTGATGCATGCTCGCAAGCTGACAACGCGAACGAATTATACCGACGATTAGCGAATTTTAAATTTCGAACACGGGCCATTTTTTTATTTAACGACAAAATGCTTGTTTCTATATAAAGTGTTATTCAATTATGTACTTAATATTGTATAGTATTACGCATTGTTTCGTTTACGTAATTTGTGTCTTTATAACCTATTGTTATTACTTAACGGTAATGTGTTAGTGAATAAAATAAGTTTTACATAATGATCGAAGATGTAAATTCATAATTTATAGCAATACATCAAACAGAGTGGAGCAGTTTTTACTTAAAAAAAACCACCTGATCATGAGGTTCGCAGAGCTTAATCGGTAGTAATATTATTTATAAAGAGGTAGTTTGTGAGCTTGTAGGGGTAATCTCCGGATCTACTGAACCGATTTCGAAAATTCTTTTACCAGTTGAAAGCCACATTATTCGTGAGTGACATAGTCTACTTAATAACCCGAAAAATGATTACCGCTATATTCGAAATTCACGCCGGCGGACCTGCGATCAAAATTTTGCATTCTAAAAATTAAACTGCTGGCAAATATACTAATAATCTAGGAATAATTATAGAGTCTACTTCGATACGGCTGAACTTCGATTTTTTTACTGCTATCAGACATTTACAGCCCAAGTAAAAGGCGTAGCCCAAATAGTCCCTCGGTGGCGCAGTGGTAGCGAATGTGACTGCTGTGCTTGAGATCTTGGGTTCGATTCCCGAGTCGGATCAAATGTTTGTATGATCTGCAAATATTTGTTTCGGAGTTTCTATGTATAATATGTATGTATTTACAAATATGGATATATGTATTAATATCAGTAGTCTAGTACCCACAGTACACGTTGTGCTTAGTTTGGGACTAGATGGCGTTGTGTGTTAAAATGTCCCAGAATATTTATTTGTTATTTGATTCCCGAGTAGGGAAAAATTTGTTTTTGAGTTATTTTCATTAGAGAAATGCTCAAAACAGGCTGGTCTCGGAGAGCACGTAAAACCGTCGATCGACGATCTTGATCCCCGGTCGTGTCGATAGCCGTCCCATCGAGTAATGAGAGTGAGGGAACAGCGAGTGCGCCTGTGTTTGGGCCTCCGGTATCCTCACTCACTCGGTAAAACACAGCGCAGGCGCTGTTTCACACCGGTTTTCTGTGAGGCCGTGGTATCACTTCGGTCGAGCCGGCCCATGCATGCCGAAGCGTGACTCTCCCACGGCATAATAATTTAAGAATGACTATAAAGAACCAATTTTTTTTTTTTTTGTCTGTCTTCTTATTTCGGCTAATCTCGTAACGTCTGTTACAATTTGGACTAGACTTTCACTGGCAGATAGCTGATGAGATTAGGAGTAAATTAAGCTACTTTCAAAATAATGCTTCGTCCGCGGAACTCAGCTAGTTAATATTATAATGTGTAAAGTGATAAATCATCATCATCACCATCATCAGCCTTTGACAGTCCACTGCTGGGCATGACCCCATCCTTAGAAAGGTGGTTGAAATGATAAATGCTTGTACACAAACCCATAAAAGGTCTGAAGATCAATTTATGAGATGACAAATACCAGACGACCTTTACTTTTCCCTATGAATATTTATATATAATTGTAGTTATTGATACTGCATACTACTGACCTATCGGGCATGTGAGTTCGATTCCCGCTCGGTACTTTTATTTATGGATACTAATTTCAATATTCACATTAACATTTAACTATGTTCTTTCATGCATACAAATACTTAGTTATTACAAGCGGTAAGTATGCCGAAATATTTATTTATTTATCTTAAAGGTACCTAAATAATAATACATGTAGTAATATTTCGGACATCTGACTCAAAACGCCATCTAGTCACAAACTAAGCAGAGCTTATGATATGGTACTATGCAACTGATATAAATATTTTTTTGTAAATACATACATAATCATACAAACATTTAGTTCGACCCGGGCATCGGGTCCAAGATCTCAAGCACGGCAGTCGAATGCGCTACCACTGCGCCACCGAGGCAGTTAATATGCCAGTAGGTATATGCAATAAATAGGTTTCAGATTAATATATATTACTAGCGGATCCGGCAAGCGTTGTTTTGCCGTAAAAAAAATTGGGGTATAAAAAATAGATGTTGGTCGATTCTCAGATCTTCCCGATGATATGCACACCAAACTTCATAAAAATCGGTCCAGCCGCTTCAGAGGAGTGGTAACTAACATTGTGACACGAGAATTTTATATATAAGATATTCTATATTCTATATATATCTATATATATATAAAAAAGAGGAAGGTGACTGACATACCCAGAGATCAACGCACAGCCCAAACCGCTGAAGCTAGAATCCTGAAATTTTGCATGTAGGTTCTTTATATACGTAAGTGAGCAGTAAGAAAGGAATTTTTGTAATTCCACCCCTAAAGGAGTAAATCAGGCAATAGCTCGTAACGGACCTATATACATGAGTTCGTACATACAACACCACTTCGCGCTAAAATAACTAAAATTAAAAAAAAAAGTATTAACATAAAATAAAAAAGTAAAAAAAACAAAGTTCAAATTATTGCAATAATGCATTAATTAAATTTGAAAATCATCCAAGAAGGTTGTATTTTAAAACCTCCTTTGAACTAAATATAAAATGCGAAAAAAACAAACGGTTCGTATTTAGAATCGCGTGCGCAGCCCGTACACATACATTCTCGGAAACGTCACCGATTAAGATGGGTATCATAACGACCGTTATTATTGAACGTAAGCAGAAGTATTTAATACAGCGTTATTTAATTCGATTGTTTTGAAGGCATTTTTGTAGTTTAAACCACCGCCACTTTTATTTTAAAATATTGTAATAATATCTAATAGTGTTTTCGGTTACGATATTCAAATGCTCCATTCTTTTCTATTCTCTTTGATAAATCACATCACAATCACACTAATATATAAAGGTGAAAGTTTGTGTGTATGTTTGTTACTTCTTCACGCAAAACTACTGTACGGATTTGGATGAAACTTTACAGTAATATAGCTTATACATCTGAATAACACATAGGCTACCATTTGCCGCGATAACCGATATAAACGCGGGCGGAGCCGCGGGTAACTACTAGTAAATAAATATTTCGGACATCTAACACACAGCGCCATCTAGTCCCAAGCTAAGCAGAGCTTGTATTATGAGTACTAGACAACTGGTATAAATATATATACTTTTTTTTTGTAAATACATATGTACCTACATAAGTAATTATACATAGAAGAATATCATATCTTTATCAAATTCATTGTTATAGAATATATTGGATATTTATTATCTTATTATATTATATATTGGATAATAGGATATTTATTTGTAAGTAAATCTTTACACATATTTTTACACGTCGGACTTTACAGGTAGAAGAGACCGGCATTTCCTACGACTCACTCTGGGAAGAAATGCCGAAACAAACCACAGAGATGTCCTTTTTTTTTTAGTCCGAGAACATTGATAACAAAACAAAAAATAATCTGTGCGAGTACAGTATAGGATCTGGGTTAGCCTTTTGAAGAAAGGACCATGATTTTGAGTCGGCCGGTCCATACAGACGGCATACGAGCCCCAGCCATCGTGTTACTACCCGAAGCGCGACACTACCGTCAGCAGGACATTTGGGTAGGCCGGGGAAACACTCAAAGCCACCAGAAAGATACTAAATATGAACTTATATTACAAGCCTAGACTATACTCACATTTACATAATTAATTAATAATAACGATTATATATATATTATTGAAAAATTTATCTAAATGATACAATATGATGAATAGATGATAAGGTTAGGCTGCCTGGAAGAGATTGCTTTTGGCAATAATAATAATAATAAGTTGTGCGGTCCGTTCATTACCGAATTGGAAAGCACCTGGTCCAGACGGACTGCACAACTTTTGGCTTAAGTGGTTCCGAAGCTCACATGCGTGTTTGGCATCTCAATTCCAAACAGCATTGGATTCGGGTTCATTACCACAATTTTTAACAACTGGCACAACCCACTTACTCTATAAATCTGGTGGTGCCATGGATCCCAAAAACTTTAGGCCTATTACTTGTTTACCAACGTTATATAAACTTTTTACATCTATTCTGAGACTCAAAATCACTACTCATATTAATAACAATTCGATAATTTCCGTTTCTCAGAATGGATGTAGAAGTGGGACCCGTGGCACTAAAGAGCTCCTTATAATAGACATGACCATTAGCCAGCAGGTACGTCGTAATCGTAAGAGTCTGGCGACATGCTGGATAGATTACAAGAAGGCTTATGACTCGGTTCCACATACATGGCTTTTAAGGGTGCTGGAGTTGTATAAAATTGATACAACTCTGAGCACTTTCTTGAAGTCGTGTATGGGGCAATGGAGAACAGTACTTCGCTATCCAGGGTGTCGGCAGTCTACGATGAACGACGTACTTATAAAGATCGAGCGGGGCATCTTTCAAGGTGACAGTCTGAGTCCCTTGTGGTTTTGCCTAGCTTTGAACCCTCTCAGCACTCTATTAGAGGGTTCAGGGTTAGGCTATAGGTTGCAGAAAGATGATCGAGTTATATCTCACCTCCTTTATATGGATGATTTGAAACTACTTGCCCCCACTAAATTACAATTGACAGCGTTACTAAAGGTCACTGAAAACTTTAGTAATTCTATCAAGATGGAATTTGGTATAGACAAGTGTGCAGTCATGTATGTAAAGAAGGGAGTGATTGTGGAATCTGAAGGAGTAGAGCTTTCAGATTCTACAAAACTTAGATCTCTGTCTGCGGCCAAAACCTACAAGTATCTAGGTTTTTCACAGTCCTTAGGAATACCAGAATCTGATATGAAACAGTCGTTGCGGGAACGCTTCTTTGGCCGCCTGAAAAAAGTACTTAAAAGTCTTTTATCAGGCGGTAACAAGGTGCGAGCCTACAATGGTTGGGTCATGCCGGTTCTGATGTATTCCTTTGGTATACTTAGATGGACTCAGACTGAATTAGATGCCCTAGACCGGAGAGTCCGTACATTGCTGACTGCATTCCGAATGCATCACCCACGGTCATCGGTTATGAGGTTGTATATCCCGCGAAAGTTTGGGGGTCGTCGACTATTAAATATCAAGACCCTACACAATCGCGAGATATACAATCTTAGAGAATATTTTCTTCACACTGATGTGGGAGTGCATCGTAATGTAGTTGCAGTGGATACGGGACTCACTCCGCTCGCTTTGGCTAAAGAGAATTGGCGCAAACCTGTAGTACTTAGTACTAATGATCGCAGGGAGGTATGGAAGGGCAAAGAACTTCATGGTCGGTTTTATCGGGCTCTTAATGGGCCCGATATAGACTTCAAGGCCTCAACTTCCTGGCTACGGTATGGTGATCTCTTCGGAGAAACCGAAGGTTTTGTTTGTGCGATTATGGACGAAGTTATCATGACGAATAACTATCGGAAGTATATCCTGAAGGATGGCACGGTCGACATCTGTCGGGCATGTCACCGTCCTGGAGAATCTATCAGGCATATTATTTCTGGTTGTTCTCGTCTTGCTAACGGCGAATATTTGCACAGGCACAACCAAGTAGCCAGGATCGTACATCAACAGCTTGCCCTTAAATACAAACTTGTGAATTCGGAGGTGCCATACTACAGGTATGTGCCCGACCCAGTTCTCGAGAATGGTCGTGCTACGTTATATTGGGATCGGTCTATTATCACAGACAGGACTATTGTGGCCAATAAGCCGGATATTGTGATGATAGATCGATTAGAGCGCCGCGCAATGATTGTCGATATCGCCGTTCCTCATGACGAGAATCTCGTGAAAGTCGAAAAAGAAAAACAAATAAAATATTTGGATTTATCTCACGAGATTGTCGATATGTGGAATGTGGATTCGGTCATCATTGTTCCGATAGTCGTATCTGCTCACGGATTGATAGCCAAGAGCCTCGACCAACATCTTAAGAGGCTCACGTTAGAGGGCTGGATCAAGGGTCTGATGCAGAAGGCAGTCCTCCTTGACACGGCTCGTATTGTGAGGAGGTTCCTGTCTCTGGAGCCCTAACCACCGGTTTCTTGGTCCCTGTACCCGAGGTCGGTGGTCTACTATTTTTTATATTTTTAAATGTATTTGTTTTTATATTTATATTTAAAAATGTAATTAATATGTATATTTAATGTAATAAAGAGAATAATAATAATAATATATCGCTTTATTGTACACCAGATAATGCTATGCTTAATGCTAGGTCAGTACAAATGGCGGCCTTATCGCCAAAGGGGCAATCTCTTCCAGGCAACCATGGGATGGTAATAAATACAGGATGTATAGGGTAGTGTCTGGTGTGTTAGTGAATAGTTTCGGAAAGGAAAATAAAGAAGCATGAATATATATTATACAAATAAAAAATATTATAAAGAGTACTAGTGACACATATTGAATATATGTTACACACATACTGAAATTAAATACTGTGACCTAATTGACTACAATAATAATTTAATAATTATGGAATATTGATGTCTCCCAAATAATGTTCCTTTACTAGCCTCTTAAAGGCAGTAAGTGTTTGTGCACGTCTGATTGCGAATGGTAAGGCGTTCCACAATCGTACCGCTTGGACAGAAAAGGATTGGTCTAAGAATTTGGTAGAGTGTCCAGGCATTTTTAATTTCAGGTTTTCTGACGATCTCAACAATTTGGTATGTGAATCATGAAGAAAGGTAAACCGCAACTTAAGGTAAAGTGGAGTAGAAGGATTGAAAAGAATATTGTATAGAAGAGAAAGAATATGAGCATTCCGGCGAAGTCGGATGGGCAACCAATTAAGCTGTTTACGATAGTCGGAGACATGATCATATTTGCGTAATCCAAATATGAATCTTATACAAAGATTTTGGAGTCTTTCAAGCTTATTCAGTTGGTCTTGAGTGAGATCTAGATAACTGGCATCAGCATAATCAAGGATGGGGAAAAAAAGAGATTGTGTAAGAGCAACCTTGGTCGATGTAGGAAGAAAATTGCGTAGTCTGCGCAAAGACCCTGCAGCGGCAAACATTTTACGGCTCAGCTCTTGCAGCTGATAACCCCAGGATAAGGTACTGTCGATATAAATCCCCTAGTTCTTCACCTTGTCACTAAGCGGAATAGGTGTTTTATTGCACGTGATTTGAGGCAAGTTTGTGAAGTCAATTTTGGTGATCATTCGTGGGCTTCCAACGACAATGACTTGGGTTTTAGATGGGTTGATTTTCAGACCATAGGAGTTGCTCCAGTTACATATTTTATCCAGGTCAGCATTAATAGTATTAACAGCATCAGCCAGATTAACCGGTGATGCCCTGGTATAAATTTGGAGATCATCCGCGTATAGGTGGTAGGAGGAAGACAGATCATTAGTGATTGTGTTGATAAACACAGAGAAAAGTAGGGGAGAGAGCACGCCGCCCTGCGGTACGCCGGTTGTAGTACTACACCACGAAGAAACAGTGTTTTCGATACTTATACGCTGCCGGCGACCAGACAGGTAGTTGTGAAACCAGTCAATTGCGATTGGAGATATGTTAAGAGAGCGCAGCACACTCAGCAGAACGTCAAAGTCAACCGTGTTAAATGCATTGCTGAAATCCAGGAGAGTCAACACGGTAACTTCACCGCTCTCCATAGCAGATCTGATGTCCTCCGTAATATGAACTAGGGTAGTAGTGGTGCTATGCCCGGGTCGAAAGCCGGACTGGAAAGGATTTAGGAGCAGGTTTTTGCATAGGAAATTCGATAGTTGAATATGGATAAGGCGTTCAAGGACTTTGGAGAGAAATGGTAAAATGGAAATGGGACGGTAATCGCCGAAAGAATCGGGGTTTTTCTTTTTGGGGATAGGTATAATTTGAGCATCCTTCCAAGCTTTTGGGTACACACTATAGGAGATTGAATAGTTTAGGATATGACAAATGACAGGGAGAATTTCATCAAGGATTGGGAGGATCATATTACGGCTTAGACAATCAGAACCTACCGCATTCGAACTAATAGATGCTACGCTTTTCCTAACATCACAATCAGAAAATTGACTAAAGACGAAAGGAGAACAGTCAGGAGCTGGGGCAGAAGTAAGACGATTTAGTGTTGTCTCTTTTGTTGTTTTATTAAAATTTGACGAAGCTGAGAAGTGTTGATTAAGAAGGTTTAAGTTAACATTTTTAGGAAAGGAGTCGTTAACAGGTTTGCCTACTCCTAGTGACTTCAGAAATTTCCAGACTTTAGCTGGGTCTCCGTTTTCAACGGAGCTATGGATGTATCGGCGTTGTGCATTCCTACACACCTTGCTGCAATGATTCCTGATAGTTGTGTATTTATCCCGGTTGCTATCGCTTGAATTCTTTTTGTATTTTGATTTAGCTATCACCTTTTTTTTAAGTAGCGCTTTAATATCTGGAGTTAGCCACGGGGATGGAAGCCGTTTTACCTTCAATTCCTGAATTGGCGCATGTTCATTGTAGAGAGTCATTAGATTAGCGGTAAGAAGTTCAACCTTCTCATCTATGCAGTCAGCACTGAAGAGAGGTGCCCAGTCGATGGTGCCCGCATCCCTCATCAAGGCACTAATATCCATGTTCTTGAAATTTCGCTGCAGGATAATCTTAGCTCTGGGTTTAGGAGGGCGGAGTCGATAGGATAGGTAAAGCAAGTCGTGATAGGAGAACTCATCAGCAGAGCACTGACCGTGCTTTACTGCGAGGTTAGGGGAGGAAACAATGATGAGGTCTAATAGTGATGGAGTGGAGTTTGGGAAATAATGCGTTGCATTAGATGGAAGAATGGACAGATTGCTTGATTGGATTACATAATTAAGAGATGACGATCGAGAATCGTTTTTCAGGAGGCAGGTATTGAAGTCACCCATGATTATAGCATGACTGTACGAAGGAGTAAGTTGTTCTAGGAGTAGTTCAAATGAAGAGAAGAAATTAATACGTAAGGAAGGGCAGTAGAAGACACCAAGAAGGAGTTTAGAATGGAAAAGTTCAACTTCCAGGAAGAGATGCTCACCCGCATCTGCTGGAGGCGGTTGCGGTGACAAACTAATAATGGAGTAAGGAATATGAGAACGTAGATAGATAGCAACACCACCGCCACCAGCCCCAGTGCGATCATTCCTGATGAGGTTAAATCCCGGTAAAGAGTATGCAGAAGATGGTAAGCAGGGCTTAAGCCACGATTCAGAGATAAATATAGCGTGTAAATTCGTACAGTCAAAACATGCCAGCATATCGGGGAAGTGAGCCGGAACACTTTGAGCATTAATGTGTACAACGTTGAAATTCTTGGGAACGTCAGAAAACTGGGATGAAAGAGTCTCAGTTATAGTTGGGTCACGTTGGGAACCAATACTGCTACAAGCAGACAGAAATTCATCGCTGTCATCACTGAAGTCAGGCGAAGACATTTTAGGCTTTAAAGTCAGTGGTTTTTAAATTGAAAAAAGTGTGTGTGTGTATATATAAACTATATAGATAGAATATAAGTACGTGTATAGAATAAATAAAAGAATATATAAAAACAATAAAAAAAAAAAAAAAAAAAATCGCTAACTCCATCTGCCGGTTGCCAGTTACAAACAAACCAGTGAAAAATGATATAAGACAGACAAAATAAGAACAAACCAAATAAATACAAAACAAAAGCAGAAAAAAAATGCAAAACATAAAAGTAAATGATATTACTCGTAGTAGGAGTATAGATAGCAAACAATACCTAAGGCCTTATTTTGTGCATTACATATCTGACATTGTATGTACTCTCTTGTAAATCTATTATACGGTGTAACTACAGATATACAACATACAATAGATATAATATAGGCACATCAATTTATTGAGTGAAAATCGAACTCTTTTGGTAATCATGACTACTAATAATGACTAGGTCCCCCTTTTATAAATATATTAACTGGACATGTGGAATGAAGATATAGTCTTCATTCCACATGTCCAGTTAATTTGTAATATATGTTTTGCCTTGTTTTTGTTTTTTTTAATGCATGGCGCGCCTATGGAACTCTGCCTGATGGAAAGCATAAGCAGAATCCGAGAGTGGTGGTCACCATCCTCATTGCGAATGCAGACAATGCGGCATGGCAACCCACACCATGGCGGCCTAGTGATGCTTCTGCATTTTTAGTCTAGTCAACAAGTATGGAACTTGTTGACTAGACTATTTGGGCCTCCGGTCTCACACTCACCAACGAAACACGACCGCACGAACGCTGTCATTTTACGTTGATTTTCTGTGCGAGGGTAGTACCGCCCCGGTCGAGCCGGCCCGTTCGTGCTGAAATCAGCGTGGCTCTACTACCTTTAAAATTCAGTGTTTCAGTTACTTTACACTTATTTACAGTTTTAATTGCTATAGAAATCATGGAAGAAGTTATTTTTTCTCACAAACACTACCTAACCTAACACAGTAGGAATTTCGAGGCTGATAATTTCGATGACGTGACCATCGACATCACATTTCGTTTCGAACAATAGTGGCGCGTTTTGTAAGTTTGAATTTCCCTCCCTTAATTGACACTCATTTTATTTAATATTTTCTGGATTTAAATAATCACTAAACAAAAAAAAACCTTTTAAGTATATTATAAAGACAATAAATAATCTAGAAAAAAATATTTGAGACAAATAAAAATTGTATGCATTTTCCCTATTCCATTCAAAAAAAAAAATTCAGCAGCTTGTTGACCAAAAATAGTATTATATAAATGTGCCTTTTGTAAAAGGACCTTGTTTTGTATAAATTAAGTATAAAAGAACATACATGGTTATCAAATAGTAGATAAACCATCGTATAATTCGGTATAATACCCTAATAGTAATACCCATTGTCCCCATAATTCCACAATATAGCCACATAACTCCACAAAACTGTCCCAGTTTCAATTTCTAATGTCCCATACAATAAGATAGACATCTATATAAAAATAAATAAAATTGAAATGTCTGTTTGCAATTTGAAATTTACAGCTTTTTGCTAAATGCATATGGAATTTACGGTACTCCCATCAAACAAAAATTGTCTTTCTATCTGTTTGTTGCGGCTAATCTTTGGAACGGCTGGACCGATTTTTACGTGAATCTCATTTGCAGCTATCTGATGTTATAACGAGTAGCTTTTATTAACTTTTATTTCAGAAAGTTAAAATGTTTTGAACTGGACAATATTCGATTCAAAAGCTACAAACTCGCGGGTAATACCGTTGGACGTAACTAGTCTTTATATAAATGTTCTATAGACTTAAAGTTAAATATAAAAGGATATATTTAAACATTTCAAATTTAAATTTAAGTTTTATTGTTTGTGCAGTTTTGAAAACAGGAAATCGGTCCGGTTTCGCCTGTACGTGTTTTATCGTGGAAGGACTGCAAAAAAGGTTTCTTATTATTTTTTCAGTAGATATTTTAAATATATAATTAATTATTTGATTATTTTTTGTTTTATTAAAATGTATGTTAAGTTATGTCGTCTAAGTTTATTTTATGTTTTTTTACATCTCGTTGTTGCCTGTAAAACATTGCTAAGAACGACTACAAGAATTTTATACTTGACTGCATTCATGAATGGTCTAGGGTTAGTTAGAGGCCACCACGACGCTTCCTGCTTCTCTAAGAATTATAGTACATTTTAGAATGAAACTCACTTGCACTTATTCCATTACTTTAATGAAATTGACACCTGACCGGTTTCGCCTTATGTCATCCTCAAAGGTTAATGCCACAAGGCGAAACCGGTTAGGTGTAAATTTAATTAAAATAGTGGAATAAGTACCAGTGAGTTTCATTCTGAAATATTTTACTACAAATTCCATCAAGTGCCGACAGTCGAGAGTATAAATTACATAAGCGTTATAGGTTTTATACCCACATGGAACTTCACTCCCTGAACCCACAAATTGTTGTTCTGAAGCTAGTGTAGGGGTTCTCTGAGTCCCTCTCTTGTGTGTTTGATATAAACTCACCGCGACACTGGATATTCATATGGCGAAACTAGTTCTACTAAATATTTTAGTTATAAGCTTAATGTTAGTACCCAAAGTGCATGCTGTGGCCTCCTATAATTTTTATTTTTATTTTTAAAAAGACAACTCCCGCATTAGCAATAAACATCCTGTGTCGCGGGGGACTTTACAGACATACATGAAACGGACACAATTAACACCCAAACTCAGAACAACTATTTGTGGATCACACAAAGTGTTGTCCCGTGTGGGATTTGAACCCACAACACTTGGCGATTTGGCCAGCGGCGTGGCGACCGCCTTAACCACTAGGCCAACCGTGCAGTAAATAATTGAAAAGTACACTAGGCAAAAAACTTTAGTTAGATAAATTTAAAGTGATTTTATGGTGTATTGTGGGGGGTATCTTTACTAGGTTCTCAATAATAAATATATCTTCATTGTGCTCCATGAAATTTTGATTGTAAGATAAACACGTACTGAGTCATTCTTTTTAAATTTACTATTAATAATTAATTTATAAATTTAATTTTGTTGCTATCGCTACATGTTATACGGTATTATTTAACAGTTTAAGCTTTGAAGCTAGCGCCATCTATCAGTGAGTTCGATAGCGCTATTTAATAAGTTTCAACCGACAGCAAAGGTCTTTGAATACACCTGTGTGTGTCGTTAAAGCTTGCATGTCGACTGCACATCACTAGTTCGTACATAACCACCCACCGTAGACATGATTAGTTGTGATACTTGTGATGCGTTTGATAGTGTTGGGCTTAATTAATGAGTTATTGATGTTCTTTAATAAACTAAAGTAGGTCGTTTATTGCGAAGTTAAGTGCGAAAATGGATTATCAAGATGCAATTTTTTATTAAGGACCAGCTTTCGCCTGCGGCTTCGCCATATCGCGGTAAGGTTGATAAATAGCCTTATAACATGACACTTATGATATGACACTTACAAATAATGTGGCTTTCTATAGGTAAAAGAACTTTCAAAATCGGTTCATTAGATCCATCGATACCTCCTAGGTACATCCTCACAAGTACTGTAGTACAAGTATAGATATCCCAAGTCTATCAAGATAAATATTCAACTGAAAGATGAATTAATATTTTACTAATCGATCTTCAAATTGGTTTCTTTCCTACTACAATTATTGTTCACAGCGCTCGTAATGCATTTTTTTTATGTACCAGGCGGGCAAACGAGCAGACGTATCGCCTGATGGTAAGCGATTGCCGCCGCCGATGGACACTTACAACACCAGAGGCGTCACAAGTGCGTTGCCGGTCTTTGGGGATGGGGAGGGGGATGAGGGGGGGGGGAGTGGTTGGGGTATGGGCCTCCGGTATCCTCACTCACTCAGTGAAACACAGCGCAATCACTATTTCACACCGGTTTTATGTGAGGCCGTGGTATCACTCCGCCGAGCCGGGCCATTCATGCCGAAGCGTGGCTCTCCCACGGTAAAAACCCCTACTACAATCATTGTTCACAGCGCTCGTAATGCATGGAAAAATTAGTTTCAATGCGCCTCAAAATAAGACGTCGTTGTCGTCGTCTTATTTTGAGGCGCATTGAAACTATTTTTTCCATGCATTACGCTACGTGTGGGGTACGCTTTAGTGTGGGTCACCATGCTGTTTTTTTTATTTTTATACTTTAGCTGCCAAAATGACTCTGCCCTGCCTGATCGAAAGCACAAGCAGAATCCAAGAGTGGTGGTCACCATCCTCAATGTGAACAAGGACAGTGCAGCATGGCGACCAGCACTATGGCGGTCTAGTGAGATGCTTTTTTACGCCCCGCTTAAAGGACCCGGGATCATAGTTGGACGGAAACACGTGCGCTGGTAGTGAGTTCCAGGTTTTAACCGATCGGCACAGGAAAGAACCGAATCGATGAGTGCGAGAGCGTATGTCTTCCACTCTGAGGCGGTGACTTCTGAGGCTGCCACGTGTTGTCCTGTAGAGGAAGGGGGAGGGGGTACTAGTTGGAAGAGCTCTTCAGAACACTCCCCATGATAAAGACGATAGAGGACTGCCATAGAGGCGATATCTCTACGCATCTTCAGAGGCTAAAGGGACTCGGTGGATTCAGGACTGCCGACAATTCGGATTGCTCGCCGCTGCAACCGGTCGAGAGCGTCGAACAGATACTGCGCGGCACCATCGCAAGGGTGAGAACAGTACTCCACGCACGAGCGAACCTGGGTCTTATAAAGAAGACGAGTGCATAGTGGCAATGTCTGCATTCGCAATGAGTATGGTGACTACCACTCTTGGATTGTACTCATGCTTTCCATCAGGCAGACTAGAGTCACGCAACACGGATTTCAATAAATTTGGCATGGAGATACTTTGATTCTTTAGGAAGGAGATTATAGTCTACTTTTTACCCGACTACGGCAAAGCCAAAGGAGGGTTATGATTTTGACAGACTATGTATGTATGTATGTTCATTTGTTCCCTCATAGCTCCTTAACTACTTATTAGAACTGAACAAACGAGGTATCGTTAGAAGCGTCTTGATCGTCCGCTGGTTATAGGCTAGGTATATGACGTGTCACTGTATTTAATGTGGCGCCTTCTAGCCGACATAAAGTACTGTATTAAAAAAATAATTTGAGATAAATATGCCGTGTTTGGTATCATTGGAAAGGGCGTTACTTCTACATTTCAAATATATGTATTATATATTAATAATGCACCAAAACATTTTAAATAAAAAAAAGTAAAAACGAAAACCCAAGTACGACAAAAAACGACGCTGAGAAGGATAAACAAGTTTGAAAAGCCGTAGTCACACGTTACATGGAAACGCACCATAACACTTTAACAACGTGTGACTACGGCTTTTCAAACTTGTTTTATACTTTTTTACTAGTTGGGTTTTAGTTTTTACTTTTTTTTACTGTGATAACCAACATACACACGGGCGTAGCCTCGAGTCTTTGCAATCTGGTAGTCATAGCAAAGGTTTTGTCTAGTCTTTGATTAAACGGGTGTATGGGAGATCTGTAAAGTTAAAAACTACAGCAAGAAGTGCCGCAAGCGATACAAAAACTTTCTTCTCTTCTTGAAAGAAATATTTAGAAATTCTTCTTTCTAAGAAGATTAAAACTTCCGTAAAAATAGTGGTTACTTTCCTGCTACAATCGACTTTCACATAATTGAGGCATGTTTCGTAACCCTTAATTGCATATATTAACGTCTGACATATTTTCACGATTTGCCTACAACTTTGACGCGCAGTTTGCATAATTACTGTTGGCAAAGTACAGTCGAGTACAGCTGGTGTTACACCATGGATTATTTATTGCAGATCTGCATACTTGTTTGCCATATTGAGTGAGCAAAAAGATGGAAAAAGATCTGTCCTCGATAGAACCAACTTTTTACTTATGCTTAATATTAAATACTTAACAATCTTTAGCAAATTATGTAAACTATTAGAATTACAGATATAAACCGTGGGAGAGCCACGCTTCGGCATGAATGGGCTGGCTCGACCGGAGGATACCACAGCCTCACATAAAATCGGGTGAAATAGCGCTTGCGCTGTGTTTTACCGTGTGAGTGAGGATACCGGGGGCCCATACCCCAACCTCTCCCCCATCCCTCTCCCCATTGGGAGAGGCAACACCTGAGGTGTCACAAGTGCATTGCCGGCCTTTGAGGAATGCCTTAAAGGTCGGCAATGCACTTGTGACACGTCTGGTGTCGCTGGACACCCCATGGGCGGCGGTAATCGCTTACCACCAGGTGATAAGTCGTCTGCTCGTTTGTCCCCTACTCCTTTATTTATTTATTTACTACTTTGCTATCCTACAAAACAAAAACACACTTCTAATTTTCTACTATTTTTAATTTTGTCTCTTAAAACATCTACAAAACAGAACGTAATATCTTTGTTAAAATTACTGTAGACAGATATTTTATTACCACCAATAAAATATGCGATTATTACCTTACTTATTTGCAACCAACAATCGAAGCACAGACAGCTGATTAGCAGACCTCACATCTTCAATTACATTCACATTGTAAATAAATAAGTTACTACAATTGCGTACGATAATTGTTTAATCATAAACTCATTCCACAATTATCGAACTATGTTTACCATCATTTGTCCTGTCTTGATCATGGTTTAATAAACTAATTACAGTTTGACAGCAATGTATATTTTTGTTCATACAAACCGCAGGATTCTGTCTCATTGAAGGCGTTTAGGAAAGTGATTCTTATTTTTAATTCATGAAATTCAGAGTTATAAGACATATTATACTAATATTAAAATCAACATTAAAACCTTTAAGAAGTTTAGACATTCAGAGTAAGATAAAATAAAAAAATGGTTGTCTGTAAAGTCTGTTTACGGACGATAGTCTAACGTGACAACGTCATAACGAAACATTGATGAAATGAAGAGAGATAGATGTGGCACAAGCGCCGCATCCATCCAGCGCCGCAACTATCTCTCGCTTGCACTTCAAGCCTTAACTGGAACGCAGGTGGAGGTAACGCCGCATAGCGAGGTAACGACGCATGGCGAGGTAATGCCGCATGAATCATGTTTTTTCGTGTGTGCAGCCGGCTCTATCGAATTATAAGACTTTGTCACGTCAAAAAGAGACATTTTAATTCCCTTTTTAAATCAACCTGCAATAACAAAATTAAAATCTAAGTTTGAATGAAAATTAGAATTGACATGTACAGTCTTTGATACGTTCTGGAGTAGATAATGCAAAGCTTATAGTCAAAGTGTACTTTGCTTATTAACGACCGATTACATAACGTCCTTTTTGTGTTCAGAAGTAGCAATGTCAGTATGTCATAAGCATTGTCAGTGGTAGATGTAACTTTGAAAGTCAAAAATATAAAATCGCTACCTGCTGCCAGTGAGACTTATACCTTTTTAATGCGTATTTTATTAGCACGAAATAACGGGTACCGATTGTAGTTGCATCTGCTATTAATAAACTTCATAGTACGTGTTAAGCTAAGAAGATGCTTTTTAAAGTTATGTTAAGGTCAATAAGATAATCTATAATATTGGTATTAAAGTGGCTTTAACTTATTTATAGATGTGCTTAAATTTTATGGACAATTTTTTTTTGGAAATTAATTGTCGCATTAAGTAGGCTGGGAAAGTTTGTACAGTAGAGCAAACAGCAGTTTGCCCTATTAAATATGATGATATGGTATAATGTCCATAAAATGTAAGCACATGTATAAATAAGTTAAAGATATATATAATAAACTTTCCGACCCACTAATTTTCTACAAATACATTAAAAAAAATATTTATAGAGTAAACTTACGAATTGCACTTGCTATTTTTCATTTAATTACTGTAAAATCCGTAACTAAGTAGGACCAGCCGCCGAGGTGAAATAATGCAATTTTAATTGCAATAAAAAAATATTACCATGTTTTTATATTCAATTGCTGATTATTACAATGTTGCAGGTAGGTAAGGTAGACTGTCTGTGCGGTGGTCTAGTCTTATATGAAAAAAAAATTAAGTAGCGGAGATAGTGATGAAAATGCGAAAAATTTGCTACCGTTACAGCGGCTGTAACACGGTAAGTGTAATTTTAACGCTAAAAACGACTACCACTTTAAAAAGCATTGAGAACGTCAATGGGCTATATGCGTGATTAATTACTGTCTAAGAAGAGAGTAAGCAGTGAAATAACGAATCTTTTGAAGGATGTTTTAAGTATGGAAGTTGACGAATATAAGAGTCGATGAAAGAAAACCTGGTTTAGTTTTGAAAAGATGATATGTCTGAGAAGGGAGTAAGCAGTGAAATAACGAACGATAAATGAGAATGCAAGAAGAAAATTCATTACACCGATAAACAGAAAACATCATCATCGACAGCCTTTAGCATTTCACTGCTGGACATTAACTTTGTCTAAGAAAAGATAAGTATATATGTAATAAAAGTATGGTGCAAAAGGTTCCTTTCAAGTATTAATTCTCTTTACTGTGATGTTGCCCTACGTAGTTTACTTATAGTCCATTCGCTTAGATACGGTCACCTTGATCGCGCCGCCGTCGCACGTGCGCCCCAATACAAAGGGCCCGCCTGCGTCGTACAGCCACAAGCCAGTATGATTAGTCAGTTTACGCCGTTGTATGAATTAATATATTCGTATTTTACAACAATTACCACAAATGCGTGCGGGTGCACCGACACTATCTAAACGAATGGACTATACTTAGTAGCCAATGGGATGAATAGGGGGCGTGACTATAGAAAACTTAATAAATAATATAATATAATAATAATAAATAAAAATAAAAAAGAATTTCCCGAATCGATTAACAAATGACAGAGTTCTAAGGTGATAAAAGATTCAACTATAATAGCTCCTCTATTTTCTAAAGACGTTTCTCTCTATTTTCTAAAGCCGGGTCTCCACCAAACAAAAGTTGTCAATTTTTGTGTTGTCAACACGTGTTGATGACAAAAGTTTCTGTAATTTCCTTGTGTTGGCAACAAAAAAATTTAACAAATGTTGGCAACCGTGTTTTGAAGTGTTGCAAACAGTTGGAAACACTGAAATTGTCGATAATTTTTGTGGAGACGCGCCTTAAGTTTTACCATATACATACTTCAAGATTTAAAGTAAACCGTTCCACTATACTAATCATAGTTTAAGTGTCCCACTTCTGACTGTTATGAAGATGTTTTCAAGAAAAAAATGCTTACACCGGCGTCAGGAAGTCAGGAGAGTAGTTCAAGCTTGACTGAGCTAATGATGCTTGAAGCTATTAACATGATTCTACCACTTTTGTCTTTAACTGTACCTGTAAGAACTATACAATTAAATCTAATCCACATTTATTACGGAGTTGCTAGAAAAATGTATTTTTCAATGTTATTTGTATGCTTGTAATCTTTATTTTTGGTCGGAGTTTATTTTATTTACCTAGTTATGCATTTACAATTTGTGTTGTATTTCTAATATTTAACTTGAACTCTACTTTTGTCAAAAGTTCTTAAGAGAGCATCTAAAGGCTTTTTAGAAGTTTCAAAGTAAATAACTATGTTGAATTCTGATAACTGCCCGTTGGTACCTTCGAACCTAAACGCTGCTTACTCCCATGTCCTGTGAGGCCGTTGTACCACTCCGGTCAAATCGGCCTATTTGGGGCCTCCCCACAATGGGAGAGACCTTGTCCTGCTGAGGACTGCTATAGGCTGTTTGTTGAGTCCTATCACCAGGGTTGCGTTCCCGTGGGACCCTTGCTAGCCATACGGCCCATAGATATGAGCTAGACAATCGCAAACCAGTCCACCTGGTGAACGGATCTCAACTGAGGCGATGCGCCTCGGTACAATAAGTTATAATAAATTTACTCATGGTTGGTGTGTTGATTGCTTCAGTCTTCTCTGCGGCGAGGGGATCCCCTTAACGAAATCCACGCAGTTCCGTACCAACGCACAATATTCCGTGTTAAAATTCAAACACACTATCACACGAGGGTGCCAACGCTACTATATTTTGACTGACTGACTGCACGTTTGACCTAGTGGTTTAACGGTCACCACGCCGTTTCCTACTTCGCCAAGTGTCGTGGGTTCAAATCCCACGTAGGACAACACTTTGTGTGATCCACAAATTGTTGTTCTGAGTCTGGGTGTCTTTGTGTCCGTTTCATGTATGTTTGTAAAGTCCCCCGCGACACAGGATTTATTCCTAGTGCGGGAGTTGTCTTTTAAAAAACAAACAAACAAACAAACATTTTAGCGCCCCACACGGCCACATAACACCTCGTACATACGAGGACCGACGATACTTTCGATTATCGTAACAAATCGGCCTCAAACATCCGTTTTTAGGGTTCCGTGCCAAAGGCAAAAAACGGAACCCTTATAGATTCGTCATGTCTGTCATGAATTATCAACTACCTACCCGAGGAACCGAGACGCTAACGAAATCGACGCAACGTACCCAAAAGCGGTTACAAACACTCGTTCTTATTACAATAGCTTAACAAACCTCGGTGGCCATCAAAATCACCGGAAGCTATAAAACAATCGAAATTACGTAACCGACTTGTTGTAGTCAGTTCTATAATCCGAGTCATTTTACATTTGACATTTGCCAAAGACATTTATGACCAACTCTAGTATTGCCACTACAACATTATAGTGTAAACTACATATACCAAATTGATGATTTGGTATCGAACACTGATGATGATGACACTCCCACGGCACGAAACTTAGGTGATTGAAAAGCATTCGTATCTTTTAAGCTGCCAGTGTTCGTGTGTGGTCAGTCATTTAACTTTAGGAGACACGTATGATCATTTGTAACTACTATATCAAAAATGAAGCACATTGACACGTACAAACATTGGCTCTCTCGAACTAAAAACGGCTATTCCTTTTTTATTACTCCTGCAATAGTAAATATATGCTGTGTCGCAGGGGACTTTACAAATATACATTAAACGGACACAAAGTACACCCAGACTCAGAACAACAACTTGTGGATATCACAAAGTGTGAGATTTGAACCCGCATCACTTGGCGCAGAAGAAAGCGGCCTGGCTACCACTTAAACCACTAGACCAACCGACAAAACCTGGAACTCACTTCCAGCGCACGTAAAAAATAATACCTAAGACTTTAAATAGATAATAGGCGTATATTTCACACATAACTGATAACATCAAAAATATGAGTATTTTATTCTATAAACACCAACAAAGCTGTACGAATATTATATATTACCCGCTTGACATTTATAAGACTCTGCAATATAAAATTCTTCATAAACAAATTTCTTATTTTTACGACGGTAATTTACATTATATTACTAGTGCGTAATATAATGTAAATTACCCTATAAAAATAATTTATATTGGCATATATTTTATATACCTAAAGTTCACATTTTTATATTTATAACTAGCTGAGACCTGCGGTGTAACCCGCGTTTGTAGTTGTAACCGCGGGCAAAGTTACTCCTTATATCATCAGCTATCTGCCAGTGAAATCGGTCTAGCCGTTCCAGAGATTAGCCCGAACAAACAGACACACAGACGGACAGACCGACAGACAATAAAAAGTTTTTTTGGTATATGGTTTTATAGGTAGTAGAGCCACGCTGATTTCAGCACGATGAGCCGGCTCGACCGGGGCGGTACTACCCTCGCACAGAAGATCAACGTAAAATGACAGCGTTCGTGCTGTCGTGTTTCGTTGGTGAGTTCGAGACCGGAGGCCCAAATAGTCTAGCTAGACAACAACTTTTAGTCAACAAGTAGACTAAAAGATGCAGCAGCATCACGGTGTAGGTCGCATTGTCTGCATTCGCAATGAGTATGGTGACCGCCACTCTTGGATTCTGCTTATGCTTTCCATCAGGCAGAGTAGAGTCATTTTGGCGGGCCATATATAAAAAAAAAGTACCGTGTATACATACATATGCATTTAATAAAAATCGGTTATTTTAATATTACAAACAGACACTCCAATTTTATTTAATTGTTTAGATGTATAGATCGTATTTGTAAATTATTATCAAAAAGTTGCGTTTATATGGCACACGAGAATTTAGGCGTTAATGATTGCAGAACGAAGAACGCTTGCAACTTGGCTAGGGGGGCCGGATTGACGCAGCATCAATCAGTTCCTTGGAAACTGGAAAGTTCTTGGTTGTTTTCCTTATCGCTCTATAGGTGGAGTCACCGTCGAAAAATTACAAATATTTTTTTGATACTAGTATTTCAGGTAAAACCGGTTGAACTAGTAGCCGACCCGAATTAATCTTGGGAATATTAAAGGCTAGGAAGATAATGACTAGCATTCAAGGAGCCTTTTAAATTGTTGATATTATATGGATCTTAGGCTATCTTTCTTTCTTTTTTTCTTTTTAAAAGACAACTCCCGCACTAGGAATAAATCCTGTGTCGCGGGGGACTTTACAAACATACATGAAACGGACACAAAGAACATCCAGACTCAGAACAACAATTTGTGGATCACACAAATTGTTGTCCTACGTGGGATTTGAACCCACGACACTTGGCGAACTAGGAGACGGCGTGGTGACCGTTAAACCACTAGGCCAAAGGTGCAGTTGGATGTTGTATAAATGCAAGTAGCTCCAGTTAACATTATCCTGCAACCCTAATACATTTCGGGACTTGGTATTTAAACAGTGATATGATTGACTAAACCAAGGTGGGTATGTACTTCAATAGGTACAGTAACGGAAAGGGGAATCCTTAGTATCATGACCTCACTTGCCAGATATAAATATTGTCGTATGAGAGCCATGCCTTCATCATACATGAACCGGCCGTCATACAACCGCCGCATAGGAATCTGGTGTTCCTTCAATTTCAATTCGCTGATATGTCAGGTTCAACTAGGTATGTGCGTCTATTAAAATATACGCAGTTCAATATTAGAAATAGTATTAATTACGTCACACATCTCATAAACGTCCATTTGATCTCAAACTAGGTAGAGTCAGTACTACGGTAAATAGACCGCTGGCAATAGTATGTAGGTATTACCCAGTAAATATCCCTAGATTGCATTCAGACAATTAACAAATAATCATCTTCTTTACACGATTATAATTTTGGATTGAACCCGTGATCTCTGCTTCATCAGTCAGGATCAGTCAACACTAGACCAACAGAATCAATACAAAAAACTTTTTTTTTTAACAGAAACAAAAACCGACTTCAAGGTTCGACTCGATTTCTCTTGGGTGCCATCATCAGATTTTAATGTCCTTATCATGATACTACCGTTGAGATATCCCCTTTTCATTAAAAAAATAATCATCAAAATCGGTTTATAAACGACGAAGTTATCCGCGAACACACATAAAAAAAAACAGTCCAATTTAGAACCTCCTCCTTTTTAGAAGTCGGTTAAAAATAGAACTGCAATTTTCCAGAATAATTAATACAAAACTAAGTTATTATAATTTGTTTTTATTTGCGCTTTAATTCGAAAACCGCACGAACCGGTCAATTTTTAAATTCCATACGTATCGTCATGAGTCATGAGCTAGCGCATCTGCGCGTGCGCCAAAGTGCACTTGTCAGTTTGACACTTCAATACAAACTACCAACATTCTGCCTCTGTCGGCTTGAAGGTATTATTTGTTTTTTTTTAATCTTTATTTTAAAGGTTGTGCTGCACTACAATTATTGTTGAAGCTATTGTTCCGATAATTTTTAGCTTTTAAACAGAAGGAAGCTGACGAAAGTGGTTTCTTCTTAATTTAATTTATTTTTAATATAACTTATATGTATAATAAATTTCATACAAATATGAACTTTTTTTTTTATAGTATGGGGCGCAAACGAGCAGACGTATCGCTGCCCATGGACACTCGCAACA
Organism: Diaphora mendica; assembly: GCA_949125395.1. Taxonomy (NCBI): domain Eukaryota; kingdom Metazoa; phylum Arthropoda; class Insecta; order Lepidoptera; family Erebidae; genus Diaphora; species Diaphora mendica. The sequence goes on along the minus strand of OX421331.1, from coordinate 3,438,151 downwards.
CCAGAGGCGTCACAGAACGTTGACGGCCTTTGGGGGATGGGGAAGGGGATGTGGGGAAGGGGTTGTGGTATGGGCCTCCAGTATCCTCACTCACTCGGTGAAACACGGCGCAAGCGCTGTTTCACACCGGTTTTCTGTGAGGCCGTGGTATCACTCCGGTCGAGGCGGCCCATGCATGCCGAAGCGTGGCTCTCCCACGGTAACTATTATTATTTTTGTAATAACCTATTTTTATTTAAATGTCAGACAAATATTAAGCACATACATGTTTTATTGTTTGATGTTATGTATGTTACATAATTTATTATGTATTTCATTGAGTACTAGCTTTCACCCGCGGCTTCTATCGCATTTATTGAAAAGTATCCTATGTTACTTCTAATACCTCCAAGAATATGTGTACAAAGTTTCATGATGATCGGTTAAGTAGTTTTTGTGTGAAAGCGTAACAAATTTACTTTCGCATTTATAATAATAAACGATCATGAAAAATAATATTTTTTCATTAACATATTTGATGGCGTATCTTCAAGTGTGTTACCCAGGTTATAACGTATTTAATATCTATAGATCTATCAAAATTATATGTACTCCTTTACTTCAATAAGATATCTTCAGCGAATAAATGTGTGGTGAAGAATGCTCCTATACAAAAGAAATTCGTTATCGATGGTACATTAATTTATCTCGAGAATGTTGCGCAGTCAAAGAATGGTTAAGTTATGTTAAATTTCTTATTGTTTTAAATTATATCAATACTAGCATTTACTCGCGGTTCCACCCGCGTGTATGTCGGTTATCGCGCTAAACAGTAGCCTATGTCCTTCCTCAAGAATCAGAGTATCTAACTATCAAATTTCATTCAAATCGGTGCAGTGCTTTAGCAAAAGCGTACCAGATAGACTTACAGAGTTATATTGAAGTTTACAATATTGGTATGGATTAATTTAACATTAATGCATTCTAGAATCAAAATCACTCATGGCTTGGTTTCGCCGGAAACCGGAAACCGGTCAGGTGAAAACAAAAATAAAATAGTGGAATAAGTACAAGTGATTTTAATTCTAGAATTTATTATAACTAGTTCCATCAAGTGCCGAATATCGAGAGTATAATTAACATTAATGCGGCTAATTTTATAGAGCTACTCGCCATTTGAACTCACTCACTCACTCACTAGAAGAGTATTGGAAGGGTTTATACATCAGTGTACCTTCATGGAAATTGTTCAGCTATTGGAATTTCTTCAAATCTTCAATTCTTCAAGGAACAAACTTGTTTGCTTCCTGCTTCATGAAAATTCTTATTTTAAACTCATACATATACATAAAAGAAATAACATCCACTAGAACAGGTATTCGTGATTATACAATTATCTCTCTGGGATATTTTGAGTCATCATCATCCAAAAAAAATATCTTAGAAATTGCCTTAAGCGATAAAGTCGCTTTGTATACATTTGATTCTTGTCTTTCTAAACCCTTGACACCACCGGTTTAGTACTGTAACGGGTACTTTGTAATACCCATTGCACTACTAAAGAGCTTCACCAAGTATAAGCCCTCGTATTCGCTATCTAAACGGTTGAATTACATGATCACTATTAACCAAGCATTAGATAAATTGCGGTAGTACATTTAAATTAAGTTAATAAATTTGTTTATCAGGCAAATCAATTCAATTGTGTACGCTTACCTTAAAAGGAAACAACGACATCAACCTGTTGTAACTATTTTTATAAGCCGTTGAATTATTTTTTAAATTGCATTAGACTAGACGTCGATCGGGGTGTTCTTATCTATACTATTACATAAAGCTGAAGAGTTTGTTTGTTTGTTTGTTTGAACGCGCTAATCTCAGAAACCGCTGGTCCGATTTAAAAAAATATTTCAGTGTTGGATAGTACATTTATCGAGGAAGGCTATAGGCTATATATCACCACGCTAAGACTAATAGGAGTGGAGCACCAATGAAGAATGTTTCAAAAACGGGGGAAAATTTATCAAGCTACGGGCAATAAGAGACGCCAACGAGGTTGCGTGGGTCAACTAGTATAATATATAGTCTATGTTACCCCGAGAATATGTGCGGCTTAATTTTTTTGGATGTCTTCAACAAATAATGTTATAATTTAGCCAATATACTCAATAACTCGACAAATTATATACGAAAACCTTCCTCAAGAATCACTCTATCTAATGGTAAAAACGGCATTAAAAATTTTACAGTAGCTTTTGAGTTTATAGCGAACAGGCGGACAGACGCGGCGGATGACTTTGTTTTATAATATGTAGTGATATTATAATTATGCGTAATACTATTGATTAAATATGCATCTTGTAGGATTAATAAATTTATACTCTTATATATGCACTTGACAGACTTTAAGCCGAATCAGAAATATAGTTGTTTTCTGTTAAATAAAATGGTTTTGAGAAACTGTCGTCTTGGTAATCCGTAATGAAATATTATTGTCAGTTCAATATTAATTCTTGGAAATCCTTGTTTGTCCCTGAAAAAAGAAAAACCCTGAGAGATCCGGGTTTGACTTCAAGTAAAAAAGTTTAATAAAATTTTAATCTGTACAAATAAATCCAATTGCCTACTTGTAATGATTTAGACTGCCTCGTTGGTCTCGCGGTTGGCGTGTGCGACTGCTGATCATGTGGTCTCGCGTTCTATTCCCGGGTTGGATCAAATATTTGTATGAACTACAAATATTTATTTCGGAGTTTGGGTGTTTTCTATGTATATTATGTATGGATTTACAAATAAATAAATATGTATTTGTATCAGTTGTCTAGTACCCATAACACAAGCTCTGCTTAGCTTGGGACTAGATGTCGCTGTGTGTTAGATGTCCGAAATATTTATTAATTAATTTATTTCCTAACGGCTTTACACTAAATGCATACGAAAGTGTATACGATATAGTCCGGGATCCCCGTAACAAATTTTACAAGTTATTACTATCAAGCTAATTTATCGTGAGTGGCTTCATTTTGATCCTTTCATCTTACAAACATTTTAGATTTTGGTAGCTAACAGGGCTAGCAGAGAAAAAAGCTTTTGAGCGTAGGACCGGGATAACGTATCACGCAATTTGTAGGACAATGTGTTTGTTAAATTATATCAATATTAACTAAGCAACTGTTAAAAAATCAGCTAGTTAGTATCATTTAAAAAAAAAGTATGTATGTATTTGTATCAGTTGTCAAGTACCCATAACACAAGCTCTGCTTAGCTTGGGACTAGATGGCGTTGTGTGTTAGATGTCCGGAATATTTATTTTTTATTTATTATTATTCTTGATGACCTCGTTATAGATATACACACATCAAAAGTGTCTAGGGATCAAGCATTTTTATGCGGATTTCTTGAGATTGAGATGTGGCTTTGGCCCTGGCCTGCTCAGTCGCCAGACTTGAACCCGATTGAGCATGCATGGGGTATGCTACAGAGAAGAGCTCTGCCGAATATGGAGGGTATCCAGTCAAGGCAAGGCAAGAAGACCTTTTTTTGTTGTTGCAACGAACATGGGCGGCCATTCCACAGCGTGTTTGGATGAACTCATTTTGAGTATGCCAAACCGATGTTCTTGTGTTGTTAGTGTTCGCGGTAGAAACACGGATTATTAATTGTTTAAGTTACCTAATAAAATTTTAAAGAAAACTGTTATTTCAGTCTTTTTTTCGAACTTTAATGTTAGTGGTTCAAATGTCAAAAATCCCTTTATTAGGAAAATGGCAAATTTCTTTATTAATGCAAAGGTGACTTGGTTTATCGTTACTGTGACAAACGAAAACACTTTATTTGATGAATCCTTAAAGAAAATTTTAATTAATATCAATCAGGAGAAAAGTTATTGCAAAAATATATGTTGATCTCTAGACACATATGTTGATCCCTAGACACTTTTGATGTGTGTATGTTGGAAGGATCAAACCATACATTTTGTAGGACAAATATTTGTTTATATTATGTAATAATGTTAGTTAATATTTATATAATTTAACAGCCACATTGTGCCCCTCACGAAAAAATAGCTTGATATTAATAACTTGTAAAATTTGTTCCGGGGATCCCGGACTAGTACTCATTACACGAAAGCAGATTTCGTGTTATGAATTCGTATCACGTCAATTAGAAGTTTTTGTGTTCTATTCTAAAACATGGCCCTCGTATAGTCTCCTGGATATACTAGTGCTATTATAATTATAGTTTCTAGACTTTATATATTCATAAAATGTCACAGTAAACTTTTAATATTATAATTATTAATAGATTAACACCTTTGCGCAAATATCAAGTCGTTACAACACTTGGTCTTCGCAATGACACTTTTGATGCACAGATGTAATAAAATTATTAAAATTGTTATAATTTTCACGTCGTTAAAGTTTCTACCGTGGATATTGCTGAATTTATTGAGTAAATTAGTTTCACAAAATAAATATATTATAAGACGGCTTAAAGTATTATAGATTAATACGTAGTTTAGTTTGCAAAAGTAACGTTTAAATTTCTAACGACCCAGCCCGGGATTCTCAAGAAAGTCTTCAAATTCTTTGATGTCCTCTATGATAATACGCATGTATGTCACATATAAACCTGCTTCTTTAATCACTCTATCTATTGCAAAAAAACTGCATTGCAATCCCTTGCGTAGATTAAAAGATCTAAGCAAACATACAGTCGAATCGAACCCGAGACCTCAAGCACAGCAGTCGCATATACTACCACTGCGCCAGAGAGGCAGTCATACACATACTTGTCCATACTAATATTATAAATTCAAAAGTAACTCTCTCTCTGTCTATCTGTCCTTTATGTTTCCACGGCTAAACTGCTGCACCGATTTCGATGAAATTTAGCAAGGACATGCTTTGATTCTTAAGGAAGACATAGGCTACTCTTTACCTCGATAACACAGGCGGAGCCGCTGAAAAAAGCTAGTAACTATATAAATATACTAGCTGAACTCCGCGGTATCACCCGCGATCATTGTCGTACCGCGGGTAACGCCGCGGAGCATAAATTATTCCTTATATCATCAGCTACCTATCAGTGAAAGTCCCGTCAAAATCGGTCCAGCCGTTCCAGAGATTAGCCGGAACAAGCAGACAGACAGACAAATATTGTTATAAATGATATTTTGGCAAATGTACCGTGTATACATACAGTCATATGCATTTAGTAAAAAAGCAGTTATTTTAATATTACAAACAGACACTCGCAATTTTATTTATTTGTATAGATAAACAATTTTCACCTTATTGTTAAAAAGTTTTATCGCCACCATAAATGGAACACAAGAATGTGACTTATTTTCAAATGTCGAGAGTTGTAAATGGCAAATTAACTGCATTTTAAACATTTGGTATTTAAAAGTTCTCGATCGCGATCACAAATCTTCACATAAATTGCAATTTAAGTAGGTAACAAGAGATAAACTTAATATTGCCATTTTATATAAAGGTTATTTAATAGATAAAATGCTTAATGCCACCATTTTGTACATACCAAGACTTTTATGACGTTACGTTTTACATTGCTCGCATTTTTTAAACTGAACATAAAAACTAAGAGTAATTTACTTCAATCGATGAAGTCCCGGGGTGTTAATTGCGGTTGTTGTGAAAATCTCGTCTAACTCGGTCCCACCGTTTTAGAAATTTTTAGAATATGTTAAAATGGAACGCAACAAATTTTAGTTCCTTTTTCTGTCACCGATGTCTCTGCTTCCCTTCATGTACTAGCCATGTACTTGATTGGTCACGAATTATACTGTGTGAGTTATTTTTACCAAATATTTCTTTTATTGCTACATCCACGTAAATTCCTATAGAAATGAGCCGGAACAAATAGAAAGGTAGATGTTTTTATTTCAATATTACACTTAATTTTATTTATTTGTATAGATGACGTGAACAAAGCTTTAAGAGAGATTGATCATCATCTCTTTTCAGATCTTTCTACTTTTTACCCGACTACAGTCAAGTCAAAAGGGTGATAGTTTTGACAGTCTATGTATGTATGTTATACCTTAGCGCCTAAACTACTGAACCCATTTTAACAAATAAGGTTCAATAGATTCGTAATAATGTTCATCAATAATTTCAAGACATAAGTAGTTGGGTCTTTTTCTTGTTTCTCAAATGTTTGGGAAAAGGACATGAGGATTATATTCTGATTATAATATCGGTATACTAATCATGACTTACATAGAAATTAGTACTATAAGTTCTTAATACCTATTTTATCAAGGTAGTAGAGCCACGATGATTTCAGCACGGTTGGGCCGGCTCGACCGGGGCGGTACTGCCCCACGCACAGAAAATCAACATAAAATGACAGCGTTCGTGCTGTCGTGTTTCGTTGGTGAGTGCGAGACCGGAGGTCTAATGATGCAGTAAAAGCATCACTAGCCCGCCATGGTGTGGGTCACCATGCTGCGTTGTTGCATTGTCTGCATTCGCAGTATGGTGACCACCACTCGTGGATTTTGCTTATGCTTTCCATTAGGCAAAGTAGAGTCATTGTGGCAGGGCCTAACATAAAAAAATAATTAAGAAAACAGTTGACTGCACGTTTGGCCTAGTGGTTTAACGGTCACCACGCCGTTTCCTACTTCGCCAAGTATCGTGGGCTCAAATCCCACGTAGGACAACACTTTGTGTGATCCACAAATTGTTGTTCTGAGTCTGGGTGTTCTTCGTGTCCGTTTCATGTATGTTTGTAAAGTCCCCCGCGACACAGGATTTATTCCTAGTGCTGGAGTTGTCTTTAAAAAAAAAAACATCGATTAGAAGTGAATTCTAAGAACGATAGAAAAACTCAACACGGTTGTGCTATTTCTGCTTACTCCAGACACAGAAATTAATTTAAGCATTATGTAAATAGATGTCTGGGTGGGCGCTAATTTTTTGCATATATCGATGCAGAAAATGCACGTGTTTTGCAAGCGTAATACTGTATTATAAAAGCATTTAACTCCCATATAAAAAGTGTCGTGGTAAATTAAAAACCAATTGAACAAGGCGGGGGCAATATACGGTGTTAATAGCTACTAATGCAATAGCCAGCAGCGTTTTGATCTCTTTAAGATATCCTACTATAAAAGCGAAAGTTTGTAGGCATAGATGAATGGATGCATGTTTGTTACTCTTTCACGCAAAACCTACTAAACGGATTTGGATGAAACTTTACAGTAATATAGCTTATACATCAGAATAACACATAGGCTACTATTTGCAGCGATAACCGACATACACGCGGGCGGATCCGCGGGCAACAACTAGTTATATAAATATGTCAAGCAATTTTTTTTACCTCTTTTTACCTGGCTGCGAAAGAAGGAGGGTTATGTTTTTCGAGTATATGTGTATATTTGTTAGGCACACCCTAGAGCCTGAACGGCTTGTCGTATTTTTATGTGAGTGGTGTCAATAGATTCGTCTTCATCGTGAGAGTGACAATGAGTACAACAAATTAAAAAAAAACCAAAAAAAATATACGCAGTCGGGTTTTTAACTATTTAACTTAACTTGTTAAGAAAAGTATGCCCCAATGGACTCCTCCACTGGGGCATACTTTTCTATATTTTTCTTATTTTTTTTTCTTTTTTACATCTTTCTATTAAGGAGAAATAAATTTCGACTACTGAGAGGCTATTAGTTAAGAAAAATATTGTTTAACTGTTGATCTTTCTTATTTCTCTTTAAAAAGACAATTCCCACATTAGGAATGTACATCCTGTGTCGCGGGGGACTTTACAGACATACATAAAACGAACCCGAAGAACACCTACACTCAGAACAACAATTTGTTGATCACACATTGAGGAATAATATAGTAATACTAGCTTTTACACGCAGCTTCGCTCACGCAGACTTTCATCCCCTGATTTACCCCTTTAGGGGTGGAATTTCAAAAAATCCTTTCTTAGTGCTCACTTAAGTTTTATAAAGAACCTACATGCAAAATGTCAGGATTCTAGCTCAAGCGGTTGGGGCTGTGCGTTGATCTCTGGATATGTCAGTCAGTCATCTTACTCTTTTATATTAGGTCTTTACCTATGAAATTGCCGTTCTTCAGTACTGGTCATTTCAAATAAAAAAAAGTTTGTAATGGCTCTGTATTCTAAATTCAAATTAATTTTGTTTTAAAACCATGACATTCTATTTACAAACTCAGTCTTTTGTTTTCTGATTAGCGTTGTATTTTCATTACATTTGAACATTTTTCGTCGTAATGGATACTTTAAAAATTCGTGTAATTATGGAATATGAGTTCCGTCGTGGCACCAACGCGACACAAACGGCACGTAACATCAAAAACGTTTACGGAGAGAACTGTACAAACGAACGCACAAACCGTTATTGGTTTTCCCGGTTCCGTTCTGGAAACTTTGACTTGAAAAATGAAGCTCGTGGTCGTCCGGAGACTTTGGTTAACAATAATGAATTAAAGGCGATTGTGGAAGCTGACGAAACTCAATATACAGCTGAGCTAGCAGCAGCTTTTAATATAAGCATCAAAAGAATATTGATCCATTTGCGACAAATTGGCAAGGTAAAAAAGCTTGATAGATGGGTGCCCCACGACCTTAACGATCGCCAGCGCAACGTACGCGTCGAGACTTGCCTTGCGCTGCTCAACAGGCAAAGAAATGAAGGAATTTTGTAAAGAATTCTTACGTGCGACGAAATATGGATTCTGTTCGACAATCGAAAGCGCTCAGCAAGCTGGTTAGACCCTGGTTCAGCACCAAAGCAATGCCCTAAACCAAAAATGACCCCTAGAAAGGTGATGGTCACTGTTTGGTGGTCTAGTGCGGGTGTGATTCACCACAGCTTTTTACAAAACGGCATGAGCATTAATGCAGATGTGTACTGTGAAGAACTGGAGAGAATGATGCAGAAGCTTGCACATCTGCAACCAGCTTTGGTCAATCGGTCGTCCCCACTGCTCCTTCACGACATCGCGCGAACTCCATACTGCGCAACAGACAAGCTGCAAGAGCTGGGTTGGAAGCTCTTCCTCATCCGCCATACTCACCAGACCTTGCACCTACCGACTATTACTTTTTCCAAAACTTGGACAAGTATTTAGTGGGTAAAAAATTCAATTCCCGAGAGGCAGTACAAAATGCCTTTGAAGAGTTTGTTGCCTCCCGTCCAGCTGATTTTTACAAGAAGGGCATCAAAAAAAATGCCAATGCGTTGGCAAAGATGCGTCAATTGCATGGGTGATTACTTCAAATAACAGAAATAAAAATGTTTTAAAAAATAAGTACTTTCACTTATTGCATACAAAACGGCAAGTTCATAGGTAAAGACCTATTATATATAGATTAGTTCAATGGGATCACACAAAGCGGCGGCGTGGCGACTGTTTAAATCACTAGGCCAACCATGCAGTCGATTGAGATCGTATAGATTCTTTGATCACAAATCGTATAGTATTATTGTTCGAAGTATAGATTGAGAAGGGGTAGGTATAACCTTTGAACCACAGCGTTGCGGTCGAATCAACTACTGCCGCATCATAATGGTTGTTTTCAATTAATTATTTTCATATTATTACAATCATTATTTAAGATTAATACATTTTCGTAATCCTATATAACTTTTAATGGACTTTCTTTAACATAAAATATTAAACCTCTGGCGTCGTCTTAACATATAAAAAACAAACGCACTTTAATTATAAAATGTGAGATACATAATGATAGACAATTTACTATTCACAAGTGCATTTAATGCACTTAAGTGCAAAATATAGTCCTTTACTGTCAGTAATAATTACGTTCTCAGACACTTTTGTATTGAAAAAACATGATTATTCATTAATAATTAACAAGGGTTCGAAAATAATATACATTTAAATATATCTATTGAAATGTACCATATTTAAATGAAATATGTTTAAAGCCTTATGATCTGGTCGCTAGAGATCTTGAGTGCTGCACCAGATGTCACGGGTTCGACCTCAGTTCATAGATGATCTGAAGGTTCGACAAAATTGATAAGACAAATATTGTTGTGTTTGTGTGTTTTTCTCTATCAAATTCTGTATAATATGTATGTATTTACAAAAAAAAAAGTATATATGTATTTGTATCAGTTGTCTAGTACCCATAACACAAGCACTGCTTAGCTTGGGACTAGATGGCGTTGTGTGTTAGATGTCCGAAATATTTATTACTTATTTATTTAATTTATCTATACTAATCAATATATATAAAAATCAATGCCACTTTTCGTTGTAGTTTTATAACTCAAGAACGGGCTCACCTATCCAAACCAAATGTTAAGCCTTTTTTCGGACTATTTAGTAGATGGTTTATGTGAAGTTCGTACAAAATCGGTCAAGCGGTTCTTCATTTATTACATTTCCAACGAAGTGGGCACGGGTCAGGTAGTAATATTATAAAGCTGAAGAGTTTGTTTCTTTGTTTGAACGCGCTAATCTTAGAAACCGCGGGTCCGATTTGAAACATTATTTCTGTGTTGGATAGTACATTTATCGAGGAAGGCTATAAGCTATATATCATCACGCTAAGACAAATAGGAGCGGAGCACCAATGAAGAATGTTACAAAAACGGGAGAATAGTTATTACGCTACGGGCAAAAGGAGACGTAAATAAGGTTGCGTGGGTCAGCTAGTGTATTTAATTGTGGAAGAATAAGAGTAGATAAGTATTTGTATACAAGCTAGGGTAGGTGTAATTTTCATTTTTGTCACAATATAGCTTTTTGAACCCAAACCACTAACTAGACTGGTTATAAAGACATTCTAAATAGGTACATAAATATTTTACACAATAAACTTTATAACTGTTTATGTCAATGAGGAAATGATGTCATATCAACGCCAAGTCACGTGGTCAAAACATATTAATGGCAGAGAATAAAGGGGTTAGCGATTAAAGAAAGAGAATTGAAGTTAAACTCTTACGTCTTTTCTTAGGGTCATCTCAGTGGTTACCGTTAGTTGTTTTCCAAAATAGCCTGATTTACAGTTTTATGGACATAAAACTACAGAGGTACAGCCCCCCTAGCCAAGTTGCAAGCGATCTTCTTTCTGCAATCGTTAAAGCCTAAATTCTCGTGTTTCATTGGCTAATCTTAGACAAAGTATTAGCTAATGACACGCGAGAATTTAGGCGTTAACAATTGCAGAAAGAAGAACGCTTGCAACTTGGCTAGGAGGGCTGATCAAATTTCGCATTTTCAAAGTACAAGACCGACCCACACTCAGACATTCTTATCATACATTTAACATAGCATAATCATAATTAAAATATTCTTTAGGCGTGTTCCTGCAGGTGCATGTAGACGCAAAGCGAATTTTTAATTAAAAAGACTACATCAGTCTTATAATAAGCGAGCTCCTGTATTTATTGTAAGTAATCGTAGTAAAGAAACTTCGTGTGTTCATGCTTTAATTGTTATTAAGGGGTGAATAAAGTTTGTTGTAAGCATCCACATTTAGTGTGGTGTAATCATAATATATCATTTTCTATTTTCATTCATTTCATCCAAATCATTCAGCCAAAGTGATGTCTAATGGAAAGCGTGAGCAGAATCCAAGATTAGCGATCACCATATTCGTTGCTAATGCAGACAATGCAACGATGCAGCATGGTGACCCATTTGTTGGCTTTGTTTCTGTTTTTCCCGTACAGTCTCCTTTTTTTACGTGTGGAAACCCCCTCGGGCCGTCACCCCACCGGTTTGCGGCGGGGCGGTGTGTCGGACTCGAACCGACTAAAACCACACGGTGTACCACTCTGCGCCTAAGATGAGAGGGATCCGGGAACTGCTGTTGTTAACACATTCGGGCCCTTCCAGCGCTTGCCCGCAATGAAGCGGGCACTGTCTACTGTTAAGACTCTCAATTTGGGCGACGTACGGCACACGCATACGTCGCCTCCTCGCGGGTGGCCCCTAAAGCGGATGGAGGGAAAAACCCGTCCCGACCATCCGCGGCCACACTCAGGGCGGCATGAGGCGCTGGTAGGCGTGCTTCCACCGCCCGGTTCGCCGGCGGCGGATTGGGTCCTAGTGGAGTTTACATCTTCGCAGAAGGTTGCGATCGCGGTAAAACTGCTATCGCTACTGCGGTGCCACACTCATCGCCGTCATTTTAAGTTGGTCTTCTGTACGAGGGTAGTACCGCCCTGGTCGAGCCGTTCCGATTGAATCGTTAGAGCCAGTTTTCATTTCATCCTTCTCCATTCCTCTATTCAGTTTTTGTTTCACGAATTAATAATACAGAATTTTTTATTTTTTCGTACTGTCGTGTTTCGTTGGTGAGTGCGAGACCGGAGGCCCAATGACGCAGAAGCATCACTAACCCGCCATGGTGTGGGTCACCATGCTGCATTGTTGTATTGTCTCCATTCGCAATGAGTATGGTGACCACCACTTTTGGATTCTGCTTATGCTTTCCATCAAGCAGAGTATTGCCAGGGCGATACATAAAAAAAAAAGGTAGTCCGACGTAATTATGATTGTTGTACTCATACAGTTCTCATTGTCATTCCCAATGAGTCTGCTATGCGTTCAAACAATTAAAGTGCAGCAATGCGTTTAATTATGTAGCAAACATTTGCTTTTATGAAAGTCGCTACTCTAGGAGAAGTTATGTTGTAGACAAAGTGAAAAATCGTAGAATTCACAAAATGTCTTGACTGCCTAATGAAATCCGAACTTTTTCGAAATATTTCATCACAATTTCATATCCCAATGGGCAGGGAAAATGAAATAATCTGGAAACAAATTCTCTTAGGGTGATTATTGTAGAATAATCATTAAAAGTTATTCCGACTTAAGATATTCAACGTACAGGAAGGAACGGCTGGAGTTAGAGAAATCTGTGAAACAAGCAGTTGTACTGAATTAAAATTAGAGCTTTATCGATGGAATCACACTTCTTTAGTCCATTTTAAAGATATAATGACACAAATGAACATATAGATACACACAAAAACTTTTGAAACCCTTTTAATACTAAAATTACATTTAAACCCATTTTTTATATTTTTTTTATCAATTTATAGCATATCCAAGTTACTAAAATCATGATCCATGTTAATGTATGTTATGCCTCACAGTTCCGAAAGAGTATATTTACCTTAATATATTTACGAAGGTCATAGCACTACAGTTTACAGGATTCAAACATGTACCTAGAAAATAATTCAAGTAAAACCGCATTATAACTACTTTTATGTTATCTTCAGGCCCTCCATTTATAAATGATATTCTATTTTATTAATTTTATATTATTTAAAGCTAGTACGAGCGTAGTTAAGGAACCTTTTTAATAAGAACCTCACCTGCTTCTACACCATAATATAAGTGACCATATGGTAATGGACTGTTAAGTAGGCACCCTGCTGTGAATAATGGGATAGTAAATAATTCATACGGTAAATTTAAATTCTTTTCGCCACCTATAAGTAAGATGTGCCAGCTGTATGGTTGAACTTTGAACATTATAAAAACTAAATGTAATGTGACACGGCCATAACTTTTACTTATGGTCCTTGAACTTAAATCTATATCTTTAAGAAAACTAGTTGGCCCACCTAACTTCCTCTGCGTCACTTTTCAATAATCCTGAGCTCCTGTTAGTCTAAGTGCGATGTTAACTCACACAAATTTAAAAAGACCTGATAATCGATTAGATAGTTTCGGAGTTCATCGTGAGCAATGACGTGACACAAGAATTATAAATGTATTATGTAATAGAATAGTGTGCCATTAAAGTCTCATTTCTTCACAATTATTCGTTTATAGCCAATATGGAAGCTTTATCAACTATTGTTTACCCGATAATGTCTGCGAAAATTCTAGTTAAATTGACTAGTAAAAGACCAGTGGCAGCATTAACATTTTTTCATTTTTTATTTCAATTTAAATTTTCTTTGTGCAAAACAACCAACTGTAGCAAGCTAAAATGACAATAATCGTGCTGTCTTGTTTCGTGCGAGACCGGAGCCCCAATAATAAATAAATAAGCCACTCACCACAATTTATACTACCAGGACACCTGGCTAGATATAATGCTCACCTCTGCCCCACACCTTGTACCTTCCCACGGACAACTCCTCGCCCCTGGATTTTCCCATCACGACTTGATCTTCCTCTCTTACATCCTGAAACCCCCCAAACCTCCCCCAAAATTTTTACAAATTCGCGGTTTCCGGTGCATGGACGTTCAGAAGTTACATGCAGATGCTGCCAAGATTGATTGGGTGGATATGGCTGCTGCTACCGACGTGAACGACAAAGTCCGCATATTTAATGAGGCCATTGTCGGATTGTATGACAACCACGCGCCTATTAGGAGAGTAAAAGTAAAGCGTCACCCAGCACCTTGGATGTCGCAGGAGGTCCGAACTGCCATGAGACGAAGGGACCAGTCCTTTCTTCGCTTCAAGAAAGACCGCAGCGAAGACAAATGGAATTTATATAAGGCCGCAAGGAATCGATGCAATCAGGTGATACGCAACGTTAAACGCCGACATATACTTCAAAACATTGAGTCTTCTTCTTCTTCGTCCAGCGTCTGGAAGTTTCTTGGTACTCTTGGAATAGGTAAACGTCAACATCCTGTTTTTAATAACGAAATAGGTTTGAATGATATCAACCGTCATTTCTCATCCACAGTTACGCTGGATCCTCAAACTAAGTGTCGAACGTTACGTTACATATCTGGTCTTACCAGTCCCAACACTGACTCATTTGCATTTTCTCCAGTGCCTCCCGAGGATATCAAGAAGACTATTATTTCTATCCGCTCCAATGCTATGGGATGTGATGGCATCAGCCGTCGCATGATTGTCACCATCCTAGACTGTATTCTCCCAGCAATTTCTCACATTGTTAATTTCTCCCTCGACTCCGGTACTTTCCCATCTTCGTGGCGCAAGGCTTATATCATTCCTCTTCCAAAAAAAAGTAACCCTTCGCTTCCTGAACACTTTCGACCCATTTCCATTCTCCCCTTCCTATCTAAAGTACTCGAGGCCTGCGTATATAAACAACTTTCGCAATTTGTATACAGAAACCAACTTTTAAGTCCTCTACAATCGGGCTTCAGGCCCGGTCACAGTACTGTTACCGCTCTCCTTAAAGTGATTGGCGATATTAGAACGGGCATGGAAGACACCAAGGTCACAGTGTTAGTTTTAGTCGACTTTTCTAATGCTTTTAATACCGTCAATCACGAAATCCTGTTATCTATCCTCTCATATCTCATGGTTTCTTCTGAGACGCTGGAATGGTTCTCCACTTATCTTCAGGGGCGACAGCAGTGTGTTCGTGTTGATGACTTGTCATCAAGTTGGAGCGACCTTAACGCTGGGGTCCCTCAAGGCGGAATTTTATCTCCTCTCTTATTTTCAATTTTTATTAACCTCATAACTCAACATCTTCAGTGTGTATCACTTATATGCCGATGATCTGCAGCTGTATTCACAGGCAAGGTTGGAGGACGTTACGAAGGCTATTGATGACGTCAACAGGGATTTGGAGCTTATAGAATCCTGGTCAATGAGGTTTGGTCTGTCTATTAATCCAACCAAATGCCAGGCAGTCATTGTAGGCAGTAAACGTATAATAAGCAGATTGGATACCACCTCTATCCCATCAATTTATTTCAACGGTGTAGTTATACCATTCAGCCCTGCAGTGAAAGACTTGGGCTTAGTTATCGACTCTACCCTCGATTGGCGAGCTCAAGTTACCAGCGTGAGCCAGAAAGTAACTGGAAACCTGCGAACTTTATATCGTCTAAAAAACTTCCTTCCTCCTAAAATTAAAATCACACTAATGCAGTCCCTAATCATTCCTATAATCGACTATGGTGATGTGTGTTACTTCGACCTGAATGCAGACCTCCTTAACAAGCTTGACCGTCTTCTTAATAACTGCATTCGATATATTTTCAATCTTCGGAAGTATGACCATGTGTCTGCTTTGCGTTCTCAGTTAAAATGGTTACCTATTCGCCTACGGCGCAATCAGAGAGCACTTACCACCCTATTTTCATTTCTCCACTCGCCGACCTTACCTACCTACATTGCTCCGTATCTCCGATACCTGTGCTCTAATCACGATAGAAATCTTCGCTCAGTCAACAATCTGCTTCTCTCATGTCCCTCTCATAACTCCGACTTCGTGAACTGTTCGTTCTTTGTTCAAGCAGTACTACTCTGGAATGCGCTCCCGCTCGAAATCAGGATGTCCACTAACCGCTTTACATTCAAAAAGAAAGTGCATGATCTCCTTCTCAATGAACTGGCAGAACTATCTAATCAATAGCATACCTTACGTTTCCACTATTCGTAGTGTATATATTATAATATTTATGTATATGTCAATCTGTATATATATTTGTATATGTATGTATGTGTATGTATGTATGTATGTATGTTGTTATTAATTGGTATACATAGTAGTGGTATGTTTGAGTATGTTGTAAATTTTGTACATTTTAACTTACTTCACGAGAGGGTAACCTCTGTGCACCTACCTTATAAGATTTCTACACCACCCAATGGTTGACTGGAAGAGAATGCCCTGGGCATTAAGTCCGCCAATGTACATATTTAGTGCATAAAGTTAATAAATAAATAAATAAATAAATAAATAATACGGAAGCATCTTAATAGGCCTTCACAGTGAAAGTCACCATGCTGCATTGTTGCATTCGTAATGAGTATGGTGACCTTGACTCTCGGAATTTGCTCATGTTTCTATCAGGCAGAGTAGAGTCACTTTGGCAGGCACATAAATAAACACAGTATTTTAAGTCCACACTTTAATAAAACTTGTTTAACCATAGAAAAGTGTCTTAATTAAGATATAACTTCTTAATTAATGCTTAAAAGTAATTACAGCTTAGATAACTCAGTTACCTCTAAGTTAAAGAATTCCGCTTCAACGTAATTACGTTGCAGTAATTACTTTTCAGATCTCTGGCCAGATAGCGGGACGACTCGCATAGGAGGGCAGGCACCACCTGGATACAGAAAGCAAAACAGACCGGGCTCTGTGGTGTTCCTTGGAAGAGGCCTATGTCCAGCAGCGGGCTGATAATAATATAATAATGATAATGATTTAGTTTTCTAAACATGTCTCATTAGGAATTTCAAAGAATGTCATAATTTCACAATGACTATAACACGGTAACTGCTAGGAAAAACAAGCGATTAATAATTCCAAGTCATTATGTCATTTACATGAAGTATTGTGGTTTTACGAAGCGCACGCGCAGTTTTGAGAGAATATAAATTTGTAATACTGTTGTAGCTAGATGATATACTACTTCATAAATGGCTTTCACTTTTTAATACAGTTAGCAATTTTTAATAATTAATGTGCAGTTTTTTTTATTCACAGTTCAAAACGCACATGATTTTTGCTGTCAATAAAAAAATTTCACCTGTAAGACCACAATTGCCGATGATCGCAGAAATTCACCTTTTAAGAATTAATGAAATTTAGAGAAATCGAAAATAATATTAATAATCAATCTATAGAAGATCGTCAGACTCCAGCCCCTCTAGCCAAGTTGCAAGCGTTCTTCTTTCTGCAATCGTTAACGCCTAAATTCTCGTGTTTCATTGGCTAATCGTAGATAAAGTAATCGCTATCATAGATATTATCGCATATATCAACGGCTAGACCAACAAGGCAGTTATTTTAGATAATTCTTATATGTATAAATAAATCTCAGTCGAACACATTACAAACGATCATACTCATATATAACATATAATTATCTGGAGGGGGGGGGGTGAAGTAAACCACTATCTCTGACCACCTAGTACCATCTCTATGTATAACACTAACAGGCCAGATAGTTATAAGTAAACTACGTACGCGATAACCGACATACACCCGGGTGGAGCCGCGGGCAACAACTAGTTTGTCATAAATGTACTAATATTTCATACCATAAGCAGTTAAAAAAATGGAACCTACACGAAGCTCTTTTTATTGGCAGGTGTGAGCTTTTACGTTCTTTAATCCTACTATCCTAATAAGTATGCACTTTACTACCAATATGTTATTAACTGGCAACATTAATATTGACATAACGGTGACATAATCTAGGATCGAACTTTCACAGGGGCTTATACTTTGCCTGCATTAAACTTCTTCGCAATTTGAATGTATTTAATCTACGAATAAATTAGTAAAGATGTTCTATATTCTATATAGGTACTCCATACTATACAATATTATAAATTCGAAACGAACTCTGTCTATCTGTTACATTTTCACGGTTAAACCACTGCACCGATTTAAATTAAATTTGGCACGAAGATTCTTTGTTTTTTTTTTATTTTAGCTGCCAAAATGACTCTGCCCTGCCTGATGGAAAGCACAAGCAGAATCCAAGAGTGGTGTCACCATCCTCAATGCGAACAAGGACAGTGCAGCATGGGGACCAGCACTGTGGCGGCCTAGTGAGATGCTTTTTCACGCCCCGCTTAAAGGACCCGGGATCATAGTGGGACGGAAACACGTGCGCTGGTAGTGAGTTCCAGGTTTTAACCGCTCGGCACAGGAAGGAAGAACCGAATCGATGAGTGCGAGAGCGTATGCCTTCCACTCTGACGCGGTAACTTCTGAGGCTGATTCTTGAGGAAGAACTGGTTATTCTTTATCGAGTTATCCGACATACACATATTATGCATAGATATAATTTGGTCATTTATTTTATTCTATCTATAAGATAAGATAAGTTTATTTGCATAAAACATGTGTTATCAAGATGTCATAGTATAAAATATAGTTCAGTACTTAAAACATGATTTGCCATAGCTGGCGTACAAATTTTTTATAAAAAAAAAGTCATATCGTCATATCACCTACATCACTGACAAATATTATTTAAAAAACTATAATTAAAAATAAAAGTAAATTAAAAGTCACAAAACATTATGAAGCTTAATGTATAGTATAGATCTGTCAAAAACTCCCCAATACTATAGTAGGCTTACTGTATCAATATTTCCTTAGGCTTACATTTGAATTTGTTTTTTTTTGAGGTCTTTATACTGTGCTGGTATTTTATTAAAAATTTTAGGTGCCATTCTAGAAAAACTATTGCTCATTAGAGCAGTTTTAGCGGTGTGTACACAGAGCTAACTGTCATCACGCCTGTTACGCTATAGTGTTGCTCTTTAAAAATACTTGCGTGTTTAATAATTATTCTACATTAATTATATTAATACTTCATAAACATTTTTAAATGGATGTTGTATGTTTGTTAAATGTAGGTATCATTAATTATAATGCTCTTTTAAGACAATGTAGACATGTTTAAAAAGTAGAAAAGTAGACACAGAGATTCAAAATTACATGAAATATAGCTTGATCTCAGTTACAGTTGTCATTAGTGTTGGATAGTACATTTATCGAAGAAGGCTATAATCTATATATCATAACGCTACTACCAATAGGAGCGGAGCTCCAATGAAGAATGTTTCAAAAACGGGGGAAAATTATCACGCTACGGGCAATAGGAGACGCAAACGACGTTGCGTGGGTCAGCTAGTTTGTGATAAAACTGTCACGTAAAGAATGAAAATATAGGTGACACAAAATAAAATCGCTTCATCAGTTTTGTAGCCATCTTACAGAGATTCAGCTATTATTTTTAGAACTATAGTTACAAGTTTGTAATTATGAAATGCTCGAACTTTGATTTCATTATCCATTCATATGTGACTATATATTACACTAGCTGACCCACGCAACGTCGTTTACGTCTCCTATTGCCCGTAGCGTAAAAAAATTCCCCCGTTTTTGTAACATTCTTCATTGGTGCTCCGCTCCTATTGGTCTTAGCGTGATGATATATAGCCTATAGCCTTCCTCGATAAATGTACTATCCAACAATGAAATAATTTTTCAAATCGGACCAGCAGTTCCTGAGATTAGCGCGTTCAAACAAACAAACTAACTCTTCAGCTTTGTAATAAGTATAGATAAGTGGGACCAAGAAATATATTAGACACGTCTGTCTGCCTTTTTAACTATTACAGGCGTGAGTGCAACCAAGCATCACAGCCGAATAGTGATACTGGTCATCATTCCATTCCTATTAAATGAATAGAATTCATTTTCAGCGCCCGTTTCTTTCTAACTGAAGGCATTAAAGTTCTTGGGAACAATGGTTTGAGTTTTAAGTATTGATAAAAATAGATTAATAAATCAATTCCACAAATATATTATCGGTTATTTAGCGATAAAGTCTCTAAAATCAGAGAACAACCTCTAACATTGGTTGAAATTGAACCCCTACTGTTTTTAATGTACTATGTAAAGCGAATTTAAATTCTTCCAACTTTGAGTAGGTACTTACTTAACTTTACCTTAATTAAAAATTTAAAATAGGAATAGACCTGACAATTTGGAAATAGACTTACAATAACAAAATTCAAAATATTGCCATTATAAAATAATAAATTCGAATTTTAAATTTACAAAGCTATTAATTTGAGACCGCAAAACAAAATTCACCGAACATATGGAACGTGAAAATTTCATCGATATAATCGTACGGCTAATTTGATTCGAATTTTAAATTGTTGCCGAATTTGTTCAGTTTTTTCATCCCGACATTGGTTAGAGGCCGATGCGATCCGAAAACTGTCAATCAAACCGTTGCATATTATTATTTAAGGTATTGTAATTTGAAAATAAAAGAAATTTAGAATTTCGAACATTGGAACGTTGGTTTTTTAGGGTTCTCAATTAGTAACGGTTCGGTTTTGTATGATCAAAGCAATTCTAAAATCGAAGCGACAAGGTAAACATTTATTCTCAGAGCAAAATATCCTCAATTGAAATGGTACTGCATGTTTTACTTTCTTCACATTTTTCAATATTAAAGACTTTTTTTATTTGCTGATGATTTGCTCCCAGATCTCTCTAACAAGTGGACATTTTTCTTCGATAAACTTTAAGGCTTTAAGGCTCGAAGGAGCACCCACTCGGAATTGAAACATTTAACCATGTTACCAAAGATTTAGTTGGTTGGTTGGAACTATCAACTCGTTTTCCCGTTGTCCCTCTTAAGGATGAAAAGTTTATTTTATTTGTATCCTTTTTTCGTTTCGTTATTTTCGTTTAATGCGTAAAGAAATATTTCGTTATGTTCTTTAAGCTACACAATGCAATAAAAATTATTTAATTATTTATGTACGGAACCACAAAAAATATAAAAAAACACGCTATATATATACAATAACAAAAAGCTAATTGCATATTGTCTCGCGGCCACAATTGTGGGAGTAGTAAAAAAAGTCACTTATTGAGCCCATGGCCAGAGGTTCTTTCAGAAATTGGGCTTATCCCTAATCTTATATTGACACCGTAATGAGACGAAAATATTGTAACGTTCGGGATTAGGCCAGAGAGGTGTAGAGACGCTGTTCAAATTAAATATTTTGTTCAAATAAACACGGAAAGTTTTTGCATTCGGAAATCATTTATCGCGTATTTGATTTTATGTGTCAAGTTGTTTATTTATAAAATGCTGAAATAAATATATTTAGTTACAATATAATAAAATTATATGATTAAATAGATGATACTTTATTTGTACACCAATATTTTAGAAACATTTATAAAATGAATTCTTAATTACGTTATAATTTTTGTTATAGAAAGGTTGGTGTGTGGTGTAAATGCTTTTGCGTACAACAAGTTAATGTAAGGTACAAACGATGATCTTTTTGTAAGTTCTTCATGGCAACCTTTGGTTTGATTCGAAAATTGCTAGGCTGAGATATATATATGTATTATGTTTGGGCCTGCCAAAAGGACTCTACGCTGCCTGATGGAAAGCATAAGCAGAATCCAAGAGTGGTGGTCATCATACTCATTGCGAATGCAGACAATGCAACAATGCAAAATATTAAGCGACTATATTTTGAGGTCTGAATATCTTTGAAAGTCGGTAGTTACGCACCACCGGGTGATTCCTTTACTCGTTCGTCCTACCGTATCACAAAGAAATGTTATGTTATTTCATTTCCTCTAGCAGACTCAGCGACTATTTTTTTATATCAAAATTCGTCTCCACAGGCGGCTGTGTCCGAGAACACAGCCACCGGCCGGATTTGGTTCTGTGAAACTAATCAGTTTAAATAAGTAAATTGACTATAGACCGGCGTCGTCACGCAACCAATTCGGTTACGATGCGAGTACCGCTGCGCGCCGATGTGACTGCCACTATGTACTACTACATCCTCTAAAAACAATGGCTGGCAATTTCATTTGTGTGATTCAGAAAGGTAGAAGCTGGTATTATGAAGCTGTTGAAATATAACTTTAATAAAAAGAAGATGTAGTGACAAGGATTAAAAAGTACATGCTTCGATGGTTTGGCCACTTAGAGAGAATGGATGATAGAAGACTCACGAAAAGAGTTTATAGAGCGAATGTGTGTGGGAGTGTCGGAAGAAGTGCTTAATTCGTTTTTTTTATGTATGGCTCTGACAAAATGACTCTACTCTGCCTGATGGAAAGCATAAGCAGAATCTAAGAGTGGTGGTCACCATACTCATTGCGAATGCAGACAATGCAACAATGCAGTGGTTACCCACACTATGGTGGCCGATTGAGATGCTTCTGCAGCATTGGGCCTCCGGTCTCGCACTCACCAACGAAATATGACAGCACGAACACTTTCATTTTACGTTGATCTTCTGTGAAAGTATAGTACCGCATTGGTTGAGTGGCTCTACTACTTGTAAACATTTACCAACCAAATTGGTGATGTTCTGAAAAAGAGTAATGTGAAAAGCACCAGGCACCGATGAGCATACAAACAGCGATTGATGAATGTGAATAAAGTATAAGTGGTGTGTCAGGACCGTAGTAAGTGAAGATCGATTGTGTCTGCCCACCCCTCTGGGAAAAAGGTATGACTCTATGTATGTATGTAATTGTGAAGTCCAAACTCGCTGATAATTTTCATAAAAGTTATTGTGTATTTTTAGAAAGCATTCATTTATATGAGATCAGATAAGCACACATATAGGTAGAGGTTGCAACTGCAGATTTCGTCGATATAAAATTAATTATAAATTTTTTTTTTCACTTTCCATTAAAAAAAGAATCATCAAAATCGGTTCATAAACGACGAAGTTTTTCTCGAACACACATAAAAAAAAATATACGGTCGAATTGAGAAACCTCCTCCTTTTTTTGAAGTCGGTTAAAAATAAAATAGTGGAATAAGTACAAGTGATTTTAATTCAAAAATGTATTGTAACAAGTTCCATCAAGTGCCGACAATCGAGAGTATAAATTACAATACAACCACCAATGCAACCAGCGTTCGCAAAAAAATGTGTTTATTTGCTACATCACATTAGAAACCTCGAAAATTAACAGTGTTTCCATATTATATTATACATTTATTATACATAAAAACTTTCCTCTTGAATCACTCTATCTATTAAAGAAACCCGCATCAAAATCCGTTGCGTAGTTTTAAAGATTTAAGCAAACATAGGGATGTAGGGACATAGGGACAGAGAAAGCGACTTTGTTTCATACTATGTAGTGAATCACTTTCGAATTTTTAAAATTTAATGTGTATATATTATACGATGTCTTATCATGTATGCAGGTGCCAACAATACAGGAAGGTCGAAAGGAATTAAGTATAAAAGGCCTTAAGTTATATGACCTTTCTCTTATGTTTTTTCAATGTATTGATAAAATTATGCCTATTCATTTTTTTAAAGGACATCACAACTGTTCTATGACAGAAAACAAGATATTTAAGACAGTTATTTGCAAGAAACAATTCTAATTCAAACTTTTCTTCAATCTCACTTTTTGTGAGTTTTATGGTCTTTGTGAACATAGAATATACATACATATTTTTTTTTAATTTCTTTTTTTTTTAAGGCCACTTCCGCACTAGGAATAAACCCTGGGTCGCGGGGGACTTTACAAACATACATGAAACGGACAAAAAGAACACCCAGACTCAGACAACAATTTGTGGATCACACAAAGTGTTGTCCTACGTGGGATTTGAACCCAAGACACTTGGCGAAGTAGGAAACGGCGTGGTGACCGTTAAACCACTAGGCCAAACGTGCAGTCTATGCTTTTTTCTTATTCAGTACAGATTTAGTTTGCCCCCTACTACCTAATAATAAAAAAGTTCTTTTATTTTACCCGAAACTAACTGATTCGTGCCTACTTCGTTTAACGTTAACCATTTTCAAGCAATTTCGTCTACCACGATAAAATGTTTTCATTTTGGGTTAATATGTATATAGCCTATGACACTCACAAATAATTAAGCTTTCTATTAGTAATGAATATTCAAAATCGGTTCAGTACATCCAGATATAACCTCCAACAACCTCTCAAACTTTACTACTCTATAATATTACTTAGTACAGAATTACATTGTGACTTACAAATATGTTGGAACATATTTTAAAATACTAATACTTACAAGGTTCGACATAATAAGTATTGATTATTTTAACGTCCCCCGAAGTTGCCGAGAGCTTAGACGTTACTTAACTTACTTACCTTCAACTTTAAATAGTACAGAGTTTTACCAACAGATGTCGTTACTTGTAACATACTTGAACCTTTAAGAGAAAAATACTTATTTGCAAAATGATATCTATATGTATAAAAATTTATTCCTATTTCCCTTGGTCACGGTATCACGCGTGATCAGCTAAACCAATTTTGGTAATTCTTTTAGTACTGAATAGCCCATTTATCGGGGAAGGTTATAGGGTACAAAATATCACGCTAACACCAATGAAAAATATTGTTAAAACTGTAAAAAAATCCTTTTGAGAGACCCAAAGGAGGTTTCATTAGTTAGCTAGTAATTATAAATTAATACACTAAGCATATTTTTATGAGTGTTTCTTTTTAACTGACTTTGAATAGCCGATGAGTAGAATCAACAGTAGTTGTCACCATCCTCGCAAGCAAGCAAGACAACGCAGCAATGTGACCCACATTACAAGGTAGTAGAGCCACGCTGATTTTAGCACGAACGGCCCGGCTCGATCAGGGCGGTACTACCCTCGCACAGAAAATCAACGTAAAATAACAGCGATCATGCTGTCGTGTTTCGTTGATGAGTGCGAGACCGAATGCCCAATGATGCAGAAGCATCACTAGTCCACCACTGTTGTTTCAAGTTTTTATTGTCTTTGCAGTGATATTATCTTTTTTTTTTATGGAATCGGAGACACATGGCCAGACGTATCACCTGATGGTAAGCGATTACTGCCGCCCATGAACTCCCGCAACGCTAGAGGTGTCACAAGTGCTTTGCCGACCTTTAGGGGATGGGGAGAGGGATGCGGGAGTGGTTGGAGTATGAGCCTCCGGTATCCTCACTTACTCGGTGAAACACAGCGCAAGTGCTATTTCACACCGTTTTCTGTGAGGCCGTGGTATCACTGCGGTCGAGCCGGCCTATTCATACAGAAGCGTGCCTCTCCCACGGTATAAATCTTGTATAGTTTATTCCTTTAGTCACCTCTTATAACAACCATGGGACGAGCAGGGGTGAAGACACTTCGTATTCTTAATCCTTCACCGGTATATAATATATAGATAGATAATTGTCACTTTCAGGTGCTTGTTTGCCACTTTCCCCATAGAAAAGTAAACGAAATAAGTCAAACTACCTGATTAAAAGTCAAGTTCTATATAATATGTAGGTGACATCATTGTGATATACTTTTTATACGACATTCAAATAATAAAAAAATTATACCGTTTTTACGGCCTCACTTGTAGCTTAAAATTTTACTATATGGACTGTGGTACAAGTTACAAGAAGTAGCGTAGAACAAGAACAAGTTACAAGAAGTATTGTAAGTTCAACAATGTAATTGCGGTTCCCGCTCACCCGGCTATTGGCAAGCAGAAGAATTGGGATGGTTTTTAATCGGTAAGAGTACGACGAACCCATCACTCCAAATAAACGAGTGACACCCATGATGATCTTCCACCCCTTTAACAAAAAAAGTTTTTTTTTGCATTAAAATACTGAGCTCGATAGTAAGTCTGGAGTATAAGCGTTGTACTTAATAACACTACTGACTTAATGTTTTGAACAAATAAACGTATCTTGTAATGTATATTTACTGAAACAATAGAAACGGCAACCAGTTTTTGTTGGCCATTTTGCAACTGTTCACACATTAAATATATTTATTGCCCCAATATGCAATACACTGATGTAATTTCAAACAAAAGGAATTATTTTCATCGATATTATACTAAGATTATCAAATTGAATTTGTAATGTTGGTAGCGCCTCGAAACAATGGCACTGAATATCCATACAAATAAATAAAATTGAGGTGTCTGCTTGTAATTTCAAATTAATAGCTTTTCACTACATGCATTTGAAAGTATAATACGGTATTTACATTAAAAAAAACAATTTCAATTTTTTTTGTCAGTCTGCCTGTCTATTTGTTCCGGCTAACCGGCTGTTTGACATGACTTTCAGGAGTAACTTAGGCTTCTTTTTTCGACTAAATTCACCCCGTAGCGTTACCTAGAGTTGTTGTCGTAAAGGTGCAACAACTCTCAACATCTCGGGACTCAGTTTATACATAAAAAAATTTTTAATTATACTGTTCTACTACATCATATTATGATAAATTATTACCCATTGCAATAATTCATTTTGTAAATGTTGTCATTTTATAGACCCTTAATGTTATTATTAATTCATATATCTTGGTCATTATTTTGTCTTCAATTAATATTTGCAACTATAGTCAAGTAACGGAATAGGCTTCGTATCGCATTAAAAAATATTATTTATGGCTCTATTTTTAATCTCCTACTTGGTAAGTTAGTGAGCGTCGTATAAATTCTTAGTGATAGTAATTTTAAGTTTGTATGAATATTCATTGAAATTAACAAGAAAAAAAGTTTTATAAGTAGCTACTTAAAAGTTAGTAAGTAGCTACTTATAAAACTTTACGTATTTGAAACTTTTTTCTTCATTTTCAACTGTAAAACTGTTAGGTAGTAGTAGGTAGTTTTAAACTTGAAAATGTCATTTTGATACGATAAAAACGAACTGTCAAGCTCGATAAGTTATGTTTCGATAAGTTGGTATTAAATTTTATCTGCTGAAGTAAAGTGATGTTTTTTATATAAGTTGTAGAATATTGACAGCTGTGTCTTGACCGTATTTTTCTTAGAATGGTTTGAATTAACAACGATCATTTTGAATTAGTAATAAGATTTTTGCATAAAAGATCACAAATGATACTAAAATAGATGATTTCCTTCACTTACTGGGACAGTTCACTTTCTCAATTTAAGGGCCCTTATTGGTAGAGCAATCACCACTCCTCTCTTCTTTCTGCTATTGGTTTAACTTCTTAGTTTTTCTTTTCTTCTTCAACTTTCTTCTTAATTTTTCGTACATATGTATAAATTTAGGCCGTCCTCGTTTTCTCTTACTTTCTGACTAAGCCACTATAAACCCTTAAAATGAAAACACATATCTGTAACACTCCCTATTTTAAATTTTGATTGTCGGTTTAAATCTTGATATAACTAAATGTAAGGCAGTGCAGAAAAGCAATTTAAATAACGAACTAACATTCAAACATACATTTTTATAATTGAAGAAGATTTTAACCCGCTCCCGCTTAAGTCTATGACATAAACCATACTCAGAAGAGATCATAATGCGTGCGTTTCGGCAATTCAAGAATGATTTACAGTTGCTTTTCAGAGGGGCGCGGGGTTGTCCATGTAAATCATTGCGACTCATATTTAACGATTTGAGCATTTCTCCCACAAACATTTGTTTGCTACATATATATTATGTATTCTATTTGACAATATTTGTTACCATTCAAGTTCTAACTTTAGGTACAGTATTTACGGATTTGTAAGGAATGAATGAAGTGTGGTTATACACGGGTTGGTATTTTATGTTAGAAGTATACCGCCCTAACCTACCCGAGATATTGATCAGAATCCAAGAGTGGTGGTCACCATACTCATTGCAAATACAGACAATGCTGCATGGTGACCGAGTGATGCTTTCTGCCGTAGGAGAGCCAAGTTTCAGCATGAATGGGCTGGCTCGACCGGAGTGATACCACGGCCTCACAGAAAACCGGTGTGAAATAGTGCTTGCACTGCGTTTCACTGAGTGAGTGAGGATACCAGAGGCCCATACCCCAACCTCTCCCACATCCCCCCCCCCCTTCCCCCAAAGGCCGACAACGCACTTGTGACGCCTCTGGTGTTGCAGGTGTCCTTGGGCGGAGGTAATCGCTTACCATCAGGCGATACGTCTGATCGTTTGCCCACCTATTCCATAAAAAAAAACGACCTCCGGTCTCACACTCACCAATGCTTTCATTTTAGATTGATCTTCTGTGCGAGGGTAGTACCGCCCCGGTCGAGCCGGCCCGTTTATGATTGTATTTTTTTATTTGCCAAATTTTACTTTCCCTTTTTGATTTTATTAACTGATAAGGTATAACAAACGAACCTTTTACATCATTATCATCAACAGCCTTTACAGTCCACTGCTGGACACAGGCTTCTCCTTAAGGCTTTGACCTACTACACTTCAATGGCTAGACCGATTGGTATACAATTTTTGTCAAGTGTTCCTCCTCCTTGCAGTGATGTAGTAAGTTTGCTCCTTTAACCACGTCTGACGACACGAATAATAGGAGTGATGAAACTAAGTTCTAATGCGTCTCTATGCGGAATACGAATGAAGAAAAAAAAGGAGTCATGAGGATTGCCGACAGAATTGAAAACACCGCTTCGTACTCATCGATTCGGTTCTTCCTTCCTGTGCCGAGCATTCAAAACCTGGAACTCATTTTCAGCGCACGTGTTTCACTCCAACTGTGATCCCGGGTCCGGCGTGAAAAAGCATCTCACTATGCCGCCATAGTGTGGCTCACCATGCTGCACTGCCCTTATTCGCATTGAGGATGGTGACCACCACTCTTGGTTTCTGCTCATGCTCTCCATCAGGCAGGGCAGAGTCATTTTGGCAGCTAACACATAAAAAAAACTGTAAACAAACAGTTGTTTAAGCTCACCTGAAATGAACCTCTTTGCTCTTCCTATAAATAAAATGCGCCATGAAAAGAAGTAATAAAGTATAATCTAAGGATAAAAAACCCCCGACATAATAACCTGAGTTCCCTTTAAAAAGTAAATAACTTTTAAACGACTCAACCGATTTTCATACCATTCAACCAGTCTAAGAACACTCGCACGTAACTCACCTTTCATACAAAAAAAAAAACTAAATTGAAATCGCTTCATCCGTTCGCGAGCTACGGTGCCACAGACAGGCAGACAAACAGACAGACGGACAGATAGACACGTCAAACTTATAACACCCCTCTTTTTGCATCGGGGGTTAAAAAATATAGATCACGGAAAGCGTTCGGGGTCGATGACGCGAGTTCCATGATTTTTGTTCACCCAAAAAGTGCCCAACGCGCCTAAAGAATTTTTCAGTTCAAAAATGGTTTTAGTAAACTTTATTAATTGTATATGGAAGACAAGACTTATAGATTCGCGTGTTTTAAAGCTTTTCTCTAAATATGAATTGCATTGCAGCATAAATCAAATTAAATTCAGCAATAAAGCATGAATGTAGTAGCTATAGCTACTATATTCATGCAATATATAAAACGGTATTACTATACAATAAAAATCTTTACAAACTTTCATTTTTATTATGCATTGTAAAAACAATGTATTTTTATGAGAGTTCGTAAAATTATGGGAATTTTTACTCAGTAGATGGGGAAATATTTGGTGATTAGGTTGAGCGGCGGTAATATGGATGAGTTATTAGATTGGGAATTGAAATTACTTAGGTATTAGATTCGTCCCTGTGAATCTAATCTTTATTAAAAAAAAAATGGAATTGGGGGCAATCGAGCAGACGTATCGCCTGATGGTAAGCCATTACCGCCGCCCATGGACATCCGCAACACCAGAGGCGTCACAAGTGGAGGGGAGGGGGAGAGGTATGGGCGAGGTGCGGTCGAGCCGGGGCATTCATGCCGAAGCGAGACTCTCCCTGGCCTGTCAGTCTAATGAAAAGCGATTCTGATTGCAAACCCAGAGCCCGTGTGTTCGATTCGCAGGAGAAAGAATTGCGTTATGAGTACGGTACTTTATTATATGTCTAGGTATGTATGTATGTATTTAGAAATATTTAAGTAGGAAGGGATGTTCATTAGCAGTCTAATGACTAGCTCTGTCTAATTAGAAAGTTGACAGCCGTATGATGTCTCGTGGTATTTTTATTATTATTAGCTACTAGTTGTTGCCCGCGGCTCCGCCCGCATATATCTATGTCGGTTATCGCGGCAAATAGTAGCCTATGTGTTAAAGTTAAAGTTTCATCCAAATCCGTTCAATAGTTTTTGCGTGAAAGAGTAACAAACATCCATCCATCCATCCATACTTACAAACTTTCGCGATTATAATATTAGTAGGATGATGATTATAAATAAGTAAGTATGTATTTCCTTAACTAGCAATAATGTATATGGCTTATAAAAATCGTTCTAGGCCTTGCGATAGTCAGATATATCATCAGGGTAGAAAAAAAATAGCCTACCTATTAAAAATAATAACCCTCTGTTTGTAATTCCAAAATATGAGTTTAGTAATTAACGCTATACCTAAATCATTGATATTTATATAATCATTGATAGCACTTAGGTAGGTAGGTATTTACACCAAAAACTCTAATTTTGTTTTTTATTCCATAGGGGGCAAACGAGCAAACGTATCACCTGGTAGTAAGCGATTACCACCGCCCATGGACACCCGCAACACCAGTGGCGTTACAAGTGCGTTGCCGGTCTTTGGGGGATGGGGAGAGGGATATGGGGAGAGGTTGGGGTATGGGCCTCCGGTATCCTCACTCCCTCGGTGAAACACAGCACAAGCGTTATTTCACACCGGTTTTCTGTGAGGCCGTGGTTTCACTACGGTCGAGCCGGCCATGCCTAAGCGTGGCTCTCCCACGGTGAAACAATTTCATTAGTCTATCGGTTTGGTCTGATTAATCTCTGAAACCATTAGGACAAGTTACTCTGGTTTTCTGTTCATTTTATAAAACTTAGTAACTTAGGCTTCATGCATACCTATAGGTATTATAAGTAGACACCTAAATGGGATATAGGTACCTATCTGGAGGAGAAAATGAAATTGTGTTTTTTTTACTTTAAAAACACAACTCCTGGATTGCACTCCTACTGTATCTATGCAGAAATATGTCCCGTGTCAAGAGGGACTTTACAAACATAGGTGAAACGGACACAAAGAACACCCAGACTCAGAAAAACAATTTGTGGAGAGCACAAAGTACCTACCTATTTGTGGGCAATGTGCGATTTAAACCCCAAACACTTGGCGCATTGGATATCGGCGTGGCGACCACTTAAACGACTAGGCGACCCGTGCCAACGGTGTACAAAGGTACCCTTAATTCGAGACTGTCAAAATTTATTAAAATATGTATTCCTAGAAATACCTATTTATATTTATTCAACCTGCCTAAGTGTAATTTTCTGTTAGCTCATCTAATTTCATCCTATATCGAAATAATACAAATTTAAACAAAGGGTGAAAGTCGTCCGTTTATGTGCACGGACAAGGGGAAAATGCGAAAACTCGCCCTCACCCGGCAGCCATGTTGTGACGTCATACCGACAGGGAACGGATTTGGTAGTTTCATTTTTTAGATTTTTAAACGTGGTATCATTTACAGTTTTTATATCAAAAGAAGATATAAACATATTTTTAATTTAATTCTATAAAAAACAAAACAATACCTATTTGTTCCACATTTTTAAAAAAACATATAGCTAATACACTCTACTACTCGATTCAATGACAAATTTCAGATACCTACCTTCCTATATAAAATATGTACAACAAATGAAAAACATCAGACTATGCAACTTAGGCAAACTTCGTAGGCCATAATATTTTATAAAATATCGTTAACTACACAAAATATAATTTTCCACGAAACTCAACAACTAATGCACTTTAGTAATGCCAACTATCCTTTCTCTTAAACGTCGACATTGCAACTGACATTGCAAACAAAACCTATACAATTTAAAAATAAAACTACAAAAAAGGTGCAAAAGAAAAACTCGAGCACAATTGTTAAGAAAAATAAAAATTGTACGCTCAGTACGTCCCAGTGTGCGCTTTGATGATGCCGTGGGTTTCTGATTGGCGGGTGACTAACTGTGGGCGTGGTTTGATTGAGCTCCTCCCCTCACAGTTAAGGGTCTACGAGTGTGAGGCTCCAAACCACATCGGGCGCTTGCCGATTGCGCCACGCGCTCACACAACATAGCCTAACCTCTATATCCACGTGCTCAGACATAAAAATAAATAAAAGACCCGGTGAAACCCCCTTGTGTAGTGACAATGTGTTAAATAAAACAGTGACTCAACAACATAAATACGTGGTGTGGTTTCAAATTTAGAATAAAGAACAACTGTTGTTATGAAAAGTGTTGAAACGAATGTTTTGTGTTTTGTGTTGTGGAATCGATCGGCTGAAAAGTGACCTCTGGCGGTTGAAATCGGCCGAGTTACATAAAACAGTAACAATTCAGCTTTTCGCAGTGATGTACAGTTGATACTCGACATTTTCGGGCTTAAACCAATATTATTTTTCTTCCAATAAGAATCTAGTTTATCGAAGCTCAACTATTCTTCCAAATTAAAAACCTAGTAAATTCCCTTCTCAAATTTCTGTTTTTTAATTTAGTTCTTTTTTGTGCAATATTTAAACAAAGGTTTTTTAGTGAATTTCGAGTGTAAATAATAGCTCATTTAAATTAAATTTAACGTAATCTTAAGTGTAAATAAATCGGCTCATTAGTGTTATTTATAGAAAAAATAACAAAACGCGTGTTAATCTTTTTAGAAAAATTGACGAAGTGCTTATCGATCACAGTGATATTGAAGATCAAAATAAATGAACAATTGATATCAAAGGAACAATTGTAATTCATATTCGACCTCTACAACCGGATGAATTAATTGCTATCAAACTAATTTTTGCAAAGAACGTCCAAACGAGGTTACTGATTTCCAATACAATCAAGATTTAAGTGCCTACCTTAATACCTAAATTAATCGGAAACAGAGCAGTTATTAACATAAATTAAAATACCAAACATCTGTTAAATAACCATCTCCATAATTGGATATAGCCCAATTATAAGATTTCCACCTAAACCTTGAACAATTTTAAAACAATTAACAAATGATATTGCGTTAAATTCTCGACCATCACGGATATCAACAGTGTCAAAGGCTTTGTCAAAATCCAAAAAACTAAAAGAATTTGAAGAATTGAAAAATCCAGATGCTCCAATAAGTGTTGGATCTTAACTCGGGGTGTGCTTAAGCCGTCAAGATAGCCACGGAATCAAAGCTGCAGCTCTGCGGCAGCTGGGCTGGGCAGGCTGGCTACGCGTTAGATGGATGCGTGGACCCAGGTCTGCTCAGGCCACCGCCGCAGCCGCATTCGAGCCAGCTTGGTACTGTTTATGCCACTAAAAGAAGAAGAAGGAATGGGAAGAGGTTGGTGGATTTTTTAATTATTTATCTATGTTAGGTATTCTATTGTAGTACACGCTTCAAATAAAAATTGGTATAAATATTTATTGCTTATAGGTTGTTTTTATTTTATTAGGTATAGGTAAACGAATAATAAATAAGGTTAATTTTTAATAGCAAATAATAATGCTTATAAATTATTGCAAAAATAATTTTCTTTTAGAAAATATGTTGTAAATTATACTAATAGGACTCTGTGCAATAATAATTATAGGAATATAGGTTTTAAATCGGATTTGTATTTTTGATATTCTAAGTATTTTGATTAGGCTTTTCTGTGAGCTTATAATACTTTAACACAATTTAGAAGTCTTAAGATATACATCACATGTTAATCAAAGTTTTTTTTATATATTTTTTTTAAGTTTATATTTTTTTACTCAAAACACAAAATGGCGGAATAATACTCAATGAGAAGAGTCGATAAATCGAGTCGAGATGATGATGATGTGTTTTATATATGATGATTAAATCTACATAGAGTTATATTGAATAACATTTTTTAATATTAAATACCTAGGTGAAGGATTTATTTGAAGGACCTTGTGGTATATTGTTACCTAGAAACAAACGGTTTTCTGACACGAAATTGTAAAATATACAAATTAAGTGACTCTTAACTACTCAAACAGTATTTGTGAGTTGAAATTTACACAATTTACACATGATTTATTGTTCAAAGTACACGAAAACATGAATTTATTATTGCAAATGTTCGCAAGTTTGACGTTCCTGCAATAATTGCATAAAGTTACAATTAAAATGGACTGCCGTAACTCAGTTGTTTGAACATTATTACATGCAAACCGTTTTAATTTTCATCGACCAATATTAAGTACTTACCTAACTTTATACCTATATAGCTTATATAAACGTATAACATATGTAGGTATTACAAAGAAGCGCTCATAGCCCGGTTGTCTTTACGATTAAAAACAATCACCGAGGGTAAGTTATGACGGCGCGGTCAGTACCTGGATGGGTGATCGCTAGTGATACCATGAGCCTCTTCGTGATTCGGAGGTAACGTTAAGCAGTCGGTCCCGGTTGTTATCGTAGGATAACAGTCGTGAAGCTTAGTTGGAGGCCTTTGGGCGGCTTAAAAACATCCAACGGCAAGATTAAGTACGTAGCCACAACGTTGTGTTGTCAGTCCCCAACCCGCACTCGACCAACGTGGCGAAGTATGGCCTAAACCTTCCCCTGAGAGGAGATTCGAGCCCAGTAATGGGACATTATGTGGGACGTACCTAGCCCGCAAGTTAAGATAAATTATTTTCAGAATCAAAACAAATTATTTTTTATTTACTTATTTACACTTTATAGGTACTTATACAGGTATATTTTTCATATTTATAGACGTACTTTATACCTAAGCTCACTCAATCTATTAGTAGTTATCAAAAAAATATTTTGATGACGGTGCTCACCACATATTATTTGTTATGGGCGGGAATGGAACTTCTAGCCTCTGGTTGAGCAGTCGAGATCTAACCGTTAGACCAACAGAGTTATTCTTTTAAATGGATTTTTATTACGTTATTTCGTATAAATTGAAACAGAGAAACATCTAGTAATAGAATAAGATTAAATGTAAAGTATTTATAATAATAAATAAATTTCATACTAAAATATATAAGTAAATATTAACAGGTAGTAGAGCCACGCTGATTTCAGCACGAATGGGCCGGCTCGACCGGGGCGGTACTACCCTCGCACAGAAAATCAACGTAAAATGACAGCGTTTGTGCTGTCGTGTTTCGTTGGTGAGTGCGAGACCGGAGGCCCAATTAGTCTAGTCAACAAGTTCCATACTTGTTGACTAGACTAAAAGATGCACAAGCATCACTAGGCCGCCATAGTGTGGGTCGCCATACTGCATTGCTGTATTCGCAATGAGTATGGTGGCCACCACTCGTGGATTCTGCTAATGCTTTCCATCAGGCAGAGTAGAGTCATTTTGGCAGGCCAAACATAAAAAAAAAAAAAAAAAAAAGTAAATATTTTACTCTTTTCATTGGGTATAGGTACCTATGTAGATATACCTTTTTTTTGTTACCGATGTGAAAAATCCCTTCAGATCTCCTGTTCCTCGGGGACACAGAAGCCAGGAGTATGTGGTGTTTCCACTAAAAACACCCTGACGACCAGCCTCTGGCGCCCTACTCTGGGAGGACCCGGACCATGTTATTTCAGGTCCTCCCCAAATTGCCGCCCTGCCTTATCAGACCCTGTCAGATCCCACCGATGTAGGCTGATTACACGACTATGCAATCATGCCGCTATCCCGACCGCGGCAATCAATCTGCCTCCAGAGGTCTCCATCCTCCGGCGGCCCGCGGTCCCGTCGACGGTTTTTATAGTCGACGTCTTCTTCGCTCGGGATCGGCCCTCTCCCGATCCCGGTCAGCAGTCTCTATCTGGATCATAACAGCTTCGCAGAAAGAGACCACTGCGCCCCAGCCCTCCTCACCCACCAGCATGGCAGCAGTTATTGCTGGCGGAGACAGGTCTCGCCCAATTACGTCGACCAGGACGTTGCGTTCAGATGCTATGTATACCTAGCACTGCATTTTCGTTAAATATGTCTTGAAAAGCAAATTTAAGGATTTAATACGATTTAACTTTTTTTTAGGTATTTATTACTATACCTACATTAAAATATAAAATTGTAGGAAACCTTAAACTGTTGAAATCACGATTTTTTTTATGAAAGACTCCAAAATGTGTTATTTTTCAGGGATTATAAACACTGGTGTGGGTTGTTCTTTTTTATTAAATAGGTACACATACCTATTTTGTTTAGCTACTATGTACAAGTATAACGGATTCGTAGGAAAAGGAATTATCATTTTAAATGTTCATTTCAAAACCGGGATTCTTAAAAATACATTATGACAGAATTTAAAAAAAACAAAAACGTTTTTTACACAAATCTAAGCTGAAATGGCAAATAACTTACTTTTTGTCCCGGAAGAATCGAATGAAAAAATCGAATTATGAATCGAAACAAACGATTATAAGTATGACTATATTAGAAAATAGAAAACAATAAGCTGCGATATAACACTTTTCCCGCCATCAAACTGTTAAACTGCCGGATATACGAATTGTAACAAAAAACCGATTATCGTAACCAATCGATTTAAAACAATTAATAATTTCGGAAACATTCTCAACGCGATTTGCCTATCACAGCTTTTCACGAATTTGTATTTTATCACCTCGAAATAGGGTCACAATTTAAATTTATTGATGTACGGTTAAAATCGACGGTGTTAACTGTCAGAGACTTAAAGTTACTAAAAGTGTCGTACGTACGATGTACCTACAGTTTAAAAAAAATATAAAGGTATTAATCTCGTAAATAATTTAAATATGTTTAAGAATTATATAACTAAGTTCAATAAAAAATAAGAGTGTTACACAGAAACTGTACGGTGGAAACAACTGGATAACACTTGTAAATGAATGTAATAATATAATGTAATAATAACCTGTAATATTTGTATCCCTTGGGATTTAATAATTTCGAAAATTATGCGAGTAATATATTTTGCAACTTGCACAATTACTTCAAATTTAAATTGTTTATTAAGCGTTACTACACAATATAGAACTTAGAGAATAAAATCCTATAATAACTAGTATACATAAAAGTTTTGAACAACGCATATTATTCTAAATTATCTAAATAGAATACTCTAAATCGTAGGAACATAATGTACAACCTTACGGACATCTTAAGTTACAAAAAAAAAACTGTTACTTTTTTTGGAAATACTTGCTAATGTTTACATTATTAATTATACTTTTCCTCAGTACCAAAAACATTAGTTATCTAGGACCAAAAACTACTTAGCAGATATATCAATATATCGATTAAATTATTTCAATATGTGTTAAAATTTCAACATTCGATTAAATTTTTCACCTGAATTTAAGTGAATATAAAAATGTATTAGAAACTCAATCACATCTAGCAAATTTCGACATCCATAAACGCAGAGCGTTACGAATGATCCGTTCAAAAATCAGTGCCGGCCTATTACGTTGATTCGATTATTAATTTATGAGGTGAATAATAACCATGCATCGATACAGTTGGATCGATTCTAGTCGGTATGACCGTGGCGATTCGTATAACGGCTTTACAATGTGTAAAACTTTTGAAATTTTATTTTCATTTTAACTTTGAGTTTTTTAAAATGAATAAATTAATATTCATAGCTATAACTGTGTTTTATTATAAACATTTATAATCTTACTAGTGGTTGCCCGCGCGTATATGTCAGTTATCGCAGCAAATAGTAGCATATGTGTTATTCTGATGTGTATGCTATATTACTGTAAAGTTTCATCCAAATCCGTACGGTAGTTTTTGCGAGAAAGAGTAACAAACATCCATCCATCCATCCCTCCATACTTACAAACTTTCGCGTGTATAATATTAGTATAGATCATGGGTAATAGACAGAGGAGACAAAGTATAAATGAATAATTAAAAAAAATCAGTATTCGTTAAAAATACTATTAAATAAATATTATATTTGAAAGTAAATTATTTAATTAGGTTTAAAGCATTTTTTTATTTAATATTATTTTCAGTATATTTACCTACAGTTTGAGGTAACCAGGTTAAGGAATACCTCAAGTATTAGATGGGAACGAAGAATGAGAGAGAATAATAATAGCGATAAATCGATCTAGCTAGGAATAATTTTATTAATTAACAAAAAAAATACCTGTACTATCTATGTATCTAAATGCCTACCTGGTGTAACGTAATATAAGGAATTGTAATATCTAAATTATATTATCTGAATGTTTGCAAAAATAAATTTTGTACACAGCAAATTAGAACTGAGTAGAGAAGAATAGGTATATTTTTTAATAAAAAATAATTCAAGTTATTTAAATTAAAGTCACACCAAGAAACAATTTATTTTAAAGTTTAGTTACTCCAAACTATGTGTCACTTAGCTTGTTTTGGTTTTAAAAAAAGTCAACTTCCGCATTAGAAATATATTTCATGTGTCGCGGGGGACTTTACAAATATACACAAAGAATACCCAGATTCAGGACAACTATTTGTAGATCACACTAACTGTTGTCCCATGTAGGATTTGAACCCACAACACTTGGCGAAGTAGAAAGTTGCGTGGCGACCGCTTAAGCTTACACCACCAGGGCAACAGTGCAATAGGAAAATAGAAATAAATATCATAAACAATTTTATTACACACTTAATCATATCAGTCTTTCTACAAATATGGACAATTGCTCTTAATTCTCATACAATACTAGCTAACCCGGCGAACTTCGTACCGCCATATTTACATATCTGTCTCTGATTCCCACAGGCAGTGTACAGTCGCGGACAAAAAAAAAGACTTTCCACGTTATCTTTTAATTTTTTTCTTTCTAGCAAAAAAGAATGAAAGAAATCGGACTATGTGTTATTGAATCACAATATTTTGACTTTCATCCCCTCCAAGAAACCGTGCTGAATTTCGGGATAAAAAGTATCCTATGTCCTACCTCGTAGTATGAACTCAAACCATGCCAAGTTTAATTTGAATGCATTCAGTAGTTTCAGCGTGATGCGCGGCCAAGATACTGACAGACAAAAATGAAAAAAAATACAGTTTTGGCTTCAGTATCGATTATAGACAGCCCTCCAAAAATTTTTTTCGAAATATCTTTAATGTACAGAATTGGACCTGTTACATTTTTATTATAAGTATAGATTTCACGTCTAATGACGTATTAAAATTGTATATAAATGCAAGAATTATTCAATTCAAGTTACAAACTCATAAGGGCTAAACAATAGTTTGTACTAAAAATTCAATGTTTTGTTCATTCGGTATCAAAAAATTTTTTTAAACGTTGGAATTTCATTTTCTTATAGGCGGTACACACCACAACAGATTTTTTGAGAAATATCTGAGCCAATTTCCGTCCACACTATCGATAAAACTGCACAAACGAACTGCACAGTTAAATAGCTACTATAAATCGTTGTAGTGTGTACCGCCTATTACTGGCAATTTAATTTTCTACCATTTCTCCTGTTTTTGTAGAAAAATCTTTATTTATTAGACACTTGCCTCAGTTCCATTGTGTTGGTAACACTGTCATCTCATACATAGTCAAACACCTTCATGCTTTGGTGGACATATGAAGCTACTCGGTTCAACAGTATAATAATTATCAAAACAAGTAAATAACACACGTCTTGAAGATAATAAATCAGAAATGAAATATATTAGTTTCCACACAAATTTCTAGTATGGAAACATTTTTAAAACACTTTATCAGAACCACCTTAATTTTAGTTTTATAATCTCAACTTCTACAATTTGTATTATGTGTATTTATGTATGTAAATATATATGTATATGTATGTACCTATATTATTATTTTTCTATACTGGAATACTGTCCTCATCTTTGGGCGGGGGCACCCCAGTACCAGCTCTTCCCTCTGGACCGCATTCAACGGAGAGCGACTCGAATCGTCGACTGCCAGGAATCTTCAATTCGGCTGGACTCTTTGGCGCTGCGTAGAGATGTGGCTTCGCTTTGCATCTTCTACTGCAATTACTATGGGGAGTGCTCCGAGGAATTGTTAGGGCTGATTCCTGCCGCCTCTTTCCGCCATCGCCCTACGCGACAGCAGTTTCATCCCCATCACTTAGATGGCTGGCAGTCCAGAACTGTGCGGTTCTCTAGGAACTTTCTGCCTCGCACAACAAAACTGTGGAATGAACTGTCGCCTGCGGTATCCCGGACCAATACGACCTTCAAACCTTCAAGAAAAGAGCGTACTCCTTCTTAGAAGGCCGGCAACGCACTTGTGACGCCTCTGGTGTTGTGGTGTTGGGCGGCGGTAATCACTTACCATCAAGTGATACGTCTGCTCGTTTGCCCCTTATTAATTAAACAAATATATACATAAATATATTTTATGTATGATATCCTTCATTACATTTCTAATTTCTGTACATCTACCATGTTTGGCTCTGCATCGCCCTAAGGTCGACTGTTAAAAAATGCCTACGGCATTAAGTCCGCCTTTGTACATTTGTGCATAAAGTATAAATAAATAAATAAATTAGTAGTCAATTCTATCTATCTTCATAGTCACCATAGGTATATGGGAGAGCCCCATTTTATAAAATTTAGCCAAAAAACAAAATACTGAGCGAAGCTTGGTCATCTAAGTAGTATTATTAGCACTTAGAAGTCACAAAATACAATATTAGTTCAAGAACAAATTAACAAGCTGTTAAATTTATAACAAACTAGCTGAACCCCGCGGTGTTACCCACGGTACGATAATAACCGCGGGCAACGACACGGGGCGAAGCTAGTCTAAAAAAGTAGCCTAAGTTATATCATCAGCTACCTATCAGTGAAAGTCCCGTCAAAATCGGTCTAGGTCGTTCCAGAGATTAGCCGAAACAAACAGACAGACAAAATTTTAAAAAATGTTATTTTGGTATATGTACCGTGTAAACATACACATGCATTTAGTAAAAAGCGGTTATTTTAATATTTCAAACAGACTCTTCAAGTTTATTTATTTGTATAGATTATTATTTTAAATACATCCAAATTATAAAGTAATACACTTTCTAAGAACACACCCAACTACGTAAATCCTTTTGGTAACATTTATATACCCAATGTCACCCAGGTCATTATCACGATGTACCTCAGTTGTACCTACATTAAAATTACATTACATACATACCCCAGTACGCAGGGGGGACTCCAGAAGCCGCCGATGCGTTCCTGGAGCTCATCCTGATTGCCGAGGTAGACCACCGCGTGGTTTAGTGGGTAGACCGGTCCTCCTGGAGTCCCACACTCTCCTTTCATCTCCCTACGGAGGGTATGGTACGATAAGCATTCCCCGCGTAAAGAAAAAGTAATAAAAAGGTCATTATTACGAATCTATTTCCACCTTATTCATTACAATTTGTGCAATAGTTAAGACGCTTTAGCTTAACAAACAGACATACATCATAGACTGCCAAAACGATTACCCTTCCCTTTCGCAGTAGTCGGGTAAAAAAGGCCACCATTTCAGCCTTTGTTTTTTCCTATGAGTTTATCTTTAATTAGCTACTGTTTGCGTCAGTTCTATTCCGTACTTGAACATAACTTAATTAATGTGATAATAATGATACAGTGTTCTGAGAGGCTGTTTTTACAAGCTCTTTATTAACTTGCAATGTATGTATGTATGCTTGTATGTTCGGGTGGAATCTTGCAACTCAATTTTGAAGCAGATATCTTCAACCGATTTCGCTGAAATTTTGCAAGCATATGTATACAGCGTGACAATACAATATAGTAATGACATGGAGCTGATCTGATGCTGGAGCTGGAAGGTGGCCATAGGAACTCTGTAAAGAAACGTCGCAACATCATCGAGTTTGGACTCGTTTGATTCGTCTCGAGGCATTCCAGTAAAAGCTTGTCTTTAAAAAGTTTTTAAATTTAATTTATTTATACACAACGAGGTTTACCAATATATGGTTCTGATGGTAAACGAGGAACAGTTCTTTTTCTTTTTATGGAATAGGGGGCAAACGAGGAGACGTATCACCTGATGGTTTTTTTTAAACTATAGGGGGCAAACGAGCAGACGTATCCCCTGATGGTAAGCGATTATCGCTGCCCATGGACACCTGTAACACCAGAGAGAGAGGGAGACCAGGCGTCACAAGTGCGATGCCGGCCTTTGGGGGATGGGGATGGGGGAAGGGGTTTGGGTATGGGCCTCCGGTATCCTCACTCACTCGGCGAAACACAGCGCCAGCGCTGTTTCACACCTATTTTCTGTTGGGACGTGGTATCAATCCGATCGAGCCGGCCCATTTATGCCGAAGCGTGGCTCTCCCACGGACGACTTGGGTTAACACTTGTGTGATATACGAATTGT
The DNA here is from genome assembly GCA_949125395.1 of Diaphora mendica. NCBI lineage: Eukaryota > Metazoa > Arthropoda > Insecta > Lepidoptera > Erebidae > Diaphora > Diaphora mendica. Next base: position 3,395,461 of record OX421331.1, on the reverse strand, counting down.
TATTCTGAGTCCGGGTGTTCTTTGTGTCCATTTCTTGTGTTTTTAAAGTCCACTGCGATCTAGGACTACTTGCTTCTTGAAAAATGAATATTATATTGCTGCGATATGTCTTGTGTAATTTTTTTTCGAGTAAGTAGCAAACTACCCCTGTCATTCCCTAATGACAAAAAACCTGTTTACGTAATAAATTCAAATAAAAACGTCCAAATATACGAAATATGCGAATGTGAGCGCGCATCGTACGGAACCACCTGCGCGAGCAGATGTTCTGTCAGCGAGTTAAATAATAAGTTTGCTATTTGAACCCTAAAGCATGTTGAATTGCTTACACGATTTTACTTGCATTTTTGGCATTGATACTGTTTAACGTTCTTAACTGCTATTGTGGCAAAAAAACGACAGGGTTACCCATCCTGAAAAACTGTTAAGTCGAATTGTTCATCATACTGTTTAAAAGCTCTTTTGAGTTAGATTGTAATAAATTATAATAAGAATAATAACCGCCACATACGGCTGTCTAAACTCAAACTAGGAACAGCCTGTACTGTGCCAATCAGTCTCCTAATAAATATGGTAACTTATATGTTGCCAAGTATATCATAAGATTAATAAATTACAGAAGAAATAATCGTAATCTTCTTAAAATTATTTGTTTCTTGATAGAAATAGAACCTAAGGCCTCTCCTTCACATAGCGGTAGCAGTAAGAAGCCTAACAGAAAAAAACATAGAACTCAGGTTTTGAAGATATTTGTATAAAAATTACAAAATAAAAACCGACTTCAAGGTTCGACTCGATTTCTCTTGGATCAGATCTTAGTGTCCATATCATGGTACCACCGTTGGAATATCTCCTTTCCATTAAAAAAAGAATCATCAAAATCAGTTCATAAACGACGAAGTCATTAGCGAACACACATAAAAAAAACGGTCAAATTGGGAAACCTAGTAAATACTAACTTTTAAACTTTCGCGTTTCAAGATATAATTATTATTTTACCGGAATTAACGCGACAAATCAGAGGTATGTAATACCTTGAATAAGTGTTCGCGTTAATTCCCGTAAAATAATTATCGTTTAAAAAATGTTCTCTTCAAAATAGCTTTTAAAACATTCAAAGATGTAATAAATAACGAATTAATAATTAATCATAATCATGCAACAATCACTGTGTTATTTAACTTTTCAATCACGTTAGGCTTCTATTGGTCTAAAGAAGCGTGATAATAACTATCCTATATTGAAAACCCAGCAAAACATATATAATTAATCACAAATTTTACCAAAAAAAAAACCGACTTCAAGAACTGAACCAAATTGAAATGGGACCACATGGAAAGCACTAGCTTTCAAATAAAAAATAATCATCAAAATCGGTTCACCCAGTCGAAAGTTATGAGATAACAAACATAAAAAAAAAAACAGTCGAATTGATAACCAACTCCTTTTTGAAGTCGGTTAAAAAGGTAAAAATTGGTAAGAAGAAGGTTTTTTTTATGGGATAGCGGGCAAACGAACAGACGATACACCTGATGGTAAGCGATTACCGCCGCCCATCGACACACGCAACGCCAAAGGCGTCACAGGTGCGTTGCCGGCCTTTGGGGGATGGGGAGGGGGGAGATGGGGAAAGGGGTTTGGGTATGCGCCTCCGGTATGCTCACTCACTCGGTGAAACACAGCGCAAGCGCTGTTTCACACTGGTTTTCTGTGACGCCGTGGTATCACTCCGATCGAGCCGACCCATTCATGTCAGAGCGTGGCACGGAACAAACAACATGAACGATAACAAGGTCAATCGTGATCAACAACATGATATGAGAAACCTCCTTCTAGTATAGTCGGTATAAGTCGGTAAAACAGATAGACAGTACATCACAGATTGAGTAGATTTCAGCACAAACGGGCCGGCTCGACCGGGGCGATACTACCCTCGCACAGAAAATCAACGTAAAATGACAGCGTTCGTGCTGCCGTGTTTCGTTGGTGAGTGCGAGACCGGAGGCCCAAATAGACTAAAAGATGCAGAAGCATCACTAGGCCGCCATGGTGTGGGTCGCCATCCTGCATTGTCTGCATTTGCAATGAGTATGGTGACCACCACTCTTGGATTTTGCTTATGCTTTCCATCAGGCAGAGTAGAGTCATTTTGGCAGGCCCATACATAAAAAAACATTTTCACTCAAATATTACATATTTACTTATGTATACAAAATTTTATAAATATTATGTGCGACGTCATAGGATGACATAATTAGACATTTCTATTTGTAATTTTGTATCAGTTAACAAGCTAAAACAAGCATTCTGCATCTCATTCTACATATAACATTTTATATTTTCTTTCTCATTCTTACATTTCCATGAAGTGTCAAACTTACATAAATATGAAGTTGGTTATTTATACAGTAGGAGTATTCATTTTGTAATAACTTAGTATTCCCAAAGGCTAACATGGTTTATAGAAAAATTATACTGCAGGAAGAAATATGTAGTGTTATATTCTAACATGCCTATTTAGTTTTGCTGTAGAAGGTAAATGAATAGCTGATTAATTAATAAGCGTTTATATAATACCAGAAAAACATATATTTGTATGTTTTCTATTGTGACCCGCCTATGTCGCCATTTTGTTTTTCTAGAATAACTTTTATATTGCAATTTAGATTGTATCTTGTCATTGCTATTAATTGTAAAAAAATGTATTAAGAAAATTATAAAAACAAATTATTATCATCAACTGCCTATAATAATAGTCCACAGCTGAACATAATATATGCCTCTCTGTCACACTAATTAATTAAATGCTGTTCGTTCATCGCAGTTTTTCCATAATTTATGTCATTATTGTAATTATATTTTTAAGCCTTATAAAATATTGAAAAAAAATGGTTAGTAGGCAATATTAAGCTTGGTCAAACCTATGCTATGGTAACATACTGATATATTTCTAAATAAACTTGAGCCCCATAACCACATAAAATCTACAACACCCACCCTATTTACACTCTTATTCCATCTCCAATAGATAATTACTTTCGAAAATATGTAGTAAAAAAAACTTTCAAATTTTCAAAATCGGTTCACAATTGACAGCGTAACCAGTGTACATACATTTAAAAAAAAGCACCGTAGTACCGATGAAATTGAGAACCTCCTCCTTTTGGAAAAATAAAAGACATGTTCAAACTTAATGAGTATAGCTATTCTTTATAATTTTAATTATTTCAACAATTACTTACCCAGAGAAGAGATTTATTAAACATTTTGTCATCCACAATTTGCCACCGGTTTCACTAATGCCAACAATCAAAATAAAAGCAACCAAATCTTTACAATTTCACCCTCTTTAAACGAAATCGACCGAGAGCATCACATCATGAAGTACCCCACTTTAATGAGCCGCAAACCTCTGATTATCGTTTCGATATCGAACCAAGATCGCTGCGGGCGAAATGCGCCTATAATTTCGCCATTCTCGAACGCGTGCCGTTTTATTGACGTTTTATATATCGGTGATAAGCGAGTGATATGTTTTTAATTGATTGGGAATGATTAAAGGGTTAAATGGTGTTTACTGTTTATGGGTGGCTTCTGGCTATTGCTGTAAAATAATAATGGGTGATTGGTCATCGATAGTAATGGTGTGATGTCTACATTATTTATTATTTACTTTTTACCCGACTACGGCAAAGCCAAAGGAGGGTTATGATTTTGACAGGCTATGTATGTATGTATGTATGTTCATCTGTTCCCTCATAGCTCCTTAATTACTTATTAGAACTGGATAAATGATGTATCGTTAGAAGCGTCTTGATCGTCCGTCCGTTGTTAATGTGTTATGGTACGTAATGTGTGAATACGGCTTTTGAAACTTGTTTCATACTTTTCCAGCGTCGTTTTTTGTCGTAGTTGGGTTTTAGTTTTTACTTTTTATAGTTTGAATTGAAGATAGTAGAATCACGCTGATTTCAGTAGAAACCAGCCGGCTACGATCCTCTCATAGAAGACCGACCTAAAGTGGCAGCATTCATGCCATTTTTTTTTATAGTCAGCTGCCAAAATGACTCTGCCCTGCCTGATGGTAAGCATGAGCAGAATCCAAGAGTGGCGGTCACCATCCTCATTGCGAATAAGGACAATGCAGCATGGCGACTGACACTATGGCGACCTGATGAGATGCTTATTCACGCCCCGCTTAAAGGACCCGGGATCATAGTGGGAAGGAAACACGTATGCTGGTAGTGAGTTCCAGGTTTTCACCGCTCGGCACAGGAAGGAAAAACCGAAGCGATGAGTACGAGAACGTATGTCTACTACTCGAAGACGAAGGGAGAGGGAGGGACCAGTTGGAAGAGCTCTTCAGAACACTCTCCATGATAAAAGCGATAGAGGAAGGATAGAAATATGTTATATGTAAACAAATTAAACTAGAGAAAATTTCCTACAATTTATGTTATCACCTTTTTATTGTAAAACCGATCGTTACAGCGTACGAGATCGCAAAGTCCACTCCGATATGGGTTTTGGCCAAATAACTAATTACGCGAACGGCAAAGACACGAAGTGGCAAAGTGAAAATACGAAAAGAGTACGTTAAAATCTATAAAATCACCAATTGTCAAAACTCCCGGAAACCTTTCCAGGTAAACCCGTTTTGGAACACCAAATGACTATACTATTTCGTTACTGAGTGCGAGACGGAAGGCGGAATTATGCAGAAGCATCTCAATAGGGCGCCATAGTGTGGGTCACCATGCTGCATTGTTGGCATTTATGCAGCCTACAGCCTTCCTTGACATATGATCTATCTATTTTCAAAACTTCCGGAAAACTTTCCAGGTAAACCCGTTTTGGACCACCAAATGACTGTACTATTTCGTTACTGAGTGCGAGACGGAAGGCGGAATTATGCAGAAGCATCTCAATAGGGCGCCATAGTGTGGGTCACCATGCTGCACTGTTGGCATTTATGCAGCCTACAGTCTTCCTTGACATATGATCTATCTAGCGGTGGAAAAAAATCAAATCTGACCAGTTGTTTCTAAGATTAGCACGTTCAAACAAACACTTCAGCTTTATTGTTAGTATAGATTTAAAAACAGTACTAGAATGGCCAAAATTCTAAATAATACTGAAAAAATACAAGATGTTCTCGTTATAGGCTATTTTGCTAAATGAATATTATTATAATCGATAATAAATATCGTCTATATTAATCATACTGGTTATAGCAATATTATTAATGAATGCCGCTTCATTTAAACGTATGGTGTTAGTATTAAAGATTTTGAGACGTTCATTAATGAGTTTATTTTAATTTGAGGCAGATGCATTTCTAAGCTGCGTTTGAACATGCAAGTGTAGTGGAGCTGGTAGCTTGTTTCATGGAGCTATTAGATACAAAATTCTGCATTAAAAATTGTGAATATTACTTTTTAATTACGATCGCTTCCGCTGATCAGGAAAGATAGTTTTAATGTAGTAAAGAAAAACAAATTCAGTTGCAAAAATGTAAAGTCAATAATTTTTATTTTTATCTTTCAATCTTCGTTGTTCAACGTAAAACTAGTAACACAGGTAGATAGTAGATAAGACTTATAATATTTTTACGCTCAAATTATTTTACTGCGTATAATGTATTAATTCGTAATATGACTGAATATTTTATTAGGAAAGAAAACGAGACTTTTTTTTAAACACTAATGTAGGTACTAATAATCAATTATGTTTACACTGGCGTATCCTCAAAGTAAGATGTAGGTTATAATGGAATATAATTAACTAGCTGTGCCTCGCGATGTTACTCGCGGGTTGTTGTTGTACCCCCGCGTTGTAAAGACAACTTAGGAATTAGTCTTGTATTGCGGAGGACTTTACAAACATACATTAAACAAATACAAAAACGCCATGACTCAAAACAACAATTCGTGGATCACACAAAGTTTTGTCGCATGTGGGGTTTGAATCAACAACACTCTGCTCAGTAGAAAGCGGCGTCCGCTAAAACTAATTAGCTAACCAGTGTTGCAATTTACTTGCAAACTTATTCTTTTTAAACTAAATAATATTTAGTGTTATTATATGTGTTATTAGTGTGTTATGGAATACATGTCTTATGAATGAACTATCACGATTTATATTACTAAGCAGGTATGAAATACGGATACTCTTGGGCTGCAGCTGAAAATCAGCGCTAATGCATTGCGTTAAGCATTATGCTGAGCTGTGGTCCGTTATGGTGTAGATGTAATTTTATTGTATTATATTTCAAATAGAATGTGCCAGTTAAAATATTTTTCTTTCTTTCTATAAATATTACCGGTTAACACTAAACGAGGCATATTTATGGCATGGCTGCGCTTGCGCACGTGACTGTCATGCAGAGTGTCGTAATTAGATCAAAGGTTACCGCCGTGAACTTAACCAGTTATGATAAGAATTTTTATTTTTACCATAAAAGTTATTTATGTTATCGTAATTAATGATATATTTACCTTTAATCATTATCTGTTAGAGGCGGTATATTTCTAAAGGCATGCCTACATCCCTACACCTAACGGACGTCAAATCGACTTAATATTGACAGCCCTCAAATGTCAAATAATAATAATATATAACCTCACACACGACTGTCTAGGCAGAACCTATACGATGGTAAACAGGTTGCTAATAATCATAATCCAAATGTTTTCTAAATACAATGTGTATAAATCCTTCCTTCTCCTCGACTTTGAATGTCTTGCAGAAGGAGCATCTTTGCAACATAATCTTTTATCTTTTGTGCGAGGGTATTACTTACCACCCCGGTCGATTCGGCCCGTTCGTGCTGAAATCAGCGTGGTGTACCTTTAAATTTTATAATACAACACATTATAATCATTATCCTTGTAAGAAGCAGTGGGCCAGTAACAAAGACAATGGACCTTTTTTTTTACATCACCAATGACTACAAACAATTATAGCCAAACAATTAATGATAAAGTACTAATTTGGTTGTCAATATGCAAATTTTTTTTTGATGTGTCTATTATATACGGACATTAATTGTCAGGAGTTGCTATATAAAAACGGCTATAATTGTCTTCTGACAAGTTAATGGGTATTTTGTCATTTAAATTAATACTACGGTATATTTAGATAGTATAGTAAAACTAGTTGCGTCCCGCGATGTTACCCGTGGCTGTTAGAGTACCTTGCTGTTTTCACGGGAATACTACAATTTACCGAATAACAAGTAAAAATTATTAAAAATAAAAAACCCGACTGCGTCAATATTTAACAACAAAAACACACTCGATGTATTTTGAAAACAATTTTTTATATTACTTTTTGGCGCCAGAATTCGTTTTTTTTTTAATTTTGATGTACCTAGTGCCACTCTCACGACTAAGACGAATCTATTGACACCACTCACATAAAAATACGACAAGCCGTTTAGGCTCTAGGGCGTGCCAAAGAAATATACATACATACACTCGAAAAACATAACCCTCCTTTCGCAGTCGGGTAAAAACAGCCTATCTGCTATTCCTTACTATAATCTATCTCTGTGATTTATTTCATCTAGATCCATTTAACCGTTTTTGCGTGAAAGCGAAACAAATATCCATCCATACAAACATTCGCATTTACAATATTAAGTAGGATATTAATATGGAAATAAAGTCCCTATGCGTCGACGAATTAAATCGTTCACCATCTTGTATGTATCATATCACCGTATTATCCGACATATACGTGGACGAAGCCGTTGACAAAAGCTAGTGCTACATGAAGCAGTTTATTAATTTGAGTACATTTTTTAAATTCTGTATACTTTTTTCCTTAGTGGTAGGTTTTAATATTAGTATTGATAAGCATCAAATATGCTATTGTTTATATAAATATTATTATACTGGCTCACTGTACGTATTGGGCAAACGTGTAGTGAGCAACTGATTAATTAATTAAATAAAAATAAATAAAATAATTCTATAACCGGTAACGTAGAAAGCTTCTTTCCTTACTTTGTCATCACAGAGCACAAAGAATCGAATATAGGGTAAACCATTCCTATCAAAACCTCATAGACACTCCTCATTAAAACAAGAAATGTGCACATAGTGTAAACTGCCGTTTCCTATATGTAGCAAAAAGCCTTAATCTGTGGTAATTACACCATTCATAGAGTGTCAATTCAATAAAAATATCAGCAATTGTATTGTGAAACATACGGGTCTTTATTCCCTTCCTGCGCGTCGAAGACCCCGTCTTTGAATACATTTTTGTTAATTAAAGCTCCCATAGTTGTAGTTCAAATGCCATTAAAGCTAAGCTTTTAAAAGGCAGAGCTTTCAAATCAAACATAAATGTAATAATACGTGAGTAAAATTAAAAAAAAAGGAAATACATTAAATACTAACATGTATATTGTATCTATCTTTAATTTAGGCGATACTTTCTCCTGAGAAAGTAAGTTTAAGCCGTTTCCTAAAAAAATAGTAAAGAAATATAAAAATAATTGCATATAATAATAGTTTTCTATTTCTGGTAGACGTGAGTTGAGTGAAGCCGAGGATCGAACCAAGTGGCGCGCAATTGGAGTGGCCTATGTCCAGCAGTGGACTGCGATAGGCTGATGATGATGTGAGTTGAGTGAGCGGACGAAAATATTACACCATCGAATCAAATGGGATAAAGATGTGCGTATTTTGGTCAACATCATTAACTGATTTACATATTTCTTTACGAAACAGATTCCATTCAACATGAAAAAACTCCACACTATTTTGAGAAACCATTGCAATTTAACTATTCAAATTATTTTAACCAGCTTAATGTTTTGGTGTAACGATGACATGATATAAATGTGATCTCTAATAGACCAAAGCTAATTACAGTTTCCAATCGTTAATATTGAATGATGACATGACAAAATTCTCTCCCTGGTCCTCTGCGGCACTTGTTTATATTGTTTAGCGTACGTTGTCATAATATGTCAAAAAATAAAATTTAATAATTTGAGTATTACTAACAAAAATTACCTACAAATTTTAACAAAAAAAAAAACGACTTCAATCTGGACCAAATTTAAATGGAACTATTCGGGAAGCACCAGCTTTCAAATAAATAAGACTTATCAAAATCGGTTCACCCAGTCAAAAGTTATGAGTTAAGCAACTTAAAAAAAAAAATAGTTGAATTGAGAACCTTCTCCTTTTTTTGAAGTCTGTTAAAAATATACATTAATTAATGTGGATTAATTTTAAGTTATTGTTAAGATGTTATTGCAAATATGTTCTTTTTTTCCAAATACTTTGTAGAGTAAAATTATTAAATAAATTAGATTTTAAACTAAAATTATTTGTCAATAACCCAACGGGTAAAAAAATCAAAAGAAGACTATTAATTAAGTAATGTATTGTTCATTTAATAAAAATGCTCCTCAAAGCGTTCCCGCGCACAACATCTCACCGTATATTTCTGCATATCGAAAGAAATTATCACAAATACAATGGCGTTACTTGAATGTAATATACTCTCATACTTGTCACCCGTCATCATTATTATAAGAATATGCTCTCGCAAACTGTTATAATCGTGAAAAACTTATATTACCATTTTTATGCAAAGTCTTAGGTTTTTCAGCGGATTTGCTCTCGTATAACGTCAATTCTCTCGGGAAAAGTATCTATTTCCTACTCTACTAGTAATAACCGATGTCTTTTTCTGCTTTTTGAGCAGATGGTACCTACAGACCTTAAAATATAGCTTGACATCTGTGACAGATGTCTCTGAAACCGACGAAGTTACTTTGAACAAGCGATTTTAATTTGTTTCCATTCTTAACGTGCCAGTTTTATCACTAATGAAGTGCAATATATTGTAATGAAAATTAACTCCTAAAATGTACCTCCTAAGTTCTAAAATGGCACAACTGTCACAGAAATCAATCTATATTTTAAGGACTTTACTCAGTCACCAGGTCGTACAAACACAAGAGCTTTCTTGTTTTTTGAGTACCCCCTTGCCCCCTTTTAAAGAGAGTTAGAAGGGGGTTTCGGTAACATACCGCACTATGTGGTAATAATACTACCATCATAAACTATGTAGAGCGTACAGTAACCAGACAGTCGGCCCATTAAAGCCGAAACATGGCTATATCAGGGTAATGATATAGCCATGTAGGTAGGTAGTAGAGCCACGCTGAATTCAGCATGAATGGGCCGGCTCGACCGGGGCGGTACTACCCTCGCACAGAAAATCAACGTAAAATGACAGCGTTCGTGCTGTCGTGTTTCGTTGGTGTGTGCAAGACCGGAGGCCCATTAGTCTATGGTGACCGCCACTCTTGGATTCTGCTTATGCATTCCATCAGGCAGAGTAGAGTCATTTTGGCGGGCCATACATAAAAAAAAAAAAAAAATTACTTAGAAGACGAACTATATATGTACGTACCTGTTTATACTTATGTTGCTCCTAAACAAACCGCACTTCACATGGTTTAACAACAAATGACTATGAATGTACGAAATCAGAAGCAGATAAAGAAAGTGGTAACTGCTGACAATTGTCACGACACATATGACTTTACTCAATCATAGAATCACATGTACACATGCAAAGTAAATTCCTTTCTAGTGATTGATTGGATTTCTTCCATTCAACACATAATATATACGGAATAAATAAATATGATTATAACGTTAAGAAATTTATTTATTTTTTCAATGAGTTTTTGTAGCATTATAATTAACTATCTTTTGCACGGGGCTTCGCTCACGCAGATTTGCATCCCCTGATTTACCCCCTTGAGGTGTCATTTCCGAAATTCATTTCTTGGTGCTCACTTACGTTATACAGGGTGTCCCAAAATTCAACGATAAGCGGGCGCCTAAAGGTAGACCTGCTAATGAGTACATAAGGAAAAAAAATAAAAAAAATATACCTAGTTTTTTTTTTAGTTACAAGAAAAAAATTGAATTTCTTTGAAAATTTATACCTTTCATGATATAGACCATGAGTCAAAGTACACTAAGAGTAAAAATATTTCATAATTTTAGGGAAAAAAATTATTTTGAACGTTTTTTGTGTAAAAACTGCGGGCAATTTGATGTTTTTAAGAGTTGTGGTGAATAGTAGCACTATTTAGGTATAAGACAAAAAAAATCTTAAGCATAGAAATTCTAAATTTTTCTTGTAACTAAAAAAAAAACTAGGTATATATTTTTTATTTTTTTTCCTTATGTACTCATGAGCAGGTCTACCTTTTGGCGCCCGCTTATCATTGAATTTTGGGACACCTGGTATAAAGAATCTACATGCAAAATTTCAGGATTCTAGCTTCAGCGGTTTGGGCTGTGCGTTGATCTCTGGGTATGTCAGTCAGTCAGTCACCTTTTTCTTTTATATACATATATAGATAATGCTTCTAACAAAAGGCGCAATCGGTACAGGCCAAGGTATTAAAAAAATGCGTCCTACCCGTAATGTAATACGGAGCCGACATGTCACTCACCATTGGACTGATCCACAAATTTAGAGTAGTTCAGCGTGTGATGAAGCGTGTACTGCTGGGTTTTTCTCTATCTGAAAAAAGGTTGTTCGGCAGAGAACTAAAGCAACCGACATCGCACAGAGAATCAGTACACTGAAGTGGCAGTGCGACGGTCATGTCTCGGGAGCTGAAATGTGCTAGAATGGAGACCGTGATTAGGCAAACGTCGTGTAGGCACCCTATGGTACGAAGAACCGACGAACCGACGATTTGAACTGGCTGACAGCGGATGATTACGGATAGATAGATAGATAGAAAACTCTTTATTTGTACACCGTTTTACATATTTACAAGAGAGTACATAAGATGACCAATATTTAATGTAATGTACAAAGGGCGGCCTTATTGCCAAAAGCAATCTCTTCCAGGCAACCTTAGGATGGATCAAAATGTATCGGAGAGACAGTAGCAGTTGACGGTGCAATTAATTTTAAGAATTATTTAAGTTGTTATGAATATAATCGGGCACATATACATATATCCTCATATATCCACTTATTAAACACACATACATACATATACATACAACATATATATATGTCGGAGACACAAGAATAAACGAGAACATGAATGACAGACACAGCCAATCCGGACCAGAGCCAAACACTAATCACCACCAAACGGACACGAATTAACTTAAACACCATCAGCAACCCCCCATGAGGGGATTGGGGCAACGCTCACCCCTCCGCGATGCCCTGTGGAATTCGCCACCTAGGCTAGTAATTCCCCCACTGATAAATATCGCCTCATACACACAATATAAAACACAGAGATACAATAAATCGCAAATAAAATAATAGATATGGTCGTCGCGAGATCTGAAGGGAACTGTGTCCTGTTGCCGATCGTGCCGCTTTATATAGAGTGTTCCGTAGTGTTCGATAGTGGCAAATGTTTGTATCACTTTTATTATTTGGATACCCTCACTCCGACACGGCCGTCCTGACGTATTACACGTCCTCGTGTGATGTTGAAGGCATCATCATCATTATCCGCAGAAAAGAAAGAGATTTTTGTGTTGTTCGGCCACTCCTGACCAAGGACATTGGGTACATTATTACATTTTATCTTCTGTGGAACAACTTCATTTAGGACATTCTCATAAAATAGGCTTTTCGTTAGCAAATCTGAATGCTAATAGACTTCTCGCTACATACTAAATTAATAACACCAGTAAGTAGTATCGCAACAGTCACCTCACCGTTTATCGCGTTACACATTTTTGGATTATTATTATTAACGATATCTACATGGCCTTTTATTCTACCAATTTCACTTTTCAATGGCCACCTCGCCTTTCAGTGGCCACCTCGCCTTTCAGTGGCCACCTCGCCTTTCGCAAAACTTAACTAAACTTTAACAACCACCACGCTGATAGGATATCTCATATCTCATTATAGAGACTACTCGCCACACAATTACAACTCAATTTCATTCCATTGCATCAGCATTAATTAACCCTTGATTATCATCATCAACATCAATAGGGACTTGATCTACAGGGATTTTTCTCACTATTATCAATGCCAGACAAATCTACCTCCTCGGGTATATCACTTAAAGGAAACTCTCGTATACAAACGCAAGCGCATTTGTAGATTCTGTTACTAGTTAAAGATTTCAAAGTATAACGATCGCCATCGAGCAACTCTACAATTTTAAACGGTCCTTTATATTTAGGATTTAACTTTGTCACCGAGATTAAACTTTACTAATTTACCCTTTTTCCTATAAAATGTCACATAAGTGTACACACAGTATCACTCTCACTCGGCCTTATCTGACCTGACTGTCTATTCTGTCTTAATAAAACAGTACACTACTGAACAGCAAAAGGAAACAGTAACGTCGTTATTAAAATTAAAATAACAAAATAAGAAATTTGATAATTGACTACCGCTGCAAATTCTCAAAGCAATCCAAATAAATAGTATCGTAGGTCATCCCTGTGACCACCACAAGTGTAATAGTTAGTTATCCCTTGTGACTCCCACACGTGTATCTGCCAACTACATAGACATGCCAGCCGCAATCACCCGCTGCTGCTGAGATAGTTGACACCAAATAGAAGGCCGACCAGCAGATATAGTGTTAACCATATTTGTGGGTATATATACCCTCTACGAAATTCATAGAATGATTTCTCTTTACTGAAATCAGTAACATTCTATCACAAAATAAAAAAACGGTAATTATAATTCAAGTCACAACTATCATAAAGTGGTAAAAATAATAATCTAAAAAATGTTAACAGCCACAATTAAAGATGAACCCGCTTCAAATTAAAAATCACATCAAATAAGAAATAAATTTAAAAATCGAAAACAAACAGCATGTGCAAAACCGGCAGCACAATCCCAGGCAGCTCCATTTCTGACATATTTCTGCTATGGTATAATACTACACTCTAAATTTCCTAAATCGACTACCTTTGTACCGATGCCACCAATAGAAACGACCTTATTATTTTTAAGAACAAGATTCTTTTCGAAAATTGCTGCTTAAAACCCTAATGCAAGCAGATCTCTTCCATAATTATGTCGTTTGAAATACAGTAATCGTGTACTACATGAAACAATAACCGCAATGAATAAATCTGAATTAAAACTGTACATAGAATTTCGATGTCACAATAAGTGCGGGCATTACCTACCCTCAATAATGTTACTGCACAATATTGTCGTTTGCCTAGAAATTCATCTGACAGAACTTGTCTTATTGAAGAGCACTCAAACAAAATAAAAATAGTACGACTCACCGGATTGTTGGAGTTGTCCGTACATACCGGTTACTTCCCAGTAATCGATGCTTTGTATACTACCACCGCACGCTGCCGCTGTTGTAGGCCGCACGCAGTCTCACAAACCGTTCGTACGCGAAAAGGCTACACCGACACTTTGACACTATGTGAGCGTTCTCGCTTACAAAAATTTAACAAATGACACCTCGTACGATTTTCAAGCGGAGGGTAGTTCGACCGCTCGCCGCGACTGACGATCCGTTACACTCTCAAACGTTGTGGGCAAATGAGATTCAGATCGCACTTCTGATGTCGGAGACACAAGAATAAACGAGAACATGAATGACAGACACAGCCAATCCGGACCAGAGCCAAACACTAATCACTACCAAACGGACACGAATTAACTTAAACACCATCAGCAACCCCCCATGAGGGGATTGGGGCAACGCTCACCCCTCCGCGATGCCCTGTGGAATTCGCCACCTACGCTAGTAATTCCCCCACTGATAAATATCGCCTCATACACACAATATAAAACACAGAGATACAATAAATCGCAAATCAATAATAGATATGGTCGTCGCGAGATCTGAAGGGAACTGTGTCCTGTTGCCGATCGCGCCGCTTTATATAGAGTGTTCCGTAGTGTTCGATAGTGGCAAATGTTTGTATCACTTTTATTATTTGGATACCCTCACTCCGACATATATATATATATACAATAATAAATACACATATATACATACACATATGTAATATACACTAATTACCACAATCATTTAATTATATCATATATGAAAATGAAAAACCTTTACGTCACACCCTCATTCGCGACTGCATAAGTTATGACGTGACTGAACCAGTTACGACCTATAAAATTCTTGAACCATTGTCTTAAAACTATTTACTGTTTTCGCTTTTTTGATATTTATCGGCAACGTATACCACAAGCGTACAGCTTCAACCGTAAATGACTGGCTATAGAATTTTGTGGAATGCAGAGGAATCTCCAGTCTCAAGTTCTCAGATGACCTTAGACATTTGTCATGTGTGTCACTAAGGAACTTGAATAGTTCTTTGAGATAGCGGGGGGCTTTGGGATTAAACAAGATGTTATAAAGTAAAACAAGGATATGAGTATTCCGGCGAGAGCGAATAGGAACCCACTTGAGCATTTGACGGAATTCAGAGACGTGATCATATTTTCGTAGTCCAAATACAAATCGTATACAAAGATTTTGAAGTCGCTCAAGCCTATCAAGTTGTGCTTCGGTGAGATTCAGATAGCTGACATCAGCATAGTCGAGAATTGGGAGGAGAAGACCTTGATGGACCACCCAAGACCGAGATAGTTGGCGTTCCTTGGGGTAGACCTTCGTTCAGCAGAGTTCACTGCTGAACATAGGCCTCTCCTAAGGAGCACCACAGAGCCATGACTATTGCCTTTTACATCCAGTCGCCGCTTGCCCTTTTAAGCAAGTTAATCCTCCATTTAGGAAGGGCAACCATCACTACGTTTGCGAAGACGAAGAATATGGAATAACAAATTCAAACACATTTTGATCTTCTAACAACAATTGGGCCATGCTTCGGGACATACATACAGTGATACCGTATCTTAACAGGACACCGGTATTCAGTTATCCTTTCTTTCGTTCCTTTTCACTGAATCAATGAGGTTTTCAGAACCCAAAGCCTTTTACTACAGATTCAGGGTGAGCTGACACTCAAAGGCAAAAACGCATTTCTGTTTCTTGTGTTGCATTTATCTACAGACATTAACCATTAGATGACCTGTCTTATCAATACCCCTTTTTAAGGTTGATACCCAAAAAGTAAAACCGGACCTTATTATTAAGACTCCGCTGTCCATCCATCTGTCACCAGGCTGTATCTCTTGAACCGTGAAAGTTAGACAGTTGAAACTTTCACAGATTTTGTATTTGTCTTGCCACTATAACAACAAATATTTAAAAATACAATAAAATACTTATGGAAGAGGCACCCATTCAACAAACAACAATCTTTTGCTTGTTTTTGCTCTATATTGATAACAGGAACAATAAAACTGCATTCAAAAACTATTATTTAAGAACCACAAGCAGGAACAAAAAAAGACCACACAAATTCTCGTCACCTAGAAACATACCCTTTTAAGTACAGCTTACACTTAGACACTAATTATCGCCCATAAGTTACAATTAAGCCATACTATTGAACAATGAAAATGGCAACTATTATTACGGCTTCATCAAAATTGGTTGAGACAAAGTATAGGGTATTAATTACTACATAATTATGCTATAGGTGTTATGGGTAAATGGAGACCTTTTGGTTGGCAACACTTAATGTCAAATGATTATATTGAGCTATTAATGTTGCCATACTCATAAAGATTTAACGGCTTTAACTACTGAGTTCTATGACTAAATGTAGTCCAACATTGTAATTTTTACTACCATGACTTAAATAAATAGTTTAATCTGACTAATTTATACCTACTTGATCAGGATAAGGAAGTGCTCTTAGGGAAAGTAGAATAACTGTCTTTTACTCTTTATTATAACAATAGTAATAAAGTCACACCTCGCATATGACTTACTTGACTTAAGGTCTTATGTCCCCTAGATGGGGCAAGAGGCGTCTACGGTGAATCGCCATCCCGTTCTGTCTTGAGCGTCTCCCTTGGTTTCGCTTCGCTTCGTTGATGATAGTCCGCCACCAGGTTTGTTTTGGACGGCCACGCTTGCGTTTTCCTTTTATATTCCAGTCTAGGGCTTGCCTCGGGATATGGTTGGAATCTCTTCGGGGGGTGAGCCTATCCAGCTCAATTTGCGCCGTTTGATCTGTTGGGCGATTGGGACTTCGTCGCAGCGTTCCCACAAGTGAATGTTGGATATTCTCTTGGGCCAGAATATACCGAGTATATGGCGATGGCATCGGTTCACGAACACCTGAAGTTGATGCGATAACTTTAGTGATCTTCCGCGTTTCGCACCCGTATACAATACGGTCTTCACATTGGACCGTAATATTTTGCTTGACTCTCCGTGTCAGTTTCCATGATTGCCAAACTGGTTGTACCTGCGCAAATTGATAAAAAATGTGTGGTACTGGTACTACTTATAATTGTTACATCCATAATTGTACTACATTTTATGCAATAAATTGTTCTCATCTTATCCTCACACCTCGCATATACGGCCGCCTATCTAAACTAGATATATATATAACCTGTATTGTCGTAACCAGATAGCTGCTAAAGATACTTATATCCTACGCAACACACACTGAATAGCTATTTATCAAATATGGGAATATCAACCCAGATTTCTGGCTTAGCAGTTAAGATCAGCTCATCATAAAGGCCCAACCGTCAAATTGCGACTTCCTCCATGAGATTTGATAATGGGGAGTTTTATAAAAGGTTATCTAGTAAGCTTGTACGTAAGTTAATAGTTGTAGGTAAGCTAAGTTCCTTTTTAGGGTTCCGTAGACAAATGGTAAAAAATGGAACCATCCGTATTTCGCAGTCACTTTTTTCCGAAACTATAAGAAGTATAATGTTGAAACTTGTTAAGTAGATGTATTCTGTAAACTGCATTAAGATTTTCACACAAAAATAGAAAAAAACAATACTTAGAACTGAAATTAAAAAAAAAAATATCACTAATCCCGTACATACGTACGGTATCTATGGATAGATCTTCAAAAAAGAAATTGATATATTTTTTATTTTTTATGAACTATATAGTTTGCGCGAGAGACACTTCCAAAGTGGTGAAATGTGCCCCCCCCTGTAACTTCTAAAATAAGAGAATGATTTAACTAAAAAAATATATGATGTACATTACTATGCAAACTTCCACCGAAAATTGCTTTGAACGAGATCTAGTAAGTAGTTTTTTTTTAATACGTCATAAATCGAAAATCGCAATATACCTTTCATTCAATCAACACAAATAGGTATAAAAATAAAACAAAAAATTATATTATGTTACTTGCTGCTACGGAACTCTTCATGGGCGAGTCCAACTCGCACTTGGCCGCTTTTTAACCGACTTCAAAAAAAGGAGGAGGTTCTCAATTCGACTGTATTTTTTTAGTTCTGACATAAATCATGGTCATCCAAAAGAAAACCATATAAGTCTTCAATTTGCATTAAGTATGTGCGCGACAAATTAACGAATAACTCAATATTCTCGTATGGGCCCATTGCAATTTGGTCGTTCTTGAAGTCGGTTGTTTTTTGTTAAAATTTTGTATTATTTTGTGTAATTTTGGGGGCAAACGAGCCGTCAGGACACTCGCCGCAACGCCAGCAAGTGCATCTTTTAAAGTCTTTTAGTAAAAGTTACGACACCGTATCATTTACTCTTTTAGCTAAGTTCAATGCACGTGGAGGTGAAACTCAAACCCGAAACCATCTATCTCCAAGACTAAGACTCAACCTCAACGAATTTAATCTAATAATTTTTGAAGATAATAAAAGAAATAAAAGTTTCGCACCTACAGGCGCGTCTAAAGCTTCAAGATGAAAACTGCCGTGTAACGGACTTATACGCCTATTACCTGTTAATTGTTTCACGCGTAATCTTACTTACACGTTTATTGCTGAATACAATAGAAAACTATCCATGTATGTTAATAAAAGCGTATAAAATAAAAATAATAAAAAATGGCAAATTCGTATCGGTAGTAGTGAGTTGGTTCCGTACATCTTTTTTTTTAATACCACTCACACGCCGTCTTCTTTAACTGCTGTATACTAGGATTACACTCGGAAAGTCACAGGAAAAATTATCTGTCTTGGAACCCGCAACGAAATTAATTAGAAGAAAACTGGAGGAGTTGGAAATACAATACATCCATTTAATAATCCGTACATCTATCAAAATCTGCAAAGAATGATCCTAACGCCAGTATTTGCATAAAACAATTAATAATCTTAAAAGATTAGTTCACTGGGTTTGGCACCAAACACTAATATTGTAAACTAATATAAATTCATAAAATAACTAAATCACATACAGATAGATTGTAGGAGGATAAGAGTAAGAAAAAAAAGAGATTTGTAATTATAACAATACTTTTATGTAAATAATGAAAGACAATAAAATACCTTTTCTGAAAGACAGTAAAATACCCTTTCTGAAAGACAGCACAATACCTTTTCTAAAAGACAGTAAAATACCTTTTCTGAAAGACAGTAAAATCGATACTAATCGCACGTCAAAAGCCTAAATTATATTCAACTTACGTAATCGCATGTACACTGCACTTACAAAAAAAGTTATGATACTTTCAAGAGGATCTTTATGAATCACATGCTTATTAATATGTTTTTCTTTCCATTTTTTTAATTATATATTTCTTGTGTTCGTCTATTCATGTCCTTGAAAACGTAATCAAGTTTTTCGAAAACTTTATCGTACTTTCAAAAATTAACTCTCAAACAACGACAACTTTGCAATGCTAAAAACTCTCAACAGCAAAATATATTATATGATTAAGAAAAAAGTTAGTATCGTTGTAGAACTGTATATAAATGGTTTTCTTATTTACTTAAGGAACTCTAGTTAAGCACAGTTCCAGTATATCAACCATTAATGAAGATTATTACCGCCATTGTATGCTGATCTCACGCCTCCATAAATAACTTTTTATATTGGCACGATCTTAATATCTGAGATAAACTGCCGGTCACTATAATAGTGTATGATTCAATTGATGGCACATTCTCCATGTTAGTAAGGAATGGTGTGATTAAATATCTATCTAGATTTTTCTTTCTTTTACCGTTCTAATGTCATTCTCTCGCATATGTGACTGAACGGTTAACAGGGGTGTTAAGCTTCAGTATTTTGGTAATTATAATTTTGCCTACTGAAGGATTTTGTTAGAAAACTGATTGGTTAAATACACTTAATACAATACTTTATACTTTAAAGTAGGATGCCTGTCACTCGAATTGGATATTGTTATAAGTGTGAGCAGGGGGATATATAGGGGGAACTAAATAAATCAATTGTATTAGTAACCTATAGCACATATCTCCACACTGTGTATAGTTTTAAAGTAAATTTACCCTTTTATTCACAAATAGCTAGAATAACACATCCAATGAAGATCATAGCCTCATACTTATTGCCTATTAAAAAAATGCCATATTATAAGCAGAGTCAAGATAGAGATAATGGCTCAGTTTTGCAAATTTATGTTGTATATGCATGGATGATTTTATTTTATCTTTGCGCAAGGCGGTTGGCCGGAGCTGGATGTGAGAAGCTGAGGATAGAATTAAGTGACGTGCAACTAGAGAGGCCTTTGTCCAGCAGTGAACTGCGATATTCTGATGATTAGGCTATCTTTCACGGCAGCGCGACGCGCTACGGAGCGTGCTCTATGGGGCAGAAAGGGAACATCGGGATTCCCACTCAGGAGAGAATCATCTGCAAGTACTGCAAGTCGTAGGTTGTTGGCCCGAGGTACTTCGGGGTTTTAGGGATTTCTTTTGTAGATTACATCTGATTCAACGGCTACTAGTTTTGGAGACGGCTTGTGGTTTTGGTTAGTTGGAGTTTGACATTACCACCAAAAAAAAGGATTAACCGAGTAGCTAAGAAGCCAGAGTATGGTAGGTAGTAGAGTCACGCTGATTTCAGCACGAACGGGCCGGCTCGACCGGGAAGGTACTACCCTCGCACAGAAAATCAACGTAAAATGACAGCGTTCGTGCTGTCGTGTTTCGTTGGTGAGTACGAGACCGGAGGCCCAAATTGTCTAGTCAACAAGTTCCATACTTGTTGACTAGACTAAAAGATGCGGAAGCATCACTAGGCCGCCATGGTGTGGGTCGCCATACTGCATTGTCTGCATTCGCAGTGAGTATGGAGACCACCACTCTTGGATTCTGCTTATGCTTTCCATCAAGCAGAGTTGAGTAATTTTGGCGGGCCATACATAGAAAAAAAAAAGCCAAGTTGACAAGTCAGTGATTAGTGGGCGACTGGGATCCAGTGATTATACTCACTCGATGACAACACAACACCATTTAACACCGGTTTTATCTAAGGTCGTAGTATAAAACTAGTTGAGTCATGATAGAGTCAAGTGTGTTCCAACACATACAACAAACATACTTGCATAGTCCAACGTTGCGCCCGCGCACCGTATCGTCTATAACAGTTGTATGAATAATTGTTTACTTAAATGAATTCATTTTCTGCAATTTTCTCCGTGCACAGACTGGACCCGTTACGCTGTTGCCCCCGTTAGTATCATTGCACATTGCACTGAGCTTCATACTGATGAAGATTTTACACTGCACAATGTCTTTTGGCAGCTGTACATTGCGTTTTATGTATGTAAGTGTCGCCGCACACGGGCCACTTGTGGCCGGTCGCGGCCGGTCGCCACTTGTGGCCGGTGGTCGACACATAAAATGTATGAAATTGACAGGATATATGCCGGTGGCGGCGTTTTGTGGTTGTGGCCGGTGGCCCGTGTGCGGCGACCCTTAGACTCAATGTAGAAATTCTTATTTGGAGATCGATTGATTGTATTTAATTTATACTCTCTTATTTATTCTATCGGCAAATGATGAAACTTGTTGTAATACATTCTAGAATTAAAATCGCTAACTTATTCCACTACAATAAGTACAAGTGAGCTTAATTCTAGAATCTAGGTATTTATTTATTGGGAGGTGTACATTGCCTGTTTTGTAGGATAGTTGAAATCCAAATGTACCTTCTTGCAGATTTAAAGTGAAGTCTATTAGTAGCGTTTCTTGCGATCTATATTTAAATTATGAATATGTCCATTGTTATCGCTAGGTAAGACAAAAATTTGGAACCCAAACATTTATTATCAACCTACTGCAAATTAAGTTTGGCAACATGTCCGAACTGGTGAAGGTCGCGGGAATTCGTTGAATGCGGCAACGCAGGACCAGTTGCTGTGGTTGTTTACCTAGACCACAGTTAAAAATTCATACCAACCAATTGTTATTTCTCATCGTTATATAATCTTAAATATAATTATTATTTTCTATGTCCAATACTGGTTTACAATACCTCAAGTCATAAACTAGTTGTATTTTTTCTACCCCACACGTTACCTTTAAGTATTTCTTGGTATTATAAAAACATAGCTTTCATAGTGATTCACGCAACATACATACACAGTACGTTATGCAAATAAGGGACCATTTACGGCATTCGTAATGGTTTGTAGTAACCATTCGATAGCCAATATTAAAAATTACACTTACATATTGAGTGCAATTAATAACAAAGTTGTTTTCTTAAAGACCGATTGTCTTGTAAAGTGATATTGTTTGTATAATTTATAGTTTACGGGTTTATGCCCGGGGGTGCACCTGCGAATTGCGTTTCGTTACTGCATAATCGTAAGACGCCGGACGATATGTTATGTAGACTTCATTTTTAAAATGTTATAGAAATGCGTGGTTAAATATCGTGTGTGTACACAGGATTGTGTGGTAGACGTATATAATGTATAGCCCTAACATTTTAGACATAATTGTTATTATTATTATTATTAAAATACAGTTTTTTTTAATCTACAAAAATATTGGGAAAATTTAATCCAAACAATTTTGAAGTTTTTTGAAAAAAATAAAGATGGTTTATTTCATTTTCTTTCTTATCTCAGGAATCGTCTTCAAAACCTACTAATTTTTAATTTTCTTAAATATTCCCAAGAAGTCCTCCCTCTTTTTACCCGACTGCGCCAATAAGTACCTAAGTGGTAACAAAAATAATTTAATAAAGATGGCAGATATTGACGCAGTCTGGTTTTTTTACTAATAAATAATTTTATTACATTTAAAATCATTATTTTAGAACATATAGGTTTATTGCCGACTTACTTTCAAAATTTTAACAGTTCAAAATATATGATTAAAAGTTAAAAAAATAGAACACTATGAATCTGCAACAACAAAAACACAAGAAGCCCGCCTTTTTACAAACCACATACAAATTATTTTTAACGACATCGCGCGTCAGAACTACGAGCTTTTGGCGCGCTGTCACAAGTGTACAGTGATATTGGCTTGAGCAACAATACGCAGATGACATACGAGTAACGTTACTTCAAATTATAATAATAATAATTTATTTAGAACATCAATAAAACATTAGAAAATCTATTTTTTTGACGAATTTACATTGACAGTGACGGATTAATGTAATTATATTTTACATTACTGAACCGGATATTTACTTGAAACAAATAATTCACTTTTTATCAAATGTCTGCAGTACATCTATTATTAGTGTAATCTAATGTTATTTTTATCAATTCTAATACTTTCTAGCTCCCAGCCAATATTACGACAATCTAATTTACACCGTAATTCATAAAAATTAAGTTGGAAATTCAATGCCGTTATGTTCAAGTAAAGTTTCAACACAATACCTAGTGTTACACACATTAATCATTCGAAACCGAATTGTTTCAGATCAGTTGTCTAGAGTTTATTAAATAGAAATCTTGATGCCGAAGTTATAGAGTTGAATATTGTTTTTATCAGATCGTGTACTTAAGGCGAAGTATAAAGAAACAGCGAAAGATTGACATTTAAATACTTAAGTGGAAGTGAAAGGCTGAGAAAATGATATTTTTGATTAAAATTGGAAAATAATTGCGTCTCCCACGTAGTTGCGATGGTTCATGTAATGGTTAGTTTTTTAGTCGTTTAGTGTTGCCCGGTCGCTACTAAACTGGTTATTTCCGGTGGTTTAGGCGACTATTTCTGGGAATAAATCTAACTATTACAGATTACATCTCGGTTTACATTGCATTGTGCGGAAGGTTGGCTTATTTTTACTTTAATAGTCTTAGAAATCGAATGAATACAACGGACAAAAAATTAGCTCTACGCTCTTCATAATCCACTTTTGCTAATTTTTGAGTGTATACCTACAGGTTGCTTCGAATTTACAGGTCAGAGTGTATAGCATATCCATTGTACGTCATAAAATGATCATTTTAAAACTGTTCAATCTATCTATAGTAAAATAAAAAAGGATTCACCAAAATGTTTGTACGCGCATAGCTTTCGATCGACTGTACCAAATTGGATAATTATTTTTGATATATCTGGTATTATCAGGACAAGGTTTATTTATAAGAAAATTAAAAGGAAACCGGAAGTGTTATAAGTTCTCAACTGTACTCTACTCTATGAAAAAAAAAATGGCGTCACGAAGTACGGGTCGGGTCAGCTAGTTTAAAATAAAAAAAAAGCGGCAAAGTGCGAGTCGGACTCGCCCATGAAAGGTTCCGCAGCAGCAAATAACGTAATATTTTTTATTTTTTATTTGTGTTTATTGAATGAAAGGTAAATTGCAGTTTACAATTTATGACGTATTAAAAAAAACTACTTAATAGATTTCGTTCAAACCAATTTTTGGTGGAAGTTTGCATGGTAATGTACATCAAATTTTATTTAGATTTATCATGCTTTTATTTTAGAAGTTACAGGGGGGGGGACACACACACATTTTACCACTTTTGAAGTGTCTCTCGCGCAAACTATTCAGTTTAGAAAAAAACGATATTAGAAACCCATCAATATCATTTTCAAAGACCTATCCATAGATACCCCACACGTATGGGTTTGAAGAAAAAATTTTTTTTGAGTTTTAGTTCTAAGTATGGGGACCCCCAAAATTTTTATTTTTTTTATTTTTGTGTGAAAATCTTAATGCGGTTCACAGAATACATCTACTTACCAAGTTTCAACATTATAGGTCTTATAGTTTCGGAAAAAAATGGCTGTGACATGGACGGACAGACAGACGGACAGACAGACAGATATGACGAAACTATAAGGGTTCCGTTTTTTGCCTTTGGCACGGAATCCTATAAATCGCATACTCTTGCATTTAAGAGTGTTGACAGACAGGAAAATATGTGATATGGAAATAGGTACATACGTATTTAATACTACATACATATTTACGTATATACAATTACGGCTTTATCCCGAAGGAATAGACAGGAACATGTTAAACGCTTGTTTTGCGGACAACATTATTCCCACTTATGCAATAATAATCAAGCCAATTTTGACACCAGAGGCCTCAGAAACATCTCAATACATTGCCGCCATAACGTGGCAGCATTCACTATGAGTATGGTGACCGCCATTCTTGGATTCTGCTCATGCTTTCCATCAGGCAGAGTAGTCACTTTATTCCCGTCAACTGAGCACATTTAACTGCTTCGGTGGCGCAGGTGGTAGCGTAAGCTACTGCTGTGCTTGAGGTCTCGGGTTCGATTCCCGAATCGGACTAAATATTTATATGCTCTGCAAATGTTTGTTTCGGAGTTTGGGTGTTTTCTATGTATAATATGTATGTATTTACAAAAAAAAGTATAAATGTATTTATATCAGTTGTCTAGTACCCATAACATAAGCTTCGCTTAGCTTGGGACTGGATGGCGTTGTACGTTAGAAGTACGAAAAAAAATATTCAAATTTTTTTTTTTACATTATAACGTAGAAGAAATGATCGTATTCATTACACAGGATTCGTCTGTGGTGGGAATCTAACCCATGATTCCTGTCATATCACTAAACCAATGAGTCACTCTATAATATTTTAGTTGCAATAATCATAAGAAACTAACTTGAACCTACAAGCATTTTGCTATTAATTTCTTTGCAAAATATACTACATAGTCGTCTAACTTTATTCAAAGAATTTCTCATTACCGTTTCCTATCGACCCTTAACTCTATACGACCGTATCAATCAACTCTTCTTTCATACTAAACATAATTAAACAAAACAATAATATTTCATGTAGTTATCTGAATATCCAACTAAGCAAGACTCCCCACAAGTCCATTGACTCTTTAATATTCCATAGAAATTGATCTTGCAAATAGGTCTTGCTGTATTGGTGTGTTACGCTATGAAATTTAATGGGCCCTGACTACTTTGCTATTAATGTGAAAAAACGTGCAACTTTAGTAGGAAGAGTTACATTGCTTGTGTTCTGTGCAATTACATGTCAGTCACTTAGGCGGTTGATCGTATTTTACAGAAAAATAGAGATCGCTTTGTAGCGCATTTGATCGTATTTCATTTATACATCTACTTACATTTTTTTTCTTCTGTAAGTATTTGTGAAACTATCATTAGACACATTTACCGTGCTGTGACATACAAAATTCAAGATCCTTATAGTTTTTGTGTCTACTCTCAAATATTTTCAAAATTGAATGCCACGGTATTTTAAAAAGACATTACATATCCAATTATGTAAAATCAATAAAA
This sequence comes from Diaphora mendica, assembly GCA_949125395.1. Taxonomy (NCBI): domain Eukaryota; kingdom Metazoa; phylum Arthropoda; class Insecta; order Lepidoptera; family Erebidae; genus Diaphora; species Diaphora mendica. Next base: position 3,368,857 of record OX421331.1, on the reverse strand, counting down.
TCAAGACAATTGTTTGAATACATTCTGGAATCAAACTCACTTGTACTTGTTCCACTATTTTTATTTTTTCTTTACACCTGACCGGTTTCGCCTTATGGTATTCTCAATGGAACAAGTACAAGTGAGTTTGATTCCAGAATGTATTCAAACAAGTTCCATCCAGTGCCGACAATCGAGAGTATAAATTACAATTGTTTGAAATTTCATTCCATTTAAAAAAATCCAATTTCAAATCCATGGTCAAATTTAAAATGAAATCTTTTATTTCTGAGGTTTTTACAAACATTTGTAACACAAAGAACACACAGACTAAGAACAATCACACATAGTGTTGCCCTCTTTGGAGATCGAACCTACAATCGAACGAAAGAAGCGTCGAAGTGACTAGTTAAACCACAGAGCTATCTGTGCAACTCGATCTGGCCTTTAGTCGTATCAGTATCATTTATTCATTTTAATGGTAAATATTTTTAATGGAATATGGGGCAAATGAGCAGACGTATCGCCTGATGGTAAGCGATTACCGCCGCCCATGGACACCCGCAACACCACGCACACCTTTGGGGAATGGGGAGGGGAATGGGGGGAGTGGTTGGGGTATCTGCCTCCAGAATCCTCACTCCTCGGGGAAACACAGCGCAAGCGCTGTTTCAAACTGGTTTTCTGTGAGGCCGTGGTATCACTCCGGTCGAGCCGGTCCATTCATGCCGAAGCGAGGCTCTCCCACGGTACTGTTGGCTATTGATGACTAAAGAAAAAACAATTAAATGTGTTGAAAGCCATGTACCAGCAGGTAAGTTATGTTTCTTCTGTATCATTATCTTGTATATCTGAATATAATTGTGAAATTAAGTTTAACTACTTAACATTACTCCAACGTACTCTACACTTAAAATTAGTCGACTGTTGTTAATATTTTGCTCATTTAGTAACATCTGCTTGTTAATCGTTTTATTAAAAAAAGAAAAAATCATTTGCGTCTCTCTGTGTGGTCTGTGTATGACTGTTGTTTACGATTCTGTACTAATATACATATTGCAAATGCACTATCCATTTTATAGTATCTTGCGCAGGTGTGACTGTTGCAAGTTGTTTATTTTTTAATATAGATGGAGCTAGTGATGTCAACAGTGACTACAGTGAGTGAGTGAGCTGATAGAGCTTGTGGCTAAGTTCGTCGTTGTTCTTCTCGTCCCCTAGGGTCTCGGGGTAACCTTTCCAGGTTTACAGCCTGTCCAAGTAGTTTTCAGCGCCGCACGCGTCGGTGGGTACCGGGGTGTTGGTCCGGTGGGATGGGCGTAACTAATGAGGTCGTTTCTTTGTGGGTAGGCCCCACAGGGTGAGCGACCTACTAGTAACGCCTGGGTCTTGTTTCTTGCTGCTAAGTGATTTACACATTGTAAAGTAAGCAATCCTAGTCAGGTCAGTGTATGAACGAGGGACCATTCTTAACATATGAAGACCCTTCTGTGCCTTGGAGAGCTCGGTAAGCCCGCTCCGCCCCTAAGTTTTACCCCCTTAGGGGCGGAGTTTCGTAAAATCCGTTCTTAGCGGATGTCTACATCCTATAAATTCTGCTAAATTTCAAGTTTTTAGGTGTTATAGTTTCTGAGATTTCGTGATTAATAAGTGAGTGGTATTTCGCTTTTATAAATATAGATTAAAAGTTAAAATTTTGAAAGATGTCGCTTAAGCTAAATCGAGCTATTGAGAATTGCGAGTCTCAGAACTTCAATTTAAGTATCAAATAGAATGTCGCTTTGATAATGTTCGTATGTATGAAATGTATGTACCGGTTTTTGCCCGCAGCTCTGCACGTATGTCATTTATTGCGGTAAATAAAAGGATAAAATATCTGTCCTTTCCGAAGAATAAGCATCTTCCTGCCAAATTTCATTGATTGACAGACGGACAGGCAGAGTTACTTTCAAATTTATAATATTAGTATAGATTGAATTGCACTCAAAAGGCGTCCACTGCTTGATTAGGTCTTCCCCAAGGTTCTTCAAACCAACCGGTACTGTATCCTTTGGCTAAGACGATGATGATAAATATTTTTCTTGAAGCAGTGTCAGAACCTGCAACACGTTGGTTCTTAACACGACTATATAATTAATATTAATATAATTAATACATGACATAAGCCATCATCATTCATAAGCCTAGTGATAGCATTTGGGTCCTTGAACGAAACGGCGAACAGAAGCGTTAATTCTATAATCTATGGTTTACGAAAATCCTTCTTAAATGAAAGTATATAGCACAGTCATATTTTTTTCATAATTGAGCCTTATTATGCCGCATCAAACAAATGCTTTGGAATTTGTTCCACGAATACTGTTGTACGGTTAGCAACAAATTACTAATAATTGCGACAATTATTAATAATCATGCAGATACCGCATTATTATTTTGAAATGCCGTTTGGCTTATCTTTTATTTCGTATAATCATTTATTTAAAGTCCGAGATTAAATAAAATCCAAACCTATGTACTGAATATTGCGAACGTTTTTCATGTTACTTCGTAAATGTCAGCACCCTTTGCCTCTTCGGCTCTTTAAAAATAATTAGAAGAAATACAACAATAGTTTTTTAATGGTATAACGTACAAGTAAGAACTAATTTTCATGAAGGACGGTTCCTATAAACACTCACATCATACGCGCACAATACCGCATCATAAATTTATGTAAATAATTTTCACTTCACTTTGATCTTTTTTAAAGCTTTTAAGTGAGTCAATTTTATTAAAACTATTGTAAATTGATGAAGGTATTGATGAATTGAAACATTCTGTCAACCTTTTGGAAGAATCAAATTTGACACTTGTCAAACTTAAATGACAGACTTTCTTATTACAGCTTAATTAATTTACTTCTGCCTTAATAAAGCCACTTAAGTGACTTTTCTCCGTCTATTTACGTAAAACTGGTCTCAAAGGACTTGGAAGTAAAAGGCAGCTACTGTTAAAAGTTCCCACCAAAAAAAAATACAATATTCATTCCGACTTTTCTGCTATCTGTATGTCGGAATTAAGTCCACTACACCCGTACCGCGGGCAGCGTTTAAATGACTTATCATTATGTAATTACTATCATTGTATGCGCACACACACAGACAGACCCGTAGAAAAATATTTTAGTCTTCCTTTTACACGCCCACTATTCACTTATGGTGGTAGAACTTAAATTATGTATGTTGGTGTGTGTAAAATTATTTCGGCAATCCCTATGGGGTCGTTCTTTTTTGTAATAGTGTGAGTGTAAAATAGTTTCCTACTAAAACTAAAGTTCACGGCTCATGTACACTTGCCAAAGGTACAGTGAATGTTTGTATAAACTGGTACAAACAAATGGTGTACCTCAAGGCAGTATAATAGGGCCCCTGTTTAGACATAACAGTAGTAGTTCATCTTTCTACTTAACTATGCATAGTATCCATATTCTAATATAATTTGAAAGGAACTTTATCTGTCTGTTATGCTTTTACGACTAAACTTTATCGTGGGAGAGCCACGTTTCGGCAGGAATGGGCCGGCTCGACCGGCCTCACCGGTGATACCACGGCCTCACAGAAAACCGGTGTGAAATAGCGCTTGCGCTGTGTTTCACCGAGGGAGTGAGGATACCGGAAGCCCATACCCCACCCCTCCCTCCATCCCCCTCCCCATCCCCCAAAGGCCGGCAACGCACTTGTGACGCCTATGGTGTTGCAAGTGTCCATGGGCGGCGGTAATTGCAATACAGTACTTTTTACTGCAACCAAGTGGAGCCGCGGGTAAAAGCTAGTAATTTCTAAAAACAATATCTTCATCTTAACAAAGTTTACTTAGGTATATAAGTATGTAGTAAGTTAGTTACATAGACAAGTGTTGTAGTACCTGTATGACCGGTTTTATTAGTCATCACCAACCCATAACGTCCCACTGCTGGGCTCGGGTCTCCTCTCAAGAGAGGGTTAAGGCCATACGTCCCCACGCTGGCCGAGTGCGGATTGGGGACTGGCAAGACAACGCTGTGGCTACGTAATCTTGCCGTTGGATGTTTTTAAGCCGCCCAAAGGCCTCCTACTAAGCTTCACGACTGTTATCATATGATAACAACCGGGACCGACTGCTTAACGTGACCTCCGAATCACGGAGACGCTCTTGGTAACATGCCACCAGATCTTTCGACTACAACATACATATTTATCTTTTATGATTATTTTCTAGACTCATAATGCGTGTTCATTAGACAACCAAATTGCTTTACCCACATGCAGATGGCCACAATTCTGCTGCCCCCTTTCATTCATAATAGCTTTAAGTAAATAATTGTTGGTGAGGAGATTGCAGGCATTACCGAGGAGTTGATATTACTCCGAATCAGGGACGCTTGGAAATTTCTTGGAAAACAAATATAGTTTAATCAAAGGCGTTTCAATGCTTTGTTCATGTGCCGTCCGTTTATGAACAGTCTTGTGACCGGTCATTGACAGGCCTTGAAGTTATTGGAACGTTATTTTAAGACTTTCTTTCGTATGTCTTAATTATTGCTTTAAGACGGTGGTGGTGACGTTTGATGGTGTAACAAATTTATCACAGGTAGATTTTTTTTTATTAAAAAAAAGACATCTTCCACATAAGGAATAAATATCCTGAGTCATGGGGGACTTTAAAAACGTACTTAAAACGAACACAAAGAACACCCAGACTCAGAAAAACAATTTTGAATCACTGAAAGTGTTGTCCCGTGTGGAATTTGAACCCACAACACTTGGCGCAGTAGAAAGCGACATGGCGACCGCTTAAACCACTAGGCCAACTGTGTAATCAATATATATCAACACATGCACATCGTAAAATACTTTGGTTTCTGCAACTCACGGTGCAGGCACAGGCACGGTAACCAGCCTGCAGATAGACAAACCTATATTTCTTAACACATACATATCTTTATCCATACCTATATTATAAAAGCGAAAACTCTGTCTGACTGTACTTCTTTCACGGCTAAACGGCACCGATTTAAATGAAATTTGGCATAGAGATACTTTGAGTATTGAGAAAGGACATAGGCTACTTTTTGCTCCGATAACCGACAAGCACGCGGGCTGAGCCGCGCGCAAAAGCTAGTACAGTATAAAATGAAGTCGCTTCCGCTGTCTATTCACTTAGCTCTTTTACACTACTCAACGGATTTTAATGTAGTTTTCAGCAATAGGTAGAGTGATTCAAGAGAAAGGTTTATATGTGTAATACATGCATATTATATTAGAGAAAATACGAGAACTTCAAAGATTTCCTCGAAAAGCCGGGCCCGGATTGCCAGAGACAACAAATCGTTTTACTCATTACATAACGATTTATACTGTACTAGTTGTTGCCCGCGGCTCCGCCCGCGTGTATGTCGATTATCGAGGCAAATAGTAGTCTATGTGTTATTCTGATGTATAAGCTATATTACTGTAAAGTTTCAACCAAATACGTTCAGTACTTTTTGAGTGAAAGAGTAACTAACTAACATCCATCCATCCATACTTACAAACTTTCGCGTTTATAATATTAGTAGGAATAAAACCTACTACCAGAGCAGTCTCTACTAACTACTATGCCAACAGGCCAATCTAAGTATTTTGTAAGCAAAAATATAAATAACAATCAGTTCCAGTTTTTAATTAAAACCTTTAAAGATGCTATTTAGCAGCAAACTTGTGTGAAGTGTTGCATAAACTTGGACTGGTAGCAATAGTAAGTGAAGAGAAATAGCGAAGAAACGATTATAAATAAGTTGAAACTCATTACACTCTTCGCTGCAGTTGGCTAATTTAATTGGATAAGTATTGTACGTCGCTATCTCTCGACGCGCTCTTATCTTCGAGTTTTAGAACACGGGAAGGGGTAGGGACGTAAGAGGCTTAAAAATTGAGCAAAATTATTTTTAGAGACATTATTAATCTATTTAAAATAATGAGTTTTGATAGTTGTTGTAATATTGGCTTCGGTTTCCGCATTTAGTATCATAAAGGGACCTGACTCAAAATAGGAAAGCTAGGTGAACCAACTAAGTCCTTTCCAGAAATTTAGAAGCCCCTGGGTGTACAGAGGCTTCTAGAAATGAAAATAATTATTAATAAAAGAATAACCATTTGAAAACTATGATAATAGAGCTAGCTATTTCCTGTAAACTTCTATCATGTAATTTACCATCTATCAGTAAAAATAATACGATGAAAGTATTTATTGTCTATTTCTGTACCTAATAAAAAAAAGTAGATTTAAATCTTGGTGATTTTAAATTGCTATTATTGGATAAGTATTTGTACTATTTTTTGTTAATAATAATAAAATAAACCATTTATATTTGAAAAATAACATTTTTTTGAAAGTAAATTAGAAACTAATAGTTTGTAGAAAAAAAACTTTACTTTTTACCCCGCTCCACATCTTACCCTGTTCCCTAGCTCGGCGAACACACGGTGAACAGTTTGACGTACGATGAAGGAATTTCGCGATAAAGCAACCGCTCTACGTGCTTCGCTGTTCGGCCCCGATTGTCCACGGCTTCGTTAAAATGGCTTTAAATGATCAGCTATTGTTTTTTTTTTCACTTTAAGTAGTATTTATTGTAGGTGGATGAAGCTTTTAGCCCTTCCAAACAGCTGTAGATACGGTTTTAATCTTCCCCCGACTACGAAGCCAAAAGGAAGAGATATAGTTTTGGCAGTCCATGTATTGTATGTTCCACTGTAATGCTTAGTACTGAACCAATTTTAATGAATATGCAATAAATTTGTAATAATTGCCCGGATGATTATGGTTATACATTTACATATTTTATTAAAAGTTTGGCGATGAAACTCGTTTTTTGACAACGTCTAATAAATCGATGAACGACGGCTGCATGCACGAAATAGGATTACTCATTGTCCCGTTGCGTTCAAAATTCCGTTACGCTCATTGTACGTCGTTGTATGAGAGATAGATGCAGCGCTTCTATCTGATTCCTCTACTGATTACCTATCTACAATTTTACTATTAAAAACCTATTTCATCAAAACCGATGTAAAAACAGAACAGAAGCAAATAATTACAAAAATTCATTGTCTGTACCTGTACACAAGTATTTCTTTTTATATTGTCACGGATGATAATAATGAGATTGATGTAAGTCGTTAAACTGCGGTCTAAAACTGACCTTTTAAGCCACGTCCTTTTGTCTCGATTGAATCACTAATACGATATGACGTACAGATGTTAACTGATTAATGGGATGGAAAACTCTTTGGTTTTTGTAACCCTATCTTTACACCTTCATCACAAACAGTACCTTCAAAAACATACCTTGTACCAAGAACTACACAATCGAATTTTCTTTGACACAAAATATTAATACATCTTCCTCAATTTTTTAACTTGTCTTCAACAGGATAAGGTTGGTTTTCGTTTAACTTTAGTTTTGTGGTCAAGCAGTGTAAGCAAGCTACTGTTTTAGTGTCAGTTTACTTGTACGTTAAGTTTCGATGTCCAAAATTTGATTCTTGGCCAATTAAACATGTTATTTTATTCTGCTGACATGATGTTGAATCTTTTGTTTCTTAGCGGTCTAAAACTAAATTTTGATATGTTTGTATTCAATTGAGCGTTAATATTAAAACATGAAGATTCTTCAAACCGCTTTTAAATACACATTTTAAATACAATTTTAAATACATAGGGATTATGATGCAGAAGCATCTTAATAGTCGCTATAGGGTGGGTCATAATGCTACATTATTGCATTGTCTGCATCCACAATTAGTATTGTCCTATCTATCTATGCTACCCTACCATACTAACCTACCTATTTTTACTTACTTTACCAACTACCTATTCTTGGATTCGGCTCATGCTTTCCATCAAGCAGAGTAGAGCTAACATTTTTTTTTAAATATAGGGTCCAGTATATGTATATTTTGACCTGGCATTTTACAAAGTCTATGTGCACTGACAGATCAATTTACAATGGTGATTAAAGTAAAATCAGGTCTCCCGTCTCCTTGTTTTCCCACTATTACATAAAAACAGCATATAAATCCATGAAGTATAAAGCTAATTAGATGAATTGTTTAAAAGGTATGAAATCACTGAAATAAAAATACCAATGGATAACAAAGGTTTTAATTGTGAAACAAAGACAATATACTTAATCATCTCAACGTCATAGTAATTAAACTTTTTTTTTTTACCGGTGATTGCTACTGCTACTAGTACTTACTACAAGTCTTGCGTAAGCAAGAGATGCAAAAGTTTTACCAGTTTTATGTACCCAAGAATCAGAGTGTAGATATGTACCAAATGAACCAAATAAAACTACACTGTGTCAGGGGGCTTTCACTTCTCAGTTTAGCTTAATTTCGCCGTGCTCCTACCGGGAAGTACTATATTATTATGGCAATGGTTGCCACTCTGCGCTCGCAAGCTAGCCGCGTCGCGCGTATAATAGTTGAATATTACATGTAGGTACTCACTGCGAAAAATGACTTCAAAACGAACTAATTATTCGCACAAAAGGTACTGTTCTGTTGACGGGTGTTTCAATAAAAGGAAGAACAATGAATCTATATTATCATTTTTCAAAATTCCGGAAGATTTATAATTAATTTTAATATTTACCTCAATGTACAGCAAGCGGCAGCCCCGCGCTATTGTAGTAAATCGAGCGAGTGAAACTTCTGTACGACAACACTATTAATTATTCTGTGACTGTGTGGATGCTGTGTGGTATCATAAACAGACTCCGATAGTCTGGTTATTCTCGATGATTCTTTAAAGTGATAAAATACTTAAAATATACCACAATACATAAAAGATAACTGGAAAACCAAATCGATTAAGCCACTTCTGAAATTAGCGCTCACAAACACACAAACAAAATTCTTAAAACTGTTGTATTGAGTTCTGTAACTTTATTAAACACTCCATTCATTAGTTTATCTTTAATATCTTTAATTTACAGGCTTCGACCTGTTACAATTTTATTAATATAAATATTGATATCTAGCAGTTTTTCCAGCAATATTCAGAGTTATAGCTCATTACCTGTAAATGGGGTCATCGCTTACAGGCCACATTACTCACCCCTAGGGGACAGCCGCTATTTTTAAATTACATTATTTACTATGATTAATGCGTGCCATTTAGGGCTATTTATTTTGCTGTTTAAGGGTAGATTGAAGTGGCCATGATGAGCTGTCTTTGTGTAAGTATGATGGAGGAAGAACTCCATGGTACTTGGGTCCATTTGAATTAATTAAGATCTTTTATTTACTTTATGAGAAAACTGGAACAGTTTTGAATAGATTTGCATTTTTTGTTGGGCTGGTGGACTTGCCTATAAGACAGATATCGTGGGTTCAGTTCCTACCCACGACAAAAGGGTAACACCGCGGGAAGAATCTAATCTTAAATAAAATTCCTTAGTGAGTTATTCCTTATATCTGCCAGTGAAAGTCCCGTCCAAATTGGTCAAGACGTTCCAGAGATTAGCCGCAAACAAATAGACAGACAAAATAGACACTCCAACTTTATATTTATCTGTATATATGTATCTTCGTGTAATTCATTTGTAATATATTTGTATTTAGAAATATTAGTTTTCCTCTTTTGTATACTAGAAAAAAGACGGTATTTCTAATTTCAAGTTATGATTGATTTCTAATAATAATATAAGCTTTGCAGTATCCATACCGTGTCATCATGATGTTTCCATTGGTACTTTATGGTATATCTACTCAATATCTTTGATTCTCGAACAAATGATGGCGAAAACGCATTGCAATATTGAATACAGGCCCCCGTTGCGCACGCGCATACGGTCTCAAATAATTGAGACATATATCAACGCACTGTTTAGCTGGCAGAGCCGCGGGGCAAAACAGTACAAGTGCAAATTATTATTTTTTATATTATGGTTATAAATATTAATCATTAATTAACCCCTGTGGTGTTTTGCCTAGTAATAAAGTTGTCTTTGATTTTATCTTGGGATGAAACGTGTGACTAAGGGCTATTGTATGTTTGTATACTGGTTTTGTCTCATAAATTCTAAATCAATTCATAAAATCGTTAAAATAGTGAGAATAATGTTTAGGATACAAAATTTTTATTTTAAATCCTGTCTTTCGTCATCAAATCTTTTGATTAAGGATCCCTAAAATTAAAACAAAATTAGAAAGCATAAGAAATCTTTAATATCCACGTTGAATCTTTTATTATACGGTTATAAAAAGCTCAAAAATTATGGTTTGCAACCAACAATGAGGTATGCAAATTTAGCACGGAACCGAACCTGGTACTGCTATTAGCTGCCGTCTAAGACACTGAGCATTTGTTCTTATTATATAGTTTAGGGGTTTTCGAAAGGTTAATGCCTGATTCAGTGAGATTTAGATGGGCCGTTAAAAGCCTGTTGTAAATAAATATCTCGTACGACTCAATACTTAGAACGAGTATGAAAATATATTGTATACAGTAAGGTAGAAAAAACAATACCTTATCAAGGTATTGTTTGTATTCAAGGTATATTAAGTTTGGTTCTGTATGCAATTAGAAATACAATAGACAATCACCGAGGGTAAGCAATGACGGGGCGGTCAGTACCTGGATGGGCGACCACCGATGGCACGATACCATAAGCGTCCCCGTGATTCGGAGATCACGTTAAGCAGTCGATCCCGGTTGTTATCATAGGATAACAGTCGTGAAGTTTAGTTGGAGGCGTTTGGCAGATACTAAAAGCAAAATACAGAAAAAACATTTATTTCCACTATCATCATCATATCAGACACAAAAACGAAGCCAATGTCTTATAACAACACTATTTCCAGACCTCGTTCAGGTCTGATGCCCCACGCTTTAAGCTCCAGTTATACACACCATATTACACTTAATACCACGCATTTCGTTTTAACCTCCGTCATAAGCAGAATCATCACCTATCATCGACCTTACTCAACAATTCGTCACGCAAACATCCCGTTCTGGGCCATGATTAAGAATCAGCGAAGCACACGCCATCCATTGACACAGCAGCGCTATCACGCCGTCTGTGTTTGCGTGCGGTAGCCACGTGGAGTTACGTCACACGCGAAGAAAGCACGCAATGCATGCACGCATAGTCGCGGGTTCGAGATCATGTTTACTTACTCCAGTGTTGTGGATAGCGGACGATTTGTTGTGGTGACCACGGAACTGTTACGCTGAACTTACTACACTCGGTTGTACGGTTAACCCACACTAAAGTCTTCACCAATAGTAATACCAAGCGTGCTCATCGTGGCAAGTGAGTTGTTTTTGGAGAAGTTTACATTAGGCCCTCATGCCTAATGCATGCTGCTGCATCTTCATTTGTTTTCCATTTTCTTTTTTCTTGTGATTTACCAGTACAAAACATACATTGTCATAGTTGATCTTTTGGTCTTGTTAATGAAACTGACCGCTAGGTTAGACCGGCCCTAGTGGGCGTGGATTCTATTGAAACTTAGGACTATCGATTCTATAATAAGAATAAGTTCTCCCCAGTCTACCTAGCTTACAATCAGAATTTCGTATGCCAGATAATATATGTAAAGATATTGCAATTATTTAAACTTCAAATTATACACATGGGACAGGAAACGACTGAGGAATCTCTGAATCACAAACATAAGTATAGTCTGACAACTATTAATCCATTAGGTACTTTTATACCTTTACTCAAACGTAAAGATTATTCTGAAACAAGAACATATTATACATTTACAGATTACAAACCTTTATAATCATTATTCTTTGAAATATATTATCCGTGATCTAAGAAAAATAACCAATACAAGCATATATAACACGAAAAATAAAAAACTATAACATGAAGATTAATACTTACATGTTTATACAATCTATGTCACCCGGGCCATTAGTCCAAACCTATTGACACCTCATTTATTAAATTCAGTTTAGTAGTTTAAACGTGTCGGTAAACAAAAAGGCAAAAATATAGGACTACCAAAACTGACACCATTCCTTTTGGCTTTACCGTAATAGGCTAAAAAATAACGTATCTTGTGATGATAAGCTTATCTACAGAACAAAATATCATGTATATTATATCTCTTTTGCACTTCACTTTTTCTCTCAGTCCTTCTACGGATTTTCTGTTATAAACTCACAGCTGAACACCATAAAGCTATGTTATAATTACTTCAGACACGAATAAATGAAGGCTAGACCATACAAGGCACACCATAAAATTCTTTCTTGTGTTAACATTGCTTTACAAGACTTTGAAACAGAGTAGTAGGTGTATTGCAAAAGCTTTGAAATAAAGGTAAACACCCTAATGATTATCCGGGGAATAGAACCCCAACAGCTGACCGCAACGTACCGTATCTTCCGTGAGCAGAGCCATTAGCTTGAGGAGCATGAAAAGTATTCGGTAGCAATGTACGTACAAATAAATCGTTTATACAACCCTATTTATTAGCGTTTGTAAACGTAGTAAAGATGTGTTTTATCTTGAAGACAATAAGGATGTTATTTCAATGAGTTTTAATGTTAGTTTTCTTTATTTTTGTACAATCAAGGTTGCCAGCAAGAATATGAACTGCTTAATAATAAGGCGACTGGTGTTTAGATTTGAATGTTTGTAACAAGGGAACGTTATTTAAAGTTTGAATATTGCATTGTATGGGATTGAATCTGTTCCTGTTATTATGCAATCCTTACTGAGATCATCACTAACATCATCTCAGAAGGTTTCTTTTATAGAATTTTATAGAATGGTAACAGGTTTTCGTTAGTGAGATTCGAACCCGTAGCCACTTAATCGGAAGTTTTATTCTAATTTATATTCTACCTCAGTTTTTATTTCTACTTTCTGCTACACACTTCTTAACTACTTGATCAGTCTAAAATGTACAGATATGTATGTATATGTATCTACAGATAAAAAAAAAACATCACAAATAGGTACCTCAAATTAATTCATGAAATTGTAATCAAATGCTCTAGTCATAACGGCACTATTTTTTTTATATTTACCCAAAAGTACCAAGAATCTAATCTATATATAGCTTTTGCCCGCGGTTCCGCCCGCATATATGTCAATTATTGCGGTAAACAGTAGCCTATGTCTTTCTTCAATAATCAACGTATCTCCATGTCTAATTTTATTGAAACCGGTAAATGACAGACAGATAGACAGACAGACAGATTTACTTTTAAATTTATGATATTAGTGTGAATGACACTCACAAATAATGTAACTTTCTATTGGTTAAATAATGTTCAAAATCGGTTCAATAGATCCAAAGGTTACCCCCTAATACCTTAAAAACTTTACCATCTTTGTAATATTAGTATACACTTAGTACATTATCCTACAAATTATTTAAGTTGTAGGTTGCCATTGGTTGCTAAGTTGCGAAGTGCAATAACCTAGCAGCAGCTCAGCTCAGCTATGGTCAGCAACCGTGACGTCTGGTGGACTTGCATTTAAACTGAGCTTTAGAAAGTTCAATGTAATTATAAGAATATTGTGTTTGTTAACTGTTATGTTTTTAATTAGGACTTAGCTTTCTGTAAATATGTTTCTCGGTTTCAGGAAAATAACATTCTGATTAGCATTAGGGACTATTATCTGAAGTTGTGTGGAGTTATGTCGTGTTTTTAGATAGGTTTATTTTAAAAGAAATTAATGGAATGGAAAGCAAAGCCAAAAACAAAGTCTAAATGTGAAAAAAAAATCGTGGGTACGTAATTTTTAAGTGCACATCTTAAAATTTCGGAGTGATATTTACTATAAAAAAAATCAGTGTTTAGCAAGTTTGTAGTTGCTTTTAATTGCGTAAGATTACCGAAGAACCAAACATAACCCCCTACCTTACCGTATCTTAGGTGAGGAGGTGGGGGAGGGTCTCAAAAGGCAGCATACGCAGATGTCCAGGCCGGTTGGTCATCGCATACCATCAGTTAATTCGTCTGATCATTTTTGTCCACACACCTTAAAAAAATCCACAACAATAGACCTTCATATAAAATTATAAATTATTTAATCCTGACTATACATTATACAATCTAACCCTTGAAATGGTACCCATCAGCACCAAAGGTAGTTATTAAAGCGATAATTCTACCCGTTAAAAATACCAATTGCTTTTTAATCACGTCTCAGCAACGGAGACGATTCAACACGTAATTATTTAATACTTTAGTTGTTTAAATTATTATATGTCAATGATAAAATTATACTGTATTTGTAACAATTATTAATAATAAATGATAAAGGAAGGTTAAGACGTACAATGTGCGACTTAAACCTATAAAATGTAGTTAAAATAATCTGACAGTCAATTGATATTCAAAGCAGATGTTAGAAAAGATTGCGTGCTGTGTTTTTGTTTTGTTTTTCGTCCGTGTTTCTCATAGTTTTTTTTATGAAAATTAATTAAAAATTAAAAAAAAACATGCAAAGATTGTGTCTTGTAGACTATTATTTAACTATTTAAGAACTTTTCTGAAAAAGCAATGTAACTTTATGCTAACTATAGGTAATGAAAATAAAGAGTTTACTCATTTCGAATTCCATCTACCTTTTTTTTTTTGTTATGTTTGGCCCGCCAAAATGACTCTACTCTGCCTGATGGAAAGCATAAGCAAAATCCAAAAGATCCACCATACTCATGGCGGCCTAATGATGCATCTGCATCTTTTAGTCTAGTCAACAAGTATGGAACTTGTTGACTAGACTATTTGGGCCCCCGGTTTCGCACTCACTAACGAAACACGACAGCACGAACGCTGTCATTTTACTTTGATTTTCTGTGCAAGGGTAGTACCGCCTGCGACTGCTGTGCTTGAGGTCTCGGGTTCGATTCCCGTGTCGAACCAAATGTTTATAAGATCTGTAAATATTTGTTTCGGAGTTTCGGTGTTTATATGTATAATAAGCATGTATTTTTGTCTAGTACCCATAACACAAGCTCTGCTTAGCTTGGGACTAGATGGCGTTGTGTGTTAGATGTCCGAAATATTTATTATTAAAATTGAAAAAATCTAAGGGATTTATATATACTAGTCTTTATGATTGTTAAACTAATATAAATAAAACAGAGACATTAACAGAAATACACATTTCAAACCCCCAATTCGTAACAAGAACTGTACCACTAACATTTAATCCTCAAATAGAATACAATACAGCACTAGTACTTCGAACATTTCAATAACAATAAATTCAACATAATTTGACACAAATAGAGCTAATCTAAAGTCTAAGTCTGACTCACCTATCTAATGTAATAATCGTCTGAATCACAATATGAATGGACAGGGGCTTGCGTGACCCGTAATTATCTGGTATATTGGTGAAACTTTCATTACACGGGGGTCTTAAAGGCCACCGCGCCGCACGCAGGGGGTTGAGTGATAGTAGGAATAAAATTTCAAAAGTGCACGGCGTGTGAAGGGTTAGTTTTGCCTTTGTGCTTTTATTCGTGCGGTAAGGGATTATTCGAGAGATTATTTCAGGTTTTAAAAGTGTTGATATTTTAAACGCCCTTTTAATTGGAAAAAATTAAGTACATTATATAAATACCATTATGTCTTGCAGGTTACTTGTTTGTAAATAAAAAAGAAACCTTTTAAGTTTTGTTAAATTCGAAGTATTCTGTCTGTCACGCTTACACAACTGAACCACTGCACAGATTTTAATAAAATTTGTCATGGATTTACTTTGATTTTCAAAAGATTACATAGGCTACTATCTGCCGCAATAACGGACATACACGCGGGATCATACTTGTTATATTAAAAACTTACGCATTATATCATAGAAACACTACCCTGAAGAATCTTAAATGTAGAAATAAAAAAATTTTAAAATCGGTCCACAATTGACGGAGTAATCGGTGAACATTCATAAAAAAACATACAGTGAAACATAAAACCTCCTCCTTTTTTTAAGTCGGTTAAAAAGAGATTGCATCGCACATCGAGCAATAATGAAAAAGGCGAAGCTATAAAATTGTCAGTTTATAATTTTGAATTACATCGAAATTAATTACTTGAATCGAATAATTAGTTAATTAATTCTCTAATTTACTCACACGACACAAAATTTCGCATTACGATTACAATATAACTTCATAATGGAATACTTAACTATAACTTGGTTATAAATTTATTCGGTGAATCAACAACTTCAACAATTTTCACTCCCCTGTAATGTCAGTCAAAATGACTTGAGCGGGGTTATTCGATAATAATTATCATCTTTTAATCGTATCGCATCGTAATCAGCTTTTAGCCAAAAATGGGTAGGGAGTTGTAAAAATTTATTAACCCTAAAATGACGACTTGGTTACACAAATATCCCCAGTTACCTTTCCAAGGGAATACCCTGGATTGAATATTTTTCAGTCTTGGGTATATATTAAGATTTTTTTATTAAAGTTCTTGGATGACCAACCCAGTTAAAATTTTACGTAAATTTATTACGCAGTTTGATACTAGTATACCTACTAAATTTATTTTTCTTAACTTGTAAATACAATTACAATGTTACCCACAAAAAAATAACAAAGAACCGCACAAAAAAGTTGTACAAACCTACTCTATAAGTAAAAATCACCCCAATCTCCGTACACCCAAATTCGTACCACGTGGAGGCCAATTACCATCCCCCAGTGCGTTCACCCCTACAAATATAACAATAAGGGTAGCTACCCTCTTAGAAGAAAGGGGGCGTGGTCGTCTAGGGTGGTATCTTGCATCTCGCTCAGACACTAATATCTTTATTTTTTCAGGAGTGCGCTTCGATTCTTACTTGAATTAGACACCACACTTTTTAAATGTAAAAGTTGAGACTTATTTGCGATATAATTATGTGCCACGTACGATAACTGTTATGTTGACAAAAAAAAACTAATCACAGAAAAAAACATTAAAATGTAACTAAAAAAACATGCGTTCATAAACTTTCGAGACTTATTTACATACCAATATCTAATGCGTAACACAATCGATTAAATCATACAAATATTGTTTACCCGACTCGAGTTTCGAATATTACCGCCGTTAATTCCCTATTTATACATTTAATACACGCTACATTTGAATGAAAAACTAACCAAACCAATAATAAGTGAAACAATTATAAACCAATCAATAAAACAGATCTCTCATGACGAACCACCGTGACGTCCACTTCATTAGCGGAGACCCAATAATTATGATCAAATCATAACATTATTCTCGCCAAGAATGTGACTTTCCCCTACGTCCGAGAGGAAAAAACGATGCGGTACATTGCGGATTCTATATGTAGACTAACCTGCTATATCTGAATATATGTATGTTGAATTGTACACTGACTGCCTGTAAATGTTTAAAAATAAATGTTAATTTTTTTTCTTAAAGTTTCTAATTAGAAAATAGCGGAAGTAAAATAAAGAAAATCAAGAAGTCAGAAGAGAGTGAAATATGCTAGATAATAATAAATAAATTAATATTTCGAACATCTAACTCACAACTCATCTAGTCCTAAACTAAGCAGAATTTGTAGGTATTATGGGTACTAGACAACCGATTTCTATTTTTTTTCTGGAAATGCCTACATATTATACATAGAAAACACCCAAATTCCGAAACAAATATTGCAGGTCATACAAACATTTGGTCCGACCCGGGATTGGGACTGCTCGGTTGGCCTAGTGGTTTAATCAGTCGCGACGCCGCTTTCTACTGCGCCAAGTGTTGTGGGTTCAAATCCCACATGGAACAACACTTTGTGTCATCCACAAATTGTTGTTCTGAGTCTGGGTGTTCTTTGTGTCCGTTTCATGTATGTCCCCCGCGACACAGGATGTATATTTCTAATGCGGGAGTTGTCTTTTTAAAAAGAAAAATCAAACCTGAGACCTCAAGCACAGCAGTCGCATACGCTACCACTGCGCCACCGAGGCAGTCAAATATCTTAGCACAGATCAAATTATATGTTAACTAGCTGACCCACGCAACTTCGTTTGCGTCTCCTATTAGCCGTAACGTGATAATTTTCCCCCGTTCTTTCACATTCTTCATTGGTGCTCCGCTCCTATTAGTCTTAGAGTGATGGTATATAGCCTATAGCCTTCCTCAATAAATGGGCTATCTAACACTGAAATTTTATTTTAAATCGGACCAGTGATTCCTGAGATTAGCGCGTTCAAACAAACAAACTCTTCAGCTTTATAATATTAGTGTAGATTAGCGTAGATTAATGCACAAACAAACGACAACATTTTCCCAGCCATCAAGATTGAAGCCCGAATATTTATTTACTTAATAACATTAGTCACAAACAGTGACTATCTAGCTGCACTGCTAGATCGACCTGACAGAAACTGACTAATGGTCACGATGCTAAAGTAACTCGTCTATTCGACTATTAGTTGCGCCCCGCGGTGGTACCAGGTGTTACCTCAGGTAGCTATATGCTAGTAAAAGTCCCGTCAGTATCGGTATAGAGAATTAGCTGGAACAAACAATCAGAATTTAGAAATTGATTTTTAATGTTTATACTTTAATACGTATTTAGACAAAAGCTGTTTATTTGAAATCACAAACAGACGTTTCAATTTTTTTATTTGCTTAAATTAGTCACAAATGGCGACTATCTAGCTGCACCACTAGTTCGGCCTGACAGAAACTCGGTAACTAACAATTGGTATATTACAACAATGCATAGGTTAATTTGTATAACGCGGTGATTAAGCCGTTCAAACTGACAGACAGTTATGTAGTTATACCTAGATTAAGTCAAATAAATTATCTGCTGAGAGACGGAGTAAGTTTTTGCAAAGGGTAGTTACTAAAGTCCAGAATCAATTTTATTCAGGAATATGGCGAATTATTTCTTACTAGTGGTTGCCCGCGGCTCCACCCGCATATATGTCAGTTATCGCGGTAAATAGTAGCCTATGTGTTATTCTGATGTATAAGCTATATTACTGTAAAGTTTTATCCAAATCCGTTCAGTAGTTTTTGCTTGAAAGAGTAACAAACATCCCTCCATCCATACTTACTCGTTTTTTTTTAATTTGTATATTATTGTGTTTGTTATTGTCAGGATAAGATTTCAATAGAAGAAACTAAAAGTGAAAAATAGAAAACTAAAAGTGTTGATGCCCACGGGTAGTTTACAAACGCAGACTAAGAAAATATATATTTTCTTAGTCTGCGTTTGTACACTACCCGTGGGCATCTTATGCCCAATAGTATTTAGGCCCAAATACTATTTAAACAAATATTTCGGAAATATATATTTAATAGTTACAAAAAAAATATGGCGATAGGAAGTTCGCCGGTTCAGATAGTTTATACTAATTATAATTATCAAGCTCCCTGCAAAGGTACAAGATTTAAATATATATTAATATGTTCGCTTAATAGAACCGTATCTCAAGAACCATAAAATTAACTCATAAATGTTTCCAATCCCACACTATGATTACAAACAGCCATTTTTACCATTAATTAGTTTATTAATTATTCAAATTTGTATGCGAATTCGCGATGCTTTATGCGATTAGCCGTATTTGAGATTTTACAAACGATAATGGAGGTGTTGAAATATAAGCGAAAGCGATAATTGCACAACATTTTTTTCTATATTATTATTTATAGTTGTCTCTCATGTCTAAGAAAGAAATAATGTACGCAATGAAACATCTTGCATAAGTATCATATTGAGAAATAAAAAACCATAATGTGCAAGTTTTGAACTACGGAAAATATCAGAACGTTACAAAAAAGCTGAACTCATGAACTGTATTATAATACACAGCTTCTTATTGCATTTGATATAATTAAGAAGTTTAATAAAAAGTACTATCAGAATATATAGCAATAACGCTTATAGCCTTTGGTTGGTGAGTGCGAGACCGGAGGCCCAAATAGTCTAGTCAACAAGTTCCATACTTGTTGACTAGACTAAAAGATGCAGAAGCATCACTAGGCCGCCATGGTGTGGGTCGCCATACCGCATTGTCTGCATTTACAATGAGTATGGTGACCAACACTCTTGGATTCTGCTTATGCTTTCCATCAGGCAGAGTAGAGTCATTTTGGAAAGCCATACATAAAAAAAAAGAAAAAAACAGTCTGTTAATAGAAAAAGCTAGCTTCACTAAAAACTTGGCTTACCAAAATATACGTTTTTAAATAAAGAACGCACTCTATTTACAATGACACAGGGGCACATTGTAAGCGGGTCCAACTCTACTTTAAGATTATGTGTCCGCTATCGCTTCTGCTTTTAATTTACACTAAACAAATGAGTGTTTGCCTTAACTAACGTTAGTTATTACTTTATTGTGGGTATTTACTTTATGTGTATACTGTCTGCACATGTTTCGTACAATCGCTTGTCTATTAACTGTCAACTGTACACTTTTTTAACCGTTTTGCGCTGTTTAATCCTCTTAATCATAGTTATTAGGATTGGAAAGCGATTTGCTGGTTAATTACATTACATTAAATTGGTTTCATATTTACACCTGGACACTCATCTTCATTAGCAAATTTTTAGTTCACATTTTGCACAGTTTAAAAAGCCATAAGTTTAAAAAGTGCGCTGTGTTTCATCGAGTGTATAAGGATACCGGAGGCCCACACCCTAACTCCCATCTTCCAAAGGCCGGCAACGCACTTGTGACGCCTCTGGTGTGGGTGGGTGTCCATGGGCGGCGGTAATCGCTTACTATCAGGCGATACGTCTTCTAGTTTGTCCACTATTCCATAAAAAAAAAGAAATAGGGTAGGGATTCACTAAAGAAAATTTTATGCTACCGAATGATTTATTTTGATTTTGTTCAAAAATAAATAAAAATCATACAAAACAATCTTCAAATGTCGTAAATGGCCATCGAAAATTCGTGGTAAGGAAATATAGGTAATAGAGCCACGCTGATTTCAGCACGAACGGGCCGGCTCGACCGGAGCGGTACTACCCACTCACTGAAGACTAACCTTTAATGACAGCATTTTTTTTTTTTTTTTTTTTAAAGAGGCCTGACGACCTCGCTGCTTTTCCCCGTCCAAAAGGTCGACAGGACCTTGTCATTCTAGTGTTACATTCCTGTCGTTAATGTTTTTTGTTTGTTCTCGCACCAAGTGCCTCTCATTCGTCATTTTGTTTTAAGTATCAATTACATTATATTACAGTTTATTTCCAATTCTAAAGTCTTTACTAGTTATTTATACTGTGTTTTTCTAATTTATATGCTTTAGTTTTATTATTCCAAATGTTCTGTTTTTTGTTCTACCGATTTGGTTTTTCTTTGTATTATACGATTTTAAAATTTTTATAATTTTTACTACTTATTTTATTAATTTACTACCACGGTTATTAGTTTCTAATTATTTTTCTTCTATCGACAGTTATTTATTCTGAGTTGCAGATTATTATTTTTTATTTGTATCTATCTTTATGTCTCTATTATTCAACAACATGCTCCGTTTCAATCTTTCCATGATGTCTCTGTGTTACCATCATTAGTGTGCGACAGTGTCATTTATGACTCGGTGTGGTGTATAGTTTTTTGTTGTTTGTTTGTAAGTTTGTGAAATTTATGTGTCAGTGTAGTTCAGTTTTAGTCATGTTTTTGTTATTATTGTCAATTAATGACAGCATTCGTGCTGTTGTGTTTCGTTGGTGAGTGCGAGATCGGAGGCCCAATGATACAAAAGCATCTAAATAGGCCGCCATAGTGTGGGTCACCATGTTGCATTGTCTATATCGCTTGATTCTGCTCATGCTTTCCACCAGGCAGAGTAGTGTCACTTTGTCAGCCTCATATATAAAAAAATGTTTCAAAAATATTGTAATTTTTCTCGATTAAATGAATGACACCCAAACTTCAAAATCTAAGCGAGAAGTGATTATAATACAACCCATTGTTAACTCTAGAATCACTAACTATTAACCCACTTCATCTGCATTTTTATGACTTAACGCAGCGATTATTCAATTCCCTGAACATCATCACTATAGCAAAAAATTATTATCAAACATTCGTCAATCACAAAAACAACATTTTCACATCAATACACAGGACAAAATCACCGACGTCGACGATTATAGATTCCTAATTGCATTGTTTAGTTTCTAGGTCGCCTAACATTTTTTCTGAAAGCTAACAAACAAAGGTATTATTCACTTTGCTGTGCATCAACTCCAAGCAACTGTGTCAGTAATTAAAATGATTAGGTACTTGTGTGGGGTCACAGTGTAGACGGGTAGAGGCGAGGAGCGAGAAGCGGAGCGGGAGGACAATAAACAAATGGACAGACTTTCGGGGAAAATAAATACTGATATATATATACTAGCTATTTGGTATGTTTTTTTTTTGTTTTGCAAAGTGGCGTGCAATTCGAAACGCTTATGTCCAGCAGTGGATAGGCTAATGAAGATGCTGATTGTTTTAAAATACTCTGAAACTATTTTTCTGTTGTAAAAAACTTCTAAAATGAAAACTTATCTTTCGAACTGAAAACAAATCATCTAGATACGAATCCAATAAGGTATATGATATTTTACATGACCCTATTAAATATTGGCTATCCTGACTATTAAGGCGTGTCTCCTGCGGCTAAAAATAACAAAACAAACTAACAAAACTTGTTAAATAAAAATGTTGGCGAAAAGTCGCAGGAGACTTTTAAACGAAGATCAAATACGATTACACGAAAAGCAAAAATCTTTTATCTACTCGACAAAATGACTTATAGTACACTTACTTACTTACTTTTATAGTATAAATAATAGGTCTTTACCTATGAAATTGCCTTTTTGTATGCAATAAGTGAAAGTACTTATTTTTTCAAACTTTTTTATTTATGTTATTCGAAGTAATCACTCATGCAATCGAAGCGTCTTTGCCAACGCATTGGCAGTTTATTGATGCCCTTCTTGTAAAAATCAGCTGGAGGGGAGGCAACAAACTCTTCAAGGCATTTTGTACTGCCTCTCGGGAATTGAATTTTTTACCCACTAAAAAGTTGTCTAAATTTTGGAAAAAGTAATAGTCGGTAGGTGCAAGGTATGGTGAGTATGGTGGATGAGGGAGAGCTTCCAACCCCAGCTCTTGCAGCTTGGAGACTGTCTGTTGCGCAGTATGGGGTCGCGCGTTGTCGTGAAGGAGCAGTGGGGACGACCGATTGACCAAAGCTGGTTGCAGATATGCAAGCTTCTCCATCATTCTCTACAGTTCTTCACAGTACACATCTGCATTAATGCTCATGCCGTTTTGTAAAAGGCCTGGGTGAATCACACCCGCACTAGACCACCAAACAGTGACCATCACCTTTTTAGGGGTCATTTTTGGTTTAGGGCATTGCTTTGGTGCTGAACCAGGGTCTAACCAACTTGCTGAGCGCTTTCGATTGTCGAACAGAATCCATTTTTCGTCACAGGTAACAATTTGTTTAAAAAAAAACAGCGCAAGGCAGGTCTCGACGCGTACGTTGCGCTGGCGATCGTTAAGGTCGTGGGGCACCCATCTATCAAGCTTTTTTACCCTTGCCAATTTGTCGCAAATGGATCAATATTGTTTGGATGCTTACATTAAAAGCTGCTGCTAGCTCAACTGTAGATTGAGTTTCGTCAGCTTCCACAATCGCTTTTAATTCATTATTGTTAACCAAAGTCTCCGGACGACCACGAGCTTCATTTTCCAAGTCAAAATTTCCAGAACGGAACCGGGCAAACCAATAACGGGTTGTGCGTTCGGTTGTACAGTTCTCTCCGTAAACGTTTTTGATGTTACGTGCCGTTTGTGTCGCGTTGGTGCCACGACGGAACTCATATTCCATAATTACACGATTTTTAAAGTATCCATTATGACGAAAAATGTTCAAATGTAATGAAAATACAACGCTAATCAAAAAACAAAAGACTGAGTTTGTAAATAGAATGTCATGGTTTTTAAAACAAAATTAATTTGAATTTAGAATACAGAGTCATTACAAACTTTTTTTTATTTGAAATGACCAGTACGGAAGAAAGGCAATTTCATAGGTAAAGACCTAATATGAATAATATAAGTATTAATGTTAGTTCAGTTCAGTTTCATTATACGAGAAGTATACGCTGGGTTGTTTTCAGTCCGCTTTGGATAACATGTTTGCTTGTTAAAATTAACAAAACAGTTAAACCACGCCCATATTTTGATAAAAATGTGATGTTTGGTGTTTATAAACACTAAACAGTGTCGCAGGAGACCCGACTTTAGCCTAATCAAAATAAAATCCCTTAAAATATCCCAACTTCTGAAAAGTCAACTCTTTGTTATAAATGGTAATTTAAACACAATTTATGGGTTATTATGAATTCATAAATTATGAAGCAGTAAAGGGGAAACCTTAATTCGCAATTCATGTATACCCGCGATAATCAAACTTCAGATCCATTATTATTATAGCTCATAAATAAACCAACTTTTTTATACAAGGTGTTATGTTTTAGCACTTACTACTAAAGTTGCTTGATGTATGGTAACAATTATCTACTGATAAAAATTGTAATGATGAACGAACACCATAAAAAATTATTAATACGTTAAACACATAATCACCAGACCTTTTCCGAGAGGCTACGTCAAAACAATTATGAATTAGTATTCAATGGTTATGTACAAGTATTTAATAAATCAAGAACATAAATAAAGATTTCTTATCTTCATTTACAGTAGTTAAGTTAATTCTAACTTTATTTTTTTATTCCTCTCGTTTATATATCACAAAAAGAGTAGTCTAAGTCTTTCCTCGAATATCAAAGCATCTCCACACCAAACTTCATTAAAATCGATTAAGCGATTAAAGTCTAAAGGCGCAAGAGACAGACGGAGATACTTAATTGCGTTTATTTATAATATAACATTAGCTTGTATAGTAGCGATTTCTTGCTCTTTGAAAGATATATCGCTGGCACTGCGACCACACCCAGCAGTCGGATGATTATGAATTATGTAAATTATAAATGTTAAACAATCCAAGAGATTGTTGATGCGATGCCATGAAAAAATACACCATCCATGCTTCGCCTGCCACTCATTAAAATAATTGTTTTTTACTCATACTCTCTGTTTGTTCGACTGTATGTGTGTCCATAAATATGTTCATAAAACAATTGTTTTTCACTGTTCTTGCCGTAAAGGAATAATACAATTTGTGAACATTTCTCGTAAAATTACAATTCCAAAAGTTACTAAAATACTCGAAGGAATGTATAACATTAAATTCTAAAGTATGTTTAATTGTTCTTTATTTGTAATTTTCTTTACCTAAATTATAAATATTTATGTGAATTTGTTCATTTAACTTACACACTTTCACTCCTAAACCAGTCAACCGAAAAGGCTGTGGGGTTGCTTTGAACACATTGCAAAAATACGCAAAAACAATTTGGAATTCTCAATGTCATTAATTCATAATTATTCATTCTCAATTCATTTATTTGCTGAACAAAGGTGTACAATGGTGCTACATTGTTGTCGCAAATATTGTCTATGTAGCATGCAAAGGAATTGCAGGTAAGTCGAGTCTCAATAATTTTATAAACCAAGAAAATTCATTACTTCTTCCTGTACGACGACGTACGGACGAAATTGCTAGTGAAATGAAATATTTTATTCTTCAATTAGTTTACCTCATGTAATTTTAGCAAGTTAAACTTTTTAAGCAGATGAGTGCAGTCTTTTCTAACTAGACTAGACCTGAAAAAAAAAGACGAAACAAACTCAACGGTCATGATCACCATTAAACTACACCGTGGGAGAGCCACGCTTCGGCATGAATGGCCCCGGGTCGACCGGAGTGATACCATGGCCTCACAGAAAACCGGTGTGAAATAGTGCTTGCGCTGTGTTTCACCGAGTGAGTGAGGATACCGGAGGCCCATACCGCAACCCCTGCCCCTATCTCCCCTCCATCCCCCAAAGGCCGGTAACGCACCTCTGGTGTTGCGGGTGTCCATGGGCGGCGGTAATCGCTTACCGTCAGGCGATACGTCTGCTCGTTTGCCGGTCTATTCCATAAAAAAAAAAAAAAAAAAACTCCAGACGATTTCTTAATGCAAAGGACATTCTATTACTAAATGCAAAAAGCGATAGTTATAATTTGAGTCACAACTATCATAATTTGGTCAAAAAAACAATAACAGCTGAGCAGACAGTTGTTAGAGGGCTCGACTGCTAGACCCACGCCAATAGCGTTTTAAATATAATTTATTTAAAAAAAAACTCGACATTTAACCTTTCAAAGAGTACCTAAACCTCAGTATATTAAAAAAACTGATTTACACTATGATAAGCAGTCCTTTAAGTGCAGTTAAAGTTCCGGGATCATAGATAGGAATTATCAACACGTAACGAAGGGGTTAATAAATAATGATAAATTACTCGTACGCTGGCGTCTTGTACCCTTACAGTAGCCTTGTTTAAAAAAAAATATACGTCACTTTTTCTGTCAGTGCAGTCTATGGTTAAATGACATTAGCCGTGTCAATGGCTTTGTTTTATACTATCAATTGTTCGTGGTTGCATTTGACGGCATTACTTATTATTTGGCTTTTCTACCTTTGAAAATGACGTATTTTCATAATTTGCATTTTCTCTATCTATTTTCCTACTATAAGGGTGCAATTTTAAATTCTTCTTATTGGGTGCTTACACTATAAAAGCTGCAAAAATTTCAAGTGTTTACCCCCAGCAATTGAGGCCCTGCGTTAATAAATCACGCTGTTTTAGGATTTTCATCAAATAAATATTTGGAGGATATTCCGAAATAAGCTTTCCCTTTAAATAAAGTTCGTCAAGGTTACAAATATGCATGAAGTGCAAAACTACACTGTACTTATCTAACCTCCTGCTAAATGACTGCTAAATAGCTAAATAATAGACACAAAGAAAATGAGTTTGCTCATCCCACAAGATTTTGTCTTGAGCGAGAACCTTCCATTGCCGTCAGGATTACCAACGATCATCATCATCATTAGCCTATCGCAGGCCACTGCTGGACATAGGCTTCTCCAATGCACGCAACTTGGTTTGATCTTCGGCTTCTCGCATCCAGCTCCAGCCAGCCGTCTTGCGCAGACCATCACTCCGCCTGGCCTGTGGACGTCCTACACTAGGTTTTCCGAGACGCGGTCTCCACTCATGAACCCTTTTACCCCAACGATTATCAGTTCTGCAGCTAATATGGCCAGCCCACTGCCGCAGGATCACCAACCACTAAAGCTAAATTGTTGGCGACCCAATCTCGATTAGTCGACGGAATAGGTTTCGATCTAAATATATATTTAGGTATCTTCTTAGGGAAACACCTTACCTTACACCTTAAAATTTACGATTAAATTCTTCAAATTTAAGATTTAAACCAGGAATATTCAATATCCTATATATCTCTACTCTATAAATCTCATTAATCAAAGAAACAAATATAACTTAAATCACATAGACATTAATCCGGTGCATTCACCTTAATTCAATCAGTGACGTTATACTAATCAAATAAGCCGCTTCACATCGCCGTGAAAACATTAGGGTTAGCGAACACTGCGCGACAGAAACGCTGACTCATGACAACTTGCTACAAACGAATTAAAATGCATGTTGACGGTTAATTTGGTATAAATGGAGCATGTTTAGTGCTTGTCAAATTTCTAAAGTGCATATTGTGGTTGTGTCACAGAGTAAAGTTGAATGTGGGTAATAGATTGAGGTTGTGCTAAAATTAACTGAAATGATAAATGAAACACTTTTATAAAAATGAATGACTACGTCGTTGATTTACCTATTGAGAGAATCTACTACTTTATGCCTTTTTGGAACCAACAAGAAAGTTCTGACGACATAAAGCACTGTCTTGTAAAAACAATATTTGATGAACCAGTTATTTCGGAACTCGGTTTGTCTTCGTTAAATGAATTTTAAGTATGTTTTAGGTTCATTACGTTCAATATCACCACTAGACATAATAAATAATATAATAAATAAATATTTCGGACATCTAACACACAACGCCGTCTAGTCCCAAGCTAAGCAGAGCTTGTGTTATGGGTACTAGACAACTGATACAAATACACACTACACTTTTTTTTTTGTAAATAAATACATATTATACATAGAAAACACCCAAACTCCAAAATAAATATTTGTAGATCATACAAACATTTGGTCCGACCCGGGAATCGAACCCGAGACCTCATGATCAGCAGTCGCACACGCCAACCGCGAGACCAACGAGGCAGTTTACCACATAGGTTTGAGTGAGACAATGCTTTTCCTTTGGACATAAGATATCAGAACACATACTACCTCTCATACGTGGACTTCACTTACCGTTAAATGGATATTTAAATACTTGAGACGATATATCTAGATCTCCCACAACTGTTAATTCCTTCGTGACGATGAAATTATACACACAGAGAGAGGATGATTATTAAAGACTGAAAGAATGAAAATTATTATTATAACACTAATTGTTTTCGTATTTAGTTCTATGTCCTATTTGGGTCCTTCAATGTACCTACTCTCTATTCCCTTATCAAATCAAAAGCTTTTCATAGTCCACTGCTGGACATGAGCCTTTCCCTCCAAAGAAGGTGTTAGCCTACTAAACTGGCCCTAATGGCAACTGTTAATGGCTAGTTAAGAATATACGAAGGTCTTTTGTTTTATTTTAACTTTTGACGTTTTTAAATCTCAGTATGCGGTGCGCTTACACAAAATGCACAGCCGTCGCGGTGCTAGCGGCAAATCCAATAGGTTTTCATTAAATAAACCCTTTTATTGGTTTACTGTGGATTTATCAGCTTTGCAGTTTATTGGCCTAACGTTATGTGAGACTAGCTTTAGTTGCATTACTGTCGGTGATAATGGGAGTTTACATTTAATTTTATTACTTTTTCGTTTATTTTATAAATTTAATTTATTGCAGATATTTCATATTTCACTTTAAATATACGATTTAGTTTTATTAAGTTCATTAAACTATATGTTCGACTATGATATGCTTAACAGAACAGTAGTTTGAAAGCAATGTGCCGTGTCTCTTGTTAGTATCGAGTTGGATCGTAGTCATATTTATAATGGAGAATATCAGCCAATCAGAATTCACGAGAGAATTTAAACATATATAACTAGAAAAAAATATGGTTAGTATAGGTGCATATCGTATTTACCCATCATGACAGGCAAATCGCAACAATGTCCAAACAGTGTTCCTGACTGCTCGTTCTCTGATTGGTGGTTCGAACTTCTAATTCCTAACCCAGACGTATTTATGACAAGAATGCAACTGAAATAATGTACACAGAATTATAGGTCTTACACCAAAATACTAACGATCATTTTACCTCCACATCCTCATCAAAGTTACTCCATCCATCTAGAGCAGTGCTGAACAAGGCGTGGTTGTGAGCTCATAGGTCGCTGAATAAGTGTGAAAAACTACAGGTTGTAATTGTTAGAAGTGACACCTTTTATACGTGTGACAAATAATTGCGTATACGGGTAGGATTAGTATTAAATCGTGTTAGCGACCACACCTCCGCAGGAGAGGGTTGAAGATGAAACCATTGCTGAACACGAAACACCTCGAAAGTATTCTGTGTAATGTTTAACCCTCGAATGTTTTAAGATAAATTTTACAAGTTATTGTGTATTTTTAGAATATATTTTCGTCTCAAAAAGGCGTTGTAAGTTAAATGAAAAATGAAACAGATCAGATTAAACCCTATAGATGCTCATCAAATCAAAGGAACAAATAGATAAAGCTATTAAAACTAGCCAAAGACATGGATATCAATAAATTTCTGTTTAAATTCCGTTTCGCAACAACTCGCATTTTGCTTAAGCAACCTAGCAGCTTATAGTAATCTAACGTTAAAATTATCCCCAACTATTTAACACACATCTTGAAGTCCTTGAGCTATAGGAGAATCATGCTTCTAAATACATATATAAGCCGTCCCGACTGGAGTGCCATAGTACGTCTGTACAGGATACCAGTGTTAATCATCTCCTTCATTTTCTTTTTTATGAGCTTGCAAAAGAGACTCTACTCTGCATGTGCAGAATCGAAGAGTAGTGGTCACATTGCACTACAATGCAGCTCGGTGACCCACACTATGGCTGCCTATTGAACCGCTTCTGCGTCATTTGGTCCCCGGTCTCGCACTCATCGACGAAAAACGACAGCACGAATGCTGTCATTTTAGGTTGGTCTTCTGTAAACCCCGGTCGATCCGGCCCAATTGTGCTGAAATCGGTGTGGCTCTATTGCTAATGACTAACCTTCCGAAGGACCAATCTCTTGGTAGGTGTCTAGGTGTCCATAGGTGACGGTCGTCACTTACCACTAAGCCAGGTTCGTTTGCCTTCGTTCTCAAAAAGAAGACTACATTATTTCAGTATTGCATCTATCAAGAAAGTGCGGGATCTTATGATTAAAGGTGAAGTATTCACTGGACCAAAATAAATTCTTAGAATGCGATCAATTTTTATTCTTAAGGTCCGTATACATTGTTATATGGAATCTACAGTTGATTGCAAGTATATTGGCGTTGTTCTAACGCTTATGAAACTGTATTCCTGTTAAACGAATTTAAACTCAATTTACATGCTATCGCAACAAGAAATTATATCTTAAAAATGTATTAGGTAACTTTGTTGAATTGGTAGTTAACACCTATTTTTATTGTGGCATTTCAAGTAAATAATTTAGATGTTCTAAGTTAATGAAAATCTTACTTAAAAGAGGTATTTAGACTAACTAACGATCTACATAATTAAGTTCAAATGAACTCAAAATATATAAAATCAACATTTGAAATTTCAAAATCATTGCTTATTTCTTTTACAAATCTATAATGTACTTAAACGAGTTCATTTTACTTAGCTACCTTTACTTTAGATATAAGGATATCAGTACGACTAGAAGATGTAATTGTACAGTACATCCAACGCGCGACACGTAACTTATTCGAGAGACTGGAAGATCGCTACAGCATCAGTGAGACAGGCGGTATTAAAACTGCATAGACTATGGTAGATTTATACTCCTCATTAGCTATGTATGCACCAGATAGTATAAGTATGAATGTATTAACCACAACTTATTCGAAAATATTACAAATTAATTTGTTGATGTTTGTGCTCTGGTGTGGGTTATGGCCGCCATAGTGTGGGTTACCATGCTGCATTGTGTCCAACTTGTGCCACATTCACAGTGAGGATGGTGACCACCACTCCTGGATTCTACACAATATTTTCTTTAGGCTGAGTAGAGTCATTTTGGCCGTTAATTTATAAAAAAATAATTGTAGCGTAAACTGAGATGACTGGACGGAAACACAGGCCCAACGATTTTATACCGAATATTTTATAATATTTTTTTTTTAGCTTTTAGTACATTATTTTCAATAAAACCGTAAAATTTTTTTTTTACATATATTTTATTTTCAAGTTTTTAGTTTCATTACATAGTACTTCTTATATGTATTCTACTAGTCAAGCCCTTTCATTTGATACCCATAGAGTGGTATTCGTTGACAAAATATGTGAAACACCATTTAGTAGCAGCGGCCAGCGGCGTTGGATTTTAATTTTTCATAGTAAATTATGTTTTACTAGTCAAGCCCTTTCATTTGATACCCATATAGTGGTAGTCGTTGACAAAATGTGTGAACCGCCATTTTATAGCGGCAGCCATCTTGGATTTACAATAAAACAGAATTCATTTAATTGTATTGTCACCAAAACTGAGGGTGTGTTAGGAGGAACAAATTCATGATAGAACTCTTATTTTACTCGTTATTTGTGTGTTAACCACACATTATAATTTGGCATCATTCATACATATATAACATAGAATATACTAAAACAAATAAAAAGAGCAACTGAGCACAAATTTAAAAAACTGAAAAAAAATACAACAGAAATATGTTAACGAATCGCACATACAAATACAAACCTCGCCCACAATCGTTTAATTTTAAAACCAATTTTGTTGCGGACGTGCAGTGTACAATCTCCACAATTCATCTACATATCAAGTTGCTCTGTTTGACTACTGTTTTGCCCCGGCACCGCTCGGATCCGGTTCGACGTTGCGGTTTTTTTACCCTGTATCGCAAATCGAGCGTTACGGAATGTATTCGTTTTGTTGCAGCTCCATTTATTCCTTTTTCTTCGATTTCGTATTTCGTCTTCGCGCGAAATTGAGAATTAATTAAGCTATGCGGAGTTTTAATGTGTGTTTGTTTTGTATAATCTTTTTTTTTTAAAGTTTGGGATAAATATTTGGAACAAGTTGAAAGATGTGTTGATTTCTTGGGCTCGGCAGATGTTATGGTGTCTTGTTCTGAATGGATGGGCGCTAATGATCAGTAGCGTGAATCAATGGTAACCGTGGCTTTAAATATTTTGTTTGCTGTGTCATTGATTTGGATACACGATCCATTTCAACTCAATACAGGAGTTGGTGAAACTGTTCAAGTTTACAGTGGCTATGTATAATGTATATTATATCTCACATCAAATAGATATACCTATACAGTTGATGTCGCTTATTCTTTTTCTCGCATTACTACTATAGTGACTATTATAGAATATCTTGGACTGAAACATCTCAATTTTTACTTTTTTTATTATTAACAAGTGCAGTGATGTTGACCTGTCTCGCACATAACCGGCATCGACATATTTTTGTACCTATCTACGTTATAGTAAAATGAATTGATACCTTGTAGGTTAAAGGACTGTAAAACCAGCAAAATAATATACAGTCCACTCAAAAGACTTCTTTTACAGGCAGTAATGTTCTTGATACTCTTGAACTGCAGGAATGAATTAGGGGCGGTAGGTTACCATCCAAATCTTCTCTCGTGTCCTGACTGTAGAAATGTGGTCCCAATTAGTCTTTTTTGATTCACACTAGCAACAGTTTTAAGTTGTCGAGTGTCTCATTACTAGGTACTTATCTACAATTAGGCATCATTACTTAATTTTGTTAACTTTAAGAGGTGATGACAATTTTTGTAATGAAGATTTTAATCTTTATATAAATTTACTGCACCAAAAGGAGGATTTTGATTTCGAGTATATGTACATTTCTTTGTCGTGCTCTGTAGTTTAAAAAGCTTGATTTTCGCGTAATCGTGAGAGTGATACTGGGTTATTAGGAGTGACACTGGAATATATTATAAGAATTATTAAAATCAAATGCCCTGGTTTATAAATTTGTAAGAAAAAAAATCCTAAGTTTTTTTTCTGAATAATATTTATTTTATAATTATGTAAACGTTTCTATAACGTAGTGTTTATTACCTTATAGGTTTCATAATTATATAAAACACCGTAATAAACTAAAATATGTATTCACTCTGCTATTACAATATTTAAGTACATAGACAAGTTATAATACGTGTCGATTGAGTGCACGGTAACAGAGCGACTCGCGTAGACTCCTTAGCGCGGTGGCGGGGTCGGCCGCCGGCGCATCCCGTCCCCCGCGCGTCTTGCTCCCCGCTTAGGAAGCACAGTCCATGTTAGCGTTGTTAACACGTAGGTACGTCACATGGATATGGACATTAATAAAATAATGAATTGCTACATTTCTTCTCGTGTTTCATATAAACGAAGCTCAAGCAAAGTGTGACTGACACAAGTAGGACAGAGGGTATTACATAAGTGGCGATAACCGCTTACCATTTCAGGCCTTCAGGCCGCTAACCTGTTTGTTTCTATTAAGAGGTTTGTGGAACCTCGTAATCGGAACTGTCTAACTGAATATGCAAAAAAAATATCCGAAACCATATCCGAATCCGACACAATCTCTTTGTTTTTCTCAATTCAACTAGATTTGACGTTCTCGTATTTTTTGTTGAATGATTCATATTACAGTACCTACCCATTAAACTAATAAGGAATTATAACGTTATACACAGGTATATGTTTAATTTTCTTTTGATATATTTTTGTATTTCTCGTTCCTGGTTGTCCACGGTTGCCTGGAAGAGATGACCCTTTAGCGATAAGGCTCCCATTTGTATAATTATTGACCTAGCATTAAGTTACATGTTTAGTAATCTAGTTTAGAATAAAGCGATTTATTATTATTATTCCTCAGTAGATAAATAAAGCATCCTTATTGAACTTTATACCAAAAATAATTTTAGGTAACCAATAGCTTGCTAATAAGATCAATCAAACCTATTATAATTACATTAAAGTATAAAAAAACGATTAACGCCTGGAACACCGTCATTTAATTTACCATTAACCGTATAAAAATAGGCGAAGTCTCTATTTAAAATAAAAACAAGCTTAACCATTAACCGCTATCAGCTGACAGGTAAGTTAACCCCCACAGCGTCTACACAATACGGTCGTTGTGACCACACGCGCGGAACTAATACCTTCTAAGCGTTTGAGGGTTAGGCCGTTAATCGTGCGATTTTGGTTACGATAATGGGCTTGGATTGTGGCAATTGATAGGGAAAGAATTGCAATATATTTTATTAATGTGTAAATAGCTTTACTTTAAGTGAATTGAAATGAAAAATGCGTTTAAATCTTTTTTTCGGTTCTTTTAACCGTTTCAATGCTAATGCAAAACACTAATAATAATAAGAGCGATCTTATATACAGGTTATCGAATTCTAAATCATTCAGTGATTGAACTATAGTAACCTACTTACTGATTAATTTATTTATATCTTAATTAAATTTACTTATAATATATTTCTACGTTCAGACGCAGAACAAAATATCGTCTAAATTAAGCATTTTTTTGTCGGGGATGGGAATCGAACTCATTACCTCTCGCTTACTAAACACTTAACCAACAAGTCCGTCAAATAGCAATAGGTCACACTTATAAAGTTTTATTCATAGTAATAATTAACAAAATTAATTAAATTAAAAAGATTTTTAAAAACAAGCTTTTACTGGAATGCCTCAAGATGAATCAAACGAGTCCAAACTCGATGATGTTGCGACGTTTCTTTACAGAGTTCCTATGGCCACCTTCCAGCTCCAGCATCAGATCAGCTCCATGTCATTATAATATTGTATTGTCACGCTATATACATACATATGCTTGCAAAATTTCAGCAAAATCGGTTGAAGATATCTGCTTCAAAATTGAGTTGCAAGATTCCACCCGAACATACAAGCATACATACATACATTGCAAGTTAATAAAGCTTGTAATAAGTCTACAATTTAATTAAAAACCGAAACAACACATAAACAATAGCTCGTTATTTAGCGAAAGCATTTTTTTTCGTTTCAAGTGCTTTAAATTCGATCCGAGTAGAAACGAGTAGAAAAAAAATTAAGACAATTTTACTAATCTTGAAGGTCTAACGGCGCCTATTAAAATTGTATTAACTCCCCTCGAGGCTTACGACCCCTAATGACGCATCATCAATGGTCCAAATCACGGATATCATGTTATCCGAAGGGCTATTTTAAGAAATCTTATTTATGTACGTACATTTTTGGATTAAGAACAGTTAAAATAGTTTGTAGACAAAATTTTGTTGTATACAGTTGGAAATATTGCATGATTAAAATGAAAAAATGTTTATCATCCCTGACATAGGTCAAGAGGTCGTGTTTATGAAGCTTTTCTTGACACTTTTTAATCAGCAAGCTTGTACAACTTTTTCCAACAGTAACAAAAAATCTTATATTCACGAATCACGAATCGGTCACCAACATTGACGGACTGAGTAATTCATCAACGCAAAGCCTAAAGTGCTAGGGACTACAAACCTAAACAAAAATAGGGATAGTTATATGGAAGTCAGTAATTGTCAGAATTAGAAACACAGAATAATAAAAATCTGGTGAGTCAATACCTAGTTTTAATACTAAGTCCTATATTACAGCTACAGGACTTCAATGGGGATATTACTGTTATGTAGCGAGTATGTTTTTCAACCGACTTCAAAAAGGAGGAGGTTCTCAATTCGACTGTTTTTTTTTTTATTGAAAGCTGGTGCTTCCCGAATAGTCCCATTTAAATTTGATCTAGATTGAAGTCGGTTTTTTTTTGTTAAAATTTGTATTTATTATAGCTCCATTTCCTGATATGTAAAGTCAAGTTTAGAATGCTATTTCCTGTATCTAGTAGTGGTCGTACTTCACACACGTTTTTCTACTGCCCTAAAATTCCAGAACTCAATACCATTTGGAAATATCCCTAACCACCATTATAAATAAATAGCCAACAATAATCCGATTGTCACGCCCAACCCTCCCATCGTCCATTGTATCCAACCCTCGTATCGATGTCCCGGGACAAAGAGACCGAGTATATTTTGACAGGAGTTAATGTTCGCCGACGTCTCTACCTGAATGGGTACAAAAGCCCAGTGGGGTATTGTCTGGTTATTTGCAGGGTTAGATAATGTGCACTTGTTATAATTGAAGTGGCAGATTTTATTGGGACATTTTGGATGTAATTGTATATTTGATACAGTATGCTGTAATCTTGAGTATTGACGTAAAGCCGGACGGTTTGATATAGGGTTTTTACCCGACTACGGCGAAGCCAAAGGAGGGTTATGATTTTGACAGGCTATGTATGTATGTATGTTCATCTGTTCCCTTATAGATCCTTAACTACTTATTAGAACTCTTTTTATTTTTGTGTCCTCTAGCAGACATAAAGTACTGTATTTAAAAAATAAATTTAAGAAAAACATGCCGTGTTTGGTATTATTGAAAGGGCGTTACTTGTTTTATGTTTGGGTCTGGCAAAGTGACTACTCTGCCTGATGGAAAGCATTAGCAGAATCCAAAAGGGGTGGTTACCATACTCATTGCGAATGCAGACAGTGCAATAATGCAGCATGGCATAGCAGCTTCTGCGTCACTGGGCTTCTGGTTTCGCACTCACTAACGAAACACGACAGCACAAATACTGTTATTTTATGGTTGATCTTCTCTTTTTTCTACGGGATTTATATCTCTCTTCGAATTACCTAATGTTGTACCTGACAGGGTAGGTACAAGATAATACTATTTTTTTATTTTTACTCTTTGTGACGACACGAAAAAGCATATAATGTTGAATACCGATAACAATTTGAAGCCGAGGATCGAACCAAGTGGCGTGGAATTAGAGAGGCCTTTGTCCAGCAGTGGACTGCGATAGGCTGATGATGAGGATGATTCAATAAAAACCACTGGTCTCAATGCACCACCTACACGTGTGGCCTCGTCGTTTAAGCGGTCGCTACGCCGCTTCCTACTGTAAAGTATTGTGAGTTCAAATCTCACATGGGACAACACTTTTAGTCATCCACAAATTGCTGTTCTGAGTTTGGGTGTGTGTCCGTTTCATGTATGTTTGTAAAGCCCCACGGCAGTTCTCTTTAAAAAGTAGAAAACAGACCTCCTCCAGAACTGCTAAACGTATTTGCCAATTTGACATTACCCTGATAAACATGGAAAACTTACGGTAAAATATTTCAGTTATTTTTAACAAGTAAACATAATAACATATTTATAACTGGTTATGTAATTCCGTTAGTTGTTAGAATGTTCCACGGAAGCTGGCTGTTATGACGATAGCAGACACCAGTTTAGTACTAATAACTATTTATTATTTCGTACAAACATACATTTACGCTGTGGTTTACTTTGAACATGTCTAAGAACTGAAATGGTGAGCGGTAGTATAATTAAAATCCACTTAAAAATATCACTTAATTTAAGAACAACTTCTTTGAATAGGTTTAGTTTACAGATTTTTTTACTAACTTTGATCTAAGCCAGCATGCATTTAATCAATTTAATTTAATCTATATCTCTTTTCATTCAACATTTTGTTTTTTTTTTTCTATTAATTCAAGGTTTTATTGGGAGAAAAGAAGCATTATAAGGGGGTCATAGTGTCGGTCGCCATGCTGCATTGTTGCATTGTCTGCATTCGCAATGAGTATGGTGACCATCACTCTTAGATTCTGCGTACCTTTTAGTTTCCAGTAACCGACACCGAACACTTTTTGATCGTCAGGAGTATGTGTTGAGTAAAAGCAACTGGACCCAAAAATGTTTACGTATGCGCAGGGAGTGGATGATTTCATATCGGTTCTAGAGAAATATTCATCGGTAGCTTGTAACTGACACAGGACACAAAAGTGTCCACGTTTCCGCCCTGCTTAAAAGTGCTGAACACTCCTAAAGAAGTTTTCACTTCAAAAATTAAAGTACTTTTACGTAGTTTGCATAATTTCCATAACAGTAATATAATCCATTCAGCATCAATAGCTCGTTATAGCAAATCTGTTTGCGCAGTTAACCCAGACCAGGGCTGCGGCAATTGTTGGCAAATTGCTACGATTTGCGGCAATCATAGCTGGTATGTCAACTTATAATGGGGCTCTTTGATTCGTATCCCAATGATGGCAAATTGAATTATTGTGGGGTCACTTCTGTGATTATGTAGTATAAATACAGATGGTATTTTTTCAAGCCATACGCTATAACGCTTTCTTGGCTAAACTGCTGAACTGATTTGAATGAATTTCACAATGGAGACCTTTGATTTTTGAGGAAGAACATATAGTGTAGTCGACAGGTTGAAATTGTCTAAAATAGAGATACTGCTCTTAAAATTAGGTGTGATAGCTCATTGGATCCGGAATGACGCCTAGAAAATGTACCAAAAGCGTGTATTAGCACATAAAAAATTGCAAAAGTTATAAACAATTAATGATGAAAAAATGGCATTTGATTTTTTGCCAATATTTCATAAACTAATAATATTTAGGAAATTTCAAAAAAAGATTCTGAAAGAGGAGGAAATTTCCAATGAAAAACATCGAGCTTTTGGAACTCTATCTCCATTATTTATAATTTTAATTTAATGCTGAAAATGGTACTCCGTGTTACAATTTTCAATATTTTGTATTCTGAACACTATAAATACTTAATTACCGTTGGACATTTTGCTTAAAGTTAACTTTTCAACAAGTTTTTAACAAGATTGTTAACTAATAATATTTTCTCGAATTTCCGTCTCGATTGAATTTGAAAAAATGTTTAAATAACTATCGTAAAAATTTCACGCCGTAAAAGTTCAAGATTACGCCATAAAAGTAAAAAAAAACATACTTTGTTTATAATATTTATTGTACTTAAACAAAACTGAGAAATCCAATAGTTTTTGTTCCAGTACAAAAATTAATTATGTATCATATCAAAAAGGATCTACGAAGCGAATGAAAATCGTTGCAGTCGTTTCCGAGAATTTACAATTTACATATACAAGAATTTATCGTTTAAATCTTTTAGATAGTCTACACATTAAAAACTACCAGTTGATCAACAGCTTTAAGCTTATTCTGAAACGAAAAAAAACACAGTTATTTAATTTACGATCTACCCATTCGGTGTGCGTGTGCGCAATTAATACGAAATTTACACAAAACAATAGGGTACTTGCCTGTAGTACTAAAAAAATACGATGTTTTGCATATAGCTAGTTTAGATGCCAGGAAATTTTAATAACATTTTTATTTTTAAAAATAATTACATATTTTCAATATTTTCATAAAATCAAAATCATGATTTTTTATCTATATGTCACGTGACCGCAAATGCCAATCATTAAGTGTGACGTCAGTTTTCTCAAACTTATCGACTTGTCAATAACCTAAAAAAAAATTTATGCTGAAATAAGTTAATTTTTAAATTATTTCGGCATAAATATTATAAAAGGCGAAGGTCTAACAATGCAGAACAATTTCACGTAAGCTAATAGTCTAAATTTGCTATATATAGACACGATTACGGTGGCAAGATATTTCGCCCATAATCCCGAACAATTTCGTAGGTGTTCTTTTTGTGGTATTTTCACAAAAAGGCACTATGCAATACTGGTAATATAATTTTAAACTCATATGGAAATGAAAGAAGGACGACAGAAATTCTAACCCACACTAATGTCTGAGAAAAATGACGTCATACGACCACTTGAAGGCGATTGTGTTTTAGGCGGGTAAATATTTAATTTGAATTATGTTTTTAAGTTTTCCCATTGTTAGCCGTATTTATTTAAACTTTATGCACTTTTATACATCGGCGGACTTAATGCCCAAGGCATTCTCTTCCAGTCAACCTTAGGGTGGTGTAGAAATTTTGTAAGGTAGGTTGTGCACAGAGGTTGGAATATAAAATTAACTACAAAGACTACACGCAAAAATACAAAAAAAAAACATTACATACGTAATCATACATAGAATACATGTCATAGTCATACATATACACATACACATACTTACATGTACACAAATATACATACACAGACACACATATACTTACGATATATTCGTACACTAGCTATCGATTAGTATTTTCTGCCATTTTGTTGAGAAGGAGCTCATGTACCTTCTTTTTAAAAGTAAAACGGTTTGTGGACATCCTGATTTCGGGTGGGAGTGCATTCCAGAGCAGTACCGCTTGGACAAAGAACGAAGAGTTCACGAAGTCGGTGTTGTGGGAGGGGCATAAGAGAAGCAGATTATTTTCTGAACGAAGATTTCTGTTGTGATTAGAGGATAGATAACGGAAGTATGGCGCGAGATAAGTGGGAGCGAATGGTGAGTTGAGAAATGAGTATAGGGTAGTAAGTGCTCGCTGATTGCGGCGCAGGCGAATAGGTAACCATTTTAATTGTGAACGTAAATCAGATACATGGTCATACTTCCGGAGATTAAAAATGTATCGAATGCAGTTATTTAGAAGGCGGTCTAGTTTATTGAGGTGTTCTGCATTCAGGTCGAAGTAACACACATCACCATAGTCAATTATTGGGATTATTAAAGATTGCATGAGAGTAGTTTTGATGTTAGTAGGCAGGAAGTTTTTCAGACGGTATAATGTTCGCAGGTTTCCAGTCACTTTCTGGCTGATGTAAGCAACTTGAGCTCGCCAGTCAAGAGTCGAGTCAATGAGTAAGCCCAGATCCTTTACTACAGAGCTGTACGGAACAACAGCACCATCAAACACAATCGGCGATGTTGAGGTGGTATCGAGTCTACTCATTATGCGCTTGCTGCCTACTATTATCGCCTGACATTTGGTCGGGTTAACCGACAATCCAAATCTCATTGACCACGACTTTATGGCTTCCAAATCCCTGTTGACCTCATCGATAGCTTGATTTATGTTATCTAACCTTGCCTGCGAATAAACTTGTAGATCGTCAGCATACAGGTGATACGCACTCCGAAGTTGTTGGGTTATGAGGTTAATAAATATTGAGAATAATAGAGGAGAAAGAATGCCGCCTTGAGGGACGCCGGCATAGAGGTCGCACCAACTCGATGTCGAGTCATCAGCACGAACACACTGCTGTCGTCCCTGAAGATATGTGGAGAACCATTCCAGTGCCTCAGTAGGTACCTTAAGATATGTAAGGATAGACAGAAGGATTTCGTGACTGACGGTATTGAAAGCGTTAGAGAAGTCAACTAACACTAGGACTGTAACTTTGGTGTCCTCCATGCCCTTCCTGATATCGCCAGTCACTTTAAGGAGAGCGGTGGTTGTACTGTGACCGGCCCTAAAGCCGGATTGTAGAGGACTTAAAAGCTGGTTTCTGTGAATAAATTGTGAGACTTGCTTATAGACACAGGCCTCAAGCACTTTTGACAGGAAGGGAAGAATGGAAATAGGCCGAAAGTGTTCAGGAAGTGTAGGGTTATTATTTTTTGGAAGAGGAATGATGTAAGCCTTGCGCCACAAAGAGGGAAAAGTTCCGGAATCGAGAGAGAAATTTATTAAATGTGTGATTGCTGGGAGAATATAGTCTAGGATGGTGACAATCATGCGACGGCTAACGCCATCACATCCTACGGCATTAGAATGTATAGACAGAATTATCTTCTTGATATCCTCAGAAGGCACCGGAGAAAATTCGAATGAGTCAGTAGTAGGACTGGTAAGACTAGATATGTAGCTCAGAGTTTGACTCTTAGTTTGAAGATCCAGCGTAGTTGTTGTAGAGGAGAAATAACGGTTGATATCATTCAAACTAATTGAATTATTGAACACGGAATGTTGTTTTTTACCAATACCTAGGGTACCAAGGAATTTCCAGATACTGGAAGAGGAAGAAGACTCTATGTTTTGAAGAATATGTTGGCGCTTAGCGTTGCGTATCACCTGATTGCACCGATTTCTTGCAGCTTTGTAAAGGTTCCATTTATCCTCAATACGATCTTTTTTGTACCGAAGAAATGCCAGATCCCTTCGCTTCATAGCCGCCCGGACCTCCTCCGTCATCCAAGGTGCCGGGGCCCGTTTTAACTTTAATGACTTTATGGGAGCATGGACATCATAAAGTTTCATAATGGTGTCGTTGAAAATAGTGAGTTTGTTATCAACGTCGGTAGCAGCTGCCATGTACGTCCAGTCTATTTCAGCAGCCTCTGCACGTAATTTCTCGACGTCCATACTTCGGAAACTGCGAATCTGTACAATTTTAGGAGGTGGCTTGGGAAGCTTCAGGGTATATGAGAGGAAGATTAAGTCGTGATGGGAAAATCCAGGAGCTGACAGTTGACCATGGGAAAAAACGAGATGTGGGGCAGAGGTTAGGATTAGATCGAGCCAGGTGTCCTCATGGTCGATGTTGTGATGCGTGGCTTGAAGCGGCAGGACATGGAGGCTGGTTGATTGGACTACGTGAAGGAGACTGCGTCTACGAGGAGAGTTTACGGCTAGGAGGTTAGTGTTAAAATCTCCCATGATGATGTGATGTGAATGTTCTGACCCTAAAGATTCCAGTACTGTTTCCAGACTGGAGAAATAGCTAACAGATGGAGGACAGTAAACCACACCCAGAATTACGTTAACTCCCTTGACACAAACCTGGAGGAAAAGATATTCTGCGCTAGTGGCGAAATTTGAAGAGGAAGAAGCGACAATTTTAAAGGGTAAGAAGCTGCGAAGGTAGACAGCGACGCCGCCGCCTCTCTGATCTAAACGGTCATTGCGGATAAGGACATAGCCCGGAAGAGCATATGAGGTAGAAGCAAGGTGTGGTTTGAGCCAGGTTTCCGAAATCAGGATGGCATGAACGTTGCTGTCAGAGAAAGTTTCAAATAAATCACTAAAATGACTGGGGACACTTTGGGCATTTATGTGACAAACATTTAAATAAGGACGTGATTGAGAAACAAATATTTGCCTCAATTGATCACCCAGCGTTTCTGTTAAAGAGCTGTAACTGAGATCTTCTGAGGAGTCCTCGGCAGAAAGAAATACCTCAACTTCATCATCGCTCATAACTGTACCTAAAGAAAATATATTTAATAAAAACAACAAAAATAATATTATAAATAAAATAAGTATGCAATAAGATTATAAATGCAAATAAGCTGCAGTTACCTTATCGTTTTAACACCACCCGCCAGCATACACACAGACGGAATTCAATAAAATACTAAAATTGTATCCCTACAATTCAAAAAAAAATGTATTAAACATCTAAAATACTCGAAAAAAGAATATAAAGATCAAAACACAAAAAAAAACAAACAACCAAAAAAAATAGAACTAGGAAGAAAAGGACACGCAACTATTACCAACATAATACTTCACAAGCGTTTCTGAACAGAAAAAAAAAATCATCGCGATCGTGACAGTTATCAATTAACATTATCTGTAGTTGTCACTTGTCAGTTGTCACAAAATTTGTAAATAAAAACTTGAAGGTACCTATTTAATAAAATTAAGATGTAAACAATTAAAGTTTATGTTTTGGATACAATACAACTAAGTAATGTTGTTCATCTAATTGTGTGGCAGTTTATCATTCCAAGTGATGACAAGAACTGAGAGTGATGGTTAATGACGCCGTGAACCTTTGGTAGACGTGCTCGCAGTTGCTTTGGGCGGTGATGTTGCCTTAGGATACTTCGCAATAAGAGGTTCAAGCTCGTCCGGTGATGTTATCCTATGGCGACTACTATCAGAGGGCTTGATGACAATAGTGCCGTCCTGTGTCCAGCAGGCCGACATACCGAAGTGTTGCCTGGCCATGCTGAAAGCCGTCTGCCGAGTTCTAGTCAAAAACTCTCTTACCGAGAAGCCGGACCCCTTTAACGTTGTCTTCGCCTTCCAAGCAATTGCTCGAGTCTCCGCTGTAACGAATTTAACCAGCACTGGACGACGACGTTCCTTAGATGGAGCACCAATGCGGTAGCATGATTTGATGTTGGATGCTTGGATATCTTTGAGACCCATCCTCTGGTTGAGTATACTCAGCAAGGTCTTACTGCAATCTTCCCCGATGGCGTATTTTCCCCGTATTTTTTAGGCAAATATTTTTTTTTTAGCATAAAATTGATCATTAAATAAATTTAAACACTTTTTGGAAAATAGGCAAATACCCTATTGGTGCCAATTATCAAAATCTATAAAAACCTCTCTCGTCCTTATTTTCCTTGGCACTTACTTAAATATTTTTAAAAAACTCATACAATAGCTGAGCATTAATGAATAATAGTAGACACAAGATTTGGGACATACCAACTAATCTTTAACACAAACCAATCAAAAATTAACCTTAACTCTTCTAAATAAAGTCTTAATTTAACTCAATCAGATTCGACGTATACAACTTTTTGGTATAATGATATTTTTTCAACAAAAAGTCGTAAATGAGGTTGCGTTGTAATTGGAACTTCAATCTTTAAATTGTAGACGATAGAGTTTAGTTTTCATTGAATTAAAAAACGTTGAAGTTGGATGCACATGTGTGCCAAGTAAAATTAAGTATGCCAATAC
This sequence comes from Diaphora mendica, assembly GCA_949125395.1. Classification (NCBI taxonomy): domain Eukaryota; kingdom Metazoa; phylum Arthropoda; class Insecta; order Lepidoptera; family Erebidae; genus Diaphora; species Diaphora mendica. The sequence continues at coordinate 3,323,996 of OX421331.1, read as the reverse complement.
CATAATTCGCGGTTGATTGCGCACAGCCTTCGGCACAATGAGCGTTTTCCTACGATTTTTCTCGTTACATACTTAACGTGTGTTTTTCTATTTCTGTCAAGGTTGAGAGCGAATATTTTTGTTCTCTTACAATTTTGTTTTTATATCATTTCTGTGTAGGTGAGCCAGCGAAATGACACACACTCTGATTTTAATAATATTAATATGTTAAATGTTATAAAGAGGTACAGGATAGTGCTGTTCGAATAGGGGCCGCTGTTAGAATTATTTTTAACCGACTTCATGGAGCAGATGTGTTACTTGACGGTAAGTGAATACCGCAGCCCATAGATACCTTCAAGTCAGGAATATCAAATTTCGTGAGCACCATTTATGCTAAAAGGGGGAGAGAAGTGTGGGCGCCAATGACCTCACTCACTCGATCAAAAGCAAATAAAGGATTGATGGAACTAGGACTAGCGCACGTTCAGGTAGTGTCTCCGTGATTCGGAGGTCACGTTAAGCAGTCGGTCCTGGTTATTATCGTAGGATAACAGTCGTGAAGCTTAGTTGGAGGCCGGAGGGCGTTTAAAAAACATCTAGCAGCAATATTACGTAGCCACAACGTTGTCTTGCCAGTCCCGCACTCGGCCAGTGTGGGGACGTATGGCCTTAACCCCCTCCTGAAAGGAGACGCGAGCCCAGCAGCGATTCAAGCGGTCGCCTCGCCGCTTTCCACTGTACCGAGTGTTGTGGGTTCAAACCCCACTTGATGCAATACTTTGTGTCCACAAATTGTAGTTCTGAGTCCGAGTGATCTTTGTGTCCCTCATGAATGCCCGTAAATTCCTCTGTGACACAGGAATATTAATAGCGCTCGAGAAGTCTTTTGAAAAAAATTGTGAAGCCAAGGAAACACAGCTTCGAATATCAATTGTAATGCTACAGTTACATCTCTCAGTACAAAAAATACAAATAAGTGACTAAAGAAACAAAAGCCGTACGGCCTTAACCCGTCCAACGACCTCTCTAATATATTTATAATTATAGTTCCGAACACACCACATTTGTAAACATACCTTGTGACGTAATACATTTCTTTTTTTTTTGCTTAAGTAACTTTTGAGGCGGCCTAACACAGATTATAAGCTCCAGTCTTAATTTCAATAACGATATGAGCAGCTTCAAGAAAATATGAACGTTATAATGCTTACCGAGCCCAGCAGTATGGATAATATAATGTTCTTTTAAAATAATTGACGAAAAAAACTTACAACAAGCTGAACATAGGTCAATCCTTAAAGGAGGTTTTGACGTATTATACTGTCAAGTGTTCATTTTCTTTGCAGTGATGTTGTCCTACGTACGTAGTTTGCTCCCTAATTACCCACTAAAAAGTTGTCTAAATTTTGGAAAAAGTAATAGTCGGTAGGTGCAAGGTCTGGTGAGTATGGCGGATGATGGAGAGCTTCCAACCCCAGCTCTTGCAGCTTGGAGACTGTCTGTTGCGCAGTATGGGGTCGCGCGATGTCGTGAAGCAGCCGCAAGAGCTGGGGTTGGAAGCTCTCCCTCATCCGCCATACTCACCAGACCTTGCACCTACCGACTATTACTTTTTCCAAAATTTAGACAACTTTTTAGTGGGTAAAAAATTCAATTCCCGAGAGGCAGTACAAAATGCCTTTGAAGAGTTTGTTGCGTCCAGCTGATTTTTACAAGAAGGGCATCAATAAACTGCCAATGCGTTGGCAAAGATGCGTCGATTGCATGGGTGATTACTTCGAATAACAGAAATAAAAAAGTTTGAAAATATAGGTACTTTCACTTATTGCATACGAAACGGCAATTTCATAGGTAAAGACCTATTATTATTAAAATCGCATTACTTATAAGATATGTCATTTGTTTACCGTTTAAACCTTTTTTTTCACTGTGTCTCGGAGAGAACGTGTCGGTTAACCGTCCCATCGGACTTTGAGAGTGAGATAACAGAGAGTGCACCTATTTTTACGCACACACTTGTGCACTATAATATCTCCTGCGTATTTTGCTGGTCTCCGTTGAGACTGGCCGCCGTGGCCGAATTCGGTTAGGGCAGAATATATTCAATTTTATATATAATAATACAAATAAATAAAATTGAAGTATCTGTTTGTAATTTCAAATTAACAGCTTTTAAGTAAAAATATTTGCAAGTATAGACGGTAATTTCATCAAAAAAGGAAATTAAAATAAATGTCTCTATGTTTGTTACGGTCTAGAATGGCTTGACTGATTTTGACGGGACTTTCACTGGCAGGTAACTTAGGCTACTTTTTTCTAGACTAGCTTTGCGCCACGACGCTACCCGCGGCTGTTATGAAGGTCCTATAGCTCACTTAGTTTACTATACATATATTCAAAGCATATAAACCACTCATAAGGTACGATAACCACCAGCACATCGTGGGAACAAACCCTAAGGATAAGTGAAAGAAATAATAAAACTGTGAGAATCAATTGTGGTCCTAATTTCAGACATCAATCACACGGCTAACACCTGGGAACCAATCTACAACAATAACTCCCCAAAACACTTATTAGACGCTTCGTGACGAATATGTAATTGACAAAAACCTTTATATCAGAATCTAAAACATCTCTAAGGTGATTAAAAATTTCATTGCGAAGTCAAGAGCGTAGCGTAGACAATGGATTTACGCATTCAATTAAGAAGAAAAAAGATAAATGAAAAAAATATATGCTGTGTACGAAATGTCGTTATATTTTCATGTAAATTCATTATACGGTTACTGATTTTTTCGATGATTATAAATTTGATTCAAACTTGCCAATGTTTTAGTAAAGTTTCTGTATTTTATTTTTGATATCCGTAAGAAAGAAATTTGCATGGTGTCGACTACCTCGTTGGTCTAACGGTTCGCGTATGCGACTACCAGTCAAGAGGTCTCGAATTCGATTCCCGAGTCGGGCCAAAGTAATGTATCGGGTTTTTGCGTTATGAAATTCTTATTACCACCAGTCCGGAGTGTGGAAGTTTGGCGGTGAACACAACACACGCCCGTGCCTCGGAGAGCGCGTTAAGCCGTCGGTCCCGGTTGCCATGAACATCCTATGGTAATCGTTATTGAGAAGTCAGTGCCATCAAATATGCTGACACTAGTTTCAATCTTGGCAGTCGCTCCGTGTAAAAAATTGATATTCTTCAGGCAAAACCGGGTGGAACTAGTAGTCGACCCTAAATAATCTTGGGAATAAGGCTGAGAAGAAGAAAAATTTGCGTAAAATAGGTTGCAAATGACTGCACGCTTGGCCTAGTGGTTTAACGGTCACCACGCCGTTTCCTACTTCGCCAAGTGTCGTGGGTTCAAATCCCACGTAGGACAAAACTTTGTGTGATCCACAAATTGTTGTTCTGTGTCTGGGTGTTCTTTGTGTCCGTTTCATGTATGTATGTAAAGTCCCCCGCGACACAGGATTTATTCCTAGTGCGGGAGTTGTCTTATATAAAAAAAAAACAACTTGCTTATTTTAGTTTATTTACTAAAATTAACTAAACACAAACTTTATCCAAATACGGAGTGTCGGGTAGTGGTTAGTGACCCTTATTGCTAAGCCGGAGCTTATGAGTTTGGTTAGATAGATAGATAGAAAACTCTTTATTTATACACCGTTTTAAATATTTCCAAGAAAGTACATAAGATGAGAAATATATAATTTACAAAGGGCGCCCTTATTGCAAAAAGCCGTCTCTTCCAGTCGACCTTAGGATGGATCAAACTGTATGGGAGAGACAATAGGAGTTGACGCTGCAATTAATTTTGAAGAATTATATATATTGTTAGTAGCTGATCCGGCAAACGTTGTTATGCCATAAAAAAATTGGGGTATAAAAAACAGATGTTGGTCGATTCTCAGAGCTACCCGATATGGCACACAAAATTTTATAAAAATCGGTGCCGCCGTTTCGGAGGAGTTTAGTAACAAACACCGCGACACGAGAATTTTATATATTAGATGAATATTGATTACTATGGTAACCACAGGTCTACCTAGTTCGGGATCAGACGGTCGAACGTGAAATCTGTAAGGTAATTATTATTTACTATTGCCACTTTGTTTTTTGTTATTCATCTACAAAATTCTAGACGGTTCTGTTAGGTAATCTAGTGGTCTTGATTGCGAAACCCATCGTTGTAGTATTATTTATATTTATACTAACTGTTGCCCGCCCGCGTCGTATGTCGATTATCGCTGCAAATAATAGCCTGTCTGTTATTCTGATGTATAAGCTGTATTACTCTAAAGTTTCATCCAAATCCGTTCAGTAGTTATTGCGTGAAAGAATAACAAACATTCATCCATACTTACAAACGTTCTGCTTTATAATATAGTAGAATTATGTAGTAGGATAAGCAGACTCCAAGGATAGTGGTCACCATACTCATTGCGAATGCAGACAATGCAACAATTCAGGATGGTGACCCTCTCCTCTCTATGGACGTTCAATAAGTTTATTTCATTCCACTTTATTTTATTTACCACTTACTTTTACCCGCGGCTCCGCCAACGTGTGTGTCGGTTATTGCAATAAATAGTAGCCTAGTCCTTTCTCAAAAACCAAAGTATCTTTTCAAATAGCTTAACAGACAGACAAAGTTACTTTCGAATTTATAATATTAGTGTGGATGTCTGTGATAAGTCTAATTTCGGCAAAGAAAGAAGATTAGATACAAGATAAAAGCAAGTTCCTTACAAATTACCCTCGGAAAGAGTTTAAACAGCTCCTATTAAATGTTCGTTAAAGTGTTTCGTAGAAATTACACATAAATATGTGAACTGGATATACTTTGTTTTGTTTTAGTTTAAGCGTTTTATATTGGGATAAAGGTTATTTAAGGTTGTTGATCTATTGTTATATGTAAAGTAGTTAAACCGCCAAAGTTGTATTGCCATATAAATTATTTCTAAAATAGAGGTATCTTGTAAATGGGTGAAAAATGCTCTTTTCTTGTGTAGTTTGCTACTTCGTCACAAGGTAGGGTGTACCTGATAGTATTGCCTGTACAGTTACACAGAAGGTACCCCGAGTAGACGACACTTAGGGCTATCTTAAGTCGACTCCTACGACTCCCGGTATTAAATAGGAGTACTTAAGATGAGAATTCTTAATCCATCACCACATTGACTATCATAATAATAAAATCTGGGCATTCAATTTGCCTCTATTCACCTCTCAGGAATCAAAGCGGTGAGTTTACAAAAACAGCTGTTCGCCAGATCATCGACACGTCTTCCGTGCCTAGTGCCACGAAGACAACCTCTAAACACAGTGGGTTGTGGCTCACGTGACCTGTTTAGTATCGTTTTCGTTATATGCGTGACAGCGGGCTCGCATGTCGGCACGGCAACATTAGCCACTCATTCAGCTGGATGTCCCTACTGTTCTTGGTTGTTGACTTGCGTAATTGCCAATGACGTCATTTGACACGACTTGTGACGTAGTACGGTAAGATGGCCCGACGATTCGATTGACGTATGTCTTTAAAATCTTGCCTGATCTCTGTGACAGCTGTCATTAGTGTCATTTTACAAATTACGAGGTACATTTTAGGTGTTAATTTCTAATTTATAAAGTACTGCACTCATTTGTGATAAAACTGGCACGTTAAGAATGAAAATATAGGTGATACAAAATAAATCGCTTGTTCAAAGTAACTTCATCGGTTTCGCAGCGAACTGTCACAGAGATCAAGCTATATTTTCAGTCTTTCAGGACAGTAGGGTTGACTGTTTGAATACATATTAAAATAATGTATATGTACAAATAAATCTTTTTACAGATTAACATTCTACACTCGAGAGCATTGAATTCCAGAATTCATAGATATATTAAAAAAATGATAGTAAACCTTAAAAATATTTAAATATAGAATAGTTTTAGAAGTATCCGGAGTGTTCCTGTAAGTTCCTATTATTACTAACTCGATAACGAACCCTTAAATCGATTCATGGCTCTCTAATCGACACCGTAGTAATTTGTCAACACAGTTATTAAAAAAAAACTAACAGACGAAAAATAAATAGCCCTTTATAATGTGTATTAACCACAAATACTTGCCACAAACGACGATCGATTATAACTTAATCGAGTTACGATTTATAGAAATAATCGTTCAATGATTTATTTGACACTTGCTCTTTGAAAACTTCATACAATATACAACTGTATACTATCGGGTTTACGATTGAGTTTTGATTGTCCGAGTTATTGGTGCATGAATACAAATTATATGGGAATTATATCAAAAGGGCTGCGCGCGCGCCGTTTGATACAAACGTTTAAATAAATCAACAAAAACGACGGGCGGCGATGACTAATGTACTATTTATAATTTGTGTTGAATTATAAAAACTGTGGAATAGATAAAACAACAGTTGATTCTGAGCACCAAAAATTCGAGAATTCAAATAGTTGGCACTAGAACAGTCTCAGATAATTCTTGTAATATGCAACATGTCCTGTATCTCAAACTGTCAAACTTTTCTTACATTATTTGTTACATACATATGTATACCTATATAATTTCTGAAAATATAAATTAAAAAATAAGGAAAAATATTGACAAAATATCTACGAAATATATCTGTCTAAATATTTTAGACATCTAACACACAACGCCATCTAGTCCCAAGCTAATCAGAGCTTGTGTTATGGGTACTAGACAACTGATATTTATAAATACATACATATATATACCTTTTTTTTTGTAAATACATACATATTATACATAGAAAACACCCAAACTCCGAACAAAAATTTGGAGATCATACAAACATTTGGTCCGACCCGGGGATCGAACCCGTAACCTCAAGCACAGCAGTCGCATACGCTACCACTGCGCCACCAAGGCAGTTAGAATATTGTATGGTATAAATCTCTAGCCATTTATTAACAAGATTGTTAACTTAAAACGACAGGAGCTTGTCGTTCAACTCGACCATGTTCTGGGCCACATTTCTCAATGGGGCTGTGAGAATCTGGTCGAGTTCAATGCCAAGAAAACACAGGGGTGTGCGTTTTCTGCCAAAAGGTCTCCATTCCTTCCCCCTCCCACTTTTCAGAACACTCAAATGGCATTACAAGGTAGGCTCGATATCCTGGGCATGGATATCTGCCGAGATCTCAACCCACGCAAATACGTTGAGAGTGTCACTAAAGCGGCCTCGCGGAAGCTAGGTGTTTTAAACAAGATGAGACGGTTCTTCTCGCCCGAGCATCTGTGTCTTCTTTACAAGACCCAGGTTCGCTCGTGCGTAGAGTACTGTTCTCATCTTTGCGATGGTGCCGCACAGTACTTGTTTGACGCTATCGACCGGTTGCAGCGGCGAGCAATCCGCATTGTCAACAGTCCTGAAGCCACCGAGTCCCTTGAGCCCCTGAAGTTGCGTAGAGATGTCACCTCTATGGCAGTACTCTATGGCTTGTATCACGGAGAGTGTTCTGAGGAGCTCTTCCAACTGGTCCCCCCTTCCCCCTTCCTCTACAGGACAACACGTTCCGGCCTTGGAAGTCACCGCTTCAGAGTGGTAGACATACGATCTCGTACTCATCGCTTCGGTTCGTCCTTTCTGTGCCGAGCGGTCAAAACCTGGAACTCACTTCCAGCGCACGTGTTTCCCTCCCACTATGATCCCGGGTCCTTTAAGCGGGGCGTAAAAAAGCATCTCACTAGGCGGCCATAGTGTAGGTCACCATGCTGCAATGTCCTTATTCGCATTGAGGATGGTGATCACCACTTTTAGAATCTGCTCATGCTTTCCATCAGGCAGAGCAGAGTCATTTTGGCGCAGTTAAACATAAAAAAAAAAAAAAACTATAATCGACAGAGAGTACAAAGGTAAATAACTATTATTTAAGTCTACGAAAGAATAATTAAGACAAATTTATACTTTCTCATAATTTATATTGCAATAATAATATCACCTATTAGGAAAAAAAGTAAGTCGAAAAAAAAACTCAGAAATTTTGAGTTAGTACATCTACTTCATGTATTTCTGTTCCATTAATAATAATTTAAGTTAAACTAATGCAGTCGAATTTTATAAACAAATTAAAGAAAAACAAATAATGTAACTATATAATTTATATCGGTTGCTTAACAATACTTTAATTTAAATAAATTAATGTGTAATTAATAAGGAAAACCTGTTATCTGAGATTATTTTCTACCTAGCAACACCATGCTTTCAATGTTTACTTTGTTTAAAGAGTTATTAATCTTGCCTTATTAGAGGTCTTGATCTACCTGGCAACACTGAGACAATCTAGTGTGAGTTTATTTCACTTCGACCCGCTTTGAACGGTGCGTTTAGCGTTATGATTGGTGAAGATTTCAGAGCGGAGCAATCGCAATGCCGAACATCGGCACAATGACGACCGAGTTGATTTAAAATAAACTGGCCCTGGTAGTGTTAGAGGGTTCCGAATTCCAGTTCTGACCAATTTGAGTCACACGTATGACCTACTTAAACTAGTGTCAGACCCACGATAAATCTAAATTGCTAAAATTTTGTTAATCATTTTTCTGGAATTAAAATGTAGGTGTTCTATTCGGATAAGACCGTTTGTTATGTTCCGAGGCTTCAATGAAACACGTCTTCAGGATTGACTTGTATTATTATTGTTGTGATGTCGTATCTTCATGTTTGTATATTGCAACTATTTTTTATATCTGTTTTATAGCTTATATGTGTTCAATAGAGAAAAAAATATAAAAAATCTATCTGTGTCAAATTTCATTCAGATCGGTCCAGTTGCTTAGTCTTGCAGTCTATTTATTTGCAGTCTTTTTAGTAAGAATACAAATTCGATAAAACCGATCTGATCACAAGTCGATATTAAATATATTTTTAGTAAATTTTTGTTTGATTTGAACCCACAACACTTATTGGCGAGATGACCGCTTAAACAACCACCATCGACGCAGTTAAGAAACTTACCTACGCCACAGAACAGTAAATGTTACACAATTTAAGCAATGCCTTACAAATTTAAGTGAAGTTAACGCTAAGTAAGCCCGACTTCCCTGATAAAAAAGCAGTCTAAAAAGCTGGCTGTCAAAAAACCACCTCACGGTTCTTGAAAAAGTCAGGTAACGCAATCGCAAGCTTACCCTCCATCCGTCCGTATAACTTATGCTAACAAGGCCCGCTCGCGTGACCGTCGCACTGAATGGCAATACCTAACCGTAGCTACCGTTACACTAATGTGTCATTTCAAATGGACGCAGTGAGAGAAATGGTTTTTTGTAAATTAAATATCAGTATTATGAATACGGTAGTAGAGCCACGCTGATTTCAGCACGAACGGGCCGGCTCGACCGGGGCGGTACTACCCTCGCACAGAAAATCAACGTAAAATGACAGCGTTCGTGTTGTCATATTTCGTTGGTGAGTGCGAGACCAGAGGCCCAATGATGCAGAAGCATCACTAGCCCGCCATGGTATGGGTCACCATGCTGCATTGTTGCATTGTCTGCACGAGCAGTGAGTATGGTGACCACCACTCTTGGATTCTGCTTATGCTTTCCAGCAGGGCCAAACATAAAAAAATATGGAAGTCCTTACTAAAAAGGATTATAAAAATTACAAAATACTTGACACATTTCAAACTCGGCCGTTTTCTCTCAAACTATGTAGAGCATAAAACAACATGGTAGGGATTAGCGTAGAGTTCCTCTCTGTAAAAGAATAAGCCCAAATGGGCCTACGGATTACTCTGTTATGACAAAGAATGTATTTATGTGTGCGTGAAGTTCTGAGTGTTTTGTCTTAATTATTATGTGTGAGGCATGGTTTTAGTATTCGTAGTGACAGGCGATTGTTTTTATATGTGAGTCTAAAACGTGTATGTGTTAAGATTTCCCACGAAAAAAAAACTGTTTTCTATTGGGAAAAACTCTATGGCTACTTCTCCTCTTAGGCATGCAAATAACCCTGTTCGACACACATTGTTTTATTTACAAGCTTTTTATTAACTTGCAATGTATGTACGTATGCTTGTATGTTTGGGTGGAATCATGCAACTCAATTTTGAAGAAGATATCTTCAACCGATTTTGCTGAAATTTTGCAAGCATATGCATACAGCGTGACAATACAATATTATAATGACATGGAGCTGATCTGATGCTGAAGCTGGAAGGGGCCATAGGAACTCTGTAAAGAAACGTCGCAGCATCATCGAGTTTGGACTCGTTTGATTCGTCTCGAGGCATTCCAGTAAAAGCTTGTTTTTAAAAAGCTTTTTAATTTAATTTATTCAGTTATGGTCCTAAATACCTTTATTTTTATATACCTTTCACTGGATTGGATTAAAAATTACTTTAATTTAAAGTAATTTTTCCTGGAAATTTTCAAAAACGCTTTTTATAATAAAATACTTGACCATGATTGAAGCTAATATTTTTTTAATAATTATTCTCAAACATTGTTCCAGCATCAAACCCCCTTCAAAAGACGGAGTCACGAAGAGCAATCCCAGCAAACGACACAGGGAGCGACTCAACGCTGAGCTGGACACCCTGGCTTCCCTCTTACCCTTCGAACAGAACATCCTCAGCAAACTGGACAGGCTCTCAATCCTCAGGCTATCAGTCAGCTACCTGCGGACCAAGAGTTACTTCCAAGGTAAGTGGTAACGTAACTTTTAATTCGCTTTTATTAGCTACGTTTGTGATTGATTACGTAAAAGTATTTAATGTTTTCATAGTGTTATCGAGTTTGTTATCGAAATTAAATCTTTTGATGATAATCATATAGTTTTGCATCTTGATGCTAATCTGATAATGGAGTCTAGAGAAGTTTGTTTGAACTTTTGAGTGTTGATAGCGGCTCAAAAGTGTGGTGGTGAAAACAAGGGTGTACTGATGAAGGTGGGAGTAGATCTCTTTTTCTGTTCTAAAACTAGGTTCGCCATTATTCAATTCGCGTATTGTATGTTTTAAAGCTTTAAATTTATATGTTAGTTATCAGTCCAAAATTTCGTACATTATTGGTGTTTTTATCCATTAAAATCCCTATAGGTATGTACAGTTTATAGGTACCTATGTCGTAACTACATATACCTACACGTCTATGTACACATGCTTACAGTGGCACAGTGTTATAACTATTATATCTCAAACGACGATGAAAAAATAATTAAAAAATATTGTCTATAAAACTCCGAAGAAAAAGTTTAAAAAATGAAAAATCTAAACTAATAACTAGTCTATCCATATAAAGACGCAATAAGCAAGCAGTTGCTGCAAAATTTAATAAATCGGATCTTAGAATCGATTCTTGCATACCGATGTATTCGATTACTTATAAATGCCTTTACCGACACTAATTTAACGCTGTCAGCCAATTTTATTGCACTCTACAACGTATTAATATATGTGCCGTCTCACCGAGTTCTCGATTCTCTGGAATCGATACTCGCATTCGATTTTGATGTAATCGATGTTGTTTAGATGTACTTTGAAGTAATCTAGTACAGAGGTAACGTAATATTCTGTTAGTGGCTGACGCTTTGAATTTAGTTATTACTTGCTATTTTTGTCTTAAATTGAAAGTATATTTTTTTTATGGTTTCATAGTGCGTATATGCAAAACTGTTTTGTATATATATACTAAACTCACATGCCATTCATAAGTGTTTAAATGTGTTTATGACTCCGAATGGACAAGGTCTGCCGGATCTCCGGAGAACATATTTTTTTAAGGTATACCTAAGTCAATTGCAATGGACTCATATGTAAAAGAACACCATGTTCTGCCCAATTAGAATCCCACATATCAGCTCACAGCGAGATTTTTATCCGGTAAAACACAACCAAAAGAAAAGTGTGTTCGTGTGCGTGAAGAATAAATATTTTCATAACAAATTGATGTATTAGGATGGAAGTTATGAGGAAATGTCTGAAGAGGTTTTCGCGAAATTTGTACACCGATACATTATATCCTTGTGTAGGTATAGCTTGACGGGGTTTTTTAGTAAATTTCTAAAAATGATTCCTAACTATATCAATTTATCGCCCACGTAACCTTCTGCATACTAAATTTCATGAAAATCGTTCGAGCCGTTTCCGAGACTCAGATATACAAGAACTAGCTGACCCACGCAACCTCGTTTGCGTCTCCAATTACCCGTAGCATGATAATTTTCCCCCGTTTTAGAAAAAATCTTCATTGGTGCTCCGCTCCTGTTAGTCTTAGCGTGATGATATATAGCCTATAGCCTTCCTCGATAAATGGGATATGTAACACTGAAATATTTTTTTAAATCGGACCAGCGGTTCCTGAGATTAGCGCGTTCAAACAAACAAACCCTTCAGCTTTATAATATTAGTATAGATTACTTGTTTAAAAAAAAGTATTAGATATGTACGGTACCCTCCAAAAGTTAGTTGAAATGATCAATAACGTAATTAATGTAAGGAAATTATAATAAAACCAAATAACATCATGGTTTCTAGAAATATTAATTAAAATATAATCAATTTTGAATATTTGTATTATTAAGAGTACCGTAACAACGTTAATAATTATAATTTATGTCGATTAACAGTGAATTTACGATGCCAAAAGTTAGTTGAAATTGTTGAAAAATTATTTTAAGGATGTGGATGATAGAGTGTCTTTGATAATGTCTTAACTTTTAATATTTTGTATGACCGCCACTATTCTGTAGAACTGCTTTAAGTCGTCTAGGCATCGATTCTACAAGATTTTGTAATGTTTTGATCGGTATAGTCGATCATGTTTAAAAAATATTATTTTCAAACAAAACCCTGTTGCGTCTTATGGAAACAGAGATTCTGCAGTCTAATTCTTCCCACAAATTTTCAATGGGGTTAAGGTCGGGTGATATTGAAGTTTATTCCAGTAAGTCCACTTTGTTATCTTCAAAAAATTCTTTGGTTATCCTTGCTGTATGCTTTGGATCGTTATCTTGTTGGAACTTGAAAATACGACCCAACCCCATTGTTTCAGCAGATTATTTTAGATTGTCACGCAGCATATTACAATAGATTTGTGCTGTCATCCTGCCTTCAATTATTTGCGGTCAGCTCACACCATACCAAGTAAAACACCCCCAAACTATCACACTCTCACCGCCGTGTTTCACAGCGGCCTGCAGGTATTTGTCGTCGTAAGCGTTAACAGTACTTTTGCGCCATATAGTTTGCCGACGTCGATTTCCAAATAGTTCGAACTTTGATTCATCCCTAAAAACTACTCTCTTCCAAAAGTCCATTGGCTTATCTGAATTTTTACACCTCGTTTTTATGGATCGATGTTAAAAGAGGTTTCTTTCTAGCAACGTGACCTCGTAAATTAACATCATGCAGGCATCGCCTGATAGTAGTTTCAGAAACCGAGGTTTCTGCTTCCTGTAACTGTACTTTGATTTCTCGTATCACAATCTTGGGATTAATTTTACACTGCCGCACTATTTGCCGATCATCAACAGAAGTAGTAGCCATAAGATGCCTAGAAAGTAGCCTACCTACAAGACTAGGACATTCTAAACTCTTGTTAATTATTTTTCGCACACCTTCAGGACTAACTTTAAATAATTTCCCCACAGCAATAAAGTTTTTCGATCTTTTGTATTCACACACAATCTTTGTTCTTTCTTCTATAGTTAATTTTCGCCTCGAAGCCATTATTAATTCAAACACAGTCAAATCACCTAACAATATCTTATTATTAAATTTAAACTACCTACACTACCCTAACAATATTAATAAATGAATTTAAAACCGCGAGAGTATCAGAAATTGTTAAAAATTTAACTAATAACTTCTACTTCAACTAACTTTTGGCGCACTCAATTTAAGTAGTGAGCACATGAACGTGGATTATAAAAAAAAACCAAAATGAATTTTGGGGAATTCTCTTTGGCACGAATTAGAATAGTGTATCCGAACATAAGTAGTAAACAATTCATTTATTGGAACTGCTTAGTTTAGAAATTATGTGACATCATTGTTAAGGTGAATTAATTTCAACTAACTTTTGGAGGGCACTGTATAACATTTCTTAATAACAAGAGTATGATGAGGATTTAAGAAAATAATCCAACCACCACACAACCAAAACATAACCACAAAACATCGGTTAATTGATAATATTCTTTATTGATATTATTAACTTCTAAACTAATTTATAAAGAGGTAGTAACGTTTGAAAAGTTGTAGGTGATAATCTTTGGATCTACTAAACCGATTTTGAAAATTATTTTACTATAATAAAGCTATAAATCACCCGAAAAGTTACATCCGACATATATCTAGTTTTTCATTAAAAACAAAAACAATAATTATGAAATATAAAACCCAATTCACGCACTTCCAACCACATACCTACCGTACATAGTTACACCATAAATCCAACCCCCACCGAAAATCCCCACAGATTACACCGCTTTTTTATTTAATGGCTGCTTTTATGAAGGCAATAGAAGCGATTTCCCATCAATAAAGTACAGTTGGCGCGTAAAATTACCATCGGGTCGATTGGTACGCGGCAGAGGCAGGCACGAGCCGAGTGTTTGCTCAAGTTTGTATATAAATATATATATATACATATATACATAGTAGGTTATGTTATGTTGCGATATTTGTCTTGAACTTTAGATTTACGTATTATGTTTCTATATTTGTTAGTTTGAATAAGGGTTGTGGTTTGTATTGTGGCGACCTCCACATACAGCGCAACAACAACATAACATACTACAGCGCCATCTACCGAAGATACATCGAACTACGGAGTAACGAAAGAAACTAAGAAACTACCAATTACCAATCCTGAATCGCGCAGTGAAAGTTCGCGCGCCAATTAAGATACATACAACATCCCAACATCAACCGTTGGGCAGTTGGCCCGCCAGGCATGATCACCTCGCCTGGTCGGAGGATCCTCCCTTTGTGTTGGAGGGACATATCACCCGTTCCTCCACAGTATGTTGTGTAGAAAAATGAAGTGTGTGGATACTTCTGTACGCTTTCTTTTTTTCATGGAATAGGGGGCAAACCAGCAGACGTATCGCCTTATGGTAAGCGATTACCGCCACCCATCGACACTCGCAGCACCAGAGTCGTCACAAGTTCGTTGCCGGCTTTAGGCGAATGGGGAGGGGGATGGGGGGAGGGGTTGGGTTATGGGCCTCCGGTATCTTCATTCACTAGGTGAAGCACAGCGCAGGCGCTGTTTCACACCGGTTTTCTGTGAGGCCGTGGTATCACTCCGGTCGAGTCGGCCCAGTCATGCCGAAGCGTGGCTCTCCCACGGAACACACAATTATTGCCATGTCAATTATTTGTTGTAATCTATATATATAAAAGAGTAAGGTGACTGACTGACTGACAAACCCAGAGATCAACGCACAGCCCAAACCGCTGAAGCTAGAATCCTGAAATTTCGCATGTAGGTTCTTTATGTAATGTAAATGAGCACTAAGAAAGGAATTTTCGAAATTCCACCCCTAAGGGGGTAAATCAGGGGATGAAAGTCTGCGTGAGCGAAGCTGCGTGTAAAAGCTAGTATAAAATATAATACAAACACACTGTGGTTTAAAATGTGCATAGTTACATTTAGTCAAAAGTTGAAAAAAAAGTCTTATCTACTAAGATGCCCACATCCAGCAGTAAACTATTAAAAACTAATTAACGTTATAGAGGCTCCAACCAAAAATTTAAAACACTCTGACACCAGGATAGACCTAATTTGGCTGCAGCATCGGGTTGCGCCTTACCATATCATGGTTCACCGGCTTCTAGTACCCGAGACGGCGTGCGGTTTTTCGTCAGTTCGAGTCCGACATAGCCACCAGTCGGTGATATCCGGGAGGATTTCTGTACTGTAAAAAAAATTACTACGTCATGAAAATACTACACATAAACCAAAAGAGTTTTATAAGTCCGTGTGATCTGTTTATAAACTAATAAATGAACTGCTGATGTTTGATGTTTACCTAAGTATAGTTGAGATTCATATCGACTACGTCAACTTTGAATAAAACCACATCGTAATCACTTTAGGAGCCACGAAGCCAAAGACACACACACATACATGTCAAAGTTATGACAACCCACTATTTTGCGTTAGAAATTAATGAAATAATACTGACGATCATTTCTAGTGTCATTCGAAATCCATTTGACGAACTATCGGCTCTGTCTTTAGCTTGTGCACTTTGTATTAATTAAAAATAAATGCTGCTTTACTCGGTCAGAGTTATGACTTGAACTGAAGGGCTGGAAGAAACTTGTGCACATAATTATACAATTATTATCATTTTATCTTAACACAGAAGCGAAAAGACGTTCTATAAATCAAACATCGTTTTGCATTTCAAGCGGAATCAAGATAGATGTCCCGATATAAGGTTACATGAAAAATTAGCTCTCAACGGCATTAATCAAACTTTATGATTGGTACCAAGAAAGTACCCATATTTTACAAGCTACTGGTACTCAAGACATTTTTTGTCCTATAGCTTTAGTACCCCGTGGAGTACGACCGAAATCGTTTCGAATCGATATAACCGCTGTAATTGATGCTTCAACAATCGATTTAATTAGAATTATCGGTACTTTTTAATGTACTATCGATGACAACAGTGATTAACCTAAAAAGCTAGTTTATATTTCAATAGCTTTTTTTTATTTTTAAGATTTTTTTTTAAATCTTAAGTGATAGACTTTTTTTTTTAAAGTCACACGGATTTTCAATCCAAATTATATTATCAAAGCAAAAGCAGTAGTAGGTAGCTAGGTAGGTAGTAGAGCCACGTTGATTTCAGCACGTACGGGCCGGCTCGACCGGGGCGGTACTACCCTCGCACCGAACGTAAAAAGACAGCGTTCATGCTGTCGTGTTTCGTTGGTGAGTGCGATACTGGAGGCCCAATGATGCACAAGCATCACTAGGCCGCCATAGTGTGGGTCACTATGCTGCATTGTTGCATTTTCTGCATTCACAATGAGTATGGTGACCACTACTCTTTGATTCCGCTTATGCTCCATATATATCCATTAGACAGAGTAGAGTCATTTTGGCAGGGCCACATAAAAATTGGTTGTCTGTAAATCGATTTACGGACGATAGTTTAACGTGACAACGTCATAACAAACCATTGATGAAATGATAAGAGATAGATGCGATCTATCTCTCATACAACGACGTACAATGAGCGTAACGGGACAATGAGTCATCTTTTTTCGTGAACGGAGCCGGCATTTATCAATTTATTAGACGTTGTCACGTCAAAAAACAACAAAAAAAGAGTGAAACAGAGTAAGTTAAGATTCTGTCAATTTATTTTACAAGTTTTAATTTTAACGTCACTTTGTTACAACTCAGTGTCTGAAATCTTAAACGAAGTAAAAAACGAAGACTCATTGTCTATGCTTAATATATTAGATATCAAAATGCTTTCACATAGGTAGTAACTAAACCTCGATATCGCGCTCAGTGCATAAAAAATAAACATATCGACCGCATTTCTAATATGGCTAATGGAATATACCAGGTATAGCTTAACACATTTTAATATTTTTCCGTATCAGACCCTTTATCTTGCAGGTAAATGCACTGTGTCCTTTACAGTGCTTCGTATACAGTGCTTTTATCATTACTGAACACTAATAACATTACGAAAGCGAATGTTTTTTTTCATTGGCGTAGGGGAACCTACGAGCAGAAAGGGTACCTGAATCATTGAAAGGGTCCCTGAATCATTTGAAGGGGCATCCCCCTTCTATCCTCATCTTGGGCTCTTGGTGCAAAGCAACAAAAAAATGTTGAACAACGATTTTCTGTAAGGCCTTGGTTTTTTCTATTTTATTTAACTAGCCTGTTTCTGATGAAGTATGGATCCTCCATACTAATTGTTTATTAATAATTATAAACTACTATACTATAGAGTCGCGACACAATATAGTTTACGTGAATTCTTCGGGAGCATTATAAACACAGGTATTGTAATGTATCCCATTTCAGTGTAGACAGTAGTTAACTAATAAAACGTGGATACTTACTTAAATTACTAATAGTAAGTAGATAAATATTTATTTACTAAATATGCTGCTTCAAAAATGTTAAACTAAGTTAATTATACCAATCTTAAGACTGGAGCGACATAGTCATAATTGTGGCTAAGCTCCGTAAATAATGATTTAAAAAAATCTTAATTTGCATTTCGTATCTTTTTTCTGGTATAAGGGGCAAAAAAGCAGACCGGTTATAAGTGACTCTTTCACCATTCGATCAATAATAGTACTATTGTATATTATGCAAGTAATAGTATTATTAAATAGTACTATTTGTGATCGAAGCTTTCACCAGTTTTTCTAAAAGTTCATCATCATAATTTCAGCCCAAATATATTCACTCTTAGAAATAGGCCTCTCCCACAAAGTCACTTCAAGAACAATGAAGTAATCATTGTTAAATAAAAAAAATTAAACCTAACACTTTTGTGAGCGATGTTACCCAATCGAAATATAGTATACGCGTCATCGATCCCTTAACCATACGACGTTGTAAAATAAAACATAGTGCCCAGCCCCCCACTGATTTTTATATCTCAGCGTTACTGAATAATATTATAAGCATGATCATAATTCTGATGCGGCTTATATGTATGCATATGCATACAAGTTCACTTTTGTCACGATTTACGAGAGCAATTAACGTAAAAGATTAAGTTTTTTGTAACAGAATTATGTGACGGTGATAACTGTTAAAATTATTTTCTTCCTTATAATAGCGCTGTGCCGTATTTTCGTGTTAAAAACATAAAAAAAATGTTTTGCTAAACACTTTAGTAGCTGATTATATTTCCCTTGTGATGGAACGCGCTTGTCGCGAGATTTCAGTACCCGTTTTTACTTGGTTTGAAAATTTTAAACATTGATAACAGTCAAGTTATTTAATTTAGTTCCGTATCTCATCTTCCTAGCCTTTATTATTCCCAAGATTATTTGAGGTCGGCTACTAGTTCAACCGGTGTTACCTGAATAGCAGTTTTTCCACACTGAACTGAATTCGAAGGTTGTACTAGTATATTTGAGGGTCTGGACTTCCCAGTAACGATTGCCATAGATGTTCATGACAACCGTGACCGACGGCTTAACGTGTTCTCTACTGCCTTATCAACAAAGGTAAATTAAAAAAAGTTCATAATAATAAATAAAAATAAAATCTTGTAACAAGCTTTTGCGTCATATAAATTGTGTAATCTATATAAATAAAAGAGGAAGGTGACTGACTGACTGACAGACATACCCAGAGATCAACGCACAGCCCAAGCCGCTGAAGCTAGAATCCTGAAATTTTGCATGTAGATTCTTTATATAACGTAAGTGAGCACTAAGAAAGGAATTTTTGAAATTCCACCCCTAAGGGGGTAAATCAGGGGATGAAAGTCTGCGTGGGCGAAGCCGCGTGTAAAAGCTAGTGATATTATAAGTTGTTATTAAAAGTTTTCAAGGAATACTCTATTTTTTTTAGTGCATTTCAATAAAAGATTGTTCTTTAAGATTTTTTTCTGCTTTAATTTATTTATTTTTTATCTCACTTTGTTAAGGAAGATAATGGTTAGTTGTATTCTCAACTCCTCGAACTTTCCTTCTGATTAATTTCGATGTTGGTTCTAGAAAAGCTAAACTTTTCCTGTGACTTCACAGTTCACGAGTCACAGGAAAAGACGACTCGGTGTGGTCGTGAGACACTGTTAATCGTGATGTACAGCAGTTACAGTAACGGGTGTGTGGGAGGGATTTATTCTAAACCAGAATTCATAGAATCAATGTCCCTTCAATAACTATTAATAGGTTTGTTAGCTAGCTATTGTGCAAAACCGTTATCATAAGTACAGACGTTTTTGACATCAGACGGCTATCTCTGACAAACAAAGTAACAAGGATATTTTTAATTTATAAAAGGCTAATTTCACCGTATTTTCATTATTCTTTGAACATTATTATCCGATAACAGAAAAACGCCATTTCTCAGTATCTTCTGTAATTATTAAACTCCATTCGGTTCTTAGAACGATTTGTATTTTCAAGCTAGTTCGTTAGTCAACTTGATGTGATGTCGGCCGGTTAGAGAATTACAGACTTTTGCAAAAATCTAGACAACTATTTATCGAGTTAAATAGGCATAAACTTTAGTTTGAGATAGTTGAGAAACTTGGGAATTTTGGTTTATTTTTTAGCTATTTAATTAATTAACTAGCTGAGCTCCGCGGTGTTATTAGTACAACAGCAACCACGGGTAACGCAGCGGGCTGAAGTCAGCATATTTTTAATTAGCTATCTGCCAGTGAAAGTTCCATAAAAATCAGTCCAGCTGTTCCAGACACCCAGAGAAACAAAAAAATCCCAATTGCCTTTTCAATGTAAGTACCGTATATATTTTCATATTTAGTTAGTGAAAAGCTGTTAATTTGAAATAACAAACATATACTTCAATTTTATTTCATATTGGAATCTTATTTTAGCAACTATAGACATAATATAGTTAAAACTAGAAGTTTAGTTTAGAAGGGAAACAGAAGTGGGATGTAATAATTTAAATTAAAAAGCTTTTTAAAAACAAGCTTTTACTGGAATGCCTCGAGACTAATCAAACGAGTCGTAACTCGATGACGTTGCGACGTTTCTTTACAGAGTTCCTATGGCCACCTTCCAGCTCCAGCATCAGATCAGCTCCCTGTCATTATAATATTGTACTGTCACGCACGCGCTTGTAAAATTTCAGCAAAATCGGTTGAAGATATCTGCTTCAAAATTGAGTTGCAAGATTCCACCCGAACATACAAGCATACATACATACATTGCAAGTTAATAAAAAGCTTGTAAAATGTTTTTTTTTTCACACGGCAATAGGAACAAACATTACATAAGTTTTCATGTGACCTTTTCTTTTTCCAGGTACTGCGTTCTAATCGTTCTAGATTTTTTCTGCATAATTAACAAAGGGTCATGGTTTCAGGTCTCAATATTTTTCTTATCACACAATATTTCAAAATTACTAAAATATGAAATATATCGTATTATCATTGAAATAATTTGATTATTTTAATACGTATTTTCTTGTAATTTTATTGAAGATTTCAAGTGACTTTAAACAGAGCACGAAACTCAGTCTATTATTTCCAAATCAAAGAAAACGGGAAAACGGAACTATCTTTCTGTGATAAATAATTATTTCCATGATTAGAAATGAAAACCTGATGATAATTAATTAATCTGCCTCATTGGTCTCGCGGTTGGCGTGTGCGACTGCTGATTATCAGGTCTTGGCTTCGATTCCCGGGTCGGACCAAATGTTTGTATGATCTACAAATATTTGTTTCGGAGTTTGGGTGTTTTCTATGTTTTTTTTTTTGTAAATGTATGCATTTACAAAAAAAAAGTATATACGTATTTGTATCAGTTGTCTAGTACCCATAACACAAGCTCTGCTTAGCTTGGGACTAGATGGCGTTGTGTGTTAGATGTTAAAAAGAAAAAAACACTGATGAATGAAAACCTGACTTTGACTGCACGGATAGCGTAGTGGTTGAAAAGGTGGTCACGCCGTTTTCTAATGCGCTTAGTATTGTGGGTGCAAACCTCACGTAGGACAGTTCTAAGTCTGGGAGTTTTTTTTGTTATTATATATATATTTGTAAAATCCCCTGCGATACAGGATTTATTCCTAAGGTGGGAGTGGTCTTTAAAATAAAAGCAGTGATTTAACAGATATTAAATAAATACACGACGGTTCGTATAATACTCGTCCATTTCCATTTACTAAGTGTCAATGAAACATAACCAACAGTCAAAAACTCAAGAAAATGTAATTATAAATCGGCTAAGTACGAGTTGGACTCGCGGAGGAAGGGTTTCGTACCATTTTCTACACATTTCAAGCGTCTACCTATTGCCATTATTAATATCGAGCAAAAATCCGTTTGTTGTATGGGAACCCACTTTAAATATTTATTTTATTCTGTTTTTAATACTTATTGTTAAAGCGGCTGCTAAAATACATCATCTGGGACAATTTCAAATGTCTAACTATTACGGTTCATGAGATACAGCCTGGTGACAGACGAACGGACAGCGGAGTCTTAGCAATAGAGTCCCGTTTTATCCTTACGGAACCCTAAAAAGTATTTTCTCTACCCAAAAATTCACGGTAAACATTTTCCCGTCACCACATAAAGCATAAATAAAGCTTATTAACCTTTATGAAAACGAATTAAAAGCTAATTTGTCGTGCATGTTGATCTGAAGGTTACGCGATCCTAACGACACGTGAGCCATAATTGATCTGATAAAGGCTAAGAACCTTAGCTTTCTTGAGCCATTACATTTTGTTATACTGTCACCTTTTAGGGTTCCTTGTGTGATTGACTTCACAAAATCTTAGAGAACTATACAAAATGTTTAAAGACGTGTCCACACTATTTTTCTGCCCGCTTTCAATTGAATCAAATTTTATTTGTGTTGGATGGTTTTGACTTTTTTTTTATTTCCACTCGCTGAGAACGTATATCGTTAAAGTCTTTCATAAAATAATTTTCTTTTATAGAATTATCTTATTGAAATTTATATATTTGAATTATATTTATTAAATGTTACTGTACTCTATTGTACATAATATTTTTATTTTGTGAATTTATTTTCTTAATCTCCAATCCTCCAACAATTTTCTTTTATAAACCTAAGTAAAATTAAAAACTATAACACAGTCACGTAATTTTTGAAAATAAATAAATAGACTATGTTACCCGGGCCATTATTACGTATCTATTTATTATTAAAACCAGATAAAAAAAACTTTAGGCGTAACGGTGAAACATATAAACATACACAGACTGCCAAATCTATTATAATTCCTTTTAGCTTCGCCTTAGTCGGGTAAAAAGGAGTAAACGAGAGAGAAAAATCCTTGGCAAATATTTTCTTAGTTTCAACATAAATATCTTTATTTTATATTGAGATCATATTTTCGCTTCAGTGTTTGAAATAATACTTCAGGGCCTACAAAATATATTCTCAATTTAATCCAACCAACACAATGATAAAAGCCACTACAATCCACAAAATACAAAAAAAAATGCACCATCAACATCATATTATGGTAACAAAAACAATTTTCCTACATTCACGCCGGTTGATTGATTAGCCTCTTATCAAAGATCATTGTTTTTTCATAAAAAACATTTTAATCCGTAGGTAAAAAAGGCTAATTTGTCACAACAGTTATCGCAACATAATTGATTTCAAAATAAAATAAAAAACTTGGTAGAAAATGAATTCCTTGTCGTTAATCAATATTGTAAGATGGATTTACATAAGCAGTTTTACGTAAATACGGTCAGTTAGTCACATAATTATTTAATTACTAGGTATTGCCCGCAGCTTCTACCGCGGTTGTCACGGTAAAGAGTAGTCTATCTCCTTCCTCAATTAATAAAGTATCATGTCAAATTTCATTGACACTATTGGACATGGACCCTTCAGCAAGGAAAATTTGGACTACTATAACACACTGGCCAAACGTATTGGTAAAGGGTTTGTGCCAGGTTTGGTATAGGGTTTGTGCCAGGATTGGTATAAAGTTTGTGCCAGGATTGGTAAAGGGTTTCTTTCTGAATCTTTTGGAGCATATCTCGCATTCGTATTTCCGTATATCGAGGTATATTTCTAGATGAGAGTCTAGCGTGTTTTTAGCGCGGTAGCACTTGCCGCAATATTCACCCATGTAAGGTTTGTCACCGGTGCAGCGGTGTGTAAACGCGCGTGTACGTCTCGAGCCGTGTCGTCGTTGGGAACGCTTCACCACACTCTGAAGCTAAGAAGTTCAATACACCTTCATGCACAATTTTAGATGACTATGTTTTCTTTCTATTTACAGTAATGCTGTCCTTCATAATACGTAGTTTGCTCCCTTGGTCAATTCTTACGACACGTGGGAGAGCCACGCTTCGGCATGAATGGGCCGGCTCGACCGGAGTGATACCACGGCCCCACAGAAAACTGGTGTGAAATGCGGGTGTCCATGGGCGGCGGTAATCGCTTACCATCAGGCGACACGTCTGCTCGTTTGTCGTGCTTATTCCATAAAAAAACCCATTGGATGAACCGGGATGGTAATTTAGTTTTTGGAATGAAAAAAGTAATGTAAAGTTGTAGTAGTGTAGTTTTAATTGTCACATTATTCGGATAATGGCAGACATTTTATAGTCATCGTAAAAATATAAGTTTATGACTTACAATTTATTTATTATTAAGGTTATTTTATGTTTCAATATAGATTATAATCTACGGTTATAAGTACTTAAGAAATACTTATCTGATGTGTCCTAAAAACTTAAAAAAATACTTATATTTTTATAGTAATTTTTTGTTTGTCTACATTATAAATATTGTAATACTATTTCGTTTTTTTAATCTTTAGTTCAAATCGCGAGATAGCCATCTCAAGTTTTAGTACTTTTAGTAAAAAACATGACTTGGCAGTCTAGATCTTTTAAGATTGTATTAAATGACAGAAGTCTGACAACTTGTAAGTAACCTTTTGTTCATTGCTGACCGAAGGTCTAACGAGCGCCAACTATCCCGGTCTTGAGCAGTCCGCATCCCTCCGCCGACAACCACTTTCTTCAAATATCGATCGTGAAGCAGTAATAAATAAATGGCTAGTAAGCGATTATGATTACCTAATGAAAAATTTCTAGCGTAATTTATATTAAGAAAAGCTAGATACTAAAACCAATCTATACTAATATTATAAAGCTGCAGAGTTTGTTTGTTTGTTTGTTTGTTTGTTTGAACGCGCTAATCTCAGGATCTACTGGTCCGATTTGAAAAATTCTTTCAGTGTTGGATAGTCTATTTATCGAGGAAGGCTATAGGCTATATTTTATTTTCAAAAAAATTTGAGATCCGTAAGAAAATTGCTATTTTGTAACCCAAGGTGTGAACTCGAAAACCTATTTTTGCGTGCGCTGCAAAAAGTATTGACAATAGAACAAAATCATGTATTACGGGTTTGTAGGTCCCATTAAGATCTACAAAAAAGTCCGCGAGAGCATATATCTAACTATCATGGTTTAGTCACAATAACCGATTTTGTGCTCAAAAAAATTATTAAATCGTCTGAAGAAAGAAACTACGTTAAATGTGTATCGTAATATTAATCCTTATCCAAATAAAGCATTATGTTATCAAGGGTATTTATGTAGAAGTAAAATACTTTTTGTTTCACCCCATTCGGACATTTCGTTTAGAAGTTATCACGAGTATAAGACGCTAAGAGTTGGTACCTATTATTGAGTTATTTGTCAAAGAGTTTTTATCAATATAATACCTAATATTAGTCTTTATCCAATTAAATGTGTTGTTGATTATGAGTATTAGATCTTAGAAGAGTATAATAAATACATCTATACTAATATATAAAGCTGAAGAGTTTTTGTTTGTTTGAACGCGCTAATCTCAGGAACTACTGGTCCAATTTGAAAAAGTTCTTTCAGTGTTAGATAGCCCGTTTATCGAGGAAGGCTATAGGCGTGATGATATATATATATATATATATATATTTCATCACGCTATGACCAATAGGAGCTGAGTACCAATGAAGAATGTTTCAAAAACGGGGGGAAATTATTACGCTACGGGCAATAGGAGACGCAAACGACGTTGCGTGGGTCAGCTAATCGCGCTAATCTCAGAAACTACTGGTCCAATTTGAAAAATTATTTCAATGTTAGATAGCCCATTTATCGAGGGAGGCTATAGGTTATATATCATCACGCTAAGACCAATAGGAGCGGAACACTAATGAAGAATGTTTCAAAAACGGGGGAAAATTATCACGCTACGAGCAATAGGAGACGCAAACGACGTTGCGTGGGTCAGCTATACTAATATATAAAGCTGAAGAGTTTGTTTGTTTGTTTGAACGCGCTAATCTCAGGAACTACTGGTCCGATTTGAAAAATTTGATTATTATAAATGCGAAAGTAACTCTGTCTGTCTGTCTTGCTTTCACGTCCAAACCGCTGCACCGATTTGAATGAAATTTGGTACACAGATAGTCTAGAGCCTGAGAAAGGACATAGGCTACTTCTTAATGCGAAAAAGTTAAACCCCTTACAACCCGTAAGGGGTTTAAAAGGGGGATGAAAGGTTGTTCTGGGAGTTCAATCGCCACACGCCTGCGCGTTACCTACGTCGGGCGTCTTGACAACGAATAAACAAGGCTATCAAAATAATAAAAAATATTTCACTTTTTAATGAAGACTTAACAATGATAGCAATGATATTATATATATAAAAATTAAATATTAAGATATTAAGTATATATTCGTCAATCTGATTTGTATGTTCATTATATTAATAGAAATAAATATGTCATGCTCATGTCGAATGTCGAGCTCAGCGACAAGCTTCTGTCGATTTTCATCAACGATTGCCAGCTTGGCTGAACGGTGTCAAAAATATCGCCCATGAACTGTGCTATCGTCTGCATAGCAATGTATGTTGCCAAGAGCTAACATGTCATTGATATGCAGAAGAAATAGTGTGGGCGACAGGACTAAACAATGAGGTACGCCAGCGTTTACATCCAGAACATCAGAGGCCGTGCCGTCGCAAAGGCCCATAATGCGGCGCTGATGAAGAAAAGCGTCAATCCAGTGACAGGGTCTAGGAGGCGGACTGAATGCCGAGAGCTTGGAGAGAAGCGGTCGAGCAGTGCCAGACCCGGTCGATGTCAAATGTCGAAATAAGCTCATATAAACACTTTATATTTTATGTACATATATAAATACTTAAATAAGTTTTTAATAGTAAAACGTGTGTGTATTAGTTGTAAAAAAAATCGGGTGGTGTCGTGGGACATCAGATAGGAAAGAGTTCCATATCAAAAATACAGATGGCGCTATACTACATTTTTCGTTCACGAAATAAATAAATCATTACAGATGGCGCTATACAAAATTTTTAGTTTTCACAAAATTGTCTTAACCCCTATATATTATTTAAACTGATTTATAAAAATATATAAAAGTTCTATGCGAGGTAAAGAAAATAAAACTATTCAGGTACCAATACATTTTGTATCATGATTTTATATCGATAAAAATCCTACCTATATTAATAACGCGAAAGTTTGTTAGTATGGATGGATGGATGTTTGTTTCTTTTTCACGCAAAAACTACTGAACGGATTTAGATAAAACTTTACAGTAATATAGCTTATACATCAGAATAACACATTAGCTACTATTTGCAGCGATAACCGACATACACGCGGGCGAAGCCGCGGGCAACAGCTAGTATTTATATGTTTATCGATACTGTCTCATTTTTACAAGCTTTTTATTAACTTGCAATGTATGTATGCTTGTATGTTCGGGTGGAATCTTGCAACTCAATTATGAAGCAGATGTCTTCAACCGATTTTGTTGAAATTTTGCAAGCATCTGTATACAGCGTTACAATACAATATTGTAATGAAATGGAGCTGATCTGATGCTAGAGCTGGAAGGTGGCCATAGGAACTCTGTAAAGAAACGTCGCAACATCATCGAGTTTGGACTCGTTTGATTCGTCTCGAGGCATTCCAGTAAAAGCAGTTTTTAAAAAGCTTTCTAATTTAATTTATTAAAGACACTCTGTATAAGAAAACAATGAATGATATTATTTCTTTCGAACCCATTTTTACGAACATAATGCTAACAGAGGAAAATGAAATTTAACACAGTTTAAGTTTGCGTGGAAAAGGAATTCACAAAGCTAAAAGAAAAGCAAAAAAAATAAGAAACACACGGGACAACACTTTGTGTGATCCACAAATTGATGTTCTGAGTCTGGGTGTTCTTTGTGTCCGTCTTATGTATGTTTTTAAAGTCCCCCGCGACACAGGATGTATATTCCAATGCGGGAGGTGCCTTTAATAAAAAAAAATGGTCGAATTTACAAGGTAGTAGAGACACGTTGATTTAAGCAGGAACAGGCAGGTCGGCCAGAGCGGTACTACCCACTCACAACCAAACTACAACGGTACTAATCACTCAATACCCAAAGAAATCACATCGTACACTACAGCTTCTTTTGGAATTTGAAATTCGACTATTCGTGTTCAAATTGTCACCAAGTCCCCTACATAGTAAAAAAGTTTAAATAAAAATAGTTTTGAGTTTTGATTACTAAAATTCACACCCAAATTAACAGTAGGTAATTGTAGGTACCACAGTACAGTCATAATCTGATGTAGATAGTTGATGTCGCATGTACCTTTATTACTATTGTAGACTTTAAACTGTGTAAACTTTTGTGTACATGTTTGTTAAATATTTCATTTCAAGGACGAAGGTTAAAAAATTTCTGTTGAACTATGCGTAGTTTTAATTCTATATACCGGCACTGAATATTGAATAAATATTAACTGTAAGTGAAAGTGCTATTTGGATTTTATTTTCCATAAGTGGACCTTACAATATAAAAATCTTGCAGTTTTGAGTAAAATGGCGCATGATTGGTTAGCTCATGACTGTGCAGCAATGACTCCAAACTTTTTGTTTTGTTTCCTTTGGTCGACTTCGTTCTCATTCAAGTCTCATAGTAAAAAAAATTGTAAACACTATTTTTTTTTTAAAAGGAGCAACAATGGAGTTTCTTCCCAGATTGTTCTTCATGAAGGGTAGGCTACACTTGGAACTGGCGATTAGAATCACTCGATTTTAAATATTAAATATTACTATTCATAAGTGCCTATTTGAATAAAATCTTTTTGACTTAGAAATATACCTATGCTTAAGTTAACTATTTGATAATGTTTCAAATCATTAACTATTAACTAAGCCTAATCTGGGGAGATTTGTCTACGTTTTTAGAAAGGAATACATTTTTTTTTTCAGTTTTTTTCAAGAATCTTCGTAAATATTCGACTATTGTAGGTCGGTGTGAATATTGAGTTACGGGCATCCATGAGCGATGGTACTCACTTACCATCAGGTGACGCGTATACTCGTTAGTCCCTTATACCATTAAAAAAAATTAAAAAAACAAACTCCTGCTATCATGTTATTTGGAACATGCTGTATATTCAAAAAACTATTAAGAGGAAGAGAGAAAGAGTATCAAGAAAAAACAGTACGTAATAAGTCTGAAATAATAATGAAATTAAAAGTCACATTGTACGTAACTAAGTAGAGCTAACGAGTTGGAATAACTCTTAACCCGTAAAGCCTTCAACTCATGCACACTAACATAGCTTTGAATTGTAAACACAAACTTGATATACAGGTTGGTACAACGTTTAAGCAGATTATTTTAAATATTCAGATGGTATATATAATTTTGTGGTGCGCATTTTATGCTTTATAAAGTTTAAAAAAACGTGGTGGATAAATATAGAATGATCCCATTTGTGGTAAATAGTAGTAACTACATGAAAAAATGCAAATGGGCAATATTAAAATTTTCGATCGGCGTTTAAAATACATTTTTGAAATAAAATTTACTTGTACTTTTGTTCCTCTATTCAAACACTGGAAGGAAAGAGTCATCAGACTGCAAAACTCAAAATTTAATTGCACTGCAATATATTCACTAAAAATAAATCCAAAAAATAATGCAGCAACATAATGAAGCAACCTATATATAACAGGGCGGAGACGGCGCCCGCCCGCCCTGCGCTTCGCACTTATAAAATATAAATAAGGCAACATTGTACACAATCTATGCATCGAAGCTTGTGGGCTAAAGGAAATTGTTACCCGTTGTAGCCCTGTTTCAGTTTTTTCATGTAAGAAGGAAAAGGATGGATGAATTGGATGAGATGCTTTTAAAAAAGGTTGGTTGCAATTTTATTGCTTATTGATCACAAGTGCCTTTTAATAATTGGGTAGGCATGTCAGTTAGGTTTTTGCGACATAAGCTTTTACGTTGCTTTGGAAAGGGCAAGTTACAGATTTAGGTCGCGATTATACCTTTAGTTATATTATGCTAGGTTTTCATTGTTGGGTTCAATTAACAGGGGATCTAATTACCATCTACTGAGCATTTCTATGATTGTTATTATAAAGGTTTTAACAGAAAAACCATAAGTAAAATTAGGAAAAAAAAATTTGACCCAAAAAAAAAAAACACTTTAAAATTAATCGAAAACAGATTTGATGATTGAGATTGGTAATTGGTAATTTTTTAGTGCTTCTTTAACTACTTCTTGCAAGAAGAGGCGCTGTAGGTGTTTATCGAAAATGGAGTCACCTAAATGGAAAGTAAAATAATGACAATCACATGTAAAAGACAGTTATACAAGAGCGTAGCTTAGGAGCTTGGGTTTCAATCCCCCCTCCCGAAATGTTTCTACACTATTGATATATTTACACCTCTCATTTTTTTTCATAGTAATATTACGGTTATAGGAACATAGTCATTTTATTATCTTGAAACCCCCCGAAACTAAAATCTTTCTACGCCTTAAAATACATAAACTAAAAAAAGACCTATAAATATGTCATCACAAATACAATATTTCCTTTCCGAATATTCCCAACCCAGATTATGATACTTTTATGTCATTGTCAGCAAAGCAGATTTATAATTTGTCAAAGGGAGAAAATCCTTCTTCGCGTACATCTATTTATATGAAAACCAAACTCATAAGTAATATAGACGAACTTTATACAGCGACATTTAAAAATCACCTTATAAAAATCTATAACTAGCATTAAAAATCACGTCTGTAAAAAACTGCATACCCTCCAAAAATCCCTTTCAAAACAACCAATAAGGGTGGTATAAAAAGCAGCCCTAGCCCTTATATAGCAACGAAATTACTGAGGGTAGTTTGTAAAATTCGCCGACTGAGGGGAGACGGTGCGGGGGGAAACCACCCTTAATGGCGGAATTGCGTGACAGAATTTCGACAGTGACCCGGGTTGGCCTGTGAAAGTGAAAAAATATATCTAGAGTTGATAATACCAGACTACGACATTGGTTTATTTTTTAATTGCTGCTTGTTAAAATAATTTTACTGCGACTAAAGTAGGTACGCTGGTATACGTTTTAGAGACCATCATTTAAACCTTTGTTTATATTGTACTTGAAAAAAGAAAACTTTATTTGAGTCACATTCATTAATGTTTTAAAAAAGTTAATTCTCACGAAAGTTATAATTTAAAACTATATTCTTCGTACCTTGAACTTGATGTGTTCTTAGAATCATCTAAGACATTTATGTGAAAATAGATCCCTTCTGTCATTTTTACTTCGAAAGTTTCATATGTGTTGGAAATTAATCTTAATTTTCTAACAAAAGCTAATCATTGAGCTATGTACGAATGATTTGTTTTACAAGTGTACAGTAACGAAACAAGTTCAGTTTACAATAAAACTCTTACTCCACATTTATTTACTCATAGATTACGACATCGTTTTTTATTTTAGCTGTTTCAATTAAAGTAGGACAGGCCAAGCTATAGCAGTGTAAATGAATATTGTTCCACTTCTGTGTTGACATATAGTAACAGGTAAGAGTATAATGATATTATATTTAATATCTTATTAATAAAAACGGTAACATCAGCTCTATATATCTTGCCGACATTTCAACGCGCCATACAAAATTTTATTATAACCAAATTGTAGGCAATATTTTCGTAAATATTTTGGAACGAGACCTGTTTGTGTACGGCGTACAAACGGACGTATATACACAATTTATGTATAGATAAGTTGTAAGGTTAATTTATGATGTATTAGGAATTAACGTAGATCGTTCAAGGTTTAAATGAAAGTGATTATGGTGTTCACAGACCATAAAATGCAAATTTATTTATGAACCTATGAGGTGCAGTCTATGAAACTTATAAAAGTAAGGAACAAACATAACAGCAGTGCATACGTATATCTCAATGGCAATGCACCACAGAAATACAAAAGTAAGGCACTCCCTTATCTTGATATGCCTCAAAGCATACAAAACGCCCGGCCTATCAAGGATTTCTAATCAGATAGTTCTCCAAAAGAACTCATGTATATGTATATACTCATCCTTCTATTACAGTGCTTAGTAAAATTTGTACTCTTCTGTAAGTTTTCCTGCATTAGGCAGCTTTCAATGGTCCTATGATTCCCGGTTTTGTAAACACGCACTAATCGATTAACCAGTTTATTCCAATTTACAACTGAACATAGGCCTATCGCTCTCAAGTGTTCTCTTTCATTTACTGATTCAGTCTTGAAACTTCAGTTGTGGAAATTATTACGGCCGGCTCGACCGGACTGATACCAAGGCCTCACAGAAAACCGGTTTGAAACAGCGCTTGTGCTGTGTTTCACCAAGTGAGTGAGGATACTGGAGGCGCACACCCCCTCTCCCCTACATCCTCTTGAATCATCGTTTCTATTACTGAAAACCGCAGTCAAATTCGTTGAGTAGGTTATAACATCTAAGCAAACAGACAGTTGAATTGACTCCATTTTATATTATGTAAAAAAATACCTAATTCATACTATACAGGTGTCTATTCAGATCTTCCAACGAAATTTTGATTATTTAAGTACCTATTTAAGAGTAAAGATTTTGTGTTTAATACTTTTTAATTAATGAGAAAACAATTATTAGTTCCATCACTACATTTTTTAAGGTGAATTTTAAAAAGAAATGTAAAAAATATATAGGAATTTGCTTTATAATATACAACGTTCAAAGAAATTAATCCCCCGGAAGATTTTTAATCAGTTGTAAAATCGGGTAAACCCCGTTTAGAAAAGATTAGGAACCATTTCTACGAGTACATACGAAAAACAAACGTCAACACCATTCTCATCTAAAGCCGCATTTACACTTTCGAGAAAATTGCCGCAAATGCTCAATTTGAATTAATTACATAGCAGAATCGTCACATTTTTGGCCTGGGTTCTGTCAAAGTGACTCTGCTCTGTCTGATAGAAAGCATGAGTAGCATCCAAAAGTAGTAGTCACCATACTCATTATGAATGCAGACAATGCAACAATGGAGTATGGTGACCCACACTACGGCGGCCTAGTGTGATGCTTCTTGAGAGAGATTGTACATACATTAGAAATGAATAATTGCTACTAATTCTTTTATTTAGCAATAATAGCTATTTCAACATCATAACATTATTCGTCACGACTTAATCTCTTTTTGCTTTTTTTTATAAAAGACACCTCCCGCTCTAGAAATAAATCATGTGTCGCTGGGGCCTTTACAAACATACATGTAACGGACACAAAAAACACCGAGACTTACAACAACAAAGTGTGGATCACACAAAATGTTCTCCCGTCTGGCATTTGAACCCTCAACACTTGGCGTAGTAAAAAGTAGCGTAGCGACCGCTTAGACAACTAGGCAAACCATGCAGTCAGTTTATAAATCAACAGGCTCTATGACTACTCTAGAAGATTCCTCAGTGGTATTTAATACTTCTAAAGGGTCGACTGGGTTATATTGGACATGCCACTGCCATTTTTTACTATTTTTCTTTCGAACTAAATTTATATCATTTAAAGACAGACATTGTGCGTTCCTTAGGCGATTCCTGAGTCTAGTGTACACGCGTCATTATCGCATACCGCGGAAGTGTGTTGAGCTATGTAAATCTTAGTCAAATATGATAAATTGTGCGACTATGAATCATTCGTGTGGTACTGTCGGCTAATTTATTTGACTCGTTTGCATAATTATGGCATTTATTTATTTTTACGTTCACTGATTTATCGTTGAATACGAATTTGGAGAGCGGGTTGAACGTACGTTGTTTGTTACTGTTTGCTAATGACCTGTGCTATCTACTACTGCCTAATATTTACATACCGTTTTATTATGTGTATGTTTCTCTGTATCATCTTATTATTTTCGTTGTGATTCGAAAATGTAATATCTAACAACAGTAATGACCAACAAGAGAGAGAGAGAGCCCCCTGCTATGGTTATAAATATAAATAAATATTCCGGACATCTAATACATAACGCTATCTAGTCCCAAGCTAAGCAGAGCTTGTGTTATGGGTACTAGACAACTGATACAAATACATATATACTTTTTTTATGTAAATACATACATATTATACATAGAAAACACCCAAACTCCGAAACAAATATTTGTAGATCATACAAACATTTGGTCCGAACCGGGAATCGAACCCGAGACCTCATGATCAGCAGTCGCACACGCCAACCGCGAGACCAACGAGGCAGTCTTGACGGTTTTACCTTGACTATTTTTGTACCTATGCATTTCTTGATTTCCATCTGTTGTTTTTCTATGTATGGGCCTGCCAAAATGACTCTACCCTGCTTGGTGGAAAGCATAAGCAGAATCCACGAGTGGTAGTCACCATACTCATAGCGAATGCAGACAATGCAACAATGCAGCATGGCGACGCACACCATGGCGGCCTAGTGATGCTGCTGCATCATTAAGCCTCCGGTATCGCACTCACCAACACGACAGCACGAATGCTATCATTTTAGGTTGATCTTCTGTGCGATTTACTTGTTTCGTCCTTTTTGAACTTATTTCTTTATGGAGTCGATTATTGTCGTACGTTATAGTTATTTCATCTTTTGTTTTCAGTATTTACCTTTGAGCTTCATTATAAATACAAATAATAAAATCGTAACTGGTCGCTGTCTATACATGTAAAATATATAAGAAAAGCTATTGTAGTGGGGCTTTATGAACGCAATAGAACCCAAAACAATGATTATTAGAGTTTTTATCTGTTTGTCTGTACATTTGTGCACGCTAATGTCAGAAACGACTTAACCAATTTTAATTCGGTTCGCACTAATGTTTTGCAGTTTGCTCCACATAGCATTTAGTGTTTGTTTCATTTCAATCGGTTTTTAATATAAAAGTTCAATAAGTTTGAAGAATCACCGCAATAAAGGACCTTTACGCCGTCGGGGCCGCAGATAAAAGTTAGTATCACATAATAATCACAAATTTTATCAAAAAACTTGAGAGGTGTCAACGAACACCCGGATGGAACGAATTTTATATATATATACTATTCAGCACGATGACGTCAACTCAATGTTAAAAGTGTCGTTACAACTTAAACCGTCTAGCCCCCTTCCGCAACGCGCCATAAGGAACTTCTTTACAAAATCAGACATTAAGAACTGTACCAAATTGAAATGAGACCACACGGGAACCACTAGCTTTCAAATAAAAAAAATCTATCAATCGAAAGTTATGAGGTAACAAACTTAAAAAAAACAAAATACAGTTGAATTGACAACCTCCTCCTTTTTTAAATTCGGTTAAAAATTATCAAAACGAATCAAGACCAAAAAGCGGCACGGCTACGTTTTCGTGACTCTATAAATGCTAGTGTAAAATAACTCGCAGTGGCAGTGTAGCGTACGCGACTGCAGTGCATGAGGTCTTGGGTTCGATTTCCGGATCGAACTAAATGTTTGTATGATCTGCAAATATTACACACCCATTTTACATATAGGTACATTTGGTCAATAGTAGATACTGCCCTATTTCTATCAATCCCTTAATTAATTATTAACTTAATATAATTATGGCTAGTTTTTGAATTTGTTAAATGAGTATAAAAACTGACATACTGTCCATGATAGCCTACAAACCATCGCCATAAAAACACACCCAAAGGCAGGGCCGGGTATTATAATATATTTATGTAATTTATGACACACAGACACTAATGAGTTTATGTAAATCATGACACTGCTGACACTCTGTTTGTTGATATTAATTTTATAAATTAATTTAGTCTACATATTTCTTTTAATAAAAATGGAAAGTAGAATAAAATTGCTTAAAAAGAGTTAAGAACAAAGATAAGTGTTCATTAACTTTTAAGAGGTTTAGCCTTAGGGTCAATTTATACTAGCGTACAGTCGAAGCGCATCGAAGCGTCAAATTCTTTACAACTAAATCGAAGCCGCACTCTTTTACGTGTAGTAATGGGCATCAACAGCAGTGCCATTGAATCACTTGCCAGTTGACTCTCGTAGCTGAAACGTATGTAAAATAGTGGACATTGATCTTGCTATGATATTACTTATATCGGAAGTGGAAGAAGAGGAAAAGAAAGCGGAATTATAACGTTCCGTAAGTTCCGTCTGATGACGCGTAGGTTCGCTAGTGGGTGCATGGATACGCGAGAATGCGCGCGCAACAATCAGCGTTGTTCACGCGCAGACGCGCGAATTCCGAAGAATGCGCGAGTCTTTTTAAAATCTCAGAAGTAATGTGTGCGTTATGCTGTGGACTTAAGGTTGAATTTGTTATGTTCAGTTTTGGATAGACGCTTCGATGCGCTTCGACTCTGCGCTAGTTAGTGCTAGCTATTGACCCTTAGAGTATACATATAGCTTACTTATCTACCTTAGGTGTTATGCAAAGACCTACATATATATTTTCCTAGTACAGTTTTAGTATAGCCTTGGAGAGTTAATGAGAGGTTTTTTTTCTTAATTAGACACACACCCGCATTAGGAAAACAGATCCTGTGTCTCGGTGGACTTTACAAAGATACATAAAACGGACATAAGGAACTCCCAGACTCAGAACAACAATTTGTGGAACACACAAAGTGCTGTTCCGTGTGGGGTTTGAACCCACAACACTTAGCACAGTACAAAGTGGCGTGGCGACCGCTTAAACCACTAGGCCAACCGTGCAGTCAGGCTTATGTCCAGCAGTGAACTATTAAATGTTGTTGATGCACATATAATATGAATATCGAATACATCAGTTCATTTCTAAGTCTCAGTACTTTATTAAAAGAGAAGGTTACATTTATCACACTTCGGATGCTCTTGCGCATAATTCAAGATCTATGTCGCGAGCCTGCATATAAATTAAAACTTGTAAATAATGATAAATTGACGTTGTACGTAGTTAGGTTAGTTAGTAGTTACAGGTTTGATTCCTGGCTGGAAATTATACCATATGTTTGTAGTGTTTCTTGGTTAACCGACAACTGTCAACAATAGCAAAAAAAAACTTAAAATAAGTAACTTAAGAAAATACACAGAAAATATACAAAGGTAGTAGAGCCACGCTGGTTTCAGCACGAACGGGCCGGCTCGACCGGGGCATTACTACCCTCGCACAGAAAATCAACGTAAAATGACAGCGATCGTACTGACGTGTTTCGTTGGTGAGTGCGAGACCAGTGGCCCAAATAGTCTAGTTAACCAGTTCCATACTTGTTGACTAGACTAAAAGATGCAGAAGCATGACTAGGCCGCCATGGTGTGGGTCGCCATGCTGCATTGTCTGCATTCGCAGTGAGTACCATGGCCACCACTCTTGGATTCTGCTTATGCTTTCGCATTTTGGGGGGCCATACATAAAAAAAATACAGATGATGAAAATATAGGTAGAAATATAACTTTTGATAAAAGTTCCATAATCTATATTACCCGGACCATTATTATGAATCCACCTCATCAATATCTCATTCACTGAAATTGATAAAATATACAAAGACTGCCAAAAATATTACCCTTCCTTTTGCCTTTGTCGTGTCGGGTAAAAATAAGATCATTAATCGATTAACTGTATTATTTAAAGAGCAATCTAAGTATTATTTCCAGAATTTAAGTTAGAAATTGACTATTCCAGATTTTTTTAAGTTAGAAATACTAACTATTTAAACTACCTGCCACAGGAATGGTTCTGCCGGCAACCGTTGACTATGAAATTGTCGAACAGGCTTTCCAAGACAAGGTGGGCCCCCATAATAATTTATTCCTCATTTTATTTAAAGAAAAAATTATGTACATTTAACTTGACAGTTTTGATGTCCTATCTTAGTTATTTCTTGACTGCCTTGTTGGCGCAGTAGCAGCGTACTTCTGTACATGAGGTCTCGGGTTCGATTCCAGGGTCGGACGAAATGTTTTTATAATCTACAAATATTTGTTTCGGCGTTTAAATATTGAAATAGTTACAAAATCATCTTCCATCCCCATTTATGCTCAGGAAACTGAAAGTGATCTTTCTCTTGAGGTGCAGGTGTCTATTCGCGTCTTCAGGCATTTTTAGTAATTTTTTTTTTAATTTTAATATTATTATTAATTTAATATTATTATTATTATTTTTAGTAATTATCAGGTGACCCATCAGCTCGTTTGAAATCGAAACAAGATAACCCTTATCTGTAATTAGATTAAGAGTAAATAGATCTTAGCAAAAATGATGAATTTTGCGTATTTCCTTCAAAATTAAGACCGCAGTTGTACGCTATGCGTTCCGCCTCCCCGACGCCGTAGTACTCATCAAAACCATAGTACATATGTCTATTATTATCTGTCATCTATCTGTGTGTCAAGGAGACGAGTATTAACAGTAATAATAACAATTTTACGGTTACCGAACACCACACTAACCCGGTAAAGCGCTAACCTACTGCCACTTATAGATACTGTATCTTCACGCTCTTGTGAGTGACAGTAAAGGTATAAAACAATGTTGTTTTTCTATTTATTGTGGTTTTTCTATTATTACCCGACTGCGAAAGAAGGAGGGTATTTTTTTTCGAGTATATGTATTTATATGTACCTGTGTATATTTCTTTGGCACACCCTTGAGCCTAAACGGCTTGTCGTATTTTTAGGTGAGTGGTGTCAATAGATTCATCTTAGTCATGAGAGTGACACTGGGTACATCTAAATTAAAAAAAAACAAAATTAAGGAATATGGCGCCAAAAAGTAATTAAAAAAAAAATGTTTTCAAAATACATCGAGTGTGGTATCAAAATAAAGATTTTTTACAAGTGATTACCAGGGATCGGAATTGGGTGTGTGAAAATGCCTAAAGTTTGCAGCGGGACATAATATGGAGCTGTTACAACCACTTAAGTTAAACCGGTTTTGGATTTTAACGGTTTAGTTTCAGTTTTTTTTTACATGTTCCTTACTTTTGAAACACCGAACTATAAACATTTACAAGCTGCTAATACAGTTCTAAATTAATTTTTGTTTTGTACTTTTCCGGTTAAAATTCGGTCTTTTAGTTCCAATTGTTCTTTGTCGGTCAAACACAGAATTTTATATGTCTGCAAAATGCTAATGCGGTTTTAATTTCTTTTTTTGATCTGTATCTTAAGTTAAAAAGTTTTGCTACAGGTTGATGCAAGGAAAACGAACATTTTCGCGTCTTTACATAGTTTTGAAGTCGGCTTTTCTTTTTAAACTATTAAACCTGCACTGCATCAAAAAATTAATTAAAAACATTTATTTCAATTGCAAGAAAGTTGTGCGTAAACTACTTTCCACATTCAGAGTTCGGAACATGCAATAATATTAGTTTTTTCCTAGAAATGATAAATATTCTTCAAATGTTAAAAAAGGCTTTGAGTGCGGTACAAAAGCCCACGCTAATCCATTGTTTAACAGGTAAAAAAAATCGGTCTGCCGCTTCCCTCCTCCGCGCGCCCGCGCCGCCCTTTGGCTATCATTGCTTTAACCGACCGATAAACAGGTGCAGTCTTGCAGCGCAACATAAATAAATAGTGTAAATATGTTAATATATGTAAATCGCCAGTTAATTAGATTTAAAAATTGCTCTAAAAAAATTGTGTGTCGTATTTATCGTTAGTCCTATATTTGTAACAGTTTTACTTAGATTCGTTCAAGTAAGAACAAAGTAGTGATTGAAATAAATATTTTCTAATAATTTTTTTGCTTATATTTCATAGTAAACCCCTGAATACAGATCGATGCACGAAGGACGAACACTGTCACAGAATACCTAATAGTAACAAGTCATAATTTAACTCCGTTGAGGTCAAGTAAGCAGGGCAACTAAAAACGGAGCGACGCCATTAAAGTGAACGCCGCGCTTACATGCGCGAAAATGTTCGTTTTACTTGCATCAATCTGTAGCAAAACTTTTTAACTTAAGATACAGATAAAAAAAGAAATTAAAACCACATTAGCATTTTGCAGATATGTAAAATTCTGTGTTTGGCCGACAAAGAACAATTGGGACTAAAAAACCGAATTTTAACCGGAAAAGTACAAAACAACAATTAATTTAGAACTGTATTAGCAGCTTGTAAATGTTTATAGTTCGGTGTTTCAAAGGTTAGGAACATGTAAAACAAAAAAAAAACGAAACTAAACCGGTAAAATCCAAAACCGGTTTAACTTAAGTGGTTTTAACAGCTCCATATTATGTCCCGCTGCAAACTTTAGGCATTTTCACACACCCAATTCCGATCCCTGGTGATTACAAATACTACAAATAATATTTAACTTAGATGTTTCATTTAAAAAAAAAAAACAAAGATTTCAGATGTCGGATTTTTTAAGTATTAAATAATTTTATTAAGATTATCTCTTATTTGAGTCAAGTTTCGTTCCTAACATTGTTTAGTATCTAACATAGTAATGCTATTTTCGCTAGCGATTTTTTAAGTCTTGCAATGCACTTGTGATTTGAGTAGCCATTATCTACGTTTGTCGATATTCAGATAATATCAGGTTAACAAATAAGATAGGTATCAAGATAATGTACAGGTGATACATTATCTCCATAGTGAAATAATGACATCTTTCTTAAAAAAACTAAAACCCAACTACGACAAAAAACGACGCTGAAAAAGTATGAAACAAGTTTGCAAAGCCGTAGTCACACGTTACATAGAAACGCGCCATAACACTTTAACAACGTGTGACTACGGCTTTGCAAACTTGGGTTTTAGTTTTTACTTTTTTTTATTTAAAATGTTTTGGTGCCATTATTAATATATATATATTTGAAATGTACAAGTAACGCCCTTTCCAATGATACCAAACACGGTATATTTATCTCAAATTAATTTTTTAATTCATTACTTTATGTCGGCTAGAGGGCGCCGCATTAGATTCAGCGACACGTCATATAGCCTATAACCAGCAAACGATCAAGACGCTTCTGAAGGTACCTCATTTGTCCAGTTCTAATAAGTAGTTAAGGAGCTATGAGGGAACAAATGAACATACATACATACATACATACATACATACATACATACATACATAGCCTGTCAAAATCATAACCCTCCTTTGGCCTTGCCGTAGTCGGGTAAAAGAATTAAATGTATTATTTATATTTTTTTTATGATATTTTAAACAAAATTTACCACATGGATAGGTAAAAGAGTTCGTATTTAATAAAAAAAATACATTATACAATCCTACTAATATTATAAATGCGAAGGTTTGTAAGGATGTATGTGTGGACGGACTTAAATGAAACTTCACAGTGAAATAGTTTATACAGCGATGGCAAAAGATTAAATATTAGTAGTTGAGATTGCGTTTCTTACAAATATACCGTTATTTTTTATGTATGTCGCTGAAAATAAATTATATAAAAAAAACTAATTCTCCAAAGACAAAAAACAGAATTAGAATGCATTTAAAAGACTCTTAAAAGGTATAGGATAATTATTAATACTATATTAACACTAGTTTTTGCCTGCGGCTCCGCCCGCATGTATGTCGGTTATCGCAGCAAATAGTAGCCTATGTGTTATTCAGATGTATAAGCTATATTACTGTAAATTTTCATCCAAATCCGTTCAGTAGTTTTTGCGTGAAAGAGTAACAAACATCTATTGATCCATCCATCCATACTTACAAACTTTCGCGTTTATAATATTAGTAGTATATAACCAGATCTAGTAA
Organism: Diaphora mendica; assembly: GCA_949125395.1. Lineage (NCBI taxonomy): Eukaryota > Metazoa > Arthropoda > Insecta > Lepidoptera > Erebidae > Diaphora > Diaphora mendica. The sequence goes on along the minus strand of OX421331.1, from coordinate 3,282,247 downwards.
CATAAAGAGTTAAAACAAAAACCTTGGCAAACTTTAAACGGTTACATGATTAAAAATTTAATCACCCAGATACGGCATTCGGAATAGATTTCTAGTAAATGCTATTTTAATGACCAATAAATCCTGCTCACGATCTACGTTCGCAATACAAAAAAATATACAATTGCAAGTTAATTGCATAATTGAAGTAAGATCTCAACAAAATGGAGTGTTTTCTCTCTGCGAGTGTCATGCTTTCTAAACTAATTATTGTACATAAAGTTATCGACATATAGTTGCAGAAAATGAGAGTAAATAAATATAAAACACTAGCTAAGCCCCGCGTATTTACCCGCAGTACAACAACAACCGCGGTTAATGCCACGGGACAAAGTAAAAAAAAAAACTATGTAAAAGTATCTATACCTATCCGGCTATACCAACATCAAAAAAAGATATTAAATTGTACAGTCTAGCACATAATATTTAAATTGATACTTGTTTAAGCTAAGGCCTTATGGGACTGGCATACCCTTATAGGGTAAAAAATCCTTAAAAATAAATAAAGAGAAAAAAGTATCCTATGTCCTTCTCCTCGTTCTAAGCTGCTTCCCCACCAATTTTCAGCCAATTCGGTTCAGCCGTTCTTGAGTTATAAATAGTGTAACTAACACGACTTTCTTTTATATAATAGAGAAGATATATTATCTTCCTAGCCTTTATTGTTCCCGAGATTATTTGGGGTCGGCTACTAGTTCAATCGGTTTAATACGAATATCAGTTTTTAACCGACTAAAAAAAGGAGGAGGTTCTGAATTCGACTGTTTTTTTTTTAATGTGTGTTACCTCATAACTTTCGACTGGGTGAACCGATTTTGATATTTTTTTTTATTTGAATGCTGGTGCTTCCCATGTGGTCCCATTTTAATTTGGTCCAGTTCTGACATGTCATCCATGAGAAAACCATATAAGTCTTCAATTTGCATTAAGTATGTGCGCGACAAATTAACGAATAACTCAATATTCTCGTTTCAATTTGGTCGTTCTTGAAGTCGGTTGTTTTTTTTTTGAATTTTGTATTATTATTACACGGAGCGACTGGCACCGGACCTCCACAACCCTGAAGGTGGACTGAATTCGAAGATTGAACTAGTTGTCAGTATATTTGAGGGCACTGACTTCCCAATAACGATTGCCATAGATGTTCATGACAACCGGGACCGAAGGCTTCATGTGCTCTCTGAGGCACGGACGGGGAACACCGCCATCTCTCTATATTTCGGGCTGCTATTAAGAATTTCTTGTAAAAACAGTCAAATAGCAGTCCGACCCGGGAATTGAACCCAAGACCTCTTGATTTGCAGTTGCTTACGCTAACCACTAGACCAACGAGGCAAATATAAAACACTAACATGTCTATATATTTTTAAGACTGTAGACATCTTTGAACTGCATTACAAATATATGTGCGAATCTAAGTAATATATACACTAAGTATGAAATACAATGTAGGCAATCTGCGTTGAAATGCACAGGACATGGGCCCTGAATGAACAATGAACTTTAAATGCATCATTGCAAAGATTAACGTAGATCCAATCGTTTTTTGCAAGACATGGGTAACATTAAATTGTTAAGTTTTTAATATTACTTTGGCATTTGCCAAACATTGTAGGTATAAAGTCACTAAAGTAAGATAGAGATTCATTTTATTTTTTGTTACTTAGTGCATAATACACATACATTCATGCATTATAGTTAAAATATTCAGTTTTTAAATGCATTTTAGTTTTAACTAAGTGAAACTTAAAATACAAGGACCTAATCAGTTCCTAAACTTATGTCGAAAGTATGTGATTCAAAACCAACACACTAACATTTTCAACTTTCACAAAATTTAGTAACAATAGTGCTAATGCCGTTGTTTGAAAACTCTCTATACTAAACTAAAAATCACTAAGAGTAAGTTTTATCCTGACAAACAGCGTTCTAAACCGAGGGAGAGCCACGCTTCGTAGCCGTCTCGACCGGAGTGATACCAGGGCCTCACAGAAAACCGGTGTGAAATAGCGCTTGCGCTGTGTTTCACCGTGTGAATGAGGATACCGGAGGCCCATACCCCATCCCCCTCCCCTCTACCCATCCCCCAAAGGTCGGCAACGCACTTGTGACGCCTCTGGTGTTGCGGGTATCCATGGGCGGCGGTAATCGCTTACCATCAGGCGATACGTCTGCTCGTTTGCCTACTATTCCATAAAAAAATGAGGAAAATTGACTAAATCAGAGAAGTCAGACCAAAAATAGACGTATACATAGAAAAACGGCATTTTAATAATCGTAGAGTTAAAATAAGATAATTTTAGTTTAGTTTGGAGATGCAACAACAGAATTAGAACCAATAGAATTTAAACCAAAACGAAACTAATATAAAGCTACTGAAGTACCAGGTCGAATTATAAACATGCAGTAAAGTTTCCTCTCAACACTCAGCTTTGTGGGGCGTGAGCCATAAATTGGAGCGCGCGCGCAGCCGTCGATCACAATCGGTCGTATTCAAATGAACCGAGCCCGAATTTATGACCGAGCCAGCCCGATGAGTAAGACATTGAAGTATAGACCAAGGAATCGTTAGATAGGTCGTTGATTTAAAGCTAATTAACATTTGTACAGATCAAGATTGATTACCTTGCTTAATGTATCAGTTGCTTGCCTACATAGAAAATTAATGGATAGAAATTATATCTTGTAAATAGTTTGTAGGGAAATTTCGTGAAGACAAGTTGTACTGAAGTTTAATATTGATGTTTTTTGCTTAAATATTCGTATAAGTTTTTTACATCGTAGGAGTGTTTTTTTTGCAAACATGCCTGATATTGCTTCATGTGAGATTTGATAATAAATTCAAGTTTTCGAAAATTAAATTTAATAGTCGTAATCTTTTCTTTTATAAACTATTGATAGTAACTTATCTGAGTTAAAAAACTTTATCTATTTTCTAAATGTGTCCATTAAAAATAATAAATATTTCGGACATCTAACACACAACGCCATCTAGTCCCAAGCTAAGCAGAGCTTGTGTTATGAGTACTAGACAACTGATACAAATACATTATATACTTTTTTTTGTAAATACGTACATATCAAACATAGAAAACACCCAAAATCCGAAACAAATATTTGTAGATCATACAAACATTAAAATTTGGTCCGACCCGGGAATCGAACCCGATACCTCTTGTTCAGCAGTCGCACACGCCAACCGCGAGACCAACGAGGCAGTCCCCAAAACTGTCATCAAAACTAATGATGAAGAACATAGATAGCAGCTTAATACTCTAGAGAGATTAATTTCTAAAACTAAAAAGTAAAATTTTAACAAAATAAAAACTGACTTCAAGGTTCGACTCGATTTCTCTTGGATGCCATCATCAGATCTTAGTGTCCTTATCATGGTATCACCGTTGGAATATCTCCTTTCCATTAAAAAATAATCATCTAAATCGGTTCATTAACGACGAAGTTATCCCCGAACACACATAAAAAATAAATTTATATATATATATATTTATACGGTCGAATTGAGAAACCTCCTCCTTTTTTTGAAGTCGGTTAAAAATAAGGCAAGTAATAATAATTTGTCATAAGTCAGGAATCTCTAGATCGATTACTCTTTGTACATTTATGAAAAATAACAAACAGTAGTTCGACAAATGTCAAACGACAATAAAATATTTTCAGCTTTATTCCTTATCTACTGGTTTTATAATTCTATGCACTCTCGAAGTTGAACCGAATCCCATATTTAACAGGTAGCCGCGTGGACATTGAAGCTGATAACCGGAATTAAACACAGCCACACTGTGAACACACTGTCCAAATAAGCCCAACACAAACAATTGATTGTATTAAAATTATGGGTACTTTATTTTTGTAGATGGAAAACATTGGAAGAGACGATTGTCATATGATTTAAATATTGGATAATTTAATTGCGAATTAAGTAAATTAATATATTTAGTGCTATAATGTCCATCGTTATATTTGCAAAAGTAGCTCTATCAGTCTGTGACCGTTTCCTTATGAAAGACATCAAGATACTTTGGTTCTTCAAGGAGAACATAAGCTATTTTTCACGGCAATAATCGGCATATTCATAATTCATAAGGGAAAACCAGAAGTATAAATAAAATAAATAAATATTTCGGACATCTAACACACAACGCCATCTAGTCCCAAGCTAAGCAGAGCTTGTGTATGGGTACTAGACAACTGATACAAATACATACTTTTTTGTAAATACATACATATTATACATAGAAAACACCCAAACTCCGAAACAAATATTTGTAGATCATACAAACATTTGGTCCGACCCGGGAATCGAACCCGAGACCTCATTATCAGCAGTCGCACTCGCCAACCGCAAGACCAACGTGGCAGTCAAGTATACGTGATGTGTACCTACTTTTTTTTTAATCTATACATAATAGAAAATATGTGACTATTTTCAAATAAAACTTGTCTGTATATTTTGTTACTTAAGTAAATTGAAGAAACAAAATACCTAATCCCACTCGTAATAAGACTACAATGTCGGGTGTCTTCCTCTCATCTCTCATCCTGGCCGTGGGCACGTGGTCTGACTACAGCCAATGCAGCCTGATCTAAAAGTCAGGTAACTCTAAAGGCTGTACAATGTCAGGTGTTTTCTTCCCATACCTCAACCTGGCCGTGGGCACGTGGTCTGACTAAGGCCAATGCAGCCTGATCTAAACGTCAGGAAACTCAAAATATCTATTTATCCGCGCGATAATTGTAGTTCATTAGTAACTATTACACAGGGAGTTATGTTAGTAAACTCTGTATGTAACGGTACGCGAACGATGAAAAGTTAATGATGATGATTCGCGGGCTGGTTTTCCGCAACTCGACGTCTTCATTGGGCCTATTTTGCGTGGAGAATTAAAAGTTAGTATTGTTATAACCAGAAAAAAACAACATCAGAAGCAAGCTTATTAATTAAATCGCTAAAACAGGACGGCATGGAGGACTCCAGAAGCCAAAGTTGCTTTCCTGGAGCTCTTTCCGACTGCCAAGGTAGGTCTCCGGGAGTCCCACACACGCCCTTCAGCAACCCCACTAAGGGTATAGTGCAAAAAGTATAAAAAGTATTCCCCGCCAAAAAAAGGTTGGTATAACTTATGGCTGATGCACCGAGTGGCGGAGGGTTCGATCCAACACTAGAAAAGAAAATGTCGTCAATCAAAAATGGCTCCCAACTAATTGCTTCTAATCCAAATGTATCCCGCGATATATTACGGACAGAAGAAGTAACAACGTAGGAATTATTAGACACTAGTTTTCTATTAGACTGTCACTATCCCACGATTTGGACTTATATTATTCATAGTGTGGGATTATTCTTCAAAAGAAAAAAGATAAATTTGTTAAGCGTTGGGTGGGTTCCTAAAACACTCAAGGTGTTATCTATTACATTAAAGTAGACGTGTGTTTGTTCTATCGAATATAATTTTATTCCCCTTCATTCAAGGATCGGAGTAAGGAACATCTGCTCACAAAGGTCATCGATACCTTAAGTTTAATTGCTAGCTTCGGGAATATTCGCTTGTAGTAGGCAATTATCGCCTTCATTTGTTGGTTTTAAATTGGATGTGAAACTTATTATATTTATTGACCCAGTAATCATTGATCAAGTTTTGATGGTGTCATAATTATAACAGTATGTTTAATTTTTAATATGTGTTTTGCGTTTAATGAAATTAACTAAGACTCTTACAGTCGCGGGTGGTTTTTCCATTTTAGTCACCTCGGAATTAGGGAACGAATTGTGTGTAAAGCAATGAAGGAATAGCTTTATAGAGGCTTTAGGTACAGTCAGTCCATTTGTACCTATGTATCTTCTCCCACATTTGTATACGATACGTTACATGTAGGTTCATGATTATCAACAGCTTATACAATAGTCCACTGGTTAATATAGGCTTAGGCTCTCCTTATAAAGGAGCCTATTATACAGTGCTGGCCAGGGAGGCTGGTATAAAAAAGACAACTGCCGCATTAGTATACATCCTTTGTCGCGGGGGACTTTACAAACATACATGAAACAGACACAAAAAACACCCAGACTCAGTACAACAATTTGTGGATCACACAAAGTGTTGTCTCATGTGGGATTTGAACCCACAACACACAGCGCAGTAGAAAGCGGCGAGCCAAAGTTGCATGTTTCCTCCTCTTTGCAGTGTTTTCGTCCGCGTAGTTGCTCCCTTAGTTGGCTTTTAGAACACCTACGAGATGAATAGGGGGAGGTGACAGTCTGTATTCTTTATTGCATCACCATGCGGTATTGTACACGTAACCTAACAGATTGTAAGTACCTAACAGATTATATTGACCATTCGCTTAGATACGGTCAAATTAATAGCGCCGCCGTCACTCGTGCGGCAAGCCGCCACAAAATCAAAAGGCCCGCTGCGGCGTACACCCAGAAGCAAGTATGATTTGTCAGTTTACGCCGTTGTATGAATTAATTTATTTTTATTTCACAACAATAACCATAATTGCGTGCGGGTGTACCGACACTATCTAAACGAATGGCCTATACTGTACCTGTCTGAATAGATCCACCCATTTCTAAGAGTACGTTGTGAGAAGAAATCAATCAACGAACAAAAAAATCAACTAATTACTAAAAAAAAAAAATTTTTTTCACTTTTAAATCACTTGCATGTTCGTTTTATCACTGCACAAATGTTATTTAGAATAATATGCGAATAATTGACAATAAAACAGTAATGGCCGCCGTCAGGTTTCGAATCTATTTATTAATAAGACTATTATTGTGACATACTTTTTAAAAATGTTTGCTTTTATGTTGGGAAAAGTACAGTCTTCTGTTGGACATATCTCTCTCATCTCCTTAGAAAGAGAAAAAGAAGCTTACAATAATAATCCCAGCATCAACGCTAGCATGTTGGCAATACTACACACCTATCAAAATATGTATATACTTTTTTTTTTTTTTTACGTGTGGAAATCCCCTTGGACCGTCACCGGGGCTTGCGGCGGGGCGGTGTGTCGGACTCGAACCGACTAAAACCACACGGTGTGCCACTCTGCGCCTGAGGAGGGAGGAGTCCGGGAACTGCTGTTATTACGCCATCCAGACCAATCCAGACCAGACCAAAAATATACTAGCTGAACCACGCAACCTCGTTTGCGTCTCCTATTGCCCGTAGCGTCATATTTTTCCCCGTTTTTGAAACATTATTCGTTGTTGCTCCGCTCCTATTGGTCTTAGCGTGATGATATATAACCTATAGCCTTCCTCGATCAATGTACTATTCAACACTGAAAGAATTTTTCAAATCGGACCAGCGGTTCCTGAGATTAGCGCGTTCAAACCAACAAACAAACAAACTCTTTAACTTTATATAATAATATAGAATAGATGTAACAAACATGTGATGTACGTAACTTATCTACTTCAAACCTTACTTTTAATATTAAAATCGAGAAGTTTGAATTTTAGGGTGTTTGTTATTGCTTCACATTGAACACTTGAATGGATTATAATTAAATTTGCATCAAGGACTGATTTCATCACACAAAAGAAAATAAAATCATAAATAAAATAGTACTATATTTTATTTATGATTTTATTTTCTTTATATTATATTTATATTAATATATTTATATTAATATACTATTTATATTATATATATTATATGTTTTGTAAATAATTTACACACACACTTTGCAAATAAAAATGTAATTTTTTATTTCATATCTATCAAACATGGTTGGTGACCTCTGTCTAAGTGAAAACCTTCTTAGAAACAAAACACATCGAAGACTAACAATAATATACACAAACCATGAAACTATTTATATTCAAAGTAAAGGACAGAGATCAAAGTCAATCAGGCACAACCTACTTTCACGGCTCGCAAAACCGAACCTCCATTTTATAAGTAAAACATTCGCCCTTAATGGATCATTAAAACGAACATCGATAAACGAAAATATCGGATGTTTCACACCTAACAAAACAAAACCACTGCACGACTCACGTTCTTGTATTAGTGACAAAATGTTTTTAACGCCTGTGTTTTAAACCTTTTTGTTTTAACCAAAAATGTTTTTGTTTTAACCTTTTGTGTTTTGTTTTATTGAGTTTTAATTAAGTTTTAATTTTATCTTGCGGCTCCTGTTGTTTTAATTGTGTATTTTCTTTTTGTTTGATACGGTTAAGAATTATGGGGTTGTGTAATATTTTTAATTGTTTCGGTTTAAATGTCACGTCTTGAGTAATGTTTGGAGATGATAATACGATAGTGAAGTACGATTCTTTGAAAGTACTTCGTTATAATGTGTACAGTTAACTGTAGTTGTATTAAATACAAGGAAAATTTAAAACTAAACTAAATTGATTGTTTAGAAAAAAAAATGCTTCATTAATACGGCAACTAGGTCTGCCCTGTCACGAAAAAATTATCCATACTAACTTTATAAATTCAAAAGTAACTGTCAAAAATCTGTCTGGTAACATGTTTAAGGCAGAACCGCTGAACCGATTTGGATGAATTTCGGTAATATAGATAGATTGGAACTTAGAGAAGCCTTCGGCTACTTTTTATCGCGATAACCGACATATACGCGGAGTCACGGGCAAAAGTAAGTATATGTGTACATTTGCATTTTATACATTTATTCCAACAGGCATTTTTTACATTAATTTATTTTATATTCTAACAGGTTCTTTCGTCATAAAAATATTACTTTCCAGAACAATACCCGCGAAATCATTAAGAATCCAACGGCCAAAGTAATGTCACATAAAATCCACTCGCGTGTAGTGATGCGCCTCAATTATATCGATATCAAATCGCTAATTATAACTGACTATTCGATAACTATTTTATGATTGGCGAGTATCAATTACAGAAATGTCCAACTGAAAATGGTTTTACGTTAAACGTAGATATTTAACATAAATATCCAATTATAATACGTTAATGATAAATTCTGTTTAACTAACTCGTGAGCTGATTGGTAAAAGTGAGATTGGATTGCGGTGTTTCTTTTAGTCTGTTAATAAGTTTCTCTGAAAATGGTGTGGAGAGAAATTTTGAATGTCTTGCCTTTACGGTAGGTACAGATCTAATATCTTCAATCTTGTTTTAACCTCAGGTTACCTTCAAGGCTTAAACCACAACTAATTTCTCAAAAGGTTTGTATTGGACGATATTTTCTTTTTTTCCTACAAGTATGAAAGCATTGAAAATTGGTTTTATCCGATTTTCATATGTGTATTAAATTCTTTTAAAATAATTTAAACGGTAGATCGTTTTTCACTATAGAAAGTTTTTTTCTAAGACCCATTCGTTTTTAACCGACTTCCAAAAGGAGGATGTTCTGAATTTGATTGGTTTTTTTTTTTTTTTATGTATGTACATTGATTACTCCGTCTGATTGTGGACCGATTTTAAACATTATTTTTGTATTAAAAGGGTATGCTCCCCATGTGGTCCCATTGCCACTATATCAGGAACTGGTTATGGGATCCCAAGGAAATCGAAGGAAACCCTCAAATTTGTTAGGCACGTACTATGTTTTTTTTTCATCTATTTTCTAAAGCTATTGCAGTATCTACACCTGGTAGTCATCATTTCATGATGACGAGCTGATGATGGAAGATGCAACTCCTTATATGATATTTATTTTGAATTTTGAAGGTAGTAGAGCCACGCTGATTTCAGCACGAACGGGCCGGCTCGACCGGGGCGGTACTACCCTCGCACAGAAAATCAACGTAAAATGACAGCGTGCTGTCGTGTTTCGTTGGTGAGTGCGAGACCGGAGGCCCAATTAGTCTAGTCAATAAGTTCCATACTTGTTGACTAGACTAAAAGATGCAGCAGCATCACTAGGCCGCCATGGTGTGGGTCGCCATGCTGCATTGTCTGCATTTGCAGTGAGCATGGTGACCACCACTCTTGGATTCTACTTATGCTTTCCATCAGACAGAGTAGAGTCATTTTGGCGGGCCAAACATAAAAAAAAAAAAAAAAAAAAAAAAAATATTTATAATTTAGTAAAGAAATTAAAAAACTTATCAAACCTTTTAAAATATCGTAATAGTAATAACTAGTTTTAGTAATAGTTCAATACCTATTTGTTTCTTGGATAATTAACAGCATGTGTTGTTATACCTTCCGCATCATAATGCTCTCGAGAGATCTGATAAGAGGTTGTTACATACTAATAAGTTTTTGTATTCATTTTAATAGTTACTTAAGGTATTTCTAACTCGAAATATAAACATTATTATTAATTAATATTTACAATTAGTAGTAATAAAGTTTACGTATTGATATTAGATAGTAAATCCTATTCATGAGATATAAAAAAATCTCAAAAATAAATAGGAATCTATGCATTATTCAGTGGAAAAGTTACAGCAATGTAAAGATTGAAAGAGGCAGCCTTGCCGTTAATTTTATTTTAAAACACGGTTTTTAAGTTGTAGATCAGACACGCGAGCGTAGGCGTGAGCAACTAGTGGAACTATTTACTTATAGATGTTTAGCATAGAATTAGCAATAAAATATCACATGGAATTTTGTTTATTATATACTTATCTATACATATCTCTACATAAATTATTCTTGTATAATTAAGGTGTGTATAATGGTGTAAATAGTAAATAACGGTTAGTTTTCTAGGCAACTAGCTAAGTTATATACAGGGTGTCCCAAAATTCAACGATAAGCGGGCGCCTAAAGGTAGACCAGCTAATGATTACAAAAGGAAAAATAATAAAAAAATTATACCTAGTTTTTTTTTAGTTACAAGAAAAATTTAGAATTTCTTTGAAAATTTATACCTTTCATGATATTGCTACTATTCACCACAACTCTTAAAAACACCAAATTGCCCGCAGTTTTTACACAAAAAACGTTAAAAATAATTTTTTTCCCTACAATTTTGAAATATTTTTACCCTTAGTGTACTTTGACTCATGGTCTTGTAAAAAAAAAGTATGGACACAACTACGTAATAAATAAATAAAAAAAAAATGAAGGGTGTAAATTTTCAAAGAAATCCAACATTTTTTTTGTAACTAAAAAAAAAATAGGTATATATTTTTTTTTTTTCCTAATGTCTCATGAGCAGGTCTACCTTTTGGCGCCCGCTTATCGTTGAATTTTGGGACACATGGTATGTACTATACCTAGGTATTTAACATTACCGAACATGTGTATTATAGAGAGGTAGGAGATACTCATATTTTGGATAAGACTTTAAAAAAAATTCAACTCAATTCAACTGTTTTCAGAATTAGAGAGGTAAATTAAAACAATATTAAAATGAAAAGTCGATCACTACGAAGGGCATTAGTAGGAAAGTTTTGATGGTCAGGGTCGCATACCTATCTCTATTGGCTCGAACTCGTATGTAATAGTATGAGTAGGTAACTACTCGAAATGGTTATTTACAGAGAGTTTAAAGTCCCGAATAATTTTTTTTTCTTAAAAAGACAACTCCTGCACTAGGAATAAATCCTGTGTCGCGGGGGACTTTACAAACATACATGAAATGGACACAAAGAACGCCCAGACTCAGAACAATAATTTGTGGATCACACAAAGTGTTGTCCTGCGTGGGATTTGAACCCACGACACTTGGCGAAGTAGGAAACGGCGTGGTGACCGTTAAACCATTAGGTCAAACGTGCAGTCAAATATATTCCCTAGTTCATTCCGATAGCAACACTTTAAGATGAATCACTCTAAAACACAATGAGTTTTAAAAAGTATCGATATCTACCAATATTAAGAATTCGAAAGTAACTCAGTCTGTCTGTCTGTCACGTTTTCACGGCTAAACCACTGAACCGATTTGATTGAAATTCATTATAATGATAAATTGGACCTTGGAGAACGAAATAGGCTACTTTTGACCAACACGCGGGCGGAGCCGCGGGCAAGAGCTATTTTATAATAAAAATGTCAATGATGTCAATGATCAGGTAAAGTAATTTATTTTTATTTAATAATCACAATATTTAACAAAAAAAAACCGACTTCAATCTGGACCAAATTAAAATGGGACCATACAGGAAGCACCAGCTTTCAAACAAAAATCATCACAATCGGTTCACCCAATCAAAAGTTATGAGGTAACAAACATAAAAAAAATACAGTCGAATTGATAACTACCTCCTTTTTTGAAGTCGGTATTCACATTCATGCTAGTTTGCAACTTATATGGAAATAATGTAGTATCAGTGAGTCTTGAGTAGATTCCAACGCCGATGGATTTAAGAAATTGTGATAACAAATCGAATTCTGTACATTACAAATGATGTTGACACTCGATAACCAATTAAACATCACTATAAAAATACCGGCTATAAGCAGCAACACCGAAAAGGAATCGAATAAATTAACTATAAATAGAAAATTATTCGATTATCACATTCGGAATTTAAAAATGAAAAGGGAAGCACCTTTTGCGAATTCAAAAAAGTTTATTACCTTTATGAAGATGAAAAAAAAATAGATTTGTTTATGGAACGTTGAAACAATTTTAATTAAGGCAATTTGTTACTACGTTAGCGTATTATTGGGATCATTGTTACTCATTATGCGTTTTAATTAATGGTTAAATAGCTTTTTCAATATATTCTAGCCTAAAATGGTTGCAATTTAATGAAGTGGGTGGAGATAATTTCTATATAAACATTACGTTATAAAAAATATAGTGGGTATTACAAAACACTTTTAAATATAGGTAATTGTATTATTTATCGCATTTGATGTCCGTACACGCAGTTTCAACAACATTTATGGCAACTGTTCCCTTCTAGTGAGGTTCTTAACATGATATTTTATAGTATTTATTAATTAGGAATTAATGAAAAAATACTTATTTTAATTCAACTAATTTAAATAGGTATTGCCTATATTTGTTAAGGTTTGTACTACTTTACAAACATACATGAAATGGACACAAAGAACGCCCATAATCAGGCCAACAATTGTGGATCAGATTATAATGTTGCCCCATCTAAAGAAGAGAGAAGGGGATTTAACTATTAAACACATATAAATTAGATACTCAATATCCTAACTGCACGTTTGGCTTAGTGGTTTAACGGTCACCACGCCGTTTCCTACTTCGCCAAGTGTTGTGGGTTCAAATCCCACGTAGGACAACACTTTATGTGATCCACAAATTGTTGTTCTGAGTCTGGGTGTTCTTTGTGTCCGTTTCATGAATGTTTGTAAAGTCCCCCGCCACACAGTATTTATTCCTAGTGCGGGAGTTGTTTTTAAAAAAAAATAATATCAATAAATAAATAATAATAATAAATATTTCGGACATCTAACACACAACGCCGTCTAGTCCCAAGCTAAGCAGAGCTTGTGTTATGGGTACTAGACAACTGATACAAATACATATATACTTTTTTTTTGTAAATACATACATATTATACATAGAAAACACCCAATATACCTATAGTTTAACTTTGCTTATCAATTAATTAAAAACAAAATATCACAAGTCTAAAGACCAGTTGCAACAAAAGCCAGTTCTTTAACACCTTCGAATTGAAACAGAACAAACAAAAACTTAATTATTATCGGTATGATTGAACTTCGCACAAAAATACTGACTGAATTTAATGCTTGTAAATTCGTTAATAAAGACCGAAGTAAAAACAACTGATATTCATCACAAACTCGTATTAAAAGCGAAAAGGCGGAAGGCTCAATTACATGTACAGGTGCAAAAGTTTAAAAGAAATATTATGAAAAGGGATATGGAGTAATTATTAGTACTTATAATAAGTAATAAGGATTTGCAAACACCGGCCGTTTGATAATTTAAGGATAATTGATACTGTCGGTGTGAACCAGGTGATGGAGAAAGCTTGGAAAGAACAAAAGCTTTAGCTTGAGTTATTTACTCATTGAGTAAAGTTAGAGTTATTACATAATACAAGGATAAGAATATGTGCTTTCAGATCTGATAACATAACACTTCTCACACACAGTTTTCTGATTCCAAACTAGACGAAACTTAGGTAATATCTTAATATATATAAATCTCGTGTCACAATGTTTGTCCTCAATGGACTCCTAAACCACTTAACCGATTATAATAAAATTTGCACGTGCACCATGTGCAGTTCGATCCAAATTGAGAGATAGGATAGTTTAAATCTCAAATTATATCACAATTTTTGTTATTTCACTTTATACGTAGCGAAGCACGTACTGGGCCGCTAGTATTATTATATATATTACCTAGCTGTTGCCCGCGACTCTGAACGCGTGTATGTCGGTTATCGTGGAAAATAGTAGCCTATGTGTTATTCTGATGTATAAGCTATATTACTGTAAAGTTTCATCCAAAGCCGTCCAGTAGTTTTTGTGTGAAGAAGTAACAAACATACACACAAACTTTCGCCTTTATATATTAGTGTGATTAAGTAGGATACATGAAGCAAAGTAACTTTTCCTAGGAGGAGTATGAAATTTAGCACAGTTAAAGTTTATATGGAGGATTTAAAAGTAAACAAAAAATTAATAAGGTAAATGAATTATAGTCGAATTTCGGTGTTAAATGAATTACTCCCATAAAGAACAAATAAAATGGTAAAAGTAAAATGACAGCATTGGTGCTGTCGTGTTTCGTTGGTGAGTGCGAGACCGGATGCCTAATGATGCAGAAGCATCACCAGGCAGCCATGGTGTGGGTCGACATGCTGCATTGTTGCATTGTCTGCATTCGCAATGAGCATGGTGACCACCACTCTTGGATTCTGCTTATGCTTTCCACCAGGCAGAGTAGAGTAATTTTGGCAGGCCCTTACATAAAAATAATAATAATAATAAAGGATTGTCTTAATCGTTTCTTGAGTGCGTTTCTTGTACTGCGTTCTGGCTTACCAATCAGGATAATAACATTTTGGACAAAAATATTTTTTGGGCATCAACTAACTATGGGTACTAGACAACTGATATATATACATAAATACTTTTGTTGTAAATACATAAATATACATAGAAAACACACAAACATATGCAGATCATACAAACATTTGGTCCTACCCGCGAATCGATCCCGAGATCTAAAGCTCGGCAGGCAGTGGCAGCTTAAGGACTGCGCCACCGAGGCAGTCAACTATTGAATCACAAATAGGATAAAAATTAGTGAATTATTAATATTAATGTGGCAAGAAAGTCGCTTGTTCAAAAGTTCGTCATAACTAGGCACATGTACACCCCGAATTCAAACCTAATTATATTTAACTAAAAGGACCACTCAAGGTCAAAATGCTTACTTATGCCATGTTTTTAAAAGTATTGAGTTCTTAGCAATACGTAGTAAATACTATAAAATATAAACTAAGTGTAGTTCTTCTAGAAACATAATAATTTCTTTTAAGTTTGGCAAATATTAAAAAAACATTTGTTATTTAACATTTTCATCTCAATGTCCCATTATAATTATGCCAGAAGTCAAAATCTCTGTAGAAGTCTTTGGCGTACATAGTAAATTTATTATTAATGAGTAAGCGAAAGCACGTGTTGTGTACTGAACATGAGGAACATATACAAACACGTACAATCAGGCGCAAAATGATTTAAGCATCGCTGGTACCCCTGAGCGCAAGGGATTTATGTACACTCGCGAGCAATCAATGAGCGAAGATCCTTTGACGTTTCATTAAAACACTCGACATCTTCATATCTTGCCTGCAGTTATTTATGTGCCCAACTGTACCTTTAGGCTCTTTACACAGTATCAGCATTTTATATAATATTTACATGTGATTTTGAACTTTATTTGTTAGGACCGAAGGTATTTTTCAGGCTGTGGCTTTAACCTTAATAACCTCTAGTTTTTCTGTGTACTATATGATTTATGATTTTAGTTTTAAATTTTCTGAAACTTATTTTGAAATCTTCACATAGTTGTTTACAGAGTACAGTTAGGAAAAAATATGACTTCATTTGCTTAATAGTACATTGTTCACGGAGGGAGGAAAGGGACCGATTACTAGCGAGGGAGCAGTTTGTGGCCCGAAGGCGCAGCCTAGGGCCACAATACTCCCGAGCCTACCTCGGTCCGGGAATGGGACTTTCACCCGAGTGCTACACAGTGCTTTATACTACACCTGAGAGGAACATTTAAAGACTTGTATTGTAGAAAGTATTTAAATCAGAACGTAAGACACCATATAAGACACAATTTAGCTTAGAATTTGACCGATATTTCGCGCTTCTTTTGTTTCGGTAATCGCTTACCATCAGGCGATACGTCTGCTCGTTTGCCCGCCTATTCCATAAAAAAAGGTTAATAATCTTGGTATACATTTAGGACATCGGTATCATCAGTCAAGTAGTTCTCACTTATGTTAAGGCAATTTTTTGGTTCGTCATGTACCAAAAAATTTAACAGGGGACTTTAACTCTACATTTTCGGTTTTCAAACCACAAAAACCAACGTTTTTATAAGTCCCATTGAAAGACTTCATTCCCATACATTTGTTAGCTTTCAATTAACGAGTGAGTTTGTTAATGCAAGTAGGCTAGAGGAGGGTAGGATAGGAGATACTGTGGGTTTGGGCAGGAAAACTTTTTTTTGTTATTTTGCTTGAACGTTTTAACAATCTGGTACTAGGGGAAAGGAGGGATGAAGAGGCAACTATGCATATTCAAAAATCGTGTTTCCTTTCTTGTATTTAAATTTTATGTAGACGATATAAATAAAATTTACAGCTGCAATGTCTCGAGTCATTACCGATTACAATCGATTAAAACGATATCGATCATAATTGATCGGCGCACGAGTAAACGATCTTCACTAAATACCGTAACTGTAGCAATGTTCAGTGTTACCAGATTACTTCCAATTGTGAATTATAGAAGATTGGTATCTTCTCTTTTATTTAACGATTTACATAAATGTAGGAGTAACCCGAGTTACTGATTAATTGATATGAAATATTGAGTCGGTTTTAGAGTTTATGTTGGCAAGTAGTATTTACTAAGGTGGGGCGTTATAGTAATTATGTATTGATTGCCTCGGTGGTGCAGTGGTAGCGTATGCGACTGCTGCTTCTCGATTCTTGAAGGTGTCTCCGTGAAGGTATCTTGTTCGATTCTCGAGTCGGACCTAATGTTTGTATGATCTGCAAATATTTGTTTCGAAGTTTGGGTGTTTTCTATGTTTATGAATATATTTGCAGTGGGAGAGTCACGCTTCGGCATGAATGGGCCGGCTCGACCGGAGTGATAGCTCGGCCTCACAGAAAACCGGTGTGAAACAGCGCTTGTGCTGTGTTTCAACGAGTGAGAGAGGATACCGGAGGCCCATACACCAACAACTCCCGCCCGCCTCCTACCCATCCCCCAAAGGCCGGCAACGCACTTGTGACGCCTCTGGTGTTGCCGGTGCCGGTGCCGGTAATCGCTTACCATCAGGCGATACATATGCTAGATGGCCCTTTTTTAAAAAACAAAAATAAGGATATTTGTATTAATATCAGTTGTCTAGTACCCATAGTACAAGCTCTACTTAGTTTGAGACTAGATGGCGATGTGTGTATTATACATAGAAAACACCCAAACTCCGAAACAAATATTTGCAGGTCATACAAACATTTGGTCCGACTCGAATCGAACCCGAGACCTCAAGCATAGCAGTTGCATGCGCTACCACTGCTCCACCGAGGCAGTCTAGTTATAAACAGACACTTTAATTTATTTACTTGTAAAGATATTAAACACAAGACCAATAATGGTCCCAACATTGTCTACAAAAAGATGGCTGTTCAAAACGTTTAAAATGCTCACCGTGACGCGAAACCCGATTTATCAGGTGTATAATATATGACAGTGGTAACAGGCCTACATCTGATAATAGGAGCTTTTAATTGAGCTGCACTGGTCTTGCTGATTTATGTGGTCGCCACGCCAAAACTTATTCCCATTTTGCGCCTGACGGGGATACACACGGCTTCCATAGTTGAACAGCATGTATGTTGGAATATAAAATCTTAAAAACATTTAAACCAGAGCTTGGTAATCCATGTGAAATCAAACCATTATCTGACGGTTAGACTTTTTACTTCGATATTGTCGTTTTTGTATACATATAATTGTACAAATCGCTGTAAAACTGAAATAAAAAAACTTTTATTCTATCCTATTGTTTTCTAAAATATAGACCCTAAACCCTTAGACAAAATTTAAAAAGTATGTATAAAATCAAAGTTTCCTTTTAAAACACATAACTGACAACTCTAAGGTTTAATTTACCACCCCAGTTCCCATAGCCAGACAAAATAGGTAATTCATTTACGACAAATATTTAAACGTATCTTTTCTTTCACTTGTAAGTTCGAATAATCTTTTTTTTTTTATGTATGACCCTGCCAAAATGTCTCTACTCTGCCTGATGGAAAGCATAAGCAGAATCCAAGAGTGGTGATCATCATATTCATTGCGAATGCAGACAATGCAGCATGGTGACCCACACTATTGCGGCCTAGTGATGCTTCTGCATCATTGGGCCTCCGGTCTCGCACTCGCCAACGAAACATGAGAGCACGAATGCTGTCATTTTACGTTGATCTTCTGTGCGAGGGTAGTACCGCCCTATTGGAGCCGGCGCTTTCGTGCTGAAATCAGCGTGACTCTGCTACCTGTTATGTAAATTATTAAATATTAATCTATCCATATTTATTTATTCTTTCAGTGCATGGACTGATTAATTGAGCACTGTGTGAAACTACATTTTTTGTGTACTAGTAGTTAATACCAGTAATCAAATCTATTTTATCCCTACGGCTATCAAATAGGATATCTTTTCTTTCAATAAACTTAAAATATAACTAAATAACTTCCAAAAAACAGCTATTATAAATGAACATCGATCAGTACGCCAACCTTGCGGCCACTGAATCCCACACGAAAAGATCTTCACATCTGATACTCTCCTGGTATTGCCAAGCCCCCAGCAGTTGGTTTTATACTTCATTTTAACGCCTTAAATAAAAAAACTACCCCATCTCGATTGAATTTTCGTCACTTTAACTGTAGGCGTTATGGTGTTACATCATTTGGACAGATCATTTTGCAAGATGTAAGTGGTTAAGAACTGGAAGCTGTCTCTGGTTATCCTGATGTAATGCTCCTTTTATTCTGATTAATTAGTTATTTTAATGATATTTTTGTATAAGCACTTAAGCCTTTATCTACCCGACTACGGCCACTAAGTCAAAAGGAAGGGTAGTGAATGAATGAAGGGGGGTGACAGGCTATATAAATTGCATCATTTTTTTGTTATAGATATAGATTAGTTTTTTTTTTACTTTTTCCTGAATTGTATTTTTTGTTGTTTTGGTATTACAGTCATTTTCTGTATGTCTTAAACTTGTAAAGGTTTTAATCTAACGGGTGATAAACTTTCTGGGAAGTCACAAGAATACATAAATTAACAAATAACACAGTGTTCCGTTTATGTTTCTAGACGAATGCTAGTTGCGAGCGATGCGCGATGGTTGCATCTGAAAGTCAATTATCGTATGAGATTTAATTCTGATCTACTCTCGATCGCATAACTATCATAAAAGGTATTCTCGTAAAAAATGTAACACCTACATTTGACTGTAATATTAGTATTTCTATGCCATTATGTTCTGATTTAAATTTGAATCGGTATTCTGCTAGTCTTAGTATCTACGAGCTTAACTTTTATGACTGTTGTAAGTTCTAGATTACATTGGAATTTAATTTCGAACGAACTTTTAGTGCATGAATTGATTTTCTGGTGATAGAAGTAGACTTAGATAAAACACGTCGAGACGATTCATACTCCTCGCATCATAGGCAAGTAGCAAAGCATTCGTATTTCGTTTTTTTTAATGTTATAGCTGTCAAAATGACTCTACGCTAGAATCCAAGAGTATTTGAAAAGAGTTTGACAAATTTCTAATAGCGGATTACATAATATTTAGGGATTTTACACCGCTACTGTTGTTAGTGATAAATGTAATGACAGATTTCGTTAGAATGATGGACCGTATTTATTATGACCATACAGATATATTATAAACACATAGGTACAAAGGACATTGGGAAAAACATTGTCACTACCTTTTACTATAATTGTCTTATCCTATAAGATCTACTGTTAAAAAATCTACCTCTCACACGGTGCACTTGCTAGCCTTTGGCATCTTTAACAATTCATTCAGGCTTATTATTTCTGAGGGGGTAGACAGGGGCGTGTTGAACGGCCACTTTTTTACAATCTTCATCTCAACAGTCAGGTTCCCCAACTTCAGAACCAAAAGGTTCAACACAAAACATTGTAGAGTCAAGCTTTATAGAGCCCCTTATTAATATAAAGTTGAGCGGTGCAATGGCATATTAAATCAATAATAAAACTCGCTTGTTTTATAATGGTGGACGTACAGGCTGAACATGCCGAGCGGTGATAACTCTCGTTCTTTTTCAAGACAATCGTGACCCGGCTTCTGTGCACGCAAGGCTTACATGACGCTACTGTTTACTTATTAAATTAATATAAAACATATAATTATTATGATGATTCCGTGCTCAATTGGTGTCAGAGAGTATTTTTGTCTATCCTTATATCTTTCGAATCGAATCAAACTAAATTGGTGTTAATTTTTAAGTTTACTAAGACACGGCTGAACTTCGATTTATTACGTGGAGTGACTACCATTTCTATTTGTGTTTTTTAATGCTATTATTGTCCTGAGGTTCTGATTAAAAGTAGATAGAGTTTAAACAAGAACTAAATTGAGCTGTTCTTCAAGTGTCTAGTTATTTAGTTGTCTAGCTGAGGTAACCAATTCATACTTTTTCAGGTCAGGTAGGGCCTTAACGATATTGCGGAGTTATCGGGGTCTTTCGAATGTAAAATATAATTATTATGTGGTTTTAAACCGTTTTTATTAATAAAAAATATTTAAATTAAAGACAAACCACAATATTTACACTAACTTTCAAACTATCTGCCTGTCAGCTGCCTATCTGAATGCCCAGTGCCACTTGGTCGAAAAATCTAACCGTTCATCAGTGTGTTCTTAATGCCTCTTGTGAGTGTCTTAATTCTCATGAACATTATTAAATATTAATACGATTTCTTACCGACTTAAAAAAACTATTTAGTTCTATAATCTTCTGAATATATTTTTATGTATGTACCTATGTTCAGCGATTAATCTGTCAAACAGTTGTGAAACGATTTCCAAAATTCTTTCACGTTTTGGTTTTATCTATCTTGTAATAATATTTACCATTTGGCCTGAACTTTTTTTTAAAGTGTTTTATGGATATAGTCCACCAGTTTCAGTAGTCGATGTTAGTCAAGGGTGGAACGAACTTCTGAGATGAAAAGTATTATGATTATAAGTTTCTGAACGGTTTATATAGCCAAAAATAACTGCAGCCATGTAAACTAACAGTATATGAGTGTGAAATCTGTATATTGATAAGCCAACGACAGTACGGGCCGGCATTCTTGGCCGGTCCTATCAATTAAATGTACGACGCAATCTCAACACTTTTAAATTGAAACCGGAGCGAAATTGGATCGGCGAGTGTTCGGGGGTCATTAATTAGGGCTTGATCAATACAGGTCAAAGTTTGGTAAAGATTTTATTGGTATTTTGATAACAATAATGGGAATATAACTGAGGTGTGAGCAATTTCATAGTAGTACCTGGTAGCTTTATAAAAAGTAGTCATGTTCACCCATGGGAGAGCCACACTTCGGCATTAATGGGCCGGCTCGACCGAATACCGATACCACGGCCTCAGAGAAAACCGGTGTGAAACAGCGCTTGCGCTTTGTTTCACCAAGTGAGTGAGGATACCGGAGGCCCGTTCTTTTTTTAACATGTGGAAATCCCCTCGGAGCGTCACCCCAATGGGGTTTGCGGCGGGGCAGTGTGTCGGACTCGAACCGACTAAAACCACACGGGCACACCGTGTGGTTTTGTGTGTGGTATGGGCTTCACACTCTGCGTCTGTGAAGCCCATACCAAGGATACCGGAGGTCCATACCCACATCCCTCTGCCCATACTCAAAAGCCGGCAACGGACTTGTGACGCCTCTGGTGTTGTAGGTGTCCATGAGTGACGGTAATCGCTTACCATCAGGCGAAACGTCTGCTCGTTCGCTCCATATTACACAAAAAAGTAGGCTATATGTAATAAGTAGGTATGTATGTATATAGATAGGACTGACTGCACAATATATTTGTATTTACTATACATAGGCTGTACAATGCACATATGGCTTAGTGGTTTACTTTGCCAAGTTTTGTGGGTTACAATCCCACATGAGACAATACTTTGTGTGATCCACAAATTGTTGCTCTGAGTCTGGGTGTTCTTTGTGTCCGTTTCATGTATGTTTGTAAAGTCCCCCACGACACATAATTTATTTTTATTGCAGGAGTGGTCTTAAACTAAGTAAAAAATAGGTACGTCGGAAAATTCATTGTTGTCAAATATATTTTGTATAGAGTTAGATTATAAAAATAATATAATATTTTAATATTTCGGCCATCTGACGGGTGCTGCTTGGGGTCATTGGTCGGCCTAGCGTATAGTATTATTTTGGCTTGTCCAACTGCAACTCTAGCCTCTCAATCCAGTCACGAATTATTTTTAACAGTAGATTTTTGCAACTGAATGTAAGTAGATGTGCACCTTGAATAATTTCTATGTTTAACCCTAACCTTCAACGTTATCACTGAGTTTTTTCTTTGTTTGTAAGTTTGATTTTAGAGCATTTTAATAAAATGAAATTCAGGTGGCAACAGCATGCATACTGTTTACCTTTCATGTAATACTATTGTACCTGAATATCTGACTTTTAAAAAGAGTGGCCATGAGTTTCTTTGCCAGTATTCTTCACATAAGGCACTACGCATTTTCGAAACTGGAAGTTATAGATCGACACAGGCAGGCAGTAGATTTTGGTGTTTTCACCTTATTTTCTTTGACAATATAGCACATGCTGTGGCGTCTGTTTGTGTCGATCTATGATTTTAAGCTGTAGCTTCAATTTAACGTTCATAATGTCACTTAGTGTCTTAATTTACTAAATTATTTTGAATTTGAACTTGACACACCACGCCATCTAGTCGCAAACTAAGTAAAGCTTATACTAGGCAACTAATATCCTTTTTTTGTAAATATATACATATTATACATAGAAAACACCCAAACTCCGAAACAAATATTTGCAGATCATACAAACATTTAATCTGGCGAATCGAATACGAGACCTCAAGCAAAGCAGTCGCATACACTACCACTGCGGCTACCGATAAAATGTGATATAAATAAATAAAAATAATAAAATAAATATTTTGGACATCTAACACACAACGCCATCTAGTCCCAAGCTAAGCAGAGCTTGTGTTATGGGTACTAGACAACTGATACAAAACCATGTATACTTTTTTTGAAATACATACATATTATAACTACATAGAAAATACCTAAACTCCGAAACAAATATTTGTAGATCATACAAATATTTGGTCCGACTCGGGAATCGAACCCGAGACCTCATGATCAGCGGGCGCACACGCCAACCGCGAGACCAACGAGGCAGTTAAGGCAAATATTTAGGAATAATAAATTAACAATATCGGTATACCTACATGCGTACTGCACATGCGCTGGCAAAAGCTATTATTATTAAAAAGTGATGCAAATCCTACTGACATTAGTGTAATGAATTAGCCACTTCTAAAACAATAACTCAAGCCTGAATCAATATTCATAACACAGATAATAATTAAAACGACTGGTATTATCTATGCGGACAGCTGTCACGTCAGTTGTGTGAAACGGAACGCCGCGGGCGCGGTAATCGCAAGATTGGCTCGTTTGATACGTGTATGTCACGGTTTGTGGACGTGCGGACGTTTCAATGAGCTGCTAGAGGGTTAGCTTTTGTGAATTGTTATTTGCTAATGAAATTCTTAATGTTTTTGCGGAAATAAGTCCATGAGGAACTGGAAATATGTATCGTTTTTAGAACTTCTTCGTCAATTGTCAGATATTTATTTACTAAAAAAAGTCACTCATTGTATTTTTTGATAATTTCTTAACAACTGAAAAACGACAGAAACAATAATAAACACACCTTACAAAGCGCTGATTAAACGTTGGGTAAAAGTTACAATGATAATTATTTAGTTACATTTAAAACAATTTTAATAAAATATCATCTAAATTTGATTTTTAGTTTTTTTAAGTAAAAACGAAACGGACCCTATCATATTTACTCTATTAGGCCACTTATAGGCTACTCTATTTCTGAATCGAAAGATTTTAAAGTCATCAAATACGATTCGTGGATTTCTGACTTGACTGAAAAAATACACGTTTTATTAATAAATTGACAAATAAATTCCAAATTTAAAAGTTGCCAATGAATTTAGGCCAGTTTCATTTCTCTCTGGAGGCCAATAACCAATACACCACATTTAAAATATTCGAAACATTTACAAAATTGTAATTTTAAATTTAGAATAAAGGGTATTATAACTCTTCGGGATTCCCACAGGGCGCTGACGGCTAATGATTTAATACCGTTCTGCTTCTTAATTAAAACGAAAGTTGGAACGGCTGCTCATCTCTTTCACTCGTGTTCACATCCAGCATGTGTTGCTTCCTTCTCTGTTTATCGTACAGAGAAATTACTGCATAGTGTATTGAGACATCTTAGTTTGTAGTGATTTATTGGAAGTCGGTAAGAAATTTTATCAGCGTGTTTACTTTAAGAATTAGTGGTAACTAAGTCACGTTTGGCGATTTATGTCATTATGTTAATTCAAATGATATCAAGTTTTATGTTTGTAGTTTTAAAAGGTTTTGAACCCCTGCGTACTGTCTATTGTGGGCAGTATGTTAATTTTAAGTGTTTTAATGCTTTACAAGAGTGTAATACATTTAATATGTAATCAATATTTATTCATAGAAAGACATACGTTGATCGTGTAAGGGCGGTTTTATTTATGGTTTAAATGTATTTTTAAATATGGAATATATTACGTCATATAGACGTGATTATTTTTTCTATCTTTTATCTTGTAAATAGAGTTACGTAAATGAGAAAACAGTTTTTTTTTAATTGAGATGAACAAATAGCCAGTTAAATCACAAATGGGAGTAAATATTTTAGCGAATCGATAGCCGGTAATTCACTATAAACTACACTAAACTATATGTTATTTATAAGGACATTATGAGACACTTGATTTCATCTGTGTCTGTGGTCATTAGATATGTTATTTATTGACTGCCTCGTTGGTCTCGCGGTTGGCGTGTGCGACTGCTGATCATGAGGTCTCGGGTTCGATTCCCGGGTCGGACCAAATGTTTGTATGATCTACAAATATTTGTTTCGGAGTTTGGGTGTTTTCTATGTATAATATGTATGTATTTACAAAAAAAAAGTATATATGTATTTGTATCAGTTGTCTAGTACCCATAACACAAGCTCTGCTTAGCTTGGGACTAGATGGCGTTGTGTGTTAGATGTTCGAAATATTTATTTATTTATTGGCTCTTTTGGGCAATTTTCTTTTCTAGAATTACTATCCAGTTTGCCACAATAAAGGGAAGCGTTGAACAGGGCTTTCAAAGTAGTAATGCTCGAATCTGACTTTATCGGAAGTTTTTATAAATTATGCTACCAAGTCGGAAAAGAATAATCTCGTTACCTCTGTAAAGACTCTGTGTGTTTAGTGTTGAGGTTTTAAAATCCCTGAAATTTACATACAAGTTCTTGTAGACGTTTTGATGACGATGAATGAATGGATGGGTCAATGGATGGATGTTTGTTACTCTTTCACAAAAAAACTACTAATCGGATTTGGATGAAACTTTGATGATATTAGAATAACACATAGGTTACTATTAGGTCTTTACCTATGAAATTGCCGTTCTTCAGTACTGGTCATTTCAAATAATAAATAAATTGTAATGGCTCTGTATTCTAAATTCAAATTAATTTTGTTTTAAAACCATGACATTCTATTTACAAACTCAGTCTTTTGTTTTTTGATTAGCGTTGTATTTTCATTACATTTGAACATTTTTCGTCATAATGGATACTTTAAAATTTCGTGTAATTATGGAATATGAGTTCCGTCGTGGCACCAACGCGACACTAACGGCACGTAACATCAAAAACGTTTACGGAGAGAACTGTACAAACGAACGCACAACCCGTTATCGGTTTTCCCGGTTCCGTTCTGGAAATTTTGACTTGAAAAATGAAGCTCGTGGTCGTCCGGAGACTTTGGTTAACAATAATGAATTAAAGGCGATTGTGGAAGCTGACGAAACTCAATCTACAGCTGAGCTAGCAGCAGCTTTTAATGTAAGCATCAAAACAATATTGATCCATTTGCAACAAATTGGCAAGGTAAAAAAGCTTGATAGATGGGTGTCCCACGACCTTGACGATCGCCAGCGCAACGTACGCGTCGAGACCTGCCTTGCGCTGCACAACAGGCAAAGAAATGAAGGAATTTTGAAACGAATTGTTACGTGCGACGAAAAATGGATTCTGTTCGACAGTCGAAAGTGCTCAGCAAGCTGGTTAGACCCTGGTTCAGCACCAAAGCAATGCTCTAAACCAAAAATGACCCCTAAAATGGTGATGGTCACTGTTTGGTGGTCTAGTGCGGGTGTGATTCACCACAGCTTTTTACAAAACGGCATGAGCATTAATGCAGATGTGTACTGTGAAGAACTGGAGAGAATGATGGAGAAGCTTGCACATCTGCAACCAGCTTTGGTCAATCGGTCGTCCCCACTGCTCCTTCACGACAACGCGCGACCCCATACTGCGCAACAGACAGTCTCCAAGCTGCAAGAGCTGGGGTTGGACGCTCTCCCTCATCCGCCATACTCACCAGATCTTGCACCTACCGACTATTACTTTTTTCAAAATTTAGACAACTTTTTAGTGGGTAAAAAATTAAATTCCCGAGAGGCAGTACAAAATGCCTTTGAAGAGTTTGTTGCCTCTCGTCCAGCTGATTTTTACAAGAAGGGCATCGATAAACTGCCAATGCGTTGGCAAAGATGCGTCGATTGCATGGGTAATTACTTCGAATAACAGAAATAAAAAAGTTTGAAAAAATAAGTACTTTCACTTATTGCATACAAAACGGCAATTTCATAGGTAAAGACTATTATTTGCCGCAATAACCGACATATACGCGGGCGGAGCCGCGGGCAACAACAAGTAACAAGATATTTGTACAATAAAATACATACCATACTTACAGCAACAGTCAAAACAACGAACACGTAAGTAATGCAATATTAGCGCGAATGTTTACCAGCGTGTTAGCGAGGAGCGGGACACGCGAGTCGCGTCCGGCTTTCACGCTCCACGGACAAATGGTAAAATGCCATAACAAGATTATTTGAGCCTGAAAATGTAAGTTTGTTAATAAAAAGATTTCAGTGAGCTGAAACTGTAAGCACCAAAAAGAGAGTCTATCGAGTTTTGTTGATACATTGTAAACATTCAACAAAGCAAGATTTTAAATGGTAATCGTTTTTAGTTATGATGTTAGAGGTTTGCTTTATCTAGAGTCATATTTGTATAATTCAAATATCTGCAGTATCAGAAGATCAAATTTAGCAAAAAAAAAAACGATTTTGGGAATTTTTATTACAAAAAAACAAAACACTGCTAAGCACGCTTTTCATCAGGCAGAGTAGAGTCATAATGGCAGCCATTATATAAAAAAGATAAGCACTAATTATATTATTACCAGTAGAAAATATTCTAGTACTTTTACTCTTAATTTAGATATTTATGATAGTAATCGTGAGACATTTTTTTTAAGACAACTCCCGCAGAAGTATATACATCCTGTGTCGCAGGGGATTTTACACACACATATGAAACAGACACAAAGAATACCCAGACTCAGAACATGTAGGATTTTAACCCACAAAACTTTGCGCAGTAGAAAGCGGCGAGGCGACCGCTTATACCACTGGACCAACCGTGCAGCTGCAGTGCAATAATTCAATCTAACAAACTTAACTGCACATCAACAGTCTTCTTAGTCCACTGCTGTACATAGGAGTTTAACCGTGGGAGAGCCACGCTTCGGCATAAATGGGCCGGCTGGACCGGAGTGATACCACGGCCTCACAGAAAACCGGTGTGAAATAGTGCTTGCGCTGTGTTTCACCGGGTGAGTGAGTATACCGGAGGCCCATACCCCAACCCCTCCCCCTATCTCCCCCCACATCCCCCAAAAGCCGGTAACGCACTTGTGACGCCTCTGGTGTTACGCGTGTCCATGGGCAGCGGTAATCGCTTACCATCAGGCGCTACGTCTGCTCGTTTGCCGGCCTATGCCATAAAAAAAAAAAAATTGGCTTCATCTTAATTCTTAGAGAGGAGGTTGTTATCTACAATATAATGCTGGTCAGACGGGTTGGTATGGGGTTTGTTTCAAGATTTACTTCTCTTTGCAGTGATTTCTTGCATAGTTTGCTCCCTCAGGCCCAGCGCAAACCAGCTGAAGTGCGCCGAAGCTACTGAGAATGCATCAATTCAAATTAAATCTTAACTACTATGACATGCAGTTGAAAACGGCATGCCAAAGATCGATTATAGCGAGAAGCGCGCGGCTCGTCGTCAAGCTGCTTAGTCGCGTATTACGATACCCATGGAATGGTTAGGGGTGGTGACACTTCGTATTCCTGATCCGTCACCACATCATCATCATCATCATGATGATGATGATCCGTCACCACATAGTCCCACAATAAACAAGAGAGCAATTTTACCAGAGAGGGATGCCCCCTTTCCATAATCTGGCACCGCACTTATGTTGGCTTGGTTTTCACTTACCATCCATGAGGTGATCCGTCTGCTCGTTTGTGCAAACCTCACAAAAGCCATAACGAACTTATCAGATGACCCATGACTACCAACAATCTGTTAGCGAATGAGGTGGTCGCCACACCGTTGTTTACTGTGCCCAGTGCTCTGGGTCCAAACTTCACATGGGACTACACTTTTGTGTGATCCACAAATTGTTATTCTGAGTCTGAGTATTATTTGTGTCCGTTAAGAGTATGTTTGTAAAATTCCCTGCGTCACAGGATTTATTCCTAATGGCGTGTAAAGGAAAAAAACACATTTAATGAAAATCTGTAATTCGAACGCGATCCTAGACCTTTAGGAATGGCTTTTTTGATGTGTTGTTTGCGCAAAAACTAAGGGTGTGCCATCAAATATGTACCGTCACACCGTCTTGCCCACGGCCATAGTCCACATGTCCAGCTATTATGACGTCACGGTGCTATACCCATGAGATGGGGTGGCGCGGTACAAGGGGTGCCCCACGTGCCATATTGTGAATCGGTTAGGAACAGCTGCCTGATATTATATGTTTTTAATTGTTTTCCGTGAATTATGATGTGTTTCGTTGTTTCTAATTCCCTTTTTTGTGGTTTGTTGATTGTTTTGTTTTTTTTTACCGTAATTTTTTTTTCGTCTGACTTATGTTTTGGTCCTAAAGTAGATGCATATGGCTTACTGTCTTTTCTACCGAACTGAAATGTCTACTATTACTGCTATTTTTGTCGTATAAAACGTATAATTTTAATTGTATTATATAAAATATATACTATACTAATATATATACTAGCTGACCCGTGAGGTTACGTTATCATAGGATAAAAGTCGCTTGAAGCTTAGTTGGAGACATTTGGGCGGCTTAAACATCCAACGGCAAGATTACGTAACTACAACGATCTCTTGCCAGTCCTCAACCCGCACTTGGCCAGCGTGGGGACGTATGCCTTAACCCTCTCCTGAGAGGAGACTCGAGCCCAGCAGTGGGACATTATGGGTTTATTGATGATTATTATCACCACTACTTTTAGAGTAATTTTAAATGAATTATATATTTTAGACAGAAGAAAGTTTGTCTACTCCATTCATTTTAAACTGTATCACCTATATCAACGCGTCTAGAGTCTTAATAAATTGCATTCTTCTTCTCTTAATTTGCCATCCTCTGAAGTGAAACATTAATTTAATTTTAAAAGATACAAACCTTGAAAATAGGTAATTCAAAAAATAATTAATACAAATCGGAAACAGTGAACGTGGAATACCTACACACAAAAAAGCTGCCATATTAACAACCTTATCTCTTCGAATTCAGTGTTTTTTTTAATATATTTTAGCTGCCAAATTGCCAATTATTTCAGCCGCCTGTGCCGAGCGGTTAAAACCTGGAACTCACTCCCAGGAGGATGGTGACCACCACTCTTGGATTCTGCTTGTGCTTTCCATCAGGCAGGGCAGAGTCATTTTGGCAGCTAAAATATATAAATATTTTTTTTATTTTGCTAAATCATTATAGTTACTTTGGTTTTGCTTGTTAGCTATAAAGGTATGGTGAAAAATGCATGTGTATATATGCTATTTATTAAATAGAGATGCATCTTTTTTTTTTATTTATGTACTAGGCAGGCAAACGAGCAGATGTATCGCCTGATGGTAAGCGATTACCGCCGCCCATGGACACTTGCAACACCAGAGGCGTCACAAGTACGTTGCCGGCCTTTGGGGGATGGGAGAGGGGGTAATGTTTGATGTTATTAATTTAAAAATTATGAAATTTCTAATTTTACACATTACTTTTACAAATTACATTCTAAGTTATAAGTTTTCACTTCTATCGGCAGTCCTTTTGACTGCCAATTTTTTTTAAGGTCCTTGTATCATTTTTTTCTTTATCACCACTTTCTGTCAGTTGAATCCTAACACAAAAACCTTCTCCATTCCGTTACCAAATAAAAAAGGAACAAATAAATAATAAAATAGTAAATAAATATTGTTATTAATCTAGCTCGTAAATATTTTATGTTAATCCGCCACAATGGTTCGATTACGGTGGTTTTAACCGGAGTGTCGTGACGGAACGCCATAAAACCACAATGAACATACACAGTTCACAGGACTAATCGCTGCGTACTTATTTTAAGTAAAACTTAAACATTTTGTGTAAGCATTGTTAAGTTTGTTGTGGAATTATTGTTAAGTGGCCACCGCCTTCTTGAAGCTAGTTTAATCGTAATAGAGCTTAGAATTCGGTAGAGTTATTTATTTTTCCTGTCGAGTTTGTTTTCAGTCGTATTACTACGATAAATGAGAGATGTAGGTAAGTTAGAACTTTACCTTTTTATCCGACTTTAAAAAAAGGAGGAGGTTCTCAATTCGACTGTAATTCTTTTTTTTAACGTTTGTTACCTCATAACTTTAGACTGGATGAACCGATTTTGATTCTTTTTTAACTTTCCGTGTCCCCTCCCATTTAAATTTGGTCCAGATTGAAGTCGGTTTTTTTTTGTTAAAATTAGTGATTATTTTACAAATAAATGTAATTGAAATATGTGTCTGTAATTTCAAATTACCAACTTGTCACTAAATACATATATATCTGAAAGTATATACGTGCCTTATACCAAAACAATATTTTTTTATATTTTTGCCTGTCTGTGTGTTTGTGTCGGCTAACCTCTGTAACAGCTGGACCTATTTTGATAGGACTTTCATTAGCAGATAGCTGAGGATATAAAGGGCAGCTTAGGCAACATTATTTTAGATTAGTTTGTAGTATTTTTAAAGCAACAACAGCGGGTAAAACGCAACAATTTTTTAAATAGGTAGGTACATGTTTTAAAGATATCCTGTGTCCTGGAGGACTTTAATGAAACGTGCACAGAGAACACCCAGACTCCGAACAACAATTTGTGGATCATACAAACTTTAATTCTGTTGTCCCATGTAGGGGTCAAACTCGCAACACTCAGTGTATTAGGAAATGGCAGGGGAACATTTAAACCACCACGCTATACTTTCACTCAAAATTATCTTCTTATCATAAACCATTAATTATAATCTATACTAATCTATATACTTACTAATATATAAAGCTGAAGAGTTTGTTTGTTTGTTTGTTTGAACGCGCTAATCTCAGGAACTACTGCTCCGACTTGAAAAATTATTTCAGTGTTAAAAAGCCCATTTATCGAGGAAGGCTATAGGCTATATATCATCACGCTAAGATCAATGGGAGCGGAGCACCAATGAAGAATATTACAAAAATGGGAGAAAATTATTACGATACGGGCAATAGGAGACGTAAACGAGGTTGCGTGGGTCAGCTAGTTAAACAAAATAATGTCACCCCTTAGTTCTTTTTTTACAAAAACTAGGGGTGGATTACACAGTTTGAAACAGTTAGCCTTATATATAAACCTTGAAAACGTATAAATATTCATGGAAGTAAAGGTGAAAATGTCCTGCTCATTAACATAAGTTTGATAGCGTCATGATATTATAATTGCAACTGGCAACATTATTAGCGATTTTTTGATAATTGCAACATGCAACTGTCATTATCAATTTTATGTTTTCTTAATTAGCAACTTTGGTACAAAATTTACATATCTGGGGTTAAGCGGTTATCAGTATCTGCGACAGTTTTTACGACCAAAAGTGTCTTAGTAAAATAATTTGCCTTTTTAAGTATTCTTGTTTTTAGAAAAATGGAAAATTTTACTACCAAATACATAACAAACCATATTTTTTTGGTTTAACGTTTATTTAGGCACTGAATATACAGTAATAATAATAATAAATATTTCGGACATCTAACACACAGCGCCATCTAGTCCCAAGCTAAGCAGAGCTTGTGTTATGGGTACTAGACAACTGATACAAATACATATATACTTTTTTTTTTGTAAATACATACATATTATACATAGAAAACACCCAAACTCCGAAACAAATATTTGTAGATCATACAAACATTTGGTCTGACCCAGGAATCGAACCCGAGACCTCATGATCAGCAGTCGCACACGCCAACCGCGAGACCAACGAGGCTGTGTTAGTTTAAGTGCCATAAACATTCTTTATACGAGATTTTCTCTACGAGGGGCATAGACAATCACAATACATAGTTTAAAGAAGACTAGAAACAGAAAAAACATCGTAACTTTTTATTCGCCTCATCGATTCTCAAGAAAATTCTATTTCCACATCCCCAATTATCTACAATTAAAAACAAATTATGAGCCAATAAATAAATAATAAACAGCTCAGCTCGCATGCGTAAGCGCAAGTCTCAATTTACGACCATGAAATACTGTGACAAATTATAGGATACAATGCATTTTTTTCCAGAATAACTTTGTATGTACATTGCTCGGATAATTAGATATTTCAATCGATTGATAAAGACATATATGGCAATCGATAAATAGGACCAATGAAATCGTTGTTCTTTTGTTCTGATTTATTGATTCGTTTATGTTTTAAGTAAACTTCAGAAAGACTTTCAGATTTAAACGAATTAGGCAAAAAGTATTTTTCATTTTTAAGAAGACAACTGCTGTGATAATCAAAACTTAATGTGGAACTGGGATCTGTAATAAATATAAATCGACTGTTGTCAATCAGACCAGCCCCCCCAGCCAAGCTGCAAGCGTTCTTCTTTCTGCAATCGTTAACGCCTAAATTCTCGTGTGTCATTGGTTAATCTTAGACAAAGTAATCTTATACAAAGTATTAGCCAATGACACACGAGAATTTAGGCGGTAACGATTGCAGAAAAAACAACGCTTGCAACTTGGCTAGGGGGGGCAGAAGTCTTTTCTTCAATATTCATTTCGTCAGCGCAATAACTTTGGCCTAATATTATTTATATAATCACAAATTTTAACAAATAAAACCGACTTTAAGAACTAGACCAAATTGAAATGCGCACCACAATATATATAATCGAAGCACCAGCTCAAATAAAAAAAGAATCATCAAAATAGGTTCACCCAGTCGAAAGTTATGAGGTAAAAGAAACAGTCGAATTGATAACCTCCTACTTTTTGAAGTCGGTTAAATAAAACACGAAGTAGTCATGAGGACTGCCAACAGAAGTGAAAACTCAAAACTATCAATAAACAGTTGTTTAAGCTCATCTTTCTTGCTCGGGTACACTCGGCGGTCCCGAGTTCACCCGAGCCGTCCTGAGTTCATCCGATCGAGCCTTTCACCTCAGAGCGCGACGGATCAGCCTAACTTACTACCTCAGAAAAAATGTGCGTGCGGTGCGCCAAAAGAAGTTTTCACTTCAAAAATATACTTATTCATGCAGTGATTTATTAAAACTGAATTCTATCATTAGAACTGATTATGCTAACTACACAGATCAACATCAATGCAATGAGCCGAATCTCATCTCTAAGGAGAGGTCTAATTATGTTCAGTAATGGATTTAAAGCTGCTAATGATAATAAAGTAAACATAACTTTAATATACATAAGTTTTCAAACTAACATAAAATTGTACATATACAAGATGATCTATCTTCTATGTGGTAACAGACCATACATTGTCACCATTGGGAAATTATAGGTACCTACTAATAGGCGTGAGAACTTCAAATCCGCGATACAGGACTAGTACTTATAAATAAATTTAAATATTTTGGACATCTAACACACAACGCCATCTAGTTCCAAGCTAAGCAGAGCTTGTGTTATGGGTACTAGACAACTGATACAAATACATATATACTTGTTTTTTTTATAAATACATACATATTATACATAGAAAACACCCAGACTCCGAAACAAATATTTGTAGATCATACAAAAATTTGGTCCGACCCGGGAATCAAACCCGAGACCTCAAGCACAGCAGTCGCATACGCAACCACTATACCACCGAGGCAGTTAAATACATACATAATATCTCAATTCACAAATAAAACACAAAAAAAACAAACATTAACGAGTTTTACTAAACTGCGTTTCTGTCATCAGTGCTCATTTTCAATTTATAGCAAAAAACAACCCATAGTGTTGTGACGATTATAAAGGGTGATAAAACGCGCGCATTCGATTAGTGACGTACCAATGGACATTATCGATAAATCCGATTGCCTGCGCTCGCTATCTTGATCGAGCTGCAAAACAATAACTTTGAGAATAAAAAACTAGAAGAAACAATGAACTAAGGTTGGCGGTTCGTAAAGATTGTAATAGTTTCGGTATTTAAAATTTTAATATTTCTATATATGTAGATCAATATTTACACGCTTTTGCTCCCGAATTCGTTAGAGTACAATTGATATTTACACCCCTTTTGATTTTTTTCTAAATAAAGCATAAATTATGTCCCCTCGTTTATCCCCGTAACGGATATTTAAAACGATAACTCAGCGCATAGATAAAAGTTTTACATATACAAATACGACGTTGTGTATAAATTTTAATATCTTCAAACAACTAAAATTAATAAAATTGTTGTAAGCGCACAAAAGAACATTTAATTTTATTTTCTTTAATTAGACATCTCCCGCTTTAGGAATATACATTCTGTATCGCGGGGGACTTTACAAACATACATGATACAGACACAAAGAATGCCTAGACTCAGAACAACAATTTGCGGATCACATTGTTCCATGTGGGATTTGAACCCGAATGGCGACCGCTTAAACCACTAGGCCAACCGTGCAGTCAAATTAATTATTATCCATACAAATGTATAACTGATGTAGTCCCGTGCTATTTACTTATTAAATGAATTCGTAAAGAGTAGATTATCAAATATTACTTCATATTAATAGTGTTAGATGTTATCGTTATGAGAAATAATTGCGTAATTATTGTAATTCCACGAAATTACTATTTTCATAGAAGCTATTACAAACGTACCTGTCATAGAGTATTATTTATTATTGTTTTTATCAAATAATAATATCGATAGGCGTAATTTACATTAAGATATCTTAAAAAAAAATAGGTACGTTATAGTAATATTGTTGATGATTTGACGATAACAAACAAGCTATTCCCTGCTATGGTTTGATGTGGCATTTTGTGGTTTCATTGTTGAGAAATTATTTACAGAACTGCCTCGAGAAATATATTTGAGGTGTGCTCAATAGATATTTTTTTTGGGTTTTTTAGGTTTTCACAAACCAATCTAATAATTATCTATTTAAATAAATGCTACATAATAAAAGTATTAAGTACCGCCTTCCATTGTAAATTCTAAAGTAGCTTCTTAGTACATATTATGAAGGTTTAAATTACCATGAATATCCATTAAACTAATATCAATAATTCTCACAAGACGTCAGTAACTTGTACTGTTTTACATTTTCTTAGGACATTTCAAAGAACTGCAAGAAAAATAACTAAAGATTAATCAATTGTAAATTTAAAGCACAGTTGTTTAATAATGAAAGAACTATGATTTGAACATTTAACAACCATAAAATGTAGATGCATTTAACCTACTTTACCTGACTACTGGATATCTTTTTATAAAATTTCTGGTATACTATCTCTTTGTGTAAATGTATTTCTGAGTTAAGTATTGTTATGTCTACTTAAAAACTTTTTATTCAGTACTCACTCATTTCTACATAGATAGGCTGGAAGAGAACACCAATCACATGAATTTCCACTTTTGTACATTTTTTGTGTGTATATCATGGAATAAATAAATAAATTTAATGAACAACAAAATATACTAAGAATAAAAACTAAAAATATTGGAAATATATATCGATAAATAATCCACGTAATATTTATCGATATCAAAATTATCGATAACATCACATGTCTAGCGTCCACATGGCGTCTCCCATGGTACGAGGTAATTGGCCAGCTCGGCCATAGTGTGCCATACCGTCTGTTTGTATGTCACCTGAACAATGGTTTATGTGTGTATACTATTCTTCTAGCCTATTATTGTTATTTAAGCTTAAATCTCAGTATTATCACGGACTAATTTGAGTAGTGATGTTTTTTATAATTTTTGTTCTTCATTTTTCTATTTTATATAAGTAATTGTTTATGTATTTTAAGTCGCGTTCAGGTAATGTCTAAGAAGTTGAACTCGGAGATCGATAATTGCGGGTTCGAATCTCATCTTGTGCAGAATCGTGTTTGCCGTGAGAGAGCCATGCTTCGACTCCTGTCATTAGGTGATACCTCTGCATGTTTGCTTCTCTGTGCTATAAAAGTTAATTTAAAAGAATCGTCTAATTAAATTATTATATACTAGCTTTTGCTCGCGGCACCGCCCGCGTTTTTGTCCGTTACAATCATAGTAAATGTGAGTTATTATGATTTATGTTCAGTAGATTTTGCATGAAAGAGTTACAAACATCCATACATCCTCACAAACTTTCGCATTTATAATATTAAAGTAGGATTTTCTTTCATGTTGGCTTACATTTTAGTTTCAGAATAGGTATAGCGAATTCTACCTACTGCTTTACCCTGCATACCTAAAAGTTACCCACTACATAAGTAATATACATAAGGGCTCGCTATACGTACTCTCACACCTCATAAGGCGTATATTTCTGTGCCAAAAAATATAAAACCATCCCTCTATACAGCATCCCCCTTTATGATGTGATTTGTCGCGCAAGCTCCGCCTTCTTTATGCCCTCTGTCGCAAGTAGACACTACTTGTTGATATAATATTTTCATAGCTAGTAGGTATATAAAAAACGTTTTCGTCCCCCCATCTCGGAAAGAGTATTTTTGCCCTTCGAAATCTGAGTGCATAATCCATTTTTATCCGCTAGAGGATAAAGTAAATTGAATTTAGAACATCGTGTGCACTAAGTTTGTGAATTCAAAACATCATTAAACCTATTCACTTCTATCTCCCTCCATGGTACCAAATTTATCATGCAACCTTTTTTAATTTGTTAAAAACTCAGAATCGGAAACTTCTTGGTGTCCTTTTTTTTATTTGCTTTGCCTGCGCCATTTCCTTTTTTGCATTTAATCATTTCCTCGCCGAGGAGGGATGAAAAGTTACGTGTTGCACTCGAGTCCAAAGATTTTTCACCTCGTGCTCTTTTGATTCCCTCACTTACACTCAGGATTCTAATTTTTAAATGTAATTTGTTTTATGTACCTACAAATAAATCACTACATAGTATAAAACAAAGTTGCTTTTTCTGTCCCTATGTCCCTATATCCCTATGTTTGCTTAAATCTTTGAAACTACGCAATGGATTTCGATGCGGGTTTAATAGATAGAGTGATTTAAGAGGAAAGTTTTTATGTATAATAAATGCATAATATAGTATGGGAACACTGTTAATTTTCGAGGTTTCTAATGTGATGTAGCAAATAAACACATTTTTTTGCGCTTACAGTCCAAACGCTGGTTGCACCCTACGAGATAGATCAAAATAATGTACTACAGTATTGTACATCTTAAAAGTACTACAAAAAAGTCCGCGACGGTATATGTCTATCTCTTGGGGAAAACCCACAACAACCGTTTTTTTTTTCCTTTCTTTTTACGAGAAATAATGGCTTATTTACGAAGTGATTTTAAGCAATACAAAATGAATCCTTATATAATTAAGTAAATTGCATACATTGTGCATTTAATATAGATCAAAATGGGATTTGGTGGGAGAGCCACGCTTCGGCATGAATGGGCCGGCTCGACCGGAGTGATACCACGGCCTCGCAGAAAACCGGTGTGAAATAGCGCTTGCGCTGTGTTTCACCGAGTGAGTGAGGATACCGGAGGCCCATACCCGAACCCCTCCCCACATCCCTTTTCCCCATCCCCCAACCCCTCCCCACATCCCTTTTCCCCATCCCCCAAAGGTCGGCAACGCACTTGTGATGCCTCTGGTGTTGCGGGTGTCTATGGGCGGCGGTAATCGCTTACCATCAGGTGATACGTCTGCTCGTTTGCCAACTATATCATAAAAAAAAAAAAAATGGCCCTTTACAGTATCTAATTTAAATGAATATATTCGAAGATGTTACAGATTTAAAATGCACGAATCTTGTCGTCGGCGGGGGCATATGAAATCCACCCGTGCTAAGCCGTGGCGGGTCTCTAGTAAATAATAATTTAAAAAAACGTAACAACCGATTAGATAGTTTCGGAGTTCATCGTGAGCAACAACGTGACAGGAGAATTATATTTAATAGACTAGCTGACACGGCAAACCTTGTTTTGCCATATAAATAAAAAAATAATTGAGGTGGGTCACCCTTATCATTTAGTAGGGGTATGAAAAATAGACGTTGGCCGATTCTCAGACTCAGACCTACCCAATATGCACACAAAATTTCATAAAATCGGTCCAGCCGTTTCGGAAGAGTATGGTAACAAACACAGTGACACGAGAATTGTATAATATATTAGATATATGTTTATGCATTGAAATATGTTTATGCATTTTCATAAATATCTTGTTTTAATAATCTTAAAAGTTATTTAACATTATTAAGATTGAGTATTTAACTTGCTATTTATTTTTTATCATTCATACAGGTGCAACATACGCCCATTGTCTTTACTAATCGACCGTTTATAATACGTACATAATAATTTATATTAAGTATAAAGTTAACACAAGAATGTACCGCAATTAACGCATTAAAGGTTAAAATAGAGATGAAATTTCTCTATAGTTAACATTTAGTAACCGCGACCGCGACATTTAGCGACCGCGGTAAAACTGCTGTCGCTACCGGCCATGGAAAGTATGACGGCCGGTAGCGAGAGATCTCCTCCGATGACTGCAGTGAGGGCCCGACGCTGCGACGCCCAAGCGGGGCAAATCGCCAGCGTGTGCTGGGTCGAGTCCTCACTGCCCACTCAATTCCCTCCTGGTGACCGAGTGCAGGTACTTCCCGAAGCAACCGTGCCCGGAAAGGACCTGCGTCAGTCGGAAGGAAAGGGTCCCGTGCCGGCCCTTGCATGATGAAGCGTGGCTCTCCCACGTTAAAAGATTTTATTTTTTGTTTTTTTTTTATTTTACGAAGACAACTCCCGCACTAGGAATAAATCCTGTGTCGCGGGGGCTTTACAAACATACATGAAACGGACACAAAGAACACGCAGACGTGGATCACACAAAGCGTTGTCCTACGTGAGATTTGAACCCACGACACTTGGCGAAGTAGGAAACGGCGTGGTGACCGTTAAACCACTAGGCCAAACGTGCAGTCAAATGTTAACAAAAGATTTTATCTCTGCTTATAGTTACGATATAATCGCCAATTCTCAAGTTTATACCTAGTTTGACGATCAGAGGCGACTCGCCCTTTGCCTTTATGACTTATGTAAATCCTTGTATTTCAACTGTACAGTAGGCACTATTTTTGAAAAAATATCTATATAAAGATTTGATTTTGACGAAAACTATGCAAACGTTCACATAATTTTGGAGTTGGATTTTAATTTGGCACAGTTGGTTAGGTTACATATAAAAATAAAATGAAATGAATTAAGGTCGAAATTCGATCAATGAACAACCAGTAGTACTAATAAAAGAGTGTGAAAACCTTTTATTGAAATAAAAAATGCTAACAGAAGATTGTATTTGTTTCAGTGGTCATGCACAAAGAAAAAGAAGACATCCATGGACACAGAAGAGAACACTCACCATACGACCACGTCATGCCTGATGGGGAGATGTTCTTACAGGTAACATTTATTTGTTATACTTACAACGATACCTACCGTGACTCGGAGAGCACGTAAAGCCGTCGGTCCTACGCCTGATCTCTCCCTGGTCGTGTCGGATAAACGTCCCATCGAATTATGAGAGTGAGGGAACAGA
Source organism: Diaphora mendica (assembly GCA_949125395.1). Lineage (NCBI taxonomy): Eukaryota > Metazoa > Arthropoda > Insecta > Lepidoptera > Erebidae > Diaphora > Diaphora mendica. The sequence continues at coordinate 3,241,467 of OX421331.1, read as the reverse complement.
GAATGCACCTGCGTTTGCGCACACACTTGTGCACTATAATATCTCCTACGTAGTTCGCTGGTCTTCGTTGATACTGGCCGCCTTGGCCGAAATCGGCCAGGAGAAAAACATCATCATATAATATTACATACATTGCTAGGTGAACGGAAAAGTTTCCGGCCTGAATTTGAAGATAGCAGCACTCGTTATTATAGTGAATGTCGTTGTGCATCTTTGCATTTGCATTGTGCATTGCTGGGAGAAGTGTACAGAATTCAAGGAGAGTATGTCGAAATATAAAATAACCTAAATAATCGTAAGTTCGGAAACTTTGCAAACCAACCACGTATATCCGTGTGATCAATGATTAGGAATACGTAATGTCACAATCCTTAGTCAACAAGAGGTTTCCAAAGTTTGATCGTTCCAGAGTTCGGTTTCGACTGCCTCGGCGACGCAGTGGTAGCGTTTACGACTGTGCTTGAGGTTTCGGGTTCGATTCCCGGGTCGGACCAAATGTTTGTATGATCTGCAAATATTTGTTTCGGAGTTTGGGTGTTTTCTATGTATAATATGTAGGTATTAATAAAAAAAGTAAAAATGTATTTATATCAGTTGTCTAGTAGCCATAATACAAGGTCTGCTTAACTTGGGATTGGATGGTGTTAAAAAAAAAGCAAACTTCGCAAGACAGCACTGCATAGAGGAGGAGAACTTCTAGCAACTCTATGGTATAGGTATAGAGTTCTTTTAGATTCCGTCTGGCCAGCGCGATACAGTAGCTAAAAACCCCCCAGTGAGAAGCCTTTTTCCAACAGTGGACTATGAAGCCTGTTCATAATGATGAGTATAAATACTCATACCTGCATCCCCGAAGAGATATGTAGAAAAGTAATAAACTAAATATTATATTTAAAAAAATGGATTTGAAACCATAGCAAACACATCGATTAGTAATGCAATGTTTTATTAGGCATACAATATTTGCAATTAAATCCAACCATTCGAAGCAAAATAACAATAAGGAAGTTTCTTATGTGCACCATAACTTTTAATGTGTAACCTTCATGTGGCCTTGTAACCCAGGGGCACAACAAAGCCTCCTTACGGCATTGAATACTTTTAAATTTTATAGACCTTACCAAGTTATAGTGAGTTATATTCAGATCGATTACGGACGAAAATAGATATTGTAAGTTGCCTTTTAATTCAGAGATAATTGTTTCATTTAAATTTATTGTTTACATATCTATAAAGATATACAGATCATCTTCCTAGCCTTTATTATAATAAGCGTTGACTACTAGATCTACCGGTTTTACCTGACTATCAGTTTTTCTACGGAACGACTGGTATTGGACCTTCGCAACCCTAAAGGTGAACTGAATTCGTAGGTTAGTTTTAATGTGTGTATGTGTATAGAGAATACACAAACATATATATTTAGATTAAATTTGAACACTATGACAACTTGATGTAGGGTGTACTAACTATCGATTAAGATGATTATGTAGGAATCTACTTTTTAACAGACTTCAAAAAGGAGGTTATCAATTCAACTGTTTTTTTAAAAATGTTTGTTACCTCATAACTTTCGAATGGGTGAACCGATTTTGATGATTATTTTTATTTGAAAGCTTGTGCTTCCTGTCTGGTCCCATTTCAATTTAGTCCAGTTCTTGAAGTCAGTTCTGTTTTTGCTAAAATTTGTTAACGTAAACGGTTAGTAGGCATCTTAATTTCGAGTGGGAAAGGAAATTATTCAATTTGATTAACAGTTTAAACTTTAATATACCGAATATACGTATGTTTAAATATATGTATATAAATGTAATATTATGTAAAACAGGTGAGAACCTTTATCAAATGGTTTAAAACGCTTTACTTGAGCTAAGTGGTAAAGTTGATAAGTTGTACATATATTAAAGGGTAAAACATAATAACATGTCATTTAAAAGGTGTTACATAGATAATGAAGAGTGTCTGAATTCAAAATATGCCGCTACTTTTCAAGGAGTGATAAGCGACATGTTATTTGTATTCTAGTACTTAAGATACTAATTTTTTTCTCATTGAAAGGTTAACATCTGCTACAGAACTGAGAATTTATAGTTTCAATCGTCATTAACTGTGTACTGTACGAAATAGCGGGTCGTCAGTTCCATACACGTACAGAAAGAACTCAACGCCATTTTTTCTCTGTTACCGAAAAGTTGTGTAAGATGAGAAGGGTTTGCAGCTGAAAACTTTCTTAGGCCATCTCAATTCGCATAGTGTATTAGTAGAGAAGTAATAGTAAATCTATATCGCCTTTAAAGAATAAACACAGAATAAACTATGGTACTCATTATAAGGACGAAGAGAGAACCAAAGACGAAGTAACTATAAACAAGCGATTTTATTTTGTAGCACCTATATTTTCATTCTTTACGCGCCGGTTTTATCACAAACTAGCTGACACGGTGAACTTCATACCGCCATTCTTTTTTGTTATTATTTTCTATTTTTTTTTAATTAGATATTAATATTTGGATGTGGCTGACTGACTTTCGGACGTCTAACAAATTTTAATATTAATATTAAATATTAATATACCGTGGAAGCTGAGGCGGGCATAAATTTTATGCCCGCCTCAGCTTCCCACGGTTAGTGTAGAGTCACTGACTAAAAAAATATAACACAATTGGGTTTTTTCTTTAATTTTCTTCTTTTAAAAACATTGACAATAACAAACAAATAATGAAAGAATTGTCCAATTTGGTGCAGTGGATCGAAAGTTATGTGCGTCCATACATTGCGGTGATTCATTTTTATTTATATAGACGTTACAATGTCAAATAACACAACTAAAATGTACACCGTGTTCTAATGTGACACTAATGACAGCTGTCACAGAGATCAATCTATATTTTAAGGACTATAGTCTACAGATACAGATTTATAGAATACTTCTTATAAAAGTGATGTGCTAAATAAACTATTCATAAATAAAGTACAAATGGTTAGTTAATACATTAATAAATCGATGGTAAGTATCGATGTTATAAATAATGGCGCTTCCGTGTTCTTATTTCATGTCGTCCAGTAAGTTTTGCGCGTTTCCACTATTGGACGGTACGACTTCCTTATTTCTTATTTACTTATTAAATTTATAAATATTGCAATAATGAATGCTTAGGTACAAGGTTTTTTGTTGATGCCATTGCCTTAGGATGAAATCAAAAGTATACATAGAATCCAGTATTTGTTGTGTGGTATATCTTTTCGTTGCGAGATAACTATTACTAATAAATAAGCATTCTAGCGCTGTTTGTTTTAATAGTTTTTTATTACTAATAATAATAAAAAGAAACATAAAAAATACTGGAAGCACCAGCTTTCAAATACAAAAAAAACATTAAATTCGGTTCGCCCAGTCCAGAGTTTTGAGATTTAACAGACATAAAAAAACGGTTGTATTGAGAACCTCTTCGTTTTTTGAAGTCGGTATAAAAAGCGTTACAGCGAAACGCCTATCTTTTAGTGTTTTTGTGTGATTTTAGTGTTAATAAAATTTTCATATCGCGAGCTAAATTTGAAAATCGTTTCAGAAGTTAACTCTAAAAATATATATCAATAAAGACAGCAATGGATACGCGCGCGTCCACAGCTACTCGCCTAACTTGAACCGTATTTCACCGCCCGTCGCTTCAGGAAATGCCCACAAAACTAGAAAAAGTACGAAAAACTACGACAAACTTCACGAACAGTTTATTGCCTCCGACAGAATAATATCAGTGCGATGTCAACTCTGATTTGGAAGCAAAGTTTTACTTCCAAATTGTTGGCATCGATTTAAGTAACTAGATTGTATTTCTTTTTATGAAATAAATTTGATATTGCACTAAAGTAACTTAATGTTATAGTAATATTATGCAGCCAACTTTTGAATTCAAAGATAAATAATATAATCAACCTTAATAAACATAGCGCAGTGGTAGCGTATACTGCTGTGCTTGAGGTCTCGGGTTCGATTCCCGGGTCGGACCAAATGTTTGTATGACCTGCAAATATTTGTTTCGGAGTTTGGGTGTTTTCTATGTATAATATGTATGTATTTACTAAAAAAAGTATAAAGGTATTTATATCAGTTGTCTAGTACCCATAACACAAGCTCTGCTTAGCTTGGAACTAAATGGCGTTGTGTGTTATATGTCCGAAATATTTATTATTTATATAAAGACTGCCAAAACAGTTAACCTTCCTTTCCCGTGGCTTTCCCGTTATCAGGTAACAATAAGTCTAATTTCCTATTCTGCTTATGTAAATGTTATAAATACCTATATTGTTTCAGGCACTCAATGGTTTCCTGATGATCTTAACGTGTGAAGGCGAGGTATTCTTCGCGACACACAGCATCGAGAGTTACTTAGGCTTCCATCAAGTAAGTTTCCATTGGAAGAAGAATTTTATGTCTATGTGTTTGAACTCGTTGTCTCTTAAACTACTAAGCCGATTCGAAACGTTATTTTAAATTAGGTCTATAGAAAAGTTGTAGGCTATTTAACATCATGTAACTACTGCAGTTTATGTATCTATTCTCAGTCACTTCACTTACTAGCGCATTCATTCATTCACTCACTCATTGTTCCATCTGTGAATGAATGAGAAGGAAGCATTATGTCATCTCTAGTGCACTGCGGTCGTGACACCGTTCAGTCAACTGTGAGCGACGGAGGGTTGCGGACTCGTGCGTCTAAGAGCCGACAATATAATATATATGGATATACTACAACTACCATTAGGAATGGAGAACAGACTAGAAACCTTTAGGTCGTATTATTTCAAATTATTAAGGTAAGTTGAAGGTGGAAGGTACAACTCCTCAACGGTTAGGAGTTGGAGGATAATTCTTTCAATTTCATACGTTTCTAAAGACCTTCAGTTGTATACTTTCAAGTTATTTAGGTGAACTGATGATAGAAAGTTAAACTCTTCAAGAGTTACGGATTAGAGGATGATTTTAATATTAAACGTACTGTTAGACTGTCCTATTCAGCACTCATAAAAAAAACACGGTACTGAATCTTGACAACTATTTATTACTAAATTTTTTCACACACACCCTTTCGGATATAGAATTTCTACTTATAATTACAACTTATACGCGACTTGGATTATAACCGCGCGATGCCCTAGTGAAGGGCAGAGTAGATCCGGAAAACTAGCTTTCAGTGATAGCCAGCCGGCAGGCAAGAACCAGGTTCGTAGCTGGGCAGCAGTTTAGCTAAAGAACAACCAACTGAACGAATTTAGGAAAATCTTGCGTATTTATAGCATAATTATTGCTGATTTTTAATATTGTATTTAAGTAAATCAGCAACAATTGCAAGTCAGCATTTTACCATATCAAATAGTGCTGTGACGGAGTAAATAGGGATGTAACAGTACGTATAGACCTTAATTTGTATTCTTTATGATGATGATGAAATTTGATGAAATAGTTCAACTTACTACTTACCTACAATTGTTTGCACTAAAAACTGAAAAATATAAAGTTTTTATAAAAAAAAACCGGCTTCCAAAAATATCCAACGAAAACGCTCTGCCAAAAAACACTGAAAAGCGTAAAATAAACTGGTTCTTCATGCCTATGCCTAATTCTTTATTCATTTAAATAGTAGTATTATAATGTGTGCTAGGTACCTAAAATCTGTTTGAAGTCGGTGCAAAGCCAAATAGAATACAAACGAACAGTTACAAAAGTCTAAGCGATAGACGCTTGGCACCGACTTCAAACAGATTCTAGGTACCTAGCACACATTATATAATACTACTATTTAAATGAATAAAGAATTAGGTATAGGCAATTTATGAAGAACCAGTTTATTTTACGCTTTTTAGTGTTTTTTGGCAGAGAGTTTTCGTTGTATGTTTTTTGGAAGTCGGTTTTTTTATTACAATATATATGACTGTACTTCTACGACTTCCGCATAATATATATCATTCTAGATGCCGCCTTGAAGCTAAGTAGAGTCATTCCTGAAATCAATCTGTAACGACCAGATGGCAAAGTGGTTTGATGTCAAAGGTCGGTGCTTCGATTCCCACTAGATATTTGTGTACACGAAGATCATGTCTGGGTGTTCCTATGTATTTACAAAAAAAGTATAAATATCGTATCAGTTGTCTAGTACCCATCGCAAAAGGTCTGTAAATATGATGGATTATCATATTAATCTATATCAACCCTGTTTTTACCATTTCCTATCCAGGAATTATATTCCCAAACTTTCCTACTGCTGATAATAATATTACTCTTATTATTACAAAGTCTACATCTAACATGTAAAGTTACTCCGAGTCAATTTACGTTCCAATGTTTTCTTTCAGAGTTAAACGAAGCCATAATTAATTTCTAATACCCAAGCAACAGCTATTAACTTGTAATGGTTATACTGCTAACCCTTTTAGGCATACGTAGGTTTACAAGGCTAAGAAATTTGTCGCTAGAACTAATAATACACGTTTCAAAACTCTGCATAGCAACTTATGCGACAAATTTAATAAGCCCACATTTACCTAAATTCACTTTAATTAATTACATTATTTCAACATAAAAAACTACCCTATTTCCCATATAAAAGGCTACATTAAGTTTATTAATTACTTACACAGAATAAGATAAGCAGAAAGGGACGGATTTTAATTATTCATAAATATAAAAGTGTGCTATAAAAATATTAAATTAGCCTACGATAAGTTCCTTTCAGTAGCAAACGCATTTAGGTGCCACCCCCCTTTTTATCAGCGGGTCTTTTTATCGGTTTCCACGAATGCCATACCAGAGCTTGGAGTTTATCTGATATTAGTGTAATGTACCTTGGCTTTTATGGTTCTATTAGTGCGCTATTCCCTCTCAAAACAAAATATTTTTGAGTAACTATGAACTGTGAGGTACTGTGGTATCCAATTACAGAACAGAAATACACTTAGCCTTTTCCAGCTGACAGTTTATTTATCAGAGACCCATATTTCGGTACATAGGAGCCAGGTTCGACCAGAATCTTACCAAGGCGTTACACAAAGTAGTAGTTACGCTAGTTCTCCTAGATTCCTGACTTAAGCCAATCACATTTCAAAGACGTGATGCTACTCATAAAAGAAAACAATCAAAGGAGGCATAATGACATTGATCTCGAAGGATATTCGACGAAAGAAGAAATACGTGATTTCCCCGATGCCTCGTACTGTCCAACCACCCAATGCCGAATAATCTCGACATCACTGATGTATCTCGTGATCTGCTAACCAATATTATGTGCTTGTGGTGCTCTTAATTTGCACTTTTCTATGAGATGGAAGTTTGACCACACGGATGGCTTACGGAGATTTCGCACTTCTGTGTGGATACCTCAGTACGGTACTGCTGTATTTTATCATCACATAATATCTACAGCCTTTAACAGTCCACGGCTGGTCATAATCCTCTTCTTACGTAGAAGATTTCGGTCTCCTATACCGGCTGGCCAGACTTGTTGGTAGTGGTAGCCAGGGTTTGTTTCAAATTTTCCTTCATTCAAGTGATGTTGTCATGCAGAGCTTGCTCTCTTCGTCGCCTGTATAACGATAGCCATGAGATGAATAGAAAATAGAGAATCTGTTGCTTATTTTATATAATTAAGTGTATTATGAATTTGACGATACTTTCAAAGGTATTTTTCTATTAAGTAACAATCTTCAGATTCAGAACAAGATTCAGAAGAGTTAGGACCAATTTCGCCAAGTCAGGATAAAGTCTCAGATATTTCTCTACCATATAACACTATTTAGCAGATAAAATTGCTGATATTCAAATGGTTATCTGACATATTCGTCTCTATATATACTTCTTAACTGCCTCGTTGGTCTAGCGGTTGACGTATGCGACTGCCGATCAAATGGTCTCGGTACGAATCCCTGGTCGGGCCAAAAGTGTTATGGAGTTTCTCTGATTATAGAAATACTTATTAACAGCTCGGAGTTTGCAAGTTAGGGTCTAAACCCCCGTGCCTCGGAGAGCACGTAAAGCTGTCGGTCCTGCGCCTGGTGTCTCCCCGGTCGTGTCGGTTAACCGTCCCATCGGATTATGAGAGAGAGGGAACAGAGAGTGCATATGTGTTTGCGCACACACTTGTGCACTATAATATACTTGCGTAATTGGCTGGTCTCCTGAGAACATCATACTTGTGAAACCTAAACCTGTCAGGGACTTAAACAGCAAGCGGTGAAACTGGTCCAAGTGTTCGTCATCGTGTTCCGATTTAGTGGCCTCGTAATTACGTTTATAACTGGTGTTAATATTGTGTGGAGTAGTAAAGTAATAGTTTTATTAACACTTACACTTTAGGGTCATATATGTGTTGGTGTTAGGGTTGACACTTTTGCGGTATAAGCTTTATAAAGAAACTAAGCTCAGTGGGTCACCACGTAACTTCTTCCTTTTAATTATGCTCCGCGACTGTTGGTCTAGTCTAGACGTGATGTTAAATATCCTATCTTACGTACGCCAAAACACGCATTTAAAAAACGTGAAAATGGGTTAAATAGTTTCGGATTCATCGTGAACAACAGAGTGACACGAGATTTATATATAAATACTAGCTTTTGCACTCGGCTTTGCCCTCGTGTTTATCGGTTATCGCGGTAAATAGTAGTCCTTTCTCAAGATTGTGTATTTGTATTTATTCTTCATTGTACACGCTCAACACATAAATACAAGGTACATTACATGACTGCCTCGGTGGCGCAGTATGAGCGTATGCGACTGATGTGCTCGAGGTCTCGGGTTCGATGCCCGGGTCAGGCCAAATGTTTGTATAATCTGCAAATATTTGTTTCGGAGATTGCGATTCCATGTATAACATGTATATGCAAAATAAAGTACATGTGTACTTATATCAGTTGTCTAGTACCCATAACACAAGCTCTGCTTAGTATGGGACTAGATGGCGTTGTGTGTAAGATGTCCGAAATATTTATTATTATTCATGAAACGGACACAAACAGTACCCAGACTCAGAACAACAATTTGTGGATCACACAAAGTACTGTTCCGTGTAGGATTTGAACTCACAACACTTGGCGCAGTAGAAAGCGGCGTGGCGACCGCTTAAACCACTAGGCCAACCGTGCATTAATTTTAGAAATTCTGAATTTTGTTTCCATAGATTAAAATCTTTTATATCTATATTTAAATAAACCTATTTTTTTATGAATACAGATTCCAAATAACGCTAATAGAATTACTTCATTTACCTATATTAAACTTAGAAATTTCACGAATGTTTCCATTTTGACTTTTCTCGTCATTTAAATCATTTCTTAACTTTAAATTAACTCTATTTATGCATGGATATAATTATCTTTCAGCATATACAATATTATAATTTACACTTAATTTTTCTAATAAACTGACAAACCATTCCTAAATTAACATATACACCAAATCCAGAAAGAAAAATTCTCATAACAAAAAAAAAGCCGACGTGTATTAAAATTGCTCGTTAACAAATGCCCTCCGCATTACAGCTAATAAAGTCCCCGATGAAATATTACTATAAGGTAAAAACCCCAGTTTTGTGCCCACCCTGGTCGTAAAACTTTCAGTTGGTTGTGATCGTACGCGTATAAATTTTACGTCCAACCCCCTTCCCCTTTCGGTTTTGTTTATGCTTAAAACGACTGGGTAATTCGGTTACCTGAGTAACATTAGTTTGGCAAAGACTATTAAAATTGGAGATATGCCTTGACGGTTGATAGCTGGGTATATTTAACCTACTACCCGTAAATGTTTTAAGGCTGTGATTTCCGTGTAGTACTTATGTAGGTTTTTTATTTGACTGCCTCGATGGTCTCGCGGATGGCGTGTGCGACTGCTGATAATGAGGTCTCGGGTTCGATTCCCAGGTCGGACCAAATGTTTGTATGATCTACAAATATTTGTTACGGAGTTTGGGTGTTTTCTATATATAATATGTATTTACAAAAATAAAACCGTTTAAAAAATAAAGTATATATGTATTTTTTTTTTTTTTATGTATGGCCCGCCATAATGACTCTACTCTGCCTGATGGAAAGCATAAGCAGAATCGATGAGTGGTGGTCACCATACTCATTGCGAATGCAGACAGTGCAGTATGGCGACCCACACCATGGCGGCCTAGTGATGCTGCTGCATCTTTTAGTCTAGTCAACAAGTATGGAACTTGTTGACTAGACTATTTGGGCCTCCGGTCTCGCACTCACCAATGAAACACGACAGCACGAGCGCTGTCATTTTACGTTGATTTTCTGTGCGAGGGTAGTACCGCCCCGGTCGAGCCGGCCCATCCGTGCTGAAATCAGCGTGGCTCTACTACCTTTAACTTTTGTATCAGTTGTCTAGTACCCATAACACAAGCTCTGCTTAACACAAAACGCCATCTAGTCCAGATGGCGTTGTGTGTTAGATGTCCGAAATATTTATTTTAAAATATTTATTTATTGGTTATCATAAATATGTGTAATATATTACACGATTAGACCAGTATTATTGTTTATACGAGGATATGTCATATCGATTACTACATATTTGTGCGATGTATACTTTGCTATTGAACTACTATCCTTAAGAACTTGATAAAGTAATTATAATAGGTCTTTACCTATGAAATTGCCGTTTTGTATGCAATAAGTGAAAGTACTTATTTTTTCAAACTTTTTTCTTTCTGTTATTCGAAGTAATCACCCATGCAATCGACGCATCTTTGCCTTTGCATATGAATGGAAGCAGATAGAAATAGGCTCCAACGAATATTGGGGGTGCTAGTACAAAAAAAACCCTTTATAGTCATACATATAAACCTGTAATACGTTGTATTGGTAGTAAATATAAATGAATTTTATATTCTGTCACCAAGTGATTTCCTATATAAAGATCTATTAAGTTTTACTACATTGGTAATGAACTCTGTGCTAGTATTCTGTCAATGTAAAAGATTAGATTATGCCAATATTCCTAAGTATATTTACACTCATAGGTATTTCGATTTTTTTCACATTTCACAAAGACAAATGATATTGGAAAAACTTAGTTGTTTGGAAAATACAAAAAAAGTTATTTTTTCGGATATTTTTCGGGTATGGGCCTCCGGTATCCTCACCCACTCGGTGAAACTCAGCGCAGTCGCTGTTTCACACCGGTTTTCTGAGAGGCCGTGGTATTACTCCGGTCGAGACAGCCCATGCATGCCGACCGTGGCCCTCCCACGGTAATCCCGGTAATGGTGCGGGTGACAGTTGCCTGTACGACGATTCTGGTTGGTTTAATTTAATTTACTACAGTTATTAATTAATTAGTATATTGCGAATGTGGTACAGCTGAAATACTAAGTCATAATTTAAAATCGCGGCAACTTTCAAAAGTGAAACGAACGAAACGACGAAAGTCACCCGCACCATGCTACAGCGCAAAGAGTATAGTTATTTTATTTCGATCTGAAAAAAAAGTATAAATATACAGAGATGTATGTATATAATTTATATTTACCTTTATTTTCAATTACCACCCAATAAATAATGCAAATACATTAATACCTATTTCCATATCTACAAAACTTAATCAGCGGAACGCCCACCCCTAGCGATTAAAACAAATCGATTTATAAATCATTAAATCGGTACGGGTACTTGCCACTTCCTGACATTGTGCGTGCCACGTGCCAAACCTGGCCTAAATGAGGCCGATTATACGCAGTAAAGATTTTCTAGGTAAATATTATTGTTGAAATTAAAACCGTTTATATTACCATGCCGATTTGGATAAAAGCAAGGTGCTGTAAAAAATTAAGGTGGAATTAGTAGCTGTTTGCTCAAACGAAAGAAAAACAAGTTGACGTCTTCATGCCGTTTCGGGCTTGTCATTTTAGGTAGAAAGTGCACTTGAATTTTAAGTACAGCGGAACCCCTCCTTTTCATACATTTTATTACATATTTCATAGATTTTATTGTGATGATAAGTTTATTACATACCAATGGCTTAAAAAGATCTCTCGTGAAAGTGACAACTTTTTAATGAATATCCCTTATTACATCGCCCGTTTAAGAAGCTCAGAAATTATGAAGTAGTTGGTTCTGGAATATAGATGTGTTTTTTAAATTGTGAGTTTCTAAATTTTTACCCGTGAGAGTCATGCTTCACCACATTTGATCTTCCTCTTCTGTTCTTTCTCTTTTCAACCTTCCTCCCTCCCTATTCACAGAAAACCAATTATATGAGTTTTAAACACCCAAGCTTATTAACCCCTAATCCTTTATCCTAAGGCTCAGGCAAGCACTGGTGATTTTTATTTTGAGGGTACCATGTAGGCAGTGGTTATTGTTTACCATTATATACTTTATATGCTCATAGCCCAGTTGCACTCGGTGATTAGAAACAATCAACGAGGGTAAGTAACGATGGCGCGGTCAGTACCTGGATGGGTGACCGCTGGTGGCATGATACCATGAGCGTCTCCGTGATTCGAGCGATCCGTGAGCGATATCGTAGGATAACAGTCGTGAAGCTTAGTTGGAGGCCTTTAGGCGGCTTCAATTACATCCAACGGCAAGATTTACGTAGCCACGTATTGCCTTAACCCTCTCCTGAGAGGAGCTCCGGCAGTGGGACATTATGGATCGTTGATGATGATTATAGGCTCCGGCTACATATAATCTAAAAAGAATGTAAAGTATACGAATGTTATTGTACATCGACTAACATTAATACATGCTTTTAAAGTAACATTAACTTGTAACAAAGGCATATTGTGAGCATATAAAAACATAAGGTGATAACTTGTAAATTAACCACACTTCATTCCATGCCATTCAAATAGCTACGTGTTTGCTATGATAAAATTAATTAGCACATAATTTGTATTTAAATAAACAACATCTGCATATGCCGTCTTTAATATAATGAATACATTACATGTCTGTGTATGTACAAAGCAATCGACCATATCTTAGTGCTGCAGAAATATTTGTGCTGATTAATCAACTCTAAAGAATTCCTGGGCATTTGACTGAAAACCGGAAAAAGGAGTTAGGTGATAGTTTATTTATCTCTTTATCTATGACACTGGCCTTAGGTAAGTTCCAGAACTTTCTAGTAAATTCTCAGCTTAGTGTTGTAGTTTCTTAAGTTCAATTAACAATATGTATTGATATAGTAACCATATAGTCTGGTTATCGTAGTGCAAGCTCTACGAAGATACAAATCAAACGGTCGTGTAAAAGATTAAGATATATTTACCTAATGCATAGCTCAATGTCAGAAATTCCTAAATATTTTTAACAAAAACTAAATAAAGCACACACACACGATACGATATCACTTACTTATTTAAAATTCTAAAAGATATTCATCAAAATAAAACACAACATTTACTTTGCATGTTTACATAAAAAAAAATCTACATAATTTCGACAAAACTATTAACACAAAGGTCAAAACTCAAGAATAGATACTCAAGTCAAAGAATATAACAAATGCATCCAAATTTCGAACCAGGGGTGGTTGAATGGTTCCATTAACTGCAATCCACGCCAGGTGGCTGACGGCCAATATCGATCGCCAGCAGTCTGGTCTTTGCCACGAGGATAATGCTATATATTTTAATTTTGACACTGCTTTTGATTACATCAACAAGATTTATTATACTTACCGCTATTATTATTATTGATTTCTTAAAGATCTTAATTCTATACTTTTGAATACTTTAGTGGTACTAACGAAAGGACCTTATGACACAATTCTTCAGACGCATGCATTATGGTTGTTGAATATCGAATCGAATAACTTTCTCGTTATTAAACGTTAAATTAATATTTATATGTCACAATTTGCTGTTATCTATTTGTTTACTTTTAATAGTAGGGTTGAAAGTTAATAAATAATTACAGCCTTGATAATAATTTCAAAGTCTTTTTGAAGTCAAAGGATTGTAACCCTATTAAAGGTTAAAAAGTTCACATTCAATGAAATAAACTACAAGTCTAAAATGTACGCATACAGACAATTCTAATCTAAAGATTAAACCACTTTTCAACTATACATATTTATGAGAAATGTCCACTTTACAAAAATATTCTTCTAATATGTCTTTCGAAGAACAGAATAACTTCTGTTCTTCGAAAGACATGTTATCTGTATCATATATGTTTATATATAGAAATAAAAGATACTTTAAATACCAAATATTAGATAATTATGCATTCAAAATTTCCATGAAATTAAATTCCATTCATTCATTCAATTCCATGAAATTTAAATTCATAGTTTTAGGTGAGTCACCCGATTCATTAGCGCAATAAATCGCTTACTAAACTTACTTTATTTTGTCATCGTACAATATCATAATTCAATCAGACTAGTTCATCAAGATAAACAATATTACCCTAACTTTAAATCACAGGTAACTATCTCCCCCTTTAAACAATAAAAAAATAAAACGAAACAGTAATTTATGCATAAAAATGATATCATCAATCAATACGAAACTGCGATGAAGAATTGCCAAAACAAAGGTGTATCAACAAAACATGATTCCGTAGCGTAGCAACCCCCCAACGAAAGAGAACAAAAGCAATTACCTAACAAATCATCTTTTGACGTTTAATGCCAACGCAATATGTTTCTACCCATACCAACCCCATACATATTTTACAAATTCATTACATATTTAGAGGGGACCCAAGTCCGTGCCTTGAGTAACCCCATTGATTATCTATTAGTTTTGTACTCGCATCATATGTTGTTGCATTATCTACACTATTTACATGGTCCTTTGTGCTGTGACGTGTGTAAAAATTAATAGAATTGGTTGTTAAACTATTTTCAAACTTATTTTGAGGTTGTCAAGGCATTCGTTCGCTTGTGTCAGATACGGAATTAACACGTCCATCTTCGTTACAGATGATTCTTTAATGATTGAGCTGCGAATCGATTTCTAGGGCTTGTGGTTTATTGATTTACGGTTTGATTATGACTTGCTCTTTTTGTTCTATTAAAAGCCTTTATTTGTAGAGTTATTATCTTGTTATCTTTGGGTTTATTGATTTCCATTAGGGCGTTAGTGATATTATGTTTTGATATTGAGAAAACATTTCGTCAAATGCTGTTGTATCAGAAAATCTGTACAAAATTTGGCGTTAGTAAATATTATTCTTTATTACTTATTTATTTGTTGACTTTAAATATTGATTTATTTACTTTTATTTATTTATTACTTACAATATCCTTACAGATTAAATCCAATACGATATTTTAGTAACATTATTCTTAAAAACTACTTAAACCAAAGAGTAACAAAATTTGCAAAGAGCTATCAATGTGAATTCACTTAGATTATAATAAATATATCAACCTCACTCCTCAGCCTTTTGGCTAAGATTGATATGTAGTATAAGCCTCAGGTCTATTCAGCAGAAATCTCCCTCAATCCATATCCACCTCGCCAGCTATAAGTTAATATTGATGTTTCCATAATGTTAATAATTATATTTTTACATTTTTCAGTCAGATATCGTCCATCAGTCTGTCTACGAGCTCGTCCACTCCGAAGACCGAGAAGAGTTACAGCGGCAGATTCTCTGGAACTCTTTTCTTACTCCGGAGGTCAACAATCTAACGCTGCAAGACGTCCTCCGATCTGACAGGGCACATCTACTAGAGAGGAGCTTTACTGTTAGATTTAGATGTCTACTTGATAATACTTCAGGTTTCTTGGTAAGTTTTTTAAAGATAACGCTTATTTATTTTTTCTTCTTGTAATATAGACTTCAAACTAATTCTGACTACTGTCAAATCATATTAGAGCTTGATTATGAGAGATAAAAACTGGCGGCAGGTTTTTGGTATTTTAATTTTGTAGAATCTGAGATGTGTGAGGATTTTATAATTATTAATCATTTTGGATAAAATAACCATTTGTGTCATTGGGCGAATTTAAACCATTCTTCGTAATGAAACAGGTATGCCACAATGGTTAACCAGGACAACTACCAGTAGTCAAGACACGCTACTGATAAAACACACAGTCCTTTGTAAAATATAAACCAATCTTTAATGATCTTCAAACTGGACATACAATTTAAGTAGATTAATCTTGACACATTTAATACTAATAATAATACCAAAAATCTCAAATTTAAAGGCAGTTAAAAAAAATTAATTAAAGTGAGTTTTATTTCAAGAATTTATTTTAATAAATTCCACCAAGTACCGACAATCGAGAGTATAAAAATATCTTAAAATCTTTTGTTTTATTCACAGAGGCTGGATATCCGAGGACGCATCAAAGTCCTTCACGGCCAGAACAAGAAAACTGAGGAGCCTCCTTTAGCGTTGTTCGCGATATGTGCTCCGTTCGGACCACCCAGCTTGCTTGAGATACCCCAGAAGGAAGTCATGTTCAAGAGCAAACACAAGCTCGATCTCTCTCTAGTCTCCATGGATCAAAGGTGAGTATAAACTTGTCAAAGTGAATTGTCTTTATTCCTGTCATTTTTTTAAATTTTTTATTTTAAAGACAACTCCCGCACTAGGAATAAATCCTGTGTCGCAAGGGACTTTACAAACATACATGAAACGGACACAAAGAACATTCAGACTCAGAACAACAATTTGTGGATCACATAAATTGTTGTCCTTCGTGGGATTTGAACCCACGACACTTGGCGAAGTGGGAAACGGCGTGGTGACCGTTTAACCACTAGGCCAAAGGTGCAGTTATTTTTAATATATTATATTGTTAAATTAATAGAAATTATACATAGATAAGCCTGACCAGCAGATTTCAGCATATATTATCGATCACGTAGATTCAGACATGATATAAAATTTTTATATCGTGTATTCAGACAGTCTTTATCTCGTCGAGAATGAGACGTGAGTATATGCATTGTACCGATCGATTTTAGTATATAAAATATAGCTGTAAGTTGGTATAGGCACTCACTCGAGACTTACTCGAGCCACACGTTACCATGTAACACCAAGAGTATCCAGGAGCCTTGGCTCTTGCACAATAAATATTGCTACCATCGCCAGAATTCGTCGTGTAATAATTCATACCTACAAGTCGCTATTAGGAACAGGGCCTATAAAGTTTCATGGTTTTAAGAACGATTTTCATGTCCTTCCAGCACAAAGAGCTAAATGATCATGCCTGACAGACCTTAGGGTTTGAAGTTTTATTGAAAGTACCTGATTACCCGAGCTTTGTGCGGTATTTTTTTTGGAAAAATCTAAAATTGAAATCTAGCGAGAATGATTTATCGCTAGGAAAACCGCCGTTGTAGCCATTTCCGAAATTCAGATAGATAGCACTGTTTTTCAATGCATGGTCACCACTCAAAGACCTTTACTTTAGCTTTTGACTGCCTCGTTGGTCTCGCGGTTGGCGTGTGCAACTGCTGATCATGAGGTCTCGGGTTCGATTCTCGGGTCGGACCAAATGTTTGTATGATTTACAAATATTTCTTTCGGAGTTTGGGTGTTTTCTATGTATAATATGTATGTATATACAAAAAAATAATACGTATATACGTATTTGTATCAGTTGTCTAGTACCCATAACACAAGCTCTGCTTAGCTTGGGACTAATTGGCGTTGTGTGTTAGATGTCCGAAATATTTATTATTTAGTTAAGTTGTGGTTTCACAGGTAAATACGCTACCGCTACCTGTCAATATTTCACAAAAAAAAACTTGAATATATTTATAAATAGACGATTTCCAAACAAAAAAAACCGAGGTGTTTAATCAAATAATTAAAAACCTATGAGAGTGTTAACAATAAATAAAGCACGTTTGTTTTTTGTTATCCAAATTAATTAAGCAGCTGAGCAGTATTTCACTCATTATTATTAAACCAGTGACTAAATAAGTCGAATGACACTTAAATACATTGATAATATTAACACTTACTTACACTAAAACATACTTTATTCTCTTAATTAATGAGATTCGTATGAATTCACAAAAAAAAAAATTTTCGTTAACATTTCTCTTATATACCTTTTAAGGTGTAAGATATGCCGTATCATCGTTTTCGTAAAACATAATTATGTCGAATTTAGCATACTTTTTTACAATTTGTCGATTATTTATTCCTGCTGCTGCTTTCAAGCGGTCTGTTATTACTCCTGTGCATAAGGGCGGGGACGTGAACGATGTCAATAATTATCGACCTATATCTGTCTTGCCTTGCATTTCGAAAATCATTGAAAAATTATTAAACAACAGACTTTGTGAGTATTTAAATAAATATAAAATTTTGTCCAGGTCACAGTATGGTTTCAGGAAGGGACTTTCTACTCAAGATGCTATCATGTCACTAAGCAATGAGATAACGACTAATGTGGACAATGGTAATAAATGTTTGACCGTGTTTTTGGATCTTAAGAAAGCTTTTGACACCGTTTCCGTCCCTGTCCTTCTTCAGAGGCTTGAGAACATTGGTATAAGAGGAACGGCTCTTTCTCTTTTTAGAAGCTATTTAACGGGTCGAAAGCAGCAAGTCAAAATTAATGACATAAGAAGTAATGAAGAGGACGTAGTTTGCGGGGTCCCGCAGGGGAGTGTTCTTGGCCCGACGCTGTTCCTAATTTACATAAACGATTTGTGTAAAATTGGGAGCAGTACTGGGCGGGTCTTTTGTTATGCGGATGACACTGCGTTGGTTTATTCAGGCGTGTCATGGAGTGCCGTACAAACTGCCGCTGAACAAGGTCTGTCACAGGTGGCAAATTGGCTCAATGAAAATCTCCTAACCCTCAATATCCAAAAAACTAATTTCATCTGCTTTACTCCTAATCAAAGAACACAGCCAGGTCCCGAATTTAAAATTACTATCCATGACTGTGCTAATGAGACTGAGTTGTGTAACTGCAAGAGTATTCAACAAGTTAAGACTACTAAATACCTAGGGGTAACTGTTGATCAACGGCTCTCTTGGCATTTTCATATAGAAGTCATCATATCCCGAGTTAGAAAACTTATTTGGATTTTCAAGACATTGCGTCATGTAATGCAAGCACAGATGCTAAACAAAATATATACAGCTCTGGCACAGTCTGTAATAACTTACTGTATACCAGTATGGGGAGGGGCCACTAAAAACAAATTTTTAGACTTAGAAAGAGCACAGAGGTCACTTATTAAGGTCATGTACTTTAAACCTTACAGATATTCCACAGAAAAATTGTACAAGGATAGCAATCTCTTAAGTGTCAGAAAATTATATGTCCTGAATATAACCTTAAATCTGCACAAAACACTGACTTACAATCCTTCTATTCTCGATAAACGGCGTAAAGATATTGTAGCTCATGCTGCGAGAGTTCGTTCTGTTTTTGCCAGACGCCAATATGTATCACAATCCGCATATGTTTATAATAAGTTAAACTCTAAACTTAATATATACCCCAGGTTACTCTATGACTGTAAAACAACCATAACCGAATGGCTTAAAACACTAACGTATGAGGAGACCGAAATCATCTTAGTAAGAATTAGTTAACGTGCAATCACTCACACTCACAATTGAACATTTGCATTCATTTCCATACACAAACACACTCACACACAAACACACAATCACACATACACACACACTCACATACACACACACGCACACATACTACGTATTCCGAAATAAACAAGAACAAAGCTGTACCATTATTTTCGTTATTATACACTATTTGTTAAAAGTATTTTTGTTGTAATAATACTTGCTACTTACTAGACATTCTTCACTGTGTGCTTATAGGAACCATTGATATAGTAATGTAAGTTAACTGTATGATGCAAACATTGCCTATCTGTTGTAATTATGGTCTCATCATTGTGTATTAGTAAATTACGGGAAGAAGCGAGACAACCCCGATACAAGTATATCCAATAACTTACTGGGGTTTGTCTCAATTTATTTAGTGTATGACAATGTATGAGAAATAATAAACACATTTTTATTTTATTTTATTTTTATTCAATTTATTTTTAATACATTGTAGGATAGTAATAATTCAAGTGAAGGTATTGCTTACTAATGAATTTTAATAATACAAAGTTGAAATGTACAGAAAGGACACTTTTTAGTATAAAATTTGTGTAAATATTATACATTTGGGATGTTCATTTACGAATTTGTACTGACTTATTTATTGTTCTCTGGCACGCTTTGAGAAGCTGAGCCCTGAGAGCTTCTTGAGAAAGGGCATTCCACTCTTTTCTAGTAAAACTACTTTTTTACACAATGCCACCGAGTCCAAAACCGAGCAGATACTATGGATACTAGACTTGTTCTTCTCATCCGGTACGCTCTTGACAGAGCGGTCGTGATCGTTATGTAGTAGCAGTTTTGGGAGACATGATGCGTTTCACGATGCTTCGCCACTGCTGCCTGTTCGAGGTCATCCTGCTACACTCGTTCACCGAACTTCCCACGTCAGACTTGATCTGGTCAGTCCAACGCGTAGGTGACCTTCCGCGGGGTCTAGTGCCTTCGACTCTTCCTTGAATTCTTCTCGATACTAGACAACTGATTTAAATACATTTATATTTTTTTGTAAATTCATACATATTATACCTACATAGAAAATACGCAAACTCCGAAAGAAATATTTGCAGATCATACAATATTTTTTCCTATCTGGGAATGCACAGCAGTCACGAACGTTACCACTGCGCTACTGAGGCAGTCAAATGATGTATTAACGTAAATATGTATGCCCAACGGTTGATGTTGGGATGTTGCACCTATATATGATAATCGGCGCGAGAACTTTTCACTGTGCGATTCTGGATTGGTAGTTTCTTAGTTTCCTTCGTTACTCCGTAGTTCAGTGTAACTTCGGTAGATGGCGCTGTAGTATATTTCTGTTGCGCTGTATGTGGAAGTCGCCACAAATTAATAGGCTGTGACTTGATCAGATTGATGTATTGGTAGGTAAGCTAGAATAAACCAACTTTAGCAGCAAAAAATCATGACATCAAAGTTTTTTTGTATGTCTTGGCCTGCCAATGTGACTCTACTCTGCCTGATGGATAGCATAAGCAGAATCCAAAACTGGTGGCCACCATACTCATTGCGAATGCAGACAATGCAACAATGCAGCATGGTGACCCGCACCATGGCTAGCGATACTTTTGCATCACTGGACGGAGGTCCAGTCATGCAAAAGTATCGCTAGCCATACGTACGGTACGCACGGTACGCACGGTACGCACGGTACCGTTACGGTACGCACGGTGCGTACGGTACGTACGGTACGGTACGCACCAACGAAACACGACAGCACGAATGCTGACATTTTAGGTTGATCTTCTTTTGAAGGTTTCCTGGTGGTATTGAAGGCGTACATTAAGCTCTGTTTTTCTTTCAAACCCCATATTCTTGAACAATGGTATAGGTATTTTTTGACAGTACATCTCTATCAAATATTTATTTGTTCCAGGGGTAAAATGCTGTTAGGCTATACTGATGCTGAGCTGGCGAACATGGGTGGATACGACTTGGTACATTACGACGACCTGGCGTATGTCGCTAGTGCTCATCAAGAATGTAAGTATTTCTTTACGTACATATTATGTTATATTGACACAGTTTTATAGTTCTAAATTTAGAACTATATAAGGGCGACGTACATTTTCTTACCAAACGTTTGAAACATATTAAAATATTTCATCGTAAGTCTTTTTCTATCAAAATCACCATTTTAATACCCTGCAAAAATCTATCATATATAATTCATGTGTCACGTCGTCGCTCAAGATGATCGCCGAAACTATCTCAATAATGTACACTTATTTTTTTAAATCTGTGTTTTGCTGGCGTGCCTAAGATTAACATCACGCTTACACCAAATAGGAGTTGAGTATGATTGAAAACAGACGCAGATGAAGTTGCGTGGGTCAGCTAGTGCTACAATAAATGCAATAGACAGCAATGCATTGTGTTTAGGACTACCACTAAAAGAAAATTAGATTAGAAACCAAATGTTTAATGAAAACAATTTATTGGTATTGTTACGAGCCGGGTATTAATTAAATAAAAGTTGTCGGTTGATTACAAAAAAATAACACTATATTTATTGACAACACTTTCACAATAATATTCATTAAATCACTCGAAACTCACTTCGATGTTAATCCGCTGTATCGTGAAAGAATCTGCCCATACGGCTAACACGCTCCACTTTTAAAGGGCTATGGAAATATCTGGAAAGATCCCTAGTATTCTAGAAACCATTCTGGACCAAAAATAAACTCCTAGAACAAGTAATCCATTACTTGCAGCGCCATCTAGCGTTGAGAATATCGAAATTATTAATCATAATCTCAACAGTCGTGCGCTACTTAATACTAGATGGTGCTGTCCTCGAATTATCTAGATTATACGAGACCTATTTAACTCTATGGCGCAACGGTATCAATATTTTGAAACTTTTTTTTTTCTTGTTGCAGTATTAAAAACAGGTGCTTCCGGAATGATCGCGTACCGCTTCCAAACCAAGGACGGTCAGTGGCAATGGCTGCAAACCTCCTCAAGACTAGTCTACAAGAATTCTAAACCTGATTTTGTTATTAGTACGCATCGGCCGCTGATGTAAGTAATATTCACATTTCTTGAAACATATTTATATGTTTAATATGTATATTGATATTTATCTCCATTCAGTTATTGACAATTTTCTAATAGAAAACACTCTTAACTCATTAGCTGATCTAAAAACAGTAATTAGAATCATAATTCTTCACAAACAAACGAATATCAACGCAATATACTTACTCTAAATTTTTAATTCTCAATTTGTAAAATAATTCCGTATTTGCATATTTCAGGGAAGAAGAGGGCAGAGATCTTTTAGGAAAAAGAACGATGGACTTCAAAGTGAGTTATCTAGATACTGGACTAACGAGTCTCTACTTCTCCGAAAGTGAACAGCTGTCTGGATGTGAGACGAACGTCACCACGCCTCCGAGAGCAGCCAGACGATACAAAACACAACTGAGGGACTTCTTATCAACGTGTAGAAATAAAAGAAGAGTCCCCACAACACCAGCTCCACCTCCAGTAGACTATCTAGCAGCAGACGCCGTAGCAGCAGCGTACACCAATCTAAACGGAGCTTACACAGCTCCTTATGGAGAATACCCTCCGGCCCCAGCATTGCACTATGCCCCGCCACCTTTAGACGACAGATTCTTAACAACTGATAACCTCTTCCATCAGTATAAACCTTTGTCTTACCACTATACACCATACGCGCCGAACGGCTTCCTAGAACCTGCACCTCCTCCTGGCTACGAAGTAGCACCGGCTTATCACAGACCGCCTTCAAGAGAGTACACTTACGTAGACAGCAGTGGGAGATATATGAGTCCTGTAACCGGACAGGAAAGAAGATCGCCTTCCATAGTCCCAGGACCGAGTCCTGCAGGGTCTAGTAACTCTGAGCAGGAAAGGATGCAGCAGCCTCAAACTTCAGACATGCCTCGGCAGACGGTGCTCATGTGGGGCGCGGGTGGAGCAGCTCAAGAGGTCCCCGTGGAATACTCACCTCCTCAGGTTTGGCGCTACCATCCATCGCACTATCATACCGCTGAAGCGACTCAATGAAACAGCACCAATTTATTTTAGACTGTAACAACTAGATCTAAAGATACAATTTAGATTGATTCTGATTGAAGTTCTCAAATATATGGACGAAAAAAATATTACAATCTTTGTTACCAAGACTTAAGTTTCTTATACCTCGCTCAGTGGTGAGACCGTGTCGGTCTTTTAGGTCTTCTAGACTTAAACAGGGTCCTTCCAGTATCTTGATAATTTTATGTATATTTATTATTCGAGAATTTATTCCAAATATATTAAATGATAGTCTTTTATAGTATAAATACTAGGGATCACGCGACGCAATGTTAGACACGATAGTTTTAATTATTACTTTGTAAATATATTTTATTCCATGCTTGCTTTTTATCAACGGTCGCTTGTGTGAGCTTCTCAATATTTTATACGTTCAACTAATCAGACCATTCAACTTTTTTGAAAAATGAATGAACTAAAGATTTTTTGCGTAATTTGTTGTCCTGTTACTAAAAAAATTGCGTAAAAAATCACAGCATCATCACTTTATTATCACCGATGTAACGTAATTTTAAAAAGGAAGCATTTTATAAACTTACATTGTTTATTAAAACAAGGTAATTTAAATTATTTTAAATCGAATTATGTTATTTTAAAATGATAAAAATTACATATCATTATATTAAGCACGCAAATTTTAAAAGCACACGTCATATCACTTGAAACACACACACTAAACGGTTGACCCCTTTTAATTTATATTATAATTTAATTGTTTAAAAATATATATATTTTTAGTTAAATTAAAACTATTCCGATTTTAAATCGAAAAAAAATTATTTCGAAAAAAAATTTCAAAATTATTCCTAATTTAAATTTTATTTTTTTGGGGTTGACTGTTCGCACTGCCGGACCAACGCGTCACGTAGCAATGTAAATACACTTATCGTGCCTTTCACACACAGTATGTTAATATGAACTAAATCTATATTTATTTGATTATTTCTGTATGCTACAGTGATCGTCGTTGGTCCAGGACCAGGAGTCTTGCGATCAAATGATTCTTCCGCCGTCGACTTAGTTTCTAAGATAGTTTAATAGTGCATTGCGAGAAATACAAAAAACGCCGTTGTTGTTTTGAAATTTTGATGATTATTATGCGTGAACGTAAAACAATGTACTATGCATAGAATATATTAAAGTTCAACTAGCAATCTTTGTGAATGCCTTCTTAAAATAAAATTGGAAAATAATTAAGAAATTTCCTGATAACTCGCATGGAAATGGTAACTTACTGTTCTTCCAAATTAACAAAGAGAATTTAGCTCTATAGGCTAACTTATAAAAGAGAGTTATCATTTTTACAAAAAGAAAACTAAGACGAAATATAATGTATGTTCGAAACAATTGCAGGTGGATTATAACAAGCCATTTTCGACTTTCAGACACACTAAAAATAAGGTGTTAATTAGAAAAACTGTATCTAGAATTGATTTAAGATTTTGCATTACTCGCAACGTAACAAATATATAAAAATATTTCGTCTTCTTATTGTATTATAAAATAAATGTCGAAACGGGTCGTGCGACGCTAGATTTTGTAATGTATCGAGTCTTGTTGAATCTAATCTTCCATTGTATGAGTCTCATTTCAAATTAATTAATAATTATTAATAATGTAAAAACCAACACTGTTTGCCACTTTTTATAATTTATATACAGCCTGTATATTTTTGATAAATCCATAAAATAATTCTTAAATAAATTTCAGTATTTCCTGTTTTTAATAAAACACTTTTTATAGCACTAAAGTACTGGTCGAAAATTAATTGGATTTTTAAGCCTGAAGTTATTTGAAAAAAAAAACAGAAAAATTTATAATTTTACTGAGTACTTATTTTCAAGGTAAGGGCGGAATCAAAAGGGATTATGGAGGTTCTGACACTGAGCCCAACTCACTAGGCTTTGTACTGAACCAAATTGAAGCTTGTCACAAATTCTGGTTACACAAAAATTACTCACCTTCCTAAGTCTAAACTTGGATCTGCCTCTAATTTCATATTTCCATAATTATATTTCTAAATTATCAACCTATTTCTTTATGTATTTATTTTTTCATCGCAAACTTGTCACAATTGAGGCAAAATTTAATTAATAATCCAAAAAAACGTGTGTTCAGCCAACATTTCTCCATTAATTAGAAATCACCGTAATTTTACTCTAACTTATTAATTAAATTGTAAATAAATAATTAGGGTTAGACGCTTAACCGTGTATTATTGAATTAATTATCGATAATTATTTATGGACATAATTATAAATAAGATAAAAGTTATCCGAACAATTTCTGTATTTATTTTAGCATATCGTAATACATAATGTAATTAAAAGAAAATCAAATAAATTTTTCATGCAACTGATTTATTTTTTCTTTTTGCAATTCTTTTGTCCTAGTAGCCTTTATTATTTCCAAGACTTTTTGGGGTCAATTGCTAGTTCAACCGGTTTTACATGAATATCTGTTTTTCCACGGAGCGACTGGCATCGGACCTACGCAACGCTGAGGGTGAACTGAATTCGAAGGTTGAACTAGTTGTCAGTGTATTTGAGGGGGCTGACCACGGGCTGACTTACCAATAACGATTGTTTCATTAAGTAATATTATGGTAAAAATAATAAAATTCTTATTTTTTTAGGAAGGATGAAATTCGACTCACGCGCAATTAAATGTTACGACTCGTTTTCACTAATGGTCTATCATTCAGTTTCTATGCACTTTACAGAAAAATGATCTTCAAACTGATAAAGTAAGAATCAAAGTGCAATAAAAAATTTACTACATAGATCCAAATCTGTATCTCTTTTCTCGATAACTGTTAATTTATATTTTAAAAAACTAGCTCCGCCCGCGTGTTTGTCGGTTATCGCAGTAAAGAGTAGCCTATGTCCTTCCTCAAGAATCAATGTATCTCCATGTCAAATTTCATTGAAATCGGTGCAGCAGTTTGGCATTTATATGCTTACTGAAGGCATAATTGTACACGGGCGCTTTACAGGTTAGAAACGCCTCTGGTTAAGCTCTTGCGACACCTACAGGATGACTCGCCGCATTCTTAATACGTCACCCTAGGAATTAAGAACGACAAGCAATAACTCTGAAGAAAAAAATTATATTGTGATTACACAGAACTAAAAATCATAGTTTTCTATGGAATAAGTTGATAATCCCTATTTCCATAGAAACGTACTACATATAAACATGTTTCAATCACAAAGTTTTAAAACTTGTTAAAGCGCCATCTACTAACAGATTTGTTAACTATTACACAAAAGGAAAACTTGTGTCGTCATTTTATTTCTGCTACCTGTAAGTTGGTTGCTGAGAGCTTCCTAGTTCCTCAATTAAAACATAGATGTCGTAAAAACGTATAAAATTCGTCGTCTAACTCTCCAGAATTCAACTGGAGTACCTACCACCGCAGATAGCATGCTATTACTTTCAATTACCTAGCATACTGTTTAAATTTACCTTGTGCCATTCATCCGGATTTGCCAGGATTTGACCTACTTTAGAGAGCGTCAGGGAAGAGATAAAATATGTAATTTAAATACTAATGGACAACATTCCTTAGCTATACGAATCTATACTAATATATTTAGAGTTGAAGGGTTTGTTTGTTTGAAGGCAAAACTTATCTACACCCGTTTTAATAAGTATTATGAACCATTTCCAACGCAATTCTTAAATCATGGCTAGCTGCCTCGGTGGCGTGTGCGACTGCTGTGCTCGAGGTCTCGGGTTCGATGCCCGGGTCGGACCAAATGTTTATATGATCTGCAAATGTTTGTTTCATAATATGTATGCTTTACAAAATAAAAAAAGTAAATACTAAAACCCAACTACGATAAAAAACGACGCTGTAAAAGTATGAAACAAGTTTCAAAAGCCGGAGTCACGCGTTGTTAAAGTGTGGTACGTTTCTATGTAACGCGTGACTACGGCTTTTCAAACTTGTTTCATACTTTTACAGCGTCGTTTTTTGACTCCTCTGACTTTGCCGTAGTCGATTAAATATAGTATGTGTATTTATAATTTATATCAGTTGTCTAGTACCCATAACACAAGCTCTGCTTAGCTTGGGACTAGATGGCGTTGTGTGTTAGATGTCCGAAATATTTATTTTATTTATTTATGTATCTAGAGACAAAGGTATAACTAGAGACAAGGGAAAATACAATTGTAATTGAAACAGTCAATAACAAATGTCATCATTAAATAATAGAACGAAAAGTATATGGTATTAGACAATACGTTTGTATGATTGTTTTTAAAGAGATAATAAATAAACAAAGTCGGTGAGAGCTGCGCATGCGACGGTGATAGCGAGACTATACATAGAGTTGTTAAACCCCTGTTTTAAGATTTTCTAGAATAATGTAAAAGTTGTTTGGTAACATTTTGTTTTAAATTACTATACTCTACTTCATCTCCATGTCTAAATTGTATACTTTAATTTAATTTCATCGAAATTTGATTAGATAACATCATAATGATTTTCGTGGGAGTGCCTTGCTTCAGTAAATATAGGCCAGGTTCGACCAGAGTGATCACAGTGACCACAGCCACCCAGAAACTCGATGTTAAGTAGTAAATTTCTTTCGTTGTTTTTTCACCAAAGTGGCTACGGGGCTCTAACGTAACCTGCTTCGGTAACATTCGGTATTCCGGCGACCTAGCACCTTTAATACCAGTATTATTTGATAACTCATCGGTTCATTTACCTTTCCAAACAATATAAAAGATACTCCTGATAGTGAACAAAAAAATCGCTCTACCATAGTACCATTACATCTCATATGCAATATTTTTCTGTATCTAAATTACTTAAGAAAATTCCTTTTCCTTAAAATAACAAATTCACTATACTTTTTAGCATAACATTGACAAATAATACTGAGTAGTTATCTGATATACATCTTAGGAAAGTGACTCTCATATTATTTTCATTTTTAATTCAGGTATCAACTACTCTGTGGAATCCGTCACAGGTGGTTACTCGCAAGCAATCCGCTGCCACTGCCACAAACCACACAAGTTGTCGAGCTTTCGACTCCGGCGCACGACATACTAAGATTTATATATTTTTTATTTCATTCTAATTGTAATAGTGTTGTGATCATGCAGTTCACTGATATAACGTGTTATGTATTTTTGACGGTAAGTTTTTTTTTTAATATTTATTTTCTTATTTTACGGGTACTATACTTTGTCCATTCCTTTATTTTTATTTTTTGACAGCTCACGCCTATAGATTACCGGTTTTTTTTTCGGAATAATGTACTACAGTAATGTCGTACTTTATTGACGGTGACGGTACTTTAGTGAAGTGGCCTGTGCATAACAAACAACCACAGACTATGAAACAGTACTCGAAATACGATAAATCGATCATATGATAAAAATAATTTTACTTCATGTAAGTACTTTTTCGGTAAATTTATTCCAAAAAGGAAATAAAAATAGTATCCATGACTCCAAGATTGAATATTTGCAAGGAATTAAGTCGAAATCTTGGAATTTAGGATCAAACCAAGAGTAAAGAACAATAAATCTGTTCATTCATCTAATTTACTGATTTATATTTTATTTATTTCTTACATAATATAAAAAACAAATAAAGGAATAATTAATATTTAAACTAAAAAATATTTAATTTTATCGATTGAAAGTTCTTCATAAATAAAATCGCTTTTCATTTCAAATCGAATCGGTAATGTGTGAGGACGAATAAACGAATGGACAGAGTATAGTGATAAAAAATTATACAAAAAAGTAAATTTTCTGTTATTCCAATTATTTTTTATCTTACAAAGAGTAAGAAACAACGAAATGTTTTAATTGTTAACCGACTTCAGAAAAGATGAGGATCTCGTTTTGAATACTCCGAGTGTTGTACACACAACACTCAACCGTGGGAGAGCCACGCTTAGGCATGAATGGGCCGGCTCGACCGGAGTGATACCACGGCCTCACAGAAAACCGGTGTGAAATAGTGCTTGCGCTGTGTTTCACCGAGTGAGTGAGGATACCGGAGGCCCATACCCCAACCCCTCCCCCTATCCCCCCACCCCATCCCCCAAAGGCCGGTAACGCACTTGTGACGCCTCTGGTGTTGCGGGTGTCCATGGGCGGCGGTAATCGCTTACCATCAGGCGATACGTCTGCTCGTTTGCCGGTCTATTCCATAAAAAAAAAAAAAAAAAAAAAAAAAAAAAACACACAACGTACTCAAAAAGAGGTCCTCATAATTTTTATTAATATGTTACAATCATTTATTATTTCACGTAACCAGTAACCGTGAAATAATAAATGATTTGGATGATTTCAGCTTTCTCTGTTTCTGTGGGTACAATAAAAATGTAGTAACACTTACTTAACTGTAATTTTTTATGAAAAAAAAAGGAAACCACTTCATTTTGTTTATGGTTATACAAATGCGCATGACACATCACATTGTCCACATTTACAAATTAATACATTTTCCACTTAATTGCTACTAGTAATAACGTTCTAATTATTATTTCTTAGATAGATGTATTTAAAAAACGAATTCCATCTTCAAGCCTGCATAAAAAAATTACAAAGACTTCTCAGTTTAAAACCTTCATGGGAAGCTAAGAATAACTGTAATTAATCATTAAAAAAGAGAATATCGCTACCTGCCAAGTTTCTCAAGTTTAGCGCAGTTAGTTTATCGCATACGTATCCACTTGTAACGGTTTTCACGTCTCATTGAGAATATGAGATTTGTAGTTAGATATAAGTTTACTGCACACAGAAAGGAAAGACGGTAAATCGAGCGCGAAAAAACTAGTTATTCTCACCCGTGGTTTATCGCATTACCACCGATTAAGTAAACAATTTTGACCAAAATAAAACAAAGATTTATCAGTGTGGTCATGGATTAATTATACGGAATGTCTCCCATAGAGTTATTATAGGTAGAGTAGGCGAGCCAAGCCTTCAGCCGTGCTTCGATTAGAAAGAGAGAGACGATCGCGGTACCCATTTGTTTCTCTCTACTCGCGCATGCGCACAGCAGAACGATTCGACGGTTAATTGCTGTGATTGCATTACCATTATCCTTTACTGCGCATGCGTCAATAGAGAAAGACAGACGGGGTACCGCGATCCTCTCTCTCTTTCTTACCGTTTGACGTACCCGCTTTCTGTCACCCGTATGTCTTCCCCACTCTATATATAATAGCTCTATGATGTCACCACCCCTATTTATCCCATGGGTGTCGTAAGAGGCGACTAAACGCAGGACACATCACTGCAAAGAAAAGACAAACTCGAAACAAATTCTATACCAATTCGTCTGCCCATCGTGGTATGGTAGACCAAACCCTGATTTCTAAGTGGAGTAACAAGTGCAGTAAACGAAAATTGTATTGAAAATGTGAATAAAACATACAAGGCTGTATCTTGAAAACGATTTTATTAACTTATTGAATCCTGACTGTACCCAACAAGTCAGAGGAGAGACATTATGTCAATGGATTATTAAAGGCTGCTGATATGATGTGAAAACAAAGATCGATATTCTCAGATTTATGACTGGCAACAGGCGACTTTCCTTTAAAAAAGAAACACTTCTCTACGAAATAATTGCAGAACATATATTTCAGTCAATGTCATCATGAAAAGAAATGTATAAATTCATTAATGAGAAGAAAAACAACACGTAATTGTGCACCGCAATCTGTATAATTCGATTGTGCATCATCATTTTTATCGGTTACTCGATTGAAAAATTTTTTTGAATCATTTTGGTAATATTTTGAATTATTGCGGTATTTGAATTAAGAATTTTAAAATATTCATGTTAGGATAAAAATAATAGTATATATTATTAATTATTTTGTTTTTGTTTTGAGTTCCCTAGGTGTTTCTGATAATATAATTATTTTCATTATTCCATTATTGGGTAATAGGTTACAAAAAACCAATACAGATTTTACATGTTAGTTCTTTTAAAGTGTTGTTTAGATAGATAGATAGATAGAAAACTCTTTATTTGCACACCATAATATTACAGAGTTAGAAGAGAGTACAATAATATGTGAGACGGAGTGTACAAAGGGCGGCCTTATTGCCTAAAGCAATCTCTTCCAGGCAACCTTAGGATGGATCAAAATGTATAGGAGAGACAGTGGTAGTTGTCGGTGCAATGAGATTTGAATTAATTATATTATTTGCTAATGAATGTGATGAACAACATACATATATAAATATATCCACACACATATATATAAGTATTTATATATACACATACATATATACATAACTAGATAATGTATATAAAATAAAAAATAATAATTCCTGCATACCCTAATTCGTGACTGTCTTAATTAAGATGCATAATGTTCGTTAACCATTTTTTTGAATGCATTTATTGTTTGCGCTTGCCTGATGTTTACCGGCAGTGCGTTCCACAAGCGTACAGCTTCAACAGTGAAAGACTGGTCGTAAAATTTTGTGGAATGCAGAGGCATCTCCAGTCTCAAATTTTCGGATGACCTTAGACATTTTTCATGTGTGTCATTAAGGAACTTGAATCGTTCTTTGAGGTAGAAAGGGGCTCTGGGATTGAACAAAATATTGTAGAGAAAAAATAAGGATATGAGTATTCCGGCGAGAGCGAATTGGAAGCCACTTGAGCATTTGACGGAATTCAGAGACGTGATCATATTTACGTAGGCCAAATACGAATCGTATACAGAGATTTTGTAGTCGCTCAAGCTTATCAAGTTGTGCTTCGGTGAGATTCAGATAGCTGACATCGGCATAGTCGAGAATTGGAAGTAGAAGTGCTTGTGCAATCTCAGCCCTAGTTGCAATCGGCAGAAAATTACGTAATCTTCGCAGAGACCCGGCAGAAGCAAATATCTTTAGACTGACCTCTTGTATCTGTGTACCCCAGGATAAAGTATTGTCTATGTAGATCCCTAAATTTTTTACACTAGTGCTTATCTCAAGAGTGGTGCCACCAAATAGAATTTGGGGCAGTTGTGTCCAGTTAATTTTTGAAACCATCCTGGGACTGCCAATAACACATACCTGCGTCTTAACAGGATTAACCTTGAGTCCATAATTATGACTCCATTCAGCAATGTGACGCAGGTCAGCATTAATGGTGTTAAACGCTTCTGGTAACGAGGCAACCGGAGCTTGTGTATATATTTGTAAATCGTCTGCATAAAGATGGTAGAAGGAATTTAGTTGATTAGAGATTGAGTTTATGAAAACAGCGAAGAGTAAGGGAGATAGAACGCCACCCTGCGGTACACCAGCAGAAATATTGCACCAAGAAGACACCGAGTCTTCAATGCAAATACGTTGCCGGCGACCAGACAGGTAACTTTGAAACCAGTCAATTGTCGTTGGAGATATGTTAAGAGACCGTAGTATACCAAGCAAAATTTGAAAATCTATAGTGTTAAAAGCATTACTAAAATCAAGTAAGGTGAGTACTGTAATCATTCCACTTTCCATGCCCAGTCTGATGCTATCTGTAATGTGTACCAGCGCAGAAGTAGTGCTGTGTCCAGGACGAAAGCCGGATTGGAAGGGGTTCAGTAATGAATTTTTGGTTATTTAGTTGGTTTATTTAGTTTTAAACTCCAACAACCAAAAAAAAGTAATAACTAAAACCCAACTACGACAAAAAACGATGCTGAAAAAGTATGAAACAAGTTTCAAAAGCCGTAGTCACGCGTTGTTAAAGTGTTATGGACTATCGTACATTAAACTACATGGACTACAGTGACACGTCATATAGCCTATAACCAGCGGACGATCAAGACGCTTCTAACGATACCTCATTTGTCCAGTTTTAATAAGTAGTTAAGGAGCTATGAGGGAACAGATGAACATACATACATACTTTTTTTTTTTTTTTTTTTCTTTTATTTATCATATAAACAATAATACAGGACTTAAATAAGATACATAACACGATAAACCTCTAGGGTTTGTGTTGTGTTACACAGTTATTCGGTATCGTATAAATATAATTACAATGTTTTTACACAATCATTAAGCGTATTAT
Organism: Diaphora mendica; assembly: GCA_949125395.1. Lineage (NCBI taxonomy): Eukaryota > Metazoa > Arthropoda > Insecta > Lepidoptera > Erebidae > Diaphora > Diaphora mendica. The sequence goes on along the minus strand of OX421331.1, from coordinate 3,207,739 downwards.
ATCAACACGAGAGCCAGATACATGCCTCCCAAATAGGATCAATTATATCTAAAAAGATTAGAACTGCTGTCCAAGAAAAATACCTTTAATTTAATTTTAATGTTACTCTGAGTAATTTTATTAACTAAATCCGGCGGTAGCTTGTTTATGAGGCGAGGGATTATGTAGGTAGTAGTTCTTTCGCCGTACTTGTTGTTCGCCCGCACTGTACACAACCGGTTTTGAGCCGCCGCTCTAGTATACACAGCATGTTCTGTGACAATTTTTAGTTTGCTATTGAAAAAGTTTTCTTTTAAAATGGTAAAGTTAAATTTACTTTGGACAGGTAATAAGTTACAATGCTTAAACAGGCTAATTTCGTCGTTATAAAATAATAATTTGATCTTTGGGGATACAATTGTCTTTAGTATTTTCAATTGTAGCTGGTAGATTTTGTTAAGATAACTTTTATAGGTTCGGCCATAGCTACTAAGACCGTACTGGATATAAGATTCTACTAATGAATGATACAACATAATTTTGATTTTAAATGGAATTCTATTTTTAACTTACATACATACATAGCCTGTCAAAATCATAACCCTCCTTTGGCTTTGCCGTAGTCGGGTAAAAAAGATCCATCAACCATCCAGATTAGACTAAACAACAAAAAGTTATAATTCGTTTTCTATTGGTGGTTCCTTTAAAGTCTTTACTCTCACATTATTTGATTCTTGTCCATTAATTCAAACATAGATTTCTCTTGGGTTATTTTTAACACAAGCTGAGTTGCCATATTTTTAACCGACTTCAAAAAAGGAGGAGGATATTTATTCGACTTTTTTTTGTTTGTTACCTTATAATTTCGACTGGGTGAACTGATTTTGATGATTCTTTTTTATTTGTAAGCTGGTGCTTCACGTGTCCCATTTCACTTTTTTTTTTGTTAAAATTTGTACTTTTAATCGTGATTGTTTCTAAATATCGTGGTTACGAATGTGATGATGTTTCTACAGAATTAAGTAAACATGTTTTGTGACCCTGAACGCTAAACGATTCGGGTTCGACTCCCACCAAGAACAAACCTTTGTGTGATAGACACGACCATTTGTTCTGTGTGTGGGTGTAATTTATCTATAGTGTGTATGTATTTAGAAATATATAAGTATGATTAAAAGCAGTTTGGTTATCATAGTCATGTCGACTGCTGATGGTCTCGGGTTCCATTCCCGGGTCGGTACATTTTTTTTTTAAAAAGACAACTCCCGCACTAGGAATAAGTCCTGTGTCGCGGGGGACTTTACAAACATACATGAAACGGACACAAATAACACCCAGACTCAGAACAACAATTTGTGGATCACACAAAGTGTTGTCCTACGTGGGATTTGAACCCACGACACTTGGCGAAGTAGGAAACGGCGTGGTGACCGTTAAATCACTTGGCCAAACGTGCAGTCATACTCTGTCATATGTATAACAAATATCAAATGTTTGTATGATCTACAAATATTTGTTATGGAGTTTGGGTGTTTTCTATGTATAATATATATGTATTTACAAAAAAAGTATATATGTATTTGTATCAGATGTCTGGTACCCATAACATAAGCTCTGCTTAGCTTGGGACTAGATGGCGTTGTGTGTTAGATGTCCGAAATATTTATTATTATTATAGTCTAAGAAATATTTACGAATGTTAACTATGACAGACTGTAAAAACCAATGCTTAAACGATACACGATGTTTTCTAAAACAATTATCTCAGATTAAAAAAATGTATTCCAAAGTTCTTAAAGTTTTTAACTTTCAAAAACATAAACAACCGGTTCGGATACGTGGCTTTTTAGTTTCGTACTGATCGTGACACAAATCCGCGAGTGTTATGATTATACTGTTCTACATTTAAATAAGTACAAACGATTTTTAACCGACTTCAAAAAAAGGAAGGAGGTTCCCAATTCGACTGTTTTTTTTTAATGTTTGTTACCTCTTATCTTAACTTTCGACAGGGTGAAGCGATTTTGATGATTCTTTTTTAAAGCTTTTTGAAAGCTGGTGCTTCCCATGTGGTTCCATTTCAATTTGGACTAGTTCTGACATGTCATCCAATCCATGAGAAGATCATAATTATAAGTCTTCAATTTGCATTAAGTATGTGCGCAACAAATTGACGAATAACTCAATATCACGCCAACCAATTTCGATGATTCTTTTTTTATTTAAAAGCTGGTGCTTCCCGTGTGGGCCTATTTCAATTTGGTCGTTCTTGAAGTCGGTATTTTTGTTAAAATTTTGTGTAATTTTGTTGTAATTTTTGTGTTATTTTTGTTTTTCTTACAAAATGCCCTTTGCTTAAATCTATCTATCTAATCTTATACCTTTAAATGAGCAATTCTATTGTATAAACATATTGTATATTTGTTTATGGTAATTTAAATGTAAAAACATAAATGTATTATCTATGTCTCTTCCCTATCCGATCGACGAGAGAATGGACGCCATCGAGTCCGGTCTCAATAAACTTTAATGTTTAGTCAAGAAGTCGTCTTACTAGTAGAACCCAAGCCGCCCCAAACATAACATTGTATCAGAAATATCTGAATCTCTGAAACGGCTGCACGATTTTCATGAAATTTAGTATGCAGTGGGTTCCTGGGGCGATAAATCGATCTAACTAGATATTTCTAGTTAAAAAATACCGATCAAAGCCTGGTGATCCAGGTACTTTTCAAATTATACTTACAAGTACACAATATTACAAGAATTTCCAAACTAACTCGGTCTGTCTGTTTGTTACGCTTTTACGGCTAATTAGCTACACCTTACCTTTACCTACTTTTAACCGTGGGAGAGCCACGCTTCGGCATGAATGGGCCGGCTCGACCGGAGTGATACCACGGCCTCACAGAAAACCGGTGTGAAATAGTGTTTTTTTTAGTTTCTAACTAGAGTGAGTGAGGATACCGGAGGCTCATACCCCAATCCCTCCCCACATCCCTTTCCTCATCCCCCAAAGTGGGCGACACTTGTGACGCCTCTGGTGTTGCGGGTGTCTATGGGCGGCGGTAATCGCATTCCATCAGGTGATACGTCTGATCGTTTGCCACCTATATCATAAAAAAATCCTATTCAACGAAATTTATCATGGAGATACTTCGGTTCTTAGGGAAGGACACATTCTTTGATTCATTCTTCTTTCATTCACGGCCTTGGTGGCGCAGTGGTAGCGTACGCGACTGCTAAGGTTAAGGTCTCGGGTTCGATTCCGGGGTCGGACCAAATGTTAGTATGTTCTGCAAATATTTGTTTTGAGTTTGGGTTTTTTCTATGTATAATAAGTATGTATTTATATCAGTTGTCTAGTACCCACTCTAGCTCCACTTAGCTTGGGACTAGACGGCGTTGTGTGTTAGATGTCCGAAAACATAATATTATTATTCTACTACACACATAGGCCAGGGCCAAAGCCACATCTCAATCTCAAGAAATCCGCATAAAAATGCTTGATCCCTAGACACTTTTGATGTGTGTATTTACAAAAAAAATGTAGTTTAATGTGTCCTTATCCTTAAATATCTTTAGGTGAGCCGTGGTTATAATGTGACACCGCGGGAAATGGCTACCGTTCTGCGTCGGTATAAAGTTCCGAGGTGAAAATGATCATAGCCGCAAGTGACCGCCTTCCTATGAGTATCAGTTACCATGTGGTCTAGATTACCTACTACTTGGAAACTGTACTTAGCAATATATCGGTGGTTATTAGACCCGAAAATTTGACCTGTTAAGGTCTTTAGATAATAAAAATCTAAGCGAAAGTTTATTTATTTATTTATTTATTTCACAACAATTCACTGCAGCACTAGGAATAAATCCTGTGTCGCGGGGGACTTTACAAACATACATGAAACGGACACAAAAAACACCGAGATTCAGAACAACGATTCGTGGATCACACAAAGTGTTGTCCTATGTGGGATTTGAACCCACGACCCTTGGCGAAGTAGGAAACGGAGTGGTGACCGTTAAACCACTAAGCCAAACGTGCAGTTTGTTTTATAGGTATATAGCAGCAAAAAATTATAGGAGTAATATCCGAAATTTGTTGTTTGTCAATCTGCTATTTATGTACAATACCGCCTTTACAACAAGGGTACACAGGGCCCGTGCCCAGGGCCCCGAAGAAAACAAAAGGGTCCCATATTATTGTGTGCTCAAGGGCCCCAGCATAGTTTAAGACGGTCTTGTTCATATAATGTATGCAAATATTAATATACATCACATTTTCAGTTTATTTTGTCTTCAAAATCAATTAGTCATGCCAGGCAGCATTGCCTTTTAGAGAAAACATTTTAAGATAGACGAATTTATATCAAAGTCTAAACAGAACGGAACTCAGGTTCACACTTGTCCAGCTATTTCAATGTCATTAACAATAATTTCACACCTGCATCTAAGCCATATGCCACAACACACCAGTATAATTAGTCCGTTCATTAGTCTATGGGTATTAAACAATTAACCGAAAGCTATGGTTGCACAACCACATGCGGTTAGCGAACCGGTTAAAGCAACGTTTTCACTTACCGAAAGTGTTATACGTTTATTAAATCACCTGTCTTATGAGGTATCACTACGTTAAATTGTATTCTATTGCTGGTACGTCACACTCGCCGACTTTATTAGCAGTAACTTTCTTGTATACGAGAGTTATGAAGGCCAATGTTAAGGCCTTATTAACACATTGGCTTTATTTTAGCTATGCGTTTAAGTATTTTAATAAAATGGAATACTTAGTTCTGTAATACTGAATTTTAACTATCTTAAGAATGCCTTAGTGTTATGAGTTAGTTTGAACACAGATGGTTATAAACTGGGGCAACACAGGGAGGGCAGGGACAGCACAGGAAGATATGGTACTATATATTATGTTATTTTATTCAACTTTCATCTAATTTAGATATACCTATTATTGATAATGTTAACGGCATTGAACAGACAAAGTCGTTGGGGAGTTTTATTAATCAAATCCGGATACTAAATTAGCCTGTTGGTTGGATATGTTACTGTAACCGAGTTTTTATAACTAAACTAAAGGCGCAGTAAGACAACTCAAGATTACTTTATCATAAATATTTGATTAGACTTTAAACTATTTTCAAACAAATAAGTAACTATAATTATGTTTTGTAATTTTTCCTTAACGCAATTTGTATTTGTAAATTGATTTATTTATAATGTATTTTGATTAACTCCTAAAAATAAATTGATTAAATTTGGACACTGTTAAGCTAAAAACTTCCAATGAACTGTCTTTGTGAAGGTAATTTTGAAGAAATTTTGAATCTGTCCTAGTCCTAAAGCAAATAAGTGGTTTCATCGTACGTTACAATTTATTTCTAGAAATTGGTAAATATGTATCATGACATACTCTGTACTTATTTGGTATTTTAAAAAATGTTTTATTTGAATGTTCGATTTAAATACACAAATAATCTTTTGACCGCCATCATTCAGTAGTGCGATAAGTGGATCAACTCCCTTTTTTTGAAGGTCATTACAGCATGTGCAATTCATGCGATTGCGGCAGTGTGCATATCAGTTATTGTGACAAAAAGTAGTGAACGTCTTATTTAAAAAAACTTTTTATAAAAAAAACCGACTTCCGAAAACTCTCTGCCAAAAAAACACTTAAAAGCGTAAAATAAAGTGGTTCTTCATAAATTGCCTATACCTAATTCTTTATTCATTTAAATAGTAGTATTATAATGTGTGCTAGGTACCTAGAATCTGCTTGAAGTCGGTGCCAAGTGACTATCGCTTAGACTTTTATAATTGTTCGTTTGTATTCTTTTTGGCTTAGCACCGACTTCAAACAGATTTTATTTATTTATTATTTATTTATTTCCTTTAAGAAACTTCAGATAGTTTTGCAACCGTAACCAGTTTCCATTTATACCCAACCATTTGTTTCCAACTATACTCCATGTAAATTTTGCAAATGGCATTTTTTTTGTAATAACTTTGCTGAGATGCCTTGAATCAGTTTGTAGTCATATCTTTGTCCCCTTAATTAAATTTATTTACGCTTATTCCAAAATTACGATATAATCGTAAATTACATAATAAAAGTAACTGCTTTAATGTGAATAAATGTCTATAACCTACTGGCCGCTACGAACTACTGCATCGACTGTCCCGAGTCTCTATACGTACCATATCTGGAACATCATATTCGTTTTTCTTGTCCTAATTTTCCCCTTCGTTGAACACATTTCAAAACGATAAAATTCACAAAGAGATTACATCTGGAACGCGCCTTACCTTGAAATAAACTCAAATTTGCCAAGACTTAAAATAAAATTAGGATAAGGGTAACTTCATGATACTCATAGCTCTAAATTCGCCTCATTTTTAAGACTTTTGAGTTCAAGCCTCACATTCATTTAACCTTAACCCACGTCACGCGGAACACATAATACTATAGGATTATTACAATCCTATCGTTTAATCTGTGTCATGTGTAATCATATAAAATAAGCCGCAGTAGTGAAAGTGTACCTACGTCGTGATTATACGCATTTGTGTACGGTAGATTCATGTTTGTCGTAGCAAGATTAGATATTGTGACCTCTGAATACTACTCCACAATTTTATTATATCTCACGCTGTAACGTTACAAGGTCCAATTTTTTAATCAAATGTTCAAAATATGAAATGTGTCAGTAATCACGAATAATGTAATTTGCAATTATAAAGATATTGGGCCTTCTAAAGTCCTAGAAGGTAGGCCTTATTTTGCGCAAAAAACAGCGTGGTAGTAGTAGAACGGGTAGTGATATTGGCGTTACACTTCGTCTATCATTCTAAGCTAGGCTTTTTATTTTAAATAATTCCTATAATCAAATTTTCTTAATGTTATAAGTAGTTAACTAAAAAAAGTTTTGATATTGGCTTTTAAATTGCCAGCTATTTTAATACAATTCGTTACAGATAATCATTTACTTTCCAATTACACACATGTTGTAAAAACACGGAGTTAGATAGTGTATTTTTGTGTTTTGATTGTTTCCTTACGAAATATGATAAACGTTAATTACAAAAAAAATAGGAGGTATCTTCATGCAACTGACTAATGTATCACCATTAATACCCCTCTCCTGGATATATTCAAAAATAGAATTCTTCTAGAAGGTTCTAAATTCGACTGTATTTTTTACTTGTATTTTATTATTATTTCCAGTTATTTGCAAGTAATATATTTCGTATTCCTTTAGCTTGTGCACTTTCATTGTTAAATTGGCTGCCCCGTTGGTCTACTGGTTAGCGTATGGAAGATGGCGGTGTTGCCTTCCCGTGCCTCCGAGAGCATGTTAAGCCGTCGGTCCCGGTTGTCATGAACATCTATGGCAATCGTTATTGGGAAGTCAGTGCCCTCAAATATACTGACAACTAGTTCAACTTTCGAATTCAGTTCACCCTCAGGGTTGCGGAGGTCCGATGCCAGTCGCTCCGTGTAAAAACTGATATTCAGGCAAAACCGGTTGAACTAGTAGCCGACCCCAAATCTTGGGAATATTAAAGGCTAGGAAGATGACTTTCATTGTTAAATTATGAAAGTATATAAACAATAGATCTATAATTAAATACTGGCTTTGTTTAGTATGCATTTCCCGTTTGAATGGTCACCTAATGTGTGGCATTTCTCCGAGGAAATTATTTTATATTAATATTGTCCCTTGTGACCAACACACCTTCAGCATCAATTATATTTCGCGATTTCGCCGTTTAATTTATTTTTGTATCTCTCGAAAACTGGAAATGTTTTTACTTCTGTTGAAAAATCAGACTAAATGCTTTTATGATCAGCTAGTTATTGTCTGCGCCTCCACATTTTTTTTTTCGTGTGGAAATACGCTCGGATACCACCTCCTGGTAACATGTCGGACTCGAACCGAATAAAACCGCACGCCGTCTCGGGAGTACTAGGAGCCGGGGATCCAGATGCTCGGTGCACCCTAGAAAGGAAAACCCTGCCCTGCGGCTCCACCTGCATATATGTCAACAATAGCGGTGATGCTTAAACTGATATCATTTGATTTGATAATGTACGTTTTTTTTTCAATTGAATAAAATAAAACTAACACTAAATGAAATCGATTAAGCCACTTCTGTAATAAGCGTGCCCAAATATACTAAGTAACGAAAATTCTAAAAAGTATAAAGACACCATTTATTAGTTTTATTTGAAATCTTTAATATATAGACATCGACTTCTTACAGATTGGGTTTGAACGTTTGCGTTCAGTTATGGAACTCTCTAGCTGGTTTATTTACATCAAAAGATTACAAATGAGCAACTTTAACTGATGGTAAGGAGACCACTACGCCGGCACGACCGGAGTGATACCACGGCCTCACAGAGTACCGGTGTGAAATAGCGTTCGCGCTGTGTTTCACCGAGATAGTGAGGATACCGGACGCCCACACCCCAACCCTTCCCCATCCCCCAAAGGCCGGCAACGTACTTGTGACGCCTCTGGTGTTGCGGGTGTCCATGGGCGGCGGTAATCGCTTACCATCAGACGATTTGTCAGCTCGTTTGCCCACAACTACATTAAAAAAAATACCAATTGCATCTCGCGTTAACGCCCTTTGGGTGCCCTTCTGCATTAGTGGTGTTGGGCTTTCGGTGATTTTCTTTCAATCGATGAAAAGTAACGGAAGAATCTTTCCTGTAAGGCTAATTAAACCCAGAACTGAATAAATGAAAACAGCTTGCTGTGTATTCACTTCCATTTTAAACGTAGTAACTTCAGATATCGATACTTGAGGTTACAAAGCTTATGTTCACAACTGCCTCTTATCATACGATGTCTCACCTCTTTACCTCTCGTAAATTACGTTACATAGTAAGACTAAAACCCTTTACTATGTAACATAATTTATGGATGGTCCCTAATGCTTGAAAGCGTGAAAAACTCACTTTCGCAATTACCATATCAGTTAAGAAGCAATGATTGATATTGATAAAGTACTAGCTGACCCACGCAACCTCGTTTGCGTCTCCTATTGCCCGTAGCGTAACAATTTCCCCCGTTTTTGAAACATTCTTCATTGGTGCTCTGCTCCTATTGGTCTTAGCGAGATGATATATAGCCTTCGATGAATGTACTATCCAACACTGAAATAATTTTTCAAATCGGACCAGCGGTTCCAGAGATTAGCGCGTCCAAACAAACAAACTCTTCAGCTTTATAATATTTTATATATAGTATAGAAGTATAGAGTTTTTCATAATTACCATCAGCCTATTGCAATCAACTGCTAAACAATCTCATTGCACGCAGTGAATTGCAAAACTTATTCGGTAAATTCTTGTTGTTACACATACATCAATAGCCCTTTGATCCTTTAATATTTCCAACTCTCGCGACTAATACAGGAAATCAACTCATTTCCAATGAAAAGTCACCGCAGACTCCGCCTCACATATTAAAGGCAAGTCTTTAAAGGAACGGATGTTGGTGTCAAATGCATTGTGTAATATTTAAGTATCGTATGAAAGAAGTAAATTATATTCGAAACCATGCTTCACATGTCTGGTCACACTTCTTTTATTGTCAAGTATTTTAAGCTTCATTAAAAATTAAGAAATTATTTTTAAAAGTAACAGGCTCTTCACGTTTTGTCTAGTAAGAACTAGTTTTAACTGATATTCGATTTGAGCATTATTTAATTCTAGTATTAACAAAGGCATACATTAAAAACTAGTTCTCACTAGGAAAAACGCGTTCTATCTAAAACCTAGTTTTAACTGTAACATAAACCTATTTTATAATCTGAATCTCAGAAACGGCTCCAACAATTTTCATGAAATTTTGTATGCAAGGGGTTTCGAGGACTATAAATCAATCTAGCTAGGATTCATTTTTAGAAAAAAATTACCAAAAAAGTACCGGTCATCCAGGGACTAATTATTTGTTTGACTAATGTCATAATAATTGTGTAATCGAACTGGAAACCAGTTTCAAAGGGTAATGTTAAAAATATCACAATTCTAACTCTGTCTTTTTTACGTTTCAGATAACCATAGCAGTATCATGCGTGGACTCAAATGGCAAAATAACCAACGAAAGAAAAGATGTAAGACTTGAAAAAAGATACAGCAGACGGGACCCCATCGTAATTATGGAAAACCCTGCGTATGGGGCATTACAAAAACCTAAAGTCATATATCGAAGAATTTCTCAATCACAAAGATTTGTACCACAAAATACTAAATACGGAGTTCCCAGGCCCAGGTATAAAAGCCACAAGCAAGGAAAATATCCCAGAAAACCTGGCAAAAAATTCAGGACCAATCATAGACCAAAACATGTAGCGTCCAAATATCTGCTTCCAAGTAATAAGCACAAGAAACGAAACTCAAAACCAAGGTATGGACCTCCTAAATACAGACCCGAATACGAACAGCCAATTAAGCATTTACCTTACTCTCACACTGGTCCTGGAAACACAGGTTTTGGTGAACCTCCTACAAATTATGCGAATGTCTATCTCCCTCCGAAACAGAGTATTGAAGAACCTCCGACAAACTATGCAAATGACTATCTTTCTCCGAAACAGAGTTATGGTGAGCCTCCTGTAGACTCTTACGGTGTACCCCTGAAATTGAATAATGAAATACCAGTACATCCTTCAGCTACGCAAAGCTTTCAGGAAAGCACACAACAGTATGACCACCAGAACAATCACCTATCACCTTACCCAACATTGACTGACAACAAAGATACATTTGTTTCATATTCAAAGAAACACCCAACTTATACAAAACCAGATGCGGATGAAACATATATCATTACAACACCTCAAAGTTATAACGACGACGATTTTGACGAATTTAATTCATTCCAACTAAGATTAAAAAACAAGAAATATTCAAAAAAGAAACCTTACTTCTTTGACAATAGTTTTAGAGTAAATAAACCCTGGAGAGGTAAAAAGCCAGAAGAGGATTCAGAAATTGTGATCGGAGGACAGTACGCTGAACCTCCACGAAGATACGTTACTAAATTCGATCCAAATGCACCAATATTCGAAGATAACGAACATGCATTTGTTCCAAATAGTGAAATTTTTAACCAACAAATCGGTTCAGCGGCAACCAACTCACCTTATGTCAATTACAAACATAGTAACATGGCATTTAATCCTCAAAATTTGAACGATGCGTTCAGTATAGTTAATAAATAGTACTATACTATTTTCGACTTCTTTATATTAGAAGATGAACAAGAAGAATGGACAAAACGTGTTAAAATTGTTAAAAATAAAGTAAAAGCCTACCTTGGTATTGGAAAATATGACTATCTCATGAGTTCCATAGTTTCTAATAGACTTAATTACATATTATTTGAAATAGAAGAAAATTATCTTTGATGTTTTGCATATGCATACGACTTTATGTATTCTAAAGTAAGAATCATTTCAGTATAATTTAGTCGGATAAGTCGCTTAGATCCTGTATTTTTAACTAGCTGACCCACGCAACTCGTTTACGTCTCCTATTGCCTGTAGCGTAATAAATTTCTTCATTGGTGCTCCGCCCCTATTAGTCCTAGCGTGATGATATATAGCCTTCCTCGATAAATGAGCTATCGAACACTGAACTAATTTTTCAAATCGGACCAGTGACCATCTTTTAAAAGAATCATACTTCTCAACACACTAACTCAGAGTAGCCAGGAGTTGTAAGAGATAAAATTCCACGCGTCGATGTGCATCTCACCTCACCTGTACTTATGCTCTCAAATAATGCTCTAATGCTCTTGCGCTTCCTAGTACAGCGAATCTTTTATCGAGTCTACTTCAGTTGAAGTCTATCAGATTTATCTGACTCATTAGGAAATATTTTAGAATAGTTCTGAGTTAGTGTGTTGTTAGTTTTTCGTCTATATTTTTGAGAAGTATGAACGTCTACGATAACTTTTATAGCAATACACATGACGCATAAGTCTGCCGTAAATATGGCGGAGGCGTTAGTTCATATAAACATGACGACAAACGAGTCTGGGACGTCTGTAATTCACATTAACGTAGTGTGGCACGTCCATAGACCAGGTGGTGTGATGAACTGCGCAAGACGGCTGGCAGGAGCTATATGCGAGAAGCCGAGGATTTAACCAAGTAGCGTGCAATTGGAGAGGCCTATGTCCAGCAGTGGACTGCGATAGGCTGATGATGATGAATTCATATTTATGTCATTACTCAGTTAGAGAAATGTATGAGTTTTTTAACTTTCCGTGTATAGAACTTTGTCCACTCTTCTTTTTCGCCGATCTCACGTTGAATGATCATTTGTGTACAATATATTAGATAATTACTTATCCACCGTACGTATTTTAAAAAAAAGCCCTCATGTCAAAAATTACTTGTATGTGTACCAAGATTGTGCTACAGCCTCTTCTCGGTACATATGTACATACAAGTATTTTTTACAATTAAGGCTCTATTTCTATGTCTAAAAAAAATTATTAGTGTAAGTGTGTAGTATACCTTCTATGATATAATTTGTAATAAATTTTACCAAATTAAATTAAAAACTAAAACCAAAAATGTGTTTCTATTTGAAAAAAGTCTGAGAGTTTTCTTTTAATAAACGTTATCGTTGAATTTGAGCTTCTGTAGATGAATTAAACCGTCGTGTCAGGATTGGTAACCCTAATTCAACAAGTTCATCTGTATCATGGTATAAAAATACAGGTATGGCATTCCGAGCTACATAGAGGACGAGATGACGTCATCATCACTATCGCTGGTTCAGTGTTACCAGTAGTGTGAAATAATAACTCCCCACCACCATTATACCCTTTATGAATTCGATAGAACAATAAAGTTTTACGTTGTCATATAATAGGTCCTTACCTATGAAATTGCCGTTTTGTATGCAATAAGTGAAAGTACTTATTTCTTCAAACTTTTTTATTTCTGTTATTCGAAGTAATCACCCATGCAATCGACGCATCTTTGCCAACGCATTGGCAGTTTATTGATGCCCTTCTTGTAAAAATCAGCTGGACGGGAGGCAACAAACTCTTCAAAGGCATTTTGTACTGCCTCTCGGGAATTGAATTTTTTACCCACTAAAAAGTTGTCTAAATTTTGGAAAAAGTAATACTACCGACTATTACTTTTTCCAAAATTTAGACAACTTTTTAGTGGGTTTATTTCTGTTATTCGAAGTAATCACCCATGCAATCGACGCATCTTTGCCAACGCATTGGCAGTTTATTGATGCCCTTCTTGTAAAAATCAGCTGGACGGGAGGCAACAAACTCTTCAAAGGCATTTTGTACTGCCTCTCGGGAATTGAATTTTTTACCCACTAAAAAGTTGTCTAAATTTTGGAAAAAGTAATAGTCGGTAGTATTACTTTTTCCAAAATTTAGACAACTTTTTAGTGGGTAAAAAATTCAATTCCCGAGAGGCAGTACAAAATGCCTTTGAAGAGTTTGTTGCCTCCCGTCCAGCTGATTTTTACAAGAAGGGCATCAATAAACTGCCAATGCGTTGGCAAAGATGCGTCGATTGCATGGGTGATTACTTCGAATAACAGAAATAAAAAAGTTTGAAGAAATAAGTACTTTCACTTATTGCATACAAAACGGCAATTTCATAGGTAAAGACCTATTACATTTGACATTTTTTTAAATAGAATGGTGACTAAAAGTGTTTCCATCATTTCAGGTTATGTTGCTATAATAAAGTGGTAACTGGATAGTGACGTCACCCTGGGTAGCTTTCGGAATGTCATAGCTTTATTTTATACCATGATCTGTATATTAGTTCGGCCACTCTATGAAAAAGCTGGATCAATTTTGAATGGACTTCCACTGGCAGATGTTGTGTTATGTTATAAGGAGTAACGTAGATTACGCGAAACCAAATTAAAATCAATGAAATAGTGAACATTACCTAATTCAGAAGCAATAAAAACCACGGGGAGCAACTAGTATTATATAAAAATGAAGCCCTGTTTTCCTTGGTCACGCGTGAACGACTTGATCAATTTCAGCAATTCCTTTAGCGTTAGATAGCACATTTATTGAAAAAAAGGTTAATATAGTATCACGCTACGGCTAATAGGAGCCTAGTAACAACGAAAAGAGATGCAAATGAAGTTGCGTGGGTCAACTAGTCTTGGAAAGTGTCCGAGAAAAAAATGATAAATGCATGCAATGCAAATGCAAAGAGCCCTATTTATATTATGGTTCATTCAGTTAGGTGAGTCGTGACGTAAAGCTTCTCTACAAAACAATATTGGAGTCGGATAATAAACTGAATATTTATGAATATATAGTTGACATTTTTGAGCTGATCATTCAGTAGAGGGATTTAGTACGTGAGCGACGAATACGACGCGACGCTGCGTCGAAATAATATTAAGTGTGACTTCTATGTTTTTACTAGTTCAGTATGAACTTTCAAGCAAAATTGTACTGTACTTCTCCATAATTCGAGAATTGCATTGAATTGAGTAGCATTTTGTCGCATTGCACTGCATTGCATCATGTCGCATTGCATTGCATCGTGTCGCTTCGCGTCGCATCACATTCATTGCTCACGTAGGACATCACGAAAGGTATTGGTGAAATTAAAAACAGGTTACAGTAATTATATTTATAACAAAGAAACCTTAACGAGTCGACCATAACCATATCAAAAGCTTATATTATGTAACACGTCTTACACAGCATGATAAAACTAGGTAAAGCTAAATAAAACATTAAAAATGCATTACAATACACGGATTATCTAACAAATACAGTATATTTACATTCCAAAAGTTCAATTTCGCATGAATCATTTTTCTAATACAACTGCACTACGAGACTTCGAGAGCGTGCAATGATTCCTTTATATATATAAAACATACATAATAAATAGGATATGTTATATGTACCAGAAAGTACTGCCAGAATATATGCTAATATATTTTAGAATCGAAAACAAATTCAAAAGAAACAGATTTAACTGAAAATTATTGTCGGCTAACAATTATTGTCTTAATACAGGAGACGGTACCATTATTCCTAATTGCATTTTACATCAGTAATAACTTAAAAAACTCACTCAACCGACAAAATATAATTTATCTGTGCATTAGGCTCAGTGAAAACCCTTCCTTCTCTAATTCTCCAATTGAATAACCTTGGTATAAGTATTTACACTATCCTAATGATCATCGACCTTGCTTACTGTCAACTTTCGACCCTAACGTGAGCTGTTCCAAGATGTGTTTTTTCTTCCGAGCGTTGCCGCATGCCGCTCGCGCCGCTTCGCAAGCGCAGTGGGCAGCGTGCTTCGTCGCTGAACATTCTGCACACGCGCATTGCAGCATGTGCTGTAGATGTGCAAGTCTTGCTCTAGCATCCGACAGATTGTGGCATTTCTCTTGCAATCCATATTTGGTCTTGTCCAGGACGCAGTGTGCTGTTTTCTCAAGTTGACATGCTAGTTGAGTTGCTTGAACCAGTAGCTTATGCTGTAATGTTTAGGAATTGACGTTTTTTGGATTCTTTATAAACTTGTATTATTGTATATTTAGAGTAGATAGTGTTACAGGTATTTCAATTCGAGATCTTTAGAAATATACTGATTGCCGCCGTCATGATACATAGAATGTGGGGAAACTCCGTCGCAATGTACAAATCTATAGTTTGCAAGACAAATAATTATGTACTGATCTTATAAAACACAAAAGGCGTCCGTGCCTACACTAATCACCAAATCGTGTATGGATTCTCATCCCATGTTTCTTAAAAACTTTTCATTTCTAAGCTAGCCAAAAAAAATTGCCTTGGTGAAATATTTAACAATATATATTTCCTGTACTACATGCTGTTTAAAAGAATCGATTTATCTGAAAACATTATTATAAGGCGTATTTTAAATAAAAAACTAAAGTAAACCTGCTTATCTAAAATGTTACAAATATATATATTATAAATATACAACACATTAAAAATCTTATAGAAACTGACTTTGCAATAATCTAAAATAACAGTTACCATAATCGTCGCAATCTAAGAAGTCCGATTTGACAGCTATAAAAATACTTTGTGTAGTGAGGAGAAAATAAAATCGGATGCTTTAAAAGCGATTCGTGAGACATATCGATTTAAAATAATTAGAGTTTGTAATCGACAGTTTTATTACACGCAAGAGTTTGTAATATTTAATAGTTATTAGGTACATAAATTCCAACAAAGTTAAAATTTGGGCGAGATTCAAAGCCATACCAAGATATAAACTAAAACCCGACATACTGATTTCTTCCGTAAGGTTTATGTATATTAAATACTAGCTTTTACACGCAGCTTTGCTCACGCAGACTTTCATCCCCTGATTTACACTTTAGGGGTGGAATTTCAAAAATTCCTTTCTTAGGCGGTCTACACTACAACGATATATCGTAGCGATTTAACTGTGCAGTTCGTTTGTGCAGTTTTATCGTACGTGTGGACGGAAATTGGCTCAGATTTTTTGGTTGGTGCAAACGATCGGAGGCATGAGCAAAAGTTATTCGATAAATCGTTGTCGATTTAACTGCACAGTTCGTCTGTGCAGTTATCGGTAGCGTGTGGACGGAAGTCGGTGCAATCGCTCAGTTCGTTCACAAATCTTGCTGTAGGCGGACGCGGCCGAGCACATCAGTCAACTCATTTCAGACTGCCTCAGTGGCGCAGTGGTAGCGTATGCGACTGCTGTGCTTGGGGTCTCGGGTTCGATACCCGGGTCGGACCAAATGTTTGTATGATCTGCAAATATTTGTTTCGGAGTATGGGTGTTTTCTATGTATAATATGTATGTATTTAAAAAAAAAAGTATATATGTATTTATATCAGTTGTCTAGTAACCCATAATATAAGCTTTGCTTAGTTTGGGACTAGATAGCGCTGTATGTTAGATATCCGAAATATTTATTTATTTATTACTTATTTAATAAATTTATGTGAGACTAGCTGAACCGGTATTACCCGCGGTCATTGTCGTACCGCTGGTAACGCCGCGGGGCGAAGTTAGTCTAAGAAAAGTAAATTAGCCTAAGTTACTCGTTATATCATCAGCTACCTATCAGTGAAAGTCCCATCAAAATCTGTCCAGCCGTTCTATAGATTAGCTGGAACTAACAGACAGACCGACAGGCAGACAGACAAAAATTGTAAACAATGTTATTTTGGTATATCTATACTAATATTATAAAGCTGCAGAGTTTGTTTGTTTGTTTGAACGTGCTAATCTCAGGAACTACTGGTCCTATTTGAAAAATTCTTTCAGTGTTAATAGGGATCCGTAAGAAAATTGCTATTTCGAAACCCAAGGTGTGAAATCGAAAACCTATTTTTGCGTGCGCTGCAATAACTATTGACAATAGATCGAAATAATGTATTACGGGTTTGAAGATCTAAAAAAAGTCCGTAAGAGCACATATCTAACTATCATGGTATAGTCACGATAACCGCTTTTGTGTGCAAAAAAATTATTAAATCGTCTGAAGAAAGAAACTACGTTAAATGTGTATTGTAATATCAATCCTTATCCAAATTAAGGATTATTTTATCAAGGGTATTTATGTAGAAGTAAAATACTTTTTGTTTCATCCCAATCGGACATTTCGTTTAGAAGTTATCAGGAGTATCAGTACCTAATATTAATATTTATCCAAATAAATGTGTTGTTGATTATGAGTATTAGATCTTAGAAGAGTATAATAGTCTATAATAGTCTAGTCTCAAACTAAGCAGAGCTTGTATTATGGGTACTAGACATATGATATGATACAAATTAATATATGTTTACTATTTTCTGTAAATAGATACATATCATACACAGATACACAAATATATGCAGATCATAAAAACATTTGATCCGACCCGGGAATCGAACCCGAGACCTCAATAAGCATAATACGCACAGCAGTCGCATATGCTACCACTGCGCCACCGAGGCAGTCAATTTAAGCCATGTTATCGCAAGCGCGTCATCGCCTTCCATCGCGGACGACATGTTTATAGTCTGAGCTTCTGCAGAGAACTGAACTGACGATCGATGCAGATATCGTTGACGTGTGGACGGTCTATGGACCTACGATAACTGTACAGTCGAACTGTGCAGTCACATCGCAACGATAAATCGTAGTAGTGTATACCGACCATTAGTGCTCACTTACGTTATATAAAGAACCTACTTGGAAAATTTCAGGATTCTAGCTTCAGCGGTTTGGGCTGTGCGTTGATCTCTGGGTATGTCAGTCAGTCACCTTACTCTTTTATATATATATATAATATATAGATTATAATACATTATATGTAATGCATCAGTGGCGTACCTAGACAAAAGATTAGGGTAAGCCACTGCTATCATGTACCTGTGTGAAGCCTGGGCGGGCGATTAGAATAAATAATATAAATAAATAAATATTTTCGGACATCTAACACACAACGCCATCTAGTCCCAAGCTAAGCAGAGCTTGGGTTATGGGTAATAGACAACTGATACAAATACATATATACTTTTTTTTTGTAAATGCATACATATTATACATAGCAAACACCCAAACTCCGAAACAAATATTTGTAGATCATACAAACATTTGATCCGAACCCAAGACCTCATGATCAGCAGTCGCAAACGCCAACCGCGAGACCAATGAGGCAGTCAAATAAAGGTGAGGGTCAGATAAATAAATGAATTCACTAAATTTTTAACATTTTTATTATCTTTCGTCACTTGGTCCAGAAAACATATCATCACTTGAACTGTCTTCGTCGGTTAGGTACTCTTATAATAAATTCCTTTTCAATTATACCATCAAAATCTGAAGTCTCTTATGAAGTCTGTCACGAGTCTGGCTGTTAAGAGTACGTCCTCTTTTAGACATGTTGACGAGTTCACAAAATAATACCAAAATCACGTAATGCGTAATCAAAGTCCGGAGTTAGCAAGCCAAGGTAACAAATATAACAGAAACAGTCCAAAAGTAAAAGCCGAGTCTAAAAATATAACAACACAAGAACTTCAACGTTTGAGACAGAAATTGAGTATTTTTTTTTTTTCAATATCATGGGGTTGGACTCCGGGCTTTTTAAACAAATCATTTAGTTTATATATATATGTCAATTATACTTAATATATTTTCAAAATATTCATATTAAATATCAAAATAAAGCTAAAAAATATGTGATCAGATTTTGTTTTTATATGTTTTGCAGTAATTACACATTTATATATTTTTTTAAATGTAATTTTTGTAAACGATTTTTCAGAAAATCGATTTTATTCGGTCAAAGAACGGCTTTTAACGGTCACAACACTACGGCAACCAACCCAAAGACATAACATTGTAGTAACATCCTGTCGGAAAATAAATCAACGATCAATTCGTGTTTTTGAGTGCATTTTTTCAATATAAAGTTAAACTTGATGTTTACGAATGATACGCGTTGTGATAGTGTATAGGTAACATAGTAATTAAATAGGATTATGAATTTGATTTTTCAATTTCTTACATAGACGTTCATACAAAGTTATCGTGGCATGTCAAATGAGAAACGTCAAATCCGACTTCTTAGATTGATAATACTATAAGGTTTTAATTTTCGTTTAAAGTTCCAATGTTTTATGGATCTTGAAACATAACAAAATACGTACAGTGAAACATAGAACCTCCTCCTTTTTGGGAGTCGGTTAAAAAGCTACGAACTCTTAACATTTTAAAAATAATCAATTCCAAATAAACCAATAACTCAGCCTAACTTATAGATACATATTCCCAGAACCAAGATTTGCTTTGTAATTAATATTCACCAAAATAACTTCACTATTCTCGAATGACAGAATTCTGATAAAAAACAAGTATGTATTAATTTTGCACTATTGTTATTATCGATTCGTATTTACAGTCCGTGCTTACACAATATATATTAACAGAATAATATGATTCCTGTTAGCATTTTAGTATTGAGTATTATTTTTTGTCACAGAAATATTTTTACTTTTTGCAAACAGTTTGAACAATAATAAAATTAAAAGTATCCTTATAGCCGGCTTTCGGGCATCTACGTTGAGACTACGGCGAACTGATTAACAACTTGTTTTTTCTTTCGAGCATTACCACAAGCCGCTCGCGCAGCTTCGCAAGCGCTATGTGCAGCCTGCTTCGTTATAGAACATTCAGTGCAAGCGCATTGCAATTTATGCTGCAAATGAGCCAATCTAGCTCTCGCCTCAGACAGATTGTGACATTTTTCTTGCAGGCCAAATTTAGTCTTGTCCAGAACGCAGTGGGCGGACTTCTCCATCTGACTTGCCAGTTGCGTCGCTTGGCACAATAGCTTATGCTGAAGTGGAAGAAACAATGGTGTTGGGTGCACTGACATCATGAACTGCTTTTTGTTATATTCTACTGGGACTGTGGCCATTGAATTTGGGGTGCACGCTGTTAAGCACATACATGGGTGTAGTGTATCGGGCATAGCAGAGGAAGGTGTTCCAAGGAACTCTTTTCACAAGCACACGGTTGCCGCCTAAGCTGCTCAGTCTATCTTCGCTTCCAACAACAGTGGACCCTAAGAACAGTGTTGAAACTTGTCCTTGGAACAATGGACTCATCGAACTGACATTTATTATTATTGATATAATACTAGTACATGTTGATTATTTTAATCGTAAGAATAACATTCAGTTATTAAGTTTAAAATACTAAATTATCTTGTCCTGTTATGCATCGCTGATGTCATGAATACGCTACTCAGTAATAGAATTGAGATCGTTGTTATATGTTATGTATTTGCGCGTGATTCAATGTACCAACTCCAGAGTTTCCCCACTATACTTAAGTTTCACTGTGGTTTCACATCACCACGTTGTAATACGTTTTGTGAAGTCAACGGGGACGGCAACCAGTACACACGTGAAATAACCATCAAGACTCAAATACTGGTGGATCTCTAATGCGTGATTGCTTCCACGTACATCGTTTCAGTACTATCCAAACCCTGACAATGCACCGATGTAGGTGTTCATCCCGAAATGGAGCATGAGCAAGGACTAAATCAGAGGTCACTATGAAGGTCAAAACAGGAATACCGGTTTATCTAGCCATATATTAGATTATCTAAATCTCTAGATCAACTAATAATTTAGTTCAAGTAATAATAGCAATAGAGTGTGTTTTCTATTGAACTTATTAACTTTTGAGTAATACCATAGTCCAGTGAAATCTTTATTTGACCAACACAGTGGATGACCACAATTGACACAGTTCAAAATATGTATGATGAAATCAAAGACTATATAGTTAACTGTAAGTCATAATTTTACTTCACATTAAAAATAAATTATTAAATGAATTACAAGAATTTATGTACACGTAGGTCCGCCATTCTTTTCTTTACATTCGTCCTTGCGCCTACAGCAGCATGACTTTCGTGCAATTTTTTGTACACACAGAGGGACGCACGATAGCAATACTGCTAATACAACATAAGTGTACAGTGGCAGACAAATCATTTTTGTGGCAAAATTGCTTGAATGAAGTCGATATGGTTCTTGGTTTTTGACAACAGAAAATATTTCCAGATGTTGATGATCTACGGAAAAGAGAAAACAAAGTTCTACGAAGTATTCATCAAACCGAAAAGACCCTTCAACAATTACTACCAAGTAATTTTTTTAATTCAATGGCAAATGGTAGTAACTTTGACCCAAAATGTAAATGTTGAACTTCGTATACCTTTGATTTCACTTTTCATAAGCTCCGGTAGGAATTGTTGAAGATTCATACATAAGAATTAATAGGAATTGGTTTATTTGAACTATTTATTTCTAATTATAAGGGTGCTTTATCATAGATTTTAATAGACGTGGGCAACGATTATAATAGTGACGAAATTCGTGTGAAATTTTAACTATTGTTGTATTACTAAACCAGTATCGTATGAAAAGCTCAACAATTGCAATTGCGACAGTCAAAATTTCAATATTTATTCTCACCTGAGCAGTAGCTTGCTGTGCAGCTTGTACTGCAGCATTCACTGTTGATTGCTGCTGGTGAACAGCGGCAGTATTCTCCGCGACTACGGCTTCTGCTTCTTTCACTTCTTGTTGTAGTTGTTCCACTACAGCCTGCTTACCAGCGAGGGCTGCCTCAGCTGCCTTGGCAGCTTGTAATGCTTTTTCAGCTAGTTGGGTTTTTACCTAAAAATAATTCAAAAATATAATATTAATGTTTAATTTAAAACCAAAACAAAAATAAACATATTTGATTTAGTTGAGGGATAAATGAACATAACCTTCAAAACATAAGAGATGTGGAAAAAGAAACAAACCAACAGCTGACAATGTTTATGTACTTGAGTGATCTTATATAACAGCAGTTATAGATTAACGGGCAAAGTATCAAAGAACTGACTAAAATAGAATGTGAATGTAATTCTAACAGTATCTATTCTTACGTAATTGCTGCGCCATCCTGTAATACTATTGGCTAACAAATTTGTTATGTAGAATACAACTAACTTATTTGCATGGAAATAGTGTTTGCCTATATTGAATGAAATTATTCAAGAATACACACCATGTGAGCGGCTTGAGCACCTGCCGCATTCTGAGCTGCTTGCGCAGCCTTTGCTTCTGCTGCTGCTTTCTGGGCTATACTTGACGCACACTTTCCTTTACAATCTCTTGGCGCTTCTCGTGATTTCTCCAGCTTCTGTGCCTGTAGTTGTTGGGAAGTCTGTGGTAGGGGCCCTGCGTTACTTGCCGACCTTCTCTCGGGGAAGGCCCACACTGACGCAGTCAGTAGCAGGACCACCAATAGTCTCATTTATAAATAATTAATTATCCTATGTGTATTTCCCGGCAATATTGGAGTATTGCCCGAATGCTTTGTGACCTAGCATAAGTTTTTAAACTTTTTTCCTAAAGAATGGCGGATATGTATTTTTTTTCAAATTATTATTTGGCACAAACAATTCACGGTCAGTTTATTTTGACAATTTGACAGAAGTGAAAGAGGAAATTCTAAATTTTCGAATTATTTTAATTCTTTCATTTGCCAAAGAGTATTTCGAACATAGAGTTGCATTAGATAAATGTGGTGAGTATTGCATGATACCTTTTTATATAGTACTATAGTACAAGCCTATTGTGAGTTTATCTGTACGTTAGTCATGATGGGTTTAGAACTATTATTGGAAGGATTTCTTCAGAATGTTTTATATGTATGGAAAGTACTAAAAAAACACTGAGTTTTCATGAACACCCCATAATGTCCCACTGCTGGGCTCGGGTCTCCTCTCAGGAGAGGGTTACAAGCAGTGTTCTAGGGTACCGCAACCAAATGACAAGACTAGAACCCTCATAGTTTCGTCATGTCCGTCCGTTCGCCGGTCCACTTTATATCTCACTGACCACAAACCTAGACTCAGTGCCACAAACCTCCAAATTCGGCATGAACATATTATATAAAACTATTTTTAAGGCATCTCTAATACCTCTTAGGTGTTTTTTGAAGTGAAAACTTCTTTAGCAGCGTTGTGCACTTTTTGGATTGCGGGATGGGTAAAAAATGTTAAACTTAAGTCAGAAACTCGCGTCGGGACACGTGACCTGATCAAATATTCGTAAGACCGGAGGCGTGGCGTAGGAGAGGAACTAATATCCCCCGGCCTCGTTCATCCCTGAACAACACGGATTTTTAGGCAAACGATCCACTATGACGAATTTGCTGACTTTCACTGAATATGTGGCCTCGGGTATGGAATCTGGAGGACAAGTGGATGCCATATTTACTGACTATAGCAAAGCCTTCGACCGTATAGATCACGACATATTGTTGCATAAGCTTTTACTCTCGGGAAGCCACGGAAACTTGTACAGATGGTTCACGTCTTACATTGAGAATCGTTCTCAGGCAGTCGTACTCAACGGCTATGCTTCCCCATGGTGCATCGTGCCATCCGGTGTTCCCCAGGGCTCCCTGCTTGCGCCTTTATTGTTTAACATCTTCATAAACGACGTAACCACATGCATAAAACACTCAGAATTTCTCTTGTACGCAGACGACATGAAGATATACAAAACAATTAATTCCGTGAGTGACTGCTATCTGCTCCAGGAGTATTTAAATGCCTTTCAATATTATTGATCAATTAACAAGCTCGATCTCAATGTTGCTAAATGTCACATCATCTCTTTCACTCGAAAACCTAAACCAATAAACTTCAATTATACCATCAAAGGCCATCAACTGAAAAGAGTTGATAAGGTGCGTGACCTGGGTGTGATACACGACTCCAAACTTATGTACGACATGCACATCGATTATATTGCAAAAAAGCAAACAAATCATTGGGGTTTGTATTAAGATCTAGTTCACAATTTAAGAGTGTAAAGGTAATCAAAATACTGTATTGTTCTTTTGTGCGTAGTATTCTCGAGTATTCCTCTCAAGTGTGGAACCCGCGGTACCAAGTCTATATTAATAGACTGGAATCTATTCAACGTAGGTTTTTGAGATTCCTCGAGTATAAATGTAACTCCAGCGATCCACTGTACGAACAGAGATGTCAGAGACACCACTTACTTCCTTTAATTAAGAGACGGAACATAGCGGATATTGTGTGTTTAGTCAAAATAGCTCAAAGTCAATTAAATTCACCCCATCTACTTTCCAAAATTAAGCTACGTGTGCCAAACAGGACTTTAAGGCAACCAATTTATCTGTCAATCCCCATATGCTCAACAAATTATAGACAAAATTCATTTTTAATTAGATCTGCCAACGAATCGAATGCGCTAACTGACTTTCCGAACCTTGACTTATTTACAACCAAACCTAACAAGTTCAAAGATGTCTTATCACATTCGTGGTTTAATGGTTTTACGACAGATTAACTAGTTTTTTGTGTTATTTTTTTTTCTTTTTGTTCACTCTCAAAAAATTGTTTTGTTATTAAATTAATCAAGTTTATTACATCCCTAAAGTAAGCTTTAGACATTTATATATGTGAAAACGTTTAAATGGTGTATAGCTGTTTACATAGTTCTAATTAATCAAATATATATCATATATTATATAAATATATATTAACAAAACATAATATTAATCAAATAGTAAGGACGGGACTTAAGTAAATCAAACGAGATGTTGATGGTTACACGTTACGTTTAATAATCCTCTCTCTCTTCAAAGATACAGTCTTATATACTTAATACTAATGCTTACTTACTACGTCACACGCCCTACCAAAAAAAGGAAAAAAAAAATTTAAATATAAAAACTTTTTTTTTTTTTAATAATATTAACATAATTTATTCAATTATAACAATTAAATAATCCTACGTTTTTCATTGTATAATAATTAGTTATCGTATAAATTTAATGTAGTATCCAATATCTATTTCAATACACTTACGATATACCTAAACAATAAACAATGACATCATTACAAGAAGTCTTCATTTGATACCATACAATTACAAACAAAAGTGTTACAGAAATATAATCTTATTCATAATAAATTCTAGTTCTATTTTTATGAACACTTTTTTCCTGTCCCCTAACTAAAATAACAACATTTGGAGATATGTCCTTAACTACTGAAAATGGACCTAAATATAATGGGTCAAGTTTGTTACAGTTCTCATTTTTAACTAATATTAAATCACCAGTTTTATACATTATTGGATTTATACTGCTATCATATTTACTTTTTCTGACAATTTTAGAATTAATAAGATTGGTTTTAGCATCCATTTGAGATTTTTGTAAACGATATTTTAATTCAACAGCATAGTTATCAAAATTATATATCGGGTCTATTGTATTAGTGAGGTTGGAAGGTATATTACATTGTTTACCGAACACTAATTCATATGGGGTAAATTTTGTACTCGAATGTACTGAAGTGTTATATTAGAAACACCAGTAGGGTACCCATGAACTCCATTCCTGTGTTTGACTATTAACTTGTATTCTCAAATAAAAAGTTAGATGTTTATGGCTATTTTCTAACGAACCTAAAGTTTGATGATGGAAAGCTGTAGACTGTAAATGATTTATATGTAAAATTGTACATACCTCTTTCATTAGAGTGTTGACAAACTCGGTTCCTCTGTCGCTTACTATTTCACGGGGAATGCCATACCTAAGGATAAAATTATTAACCAGAGTTCTGGCCACCGTACGCTCATCTTTACTCGCTATCGGATACGCCTCGACATATTTGGTGAGGTCACACTGAAGTGTTAAAATGTAATTATAATTGTTATCTCGTGGTAAAGGACCTACTAAATCTATATAATTATACTTTATCGAAAGCTAAATTTCCACAATCCGTTATAACCATTGACTCTTTTACTGTACTTAAATATTTGTAACGCTGACATTTATTACATTTCATTACAAAATTAGTAACATCACGTTCTAATCCACTCCAAAAATATTTTTTTCGAATATTGTTTAACATACGTCTTATCCCTGCATGTCCACTAGTGGCAAGAATATGATAGTCGTTTAAAATTACTCTCTTTGTATCGTCATCGACAATCTTTTTAACGCCTTTTACTACGCATAAGCGGGGTCCGGACCACTTAGGCAATTTATTTATATGTATATTGAGCTAGCTCTTTCATTATTCTTACGTTATTTTTATCTTTAATTAGGTATATATAACGTATATATTTTTAAATCAGCACAAAATAATTCCATTTCTCTCACAGAGACCGCTCGTGTACGCTGTGATTGAGTAAATAGTTTTACATATACAGTGCGATTTGACGACGAATATCATAAACAAATATACATAATCACGGTTTTCTAAAGAAACATATTTTTTAACTCTCATCCATTCTTTTTCACTCACGAAAACCAATTCCGTGTAGTCCTTCGGTAGTTTTAACATTTCTACAACTCTTGGGTGATCAGTCCAATCGTTCTTAGAAATATTAGCCACCGTCGCATAATTCTCTCGGAAATACAACGCTCTCTCTCAAATTAACTTGGAATTTTTTTTCACACCTTGGTGGTACTGTATTAAATAAGTTTTTACCTAATTTCCCTAATTCTAAACTGGTTGTAACTGAACTATCGCATTCATTTATTGTCACCGTGTTATGTTCATAATTTAAACTCAATTATACTTCTTTAAAAAATCTTGTCCAATTATACCGTCTTGTATACAAAGTAGATTCTTCAGAACATAAAACTTATGTTTGTATTCTTTCCCACATATGGAAAATGGTATGTAAACATAAACGTAGGTGGTCGATTTGCCACCCATACCATTAATGTTTATGCGATCTGGTTGCATATGAATGTTCCAGTCTCTAACCGCGTCATATTTCACCACTGACAAAGAAGCTCCCGTGTCCACTAACATTCTATATTTAGAATCAAATATTGTCATTTCTATGAAGTTATTATTACTTATTATAGTAACATGATAAAATAAAGTTAGGATCGAAAAACTCTAAGTCTAAATTTTGATTGTTTGTCGACGTGCCTTGAACGTCATTTCTCGACTGATCTAACAAATAAGTATTATGCCTGTTATTGCGATTATAGTTTGTCGGATTCGTCGCCTGACCGTAATTACGTCCACGTCCTCGCGGATTGTTAACAAAACTTCTTGTGCGACCTCGGTAATAAGTCCTAAAAGTACCTGATTCCACGAAGGTGGTGGCGGGGTCGACTTATAGTTACGACTCGGCATATAAATACGTCCTCCGTTTTTCCCACTATGAAATTGGTTATTCTTACCTCGATGCTGAGCCGCAAAGACTGTCTCCATGTCAAACTCAGTCATGATGTTTACGGTACTTAAACTCTGTTCGTTCTCTAAACAAAAATTCTTAATTCTTCGATATTATGACTCTATGTCATCACAAATAACCAAAATATACTTTAATTCCTCCTGCTTAACATAACCTTAAAATTCACTACAACATGTAATTATATTTATCATATTAATTTACTTCTAAATATTTATTTACCTTTACTTAATTTTATTAAATTGACTTTTAAGCCGGAAAACATAAAATGAAACTACTCTAAAACTTAACTAAAATACCTCTGTCCACGCCATACTTCGAAAAATACACGCGAAACACTTCACACACACATTTTCACTTGCTCTATACCGTAAACCGTAACACATGAAGACTCTCTTACCCGATGTCTGCCTTGTCTAGCCGAGTTTTACTCAAGGCTAAACGTTCTCGATATTGGACTCTTTGTCCTTGGGTCACGCCTTGGGCGTTAGGCCAGAACGCCTAAAAGCACTCCTGGCTATCTGCGCTCGCTTCCAGTCTACATGGCAGCGTTTATATCATTTATATCCTCCAAAACAAACTCCAATAGTCAGGATGACCAACATCGCACCCGGTATCACTACATCGTCTCACTCATCGTAATCTACTCAGTCCGGAATTCGACACCGAACCTTAACTGGCAGGGTCGCCATGTAAGGACGGGACTTAAGTAAATCAAACGAGATGTTGATGGTTACACGTTACGTTTAATAATCCTCTCTCTCTTCAAAGATACAGTCTTATATACTTAATACTAATGCTTACTTACTACGTCACAGTATGTTTTCCTTACATAAATCAAAAAAAAATATATAACATCACAATAAGCATTTCTGTAGTTATCGGTTCTCAAGGAATATTACAGGCAAAGCAAAAATTCGTATAGCATCGTTCATTGTGTTTAATAAATATAGGTAACTAAAAAAATTAAATTTAATAAATTAGAAATGCACAACGTTAATGTTCAAGTTTTCAGTTCTGCGGGCACTCCCGGAGTGCAACCTGATTTTTCAATCGTTCACCACATGATGTGGGGTGTCATTGGATAGGTGTTTTAAAAATAATACGGATTTATTATGACAGTGTTTCAATTAAATAATCCATTAGTGAGATATTTACACACACTTTTCCATCCAAATGATAGTACCTATATACCTAGAGTTCCTAAAAATTCACATAATCTTCGAAAACTACCATAGTGTTACGAATAAATAATTCTATTATTCTGAGTTATACTGTGAACCCGACAAAAATTTCGTACTGCCATATTTTTCTTTCGTAAATATTTTCTAAATGTCTGAAAAACTTTTTTTAGTGCCTATATCCGCTTCAGTTTGGTACAGGTGATGAAAAAAAGAACTTTTAAGGTTATCTTTTAAATTTCTTTTATACAAACCTTGTCCTAACAATAACGAACACATAGAAAAAAGAATTATTCAACTTGGTGCAGCCGATCGGAAGTTATGCGCGTACATACATATCGGCGATTAATTTTTATTTATATGGATAGATTCGTCGAACCCCATCACGTAACAAAAACTAAGTACGCTTTATCAGTTTACATATGAGTAATAGCCGATCAAATTAGTAGAGCAACGCCTGGTTTCAGCACGAACGGGCCTGCTCGACCAGGGCGGTACTACCCTCGCACAGAAAATCAACGTAAAATGACAGCGATCGTGCTGTCGTGTTTCGTTGGTAAGTGCGAGACCGGAGGCCCAATGATGCAGAAGCATCACTAGCCCTCCATGGTGTGGGTCACCATGCTGCATTGTCTGCATTCGCAGTGAATATGGCGACTTATACTCTTGGATTCTGCTTATGCTTTCCATCAGGCAGAAGAAATTAATTTTGGGGGGCCACACATTAAAAAAAAAAGCATTAGCGACCCACACCATGGCGGCCTAGTGATGCTGCTGCATCTTTTAGTCTAGTCAACAAGTATGGAACTTGTTGACTAGACTATTTGGGCATCCGGTCTCGCACTCACCAACGAAACACGACAGCACGAACGTGGTCATTTTACCCTGATTTTCTGTGCGAGGGTAGTATCGCCCCGGTCGAGCCGGCCCATTCGTGCTGAAATCAGCGTGGCTCTACTACCTTAATGGAGAGCTTTCCATCAAGCAGAGAAGAGACATTTTTGGCAGGGCCAAACATAAAAAAAAATGGCAAGAGAGTAACGCTGGAACCATATTTGTTTTCTCTTTTTTCGTACTGCATCTTAAGGTGTATTTATTAAACCTATTTCACACGAGACAATATTACTGACAGTTATTTTAAAAGAGATTTCTAAATTATTTTGAAAGCATTGTCCTATACCACAGGATCAATCTTTTCTAAATGTCTAAAATGTAAACCATACAATCTACGCAATCCTGGACTGCTTTGACCACGTTGACTCATTGAATTCTTAGTTCTCCTCATGGTCTAAGAAAACAAGGTCTCGCATTCCGAGAGTGGCTCGATGTGACTTCACTATCCAGTTACCACTTTATAGCAACATAATACGAAATGAACCAACCACAATAACATTATATATTATCATTGACCAACCACAACCAGCGATAGTGATGATGACGTCATCTCGATCTCTCTGTCTCGTCACTGTATCTCGGAATGCCATACCTGGCGTAGTATATTGTTATACCATGGTTCTCCTTACAACAGTTACAACAGTCATTAAAAATACTCTATGGTCTACAGCTGGCAGATAAATCGATGCTGTATTTTTATTACAGAATAGCACATTCAAATATTGACGTGTGTCTCCAAAGCAATCCTTGTGTCATGGCTTAAATTTTAAAGTGAAAACTTTTGGGATTTAGAGAAATCCAGGAAATTACGTGTGCTCCCATTTTTTCCTGCAATTCGGATTGTGATAGAGGCTTACTACTTTTCTACTGGTGATTTCGCGTCGTAAGCACACATTACATCGTATTTCCGAGGATATTGTCTAATTTATAGGTTTGTATGACAATACTTTACTAGCACTTATTTTATCACATGTAGCAGCTAATAACGCATTCTTTAACCGAAGTGTCCTCGCGGTACAGTACATTTATACTGCACTATTTCTTCCACAAATACGCTAGATTACCGAGGTACAGCTTTGAAAAACTCCAGCTACAGATTGCTCCTACTTTGTTCCAGGAGTCAACCATTCCACGGTGCTGTCTCCAAATTGATAACCGCAGAAAGGTTGCTCCAAGCCAGGACCTATAAAAATGATTTGCCTCTCTCTGTATGCTTTAATCGCATCTGCCACGGTTCTAGCGTGCATTCCAGTCTGCTACAGACGGTTTGAAATGCATAACTTTGCCAAGTGCCTTCGGAAATAGTTAGACATGATTATCTGCACAAGTTGTCTGACCGCATTTATGGCTGTTAGCTGCATCGCATGTATCCCTTTGCTCATAGATGTCTATTGGCAAAAGATATGTTTGAAAGTAAAAAAGAAGAATTCACCTGAAGTCATATGCTTGAGTCCCTGCTGTCCTAACCAGTCAAAAACTAGCTGAAAGACTTGTTATGTACTGTTTAAGTTTTATTTTATTAAATATCTTGTCAGTTAATTAATTAGTGTTTTGTTTGGTATGTTGACACCTAGCACTCCCAAGTTTACCAACTTTCGTAAAATAATTTTACAAGTTCATATTATTGAAGTGACTAATGTTTCGCATGTCTCTCGTTGTCGCAGCCATCTTTTTAGTTTTGTTTGATACGGTCAAACTTTATAGTCATTGCTGTCGTGGTATTTCTTCACATATTTTAGAGCTCAATCGTGTTCTTGATTGATGATTGCTTTGTATACTTTTTCATTTAGATTTTTGATGTCTTTGAGCTTAACTTTACCGTTATCGATTCCATTCATTGTACTCTTTAAATGGCAAACATTTCGTTTATATTATATTTTTTGTTTGTCTTGTTTTACGTCTCTCTCCTCCACGAATGCTCTACACATGTAATTACTTCACCGCACTTGTGTAACAGTTTACTCCAACTTTGTTCCAGGAGTCAACTGTTTTACGGTGCTGTCTCCAAGTTCATAACCGAAAATCAGGTCTCCCTCCAAACCAATGCTTTGCAGCAAAAAAATGCTTTGCATTAACTTATGTGCTGCTGTCCTAATTGCTGCTCTTATAATATGCGCTCCAATGTACGCAAAACGTGTAGAAACAAGCAAGATATACAAGTGCCTTAAGAAATAGAACCAGTCTTTCGAGTCATCTGTAAATGCGGTAAAAGCCTTTGAGATTTGTATTTACTAAAAGACTCCACTTTTATTTCCCTTAATTGTACAAAATTATACCATCAACAGCACTCAATTAACAAAAGAAAAGTTTCTTTTGTTTTTTTCACAGAGTTAGTGAGTGAGTCCCATAAAATTATGCTGTTTTTTTTTGTTGCATTTTTTCGTCTATATCGGTTCAGTTTTGTCATAATTTGTGCATTTTGTGTTCTAACTGTCACCTCTATATTCATTATTACTTGAAAAAAATTTTTTTGACTTCTATTTCTCTCAAAAATAAACACTTATTAAATAGATCGATTAATTCATGTTATAACTTTTCGCCAACGTTTTAATGAATTCGTCAGTAAAAGTTTGAGTGTTTCAAGTAGATTTTTATTGACCTAAAAATCTTTATATACTGCACTCTATTTTAAAAGATGTAGCTTATGTATAAAATATGATGCATCTAAATATGACAGACTTGTTACTATAAATTCAAGACTACCGATTTCTAAGCAAAAACTTCTAATTTAGGAACTCGATAATAAGATTCGCAGACTATTACTATATTCCTTTAGTCCTGTCCTTAACTTACCTTGGTGAAGGAGCCTAAATATTGTTTAGATTTAACATCACGCTTCACGTAAAGAATGTTACTGCTTTGTTCCAGGAGTCGACAACTCCACGGTGCCTTCTCCAAAATCGATCCAAGATCGTACGGTTGTTTCAGCTAAGATTTGTTTCAATGTAAAAATGATTTGCTTCTCGTTGTATGCCCTGATTGCGTCAGCCACGGTTCTTTCTTGCGTTCCAATGTGCTACAGACAGTTTGAGTTCAAGAAGTTTCTCAAGTGCTTCGTGAAGCCGTAGGAGGGACCGCTGTAAGCATATAATATTTGTATGCCAAAAATAGTTTCTCTTATCAAATCCTGGTCTACATGGCGTTATTTTTTTATTAACCGCACTACATATACTTTGTCTCTGTACCTTTCATGGACTTGCCAGTTGTGAAAAAAGTGTTTTGTAAAATTGTTTGTATTAGGTTATGAAATTAAACTTGTATATCTTAAGCGCTTGTTTATTAAATCTTCTGTCCTTTAAATATTTCTACATTTCGGTGTGCGCCCAGCCTTAGACGTTGGACTGGTTTTACACCACAGGCAGAAACTGTTAGTGAGTTGAGGTGAAAATGAGAATTAATTATAACGACCAATGTAGGTTCTTTCATTTGTACTATTAAAGGAGCAATAAGCCAAAAAAACAAATTAAATTTATTCTCCTCATAGTACAGATCCTCAATTCCGGGTTGTTTTATAAACAACTAAAACTAATTCTCTGTTGTTAGATTCCTAATGATAGTTCTATTAAAATAGATAACATTATAATTGATAAATTATTATTAATGCTGATATGTGTGCATAAGGTTACAAACGTGCAGACATAGCACAGGATGTAAAGGTCCATACCGCCGCCAATGATTGTGTGTGTGTTTAAATTAGCAATAAGAGAACTCATCAGTAAACACAATCACACAGCAGCTCTTTAGACCTTTTTGTCAGTTTTGACACTTACCTATGACATCAATGACCTTTGTAAAGTAGCTGACTATGCTGATTGGTCCACCATCTGCTGCCAATTGAAGATATTGAAAACTTTAATATTATAATATTAATACACCAATTGTTATGTTTGAAGGATCTGACATAATAAACAAATAATAACACGTTCGGTACGTTACGGGAACTATTTGGCCGTATTTGACTTTCGTACTGTGCGGCAGCTATCTGACCTTGTTTTGCGCTCGGTGCGGGGGGTGTTTTACTAGGAACCCGTGAAGTTAGGAAAAAGACAACTATATATCCGATATTCTCGCTTCATTTAGTATCACTTACAATAGAAAAATAATACGGGAAGCATTTTGTCGTAACGCACAGAAGTGATATTTTTTTCGTTTGGTGCGGTACGGGAACTATTTTGTCGTAATTGCAACCCCGTATAGCACCGAGGGGTGCGCGCGCGCGGCGCTTCAGTTTGCCTTAGTGTTGTGCGCAGTTCGATTTTTTAATATGAATAAATAAAAGAATAGGGTTTATTATCACTTACAATTTCTCATATAATTTTCACTGAGCACTATATCGGTAGTTTATCAATTAATATAAAGTAAAGATCTCACGTGAATACTTAATTGTCCAAAAATACTTGTTTAATTATAAATTAATCATAGTTTATAAAGTAAAGATCTCATATGAATACTTTGTCAAAAAAATGTTTTATTTTATATCATAGTTTACAACGTAAAGATCTCATGTGAATTGTTAACTATTTTGATAAGGTAAGAAGGAAGAAAGAACAGTTTCGACAGAATGAGTGTACTTGTTCAATGTTATGTACCATTTGTTGATGAATATGATGTTAATGAATCTTCTATTCTTTGTTATGTTTCGTATGTAAATCGACAAAAGTTGGTTTCAGTTTTTAAACTTTACCCCATCCCTAGCTCTTTATACGTTCTATGCGGGACAGGAAGTATTTTCCCGTAAAATGACCGATTTACAAAAAAAGATATAACTCTTAGTCTATTGCGAAGATCCTCGTGCTACGGCAGCTGTATGTAGGCAAGGATATAATCTATGGATTGGTATAATAAAAAAATAAAAATAACGTTATTCCATGCCTTTAAGGACCTTAGAAGTTAGGAACTGATACGGGAAAATACAGGTCGTACCGCATGATTGGCATTCTTCATACGGGAACTATATGACTCGTATAGCACTGGTAGTAAAACTGGGTTCAGGTACTGCCGCAGCGAATGTGTTATTTAAAGATATTTGCTAATTTTTTTTTTTTTTGAGCCACACTTTGATATCTAGTCTAAGATTGTAAACCAACTGTGAGGAAAAATTAATATGGATAATTGATCAAGGGAAATAATAATCTTTTTAAGTATAAGGTAAGAAAGAATAAACTATGAAGTCCCTGTTTTTACCCGACTACGGTAAAGACAAAAGAAAGGGTAATAGTTTTGGCATCCTATGTATTATTATACTCGTATTATAACCGATTTTAACTAATGAAGTGAAAAATAAATATTTCGGACATCTTACACACAAAGCCATCTAGTCCCAAGCTAAGCAGAGCGTGTGTTATGGGTACTAGACAACTGATATACCTACATACACCTAAAAAACGAAAACTTCTATTGCGCGGTTCAGGTTTAGAGTTGTGTACTCCGTTAACGTCACTGCGTAGTTCGGTGTATCTTCGGTAGATGGCGCTGTAGTATGCTACTGTTGTGCTGTAATTGGAAGTCGCCACATCACTCCCTTCCAAGACCGGAGGTCGATATCCTATGAGTCAGCTGTCTGTGCTCTGTTGCGGAACTCCGCAACAGAGCACAGACAGCTCATTCCTGGCAATGGCAAACTTGCCAGGAATGAGTAGTTCCAGTGAGTCGGAACTGTTTGCCGCAAGTTCCAGTGAGTCGGAACGAATGAAACGGCATTTAGTTCGGGGCTGAAGTCCGCTGATCCCAGTGAGTCGGGATGGCATGCGGTGCGTGATACTGCGGTGAAGTCCCCAATGAGTCGGGGCGGTTGCTGCGTAGAGTAGCTGGCTGCTGCGTAGACGGGAGAGAATTTTTTTTTTTTTTTTTTTTTTTTTATGTATGGCCCGCCATAATGACTCTACTTCATAGATTCGTAGCTTCGTAGATCATACAAACATTTAATCCGATCCGGGAATCGAACCCGAGACCTCAAGCACAGCAGTCGCATACGCTACACTCTTCACTCTGAGACTCACAAGTGTACGAGTAATAAAATTAGTATTCGAAATTTGCCGCCATTTGAGCCCCTTCCACCTTAGAATTTGGGGCTGTGATTACACACACAGAGATGGTTAATAGTAACGAGAGAACTCCTTAAAATTGGTTTCCTGTGAGGTCATGTTACCACTTCTTCAGATTTTCCATCTTTTCCATTTCATAACTGTATGCTTGACTTGCCTACGAATAAACTAAGTACCAACTTTAAAATTCAAGCTATCAACTCAACTATGTCGTGGATTCATATTTCACTAGTGGTTGCCCGTGGCTCCGCCCGCATATATGTAGGTTATCGCGGTAAATAGTAGCCTATGTGTTATTCTGATGAATAAGCTATATTACTGTAAAGTTTCATCCAAATCCGTTCAGTAGTTTTTGTGTGAAAGAGTAACAAACATACATGCATCCATACTTACAAACTTTCGCGTTTATAATATTAGTATAGATTTGCGCTAATACGGTCGCGCTTGTCACGCAGCATTTTTTACATTTGACTCAAGTGGCGTGGTATAGGCTTAAACATTCTTTCTAATAGTTTCTAAGCAGAGGCCCATGTCTAGCAGTGGACTATTAAGGGTTAAATATAGGTGGTAAATCATAATCATCAGCATTGAGAGAGTGCAGAAATCACCGAATTACCAACTCCCCTCCAGCTTTTTCATATCATAACTGTAAGCATGACTTGCCTACGAATAAACTAAGTATCAGCTTCAAAACTCAAGCTGTCAACTCAACTATGTCGTGAATTTATATTTGACTAGCTTTTACACGCGGCTTCGCTCACGCAGACTCATCCCCTGATTTACCCCCTTAGGGTTGGAATTTCCAAAATTCCTTTCTTAGTGCTCACTTACGATATATAAAGAACCTACATGCAACATTTCAGGATTCTAGCTTCAGCGGTTTGGGCTGTGCGTTGATCTCTGGGTATGTCAGTCAGTCAGTCACTCACCTTACTCTTTTATATATCTAGATTTGCGCCATTTTTTTTACATTTGACTTAAGTGGCGTGGTATAGGCTTGAACATTCTTTCTAAGAAGAGCCTATGTCTAACACTGGACTGTTAGGGGTTAGGATAATGAAACATTAAAACATTGAGAATGTCAATTACTTCGCCAGTAAGTCAAATATTCGAAAAGCTCTATTTTTCCATAAACATGCCTAATCACTTCGCCACATTAAAAAATAGCTGGTAAATCATCATGACTGAGAGAGTGAGATCACCGAATTACGAACTCCCAAAAGGGGAGGGAGTTCGTAATTCCTTAGATCTGGGGAAAGAGGCACTTAGAGGGTGGCGATGTTTATTAAAAAAAAAATACAATGTAATGAGAAACTTTTTTTTAATTCGTTTACAACCTTAGGAAATTCAGTAACTCCTGTCTCTTTAACTAATGACAGTGATAGAGTTTTATAAAGAAATTTTTAAATTCAGAATATATTGATAGCCTATGTTGTGTCAGATGCTGTAAGATAAATATCATGTGAATAAAATTTCTGTGAAAACAATATGCTTGACAAATTTCTGTGGAACGTCGCTAAGATAATTTTGATATCAGGATTATCTTTTGGCGTCTAATTGTAACAAATGTTCTGTAAATCGTCGTGTCAGGACCAGTAGAGCTGGGCCCTTGCATGTAAGTTACTAAGATTGTACTAGATGCAGAAGTAGTTTAATTAAATGATAAAGTATCATGCTGACAATCAACTGTTATGCTTTTCTTGTACAAAGCCAGTTACAGGCTACAAAACTTGTCGTGTCCCAATGTCGATGAAGTCAGATCATAACCAATTGGATGTAAACTTAGTCATGTCATTTCATGTACAATCTCTAAATAACATCAGACTAATAGAGGGCAGGATATGACTTGGTAGTTTTCAAAATAGTCGATGCCTTTTAGTTAGTGTTTATAGTTCTACCTTGCATTGTTGTGGATTTAATACTACAATTTTAGAACTTGGATTAACAATAATACTGATTTTAAAACAATTTATTGACATTATTAACTCCTTCAATCTCGGTCTACCTTCAAATGCAATTTGTAGATGAAAGGTTTTTTTAAGCATATTTTCCTTTAGTAATTAAGAAAACAAATCTCTCGGAATTGGCATGATTTTGCTGTACTTTGGAACACAAGACCTTATTTGTAATTCATTTATTTTTCTGCATCATAGTTCTTGACAGCAATATATTTTAG
Source organism: Diaphora mendica (assembly GCA_949125395.1). Taxonomy (NCBI): domain Eukaryota; kingdom Metazoa; phylum Arthropoda; class Insecta; order Lepidoptera; family Erebidae; genus Diaphora; species Diaphora mendica. Next base: position 3,169,625 of record OX421331.1, on the reverse strand, counting down.
GTATTCAAAAATTTATTGCATTGCCTTTTACTTCGAAGATGTAGCCAATATAATTTTACTCTAATTTATTGGAATGAGTTGGGTTTTGGTTTAAATAATAATAATAAACATTTCGGATATCTAACACACAACGCCATCTAGTCCCAAGCTAAGCAAAGCTTGTGTTATGGGTACTACACAACTGCTACAAATACACACATACTTTTTTTTTCTAAATACATACATATTATACATAGAAAACACCCAAATTCTGAAACAAATATTTGTAGATCATACAAACATTTGGTCGGACCCGGGAATCGAACCCGAGACCTCATGATCAGCAGTTGCACACGCCAACCGCGCGACCAACAAGGCAGTCATGAATTGAAATGTGTTAACGCGTGGACAAGTAAAGCAAGCACTCAAGATAAGCACCTTTATTTTACTAATTTTATAATATCATGTCGAATTCCAAAATTACTTCGGTTTTTGTTTCAGAACACTGTAGAAGAGGGTATGCTGCTGGAAAACTTATCTTAACACGTCCAATACCTAAGCAGATGCAGATCCTGCGATCAGGAACGAAAACTCTATAACGTTCTGTTTATTATTTCATTTTAAGGTTAAACATGTTTTGTGCTAGTATTAGTACTCTGATTTCTTTGATTGCTGCAATAACCATAGCACCTTTGATTTGTGAAAAAATAATTACATGCGTGGAAAAAAATGCTTTCAAAGAAAAAGGGGATTGTTCATCTTCGTCAAATGACTAATAATAATATATCATATGTCGTAATGGTACTCATAATAAAGACTAAACACTAATTGATAGTTTTATTTAATTAATTTTAATTGTTCCTTTTAAACCGTGTGTCGAGACAAGTTATTTTGCAGAATGTGTGCTCACAAATTCTCGAGGTTCATCCCGCATTGCTAACGTTAAGTCCCATCAAGCTTATTTAATACTTATTATTGTCTTTAACAAGCTTCAAATGTGTATATTTTTGTGTATTAATCTTGTAACAGATCTATTTTTTGTTTCAGGTACCCACCCATCGAGGCATTTGACCAGACACATCGGTTGTGATTGACTGAAGTCGTAGTGCCGTGAGGGGCTGTTGCTGCAAACAGATATGATTTGCATGAGCTGTGCGACAGCCCTGCTGGCAGCTAGCTGTATAGCTTGCGGACCCCTGATCTGTGAGAAACTATTAAAATGTTTCATTAAGAGTAAACGATAATTGATTTCGATCGTGATCGAGTGTTAAATGTCGTTGTTAATTGCACTGTAAGATATGTAATAAACTTATTCTGATTCATACGTATAGTTTTATTTCTCATGTATGTAACTAACAGTTTCTTGTATTCTGTTGCCAATTAATACTACAAGAATGTTCAAATACATTATTTTAAAATCATTTATCTGTTCATTAATCATCATACACGCTGATTTCAGCACGAACGGGCCGGCTCGACCGGGGCGGTACTACCCTCGCACAGAAAATCAACGGAAAATGACAGCGATCGTGCTGGTGTGTTTCGTTGGTGATTGCGAGACCGGAGGCCCAATGATGCAGAAGCATCACTAGCCCGCCATGGTGTGGATCGCCATGCTGCATTGTCTACATTCGCAGTATGGTGACTACACTCTTCTGCTCATGCTTTCCATCAGGCAGAGTAGAGTCATTTTGCGCATTACATAAAAATAAAAAAAATATAAAAACCTCTACCGAAATTACAAGGTCCTTGCTAAGCGATATTAACGAATTTCAATTTAAGATGTTTTGGTGAACGTGTAATGTAATTGGACTATAAGATCAGCTAGATCATCAAGATTCATGTACTCATAATAGTCATTAAGTCTTTGGGGTTAAGAAGACACAAACGAGACATCAGATGGACGATTTACTTTTCTAAATCTAACATCAGGCACACTACTTCTCAAGACTTCAGCTATTCTTATAAATTGAATACTGATAAATGATTGGCCAGGTACAAATGAGTCGGTGACATCTTTCAAACGTGGGACTTTTCCCTATCGGATCCTTGATCAGGCACCAGGTCCAACCTTAATTGGATATTGGTCGATGTGAGTTAGAACTCAATTCACTTTAGTTGAACTAGAAGTACCAGCTTTTCACACGTAACAATCACAGAGGTTTTCCTCTATGTTTTACTATATTTGTTCTATTAGTAGAACAAATGAGGTAGGTAAAGAGGAGGTAGTAGAGCCACGCTGATTTCAGCACGAATGGGCCGGCTCGACCGGGGCGGTACTACCCTCGCACAGAAAATCAACGTAAAATGACAGCGTTCATGGTGTCGTGTTTCGTTGGTGAGTGCGAGACCGGAGGCCCAAATAGTCTAGTCGACAAGTTCCACTTGTTGACTAGACTAAAAGATGCAGCAGCATCACTAGGCCGCTATAGTGTGGGTTGCCATACTGCATTGTCTGCATTCGCAGTGAGTATGGTGACCGCCACTCTTGGATTCTGCTTATGCTTTCCATCAGGCAGAGTAGAGTCATTTTGGCGGGCCATAATGAAAAAAAACTCGTATATTTTACTGCGCAATATAAGGAATAGGAAACTCTAAGTATAAAGCTAGTTCTGCTTCACCTTGGAGAAAAAGAGTTAATAAAGATTATTTGAGTTGCTATGTCTTTGGATCTGCAAGTCTTTTATTGAATGGATTAAATTTCTTGAATAAAATAGGGTGGTTGACTATTGTATTATTGGAATTAGTTTAGTTGATCTAAAAACTTTTACACTTTTAGTTTTAATCAACAAAGACATACCTAATCATCATAGCGCTCTCTCTGGTACAGAAAAAAGAAAACGCATTAGTTGTCTACTAATTATAGTTTTTATTTAACTTATTTCAGATTCCCTTAAACTTATAGTTAATTTGGTTCATTTATCTAAAATCCCTCTCGAAATGCACTGTCAACTGCTCTATTTTATTTCATCATCATCATATATATAAATACTTTTACTTTGTTTCAGGTAATCGCCAATTGTATTGCACGAATGCCAATTTGTGTACCACTTGTTACTTTGATAACTGTCGGCATTGTAATAGCCTGCGTGCCATTTTGGGTGCGACATATATTCAACATCCACTGTCACTGCCCATCTTCACCCATCTGTCCTGATTGTGGCAAGCCATTTTAATCACGAGTTTTGGACTAATTCTTTTCCTGAACTCAATTGATCGTTAATTATCGAACTTACTCACTTTTGAAGTGATTTGTTTAGGCGACGAGTGAGTAGCTCTGTTAAATTTGATTTTGTTTAGAGGTACAATTAAATAATCAGTTACAATGTCCATAGTTGGTACTAATTTAATATGTATGAGTGCAATTACCGCTATGGCTGGGGCCGCTTTAATAATCATGGGTCCGATAGCTTTCGAAAGGATCCTGAAGTGTTTGGTAGCATCTTACAAACCTAGATCTAGGAGTAGGTGCCGTAGATAATTTGTTTAGTCTGAAGTCAGTTTGTTTAAATCTTGGCGTCTAATAAAACATGTAAGTTAATATATTTTGTTTTACTTAAAAAACCTTAATCATAACTAACCATTGAGACACTTATTACATAGTGGGTAATTCCCCATTTATTGTTCAAAATTAAAGATCAGTTAAAATGGAGAGCTTAAATTTTAATAAGAATAATTTTATATTGTCAGCTATTTAGTATTTATTAAATAGTCTAAACTTAAACCTAAGGTTTATTGAGTATAGTATTAAAATGGCAAACAATTTGGTTTCAGATGTAAAATCAGAGTTGCTGGATTGACCAGCGAATTCCAAGTCTTCTGAACTTGGATTAATTCCTTTCAATAACTCTTGGTGTTGATTAATAACCTAAGATTTGCACAACATTGTAACTTTTAATCTTATATCATAAATAAGGTTAAACTCAATCTTATTTTTATGTTCACTAAATTTGTTTGAACACATTTTGTGCCAAATAGGAGCAGTGTAACTTTGTATTTGGTATTTAAAAATGACGTTCCCATTTATACTTTTCCATACGAAATGTGCATGTCTAAGTTATATGTCCCTGGCCATAGCAGCTGGCGTTATAATCATTGCTCCTATTGCCTGCAAGAGGATTGTAAAAGCAATTAGGAAAAATAAGAAGGCCAGGTGTAAGTAAACGGTTACTTGTTTGTTACTTTGTGCATTGTTTTCAAGATATAAAACTTGTTGAAAATTAAAGTTGTTTTATTAGTAGGTGGCATGAGAATCCTGTGAACAATGTTATTTTTTCTATCTGGTGGCATCTACTACTGCAATTAAAAGGGAGTCATGAATAACCCTACTTTGAAAGTTCTCTTTCGGTTTTATACCAATTCACACTGAAATCAATAAAAATGGAGAGGTTATCTAGATCAATGGGCAGTGCAGTATGATAAGTTGAACGGTTTTAAGCGCTTTAAAAATTGAGCATCAATAGATACGACAAACAACGACAATTTTTTTCATAACTACTTTGTGTATATCAGGTGATGACATTAAGGTAATAAATGATTATGAAATTAAACAAAACCATAAGTTAGAAAAATTTACTAAACTACTAACATACACCGTAATATCACTTGACTCCATTCATAGACTATAAAAGTACAAAAATTGAGCAAATACGTCCTTAAAGTACACGGTACACACGTATTGGCAATAAATAACTTATTTATGACACTTAACAATTGACTATTTTCAGACTACGTTTTTGGATTTTCTATTGGCGTAACTATTGTTACAGTATGTTTCTTCGTCCTGACTTTCCCTAAAACAGCCTCATCTAGCTTCGCTATCGCAGCGCTAGGAGTAGGATAGTGTCCTACTAGTCTTGACTGTGCTGTAGGTCTCACGATTTGGACCTTCTCATTATTAACAACAGCCATTTCTTTCTCTTCAATTTTCTCTGCACTTGATCTGTAAAATCGTCTCACTGGAGCCAAGTTGGCTGCATTAGGATTCAAATTTTCAATTTGATCAGTTAGTTTTTCTTGCCTTTGTAAATTATTTATTTCTATAGGCTGTATTTCTTGTTTCATTGCTTCGATTAAAGGTGATATTGCTACAGGCTTTTTGGTAGTTGTTGTAGTACCTTTTGTTATAGAATCGTTATTTTTCAGAGTCATTCTTCGCCTGTGTTTTTTCTCGCGGGAATCATTTTCAGTGCTATTGTTTTCGGCGAAATTTATTTCAGCATTTAATGTAATTAGTTTGTCTTGCCCGGCCTCTGTATTATTGCTTCTTTTGATGTTTCTTGTAGAATTGTAGTTTCTTGTGCCTCTATATACGGGTGCCGACTCTGTAGTTGTTCTGCGGTTTCTCTCGTCTATGATGGGAGTAGGAGCAATAAGTTGAATATTGTTTGCGCCATTTATGTTACTAGTGACATCGGCTGATGCGCCTCTGTTTGAAACATTGACTTCGCTAGGTTGTGGCGCGTTAGGTTGTGCATTTTGTAAGATAGTTATAGCTTCTTTGATGCCGTCCGCTTCTTCGGGATTTGGTTTTTGAGCTGGAATACAGTGTGATAAATTGAGTATTAATTAATACCTTTACCACTTCATGATTAGAGAATCAAGAATCTTAATTAGCTTCTTTTTGAGCAACATAATTTTGAATTCATTTTAAGATAATAGGGTAATACCACAACAAAACAATTTTAATTCTTTTATGTGTCTGTCTTACTGTATGGGCCAGTGTCCGAAACTAATGGACCGAAATGAATAAATCTTCTTTTATAGTTAGTTAAGTGATTTCTTAACAAAATAACAAACTTATTTTATAATTATGGGGAAATGTATCAGGGTTCTTCCAAAAAAAAAACAAATAATATATTCGTAAACCCAACCTCGCCTGCACACGGTGCAAACTGGCGAACAATGGACAAAACTCTTGCGACTGACTGGTGGCAGTATAACCACACCACTGCGGGAGTCACTAAAGCTTGACACTGATGACGGGCAGCAGCGTCATTAGATGATTCTCGCAACTGCGGTCGCCAACCCGCCTGCCAAGCGTGGTGTCTATGGTAAATTACCCCTATGGACTGCAACCAAATTCTATGGACTGCAACCAAATTCTACGACCCCTAGTTCCCTCCCGGTGGTTGTACTATTGGTGCCAATGGTACCGGCCATATTAACGGTGCGAAGAGTCCCCGAGATACCGCAGGGTACCACCAACAATTATATCTGGCGACGTATAATGGAAGCACGCTGCGGCTGATTTCTGTTGTGGTTGGACGGGCAAGACGTCAACGATGCAGCCGGATAACCTGGTGTGTCGTCCGCGAGATGAGTTCAAATAACTTTTGTCCGAAGGGCATTGGACGTAAGTTGAAGATTACAAGCAAAACTTTAGATCAGATGAGGAAAAAACGAGAAACAATAAACGCCACCCCATCTAAGCGTCAAGAACTGAACAGGCAGGTAAAAAGTTTGGTAATACGAGACATACGGCAATAAAATACTGGAGCGATTGAGGGCACAATTGCCCGAAATAAGGGCACAAAGTCTTTGCCAAGCCAAAGGTCTCCCGTTGACACCTGGCCAACCTCAGAACAACACAATGCACAACGGCCACCTCTGCATCAGAGGCGTTGAAGTCGAAAACTTTAATGAGGACCTACACACCTCACGAAAACGCCCACAGCGCGGGTGACTCGCTTGCTAGACTGACACGCCACCTGACCTACGAGCTTTCTAATATGGATCGAGGCGAAATTCGAACGAAAAAACTAAGAAAGAAGAAAAAAAAAATTTGGCAACAACAAAAAATAAAAATGCACGTAACATTTTTTTTTTACCTAATACCAAAAATGGACTCAATCCAGCATTGTGCCCGGGGGAAAAACCTGACGCTACTTTTCAATTAGGCCCAAGTGACAGTATATCTAAAACTACTTACAGACAATTTGTGTCGCTATACTTAGAACTAATTGCACAGCTAGCTAATAAATTACAAATACATGTCATACACATCATTAAATAATAAAAAAAAGTTAAATTATAACAAACGACACCTAAACACCATGGACTGGTTCGTAAGTTGGTTTAGCGTGCGATGCTGAGTGCATCACTGTCCGATAGAATTCGTAACGAAGTTAATCGACGGAGGACAAGAGCATTCGAGATAATAAATAAATAAATATTTTCGGACATCCAACACACAACGCCATCTAGTCAAGCTAAGCAGAGCTTGTGTTATGGGTACTAGACAACTGATACAAATACATATATACTCTTTTTTTTTTGTAAATACATACATATTATACATAGAAAACACCCAAACTCCGAAACAAATATTTGTAGATCATACAAACATTTGGTCCGACCCGGGAATCGAACCCAAGACCTCATGATCAGCAGTCGCACATGCCAACCGCAAGACCAACGAGGCAGGTAACAGGCAGATGACACGGAGAATCAGTACGCTGAAGTAGAAGTAGGCCTGTCAAGTCTCTCGATAAACCGATTTTCGCTAGAGATGAAATGTACTAGGGCGGAGACCGTGATTGACAAACGTAGTGTAGGGAGCCCGGCACGATGAACCGACGCACGGTTTGAAGAAAGTGGCTGACAGCGGATGTAAGCAGACGAGGATAGCTGGTGCTCCCTGAGGTAGACCTTCGTTTAGAAACGGACAGTGATAGGGTGATTTCATTTGATAATCTTACCATCCTGCATTTCCTTCTTATAAGATGAGAAGAAAGTCAGGGCCTTCATCAACTGGTAGCTCTTGGAAACTGGTATGTTAGTTTCATATAATTTCTTGGTATTCTTGCAGTCGACGTAGAACCACCAGTTGCATTTAAGGATGGTCTGATCGAAGAGCGTGGACTCAGGACAGAGGAAGGATTTCATGACGAGTCCATCGTCTGTTAGAGCGCAGACGTGGAACACCTGGAAGCGAAGAAGATTATTTTGAACCATGTTACTCAATACTTTATTGCATGTTTATTATGTTTGTCGATAATTACTAAAAGCAAAATGTATAGAGCCTAATCTTGAAAGTAATAACAATAATGTAGTAATGTCTTTGGAAATTTAAATATTATTAGGAAAATATATATATATTTAATTTTATATTAAAAGGGGTAAAGTCCATATAGCTAAATGTATCCAAAATATTATTTGATTCGTCACGTCACAAAAGTTCATATAAAGTATTTCTAATTGGGAAATAAAAGGAGATATTTAAGACGAAATTTAAGCTCTAGGAGATTGCTACTTTTAAGGCAAGGTTTAAAAAAAAAAATGTCATCGAATAAAATTAAGTTCTATTCAAATATTCTTGTTCATATCCATCTCAAAAGTTATAACGTAACTAGTCATTGTGTTTAAACGGTATCCACTCACCATACACCCAAGACTCTCATCGCCATATAATCCAGGGAAGTACTTCTGATCACCGCAATGGAAATTCGTCTCCGGCAGTTCAACCTTAGACTGGAAGTGATCATCGAAGTTCTTCTCATATCCAACAGGGTAATACTCCCGTGGGGCATTCATTACTTTTCCAGATACTGGTACTCTGAAATTTGAGGTGTGTGTCTCTAAGCATGCCAAAAGCGGTGTGAAGCATAAATATTATAAAAAATTGTATTGTTATTATTTAGTTAAGAAACATGCAGGGCTATCTGGTTGGGTTCAAAAAGGAAATCCAACACTGGTCCTTAGTGAACCGTGAATGACAATCTTAGAATAGCTGAAATCATCCTCTGAACAATCTTCAGCAAATGATCAAATTGGTCGTATTTATCGAAATCAGGACGTGGCTCTTTTACAAAAAATCGTTTTTTAATTATTTCATTACTTGGATGTACAATTTACCTGCTTTTTTATATTAAAAACTGACAGGAAATGATGTCTATAAAAATATGTTTGACATTAATGTATTATTTTAAGTTATGTTTAAAAAAGTTATCGTGTTTCTTATTTTATGTTTTCTGAAACTGATTTCAACTGGTCATAAACAAAAACACATGCATTCTTTACATGCACATAGTGTCCTGTTATCTCCTCCTAATGAACTATCTCCACTGCCTGTTTTGTTTTTTAAGTCCAAATTAATCAAGATTTTCTGCCTTTACATTGTTGTGCAATATTCAATTGATAAATTATCGCTAGTACTATTTAACTTTTTTCATTTTAAAGCGTTGTAATCCGACAAAATGAAAGATTATGTTAGAAATTATTTAAATGACATTCAAAGATGATTCTCTGGTTACGTCTTAAAAACGTAATTAGTCCAAGATCTCAGTCAGCCCAGACTTTGATTCCTGCTTACTGTAAAACGGTCCCGCTTTCAACTTAGCGAGTGTCCATTCCTTTCTGAGAAATATGTTAGACTACCGATCCTAAAAATTTCATCTTTCCTAATATGACGTAAATTTGGGGTGACTGGGATCTCAGTCTATAACGGTTAGTAGTCTCTCGTACCAAATTGGAAATGAATGAACATGTATATTGTAAGCTTGCAAATAAAAATTGTCATGTTCAAGACAACTCCCGCATTAGGAATATACATCCTGTGTCGCGGGGGAATTTTCAAACATATGTGGGGGACAGGTGTGTCCTGTCCCACCAACACAAAGGGAGGATCCTCCGACCAGGCGAGGTGATCATGCCTGGCGGGCCAACTGCCCAACGGTTGATGTTGGGATGTTGTATATATCATTATCGGCGCGAGAACTTTCACTGCGCGATTCAGGATTGGTAGTTTCTTAGTTTTCTTTGTTACTCCGTAGTTCGACGTATCTTCGGTAGATGGCGCTGTAGTATGTTATGTTGTTGTTGCGCTGTATGTGGAGGCCGCCACATCACTCCCCTCCAAGACCGGAGGTCGATATATGATGTGTTAGCACAAAGTGTTGTCCCATGTGGGATTTGAACCCACAACACTTGGCGCGGTAGGAAGCGGCGTGGCGACCGCTTAAACCACTAGGCCAACCGTGCAGTCATATGATTAGTATTGAACAATACAAACAAAACCCCTAAAGTATTTATTCTAAAGAACATACCTCTTCGGCTTCTGTGGTAAGGCTGCCGTCAATATTTCTGGTTCAGGCTCAGGTTGGAAGACGAAAGGCTGGTCAGTCGTCGTAGTAGTTGTAGTAGTAGTAGTAGGTTTAGGAGTTGGGACAGGAATATTAGCGTATTTACTTAACAGTTGCTGCTGTCTCAGAGAAATAGCAGCTTCAACAGCTTCCATTGATATATTTCCAGCTTTTGCTATTTCAGCAATCTTTGCATTGATGTCTTCTTTATTTATTTTTAAGACAGTGTCGTCTCCATATCCTGTTATTGAATTGTAGTCGTCGACTTTCTTCGTATTATAAACGGCCACGTCGTGAACTTGGTGTGGAACAGGGTCTATAAAGTTAGAAAAAGGATGTTTTTGGATAGATATAGAATTAGGTCTAGGCATGTTAGGTGAATAGTAAGTAGGTTTTGGTGTGTGTATTTCTCTGAATACAGGTGGCGGTATGACTGAGATACCTGATGATGGCATGGGTACGAATTGGTTGACAGTATTTACGGAATGTTGTTTGGGATCTACTATGATGGGAGATGGTGAAAATCTGACTGGTGAGTACTGTTGTGCTGTCATTTGCGAGACCATTTTTGATATTTGGTTGTGTGATTGAGGGTTTAGCTCACTTTGGTATGCCAATCCCGGGCCCTTCGATTCTGGGATTTGCAGTGGTGTGTAGGATTTCCTAGTGGACTGGATTGGTACGACGGCGAGATCGTCTTTTGGCGGTAGAGGCTTGAAGGGTGGCACCCCCATCGGCATTGGTTTAGCCATGGTGACGGAAGGTATGGTTGGTTTCGGGTTGATCTGCTGCACGGGTGTCTGGACTATGATTGGCTGCATCGTACTACTGACTCTTCGGTGTAGAGTTGTCAGTTTATCCATTGCGGCTTGGTTAGGACGGTTGGCGGGGGCCATAGGCCGCATTATCCTATTCTGCTTGCCACGTTTCTGGAAACACATAACAGATACGTTAATCAGCGAATATTGTAGTAATTTTCTTAATTTGTTTTTTCTTTCTTGTTATATGTATTTATTACAATATAGACATTTTTATACATTTACCTAACTCCAACGCAACAGCTGATACATTAAAACAGTATGTTTCGTGACTTCATAATTCAACATTTGCATTAGATTTAGCATACTTTTGTATTACACGCACGCTGTCGGCAGTTTATGGTCTAACGAACCCATTAAACGAGACAATATGCAAATTATTGTATGTTTTCTTAGTACAAATATAGCGAAATATCTTTTGATGTTGGTTAATGGTCCAGCGTAAGGCCCATTTTGTATATTTCATGTAGAAGTAATGGTTATCTTGAATGTAAATGTGTATCACGTTATTGCTATATATACTCAATTTGGATAAACTGATGCAATGTCAATCAGTACATGCATAAAAATAAAACGAAAAATGCAACAACCTTAAAGAGACCTGGTGTTTATGTGAGAATTTTGGCGTCATCATTTTTCTACATTTTGCATTTGCATGCATTTGTGCAAAATGTGCATATGTTTACATGCATTTGTGCAAATGCATGTAAAATATATGTTGACTATAAGGATTTACTCTGATTTTTTTCTTATCTGGCGATACTGTCGATCTGTCACACAGATAGTATAATATGTAATAGAGAATAAATTAGATGGGCCTTACCTCTTGCTTAGTAGTTCTTGTATTGGCTGCAACGACGTTCACCGGGGCACCGTTTTTGACGTTCACAGATCTTCGCCGGCTTGTATCCAAATTTGTTAAGGATTGTTCAAACCCTAACTCATCTCCTAAACTAAAACCTGAAATTAGAATAAGTATTTATTAGTAGTTTGCGACCTATACATTAATGAAATATTTTTAACAAATGGTGATTTATGGAAACATCTTTAAGGTAGAGAATATAGAAAGTTAATAATCAATCATTAAATTGGATTGATTTAGCAATATTTTCGTCTCGCGAAAATGTTTTAACGTAGGATGTATATAACAATACATCTGACGTCAATACATATTTGCTTTAAACATTATTCATTTTCATGTAAGATTTCATAAATCTTACATCTAAAAATCAATTGCTGATCGTTTGTCTCGCTAAAACTCGAGAATAAATAAATATTTATCACTAGCTATGGATATCTGATACACAATGCCATAAAGCCTCAAACTAAGGCGACCTTATACTATGAAAGCTATATTGACTTATAGAACACTTAAATACTTTTTTTTGTAAATACATTTGCAGACCATATAAATATTTGGTTGGACTCTGGTATCGAACCCGAGACCTCAGCACAACAGGACTACCACTACGCCACCGAGGCAGTCAAGATTTATTATTATTGTTTTTGATGAAAATAATCTATGAATATTGTTATTAATACATATATTTACTACTTTATTTGCTTTTTAAAAAATGCTCTCTAATGCACTAGACACTACACTATACGGTTGTCTGGAAGAGATTGCATGTGAGCGATAAGGCGGCCAATTGTACTGACCTAGCATTAAGTCATTTATTTAGTTATCTGGTGTACAATAAAGAGTTATTATTTTCCTTTTACAAATTACTCTCTAATGCACTAGACACTACACTATACGGTTGTCTGGAAGAGACTGCATGTGAGCGATAAGGCGGCCAATTGGACTGACCTAGCATTAAGTCATTTATTTAGTTATCTGGTGTACAATAAAGAGTTATTATTTTCCTTTTACAAATTACTCTCTAATGCACTAGACACTACACTATACGGTTGTCTGGAAGAGACTGCATGTGAGCGATAAGGCGGCCAATTGGACTGACCTAGCATTAACTCATTTATTTAGTTATCTGGTGTACAATAAAGAGTTATTATTTTCCTTTTACAAATTACTCTCTAATGCACTAGACACTACACTATACGGTTGTCTGGAAGAGATTGCATGTGAGCGATAAGGCGGCCAATTGGACTGACCTAGCATTAAGTCATTTATTTAGTTATCTGGTGTACAATTATTATTATTATAAGTCTGCCCAAAAACGTTATTTATTTCCATTACACGATTGACGTTGAGCAATAAGGCCGCCAGTACAACTGGCGGACTCATTGCTCAGTCCGATAACAGTACATAACTTAAAGCTCAGGTCAGTACCTTAAGTACCAGTACCAGTGCTTTAAGTTATGTACTGAAATATCTGGTGTATAAAAAGCGATTTATTATTATTATTATAATCTTTGAATACTCACCTATACTGGCGTGTGCTTTAAGGCCGCCAAGATTCCGTACTCTGAAGAGGCCGGACTTTTTGAATGCGCAATTGATTTTGAACCCGAAGTCTGACTCCAACACACATGTTGGTTGCACTATTTCTGTAAAGATGTAAATAAATTTTATTAGTATCTATGTAAATTCAATCTATACATATAAATAAATAAAATTGAAGTGTCTGTTTGTAATATTAAAATAAGCGCTTTTTACTTAATGCATGTGTATGTAAGAGATGCAATGCATATTCGGCTACTACTCGATATTCGCCCGAATAGTACGCATTATTCGGACGAATACCGAATACCAAATCTTCATGAAAAGACACGTCATATTACTACGATTGCAAATCTAGCAATTACAAAGCTAGCAATGTTGCAGCAACAATCCGTTATCACCAGGTAAATTCTGCTCGTGTGGTATACACTATACAGTAAAAAAATATGATGATAATTACGCTTATTATTTTTTCAACATGTAATAATTAGTAACATGTATTATTACATTCCTCATACGTTTATATTTAAATAATTACACGATTGTTATCCAAGGTGACATGCCCATTCTTTTAACAGTTCGATTTGTCTATGAGTCGTAGGTATATGTTTGTAAAGTCCAATTCGGTTAAAAAAACTCACAAGTGCATCGCAGACTTTAGTAACGACCCCATTCCTCTCCTCCAGCTAGCAGAATGATGGAGTGTAACATAATCACAAACAGAGGAACAGGAACATTCTATTGAAAATCGTTTCATTAATGATAAGGGCGTATCCCTATATCCACAAGTTATACGCAATAATATGGCGAAAAGCTGTGTAAAGGCGTAAATTAGGCCTTACTTGTTAATGCCATGCAAATATATAATCATTATGGCCTTGATCTGTTATTACTGCAGTAAGCGGAATTAACAAATGTTTAAGTGTTAATGGATTTTAGAAATCTTTGGACGTAAATAGACGGTCTCGTGTGTAATGTACGTTTTTATGTACATATGTACTGTCTTATAAATAGTCAGTTAAAGGTTATATAGAGGAGGAGTGAATAGAATAATATGAAATAAGTCATCATGGTCGAATTTCGACCACTGGGCATTCAAATCATAAACTGTCATAGGCCTTGCACACATAACCGCGATGCGATGTGATATGATGCGGCGTGAAGTTCTTGCGGTGCATTCGTGCGAGCTTGCAGATATTTGCGATGCGTTGCGAATTCGCAATTGTGTGGGAGCCCATAAACATATTTCATAAAAACATTTCAATACTGTTTTTCTTATTTGTGATATCACAATATACATATGCTCGTATTTTACATGCTAAAGTATAGCTTTACCAATCTTTCTTTATAAACCATCTTACACTTTCCATGCATTTTTTTTTACAATTAGCGTTAGGAATTTATCGTATGTCGCAGGGGGCTTTACAAACATACATGAAACGGACACAAAGAATACCCAGACTCAGAACAACAATTTGTGGATCACGCATAGTGTTGTCTCATGTGGGATTTGAACCCTTATCACCTTAGCACAGTAGAAAGCAAGGCGTGGCGATCGCTAGATCCATCCGTGCAGTCAAATAGTTGGCCTAATAGTTCTTCGAAAAGGATATATTATATCGAAAAATACTACTTGATATTAGCATAAAGGGTCCATAATTGCAATCAATCTATACTTATAATAAAAATGTAACAGGTCCAATTCTGTACATTAAAGATATTTTGAAAATGTTTTTGAAGGGCTCTCTATAATCCATACTGAAGCCAAAACTGTATTTTTTTTCATTTTTGTCTCTCTTTTTGTCTATCTGTATCTTGGCCGAGCATCACGCTGAAACTACTGAATGGATTCAAATGAAACTTGGCACGATTTGAGTTCATACTACGAGGTAGGACATAGGATACTTTTTATCCCGAAACTCAGCACGGTTTCCTGGAGAGAGGGGATGAAAGTCAAAATATGTACTTAGTTGTAATTCAATAACACATACTTAGTCCGATTTTATTCATAATTTTTTTTGCTTGAAAGAAAAAAGTAAAAGATAACGGGAAAAGTGTTTTTTTTTTGTCCGCGACTGTACACTGCCTGTGGGAAGCTGAGACAGATATGTAAATATGGCGGTACGATGTTCGCCGGGTCAGTTAGTTTTCAATAAACCTAATCATAAAAGTCTTTATTTATGAAAAGTGGTCTCCAATTAGATAGGCCTATGTCCAGCAGAGGACTGCGACAGGCTGATGATGAAGTTAAAGTGGACGATCCAGTACCGTCTCAGTCCATTAACTATTCAACAAGTTAAACTATTACACTGCACGTTAACTGTAATGTTATTACTCAACATGATAACATGCAATAACAAATCCATATTTAATCGACCGAGCATGTTCTAAATAGCTGTAATGTTAGGATGTAATTATTCACTTCCAATTGCTGCCAAAATAATTACAAGAACATCCTATTAAACTATCCAGGTGTAAACCTGTGCAGTAATTAGAGCTGTGTTCCGGTAACATATCAGAAGGTATGCTAGAGGATGTCGACGACCTAGATTTCACTTCTGTTCACGTACACACGTTTTTTCACGTAGGTAACAACATTCTTCCTAAAATTAAAGTAGCCTCAGTTACTCCTTATAACATAAAAAGTGAAAGTCCCGTCAAAATCGGTCCAGCCGTTCCAGAGATTAGCCGAAACATGCAAACAGACATTTTTTTTTAAAACTACCGTGTATACTTTGATATGAATTTGATAAAAAGTTGTACCATACACCAATAACAAGATTCAAATTTAAGATTTTTCTATAACGTAGCCTAAAGCCTATATCAATGTAAATGCTCAAATAGGTAAATATCGACGACAGAGTTCTGTAGGCGTCAGAAAATAATTTTCTTGCCACATTGGGTGGTTGGTTTGGGTCCATATAACGTTGTATAAAATGAAAGCGAACGATGTTACTAAAGAACAAACAATATACGCATTGTTTTATCATATTAATAACATTGAAAGACAGTCAAAAGCTTTGAACATGGTCATGAGATAATTTCCTTCCAAAACCGGTCGTTACGTTACGTACGGTACGTTGTCTCAAGTTGAAGTACTTAAGTAATTATAACATCCACCGCCCTTACACGTTCACTTCCGTTATACCTTGAATCGATCGTTTACCCTCCCGATAATAATTGCCTACTTGCTTGAATAACGGTGCGGTATTATGATATACTGTGTTAAAGCAGTTTGCAATCTATTTATATAAAAATGAATCACCGAAATAACATAACGCATAACTTCCAATTGACTGCACCAAATTGGATAATTATCCAATTTCGTGCATAATTTTTGGTACTATGTATAGAGTATGTATAGAATGAATTAAAAGAAAACGAAAAGTTTTCTTTTAATTCTTAAGTCAATTGACTGTACACTACCTGTGGGTAGCTGAGGCTGGCATATTTCTTTTTTTATTGTATAGGTGGCAAACGGGCGTATCGCCTGATGGTAAGCGATTACCTATGTAATAACTAAAACAAGCTTTTTAGAAATGTAGAAAATATTTAAGAAAGAAAAATATGGCGGGACGAAGTTCGCTGGGTTATTATGGAATAAGAACACAGTTAGGAAAGTCAAAATGGAGCATTTAGAGAAAAAGTCCCAAGCTAAGCAGATCTTGTATTATGGGTACTAGACAACTGATATAAAATAAAGTACATATACATACATATATATGTATAATACATAGATAACACCCAAACTCCGAAACAAATTTTTGCAGATCATATAAACATTTGGTCCGACCCGGGAATCGAACCCGAGACCTCAAGTACAGAAGTCGCATACGTTACCATTGCGCCACCAACTCAATCAATTTTTTTCGTTTAACTGAATCAATCGTCGTTACTAACGTTGTTGAATCAATTGTCAGTCTAATTACTAAACAAATCGTAGTCTTTTGAAATACATATTAGGGCAAATCCCACGACTCAGCCTATCAAGACTATAGTATTAAATAATAAACCATTGATCATAAGGATTGGTATTCACTATGGTGTACACAAATAGCTGAAAGATCATATTAGCGGCAGGACTATTACTGGTTTGCGTTTTGTTCTCAATCGTGCCATAAACTGGCTGTAACACTTTTTTTTAGGGGGCAAACGAGCAGGCGTATCGCCTGATGGCAATCGATTACTGCTGCCCATGGACACCTGAGAGATAGGGGGAGAGGGGTTGGGTTATGGGCCTTCGGTATCTTCAATAACTCGGTGAAACACAGCGCAAGCGCTATTTCACACCCGTTTACTGAGAGGCCATGGCATCACTCCGGTCGAGCCGGCCCATTCATGCCAAAGCGTGGCTCTCCTATGGTAAACTGCCCTTCAATTGAAAAGTGCCCGAAGTAATAATTAAGCAACATACACACCTCAAAAGTGTCTAGGGATCAACATATGTGTCTAGGGATCAACATATATTTTTGCAATAACTTTTCTCCTGATTGATATTAATTAAAATTTTCTTTAAGGATTCATCAAATAAAGTGTTTTCGTTTGTCACAGTAACGATAAACCAAGTCACCTTTGCATTAATAAAGAAATTTGCCATTTTCCTAATAAAGGGAGTTTTGACATTTGAACCACTAACATTAAAGTTCGAAAAACTGAGCAGGCCAGGGCCAAAGCCACATCTCAATCTCAAGAAATCCGCATAAAAATGCTTGATCCCTAGACACTTTTGATGTGTGTAGATACGTATAATAGTTACTCCCGTTTCTTTGTTGATTTTGAATTACTATTTAAAACATCACAATAGGTTCTTGCAAATTAAGCCAAAGTAATTCTAGCTCGTCCCAATGTTAGAAACTGAAAGAAGATAAATTAATAAGACACTTGTAACATTGCTGTTAAATTCTCAAGAGACAGGACGTCTTCGGATCTTATCTCATACTAGCTGACCCGGCGAACTTCGTACCGCAATATTTATATATCTATCTCAGCTTCCCACAGGCAGTGTAAAAAAAGACTTTTCCCATTACCTTTTATTTTATTTTCTTTCTAGCAAAAAAAACAATGAAAGAAAGCGGACTATGTGTTATTGAAGTACAACTAAGTACATATTTTGACTTTCATCCCCTCTCTCTAAGAAACCGTGCTGAATTTCGGGATAAAAAGTATCCTATGTCCTACCTCGTAGTATGAACTCAAATCGTGCCAAGTTTCGTTTGAATCCATTCAGTAGTTTCAGCGTGATGCGCGGCAAAGATACAGACAGAAGATAAGATAAAGAAAAAAATACAGTTTTGGCTTCAGTATCGATTAAAGAGAGCCCTCCAAAAAAAGATTACAAAATATCTTTAATGTACAGAATTGGACCTGTAACATTTTTATTATAAGTAATAGATATAGATTGTTAAATATATGACTATTTATCTCTCCTTCTTCATTTTAATAATCCACTAACGTTTAAACGAGATCGATTTGGTTACATCACAAAAATGTACAAAAATACCCTCTATACCAGTCATCACATTAGTGGACCACGAACCTTAGTATATTAAAGCAATTGCTGTTCTCTTGACCTCGAACTGTATCAAATGCACGTTTGGAATATTTAATGGCTAGGTGCGGTTCCGTCGAAACGATAAAGGGCTATCACAGCGTCTTTCAAGGTAAGATCTTTGGATCGCTTTTAGTACTAATATACCGTTGCCTTTTGAATACCAATTATATTAGTATATTTTTTTTAAAAAGACAACTCCCGCATTAAGAATAGGTATACATCCTGTGTAGCGGGGGACTTTTTACAAACATGCATGAAACGGACGCAAAGAACACCCAGACTCAGAACAACAATTTGTTGATCACCCAATGTGGGAATGGAACCCACAACACTTGGCGCAGTAGGAAGCGGCGTGGTGACCGCTTAAACCACTAGGCCAACCGTGCAGTCATGTGCTAAGATCGCGAGGAGTGTAATCGCGGCGAAACAGTAGTTCGCGATCCGCGAATTAATTAAACCGGGTCACCGTCCGTGAATTGGTGACCTGAATCGTGACTTCGACCACACCGTTGGTTGAATCAGGCCGACAAGCCTGCCACCACTGCGACTGCAGTGAGGACTCGGCTCAGCATACGCTGGCGATTTGCCCCGCTTGGGCGTCGCAGCGCCGGGCTCTCACTGCAGTCATCGGAGGAGATCTCTCGCTACCGGCCATCATACGCTCCATGGCCGGTAGCGACAGCAGTTTTACCGCGGTCGCAACCTTCTGCGAAGACGTAATCTCGCAGAAGGAGGTGGCGGAGAAGGCCCGGGAGGATGATATCCACTCGGACCCAATCCGCCGCCGGCGAACCGGGCGGCGGAGGCGCGCCTATCAGCGCCTCATGCCGCCCTGAGTGTGGCCGCGGATGGTCGGGACGGGCTTTCCCTTCCATCCGCTCTAGTGGCCTCCCGCGAGGAGGCGACGTTACGCGTGTGCCGTACGTCGCCTAAATTGAGATTTTAACAGCTGACGGTGCCCGCTACTGTGCGGGCAAGCGCTGGGAGGGGTCCGGACGTGTTAATAACTGCAGTTCCCGGATTCCTCCCTTCACAGGCGCAGAGTGGCACACCGTGTGGTTTTAGTCGGTTCGAGTCCGACACACCGCCCCGCCGCAAGCCCCGGTGGGGTGACGGTCCGAGGGGATTTCCACACTTAAAAAAATAAAAAAATAAAAAATAAAAAGGCCAACAAGTCGCCAGGGTACCCTAGGCTGGCGTCGGAGGTCATCACTGCAGGCAGCGGAGGGTGAGTCGCAGTGGATTGTATTGTTGTAGTTAAAAACGGGGCGAAGCGCCTCCAGTAATTGCTTTTCCCAGAGGACTATTTCGTTTACTTGGCTCTGTCCGGGCCGCAGAAGCAAATAGAATTACTTATAGCAAGTTCGAAACTTGGGGACAGCCATTATCATTTTGGTCTAAAGTCACCTAGTCAGAATCCTTTAGAGACTTTAATAATAACTTGAGTCATCTGTATTGCAGATTAGCTGAGTTGTTGTTGTACCGTTTCTGTTTGGAATAGTAACCACGGGTAACGCCGTAGGGCGAAGCTAGTCTAAAAAAGTAGCCTAAGTTACACTTTATATCATTACTACTTTCACTGGCAGATAGCTACAAGTGAAAGTCTCGTTAAAATCGATTCAAGTGTTCCAGAGATTAGCCGGAACAAATAGACAGACAGACAACAATTTAAAAAAAAACAACTTTAATGTAAGTAACGTATATATTTTGATATGTATTTACTTAAAGACTGTAACAGATACTTCAACTTTATTTGTAACTAGCTGCGCCCGCGACTTCGTCCGCGTGGAACAGTGACTTTGGGTAGCAGTTTTAATTATTAAGGCTAATACTACTACTACTATTTAAAACTACTTTACTATTAAAAATAAGACACACTTTTCACTGTTAAAAACATATTTAAGTATTTATATAAGTACATAAAATAAAAAGTATTTTGTATGAGCTTATTTCGACATTCGACATGGCCAAGGCTTTCAACCTGTTCTTGCACCGTTCGCTTCTCTCCGACCTCTGAGAATTCGGTCTGCCTCCTAGAGTCGTCTCTAGATTGACTCTTTTCTTCATCAGCGCCTTCGCATTCGGGTTCTTTGCGACGGACGGCGCGGCCTCTGTTTTTCTGGAGGTAAACGCTAGCGTACCTCAGAATTCGGTCCTGTCGCCCAGATGTTTCTTCTGCATGTCAATGACATATTAGCCCTTGGCAATATACATTGCTATGCAGACGGTAGCACAGTGCATGGGCGATATTGTGGATACCCTGCAGCCAAGATAGTAGACGTTGAGGAAAATGGATAGGAGCTTGTCGCTGAGCTTGACCGGGTTTTGAACCGCATTTAACAATGGGGTGATGAGAATCTGGTCCAATTCAACGTTAAGAAAAACCAGGTGTGCCCGTTCTCTACCAAAAAGTATCCGTTTCTTCCCCTCCCCACTTTTCAGAGCACTTAACTGCCACTACGGGATAAGCTCGGTGTCCTGGGCATGGATATTTGCCGAGACCTCAACCCACGGGAGTACATCGAGGGCACCACTAAGGCAGCCTGAACAGGGTGAGACGGTTTTTCGCACCCGAGCATTTGTGAGTCCTTTATAAGACCCAGGTACGCTCGTCCGTACTGTTCTCATCTTTGTGATGGATCTAGGCATTGATTTTCTCGATCTTTTGCAGCGGCAATCAGTCCGCATTATCAACAGTCCCAATACTACCGATTCCTTTGAGCCTCTGCAGTTGCGGAGAGATATCGCCTCTATGTCAGTCCTCTACCGCTTTACCATGGAGAGTGTTCTGAAGCGTTCTTCCAACTGATCCCACCTTCTCCCTTCCTCTACAGAACAACACGTGCTGGTCTTGGAAGTCACCGCCTCAGTCTTAGAAATACGCTCTCGAACCAAACGGTTTGGTTCTGCATTGTCTGCTTTCACAGCGAGTATGGTTGCCTCCACTGTTGGATTCTGCTTGAGTTTTCCCTCAGTCTGAGCAAATTCTCAATGTTTTCAATTTTAAAATACTACGTATTTGATTTGCCATCCTTTGTCAAAATATAGTGATTTAGCTGATTTGATACACGCGATTGTGCTGCCCATTTGAAAAACATGTTTTTTTTTAAATGAACTGCAACTTTAACCGTCTGTCTTTGGGCTTTGATAATTGGTAGTGCAAATGTTGTTTTCAGCGGAAACTGCATTCTTTTAAATTGAAATTGCAAATAAGTTTGAATTATTGGAATACGGGGAATTGAAACATTTTCTTTTACAATGTTGTACCCCAGATGTGTATTTTGTAGCCGTGTACCATTACATATCTTTGTCGCTCAAGATTTCTTATTAATAGGACTGGAACATTAACTTTCAGTCTTAACTTATGGGAATGCGCTCCTGATGATTCTAAAGATTTAAAAAACTTTATGCATAAGCTATGATATGACTGGTTCAGTTTTCCTTGCATTGTTTCCCGAGAGGTATTCGTTAACATCTTCCTCCACGTCTGACATGATCCGTTCGTTTATTTGATAACTGTCTCATTAGTCGGAGGATCAGAATAGATATTATTTTTAGATCATGTGTGCTATCATATACCAGAACTCACGTCTCAGTGTAATCATGTCGTTACTGTCATTTGGCATACAATCATCTCCTATTTTTAGAAGAGCATTTGCATATTGACACTGCTCATAAATCATTGTGAAGTTGTACTCGCATAATTGTAGTAAGACAAAACTTTTTAACATGTTCCCATAATACATATGTTTCATACAGGCATTTATTTCATCTTGCGGCGTACCCCTTTTGCTTTTTTTTGTGTTTAAATCCCGCCGGATACTTTTCCTTCGGATTTTTTCACGAAGAAAATTATTTGAATAAACAAAAAATCATGTAAACAAATCGAATCCTAGTGAATAATAACGAATTTGTAGTAGCAAAATTCAACATCCGCATGCGGCACAGTCGTCTGCCCTCATATGTCTGCCCGTTCGGGTAAGCACACTTAAGCATATTGTGATAACTCAGTAAATGTTACATCTGAATAGCTCTAATATTTTGTCTCCTGTCCCAAACTCATGAAGCATTTTCGCAAACCTTGCATCATCATCATCAGCCTATCGCAGTCCACTGCTGGACATAGGCCTTGCCTTGCCTTTCCTTCACAAACCTTGCATATTTCCATACAAACTTTCATCCCCTATTTCTATTTTACCTTGATGTTAAAATTTTATTTATTTTATTATAAATTTAATTATTATCTTATTATTTTATGGAAGCCTTCATGGATAGCCTTCCTCGATCTAACACTGAAATAAGTTTTCAAATTGGACCAGTAGTTCCTGAGATTAGCGCGTTCAAACAAATAAACAAACTCTTCAGCTTTACATATTAGTATAGATGTATTTATTATACTCTTCTAAGATCTAATACTCATAATTAACAACACAATTATTTAGATAAAGATTAATATTACGCATTATGTTGATAAAAACTCTTTGGCAAAAAACTCATTATTAGGTACCAACTCTTAGCGTCTTATACTCGTGATAACTTCTAAACGAAATGTCGGATTGGGATGAAACAAAAAGTATTTTACTTCTACATAAATACCCTTGATAACATAAAGCTTAATTTGGATAAGAATTAATATTACTATACACATTTAACGTAGTTTCTTTCTTCAGACGATTAAATAATTTTTTCGAACACAAAAGCGGTTATTGTGACTAAACCATGATAGTTAGATATATGCTCTCGCGGACTTTTTTGTAGATCTTAATGGGCCCTACAAACCCGTAATACATTATTTTGTTCTATTGTCAATAGTCTTTGCAGCGCACGCAAAAATAGGTTTTCGATTTCACAACTTGGGTTAGAAAATAGCAATTTTCTTACGGATACCTAATTTTTTTGAAAATAAAATATAGCCTATAGCCTTCCTCGATAAATGGACTATCCAACACTGAAAGAATTTTTCAATTCGGACCAGTAGTTCCTGAGATTAGCGCGTTCAAACAAACAAACAAAGAAACAAACAAACTCTGCAGCTTTATAATATTAGTATAGAAGATGAATTTTATCTAGAAAAAGAACATAATTTTGATCGTGCTTATAACACAGTTCTTTCTGTAGGTTGAGAATCAAAAGCGAAATTTACTGTCCGACACTCCTATCCTACCCTACTGGAAGTAATACATAAATGACTTGTGTACTAATTTTATTTTCTTATCAACATTTCGGCACGCTTCACCAGATTATGGATGGCGCTTAAAACCGTGAACTTATTAATATCTCGTTCATAATAACCTTCTATCATCTTCCTAGCCTTTATTAATCTCAAGATTAATTGGGGTCGACTACTAGTTTAACCGGTTTTACCTGAATATCAGCTTTCCCACGAAGCGACTGGCATCGGACCTCCGCAACCCTAAAGGTGAACTGAATTCGAAGATTTAAGTAGTTGTCCGTATATTTAAGGGGAACTGACTTCCCAATAACAATTGCCATAGATGTTCATTATTGTTCATGACCATTCATAATAACCTATCAAGTGAAAACGACTATAGTAGCTTTATTCAATAATTCACAAAATAGCATAAACCATAATTGACACAGTTTCTCATTTCCAAAGATGAAAGTTATAAGAGTTATTATTTCCTCTAAATCAATCGAATCATGGTTCAAATCCGGAATAAAAATGTGAGGTCACACTTTCACGTGAAAGTCATCGGTCAAACCGAACATATATGTATGAAATGTTAACATACCATTTCTTATTCAATAGCACCATCTGCACCATGTAACATAAGTTAGACCCAAAAAAGCAAGTTAAGTATTTCGGATTTTAACACGCTTGCACTAGCTTCAAAGGTATGAAAATACGTAATTTATCGAATAGGTATGCCTTTAACCACTAAGTGCTTTTGAAGCTATAATTGATTACATATGAAGTTACACGTCCCTTGACCTAATTACCTTATTATATATTTAAAGGAAGATAAATTGACCTTTAAGAGACGTAAAAGAATAAGGAACTCCGGTCTTTTCACAATGAGATAAAGACATCCGATGGCTTGACCGTTTGATAACGTTTGTAAATAAATACTCCTTCATATTCGAAAGACCCCCCTTTTTAACCGACTTCAAAAAAGGAGGAGGTTTTTGTTATTTGCAGATTCCAAACTAAACACGGGGAGATTCATACATATACAAATGTGCAATTTTGCGTGAAAACTGGAATTTGAAATCGAATCGAACAGCTATGGATCTGTAATCTAAAACTTCATTATACTGATATTTTGAGAACTAGTTCAGAAAGGCCTATATTTTATTAATAACTATGAATGATATGCTCATAAATCATAAACACGCTTGTTAGTAGCATATATATAAAGAGCTATTGCTGCGGCTGTCGTGTTTACATCTTGATACAAAGATTAATGCCTGTACTCTTTGCTTTCAATCCGAAGCGCATCTCTTGAAGGCCGTTTGCATAATGCTTAATGTAATCCATCAAACATCTTGGAGAATAGAATCACTCTGATCTTTACTTGCTATTCAAAATCCACAGTTTTAAGTTTAAAGATATGGTGAATGAGTAAAAGAAATAATCGGGGCATTTAATTTGTTTCAGGGATATTTTATTTACTACGTGTGTATTTCAGGGGAGCTTGGCTACTTTCGATCTCCGAGGAGATTTAAATTAATTTTCTCGTAGAGTCTGTACTTTATGTACTTACTAATTACTTATCCTAATTATAATAATTAATCTTAATATCTATTTGGGGACACGCTTTCGGACTAGATTTACGGATTATGAGAAACAGTTCATCACAATCATCCGATCCTGAAAATTTATATTTATCATTAAGATTAGTTACAACACTATTCTTAAACGAATTTTAAGTGTTATTTGTTAGTGGCCTACCTGTAATGATTTTATTTATAGGCAATTTATTTGTAGTTTTATTGAGTACCATTTGACTCATATTATGAGCAGATCTTACACCGGGTCTTAAACGACTTTCTGCGTCGGTGTAAGACGCTGCACTAGACCGGTACCAACAATTTCGACGAGGCGTCATAAAAACGTTGATGTTGACATTTATAATATGTAATATGTACACATATGTAATATGTGTTGCATAGTTAATTTTACAAAGCACTGCAATGAACAATGTCTATATCAGTCATCAGTTTATTTTTTATGGAATATGCGGGCAAACGAGCATACGTATCGCCTGATGGTAAGCCATTATAGCCGCCCATAGACACCTGCAACACCAGAAGCGTCACAAGTGCGTTGCCGGCCTTTTGGGGATGAGGGGGGGGGTAGGGGTAGGGGTATTGGGGTATGGGCCTCCGGTATCCTTACTCACTCGGTGAAACACAGCGCAAGCTACATTTCAAACCGGTTTCTGTGAGGTCGTGGTATCACTCCGGTCGAGCTCGGCCCATTCATGCCGAAGCATGGCTCTCCCACGGTTAAAGTTTCAGTTCGGATTCTTCTTCCTAAGTATCTTTATGTTATGTGTATTTTGTCATGCAATCTGGTTTGTGTATCAGAAAACCATGCATGTTAGTTATCCGATACAGCCACGCATTACTGGTTCAGTAATGTTCAGTTTAAAGGCTCGTATAGATGACTGAAATCCAGAACTTAAATTGTAATTTGCCACTTTTGTATGCAGCGTCCTTCTACACAGAAATAAGATTTATTAACGAAAAAAATAATACTTAGGTGAAATTTGAAACTAATAAAATATTACCGATCTGTTTTGAATGACAGCGAAAGACCAGTTTTGTATAATAAGCGTGGAAATTCTTTGTAGAAACTATTAATAGCATCATTTGTTTGTATTTGAATATATTATTGGCTTTTAACGTTATATTCACTTTCCTTATATACTAAATAATTAGGTCAGAGAAAACGAAAAGTGTAACAATTCTTGCGCGATGTTTTTTGTTAACATTTGTCATAACAATCTACGACAAAATCCAAAATCATTGCACTAATCAAATGTTTAAAGGCAAAATAATCATTATGAAATTAATTGGGCCCGTCCATTGGGCTTTGAATCTCAGGTTTGGTTACTTGTGAATCTATATATATAAAAGCAAAATACCACTTACTTATTAATCACGAAATCTCAGAAACTATAACACCTACAAACTTGAAATTTGTCAGGTAGGTTCCTTATAGGGTGTAGACATCCACTAAGAACGGGTTTTACGAAAATTCACCCCTAAGGGGTAAATCTGGGGATGAAAGTCTGCGTGAGCGAAGCTGCGTGCAAAAGCTAGTTTTATATAAAGCGTTCGCTCTAGAAAGAGTTCTCTGTCTGGTTAGCGGACAAGAATGCTGGATAAGTCCACTTCTGGCTATGTCCAGCAGCGGCCTGTGATATTGAGCTGACTTGCAACCAAGCTAATAAAAGCGTGTTAAAAAGAATTGTCTGAGTCATTATGTAGCCGGATTAAGTGGTATCCTATAGTAAGTCACAAAGTTAGTAGGTATTAAGTAATATGTATGTCATACAAATTTGGATGGGCTCTTGGAATGGAAATTGTAAACAGAATCCGGTTTCTTTTGCATGTTTGGGAGATGAGGTTCTATAGCTATGGTTATAATCACTGTATTTGTCTACCGCCTACTTTACTTTCTTCGAATTTGGATGCTTCGTGTATGTAATAATAACAGTGAGTTGTGTTGTTTATAGTAGTTTATAGCTTTTATGGGTGAGTTTATGTTTTAGTATGGTTATTTCTATAATTTTATTGATTTGCGTCATGTGAAAAAATATGCTTGTCCTTGGGCTATATATTTAACATTAACTTTTAATATCAAACTAAACTAATCAACGCACAAATTCCTTACCTTTGATTAAGTAACAAAAGGCCAGCAACGCACTTGTGACGCCTCTTGTGTTGCGAGTGATAAGTCTGCTCGTTTGCCCCCTATCATAAAAAAAGTGTGTGCATAGTTTTATGTACATCGGTTAAGTAGTCAAGTCGTGAAGGGTTAACAACAACGTAACAAACTCACTTTCGTATGTATGCTTAAGCTAAAGTAATCTTCTTACAGTTACAGTTTGTGTATGTAATAATGTCCAAATATATGAGTCAACTGACTGGCCGTGTCCGTGTGCTCAGCCGGATGTTTTGGAGAAAGGCGATGGATGACTTACTTATTAAGGAAGCGCCGGTAGCATTAATCTTTTTTTTTCTTCTTTTTTTTTAAAAAGACAACTCCCGCATTAGGTATAAACATCCTGTGTCGCGGATCACACAAAGTGTTGTCCCGTGTAGGATTTGAACCCTCTTGGCGAATTGGCACGCGGCGTGGCGACCCCCTAAACCACTAGGCCAACCGTGCAGTGTTTTATAAGAACCAGTATAAACGCAGTCTTCTGTGAAATGTTTTACTGTATTTATCTAACAACCATTCATCTTTATTATAGGGCTGACATTTCTAAGCATCATTTTTTATATTTATATGACTCCCGTATTATGAATATAAATCCTGTGTCGCGGGGGACTTTACAAACATACATGAAATGAACACAAAGAACAACCAGACTCATAACAACAATTTGTGGATCACACAATGTGCTGTCCCATGTGAGATTTGAAGCCACAACACTTGGCGCAGTAGAGAGCGGCGTGGCGACCCCTTAAGCCACTGGGTCAACCGTGCAGTCGATTCTTATTGGAAACTTACTATAAAAGGCATCAGCTGCCAAAATTTCAAGTTACAAAGCCCTAGGGGCTTAATCTCTGCGTTGGCGTATCAACAATCATGGCAAGCAATTTAAAATGCATATATATTGTATTAAGTTTTTCGAAAAATAAATTTTTCGATGTTTTCACGAAGTATAATATGTATAGTTGAACACACTCATTTTCGAAGTTAGCCACGCTGATTTCACGAACGGGTTGGCTCGACCGGGGCGGCATTACCCTCCCACAGAAGACTAACCCAAAATGACAGCATTCGTGATGTCGTATTATATAAAAAAAAACACGATATAATAACTTAGTTTAAACTACAAACGCACCTAAAACATTTAAGGAAGTAATTTACGTAAATTTATTTTTTATTAGAATCTCGCAAATTGAAATTCCACAACGTCTAGATTACATAAAATGATTCATATACTTTTTTTATTTGATACACATTATACTGTTCGGAAACTATATATTACAAGTTGTATGTTTTGCCTGCGAATACACCCACGTATATGTCAATTATCATGGTGCTTCTTTAAACTGAAATTACTTTTCTGATTGTAAACCGATTAAATAGAAAACGAATAGCCTAAAATTCAAAATTTAAAAAACCCCCTACTCAAGCACTTAATCGAGTAATCATACGCCAATGATATTTTTGCAGACATTCTGTTATTCCTCCCCACTTTCACCCCCATAACTTTTAAACGACTCAATCGATTTTCATGAAACAACTAAGTCTAAGAACACTCGCACGTAACTCATCTTTCATACAAAAAAAACTAAATTGAAATCGCTTCATCCGTCGCGAGCTACGGTGCCACAGACAGACAGACACGTCAAACTTATAACACCCCTCTTTTTGCGTCGGGGGTTCAAAATATGAGTAAAAATATTGAGTGGTCAAACCGGTGATCAAGTCGGTCAAGCCAATTGAGAGATTAGCGCGCACAAGCTCACAAAAAAAACTGTTGTTTTGAGTTGTGTTACTTTAATAAAGACCCCGCATTAGTTTTACTTCAATACCTTTAGTTGACTAACATCAACCTCTCACAATTTTACTATACATATATGTATTGATAATTACTAACATAGGTACATATTTAATACTAGTTGTTGCCCACGGCTCCGCCCGCGTATATGTCGGTTATCGCGGCAAATAGTAGCCTAAGTGTTATTCTGATGTATAAGCTATATTACTGTAAAGTTTCATCCAAATCCGTTCTGTGATTTTTGCGTGAAAGAGTAACAAACATCCATTCATCCATCCATACCTACAAACTTTCGCATTTATAATATTAGTATAGATTACAAAACCCTGCAAGTCTATTCGGACAGTTCATAAAACAATATAACTCCTACTTCAGATTTTATTCATCATAAACTTTGTTGCTAATAGAGTTATAAATATTATATTTAACGGTAAATGTTATACAGTGGCCATGACTTTTTGTTCGCAAATCTTTTATTTACCAATTTATGTTAACAACTATATCGATAGTATGAAGATAAGCGGGAAAAAACAGGCAAGGCAATAATCTAATTATAATAATTTGAGGCATCGCAAATTCAAATTAGGCACAGTTTATTAACAAAACTAAAAGTAAGAAAGGTATATCAATTAGCGATATAAAGTATTTATACTTCACTAGCGACCCGCCCCGGCTTCGCACGGGTGGATTTCAGATGCCCCCGCCGACGACACGATTCGTGCATTTTAAATCTGTAATATCTTCGAATATATTCATTTAAATTAGATACTGTAAAGGGCCATTTTGATCTATATTAAATGCACAATGTATTTAATTTACTTAATTGTATAAGGATTCATTCCGTATTGCTTAAAATCACTTCGTAAATAAGCCATAATTTCTCGTAAAAAGAAAGGAATAAAAAATGGTTGTTGTGGGTTATCCCTAAGAGATAGACATATCGCGTACTTTTTTGTAGTACTTTTTAAGGTGTACAATACTGTAGTACATTATTTTGATCTATCTCGTAGGGTGCAACCAGCGTTTGCAATGTAAGCGCAAAAAAATGTGTTTATTTGCTACAGCACATTAGAAACCTCGAAAATTAACAGTGTTTCCATGCTATATTATGCATTTATTATACATAAAAACCTTCCTCTTGAATTACTCTATCTATTAAAGAAATCCGCATCGAAATCCGTTGCGTAGTTTTAAAGATTTAAGCACACAAAGGGACATAGGGACAGAGAAAGCGACTTTGTTTCATACTATGTAGTGATGTGCATTAGTACCTATCCTTATCAAAAAAAAACTTATCGCCATTGCCTCTTTTTAACCGACTTTAAAAAAGGAGGAGGTTTACAATTCGATGGTATATGTTTTTTTTTATGGAATAGGCGGGAAAATGAGCAAACGTATCACTCCAGTCGAGCTGGCCGAGTCATGCCGAAGCGTGGCTTTTTTATGTGTGTTCGCGGATAACTTCGTCGTTAATCAACCGATTTTGATTATTCTTTTTTTAATGGAAAGGAGATATCCCAACGTTGGTACCATGATAAGGACACTAAGATCTGATGATGGCATCTAAAAGAAATCGAGTCGAACATTGAAGTCGGTTTTTGTTTTTGTTAATTAGAAAGGAGGTCATTGTCCAGACGGGTCGATGTGGGATTTTTTAGTTTTTTATCAAGTTTCACTTCTCTTTGTAGTGCTGTTGTCCTTCGTACTTTGTTTAGTCGGCTTTACGACACCCACGGGATGAATGTGGGTGGTGGTGGGTAACACTGCGTATCTTTACATAGTATAAAATGAAGTCGCTTTCGATGTTTGTTCGCTTAGATATTAATACAGTTTTCAGCAATAGATAGTTTTATTTTTTTATATATGACCCTGCCAAAATGACTACACTGCCTGATGAAATCATAAGCAGAATCCAAGAGAGGTGGTCATCATGCTCATTGCGAATGCAGACAATGCAACAATGCAGCATGGTGACCCACACCATGGCGGCCTGATTCTGCATCATTGGGCCTCCAGTATCGCACTCACCAACGAAACACGACAGCACGAACGCTGTCATTCTTCTGTGCGAGGGTAGTATCGCCCCGGTCGAGCCGGCCCGTTCGTGCTGAAATCAGCGTGGCTCTACTACCTCGAGATATAGGTTTATATGTGTAATAAACGCATATTTTAGTAGAGGAGTTAAATATTATTATACGTATTCAAAAATCTAAATCATAATAAATTGTAATGAACCGTGTTATCATCAACGGTTTTAATCGTCCACTTCGATTGATCTCACCTTAGAAAATAAGTTTGACCTATGCTTTTTCTTTATATCCATGCTTAGAGAAGAGTTATCTTTCATAAAAAAATGGTGAAAAAGAAAACAATACCGTTAAAAATCACCTGTTTATTCAAGTCATTTAAAATCGGTATGCCTTATTACAATGGACATCTATTGTTTCCTTCTAGTTTTCTATCTGTTCCACTTTTCCCCCATTGTGTATCATAGCAGTATTTCTGTTGCTAATCAGACTGACCAGCCATGTATGAATCGGTAAGTCGAGTCGCGTCAGTCACGCAAGGAGGTCGTCAAGTGAAATGGAAACACGACACGAAATCAATGTCAAATTCTGTAGCGACAGCATTTGGATGGTTAACGCTAGTTTTTTGAAGAGATGACAAGATAATATAGAAAAGGCCTTATTAATTTGGATACGGTTTTAATAATATCAATTACTAGCTGGCCCACGCAACCTCGTTTGCGTCCAAACTACCATGCCCCGTTTTAAACCCAAAAGATGGTTGATTTCTTAAGATACATTATTAGTACACCTCCACACCGTCTATAGAGCATACATTTTAAATTTCAAGTCTCTTACTTGAAAAACATAGGACTTTCATACAAACTTCCAACCCCCGTTTTAACCCCTTAGCGGTGGAGTTTCGTGAAATCCGTTCTTAGCTGATGTCTACACCCTATAAGGAACCTACCTGCTAAATTTCAAGTTTGCAAGTGTTATAGTTTCTGAGATTTCGTGATTAATAAGTGAGTGGTATTTCGCTTTTATATATAGACTAGCAAACCCGGCGAACTCCGTTTCGCCACCAGATGGCTTCGTTTTATGTAACACTTTCTCGCTTTTCTGTTGAAAATTTTCCTGAATTTTCTTTGCTATAAACCTCACGGAGCCCGAGACTATTCCAACGAATGCAGAACCGTGGAAATCGGTTCGTGCGTTCTGGAGTTATAGCGTCAGGAAGGAAAACCCGACTTATTTTTATATAGTAGAAGATTGTAGTTTGAATTTTAATCTCTGTTTAGATGACATGTAACATGCCACTGGGCTAGTTCCAGCGCGAGCGTTGCCGCACGTCCCGATTTTGGCGAGGCGTCCCGCTTTTTGAATGAAAATTATAATGTCCCGCTTTTTGGTGATAACTGGCAAGACGTCCAAATTGAAGTTAGTTAGTTAGCCGTAGTGCTTTATCGTCCATAAAATTCGCAGGCAATTGATGAATTAGGGATGATGCAGCATGTAATAGAGAAACAAAAATATTGCGAATGAGCTTTTTTTTAGGTCACTCATACTCATGTGTCGTAATTTGAGATTAGATACGTTTTCTTTACTCTTTGTCCCGCTTTCGACGAAAGAATCCCGCTTTTTTCACAAAAAATCCCGATTGGACTAAAAAAAACTGGCAAAGCTGGCTAGTTCACTAGTTGACAAAAAGAGAAAAATCTTCTAACAATACTGATGACACCATGCTTCTTTTCTTTTGTTCAATTATGATTCAAAGCTTTAATATAATAATAATCTTTATTAGCAATCCAGTTTATACATAATTTTGTGTCGGTGCTAGCCGCACTAGGCTCAGCCTGTATCGCGGCTAGCTATTGTACGATTTACAAATTGGACTGGGACATAAACTAATAATACTAGTTTAAACAAAGTTTGATACAATTAGGTATAAGGGTAAAAGGTTATTATGTTTATAGTAATTGTGTTGTGTGAATAGTGCGTGATGTTGTGTGTTGAGTGTGTATGTGGCGTGTGACCGCTTAATAATAATATGTATATTTAAGAAAATAAACAAATTATTTTTATTTATTTTATCCTAAATATAAATCTAAGACTTACTACAGTTGTCATAATATGCAAATAATTGACTATCAACCATCAACTCATTCATTTTATACCTATCATTCTAATAAAAAATCTCTAAACGAATTTAAATTCGCTGTTATAGAAGTTTATAAAACTGTGCTTTTAAACACAATAATATTCTAGAGTCATTTTTTGCCTATTTAATTTAGCTAATATATTTTTAGAAATTATATTGGATTTCTTTCGTTTTCGCAGTTATACAATAATTAATGACATATTAATAAATAGCATCTATAACCTACAAAAACAGATTCGAATAGTAGCTTTCTACAAAGAATGAGCTTCTGCCTATTGTCTGTAGAAAAAAAGGCAATAAATTATACCGTATTGGAGGAAAAGTGAAAAGAATGGCTGACAAATAAGGTTCGGCGGAGCGTGGTTGGAGACATACATTGCCATAAAATATGAGCAGAAGGTCTGCCTACAAAGACTATAGACTTGAAGGAAAATATAACTTTAATATAAAAGAAAACCTATAAAATAGTGTTTTTCATAGATGCTCATCTAAAATTAAACCATCAACGCTCTGAACAGAGAGTTATATCAAGTCATTTTATTTATAACTAGCTGAACCCCGCAGTGTTACCCGCGGTTATTGTCGTACCGCGGGGAAAGCCGCAGGGCGAATCTAGTCTAAAAAAGTAGCCTAAGTTACTCCTATCTGCCAGTGAAAGTCCCGTCAAAATCGATCCATCCTTTCTAGAGATTACCCGGAACAAACAAACAGACAGACAAAAACGGTAAAAAATGCTATTTTGGTATATGTATCGTGTATTATACATACATATGCATTTAATAAAAAGCAGTTACTTTAATATTACAAACAGACACTCCAATTTTATCTATTTGTATAGATGTATAGAGAAGCAATGATGCAGAAGCATCTCATTAAGCCATCATAGTGTGGGTCATTATGCTGCATTGTTGCAGTGACTGACTGTGTCTGCATTCGAAATGAGTATGGTGACCACTACTTTTGAGTTCTGCTCATGCTTTCTATCTGGCATAGTAGTGTCACTTTGGCAGGTTCATATATAATAATAACATTTTAACAAATAATAAACCGACTTCAAAGTTCAACTCGATTTCTCTTGGATGCCATCATCAGATCGTGTCTTTATCATGGTACCGCCGTTGGGATATCTCCTTTCCATTAAAAAAAGAATTATCAAAATCGGTTCATAAACGACGAAGGTATCCGCGAACACTCATAAAAATTCGATTCGGTCGAATTGAGAACCTCCTATTTTTTAATCGACTTCCAAAAGGAGGAGGTTCTCAATTTGATTGGTTTTTTTTTTAAGTCGGTTAAAAAAGAGGTCTATGTCCAGCATGGACTGTTATAGTGATGTGATCTCATGTAATACCCAGTTCTAGTGATGCTATTTACCATGAGTATTAATCCAATAAAAATCTAATTAAAATTCATTTTTGTTAACTAAAGGGACTTAATAAAAACAGTTTCGTCTTGTTCTAGTTTCTTTGTAAAAGTTGACAGTTTTCGTGATATCACCGCATCGACCACAGTAACGAGCAATAGAATCATCGCGTTCAAATCGCCGTATAATACCAACAATTGTGTGACGATCGCGCAACCTCTGTTTACCGTCATTATACCATTGACAAGTGGTATGCAAGTTAATTGATTGTGACTAATGTTGTATTTATCTTCATCAAATTTGCAAGCAGTTGATACGGTTCATTCTTAAATTTTCTTTTTCTTTTCATGGAGTGATGATTTACGCAGGACGGCTGGCAGAAGCTGGATGCGAGAAGCCGAGGATCGAACTAAGTGGCGTGCAATTGGAGAGGCCTATGTCCAGCAGTGGACTGCGATAGGCTGATGATGATGATGTTCTTAAATTTTCAATTGAAAGAGTCTTCTAAATACTGTGTATTAAAGTTGATTTCAGTATAATGTGTGAAAGATTTTATAAAAATAAATAAATAAATATTTTTCGGACATCTAACACACAACGCCATCTAGTCCCAAGCTAAGCAGAGCTTGTGTTATGGGTACTAGACAACTGATACATATATACTTTAAAATGTGTATCAACTTGCATTAATTTTTAAGCGGTCGCCTTCTACTGCGCCAAGTTTAGTGGGTTCAAATTTTAAATCCCACATGGAACAACACTTTGTGTGATCCACAAATTGCGATTTTGAAAATTCTTTTACCACTAGAAGGCTACATTATTTGTGAGTGACATAGGTTTATAATAACCCGAAAAGTGGAAAGACTTTTTTGTGGTAGCCGGATTTGCAAAGTCCGAGAAAAAAATGTTTACCGCCCAACGAAGTGGGCACGAGTCTAGTTTAATAATAAGCAAATTACGATAGCTTGCGTAGGCTGAAAAGTCGTAATATTTTACGCAATGATTGATTGTCCAATTGTTAAAAACATACTTCTGGGTTCAGAGGTTCCATATTTACTCAATATAACGATGAAACTTCTTAAATTGGACAGTTTGACAGCTGCAAATGTTATTTACGGCACGTTAAGTATGTTACAATAATTACATCACCATTAAAGCTTCCAAAAGAAATGTTGCGAGTTGAACTGCGGTAGTGTACAACGGGAGCCGTGTATGTTGCAAAATATTTAAAGGAGAGTAGGTTTTTAAAGCTTATTTTGATATCAACTATTCATCAGGTATATTTCATTGTCCATTATTAAACTGGCGAAACCCACAGAAAGGGCGAAATGTATGCGTAAGTTTGTCAGAACTTAAGTACGCCCGTAATAACTTTTATTTTAATGAGTATAGGTACTTGCAACGTAAAATACTGCCGATACTATTATTAACTCCTTCAAACACGTTCACTTGTGTTACAAATATTATCATTTAAATAGTGCAATTAGAGAAATTGTCACTCCCAGCAACGTGAGCGCAAATCCAGCATTTTAACTATTACTTTGCCGTCGCTTACTTTTCATTGGTCGCTGAATCAAAGTTTAATATTAGAAGCTTATAAAATATCTGCACAGATTTTTTTTTATGTATGGTCCTTTCAAAATGTCTCTACTCTGCCTGATGGAAAGTAAAAGCAAAATCCAAGAGCGGTGGTCACCATAATCATTGCGAATGCAGACAATGCAACAATGCAGCATGGTGACCCACACCATGGCGGCCTAGTGATGCTTCTGCATCATAGGGCCTCCGGTTTCGCACTCACCAACGAAACACGACAGCATGAACGCTGTCATATTAGATTGATTTTCTGTGCTGGGGTAATACTGCCCCGGTCGAGCTGTGGCCGAGGCCGTGCTGAATTCAACATGGCTCTACTATCTTTGGAAATATCTATATCTACATAAGTGATAGATTTAATACACGATCGCATTTGAGACTATGTCAAAGGTTGTAAACTTTCACTGGAACTTATTAGCGGTCCGTGACATATCCATTAAAATATTATAGCCGGGTTCACTTTCCATTTTGAAGGGAAAGTGTTTAGTCACGGTGAGTGTCGCTAAAGCCATGATATTAAATGACCATAATTATGCTTTGTAATGCTTATGAGGTGTAAGAATACTCTTTATGCAACGTTGAATGGGGACTTAACTAAACCTTTTGTTAACCTAAATGGGAAATAAAGATAAATCAAACTATGAAAAGGGTCTAATGAGACTTTTTGCCGAAAAAACCCGCTTGTTTTACTGTGTACCCCTGGCTACAGTAAAACGAGCGGTGATTTGACGTGGAAGAAATTTCTATGTGTCACATTTCACCCTGTACCTAAGGAGATGAACTTTCAAAACCTGGTACATCAAAAATAGCGAAGCGAAGGAGAATGCGCAAAATTTTATAATAGTGCATTACAAGTGGATTAGGTCTGCTGAGGATACCACAAAAAAAACGTGCTACTTACTCTACGGTGCGGATATAAGTCATTTGGCCAAAACGCGGATTGAATACGATACGCTGAAACCATTGATTTAACAAGAAAAGGTACCTACATAAATTGTAGGAAAATTTCTCTAGTTTAAATTATCGTAAAATGAGCCGGAACGAAGTTATTCTCAAAAAACTGTTTTTAAGCGCTATTTTTGCAATATGGCGGCGCTCGCGGCAAAGAAACGCGGTGGCAAAGTAAAATTTCGAAAATGCACGTGAAATCTATAATATCAGCAATTTTCAAAACTCTGTTAAACTTTCCAGGTAACCCTCTTTTTGAGCACCAAATGACTGTACCAAACAGTTGGTACCTACTTGAAAATACTAACAAACTAAAATTCAAAATTTGAAAAACCCCCTACTCAAGCACTTAATCGAGTAATCATACGCCAATGATATGTTTGCAGACATTCGGTTATTCTTCCCCACTTTCACCCCCATAACTTTTAAACGACTCAACCGATTTTCATGAAACATGTCTAAGAACACTCGCACGTAAATCACCTTTCATACAAAAAAAAACTAAATTGAAATCGCTTCATCCGTTCGCGAGCTACGGTGCCACAGACAGACAGAGAGACAGACACGTCAAACTTATAACACCCCTCCTTTTGCGTCGGGGGTTAAAAAGGTATTCAATATTGATTCAAAGTTTAGAGTTAAAGAACCTCTACACATCTGTATCTAGCCTAAAATTATGTCATTCTTGGAAAATCAAGTCTTATGCCAAGTGGGTCTATCAGTCCTTTAGTCATGCAACTGTGTCCCACTTGGCAAACCATAATCAGTATCATCTGTCGTCCGTGACGTCCTTTCTTAATGTGGATAACATCCATTGTCCCTTCTCGCTATAAACTGCTACCAAATATGGACGACATCGTGTTACGGATTCTTGGCGTATCCACGAAGCATAACAAATTGTGTAAGTAATCTCTAAGGTCTTGTTATTGCCGCTGAGAATAGTAAGTGAAAATATGAGTAATTGCATAATTCGATTATAAAAGGTATTCCTAAGTCATCTCAGAAACCCATGGTCCTTAAAAGGTTTATCTTTTAATTTGACCTTTTGGCTACACTTACCTACTTAACGTTCAAGTTGTAGTCTAGGTATCAAACTGACTAAAATAAACTGGCTTTACGGAGCCTAATCATGCAGAAGCATCTCACTAGGCCACCATAGCGTGGGTCACCATGCTGCATTGTATGTTTTCGCAATGACTGCCTCTGTGGCGCAGTGGTAGCGTATGCGACTGCTGTGCTTGAGGTTCGGGTTCGATTCCCGGGTCAAATGTTTGTATGATCTGCAAATATTTGTATCGGAGTTTGGGTGTTTTCTATGTATAATAAGTATGTATTTACAAAAAAAAGTATATATCTATTTATATCAGTTGTCTAGTACCCATAACACAAGCTCTGCTTAGCTTGGGACTAGCTGTCGTTGTGTGTTAGATGTCCGAAATATTTATTTATTTATTTATCATATTTGACCTTTTAGCTACGCTTACTTACAAGCCTATCAATTAATGGGATCAGCGTTAAAGTTGCAGTCTGAGTATCAAACTGACTAAAATAAACGGTCTTCACGGAGCTCAATGATGCAAAATCGTCTCAATACGCCAGCATGGTGTGGGTCACCATGCTGCATTGTTGCATTGTCTGCATTCGCAATGAGTATGATGACAACTACTTTTGGAGTTTGTTCATGCTTTCCATCAGGCAGAGTGGAGTCACTTTGGCAGGTTCATATAAGAAAAACAAAATATGATGACAGCTACAATTCCCAAGAAGTCATGCATTCTGTCACATAGCTAAAATTTAAACATCAAATGCCACATTATATATCCCAAACTTGACTTATAGCAAAATAATTGTCGGCTGTTCTTCTAAATATAAGCCTAATCACTTTTTCACCGAAAATTCACACACTTGTATAATTACAAACACAGAAACGATTAAACTTATAATGTTCACCGCAATGAACTTAACATGACTGACGATGATAATGTTGGCTGCGTCACTCTCTAGGCTATCTACTACTATTACGGTCATTAGATCACCGGGGGAACAGACTGTAATGATATGTAATGATAGACGCTTAATGGAAGTTGCGTAAACGCATTCTCTGCTTGAAGATACGTCATGACTGCTTTTTGCTTTTTTGCTTCCAATTTTTTACAAGCTTTTTATTAACTTGCAATGTACATATTATTATGTATGCTTGTATGTTCGGGTGGAATCTTGCAACTCAAGTTTGAAGCAGATATCTTCAACCGATTTTGCTGAAATTTTTCAAGCATATGTATACAGCATGACAATACAATATTATAATGCCATGGAGCTGATCTGATGCTGGAGCTGGAAGGTGGCCATAGGAACTCTGTAAAGAAACGTCGCAACATCATCGAGTTTGGACTCGTTTGATTCGCCCCGAGGCATTCCAGTAAAAACTTGTTTTTAAAAAGCTTTTTAATTTACTTTAGTTTGGTAAATTTTCTAAAACTCAATCTTAGCTAGATCGATTTAGCGCCCACGATACCCCCTGCATAATGAATTTCATGAAAATCGGTGAAACCGTTTCCCAGATTCAGATTATACGAGTATATTGCTCGTTTTTAAGGTTTAGATAGATATAGCCTAATAATGAAGAATTAAACGAGCAGTTACGAGGAAATAATCTTTTTAAAAATTACGAATATAATTTGTTGTTTAAAACGGGCAGTGTGCTTTAATAAAATAACTTTCCACCGTGGGAGAGCCACGCTTCGCCATGAATGGGCCGGCTCGACCGGAGTGATACCACGGCCTCACAGAAAACCGGTGTGAAATAGTGCTTGCGCTGTGTTTCACCGAGTGAGTGAGGATACCGGAGGCCCATACCCTACCCCTCCCCCTATCTCCACCAGCCCCTCCCCTCTCCTTGTCTCCCCCACCCCCTCCCCCTATCTCCCCCCCCATCCCCCAAAGGCCGGCAACGCACTTGTGACGCTTCTGGTGTTGCAGGTGTCCATGGGCGGCAGTAATCGCTTACCATCAGGCGATACGTCTGCTCGTTTGCCCACCTATTACATAAAAAAAAAAAAAACTTATTTTTCTTTTAATAATGATTGTTTTTACGGGAATTAAACGCGATCACTTATTTAAGGCTGACTCAGTCTGTGACCACAGCCAGTGTAACCTGGCCGAAACATCAGGCAAACCAGAGGTATGTATTACCTTTAAATAAGTGATCGTGTTAATACCCGTAAAAACAATAATTATTATATCATGGAACGCGAAAGTTTAAAAGTTACTTTGCTTTTATTTTTAAAGGAAGTTATTTTCGAGAATAAGAAAAATGTTTTTAATGTAATGTGGCTTATGTTATGTTAGGGCCTAGATCTCTACATCCTATACAGAAGGGACGTCTGTCATATGTTAGCTATGGTCAACAAAATGGAAGAGTCCAGACTCATCACTGCAGTGTAATATAAAACTCTAATAAATGACCTAGAAAAGAAACACGCAATAGATAGCCGATCATTCAAAAACTATTATTCTATCGGTATTCTAACCGAAATAAAATGGTTGCTGGTCATCTCTACTATACCTAGACCTACCTATCTACTTTTCTTCATAGGGGGTGACCAAAGGGTAAATAGTATCTCGGGATATAAATATGACATCCAGATATGTATAGCCCTAATAGGAGGGGTGCCAGCAGTACCTAAGAACAGGGCGTAAACGTTGGATGGACGCAAGAAAGCCCAGTAATACAAAAATTGATTTCAATGAGGTATCCTTACGGAATCACCGGGCTCATAAAATGCTAGTTACGGTACTACATGCACACCTATGAACGATATAAAGAAAGTAATTTATTGGCTGAAAGCTAAGTTCCTGATCATTTGAGTAGGTAATGTACTCATTGTGTTTTTTTTTTTTGTATGGCCCGCCAAAATGACTCTACTCTGCCTGATGGAAAGCATAAGCAGAATCCAAGAGTGGCGGTCACCATACTCACTGCGAATGCAGACAAGTATGGCGACCCACACCATGGCGGCCTAGTGATGCTGCTGCATCTTTTAGTCTAGTCAACAAGTATGGAACTTGTTGACTAGACTATTTGGGCCTCCGGTCTCGCACTCACCAACGAAACACGCTTTTACTTTCATTTCTCCACAATAAAAGTACAATAACTCATACTAATAAAATAAATCAAGTAATACATAGGCGCCAGTTGCACTCGGTGATTAGAAACAATCACCGAGGGT
Source organism: Diaphora mendica (assembly GCA_949125395.1). Lineage (NCBI taxonomy): Eukaryota > Metazoa > Arthropoda > Insecta > Lepidoptera > Erebidae > Diaphora > Diaphora mendica. The sequence continues at coordinate 3,127,785 of OX421331.1, read as the reverse complement.
AAGCAACGACGGCACGGTCAGTACTTGGATGCGTGACCGTTAGTGGCATGTTACCATGAGCGTCTCCGTGATTCGGAGGTCACGTTAAGCAGTCGGTCCTTCACGACTGTTATCATATGATAACAGTCGTGAAGGTTAGTTGGAGGCCTTTGGGCAGCTTAAAAAACAAACGGCAAGAAAACGTAGCCACAGCGTTGTCTTGCCAGTCCCCAACCCGCACTCCGCCAGCGTGGGGATGTATGGCCTTAACCCTCTCCTGAGAGGAGACCCGAGCCCAGCAGTGCGACGTTATGGGTTGTTGATGATGATACATAGTTAGCTAGTTTAAACGAGCTACAAAATCCAATTTTGAATAGATAGGTAATTAAGATAATACCTATATTTATTTCACCTCTTTATACTACGATATAGAAACGTGTAAAATGTCTAATTTTGCCGACTATAATTTTGTTCCATACTGCGTACTAATGATAGGGGCAAGTTCTCAAACGGGCGGATACCTACCTGTCTACACGCGCAGTACCAGCTGCCTGGTTAGCAGTCAGGATCGCTAAATACTAGACTAATATGCCGACAGTAGATAACAGCTAGGCCGTATGAATTGTAATTGCAATTTGTAGTTGTATTGTTTTGTTATACATGTTGTGTTGTTACAAAAATTGTAGTTGAAAAAATAAATATCAATTTGGTCACTATCTTTAAAATCGTAAATCTCTTCATCTTTTTAATTCAAATGTTGTTTACAACACACGTGTTTTTTCGTCGGGGAAACTGAGATCCCAGAAGCTGTGGCAAAAGTTCATTAATAATTTAAAGGTGTCACTGGAATTAGTTATCTCAGTGTAACGATTTAGTTTGCCATTGGTATAACATAATTCAAGCCATGTTGTTAACTTACAAGAATTGGTGTTAAAGCTAGAAGGTTGCATCGTTTTTCTTTTTAAAATAGAAGCTTGTTACCCTACGATCATCACATCAAAAATGTTTAATGGTTCACTTCTGGAGATTGGCCTCCCCTTGGAAAGTATATTTGGGTCTACTACAGGATTTAGATACACACATCAAAAGTGTCTAGGGATCAAGCATTTTTATGCGGATTTCTTGAGATTGAGATGTCGCTTTGGCCCTGGCCTGCTCAGCCGCCAGACTTGAACCCGATTGAGCATGCATGGGATATGCTACAGAGAAGAGCTCTGCCGAATATGGAGGGTATCCAGTCGCAAGAAGACCTTTTTTTGTTGTTGCAACGAACATGGGCGGCCATTCCACAGCGTGATTTGGATGAACTCATTTTGAGTATGCCAAACCGATTCTTGTGTTGTTAGTGTTCGCGGTAGAAACACGGATTATTAATTGTTTAAGTTACTTAATAAAATTTTAAAGAAAACTGTTATTTCAGTCTTTTTTTCGAACTTTAATGTTAGTGGTTCAAATGTCAAAAATCCCTTTATTAGGAAAATGGCAAATTTTTTAATTAATGCAAAGGTGACTTGGTTTATCGTTACTGTGACAAACGAAAACACTTTATTTGATGAATCCTTAAAGAAAATTTTAATTAATATCAATCAGGAGAAAAGTTATTGCAAAAACATATGTTGATCCCTAGACACATATGTTGATCCCTAGACACTTTTGATGTGTGTATATAAATTTAGGTTTGTAGTGCTGTAGTGTTATGTATTTGTTACTTTAGTCCGGCCTTCCGACACCCACGAGATGAATTGGGGCGGTGGCACTCCGTATTCTCCCTTTTTCAATAGGATAAATGAATGTATCGTAAATAAATACCGACGTCTCCTTCATTAAAAGGAATATTACAAAACATCCCGGAAAATATAATTATTACAGCTTTTCATTTCTATTACAAATTTTAATCAAATAAACATTGAAATATATTGCTCAGTTGAATAGTCAATAAAAACTTTTTATAAAAAAAAACCGACTTCCAAAAAACCATCCGACGAAAACTCCCTGCCAAAAACACTAAAAAGCGTAAAATAAACTGGCTCTTCATAAATTGCTATGTGCCAATTCTTGTCTATACCTAATTCTTTATTTATTTAAATAGTAGTATTATTGTGTATGCTAGGTACCTAAAATCTGTTTGAAGTCGGCGCCAAGCCAAAATGTAATAGGAGGTACCGCACACCGCAAAGCAAAATACATTAAGGGGTTAGTCATCATAGCGCCTGTGACATCAGCTCACCTAAATAACTTAAAAGTATACAACTAAAGGTCTATAGATACGTATGAAATTGAAAGAATTATCCTCCAACTCTTAACCGTTGAGGAGTTGTACCTTCCATCATCAGCTTACCTAAATAACTTGAAAGAATACTACTGAAGGTAACATACATACATATGACATTTAAAGATTTATCCTCCAACTTCTAACCGTTAAGGAGTTTAACCTTTCATCATCACCTCATCATCATTAAATGATGACTACCAGACGCAAATACCGGCGTAGCTTCAGAAAATATACGAAAAACATAGTACGTGCCTGAAAAAAATGAGGGTTACCCTCGATTTCTCTGGGATGCCATCATCAGATCCTAGTTTCCTTATCATGGTACCAACGTCGGGACATCTACTTTCCATTAAAAAAAGAATCATCAAAATCGGTTCATAAACGACTAAGTTATCCCCGAACACAGATAAAAAAAAATAAAAAATATATATACGGTCGAATTGAGAAACCTCCTCCTTTTTTTTTTGAAGTCGGTTAAAAACAGTGACGTCACAAGTTTGTATTTAAAACATTTTTTATATAAAGTAATCGTTTTGACAGCTGATTAAAAGTAGCTAATTTGACTAAGGTGTCATCTACCCTATTCCCAAACGTGTATATGTTACCTTAATTTTTAAAAGTGAAAGTCATCTATATTTTTTTTTTTTTTTATATTTTTGCTGCCAAAATGACTCTGCCCTGCCTGATGGAAAGCACAAGCAGAATCCAAGAGTGGTGGTCACCATCCTCAATGTGAACAAGGACAGTGCAGCATGGCGACCGGCACTATGGCGGCCTAGTGAGATGCTTTTTCACGCCCCGCTTAAAGGACCCGGGATCATAGTTGGACGGAAACACGTGCGCTGGTAGTGAGTTCCAGGAGATGAGTGCGAGAGCGTATGTCTTAGCGGCACAAATGGGTAAACTGATAGACAATATATCAAATTACCAATAGACATAGTCTACGCAAAAAAATATCATTTTGGACTGCACGGTTGGCCTAGTAGTTTAAGCGGTTTCGGAGGTTGGGGCGGCTGTTCTTCGGATCCGTTCGAAGAACACCGCCCCCGGGCCAGACGGGGTTCCAGCCCGAGTGATGGCCCGAGCCCTCGACCATATGTCGGACCGCCTCAGGGAAGTGTTGGACGCTAGCCTGGCGTCCGGACGCTTCCCTGAGTGCTGGAAATGCGGGAAGCTGGTCCTGTTGAGGAAGCCGGGACGGCCTGCCGATTCGGTCGCGGCCTATAGGCCCATCGTGTTGCTGGACGAGGCGGGTAAACTTTTTGAGAGGATACTCTCTGCCCGCATCGTCCGGCACCTTTGTGAGGTGGGGCCCGACCTGTCGGACGCCCAATTCGGATTCCGAGAGGGGCGTTCGACGGTCGATGCCGTGATGCGCCTTAGGGCCGTGACCGAAGAGGCAGTGAGCTGTGGCGGCGTGGTGTTGGCGGTGTCCTTGGACATCGCCAACGCCTTCAATAGTCTGCCATTTAGCTGCATCAGGGAAGCACTCCACTACCACGGGGTGCCAGAGTACCTGAGGCGGCTAGTGGCAGACTATTTAGAGGAGCTTACCGTCGTGTACGAGGACCGAGAGGGCGTCTTGAGACGGCGACCCATGTCGTGCGGCGTTCCGCAGGGGTCTGTCCTTGGACCACTCCTGTGGAACGTGGGGTACGACTGGGTCCTGAGAGGTCGTCTCCCCCCCGGGCTGGGCGTAATTTGTTACGCCGATGACACGTTGGTCACAGCCCGGGGGGCGAACTTCCAAGAGGCGGCGTGCCTGGCCACCAGGGGTGTTTCTCTGGTGGTTGGGCGCATCGAGGCGCTGGGATTACGGGTGGCCCTGGACAAGACGGAGGCCCTATTGTTCCATGGGCCCCGTCGTGGTCCACCCGCCGGCGCCTCCATAGAGGTCAACTCGGTCCTCGTACCGGTTCGGGCCCAGATGAGGTATCTGGGCCTGGTCCTCGACGGTAGGTGGCTCTTCGACGAGCACTTCCGACAGCTTGGTCCCAGGCTGGTCGACGCTGCCTCCGCCCTTGGGCGACTTTTGCCCAATTTGGGTGGAGCCAGCGTCGCAACGAGACTCCTCTACACGGGGGTTGTCCGGTCGATGGCGCTGTATGGCGCACAGGTGTGGGTGGCGGCTCTGACTGCCCTAAATAAGGCTCGCCTCTGGCGGCCTCAGAGGGTATTGGCGGTCAGAGCCATACGCGGATACCGCACGGTGTCGACCGAGGCGGCGTGCGCCTTGGCCGGGACCCCCCCGTGGGATTTGGAGGCGGAAGTGCTCGCCGAAGTTTATCGACGGGTGGCTGAATATCGGGCGGAGTATGGCTATCGCCCTCCGCCCGAAGAGGTACGCGACTGGCGTGAAGCCGCCCGTCGAGCCACGATGGCTAGATGGTCGTTCCGGCTGGAGACTCCACGCGCTGGCTTTGCCGCCGTGGAGGCTCTCCAGCCGATCATCCTCGAGTGGGCAGGGCGGCAGCACGGGACCCTTTCCTTCCGACTGACGCAGGTCCTTTCCGGGCACGGTTGCTTCGGGAAGTACCTGCACTCGGTCGCTAGGAGGGAATTGAGTCCCGCCTGCCACCACTGCGACTGCAGTGAGGACTCGGCCCAGCATACGCTGGCGATTTGCCCCGCTTGGGCGTCGCAGCGCCGGGCTCTCACTGCAGTCATCGGAGGAGATCTCTCGCTACCGGCCATCATACGCTCCATGGCCGGTAGCGACAGCAGTTTTACCGCGGTCGCAACCTTCTGCCGTAGAAGACGTAATCTCGCAGAAGGAGGCGGCGGAGAAGGCCCGGGAGGATGATATCCACTCGGACCCAATCCGCCGCCGGCGAACTGGGCGGCGGAGGCGCGCCTATCAGCGCCTCATGCCGCCCTGAGTGTGGCTGCGGATGGTCGGGACGGGCTTTCCCCTCCATCCGCTCTAGTGGCCACCCGCGAGGGGGCGACGTACGCGTGTGCCGTACGTCGCCTAAATTGAGAGTCATACCAGCAGACGGTGCCCGCTTCAGTGCGGGCAAGCGCTGGGAGGGGTCCGGACGTGTTAATAACTGCAGTTCCCGGATTCCTCCCTTCACAGGCGCAGAGTGGCACACCGTGTGGTTTTAGTCGGTTCGAGTCCGACACACCGCCCCGCCGCAAGCCCAGGTGGGGTGACGGTCCGAGGGGATTTCCACACGATAAAAAAAAAAAAAAAAAAAAAAAAGTGGTTTAAGCGGTTGCCACGCCGCTTTCTACTATACCAAGTGTTGTGGGTTCAAATACCACATGGGACGACACTTTGTGTATGATCCACAAATTGTTGTTCTGAGTCTGGGTTTTCTTTGTGTCCGTTTCATGTGTGTTTGTAAATTCCCCCGCGACACGGGATGTATATTCCTAATGCAGGAGTTATCTTTTTAAAAGATACAAGTAAAATTTTAACAAAAACCGACTTCAAGGTTCAACTCGATTTCTCTTGGATGCCATCATCAGATCTTACTATCCTTATCATGGTACCACCGTTGGGATATCTCCTTTTCTTTAAAAATAGTTTCGGTTCATAAACGACGAAGTTATCCGCGAAAACATTAAATTTAACTCAAAATTTTTACAAAAAAAACCGACTTCAACAACGACCAAATTGAATTGAGTTATTCGTCAATTTGTCGCGCACATACATAATGCAAATTGAAGATTTATATGATTTTGTCATGAATGACATGTCAGAACTGGACCAAACTAAAAAAAAAACCGACTTCCAAAAACATCCAACGAAAACTCTCTGTCAAAAAACACTTAAAAGCGTAAAATAAACTGATTGTTCAGAAATTGCCTATACCTAATTCTTGATTCATTTAAATAGTAGTATTATAATGGGTGCTAGGTACCTAAAATCTGTTTGAAGTCGGTGCCAAGTGACTATCGCTTAGACTTTTGTAATTGTTCGTTTGTATTCTTTTTGGCTTAGCACCGACTTCAAACAGATTATAGGTACCTAGCACCCATTATAATACTACTATTTAAATGAATCAAGAATTAGGTATGGGCAATTTATGAAGAATCAGTTTATTTTACGCTTTTAAGTGTTTATTGACAGAGAGTTTTCGTTGGATGTTTTTGGAAGTCTGTTTTTTTTTTTATAAAAAGTTTTTATTTTACAGTTTTTAGTGCAAACAATCGTAGGTAAGTAGTAAGTTGAATTATTTCATCAAATTTCATCATCAAGAATACAAATTAAGGTACGTGTAATATTAAAATCATCCTCTAATCCCTAACTTTTGAAGAGTTTAATCTTCTATCATCAGCTCACCTAAATAGCTTGAAAGTATACGACTGAAGGTCTTTAGATACGTATTAAATTGAAAGAATTATTCTCCAACTCCTAACCGTTGAGGAGTTGTACCTTCCACCTTCCATCATCAGCTTACCTAAATAATTTGTAAGAATACGACTAAAGGTAACTTATATACATATGATATTTAAAGATTTATCCTCCAACTCCTAACCGTTAAGGAGTGGTACCTTACATCATCAGCTCATCATCATAAAATGATGACTACCAGACGCAAATACCGGTGTAACTTCAGAAAATATACGAAAAACATAGTATGTGCCTATAAAAAATGAGGGTTTCCCTCGATTTCCCTGGGATCCCATCATCAGATCCTGATATGCTGACAATGGGACCACCACGGAAGCATACCCTGTCGAATACAAAAAAAAAATTCAAAATCGGTCCACAACTGACGGAGTAATCAGGTAACATACATAAAAAAAAAAAAAAAAAAAAAAAATACATACAGTGGAACATAGAACCTCCTCCTTTTTGGAAGTCGGTTAAAAATGGGACCACATGGGAAGCACCAGCTTTCAAATAAAAAAAGAATCATCAAAAAAAAAACTTCGTTTAAAAAAACCGACTTCAAAAACTGAAAAGTATAAAATAACTTAATTTGTATGTGCTACCTATTCATAGGTTTGAATTCGGCGCCAAGCCAAATGTAATAGTAGGTACCACACTCGCTATATTTCGAGACGAACGTCAGCGACGTCACCGACGCTTCGGTTGTTTTGTACTACGCGAAGAGCAGCTATCCCGCTCAAGGTCACGCGCGGCGAGTCCTACTATTACATTTTGGCTCGGCACCGACTTCAAACCTATGAATAGGTAGCACATACAAATTAAGCTTTTTACAAATACGCAACAATAGCTCGTAACATAGTCCCTTTCTCCATTTGACGACATTATTTCATACATAAGAATGCTAGCAATGATTGCTAAATTTCTCAGTATTTACAGGTTTACGGTACATGTGAATTTGACGAAGTTTTGTAAATGCTGTTTGTCTAATTACACCATTCGTCAAATCGTTGCAAGTTTTAAGTATTGGGAATGTGGGACGATTCTATCTCATCCCAAGGACATTTAGGAAACATGTAATAACAGTAGTAACAACACATGTTTCTTTATATATTTTAATTGTGTATTGATTACCTATTTTCACCTTCAATATTTTGTAAGCGGAAAGCATATTTCAACATTATTTTTGTAGTTTCATAGTCCAAAGTAGGATTTTTTATAGTTTTGTCATGTTCGTCTATCGGTTCGGGATTTGGTAGAGAGACTGTTAGTAATTTTGACAGTAAATATCATTATCCATACCGTTGTCTATATATATAAAAGAGTAAGGTGACTGACTGACTGACATACCCAGAAATCAACGCACAGCCCAAACCGCTGAAGCCCGTAGAATTGCCAGCCTCAAGTGGCAGTGGGCGGGGCATATTGCTCGCAGACAGGATGGCCGTTGGGGCCAAAGAGTTCTAGAGTGGCGGCCACGCACTGGAAAACGTAGCGTGGGTAGGCCCCCTACAAGATGGTCAGACGACCTGGTGAGGGTCGCAGGAAACCGCTGGATGCAAGCAGCACAGGACCGATTGTTTTGGGGAGCCTTGGGGGAGGCCTATGTCCAGCAGTGGACGTCTTTCGGCTGAAATGATGATGATGATGATGATCTATATATATAAAAGAGTAAGGTGACTGACTGACTGACAGACTGACTGACTTACCCAGAGATCAACGCACAGCCCAAACCGCTGAAGCTAGAATCCTGAAATTTTGCATGTAGGTTCTTTATATAACGTAAGTGAGCACTAAGAAAGGAATTTTTGAAATTCCACCCCTAAGGGGGTGAAATAGGGGTTGAAAGTTTGTATGGAAGTCCGTCATTTTTTAAGTTAGAAACATAAAACTTTACTTTTGAGCTACTGATTAAAAATGAGTAAACACGTATTTAAGCGTTTCTAAATATTCTACCCCTAAGGGGTGAAATAGGGGTTGTTATTTCGTATATAGGTCAGTCTGGATGTCCGTAATTTTTGAAGTTAGAAACATGAAACTTTATTTTTTGGCTGCTGATTAAAAATGAATTGATACGTGTTTCAGCGTTTTTGAATATTCTACCCCTAAGGGGGTGACATAGGGGTTGTAAGTTTGTATGGAAGTTCGTCATTTTTTAAGTAAGAAACATGAAACTTTATTTTTGGGGTACTGATTAAAAATGAATTGATACGTGTTTCAGCGTTTCTGAATATTCTACCCCTAAGGGGGTGAAATAGGGGTCTAAAGTTTGTATGGAAGTTCGTCATTTTTTAAGTAAGAAACATGAAACTTTATTTTTGGGGTACTGATTAAAAATGAATTGATACGTGTTTCAGCGTTTCTGAATATTCTACCCCTAAGGGGGTGAAATAGGGGTCTAAAGTTTGTATGGAAGTTCGTCATTTTTTAAGTAAGAAAAATGAAACTTTATTTTTAGGCTACTGATTAAAAAAGAGTAGAAACGTATTTAAGCGTTTCTGGATATTCTACCCTTAAGCGGGTGAAATAGGGGTTGAAAGTTTGTATGGAAGTCCGTAATTTTTTAAATAAGAAATATGAAACTTTATTTTTGGGCTACTAAATAAAAATGATTAGATACGTATTTAGGAGTTTTTGGATACTATGCCCCCAAAGGGGTGAAATAGGGGTTGAAAGTTTGTAAGAAAGTCCGTCATTTTTTAAGTGAGGAACATGAAAATTTTGTTTTGGGCTACTGATTAAAAATGAGTAGATACGTATTGAAGCGTTTGTGGATATTCTACCCCTAAGGGGTGAAATAGGGGTTGTTATTTCGTATATAGGTCAGTCTGGAAGTCCGTCATTTTTGAAGTTAGAAACATGAAACTTTATTTTTTGGCTGCTGATTAAAAATGAATTGATACATGTTTCAGCGTTTCTGAATATTCTACCCTTAAGGGGGTGAAATAGGGGTTGAACGTTTGTATGGAAGCTTGTCATTTTTTAAGTAAGAAACCTGAAACTCTATTTTTGGGGTACTGATTTAAAATGAATAGATACGTATTTAAATGTTTCTTAATATTCTACCCTTAAGGGGGTGAAATAGGGGTTGAAAGTTTGTATGGAAGTTCGTCATTTTTTAAGTAAGAAACATGAAACTTTATTTTTTGGGTGCTGATTAAAAATGAATTGATACGTGTTTCAGCGTTTCTGAATATTCTACTCCTAAGGGGGTAAAATAGGGGTTGCAAGTTTGTATGGAAGTTCGTCATTTTTTAAGTGAGAAACATGAAAATTTATGTTTTGGCTGATTAAAAATGAGTAGATACATATTTAAGCGATTCTGGATATTCCACCCCTGAGGGGGTGAAATAGGGGTTTAAATTTCGTATATAGATTATTCTGGAAGTCCGTTATTCTGGAAGTCCATCATTCTTGAAGTTAGAAACATGCAACTTTATTTATGGCTACTGATTAAAAATGAATAGATAGGTACCTCGGTAGGTGTGGGTACCTCGGGCAGACTTTGCAGTTAAGTAGAAACAACTTCGAGGACGAGGTGAACAGGAGAATTCAGCCGGGTTGGGCAGCGTTTCGGAAATTCGTCGGGTCTTTTCATCGTCAATCCCACAGTGCCTAAATACGAAAGTCTTCAATCAATGTCTACCTGTCATGACATACGGTGCCGAAACGTGGACACTTACGACACGGCTGGTCCACAAGTTCAAAGTCGCTTAGCGTGCTATGGAGAGGGCTATAATAATAATAATGATTTATTTTTCTCATCACAAAAGCTCAACGTTTCTCTAAGGGATCGCATCAAGAATGAGGTGATCCGGTAGAGAACCAAGGTCTTTGACATATCCCACAGGATAAGTAAGCTAAAGTGACAGTGGGCTGGCCATATTAGCCGCAGAACTGATAACCGTTGGGGTAAACGGGTTCGTGAGTGGTGACCGCGTCTCGGCAAACGTAGCGTAGAACGTCCACAGGCCAGGTGGAATAATGATCTGCCCAAGACGGCTGGCAGGAGCTAGATGAGAAAAGCTGAGGATAGAACCAAGTGGTGTGCAATTGGAGATGCCTATGTCCAGCAGTGGACTGCGATGATGATGATGAGATACGTATTTAAGCGTTTCTGGATATTCTATCCCTAGGCTTGACTGGAAGTCCGTCATTTTTATATTTAGTAGCCTGAAACTTTGTCTTCAGGCTTCTGATTACAAATAAATGAATACATATATCAGCATTTATGGGAATTCTATTCCTAAAGGGGTTAAAATAAGGGTCGAAAGTGTCTATGAAAGTCAATTTTAATGGACTATTGATTATAAATAAATACGTTAGATACTTACACAGTTTTAATTAAATACGTATAATCAACTTTCACGCGAGCAAAGCCGCGGGCAACAGCTAGTATATATATAAAAGAGTAAGGTGACTGACTGACTGACTGACTAACTGACATACCCAGAGATCAACGCTGAGCCCAAGCCGCTGAAGCTAGAATCCTGAAATTTTGGATGTAGGTTCTTTATATAACGTAAGTGAGCACTTAGAAAGGATTTTTTGAAATTCCACCCCTAAGGCAGTAAATCAGGGGATGAAAGTATGCGTTAGCGATGCCGCGTGTAAAAGCTTGTTGTTCTATATAAACACATTAAAGAAAAACCTTAAGTCAAACAGGGAAGATCCCGTACAATTAACTCTTCTATCTCACTAGTCGATAACTAGTTTCTGAAGATTGTAGTCGGCATCAGGGTTGCATTGGGAGAGAGAACTGTCTGAACTGTGTGGAAAAAGTGGGGGACCTGCCCCCCTAGCCAAGTTGCAAGCGTTCTTCTTTCTGCAATCGTTAACGCCTAAATTCTCGTGTGTCATTGGCTAATACTTTGTCTAAGATTAGCCCACGAGATTAGCACACGAGAATTTAGGCGTTATCGATTGCAGAAAGACGAACGCTTGCAACTTGGCTAGGGGGGCTGGTCTATTCATCTGGTGAAAGCACGACCGGGTGACCAATACTTTGGCTCAGCTTGTTTATTTAAAAAATGTGTGTAAAAATATAATGATTTAGTAAAATTCACCTACTTAGAACTTTTTACACCGAAACTTTAAAAATTAACATTTAGATGAATTTGTATCTTGTTTAAAAGTAGTAATAATTTTGCATGGTAATGTACATCATATATTTTTTTCAGATTTATCATGCTCTTATTTTAGAAGTTACAGGGGGGACACACATTTTACCACTTTGGAAGTGTCTCCGCGCAAACTATTCGGTTTAGAAAAAAATGATATTAGAAACCTCAACGTCACTTTCGAAGACCTATCGATAGATCGTATGATTTTGATGAAAAAAAAATTTTGAGTTTCAGTTCTAAGTATGGGGACCCCCAAAATTTATTGTTTTTTTTCTATTTTTGTGTGAAAATCTTAATGCGGTTCACAGAATACATCTACTCACCAAGTTTCAACATTATAGATCTTATAGTTTCGGAAAAAAGTGGCTGTGACATACATACGGACGGACAGACAGACAGACAGACAGACATGACGAATCTATAAGGGTTCCGCATTTTGCCTTTGGCACGGAACTCTAAAAATGAAAATCGGGTAAATATTTTCGGAGTTCGTAGTCAGCAACAACGTGTCACGAGAATTATATAGGTATCATAGATTTTCATATTCTTGTATACTTAAGGATAATACCCGATCTCAAAAAACAATAAAAATAAAGTAAAAAGGACATTTTTTTTAAAGACAACTTCCCCATTAGGATTATACATGTATCCTGTATTGCGGGGGACTTTACAAACACACATTAAACGGACAAAAAAGAACACCCAGACAGAACAACAATTTGTGGATCACACAAAGTGCTCACCCATGTGGGATTTGAACCCACAACACTTGGCGCACCACTTAAGTCTTAAACCACTTTTTTTTCTTTTTTTTTACATGTGTGGAAATCCCATCGGACCGTCACCCCACCAGGGTTTACGGCGGGGCGGTGTGTCGGATTCGAACCGACTACGGTGTGCCACTCTGCGCCTGTGAAGGGAGGAATCCGGGAACTGCTGATATTAACACATCCGGACCCCTCCCAGCGCTTGCCCGCACAGAAGCGGGCACCGTCACCTGATGGACTATCTAAGTAGGTGACGTACGGCACAAACTCAAACTCAAACTCAAAAATATTTTATTCATATAGGCACTTATTTTACAGGCACTTATGAATAGTCAATATTTAATATAAAAAAATCGAGTGATTCTAGTCGCCAGTTCCAAGTGCAGCCTACCCTTCATGGAGAAGAATCTGGCAAGAAACTCCATTGTTGCTCCTTTTAAAAAATAATAATACGGTTTACAATATTTTTTTCACTAAGACACTTGAATGAGAACGAAGTCGACCAAAGAAAACAAAATAAAAGGTTTGGAGTCATTGCTGCACAGCCATGAGCTAACCAATCATGCGCCGTTCTTACTGATAGCTGCAAGATTTTTACATTGTTATATTGTGACATTGTATTGTATTATATATTGTGAGGTCCACTTATGGAAAATAAAATCCAAATAGCACTTTCACTCACAGTCAAATTTAAAAAGATGTAATATGTCCAAATATAAAATAATCAATAAATGTCACAAATGTAAAATAGAGTAAGACGCATGGATCAGCCATCGAACTATTCAACCATAGTTGAGCTGCGTACTCAGGCCGCACGGCAAATCATCAGGTCAATATCAAAGAAATTAATAATTAATAATAATCATAGTCGACAAGGTGCTCATACAATAACAAGTGCGTATTTAATAAATTGGGAAACATTGTTAGATAAGTACCAAAGTACCATCATGTATTCATTTACATTATACAAGTATGTGTGTATGTTTTACTTTATAAGTTGCAACTAATACAATCAACAATTTGTATTTAAGAAAAAAAAAGAAAGATGAAAATTAAGTAGAATTGATACAAGAAAGAGATAAAATAAAGGAAAATTTAAACAAGAACAAACTAATTAAGAGAAAAAGGAAATTATTAAAGAAAATTATACAGAAAATAGTTACAAACAAAATCTTAACTTAATTAAATGTCGGAATTAGATGTCGTTAGGTTAAAGTATACAAACAATTCATACCGGAGTACCAACATGTCAAAATTTATACAATATTCAAAAAAAAAAAAAAACTCAATTTCAAGACGAAGTTAGTGTGTATATAATAACATTAATAACACCTTAAACCCATGACTCTTTGTCGTTCAGATAATCGCCAATCATATAGTAGGCTTTCCTAATAAGATGATTTTTTACAGTACGCTTGAATTTATCTATAGAAAGGTCAATTACATATGTAGGAATTTTATTATAAAGACGTATACCAAGACCTTCGAACGAGTTGTGTACCTTATGTAAACGATGATAGGTACCAACGAGTTTAGACTTATTTCTTGTATTAATATTGTGTACATCACTGTTTTTCTTATAGTCATTAATGTTTTGCCTAATAAACATAACATTTGCAAATATGTACTGTGATGCAACAGTTAAAATACCTATATCTTTAAACAACTCTCGAAGAGAGACTCTAGCACCTAAATTGTATATTGAGCGGATGGCTCGTTTTTGTAGAATAAAAATCGTTTCAATATCAGCCGCTTTGCCCCAGAGTAGTATACCATAGGACATGACGCTGTGAAAGTAGCTAAAATAAACTAGCCTAGCTGTGTCCGTATCAGTGAGCTGACGTATCTTCCATACTGCATAAGCTGCCGAACTAAGTCTACCTGCAAGGCTATCTATCTGGGCTCCCCACTGTAGTTTGCTGTCTAATGTAATTCCCAAGAATACTGTTGAGTCTACAATACTTATGATTTCACTATTTAGAGTTAGATTAGTGCCTAGCTGTTTTACATTTGGCATAGTAAATCTCACACACTTTGTTTTATTTGAGTTAAGTAGGAGATTATTTGTTGTAAACCAAATCAATACATCATTTAGTGCCCTATTCACATCGTCAAAAACTGTTTGCTTACGATCGACTTTAAAAAGAAGTGACGTATCATCAGCAAATAGAACTACATTTTTTTTTTTTTTATGTTTGGCCTGCCAAAATGACTCTACTCTGCCTGATGGAAAGCATAAGCAGAATCCACGAGTGGTGGCCACCATACTCATTGCGAATACAACAATGCAGTATGGCGACCCACACTATGGCCGCCTAGTGATGCTTCTGCATCTTTTAGTCTAGTTAACAAGTATGGAACTTGTTGACTAGACTAATTGGGCCTCCGGTCTCGCACTCACCAACGAAACACGACAGCACAAACGCTGTCATTTTACGTTGATTTTCTGTGCGAGGGTAGTACCGCCCCGGTCGAGCCGGCCCGTTCGTGCTGAAATCAGCGTAGCTCTACTACCTACCTATATCACAGATATCTTTTAAATAATATGGTAAATCATTTATATATATGAGAAAAAGTAGAGGACCCAGTATAGAGCCCTGCGGAACGCCCATAGTAACAGGTAGTCCAGAAGACCTCACACCATTAACATCTACGTGTTGAATTCCATCTTTCAAGTAGGAAACAATTAGTTCCAAAGCAATACCATTAACGCCATAATGCCTAAACACACAATGCCACACGCGTACGTCGCCCCCTCGCGGGCGGCCACTAGAGCGGATGGAAGGGAAAGCCCGTCCCGACCATCCGCGGCCACACTCAGGGCGGCATGAGGCGCTGATAGGCGCGCCTCCGCCGCCCGGTTCGCCGGCGGCAGATTGGGTCCGAGTGGATGTCATCCTCTCGGGCCTTCTCCGCCACCTCCTTCTGCGAGATGACTTCTTCGCGGTAAAACTGCTATCGCTACCGGCCATGGAGGGTATGACGGCCGGTAGCGAGAGATCTCCTCCGATGACTACAGTGAGGGCCCGACGCTGCGGCGCCCAAGCGGGGCAAACCGGGATACTTTCCGAAGCAACCGTGCCCGGAAAGGACCTGCGTCAGTCGGAAGGAAAGGGTCCCGTGCTGCCGCCCTGCCCACTCGAGGATGACCGGCTGGAGAGCCTCCACGGCGGCAAAGCCAGCACGTGGAGTCCCCAGCCGGAACGACCATCTAGCCATGGTGGCTCGACGGGCGGCTTCACGCCACTCGCGTACCTCTTCGGGCGGAGGGCGATAGCCATACTCCGCCCGATATTCAGCCACCCGTCGATAAACTTCGGCGAGCACTTCCGCCTTCAAATCCCACGGGGGTTTCCCGGCCAGTGCGCACGCCGCCTCGGTCGACACCGTGCGGTATCCACGTATGGCTCTGACCGCCAATACCCTCTGAGGCCGCCAGAGGCGCGCCTTATTTAGGACGGTCAGAGCCGCTACCCACTTCGGTGCGCCATACAGCGCCATAGACCGGACCACCCCCGTGTAGAGGTGTCGCGTTGGGACGCTGGCTCCACCCAGATTGGGCAAAAGTCGCCCAAGGGCGGAGGCAGCGACGACCAGCTTGGGTCCAAGCTGTCGGAAGTGCTCGTCGAAGAGCCACCTACCGTCGAGGATCAGGCCCAGATACCTCATCTGGGCCCGAACCGGTACGAGGACCGAGTTGACCTCTATGGAGGCGCCGGCGGGTGGACCACGACGGGGCCCATGGAACAATAGGGCCTCCGTCTTGTCCAGGGCCACCCGTAAGCCCAGCGCAGCGCCTCGATGCGCCCGACCACCAGAGAAAAAGCTTTAAACCATTAGGCCAACCATGCAGTCAAATATTCAAAAGTTAACTAAATAGCGTTACTGAAACTCATAAGGTATTAACTATCGTATAGTTTACACCGTGAAATAGGGACTCAGTGACATTCGATCTTGTGCTAACTTGTAAATATACGATGAAAAGTAAGGGTTACAACACACTGTGTCCATGAGTATGCGCGTTTAACGTCCAATTAACGCAAGTTATATTGTAAATAAGTTATTATATTTAATACGATACAACTAATGGCAATTTTATGGTATAAAGATAAACACAGTTTTATATTTTACTTACTTAAGGTCGTTTTACAGTTTAATATTTTTTTCGCGCGGTTATCTATATATCTACCTACTTATAAGCTACATTACTGTTTAAAGTACGTAAGTTTCGTCTAAATATGTTCTGTAGTTATTGCGTTAAAATGTGACAAACATCCATATATCCTCAAAAATTTTCGTGTTTATAATCACACTAATAACACACTAATATATAAAGGCGAAAGTTTGTAAGTGTCTTGTTTGTTACTTCTTCACGCAAAAACTACTGAACGGATTTGGATGAAACTTTACAGTAATATAGCTTATACATCAGAATAACACATAATCATATCTGCCGCGATAACCAACATACACGCGGGCGGAGCCGCGGGCAACAGCTAGTAATTTAATAATAGGAAGTAGGATAGGATTACTACCTAACCTACTACCTACCTACCACTCTTCACTATAGCATATCGTGGTTCTGTTAATGCAAACTGACGCGAATAATATTAAAATTATGTAGATAAATCTTTGTGTCAAAATTTGATCTCAAACGGTGCAGATTTTTTTGAGTTCATAAAATATACACAAACCAACTACATAATACCTTATTTATAATCTGAATGTCGACCGAGCTTCGGTCATCCAGGTAATTAATATAAGTATAGATAACTGAGACGTATCAAGGTTATTTACAAATGTTGAAGATAAATAGCATCTCCATACCAAAATATTGGTTAAAACTATCGAGGTACGAACGGTACCTCAATATCTTTGTTTATTCGATAGTTTAAGTCTGTACTGTCGTAAGTATCATGTCAATAAAAAAATGGTCATCGTTTAACCAATCTATGGTTTTAACTTGCGATTTTATTACCATCCAGTTAACAACACAATATTTCAAAACGTTGCGCATTTACAGGTTAGGGGTTAGAAAGACCAAGGTGTAAAATAAACGCGACATTTGTAATGTTTAATGACATGTAAACTATTTTGTAATGTACTGTAAGTGCTGTCTTTCGCAGTGACAATGAATGTTGAGATAGACGCAACGCTTGTAATATCTAGTTCAAGAAGCGACTCGAGATGAGTTCATAATTTGAGTTGTAATACGTCACATTACACAATAGTAAGCACTTTAGCACTTTTATTACTAAAATGTTTTAGTTTTTTTAACTAATTATTGTTGTAAATTAGACAAAGCTTGTAGTAACACTATATTAGTCAAATTGTCTCGTACAGATTACAGAAGTAATCGCAATACTACACTAGTTATGTTCTGAAATAATGATGCGATCTTAACAACAATAACGTTTTAAACATTCTAAATATAACAGCTTAGAAATGGGTTCTGAATTCACACGACTAAAGGAAGTGTAATAGTTTTGGCAGTCTATGTACGCTTGTATGTTCCACCGTAGTGCCTAAATTATAAACCGATTTCAATGAAAGTGGTGTCAATAGATTCGTAATATTGGTCCAGGTGACATTGGCTATATGAAGCTCTCGAGTCGGTTGCAGCGGCGAGCAGACCGCATTATCGACAGTCCCAAAGTCTTGAATTCTACTCATGTTTTCCATTAGGCTGAGTATTCATTTTTATTTATAAAAAGAATTACAATTAAATGTGCTATCTACACACACACACACTTTCTCAAAGCACAGCTAATTCTATTCTACCCATGCGCCTACTGATTTTGCAAGGTTCGGCCTTAAAAGATCGTCAGGTCACAGAAAACGGTATATTCTTGTCTCTGTCTTTTGTAACAAGAAGATACTTTATACACCTGTTGTGGGACTAAAAGCAATTAGTAATCGTGTACTGCTAAAAATTTCTAGGTAGTAGTAGAGCCACGCTGATTTCAGCACTAACGGGCCGGCTCGACCGGGGCGGTACCACCCTCGCACAGAAAATCAACGTAAAATGACAGCGTTCGTGCTGTCGTATTTCGTTGGTGAGTGCGAGACCGGAGGCCCAAATAGTCTAGTCAACAAGTTCCATACTTGTTGACTAGACTAAAAGATGCAGAAGCATCACTAGGCCGCCATGGTGTGGGTCGCCATGCTGCATTGTCTGCATTCGCAATGAGTATGGTGACCACCACTCTTGGATTATGCTTATGCTTTCCATCAGGCAGAGTAGAGTCATTATGGCGGGCCATACAAAAAAAAAAAAAAATATAAAAGATTATTATTGCAGGAATATCAAACGTACTTCGTAATTTCTTGATCATAAAAAATACAGTTAAATTATGCTTTCACTTGCAATAAAGTACCTGTAACTGTTACTAGTTGTTTTTCAGGAAGTTAACCACTTTAAAATTCACCGTTATACATATAATGAGGTAAACCAGTAAAAAAGGTTTTAGTAGTTGAGCATCAAGAATTAATGTAACCTCATTGATATCTAGTATATTCTTTCAATACTCTATTGCTGGCGATAAACCTCTCCTTAGAAAGGAGAGTTTAGCCTCTTATACCATTTATACCAATATCTACAGGACAACACGTGCCTCAGAAGTCACCGCCTCAGAGTTAGAAGACATACGCTCTCGGACTCATCGCTTCGGTTCTTCCTTCCTGTGCCGAGCGGTCAAAACCTGGCACTCACTACCAGCATACGTGTTTCCTTCCCACTATGATCCCGGGTCATTTAAGCGAGGCATGAAAAAGCATCTCACCAGGCCGCCATAGTGACTGCCTCGTTGGTCTCGCGGTTGGCGTGTGCGACTGCTGATCATGAGGTATCGGGTTCGATTCCAGGGTCGGACCAAATGTTTGTATGATCTACAAATATTTGTTTCGGAGTTTGGGTGTGTTCTATGTATAATATGCATGTATTTACAAAAAAAAAGTATATATGTATTTGTATCAGTTGTCTAGTACCCATAACACAAGCTCTGCTTAGCTTGGCTTGGGACTAGATGGCGTTGTGTGTTAGATGTCCAAAATATTTATTTATTTATTTATTATTTATTTATAGTGTCGGTCACCATAATGCATTGTCCTTATTCGCAATAAGGATGGTGACCACCACTCTTGGATTCTGCTCACGCTTACCATCAGGCAGGGCAGAGTCATTTTGGCAGCTGACTATAAAAATAAAATTACTTAAGGTTTTCCTTCTGTTTGCAATGATGTTCGATAGCCCACGCCACGGCCAGAAGAAACAGAGTATCAAAAAAAAAATTTGTTAAAGGGGGAAAATGATTTCTTTTAAGAGCTTTCATTGCGTGTGCAGCATAGACGGTTAAGTTACAAAAAAAAATAATGGTTGAATAAGTTATTCTCCTTTAAAATTTCTAAAATCAAAGTCTATAACCTTTTTTATGGTTTTAGTAACTGTAACAACATCATGCTACGGGCAATAGGAGACGCAGAACAGGGTGGGTCAGCTAGTTTACATATAGTCTTATGCTTTACAATCTCTGCACGTTTACGACAGCCACAAAATGAATGGAGGAAGTGACAGTCTTAATTATTAATCCGTCGAAAAGGATGAAAAAATGAGGTCATATTTTAGCAAACTTCATTGCTTTGAAATACTTATAAAAATAATCCACAAATTGTGTATAAGTTTGTATGGACGCAATGGAAAGTTAACCAATAAAATATTATTATATTGAGATCATAACAGTTGCGTTAGTGATCCGTCTTTTGTTTAGAGTACATGTTACGAATGGCAACGTTTCGACAACTGTACAAGCTTATAATTTATTTCAAATGTATTTTAATTAAAGGTCAAACATGATAAGTATGTTACGGTAATACTTTTTACATCATGTTATTCAATAGCGTAATATTTCCGTCTGATGATTGTGCCGTCTAAAGTAAAAGTTACCCTTGTCAAAAAAAAAACAAGATTGTTAGATGGCCCAGATGGTCTAGTGGTCAGTAATCCTCACTGTCAACCAGAGGTAGTGGTTACGATTCCAACCAGAATAAATATTGCGTTATGTTGATGTTGTGATTTATCTATAATATATAGGTATGTGTTTAGAAAGTCTACCATAATTTCTGTAGTTGCACTAAAACCAACAGACCATATTGGTGTTAAAGGTAATCTGCTATAAATTAAAACATACCATTACAGATAAAATCACGAGAACCATTACAAATGATATACATTTTATTTCAATCAGTTACTTCCATTGCCAGGAGTGTGTCCTTAGCGTTAATAACCCTGACTAGTTCAGGTGTTACCAAAAATTATTTTAATTAGTATGCAAATGTGTCAAAGTTGAATTGACTTCACAAAAAGTAGCTACACATTACCTGTGCATACTAATTATAAATTCGAAAGTACCTCTATCTGTCTGTGTGTTACGAATCACTACTAAACTGCTGCACCGATTTCAATGAAATTTAACATGGAGACATCTTGATTCTTGAGGAAGAACTTTATCCGATAACCGATATACATGGAGCCGCGGCCAATAGCTAGAAAACTATATGCCATACAATACAATGTGCTGGTGAGCTCATCTATAGACAAACTTATCGTTATGTACGTTTGACACTGAAGAGATATGATATTTCGTAAAGTTTTATAGTATGTGTATGGGCTTATGAGTAGATGGATCACTTAATGCTAAGTAACTTCTGTCGCCCATGGAAACCTCGTCTCAAGAGGCATAAGTGTGTCGCCTCTCATTGGGTACGTCACTCCAGAGTAAGGAGGGGCGTGGGTGTAGAGCGTTGGAATTCCAGTAAACTCACTCACAAGGTAAAAAGCATCAAAATAGTATTAATTATAGTAGTTATATTTGAAGTTTTAATTATACGTGGTTTTTTATTATTAATTTAAATGAACTATCACCGGTTACTTGCCATGTCATTAACATGATGTGTTTAGCACATGATATAAACCTTGACGCAATACAAGTATATTAAAAATTAAGTATGTATATCAATCTAGAATACACGATGAAATTAAGAAGGTACATGCATAGGTAATTTAATAATTTGAGATCAATCGGTGATTCAGAATTCGTCAGATTGTCAAAACCGTTAGATTGTAATCTATCTCGCTAGCTTGCAAACAATCGAACGATGGTGAAATGGTATCGAAAAATCGCAAGTCGCGCGCTGATTGGTTGAACAGCATACGTCCCGCGCCGCCATATTTGTTTGTTAATTCGTCTTTGTTGCCGAATGTAAGTATTTTTGTAATTGTAAATTGATTTCATGTTGAAAATACCTCACTACTTTAGAGTTAGTTATAAAAAAATGTTGTGACAGTAAAATTAATTTGTGATTAATCAATTTGACGCGCGTAAGCAGTATTTCTTAGTTGACAATCTATCGATAGTTTGCCATCTCGATAGGTAGATCATAATATAACGGTTTTTACAATCTTACGGTAACATATACATAGAAGATGCATTGCAAAAGGAGGTGTACCTTACGGACTTACCCACCAACGTATACTTCGGTGAATACGACGGCAAAAAAAATTGTTATAAATAAGTAGTAAGTTGAATTATTTCATCAAATTTCATCATCAAGAATACAAATTAAGGTACGTGTAATATTAAAATCATCCTCTAATCCCTAACTGTTGAAGAGTTTAATCATCTATCAGCTCACCTAAATAGCTTGAAAGTATACGACTGAAGGTCTTTTGATACGTATGAAATTGAAAGAATTATTCTCCAACTCCTAACCGTTGAGGAGTTGTACCTTCCACCTTCCATCATCAGCTTACCTAAATAATTTGTAAGAATACGACTAAAGGTAACTTATATACATATGATATTTAAAGATTTATCCTCCAACTCCTAACCGTTAAGGAGTGGTACCTTACATCATCAGCTCATCATCATAAAATGATGACTACCAGACGCAAATACCGGTGTAACTTCAGAAAATATACGAAAAACATAGCATGTGCCTATAAAAAATTAGGGTTTCCCTCGATTTCCCTGGGATCCCATCATCAGATCCTGATATGCTGGCAATGGGACCACCACGGAAGCATACCCTGTCGAATACAAAAAAAAAATTCAAAATCGGTCCACAACTGACGGAGTAATCAGGTAACATACATAAAAAAAAAAAAAAATACATACAGTGGAACATAGAACCTCCTCTTTTGGAAGTCGGTTAAAAATACAAAGGCATAAAGCCCGCTTACAAAAATCTGTTACATATAAACGAAACATACATACAAGTAAAGCTAATGAAAGCATGTTAAAAAAATATTAATACAAAGCTTTTCTTTTGGTACCTTATTGAAGCCTCTTTAAGGAAAACTCGCCCACTTACCTGAAAACAAACAAAAAACGTCAATCAATGAACAGTAGATATTAAAACATACTAGGCAATATCTATTTATAGACACCATTGTATACAAACGGTGACTAATGCGAATTTGCATAAGTATTGTGATACTACTAGATAAGCTTAAGTAACAGATAGGTTGTATAAGTCATTTATGTAAGTATATAAACATTCGAAACACGCCCATGGACCTAGATTCCAAAAGAGATTTATACTTATAAAGCTCTGTAGCCTTTACAGGCGGACAACTTTTTGTAAAATAATTATTATAGTTTGTCCTGACCAACTGACTGATCGTTGTTAATACTTGTACGATACTAACAAAAAAAAAGTAGCGTGATCACAGTGATCTGAGCCGCGACAGGAAGCTGAGACAGACATGTAAATATGGCGGTACGAAGTTCGCCGGGTCAGCTAGTTTTAGCAACTATTATTTAGCAACTAATATTATAAATGTTAACTCCTCCCACCAATGCTCTGATCACTCTGTGATACTTGAGATGTCTTAGGGCCCATAGATAGGACATTCAATCACTAACCTAATTCATTGGCGAGAAGAATAAACCACAGCGATTCACCGTGTTCTTAATCTAAACTAAAATCATCAAGCACTTATTGGAGTTGTGTGGCGTCCTGTTCTCGACGTCCCAAGAGATCTCTTGGGTAGGTGGGTAGGTTCTTCTCTGCGTCGTCACACAATCATAAACTCCTGAAGTGCTGTACAACTTCCAAGGTATTCGAATTACAACAAACTCGTATCAGCTATAACGGATATTCGAATTACAACTCACTCGCTTCAGCTATCGCGGAACGCGCCTACAAAACTCGCGAGTCCACGACCTGGACAATACAATTAGCTTACTATCAATTTTACGGTTTTCAAACAACAAATCGTCGGCCGTTTTCGACACGCGTCTTTCAAGTCCTTTACATATTAACCTCAAACGTCAAAACGTCAAACACGAAAGTAATGACAATCGAAAAATGTTGCCATTACAATGACGTTCGAAATCCAACAATAAAGCTGCAGAGTTTGTTTGTTTGTATGTTTGAACGCGCTAATCTCAGTCTCAAATTGGACCAGTAGTTCCTGAGATTAGCGCGTTCAAACAAACAAAAACTCTTCAGCTTTATATATTAGTATAGATTAAACTTACTACACAGTTAAAGTTCTAAACCTCTGTAGAAGTACATATCTATCATGAACTAAGTTCAACGTCTATCATCTAGCTAGATATAACAATCTAAGTCGGTCTTGATTACTTTTGATAAACCTCAATAGGTATGTGCATCCGGAGTACCATACTCCAGGATGTATAACTAACGGGATGTGCTTGATCTTAATCGAGTACTCAGAACTATATGACATAGTTTAGACCTAAGACCTTTTCGATGCGGTTTTTTTCATTTGAAAGCGAGTTTCCTTGCGGTGGTTCTTAGATATGTTTAGTTGACATCGGTCGTATACGATTTTGGCGTGTGATTACTCGATTAATAGCTTGCGTAGGGGGTTTTTTATTTATTTTTTATTTTAGCTAGCTAAATCTATAGTTTGTTCGCCTTCTACCTCGCAATTGCTACGTTTTTTCTCATCATAAGAACCTTTCCTGTGCCTTAACAAAAATTCAAAAAAAAGCATAAACCGAAATGATCGAGGCCTTGTCGAGTTTTGCGCTTTACAACACATTTGGCGATAAATTTTTATTTCTATAAATTTATTAATACGACCCTCCTTTCTATGCAGAGGCATATGCCCAACAGTGGACTCTTATAAACTGTTAATGATGATAATGTATACTTGCACGTTAAAAATATGATGGTAAAAGATGTGTGTGTTTCTCTTTAAGAAAGTACCATCTAAATGGAGTTTGTGGTTTCTTGTTATGTCTTGCACATTTATTAATAAGCACAAACGATCTTTCATCATTTATTCTAACCTATATTTATAAAAACTAGCTAACCCGGCAAACGTTGTTTGGTCATAAAAATAAAATTGAGGTATAAAAATAGATGTTGGTCGATTCTCAGACCTACCCGATATGCACACCAAATTTCACAAAAATCGGTTCAGCCGTTTCAGAGGAGTATGGTAACTAACACTGTGACACGAGAATTTTATTAACCGACTTCCAAAAAGGAGGAGGTTCTATGTTCCACTGTATGTATTTTTTTTTTTTTTATGTATGTTCACCGATTACTTCCGAGGTGGTCCCATTGCCAGCATATCAGGATCTGATGATGGGATCCCAGGGAAATCGAGAGAAACCCTCATTTTTAATAGGCACATACTATGTTTTTCGTAAATTTTCTGAAGTTACACCGGTATTTGCGTCTGGTAGTCATCATTTTATGATGATGAGCTGATGATGTAAGGTACAACTGCTTAACGGTTAGGAGTTGGAGGATAAATCTTTAAATATAATATGTACATATGTTACCTTTAGTCGTATTCTTTCAAATTATTTAGGTAAGCTGATGATGGAAGGTGGAAGGTACAACTCCTCAACGGTTAGGAGTTGGAGGATAATTCTTTCAATTTCATACGTATCTAAAGACCTTCAGTCGTATACTTTCAAGTTATTTAGGTGAGCTGATGATAGAAGGTTAAACTCTTCAACAGTCAGGGATTAGAGGATGATTTTAATATTACACATACGTATAGACCTTAATTTGTATTCTTGATGATGAAATTTGATGAAATAGTTCAACTTACTACTTACCTACGATTGTTTGCACTAAAAACTGAAAAATAATTTTTTTTTATAAAAAAAAAACCGACTTCCAAAAAACATCCAACGAAAACTCTCTGCCAAAAAAACACTTAAAAGCATA
Organism: Diaphora mendica; assembly: GCA_949125395.1. Classification (NCBI taxonomy): domain Eukaryota; kingdom Metazoa; phylum Arthropoda; class Insecta; order Lepidoptera; family Erebidae; genus Diaphora; species Diaphora mendica. The sequence goes on along the minus strand of OX421331.1, from coordinate 3,102,087 downwards.
AAATAAACTGGTTCTTCATAAATTGCCTATACCTTATTCTTTATTCATTTAAATAGTAGTATTATTATGTGTGCTAGGTACCTAAAATCTGTTTGAAGTCGGTGCTAAGCCAAAAAGAATACAAACGAACAATTACAAAAGTCTAAGCGATAGTCACTTGGCACCGACTTCAAACAGATTCTAGGTACCTAGCACACATTATAATACTACTATTTAAATGAATAAAGAATTAGGTATAGGCAATTTATGAAGAACCAGTTTATTTTATGCTTTGAAGTGTTTTTTTGGCAGAGAGTTTTCGTTGGATGTTTTTTGGAAGTCGGTTTTTTTTTTTAATATAAGATGAATCACCGAAATGTATGTACGCGCATAACTTCCGATCAGCTGCACCAAATTAATTCATCTTTTTTTTTTTTTTGGTTTTTCTTAGGTCAAGGTTTGTGTATAAGAAAAATTAAAAGTAACGTGAAAAAGTTCTTTTTTTGTCAGCAACTGCACACTGCCTGTGGGAACGGTACGAAGTTCGCCGGGTCAGCTAGTAATATATATTCGTAAGTGGCTCTGTCTGTTAAGAATTCCATGGCAAAAACCGCTTCACCAATTGCAATGAAATCTGGCATGGAGATATTAATTAAATCATATTGAATCAACATCCTCATAAAATTAAACTTCACCACTGCCTATGTTTTCCTGTTAGGCAGTTCCATTTCTATGCAAATATGCGATACTAAAACGAAATTCGGAAGTCCGTCTGACCAGTGAAAGTGTTCAATGGAGTGATAAATGGCTGGATGCGGTATTGTATTGTTTGACGACTACACCTAAGTTGCGTATGTCTCAAAATGTACGAACAAAAATCACATCACACTAATATATAAAAGCGAAAGTTTGTGTGTATGTTTGTTACTTCTTCACGCAAAAACTACTGAAAGGATGTGGATGAAACTTTACAGTAGTATAGCTTATACATCAGAAAAACACATAGGCTACTATTTGCAGCGATAACCGACATATACGCGGGCGGAGCCGCGGGCAATAGCTAGTTTGCCTAAAAAACTGATTGAATATTTTTTTTGTAAGTATTACGTCATCCTAATTTCGGAAGAGAGGATCAATTCGTTCAGGCAAGTTATCTACGGACAATGTAGGTAATTTGTTAAGCTGTATTTAGAAATGTATAGCTTGCTATTGATTTTAATCAAAGACTAAATTGTCTCATATCCATTATTTATTATTAACAAATCACTTTTTGATGTGAAATCACGTAAACTAAACCGCATTTACCACTTCTTGGCTTAATCCTCATCATACCCATAAATCGTCTAGCGTGGTAAATGTTTTAAGTTTCTTTATAACGAAATCTATTCACTGACTTACCTTATCAATCAACATTTATTTAGTAAGATTAATTAAAACAGTTTTACTGAATGAAAGCACATCCAAAGCTCATCTTTCGTAACTCCGAGCAGTCGCGTGGTTACGATGACATTGACCGCTCAGTTCAAGGGCGTAGTAACTTTCAGCTTTTAAAAGCAGTAATGTATGCGTTCTGGAGTAAATTTTTCTAAATTGATTTCTCGGCACAACTTGATGTCCATTCCTTTTTAATAAATATTGATATGCAAATTTTATTGCATAGAATATTTCATTGAGCATTTTAAAAATCTCATTTGCCTAATTAATTGCTTCAAAAGGATGAACCTTGATGGCATTTGGTTCAAATATCACATTATCGCACTTTAGATTTCAAAATCCTGGACAAAGTAGCATAATCCACACTTATATTAACAATTTGAAAATAACTCTATCTGTTACGATTTCACGGCTTAACGCGTTACCGATTTCAATGAAATTCGCCATGGAGATACTTTAATTCTTAAGAATGGGCATGGGCTCTTTACCGCGATTACCGACATTTGAAGGAGTGGAGCTACGGGCCAAAGTTTTAGCCAGGAAGGCGTCGTATTACGTCATGTCACGATCAGTGGATTGAAATAAATATGACAAAATTTTAACAAAAAAGAAACGGACTTCAAGAACTGGACCAAATTAAAATAGCACCACGGGAAACATCAGTTTTCAAATACAGAAAGAATCATCAAAATCGGTTCACCCAGTTGAAGTCGGTTAAAAATGTTGCAAAACGGAGAAAGTTTATTGCTTGCTAGTCGGTGTGGGGCGCGGGTCAGCTACTATGATATAAAACTACATTAGTTACGAACCACAAATTCGCCACATCTAACTATCGAATGTCAAAGTTTCATAATGAAATTGTGCAACTGATCAAGTAATGATCATCACCGTTCTCAGTTAACAGCAGTTGTTCATAGACATTTTGAAATAATTACATAGACATAAGAATATACCAATAATTACTAACTATGATTGATTTTGTCTGTAAAGTAAACTTGTAAATCTGTACAAGACTTTATCTGTACAATACATACAGAAACTCAAAGTAGGAAATTGCTAAGCGACTTCGAGCAATACTTCAGTTTCTTACTTTCATGATCATCATGTCATTGCAGTCCACTGCTGGACATAGGCCTCTTCCAAGGAACACCACAGAGCCCGGTCTGTTGCTTTTTGCATCCAGTCGCTGCCAGGCCTCTTATGCAAGCCGTCCCGCCATTTAGCCAGAGGGAAACCTACAATACGTTTGCAAAAACGAGGTCTCCACTCCAGAACCAAAGTGTTTCTTACTTTGATAACACCTTATTCATACCTAAATCTTACTTAATATTACTCTTTTTTCATTTTAAAGCCTACTGAAATGACTCTACTCTGCCTGATGGAAAGCATGAATAGAATCTAAGAGTGGTGACCATGCTCATTGGGAATGCAGACAAAACAACAATGAAGCATGGTGACTCACACTATGGCAGCCTATTAAGACGCTTCTGCACCATGAGGCCTCCAGTCCTGCACTCACCAATGAAGCACGTTAGTGCGAATGCTGTCATTTTAGGAGTTGTGCGGTACTACCAGTACCGCCCGGGCCGAGCCGACCCGTTTGTACTGGAATCATCGTCGCTTGACTATTTTAATGTTAAAGATTTTTTCATACATTTTGAACTTTAATTAACAAGTGCGACTTAAGATGCAGATGAAACTGCGAGGAATTGCGATAGTTTAATCAATTACTCAATTTGACCCACACAAGACCCAAAATAAAACCGATTTAAAACTTCAAAACGTCTATCGTGAGTGAATACGCAGGTATTTATTATTAAGAGGCCTAAGTAGGCCAAATCGTTAATCAATATACAGATGAATCGCTAAAAATAAGAATCAAAATCTTGACATCATCGATCGAGAAATCTTTTAATCTCCATGACACCGTCAAGTTTAAAATTTGGACGCTAATAACAATTTAAAACATATTTATTGGACTTTCACTCATATATTTCCTATTAATAACGTTATCTACATATTAATCTCTTATACAAAGAGGAATCTGATCTCTCCAAGTTTACAATATCCGGATATACTTTTAAAATTATTCGTTTAATAGGGCAACTAAACGTTGCATGCATGACTTTCATAAAATATCACCAATTCAAACATACTTGTGACCCAGATACTGAATATTGTAATCAATAAAACACTTAGAATGCCGCTTGACCGACCAAGCGGTGTAAACATATTTGTGGAGGAAAGTATTGTTTGTCATTGGTAGAATATTGTCGAAAATAAGGTATGAAGCGAAAGTTTGAAGTGAGTATACACATTTGTCGGTTTCAAAGAGGTTTCGCTGGAATGATTTGCGTTTAAGTAGTTTTTTCGCATATTGAAATTCTAAAAGTATAAATGCATAGTTGCAAGTTACTATAATTGATTAATTATTTAAAAGATATAAACTAAATGTTAAACAAGAACCAATCTTGTACTACGATTTTTTTACTTGAGAACATACAGAGGGTAGCTTAAATACCTTTTTAACCGACTTCAAAAAAAGGAAGAGGTTCTCAATTCGACTTTTTTTTTATGTTTGTTACCTCATAACTTTTGACTGGGTGAACCGATTTTGATAATTCTTTTTTTATTTGAAAGCTGGTGCTTTTCGAATGGTCCCATTTAAGTTTGGTCCAGATTGAAGTCGGTTCTTTTTTGTTAAAATTATTAGGTAATTATTATACACCTAATGTAAAAGTCACTTTATTATTATTTTTGAATATTCAATCACGTGTAACTAAAGCTCACGACTGAGGTCACGGATAACTCTAATTAAGTTTATTAAGTTTCAAGCTATACCCAAAGCTGCGAAGTTAGGTAAAAACATAGCCAAGAAGTTGGTAAAACAATTCACCTGCGTGATAAAAAAAAATCGTTTTGTATTACACATTACTGTTATTTTTGACTTTTATAGTTATCATTACTGAAGATAAAGGAATGTTTCATGTATGTAAAGTAATGCACGAGTGTTTATCTTAAATTAGTACCATTTCGTCCCCTCCAATTAGGACTTATTAACGATGTCCTGTGATCGAGTGATCTCAATGATCTTGTAGTTCACTGTATGCAGGTTAAAAGAATCAAGTGAAAATGGTCTTAATCAAGTGCAAATGGTCTGATACAAGTGCAAATGGTCTGAATTCACTTCAACAAACATAACTAGTTGTACATTGACTCCTTAATGCCATTGTTGTATAATGTAAGAACGCAATCTGGCCTCATCAGGTTACCTAAGACTCAGTCCCGTTTTCACAACCGGTACTAAGGTATCTCTTACCTAAATCTCTGTCTCTTACATCTGAAAACTAGAATATTTCCAAGGAAGTTTGACCTTATCATGACTTACCAAGTAAAACATTTTGCAATGTCCTAAGCAAATTGTGGCTACATCAGGTTTTTTTTTTTAAAAGACAACTCCAGCACTAGGAATAAATCCTGTGTCGCGGGGGACTTTATAAACATACATTAACGGACACAAAGAACACCCAGAGTCTGAACAACAATTTGTGAATCACACAAAGTATTGTCCTACGTGGGATTTGAACCCAAGACACTTGGCGAAGTAGGAAACGGCGTGATGACCGTTAAACCACTAGGCCAAACGTGCAATCGCAGTGAAATTATTCAAGAAGTGAATTCCACACTTGATGATGGTGTATCAAATAAACCGAAAACGATTTCAACACAGTTCTTAATTGTTGTTTGTCAGTGTTTGTCACTAATTAAGCAATATTACAAATTTGTTTAAGGTATAAAAAAAACAATTTATCATTTTCGATCTTGGAGGCGGTTACTGAAAAGGACAGTGTTACACAAAAGCTTCGTAACCTATGAACCTATTCTTGACAATGAACACTTTGTTTTATGTGCACATTCACGTATATTAGATAAGTCATATTACGTAATATGTATAGAAAATGAATGTGTTGGAAATCTTCTAATGGTTAGAAATTTCGTTTCCTTATGCTGTTGGGTTTTCTAATGAGTGATCGGAGTTCTATTGTTTTCAGCATGAGTGTTTCTCATCTTTTCTCAATATTGCTATGCGGTAATGGGCAATGACATCAGTCATGACTAATCATTAATGTATGGCAACACAATCACAAATCCTAATCCTCGAACAAAACCTAATCTGCTTGCGTGTAATGTCGATTGAAATGTAAGTGGTAGGTACATTGACAATTTCCCTTTGTCTCATACCCCTGGATCTTTAGCGACATACCAACATTACATGGCATATATCCTATTAATTATCATAAGTGTCCCAGTGATAATTTTAATGAAGTTTAATAATTTTAATTCATAAAATTTTAACCGATTTCAAAAAAGGAGGTGGTTATCAATACGACTGTTTTTTTTTATGTTTGTTACCTTATAACTTTCGACTGGGTGAACCGATTTTGATGTTTCTTTTTTTATTTGAAAGCTGGTGCTTCCCGTGTGGTCCCATTTCAATGGTCCAGATCAAAGTCGGTTTTTTTGACTATGGACTAATGTAACTAGAAACGCCATTAAGATACATTATTACAGGTCAACAAATGTTCACAATAGGCTATCTTACGCGTAGCTTGATATTATTCGCATTGGTTGCACGCCAATGCGAATATATTAAGCAAATTTAGAAAAATAAATACTCCTATATAAAAAATCATTGATTTCAAAATTTCGCTTTTAACAAATTTATGGTTTTCAAATCGCTGTTGTTTTAATTTATGGAGCAACATTTTGCAACATGATTCATTTAAATTAATTCACCTAATATAAATTAGAATTGTTAAACCTTTGTCACTAATTACAATATTATAATAAGTAAGCCTAAAGGTTACTTTATTTTGTAATATTACAATATTAATATTGGCACAAACCTGCAGTCTGGAAGCACCACAACAGTTTCTAACCGTTTCTAAATATAAGCACGTCAAAGCTGAGAACTAAGAAAGTGCTTTCTTTGTGAATATTGGAAGCTGTGAGCACTCCGTGTGCTAATATTGGCTATTGTTAATGCTGGAAAGTAGCATCATTCACGTTAAACAATGGCTGTATTAGAGAAATGCTTGTTAATTTTACTACAAGTTTTTATTTGAAGAATCCGATAGTGGAATGTACACTTTGTTTCGAGGCAGATATTTCACATACTCAAAATTGATCTCAGCAATTTGATATTGCCGACGCTGTTTCGTTTTCCCAACCAAGATAACCTGATCTCTTGAGCTAGTTCATCCTTTCTAGCTTCTGAGTACATTTCCAAGGAGGGCTGGCGTCGGGCAGACCATAAATTAAACTACAACCCCTTTCTTTTTCTCCTCTGACTAACAAAATGTAGATCTCTGATACTACAAGTATATGGTCAAACAGTGAGAGCTATTAAAAGTGACTGTATAGACAGTATTGAAGCATATTCCAACCAATTACTTTCACTGCACTGAGTTCAAGCGAACTTCCTTGCCAGTACAAATGAATATCGTTTTTCTTTTTATGTATGGGCCTGCCAAAATGACTCTACTCTGTCTGATGGAAAGCATAAGGAGAATCCAAGAGTGTTGGTCACCTTAATTATTGTGAATGCAGACAATGCAGTATGGCGACCCACACCATGGCGGCCTAGTGATGCTGCTGCATCTTTTAGTCTAGTCAACAAGTATGGAACTTGTTGACTAGACTATTTGGGCCTCCGGTCTCGCACTCACCAACGAAACACGACAGCACGAACGTGGTCATTTTACGTTGATTTTCTGTGCGAGGGTAGTACCGCCCCGGTCGAGCCGGCCCATTCGTGCTGAAATCAGCGTGGCTCTACTATACCTACTACTACTACTACTATACCTACTAACTTTATATTTTAGTAAGGGATTCTGTCATAAACATGTATGATTAATTATTTCATGAACTGCGATCTTGTTGCGGTGGCAGAGTGTGCGCACGTTATCTCTGCAGGCATTTTCTTTACACAACTTTCGACCTATTCATTTCATTAAATTGCATAAAAATTTCGCAACTATCAGCATCAAGGCTATATTTGATAAAAACAGTTTAAGTTTAAATATCTGAAATGTACAAAGTAATATTAATTAATAAGCTTAATGTCAGCAATAACCTCGTAAATATCACGAGTATCCCATTTTTGCTGTAAACGATCAAATCCTTCAATAATATTACGACATCGATAGGCATTCAAGTGATCTTTTATAGAACTTGTTGCCGCATCCCTATTCACTTTGTACAGGCGGGCCACTGGCGCACCAAAAGCAACACAGGCCTTCGATGGGCCTTGCTGTATACTGTCGTGAGTGGCACTACACGTAAAACTTACAAGTATTATACTGTTTAATTATTTAGTGCATGTACTTTCCCCTGGTCCATATGTATCTATACCCGCGTTAGAGTTACGCTTCGGCATGAATGGGCCGGCTCGACCGGAGTGATACCACGGCCTCACAGAAAACCGGTGTGAAATAGTGCTTACGCTGTGTTTCACCGAGCGAGTGAGGATACCGGAGGCCCCTCCTATCTCCTCCCCCCCCATCCCCCAAAGGCCGGCAACGCACTTATGACGCTTCTGGTGTTGCAGGTGTCCATGGGCGGCGGTAATCGCTTACCATCAGGCGATACGTCTGCTCGTTTTCCCGCCAATTGCATAAAAAAAATCAAAAAAAAAATGGACAAATACAAATAAATGGCAGCGTCTGTTTGTTATTTCAAATAAACAGCTTTTCACTAAATGCATATGAAAGTATATGCGGTACTTCCATAATAAATCATTTTATTTTATTTTTGTCTGTCTGTCTATTTGTCAAGGCTAATCTCTGGAACGGCTGCAGCAGTTTTGAGGCAACTTTCACAGGCAGATAGCTGATAATATAAGGAGTAACTTATTTCAGACTAGTTTCGCCCCGCGTAGTCAGCCGCGATTGTTTCTGTAAAGTTACATTATCTATATATCTATTTCTATATGTCTTTAAAAAAGTTAAGTTGGTTTGTTAAGTGTACACTTGAAAAATTCAAATAGTTTTGCGCTGATTAAGTTTAAATTTTGACACGATAAATTCCTTTGGTCCTCATTTTTGATCAATGCAACTTCAGCCAAGCATTGCAGGTTGCAGCTACTTTTTAATAAACGTACTCTTACTTTTGACGTGTCGGCAATTTTAATAATTACATGATGAAATATTAATTTCAACCCAGCTAGTACATTTGGCACAATTATATTACATTATGCTACTGCAGCTACTGCGGTAGATAACATCTAACACACAGCGCACGCGCATCTAATGACAAATAATGAGGGACCGACCGCATGCGATATTATCTGTGCTCAAATGAATTAGAGTTTGAGGAGGCCGAATTTTTTTTTTTATGAATGCGTGTTTGAAATTTAAATTTAATGGAAGCTGTTGACTATACAGATGGTCTTCATGTTGTATTTTTAGAAAATAATGAGCGACGAAATTAATGATCTGGTTTTGATATGCAAATTATTTTCTTCTTTACACAGTTTTAGATAACGCATTTTATCTAGCAGCTGTTAATGTTTCAATAATTATTTTAACAGTCTTAATGACAAAACATGTCTGAAGACATGATAAAAAACATGTAGATGGTATATATAGTATAAAAACTAAGACAAAAAATATATTTTAACTTGAATCAGGCGCAAAATGATGTAGAAAAAGTAACTCTGTCCGTTTGTTACGCTTTCGGGGCTAAAGCGGTGCATCGATTTCAATAAAATTTGGCACGGAGATACGTTGATTCTGGAGGAAGGACACCGCGATAATTGATAAACACACGGGCGGAACCGCGAGTAAAATCTAGAATCAATATATTCTATCCATCTAGCTTCAAATTAATCAGAGTTTGTACTATGAAAGGTAATATGTTTGTATAAATCCGAAGTCTCATAGCTGGACGTACCTTCAGTAATCTAAGCTACCAACTAAAACCACATTGTTTCACTACGCTACACGCTGTCACAATCCCCTACAAAACACTTATTGCGAATACGATTACGCATCAAAAACCCCAGTATAATTTCAAAGGTAAACGACACTGGACATAAACATAAAAAATAATCGTCCAGTTCAGTGGTTATACAGCACAGTACGGATCTATTAATACCGGTTCATTTGCATATCATTTAATGGTAGTTATGTGTGGAAGATGCAGAGTTATGAATGGTAAATCTATTTTCGGTGTATAAAAACACGTGTATACAGCTTCATTACTTTTTTAAAAAAATACATACACAATATACATATACTACATTATACGACTACTTCGTTGGTCTAGCGGTTGGCGTATGCGACTGGTGATCATGAGGCCTCGGTTTCGAATCCTGAGTCGGGCCAAAGTCGTTTTTTTATGTATTAGAGGGCAAACGAGCAGACGTATCGCCTGATGGTAAGCGATTAACGCCGCCCATTGGTACCCGCAACAACAGAGGCGTCACAAGTGCGTTGCCGGCCTTTGGGGGATGGGGAAGGGGATGGGGGGAGGGGTTGGGGTATTGGCCTCCGGTACCCTCGCTCACTCGGTGAAACACAGCGCAAGTACTGTTTCACTCCGGTCGAGCCGGCCCATGTATGCCGAAGCGTGGCTCTCCCACGATATCTTATTCAGTTTTTTTTCTGATTATAGAAATGCTTAATAACAGCTCAGAGTTTGGAAGTTGGGGCCTTAGCCCCCGTGCTTAGGAGAACACGTAAAGCCGTCGGTCCTGCGCCTGATTTCTCCCCCGTCTGTGTCGGATAACTGTCCCATCGGATTATGAGAGTAAGAGTAAGAGATTGCACCTGTTTTTGCGCACACACTTGTGCACTGTAATATCTCCTGCGTAGTGGGCTGGTCCCCGTTGAGACTGGCCACCGTGGCCGAAATCGGCTAGGAGAACATCATCATTATACATAGAAAAAACATACTCCAAAACAAATATGTGCAGATCTTAGAAATATTAGGTCCGACCCGGGAATCGAATCCGCGACCTCAAGCACAGCATTCGTATACGAAACTACTGCTTCACCGAGGCAGTCAAAAATATTTCCCCAGTCTTAGATAATATCACTGCATAATGACAATCACGGTTGGCATCTGTCTAACAAGCTAAGTAAATAAGCGGACATCTTAATCACCATTTTGCACTGACCTGTCTCAACTTGGCAATATTATTACTTTATCTGCGACAGAAATCGAATGACAGCGTGCATTTATGCGTATGTTGGAGAGTTTGGAGACTTATGACATAGTTGTTTCTAAAGTACACTTCTTCGTCTGTTAGTCAGTTACGATATAGGACTTTAAAGGGTCAAAATACGGTTGTGTAATATAAACAAGGACTTTATTTAACTTTGACTACCTTTTGTTGGCTTACGTAATTCGTAACCTGCAGGAGCATTAGAGTTTTCGTTAAATACATCTTGTGGTATTCTGATTTTTCCCGTTCGGAATCTCGGAAAATTTCCAAAATATAATGAAAACACTTTCAGAATAATAATAAATTTGTGACATTAACATTACTAAAACAGTAAAAAGTGTATTTTTTTCTTGAAATAAACATAAACCTATTGAACTACTGATGTAACTCTTGTCAGCTTATGTTATATTAGAGAAATTAGCAGTTTTGTTACATTAAAAATGTATACGTAACAAAACTGCTAATTTCAATTATTAATTTAAACCACTAATCTCAATTATTAATTTAAATTAGCAGTTTTGTTACATTTTTTTTTTAATGTAACATAACTGCTAATTTCTCTAATAAAACATAACCTGACAAGAGTCCAAAAGGTTTGTGTATCTTGTTTTCAACTAACCTAACAGTTATCGGTTTCAGTATCATTTAGCAAAAGCACCGAGTAAAGCTTATTATAGTGGCTTTAACATTCCTGAATGTGGTTTACAATTAAACATTGGTGTTAAAATAAATTAGGTATGTGGTTTACTGAAATCGGGTAGTGAAATAAATGAAATGATGAAATACTCGAGTCAAATGACGCAAGGGACAAAGATAAGGCTCATCATCAATTTTCGGAAAAATAGGGCACATATTTTGTGGTATAAAGAGAGACATTAACCAAATAGTTTGAGCTATGGGTTATAGAAAACGGATACATAAACTTACTTACGTGAAAATATTAGTGTGATTTGCATGTGTTAAATCAGTATTTAACACATGCAAATCACACTAATATTTTCACCAAATTACAATCAGACTCGTGCTCGTCATCCTTGCAGTTAAATGGAGTTTGTTAGATGTTTTTTTTTATACGAGATAGGGGGCAAACGAGCTGACGGATCGCCTGATGGTAAGCGATTACGGATACACCAGAGGCGTCACAAGTGCGTTGTGTTTACACCGGAACGGCTAAATAAAATAACTACAGATACACGTTACAGATACGAGTATAAAAACAGTAATTATATGTTCACGATGTGTTCGGACTCAATACTTTATTTTCACTAAATTGCAGTACTGGGCGCGTACAGTAACCTAATAAAAGAGCCTTTCACTAAACTCCGCGAAAGTACTATAAAAATCGGACATTCAAGTTTGGGTACTACAATAAAAGACGTCAATCTTGACCTCAATCTAAGAAAGATTCAAATTTGTGTAGAACTTATCTACTTTCGCGCCAGCATAACTTATTTACTAACTTTAGCCTATTGCCGTTCACCGCTGAACGAAGGCCTTCCCCAAAGAGCAACAACCATTCAGGACTTGGGAAGTCCGTATCCAACTGCAGCCAGACATTTTCCTCAGGACGGCGGTCCATCTTCCTACACTACGAAACCGCGATTAGGCAACTAATCGCGGTTTCCACTCTAACAATTGTCAGCTCCAGTGACTTCCATGCCGCCTGGAAGCATGACCAGCCCACTTACACTTCAGCGTGCTGATTCTCCGTACAATATCGGTAGCTCGAGTTCTCTGTCGATTTTTTTCATTACGGATTTGTCGACGTGGTCAATACACACATTCATGCAAAGTTTCATATTTCTAATACTAACCGTTTGGAAGGTAAACCGATTACGGACGGACGGACCACATGACTACGGAACTCTAAAAAATGGCCAATAGTAATTAAAGTATAATTTATGATTTTAACTACACCAAAAGTAGACATATCACATTCCGGACGACTACACCTATCACATGATTGCCTTAGGATAGGATCTATAAATATAATTTAAGGTTAATTTTAGCTTCTCATACATCGTCTCACTACGACGTAGATATGGTATTCTAGTTGTATAAGATAAGCAAAAGCGAATACTTATTACATTATATTTTATAGGAACGGTGGATTAAAATGATTTAAAGCTAATCAATTTGCTAGCCACAGCAGTTAGGCGAGTGACCCTAGGTTTATGTTAATTTATTAATATTCATGGCCACTACACAATTCTCACGGGTGCAGTACTCTGAGCATTTCCAATTGCGAAATTTCTTTTTGTATTTCCTTATATAATGTAGTGTAAGGTCATCTTAACAGGGTTAAAGCCATTTTGAAAATCAAGCCGCTAACAGCTTTTCCATAAAAGTCATTAGTCTGATTTTAAAGGCGACAAAGAGTGATTTTGAAAAAGAACCTAGGTATATAGTTTAGCTTCTTCACATTATTCTGGATTTCACCACTGAGACTAATTTCAAAGGAAAGTATCACTTAATAACTGTAATGTGATTTCATCTGCTAGTTTTAGAAATACGTTACTAATAATTAAAATATGTTTTATGGCATTTGATATCAATAGTAGATCGGAATAATTTTTTTAACGAATTCATATTACGAAAATAGACCATCGCATTTATTTAAATGTATGTAAGTATAAAATGTATAAAGAATGTAGTTAATTTTTCAACAATACATACAACATTAGTAACAACAACAGTATTTTACAAGCTTTTTATTAACATGCAATGTATGTATGTAGATAAGTATGTAAGTTTGTATGTTCGGGTGGAATCTTGCAACTCAATTTTGAAGCAGATATCTTCAACCGAATTTGCTGAAATTTTGCAAGCATATGTATACAGCGTGGCAATACAATATTATAATGACATCGAGCTGATCTGATGCTGGAGCTGGAAGGTGGCCATAGGAACTCTGTGAACAAAAGTCGCAAAATCATCGAGTTTGGACGCGTTTGATTCGTCTTGAGGCATTCCAGTAAAAGTTAGTTTTTAAAAATCTTTTTACTTTAATTTATTTCTATTTAGACTGTCGCTAAAGAAAGACGTCTAGCCATCAAATCGTCAATTTTGCAACAGAAGTTTAAATCTCATTTATGATGTGGTAAGTCCGAACAACTACAAGTCTATTATGTATTCAAAGCACAATGGACATAGTATCTCAGAGGAAGGTCAATGCAATGTTTCGGGGACACAACAGAAAGCAGCCCGAACAGAAAGTGAAGACAAAACTCAACGTACCCTATTCAGTCGTCTACGAAGTAACGTCTAGCACAATAAATGTACGTCTTAATAGATTTTCTTCTAACCAATAAAAATTCTTATCTAAGGTATCTATGTTTATTATAAAATTAACCCCGCCCCGCGGGACTACCAGAGGGTTTTGTAGCTTTTGAATCGGATATTGTTCACTATTTCGTTAACATTTTTCATATTTTTTTCTAAAGAACAAGTAATCTCAGTTACTCCTTATAACATCAGCTTAGAAAGTCCCATCAAAATCGATCGAGGTCACAACACGTTTTAATCTCACGATAGGACACGGAAATAGCGGCGACCACTCTCAACGGAGACCAGCCAACTACGCAGGAGACATTATAGTGCACAAGTGTGTGAGCAAACACAGGTGCACTCTCTGTTCCCTGAGTCACATAATCCGATGGTTATCCAACACGACCGGGGAGAGATCAGGCGCAGGCGGCGAGGGCTTTACGTGCTATCAAAGGCACGAGGTCTATTAGTACGCTTATACATCACTGCGCAAATAATAATAAAGTTTTAATAATTAATTCTATACTTTTGCCACAAAAGTGCCTAGTTTAGTCTTTTACTATAACAACTAAACGCAATTACTTAACGAAAATCTTCCAGAAAATTTAACAATCAACAAACGGTTTATTTTAATTATTTAAATACTTAAGCCAAGATAATTCCGAGATCATATCCGACGCCATATCTCTTTAACCAGTTAATGTAACTGTTAGAACGACCACGCATTCACAATGAGAGCCATCCGTCACTGCGTTAGCAGGAATTTGATTCAACAATTAAACACTGTTCACGCGCATAAAGTACGTGGGAATAAAAATACTATGCACATTAATTATGAACTATACGTTGCAGATAAAGCGTGAAATATGTATTCTATTAAATTTTACAACTTCATGCACTTATGTACATCGGCGGACTTCATGCACAAGGCATTCTCTACCAGCCTTTGGGAGGTGTACAAATCTGATAAGGTAGGCGAGATTAAAGTTGTAATCTGCAACAGAAACAGATACATCGTATGGGCCTCCGGTATCCTCAATCACTCGGTGAAACGCAAGCGCTGTTTTACACCGGTTTTCTGTGAGGCCGTGGTATCACTCCGGTCGAGCCGGCCCATGCATGCCGAAGCGTGGCTTTCCCACGGCTGAGATGTGGTATTTATTTTTCATTCCACGATTTCAATGAAATTTGACATGGAGATACTTTGATTGTAGCGGAATAGGCTATTTGACTGATTTTTGGAAATCGTTTTAAATTATTCTTTATTACGTAATAAGCACACTGCGTTAATATTTTGCGGAATTTCTACTGTATTATGAATTAAAATTTAAGATAAAGTTCAAGTTTGACAACCGCGTCAAAAAACGACATTTCTTAAATGGCGCTGGTCACATGACACGTGTGACGTCACACGCTAGTAAACAAATTCACAAAACGCGAACAATACTCAGTCGCGGAATTTTTCGTTTACTAGCGTGTGACGTCACCAGAGTTGCAACAAATCACAAGGCGTTCATGTCGCAGAAAATATTTCAAAAAATTGATACAATTTATTTCGTTCAATCTGCGAAAAAATCACATTATTTTGATTAATTCATTGTGAAATATGTCTTTTTAGGCTATTATCTGATAGGATGACCACAATCCATAGTTTATTTTCAATATTGTCAAATAGCCTATTGCGGAAGGACATAGGCTACTATTTATCGCGATAACCGACTCACACACAGACGGAGGCGAGGGCAAATGTAATATCGTAGGTATATTTTTAATAATTTAGTAGGAACTGAGAAAAAGCCAATATTTTTTTTATAGATTTCAAGTAATATCAGTTTTAACTATTTTTTCAGTTTAACTACAACATTTCACGTATTGTGTATTCTGCATTTATAGTATGTGTTTCCGTGATTCTTAATCAATAACTGTACGTTTTATTAATACAATATTTTATTGTACAAGACAACTCATGGTAAGTGTCCACCGCTGCCTTAGACACCTTTTTAGGGTTCCGTGCCAAAGGCAAAAAACGGAACCCTTATAGATTCGTCATGTCTGTCTGTCCGTCTGTCTGTCTGTCTGTCTGTCTGTCCGTCCGCGTCTGTATGTCACAGCCACTTTTTTCCAAAACTATAAGAACTATACTGTTGAAAATTGGTAAGTAGCTGTATTCTGTGAACCGCATTAAAATTTACATACAAAATAAAAAAAACATTTTGGGGGTCCCCATACTTAGAACTGAAACTCAACAAATTTTTTTTTCAAACCCCTACGTGTGGGGTATCTATGGATAGGTCTTCGAAAATGGTATTGAGGTTTCTAATATCATTTTTTTCTAAACTGAATAGTTTGCGCGAGAGACATTTCCAAAGTGATAAAATGTGTGCCCCCCCCCCTGTAACTTCTAAAAAAAGATAATGATAAAACTAAAAAAATATATGATGTACATTACCCTGCAAACTTCCACCGAAAATTGGTTTGAACGAAATCTAGTAAGTAGTATATTTTTAATACGTCATAAATCGTAAACCGCAAAAAAAATTACACTATTTTTAAAACATCGATCAAAGTTACAACGAACAACAAGAACTTTTATATTATGTTACTTGCTGCTTCGGAACCTTTCATGGGCGAGTACGACTTGCACTTGGCCGCTTTTTTTTTTAAAGACAACTCCTGCATTAGGAATATACATCCTTTGACTGGGGACTTTAAAAACATACATGAAACGAACACATACAACACCCAGACTTAGAACAACAATTTGTGGATAACACAAAGTGTTGTCCCGTGTGGAATTTCTGACCAAGCTATATTTTAAGGAATATTTGGAAGTCGGTTAAAAAGAAAGAAACGTACTAATATTTAAAGCATAGTTACGCTACGTCAGAACATACAGATAGACCCGTTCACAAACAGGGGAAAAGATTATGTGGAATGTATTAATTTAAAAAAAAAACAACCTTCAAATACCTTGCCAGCAATGACCCTGTGTAGTCACGGGCATTGATTGATAAAACAACACAATGATATCGATAAAAAGTGATTTCACAGTCAATTTCACTCGTTCGCTCTAGTTCCCCTGTTTGTCACTAGGTATGCACTTTTCTCTCTAATCAATACTTTGGTTCCTTCCAGGAAATGTGAGAAGTTTTGATTTCTATAAAATCTATTCAAATAAATAAAATTGGAGTGTCTGTTTGTAATATTAAAATAACCGCTTTTTACTAAATGCATATGTATGTATGTATACACGGTACATATATGCCAAAATCAAATTTTTTACAATTTTTGTCTGTCTGTCGGTCTGTCTGTCTGTTTAATCCGGTTAATCTATGGAAGTAGTAGAGTATCACTGGTAGGTAGCTGATTATAAAAGGAATAGCTTAAGCTACTTTTTTTAGACTAACTTCGCCCTGCGGCATTACCGGCGGTACGACAATAACCGCGGGTAACACCGCGGGACTAAGCTAGTTTTAAATATATTGTAAAACATCTGAAAATGCTAGGTGATCAAACAAAGCGGACGACGATCCAATGCTTAAAATATCGTGAAGTCAAAATGAAAGGACTTACTAAGTTAATAGGTTATAGTTAAATAGTAACTTATTATCTAACGACTGCACGTTTAGCCTAGTGGTTGAACGATCGCCACGCCGTTTCCTACTTCGCCAAGTGTTGTGGGTTCAAGGCCCACGTAGGACAACACTTTGTGTGATCCACAATTGTTGTTCTGAGTCCGGGTGTTCTTTGTGTCCGTTTCATGTATGTTTTTAAAGTCCCCCGCGACACAGGATTTTAGTTACTTATTATCGCAAAATCTTTTACTTCGATGCGAAATTTGCATTAAACTGAAAATAATCCTGTGTCGCGGGGGACTTTACAAACATACATGAAACAGACACAAATAACATCCAGACTCAAAACAACAATTTGCGGACCACAAGTGTTGTCCTATGTGGGGTTTGAACCCACAACACTCACCGTGGGAGTGCCACGCTTCGGCATGAATGGGCCGGCTCGACCGGAGTGATACCACGGCCTCACAGAAAACCGGTGTGAAACAGCGCTTGCGCTGTGTTTCACCGAGTGAGTGAGGATACCGAAGGCCCATATTCTCAATTGTAATTTGGTCTTACTTGGTAGAGAAATTGAAGCTATTTAATGGCTTCTCTACACGATGGGCCATTGCGATGGTCCACTATGATGAACCAGCGTGTGGAGGGCATAGTGGTGTCGGATGGCTTACGGCGCGTGCGATGGTCGTGGGATGGCGTTGGTGTCGGTGTTTCGGCCGCACATCAAAGGTAGTGGGCCAGAACGTAAAGATCACAACTGAATTTCACCATCGTGTAGTTCCGTCTCAACCATCGCATAGCCATCTCGCTAGGCTGGCTCATCATGTAGAGGCAGCATAAAAGATGTTCAGTCCTCTCGCCAATGCAGCGTTCACCTTGGGAACTTTGCAATGTCTATAGGGCCCATGATATAGGCATTCAATCGCTAAGCTTGTTCACTGGCGAGAGCATTAAACTTCACGGCGTTTCACCGTGTTCTTATTCTAAGCTAATGTAATATCAAGCACTTACTGGAGATGCGTGAAGTCCTTGATATCGGCGGTCTGAGGGGCGCCCCTCTGCTGGTACTCTCTCCGCGTTCACACATTCATAAACTCCTCAGTTGCTGTACAGGCTTCCACGTATTATAATTATAATACACCCGTTTTAACTGTCGCGGATCGCGCTTAATTGACGTGACTACTAAAAATCGCGAGTCCAAACCAGACCAATCATAACGGTAACCAACGAAACACCGAATTGGATGGACAATCAGCAAAATTTTACTTAAACGGCAATCCCGACGAACCTTGTTTCAAAGGCTTCTCTCTAGTTCTATCTTGTCACTTCAAAACCTCAAACAAGAAAAATGACAATCAAAAATGTTGCCATTATAATGACGTTCAATTTCTAACAAAAGAGGAAGATAGGTACTTAAGAAAGAAAGGCAACAAAAGGAAAGGAATATAGGGATAGGTCTTGGGTATATGTCAGGGTGGCATACCAATAACTCGTCATAATACTGCAAAAGTGATGCGTACCTGAAAAGATAACGATAATCATTAAAATTAATTTTATCAATTGAAAAACAATCAAATGTTACTGATGCTTTAAAGGCAAAAGTTTGTAAGGATGTTTGTTATTATTTTACGCATACGTAAACGAGTAACAACGAACGTCTAACTAAACGGATCTAGAAAAAAGTGGCCAAGTGCGAGTCGGACTCGCCCATGGTGGGTTCTGCAGCAGCAAGTAACATAATATAAAAGTTCTTGTAGTTCGTTGTAACTTTGAGTGTTTTTTTTAGCGGTTTACGATTTATGACGTATTAAAAAAAACTACTTACTAGATCTTGTTCAAACCAATTTTCGGTGGAAGTTTGCATGGTAATGTACATCATATATTTTTTTTAGATTTATCATGCTCCTATTTTAGAAGTTACAGGGGGGGACACACACGTTTCACCACTTTGGAAGTGTCTCTCGCGCAAAATGATATTAGAAACCTCGATATCATTTTCGTAGACCTATCCATAGATACCACACACGTATGGGTTAGATAAAACAAACATTTTTGATCCCCAAAATGTATTGTTTTTTTTTATTTTTGTGTGAAAATCTGTATACCAAGTTTCAAAAATCCTGTGTCGCGGGGGACTTTACAAACATACATGAAACGGACACAAAGAACACCCAGACTCAGAACAACAATTTGGGGATCACACAAAGTGTTGTCCGACGTGGGATTTGAACCCACGACACTTGGCGAAGTAGGAAACGGCGTGGTGACCGTTAAACCACTAGGCCAAACGTGCAGTCAATAATAGTGGAATAAGTACAAGTGATTTTAATTCAAAAATGTATAATACGACTAAAGGTGACATATATCCATATGATATTTAAAGATTTATCCTTCAACTCCTAACCGTTAAGGAGTTGTGCCTTACATCATCAGCTCATCATCATAAAATGATGACTATCAGACGAAAATATTGGTGTAACTTCAGAAAATATACGAAAAACATAGTATGTGCCTATAAAAAATGATGGTTCCTCTCGATTTCCCTGAGATCCCATCATCAGATCCTGATATGCTGGCTGATATATGATATATATGGATGATATGTGGCTGGGACCACCTCGGGACCATACCCTTACGAATACAAAAAAAAATTTCAAAATCGGTCGACAATTGACGGAGTAATCGGTGAACATACATAAAAAAAAAATTAAAAAAATACATACAGTGGAACATAGAACCTCTTCCTTTTTGGAAGTCGGTTAAAAATGACTCACACTTATTATATTTAATGGTGTTCAAATTAAATAACAATAAACCGGTTTGCAAAAGATATTATTATAATTAACATCGATTTACATTTTAGTTAGTTGTTGCTCATAATTAGTCATAATATACGTAATTTCTAATGCGTAATGTGTAATCACACTTTCACTGTTTAAATTACCTAAGTATACCTACATACATTTTCATTTACGCAAAATTTATTTATCTTAATATCGTTCGAATTTATTTATGTTTATTTATAAATATATGTATTTTTTTATGTATGAGCTAGCCAAAGTGACTCTACTCTGCCTGAAGAATGCAAAAGGTCACCATACTCATTGCGTATGCAGACAATCCAACAATGCAGCATGGTGACACACTATGGCGGCCTATTGAAATGCTTTTGCATTATTGGGCCTCTGATCTCGCACTCACTAACAAAAAGGTTTGTCTTCTGTAAGAGGGTAGTACCGCTCCGATCGACTAGCCCCGTTGGGCTGAAATCAGTGTGACCTTGGTTTTTTTTTACAACTCCCACATTAGGAATATACATCCTGTGTCGCGGGGGACCTTTACAAACATACATGAAACGGACACAAAGAACACCCAGACTCAGGACAACAATTTGTGTATTACACAAAGTTTTTTATTGGAATAGGCGGGCAAACGAGGAGACATATCGCCTGATGGTAAGCGATTACCGCCGCCCATGGACACCTGCAACACCAGAAGCGTCACAAGTGCGTTGCCGGCCTTTTGGGGATAGGGGGGAGGTAGGGGTGGGGGGATTGGGGTATGGGCCTCCGGTATTCACACTCACTCGGTGAAACACAGTGCAAGCACTATTTCACACCGGTTTTCTGTGAGGCCGTGGTATCACTCCGGTCGAGCCGGCCCATTCATGCCGAAGCGTGACTCTCCCACGATAAGTGTTGTCCCATGTGGGATTTGAACCCACAACACTCGGCGCAGCAGGAAGCGGCGTGGCGACCGCTTAAACAACTAGGCCAACCGTGCAGGATATGTGAATAACATGTATATGGATATGTATTGTGAGTTCAGTAAAGACTTAAGGCCTAGCGGCCGAAACAGCATATTTCCACTGTGTTAGTTGATGTATTATATTGTAACTAGCGACCCGCCCCGGCTTAGCACGGGTGGATTTCAGATGCCCCCACCGACGACACGATTCGTGCATTTTAAATCTGTAATATCTTCGAATATATTCATTTAACTTAGATACGGTAAAGGGTTGATCTATATTAAATGCACAATGTATTTAATTTACTTAATTGTATAAGGATTCATTCTGTATTGCTTAAAATCGCTTCGTAAATAAGCTATTATTTCGCGTAAAAAGAAAGGAATAAAAAATGGTTGTTGTGGGTTATCCCTAAGAGATAGACATATACCGTCGCGGACTTTTTTGTAGATCTTTTTAAGGTGTATAAAACTGTAGTACATTATTTTGATCCATCTCGTAGGGTGCAACCAGCGTTTGCAATGTAAGCGCAAAAAATGTGTTTATTTGCTACATCACATTAGAAACCTCGAAAATTAATAGTATTTCCATACTATATTATGCATTTATTATACATAAAAACCTTCCTCTCAAATCACTCTATCTATTAAAGAAACCCACATCAAAATCCGTTGCGTAGTTTTAAAGATTTAAGCACACAAAGGGATATAGGGACAGAAAAAGCGACTTTGTTTTATACTACACACATCAAAAGTGTCTAGGGATCAACATATGTGTCTAGGGATCAACATATATTTTTGTAATAACTTTTCTCCTGATTGATATTAATTAAAATTTTCTTTAAGGATTCATCAAATAAAGTGTTTTCGTTTGTCACAGTAACGATAAACCAAGTCACCTTTGCATTAATAAAGAAATTTGCCATTTTCCTAATAAAGGGATTTTTGAAATTTGAACCACTAACATTAAAGTTCGAAAAAAAGACTGAAATAACAGTTTTCTTTAAAATTTTATTAGGTAACTTAAACAATTAATAATCCGTGTTTCTACCGCGAACACTAACAACACAAGAATCGGTTTGGCATACTCAAAATGAGTTCATCCAAATCACGCTGTGGAACGGTCGCCCATGTTCGTTGCAACAACAAAAAAAGGTCTTCTTGCGACTGGATACCCTCCATATTCGGCAGAGCTCTTCTCTGTAGCATATCCCATGCATGCTCAATCGGGTTCAAGTCTGGCGACTGAGCAGGCCAGGGCCAAAGCCACATCTCAATCTCAAGAAATCCGCATAAAAATGCTTGATCCCTAGACACTTTTGATGTGTGTATGTTGTGATGATGATGTGATAAAAATAGACTATTCAGTAAGTCTAGCGATTAAGACCCCTGACTGTTAAGCCAGAGGTCACCCGAGACAAATAAATGTGTGTTCAGCAATGTCATTATTTTGTTGCGCATAAGTCTATTTCCTTTATGTATAATAATTAAATAAATTGAGTGTTTCCCAACGGTTTGATTACCATCGTTAATTTAATTAATTTTGGATCTAAAAGCGTTTATTTCTTAAACGTGCTCCGCTTCTATTGGTCATAGCGTGATGATATATATAATAATTATTACTTTTACGGGAATTAACGCGATCACTAATTTCAAGGTATTACATACCTCTGTTTTGCCTGACGTTTCGACTAGGTTGCACTGGCCGTGGTCACAGGCTGACTTGGAACTACACTACTTTTTTTTGCTTCAACAAGAACAAGGCCGTGAGTTATCTATGTTTGTTTATTTGATCCGAGATTGTGGTGACAAATGATAATAACACTAAGTATATGTGTGAGTATTCTTTGATTAGAACGATAGTCCTAAGTGTCAGGAATTTCACTTTTAAACACTTTACACTTGCAATCTTAGGATTGACACTTTCACAACACACAATATTGGGTCGAGTAAATATAGTGAATGTATGTATGTATGGCATTGACTTTCCAATGTTGACTTAACTGTGATGTGCAATAGAATTCTGTGAACTTGCGAAGTAAGTGCGTTGAAATTGATGGTATAATTACCACCATGTCAATATCTTTTATGGTATTTATACACGTCTCGCGTTCATGGGTACTAAATGTACCTTTTGTTTGAGTTTTGTTCTTTGTACGGTCGCATTTCTAAGGGTATTTAAAATCAGAGAATATTTATTGTTGAGTTGAGATCCATAAATCAAAACTTTCTTTTTTCACAGATCATCTTGATAGCAAGTTACTACTGCTATCCATGGATATGTACGACTCAAGAACGACAATGATAGGGCTCCCATAACCTCTCTCACTCGGCAATAAGCAATGTAATAATTGATTAACACTGGTTTTCTGTGAGGTCGTAGTATTGCACTAGCCAAGTCAGCCCACGTATCAGGAAATGACGAACTAATTCCACTGAAACTAGTAATAATTGCAGCTTGAAAAAACCGTTGTTCCATATCTTAAATTTCTGCAAGTAAATTAGGAATGGAAAGGAGATGGCAAAACCAATGAAAGCATAATTAGAAGTCAACGCACAATTACCAAGCGATTTACCAAACTAATTTCAAACCGAAGTGCACCTCCTTCTTATTTTCTTACATCACCCAGTACTTGGCCGGTCAATACCTTGTATATTACATCTAAATAAATAAACTAATCTATCACTTGACACGTTCTGGAAGCACTTACATTATATTTAGAAACACTGAAGTGCAAGAAGTTTCATACATAATTAACATCATCATGCTAATCTTCGCACTGTTGCTGCTAAGTTTCGCAACAGTTGGCCAACAGTTGTGATCGATAGTAAGAATCCATAATGTGTCAACGGAGAGGTCATCTTTCGTCACATTTGGAGTCTTGTGTTAAAGAAATTGTGGCTACTAGTTTTGAATATCACCATAGGCATATGTTTCTTAAGTGTTAGAAACAATTTAGCGATTTTACAACTATTAGTTTTACGTTTTCTGACATCAATAATGGCTGTGCAGTACAACATCTTGGTGAATCTCCAAAATTGTTTGTTAACCGACTTAAAAAAAAGGAGGAGGTTCTCAATTCGACTGTATTTTTTTTTATATTTGTTACCTCTTATCTTTCGACTGGGTGAACCGATTTTGATGATTCTTTTTTTATTTGAAAGCTGGTACTTCCCATGTGGTCCCATTTTTATTTGGTCATGTTCTGACATGTCATCCATGAGAAAATCATATAAATCTTCAATTTGCATTATGTATGTGCGCGACAAATTGACGAATCCCACCAAAAACATTTTCATGTAAAATGTTGCCAAGACGACTGCATATAGCTTACCCTGTGAAAAGATATCAGATCTCTTGTTGAGCCAAGAATCAGTATCTACACGCCCTAACTCTACCAACCCTAACTTCACAAACTCTACATCTCAGTAAAAATGTATGGCTTGGCTGTTTCGTTACTTCAAAAACTAAACATTCGTACAACACACAAAACTTGAAACAACGAATCCGACTAGCCAGTAGTCTTATGGCCTATGTCCGGTAGTGGACTACTAAAGACTGTAAATTAAGGGCAGCATCAGTAGGAGAACATGAAACTGGTTGAATTAATAAACATTCTGCGTCTGTCTTGTGTATCTATCTCGGCCTCAAGCCTTCGACAGTTTGAATACACTAATAAAACCCAACTGTAGACAATAGATCTGCAGACCGAACACAGTACAATAAATACCTCAATATCGGACTCATAACCAAATACCATGAACCAGCAGTGAACTATAACGGGCTGATGACAAATACCCGAATTCAATGTAATGACAGTTAAAAGTCAAATTTCTACTAAAGCGGTAAATATATAGCAATTTCCCGATATAAAGTCATTTACAAACATTATTACTAACAAGATGTGGAAGTTGCGTATGCCCAATTTACTAAAAAATTACGTTTCAATGGCACACAGTTTTTGACTGGCAAATGAATGACTCGGAAATAAATTACCGGACAGTCTAATTAATAAATTAGTTATAATGTATTTTTAGAATTGTACTATTACGATATATATACCAATACATTTTATATATTTCCGAGGTCAATTTTAATGCATTATCCTCTCTTTTAAGCGAAGAATTACAGTAATGTGATGAATTTGGCCTACAAATGGCACATAGATTCCGTCTTTCTTGTAGATTTTACCTAATGAATTTACATACTTGAGTTCTACATATAATAGATAGTTCTAATGTAAAAATTAAGGAAATTTATCAAGTCGTTTATCAACAAATCGGCCTATTCACTTCTGATACCATGATGTATTTGTACACCAAGACATGAATGGTATACCTACTATTAAATACTTGACGTTTTAGTCATACTCACATTACCTACATTTTTAAATAAATTCGATTAAAATTTCTTTGTTAGTGTCGCTAGCAAGACATTTGTATGTACTGCAAAATTTAACCTTAAAGCTGAATAAGGAGGTCAAGAGCAAAACGTAATAATACTTTATAAAAAAACGCTAGCAATTTTCACTGGCCCTAGAGTACATTTACATGAAACGTACAAACCAAACGAAATACAAACATGAGACAGTGGCAGTTCATTGGCAATTGATATGAATTAATAATCATACCAATAAAATGACTAATAAAATTATTGATCGTTGCACAATTATGTAGTAGCAAGCCTATTGACGTAAACCAGGTCCATATATTTTCTAACAAATACACTTATATGTTTTTAAATAAATTTATATCATAGATAAACACATTTTCTGAACAATTTATTACCACATTCGAACTATCATTCACATGACAAATACACATAGTAAACTTGGTAATCGTTAATTGCCTATATATAAAAATAAATTAAATGCTATGAAATATATTTAGCTTTAATTCCGCGAGACAAATATCCAGGTCTGAAAACTTGTTTTCAGTGTGCCTTGTTTTCAGACCTGGATATTTGTCTCGCGGAATTAAAGCTAAATATATTTCATAGCATTTAATGTCATGGATTTCCGCAAAGTAACGCCTGATTCCATAACTTAAAAATAAATTAGTTAATTTAAAAACACCCTCGACTGAAGTAGGTTAAAAAAGGAAGAATTTTTTGCAAAATATAATATTTTTAGCCGTCTGTTGACAAATTAAGAATACAGAATCACACTACCGCTTTTTTTTGTGCGGAAATCCCCTCGGATGCCACCGACCGGTAGCTATGTCGGACTCAAACCGACTAAAAACCGCACACCGTCTCGGGTACTAGAAGCCGGAGAACCGGTAACTGTGTAGGAACCCTGATGCTCCTTTTCTATTTAGAAAAGGGCACGAGCACTTTGTAGAGCTCGCGCCGCCACCCGGCCTGCTTCTGCTAGGGTGACTGGTGGCCTCACCTGTCACCACTCCTATCAATACACGGTGTCTTAAGAGACGACAACACTACAAAGAGAAGAAAAACTCATCAAATTGTCCAGCCATCGTGTTGTAGTAGATCAAAACCTCCTTTCGAAGGTGAGGCCTATGCCCAGTACTGGACTATAAAATCCAACAGCTTTTTAAATTCTAGCAGGTGGCGATATTGTCAAAAAACTGTTGGAGTTAGATAAATGTTTATCAGCAGAGTCCACAGAATTAATTAAACGGCTAGAAATTCACACATGCAGTATTTGGCCACATCAGTAATTGCACATTCGCTTCTAGTAATTACACACTTCACTGGGTGCCTGCTGACTTTAGGGCCAATGTCATATTTCTCTTAACCCGACACTCGCAAGTTACATCTAACGGTAATTATCGTACATTCAATGTTGGGGTCTCAAGAATATCGCTTTGAAATAATGTTTTAAACTAGTTACGAATACGAATTTGTTTTCCGCAATTGTATTTTGTATATTGTTAACCTAATATTAGTGGCCACCACCGACAATAGGCATATTTCATTTTTTTTAACTATAGGATGAAAAAAATATCTTGTATTAGATAAATCTTGTATGAGAGACAATATTAAACTATAACTTAAAGATTTTTTTTCATATTAAATTCTATTAGTCGTTAGAAGTCATCGAGATATTACGTATATATCTCGATGTTAGAAGTTAATATTAAATTAAGAGATTTCCATTGTTTCCAGGACTATTTATATTCTATAGGTATTACACTACTCTAAGAATAAAGAAGTTTTTAGTTCGAAACTAAGATAGAGAAGGGTGAGTAATGTTCATCTTTAGGGTTCCGTACCCAAAGGGTAAAACAGGACCGTATTATAAGACTCCGTATACCAGGCTGTATCTCATTAACCGTGATAGACAGACAGTTGAAATTTTCACAGATGATGTATTTCTGTTGCCGCTATAACAACAAATACTAAAAAACAGAATAGAATAAATATTTAAGGGGGCTCCCATACAATAAACTTGATTTTTTGGATAATGGTATGGAATCCTTCGTGCGCGATTCCGATTCGCATTTGGCCAGTTTTATTTATTATTCTTAGGGCCACTTGCACGACATAGCTTAAATACATTTAAGACATACTAAATGCGTTATAAAAGGTAAAACACAATTGGTATCTTGCACAACGATACATTTTTTACAAAACATTTTTAAAAACTGCCGAAGTTAAACATCGAAACTCGGCTATTTAGCGGCGCTAAAAGCGTTTAACGCGTGCATGGGTGCGAGTGCAACACTAGGATACTGCCGTCTCGCCCACACTCGCAGGGCGCGCCGGCGCGCGACCCCTTATCATATTTAACTAAATTTACCTGCTGTCATCGTTGTGCAAGAGGGCGCAATTTTTTTTTCTGTTACACGTGTTATTGCATTTAACAAATTTTGTTTAGTAGCTACTTAAGTCGAAAGTTATGCAAGTGGCCCTTAGAGTAAGAAGAAATAAAGTCCCTAAAAACCTAAAGTCTACAGTTCGGCTCATAAATGTCATTGTCATCAAGTCAAATCCGACCTGATTGCTATTTGCTATTCATTAATTAGTTACGGAATAAGTGTAACGAGTTTATTTAAATTTGTTATCGATATTTGACCCAAATATAATTGCAATGTCATCTGTTTTACGAAATACTATGCTACGGTTATTAATATAAAACCCGTTTTATCACCTTTAAGATGTCGTACTCTTAGATCATGGAATCGATAATCTCTAAAAGTTTTTGATAAATTTTAAATTAGCCTTCGTCACCCGAGCCATTATTACAAAATTTATTTACACCTCATTTATTAAAATCGGTTTAATAGCACAGAATAACTAATAGTACTAAGTTTGGGACTACGGCGAACATACAAACATACATAAACTGCCAAAACTTTTACCCTTCCTTTTGGCTTTGCCGTAGTCGGCTAAAGATAATATCAATTGATGCTTTTTTGAGACACAGTTTTACAGCAGGTAAGAAAATTTTCAACAAATTTAAATAACCAAGTCGATGCAATCCCCTAGCTAGTTTAAAATTCAGATTCATTACCCAAGAAACCAACATGCAAGTAATTTTTTTTTGTCCCCAAAATTACATACTTCATAAATGTAATTAGTACTTCAAAATTGACTATATTATGTACTATGTGGTTCGGAACAAAATAAAGTGTACTGCAAAGTAGAAGAAAAGAAACCTCAAATTTAGTACAAAGAGAATAGCTACTGCATTGTACCACAAGTAAAATAATATCAGTAGGAAATCCATTACTTCTTGGTGTTATTAATTACACTTGCCCTTCAGCGGTTGTTTTACAATAATGTATCAATTATACATTTTGTATCTGTTTTTTTTATATTTTTAACCGACTTCCAAAAAGGAGGAGGTTCTATGTTCCACTGTATGTATTTTTTTTTTATTTTTTTTTTTATGTATGTTACCTGATTACTCCGTCAGTTGTGGACCGATTTTGAATTTTTTTTTTGTATTCGACAGGGTATGCTTCCGTGGTGGTCCCATTGCCAGCATATCAGGATCTGATGATGGGATCCCAGGGAAATCGAGGGAAACCCTCATTTTTTATAGGCACATACTATGTTTTTCGTATATTTTCTGAAGTTACACCGGTGTTTGCGTCTGGTAGTCATCATTTTATGATGATGAGCTGATGATGTAAGGTACCACTCCTTAACGGTTAGGAGTTGGAGGATAAATCTTTAAATATCATATGTATATAAGTTACCTTTAGTCGTATTCTTACAAATTATTTAGGTAAGCTGATGATGGAAGGTGGAAGGTACAACTCCTCAACGGTTAGGAGTTGGAGAATAATTCTTTCAATTTCATACGTATCTAAAGACCTTCAGTCGTATACTTTCAAGCTATTTAGGTGAGCTGATGATAGAAGATTAAACTCTTCAACAGTTAGGGATTAGAGGATGATTTTAATATTACACGTACCTTAATTTGTATTCTTGATGATGAAATTTGATGAAATAATTCAACTTACTACTTACCGACGATTGTTTGCACTAAAAACTGTAAAATAAAAACTTTTTATAAAAAAAAAAAACCGACTTCCAAAAACATCCAACGAAAACTCTCTGACAAAAAACACTTAAAAGCGTAAAATAAACTGATTCTTCATAAATTGCCTATACCTAATTCTTTATTCATTTAAATAGTAGTATTATAATGGGTGCTAGGTACCTAAAATCTGTTTGAAGTCGGTGCTAAGCCAAAAAGAATACAAACGAACAATTACAAAAGTCTAAGCGATAGTCACTTGGCACCGACTTCAAACAGATTCTAGGTACCTAGCACCCATTATAATACTACTATTTAAATGAATAAAGAATTAGGTATAGGCAATTTATGAAGAACCAGTTTATTTTACGCTTTTAAGTGTTTTTTGACAGAGAGTTTTCGTTGGATGTTTTTGGAAGTCGGTTTTGTAAAGTAGTATAATCCGATTTTTTCAATTTTGATTTTTTTATGTATGGCCCTGCCAAAATGACTCTACTCTGCCTGATGAAAAGCATAAGTAGAATTCAAGAGTGGTGGGCACCATACTCATTGCGAATGCAGGACAATGCAGAATGGTGACCCACATCATTGGGCCTCCGTCGAACCGGCCCGACAGTGCTGAAATCAGCGTGGCTCTTCTACCTTGAAAACGTTATATGATCGGCAAAACAAGAGTGACAAGTACGTCATATACCTCAATCAAGACAGCCTTTCATTCATGATGAGTGTCAACCTCCGAGTGTTAGCCTGGGTAAAGGATAAGGTATCTTAGCAGAAGCAGGACTAAGACGAAAGCTTGAAAATTAACGAAAGAATTACTCAACAGCGTTCTCTTGAGAGACCGTGTGATGCTGGGGTCTCACTTCTATCGCCAGATGAATCGCCATGCGATGACGGATTGATAATACGAAATGTCGCCACCCCTTTTCATCCCATGGGTGTCGTAAGAGACGAAAGAGCGCAAACTGTGCAGGACAATTCCTTGCCAAAAAAATGCCTATGTCCAGCAGGTATCAACTGATGTGATGTGATGCCGGTGCCTCACATTGGCTATAGTGTAATAATAATGTGTAGATCGGACTTGGAAAGATATTGGTCGTCCAAGTCCGATCTACACATTGGTGTATTGGATCCAAACTATGTCTTGTAGCCAATGCCTCTGACTTGTAGCCAATATAGCCAATGTAAGGCGCCGGCATGATGAGTCTGTGATCGGCCTGGTTCATATGTGCCGAGGCATTATTCTCGCGAGGTGCTTCAACAAAACAGATTCATTACCTGTTTCCTTAGAATTGAATTTCTATTTTATGATTTTTCTTGTAACTAAAACAGCTAACGCCAGCCAATTTTACTTATTATTTTTGCACAGTTATTTATGTACAGTTATCCTCCAACATTTTACCGTTTGTGAGACTGGCTGTAGGTAACTTACATTAAGTCTATTGTTCTAGTGCTTCTTAAGTGTTAACTGTATTAGGCTAAGTCTCTTTATAATAGAAACGCGTTCATACGTCTACTTTTTTACAAGCTTTTTATTAACTTGCAATGTATGTATGCTTGTTCGGGTGGAATCTTGCAACTCAATATTGAAGTAGATATCTTCAACCGATTTTGCTGAAATTTTGCAAGCATATGTATACAGCGTGACAATACAATATTGTAATAACATGGAGCTGGTCTGATACTGGTGCTGGAAGGTGGCCATAGGAACTCTGTAAAGAAACGTCGCAACATCATCGAATTTGGACTCGTTTGATTCGTCTCGAGGCCTTCCAGTAAAAGCCTGAATTTAAAAAGCTTTTTAATTTAATTTATTTTCTCTACATCATTTCTAAACAGAAAGAACAAAAAAAATGTCAAGGAATTTAACCACTTCCAAATGACACTCTGTACCTACCTACATGTATTATGTATATCTATATATATATAACCGTGTCACGATGTATGTTAGCGATAAACTCCGAAACCACTAACCAATTTTTATCAAATTTTGTAAGCATGTGTAATTTGATCTAACTTGGGAGATGGGGTAGTTTTTATCTCAATATTTGTTATTGCAAATTAAATGTTTACTATACGACTTTAGTGTGTGTTTATAGGTTAGTTCTAGAAAATCCTAATAGATATCCAGTAGATGGCGCCGTATTTCTATTTCTAGAATTTACATTGAAATGTAAAAGTTATTTACAAAAAAAATGTGGCGGTACGAAGTTCGCCGGGACAGCTGGTATAAGTATAATACACTAGTTGTTACCCGCGGCTCCGCCCGCGTATATGTCGGTTATCGCGGCAAATAGTAGCATATGTGTTATTCTGATGTATAAGCTATATTACTGTAAAGTTTTAGTTAAATCCGTTCAGTAGTTTTTGCGTGAAAGAGTAACAAACATCCATCCATACTTACAAACTTTCGCTCGCTTATAATATAATTAGCATAAATACATACCCTATACCACATCAATTTTCGATACGATTTATAAAAATTAAACCAACTTACCTTGACTGAAAGAAAGCCTCCGGCATTAAATACATCAAACGCCAATGTCTTTATAGGAAATCGTTTAATAGATAAATATTAAAGCTACTTGTGGTATGCATTTTAATACTCAATTATTAGTACGATAGAATGCGAGATAACTTAATATTGTAGGTGTTAAAATAAAGGTTAAAAGGAAGGCTACAAATTCACAATCCGCATTCTCTAGTAGCTGTATCGACAGAACCACTCTCTTATTACCCGACTACGGCAAAGCCAAAGGAGGGTTATGATTTTGACAGGCTATGTATGTATGTTTATTTGTTCCTTCATATCTCCTTAACTACTTATTAGAACTGGACAAATGAGGTATCGTTGATCGCGTCTTGATCGTCTGCTGGTTATAGGCTATATGACGTGTCGCTGAATCTAATGTGGCACCCTCTAGCCGAACGAAATAAATTTGAGATAAATATGCCGTGTTTGGTATAATTGGAAAGGGCGTTACTTGTACATTTCAAATATATGTATATTATATATTAATAACGGCACCAAAACATTTTAAATAAAAAAAAGTAAAAACTAAAACCCAACTACGACAAACAACGACGCTGAAAAAGTATGAAACAAGTTTTAAAAGCCGTAGTCACACGTTACATAGAAACGCTCCATAACACTTTAACGACGTGTGACTTGTTTCATACTTTTTCAGCGTCGTTGTTTGTCGTAGTTGCGTTTTTTTATTCATAAACTTTATCCTTATTTTCTTAATATTCCTTCTTTTTCTTAATATTCATTCCTTAATGAAGGAATATTTTCTAGTGACAATAATTAAGAAATGAGTTATTTGACAACTAGCTGCGCTCGTGTTTACACGCGCGCGTATGTTTCTAAACCTTGCTCACCCCGAGGCATTACTAAATTTTTCAGAATATAAAGCAGCATATGTGCTATTATTCCAGACTAAGTATAATCAAATTCAATTTAAATTCAAGATAATTTATTCAATTAAGACACCAAGTGACATTTATGAACGTTAAATTGAAGCTACAGTTAAAAATCATAGATCGACACAAACAGACGCCACAGCATGTGTTGGGTTGTCAAGGTAAATTAGGTGAAAACACCAAAATCTACTGCCTGCTTGTGTCGACCCATAACTTCCAGTTTCCAAAATCTATCTATATACTAAATTTCATCCGTATCCATTCTGTCGTTTTTTCGGGAAAGACTAACAGACATCCCTACATCCACCCTCACAAACTTTCCCATTTATAATATTAGTAGGAAGTAGAACATATTGTGATCTTATACCATCGAAATAAAATGGAACTCTATGATATCAAATTATAAATTTTTCAAAGACTATACTTGGTCTGACTCTGAATTTAGCAACTCGCCTACCAGACGCCGAGATACCTAAAATATTTCAAACTTCAAAGGTGAAGTTACTCGTCGATTGCACGTTTGACCTAGTGGTTTAACGGTCACCACGCCGTTTCCTACTTCGCCAAGTGTCGTGGGTTCAAATCCCACGCAGGACAACACTTTGTGTGATCCACAAATTGTTGTTCTGAGTCTGGGTGTAATTTGTGTCCGTTTCATGTATGTTTGTAAAGTCCCCCGCGACACAGGATTTATTCCTAGTGCGGGAGTTGTCTTTAAAAAAAAAAACTGTCATTACAAAATCTCGAAATTATACATTGAGAAATTTAAAATACCTTTTGAAGTTAAGATGGTGTCACATGTGTGTCAGTGTGTATGTGCCCTTATTGAACATATGCCTTCATGTCAAGGCCACGGTAGCTTTTGGCGTTTCAATAAGTTAATAGCGATTGTAAATCAGTGAATAAGGTCATGAATAAATTGATTATGACGCTTTATAAGTAGCTCAGAAAGTGTAATAAGGTTACGGCAAGTGCTACACTCCTCGCCCTGAGTGTGGCCGCGGATGGTCGGGACGGGCTTTACCTTCCATCCGCTCTAGTGGCCGCCCGCGAGGAGGCGACGTTACGTGTGTGCCGTACGTTGCCTAAATAAGAGGACAACATCAGAGGGTGCCCGCTTCTGTGCGGGCAAGCGCTGGGAGGGGTCTGGACGGCGTAATAACAGCAGTTCCCGGACTCCTCCCTCCTCAGGCGCAGAGTGGCACACCGTGTGGTTTTAGTCGGTTCGAGTCGGACACACCGCCCCGCCGCAAGCCCCGGTGGGGTGACGGTCCGAGGGGATTTCCACACGTTAAAAAAAAAAAAAAAAAAAAAGTGCTACACTCCGCGCGCGTTTGTTGGTAATCACAGC
Source organism: Diaphora mendica (assembly GCA_949125395.1). Classification (NCBI taxonomy): domain Eukaryota; kingdom Metazoa; phylum Arthropoda; class Insecta; order Lepidoptera; family Erebidae; genus Diaphora; species Diaphora mendica. The sequence goes on along the minus strand of OX421331.1, from coordinate 3,067,629 downwards.
AAAGAGTAGCATATGTCCTTCCTCAAGAATCAAAGTATCTCCATGCCAAATTTCGTCGAAATCAGTGCACTGGTTTAGTCGTGAAAGCAGCACAGACAGACAGACAGAGTTAATTTCGCATTTATAGTACTAGCGACCCGCCCAGGCTTTGCACGGGTGGATTTAAGATGCCCACACCGACGACACGATTCGTGCATTTTAAATCTGTAATATCTTCGAATATATTCATTAAAATTAGATACCGTTAAGGGCCATTTTGATCTATATTAAATGCACAATGTATTTAATTTACTTAATTGTATAAGGATTCATTCTGTATTGCTTAAAATCACTTCGTAAATAAGCCATTATTTCTCGTAAAAAGAAAGGAATAAAAATGGTTGTTGTGGGTTATCCCTAAGAGATAGACATCCGTCGCGGACTTTTTTGTAGTACTTTTTAAGGTGTACAATACTGCAGTACATTATTTTTATCTATCTCGTAGGGTGCAACCAGCTTTTGCAATGTAAGCGCAAAAAAAAATGTGTTTATTTGCTACAACACATTAGAAACCTCGAAAATTAACAGTGTTTCCATACTATATTATGCATTTATTATACATAAAAACCTTCCTCTTAAATCACTCATCTATTAAAGAAACCCGCATCAAAATCCGTTGTGTAGTTTTAAAGATTTAAGCACACAGGGATATAGGGACATATGGACAGAAAAAGCGACTTTGTTTTATACTATGTAGTGATGATAAGTATGGATAATGCGAACATATCGCTAGAAACAATTTAGTTTATGCAAATTATCATATTTTAAGTAACGAACATTATACAGCATTATCGGATATTATAAGATTATTTAAGTCAAGCTATTTTTCCCTTTATTTTAAGTATGCTTATCCATAGCTAAGATTGAGAGGTTTAAAAGAAAAGGTATGCAAACAAGTCCTTAAAAGTTTTAAGAATTAAAGAAGTCACCTACATTTTAATGCATATTCGTAATCAATTTAAAATTTACCAATTTCCTGAGATGAAAAAGGAAATATGTATATCTAATACGATTACATTATATGATTTCTAAACATATTATTTACTTCTATAGATGTCAAGTGGTTTGCTAAGTCCCAAGTGAGTATGTAACCATTATATCTAATATGTCTATCACCTGCTTACAAAACAAATTCGTACCTATTGATTTATTTCAATGATAATTTGAACATATTCACGTTTAATGAGTCCATTGGCAAACAATTTATGTTGTCGGAAGTTTTATGTCATGGTTCAAAGGCTACGGTTAGGTGCGAAAGTTTGATCGGTTTGACCTTTAAGTATTTAGGCAACACATTGCAGGGTTCTTTTGTACAATTACCTGTACTTATTGATTAAAACAGAACTAAAAAAAACAAAAGAATGTATTGAATTGATTGCAAGTGATTGATGGTGGAATTGAATTAGAAGGTTATTGAAAGGGATGTATATTATGAAAAGGTTTAACAAGGCGAAGGTAAAGATTAAAACGAACTGTTTAGAAATATTTTGCAATCTATTTAACTAACCGAGTTTACCAGAAGTTACGTTTTCGATTTTTAATACAATAGAGAGTAATCAATCCGGGTGATTGCGAATTCAAAATAGGCAGATTTGGGACGAGCACAAACGATGTGAGAGATAAAGAAATCATATCTATGATCACACCCCGAGAACTCTTTACTCGTATGAGTAAAACTGTTTACTCATCATAAGAAGAACAATCAAAAAAGAATCTCCAATACAAGTAAGTACTTCTGTTCTTCGAAATCTCTCTAAACTTAAAATATTTTAAGGAAACTCGTGTGCAACATTCCAAACTGCAGTGATGGCTGCATGAGGAAGTAAAACACACATGTTTTCGATCTAAATCTTTCAAAATAAAAACTATACAAATTGTTAAATAAGTGTTATAATTTTTATTTAAATAGTATATAATTATTTACCAGACCTAATTCAATTTTAGTGTTACTAATGTTTGAAATTTTAAAGTAAATTTATGAGACCCGGATGGTTGCTATTAACTTTATATTTTTGTACTAGTTGTTGCCCACGGCTCCGCCCGCGTATATGTCGGTTATCGCGGCAAATAGTAGCCTATGTGTTATTCTGATGTATAAGCTGTATTACTGTAAAGTTTCATCCAAATCAATTCAGTAGTTCTTGCGTGAAAAAGTAACAAACATCCATCCATCCATATTTACAAACTTTCGCGCTTATAATATTAGTATAGATTTTCTGTGTCTGTAATCATAAACAATTACACTACTTTTATTATAAATATGCATATTTGATTTGCAGTATTGTCAACGATTAAGTTTTTTAATACGTTCTGGTCCAATTGTTTTGTGTAGTAACTTACATTTTGCAGCACTCATCTTCATACTATAGAGGTAATAACTATCTACATAATATGACTGCCTCGTTAGTCAAGCAGTTTGCGAATGCGACTGCGGATCAATAGATCTCGGGTTTGATGCCTGGGTCGGGTTAAAATCGTTATTGGGATTTTCTTACAAGAAATTCTTAATAACAGCCTGGAGTATGGAAGTTTGGCGATGTTTCACGCCCGTGCCTCGAAGAGCACTTTAAGCAGTCAGTCACGGTTGTCATGAACATCTATAGCAATCGTTATTGGAGAGTCAGTACCCTCAAATATACTGACAACTAGTTGAACCTTCGAATTCAGTTCGCCCTTTTTTTTGTGCGTAAATCCCCTTGGATAGCACCACTGGTGATTATGTCGGACTCGAACCGACTAAAAACCGCACACCGTCTCGGGTACTAGAAGCCGGGGAACCAGGTGCACCCTCGGAAGGAAATCCCTGGAACCCCGGCGTACGTCGGGCCATCTACGGTTTGTAGATGGCCCTCTCCTGTGTAGGGTACCCTGATGCTCCCTTTTCTACCCAGAAAGGGGCGCAAGCACTGTGTAGATCTCGCGCCGCCACTTAGGCCTGCTTCTGCTAGGGTGACTGGTGGTCTCACCTGTCACCGGAGATCATTTTGCGATCTCCGGCGCCCGAGTGGTTTGCAGTACCTGGCCCGTTCCCGGGCCTGGAATTCAGTTCGCCCTAAGGATTGCGGAGGTCCAATGTCAGTCGCTCCGTTGAAAGCTGATATTCAGGTTAATTGATTAGAACTACCTAATAGCCAACCCGCAATAATCTTGGAAATAATAAAGGCTAGGAAGATAAATATTGTTATAAACCTATATAATATGCATTGATTTGCAGTATCGTCAACGTCCTTTGCATTTAACGTCTTCAATACGTTCTGTTCCAATTATTTTGTGTAGTAAGTGTAGTAAATTTTGCAGCACTCTTCTTAATACTGTAGGGGTAACACATGATATAAGAATACAGGTATGACATTCCGAGATACAGTGTTCTACGAGATGACGTCATATAAAGTTTTACGTTGTCATATATTTAAATACAATTTTTTTTTTAAATAGAGTGGTGACTGAAAATGTTTCCATCATTTCATATTATGTTGCTTTATAGTGGTAACTGGATAGTGACGTCACCCTGTATATCTTTCGGAATGTCATACCTGTATTCTTATATCATGGGGTAACACAGAAATAAATCAAGATTAGTTCTGTGAGAGGTATTAACTACCTACATAATATTTTGAGATTGCCGTATTCATAGATAAGTAATTTATACGCAGTTTTACGTGACAATTTCTACTTAAAATAATTGCAGCAACTATAAAAATACTTTTTGTTCAGAGAAAGTGGAACTTTAATGAGTGTCCATCGCCCGCTACGTATTTAATGGGTGTGTTTTCGCAAGTCGCCCAAAAAAAATGTGAAATCGTTCAACAAACAAGCTGTACGCTCTTCAGTAATTATGATAAACATGTGTTTACTTAGAGAAAGGTATACATCACTTTCGCTCTCAATTATTTTAAATGCTATTTAAGAGACATTTTTTAATGGTATAGGAGGCAAAGGATCAAATGGGTTACCTAATCATAAGTGACTACCATACGATGGTAGTCACTGAGCTCCGTCCACTTGGATCCCCTGCTTAGATTCCCTGGGGGATCCATGTGGAATTTTCGTCTAAAGTGATCCCCAAGGGAATCTTTTTGGATTTTAATTCCATTTTGATCCCTCAGGGGATTCATTTGGAAGATTTTCTTCTACTTGGATCTTCTGCTTAAACAGATGGGGGATCAATTTTTATTTTTTGTCAACACAACATGGCTCTGTATTGTCAATAATGTATGTAGGTTTAATGCCATACATGGATCCCCCAGGGTATCTAAGCAGGGGTCGAAGTGGACGGAGCCAAGCAAATGGGTCACCTAATCACAAGTGACTACCTTCTTATATGGATACCTGCAACACAAGTGTTACAAGTGCGTTATTTATAGCCTTTTGTGTCATTTTCGCGAGTTTAAGTTTCCTCCCTAGAATCAAGGACTTGAACTCTAATAACCTCACAGACTGGGTGAAATACAATAGAAGCAGTTGAGCTATGTATCAAATAAACAATGAAAACCAAAGTTGCGCCTGAGAAAAGATCCTTACAGTTCAAATTCTATCTAAACTGATGCTTGTGAGTCAGCTTCGCTTGCTGATATAAGTAAAAGTACACTTTATACACGACACTAAACATAAATAAATAAATATTTCGGACATCTAACACACAACGCCATCTAGTCCCAAGCTAAGCAGAGCTTGTGTTATGGGTACTAGGCAACTGATACAAATACATATATACTTTTTTTTTTTGTAAATACATACATATTATACATAGAAAACACCCAAACTCCGAAATAAATATTTGTAGATCATACAAACATTTGGTCCGACCCGGGAATCGAACCCGAGACCTCATGATCAGCAGTCGCACACGCCAACCGCTAGACCAACGAGGCAGTAAACAGAACGATAACCATCCAATAAGCAATTGTCCTACATGGCAATCGATGGCACGGCATTTAACACCATGGCAATAAGGGGCCGTCCATTAATCACGTGAGGCTTGAACGGGGGGGGGAGGGGGTTTGGTAAAATTCACTAAATATCACAAGGGGGAGGGGGGGTGTAGTAAGAAATCACGTGTATTTATTTTTTATATTGTTCCGAGAGAAATTCTCTGCGTAGTGTACTATGTACTACTTAGTACAATTTTTGTTTCTGGCATGATTACACCATTCCTTTAATATTATTTTTACGCAAGTCAAAAACAACCTGCAACCTTTCTGTTTAGACTTTTTTATCATGGTTCTTAATTTCAGAATAAAATTAGATTATACTAACCTGTACTTAAAGATAATATTCTAAATTTTGCTAAAATTACAAGTGATTTTAGGGGGGCAGGGGTTAATCTTAAATCTCACCACGTATCACCATCGGGGAAAGTGGGTCAAAAAATGCTAAAAAAAACATCACGTGATTAATGGACGGCCCCTAAGGTGAAATGATACTTGCGTAGTCCACGCAGTCAAAGGTTGCACAGTTGTGCAGTAATATAGACATATTACGTGGCCAGATAAAATGTCAAGGTGTTTATAAAAGACAGCGGATGATAAATGCACTTGCTTTCACAGAAGTTGCTTCACTTTCTTATAAAATTTGTAATATTAACATCATGAGTTACCTGTCACTTACAATTAAAGTCAACTGTCTTGCCCGACAGACTTCATTCTGCCAAAAGTTATTGCCTGTATGAGCCTAATACAAAAATAAATGTCTTATTTTTACTATTTTCTGCGCATTTTTTTTTTCATTTTTCCTCTCCATAAGAACATTTCATGTGTGTTTAAAAAAATTGCCCAATTGGCCGAGCGGTTCTGGAGCTTTGCGTTTCGCAACACATTTGGCGATTCATTTTATTTTATACTAGCTGAATCCCGTGGTGTTACCCACGGCTATTGTTGTACCTTTACAACCGCGGGTAACACCGCGGGGCGAATCTAGTATACAAAAAGTAGCCTAAGTTACTTCTTATATCATCAGCTACCTATCACTGAAACTCCCGTCAAAATCGGTTTAGCCATTCCAGAGATTAGCCGGAAGAAACAGACAGACAGACAAAAATTTAAAAAAATGATATTTTGTATATGCATATGCATTTAGTAAAAAGCGGTTATTTTAATAATACAAACAGACACTCCAATTTTATTTATTTGTATCTAGATAGATTACAAGTAAATTTCGTGATCTCTGTAAAAACTATTACATACATCATCTTCTTTTTAACCGACTTCCAAAAAGGAGGAGGTTCTATGTTCCACTGTATGTATTTTTTTTTTTTTTACCTAAAATCTGTTTGAAGTCGGTGCTAAACCAAAAAGAATACAAACAAACAATTACAAAAGTCTAAGTGATAGTCACTTGGCACCGACTTCAAACAGATTTTAGGTACCTAGCACACATTATAATACTACTATTTAAATAAATGAATAAAGAATTAGGTATAGGCAATTTATGAAGAACCAGTTTATTTTACGCTTTTAAGTGTTTTTTTGGCAGAGAGTTTTCGTTGGATGTTTTTTGGAAGTCGGTTTTTTTTTTATAAAAAGTTTTTAAAGCATGGAGTTAAGAGAATAAGCCACCGACCATTTACACGTGCAATTCAAAAAAGACACAAGTGGGTCCTGACTCCTGAGCTGACCCCAAGCATGACGAACAGGGGCTCCAGTATTCTCAATTCAATAGCGGTTTTCTATGAGGCGGTAGTATATCTGCCCCCCTAGCCAAGTTGCAAGCGTTCTGCGTTCTGCAATCGTTAACGCCTAAATTCTCGTGTGTCATTGGCTAATACTTTGTCTAAGATTAGCCAATGACTGCCAATGACACACGACAATTTAGGCGTTAACGATTGCAGAACGAAGAACGCTTAGAAGTTGGCTAGGGGGGCTGGTCGAATCGAACCATGTCTATTAACCAAAGCACAGCTCTTCCAGGTGCAGATAGTTAGCAGCTGCTGTTCATCTTAATTATCGTAACTAAATAAAAAAAATGAAAACGTAAACTTGTTTTTTAGTGTTTTAGACCTGCCCTAAAAACATTTTCATGCGTAAAAATAGACACACAGTAAGTAGGTACTATTCCTAGTTTCTACATAGGGATAGACAACAAATTATAGTCACCGCTGGCAACAGCAGATTAATGTTTGTAAAGTATCTAGTGCAAATGTTATATAATAAATGCTACACCTGATTATATCTCATAACTCATAAGACACACTGATGAAAAAACAAAATTAAATATTCGCAGAAACAAATCAGTTTCGGAGTAAATATAAAATAAAAATCATGCTCCATTAAGAGCTACTTAACCAAATCACGTCTTTTTCCATTATACAAGTATATAAGTAAATATGTACCTAACATACGTATATAAAGCGCCAAGGTGATTACAAATGTGTAGCGTTATTACAAGTGAATTTTATAAGTAACATTATTTCTAATAGTTATACGGATGTTTGCGCCATACATATTATATTACATACTAGCTGTCCCCGCGGTATTACCCGCGGTTTTTAATGTACCTTTACAACAACAACTGCGATAACACCGCGGGGCGAAGCTAGTCTAGAAACAAAATACAATCAAATTGAGAACGTCCTCCTCTTTTTGAAGTCGGTTTAAAAGTAGATTAAGTTACTCCTTATATAATCAGCTGAAAAAATCGGTCACGTTAAAATCGGTATCGCCGTTCCAGAGATTAGGCAGAACAAACAGACGGGTAGACAGACAAAAAAAATTGTATGGTTGCATACATACATATGTATCGTATGACGTAGGAAGTGAAAAATTAATGGTCTAACACAAGGTAAACTTATAATCAAGCTGTATTCTCCCAATCTAAACTTGATTGGCTTAGAATATTTAATTTTGTCGGTAGATATCTTTGTTGTATTACAGTTACTGACTTTAAAGGAAGGAAGTACTAAAACTGGCTAAATTTTTTTTATCTTTATCCTTACATCTTGTTATTGTATGTTTGAATTTCTTAGTTTTAGAAAAAAATGAAGCAGTAGAAGTCTACATAAATTTTGATTGCGAAGAAGATTTCACTACGCAAGAAAAAAAATAGTCAAGTAAGTATGTAAAAGAAAAATAAACCAATGTTAATAATAGGTCTTTACCTATGAAATTGCCGTTTTGTATGCAATAAGTGAAAGTACTTATTTTTTCAAACTTTTTTATTTCTGTTATTCGAAGTAATCACCCATGCAATCGACGCATCTTTGCCAACGCATTGGCAGTTTATTGTAAAAATCCTCTCGGGGATTGAAATTTTTACCCACTAAAAAGTTTATTGTAATACCTGATGTTGATCTCCGTTTATGTATCTCTGTAAAAATGTTTACTGTAGTGGTGTGCAATAAAGTTTAATAAATAAAATAAATAAATAAATAAAATAAAAAGTTGTCTAAATTTTGGAAAAAGTAATAGTCGGTAGGTGCAAGGTCTGGTGAGTATGGCGGATGAGGAAGAGCTTCCAACCCCAGCTCTTGCAGCTTGGAGACTGTCTGTTGCGCAGTATGGGGTCGCGCGTTGTCGTGCAGTCGTTTTACAAGAAGGGCATCAATAAACTGCCAATGCGTTAGCAAAGATGCGTCGATTGCATGGGTGATTACTTGGAATAACAGAAATAAAAAAGTTTGAAAAAATAAGTACTTTCACTTATTGCATACAAAACGGCAATTTCATAGGTAAAGACCTATTATCTAATAAGCTTGACCAATAATAACTTTAAAAGTAACGAGTACTATACGCTTCTATCTATTCCATCAATGGTAAAATACGTGAGATTATTGATGTTGCAAATGTAATTTTATGACTACAGTAAAAATCGTCGGCATATAAAATAGTTTGCCTAAATAATAGGTCTTTACCTATGAAATTGCCGTTTTGTATGCAATAAGTGAAAGTACTTATTTTTTTTAACTTTTTATTTCTGTTATTTGAAGTAATCACCCATGCAATCGACGCATCTTTGCCAACGCATTGGCATGTTTTTTGATGCCCTTCTTGTAAAAATCAGCTGGACGGGAGGCAACAAACTCTTCAAAGGCATTTTGTACTGCCTCTCGGGAATTGAATTTTTTACCCACTAAAAAGTTGTCTAAATTTTGGAAAAAGTAATAGTCGGTAGGTGCAAGGTCTGGTGAGTATGGTGGATGAGGGAGAGCTTCCAACCCCAGCTATTGCAGCTTGGAGACTGTCTGTTGCGCAGTATGGAGTTCGCGCGATGTCGTGAAGGAGCAGTGGGGACGACCGATTGACCAAAGCTGGTTGCAGATGTGCAAGCTTCTGCATCATTCTCTCCAGTTCTTCAAAGTACACATCTGCATTAATGCCGTTTTGTAAAAAGCTGTGGTGAATCACACCCGCACTAGACCACCAAACAGTGACCATCACCTTTTTAGGGGTCATTTTTGGTTTAGGGCATTGCTTTGGTGCTGAACTAGGGTCTAACCAACTTGCTGAGCGCTTTCGATTGTCGAACAGAATCCATATTTCGTCGCACGTAAGAATTCGTTTCAAAATTCCTTCATTTCTTTGCCTGTTGAGCAGCGCAAGGCAAGTCTCGACGCGTACGTTGCGCTGGCGATCGTTAAGGTCGTGGGGCACCCATCTATCAAGCTTTTTTACCTTGCCAATTTGTCGCAAATGGATCAATATTCTTTTGATGCTTACATTAAAAGATGCTGCTAACTCAGCTGTAGATTGAGTTTCGTCAGCTTCCACAATCGCCTTTAATTCATTATTGTTAACCAAAGTCTCCGGACGACCACGAGCTTCATTATTCAAGTCAAAATTTCCAGAACGGAACCGGGAAATCCAATAACTGGTTATGCGTTCGTTTGTACAGTTCTCTCCGTAAACGTTTTTGATGTTACGTGCCGTTTGTGTTGCGTTGGTGCCGCGATGGAACTCATATTCCATAATTACACGAATTTTTAAAGTATCCATTATGACGAAAAATGTTCAAATGTAATGAAAATACAACGCTAATCGGAAAACAAAAGACTGAGTTTGTAAATAGAATGTCATGGTTTTAAAACAAAATTAATTTGAATTTAGAATACAGAGCCATTACAAACTTTTTTTTATTTGAAATGACCAGTACTGAAGAACGGCAATTTCATAGGTAAAGACCTAATATAAAGAAAACATAAATGCAATCCGATGACAGGTACTAATATTTAAAATATTGTAAACTTGTAGAAACCACAACACTTGCCACATAAGCAATGGCAAGGTGGCAACCTTGCATTCTTTGACCTGCAATGAAATATTTGATATATCTAGCTCTGACAAGCTTTGAATTCAGAGGAGGATATTTTATAATACCTAATAATCAGGTGATAGGTTAGGAAACCTAGCCTCGAGTCTTTACTTGCGAATAAATTGTTAAACCTATATCTTTTATCAACCATTGTTTTAACTGCACGAATACTGCAGTGGTTTAAGCAGTCGCCGCGACGTTTTCTGCTGCGCTAAGTGTTGTGTGGGTTCAATCCACACATGGAACAACACTTGACCCGATCAGTTACGCACACTATATAAGCTACCTACCGCATTTTAATCTACCTCATTTCAATAATAGATATTATTAAAGACTTATTAAAGCCTTGCCTTAAAGACACTTCTAATAGGGAGGGTAGACGCGACTTTTTGACTTGTATAATCGCAACAAGTGAGTCACATATTGTAAAATATCTCTGAATCTATGTAATTAACTAGCGGCGACTCGCTAAGCACTCATAAACCTAAGATAGGTTTTTGTGTTTAGGTTAAGACTTGTATATTGTAATTGCATGTTTTGAAAAAAAAACTAAAAAAAAAATTGCTGTTCTGTGAACTGTTCTTGTGTTTGTAACCGCCTTCAAAAAAAGGAGGATGTTCTCAATTCGACTGTATTTTTTTTAAGTTTGTTACCTCATAACTTTCGACTGGGTGAACCGATTTTGATGATTCTTTTTATATTTGAAAGCTGGTGCTTCTTATGTGGTCCCATTTTAATTTGGTCCAGTTCTGACATATCATCCATGAGAAAACCATATAAATCTTCAATTTGCATTAAGTATGAGCGCGACAAATTAACGAATAACTCAATATCACGCCAACCGATTTCGATGATTCTTTTTTTATTTGAAATCTAGTGATTCCCGTATATCCATTTCAATTTGGTCGATCTTGAAGTCGGTGTTTTTTTTTTGTTAAAATTTTGTATTTTTTTGACGGTCTCATATATTTTTGTAAAGTTCCTCGCGCCACAGGATTCTATCCTCCGGGAGTGGCTTTTAAAAAAAAAGGTACGATATAATCATGCCATAACAAAAGCGTAACAGATTTTTAAGTTCTACGCTATCTATCTACGCTGTTTTTAACACGCTTTTATTAGCTAGACCTGTATGTATGTATGTTACAATATATTTTGACTTCATTTTCATCTACTTCTAGGAGTCTGATTAACTTGAATATTTGCACCGGGGTAAAGCGCAGAAGACAATAAAATAATAAAAAAAAAAAAACTAAATAAACACGCTTTTGTAAATATACCAAACTAAAAAGTAGAAAATAATCTTAATGTAAAAAGCGCAGGGCGACATTATTGAAATATTTTTAGAAAGGACCCCACGCTTTTTACATTAAAGTTTTTTTAAAATATAATTTATTTTAAATAAAGAAGAGTTAAAGTGGTGCAAATCTCACGTCTTAACGGTCCAGAGTAATTAGAATAAGATTGTTTCTTTTAAACCACTCTTTAGCTTATAAAACGTTATGAGAAATATAATAGCTATGCTAAAGTAACTGTTAAAAGGTCACAATTGCAATAAATAAAGTTTCCACTATCTCACATTCTTGTATAAAAGTATTCCACTTATAGAAATTAACATTCAATTAAAAAACTTTGTACGTAACAGTCTAGACTATAAATATTTTAGTAACTAAGGTTTTTTAACGATAAATTCTGAATAAATTCCTATTCAAAAGAAGGTTTTTATAAGAACCATTTGCGTTTTTAAAGTAATGATAGCAGCATTTATGTAAAGGGGGGCAAACGAGCAGACGTATCGCCTGATAGTAAGCGATTACTGCCGCCCAAGGACACCCACAACACCAGAGGCGTCACAAGTGCGATGACGGCCTTTTAAGAAGAAGTACAGTCTTTATTTAAAGGTTTGAAGGTCGTATTGGTCCGGGATACCGCAGGCGACAGTTCATTCCACAGTTTTGTTGTGCGAGGCAGAAAGTTCCTACAAAACCGCACAGTAGTGGACTGCCAACCATCTAATTGATAGGGATGAACGGTAACAATTGTACTTAAACAACATTATTGTAAATATGATAAGTTTAAAAATGTTTTTTACGCAAACATTGGAACATTTAAAACTTTTGATTGTCAATTAAAGAAAGTACATGGAAGAAATGTTGTTTTGATTGAAAAAGTGATGTTTTTTAGTTCCCCACAGGTGCAGTGATCCGTAAATTGTTACTCTGAGTCTGGACGATCTTTGTGTCCGTTTCATGAATTTCTGTGCCCTTCCACAATACAACATTTTTATACTAAATTCAGAGGCTGTCTTTTGAAAAGAAAAATTACCTATGAGAAATCACATACAAGAATTCGAGTACGTAGCAATGTATATTTGCTTCATTCATAGGAATAATTACAGTGAGCACACGCAACATTGCAGTACACCTGCGCACATCGCAACGCATCAGTGGTCGCGAGAGAAATGAGCCAGATCACCGACCCTGGGCTTGTTGCGGTTTTATTACAACGTATTAATTAACGCCTAACAAGGTTTTTATATTTAATAGAAAATATACCGTTAAAAAAAGAAATCCAATACACTATAAGTACCTTTGGGTGTATACTTGGAGGGGTAGTGTGTAGCGTAGATTAAAACCTATATTTTATTTACCTTTTTACTATTTTTTATATATATTTATATATGGATTAATACCTATAGTAGGTTGTAGAGCTACGATGATTTCAGCACGAACGGGCCGGCTCGACCGGGACGGTACTAAGCTCGCACAGAAAATTAACGTATAACTATAAATTCTCAAAATTAAAAAAAACCCCGATATAATAACCTGAGTTCACTTTAAAAAGTAAAAAACACGTTATGCACTTTCATTTGAGACCCCACTCGATGATATTTTTGCAGACATTGGGTTACTCTTCCCCACTTTCACCAGCATAACTTTTAAACGGCTCAACCGATTTTCATGAAACATGTCTAAGAACACTCGCACGTAACTCATCTTTCATACAAAAAAAACTAAATTGAAAACGCTTCATCCGTTCGGGAGCTACGATGCCACAGACAGACAGACAGACAGACCGACAGACAGACACGTGAAACTTATAACACCTCTCTTTTTGGTCGGGGGTTAAAAATGACAGCGATCGTGCTGTCGTGTTTCGTTGGTGAGTACGTGACCGGAGGCCCAATGATGCAGAAGCATCACTAGCCCGCCATGGTGTGGGTCACCATGCTGCATTTTCTGCATTCGCAGTATGGTGACCACCGCTCTTGGGTTCTGCTTATGCTTTCCATCAGGTAGGGTAGAGTCATTACGGCAGGGCCAAACATTAAAAAAAACCGGTGGAGCTCTTACGTGGACTGTGGACTTTCACACTGTTGTTGTTGTTGTTGTTCACTTGTTCACCTGATTTTAAGTGATTACTATCGCCCATGTACACCTGTAGCTCAAGAGTCACAAGCGGGTTGCTACCCTTTAAGCACTCCACAAGAATCAGGGATATAAGAGGGTTTGTAAGGTAGTAGAGTCACGCTGATTTCAGCACGAACGGGCCGGCTCGACCGGGGCGGTACTACCCTCGAACAGAAGACCAACGTAAAATGACAGCGTTCGTGCTGTCGCGTTTCGTTGGTTAGTGCGAGTCCGGAGGCCCAAATAGTCTAGTCAACAAGTTCCATACTTGTTGACTAGGGCCGCCATGGTGTGGGTCGCCATGCTGCATTGTCTGCATTCGCAGTGAGTATGGTGGCCACCACTCTTGGATTCTGCTTATGCTTTCCATCAGGCAGAGTAGAGTCATATTGGCGGGCCATACATAAAAAAAAGAGTGGTATTGGGTTCATAGACTTTGAAATGCTACTATTGGTTATCTGTCTGTCGGTTTGCGCAAATTTACTTCCCACAATAATATGATTACTTGTTATAATTTAGTTATACTGTAGATTACTTTTATGTTAGAGAAAATGATAGGGGTTCCTTAAAAAAATACATGGCAAAAATAAAAAAAACGTTAAACGTCAAAAAAATACGTACTAGTGAAACCATGACAGTCATAATTTAGTTTAATGGAATCCAGAATTTTTATACCAGTTAGTCGTGTAAATTTCCATTTAAAAATTATCTATTATGTAACCATTATGTTGATGGCAATAACAACACTTTTTACAACAATACTTGTTCTTAAAGAAACTTGAATCTTACGCTGCCAATTTCTCAACGATCAACAGTGGACAGTGACATTTTATCTACATATCTACAACGGTATTTATTCAAACTTGTTATTTTGTAAGTCTGATGCAAACATACCGTATTTTCATCGTACAGCCATGACGGGTCTGCAAACCATAACGTTTTCAAGAACAGTACGGTAATTTAAAATAAGTCGTAATGTTAAGGAAATATCAACATACAGGATATTCGAAATTTTACGAAGTGTACCATCCTCTTTATAATTTCTGCAATATAGTAGCAGCAGCGGCAGATAGTATCCGAACAGAGTCTAATTATGTAGAAATTTTCAATTTATTTTAACACTAGCAACCCGCTCCGGCTTCGCACAGGCTTTTTTCGGAAAATATAGCATAAGTTACCCTGTGGAGATGTGCGGCTTAATTTTATTCGATGCCTTCAACAAATATCGTTATATTTTAGCCAATTTATTCAATAATTAAATAATTATATACGAAAACCTTCCTCAAGAATCACTCTATCTATTGGTGAAAACCGCATCAAAACCCGTGCAGTAGCTTTTGAGTTTATCGCGAACAGATAGACAGACAGACGCGGCGGAGGACTTTGTATCATGTAGTGATAACAGTTAACTCACAGAGATCGTATCTTAGATTAACATCGGGGACATAACGGAATTCTAAGAGATCTAAGGTACCTATGTAAGGTAAAAAATTAAGGGTGACTTTATGATTAATATAGCAATAAAATTAATAAATAACTGATTGATTTAAGTTAGCAGAATGTATGTGATCAACTATGACGGTCTGGTTTTTTTATCCTTCCATGATGAAACATTGCAGCCAACAAAAATATCTTGGAAATAACCACCACCACAACAGCGAGAGAAGAAGTATTTAGAAAGTAGTAGTAGTGGAAAAAGATATAATAAACAATCGACTGGTTCGAAACCCATTCAAATTATTTTTGTAACGACTGAAGTCTCAAACAATCTTTTCAGCACTCACTGAAGTTTATCAAAACTCCGACGTGTACAATTTTTCGTCACCGCGTCACCGACGTGATGATGATAACATTCTAAGTTATAAGTTTTGACTTCTATCAGCAGTCCTTATGACTGTTTTTTTTTTCTTTTTATATGAGAGCTTGTCAAAGTGACTACTCTGCTCTGCGTCACCATACTCATTGCGAATGCAGATAATGCAAACATCAATGCAGCATAGTGACCCACACTATGGCTGCCTATGAAGATGTTTCTGCATTCCTGACTAATTAACATCTAAATATAGTCCATTTGCGAAACTTCAGTGCGTAAATCTAAAAATAAAAATGTAAATGTTAAGTTACCGGAGCCACAAACCATTTCTAGGGCGAGGGCCAGACAAAGGACACTTATGCCGAAACAAGTAAACTGGTCACCTGGTGCAACAGCAACTCTTAACCATGATTTAATGTGAGGATTTTTATGTAACCATGGTTTTTTCGTGCAGGTGGTGTTAAGACTTATTTGGACATCATTAGATTTTGAAGTAGCTGTCAGTCGACTATTTGGGTTCGATTTATTTAAAAAGTATCAAATTTCTGCACTCATCTAAGATGTTAAAAAAATCATTACATTTTTATTTTTATATTCAAAATGTTTAATAAGTACTTATATATTTTACAAACTTAAAGTTTTCCAAACTGTAAAACAGTTTGTTTGGGAATTTCTCGCTTATGATTATAAATATATGAATTAGATTTCAATTTTTTTTTAAATTTGAAATTTTATCTTTAGTGCGTAAATGTAAACACAAAAATGTAAATGTTAAGTTACTGGACACCCAAACCTTTTAAGGCAAGGGCCAGACAAAGGACACTTATGCGGAAACGAGCTAACTGGTCCCCTCGTGGAACAGCAATAAAAAATGTCTTAACCATGATTTTATGTAAGGATTTTTATGTAACCATGATTTTTTCGTGCAGGTGGTGTTAAGACTTATTTGGACATCATTAGATTTTAAAGTAGCTGTCAGTCAACTATTTGGGTTCGATTAATTTACTTAAGTATCAAATTTCTGCACTCATTTAAAATGTTAGAAAAATCATTGAGTACTTTTTTATTTTTCTATTAAAAATGTTTAATAAGCTTACTTATTAAACATTTTTAATAGAAAAATATTGAGTACTTTTTTATTTTTCTATTAAAAATGTTTAATAAGCTTACTTATTAAACATTTTTAATAGAAAAATAAAAAAGTACTCAATGATTTTTGTAAGTTTTCCAAGTAAGTACTTTCTGGGGCAAGGGCCAGAGAAGGACACTACTTATGCCGAAACAAGCAAACTGGATACCTGGTGCAACAGCAATGAAGAAAGTCTTAACCATGATTTTATGTAAGGCCGTATTACCAGACTGGTCTGGTCAAGCCGGTCAAAGGTAGGTGATATGATTTATGAAACAATTTCACTGTTTTGGTCAACAATAACTTTTTAAGTTAACGTATGCATAACTTAATTTCAAATCGCAAATTTTAAGGTCATGATTAATTGACTACCTACTTTAATAATTGTAAAGAAAATATTAATAAAACGCACTTTTTGCTTTATTATTATTAAATATAACCGAATTTGACTAAATTTTGAGTTTAAATGAACACTAAAAAAGCCTTCATAAAAGATCCTTTAACAGTCCACTGCTGGACATAGGCTTCTCCTTAAAAAGGTGGTTTTGGGTTACTATATCATACTGCCCGGAAAATATTTCGGACATCTAACAACCATCTAGTCCCAAACTAAGCAGAGCTTGTATTATAGGTACTAGACAACTGATACAAATACATATACAGGAATGTTTTTTTTTTGTTAATACATGTACATATTATACATAGAAAATACCCAAACTCCGACCGGGACAAACGACCGGGAGCTGTACAAAGAAGCCAAGAGGAAAGCCAAAAGATGTGTAGCGCAAACCAGGGCTAAGTCACGGGAAAGCCTTTACACCAAATTCGATGACGCAGATACAGATGCCGACGTCTTCAGATTGGCCAAAAATAGACACAGATCAAGTTTAGACTTTAAGGCCAATAAGTTTATTAAAAGCAAAAACAACACGCTGCTCACTACTCATGAAGACTGATCAATCCTCTTGCCAAGGCAGTGATCACCTTGTGAAGTTTATAATACCCACGGGCCCATAGATGGATATACAATCACTACTAATACCACTGGCAAGAAGAATGACCCACGGCCTGTGTCACCGTGTTCTTAATCTAAATTAAATGCATCTAAAGCACTTACTGGAGCGTGTGTCTTCTTTGTTCTCGGCTTCCAAGAGATATCTCTTGGGTAGAATCTTCTCTGCTCTTGCGTCTTCACACAAACATTGCTTCCAGGTGCTGGTTATTTCTCAAGGTATCCGAATTAATCTCAATAATCAACTTTTCACAGATATTCGAATTACAATACTCTCGTTTTAGTTCTCGCGGGACGCGCCTATCACGTATTACAATTCTCGCGAGCATAATCACAATTGACTTAACTGTTCCAAGCCTAGCCTGGCCGATCAAACCTTCTCAACAATTTTCGATATTAATCTCGTCTCACGCTTGGCGGCGAGCCCATAAGTACTCTAGCTCAACAAACCTCACGGTGTTATCAATCTCACGCGGAAACTATACGAGTACTACAAAATTAACAATCAAATTATTCACTGCCCGCCATTGGTACACGAATTCTATCACAATCTAACCTCCCACGTCAACCAGAGACAATCAAAATGTTGCCAGTACAATGACGTTCGAAATCCAACAAAGACATTAATAAAAGATGGCACGAATACTATAAGAAGCTGCTCAATGAGGAATTTCCCAGCGAAGCGTTCGATCCATCGGCACCAGTACAGGGTCCAATTCAGGAGGTTACTATAGGCGAAGTAGAGCAGGCCGTTCGGAAAATGAAGAATCACAAATCATTCCGACGAGATTCCAGCAGATCTTTGGAAAGCTCTGGGCCCCATCGCAGTAGTATGGCTCACAAAACTGTTCAATATAATAATGAAGAGCGTCACGATTCGAGATTCCTGGCGGCAAAGCTTCCTTGTACCCTTCTATAAAAACAAGGGTGATATTACTCTGTGCAGCAATTACAGGGGCATAAAACTAACCTCTCATACCTTGAAGCTGTGGGAACGTATACTAAATAGACGCTTCTTGCACATCTGTGAAATTACACCAAACCAATTTGGCTTCACCCCATCCAAATCAAGCACGGATGCCATTCAAACGGTGAGGACACTGATGGAAAAGCATTGTGTGAACAAGAAAGAAGAAGAAGGCGAGAGCAAGTAATCCCTGAAGCCTACATACGACTGGTCCAAGATATGTATCGCAATATCCACACTAAAGTTAGAAGCCCAGCCGGTCTTAGTGAGGAATTGACTGTGGAAGTGGGAGTTCATCAAGGCTCAGTCCTGAGTCCCTGGCTGTTTAATATAGTTATGGACTATATTACAAAGAATATCCAACATGCCCTACCCTGGAATCTCTTGTATGCCGACGACGTTGCGATTGTAGCTGAATCTGCCGAAAAACTGCAAATATCACTAAACGAGTGGATCACGGCTTTGGAAAACTCAGGACTTCGAGTAAGCAGATCCAAAACGGAACACCTCGTATGCAAATTCAGCAACATAGCAAACAGCGCCAACGTCTACTACCCGGACGGCACGCAAGTATCAAAAGTCGACCAATTCCGATACCTAGGCTCAATAGTAACGCGAGACGGAAGTGTCGAAGCTGATGTATCCCACAGAATTAATGTCGCTTGGCGAAAATGGCGTACACTCACTGGAGTTCTTTGCGACCAGCGCATGCCCATACGCACTAAAGGGAAAGTGTACAAGACAGCAGTAAGATCAGCGACGTTATACGGGGCTGAGTGCTGGACAGTGAAGGAAACACATGCTCAGAAGCTGCACGTGGCCGAAATGAAGATGCTTAGATGGTCGGGCGGAGTTACGAGGCTAGACAAAATCCGAAACGAATATGTCCGAGGTAGCTTCAAAGTGACTCCAATTCCGGAAAAGCTCACCGAAACTCGCCTAAGGTGGTACGGACACGTCATGTGCAGACAGTGAACATGTCGTTCAGAAGGCACTGGCACTTCCGGAAGGCAAGAAAGGAAGAGAACGGCCGCTCTTGACCTGGTGGACTAGTATGGCCAATCTCATAAAGAAGACCCAATTACCTGACCCGACAACCCAGGACAGACTATCCTGGCGCCGAAAGATAAGGAGAGCCGACCCCATCTAACGTGGGAAGGGGCAAAGGAAGAGAAGAAGGATTTTAAAAAGAGAAGTCTTTTAATAGCTATACATGTAGTTCATATGTTTAAATAATAGTTAATGATCGGAACTAATTCGCGATGTTGAATCAAAGTCCATCTATACCAATTAAGCCATCGATTAAAATGAAGTTACTACATATAGAGGGATATAACCGCCACTTGCACTATCGATGTACCACGAAAATCGATGTGATCAATTAATTATCGGCTTTTAAATCGATTTAATCTGGTATTTCAGATAGGCTTGACCTCTTGACGTTAAGATATAGCTTCACTCTATATTCTCTAGGTCATATTAAAAGCAATAATACCGGTTGCAGCTTTCCGTTATCGTTGGCATTCCACTACTGCGCCCTTTTCAAAAAACTTTCTGTTTCGCACACCAATATATATAAAACAAATTGTATTCTGCCTTATTTCCCGGCGAATAAGACCTTTATAGTAAAAAAGAGTACTCGAAAGTCTGGCAAAATACTTGTAGCTTTTTAAGCTGCAAGTGGTAGTAATCATATAAGTCACGTAGTTAGGGCCCAATGTGAGTTCATTGGCCACCACTCTTGGATTCTGCTTATGCGTTCCATCAGGCAGAGTAGAGTCATTTTGGCAGGCCTATACATAAAAAAAAAAACAACCATCTGCCTTCTTTTAAATCAAACATACCTACTGATATGTTTTAAAGGTCAAAATAATTAACTACACTTCTTTAATAGAGAATGAAACTTGTTGGAGCTATACGAACCATTAGCCATAAAGAAAACAATATAAAAGAATAGAAAACGCAATGGCCATAATGGCTTCATGCCGTCTGGCTAACTTATACCTCTATCATTACACTTATTAGCTTACATTATCTTTCCAAATACCAAAAATTACTAAACTTTATTATTTTAACCTTGGTATTTTTTCGTGCAGGTGGTGTTAAGACTTATTTGGACATCACTAGATTTTGAAGTAGCTGTCAGTCGACTATTTGGGTTCGATTAATTGAAATATCTTTCTGCACTCATCCAAAATTTTTGAAAAATCATAACATAATGTAACTTTTTTTATTTGTCTATTTAAAAAACATATTTACAAACTTAAAATCTTCCAAACAGTGAAACAGTTTGTTTGGGGAAATATAACGTATTAGAATCCAATATTTGTTTGAATTTGAAATTTCACTTTGTGTTAAAGTTTGTACACGTTTTCAAGTAATTACTTAGGAGAAGTCTATACAAGTAATTAAAAGCATAACCTACAAAATAAATTCTATAAATATTAAAAGATAAAAATTTACTCAATGACCAATCAATGTCGCCAAGTAAACCTCGTAAAATTGGGCGTATATTCGAACCGGTCTTAGCATTGAATCGGAGCCTAGGTCGGTCAGCCTACCGTTACATGTAATCGACTTTTGTAGCACGACGCAATGATTTTTGAACGTGATTGATATCGATTTTTAAATGAAAACTTGCTGGGGTCAATATTAATGTACTTTTGACCTTTAACCTCCAATCTCAAGGTTTTCCACTTGAATACCTACTTATTTATGCCATCTATTTATGAAAAAGACGTCTAAATTTATTTTCATAATAACTGACCCGCTTACCTTATTACTAGAACCTGTTTATTATAATCTACTACCTACCTTATTACTTATTTTATTATCTATTTTTATCTCCTAGCGACGCTAGCGGCTTCGCACGGGTGTATTTCAGATGCCCCCGCCGACGACACGATTCGTGCATTTTAAATCTGTAATATCTTCGAATATATTCATTTAAATGAAATACCGTAAAGAGCCATTTTGATCTATATTAAATGCATAATGTATTTAATTTACTTAATTGTATAAGGATTCATTCTGTATTGCTTAAAATCACATCGTAAATAAGCCATTAATTCTCGTAAAAAGAAAGAAATAAAAAATGGTTGTTGTGGGTTATCCCTAAGAGATAGACATACATCCTCGCGGACTGTTTAGTAGTACTTTTTAAGGTGTACAATACTGTAGTACATTATTTTGATGTATCTCGTAGGGTGCAACCAGCGTTTGCAATGTAAGCGCAAAAAAAAGTGTTTATTTGCTACATCACACTAGAAACCTCGAAAATTAACAGTGTTTCCATACTATATTATACATTTATTATACATAAAAACCTTCCTCTTGAATCACTCTATCTATTAAAGTACCCGCATCAAAATCCGTTGCTTAGTTTTAAAGATTTAAGCACACAGGGATATAGGGACATAGGGACAGAGAAAGCGACTCGTGTTTTATACTATGTAGTGATATAAACAAGCGATTAATTTAAAAAGTTGTTTTTTAAAACAAGCCTTTATTACTTGTTAATAAAAAAAGTTAACTTTAAGCCCTTTCATTTGATACCCATATTGGGTGGGTTGTTCAGAAATATGTACGCCGCCAGCCGCCATTCTGTTACGGCGGCTATTTTGGATTAATAATAATACCGATTATATACAATGTTATCTGTTATATCTCCTACAACAAGAAAAATTTGAACTTATTTCAGTACTAGCTTCGCTCCGTGGTGTTAATCGCGGTTACATCGTTCACACGTTCTTTTTCTAAAATAAAAGTACCTAGCCTAAGTTACTCCTAATAAAATCAGCTATCTGTCAAGCAGCAGCTTGTAAATTTTCTTGAGATTCCTTGAAGTTTAACCCTCGTTTATAATCATAGAAAATCACAGCAACAATGATATTATGTAAAAAAAAGCAGATATTATTATGTTATCAGCGCCCGAAAAGTGAAGACTCGAATACCATCCAATTGACTTCTCGCAATTACAGTACGCAATGAAATTAAAGAATACATTTGTAATGTGATATTGAAATATAGCTATCTTTTTCTCTTATTTCGCTTCGTATCTTTGTACTATTCATCAGTAAAATTTGTCAATGCATGCAGTTTTACAGCACAGTTTGACAGCACGGTCGCGGCCGGCACGGCACAGATTTCGGCGCAAATTATTCCGTACGTAACATATCTATGGTTTTTAGTTTAACAATAATAAAATATCATTACATAGCAAGAAAAGCTTCCCGCGAGTCGTCCATTGTTGCAAACAAAAGAAGAGTCTTACATTGCAAACGCTGGTTGCACCCTACGAGATAGATCAAAATAATGTACTACAGTATTGTACACCTTAAAAAGTACTACAAAAAAATCCACGACGGTATTATGTCTATGGTATTATCTCTTAGGGATAACCCACAACAACCATTTTTTATTCCTTTCTTTTTACCAGAAATAATGGCTTATTTACGAAGTGATTTTAAGCAATACAGAATGAATCCTTATACAATTAATTAAATTAAATACATTGTGCATTTAATATAAATCAAAATAGCCCTTTGCAGTATCTAATTTAAATGAATATATTCGAAGATATTACAGATTTAAAATGCACGAATCGTGTTGTCGGCGGGGGCATCTGAAATCCACTAGTGCGAAGCCGGGGCGGGTCGCTAGTTGTTAATAAAAAGAGAATTTATTTATGTAACATCGAAATGTCTTTAACAACAACAATCTGTGTAGCAAAATATCTCACTAAAGGGCAAGCATCCGCCAGTGAGTGAGGTTTATCACGATCAGGTTCCGTCCCAGTGACACCAATATGTGTGTATGTGAGACAGGTACATCGGCACATCACCATCAGAGCATAGCGGTCGATCGTATAAATTGGAACCTTCGTCGATCTGACATAGGTATTACTCTTAATGTATTCCTCAACAATGATTGATGGCGGTAAATTGTTTACTTGACTACTTTCTTTTATTTCTTTTGGTTATCAACTAATATCATTTTTAACCCCCGATGCAAAAAGAGGGGTGTTATAAGTTATTGACGTGTCTGTCTGTCTGTGGCACCGTAGCTCGCGAACGGATGAAGCGATTTCAATTTAGTGTTTTTTGTATGAAAGGTGAGTTACGTGCGAGTGTTTTTAGACATGTTTCATGAAAATCGGTTGAGTCGTTTAAAAATTATGGGGGTGAAAGTGGAGAAGAATAACCGAATGTCTGCAAAAACATCATCGAGTGGGGTCTCAAATGAAAGCGCATAACGTGTTTTTTTACTTTTTAAAGGGAACTCAGGTTATTATGTCGGGGTTTTTTTTTAATTTTGAGAATTAATAGTTATTACTTAGGTATTTTAGCTTAGGTACGCAATGTAATGGCTGGAAAATAAAATTTACAAAATCGCAATGTACAACAATATACGCAAACAAGTAGCAATACGGCGACGCAAATAAGGTACATCACGTGCATAAATGTCTAGATCTCGCAAGGATAGACGGAGCCGTACTAAACACCCACATTATTCACAGATTGCATTAGTCCGATATTTTAAGTTCGTTTTAAATTAGAATAGCTCTTATTAATAACTAGCCATCCAATCCAGCTTCGCACGGAAGTCTTTGAAATTGTCGGATTTCCTCTACTTTATTATGCATGTGAACACATATAAATTTCTCTTGAATCACTCTATCTTTTGCTGAAAAGTGCATTAAAATCCGTTGAGTAGTTTA
The DNA here is from genome assembly GCA_949125395.1 of Diaphora mendica. Classification (NCBI taxonomy): domain Eukaryota; kingdom Metazoa; phylum Arthropoda; class Insecta; order Lepidoptera; family Erebidae; genus Diaphora; species Diaphora mendica. The sequence goes on along the minus strand of OX421331.1, from coordinate 3,043,301 downwards.
AAAGATCTTAGCGAACAAACAGCAGAAGTGACTTCATTTTATCCTATGTACAGAAGAAAGTACAAAGTTACGCGACGGCTTCTGGTCAGTAGCTTAAAAATTTCTATAAATAATGAAAGAGAAACTGAACAACTACGTGATAAGATTGGCTAAGATTATAAGAAGTAAAACAAATATTCAACGACAAAATAGTGGTTTAGAAACCGGATTCGAAGGATATAAGCAATTACATCAAGATCGGAGTTACCTTTCCAACTTAATATTTATACCTACGACGCTTAGTCATGCCTTGCAACACTTACAAGAACATTGCGATGCAGTAGTCGAAACTATTCAGACCGCAAAATAGCTGACAAAAACGCATTAATAACGGACTTAATTTTATGCACTTTCAAAAACTGTGCAAAACCTCTAACTGTGCCAGATTCCGTACTCCTCCCTTAATTTTTAGGGAGGAGTGATAAGGTAGAGTGCAGAAAGAAAAAAAAAAAAAAAAAAAACTTATGTTATGATCGAAGTTAGACCATGTTAAAACACGTGTTTTCCCTGTGTACGAGTATAACATTCTTCGACGAATTATAGCTGTTTTCAAAAGATTAAGCCTATTAAGTATTATGTGGGCTATTGAATAACCTCTATAACATGTGTTACATGTACATAACCTTTAGTGCGAAATATAAATATTAAAAAAATATTTTTATAATTTAAATTCGAATATTTTGTGACATACATATAGTGGCAACGATACGAACTTTAATGTTACACAAAATCTTTCATCACTAAAGCATTGTCTTTAAAAATAAGCTTGTTTAATGTAGCAGCTTCATTTTATATTACTTATTTACTTAATAATCATGGCTTAAGGCGTATAATTCCGGTACCGTTACTGACCATGACTTCGAACCAAGAATTCGAGCGAATGTTTCTGGTTTTTTTGGCGTTGCGTAAGTTTCGCCACTATTCGGAAGCTACTGTTACAAAGGTCAAAACATCTTTACAACTTCAAGACGGTTGTCTGGCTTAATGAAATCTATAGAAAGTCGAAAGAAAGTAAACATTTAATTTATATCAATATTTTTCTTAAATTTTTGATGTTATTTTGCAAGTTTTTGGACACAAAAGAAGCAATTGTGGCAACAATACAAAAAATAGTGGTAATTACTATTCCGTATATTAACTTATTATATTTATATTCCGTATATTATATTTTACCAGTTAAAATACGGATAACCGTAAGTACATACGGATGTTACTGATATCGAAATTCGAAGAAAAACAACAACGACTTCAATTTTTCGGGCCGCCATTTTCTTTAGCTACATTAAAATTAATGTACATACTTAATTATGTTAAACAAAAGTTGTAACACTGCTTTTACGGCGCCCTGACCATGCATAAGGAAGTCAGTCAAAAACATGCGGCTATTAATGAGGAGTGGGTATGAACGCGATCACTTTCTCCACGTGAAAGTGTCACAACTAGTTATGATTCTACAAATTTAACTGACCAAATATCAATAACGTGATGTAGATATAAGAAATACTGATTTTGAAATACTAGACATATTTCTTCATTTACCGCATTATCATCTTCATCACACCAACAGCCTTCAATAGTCCACTGCTGGACATGGAAATCTTCTTAGAAATAAGGTTTTGGTTTACATTCCATGCTTGACAGATGGGTTGGTAGGTATAAGGTTTGTATCAACTTTTCCTTCTATTTGCAATGATATTGTTCTGCATGCATGCTCTTTCGTTGCTTCTCATCAACTAAGGTTAGCAGAGTCCAAGTTCCTCTTTCCCCTGGTTCTCGGGGAATGAAAGGGCTCAAAGGATGTCAATTCATTTGTGATTCTGAATTTGCAGACGTTCATAGACAGCGATAGATACTTACTTGTTACACTCACTTACTGCTCATTTTTTAAACCCCGACCAAAAAGAGGGGTGTTATAAGTTTCACGTGTGTGTCTGTCTGTCTGTCTGTGGCACCATAGCTCCCGAACGGATGAAGCGATTTCAATTTAGTTTTTTTTTTTTTTGTATGAAAGGTGAGTTACGTGCGAGTGTTCTTAGACATGTTTCATGAAAATCGGTTGAGCCGTTTAAAAGTTATGGGGGTGAAAGTGGGGAAGAGTAACCAAATGTCTGCAAAAATATCGTCGAGTGAGGTCTCAAATGATAGCGCATAACGTGTTTTTTACTTTTTAAAGGGAACACAGGTTATTGTCGGGGTTTTTTTTTTAATTTTGAGAATTTATAGTTATCTATTCTACATAGTTCTTACGTCGTAGCCATAGTTCTTGGAGAAATAACTTTCCACATCACGTATTTGATCGTCTGCATATCGTATGCACAGAATATTAATAGGCGTTAATCCGACTGGAAACCACTTTCGTAGAAGTACAATTTAAAAAGATTTAAGATTTGAAATTAATTCTCATCATCTCTTATCGAGTAGTTTCTTATTTATTTTATATACTTACTGCCGATTTATTTTAATATTTATACCTTCCAACCCTGGTTGACACTGAGTACTGGGTTGACAAATAGAAATTTACGGCAGCGTTTTCTTCTAAGAAATAAATTTATGCGAATTGTGTAGTCTGTGATTTTATTTTTCTAAGATAATCTTCTAGCGTACTGCTATTTTTTGCAGTTCTTCTTAACGAGATTTTACCAATGATAATATAATTGGCTTCGATATTGCATAAAAACCACTGGCATTGCGTGCAATCAGGATTGCGTGCACTGGCAGGTGTATTCAAAGCCGAACTGTAGAGGCCGAACATACTGAAATATAGAGCTGCATTTTGAACACAATTAGCCGACACGAAAGTACGTCTTAATGTGGCAGTCTTCTGTACATGACATATGACTTTTATAATTATTTATTGTCTGGGGGTACTGTCGTGCCCCTGCCAAGACGAGCCAAGCGAAGTTCAAAGGCACTAAGTACCTACCTTTTCTCGAAGTGTTTCTTCGTTTTTTTGAACCCTCATAACTTTGATTTCCGATATACCAGATCGTTTAGATTCTCAGGATATGATGTCAATAACAGACTAATTAAACATACAAAGATTCATTTTTACTAAGATTTAGAGTTTGTGAAATTAGGGTTGGTAGAGTTAGGACGTGTAGATTCAGAGGTTTGGCTCTACATGAGATCTGATATCTTTTTCACAGCCATATGTAGTCGTCTTGGCTACATTTTGCATGAAAATGTTTTTGGTGGGATTTTAGTTCCCATATAAGTACCTACTTAAGTAATTGCTACAAAATATACCTTTCAAACCCGATCCTTAATATAATCTATGCATATAAATAAAACTGAAATGTTTGTTTGTAATTTCAAATGAACAGCATTTCACTTTCACTTTCATTTTTGTCTATCTGTCTGTGCGGCTAATCCCTAGAACAGCTAGCCGATTTAGTCATTTATGGTAATGTGATGATATAAGGAGTAACTTGTCTCGTTTTTTTTTTTTTGTAAGACAACTCCCGCACTAGGAATAAATCCTGTGTCGTGGAGGACTTTACGAACGTACATGAAACGGACACAAAGAACACCCATACTCAGAACAACAATTTGTGGATCACACAAAGTGTTGTCCTACTTGGGATTTGAACCCACGACACTTGGCGAAGTAGGAAACGGTTTGGTGACCGTTAAACCACTAGGCCAAACGTGCAGTCAAAGTTTATTTTAGATTAGCTTCGCCCAGCGGTTTTACCCGAGTATGTTGTTCTAACAATCATGATAATATTTGGTTTGATTATGTTACGTAATCATATAACCATTTAGACCACATTAAACTAATGAGGCTTATTAATATTACCTAATTGTCTTGTATAATAGTACTAGCTGACCCACGCAACCTCGTTTGCGTCTCCTATTGCCCGTAGCGTAAACATTTTCCCCCGTTTTTGTAACTTTCTTCATTAGTGCTCCGCTCCTATTGGTCTTAGCCTGATGATATATAACCTAGAGCCTTCCTCGACAAATGTACTATCCAACACTGAAAGAATTTTTCAAATTGGACCAGCGGTTCCTGAGATAGCGCGTTCAAACAAACAAACAAAAAAACAAACTCTTCAGCTTTATAATCTAATAATACTTATTACTAATATTATAAACGCGAAAGTTTGTAAGTACGGATGGATGGATGGATGTATGTTACTCTTTCACGCAAAAACTACTGAACGGATTTGGACGAAACTTTACAGTAATACAGCTTATACGCCAAAATAACACATAGGCTACTATTTGCCGCGATAACCGACATACACGCGGGCGGAGCCGCGGGCAACAACTAGTATTATATAGGTATATAAGTATAGATTTTAAGGAAAACATCGTCATTAAACGTACCTGATTAGCCTCAAATTCGGAATGTACCCTAAATTATTCCGTGGGTGTCGTAAGGGGCGACTAAAGAGAAAATTACGCAGGAAATATTACTGCAAAGAGAAGGAACACGTGAAACAAACCCTATACCAACTCCTCTGGCCAGCGTGGTATTGTAGGCCAAATACTCCTTTCTAAGGCCTATGTCCAGAAATGTACTGTTAAAGGCTGTTGATGAATCAGACTCAATTCGAAAACTGGTCACCGAAAACCTACTTCGGATGAATAATTTTTGCCCTCCTCTTAAGCCGAGTCTCCACCAAACAAAAGTTGTCAATTTTTGTGTTGTCAACACGTGTTGGTGACAAAAGTTTCTGTAATTTCTTTGTGTTGAAAGAAAAATTGTCAACAAATGTTGGGAACAGTGTTCCCGTTTTTAGCGGTAAACGTCAAAAGAATACGTTTATTGCTATACTCTGTCCATTACTTTATTTTCTTTTTGACAGCTCACGCCTATAAATTACTTATCATATTTTTTTTCGGAATTATGTACTACAGTAATGTCGTACTTTATTGACGGTCACGGTACTTTAGTGAAGTGGTCTGTGCATAACAAACAACCACAGACTATAAAGCAGTACTTGAAATACGACAAATCGATCATATGATAAAAATAATTTGACTTCATGTAAGTATTTTTTCTGTAAATTTAATAAAAAAAGGAAATAAAAATTGTATCTATGACTCCAAGATTGAATTTTTGCAAGGAATTAAGTCGAAATCTTGGAATTTAGGATCAAACCAAGAGTAAAGAACAATAACTCTGTTCATTCATCTAATTTACTGATTTATTATTTATATTTTTGTTTATTCCTTACATAATATAAAAAACTAATGAAGGCATAATTAATATTTCAACAAAAAATATTTAATTAAAACGATTGAAAGTTCTTCATAAATAAAATCGCTATTCGTGTCAAATCGAATCGGTAATGAGAGAGGGCGTCACTAATTTCAAAATTTCTTGAACTGTCAAAAAGAAAATAAAGTAATGGACAGAGTATAATATTTATTGGCTCTATGGTAACGCTTAGTTCGAATGCTTTTTAAATTGTTGGCTACTCGGTGTAGACATAATGGAAACAAAAGATGGCGATTTTTTTAAGTGTTGCAAACAGTTCGAAACACTGAAATTGCCAACAATTTTGGTGGAGACGCGCCTTTAGAGTAGGGCCACTGAATCTGGCCATTGTAGTGGTTTTAGTGAATCACCACTCCTAGCTTCTATATCCGCAAGGAACCGGAGTAATTTTTCACCCTGTCATAAATAAAACGTGGTTACTATGTTTCACATTACATCATCAGCCTGTATCAGTCCACTGCTGGACATCGGTCTCTCTTTAAATAAGAAGTTTTCTCCTATACAACGCTTTCGGTATAGGGTTTTGTACAAGTTTTCCTTTCTCTCCCATTGGCGCTAGGGCCAATGGGAGAGGGTTAGGGCGCTAATATTATTTATATTGCGTATATTGCCCTTTTTCGCTTCCTACGACACCCACAAGCCTAATATTATTATTCCTGCCAAAATGAGTCTACTCTGCCTGATGGAAAGCATAAGCAGAATCCAAGAGTGGTGGTCACCATACTCATTACAATTATTACGAATGCAGACAATGCACCAATACACCATGGCCGCCTAGTGATGCATCTGCATCATTAGCATTTCGGTAGATTTGGATATATTCGGGGTATTTCGGTGACAACTTGTTATCTAAGGACTGCAATATACCTTACATGAATTCACAATTAAAAAAAAGTTCTGACTACGAATACAATTCAAAATCACGTCAATGTTTATAAAACAGTGACTATGAATTACACCAAAAATTTTAAACATACAATCATTACGTGTGTAATTTTTACTTTTTAAGACTAGTTATGCCTAGTTGTTTAATAATTAATTTATGTAAATGTACAAGTCGGCCGATACTTTAAAAAAAGTAGGTCATAGTCACGTTTTTACGATTGATAAAAATATGAAGGCTCATGTAGATTTTTGTGAAAAATTCCAGTAAAAAAAGAAGAATTCGCTAAAAAAGATAACTTTAAAAAAACATACCTATGACAACAGCCAATATTATAAGGCCTCCGCCAAATAAACATGTGGATTTCATTATTGCTTTTTAAAATTCAAATCCTTACACTTTCACCAAAACACTATTTCACTGCATTACTAGAATGCAAATTGTTGTTTTATTAATCAAACTAATGTATCAAACAATCATTTTATCCACAAACACTGGAATAACTATCACAAATGAATTTAAATTTGGTTTTATTTTTTACGACAGACCGCCAAAATTTGGCAGATTTGTGTTACAGGCGCGCGTCAAATCACGTTCGAAAGTCAAGCGCTAACTGCGCATGGCCGGCCACGGTGAAACAGGTGTGCAAACCAGTGAAGTAAACGACCCGTATAACCCGACCAATTTAGGTATGAAATAATTTATCAATCATATACTATAATTTAATAACGTATCATTTTAATTGGCTTATAATTTGCAGTCGTGGAGCGTATTTTGCGGATACCTCGGCAGCTAAGTAATGTTATCATATAACATCACACTTTCTTTGCAGTAACGCCAGTACATAGTTGTTTTTTTTTCAAACAAAGATTATTTATTAATTACCTCATGTTTATGATCAAAAAAAGTTTACAAAACTATAACCCAACTACGTAAATATGGGGTCTTAAAAACGTCACAAGAAAATACCTAATTCAGATAGAAATAGCAGACTGCACGGTTGGCCAAGTGGTTTAAGCGGTTGGTCTGGATGGCGTAATAACAGCAGTTCCCGGACTCCTCCCTCCTCAGGCGCATAGTGGCACACCGTGTGGTTTTAGTCGGTTCGAGTCCGACACACCGCCCCGCCGCAAGCCCCGGCGCGGGTGACGTTCCGTGGGGATTTCCGCACGTAAAAAAAAAAAAAAAAAAAAAAGTGGTTTAAGCGGTCGCCACGCCGTTTGCCAATTCGCCAAGTGTTGTGGGTTCAAATCCTACACGGGACAACACTTTGTGTGATCCACAAATTGTTGTTCTGAGTTTGGCTGTTAATTGTGTCCGTTTCAAGTACACACATCAAAAGTGTCTAGGGATCAAGTATTTTTATGCGGATTTCTTGAGATTGAGATGTGGCTTTGGCCCTGGCCTGCTCAGTCGCCAGACTTGAACCCGATTGAGCATGCATGGGATATGCTACAGAGAAGAGCTCTGCCGAATATGGAGGGTATCCAGTCGCAAGAAGACCTTTTTTTGTTGTTGCAACGAACATGGGCGGCCATTCCACAGCGTGATTTGGATGAACTCATTTTGAGTATGCCAAACCGATGTTCTTGTGTTAGTGTTCGCGGTAGAAACACGGATTATTAATTGTTTAAGTTACCTAATAAAATTTTAAAGAAAACTGTTATTTCAGTCTTTTTTTCGAACTTTAATGTTAGTGGTTCAAATGTCAAAAATCCTTTTATTAGGAAAATGGCAAATTTCTTTATTAATGCAAAGGTGACTTGGTTTATCGTTACTGTGACAAACGAAAACACTTTATTTGATGAATCCTTAAAGAACATTTTAATTAATATCAATCAGGAGAAAAGTTATTGCAAAAATATATGTTGATCCCTAGACACATATGTTGATCCCTAGACACTTTTGATGTGTGTATGTCTGTAAAGTCCCCCGCGACACAGGCTGTTTATTCCTAATGCGGGAGTTGTTTTTTTTAAAAGAAAAAAAAAGAAATGAATAAAAAAACAGAAATGTATAGGTACAAAATGGTCAAGGTAGAGTCGAGGAAGACATAAGCCTTAATATCGCCACCTTCCTTCCACTGCACAGAGTGATATAGGTTCAAATTGCAAACCCAAATGGAACACCACTTTGTGTGATCTTAAAATTGATATTCTGAATCTGTGGGTAAATTAAAAAGAAATTCCCCAGCGAGACAGGTTTAATCCTAGTGCGACAATTGTTATGTATAAAAAAAACGACTTCCAAAAAACATCCAAACAAAAACTCTCTGTCAAAAAAACACTTAACAGCGTAAAATAAACTGGTTCTTCATAAATTGCCTTTACCTAATTCTTTATTCATTTAAATAGTAGTATTATAATGTGTGCTAGGTACCTAGAATCTGTTTGAAGTCGGTGCCAAGTGTCTATCGCTTAGACTTTTGTAATTGTTCGTTTGTATTCTTTTTGGCTTAGCTTAGGGTTCGATTACTACCCAGGACAAATAATTATATGATGAAAACGATCATTTGTTCTGGGTATAATTTATTTATAACTAGTTGTTGCCCACGGCTCCGCCCGCGTGTACGTCGGTTATCGCGGCAAATAGTAGCCTATGTGTTATTCTGATGTATAACCTATATTAATTACTGTCAAGTTTCATCCAAATCCGTTTAGTAGTTTTTGCGTGAAAGAGTAACAAACATCCATCCATCTATAATAATAATATAATAATAATAATATTTATTAAGTAAAAAGGTACAATAATTTACACTTATCTATACTTACAAACTCTCGCGTTTATAATATTAGTAGGATTACGTAGGATAGAAATCATAGAAATATATAAGCATGTGTATCTGCAGTCTAGTCACAGTAGCACAATCTCTGCCTAATTAGGTAGGTATTAGATAGCTGTGTATGAGATGTATAATAAAATCATTGTTATTCTCTTAATCCTGTAAGCTTCAGTTTTTCTATACAGTAAAAGCTCCTTATTCGCGGGGATACGTTCCGTAAATATGCCGCGAATACAGAATCCGTGAATATGTGATGGAAATTTATATGGAATTACAGTAGGGCCTCGATAATCCGAACACTCAAAATTATCGCCCTGTTCGGATTAATGAGGTGTTCGGATTATGTGTCAGCATCCTCATTTTGTATTTGGTTTATTGTCAAAGGCTCCTGACAATCAATATTATCAGTGCTTGATAAAAAACATTTGATCTCTTCTTCTGAAAGACCTCTGTTACAAAAAATTTTTAATGGAAGGTCATCTTCAGGGTCAAAGTCATCCAGATCTTGGCCAAAAGTTTCCTCTGGCTTGAGTAACGCCAGCCACAGAGGCTTCCAAGATTTTTTGATCAAATTTGGGGCACTTGTTGCCAACATTAAGCAATAATAACTTTTAAACTTTCGCGTTCCATGATATTATTATTATTATTTTTACGGGAATCAACGCGATCACTATTTCAAGGTACTACATACCTCTGTTTTGCCTGACGTTTCGACCAGGTTGCACTGGCCGTGGTCACAGGCTGACTGGCTCAGCGGCGCACGCCCTCCGTCGTCGAATCCGTGAACGTAAATAACATACCACCTCGCTTTTCTGCGCAGTCGGATAAACACCAGAATAGGTACACATCGGTTTGCTTACAGAATAGGGACCCTGTTAGTGTGGTATGTGACGGTACATGGCGAAACAATTTTATCAATAATATCGAAAATGTGCGGGTGGATGAAGAACCTTCGACTTCACGGATTCGACGACGGAGGGCGTGCGCCGCTGATCCAGTCAGCCTGTGACCACGGCCAGTGCAACCTGGTCGAAACGTCAGGCAAAACAGAGGTATGTAGTACCTTGAAATAGTGATCGCGTTAATTCCCGTAAAAATAATAATAATTAAGCAATAATCTATGATACAGTGTCGTTCGGATTATAGAGGCATTCGGATTACTGGGGGTTCCGATTATCGAGGCCCTACTGTATAGGGGATGGATACGTTAATGGTGACAAAATAAAACAAATATATTTACAACGCAAGCAGTTAAATTGAAATTTTCGACCATATTGTTAAATTATTATCGCCAGGAATTCGCGAAATTGTAGTTTTTCGCAATTTCAGTTTGCCTAAAGAGCCTTCTCAAAATTCGCTATCAGCTCTTGGACCATAAGGTCTATTCAACTTTTTTATTAGCCCATTTGCCGACGGGTTTACAAAGGATACCGAATCCTTTCTATTAATATGTATGGTATGTATGTACCGATTGAATCCGCGAATAAAGTAATTTTGGCCGCGAACATAGAAATTGTGCCGCAATTTTCAATCCGCGAATAGTGAAACGTGAATACAGGAAGCGCGAATAAGAAGCTTTGACTGTATCATTACATATTATAAAACAAAGTCCTCCGCCGCGTCCATCTGTCTGTTCGCGATAAACTCGAAAAGTACGGATTTTAATTCGGTTTTGACCAGTAGATAGAGTGATTCTAGAGGAAGGTTTAGATATATAATTTGTTATGTTTTTGTGTAAATTGGCTAAAATATAACGATAATTGTTGGATTAGTCGTTGGCGGTACGAAGTTCGCCGGGTCAGCTAGTTATAAATATTATACAGATGTAAGAAAATAGTTGTGAACCGCTTTTCTATCCTACTAATATTAAAAATGCGAAAGTTTGTGAGGATTGGTGTTTGTTACTCTTTCAAGCAAAACGGCTAAAGGAATCTTGAAAAAATTTAGCACAGAGTTAGATTATAGTCTGGATTAGCACTTGAGCTACTTTTTATCCCAAAAACGTTTAGTGTTCCCGTGGGGTAAGCAGGGGTGTGTTTATAGTGCAGGGTGTGCGGTGCACATGTGCACATCAGTGCTAGGGGCGCCGGCCGCAGCACTTTTAATGAATCTGCATTATAGTAGGGGAGCCCACGATGCTAAATGGGGATTTACTCGAGCGTCATAGAGACCTATTGGGTTGCAAAGCTTAGATGATAAAAAGAAAAAAATGCTATTACTGTATACCTTTTCATCGGTGGGATGAGCAGCTATGGATATTCAAAAATGTAAATAAAAACTGATGCATGGACATACTCGAGCGCGTCAGATATTGATAGTATCCATGTCCTACGTATTTTTAATAATGTACGTATGTTAATCTGATCGTTTGCATGGTGGGGTGGTCGTACGTAAGGTTTTAAAATGACAAAAAAAAAATATCTTTTCAAAGGGGATGTTAAGTGACCCTAAAATAAAGATCTCATTCAATAATCTGACGATTTGGATGTGACGCAAACTCACGGCCGTTATAAGAATGTGCAAAAAAAATCGTCATATTGATATACTCAAGCGCGTCAGATTAAGATATTATATGGTTCATCTTTATGTCCTAGACGTGCTGTCTCATAATCTGACGATTATCTGCAGGGGTTCGCTTAACTGACAATTAAAAAAAAATTGATCCCAAATCCAGACGTGCTTTATAGAAAATTACCACAATATCAGTATCAGAAGTTCTGATAGTAATAGTAGAATCTTCATTTTGTTGGCAAGCAATAAATGCTATGTTCGTCTTCGCTTCTTCATGATCAGGGCATGACAAATCATAATCAATTTATAATTAATTATCAGTAACTGAATATTTATGACACAAATCGAGGTAATTACATAAAATTACCTTACTACCTATAATCGTTGCCATCTCCTGATCAGCCCAATGATAAATCAACAACTTAGTAACTTACACCTTTACTTAGTTTGAAAATTTTATACAAAGTCAAATCAAGTTATTTCAATTACTTCCTTACACTACACACAGATAAATCTCGCGACAAGCCTTTGTATTCCATAAATTGTATAAAGACCACCTCCTGGGTCTATCATCAGAACCTGGATACTATCAAAACATAAAGTACCTACTTGTCAAGATGAATCAACGATTTCAAACTCGATGGTATTGCGACGTTTCTCTACAGAATTCCTATAACCACCTTCCGGCTGCATCATCAGACCCTGAATACTATGAAAACATAAAGTACTCGTCAAGACGAATCAAACGAGTCCAAACTCGATAACGTTGCGACGTTTCTTTATAGAGTTCCTATGACCACCTTCCAGCTCCAGCATCAGATTAGTTCCATGTCATTATAATATTGTATTGTCACGCTGTATATATATGCTTGCAAAATTTCAGAAAAATCGGTTGAAGATATCTGCTTCAAAATTGAGTTGCAAGATTCCACCCAAACATACATACATTGCAAGTTAAATAAAAGCTTGTAAAAAAGAATCCATCTACAATTATAAGGTCAAATTGGGATGGCGGATGGATGCTCCATATCTTCGACTTATTTCTCTAACACATGAATTAGTACTGACTTATCAGTATGAATATAGGCATCACCAAAATCAATATATTAAACTTTATCTAAGAAATTTTGTTACTTCGGCTTGTGGCTATCGTCAGATTATATATTTTTCGTTATCCCTGAATGATTTCCCACTGTTAGGTTTCGAACGTCATTGTAATGGCAACATTTTTGATTGTCATTTTTGTTGTTTGACGTTTTGACGTTGACAGATACTAAAGTAGAGTACTATTGAGACGCTTGTTGTAAACGGTACACGATTGTCGTTTTAGGAACCGTTTTAATTGTAATTTAGCTAATTGTCAATTCAACCCGGTCCCTTTAGTGGTTTACCGTTATGATTGGTCTGATTTGGACTCGCGAGTTTTAGCAGTCACGTCATAGGCGCAATCCGTGATAGCTGAATCGGGTGTCTTGTAATTACGAGATTTCGGGAGCCCGCAAGAATTTAGGAATACTTTGGAGGTGTACAGCACTTTGGAGCATGTATGTGTGAACGTACCAAGACAAGCCGCAGTGGGGTACCCCATCAACGGCCGACAAGATCAAGGACATCACGCATCTCCAGTAAGTGCTTAATTACATTAGTTAGAATAAGAACACGGTGAAACGCCGTCGTTCATTGCTCTCGCCAGTGATCTAGGTTAGCGATTGAATGCCTTATTTATGGGCCGTAACACATCTCAAATTTCACAAGGTGATCGCTCCACTGGGGAGAGGATTGAACATTTGGTAGCAGAAAGCGTGGTTAAACTCTGAGTTGTGAGCACTAAGAAGTGCTTCAGAAGGTGACACCTCGTTGTTAGGTAGGTAACTATACTGTTCCACTGTCCACATATCTTTGATTCCACTGATATAGTTATTTAGAATAGTATTTAAAACAATTTATTAGCATAATGATTAAATGTAGGTAGGTCACACATTTAATTATTGGTTAAATTGTAAAACTTATGTTACTAATTGTTTACTAGTTTGAACTATATTGTATACTTGAAATTGATTGTTGGGACAGTTGATCCAATACATTCACCCAATCACACATTTAATTATTGGTTGAATTGTAAAACTTAATATTAAATATTAATTGTTTGGGACAAGTGGTCCAATATATTAGTGTAATACAATTAGATTTTGCTAGCCCAAAGACAATATTACTAGAATAATATTGTTTTATTATTCTATTATTGTTATTGTTAAATTCAATTATTTTGAGTTATTGGGCATTGATAAATTGAAACTTGTAGGTAGATATATATCTGAGATTAAGTGAGTGCACAAGCACTTAATAGTGTTTTATATAAAGTACCTAATAGTGTTTAAATAAATAGTTTATTACATACATAAAATATTGTAACTGGTAAGTAACGTTCTGCGCTATTTCATTCTCATTGTACCGGGCTAAGATTAGCACGGAATTGAGATGGTTTACATCGGTTCAAGGCCTCCTAGGCCGACCAGATGGACATGATGCACTGTTGGCTCGAGCTTTGGATGCGCCAGCCCAGCTGGAGGTAATAATGGAAGCGCTTACCAAGGCCCTTGAGGAGGAGAAGGTCAGCGATCAGATAAGGTCCGCGATGGAGGCTGATGTTGACCAGTGCCTCTCAATTGCTGATGACATTCAGCAGCGCATAGCAGAAATAAAGCGCCAGCGCAGAACTGGCTGTGATGAAGAAGCTGTGGAAGGCCCACACTCTCGCGGGGTTGTATCAAAACTGCCTCAGATACAATTACCCAGTTTTGATGGAGAGCTCGGTGAGTGGGTCAGCTTCATCAATTTGTTTGACAGTTTGGTCCACTTAAGGGAGGATTTACCTAAGGCCTATAAGATGGCACAACTGATGTCAGCTTTGAAGGGAGAGTCTAGGGAACTGGAAGCCCATTTGACGGTGACTGAGGACAATTATGAGATTGCCCGTCAAATGTTGGTAAGGCGTTCCACAACAAAAGAAGGCTGGTTGATGCTCAGCTCAAGAGGCTGTTTAGCATCCCTTCAGTGACTCGGGTCTTTGCCATACAGGCAGAGGTGTTGAACCCGTTATTGAGTGTCACTAGGGCATTAGGAAATTTAGGCTTGCCGGTTGAAGAGTGGTCGTACATGTTAGTATACATAGTACTGTCCCAGCTGCCAGTTGATGTACAGACCAGATTTGAGCAGCATCACGGTCAGGGTGCAGACAACTTGCCCACCTCTTCTCAACTCATGGAGTTTTTGGAGGAAGAGTGTCGGAGGGCAGAGAACATGGGTTCGTTCGTGAAGCCCTGTGAGGAGGGGACTTCCGCAGAGAGGGCCAAGGAAGTTGTATGGACACATGGGTGCCTCAACACCTGTACAGGATGCCTGCCTCTATTGTAAACAGGATGGCCATAGTGTGGCCGCCTGCCTTAGATTTAGGGACCAGAGAGTCCAAGGGCGACGCCAGATCACCAAGCAACGTGGCTGGTGTTTTTTGTGTCTGGGTCCCCATTTAGCAAGGGATTGCGCTCAGTCCGCAATGTGTAAATTTTGTGGAGGCCGCCATCATGAGTTGCTCTGCCTGAATAGGCCCGGCCAACACCATGTAGATGGACAGGGCCGGACTCAGGGACAGATGGGGTCATGTACACAGGGCCGGACTTGGAACCTGGGTACACGGGACCAGGGCCCCCATAGGGAAGATGTTGGGGCCGATGTTCAGGCCAACATCGCGAGCGGTTCCCCGACCTATTGGCAGGCCAGTGGCTCAGCTGGAGCTGGCACGGGCGGGTGTGCGGATGCGCCCTCGAGTACGGAGTGGTTAGTTAGAACGCCGCCTCGGGTGTCATCGCGCTCGCCGCCAACCACTAGAACGCCGCCTCGGTTGTCATCGCGCTCGCCGAAGACGACGACATTTCGTCGATTTTCGCGGCCCATCATGGAACGCCCTCGGTTGGATCACCGCACCCCCCCTATCCGTGGACGGCACCAAGTAGAGCGCCGCGACTGGAGGGGCACTTACGAGGGACCATGGGATCCCTACCACACTGATATGCCCGGTTGCTCGGGCTATAATGCGTGGGGCCCCGGGGGCGCCCGCTAGGAAATCGCAGCCCAATCAAATTTAGGTCCCCAACCGGAGGCTATAGTCTTGCCCACTGCCTCCGTGTGTGTTTGGGGGTTGAATGGCAAGTCAACACACGTTCGCGCCCTGTTGGATTCCGGTGCCCAGGATCAACCAAATCGCCAATGTCGAACGAATTGGCGATTTGGTTGGGCTTGAAACTTAATAGGCATAATAGGAGCATTCGAGGCGTGGGGAATGTCGCGGTAACGAACATCGTTGGGCAAACGACGATTACGTTCTCCTCACGTTATGACACGCTGCGTAGGATATCCGCCCCGGTACTAGTGATGACTGATGTGATGGGATGACACCCTCAGGTGAGGTTGAATTCGGCTGTTCGACTCCTGACATCAGATCTGAAACTGACGGATCCCGATTTCGACACCCCAGGTACGGTTGACGAGCTACTGGGAGTAGACGTTCTGGGTAAGTTTTTGCTGTCGGATCGGCGAGTCTTGCAGCATGATCGACTCGTTGACTTGGAGACATGTGACAGGAGAGTTGAACCCGTCGGATTGTACATCCAGGGGATGCCGGGCTCTTGAGTTGGTTAACCATCAGATATGGTGAGGCCCTCCTTGGCTGGCAAGGGAGGAATCGGATTGGCCCCTTAACAACGCGAAGTTGTCTATATACTGTGGTCTAATAGCAGCCGTGTATGTGACCCAGGAGGTCCAGGAGACTGACACGAGTTTCTTGATTGAGCGGTATAGCTCTCTTGATAAATTGATCAATGTCAATTGTTGGATAAGGAGATTCGTTCGGAATTGTCGCACTCCCCGCGAACAGCGAACGCTAAGCCCAGCATAGCGAAATGAGTTGCTTCTGAATTTGATCCGGTTGGTACAGTCTTCGAACTTTGGAGCAGAATTGGAGAGTCTACGAACTGGGCGTTCGAAATTGAAGGGTGCTGTCGCGCGTTTCAACCCGTTTATAGATTCGGCCGGATTGCTTCGGGTAGGAGGAAGATTGCGCAATGCGAATCTGCCGTATTCGGCTCGTCACCCCCTACTGCTCCCCTAGGGAGGGCAGTTGGTTGAGTTGTTGGTGACTGATCGGCATGTTAAAACGCTCATGCAGGTTTAAAGGTGTGTGTGTAATGTAATGCAGGTGTAAAAAGCCATCAGGCAGAGTAGAGTCATTTTGGCGGGCCAAACATTTGGCTACACTCCAGAGGGAGTTTTGGATTTTGTCTGGGCGTCGTACCATACGGAACATCGTGTTTCGGTGCATGCCTTGTTATCGGAGCAAGGCTGCCACGATGCAGCCTCACATGGGGGATCTGCCCCCTGATCGGGTGAATGAGGCTTGCCATGAGCTGGTGTTGGTACAGACTTTGCGGGCCCATTCTTAGTGAAAAGCTCGCGGCTGCGGAACGCGAAACAGTACAAGGCGTACCTTTGCGTGTTCGTCTGTTTATCCACCAAGGCGGTGCATCTCGAGCTCGTTGCTGACCTCACGATGGAAGCCTTTATAGCGTGCTTGGACAGATTCGTTTCCCGAAGGGGACTGCCAGCACTGATTCGTTCCGATAACGGAACCAACTTCGTAGGTGCAGAGCGATACTTGCGAGATGTAGTTAGGTTTTTAAATGAAAACAAAGTGGATATTGGAACAGCCCTCTCCCGTCGGGGTATACAATGGACCTTCAGTCCACCAGGTTGCCCCCACTGGGGCGGGATTTTTGAAGCCGTAGTTAAGTCAGCTAAGACGCATTTAGGGCGTATTGTAGGTCAGACCGCGCTGACATTTGAGGAACTCGCGACGTTGTTTTGTAAGATCGAAGCCGTTTTCAACTCGCGACTGTTGTGTCCGCTCAGCTCGTATCCAAATGACCTGGAGGCGTTGACTCCAGGCCATTTCTTAATTGGTCAGCCACTTAATGCGCTGCCTGAACACCCGTACGAAGGTTTGAAATTGTTTCGGTTGTCTCGGTATCAGATGTTGCAGCAGTTTTCACAGAATTTTTGGAAACGATGGTCTCTAGAGTATCTGCACATTCTGCAACAGCGCCTTAAGTGGACTGACTAAACTAGTCCCCCTAATGTTGGTGACCTCGTGCTGGTTAAGGATGCTAACCTACCGCCACTGCGTTGGCGCCGGGGGCGCATTGTTAACTTGTTCCATGGTAAGGATGGGACCCCCCGGTCCGCAGAGGTTCTTGTTGGGGACTCAGTTATCAAACGAGCGGTAGCAACGTTATCTCGCCTGCCTGTAGATTAGGGAACAGGTACGGACCTGTTTGGGCGGGTGACTGTTAGATTTCGAACGTCATTGTAATGGCAACATTTTTGATTGTCATTTTTGTTGTTTGACGTTTTGACGTTGACAGATAGTACTATTGAGACGCTTGTTGTAAATGGTCGACGATTGTCGTTTTAGGAACCGTTTTAATTGTAATTTAGCTAATTGTCAATTCAACCCGGTCCCTTTAGTGGTTTACCGTTATGATTGGTCTGATTTGGACTCGCGAGTTTCAGCAGTCACGTCATAGGCGCGATCCGTGATAGCTGAATCGGGTGTCTTGTAATTACGAGATTTCGGGAGCCCGCAAGCATTTAGGAATACGTTGGAGGTGTACAGCACTTTGGAGCATGTATGTGTGAACGTACCAAGACAAGCCGCAGTGGGGTACCCCATCAACGGCCGACAAGATCAAGGACATCACGCATCTCCCGTAAGTGCTTGATTACATTAGTTAGAATAAGAACACGGTGAAACGCCGTCATTCATTGCTCTCGCCAGTGATCTAGGTTAGCGATTGAATGCCTTATTTATGGGCCGTAAGACATCTCAAATTTCACAAGGTGATCGCTCCACTGGGGAGAGGATTGAACACCCACAAAATAAAAAAATACCCACGCTAGAGAATGTCGAGATGACGTTTTTTTTACAACTTTATAGCCCTCCCCTTTCCTTACGTCACTCTCAAATTGTCAGATTAGTAGAATATACACTTTTTAGCGTGTAATTATAATAATATCTATATTGTACACCAGAAGATTATAAAATGGACTTAAAACTAGGTATGTAGGTACAAGTTATTTATCTAACCCTGCCTTAATCTGACGCGCTCGAGAATGTCTGATGATCAATTTTTTTCACTATCCTTTATTCCTGACGGGCGGCCATTTATACGGGGCTCATATTTGGTGGAGGTACTTAACCGGGTATAAGGTATCCCCCTGTATATTAATCTGTCGCGCTTTAGCAAATCCCGAAATTCCTTCTAGGGCTCCCCTACTAATACGCTAACTAAAAGGTGCATGAGGAATGATTGCACACAGGCGCTTCACTGGCTAGACACGCCTCTGGAAATAATTAAGGGACAGCAACGACCGAGCTAAGGGCTCCCAGTCACACATAACTGCGATGCGGCGTGAAGTTCTTGCGATGCATTCGTGCGAGCTCGCAGATATTTGCGATGCGTTGCGAATTCGCAGTTATGTGTAGGAGCCCTAACACCGCGGGGCGCACCTAATACCTAATGGACATAAAAACGTAATCTGTACTATTACCCCCTTCTTGATAAACGTTATTTAACTATAAGCAACGGTTTTGCAATTTTCAAATTTATGGCTGTAGGTTTAAAGTTAAATTATTATTGTTTGTAGACATTAACCCCCTTATTTAATTACGAATTAACTGTTACCCAGACGTTTATTTATGAATTAACGGTTTCAAATAAGAACATAGGATGTAAAGGCGATTTGAATATTCGTGTCGAATCTATTGAGGCTAAAACACTGGGTCTACGATCAATTAAATGCAGCTAAAATGAGTACAGTATCCTGTCTACAATTAAAATTTAGAGTTGATTACTGGTACCTGTTTCTCGCATCATGTGACCGAGGAACGAACCAAGTTTACTGCACGATTGCGGTCGCCACGCCGCTTTCTACTGCGCCAAGTTTTGTGGGTTCAAATCCCACATGGAACAACACTTTGTGTTATCCGCAAATTGTTGTTCTGAGTCTGGGTGTTCTTTGTGTCCGTTACTACGTTTCATGTATGTTTGTAAAGTGCACAGGTCACAGGATGTATATTCCTAATGCGGGAGTTGTCTTTAAAAAAAAACGTATGCGCATCGGGATGCCCGATAGAAGGGACAACTTAAACTAACCTAAGTTGAACTATTTGACTGCCTCGGTGGCGCAGTGGTAGCGTATGCAACGCTGTGCTTGAGGTCTCGGGTTCGATTCCCGGGTGGGACCAAATGTTTGTATTATCTACAAATATTTGTTTCGGAGTTTGGGTGTTTTCTATGTATAATGTGTATGTATTTACAAAAAAAAAGGTATAAATGTATTGATATCAGTTGTCTAGTACCCATAACACAAGCTCTGCGTTACGTAACGAAGCAGTTTACCCTTCCATTAGAAGTTATCACTCCAAAAAGACAACTCCCTATAGGCTCTAAGGCCTATGTCTAGCAGTAGACGTTATAGGCTAAAGATTATGATGAACACCTGACTCCTCCTTCGACTTTTAACACTGGTCCAATAAGTGTGAATCGCCTTCCTCGAGACCGTCAAACTAAAGATTCTCTACCTACCCCTTCCCCTACAGTTACACGACAACACGTGCTGGCCTCGGAAATCACCGTTTTAGAGTAGTTGACATACACTCTCGAACGAAACACTTCTTTCCTGTGCTCGAACTCTAGTGAGTACTACTAGCACACGTGTTTCCCTCCCACTATGACCCTGGGTCCTTTATGCGGGTCATTCATGGCATTCGACTAGGTCACCATTGTGTGTGTCACCGTGTTGAGGACGGTGGCCACCACTTTTGAATTCTATTTATTTTATCGGGCAGGTGTAGAGTCATTTGGCCTTATTATGATATGATCCGAATCAACAACGGTAGTGGTCAATATTTGGACCTTCATCAATTTTACTTAATTTCAACCTGAGCTCATTTTGATAAAGCCTTTATCAGTCCACTGCTGTGAAAACTAACTAAAGTAGGGTTTGGCCTAATATACCACCCTGGTCAGACATGTTGGTATAGGATTGCTGGCAGTCCACAACTGTGCGGTTTTCTAGGAACTTTCTGTCTCGCACAACAAAACTGTGGAATGAACTGTCGCCTGCGGAATTCCCGGACCAATACGACCTTCAAGCCTTCAAGAAAAGAGCGTACTCCTTCTTAAAAGGCCGGCAACGCACTTGAAACGCTTCTGATGTTGCGGATGTCCATGGGCGGCGGTAATCGGTTACCATCAGGCGATACGTCTGCTCGTTTGCCAGTATTCAATAAAAAATAATAAAAACGTTCTGTTTAAAGTTTTTCTTCAAAGTGTCGTGATGGTTTTCTGTGGATTTTGCTCCCTTAGTCGCAGAGGCTAGTAAGGGAGCAAACCTTTGTGAGACACCCACACCCATTGGACACGAATAGAGGCTTTAACACTTCTTATTTGTAACTCCAAGGTACTGGTATTTGGTACTCCAAGTAGAGCCACACTGATTTCAGCACGAACGGACCGGCTCGACCGGAGCAGTAGGTACTATCGTCGCACAGAAGATCAACGTAAAATGACAGCGATCAGGCTGTCGCGTTTCGTTGGTGAGTGCGAGACCGGTGGCCCAGTGATGCAGAAGCATCACTAGCCCACCATGGTGTGGGTCACCATGCAGCATTGTTGCATTGTCTGCATTCGCAGTATGGTGACCACCACTCTTGGATTCTGCTTATGCTTTCCATCAGGCAGAGTAGAGTCATTTTGGCGGGCCATACATAAAAAAAGAGCACATTAAGCAGCACGTTAAGTCAGTTTGAAGAAAAGTCGACTTGAGGTTGCTTTAACGTAACAAGCAAATTTTCAACCGCGCGTCAGAGAAAGTGAAGTAATAATATATTATAATGTCATGGTTTCCATCTTAGATAACGACATGTAATGAGAAATAACCATGTCTGGGTAAGTTGGTGACATCAGATGTTATGTGAAGATGTGTCATTTCGTTTTTGGAGATATGGGTAAGTACTAAGTACATACACTATGTGCGAAAAGAGCGTGACCGGCAAAATTTTATGAAAATCTTAGAAATATTAAACGATAAATTGTAACCAATTAAGTCTTTTATTGCTGTTTGATGCTTAATATCAATACGGTGTCCAATCTCCATTATTATCCATAATCGCTTAGCATCTTCGCGGCTTACTTTCCGCCAATTTTAGCTTAGCTGCGAGGTAGAGACCTTCGTAGAGAATGCTTTTTCGTAAATTTTTGTCAACTTCTCAGCATCCAAAATACCGGTAAACAAGTGCAAATTTCCGAAACCTTTTTTTGAGAAGCATCCCCAAACATGCACCTTTAAAAGGTGTTTCACGGTTCGTACCATCAGTCTATTGTCAGCCGTAGTCCAAGCTCGAGTCGAGTAACCGGTTGCCCAAAATGAAGCTTCATCCGAAAAAAATCTCTTGTCCCAATCATGGTCTTTGTTTTCGCACGCCCAATGCAGCGTTTTTTCAATATGCGTTTCAGAAAGGAGAGTTCTCTTCACATTGCTTCGATATTTCACGCCCTTTACACTAAACGCCTTTTGATAGTGTCAAATGATATGATTAAACCCTTTTTCTTAAACTTTTCTTGCCCAGAGCGAAGTGATAATAAAGGATTCCTAGCAAACAGCTGCACAATCCGTTTATCCTCTGCAACAGACGTCTTTTTCGATTTGCCACTATCTGTTAAGTCATCGATGTTTTTTGTTTGTGAATATCTCTTCACCCACTTGCTCACGAAGGCCTTGGACTTTTTCATATAATGGGCGGCCTAGTCGCGGGACATTTTGGTGCCTTACGGATACAGAGAAACACAGCTTAAAATCGGGAAGCGTACTACGCGGCACTCATTGTAAAAAATAATATTTTTAACAAGGAAAACTGGAGGGAAAACTTATGTTTCTTACAATGCATTTTAGGCAAAGGATTTTTCTATTCAGCCTAACATTTATTTTTATAAATTGCATTCCTAAATTTAAAAATATGCCGGTCACGTTCTTTTCACACACACTGTATCTAGCAGTGAGGATCTTCGTTGCTTTCTCTGTTCTGCATTATCTCTCTGCGTCTGCTACTTGGCGATCTGTGTTGACATAATGAGCCAATCATTTGGTATTAATAGTTTAGAATAGAAGAAATAGTTAGGAATCCCCTTTAAATTCTTCAATCAAATCTCGCGGGCTGTGTATTCTAGAAAAAATTCTACTGCCCTAGGTTTGATCGGTGTTAATTGAGTTTCTTTTTTGTTTGAAGCCGGCCTGTAAGATGACACATTGCAAAGTTAAGCAACACTGACCTGGTCAGTCTATAGATGGGTGACCATTCTTAGCTTATTGAGACCCCTCCGTGCCTTGAGGAGCACGTTAGGCCGTTAGCCATACGAACGTCCGCGTCATTGACAATCGTTACAGGTAATTAACAACGTAAAAAAATAAAAGAAGCTTGTAAACTTTCAGATGATACGATTTTAACAGTTTTTAAACGTTGCATTGCGGAAGGCGTATTTCCTAGTGTTTTGCGGTGCGGTAATATTCGTATAAAACCAAAAAGCGGCGATAAGCCGCCGTAAATCCTATCGACCCATAACATTGTTAACATCGCTAGGAAAGCTTTTAGAGCGTCTTGTAGTACCACGATTTCTACCGAGAGGAGTTAAATTTCATGATGGACAATTCGGGGTTACGTTGGGAAAATCGACAACTGATGCGGTTATGTCTGTAAGAAAAACTGTCACCGAGTCAAGTTTTCAATACGTTTTAGGCATCTTCTTAAATATATCTGGCGCCTTTGACAAAGCGTGGTGGCCCATGCTATTGCTAAAATTAAAATCAAGAGGATGCTTTAAAAATATTTATTTCCTTATCTCCTCGTATTTCTTACAAGGTACAACTTAAGACCAAATTACCAAGGTTAAAGGTACCAAATTAAGAATTGTGAATCATTCTGTGTCGAAGGCGCTTACGATGGGGTGTCCTCAGGGGTCAGTGCTAGGTCCATACTTGTGGAACACAGGCTTCGACGATTTTCTGGCAATGCCTATGCCGTCCGGATGTACCCTGAACTCGTACGCGGACGACGGTTTGTTATTGATAGAGTTCCGGTCGATCTCGAGGTGCAAAGACGTGCAGCCATGTACGTCCACACTACAAAACATGGAATGCCATTTTTTGGGCGTACGAGACCGCGGTAAAATCATAAGATTGTTTCAACAGCAATCCAATGTCCATAACGACTTCTGGGATGAATGGTAGCAACGATGGGATGCATCATCTAAGGGGAGCCACCTCTACCGGTTCTTTCCATCTGTTCGCAAACGGTTGTCGAGGACAAGGCTCGAGGTAGATCACTGTGTCGCTCAATTTCTTACAGGCCACGGTAACTTTAAGAGCAAACTATACTCATTTAAATTAGTCAATTCACCATTGTGTCAATGCTCAACACCTGATTCTAGCTATCAACAGTCGGCTCATCATATCCTCTGGGAATGTAGTCTTTGGTACAATGAACGTAACATGATGCTAAATAGCTTACAAATTACGTCTGGGGTAGTATATTATGGGGATCTTGTGTCAACTGCGGTGAATTTTCGTGCGTTCAAGCGATTCTGCCTTACATACTATAGAAATCAAATACTCACTTAGGACCCATAATATTTTATCCGTGGTGCTTCCCGGTTTGAAAAAGACGTCTGCCTATTTTGACTTCATTTTGTCTCCCGCTTTGCTAACGAGGGAAGTGGACTTATAATATTTCCAACTCCTCCAGTTTTCTTCTAATTAATTTCGTTGCGGCTTCCAAGACAGTTTAATTTTTCCTGGAACTTCCCGAGTGTCATAACGCGGTGTGTTCGTGGGTAACCGCTGCTGATCCTGGTGTACAGGAGGTACAGTGGTGGGCGTGTGGGCGGGATTAGTCCCATTAAAATCGTTACGGGTAGTTGAGGCCTTAAATAGTTTGACAGCAGTCTTTTTAACTGACTTCAAAAAAGGAGGAGGACTGTTTTTTTTTATACAGAAACTCGATGTCGCCTAGCACTTGATTTAATCTAGTTTAGCAAAAAAAAATAGTAGGAAGAAGATTAAGAGTAGGATATTGCCTTACTTTTCGAAAATCCTAAACTCAAACTCAAAAATATTTTATTCATATAGGCACTTATTTTACAGGCACTTATGAATAGTCAATATTTAATATTAAAAAATCCAGTGATTCTAGTCGCCAGTTCCAAGTGCAGCCTACCCTTCATGGAGAAGAATCTGGCAAGAATCTCCATTGTTGCTCCTTTTAAAAAATAATAATACGATTTACAATATTTTTTTCACTAAGAGACTTGAATGAGAACGAAGTCGACCAAAGAAAACAAAATAAAAGGTTTGGAGTCATTGCTGCACAGCCATGAGCTAACCAATCATGCGCCGTTCTTATTGATAGCTGCAAGATTTTTACATTGTTATATTGTGACATTGTATTGTTATATTGTGAGGTCCACTTATGGAAAATAAAATCCAAATAGCACTTTCACTCACAGTCAAATTTAAAAAGATGTAATATGTCCAAATATAAAATAATCAATAAATGTCACAAATTTATGTAAAATAGAGTAAGACGCATGGATCAGCCATCGACCTATTCAACCATAGTTGAGCTGCGTACTCAGGCCGCACAGCAAATCATCAGGTCAATTTCAAAGAAATTAATATTAATAATAATCATAGTCGACAAGGTTCACAAGGTGCTCATACAATAACAAGTGTGTATTTAATAAATGGGGAAACATTGTTAGATAAGTACCAAAGTATCATCATGTATTCATTTACATTATACAAGTATGACATGTATGACTAACATTTTAGAGTCAAATTCTTAAAACACTAATACTTTCAAATCTATAGTCGATTTAGTGGACTGGTATACACATTTTTAGATCATACTTTTTCTCTGCACTTTCACACTGCATTATTTGGGGTTTCCAGTAATAACTACCTAATTCTTTCCCCCTAATTACTTCCTCGTTCATATTAACTTTCTTTTAACGTTTATTTCGTTCTGTGTGATATCATGCACAATGTCTGAACTGCCAAGGTATATTCTAATATTTTTTTAATCATTACATCCTTACAGTTCATTCTTTACCAAGTTCTAGGTACTTAGGTACTATTAAATTATCAATAATTTAGGATTGTTGAATACTGGCGGCTTGGGTAACCGATTGAAACGCTGACAAACTCCAAGTATTCAGTTGTATTTGAAATAAAGCATAGGTACAATTACGTAGTAGCGAAATATAGATAAAAGGTAGATAAACATCATCATCATCATATATGAAAATCAATGCCACTTTTCGTTGTAATTTTATAACTCAAGAATGGGCTCACCTATCCAAACTAAATGTTTGGGCTTTGTTAGGACTATTTAGTAGATGGTTTATGTGAAGTTTGCACTAAATCGGTCTAGCGGTTCTTCATTTATCACATTTTTTTTATAATTTCACTTTATACGTAGCGAAGCACGTACCGGGCCGCTAGTAGTATATATTTATAATGTAACGTGTGTACAAGCTAGCAATATATTGTCGAGTAGCGGTGCATTACGGTGACAGCGGGGCTGGTTTTTTTTTGGTTTAACCCGGCCATACACGCTACGGTCTACCGGATAGATACCGAATACAGGGGCGGATCCAGGGGGGGGGGGGTCATGGGGGTCATGACCCTCCCTGGGCTGTGTCCATGACCTAAATTAAATTGTTAAACATAAGGTTCCTTATACACACATCAAAAGTGTCTAGGGATCAAGCATTTTTATGCGGATTTCTTGAGATTGAGATGTGGCTTTGGCCCTGGCCTGCTCAGTCGCCAGACTTGAACCCGATTGAGTATGCATGGGATATGCTACAGAGAAGAGCTCTGCCGAATATGGAGGGTATCCAGTCGCAAGAAGACCTTTTTTTGTTGTTGCAACGAACATGGGCGGCCATTCCACAGCGTGATTTGGATGAACTCATTTTGAGTATGCCAAACCGATGTTCTTGTGTTAGTGTTCGCGGTAGAAACACGGATTATTAATTGTTTAAGTTACCTAATAAAATTTTAAAGAAAACTGTTATTTCAGTCTTTTTTTCGAACTTTAATGTTAGTGGTTCAAATGTCAAAAATCCTTTTATTAGGAAAATGGCAAATTTCTTTATTAATGCAAAGGTGACTTGGTTTATCGTTACTGTGACAAACGAAAACACTTTATTTGATGAATCCTTAAAGAAAATTTTAATTAATATCAATCAGGAGAAAAGTTATTGCAAAAATATATGTTGATCCCTAGACACATATGTTGATCCCTAGACACTTTTGATGTGTGTATATATTTTTTGTATAATATAGAATTTAATCGTGGCCAAGGTTGAAGAACGTCTAACCGGACTGACACTTCTCTACATCCATAAAAACGTACCCATTGAACGCGTTTTGGGCGAAGACGTAAAAGAAAAATTGAGTTTCCTATTCAAATACAGATATTTTTAATTATAGTACTTCTAAACCCATGTACAATGGCCCAATCAAGAGGCAAAGTTTTCTTTATGTGATAAACGAGCAGACGGATCGCCTGATTGTAAGCGATTACCGCCACCCATGGACACTATACTCTTTGCGCTGTAGCATGGTGCGTGGTGGTTTAATTTAATTTACTACATTTATAAATGATTTAATAAATAATAAGTGTAGAGAGCAGAAGCCGGTGGGCCGGCATGAAATACAGTCTTGATCTATTGAGCACGCCAAGCTTCTTCGAGGCCAATTTGGCCTTACCCTCCAAATGGCCACGAAAGTGGACTGCACACGATATGTCGAGACCAAGTATTCCAATATAGGCTGAGGCATATAAGGGAGTGTCTTCAAAGCGAGGACATACGACCAAAGGCAGTTCTTCAGTGGTGAAATTGTACTAAATTAAAATTAAGTCTACCCCAATCTGAGACCTTTTCCAAAGAGTTTAAATTTCAAACACAAGTTTGTTTCGATTCCCAATGACGTTTTTCTGAGAAATATCAGTGCGGCCGGTATCGAGAGCATCGCCCGTGCTGTCATCCGCATAACAATGAATGCCGCTAATTTGCAACACGTCATTGATATGGAGGAGGAACAAAGTAGGCCATAGCACACAACCTTGGAAGACACCAGCATTCACAGATATGAAGTCAGATCACTCACCGTCGACTACGACCTTTATGCTTCTATCTGCTAAAAAGCTAGTGACCCATTCGCGTAATTTCACAGGAAGCCCATAGGAAGGGAGCTTCGAAAGAAGCGCTTTGTGCCAGACCCGATAGAAGGCCTTCGCAATGTTCAAAGAGACTACGCAAGAAGAGTAGGAGAGCTGAAAAAGACACGTTAAGACCGGTGCCAACTCTGGAGCGCACATCTTTAACACAATATCAGGGCATCAGGGCCCCTCTACTTATGTATATGTAGGGATATAAATGCTAAACGCACTGAGCGTTGGTAGAACTGGATATCCAGTATACAGCTCTCGCACCGCGGTATGGTAGGTGGATCTTGTTCCCCGGCATCCAAGGTCGAATTAGACGCAAAAAGTTTGGCCAGAAGATCGGCTTTCTCCTTTGCCATAGGCCAACGAATTATTTTCTATATGTGGAGGTGGAAAGGATGGCTTACCGAAATTCACTTTGATAGCCTTGGCAAGAGACTAGAACGCCCGAGTTCCCAGAGGAAAACGTTCAAGCCTCTCGCGAATCCTAGCAATGTGCTCCAACTTCGCCCTTGCAATGTCTCTCTTGAAGGACCTGGAGGCAAAGTTATACTACTTTTTCAAGCTCTGCTTCCTGCGAGAAGCCTTTTTGGAAAATGGACCAAACCAGGGCCGACATTTGCCACCAATGGGGACCACAGAGGATGACCATTACCGTGGGAGAGCCACACTTTACCGTGGGAGAGCCACACTTACCGTGGGAGAGCCACACTTCGGCATGAATGGGCCGGCTCGACCGGAGTGATACCACGGCCTCACAGAAAACCGGTGTGAAATAGTGCTTGTGCTGTGTTTCACCGGGTGAGTGAGGATACCGGAGGCCCATACCCCTTTCCCTATCCCCCCCCCCCATCCTCCAAAGGCCGGTAACGCACTTGTGACGCCTCTGGTGTTACGCGTGTCCATGGGCGGCGCTAATCGCTTACCATCAGGCGATACGTCTGCTCGTTTGCCAGGCTATTCCATAAAAAAAAAAAAAAAAAAAATGAAATAAAAAGCTTCACACCCTGCACCACCACATCAGCAACAGATTGTGTTGGGATCATCCGGCGAGAAGCAGACCTGTCTCCAAGGGTAGGACTGTAGTGCAACATAATCTGCTAACTTGTAGTGCTACACACGGCAGCTGCGTGCAACTCGCGATCGCGGCGAGCTTGTGAGAGGCACTGTATTCCGAACAAGGCTATGGTGAGAGTAAAATCACCAAGTAAGACGATCTCTGCGGACGGGATCTGCTGCTTTAGGAAGTCTGTAGCCATCTGAATGTGCTCAACGAGTCGGTCAGTTTCGGCATCACCGCTATAGGATCTATAGAGGCACGCATAGACGTAGGGGTGGTCGTCGCTGACAAGGTCGCCTACACGGAGCCGTAACATTGAGAAGTCCCTACCTTAAAGATTGCTGAGGCGATGAAAACTAATATCATCTCAAACGTACACGCACACTCCGGCCTAAGACATGAATTAGTGTTCTAGTCCGTACCCAGGGTGAGTGTGGTAGGAGTGGCCACTGGAGACGATATCTGCGTCTCGGTCAAGAAGAGAAAGGCTGGCTATGCTGTCTCGAGGTGGTGATGGACAACATTAAGGTTACTATGCCATCCCCTAATGTTGCAAAGGTCCACGATCGCGGTCATTATTGAGCATAATTTTGACCCGTCCCCCGTCGGAAATGAGGGGCAGCCTAGGCGTCCACGCTCATGTGCTGACACAGCCCGGGAAAACCAAGTACAATAACTACTTGACTGCCTCGTTGGTCTCGCGGTTGGCATGTGCGACTGCTGATCATGAGGGTTCGATTCCCGGGTCGGACCAAATGTTTGTATGATCTACAAATATTTGTTTCGGAGTTTGGGTGTTTTCTATGTATAATATGTATGTATGTATGTATTACTTACATTATTACACTTACATACATTATTAAAATACATACTTTTTATCTGTACCGACTTATTATCAAAATTAAATTATGACTTCTTGTGACTTGACCACGACTTTATGACCCCCCCCCTGGCACCAAAACTGGATCCGCCCTTGACCGAATATGTCAGATTTGGAAAGAGAGATGATTTTTAGAAAGGGTGACATCAGCTTCGCTGACGTCACACCTTTAATATCACTCATGATTTATGGGCAATAGGAACCGTTCTCAATCAATCCATTACCACACCCGTCGGTACACTAGGATTTATTAAAACAACAACTCAGGTTCAAACTAGTAATCATCTATTTAATGAACGTTAAATTGAAGCTACAGTTAAAATCATAGATCGGCACAACATTGTCAAAGTGAATAAGGTGAAAACACCAAAATCCACTGCCCTGCCCGTCTGTGTCGATCCATAACTTCCAGTTTCCAAAATGCGTAGGGCCTTTATGAGAAGAATAATTAACGTTAAATTGAAGCTACAGTTAAAATCATAGATCGGCACAACATTGTCAAAGTGAATAAGGTGAAAACACCAAAATCCACTGCCCTGCCCGTCTGTGTCGATACATAAGTTCCAGTTTCCAAAATGCGTAGGGCCTTTATGAGAAGAATACTGGCAAAGAAACTCATGGCCACTCTTTTAAAAGTTACATCTTAAGTTATTAATTACAAATGTTTAATAGTTAATTACAACAATTAAGAAGCCTATGTACTTAACTTATCTACAGGTTGTCCTTCCTTGTACACTGCTCAAACTAAAGTTGTGTTCTAATCTAAAGTGAGTTGGGTTTCACACCCCCCGAAATGTTTCTACATTATTGTGTAGAAACATTTCATATGTTTACAGCTCTCATTTTCATAATAATATTACGGTTAAAGGGGCAGTAATTTTACTATCTTAACCTCCCCCTCCAAAACTAATAGGTTCGTGACGAATACGCAGAGGGAAAAACCGAAGATGCCGTCATAACTAACCAAGATGAATACTATCGTGCTAATGGGAGAATAAGTTGTAGAATTGAAGAAGTAATCTTTCATTACACAATTTTTGTTTATTTTTTATAACAATAAAAGTTCAAAAGTTTAGGTTACTAAAAACTCCAACAATCGTTCCCATTTCATTTTTAGGGTTTCGTAACTCAAAAGGAAAAAACGGAACCCTTATAGGATCACTTTGTTGTCCGTCTGTCTGTCTCTTAAGACGCTTTTTCTCAGGAACGCGTAGAGGTATCAAGCTGAAATTCATATTAAATACTCAGGTCTACTGTCCCTTGTAGATGTGAAAAAATCAAGCTTCTAAGTCAACGCTATCAAAAGATACAGCCGTTTATGATGCAAATTTTCACTGACACTCGCAAGGGAATCAAAACCTACAGGGTACTTCCCGTGAATTCTGAATCTTGAAATTTGGTACGAAGCAACGCCTTATAGCATAGATAAAGGAAAAATTGTGAAAAGCATTTTGTAGTTACATTAAATAATAAAAATATTTTTGAATTATTTAAACTTACTACCCCTTTGTGCATGAACGCGTAGAGGTATTAATTTTAAATTCATATCAACTTCTCAAGTCTATAATACCTTTAAGCTGTACCTAACAAAATAAACTTCTATGAATAACTTGAAATTTGGCATGAAGCAACGTTTTAGAGCACACATAATAATAATAATATAATAATAAATAAATAAATATTTCGGACATCTAACACACAACGCCATCTAGTCCCAAGCTAAGCAGAGCTTGTGTTATGGGTACTAGACAACTGATATAAATACATATATATACTTTTTTTTTTGTAAATACATACATATTATACATAAAGGAATAGTTTTAAAAAGCTTAAATTTTTAGTTGCATCACATTTTTTTTTAATGACTATAAAATTATTACCGTTTTCCTCATGAACGCGTAGAGGTATCAAGTTGGAATTCATATCAAATACTTAGGTCTATTTGCTTTTAAATGGTAAAAAAAAACAAATTACTACCAAAACTACTACCAAAAATAACAAACGCAAAACACAAAGGTTATATTGTATATACATTTATACCGCATATTTTGAAACTCGCAACTACTCACAAGGGAATCAAAACCTAAAGGCTACTTCCCGTTGATATAGAAAATTTAAATTTTATAAGAAGTAAGAGCTTACAGCACAGGTAACAGAAAAATTCAGAAATATTTAATTTATACAAGGTGGAATACCACAAACAAGTGTTTTTTTAACTAGGTATACCTACACACGTTACAAGTCCACCTGCAAAGTTTCAATAAAATTCGTTCAGTAGTTTAGCCACAGGACACTACTTTTTGTTTTTGAAATTTACTACACGATGTGTTCAATGCAACGCTATCATCAACGGGTTAACGACCTTAGGTCTAACTACTCAAATAATTGTCACTCTAAAATATACCTTATGTCTGAGCAATAAGACCCTCACACACGTAATCACAAAATAGTTAAAAACAATAGGTAGGTATTGTTGGACCGAAAATATCTTTTTTATCCTTTTCTAATTTCAAACGTAAAAAACTGCATTTGATTAGTGTGTCAGTGTGTCAGTGTGTCGCAATACGCGAACCCGTGACGTGTTGCACATTGTGGCATGGTTGATCGCGTCGTTGCACGTTCGAAGTAGCCGGCGCGGAAGGCCTATGTCGTCTTTGTTTTGATTATTAATAATAGGTATTTTAAAGTGATTAGTGCGAAAAACTGCTTTTATAGAGACAGGGCACATTAGTTAGGTTTGTTAGTACTTAGTTGTTATTTAACGATTACTTTGTGTGAGTGTAAATGAAACAATGCCTCGGTTTGGTTATACGGCTAGTGAATACTCGGATATGATATTAATTTATGGAGAATGACGAGTAAAACGCCGCTCTGGCTTTACATACCTACCCTGATATGTAGTTTGCGTACAGCTGCTCGTCATTTTTAAGTAAGTAAGCCATAGATCTATTCACAAAGTTCTTAAAAAAACAAGCGTAAACCTTTAAATACAAGTAAGTACAGGCTTTATTAGATCGACGAGATATACTTTTTGTAAGACATTGCCCGTAAGACATACTTTTTGTTATTACATATTTGCAAAGCTATTTGTTAGTTCCTTACTAATTTGCAAAGTTGCGAAAATATTACATTATTAAAAGATACGATCTGTGTATTCACTGAGAATTGAAAAATTTAAATAATAATTAATTTAATTTCATGTTTTGTGATATTATTGTGAAATATTGTTATTGTGTAAATATATGTAATCTAAATTATTATTACAATAAGTAGGCGCGCGTGCACGGTAGCACCGCGCAGGCGCTCAGCTGTACTCGTATGCAAGCAGGTTAGTGAACTTAAATTGCAAATGGTGTTCTTATCGGTTTTAATATTTTTAGGCATTTAGTTTGTTTGAAAATTTCATTTTTTAAATTTCAATTTTCAATTTTTTAAAACAGACATATTTGAATGGCCCGCGGTTTCGTTAAATGTCGTTTTGTCATATCCAGCCTGTATACCTACCTACAGGTTTGTACGGAACCCTCGGTGCGCGAGTTCAACTCGCACTTGACCGGTTTTTTAAATATCAATCAATCAAAACTCACCTTGATTTCACTATACTCCAATAACCTTATAAGTTGGTTTTTGTATGGTTGATTATTTTTGTATGGAACGAGGACAGGTTAAAGTATATTTTAAAACTAAATTTAGGTGCCCCAATGCTGATGATCCCGAGAAAAAAATTCTAAAGGAAAATGAACAAATCTTTTTTTTTTACCCCAAACTATGGACTATTTAGTAACGTGAAAAAGCATATAGCATGCGCTTCTTCTTTACTCATTGATTAATAAATACGAAACTACATTTATTTTAAGAAATTAATATTTTCTGATCTTAAAACCGCAAAAAAGGTAAACTTTGGTACTTAATTTCTCTGGAACTAGACCGTATTGGCACGCAGCAGTTTTACTCTGACCCTTCTAATACAAAGCCCTCTCAATCTATGGAACGAATAGGTCCGTTTGTCCGTTTTCACTGTCATATTACACACTGTGCCACGGTCTGTACTGATCTACTTATCTATACTTACAACTAACTTAATCTATACACTGCAACTAACTTACAGGCTATTGAGACCAGAGTGGTATCCGCCTGTGTATGTAAAACTGCTATACAAAATGCCACATTATTTTATATGGCATTTTTCATACTGAGGCAAATACTGCTCTGGTCTGAACAGTGCTTTAATCTAACCTATACACATATTTTATAGCCTTTAGTAATTCTTCGAATGGATCTTTATTATATATTCTATTTTTTCGTCGCCATGAAAATTCTGCCAACCAGTCTACAAAATTGCCCTTGTATTGGTCTTTTTGGAACTGGCGTTTTAATTCCCTCCAATGGCTCTCTATCCGTTGAGTGTGTTTCCCATCAGGTGCCACAAACCGGTTATCTTGGTCGCTATGGTTAACTTTTTTTTTATGTATATATCCATATTCTGGAAGGCAGTCATATGCCCTCCAAAAATTGGTATGGATAATCGATCCTTCTGCGACATGCTTTTGAATTAGTGGCACCAATACTTCTGCAGATCTCTCATTATTGGGACACACTTCTAATCTTAGGTCGTCACTGTCATTTTCTATCATCCCGAGGACCCAATGACCTTCTATATTTCTTCCTCTATTATATTTTCTCTTTCCAAATTTTGACTCATCAATTTGCACAATTTTATTGGGTCCTCCGATTTTGGTTTCATAAATTTGATTCTCTAGTTCAAAAATTATGATTGTTTCTCGACAATAACTGTACCAGTCGGCGATTGTTTTAGTTGAAACGACTGGTCCTGTTTTCAGGGATGTCTCCCTCTGCACATCATCGTAAGTTGCACCATGGCTAAATAAGTACATCATTTGAAAAACAATGGTTAATGCCAGATGCACATTTTCAAACCAAGTCCCCTGAGCACGAGATACTGGTTTCGTTCTGCAGTTACTCTTGGTACATCTGAAAACAAAAAATAATTTTTTTGTATACAAATAGAAATATGCTAATAATGAATGAACTCTTATATTATAAGGTTAATCACTATTATTTATCATTATATTCACATAATAATTATCATGTTTAAACTTTTAACAATTGTAATGCTTTGGTAGATGTGTAAACTTTCCACTTGTTGACTAGACTAAAAGATGCAGCAGCATCACTAGGCCGCCATGGTGTGGGTCGCCATACTGCATTGTCTGCATTCGCAGTGAGTATGGTGACCGCCACTCTTGGATTCTGCTTATGCTTTCCATCAGGCAGAGTAGAGTCATTTTGGCGGCCCATACATAAAAAAAAAAAATGTGTTGTGTTGCATTATTTTAGTTTTAGACAATAATAATCGAATAAACAAATTAAAAACAGCCAAAGTAATGCCAATGGTATTTCATGACAGGAAATTGAATTATATTTACCTGAATAGGCCCAATTGGCCATGGCTCGCTGCAGTTGACAACTTCATAGGTCGCTTATGATAACTGCATGTTTTAGTTGCCGGTATCAGCCCTTGTTCTTCACAGAAACGAATGCAATCTTCCTGTGTCCCAAGTTCAGTGAAAACTTGCCGTAAATTCCATTGGGATTTTATTTGTACAACATATAAATGTGTACGTCGTCGAGACGGACCAGCAACAAGTTGCGCTTCCTGCGCAACAGAAGGTCCAGCAGAACTTTGATGAGGCGGCAACGGCAAACGCTCAGCGACGTCCACTGTAATCGCAGCAGTATCCAATGTAAAACTAAAATGGCCAGGGCTCTGCTCCGGCGGCGGTGACGAACACACCACGTCAGCTGTAACAGCCGCTGTAGTCACTAGGGCAAGCGGGTCAAAAGAGTTCAACACTTGCACTGGCGAATCACGGTGCGCAAGCGTCTCACTGGAGTCCGACACTTGCACTACACTCGATTCTTCACACATAGATGCGGCAGAACACGAGACCTGGGGCTTCGGAGACGCCATGGTACTATGGTAGTCAAAGACTCAAAGTAAGCTTCTAATTTAAACTTCTCGAATAAGGAACAAGAGTAATCTCTTCTTCTTCGTTTAATGAGATGGCAACCAGAGTAATCTCAGAGTAAATGGCAAAAAGAGTAATCTCAACCGTGAGGCGAACAGAAATTGAGTGACATGTGACATTGACATTTGACTGAATTGGAATTCAATTAATTCAACCTGTCACCTAAAACATGGACTAGGCATACCTGCAAAATGACCGTGCCTACCTACAGAAGAAGTTGGCACATAAAATGGCTGCCTTTAGGGTTATACTTATGTAGCTACGTAGAGCGACTCGAAATGTCAATTTCGATATTTACAAGAAATATTTAATAAATTAAAAAAATAACAATAAACTCCATTTCACGAAAGAAGTCCCGCAGACGCAGCGCTGTATTCGCGCGACATAATGTTGCCAGGGTTAAATATGGGGAAATCAGGGGAAATTATTTATCGTGAATTTACTTTCATTTTATTAACTACTTTTTCTACTAACTACTAACTCGAATTTTTAGATAAGAAAAAAATTGTTTTTAATATAATGTATTTTTAATATAGATTGATTGTAGACTATTTGATGTCCATACTGCTAAGATCAGATTAGTGAAAAATAAATCTTCCTGTAATTTCTAAAACATAAAATGGAGATGTTCGACCACTTTTAAATTAGAAAAATAAAATAACATTTAAAAGTTTTATTCAAAGTATTATTGAATAATTATTATCGGTCATACTATGATCACTGTCAGAAGAGTGAATAGAAACAGAATCAGTTTCTTTTTCACTATCACTAGGCGTGGATATAATAAATCGATCCATTTCTTCACCCATAAGACCATCATTTTTTAAATATTCTTCCTCCAAATGCTGTACATGTTTACATTGAGCTGCCCAATCTTCCGCTTTAACAGTCTCAAAAGCCTCTTCTGTTAGGCGTGCAATTTCTTTTGGATCTTGGCCCACGTTTTTATCCGCTACCCGTCTCTTTACAAGGCTCCACATTTTTTCGATCGGATTTAATGTTGGTAATTCCTTCCTCACAACATAAAAACTGTGCATTTTTTGCCGTTTAGCGCACAAATCAAATCCATCCAAGTTGAACTTTTTGGTATGCGGGCGAGTCTTCCCTGGGGTGACGATAACTTTAGAAGTACTCGCCGCTGTTGCGCCTTTTTTTGTACTCTCGTTACAGTTTTCTCTGACACACCTGCAATAAAATGAACAAGTTTGAATCATTTTTTTCGTATTTAATTACATTACTGTTGAATATAACTTTACAACTTTTTGTTGTTTTATGTTAATTACATTTTAAATTTTCCAATAAAAATCATGCATTAAAAAACTTAATTCGAATCTGTAAGAAATCAATCGGGAAAAAAATCTGTATATGGCAGCCCCAAAATTTACCTGTCATGGCGACGACTCTCTTGCGAACATTGTTTAGTGGTATTAAAACACAGTGATTCTTGTGTTCTGCTTTACAGAACTCCTTCACTTTTAATATCATTTCTCGACCTGCACTTTTTACAACTTTGGCATCGTAAATAAACCTTAAAACGCACTAATCCAATAATAAACTTACAAAATATCTACCATAACAAACGCACCCTGATAACATCGACAAACGACAACATGGCCAATCTCCCCGTCTGTCAAAATTAGTTCCACAATTGTCCGCGGGACTTCTTTCGTGAAATGGAGTTTAACATTGAATAATTTTAGTTGTTTGCGATTAGTTAAGTATTTATGGTAGGAATTTTAAAATGTGAATCCGTCAGGATGGATTAAATTTTTAATGATGGTCTTAAGATTAAATCCAAAAAAAGTAAGCCGCCATGGGACGCCTGGCAGATGTGAAACATCGAAATTGTTTTGTATAAAATAAAATGACTGCTTACTATATTAATATTCATTTTTATTAAATACAAAATTCAAATACAAATACAATTAACAAAACAAATACAAATTAAAACAAAAAATGAAATCGCGGCGCTCTGCCGCTTCGCTACCAATCAGTGAAAATCCCGTCAAAATCGGTCCAGCCGTTCCAGCGATTAGCCGGAACAAACCGACAGACAGCCAAAATTATAAAAAATACATTTCTGGTATATGTACCGTGTATACATACAAATTATTATGCATTTAGTAAAAAGCGGTTATTTTCATATTACAAACAGACACTCCACTTTTATTTATTTGTATAGATGTAAATTTAATGGTGATAAAAACATTGTTCATAAACATCGATATATCGTTCATAAACATCGATGTTTTTGACATCATTTTAAGTGCCAAGTTCTGAGGTAGATATGCTGTCAAACGGTTGTTGGAATTTTTGTTTTCGTGCCAATTACGGCTGTAAACTGGTTTTTATTGTATCTAAAGCTTTTCTCTAGACATGAAAACCATGCCTTCGTGCTATATTAAACAATGTGGTGCAAGAAAAAACAATAATCATCCTTTTTTTTACGTGTGGAAATCCACCCACCGGGGTTTGCGGCGGGGCGGTGTGTAATAATCATCCTACATTGACTCTTTAAAGGTTAGTAAAAAAATTCATTGAAATTGTTTAATATTTTAGGATTTTGTTTAATGTATTGTATTAAACATGATCTTTTTAAAATTTCTGAAGATGTTTGTTAGTTATTTGAGGTTCTCAATAGTGTTATCGGCGTTGTTTGACTTTGATTTGTTTACATACGATTAAGGGTAGTGAATAGTGATGGTCGAGTTAAAGTGTTAATACTTATATTTTTACAAAAAAAAAATGTTAACGTGGTGTTTTCTTCATCAGATTTCCTGTGAACCAAATTTTGATAAGAAAATGGATCGAAATCACTGGTTTGGAAAATATAAACTCCTCATACCTCGGTCTAAAATCTGGTATGTGATGCTTGATGCACTTCCACAAAAATCCTTCAACAGAACTCTCGACGTAACGAGATTACGCGATTGCGCAGTGCCCTTATCTTCACTTCTGGTTGTCACGCGTCATCGGCGCTCGCCTCCCACCGCTGAGCCGCTGTTCTCCTACCGCTGGGGACACATAAAAGGACGAGCGCACTACGGCTCGGCCTCTTTCGGCCGGCGTCTATCACGCCGGGCAGTTGCGACGCCTCAACGGGGGTCGGCCTCTAAAGCTGACCCCAGCACTGCACCTCTTTCGGCAGGCGTCTACCACGCCGGGCGCCTGCGCTGCCCTCTACGGGGGTCGGCCTCTAAAGCCGGCCCAGCACTGCACTCTTTCGGCCACCGTCTACTACGCTGGGCGCCTGCGCGCGCCTACGGGGGTCGGCCTCTAAAGCCGAGCCAGGACTGCACTTCTTCCTGCTGCCGGCTGGCGGCCCGCGTCTCTGCAAGGCGCCTCCACAGCTGCGGCCCTTGGCTGCTTCCGCCAGGGTCACCTGACTGACGCTTAGGCCTCCAGCCTGGCGTCCCTTTTCTCATCGCAGCAAACCAAGTTAAGTGCCTTTGACTTGGAGGACGACTGCTTGATCCAACCTCTCAGGGTCTACACCCTAAAGCCCACTACGTGACATGGTTAGTATTTTATTTTAAATATAATGGTGATGTGACAAGCTCATCAGAATGTAGAGTAGATAATAGACATTTACAGAAATTACATCAAATACTAGCCATTCCCTGCAGTTTCACCTAAGTTTATGGTCAGTGCTCCCCTCCTAAAGATCGAAGCATGATGTTACATAGACTATACTATTCCTCGTTGAATACTTTATGCAATACAATTAAATTATTCAAAACTGACTGATATTTCATCTATAAGAGGCGACTAAATAAGTAAGATAGATAGACAGCATCACTGTAACAGAAAAAATAGAAAAAAAAACCTATACCGACCCATCAGAGTAGTGTGGTATAGTAGGCCAATTTCGCTTCAAGAAATTCCGGAAAGGGCCCATGCTCAGTAGTGGAAGTTTTATGGGCTCAGGTGATGATGAATTTAAACAGAAAAAAGTATTTTTACACTACTAACAGAGCAATTTCTTTGTTAAACTTACCTTTTACATAAAAAAATATTAATCATTTGTTCCAGAAGGCCGATCAATCTAGCAAACCTGTTATTCATGAAAGACAAAAATTTTGATGTGAAACATCTATTAGGCGAGGGGTAAACCTGATTTTTGGCGTGGCGAGTGGCGAAGCGGCGGTGCGCCGCGATTTCAATTTTTTGTTTTAATTTGTATTTGTTTTGTTAATTGTATTTTTATTTGCATTTTGTATTTAATAATAATATTTAATTTAATACATCCTGGTGGCGGTGCGCCGCGATTTCAATTTTTTGTTATAATTTGTATTTGTTTTGTTAATTGTATTTTTATTTGCATTTTGTATTTAATAATAATATTTAATTTAATACATCCTGGTGGATTCACATTTTAAAATTACCTACCATATACTTAACTAATCGCAAACAAATAAAATTATTAAATGTAATTGATATTTTTTTATTTATTAAATATTTCAGTTTAATATCGATATTGACATTTCGAGTCGCTCTACATACTTATGTTTATCCCTAAAGGCAGCCATTTTATGTGCCAACTTCTTGTGTAGGTATACCCGATAATTTTGTAGGTACAGCTGCTCCATGTGTTATTATTATGTCTATGAGATTTCGCTACTGGCAAGCAAGCCAAAGTCGTTGTAAATGTGTGTGTGTATTTGTGTTATATATGGTTATACATAAGGTTATACATGGCAAGGCAAAGGTTCACCTCATTTCTTTATTCGCAGAGTACCTACCAATATAATTTTCATAATGGAATGTAGGTTTTATAAAATAAAATTATGTTTTACCGAAAAAAGTTTAATTTATATTGTTTTGAGCTAAATTTATTCTTTTTATAAATTACTGGGTACTATTGTATTATCAAACCCGCTTACAATTTACCGTTTTGCATTGCACATACGAGAATGTCTTCTATTTTTTTTTAATTATAGTGTGACTCTGTTGCTAAGTTAAAAAGTCAAAGTGTAATTTCTAAATTTAAAAGCCATGATTAAATAAAAAAAACTTTTATTAAACTTTATTTACATTACTCTCAGTACCAATACAGATTTAAAAACTGCTGATGACGCCATCATTATAATTCAACAGACGATACCAACGTCGTTCGCCATCGCTTACGTCTTATGTCGTTTTGGCAGTGAACGGAACGAAGTGTCGTCGTATAGATCGCTCGCTGGCTGGCTGGCTGAAAATAGTGAACCAAAGTATGAGTTTTCGAAATATGTTCGAATAAAAAGTGTGTAGTGAGTGACTGTCATCCAGCAAGATGGTTGATGACGTGAAAGATATTACCGAAACCGCTGAAAGTAAAGGTATATGTGCAATTATAGTTGAAATGTGTTGTTCTAGTGTTAAAATGTGATTGAAAAATTGTCTAACCCTAAACCGTGTCGTGGCCCCACGTAGTGGGCTCGTGTACCGCTTTCGAGAATGTCCGAACTGTGATACGTTGGTCACAATTGTGTTTTGTTTTTTACCTATATTTGGACGTCTTTTTCATGTCGTGGTATGTTCTATAATTAGAAAAATGTTCACCAGACGATAATAGGTGACCGAGAATGTCTAAAATGTTTCAGACCTGTGTAATGTCAGATTCGTGATTACTGCGGTTTTGTTATGCAAAATTTATTTTTACCGTTATTTGGGTATTTTATATTTCTTTCAGGAGTTGGGCGGTATGAAATTCTTTTTAGATGACGTAAATGTAATATAATGTTGACGTTAGTGTGTAGTTTGAGTCATATAAATATTTAGCAAACTTGAAACTTAATTCATGCCTATTTCTGTGCGTCGCAGTAACTTTCTAGATATATATCTTATCACCACTGCCTGATACTCCCGTGATTAAAATAAATTGCATCAGAGGTTATTGCAGAGAAAATATAATCTTTATTTTGATAAAAGATAAAGTATGTACGGTACGTCGATAAGAGCTTAAAACCTGATAAACTAATTCAGACTATATAAAAAGATGAAACAGCTATTTTATACTGATATTGTTGTTATAGGAAAAATACAAAACAATGTTATGTCACATCAATTTGTTTTGGTTATTACCACTTTTTTGAATGATATTCTTATTCTACTAATAAAGAGTTTCGATTCCCAATGATGACAAATATGTATGTGTAATACAGTTAAGTATGGTTATTAGTTCTGTGTCATAGTCTAATTTATCTATATATAGTATGCATGTGTTTGATGCATTACTTAACAGTTTGATTACTGTCGGACAGATTCCACCTGGTTTGGGATCAGGTGACCATATGTGAAATTGTAATAAAAAGAAAAAATAATAGTAATAGCCAGCCAAATTAAGTTTAAAATATATGTCATTTAATAATTATTAAATTCTAATTGTACCTACATTTGTTGGTTCAGCTTGTCATATTATAAATAAAAAACCACCTTGAAAAAAAAAAAAAACAATGAAATTGAGAACCTCCTCCTTTTGGAAGTCGGTTAAAAAGGAAAACAAATTTGCACTGTTATTATCCTATTAGGTCCTAGACTAAACTCATTATGGAATACCAAACTATATTCATTAGTAAAGAATGAAATCTGAATTAATTAAATAACTTATTTCAAGTAGGCTTTTCCAGGCACTTTCAAGATGTTACATTAATGACTAGTTGCTCAGTTCCAAAATGTCATTCGTATGGAGAAGAACCGGCTAGAAACTCCATAAATAATAATGAACTACAAAATTGTATATTTAACAGTTACTGCCGTGGTGTGTCACTTACCGTGGTCTACCGTTCTCAAGTTAAATCAGCCAACTGGCAAACCAGAATTGCTTCATATCCTGACAATGTAGTTACTTTTGAACTGATGATGTTTATGAACGGTAGTAGTTACTTTCAGGTGATTTGACTGCTCTTTTGCTCACATCTTTAACAGTTCACTGCTAGGCATAAGCCTCTCCTTAGAAAAGAGTTGAGAAAATGGTTGACAATTTCAGTGTTTCCAACTGTTTTGCAACTCCTCACCGAGTCGCCAACAATTTCAAAAACATTTGAACTAAGCGTCTCCACAGAGCCAGTAAATTTTTGCAACAAGCATATACTTTGATGTTTACCGCCAAAAACAGAAACACTGGTTCCCAACATATGTTAACAATTTTTGTTGCCAACTTTTATTTGGTTGAGACTCGGCTTAACACATGGCCCTGTATTCCTGAAGTAGGTAGACCCTGTACTGCAGTAACCAAACTGCTGATAAGCATGTATGTGCTAAATACATACATTATATAAAAGATACATTAGACCCAGACTTATAAGAAATGTTCCTACTTAATCAACAATTGTTTGACCTTGGAGGGAGTCAATACCATGACTGCTGCCTTAGCAGACAAATTCAAATGTCACTTATGTTATACATTATTCTTGCAATTGTTTGAAAACTAGATATTTTACCTCTACTGTTACCACTAGAGTTACAATAAGCCTATGAACTACAACATTTTTAATTCTATTCATGATCATTATTTATAAATAATAATAAATAAATATTCCAGACATCAAACACACAACGCCATCTAGTCCCCAGCTAAGCAGAGCTTGTGTTATGGGTACTAGACAACTGATACAAATACATATATACATATTTTTTTGTAAATACATAAATATTATACATAGAAAACACCCAAACTCTGAAACAAATATTTGTAGATCATACAAACATTTGGTCCGACCTGGGAATAGAACCCAAGACCTCATGATCAGCAGTCGCACATGCCAACCGTGAGACCAACGAGGCAGTTTACTATCCATGCACATGCTGGCCTGTATGTGAATATTATCTACATATAGGCACATGCTTTCAGTTTAAAGACAGATTTTCATTTAACTTGGTATAGTACGCCAAAACTTTCCTTCAATGAGAGTCCTACATCTGGAGTAGACTGTTAAAGACTCATGAGATAGTATATTCCATGATATAAAAATACAGGTATGGCATTCCAAGATACATAGAGGATGAGATGACGTCATCATTACTATCGCTGGTTCAATATTA
Source organism: Diaphora mendica (assembly GCA_949125395.1). Classification (NCBI taxonomy): domain Eukaryota; kingdom Metazoa; phylum Arthropoda; class Insecta; order Lepidoptera; family Erebidae; genus Diaphora; species Diaphora mendica. The sequence goes on along the minus strand of OX421331.1, from coordinate 2,999,439 downwards.
CCAGTAGTGTGAAATAATATAATAATTCCCCAACCACCATTATTCCCTTTGTGAAATCGATATAACAATAAAGTTTTACGTTATCATATTTATTTATTTATTTAGCCATGATCCTATACATATAACAGTTTTTGAACTTATTAACTTATTTGTTAGTTTTTATAAGTATTTATTTTTATTTATAGTTGTACTATGTTAGTTAATTAGTGTTAGTTTTTCTTTGTATAGTCCCTTTTCGGGTATAGGCCTCCTCCAAGTCTTTCCACTTTTTCTTGTCTTTTGCAGTTTGGAGCCACTTTTTTCCGGCTATTTCTGTAATCTCGTCTTCCCATCTCTTTTTAGGTCGACCTACTTTTCTCTTCCCTTTGGGGCCTCTACATTTTGTTGTTTCAATCGTCCATCTATTATCAATATATCTTGCCAAGTGTCCTGCCCATCTCCATTTCATTTTTTAAAGCATGTTCTAGAGCGTCCATTAGTTTTGTTTTCTTTCATAAATCTATGTTTCTTATTTTTTGGCTTTTTCGTAGCTTAAGTATACTCCGCTCCATTGCATGTTGGCAAGAGTTTATTTTATTCATTAATTTCTTTGTGAATGTCCAGGTCTGGCAACCATATGTGAGGCTTGGTAGAATGCAGGTGTCTAGCACTGTTTTTTTGAGTTTCAAGCTATACTTACCCTTGACAATTTCTTTTTGTGACCAGTATTTTTTCCATGCTATGCTGATTCTCCTGTCTACTTCTTGTTCGTTACTATTTTTGTTAAATGATATCTGTTTGCCTAGGTAAATATAGCTTTCCACGTATTCTATACTTTTTCCTGCGATTTCGATTGATATTATATATCACGTTATCATATATTTAAATTCAAATATTTTGTTTGATTATGTACACAAAATAACAATTTAAATGCATTTTACATTTTTTTAAATAGAATGGTGACTGAAAATGTTTCCATCATTCATGTTATGTTGCTATAAAGTGGTATAGTTGATAGTGACGTCAACCTGGGTAGCTAGTGGTTTCGGAATGTCATACTTGTATTGTTATACCATGGTATATTCAATCTTTCCTTCAATCTAAACAGTTACATAAATGATTAAACAAACACACGTGTTATCAATTCTAATAAGTCTTAAAGCAATATTGCGCTAAAATAGTAAGTCAAGTAAAAGTTAAAAATATTACATAACAAAGTAAGAAAGTTTTTTTTGTATTTTTTTTAGTATCTAAAGATCTATTATGTTTGTGCACAATAGAAAGAAACCAGAAATCTTAATTGCCTATTAAGTATAAGAAATATAAAATTATTAATGTCCAAAGAGTGGCAACTACACATGATGTTAGTCTCGTAATGATCACAATATAGTAGAAGTTATCAATTTTAAATTAACATTCTGTAGCGTGATAATTTTCCCCCATTATTGAAACATTTTTCATTGGTGCTCCGCTCCTATTTGTCTTAGCGTGATGATATATAGCCTATAGCCTTCCTCGATAAATGAGCTATGTAACACTGAAATAATTTTTCAAATTGGACCAGCGATTCCTGAGATTAGTGCATTCAAATAAACAAACAAACTCTTCAGGCATAAAATATTAGTATAGATAATAAATGAAATAGCATCTGAGGTTGAATTATGGTTCAAATAGATTATTTTACCTACATACACACATCAAAAGTGTCTAGGGATCAAGCATTTTTATGCGGATTTCTTGAGATTGAGATGTGGCTTTGGCCCTGGCCTGCTCAGTCGCCAGACTTGAACCCGATTGAGCATGCATGGGATATGCTACAGAGAAGAGCTCTGCCGAATATGGAGGGTATCCAGTCGCAAGAAGACCTTTTTTGTTGTTGCAACGAACATGGGCGGCCATTCCACAGCGTGATTTGGATGAACTCATTTTGAGTATGCCAAACCGATGTTCTTGTGTTAGTGTTCGCGGTAGAAACACGGATTATTAATTGTTTAAGTTACCTAATAAAATTTTAAAGAAAACTGTTATTTCAGTCTTTTTTTCGAACTTTAATGTTAGTGGTTCAAATGTCAAAAATCCTTTTATTAGGAAAATGGCAAATTTCTTTATTAATGCAAAGGTGACTTGGTTTATCGTTACTGTGACAAACGAAAACACTTTATTTGATGAATCCTTAAAGAAAATTTTAATTAATATCAATCAGGAGAAAAGTTATTGCAAAAATATAATTATGTTGATCCCTAGACACTTTTGATGTGTGTATATTGAATGAAATTTAGATCTGCCTTAGATAAAACTTATACAAATTAAGAATTATACATTTTTCATACAAATATACTTTTATGTTAATACTGTTTTTTTATTATTAGCTTGTACTGAGCCTTCCTAACTACTTCAAATTTCAGACAGGGATCCTTTTATGGTCTTTTAATCAGTTGTATAAATCCAGAATTTAAAAAAAGTCAGGAACATCCTCAGACCTCCTCACTATGATCCTGGGTCCTTTAAGCAGGATGTAAAAAAACCAGGCCGTCATAGAGTGGGTCACCATGCTGCATTATCCCTATTTGCACTGAGGATGGTGACCACCACTCTTGGATTCTGCTCATGCTTTCCATCAGGCAGGGCAGAGTCATTTTGGCAACTAAAACATGAAAAAAAAGAATGTTATTGCACACATGGCATATCATGCCATTTTATTGACGCCTATGATGATGTGTATATTCTTTATTTCCATTATGAATTTGCCTTATCTAGTATTATATCTATTTAAGTGCAATGTTTATTATATGATAATAGCAATATGATACATTAATTACTTACCTATCTAGAGTGTGTGTATACCGGTCATAATATGACATGACTAGTCCACTGCTGGACTTAGGCAGTTTAAATATTTCGGACATCTATTAACACACCTCGTAACAGAAAATGCAGATATTTTCCTTGATAGATAGATAAACTTGCTGACCCACGCAACCCCGTTTACGTCTCTTATTGCCCCGTTATTTTCCCCCGTTTTTATAACATTCTTCATTGGTGCTCTGCTCCTATTAGTCTTAGCGTGATGATATATAGCCTTCCTCGATAAATGTACTATCCAACACTGCAAGGATTTTTCTAATCGGACTAGCGGTTCTTGAGATTAGCGCGTTCAAACATAATATAGAATTATAGATAAAATATCATTGTATTATATGGGGCATTTCACGTCAAGCGGACAACGAAAAAAAAATTAGGTCGTGAATTTTGTTTATATTCTGGTCAGTTATACTTCTAGGAGACGTGGATGTGTACACACAATATTTTTTTCGTATGATGCTTTATTGCCGAGTTGTGAGCTTTTAAAAGTTTACTAAAAATGAAATTTGTTATTTTTGGATACTTATTATTTGCATCAATTAATTTGTAAAAAAAACTAAAAATTATTGTTTCTTATAGTTAAATAGTTGAAATTTTGTTTTTTTAAATCGAATTCTAAATTTGTTTTTTTTTACGTATAGTAAACCGGAAGTGAACATTTCAAATCGGTTTCATTTAGTAAATTTTTAAAAGCTCATAACTCGGCAATAAAGCATCATACGAAAAAAATATTGTGTGTACACATCCACGTCTTCTAGAAGTATAACTGACCAGAATATAAACAAAATTCACGACCTCATTTTTTTTTCGTTGTCCGCTTGACGTGAAATGCCCCATATATCATCATCATCACACTTCAGTAGTTCACTGCTGAACATAGACGTCTTCTCACTTTTGCCTTCTATACCACGTTGGCCAACCATCTTGGTTGTACCAAGATGGTAACTTGGTAACAACTGAATAAAAACCCTGTAGGGTTTTTATTCTTTTTGCAGTTGACTTTTCTTTGAGTCCTGTTGTATTGTTCATATATGTCTCTCTATCTGTGTCCTCTGTTAAAATATATTTTTTTGGGTTCCGTACCTAAAGGGTTAAACGGGACACTGTTACTACGCTGTCTGCCCGTCTGTCACCTAATCTCCATAATCTGTGATAGACGTTTGACATTTTCAAAGATGATGTATTTTTCACCATAACAAGAAAAATACTAAGAAACAGAATATACAAAAAACGTGTTTTTTTTGTCGTTTTGGCTGACTTGTTTAGCACTTAGCAGTTTATTTCCCTCATAGATAACCTCTGTCCCCTTGCTGTAACCCTAGTAATTGATATGTAAAATTTCAGATTTACAGGACAGCATAAAATAAAAATACATTAATATTTTATGAACATCCTACAAAATAATGTTTTGTAGCCTTGATTAAGTAACACTTATTTTTCTCTGTTGGTGTGCTAAAGTCTTTAATAATAAGGTACAAATTGTAAAGCAAACAAATTTCTAAAGCTTCTATAAGCTCTGTATACCAGTACACATTTAATTCTTAAATACTTACGGACTTTCTCATAAACATTATTTACCTTTAGCAACAATTGTGTGTTACTTTCAACCTTTAACTCAGAAACTAACACAAAACCGTTGCACACAGGTGAGTGAGCTCATTGAGACCTAAACCTTGTTATGAAGGTATCAAACTATTTCTGTCTTGTCTTTGGATTACCACAAGGTTATTCAAAATAGGAACACATCAGAATAAAGGTAAATTTTATTCACCTCATACCATAAAAGTACCACATTATATTAAAACGTAGGTGGATCACTAAATGTTTATTTGACAATATTTTAAATGTTAAAATATCAATCATAATAAAAATCTACATTTATCTCAAAGTCACAGATGCAAGTCAAATAACTTAAGTCACAACACTTGGCTAAATTGTGATTCTCCAAAAAAAAAAATACCATAAATCTCGGGTTCTAATGTGGGGCCAGGGAATGCATGGCTGATGGGTAGTTCAGTTGTAAAACACACAACTGAGGCACCTGCGGGCCCAAGTCACATATGCACGCAGGTATTGAAGGATCTCTGCCACTTTACACACAGGGTCTACTTTTATTTCTCCCTCGCTCTTAGATCTAATATAGAATCTGATAGTAATAATAAAAGTGTTGCCTAACTTTAAACGGAGGAGGGTCTCCAAAGTAGCGTTTTTCACAATATTTTAAATGTTCTTATACATCATCTTATACATCAGAATAGCACATAGGCTACTATTTGCAGCGATAACCAACATATACGCGGGCGGAGCCGCGGGCAACCACTAGTCAATCATATGAATACATACCATATGGCTCAAAGTCACGGTTGTAAGTTAAGTTATTCATAGTGTATGTCACTTGAGTCAATTATGTGATTCTTTTGGAACAGCCTTGGATGTCAGTGACTGAATTTTTCTGCTTATTATTCAAATTAACTTCTAGAAACTTCTCACAAGTGTTTAAGAATGTTGTTGACACTTATCGGATATTACTTATGGTCCAGCGATTAGATGATAAGAAATGCTAATCATAACAGTTTATATTTTTATTTAACTTAGAAATTAGCCTTACTTTACTTTCTTTATAAATAGGATTTAGTAGGACTTTTTATTCAGTTGTAAGGAAAATTCCAAAATCTGCGAAATACTATTTTAGTCTAATCTCTTTCAACGCAACACCCCACAAAAATTGGTGAGATCGTTACCCCCCACCAGACCGCTCGTTTTCCTCTGTACCCCTGGCTGTTTCCACAGTGTAATGTGGTAATACATAGGTTAAACATTTTCCACTGGTACAGGAACAGCCAGTGGTACACAGGAAAACAAGAGCACCAGACTCCTTCTTGTCAGTTGTCTACTGAGTTTGAACCTACTGCTATTGATTATAAACGCTGTACTTAATTGTAGGCTACCTATCGTCTTTTCCACACGAATAACTGTATAAATAAAAACAATAAGTAATTTAAAATAATTTCACTTCCACTTTATAATTTCAAATGTTAGTAAGATTTTTTATTTCAAGTCTATTACAAAGCATCTCATCTCGAAAGTTGTAATTTTTTTCGGACACAAAAATTTAAGTTTTATTAAGATTTTAGACAGCTCAACGTTTTTCGGCTCAAGTCGTTCTGTCGACTTGAATTTTATTAAAATCCTTACGAGTACCTTTTCTCTGCTAAGACGGAAGGCTTATAAAATCTAATTATATTAATTTGTACAGTAGAACAGGTATTTATATTTTCCGACTAGCGTGGTAATAGTGGGACAAAAATTTATTTCTAAAGCCTCCAAACCGAACAAAAGTTGTTACTTTTTGTGTTCTCAACACGTGTTGGTGACAAAAGTTTCTGTAATTTCCTTGGTTTAGACGCATATTGACCAATACGCAAAATGACCCATACGTGAAATGACCAATCTCTAATTCGCACTTTTTGCGTTATTTTTCCATTATGTATTGGTCATTATGCGTCTAAACCATTTCCCTGTGTTGGCAACAAATGTTGGAAACCGTGTTTCTGTTTTTGGCGGTAAACATCAAAAGAATACGCTTGCTGCAGTTTTTTTATTGGCTCTGTGGAGACGCTTAGTTCGAATGTTTTTCAAATTGTTGGCGACTCAGTTTAGACACAATGGAAACATAAGTTGGCAATTATTTGAAGTGTTGCAATCAGTTGGAAACACTGAAATTGCCAACAATTTTGGTGGAGACGCGCCTTAAGAAGTCAGTCCAGCCAATATACCACTAAAGATGCTGCATCATTTTTATTTGTCAAATATCACAGGTATTCACTTTAGACGAACAGCTCTACAAACAACATTTTCTTCACATTTCTGTTCCAATTCTAAAAGACTAGACCATATAAGAACCCTTGACATCACTTACTTGCATATTTTATTCATGAATCATCTTCTTTACTTAAGGTATACGACAGTCTCGCTATATTTAAATAGTACAACAACCTTTATGTGTAAAACATAAAGGTTATATTCGCTTGTCTAGTATCATTGGGTTAGATTATTTACAGAAATCTGCATATTACAAGTTGGAAAGTGATTGTTAAAATAATATTATCTTGTTCAGTCTACTAATGGTTATTGCTAGAAATCGCCTTGTAAGTTTTCATTGCTTTCATTAAAATTAATGATTATAATCGTTACTTCGGTAGTTGTTTTTCAATAGATATTGTGTTTTGTTGGGCTAGAACCTCACTGTTAGTTATTTAAAGTATGTATCATATAAGATCATAAATTACTTGCTGATCAGCGATCAAATTTGTCAACATCTCAGAAAAGGAACGCATTTTCCTCGTTATTGCAACATCGGTGCTCAGTCCCTATTAGTCGTTGCCTGATGTTATATAACGCTACAAACTTCATGGGTAAATAACCTATCCAACACTAAAAAATACATCTTCAGCTTGATAATCATCATCATCAGCCTATTGCGGACTGCACGACACGGCATTCTAGACATAGGCCTCTCGTGCAATTGCACGCTACTTTTTTCTATCCTCGACTTCTCGCATCCAGCTTCTGCCAGTCATCTTGCGTACACCATAACTCCACCTGCCCCCCTAGCCAAGTTGCAAGCGTTCGTCTTTCTGCAATCGATAACGCCTAAATTCTCGTGTGCTAATCTCGTGGGCTAATCTTAGACAAAGTAATCTGAGACAAAGTATTAGCCAATGACACACGAGAATTTAGGCGTTAACGATTGCAGAAAGAAGAACGCTTGCAACTTGGCTAGGGGGGCTGGCCTGTGGTCGTCCTACGTTTGCCGAAACGCGGTTTCCACTCAAGAACAAGTTTACCGCAACGGTAATCAGTTCTGCGGCTAATATGGTCAGCTCACTGCCACTTCAGCTTGCTAATCCTGTGGGCTATGTCGATGACCTTGGCTCTGCCGGGTCACCTCATTCCTGATGCGATCACTCAAAGAAACGTCGAGCACAGCCCTCTCATAGCACGCCAAGCGACTTTGAACTTGTGGACTAGCCGTGTCATAAGTGTCAGCTTAATAATGTTAACAAATATCTATTATTATGATATCAAAGTTATTGGTAAAATCAAACAGCGCGCGCTTCTATGACTTCCCGTTGCATACTTCCGTCCCGTCACAGTAGTAAATTAAAATCGCAAAATAAAAACATAGTTCAACCAACCTACAATTTTTTTTTTTTAATTTTCAAATATTTCGGACATTAACACGCAACGCCATCAAGCTAAGCAGAGCTTGAACTACGGGTACTAGACAATATTTGTAGATCATACAAAGATTTGGTCCGACCCAGGAATCGAACCCGAGACCTCATGATCAGCAGTGGCAGACGCTAACCGCGAGACCAACGAGGCAGTCCATCCATCTCATATTCCATCTTCTTGCCTTCTTACGCATGTTAGTCTAGTAATTACCATCGTTTAATTGCAAGTCCGTGTTTGGCCTCAAAATACCCAAGAAAAAAATTCTTTGAAAGTAATAAAACAACCAAATATTATTTTACAATAGTTTATAAAAAGATAACTCCCACATTATTATCCAATTAACACACATATTGCTCAAGGTGTCAATACACCCACAAATGACCATACCAATAGAAAGGGACATTTGTATCAAATTTCTCAATAGCGTCACGTGGGCGATATCATCCATATTCACGTCTACCCTTCATCAGCACGTTTTATAAGGTTGCATTTTATATCACCTACGTAATAGTCATAGGTGTTATGTCAACGCAATAAAGACTAATTTGCGTTCACCTTTTTTTTTTATTATGGTCAGGTGTCTTGTTTAATTACGAAGAATAATTCGATGAAATTTGCCACAACAAAGAGTCCTGTACTATTTCTTAACTCTAATACCGACTTAAAATAATTATAACTTAGTTCTCAGATTCATTTACATAGCAGGTACAGAAAACAGCGCACGCGTAACCTCGGTTCGGCCAGTATTTATTATGGTTATCAACTGGTTTCCTTGAAAAAAATTATAGTCATCAGCTGATTAAAGAAATACACCTTATGGTGATTAATGTCTGACGATAAATCTATTTTTATGATATTGTTATGTAATGAACCAGAGACATTTCCTGTCAAGAACTTACGACGGAGTCTCCATAAAGGAGCTTTAGGTATTCTACGGTTCTCATGGCAGGAAAATATTGTTCCGTTTCTGCGTGTTCCTTTTGCCAGTTAGTAGGAAGTTTGTAAAGTTCCCTGGGAAACAGGATAGTGCGGGAATTGTTTTTTTTATAGAACAAATATAAATAGGTATTCCGTAAACAAAGATATTTTATCGTATCTTGCCATGACTGCTCTTTTCAGTAGTGGTTATTTTGCTACCTCGTAGCTGTAGTGTCACGACTACTCCCTTGCCAACTTTTTAAACGACTTCAACTCTGCTAACCATTCTGATGACAATGAAAAGAAAAGTCATTTTTCTATTTCTATGTAACATATTAAGTAAAGATTCACTAGTAGAAGTAAGATACTTGATCTTACTTCTACTAGTGAATCTTTTCAAATTTTAGAAGAACTCTGTGAACTTTTCACGAATGAAAGTGTTTGTTAGTTAAAATTGCTAAAGGATTTTTGCTGTAGGTTTATTAAATACACGCACATGTAGACATACCTGTTTTTAGAACAAGGCTTGGAGTCCATGGAACGATTATTCTAGATTTAGTTAATGTAGTGCTCGTTATTCAAAACTATTTAATAAATACCTTTCGAAATAGTACTTCCATAATATTGTCCAATCTAGTAGCCGAAGATAACTATCAATTAAACTATGTTTACTGGTTAAGTTTCGTTGACCGAAGCCAACAGACAGTCTTGTTAATTCCATTGCGTATAGCTATAAACTTTTAACTAACTAATTGCCCTTAATCTATTGCTTAAGGGTGCTTGAAAGCTTTTCGATTAATTGTTTTTTACGTATTTAATTGTTTGTGTAACTTATTCTGAGGTATTCAGGTGATTAGACACGGTACAATTTAGTTTCCAATGGCTTAATCCTGTTCAGCATCTGGAATTTTGTATTATTACTATTTTTCTGCCTGCCTATGGATGTGAAAAGGGACAGGTGTAAAACAGCAAACGAGACAAGCAAAAGCTCTTTGATTTGCCAAATGAGAGTGCGAATTACTGGTGCAGGCTGTCAGCTAGTGAGATGAGATATCATGTTCGTTTCATTCTCTTACGATGGATTAATCAAATCTAAATTTCAAATCCGTTCATCAGTCCAAGTGATAATGTTCGATGATTGAACCATAAAACTTCACAAACATTTACACTTATATTATTAGAATTGAACTGTGCTACATGATACTTTGCACGTTTACCACGTCGATGTGTCAATAGATAAGCTAATCTATACCTACTTGTCATTACCAATACAACATCTAAAATATCTCAGAGCAAAAACAGTTGCGCAAATGCATTCCTTGCATCTCGCTTATCGACTTTATTTAGATTGTGTTTGATGAATACATATTCTATACTACTGATATGTGAGAAAAATAAGCACGGCGGAACTAAGATTAATGTTTATTTTCACAGTAGCTCTTAGAGATATTTTTGTTAAAAACAATTTCTTTAAAATCTGTTGTCTATTTTCGGCTTGGTTGGTTATGTTCTTCTAAACTGCGTGAAAGACAGTGTTCTTTATTACTGTCTTCAAATCGCCAAAGCGAGCTGTATCAATTGTTTATGGTTGCGGTAAGATTAGCCCTAAGTGGCTACTTAAGGGCTAGTCCTAGCCACGTTTCTATTTTTGTGACTTGTTCAGGCATATTAGAACTCCTGTCAATTAATATTTATGTATGTACATACCTCAGCTATACATGATTTACGAACTTAGGATTTGCATCATAAAAATTCAATTAGATACCTTTGATTAAGTCATTGGTTCAGACAATCTTATAAATATTTTTCTCACAAGATGAACCTAATAACAAATCAATGATTTGTAAAACGGAGGCGGCACAAGGTCTTTGTGGAAATCTCAGGTCGTCGACGTACGGATTCAGCAGTAGGCGTCCTATTGCCGAATGGCACTGTTGATTAGGGCTCTTGAGTTTGAGGAGGAAAAACTTAACGCCTTTTCGTTCGATTTGAGAGAATGTTCACCATACTAAAAATGTTTAATCTTCCCAAGTACACTCATGCCTAAATATCTAATTTCGCCAACTTCGTTTGTATCCTACTCGCCTTATAGCTAGTGCCACTGCTTAACCGGGCAAAGTCTGTTTAGTATAATTCCAAAGACCGCTTTGTCACATGTACCACATGTGCCACAATCTAAGACGAAATTTTCTAAAATAGGACTACATCACTGAGCAATGAGTGGTAAGCATTAGAATCCCATACCTAACTTTATAGGTGACCTATATTAAGCAGTACAGTGCTTAACTATGATTTTTTAAATTTACGGTGTAATAAAAATTTGGCCTACCTGTATCGATATCACTTCCTTTTTTGGTTTACCTGACTCGGTGTTTGATTTTTTTCGCAAATTCCTGTCATATACCGTATATAGCAAATCGGATGTTTTGTATTATTCCTTTCCGAGCAAATCTTGTAAAGGACTAAGCTTTAGATCGATCGTTTATCCGACTACGCACTCACTACCTATTTCCGGCTTTTCACATTCTCTTCTAATAGCTAACGGCCTATTGGCAGTTGTCTTCCGCAGGCTAGCGTATAATCATGGTGCACAAGGCCTTCGAGTTGCTCGGTTCATAAATTATTACTTAGTAAACAGCTTTGCCTTCGGTTTTCCTTATCAGAGAAGTATGTTTAATCTTTATCTACAGTTATTGGATAAGCTTTAATTATTTGAATACCATATGAAAACTTCCGAAAGCGGTATTTTTATTTGTTTTTTTATTCCTTAAAAGTGGCAAAGCCATTTTCTGTAATAACGATAAACTTTAAATAATTATTGAACTGAAAAACAAGCCCATGTCTTAATAGAGTTATCGAATCTCACGAAACTCAAATTTCTTATTTCAAATCTTCAAATATTACTTTATTTGATGAATAGTGTTTCAGTTATGGGCTAAAGTATGACCAGTTCTTTAGTCCACCTCAATGCCATTCTATCGATGATCCCTGAAATAGAAGAACCAGGTTAAAAGATATCCAGGTCCGCTGCAGTAGACTTGCTTGTGACGGAACATCGTATAGTTTTAATCGGTTCTATACTGTTGCACCGTTCACCGTGTAATTAGATGTATTTATTTTAACATTATCAGCTTGAGACGTGATGTCACGTATGATTGGCGTCATAATGACTCAAGCATTCAGCTATCGCGTATTCCATAAATACTCCCACTCATGAATGCCATATAAACCTTGTAGGCTAGAGCTTATTACTGTCATATTTTATCAGAATTAACATCACCTATTGACGTTATTCAGTCGGGATCTGATATTCTTTTATTATTATGCTCTTTTTTTGGTTATGAACTTATTTAACACTAACTTTTGGCCGAGGCTCCGCCCGCGTGTATATCGGTGATCGTGATAAAGAGTAGTCTTACTCAAGAATCAGAGTATCTCCATGTCAAATCTAATTGAAATCGGTGCAGAGAGGTTTAGTCGTGAAAGCGTAACAGACGGACAGACAGACAGGCGTACATACAGACAGAGTTACTTTCGAATTTATAATATTAGTATGGATGAAAAACCCTAATTATTTTTCCTTTTGAAATTCTAAATTTATTAAAACGTAATGAAAACTTCCATGATTTAATCGCGTCTCAATCTATACTAATATTATAAAGCTGCAGAGTTTGTTTGTTTGTTTGTTTGAACGCGCTAATCTCAGGATCTACTGGTCCGATTTGAAAAATTCTTTCAGTGTTGGATAGTCCATCTATCGAGGAAGGCTATAGGCTATATTTTATTTTCATAAAAAATAGAGATCCGTAAGAAAATTGCTATTTTGTAACCCAAGGTGTGAAATCGAAAACCTATTTTTGCGTGCGCTGCAAAAAGTATTGACAATAGAACAAAATAATGTATTACGGGTTTGTAGGTCCCATTAAGATCTACAAAAAAGTCCGCGAGAGCATATATCTAACTATCATGGTTTAGTCACAATAACCGCTTTTGTGTTCCAAAAAATTATTAAATCGTCTGAAGAAAGAAACTACGTTACATGTGTATCGTAATATTAATCCTTATCTAAATAAAGCATTATGTTATCAAGGGTATTTATGTAGAAGTAAAATACTTTTTGTTTCATCCCATTCGGACATTTCGTTTAGAAGTTATCACGAGTATAAGACGCTAAGAGTTGGTACCTATTATTGAGTTATTTGCCAAAGAGTTTTTATCAACATAATACCTAATATTAGTCTTTATCCACATAAATGTGTTGTTGATTAGAGTATTAGATCTTAGAAGAGTATAATAAATACATCTATACTAATATATAAAGCTGAAGAGTTTTTGTTTGTTTGAACGCGCTAATCTCAGGAACTACTGGCCCAATTTGAAAAAGTTCTTTCAGTGTTAGATAGCCCGTTTATCGAGGAAGTTTATCGAGTTTATCTATATCATCACGCTATGACCAATAGGAGCGGAGTACCAATGAAGAATGTTTCAAAAACGGGGGGAAATTATTACGCTACGGGCAATAGGAGACGCAAACGACGGTGCGTGGGTCATCTATACTAATATATAAAGCTGAAGAGTTTATGTTTGTTTGAACGCGCTAATCTCAGGAACTACTGGTCCAATTTGAAAAAGTTTTTTCAGTGTTAGATAGCCCGTTTATCGAGGTGCTTTATCGAGTTTATCTATATCATCACGCTATGACCAATAGGAGCGGAGTACCAATGAAGAATGTTTCAAAAACGGGGGGAAACTATTACGCTACGGGCAATAGGAGACGCAAACGACGTTGCGTGGGTCAGCTAGTTAAATATAACATGGGCACGGGAATCAAATCAAGTCCTACACAGACCTCTATAAACCCTAACAGTACTGTTGCTTCCAAATTTTAGATGCTTCAAAATAAAGCCAGAATTAAAATTATAATTTGACTAACAAGTAAGTAAGTATCATTAATCATAATTTGATATTTTTTTATTGCTAAGCTCATTTATTTTGTTCGGAAGACTCTCGTTACCTGCAGCCTTTGAAATTTGAGATTAATTAAAACCCTAAGGAAAACAATCTATTAATTGTTCTAGGTTCAATGAAACTTAACACAATATGATAAAGAAATCTACAGACGATCCATTCGTTCGTTCGTTTTTGAACGAACAGTGTTGCCGTTTCAAATTTTTTAAATACTTTTAAATACTAAATTAGCGAATTTTTGATTTAAATCAATTCTCTTCGACTAAAACTCGTATAATCTTTCCAGTTGTGATTTAAAATCTTATGTCTACTATGTACATGATTATAATGTATTTTCTTTCTCTATTAGGTAGTTTTTAAATTAACAGTGGTAAATGATAACAGGGTGTCGACAATCCGACTATATCCGAGGTATTAACTACGTAGGTAATTACTTAAGCAGATTGTATGAGATTATCTTCTTTTCGCTCGCCTACGATATCAAACAGTGTAATAGATAGTTTAGTTGCCTTTTCTCGCCAGTTCTTAAACCGATCTTGCCAATAAAAATATCTATAGTAGTTTTTCAGACTAGCTGCACGGAACCTTTATTATTTACTAGTGTTGCCCGCGGCTCCGCCCGCGTATATGTCGGTTATCGCGGCAAATAGCCTATGTGTTATTCTGATGTATAAGCTATATTACTGTAAAGTTTCATCCAAATCCGTTCAGTAGTTTTTGCGTGAAAGAGTAACAAACATCCATCCATACAAACTTTCGCGTTTATAATATTAGTATAGATAAATATAATAATTTACTAAATTACAATAGGATTTCCTGTTCTGGGCGACCACAAGTGCTAATTAAAGGCGTTCTCAATTAGATTTAACATCGATTGTCAAATACAAAATGTCGGAAAAATAATTTGTTAATATTGGGATCGAGATATTACCACAGTTTGTACAAAAAGTGTCTATTATATTATTGTAAGTAAAAGTGGATCGAATGTTGTGCTCTAGAGAAACCTTGGTGCTCGTTTTCATATACTACTACCCGTTGCTCAAACTTCATGATGTGGCGACACGCCACACGAAATCGTAACGCCTCGCGTATTCGACTAAAAATAAAGTGATAGTGGTACTTTTTTTATATACTTTTCTGTATGTATACGACCCTAGTTATGAAAAAGTAATTGTCGCATGTAAGCATTACTATAAGTGTGTCAAGATATCAGTCTAACCAATACAGTCTGCTTGTCTCATTACAGCTAAACGAATGAACCGCAATGTAAAATGGATTATCACTTTATTATCGGGTTAGTAACCCGTGTAATTTACATTTCCCGTTGCCAGTTTCGCATTACAAGTGCGTTTTCGCCCTTGAGGACTTCCTTCGAGGACTTGACCGCACAGTTGGCCTAGTGGTTTGATCGGTCGCCACGCCGCTTTCTACTGCGCCAAGTGTTGTGCGTTCAAACCCCAACATTTGGCGCAGTGAGGACAACATTTGTGTGATCCACAAATTGTTGTTCTGAGTCTGGGTGTACTTTGTGTCCGTTTCTTGTGTATGTTAAGTCCCCCGCGACACAGGATGTATCTTCCTAATGCGGGGGTTGTCGTTTTAAAATAAATAAAAATATTAGAAAAAATAATCCCAATCTCTACCTATGAAATTTTTTATCCAGTTCCGTTCAGCCTTTTTGATGTAATTCTGTAACAAACTTCCATACCTCCAACTTTATTTTTATATTATTCATCATCGTCATCCATAGATGAGAATTAATTATATACCTATATTAATGCGATTTAGAATTATATTTACTATACTTCCATATAAATCTGAATGATTCAAATTCACAACTCAATTTGTTCTCGAGAAACTGAATGCGGTTGAACGCCAATTCAACAAATGGCTAATGTAACATTCCTTAGCAATGACTGACATTAGTACATATTTACTATTGTTATATACAATCGATTTGTATGAGCATACATTCATTCATATCATTCACTTGCTTATTGATTATTTCTAGTGCGTGTCGTTTTAATTAGGTCATGTCGGTGAAGTTAGCGTTAGGGTACAAATACAGTATGCGTTACGCGTAGTTAGGGTTGTCGACTACGTTGAAACAAACTCAAAAGGTCAAAGAGTAGTCAAAGAGTAAGTCTAAAGGTAGTAGAGCTGCTGCTGATTTCAGCACGTACGGGCCAGCTCGACCGGGGCGGTACTGCCCTCGCACAGAAGATCAACGTAAAATGACAGCGTACGTGCTGTCGTGTTTCGTTGGTGAGTGCGAGACCGGAGGCCCAAATAGTCTAGTCAACAAGTTCCATACTTGTTAACTAGACTAAAAGATGCAGAAGCATCACTAGCCCGCCATGGTGTGGGTCGCCATGCTGCATTGTTTGCATTCGCAACGGTGACCACCACTCTTGGATTCTGATTATGCTTTCCATCAGGCAGAGTAGAGTCATTATGGCGGGCATCATACATAAAAAAAAGAACAACAAATTAAAAAAATAGCTTTTTAGCATTTTTGTCGCCTTGAAACTTAATGTTTAGCATGCAAAACTGATTTCTTTTGTTTACAAATAGTGGCATGGCCTACTTATGTAGCTTCCGAAGCGTGGGTGAACCATGTTTTGGCACTAATGAGTCTGCTCGAGCGGAGGAAACTGGTATTAAGCGCTTTTTCTTTTCGCAGTGACACAGATAGTGCGGTTACGGGAATATTACCGATACGTTTCGTTCAGTTTAATTTATAAATAAAAATATAATTAAGCATGGTTGACAGCCCTACGCGTAAATGTCACTGGGTCGATTCCTTATGTAATTCGTGCTATAAAATTAGGGATCAATAACCTCACGTGGTTGTCACGACAGTTTTAATGTAAGTATATAAGTAGTTACTATAAAGGCTGTGTAAATGTAGCACGGGACTTCCGGGTTTGTACATTGAATGGTATTATTGCGCTAATCTTCTCAAATTTTACTGATTATTAAAACGTAAACGATTTACTTCTTCAAAATGGTTGAAACTATGGATAACACGCAATGGGGAAATTTGGTTTTACTGTCAAACAACTCCTCTTTTTTTTAAATATTCAAATGTTTATAATTGGAACAATCACTTTATTAAAATTATAGTTAATAATATCATAAATTCATCTTTCCCTGTTTTCTATTATTATCTATACTTTTATAATAACAATGTAACAGGTCCAATTCTGTACATTAAAGATATTTTGAAAAAAAATTTTGGAGAGCTCTATAATCGATACTGAAGCCAAAACTGTTTTTTTTTTCATTTCTGTCTGTCTGTATCTTGGCCGCGCATCACGCCGAAACTACTGAATGGATTCCAATGAAACTTGGCATAATTTGAGTTCATACTACGAGGTAGGACATAGGATACTTTTTATCACGAAATTCAGCACGGTTTCCTGGAGAGAGGGGATGAAAGACAAAATATGTACTTAGTTGTAATTCAATAACACATAGTCCGATTTCATTCATTCTTTTTTTGCTTAAAAGAAAATAATTAAAAGATAACGGGAAAAGTTTTTTTTTTGTCCGCGACTGTACACTGCCTGTGGGTAGCTGAGACAGATATGTAAATATGGCGGTACGAAGTTAGCCAGGTCAGCTAGTTTAAAATAATGTTGCATCTTTTGTCATCTGAGTTATGCATATTATTGCACCTATTTAAATTGTTTTGGAAACACCCACATCATATATAAATCTTTTATAATTATCTCAAATACTCAATAGTTAAACTACTGTTGGTCATTTATAATCGGTACACATGAACAAAGAATTCAAGTTACATCACACCCTAATTCTGTAATAAATAACATCAACTAAATTCAGCATTACAAACAAATTAATACGTTTTCCCACTTCGAAGAACTTTTAACAATCAGTGTAATCATATGATTCAGTTTTCTCTGATATCTAAAAGGAAATTGAATATACCTCGTAGTTTTCGTCCCACATAATCACTGGATTAGTAGAAGGAAGCGGGTCATTTAATGATGGCACATTTTAGCCACTTCTATTTCTGTTACCAGCTCTTACACACATGGGTATCTAGTTCTCTTCCACAAGCATAGTCATATTGTGCCTGTTAAAATAAGTCGTTTAGTAATGAAATCATACTTGTCTAACTTGTACTCACTTAGCTTTTCGTCATTTATTATTACTTACCGAGGAAAAGTCGGACTATGGCATAAATGGGCCGATTCGATCGGAGTGTTACTACAAACACTTCAATTATTTCGTTTTATTTTTGCGAGTGACTGAAACCTCTCTAACCACCATATCTTGGTTGGTTGGCTATGGTTGGTTTACCCTGATTCTTCATTCAATTCATTCCCTTCCTGAACTGCATGTATTCAATTGCAACTCTAGTCACTTATCATTAGGTGATGCGAAAGCATCTTTTTAGATATCAAGGTATAAAAATAAGAATCTGCATGACCGAGCTTTGCTCTGTATTTTTTTTTGGGTAATTAAAAAATAATAATAGCTAGATCGAGATCCCCGAAATCCCCCGAATACTAAATTTCATGAAAATCGTTGAAGCCGTTTCTGAGATGCAGAGTAATTCAAGAATTCCTCGTTTAAAGGTATTAAATTTATTTTCCTGTAGGCTATTGGATGCAATGCACCTAAACGTTTTAAAGAAAATCTTTACTTATTTGTTTCGAAATAGGGTTTCGATGTCTACATAATAAATAATAATAATAAATATTTCGGACATCTAACACACAACGCCATCTAGTCTCAAGCTAATCAGAGCTTGTGTTATGGGTTTTGAACAACTGATACAAATACTATATACTTTTTTTTTGTAAATACACACATTATAGATAGAAAACACCCAAACTTCGAAACAAATATATACATACAAACATTTGGTCCGACCCGGAAATCGAACCCGACACCTCAAGCACAGCAGTCGCATACGCTACCACTGCGCCACCGAGGCAATCAAATGTCATGTAATGTCAGCAACGTTACCAAATATTCCATTTACAGCTGTCTGACACTTGTGCACAGTCTAAAGGTCGAATATACTTGTTAATAATTAACGCTGAAGTCTGTCTGAGCCTAAATTAATTAAGAAAGGTTGTAAGTTATGAAAATTATGTCGTAAATAGGTACTCTAGTATGCTTTGTTTCGTATTTTTGGCAACGGTATTTGTAGAGTTTGCAGTTACTTCGTAAATATACAAATTACAAGTTAATTTTTAAGTAAACCGTCATTTTTAACCGACTTAATTTCATCGGTTTTTTTTAATGTATGTACACTGATTACTCCGTCGATTGTGGACCGATTTTGAAAATCCTCTTTGTATTGAAAAAGGGTATGCTCCCCATGTGGTCCCATTGCCACCATATCAGGATCTGATGATGGGATCTCAAAGAAATCGAAGGAAACCCTCAAATTTGTCAGGCACGTACTATGTTTTCACATATTTTCTAAAGCTATTACAGTATTTACATTTGGTAGTCATCAGTTTTTTTTTTTTTTATGTTTGGCCTGCGAAAATGACTCTACTCTGCCTGATGGAAAGCATAAGCAGAATCCACGAGTGGTGGCCACCATACTCATTGCGAATACAACAAAGCAGTATGGCGACCCACACTATGGCGGCTTAGTGATGCTTGTGCATCTTTTAGTCTAGTCAACAAGTATGGAACTTGTTGACTAGACTAATTGGGCCTCCGGTCTCGCACTCACCAACGAAACACGACAGCACGAACGCTGTCATTTTACGTTGATTTTCTGTGCGAGGGTAGTACCGCCCCGGTCGAGCCGGCCCGTTCGTGCTGAAATCAGCGTGGCTCTACTACCTACTAAATGTATGTTTATGATGATGAGCTGATGATGGAAGAAGACTCCTTAACGGTCAGGAGTTGGAAGATAAATCTTTAAATGTCATGTTTATGTATGTTACCTTTAGTCGTATTCTTTCAAGTTATTTAGGTGAAATGATGATGAGAGACTTGAGAAAGACTAAAAAGCGAACAATAAAAAAAACTGCGTTTAAAAAAACCGACTTCAAAAACTAAAAAGTTTAAAATAACTTAATTTGTATGTTTTTTTAACCTATGCATAGGTTTGAAGTCAGTGCCGAGCCAAAATGTAATAGTAGGTACCGCACTCGCCGCGCGTGACCTTGAGCGGGACGTCGGTGACGTCGTTCACGTTCGTCTCGAAATATAGCGAGTGTGGTATCTACTATTACATTTGGCTTGGCACCGACTTCAAACCTATGAATAGGTAGCACATACAAATTAAGTTATTTTATACTTTTTAGTTTTTAAAGTCGGTCATTTTAAACGCAGTTTTTTTTAACGAATGCAGTTGTTAGTTTCTCACGAATGAAGATATTTTAAAATCATCAGAAATTATAACTTTTTCTTACGGTAGATTCTCAAGACATTTTTGTGCTAAGCATAATTATTCCACTCAGACGTAATATATCTATAATAACAATGTATAGAAATACTCGTATATGCCTGGCTCGGTCTAGTTTAAGCTCAGAGAATTATAAGATATTTTAAGTTTGAAATTTCCGTCTTACGGTTTTAGACGTCAGCATCGAAGTTTACGAGGCTTCTAATAACGTAATAAACTCTACAACTATGTCCGGACTTAACACATAGTTGGTTCTGTCTCTTCCGAGCGATAAACTTTCTGTAAGCATTCTATTTACGGTTTTAGAATTAAGAACTGTAGACTATTGAGATTGTTCACATTGCAAAAGTTGTCTAGTGGTAATTTCTCTCCAAATTTAATTGAAAATTTGAGGATGTTTTTAATTCGACTGTATTTTTTTTAAGTTTGTTACCTTTTGTGCTTAAATCCTTTCGGATAGCACCGACTGGTGGCTATGTCGGACTCAAACCGACTAAATTAAAACCGCACACCGTCTCGGGTACTACGAGTAGAAGCCGGGGAACCAGGTGCACACTCGAAAGGAAATCCCTGTGAAATCTTTTTACTGGGTGAACCGATTTTGATGATTCTTTTTTTATTTGAAAGTTAATGCTTCCCGTGTGGTCCCATTTTAATTTGGTCCAGTTCTTAAATTTGTTAAAATTTTACTTGTTTTTTGTCAAAACGTAGTTTTAAAAAAATAACAAATACTTACTCTTTGTTAAGGTAAATTCAGACCGTTTTCAATAATCTATCTTTAGTTAAAACTGGACAGGTTAATGAAAGCGGCCGTAAATAGGCCCTTGAAACTCGGGGTTCAGGCAAAATTTCACATTTGAAAAATAGCTGGAATTTCGTGCAAAAAATATAAACAGTTTATAAATAAAATCATCCGTTTAAACTCGCTTAAATTAACGATGCAAATTCTTAATGAATAGAAAACTTTTTTCAGTTTTCAATATCACATTTTTAGAAATAAATCTTTATATTCGCTGCGGAACTGTAACATTTAGATAAACTTTCTCTGACAATATGCTGTAATAATCGAGAATGCTGTATGTGATATTCTGCGTATAACAGTGATGGCCAGTGACCGACTGATAGACTGCATCGAATCGCACCAATAGCTTAGTGAAAGGAAACATTAGCCGTTAGAACGTTGATGTATATTAGTCCAATTGTTTTATTAGTCATACTCATTTGTGAAGAAAATAGAGCGAAACAAAAAGGGAGTTTTTTTGTCTTTGTTTTACCTCAAATTAAGACTGCCTGAAGTAAAAGTTTTGACTATTTTCTGTTTAATTCATATACTACTTAATGTCCTCTTATCCCATATCAGGGACACAGGGCTCTCAGAAGGGGCCTCCATTTCTTCCGCCCGTTTGTTTCATTAATATAAATATTGTTAAATACATACTTTAAATACACAAACTAAAACCAGGTTTCAATACCAGTCACAGCCAATTTTGCCATGTGTAACAACCTGTTCCAAGGATTTCCTCTGGTTCTCCGGCTACTGGTAGCCGAGATGGCGTGCGGTTGTTGGTCGGTTCGAGTCCGACATAGCCACTAATATGTATTATCCGGGGGATTCCCGCACAGACAAAAAAAGAGGTGTGAGGAATGGTCATAACATCGGAAAATTCTAAGGAAACATACCTGTTTCGCGATTATAGTACAGTAATAGATGAACATAAAAGTGAGGGACAGAAATTGGTCAGCTCGACCGAAATGCTACAATGGCCTTACAAGATACCGCTATAAAACAACGTTTTCTAGACTTTTCAATAAGTGAGTTAGGTAATCAAAACCAAAACCCACTACTCTCCCTGATTCTAGGGGTGAGGGTAGTCAAAACAATTTTATTCATTCTAAGCATTTAAATTTCTGCTCTAAAGAGCTCGCTTTCCTTAAGTAATTGATCAATCTAGGTTTCTTTAAATAATGGCACAATGTTCCATTGTCTATTATAGAAACGTTTTGGATTGAAAATTGAAAAAATTCCCTCTTACATTAACGAAATTCCTTCGTTAAACCAAATAATGAAAGATTCGGATTCAGTTTTGGCACTTTTGGTTTATATTGTTGCGTTTTGATTATCTCGATGTCAATCTTTTCACAATCTAACTTTTTAATGAACAAAACTATTTTCAGCTTATATAGAACTAAGAACTGGATTTTGAATAAATTTTGTTCGGTCTATTGATATGACACTTAAAATTATTCAAATATTCAAACGTTCAGAGAATTTCATTACGCGAAATTCAAATGCAAGATACCTGACTATGGTTCGACTGCAAACGTGAGCGCGCTACCACCGAGCTGAAATTCCTAATTTAATCGATTAAGATGAATTAAGAGCTGGCAGTATAATCAAATCGTTACAAATTTAATGTATTTATTTATTTATATAAAATACTACCACTTCATACGTATTATAACAAATTAATAACATGTGGGATAATATCTATACATCAATTAGGGTGTAGCCATACAAGAATAATAACTGTTTTATACTATTAAAATTAAGTATACAGCATGACATATCGGATTTCTTCCACAAAATATACAACCTCTCCCACTATGCTGCTTGTTTGTTTGTAATCAACTGATCTAAAACTGAGATATCAAAAGTGTAATTAATTTATCTTGTGGCCAATTAACAAAAATCCATATAAACGAGTTCTTATTATTAAAAAAATATATGTACACCTAAACATTTGGTTTACAATTAAATCACTAAATATTTGAGCATAACGCAATTAATTGCTAAAGTTAGCTGAACAAGAATCTTCAAAGATATTAAATGATTTTTTGTGCAACTTTCACCATCTTAAAGACAATAGATCTCATCTTTTAGTGCATCTATTTTTTTTAACACTTTAATGCTGTGAATTTTAATAAAATATAATTTCGCAATGCTGCAAAATTCTCACTAAGCCTTTGAAATATTTGTTCAGAAGGAGAAGTCTTTGTCATTGACTATAAGAAACTTTATTTGTCTCACAAGGTCGGTACAATTTAAATTACAGCATATCTAGGTAAAAAAGTTCTGAAATGTTCATTAGTGAGAGCTGGAGTCGATAGCAGGCTCGAAGCCTGTGTGACAGATAACCAGTCCCACCCTATGGCCGACAAAATATTTAATTTTATTATTAAACCAGCTGAGCCCCGCGGTGTTACCCGCGGTACAACAACAACCGCGGTTAACGCCACGGGACAATGTAAAAAAAAACTATGTAAAAAGTATCTATACCTATACGGCTATACCGACATCAAAAAAGCTATTAAATTGTACAGTCTAGCATATAATATTTAAATTGATACTTGTTTAAGTTAAGGCCTTATGGGACTGGCATACCCTAATAGGGTAAAAAGGTAGTCCCTTAAAAATAAATACTAAAAAAAGTTTCCTATGTCCGTCTCCTGGTTCTAAGCTACCTCCCCACCAATTTTCAGCCAAATCGGTTCCACCGTTCTTGAGTTATAAATAGTGTAACTAACACGACTTTCTTTTATATATATAGAGATAGATAAGACGCTCAACAAAATTTAAAAATATACAAAAACAAAAATGCAACTGCACCACCAAAGAAAAGAAAATATACTTTTATTGTTATTGAGTGTTGGCGAATCATTATCTTGTCTTTGCCTCGTGGTCCCTCCTGCTGGTATCCTTTTGATGATCATGGTATAGCTATGGTGCGAAGCGAGTCATAGCTCAATTCTTCTTAGCGGTGATTTTTTTTTTATTTGATGGAAGGAAACAAAAATATATCATTATCATCAGCCTATTTCAGTCCACTCTCATCGATTTTGGGCTTCTCGCATCCAACTCCTGCCAGCCATCTTGCACAAGTCCTCACTCCACCTGCGATGACCAATGAAAACCAATTCCTTACATAATTGACGGAGTTCTGATTTAAAAACAAAAATAGATACATTCAAATTTCGAAGCCCTTAATTTTTTAGAGGTCGGTTAAAAATCGATTGAACAGCAGCATACTCTTAAGTATTCTTTGTAGACTAATCGTTCGTGTTAATACAAGTAATTAGTGTTTACTAGCGGCGTGAACTCGCCAAGAATAGATGGCCCTATTATTCCCGGTAGGTGTTGTAAGCAGTGACCAAGAAATTGAATGTGGTATACGATTTTACATTCATGCATGATCTGTATTGAACTAAAACAAAAGTTTTCTTCTTATAACAAAAGTCGCCTTTACAAACTTGTAATTTTATTTACAAGTTTGTAAAGGCGCGTCTCCACCAAAATTGTTGGCAATTTCAGTGCTTCCAACTGGTTGCAACTTTTTTTTATTAAACAACGGTAGTTGTTATTTTTTTTTAAGCAAAGAAATATAGTTTAATACTTGTTCATAATGTATTTTTTTATTCCTATAAATACATATTTGGATTTGGCATAGAACTTGGCACTCATTTAGATCTCCATTCTTTTTGCGGCGAAGCCCACAGCAAAGCATAATTTTTGTATTGAACTTGGCTCTCCTTTTTTACATATTATATGTTATGGTAGGATATAATATTTCAATGTTTATTTGATTAAATATTGTGATATAAATGAAAAGCTGTGATAGTTATATTTACCGAGATGTTTTGTAATATTCGTTTTAATGAAGAAGACATCGGTATTTATTTACGAAACAAACCCTATTACTTGATAGATTTGTTACTAACTCGTTTGTTGATTGCACAGTTTTAGCAGAAGGAGAACACTGGTTTTGAGCTATCGACGAAATGTACCGACGTATAGCTCTTTCACGACTCGATAGGTATGGGGCCAGGGTTCAGAGAAAGTATTAAACAATACTTAATGAAATTACCAGTCACTTCGAGAGTCACTCAAAACGAAACAAAACATGTTCGTTGGTTCTATGTCCATAGCTATACCAATAAATAAAATTGAAGTGTCTGTTTGTAATTTCAAATTAACAGCATTTTACTAAATGCATATGAAAGTACATACGGTACCTAAATCAAAAAAGCATTTTTTTTTAAATTTTGTCTGTCAGTTGGTCTAATTTAAAAAACGATTGTACCGGTTTTGACCAGGGATATTCCGGTTAGGGTTAACCTAACCGAAATAATCTGTTATTAACCCTTTTGGAAATGGTTTAACCTAAATTTAGGATTAACATAAATGTATGTTACCGAATTATAACACAGGAATAATCTAATACAGGATCATTACGGTTAACCTTAACCGAATTTGATATAGGTTTCTGGATATTTGTAGGTCCGTGATTCATTTTTCGTTACAGTCGTCGGTGACGTTCATTATTTGCGTAAGATGGGAAAAGGGGATAACAAGTAATTTTTTTTTCACAAGAGATCAAGTAAAATTGTAAAAAAAAAAGTAAAAACTAAAACCCAAGTACGACAAAAAACGACGCTGAAAAAGTATGAAACAAGTTTCGAAAGCCGTAGTCACACGTTGTGAAAGTGTTATGGTGCGTTTCTATGTAACGTGTGACTACGGCTTTTGAAACTTGTTTCATACTTTTTCAGCGTCGTTTTTTGTCGTACTTGGGTTTTAGTTTTTACTTTTTTTTATTTAAAATGTTTTGGTGCCATTATTAATATATAATATATATATATTTGAAATGTACAAGTAACGCCCTTTCCAATGATACCAAACACGGCATATTTATCTCAAATTATTTTTTTAATTCATTACTTTATGTCGGCTAGAGGGCGCCACATTAGATTCAGCGACACGTCATATAGCCTATAATCAGCAGACGATCAAGACGCTTCTAACGATACCTCATTTGTCCAGTTCTAATAAGTAGTTGAGGAGCTATGAGGGAACAAATGAACATACATACATAGCCTGTCAAAATCATAACCCTCCTTTGGCTTTGCCGTAGTCGGGTAAAAATTGCGCCGCACGCGGCTTCTTTGATTCGTGTCGACGTTCCTTTGACAATGAACCGCACTTGTTAGGGCGGCACTATCAAAATGACACTATGAAAATGAACAGACTATACCGTGGGTGTCACCGCGGGGCTCAGCTAGTAACATAAAAAAACACCAGCCCTTCTAATAACTCTTTGGTGACTCGATTTACTTTAAAAGAATAACATAGACTCTTGGTTTAATGTGCAACATAAAGTTAACCGTTAGGGGCATAAATAATAATATAAATTAGCTGTTTAATTAATGGTTGGCTAGTTTCTATTAAACGCAAATAGCTACACTACTATAGATTATACGGCAACTTTGTTATACTTAAGTCTTCAATATAATATATCTTCCTTAATAATCATGCTTATCTAACCGGAAAAGATTATTTGTAATTGGATTGGTAGACTATAGATAGGGAACGGAGTAACTCAAACAACACGATATGAAGTTAAAATCACTGCTTTGATTTTAAACTATGCTAGACGCGGTCTTTGCAACGATCCTAATAATAATAATAATTTATTGTTTCCTTAAATCAAAATTTACAATTGCATATAGGTAGGTACACTAGGCCCCACACTAGGATTCCCTGTGTCGTGGGGATAAATATCCTTACATATTATAAAACAAAGTCCTCCGCCGCTTCTGTCTGTCTGTTCGCGATAAACCCAAAAGGTCCTGCACGGATTTTTATGCGGGTTTTACTAATAGACAGAGTGGTTCTTGAGGAAGGTTTTCGTATATAATTTGTCAATTTTTTGAGTATATTGGCTAAAATGAAACGGTATTTGTTGAAGACGTCCGAAAAAATTAAGCCGTGCATCTTCTCAGAGTAACATAGGCTATATTAATTATATTTTCCGTAAATACACCGTGCGAAGCCGCGGCGCATTGCTAGTCTTCCATATAATTGAGAAACAAAAGAACATAAAGATAAATCATAATATGAAAAGAGAAAATACTTGAAAAGATCCACAAAGTAACTATTTGTGTTTAGAGAAGTAATCTTCTGAAACAGTCTTCTTTTGTTGAACAGAAGCGCTAGACAGAGCGCGGCTATCCCGCGAAAGACGCGAGGCGGAACAAAGAAAGCGGCTGGACGAACTCCGCGCGCACGCAGCTGCGGCACAGGCGCAACGTGAGAAAAGAGATGAAGACCGTCGCAGAAGACAGGCGGAACAGCGTCAAAAGGACGACGAGAGGAGATTACAGGTACGAATCTATACTTCTTCTATACTAATATTATAAACGCGAAAGTTTGTAAGTATGGATGGATGGATGTTTGTTACTCTTTCACGCAAAAACTACTGAACGGATTTTGATGAAACTTTACAGTAATATAGCTTATACATCAGGATAACACATTTGCAGCGATAACCGACATATACGCGGGCGGAGCCGCGGTCAACAACTAGTATAATAATAGTTTATTATCCTTACGCGATATCCTTCTGATAAAAATACTTATTAATCTTAAAAATCTAAATACAAGACAGTTCGTCCGTTTAGGAGCTATTATTAGCTCCTAGACAGAAATACATATTTTTTTTTATGTATGGCTCGCCAAAATGACTCTACTCTGCCTGATGGAAAGCATAAGCAGAATCCAAGAGCGGTGGTCACCATACTCATTGCGAATGCAGACAATGCAGTATGGCGACCCACACCATGGCGGCCTAGTGATGCTTCTGCATCTTTTAGTCTAGTCAACAAGTATGGAACTTGTTGACTAGACTAATTGGGCCTCCGGTCTCGCACTCACCAACGAAACACGACAGCACGAACGCTGTCATTTTACGTTGATTTTCTGTGCGAGGGTAGTACCGCCCCGGTCGAGCCGGCCCGTTCGTGCTGAAATCAGCGTGGCTCTACTACCTTTTTTATTTTTTATTACACGCTAAACTTTTAACACCCCTTCCTTTTTGCGAGTTCCGTCCAACTGGATCCCCTGGGGATTTTTTGTCCACACTGATTCTCTATCTAAGGTATCTTTTTGAATTTTTATTCCATTATGACCCCCTTTTAATTTTTTTTTTTTCATTTTGATGTTCTTGTAAAAACAACTTCCACCTAAATTCCCTGTTTATCGTTTTGTATTCATTAAACTATTTGAGGATAAGAAAATTTGATTAGCTTTTCTCTGAAATGAAAATCGAAACATTTTAATTCGACTTGAAACAAAATTTTATGATTCAAACTTTACCGAAAAAAAACGCAACTTTTTTGTGCGCGTTTCGGTTCTTTTTCTATTTGTTTTTAAGCTTTTTTTTAGTTTACTGTTCGAAACGTATTCGGAAATACGTGTATATTTATATCAACTAGACATATCATTGTCACGTTTAAACTTTCAACTTACAATCAGTTAAGTAAGCATTCTTAGAAAGTTTTTATAAAAAAGTATGCGACATTTAATACTACACGTCGTACCTAAGTGACGTTGTAGTGTGTATTTCTTAAGCAAAAAAAAAAAAAGGGAATTCCCTTTTTGTTATTTAGAACAAATAGCTAGAATAATATAACATAACATTTGCCATTGCTGTGGAAATCCCGGCACTTGGGATTCTGCCAAATAAATTGCGATAGGCTCCCTATCTCGACTTACAACCAAGTTGTGTCTGTGTCAACTGCCGATGAAATATTACGACTTCACGAAATATGTACTAGAATTTCGCGTATCTGACCGTCGCGACCATCCTGGACAGAAGGGAAGATACAGTAGGGTAAAATATTAACGTGTAGGTATATTATATATGTATTTTATAGTTAATTCTGATGTAATTTTTGCAAATTGGGCGAATTTTTAGAGATTCCTAATATTGCACAACTCCATTTCTTAAAAATTGTTTTAGTGTTTGCAAGTTTCAATGTACATTTCTTGAAAACAAACTATTTTTAATTTTTTTGTTGTAAATAAAGAGTGTCACCACCCCCTTTTTTTCTGTGCGGAAATCTCCTCGGATAACTCCTCCTGGTGGCATGGGACTAATCACGCCCACACGACCACCACTGTAACTCCTATACACCAGGATCAATAGCAGTGACCCACGAACACACCGAGTTATGACACTCGGGAATTCCCAGGAAAAATTAAACTGTCATGGAACCCGCAACGTAATTAATCAGAACAAAAACTGGAGAAGTGGTGGCATGTCGGACTCGAACCGACTAAAACCTCACACCGTCTCGGGTACTAGATGTCGGGGAACCAGGTGCACCCTTGAAAGGAACTGAAACCCCGACATACCTCGGGCCACTTACGTACGGTTTGTAGATGCCCCCCTCCTGTGTGAGAACTCCGATGTTCCGTTACGGTCCCCAAAAGGGGGGCGCGCGCGCTCCGCAGCGTCCAAGCTGTGGAATAAAGGATGTTGATGTGATGTGATGAAATCGATGAAATATGTTCAGTCTTTTAGAAGACAAACTGTATTCATATGCCGGTGACATCTCATATTTCTCATCATGACGCGCGCCGTTACGTCCCATGTGCTACTTGATTAATTTAAATATTAATCACGGCTAGTATAAAATTATAAATGTATAGGTGTAGTGTATATTTATATACCTATAAATCTGAACAGAAATATCTAGATTATATTTAAATATAGTCAATGCTCAAGGCGGTGTTTTTATCAATGAAACGAAATACAAAAAGTGTAGAACAAGACATGCATCGGTTTGTAACCCAAATACTTTGTGCGTGTATTCAAATACATATCTCACATTCCGAGACAAAAACGTATTCTAGTTCAACGTCTTATTTTTGTTTCTGGTCTTGTGTCAAATTGTATACTATATTATTTGAACCTTATTATTTACGGATATACTTAATTATGTTTATCAACAGCCTGCTCATAATAGTACAGACCTAGTTAGGGCTCAGATAGTGGAATGTTTAATTTCAATACAAAGCTAAAATGAAATCAAATAAAAACTTCGTTTAAAAAAACCGACTTCAAAAACAAAAAAGCATAAAATAACTTAATGTGTATGTGCTACCTATTCATAGGTTTGAATTCGGTGCCAAGCCAAATGTAATAGGAGGTACCACACTCGCTATATTTCAACGTCACCGACGCTTTGGTTGTTTTGTTCAACGCGAAGAGCAGCTATCCCGCTCAAGGTCACGCCCGGCGAGTGCGGTAGTACTATTACATTTTGGCTTGGCACCGACTTCAAACCTTTGAATAGGTAGCACATAGAAATTTTTTTTTTTTTTTTTTTTTTTTTTTTTTTATGTTTGGCCCGCCAAAATGACTCTACTCTGCCTGATGGAAAGCATAAGCAGAATCCAAGAGTGGTGGTCACCATGCTCACTGCGAATGCAGACAATGCAGCATGGTGACCCACACCATGGCGGCCTAGTGATGCTGCTGCATCTTTTAGTCTAGTCAACAAGTTTGGAACTTGTTGACTAGACTAATTGGGCCTCCGGTCTCGCACTCACCAACGAAACACGACAGCACGCTGTCATTTTACGTTGATTTTCTGTGCGAGGGTAGTACCGCCCCGGTCGAGCCGGCCCGTTCGTGCTGAAATCAGCGTGGCTCTACTACCTACTTTTTAAGTTATTTTAGTAGTTTAGTAGTTTAGTAAATTAAGTTATTTTATACTTTTTAGTTTTTGAAGTCGGTTTTTTTAAACGAAGTTTTTTTTTTTTCGCTTTTTAGTCTTTCTCAAGTCTCTCATCATCATTTCATTTAAAATTAAATGATGTCTACAGAATATGAAGGCATGCAGACAATTGCTCTTAACTGCATTGCAGGCGTTCACGTAAATTTGAGGGTTTCTTTCGATTTCCTTGGGATCCCATCATTACATCCTGATATGGTGGCCATGGGACCACATGGGGAGCATACCCTTTCGAATACAAAAAGAATTTTCTAAATGGGTCCACAATTGACGGAGTAATCGATGTACATTGAGAACCTCCTTCTTTTGGAAGTCGGTTAAAAAGGCCTATGTCCAGCAGTGGACTATCAAATGTTGTTGAAAATGATAGATATTCATACAACAATGGTACTCCAAATCTTTTAAAAATATATAATGTCTTCTAAACAATGCCCGGTAATTGAACCCGGTTTGCCGAGTTACAGTACTTTCACCTAACAACATAACCATTATAGTAACATTCCATGGCGAAAACTTGAAATTAACATGGAAACTAAAACATGATCGTTATGTAGAAGTTGTGTGACTTATTGCACTTAAGTCTATCACGCTGATATAATATAGGCGATAGTATTTCTTTTTTTAAATGTCAACTCCTTCTATTTAAATATACATCCTGTGTCACGGGAGACTTTACTAACATACATAAAACGGACACAAAGGACACCTAGACTCAGAACAACAATTTTAGGATCACACAAAGTGATGTCCCATATGGGATTTGAACCCTCAACACTTGGCGCAGTAGAAAGTAAAGTGGCAACTGCTTAAACCACTGGGCCAATCGTGCGGTCAGGAGTGTGTGTTTGTGAGTGTGAATGCTTGTATGTTTGTACTTTTTTTGATGTGGAAGTAACTGACACCGTAGATTAAAGTAGCCCACTTTACATCTCGAAGAAATAAAATTAATTGCCCCCGCGTTTGTCTGTCTGTCTTTCTATCAGACTAACGCGATAAAATTCAAATTACTGAACGGATTTTCATACGTTTTTCCTTAACGAGCATACTGATTTATAAGGAAGTTTGTAATTTATGTAGATTTTGTATAAATTGAACAAATCGTGTTGACAATTATTGAAAAGATCGATAAAAGTAACTGTGATGTGGATTTTTTAGAGTTTAAACCAGAGTCATATGGAAACAGTCCGTCACGGATTATTTTTTCTTAAAGGGATCTCTTACAATATACTCTCCCTCTCTCCTCAGATGCCGTCTCTTTTTCTTCCTCCCCCTCACTCGTTTTCTGACTCTCTCAAGCTAAAAATGTGTTGGCGTATATTATGATAGTAACTCAATAATTAGTATATGAAAAAAAGTTCTTCACATGACTATCAAAAATTTCAACTTCAATTATCATGAAACATTTAACTGTGAATAAATTGCCTTTTGTATACTGAGTTGATTTACATATTAAATTAAAAGCAGCAATTTAAGGAAAATGCTTAGCGATTCTAAATTTAACAATCATATTATTGTTGTGATGGCAGACAGTGTTCAGTTATACGTTCAAACAGTTCAAAGTGTTAATCAGCAGTCGGTTACGTCTTAAATGCAGTTCTTGTCAATGTTTTGCTTAGATGGTTACATTAATTAGTAGTTAGTAATTGCCTTTATCTCATTTAACAAATTGTAATTCTCAATTTCACAAATTTTAATTAGATTGCATACAATATAAACGAGTGAGAGATGAATATATCTAAGTCAGAATAAAGATTAAAAAAAACGTATTAAAAATTATCGAAATCATGCCAATATTTATTGCACATGAAATTACAAGAATAATTTTACCCATTCCATCTGTCTGTTTTAGAATCTAGAATTTATGGATACTCAACCCCGGGATCTTCTCGCTATTGCAGCTTGGTGGCATAATTTACCTTATGTTTTTGTTGCGCCTGCTATTATTCCCGAGGTGGTTCGACGTCATGCAAGCCAACTGGCATGAAATAAACAAGCAAAATTTCACTGACTTTGAACTGAAATTGAGGAAAAGATGGCAAGGATAACAGTAATAAGTAATGCTGGACATTTTTGCAGAATTGTTATGGCTTTTTCCTTCCTTGATTCTGACACCCGACATGGTACTTCGAGCCACATATTGCACCCAATTCGCATTTATCCAGTAGTTATATGATGCCAAAGTTATTAATTGCATGTACATAACGTACATTGTATCTGTTCTCTCGGCTTTTAGACGCAAAGCGAAAGAGTAATCGTTACGCTTGTCTATCGCCTCGTCACTTTAACTTGCCACTCTCAGTGCGATCACCTCGCATTTCGGTATTAACAGTATGTATGGATAAATAGTGTAACATTTATGGGTTTGTTGGCACATATTTCTTGAATATTACGGAAATTCGAGACGGAACAGAATGCAGCAAATCGCACATTAGTATCAACTTAGTAACGTGTGTTTAAGTCAACTGCCTCGTTGGTCTCGCGGTTGGCGTGTGCGACTGCTGATCATGAGGTCTCAGGTTCGATTCCCGGGTCGGACCATATGTTTGTATGATCTACAAATAATTGCTTCGGAGTTTGGGTGTTTTCTATGTATAATATGATTGTATTTACAAAAAAAAAAGTATATATGTATTTGTATCAGTTGTCTAGTACCCATAACACAAGCTCTGCTTAGCTTGGGACTAGATGGCGTTGTGTGTTAGATGTCCGAAAATATTTATTTATTATTTATTATTATTTATTTATATTTAAGTACATCCCGTTCATATTGTAAAGACTTAAGTTTTTGAGGATATATGGATGATTGTAGCTTAGACACGTCCCAAGAGTTGAATGGATCTGTATGAAGAATTGGCACAGCAATAGGTTTATAGTCTGGAATAATTACTTTACTAAAACATACTATTCATCATCACAGATAATTTTAATATTGTTAGATTAGAATCCTTAATTCCTACAAATGTATTTCAATGATATCCAACTTATATCAAAGGTTGAAGCGAGTATCACTCATCGAATTTCCGAAATGAAAAAATAATAAAAGAAAATCTTTATCCACTGAAGCGCTTTGAAGCGTGATTGATTTTTACTACCTAAAGTGAGCCAGAGCTAGGCCTTTTTGCTGCTCGGAATTGGGTCTCGTTAAAATCCGATAAGTTGCTCACTCGCCTTAGCTAGCTTACTTTTTTCTTTGTTTTTAAAGCTTTCTTTGGTGTATTTCTCAATCAGGTCTGTTATTCCTGTAATATTCATCTTTTCCCTAACAAATAAAGACATTTATATATTTATTTTTTTAAGTTACAAAAGTTAAACTTTCTGCTATTCAATGTGACATCAATTGCGCATTGCAGAGGCTCAAGGATCTGTCTCTCAGTCGTAATGACTCGCCAGAACTTAAAAAAGTATCTTTCCGTTTGTTGACAACCGGACCCTTTTAATGTAATATTGTTAGATTAGAATCCTTAATTCCTACAAATGTATTTCAATGATATCCAACTTATATCAAAGGTTGAAGCGAGTATCAGTCATCGAATTTCCAAAATGAAAAAAATAATAAATGAAAATCTTTATCCACTGAAGCGCTTTGAAGTGTGATTGATTTTTACTACCTAAAGTGAGCCAGAGCTAGGCCTTTTTGCTGCTCGGAATTGGGTCTCGTTAAAAGCCGATAAGTTGCTCGCTCGCCTTAGCTAGCTCACTTTTTTCTTTGTTTTTAAAACTTTTTTTGGTGTATTTCTCAATCAGGTCTGTTATTCCTGTAATATTCATCTTTTCCCTAACAAATAAAGACATTTATATTATTTATTTTTTTAAGTTACAAAAGTTAAACTTTCTGCTATTCAATGTGACATCAATTGCGCATTGCAGAGGCTCAAGGATCTGTCTCTCAGTCGTAATGACTCGCCAGAACTTAAAAAAGTATCTTTCCGTTTGTTGACAACCGGACCCTTTTAATGTAATATTGTTAGATTAGAATCCTTAATTCCTACAAATGTATTTCAATGATATCCAACTTATATCAAAGGTTGAAGCGAGTATCACTCATCGAATTTCCGAAATGAAAAAATAAATAAAAGAAAATCTTTATCCACTGAAGCGCTTTGAAGTGTGATTGATTTTTACTACCTAGACTGAGCCAGAGCTAGGCCTTTTTAACCGACTTCCAAAAAGGAGGAGGTTCTATGTTCCACTGTATGTATTTTTTTTTTTATGCATGTTACCCGATTACTCCGTCAGTTGTGGACCGATTTAAAAAAAAATTTTTGTATTCGAAAGGGTATGCTTCCGAGGTGGTCCCATTGCCAGCATATCAGGATCTGATTATGGGATCCCAGGGAAATCGAGGGAAACTCTCATTTTTTATAGGCACATACTATGTTTTTCGTATATTTTTTGAAGTTACACCCGTATTTGCGTCTGGTAGTCATCGTTTTATGATGATGAGCTGATGATGTAAGGTACAACTCCTTAACGGTTAGGAGTTGGAGGATAAATCTTTAAATATCAGATGTATATATGTAACCTTTAGTCGTATTCTTTCAAATTATTTAGGTAAGCTGATGATGGAAGGTGGAAGGTACAACTCTTCAACGGTTAGGAGTTGGAGGATAATTCTTTCAATTTCATACGTATCTAAAGACCTTCAGTCGTATACTTTCAAGTTATTTAGGTGAACTGATGATAGAAGGTTAAACTCTTCAACAGTTAGGAATTAGAGGATGATTTCAATATTACACGTACGTTTAGACCTTCATTTGTATTCTTGATGATGAAATTTGATGAAATAGTTCAACTTACTACTTACCTACGATTGTTTGCACTAAAAACTGAAAAATAAAAACTTTTTATAAAAAAAAAAACCGACTTCCAAAAAACATCCAACGAAAACTCTCTGCCAAAAAAACACTTAAAAGCGTAAAATAAACTGGTTCTTCATAAATTGCCTATACCTAATTCTTTATTCATTTAAATAGTAGTATTATAATGTGTGCTAGGTACCTAAAATCTGTTTGAAGCAGGGATATTCCGGTTAGGGTTCACCTAACCGAAATAATCTGTTATTAACCCTTTTGGAAATAGGTTAACCTAAATTTAGGATGAACCTAAATATGTGTTACCGAATTATAACTGTTAACAGGAATAATCTAATACAGGATAATTACGGTTAACCTTAACCGAATTTGATATAGATTTCTGGATATTTGTAGGTCCGTGATTCATTTTTCGTTACAGTCGTCGGTGACGTTCATTACTTGCGTGGAATGGGAAAAGGGGATAACAAGTTATTTTTTTTTCACAAGAGATCAAGTAAAATTGATTAATTTTCGAATCGCGTCACGTCGTAAAATAACCGAAATCTTGGGTTAACATCTATCATTTGGGTTAACAATTTCAAAAACATAAACCCTTTAATTTGGGTTAACCCTTATTGTTTGGGTTAAAACAATAACATATATAATCTGTTAACCGAATCGATGAGTAACCCTTTGAAACGGTTACAGATTGATTCGGTAACCGTTTATAACGAATACCGTTATGCATGGGTTTTCCGATCCCTGGTTTAAAGTCGGTGCTAAGCCAAAAAGAATACAAACGAACAATTACAAAAGTCTAAGCGATAGTCACTTGGCACCGACTTCAAACAGATTCTAGGGACCTAGCACACCTTATAATACTACTATTTAAATGAATAAAGAATTAGGTATAGGCAATTTATGAAGAACCAGTTTATTTTACGCTTTTAAGTGTTTTTTTGGCAGAGAGTTTTCGTTGGATGTTTTTTGGAAGCCGGTTTTTTTTTTTATAAAAAGTTTTTTGCTGCTCGGAATTGGGTCTCGTTAAAAGCCGATAAGTTGCTCGCTCGCCTTAGCTAGCTCACTTTTTTCTTTGTTTTTAAAACTTTCTTTGGTGTATTTCCCAATGAGGTCTGTTATTCCGGTAACATTCATCTTTTCCCTAACAAATAAGAAAAGCATGCAGTTTTTGAGTTTCCGGGACGGTTTTAGCAGAAGCAAAACGGACTCGTAGAAAAGCGGACCAAAAATAACGGACTTCATTTTTCGTAAATTATTAAAAGCTCATAACTCAAGAATAAAGCATCATACGAAAAAAATATTGTGTGTACACATCCACGTCTTCTATAAACCAGAGTATAAACAAAATTCACGACCTCATTTTTTTTTCGTTGTCCGCTTGACGTGAAATGCCCCTTATATTGTATGAAATCTTTAAACCATATCCACCTCAAGCCGGTGAACTGTTATCTTATCGACAAATACTGGCAAAAACTTTCCTTACGCTTTGTAGGGTCAATAGGGTAATTACAACTTGAGATAGATGCTTGAAGTATGTTTTTGCTGGCTGTGAAAGTAATCACTTAGTAATTGAAAACTGATGAGTAATGAAAATATAAGATATTACATGCTTAAATGGTGTATTACATAAACATCCTATGATTCACACGAGATTATATCAATAAAATGACAAGGTCAAAGATGAAATAAATCGTGAACCGGTCCCAGAATCGAGATAAAATCTCCGCAGTTATTTGTTTCATTCGAAAGTATTTAAATCTTACGTAACTATGTTCTGCAGACAGTTAATAGTTTTATAGGAGATAACTTCCAGTTCATGAATTGCAGATGACTGGGTATCACGCGATTGGTAAGAATTTTGTCTTACTGTGAAACGTTTAAGGTGTTTCGAGAAAATATCTTTATAGTAGCACCGACTAATAGTGAACTGTATTCATCATTTTATAACTTTGTAAATTTCAGGAAATGAATATGTGTTTATTTCTTAATGTTTGAATTGTACCAAACGGGAAATATAAACTCAGTAGATTTTTATCTCTGTACATACCGAATTCTTACTTAAACTCGGTACATAAATGTCTGAATTCTGATATAAGAAACACAAAACAAAAATATAACCGAATTAAAAATAACTAGTAGCCGACCCCAAATCTTGGGAATAATAAAGGCTAGGAAGATGAAGTTAAAGGTAAGAGCGTTACTTTAGAGATTAATTATCAATCATAATATACAAAGCAATCAATCCAAAGAAAGAATCGGAAAGCCTGACCAACTCAAACTACAGGTCGTCACAGTTTTGACACCAGTTTTGATGATACAAATGTGTATTTGATAAGCTGTAATATTAATTTTTAACTGTAGTAAAAATATTATCTACTACATACTTATTATAGTACGGTGTACTACATAAAGAGTTTTCTATCTATATAATAATTAGCTCTTGAAGAGAGCAATTGATACAGAGTCAATTATATTATTCGTCGTATATCGTACTGTTGGTTCTCGAATTGATCATACACGCAACCTTAATAAATTGAGCTAAATTTATTTATCGAATTGCTCACTGATTTTACGAAAGTGAATTTTCTAGAGTGCCTAGATTCTTATCCATACTGTTCGCTTGTCGTCTACGTCATCGTTATGTAACACGGCCTTGCCAAAATGACGTCACTGCTCAGGTTAGGACATATGTTCTTAGATGATAAATTCTCCTTAGATATAATTATCCGAAATGGTTTTCGTCTCCTTTCATTGAAAGCGATATAATCGTATATGAATTCTTCATAACCAGTCTTTAATAAGGCCTCAGTATTATATAGAGTGGGATCCTCCTAGCAGTAGAATTTAATACATTATTTTAACAAATACATCATGCGTATCGAACTCGTGACTTGTAACTCGAGAGTCTTTCTGGGGACAGGCTCTTCAGAACAAGAAGTTCAGAACATACATTGGATGCGACGTGGAGTAGACCTTATTATTATAGTCTAGTTCACAACGTATTAAATCTTTTAAAGTTTATTAATGTACTAGCTTTTGCACGCTCACGCAGACTTCATCCCTTGATTTACCCCTTTAGGGGTGGAATTTCAAAAATCCCTTTCTTAGTGCTCACTTACGTTATATAAAGAACCAACATGCAAAATTTCAGGATTTTAGGTTCAGCGGTTTGGGCTGTGCGTTGATCTCTGGGTATGTCAGTCAGTCACATTGCTCTTTTATTATGTACTAGCTTTTACACGCGGCTTCGCTCACGCAGACTTTCATCCCCTGATTTACCCCCTTAGGGGTGGAATTTCAAAAATTCCTTTCTTAGTGCTCATTTACGTTATATAAAAAACCTACATGCAAAATTTCAGGATTCTAGCTTCAGCTGTTTGGGCTGTGCGTTGATCTCTGGGTATGTCAGTCAGTCAGTCACCTTACTCTTTTATATATATAGATATAGATAGATAATTTTAAAAAATACAAGAAATGAACCGTAAATGACAGTAAATTGACGACTGCCGAAATGACGACGTGCATCTAACGCTCGTCATCTCAATGTCACCTAAATCATGACATCTTAATATCACATTATTAGAACTCTGACGAAAATCATTGCCAAGGCTATTCCTATTGACGTGTCATTACATGATAATTTAATGTAGTCTGCCTGCCATTTGAATGCTTTTAATTATTCAGTCTTTTGTCATGTTCCTTCCTAAAATATTACCTATTGTGTACAAACTGTGTCATGCAGTCATGCTATTGTACAAACCTTTCCTTGAAATCTGTCGGTACCGTTGGTTACTATGTAGTGCAGACTATTTCGAAATGATTGTAATAATTCGTCTGCGGGAGTTCTTGTTTAAAACAAACCTTTTTAACTGGTCTATTTCAATAATTTGATATTATGAACATTTTAATACTGTAGACCTTATAAACCTAAAGGTTTCCTACTATTTTTGCATCATACAGTGGTATTGGCGGTCACTACTATTAAGTAGTAGTTTCCCGACTGGTATTTTCCCCGTTTACGTCGTGAACATTTTTATTTTCGGTATGTTTTATTATCATAATTTTATCATTGGCTCGATTTTTGGCATATCTTACGGCCTCGTCAAATCGCAGGAAGGATTTACTACGGTTAAGCAACCCAGACCACTTCAAGGTTCGGTCTTCACAGGCTCGGTCTGATTTACCCCTAACCTAACTCTCTCACCCTCGTTTCCCACCAACGTTTGCAATACAACTCAATTTGCCTGTATATTTTCATGATCTACCTGTATTTGAACGTAACGGGACTGAACCGTCTGAAATCAATTAAATTCCCGAGGGTTTTTTTCGTCAGGTTGGTCATAATAGAAGTCATCCAAAACTCTTAACAACGTTACACATTTTGCCGACCCTAGAGATAATTGGGCACAAAAATTATGATAATAATAATAATGAAATACAAACAAACAAAGCAATCAAGCTGTACCGAAACTAGGAAAATCTTTGGACAACAATGTTGGAGATATATTTTAATATGGCTCATGTTAGTTACTTCCGTTTATGTAATACAATTTTCTCTTTGTTTTGTGATTGTTAAAGAACTTAATGTTTGTGGTAGTGCACAATATGGCAGGCGTGTTTTGGGCTTATCGGCTACATCGTTTGTTTATGGACCGTGTTATTTTGCTCGATATGTATCTTAGTAACGATTCTACTTAGTGTGACGTTGAATGATGGTTTTAACACAGACTTTTTTGTTAAAACTCTAAACTCATTAGCGTTTTTGACGACTTATGTGGCGTGGCGGTAGAGTTTGTTGGCCATGTCGAAGGATTCGGATTCGGTTCTTGATGAGTATGCAAATGTAGGGTAATGAATTTGTCAATCAATATGAAATCAATATGATTCCAGTTTTTGTACTCTATTCGTCGAATCGTCTTTACAAAAACAGCGGATAGACATGTACTAGCAAATGCGACTTAATCGCGTCGAGAAATTATAGTTGAAGACTATTTTTTAAACATAAATAACCTTGAAATTATTAAAATCATGAAGAACAAGCACTTTTATTCCATATATCATACAGTAAGTGACCTTCACATTTAAAATTTTCAGAATTCAGATTAGTAGATTCATTGTTGCTGTGAAAGACACGACGCACTCTTGATCATATGTCTTTGTTCATGACGAAAACAAGCGTATACTATGTCGCGAGGAAAGTGGAACAAAGTGTTGTTTTTTACCAAACTAGATGGCGTTGTACCACTTTTCTGAATCGCGATATAGTTGCATTACCGGGCTCATTGTAAAAACCTGAATGTATTTTTAAAAGAGACCGAATAAATAGCTTGTCAGATCAGCAGATCAGAACACAGTGGTTTTATTTGCCCTAGTGTTCACAGTAAGTGTCTTAACGGTCTTTATACTGATGTACGGACAGTAAAGTTGTGATGAATAACTAAACACAAAAAAGTACAAGTCATTACTAGTTTTGTCCACATTACGAGTTGAACTTTTCCCACTGATACGCAGTATCTCGTGTTCATCTCGGCACATCTATCAGTATCACAATGGCGCATCAGGTGACCGGGTCATCGTTACGTAACGCTGGCCTATTGACAATGAGGTCATGCGTAGTGCGCGGGCGCATTACGCACACTAGTAGTGGAAGCTATTTTTTTTTATAATTTTTCAATTTAGAGGTGACTAAAGTATGATTTCCTATGATCTCGATATCTTGCTCACGTTTTAAATTTCTGAT
This sequence comes from Diaphora mendica, assembly GCA_949125395.1. Classification (NCBI taxonomy): domain Eukaryota; kingdom Metazoa; phylum Arthropoda; class Insecta; order Lepidoptera; family Erebidae; genus Diaphora; species Diaphora mendica. The sequence continues at coordinate 2,957,939 of OX421331.1, read as the reverse complement.
TCTACCAACTGCCATATATATATATATATAAACTAGTGGTTCTCCGCAGTTTTATATGCATTTATGATCACTGTGTCACTCCTGAATAGGGTTGCCATCCGTCCGGATAAAGCCGGAAAGTGTTAGGCTTTTTTACTACTTGTCCGGCCAAATTTGACTGCGTCGGGCCCGGCCGGCTTTTGTTAGGCTTTTTATACTACCGTTCAATTTAATCAATCTCATTTCCTAAACCGGGTTTCTTCAAGTATTAGAACAATTAAGGTTATTTAAAATTTTATTTTAAAGTATGTGTTTCATTAATTTTTTATCAATAATTCTATTTATTAGCGGCGGGTTTTGGTATTCAAAAGTCCGACTTTTAAATATGTGATTTATTCGATACTTTTGTCTTATTTTTTCTATTTTTTCTGAATGTCCGGATTTGGGTCCCAAAAGTCCGGCTATTTTGACGGGTAAGTCCGGCTTTTTGATTTTTAGGGATGGCATTAGCATTTTACAAAACGTTATACAAATACAAACTAGTTATTAAAAATCTGACTTAGTAACGATTTAAATAAATAAGTGATGGAACAAATACTAGGTGATAAAACACTGCCTCGTTGGTCTCGCGGTTGGCGTGTGCGACTGCTGATCATGAGGTCTCGGGTTCGATTCCCGGGTCGGATCAAATGTTTGTATGATCTACAAATATTTGTTTCGGAGTTTGGGTGTTTTCTATGTATAATATGTATGTATTTACAAAAAAAAGTATATATGTATTTGTATCAGTTGTCTAGTACCCATAACACAAGCTCTGCTTAGCTTGGGACTAAATGGCGTTGTGTGTTAGATGTTCGAAATGTCCGAAAAAAATAACTTCAGCTTATATTACTATAGATTATATTAGGCACTGTTAAAGCCGTTTAAGTATAGTTTAATGGATTTAGATAAACAGTACAGTAACTATAGATTTATAATCCCTCATAATTCCGACGCAAGTTTGTGAGTGTATGTTTGTTACTTCTTCACGCTCGAACGCCAGTACCAAGTTTGATAAGACTTGGTATGGAGTTAGATGACAACCTGGATTAACACAACATCTACTTTTTATTCCAAAATCAGTCTAGTGTTCGTACGAAACGCAAGATATTGAAATATAATAATAGGAATTCTAAGTGTGCAATTACAGTGGCAGCGGGGCGGGCAGCGGAATCTGCTTGCGGGTAACGCAAACACATAGTTTTTGACTAAGGTGCACCAAGTGCGTGCGGGGCGGGTGAGCGGGAATCGCAGCGGGACAAGCGGTTGTCGCGAGCGGGGCGGGTGAACGCAAGTCAGTTTGCGTTTCCCGCTCGCTTTCTTCTTGACACGCCGTTACCGAATGAAGATATAATAGTGCCGTATTGGCTCGGCCACCTTTATGAAATTCTAGTGATTCAAATCATTCGAATCCACTAGTAATTAAAAAGCCGGGGCCAGGCGGGCCACTGTAATTGCACACTTAGCTGGCCGCCATAGTGTGGGTCACCACGCTGCATTGTACACGTTCGCAATAAGATAATTTGTCACCCTGCCGTAATAAACTTTTGGCATTTTTCTTTTCATGTTTTGCAACATCATCATAACACGTAGACACATGTATTTACTTTCGTTATAGAACATAATGGACACATGCCAAAATAAAGAACATAGCTCCATAACGCTTTCTTTGTTCCATGGTTACTTGCCATTTGATATTATTGATGAAGATTTCTTCTCGTACTTTCCATCAGGCGGAGTGGGGTCATTTTGGCAGCTAATACATAAAAATGTAGGGAAAGTGAGGTTGAATCATGACATCCGTGTGACTTAAAGACGTGATCTTTGGAACTTAGGTCCCCAAGGGGGATTCAGACAAAAAATCAAAATAAATCCTCCATTGGTTTAAGCAGGGGATTCAAACGAGCAAGGGAATCAAAATGGAAATCACAGGGGATCCTAGTGGACGAAGCCTGGACTGGAATCCCGTCCCATACTAAACAGTAAATAAAATTTAAACATAGTATTTGTTGTAATAATCTAGTACACTTACGTAAATAAACTTATACGGCGTATATATTTACGTTACGCGGTCCATTAGTTTGTGTAAAATAATTAAATAAATATACCGTACCTAAGTGTGTAGAAAGTGGAACAATGTCGTAATTTATTAGCAGTAATTGTTATTTTATGACGAGTACTGATAATAGCTACCTTGTAACTTGTAAGTATCTACAGACGAAAGTGAAATTAATTATCGTCGCTCAACTTTTCAACTTTATTACTTAAAACAGCGATTCAGGGAAAATAAATAATCATAAATTGTAACAAAAAAAAAACCGACTTCAAGAACTGGACCAAATTGAAATGGGACCAAACGGGAAGCACCAGCTTTCAAAAAAAAGAATCACCCAAATTGGTTCACCCAGTCGTTATGCTCGTTATGAGGTTACAAACATTAAAGAAATACAGTCGAATTGATAACCTCCTCCTTTGTTGAGGAAGGACATAAGCTACTCTTTGCCGCCATAACCGACATACACGTAGGCGGAGCCGCGGACAAAAGCTAGTTTAATTTATAAAACAATTACTTCTAACAAGTAAAATTTTAACAATAACAAAAACCGACTTCAAGCTTCGACTCGATTTCTCTTGGATGCCATCATCAGATCTTAATGTCCTTATTATGTAATAAATACAGCCTTCCTCTCTGAATTATACAATAGCCTTCCTCTCTGAATGATACAACAAAAAAATTCTATTTGAACCAGTAGTTCCTAAGATTCAACCTACGAAACAAACTAACAACATCTATAGCTTTATAATATTATTATTAGTATAGATGAAACCACCTTAGTTGACCTCATGATCTTTTAAATGTGCCTACTCAAATATGCCACGCCCACATGTCAAGATTCATGTGCAAATGTGTACCTACTTAAAGCGATAGTCATGGCCGCCGATGATCATAGATTGCCTATTAAGATTAATAAAATATACGATAAAAATCTTATAACCTTCTAACTTTAGATACCTGTAAAGAATTTTAGATAATCATGGTAATAAAAGGGATAATATAATAAACGAAAGACCTATTAGTCTAGTGGTTAGTAATCTTGACGCTAAGCCAGAGGTCGTGGTTTCGATTCCCACCTAGGACTTTCTCTGAACACGATCATTTGTTCTGTGTGTTGATTTGACTTGAAAATCGGTCCAGCCGTTCCGGAACAAACAGACAGACAGACAAAAATTTTAGAAAATGTTATTTTGGTAGGTATATGTATTTACCGCGTATACATGTATTATGCATTTAGTAAAAAGCGGTTATTTTAATATTACAAACAGACACTCCAATTTTATTTATTTGTATAAATATGTTTGTATTTAGAATTAAGTAAGTATGTTTATCAGCAATCTGGTTACCATAGTACACGTTTTGCCTAGTTTAGAATCAGACGTAGTCCGGTCAAATTAGACCAAAAAATAAGAGTAAAGTTACCTAAATTCCCACCAAGCTGAAAATCGGTAAGATTGTTTAAAATATCATTAAAAACAAAATTTGAAAGTTCCCCATCTTTCCCCTGTAATTCTAGTAGGAACCCTGTAAGGAAAAAAAAATATTCAAGGTCAAAGGTCAAAAAATTTAGTTTTTTCGCGATTTTCAGCAAAACGATAAGTTTTATCATAAAAGTAGTTGGGACAAAATTGTAGATCATAAAATTATCTAAAAATTGTATAAATATTTTTTTCTTACGAGCCACCGTTTCTGAGATATAACCATTCAAAAAGTTATAAAAGTTGTTTCGACTGCAATTTGGCCTAGTGGTTTAACGGTCACCACGCCGTTTCCTACTTCGCCAAGTGTCGTGGGTTTAAATCTCACGTAGGACAACGCTTTGTGTGATCCACAAATTGTTGTTCTGAGTCTGGGTGTTCTTTGTGTCCGTTTCATGTATGTTTGTAAAGTCCCCCGCGACACAGGATTTATTGCTAGTGCGGGAGTTGTCTTTGTAAAACAAAAAAAAAACTTTTTGAAGTTGTTATGAAGTTATTATCTCAGAAACGGAGGCTCGTAGAAAAAAAAAAATTTGATCATTTTTTTTAGATAATTTTATGATCTACAATTTTATTTAAAGTACTTTTATGATAAAACTTACCGTTTTGCTGAAAATCGCGAAAAACTTTTTTTTTTTTACCTTTGACCTTGAATAAATTTTTTTCCTTACAGGGGAAAGATGGGGAACTTTCAAATATTGTTTTTAATGATATTTTAAACAATCTTACCGATTTTCAGCTTGGTGGGAATTTAGGTAACTTCGAATGTCTAAATTGACCGGACTAGACGGTCGTATGTGAGAGGTGTAATATTATATTTAAAAAATATCAATGAAAATAATAATTCTCTCACATCGCATTACATTTATAAATCGGTTTACTGACAGGTATAGGCACCGGCACGTAACGTTTCCAGTTTTTTGGCCAGGTTTCGTTCGCGCATAGTACAATAATTGCAACAAATCAAAACAAATTAAATCTAAGTGTAGTCGACTGACGCTCCAATCGTTCTCTCGGAACGGTGCTACTACAATCCCCGCGTCCCTCTATCACAAAGGGACCTGAAAAACTACTTTCTGCGCATCTAACGAATTTGGCCAAATTACGTGCCGGTGTCTATAGTCCATGGAGACTCTCCATTGGAGACCAATGTAGAACCAATTGACAAGCTGTCAGCCTAACAACGTTTGGTGTACAGTGACGTCAGAATTGGTATTATTTTATGTATTTTAATACATGTACATAATATGTATTTTGATGTTATATGTATATCGTATAAGTAATAAAGTTTATAGTAGAAACACAATAAAGTAATAATAATGCTACTATGACGTAATCTTTAGTCCCTAAAACGTACTAAATCGACAATGCTATTGTATTTAAATCGTCATCATTAGAACATTATTTTCTCATTATAAGACCCCACACATCGCGTTCAAAATATATTTAACTCCAAACAAAATCCAATTTACCCCGAAACTACTCATCCCAAAATGTTCATAGTCCAAAAACGCGCGGTGTGATACAAAAATAAATTAAAATTAACTCTCACAAGGAACCGCGACAGAAATAACAAGAGGCACTTCCTTCAGGATTCCACTAACGGATTACTGAAGTTTGAGATAGTCGACGACTCGCGTTCTACAGTAATAATGCCACGTTGTCGTAGTTTTAAGTTCATTCACATTGACATATGAAATTCGAAATAGTCATGAAAATAATTAACTTTAAAAAAAATGTTAGCGAAATCATGATGAATTATAATAAACTAGCTGACCCGCCGAACTATGAACCGCCAAAGTTACATATCTGTTTAGATTCCCACAGGCAGTGTACAGTCGCGGACAAAAAAAAAGACTTTTTCCGTATCATTTAACTTTTCTTGTACACAAACCTTGTCCTAACAATAACGAACACATAAACAAAAAGAATTATTTTATTTGACGCAGTCGATCGGAAGTTTTCCGCGTACATACATTTCGGCGATTTTTTTTTTTTTTTTTTTTTTTTTTTTTTTTTTTTTTTTTTTTTTTTTTTTTTTTTTTTTTTGGCCTGCCAAAATGACTCTACTCTGCTTGATGGAAAGCATAAGCAGAATCCACGAGTGGTGGCCACCATACTCATTGCGGATACAACAATGCAGTATGGCGACCAACACTATGGCGGCCTAGTGATGCTTGTGCATTGTGATTATAATAAACTAGCGACGTAGCCCGACTTTGAATGTTGAAGGTTTATATGCATGTTTTAAAACCTTCCTCTTGAATCGCTCTATCTATTGCTGAAAACTGCATTAAAATCCATTGAAAAGTTTAAAAGATCTAAGGTCTAAGCGAACAGACAGCGGAAGCGACTTCGTTTTAAACCATGTGAAGATTGTATTCTTCTTTCTTTCATTTCCTTCTATTACAAGTACAAGTGGTACTTTTACTTCAAAATTAATAACAACAGAACGGGGCGGATACATTTCCAAGTAAAAAATTTGGCAGTCATAAATAAGGACTGCCGATAGAAGTGAAAACTTATAACTTAAAATGTTATTTGTAAAATTAGAAATTTCATAATGATTAAATTAATAACATCAAACATTAGCACATCGGGGACGCGAACCTATAAGATTTTGGCGTGCTCAATGTGGCCAAAGAAGTTTTGTGACGTCAGCACGTCGGGGACGCGGTGACGTGAATTCATAAGATTTTCTCCTACCAAAAAGTGCTCAACGCGGATAAAGAAAGAAAGAAAAGAAAAAAAAAAAAAGTGTAGTTTTCACTTGATGTATTCGATAGATATAACAATGAGTATACACACACTTTTTTATATTTATGTCGTACGTTATTTACATAGAAAAATCTACAACTTAATCACTATATGCATGTATAATCTTATTGTAATGTATAAAACTTACTATAAAGATCTAATAACTATCAGTCGTTTACTATGCATTTGTAATTTTCCATTTCACGCGAATGACACTTTCTTATTAGGCCGCGATCTTGCTGAGAAAGAAGCAAATTATGGATATTATGAACAAGATTAGTAAACCCGACCCCGAATATCAGGGGTCTCTAGATTTTAAACTTACTGCTTATATTTCCCTTAGTCTGAGCTTCTATATCATTTGTTTTCTCATTTTCAATTGTAGAGGGAATAATAGTACATAGGGAACAACTCGTAAATTATTGCTATCTTTCGTTCGTTCAAAAAAGTACTCAAAGTGCAGTTTGATACACAATCAATTCCAGACCATATTTGTCATCTATTTAAAGTCTATTTAAGACTGCAATATTTCTCTGTGCCAAACTTCGCCCTGATCTAGTTAGACGTTCTGACGTCATTAAGTATCAAACTAGCAACAAATGTAAGTTAAGTAACAAACTACGTCCATCGACACAAACTTTAAACGTTCATGCCCTCAATGGGATAAAAGTCATAACCGTGCTATATAACAACTAAAGAGTAGGTATATTATTACTTTTTTTACTACAGATTTTAGTGAAAAGTTTAAAATGTACTAACTGCAGTGAACGTTCATTTGTATTTGGTCCAACGCAAGCGAGATAAGGTGTATTTAGATCGCGATAAAAGAAAGTGTCTCAAGGACGCTTCAGTTAGCGCCGAACGCTGAACACTTTTCTTTTTCGATAGCGAAGATTCTAGAACGCTGGTCAATGACTAGTCAAAATAATATTCCATTTTTAACTGTAAAAAGTTTCTTTCAAAATATTTAAGTGGTTATTTAACTACTTATAGACTTAACTATAGGCTTTTTACTGCCTTACTGAAAACCCACTTTATTAAAAAAATTATTTGACACGTACTGTCAATGTCACTTAAATTGACATTACCACAGATAATTAACAGCTAGCCGATTGCTACTATTCATAATTTTATTAATATTTGACTTCAGGTTGTAATTTTTACGTATCTGTGAAATGCAAGTATTGTATAAAGTTACTTTGACATGAAATATACAACTATAGGTGAACTAACTGTAAGAAACTGTATTTCACAGTTCTTAATTTTTTAAATGAAAGTAAAGAATTCGCCGAATCGGTTCATACGTGACGGAATTTCTCGGGTAACAAACGTAAAACAAAATACAACCAAATCGAGAACCTCATTTTATTGAAATCCCTAAAAAACATCATGAGGCACACTTAATTCGCAACTCTAATTTAAACAGAAGATGTCTGCAAGGATAAAATGGCGGGCTTTCTACTCGCAAAATAATTTACGATCCGCTAATACGTCACGGCTTTAAAATCTTTTATAGCTTACGTCACTGTTTCTGTGTGAATTTTAAATGTTTCTAGTTAGTTGAAGTCGGCGTCTTTGACCATTAAGCTAGGCATTTGAGAATTTGTCAGTTTCTTTTATATTTTATATGAAATAATGTGCGGTTTGGGTCATCGCAATGTAACTTTCACTACGGCGGTTTTAGCCGTCTGAAGACTTGAGCATACTGTGTTACTTATTTACTACTGCTTCTTAACGATTTTACCCCATTATATAAACTGGATTATTTATATATAACATAGTTAAGGTCCCAGGAAGTCTATGGATACGGGCAGCACAGAACCGACGGTTATGGGTAATCTAGGGGATGGCTGTGGATGTCTTTTGGCCAAGATGATCATGATGATGTTATAACCTAATATGATGATTTACCCATAGTTGTGGTTTTGTCACTATGAAACATTTTTAACTAATCATCAACAACCTTTAAAAGGCAACTGCTGTATATAGGCCTCTCGAGATTTACGTATAGGAGAAAACAACTTTCGTCAGTCAAATTGTTATTCTTCAACCCATACCTAATGTCATGTCCCACTGCTGTGCTCCAGTCCCTTCTCGGGAGAGGGTTGAGGCTCTACGTCCACACGCAAATTGTTCAAGATTGCATTAATAGGATTTCCAAAAATATAATCTATCACACTTCACACTAATATATAAAGGCGAAAGTTTGAGAATGTGTATGTTTGTTACTTCTTCACGCAAAAACTACTGAACGTATTTGGATAAAACTTTACATGAATATAGCTTATACATCAGAATAACACATAGGCTACTATTTTCAGCGATAACCGAAATACACGCGGGCGGAACCGCGGGCAAGAACTAGTACAACATATGAAACAGTATGTTATATATTTGAAAATAGACCCAAAATACAAACATCCTGATCAAACAAACACAAGAAACAACTCATTCCTATTTAGAATTTTACAGTTTTCTATGAGAGCCGAAATCTAACACTGGTCTAGCATCTTGCTATTACATTCTCAACATACTTGAGTCTTAATCATCTCTATTTAAATCCAACATTCTTCAGGCTAGGTTATATCGAAATATAGCAACATGTGGCACTAAAAATACTTCATTACTACTGCATTATCTTGAAAATAACGCTTCATAAACAGCGGTGTTCTTCTTGACAATACACATAAGTCGTTCACCTAGTGTGTGGGCGGTACCTGGTATTCATATCGTGCAAACGGTATAATGCATACCTACGTACATGCCTATGTCTGATGTTCAGAGGATAAAATGCGAGTTTGTTTCATATCAACCTGCTTTCGACAGCGAGCGCGTTTAGAGTTGTGATTGGTGCAGATTTTAGCACGGGCCAATTGTTTATAACGCTGAACTCTGTCACCGTGGTGATCGTATTGATATGAGATAAACTCACACTAGGCCCTCAGTATTTTTTTATATATGAGTCTGCTAAAGTGACTGTATTCTGCCTGATGGAAAGCATGAGCAGAATCTGGTATATCTAATACAAGCTGACCCACGCAACCTCGTTTGCATCTCCTATTGCCCGTGGCGTGATAATTTTGCCCGTTTTTGAAACATTCTTCATTGGTGCTCCGCTCTTATTGGTCTTAGCGTGATGATCTGTAGCCTATAGCCTTCCTCGATAAATAGAATATCTAAAGCTGAAATATTTTTTCAAATCGGACCACCGGTTCCTGAGATTAGCGCGTTCAAACAAACAAACAAACTCTTCAGCTTTATAATATTAGTATAGATTCTTAAACGTAGGCCGTAGGTAGGCTAGCAGTCGGTTTGTTATTTACTTATCTTTATTCAGGTTGTGTAGAAATAACCTTATCGGTATTTCAAATTTGGTAAATCAAATTAGATGCCTTCTAAGAACAGTACATATTCCTAATAAAACCAGAGAGTTCACAATCGACGGTCTAACTTTTGATTTGAAAGAAAGATAGTATTTCTCTCTGAATAATTCTTTATACTGATCTCTAGAATTAATTTGTGTAGTTTTTAAGGCCTTTTTAAACACGTATGACTGTATGTACATATTGTTTTGAATTTCGGTGTTTCTTGTACATATAAACTTTACCGTTTTACAAATGTTACACTCCCGAACAAAGGACACGAAAAATTCTCTTCTGATATTAATATATATTATGTACTGATGAACTATAAAAGGTATAAAGAAGCACACACTTAGTTGATGTAAACAATATTAAATGTGATGATATTTTTATCTATAGATTGATTTATCTTGTTTCATCCATCAACTTAAGTATTTTCACGTGAAAAACTGTACCAACAATACGTATTTTTTCTTCTAAATATATTATAAATTTGAACAAACGGACTTAATAACAGCCAATAGTTTTGAAATCTATGGAGTAGCAATTGATTTCTTCATGGATTAATCTGATAACTGAAACTGATAAGAACTGATTTTTTCCTACATACGGCCATTTGATTCTAAACTAGGTGAAGCCTGTACTGCCTATCTTCTTACATAAAATATAGTATTTACATTCTATGGTTGTGCCTGTAAGAGATTGCCTTCGAGCGATAAGGTCGTCACTTGTAGCTCCTCCTACTTTTAAGATATCATTCGAATTAATTTGGATACAATAAAGCGATATGTTATTATATTAGGTGTAGATTATTTTGTAGGGTCAAAAATTTATTTCGGGTACGGTTGAAACCTGCCATGGACTCGGTATCAGGCTATTAAGTAGTAAGATCACCACTAAACCAAAAAGCCCACTTCTAAATTCATCGTTATCGGTTTGATCTAAATATATACTAGACAAGTTTTAATGCATTTATTGCTCTCGCGACTAACCAAATCTCGGCACGTTTTTCAATTCCATATCAAATGGAAGGGCTTCCTGCCTCGTTCGTTAAAAGTTCGTGAGTGCTCCAATCCGTTTGTGGAGCTAACGATGTTACTTAAAATAGTCTCCATGAAAGGTTACACGACAAAATCCTTCAGTTAAAAGTTTGACTAATTAAATTCCTATAAGAAAGTTACTGCTTTCTACTGTCTCGTGAGATAAGACATGGATTTAGTAAACTGAGTTATTTAAGTCTTGATGCTTTTTTGGGTAAAATAATTAAGCAAAAAAAAAACATATTTTTTAATACTTGGCAAATACGGAGAAATCCATTTGTAACAGAAGTAAATTACATAATTACCTCTACCCTTGTATTATTTATTACCCTGCAAATCTGTCATTAGTCATTTATTACATACTCGTATTTTAAATATTTAGTCAGCTGATACGACATAAACGGCTAATTTACACACCAAAATAGAGCGTCCAATGAGGTAGGTAATAATTTATTAATATTTGGAGCGACCTAGATTTTGATACGCTCTCTTTTTCATTTTACAAAGAAAATTAGTTCGAAGCGTTGACACTGACATAGTTGGCAAATTAGGATAGAGGTAGGAAGCATGTGCAAAAATAACGAGATATTTTCCATGTGGTTGACAGTGACCTTGAACAACTCAAGGCTAGTTAAATGCGATGTTTCAGGAGCGATCGATGAAGCGTTGAAATTTATCTCTAATAGAGATGCATAGAAGATAAAACGTCATTAGAATTGCGTTAAAAACCGAAATATCGAGTTTAAAAGACAATAAAGATCCCTTATGCAAGAAGTTACGTTGTCAGATCGAAGAGAACTAATGAACGAAGGTACATCTCCATCTTATAGAAGTCTTAATTTGAAGGAGGCTTCCGAAAGCTCAATCAAGTGAGTGAAAATGGCATTGGTAATGCACTGCCACTAATTTTATGAGTAAGTCACACTTGATAAAGGGCTGTCTCCTTACGTAATACAAGCGACGTCTCTCTGATTGCCAACTATAATCCCTATAAGGATCATTTGGCGACCGTACTCCGCACTGTTAGACGTGCGGTTTAATTTATAAGTCATACTAGCTGTTGCCCGCGGCTTCGCCCTCGCGTATGTCGGTTATTACAAAAAATGTGATAAATGAGAACCGCTCCACCGATTTTGTGCAAACTTCACATTAACCATCTACTAAATAGTCCGAACAAAGCCTAAACATTTGGTTTGTATAGGTGAGCCCGTTCTTGAGTTATAAAATTACAACGAAAAGTGGCATTGATTTTTATATATATTGATTGATTGATTGCTATGCTAATATTCTGGTTTACAGAATACAATTGCTTAAAATTTTCATGCAAATTCGTATATGTAAAGCGAGTGTACCCGAAATTTCTATCGTGTTACTGTAATGATGGTCACAAATGGGCAGTCTACTTGACATTGTAACTTGTAAATATACAGTAGGGCCTCGGTAATCCGAACACTCAAAATTATCGCCCTGTTCGGATTAATGATGTGTTCGGATTATGTGTCAGCATTCACATTTTGTATTTGGTTTATTGTCAAAGGCTCCTGACAATCACTATTATCAGTGCTTGATAAAAAACATTTGATCTCTTCTTCTGAAAGACTTCTGTTACAAAAAGTGTTTAATGGAAGGTCATCTTCAGGGTCAAAGTTATCCAGATCTTGGCCAGAAGTTTCCTCTGGCTTGAGTAACGACGGCCACAGATGCTTCCAAGATTTTTTGATCAAATTTGTTGCCAATATTGAGCGATATTCTATGAAACAGTGTCGTTCGGATTATAGAGGCATTCGGATTACTGGTTATCGAGGCCCTACTGTAATTGAATCGGTTGACGCAGACTTAGACTGGCGACGTCGCCAGAAATCCTAAATATCGATTGTAAAGGAGGATATAGTTCAACACCAGACTAAGATACAATCAACCAAAACGATGAGTCGATGACAGACAGGATATGACTGGATGGCCAAAGCCGCAAAAACAAAAAGGCTTGGCAGATTTCGAGAGAGACGTATGTTCAGAAGTGGACCAGGAGAGGTTCAAGTAGAATTATTTTATAATTAGGTACCTCAACTCTGAAAAGTCTGACGCCTCGTATTTAAATTCTCACGTTTTTCAGGAGACAGTAGGTAACCAGATGGTTCAGTACTTTTTTTCCAATACGTGTGTATTTTTATCTATACATCGAAATGCTGATTGATTCTAGTACTAATATAAAAAATAGACATCTAACAACTAACGTTACATAATTTGTTTAAAATATTTTTTTATTTCATAAAACTTTCTTGTTATCTAGAATAACTATTAAAAATGTTTTTTCTATACGTAAACTCAGACAACTTGGTTTGATTAGTCATTTTGCTTGTAGACACATGCACTTAATTTGATTTTTTTATGTTATAGTTTCTTAAATCATGAACAGATTTTAATTCCTTTTTTATTTGAAAATTTTAATTCTGAACGACTAATATCTACTTCTATTATCACTACCATCAGTACCACAGAACTACTAGAAAAGCCTTTGACGTAATTTCGTAAGTAATCTTTTGTCGCCGGGACGCACACATAAACGATTAATAATATTATACACACATAACTAAGTCTATTCTAATTCGTCCAAGGGATTTCATGAATATAATATTAAACTACAACCTTATGCTCTTGGCATTAAGTAGAGTTTTACGTGCAATTTTGTGTTTAGAGGTGGATCTTCGTCTTTATGACCCGCCCACCGTAGAGATGTGGTCCTATCGATTATAATAATTAAATTTGCTTAATTTCTATAAGAAATAGTTCTTACTTTTAAATATCGCTATCCTATTTTTTATATGAAAGTCATTGTCTTAGAAATGGATTGAGTGAAATTGTACTAGTTTCTTGTGTTAATATAAAAATAAGACATTTGTTTTGTCAAAACATAAGTACATATTGTACATCTAATTTTGGAGTTTGACGTTTCATACTTATCAACACGACACAACTTTCTATAGACCTAACACACATAATCTTAATATTTTTTCTGTAGAACCCTGTAATCAACAGTAATTATGAGATTATTTTTATATCCTCACAAGATGTACATTTTTTATATTTTATATCTAAATTTAAATGCAAAAAACAATGTATAGACGTCGGACGGCCCGAAAATGTTAATCTTCAAAATATGTTTTAAGTTTTAAAAGAAATATTTCTATTATTCCTATTGGTGACGAGCAGATTTCCCTAGTGGCCGTTTGCGGAACTAACGTAAGACAGATACTTCTACCTGACAGTTTAATATACAGAGCGAGTGCATTGTTATTTTAAATTCTTTCTACAATGATTTCATTGATAGACGTCTACGGAGTAGTAAAAAATACTTTAGACCACTTCGTGCGGGTGATCTGTATTTTTAAAGTGGAATGTTAACATGTATACGTATTTTTATCTGTCATACGTTAGTTCTGCGACTTGCCGCTAGGGAATCTGCTCGTCACCAATACCATTTCATCAAAAAGCTTTCCAAAAAAAATATTAAAAATTATTTTGCAGTCGGTTAAAAATCATAATATAAAACAAATCAACTCTTTCTACTTAAGAAAAACACAAACCAATATCATCGACATCCACAATTTGGGGTATCGATTGCATTATAAATATTTGGGCACACCCCTATGCCTTATACTAAATCTGTTCGGGTGAAATAAATCGAAATATTCACGCAGGAAATGCAGTTCATTGCGTACTCTTATGGAAACAATGTAGTTAATAATCGAATTTAATACGCAATGTATGATTGTTTTATTGTTTTTTCCCGTTGAAAGTAAAATGCGAATGCGACCGTTCAGTTAATGCCAGCAGACAAAATAGAGGTATTTGGACTTATTTCGCGGCGCGCCTGCCCCGCCTACATAACATTTCTACCTATATTTTTTGTTCTGTGATCAGTACCATCACAAATACCACTGTTTTATTACACTTTGTGAAACGCACACATATACATATATATACAGACGACTTAAAATTTTAAAAAGTTTAATTTCATCACACAATTCATTACAATTTAAATATAATAATGTCTACAAATTGTACTTAAAGTACTAATAATGAAAACGTTAAACAAGAAAGTTAAATTAGTATTTCACAAGATGAATAAAATCCATCTCATCATCAATCATCCATCCATCTGGGATGGAAAATTCACTAGGATGGTAAAATTCTGATTATTTTTCTGAATAAATAAATAGAAAGTACAAATATTATTTCTATTTAAAAGAGTACCGTATATCATGTCATGTATTTAACGGAACAGAAAATTCCCCATATAAATAACGTTAAAAAACTAAGTTATTCAAGCACAAAATTATGATCTTCTGACATCTTGACTTGACATCAAAAATATTATAAAAGACCGGTAGCAAGAAGCTTCAGCTAAGCCGCATTTACTTAAACAACATTACTTACTTAGTAAAAAACTTGGCTCAAGAAGAAATTGAAGTCTAAATTGCGCCCGCCATTTTGCAAATCTCACGTTAAGGGGCCGGCGGTCACCGAGTTCTCCATACAAATTGAATACCAAAATAATTTGTAGTTTGAACATATTTCCAACATATTATGTTGATATCCAGATTTAAACAGTATTTATCCAGGCTCCTTTTCCCTTTTTATTTAAAAAAACTTACGTAAAGTAACGAAAAAGTTGAATTTAATTTTGCACATTCTTACAGCGTAAATGGCATGTTTTAAGTTTGTTTTTTCTATATTATAAACAACAATACGTATAATATTTATTATAAAAAAGCATAGCTTGTATTATCAAATTACTAATTATGGAAAAGAAAATAAAAAAAACATTGAGTTTTCATTATGATTTTTGGTAGTCTACAACACATCCATATTTAAAAAACCAAATAGTTAGTAGTGCTATCGCAGCAAACAGATGTCCATATACTACGCCAGGTATGGCTTACCGAGATACAGTGACGAGATATTAGATATATATTTTATTATATATTAGATACAGCAATATTCCGAACAAATTTCAACTTGCAGTTGCGAGCGTCGGTCGCCGCGCTCTTAAGCTCTCGAGAGACTTTCGAGTCACGTCTCTTAAACATCGCATAAATATTTTACATTAAAGATATTGACAGAATTACTAACGGGAAATAACGAAGTTAGTCATTAGTCTTGCATATCGCTGTGCACTGCTGAACGAAGGTCTCCCGCAAGGAGCACCAACTATCCCGGCCTTGGGCAGATGTTATAAAATCATAATACCTCTCTGTTTACACCTTCAGAGACAAAAATTACAGTTTAACTATTAAACATCGATCGACAAATTAGGCAATTTAAAGATAGGTAGTTATTAGGTATTTATTATTAATCGCATTAATTCAAGGTAATTTTTTTTAAGTCAACACAGTCGTCTCGTGCCAAGTCAACCGCACAACCCATGATGCATACTTCCCGTTGTTTAATAACCTAATTCATAGGTAGGCCGCAAGACTAGCTGTAAATAGTACCTTCTTTTTTATTTACTTACAGTATTGGTATTTTTTTTTTTTATGTATGGCTCGCCAAAATGACTCTACTCTGCCTGATGGAAAGCATAAGCAGAATCCAAGAGTGGTGGTCACCATGCTCACTGTGAATGCAGACAATGCAGTATGGCGACCCACACCATGGCGGCCTAGTGATGCTGCTGCATCTTTTAGTCTAGTCAACAAGTATGGAACTTGTTGACTAGACTATTTGGGCCTCCGGTCTCATGACCCAATAATGTTCATGTACCCTTATTTCGAATTTGAAGTATAGAATCTTTATTTTACTTTATTCCCTTATGAATCACTAGCGACCCGGCCCGGCTTACCAGGGAAATCTTTGACATGCATGTATTTACACACATCTAAAGGTAGTAGAGCCACGCTGATTTCAGCACGAACGGGCCGGCTCGACCGTTGCGGTACTACCCTCGCACAGAAAATTACCGTAAAATGACAGCGTTCGTACTGTTGTGTTTCGTCGGTGAGTGCGAGACCGGAGGCCCAAATAGTCTAGTCAACAAGTTCCATACTTGTTGATTAGACTAAAAGATGCAGAAGCATCAATAGGCCGCCATGGTGTGGGTCGCCATGCTGCATTGTCTGCATTCGCAATGAGTATGGTGACCACCACCTCTTGGATTTTGCTTATGCTTTCCATCAGGCAGAGTCATTTTGGCTGGCCATACATAAAAAGAAAAACTTTCCCCTTTAGCCTCTCTCCATTACTAAAACTACATTACAATTTGTTGAGTACTTTAAAAGATCTAAGGGAATAAACATAAATTTTATATTATGTAAAGATTTGTCAAAACAGAAGGAGAATATTAGGCCGAAGTCTGAGGATTAAAAACTGTGTCAGACTACCCACTGGACTGATTCATAGGTGTAATAATTGATGATCATTAAATCAACAATGTTGGCTAAACGAAAAGATTAAAACTAATTAAAACCAACCAACCAAATAATTAGCTAACAAAGGGCAAACCTGCTTTAAAACTCTAAAAAAAAAAGAAATATACTAGAAACAACCCTTTGAAAATTTCATAATAGTGGTGTCTGCAGAAATATTCATGGAATGACAGTCATTGTCTGTGGTCAACAATATAAAGAATCTAATAAACGACACGCCACGCAGAACACGTATAGAAAACATTTATTAATCTTTATTATTGTACATAGGCGCAAGTCACGTCTGGGTCAGATAATGGCTTGGAAGACGCATCTAATTTCAGACAAAAATCTTATGAGAAACTACATTTTCCGGACCAAAGACTTAGCCAGTGACTGACAGCGGATGGATACGGTCTCCTCATAAGTTAGTTGCCGCTCTTTGAAAGCATTCGTTCAGCACTGTAGAATAAGCTAATCTTATATATAAAATCTCCGAAATTAGAGTGTTTCTTAAATACATACTAGATTTAGAATCTATACTTATAATAAAAATGTAACAGGTCAAATTCTGTACATTGAAGATATTTTGAAAATTTTTTTGGAGGGCACTCTGTTATCGATACTGAAACGAAAACTATTTTTTTTTTCATTTTTGTCTGTCTGTCTGTCTGTCTGTCTGTCTGTCTGTCTGTCTGTCTGTCTGTCTGTCTGTCTGTATCTTGGCCGCGCATCACGCCGAAACTACTGAATGGATTCAAATGAAACTTGGCATGATTTGAGTTCATACTCCGAGGTAGGACATAGGATACTTTTTATTTCGAAATTCCGGACGGTTTCCTTGGGAGGGGAGATGAAAGTCAAAATGTGTAATTAATTGTAATTCATTAACGAGTAGTCCGATTGCAATAATTCTTTTTTGTTAGAAAGGAGATACTCTGAAGATTGTAGCATAAAGTATTTAATTTATCACAATCTCTCTATCTATTGGAAAAAAAATTATAAAGAATTTATCATTACGTAAAACAACATGTAGCGACACCTATTGCCAGCCATGCGTAATTAATAACACTTTGATTAATATATCGTGGAATAATCGTAGAACGTATTACGTATAATTCGGTGTAGCATTAAGTATTTGATTTATCGCAACCTCTCTATCCATAGGAAAAATGATATCTATATCTCTCTGTAGACGTCGAATCTGTGTGTTTGGTTGTGCCCGCATGACTTAAATATTCAAAATAATCGTGGGAACGTTTTATGCACAAGCATTGTGATTAATGTGGTATGTAGTTAGTATTTGATAGGTAGGTATTTGTTTTATGTTCTCTCTTTCCATAGAAAGGGTTGTTTTAAATTTTCTTGAAAAATTTCTTTGCTTAAAACAGCGACATCTTTTGGAATCAAGTAACTAACTTTACAATAGGTACGTGATATGATTACTCTTTTTAACGTATAATAAAAATGTAACAATTCAGTTCTGTACATTAAAGAAATTTAGATGATTTTTTGGGAGGGCTCTCTAATCGATACTGAAGCAATTACATTTTCTTGAAAATTGTTTCTGTGCTTAAAACAGCGACATCTTTTGGAATCAAGTAACTAACTTTACAATAGGTACGTAATATGATTACTTTTAAACGCATAAGAAAAGTGTATAAGATCAATTCTGTACATTAAAGAAATTTAGATTTTTTGGGAGGATGCTCTTATTGATACTGAACCAAAAACTAGAATGCCATAAACGTTAAATGGTCATTTATAATTATGATATTTATTTTAAGTTTAAAATACTTGAAAGAGGAGTAAACATATAACATAATAGTTCATCATAATTTACCAGAAAATGATACAAAACATCTTTATGATAGGTATATAGGTATAGGTATGATAGGTTATGGTAGTTTTTTTAAACGAAGTTTTTTTTTAGGATTTTGTCAGGTTATAGCATAGGTATAAGCAGGCGATTTTTGTTGTACCTAAATAATTAGCAAATAGTCTTTTGTAGTTACTAATTGGTTTTCTCGGTATTTTTAGAATTTTGTAAGGTTATAGCATAGGTACCTAGGTACCTATAATTTACTTTTTTATAGGATTTTGTTAGGTTATTGGTATAGGCATAGGTAAGCAGATGTTTTTCGTTGCAAATATTTAATTACTTAGCCTTATTTGTTGGTGTTTTAATTTCTTTTAGTAAGTTGTAGATACCTTCCATTTTTTTCGTTGAATTAGTTGTAGATACTTAATTAATTTAGTTTTATTTACGCTTTGAAAATAAGCTTCATTCGTTATGTCTAATTTTTCATTTAACTGTAGTGATAAATTTAACATTGTTTTTCGTATTCGATCTTATCACATCACACTAATTTATAAAAGCTAATGTTTGTGAGGGTGTATGTTTGTTACTTCATCACGCAAAAAGCACTGGACGGAATTGGATGAAACTTTACAGTAACATAGCTTACTAGCTGTTGCCCGCAGCTTTGCTCGCGTGGAAGTTGATTATTTACAATATATTTAATTAAAACTGTGTAAGTATGTATGAATAATTTATTCATGTTTTTAAACGTACCTATTTATTTATTTTTAATCAATAGCCCATTAAAAAGGATTTCATACTAACGTTCGACCCTTCTTTTTAGCCCTTTAGAAATAGAATTCCCATAAATGATGATATAGGTATTAATTTATTTGTACTTAAAAGCTTAAGGACAAAGTTTCAGGCTACTAAATTAAAAATGACTGACTTCCAAACTAATCTACTTACGACATTTCAACACCTAATTCACCCCTTAGGGGTAGAAATATCATTTATGGGATTTCCCTTTGAGGGCGCTCTGGTTCCCTGGTTTCTAGAACCCGAGACGGTGTGCGGTTTTTAGTCGGTTCGAGTCCGACATAACCACCAGTTGGTGATATCCGAGGGAATTTCCGCACAAAAAAAGAGGTAGATATAATATCCAGAGACACTTAGTATCTACGCGTTTTTACCTATTAGCCCAAAGATAATTTTTCATGTTTCTAACTTAAAAAAGACGGACTTCCATACAAACTTTCAACCCCTATTTTACCCTCTTACGGGTAGAAAATTGGGAAACGCTTAAATACGTATCTCCTATTTTTTTATCAATAGCCCTAAAATAAATTTTCATGTTTCTAACTTCAAAACTGACGGACTTCTAGACTAACCCGCTTACGAAATGTCAACGCCTATTTCATCCCTTCAGCGTAGAATATCGAGAAAGGCCTAAATACGTATCTATTCATTTTTAATCAGTAGCCCAAACCAAAAGAAAAGTTTCATGTTTCTAATTTAAAAATGCCAAACAAAGTTCAACCCCTATTTCACCCCCTTAGGGGTAGAATATTAGGAAACGTTGAAATACATATCTACTAATTTTTATAAGTAATCCAAAAATAAAGTTTCATATTTCTTAAATAGCCCTAAAATAAACTTTCATGTTTTTAACTTCAAAAATGACGGACTTCCTGACTAACCTACATACAAAACGTCAACCCCTATTTCACCCTTAAGGAGTAGAATATCCGCTCTATCTATCAGAAACGCTTGAATACGTGTTTACTCATTTTTAATCAGTAGCCCAAAAATAAAGTTTCATGTTTCTAACTTAAAAAATGACGGACTTCCATACAAACTTTCAACCCCTATTTCACCCCCTTGGGGGTAGAAATTCCAAAATTCCTTCCTTAATGGGTATCTACTTAATGAAACGATCATACTCACCAAATTTTGTATTCCTAAGTTTAATAGTTTCCGCTCGGCGATGATGAATCAGTCAGTTAGTCAGTCAGGACATGTTATTTTATAAGTATAGAAGATACATCAGATTAACACATAGGTTACTGTTTGCCGCGATAACCGACATACACGCGGGCGGAGCCGCGGGCAACAGCTAGTCATAAATAAAGCTATTAATTACAAGAGAATGTATTCGGGAAGCAATTTACTGTCCTTTTGATTAGATTTATTCCAGTAGAAATATAAAAATGCCTATAAACAAATAGTCGTGACGTAAAAAAGCTTTTATACGGCACAATTTCGCGTGAAATATCAGTAGATTTAAAATAGTATTGTATAGTATAGTAAGGATAGCCTGACTTGATCATGTCACAATCGGATTGGATGAATTAGTACAGTATAGGAGACGCATTTAGCGTAAAAATTAAGCGATGGCAATTACATAGAGTTGTAATGAAGAACATTTCTAATGAACATGTTCATAAAAACCATATTTTCTAAAAGAAAAGATTGGTAAGAATTTAGCTATAGATAACAATATATAAGTAGTAGTAACAACTACAGGAAACCTCCTTTGTCCTATTGAATATTAAAGTAAAACATAAGAAAATCTATTGTTATTTAAAATAAATGCGCTGTGAATGGCTCGACAAAAACTATTCCAAGGGCTTGATGAGGAAGAAAACCGATATCTTCGTTCAGCTTGAACGGGTGCGAGCGTTGATCCAACAAGCTTAGTCGGAACTCTACGACCGATAAAACAGATTTGCTGTCGTCACTTCGACTGGGACATAACCACGCCTTTGATAAATATAAGAGAAACGCAACTCTTTGAAAAGAAAAAAAAACATAAACATGGTGGTGCTAGTCGTCACATTACACGTCACACCTGCTGTTATGCATCTCCTTCTTCCCAAGGTTATTTGGGGTCGTCTACTAGTTCAACCGGTTTTACCTGAATGTCAGTTTTTTAACGGAGCGACTGGCATCGGACCTCCGCAACCCTGAGGGTGAACTGAATTCGAAGATTGGACTTGTTGTCAGTATATTTGAAGGTACTGACTTCCCAATAACGATTGCCATAGATGTTCATAACAATGGACCGTAGGTTAATTTGCTCTTCTAGACACGGTCGTGAAACATCTCCAAACTTCCATACTCCGTTCTTTCATTAAGAATTTCTTGTAAGAAAAACCAGAGTCTTTTGACCCGACTAGAGAATTCAACCGACCGCTAGACCAACGAGGCAAGATTTTAACATCACATGATTGCTATTAGAGTGCTATAAATGAGAATGTTATTGAAAAGGTAAACCATCTTTACATTCCTATAAAAAGAATATAGATCTGAAACTAAAATTTACCCCTGCAAACACCGAGTGCGAATCCTGCGCTAGCTATCTCTGCAGTGTTTTTGATTTAGTGTTAAAATTTTCCTTTAGTAGTAAAATTATTCAGCAAACATCCATACTAATATTATAAATTCGAAAGTTACCCTGCCTATCCGTCTTTTACGCTTTCACGGTTAAACTGCTGCACCGATTTCAATAAAGTTTGTCATAAAGATACTTTGATTCTTGAGGAAATACACAGACTGCTCTTTATCGTGATAACCGACATACATGCAGTCGGAGCCGCGAGCAAAAGCAAGTATAATCACACTAATATATAAAGGCGAAAGTTTGTGTGTATGTTTGTTACTTCTTCACGCAAAAACTACTGGACGGATTTGGATGAAACTTTACAGTAATATAGCTTAAACATCAGAATAACACATAGGCTAATATTTGCAGCGATAACCGACATACACGCGGGCGGAGCCGCGGGCAACAGCTAGTAATAAATATAAAAAACTAGCTGACCCGGCGAACTTCGTACCGCCATATTTACATATCTGTCTCAGCTTCCCACAGGCAGTGTGCAGTCGCGGAGGAAAAAATGACTTTTCCCGTTATCTTAAAATTTTTCTTGTACACAAACCTTGTCCTAACAATAACGAACACATCAAAAAAAGAATAATTTAATTTGGTACAGCCGATCGGAAGTTATGCGCGTACATACATTTGGGTGATTCATTTTTATATATAGATACGCATATAATTTAAGTTTTTTAAGTTTTAAACAACTATGCATATAAGATGTGAAGCGGGATATCGTGGTAGGCCACCCGTGACGGCAATTGATGCAATTCTTTGTTTCCTTTTTAATAATGTACCGCTATTTAATACCGCTTTATAATTCATGTGTTATTATGACCAAACTGTTTAGTTTAATATAAATATAATAAAATAATATTTTAAAATAGTTCTTAACAGGAGAAGTCAATGTTAAGTTAGCAATGTATGATAAAATACACACCTCCAGCCAAGATCACTCCCGGAAACATGTAGCGACCTGAAAAGGCTGCTAAGCTTCTGGTATGATCTAGGATAGTTAGAGTAAGAAGATGACAAAACCCACGTACAATGTCCCAGGAGGTTAGTGCGGAAACAGCCCGGGGAAACCAAACCAAGTATCTACTTACACGATAAACTTTTCACCGTGGGAGAACCGCGCTTCGGCAGAGTGATACCACGGCCTCACAGAAAACTGGTGTAAAACAGCGCTTGCGCTGTGTTTCACCGAGTGAGTAAGGATACCGGAGGGCTATAACCCAACCCCTCCCCCCATCCCGCAAAGGCCGGCAACGAACTTGTGACGCCTCTGGGGTTGCGGGTGGGTGTCTATGGGCGGCGGTGATCGCTTACCATCAGGCGATGAGTCTGCTTGTTTGCCACATATTCCATAAAAACAAACATATTAATTTCATGTCATATGATGATGTACTCCTAGCCGATGCCTATGGCGGCCAGTCTCAACGAAGACCAGCCAACTACGCAGGAGATATTATGGTGCACTATTTACTCTCACAAGCCAATAGGACAGCTATCCAACAATATCGGGGAGAGATCAAGAGCAGATAAGGAGGTTGTAGGTAGTAGATCCACGCTGATTTCAGCATGAATGGGCCGGCTCGACCGGGGCGGTACTACCCTCGAAATCACCATACCACACCATACAAATCGAAAAATCACAGCGTTCGTTCTGTCGTGTTTCGGTGGTGAGTGCGAGACCGGAGGCCCAAATAGTCTAGTCAACAAGTTCCATACTTGCTGCCTACACTAAAAGATGCAGAAGCATCACTAGGCTGCCATGGTGTGGGTCGCCATGCTGCATTGTCTGCATTCGCAGTGAGTATGGTGACCACCACTCTTGGATTCTGCTTATGCTTTCTATCAGGCAGAGTAGAGTCATTTTGGCGGGCCATACATAAAAAGTAAAACTTAAAAAAAATAACTATGATCGAATATCGACCACGGGGGTGACAATTAGTTTAAAAAATCCAAGTCTAAAATTATATTTAATAACTCTTGTACCTTCTGTTGTGTATTTTCTTTATTGCCTTTTTGTATTATGTATGTTTATTATACGTATTATTATTATATAACATGAACTAGAATAACTAAAAAATTATGACTTCATTTACTTAAAAAACATCTAGTCACGCCAAAAATACATTAAATTTATTTGAAGTCTACAACACTCTATGTAGGTTACAGTTAGGTATGGCATTATAAATAATTTGTGCGAAACTCCACCCCTTTCTTAAGGAATTCGGAATGATTTTTAGAACTTATATTTTACGATCTTATAGATGAATAGTTGAACAATCAAATTTACATATATCAGAACAAACAGACAATTAGACTGACCGGAGGCTTTTTTTGGAAATGATAACTGATTTTCACGAATAACTGATATTGATTCTAAGAAGTGATTTTATTTATTTTGAAGTAAGAATCCAACAAAAACAGTCTTTAAATAATCCATCATCATCTTCCTAGCCTTCATTATTCCTAATATTATTTGGGGTCGGCTGCTAGATTCTATAGTCTTCTTCTTCTTCCTAGCCTTTATTATTCCCAAGATTTGGGGTCGGCTACTAGTTCAACCGGTTTTACCTGAATATCAGTTTTTACACGGAGCGACTGGCATCGGACCTCCGCAACCCTGAGGGCGAACTAAATTCGATGATTGAACTAGTTGTCAGTATATTTGAGGGCGCTGACTTCCCAATAACGATTGCCATAGATGTTCATGACAACCGGGACCGACGGCTTAACGTGCTCTCCGAGGCACGGGCGGGAAACACCGCCATATTCCATACTCCGGGCTGCTATTTAGAATTTCTTGTAAGAAAAACCCAACAGCAGTCCGACCCGGGAATCGAACCCGAGACCTCTTGATCTGCAGTCGCTTACGCTAACCACTAGACCAACGAGGCAGATTCTATAGTCTTCAAATATTCAAATTGTATAAAATAAAAAACAAAAATTTTACTAAAAAAAAACCGACTTCAAGAACTGGACCAAATTGAAATGAGACCACACGGTAAGCACCAGCTTTCAAATAAAAAAAATAATGATCAAAATCGGTTTACCCAGTCGAAAGTTCTGAGGTGACAAACATTAAAAAAAGCAGTCGAATTGAGAACCTCCTCCCTTTTTAAAGTAGGTTAAAAAGGGTTGTTAAGAATTCTTTGCTTATAGAAATAGCTTCAACTTACCATCTCTATAAATACCATCCCACATGGGTAATAATAAATCTGAATATTGGTGTCTGATTGGGGATTATTGAGCGGGACGGCTGCCCGCAAACGTAGCGAGGATAATCAAAAACTATTGCGGCATGAGGAATGATTCATACATTCGTGTAAGTAGGGAAGGACAGATATGTGAATACGCTGCGGTGTGTGATTTTTGTACTATTGATTTTGTACAAACTGTGAAGTAGGAATTTCAGTCTTATCATCGCGATTTATTCTTTAATCCCTTACCTTGTGATTGTTTACAACTTTAGTAAAAGGAAGTGCCGTCTCGAGATTACTTGTATGATGAATTTAATCGAAGGGTAATCTGATCTACCTATCATTAATTATCGCTCAGTTTTAACTAGTATTATCGCGATAATATTTAGCGCTCCTTGGGGGAGGCCTTCGTACAGCACAGGACGGTGATAATTTTTTTGCATGAATGTAAATTTCGCGATTGTGTTTACACGATATTTTTGTGATTTAATTTGCAACAGAAAAGCCTGCTTTTCCAATCAATCTGTTCAACGGAAACAGTAATTTGTATCATTCTCAAGGGAGTTTCCTCTCAATCGTGCTAATTTCAACAGTAATTGTGGACTTAAGGTGTTTATATGATGTGTTATATAGCGCGCATCTCTTTAGAAAATATATTTCGTTGTTTAAGAAAATACTTAAAAAGAACATAATAATCTAATCTTAAAACAATCCAAGATTGTAGGAAACCCTTCGTGCGCAAATCCGACTCCCACTTGAAGTTTCTATTTGTTAATATCTCTGTTTATGAAATGTAATAGTTAGTACATACATATATAAAAATACCGTTTATTTATTTATTTAAACTTTATGCATAGATGTTGCAAAGGCGGACTTAATGCCGTAGGCATTTTCTGCCAGTCAACCTTAGGGGGATGCAGACTCAAACATGGTAGATGCACAGAGATTTAAAATGTTTTTTTTATGACTCAATTATTAAATATTGCTTATATATACAGAATAATATAATATAAAATATTGATACTACTACCCTACTACTAAACTAAAATACTGCTATTATATAACATTTTAACATATATACACAATATATATATATATATATACACACATATATATATATATAAGCACACATACAAACATTTACATAAATATATATACATACATACTATAAAAATTTGAAAGGGAGAGGTTAAGATTGTGGTGGATCCGAAAAAGTGTCTAAAAAATGTTTCCGCAACAGATACTTAAAACTCTGCCGAGTTTTGGCCATCCTGATCTCGAGCGGGAGCACGTTCCATAGCAGGACAGACTGAACCAGGAAGGTAGAATGAACAAAGTCAGAACGGTGAGTGGGACAGTGAAGGAGTAGATTGTTTGAAGACCGAAGGTTTTTAGAGTGGTTTGTACCTATATACTGAAGCTGAGTAGTTAAGTAGGAAGGATAAGTTGGAGAAAAGAGTAAAGGGTACTTAATGCTCGTATCTGTCTCCGTATGCGAATTGGAAACCAATTCAAATAGGAGCGATGCTGGGAAACGTGATCATATTTCCGTAAATTGAAAACGAATCGAATGCAATTGTTGAGAAGACGGTCGAGCTTATTGAGCAGATCTGCATTCAGGTCAAAGTAGCACATGTCACCATAGTCGATTATTGGAAATATTAGGGTCTGAACTAGCATTGCCTTAGTTAAATGTGGCGGCGTTTGGTGTTCCGTATCAGTTGGTTACACCGATTTCTCGCAGACTTAAACAGTTGCCAGTTGACCTCGATACGGTCCCTCTTATAAGTCCTAAATGCCTTATTGCGGCGTCTCATCGCCATCTGTATACCCTTCGTCATCCAGGGTGCCGGTGGCCGTTTGAGCTTAACTTTTTTAACCGTTGCATGGGTGTCGTACAATTTAATTACTACTTCATTAAATACATGCACCTTGTCATCGACAGAGGTGGAATCAATCAGAGATGTCCAGTCAATATTTGACGCATCGTCACTCAGTTTGTCGATATCCATTTGTCTAAAGCAACGCCTGTATAAAATTCTAGGTTTGGGTTTTGGGGGTTTAAGGATGTAGGAGAGGAAAATCAGGTCATGATGTGAAAATCCAGGAGCGATAAGTTGACCATGAGAGGAAACAAGGGAAGGATTGGAAGTGATAATTAGGTCGAGCCAAGTGTCTTCGCCAATATTATTGTGGTGAGTGGCATGTAATGGCAGAACATGAAAGCTGACCGATTCAAGAAGGAGTTGGAGTTTACGGGAACGATTGGAGTTATGGGCTAGGAGATTGGTATTGAAATCACCCATGATGACATGATGAACATACTCTGCACCCAGAGATTCAAGAACTGTTTCGAAATCAGTGAAATAGTCAATGGAAGGGGGACAATAAACAACACCAAGCACGATTTTGGCGCCTTTGACGCAAACCTCTAGGAATATAAATTCTGCTGAAGCGTCATAATTAGAAGAAGATGAAATAATTCTATAGGAAAAGTCACTGCGCAGGTAAATAGCCACGCCACCTCCCCCCTCCCCGTCCGGTTATTCCGGATAAGAACAAAGCCAGGCAGGGGGTAAGAAGTGGAGAGAAGGTGCGGTTTGATCCAAGTCTCGGAGATCAGAATGGCGTGAATATTGGCATCACAAAACGCCTCATACAAATCAGCAAAATGGCTAGGAATGCTTTGAGCATTAAGGTGACACACGTGTAATAGCTGACTGTTTTTGTTTTTATTAAATTTGTGGCGTAGGACACTACCGAGAGTATCTGTTACAGAAGAGAAGCTTTCTTCACTAATAGAGGTTTCAGACTCACGGGCAGAAACATAATACTCACTATCTGAGGACATTAATAATATATAACTATGAATATAATAAGATAAATAAAATAAATAAAATAATGTTAAATTAATTAAACTACGTGTAGATGTACACTGCCTGTGTCTCTGCACCACCCGCCAGCTTACATCACTATAATAGTAGTTACTAAAAACAAAAATGTAAAACAGAAAAAGAAAAACAATTTATGAAATTTGACGAGAATGTCAGTCTCTAACAGGCAATTAGCTTAGAGCATATACCTGCTCTAAGGCTATTAAACAGCCCTTATGCGCACATTGTATCGTATTCAGTGTATCCGAACAGCATTGACCGTAATGAGTGAATGAATTAATCTTAGCAAACGTCAGATATGAAATAAACAACAGATGCCACTAATAACAAAACAAATGTAAGAAAACTACTAAATTAAAAACACAAATTTACAGACTGCGTGCACAAAAGGGCCAAGGGCGCTTAAGAAGAATAATTAAATATAGACAAATATAGTAAACATTAAGTAAATATGTAATAAAGTGGAATTATTAGCTAGACCTGACATCTCTTGCCGACCGATCACCGGACTTTGAAGAAGTCAATTGCGCTTTCGGATATTTTAATAGAAGCGAGTTCAGCTCGTCGATGCTCATGATCTTGTGCCGGACTCCACCGAGGGCCCTGACCACTATGTTGCCATCTTGTGTCCAGCAAGCAGATACACCAAAATGTAGCCTGGCCTTTGCGAACACAGCTTGCCTGTTCCTTGTCAAAAACTCTTTGACTGTTATTGGGGTACCTTTAAGTCCTGACTTAGCCCTCCACACTAACGAACGGTCATCTATAGAGGTGAACTTAACAAGTATAGGCCGCTGTCGCTCTTTGTTGGGTACTCCAAGTCGGTGGCAGACCTTAATTGAAGAAGCAGGCACATCCTTAAGGCGCAATCTGCTGTTGATGACCTCAAGTGCGACTCCCTTGCAGTCCTCCTTCTCGGTTTCCTCGATACCCAGGAAGATCAAGGACTTAAGCCGCTGCCTGGTTTCCATAACATCAATCTGTCTGGAGCACTCGCAGATTTGTTTTCGAAGCAAGCCCAACATGGAGAAGACTAACTCCCGAAAAGTCCGGAACTCCTCCGCAACCTTGGCCACAGTATCCTTGGCAGGACCAGCACTCTGGATTTGAGCCTCAAGACCACACATCTTCTTAGTGAACATCTCCTCTAGTGTCCTCTGTGCCGACAATACCTCACTAATTTGTGACATCCTTTATTTTTGTATAAAATAAATACACTGTTGATCTCTGTGAAGCGATGCACTAGTAGGTGGTGAGGACTCAGTGGCTTATTATCACATCAAATGTTTACCAAATGTGAGTAACAGCACTTAAACTATATTTATATGTCCTAAGATGTTAAATTAAGCAAAATGTATATAAACTATAATTTAAATAAAATTCTGAGATTTACGACACGTCTATAATTTTTAGCACCTACCGCCGAAAAGCTTAATAGCTGTACTTATACTTCAACTTTATCCCGTACGTAATTTAAGTTGCCAATAAAATTAAACGTATGTCTAACCAGTGTTCCTATTCCAGGTAGAAGAACGCAAACGCGCGATATGGGAAGCATCGATATCGCGACGCGAGGCGTTGCTGCAACGCGAGCGCGATCGCACCGAACGCTTAGAGCGACAGCGCGCGGCACGTTCCGCACCAAGGCCAGCCTTTGCGTTCGGTTCCTCCACGCCGAGGTTACTAGAGCCTGTTGACTCGGCTGGTTTCTTCTGGGCAGCGCGCAGGTGAGATCCCTAACAGAATTACGCTCTTTAACGACAATGTTATATTCTGCTATGGGCTAAAAGGTACAATATAGGTACAAACAATCACAAGTACTCTGTATTGCAGAAATAGTTGACATGTTACATGTCATGTTACGTGTGAGAAGCTGTAACAAAGAAAGGTCATTTTATTGCAACATGTAACGCAGTCTATCGCGTTTGTTAAAGATCATTGTTGATGTTATTGTTTGAAAACTAAAGGTGATTTAAGAAAAACTTATATATTTGATATGCTTAGAATTAGTTGTGATTGTAATTTTTTTTGAAATTCTCTGAATTCGCTAAGAAATATACAGAGAATAGAATGAAATCCTGAAATATTTCCTTACTTTAATTGTAAAACGGAAATGGAACAAATACAGGAATTCTTACCGTGTACTCGACCGGAGTGATACCACGGCCTCACAGAAAACCGGTGTGAAATAGTGCTTGCGCTGTGTTACACCGAGTGAGTGAGGATACCGGAGGTCCATACCCCAATCGACTACCCCTACCTCCCCCACCCCCATCCCCAAAAGGCCGGCAACGTACTTGTGACGCTTCTGGTGTTGCAGGTGTCCATGGGCGGCGGTAATCGCTTACCATCAGGCAAAAAAAAAAATATACAGTACATTTTTTAATTAAATCAGTTAGGTATTAGAAGTTTCATTAATGCACATTACTATATTGTACAGTAGAGAAAATATATTGATTTAGCAATGCCATTGTCTTCTGTTGTCTTATATCAACAATGATCATTAACATTTACGAGTATGTATACAAAACAGAGTCTATAGAAATGTCAACTATTTTATTGAATAACTTTCATTTTTTAATTATTTCTTTATTTACCTTTTTATTATTATAGCCCTGGTATTTTTCGCTTCGCTTTATGGGGTCACAGGTGTTGGTTATCACACAAATTACTATGAAACCCCCCGTGAATAACCAAGTTTTTATTTTGGTGCACTAAATTATTTTTATTTTTCCTCCACAACCAGTACGAACCCCGTTGATCAGATGAACTTTTTTGAATCACTGTAAGCAGTTTTTTAATTTTTTTATGTTTGTTTATTAATTTTTACTAATTTGATTTGAGAATTTACTAATTTTGTTTTAATTTATTTTTGTATAAGCATCCTATGTTTATATTGACTAATTATCTGATTTGTATGTAGTTTAGTTGTAATTTGTAAATACTTAACTTGCATTGTTGAACAAAGATTAAAGAAAAAATAGTAATTGGTTGCATGTGTAGCATGTTTTTGTGTTGTTTGTAATATTATTACTTAAAAAAATACGCTTGGCACTCGGGGACTGCCGCGGTAAACCTATTACATAGCATTTTTTATCAACTTATGCAATTATAATTATTTATTTATTTTTTATTGATGCAGTATTTTTTTTTCGTTGAACATGTATACTTACGGGGCGCACATGCGGTGAGTGTGGCATTATAAAGATATGATAGATACTGTTAACGCTCAAGATATGTAATTTTTCAAACAAAAAACTATGATTCGGTATTTAAACTGTATAATTTTATAAGATAACATTTCAAGGTGCAGAGTCGGACGGAAGCAAAGGGCCAAGAGAGAGAAAAAGTGACAGTTACATTTTTAGTGTTGTCTAGTGCCAACCGCACAGCAATTCTTTTTTTATTTTTTTTATTTTGAGTATTGGGATATTTAGGCGCCAACATATCCTCCCCCCGTTGAAGGCCTAGTCTTCAACCTTGACTTCTTCTGCAGTAGGAAGAGGACACAGTCTGACGAGAGAGCGTCGCACACAGCCTCTTGAAGTGTTGATGTCCGCCACACGCGGAATGCCGTCTGGTCCACGGAACAGTCGCAATACACGCCCGAGACGCCAGCTTAGAGGAGGTACGTTCTCTTCTTGAACGAGAACAAGGTCTCCGATATTTAGCTTCGTGGTGTTGGATTTCCACTTTGTACGTAGTTGCAGTTCACAAATGTATTCTCGCCTCCATCGGTTCCAGAAATCCCGTCTTATTTGCTCGAGGCGGGCGTACCGTTGTAGTTGAGTAGCCTTGCAGCCGTAGAGTGCCGGAGTTGGCAGAGCGTTGAGTGGTCTGCCAATCAGGAAATGCCCTGGGGATAAGGAAAGGAGATCGTCAGGGGATGACGACATTGGGCACAAGGGACGGCTATTTAACACTGCCTCCACTTGTGCGAATAAAGTGCAAAGTTCTTCGAATGTGAGATGAGTATTTCCCATGACTCTTTTTATGTGATATTTAGCAGCCTTGACGCCAGCCTCCCAGATTCCACCGAAATGAGGGCTGTAAGCTGGAATGAATGAAAATTTTATACCTTCTCCAGATGCTAACTCAGAGAGAGATTGAGAATTGATTTTTAGAAAATGACTGATTTCTTTTGCAGCGGCGACAAAATTTCGACCATTGTCGGAACAAATCTCCGCTGGTAGGCCGCGTCGTGCAACAAAGCGACGGAGTGTCAATATGAAAGATTCTTTAGTCAAGTCACTGACTGGTTCTAAATGAACGCATTTGAAACGTAAACAAATGAACAAACATAAATAGCATTTTGATAATTTAGCACCAAGTCCCTTTCTATTTAGGATTAGAAAAGGGCCGGCATAATCGACACCAACTGATTTAAATGGATAGTCGACTGAAATACGATTTGCAGGTAAATTACCCATTTTAGGATTTAAAGTTTGACCACGAACACGCACACAGGTGAAGCATTGATTGACAACTCGCCTAGCAAGCTTCCTGCCATTGACGGGCCACACAGACTCTCTAACAATTGCGAGCAGTAGCTGTGGACCTGCATGTAAATGCTTTAAGTGTTCGCGAATGAAATAAAGTTTAGTTACATAGTGAGAAGACTCTAAAAGTACTGGGTGTTTTTTATTGAAAGAATAATCTGAATTGTCTAATCTCCCCCCAACCCTTATTAATTGCGTGATGGGGTCAAAAAATGGAGATAAACTTAGTAATTTGGATTTTGATGGCAATGTTTTATTTGCAAGCAATATTTTGTATTCAGAAGGAAAAGATTGTTTTTGTGTGACTCGACAAATGAAATTAAAAGAATTATTTAATTCACTGACTGTTAAAAAGCCAGATAATTTGTTGTGTTTATTTAATTGTTTAGCATTATGCAGAAACCTTAACATGTATGCAAATACTCGCTGCATTTTAGTGAAATTGGAAAAGTAGGTAAAGTCGAATGTAGACTCAGGTAAATTAATGTAATGAATTTTAACTTCGGGTAATTCAATAGGTTTGTTTTGTTGTAGTATAGGCCACTGTGACTCATCATTGTACAGATAAGACGGACCCTTCCACCACATGATATTGTCACGCAGCTGGCATGCATTTACACCACGTGAAATTAAATCCGCTGGATTTGCGTCAGTAGGAACATAACGCCATGATTTACGGTCAGTAAGATCAAGGATTTCAGCAATTCTATTTGCTACGAATGTTTTTAGTTTGCTGGGATCATTGTTGATCCAGCATAGTACGACATTAGAATCGCACCAATGTATAAATTTTGAAGGAGTGAGCCTTAATGAATCAGTAACAGATTTGCATAAGTTAGCTGCCAATAACGCGGCACACAGCTCGAGGCGAGGTATTGTTGTAGGTTTTATAGGTGCAACCTTGGATTTTGAACATAGCAACCTCACTGTTACCTCGTTATTTTCATTCAGCGATCTCATGTAGATACAAGCCCCATACGCGACTTGTGAAGCGTCACTGAATGAGTGAAGCTCAATGAACTTTGGTGAATTACAGAGAACTCTACGTGAAATGTGGAGATCTGCAAGTAAAGGTAAGTTTTTAGAAATTGCATACCAATCTTCTTCCAAATTATCAGGCACAGGCTGATCCCAGTCAATGCCTTTGCTCCACAACTTTTGGATGAGTATTTTTGTTTGAATTATGCATGGACTTATTAAGCCAAGTGGATCAAAGATTTTGAAAGACTGTGAAGTTATGAATCTTTTTGTAATTATGTCATTTGAATTTGTTGAATTTATTTTGACAGGTATATTGAACGTGTCATCTTTAGGATCCCAGCCTAGGCCGAGAGTGCTGGAGGACTCACTTAAGGTAAGTTTATCCTTTGTATTAATTTCGACGATATTATGAAATAATTCAGGTAAGTTAGTTTTGAATTTTCTCAAAGGGAAACAAGCTGAACTTGTGTATTTGTTAAAGCCTTTTGAATGAATATCAATTGACTCTCACTATCTGAGCCTGTTATGACGTCATCAACCAGAAAATCGTTCTGAATTATTGTTTTTATTAATTCATCATTGCACTCTTCACCGACCTGCCACAGACATTTCGTACTAAGGTAGCTGGCACTCGCAGTACCGTAAGTAACAGTACCTAGTCGAAGAGTTCGGATAGGATGCGACTCGTCCTCTCTCCATAATATCAATTGAAGGTTACAATCCTCCTGGGACACAGCAATTTGTCTGTACATTTTGGCTATGTCACCAGTGAGAAGGTACTTGTATTGACGAGCTCTCACTAAAATAGAGAAAAGGGAATTTTGTAAATTAGGTCCTACAATGAGAATATCATTTAGGGAGTATCCAGAGGCAGTGGGAGCGGAGCCGTCGAAGACCACTCTGATTTTAGTGGACTCGCTGTCATTTTTAAAGACAGCATGATGACCTAGAAAATATGAAGGCTTTGGAATTGAAATAGGTGATTCTGAAAGATGACCCAATTCTGAATATTCACGTATGAATTGTACGTATTGTGACTTTAGTGTCGGATTTTTCCTAAATCTTTTTTCTAGATTTAGAAAACGTTGTTTAGCTTGATTGTAAGAGTCACCGAGACAGTCTGGTGATTCCTTTAGTGGTAATCTGACGCAGAACCTGCCGCTACTCAAACGAACTGTGTTATTTTGAAAATGATTTTCACAAGTAATTTCGTTGGGACTGAGAATCTTTCTTTGGGGTAGACTCTCCAGTTCCCAGAATTTATTGAGCATATTGTGCAATTCATTATTTGAAATGGTTGCATGATTGCATTGAATATTTTGCATGTTTTTGTATGAATTGATTGGGCCAGCTATGATCCAACCCAATTTTGAATTTTGTAGTTTTGGATTGTTGGGACCTAGAGGGCGCTGCTCGCCAACTAGGATATCCCAGAAGACGTCTGCTCCGATGAGCATATCAACGGGAGCAGGTGAATTGAACTTGGGATCGGCTAATACGATACCTTTTGGAATTTTGAGGTTATGTATATCGACGGAGACCTTCGGAATGTCACCGGTTAGCTGATGAAGAATGTAGCAAGACAACTTCTCTTGGTAAGTGCCTTGAATGGATTTGATGTGAGTATTACAACTTTCTATTATTTTGTCACAATTATTGTTACCTATTCCAACAATATTTAATGGATTTATTGAATTACATTTTAAGCCCAATCTTTGTTGCAGTGATTTGGTGATGAAAGAGGATTGGCTGCCGCTATCCAGCAAAGCCCGAACCTTTTCTGATTTGTTATTTAGTGGGTTATAAACTTCTACAATTGCAGTAGACAAAAGAACGTACTCATTCTTTTGTTGTGAGAACGCAGCGACAGTCTCAGTGTTATTATTATCAGTGGTACTAGTGGTACAGTGAGCAGACACACTAGGATCATGAAGAAGAGAATTATGCCTTTGGTTGCATCTTCTACACGAGCCCAGGAGGCACTCAGACATTGGATGACCCTGTCGCAAACAGTTCTTGCACAACTTGTATTTAGAAACATAAGAGATTCTTTCTGCAATAGATTTAGACTTAAAATCTGGACAATTATATATTCTATGATTCCCATTGCATACAACACAAAGATAAGCTTTAAATGCATTATTTCTAGCTTGTGAAGTACCTGGAGCTGCAAATGAACTTGTATTTTGATAATGATTTGATTTGTTGCTATATTTATGGTTAGAATTAAATTGAGTTGATGACTGTGCTTGTTTAGAGCTATTATTATATAATAATTTATTACGGATGAGAGATTCAAGGACATCAGCCCGGTTAATTAGGAATTTTTTGAATTGTTCTAACTTAGGTATTTTACCTAAAGTGTTGCGATATTCATGCCACTTTTGTGTAGTACGGTTATCTAATTTACCAGATAAAATAAATATGACCATATAATCAAATGCAGGGTTATCTGTGTTTAGCCCTAAAGTGTTTATGGCTCGTAGATTTCTTGTGATGTTGTCAACCAAGAAACGAATTGATTTATCTGACTCACGAGTTAACGGCTGTATATTAATTAAGGAGTCAAAATGATAATCGATAAGAATCCTTTCATTATCATACCTCTCACAAATCAGCATCCAAGCTTCTTTGTAATTAGCAGACGAAATCTCAAGGTTAGATATAATACGAGCGGCATCACCCTCCAGGTATGACACCAAATAATGAAATTTGTGTATGTCTTGAATGCGATCATTTTTGTGAACCAGACTGACGTATGTGTCCCTAAACTCCAACCAACGGAAATGGGAACCGTCAAATTTTGAAATCTGAATTTGTGGTAAACGAAAACCAGGGTTTTGATGATCATGAGTCCGCATGGATCATGATAGACTGACGACGCTTACAGTCATCCTCCATCGTGTGTTTTTGTAGCTCAGTTTTAGCTATAGCTATGTACTGAACTAAGTCATGTTCAATGCGTTCCCGCTCATCAAGTTCTGACTCAATTTCTGATGAATTTAGAACCTCAATCTCGGTCTGAAGCTCATCAAACCTTGTCGATAAACCTTGAAATTTATTTAATTTTAAATCTAATTCTGTAAGTTCTATTGTGGATATTTGAGATAGACTACAAATTTTATCTAAATAATTTTTGAATTTGGTGATTTGTCCTTTAATTGAACTGCGCTTTGCCGCTAAATCTTTATAGGATGATGACTTTAAAGTAGGCTTAACACTACTTTCAGTTGTCATTTTGAATAATAAATCTATATTTTTAATATAAACTTTGAAATAATTGTATGTAAAAAAATGTATAAGTATCGACAAAGTTAGATTGACTAAGAAAAGGAATAAAATTTAGATATTCTCACGTTCCTCCTCTCGGTGGAATCCACTGGGAAGCTGGTGCTGGCTGGAAGCAGTGCTCGCAGCAGGCGGGCTGTCTGGCGATGGACTTTGTACCCGATTTGTTCAACAAAACCGTCTCCCAGTGAGTTTCTGAAACATGTTCGGCAAATCTATCTAAATATGACTAAAATACCAATTTGTATTATTGATTACTGTAGATATATAACCTACAGTTATGTGGATTAGCATAAAATGCTTAGAAAATAGGGAAATTATTGATATTTGTCGTGCGCGGCACATGTATGCACGTGGTAGCTATGTACCTTTTTGCATGAAAAAGTGTAAAAACTAAGGAAAATAGCACAAATAGAGGTTAGTTATTGGAATATGGGTAATTGAGAATGGATTTATAGGCATGGAATTTAGAAATGATATGAATTTGGGTGAAATAAGGAACAAAGGATGGCACTTAACTTGGCGCTGATGCTGAAGAATCTCGGCTTTCCGGCACGATCTTTGGCTGATGCGTTGACCAGGAAGGCAAGGTTAGCCTCCAACACCAAATCTCCTTTGATTTCCGTTGTATTTTGTGAATTTTGTATCACCGTGTATGATGTGACACGTGATGATTATATCCAACTTTGCTTTTTCTTGAAATATGTCCTGTCACGGTCGCCAATTTTCTTGTTAACGCTCAAGATATGTAATTTTTCAAACAAAAAACTATGATTCGGTATTTAAACTGTATAATTTTATAAGATAACATTTCAAGGTGCAGAGTCGGACGGAAGCAAAGGGCCAAGAGAGAGAAAAAGTGACAGTTACATTTTTAGTGTTGTCTAGTGCCAACCGCACAGCAATTCTTTTTTTATTTTTTTTATTTTGAGTATTGGGATATTTAGGCGCCAACAGATACCTATACACCAACATACTTTCTCAAACCCAGACTGTTTTGTCTTCCTGTCTCTGTCACGCACGAAGACGTCTCGATCCGTGCGAGCTTCGGGTGTCAGGTTTGATTTTCGTTACGGAATTTCTTGATTCGGTCGCCGCACTCAAAGCCCGCGATAAAAGCTATGCAATAGCTTAAAAATACTTCTGCTTTAAATGAATTTCTAAAAAGGATATGATGAGTGTTATCGGTTAAGGTCAAGTCGATATTACGTGTTATGGTTCTGTATCAGTTTTTAATTGTAAATTTTTTGTCGTGTAAATGTTATATATAGATTGACGTGAAAAGATCTAAAGTAGGTATATTTATGATAAATAAACTCATGCAAAAGTGAGTTAAAAGGACTCATTCACATAAAATAATTTAGCAAGATGCTTGTCAAGTTTATGTTTATACAAAAATTTACAGAGAACGGACATGAAAACTATTTTCG
Organism: Diaphora mendica; assembly: GCA_949125395.1. NCBI lineage: Eukaryota > Metazoa > Arthropoda > Insecta > Lepidoptera > Erebidae > Diaphora > Diaphora mendica. The sequence continues at coordinate 2,919,343 of OX421331.1, read as the reverse complement.
TCGCTTCACTAGTCATTTCCTGAAAGGAAATTTATCTGTCCCCGAAAAGGCACTCGAACCGCGATTCATTCACTTTACATAAAATCGTAGCTTGCGTGTTTTGTCACTGGCGTGAGTTAGTGAGCCTCTAAACTTCCTTTAGTTAAAGAAACGTCTTTGTCCCTCGCAATTTCAACTTGTGCTTAAATATTATTAATAAGCTTAGTGTTACCAAGTTACTTACCGACTAAAGTACATTGAATAACATAAAACTTGGTACACTATATTGTTTTTGCCCCGCTATGTCAATGAAACAAATTGTTGTTGTCTGCAAAGTCAAAGGCCAGCAACGACCTTAGACTAGAGTTTGAATTGGCTATGGCTGACCAATCTGGTCGTTTATCCCCCTGTATCAGTAAAAACCAAGAACACTACCACCATAAATAAGCATGACCTCTACAAATATTGTTTTGTTATTTTCTACTGAACCCCAAACATTTTTTTTTGTCATCGATGCGATCAGGTTATATAGTTAATGAAGTATATAAACTGCCAATAAATATTCCACACAGCTTACTCTGAAGTAAATAATATACTGATTGATTACCCACGTTCTTAAAGGTCGACTAGATAACACGTGGATAGAATACAAATGTGATAAGAGATTGGTACCTATACATATGTATTAAACTTTATAGATCTTTAAAACAAATTGTTTTAAAGAGTCTAAACTATACGTACCTGCACTTATATTTCCAGAGGTGTAATGAACGCCCTTTTGACAATATTTTTTTAATAACACTAGCAGGGAAACTTAGGAATAACATGTGAGAATATTATACAAAAGTTTCACCCATCTCCCGAGTTCTTTACCAATACAAATAACAAGATGGGTAGGCAAGGGTAGTCAGTCTGGTACCGGTCCTCGCCGACTTAAATTTATGATACTTTTATTACGGCTTTGAATAAATAAACTTTGCGGTAAGTGCGGTATTTTGGCAGTTCGTATGTACCATATAATAAAGGAGTTTATTGATGAAATCTATACCGACTAAATCCAGATAACATCTACAAATGTTTGAAAACAATCCTCTTGTAAAATTTTTTGTTTCTTTTTACCCGACCACGGACGGAACTATTAAACTAGCCAAAAGGACGGGTAATATTTTTGGCAATAAATGTATGTTTATATGTTCCACTGTAGCGTCTAAACTACTGAGACGATTTTAATGAATGAGGTGTCGATAGATTTGTAATAATGGTCCGGGTGACAGGCTATTCTCTTTCTCTTCTTCCTCCATCTATTGCTGAAAACTGCTTTAAAATCCGTTGTGTAAATTAAAAGATCTAAGCGCACAGACAGCGTGAGCGACTTCATTTTGTACTATTTAAAGATATCAGGTTCAACCAGTCAAACTCAAATTCTCTACACTTAAAAAGTTCTAGAAATATCCAAAAATTAGATATGCATAACTAGAGGCGTAATGTTTGAAGGTCAAGTCAACAAACTCGGGTGTAAGGACCAGAGAGCCCAACCCTTATAGGCGAGATATGTTGCATTATTAAAACAAAAAGTTCGTCTGTAAACCTTTTATATAACACCTATGAGCTTCTAATGTTTTATACAATAACTGTGTATGTATATACCTCTTAAGGCCTGTATTCACTTTGCTTAGTGCGAGTGCAGGTGCTTAGTGCAGGTGATCAATGATTGGTAGAAAATACGTGTGGACATCGAATTCTTCGAATACACAGTTATTGTATAAAACATAAGAATTATCATAATGTATTAGCTTTTTTAAGCATGGTCGACTCCATAGTTATAAGAAGTTTTAATTCTTCATTTCTTCATTGTCCACATTTAGAAGAAGGTTTCTCATTTGGAACGTCTGGCTCTGGATCAAATATGTTTTTTTTAAACAACAATTTCTTATAAAATAGGCGGCAAACGAACAGAACTGTCGCATGATAGTTAGCTAAACATTGCCTTCTGTGGACTCCTGGATCTCTTTAAGTTCTCTTCACTCCACAGAATTAGTATGAGGGTTAGTGGATCTGCCTGAAGATCTCGCTCACTCGATAAATAGCAATGGACAAATTGCATGCAATCTCTATAAATGTCGATCAGGCATGAATCAACTATCCACACCGCTTCGTTCACCTATTCTTTTACTCAAATATTTATGTTATTACCAAAGCAGCTTTCTAACGGTGAAAGATTTATTAAATACGGAACAGTGTTTTCAGAGTTTAATGACTAGATACCAACAATTTGTTCTTCAGAATAATATTAGAAAATACATAGGGTAACGACTATTTTCCAGAGGGGTAGGCAGAGACATCCTCCACTTACTACTTACTACACACCTTTTTTTGCTTCGTCCTCATTCATCAATGGTTGCATGCATGTTCGTCGGTTTTTGGTTCTTTTTACACGGCTCTTTTTCAGAACATCACCAATTTGGTCGGCAAATATTCGCCGTTACTTCCACACACATTCGTTCTATAAATTTACAATTCAATACATTATACAAAATCGACCTGTCGTCATGTCCGCAATCAACGCCAATTACTCATTAAACAGATATGTTAATGAGATGACTAATTTGTATGTTGTGGTTTCGATTAGACTTACATATTTAAATCAACAGATATGATATTAGATTGATTTATATAAATTCTTGTTGCCAGTTTTAATTTATATCAACCGGTATACCGACAAACACGTTTGAAATTAACCGGATTAACTTCAAGCTTATTGATGGCGAATTTGTATTGGCACTACCTTTAATGGTTTCTTTTATCTGTTATTAGTTTTTTTGCGATTTGTTGATTTGATTTTAGGCGTAAGAAGATTATTGTAAAAGAATAAGGAGACTACTGCAAGGAAAGTATTATAAAGGGTATTCTCTGTAGCAATACTTTTCTTGGCAGAACTGTTATGCACTGATGAGTTCAAACACTCTTTTAGTGTCTATCACAGTGACCCTATAAATAAAGTAGTAGGCTACTTTATTTATAGGGTCACTGTGATAGTGTTTGTGTTTACATAATATAATCAGACAACATCGTTTTATTGACCTTTTTCAAATTTTTCGTGGGCGCTATATAAAACAGAGCAAGGAAGTTTTGTTTGATTTCTTTAATGACCTACCTGCTTAACTCCTAAGTTCTTTGGGAATATAATCGTGCTCAGACGGGATAGATCTAGGTAAATCGCATGTGTTGGATGAGGAAAAGGGTCTTGTACTTCCGTAGCCAGTAGTGGGAGAGGCCGGTATCGCATAGAAATATGGGCCGTCCAGTGAGAACTCGACGAGCAGCAGCGCACTTCTGTCTCTTTATGACTGCTCATGACTGGCGTTCGCTTACCATTAGGGTTGTGTCTTCTCGTTTGCTCTGTGTTTTTCCTTTCACGAGAGGAATACACAATGAACCCACGAATCCTGATCAATATAGTTGAATGCTATCTTCCCACCATCTGCATTCGTCATGATGTATATTAAATAGCCACGCGATTTTATTTTTGAACATCATTAGTCAAAGAGAATTTGTCCGCTAAGAACCATTGATGTTCTTTATAGAATTACGTAATACTATTTCCCTCTGGTCTCATCAGATATGGGCAGAAAAAGTCAATGCCTAAACTATTTAGTGCAAGGTCGATGATTCATTAGAGACATGCCTTTTTGATCTCACGATTATAATTATAAACCAGTTTTTAATTGATGATACCGAACTAGTAGGTTTTATGCAGGTGTTCGATTTTGCCAGGTGTATGTGTGGCTTGAAATAAACAATTATGTCTTAATATTTATGGTTGTATTTTTGTAATTAGAGGAATGTTGTTGTGACTGAAACTGACTTGTATTAGCCTATGTCCTTCCTAGGAAATCGAATTATCTTTATGTCAAATTTCATTGAAATCTGTGCAGTGGTTTAACCGTGAAAACGTAACAGACAGACAAGAGTTACATTCGAATTTATAATATTTGTATGTCCTGTTACAACTTGTAAGAGTTGTAAGTTACTAAGTTAATAGCAACTTTCGTCTCACACTGTGGCAGAGCAAAAATGTGGGCCTCAATGTGTGTTTTCAAAAATTAAGGTTCTCTATCATTTTAGTGTGATTTTACTTGCTAATTAGCCTCGGCACGGGTATTTTATTCTCAAGCTTTATTTCATTCGTAGTAGACTTCAATTTCTTTAAGAAAATTATCTGTTATTTGGTTTTACAGTTTTTACAACATGTACAATTTAATGCTGACAAGGTTGTTAGGCTAGCCGGTCGCGTGTGCTTTTTAACCTCTGACTTGCGTTTGATCTGAGTGTCCTTTGTTAGGCCGACAGCAGACGGACAGACGCCGATACTGTTGACCGGGAGTCACACCTCTAGTTAACCTTACCTCTGTTAGTGCAACTTCTAATGTCACTTAAGGTGAAATGAGAGTCATGAATGTTTTGGAAATATTCACTTGATAGATTTACTTTCTTTTCCGTATGCTATGGGTTATGTGAATAAAAAGTATTAAGTTTAAACTCACATGTCTTACTTAAACGAACACTCGATCTTAATGTAGTTACAAAACAAGTAAAATTTTAACAAAATAAAAACCGACTTCAACGTTCGACTAGGTTTCTCCTCATCCGATCCATCCATCCATCATCAGATCTTAGTGTCCTTATCATGGTATCACCGTTGGGATATCTCATTTCCATTAAAAAAAGAATCATCAAAATCGGTTCATAAACGACGAAGTTATCCCCGAACACACATAAAAATAAAAAATAAAAAAAAAACGGTCGAATTGAGAAACCTCCTCCTTTTTTTGAAGTCGGTTAATAATACTTACTAGAGTCACGACCACGTACCTCTCACTAAAAGAAAGAGAAAAAAAAAAGCTGAAGAGAAATTGAATAACACACTTTAAAAACTTCACTTCATTTAAAAAAAAAGGCAGAAATTTGTTCATTACACAAAGTGCTTGCGTAGATATTTGTTTTGTATAATGGGACGCTTTTATTACATGTATGGAGCAGTTGGCGGTGACACGCGAACGTCCACATAATTCCCTTGATATATGCGGTCTATAAACTGATAGTGCACACGCCGAGCTATATAATCCTGCAAAGGAACGGTATTCATGCCTAACGAAGCGACATACACAATGTAAATTAGGACAGCTACATCTAGCGGAGACAGACGTAACTAATTGGAAGTGTCGTCGATCCTGTGTCGCGATATGAATATTTACACGTTGACTGAGGAAATATTTGTTTAATTTATTAATATTTTATTTTTTCTTACCTCAAAATTAATTCACAAATTTGACGGATTACGTGATATACATAAATTATTCCCATACTTTTATGACTTCTACCTTCTTAAATAGCACAGCAGACCTCTGGTCAAATATGTATCTATGAAAGGGGCGTTTTCAGTATATATACAGACTAGCTGACTAATTTTCCCCCGTTTTTGTAACATTCTTCATTGGTGCTCCGCTCCTATTGGTCTTAGCGTGATGATATGTAGCCTATAGCCTTCCTCGATAATTTTACTATGCAACACTGAAAGAATTTTTCAAATCGGACCAGCGGTTCCTGAGATTATGCGTTCAAATAAACAAACAAACTCTTCAGCTTTATAATAATAGTATAGTATAGATAAGAGATAACTGCTTGCCTAGACATTGTGTGCTCTGCTAAAATTTAAAAACTAGCAGTAATAACTGCTAGCTATTATTAACGCGTTATTCAAAATTATACCACACGCTAAACTTAGAATACAACAAAAAGTCATTATCTAATTAATAATTATCATTTGATAATGTAGGTTATAAAAAATATACAGATAACACTTATTTTTGTCAAAACAAACCTCATTTCATGCGTTAACTCATTTAAACGAAATATAGGTAAGTAAGTCATAATTAAATTGAAAATGAAAAATCAAATCAAAAATGGAACATGAAAATTCGTGATTTGGATTTATAAACTACTAGCTGACCCACGCAACGTCGTTTACGTCTCCTATTGCCCGTAGCGTAAAAAAAATCCCCCGTTTTTGTAACATTCTTCATTGGTGCTCCGCTCCTATTGGTCTTAGCTTGATGATATATGTCCTATAGCCTTCCTCGATAAATGTACTATCCAACACTGAAATAATTTTTCAAATCGGACCAGATTTCAAATCGCGGCGGTTCCTGAGATTAGCGCCTTCAAACAAACAAACTAACTCCTTAGCTTTATAATATTACATATATTGTATAGATATATTTTCTTGTTATATTTGGTTCAACTTTGGCATCTAGACTTTAAAATATTTAGGTCAGATGCCTATGTACGCCGAGACCGCACAGCTGTGGATTACACTTACTTCATCTTCGTGTGTGGTATACGGAAATAGACTGTGGAATGAGCATTATTCGAAATAGTTCTACAATCTGATTACCCGATTATCGATATTTAACGGCTTATGTTTACGTACATGTTTCAGGTGAAATAGGCTTCTATAAATGAGTGAGCATTCGGTATCACTCCTGAGATGATAATTGCACTTATATTTAACTTGTTACCTCATGATAAATGACTACCAGCGGTCGTGGATACAAGCAATGAAGTGACACATTTGTGTATAGTCTCCCCTCTCTTACTAAAAAAGGGGATGGGCTTTAGGGACTCCCTGTAAGCATCAAAATAATTACTTAACGCCGGATTTTAATGTGTCCGTGTGGTACCTCCGGTCTAAACGGCCCCATATCACGGCTCTCTCAAGAATAAATAAAATCATTCCGTTTCAAGCATAGTGTTTTCAATGCACTCAGTCAATGTAGTAAGTCTCCGTTACGGGTGGTAAAGAAAGTTACTAAATTATAAGTCCAAGTCATAACTCACAAATAATACAGCAACAACTGCCCCAGATTAGAAACTAGTTATTATTAAATCATTGCTAACAAGCAACGATAATAATAAACATTGAAGTGTATTAACATAAATTAGAAGTCACTTAGGGTTGCTTTTCCAAACCAAAAATCTAGATCTTTTGAAATATTTTTATCACAACAACCGTCAAACAGCTTTTAAGACCTAAATTAAGCAGATATTGTATACCTATTCGTGATTTAGAGCATGGATGAATCTGATCTACACAATTCGATTACAAGAAATATATATTGCCTCTCTTTTTAACCGACTTCAAAAAAGGAGGTGGTTATCAATTCGACTGTACTTTTTTATATGTTTGTTACCTCATAACTTTTGACTGTGTGAACCGATTTTGATTATTCTTTTTTATTTGAAAGCGGTGCTTCCCGTGTGGTCCCATTTTAATATGGTCCAGATTGAAGTCGGTTTTTATTTGTTAAAATGTGTGATTATTATGTACAAGCTACCAAAATTTCTACTCTGCCTGATGGAAAGCATGAGTAGAATCCAAGAGTGGTGGTCACCATCGTCAATGCGAACAACGACAGTGCATCATGGTGACCAGCACTATGGCGGCCTAGTGAGATGCTTTTTCAAGCCCCGCTTAAAGGACCCGGGATCATAGTGGGAGGGAAACACGTGCGGTGATAGTGAGTTCCATGTTTTGACCGCTCGGCACAAGGAGGAAGGAAGGCCTTTGATATATTTGTATGTTTTTCACGTTACTCGTAGTATATTCAACACAGAAACACACAGCCCGATGCAAATAAACATTTTATTAAGTATATAGCAGCAACTACAATAACAACATAATAAAATTTAATATAATATGAGCTTTCCCTATGATTCTATTGAATCCCCTAAGAGAATATAAGTTAGATTAACTTTGGGAACCCTTCAGATAGTTCTTGAGCCCTAACGAGATTAATTAAAACGGCCCTTACGCATGTCACTTAATTACTCCATGTCACCACCATGTCAATATCGTGAACCATGCAAGTAGCATGGCAATTTATTCCTTAAAATTACTATGTCTAAATATCTGTAAATTGTTGATTTGAAATTTAATAGTATTATTGCTACAATACAATCAGCATTTCTTACAAATTGCATAATGTCGTATGTACATACGTAAATGATTTAAAAAAAAATACTTTTGTGAAGTTTTCCTACTTATTGATATGGCTACTAAAGGACTTATATTTATTGAAGATGAGAGGCACTCTCAGTATTCTACCATTTTCATTTTTATCTGATCAGCACCTAGCCAAGTTGCAATTGTTTAGCGTCGTACAATCGCTGTCTTTATTCTCTTGTATTATTTGATTTTGACCACGTAACTTAGCGTTGAGAGCCGTCATTCCGATACATTAATTTTTCTATAAGCCTTTACGTTTGTAGAAAGGAGTAAGCCACGACTTCCAAAACTAAACGACAACGAAACAGTCTTGAAATCTCCATATTTTATGGTACTCTACGTTCAAGGAAATTCCTGATTTAGAATTGTTACGTGTTAGGGTTCGATGGGTTTGGGAAATAAACCTTCTGACGTGTAGAAGAGACTTTATTAACAACATTCTTAAAATCACAATATTACTCCGAATAACAATCCTTAATGGTCGCCGAGGTCCGCTAGATTGATCACTGATATCACGTCGATGTTTATCGCACTGTAGCTCAAAGTGAACTGCCTGCGGCGCGCGATAGTTTGTGTTTATATAGATTTTTACATTTACTAGCGCTTTCGAGAAACGTCTCGAACATACGAGGGCGTTCCCCGTACCAAAGACACGACCGCCGGCGAACTGGTTGTAAACAATCGCGCAACAACCAATCGATATTCGACGCTATGTAAATCGAGATAAGATGGTAATGTAGAACTAATCTAATCTCTGATCTAATCTTCAACCAGTTTTACCTGAAAACTAACACAGTGAGGGAAAAGAAAAATTGTATTTAAAGGTTACTTTTAGGCCTCTCCTCAGAAAGAAGGTTAGGCATACAAGTCCGCAATGCGAAATGAACCGCAACATACCTACAGATTAGATGACATAATACACGATCTATTTTGGTCCGTGAATTTATGACACTGTTGTAGTAATATTTTCCGGTTCACTATGTACAATTCGGATCTCGGCCGTATGTCAATGAAAGGAAGTGGGTCAGTAACTTACGGCCATACTGTGAGAGTATACCTTGAATTAAAATTATTTATCTGTAGTATAGTCGTATATTATGTATGAGGCATATATATAAAAAGGGGCCTATACTTGTTGTGTAAAAATAAATGAATGCACGAGTGGCGCAGTGGTTTAAGCGGTGCTCACGCCGTTTTCTAAGGTGCTCAGTATTGTGTATGTGTGAGGTATATTTTAGGATTTAGTAATGAAAAGGATCAAAAGAATTATCTATCTATATATATAAAAGAGTAAGGTGACTGACTCACTGACTGACTGACATACCCAGAGATCAACGCACAGCCCAAACCGCTGAAGCTAGAATCCTGAAATTTTGCATAATAATAATAAATATTTCGGACATCTAACACACAACGCCATGTAGTCCCAATTCCCAAGTTAAGCAGAGCTTGTTATATGGGTACTAGACAACTGATACAAATACATATATACTTTTTTTTTGTAAATACATATTATACATAGAAAACACCCAAACTCCGTAACAAATATTTGTAGATCATACAAACATTTGGTACGACCCGGGAATCGAACCCGAGACCTCATGATCAGCAGTCGCACACGCCAACCGCGAGACCAACGAGGCAGTCAAAATGTAGCATGTAGGTTCTTTATATAACGTAAGTGAGCACTAACTTAAAATGACACCCCTAAGGGGGTAAATCAGGGGATGAAAGTCTTCGTGAGCGAAGCCGCGTGCAAAAGCTAGTAAGTTTATCAGAAATCGGTACAAATAAGTTATATTTAGAATTTCTTATCTCTTTTATATGTGTACCTTCTAGAGTGCGAGATTAGAAATTGAAGTGATTGAAAAATTTTCTTGTAAACAGTCCTTTTCTTTAAGTATCCTAAGAAGGAAGAAATGTATCTTATGTTCCTTTCTGATCAACTACTGTCCTCACAAAACCTCAGTAGAATCTTTACGGAAGCACTAGAATCGTATGAAACACATATGAAATGTACTCTTGCATATATGGTCTCAGTATATACAGCCATCTGAATAGTTTGCGAGCCCGACAAGAGCTTTTATCAAAGGGTGACATACTGTCGCATCATCTTCAGTCGCACTTTAATAAAAGGTCTATAATCGCTCCAGCATGCAACTTAGTCTATGACGGTTTTCATGGTTTTGAGTGTTAGCGAAATGTTTCATTCCTCGCCTTGAAGATCTCGTGTACGAAGAAAGTGTAAAACAGGATTGATTTAGGTCGATATCGGTGTTTGCATAAATCTGAGGGTCTTCTTTTAGAAACCTGAGTAAAGTCACCTTTGTGTATATTTGGTTTAATGCTATATTATTAATAGATATTGAAGTATTTTGTGGTACTAAAAAAATGCAGTGGTTTCTGAAATTGCAACTTTCTCTTTCTTTTGCAACTAAATAAGAGTTTTAGCAGTACTGAATACGAGTTAAGCAGCCTATCATATTGTTTTACTGCCACTAAAGATGGCTCTAGAGTTATATTGGTACCGTTGTAAATAACTAAAAAAATTTAACTGCTGCTATTTTAACAGAAGCCAGCAGTTCCCGCCTGTTCTCTCGGTTTCATTAAGAAGTTCAGAAAACTACGTAAAATTGACACCTCATTCATTAAAATAGTTCAGTAGTTAAGACGCTACGGTGGAACATACAAACAGATAGACTGCCAAAACTAATAACTTTTGTGGCTTCGCCACAGTAGGGTAAAAAACAAGTAGGTATTGTAAGATATTATGGCGATTTACTGCGTTTTACATATCTAATACCTTTAAAAGAGCAATTCTTGTATATATATATTTATAATCTGAATCTCGGAAACGGCTCTAACGATTTTCATGAAATTTTGTATGCAAGGGTTTTCGGGGCGATAAATCGATCTAGCTAGGATTCGTTTTTAGAAAATGTACTTTTATTCGTGTTTTTAACAATCAAATATATGAAATGAATTTACATCTAGCGCCATCTATCGCAACTCGAGCGAACTACATTAAGCTATACTGGAATAAGGTGCAGAATAAACAGTATCTGGGCGTACCAAGGGAGGGCGCCACTAAACTATTGGAAGAAACATAACAAAAAGGTGGCGTTTGGATAGTCCCAATGTTGCCAAAAACCCATTATAAAAAAAAAAAAACCGAGCGACACTTGGTCATCCAGGTACTAAATATATTATAGGACTAGCTGACCCGGCGAACTATATTTACATATCTGTCTCAGCTTCACACAGGCAGTGTACAGTCGTGGACAAAAAAAGACTTTTCCCGTTATCTTTTATTTTTTTTCTTTCTAGTAAAAAAAGAATGAATGAAATCGGACTATGTGTTATTGAATTACAACTAAGTACATATTTTAACTTTCATCCCCTCTTTCCAGGAAACCGTGCTGATTTTCGGGATAAAAAGTATAGTATATAGTATATGTCCTACCTCGTAGTATGAACTCAAATCATGCCAAGTTTCATTTGAATCCAGTCAGTAGTTTCGGCGTGATGCGCGGCCAAGATACAGACAGACAGACAGACAAAAATGAAAAAAATACAGTTTTGGCTTCAGTGTCGATTTAGAGAGCCCTCCAAAAAAAAATTTCTAAATATCTTTAATGTATAGAATTGGACCTGTTACATTTTTATTATAAGTATAGATTTAAGATACAAGATTTTGGATTAGGATTTCAAATGTTTTTTAAATGTATGCAAAACCATTAAGCACTCGTAAGAGCTGTTAATCTATTATTATAAATGACCACGCTTTTGCAATTATACATCCTTCTACTCAATCCTGCCACGTTCGCGACTTCCGCCCCTGGTCCACTGACCCCAAGACGTGGTGACGTACCCATTGTCTTGTAACAATGGCCTTTCCGATAATTTGTCAATGGGGAAATTGTATTGTGCTAATTTGGGGTTATGCAATTGATTGGCCTTAGTCAGCTGTCGAGAAAGTTCTATGGTAATTTGGTGATACGGTTTCTTGGATGTGGTAAACATGGCAGCATAATGTAGATAATAAGCTCATTACCGTCATACTTATAAATTTGTTAAAATATTACCAGGTGTTTGTGTCTATTTTAATGGATGCAAGGACGGATCCGAGGTAGTAGAGCCACGCTGATTTCAGCACGAACGGGCCGGCTCGACCGGGGCGGTACTATCCTCGCACAGAACATCAACGTAAAATGACATCGTGCTGTCGTGTTTCGTTGGTGAGTGCGAGACCGGAGGCCCAAATAGTCTAGTCAACAAGTTCCATACTTGCTGACTAGACTAAAAGATGCAGAAGCATCACTAGGCCGCCATGGTGTGGGTCGCCATGCTGCATTGTCTGCATTCGCAATGAGTATGGTGTCCTCCACTCTTGGATTCTGCTAATGCTTTCCATCAGGCAGAGTAGAGTCATTTTGGCGGGCCATACATAAAAAAAATGCAATGGCTAAAAATAGCATTTGATGTAGATTTGAATGAATAATTCTATTAGGGGCATCAGAGGGATAGTTAGTTAATGGTTAAAAAATACACACATCAAAAGTGTCTAGGGATCAACATATGTGTCTAGGGATCAACATATATTTTTGCAATAACTTTTCTCCTGATTGATATTAATTAAAATTTTCTTTAAGGATTCATCAAATAAAGTGTTTTCGTTTGTCACAGTGACGATAAACCAAGTCACCTTTGCATTAGTAAAGAAATTTGCCATTTTCCTAATAAAAGGATTTTTGACATTTGAACCACTAACATTAAAGTTCGAAAAAAAGACTGAAATAACAGTTTTCTTTAAAATTTTATTAGGTAACTTAAACAATTAATAATCCGTGTTTCTACCGCGAACACTAACACAAGAACATCGGTTTGGCATACTCAAAATGAGTTCATCCAAATCACGCTGTGGAATGGCCGCCCATGTTCGTTGCAACAACAAAAAAAGGTCTTCTTGCGACTGGATACCCTCCATATTCGGCAGAGCTCTTCTCTGTAGCATATCCCATGCAAGCTCAATCGGGTTCAAGTCTGGCGACTGAGCAGGCCAGGGCCAAAGCCACATCTCAATCTCAAGAAATCCGCATAAAAATGCTTGATCCCTAGACACTTTTGATGTGTGTATTTAAGGGAATTTTGAGGGTATGTAGTGTATAACATGGTGATATTACGGGTTTTTTCACGGACTGTCCTCGTCACTAGAGAGTTTGACTTCAACTTAAGGATGACTACTTAAGTTTTAATTTTAAGATTGACTTACTATTTTCTTTTTAACCTTTTTTTTTTGCCAAAAAGCTTGCATAGATTTATAAATATACTAGCTGACCCACGTAACATCGTTTACGTTTTTGTGAATCTAAACCATTCCCAGATCCCATTGAACAAACAAAAAAAATTTCATCAAAATCGGTCCAGTCGTTTTTGTGAATCTAAACCATTCCCAGATCCCCTTGAACACACACAAAAAATTTCATCAAAATTGGTCCAGTCGTTTAGGAGGAGTTCAGTCACATACACACGCACACAAGAAATATATATATTAAGATAGCTATGTAAGTGTCTATAAGCTATTGTAGTTTATGAACTAAACGTGATCAACAAATAGTTCCGTATACAGTGTAATGTTAGATTTAATATTATTAAGATGTAACAGATGCATAATGCGACGCTGTGTAGTTTACTAACTTGTAGATTAGTTTATTGTTAATAGCTTTAGCATTCGAATAACGTTGAGATAAATTGTATTATAATATGCATGTTTAGTTGAAATCTTTTGTTTTAAGTCTATTATTAATGTAAGCGGTTACTATTACTTTATTATTTGTTAATTTAAAAAAAAAATGAATTGGAAACTGGCATTTAAGAAATTTAAGAAAATAGTTTATAGCGGACGCACATAAAATGTAATTAATAAACTTGGTAAATTAAATACACAAAATATTTTCCCTATTTTAAAACAATACATGTATGTTGTTAATAGTTAATATAAATTTATTTCTTATGACTTCAAGAATAGAATCTAACTTTTGAGGTATAATTATTTTCGGTTTACACTTTCTCAAGCGGTTAGTAATAATGTACTGCACGAATATAACTCTTATTACATTGTTTTTCTATGACAAAATGTAACAGTATCGCTTGTATATGTTTCAGGGCGGCATCAACTACTAATGTGATGTTCGCGTCTGCGCCGCTCACGAGACGCGCCTCAGCCTTGCAGTTGGACACATCTGACACTGATAACAAAGGTAGTATTATATACGGCCTTGTTGCCTTTGCTTTAATATCTTTTAAAAATCTATCCTTCCTCACTCCGCCAAAATAACCAACCGCCAAGATAGGGGTAACTATATAGTCAAGGAACCCTGTGAGTTGCAGGGATCCATAGGGGAGCAGTCACTCATTATCTGGGGTCTGCTTGTAACCCCAAATACTTTAAAAGTAAAAGAGACACCCGTGATCCAACGGGCCCAATATTTATTGAAAAGATTTTTGTATACAACATATCTTTTATTTTCTACTAGCTGATATTCAGGGTCTCTCCAGCGTGTATGACGGTTTTTTTTCTTTTTAAATATCGCGATAAATAGTACCCTATGTCCTTCCTCAACAATTAAAGTATGTGCATTTCAAAGTTTATTGAAATCGGTGCAGCGGTTTAGCCAAGACAGACAAGCCAGAAAAACAGAGTTACTTTAGAATTTATAATAATACTAGTTGTTGTCCGCAGCTCCGCCCGCGTATATATGTCGGTTATCGCGGTAAATAGTAGCCTATGTGTTATTCTGATGTATTATAAGCTTAATACTGTAAAGTTTCATCCAAATCCGTTCAGTAGTTTTTGCGTGAATAAGTAACAAACATACACACTCACAAACTTTCGCCTTTATATATTAGTGTAATCATGGATTTTTGTGTTAAAATTGTATTTTTTCTCATTCATGCTGCATTTAAAGGAGTCGTGATGTTCACAAGTTTCTGTAAGTTTTAGAATTGTATTTGTGTTCATCTTTACATGTCTTTCGAATGCTACTGCTACTGTTTTGTTGTTACACATTACTTGTCAATAAATACTTGCAAACTTAGGCAAATCAAGCATCAACTACCTACTAAGGCTGCTACGCCGCAGGTCGTGGGTTCTTTTTTTTTTTTTTATGGAATAGGCGGGCAAACGAGCAGACGTATCGCCTGATGGTAAGCGATTACCGCCGCCCATGGACACATGCAACACCAGAAGCTCACTCAGTCGGTGAAACACAGCGCAAGCACTATTTCACACCGGTTTTCTGTGAGGCCGTGGTATCACTCCCACTCGATTCCCACTCGAGACAAATAACTGTGTGATGAACACGATAATGTGTTCTGTGCCTGTTGTAATTTATCTACAATATGTATGTATATATTTATCTAGCTGACTCGTGCCCACTTCGTTGGGCGGTAAACATTTTTTTCTCCGACTTGCTTTGCAAATCCGGCTACCATGAAAAAGTCTTTCCACTTTTTGGGTTATTTATTATATATCCTATGTCACTCACAAAGAACGTAGCCTTCTATTGGTAAAGAATTTTCAAAACGGTTCAGTAGATCCAGAGATTACCCCCTTATAAGTCACAAACTCACAAACGCACAAACTTAACCTAATGGTATACAGATAGAAGATGAAGTGAGTACTACCAGCATGCACTATTGTATTCGAAATCGATTAAGTCGCAACCTTGCACAAGATTAAGAAAAGATTATGCTAAGTCGCTATGTAAGTCGTGCACTAAGGCGATATATCCACACGTTGTATAAAGGAGCTGTCAGCCTTGGTTGTTACGTAAGAGATTTGAGTAGGTATGAATTTGAGGCTGTTCAATTAGGCGTAACATATCTTAGAAGAATTTTTCATGAGAAGAAACTACCTAGCCGGATGTAGTTATTTTTATTAGTAGTAGTTATTAATATATTTATGTAGCTAGAAATATGGATATGTAAAGAACAGCGTTGATTTAATCGATGTGTTAGTGTATAAGTACCGCCCATTGTACCACTGTTTTATTCGTGTATATTCGACATTGTATATTTAAAACTATGGTGTGCAATAAAGAGTACCTATCTATCTATCTATCTATCTATAAGTATTTTACTACAAACTTATAAGAAGGCTACTTGTTTTAACACGGAAAATGTGTATATTAAAGCGAGTGAAGGCACATTTTGCGTTACTTACTTACATAACTTTAAAGCACTAAGATTTCTTACGTTTACCATAAAAAAATATTTTCACGTAACTCAAAGATGTTTTATGTAACCCTATTAGCTTCCCTCTGGTGTTGCGGGTGTCAATGGGCGGCGGTAATCGCTTACCATCAGGCGATACATCTGCTCGTTTGCCCCCGCTATCTCATAAAAAAAAAAACGCTCTAATAGTCCACTGCTAAGCATAGCACCTTATAAAGGAGGTTTTACCCAGTAAACAGCTATTTATTATTGACTATTATTATTAACTACTAGCTTTTACACGCGGCTTCGCTCACGCAGACTTTTATCCCCTGATTTACCCCTTAGGGGTGGAATTTCAAAAATTCCTTTCTTAGTGCTCACTTACGTTACATAAAGAACCTACATGCAAAATTTCAGGATTCTAGCTTCAGCGGTTTGGGCTGTGCGTTGATCTCTGGGTATGTCAGTCAGTCAGTCACCTTCCTCTTTTATATATATAGATTTATGGGTATACGAGATTAAGTTATGGTATATTATGTGTTCCAGACGAACCCGACCGCACGCCCCAACCGATAATGTGGTCGTCAGTGGCGCGACGACGCACGGACCTGGTGCCGACGGTGCCGGCCCCTCGCGCGCCAGGTAGAGCTTACTCCATGACTCGCCTGGACCGACTGCCGCCGCAGCGCCCGCTGCACTCGGCCTCTCCCTCCATGCATCACCTCAACAGGGCCCGTAAGACCTCTGGCGAACAGCTTTCCGTGCTAGCTTGGGTTGTTTGGGTCCGCTTCGCTTGGGTTTTGTGCTAGGGTTCGATGTTGATACAATCAATTGATAGAGACGTTACACGTTTTCTGAGTAAGATCAAAGGATATTAGTTTCATGTTTATGAACTTATACCCTCTATCGAAATCTAGCATAATTGCAAAGGTTAAATGAAGTCTGGCTCCACCTGGCTCCTCAGTCCCCGAGATGCGAAGGGATTTTCCACCTCGTCAACAAAAAAAAGGGTTATTGCAAAGGTTAAATGAGGTCTCCAGATCTTATTGGGATGAATGTTTTGGATAGGTATATGATAGACTAGTTGTTACCTGCGGCTCCGCCCGCGTATATGTCGGTTATCGCATTAAATAGTAGCCTATGTGTTATTCTGATGTATAAGCTATATTACTGTAAAGTTTCATCCAAATCCATTCAGTAGTTTTTGCGTGAAAGAGTAACAAACATCCATCCATCCATACTTACAAAATTTCACATTTATAATATGAGTAGGATAGGGTACCTTACACATTATATTTATGAAAGAAAATTTCAATACAGTCTGTTAATCATCAGATTCGGTCGTAGTTGGTAAATTGTGCTGGCTGCATAACGCTTGGAAGCAAAAACGTATAAGGTTTTGGCAGGTTTTTAAAGTAAGCTTAAATAAAAAAATATAATTTGAACAATGAGCTTAGTGTGCTAGAACAGATTGAAGAGTGTGCTTAAAATGAGTGATAATTAAGCTTTATATCCTAGGTTTTAAGGTGCAAGTTATCAATGCTTCATATTATAGTTTATATTAAAGAATTAGTTTGTTGATTTGAGTGAGTTTTTGGGTGAGTTAGTTTGTAGTTTAATAATATATTTTTGGTCGCTGATATAAGAAACTTAGTTTTGTCTAGTTATTTCAGTATCTAATTCTTCAATAGGACTTCGTTTCCATGCTTTGATCTTTACATAGCTTTAGGTTCCTTATCTGAAATTAAATCAGTCTTCTTATATATATCTCAGTTTAGGAGCTATTAAGAAAAATCTATTTTTGTGCTTAATCTCAACAACAATTGAGCTTAGTTTGTCACTAATATTAATTTTGTGCTTAAAGCACTTTCAACTGCTGCGGAGCAACGCTTGGACGCTGTGTTTTGGTGCCATTTTAATCATATTTGTGCTTAAGTTGTCACTAATTTATATTTGTTATAAATTGAAGACTTTCACATATTGAATAATTCATTTAAAACGTATGTTTTATGAATTTGAAAGAATATCATTTGTTTGTTGTTTATATTTGTTCGTATTTCATGTTCTCTGTAGTGTCCGTTCGTGTCATGGGAAAGTTGTTATATGTTCCTAATCACAATATCGTTCATTTTAAAATTAGCAAACGTGATTTAAAAACGATTACTATTATTGTACTAAAAAATGTAATGGTATAATTTCATAATTTGTTGTCAAAATTATAAAGCATTCTATTATCGAATTAAGTATAAAATCATGTCCTATACAGATCTAAAAAGAGATACCTGTACCGAAAAAAGCAATTTCAAAAATGGTTTTTTTTTGTCGCCAGTTGTAGAATGTCCGAATATTGTCCAACCGATATTATATCTAACAATTAAATAAATGTGAGTACATAAATGTAGTCCATTCGCTTAGATACGGTCACTTTGATTGCGTCGCCGTCCCACGTGCGGCTTTTTATCAAGGGGACGCTGCCACAAAATCAAAGAACCCGCCGGCCGCGTTCACCCACAAGTAAGTATGATTTGTCAGTTGACGCCGTTGTATGAATTAATTTACAGTGCAACCTCGATATAACGATACTGAAGGGAATCAGAAAATAATTCGAAATTGTTAAAATAAGGTTCGTAACAGATGTAAGGTTGGTCTACGATTCATTATAATAAGGTTAAAAAAAAAAAAACAAAAGCGAACGATTTCCAGTAAAAAATGAAATCATATTTTCATGATAATACTGATAGTACTGACCGTGGGAGAGCCACGCTTCGGCATGAATGGGCCGGCTCGACCGGAGTGATACCACGGCCTCACAGAAAACCGGTGTGAAATAGTGCTTGCGCTATGTTTCACCGAGTGAGTGAGGATACCGGAGGCCCATACCCCAACCCCTCCCCCTATCTCCCCCCCCCATCCCCTAAAGGCCGGTAACGCACTTGTGACGCCTCTGGTGTTGCGGGTGTCCATGGGCGGCGGTAATCGCTTACCACCAGGCGATACGTCTGCTCGTTTGCCGGTCTATTCCATTAAAAAAAAAAAAAAAAAAGTTTAAACAGTTTTCTGTTACAAAATAATCGAAATATGTAATACTTATTCGCATAAACATTAAAAATTTGGCTTACGAAAAATATAACAAGTTTAAACTTGTCGATACATGAATTTATTATGAAATTGAATGTAGATAACTGACAGGATTCGTTGTCTGGTCCGATTTGAAAAATTCTTTCAGTGTTAGATGGCCCATTTATCGCGGAAGGCTATAGGCTAGCTAAATATCATCACGCTCAAACTAATAGTTAATGTTATAAAAACGGGGTAAAATTATTACGCTGCGGCTACGGGAGACGCAAACGAGGTTGCGTGGGTCAGCTAGTTCGATATAAAAAGGTTTTGAACAAATGTATTCGTAATGTAAAGTTTTTTTTTTGCATTAGCTCTTACGGGCAGTTCTAAGGAGTTTCGAAAAATTCGAGTGTCGTTACATTAAGGCTACACTGTATTCTTATTTCACAACAATGACCACAATTGCGTGCGGGACACTATCTAAACGAATGGACTATATTTACCATTCTAATCCTTGTTTTTAATCCAATTATCGCTTGACTTGTATATTACTGTGTCTACCTTCATCTCAATATAATTTTAATGGTTGGAAGTTTAATTACTTAATTAATAATCACAAGGGTTGACACTGAAATCATTGTAAATAATCACTATCTACTTCTTGGTTCTTTTTCTCGTTGTGGGTCGCTTGGTTTCTATTTTCATTGTCTATGTCGCTAAGGTTTCCTCTACACTGCAACTAAACAGGTATTTATTACTATGTATTATCTCTGGTCATCCAATATTAAGTGGTGTTCGGGTGATTTCTTCAATCAAGGTAAGAGTTACTAATAAGCTTTAAGCTTACTAATTCTACGTGTAGAAGTACCTTTTTGATTTTGTTAGTGTGATACTAGACCTTACTGTTCCTAAATCACCTACTTTACCACGGTTGATCACGAGTGTTTTTGAAGTGAATACTTCTGTAGTCGCGTTGAGCACTTTTTGGGTGAACAAAAATCATGGGACTCGCGTCATTGTCACCGAACGCTTCCCATGAGCTATATTTTTACTTCTTTTTATAGCGAATATTTTTTTATGGAATAGGCGGGCAAACCAGCAGACGTATCGCCTGATGATAAGCAATTACTGCTGCCCGTGCACACCAGAGTTGCCGGCCTTTGTGGGGATGGGGGAGAGGGGGTTGGTATATGGGCCTACAGTATCCTCACTCACTCGGTGAAACACAGCGCAAGCACTATTTCACACCGGATTTCTGTGAGGCCGTGGTATCACTCCGGTCGAGCCGGCCCATTCATGCCGAAGCGTGGCTCTCCCACGGTATTTAAAGATCAAAGAGATTTATTTTAGGTGAGCCTCAACCAATGTTTGTTTATAGTTTTGAGATTTCACTTCTGTCGGCAGTCCTCATGACTGCTTTGTGATTTTGTCTTTCTCTGCTAAGGTTCTTTTGAATATCTTAAATCTAATGAGGAAATATATCCTTATTACATCCATCATGGATCTAATCTAGTCTTCTGAGAATTAATCCAGAATATACCAAGAGTTTGAACCGGTGAACTCTTTGATTAGCCAAGGAAAGTGGTAGTAATATTTCATGAAATAAATTGAGGGTACATCGAAATAATGAATCAAAAAGGTACATCTACACTGAAGCACTTCCCTTTCATGACGCACTCTACGACCATTTTATTATTTTTGTTGATCTACCCTCTATTTTATTTAACAACTCACCTAACAACACACTGTACACAATACATTAAAAAAAATATATACCGGGGTTTTATTATATTTCAAAGATTTTAAAAAACAAATCCCATGTAGAAACGTTCATGTAATAAAAGCAAACAGTTGCAATACAAAATCACTAGGTATGACTGTAAAGACTAAATATTATATATTACTACATTATTTTATTATATACATTTCGGCTTCTGAAAAAATAAAAGTAAATTATAACACATTTCCATATTCCCTATTCTTCCTTCTGTTAACTAATATTTTCATCTACACACTAACATTTGAACAAAGATGATTCTTATTAGCTGCTATTATGACGTAGTACAACAGCTTGTATAAACGCAGCAATGTAAACTAACACACAAGTACTATGCACTGATTTTCAATCAATCTTCAATGTACATACATCACACTTTTTCTCGATGCCATCGCACCGCACACATTCCATCGCTGTGTTAACACCACCGCTGCTACCGTCTGTCTGTACATAGCGATCGATGTATACAGAAACGCGATCTGGTGACACTACGCCGGGATCGCGGCCGGGGAGCGCTCTGTCCAATGCTACGGGAGTTATTCGAAGGCCAACTTCAGCTCCGCGGAAGCCGAGACCTGCCTCTATCGCCGGTACTGGAGTTAATACACCTAGAGGTATACCTTATTCCCATAATGTTAAGGTTGAACTTTAACACTACTCTTATTCTAGTTTTGAAAATGTTTCCATAATAGTTCAATTTTATTATAATCTGTGATGCAGTACATTTAAGGTTTATTTTTAACTAAATAGATATTCTCATATTAATTACTTATTTTATTCTAAGTAACTGTTATCGATGTTGTATGATGTGTGTATGTTGTTATTCTATTTCCATGTCTGAATAAACGAAGGTTCGATTTTCAAATTAACCGAAGTTGGCAATAAAGGTTAGACTATTGTGAACTTTACCATCTTGTTTTAGAGTTTATTTTGGTTTTTAACATACGACTAACAAATTGTGATTAATTTTTTGTGTTTATAAAATGAATGAAATGCTTGCTACATTTATATTTATGTTGCTGCGTTTTTTGTATCTAATATATCGATGTTGTGACTAAACTTAATATTTTTATTTAACTAAATTATGACTACAATCAATACGTCTAGTCTACTCGTTTGCCCCCTATCTCATAAAAAAAAAGAAACTGAGTTAAATAGCGTTTCTTTTTTTTCTTTTTTTTCAAATTTCAAGATTTATGATGTAGCAATATTTTTCTAAGCTTCATAATATAAAGTGAATATTTATAGATTTACATTTTGATGGTAAATTTTTCGTTTATTAATAATTTCTCTAAAAAATTGTGATATTTCATCCCGTTTATTGTGATTCCCTTACTTAATTTTTTACTAAAAAAATTTGCAAAAAAAACGACTCCAAGAACTGGACCAAATTAAAATAGGACCACACGGGAAGCACTAGCTTTCAAATAAAAAATAATCAACAAAATCGGTTCACCCAGTCGAAAGTTCAGACGTAACAAACATAAAACAAAATACAGTCGAATTGAGAACCTCTTCTTTTTTTGTTTTTTGAAGTCGGTTAAAAAACTTGTGATCCTTTTCTTCGCTTTAGGTTTCTACAATGAAGTTGTTGTGTTGTGTGTAGGCGGAGGCGACACACTGGCGCAGAGTTGCGCGAGCACGCCGAGCGTGTCGCGCGACAGCACGCAGGTCATGGGCGGCGGGGACGTGCCGCGCCGCGCCAACACCACCCCGCGCCGCCCCCGCCCCAACTCGCTACACGCACACTCCAAGTCCGGTGAGTGTATAGTCCATTCGCTTAGATACGCTCGCTTTGATCGCGCCGCCGTCCTACGTGCGGCTTTTTGTCAAACGAAAATCAAAGGAGCCTCCGGCGTACACCCACAAGTAAAATATTATTTGTGTAAATTGAAAATGTTTGGCTAGGAAGATGAGATGTTTTTATTTTTCATGTAATTTGTCTTTACTACCTAGGCAAGCACCTAACTTGTATAAATTATTATATTTGTATTTCACAACAATAACCACAATGGCGTGCGGGTGTACCGATACTATCTAAAGGAAATTATGTTACCGCCCTCTTTCCGTAGCCCGTGATGCGCTCGCGTTCAATCATAACTCTAGCGCCCTTTAGTAAGTGTAGCGAGCTTCAGTAAGCGCGCACATTCATTAACAGTGCCACACCCTGCACTGTAGGTAAAGACGACCTTGCCCAGGACACACGCCACAAAGTAGCTGACGCACGCCGAGCATGGCAACACCACACGGCTCATGCAGTTGAGAAATAAAGACAATGAAAATATTAATCAAACTATTTTCTCTTTCAGCAACGCCGACAGTACCGGGCGAAGGCAAGCCGCCATTACACAGAAAGCCAAAGCCATCCAAAGAACACGATAAGGTAAGCAAGTTTTTTTTGAGACTACTATAAACTAAGATTTTTAAGGCCTGTGTCAAGTTATTAGATTCACTATGTATAACAGTTTTTATTTTATAAGTTCACTAGCTGTTGCCCGCTGCTCAGCCCGCGTTTATATCGGTTTTCGCGTCAAATAGTAGCCTATGTGTTATTCTCCTGTATAAGATATTTTACTGTAAAGTTTCACCCAAATCCGTTCAGTAGTTTTTCCGTGAAAGAGTAACACACATACACACTCACAAACTTGCACTTTTATAATATTAGTGTGATAGTTTTACGGAGACTTCCAGTCAACCCATCAACCTGGTTTTGGGGGACAAATATTGTAATACTATTTGTTTTCTCTGTATAATAAA
The DNA here is from genome assembly GCA_949125395.1 of Diaphora mendica. Classification (NCBI taxonomy): domain Eukaryota; kingdom Metazoa; phylum Arthropoda; class Insecta; order Lepidoptera; family Erebidae; genus Diaphora; species Diaphora mendica. The sequence continues at coordinate 2,895,488 of OX421331.1, read as the reverse complement.
TAAATAATTTTATAATACGCAGGCAGGGCGCGGTAAGTCCCACTCGGCGTCCCCGGGCCGTGCGCTGTCTCCCTCACCCGCACACAAGGAGCACAGCGCTGAGAAGGACGTCGCTAAGGTATGTGGAACACATTCATTCCTCAACTAGGTTCATAAGGACTTAGGAACGTATTCAGCCGTGCCGTGCCCGGAGCGTGCCGTGCCTGAAACGTGCCATGCCCGGAACATGTTGTGCCCGAAACGTGCCGTGCCCGGAACGTGCCGTGTACGCGGGTCGGACAGGGCACAAATTTGTAAGGTCGCATATATTTTCTACGAAGTAGTTTATATTATACAGTGAATGATCCGTGTCCCGTCCGGACTTGTCTAGGAACATACGACGCCAGCTCGGCCCAATTCGAAGACGCACATAGTATGATGACTATATTTTGCATTATTGTTCTTTATTGATACAATGTATCATTATTAAAATAAATTATTAATAGATTTATTAAAAGAAGTTAGAAGTTGGAAAAATAAATTTAAAAAAAAACATACTTCCAGAAGGTTATGTTCGAGTATCGGTCGATGAGGATATCGGTAACGTGTTTGATATTTTTGTAACTGCATAATTTTTCACTCGTCATCTACATTTGTTGATTGTACTAGACAGTACGTAAGTAGGTACATGATACTTTATATCCCAGACGCCGTCGGGTGTGGAGGGGGGCGGTGTGACGTCATTGGCGGGGGTGGGGGTAGGCGGAGGGGTGGTGGACGCGGTGGAGGTGACGCAGAAGCTGGAGGCGCTACAGATACACAACGGGGACGCACACGTTAATCATAAGGTGAGACAACTGCTACGTTTCTACATTCTTTTTATTTTCATAATTTTCATAAATTAATGGTTTTACTATTTTTCTCGCAATTTTTAATTTTTTTCTCTCAATAGTAACCTTCATTGTGCCTTAGCGATAATATTAACCGCATTGGTCGTGCGGTTCTCGACTTTTGCGATTAGCAACATATTTGGCGATTCACTTTAATTTACATACATAGATAGATAATGTTTTGTGTCCATTATGTAGGGTTGGCCAACCCATGGTGTTTTATTTTGTCCCATCCCTTAAATTTACTCTATTTATAATGTAATCGTTATGAAATAAAATTGTTTTTATTGTTATAGGCGAACGACATCAAAGAAACTGTAGAAGATAAACAGGAATCGAAAATCGAGCATGTAACACAGGTAACGAAGCAAGAGGAGACAGTCAGCCGGGAGAAGGTTGAACAAAAAGTAGAAAAGATTGAAAAGAAAGAGGAGAAGAGAGAAGAAAGGGAGGAGAAGAAAGAATCCTCCATTGAGAAGACTGAAGAAAATGAGATGACTGGTGAGTAAATTTTTTCAAAGTAATTGGTTACAGGTATGTTTTGGTTCAAGAGAGAGATTTATTTCCAAAAACAATTTATTAAACACGAAATAACAAAAATCAAACAGCCATTATTTTGAAACCACAAAATTAGGCAGAAATACAATAAATATTACATCATTTCAACCACCTCAGCTTTCGAGATCCAATGAACAAAATGCCCCGACACTAAACTGATCACTCCATTTATAGACTTGCGTCGTGTAGTCGTTGCAAGTTGCAATAATTCTGAGAATTTTGGCTTGTATAGCAATGTTTTGGTTCAAATAGCAAATAAGTGAAGAGAAACTACCTGTACCTGGTATATACAAACTGATACAAGTATTAACCTGACGAGGTTGGTTTGACGACATTGAGGTGGAGGTTATCCTAAGAACATTAGACTCTATTCCTTAGTAAATTGACTTACGGCGACTTGGATTAATATTAGTGAATTTTCTAAAATCTTTAAAAAGTTGTGGAAGCGTACGAGAGAAGAGAAATACTCTCTCTCTCTCTCTCTCTCTCTCTCTCTCTCTCTCTCTCTCCCCGCAGAGAACTCGTGTTTCAATTTGGCCTAGGAGTGCAGATAGGGCTGGTTACTGTGTGCTGAGTACATGCTTTGTTTAGTTTGAGATTAGACTGCCGTGTGTAAGATGCATTAAGTTATTATTATGTATGTAGCCTCGATGTCCCGTCGCATCACGACGGAGGAGCAGGCCAAGGCGGCGCTGGCGGAGAGGAGGAGGCGCGCGCGAGAGGAACTCGAGCGACAGGCCGAGCTCGAGCGACAGAGGTATGTCAACTGGAGGAAATGTACTACAGCGCCATTTAGTTATCATTACTACACATTAACTGCCCTTTTAAATTCATTATCATCATCAACAACCTTTATTCACTGCTGGACATATGCTTTACCTTGTAAGCAATGGCTCATATGATTAGAATTATTATATTTCAACTCCTCTAGTTCTCGGTACAACACCTAGGCGTAATTTCGTTGTGTAACGTAAGTGTAACTTTTCCTTGGAGTTCACAGGATCAATGCTTATGTTGATCCGGGTGTACAACTTGCAGTTAAAATATTAAATAAAATGTTTATAGACTTCAACGTGAAGCGGAAGAGGAAGCCGAAAGGCAACGACAAGAAGAAGAAAGACAAAGGCGTGAAGAGGAGGAAGCCAGAGAACTTGCACAGCTGCAGAGGAAAATGGAGGAGGAGAAACTTAGGAAAGCTATTGAGGTAATTATCTAATGAACTGCTTTTGTGAAATATAAATTAATTTAGTGTGAGTTTCGACGACGATTCATGAAATGTTGTTCGAAATTAAAATATCTATATTTGGTTATTGTGTTATTCAAGATTAATTAGAGACATCCAGTTCGAAGGACCTGATGTAGGGTTGATTTTATATGATGACGATAAGTAACGATGATCGTAATTAAGTTAAATGAGTAGATATTTATACGATGCTAAGGTTGTCATATTATGAAAAATATTTAATTGTTAGTATACACTTTATATATAGATTATATAAAATTAAATGCTGGTAGAATGATTGCGATACTAAAGCGTTATTGTAACGTTCCAATACGAGTCAACGTACAGCGCTGTTCGCAGAATTTCCTGTATTGTTTTTTTTTTTACTGTACTTATATTAAAAATACTTTTCATTTAACAATATTATCGTGGTGTTACATGAATTTAGTACAATTGATACAGTTTTCCGAAGCCAGAAGTCATATTGATCATTATGTATTTATGTAATGTATGATTTACACAGGCGCAACAGCAGCTGGAGCGAGAGGAAGCGGAGCGCAAGGTGCGAGAGGAGGCGGAGCGCCAGGCTCGCGCCAGAGAGGACGAGGAGAAGCGTCGCGCTGCTGAGGAGGCGGAGCGCTTGCGGCGCGAGGAGGCGGAGCGCGAGGAGAAGGAGCGCCTCGTGCGCAAGCAGCGCGTCGAGGCCATCATGGCACGCACCAGGCTGCGGAAGGTACGCAACACAACTATACACCGCACCAGGCCCGGACCGTGCCGTGCTCGGACCGTGCCGTGCTCGGACCGTGCCGTGTACGCGGCCCGGTCTGGGCACGAAGTTGATACATATGCTTTGTATTAAAGACCACAGCGCTGAGATGGATGTCATTCAAGTACGCTGGATACTAAAATTATAAGGGTTTAGGGAAGAATGAAGTCGAAAAGACGTGCATTGTATTCAGTATATTTTACAGTTATTGGTCAATTAACATTTTTGATGCATACAATATTAGAGTTAATGATCAGATGGTAAATAATATATCATATGTTATTATACACTGTCCATTCGTTTATTTTCTTTTTGACAGTTCAAGAATATTCGAAATTAGTGATACCCTCACGCATTACCGATTCGATTTGATATGATAAGCAATTTTATTTATGAAGAAATTTTAAATCGATTTAATTAAATATTTTTAGTTTAAATATTAATTATTCCTTTATCAGTTTTTTATATTATGTAAGAAATAAACAAAAATATAAACAATAAATCAGTAAATTTGTTCTTAATAGATATTATAACAGAGTTATTGTTCTTTACTCTTGGTTTGATCCTAAATTCCAAGATTTCGACTTAATTCCTTGCAAATAATTAATCTTGGTATCATATATACTAATTTTATTTCCTTTTTTTATTAAATTTACAAAAAAAATATTTACATGAAGTCAAATTATTTTTATTATTATATGATCGATTTATCGTATATCAAAAACTGTTTTATAGTCTTTGGTTGTTTGTTTGTTTGCACAGGGCACTTCACTAAAGTACCGTCACCGTCAAAAAACTACGACATAACTGTAGTACATTATTCCGAAAAACTAATAGAAACGGTAATTTATAGACGTGAACTGTCAAAAAGAAAATAAAGGAATGGACACAGTATCATTGATCACTCAAAATGATAACAATATTTACTGTAATTTTTTTAATAAATCGATATTATATATTGTAGACGCACAATTTAATACAATTTAAGTAAAACAAAATACGTATTTTTTTTGTTGAATTGCATTCAGTCTATGGAAGTTAGAGAAGAAGAAAAAAAGGTATTTTATTAAATTATTTTTGTGTGATTATTTTGATTTAATTTTAATATCATACTGCTCATCAAATCCACTTTTGTGCACAATAGATTCGATTATATATTTTAGATCACAACAATTAGTTTTGGTACCATACCAACCTGATAGATAGTAGAACCAACGGGGTGAGACTACCCTCGCAGAGAAGACCAATCTAAAATGACATCATTCGTGTTGTCGTGTTTAGTTGTGAGTGCGAGACCGGAGGCCCAATGATGCGGAAGTATCTCAACATCCATTTTTGAAAGTGTCTTAATTATATTCTTTACTGCTATTAAACCACTGAAAACAAAAAATCATTTTTTTGATTCAATCGACAAGTCCATAAAAGGGCATTTAAATTTTACATTTTCAAATTTCGCGCGTAATTTGTTAAAAGCGCTGGACGCAGTGGACACCATATTGCTCTGTGGTAATGACGTCAGTTCGCTTTGTAAACAGAAACAAATGCGCTGACAATATAAAGCATACGCTGATCAGTTGAAAGTTAACACTTTAGTTTACACAGCGGTTTGACGTAATAACATGGCAGCTACTATTTCATGGTGTTAAAGAACAGATAAAAAAACTGAAAACTTTGAAATAAATTTGATTTTTTTTTAAATATTTTATGAATTAAAATTAACATTCTCCGATTGCTTTTTGCCTAAGCTAGCTAAGGTATCTCAATAATATATTTTTAGATTTTATCTCGTTGCTGACCCACTCAACGTCGTTTATGTTTCCTACTGCCCGTAGCGTAAAAATTTTCCCCCGTTTTTGTAACATTCTTCATTGGTGCTCCGCTCCTATTGGTCTTAGCCTGATGATATATGGCCTTCCTCGTTAAATGTACTATCCAACACTGAAAGAATTTTACAAATCGGACCAGCGGTTCCTGAGATTAGCGCGTTCAAACAAACAAACAAATAAAAAAAGAAACTCTTCAGCTTTATATAATAAGTATAGATACAGTAAAATACCCTATTGGCCGTCATGATGTGGGTTACCATGCTGCATTGTAACACTGTCTGCCATCGCACTAGTCTTTGAGTCTGCTCATGCTTTCCATCAGGCAGAGTAGAGTAGTATCGCTTCGGTAGGCTCATATGAAAGTACGTAACTGTTATGTCAGCAGGCAGAAGAAGACAAGTCGAAGCCAGCCCCAGCAGAGCCCGCGCCAGCCCCGCAGGAGCCAGCCCCGCAGGAGCCAGCCCCGCAGGAGCCAGCCCCGCAGGAGCCAGCCCCGCAGGAGCCAGCCCGCGCTCAGCCCGCACCCGACAACGGGAACGTGCCGCCCAGCGCTGACCTGCTGGGACTCAACCTTGAACAGGTCACACTTGTTTTTTTTATGGAATAGGCGGGCAAACGGGCCCATGGACACCCGCAACACCAGAGGCGTCACAAGTGCGTTGCCGGCCTTTGGGGGGAAGATAGGGGGAGGGGGGTTGAGGTACGGGCCTCCGGTATCCTCACTCACTCGGTGAAAAACAGCGCAAGCACTATTTCACACCGGTTTTCTGTGAGGCCGTATCACTCCGGTCGAGCCGACCCATTCATGCCGAAGCGTGGCTCTCCCACGGTAAAACACTTGTTTTATGATCATCATATGATGGTTATCGTATTAAAGAATAGTCTATGTCCTTCTTCAAGAATGAACATATTTTCATGCCTGCAATTTAAAGAAAATGACGACTCGTCGCCACACAGCGTTACGTGTTAGTCACTCATAGCGTGGCGATACGTCGCCATTCCAACAATCAATATAATAATAATAATGTTTACATTCTAAAATGAAACTCACTTGTACCTAATCCAGTATTTTAATTACATTTACACCTGACCAGTTGCGCCTTATGGCATCCTCAAAGGTTACATTAAATAGGTTTATTAATAAAAAGGTTTTAATTAAATAATAATGTTTATTTCTATTAAATGTGCAACTTTACATATTGTCAAACTACAATGGACATAAAGAAATATACATAAAAATAAAACTGAATACTAACCCTCCACTTTAGATGTTTTACATTAAAATATATATTTAACAGGCTGAAGAGTCGAAGGCAGTAGAAGTGACGAGCACAGAGAGAGTGGAGGAGGAGAGTTCGGTGAGTCCCGCAGAGCACAGCGCGACCAACAACGGGAACGTCACTGCCGACCTCCTGGGACTGTCCCACACACAGGATGTGAGTACACGTGACCATCTTGACCTGAGTAATTCTTTGTGTCTTTTAACCCAATGAGTACGACTACCGGACTGCAATCCCCTCTTACCTTTGATTTCACAGGATTAAGTCGAAAAGCTCTTCTTTTCTCGACTTTAGAGGCTGAACTCGAAAATGAGACAAAAGACTTGTGACTTTCTTTTGTTTATGGGCGGCTGTAATTATTGACTATCAAGCGACATATTTGCTTAAGAGAAACATGAATTAATCTCTATACCAACCTTTCTGGCCACAGTGGGGCCTTCCTCCAACAGTTTCATAATAAATAAATATTTCATAAATATTTCAGACATCTAACACACAACGCCATCTAGTCCCAAGCTAAGCAGAGCTTGTGTTATGGGTACTAGACAACTGATACAAATACATATATACTTGTTTTTTTTTGTAAATACATACATATTATACATAGAAAACACCCAAACTCCGAAACAAATATTTGTAGATCATACAAACATTTGGTCCGACCCGGGAATCGAACCCAAGACATCATGATCAGCAGTCGCACACGCCAACCGCGAGACCAACGAGGCAGTGAATTGTTAACACCGTTTGAGATGCTGAGGACCCGTCTGTACATTTGCTTTCTTATTTCATAGAAATTGTATTGTGTTTACATAATCACCAGCCATTAATAGCCCTTTGCTGGAAATAAGTCTATAGAAAAGGAGTTTTGGTTTACTACAGTGCATATATATTAAGCTCCAACATATGAAAGTTTCTGTCAAAGAGACTGTTCTCCTGTGTTCCTAATTTTTTTTTTCATTTATTTCAAATTAGCAGTACAAACTTACAGTACATTACCAAAACGTTTGCATGATTTACATAATACATTTTATTACATAATACACAATTATATAATACAGAATAAGCAACAATGTCAATGCGTAAATTACAAATTAATTCTTACAATTTCATGTCCCTAGCAATGTCAAACTTTATACACATTTATACAGTCTTAAAAGTATCTTATTACAAGCAGATTTTGTTTGTTTATATAATTTTTTGTCGTATTTCCCCAGACTGGGGACAATATCGCAGAGCAGACGACGGCCACGAAGCTAGCCAACGACAACGCGCCCTCCGCCAACAACGGCAACTCGCAGCTCTCCAGCGTCGGACACATCTCCGCCGACTTCCTGCAGACCGAGCGCTTGTCCAACGAGAACCAAACCAAAATGTCCGAAGTACCCAAGCTTCTCGACGACGACTTCACCACGCACAACGGTCACTCCACGACCCTCAATCACCCTTTGACGTTGCAAAACGCTATCTAAGTATATCTAGATAAGGTCGGTTATTGAATGCGGTCGGTTTTCACGACGTATATATTGGCTGGTGAGGTTGTGAAGCACGCTATATTTATGAAGTAATTTATATTGACTACGGTTTTGTTTAACCGCCGTGATACCGCAAATATATTATTGTAACGATTTATTTAAACGATGGTGGTCGGAGGGATGAACTAGTCTCGTTTCAAGTGAAGGGTCACTTTTGCTCGCTCTATTGTTGACTAAGGATAATGCAACATCTTACTTAACCATAGGTTGTTAAGGTGCTGATTTGAAATACAGTTTTATTAAGGCCAAGTGATAGTTCAGAATATGAACGTTTTAAAAATTAGGTTGTCGCCAATCCGTATATTTTTAATGTTTGTTACACACACACAGAAAAACAAATGTGGACAAGCAAATTGACTCAAAAACTTGTTCATCAAATTCCATACTAAAAGCTAGTCTTATAAGTCCGACTTATTTTCGTATAAAGCAAAATCTATCACAAGCGAAATCGCAGAACAAAGAAATTCTAAGATTGAATATCAACTTATTAGATCAGCTGTTCAGTTTTTTTTTATATTAATTATTTAAATAATTACTTAAACCGTATACAAGTAATCGCATAACGTATATTAACTATTACTTGGCTATAATAAAGGATATCATATATAATGATAAAGCATGTGATGCCCTTAAGTTTTAGGTGCTAATGTTAATAGATAGACTAACAAATTGAACTAGACATGGAATATAATACTTTAAAATACCAGTAACAAGAATTCATTGATATTTGTAACATTACCTTATATTATTCTTTTAAATAACAGTTCAACTGTCTCCAGTGAGATTCAAACTCAATTTGAGTTCATAAGTTTTGTAAGAACGTCTAACGTGTAGAAGGATCAACATAATTTGATACTTTCCAGTCTAGGGGCAGGGTAACACACATCTTGATACTTACGCGTAGTTAGAAATGAAATGCTAAGCCAATATGTATTCGTGAAAACAGGATTGGTGTCCATTATTCTATATATCTAACTGGTACAATTGCAAGTATCTACATTTCAATGTTATAGTTTGTTATAGTTTTGAATAGTTTGATTAGAGATTAAGGTTTCACATCAATGACACTGATTTTATAATTACGACATACAAAATAAAGATCTCAAATGGGCTATAGTTAAGAAAAAAATATATTTGGGTGATCTAAACACTGGTAATATAGATAATGATGAAATTTCTAACGATTCTATAAAACAATAGTAATATATTAATTCTACAAGCACTTTAAAAAATGCATAATAACTTAATATTAACAATACATTTGAGAATTATAATTTATATCTATCATAGTATTCAAAACTGCACATACTGTAAATAAATATGAAAATGGACATAATAATTAATATTAAATGAAACTTAAAGATTCCATTTAAAGAGGCGGAATGTAAAGAGCTAAATTATTTAAATTCTATAATAAAATTAATGCATTTATCTTAATTATTGCAATGGAAAATGGTTATGTACTGATGATATACCAATTTGGTTTGAATGGAGAAGTTTTGGGGAACTAATGAAAGCGAAGATTTATTTTTAGATTATATTAATTTCCTTTAAGTTGAATAAAATACTGAATTATAATAAAATAAGCTTTTTTTTTGGACAAAAAATAGGTCTATTCCTTCAATGTAGGTATAATTTTATTTAACATACTAAAATGTTTTATCAAACTCATCCATATAGAATTTGTCAAACAATTCCCGTATTCGCGGGGTGTAGTACTGTCTCTGAATGTAAGAAAACCCAATCAGAAGCTTTTTTTATGAGATAGTGGGCAAACGAGCAGACAGATTGCCTGATGGTAAGCTATTATCGCCGCCCATGAACACTCGCTACACCAGAGACGTCACAATGATGATTAAGTATTTACATCAATGGTATATATTCTTCGCTTTCATTAATGTCTGAATATTAAGGATTAGTCGCTGTTAGTATCTTCTATTAGTTCTAACACCTTAATAACATAAATATTGTACCATTTCAATAGAAGTGCTAAGGGAATAAATGTGAATATTATTTATTCAATAATGAACTTTGTAACGATGTGCGCAGTAATACTATTACAATGGCAAAAAAGCTACTAATTATTTGTGCTAGAAGGATTGTAAAATAAATTGAATGTTATTGATGTCAACTTAGTAAATATAGCGGCATTAGAAATAAATATGATCTTATGCAGTTAAAAGTTCGTTTAAGGTTAAAGAACAATAACTTTGTATTATTTAAAAGCATAGGAGAGTGTAGATCATACTGAGAAGTGCTGAAATGTCATTCTTTTCTATGACAGATTTACATAAAAACGTCAAATTTGAGTAACATTTGAGTATTTTCTTATAAGGTGTGTAAACAACCTAAATATCTCCTCTCCTTGTTCTATAGACAATCTCTATGAAGATAACTATTGATAATGTACACAAGGGGCCGTCCATTATTCACGTGATGTTTTTTAAGCACTTTTCAATCACGTGTATTTTTAGCAAATTTTTAGAATATCTAATTTTATCCTGAAATTAAGAACCGTGATAAAAATATCTAGACAGAAAGGTTGCAGGTTGTTTTTGACTGGCATAAAATAATATTAAAAGAATGATGTAATCATGCGAGAATTAAAATATTGTACTAGTACATAGTACACTACGCAGAGAATCTGTCTCGGAAGAAATATAAAAAATAAACATACGTGATTTCTTACTAAACCCCTCCTCTCCTCTTGTGATATTTAGTGATTTTTACCAAAGCCCTCCCCCCCTTTTTAAGCCTCACGTGATTAATGGACGGTCCCTAAAATATATTTCTATCATTTTTGTTATGTGTAACATCTTGAGACTGGATTATACAAAAGATTATTGTAATGTGGTTGTGTATTATTTTGTACAGTCTATTACAAAAAGCAGATAATTTACAATAATCAAAACAAAATATCTGTTTATTTTAACAAGTTGAACATTTTAATAAACAACTGTTTTACCAGTTCGCATTGTGTGATTTCTTCTGGATAAGTTTAATGCTAAATGGTATAGCATAACCTTGCATTGTTGATAGTCTAACATCAATTTGTATATCACTAAAGAGGATTACCACCGAACGGCTCGCATCGGAAGTACATAAACTTTAAATGATATTAAGTCGTATATACAGTTCTTAGAGTCTATATTTCCTAGCCGCTTGACCAATGACGCTTTCCGTGATATCGGTCGTAGACGCACTTGGTAATATAGACTTTACTTACTGTATACACGGTTTATAATTGTTTTAAAAAAAATTGTTGATTTTTTTTTCGATGAGAGCGGTGGGAATCGTCCATTTTTACGACTAGCTACGAATAACGTGTTGACCATCTATTATATAGGAATAAATGTGGTTTTGTTATATATTGATTCTTATATATTAGTTGCTATATTTGTGTAGTAGGATATCTTGAATTAGGTATTTTGTTAAGTCATCTTTAAGAACTAAATACTTAAACATATTTTATCGAGGTATCGTATTCTTTGAACAGTATCACGATTATCAAAAGACGAGAATCTTGTTGGTTTTGAATAAATAATAGCGTGGTCCGTGATTTAACCAATGTGATTACTCAAAACTGGTAGTATGTTGCTTTTAAATAATCACATTTGTTATTATTTTCTACGTTATCAGTTCGGATACATTTACAAACAATGTGTTTGTAAGAGACAATAGCGTATCTGTGTTCAAATGTGATCCTCATAGGTTTAGTATGAAATTGGTAAACCATATGAACTAATGGTTATTTGGCTTATGACAACAGAAATGCGCACACAATCATATTCGAACACAAATACGTGTGACCTGAATGTGACAACATTTTCTAGAAAAATTGTTAAAAAAAACTATACTTGTCAACAACAGAGTTTAGATTCTAGAAAATTCTAAACAGAGAAACGAAACAGTATATATTTGGGGTTGAAAATAAAGTTATGCTTAATAAAGTTACAATAATGTAATTTAAGTTATTTAACATTATATATGTATACAAATTTTTGTATTATAAGTAGTTAGCATCCAATGTTAATCAGCTTTTTATAGGATGTTAAAGGAAATGTAGTTATTGTACCGTTTCGGTTGATATGAGGTTTGGATCGGTTGCGTTTATCTAGTTTTTTCAAACTGAAATTAAGATTCTAACCGTTTAATAGTTATTGTAAAATAATTGTCGAGTCTAAAGTTGCGGGTATATTCTCATACAAGTGTTTTTTATAGTGAATATTTTATTGTGTTGAGATTTATAACGATACATCATTTTAGATTTGAATTACTTTCCTGTTTTATAGTAATTTTGTATGAAAATCTGACTGCAACTTAAGCTCGAAGGGGATGGCCCTTTCTCCTAAACTGTATAATATTCCATAATATTTTCTTTCACATAATAATAATAATAGTAGTTTTTTCCAATTATTATCTATCGTTTGTTGAGTACATTGTTGTATTGTGAGTTTTATATTCTGAATTTGTATAAAACACTTGATAGTTTTAAGTAAGGCTGACAACAAAAGTGAAAATGAAAAAAAATAAAACAAAAAGCAATTCTTGTATTTTATTTTTATAATAACAACACTGTCAATGTATTCGACATTCGGCAGACAAACATTTACAACAACTGTCATCAATGTCACTTTCAAATGACGTTGTTGACATGTGTCGTGGATGTCATATAACAAATTTATTGTAATATTACGGTTATTGCTTGTAGGTAACATTTGTACGATTTGTGTTTTTACTTTGCTTATCCATCCGGTTTTACTCGTGCAAATATACATAAATGAATCATGTAGAAGTCTCACGGCCTTAATGTAATACAAATGTATACTTAGGGTGGCATTTTGACAATAGCACAAGCTATTTTGATTACACAAATCAGTTATTTTAGCTAAAGTATCTATAACTTTTGTAGTAATCTATATAAACCTCTTCCTTTCGTGAATAATATTTATGAATCGATTACTTGTAATATAGAACCGTAATGTATAGTTTGTTCTAATTGTCAAAAAGTCATCCTAAACAAAGTGGTTCGGTGTTGTGATATTTATATTGCAACAAGCAGTGTGGCAGGTCGTCCTATAATCAGTATGGGCCTCTTGTGGCCATAGAATTAACCAACCCCGGAGATATACTCGACGATTAATACCAAAATAAACCTAGTCTACGAATGTTATATGAAGAAAACTAATAAATTAATGTTCTAACAATTTCCGTGTGTACTTGTGTATGTAAATGTACCTATCATCCAAGATGGCGGCCTGTCACGCTGCGCCCGCGCATGTGTGTGTGTGTTTGAGTGTGTGCGACGCAGTCCATACATCGGTACGTTTAGTAGTCTTATGAGAATGTTAATGATATCATACACATAGATGGACATGGCTTCGATGCGTATATAACTACTGTATTGCGTTAATAAACATCATGGATTTATTAAATGAAACAATTTTAATACGAAAAATAAATACAAGGAAGTTACTCTGTGTATTATTTATTATGTATAAACCCAATATTCGTGATACACACTGCTTAGCTGTTTTAACCTGAATTCAAACTGCCAGCACAGGCATGAAGTTGCTCAAGAAAGTAAACCAACCGCTGCCTACGTCGACCACTGCCTACGTCGACCACTGCCTACGTCGACCAATTCCTACGACGACCACTATTCACATTGAACACAGACATTGACCAGTCATAGGCAGTGGTTTTTAACGGACTTCAAAAAAGGAGGTGGTTATTCCATCAATTCTTATTGGAAGAACCACTGCCTATCTTTACGAATCTTGTTCTGGAAATAGGGTAGATGACACCTTAGTCAAATCAGTTACTTTTTATCATCTGTCAAAACGATAACTGTATGAAAAATGTACTAATTGCAAACTTAGACGTCACTGTTTTAGACTACTCAATTGAGCAATTAAATGTAATTGATTAACCTCTAAATTTGTGATAGAAATGAAAATCCGTAATAAATATATTTGGCCTCTCGTCGATTGGTAGTTGAAGCGAGTGTAGTGAGTTATAGGTTATTTTTCGTATTTTGGCAAATAATTTCTTATTGTGCTTTCTAAGTAGTGTCTGTGTGGTTCTGTTGCGGGAAGTATCCTTAATAAGGTTAGTGAATATTAACAACCGCGCTCATTTCCGTAGAATGACCCCCCTGATGGGGGCGGTGTGTTACCCCCCGATAAACCCAAGGCTGTAAAGCGACAATCGGACTCGGTTTTTTCCGTTGACTTCGATGGGAAGAAAACACGTTCTCCAGCTGAATCGATTCAGTCAACTTTCTCAAAACCTGGATTTGAGTTGGATTCCAAGCTTGAATACTCGGTATCGGGCAAGGGTCCATATTCTGTGTATGTATCTAGGCTTGAACCTGATCCATCATCCGGCCTGTCTCTTAAGGCACTCAAACTCGCCCAGTTTCTATATATAGAAAAAATACCTGACATTGTAGAAGGTACTATTAAAAATATGGGTCGTAACAAAGTCTGTGTGGAATTCATTTCTGCTATTTCTGCAAATAACTTTATTAACTCCCCAATTGTTAAACAAAATAATTGTTGCAATAATTCCTCGCTTCCAAATATTTCGTATGGGTGTTGTTAGGGATATGCCTACTGAGTGGACTCTAGAGGAGCTAATATCTGGAATTTCTGTCCCTAAAAATTGTGGAGAAGTAGTTCGTGCTAGACGTCTTAACGTCTTCTGTTTGGGTTCCATCTATTTCTGTTGTGCTTACAATTTTGGAGCAGAGTCTCCCAGTTTTTTTTTTGTTTTAATGCATCCCTACCTGTGTCCCTTTACCAGTTACCTACCATTCAATGTAGGAATTGTTGTCAGTTCGGCCATATTGCCAAACAGTGTAGGTCTCAGCCCCGCTGCTATAAGTGCGCTCAGCCGCATTCTGGTGACTCCTGCCAGGTTCCTGACTCGGAGGTATCCTGTTTATTATGTCGTGGTGGTAGCCATTGTGCTACTGACAACAGATGTCCCGAACATTCCAGACAAAAGTCCATAAGAATTGTTATGTCTCAGGAAGATCTGAGTTACATGGAAGCATCAGCCAGATACCCACAGTCTCCTAAGCGGCTATATCCTAAACCCCGTACTAACTTCCCTCTAAATCCCCAAACTCAACCATCCTCCATACCCCCCTCTTCTGCTTCTCCATATCCTACAAAAAAACTGTCAACCTTCCCCCTCGCCGGATATCTATGTCTGGGCAGTCATATAACGTTCATGCCCACAATTCAATAACTCAATCCCCCTCTTCTTCCCATCATAACGGTTGTTGCCTTAAACCCCCTACTGAAACTACTCCTCTTGCTACTCCCAATGACAATCTTGTCCAGCTCCTTCTTTGCTCTTTAATTATAGTTTTTTATAGTAGTTATTCGTATAAATAAAATTAATTTATAATGTTTTCTGATACTTTTACAACTATATACTTTTACTACTATACCCCCTTTTTTTTCCCCTTTTTTTTCTCTCTCGTACCACAGAACCACAAACAGAAACTGTTCAATTTCAAATCACAATAATTCGCGTTTGGTATTCCAAATATTTTCAACCTATTATTAACTAATAAATCTACCGCCCACCTTGACGTTGGCAAAATCATCGATATCCGATGGAGCCATTGAATTAAAAGAAGAAGAATTATATTTGCCGAAATGTCTTGAAATATTCGTTTAATTCTGTAATTCACTACAAGGAACTTATAAGCTAAAATAAATCAACATTAAAATTGACAACTGCTTATATTCATTTCACTATTGTTACAATACAGTTTTACATTTTGCCAGCCCTTTCAAAATGTTAATACATATTATTAGAATAAAAAAATAACATAAATATGTTATACTAAAATTAAATCAACATACGATAACATTAATTAAAACGTTTTATTTTAATTGAGACTATATTGTAATTACATAGAAATTAAAATCATCTGATGATAATTTATTCAATAAATATATAATTATATTATCAATTTGTCAATTTAATTTAAAGAAAAAACAAGTAAGAAAAGTAAATTGATATGCCCTTAAAATGAATCCACAAAACATTAAAAACATTTTTAAAATTACAAAATTTCAATTATTAGACACGTAACTAACTTAATAAGACGTAAATAAAATGAAAATGTAACAATCCATTTCAATGTACCTATAGTGTTTAATTAAAATTAAAAATCTACAAATTTATTTATAACTTGAAAATGTCGTGAAACTATCTAATATTTATTTAACATTTATATTTTATTAATTTTTAACAATTATGAAATATGTTCAGATTTTACACCGATAAAAATAGCTCTTCTAGTAGAATTCATACTAATTTTAACAAAATAACTGTAATTATTTTTATCTTAAATAGGTATCGCTTAACGTATTTCAACAATATCAGTACGATTTTATATACACAGATTTTTTTTTAAATCTTAGATTGCTCGTAAATTCAAATAGTTTTACTAATCGACGATATTTTTCTGTAGTTAAAAAGCTAATGAAGTTAAAAAAAATCTAATATATACTTTTAAGAATTTGCTGGATGTGTAACTCCAACAAAGTAGGTGATCCGATTTCTCCTCGGACAAGATTACATTCGTTAAAAAATATACCACTTTTAAACGACAGTGAAACACGTGTTCGTGTAATTCTTTCAGTTTATTCTTGGTCTAAAAACTTACCTCGACCTAATGCAAAAACTCACATACGGTTTTACTCAAACGAGCAAACATGTCGCGTAAAAACCACGTCACGGGCTTTTGTCCACACATTCAGCATTGATCGATCGAGTGACGCATCTTTTGGCTTGCCGTTCAGTATTTACCGAACCATTCAAGCCAAATGATGTCTGTTCAACAAAGGAGACGGTGGCTACATTTAGCAAGTCTAGCAATTCTTAATTATAAAAGAATTAAAGAAAATGAAAAGGAGAAACGTGAAAGGAGCGTCACTCGTCGCGTCACAGCTAGATGCGAGCCTTCAAGTTGTGAGTTTTGCGGTCCACGTGTTAATTTTTACTCGTTTTGGAGTAATACCGTATGTGAGTACCGTACCGTACCGTACTCACATACATAATGTACATTTTTATCCAGAGAAAAACGGAGGATCTTCTCAAGTCAATCCGTATAAATAACACCTTAAATGGACCAACTATATTCTAGTAATATTATTTAGTGTAGCTAATTTGTCATGTAACAGTTACGAACGTACCTACTCTTAAAGTATGCTGTTTTGCATGTATTTATCTATCAGGCAATAATGTAATTTGCCGATTGTTTTCATATTCTTACCAATATTGTTGAAATATGTTGCGATAATTCAAGTTACAGTTAACGTCACTAGGTAATATGTGAAGAAACACCACCTCTAATTATATTATGGTAATTAAAACATTAGGTTTAACTTACAATAAATACCGTACAGCGTGTACAACTTGACACCCATATGTGGTATATGACTCAAACTATTCGTTAATTTATTATTTTTAATCTTATAATTTTTTTCTGCCCACAATTGCTATTTTTCAATCATCATCAATCAGCTTATCCGTATTAGTACTGACTTTGACTTGACCTTTTTCTGATATCTTAACCAGATATCTTTTTCAGGTCTGCAGTCCATCTGTGTCTTTTAATGATGTAGAAAACACAATGGTACATACTTTTATCATTTTAACGCAACCGACAGTTTGGACAGGCAATGTAATCTAGGTAGGTACATAGAGTGTATTTCGTAATTGTTACATATATTTCTGTTATTGTTTGATCCTGAATTGAAGTGGTGACGGAACCAAGGTTACGTTTCCTCACTTATTACTATTTACAAAGGTTTAAGCACAATTTTTAACTTGACAGTAGGTATAGTTACAAGTAAGGTATTAAAGAAAAGTGACTATAACGCTAAAATAAGCCTCGTTTACATGTAATTGGCAAGAATTCCTTATTTTATAGGATATGTCATAGAATGAAGTCTGTTAGAAATAGGTAGCATTAATTGTAATTTATAACTTTGTTACAATCAATATTTGAAGACACTTAGTTTGATGGTTCGGTTTCCTGGCTGGATTCTGAAACAAACAAAAAATATGTTACATTACAATTTCTTTTATCGTCTACTGAAATGGTTAACTTTAATATACATGAGGAGTTTTTACAACTGGAATCTTTTGTAAATGAGACAGGTAGGTAACATAAATACTCGTATTTAATAAAATTAAATATTTTGTTTTATGAATAGTTACACTAACTCTCCAATTACGGTATATTCAAAAAAAAAAGAAGGAAACTTTGCTCTCTCGTTCAGTTTGGTGTTGCCAAAAGTTTTTAATTATCTAATTCTTATTTTGAAAGATTCTTAACCCAAAGGTAGACTTTTTGACTTGAACTGGGTGTTCAAAAAGATTACCTACTTCAAATGGCATTTTCATATGTATGGTACAAGAAATTATATGCTCTGAAATCGTCTGTTTGACGATTTCAGAGCATATAATTTCTAACGAGTTTTATGGTTGTATCTCATGGGGTTCTAACCCAAAATAGTTTTAAATCAAAGAAAATACACACAAAAACAGACAATTGATACCATACGCATGACTTAAACAAAGAACGTATTCGTTCTGAATTATTCACCACCCTCGTCCACATGTTGCGTGACCTTGCCCTTTCATTATCCCTTAACGTGAATATTAAACATGATACAATAAACGATTGCAGTAAAAACGTACCGTCGGCGGCCATCCACTTCTTGCCCCTCATTCCAAAAAAGCCCAACTGACTCTTCCTTTTTGGCAGCGGGCTGTCCAGTAAAAACTTAATCTCACGTAGGCCGGAGTTTCTCAAATCTTTTTTGCCCCTAACACCGATAAATTTGCCGCGGAACGAAAGGTCGTAAGGCCGCTTATTGTACAAAGCTTTCTTTCCGCGCATGCCAAAGAACTGATGCATGTTTGCGGCACGCTTAGCTATCTCATTTGGGACGTATTCAGGTTCCACATCATTATCTACTTCAGGCATAAAAGTATTCGGATTCTGGCGAGTCATCTTGTCCAGAAGTTGTGTCAGCATGTCGTTGAAGATAGGAAAGGTGTCCTGGTGGTTATTATCCCTAGTTCTGGAAGTATAGTCAATTTGACCAATCAAAGATCCATCTCTTTTAGGGACATATTCGGTGCTTTGAAAGTCTGGGAATAGTGCTTCTTTCTTACCACGCATTCCCATGAAGCCCATTGGAGCTCGTTTATAAAACTCCTCTCCAGTTTCTAGGATCTCATGCAGACTCTTTTTTCCTTTTACGCCTACAAAAAATTGAGGTTTTCGTTTGTAAAATTGTTCGGTGAGTTCGTCCTCCATGTCCTTCTTGCCACGCATGCCGAGGAAACCTTGAGGTACCCGTTTCTCCATCTCTTGGGAGGTGGCCAGTGAGATGAGTTGAATCGTTAAGAAGATGATACAGGTCCGACTGGGTCCCATTTTGTGGTATCTGTAACGAGAGAAAAAATAATAATTAATGCCAAAATTACGATTTAATCAATACTCATTTTATTATGAAATAGATTTTGCCCGTTTGTACCTAATGCACAAATATTTTAGAAATATTAATTTCCGTAATTAAAATAATTATAACGAATAAGTAGGTAGTTAGTTCTACTGCTATGCAACACAAAGGGACTACTGCCTAAAACTACGTCCCATAAACAAGCCCATGGGACTTTATGGTGTATGTACAGCGCGTATCGCAGCTCATTCAACATTCATATCAAGTGCTATGTATTTCACAAACAAACGGAATAGTGTTGTCGAAACATTTTATGTGTACTGTTATTAACGGTTATAGTTGTCATAAATGTAGGGTAGTTTTATGATAGCAAGAAAAGTTCGTAAAGTACGTTTTTTAAACTACTAAATCCGTAGGTACTAAGTCCGCCTCACGGTAAGCGTTTACCAGCATTTATTACCGGTTACATATTTGGTTATACAATATGGAAAATTGAGGATGGCGACTGGACGTAAAAAACAACAGACTGGGCTCTTAGTCTAGTCAACAAGTTCAAAAACGTGTTAAATAGAAATAAAACTCCTAAAAATATGTGCGATAGCTCATTCGATTCGGATAGACGTCTAGAAAAATGTTGATTAAGGGTTCATTAGCACATAAACAATTGCGATGGTTATTAACAAAATACGAAAAAAAAAGCAAGATATTTAGTTTATAACTTCTAAAAAGATAAAAGATCCTGAAAGAGAAGGAAATTTCCAGTAAAAAAGTCCAGCAGTGCACAGCACGGAGCTGATGGTGATACCTATTTATCGTGGGAGAGATATGCCTCGGCACATTAGGCCTGCCCGGAGGAACACCACAATCTAAGAAAATCGGTGTTAAAGTTTTTTTTTATTTTTTTTAAGTTCTAACCTTCCTATTTAGAAGGGGGTCCTCCAAAAAGGTGGTTAGAGGCGTCCAAAATCGGTAATCACTGATCATCGCGTGGTTCTGATTCGCCTACTTGTTTGCCTCTGGTACCATAAACCATAACAAATATCTAGAGAGCACACAATATGGATTGTTTCAATTTCGATGAAAAGTTGATATCAATCTTGAAAAAAGTTGAAATGTTAAATTTTTTGTTTTCATTTGAATAGAATAATTAACGAGTCAGCCTAAGATTTACCTTTCACTTGTGTTGCGGGTTCGAACCCCACGCACTGCAACATTCACTTACTCGTTGATTCATTTCTATTTAAAATCTTATCCTTTACATTTTGTTTTAGCCATTAATTACTCCTAACTTTTAATTGCAAACTATCAGTTTGATGGATTTCACAATCGTTAATATCAATATCGTCTGTGACATAATAATCAATAAACAGTGATTTACCTATTTTGAGACTTATAGCTCTTAGCAGATCATTTATATAATTTAACTAGCTTTTGTTAGCTTTCAAACGTTAAAGTTATTTTTCAGAAAAAAGACTTATGTACTATTTTGGAGAAGTAAGTTTAGACTTTAAAATTCAAGATCCAAATCGCACAGAAGATCAACTAAAAATGACAGCATTCGTGCTGTCTTGTTTCGTTGGTGAGTGCGACACCGGAGGCCCAACGATGCAGATGCATCACTATGACGCCTACCGTCCTGCATTTTTGCCTTGTCTACATTCGCACTGAATATGGTGACCACCACTTATGGCTTCTGCTAATGCTTTCTATCAGGTAGAGTAGAGTCATTTTGACAGGACCGTCAAAATGACTCTACTCTGAAAAATGACTGAAAAAAATATGCAGATATTATGATCAATATTAGGAACAAATATTGAGTTTTGTAAATTATACCTACTTCATCTTCCTGTGTCACGAGACTTATTTAAAAAAAAAACCAAACCAGGTTGAGTTCGTCTTTGCGTTTACTACGATACGAAGTCAGATTTCGACAGCTGAACTTCAATATCGCCTAGTAGGTACTAGGCGATATTGAAGATCTGTAGAAAGACTGTTGTTGAACTGGCCTCCAACTACCCGTAAGATTGTTTTTAGTACCTACTCCATATTCACAAAATTAAGACATAAATTACAAATTACGTAAGGACTCTGAAAAACAGTCATTTATGCAACCATAGAAAGAAATTAACCTTGATCTATTTCTGTGTATGGAACCCACCCGAATAAGCTTGGCTTTGTAAAATGAAAAAAATAAAAGGCCGGTGCAAACCGCAAATCACAAGTCACAACCATAATAACAAAGATAATTTAAGCTAATATTGGAAGAATATTAAAATTTGTGAAGATTTTTATATGCTAATTTTTAAACGGAACAGAGAATCAGGCTTCTCACACACACACAGTACGACAGGCTTATTTCAAAACTAGCACAAACTACCGTTCGATTCTGAAAACCTTACTTAACTGTTAAAATCTGAAACTATGTTTGTTATTAATTTTTATAGAAGAGTGTTCTCTTCTATAAACATTATTTATTTATTTATAACTTTATGCACTTTTGTACATCGGCGGACTTAATGCCCAGGGCATTCTCTACCAGTCAACCTTAGGGTGGTGTAGAAATCTTGTGAGGTAGGCGCACATAGGTTATACAATTTCGGATCTAAGATAAATACATAAATATACAGCAACATACATACATAAATATATATATAAAACATACATATCAATTTACATTCTATTTATACACTATGGACTTGACAGATTTGGTTGGCGTGTTATCCTTTTGATAATTCTGACATATCTTTTAGAAAGAGCTCACGTACCTTCTTTTTAAATGCAAAACGGTTAGTGGACTTCCTGATTTCAAGTGGGAGCGCATTCCAGAGTAGTACTGCTTGGACGAAGAACGAAGAGTTCACGAAGTCTGAGTTGTGGGAGGGACATGAGAGAAGCAGATTGTTTTCTGAGCGAAGAATTCTGTCGTGATTGGAAGACAGGAAGCGAAGGTAGGGAGCAAGGTAAGTAGGTGAGGATGGGGAGGTAAGAAATGAAAATAGAGAGGTCAGAGCTCGCTGATTACGGCGCAGGCGAATGGGTAACCAATTCAGTTGGGAACGTAAGGCAGAGACATGGTCATACTTGCGAAGATTGAAAATGAACCGAATTCAGTTATTTAGAAGGCGGTCTAGCTTATTGAGGAGGTCTGCATTCAGGTCGAAATAACATACATCACCATAGTCGATTATCGGAATGATTAAGGACTGCATAAGCATAGTTTTAGTTTTAGGAGGTAGGAAGTTCTTGAGGCGGTATAGTGTTCGTAAGTTTCCAGTTACCTTCTGACTCACGTGAGTAACCTGTGCACGCCAATCGAGAGTTGAGTCAATGTGTAGACCCAGATCCTTCACTACGGGGCTAAAAGGAACCACTAAGTCGTTGAACACGATCGGCGATATTGAGTCAGTGTTCAATCTGCCAATCATGCGTTTGCTTCCTACAATTATCGCCTGGCATTTGGTGGGGTTTACTGACAGTCCAAATTTCAACGACCAGGCATGTATAGATTCTAGGTCTTTATTGACTTTGTCAATGGCCTGTGCTATATCCTCCACTCTTGCCTGTGAGTATAGCTGCAGATCATCAGCATACAGGTGATACGTACACTGAAGATGTTGTGTGATGAGATTAATAAATATTGCGAAAAGAAGAGGAGATAATATACCGCCTTGAGGGACGCCAGCGTGGAGGTCACACCAACTCGAAAACCTGTCTTCAACACGAACACACTGCTGTCGCCCCTGAAGATAAGATGAGAACCATTCCAGTGCCTCTGAGGAAATCATTATATGTTCAAGGATAGCTAGCAGGACTTCGTGAGTGACGGTGCCGAAAGCATTGGAGAAGTCCACAAGGACTAGTACTGTAACCCAAGTGTCCTCCATGCCTTTCCTAATATCACCAGTCACCTTAAGTAGCGCGGTAGCTGTGCTGTGGCCGGGCCTGAAACCGGATTGTAGAGGACTTAGAAGATTATGTTTGTAAATGAATCTTGAGAGCTGCTCTATGCACTTTGGATAGGAAGGGAAGAATAGAAATAAGACGAAAGTGTTCAGGAAGTGAGGGATTATTTTTTTTTGGGAGAGGAATGACGTGAGCCTTACGCCATTGAGAGGGGAAAGTTCCGGAGTCGAGGGAGAAGTTGATAATGTGGGTGATCACTGTGAGGATATGGTCCAGGATGGTCACAATCATACGTCGGCTAATGCCATCATTGCCCACTGCATTAGAGCGTATAGATAGGATAGTCTTTTTGATTTCCTCGGAGGGCACTGGAGAAAAATCGAATGAGTCAATAGTGGGACTGGTTAGGCCAGTTAAATAGTTTAGTGTTTGACACTTAGTTTGAAGGTCCAGGGTAGTTTGAGACGAGAAATGGTTGTTTATATCATTCAAACTAATAGTATTTTTGAATTTGGAATTTTGTTGTTTGCCAATACCCAATGATCCAAGAAATTTCCATATACTTGAAGAAGAGGAAGACTCTATATTTTGAAGAATATGTCGGCGTTTAGCGTTCCGTATCACCTGGTTACACCGGTTCCTTGCATTTTTATAAAGGATCACATTATCATCTCCACTCCTGCAGCTCCCAGTGACTTCTAAGTAAAGATTCTCGATCTTCTATTAGCCATAATCCTTTAATTCATGGAGGGATTTGCCGAGTATCCTTCTGAGGCACTTCGATAGTAAGCGCTAATGAGAGTTAAGAGAGGACTACCGATACTTTGATTACCACTAGAAACTTCTCTCCATAACTTCTGTTTATCGAATTTGCAATAACTTCATAGTATAAAGTTCTTCTTTCAGTCAGCTCTAGTTAAAGAAGTAACCTTCTGTGTCTTTCGTTCTTCTGTGTAATCATTCTATGTCTTCGTAATGATAGTCTTTTGTACTGCTTTCTAACCGACTTCAAAAAAGGAGGAGGTTCTCAATTCGACTGTTTTTTTTTAATGTTTTGTTACCTCATAACTTTCCACTGGGTGAATCGATTTTGATGATTCTTTTTTTATTTGAAAGCTGGTGCTTCCCGTGTGGTCCCATATAAATTTGGTCAAGATTGAAGTCGTTTTTTTATTGTTAAAATTTGTGATTTATTACTTTCTTTTGTTGCCAAAATAAATATCTTTCTTTATTTCTTTCACAAATTGCAAGTTATTGTAACATAGAAAATATTACAGAATAATAGCAGCATATTTCTTTATTTGTTTAGTTATATTTGAAATATAATTATATCAGAGACAGGGCGCACAGACACCATTCATAAAATTAGTATAAATACATGTTTATATCTTTAATATTGTTTTTATTCCCTTTTATATTTAGAAAGGGTTATACTGAACCCTATTTTTGGACATAGTAAATAAATGCTTTTATTTAATAAAATTGTGGCGATGACATAGCCGCAATAAGGTTGATATTATGTTGTATTTATATATTGCGGTTTATGTACATCCATATTTATCTATAGGTACTTATAATAAAAATGTAACAGGTCCAATTCTGTACATTAAAGATATTTAGAAAATGTTTTTTTGAGGGCTCTCTATAATCGATACTGAAGCCAAAACTGTATTTTTTTTCATTTTTGTCTGTCTGTCTGTCCGTCTGTATGTCTGTATCTTGGCCGCGCATCACGCTTTACTGAATGGATTCAAATGAAACTTGGCATGATTTAAGTTCATACTACGGGTAGGAAATGGGATACTTTTTATCCCGAAATTCAGCACGGTTTATTGGAGAGAGGGGATGAAAGTCAAAATATGGCAGTACGAAGTTCGCCGGGTCAGCTAGTATATATATATATTTATTTATTACACAAAGGAAATAAACAGAATTATAATGTTTGTCCTCCAAAATTTGGTATCAACAAAGAAAGGTTTGACTGGTGGATATTATATATTTTACTGCAAGGGTGGCGAAGTGGTCTAAGCGATCACCTCACTCTTCCTTCTAGGCTGAGGTTGGTAAATTCGATCGTCATAGGAGACAACAGTTTATATGTTCCAAAAATTGTTGTTTTGAGTCTGGGTGTTCTTTGTGTCTGTTTCATGTACAGGCACCCGACACAGGATTAATCATAATGCGGATTTGTTTTATCACAAAAAAATATTATGAAGATAGCCCAAGGGCGACTATTCGATTGTGACGCCATATGTCATGGGTTAGATTCCCGCTTACTTCAAAGATGTGTGTAGACGAATATTTATTTTTGATAGTTCAACCTTTTCTGTGTGTTAAATGGATTGGAATAGTTTGTGTAAATGACGTATTGTAGTGGTTTGGGGTCAAGAACTTGCTCGCACACTGTCGCCCACATAATATACAATTTTTATATTTTTTTTATTAGATTTATAGTGCAATAAAGGCGTGTGTATAAGCGATTTTTAAATATTAACATATTGCCCTCTCTAGGTCCATATATCTTTACTATTTATTTTAATTTAATAATCTATATATATGAAAATGAATCGCCGAAATGTATGTACGCGCATAACTTCCGATCGGCTGCACCAAATTAAATTATTCTATTTTAATGTGTTCGTTATTGTAAGTACAAGGATCGTGTACAAGAAAAATTAAAAGATAACGGGTAAGATTTTTCTTTTTTTTTCGGCGACTGTACACTGCTTGTGGGAAACTGAGACAGATATGTAAATATGGCGGTACGAAGTTCGCCGGGTCAGCTAGTATACAATAAAAAGTTTGAAATGCTATAACCTGATTACGTTTAAAGTTTTGATACAATTTATATAACCCATGCACCCGGGCTATAACTAAGAATCTATTGATACCTTACTCATTAAAACCGGTTCAGTAGTAATGGTGGTTCAGTAATGTACTAATATTTGAAGCAATGACCACAAACGCAAGTAAAGCTACGAGAAATGGCTAGTATTTTATGGGTTAATTTCAAAGTCTTATTCATCTTACTGTGAGCAACAAATTTTAACAAAAAAAACGGACTTCAAGAACTGGAAGAAATTGAATGGGGACCACACGGGAAGCTTTTAAATAAAAAAAGAATCATAAAAATTGGTTCAAATTATGAGGTAACAAACATTAAAAAACAGTCGAATTGATAACCTCCTCCATTTTTGGAGGCGGTTAAAAGTATTCCATAGACTATAGACTGTTATAAAGTTTCAAGCCTGTATAACTCATCACTGATATTATTATTTTTGTTTATTGTATGGTCCTGTCAAAGTGTCTTTCTACTTTTTCTGGTGGAAACCATAAGCAGAATCCAAGAGTGGTGGTCACTATACTCATTGCGAATGCAGACAATGCAGCATGATGACCCACACCATGGCGGCCTAGTGATGCTTCTGCATCATTGGGCCCCCGGCCCTGGTAATTTTTTTTAATTGTTATAATTTCTATCTGATTTCTGACTGTGTACATTACATCATCGTTTTACCGTTGTGCCTATTATTGTCTTTACGAAATTAAAACAGAAAATGCTATGGCTAAAAAAATACAGCTTCTTTTCTTGTTGCAAAATTACAAGTAAAATTGTTTGAAAATCTAAACTTCGCTGTACTTGAATGACGAGCGAGACAGTATACATTTTAAGTAATAAGAGAGAAAAGGAGCAAAGATAAAGCTAATGAGCAGCCCGTATTCTGCCGTAGTGAGCTTAAAAAGCACTTTAAAGGTGTGTGGAGATGTTACCTTGAAGGATTTCAGCTCTACTTGGAACTTAGCTGCAAATAATTTGCATGTATGTAAATATGTACGAGAATAGGTTTTTAATCAGAGCCATTTTTAAATTTTCTGTCTTTTACCCAACTACTGCAAAGCCAAAAGAAAGGGTAACAGTTTTGGCAGTCTGTGTACGTATCTATGTTTCACCATAGCGCCTAATACTGATCCGGTTTTGATAAAGTGTCAATAGATTCATAATAATGATCCTATTTAATTTTTATCAAAAGTTTTTACGTAATTGGGTTATAGTTTTTTGCTTTTTCTTGTTCATATAAATATTTTTATGGGGTAGCCTAACTTCAGCAATGGACTGGTAAATGCTATTAATGATATTTAATTTATCGTGGGGGAGACATGCTTCAACACATTACTTTAAATTTTTTTTACTACATTTAAGGAAATTATAAGGAAATGAAAATAAATATGACAACGATCATCTAATAATAAAACAAAAGAAATTACAGAACAATATTTGTGTCATGGCTCTTTTATTATTCTGTAGTGTACCAGAGAATATAAATTATACTAATATGTTAAGAAACATTAACTGAATTAAAAAAAAATAACAATTATATTTGCTTTACTGTAGCCTGGTAACAAGAAGTACATATTCTCTGAGTACCTACTCAAAGTAAGTATGTATGTGCGTATAGACTTCATCTCAATGATTACTTACGTTATTGTGTACCACACATAATGGAGCTGCCTGAAGGAACTGTCAAAAAAGCCAACGTAATTACACGTTTTTCTCAAACAACCTTTTCCTTAAAATCGAATTTTGTTTTTTTTTTTGCGGTAGCAAAAATTGAATAGACAAATCACATTACTTTTTTGCTTTGCATATGTTTTTGAAAGCTACTTTAAATAATTTAATTTTGGTGGTGTTGTTTTAAAATCACAATTATTAGTTTCTTATTGTATAACTTCATTTGAACCTAGAACAACTATCAAGCAGTTTAAAAATTATCTACACACGTGGGAGTTCGCCCTTCAAAATTTTAAACTGGGCCGACCGTTTCCCAAAAACCTTTTAATTATCCGCCTGTACCGAAAATTAATTACTCATCAGCCCCACATTATTTACATGATCAACGAATCAATTAAAATGTTGTGTGCACAGTAACTGAGATTATTAGGATGTTCTAAAATAAGCTGTTATTGTCCGTGTACATTCAACGAAATCATGCTGGATATACCTGCATGATTAATTTCTTTAGGGACATTATTTTACCGTCAGAGTCGTGCTTCGGAAAATATGCCGAGCATGCATATGAGTCGTAAATGGTACTGCTAAGCCTCAGAGCGTTTTCACATTATCCGATATCGGTGTCGGGCGCGTATCCGACATCGGGCCGTACAATATGAAATACAGATAGATATTTCTTAAATTTAACTTCCTCCGATATCGTATCGACACCCGAGACCGATATCAGATCGGATAATATGAAAACGCTCTTAGGCTGTGGGTTTGATTCTTAGGTATACATAAGCAAGTTTTATTTGACCCAGCACAAATATAGTTTGATGAGTGCGTTCATTTGGTGTGTATCTGGGTGTAATTTACCGATATCTGGCAGCGGATGGATGCGGATTGCCCAAGACCGGGATAAGTAAGTAAGCTTTCCACTTGGTGCTCCTTGGACGAGAACTTTTTCAATTGTCGACCGATTTAAAAAAAAATGTATTCGAAAGGGTATGCCAAGCCAAAAAGAATACGAAAAAATAATTACAAAAATCTAAGCGATAGTCGCTTGACACCGACTTCAAACAGATATTAGATAGGTACCTAGCACACATTATAATACTACTATTTAAATAAATAAAGAATTAGGTATAGACAAGATTTGGCACATATTATTATTACAATTTATGAAGAACCAGTTTATTTTCGCTTTTTAGTGTTTTTTGGCAGAGAGTTTTCGTTGGATGTTTTTTGGAAGTCGTTTTTTTTTTGATCTGAGGTCCCGATATACTCCAGGTGATAAATTATTCCATAGATATACGTACACGACGAACGACGGTAGTTGCTTATAGCAGGATGACCAGATAAGGTCATGGTAACTTTGTAATGTTTGTCAAATAGTGATGCAATTACAATTATCATCATCAATCTATCGCAGTCCACTACTGAACATAGACCTCTCCAATCGCACGCCATTTGATTCAATCTAATAACAAATAAAATAAATAACTATTTATGTTTGGCGCGCCAAAATGACTCTACTCTGCCTGATGGAAAGCATAAGCAGAATCCAAGAGTGGTGGTCACCATACTCATTGCGAATGCAGACAATGCAGCATGGCGACCCACACTATGGCGGCCTAGTGATGCTGCTGCATCTTTTAGTCTAGTCAACAAGTATGGAACTTGTTGACAAGACTAATTGGGCCTCCGGTCTCGCACTCACCAACGAAACACGACAGCACGAACGCTGTCATTTTACGTTGATTTTCTGTGCGAGGGTAGTACCACCCCGGTCGAGCCGGCCCGTTCGTGCTGAAATCAGCGTGGCTCTACTAGAGCTCTTTCTACAAAAGTCTGCCATCATTTCAACAGAAACTTCACAAAAATAGTAACCTTTTTTAAAGTAAAAATAAAGGGTAGCTGTCAGTGAAAGAACCCAATTAAAACCGGGTAGCAATAAACTGATGGTCTTGATCTACTTCCCTGAATAAAACGCAATTGAGCCCTATTTGTACTGTCACTGAACTAGTACTACGTATTTTTTTTTAAGTTGAAATAGCAAATTTGATAAGTTGATTTATCGTCTTTTCTCTACCCGTTTTCAAGTTTATACAATCCTATCGTACCATAAAGCCCTAGTCACTAACTTTATTGCTCAAAATACACTATTTCCAGCTTCTGGTATCCTACTGGTAATACTTTTTTTTTATGGAATAGACAGGCTAACGAGCACACGTATCGCCTGATAATAAGCGCTTACCGCCACCCATGGACACCTGCAACACACCAGAGGCGTCACAAGTGCGTTGCCAGCCTTTGGGGGATGAGGGGGGGGGATGGAGGCTGGGGATGGTAGAGATATGGGGAAGGGGTTGGGATATGGGCTTCCGGTATCCTCACTCACTCGGTGAAACACAGCGCAAGCACTATTTCACACCAGTTTTCTGTGATGCCGTGGTATCACTCCGGTTAAGCCGGCCCATTCATGCCGAAGCGTGGCTCTCCCACGGTAATAACCTTTAAACGAGAAATTCTGTATATATATATATATATACTACATACATATAATCTGAATCTCGAAAACGGCTCCAACGATTATTACAATAATTATTTTTACGGGAATTAACGCGATCACTTATTTCAAGGTATTACATACCTCTGTTTTGCCTGACGTTTCGACCAGGTTGCACTGGCCGTGGTCACAGGCTGACTGGCTCAGCGGCGCACGCCCTCCGTCGTCGAATCCGTGAAGTAGAAGGTTCTTCATCCACCCGCACATTTTCGATATTATTGATAAAATTGTCTCGCCGTGTACCGTCACATACCACACTAACAGGGTCCCTATTCTGTAAGCAAACCACTGGATTGAATTTCACCGCACGCAAGTCCTCTCCACCGAACGTCACTTTTATTCAAGAGTTGTACGTGAAGCGATTGAGATTAAAAAGCATAAAACTTTTAATCGGGAAGATGGTTTTAAATTATCTACAGCGTGGAATCCAGTGTTAAAAAACATATCACCTCGCTTTTCTGCGCAGTCGGATAAACACCAGAATAGGAACACATCGGTTTGCTTACAGAATAGGGACCCTGTTAGTGTGGTATGTGACGGTACACGGCGAGACAATTTTATCAATAATATCGAAAATGTGCGGGTGGATGAAGAACCTTCTACTTCACGGATTCGACGACGGAGGGCGTGCGCCGCTGAGCCTGTCAGCCTGTGACCACGGCCAGTGCAACCTGGTCGAAACGTCAGGCAAAACAGAGGTATGTAATACCTTGAAATAAGTGATCGCGTTAATTCCCGTAAAAATAATTATTGTTATAATATGGAACGCGAAAGTTTAAAAGTTAGTATAGGCTCCAACGATTTTCATGAAATTTATTATACCTACAGAGGGATTTCGCGGTAGATAAAACGATCTAGATAGGATTCATTTTTAGAAAATTTACCAAAAAATTAAATACCGAGCAAAGCTCGATCATCCAGGTGCTAGAGATTTGATATGACATAACGAATACAAAACCACTATGGTTGCCCGGTTCACCATGTAAAATAGTTATGACTCATGGGACTAAAATACACACATCAAAAGTGTCTAGGGATCAAGCATTTTTATGCGGATTTCTTGAGATTGAGATGTGGCTTTGGCCCTGGCCTGCTCAGTCGCCAGACTTGAACCCGATTGAGCATGCATGGGATATGCTACAGAGAAGAGCTCTGCCGAATATGGAGGGTATCCAGTCGCAAGAAGACCTTTTTTTTGTTGTTGCAACGAACATGGGCGGCCATTCCACAGCGTGATTTGGATGAACTCATTTTGAGTATGCCAAACCGATTCTTGTGTTGTTAGTGTTCGCGGTAGAAACACGGATTATTAATTGTTTAAGTTACCTAATAAAAATTTAAAGAAAACTGTTATTTCAGTCTGTTTTTCGAACTTTAATGTTAGTGGTTCAAATGTCAAAAATCCCTTTATTAGGAAAATGGCAAATTTCTTTATTAATTCAAACTCAAACTCAAACTCAAACTCAAAAATATTTTATTCATATAGGCACTTATTTTACAGGCACTTATGAATAGTCAATATTTAATATTAAAAAATCGAGTGATTCTAGTCGCCAGTTCCAAGTGCAGCCTACCCTTCATGGAGAAGAATCTGGCAAGAAACTCCATTGTTGCTCCTTTTAAAAAATAATAATACGGTTTACAATATTTTTTTCACTAAGAGACTTGAATGAGAACGAAGTCGACCAAAGAAAACAATATAAAAGGTTTGGAGTCATTGCTGCACAGCCATGAGCTAACCAATCATGCGCCGTTCTTACTGATAGCTGCAAGATTTTTACATTGTTATATTGTGACATTGTATTGTTATATTGTGAGGTCCACTTATGGAAAATAAAATCCAAATAGCACTTTCACTCACAGTCAAATTTAAAAAGATGTAATATGTCCAAATATAAAATAATCAATAAATGTCACAAATGTAAAATAGAGTAAGACGCATGGATCAGCCATCGACCTATTCAACCATAGTTGAGCTGCGTACTCAGGCCGCACGGCAAATCATCAGGTCAATATCAAAGAAATTAATAATTAATAATAATCATAGTCGACAAGGTGCTCATAGGCTCTCAATGCAAAGGTGACTTGGTTTATCGTTAATGTGACAAACGAAAACACTTTATTTGATGAATCCTTAAAGAAAATTTTAATTAATATCAATCAGGAGAAAAGTTATTGCAAAAATATATGTTGATCCCTAGACACATATGTTGATCCCTAGACACTTTTGATGTGTGTAGTTCATTGACTTTAAAATCTGAACAGGACTAAACTGCCAGTATTATGCAGGAAAATAATTTTTCAAATCGGTTCTTACAACGGAGTTTTGAGAAAAAAGGCAAAAAACACCATAAAGAATTGAAGTATTATTTTTCATTGTATTTCATTATCAACCAGTTGCAATTACCGGAAATATGCAAAGGAAAATATTTCAGTCGGAAACACGTCACTTTGTAAAAGTCTGTAACGAACCAATTGGCGGAGTCTGCACCGATGTGTGAGTGCAGTTGTTCCAATAAACGATTCATTTTATATTCTTTGAAATGTAAATTTATAATTTATCTTTTTCAATATTTTCCAAAAATTTTTTTTTAATTGAGAACGTTGTTTTAAAATTTCACAATTCTGAAGTTTATGATTCGTAAATTCTGTGGTTTTTAGTGGAATCACCACGTACCTGGCTTCTCAGTCCCCGAGAGCTGGAAATCGGAAGGAATTTTCCACCTCATCAACAAAAAAAAAGATACTACATAACGTAATGACATATTTTCTCGTTTCTGTCATTTTGTGTTAATTTCAAACACAAAATAAATTTATAGCTTTAATACCGATTCAGTGATAAATTTCAAAGTACTATATTTCTTTCTTCAAAAGCTTTCAAGCAAAACTGTGGAAAATATCCCATTCGTTAACTAACTTGCTGTCAATTTGAATATACGGCAAAACGGTGGTTACCGAGTAAACGTAGCTTTATACAGGGAGGTATTCTACGTGTGGGGCATGTTACGAGGGGCAAATAACTACGTGAATAATGAATTGGGACCTCAATATAAACTAGTGTCACAAAGTTTTTGTGTATTTTATGTACATAATACGACTGTCTTGTTTAAAAGTTACGATAACTTACAATGTCATCATCAGTACAGCCTTTAACAGTCTAGAGCTAGACGTAGGGCTTTCCTTAGAAAAGCGGTTGTGGCCGACTTTTTCTTACAATAAACTAGAAAGAGAGTGTACAGTGTCGGCGTAGCTTACGGTTGCGCCTATTTTTATCTAAGTTTCTAAAAGCTTAGGTTGATTTAAAATGCAAAGTACTTTTGTGCTAACTTTGGCCTGAAGTTTCGTGCAGCGATAAGAACAAAAATCGAAAGAAATCCTCTTTTCAAATAGAAAAATTATAGCTCCTTGTTTTCCTGTATTTTCTAATTTTTGGTTATTTGTTATGCTATATATATATGTGTATATGTAAGATTTGTTTTGTTTTAAGTACCTTAGTTGAGTTTACAACTATTTTAAAATAATAGTAAGCACATCATTGGAAGCATGCATACACATTTTAACTACAGTTTTTATTTCTATTTATTTATTTAACTTTATTGTGAACAATGGACATGAAAAAACTGTTTTTAAAGAAACTAAACATACTTTACATTGTCAAAGTCAAGTCAAAGTCACTTAAAAACTATTTATTAATGGTTCAAGTTTACAAGTCCGGCCCCGACTAATACTTCACCAGCTATCGCGGCACACGACACACATTGCAATGCAATATATCGCCCATAGTGCTTCTAATGGACTTCTGAATTTGGACATAAACAAATTTGCGGCACGTACTTCCTAAAACAACGTGCAGGCACAAATAGTGCTTTTCAATCATGCGTTTATGCTAATAGATAGATAGACGTACGAGATTAATAAAACCCCACGTGGAACAATACTTTGTGTGATCCACAAATTGTTGTTCTGAGTCTAGATATTCTTTGTGTCAGTTTCATATATGTTTGTAAAGTCCCGCGCGATACAGGGTATATTCCTAGTGCGCCAATTATTTCTCTAAAAAAGTACTAGCTTTTGCCCGAGGCTACGCCCGCGTGTATGTCAGTTATCGCGGTAAAAGGTATGTACTTCAGAAATCAAAGAAAAATTCTCCATGCCAAATTTTGTCGAAATCGGTGCAGCGGTTAACCATGAAAGCGTAACAGACGGACAGACAACTTACTTTCAAATTTATAATATTACTATGGATTTTAGATGCATATCTGCACGATAAGCTGCAAAATAAATGTGTATCACTTTTTGTTGGAATCAATCACAAAGTTGTATTAAAACTGTAGCAGTGTTGTACGTGTTATGCGTTCAAATATTTTTAGTTAAAATTTCGTTGTTTTATTTATGTTTTTGATGCATATTGGAAATAAATTGAACTGAATTTTGTCATGTTGAATTTTCGTTGTAGTTAGGCACATACCGCATTACATGAAACGAGTTAGAAGAAGGCACGTGCATAATGTTACATAAAGGTTAGATTATTTTTCAATTCCATTTAGTACATCTGGTAAGCAACATGCTATTAATAGGTTTGATCGAAATTCCATTTCAGTATCAAACCCATAAAGTACTGCTATATTATTAGATACTAGTATTTGCCCGTGACTCCACATGTAAGGGCTCCCACACATAACTGCGAATTCGCAAATGCATCGCAAATATCTGCGAGCTCGCACGAATGCATCGCAAGAACTTCACGCTGCATCGCATCACAGTTATGTGTGGGAGCCCTAAATCGGTTATAGCGATAAAGACTAGTCTTATGTCCTTTGTAAACAATCAAAATATTTCATTTTAATGTAATCGGTGCAGTGGTTTAACCGTGAAAGCAGAGAGAGGACAAGCTAAGAGAGTTATTTTCGAAGTAGTTGTTGCCCGCGGCTCCGCCCTCGTATATGTCGGTTATCGCGATAAATAGTAGCCTATGTGTTATTCTGATGTATAAGCTATATTACTGTAAAGTTTCATCCAAATCTGTTCAGTAGTTTTTGCGTGAAAGAGTAACAAACATCCATCCATCCATACTTACAAACTTTCGCGTTTATAATATTAGTAGGATAAGTAGGATGTAAATACGGATTTGTGCAAACAATGATATTGTTGCAAGAACAATGTCCCTGTTCATAGCAAATTTGTTGGCCTCTATTGACTGTCGACTTACCCTAGCATTCTGTAATACCAAGAAGAACTACCAAAGAACCTTGCCTAATATGACCCTATAAACGGTAAAGGTACTTTCATAGGTAAGTAATAAGTATTAGTTAGTTACATACTTTCTTAAAGATAATACAAAACCCTTTCATTTGAGACTTCACCATTAGACAAAAAACTCAATTATCCTACAGTAACTCTCAAAGAGAAAAGTTACATCACATTGTAAAACTAATTATCTATCTAATTTGGTTAGTTTATGTTATGTCAGTGTTTTTTCTGATTGTAGAACAGCTCGGAGATTGAAAGTTGGGGTCTTGAGTCTTGACCCCGTGCCTCGGAGAGGACGTAAAGCCGTAGGTCCTGCGCCCCAGACGAGTTGCCGGCGCAGCCGCCGGGCAGAGAGAGGATGAGCGTTTTTTTTTTGATAACTATAGCTGCTGGTCTCAGATAACCTCTACAGGTTTACGCGGGTTTTTTGGTGAGCGCTGTGGGCTCTCAACCGGTGAGCGAGCGTTAGCAGCGCACGTCCTTTTTTTGTTCCGAGCGGTGGTGGGACGGCTGCTCAGCGGTAGGAGATAAGCGCTGGTGACGCGTGACAAGTGAGAGAACAAAGAATGCACCTGTGTTTGCGCACACACTTGTGCACTATACTATCTCCTGCGTAGTGGGCTGGTTTCTGTTGAGACCGTAATCGTTGTAGGCCATAATCGGCTAGGAGAACATCAACAGGTAGGATTAAAAATAATAAGTTTTTTGACTGCCTCCAAAAGGAAATAATAAGTTAAATATTATTAGTCTGGGATCCCCGGAACCAATTTTACAAGTCATTATTATGAAGCTAATCTTTCGTGAGTGGCTTCATTTTGATGACAGACCCACCTTTCAGCTTACAAAAGTTTTTGATTGTGGTAGCTAACAGAGGTAGCAGGGACAAAACACTTTTGAGCGTAGGACCAAGAGAACATACCACGCAATTCGTAAGACAATGTGGCTGTTAAATTTTATAAATATTAACTAACATTGATACTTATTGAAAAATGTTAGTATTACAAAATGTTAGCTGATTTTTTAACAGTTGCTTAGTTAATATTGATATAATTTAACAGCCACATTGTCCTCCAAATTGCGTGGTACGTTATCCCGGTCTTACGCTCAAATTTTTTTTGTCCCTGCTGAGCCTGTTCTCTGCCACAATCGAGAATTTTTGTAATATGAAAAGGGAGGGGTCTCATCAAATGAAGCTCACGAAAAATTAGCTTGATAGTAATAACTTGTAAAATTGGTTCCGGTGATCCCGGACTATATATGATAATAAAAGGAAATATAAACTCATAAAAATGGGTAACTACGGAACCCTACTCTATGCGTTGCCTGACACGCACTTGAGCGATTTTTCCTTACTAAGTTTAGTAAAACCGACAAGTCCCATTAGCATTTTACCGGTACAAAGACCTCTAAGATGTAAACTTACATAGGCACAGGTATACATTAAGTCGACGTGCAAATTGAAACGTGTGTTATCGCGCCCTGTTCCTTCCATAATGACTGACTGAGTTTCGGAATAATCTCGTTTTTACACTACCATTACATGACATATTTTTTACTGGAATCTGTAGAAAAAAGTGTTATTGAGTTTTTCGTATTGTAGAAATGCTTTATCTCCTACGTAGTTGGCTGTTAAAACCGTAATCGTTGTAGACCGTAATCGGTTAGGAGAACAGGTAAGATTAAAATAATTTAATTTTTTGACTCTGACAATACCATTAGTTATTCTGTGACAATACTTAAGTAATAGTCATAGAAGTATTTTAAGTACTCACTATTGTCAATTATGTCTTGTTGGAAACTATAAGCAAAACTAAAAGAGCTGTCTAAGTTTGCCTTAGTTATTATAAAAATATATTAACTCTAGCACGTGACTTATTGCCTAGAAAACCGTAACTAGAGTTATAATGCGTTCTATACCCGCTCTATAAAATCATATTAAAGCCACGTGGAGTTACGGCAAATTGTTCACGAGATATACAGACCACTTTTGCTCTTTCCACTTTACCAATTTGAGCATAAATGCTTTAGCTGTCATGTCGCTTAATGCTTTTATGTCGGTAAAGTAGTTATAATTTTGATAAGGCAGTCGGTAAATAACTTGGTATTATAACGTTCGATTGTCTTATCGGTATAATGGTCAGTTAAGCCGGGTCTCCTGCGACACTGTTTAATGTTTTTAAACACCAAATACAAACACATATTTAGCAAAATATGGGCGTGGCTTAACTGTTTTGTTAATTTTAACAAGCAAACATGTTATCCAAAGCGGACTGAAAACACCCCAGCGCATACTTCTCGTATAATGAAACTGAACTGAACTAACATTAATACTTATAATATTCATATTTTACTATAAAAGTAAGTAAGTAAGTGTACTATAAGTCATTTTGTCGAGTAGATAAAAGATTTTTGCTTTTCGTTTAATCGTGTTTGATTTTCGTTTAAAATTCCGTCTCCTGCGACTTTTTGCTAACATGTTTAGTTAACAAGTTTTGGTAGTTTGTTTTGTTATTTTTAGCCGCAGGAGACACGCCTTAACACTACCTAAATGCTTAGCTAGAGGATTTGGGCTCGATTTTTTTTTAAAGACAACTCCCGCACTAGGAATTATTCCTGTGTCGCGGGGGACTTTATAAACATACATGAAACGGGCACAAAGAACGCCCAGACTCGAAACAAAAATTTATGGATCACACAAAGTGTTGTTCTGCGTGGGATTTGAACCCACGACGCTTGGCGAAGTAGGAAACGGTGTGGTAACCGTTAAACCACTAGGCCAAACGTGCAGCATTTTAAAACAAATAATTGTGTGAGTACAATAATTTGTTCTCGGTTTTTTATGTTTCATTAATACTAATTTATTTCTTTAGCTATTGCTAACGACTCCACCCGCGTGCATGTCGGTTACCGCGGTAAAGAGTAATCTATGTTTTTCCTTAAAAATCAAAGTAGCTTCATGCCAAATTTCATTGAATCGGTGTAGCAGTTTAGCCGTGAAAACATTACACACAGACAGAGTACTTTAATTATTTTTTATATTAGTATGGATTTATGTGTTTGTCCTGAAATAAAACCCACTGCCTCTTAGGTAAGTTGCATATTCAATCACGAACCACTAGACCCAAGTTCTATTCATGCGACTAGAGACCAGAGAATAGACTGAGTGATGGATGTAATACATACTTTTAACGACTAAATAAAGCAGATATCGAAAGTACTTAATCTGATTGTAAAAACATTTACGAGACACCATTGACGTTTTCCAAAATGAAAAGGGCAAACAGCCCCTTTTAAACATCAACCCTTTGCGGTTTTCTTTTGACTTACAATTCGCAATATGATTCGGCCAGTTCAGTGAAAGTTGAAAATTGCAAAATTTCCCATTTTTAGAACGGGTTTATAAATCCAGACGTGCCGGCAAGCTGTCCAGCTGATTGGACGCTGTTGGTGCTGTATCGGCACGTAATCTTGACATATTGCTGAAAGCATTCAATTTTTTGCAGTTGAGGAAACGATCAAAAATACT
The DNA here is from genome assembly GCA_949125395.1 of Diaphora mendica. Classification (NCBI taxonomy): domain Eukaryota; kingdom Metazoa; phylum Arthropoda; class Insecta; order Lepidoptera; family Erebidae; genus Diaphora; species Diaphora mendica. The sequence continues at coordinate 2,856,188 of OX421331.1, read as the reverse complement.
CGTAGATACACGTTTAAGAGTTCTTAAATCCCAAAACATGAACTCTTCTAAAAAAAGTTGCTTGTGTTCCTACGCTTTGTTGTATTTAAGTGAAATGAGGAATAGAACTGACTCGAAAATTTATATAAAATAATAAAGAAATAAACTTTTGTTTTTTTTATTGTCGTAAAAAGTGATACAAAGTATTTACTTCACATATTAATATATATACTCTGTCCATTTCTTTATTTGCTTTTTGACAGTTCAAGAAATTTTGAAATTAGTGACGCCCTCACCCATTACCGATTCGATTTGAAACGAATAGCGATTTTATTTATGAAGAACTTTCAATCGATTTAATTAAATATTTTTTGTTGAAATATTAATTATTCCTTCATTAGTTTTTTATAATAAGTAAGAAATAAACAAAAATATAAATAATAAATTAGTAAATTAGATGAATGAACAGAGTTATTGTTCTTTACTCTTGGTTTGATCCTAGATTCCTAGATTTCGATTTAATTCCTTGCAAAAATTCAATCTTGGAGTCATAGATACTATTTGTATTTCCTTTTTTTATTAAATTTACAGAAAAAATACTTACATGAAGTCAAATTATTTTTATCATATGATATTTATCGTATTTCAAGTACTGTTTTATAGTCTGTGGTTGTTTGTTATGCACAGACCACTTCACTAAAGTACCGTCACCGTCAATAAAGTACGACATTACTGTAGTACATAATTCCGAAAAAAAAAATGGTAATTTATAGGTGTGAGCTGTCAAAAAGAAAATAAACAAATGGACAAAGTATAGTAAATTATAGTTTTGATATCTTTATTTATCAAAGATACACTGAAGGAAATAAAACCAATGTCACTATTGTTATATAATATAGATTTTACATAACGTCTTACGTTCCGTAATATACGTATGTAAAATCGTATATTTTTATATTTGTTTTATGACATCCCTGGGAATTCAAATCGTCATATTATGGTAACAAGAAGTTAAAGTTTTTATTCGTGTTACATCCATGTATGAAGGTTATAGCTCTTGTATATATAGTTTTTCGTATGAGCGTAAGACCTACAGTAGCCGCAGCTTTTTTTACCCTTTTTTACATCCAAAATTCCTTTTTATTCCATAACTATCGCGGTATATGTATGTATACCTATATACATACTAACTTTATAGTTATCTTCGACCATCGACTGCCTCGTTGGCTTAGCAGTTGGCGTATGCGATTGCTAATAATGAGGTCTGAGGTTCGAATCTCGGGTTGTGCTAAAAAGCGTTTTTGAGTTTTTCTGATTATAGTAATATTACTTCCTGAGATTATCGCGTTCAAACAAACAAATAAATTCTTCAGCTTTATAATCTTCTATATATATAAAAGAGTAAGGTGACTGACTGACAGACTGACTGACTGACATACCCAGAGATCAACGCACAGTCCAAACCGCTGAAGCTAGAATCCTGAAATTTTGCATATAGGTTGTTTATAAAACGTAAGAGAGCACTAAGAAAGGATTTTTTAAAATTCCACCCCTAAGGGGGTAAATCAGGGGATGAAAGTCTGCGTGATCGAAGCCGCGTGTAAAAGCTAGTCTTATATATAAAATTCTCGTGTCACAATGTTAGTTACCATACTCCTCTGAAACGGCTGGACGGATTTTTATTAAATTTGGTGTGCATATCGGGTAGGTCTGAGAATCGACCAACATCTATTTTTTATACCCCATTTTTTTATGGCAAATCAACGTTTGCCGGCTCAGCTAGTATTAGTATAGTATAGATTAAAGTGAACATATTTATTTATTTATTTATTTATTTATTAGTACAACCACATTGTATATATTACACAATTCACTTAGTATTATTAGTTGTTGGTAAGTATTAATTCTGATATATACAACAATTACGGTGTACATAACATTCACAAAAGTATATGTACAGTGAGATAAAATTTATGAGTTACAATAAGAAAAAGTAAAAATATAACTACATGTATAAAAAATAAAATAAAAAACAACAACAAAAAGAGAAAAAAAGTAAAAATAAGAACAATAATTATGTGGCAATAATAAGAATTACAAACACTAAAGAACAACTTCAACAAGCAAACATGAATATACCCGCTCAACACACTACAACAACTACACACCATCACAACCAGGCAACAACCCTGATTTTAAACTAACTAAGCTGATGTGGAAAATGTCGAGGTTATTATTTTTGATAACTTCTCTGTTGTAGTTAGAGCAAACTCGTGTCAAAGGCGACTGCAAGCCAAGATTTGTTCTGCACACTGGCCTATAAAACAGTTTGACTATTGGTTGTCTGGGATAGCGATGAGGAACGGATAGTGAAATCCTTCCGAGCAATTCATTACATCTCAACTGACCGTTTACTACCCTATGCAAAAAGCAAACATCGCGCACTCGCCTCCGTTCGTGTAAGCTATTCATTTGAAAATGAGCAAGACGACGGTCATACGAGCTCCTGTGTGAAAAATCCCTGGCCTGAAAAGCAAGGTGTCTAGTGAAAGCCCTCTGAATGCTCTCTACTCGTTGAGAGTGAGTACTATAAAAAGGACACCACACGACTGAGGCGAACTCCAGGCGGCTACGTACCAAGGCGTTATAAAGAACTACTGCCTCGGCAGCGCAGTGGTTGTGTATGCGACTACTGTGCTTGAGGTCTTGGGTTCAAATCCTGGGTCGAACCAAATGTTTGTGTGATCTACAAATATTTGTTTCGGAGTTTGGGTGTTTTCTATGTATAATATGTATGTATTTACAAAAAAAAAAGTATATTATGTATTTATATCAGTTGTCTGGTACCCATAACACAAGCTCTGCTTAGCTTGGGACTAGATGGCGTTGTGTGTTAGATGTCCAAAAAAAAAAAAAAAAAAAAAATACTTTACTTTGGTATTGGAAAAAGTCTTTAGTGTTTCTTTTTATGAAACCCAATAACTGGGCCGCCTTTCTAACGACTACATCGACATGAGCATGAAACCTTAGTCGACTATCGAGTATCTAAGTAAGGTCTCGGATTTCATGAACCTCTGTTAATTGTACCCCATCCATGTCATATTTAGTATCAAGTGGTTTTACTTTTCTGCTATATTTTATAAAGAAACACTTCTCTGCATTAAGAGTCATACGGTTGCCATAACACCATGCCGTAATACTATTTAGGTCACTTTGAATCAGCATCCCTGTTATCGTTCACGGCCCTATAGATCTTTAAATCATCTGCAAACAGTGAATATTTTGAATGCCTGATGCAGTCAGTAATGTCGTTAATAAATATTAGAAAAAGAATTGGGCCCAAATGAGATCCCTGCGGGACTCCGGATTTGGCAAGATAAGTTTTAGATGCATATCCAGAAACTTCAACGGTTAACAGTCTATCATTGAGATATGATTTAAACCACTCCAATAAAATGCCACCCACTCCAAAACTTTGCAATTTTTGAAGAAGTATCTCATGGTCCACCCTGTCGAACGCGCTGCTAAAATCGGTGTAAATAGCATCCACCTGAAAGCCCTTATCAACCTGTTGACATAGGTCTGAAACGAAAGGAACAAGGTTTGATTCAATTGAACGACCGGCTCTAAGACCGTGTTGATGATCAGAGAGATATGGTTCAGCCAAATTCGATAACAGAGGGTATATAAGAACTTCGAACAGTTTTGAAAAACACGAAAGGATTGAAACTGGTCGATAGTTTTGTACCTCCGCTTCGTTGCCCTTCTTAAAAATCGGTAGGATACGTGCTTTTTTCCAAATTTTTGGGAAATTTCCTTCAGTGAGTGAGCGGTTATATATAAGAGTCAGAGGCAATGATAAAGCTGAGCCACACCGTTTCACAAATAATGGAGGTATGCAGTCAGGGCCAGCTCCCTTGGTGATGTCTAATTTTTTGATAGCCCGGAGAACCTGATTTTCAGTGAGATGCACTCTGCCAATGAAGGTACTACTCGTTTCCATGTTGTCTATTGTACTACTATGACTTGGTATTTGTGAGTTATAAACAGATGAAAAGTGAGTAGCGAACAAATTAACTATATCCATCCCAGACTCCGCTGTAGAATCATTCAAATACATTTTGGCGGGCATAGCAGAATGACCACCTTTTTTATGTCTAATAAAATTCCAAAATGCCTTTGGGTTTATTTTAATGCTAGACTCTATTTTTTTCCTGTAATTTTTGTAACATTTATCGTATAATTTGTGACATCGAGAGCGGAGAAGTTTAAATTCAATTTCATCTAGAGGATTTTGGTATTTGCGTAGTCTATTGTGAGTTTTATGTTTCTCCGCCAAAAGTTTCACTAAAGCGGGACTGAACCATGAAGGGTATTTAGAATTGAGCAACCCACGCTTTGGCACGAATCTGCCGATCACATCATGCAAAATGTCGCTAAACTCACTGACCATCCCGTTCACATCCCCCAAATTGCACAATTCACTCTGCCAATTGATGCCCTTCAGTTCAATTATAATAGTTTTATAGTCGGCTTTGTAAAAATTATAACTTGTATTTGCTATGGATTTTAAATATTTAACGTCATAATAAGAAACAGAAACCAACAAGGGTGGATGAATACAGTAGCATTTACTGAGAGTGTCACGTGCTTCAGTCACTTCAGCACGTTCGAGGTTCGATATGAATAGGTCTAAAAAGCGATTGTCACTATTACCAATTGAGTTAAATTGATACAACTGGTTTGTGGCCATAAAATCAATCAACAAATTACCTAGAGAATTACTGTAGTTAGATGGTATTAGGTAATTTTGATTATCTTGAACCTCCCATTTTATGAAAGGTAAGTTAAAGTCCCCCACAAGTATAAAATCGTCCGTATGAGGTAGTGCTGAATCAATACCAGATAACAGAAGTGACAAAGATTGGAACTTAACTGGAGGAGGCAAATAAGCCACACAAATGGTAATTTTTCTGATAGAATGCTTAATATTTAAGTGCAATGAAACCCACAAACTTTCCACATCTATTTCAAGGTTTGTAATTCTAAAGGAGGGTATTTTACGTGACACTGCAATCTGCAATGACGTCATAATTAGTATTTAAAATGTTCTTTAGTAAATCGTTTGTTTTCGTTCTTAGGCCTTGGACGTTTTGATAGTAAATATCAAGCATTATAAGTAAAATAAAATCCAAGTATACAATTCTACAACAAGCAATAAAACATAATAGAAAACAACGCTAATGAAGTTAATGCATAAGATTTAAGCTTTCTACGGTTTTTATCAACAAAGCTTGACTCTCTTCATTTGTACGCACGTAGATACGACCATATCGTGACCAGACGTATCTGTAGTTGAGCTCTCTAGCCTTCACCCTTGCTGCGGCATGCAGTTTCTTGGCAGTCGGCGTCAGGTGCTCCGCCACAAATATCGGAACTCGAGGGCCACCTATTCCAAGATGTTGTGATGACAACTTGTCGTCGCCGTGTGCTTTGTTAAACTTGGAAACTGCAGCCAAGACTGTGTCACGTAGACGTGGAGTGCGCAGTTTAGCTACGATAGTTCGAGGCCTATCCCCATTTGGTGTCAGCTTAGCCACCCTTGTCACACAGTGGATATCGTCACAAGTCAAGGGACTCTCAACCACCTTCGACAGTTGCGCCAATGTGTTGGTTAATATTTCGGATCTATGCTCAGGTACTCCACTGATTTCAATGTTACATTCTCTCATGTGCAACTCGATAATATTAACACGCGCTGAAAGATCGTGAACCAACGATTTCAGTAAGTGATTTTCGGTAGTAAGCTCAGTGATAGCGGCACACTTATTCTCAATTGTTTCCTTCATCGACTCAACATAAAAGTATTACAGGTATTTATAGGTTAATTTTAAATCAAAAGACGCAATATACATGCAAAGTAACTTCTTAACGGTAGAAGAATTACTCGAAGGAAGCTCTTTACATTATATTCATTGCATATTGTGTTCTCAAGTGGAGATAGAAGCTAAACAAGGATAAATTATAATGGCCTACATCACTTACTGTATGTGGAGGTAAATTTCTTGCGAAAGTAATGCAAGATTTTCTTTAAAATATAGTGAGGTAGCTCTAGAAATATACTAGGTATACATTGGCATGTTATAGTAGTGACAGTCACTACTAGTAAAGTAATAATAAATATTATAAACGCGAAATTTTGTAAGTATGAGACAGACACGCGGGCGGAGCCGCGGGCAACAACTAGTATTTAATAAATATTTTGGACATCTAACACGCAACGCCATCTAGTCCCAAGCTAAGCAGAGCTTGTGTTATGGGTACTAGACAACTGATATTAATACATGTATACTTCTTTTTTGTAAATACATACATATTATACATAGAAAACACCCAAACTCCGAAACAAATATTTACAGATCATACAAACATTTGGTCCGACCCGGGAATCGAACCCGAGACCTCAAGCACAGCAGAATTCTCATACGTTACCGAGTTACGCCACCGAGGCAGTCAAGTCAAGTGGTTCGGGATTCTGATTGGTAAGCCAGGGGGTCCTCGTTTCGATTCCCACCGCGTTGTAAAGGAGTAGGAAGTTTTTTTTTTAAATACAACTCGCGCATTAGTATAAATCTTGTGTCGCGGGGGACTTAACAAATATATATGAAACGGACACAAAGAACACCCAGACTCAGAAAAACAATTTGTGGATCACAAAAAGTGTTGTCCTATCTGGGATTTGAACCCACAACACTTGGTAAAGTAGGCAACGGCTTGGCGACCGCTTAACATTATGACGTCATATGTGCAGTCAAAAGTTAAGGTTCAGGGATTCACACTGAGAATACTGCTTCAAGCTTTTACATATAAATAGTACTATTTTATTTACAAATATGAACGTCATTAAGTTGATAAAATGTATTTCTCGATAAAAACCCTTTCGAAGTATTGTCAAAGGTCGTTTCTTTTAACACCGTAGACCACGTCACGTGTACTGACGCGTAAAAAACCATCTTATTTACCTAGCATGTGTCAAGGTAGAAGAGCCACGCTGATTTCAGCACGGCACGAACGTTCTTATTTCACGAACGTACTTAAGGTTCCTCGCTAGCATCGAGATATAATGTATAGAGAAGACGCCACTCATTAGTGCGGTGTTCCATGCAATTGCGGCGCATGCGCCGCACTTCCTTCAGTCGCTTGCTAGCTACACTCTGATGAAGCGGTGGCTTAAGCGTGTGATTGTTTAAATTTAAAAACGTTCTAAAACTCGTGAATTATGCCATTTTGTGTCTTGAGATATTGCACTAATAATACAAGGAATACGGAGAAAAACAAAGGAATAACTTTTCACCAGTAATTAACTAGATATAATTGTTTTAAAATTAAATACGAACAAAATATTTTAAGACGCCATTGTTGCCTCATTCGACATAGAGTACTTAGAGTAAAACATACAGAAGTGATATTTAGGTAGAATTAACTGACGTTAAATGCACAACGTATTTAATGTATTTAATTGGATTAGGAAAAATAATATGTTGTTAAAAATAGCTTCGTAAATAACCCATAACATTTTTTTGCAATAATTATATTTAAATTATCATTAAAGTATAATTTAAAAATTGAATATTCGGCTTTTATATTTTATACCTCGATGAATTCTACAAAAAAACTGAAACTGGTAAAGCTATTGAAGTACTATTTACTCAAAGTGAATTTCCTAATAAAGCTTCGTAGGTATAAAGCTATTTATCCATTCTGCTTTCTTGTTTGGCGCTTACTCTATAAAAGCGAATCTTTGCAACAGTTCGTTGGCCAAAACGCGTAAGCGCCATGAAAATCACGGCGCTTATGACATTTCGCTCGCGAGGAAACTACAGCTCGAATGCGATAGAGCGCTGCTTGTTAATACTGTTGGATTAGACTACTAATTATTGTTTGGCTGCGCTGCAGCGCTTTTTAGTTATAATTCTAATATAAACGGAACATATAATTGGTTTTGAGTGGCTCCTCTAGTACGTAGTACGTAATATCTCGATGCTCGCTAGCTGTTTTTCATTACATTTTAATGAAGAGTTGGTACCAAGAAATCGTCATCATAATGTATACCAATTGGTTGCTATAGCAGAACTATGTATATACTAGCTTTTACACGCGGCTTCGCTCACGCAGACTTTCATCCCGTGATATCTCCCCTTAGGGGTGGAATTTCTCCTTCTCCAAAAATCCTTTCTTAGTGCTCACTTACGTTATATAAATAACCTACATGCAAAATTACAGGATTCTAGCTTCAGCGGTTTGTGCTGTGCATTGATCTCTGGGTATGTCAGTCAGTCAGTCAGTCACCTTACTCAATACATATTTTGTTTTAATTTTTATGTGTGAGTTCGAAGTGACAGGCCATTTTTGTATGTGAGTTTAAAATGTGTATGTGTGAAGATTTCCCCCCACATTTACAAAAAACTAAAGGTGATTTTGTATCGGGAAAGTACGCTTTGGCTTCTCCCTTTCGGTCTGTTGGCCAGTGTTGTTCTATGTAGTCCACGGTTCACAAAAGGCGACAGTGACACAATTAGATGACCTTTACCTACTCGTATAAACAATTTATGCTAATGCTATAAACAACTAATATATCGTGCTCCTTAAAAACTTGTCGTTATATAAGATAGATTTAAATGTCTTACCTATTTTTAATGTTTCTAATACTTGAAAGTAACCCTGTAAATTAACTCATATTTGTTAATGTTAAGTTGGCATGCTAGTGCCTACCCTGTTTTATGACAGTAGACATAACCATTGTAATTATATTAACAGCTGCGGATGCAGTGGACGTGTGATCGTAAATTGTTAGTGTAAATATACATTAACAAGGTTTTCTTAAAACAGGTATCTAGATTTTAATCTAGCCAAGAACCATTGAAGTTAAACAAACATTGAAATAAAGAATTGCAATTGTATCATTATTTCCAATTTTTATCGTTCACACTTCTGAAATACACAGTGATAAACTTAAATGATATTTATCCGTGGGAGAGCCACGCTTCGGCATGAACTTGTAGATAAGAATACATGAACGGGCCTGCTCGACCGGAGTGATACCACGACCTCACAGAAAATCGGTGTGAAATAGCGTATGCGCTGTGTTTCACCCAGTGAGTGAGGATACCGGAGGCCTACACCCCAACCCCTTCCCACATCCCTTTCCCCATCCCCCAAAGGTCGGCAACGCACTTGTGACGCCTCTGGTGTTGCGGGTGTCTATGGACGGTGGTATCGCTTACCATCAGGTGATACGTCTGCTCGTTTGCCGCCTAAACCACAAAGAAAAAATAAATTAAAAGTAGTTTGGGTGTTATAGCTTTAGTTTAGTTTCTTTAGTTTTTTTACCGTTTTAGTTCGTGATGATGAGGCTAGAACCGATCTACGACGGTATTCGAATTAAAAAGTTATATTGACGCAAATGACCACGCTCACTTGTTCTGTGGCGCTCACGATATGTATTAATTACATATCTTTGACTTAACTGACCTTTCGACCAGGTTATACGCACAAAAAAGGTTATACTTACTATCGACACAATGTGTGAATGTGAATAAAAGTTAGTACTTCCCGAATATTTTTTATATTCGTTAGAACACTTTTGCCATCGCTAGTACCCGATAACACACTTGATTTTAGATAACAATACATTACACTATCCATCATATCGGATTATCAGGCTGCATACCCATTTGGTGAATATAAAAATATATTGGCGATAGAGATTTGCTCTAATGAGAAAGGATTATTTATATCAGCCGCGTATGGAATCTGTTATATCGCTAGGTAAGCCTGTTTTTGTAGGTCTGAAACTGGACAAAAGTTTAAAAAGTATGTAACACAGTTTGCGTCTTATTTTGAGTATGTACCTATTATCAAATTTATGTAAGTATGTTTGTATCAAGTTTTCCTACTCTTTACAGTATTGTTGTCCTTTTTTAACCCCCGACGCAAAAAGAGGGGTGTTATAAGTTTGACGTGTCTGTCTGTCTGTCTGTGGCACCGTAGCTCGCGAACGGATGAAACGATTTCAATTTAGTTTTTTTTTTTGTATGAAAGGTGAGTTACGTGCGAGTGTTATAAGACATGTTTCATGAAAATCAGTTGAGTCGTTTAAAAGTTATGGGGGTGAAAGTGGGGAAGAATAACCGAATGTCTGCAAAAATATCATTGGCGTATGATTACTCGATTAAGTGCTTGAGTAGGGGGTTTTTTAATTTTTTAAATTATAGTTATTTGTAGCTTTTGTAGACTATATTCTATCTTTGAATTAAGTATAAAAATTCTTTCAAATCCGTTCAGCAGTTTTCTCTTTTTAACGACGAGACACATACATGACCATGTAAAGGAGTGGTTCATAATGGCACCTTGCAAAAATAGAGGTATCATACTACAGGTATGTGCCCAATCCAATTCTCGGAAACAGTCGTACCACATTACATTGGGATCGATCTATCATTACTATATTATCATGACAGAACCATTTACTCTCCAATAAGCCGGAGATAATGCTGATGGATGGATTAGAACACCGCGCAGTGATTATCGATAAATCCCACATGAGACAACACTATGAGTGATCCAAAATTTTTTTTTTGAATTTTGGTGTTCTTTGCGTCCGTTTCATGTATGTTGGTAAACCCCCCGCGACACAGGATGTCTATTTCTAATGCGGAAGTTCTCTTTATATAAAAAAAATTAATTGGCCTCACGAGATTGTGGAAATGTGGAATGTGGACTTTGATTACTATCATTGTTCCGATTAGTACAATTCAGGAGTATTGACTACGTCAAAAACTGACTTCTGTCAAGACAGATATACTCTATAGGTACCTCTAATAGTAGCTATGCAAACTTAAGGAACAAGTTGCATATTTGCTATTAGAGGACTTGTCTCTCTCGTTTGCCTTTTTATCATTCACAAACGGACGGACGGACTAACAGATAGACATGACAAAACTATTAACGTTTTTACCACTTTGGCAACGGATCCCTATATATATATTATTATTTTTTTATGTGTGGCTCCCCAAAATGACTCTACTCTGCCTGATGGAAAGCATAAGCAGAATCCAAGAGTGGTGGCTACCATACTCATTGCGAATGCAGACAATGCAGCATGGCGACCCACGCCATGGCGGCCTAGTGATGCTTCTGCATCTTTTAGTCTAGTCAACAAGTATGGAAATTGTTGACTAGACTATTTGGGCCTAAATATTCACGTATTTAAAAGGACTTCATGATTATGTCAGTGGATCTCGAAAATGACAGGATAAGGTTAATGTATTCATAATTCGTAGATAACACTAATACATGACTAATAGTGCATAACCACTTATCGCTCCATTAAATATTATATATGAGAATACCACTTATAAACTATACTCTTTATTAGTATACGTATTTCACCCGACTATGGAAATAAGTGTGTACTAATCCTCGGTGGCGCGCTTGAGGTCTTAGGTTCTTTTCCCAGGTCGGACCAAATGTTTGCATGATATGATAATATGGCAACACTAGGTTCTTGTCAAAGTGTCATGATTGTCAAATGTCACTGACTCGGATTATAGAACTCACAAGAAAATGGACTAGTAATGGCGTCGGTGCCGTAATTAATTGAGAGAAGGTTACTGGCTTCCGGTGAGATTTGTTTGGCCACCGTGTTTTGTTGAGCTATTATAATTAACGAGTGTTTGTAACCGCATTGGTACGTTGCGTCCGTTCTCGTATGGTCGAGGTGTTTTGAGGCCGTGTGGAGCGCTAACTGAGAATAGCGCCGGCACCCTCGTGTGATAGTGTGTTTGAATTGTAAATTAGGAACCTTGTGTATGAACGGAACTGCGTGGTTATCGTCAAAGGGGATCCCCTTCGCCGCGTCGGAATTTGTAAGCCGTCACTACCCAACAAGATTAGTAATATATTTTATTGTACCGAGGCGCATCGCCTCAGTTGATATCCGTTCACCAGGTGGACTGGTTTGCGACTGTCTAGCTCACATCTATGGGCCGTGTGACTAGTACAGGTTTCCTAAGGAACGCAACCCCTGGTGATCGGAGTCAACAATATGTATATATCTTAACAAAACAATAATAATTTTATCAGTACTCGTAGTACAAGCTCTGCTGAGTTTGGGTCTTGATGACGTTGTGTATCAGGTGTTTGAAAAATAATAACTGTAAACCGATTTGAATAGTTTCCTGCATTAATTTATGCAAAGAAAGGAGGGCTATGTTTTATGACGTGTTTAATTCTTTGGTACCCTCTGTAGTCTAAACGATTCGATGGACTTTGATGTTTGATGTGTTGTTAAAATTATAGAAATTAAAATCGCTCATTTAAAAGTTTTTAGTACAATCATTTTCATGCAGATGTACTTTTTTGATTTTGCAATAATTGACTTGTTCAATTAGAAAATATGTACATTAGGTTGGTTCGAGGAAAATTAAGGCGGAAAATTGTCTCCTTCAGTTAGTAACAGATAATTTTGATTAATTACAGTTTCTGGTATCGATATGAAATATGTAGTGTTGTGTGAGGTTACTGGTATTGATATGTATATTTTTTATCTCCATTGTCTACGAAACGTAATCTAAAACTATAATGTAGTCAGATAAGGCTGTCATATATTTTCTATGTGACATTGGACATTGTTACACGTAACAAGATAGAACAAAATAATTAAATAAATCAATTAGTCATACAAATAACTGTTCCTTGTAATGATTTTGTAAGAAAAATAAAATTTTAATGATTGAGTTTTATTTATTAGATTGTTTTTAATAAATACAATCCAGCAAGATGGAGTAAGTGTAATTAGTTAATCAAGAAGAGATTCATATATCTTTCTATTTTCAGTAGAGATGAAACGGATATTCGGTAACTATCCGGTAACCGGCCTATCCGGCTCAAATTTTAAATCCGGCCGAATACCGGATACGAAACAAGTATCCGGCCGGATACCGGATTTCAAATAAATACGACATAAAGATTGAAGGCACTTTATTTAACATAAAGAATCCTGATTTTTACCTAAAAAAATACTCAAACTGCACTAAGGGCAAATTGTGATATATAAATACCAATTTCTCTGCATTAAAAGGTAACAGACGGTTTTGCTTGTCCTCTTATATAAGGCCAGCTCCCGAAAAAAAAATTCGCTATATACAATGCCACAGGGCGCTGAAAGGTAAACTCTAGTAAGCTTCGTAATTTTTTATTTTAGTTCAGTTTGGATATTGTACAGCATTAGCTGACCACCAAATATAAGGATCACGATCGCGACCAATGCGTACTGAATTCAGATAAGAATCAATTTTACACGCAATTGCGTTTTTTCCTTGATCGTGACATTGACTTGTGTCGTTTTCTGTCGCTACGTCATTTAAGCAATACTTGGGATGCGGTCCTTCTTTGCGTCCTACCCTTGGAGACAGTTGTGCTTCTCGCCGGATAATCCCAACACCGCTGCTGATTCTATTGCTGATGTTGTGCTACAGGGTATGGAGATTTTCATTCCATCCTCTGTGGTTCCCATTGGTGGCAAGTGTCGGCCCTGGTTTGGTTCATCTTCCAAAAAAGCTTCTCGCAGGAAGCAGGAAGCTTACCAAGCCTGGGCTGACGCAGCGGCGGTACGGGATCAAAACACCAGCGCTCTAAAAAAGGAGTACAACTTTGCCTCCAGGTCCTTCAAAAGAGACATAGCTAGGGCGAAGTCGGTGCACATTGCTGGGATTGGCGAGAGGCTTGAGCGTCTTCCTTCGGGGACTCGAGCATTCTGGTCTCTTGCCAAGGCTATCGAAGGGAATTTCTGTAAGCCATCCCTTCCACCTTTGCACTTGGAAAATAATCCGTTGGCCTATGACGCAAAGGAGAAAGCCGATCTCCTGGCAAAACACTTTGCGTCCAACTCGACCTTGGATGACGGGGAACAGGAGCCGCCTACCATACCGCGGTGCGAGAGCCGTATGCTGGATATCCAGTTTCACCAACGCTCAGTGCGTATAGCACTTTTATCCCTGGATATCCATAAGTCGAGTGGCCCGGATGGAATCCCCCCTATAGTGTTGAAGATGTGTGCTCCAGAGTTGGCACCGGTCTTAACGCGTCTTTTTCGGCTCTCCTACTCTTCTGGCGTAGTCACGACAACATGGAAGGCAGCATTAGTCCACCCGATCCCAAAAAAAGGCGATCGCTCTAATCTGTCCAACTACAGGCCGATAGCCATTACTTCCCTCTTCTCGAAAATAATGGAGTCCATCATCAACTATCAACTCCTACGGTATCTAGAAGATCATCATCTGCTTAGCGACCAGCAGTACGGCTTCCGTAAGGGTCGATCGGCTGGTGATCTTCTGGTATACCTGACACATCGCTGGGCACAGGCGATTGAGACTAAGGGGGAAGCCTTGGCAGTTAGTTTGGACATCGCGAAGGCCTTTTATCGGGTCTGGCACAAAGCGCTTCTTTCGAAGCTCCCTTCCTATGGGCTTCCCGAGAAATTATGCGATTGGGTCACTAGCTTTCTAGCAGATAGAAGCATTAAGGTCGCAGTCGACGGTGAATGCTCTGATTCTATATCTGTGAATGCCGGTGTCCCGCAAGGCTGTGTGCTATCGCCTACTTTGTTCCTCCTCCATATCAATGACATGCTGCAAAATTGCAGCATTCATTGTTATGCGGATGACAGCACCGGCGATGCTTTTTACACCGGCCGCGCTAATATTTCTCGGGAAAACGTCATTGAGAGTCGAAACAAACTTGTGTCTGAAGTCGAGACTTCTTTGGAGAAGGTCTCAGATTGGGGTAGACTTAATTTAGTCCAATTTAACCCCACAAAGACACAAATTTGCGCGTTCACCACTAAAAAACTTCCGTGGGTCGTATGTCCTCGTTTCGAAGGCACTCCACTATCTGCCTCAGCCAATATTGGAATTCTTGGTGTCGACATGTCGAGCGAAGTCCAGTTTCGTGGCCACCTGGAGGGTAAGGCCAAATTGGCCTCGAAAAAGCTTGGTGTGCTCAACAGATCGAGACAGTATTTCACTCCGGCCCACCGCCTTTTACTTTATAAGGCCCAGGTTCGGCCTCACATGGAATACTGTCCCCATCTTTGGGCGGGGGCACCCCAATACCAGCTCCTCCCTTTGGACCGCATTCAACGGAGAGCGACTCGAGTCGTCGATTGCCAAGAACTTTCAATTCGGCTAGACTCTTTGGCGCTGCGTAGAGATGTAGCTTCGCTGTGCATCTTCTACCGCATTTATCATGGGGAATGCTCCGAGGAATTGCTCGGACTGATTCCTGCCGCCTCTTTCCGCCATCGTCCTACGCGACAGAAGTTTCATCCCCATCATCTAGATGGTTGGCAGTCCTCAACTGTGCGCTTTTCCAGGAACTTTCTGCCTCGCACAACAAAACTCTGGAATGAACTGTCGCCTGCGGTATTCCCGGATATACGACCTTCAAACCTTCAAGAAAAGAGCGTACTCCTTTATAAAGGCCGGCAACGCACTTGTGACGCCTCTGGTGTTGCGGGTGTCATATGGGCGGCGGTAATCGCTCACCATCAGGCGATACGTCTGCTCGTTTGCCCCTTAATCCATAAAAATAAATAAAACTTTTTCTTTGGTAAATACCTGCCTTCTTTCCTTCCCCACTACGAGAAATTTTAACATTACATACCTAACGAACAAGTAGCAAACTTTTAATCGTCACTTTTATATCAAAATATTTCCACACAGGTGATCTTTTATTTATCAAAGACATTTTTCTTCAGTACCTAAGTTTAGGTTTATAGAAACAAAAACATTAATAAGACTACAACAAACTCAAACAACAACAACAAAAGGTTTTCTCATAACTTCTTAAGATCGTATTTGCAATCAATTCAAGAACACAATACACTGAATCCACCCGATCGCTTAGTGATTCACTCGTGGAACGCGTCGCCATTCGACTATGTTCGGCCGGATATTCGGCGGCCGGATATTCGGCTATCCGGCTTCAAGGTTGGCCGGATATCCGGTATTCGGTATACGGCAGAACATTTATCCGTTTCATCTCTAATTTTCAGCACATTTTTAAATCATACTAATAATCGCATAAGAGTTGGTGGTAGGTATTTAAAATAAAAGGTTTTTAAAAAACTTTTTATAAAAAAAAAACCGACTTCCAAAAAACATCAAACGAAAACTCTGCCAAAAAAACACTTAAAAGCGTAAAATAAACTGGTTCTTCATAAATTGCCTATACCTAATTCTTTATTCATTTAAATAGTAGTATTATAATGTGTGCTAGGTGCCTAGAATCTGTTTGAAGTCGGTGCCAAGTGACTATCGCTTAGACTTTTGTAATTGTTCGTTTATATTCTTTTTGGCTTAGCACCGACTTCAAACAGATTTTAGGTACCTAGCACACATTATAATACTACTATTTAAATGAATAAAGAATTAGGTATAGGCAATTTATGAAGAACCAGTTTATTTTACGCTTTTAAGTGTTTTTTTGGCAGAGTTTTTGTTTGATGTTTTTTGGAAGTCGGTTTTTTTTTTATAAAAAGTTTTTATTTTTCAGTTTTTAGTGCAAACAATCGTAGGTAAGTAGTAAGTTGGACTATTTCATCAAATTTCATCATCAAGAATACAAATTAAGTTCTATACGTACGTGTAATATTAAAATCATCCTTTAATCCCTTACTGTTGAAGAGTTTAACCTTCTATCATCAGCTCACCTAAATAACTTGAAAGTATACGACTGAAGGTCTTTAGATACGTATGAAGTTGAAAGAATTATCCTCCAACTCCTAACCGTTGAGGAGTTGTACCTTCCATCATCAGCTTACCTAAATAATTTAAAAGAATACGACTAAAGGTTACATATATACATATGATATTTAAAGATTCATCCTTCAACTCCTAACCGTTAAGGAGTTGTGCCTTACATCATCAGCTCATCATCATAAAATGATGACTATCAGACGCAAATATTGATGTAACTTCAGAAAATATACGAAAAACATAGTATGTGCCTATAAAAAATGAGGGTTCCTCTCGATTTCCCTGGGATCCCATCATCAGATCCTGATACGCTGGCAATGGGACCACCTCGGGACCATACCCTTTCGAATACAAACAAAATATTCAAAATCGGCCCACAATTGACGGAGTAATCGCTGAACATACATAAAAAAAAAAAAAAAAAACATACAGTGGAACATAGAACCTCCTCCTTTTTGGAAGTCGGTTAAAAAGGTCATGTGGTTATATTATTTACATAAAATATTCTTTGTCTTTTTGCTAAGCATATGAGTATAAGAGAGAGCCTGCTACAAAAACAAGCTAACTCCATGGAGAAAGGTTGACTAGCAAAAAATGCTTACGGTATTATGTCGTCTCAGGAAGGATCGGCCATAATATGTATGTACGTCAGTAGATGTGGTAAATGACTGGAACTTTGTACTCAATGTGAAAGAACGCGTGTTTATGTTTCTCCAATACAAAGGGAGGATCTTCTGTCAAATTCTTATGAGCACCACATCCCAGGTGGAGGGAGGAAGGAGGCGGACGGGAAAATAGAAGGTTCTATGTTCCACTATATGTATTTTTGTTTCATTTCGAGACTGAGAACCTATGGTAACTCCATAGCTCGTTCATGCTGCCAGAAACCATTATTTTACAAGCTTTTTATTAACTTGCAATGTTTGTATGTTCGGGTGGAATCTTGCAACTCAATTTTGAAGCAGATATCTTATATGAATTTTGCAAGCTTAAGTATACAGCGTGACAATACAACATTATAATGACATGGAGCTGATCTGATGCTGGAGCTGGAAGGTGACCATAGAAACTCTGTAAAGAAACGTCGCAACACCATCAAGTTTGGACTCATTTGAATCGTTTTTTTAGGGCATACCATTAAAGGTTGTTTTCAAAAAGTTTTTTTTTAATTTAATCTATTTATAACTTATTTAGTAACATAATAAAGTCTTTCTAAAACAATGAAACAGCCCTATCCGCAATGGGGTTAAGTTTTATAACCATGGCAAAGTTTCAAATTATTACATTTCCCCGGAAATAAACCCCTTCATAGTAGTTAAATTGAAAGGTACAATATAAAGGGTTGTAAAACATCTTGTCAACCGGGTACTAAAGTTAGAAGTACAATTAAATTTATGCATTTCACTTTACTTAGTGGAGTGATTTAATAGTAATGTCGAAAAATACTATTTATGTTGCATGCAATATGCACTACTGGGAAGTTTCTTGGATTTTCTATATACAAGATGAATTTTTACTTTATAGAGAACACCGGAGCACGCCTATTAAAATAATGAAAATATTCACACGTTAAGTTTGTATTTACAATCTTCAAAAAAAAAGTAAAATGAATTGCAAAGGTTGTATTCAAATTTGGACACCATATACAGGCCTTTTCAAATTTTTGGAGTCATTTTGTGCCTCTATTCTCATTAAAGTACCCCAAAGTGCCACTGCGATGGCAGGGCATAGATGGTGTGTTGTTAACTTAATACCCAACAAATTACAAGTTTGAAGCAAGAATAGAAACCAAGATTACCTTTCCTACGTAGGTTCAGTCAATTCAATCAATTGATTCTTGTTATACTGCCCACACCAGTGACTCCAGCGAACCTGAGTTCTTGAAATAAAACTTCCAACAAACTTCTATTTATTATAAGAACAAGTGCACTTGACTTGCAGTTATGAAGTTTGCGCTGAATGTATGCGCTTGAGTTCGCTAACAAGCTTTTACGTTGATTTATTTAATGAGTGTTAGAGTTTATAAAGTTTAAAGTCCATTTTTAACCGTCTTCAAAAAAAGGAGGAGGTTTCTCAATTCGACCGTTTTTTTTAATGTGTGTTCTGATTATGTTTTTAATAGAAAGGAGATATCCCAACGGTGGTACCATGATAAGGACACTAAGATCTGACGATGGCATCCAAGAAAAATCAAGCCGAACCTTCGAAATTCCTAGGGGTGACTAGTGCATTTGCTAATTTTTTATTTTACTTAAAAGCTGGTGCTTTCCGTGTCCCATTTCAATTTGGTCGTCCCTGAAGTTTTTTTTGCTAAAATTTTACTTGTGATCGTAAATGTCACAGATGATGCTGTCAATATAAAAATGTCATAGTTTTAAATTAAATACCTAAGCGCATTGATATTAAAATCAAAAAACCGAATCTCATAACACACGAAGCTTATATAAATAACTAGCTGACCCGGCGAACTTCGTACCGCCATATTTAAATACAATAATTAGCAATAAATTAAAATTGCGACTATAATTTGAGATTTAAACTATCCTATCTCTCAATTTGGATCGAACTGCACATGGTGTGCAAATTTTATTATAATCGGTTAAGTGGTTTAGGAGTCCATTGAGGACAAACATTGTGACACGAGATTTATATATATTAAGATTTTAGACGCAAAATCCACAAACGGCCAAATAAGTTGATTTGCTAAGATGCAAGTGTTTCACGTCAAATCTCTTTCTACTATCGCAAACGCTAGTCTCTTGTATTATTGACTTATATTGCGTTTGGAATAGGAGACTTAGCGTTGTGAAATGTCATTTCCATACATTCCTTAGTTGTCTATTATTGACAACTTGGCTAGGGGGAAGGTTGGTTGATTAAAGTTTAGCGTGTCTCGAAAGGAACACGTGTAACATATCTACGTCTTTTTTCTTATAATTAGTGGCATTGTTTGTAGTTCTGGTGGAAACAATAATATTGTATACTTCCATGATTCTTTCTCTACTATCATTTTTTTTACAGAGGGATTCGGGAACTGCTGCCATTAACACTTCCGGACCCCTCCCAGCGCCTTTGGGCACGGGCGCGGGCACAGTCTGCTGATGGACTATCTAATAAGGCGGCATACGGCACACGCGTACGTCGCCCCTTTACGGTTGGCCACTTAAGCGGATAGAGGGGAAATCTGACCCGTCAATCCGCGGCCACATTCAGAGCGGCATGAGCCGCTGGCACCTTCGCCGCCCGGTTCGCCGGCGGCGAATTGGGTCCGAGTTGAGGTCGTCCTTCCGGGTGCACTCCGCCGCCTCCTTCTGCGAACTGACGTCTTTACAGAAGGTTGTGACTGCGGTAGCAAGAGATCTCCTCCGATGACTTCAGTGAGGGCAGGATGCTGCGGAGCCCAAGCTGGGCCGAGTCCTCACAGTGATCGCAGTGATCTCGGGACTCAGTTCCTGTACCTGGGAAGTACCTGCCTCGGTCGATAGGGGCAACCGAGGCAGGTACTTCCCGAAGCAACCGTGCCCGGAAACGACCTGCGTCAGTCGGAAGGAAAGGGTCCCGTGCTGCCTCTCTGCCCAACATACGTTAAACTCAACGCAACCTGTATATTTCTGGTGGCAGTGACATTCCATTCATTGATTCACTAAGAATCATAAAATGTTCCAAATTTAAACTCAAAAGTCATTACTAAATGTATTGTAAAGAATATTTTTACTTGTCATTATTTGAAATTCGTTTGGCATCTTCGATCAATAATATTATTGATCGAAGTTTGACATTGAAAAATGACCCACACATTGAATTCAAAATCGATCTACCCGTATAATAAAACCACATGTATGGAGGTGGAATATGAAAGAGTCAAGATAGGATCGTGTTCAATTGAAAAATACTGGTTGATGGATGTGGCGAGAATGGTAGTCGCTATGGGGCTGTGTTGGGTATTCTCGAGGTTTAAACAAAAAACGTAATGGAAGCAGCTTGCAATTAAACCTTAAAACGTTCGGCATAGATTATTATTAATAACACAAGGTTTGTTTAAAGACGCAATTTTCTTTATAATAATAAGTATTTCTATCTGTATAATAATACTCATAATATAATTGAATAATAATAATATAAAATAATTAACAAGCACACGAAACATACTAAATTGTTAATAAACCTTTGAATGGTGTATTATGAATTGCTAGGTGATCATCCTGACAAAACCTGGGCCCAAACAATTGATATATGAAGATTGTAACGATAATTTTCATTGCGCAATGCAGCTATTAAAAGCTACATCGTAATTCAATTTGTCTCGGCTAGATGTCGTTAGAATGTGTTTTTACTCGACAACCGCGTTTATTGTACCAGTGACTTGCTCATATTTTTATGCTAACTATTTACATTCAGTATAATATGTTATACGAGAAATACAAGGATCTAATATGCGGCCATAAGAATTGAAAGTAAGGGTCCGTTTGTGGCTAATGTAGCGGAAATGCATTCATATGCATATTTGTGTTATTCGTAATAAAAAATGTATTTGATGTTGGAGAATAAACGCTTTATCGCTTCTAATATATTATGTGTACACAATTATATATTACCATATTGGGTGTGACATCGAAGGGTAGGTAGGTACATGTATCTTAGAATACTACAATATTTGAAGCTTAGAATTTAGTTAATCATTTGGTTTTAGTTCATTATCATTTTTCTCCTTTTAATTACTTTGACTTAAAAATTGGAATGAGATTTTTTTGCAACAAAATAATTACTAGAAAAAAAATAATATCGCTGGAATAAGTGAATGTGATTATTTTGAGTTCCTGACAGTTCATCTTAGTGAAAAAGTTTATTGCATAAACAAGCTAATTTTAAAAAAATTAAAAAAGCCCCTAATCAAGCACTTAATCCAGTTTTTATTTTCAAAATTGGCTTACTTCATTTTGGAAAAGAGCTGATACTCTTACACTAGTGGACCGATATTAACCAAACATAGCTAAGAACCACCGCAAGGAAACTGAACCGCATCGAAATCGGTCCATTCGTTTGAGAGCTACGATGCCACAGACAGTGTCTCTGTCTGTCACACACACACACAGACAGACAGACAGACATCGACGTCGAACATATAACACCCCTTTTTTACGTCGGGGGTTAAAAAGAGGATGAAGCGAAGAAGAGGACTAATAGATGGGTAAAGGGAGGCGAAATCTAAAATATTTAATCAAAAATAAAGTGTATTTTATTATAGACTAGTTGTTACCCGCGGCTCCGACCGCGTATATGTCGGTTATCGCGGCAAATAGTAGCCTATGTGTTATTCTGGTGTATAAGATATATTACTGTAAAGTTTCATCCAAATCCTTTCAGTAGTTTTTGTGTGAAAGAGTAACAAACAACCATCCATCCATCCATCCATACTTACAAACTTTCGCGTTTATAATATTAGTATAGATTAATTATCACTTATCCATGTCTTGAAATCAGGATCTAATCTATACTTATAATAAAAATGTAACAGGTCAAATTCTGTACATTAAAGATATTTTGTAAATTTTTTTGGAGAGCTCTCTATTATCGATACAGAAGCCAAAACTGTATTTTTTTTCATTTTTGTCTGTCTGTCTGTCCGTCTGTCTGTCTGTCTGTCTGTCTGTATCTTGGCCGCGCATCACGCTGAAACTACTGAACGGATTAAAATGAAACTTGGCATGATTTGAGTTCATACTACGAGGTAGGACATAGGATACTTTTTATCCCGAAATTCAGCACGGTTTCCTGGAGAGAGGGGATGAAAGTCAAAATATGTACTTAGTTGTAATTCAATAACACATAGTCCGATTTGATTCATTCTTTTTTTGCTAGAAAGAAAAAAATTAAAAGATGACGGGAAAAGTATTTTTTTTTGTCCGCGACTGTACACTGCCTGTGGGAAGCTGAGACAGATATGCAAATATGGCGGTACGAAGTTCGCCGGGTCAGCTAGTGAAAAATAAAATCGTTAATAGATGCATCATGGATCTGGCCAATGTAACTTCTGAGAATGAACCATCTATTGACACCTCATTCGTTAAAAAGCGAACACGCAAACAAATGTAGACTGCCAAATATATTACCCGTCTTTTTGGCTTCACCATGGTCGGGTAAAATTGAAGACTCAATAACTGATTATTGACAGTGTATTGTCAAAATTCCAATTTAATTTAGCCTAAGGTGGAGCAATAAACTTTGTTATTCAGTAAAGCTTTGACTTTTGTACAGCATCCGGGGTTTATACAACAATATATATCTTCGGCCAGTGGGTTTTTAATTGTATTATGCGAGGATTCTGCGAGCTTAACACAATTTGTGGGAGTTCAGTGTGAGTGACGTTATGAGTAATAATATACATGAACCTTTTATACCAAATGAAAAATGGGAAAGATCTACAAAGGCATATAAACTTTGTGTTTAGAAAAAAGATTAATATTAAATTTCGAGAAGAATCATTACATTTCATTATCATCATTAAAAATTTTATACAATTTTTTTTAAACTTAGTTTTAAACGCATCCTATTTTAACTCGACTATTTCAAAGCCAAAAGGAACAGTAATACTTTTGACAGTCTCTGTATGTTTGTACTTACTATCGTAACACCTAAACTCTAAACCTAGTTTAATAAACAAAGTGTCAATAGATTCGTGAATACAGATGCAAAATTCCATGATCCAAATTTCAATTTTAATCCAAAATTCCAAATCGCGTCGATACTAGTACTTTACATTTTTACACGATAATGACACTTTAATTTAAAGAAGATTTGAGACCACTTTCGTGTAACAAGATTGCACGGAGTTCGTCCAAGTTTTTACCATAGATTATGGTAATTAATTACATTATGGGTTTATGTGCATCGGAAATTTTGTTCGAGGGATATTATGGTACACATTTTGTACCTATTTATTATATCATCTTTCTACCTTTTTCTAAAATTTATTTAAGGTAATAAGTTTTTTTATTTCAATTCTACACAAAAAACTATTTTATTTAGAGTTAATTTGTCTTTCGAAAGGTTGTACCTGAGAAATGGCTCTATAAACCTATTGAAAACGCCCAGACACAGAATAAATTATAGTGCTCATCATACAATTAATTATCCTGGGTAGGAATCGAATCCATAACCTCCGAATTAACAGTCACGGTCAGTAACCACAAGTCAATCCAATAAGATACGAAAATAATATACAAATGTTAACTAAAAATTGTAGAACGCGAGTATCAAGTACTGAACATTCTTAGTTCTGAATAAAAACTAAATTGATAATAACTATAAATTCTCAAAATTAAAAAAAAACCCCGACATGACAACCTGAGTTCCCTTCAAAAAGTAAAAAAACACGTTATGCGCTTTCATTTGAGACCCCACTCGATGATATTTTTGCAGACATTCGGTTACTCTACCCCACTTTCACCCCCATAACTTTTAAACGGCTCAACCGATTTTCATGAAACATGTCTAAGAACACTCGCACGTAACTCACCTTTCATACAAAAAAAACTGAATTGAAATCGCTTCATCCGTTCGGACGCTACGGTGCCACAGACAGACAGACACGTGAAACTTATAACACCCCTCTTTTTGGTCGGGGGTTAAAAAGACTTCGTTTACCCAGGATATAAAGGCCTACTTCATGAGCGTGTTTATTAAATAATCTTGCGTTGCAACTGGATTTTACATCCGATGTTTCAGTCTACATAAATACTTTTTTAAAACAATTTTTTTTTACCGATTTGAATCTAAGTACTATATTATGCCTGTATTTTTTGAATTTGTAAGCCCTACATTGTCATTGCAATATAGCGATAAAATCAGATAATTCTAACTTTTAAACTTTCGCGTTCCATGATATAACAATAAATGTTTTTACGGGAATTAACGCGATCACTTATTAAAAGGTATTACATACCTCTGATTTGCCTGACGTTTCGACCAGGTTGCACCGGCCGTGGTCATAGGCTGAGTCAGCCTGTGACCACGACCACTTATTATAATACCTTTTAATAAGTGATCGCGTTAATTCCCGTAAAAACATTTATTGTTAAATCAGATAATTGTACTAAAAACGTGTTATTTTTTATTAATCTTCTTAATAGGATCTATTTATTAAAACTGGCAATACGCTATCCGACTGACTTCTACCACTAACAAATCGAAAATAGTTTTTGATTTATTTAAAGTTAATTGCTTTCTTTTTTTTCGTTGAATTATTATGCTTTTTAATTAAATTAAATTGTTTGCCTATAAAATCTGAGGACCTGACCAAAACCTTCATTCTAAGGAGAGGGCTATGTCTAGCAGTGGCCTACAAAGGCCCTTATTGATGTTGATTGACCATGCATCATTATCTTACTATTATATATTGCGAAAGGTTGCATGTGGGAGACTCTGTCTGTCTACCGCGGGAGAGCCACGCTTCGGCATGAATGGGCTGGCTCGAACGTAGTGATACCACGGCCTCACAGAAAACCAGTGTGAAATAGTGCTTGCGCTGTGTTTTACCGAGTGAGTGAGGATACCGGAGGCCCATACCCCAACCATCGCTTACCATCAGGCGATACGTTTGCTCGTTTGCCGGCCTATTCCATAAAAAAAAATGTGAATTCTAATTTATGCCTTATTCCTAGCAACGAGAGCATTATTTAGAGTGCTCTATGATGGATAGGGTTTTTTCATAATAATACTATTGTTATTGGCGTTACAGAAGACGAGTCGAAGAAATACATCGCGTTGCGCCCTACCAGTGAGCCACTGATTCGCAGCCATATTTTCGAGGCGATAAATTTCCTAAAACTTCAATGATGTTTTATTTCTCTTTCATATCTTAAAACAAAGCTTTACTTCTATCTTATTATTCTTGTATTTATTCTTCTGGTGTCTTCTAGCGTACATAACATTAGTAGTAATAATTCGAGACGCCTTTCCACAAAACTTTAATATGAAACACTTATCACAATGAACATTTGAACGAACTTTAAGTCTGAGTATCTCGTTATTACAACTTTTGGTGTACATATTTCATTATTTGACTTTTATATAATTAACATCTCTTTCCCCGTTTGCCAATTTCAATTTTATTATAATATTATATTTTGTTATTTACCTTCATGTTTGCTAGGCGACTTCAGAATAGATGAAAGTTATATAAAAGATCATCGTTAACTATCTCTAGTGAAATAATTGTGTCTCAGGGTTCCGTTACTTCAGAAATAGAACCATTATATGATTAAGGTTCAGTTTTTGGTTCGTCCATCTGTGTGGTTTTTCTTGGAAACTCATGGAGGTTTGAATTTGAAAAAGCTAGTGCAACATTCATTTCCTAAAGTTGAGTAAATTTAAATAAATCCATGGTTTATATAGAACAAGCTGACCCACACAACTTCATCTGTGGCTCCTATTGCCATTAGCGTGATGTTATACAGCGTGAATACATTTGTTTTGATTGCGAATTGAATTTTTTTCATTCATTATTTTTGTGGAAACTCTCTTAGAGAAATTAATTATTTTACCCAGTTTCTGCAACGTTTTTTATTGCTACACCGCTCCTTTTGACCGTAGCCTGATCATATATATAACCTTCCTGAATAACTGGGCTATCTAACAGTGAACTATTTTTTAAATCAGATCTGACTGAGAATTTTTAAAATCTTAAAAATATTTCCTGAGATTAACGCGTTCAACCAAACAAACAAACTCTCTAGTATTATAATTTTAATAAGTATAGATAACTGTTAAAAATGAATTATTTTAAGGTTGTGTATCAATACCAAAAAATAAATTTTAGTATGCAATGTCTGTCATGCTATTTGTGAACACTCAAGATCGTCTTTACATGCATAATTTTGTATGGATCCGTTGCGTAGTTAAGTCTTAAATGAACGAAAACACAATGAACACACAACGAATACCTATTGGCTATACCATTGATAAAGTCTAAGCTACTGGAAAAAGCTGGTAAATGGGCCTCAGGTATCCTCACTCACTTGGTGAAACACAGCGCAAGCGCTATTTCACATCGGTTTTCTGTGAGGTCACTCCGATCGAGCCGGCCCATTCATGCCGAAGCGTGACTCTCCTACGGTTGGTGTATTTCTATTAACTGTTGTCCGGAACCTACACTTTGCGGGAATTGTAGCATGCTTAGTATTTATTCTGTTATTCTATATCCCACTTAGATTTAGTATGAATAAATAAACATATCTATCGACCGTTATATAAAATGACGTCAATAGATATCACTAGGATTAGTTAAGGAAATAATAACTAGTTTGGTGAATTATTTGTCTAGTGTGCAAACTCAAAGTGGGCTTAGATGTAAATAGTTTTTTGAATTAAAGTCGTCATAAATTACAATATTAGTTTTGAAAGTATGATTTTTCTTCATATGATATTTATGTATGTAACTACAGTGAGAGAATACAACTAAAGTAGGTACCTAAAGACAGTCTAACTTAAAACTCCGAATACTCAATACTCAGTAGTGGCCTAGTCGTCAAAGAACATAATTCATTGATTTTTGTAGGTCTCTACTGTCCTCGTTCATATAATCTTTAACTGTGCCAAAATTTATACTCCTAGGTTCGCATAATTTTCGTAAAAAGGGGTGCAAAGGTTGCTATCTAGCCTAAATTGTTAAATAGGTACAAATATATGAGTTTCTGTGTAAACAGTCAAGAAGCGACTATTAGATTACCATATTTTTTAACTGCTTACCTCGACTATTATATCAATGCAGAAGCATCACTAGGCCGCCATAGTGTAGGTCACCATGCTGCATTGTCTGCATTCGCAATGAATATGGTGACCACTACTCTTTGATTCTGCTTATGTTTTCCGTCAGGCAGATTTTGGCAGGGCCATACATAAAAAAAAGTTTTCTTAAATAAATTACTTTTATTATAAATTAACTAGCTTTTTCCTGTGGCTCCGCCCGTGTGTATGTCAGTTATCGTGGTAAAGAGTAGTCTATATCCTTCCTCAGGAACCAAAGTATCTCCATGACAAATTTTATTGAAACCGTTGCAACATATTAGCCGTGACAGACTGACAGAGAGTTTATAATATAAGTATGAATATGCTGTTCATACTCATTACTTGCAAGTTTATAAAGTGCCCGGGTTTTCCACAAAGTACTAAAACATCTACAAAAACTGTATATTTTAAAAACTAAAACAATTTCAAGTTTTTAACAATATTTGTTTCATAATTCATGAGGTAAGTTAGCAGTAAATATTGACGATAATATTCGGTTAGTCAACAAATTGAGCGTAAATGTAATGCAAAAAGTTTTTTTTTTCGCTTCTTCTAATAATGTTTACTTATTTGCTACTGGAGTATACTAGAGGTGTTTTAGCTAGAGTTTAGTTAGACTTTCGTATGAATGATTTATGATGATGTTTTTTTTTATAATGCTTTAAAAAGACAACTCCCGCACTAGGAATAAATCCTGTGTCGCGGGGGACTTTACAAACATACATGAAACGGACTCAAATAACACCCAGACTCAGAACAACAATTTGTGGATCACACAAAGTGTTATCCTATATACGTGGGATTTGAACCCACGACACTTGGCGAAGTAGGAAACGGCGTGGTGACCGTTAAACCACTAGGCCAAACGTGCAATTTGTCAGTGTTTCATATATTTTTAGGCATCAATCAATGTTGAGACAGTCTTAAAAATAACCACCTACTGAAAAGTAGGTGGTTATTTTTCGTACGTTCGTTTGGCTCAAAATCAAGGTCAATTTTCAATCGATTTTAACTTTGGTAGCTTTGGTACAAGTTTATGTTAAATTTAAGGAATATAGACCCTTATTTTAGAAAGAAAAAAATCTGACCACTTGTCTGAATCAAGTATCAAAGGTTTGTACAGATGTAATGTAGCTAGATTGTTCGAATACGGAATCTAAGCTTTCTTTAGTCACAAACTTTATTTTTCCAATCTAACATTATTTTTCAATCTAAACTATGCAGAAGCATCACTAGGCCACCATAGTGTGGATCACCATGCTGCATTGTTGCATTGTCTGCATTCACAATGAGTATGGTGACCATAACTCTTGGTTTCTGGTTATGCTTTTCATCAGGCAGAGCAGAGTCATTTTGGCAAGGCCATACATAAAAAAATATGTATATTTTCAGAAATTTTACTTTATTTGTGATCTGAGAAAGACTCTTGCTTTGTGTCTTTTCCTATGTTAGTGGTAGTGTTAGTGGATTAAATCCTACAGTTTGTGTCGTTAACAAAAGTATTTGCTGCAAATCACATCTCATACCTATACCTATTTCTGAAAAACCTATCGTCAGACAGAAAACACATTTTACCTCTGTAAAAAACAGTACCTTACAATGAATGGTTTTCAGTACTTCCAAAAGATTATATTTACAACATTTTCTTGTCTTAAACCAACACCGTTCAACAGCGACTTTTTTTGCAAAGTTTCCCTGACGATTGTTTCGTGACTTTTAATGAGTTGCTAAGTAAAAATTGAAGCGATTAAGAGAGTAATCTCGTGGAGTAGCCAGCCGCCATAACTCAATCTAAGCGGAGATTGCAACACCGTCAGATTGCACCAGCACTCGTTGGCTAAAAAAATCTTAAAATGAAACAGAACTTAATTGTAACTTGAGAACGTTGTTCATTTTGAATTAAATTAAATTATTCGTATTCATGGGTCATGTCTTTTGTACTGCTAACAATCCTTACTTAATATTATAAATGCGAAAGTACGTGGGAGAGCCACGCTTCGGCATAAATGAGCCGGCTCGACCGTAGTGATACCACGGCCTCACAGAAAACCGGTGTGAAATAGTGCTTGTGCTGTGTTTCACCGAGTGAGTGAGGATACCGTAGGCCCATACCCCAACTCCCCTCACCCTATCTTCCGCCCCAACCCCCAAAGGCCGGCAACGCACTTGTGACGCCTCTAGTGTTGCAGGTGTCCATGGGCGGCGGTTATCGCTTACCATCAGGTAAGCCACGATACGTCTGCTCGTTTGCGGGCCTATTCCATAAAAAAGAAGTAACTCTGTCTGTCTATCTGTCTGTCGCGCTTTCACGCCAAAAGTACTAAACTGATTTAAATGAAATTTGGTACACAGATAGCCTAGAGCCTGAGAAAGGACATAGACATTTTGAAACGACATTTTAATGCGACAAAAGAGTTGTAAGGGGTTAAAAGGGGGGGGGGAGGGGTAAAAGGTTGTATAAAATGTTACCCAAAGTCACCATTCCACGCAGGTAGCTAGTGTAAAATATATACTGTTTCTAATAATCGTAAGTCCTGAGTTATATTATGAATGTGAGATAATAGCGAAAAGCTGATACCTAAAGGCTATATTTAAAGGACTGTAAAAATATGTACCAAACATTTTTTTGCATAGTTTTGTATATCGTGCGAAGACTACTTAGTAGTAAAAAAGATATTATAATGTAAACAATTTCCAATAATGAACAGTGAATCTACCGCCTTTGATTCTATTAATATCCTGATAAATCGATAAAAATACAATCTCCTCCAGGGTAAATAGTGGCATGGCTTCGAAACTGTCTCGAGGAGTCCTTGAAATGGACCTGTGATAACAATCTATAGAGGTATCCTCCTTCTAATGTTTGTTCAAGACTTTGGAGTTGACAATAGAAGAGTACTTCACCTTAGATAAAAGCTGGGGTTTAGACATCATGAGCCATTACTTTAATCTTTCTATGATTTTAAAGGAACTTATTTAGTTATTAGGGAATAGGTAAACCGGCATAATTTCTGATTACCGTCGCCTATAAGCAGTTTTAACTATGTATATGTGCGTTGTACGTTTTGAATACCCTCCCCTCAACGTTGGGAGAGGAATCATTTTTAATAATTATTTTAAATATTTTTTTAATTGTTTAATAATTTTACTAGATGAATATGCTATGACTGTGTAATATTTGTATGCCGAAAAGGCAAAACATGACTGTTCCACTACTTATTCTAACATCCTGCATGCTCTGTGTATGTACATACATATACAGGTAAATTAGCTTGGAGAAATTTTTGCGTTTGTAGTAGTGTATGGTCAGCAAATAAAAAAAAAACAACATTGTTTTTTTGTTTTTATTTTTTTAAAGGTAATATACGTTTGTGGCTGGAGCACACCAAATGCGTACACGTTACGCATACGCACTACGTACTAATACGGACGTGAAAATGTGTATCCACTGCATTGTAATCTATGAAACTGTATGAGGCAGACAAGCCAGTTCCAAACATTACAAGCAGTGAATGCCGGTTTTCACTTCAGTGAAGACGTGTATGAATTAGGTGTTCTCCGGCCATAAATATTTTATTCTAATAATTCATCAACCCCAGGCATATCACAATCATCCCCATCCTCGCTTTCATCAGATGAATTATTTAAATTAATTATGATTCGTTCTGATATTGTGTCTAAAGCTGCGTCTCTACCCTGATATTTGTTTTCCTCATCAATAGCATGCAGACAAACTTTTCTCCATTCCTCTACAGTTATGGCGTTCATATTTTCTTTAGCTAATGACATTATAACCTTCATATTCATTGCGACATTCTTTTTTGCGACATATGTTTTCACTATCCCCCTATATTTTCTATAGGATTAAACTCCGGATGGTATGGTGGTAAACGCAGCACAGTATGACCGTGCTGTCGTAATATTTCGTCTATCTTGTACTCTACAAATCTCGCCTTGTTTTGCAGAATCAGTTCATATAATTGAGGCTTAAACAACGTGGATGAATGCTCAATGTTTCGCAATGTCAGCCAGTCAATCATTTGCTGTTTTCTAGAATTACTATTCGGTGCAGGATTTTGTATTGAGTTATGATATGGTGCGTTGTCAACAACAACAACACTATTTGGTTGTAAGTTGGGTATTAATTGAGTTTGAATCCACCTTGAATAGTTGTCATAGTTCATATTGTCGTGGTAATCTCCACTTTTTTGGTTGGCTTTAAACATGCATGCATTTGGTATAAAGCCATCCATACCACCAGCATGAACAATGATTAAGCGGTTGCCTTTCGATATATGTTGCTTCAAACCTGAAGTGCTTCCATCTGACCAAGATTTCGAGAGGGTATGTGATGTATGTATATATGTTTCGTCGGTGTAAACAATTGGTCAGCGTTGTTCACGATATTCAGCAATTTTCATCAAATAATTAATTCGCAAGTATCTAATTTCGTGTTTTTCCATAAGAAGTTTCCGGTTACCTTTGTTTGCTTCCAATTAAAACCTAATGACATGACGTGTTTTCGTAACGTGCTGACACAACCTTTATAATCGATATCTTCTTTCAATTTTGCGTGCAAAGTTTTCAAAGTGGGAACTTCTTTATTTGTGATGTGGAAGTCATGAATTGTTCTTCTGATAACTTGCTGATCAAAATTATCGATTACTATTGTAGGATTACGATTCGGTTTCTTTTTAGGAGATTTAAATGTTACTTCCTGATCTGAAGGACGACATTTGCTTTCTGATACTACCTTTCTGACGGATGCTATTGAAATTCCTGTTGATTTAGCAACTAATTGAGTGGGGGTCATAATACTGCTCGGGTTGTTATTACACTCATTTTCGAAATATTTGTACAAACAGTATAAAACTTCTTTAGTTTGAGAAGTCAAAGGCTTGCCTCGACCATGTTTTAACACTGGAGCCATTTTGAATTAACAATATAAAGTTACAACACTTACACACAAATTAAACACTTCAACAAATATTATAACAATAATAACAAACAATAACAACAATCAACAAATACAAAATTTAACAATTAACGTAATAATTATAATTTTTGAATGAAATGTGTGCTTTATGTTCTAACAGTACCAAGCGACTGACGCCGGACTGCACGTGGCACCTGCGGACAGCGTAAACTGGTTTATTCTGGTTTTGTGCGTGTTTCCACTTTCCACTATCAAGTGACGATTTTTTGCTTTATATTGAAACATCTCGGAAATCTCCTAGGCTAAAAATAACAAAAATTTTGACCCCCCCGTAGACGCCCCGGAGTTTTAAAAACCTAGATGAAAGGAAAAAAAAACAAAAATCAGAGTGTTGCTAGGGATAAGTATAAAATTAAATAGTAATGTTAGGATATCGAAACATTTTTGTATAGGCCAGAACGATATAGTGGAAACGCGCTCTAAGATCTAAGTAATATACACACCACTACATATGCAAAAATTTCTCGAGACTAATTTCACTGTACTCATGTTTTGGACAAATGAACGATCTTGTATCTAATATATATTTGAACATAATTATCTAACATATCCATTCTAATTATTAAACTAAAGAGTTTGTTTGGTTAAAGAGCACAGAAAATCAACGTAAAATGACAGCATTCGTGCTGTCGTGTTTCGTTGGTGAGTGCGAGACCGGAGGCCCAATT
Source organism: Diaphora mendica (assembly GCA_949125395.1). Taxonomy (NCBI): domain Eukaryota; kingdom Metazoa; phylum Arthropoda; class Insecta; order Lepidoptera; family Erebidae; genus Diaphora; species Diaphora mendica. The sequence goes on along the minus strand of OX421331.1, from coordinate 2,822,943 downwards.
AGTCTAGTCAACAACTTCCATACTTGTTGACTAGACTAGATATCACTAGGCCGCCATAGTGTGGGTCACCATGCTGCATTGTTGCATTCGCAATGAGTATGGTGGCCACCACTCGTGGATTCTGCTTATGCTTTCCATCAGGCAGAGTAGAGTCATTTTGGCGGGCCAAACATAAAAAAAAAAAAAAAAAAAAAAAAAAAAAAACACATCTCCTGAGATTACTAGATCGAAATGTATAAATATAATACTATAACAAAATCAAATATATTACACGTTTATTGACCTCTGTGGTGTGCATTGAGAGAGGTCTATGTCCAGCAGTGGACTGCCACGGTCCAGCAGTTGATGATGACGATGATAACGATGATATATAACATTAGGCTTGCCATTAGGAGAAGGAGTAAGTCCAAGTTAACATTTAAGTCAAATTTAGAGCGTCAAATTAAACCTAAGTAGAACAATTTCAAAATGGAGTACCTATCACGTCGCGATCACTCGCCTGTCAGAATAAGATAAGAGAGTCCCTGTGGTTAAAATACTTTATTTTATAGTCCTTCTAAAATTAATTATTTAACAAGACATTTTATTAATTATACTTGTTATTATTTAAGTTTGCTCTTAATGTTTAATTTATTAAAAAAAACTATTACCAATGAAAGCGAATCATGATGAATTGTTAGAAACTATTTTCTTCATTCACACAGCATACTTTCTAGTTTTTTTATAGTATAGGGGGCAAACGAGCAGTCTCTATAGCCTGATGGTAAGCGATTACCGCCGCCCATGGGGCGCCCGCAACACCAGAGGCGTCACAAGTGCGTTGCCGGCCTTTTAAGAAGGAGTACGCTCTTTTCTTGAAGGTTTGAACGTCGTATTGGTCCGGGAATATCGCAGGCGACGGTTCATTCCATAGTTTTGTTGTGCGAGGCAGAAAGTAATATTAGGTCTTCCTATGAAGTTGCCGTTTTGTATGCAATAAGTGAAAGTACTTATTTTTTCAAACTTTTTTATTTCTGTTATTCGAAGTAATCACCCATGCAATCGACGCATCTTTGCCAACGCATTGGCAGTTTATTAATGCCCTTCTTGTAAAAATCAGCTGAACGGGAGGCAACAAACTCTTCAAAGGCAATTTGTACTGCCTCTTGGAGAATGTCTGTTGCGCAGTATGGGGTCGCGCGTTGTCGTGAAGCAGCTGCAAGAGCTGGGGTTGGAAGCTCTCCCTCATCCGCCATACTCACCAGACCTTGCACCTACCGACTATTACTTTTTCCAAAGTTTAGACAACTTTTTAGTGGGTAAAAAATTCAATTCCCGAGAGGCAGTACAAAATGCCTTTGAAGAGTTTGTTGCCTCCCGTCCAGCTGATTTTTACAAGAAGGGCATCAATAAACTGCCAATGCGTTGGCAAAGATGCGTCGATTGCATGGGTGATTACTTCGAATAACAGAAATATAAAAGTTTGAAAAAATAAGTACTTTCACTTATTGCATACAAAACGGCAATTTCATAGGTAAAGAAAGACCTATTATATTATTATTTATATATTTATTTACTAGCTTCTGTACGCGGCTTCGCTCGCGCAGACTTTCATCCCCTGATTTACCCCCTTAGGGATGGCATTTTGAAAAATACTAAAATCTGTATTTCATTACTTTAAGTCCACTATATTTTTACAAAATTTTATGCATCACAGGAATAAAAAGTTTCATACAAATTTTCTTCCCCCTATTTTACACCCTAAGGAGTGTAATTTCCAAAATTCCTTTCTTAGTGCTCACTTACGTTATATAAAGAACCTACATGCAAAATTTCAGGATTCTAGCTTCAGCGGTTTGGGCTGTGCGTTGATCTCTGGGTATGTCAGTCAGTCAGTCACCTTCCTCTTTTTCTTCTTTCATTTATATAGATTAAATATTATTTATTTATTTTTGTAGTTACTGTGGTTATAGAAGTTGCGGGCTCAGTTCCCATCTACGACAACTAATTATGTGTTGAACAAAATTATTTGTTACAAAACTGGGTGTTATTGTAATTTGGTTACCATAGTATAGGCTCAGACTAACTTGGGATCAGACATGTGTGAGATGGGTGACGTCATTATATTATTATAGGTACAAAGGGAAAATGACATTGCAAAGGCCAGAAGTAAAAAATAAAACTACACCACAGCTTATTCTATTCTCGTGAATGAATTATCAATTTTTTAGGGTGCCGTAGTCTTGATGAGGAACGCTTATACTTTTGCCTTGTCCATCCGCTATAAAAATATACGTAAGTCCACAAATGGACAATAAAATGAAATTGAAGTGTTTCTCCAGTAATTCTTGCATTGTAAACTGTAAAATTTGCATATATTTTTCTTGCGGATTCCATAGTGAGAGATATTAGAAATTTCTTTGTAAATGTGTCTAAAATAAAAATAATGTCTTGATTGTTATCATTTTTGTTTTTTTTTAGTTTTGAGTCAGTGAAATAAATTCCAATCTAATATTATAACATCGAAAACCGGTGAACCAATTTGGATGAAATTTACAATGCAGATGCTTTGATTCTTGAGGAAGGATCACATAGGCTACTATTTACTGCGATAACATATATATACGCGAGCAGAGCTGCGGCAAAAGCTACTAGTGGACTATAAACTTCAAGAATTTAAATAAGTCATTATATAATACATATAAGAGATTCAGTAAGAAAACTAGCCAGGAGCAAAAGCTGGTAAGTAATTTTACACCACGGAACTTTACACTACATCGCTCAACACACACTTAGCCAGTTTTTATTCAGTAATTATGTACAGCTCACCGGAAACGGAGCAAATTGCGTACTAAGTCTAGTAATTTATAATTCAGTTCATTTGTTTCAACCTCTTGGCTTCTGGTTATTATGGCCACTGTAGGCGTCCGCGTGAAAAGTTACTTGAACATTATTTAGGCAAATTTATTCATATTTTTAAGAAGATAAATAAAAGGGATATTTTGTAAATACAAGTTAGTTTATTCTTCTCTTTATCGGTATTGTAACATTGAACTTCTGTTAAATTTTGAACGAATGCTAACATAATACAAACTAATAAAATTGAAGTGTCTGTTTGTCATTTCAAATTAACAACTTTCCACTGAATGCATATGAAAGCATATTCGGTACTTACTACTAAGTACTTAGTAAAAGCGATTTTCTTTCTTTTTTATAATGTGTGTTTTGCTGGCGTGCCTAAGGTAGGAAAGTTTACATCACGTTTAGGCACAGCGCAGACGACAGACTATCCGTGACGCAGTTTTTAGTGTGTGATAATAGAAACTATGCAAATATATGCAGTAACGCACACGACGCGCAAAAAGTCCGGCGCTCAAAAAATCCGTGTAGTTCGGGCAGACCGCACCGCTCCGCGCCGCACAAAATGTGTGCGAAAAAAATTGAAGGTTTGCTTCAGCTTCAACGCGCGCTAACGCAGACGGCGCACACTTTAGTCTGCAATCTGCATTTGTTAGGTGTGGACGTAACGCACGCGATCTTTTACCATGGCGCCAGAGGTCGATGTAACGATCTTAATTCAAGAAATACAAAACAGACCAGCAATTTATGATAAGTTTGTTGCTGAGAGAAATAATGAATAATATAATTATGATTATATACAAATATTTTATTTACCTCCCTGAGTGTCACAGACAGCCTTTCTTCTGGACCAATGCACTTCCTCATTGTTGTTTCTGAATGAGTCAAAGCAGGTCTTAAAATAAATAGCAACTCATTAAATGTAGTAACAGACATTTTATAAAATTTGAAAAATTTATCCGGATCTTGTTTCAGAGTTGAATGTTTAATATGGAACTGTCCCTTCAGTAATTTTTCCGAAAGTATAGGATGTACCCAAAATTCTCTATTTCTTCTTCCTTTTCTGTACTTCTAGTACAAAATAATACTTCGCGATCTCTGCACGATTTCCATACCGTCTACGTCCCTACAGTTCTGCCGACAGAATGATCGAAGATATGCGTCGTGTGCGTTGAGTCTGTGAAAAATCGGCGACCGACTTTTTGCGCGCTATGCAGACATTTTGTGCGCCGCAGACTCGATCACACAAAAAGTGTGCCGTCTGCGCTGCACCTTAGACTAACAGAGTCGGAGCATGATTGAAAACGGATGCAAATGAAGTTGCGTGGGTCAGCTAGTTTTCAAAATTTTGTATTTATACAAATATATTTGTAAACTTGATTTTTCCAAATAGGTAGTGTCGAGCTAAACTCCTAAAAAAACGGGAAATAGCGCTTTCTAGGTTAGTTTAATAGTTTAGTAAAAAAGCCTGTGTAGCTATGATACGACGACCAGGTATATAACATCGTAATTCGAATCCAGCGCCCCTGTAAAATCAAATAAGATGAACTGCGGTACATTTTGGGCGAGGTCTTACTGGACGCGGAGCGAGTGAAAGGTATTGATATGTTTATGTTTTATTTAAAAAATACGATGTTAGATTAGATTATAGCGTATTATCCGAAAAGGTGTCAATAATTCGTATAAAACTCACACACATTAGTGTTTTTCTTTGCATTTTCATTAAAAAGTAAACGTAAAATAAGATTACATAACAACAGACATCATTTTAATCAAGTTTTAAATTAACTGCTCTAAATTAATGGGGAATTTGAAAAAACTTTTTTTTCTTATTTATACAATTTTAAAGGAATTATTTGTGTGTATATCTTCATTAATCTCTAGAAATCTTGGCTTACATACAATTTGCTAATAGTGTCAGTTTTTTTTATATTATATATCTTCATTGTATACATAAAATAAAAATATAACAAAAGTTGTAGACGTACCTAACAATAATTATTAGATTTTTATTAATATTTATAAGATACGCTAAACACATTTCATAAAATGAAATAAACTAAATATTAGGTACACAAGTATAATTTTAATAAAATAAAAACCGACTTCAAGGTTCGACTCGATTTCTCTTGGATGCCATCATCAGATCTTAGTGTCCTTATCATGGTACCACCGTTGGGATATCTCCTTTCCATTAAAAAAAGAATCATCAAAATCGGTTCATAAACGACGAAGTTATCCTCGAACACACATAAAATAAAATAAAAACGGTCGAATTGAGAAACCTCCTTTTTTTTAAGTCGGTTAAAAATGTATTCAGAAACCTTCTTATTCCTGTCTATATTCAGTTTTACCCGCTCTCACGGTTCTGTCGGACCACGGCCTTATAGCGATAAAATAAAATTCGTCATGTAACAAGACCTGTGGTTTACGGTGTACAGTTATTGCCTGCGCCGCCAACTCGACAAAATATTGGCATTAAGTAGGGCTGATAACCGAGACCTACAAACAAATTCCGCTAAGGGCTTTTCCTTTGATCTTTTTTTTTCTAGGAATTTCTTCATAACGGGTGAAGTCAAAAGGTCGATTCATTAGTGTGAGAAACTAGATGTTGATCTTTTATTTTTTTATTGACAACTTTAGGAATGTACCCTACATCACGGGGGACTTCACACAAAGTACACCCAGACTCAGAACAACCCATGGGGTCAGAACCCGCAACTCTGGAAAAAACCACTAGGCTAGGCAAAAAGCTAGTGCTGGATAAATAAAATGTGTTTCAAATTGTATTCTAATAATTATTGAACCAGAGGTAGTGAGTTTGTTCCTCACGTAGGAGAAAAGTTGTGTGATGAGGTTGATACTTTATTGTGTGTATTTATTTTATTGTTCATCTACACATATCAAATTACTTATGCTGCCAATCTGTCTGTTTCATCAACACAGAGCCTAACCCATTGAAGCTTCAAACTTGACAAATTATCATTGGCAGTTGATGTATTTCATGTTACAAGAATACAACAAGAAAGGGTTTTTGAAAATCACTCATAATGGGGGAAAATAAAAGACCGTAATTTTAAAATAAGAAACAGGGTTTCAGAGTCGTCTAATTTCAGCACAAACGGGCCGGCTCGACCGGGGCGGTACCACCCTCGCACAGAAGATCAACGTAAAATGATAGCGTTTGTGCTGTCGTGTTGTGTTTCTTTGGTGAGTGCGAGACCGGAGGCCCAATGATGCAGAAGCATCAATAGGCCGCCATGGTGTTGGTCACGATGCTGCATTGTTACATTGTCTGCATTCGCAATGAGTGTGACACGCGCGCACCACTCTTGAATTCTGTTCATACCTTGCATCAGGCAGAGCAGTGCAGGCCCTGCATTAATGACTCTATCATTAATGCAGGGCCATATTTACAAAAAAAAACAGAAATAATTATACGAACAATAGCTAGTCTAATGATACCAAAGTATGTCTATCAGCAGTATAATTACCATTGTACAGACTCTATCTAATTTAAGATCTGTCGACCGTGTGTTAGACGTATCAGGATTTATTTATTATTAGCATTATGAAGTTAAGTGGCTGGGAAGCAGGTGATTTAGTCCAAATAACGACGTCGGCGTTGAAAGGTTCCCAAGTGGAGTCTAGAAAGTACCGCGTGGGAAGAATATCCTGACACTTTACTAACATGATTTAAGTGGTGGAAAGTGCTGAAAGCTAGTGTCAAAATATTTATTTGTTGACTGTCAAAACAAATTATTTATTTGATACAATCATGATTGTGTGAAATAACAACTACGATTTCTTACTTTGCTTTTTTCCTCTGTATTTTTCAAAGAAGTAAATTTTACATTGGTTTTATATAAAATGCATAGTGTATAATTTATTTATATTTTTATATTTATTTAGTACTAGCTGTTGCCCGTGGCTCCACCCGCGACCCGCGTGTATGTCGGTTATCGCGGCAAATAGTAGCCTATGTGTTATTCTGATGTATAAGGTATATTACTGTAAAGTTTCATCCAAATCCGTTCAGTAGTTTTTGCGTGAAGAAGTAACAAACATTCACACTCACAAACTTTCAACAAGCCTTCATATATTAGTGTGATAAAATGAAGTCACTTTTCGCTTCTAAACCACGGGTTAGATTTATTGTAATTTTACCATCAGTAAGATTATTTTTTAATAAAGTTTTACATATCAAATAAAATCGAATTATGTTTTCCTTTGAGCAAAATAAAAAGAAAACAAGCTTGACCTTACAAAATACTTAAAACTTGACCGTGCAAAAACAGTCGATAGTTATTCATATCTTTCTTTAACTGGTGTAATTCAAAAGGAGATTCATACTTCGATTGAAATTTATTTTCTGTTTTCTATGCATTTTGTGATATCTTCACCACTTGTTAGTCGATTTGAAAAAAATCCTTAATTTAATTGGTTGTACCCAAAGTATTAAAGAGGAAAATATTCCAATTTTGAGGGTAGAAAATCAAGGGATGCATTAAAGTTAGTGATTTACTTTTAAGTAAATTTATTTGATTTTTTATTATCAAGAAACCCCCTTTCGTAGGCTTCCTTCTTTAGGTATGTAGGTTCACACGTAACGAAATCACGTATAGTTGTAGTCAGTTAGATTCTTCATCAACATTACAGCTAAGAGATTAGATTAGATAAGTCGGTTAGATTCCTACAACCCAATTCACTGTAAGCATGCCTGAAGTGATTGGGATTTCCCCTTTCATAAGGGGATTCCACCCGAAAAAAATCTTAAATTTGAATGTTCTAAATTCATAAAGATAAATTCAAAAGTACCGAAACCTCTAACCACTGCACCGATTTTAATGAAATTTGGCATGTATATACTCTGATTCTTAAGGATAGGCTCTTTACCTCAGTAACCAACAGGTATGCAGGCAAAAACTAGTTAACATAGGTTATTGTATACGGACCCTTTGTTGAAAACTATGAATTTCAAATAATATTTTATCAAAGTTTTATCGTGAGCCAACAATGGGTGAGTTTGTGTTATTATTTCAGGAAATATATTCTGGAATACAAAAGCCACCTTCGCGAGCCCTGTAAGAAAAGGGCACATGTAAATATATTTGCTTTACCTGTATTATAGGGACTTGCTAACCAAGTTAAGTGATTTTTGCTTTTGTTTATAGTTGATCCAGAAGATATTATTTCTTTGAAGACCTTGCCATGTTTTTTTCCAAGGAGAGAGTTGCCAATTTAAAAAAATGGTCATAAAATATTTTCATTAGGAATTACATTTTAAAATAGGCTTGTAACTACTAGTGTATCTCCAAAACATTTTGATTCAGCTTAAAATTTATGACTATTTTTGACTGCCTCGGTGGCGCAGTGGTAGTCTGCGACTGCTTGAGATCTCGGGTTCGATTCCCGGGTCGGAACAAATGTTTGTATGACCTACAAATATTTGTTTCGGAGTTTGGGTGTTTTCTATGTATAATATGTATGTATTTACAAAAAATAGTATATTGTATTTATATCAGTTGTCTAGTACCCATAACACAAGCTCTGCTTAGCTTGGGACGAGATGGCGTTGTGTGTTTGATGTACGAAATATTTTATTTTATTTATTTTTATATCCTTATTTAAACCTAGATGACGGACAGCGTTGGTTTAAGTACTTTTTTTTGTAAATTTCCTAAAAATGTATCCTAGCTAGATCGATGTATCGCCCCCGAAACCCCCTACATACTAAATTTCATGTAAATCATCTGAGCCGTTTCCGAGACTCAGATACAAGAATTGCTAGTTAAAAGGTATTAGATTTCTGGTAAATGTAGTGTTTCTGGAAAATGGTAAATACAAATATTATCATAATGACATACAAATAAATAATTAATTATCTATCAATTTGTATAAATCTTTGACATATATTTTTACCTTTTTATTTTTTTCCTCTCTTTTATTTTAGACTAGTTGTTGCCCGCGGCTCCGCCCGCGTGTATGTCGGTTATCGTGGCAAATAGTAGCCTATGTGTTATTCTGATGTATAAGCTATATTACTGTAAAGTTTCATCTAAATCTGTTCAGTAGTTTTTGCTTGAAAGAGTAACAAACATCCATCCATCCATCTATCCATCCATCCATACTTACAAGCTTTCGCGTTTATAATATTAGTAAGATAGCTGCGTCCCACGATATTATTCGCGGGTTAAGAGTTGCTTTTAAATCAAAGTCATGATTTTATTGGTTTTAATTTTGTTCTTAAAATAGATTTTTATCTAAAATAAAAAAAAACCTAAATGACTTTTATAATATCAGCTATCTACTAGTGAAGGTCCTGTTAAAATCGATACAGCCGTTCCAGAGATAAGCCGGAACAAACAGACAGACCAAAATAAAAAAGAAACTTTTTCTGATGTATGCATGTATCAAATATATTGACATGTGTATTTTCTCTTAATTTAAAATTAAAAACAGACACTTTAATTTTATTTATTTTTTAGATGGCAACCCTAATATTTTCAGTAGGCGCTAATAAAACGTTCACCATAACTTCCCTGTTACTTGTGTTCAATTACCTGAGATACCTACACCCTGTGATACCTTGAGGAAATTCACTCTGCTCAATCGCTCAGAATTTATGACGGACATTTCACTGTTCAACAATTTACTGCAAGATATTTTTGATTTACTTTGGGTTGAGTTGGTAAAAAGCTACCTATAACTTGAAAAAAAAAACAACAATCGAATTGAGCCAAGTTGTTCCCTACAGTCCTGCAGTGTAACTTTCATTTATCAATAACCGGAGCTTAGTCGGAACGTTTTATTACATGGCTCTTAATAGTTCTAAATTAATACTGTCTGGTATTAAAATAATTATGTTGCTGCACTCCTTCCATATGTAAAAATTGAGTATTACTAATAAACGCACAAATTTATTTATTTATTTATTCAGGATAACAACAGTCTTTTACAGAGTCAATTACTTATATAATATTTACTAGGATATGACCAATTACAGTTATCCACTAATACATAATGATTTCCAAAAAGTACAAAGAACAGATTTCCATTTTTTTTTTTTTTTTTTTTTATATGTAGGTAATTACACAATAAATCTCTAACATTTACAACTTTTAAACTTTAAACATTACAGTGTTAAACTAAATTGTTTGCGGAACTTGTAAAAGTAAACAAATAAAAACATGAATTGTATTGCGGAATGTAAACATGTGTATCTATCTAATAAAGCGGGTGTATCATGCGAGTCGAGCACTCGCCGCTCGGTCGGAGCTCGGGACCGGTTTGTGGGTGGCATAATGGTATGTAGGTGGCAACAAAGACATTTACAAAAAATAAATACTAGTGATTTTTTTTTTTTTTTTTTTTTTTTTTCTCTCAATAGGCAACCTAAGGTTAATAAGTACATAAAGTTATACTGTATATTTTTTATTTTATGTTTTAAGTAGATGTGTGCATGTGAAGTACATGACTGTTATTTATCGTTGATTATATATTTTTTTTATATTAGAAATAAATGTGGTTTTAGTCATATTGAATGGGTCCACAAAGTTAAATGTAGTATTATACGAACGTGCGATTCTGGTCATCACGGCGTTTTGCCCGTATGATGTAGAATGCGATAGGACATTTAGTAATTGTGTGTGCCGGGTACGATAACTAGGAGTATTAAATCCTACTTTTCCAAGCAATGTGGTGCAGTCTACGCGATCACGTATTATATCATAAAGTAGCCCCATATCCATCAACGATCGTCTGTTCTCTAATGTTAGCAAGTTATACAATCGACAATTCTCTACGTAGTCTAAATTAGGTTTATTAAATTTATAGTTCAGGTAATTTATAAATTTCTTTTGAATGTGTTCTATTTTGTTAATGTGTATTGCATGATAAGGTGACCAGATTTGACATAGATATTCTAGATTGCTTCTGACGTAGGCGTAATATACTACTTTATGACACATTAAACTTTTAAAAGGCTGACAAGCTCGCATTACAAATCCAAGATTTTTATATGATTTTTGGATTATATTGTCTATATGATCAGTCATTCTCATCTTTGAGTCAAGTGTGACCCCCAGGTCCACAACCGAGTCAACCCTTTTTATTGGCACGTGATTGAAGTTATAGTTATAATTTATAATATGTCTTTTACGACTAAAGCTAATGCATTGGCATTTAGAAATATTAACAGTTATTTTGTTTGTTCTATAGTACTTGTATAAAGTATCAAGATCTTTTTGTAGATATACGCAGTCAGAATTATTATGGATTTTTAAAAATATTTTTTTGTCATCTGCGTACAATAGGTGAGACGCCTTGTTGATACATTGATAGATGTCGTGTATGTATGCGTTGTAAAAGAGCGGAGCAAAGTGCGAGCCCTGTGGGACACCCGAAGGGATTTCAATGTAATCCGATTTAAAACCTCCCATTACAACTGCCTGTGAACGGTTTGAGAGATAGGATTTTATCCATCTCAGCAAATCACCGTGGATACCCAAAGATTGCAGTTTTTGCAACAGAATGACGTGATCTACACGATCAAAAGCTTTCTCAAAATCTGTGTAAATCACGTCAATCTGCCCTCCCCCTTCCATGTGCTCCAAAACAAAATCTGTGAATACAGCCAGATTAGTCAAGGTTGAACGTCCTTTCAAGAATCCATGCTGCGATTCGGGAATCCCCTTCGAAATCACGTGATATAAGTTGTCATATACAACCTTCTCAAACAATTTGGCCAGAACATTTAAAATTGAGATTGGTCGGTAATTTTCAATCATCGATTTTGGGCCTTTTTTGTGGATGGGTACGATGAGGGCTCTTTTCCATAATGTTGGGAATATGGATAGTTCTAGAGATCGTTTAAAAAGCAGAGTGACCGGAGCGGCCAGATTGCTAGCACATGATTTCAGAAATATTGAGGGAACACCATCACAACCTGGTCCCTTCGAGATATCCAAAGAGCTCAGTAATTTGAGAACGTGATCTTCGGTTACAAAAGTATACGACAGAACTTCAGCGTGCATATTTACACTGTCGGGGGCAATGTCAGGGTCTTGTAGTACTGTGCTATTTACGAAAACGCTTTTAAAAAAGTAACTGAATGCCGAACATATGGAGTTAGCGTCATTAAATGACTGATCATTAAATGTGAATCGCTGAGGGTAACTAGAACCACCCCGTTTTGATTTAATGTATGTCCAAAAGTATTTTGGGTTGTGCCTGATGTGGCATTCAGCATTTTCAGTAAATTGTCTGAAACACAAGTTCTGAGTTTTATGTTGACGGTGTCTTAGTAGAGTAAATTCGTCGTAGTCCCTAGGATTATGAAATTTTTTCCACCTTTTATGTACTTTAGACTTTTCTTTTATAATATTGATCAAAGCCTTAGAATACCAGGTGGGATAAGAATATGTTTTAATTGAGAACGGAACATTTAAAGCTATGCATTTATTCAGTTCGTTATAAAAACAGTCAACAGCCTCATCGATGGTTTTGGTATTTAAAATATTTGACCAGTTTATGTTTTTAAGGTAATTATTAATTATGTTATAGTCACAACGGTGAAAATTATAGCGAGACACTTTTTTTTCTTTGAAATTTTTCATTTGGAGATCAATTATATCCAGTTTTAGTGGTGGATGAAAAGGATCCATCCTGGTTAGAGGTTGAGCTTGGGTAACCGAAACCGGGAGATTACAAAAACAGAGATCCAAAACATTGCCACTACGATTAGTAATATAGTTAAATTGACTAAGTCCCAAAAACTGAAGATCATTGACTAGTGTCTGTGCTGTATCCTGTAATTCCGTTGTGCCAATGTGTTTTAGTGTTAAATTATCCGGTGTCCATTCCAGGCATGGCAGATTAAAATCACCAACCAATAAGAAATAATCATTGCTGTGCTGGTTAAATAAACGTGTAAAAGCAGTCGATACATCAAGAATATTTCGAGAAAGACGTGTACCATCCGGTGGCAAGTAAACTAGTACTATATGTAGATTAACAGCTGAATGTAATCTGTGAGAAGAAATAGAAATGCATAGTGATTCGGTAAATTTACAAGACCAATTATTATTAATTTCAGCAGCAAGTGCGTGATGTGTACATACCATTACACCGCCACCAGACTGTTTACCTGTGGAGCTAAGATCTCGGTCGCATCGAAATATATCGTATCTATTGTCGCAAAGTTCTGAATTAAGGATATCGTTTTGTAACCAAGTTTCAGTTAGTAGTACAATGTCAAAATTCTGCAATAAAATGTTATTATACATCGTTAGGCTTTTAGTGCGCAGTCCGCGCACGTTTTGGTAAAATATATTTAGTTTAGACGAGAATGTGTATTTTATTAAAAATTAATTAAAGAATTCAGTCAATAGTGGAACCAATATGTTAAGCTGCCTGCGTGGTTGGAATATATGTTGAAAGGATTGTTTCATATTGATATATTTGTACATACTTGAGAGAGAAATATTCGACCACAAATTAGCGTATATAAGATAGAACACCTGCCACACACATACCCGCGTGCAACCAATAACAACAATGTAACATTTTAGGTACTTTAGTAATCGTTCCGCAAACTTAATAGTAATGATACAGAAACAGAAGGAGATAGAAATAACACTGTGATTCAGGTAATATTTTTCAAATCGTCTGGTTCCCTGATAGTAATCTTGGGTGACAAGGCATCTTTCCTCACAAAAATTTTTTTCCATCGCGGACCCAGACATATTGATAGTTTTTTGCTTTCGATTTCTCGCGGGTAGATTTATATAACATTTTATTTGTTTGTGTCAGGTGTTCATTTACGTATATTTATGTTGCATCGCCCGACATCCCGATACCTGCGGTTGTGAGTCCCTTTGTGGAGCGTATACATGACAGTATAGTGTCGCGTTGTTGTTTACTTTTTAGTTTCGCCAAAATCAATCTTGGCGGACCAGAAGTTTTTGTACGTGGTTGAATTCGGGTTGCATACACTATGTCCGACGCTGATAGACGTGTACCCGCCGATTGGGCAATAGATACAATCACCGCAATCAAATTCTCGTTGGATTTTTCAGGTATACCCGATATCTCTAAGTTATCAGAGCGATCGCGTTGATGGATGATGTTTAATTCGAATGCAAGTTTAGCGTTTTCTTGTTTTAATAACGAGCACTCCTGCAGGACTTTGTGATCCAGGTCTTTATGTTCTTTATCGAAGAAATGTATGGAGTCTTTTAGATCACATATATCGGTGTAGAACTCCGATTGTTTTGCGTTAATGACTTGGATGTCAGATTTAATATGTTCGAGATCCTTTTTTATTACTGTATTAATATCTTGTTGGATGTTAGTGATTTTATTGCATAGTTCAGACTTAAAAAGAGTCAGTTGCGACGTTACATCCAGCGACAACTTATCAAACATTGCCGTAAGGTCATTCTCTTTTCCCTTCTTTTTTGTACGGCGAAGACTGTTGGTGTTTGTTGGTTCTTCCGCAGAGGCCATATCGGGGCACAAAGATCCATTAGATGTCATTATTAATATTCTTGACTTTGCGATGACAGTTCGCGGATACAAGCAGCGGTGCAAGAAAGGGATCACTAGGGTGTTGGAGCGAGACGACTTTCACGCGCACTCATTTATGCGACGCACGATTTACGCACTTATCACTTGCACAGCAAAGATTAAATTTTACTACCTCGGTATAGAGCATTTAGTAAATAAACCGATAACACGTCTGTTCTCTGCGACATTCAAACGATGTGTTAATATAATAATAATAATTTCCAGTTAATAAGCAGAAGATAATTACTAATCACAAATTTTAACAAAAAAAAAAAACCGACTTCGATCTGGACCAAATTTAAATGGGGACTACACGGAAAGCACCAGCTTTCAAATAAAAAAAGAATCATCAAAATCGGTTCACCCAGTCGAAAGTTATTAGGTAACAAACATTAAAAAAACAGTCGAATTGAGAACCTTCTTTTTTTGAAGTCGGTTGAAAACCATCTAGAAACCTTATATTATTTCTGTTACTTCAAATTAAGTATTAAAACTAGAATATTAACATTATAAAAAGGTATTAATCAACTCTCTAACTGTATTGGAACACAGTAAACTTATATATTGAGTATAAATAAATTCCAAAGGCAAATAAAAACAAGATAGGTAAATAACATTACTAAATTCAATTCAAATAATTCGTTGCAGTGCAAGAAGGAAAAATAAACATAAAATCGTTAGCTTAATAGAAATATCGTTGACTATACCACCAACCTTGACAAACATTGAAGTTATTCGTAGACACACACATTTTAAATATTAAAGACAGATATTGTTACTTTACACAATATTTCAAAACGAAAATAGATTAATATCTAGATAAGTTCGGCATTGATACGTCAGAAACAATTGTTACTTACAGCTAGAATAAGGTTCTAGAACTTTGGAAATTATATTCAAACTCAAACCCAAAAACTTTACATTGATCTTGTTACAGTCCACTTTAAAACATCAGTAGAGTAATTGAAATACTTTTTATGTATTTTTGAATTCGTTTTATTAAGATTTGATAAAATGGAGTTAGACCAGTTACTACTGAATAGTTAGATAATTATTACTTTATTGGCCCACGGTCTTTTTTAGTTCCAGTTTTAACAACAGATGGGTTACTGAAAACGGTCTGAATTTTTATATTTTGACAGCTAACCGTGGGAAAGACACGCTTCGGCATGCATGGGCCGGCTCGACCGGATAGATACCACGGCCTCACAGAAAACCGGTGTGAGACAGGGCTTGCGCTGTGTTTCACCGAGTGAGTGAGAATACCGGAGACCTATACCCCAACTCCTTCCCCCATCCTCCAAAGGCCGGCAATGCACTTGTGACGCCTCTGGTGTTGCGGGTATCTGCGGGCGTCGGTAATCGCTTACCATCAGGCGATACGTCAGCTCGTTTGCCGCCTATTCCATAAAAAAACTAAAGCTTGTTAAAAAAGTATTTTTCTGTAAAAAGTTTAACGGCTTTCGACTGTTACTATAGTCAGTATAGTTTATTATTGAGATATATTATTTTATTTTTTTGCAATTTTGTTTATAATTATCTATTTCTATCAAGTATCTATCAAGTACTTGTAGCTTGAACTTACATAGCCTATTCCTTAGGACATACTCTACATAATGCATAAAAAATATTTAAATAATGAATGCAAATAATATTAACCCTCTACTGCATATGAGCCCATATATGGTATGGCGATTTTAATGCTGTTTTATTTCCAAACAAATAATAATTAAGCCATTTCAACTTCTTAAATCCATGTAATGGTTAATTAGCAATAACAAATTGCAATAAGTTTGTCTATAGTTTGATGACATTTAGAAATAATCTCACTTTTGTGCGGATAGTCGGTGAAACTAAAGACGAGTGCCTGAGACACATTTTTGAATATCGAAAACAACAAAAAACGTAAGTATTTGTGAATAAAAAAAATATATTCATAAAGTGAATACCGTTTTCTTTATCTATCAATAATTATTTTCTCACTTTTCACCTATTTCCTAATCATATCATCCACTTTTATGTCGATACCATATATGGGCTCGTATGCAGTACGACGAAAATACGTTTTGACATATATGGCATCGTATGCATTCAGACTTATGTTCATCAAGAATAAAAAAACTCTAGTGCTATTATTATTTTCGCTTTTTTTCCCATTCCCTTGTCATCACACCTGTTTTTTTTTTTTTGGTTTTGTTAGGCAGAATGGACCCTGCTCGCTTTTATGGTAAAAGCAAATACGCTAATGCTATTCCAGGTGATGGTTTTCTTAGTGACGATGATGAGTTGGGTTCCGATAGCGAAGTACCTTCAATACCTATCCCAGGTGACCCCTTATAATACCTGAAACTGATGATGAAAGTTCGGATGAATAAAATATTCCTCTAGCAACACTTGTCAAGGACAAAAAGTGACTAAGAAGCCTCGAAAACCCCAGCTGTAAAGACGGAATGGAAATCCAAACATTCATGGGAGATATTGAGCTTCCTTCATGCATTATGGAGCCGAATACACCAGCTGAATTCTTTATTTTTTTTTACAAATCATTTGATATCGATGATTGTAGGGCAGTTAAATTTGAAATTTGTTCAAGATATCGTGAATAAACCGGCGCGTATTACAAACGAAGAGTCTAAACAATTCATAGATGTAGTTATTTTTACGTCTATTGTCACATTACCTGCAGCTAGAATGTACTGGAATAAAATATTGGCCTGTCTCAAGTGTATGAGTAATAAAACGTTTTCTCCGTCAAATCCTGGTACCCCGGTATCTTCTAAAAAGATGAATCTCTTAAAATCCCAGAGAGGCACCAAGACGTTTCTCTGAACTGTGTCAGAACAGACAACATTGGATATTGGCCTACGTGGCAGAAAAAAACGTCAACGTCAACATGTAGGTACTAAATGCTCAAAATGCAAAGTTTTCTATGCTACTATGATAAAAGAAACTCTCTGGTTACATTCCACGACTAGTAATAATAAATATTACTTTCTTTATCTCAGATAATGTATTTTTTCTACTTTGTATTTTTTTGTTTGATTGCATACGATACCATATATGTCCAAGTGAGTTTTTGTCTCAGTGCATACGAGCCCATATATGGTATCGGAGTTTTTTTTTCTAAATTAAACCACTTTTTAACTTTTTTCGATTTATTTGTCTTAATTAAACTTAAATAAAGCAATATCCACAAAGTTTTTTTTTTTCATGTCCTTAATAATTCATGCAGTAGAGGGTTAAAAGCGGACTGAAATCTTAGAGATTAGCGCTTAAAATTAATAAATAAAACAGTTCAATATTATTAATTTGTTAATAAAATTTACAAGTTTTAAAAGACTTATAATAAATAAATTACATAATCGCTTAAATCCTTTCGGTTCAGAGTAATATACCTCTAAATTTAATTATAAGTCAGCTTGTGTCCTAACCGACATAATTTATTTCAAGTTCACTATCCCACTACAACGAAATAAATTCATTACGAAATGTCAGAGAAATATTTATAGATGTAAGTAATTAGACCGCACAATATACAACCTTTTACAAATATTAGTATTCAAATAAAAGGTTCCCGTTTACCACAAATTTAAGATACATTCATTTTCTAAACTACGTAAACCGCAGCCATTGATAGTGTCTAAGTAAAGCCACAGTTCACGAACAGCTGATTTAGAAATCCCACTAACTACCTTCATTGCCAATATAAATCTAAAGTTTTCTGTCCCCGCTTTTAGTTTTAAAGACATCAGTAACTCTTCAAGAAACCCTTTGAATAAACTTAGCCGAAACATTCGTTAATATACGACTTTGAAGTTTAAGACGAGTGCTTTTTAGAATAGGTAGTTTGTAGTTCACCTCTAGTAAGTTGGGTACCAAAAACTTTTTGGTAGTGATTTCAGGAGATGATTCCCGTCTTTTTGGGTCTTTCATAAGCTTGACGTAGTATTTCTTCTGATTTTAAGGAAACGTGTATGCATAAGGCTTGCAAATTTTTAGCTAAAAGGTTACGTTACTGCTTTCGGATAAAGGTATTTTATCAAATGGCGTAGTGAACTGCCACTACTGCCAGGTTCGCTATAAACATTGTCCTTGATGAGGGTTATATGTATCGCATCCAAATTGGTGTACATTTTTTTAAAGCATACACAAACCGACATATAAAGTTATATATAGACTTGCTGCGTTCCGCAGTATTTTCCGCGGGTTTTGCTACTTTTGAATCGGATATTGTTCATCATTTTCATTGATTTTAATTTTATTTCAAATTCTTGTTTTGCTAAAATAAAAGTATCATATTGTTACTCCTTATAGCTATCTGCTAGTGAAAATAATATTTGTTTATTTATTTAATGTTTTAGTATAAAAAATCCATGTGTCTTGTACTTGGAAATGTTGCACTCTGTGGAATATATCAATAGCCTTTACCAGTCCACTGCTGGACATAGGCTTCTCCTAAGAAGGGAGGCTTTAGCTTACCATAACACGCTGGACAGACGAGTTGGTTAGGGTTGGTTTTAAGTTTCCCTTATCTTTAGAGTGCTTCAGAGATATTCGTACTTATGACAACCGGTATGGTAGCTACATGTTTTGTTACACGAGATGTTTTTTAAAATTTATTTATTTAAAACTTAAAGCACATATTGTACAAAGGCGGACTTAATACCATGAGGCATTTTCTCCCAGTCGACCTTCAGGTGACGTAGAAATATTATGCGGTAGGTGTAAATGTAAAATATTTAATTCGACAAAGTTGATTATATTTAGATTTGTAAATAATAAACAACGTAGAGGTAGTTATGTAATAATAGACGTGCCGTATTGAAGGACGTCCACAGGCCAGGTCGAGTGATGATTTGCCCAAGATATCTGGCAGGAGCTGGATGCGGTAAGCCGAAGATCGAACCAAGTGGCGTGCAATTGGACTAGGCTATGTCCAGTAGTGCGGTAGGCTAATGATGATGTTAACAATAGAGCCTACATCACATTTAATTGAGGCCTTTTTTCTATCATTATTTCAATATAATAACAACGAAAATAAGCAGGTATTTGCCCGTTAACCTCCTCCCATAATAAAGATATAAAGTGCCTCATAACTCTCCGTTTTATTATTAAAGAGTAGTAAAATAGGAAAATTGTCATTCTCACTCCTGTAATTCTTCTGTTGACATAAATGAGGTATTTACTAAGGTAATCGTGAAAATCCAAGACTATTTTTACAAGCTTTCTATTAACTTGCAATGTATGTATGCTTGTATGTTCGGGTGGAATCTTGCAACTCGATTTTGAACTCGTCACGACTGTCACGAGGCATTCCAGTAAAAGCTTGTTTTTAAAAAGCTTTTTAATTTAATTTATTTATATTACAGGAAGCTAACGACCAGACGCTGTACTCACTCTGGCTACAGCAGTGTGCTGAGATAGGTGCCTTTTCTTCAGGGCATTATAATTGCTTGTTTTCTTTTGTCTTACGTCTGTTTAAAACCATGTACTGTCCTGTGTATGTCAGAATAAATAATTTTCTTTCTTTCTTCTTTCAGACGAGTCTGTTGACAAACTGTGAAGTTACTATAAACCCTAGTTCATTCCTTTTCCTAATTTACCTCCTACATTTGTCTGTATGGTTTGCCTAGTGGTTTAGACGGTCACCACGTTGCTTTCTACTGCGTTTAGTGTTGTGTGTTCAAACCCCACATGGGACAACAGTTTGTGTGATCCACAAATTGCTGTTTTGGGTGTTCTTTGTGTTAATTTCATGTATGTAGTTTTTCTTAAATAAAATAAAAAGAAAGCAATGAAACTTATACTGTTTAGAAACAATAACATTACGATATAGGTTTGGTGTCAGACAGATACAAAAAAAACCAGTCAGAATTATTTCCTATAATCTACATTGCATTGACAACAAATATATTGAAATAAAATTTTGCAAAATAAAAACCGACTTCACGGTTCGACACGATTTCTCTTGGATGCCATCATCAGATCTTAGTGTCCTTATCATGGTACCACCGAGACAAGAATCATCAAAATCGGTTCACCCAGTCGAAAGTTGTGAGGTAACAAACATAAAAAAAATATACAGTCGAATTGAGAACCTCCTCCTTTTTTTGAAGTCGGTTAAAAAAACAATAATTCATCCTTTGTTAAAAGTAGAATCACGAAGAGCAGAGCTAAGAGAGTTGAGTTTGCTACTGGTCAGCCCCTTCATTTATGGGTCTCTTACTTATTTATTTGTTACTTGGAGGACTGAGAGCTTTGACAAATTTGCTAAAAAACATAGATGATTACATCTGCAAGCAAATTCATGCATAATAGTTAATTATTAACTATGAGAATCCTATATCATATATATTTTCTTATATTATACTATGTAGTTGTTGCCCGCGGCTCCGCCCGCCTGTATATCGGTTATCGCGGCAAATATCGCGGCAAATAGTAGCCTATGTGTTATTCTGATGTATAAGCTATATTACTGTAAAGTTTCATCCAAATCCGTTGAGTAGTCTTTGCGTGAAAGAGTAACAAACATCCATCCATCCATCCATACTTACAAACTTTCGCGTTTATAATATTAGTAGGATTTAACGAGTGTTTATAAGCATTAAATATTAAGTATCAACTCTGCTAAATAGCTCCGTGACAAAGATAACTCGATGTAGAATTTAAAATCATTATCTAACCTGTGGGTGAATAACTTATCAGCTGCAAGTCAAAGGCTTTTAGTCAAATGCGGTTTGATGTGTCAGGCTGAATGGAGACAGCCTCTGTGTTTATTTAACATGGGGCGGTATATACGTGGAGTAATATCAGTGAAGTATGAGAAGGCTTAATATAAATAAATATTTTATGACACGGCAATATGAGGAAAGATGTTAACAAATGGCAGAGCTAATCATAACATTTCTTTACGTTTTATAAGATTGTCCAGATTAACAAACGTCACCTTTTTTGTATAAACTATGATAGATGTTACGTAGCATTTTTTCTCAAGATTTAACAGCTTGAAAAAATCAAAATCGATGTATAAGAATATGCTGAGGTTCTAATGGGTTGTCTGAGTATTCAAATTCAAAATCATTTATTCATAAGACACCAAGTGACACTCATGAACGTCAAATTGAAGCTATAGTTAAAAATCATAGATCGACACAAACAGACGCCACAGCATGTGCTGTATTGTCGAGGTAAATTAGGCAAAAACACCAAAATCTACTGCCTGCCTGTGTCGATCCATAACTTCCAGTTTCCAAAATGCTGGAGCCTCATCAGAAGAATACTGGCAAAGAAACTCATGGCAACTCTTTTTCAAAGTCTGATTTTCAGGTACAATAGTGTTAGTATTACATGTAAGGTAAACAGTATGCAAGCTGTTGCCACCTGAAATTCCTTTTATTAATATGCTCCAAAATCTAACGCACAAACATGGAGAGCCACGCTTCGGCATGAATGGGCCGGCTCGATCGGAGTGATACCACGGCCTCACAGAAAACCGGTGTGAAATAGTGCTTGTGCTGTGTTTCACCGAGTGAGTGAGGATACCGGAGGCCCATACCCCAACCCCTCCCCCTATATCCCCCCCATCCCCATCCCCCAAAGGCCGGTAACGCACTTGTGACGCCTCTGGTGTTGCGGGTGTCCATGGGCGGCGGTAATCGCTTACCATCAGGCGATACGTCTGCTCGTTTGCCGGTCTATTCCATAAAAAAAAAAAAAACAAAAAAAAACACTTTCACTATTTCAACAACAGAAATAAATCATTACAAGAGATAAAAAGAATTGGAACTTACGTTTTTGTTATTGAAAATATGGTTTTACTAACAACTGAAAGTGGACATAAGTTTATAGATAGGTACTGGATTGCTGTGTTGGAAGTAAAATATGTATAACTCAGATTTATACATTTAATCAATACTAATATATAATGTTGAAGAGTTTGTTTGAACGCGCTAATCTCAGGAACTACTGGTCCGATTTGAAAAATTATTTCATTGTTAGATAGCCCATTTATCGAGGAAGGCCTATATATCATCACGCTAAGACCAATAGGAGCGGAACACCAACGAAGAATGTTACAAAAACGGGGAAAAATTATTACGCAAATGGCAATAGGAGACGTAAACGACGTTGCGTGGGTCGGCTAGTTCGTGATAAAGTTTTTTTTTTACCGTGGGAGAGCCACGCTTCGGCATGCATGGGCCGGCTCGACTGTAGTGATACCACGGCCTCACAGAAAACAGGTGTGAAACAGCGCTTGCGCTGTGTTTCTCCGAGTGAGTGAGGATACCGGAGCCCAATACCCTAACCCATTACCCATCCCCCTCCCCATTCCCAAAGACCGGCAACGCGCTTGTGACACCTCTGGTGTTGCGGGTGTCCATGGGCGGCGATAATCGCTAGACATCAGGCGATATGTCTGCTCGCTTGCCCCCTATTCCATACAAAAAAAAAAAAATCTAGCGCATACGTTTTACGTACAGCCCATTTATCAATTTCTTTTTTAAAAGTAATTATTAACTACTACTTGTCTTAAAATTTCTGTACACATATTTAACATAACGTACATTTATTCAGAGCTAAATCGGCTGATTAATAAATTATGTACATATATATTCATTTTATAAGCTAAAATCGACCTCCCTTTCATCACCAGACATATTAAAAAGCTAAACAGAATAATATCAAAACAAATTCGTTTAAAAAATAATCTGCGTACATTGCATTCAAACACGATATGATTGATTTTATAAACGGTAATTGAAAACACCTGATTGACAGGTGAACGCGACTGTACAAGCTTCGAGGATTGATTTATGAATTTATAACGAAATAAATATTTGACATGTAAACAAGAATTGTGAATAAAAAGTATGTTTGTACAGTATTCCACGGGGACTGATGTCCACCACTTCAGGCTTCGGTCAGGTAATATTGGCCAGTTCTGCGATATGACTTTCGTATGCGAGTATTCTACCATAGAGCAAAAGACAGCGACGGTACCTATTAACAGTTGCACGGTAGGCCTGGTGGTTTCAGCGGTCGCCACGCCGCTTTCTACTGCGCCAAGTGTTGTGGGTTCAAATCCCACATGGGACAACACTTTGTGTGATCCACGAATTGTTTCATGTATGTTTGTAAAATCCTAGCGGAACAGGAACCTATATTCCTAATGCATGAGTTGTCTTATAAAAAAGAAAGAAGTTAAAAAGCGGTGATTACACTACGTATTCTTGATGTAGTAAATGTAGAAACTAATTAAAATCTATTTTGTAAGTAAATAGAAACATAATAACAAATTTTAACAAAAAAACCGACTTTAATCTGGACCAAATTGAAATGGGACCACACAGGAAGCACCGGAAGAATCGGTTCACCAAGTCGAAAGTTATGAGGTAACAAAAAAAAATACAGTCGTATTGATAACCTCCTCCTTTTTTGAAGTCGGTTAAAAAGATAAGGTAATAACCAATATTTTATTGCACAATACCTACATGCATTTTATTATGATGTTTTTAATGATAATTTAAATGATGTCCCACTTAAGCGATTAAAATGAATGAATACTTGAGACTATCAGAACCTTTATATTACCCATTGATTCTCTACTTTTCAATATTTAATAAACTTTCTGACTTTAAATTATTAATTTCATGAAGTTGATCATAAATTTGTTGTTCATCATAACCTTACTCTACTACCCATTCCCAGATGATTGAGATTTATGATAAGAAATTCATTCGTTTCACGTTTTCAAGGTATTTAGTGCTTGATTAGTAAGAGGAAAAAAAAGAAATAATTTGTCAATTACATTTTACAGCTTTAGCTCGCTTATTTTATTGTTTTTATGGAATAGTTGGCAAACGAGCAGACGTCTATCTAGACGTATTTGAAGCTTATGGTAAGCGATTACCGCCGCCTATGGACACCCACAACACCAGATGCGTCACAAGTGTGTTGCCGGCCTTTGAGGGCTGGGGGGAGGGGTTGGGGTATGCCTCCGGTATCCTCACTCACTCGGTAAAACACAACGCAGGCGCTGTTTCACACCAGTTTTCTGTGAGGCCGTGGTAACACTCCGGTTGAGCCGGCCTATTCATGGCGAAGCGCGGCTCTACCACGGATAGTATTCATGGTTACTTGTACTATGGTTTTGTTCATATATGTATATAAAAGGTCTTAAGCAGTTGCAGTAAACGGATCCATATCAAAATAACAAAGTGTCCCCTCTGGGATCGCTTTTTCGCGATCAAAATGATGTAAGCGCGAAAACTTTAATAGCGCTTACGGGTTTTGTAACCAGCCATAAAGTGCACAACGTACAAAAGCGTGGACAAGCATTTTCGAGTATTATTATTAACATTTTAAGAGGTACATTTTTACCTTTTTTTGTAGAGCAAAAAATACAAATGACTTTATAAAATAAAAAACAACCATTTAATTAAAGGTATTTAAATAGTCGCTACACATAGCTAAGCACTAAATGTTGGGGTTCAATGTAATAATTAAAATAAGTAGTCACAGGGGTGTATTTCGGTTCGCAAAACTAATTGTTTTATTTGTACTCCAGCCGGTTATGACTCCTTGCAGAGTTTGTGAATACAGATAAAATAGTATAATATAGTAATAGCCTGCTCTGTCTCGATTGCTGCACGTTTTTATATAACACATCTCCCACACTATTGATTGCTGCACTTTTTGCTGCACTTTTTATATTACACATCTCCTACAATATGAATATTATTGTGTCGCAGGAGACTTTACAAACACAATTCAAACGAACACAAAGAACACTCAGACACAGAAAAACAATTTTGGTGAATAACGTGGAGCGCAGTCCAAAATAAAAGTAGCCTAAGCTACTCCTTATATCATCAGGTACCTGCAAGGGTAAGTATCGTTAAAATCAGTCCAGCCGTTTCAGAGAAATCAGAGATTAACCCGAAAAAAATACATATTTTTTATCCTTTCCTAGTGCTCACTTACGTTATATAAAGAGCCTACATGCAAAAATTCAGGATTCTAGCTTCAGCGGTTTGGGCTGTGCGTTGATCTCTGGGTATGTCAGTCAGACACCTTCCTCTTTTTTATATATATAGATAGATTACAAACAGACACTTCAATTTTAATTATTTGTATAGAACTGTGTTATCTTTCGTTTGAATTTAAAAGGTTTGGAACCTTAATCTATTTTTAACCGACTTCAAAAAAAGGAGGAGTTCTCAATTCAACTGTTTTTTTATTATGTTTGTTACCTCATAACGTTTGACTGGATGAACCGATTTTGATAATTCTTTTTTATTTGAAAGCTGGTGCTTCCCGAATGGTCCCATTTAAATTTGGTCCAGATTGAAGTCGGTTTTTTTATTGTTAAAATTTGTAGGTAATTATTTTACCATTAATACCTACATTCATTGTAATACTCGTATATAAACCAGACATGAATCGTTACAGTCAAACATAACCGTTGAATTGTCAGCAACATCGCAGTACATTGAACGTATTTTATCTTTTCAAGGCTTTCCTAGTTTTCGCAACACGCAAATGTAAGTGCCACCTTACTATATACATATATATAAAATTCTCGTGTCACAATGTTAGTTGCCATACTCCTCTGAAACGGCTGGTCCGATTTTTATGAAATTTAATAGAAAAAAAATCAAAAAAATCGGGTGGGTCTGAGAATAGACCAGCATCTATTTTTTATACCCCAATATTTTTTATGGCAAAACAACGTTTGCCGGATCAGCTAGTATTATATATATTACTATTTTTAATCTATGCATAACTAAACCATTGTTCTAATGATTAGCGATCCTAACTGCTAAGACAAGGGTTTGTTTTATGCATGAGCCTGCTAAAGTGATTATACTCTGCTTAATGGAAAACATGAGCAGAATCAAAGAGTGGTGGTCACATACCCTTTGCGATTGCAGACAATGCAACAATGCAGCATGGTGACCCACACTATGGCGGCCTATTGAGATGCTTCTGCATTGCTGAGAATCCGGTCTCGCACTCATCAATGAAATATGATAGCTCGAATGCTGTCACTTTTGGTTAGCGTTTTGTGAGGTAGTACCGTCTTGATCTGAAATGAATATGTCTCTATTATCTTGAAAAATCGTGGATTCCATTCCCATTCAGGACGCGTCAGTCTTGTTTATTTTTTATTAGTTTCTTTAATTGTAAAATCTTTAATTAAATTCCATTTGACTTGTGTGCATATAATATGCTGGCATTTGGACGGATAGGATTAATCGCGACTATATTACTTTTTCTGGTTACTCGACGTTCCGTTTCAAATAATATCATCAGACTTACTGCAAAAAAAATTTAATTGAGTATTGAGTATCAAGTTTCAATTTGTTATGATGTAACTAACTCATGCATTATTAAAATACCAGGACGGTACTACCCTCTCTCAGAAGAGCAACCAAAAATGATATGGCATTTTATAAAACTTGTAAAATTATTTTCAAGTCTTATCAATCACGAATGTGTTCTGTTTTCAGGGGTAATGTTTTAGGCAGAACACCTTACGAGAAATGCGTTTGCGGAAATAAAACCAGAGTGAGGCTGAGTGTAACATTGAAAGGAAATAGGAGCATGACCCATTTAGTAAACTATTTACGTATGTATCAATAATATTTCGGACATCCGACACACAACGCCACCTAGTCCCAAACTAAGCAGAGCGTATACCATTGGTTAGACAACTGATGAAAATAAATACAAATTTACTTTTATTTATAAATAAATACATATTATACATAGAAAACATCCAAACTCCGAAACAAATATTTGCAAATCATACAAATATTTCGTCTGGGAATCGTACCCAAAACCTCAAGCATAGGAGTCGCATACGCTATCACTGCGCTACCGAGATAGTCATATTACAATGTAGAAGCCAATATTCTTATATACTTGTGGCGACTTCCACATACAGCGCAGCAGAAATATACTACAGCGCCATCTACCGAAGTTACACTGAACTATGGAGTAACGAAGGAAACTAAGAAACTACCAACCCTGAATCGCGCAGTGAAAGTTCTCGCGCCGATTATCATACATACAACATCCCAACATCAACCGTTGGGCAGTTGGCCCGCCAGGCATGATCACCTCGCCTGGTTGGAGCATCCTCTCTTTGTGTTGGAGGAACATGTGACCCTGTCCTCCACATACTTTAAATGAAATCGTTATTTGTTCTTGTACTCCTAAGCTAAGCTTGTGCTGGGGTTAGGAATGGGTTTACATGACAGCTGTTCCCGTAGGCATACTTTCTATTTCAGGCTACACGTTGAATCCCGGTCAGAGAGTTGCCAGGTGTAAATAAAAACATATTGGCAATGTACTCGATGGTGTTCGAACCAGAAACAATAGGATCATAATACAATTAAAACTACTGCTACTACAATTTTGATGTGCTAAATTAACATTAATTAAAAACAATGTACCACTCGATAAGTATTATAAATAGCATGTTAATGTCTTTGTGACTTGTGTTGCATCAGGGAAAAGAACTATTCACGTTGCCTATAAATTAAAGAG
Source organism: Diaphora mendica (assembly GCA_949125395.1). Classification (NCBI taxonomy): domain Eukaryota; kingdom Metazoa; phylum Arthropoda; class Insecta; order Lepidoptera; family Erebidae; genus Diaphora; species Diaphora mendica. The sequence continues at coordinate 2,794,983 of OX421331.1, read as the reverse complement.
GTATCTATACTAATAGATTGCACGGTTGGCCTAGTGGTTTAAGCAGTCGCCACGCCGCTTTCTACTGCGCTAAGTGACGTGGGTTTAAATCCAACATGGGACAACACTTTTTGTAATCTACAAATTGTGGTTCAGAGTCTGAGTGTTCTTTGTGTCCATTAGTATAATAAAATTGTAAAGTCCCCTGCGACACAGGATGTTTATTCCTAATGCGGGAATTGTCTTCTTTAAAATAATAAAATAAATAAATAATAATAATATAAAATGAACATATTATAAAGCTCAAGAATTTGTTTGTTTGGTTGAACGCGCTAGTGTCACGAAGTGTGTTAAAAAATATTTCAATTTTAGATAGGCCAGTTATCGATTGCCGACTATCTAAATGATGGGGATAACACTGCTGTGGCGTAGGACGATGGCGGAAAGAGGCTGCAGGCATCAGTTCGAACAATTCCTAAAAGCACTCCCCATAGTAAATGCGGTAGAAGAGGCACAGCAAAGCCACAAGAGTCCAGCCGAATTGAAACATCATGGTAATCGAGTGTTTGTTTTATTGTTTAAAAATGTATAGTGAGTTTAGGCACATGCCAGTAGGTTATATATGTTTGTTAATTGCTTAATGAACTATCTCTTTAACAGGTTCATGTCATTTAATTCTTAGCCTTTTTACATATTACTTTATAGATTAAAAAAGTGGCCAAGTGCGAGTCGGACTCGCCCATGAAGGGTTCCGCAGCAGCAAGTAACATAATATAATTTTTGTTTTATTTTTATATTTGTGTTGATTGAATGAAAGGTAAATTGCAGTTTACGATTTATGACGTATTAAAAAAAAACTACTTACTAGATCTCGTTCAAACCAATTTTCGTTTTTGTTTTTTTTTATGTTTGTGTCAAAATCTTAAAGCGGTTCACAGAATACATCTACTTACCAAGTTTCAACATTATAGGTCTAATAGTTTCGGAAAAAAGTGGCTGTGACATACGGACGGACGGACAGACAGACAGACAGACATGACGAATCTATAAGGGTTCCGTTTATTGCCTTTGGCACGGAACCCTAAAAACGGCTGTTTAACAATAAAATATAAATAAAAAAGTGGCCAAGTGCGAGTCGGACTCGCCCATGAAGGGTTAAGCAGCAGCAAGTAACATAATATCATTTTTGTTTTATTTTTATATTTGTGTTGATTGAATGAAAGGTAAATTGCAGTTTACGATTTATGACGTATTAAGAAAAAACTACTTACTAGATTTCGTTCAAACCAACTTTCGTTAGAAGTTTACATGGTAATGTACATCATATATTTTTTTTAGATTTATCATTCTCTTATTTTAGAAGTTAAAGGGGGGGGGACACTCATTTTACCACTTTGGAAGTGTCTCTCGCGCAAGCTATTCAGTTTAGAAAAAAATGATATTAGAAACCTCAATATCATTTTTGAAGACCTATCCGTAGATATCCCACACGTATGGGTTTGATGAAAAAAAGTTTTTTGAGTTTCAGTTCTAAGTATGGGGACCTCCAAAATTTTTTTTTTTTTTTTTTGTGTAAAAATCTTAAAGCGGTTCACAGAATACATCTACTTACCAAGTTTCAACATTATAGGTCTAATAGTTTCGGAAAAAAGTGGCTGTGACATACGGCCGGACAGACAGACAGACAGACATGACGAATCTATAAGGATTCCGTTTTTTGCCTTTGGCACGGAACCCTAAAAAAGGCTTTATTTTTCATATCCATAGTACGGTTTAAATATGTTAGTAAGAGTTAGTAATTAATTATTTTGTCTGTATTGAATCTCTAAATTTTAGTAGTGTTAGTTGGTGCCTACAAGAACGTTATTTTTGGATACGAACACCTCCTTGGTTGAAGGTCTCCTCCAGTTCTTTCCACTTGTCTCTATCTTTGCCAATGGTTAAATATTTGGCTTCCTGCTATTTATGAAATGTAAATTGCCCATCTTCTTTATAACTACCTACCTAATCTTCTTTTTCCCGCGGGCCCTTTCCATGCTGTAGTTTTGATTGACCATTTGCTGTCTGAGTATCGAGCTACGTGGCCAGCCCATTGTAATTTCAGTTTAAAGCTTGTGTAAGAGCATCTGTTAGTTTTGTTTTTGTCTAATGGTTGCACTTCATACTTTGTGTATTTGCCTTTTGTATTTAATTAGTGGTAATTAATTAATCGTTAAATGCATAGATAAGTACGAAATTTTGTGGTTCCACGTATTTGTAACACGCTTTTATCAGCATGACCTGTATGTATGTATTTATGTAACAAAATCTTTTGGCCTCATTTTCACCTACTTCTAGGAGTCTGATTAACTTGAAAATTTGCATAGGTGTCAAGGGCCGATGACAATACAATAATTTGAAAAAAAAAACAAAAAAAAAAGATTTTTTTTCTAAAAAAACTTTTTCAAAAAACTAAACAAACACGCTTTTGTAAACATACCAAACTAAAAAGTAGAAAATATATTATAGTTTAAAAACTATAAAACACGGCGACATTATTGAAATATTTTCAGAAAGCACCCCACGCTTTTCACATTAAAATTATTTTCTACTTTTTGGTTCGATTGCTATTAAAGCGTGTTTTTTAGTTTTTTAAACTATAATTTATTTGAAAGACAACTTTGGCATTAAGCATTAATAAATCCTGTTTCGCGGGCAGCGTTGCCAGACGTACCGATTTTGGCGGGACGTCCCACCTTTTTAATCAAAATTATAATGTCCCGCGCGGGACAGATTTTGTCCCGCTTTTTGGGATAATTGGCAGGACGTCCAAAGTGAAGTTAGTGTGTCCAAAATGTAGTAGAGAAACAAAAATATTGCGAATGAGCCTTTTTTTATTAGATCAGTCGTACTCATGTGTCGTAATTTGAAATTATATACGATTCTTTTTTTTTTCTTTGTACCGATTTCGACGAAAGAATCCCTCTTTTTTTCACTAAAAAGTCTCAAAATCACGATTTGACTTAAAAAAAATCTGGCACCGCTGATCGCGGGGGACTTTACAAACATACATGAAACGGACCCAAAGAACACCCAGACTCAGACCAACAATTTGTGAATCACACAGTATTGTCCCATGTGGGTTTTGAACCCACAACAGACAGCTCAGTAAAATGTACGGAACCTTTCTCTACTTTATAACAACTTTTTTTACAATTAATACCTACATTAATTGTAATACTCGTATATTAACCAGACACGAATCGTTACCGTTAAAAAATTACCGTTAAATTGTCAGCAACATCGCAGTACAATGAACGTATTTCATCTTTATATAGCTTTTCTGGTGTTCGCAACACGCAAATGTAAGTGTGGTTTACTATTCTTTTTAACCGACTTCCAAAAACGAGGAGGTTCTATGTTCCACTGTATGTATTATTCGTATAATGTATGTTCACCGATTACTTCGTCAGTTGTGGACCGATTTTGAAAATTTTCTTTGCATTCGAAAGGGTATGCTTCCGAGGTGGTCCCATTGCCAGCATATCAGGATCTGATCATGGGATACCAGGGAAATCGAGGGCAACCCTCATTTTTTATAGGCACATACTATGTTTTTCGTATATTTTCTGAAGTTACACCGGTATTTGTGTGTGGCAGTCATCATTTTATGATGATGAGCTGATGATGTAAGGTACAACTCCTTAACGGTTAGGAGTTGGAGGATAAATCTTTAAATTTCATATGTATCTAAAGACCTTCAGTCGTATACTTTCAAGTTATTTAGGTGAGCTGATGATAGAAGGTTAAACTCTTCAACAGTCAGGAATTAGAGAATGATTTTAATATTACACGTACGTATAGACCTTAATTTGTATTCTTGATGATGAAATTTGATGAAATAGTTCAACTTACTACTTACTTACCTACGATTATTTGCACTAAAAACTGAAAAATAAAAACTTTTTATAAAAAAAAAACCGACTTCTAAAAATCATCGAACGAAAACTCTCTGCCAAAAAAACACTTAAAAGCTTAAAATAAACTGATTCTTCATAAATTGCCTATACCTAATTTTTTATTCATTTCAATAGTAGTATTATAATGTGTGCTAGGTACCTAAAATCTGTTTGAAGTCGGTGCTAAGCCAAAAAGAATACAAACGAACAATTACAAAAGTCTAAGCGATAGTCACTTGGCACCGACTTCAAACAGATTCTAGGTACCTAGCACACATTATAATACTACTATTGAAATGAATAAAGAATTAGGTATAGGCAATTTATGAAGAACCAGTTTATTTTACGCTTTTAAGTGTTTTTTTTGTGCAGAGAGTTTTCGTTGGATGTTTTTTGGAAGTCGATTTTTTTTTTAATAAAAAGTTTTTTTTGTTTTTGAAGTGATACTTCTAATGCGACTTCCAAAAAGGTTGCGTTAAACGTTTAACGGTTGCATTAAACGTTTAACACTACATTGAAGGGGGTATGAAAGCACTGTTGCACATTACGAAGTTTCACTTCTTCCGCGCGGACTTCACGTCTTTTTTGTATATCTTTTTTTGGTTTTACACTTATCCTTTTTGTTTTATATTATTAGACCGTGTTAGTCTGGTTGAAATTTTGTTAGTTAGTCTTTAGCGATGCTGACCGCTAAGTCAAGAGTAGGCGTTTGGTTCCCATGCAGGATATGTCCCTCCCAATTAGTATTGCAGTTGCATTAGTATCTACATACTTATAAAAAACAATATTTCAATTCTTTTTTGAGGGATGGGGATCTGGAGGGGGGTGGGGGGAGGGGTTGGGATACGGGCCTCTGGTTTCCTCACTCACTCACCTTCCTCAAACACAAGGCAGGCGCTGTTTTACACCGGTTTTCTGTGAGGCCGTGGTATCACATTCATGCCGAATCGTGGCTCTTCCACGGAAAGCGTGGCTCTCTCATGGAAAGCGTGGCTCTCACACGCAAGTTTTTACCAACAAGTATTTACTTTTTTCAAATTTTTTATACATATATTACGTTTATACGATTAAGTACGATTAAGAGTTTTATACTTCCGGCTTTTATTAAAATAACATTTCTATATTGCCGCAGGGGCTCAGTCAGCTACTAGAAAAGAGATGAGTGAGTGGGTTAATGGTCACAACATTCGGCGGCTGAAGGTGGCCAAAGGACAAGTCGGCAGACAACCAAGTGCTTCCGAAATGAACGCCATAGTAATGCATTTATCTTAATATACTTGTAGTGCAAACATCACATCACAACAGCTTTTAACAGTACACTGCTGGACAAAGACCTATTCTTTGAAAGTAGATCTAGTTATAGTTGAAAAATTTAATAATACTTAAGTAATATTAATTTGTTATTATATAATCAACTAGCTTTTGCCGCGTTTATGTCGGTAGCTAAATTTGCTAATTCGGATACCTGTCAGGCACGGTAGGGGCGTTCAACTTACGGTAATCGCAGCAAGGACGCCATCCGTCGTTCTTCTTAGAGGCCAGATGCAGCGGAGATGACACAGGGGCTTTTAGAAGGCCTGGCGGTGCCACATGAAAGCATCGCCTCGAACTCCTGCTTAGCTATTTTCAGCTTGTCCGGGGCTAGACAACGTGGATTTGACGCTATCGGAGGTCCTGGGGTAGTGATAATGTGGTGTACAGTGTTGTGAGGTAGTGTAGTGCGTTGCATACCGGCTGGTCAAGTCAATTCTGGAAACTCACCAAGAATTTTGTGGTATCGAGTCTCACCAGTTATCACTTCAACAGAGGAAATACTGGCTCGTGCCGGATGCGCCTACTGCAAGTGTCGGAGAAATTGGGAGGGCTTCCTATCTCCTAGCTCCTCATGCATGAGCAATTGCTTCAGTTTATTCTCCTTGAATGCACTCAGTCGCCTAATAAGCTCCGATTTCAGCTTGGCATACTTATCTACCGAAGGAGGGTTGACAATGATATCTTTCACCTCTCTAGAGTGTTGCATGTCGAGGTGCCCGATGACATAATTAAATTTTGTATTGTCATCCCTGATACCGGAAAACGCAAACTGTCCGCGCGACCCAAATGTCGGGTTCCTCGGGCCAAAATGGTGGCACTCTTACTCCGACTCTAAAAACATCGAAATTTTTTATCGACACTTGCCCATCACTAGTACTTGGGTGTGGCTCTTGTGGCGATGTGCCTTGCGCATCTTGAGATCCGTTACTCATGTTCGGTATACGGGGTCACCAGTGTAGGTACTATGGTAGTAACTACTTGTCTCGTGTTATCCGAAGTAAATAAAAGAGGTCAACTCACTGTTTATAATGTATTTATCCAGTACACGAGTAATAGAAGGTACATGAGGTAGAAATTGTAGGCAATAGGCACAGCACATATAAAAGTTTAAGCAGGAAGATACACAGTTCAAGATTAGCACAATATATCACTAGATATGAAATTAAATAATATTTAAGCACTAATTTAACGGTAAATATGCGATAAACAATACTGAGGTAAGCAAGCGTGCAGTCGGAGTTTATAACGAATTCAGACTGTTTGAGACGGCGCACGCGCAATGATTGCCGGTGCGTATCTCATGTAGCTATGGATTTAGATAGCATAGTGAAAGGGACGTGTCGGTAGAATTTATCGGCAAACATAGCCTGTCAAAATCATAACCCTCCTTTGGCTTTGCCGTAGTCGGGTAAAAATGTAGATAACGTACGCCCGCGACGACTGACGAGCGCACACTAAAGCGCTCGCGTCGTACAACAGCGTTCCAGACGGTTGGAACCGACCACCGACGCAGCCTGTCGGAAGGGATGCGCTTCCGATCAAGGCCGTTGGGATCAACCAAACATTCGATCGGACAACCGACTTCTACACTGTCCATTTCTATAACAATTCGAATAAGGTCGGTTCCGATCGTGTAGAACGCTTTTTAGTCAATAACAATTAGGCCCTTCGTCATCGAGATATAATGAATAGAGAAGACGCCACTCACAAGTGCGGTGTTCCATGCAATTGCGGCGATTGCGCCGCACTTCCTTCAGTCGCTTGCTAGCTACACTCTGCTGAAGCGGTGGCTTAAGCGTGTGATTGTTTACATTTAAAAACGTTCTAAAACTCGTGAAATATGCCATTTTGTGTCTTGAGATATTGCTCTAATAATACAAGGAATACGGAGAAAAACAAAGGAATAACTTTTCACCAGTAATTAACTAGATATAATTGTTTTAAAATTAAATACGAACAAAATATTTTAAGACGCCATTGTTGCCTCACTCGACATAGAGTACGTAGAGTAAACCATACAGAAGTGATATTTAGGTAGAATTAACTGACGTTAAATGCACAACGTATTTAATTGCATAAGGAAAAATAATAGGTAGTAGAGCCACGCTGATTTCAGCATGAATGGGCCGGCACGACCGGGGCGGTACTACCCTCGCACAGAAAATCAACGTAAAAGGACAGCGTTCGTGCTGTCGTGTTTCGTTGGTGAGTGCGAGACCGGAGGCCCAAATAGTCTAGTCAACAAGTTCCATACTTGTTGACTAGACTAAAAGATGCAGTAGCATCACTAGGCCGCCATGGTGTGGGTCGCCATACTGCATTGCCTGCATTCGCAGTGAGTATGGTGACCGCCACTCTTGGATTCTGCTTATGCTTTCCATCAGGCAGAGTAGAATCATTTTGGCGGGCTATATATATATATATATGTTGTTAAAAATAGCTTCGTTAATAACCCATAACATTTTTTTTGTAATAATTATACTTAAAATTATAAGTATTATAAAGAGTATCATAAAAAAATGGAATATTCGGCTTTTATATTTTATACCTCGATGCATTCTACAAAAAAAAACTGAAACTGGCAAAGCTATTGAAGTACTATTTACTCAGTGTGAATTTCCTAATAAAGCTTTGTAAGTATACAGCTAATTATCCGTTCTGCTTTGTTGCTTGGCGCTTACTCTATGAAAGCGAATCTTTGCATCAGTTTGTTGGCCAAAACGCGTAAGCGCCATGAAAATCACGGCGCTTATGACATTTCGCTCGCGAGGAAACTACAGCTCAAATGCGATAGAGCGCTGCTTGTTAATACTGTTGGATTAGACTACTTATTATTGTTTGGCTGCGCTGCAGCGATTTTTAGTTTTAATTCAAATATAAACGGAACATATAATTGGTTTTGAGTGGCTCCTCTAGTACGTAGTACGTAATATCTCGATGCCCTTGGTACACAAGGCTACGCAAATCTTCGATACTAATGTTGTATACTATATTAGTATCAAGTCGCAAGTATCGAGTAGCACACGGTCCGTACACACGACATTGAATCGCAAGACGCGATTTGCCTATTCAGTCACTATAGGAGTACCGGCTAAACAGATTACACTAAAGGGCCTTAGTGTAAGTTCGTATTGACAGACGATTGTTTTTGTATATAATTCTAAAATGTATATATGTTGTAAGTCTAAAATGTAAATGTGTGAAGATTCCCACGCAAAAAATGACAGACTATTTTGTATCGGAAAAAGACGCTATGGTAAATCCCTTCTGGTAAAAAACATTATTTTCAAACCATTATTCTTTATGGTTATTACTTAATCGTAATATATTTCTCCAAATAGTTCTGGGACATCGAGTTAGCTGTAAAGGCACAAGCATATGCTAATACTCATCCAAAGGGAAGACAAAACCTGGATGAAACTGTCCGTAAGTATTTCTGTTGTTATTATAGTTTATACTGTTTATAGACAACTAGCTTTTGCCTGCGGCTCCGCCCGAGTGTATGCCGCTGTCGTCGGTGTTGGTATGCTTTCAATGAGGCTGCGTATAGTCACTTTGGCAGACCCATATTCCACGTGTTTATAACATTAATATATTATTATTTTTATTATATAATGTTACTTTATTTGTCTAACTTTTAAAAATTCTAAGAGTTTTGAACCGGTTCAGGTCAACTTTGACACGGTATACATCCCGCATTAAATTGTTTTTTTCTATTTTAGCTTCAGTTCTGCGGGTAAAGATTTTTTTTTTTCTCAAAGAGGGAGAGCCACGCTCCGGTATGAATGGGCCAGCCCGACCGGCGTGATACCACGGCCTCACAGAAAACCGGTGTGAAATAGTGCTTGCACTGTGTTTCACCGAGTGAGTGAGAATACCGGAGGCCCATACATCAATCCCCTATATAGAGACGATATATAGGCTATATATATCCTCCATACCCCTACCTCCCCCCCCATCCCCAAAAGGCCGGCCACGCACTTTTGACGCTTCTGGTGTTGCAGGTGCCCATGGGCGGCGGTAATCGCTTACCATCAGGCGATACGCCTGCTCGTTTGCCCGCCTATTTCATAAATAAAAAAAGTTAAAAAAAAGAGTCATTTACATTTTACTTACCTACATGAGAATATGTTTTGTTCTTAACACTACAGCACTCAACATTAAAAAATGTTACAAGCTAAAAATTTCGGTTTCGGCTAGTTTCTGCGGGTCGTATAGGTACACCCGCCATATTGATATCAATTTGGCGGGTGTAATGTGTTTTTTGTACTTGGAGCACCTCCAAATTTCTGACCCGCCCAAACTGGCCGAAACCGAAACCGAATCTTCGGTCCGTCACAAAAAATGTACAATTTTGACGGTTGCACTTACATAACATTTTAATACTAATAAAATTAAATCAATTTATGTGGGTTAACGTATCTACAACTGAAGACGAATAAACATCACTAATATTTTATATGTGGTAGAAAGAATATATATATATGTTTGGTAAAACGTTTAGATCTAAAAATGTTACTACAAAAAAAACAAAAAAAACAACTTCAAGAACTGGAGAAAATTAAAATGGGACCGCACGGGAAGCACCAGTTTTCAAATAAAAAAAGGATCATCAAAATCGGTTCACCCAGTCGAAAGTTTTGAGGTAACAAACATAAAACAAGCTAAAATTCAAAATTTAAAAAACCCCCTACTCGAGCACTTAATCGAATAATCATACGCCAATGATATTTTTGCAGACATTCTGTTATTCTTCCCCACTTTCACCCCCATAACTTTTAAACGATTTTCATGAAACATGTCTATGAACACTCGCACGTAACTCACCTTTCATACAAAAAGAAACTAAATTGAAATCGCTCCATACGTTCGCGAGCTACGGTGCCATAGACAGACAGACAGACACGCCAAACTTATAACACCCCTCTTTTTGCGTCGGGGGTTAAAATACAGTCGAATTGAGAACCGCCTCGTTTTTTGAAGTCGGTTAAAATACAAATAGTTTGATGAGTTGTTATCCTCATTTCTCATTAATACAACCATACTATGTCATAGCCATGTGGCCATAGCCATAGGCAGTGTATGACTGGTACTATGTTTTTTTTTTTATTATGTTTACAGCATCAAGAGGATTTACGACGGGCGAGAATTTGTTCATAAAATCGACGACCGATCGTAATTACAAATTTGTTCCCAACACAGCCATAGAAGCATGGTTTATTGAACATGTGAACTACGCTTACGGGCCGATCAAAGACAGCGATTTTGACCAATCCAAACCTCAAATCGGTCACTACACACAGGTAGTTATGTCCATAAACATTAAATTACTGGACGACCGAGTTAAATTGTCTAAAGTGAATCCTAACTAGATCGATTTATCGTCCTCAAAACTAAATTTCATGCAAATAATTGGAGCTGTTTCTGAGATTCAGTTTATACAAGAATATATATACATATATTTTTTATGGATTAGGGGGCAAATAAATAAATAAATAATAAATAAATATTTCGGACATCTAACACACAACGCCATCTAGTCCCAAGCTAAGCAGAGCTTGTGTTATGGGTACTAAACAACTGACACAAATACATAAATACTTTCTTTTTGTAAATACATACATATTATACATAGAAAACACTCAAACTCCGAAACAAATATTTGTAGATCATACAAACATTTGGTCCGACCCGGGAATCGAACCCGAGACCTCGTGATCAACAGTCGCACACGCCAACCGCGAGACCAACGAGGCAGACCAATGAGCAGAGGTATCGCTTGATGGTAAGCGATTACCGCCGCCCAAGGACACCTGCAACACCAGAAACGTCACAAGTGCGTTGCCGGCCTTTTGGGGATAGGGGGGGAGGTAGAAGTAGGAGGGTTGGGGTATAGGCCTCCGGTATCCTCACTCACTCGGTTAAACATAGCGCAAGCACTATTTCACACCGGTTTTCTGTGAGGCCGTGGTATCACTCCGGTCGACCCAGCCCATTCATGCCGAAGCGTGGCTTTCACACGATAATATTATTATAACAATATAACTATATTAGATTGTATGGCATTATTATATTAGATTTTAAAGAACAAGTAAAATTTTCCCAAAAAAAACTGACTTCAAGAACGACAAAATTGAAATGGACTACACGGAAAGCACCAGCTTACAAATAAAATAAAAAATTAACGAATGCACTAGTCGCCTCTAGGTATTTCGAAGGTTCGACTCGATTTCTCTTGGACGCCATTATTAGATCTTAGTATCTTTATCATGGTTAACCGTTGGGATATGTTCTTTCCATTAAAAAAAGAATCATCAAATTCGGTTCATAAACGACGAAGTTATTAGCGAACACACATAAAAAAAACGGTCGAACTGAGAAACCTCCTCCTTTTTTGAAGTCGTTTAAAATGACAACATGAGTTTTCGATAGTTCTATCACATGTCGTATCAATAACCTTCAAACTGGTGTACATAAGACTCTCCTTAGAAAAGAAGTTTATACCTACTATACCATGCTAGAAAATCTGACTTTGAAAAAGAGTAGCCATGAGTTTCTTTGCCAGTATTCTTCTCATGAGGCTTTACGCATTTTGGAAACTGGAAGTTATGGATCGACACAGGCAGGCAGTATATTTTGGTGTTTTCGCCAAATTTACCTCGACAATACAGCACATGTTGTGGCGTCTGTTTGTGTTGATCTATGATTTTGAACTATAGCTTCAATTTGACGTTCCCGGATCCCTCCCGTCTCAGGCGCAGAGTGGCACACCGTGTGGTTTTAGTCGGTCCGATTCCGACGCACCGCCCCACCGCAATCCCCGGTGAGGTGACGGCCCGTGGGGGTTTCCATAGGTGAAAAGAAAAAAAAAGGGATTGTGCCAAGTTTTCCTCCTCTTTCTAGTGCAGTTGTTTTTATCAGTAATTGTTAGTTTGTTAAATTTATATATCACGAAGTCTAACAATAGGGTAGTTGACACCTTAGTCAAAACAGTTACTTTTTATCATCTGTCAAAACGATATCTTTGTATGAAAAATGTACTAAGAACTGGCTTGTGACGTCACTGTTTTAGACTACTCAATTGAGCAATATATTACAATGTTTATTTGATTAAAATTTGTAATAGAAATGAAAAGCTGTAATAAATATATTTTTCGAGACGTTTTGTAATATTCGTTTTAATGAAGAAGACACCAGTATTTATTAACGATACAGTCAACTACCCTATTGTTTAGTGGTGGCGCAGTGGTAGCGTATGAGACTGCTGTTTTCGAGGTCTTGGGTTCGATTCCCAGGTCGGACCAAATGTTTGTATGATGTGCAAACATGTGCTTCGGAGTTTGGATGTTTTCTGTATATAATATGTATGTATTTACAAAAAAAAGTGAAAAAAAAAGTGTGGCACTCGGGGACTGCCGCGGTAAAGCTATTGCTTAGCATTTTTTATCCACTTAAGCAATTATATTTATTTATTTATTTTTTATTTATGTAGTATAATATTGTGAATGAAAAATACTAAACTATTTTTTAAATGCTCCATCGCATTCGAAGTACACCGCCATCTATATAATCGGTGCCATACTGACAACAAACAAATGTATGTTTGGAATTACCGGACCGTTAGAATTTATCAAGTAGCTTGGGAACAACAATTTTAACAATTCGTAGTAATGAGTTATTGGCTCGAAGGTGTAGGTGTTTATGACGAAGGTGCCTCGCTCGAGTTCATATCTCAACTGGGCGTCGTCGTCTTTTTGTGAATGTTTCCTGGATATTGTGGTAAATAGGTATAGGGTATGTTATGTGTATGCGATTATTATTAAGTGTAATATTATGTGTATGAAATTATTATTTCTTTTTATGTTGTTCTTTGTTATTTATGTAGTATGGCACGGTTATGTAAATAATAATAATAATAATATAATAATAATAAATCTTTATTGTTTCTCTCACATAGTACATTAATTACAATTACGGAAGGAACCAAACATTAGACAAATTACAATACTCGTATTTCTATGTGAGAGACTGGCATCTATACTAGGACAGACCTGTATGACAGACTGCCAGCCTCTCCCAACTCTGGTTTTGTGCAGTACTAGATGTAGGTAATATGATTTTCAAAATGTAAAGAACTACTACAATTACAGTGTGTACGTCCATAGATGAGAGAGTGTGTGCACAAGTATTTGTTAAGTGTGTGTGTGTGTGTGCAAGTGTGTGTCGTGTGTGTGTGTGTGTATAATTGTGTGTGTATGTGGATGATATTAAGAATACACAATCTACACTTAAGTAAGTGTAGATTGTGTTAGGATATTCATGTGCAAACTAATGTGTAAGAATATGGAACGCGCTGCATTAGGATGGAATACGTAAAAGATCTTCAGTCTCATCGTAACCAAGTGACTTGAGGAAAGATGTGACAATTTTATTACAATGGAAACGCGTGAAAGAGTATATGTCAGTCTGTTTGTTGATCTTATTATAAAGGTAACCTCCCAAAAAACCAAAGAACCTCCTGGCGAACGATGTAGTCCATTGAGTGGACATTGAAACACAGACTTGATATTTTCGGCGCTTGTGATTAAGAGAAGACGGGTCATAGGTAAGAGCACCATGTTGTTTCAGTATGATTCCCAAGATAAAAAGTTGCCTCACTGTTAATACGCCCGTAAGCTGATACAGGTCTTTGGTTGGAAAGCGAAATGGTAGGGATCGACTGACCTTCAGTACCGCCCGTTGAGCTCTTTCCAATTTCACAAGATGACTCTTACATGCTCCCCCCCAAACCGTCACACAATAGCCTATCATCGACTGGCAGAGGGCCATATAAACCATTTAAACCAAATAATAAATAGCTTTATGCACGGCGTCACCTGGGCCTAATTGAAAACCAGCGTCAGATGTTCTGTCTGACACGATGCTGAATTGGGTCCATTTTTGACCTTGCAAAATTGTTTTCTTTTTTTGTGTTCTATTATTTTTGTTGCCAAATAAATATTTCTTTCTTTCTTTCTTTATTCATTAAATAAGTAATACAAAATTACACAAAACAAAAAAGATACGAAAACTTCACAACAAACAACAGAGGGCGCTGAGTGAGGATTTCGGAGCAGCTGGTCAACGTTTCGTGACTCGTGTTTCGTGCGTGCAGTGACAGACAGATTCTTTGATCCGTCATTCGGAGCAGCTCGTCTCGATCCGTGCGAGCTTCGGGTGTCAGGTTTTATTTGTGTTACGGAATTTCTTGATTCGGTCGCCGCGCTCAAAGGACTCAAAGCCCGCGATAAAAGCTATGCAATAGCTTAAAAAATGTATTTATATAAGTGGTCTAGTACCTATAACACAAGGTATGCTTAGTTTGAGACTAGATGACGTTGTGTGTAAGATCAAAGAAATGTTTATTTATTTATTAATTATTTATTTTATTGTCTTTAGGTGGTGTGGTCGAACTCCGTTTACATCGGCTGTGGAACGGCAGAAGCTTATGAAGGAAACCAGAAAGTCATCTATGCCGTTTGTAATTATAGCCCTGCGTAAGTAGATTATTTATTAATTGACCAGAACTATTAAATGAAACTTTAGTTTTTCATCCTTCAACTGGCTTCTTAATCCAGTGCTCAGCTGTATCTTGTGAGTTAAATACCCGCGCAGGATAACAAATCTTTGACCCCTCCCCCCCTTCCTCTCCCATGCCCCAAAGGCCGGCAACGCACTTGTGACGCTTTTGGTATAGCGGGTGTCCATGGGCGGCGGTAATCGCTTCCCATCAGGCGATACGTCTGCTTGTTTGTTCAGCTCGTTTGGTTTCGTTCCCAATTCCATTAAAAAACCTATACTATTCTCACAGCTACTCGTACTTACTATCAAAACTATAAACTACTCCTTATTATATATTAATATAACACGTGGTGACCATGTCGTTAGTACTTTTAACTCCCTTTGTACACCATTTTCTTCGCAATGAGTATGGTGGGTGGTCACCATACTCATTGCGAATGCAAAGAATGCAGCAAGGTGACCCCCACTATGGCGGGTTATTGAGATGCTTCTGCATCATTGAGCCTCCGGTCTCAACAAAGCAGCCACACTGTGCCACATCCAAGTATAAGAGGATACAGTTGTTTTCTAAATTCCTTCCAAATTTTAACCAATGTGTTCTGTTTTCAGGGGTAATATTATAGGGAGTACACCTTACAAGAAAGGCGGGCCTGTCCGGGGCTTGTCATGCGGTTGTGGCAGACAATGTAACAATAGGGAAGATGCATTATTTTTATTTTTGCTTGGATTTGAAAGATATTCATATAGTACGCTTACGTAGTTTCACGAGTATAATAAAAATTAAAATACTATAATTCATTGTCAAAAATGATGGTTTTAAACTGACAGTTTAAATTTTCACGCGAAAACGGCTTACAATTTTGATGACGTCACTCCTGTCTGTCACTGGCCATGGTTGTTCGTTGCTGGCTTTTGTAAGTCCTTAAAGTTATGAATCTCGTGATTTTTTGAATAAATAGATGCATCAAGCTACTATAAATATGGACTATCCATCAACATCAGTTAAAGAACTGAACTATTCAGTTGGAGAGCCACGCTTCGGCATGAATGGGCCGGCTCGACCGGAGTGATACCACGGCCTCACGGAGAACCGGTGTGAAATAGCGCTTGCGCTGTGTTTCAGTGAGTGAGGATACCGAAGGCCCATACCATATAGGCAGTAGAGCCACGCTCGACCGGCGCGGTACACTACTAACCTCGCACAGAAAATCAACGTAAAATGACAGCATTCGTGCTGTCGTGTTTCGTTGATGAGTGCGAGACCGGAGGCCCAAATAGTCTAGTCAACAAGTTCCATACTTTTTGACTAGACTAAAAGATGCAGAAGCATCACTAGGCCGCCATGGTGTGGGTCACCATACTGCACTGTCTGCATTCGCAGTGAGTATGGTGACCGCCACTCTTGGATTCTGCTTATGCTTTCCATCAGGCAGAGTACAGTCATTTTGGCGGGCCATACATAAAAAAAAATAAAAAAAAAACCCCTACATACCTTTCCCCATCCCCCAAAGCCCGGCAACGCACTTGTGACGCCTCCGGTGTTGCGAGTGTCCATGGGTGGCGGTAATCGCTTACCATCAGGTGATACGTCTGCTCGTTTGCCCCTTATTCCATAAAAAGATGCCACTAATATTCCGAAAAATCCCGTGTTTATTTGTATTTTGTGCCTATGTGTTCATCGACTTCAACAAAGTTTCGAAATAAAATTTTATGTATTTAAATTTATTAAATGTATTCTTTGAAAATGTCCACCTAAAAATATACGTTAACTACCTGACCCACGCAATGTCGTTTACGTCTCCTATTGCCCGTTCATTTGTCACAAAAATTGTGATAAATGAAGAACCGCTCGACCAATTTTATGCAAACTTCACATAAACTATCTACTAAATAGTCCGAACAAAGCCTAAACATTTGGTTTGGATAGGTGAGTTCGTTCTTGAGTTATAAAATTACAACGAAAAGTGGCATTGCTTATATATATATTGATATTGACGATTATTTTAGTATACATACATTTCATTATTTCTCTAAGCCAAAAAGCGGCCAAGTGCGAGTTGGACTCGCCCATGAAGGGTTCCGCAGCAGCAAGTAACATAATATAATTTTTATTTTATATTTTTACATTTGTGTTGATCGAATGAAAGGTAAATTGCAGTTCTCGATTTATGACATATTAAAAAAAAACTACTTACTAGATTTCGTTCAAACCAATTTTCGTTGGAAGTTTGCATGGTAATGTACGTCATATATTTTTTTAGATTTATCATTTTCTTATTTTAGAAGTTAGAGGGGGGGGGACACACATTTTACCACTTTGGAAGTGTCTCACGCGCAAACTATTTAGTTTAGAAAAAAATGATATTAGAAACCTCAATATCATTTTCAAAGACCTATCCATAGACCCCACACGTATGGGATTGATGAAAAAAAATTTTTGAGTTTCATTTCTAAGTATGGGGACCCCCAAAATTTATTGTTTTTTTTCTGTTTTTGTGTGAAAATCTTAATGCGGTTCACATAATACATCTACTTACCAAGTTTCAACATTATAGGTCTTATAATTTCGTAAAAAAGTGGCTGTGACATACGGACGGACAGACAGACGGACAGACAGACAGACAGACAGACAGACATGACGAATCTATAAGGGTTCCGTTTTTTGCCTTTGGCACGGAACCCTAAAAAGTATATAGGATTGACTACTTGAGAAAACTGTTGGTGACGGCTATGTGACCCATTTCTTTGGTTTTTATTAACGATTTTCCAGCAGCACATTTAGATAATTTACAATTTTTTAAATAACACGTGATCAGTGGCGAACCTAGGAATTTATTTCGGGGGGGATACCATCTTTTGTAAACCTTAAAAATGCATAAACAATTTAAGTAATGTTACCGGCAATCTGTATAATTCAGGTATTCTATGCAATACCTAGGCAATGTATAAAATACCTGACCAGGCCAGGAAATATATGAAATGATATATTAATAATGAATATTATTGTCCAATACATACTTTACAAAGGTATTTTATATAATCCTTAGGGATTGTATTACATAGAATACCTACTGACCCACAGGCAATGAGTAAAATAAATAGGTATTGGTCTGTATTTATTAATTTTATGTTACTACCTAGCTATATACTCCTACCTACAAAATCTAGTTTATTCAGAACTAGCTGACCCACGCAACCTCGTTTGCGTCTCCTATTGCCTGTAGCGTGATAATTTTCCCCCGTTTTTGAAACAATTTTCATTGGTGATCGGCTCCTATTAGTCGTAGCGTGATGATATGTAGCCTATAGCCTTTCTAGATGCGGATGGGATATCAAACACTAAAATAACTTTTCAAATCAGACTAGTAGTTCCTGAGATTAGCGCGTTCAAGCAAACAAACTCTTCAGCTTTATACGATTACTAGCTTTGCACCGCGGAGTTGCTCCCGGTTGTTGTACCTTGGGTAACACCACGGAGCTCAGCTAGTATACATACCTATATGATAATTCTACTACTTAAATACCATTTGAAATCCTTCTGCCATAATTATTTTAACTTCAATAACATTGGACTTTCATACAAACTTCTAACCCCCATTTTACCTCCTTAGGGGTGGAGTTTCGTAAAATCCGTTCTTAGTGGATGTCTACACTTTATAAGGTACCTACCTGCTAAATTTCAAGTTTGTAAGTGTTATAGTTTCTGAGTTTTCGTGATTAATAAGTGAGTGGTATTTTGCTTTTATATATATCTTTTATATAAAATTCTCGTGTCACAATGTTAGTTATCATACTCCTTTGAAACGGCTGGACCGATTTTATGAAATTTGGTGTGCATATCGGGTAGGTCTGAGAATCGACCAACATCTATTTTTATACAGATTTTTTTTTTTGGCAAAACAAAGTTTACAGCTAGTAGATATATAGATATATATAGATTGCGCCTAGACAGCGCCGGATCATGAGCCCGGATGACTTACACATACATATTTACACTAGAAGATTAGTCTAGTAGTTAGCGATCCTGTCTGCTGATCCAAAAGTCCTGGGTTCGATTCCCACCCTTAACAAATGTTGTGCGTGATGAGCACCATCATTAGTTCCGTATCTATAAATATATATTTATTTATTTCTTAAACAGCTTACAATCTAGTGTTTGGAGACAGTCTCCTTTTAAGCAATGAGAAGTCTGTGTTAGGAGAATAAGTAGCATACATATTACATGAGTGATTCAAGAGAAAGGGTAAACATACATCTAGAGAAATATGGAGAATTTTGCAGATTCCCGTCGCTAGTCTAATACATATGTGATTACGAATTAATACGTGAATCAAAAACTTTGTACTCCTTTTAAATAGAAACTAAAAGAAAGGAAAATGAAATGAGTTATGGGCGAATTTCGACTACTAGTGTTCATTCAAAATAGTTTCCTATTTTTAAGTTCACGAAGTCAGATGTTCTATGATACATCATTACAATGATGTATTATAGAACACCTGACTTTGTTTCGCTTCAACATTGTAGTGAAATAGTCAGTAACCACGTTGCTATAGCTACAAAACAGCAGGGTGCATCCTAACAATAATGTTGCCATTTCCATCGTAGTACAATGAAAACGTGTTATCTTTAAACTAGCTTTTACACGCGGCTTCGCTCACGCAGACTTTCATCCCTTTATTTACCCCATTAGGGGTGGAATTTCAAAAATTCCTTTCTTGGTGCTCACTTACGTTTTATAAAGAACCTACATGCAACATTTCAGGATTCTAGCTTCAGCGGTTTGGGCTCTGCGTTGATCTCTGGGTATGTCAGTCAGTCAATCACCTTCCTCTTTTATATATATATAGATAAGTTTTTAGTGCTTGCAACATCGAAATTTGAGTTCATTTAACCTAACAAAGATCTCAGAGAAGAGGAACTAAGAGAATCGGGTCGCACCTAAAGATAAATAAATTCCCAATACAGTAGGCGACCCTGCATTAAGTAAGTGGTAGTAAAGTTATAATCAGCAAAATTTTCGTTGTTTAATTCTGTTTGCTTCTTCAGAGATTAAAAAAAACACAATTTCCACAATAGGAATATAAAAATATCCTGTGTTGCAAGGGCCATTACAAACGTACATGAAACAGGCACACTCAAACTCAGAACAACAATTTGTGGATCACACAAAGATCGAACCCGCAATCAGAAATAGCGATGTGACTGCTTCAAACCACTAAGCTGTCTATCCGTGCAATCAAATTGACGTGTTTATATGAATGTAATAATTAAGTCATCAATAGATCAACGTTAACAAAGAGTTGATTGTTCCAGTAAATAATTATGATAACAAAGATGTCATCTTAAGAGTGTTATAACTGTCTGTTGTCATAATGTAAACATGTGCCTATCACAATATCTATGTAGGTAGAATCAGAGACAGGGCATGATAAGGCCGGTATCTGGGTCCTCCCAGAGTAGGGCACCAGAGGCCGGTCGTCGGGGTGTATTTTAGTGGAAATACCACATACTTCTGGCTCCCGTGTCCCCGAGGAGCTGGAGATCTGACGGGACTTTTCACCCCGTCACCGAGAAAAAAAAGGCAGAATCAGAGATATATGCACCAACTTCGAACAGAAGCCTTCTTGAGGATTTTACTGTTAACTTTAAAAAAAACAAACACTCTTTTGTAAATATATACCAAACTAAAAAGTAGAAAATAAATTACAGTTTCAAAAAACTAAAAAAAACACGCTGATCAGTCCTCTTGCCAAGGCAGCGATCACCTTTTGATTTTTTTTTTTTTTTTTATGTATGGCCCGCCAAAATGACTCTACTCTGCCTGATGGAAAGCATAAGCAGAATCCAAGAGTATTGGTCGCCATACTCACTGCGAATGCAGACAATGCAGTATGGCGACCCACACCATGGCGGCCTAGTGATGCTGCTGCATCTTTTAGTCTAGTCAACAAGTATGGAACTTGTTGACTAGACTATTTGAGCCTCCGGTCTCGCACTCACCAACGAAACACGACAGCACGAACGTGGTCATTTTACGTTGATTTTCTGTGCGAGGGTAGTACCGCCCCGGTCGAGCCGGCCCATTCGTGCTGAAATCAGCGTGGCTCTACTACCTCTTAATGTTTATAATACCTACGGGCCCATAGATAGGTCTACAATCACTGAACTATGCCCTCTGGCAAGAAGGCTGAACCACGGCAGTTGTCACCGTGTTCTTAATCTAAATTAAAATCTTTAAGCACTTACTGGAGTGTGTGGCTTCAATGTTCTTCTCGGCGTTCCAAGAGATATCTCTTGGGTAGAATCTTCACTGCTCTTGCGTCTTCACACAAACATTGCTTCCAGGTGCTGGTTATTTCTCAAGGTATCCGAATTAATCTTAATAATCAACTTTTCACAGATATTCGAATTACAATACACTCGTTTTAGTTCTCGCGGGACGCGCCTATCACGTATTACAATTCTCGCGAGTCTAATCACAATTAACGGCAGACTGTTCACCAGCCTGACTGATCAAATCTTCTCAACAATTTTCGATATTAATCTCGTCTCACGCTGGGCGGCGAGCCCACAAGTACCCTAGCTCAACAAACCTCACGGTGTTATCAATCTCACGCGGAAACTATACGAGTACTACAAAATTAACAATCAATAAATTACGGCACCGGCCATTTCAACACGCGTCTTACAAGTCCTTTTTCACATCAAACGTCAAAACGTCAAACACGAACCAGAGACAATCAAAATGTTGCCAGTACAATGACGTTCGAAATCCAACACACGCTTTAATAGCAATCGAACTAAAAAGTTCGATTGCTGTCGTTAATTATAATGTCAAGAGCGTGGGGTGCTTTCTAAAAATATTTCAATAATGTCGCTCCACGCTTTTTTACATTAATATTATTGTCTACTTAGATTATTGATATGTCTAGATGGACTGTCAAAGCTGTAAAAACACACGAAAAAATAGGCTCTAACACTAACGCCTAAATGTTTTTCCGCGTTTAGTACCAAATGCACTGTCAGTGGATACACACATGTTGCTGGCATTTTCGTGTTGATAAAAATGGCGAATTGTGCGATATAAGTGTGTAGAAATTACAGAGTACGATCTAAATTAACAAAGAAAGTCACCTATTATCGTTAAGTACCATTGATATGTATCTATTACAGCAAACAAAGTCATTAAATAATTTCTAAAATAAATAATTATTGTAGTCGCCATTTTGGGTGTTGCTAGTTTATGAAGTCAAAACTCCCTCATAAAATGTGGCAGGCGGAGTTGTGTTGTATAAAATACTTCATGGTAGATAATAGATACGCTAAGAATTTCAATTCATTTATGTAATTCAATATGGCCGCCGCATCATTTTTGTAAAATGACACTATGGGTATCGTGTAAGGTGTTTTTAGGTATGCTGAGTATTAATTTCATGTCATTTTTTGAATCAAATATGGCCGCCGCACCGTTTTTGTAAAATGTCACTATGGGTATCGTGTAAGGTGTTTTTAGGTATGCTGAGTATTAATTTCATGTCATTTTTTGAATCAAAAATGGCCGCCGCACCGTTTTTGTAAAATCTCACTATGGGCATCGTTTAAGGGTTTTTAGGTATACTTACTAGATATGAGCTCCTCTCTGTTTTAAAAAAACAACTCCCACATTACAAATATACATCACAAAAAACACCCTGACTTAGAACTACAATTTGTGGATCACACAAAGTGTTGTCCTATTTAGGATTTGAACCCACAACACCTGGAGCAATAGAAAGCGGCGTGGCGACAACTTAAAATACTAGACCAATAATGCAGTCATGCATTTTTCAAGTCCAGTTTTTATTATTTCAAAACTAGTATATCTTCGAATGTTCTTATCAACAGATAAGAATTGAAAAATTTTACTTAAAAACTACTCGTCAGATCTCATTCACTTAAAAAAAATAGCTAATTGTAAATCTAATAAAACAAATTGAAAGCCCAAGGTCTAATCCCCATAATATTAATTAATACTGAGCTATCTTGAAGATGTCCTAAATGTAACACAAAATAATCACAAATTTTAGCAAAAAAAAAAACCGACTTCAATCGGGACCAAATTTAAATGGGACCATACGGGAATATTGAGTTATTCGTTAATTTGTCGCGCACATACTTAATGCAAATTGAAGACTTATATGGTTTTCTCATGGATGACTTGTTAGAACAGGACCAAATTGAAATGGGACCACATGGGATGCACCAGCTTTCAAATAAAAAAAGAATCATCAAAATCAGTTCACCCAGTCGAAAGTTATGAGGTAACAAACATAAAAAAAATAAAAAAAATACAGTCGAATTGAGAACCTCCTCGTTTTTTTGAAGTCGGTTAAAAAATAAATTAAACTGGTCCATTAAAAAGTAATGTAAACAATTTTTTTCTTACCTTTCTTCTTTTTTAATGTTGGTCAAAAAGACAATTAGATGGGCTAATTATATATCTTACATATTTTAAAAGGTTAAAAAATCGTTAAGTACTCCTTTTACAATACCAGACCAAAATTAATATCTAGTACGACATATTTTTAATCATCACCAACAGCCTTTAACAGTCCACTGCTAATGATAATAAATTATAAAAAAAACACGAGACATGTTATTAGGTTGTATCACATTTTCTTTTCCTAGCATATTTTTCTAGATAGAAAAGTTATTCAACACTATTATAATTGTTTCCCCATTTTCACAAAAAAACTCAACAACTGGTATCATTTACGCACTCACACTAGGAAATTTAGAATGACATGAGGCGAGTGTAAGACGTACCTGTCACGCACACAAATATCGAAAAGTTGTGTCATTTAATTTTGTTCTTTTGTATCGCGATGCTCTATCTAGACATATAAATAATCAAAGATTGTCTACTTTTTAGTTCGATTGCTTTTAAAGCGTGTTTTTTTTTAATTTTTTGAAACTATAATTTATTTTCTACTTTTTAGTTTGGTATATATTTACAAAAGCGTGTTTGTTTTTTTTTTAAACATTTATTTAAAAAAAACTTTTTATTTAGTTTTTTTTTAATTATTGTATTGTCATCGGCCCTTGACCCCTGTGCAAATTTTCAAGTTAATCAGACTCCTAGAAGTAGGTTACATACATACGTATACAGGTCAAGCTAATAAAAGCGTGTTAAAAATATAAAGTTTGTGATGTTGTAGAAGTAATCCCTGGATCTACTGAATCGATTTAAAAAAATCTTTTACCAATAGAAAGCCATTACTGGGGATTGTCATAGTCTCTATATTAATCCCAATAATATTATCAACTGGATATCCGACGTACACGCGGGTGGAGTCTCGGACAAAACTTAGTTAGCTGGTTATTTTTATTAACGAGAAGACGTTGGATGAGAGCAGCGCAGGACCGATTGTTGTGCAGAAACTTGCGTGACTATGTGGACGTAGTAGTAGGAAAGTCATGCCAAGTAAGACTTCCACTGCTAGTACAGTGGACGGCTTTCTTGGCATGACTCTCTCTGACTGTCTTACGGTATCTCCTCCTCGTATATAATATTAATACCTGCAAGCAGTTTTTTCTATTTTCAACCTCTTAATTGGAAGAAATAACATTAAAAAAAGTTTAAAATAATTATATTGGTAAAGGATCTCGGTTTAAATTAACGAGTCCTAAATAAAGATTGGTACCGAGACAATTGAGCACCCCTGCCTCGGCATGGAGCGCGCACAATGGAACAATCTCAGTGACAAACACCCCGAGTATTGACTCAGTACTCTAAAAGGCAAAATGTTTTGTATCCCTGAACTGAACTGTTTTACCTGAGCTAATAAACTGGGGTTTCTTCGATATTGTAAGGTTTGCCTATAGCTGTAGCTTATACATTATGTGTATGTACTTTCCATCAGGCAGAGTAGAGCCATTTTGGCAGGGCCATACATAAAAAAAATGAAGGAATGAATACATGAAGGGTTCCGCAGCAGCAAGTAACATATATATTTATATTTGTGTTGATTTAATAAAAGGTAAATTGCAATTTACGATTTATGACGTATAAAAAGAAACTACTTACTAGATTTCGTTCAAACCAATTTTCGGTGGAAGTTTGCATGGTAATGTACCTCAAATTTTTTTTTTACATTTATCATGCTCTTATTTTAGAAGTTACAGGGGGGTGGGACACATTTTACCACTTTGGAAGTTTCCCTCGCGCAACATATTCAGTTTAGAAAAAAATGATATTAGAAACCTCAATATCATTTTTGAAGACCTATCCATAGATGTATCCGTGTATGGGTTTCATAAAAAAAAATTTTTGAGTTTCAGTTCCAAGTATGGGGACCCCCAAAATTTATTGTTCTTTTTATTTTTGTGTGAAAATCTTAATGCGGTTCACAGTATACATCTACTTCATACATCGACTGCCTCGTTGGTCTCGCGGTTGGCGTGTGCGACTGCTGATCATGAGGTCTCGGGTTCGATTCCCGGGTCTGACCAAATGTTTGTATCATCTACAAATATTTGTTTCGGAGTTTGGGTGTTTTCTATGTATAATATGTATGTATTTACAAATAAAAAAAGTATATATGTATTTGTATCAGTTGTCTAGTACCCATAACACAAGCTCTGCTTAGCTTGGGACTAGATGGCGTTGTGTGTTAGATGTCCAAAATATTTATTTATTTATTTTTATTTTACTTACCAAGTTTCAACATTATAGGTCTTATAGTTTCGGAAAAAAGTGGCTGTGACATACGGACGGACAGACAGACAGACATGACGAATCTATAAGGGTTCCGTTTTTTGCCTTTGGCACGGAACCCTAAAAAAACATCTACACCCTTTAACAATCCACTGCTGGACATAGGCCTCTCCGTAAAAATGATTCTGTTACAGGCCGTGAGTTAAAAGTTGCCCCTAGGAATTTCGAAGGTTCGACTCGAATTCTCTTGGATACCATCATCTATTCGTCTTTATGATGGTACCACCGTTAGAATATCTCCTTTCCATTAAAATATATATATTACTAGCTGACCCGGCGAACGTACCGCCATATTTACATATCTGTCTTAGCTTCCCACAGGCAGTGTGCAGTCGCGGACAAAAAAAAAACACTTTTCTCGTTATCTTTTATTTTTTTTCTTTCTAGCAAAAAAAGAATGAATGAAATCGGACTATGCGTTATTGAATTACAACTATGTACATATTTTGACTTTCATCCCATCTCTCCAGGAAACCGTGCTGAATTTCGGGATAAAAAGTATCCTATGTCCTACCTCGTAGTATGAACTCAAATCATGCCAAGTTTCATTTGAATCCGCTCAGTAGTTTCGGCGTGATGCGCGGCCAAGATACAGACAGACAGACAGACAGACGGACAGAGAGACAGAAAGACAGACAAAAATGAAAAAAAATATAGTTTTGGCTTCAGTATCGATTATAGAGAGCCCTCCAAAAAAAATTTCAAAATTTGTTTAACGTACAGAATTGGACCTGTTAAATTTTTATTATATGTATAGATAAGTATAGATATACGGTCGAATTGAGAAACCTCCTCCCCTAAAAAAATATCCCAACAAACAAATTTATATGTAAAATGTTGCCAAGACGACTGCATATGGCTTGCCCTGTGAAAAATATATCAGATCTCATGTAGAGCCAAGGTTCTGAACCTCACACTCTAACTCTACCGACCCTCACTTCATAAACTATAAATCTCAGTAAAAATGTATGGCTTCACCGTTTCGCTACCATACCATCACGAAAGGGAAACGAACGCCTTTTGTGTTTGTAAATATCTAGTTTCTGAAGTAATGTGTTATACGAATATTTAGTTTCTGAAGTAACGAAACAGCCAAGCCATACATTTTTACTGAGATGTTAGAGTTTATGAAGTGAGGGTTGGTAGAGTTAGAGCGTGTAGATTCAGAACCTTGGCTCTACATGAGATCTGATATCTTTTTCACAGGGCAAGCCATATGCAGTCGTCTTGGCAACATTTTACATGAAAATGTTTTTGATGGGATTTCATATCTTTTGTAAGTTCCTTGAGGCAGTTTTTTTTTTTTTTTGGGCTGTATTTCTTGTACATCTTCTTTCGAAAAAGTCCGTGTACCAAAAATAAAACCCCTAGCATAAACATTTGTGAAAGTCTCATACAAACTTCCACCCCCAAATTTGGGGGTTGGGGGGCAAAAGTAATAGGTTTATGAATTTTTTTGTTGTTTGTATACTAAACTTAGTTTACGTACCAAATTTCAGCTTTCTAGCACTTCAGGAAGTACCCTAACAGTTTTGATGATCATCAGTGTGTCAGTGACGAAATCGGTGTTTTTTAGGTATCAATAAAATCTAAAGTATCAGAGCTATGCAATTGAAACTTTGTGTGTTTCATTAGTCTATTGGTAACATCATATCCTGAGATTTTGAACGATCTGGTATATCGAGAACCAAAGTTATGAGGGTTCAAAAAAACGACGAAACACTTCGAGAAAAGGTAGGTAGTGCCCTTGCGCTTCGCTTGGCTCGTCTTGGCGGGGGCACGACCGTGCCCCCAGATCAAGTGTACGAAAACAATGGAGATTGGCTGACCTATTGTTTTAGCATTTTCAGGGTTGCAAGCAATTTAGTGATTAAATAAATCCAATTTATTCTTACATCCAATAACTTTCAGGACTGATTAACTGAATGTAGGTAAACTTCCACCAACAATCTATATTATTATAACGAACTAGCGACCCCCCCCCGGCTTCGCACGGGTGGATTTCAGATGCCCCCGCCGACGACACGATTCGTGCATTTTAAATCTGTAATATCTTCGAATATATTCATTTAAATTAGATACTGTAAAAGGCCATTTTGATCTATATTAAATGCACAATGTATTTAATTTACTTAATTGTATAAGGATTCATTCTCTTCGTAAATAAGCCATTATTTCTCGTAAAAAGAAAGGAATAAAAAATGGTTGTTGTGGGTTATTCCTAAGAGATAGACATATACCGTCGCGGAGTTTTTTGTAGTACTTTTTAAGGTGTACAATACTGTAGTACATTATTTTGATCTATCTCGTAGGGTGCGACCAGCGTTTGCAATGTAAGCGCAAAAAATGTGTTTATTTGCTACATCACATTAGAAACCTCGAAAATTAACAGTGTTTCCATATTATATTATGCATTTATTATACATAAAAACCTTCCTCTTGAATCACTCTATCTATTAAAGAAAGCCGCATTAAAATCCGTTGCGTAGTTTTAAAGATTTAAGCAAACAAAGGGATTTAGGGCCAGAGAAAGTGACTTTGTTTTATACTATGTAGTGATAGTGATGTAGTGATGATGATGATGATGATAATACTTACTATTTAAAATTGGACTGAAAGTATTACAAGAACTCTGTAAATGGTTAAAAATGACTTACAGCAATTGACATTAAACAGTAGGAATGTTTTGCACCTCATTAAGTAGTAATTATTCTGTTCAGAACCATTGTTACATTAATTATGTTAGGTAAGTTGTTAATTGTGTAATTTGTTAAAAAAAGGCTTAAGGTATTTTTTTTTGAACTGTAACATGTCGGGGATTATTTTGAAAAAAGTGGGATATGTTACTATAGAATACTATATTCTATATGTTGCGTAAAAATTGAAGTCTGACTGCCTCGTTGGCGCAGTGGTAGCGTACGCGCCCCCCAATGTATCCCTACGTTGTCGTCGTGGTGGGGCTTGCGTGGGTCAATGATTTCTGGGGCTATGCCGGTAGAGCCACTCATGCCGGATAGGCCCAGAAGGAGACCCCAGACTAAATGGGATACGAGACGGAGTCTTAAGAGACTGCCGCGTGGGGCACTCTAAACGTCCCTCTGCTTTAGCAGAGGGCGTATTAGAGTGCCAGTAGTTCCGAGAGGGACAGGGGGCGGACGGATCAGGTCTGGTGCAGACCCCGTCCGGCCCAGCCGTAATCCTGAACGGACAGGACCGGTGGCTCTTCGAAGCCACGAGGACGTAAACCTCTATAAAAAATACCCCAAGCTCACGCTCTGACGCCTGGCAATGAGCTGAATCGCTGGAGGGAGTCCAGTGCCAAGGGCGTCTTCTGTCGGAGGACATTAAACTTCCAAAACTCATGACATGGACAACAATAGGCATATACCTACCCAGGAGGGTCCTAGACGCGACGCGTCTAGGGAATCCCTCCCGGAGCCAGTCGGCTCCGGCAGCCCCCAATCGTACTATGGGGGGGGCAATCCTTGTCTCACACGCCCGTCGCCGAGCGTCAAATCCGGCACCGAAAATAACGCGAAGGACGCGGAAAAGAAAAGTGGGGCAGTGTCGCGCCCGTCCAGGAACAGCCGAGGGCAGTTCCGGAAGGCGGACGCCCACTCATCTACTGAGGAGATAGCTGCAGCAAGAACGCCTGCAGCGGTGGGGCTCCCAGAAGTCAATCCGACTGCTGGGAGCCGAAGAATAATGGAACGAACGCGTTCCAAGTCCGCCGTGGTAGTGGCGAGCGGCGGCGATTCCGGTTCCAGTGGCTCCGTTGCGACAACTGACGCAATGGATGTGGAAGTGGAGATCGGAGATAGCCGCAAGCGCCTTAGCACTTCCACGGACGTGGAAACGTCACAGGAGTGCCCGCCTCCCAAAGTGCCTAGTAGCCACAGAGGGAGGTCACGCACTCCAGTCCCTGCTCTCCCAGGCTCCGCCTTCTCTAGGGCGGATGTTTACAGGTGGGCTAGGGTAGAGGGCGAAATTGTAGTGGAGGAGGAGATCGCTGATCTCCTGCGGAGAA
The DNA here is from genome assembly GCA_949125395.1 of Diaphora mendica. Taxonomy (NCBI): domain Eukaryota; kingdom Metazoa; phylum Arthropoda; class Insecta; order Lepidoptera; family Erebidae; genus Diaphora; species Diaphora mendica. Next base: position 2,765,408 of record OX421331.1, on the reverse strand, counting down.
TCCGGGAGCCTGCGGTGGAGGATACTGCACCGGTGTCTCTGCAGGAGAGGGCGAACGTGGCTGTGGCCATTATTAACAAAGTGGCCACAAAATCCACAAACCTTAAGGGTCCCTTTGTTAGGGCTCTTAAGGACTCCTCCTCCGCCATCGCGGGGGTTGTGGAGACCCTAGCCGGAGACGTGGCTCGCCTCCAGTCTGCCAACGACCGTTTGACGGAGCAGGTGGCCGGGCTCAGCGCTCAATTTGCCGTCTTCCGGGCGGAGCGCTCTGAGCGTGAGGCCCCTGTCCCGTCTGCGTCCCAGCCGGCCCTTGCTCCGGCCCCGGCCCCATCTACGTCGCGGCCGGCCCCATCTACGTCGCGGCCGGCCCCATCTACGTCGCGACCGGCACCGTCTGCGTCCCGGCTGGCGCCGTCTGCGTCTGCGTCGCAGCTGACTCCTGCTGGCACCGGGATTACTGACGCCCAACTCGGTGTCATCCTGGACGCATGCTGGCGTATGGTGGAGGGACGTACGGCCGGCCTGGAGGCCAGGCTGCCTCCGGCCCCAATTGTTCGGCCGCCGCTTGGGGCACACCGAAAGACGGTCGCATCAGCGCCGACCCCTCTTCCCGTGGTGGGGGGCCGTGTGTCCTATGCGGCGGCGACGTCGGTGCCGGCCCCTGCGGCTGCTCACAAGACGCAAAAGGGGACAAAGGCTCCAGCTAAGACGGCTGCGCCGAAGCCTGGGCCCAGAGCGACGGCGGAGGCTGGAGCGGAGTTTCCTCCGCTCGCCGCTCCTACACCTCTGCCTGGCCCCTCCACATCTGCCCCCTCCAATGAGGGTTGGCAGGTAGTAGGGGGGGCGAAGTCGAAGAAGTCCCGACAGCGGGCCAAGAAGGCTGCCCAAAAGGCGGCCTCTGGCCCGCAATCGTCGTCGGTGGCGGTGGCCACAAAGAAGCCGCGGAAGCTACAGCCGCCTAAAACCGCGGCTGTTGTGGTCACCGTGTCGCCGGAGGCGGCTACCGGCGGGCTGTCCTACGCGGCCGTCTTCAAGACGGCCCGGGACTGTCTCGCCGGTGACTTTGGAGCGGCAGGTGTCCGCTTGCGCCTCGCCCAGACGGGGGCTCGGGTCCTCGAGTTCCCTGGGGCCGATGGCGCAAAGACGGCGGACACCTTCGCTGAGAAGCTGCGGGCAGTTTTTGCAGACACGGATGGTGTCAAGGTCGCCAGGCCTATCAAGTGCGCTGAGTTGCGCATCTCGGGCCTGGACGACTCAGTGACGACTGATGATGTTCGTGTTGCGATCCGTGAAAAGGCGGGTTGCGGCATGGACAACATCAGGGTTGGCACCATCCGCCCCGGTCCAGGAGGCCTTAGCGCCGTGTGGGTGAGTTGTCCCGTGGCGTCGGCCAAAATTTTGGGCGACGCCGGCAAGATCCTCGTCGGTTTTGTAAACGCCAGAGTTACAGTTCTGGCGGCAAGACCGATGAGGTGTTACAAATGCCTTGCCGCGGGACACACTCGCTCCAAATGCGACGGTTGTTTTGACTGCAGCGGATTATGTTTCCGCTGCGGTCGACCGGGGCACAAGGCGGCAGAGTGTTCTGCCGCCCCTCACTGCCCTATCTGTGCGGCGGGCAATAAGCCCGCTAATCACCAGATGGGGCGGGGGGGCTGCAAGCCTTCCCGCGCTTCTCAGCAGACGTCGGCGGCTAGCCTAGCGACCCAGGCTGCCTCCGACGTTGTCCGTCCGTCCACGCCGACGCCCATGGAGGAGGTTGTAGAGACGATCCATTAATGGACCACGTCTCCAACCTCCTTGTCCAGACGAACCTGAACCACTGTGCCGCGGCGCAGGATCTCTTCCTGCAAACCATGGCGCAGTGGTCGATCGGTGTTGCCGTAGTCGCGGAGCCCTACTTCGTTCCTCCCCGTTCAAACTGGATGGGTGACTGGGACGGCTCCGTGGCAGTCGTCGGCTCCGCGGCGGCTCATTCCCCGCCCTTGTCGCTTAGGGACAAGGGCTCTGGATATGTTGCCGCTGAGTGGGGGGGGATCACCGTCTACGGTGTTTACTTCTCCCCCAATCGGAGTTTGAGCGACTTCGAGGTCTTCCTTAACAGCTTGGAGACCTCGATGCGGCGATTAGCGTCTGGGCACGTCTTCGTGCTGGGGTACTTCAACGCAAAATCCATTGCGTGGGGGTCCCCCAGGACGGACGCCAAGGGCGAGGCCGTTGAGGAGTGGGCGGCTTCGGTGGGCCTCTGTTTACTAAACAGAGGCTCCACCAATACGTGCGTGCGACAGCAAGGGGGGTCGATAGTGGACCTTTCGTTTGCTACCCCTGCTGTTGCCGCACGAGTAAGGAACTGGTGTGTCCTGGAAGAGGTCGAGACGCTCTCGGATCACTTGTACATCCGATTCGAGCTCTCCCGGTCCCAGGGCCCCAGTAGGGGTCACATGGCGCGGCATCCTTCCCGCTTTCCGCGGTGGGCTGTTGCCAAGCTGGATAGGGACCTACTAGAGGAGGCGGCCATTATTCAATCTTGGCTGTCTCCGCAGGCCCCAACCGAGGAGGTCGGCGTGGACGTAGGGGCTGGCCGTTTTCGCGATGCGATTACGCAAATTTGCGATACGGCCATGCCCCGCATCCAAGGTCGTCGGCCTCCTCGGAAGGAGGTCTACTGGTGGTCCCAGGAGTTGGCGGACCTCCGTGCGGCCTGTACTCGTGCCCGGAGGTCCTACACCCGTAGCAGGCGACGCCAACGTGGAGACGGTGGCGGGGACCAGCTTCATGAGGAGTACCGCGAGGCGCGGAGGACTCTGAAGCTGGCCATTTGCCGCGCCAAGGAGGAGAAGAGAAAGGAGATGCTGGAGGGTCTCGACCGTGACCCCTGGGGTCGCCCATACCGTGCGGTGCGTCAGAAGCTCCGCACGTCGGGCCCCCCCCCTTACCGAGACTCTCCAGCCCAGCTTCCTGCAGGAAGTGGTCGAGGGCCTTTTCCCTGAGCGGGCGGAGCACACACCCCCGTCGATGGCCTATGCGGTCGGAGACGACGGGGGTAGAGAGGACGATGTGCCGCCCGTTAGGGAATCGGAGGTTGGGGCGGCTGTTCTTCGGATCCGTTCCAAGAACACCGCCCCCGGGCCGGACGGGGTTCCAGCCCGAGTGATGGCCCGAGCCCTCGACCATATGTCGGACCGCCTCAGGGAGGTGTTGGACGCTAGCCTGGCGTCCGGACGCTTCCCTGAGTGCTGGAAATGCGGGAAGCTGGTCCTGTTGAGGAAGCCGGGACGGCCTGCCGATTCGGTCGCGGCCTATAGGCCCATCGTGTTGCTGGACGAGGCGGGTAAACTTTTTGAGAGGATACTCTCTGCCCGCATCGTCCGGCACCTCTGCGAGGTGGGGCCCGACCTGTCGGACGCCCAATTCGGATTCCGAGAGGGGCGTTCGACGGTCGATGCCGTGATGTGCCTTAGGGCCGTGACCGAAGAGGCAGTGAGCTGTGGCGGCGTGGTGTTGGCGGTGTCCTTGGACATCGCCAACGCCTTCAATAGTCTGCCATTTAGCTGCATCAGGGAAGCACTCCATTACCACGGGGTGCCAGAGTACCTGAGGCGGCTAGTGGCAAACTATTTAGAGGAGCGTACCGTCGTGTACGAGGACCGAGAGGGCGTCTTGAGACGGCGACCCATGTCGTGCGGCGTTCCGCAGGGGTCTGTCCTTGGACCACTCCTGTGGAACGTGGGATACGACTGGGTCCTACGAGGTCGTCTCCCCCCCGGGCTGGGCGTAATTTGTTACGCCGATGACACTCTTGTCACAGCCCGGGGGGCGAACTTCCAAGAAGCGGCGCGCCTGGCCACCTGGGGTGTTTCTCTGGTGGTCGGGCGCATCGAGGCGCTGGGCTTACGGGTGGCCCTGGACAAGACGGAGGCCCTACTATTTCATGGGCCCCGTCGTGGTCCGCCCCCCGGCGCCTCCATAGTGGTCAACTCGGTCCTCGTACCGGTTCGGGCCCAGATGAGGTATCTGGGCCTGATCCTCGACGGTAGGTGGCTCTTCGACGAGCACTTCCGACAGCTTGGTCCGAAGCTGGTCGACGCTGCCTCCGCCCTTGGGCGACTTTTGCCCAATTTGGGTGGAGCCAGCGTCGCAACGAGACTCCTATACACGGGGGTTGTCCGGTCGATGGCGCTGTATGGCGCACCGGTGTGGGTGGCGGCTCTGACTGCCCTAAATAAGGCTCGCCTCTGGCGGCCTCAGAGGGTATTGGCAGTCAGAGCCATACGCGGATACCGCACGGTGTCGACCGAGGCGGCGTGCGCCTTGGCCGGAACACCCCCGTGGGATTTGGAGGCGGAAGTGCTCGCCGAAGTTTATCGACGGGTGGCTGAATATCGGGCGGAGTATGGCTATCGCCCTCCGCCCGAAGAGGTACGCGAGTGGCGTGAAGCCGCCCGTCGAGCCACTATGGCTAGATGGTCGTTCCGGCTGGAGACTCCACGTGCTGGCTTTGCCGCCGTGGAGGCTCTCCAGCCGGTCATCCTCGAGTGGGCAGGGCGGCAGCACGGGACCCTTTCCTTCCGACTGACGCAGGTCCTTTCCGGGCACGGTTGCTTCGGGAAGTACCTGCACTCGGTCGCTAGGAGGGAATTGAGTCCCGCCTGCCACCACTGCGACTGCAGTGAGGACTCGGCCCAGCATACGCTGGCGATCTGCCCTGCATGGGCGTCGCAGCGCCGGGCCCTCACTGCATTCATCGGAGGAGATCTCTCGCTACCGGCCGTCATACGCTCCATGGCCGGTAGCGATAGCAGTTTTACCGCGGTCGCAACCTTCTGCGAAGAAGTCATCTCGCAGAAGGAGGTGGCGGAGAAGGCCCGGGAGGATGATATCCACTCGGACCCAATCCGCTGCCGGCGAACCGGGCGGCGGAGGCGCGCCTATCAGCGCCTCATGCCGCCCTGAGTGTGGCCGCGGATGGTCGGGACGGGCTTTCCCCTCCATCCGCTCTACTGGCCACCCGCGAGGGGGCGACGTACGCGTGTGCCGTACGTCGCCTAAATAGAGTTTTAACAGCAGACGGTGCCCGCTTCAGTGCGGGCAAGCGCTGGGAGGGGTCCGGACGTGTTAATAACTGCAGTTCCCGGATTCCTCCCTTCACAGGCGCAGAGTGGCACACCGTGTGGTTTTAGTCGGTTCGAGTCCGACACACCGCCCCGCCGCAAGCCCCGGTGGGGTGACGGTCCGAGGGGATTTCCACACGATAAAAAAAAAAAAAAAAAAAAGTGGTAGCGTACGCGACTGCTGTACATGAGGTCTCGGGTTCGATTCTCGGGTCGGACCAAATGTTTGTATGATCTGCAAATATTTGTTTTGGAGTTTGGGCGTTTTCTATGTATATTATTTATTTCTGACTGCCTCGTTGGTCTCGCGGTTGGCGTGTGCGACTGCTGATCATGAGGTCTCGGGTTCGATTCCCGGGTCGGACCAAATGTTTGTATGGTCTACAAATATTTGTTTCGGAGTTTGGGTGTTTTCTATGTATTATATGTATGTATTTACAAAAAAAAATGTATATATGTATTTGTATCAGTTGTCTAGTACCCATAACACAAGCTCTGCTTAGCTTGGGACTAGATGGCGTTGTGTGTTAGATGTCCAAAATATTTATTTTAAAAATATTTAAAATATTTAAAATATTTATATTTTATTATGTATGTATTCACAAAAAAAGTATAAATGTATTCATATCAGTTGTCTAGTACCCATAACACAAGCTCTGCTTAGCTTGGGACTAGATGGCGTTGTGTGTTAGATGTCCGATTTTTTATTTTATTCAATTGACTATTATAAATTTTACATACATCCTTTTCAAGGTATAGACAAGAACATACCTTTCTTACTTTTTACCCGACTACAACGCAGTCGAAAGGAAGAGTTATAGTTTTGGCAGTTCATGTGTGTAGGTTCCACCGCAGCTCCTAAGTCACTGAACCGAATGTATAAATTTAATGAGGTGTCAATATGGTGACATAAATACGCTATATAAACTTTATAAAAAGTTTTTACATTGTCTGGTTATAGTTTTTTAAATTTTTCTTGTAAAATTAATTACTTGTTGCTTAAGGGGTGTTGTAGATACCTGATAAAACACCTAGAACCCTCTTCAAACCAATGTGTCTCCTAACGTTTCGGGAGATTCACTTTCAAAAGTTAACCACCTAAATATCTAGACTAGACTAATTAGAAGTCAGTTAAACCTCATCCTAACAAAACAAAGATAGGATAGGTAGAAAGGTTTGAATGTAATTTATGACATAGTTTTGGATCGGACGCGGCGGCAACCTTGGAGACTTTCCTTGTATGCTAGAAGTTATTCGTATTTGATGTGCAGAGACCAGGTACTTGGTCTGGCGAAGCAGTATCCACTTGTCGTAACACAAGACAGGAACATTCCTTTTTTTATGAGCCTACTGTGTCCCATTGCTGGGCAAAGGCCTCCCCTGCAACAAGCCACTTCCCTCTTTCCAAGGCCAGTTCCGGCCAGTCTTTGCAATAGGCGTCGAGATCGTCGCGCTATCTTTTACGGGTCTGCCTCGTCGGCGGCGTCCACCCTGAGGCACCCAGCGTTCTGTTATATAGGAAACTGGGCGACTCTTTTTTAATAAAATATATTATTTAATTTGGCTGAAGGTCTTTTAATTGTCAAAGGAATTTACAGTATGTTAATTATAAAGAGCGAGTGACCTTAGACGAGGTTGGAGCAAGAGTGGTTGATCGAATACACAGAGGCAACCGTCTGCTGGCAATATGCTGACGATGCATAACGTCAGGGCTGTCCCATACAATATATTGTAGGGCTGTCCCATATATAGTAGGGATGTAACAATTCGACGACGACCTTGGCCCACCGGTCTGGACTCATCCGACATACGTGTCCGGTCCAGTCCCATTTTAATCTTTTTTTTTGTTTTGGAATATTCCTAACTTTTTAAAATCAATTTATACATTGAACAGAACATACACAGAATAGAAAGTTTAACATTTCTTTTGGGTTTCCTTTCCAACCGTTGGATGTAATTCTCGATGGTTTTGAGTTATTTTATTGTTGTAAAATGCTATCTATTTCGTTTTTATCCATTTCTTTCTTTATTTTTAGTAGTTTTTGTTCTCTTAACTGTATGATGGTCATTGGAGTGAATGAAGAATAAAGGAAACGACAGGTAGATAACTATAATAAGCTTGTATCAAATACTTAAAGGCGATTTTTAATATCTTTGAAATTTCATCTTGTTAATATATGGATAGGACACAGTCGGAACTAATTGTAACTAACCAATTGGATCAATTTTTGTTATCTTTTAATAATAATTAAATAATAATTTCCATCTGTAAGCCCCTGATGAATAACTGAAAAAACATTAAATTTTTAAAACTGACACCAAAATTGGAATAAATTTTCTGATACATTCTGTATAAAATGAAACACAGACGAGAACCTAGTTGAAATTGAAAAAGTGAAGAAGTCCTAGTTTATAATAATACTTTAACGTTTCAAAAATACATGGACACATTGAATTCAATTAAATTGTCGATACTCAAACTGTATTACGCGTCCAAACTCGTGAACAAAGCAAATTTGAAACCGAAAGTCCCTTAAAATCTTTATGTCTGTATTATGTATTTCACTCGCTAGGCGTGGTCACAATGGGTACCCTTACTAAGCCTAGTTTAACATATAAATAGTGGTTGATGAAGTTTCACTGTATGATTGTTAAACCCTGCTTATTATACGACAAACATATTAAAGTAAGGCATGTGAGTGTATTTCTTAGCCGAGCACGGCGATGTGAAAAGGAAGGATGGTAGTTTTGGCAGTCTCTGTACATTTATATAGTCCGTTATACCGTGGGAGAACCACGCTTCGGCATGAATGGGCCGGCTCGACCGGAGTGATACCACGGCCTCACAGAAAACCGGTGTGAAAGCGCTTGCGCTGTGTTTCACCGAGTGAGTGAGGATACCGGAGGCCCATACTCCAACGCCTACCCCTCAACGCCCAGGTGATATAGGCTAGATATATAAATTTTATACAAGTTTAGCAATTTCAGTTTTTCTATAGTTAATAAAACTTTGTCTTGATAATTCAGTTATTTTTATAGGAAACCCAAGTCTTTTTGGAACGAAGTTCCATAAGGGGCGTTGCGGAGGGGTACCTTAGCCTGCAAAAAAGTCCGGAACGTAAATTGACGCCTCGGTGTCAAAATGGTTGCATATGAGAATGATGTGATTGAGGTCTCGGGTTCGAATCCCGGGTAGGGTCAAATATTTTTTTTTGATCTGCAAATATTAGTTTTTTAGGAGTTTGGATTTTTTCTATGTATAATATGTACCTATGTATTTCAAAACAGACATATTTATTTATTTATATAGTGAACGAAAAGTTTGGTATAGCGCCATCTGTAATTATTTATTTATTTCGTGAACGAAAAATTTAGTATAGCGTCATCTGTATTTTTGATAATGACCTTCGTTCCTATCTAGTGTCCCACGACACCACACAACTTTTTTTTATCTAAATCTACCAACATACCGGAAGACGAATATTTAGAAAACACACTTTCAATACGTACGTAACCCATTTGCTTATATGCCATCTACACACATCAAAAGTGTCTAGGGATCAACATATGTGTCTAGGGATCAACATATATTTTTGCAATAACTTTTCTCCTGATTGATATTAATTAAAATTTTCTTTAAGGATTCATCAAATAAAGTGTTTTCGTTTGTCACAGTAACAATAAACCAAGTCACCTTTGCATTAATAAAGAAATTTGCCATTTTCCTAATAAAGGGATTTTTGACATTTGAACCACTAACATTAAAGTTCGAAAAAAAGACTGAAATAACAGTTTTCTTTAAAATTTTATTAGGTAACTTAAACAATTAATAATCCGTGTTTCTACCGCGAACACTAACAACACAAGAATCGGTTTGGCATACTCAAAATGAGTTCATCCAAATCACGCTGTGGAATGGCCGCCCATGTTCGTTGCAACAACAAAAAAAGGTCTTCTTGCGACTCCTCCATATTCGGCAGAGCTCTTCTCTGTAGCATATCCCATGCATGCTCAATCGGGTTCAAGTCTGGCGACTGAGCAGGCCAGGGCCAAAGCCACATCTCAATCTCAAGAAATCCGCATAAAAATGCTTGATCCCTAGACACTTTTGATGTGTGTATTTCATAAAAAATTAAAACGACATGAACAGAAATAAATTTATTTTTAATTTTTAGAAGACTTTTCCTTATCTGATTCAGACGTTCGTTAAGTGTGATAAATTGTTTTATCACCTCGGTTAGGGACAAATTTCGAGGGGCAGTAAGTCGAGGAGATTTTTTACCACCAACTCGTTAGTACAGAGTAAGGTGTTATAATAGAAACATCTTAGAATATATAGAGATGTAATGCTTCTGTTAGTCAATAGGGCAGAAATATTGAAGTTGTATATTCTAAATGTCAAAGACTGACTAAAATTAATGCTTTATTAAAACTACAGGTTAGGTAGGTACTTTTATCTAAATATATACATACAAAAAATTATATTCTGGAAATCAGTTTACTAAAATAAGAGAACTTAATTTGTATGTGCTAATTGGCGGCATTAGTTATTATCAGCTGAACTGTTTGAAAAAGAACGGATTTTTAAACCGTCAGTGCCTTATATTAGGTCTTTACCTATGAAATTGCCGTTCTTCAGTACTGGTCATTTCAAATAAAAAAAAGTTTGTAATGGCTCTATATTCTAAATTCAAATTAATTTTGTTTTAAAACCATGACATTCTATTTACAAACTCAGTCTCTTGTTTTTTGATTAGCGTTGTATCTTCATTACATTTGAACATTTTTCGTCATAATGGATACTTAAAAAATTCGTGTAATTATGGAATATGAGTTCCGTCGTGGCACAAACGCGAAACAAACGGCACGTAACTTCAAAAACGTTTACGGAGAGAACTGTACAAACGAACGCACAACCCGTTATTGGTTTTCCCGGTTCCGTTCTGGAAATTTTGACTTAAAAAATGAAGCTCGTGGTCCTCCGGAGACTTTGGTTAACAATAATGAATTAAAGGCGATTGTGGAAGCTGACGAAACTCAATCTACAGCTGAACTAGCAGCAGCTTTTTATGTAAGCATTAAAACAATATTGATCCATTTGCGACAAATTGGCAAGGTAAAAAAGCTTGATAGATGGGTGCCCCACGACCTTAACGATCGCCAGCGCAACGTACGCGTCGAGACCTGCCTTGCGCTGCTCAACAGGCAAAGAAATGAAGGAATTTTGAAACGAATTGTTACGTGCGACGAAAAATGGATTCTGTTCGACAATCGAAAGCGCTCAGCAAGTTGGTTAGACCCTGGTTCAGCACCAAAGCAATGCCCTAAACCAAAAATGACCCCTAAAAAGGTGATTGTCACTGTTTGGTGGTCTAGTGCGGGTGTGATTCACCACAGCTTTTTATAAAACGGCATGAGTATTAATGCAGATGTGTACTGTGAAGAACTGGAGAGAATGATGGAGAAGCTTGCACATCTGCAACCAGCTTTGGTCAATCGGTCGTCCCCACTGCTCCTTCACGACAACTCGCGACCCCATACTGCGCAACAGACAGTCTCCAAGCTGCAAGAGCTGGGGTTGGAAGCTCTCCCTCATCCGCCATACTCACCAGACCTTGCACCTACCGACTATTACTTTTTCCAAAATTTAGACAACTTTTTAGTGGGTAAAAAATTCAATTCCCGAGAGGCAGTACAAAATGCCTTTGAAGAGTTTGTTGCCTCCCGTCCAGCTGATTTTTACAAGAAGGGCATCAATAAACTGCCAATGCGTTGACAAAGATGCGTCGATTGCATGGGTGATTACTTCGAATAACAGAAATATAAAAGTTTGAAAAAATAAGTACTTTCACTTATTGCATACAAAACGGCAATTTCATAGGTAAAGACCTATTATAGTACTTATATGTTCTATCTAAAATCATTTCATCTTCACAATCTAAGTGGCCGTAGAAAAAATAATCCTAAAAGCTTAAAAACTAATCCTTGTTGACCACTGGTCCATTTGTGAGAAATAGGTTTACAGGAAAGCCCGTATCTATTAGGCGCTGGGTCCCTCGAGACTCCCTGATGTACCCTTATGTTACCTGTCGGATGCTGTTAGCTTTTGCTCATTTTTTGTCACAATTTATGATGTATTTTTATTTGTGATTTAGTGGAATTTCGTCCGACACGACTGTACGTTTTAACGTGAGTGTTTATAGTACAAGATCCCACCGCTCGATTTTGCATGTACCTATCTGTTTTTTTGATGAAATTAATTTAAAATGAAAGTTGTGGATTCAATGGATTAGTGACAGGTCGCCTATAAAAATTAGTCGCAACTACCTTTAATTAATTTGTGAAAAATTTATTTGGAAACATAAATTGCACCTATGTGTTTTTTTAATCATTTTACGTCATTTTAATCAAAATGATGTAAAGAAAAGAAAAAAAGATGCTTGCCAGGTGCAAGAGGATGCCAGGTGTAAACAGGTTTATTATTGTTACTTATTTACAGTCATCTGTTTTTTTTGATATTTTTAATGCAAAATTAAATTTCCTGTTTACAAAAATTGATGGTTGCCAGTTCTAAAATGGCCGCAAGCAGAGGTTGCCACGCTCCAGGTAAGTGTGAGCGCAAGAGAAAAGATGCTCCATTCGTTTCGTGCGATATTTTTTATGGAATTGGAGGCAAACGAGCAGACGTATCGCCTGATGGTAAGCGATTACTGCCGCCCATGGACACCCGCAACACCAGAAGCGTCACAAGTGCCTTGTCGGCCTTTTGGGGGTGGGGGGGAGGTAGGGGTAGGTAATTGGTGTATGGGCCTCTGGTATCCTCACTCACTCGGTGAAACACAGCGCAAGCACTATTTCACACCGATTTTCTGTAAGGCCGTGGTATCACTACGGTCGAGCCAGCCCATTCATGCCGAAGCGTGGCTCTACCACGGTAATGCATTTTTAACCGACTTCAAAAAAAGGAGGAGGTTATCAATTTGACAGATTTTTTTTATGTTACCTCATAACTTTCGACTGTGTGAAAAGATTTTGATTATTCTATTTTTATTTGAAAGCTGGTGCTTCCCGTTTGGTCCCATTTCAATCTGGTCCAGATTAAAGTCGGTTTTTTTTTGTTGAAATTTGTGATTATTAAATTTATTGATGTGTGTTCCTTAAATACTCCGATATCAATGTTTTAATAACAATCTAATAACTTGAACAAGCATTTCTTCTGTATATAATCTGAATCTCGTCTCCAACGATTTTCGTGATTTTTAGTATGCAGGGGGTTTCGGGGGCGATGAATCGATCTAGCTAGGATTAATTTTTAGACAATTTACCAAGAAATAATCAGAAATTTTAACAAAAAAAAGAACCGACTTCAAGAACTGGACCAAATTGAAATGGGACCACAGGGGAAGCCCCAAAAAAAATCATCAAAATCAGTTGATCCAGTCCAAAGTCATGAGGTAGCAAACATAAATATATATATAATAATATATATATATATACATATACAGTCGAATTGATAACCTCCTCCTTCTTGGAAGTCAGTTAAAAACACCGAGCAAAGCTTGGTCATCCAGGTACTATTTATTTATTTCACCAATATATGTATGACAGTGTAGGATACTTTAAAATCAATTTTGTACATGCATTTTTTCAACTTTATTTATTGTCTGCCTGCACCAAAATAATCTGTATTTCAGACGATTACGAATATAATGCAATATCTATACTAATATTATAAACGCGAAAGTTTGTAAGTATGGATGGATGGATGTTTGTTACTCTTTCACGCAAAAACTACTGAACGGATTTGGATGAAACTTTACAGTAATATAGCTTATACATCAGAATAACACATAGGCTACTTTTTGCCGTGATAACCGACAAATACGCGGGCGAAGCCGCGGGCAACCACTAGTAATAAATAAATACGTGATTGACTCAATAACTTCCTAGTAACCAATTATTTTGTTTTATGGTGACCACCACTCTTAGATTCTGCTTATGCTTTCCATCAGGCAGAGTAGAGTCATTTTGGCAAGCCAATACATTAATATAGTATATATAGTATATATGCTCGTAAAGGTATTAGATTAGTTATGTGCTTAATTAGCAAATAACTTTCAAGCAACCAATTGTTTAAATAATATTTTCATTCGCAACATAAAAAAACTCGTGTAGTTTCCCACACACCAGATAGGAACGAAGTTCCTTATCATAAAAATATTGATTTCAAGTTCTATTCAAGGTATAAAGAAAATAACTATTCGGGTATACATTTTTTATTATGTTTTTTAACGACAAAAATAAAGAATATAACTAAACTAAATTAAAGGGTAGTAAAGGCTCGACCGGGGCGGTACTACCCTCGCACAGAAGATCAACGTAAAATGACAGCGTTCGTGCCGTCGTGTTTCGTTGGTGAGTGGGAGACCGGATGCCCAAATAGTCTAGTCAACAAGTTCCATACTTGTTGACTAGACTAAAAGATGCAGAAGCATCACTAGGCCGCCATGGTGTGGGTCACCATGCTGCATTGTCTACATTCGCAATGAGTATGGTGACCACCACTCTTGGATTTTGCTTATGCTTTCCATCAGGCAGAGTAGAGTCATTTTGGCGGGCCAAACATAAAAAAAAATCTTATGCTGCCACCTAGTAATCTCTACTGATTAGAACTGAAACAAGTTCTGTCTAGAGTTACTCCGTACTTGTTATATGCAACTTACAGATTATAAAAAAAATTCGTTCACGAAAGAAATAAATAAATATTTCGAACATTTTTATTGTTAATACATACATATTATACATAGAAAACATCCAAACTTCCAAAAAACAAATATTTGCAGATAAAAAAAAAAATTTGATCCTACACGGGATTCGAACCCGAGACCTCACATCATTCTCATATGTTACCATTTTGACACCGAGGCGTCAATCTTACGTTATGGACGTTTTTTGGGGCGTTTTACGTTTTACGTTTTACGGGCGTTGCGGAGGGATACCCTCCCTCCGCAACGCCCCATAAGGAACTTCGTTCCAATAATACCAACTCAAATATAATTCTCCTAAAAACATGATTTGATTGATTAGACCAAAAATTCAACATTTTTTGTACTTCATTAACAATGTCGATTGCTACAATGTGGGAGCATGTTTCAATAGTTTTTGATGTTCACGTTTTCAATTAATTATTATCAAAACAATAACATGACGTTTAGGTAGTTGTTCAAATATTTATTAACACGATAATATTTTAGACTTTCGAAAGTAAATCTCTAAATATTTAAATATCTCTATAATATCAATAACGATTTAAGTTAACAATATTTCATTATTATGTGTAAAAACAAAAATACTATTAAGATTAAGTAGCAATAATCCGCTACTAAATTTATTACAGTTTATTAAAATAAATAATTAAATATTTCGGACATTTAACACACAACGCCATCTAGTCCCAAACTAAGCAGAGCTTGTGTTATGGGTACTAGAAAACTGATACAAATACATATATACTTTTTTTTGTAAATACATACATATTATACATAGAAAACACCCAAACTCCGAAACAAATATTCGTAGATCATACAAACATTTGGTCCGACCCGGGAATCAAACCCGAGACCTCATGATCAGCAGTCGCACACGCCAACCGCTAGACCAACGAGGCAGTCCTGTTTTTACTTGTTACCACGTATGTATTTAGAAATATATTACACTGTAGAGGATTCTATGCCTAATATGAGACGGCCGTATGATTTAAATTTTATGCGCTTTGATTATGGCATTAGTTATAATAACATTTAAGTATGTCTGTATTAAATTCATATGTTTATTATTTTACCTACTGCTTAAAATTCTGCATTTGATATACACACATCAAAAGTGTCTAGGGATCAAGCATTTTTATGCGGATTTCTTGAGATTGAGATGTGGCTTTGGCCCTCGCCTGCTCAGTCGCCAGACTTGAACCCGATTGAGCATGCATGGGATATGCTACAGAGAAGAGCTCTGCCGAATATGGAGGGTATCCAGTCGCAAGAAGACCTTTTTTTGTTGTTGCAACGAACATGGGCGGCCATTCCACAGCGTGATTTGGATGAACTCATTTTGAGTATGCCAAACCGATGTTCTTGTGTTGTTAGTGTTCGCGGTAGAAACACGGATTATTAATTGTTTAAGTTACCTAATAAAATTTTAAAGAAAACTGTTATTTCAGTCTTTTTTTCGAACTTTAATGTTAGTGGTTCAAATGTCAAAATTCCCTTTATTAGGAAAATGGCAAATTACTTTATTAATGCAAAGGTGACTTGGTTTATCGTTATTGTGACAAACGAAAACACTTTATTTGATGAATCCTTAAAGAAAATTTTAATTAATATCAATCAGGAGAAAAGTTATTGCAAAAATATATGTTGATCCCTAGACACATATGTTGATCCCTAGACACTTTTGACGTGTGTCGTATCACATGTTAAAATTTTATAGGCGACCTGAAAATTGATATGAACGAGATGGATCAGAATACTATGGGGCTAACTTGCCTGGTTCAGCAGAAATCACCAAGCGACCTCCACAAACTGACGACTATATATAAGTACCTGAAAAAAAAACAACAAGTTATTATGTATTTCAGGTTTTTAAGAGTACGATGGCATATAAATATACAAGACAATATATACATAGTAGAAGTTTTCAGTACAAAAACATTTTTGTTTAATGAACAATTTTTTTAAGTATATAAAATTTCTGGTGTCCACCTCCGGTTTGAGTCTCCAAATAAGTTAATATTTTTATTTTTTTATATGCAGTGTCTCCAGGTCTACAGAGGTCTACAGTCGTGTTATATATAACCATAAGAACAAACAAATGCACACAGGCAGAGACAAGACTAAAATAGTCTCCGATTGGTTGAAAACGAACGGTAAACTATCAAATGCCAATCAACAATCATTTGCCTCCGTGATTCAATTCCCACATCGTTAGCAGTTGATTGAAGTGATTTTAGAACCTCTCAGCATGTTAAAGGTTAATCTTATTGCGGTATTCCTATAGACAAAGTATTACTAAAAGGCGCGATGTAACATTAAAAGCGTAGTAGATAATTTACCTTAAAAACATCGATCTTTGTTCTACGAAAAATCGCGCTTCCTAGGTGTAGATTTCTAATGTTGCATTATGAATTTAAAGGCCTTTTTAAGCTGGTTTGTTTCTCTAACTGTTTGAATATAGAGTGTTCATTATATGAGGATTTTAAAAGCTGATTGGGTATAAAAAGTTTTATTAACCAAAAAGGAACAGCAAATATGCATGCATAGGTATATATTTATGTAGTAAAATGAATCTTTAAATCAGGTTGAGCAAAAGTAATCACCCGATGTTCCGCAGTATTTGTTCAGTTCATGTCGGAGGGCCAGGAAATTTGCGATGAATTTCAGTCAAAGTCAATATATTCTTACATATTATGTACTAGCAACCCGTCCCGGATTCGCATGGGTTCACTACGAAAAATATAATATAGTCTATGTTTTTTTAAGATGTACGGCTTAATTATTTTCGAGGTTTTCAACAAATATCGTTATATTTTAGCCAATATACTGGAAATTTTTACAAATTGTATACGAAAACTTACCTCGACAATCACTCTATCCATTGGTATAAACCGTATATATAAAAACCATGCAGTAACTTTTGAGTTTATTGCTAACAGACAGATGCGGCAGAGGACTTTGTTTTATAATATGTAGTGATGTTCATGAAAGCAATGAAAATATTTATAAATAAATTAAATTAAAAAGGTTTTTAAAAACAAGCTTTTACTGGAATGCCTCGAGACGAATCAAACGAGTCCAAACTCGATGATGTTGCGACGTTTCTTTACAGAGTTCCTATGGCCACCTTTCAGCTGCAGCATCAGATCAGCTCCATGTCATTATAATATTGTATTGTCACGCTGTATACATATGCTTGCAAAATTTCAGCAAAATCGGTTAAAGATATCTGCTTCAAAATTGAGTTGCAAGATTCCACCCGAACATACAAGAATACATACATACATTGCCAGTTAATAATAAAAAAGCTTGTAAATACTGACATTACTGTCGACTGGACGACTGTGGTCAACATCTAAGTACTTTTCCTAGTATTCAAACCCAGCTTTTTTTAATTTACTCTTTCATAACTTAGTATTTATTACGCAGTTTGTATCAAAGGAAACAAAATGAAAATATACAAAATAAATAAAAACTTTTTAATAAAGTCAAACTAGAACAGTTTATGTTTTACTTCTTAGCTGTTATGCCTTATTAAGAATTTTGTATTTCGAGTAATGTGTATAATTAAGCTCAAAGGAAAGGGCGTCTGAATTGAAAAGCAATTTCGTTTACTTTGTGTTTTTTAAACGATGGCTTAGTCTTGTAATATCTAGAGATAGCTTGGTTCTCAGTCTTATGACTTGTTTTATTTTCTCAGATCAAAATGTTTTACGTGGCCCTTTTTCATCGTCATCATACTACAACAATCCACTGCTGGTCTAAGGCTTCTCCTATTGCACGCTACTCTAATTGATTTTGGGCGATATCTACATAGGTACGAAAAGAGCGTGACCGGCAAAATTGAATGAAAATCTTAGAAATATTTAACGATAAATTGTAATCAATTAAGTATTTTATTACTGTTTCATGCTTTATATTAATACGGCGTCCAATCTCCATTATTGTCCATAATCGCTTGGCATCTTTGTGGCATACTTTCCGCTAATTTTTCAGCATAGCTGCGAGGTAAAGACCTCAACGCATACTTCAGTTCACGAGTAAGGTTAGCGACGGTCACTACATTTTTTGCCCTTAGTTTAGGCTTCTTCCACGCCCAAACATTTTCAATTGGATTGGCATCAAGGGACTGTGAGGGCCAATCCAATACGTTAATACCATGATCTGCTTTCCAAGTGGTGCAGAGCTGACTTCGGTATTTAGGATCATTATCCTCTTGCAGAATCCAGAAATCACTCTGGTGTAGAAACATCTTCTTAGCTGACGGTAATAATGCTTTTTCGTAAATTTTCGTCATCTTCTCAGCATCCAAAGTACCGGTAAACAAGTGCAAATTTCCGAAACCCTTTTTTGAGAAGCATTCCCAAACGTGGACCTTTAAAGGGTGTTTCACGGTTCATACCATTAGTCTATTGTCAGCCGTAGTCCAAGCTCGAGTCGAGTAACCGGTTGCCCAAAATGAAGCTTCATCAGAAAAAATGATATTGTCCCAATCACGGTCTTTGTTTGGTCTGCCTCGTTGGTCTCGCGGTTGGCGTGTGCGACTGCTGATCATGAGGTCTCGGGTTCGATTCCCGGGTCGGACCAAATGTTTGTATGATCTACAAATATTTGTTTCGGAGTTTGGGTGTTTTCTATGTATAATATGTATGTATTTACAAAAAAAAAAGTATATATGTATTTGTATCAGTTGTCTAGTACCCATAACACAAGCTCAGCTTAGCTTGGGACTAGACGGCGTTGTGTGTTAGATGTCCGAAATACTTATTATTATTTATTATTATATTTGTTTTCGCACGCCCAATTTTTTTTATTTTATGGAATAGGCCGGCAAACGAGCAGACGTATCGCCTGATGGTAAGCGATTACCGCCGCCCATGGACACCCGCAACACCGAGGCGTCACAAGTGCGTTACCGGCCTTTGGGGGATGGGGGGGGGATAGGGGGAGGGGTTTGGGTATGGGCCTCCGGTATCCTCACTCACTCGGTGAAACACAGCGCAAGCACTATTTCACACCGGTTTTCTGTGAGGCCTTGTATAACTCCGGTCGAGCCGGCCCATTCATGCTGAAGCGTGGCTCTCCCACGGTAGAAAATGCAAAATGCAGCCATTTTTTCAATATGCGTTTCAGAAAGGAGAGGTTTCTTCACAGTGCTTCGATATTTTACGCCATTTACAACTAAACGCCTTTTGATGGTGTCAAATGATATGATTAAATCCTTTTTCTTCAACTTTTCTTGCTCAGAGCGAAGTGATAATAAATGATTCCTGGCAAACAGCTGCACAATCCGTTTATCCTCTGCAACAGACGTCTGTTTCGATTTGCCACGATCTGGTAAGTCATCGACGGTTTTTGTTTGTGAAAATATCTTCACCCACTTGCTCACGAAGGCCTTGGACTTTTTCATCATATAATAGATGGCCTGGTCGCGGGACATTTTGGGTCCTTTTGGATGAGTACAGAGAAACACAGTTTCACATCGGGAAGCGTACGCGGCACTCGTTGTAAAAAATAATATTTTTAACAAGGAAAACTGGAGGGAATACTTATGTTTTTATAATGCATTTTAGGCAAAGGATTGTTCTATTCAGCTTAATATTTATTTTTATAAATAACATTCCAAAATTTAAAAATATGCCTTTCACGTTTTTATCACACACACTGTAAATAAAAAAAACAGATTAGCAAAGTATGAAACATAAACACTCTTTAATTTTCTATTTGTGACTATCTTTTCTACTGACCTAGTAGTAGGTAAGGCCATTACATCCTATATAACCACTACTTTTAAGGTGAAAGTAAGGTAAGTTTGTTTGTTACGCTGTCACGGGAAAACTACTTAACCGACCATCATAAAACTTTTACACATATTCTTGGAGGTATTAGAAGTAACAAAAGGATACTTTTTATTAAATGCGAGGGAAGCCGCGGATAAAAGCTAGTATTCTTATAAAACTACTACCGTTACGTTACGTTTTGAGGGTACCTAAAGGGTAAAAACGGTACCCTATTACTGAGACTCCGCTGTCCGTCTGTCTGTCACCAGGCTCATGAACAGTGATAGCTAGACAGTCGAAATTTTTACAAATGATATATTTCTGTTGCCACTATAACAATAAATACTAAAAACTGAATAAGATAAACATTTAAGGGGGTCTCCTATACAACAAACATTTTTGCTGGTTTTGCTCGATATAAATAATGTCAACACAAATAATGTCAATGTCGCTTAAATTGTATGGTACGGAACCCTTCCTGCAAGAATTCGGCTCGCACTTAACCGTATTTATTGTAATCAACAATAAACGTAATTAATTATTTAAAACACAGTTTCGGAGTTACGGAGAAACTCCTATAGTGATAAAATGTATCATGATTCTACACAATCCAATATTATATTAGTCTATAAAATAAACTTCACCATTGTGTATTATGATAACCAATTGCTGAAATAATAAAACGGCACATACCCACACTCCTAAACACAAAACTATTCAAATCGACCACATATAGCTTTTATAAATAGTCCATTCGCTTAGATACCGTCGCTTTGATCCGTCCCACGGGCGACTTTCTGACAAAGAAAAATTAAAGGCACCGCCTGCGGTGTACACCCACGAGGAAGTATGATTTGTCAGTTTACGTACACCGAAGCAGTGTAGTGAATGGTTATTTTTGATGACTCTTATAACGTGTAAACTGAAAATGTTTTAATAAAGGTTAGGAAGATGAGATGTTTTTATTTTTCAAGTAATTTGTCTTCACTACCTATGCAAGCACCTAACTTGTATTAATTAATATATTTGTATTTCACAACAATAACCACAATTGCGTGCGGGTTTACCGACACTATTTAAACGAATGGACTGTACAACTAGCTTTTGCCCGCGGCTCTGTCTGCGTGTATATCGTTTATCATTGTAAAAAGTAATCTATGTCCTTCCTCAACAATCAAAGTATCTCCATGCCAAATTTCATGGAAGCCTAACAGACATACAGATATTTACTTTCGAATTAATAATATTAGTATAGTAGTATAGGCGCTGGTTAATACAAAAAAAAAATCAAAACTCCAATAGGTAGGGAAGAGATGAAATGTGTCCTATAAAGTTGGACCACAAAGTATTGGGTCAGTTCGATAAATTCAAAGTTTGGAACTGATAACCATTTGACTTATGGGACTACCTTCCAAAAATGTTTTATCAAATTTGGTACTCATTTGGTCTGAGGCTCTTCAATTGAGATTATAATAAGTTGATTAAGTTAGTATATTGAAACTTTACTTTTTACTACAAACTAAATAGACAATTTAAAAAATAAGGGTGTTTTAAATGTACATATTTATCTATACTTATAATAGAAATGTAACAGGTCCAATTCTGTATATTAAAGATATTTAGAAAATTTTTTTTGGAGGGCTCTCTATAATCGATACTAAAGCCAAAACTTTTTTTTCATTTTTGTCTGTCTGTATCTTGGCCGTGCATCACGCCGAAACTACTGAATGGATTCAAATGAAACTTGGCAAGATTTGAGTTCATACTACGAGGTAGGACATAGAATACTTTTATCCCGAAATTTAGCACGGTTTCCTGGAGAGAGGAGATGAAAGTCAAAATATGTACTTAGTTGTGATTCAATAACACATACTCGTAGTCCGATTTCATTCATTCTTTTTTTGCTAAAAAGGAAAAAAAAATTATATATCCGCGACTGTACACTGCCTGTAGGAAGCTGAGACAGATATGTAAATATGGCGGTACGAAGTTCGCTGGGTCAGCTAGTAATTTTTAATCTAATAAATTAAAACACTATTAACAAATAATAATTTAAAATAATGGTAGCAGTTATTTATGAAAGTATTTATGGTTTTAACCGACTTCAAAATAGGAGGAGGTTTTCCATTCGATTGTTTTTCTTTATGTTATTTACTTTATAACGCTGTCATTAATACACTGACTTAGCAAATTACTTTATTTCATCATCATATCACTTTATTTTATGTCTGTGTGGCCTCTTTTAATTAATACGGAGGGTCACAATCCCTACTCATGCCATGAGCGTTATAAGGGGCGTCTAAGGGAGCAAACAACGTCATCAAATACGTCAGGACATCTCTTCAAAAACCATATATCAACTCGTTTGGCCAGCGTAATACAATAGGTCAAAGTCTCCTTACTAAGGAGAGGCCTATGTCCTGGCTATTTTGTGATGTGATTTAGAAATGCATACTGCCGGTTATGGGATAAATATATACACATAAATACGTACATACATAGAGAAAATTAAGAAATAAAAAAACATGCAACGTGATGTATGCGCATTTAAGCTTTTTTAAAAGTGAATTATATTATTACCCCACTTTTTTTTTTTTTTTTTTCAATTTGGATCTGATGGTAAGCGGTTACCGCCGCCCATGGACACCCACAACACCAGAGGCGTCACAAGTGCGTTGCCGGCCTTTGGGGGATGGGGAGAGGGGGAGGCGTTGGAGTATGGGCTTCCAGTATCCTCACTCACTTGGTGAAACACAGCACAAGCGCTGTTTCACACCGGTTTTCTGTGAGGCCGTGGTATCACTCCGATCGAGCCGGCCCATTCATGCCGAAGCATGGCTCTCCGTAATATCCGTTTTGTATGTAAGTTTAACTTACGCGACTCATTTATGGCCATTGTGCCTGTTATATACCCTATATTCAATGTAAATCAATTTTCATTTGATTTCATCACAGCCCCCTTAGCCAAGTTGCAAGCGTTCTTCTTTCTGGAATCGTTAACGCAAAAATTCTCGTGTGTCATTGGTCAATCTTAGACAAAGTAAACTTATACAAAGTATTAGCCAATGACACACGAGAATTTAGGCGTTAACGATTGCAGAACGAAGAACGCTTGCAGCTTGGCTAGGGGGGCTGTTCTTAAAATATACTCGATCTCTGTTCCCGTATTGATTAAGTTCTTGAAGTCGGTTTTTTTAATGAAAAATTTTGCTTATTTATCACGCAAATTTGCATTCTTTACGGGCCAGTTTTGTTAAAAATAAAGTGCAATACATTATAAACTTAAATATTAACACTTAAAATGTACTTTGATAATTATAAAATGATACTATTTATTTATTCATTTAAAATAGCAGTACAAACTTACAGTGTCAACCAAAACGTTTGTATGCTTTGGAGTTACATATGTTAGTAGTCAACAATGGCAATTCAAAATTTAATATGTAATTAATTCTCATAATGTCAAAATTCATACATAAATAATTGTCAATTTTATATCAGGATATACTTGATTACTACAAAAAAAGAAATTTGAAAGAAAAACAGAAAAACTCTCCTCCTCCACAAACCAGAGGGCGAACTGAATTCGCAGGTTGAACTGATTGTCAGTACATGTTAGGGCACTAACTCCCCAATAACGATTGCCATAGACGTTATGACAACCGCGACCAACTGCTTAACGTGCTCTCCGAGGTATGAGAAAACTCCTGTTTATGTCTGTTTATGTTTTCGACTGCCTCGTTGGTCTCGCGGTTGGCGTGTGCGACTGCTGATCATGAGGTCTCGGGTTCGATTCCCGGGTCGGATCAAATGTTTGTATGATCTACAAATATTTGTTTCGGAGTTTGGGTGTTTTCTATGTATAATATGTATGTATTTACAAAAAAAAAAGTATATATGTATTTGTATCAGTTGTCTAGTACCCATAACACAAGCTCTGCTTAGCTTGGGACTAGACGGCGTTGTGTGTTAGATGTCCGAAATATTTATTATTATTTATTTATTTTATTATGTATATATGTTCATATTTGTTGTTAAATATTATATTCACAATGTATATAAATAAATTTTATAAAAACCTAGCTGAGCTCGCTAGTCTCGCTACTTCGTAAATTTAGATATTTTTAACCACCATTGAAACTTTTCCTTAACTTCCACAAATATTTCAACACCAAAATTAGTCAAATCGGTTCAATAATTTCTGAGTTTTAGTAAGACTGCCGAACAGCAACTCATCTAAGAAGGCGAGGAAATCTATTTATTGGGATCTGTCTTGTTACAAATAGTGTTGAAGTTACACATGTTGTAAAAATGAAACAAAACATCCAGTCAACAACTGTAACAAGAGTACAACAGTTATCAACAACAGTCGTAATACGACCTGCAGGTATTACTATTTGTAATACTATTAAAGCTAAATCAAAAGCATTCCAGTCATGTTGTTGTAAACTAAAGTTGGCAATGATTGCATCACGTTGGCTCAAGCGAAGATCAACTTTGACAACTCCATTACACGCGCGATATTGCCTTGGAACATGATAACATTGTATGTTGTATGAAAACAACACTCGCTCGTTGTTATAATAGTTTTTGAACTTAAGTTCACTTTCATTTGAAGTTTCAGCCACGGGTGGCATGTGCGCAGTGAATATAAAGTATTGACCTTTCGAATTATAAATATTGGTTTGAGGTTCTGTGGCGGCAGGGCATTTCACTGCAACTTTTAAAGTCACTTATTCGATTCATGTTTAGTAAATGGTTGTATGCATAAAAATGCATTTGTATCGGTTGAATTATTTCTTGCAAATACAGTAGAATAGGCAGAATTTAGCGTGTAAGAGGTAGTAGTACCAGTGGCAATTACGTTTAGACTTTTTTGAATATTTTGACTAAACTTATAGATACACTAGCTGACCCGGTGAACTTCGTGCCGCCATATTTACATTTCTGTCTCAGCTTCCCACAGGCACTGTACAGTCGCGGACAAAAAAATACTTTTTCCATTATCTTCTTTTTTTCTAGCAAAGAAAGAATTAATGAAATCGGACTATGTGTTATTGAATTACAACTAAGTACATATTTTGACTTTCATCCCCTCTCTCCAGGAAATCGTGCTGAATTTCGGGATAAAAAGTATCCTATGTCCTACCTCGTAGTATGAACTCAAATCATGACAAGATTCATTTGAATCCGATCAGTAGTTTGGGCGTGATGCGCGGCCAAGATACAGACAGACAGACAAAAATGAAAAAAAACACAGTTTTGGCGTCAGTATCGATTATGGAGACCTTCAAAAAACATTTCAAAATATCTTTGATGTATAGAATTGGACCTGTTACATTTTTATTATAAGTATAGATATACCTACTGTACTGCCGTAGTTAAAAAAATGATGTCACTTATTGTTGACAAAGTTTATTTTTGCAAGTGAGTATCGCTGTCTATGGATACCTACAACTTTTTCCACTCTCTGACGGAGCTTTCTCTTTGTCTCTCTGAACCAAAAACCGTAGTTTGGCTTCCATTCCTCTGAGCTTGTGTGTGGTTTAAAATTGAACATTGAAGAACCTTAACTTCTCTTCCTAACCTAATTTCTTTTGAGTACATTTATAAAACCCTAATTATTACAAAATGCACATTTTGCTAGCACAATTTTCAGCATCATTATCTTAACATAATGAAAGTTGATCAATGTCTTATGTATTTAGTTTTTTTTAAAGATATCATTTGCACTAGGAATCTGTACTGTGTCTCAGAGGACTTGACCAATAAAGTAAATATATTTGACACTCGTCCAGATTGCAAGAATAAATATAGTAAATAATAAATCTAATAATTGGTTATTTCTGGCAACCCTAATCCGGTATAATCTAGTTACAGTGGACATTGACAAAAATAATTGATTTGCCTTAGTTTTTGTTTAGATGACGCAGCGATTCGACTCATGGTTGCCGATTAGTAGGAATGCAAGCCGCTTAAGTCTAGAAAACCCATTTAGACGCATCTTGATTGCTCCTAAAAGTTCTCCAGGAAACTTAAACTTTGTCTGTCTGTTCATTTTTATTTGAATTTAGAGACTACATATATTTATGACAGGGTTATCATATATTTTAAACTAATAATTTACGTTAATAAAGTCATAAAATAAAATTTATTACATGAGTATAAATTTCCTGTGTGGGATCGCTATATAGACAAAACATTTGAAGGGTACAGAAACCATGTCTTAGATAGATAAAAAACTTTTTTATTTGCACACCATGTTACAGAGTTAAATGAGAATTTACATAAAATGTCCGATACGTAGTGTATTAAGGGCGGCAATCTCTTCCAGGCAACCTTAGCAGTTATTTCAGTTATCCAAAATATCAAACCTTACATTTTCTTTAAGCTTACAGTTAGAGCTAATACGCTGTTGGTGAATATAAAAAAACACAAAGTTATTATGAGGACTGCCGACAGAAATGAAAACTCAAAACTATTTTTACCCGTGGGAGAGCCACGCTTCGGTATGAATGGGCCGGCTCGACCGGAGCGTACCACGGCCTCATAGTAAACCAGTGTGAAACAGTGCTGTGTTACACCAAGTGAGTGAGGATACCGGAGGCCTATCCCCCATCCTCCTCCCCATCCCCCACCCCACCCCATCCCCCAAAGGCCGGCAACGCACTTGTGACACCTCTGGTGTTGCGGGTATCCATGGACGGCGGTAATCGCTTACCATTAGGTGATACGTCTGCTCGTTTGCACCCTATTCCATAAAAAAAACTATAAACATACAGTTGTTTAGGTCACCTAATAGCGATAGCAAAAATATAGCTCATGTAGCTTTCAGTGACGAAGACGCGAGTGTCGAGATTTTTGTTCATCCAAAAACTGCTCAACGTGCCAATAGAAGTTTTCACTACAAAAATTTAGTTTAAAGAACTAAAAAACACGCCTTCAAAAATTAGTTATATACAAACAATAAACATACTGGTGAAGCAGATAATAAAAGCCTGTTTAAATTTAAATTAGACTAGTTGTTGCCCGCGGCTCCGCCCGCGTGTTTGTTGGTTATCGCGGCAAATAGTAGCCTATGTGTTGTTCTGATGTATAGCTATATTACTGTAAAGTTTCATCCAAATCCGTTCAATAGTTTTTGCGTAAAAAAGTAACAGACATCCATCCATCCATATTTACAAACTTTCGCGTTTATAATATTAGTAGGATTAGAAGTGCAATCAACTTGCATTTTTCCCTGCTATTTCGGTATTGTTGACAGTGTTCCATTCATAAGACAGCATACTTAACCTATAAGCCTTCTTAAGTAAAACAGTTCTCTTTTTTTTATCTAAGTTATTGTTGCTGAGATTAAAATGTAACAAACAAACAATAACAAAAGAAAAATGAATGGACTAAATGTGTGTTATAAAATTAAAACGATTACGTCTGTCAACCCTAATCTGGCGTGATACAGTGTAGTCCGAGACATTGACTGCGGTCACTTCGACCGTGTCGAGAATTTACGTTCGACGCCGAGCAGACATTCGCAGGGTTGGAATATCCTCATGAATATTTCGAATAACGGCGACGTTTGAGGGTTACCGTTATTCTCTTGTTTATATTTGGATAATATGGCGTTTTTATTCGAAAACATATATTTATTTAAGTGAGTTGTGGAAAGTTTTATTGGGGTGAAAATTGCGTTTTAGATTTTTTTATTGAATTGATGGCAAGTTATTTGTTTATTTAAAGTTATAGAAGTTTTGTTGTACAATATTTTTATTGAGATAAAAGATAACATTTGTCATGTCAACATGTTATAACAAATTTGTTTTATGCAGAAATGTTACTGATGTAATCCTTATATGTATCTGGTTATCTATTTATGATAAAAATGACCACTATACTTTTTGCGCTGTAGCATGGTGCGGGAGACTTTCGTCGTTTGGTTCGTTTCACTCTTGAAAGTTGCCGTTTACAAATTATGACTAAGTATTTCAGCTGTACCGCATTCGCAATATATTAAATCATTAATAACTGTAGTAAATTAAACCTACCAAAAACGTCGTACAGGCAACTGTCACCCGCACCATGCTACAACGCAAAGAGTATAGTGTTGTAGTAGAGGGTTTGATACTCACATACTATACATTCTAGAATTACATACTATACATATTTATGTTGTTAAGATATATTAAGATTGATAGGGAAGTATTGACGATGAAAGATATAATACAAAATTTTAACAAAAAAAAACGACTTCAAGAACGACCAGATTGAAATGGGGCCCACTGGAAGCACCAGCTTTCAAATAAAAAAAGAATCATCAAAATCGGTTCACCCAGTCAAAAGTTATGAAGTATCAAACATTAAAAAAAATACAGTCGAATTGAGAACCTCCTCCTTTTTTGAAGTCGTTTAAAAATAAAGAAATGTTTTCTAATAACCAACGATTTGCAAAAGTATTATTTCGTTATTCCTTATTTTGTCCATGATTAAATTAAGCGGTTGCTCAACTTTCATTTGCTATGTGGTCCTGTTATTACTGTGGTCGAGTCGGTTCATATAATCCATCTCTCAAACACCGTTTTTGTCCTTTCATGCCTTAACTATTTCTTTGGTCATCATGAAATATTGGATACACATAATCTGGTGTAAAAAAAGTATATGACTCTACTCTGCCTGATGATAAAATCCAAGAGTGTTGGTCACCGTACTCATTGCGAAGGCAGACAACGCAACAATGCATCACGGTGACCCACACTATTGCGGCCTATTGAGATGCTTCTGCATCATTGGGCCTCCGGTCTCACACTCAACAACACGACAGCACAAATGCTGTCATTTGTGCTGTCGGTTGGTCTTCTATGAGACAGTAGTACCGCCCCGGTCGAGCCAATCCATTTATACTCGAATCAGCATGGCCCTGCTACCTTCTATGGCAAAATTCTTCCCGGAAAAACAAAACAACATACAGAGTTAAGTCTCAGATGAAATTATACACAGAGTTCGTGTCTTTTCGATATACCTATGCTGTTATACTGTCCGTGGACACAAGTAACTTACCATATGAATGGAGTGACAGAGTGCTTTTCTGGACACTTGCTTTATATCTTACTAGCTGTTGCCCGCGGCTCGGCCCGCGTGTATGTCAGTTATCGCTGCAAATAGTAGCCTATGTGTTATTCTGATGTATGAGCTATATTACTGTAAAGTTTCATCCAAATCCGTCCAGTAGTTTTTGCGTGAAGAAGTAACAAACATAACACAAACTTTCGCATTTATATATTAGTGTGAAGTGTGATTGTGTGCATTTTTGTATTAATATGGCTAATACCGAGGAAAAATCAAATTTAAAAAGTATTGAGATGTTATTTCCTTTAATGTTCATCAATCTCTCGTGATCTTCGATGACCTCAAAATCTGACTTGACAGATTATTTAGTAAACCATAAAACTAAAGTAGTAATGGAGTAATCTGTACAAGGGTAACAAAAATGTCTAAATATTTGCTACCAGCTGCCAAAAAGTTACAATCATTTTTCCATTTTGCCCGACTACGGCAAAGCTTTTGTTTGTTCTACCTAGTGACCGACCGAAGATTCGGTTTCAGCCAGTTTCGGCAGGTCGGAAATTCGGAGGTGCTCCAAGTACAAAAAACAAATGGCGGGTGTACCTATTTAATAATTATTAAATATTCCAATATTTAACAATTATTTATGAATTACGAGTGAGCCACGAAGTTCGCTGACCAAAGATTCGGTTTCAGTTTCGCCATATTGATGTCAATGTGGCGGGTGAAATGTGTTTGTTTTACTTGGAGCACCTCCGAATTTCCGACCCTCCGAAATTGGCCGAAACCGAAACCAAATCTTCGGTCGGTCACTAGTTCCACCATCTAAACTACTAAACCGATTTTAATGCATGAGGTGTCAATAAATTTGTAAAATGATCCGAGTGACAAAGGCTATATTAATAATATCAAAAAAAAATACGTAGCTATTTTATAGTTTTTTTAAACTTTTTTTGTTTAGTGTTTATTCGACACTACAGGACGACTTAGCAATCAGTACTCCTAGCCAAGTTGTCATTCTACAAACGTAAACTTTCGCCTTTTCGATATACCTATGCTGTTATACTGTCCGTGGACACAAGTAACTTACCATATGAATTTAGTGACAGAGTGCTTTTCTGGACACTTGCTTTATATCTTACTAGCTGTTGTTCAAATATATGAGAATGATGTCATCTCAATGTTATGTGACGTAGTCAAAATAAAATATTATCTATTCCCTTTCTCCCTAACGCCCTAACGTGAAACACTAAATTGCTAAACACTTACTCAACAGGGCAATCACCGGTGCTTTGTAATTAATTTTGATTCGAACAAAAATAATATCTCTATTTTTCTGTCGCAGCTATCAAATGATATTAAACTTATTGTTAACATAAATGTCAACGATATCATCAATACAATTCTGTAGAAAAGTCCCGTCACAAGTGAGCTTTTACACAGATTAAATATTTTCTTCAAGAAAATCACTTTTAATGGACCGATATAAATGAAATAGCGTGCCTAAACTTTATACTCTTCTAATAAAAAATTGTGAAAAGACATATGAATGTTACAGCGCTGACATTTTCGTAAATCTAGCCTTCTCTATTAATTGTTCTTTCTCTCTCTACCATCTATAGGAGTCTGGAGAGAGTTTTCAGAAGATTCCATAGGTCTTCTGAACATTTTACCCTCCACAGCAAAGAAAATAGAATTGTAAAATAGTTTTTATGGCCATCCATAAAAACTATTTTACAATTCTATTTTCTTGGCAGGGCCATCCCTGCCAAAGTGACTCTTCTCCGCCTGATGGAAAGCATAAGCAGGATCCAAGAGTGGTGGTCACCATACTCATTGCGAATGCAGACAATGCAGCATGGTGACCCATACCATGGCGGCTGAGTGGCCCGGTCTCGCACTCACCAACGAAACACGATAGTACGAGCACTGTCATTTTACCTTGCTTTTCTGTGCGAGGGTAGTACCGCCCCGGTCGAGCCGGCCCGTTCATGCTGAAATCAGCGTGGCTCTACTTCCTTAAGTTATTTAAATACTTTTCAATTATTCATAACCTTTACTCATATTGCCATTTTCCAAACTGTCTCTAATAAATAACGCCTGAAAAACTTTTAAAACCATATACAGGTTTTACAAAAAGGTTTAGGGGTAGCAATATTAAGGGCAGCTGTGAAATAATAGACACCATTAGAAAGAGCGTATGACACAATTTAAAATTCCCCGTAAATAATACATGAGTTGAAAATGGCCATTTAACGCAGAG
Source organism: Diaphora mendica (assembly GCA_949125395.1). NCBI lineage: Eukaryota > Metazoa > Arthropoda > Insecta > Lepidoptera > Erebidae > Diaphora > Diaphora mendica. The sequence goes on along the minus strand of OX421331.1, from coordinate 2,734,430 downwards.
GGTCCGTGAAATTTGATGATAATATGGCAACTTAAAAACATCAGCCTGAATTCTTAAGTTACTATAATCTCTTAAAGACTGTCTTTCAACTTTTTACGATGTGGTTTTCAAGTGATAAAATGTACGTAATCTTTTCCCAAAAGCCTTATTCTCAAAGGTTAGTTGCAGTTTTGATACGAAAAGGTTTGGTGATCGTTGATGCTGTCAATGTGAATTTTGTATCAAAGGTTTTTATTCAATGGGCAGTTGAAAGAATTCATATGTATCGTATCGTATACAGCGAATAAATTAGCACTTTTTCCGGGAAAATTTAACATTATTGAGCGCACAGCAGTCAAAAGCTAGTTGAATGTTATTTTTTTTTGACATATATTTTTAATCTGTCTGTCTTTCGTGACTTTAAAGCCGGATCTCCTGCGACACTGTTTTATGTTTTTAAACACAAGACATCACATATTTATCAAAATATGGGCGTGGCTTAACTGTTTTGTTAATTTTAACAAGCAAACATGTTGTCCAAAGCGGACTGAAAACATCCCAGCGTATACTTCTCGTATAATGAAACTGAACTGAACTAACATTAATACTTATAATATTCATATTTATACTTTAAAAGTAAGTAAGTAAGTGTACTATAAGTAATTTTGTCGAGTGGATAAAATATTTTTGCTTTTCGTGTAATCGTGTTTGATCTTCGTTTAAAAGTCCGTCTCCTGCGACCTTTCGCTAACATGTTTAGTTAACAAGTTTTGTTAGTTTGTTTTGTTATTTTTAGCCGCAGGAGACACGCCTTTATATATACACATTATTATTATTCTACTGTGAAACTTATTTACGTTAAAATTATTTAAAAGGTTATTGTATCTTCTATTTCCCAACGTTTCGAAAGGATTTTAACGCTCGTGGTCACAGGCAGACTTGCTGACATATTTTTAAACATTAGGGTAAATGCATTAGTAGAATTTGTTGGAAACTGTATAATTTTTGGTATATTAAATCCTATCCTATCCTATCCCCATCATTACCCGAATACCTTGTTCCACACTTCCGTTTCTTATGTTCTAACCACAACCGGAGTCTTCGGTCAACAAACAACTTGCTTCTTCTATGCCCTTCCCACACCTCCAATTTTATCAATTCTTCCTTCTATGTACAGTCAGTTCTACTCTGGAATGCACTTCCAGCTGAAATCAGGATGACAACAAACCGCCTCACATTTAAGAGAAAAGTACGGGAACTCCTTCAGGGGGAGTTGGCGGTACAAACACAACGCTAGTACCAGTCTGTGTATATTCATGCCTTATTAAATATATGTATGTGTATGCTTATGCTGTTATGTGTATGGATTAATGTAGTAGTAGATTTGTATATATTATGTATTTGATGTAAGTAGATTTTTTATTCACGTAACTATTATGATTTTTGTCGAATTCAGTTTTTTGTCGTTGCACCTACCACATCATACTTCTACATCACCAGAAGGTTGACTGGGAGAGAATGTCTCATGGCATTAAGTCCGCCTTTGTACATCATGTGCATTAAGGTTTAAATAAATAAATATTGTGGAGATAGCGATAAAGAAAAGTCAGTAAAAACGTTGCTATGACGGTTGCTATAATAATGAGAGAACATGAGTACAGAGTTTAAAACACTTTTTTCTTTAAACTTAAAACACGTCTTTTTGTTTACATTATAGGACCTAATTAAAAAAATACATACTAAAAATAGGTTCTACAACAGAATTCGATGGTTTTTTGTAATATACGTTAATTTGATCTTCTACTTTACTGTATACTTTTAAATATACTGCTGTCGCACACAGAATGCGAAGGTTGAGCTAGTTCTCAGTAAGTATATTTGTCGCCACTGACTTTCCAATATAACCGGGACCGACGACCTAACCTGCTCTCCGAGTTTCTTGTAAGATAACCCAAAAATACTCTTGGTTCGAGACGAGAACCGAACCCCCTTGATTGGCAGTCGTATTCATTAACCAATTATGGCATCCAGTCTATGTTACGCAATATGTTTACAGTAAATTTTAATAAGTAAATATAGATGTAATGTTTTTAAAATTAGTTACATTTTTTTTCTCAAGTCTTTTCAATTAAATGTTTTATAGGTTCCCGATTGTTATAACAGAACTGCGTCTAGATGTTTGTAAATAGCATAACGATTACGATGTCATGATCCAACTTATTATTGTTGACGCATCGTTATGTGATTATAATAATAAATTATATTGTTTCTGTTATTGATTCAGAAGATTGTTACATTAAATTGTGTAAGATTGTTAAAACTTTACACAGGGATGCTTAGTACGCTTCTGTTTCCTTCTTTGGGGATAAAAGATGTGGTCAAGAAAGCTAAGCGAGAGAAAACTACAACACAAAGAAAGTATGAGCCACTGATACTCAACCGGCGCTAATATCAAAAGTAGTACTCAAAGAAGACTAACCTAAAATGACTTCATTATTAGCATTCGTGCTGTCGTGTTTCGTTGGTGAGTACGAGACCGGAGGCTGGAGGAACGGGTTCTATGTCCCTCCAACACAAAGGGAGGATCCTCCGACAAGGCGAGGTGATCATGCCTGGCGGGCCACTGCCCCACGGTTGATGTGATGTGATGATTGGTAGGTTCTTTGTCTAGTACATTACTACGTATTTTAGTGTATCTGCGGTAGATGGCGCTGTAGTATATTACTGTTGCGCTGTATGTGGAAGTCGCCACAGAAGCATCTCAATAGGCCGCCATAGTGTGGGTCACCATGCTATATTGTCTGCATTCACAATGAGTTTGGTGATCACTACTCTTGGATTCTTTTTATGCTTTCCATTAGGCAGAGAAGTAAATTTGGCAGGCCCATAAACAAAACCAAACTACATACGTTAAAGATTTTAAGACATCTCCATATGACTTGCTATCGAATTTATGATACACATTTTAAATTAAGATTGTCAATTATTCTTCAATTGAATAGTAGGTGTACAATGAAATAAACAGAGGTTGAAAGGTAATAAAACGTAAAAATGAAAATAAATCCCTTTCTAATGAAGTCAAGAGTTTTTGCAAGTTGCAGTGTAACTCGATTTAAAAACAGACCTTCTTGGTAACTGCATCCGATATATTTCTAACCGTCATATGTAATATGAACATGTGTAAAGTTCTTCGTAATGTAATCGGTGACCTTTATACCTTTGCAGTTTGTATTAATTTATGTCTCACTATTATCATTATATACTAATAAATGAGGTATTAGAAGTTCTCATACATCATTTAATTAAAAAAAAAACTTTTCATATCAGTGGTATTTTTTGCTAATCTGAGGTGTGTGTGTATGTCTGCTGCAAGAATGCGGACCCATTAAATCAATGTATTTTTTTTGACAACGCACTAGAAATATTCCTATGTGGCGGGGAACCTAATAAACACACTTGAAGTGGACACTCAAACTTGGAACAACAAATTGTGAATCACACAAAATGTTTTCCCATGTGGGATTTGAACCCACAACACTCTATTTTCGATTACAAAACACTGAATATTCTTAAAATATTTGGTTAACTTATTCTTACAATTCCAATTTACATTACTGACATCTTTATGCGAAAAAAATGTATATTATGGATGCAAAAAGAAATTAACGTAAAAACCTACATCATATTCTCATTTTCAAACTTTAAGGAATATATAAAATCAGTAGAAAGCAAAAATGGGCTTTAAATCTCCTCTTTTCAGTTTCAGACAGTAATTTCCAAAATTTATTACACTATCATTAGTTTTGGTATTCCACTGTCAAGGGCTGTGGCATAAGCTTATTAAAATAACACGCTGGTAACTTTGAAGTTTAGTTTGTCTTCATTCATATTATTGAATGGAATCAAGTCAGGGTTGAAATTAATAAATGCATTATTATTAACATTAATTGCTAACGTCGTGGGTTGACATCCAACCCTGGATAAATTTATTATTATTACAGATATTTAAAAACATTAACTACTAGCTTTGCATATGATAATTCTTATACTCAAATACCATTTGAAATCCTTCTGCCCTAATTACTTTAACTTCAAAGCAAGATTTGACCCGCACTTGGCCAGCGTGGGGACGTATGGCCCTAACCCTCTCCTGAGAGGAGACCCGAGCCCAGCAGTGGGATGTTATGGGTTGTTGATATACATTAGACTTTAATACAAACTACCATCCCCCGTTTTAACCCAAAAAAGGGGTTGATTGCTAAAGATACATACTCCACACCACCTATAGAGCTTAAATTTTAAATTTCACGTCTCTTTCATATAAACTTCCAACTCCCGTTTTACCCCCTTAGGGGTGGAGTTTTGTAAAATCCGTTCTTAGCAAATGTCTACACCCTATAAAGAACCTACTTACCAAATTTCAGGTTTATAGGTGTTATAGTTTTGTGAGATTTCGTGATTAATCAGTAAGTGGTATTTCGCTTTTATATATAGAAGATATAGACTTAATATACAACAGGATCTTTAGCTACGGTCTGTTTATGTAAAAGGTACGTAACCACGACCTGGTGAAGCTAATGCTTATATTCCCCAATCCACCTGTAAATATTTAATAATGTTGATATACGCATGTCACACTTAGCCTTCTGACCCTAAATTAAGCAAAGCCAGTACAATGGTAACAATATTGATCATAAAAATCCGTAATAATAATCTGAATGCGAAGGTAGCTCTGTATGATAGAGTGATTACTATTATTACTAATTTTAATGAAATCTGGGTTAAAAAGAACATAAGCTGGTTTATTACCACGATAACTGGTACATGTGGTTGAAGCTGCGGGTAATTAGAGATATTTGAAACCCACACATAAACACAGAACACGTGATCTTGCTTATGTCACAACTATCTGTCCTAGGTGTGACTGGAAGGAATGACTGCAGACTCTCCAGTCATTATCCATTGCAAGTCATAATTACCTAGCCTTGACTGTGGCTCGACCGGAGTGATACCACGGCCTCACAGAAAACCGGTGTGAAATAGTGCTTGCGCTGTGCTTCACCGAGTGAGTGAGGATACCGGAGGCCCATACCCCATCCCCTCCCCCTATCTCCCCCCCCCATCCCCCAAAGGCCGGTAACGCACTTGTGACGCCTCTGGTGTTGCGGGTGTCCATGGGCGGCGGTAATCGCTTACCAACAGGCGATACGTCTGCTCGTTTGCCGGTCTATTCCATAAAAAAAAAAAAAAAAAAAAAAAACGCCATCTAATCTATTAAAGTTAATCTCATCACTGAATAATTTCAACTCAGATATTACACACATCAAAAGTGTCTAGGGATCAAGCATTTTTATGAGGATTTCTTGAGATTGAGATGTGGCTTTGGCCCTGGCCTGCTCAGTCGCCAGACTTGAACCCGATTGAGCACGCATGGGATATGCTACAGAGAAGAGCTCTGCCGAATATGGAGGGTATCCAGTCGCAAGAAGACCTTTTTTTGTTGTTGCAACAAACATGGGCGGCCATTCCACAGCGTGATTTGGATGAACTCATTTTGAGTATGCCAAACCGATGTTCTTGTGTTAGTGTTCGCGGTAGAAACACGGATTATTAATTGTTTAAGTTACCTAGTAAAATTTTAAAGAAAACTGTTATTTCAGTCTTTTTTTCGAACTTTAATGTTAGTGGTTCAAATGTCAAAAATCCTTTTATTAGGAAAATGGCAAATTTCTTTATTAATGCAAAGGTGACTTGGTTTATCGTTACTGTGACAAACGAAAACACTTTATTTGATGAATCCTTAAAGAAAATTTTAATTAATATCAATCAGGAGAAAAGTTATTGCAAAAATATATGTTGATCCCTAGACACATATGTTGATCCCTAGACACTTTTGATGTGTGTATTTTACACATACAAATATTAATTTATCTATAAAAATGTTTCCTTTGCAATGTATGTATGTATGCTTGTATGTTCGGGTAGAATCTTGCAACTCAATTTTGAAGCAGATATCTTCAACCGATTTTGCTGAAATTTTGCAAGCATATGTGTGCGTGACAATACAATATTATAATGACATGGATCTGATCTAATGCTGGAGCTGGAAAGTGGCCATAGGAACTCTGTAAAGAAACGCCGCAACATCATCGAGTTTGGATTCGTTTGATTCGTCTCGAGGCATTCCAGTTAAAGCTTGTATTTAAAAAGCTTTTTAATTCAATTCATTAAAAAAAAAATACAATTCTATTACTAAATTTTCTCTTTAAGTTAATTATTAGTTTCATTACAAATAAATTTTTAATAAAAATAAATATTTCGGACATCTAACACACAACGCCATCTAGTCCCAAGCTAAGCAGAGCTTGTGTTATGGGTACTAGACAACTGATATAAATACATAATATACTTTTTTATTGTAAATACATTCATATTATACATAGAAAACACCCAATCTCCGAAACAAATATTTGCAGATCATACAAACCTTTGGTCCAACCCAGGAATCGAATTCGAGACCACAAACACAGCAGTCGCATACGCTACCACTGCGCCACTGAGACAGTTAAAAATATATATATACTCCGTTTATTAAAGTTTATTCTTACAATATTTGTTACAAAAAAACCGACTTCCAAAAACATCCAACGAAAACTCTCTGTCAAAAAACACTTAAAAGCGTAAAATAAACTGGTTCTTCATAAATTGCCTATACCTAATTCTTTATTCATTTAAATAGTAGTATTATAATGGGTGCTAGGTACCTAAAATCTGTTTGAAGTCGGTGCCAAGTGACTATCGCTTAGACTTTTGTAATTGTTCGTTTGTATTCTTTTTGGCTTAGCAACAAGTAAACATAGAACCTCCTCCTTTTTGGAAGTCGGTTAAAAACATGCCTTGTAATAGATATTATATTTATCACTGTTCAGAGCTTCGTACAAATTAAAGTCTACGGCGTAGGAATTTTAGTACTACATCTAATATGCGCTACGACGTAGCTGCTACGATATCTGCTACGGTGTAATAGAACTCGCTATTGTAATTTTGTTACAATAATAGCTTGAAATCACAACATAATTTATGTAATAGTTACGCATATTTTATTATGATAGCTTTAAAATGAATTAAGTTACAGTTTAAGGACAGGCATGTGTTGCGTAGTAGGGAGAGGCCGTAAACGATTAAAAGCTGTTGATAATGATGCCTTATTTTTTTTTTGTTTATTAAATACAGTTTTTTACAATGAAATAAAAATTACTGATTAAATTATTAATATTAAATACGCAGATAACAGGTTGCTTTGTTAATTTAATTGTTATTATACTGTATCTGTCTCCGTCCATCTATAATCACCCATTTCCAAATGAATGAGCCTTGAGATAATAAGTGGCAAACAAAGTCACCAAAACTAACATTAATTATTCTGATTGTATTTACTATCGATAAGCTTATGTATGTATGCGTATATCTATATATACTTATAATAAAAATGTAACAGGTCCAATTCTGTACATTAAAGATATTTTGAAAATTTTTTTGGAGGGCACTCTATAGTCGATACTGAAGCCAAAACTGTATTTTTTTTCATTTTTGTCTGTCCGTCCGTCTGTCTCTCTGTCTGTCTGTCTGTATCTTGGCCGCGCATCACGCCGAAACTACTGAATGGATTCAAATGAAACTTGGCATGATTTGAGTTCATACTACGAGGTAGGATATAGGATACTTTTTATCCAGAAATTCAGCACGGATTCCTAGAGAGAGGGGATGAAAGTCAAAATATGTACTTAGTTGTAATTCAATAACACATAGTCCGATTTTATCCATTCTTTTTGCTAGAAAGAAAAAAAATAAAAGATAACGGGAAAAGTGTTTTTTTTTGTCCACAACTGTACACTGCCTGTGGGAAGTTTAGACAGATATGTAAATATGGCGGTACGAAGTTCGCCGGGTCAGCTAGTGTAATAATATAGTAACGCTATCTTAATCATATTAGACTATGGGCCCGTGTCGAAAATTGATGGGTCATCTGAACCACCAGGAGACCTTTTTAGAAAGATACAGGGGCATAAAACAATAACATTCAGCACTATGCCGTCACTTGTAAGCTGTCCAACTGAGTACAGGTGAAGAGAAGGTGGTAGCTCGATTTTTCTCCCTTGTCACATGATTTTTGTACGGAGTTTCGGAATAATGTATTAAAAGAGGTATTGAAATTGTATGGAACCAATGCCTTACTTTTACCTATTTATTATTAGTGTGATTTTTACTCATTCTAATTTCAAATTCAAGATGTGACACAAATTTTTTTCATATTACTTCTCCATGTTTCATTTTTGTGAATGCTATAGTAACCTTATTAGTCTTAATTATTATTTATGGCGAAAATTCTTTGATCACTCATGCAGATAATAAAAGCTGAGAGACTGTCATCGGCAGGCTGACAGGTGATGGGAACCAATAATCATAATATGTCGAGACGTCGATGTTCAAGCAACAGAATTATGTTTCTAAGGGAAATCCGGGAAAATTGTAGTAGTTGAATATTATGCATATATTTATAATGGAATAAAAATAATTATATGTATGGTTGAATTTTGTTTTACGATGCACGATTGCCGTAAAATCTAATTGTTTTGATTTATAATTTTAAAGTTTTTTATTTCTGTACTAAATAAATAATATCTATATCTAATTTAAAAAAATCAGGTTTCGTGAAGGTTGCAGTTCTAATTTTATTTCTTAATTTATAGCAATTTAATTTATATTTACAAATTTCTAAGCATCAATTTTTTTTTCTTTTAAATACTTTGAATTTCATTTTTGATATTAAGTAGACTTATAATTATTTGTCAAATTTCGCTTGTCTCGCGAAAAGACCATTTGTTTTCCGGAGAATCTAATTTTTCTTAAATAGGCTTTGTGTCTCAATTTGTCAACTAATTGCCTTATTAGCATTCTGTTGTGCGTCTTGAACATTAAATACTGATTAATATGATAAAAAATGAGTTGAAGAAATACTGTCTTAATTATCCCATAAAAAATATCTATTAAATTATTTAAATCGATAAAATTATTGAATTTTTTTAACCAAACTAAGAAAGTTTTCCTGAAATCCTTCAAATATATTAGAGATTAATTTTTATTCATCTCAAATAAGTAGTAAACGTAAACATAAATTAGAAATTTGATAAAATAATTCAACACTTTAATTTTAAGTTCTTGTCCTTATTGCAAAGATTCAAATAAATTAAAAAAACTCAATTTTAAACCACCGCAAAATAGAAAATGTAAACTAACCTTTTTTTTTAATTTGAGCAATGGAAACAGCAACAGGAATGCTCGTTAAACACTCATAACTTTAGACCGAAACTTGTCACGACACCGTAACGCGCGGGAAAGTTATCGTCAACTGATGTAAAGCGCGCGAAAACTGCGCTACTTACACACACGACTGACCAATCACGACGCTCATACGCCTCCGCTCAACTCAACCCACCAATCACGGTAAAGGGGAAACACTTAAAAACTTTAATAGGTTTTTCATGTTGACACTTTTGAAATGCTTTCAAATTATCGGAAAATTATCATTATCGTTAGATAATTCCGTGAATGGCTTTAACCGTAATGCTTTTATGTCAAATATAGGATTTGACCATCTACTGATAACATGATTAAGAGCATCACTTTTATATCTTTTTGGGGCTTAGATGCGTTCACAATCATTATGTTTGCATCATGATTCATAAATTAAGTGCCAATATTATTGCAGGTCATAAATTAGTTGGATCATATGCTATTGTTAATAAGCTTTTAATCTAAATTACTAAAATTATTTGGGAGTTTTTCCTCTATTTTTTAAAAGGATAAATACTCGTTTATATGAAGTAATTTATTGGAACCGTAGTTCCAATAAAGGCCTTTTTTTTCATAATCTAACAGAATGACAGTTATAATGTTGTACTAAATTTCATAGGAAATGCAACTTATTTTTCAAAAAAAGAATATTGTCAGGCACGCGCTTTTCACTACCACAGCGCCGTATTTAAAAAAAGAACTGTTATTTTCACGTCGTATCCCGCCATTTTTGTTAAATATTAGTATTGCAAAAATTTATTACTTTGTTGTTTACAAAAATTACTACATATCATGGGTGTAGATAAAGTCTTGTATGCAACTGTACATAAATAGGTAATAAAAAACTTCTGTAATACTATTATCACACTCGGCTTCGCTTCGTGTGATAAACCCACATTCATGTTTCAATGCCCGATATTAAGCCGGGTCTCCACCGAACAAATTAAAGTTGTCAATTTTTGTGTTGTCAACACGTGTTGGTGCCAAAAGTTTCTGTAATTTCCTTGTGTTGGCAACAAAAATCGTCAACCGTCAACAATGTTGGCAACCGTGTTTCTGTTTTTGGCGGTAAACATCAAAAGAATACGCTTGTTGCAGTTTTTATTGGCTCTGTGGAGACGCTTAGGTCGAATGTTTTTCAAATTGTTGGCGACTCAGTGTAGACAAAATGGAAACAAAAGTTGGCGATTTTCTGAAGAGCTGCCAAAAGTTTGAAACACTAAAATTACTAATCATTTCGGTGGATATGCGCCTTTATACAACAGTTGCATAAATAACTATGATAAATCTCATAAAGACTATGTCACACGAGCCGTTATTACGATTCTATTGAAATCTATTGATACTAATATAGTATTATCTATCTATCTACCTGTGTTGTTATTATTTAGGTATACTGTAACATTGTAATCTCAATCAGCTGTTCATTTAAGTAGTTTTAACTTAAAAATAACGATTACTTGAAATAAATTAATGAAATGCTTTATTTACAATCATATAACCTTTTATGTACTGTACATAGAGAAAAAAAAGCACTTTTCCTACTTTCATCATCGATTTACTAATTTAATTCTATGTACAATTCTAATCAATTATATATTATCTGATAGGCTTTTTAGTAACCCTTTTAATGATACCAAAATAGTTAAAGCCTAAAGAAAGTTTTTTTGCTAATCGGCATTTTAATGAGACCCTGAAGTGCATCTGAAGTGCACTTCAAGTGTATACTTAAAGCCACTCGACACCATAGCAATTATGACGCCATCTTGTGCGAAATTTGAGAGGATAATTTGTTAGAAATTTAACGTCATTGTAATGGCAACATTTTTGATAGTCAATTTTCTTGTTTGACGTTTTGACGTTGACAGTAGTACTTTGAGACGCTTGGACCGGTCGAGCAAGGCTTCGTAAAAGAATGACGGTGGAAGTGGAATTTAATTGTAATTTAGCTAATTGTGGATATGACTCGGTCCCTTTAGTGGTTTACCGTTATGAGTGGTCTGGTTTGGACTCGCGAGTGTTAGTAGTCATGTTCAAATAGGCGCGATCCGCGATAGCTAAATACGAGTGTATTGTAATTCGAATACCTTGGAGGTTGGACAGCACTTTGAAGCATGTATGTGTGAACGCGGCAAGACAAACGTCAGTGGGGTACCCCATCAACGGCCGACGAGATCAAGGACATCACGCAACTCCAGTAAGTGCTTGATGCATTAGTTTAGAATAAGAACACGGTGAATCGCCGTGGTTCATTGTTCTTTCCAGTGACATAGTAAGCGATTGAATGCTTATAACATGGGCCTATAGGTACTGCAAACGTCACAAGGTGATCGCTGCATTGGCGAGAGGATTGAACACTTTGGTAGCAGATGCGCGGTTAACCTCTGAGCACTCCGTAGTGCACTCAGAAGGTGATACCTCGTTGTTAGGTAGGTAACTATACTGTTCCACTGTCCACATATCTTTGATTCCACTGATATAGTTATTTAAAATAGTATTTAAAACAATTTATTAGCATAATGATTAAATGTAGGTAGGTGACACATTTAATTATTGGTTAAATTGTAAAACTTATGTTACTAATTGTTTACTAATTTGAACTATATTGTATACTTGATATTGATTGTTTGGGACATTTGGTCCAATATATTAACCCAATCACACATTTAATTATTGGTTGAATTGTAAAACTTAATATTAAATATTAATTGTTGGGACATAATAGGTCTTTACCTATGAAATTGCCGTTTTGTATGCAATAAGTGAAAGTACTTATTTTTTCAAACTTTTTTATTTCTGTTAATCGAAGTAATTACCCATGCAATCGCCGCATCTTTGCCAACGCATTGGCAGTTTATTGATGCCCTTCTAGTAAAAATCAGCTGGACGGGAGGCAACAAACTCTTCAAAGGCATTTTGTACTGCCTCTCGGGAATTGAATTGTTTACCCACTAAAAAGTTGTCTAAATTTTGGAAAAAGTAATAGTCGGTAGGTGCAAGGTCTGGTGAGTATGGCAGATGAGGGAGAGCTTCCAACCCCATAGCCATACATTTTTACTGAGATGTAGAGTTTGTGAAGTTAGGGTTGGTAGAGTTAGGACGTGTAGTTTCGGAACGTTGGCTCTACATGAGATCTGATATCTTTTTCACAGGGTAAGCCATATGCAGTCGTCTTGGCAACATTTTACATGAAAATGTTTTTGGTGGGATAGTACTGTCCCGGCTGCCAGTCGATGTGCAGACCAGATTTGAGCAGCATCACGGTCAGGGTGCAGACAACTTGCCCACCTCTTCTCAGCTCATGGAGTTTTTGGAGGAAGAGTGTCGGAGGGCAGAGAACATGGGTTCGTTCGTGAAGCCCGCTGCGGAGCCACAGAAGGCTACTCGGAGCCCTATGAGGTGGGGACTTCCGCAGAAAGGGCCAAGGATGTTGTATGGGCACGTGGGTGCCTCAACACCTGAACGGGATGCCTGCCCATATTGTAAACAGGTGGCCATGGTGTGGCCGCCTGCCTAAGATTTAGGGACCAGAGAGTCCAAGGGCGACGCCAGATCACCAAGCAGCGTGGCTGGTGTTTTTTGTGTCTGGTCCCCATTTAGCAAGGGATTGCGCTCGGTCCGCAATGTGTAAATTTTGTGGAGGCCGCCATCATGAGTTTCTCTGCCTGAATAGGCCCGGCCAACATCATGCAGATGGACAGGGCCGGACTCAGGGACAGATGGGGTCACGTACATAGGGCCGGACTTGGAACCTGGGTTCACGGGACCAGGGCCCCCATAGGGAAGATGTTGGGGCCGATGTTCAGGCCAACATCGCGGGCGGTTCCCCGACCTATTGGCAGGCCAGTGGCTCAGCTGGAGCTGGCACGGGCGGGTGTGCGGATGCACCCTTGAGTACGGAGCGGTTAGTTAGAACGCCGCCTCGGGTGTCATCGCGCTCGCCGCCGACCACTAGAACGCCGCCTCGGGTGTCATCGCGCTCGCCGCCGACGACTACATTTCGTCGATTATCGCCGCCCATCATGGAACGCCCTCGGTTGGATCACCGCACCCCCCCCTATCCGTGGACGGCACCAAGTAGAGCGCCGCGACTGGAGGGGCACTTACGGGGACCATGGGATCCCTACGTCGGCACTGATATGCCCGGTTGCTCGGGTTATAATGCGTGGGGCCCCGGGGGCCCCCGCTAGGAAATTGCAGCCCAATCAAATTCTGGTCCACAACCGGAGGCTATAGTCTTGCCCACTGTCTCCGTGTGTGTTTCGAGGTTGAATGGCAAGTCAACACACGTTCGCGCCCTGTTGGATTCAGGTGCCCAGGGCTGTATTATGTCGAACGAATTGGCGATTTGGTTGGGCTTGAAACTTACTAGGCATAATAGGAGCATTCGAGGCGTAGGGAATGTCGCGGTAACGAACATCGTTGGGCAAACGACGATTACGTTCTCCTCACGGTTTGACACGATGCGTAGGACATCCGCCCCGGTACTAGTGATGACTGATGTGATGGGACGACACCCTCAGGTGAGGTTGAATTCGGCTGTTCGACTCCTGACATCAGATCTGAAACTGGCGGATCCCGATTTCGACACCCCAGGTACGGTTGACGTGCTACTGGGAGTAGACGTTCTGGGTAAGTTTTTGCTGTCGGATCGGCGAGTCTTGCAGCATGATCGACTCATGGCTGTGGAGACTAAGTTTGGCTATGCGATAATGGGACCGGTATTACCCATGGTTTGACCTATTGAGTCGGATGGTATACTCGTAGGTTCAGCATTATCCGAGACGATGCAAAGGTTTTGGGAGGTCGAGGAGCCCCCCACCGCGCGTCGAGTAGACCCAGACGAAGAAGAGTGCGAGTTGTTTTACCAGAATAATACTGGTCGCCTTCGTTCTGGTCGGTTTGTAACTCGGCTCCCCTTCAGGGCAAATAGGCCACTGTTTGGTGAATCTCGGAAGACAGCCGAGACTCGATTGTTGTCGATGGAGCGTCGGATGGCTCGGGATGCTGTATTCAAGACCAAATACGTGGACTTCATGAGGGAGTATGAATCTTTGGGACACATGTCTGTGTCGCGTGTGGATTGGAGATCCGAGGATCATTGCTTCCTTCCACATCATGCTGTCCTAAAGACCCCTACTGGAAAAATTAGAGTAGTGTTTGATGGGTCTGCTCCAACTTCGAACGGTATGTCCCTGAACCAATGTTTGCATTCGGGACCGAAGTTGAGTCGGGACGTGTCGGATATCCTCACGAGCTTTCGGAAACACCAGGTGGTTTTTGTTGCTGACATAAGGATGATGTTCAGACAAACGGTGATTCATCCGGAAGACAGGAGGTATCAGCTGATACTATGGCGTGAGTCACCCCACGAACCCATAAAGGTTTACGAGTTGAACACAAACACGTACGGTTTGCGTTCTAGTCCCTTCCTCGCGATTCGTACACTGCGGGAGTTAGCGGTGCGGGACTGTTTAAACTACCCTAGGGCTGCTGCTATCCTGGAGCAGGATCTTTATGTAGATGATGTCTGCTCAGGGGCAGCCAGTGTTGAGGAAGCGCTTGCTCGCCGGGACGAGCTCATCCAGCTTTTAAAGCGTGGAGGCTATGAGTTGCGGAAATGGATGTCCAATTCTCCTGAGTCGGTGGAGGGGTTGCCGGATGAGTTCCAACAGGATCCGCACGTCTTTGAGAATCCTGACAACCCGAATATGTTGTCAGTGCTCGGCATACAATATCGGCCTGTCCAGGATGTGTTCACCTATCGAGTGGTTGTGGACATCCCGAAGACCTGGACGAAGAGAACTGTGCTATCGACGATTGCGAGAACGTTCGACCCGAACGGTTGGATCGCTCCAGTCACATTTTTGTTAAAATGTTTCATGCAGCGGTTATGGACGGCGCAGCTAGGCTGGGATACCCACCTCTCAGAGGAGCTGTTGAGGGATTGGACCAGGATATTCTCCTCGCTCACGGAGATTAATATCGTCTCACTGCCACGAAAATTGTTCCCTGCTGGTGATTTCAGGGCTACCCTTCATGGGTTTTGTAATGCCTCTGAACAGGGATACGCGGAAGCGGTTTACTTGCGAACGGTCACTTCCGCTGGGGATGTTGACGTTCGACTGGTTCTGGCTAAAAGTAAGGTAGCTCCCATACGGACAAGATTGACGATTCCGAAGCTGGAACTGTCCGGGGCAGCTCTTTTAACCAGACTCCTGAACCACGCGGTATCGGAGTTCCGCGGTTCAATGGAGTTGGAGAACACGGTGTATGCATGGACTGACAGTCAGATAGTGTTTTTCGGTGGGTTTCGGCGGTAGGTGTAGAAAACTAAAGACGTTTCGTAAATCTCGAAATTTTATTTAAATTATATTTATGATACTTATTGTCTTATTTTATATATTAGGACAAGCAAATACTATTTAAGTGTTGGTGCTCACATTTGATGTACATTTAATGTGACAATAATCCACTAAATACACACCACCTGCCAGTGCATTGCTTTACAAGTTTACAGTGATTGACGATTCGGTTTATTTATTTATGCAAAATAGTCATCGAGGATGTCACAAGTCAGTGATATATTGACGGCGCAGAAGACCCTGGAGGAGATGTTTGCAAAGAGAATGTCTGATCTTGAGACACAAATCCAAAGTGTAGGTCCTGCCAAAGATACTGTGGCCAAGGTTGCAGAGGAATTCCGAACATTCCGGGAGTTGATCTTCTCCATGTTGGGCCTGCTCCGAAAACAAATAGGCGAGTGTTCGAGACAGCTTGACAACATGGAGACCAGGCAGCGGCGTAAGTCTCTTATCTTCTTGGGTGTCGAGGAAGCTGAGAAGGAGGACTGTGAGGGGGTCGCACTACAAGTCATCCGCAGCAAGTTGGGCCTCAGGGATGTGCTGGCTTCCTCTGTCAAAGTCTGTCACCGACTTGGAGTGTCAAATAGGGACCGTCCGCGGCCTATGCTTATTAAATTTTCGAGTGTGGATGACAGAACGTCAGTGTGGAGGGCTAAGTCAGCACTAAAGGGGTCCTCTATAGCCATTAAAGAGTTCCTTACAAAGAACAGGCAAGCTGTGTTCGCCAGAGCCAGGCTACATTTTGGGATATCTGCTTGTTGGACTCAAGACGGTACCATAGTGGTTAAGGTCCCTGGTGGTGTCCGGCACAAGATCGTGACTATTGACGAGCTTAATCCGCTGCTGATAAAATATCCAAGGGCACAAACGACTTCTTCAAAGCCCAGTGATCAGACCTGCAAGAGATAATAGGTTTTGTAAATAAACTGAATTTAACTTTAACTTTCACTCAACCTAGTAACATTTACCGTTTGTATATGTTTTGTTATTCCTTATATGCAGCATCCTCAGTCAATTTTGTGTACAAATTCTTTTATTGTTTTATTTACGTAGATTTATAACCATCAATTTCATGTTATAATACCTTCTTCTTCTTCTTCATTTGATGAAATGGCAACCAGCCGGATCTCTCGGATCAGCTATTTCTGCCAATGTCAAGTTTTTATAGTCTTCATATCATAAGTCTTCAAGTCTTTAAGTCTTCGTCGTGATGAAATTAATGATAAAAAATATAAAAAATCTGGATGAGATGAAATGGGGACCGTCTTCCGAAAAAACAAAAAACGATCTCCCAAAGAATAATTTAAATATAATAATAATATAATAAATAATAATAATAATAATAATAATAATAATAATAATAAGCCCCCTGAAGCTCCAACCGTACGTCCGAATCGACCACCAGATTCACGTAGGGGGCGGACACGTGATATAAAATTACTGGCACGGCTAACATGGCTCTGGCAACCCATTAAATATGGAGACACGTCTAAGAAGTAAACGTATAAGGCCGCTGCCCGGGGGTGATCGCCGGGGCACACCTGGAGCTGACGCTGGGTGTGACAGCATACGAACCGTCGGCGGAGTGGAGCTGAGTAGGCGGGCTCCCTCCGGGTCACCCGAAAATATTACAGCCAACTTGACTTTCGACAGACAGACTGACAATATTGACAGGATTAGCTCACCATGCCCCTCAACAGAGGAACCATATAGCCCGTCAACCGTATCATATACACCATCAGAAGTTTCTACAGGAACACCAACACCTACAGACACACCGGCCTTAGATGTTGCGCAGGGGGTGAATACCCTTTTACCTGCGTCCACTAAGACTGGTAAACCACGTGTACGCATGCGATGGACAGAAGATGTAAACATATTCATCATGCGTACCTACTACCGCATCACTAAATTAGAAACAGACATGACAACATATAGAAAATTACTTCATGAACACTTTTTAAAACAGTACCCTCACGTTATAGTTTCAGAACAACGAGTTTCCGATCAAAGGCGAGTTATCATAAGAAATAAAATGCTTACTAATGAAAAGTTAGAGCAAATTAAAGAACAAGTTAGGGTAGATTTAGAACAGGAAGATATTTCTCTTCAATCACAACCATCACTTAGTGAGCCACAAACAATCATTACTACAAACCCAACTACACAACAAACAATACTAACAAATACACAATCATCCCATAACTACCTTAATACTACTGAATATTCCACATACAACACACAAACACCACTTAGTACTAATATATCAACACAAACTGAAACTACACTGCTATTGATGGAAACAGAAATAGAAACTGTGCAGTTTAATGACCTCCTAGACTCGTCAGAAAAGAAACTGAAAGAACACTTACACTCAGCCATAATTGAATTTGCAGGCTTAGACCCCACACTCAGGCCACGACTCCCTAAACTTAAATATAGTTTGTATCTTTCCAAATTAACTCATTTTTTTAATAATACCTTACTGCATGAGTTTTTCTCTGATGATTCACAACTAACCGACATTCATACACTCATATATTGTAGTGCCCTAGTAATCTCACGAGAGCTTGGATATAACACCGAACCACAAGCCAGACCCCAACGCATTAACAAAAAACCAGCCTGGCAAGATAGACTAGAGAGAGATATAACGCAACTTAGATCTAACATAGGTAGACTAACACAATTTTTGAATAATAACAGGTCAAAAAAGGTAGTTGATACAGTAAACAAAATAATATCTAATAACAGAATACACAGCAGTCATGAAAATAATAATAAAAGACCCGAAGACGTTCTAGACACATTGAAACAGAAATTAGCATTAAAATCACATAGACTATCCAGATATAAAAAAGCACTTCAAAGAAAAACCGATAACAAACTTTTCCATACCAATGAGAAAACATTCTATAGAAATTTAAATACAAATAAAGAAAAACTAACACGCAATAATATAGAAACCCCAGCAGTACACGACTTAGAAGAATTCTGGGCAGGTATCTGGGAAACAGAAGTACATCATAACGGGGAAACACAATGGATAACGGAAGAAGAAAGAAAATGGGCAGACTTAGATGAAATGGAATTCAAAGAGATATCAGAATCTGATATAAAATATGTCACAAGCAGACTACATAACTGGAAATCACCAGGCATAGATAACATACACAATTACTGGTACAAAAAATTTACTACCCTCCATAAAATCATAGCTAAAAATTTTACTAGCATTATTCACGGACATCAAAACACACCACCATTTATAGCTAAGGGTATAACATACATGCTACCTAAAGGCCAATATACACCACAACCATCACAATACAGACCCATAACTTGCTTACCCACTATATACAAAATTCTCACATCAGCTATAACACAAAAACTCACCACTCATATAGAACAGCACAATATACTTGCCGAGGAACAAAAGGGGTGTAGAAGAGGCCATATGGGATGTAAGGAGCAGCTTATTATCGACTCTCTTATTCATAGACACGCAACCACAAATAAAAGAAATTTACACTGTACATACATAGATTACAAAAAAGCATTTGATAGCATTCCACACTCCTGGTTATTACACATTTTGAAAATATACAAGATCAGTCCTGTCTTAATAGAGTTCTTAAAAAACATAATGCCCCTTTGGAAAACTACACTTCATCTTAACAATATCACTAGTAGAGAAATAGCAATAAAAAAAGGTATATATCAAGGTGACTCCTTAAGTCCTCTATGGTTTTGTCTCGCCCTAAACCCTATATCCCAGATACTGCAGAATTGCAAGGCTGGATATCGATTAAAGAATAATAGCACTGAAACTAGTATATCACACTTAATTTACATGGATGACATAAAGCTTTATTCAAAAACAGCAAAAGAAATGAAAGCTCTCATAGACGCTACAGCGAAATTTAGTAAAGATATCAGCATGCAATTTGGATTAGATAAATGCAAAACTATTCACATAATAAAAGGAAAAATCCAGCCAGGCGATTACGCAGTATCTCACGATGAAACAATTACAGCCATGGAACCGAATGAGTTATATAAATATTTAGGATACCAGCAATCAAAAGGAATAGACCACAGTAAATTAAAAATGGCCTTAAAAGATGAGTATAAGCATAGGGTAAATGTTTTAAGTAAAAGTAATTTAGCTAGCAAAAACTTAGTAAAGGCAATAAACACTTACGCTATACCCATACTGACCTACTCTTTTGGTATTATAAAATGGACTAAAACAGACATTCAAAACATACAAATAACAACAAGAACTATTCTCACTAAACACAACTGTCTACATCCAAAATCTGCAATAGAAAGAATCACAATCAAAAGACAGGATGGAGGAAGGGGCCTTATCGACATATCTACCTTATGGACCACGCAAATATCTAAATTAAAATCATTTTTCCTCGAAAAAGCTAACAGTAGTGAAATCCATAAAGCAATAGTTAGTAATGATCTGAACCACACACCACTCAACCTAACCCAAGAGACCGAAATAGGTAACGCAGAAAATAACTCTCAAATCTGTAAAATAGAACAATGGAAAAAGAAAGCACTCCATGGTCGACACCCACACGATCTTGAACAACCACATATAGACAAAACAGCATCAAACAAATGGCTTACTCTTGGAACCCTGTTTCCTGAAACTGAAGGCTTCATCATAGCAATCCAAGACCAAATTATAAATACAAAAAACCATAGAAAGCATATTATCAGAGACCCTACAGTAACAGACGATAGATGTAGAAAATGTCACAATCAATCAGAAACTATTCAACATATTACTGGGGCATGCCCCAACCTTGCACAAACCGACTACACACATAGACACAACCAAATTGCAAACATCATACACCAAAGACTAGCTGTCAAACATAAACTCATTCCAGATACACATACGCCATACTACCAATATACACCTAAAGCAGTTTTAGAAAGCAATACCCACAAAATTTACTATGACCGTGCAATATTGACCGATAGGACCATACACTACAACCGCCCTGATATAACCGTACAAGACAAAATAAATAAAACTACTTACCTGATTGATATAGCTGTTCCAAACACTCACAACCTACAAAAAACTATTGCAGAAAAAGTACATAAGTACACAGACCTTAAGGATGAAGTTTTAAGGATCTGGAAACAACAAAAAGTATACATTGTCCCTATAGTATTGTCCACCACTGGTATTATCCCGAAACACATACACCACAGCCTGAAACTCCTTGATCTGAAACCCAATACATATATACTCCTACAAAAAGCTGCTATACTGAACACCTGCAGAATCGTCAGAAAGTTTCTGCAAATAGACGAGCAGACACACAATGCAATAGACTTACACACTTAATTCACTTTTATATAAAACCGTGACATTTACTTGACTTAGTCCGTAAATGCCACTTACATACTACCAGCGAAAGCTGAGAAAAAATAAGTCACCCAAATAATAATAAATAAATAATAAATAATAAATAATAATAATAATATATAATTTTAATATAATAATATATTTATTTATAATACCTTTCTTTGTTTATTTTTGATTTGACGTTTGTGAGATTGAAGTGGCATAGACTAAAGGAATAATCATTCACTCATCTCGGTCACGTCTGTTTGGATACGCTGCGCTTAGTGATGTTTGCATAGAGGATGTTTAATTGTACTGACATTCTCGTTACGCTATCTGAAACTGTTTCTTTTTTTTTTAATTATTTGTTACATTTTTGTTTTTAATTCCAAGTTTTTCTAGTGATGTAAGCTGGCGGGTGGTGCAGAGATACAATCGGTGTACCAGAACATCTATCCATAATTTAATTTATATTTATATATCTAACTTTATTTGTTTAACTTGTATATACTTATTTACAGTTCATTTGTATTCATGTCCTCAACTAGTGAATCTTTTGTTTCTGCCTGTGAATCTGAAAGGTCTTTAAGTGATGAAAGCTTCTGCTCCGTAACGGATACTCTTGGTGGTGTTCTACGTGACAAATTTAACAATAACAAAAACAAACAGCTATTTAATGTGTGCCACCTAAATGCCCAAAGTATTCCCAGCCACTTTAGTGACGTGTACGAGGCGTTTCATGATGTCGATATTCATGCCGTGCTGATCTCCGAGACTTGGCTCAAACCGCATCTTCTTTCCACGTCTTACTCCCTGCCTGGTTTTGTCCTCATCCGGAATGATCGGATAGGAAAGGGGGGAGGTGGGGTGGCTGTTTACTTGCGCAGCGATCTTTCCTATAGGATTATATCCTCTTCCTCTTCTGATTATGATGCTTCTGCTGAATACATATTCTTAGAGGTTTGTGTTGAAGGTGCCAAGGTCGCACTTGGTGTTGTTTATTGTCCCCCTTGTATTGACTATTTCACTGATTTAGAAACAGTTCTTGAATCTCTGGGTTCAGAGTACGTTCATCATATCATCATGGGTGATTTCAATACCAATCTCCTAGCCCATAACTCCAATCGTTCCTGTAAACTCCAACTCCTTCTTAAATCGGTTAGCTTTAATGTTCTACCATTACATGCAACTCACCACAATAATATCGGCGAGGACACTTGGCTTGACTTGATCATCACTTCCAACCCTTCCTTTGTTTCCTCTCATGGTCAACTTGACGCTCCAGGATTTTCACATCATGACCTCATCTTTCTCTCCTACATCCTCAAACCCCCAAAACCCAAACCTAGGATTCTGTACAGGCGTTGCTTTAGACAAATAGATTTCAATAAATTGAGCGATGATGCAGCACATATTAACTGGAGCCCCTTGATCGATTCCACCTCTGTCGATGAGAAGGTGCACGTATTCAACCAAATAGTAATAAACCTATACGATACTCACGCACCGGTTAAAAAAGTTAGGTTAAAACGACCGCCAGCTCCCTGGATGACCAGGGATATACTATTGGCGATGAGACGTCGAAACAAAGCTTTTAGTACTTACAAGCGGGACCGTGTCGAAGTCAACTGGCAACTGTATAAGTCTGCGAGAAATCGGTGTAACCAGATGATACGGAACGCTAAACGCCGACACATTTTCGATAATATCTCCTGCTCCTCTCCTGCCGATATCTGGAAGTTCCTTGGAACCCTTGGCATTGGCAGATCGCGACATGTAGACTTTCCACAATCCATAAGCCTCGATTCCTTAAACCAACATTTTACAACCTCTTTCACATTGGACAGTCTAACTGAATAAAATACCCGTAACTACATTAATGGTCTACCGCGTCCTAAGTTAAACTCGTTTCACTTCAGTCCAGTTGCAGAAGTAGAGATTAGGAAGATCATCATGTCCATCAAATCCCAAGCAGTGGGTTATGATGGCATTGGTCGAAGAATGATCATCACATTACTAGTCCACCTCCTTCCCGCTATCTCACATATTGTTAACTTCTCTCTCATGTCTTGCACATTTCCTTCTCTA
The DNA here is from genome assembly GCA_949125395.1 of Diaphora mendica. Lineage (NCBI taxonomy): Eukaryota > Metazoa > Arthropoda > Insecta > Lepidoptera > Erebidae > Diaphora > Diaphora mendica. The sequence continues at coordinate 2,711,264 of OX421331.1, read as the reverse complement.
TGGAGAAGAGCATATGTGCGTCCGTTGCCTAAAATCCTCAATCCGTCTCTTCCCACTCACTTTCGTCCAATCTCTATCCTTCCCTTCCTCTCCAAAGTGCTAGAAGCCTGTGTCCATAAACAGTTCTCCCAATTTATTTATAGTAACAACTTACTCAGTCCTTTTCAGTCAGGTTTTCGACCAGGCCATAGCACGGTTTCTGCACTTCTCAAAGTGACTGGCGATATTAAGGCGGGGATGGAGAATACCAAGGTTACTACCACTGTACTGGTTGATTTTTCCAATGCCTTCAATACCGTCAGTCATGAACTCCTCCTTGCTGTCCTATCCCATTTTTCAGTCTCTCAAGAAGCACTGGACTGGTTTTCCTCTTATCTTCGGGATCGCCAGCAGTCGGTTAGTATAGAGGATTCTTACTCTAACTGGTGTGGCCTTGCTGCTGGCGTCCCTCAAGGCGGTATTCTTTCACCTCTCCTATTTTCTATTTTCATTAACTTTATTACCCTAAAACTTCAGTGTTCCTATCATCTATACGCTGATGACTTGCAGATATATTATCAAACAGAGTTGAGCAATGTATCGTCCGCGGTTTCTATCGTAAATAGTGACCTGGCAGCTATTAAACACTGGTCCGACATGTTTGGTGTATCAGTTAATCCAAATAAATGTCAGGCTATAATCATTGGTAGCAATCGTAATATCAGCCAGCTCAACCTTGCTTCACTTCCACCACTTACGTACAATGGCATGGATATTCCATATTGTGAAAGTGTAAAAGACCTCGGATTGTACATTGACACAACTCTCAGCTGGCGAAAACAAGTTGCATCCGTGTGTCAGAAAGTTACAGGCTCGTTGCGGGCCCTCCACAGACTGAAGAACTTCCTTCCATCAAAAACTAAGGTAATACTTGTTCAGACCCTAATATTCCCTATTATCGACTATGGTGATATGTGTTACTTTGACCTGAATGCAGATCTGCTCAATAAGCTTGACCGTCTTCTCAACAATTGCATTCGATTCGTTTTCAATTTACGCAAATATGATCACATATCTCAGCATCGCTCCCACTTGAAGTGGTTTCCTATTCGCATACGCAGACAGATACGAGCATTGACTACCCTGTATTCTATTCTATTTTCTCCAAATTCTCCTTCCTACTTAACCACACAACTACAATACTTAGGTGCACACCACGCTAGGAACCTCAGGTCTTCTAACAACCTACTACTTCACTGTCCCCCTCACAGCTCTGAATTTGTACACTCCACTTTCCTAATACAGTCTGTCCTGCTTTGGAACGCGCTTCCTCTCGAGATCAGAATGGCAAAAACACGGCAAACTTTCAAATATATGTTGCGGAAACATTTTCTAAACACACTATCAGATCCACCTTAATTTTATACTCTCCCCTTCTAAATCTTATATTATGTATATTTATGTATGTATAATTGTAAAGATATGTATTTAAACACTTATTTATTTATATATTATTATTTAAACATTTATTTATTATATATTATTATCACTATTACTTATTGTATATGTATGTATATTTTCTTTTTTCTTAATTAAAGTTATTTCTGTGCATCTACCATGGCTAGCTCTGCATCGCCCTAAGGTCGACTGGCAGAAAATGCCTACGGCATTAAGTCCGCCTTTGCCACTTTTGTGCATAAAGATTTAAATAAATAAATAAATAGTGTTGTGCTGGCTGAAGGCTTCAGTTCATAATCTGGAGATTTTTGTAGCAAACCGTGTCTCCCAAATACAGGCATCAGAAGTCGCGTTGACATGGAGACATGTGCCAGGAGAATTTAACCTTCGGATTGTGCATCCAGGGGATGCCGGGCTCCTGAATTAGTTAACCATCAGTTATGGTGGGGCCCTCCTTGGCTGGCAAGGAAGGAATCGGATTGGCCCCTTAATAACGCGAAATTGCCTATGGACTGTGGTATAATGGCAGCCGTGTATGTGACCTAGGAGGTCCAGGAGACTGACGCTTCTTGATTGAGCGGTATAGCTCTCTTGATAAATTGATCAATACTACTGCTCCCCAAGGGAGGGCAGTTGGTTGAGTTGTTGGTGACTGATCGGCATGTTAAAAACGCTCATGCAGGTTGTAACGCCTTGTTGGCTACACTCCAGAGGGAGTTTTGGATTTTGTCTGGGCGTCGTACCGTACGGAACATCGTGTTTCGGTGCATGCCTTGTTATAGGAGCAAGGCTGCCACGATGCAGCCTCACATGGGGGATCTGCCCCCTGATCGGGTGAATGAGGCTAGGCCATGGGCGGGTGTTGGTACAGACTTTGCGGGCCCATTCTTAGTAAAAAGCTCGCGGCTGCGGAGCGCGAAACAGTACAAGGCGTACCTTTGTGTGTTCGTCTGTTTATCCACCAAGGCGGTGCATCTCGAGCTCGTTGCTGACCTCACGATGGAAGCCTTTATAGCGTGCTTGGACAGATTCGTTTCCCGAAGGGGACTGCCAGCACTGATTCGTTCCGATAACGGAACCAACTTCGTAGGTGCAGAGCGATACTTACGAGATGTAGTTAAGTTTTTAAATGAAAACAAAGTGGATATTGGAACAGCCCTCTCCCGTCGGGGTATACAATGGACCTTCAGTCCACCAGGTTGCCCCCACTGGGGCGGGATTTAGGGCGTATTGTAGGTCAGACCGCGCTGACATTTGAGGAACTCGCGGCGTTGTTTTGTAAGATCGAAGCCGTTCTCAACTCGCGACCGTTGTGTCCGCTCAGCTCGGATCCAAATGACCTGGAGGCGTTGACTCCAGGCCAGTTCTTAATTAGTCAGCCACTTAACACCCGTACGAAGGTGTGAAATTGTTTCGGTTGTCTCTGTATCAGATGTTGCAGCAGTTTTCACAGATTTTTTGGAAACGATGGTCTCTAGAGTATCTGCACATTCTGCAACAGCGCCTTAAGTGGACTGACAAAACTAGCCCCCCTAGTGTTGGTGACCTCGTGCTGGTTAAGGATGCTAACCTACCGCCACCGCCGGGGGCGCATTGTTAACTTGTTCCCTGGTAAGGATGGGACCCCCCGGTCCGCAGAGGTTCTAGTTGACTCAGTTATCAAACGAGCGGTAGCAACGTTATCTCGCCTGCCTGTAGATTAGGGAACAGGTACGGACCTGTTCGGGCGGGTGACTGTTAGAAATTTAACGTCATTGTAATGGCAACATTTTTGATTGTCAATTTTCTTGTTTGACGTTTTGACGTTGACAGTAGTACTTTGAGACGCTTGGACTGGTCGAGCAAGGCTTCGAAAAAGAATGCCGGTTTTAAGTGGAATTTAATTGTAATTTAGCTAATTGTCGATATGACTCGGTCCCTTTAGTGGTTTACCGTTATGAGTGGTCTGGTTTGGACTCGCGGGTGTTAGTAGTCACGTTCAAATAGGTGCGATCCGCGATAGCTAAATACGAGTGTATTGTAATTCGAATACCTTGGAGGTTGGACAGCACTTTGAAGCATGTATGTGTGAACGCGGCAAGACAAACGGCAGTGGGGTACCCCATCAACGGCCGACGAGATCAAGGACATCACGCAACTCCAGTAAGTGCTTGATGCATTAGTTTAGAATAAGAACACGGTGAATCGCCGTGGTTCATTGCTCTTTCCAGTGACATAGTTAGCGATTGAATGCTTATAACATGGGCCTATAGGTATTGCAAACGTCACAAGGTGATCGCTGCATTGGCGAGAGGATTGAACATAATTACTTGTTCTGATAAATAAATTTTCAAAAAAATTACCTAAAGAATAAGGTAGATAACTGTATCGTAAATAAATACCGATGTCTCCTTTATTAAAAGGAATTTTATAAAATATTTTGAAAACTACAATTATTACAGCTTTTCATTCCTTTTACAAATTTTAATCAAATAAACAGTGAAATATATTGCTAAATTTAGCAGTCTAAAACAGTGCCGTCACAAGTTTAGTATTTAGTATATTTTTCATACAAAGTTATCGTTTTGACAGATGATAAAAAGTAACTAATTTGACTAAGGTGTCGTCTACCATATTGTCTCAGCGTCTAAATACAATTGAGTATATATATTATATACCATTGAAAAATAAAACAAGGAAAGGTTACATAGATGAGCCTTACCACCTGGAGAACGCTATTAGGCAAAGGTATTGTGAGGCGCCTTGCGGCACGATGGACCGGCGATTTAAAGAAGGTGGCTGGCAGCGGATGGATGCGCACTGCCCAAGACCGGGATGGTTAACGCTCCTTGGGAGAGACCTTCATTCAGCAGTGGACTACGAATTACAACTTATGTTTTCTTGAAGCGAACTTTGGGAGTAACAACAGTAAGTATAGCTGAGAATATTAAATGCAACGTAAGAATATTTTTTTAAGTGACTACTCTGATTGATCAACAAAATTCTTTGTATCTATTCGCTAAATAGTCATACGCTGAAATGGTAACTTGAAATCCCTCGATTATGATGCAACATGCTTCGGCATGAATGGGCCGACTCGACCGGAGAGATACCACGGCCTCACAGAAAACCGGTGTGAAATAGTGCTTGCGCTGTGTTTCACCGAGTGAGTGAGGATACCGGAGGCCCATACCCCAACCCCCAAAGGCCGGCAACGCACTTGTGACGCCTCTGATGTTGCGGGTGTCCATGGGCGGCGGTAATCGCTTACCATCAGGCGATACGTCTGCTCGTTTGCCGGTCTATTCCATAAAAAAAAAACAGAAAAACTTTTGGATGCATAACATTTCACATACGAACACATACATACACATTTATAAATTGTTTTTAACCCCCGACGCAAACACACTATGGCGAACTATTGAGATGCTTTTGCATCATTGGGCCTCCAGTCTCGCACCACTAACAAAAACAAATAATACATTTCAAATCAATTCTTGGTCATAGTGATCTTGATCGTAGACTGTTTTGTAAAAGAACTGCATGTACTGAAATTTTCTCCTAGTGGAGCCTAAAATATTGTTCAAACCAATCAACAGATTTCTTTTCTAAAAATAAACTCTCTATTCCTTAATCATATATAGATTAACAGTGTGATGTTAACAAAACCTTGAGGATTCAGTATTTCAGCAATTTAACTGCCGAATTGCACTAAAATTTATTTTTTACTGACCAAATATGGTTACCAAAATTCCCTCCACGTAATTCTAGGGGTATAAGCACCATCAGTGAGATAGTCGGACTACTCGTTTGTACTACAAAACTAAAATATTCCAAGTGCTCGTCACGGAAAACAACTAGTATTTAAATCCGGTGACAGAGAGCTAATGACGTCTGACCACTTTGACCCGAAATTTTATTACGACTATCATTAAAATGTTTTGTATAGGAATAAACAAGTCTACGATTAAAATAATGATATGTCATCCAGTGTCATTAATTGCTTTATTATCTCGGCCTTATCATTACTTGAATCACAAAGCTTGAGTGGTGAAAAAGCCCCTTGCGAAGGTCACAATATTCGCTCGTCGATATTACCTATCGTGAAAATGAAATTCATAGAAGGGAAACTTTGAGAGAAGTTGTGAACCTTCTTACTGTAAAGAGGCTTTAATGCCGACACACTATGATACTTGTCGGTGTGGTAAAAGTAGTTGTTGAAAACAAGTGGTTACAATATTTTATAAACAAACATGTAAGCAAATAAATCAAAGGCAGATTAGAATAAATATAGTTCTTCCCTATATAATGTTTCCTTTGGGTTACATTCACGCATCTTTAAATTTTATTTAAAAAAAATTATGAAATCTACTAAATATTACTATAAATAAGATAGTTTATTAGGATCTATAGACGATAGTTAATCTTTCACGCAGAATCCACTAAACGTATTCAGATGAAACTTTAAAGCGTATATAATCCGATAACTGAAATATACGCCAGCGCCATGGGCAAATGACAACTCTTTATCTATTTATCACCTTTATATGAGCAATCTATACTTTAATATTACAAAGCTGTAGAGTTTGTTTGTGTGAACGCGGTAATCTCAGGAACTACTGGCCCGATTTGAAAAATTATAGGTTACAAAAACGGAGGAAAATTTCTACGCTACGGGCAATAGGAGACGTAAACGAGGTTTCGTGGGTCAGCTAGATTTTTTTTTTTTTATGGATGACCTGCCAAAATGACTCTACTCTGCCTGATGGAAAGCATAAGCAGAATCCACGAGTGGTGGCCACCATACTCATTTTTTTTTTTTTTTTTTTTTTTTTTATGTATGGCCCGCCAAAATGACTCTACTCTGCCTGATGGAAAGCATAAGCAGAATCCAAGAGTGACGGTCACCATACTTACTGCGAATGTAGACAATGCAGTATGGCGACAGTCTAGTCAACAATTTCCATACTTGTTGACTAGACTAATTGGGCCTCCGGTCTCGCACTCACTGACGAAACACGACAGCACAAACGCTGTCATTTTACGTTGATTTTCTGTGCGAGGGTAGTACCGCCCCGGTCGAGCCGGCCCGTTCGTGCTGAAATCAGCGTGGCTCTACTACCTAGTAGTTCTTGTATATCTATATATAAAATCAGAATCTCGGAAACAGCTCCAACGATTTTCATGAAATTTAGTGTGCATGGGGTGTCGGGGGCAATAAATCGATCTAGCTAGGATTTTTAGGAAATTTACCGAAACGAAAAACTGAGCAAAGCTCAGTCATCTAGATATTAATTTTCTAACTTGTTTTGATTGGGTGTGAATCTGCTCACCCAAAGTAACCAACAAAATCAACTAGAAAGTACGTATTTTTTAAACATAGAAAATATAGCTAAAGTACTAAACTAAATATATTTTCGTAGTTATAATAGCGAGTCGAAAGCGTGTCCACCGCAGCAGAGCTTGTAACATTTTTATCTAAAAGTTTTACGCTGACAACAACTGAATGAATGTTGTCTAAATTGTTTGTTAAATGCACACACTGCTAACAAACACGTATTTGTATAAATAAACAAGTGATTTGAATTTAAATTGTTAAAAATAGTGAATGTAATTTAGAACATGTAATTGTAATTTTACTGTCAAATTACAGGTTGTAATCCATTCCCCATCATTTAGACGTTTGGCAGTCCACAACTGTGCGCTTTTTTAGAAACTTTCTGCCTAGCACAACAAAACTGTTTAATGAACTGTCGCCTGCGGTATTCCCGGACCAATACGACCTTCAAACCTTCAAGAAAAGACCGTAGGTACTTCTTCTTAAAAGGCCGGCAACACACTTGTGACTCCTCTGGTGCTGCGGGTGTCCATGGGCGGCGGTAATCGCTTACCATCAGGTGATCCGTGTGCTCGTTTGCCCCTATCCCATAAAAAAAGATTCGAGTCCAATTTCTAATGCGCCACTACTGCACTACATACATAATCATACTGAGGCTCAGCCTCAGTATGATTATGACCACTGAGTCCACATAACAAATTTTAACAAAATAAAAACCGACTTCAATCTGGACCAAATTTAAATGGGACCATTCGGGAAGCACCAGCTTTCAAATAAAAAAAGAATCATCAAAATCGGTTCACCCAGTCCAAAGTTATGAGGTAACAAACAAAAAAAACAAAAAAAAAAACAGTCGAATTGAGAACCTCCTCCTTTTTGAAGTCGGTTGAAAATTATTTCCTAAAACCATGTGTCACTACTGTTACTATTATTTATTGACAGCGGTAAAGTATAACTTTAGCCATGTTGTACCACAAAACTCATATAGTAAAACGGTATCAAATCAACAGTCCAGATACACGTTCTAAGATCTAGTTGCATGTACACAGCAGTAATTACAGTGAACGTTTACCTAGCAAATTAATTTGAACAGTGTAAATAGTCGAATGTCCTGTTTATACTGCCTGGAGATTGCAACGGCATCGACGAGATATTTGGTAAATAAAGACACATGCTTTTTTATCGTTGTGTGGGTTCTGGTTTCTTCGTAGTGGATATGTGTAGTTAATTGAATTTTTACTTGAATACGGCGAAGTCAAAGAGAAGGGCCGTGTATGTAATACTGCATGTTCTACCGTAGCGCCTGAACCACAGAACCCCTTTTAATGATTGAGGTATCAATTCATTTGTAATTATGACCCGCGTAATAGGCTATTTAAAAAAACAACTCTCGCATAGGAATATACATCCTATGTCGCGGGGGACTTTACAAACGTACACGAAAGGGACACAAAGAACACTCCGACTCAGAACAACAATTTGTGGCTCACACACCCTCCACACTTAACTCAGTAGAAGGCTCCGAGGTGACCGTTTAAAATAATTAAAAAAAAAGTTTTTATTACTTCTAACAAAAAAAATACTTTAAGCCCTTTCATTTGATACCCATGTTGGGTGGGTTGTCCAGAAATATGTACGCCGCCATTTTGTTACGGTAGCAATTTTGGATTAATAATAATAATTCAAATTTCAGCTCAATCGTAAATCGGGAAGTGGATCAAACTTGCAAGATTTGATTACAGACAAACATCGGGACAAGTGAAACTAAATAAAAGCTTGTAATAATTTAAATTAAATTAAAAAGCTTTTTAAAAACAAGCTTTTACTGAAATGCCTCGAGACGAATCAAACGAGTCCAAACTCGTCGTACATGATGTTGCGACGTTTCTTTACAGAGTTCCTATGGCCACGCTATCTATGTATACAACATATGATTGTAAAATTTCAGCAAAATCGGTTGAAAATATCTGTTTCAAAATTGAGTTGCAAGATTCCACCCGAACATACAAGTATACATACATACATTGCAAGTTAATAAAAAGCTTTTAAAAATGTAGTAGCTTCCGCTGTCTGCTCGCTTAGATATTTTACACTACTCAACGCAACTCAACTCATTTTAATGCAGTTTTCAGCAATCTATAGAGTGATTCAAGAGGAAAGTTTATATGTGTAATACATGTAAATTACAGTAGAAGTAATCCAATAATGTCAAAGTCTTCTGTACGAAGTTGGACCGAGTCGCTAGTTTGCAATAAATCAAAAATAAAATTAAAAACGAATCTTAATCGACTTTCTAATAAAATAACCACAATATTATAACGCCTTTTGGGATAAAATTGGGACCTTTTGATAATATAAAATTAACATTACTCATGTTTCAAATCTTTGGCAATATTGAGGACATAAATTATATTTACAGTTTTCGCTGTTTAATATCTATAGTATAGTATAGTAGTACTGAACCTTTATTGTATGGTACCATCGAGTCTCAAACTAAACAGAGCTTGTAATAGGGGTACTAGACAACTGATATGTATCTAACATATTATATTTTTTGGAACGAAGTTCCTTATGGGGCGTTGCGGAGGGGTACCCTAGCCGGCAAAAAACGTCCATAACGTAAGATTGACGCCTCGGTGTCATAATGGTAGCGTATGAGCATGATGTGAGGTCTCGGGTTCGAATCCCGTGTAGGATTTTTATTTTTTTTGATCTGCAAATATTTGTTTTATGGAAGTTTGGATGTTTTCTATGTATAATATGTATATATTTACAAAAAAAAATCCGAAATATTAATTTATTTATTTCATGAACGAAAAATTTATATAATCTGTAAGTTGCATGTAACAAGTACGGAGTAACTCTAGACAGAACTTGTTTCAGTAGAGATTACTAGGTGGCAGCACAAGTTTAGTTACCTACATTTTTTATTTATTGTCGTTAAAAAATCATAATAAAAAATGTATACCCGAATAGTTATTTTCTCTATACCTTGAATGGAACTTGAAATAAATATTTTTATGATAAGGAACTATGTTCCTATCTGGTGTCCCACGACACCACACGACTTTTTTTTGTAAATACATACATAATATACATCGAAAATATCCAAACTCCGAAACAAATATTTGTAGATCATACAAACATTTGGACCGACTTGGGAATCGAACACGAGTCCCCAGCACAGCTGTCGCATACCACTGCGCTATCGAGACAGTCTAATGTTTGTACGTTCCATCATAGCGCTTAATCTCCTTCTAGTAGAGAATACGATTAGGAACGACCTTCACCCGTCTGTTTATGAGACGAAAACTATTTTATATCAAATTGAATATATGAAAAAATATACCGCGGGTAGGTTCGTTAAAATTCCTTTTTTGAAGTCGGTTTAAAAGAGCAGCACTGGTAAAAGGATCACACAACAAATAAAAAAAAAGTTCTTTTAAATGACGCATGTATTTCAGATATTGCTTGACAGACTACGTTATTCCGAAAGATAATTGATTTTTCAATAACATATAGCTTACCATCTTTATGATACTAAATAACTCTCAAGTCGAGGCTTCTACGCATTTTTAAAAGATTTACCTCATCTAGCCAACCTTTCAACGACGCTTCTTGAGTCTACCTAAATCCAGAAACCCGAGCCCACCATAAATCCAATACCAACCACCTACGAATGTTCCAAAAAGGTTTTAAACATCACACTCAAATTAATTAATAAGGTCCATCCAAACAAATATGGCTGCCTGACATTTGAACAAACATTGAATCTATGGCCGAATGATCAATTACCTGTGCTTACAACGAGTGACGGTCAATTAGCTATGAATTCGGTGCCGTGGTCAGTGCATACTGTAGTCATTATTTTATACATGTACGAATACCTTTTAACTGTTAATTAATTGTCGTTATTGGTAATGTGCGAATAATTAAAGAGGAAATTAGTTTGAAAAATAAAAATTTAAAGCAATATTACGTCTGGATCTATAGGTATATTTATCTACTAGCATTTCCGCTATGTCCTTCCTCAAGACGCAATGTTAAACCAAAATTTATTGAAATCGGTGCAGCGGCTTAACCGTGTAAGCATAACAGACAGACAGAGTTACTTTCGAATTTATAATATTAATAACTTTCACCCGCGGCTCCACCCGGGTGTACGTAGGTTATCGCGATGAATAGTAACCTGTCATTCTCCAAGGTCAAAGTACGCCTTCCGGCGCTGTATCGAAATTCTTTTTGTTAATGGGATATGGGGCAAACAATCAGACGTATCGCCTGATGGTAAGCGATTACCGCCGCCCATGGACACCTGCAACACCAGAAGCGTCAAGTGCGTTGCCAGCCTTTGGGGGATGAGGGGGAGATGGGGAGGCTTTGGGGTTTGGGAGAGGGGTTGGTGTATGGGCCTCCCGTATCTTCACTCACTCGGTGAAACACAGTGCAAGCGTTGTTTCACACCGGTTTTTTGTGAGGCCGTGGTATCACTCCAGTCGAGCCGGCCCATCCATGCCGAAGCGTGACTTTCCCGCGGTATTATTATATTATTCATCCGAATCAAGGCATTTACTTATAACAGGTAGTGTATAGGTGAACATTATAGTGCTTTTATATAAAAATCTTTTAGCTTGGTTCCGGTTGCACCAGTGGTCAATCTTAGTTTACGTTTGTAGATTTTTTTATGGGACTAATCCCGCCCACTCGCCCACCACTGTAACTCCTGTACACCAGGATCAACAGCGGTGACCCACGAACACACCGAGTTATGACACTCTGGAAGTCCCAGGAAAAATTAAACTGTCTTGGAACCCGCAACGAAATAAATCAGAAGAAGACTGGAGGAGTTGGAAATTTAATAAGTCCACTTCCCTCCTTGGCAAAGCGGGAGACAAAACGAAGTCAAAATAGGCAGACGCCTTTTTCGAACCGGGAAGCACCACGGATAAAATACTATGGGTCCTAAGTGAGCTATATTTGATTTCTATAGTATGTATGGCAGAATCGCTTAAACGCACGGAAATTCACCGCAGTTGACACAAGATCCCCATAATATACTACCCCAGACGTAATTTGTAAGCTATTTAGAATCATGTTACGTTAATTGTACCAAAGACTACATTCCCAGAGGATATGAAGAGCCGACTGTTCACAGCTAGAATCAAGTGTTGAGCCTTGACACAATGGTGAATCCACTAATTTAAATGAGTATAGTTTGCTCTTAAAGTTACCGTGGCCTGTAAGAAATTGAGCGACACAGTGATCCACCTCGAGCCATGTCCTTAACAACCGTTCGCAAACAGATGGAAAGAACTGGTAGAGGTGGCGCCCCTTAGATGATTCGTCCCATCGTGGCTGACATTCATCCAAGAAGTCGTTATAGACATTGGATTGCTGTTGAAACAATCTTATAATTTTACCGCGGTCTCGTATACCCAAAAAATCGTTCCATGTTTTGTAGTGTGGAATAATACATGGCTGCACGTCTTTGCACCTCGAGATCGACCGGAAGAACACCTGCCAACACCGGTAAAGCCTCAGTGCTAACCGTCCTATATGCCTTGCACAAGAAAATCAATGCAGGTCGTTGGCCTTGTAACAGTTTGCGACGGACATCACCTACAGTCGCCCTATCTGCCCATACAGGAGCACCATAGCAAATAGAACCCAAATAAGTAGCTCCATATATGATCTTTAGTGTATGAAATGACAGACCCCATGTCGCAGTTGATATCGTCGTCAGTGCAAAGAAACTCTTTTTCGCCTTTTCATTAACTGTTCTAATATATTCAATAAATGAAAAATTTCTTTCTACAACCAATCATAAATAACAAACCGAGGTTTTATTTTTAATAGTAACATTTTCAAATTTAATACACGGCGGTGATTTGAGGTTACCTTTCAGAAGTAACTGGAAGGTTTTGTTTGGTGCAAAAGTCAACCGATTACGTCCACCCCACCGAGATATTAAGTCCAAACATTCACTGGCCAGCCTCTCAAGCCCCGCTCTAGTAGCCGACTCTATCAATAACAAACCGTCGTCCGGGGTACAGGGTACATCAGGACGGCACAAGCATTGCCAGAAAATCGTCGAAGCCTATGTTCCACAAGTATATACCTAGCACTGACCCTTGAGGACACCCCATCGTAAGCGCCTTCGACACAGAATGATGCCCAAGTCTCAATTTAGTAGTACCTTGTAAGAAGTACGAGGAGATAAGGGAATAAATGTTTTTAAAGCAACCTCTTAATTTTAATTTTAGCAATAGCATGGGCCACCACGCATTGTCAAAGGCGCCAGATATATCTAAGAAGATGCCTAAAACGTATTGAAAACTTGACTCGGTGACAGTTTTCCTTACAGATATAACCGCATCAGTCGTCGATTTTCCCAACGTAAACCCGAATTGTCTATCATGAAATTTAACTCCACCCGGTAGAAGTCGTGGTACTACAAGACGCTCTAAAAGCTTTCCTAGCGATGGTAACAATGTTATGGGTCGATAGGATTTGGGATCGTCCGGCGGCTTGTCGCCGCTTTTTGGTATTATACGAATATTACCGCACCGCCAAACACAAGGAAATACTCCTTCCGCAATGCAACGTTTAAAAACTGTTAAAACCGTATCACCCGAAAGTTTACAAGCTTCTTTTATCATTTTGTTTGATATTTTATCGTCGCCCGAAGCCTTATTTACTTAGTGGCAATGACCTAACAATACTGAGGAATTCGTCTGAAGATGGCAAGTCAGACATTGGAGACAATGGTGGTTCAATAGCCCACTGCCTTACGTATCACGTTTGTAGATTGTCAATTTTGCCAGGGGGCTGGTCTGCTGTTACTATGGTAACAGCAGACCAGCCCCTTGGCAAAATTCTTACCTATTTCTCCTTCAAAAGACTTTCAACTTTTTCATTAAACCCCCAAAATGCGGGGTTGACGACCTTGTTCTGTGTTGACGACTTTAAGTTAACAAAGCAGGGGGGGGGGGTCAAAATGTAGATTTTCCTACTACACCTCAGCCTACCGCTTCGTATATAGACTAACCATACAAGAAAGGCTTTAAAATAATTCTAGTCGAATAACGTAGGTATATATATAGGTACAAATAGTTGATTTTTTATTTCAATTTTATTATGTAATTCACAATCAGAAGTAATTTATTTTTAAATACAAATGAGAAGGAAAGAAAATAATTCTTACACAATTCTTTAGCCTCCACAAGTGAACGGCCCAGCCACCTATGGTCGTCATCGCCAGAAGGACAAACCGCCTGGCCTCTTACCCTAGGGGCTCAAGCATACACGGAATGCTGGCCAAAATGTGGACTCTGCGGACAACGTTGTTGAAGGCATGGTGGCGCGGAAATCTTCCCGAGCATCGACGACAATTCAGAGCATGGTGGACGTCGATCTCCGCCATAGAGCCGCAGGTACACACATGACATTCTCAAATTTTGTAGCCAAGTCGAAAAGCAACGCCCATCAATGCAATGAATGGTCATCCAGCAAATACCCCAAGTAAAGTGTACCGCAAATACCAGACTTAGAACGCGACAAAGCCCAGAGCCTAGCCGTATCTGCTACCGAAGAACCCTCCAGTAAGGCACTTTGGATCCGCTTCACTCCCACATCATCACACACCCGCTGCATGAGCGTTGCCTTGGGTAACACCCCACTCGCATTGAGGGCCAACCAAGCTTAAGTGGTACCCGCCAAAAACGGTATGCTCACCATAACATCAGGGCCGGATCTACCGTATGGCTTTTTGGGCTTAAGCCCAGGGCCCCGTGGATTCCAGGGGCCCCCAGCTAAGTCAAGTTAAAGTAAAAAATAGACGATAATGCGGACGTAAAAATTGTCTATGGGTGAGTCTATAATACGGGGGATGTCCCGCCGCTTATCACCTAGGGTAATTTTGTTCTTTTTTGCGGTTCTGTTTTCAGTCCAAGATCTATCTCATAATGATCAGTTAACTATCGTACTTCGATACTGTTTTCGGGGAAAAGTGTACGAAAGATGTAAGAAAGGTGTGCTTTATAATGTACTAGCCGACCCACGCAACCTCGTTTACGTCTCCTATTGCCCGCAGCGTGATAATTTTCCACCGTTTTTAAAACATTTTTCATTGGTGTTCCACTCCTATTGGTCGTAGCGTGATGATAAATAGCCTATAGCCTTCCTCGATAAATGTACTATCCACACTGAAATAAAATTCAAATCGGACCAACGGTTCCTAAGATTAGCGCGTTCAAACAAACAAACTTTTCAGGTTTATAATATTACTAGCGACCCGCCCCGGCTTCACACGGGTGGATTTCAGATGCCCCCGCCGACGACACTATTCGTGCATTTTAAATCTGTAATATCTTCGAATATATTCATTTAAATTAGATACTGTTAAGGGCCATTTTGATCTATATTAAATGCACAATGTATTTAATTTACTTAATTGTATAAGGATTAATTCTGTATTGTTTAAAATCGCTTCGTAAATAAGCTATTATTTCTCGTAAAAAGAAAGGAATAAAAAATGGTTATTGTGGGTTATCCCTAAGATATAGACATATATCGTCGCGGACTTTTTTAACCGACTTCCAAAAGGAGGTTCTCAATTTCATCAGTTTTTTATGTATGTATATTGATTACTCCGTCAATTCTGGACCGATTTTGAAAATTCTTTTTGTATTCGAAGGGGTAAGGTGCTCCCCATGTGGTCCCACCATATCAGGATCTGATGATGGGATCTCAAGGAAATCGAAGGCAATCCTAAAATTTACGTGAGTGCCTGCAATGAAGTTAAGAGCAATTGTCTGCATGCCTTCATATTCTGTAGACATCATTTAATTTCATAATATATAACGGGTCCTAACGTTATTGTCAGTTTACCTCAAATCACTTCAATTAAAGTAACCTTAAAGAACTGTCCATTTGAGATTTTATTACAAAAAATTACCTGAAGTCCTTTCGATTCAAAACGTTATATATGTTACCTTTAGTCGTATTCTTTCAAGTTATTCAAGTGAAATGATGATGAGAGACTTGAGAAATACTAAAAAGCGAAAAATAAAAATAAACTTCGTTTAAAAAAACCGACTTCAAAACTAAAAAGTATAAAATAACTTAGTTTGTATGTGCTACCTATTCATAGATTTGAAGTCGGTGCCAAGCCAAAATGTAATAGTAGGTACCGCACTCGCCGCGCGTGACCTTGAGCGGTATAGCTGCTCATCGCGTAGAACAAAACAACCGAAGCGTCGGTGACGTCGTTAACGTTCGTCTCGAAATATAGCGAGTGTGGTACCTACTATTACATAGGGCAGTAATTTTTAAGGTGTACAATACTGTAGTACATTATTTTGATCTATCTCGTAGGGTGCAACCAGCGTTTGCAATGTAAGCGCAAAAAAATGTGTTTATTTGCTACATCACATTAGAAACTTCGAAAATTAACAGTGTTCCCATACTACATTATGCGTTTATTATACATAAAAACCTTCCTCTCGAATCACTCTATCTATTAAAGAAACCCGCATCAAAATCCGTTGCGTAGTTTTAAAGATTTAAGCATACAGGGATATAGGGACAGAGAAAGCGACTTTGTTTTATACTATGTAGTGCAGCATAGATTAAAATTGGTAGTCATATTAGCTTACATATATTTAATGTTTTACAAGATTTTTTGAAAAAAATGGATTTACACTGGATAACTGTTGTAGGGGACAGTTAAACGGTCGTGCGGTCCATGGCCCTTAATGGGGCTCCAGTATGGGTGGAGGCCCTGAGTCAGCACTATCGCGCTATTGTGACGACCGAAACGAGTGCTGGCCATCAGAATCATAAAGGGGTACCCGCACGATCTCTTTTGAGAAGGCAAGGCTCCTGGCTAGAACTCCACAATGGGACCTGGACTGGAGGCAAGAGACCTTGCGGCTCTTTATCAGTGTCTCAAAGAGGCGCGGAAGTTGGGAAGGTCTCCTGAGATTCGAGAAATTGAAGATCAGAAATCCCAACTCCGCCAGGTCATCGTGGAGGAATGAAAGAACGACGTGGGCAACCGAGCGCTGGGCACGCTGTTTTGCGGTAGTAAGACCTCTTATGCAGGATTGGCTTGAGAGGCATCACGAGAGCCTCTCAAACCGGCTGACGCAGGTGATCACTGGAAAAGGATGCTTCGGCGATCACCTATGTCTGATCCGTAAGGAGCCAACGCCTAAGTGCCACCACTGCGATGGCCAGACCGTGGACACGGCGGTCCACACGCTGGCACAAGCCGAGGCGTGATCTCGTGGCACACATTGGAGTGGGGGTTCTCTCACTCAGTAACATGATTGCGGCCATGTTACGGAGTGAGAGTGCGTGGAAATCCGCAGTCTCTTTCTGCGATCAAGTTATGCTCGTGCAGGAGAGGGCGGGGTGGGACCGGGACAGGTTTAGAACTCTCCTGGTCCGCCAGGTCCGGGAATGGGCTCGGTACCGCAAACGACTCAGGTGCCGGTGGTCGCAGAACGATCTCCGTCCTCCAAAAGCGCAAGCCTGGGGCTGGCAGATGAGACCACCTGTCACCCTAGCAGAAGCAGGCCGGGGTGGAGGCGCAAGCGTTTTTTTGTAGCAAGAGAACATCGGGGTTCGTACACAGGAGGGGGCCATCTACAAAACCTAGGTGGCCCGTGGTACGTCGAGGTTCCAGCGATTTCCTTTCGAGGGTGCACCTGGTTCCCCGGCTCCTGGTACCCGATGTGGAGTGTGGTTTTAGTCGGTTCGAGTCCGACATGCCACCAGTCGTGTACAATGGTGTAGAAGCAATACTAGAACAAAAAATAAATCTGCGGATTACGTGCCATGTGCTGCGCATTCTTTTAACCAAGTTAGTGAAGAATCTGTGAAGGTGTGAACCGAAATCGTAAACTTTTTTGAGAAGTGCAAAAATATATGTTTTCCTTCTGCTTCAACCCATATAGATAGGAATTGTTAAATTGTGAAAAAAAAAACTGATATTTAAGTTAAAAAGTTTAAGTCAGACTAGATGGTATCGCTGTTAAGCTTTAAAAAATAACTATGATGACATTATGAACATTTTGATAAGTTTCAGCGAAAATGAAGAGGAAAAAAGCTGATTATCGAAAAGAGGCAAGAAATTTTTTTAATAAACTGGCAATTTTGTTTATTTTTATTGGAAATAAATTATTGAAAGATTAAATTCAGTTAATAAAAAATACAGAGTCCTGGTTATGTAGGATATAAGTTAATTGTGTCATGAAAAGAGATCAGAAGCTAAAGGATTACAAAGGAAAAGCCAACAACTAAGTATAAACTACAGACACATTACTATAACTAAGAGACACATTACATTAAAGTATTTTGATAATTATATAGAGGCAGTCGCAGTAAACGGCGCAGAAAAGTTTAAAATAGACATGCAAAACGTTGCACTGAATAAACCTTATACGGATTTAAATCAAGTCAAGTTTATGAGACATGTAGTTTTTTTTTATGGTTTTGCAAGAAAATATCGTGCAACACATTGATTTAGAAAGCACACGTAAGGTTATCTACTATTATCCCGATAATGTGTATGAATATTTAGTCAATTAATGCATCTAATTAATAACTTATTTGCTTCAGTCGATAGAGTCCTATTCATCTTGCGTAAACATTTTTGCGATTATTTATGAAAAGAAGCTTGTTGACGTATTCCCGAATTGCTATACAATCTTAAAATATATTTAACCATACTAATCACAAGTTGTGAAGCCGAGCGATGGCATTTATAGGCTTTTATCCGTTTTTTCCATAAATCTTGATTTAAGTAAGAATTTAGAATGTGAGAAGCAATTCAAATTAAATTTGCCATAGGAAAATGCAGAAAGTTTGCTTTATCATTTGTCAATTTAATTACGATTGTACTTATTAAACACTAAGCCATAAGGCATAATATATTAAAATACAAATTAAATATTTCATCGTTTAATTTTAATTCTACATATTTGAGTAATTGTTTGATTGATGATTGCCAGATCTAGTGGTTTAAGCGGTCGCCACGCCGCTTTTTACTGCGCAAAGTGTTGTGGCTTCAAATCCCACATGGGACCACACTTTGTGTGATCCACAAATTGTTGTTATAAGTCTGAGTGTTTTTTGTGTTCGTTACATGTATGTTTATAGAGTCCCCCTCGACACAGGATGTATATTCCTAATGCGGTAGTTGTCTTTAAAAAAAAAAAGAATTTGGGGGGCCCCTAAGTAGTATTACCCCAGGGCCCCCTAAACTCACGGTCCGGCCCTGCATAACATCATGGGATCCTATTATGACAGTGACAAAGTTCACGACACGTCATATTAATCAAATTTAATTTAAGAAAAAAAAAGTATATTTTGGCATCGAATTTTGGGTTTCTTTATCCTTGACGGAGATGTGTTGAATAAAGGGTTGCTTTGAGCCGACAATTACAGTAATAAAAATATACTATACCATATTTTGATAGTTTAAATTAAATAATTAGAGTTTTATAAAATATTGTGTTAGTTAGCATAACAGCATTAAAATTCCAATTTTGGAATGTTATTTATTAACCTACCCGATATGCACACCAAATTTCATAAAAATCGGGCCAGCCGTTTCAGAGGAGTATGGTAACTAAAACTGTGACACGAGAATTTTATATTTATGAAGAGTAACTTAATTTGACAAAATAATTTAAAATAAGAAAACCAATTCAGTTTACCTATATTTTGAGTTGTTTTGAATTGGCTATTATTTGAAAAACAAGTGACATACGGTACAGTAGATGCCATCTGTAATATAACTTATTTAAAGAAGTTAAATATTTGTGTTCAGCACAACAACAGAACAGAACCTGAGACTGCTAAGAATTTTTATTAGTTAGTAATAGATGTCGCTTTCGAACGTGGAGTTTACCATTTCTTTATTATTTATCAACATTTATTTGAAATAGAATTTAGTTACCTAATTAAAATATTGTAAATACTGGATTTTTTTGAATAAATATGTTGTCAATATAATACTTTAAATTAGCGCCATCTTTTGAAAGATTTTTGACACTGAAAATAAAAGAATCGGTTAACAAAAGGGACACAGACTTAGAGCATGTTATACCGCGTTTACACGCGTGGCACGCCTCGACAACCCTCCACATACACAAGCGTGTAAACGGGGTGTTTGTCTTGGCTTGCGTGAGGTTGTGATAACTTGTTGCCGACCCGAGTCGGTGTCGGTTTTTAAACACAGATCAAAGGAAGCGTGCGCTCGCCGCTTGCGACGCGTTTGCACGTTGGCACGAGGTTGGTGCCGCTCAGTGCAGTGTTGCCGGGTCTTGTCAGAAGTTACCTGAATTATTTAAAAAAGCTGCATATTAAAGGAAGTAAATAAATAGAACTAGATATTTATAAAAAATAACTTATTGTTTTAACTGGTAGCATGTGTAAAGATTTGATAAAATGTAAAATGTATACGAAACATGAAACATCGTAACTTGTGTGTGCCTACCTATGATCCACAACAAAGATATATTCAATTAAATTGAATGTAAGATACTTAGTGGCTGAGTGATCGCAGTTATAGTAATTAAAATATTTTTTTTAAAAACCGCTAGAAAAATCCACGAGCAACAAAAATCAATATTTCGGCACTAAATGAAGGATTCAAACCACCAGTTTTAGTGGAAAATTCAATAAGTTGGCAGCACTGCCAACGTGTGAGTGCATGCGAGCGCTTGTAGTTTGTGAGCGACTGCCAAGTCCTCGCACGCGTGTAAACGTAACACGAGTGTTTGTGAAGGATTGTAGTTTGTGAGCGACTGCCAAGTCCTCGCACGCATGTAAACGTAGCATAACATTTAAGGGCTGACGAATGGGCGGAAAGCATGATCGAAGTAGAGAGAGAGAGACTGAGTTTGGGTAATAGATGTAGAATCTAATCTATATCTATGGTTTGGGTAGTGTCTGTCTCTCCCACGCAGGCTTCTTTTTGGTTGGTGTATTTCCCGCCAAATCAGTCATGCAAATTGGTATGTGCGTCCACCAATCAGAAGCTTGCGTGAGAGTGTCTTTCTCACACACTACATTACCCAAACTCAGTCTCTCTCTCTCTCTCTACTCCGTTCACGCTTTCCGCCCGTTAGACGGCCCTTAAACTTATATATGCTCTAAGTTATAAACGGGCAGCACTCAACCCTTATAGTAACACTTTACCACAGAATATAAAATCAAGCTGTCAAAATTAGCGTCCTGTCAACTACGGATTCTACGGAACGTATTTGTGGAAACGTTTGCAACATTTTGTGCCGTTGAAAGTTTTATTTACTGTAATCTCAAGTACAAGATAGTGCCTCCTTATTTACGACAACCTTCAGGTATGTCTGCACAGTATATTCTTCATATTCATTACAAAATCATTTATAGGTTATCACGGTTTATTTTGTTAAAACTTTAGGTCAATTGCCTCTTTTATGGTGAACAAAGGTAATTTTATTTTCTGAAGGGGTTGTCTTTACATCTATATTTTAGTACTCCATTGCCACATAAACCTACTAATCGTATAAAAAAGTTCGATGTAACATGTAAATGAAACAATAATCATAATGTATATACCGACCCAAAAACTTGCCCAATAAATTCCAGAATGTCAAGTCAAGACAGCGAAGCACCATTACCCGACGGGTGGGAGATGAGGACTAGCCGTTCCACTGGTATGAGCTACTTCCTCAACATGTACACTAAAAAGTCGCAATGGGAAAGACCTGAAGCTCCCGCTGACCCTGGTGAGGTCCGTTGCAGCCACCTTTTGGTGAAACACGTTGAGAGTAGACGTCCATCATCTTGGAGGGAAGAGAACATCACTCGCTCAAAAGAAGAAGCACTGGAGCTCCTCAAAGGGTACCGTAAGCAGATTGTCGCTAATGACGCATCATTTGCTGATCTAGCAGCTAAGTACTCGGATTGTTCTTCAGCTAAACGTGGAGGAGACTTAGGTATGTTTGGTCGTGGTCAGATGCAAGCTCCATTTGAAGAAGAAGCGTTTAAACTGAAGGTTGGACAGTTGAGTCGGCCTGTTGAAACTGATTCTGGTGTTCATATTATTTTAAGGACTGCTTAAGTGGATGTTCAAAATAAGTCTTAAATTGTCTTAATTTCTTTTGTTAAAACAATAACTGACTCAATTTCTCAAGCGCTGTATGTTGATAACTTATCAGTGTAAAGTTGTATTAAACTTTCGGTGTTTATTTGTTGTTTATTCAATTGTAGAGGGTTATAAAACAGTTGCCTTATCCCAATACAATGTTGTATGTAAAATTTTGTTTTCTTGTTTTCATCCTAAAACTTGAGAATCATGATCTCTAATTTCACCAGTCTTAAAGATAACCAATTTTTTTTCATACAGAGGAATGAGGATTATTAAATTTGTATCTATCAGATCACCAATCATTTGAAATACATACATACAAAATTATTTTTTACCGTAGATCAATAAGAAAGATAGGACTATTAAATACTAGCTTTTGACTGCGGCTCTGCTCGCTAAATTTAAAAAAATCTATAACTTTTAACTTATTATGTCTAGCTATATTCATGAAAATCCGTTCAGTAGTTTTTGTGTGAAAGAGCAACAAACACACATCCTTACAAACTTTCGCATTTATAATATTAGTAGGATAAGATTAAGATATATTTACTTGCAGGATGTGTGTGTGTGTATGACACAACAATATGGATTGTTTTTACTTCTGTTTACCCATGTATACAACTAAAATAGTGTATCAGAGAGTACTGAAAAGCTGTAACTCAATTATATCTTTTGAGTAGAGTCATAATCCTAATTCTGACCATATTTATTTACTAGCGGCACTGCACACTGATAAACTGCAGTGTGAAGCTGGTCCCTATCATCAGCTATCTGAAAGTCCCATCAAAATCGGTCTAGCAGTATTTACCTTTTAGTTTTTTAAGTTGATTAACCGGAACAAACAGACAGACAAAAACTTTAAAATAGATTTTTTGATGTAAGTACTATATTATTAAATACTTTCATATGCATTTAGTGAAAAGCTGTTAATTTGAAATTACAAACAGACACTACAATTTTGTTTATTTTTATATATATAATATATATAATATTATATATATAATAGCTGCCAATGTATGACCCTGCCAAAATGACTACTCTGCCTGATGGAAAGCATAAGCAGAATCCAAGAGTGATAGTCATCATGCTCTTTGTGAATGCAGACAATGCAGGATGGTGCAACATGGCAGCCCAGTGATGCTTCTGCAACATTGGGGCCTCGGGCTTCGTTTTTCAGGATTTAGTATTTGTATATTAGCTGCTATTTCTCAAATTTATGTTTTTGGACAGGACACTATTGGCCAGGTTTTACCCCTTTCCGATCTCTGATAGACTACTCTGGACTTATCTATCAAATAAACTACAGATTTCGATTATACAAGTCTTGGATAGACACAGATATATCAGCAACTTTTATCTGTCAAAAGAATCGAAGACAAAAGAGAATCGGCTCCTATCATGATAGAGGTATACTTCAGCACATATGGGCTGATTCGACTGCCCAATGGCGCAATGTAGCCTATGCGACAGCTCTACTAAATCTTCGAATGATCTGCAAGTATTTGTTCGGAGCTTGGGTATTTTCTACGTGTAATATGTATGTTTTACAAAGAAAAAAATGCTCTGCTTAGTTTGGAACTAGATGGCGTTGTATGTCAGATGTCCGAAATACTATTATTATAATTCGACCAGTGATACTACACACCCTCACAATAGTCACAATGGTGTTTAACCATCGTTTCGTTGATGAGAAACCGAAACACCCCACATGTTTTTTACCAAATGGTTTGACGTTCGTCGAATCTCTTTCTACAGACGCTAACGCCTCTTTTCTCTTGCATAGTGGATAATATTTTGTTTTTTCTATAAATTCTAAAAGCCTTGTTTATTGATTCATTAAATCGTTTTCATCAAAACTAAAATAAAGAATTGTCTATGCGTATTCAAAAGCTTTGGAGTATTTAAGAATCTCTTAGACTTACTGACTGACAAGTTTCTGAATTTTGAGAATGATTAGGTTTATTTCGTCAAGACCAGATTTTACTTGTATAAACGGGCATATAATACAGTATACCCATACGTGTGAAATAGGTATATCGTAGGTTCTTCTACAGCGTACTCATTTATTAACCTTTGTTCACCATAAAATAGGGGAGAAATGATTGTCACAAAAACTTATACTGTTTTATATTCACTAACAAATAGCACAATAAATAAGAGTAACAGTCCTTATCATTTAAATGTATCAGTACTGTGTCCCTGACGAGCCCAGCCTGTCGTCAGGTACACGGATCTCCCGAACTTTTTTTTTTAATTTTTGAAGTTACAAATAGGTATGGCACTAATATATATCAAGAAACTTAAGTCTACCTCAACATAGATAGTGCAAGTTCGGGAGTTATCATTATGTCCAAATTACGAAGCCTGTGTTATTTTATTGTGTTCATCTCCATTATTATTATTATCTTGATTGTTTCTTAATAAAAGAATAGTGTCTAGTGTGGCGTCTTTTATATCATCAGTAGCAGGTGTCCAGATAGGTCCGATTATTGGCGGCGACCGCTTCCCTCCCCACGCGCTGAATTTCACCTTCCTCTTGCCATCTTTCTTCAAATCAACGTCTGCGTAAGGGTGTCCAAGTTTAAACAGCTTCGGAAACGATTCGAGGAACGTTTTGAAGGGTAATGCATCCCGTAACGTTCTCTCGCTCGTTTTGGTGCTTAGAGCTAATATTTTAATTGGATGTCGTTTATCAACAGACGGGACGAATTGGAAACTACCGAAGTTTAATCTATTCGTGTTTGGACCTAAATTCGACACGATTCTTGTTAGTTCCGGAATTGATGCAGAGAATAGGATCCTTGAGGTTTTGGGGCCAGGCTTGTATACCATCTGGCCACTGCGTTTGCCACCCCAAGGGCTGAAACGCACTCGCTTTGGCATGCTCGGTTCACGGATGTTGTTGGCGCGTTTCCAGGTCCACATGTTTTCCATACCTCTTTTGCCTCCCCATGGACTAAAGTATTTCTTCTCTATATTATCCATTATATCATTGGCTGTTGCATTCTCTTCAACTGTTCTGCTAATACCGATTATGTAAGGGTTCTTCCTATCAGTACTTTGTATATATAAAGTTTTATCTGTATCTAGGTGAGGGTTCCATCGTTGTGTATCGTCTTTTGGTTCTGAAGTACGCCGTCTCCTTTGGAGTTCTGTTAAAACATCGTCGCGTTGGTAGAACTGTTCATTGAGGGGATCGTTTTGAAGTGTTTCGAAGTCATTGCGCGTTTGTGGTGAGTTGGCATATGGAATGGGGTACTGTGGAGCATCCATGGTGTCAAAACCGACGTCAGCGCCGGGACCTCCGGCGTTGATGTATTGGAGGCTCGCAGAGCCGAACCACGAGAATGTGATGATGAGCCATTGGTGCAACATGGTTCTGTAAAGAAAGATAATCTTGTGTAAATAATTATAGTACCCAGTTATTAATTGCTGGTCTTTATATTTGGGAATTTTTGTATTAAATCTTCTTATTGGGAGATTTTTTTTAAGGAATAGAGGGCAAACGAGCAGACGTATCACCTGATGGTGAGCGACTACCGCAATTAGTTTGTAGTTACTTCATTTCTTTCGATTAGTGATTCTATAGTTACCATGTTGGTATGCAAGTAGTGAATATTGCATAACAAATTCAGAACATAAATCGAATACCGAAGAAATTACTTATTGGTATAATAATATCAAGCCGTTGTTCTCTAACAGCTAAAGCAGTTTCAACTATTATTTTTTATGGTATAGGGGGCAAACAAGCAGAAGTATCACCTGATGTGACGTTGCCAGCGTTTTAAGAAGGAGTACGCTCCTTTCTTGATGGTGCTCGATTTTTTTATGTGATATAAATTTTACTCCTTCGGTAATTTATAATTATTCAATAGGTAATATTACTATTATCACTCACGCAACCTCGTATAAGATTAGCGCGTTCAACCAAACAATTAATCTCTTCAGTCAATTATATATAATTACTAGCTGACATATGCAACCTTGTTTGCGTCCAAACTACCATCCCCCGTTTTAACCCTAAAAGGGGGTTGATTTCTAAAGATACATTAGTAGTACACCTGCACACCATCTATAGAGCATACATTTTAAATTTCAAGCCTCTTACTTCAAAAACATAGGACTTTCATACTAACTTCCAACCCCCGTTTTACCCCCTTAGGGGTAGAGTTTCGTAAAATCCGTTCTTAGCGGATGTCTACACCTTATAAGGAACCTACCTGCTAAATTTCAAGTTTGTAGGTGTTATAGTTTCTGATATTTCGTGATTAATAAGTGAGTGGTATTTCGCTTTTATATATAGAAGATAGATAGTCGATTATTATACTTTAATTATTTATTTTTAAACTTAATGCACTAAATTTCTACATCGGTGGACTCATCGGTGCTCAGGGCATTCTCTTCCAGTCAACCTTGGGGTGGTGTAAAATTTTATAAGGTAGTTGCACAGAGGTTGCATGTTACGTAGTCAACTAGAATGTAGACAGTTGACAGTTCATTTTTTTTTATGGCATAGGCGGGCAAACGAGCAGACGTATCGCCTGATGGTAAGCGATTACCGCCGCCCATGGACATCTGCAACACCAGAAGCGTCACAAGTGCGTTGCTGGCCTTTAGGGGATGTGAGGGGAGATAGGTTAGATCATAACATATAATTATAAACTTGCACATATACCTACTACATACATGCTCATAACAGAACACATCATATATACAAATGTATACAGATAGACATTATGCAAAGACATACCACTTCGATTCAAAGGTTAAAATTAAAAATACCTATGTAGGTAGTTACTGAGGAAAAATGTTAGCTAAGCTTTTACTTAAACCAACAGTGCTGGAATTATATCACGACAAACATCTTATATGCATGAAAACAAATATAGAATTTCTGAGCAGTTGTTCAAAGAAAATGTCTATGCCTATCTACTTAACTAAGTTATGTACTTAGTATTAGGTAAGAAGGTACGTATAGAACTCATTTCTGGATATATCCACGCGACACATGCGATTCTAACTTGACTGCACGAACGGAGTAGTGATTTTAAGCAATGAGGTGTTAGTGTTTTAATTTCAAACCCCACATGGACAACACTTTGTTTGATTCCACATTATTATTCTGAGTCTAGGTGTTAATTGAGTACGTTTCATGTAAAGTCCCTTGCGACATAGGAATATTAATAGCGCAGAAATCGTCTTAGAAAAAAAACCATTTAAAAGGTGTTAATGACAGCCACGAAACGTCAAGAAAAGTTGATAGATGCAATCAATGTAAAATACACTTTCCAGTTTCATCATAGGACTCATTGTCTTTAATCATATAACACAATGTATTTTATGGTATTGGGGCCAAACGTGTAGACGAGTCACCTTATCCTTAGTGACTACCATCAAAGGTAACCTGCAACTAAGAGCCACAAGTTAACAGGTCGTAGAGTCACGCTGATATCAGCACGAGCAGACCTGCTCGACCGGAGTGGTACTACCCTCTCACAGGAGACCACCATTCGTGCTGTCGTGCTCGTGTGTCGTTGGTGAGTGCGAGACCGGAGAACAAATGTTGCAGAAGCAAAACATGCATTGCCACCCTTTGAACCCACCGACGAAAAGGCAATGAAAGTATTATCTACCTACTGAACACCGGTGTTCTAAGTTGAAATAAATTAAAAAGCTTTTTAAAAACAAGCTTTTACTGGAATGCCTCGTGACAGTCGTGACGAGTCCAAACTCGATGATGTTGCGACGTTTCTTAACAGAGTTCCTATGACCACCTTCCAGTTCAAGCATCAGATCAACTCCATGTCATTATAATATTGTATTGTCACGCTGTATACATATGCTTGCCAAATTTCAGCAAAATCGGTTAAAGATATCTGTTTCAAAATTAAGTTGCAAGATTCCACCCGAACATACAAGCATACATACATACATTGCAAGTTAATAGAAAGCTTGTAAAATATATCACAACGCAAGTAAATTCGTTTTTTTTTAAATCGTCTAAAAATAAAAAAAAACTTTAGGTAAATAATATAATAGGTCTTTACCTATGAAATTGCCGTTTTGTATGCAATAAGTGAAAGTACTTATTTTTTCAAACTTTTTTACTTCTGTTATTCGAAGTAATCACCCATGCAATCGACGCATCTTTGCCAACGCATTGGCAGTTTATTGATACCCTTCTTGTAAAAATCAGCTGGACGGGAGGCAACAAACTCTTCAAAGGCATTTTGTACTGCCTTTCGGGAATTGAATTTTTTACCCACTAATATAAATAATAATAAATAAATTGCATACAAAACAGCAATTTCATAGGTAAAGACTTATTATTTGTAATAGAAATATCACTTGTTCCACTGAAGTTTTCTATTCGTAATTGGTTCTCAATTATCTTCAATAACAACTAAAATGAAAACTCGTATTTCAAAACGATTAATAAAATAGAAACAAAAACTGTACTGTAACTGTAATTTATTAATGATTCTCATACATTTGCCCAATTACACACTAATATAATTCCTATCATATGTTGAGCTCGTGATGTGTTATTGCCATTAACGGTTCTGATTTTCGACATATTACCTGTTAATATAATAGCACACGTATTGGATAAAATGTATTTATATTTATTTGGGGCAGGATTTTTGTTAGAAGAGATTATTTACACGATAGAGAACATCGAGCAGGAAAAGTAGGCAAGATTATGTTAATGATTGGATTCGACATCTTTCAAAGATGGGGGAAGAACGAAAAGGCTAGTAACACATAACCCAGATTGTTAGTGTTGCAAGCTGTGAAAAAATTGGCTGTAACACCTTGTCTTAAAAATTAATTAAATGATCGTAGTTTGAATAACAAAAAACGTTCATAGAACTTAATGATGCCCATTATCACACGTCCGTTAAAAGAACAAAACAGTTATCCATGTGCAATTGGAGAGTAGGCCTCTCCAATTCCAAGTCCAGCAGTGGACTGCGATAGGCGGATGGGGATGATGATCAAAAGAACATTAAAAAAAAATCAATGGAGTCACGCTTTTCTTACGCAAAGAAATAAATAATTGCTAAGCAGAATGTTAGCTAGGATTCATTTTTAGAAAATTTACCAAAAAATATACCGAGCAAAACTCGATCATCCATGTACCTTTTTAGATGCACAATGATGTGCATACACATGGGTATCCTTATTCAATTAGTTATCATTTTCTTTCTTATGTGATACCGTGGGAAAAAGTTCAACAGACTTAAATCTTAATCCGTACAACGATGATAAACAATTACTGTACTTTCAAAAGAATATACTCGTAACAGGCAATCGAGATTTAAACACTCTAAGGTGTTTATATATGGCGGACTATACAAATATATTTCTAAAACAATATTGACACTAATGTTAACTAAGAGTTGCCAGTAAAAAAATATTTAGGTGCTGTCAGAGAAATTACTGCGTTCAGGATATTTTAGCGTTGACTTTTCTATTATGTGTAAAAAATCAAGACATAATCACAGTTACAAGAAGACGACTATTGCAATCGACAAATTGAGATGCATGTTCAGATTCGGAAAATACAATTAATAATAAAAATAACCCGAGCCATCTTACACACGGCCTTCTGATCATATACCTACTAGACAGCCCCTGTATTCTGCTAATAGGAAAACTAATAAATATCCATATCTACTAATATTATAAATTCGGAAGTAACTCTGTCTGTTTCTTGCGCTTTCACGGCTAATCCGCAGCAAAGATATCAATAAAATTTGGCATGGAGATACTTTGATTCTTGTAGAAGGACATACGATACTCTTTACTGCGATGAACGATATACACGCGGGCGGAGCCGCGGGCAAAAGTTAGAAAGATCTACATTACTAATCTATACTAATATTAGGTCTTTACGTATGAAATTGCCTTTCTTCAGTACTGGTCATTTCAAATAAAAAAAAGTTTGTAATGGCTCTGTATTCTAAATTCAAATTAATTTTGTTTTAAAACCATGACATTCTATTTACAAACTCAGTCTTTTGTTTTTTGATTAGCGTTGTATTTTCATTACATTTGAACATTTTTTGTCATAATGGATACTATAAAAATTCGTGAAATTATGGAATATGAGTTCCGTCGTAGCACCAACGCGACACAAACGGCACGTAACATCAAAAACGTTTACGGAGAGAACTGTACAAACGAACGCACAACCCGTTATTGGTTTTCCCGGTCCCGTTCTGGAAATTTTGACTTGAAAAATGAAGCTCGTGGTCGTCCGGAGACTTTGGTTAACAATAATGAATTAAAGGCGATTGTGGAAGCTGACGAAATTCAATCTACAGCTGAGCTAGCAGCAGCTTTTAATGTAAGCATCAAAACAATATTGATCCATTTGCGACAAATTGGCAAGGTAAAAAAGCTTGATAGATGGGTGCCCCACGACCTTAACGATCGCCAGCGCAACGTACGCGTCGAGACCTGCCTTGCGCTGCTCTACAGGAAAAAAATGAAGGAATTTTGAAACGAATTGTTACGTGCGACGAAAAATGGATTCTGTTCGACAATCGAAAGCGCTCAGCAAGTTGGTTAGACCCTGGTTCAGCACCAAAGCAATGCCCTAAACCAAAAATGATCCCTAAAAAGGTGATGGTCACTGTTTGGTGGTCTAGTGCGGGTGTGATTCACCACAGCTTTTTACAAAACGGCATGAGCATTAATGCAGATGTGTACTGTGAAGAACTGGAGAGAATGATGGAGAAGCTTGCACATCTGCAACCAGCTTTGGTCAATCGGTCGTCCCCACTGCTCTTTCAAGACAACGCGCGACCCCATACTGCGCAACAGACAGTCTCCAAGCTGCAAGAGCTGGGGTTGGAAGCTCTCCCTCATCCGCCATACTCACCAGACCTTGCACCTACCGACTATTACTTTTTCCTAAATTTAGACAACTTTTTAGTGGGTAAAAAATTCAATTCCCGAGACGCTGTACAAAATGCCTTTGAAGAGTTTGTTGCCTCCCGTCCAGCTGATTTTTACAAGAAGGGCATCAATAAACTGCCAATGCATTGGCAAAGATGCGTCGATTGCATGGGTGATTACTTCGAATAACAGAAATAAAAAAGTTTGAAAAAATTAGTACTTTCACTTATTGCACACAAAACGGCAATTTCATAGGTAAAGACCTATTATTATAAACGCGAAAGTTTGTAAGTATATGCATACTTACAAACTTTCAAACTTAAACAACTTATCAAACATCCATGCATGCGCATGGATGTTTGATACTCTTTCACTAAAAACTACTGAACGGATTTGGATGAAACTTTACAGTAATATAGCTTATACATCAGAATATCACATAGGCTACTATTTGCCGCGATAACCGGCATATACGCGGGCGCAGCCGCGGGCAACATACTAGTATATTATATTTTATCGTATATGATCACATTTGAAGATGAATAGAAGACTGAACAACACTATAAACATTTACATTTGCACTAGAATATAATGGCATACCCTCAGCTTGTAGGGAAATATAACATCGGATGTGGCAACACTCTCTGAAATAATTTATTTTTGCAAATAATCCAATCTAATCCAAAAATTGGCTTTAAACGTACCGTTGACGATCAATTTCATTGTGAACCGTCGTGTATGTTTTGTGTATTTAAAAAGTTTGGGCTCTTATAGAACATAGATGGTATTCTTATGAATAATGCTCCAACAGCGTTTGAAACTAAACAACAGTCTACGAGGGTGGATCAAACTGTCCTTGATAACCATGATCGACATGGGCCATAAAATATGACTAAGAGAGCATACAACGCAGAATAGCACTTGAATAGGAAGCAAAACTTGACACGAATCTTTTACCAACCCGCTGGCCAGCGTGTTATAATAGGCCCATACCTCCTGTCTATTGAGAGGCCTATATCCAATAGTAGGTAGACTAGTGAAGACAGTTGATGGTTTACTATGATCAGCTTAGAGCACCATCAAAGAAGAATTTGTGGGTACTGGGTACCTCAGTGTACAATGTACTACATTTTTTTTATTGAATAGGGGTCAAACGAGCAGACTTATCGCCTGATGGTAAGCGATTACCGCCGCCCATGGACACCCGAAACACCAGAGGCGTCACAAGTGCGTTGCCGGCCTTTGGGGAATGGGGAGGGCTTGGGGTATGGGCCTCCGGAATCCTCACTCACTCGGTAAAACACAGCGCAAGCGCTGTTTCACACTGGTTTTCTGAGAGACCGTGGTATCACTCGGGTCGAGCCGGCCCATTCATGCCGGAGCGTGGTTCTCCCACGGAACTACATATGGAAAAATAATTATTTTAAAACTCTTTTAAAAAATATCATTGAGACAGGAAGCCCAATGATGCAAAGGGATCTTAATACGTGGGACACTGCTGCATTGTTGTATTGTCTGCATTCGCAATGAGTATGGTGACCACTAATCTTGGACTCTGCTTATGCTTTC
This sequence comes from Diaphora mendica, assembly GCA_949125395.1. Classification (NCBI taxonomy): domain Eukaryota; kingdom Metazoa; phylum Arthropoda; class Insecta; order Lepidoptera; family Erebidae; genus Diaphora; species Diaphora mendica. The sequence goes on along the minus strand of OX421331.1, from coordinate 2,678,892 downwards.
TATTGGGCAGAGTAATCACTTTGGCAGGCTCCTAATATAAAAGAAAAACAAAATGTTTCGTAATAATATGCAATGCGTAATATGAGTCGATTGACTGGGACATCAACTATCGTGACTACCTCACTGTTCCATTTCGAGACTTAACGATAAGTTGTGATTAGGAAGTAGACCCTCAGTTATTTTTAACACAACCTTAATATAAGTAAAGTCCGACTCACACGTTACTGAAAAGCAAAAAGATTTTAATTAATTAAGGTCCTTACTATTTAGTTCGCCCCCGTCCTAAATCAACAGGTCCTTTGGTCGATATTGTCTATGGTTTGTTAGGAATATGTATATGGGACTGTACTAATTAAATGTTATTCGATTAATTTTAACTGGTCTGTATTTCTAGTGGTCAGTAATCCTGACGGCTAAGTCAGAAGTATTGTGTTCGATTTTCACTCAGAAGAAATAATCTATACTATTATTGTAAAGAGGTCAAGTTTTTGAGGTTGTAGGGGGTAATCTCTGGATTTACTGAACCGATTTTGAAAATTCTTTTACCAACAAGCCATAATATTTGTGAATGTCATAGACTATGAATGAAGACTTTTTCGTAGTAGGTGGATTTTGAACTGTAGGGTAGGCGGCTGCCACGCTGGCGCCGCTCCCTACTGAGCCAAGTGTTGTTTGTGGGTGTAAATCCACATGAGACAACACTTTGTGTTATGCACAAATTGTTATCAAAAAAACAAGGCTGGGTGTTCTTTGTGTCTGTTTAATGTATGTTTTTAAAGTTCCCCGCGCTCATCATTATCTTCTAGATTTTATTATTACCAAGAGTATTTGAAGTCGGCTACTAGTTCAACCGGTTTTACCTTTTACTTTTATTCTAACTTTTATTCTATTAATCTTATCTATTCTTTCGACTCGAGTCGAGAGAGTAGCAACGCCAGATAGGGGTTATCTGGCTTCAGCTTCATTTGTCAGGTTTTCTACAGCCGCACTAATTACTTTATAGTAAAAAATTAAAACCGACTTCCAAAAAACATCCAACGAAAACTCTCTGCCAAGAAACACTAAAAAGCGTAAAATAAACTGGCTCTTCATAAATTGCTATGTGCCAATTCTTGTCTATACCTAATTCTTTATTCATTAGTACTCAATAAATAGTAGTATTTTAATGTGTTCTAGGTACCTAGAATCTAAGTTTCGCGATTAAGTCCCGATTTACATTCGAATAATATGTATAGTCGCGAAAGTTTAAAAACAATTACCTAGAATCTGTTTGAAGTCGGTGCCAAGCGACTATCGCTTGGATTTTTGTAATTGTTCGTTCGTATTCTTTTTGGCTTGGCACCGACTTCAAACAGATTTTCAAAATCGGTCCTCAATTGACGGAGTAATCGGTGAACATAGGTACATAAAAAAAATACATACAGTGGAACATAGAACCTCCTCCTTTTTGGAAGTCGGTTAAAAAGAACTATAAAATCGTTGAGCCGCAAATATTAAAAAACTAAAAGTATTACGAAGCGACAAACAGTATTACGTATTACGAAAAATGTTAAGTCAGGTTGTGTAGGCTAGGCTTTAAAAACTCAAAAATAATAAACATAACTATACAACATTGCAAAAAGGTGGATTTTATCTATGTTTCCGTAAAAACAAACAGTAATAATAACCACACATATCACACACGGTCGTCTGATTCCAAGCAGAACCTGTGTTATGAGATGTGACCAGACTATTGATAAATATAATTTTACATTTTAAATGCATACATACATGTTACTGATGATAGTACACGTATAAATAATCACAAATTTTAACAAAAAAAACTGACCAAACGGGACCACACGGGAAGCACCAGCTTTCAAATAAAAAAAGAATCATCAAAATTGGTTCACCCAGTCGAAAGTTATGAGGTAACAAACATAAAAAAAAACAGTCGAATTGAGAACCTCCTCCTTTTTTTGAAGTCGGTTAAAACAGGTGGTGACGGGGTTGAAAAATACCTTTGGATTCTGGGTGCCTTCAAGTCAATAATCTTCTACGAAATGGAGACTCAAGAATAAAGGAAAGAACTGGGATAAGAGAAGGCGGAGCTAGTGCGTAAACCACCATAGAAATAGTTCTACGCCTACTTCAGACTCAAGGGTTCGAATCAGTCGTGCAAAATCAAGACATTTAAATGAGACCAAAAGAGTAGATACACCTTTTATTAAAAAAAACAAATAGGTTCATAAATGGTTGAGTTTTGGGGACATAAACAATAAACAAAACACAATCGAAATCCCTTTTTTAAAGTCATTTAAAGGAACGTAATAATTGACACTTCAATTTAAAGATAACAAAATTAAATATCTTATGATATCGTTTTCTATACGAAAACTTGTAATTATTTGAAACTAAAACAAGAACTTACTAACCCACTATTTGATAGTTATAGTTCAAATTCCTAGCACAACAATCAATAGGCTTGCTTCGTTTATAGTTTCTTCCTTCGTCGAATTTCTAAAAGTAACCTTATCTTGTATTGTCACGAGATAGATAAAGCATAACCTCATTTAAAACTTTCTATGGAATTCCCACCTCTGAAGGTCATAGCCAAGCTAGCAATTACTCTGCATCTACAGTCTCAGAAGTTCCACAAAGTTCCACTATAATTTCAGTACAGATCTTTTTCATATTTAAAAAAAACGCGGCTTTGAGTGCCATAAGATTAGAAAAAATCAAATGACAAAATAGAACCAAATGAAAGTTCACTGACTTCAAAGCGCCTGAATCGTAATAAAATTATACATACATAACGCATATATAGCCTATCATAGTCATTAAAACTAAGTTACTACATAGAGATAGCCTACTCGCGTCCTTACCTCTTACATCAAAGATGAGTCATGTGACTGAAGACGTCATCATTTGTGAGAATACGAGTATACTATAATCCAAATGTGAGAGTTTTGGTGATAGTACTTTCCGTGAAATCAAATTTAGTTCAAGATTTTTTTTATTGACAGGCGTTTGATTGAGTCTTCGCCAGCTTAATATGTACAAATATCAACGAAAAACTCAAGGTAGTAGAGCCACGCTGATTTCAGCACGAACGAGCCGGCTCGACCAGGGCGGTTATCTCACCAAAGACCAACTTAAAATGACAGCATTCGTACTATCGTGTTTCGTTGGTGAGTGCGAGAACGGAGGCCCAATGATGCAGAAGGATCTCAACAGGCCGCCATAGCGTGGGCCACCATGCTGCATTGTTATATTGTCTGCATTCTATGAGTATGGTAACTACTCTTGGATCCTGTTCATTCTTTCCATCAGGCAGAGTATAGTCACTTCGGCACGCACATATATAAAAAAAACATACCTATACTCTTTGAGCTGCAGCATGGTGCGTGACAGTTTCAGTAACATTTCGTTTCACTCTCGAAAGTTGCCGCGATTTACAAATTATGACTTAGTATTTCAGCTGTACCACATTCGCAATATATTAAATCATCAATAACTAGTAAATTAAATTCGGCGTCGTAAAAACGTACAAGCAACTGTCACCCGCACCATGCTCCAGCGCAAAGAGTATAAGGTAGTTTTCCTTCAAGTATTTTAATATTATAACATTCAAAGGTTTCTGGATGTCTTTTAACCAATTTACGCCTCAAGTCTTTCCAACAAGCGAAATTCTCGTCAAAGTTTATTTAAATTCAATTGTAAATTTAGAGTTGAAAGTACTGCAGGTATAATTATGATACGTGATTAGACTATAGGGTATAAAGGATAGCAATATTTGAATTTATTACTGTAATAAAACGCGGGCGATGATGGTTATAAAACTAAATGGGTGGAAAAAAATAAATCCAGTGCATTATATTGTGTCTAGGTGTTTATTATTAAATAATAATGATTTTAGTAACAATAAAAATGGATAGTTGTTGTGTGGATACCTGGGGGTGTCTCTCTAATCATAGGACGAACATACTGGACCTTTTCGAGTTACCTCAGTTTTTTTAAGACAATTCCCGCGTTAAGCCGGGTCTCTCTCAAAAGTTGAGGATTTTTGTGTTGTCAACACGTGTTGGTGACAAAAGTTTCTGTAATTTCCTTGTGTTGGCAACAAAAATTGACAACAAATGTTGGGAACCGTGTTTCTGTTTTTGGCGGTAAACTTTTGGATGCTTACCGCCAAAAACTGTAAAAAAAATATATTTATTGGCTCTGTGGAGACACTTAGTTGGAATGTTTTTCAAATTGTTGGCAACTCGGTGTAGACACAATGGAAACAAAAGTTGGCGATTTTCTGAAGAGTTGGAAACACTGAAATTGCCAAATGTTGAGCACAGTGTTTCCGTTTTTGGCGGTAAACGTCAAAAGAATAATATATTGTTGCAAATATTTATTGGCTCTATGGTGACGCTTAGTTCGAATGTTTTTCAAACTGTTGGCACCTCGGTGTAGACACAAAAGTTCACGATTTTTTGAAGTGTTGCAAACAGTTCGAAACACTGAAATTGCCAACAAATTTTGGTGGAGACGCGCCTTTAAAAATAAATCCTGAACTTTACCAACATGCATGAAACGGACACAAAGAACAAATTCGAAAAATAAATTCAAAAACAGATGTAATCTAATATACAAAAATCCAATTAAGTGATTGGTCATTTAACTCATCCCAGATGATGCGATTTTACGAACAGCCAATCGCGTTACATAACCATTATTAAACAAAAACGTTCAGAAACAGCTGATGCTAAATTATCGTAAGTAATGTTAGCTCACCTTTTTAAAATTCGAACGTAATCTTTATAAGCGAAGAGAATTCTTGTACACATTTCTTAAGCATACGCGTACGTACAGGAATGTATGATAAAGAATAGTTAAAATTTGTATATTTAAGAAGAAAATTTTAACAGGATATGCAAGAAGGTTCAATACTATTTTATAACATACGTGGCAAAGGCAACCGAGAAGGCCTGGACGAAAACGATTACCGAGGCCATCGAACGCCTACAACACAGAAGTCACGAGAGAAGTGACAATGACATCAATTTGTATGACACCCACGCTCCTATTAGAAAAGTGAAATTGAAACGTGCCCCTGCCCTGGATGACTGAAGAGGTCCGAATAGCTATGAGATGCAGGGATCAGGTCTTTCGTTGCTTTAGGAGAGATCGGTGTGTGGGCAAGTGGAATCTTTATAAGACTGCAAGGAATCAGTGTAATCAGGTGATACGGAACGCTAAACGCCGACACATTCTTCAAAATATAGAGTCTTCTTCCTCTTCCAGTATTTGGAAATTTCTTAGCACACTAGGTATTGGCAAACAAAAACATCCCGAATTAAAAAAAAACTATTAGTTTGAATGATATTAACTGTCACTTCTCATCCACAACTACACTGGATTTTCAAACTAAGTGCCAAACGCTAATCTGGTCTATCCAGTCCCGCAATTGACTCTTTTGAATTTTCTCCGGTGCCTTCCGAGGACATCAAAAAGATTATTCTATCTATCCGTTCTAATGACGTGGGGCATGATGGCATTAGTCGACGCATGATTGTAACCTGGATCCTGGACCATATCCTCTCAGTAATCACCCACATAATCAACTTCTCCCTTGACTCCGGAACTTTCCCCTCTCATTGGCGTAAGGCTTACGTCATCCCTCTCCCAAATAAAAAGTAGTCCTTCACTTCCTGAACATTTTCGTCCTATTTCTATTCTTCCCTTCCTATCCAAAGTGCTGGAGGTCTGTCACGTGTCTGCTTTACGTTCCCAACTGAATTGTTCGCGAATTGGCGTTGGCGAATGGGTACATTCGCCAACGCCGCAATCAGCGAGCTCTGACCTCTCTATTTTCATTCTCACCTCCCCATCCTCACCTACTTACCTAGATCCCTACCTCCGTTTCCTGTCCTCCAATCACAACAGAAATCTTCGCTCAGAAAATAATGTCTAAATAATATATCTAATATATAATATATAAATATATAATAAATCTTTTATGTCCCTCCCACACTTCTGACTTTGTAAACTCTTCGTTCCTCGTTCAAGCAGTTCTGCTCTGGTCTCAGATTTAAAAAGAGGGTACATAACCTCCTTCTCACTGGCATGGCAGAGCCATTATAACGATAGCACTTCAACTCCAACCCATTTCTTGTTATTCATAGTGTACTAATGTAATGTAAATATTTTTTTAAGTATAAGTAATATCATATAGATTTATAGTGTTTATGTAGTTGTCGTATTTGCCATACCTATGTATGTAATGCTGTGTGTGGCGACCTCCACATACAGCGCAACAACAACATAACATACTACAGCGCCATCTACCGAAGATACATCGAACTACGGAGTAACGAAGGAAACTAAGAAACTACCAATTACCAATCCTGAATCGCGCAGTGAAAGTTCGCGCGCCAATTAAGATACATACAACATCCCAACATCAACCGTTGGGCAGTTGGCCCGCCAGGCATGATCACCTCGCCTGGTCGGAGGATCCTCCCTTTGTGTTGGTGGGACATGACACACCTGTCCCCCACAGTGGTGACCCCGACGTGATTGGAAGCAGCCTTCGATGCCGCATCAGCACGCCACCATCATGTTCACTCCCACAGCAAGTCTCACAGCCAGCCAGCAACCTCGGCCTCAACAGGGATACACCACACGCAGGAAGCGACCGCTTCAGCCTGGTTACCCCTACGGCCTCATCAGCGTCTAGGCACAGCACACTGCACCTACGGTCCATGTAAGCAGAGCATATCTCTCCCGTCTACGCAGCAGCCAGCCACTACGCAGCAACCGCCCCGACTCACTGGGGACCTCACCGCAGCACCGCGCACCGCACGCCATCCCGACTCACTGGGATCAGCGGACTTCAGCCCCGACTCACTGGGACTAGCGGCATTCAGTTCCGACTCACTGGAACTTGCGGCACTCAGTTCCGACTCACTGAAACTGCTCACTCCTGGCACTGGCAAGCTCCACAACAGAGCACAGACAGCTGACTCAACAACGTATCGACCTCCGGTCTTGGAGGGGAGTGATGTGGCGACCTCCACATACAGCGCAACAACAACATAACATACTACAGCGCCATCTACCGAAGATACATCGAACTACGGAGTAACGAAGGAAACTAAGAAACTACCAATTACCAATCCTGAATCGCGCAGTGAAAGTTCGCGCGCCAATTAAGATACATACAACATCCCAACATCAACCGTTGGGCAGTTGGCCCGCCAGGCATGATCACCTCGCCTGGTCGGAGGATCCTCCCTTTGTGTTGGTGGGACATGACACACCTGTCCCCCACACTGTGTAATGTTTATTTTAGTTAAGTGCGAAACCTATGCGCGCCTACCTCACAAGATTTCTACACCACCCTAAGGTTGACTGGTAGAGAATGCCCTGGGCATTAAGTCCGCCGATGTACAAAAGTACATAAAGTTATAAATAAATAAATGACATCCACAAACCATAGAGATCTACGACTCAACAAGTCACAAGTGCGTTGCCGCCATTTAAGTCCAGAGCGAGGGAATAGGCTTCGGTTACCTCGTTCGGTGAAGTTTTCTGTGACGCAGAGGTATTACTCAAGTCGGCTCATTTAAGTCAAAACATGGTTATCCCACACTATGATTTTGAACCTAACACATATAAACATAATGTCCAAGTTAAGTCCAGATTGTGATATATTTTTCCTGAAGTCTGGTATATTTTAAATGCAACACCTGGACCCATAGAGAAACTCGGTAGCGAGTAGCCATACGCAGGCGTTTCCCTCTGTCATAGTATAAGCCCGAATGGGCCTACGCGTTACACTGTTAAGACATAGATTTGTATTTATGTGTGCGTGAATATCAGAATGTTTTGTTATAATTGTTATGTGTGAGTTCGTATTGACAGGCGATTGTTTTTGTATGTAAGTCTGAAATGTGTATGTGTGAAGATTTCCATTTCCCCCGCAAAAAAGACGGACTGTTTCGTATCAGTAAAAGACGCTATGACTACTCTCCCCTCCACCAGTCTATGTTGCTTTATGACCTGACCCTCACCTAACTTTAGCCTTTAAAAAACTTATCACAAGTTTTTTGCCACTTGTTAATAAAAGTGCGCGTATTTATCGTCACTTATTTCACACAAAACATTGCGTAGGCAAATTCTGTTCCTAGAATATTTTTTTAGTTTGTAGAATTGAAGCAGTGGTATTTATTTCACTTTTGTGCCTTGTGAGCTCTGTTTTATTGTTTAAACGCGAATATAGGTTTGCGACGCTTTTACTCAAAGCATTTTTTAAAATAAATATAGTGTCAAAGCATACCAATAAAACAGCGCGGGAATAATTCTGCATTCGGTATTTAAAAAAAAAAAATTGATTGTTTTGTCTATGATAGCGGTGTACCGGAAATTGAAAACGAATATAATACATTCTTAGTGCTCTAAAAGCTCATAAGGAACTTGCTCTATAAATATTGGATCAGTTAGTTACGAGTTATGATAAGTGTCGGTAACCGCTTGCCATATTTTTTAAATCGAACAGAAGGTAGACCTTCTTCTTCCCCATCCTTTTTAGATACAAAAAGCATATTTTGAAATACTAATCTAAGCCCGCGCCAAATCACTCAGATTCAAATTTAAGAAGGTTTAGATATCTAAAAGTAGGCACGATTACAACAGAATTAATTAATAATCATCTTAGATCTACATAGAGAATTCTTAAAATGTCATTAAAACACAAATTAATAAAACATTATTTCTTACTTAATGAGTTTTTCACACTTAAAATAAGCTTTTATACGGTAATTATTTACTAGCCCTATGACGTCATGATACGATGTCATCGTTCCAGGTACGCTAGGGCGGCGATTCGAATTTATCAGTGCGAAACTAGAAATGTACTTATGCACTCATGTTAAATGACAATAATTTGAATGCAAGAGCAAAATACATATATTGCAAAGCTTACCAAAAATTTGTCAATTAAGTAACAGTTTTTTTTTTCACTGTTTTTTTATATATGGGCTTTTCAAAGTGACTCTGCTCTGCCTGATGGCACAATACTCATTGAGAATACAGACAATGCAATAATGAAGCATAGTTGCCCACACTATGGCGGCCTATTGAGATGCTTCTGCATCATTAGGCCACCGGTCTCACACTCACCAACGAAACACGACAGCACGAACGCCATATTTTAAGGCGCGTATCAATTTCAGTGTTTCCAACTATTTGCAACTCTTCAGAAAATCGCCAACTTTTGTTTACGTTGTGTCTACACCGAGTCGACAACAATTTAAAAAACATTCCAACTAAGCGTCTCCACAGAGCCAATAAATATTTGCAGCAAGCGTATTCTTCTATTCCCAACATTTATTGACAATTTTTGTTGCCAACACAAGGAAATTACAGAAACTTTTGTCACCAACACGTGTTGACAACACAAAAGTTGCCAACTTTGGTTCGGTGGAGCTTTAGGGTGGTCTTCTGTGAGGGCAGCCGGCCCGTTCTATGAAATCAGCGTGGCACTACTATGTTTAGAGTTTTTTTTGCTTGTATTCTCCGCTATACGTTTAAGCACAGGCAAATAGTTGATGATTTATTTGACTAACGTGTTAATCTAGTAGTGGGTTCCATTTCCTAAAATGACAGCACGGATGCTGATTGCTGTCATTTTAGGTTGATCTTGTGAGTTTTGGTCGCATGTGTCTATAGAAATTGTATATAGATTTCTACCGTGGAAGAGCCATGCTTCGGCATGAATGGGCTGGCTCGACCGGAGTGATACCACGGCCTCACAGAAAACCGGTTTGGAATAGTGCTTGCGCTGTGTTTCACCGAGTGAGTGAGGATACCAGAGGCCCATATCCCAATCCCCTACCCCTACCTTCCTCCCCCATCCCCAAAAGGCCGGCAACGCACTTGTGACGCTTATGCAGGTGTCCATGGGCGGCAGTAATCGCTTCCCATCAGGCGATACGTCTGCTCGTTTGCCCGCCTATTCCATAAAAAAAAAGATAAATACACAGCCCGTCATCGCGATCAAGGTGATGTTATCGTACCGGTTAAATGCTAAGTCCCGATTGATGACATCTAATATTCGTTTAAGTCCCAATTCACCCTGCGGCATGCAAATTATTTAATCGATCATTACGTGTTACAAATCGAGTTCTTACTGACATGATGTTGACGTTATATACTTACGTTCATTTTCATGAAAAAATTGTTCATGCATTTTAAAGAAATAAAAATATAGACTATCTCCTGTTTGAACTAGAGAAATGTTATTAAAAACCGCCGTTAATGACATTCGGTTTTAATATTACTTATAAACTTAAACCACCATAAGTTAAATCTGTAGGAAACGTAGTAGGTTGTATATTTATTAAGTTATGTACATTTTATATACTACTGTTTGTGTTCCTAAATTGAATAAATCAATAAATATAACACAGGTGGTAGATATGCGACACATATCTCATCATATGTAATTATTATTTTGCCATATTCTGAAATGTAAGTCCGTGGTCTGAACAATGACTTGCACATATGAAGATCAATTAAATAAAACAAAACAATGGAATTATGACAGCATCGTATCTATTTTATCCTTAGTTAAATAAATAAATATTTCGGACATCTGACACACAACGCCATCTAGTCCCAAACTAAGCAGAGCTTGTACTATGAGTACTAGACAACTAATATAAATAATATATCCTTTTTTTTGTAAATTAATACATCTAGACACGCGGTAGCGTGTCAAGCCAAGTTCAAGCAAAGGAACTGGCTAGCTAGCGCCGAGAGTAATATTACACGAACCACTTGGTGCCACTTTTGACCCTTCTATAACTCAAAACTTCTTTAACGTAAACACATAAAACTACGTGTGATTAATTATATCTATAATGACATCTAGAAGCCCAAATTTCATGAAGCTAGCTCAAACGGTTATAAAGATATGAAGGTCAAAAAGGCGTAAATTTTAGCACTGACTGACATATATATAGTACCTAAACCTAACTTACTTCCAGATGACCTAGAAAGATGAAATTTGGAATCCAGCTCGATAATTGTGTGTAAGCGTAGGAAAAAATCTAAAAATTAAAAAAAAGTTAAAAAAAGGGGGGTTCACATACAATTTTTTTTTTATTGTAGCGTTGGAACCGTCCTTACAAGCAGATATTTGAAACTATCCCAATATATGTATTATTAAATCTCAATACCTGCCTAGTTTTATTTACAAAAAGTAATGATATCCCACCAAAAACATAAATGTAAAAAAGGAGAGCCAAGTTCAATACAAAAATTATGCTTGGCTGTGGGCTTCGCCGCAAAAAGAATGGAGATCTAAATGAGTGCCAAGTTCTATGCAAAATCTAAATATGTACTTATGTATGTAAAAGCGGTGTTAAATTCAAACTAGTGGTTTCTGAGATAGAAAACAAGAGAGCGTTTCTAACAAATTCTTCACCTTATCAGAAAAGTATAGATCATATACAGAGGTCTCTTTATTTTATTTGGTTGCCCGTTTTAAAGAAATATTATATCTTTCCTTAGTACAAAATTTTATCTGCTGTCTGTTCGCTTAGATATTTTAAACTGCTCAACGAATTTTAATGCAGTTTTCAGCTATAGATAGAGTGATTCAAGACGAAAGTTTATATGTGTAAAACATGCATATTATCATAGAGAGAATCGAAGAATTTCAGAGATTTCAAAGCCGGGACAGGTTGCTAGTTACACACTTAATTAGAAATTCCATGAGTCATTCATCATTCTAATATACATTTGTGAATTAATAGTGTGGGATGTCTGTGTGAAATCTTCTTATTATTTCAAGTTGTAATAATCAGTCCTTGAGAAATACATGGGCGTTTATATGGTAATAACACGAGTATCAATATCTCAAAACTATTTCTATATTTAGCCAAAATTTTAGAGTGGTAAATATTTGTATTAATTCATGTTAAATAAGCCTTGAAAGTCGTCTGTCAGTCAGAGAAACAATACTGTTTTAAAACACAATCGTTTTTGTGTTGTATTGTACATTTGTTTTATGAGCCTACTGTGTCCCACTGCTGGGCAAAGGCCTCCCCTGTAACAAGCCACTTCCCTCTATCTAAGGCCAGTTCCGGCCAGTCTCTGCGATAGGCGTCAAGATCGTCGCGCCATCTTTTACGGGGTCTGCCTCATCGGCGGCGTCCACCCTGAGGCACCCGGCGTTCGACGACGACCTTGGCCCACCGGTCTGGATTCATCCGACATACGTGTCCGGCCCAGCCTCATTTTAATCTGGCAGCCTTCTTGCCGACATCCGCAACTTTAGTTTTGGAACTCTTGTGTTTCTTATATGGTCCTGTCGCTTGACACCCAATATACTTTGTTCCATTGCTCTTTGGCAAACCTTGAGCTTGGACTTCTGACCCTCTGTCAAAGACCAAGTTTGGGCGCCACATGTAAGGATGTCCGCATTAAAAAACATATATAAACTATGTGACACACGCAACCTAGTTTACGTCTCCTATTCCTACATAGCCTATAACCTTTCTCATAAATGGGCTATCTAACACTTAAAGAATTTTTCAAATGGACCAGTAGTTCCTGAGATTAGCGCGTTCAAGCAAACAAATTCTTCAGCTTTAAATATCAGTATAAGATGTGTTCCCTGAGAACCTTCAAGAACTGGACCAAATGTCAATGGGACAACACGGGAAGCACCAACTTTCAAATAAAAAAAGAGTCATCAAAATCGGTTCACTCAGTCGAAAGTTATGAGGTATCAAACCTTTAAAAAAACAGTCGAATTGATAACCTCTTCCTTTTTGAAGTCGGTTAGTAGTAACTCTACTACTAACCGACTTAAAAAAGGAAGAGGTATAGAGTAGAGTTATTTTGGCAGGCTCAAACATAAAAAAAAGGAATGTATGAGAATGATTTCATCTTAACGCTAAGTCACGTGATCAAAACAGAATAACCACCAATAATACAAGAATATAGAGGCTTTAGCGACTGTAGAAAGATATTCGAAGTGAAACAATTGTATTTTCGTTAAGGACTGACATGAAGAATAGATGACTGGCGTAAATAAGAATAGATATTAAACCATCTTTAAAAAAATGCGGAATGCATCTTTGGGAATCACTGCCGATAGAAGTGAAAACTAATACTAAACAACTAAGCAAATTTTTAACGCACGGAGGTATATCTATGTACATATTATATATACACAGTATACTTATAGCTCATGGGATGCGTGCGGTGATGATGACGCGAGTTTCCATGTTAGTTGTTCACCCAAAAAGTGCTCAACGCGCCTAAAGAAGTTTTTACTTCAAAAGGGAGTCGGTCATAATCATAATCGGTGCAGAAGTATTTGAGTGTTTTAAAGCGAATACACACAACTTAACATTTTATAAACACAGATTTATAGAGGTATTTGCCGCCCATGTCATCATGGCATGTCGTGGGGTGGTAGAATATCGTGCAAGACACTTCGGATCGCCGAGGTCACTTCAAGAAGTCGTCGGCAAGGGTCTGCTAGGCTTCCTGGAGGAACTGGGTCGGCGTGAACAATGCCTGACCTTTCACGCAAAATAGGCGCGTTTAAGTCATCGAGTTGTGGAAATCCAGCCCGCGAGAAATCAAATAAATCAAATCAAATAGAAGTATTTCCTAATGATACCCATCATACACTCTTGTTAAGATTCTGTTTAAAGTTATAACGATTTCTTGCCAAGTTGTAAGTGACTACAATGGATGAAAAAAGGTAAACACCCATGCTAGTGGGAGCTTGGATTCGCACGGTAGAACTCCACGAAAGAAGTAAACCAAACTATGTTTTCATTGTCACGTATGCCAATCAGCGGTTTGTCTCATGTTACATCACACATACGATCTCTACGTAATTGACAAACATTTGAAGATAGCTGGCCGTTGGAAGTTATCTTTAAAGGTGATTGTAAATTTAGACGTAAACTTGTCGCTGTATTGCAAAATTGGGTATCTGAGGCTGACTGTCGGGTTTAAGTGGAAATCCCACATGTTCCTGGCTCCGGTGTTCCCAAGATCCGAAAGGATTTCGATCCCGTCACCAAAAAAAATCCAATTGATGTTCATCATCATCATCTTTAATAGTCCACTAAAATATAAACCAAAAGTGTAATATTTTTGTATTCCTCGACTATACGCTGTGAGAAGCTGAGACGGGCATAATTCTTCTATAAGTTTTTCAGAAATTTAGAAAATATTCACGTAAAAAATGTGGCAGTGCACGTAAAAAAAGTAATAATGTAGTGTTAGGATCCTTGAATTACCTGTGGTATAGTGTTTGATAAAATATATACATTTAAGCGAGGTAAGTGTTAGATTAAAGCTAGACTGAACTAGAATCGAAGAAATTAAGAAAAAAGGCAATGAAAACTTAAGAAATTTCATGAATACTCTAAGTAACATATGACGGTTCAAAATTTGAATCCGATGTGCAACTCTGCCAATGAACTCGGTAAGGTGACAATGTTCTTTTCTAAGAATTTTGTTATGTATAAAATTCATAACTGCTATAGATATTTTTATATATGTATATGCAATATATGCATACTGTTTATTTGCATCAATGTAAATGGAGATTTTAAAGAGAAATAAATGAGAATGTTTCGAATAAATATAAGTTGATTATGTTTCATTTCATAAGATAAACTAATGTCAATCACAATATGAAAATAATTTATTAACTAACAAAGAAGAAAATAATTATTTCATTAATTAAAGAAGATAACATACAATACATTTATTTTAATTAATACATTTTCATAAAGTTTTTGTAATCGGATAGAACACCTTTTTTGTAAGCCGTCTCTGCAATGTCCTCCACCGAACAAAGGTTGGCGACTTTTGTGTTGTCAACACGTGTTGGTGATAAAAGTTTCTGTAAAACCGAGTCTCCGCCGAACTAAAGTTGGCAACTTTTGTGTTGTCAACCTTTTTTGTGTTGTCAAATTTCGGTGGAGACGCGCCTTTACACATACACAACTTAAAGAAAATATATAAAAAACTATTAACAGTTTTGGTAGTCAGTCTTGTATAATATTAACTACGACAAATATTCACAATAGACCACTAAAGTAGAAAACAACCTTACAATGCCTACACTACAACACCTATGCTATGCACTTGCACACTGGCAGTTCTGTCAAAATGTATCTAGTCTTCAAGTAATGACATTTTATCTGTTTAAATTTCGAATTATTTTTAACCCCCCCCTCCCTCGCTGCAAAAAGAGAGATGTTATTTTTAACCGACTTCAAACAAGTAGGAGGTTACCAATTTGTCGGTTTTTTTTTGTTACCTCAGAACTTTTGACTGAGTGAACCGATTTTCACGATTCTTTTTTTATTTGAAAGCTGGTGCTTCCCGCGTGGTCCCATTTTAATTTGGTCCAGTTCTGACATTGTCATCTATGATAAAACCTTATAAATCTTCAATTTGCATTAAGTATTTGCGTGACAAATAACTCAGTATCACGCTAATCGATTTCGATGATGCTTTTTTTTTAAAAGCTAGTGCTTCCCCTGTGTATCCTTTTCAATTTGGTCCAGTTCTTCGGTTTTTTTTTGTTAAAATTTTATCCTATCTGTTTGTCTGTCTACGGCATCGGAGCACCTAAACGAATGGGGCGATTATGATGCGGTTTTTTTTGTTTGAAATCTGACATAATCCCCATAGAATTTAAATATAATTTGTAAGGATTATGAACTCGTTTTTAAGTTGATGAATGGATCTCACCAACTCACACAAATTGGATTGATTTGTAATTTGGTGTACTGTTAGGCACCTAAGAGTTAGGTCCATAATATGGTAATCTTGACCTGATTCTGCTGTTAAACCTAAAGTTGATGCTGATATCAGGATGTTCAAAAGATGAAAGAAGATATAAGAAAATGATATAAGAAGTATCAAGTGAGCAACTTCATACGTCGGAGAGCCACACTTCGGCATGAATGGGCCGGCTCGACCGGAGTGATACCACGGCCTCACAGAAAACTGGTGTGAAATAGTGCTTGCGCTGTGTTTCACCGAGTGAGTGAGGATACCGGAGGCCCATACCCCAACCCCTCCCCCTATCTCCCCCCCCCCATCCCCCAAAAGGCCGGTAACGTACTTGTGACGCCTCTGGTGTTGCGGGTGTCCATGGGCGGCGGTAATCGCTTACCATCAGGCGATACGTCTGCTCGTTTGCCGGTCTATTCCATAAAGGAAAAAAAAAAAAAATACTAATATAATATGCATGATTAAATGATCTCTATTTTGATATTAATTTCGATTGGGTATTAATGCATTGGAATTTATATTGATTTACCTATTCATACCTGTTTTTAGTTAGCTATATAGAAATAAGTAAGCAAGCCTAACTAGGCATTTTCTTTATATAGAAAATTGACGGTTGAGACTTTGGTTGTTATCAATAGGAAGGGAATAACAAAAAAATAATTTAAGATTGTCATGCCAGTTTTGAGATAGAAAATCCATCATATAATATAGTTCAATTATTAAAAATGAAAAATAATTTTTCATCTGGTTATCAGATGAGTGTAAGTCGATCTTCATCGAATCTTGCATGATAGTTTGTAATCTTGTCTTAAAAACAGACTACGCTTCGCAAAAATTTGTTGATTGAATAATTGAAATTCCTTATTATTTAAATAATTTCCATAATTTCAATTTCAATTAATTATAACATATAAAAGTTCTTGCAGTATCTAAGCGAATAGGAACATATGTAGATATGTTATTATTTTGAATTTAATTTAGATTAATCTCCATAGTGTAATTGGATTTAATAAAATAATTATTAACAACAATATGGAATAAATATTATCGGAAATTTTAATAAAAAAATTGCTACTTTGAAACTTAAACTTCTATCACTTTATAATAATTCGAAAACAATTTGGCATAAAATATAACTAAAAAAACTAACAATTACATTATTTATAAAATAATTATTTTTTAATAATTAAAATTTAAACTTACCTCGCAATTCGATCACAGCATAACAAAAATGTCAAACAAAATGATAACTCGTCACTTAGTCACTTGCCGTCTCCCGTTAGCCATATGAGGTGGTTTACTTGATGACACTTGGAGTTGGTGTGATGTGCTAGCCGAGGACCCTCAGCTTATATAGTGCCAGCTCTGTTGACGCGCAACTCCGTGGACCGTCCGCAGAAAAGTGAGCCCTGCCAACTATTCCGTGATATATGTGACATTTGTTTGTTTTAAAACTAAGTTTACTGTTTTCATTGGTTCGTGGTAGAATGTGCAAAGTATTGTCATCTTCTTGCTAATTCATTTTTGTGAGAGCTCGAAATCGAGGATTTTGATGACGTATTTTTTTTATGTATCACCACTTTTTTGCACTGGTTGGCTACTCTGTGATAAGCTCCATTAATTATTCTGTGTATATGTTTAGTTTTTATTTGTATGTATTTAGAAATATATGGTTGAAAAGAGAGGATGAAGTTGCGTGGGTCAACTAGTATTACTTAGGGGATGTAATCATGTATAGCTGTTTGTGTTGTTCCCCGGCGCTTATCCGTACCATATATTCAGGTTTCTCGTCTAGGCCTGGAAGGAGGTCACCTCTGATAGAATCTATCACGAAATTCGTCCATTTGATGTTCCATCTCTTTCTGTTTCAAACAAAATTCTATTTCGGTAATTTTCACATGACCTTTCTATCGGCTAATCAAACGTTGAAGTTTTTCTCATATCTGTATAAAAATACAAGTTGTTAGTAATCCCATAGCTTGAGAAAGGCTGTATGGTTTAGCTTATTAGGTATTATTTTCTTAAATATTTGCAATAGTCGGATAGCAGTACCGTATAGATGGTTATTTAAATATTGCGCAACGGAACCCTTGACAACTATTATGGTGGTCCCCAGTTTAATATCTATACAGTACAGTAAACTCGATCCTCAATGACGACCTGTTGATCTGTCCGTCCCTCTGATTTTCAGGTGGGTTTATTATGTTATTTTTTCTAGAGGATCACTTTAATATTTACTCGTTATATTTAAGAGTGTAACTAATATTTTATTAAATGAAATAAGCCTTTACTCGCAGCGTCTTTGCTTGTTATTAGACTTTTTTTAAACTGGGTGAAAGTTAATTTTTTTTATTGTCATCATCATCACCTCAGTCGAAGACGTCCAATGCTGGACATAGGCCTCTCTGGTGACGATATAGAAAACCCTTACAGATCTTCGGTTATCGGGAGATGTCATCGTAGCGATACAACACGGATTTTTCCAAGAGTGGAGGTCGCCATACTCATTGCGAAAGCGGGCAATGCAACAATGTAGCATGGTGACTCACACCATGGCGGCCTAGTGATGCTTCTGCATCATTGGGCCTCCGGTCTCGCACTCGCACCAACGAAACACGACAGCACGAACGCTGTTACTTTACGTTGATTTTCTGTGCGAGGGTAGTAATGCCCCGGTCGAGCCGGCCCGTTCGTGCTGAAATCAGCGTGGCTCTACTACCTTGACCTGCCTTCCTGTGCCGAGCAGTTAAAACCTGGAACTCACTACCAGCGCACGTGTTTCCCTGCCACTTTGCCATCCCGGGCCACATAGTGTCAGTAACCATGCTGCATTGCCCACATTCTCAATGAGGATGGTGGCCACCACTCTTGGATTTTGCTTATGCTTTCCATCAGGCAAAGTGGTCATTTTGGCAGCTCTTACATAAAAAAAAACACCGCCATATGTGGTGTTTCTACTATTATACCACCTTGATGGCCAGCTTTACTCTAAGGCGGACCTCGACCGACGAGGTATTTATTAAGTATACGAAATTACATATTTCGTACACTTAATACATACCTATATACAAATACCCCATTTCCTCTCAAATCGACGCCTATGCATGTCTTATTTCCGAATTTTATTTGCCCCAGACATCGTTCTTATAATAATAATAAATGTTCCGAAAGTTTCTGCAAATAGACGAGCAGACACACAATGCAATATACTTACACACTTAATTCACTTGTAAATAAAACCGTGACATTTACTTGACTTAGTCCGTAAATGCCACTTACATACTACCAGCGAAAGTTGAGAAAAAGAAATCACCAAAATAATAATAATACGCTTTAATGTACACCAGATTAATTACGAAGGTAACTTATAGGTAAAAGGTACAAATGGCGGCCTGATCGCCCGAAGGCAATCTTTTACAGGCAACCAATATTTTATAGAGATCGTTTCAGTGTAACATTGAACAAACTAAATCAATTATGTACGCATTTATAATATAAGTTAAGATTCGAAAGTATAAAACAAAGCTTAAACAAGTTACAAAGCAGGCCTAATTTATCTTAATACGTAATCGAAATGGTGCCTTTGAGCATAATAATGTTGTCAAATATTTCTTCTTTTAGATTTTTTTTAAGAATCAAATATAATTACTTTAAGGATTTTGTTATTACCTGTGCAAATTCGTACTCGTGTGTCAACGCTTCCCTGTGCCTGCTTTGATCTGTCATCCTTTATCGCAATAAAAAATTAGTTCACGGATTAAAGATAATCGTAATAAATGAAGATTATGATTTGTTCCACAAATACCTTTTTGAAACTATTTATGAAATATATTTCTCAGTAAAGGAAGTGTGATGACTCCCATGTGACAAGAATGAAACAAAAACATAGGTCTTTTTTTATTGATTTATTTAAGGTCGCTTTACAACAACAAAGGTCATTAACGATCACTGAGAGTTACTTAAATTAATTTATACATATTAGTTAACTTCAAAAACATTAGGGTTTTTTATAAATCCACCTTGATTTAAAAGTCTTTCACATTGTCAGGCATGTTACAAATATTTCTTTCTTGTTGGAAAATAGCTCAATATCATTTAAAGAAAACATTAAAATTTAAAGAAAAACGAAATACGGAGTTACTCCTAAAGCTGCATCGCGCAATGATCAATCAATCATTTATTTGCGGAAACATAGGTTAGATAATTACAGATCTTATGCTTATTTTAGAGGTACACCAGGTCCTACCACATTATCCAATTATAAAATATGTTAATCAATACATCAAATAATGTCAATACACAAGAATATTTACATGAAATGTAAAAAAAAAAATGAAAGTTCTCGCTTCGATTAGTTTAGTGTAGATTAGCTCGCCTAGTTGGAAGAACATCTCCTTGTGTTCGAAGGCAATAAAAACCGTTCCTCTACACAAAAACTCATTCTCATGATTTTTATTTTAGACTAGCTGACCCGACGAACTTCGTACCGCCATATTTACATATCTGTCTCAGCTTCCCACAGGCAGTGTACAGTCGTGGACAAAAAGAAAAGACTTTTCCCGTTATCTTTTATTTTTTTTCTTTCTAGTAAAAAAAGAATGAATGAAATCGGACTATGTGTTATTGAATTACAACTAAGTACATATTTTGACTTTCATTCCCTCTCTCCAGGAAACCGTTCTGAATTTCGGGATAAAAAGTATCCTATGTCCTACCTCATAGTATGAACTCAAATCATGCCAAGTTTCATTTGAATCCGTTTAGTAGTTTCGGCGTGATGCGCGGCCAAGATACAGACAGACAGACAGACAGACAGACAGACAAAAATGAAAAAAAAAACAGTTTTGGCTTCAGTATCGATAATAGAGAGCCCTCCAAAAAAAATTTCAATATATCTTTAATGTACAGAATTGGACCTGTTACATTTTTATTATAAGTATAGATTTAGGATTTTTACTGATCTTTTTAGTTTGATCTTTTTCAAAAGGAATAAAAGAAAAAGGTAAATCAATGAATGAAAACCAAATTTTATAATAAATATAAAGTTATTGTTTTATATTTTTTTCAGACCATAATCAGCACCCACTTCTGAGCGTCACCTCATAGCCTACCACGAAACTGCATATTACCTGTTCCAAGATCTGCGAGGGAATAACAGGTAACTCTTTTTTCAGATATCTGGCATACAACGCCATCTAGTTTCAAACTAAGCAGTGCTTATACTATAAATATGTATCAGTCAGCCACTTTTCTTTTGAAATTTTAACAGTAAATATGTTGTTATCGCTACTAATTTTTAAATTTTCTGCTTAAAAATCGGAACTTTTTGTATGTATGTAAAAAAGTTATAAAAAAAATGATGTAAATAGGTTAAAATTTGGGGGTACTTAGATGATACTGGAGTAGTTTTTAGTCGTAGAGAGTCCAACACACCTCTTTGTCCCTTTAAATGGCGTAGAACATCCATGAGAGTCTTCCACCGCGTGTACAAAAACAAAAAAAAACATTGTTTACAGTATCAATATAATTGAATGTATAATTGCATGAACTCACAGTATCAATATATATTTGATATTTTCAAATTTCTTAGTACAGATGTCTGAAGTATGTAAGTAGTTGACATAGACCTGTCCTTTGAAAGAAGATTTTGGTCTTCTATATCACATTGACCAGACGGGTCGGTATAGGGTTTGTTTGAAGTTATCCTTCTCTTTGCGGTGATCAGTATTGGGCATTAATCAATTTTTTTATTTAACTAATCAATTGATTAAAAAGTAAATGTGATTAAATCAATTGCAATGGAATTAATCGCATTTAAACATTAAATCGTTTTTACAATTAAATTATTTAAATTAATGCAAATCAATATTGTAAATCACAAATTAAATAATTGCAAGTAACTTTTTAATTGTTAATTGATCAATTGTATTTTACGAATTAATAACTAACAATTGATCAATTGTTAACTGTATAAACCACTATTAACAATTAATTAAATGTTAGTTGTATTTTTACAATTACAATTGATCAATTGTCAATCAGTAATTGTTTATACAATTAAAATTTGCCCAACACTGGCGGTGATGTAGTCCTGCGTTGTTTTGCTCCCTTAGTCGCCTCTTACGACACCCATGGGATGAGTAGGGGTGGTGACACTACGTATTCTTAATCTGTAACCACACGGACTATACGGATTAAAACATTAAATTCATAATGGAGCACAACTTGTTCTGTGTTTTAAGGTACTATAATTCATTTGAAACAAAAGAATTCACCCGTATTCGACTTGAGAGTCAACTGTTGTAATTATACAACTCATTCAATAAGGAAAAGTGTCTTTTCATAAAATTCACAAAACAAAATTGTAAATCATAAATTCAAGGACGTCCTACCCACACATTTTAACACACTAAATAAAGGAGGGGATTCTTAAGTGGTTCTTTTATGTACACCACAGAACTCCGTTACTTTAACCGATTTAGAAATTTTATTTTTCAACCTTCCTTCCTTACCGTTGGTTTTAGCTGCTACTAAAATAAAGAAAAATGTATACCCCTGCCCCTAAGGCGCTATTCAGTGCGACGCGGACTGTCCGCGTGCGGATTAGGGCATGCGTCCGTCGCGGATGAATTCGTCGTTCAGTGCTGTGCGAACCTTGTTGATAGTTGTATATGTATAGTCAAGAATAAAAAAAAATATGACGACGTCGACAGTACTTCACATCCGCCCCGCAAGACCGTCCGTCGAGCACTGATCAACTACGTTACGAGCAATAGACGTCCGCGTGCGGACATCCGCGGCGCGGAGGAGTGGCGCGGATAGGGATGGCGTCCGCACGTAGGCTTATTAAGCCTAAACAGCGCGGTCAGTGCTATGCGGAACAGATCCCTTTCAAATTTATTATATTAGTATGTATTGCTTTTTCCCGCGGCTCCGCCCGCGATATGTGGGTTTTCGCGGTATGGAGTAGCATATTCCTTTCATCTAACGAATTTCATTAAAATTGGTTCAGTGCTTTAGCCGTGAAAGCATAACAGAAAGACAGAATTACTTTCAAATTTATAATATTAGTATGGATTAGTAAGTATAAAGGCGCTTGTGGACTTACGATTGCTCAGATCACGTTTTTCAGAAAAGGGAGTTAGTAAAATTGAACGTGGAAGATGTGCGTTCAGATTGTGTAAAATTACTACTCTAAATAGAGATAGGTATCCTGGGAATATATTATTTGAATTAGCTAATTCATTTTAGATTTCATTTCTAGTTCTTGTATAAGTTTGAACTACTTTCGTATTATATTTTAAAACTTTAAATTAAAAATACTTGTCAAAGCTATTTCATCTAGAATTTCAAATTTCTTAGATTTGAATTCAATAATAAACAATGATTAGCTAATTTAGTCGTTAGAGATATGTTTACTGTACCTATCATATCTACTCAACAGGCTGCTAGAAATAAAACAATACTTGTGGCACTCGGGGACTGCTGCGATAAAGCTATTGCATAGCATTTTTATCAAACTATGCAATTTTTTTTTTTTTTGCCAGTTTCTCATTTAATATTGTTCAAAAAGTATTTAAATAATAGAGGGCGTTAGTGTGTATCTCGTAGTTGCGAAACAGCTTTAACCAATGGCGCTTTATTTATTTTGTTATTTTGCCGGTTTCTCATTTTATTGTTCAAAAAGTATTTAAATAATAGAGGGCGTTAGTGTACCTCGTAGTTACGAAACAGATTTAACAGATGGCGCTGACCGGTTTTTATTTATGCAGTATTTTTTCCTTTGAACATATATACTTACTAAGCGCACATGCGGTGAGTGTGGCATTATAAAGATATGATAGATACCTATACACCTATATACATTCTCAAACCCAGACTGTTATGTCTGTAGACAGATTTCGGAGCAGCTCGTCAACGAATCTTAGATTCGTTGATTCGTCGTTCGGAGCAGCTCGTCTCGATCCGTGCGGGAATTGGGTGTTAGGTTTTTTTCGTTACGTTACGGAATTTCTTGATTCGGTCGCCGCGCTCAAAGGCCTCATAGCCCGCGATAAAAGCTATGAAATAGCTTAATTATTATAAAAACAAAAAGCCCGGTGGCTTAAAGGTAAAGAACTGAGAAGAAAAAAACAAGTATCACAATATCTTTGTAAAATTAAAGTGACTAATGAATTGTTTTGTAAGTTTAATAAGGCAAATAATGAAATAACTACTTATGCTTAGTCAAATTAAAATAAAAAACTAAATACTTTATGGTGCGGTGACAACCGTTGTTTTGATAGAACTTTCTTTGCTCTATGTAATAAAGTATAGTCGAAAACCCGCCTTCTGGCGCAGTCTGGTAAAAACCGTGGATAAATTTAAATGCATAAGAGTTTTAACTAAATTGTTTGTATTCATAAGCTACTTTAAGAACCCCCCAAAAAAAATATTTTTTATTTTTATGGCAAAACAATGTTTGCCGGGTCAGCTAGTTTTACTATAAAGTTAAATTTGAGTTTACTATAAAGTTAAATTTGAAGTAAATATTAATATGCCATCAAGTTATTAATTATTATTAGCCGACTTCAAAAAAAGGAGAAGGTTCTCAATTCGACTGTATTTTTTATTTTTTTTATGTTTGTTTCCTCATAACTTTTGACTGGTTGAACCGATTTTGATAATTATTTTTATTTGAAAGCTGGTGCTTCCCGAATGGTCCCATTTAAATTTGGTCCAGATTGAAGTCGGTTTTTTTTGTTAAAATTTGTAGGTAAATTTAAAGTGCGATGTTGTTTGCTGACGGTACTGAACTGCGAACGGTTGACTTGCAACAGGCTATTCTGCGGCATCTCTTAGTACAAAATGTCTTGTTTCCACACACTCTTCATATTCATCGCCTGGTTTTCTATAGTTATTATTATGACCTACTCCTGTTATAGAAAACCTCATTTTAACAAGTTTAGAGTGATTTCTTATAGCATTTGTTGTTCTTTTCTCATATATATGACTAGTTGTTGCCCGCGGCTCCGCCCGCGTATATGTCGGTTATCGCGGCAAATAGTAGCCTATGTGTTATTATGATGTATAAGCTATATAACTGTAAAGTTTCATCCAAATCCGTTCAGTAGTTTTTGCGTGAAAGAGTAACAAACATCCATCCATACATCCATACTTACAAACTTTCGCGTTTATAATATTAGTAGGATGGTGATCTCTTAGCCGATTTCAGCCACAGCGGCCACTTTCAACGAAGACCAGCCAGTTGGCAGGATATAAAACTCAAAAACACTTATTGGCCTGACCAGTTTTTTCACCAAAAAAATTCCAACTGATGCTGCAATTCCTTTGGTAATTCACGTTTTGTGATTTTGTCTCTGTGAAAATTTCAAAAATGAAACAGATTCCTTTAAATTGCTCTGAGTATGGAATGTCTTTCAAAACTCTCTTTAATATTATCTAAAATAAAGGATGGTTGATAAATAATCACGAAACATACGAAATTATGTTTCTTTAAAGAATCCATGGTAAACAAGTAAATAATCTGAAACTTGGAATTTTCGGTTTGAGTTGGAAAAACCGTTTTTTTAAAGTCATCTCCCGCATTAGGAATATACATCATGTGTCGCGAGGGACTTTTACAAACATAAATGAGACGGACACAAAGAACACGCAGACTCAGGGTAACAATTTGTGAATTATACAAAGTGTTGTCCTATGTGGTATTTGAACCCACAACATTTGGTGCAGTAGAAAGCGGCGTGGCGACCGCTTAAACCACTAGATCAAGCGTGCAGTCAAACTGTAAAAGTTTATGTACAATGCTTTGCGAGCGCATGAAACTCACACTTGTCCTTTTTGTTATAATACAACATTTTAACAAAAAAAATAACCGCCTTCAAAAAAAAAAGAACGACCAAATTGAAATGGGCCCATACGGAAAGCACCAGCTTTCAAATAAAAAGAGAATCATCGAAATCGGTTGGCGTGATATTGAGTTATTCGTTAATTTGTCGCGCACATACTTAATGCAAATTGAAGACTTATATGGTATTCTAATGGATGACATGTCAGAACTGGACCAAATTGAAATGGGACCACATGGAAAGCACCAGCTTTCAAATAAAAAAAGAATCATCAAAATTAGTTCACCCAGTCGAAAGTTATCAGGTAACAAACATTAAAAAAAATACAGTCGAATTGAGAACCTCCTCCTTTTTTTGAAGTCGGTTAAAAATGTATCACAAATTCAAGACAGAAACATAAAAAGTTACAGCAACAATCTATACGTCTTTTTTCTGCCATACCCCCCATGGGGAGACAAAGTGCGTCTAGCTTAACCTGTACCAGTTTAGAAACATGACATTTAATACATATAATTCACTGTTGACCTAACGGTCTGAGCTGACATACCTAAGACTCAAAGACAGTCCTCAGACCTCGAGAACTGCACTTTAAATTAAAGCGTTGCCAGTTCACGACTTATGTTTGATATTCATAATCTTCTTTAATGGATTAGCATACGATCTGAGGAAATCCAAGACCTTGTATGAAGATATGACGTACAACACTTGTTTACGATAAATTAAACAAATATTTAGTTTGATTTAAGATATACTTCATAAAATACGGAAATGTACATGTGTTTTATAACGACGAGTTGTTAACGAAGGAATGACTTTTTAAAATAATATTGAGTTAATGAATAAATTGAATAGGGAATGAATTAAAGGATCGTTCGATGAATGTGTCGTAGACAACACTGTAGGTAGGGGACTCTCAGGTTGAAATTCGAGTGGCACTAAAGTATTTATCTCGTGTACATTTACCTATATTTTACTACTACGGCGTAGAGAAAAGGATAGTTCGGGATGTCTATGTATGAGTGTTTGTTTTTTTAGAAGCTAAAATCAGAGTGGCTTGCAAATGGAGAGGCTTATATCCAGCAATTGACTGCAATAGTCATCGTATCATTTAAACTACTGAATCGATATCTAATTCATAAGGTGTTAATAGATTTGTAATAATGGACCAGGTGGCATAGGCTATATATATATATTTTTTTTTAACTTAGTGGGGTTATGGTTTTTTAAACTATTCTTATTAAAAATACAATTCACGGGCTGCGAATATAACCTGCGTTGAGGGCTCTACTCTGCCTGGCAGAAAGCATGAGCAGAATCCAAGAACAGTGTTCACCATACTCATTGTGAATAGAGTCAATGCAACAACAGCTTGGTTACCCACACTATGGCTAAATGATGAGATGCTTAAAATTTTGTCGGTCTGTTTGTTGCGACTAATCTCCGGAACAACTGGACCGATTTAAGCAGGACTTTCACTGGCAGATAGCTGAAGGTATAAAGAGTAACTTAGGCAACTTTCTTTAAACTACATTTGTTTGTGATTGTTGTTGTACCTTGATAACAACAAGCGCACATAAAATCAACGTGCTGAATCATCAATGACAGCGTTCGTACTGTCGTGTTTCGTTGGCGAGTTCGAGACCGAAGGCCCAAAGATGCAGAAGCATCACTAGGCCGCCATGGTGTGGGTCACCATGTTGCATTGTCTGCATTTGCAATGATTATACAGACTACCACTTTTAAAATATATATACATACTAGCTGTGCCCGCGACTCCGTTCGCGTGGAATAGTGACTTTGGGCAGCAGTTTTCGGACATTTCTTTTGGTTCATAAACACCGTCATTTGAGTGTTTAGAATAATCGAATTTAAAGTAATGCTTCTCTATACACGACATTAGACGTATAGCCATCGGGGATCAAAGCATAGAGGTTGCTAGGATTGCTAACACGTGACAGAGGTACATAAAGCTGATCGTGTGAAAAACAGTTAATACTTAGATCTACACCCACAACTTTTAGCGTACCTATGACCGTGAGCTTTATTTATTGTCACCGCGAAACATAGGCTCACTGGAAACCGGACTCGTTTAAAACTAAACGGAAAGTGGTTTGGGATGAGAGGAATCCGAGGAATAAAAACACTATCACCTTTACCGCACCCTGTTAAAATCTTTGGTCACTTTTAATCTGGTACCGTTGCAACGTTTTGGCAGGCTTAAATATTTAAGGGGCATTATGGGTACGCCGACTTTTAAATTTATTTTATGAGCTGGTAGTCCAGTAGCACTGAGGGATCACGCGATAATGCATGAGATTCACGATCGATGGACAAACGTGCCTCACGCTGTTCCCTGTTCTACCTAATTCGAGTGGCCATCATTCGAGAACGATGTGAAATGAATCGAGATTCTCGCTGAGCCGAAGTTTCTGTAGCACGAAACCTGGCCTGACGTTCCTGATATGCAGTGAGAGCCTCATGATCTTCTTCAGATTCCTGTGATCAAACTAATCTCATCCTTTTAGCATTCCTGCTGCACTGGGAGAGGTTGGATCTTTTTCGAGGCATTCTTACAATAAACTAACAGAACATAGTTTAGTAAACACGTACTTATCATAAACAACTAAATTACAAATACTTACAGATTATTACACAGTTTCATTTATTACAGTTTAATAACTATTATGACGTATCAACCCAGTCTATTAACTATCGAAAACAACCAAAGGTGTTAACTGTAAGTACTTCCTGTTTCTAGAAAAATACCGAAAGCAAGTCAAGAAAAATAACGTAAGTTATATGTATCACCGACCTTTTATTTTACGTGTGAAAATACCCTCGGACCGTCACCCCACAGAGGTTTGCAGCGGGGCGGTGTGTCGGACTCGAACCGACTAAAACCACACGGTGTGCCACTCTGCGCCTGTGAAGGGAGGAATCCGGGAACTGCAGTTGTTAACACGTCCGGACCCCACCCAGCGCTTGCCCGCACATAAGCGGGCACCGTCAGCTGTTAACCTCTCATTTTAGGCAACTTACGGCACACACGTAACGTCGCCTCCTCGCGGGTGGCCACTAGAGCGGATGGAAGGGAAAGCCCGTCCCGACCATCCGCGGCCACACTCAGGGCGGCATGAGGCGCTGATAGGCGCGCCTCCGCCGCCCGGTTCGCCGGCGGCGGATTGGGTCCGAGTGGATGTCATCCTCCCGGGCCTTCTCCGCCACCTCCTTCTGCGAGATGACTTCTTCGCAGAAGGTTGCGACCGCAGTAAAACTGCTATCGTTACCGGCCATGGAGCGTATGACGGCCGGTAGCGAGAGATCTCCTCCGATGACTGCAGTGAGGGCCCGACGCTGCGGCGCCCAAGCGGGGCAAACCGCCAGCGTGTGCTGGGCCGAGTCCTCACTGCAGTCGCAGTGGTGGCAGGCGGGACTCAATTCCCTCCTGGCGACTGAGTGCAGGTACTTTCCGAAGCAACCGTGCCCGGAAAGGACCTGCGTCAGTCGGAAGGAAAGGGTCCCGTGCTGCCGCCCTGCCCACTCGAGGATGACCGGCTGGAGAGCCTCCACGGCGGCAAAGCCAGCACGTGGAGTCTCCAGCCGGAACGACCATCTAGCCATGGTGGCTCGACGGGCAGCTTCACGCCACTCGCGTACCTCTTCAATATCGGGCGGAGGGCGATAGCCATACTCCGCCCGATATTCAGCCACCCGTCGATAAACTTCGGCGAGCACTTCCGCCTCCAAATCCCACGGGGGTGTTCCGGCCAGGGCGCACGCCGCCTCTCTCGACACTGTGCGGTATCCGCGTATGGCTCTGACTGCCAATACCCTCTGAGGCCGCCAGAGGCGGGCCTTATTTAGGGCAGTCAGAGCCGCCACCCACACCGGTGTACCATACAGCGACATTGACCGGACAACTCCCGTGTACAGGAGTCGCGTTGCGACGCTGGCTCCACCCAAGTTGGGCAAAAGTCACCCAAGAGCGGAGGCAGCGTCGACCAGCTTTGGACCAAGTTGTCGGAAGTGCTCGTCGAAGAGTCACCTACCGTCGAGGATCAGGCCCAGATACCTGATCTGGGCCCGACGATAACACTAAAATGGGACCACACGGGAAGCACCAGCTTTCAAATAAAAAAGAATCAACAAAATCGGTTCACTCGGTCGAAAGTTATGAGGTACAAAAATAAAAAAAAAAAAAAAAAAATACAGTGGAATTGAGAACCTTCTCCTTTTTGAAGTCGGTTAATTACCAAATAAAATGTTTTTTTTAAACATAAAAATTAGAAAATATTTTAAACTAAATAAGTAAATAGGTATAAGGTTTATAAAAGAATCAAGAACTTGAAATCAAACTAACCTTTACAAAATAAACATACTACTCGTATATGTATTTACAAACCCTATAAACCCTAAAGAAATATGTCCTTATTAGAAACGACTAAATTGTAAGTACTTTCAGATTTTTACACATAAAATTAAGAAATAAAAAAAATCAAGAAAAGAAAATAATGCTCTCGGCGCGCTTTATATACCGGCGTGGTCGCGCAGCCGTTTACAATCTACAAACGTCCAGCTACGTGATTCTTTAAATTGGCATAACTTTTTTATTTATGAACCGATTGACATGAAACAAACACTAAATGTTAAGTGAAGCTTACCACAATATATTAGTGAAAACCACATTTCAATCGGATAAGCTATTTCTGAGATTAGCGTGCACAAACGCACAGACAAACAGACAAACAGATAAACAGACAAAAATTCTAAAAATCATTGTTTTGGGTTCTATTGCGTTCATAAAGCCCCCCTATAATAGTTTTCCTGAGATATCTTCCATGTACAGACAGCGACCAGTTATGATTTTATTATATGTATAGATATAAATGAATCGCCGAAATGTCTGTACGCGCATAACTTCCGATCGTATGCACCAAATTTTTTTTTTGTGTTCGTTATTGTTAGGACAAGGTTTGTGTACAAGAAAAAAATAAAAAATAACGGGAAATGTCAATTTATAAGTCAACGGGAGGCTGACAAAGATATGTAATATGGCGCTACGAAGTTTGCCGGGTCAGCTAGTCTACTTATGATTTCCATCAGGCAGAGTAAAATAATTTTAGCAGGGCCATACATAAAAAAAGTTTAAGACATCTCATTAATATCATTAGTAAAAAACCCCGGTAAACGAACCTATATATCTCATCCCAACTTACCATTTCATGAACTGTCCAATAAAAAATAACATTCTGACAATACTCCTTTAAATAAACCATTGCTAATAAATAACCCATCGGCGTATCAAGTTCGGGTTTTATGATACATTTATTTGATATTCTCTCGGACCCTTGGTATTATAGAGGTGGTTTTAAATTTCAAAATTTGTGAGCGCGTACATTTATATAATGCGCATCATTGACTATTATTAAAGAATGAATCGACAATGCGTGGAACTTACTTATGCGACTTACGAGTTGGAGTCCAAAGCAGGTTGTGGTTGATCTGAAATTTGGAAAAAAAGAATAGAATATACTTATTAAATATTTTACATTTAATGGTCTTTACCCACATGCGGTATTACTCGATAGTTTTACTCCAAAATAAGTAAAAATTTACGTGTGGACCGCAAAACTAAAAACTTGAAGGGTTGCATCGAGCCGGCTCGATGGAATTAAATAAAAGTAATTTCCTTCGCACCTACTCGAAGCGAGCCGTCGAGCTTGACGCAAGCGTGTGTACGTGACCGCAGTGGGGCGAGTCAGTCCGCTGTTTTTGTTCGTCTGAAAACACGTGTATAATAAAAAAATGGATTTACGAGTATTTTTTTCTTTAATTCTTTTATAATTAGGAATTGCGAGACTTATTAAATAGCTATATTTATGTCTGTTCAACAAAGGAGACGGTGGCTACACCACCTCCTTTGTTGAACAGACATCTTTTGGCTCGAACGGTTCGGTAAATAGGTACTGAACGGCGCGCGCCACTCGATAGATGAATGCTGAATGTGTGGACAAAAGTCCATGCCGTAGTTTTTACTCGACATGTTAGCTCGATCGAGTAAAACCGTATGTGAGTAGGTACTTAGCATGAGCATAATAATATATTGACCATGTACAAATGACATGTGAAAATATCTTTATATTTAAAATTTTGTCAATGTTTTTTTTAAGAATAGATGATTGAGTCATGTATAGTCCATACTACTAATATTAAAAAGAGTAAAAGTTTGTAGGGAGTGATCTCTGGATCTGCTGAACCGATTTTGAAAATTCTTTTACCAATGGAAAGCCACATCATCTGTGAGTGTAATAAACTATAGTACTATTTTTTTTCTAAATATGAATCCTAGCTAAATCGATTTACATATATACAAGAGTTGCTAGTTTATAATCACAAATTTTAACAATAAAATCCGACTTCAATCTGAACCAAATTCTGATGGTAAATTTGACCACACGGGAAGCACCAGCTTTCAAATAAAAAAGAATCATCTAAATCGGTTCACCCAGTCGAAAGTTATGAGGTAAAAAACATATTAAAAAACAGTAGAATTGAGAACCTCTTTCTTTTCTTGAAGTCGGTTAAAAAGTATTAGATATTAACCTGAAAATGTTTACCGCGTTGTCCTACATACAAGCGGGCAGATCCACGGAAAACAGGTATTTGATAAGTCATAATATATTATGTTAACTGTCATATTGACTGACTGCCTCGTTGGTCTAGCGGTTGGCGTGTGCGGCTGCTGATCACGAGGTCTCGGGTTGGATTCCCGAGTCGGACCAAATGTTTGTATGATCAACAAATATTTGTTTCGGAGTTTGGGTGTTTCCTATGTATAATATGTATGTATTTACAAAAAAAAGTATATACGTGTTTGTATCAGTTGTCTAGTACCCATAACACAAACTCTGCTTAGCTTCGGACTACATGGCGTTTTGTATTTGTATTTGTATTTATTCTTTATTGTACACAATAAACACATAAATAGGAAAAATTATACAAGAAAGTTTCATGTACAAAGGCGTGCTTAACCCAAAATTGAGTTTTCTGCCAGCAAACCCTGAGTGAATAGAGGATAGCAGAGAAATGTAAGGGCATAGTCATGCGTACTTAGGAATCAGAGAAACAATCATATTAATTTATACAGTAGAAAGAATATATTATACATACATATTACAAGTTACACATATACGATATTTATGCGTAGATACATACAGGTATAGGTACATATATACATATTGTCTTGCTATTGTAGGGACAGATAATAATCCCTGGTTTTCTCCCTGAACACACTCAGAGAAGGACTGGCGCGTATCGCACGCGGCAAGGAATTCCATAGCCGAACAGCTGCAACACTAAAGGAGTTATTGTAACAGCTCGAAGTATGAGAAGGAGTTCGAAGAAGGAGAGAAGAGGAAGAGCGACAGGGTTGGCTTCTGGGAATAAAGTGCTCGAAGCGGTCGCGAAGATATGAAGGAGAATTGGGATTGTAAATAGTTGAATACAATAAGGAAAGTATGTGTAGATCTCGACGCTGACGAATAGGTAACCACTTTAGTTGTTTCCGGAATTCCGAAACGTGGTCGAACTTTTTCAAACCAAATATGAAGCGGATACAAAGATTTTGTAGTCGTTCTAGCTTACTCCAAAGTTCTTCGGTAGCGTCAAGAAAAGAAACATCGGCATAATCAAGAAGTGGAAGGAGAAGGGACTGAGAAAGAAGGATTTTAGTCGAAAAAGGGAGAAAATTTTGAAGGCGTTTGAGAGAATGATATGTGCCGAAAACCTTCCTACTCACCTCTGTAATGTGTGTGCTCCATGACAAGTTGCAGTCCATAAAAATCCCAAGATTTTTAACTTGTGTCAAATACGGTATGATAGTATTGTTATAGGACACTGTAGGTAGTGAAGTCAGATCGAGACTATTATACATGTACCTGCCACCAATAATGATAGCTTGAGACTTTGCGGGATTGACAAGCAGCCCGAACGATTTTGCCCATGTATAGATGTTTTGTGTTAGATGTTCTAAATATTTATATTTATTTATTAGTGATCCTAACTACTAAAGCCGGAGGCCTTAGTTTCTATTCCCACCCAAGATAAATAAATGTTTAATAGCAGTGGATCATGATGTGAAGAACTATCGTTTGTTCGTCGTATGTCAGATATCCCGACAAAAAGTAGCCTTCTTCAAGATCCAATCTATCTCTATACTAAAATTCATCCAAATCGCTTCAGCGATTTAATCGTGAAAGCGTAACAAACAGACAGACAGAGTTACATTCGAATTTATAGTATTAGTATGAATTCTAGACAGAAATACATTATTATTTTTGGCACAAAGTGTATAAAAAATCCATAGCAACTAACAAAGTACTTTCGATATCCAAAAGTTCCAACAACTCCGTACAAATAACAATGGCGTTATTAGTTAGTGATGGAAGAAGCACCTGAGACTAGCCAATACAACAGTTGATTGAATGAAAACATTCCAATATATTGAGTAAAGGAGTGGAAAGTAATAATGGACCTTTGATAAGGACGACATATATTTGTTCGTATGGACACGAGTAACTCCATGAAATAGTGTTGTTCTTAGTTTTTACGGACTTCAAAAAAGCAGGTTATGAATTCGTCGGAATGCTATTTTTTTATAGAACCGACTTCAAACAGATTTTAGGTTCGTAGTTATTTGAGGCAGCCAAATTAAAATTACTCAAGGCCTTACAAGATAGCCTGGCCTGTTAGTCCAGCGGTTAGTGACCCTGGCTGCTAAGTCGAAAGTCGTGGATTCGACTCCCAACCAGAGCAAATAATTATGTGAACGCTATCATTTAGAAAAAAATAAAAGATAACGTGCAAAGTATTTCTTTTTGTCCGCGACTGTACACTGCCTGTGGGAAGCTGAGACAGATATGTAAATATGGCGGTACGAAGTTCACTGGGTCAGCTAGTATATACATAAGTATGTTTTTCAGCAGTTTAGTTAGGTACCATATTACAGTCTTCGAATTATAACGTGATTATTATTGTTATTGACTTTATGCAATAAATTATTATTATCTATTGAGATATAAAAACAGGGCTAGGGAACTAAGATGGAAATAATCAAAAATATCTATACTTATAATAAAAATATTAAAAATGTTACAGGTCCAATTCTGTACATTAAAGATATTTAGATTTTTTTTTCATTTTTGTCTTTCTGTCTGTATCATGGCCGCGCATCACGCCGAAACCACTGAACGGATTCAAATGAAACTTGGCATGATTTGAGTTCATACTATGAGGTAGGACATAGGATACTTTTTATCCCGAAATTCAGCACGGTTTCCTGGAGAAAGGGAATGAAAGTCAAAATATGTACTTAGTTGTAATTCAATAACACATAGTCCGATTTCATTCATTCTTTTTTTAAATGCTATGAAATATATTTAGCTTTAATTCCGCAAGATGTCTCGCGTCTATGAGCGTGATGTCGCGTATGTCTAAATATATTTCATAGCATTTAATGTCATGGATTTCCGCAAAGTAACGCCTGATTCCATAACTTAACATTCTTTTTTTGCTAGAAAGAAAAAAGATAACAGAAAAAGTCTTTTTTGTCCGTGACTGTACACTGCCTGTGGGAAGCTGAGACAGATATGTAAATATGGCGGTACGAAGTTGACCGGGTCAGCTAGTCTCAAATAAAAATGATATTTTTTAAATTTTCTTTTGCTAAGTGTAACTTGTCTCTAACAGTAAGTCCTCTGTCGATTAATTCGTTTTTTATATCAAATACCACCAACCCACATGGTCCTCTCATCAATCCAATTACTTTTCTGTCTCTTTCCGACCTCCATGTCTTGTCCCTTTTAACGGACTTCAAAAAAGGAGGAGGTTCTCAATTCGACCGTTTATATGTTTTTTTTTTGTGTCTTCGCGGATAACTTCGTCGTTTATGAACCGATTTTGATGATTCTTTTTTTAATGGAAAGGAGATATCCCAACGGTGGTACCATGATAAGGACACTAAGGTCTGATGATGGCATCCAAGAGAAATCGAGTCAAACCTTGAAGTCGGTTTTTATTTTTTTTAAATTTTAACAAATACTTTTATAAATGTATTATTACTTATAAGAAGAAATAGACAATATACTAGCTAACCGAAAAAAGTATAACATTTACCTAAAAAATTACAAAAAATCTAAAATAAAACGCCTATAATATATGCATCTCATTCTTAATTCGATAATCCACGTGGGTTGAAATGAAATAGCAAATATCAATTATATTCACTCCTGCTTGCCAAAGAGACTTAATTCTTGAGTGCTCAATTTGACTGCACGTTTGGCCTAGTGGTTTAACGGTCACCACGCCGTTTCCTACTTCGCCAAGTGTCGTGGGTTCAAATCCCACGTAGGACAACACTTTGTGTGATCCACAAATTGTTGTTCTGAGTCTGGGTGTTCTTTGTGTCCGTTTCATGTATGTTTATAAAGTCCCCGCGACACAGGATTTATTCCTAGTGCGGGAGTTGTCTTTTTAAAAAAAGAAAAAAAAAGGTGGCGAGAAGAGCTACGCTCGCTCGTAGCACCTACGTAGCATCGTAGAGGCGTAGTCTAACAATTTTTAAATGAGAAAGAAAGTGTAACCAAGTAAAAGCGTTTGTGTGTATTTCGGGTCCTTTAAGCGGGGCGTAGTGTGAGTCTGTATACTGCATTGGCCACGTGTAAAATGAGGATGGTGACCACAACTCTTGAATTCTGATCATGCTTTTCATCAGGCAGAGTAGAATCAATTTAGCAGCTTCTAACATAAAAAAAAACAGATGTAAAAGTGCTGAGCCATGCCTCAACATACAACACATACTTACGTCACTTGACGTTTAACAAGCTTGCACATGCATTACATGCTTTTCAGGCAACAAGAAAGCTACCTCCCCCGTCCTCCTCTCTCCTGTTCAAAGCGTGGCGACGCATTTACCACTTTGTAAGTGTCTCTCGCGCAAACTATTCAGTTTAGAAAAAAAATATATTAGAAACCACAATATCATTTTTGGAGACCTATCCATAGATCACACGTATGGGTTTGATGAAAAAAAAATTTTGAGTTTCAGTTCTAAATACAAATTTATTGTTTTTTTTTTTTATTTTTGTGTGAAAATCTTAATGCAATTCATAGAATACATCTACTTACCAAGTTTCAACAGTATAGTTCTTATAGTTTTGGAAAAAAGTGGCTGTGACATACGGACGGACAGACAGACAGACAGGACGAATCTATAAGGGTTCCTTAAATGCTATGAAATATATTTAGCTTTAATTCCGCGAGACAAATATCCAGGTCTGAAAGCAGGGCACAAATCCCACCGTCATGCATATGTACACATACAAAACAAGTGAGAAATAATTAGCATGCCATGCAACCAAACCTATGCTCGACACGTGTCCATAACTTATAAGGGTTCCGTTTTTTGCCTTTGAAAGTGCAAACCCATGCCTCAACATACAATACATACTTACGTCACTTGATGTTTAGCAAGCTTGCACATGCTTTTCAGGCAACAAGGGACCTACCTCCCTCGTCCTCCTCTCTCATGTTCAAAGCGTGGCGACGCATTTTTACCTTTTGAGTTGCAGTTCGTAAGTGGGACTAAATTAGGCAGCAAATGTGGCCATTTTAATAGGCCTCTGCCTACCCATGTATAATATGTATGTATTTACAAAAAAAGATGTAAGTATTCTATCATCTAGCTTTTATAGTACAAGCTCTGCTTAGTTTGAAACTAGATGGCGTTGTGTGTCAGATGTTCGATATATTTATT
This sequence comes from Diaphora mendica, assembly GCA_949125395.1. Lineage (NCBI taxonomy): Eukaryota > Metazoa > Arthropoda > Insecta > Lepidoptera > Erebidae > Diaphora > Diaphora mendica. Next base: position 2,641,416 of record OX421331.1, on the reverse strand, counting down.
TATCCGTCTGGGTATAAAAACGTGAATATACAAAATAATAATGCTCTCTGTTATAGCTTCTCAGGCCTACAAGCCTTTGTAATAATTCTAAGAATTATGTACAAATAAATACTTTGTCTGTCTGTAACTAAAAAAAGCGGTCAAGTGCGAGTCGGACTCGCTCATGAAAGGTTCCGAAGTAGAAAGTAACATAATATAAAAGTTCTTGTAGTTCGTTGTAACTTTGATCGAAGTGGATCTTTTCGGTGCAAGTTTGCATGGTAATGTACATCATATATTTTTTTTAGTTATATCATTCTCTTATTTCAGAAGTTACAGGGGGGGGGGACATTTTACCACTTTGGAAGTGTCTCTCGCGCAAACTATTCAGTTTAGAAAAAAATGATAGTAGAAACATCAATATCATTTTCGAAGACCTATCCATAGATACCCCAAACGTAAGGATTTGAAGAAAAAAACATTTTTGAGTTTCAGTTCTAAATAGGGGAACCCCCAAAATTTTTTGTTTTTTTTTTATTTTTGTGTGAAAATCTTAATGTGGTTCATAGAATACATGTACTTACCAAGTTTCAAACAGTATAGTTCTTATAGTTTCGGAAAAAAGTGGCTGTGACATACGGACGGACAGACAGACAGACAGACAGACATGACGAATCTATAAGGGTTCCGTTTTTTGTCTTTGGCACGGAACCCTAAAAATGACGATTGTTACTTACAACTATTTGGTTAGGACTAATTACTTGTATATTTGCAATGTGCTTACGACGCATTACACTAAAGTACAGTGTTATTTGTATTAATATTACTATAGATATATCTCCAAAGGTAGTAGAGCCATGCTGATTTTAGCACGAACGGACCGGCTCGACCGGGGCGGTACTCCCTCGCACAGAAGATCAACGTAAAATGACAGCATTCGTGCTGTCGTGTTTCGTTGGTGAGTGCGAGACCGGCGGCCCAAATAGTCTAGTCAACAAGTTCCATACTTGTTGACTAGACTAAAAGATGCAGCAGCATCACTAGGCCGCCATAGTGTGGGTCGCCATACTGCATTGTCTGCATCCGCAGTGAGTATGGTGACCACCACTCTTAGATTCTGCTTATCATTTCCATCATGCATGCCAGTCATTTACGATTAGTTAGCCAGTCTACTCATTTGCCCAGTTTAGCATAAAAATCCTTTAAAATTATCAAAATATATATTTTAGAGTTGTTTAGTAACGACCGACTGTATTGTATCACAATAGATATTATTACAAGATGGCCGCCGATAGATCGCCTGTATTAATATTGAAGGCAGTCAACACAAGCTCATTGTGTTCACTTGAATAAAGGCTTTAATGCCAATGTTATAACTCCGTGAAAGTTTCCATTAGACTATTCTCGTCTGTCTGTCCGGAGTTAGCTCGCTTTTTTACTTCCTACGGTACTATGTTGTTTATGTAACTGAAAACTAAGTATTACTTCTGTAGAAGATATTAAGGGAAAGTATTCTATTTAAACACGAATTCTGATAGCCGTTTTATGATCCAAAAATTAATCTTTACATAACTGGCTGACTGGTTCATAACGCAGAGCCTAAACCGCTAATACATATAATGATAGCTAACATTCTGTAGAAAAAAACAAAAATAGAATTAACCTTACAATGTTTATTATCTCTACATAATACAACCATATTTACTAACTTTAAATAATAGTTATTAAAACACATTTCAATGAATTAATACCAATAATTTCACAGATATCTTGTACATATTTTTAACACAATTGATGTTGTGACAACTCTAAAATAAATCCGTACGCAACAGAAGATTCATATTTATCCATAACACACTACATATAGAAATCACTTCAACAATACAAGTACCATTAAAACACATGTAAAATTAAATTGTCCATACGTTATATAACTTCAACCCTTTAAGTCAGGGAATAGAGATATTTAAATGTTAATTTTATAACTCGTACCACTATTTTGTTTCAGCAATCGCAGTTTGAATACATTACAAGCTATGGTGAGTAATTCAATGTCACTGTAAAGGTTATAGCGCACCATACTTCATTGTTTTGTTGTAGTGGGATGTTATATTCCCTACTAAATTGATGTGTCGATCCGTTTATAGTGCGTAGGATGGAAAACGAAAAGAAAACTGCCTAAAACTGAGTGAGTAGAGTTCTATATGTTGTTAAGATAATTCGTGTCATATTAAGTCATATTAAATAAAATAGATCCCATCAAAAACATTTTCATATAAAATGTTGCCAAGACGACTTCATATGGCTTACCCTGTGAAAATGATATCAGATCCCATGTAGAACCAAGATTCAGAATCTACACGCCCTAACTCTGCCAACCCTAACTTCATAAACTCTACATCTCAGTAAAATGTATGGCTTCGCCGTTTCGCGGTTTCCCCTTCGTGATGGTATGCTACCATCACGAAGGGGAAACGAACGCCTTTTGTGTTTGCAAATATCTAGTTCTGAAGAATGAAGTTAGGGTTGGCAGAGTTAGGGCGTGTAGATTCTGAACCTTGGTTCTACATGGGATCTGATATCTTTTTCACAGGGTAAGCCATATGAAGTCGTCTGGAAACATTTTACATGAAAATGTTTTTGGTGGCATTTCATTTCTTTTTGTAAGTTGCTTAAGGCAGTGTTTTTTTTTGGGTTTTATTTCTTGTGCATCTTCTTTCTTATTTCGAAAAAGTCCGTAAACCGAAAATAAAACCTCTAGCATAAAAAATATTGAAAGTCTCATACAAATTTTCACCCCCCAAATTTGGGGGTTGGGGGCAAAAGTAATAGCTTTATGATTTTTTTTGTTGTTTGTGTACTAAACTTAGTTTACATACCAAATTTCAGCTTTCTAGCACTTCAGGAAGTACCTTAACAGTTTTGATGATCATCAGTGTGTCAGTGACGAAACCGGTGTTTTTTAGGTATTAATAAAATCTAAAGTATCAGAGCTATGCAATTGAAACTTTGTATGTTTCATTAGTCTATTGGTAATATCATATCTTGAGAATTTGAACGATCTCGTATATCGGGAACCAAAGTTATGAGGGTTCAAAAAAACGACGAAACACTTCGAGAAAAGGTAGGCAGTGCCCTTGCGCTACGCTTGGCTCGTCTTGACGGGGGCACGGCCGTGCCCCCAGATTGTAATTAAAAGAAAGTTTATCGTTTTCTAAAATCGTGTATTTGTATCAGGCATCTTAGTTGCTAATAGGCTGAGTTTAGTTTGAAAGGTGACTTGATCGAGAAAAGTGTTTAAGTGAGAAAATCATATTTTCTTTCTAAACACTTATCATTTATTTAAATACCTAGTTAATTCAATTTTTTTTAGTGAATTGTGTTTACACCTACTTTATAGTTACTATAATATTATAATTTCGATAGTAACTCTATCTGTTACGCTTTCAAAGCTAAATCGCTAAACCGATTTGGATGAAAGGAAAATGGCAGATCCTGTACCGCTGGCAATATGTTATGAATGGTTATGAGATTTATACTGTTTATTAAGTGAATCATCTTAATGATTTTCATGTATTTATTATATTTTTAGAACTGTGCTAACAGAATTTTAATTCTGCTCATAAAGTTGTTACAACTGCAATAACAAAACGCATTCCTACGTGTTTTAGATAAGGTTTTAGACACGCCATGATTAAAGTCTACTTAGTCTGAAAACTAGATCGCGTTGTGTGTCAGATTGCCGAAAGTATTTTTCATTATTTTAAAATATTTATTTTATAAAAAACGATTAAATATTTAAATCTATATTTATGAATAAGCTTACTGGTGAATTTAGTAACAGAGCAACATTTTAATGACGGATCACGAAAATCGTAAACAAATGATTTTGATTTCAAAAATATAATATTACGCCATCTTGTTGACAATAATGACAACTCATTTGTGATCCATGTATTTCCTTGTAATCTAAAAACTAAAATAACTTTTAAATGCCGAGTTGTAAAAATCTAGGAATTTAAAATGTTATTGTCGGTGATATTAGCAGCCAAATAAATACAAAAACATACCCTACCATGACATACGCCAAGCGGTACAAAAGTCCCATACAAACCTGCCATTGTCCTTTACAATGTCGATGCTTTGATGCTTGAGAAAGGTGAGGCGCACAGAAAATCAACGTAAAATGACACCGTTCGTGCTGTCGTGTTTCGTTGGTGAGTGCGAGACCGGAGGCCCAATTAGTCTAGTCAACAAGTACCATACTTGTTGACTAGACTAAAAGATGCAGCAGCATCACTAGGCCGCCATAGTGTGGGTCTCCATACTGCATTGTCTGCATTTGCAATGAGTATGGTGACCACCACTCTTGGATTCTGCTTATGCTTTCCATCAGGCAGAGTAGAGTCATTTTGGCGGGCCAATCATAAAAAAAAAAAAAAAAAAAAAAAAAAAAGGCTACTCTTTGCCGCGATAACCATAATACACGCGGGCGGAGCCACGGGCATAAGCTAGTCTTCTTTACATTAAGACTTTCTGATACTATCTCATCTTAAGTTACTCGTTTTCCGTCTGTCTCATGCAGGCCTTAATTAGACACTCCTGATTAATTAAGCTTGTACGAGTGAACATGCACTTTGAAATGGCTTTTCTAATGTAGTTTTTTTGAAACTATTCTTTTCAATCTGACTTCAATATACGAGTAAAAAGGTTTTATATTAATTACGTCAGAATTTATTTATTCATGAACCGATCGTTTTTTTGGGTTAATTAAAAACCGCTTTTAATGATGGAGAATTTAGGAATGAACAGTAGGTAGTAGAGCCACGCTGATTGTAGGTAGTAGAGCCACGCTGATTTCAGCACGAATGGGCTGGCTCGACCGGGGCGGTACTACCCTCGCACAGAAAATCAACGTAAAATGACAGCGATCGTGCTGTCGTGTTTCGTTGGTGAGTGCGAGACCGGAGGCCCAAATAGTCTAGTCAACAAGTTCCATACTTGTTGACTAGACTAAAAGATGCAGTAGCATCACTAGGCCGCCATGGTGTGGGTCGCCATGCTGCATTGTCTGCATTGCAGTGAGCATGGTGACCACCACTCTTGGATTCTGCTTATGCTTTCCATCAGGCAGAGTAGAGTCATTTTGGCGGGCCAAACATAAAAAAAAAAAAAAAAAAAAAAAAATTCAAGAAGGTGATACGTTTTTTTTTATGTATGGCCTTGCCAAAATGACTCTACTCTGCCTGATGGAAAGCATAAGCATAATCCAAGAGTGGTGGTCACCATACTCATTGCGAACGCAGACAATGCAACAATGCAGCATGGTGATCCACACTATGGCGGCCTAGTGATACTTCTGCAGGCTTCCGGTCTCGCACTCACCAACGAAACACATTAGCACAAAAGCTGTCATTTTACGTTGATTTTCCGTGCTAGGGTAGTACCGCCCCGGTCGAGCCGGCCGGTTCATGTATTTTGTATTATTTAACAGAAATTCAAGTTCTGCTCGGATGGTGACTGCCCACTATGGGCTTTGGCAGCGCTACACGCCCTTGGCAGCCTCCCTTCTACTTTGTTCAGGACCTTACTGCAACATGTGATGGAGGAACAACCTGTAAGTATACTGCACACTTTGTTTTGATGGATTAGGAATACGTAGTTACACCATCGCTATTTATCCCGTGGGTCTTGTAAAGACCAACTACGGAAGCAAAATAAAGGGGACAACATCACTTCAAAGAGAAGATAAACTTGACATAAATATTATACCAACCCGTCTATACTCTTTGCGCTGTAGCATGGTGCGTGGTGGTTTAATTTAATTAACTACAGTTTATGGTTTAATTTAATTTACTACAGTTTATGGTTTAATTTAATTCACTACAGTTATTAATGATTTAATATATTGCGAATGTGGTACAGCTGAAATACTAGGTCATAATTTGTAAATCGCGGCAACTCGTCCGTGGGAGAGCGACGCTTCGGCATGAATGGGCCGGCTCGACCGGAGTGATACCACGGCCTCATAGAAAACCGGTGTGAAATAGTGCTTTCACTGTGTTTCACCGAGTGAGTGAGGATACCGGAGGCCCATACCCCAATCCCCCCCCCCATCCCCAAAAGGCTGGCAACGCACTTGTGACGGTAATCGCTTACCATCAGGCGATACGTCTGCTCGTTTGCCCGCCTATTCCCTAAAAATAAAAAAAACTTTCAAGAGTTAAACGAAATGTTACTGAACCATGCCACGCACTATGCTACAGCGAAAAGAGTATAGTCAGCGTGATATGGTAGGCCAAAGCCTCCTTTCTAAAGAGAGGCATTTGTCGAGCAATGACAAAACGGTCTAAACCTGGAACTCACTACCTGCGAACGTATTTCCCTTCCACTATGAACCCGGGTCCTTTATGCGTGAAAAAGCATCGCACTAGGCCGTCATAGTGTTGGTTACCATGCTCCATTGTACCTATCTGCATTGAAGATGGTGACCACCACTCCTAGATTCTGTTCATGTTTTCCATCAGGCCGAGCAGAGTCATTTAGGCAGCTAACTTAAAAAAAAAATGGAGACTGCGACCGCGAAACAATCTTATGATTTTCATAAGATTGTTTCAACAGCAATCCAATGTTTATAACGACCTCATGGATGAATGGCAGCAAAGATTGGACGAATCATCTAAAGGGCGCCACCTCTACCAGTTCTTTCCATCTGTTCACGAACGGTTGTCGAAGACATGGCTCGAGGTAGATCACTGTGTCGCTCAATTTCTTACAGACCACGGTAACTTTAAGAGCAAACTACACTCATTTAAATTAGTCGATTCACCGTTGTGTCAATGCTCAACACCTGATTATAGCTATGAACAGTCGGCTCATCATATCCTCTGGGAATGTAGTCTTTGGTGCAATGAACGTAACATAATGCTAAATAGCTTACAAATTACATCTGGGGCGGTATACTATGGGGATCTTGTGTCAACTGCGGTGAATTTCCGTGCGTTTAGGCGATTCCGCCATACATACTATAGTAATCAAATATAGCTCACTTAGGACCCATAATATTTTATCCGTGGTGCTTCCCGTTTTGCAAAAGGTGTCTGCCTATTTTGACTTCATTTTGTCTCCCGCTTTGCTAAGGAAGGAAGTGGACTTATAATATTTCCAACTCCTCCAGTTTTTCTTCTGATTAATTTCGTTGCGGTTTCCAAGACAGTTTAATTTTTTCCTAGGACTTCCCGAGTGTCATAACTCGGTGTGATCGTTGGTCACCGCTGTTGATCCTGGTGTTGATACAGGAGTTACAGTGTGGGCGGGATTAGTCCCATAGACTGTTGACGATCATTACTTTTTAACTGACTTCGAAATAAGAGAAGGTTCTCAATTCAACATAATTTTTATGGCTATCTCAGAACTTTCGACTGGGTTAACCGATTTTGATGAATATTTTTATATTTGAAAGCTGGTGCTTCCTGTGTGGTCCCATTTCAATTTGTCCAGTTCTTGAAGTCGGTTTTTTTTGACGTGACTACGTCTAACAAATTGATGAACTCAGACTGCATGCATGAAAAAGGATGACTCATTTTACGGTTACGCTTATTGTCCCGTTGCCTACATTATCCTGTTACGTTCATCGTCCTGTTACGCTCATTGTATGAGAGATAGATGCGGCGCATCCATCTCTCATCATTTCATCAATGTTTTATTATGACGTTTTCACGTTAAACTACCGTCCGTAAACCGACTTTACAGACAACCATTTTTTTTTTGTTTTTTTATTATATTGAATTAAGGTCGTTTACTAAGTGGGATATTACGAGGAATATATCCAATTTTGATATAATACAATAATCAGGTATCGTCTGAAGAAAATAAACGTCTGCCGGTAGATATTTGTCACACGTACTGGCTGACACGTACACTAAATTGAATTTTATCATATTTTCTTACTGTTCCAATTTATTCTTTAACCAGTTGTCTAAGACCTTATAGATAGCAAATAATCAAACGATGAGACTTTGGGTGCTGTGAATCTTAAACATAATCTACTATTCACCAATCTACTATTCAGAACTCGTAACTTAAAAAAGCTTTTCGATTACGATTGCACGATTACGTGCATCATTGAAGAGGTCACAAAAATCTAGTTAACACACCTAAATTATGGTCAAATAATACTCTTACATGAGTAATCATCCAGACTGTTTATGAAACTAGTAAGCAGCCTGTGGCGTTTCCTATCTATAAAAAATTGTTGATATATTAAATTTTGACGATTTCTCATTTGAACTGCTGATTTGCGTCAACTTTTTAAACATAACCCTCGTAATATTTCTGAACTAATTCGTCAGTTAGAACTTAGAGAAAAATTGCACTCTCTCTTCAAAGGCCGGTAAACGGTTATCCGTGGGAGAGCCACGCGTCGGCATGAATGGGCCGGCTCGACCGGAGTGACACCACGGCCTCATAGAAAACCGGTGTAAAACAGTGCTGTATTTCACCGAGTGAGTGAGGATACCGGAGGCCCATACCCCAAACCCTCCCCTTATCCCCCTCCCCTTATCCCCCTCCCCATCCCCCAAAGGCCGGCAACGCACTTGTGACGTCTCTGGTGTTGCGTGTATCCATGGGCGGTGGTAATCGCTTACCATCAGGCGATACGTCTGCTCGTTTGCCCCCTATTCCATTAAAAAAATGCACTTTTGACGTTTGATAGAAAAGTCTTTTAAGACATAAATAATATGCTTTTTAAATAAGGCCTTCTATGGCCATAAATACCGGGCCTTAATAGAAGCAGAAACATATTCTGTCTAAAACAAACGACCTGATAGAAATTTTCCGAAAATTATTATTCAATGTTTTTAATATAACTCATTTAGATTCATCCGTCGCTATTGAGTGTACTTTAAGTAAAAAGAATTTTTAACAATCCCTTAGGGCCTTTTGTAAGCAAATCGTAAATATTCAATACCCCGCCTATAATGTTTATAAGATATACTTTGCCGAGTTGCATGTTCATTTATTATGTGAAATAACCAACTGTAATATTAATAGACTGAAATATTATGTTGGTAAATTAAATTAGGTATGTCGGCAGTGTGCTTATTCGCCAGAGCTTCAGAAAGAAAGGGATGGGAAAATAAACCGATTGTGCTGAGAATGATTTTGGCGCCATTTTTTTTATATGTGGGCCTTCCAAAGTGACTACTCTGTCTAATGGAAAGCATGCGAATGCAAACATTGCAGCATCGTGACCCACACTAAGACGGCACCAAATGTGTAGTCTTCAATCAAACCAAGCTACAGATTGCTGTAAGTTATATGCCAAATCGGTCTTTTGAAAATATTTCTGGATGTTTTTATCTACAAATCTATATATATAAAAGCGAAATACCACTCACTTATTAATCATGAAATCTCAGAAACTATAACACCTACAAACTTGAAATTTAGCAGGTAGGTTTCTTATAGGGTGTAGACATCCGCTAAGAACGGATTTTAGGAAACTCCACCCCTAAGGGGGTAAAACGGGGCTTGGAAGTTTGTATGAAAGTCCTATGTTTTTGAAGGAAGAGACTTGAAATTAAAAATGTATGCTCTATAGATGGTGTGGAGGTGTACTAATAATGTATCTTTAGAAATCAACCCCCTTTTGGGATTGAAACGGGGGATAGTAGTTTGGACGCAAACGAGGTTGCGTAGGTCAGCTAGTATATATATATATATAGGTAAGTTGTGTAGTCCGGCTACCATAACAGAGGCTCTACCTAATATGGAATAAGACGACCGTGTGTGATGTGTCAAGTTAATCTTATCATTACTCCGGAATGAAAGGTGACAGCGTTTAACTCGCACAGGTTTTTTTATGGAATAGGAGGCAAACGAGCCTGGATCGCCTAAAGGTAAGCGATTACCACCGCCCATGGACACCAACAACGACAGAGGCGTCACAAGTGGGTTGCCAGCCTTTGGGGGATGGTTTTCTGTGAGGCCGTGCCACGGCCCCACAGAAAACCGGTGTGAAACAGCGCTTGCGCTGTGTTTCACCGAGTGAGTGAGGATACCGGAGGCCCATACCCCAACATATCCCCCCATCCCCCAAAGGCCGGCAACGCACTTGTGACGCGTCTGGTGTTACGGGTGTTCCTGGGCGGCGGTAATCGCTTACCATCAGGCGATACGTCTGCTCGTTTGCCACCAATACCATAAAGAAAACAGATACTTATTGATTCATTGATCTTATACTTATGTTTATTTGTTACACGTGAAAGAAATAAAATAAAGAATTCATTTCCAGAGGTCGCAGGAACATTTCTATTTCAAGTCGCAACAAACCCTAAGTTATTCCGTTACAATGTTGTTACGCGATGTCCTTTGACAATTTGTTTTGATATCTTAGTCCATTTGATGGGCTCACACACTCCCTTTGTTATCAGGATAATTGAATAGTGTTATGTAATAGTTAAGTAATGTAACCTTATCACGGATAATAAACATCATTTCCATTAATTTCAATTTATATGAGTTGAATTATTTATATTTGTTTTATAGTGTTTTTTACAGTAAGTTACGAGAAAAAGTTTAAAAATCTAAAAGCCGATTACGTTTAAATCATTTTTTAAGTATTTGTTGCCAAAATGACTCTACTTTGCCTGATGGAAAGCATGAGTTGAATACGACAGTGGTGGTCACTATCCTCATTACGAACGTGGCCAATGCAGTATGGTGACCTACGCTATGATGGCCTAGTGAGATGCTTTTTCACTTTATAGCCTATGTCACTCAGACCATTAATAACTGCCTCGGTGGCGTAGTTATAGCGTATGCGGCTGCTGTGCTTGAGGTCTCGGGTTCGATTCCCGGGTCGGACCAAATGTTTGTATGATCTGCAAATATTTGTTTCGGAGTTTGGGTGTTTTCTATGTATAATATGTATGTACTTACAAAAAAAAAGTATATATGTATTTATATCAGTTGTCTAGTACCCATAACACAAGCTCTGCTTAGCTTGGGACTAGATGGTGTTGTGTGTTAGATGTCCGAAATATTTATTTATTATTTATTAATACGAATCTTTTGACAACATCAGTTCAGTAGTTTAGGCACTACGGTGGAACATACAACATAGACTGCACAAAACTTTGCCGTAGTGGGATTAAAACAACCAAATAACAATAACCTTTTTAACCGACTTCAAAAAAGGAGGAGGTTCTCCATTCGACCGTTTTTTTTTGCTTTGTGTGTGTTCGCGGAAAACTTCGTTGTTTAAGAACCGATGTTGATGATTCTTTTTTTAATAGAAAGGAGATATCCCACCGGTAGTACCATGATAAGGACACTAAGATCTGATGATGGCATCCAAGAGAAATATAGTCGAACCTTGAAGTTGGTTTTTGTTAAAATTTTACTTGTTGACACAACAATTTAATCTATGTTTACAACAGCTGTACACGCTGAAATAAACAGTTTCATTGTGTAATAAATAACTAACAAGTGTTTCGGCTCTCAATCTTGCGAGATTTGTATATGTGATGACGGATTATAAACCCGGGGGAGAAAGGGATAATACTCCGGGTTCCTCGGAACAAATTTTACAAGTTATTACTATCAAGCTAATTTTTCGTAAGTGGCTTCATTTTGATGAGGGGCCCCACCTTTTACCTTACAAAAATTTTCGATTGTGGTTGCTAACAGGGGTAGTAGGAAAAAAACTTTTGAGCGTAGGACCGGGATAACGTACCACGCAATTTGTAGAAATAAAGAAGGGCAATGATATATCGTCACCATGCGGATATCACATAACCACCACATTACTGTATCTATCTAATTCAAACTATCCATACTTAATCTTTACGTGATCTTTACATAGTAAGAAATGAAGACGATTAGGCTGTCTGTTCGCTTAGATTTTTTAAACTACTCAACTGATTTTAATGCAGTTTTCAGCAATAGATAGACTGATTCAAGAGGAAGGTTTATAGATGTATAATACTCTGTCCCTCGTTTGCCCTCCAACCCACAAAAAATCTTTAAACTACTCCACGTATTTTATGTAGTTTTCAGCAATAGATAGACTGATTCAAGAGGAAGGTTTATAGATGTATAATACTCTGTCCCTCGTTTGCCCTCCAACCCACAAAAAATCTTTAAACTACTCCACGTATTTTATGTAGTTTTCAGCTACAGTGAAAACAGTGATTTAAGAGAAAGGTTTATATTCTATCTCTATCCATTTATCTACTAGTAGGTAGAGGAAATCCGAGAATTTCGAAGACTTCCGTGCGAAGCCGGGCTGGGTCGCTAGTATCTATAATAAAATTTTAACAAAATAAAAACCGACTTCAAGGTTCGACTCGATTTCCCTTGGATGCCATCATCAGATCTTAGAGTCCTTATTATGGTACCACCGTTGGGATATCTCCTTTCCATTAAAAATAATCATTAAAATCGGTACAAAACGACGAAGTTATCAGCCAACACACTTAAAAAAAAATATACGGTCGAATTGTGAAACTCCTCCTTTTTTGAAGCACACGCATAACTTTCGAGCCTGCACCAAATTGGATAATTGTTTTTTCTATATGTTCGCTATTATTAGGACAAGGTTTGTATAGAAGAAAATCAAAAATTAAGTGGAATTTTTTTTTTAAATAAAAATGTGGCGGTATAAAGTTCGTCGGGTCAGCTAGTAATATTATAAAATCGAACCCAATGTGAATTATTGTTTTTATAGGATGATGGAATCATGGATATCTTAAAAGACACAAGTCTCTCATCCCGTGATGAATGTGCCCGTGCTGCAGCTGTCATTCGCTGGGTGGTCCAACAGGCCTGCGCGTGCGCATGTGGAGGGGCGCAACTAACGCGCGATCTGCTCGTGCTCGGCGTTCCAAGAGCTCATGCGTCTGCTCTAGCTGATGCAGTGGACAACTACAGGCCGGAGCATGTAGCTCATGTGGAGGCAAATGGGTTTATGAGTAAGTATTTTAAGGTTTTGGTGTCAAAGCTAATACTATACAAATCTATTACAATTAAATAAAGTTGGAGTGTCTGTTTGTAATATTAAAATAACCGCTTTTTACTAAATGCCATATGCATTTAAATATGTAACTATGTATAAACGGTGCATGTACCAAAATATCATTTTTACAATTTGTGTCTCTTTTTTTGTTCCGGCTATTCTCTGGAACGGCTTGACCGATTTTGACGGGACTTTCACTGGTAGATAGCTAATGATATAATGAGTAACTTAGGCTACTTTTCTAAGCTAACTTTGCCCCGCGGTTGTTGTTGTACGGCGGGAAACACCGCAGGGCTCAGCTAGTAATATTATAAATTCGAAAGTAATTCTATTAGTTTGTTTATTAGGCTTTCTTTCAAGCGGTAAACCGCTGCACCAAGATCGATGAAATTTGTCATGGATATACTTTGATTTTGAGGAAGAATGGCTACTTTTTCCATCGATAGCCGACATACACGCGGGCGGAGCCACGGACACACGCTGGTATTTAATAAAAATCTCTGTCATCAAAATTGAACAAACTAATTAGGCCCTTGTTCTAATCATTACAGTAAATAAGCTGACGGACATCTCCGCGTCTCCTGGTCCAGAAGGCACTGTAGACATGATAACCCTCACGATGCACAGCGATGATGTCTTCACAGGAGAACAGAAGAAGCGAGAACTACTCGTAGAAAAGTCCCAAGTCAAGACGTTGTTACAAGAACTGAAGAAGGCTTACAAGAAAATGGAGGAGCTTGATGATTGAGCTTTTTATTTCTTGTAATTGATAGTGTTTATGTCATAGAATAGCTATAGCGTCTTTATAAAAACGTCATTTAATATAAATAAAATTCGGTTTGTTACCAAACTCCTCCGAAACTTTTCGCCGTGGGAGAGACACGATTCGGCATGAATATGAAACAGCGCCTGCGCTGTGTTTCACCGAGTAAGTGAGGATACCGGAGGCCCTTACCCCAACCCCTCCCTCAAAGGCCGGCAACGCACTTGTGACGTCTCTGGTGTTGCGGGTATCCATGGGCGGCGGTAATCGCTTACCAGCAGGCGGTATATTGGCTTGTTTGTCCCCTATTCCATAAAAAAAACGGCTGGACCGATTTTTATGGAATTTTGTGTGTATATCGGGGTAGTTCTGAGAATCGGCCAACATCTATTTTTCATACCCCTAAATGATAAGGATGACCCACCGCTTAAATATTCTTTTTTATTATTGTGGCCGGCTCGAAAGTTTTGATATCTTAGAACTAAAGACCCGTCAGCAGCTTCAAGCTACTATGCGTGAGTAGTTGCTCTCGCTGGAGAGCACGTTCTACGCGTCACTATGATCGAACATCACATCTGCACATAATCCTAGGACTGATTGCCGATATCATAACAGCACAATAAAAATATGGCAAAACAACGTTTGCCGAGTCAGCTAGTAATTATATCTTTTTTTAAGGCATAGGCGGGCAAACGAGTAGACGTCGACGACGAGTAGACGACGCCTGATGGTAAGCGATTACCGCCGCCCATGGACACCTGCAACACCAGAAGCGTTACAAGTACTGCACGGTTGGCCTAGTGGTTTAGGCGGTCGCCACGCCGCTTGCCAATTCGCCAAGTGTTGTGGGTTCAAATCCTACACGGGACAACACTTTGTGTGATCCACAAATTGTTGTTCTGAGTTAGGGTGTTATTTGTGTCCGTTTCATGTATGTTTGTAAAGTCCCCCGCGACACAGGATGTTTATTCCTAATGCGGGAGTTGTCTTTTTAAAGAAAAGAAAAAAAAAAAAAAAAAAAAAAGTGCGTTACCGGCCTTTTGGGGATGGGGGATGGAGGTAGGGATTGGGGGATTGGGGTATGGGCCTCCGGTATCCTCACTCACTCGGTGAAACACAGCAAGCACTATTTCAGCCCGGTTTTCTGTGAGGCCGTGGTATCACTCCGGTCGAGCCGGGCCCTATTCATGCCGAAGCGTGGCTCTCCCACGGTATTTCTACTATTACTAAGAACTCACACAAGACATTCACAATTTCACACAGAAACTCATTTTGTGTCATGACAGTGTAATGCGTAGGCCCATTTGGGCTTACACATTAACAGAAGGGAACGCCTGCAAATGGATACTCCCTATCGTGTTGCTTAAGACTTTATATAGGGTTTAATTTTCCTTTTCTTTACGGTCATTTTTGTTTATAATTTTCGGAATAAAAGTTCAGTCGAAATGCAGTTCTAATCTACTGGCGAACTCGTGTCATAAAATGTATACCTATAGGTGTATACCGTTATATAACTGCTGTTTGGGAGCACCTTGTCATCGAAAATACATCAGCATTGAATTTTGGACGAAATTTTATTGCGAAAATAGGCCTTCCCTTCAGGTTACGCTCATAAGACTTGCTTAAACTTTTTCACCATTTACTGAAAAAGATCCTGATAGACTATTTTGAACATAACTGCCAGAAAACTACCGATTTTGGTTGCCCAAGTCACGGATAAAGACAAATATGTGAGATACCCAAAATCAGCAACTTTATCAGGAACGTGTGAAACTGGTCCTAAGATATAATTATTACGGTCTGTGTGTTAAAAAAGCATTGCTCTTTCACGGACTTAATATTTTTAAAATCGGTAATAAACACTTATCACTTAGAATACTCTATGGCATAGAGTCTATGCTATTAATGACTGCTTTGGTGGCGCAGTGGTAGCGTATGCGACTGCTGCACAGACCAGACTGCTGCGCTTGAGGTCTCGGGTTCGATTCCCGGGTCGGATCAAATGTTTGTATGATCTGCAAATATTTGTTTCGGAGTTTGGGTGTTTTCTATGTATAATATACGTATTTATATAAAAAAGTATATATGTATTTATACCTGTTGTCTGGTAGGTACCCATAATACAAGCGCTACTTAGTTTGGGACTAGACGATGTTGTGTGTTAGATGTCCGAAATATTATTATTTGAGTCTTTTATAAATTCCTTCTAGAAAACTTTTGTAAAAAACCAAGATTTTTATCCTTTGTATTTAATTATATTATGAAAAAAAAAAATACTGCGAAGTATAAAATAAAATGTTCTTACTTAGGTACTATGTAAAGCAATATGTAGTTTTAATTAGTGCCTATAATCCTTTCTCAGGTCAAGTCTAGGGTTCGATTTCCGAGTCGGTTAAATGTTTGTGTGATAATTACGATAGTCGCAGCCGGAGGATCCAAAATAAAGCAATTGATAACGCTTAAGTAATTTTAATTAATTACTAGTTTTACAAAATAATAACTAAGTACAGCTAATTATAATACTGGCTCCCAAGTCACAGGTGATAAACCTAGTTTGGGAGCCAAGATCTAACATATTTTGTTTGCAGCGGTGGTAGCGAGGCCTGGCAGAAGTTGGACTGCACGGCTTTAGCCAATCGCCAGAACTTTCGGCTACCCGTAGGGTATGCGACGAGTTCTTGGCCAAGTCGTGCAATGCGCTGGGCATCCGCTGTTACGTAAGCCTTCTTGCATTCCCTGGTGGCTTTGTTAAACGCTGCTTTTAGTCGATCCACGTCGGGGTGGCCGTGAGCGCGGGCCCTGGTCCATGCGCGGTAGGCCGATTGCTTTTGGGCAACAACTTGAGCGCATTCGCGATCGAACCAGGGGCGGGTAGTTGCGCTGGTGACCTCACTGTAGGGAATATAGTATTCCATTCCTAGAGTGATTACGCCAGCCACGGCGGCCGCACTTTGCGTCAGATCTCCATATTTAAAGCAGCGTTGTGCCCACGGGATGGATGCGAAATAGTCCCGTATTCCACCCCAGTCTGCTGACAAGTAGTGCCATAACCGTCTTTTAGCTGCCACTGGTCGTGGGGGGGCAACTAGAGGCACCGTGGTGGATACCAGGCAGTGATCGGAGGATCCCAGAGGGGCGAGCACCGATACACTGTACTGCACTGGGTGACTCGTCAGCAGAAGGTCCAGCAAGGAAGGCGCTTGACTCAGTATATCTGGTATCCTGGTGGGCTGGAGTACCAACTGGGTGAGGTCATGCATGAGAGCGAAGGAAGGGCTCCCATACCCTCCCGGAGGTGGTCGCCTGGTCCCACCGTCCGGTCACCAACCGGCATTCCACGAGCATTCCACTGCTCACACACTTACCACGATAACTGTCACCCCATCATTGGGCCTCCGGTCTCGCACTCACCAACGAAATACGACAGCACCAAAACTGTCATTGTTGGATTTCGAACGTCATTATAATGGCAACATTTTGATTGTCACTTTTTCTTGTTTGACGTTTTGACGTTTGAGGTTAATAATGAAAAGGGACTTGAAAGACGCACGTGTTGAAAACGGTAGATTATTGTTTGAAAACCGTAATTAATTGATATTAAGCTAATTGTATTGTCCATCGGCCCGGTCTCTGTAGTGATTTACCGTTTGTGTGAGGTCTGGTTCGACTCGCGAGTTTTGTAGGCGCGTTCCGCGATAGCTGAAGCGAGTGAGTTGTAATTCGAATATCCGTGATAGTTGATACGAGTTTATTGTAATTAGAATACCTTGAAAGTTGTACAGCACATTAGGAGTTTATGTTTGTGTGACGACGCAGAGAAGCAGCTACCCAAGAGATCTCTTGGAACGCCGAGAACACTCAAGCCACACACTCCAGTAAGTGCTTGATGAATTTAGTTTAGATTAAGAAAACGGTGAATCGCCGTAAAGCTCATTCTTCTTGCCAATGGACTAGAAGCGATTTAATGCTTATACTCATGGGTCCTATAGGTATTACAAGTATCACAAAGTGATCGCCCCATTGGTGAGAGGAGTGAACAGTCATTTTAGGTTGGTCTTCTGTGCGAGGGTAGAACCGCCCCGGTCGAGCCGGCCCAGTTGTGCTGAAATCAGCGTGGCTCTACTACCTACCTACCTATACTGCTATCAAAAAAAGCTATTAAATTGTACAGTCTAGCATATAATATTTAAATTGATACTTGTTTAAGCTAATACCTTATGGGACTGGCATACCCTAATAGGGTAAAAGTCCCTTAAAAATAAATAAAGAGAAAAAAAAGTATCCGTCTCCTGGTTCTAAGCTATCTTCCCACCAATTTTCAGCCAAATCGGTTCAGCCGTTCTTGAGTTATAAATAGTGTAACTAACCCGACTTTCTTTTATATATATATATATATTAAAAGACTTTCAATAAGATTCTAACAATTAAAACAGAATAAATAAAATTTATAAAATGAACGACTTCGACTTTCGACTGCACGTTTGGCCTAGTGGTTTAACGGTCACCACGCCGTTTCCTACTTTGCCAAGTGTCGTGGGTTCAAATCCCACGTAGGACAACACTTTGTGTGATTGTTTTGTTGTTTGTTGTTCTGAGTCTGGGTGTTATTTGTGTACGTTTCATGTATGCTTGTATAGTCCCCCGCGAGTCCCCTAGTGTTGTCTTTTTAAAAATGAAATGAATCTTATAAAATCGCGCCTAGTGCGTTCAAAAGCCCGCCAAAATATCTTTTTTTTTTACATTTATTTTAAATTTAAATGTTACCAGGTAGTGTCGATTAATACTTTAGATCCCAAATATTTATTTTCTTTGGTGCACAGTATTACATAAGTATTTAATAAATTAATTAATGTAAAAATACAACTAAATATCCATATGATGACTAATATACTTTACATAATACGACGCGACGGACATAATCATCAACACAACTTTTTAACATATTTCCATTGACCTACAGTACATGGACTAGGCATACCTACAATATTATCGTGCCTACCTACACAAGCACTTCACGCATAAAATGGCTGCCTTTAGGATTGTAACTATGTAGAGTGATTCGAAATGTCGATATCGATATTTAACTGAAATATTTAAGAAATTACAAAAATAACGATAACATTAAATAATTATAGTCAATTCCGATTAGTAAGCTATATATGGTAGGAATTTTAAAATCTGAATCCGCCAGGATGGATTAAATTTTGAATGATGGACTTAAGACTAAAATTAAAAAATGAAAGCTGGTCATCACGGGACTCCCGGCTATATATGATGTGAGCGAAATATTACTTAAACGATACTTGGGCTTCTACCCAAGAAACCTTAGGTCATGAGGAGTGCTACAGCGTTTGGTCAGTCCATTGTGGGATAGGAGAGTGCTAGTCCTCTCCCGTTCCCTTTTCCCGCCTTTTAGGCGTACATCACCTGCTCCCAAAATAAGGCCGTGCATTCCTCTTGGAATCCCTGAAATCCTGGTCTTTCTGTAGTCTGGGAATAGATGATCGTAGGTGAGGTTTCTCAAATTATTATTTTAAAACCATTTGTTATTGGATAAGAAATCAACCCTATCCGTTCTATCAGCAACAAGACTAAAGAAAGAACAGAATACCTCCGCATTCAAACCAACGAGAATGTATATCGTTGTTTACCTATTTTTTCGTAGCTCCGACGGTTCTGGGATACCGATATCAACAGAACAAGTACTTATATTATGTTGACATTGAGCGAAATAACAAATTGAGTAAATAAAACAAGTTTTAAATAGTTGTAATATTTATTCATTTATTCACACGTTCAGGTAATGGCACTGCACAATCGTAATCTAGTCACGTCGAGAGTTCTGTTGTAGGATGTTTCATGGAAGTGAATCGAGCAGACAAACCACATTTTATGTCGAGGGTTTGTATTTTCCAACCAATGATTTTTATCCATTTCTTTCTTAAAATTTCATTTACAGGAAATCTGATGAAGAAAACACCACGTTAACATATTTTTTTATGTAATAATATAAGTATCGACACTAACTCTACCATCACTACCCTTAGTCGTATGTAAACAAATCAAAGTGAAACAAAGCAAATAATACCATTGAAAACCTCAACAAACTAACAAACGTGTTCAGAAATTATAAAAAGATTATGTTTAATATAATACAATAAACAAAATCGTAAAATATTGAACAATTTCAATAATTTTTTGTACTAACCTGTAAAGAGTCAATGTACAATGATTCTTGTTTTTTCTTCCACCACATTGTTTAATGGAGCACGAAGGCATGATTTTTTATGTCTAGGACAAAGCCTTGGATACAATAAAAACCAATTTAAAGCCGTTATTGGCACGAAAGATCTACCTCAGAACTTGGCACATAAAATGGCGTCGCCGGTCACGAATTGACAATTACATGACGTCACTCAAAAGTGTTGCCAATATTAGTGCTCACCAAACTATGTTTAGCTCTCTTTTCACACCAAGGTGAACATAAGTTAAAAAGAGATAAAATGCTTTTTTGTATGTGTCGATCTTATAATATTTGTATAATGTATTGTTCGTATAGTAGAATAGGGCCTCTCCTTATTATTCCTTACTCATTGCATATTTCATATCATAGACAATTTAATGTTTTTTATTCTGATTTTCTGTTCAAGTTGAATCTGTCATGTGAAGCAGTTTAAAAAATATAGTACTTTAGAAGTTTAAAAGCCGTATCACCTGTGCTGTCACAACATTATAATTCTATCGTAAATAATAATGAAAACAATATGTTATTTATAAAATAAACTATTATTAATATCGATTATATAAGTGATGTGCTATCGATCTATGCATTGGTGTCTTGCACCTTTTTCATGCATTCTTTATCAATAATTAAAGTACCTTAGTCGAAGGGTTAAAATAAACATTTGGAGACATAATTTTCTATGAGAATTCGTTTATAACATACCAAGGTATAAATATTTCAGTTTTAATATCTCGTGTTACACACAATAACAAACCTTTGAATATTTTTTAGCAACATATTAATGCGGATTAAATTAGAATTTCTTGCCGGTGCTTTTCCATAGGAACAAGTAATTATTTGTAACGTTTCGAAAGTAAATGAAAAGGCAAACGAAATTTTTTTTTTATTTTGATACCAATTTAGCCAAATTAATTTGAATGTAACCTGCAGGTGTATTAAACTACATTAATTTTCTAGATGAATGTAATGTGCACAATCTGCAGTGACCCTGTGAATAAAAATGAGAATCTATATGCGGTAAAATGCGGCCATTTATTTCATCAACATTGTCTGGGACAGTGGATAGAAAGGTGTCTTTTTTAAATATTAAAATAAATTTTACTGCTGCACTGCACGTTTGGCCTAGTGGTTTAACGGTCACCACGCCGTTTCCTACTTCGCCAAGTGTCGTGGGTTCAAATCCCACGTAGGACAACACTTTGTGTGATCCGCAAATTGTTGTTCTGAGTCTGGGTGTTCTTTGTGTCCGTTTCATGTATGTTTGTAAAGTCCCCCGCGACACAGAATTTATTCTAAGTGCGGGAGTTGTCTTTTTAAAAAAAAAATATATACAAAGTTGATATATTTAATGTGAATTCTTTGGCCCCTGACCTAGTGTAACCTGTATTTCAGCGACTAGTGTCTTTACTTTAGATTACAGTACTTGCATGACCGAGCTTTGCTTGTTTTTTTTTTGTAAATTTTCTAAAAAGAACCCTAACGTGACTAATTTCAATATGAAACACCCTACTATTTACAGCCAACTATCTCTCATTCCGAGATGAAACCCCTAATACTCCTGGACTACTGGTAGTTGTTAATTTATCATTCTACCTTCCTACTACCTACATATTACCCTTATAGTTTTCTACTAATTCTTATTTTTACTGACTTTTGGTTCAACTTTGGTTCAGCGTTGCCAGATTTTTTAAGTCAAATCGGAATTTTGTCTCATTTTAGTGAAAAAAAAGCAGGATTGTTTCCTTGAAAGCGGGACAAAGAGAAAAAAAAAAGCTAGAAGCTCATTCGCAATATTTTTGTTTCTCTACTACATGCTGAATCATCCCTAATTTATTGCCGATAAAGCATTATGGCTAATTAACTAACTTTGGACGTCCTGCCAGTTATCTCCAAAAAGCGTCAAACACACACTCGTCCAACATTTGAATTTTGATCCAAAAAGTGGGACTTCTGATATAAGTTTTTTGTAACTGAACAAAACAATTTCCAGATCAAAAACCTGTCCACAATGCAGAAACAAAGTGACGGAGAGGTGTATGTTCCGGATTTACCCAACAATCTTCAATGTAAACGCTATAGATCATGCATCTTTGCAAAGCAGGCTGGACAATGCCATCTTAGAAGCGAGAAAGGAGAGAGACTTATTCAAAGAGCAAGAACGTCAGCTGAATATGGCTAAATATGAGATGAATAATTGTCGGTTAGTAATTGCTTCTTTGTTTTTAACAGTAATAGAATGGAGGTTTGATCTATATCATGCTGGCCACACGTTACTATAGGATACTTTTGAAATGTTCTTTCTCTTAGCAGTCCTGGTTCCTGCATATTTTTTTTATGGAATCAGGGGCAAACGAGCAGACGTGTCACCTGATGGTAAGCGATTACCGCCACCCATGATCATCCGCAACACCAGAGGCGCCACAAGTGCGTTGTAGGCCTTTGGTGGAGGGGTTGGGTTA
This sequence comes from Diaphora mendica, assembly GCA_949125395.1. NCBI lineage: Eukaryota > Metazoa > Arthropoda > Insecta > Lepidoptera > Erebidae > Diaphora > Diaphora mendica. Next base: position 2,618,950 of record OX421331.1, on the reverse strand, counting down.
CAGGCCTCCGGTATCCTCACTCACTCGGTAAAACTCAGCGCAAGCACTAATTTACACTGGTTTTCTGTGAGGCTGTCGTATCACTCCGGTCGAGCCGGCCCATTCATGCCGAAGCGTGGCTCTCCCACGGAAGATAGTTTGCTCCCTAACAGGGTATCCAAGGTAGGCGTCGAATACCTATTTTATATACCTAAATATGGGCCTGATAAAGTCTGCCTGATGAGCAGAATCCAAGAGTAGTGGTCACCATACTTATAGCGAATGCAGACAATGCAGCACAGTGACCTACACTATGGTGGCCTATTGAGATGCTTCTTTGGTCTCGCAATCAGATTGTATTTTCTTTTTTGTTTTCGTGCAATAAATGTTATTATTTATTAATCAAGAAACGAAACATGATGAAATGCACGAATGCTGTAATTTTTGGTTGGCATTTTATTGCATCCTTTACATATTATGATACTTGCTGTAACGAGTTCCACCAAGCGCGGACAGTCGAGAGTATAACTAATAATTTATTTTTCTCATATTTGAAAATGAAGACCGATGGTTGCCATAGTGGTATAAGCGTTCGCCACGCCGCTCTCTACTGTGTTATGGGTTCAATCTCCACATTGGACAACACTTTGTATGATCCACAAATTGTGGTCAAGAGTCTGGGTGTTCTTTGTATTTCTTGTATGTTCATAAAGTCTCCTGCGACACATGATAAATAAATATTATAAGTAAATATTAAAATAAAATAAAATTATAAATAAATATTTCGGACATCTAATAAACAACTCTATCTAGTCCCAAACTAAGCAGAGCGTGTATTATGGCTTCTAGACAACTGATGTAAATACATATTTACAGATCATATAAACATGATCGATTGATCGAACCCCAGACCTCAAGCACAGTAGTCGCATACGCTGCGCCACCGAGGCAGTCGATATAATCCTAATGCGAATGTTGTCATTATTATGAACAAAAATAAAATATTTTGATTTCAGAGCTCTAGTAAAGAAATATGAAGACCAACTCGTGGTCGTTAACAGCAGATTGCAGAGTGCAAAAGGTGAGTTGCTCTTTGCACAAATGGAAGCTAAAGAAGCTCTGAAATACAAAGAAGAAAATGAAGAATTAAAGAAAACTATGACGACACTTAACGGGTAACTGTTTTATTTTATACTAGTTGTTGCCCGCGGCTCCGCCCGCGTATATGTCGGTTATCGCGACAAAAAGTAGCCTATGTGTTATTCTGATGTATAAGCTATATTCCTCTAAAGTTTCATCCAAATCCACACCAAGTAGACACATTCAAATTACTTGGCATAACAATAGACACACATATTAACTGGAAAGCACACATTGATCTTATTAAAAATAAATTATCTCGATTCACATACGCCTTATTCCAGCTTAAATGCAGCACAAATGAAAAAACCGCACTATCCGCTTACTACGCTTACGCATACTCCTGGTTAAGATATGGGATTATGTTGTGGGGGAATAGTGTATACTTTCAGGATTTATTTATACTTCAAAAGAAATGTATCAGAATTATCGCCCAAATTGGAAATCGTGACAGCTGTAGGCCTTATTTTTCTAAATATAACACTACCATCATTATATATATTTGATATTTGTATATTTGTTTATAAAAACATAAATCACTTCACTAAAGTAAAAGACACCCACAATTTAAATACACGCCACAGAGACAGACTATACTTACCACAATCCAGAATTAAAATGCTGAACCAGAGCCCTTACTACATGGCAGTTAAAATTTACAACAATTTACCAATTCACATTATAAGTGAAACCAAACTTACAGTATTCACTAAAAAACTGAAAACATTTTTAATCAAAAAATGCTTTTACTCAGTAGAAGAATACATGGAAACAAAACACAAATAATACATAATAGAAAATATACCACAAACAAAACACACACACACACAGCCACACACAAATGAACACACACCAACAAATCCTACACCTAAACAATAAATCACAATAATGGCTAGGTAGATAAATGATAAAGAAATAATATATATGCAAAATGATTAGTTTTAGGCTTATGTAATTTAAAGCAGTTGTTCGATGTAAAATGTCATTATATCAATGATCTTTTTATTTTATTCTTTTAAGGATTTTAAAATGGTTCACTTTATTACTTAATTTTTAGTTATAGTTATTAATTTGTTTATCTTTATATAATTCTAAAATTCTATAACCTAATACCTATGTAATGTGTGTAACATCGTCATCTTCTCTCAAATTTGCAATGCCTGTAAAAGGCTACTAAGTTGAGACAAGTTATATTATAAGATCACAAATGTACCCACACTTAGTTAGCAATAAAGATTTTGATTTTGATTTTGAATCCGTTCAGTAGTTTTTGCGTAAAAGAGTAACAAACATCCATCCATCCATCCATGCATCAATACAAACAAACTTTCGCGTTTATAATAATAGTATACATTTTTTATAATAATTACACTAGCGGACCCGTGCCCACTTGGTTGGACGTTAACCGCCCTCTTTTCAACCGACTTCAAAAAGGAGGAGGTTCTCAATTCGACTGTATTTTTTTTTTTTTTTTTATGTTTGTTACCTCATAACTTTGGACTGGGTGAACCGATTTTGATGATTATTTTTTATTTGAAAGCTGGTGCTTCCCGAATGGTCCCATTTAAATTTGGTCCAGATTGAAGTCGGTTTTTTTTTTGTTAAAACTTGTAATTATTTCGACTTGATTTACAAATATTATTATTTTAACTGATTTTTTTGTTAAATAATAATAAAATATGGCCTATGTCACTCCTAAATAGTGACGCTTTCTGTTATGGGCCGTTTACATGTATCAAGTGACAATGTAATTAACTAAATTTTCACTTGATTTTAATTCGATTCACGCGTGTAAACAATCACTTATCGGCTCTAAAGAGCCAGACTTTAGCCACAAGTGGTAAGTTAACAATTTAGTAAATAGTTAGGCGTGGCCTTTACTAAATTTGCTTGTAGTTCGCGTGTAGACTCAACAATTTTTCATTATTTTTTATGGAATAGGGGGGCAAACTAGCAGACGTATCGCCTGATGATAAACGATTACCGCTGCCCATTGATACCTGCAACACCAGAAGAGTCACAAGTGCGTTGCCGGCCTTTGGTGGGATGGGGGGAGGGGCCTCCGGTATCCTCAGTCACTCGGTGAAACACAGCACAAGCACTATTTCACATCGGTTTTCTGTTAGGCCGTGGTATGACTCCGGTCGAGCCGGCCCATGCATGCCGAAGCGTGACTCTCCCACGGTCAACATACACGCGAACGGAGCCGAGGACAAAAGCTATGAAGTTTATAATATACTAGCTTTTACTCGCGGCTTCGCTCACGCAGACTTTCATCCCCTGATTTACCCCCTTAGGGGTGGAATTTCAATAATTCCTTTCTTAGTGCTCACTTACGTTGTATAAAGAACCTACATGCAAAATTTCAGGATTCTAGCTTCAGCGGTTTGGGCTGTGCGTTGATCTCTGGGTATGTCAGTCAGTCACCTTACTCTTTTATATATATAGATTACACACTGCATTAAGTACTACAAGAATAACTTTATTACTTTTGTGAGATTGAGTGTAGGTAGACCAGACCTTTATATTCGGCGGCAAGAATTCCGAGTGCACAACCGCGAGAGTCAAAGAAAACAGTCAACATGACTTTGAGTTTTGATCGACTTTGGCGTGGTTTTTTCGGTTTCGGTTTGTTGAGGGACGGGTGTCATGTCCCTCCAACACAAATGGAGGATCCTTCGACCAGGCGAGGTGATCATGCCTGGCGGGCTACTGCCCTACAGTTGATGTTGGGAAGTTGTATATATCTATATCTATCTAACTAATCCGCGCGAGAACGTTCACTGCGCGATTCAGGATTGGTAGTTTCTTCGTTTCCTTCGTTACTCAGTAGTTCGACGTATCTTCGGTAGATGGCGCTGTAATATGTTATGTTGTTGTTGCGCTGTATGTGGAGGTCGCCACAGGTTAAGTTGGAAGGCGCCACTCCTAAGCTTGTTGATTAGTTTGCATGTCAAACTCATAAACCCACGTCTCTTCACCAGTAACAATGCGTTTCATAATATTGGATCGCAATTAATTCGTTCTAGCATGTCCTCAGCGACACTCATGCGATTGACTCTTTGAAGAAAATTCGGGTATTTTGGGACTAGCCGAGCGGGAACATGTTTCATACCCAAGTGATTATTTAAAATGGTACGGATCGACTCGTGAGATACAGAAAGTTCAGCGGCTATCTCTCTCAAAGTTGAATGAGGATTTTCAGTCACTATTTCCTTCACTTTTGCGATGTTAACTTCAGTCGCAGACGTTGATGGCCTAGCCTACCAGATGTAGGCAAATCTTCCATCGACCGCCTTTGAACGCGTTTTTGATAAAGTCGATTCACCGTAAGCCTTCTGTAACATTTTCAGTGACTCCGAACACGAAATTCCATTGGCGATGCAAAATTTAAAACCAAATCTTTGTTAGATGTTTTTTTCCATTATGAAATTCGCTATACACACTAGATATGATATAACTAAAAACAGTGCTGTATTTAATACTAGTTGTTGCCCGCGGCTCCTCCTGCGTATATGTCGGTTATCGCTGCAAATAGTAGCCTATGTGTTATTCTGATAGATAAGCTATATTACTGTAAAGTTTCATCCAAATCCGTTTAGTAGTTTTTTTAGTCAAAGAGTAAGAAACATCCATACTTACAAATATTAGTTTATAATATTAGTACAGAAAAATAACAGATGCACCTTAAACTCCGCGGCAAAGTGGAAAACAGTTATGCCAATCTAACAACAACAACAAAAACAAAACATTGATTTTGGAACCATAAACAAACCATCCATTCCCGATACTTTTTGACTGTATGTATGTCTACTTCTTCAACTATAATGAGTATCATTTTCACAGGATGCAGACAATATTGAACGCGACCAGTGGCGAAGTTGAACAGATGCTGCAAGGGTATTCAGATGTGCGAACAATTGCTACATTTGCTACTGCACTTAAAAGGTTACTTATAACTGTGTACTTTAGGAGTCCACTCCTTAAGAAACGCTTTTCATATTTGACCCGCGGTATGAAAAACTTATGAAGAGTAAAATCGAGTGTTGACTAAGAGTATATAATATATATATATATATATATATATATATATATATATATAAATAATTATACCGTCTAACAAACTATGAAAACAAACAGCACTAGAATGCTTATTATTAGTAGTGACCGACCGAAGATTCGGTTTCGGCCGTGGTTCGGAACCTTTGGCGCGGCCGTTTTTTGGCCGAAACCGAATCTTTGGTCAGCGAACTTCTTGGCTCACCCGTAATTCATAAATAATGGTTAAATATTGGAACATTGATAGGTACACCCGCCATATTGATGTCAATGTGGCGGGTGTAATGTGTTTTTTGTACTTGGAGCACCTCCAAAATTTGCGACCCGCCGATACTGGCCGAAACCAACTCTTCGGTCGGTCACTAAAATATTAGGGGTACATTCTAAAATTAAGCTCACTTGTACTTATTCCATTATTTTTATTGACTGAAATCCTGACCAGTTTCGCCCTATGGCATTATTAAAGGTAATTCTAGAATGTATTTCAACAAGTTCCATCAAGTGCTGACAATCAAGAGTATAAATTACATTATTAGGGGTAGTTTTCTTGCGACCACAATGACGTAAGTGAATTTGAATAGGGTAGTTGACACCCACAGTCAAATCAGTTACTTTTTCTCATCTGTCAAAACGATAGCTTTGTATGAAAAATGTACTAATTACAAACTTGTGACGTCACTGTTTTAGACTACTCAATTAAGCAATATATTTCAATGTTTATTTCATTAAAATTTGTAATAGAAATCCAAAGTTTTAATAATAATTATATTTTCGGAGATGTTTTGTAATATTCGCCTTAAGGAAGGAGACAACGGTATTTATTCACGATACAGTCATCTACCCTATTGTTTTACAGAGCGCTTTGTGAATCGGAGGCGAAAAAAAATGAATATCGAGATAAATTATGTGCGGTAAAAAGGGAGCTGACATCGGGCAAGAAGACTGAAGCTGACCTTCACAATAAAATCATGTAAGTAATAACTAACAAGTAGTAAAACCTGTTTAATTCTGACCTTCTTCATCATTGGTAATGTTCAGCCGTGTAATCGTAACAAATTGACAGAGTTACTTTCCAATTAATAGTACAATTTTACTATGTACAACATGCTGGCCAGACGGATTGTTATAGCTACTAATACTAAAAGTTCAAACTGAACTACGGTCGACGAGCGAGATGCCTTTTTATATTAAGTGCTGTCCGTTCTGGAAGATACCAACCAAATAATTCTAGAACATACCCGTTGCCGAGAAATGTATCAAGTCAAACGTGCGATAATTAATGCATATTCGACCTTAGTTTTATACTGGTAAGGTTCATTGTTCTGTGCCACAATGCGATATATATAAGATCTTGTGTAGAACTTTTACCCTCGAATTGACTGTCCCTGTTTATTCCTGAATATTCTGGTTTGTTCGTTTCGTGACACTACGATACAAAGCCAAAATTAATTCATACTTTTCTTGCAGACAATTGGAAGCTGATTTAAGAGAGAGTGCAGCTACAATCGAGTCGTTACAAACTCAACTAACACCAACAACGTCTAGGACATCGCCAAGAACATCCCCTAGGAAGAACAAAAACAAATCCCCTCCAGAACCCACTTCACAAAATCAGAGTCCACGAAAAAGGAAAGCAAATGGTGCAACTCAGAAGTCACCGGGACTGGATGACGCTATTATGGCATGTTCGAGTAATAATAACAGCTTCGTAAGTATCTTAAATTATATATTTTATACTGTGTATATCAGCATCTCAATATACCGCCATAGTATCACCTGATGGTAAGCGATTACCGCCGCTCAGAGGCGTCACAAGTGCGTCGCCGGCCTTTGATGAATGGGGGAAGGGGTTGGGGTATGGGCCTCCGTTAAAAAACACAATGAGTACCCTGACCACTACTTTTGGATTCTGTTCATGCTTTCCATTAGGCAGAGTAGAGTCACTTTTGCAGGCTCATAAAAAAGTAGATATGTATGTATATCAGTTGTCTAGAACCCAGAATACAAGTTCTGCTTAGTTTGGGACTAGATGGCGTTGTGTGTCAGATGTCTTAAAATTTTTTTTATAAATTGTTTAATTTTTAAACATGCTTTCAACTCGCGAATTGAACTGGTAAGTCTACTATTTTTCATATTTATCGTGTAACTTTTAACCTTTGCAGATTATTTAATATTTACATTTGATTTCCAGAATACAATGGTAAATAATATTCAAAATTCTGATTCACCGTATCTGAACTTAAAGCAAGGAGGAGGCCTTCTGTGTTTAACGGCTCTTCAACGTGGTGCTGTCAAAATAGGCGAAGGATCAAAGGTAGGCTTCACATAGTTAGAGAGAATAAAATGATAAATAATAATATTATTATTTAATAATAATACATCTAACACACAATGCCGTCTAGTCCCAAACTAAGCAGTGCCCGTAATATGAGTGCTAGACAACTGATATAAATTTAATACATAACATATATACTTATTTTTGTAAATATTTGCAGATCATATTATATCATCTATATATATAAAAGATAGTCGTGTTAGTTACACTATTTATAACTCAAGAACGGCTCAATCGATTTGGCTGAAAATTGGTGGGGAGGTAGCTTAGAACCAAGAGACGGACATGGGATATTTTTTCTCTTTATTTATTGTTAAGGGTCTTTTACCCTATTAGGGTATACCAGTCCCATAAGGCCTTAGCTTAAACAAGTATAAATTTAAATATTATATGCTAGACTGTACAATTAATAGTTTTTTTTATGTCGGTATAGCCGTATAGGTATAGATACTTTTAAATAGTTTTTTTTTTTTTTACTTGGCCCCGTGGCGTTAACCGTTGTTGTTGTACTGCAGGTAACACCGCGGGGTTCAGCAAGAAATACCCTATTTATCAGTTGTATTAATATCTTAACAACAACTATTCTAATCCACAGCCTACACAACAAAACTACCACAATCTAATAAAGAACGCCAACAAGAGCAGAGTGGAATCCCAAACGACAACCAGCATATTTCACCGAAAGGAGCCGATGAAGATTCAACCATCTACTACCAGCTCTGCCATGGACATCTCCTACGATGGTATGGGAGGCCACTCCAGGCCAGACACCTTCCCAACCCCAAGGATATCTCCTAGGAAGTCTCCAAAGAAACCTGGTATACCTCGGGTGACTGCTAAGCATAAGTTGAAACGGCCTAACATAACTGGTAACCAAAATATTGAGACAATGTTCAAGAAACGAAAAGAAAATTAAATCAATGTAAGATTTTTTTATATTGAGTAGCACTTATTTGCAAGCTTTTCTGATATTTTATTCCCCAGTGTTATTGATCTTTTTTTGTTAAAATTTGTGATTATATTCGTATTTGGAGTGCTCGTAATATTCAACCTTTAAAGAAAAATTAGCTTTTTATGGATAGATGGCAGGGAATAGGGGATAGGGCAAGGAAGCCAGGGTATGATAAACTTCATGTTCCGAATAAGGAATGGTCCTGTCCTGTGCCTGTATGACAGTCCTGTGATTAGGGACACTTTATCAGTGTGTCCGATTACAGTACAAGACAGAACAGGACATCAATTGACTATAAGATATCCGAATACTTTTATTTGTACTAGGCAATGGTGCTAATTCTGATGTTGCCTCATCAAACTAAAACTTATCTAAATTTACAATAGTTTCCAAAGTGCTATTTTTAACCGTCTTCAAAAAGGAGGAGGTTCTCTATATATATATATATATATTTTATGTGTGTTCGCGGATAACTTCATCGTTTTTGATCCGATTTTGATGATTCTTCTTTTAATGGAAAGGAGATATTCCAACGATAGTACCTTGATAAGGACACTAAGATCTGATGATGGCATCCAAGAGAAATCGATCGTGGTCGTTCTTAAAGTCGGTTTTTTATTTTGTTAAAATTTTACTTGTAATATGATGATTACTTATTCAATCCTTCAACATTTAGAACGTCGATTCACATTAAAAAACTCACTTTTAGTGATCTTTAGTCTAGAGTTTTTTCCAACAACAGAATTAGCACCGTTATTTTATCATATTATATATTTTCTAGTAATTCAGATATATTTTAAGACGTACTATAAAATACAAAATAACCATATGATATTTTAGGAAATAAGCACTAATTTAAATTAGTAGCGGTAATTATAGTTGCGGTGATGTGATGACGGGTTCGAAACCCATCTAGTGTATGACTGACGTGACTCCTGCGATAAACATTTCTCTCAGATGGAGGGGAGACTGGTAATGTTTTACTAAGAGCTGGGTAAGCGGTTCGATACCACCCAGAACATAAATTGTGTATGGTCATTTCTTCTGTGTTCGGGTGTTTTTTTATATAATATGTGTGTATTTAGATATACATTTGGTAGTACGTTACCATAGCTCTGACTGATAGTGTAAAGTTGTTTGAAAATTAATTATTCTGTTTTTCTAGTGTATGTGCACCTTTTAAAGAACATACATACAACTGCCTCGGTGGCGTAGTGGTAGCGTGTGCGACTGCTGTGCTTGAGGTCTCGGGTTCGATTCCCGGGTCGAACCAAGTGTTTGTATGATCTGCAAATATTTGTTTTGGAGTTTGGGTGTTTTCTATGTAAAATATGTATGTATTTACAAAAAAAAGGTATATATGTATTTGTATCAGTTGTCTAGTACCCATAACACGAGCTCTGCTTAGCTTGGGACTAGATGGCGTTGTGTGTTAGATGTCCAAAATATTTATTATATTATTATTATATATAAATATTTGTTCGTGTCGATTGTTTCGACTGAAAAAAAAACGTTATGGTTGTGTTTTTCTAGAGTATGTGCGCATTTTAGAGGCAATACGTAAAAATATTTATATTTTTTTGTCGATTGTTTTAATTAGAGAAAAAAAACTTTTGTCTTGAAGGTTAATTGTGTGTTTTAATATATATGCACGTTTTTAAGAACATATGTGTAAACTTTTTTTTTCTTTTAAAATTTTTAAATAGATTTTAACATTCCATCAATTAAATCATTTTACAATTTTATTGTTTTAGTTTATTGTGTCGACCGACATAAATTGAGCTAAATTAGATTTATTAAATAATCACATATTTTAACAAAAAAAACCGACTTCAATCTGGACCAAATTGAAATGAGACCATCGGTTCACCCAGTCGAAAGTTATGAGGTAACAAACACAAAGATTTAAAAAAACAGTCGAATTGATAACCTCTTCCTTTTTTGAAGTCGGTTAACAAGGCATCTACGTCTTGTTTGATTTTGTTAATTTTTGCTTTCTTCGGTGAACCCGTATTAAACAAGTAAGGCATGGAAAAATACTGAACAATTTTCTAAGAAATTTCATATGGGCTTTTGCCGTGATAAGTATGGTTTAGAAATATTATTATGGAGCGGTAGAACCGCTATATGTTTGTTCTCTAAAACTGAGAACTGTTTGCTAGTCAAGTAGACAAGACTACTTAATTTTGATAAAATACATCCTTTAAAAAATAACATCACAGTAGACTTGTCACAATATCAATTCTGCCTCAAAAAGTAAGTCTTAAAAGTATATTTCATAACCTAGGATATAGAAACCTCTGTATAAGATATAAGGAAAAAAAACGTGAGGCGTCACGGGACGCTTGGCAGATGTGAAACATCGAAATGGTTTTGTATCAAATAAAATGACTGTTTATTAAATTAATATTCATTTTTATTAAATACAAAAATTTCAAATAAATTTGGGTTTTGTATAAAATAAAATGACTGTTTATTACATTAATGTTTAATGGTGTCCGGTAGCAGAATTCGGATTTAGAAGTTAAAAAAAAAATAACTGTTTATAATAGAAGTTTAATTCAATAACAATTGCGAAGAAGAAAAGTGCCGATTCTATTATTTAAAAATTATATCGTCTAAATGTTGACGGTCACGTCGTACACACTCTTGGAATCGGGCCTCCGCATTCCTTGCCACTCGCTGGTACTCCACCAGCGAGTGGCTGGATGTTGGGATCGCATTAACATCGTGCACAATATTTTCTTTAAGTTCTGAGATGGTCGTTGAGTTTGTTTTATAAACTTAATTTTTGAGCTACCCCCACTGAAAAAAGTCATAGGAGTAAGATCCGGCGACCTGGGTGGCCAGCTTATCAGTTTGTGCGGAAAGAATTCACGCAGAATCGTCATAGTCTCTCTGGCCGTGTGTGGGGTGGCGCCATCATGCTGAAACCATGTGTGTGTGCTGAAGAAAGAATGTTCTCTCAATATTCGGAGAAAATAACAGTTCAGCATACACCGACAACAGATACTGTTCACAGAAATTGCTTGTCCTAAATTTTTCTCGAAAAAATATGGTCCAATTATTTCACTGCCTAACAATGCGCATCAAACCGACACTTTTGGTCAGTGAAGTGGCTGTTGATGTTTTAAACGTGGGTTCTATCCTATAGGTGACCAATAACGGCAATTTTATTTGTTTACACTTCCATTTAAATGAAAATGGGCTTCATCACTCCAAAGGATACTACCGTATGAAATTGCTCTAACATTGCCTGAGTAATTTTTTTCGCAAATTGTAATCGTTAGGCTTAAGTGCTTACACGATTTGAATTTTGAAAGGATGAAATTTAAGATCCTTTTTCAGTATTTTATGCACAATCGTTTTTGGAAGCCCCAGGACAGCCGCTCTCTGGCGTACCGACTGACGCGGAATATCACGCAAACTGGTCTCGACGAGTTCAATATTCTATTTGTTTTCGACGTCCGACTGGGCCCCGCCCGTGGGGTGATTGCTGCTGAATATGTTGCCCGGAATCTTCGCACCCATGATCGTATCAAAACTTGGGGCATCACGTAAACCTTTGATATTGTAGTGAGAACAAAATCTTCGACGTGCTATTGTCCACGAATCATTGGCCTTGAAGTACGCTTCGATTGCGAACGCGCCCTGTTCGTTCGTCCACTGCGACATCGCGACTAAATAATCCGCACGAATGACGAAGCGAACGCGCCCCCCTCCTCGCGCCCACGCTTAGCGGTTAGGGAGAAACTTTACATTTAAAACCTAATTCTGCCACCGGACACCCTGTACCTCTTAGCTTTAAGTCATTACCTTTATAAGTAATCTGGTGTACAATAAAGCGATTATTATTATTAATATTCATTTTTATTAAACACCAAATTTTTAAATTTATTTGAAATCGCGAAGCTTCGCCACGGTAATTCTCGCCACGCCAAAAATCCGCGCCTATAGATGTTTCACATCAAAAAAAATTGATTATGGTTTATGATTCGAAAACGGTCTTTTTAGTACAATAAATTATGTGTGCAATAACTGTAGTTTTATTCATGTTAAAATGATTCAAACCTATGTGTATGCGTCTATCCAGTCTCATCACTATGTTATTCATTCAAGCACTCACTCACTCGCTCACTTATTTATAGACGTAAGGTCTCGTACGCAACACAGTGACAGAATAACTAAGGCTGGAAACAGTACTCGACCCGCGACGGTACACGACGTCCCGATCGTACGTCCTGACCGTCGGTTGCGAAAATGCATGGCGCTCTGTATCGATATTCATTTTTAACCGACTTCAAAGAAGGAGGAGGTTCTATGTTCCACTGTATGTATTTTTGCTTTGAGTATACGTCAGTCGCAAGTCTATGATCGCGCTGTGTGCGCATTCATAAACTTGCATAGATATAACTACGCCGACCGACGGTCAGCGCTGACCGTCGGCCGAGCACTGTTTCCAGCCTAATAGTAACACAGTATTGATTATAGCCTATGTAACCAGAGTCATTGTTATGAAGCTATTGACACCTCATTCAATGAAATCGATGAAGTAGTTGAAGCGCTACGGCCGAACATACAAGACTGTCAAAATTATTACCCTTCCTTCTGGCTTCGTCGTAATCGGGTAAAAAAATGCTTTAATTTAAACGTCCTTCTGATTCTGGCAACAGGAACTGAAAAGGCGGCAAACACTTGAACAATGTAGACATTTTGTTACTTTCCAACGGCCATGGTCGCTTACAATGTTTGTCACGTAGTATTTATGTATATATTAGTAGTATTTGCGTGAAAGCCGAACAACAGACAAAAAATTATTTTTGATATTCGGATCTTCAAAATAAATTATAGCCTTTATGTTGCCAAGGATTGATAGCTTAAGATATAATAAAAAAAGTTTCATCACAATCCGTCCAGTAGTTTTTGCGTTAAAGCCGGACAACAGACAGACAGACAAAAATATTTTTTTTTGGCTTGTGTGGCTTGTATTTTTTTTAGTTTTTATTCAATGTAGAGAATTGAACTCTTCTACAGTTTTATTATATGTATAGATTTGGAGTTTGGGTGTTTTCTATGTATTATATGTATGTATTTAAAAAAAGAAAAGACGTGTGGCACTCGGGGACTGTCGCGGTAAAGCTACTGCATAGCATTATTTATCAACTTACGCAATTATAATAATTCGTCTTTAAATAATAGAGGGCGTTAGTGTACCTCGTAGTTGCGAAACAGCTCTACAGATGACACTGACCGATTTTTATTTATGCATTATTTTTTTTCTTTGAACACGTATACTTACGGGGCGCACATGCGGTGAGTGTGGCATTATAAAGATATGATAGATACCTATACAGTGTATAGTATACACCTATATACTTTCTCAAACTTACACTGTTTTGTCTGTCTGTCTCACAGACAGATTTCGGTGCAGCTCGTCTCGATCCGTGCGAGCTTCGGGTGTCAGGTGTTTTTCGTTACGGAATTTCTTGATTCGGTCGCCGCGCTCAAAGCCCGCGATAAAAACTATGCAATAGCTTAAAAAGTATATATGTATTTGTATCAGTTGTCTAGTACCCATAACACAAGCTCTGCTTAGCTTGGGACTAGATGGCGTGTTAGATGTCCGAAATATTTATTTATTATTTTATTTATTTATATGTGTTGCGTCTGTCGAGAACCAACACAGACTGATCGACCTACAGGCGTGTGGCTCGTAGTGATTCATCTGCGGACGCATCTGTCTACGTGTAGAGTAGGCATTAGATACGGTTACCTTGATCGGGTCGCCCTCGAACATGTGGCATGCCGCCACAAAATCAAAGGGCCCGCCTGCAGCGTACACCCACAAGCAAGTATGATTTGTCAGTTTACACCTTTGTATGAATTACCTAATATGTTCGTATTTTATACAACAATAATCACCGACATACCTATTATTTAGTAGGTAGGTACACGAAAAGTAAGTAAGTATAGCAAGGAAGTTTTTCACATTCGCACTCGCAGTAATTGTCTGTTTATCCGGATTAAAGAGTTACAATAAAGAATTGATAGAACTTTGAACCAAAGTTTGAGTAATCAATACATATTATACATAAAGCAAGCAACCAACCAAACAACCATCATATTTCATTTTATAGACGATCTATAGATAAGTGAAGCATTAAAATATTTTAGGGTATGAAAGATTTCCTTAAATCACTCTTTTTTTAATAAAATTTCTAGGACTGTACTTAAACTGATTATTTTAAGGTACTACAGTTATTAATACATTCGAAATAAAAAAAACTAATTAAAACGAATGAAAAATATAAACCAAAACGAACGCACTTATTGTTGACGTTTAGTTTAGTTTGACAGTTTGTGATCGAGCGTGTCGTTCGTCTTGCCGATTTTATTTATAAAATATCACATTTTGTCTATTAATATACCGACAGTTACCTTTAGAACAACATTTAGATACAGCTGGGGCGCTCCAAGGTGCAGTGTTTATAACACAAGCGCGTAATTTTATGTGATACGTACCGCGAAATTTGTGCGCCGAAAATGTTTTCATTTCAAAATATTAAACATTACAGCAAAAAATATTGTTTAAAATAATTTTGGCAAGTATTGGTGCGCTTTATGCAACCGTGTCATATAACAGTGATCTATATAAATCAGTGTATTGATAAGAATTTGTGTTTCTATTTTTCTTCAGATTAGAAGGTTGGAACTGATAATATTTTGTGAAAAGAGGTGATAATATGTTTCACAATGTGGTCTAAGTAGTTCTCAACAACTATTTACTTAGGAGTTTGCAGTTTGAAGTGTTAAGTGTGTTAAGTACGGTCAAAATGCCTGGTAAAATAAAGGTGAAAGTGTTGGCGGGTCGGAACCTCCCTGTAATGGACAGGGCTAGTGAAACTACGGACGCATTCGTGGAGATAAAGTTTGGTAGTATTACCCACAAGACTGATGTGTGCCGGAAGTCTCTAAACCCACACTGGAACAGCACAGAATGGTATAGGTTTGAGGTAAGTTAGTGAGTGTTTGAACTACTTAAATAGGTTATATAAATCTAATAAGAATGTTTGGTAGTTATAGAATAGGTATCATTGTGATTTAAGTTTAGTGTTTTAGAAATTTCTTCAAATAAATCATGCTTAGAAAAAGGAAATTTTAAGCAATTACTGATCTAAATGAGTTTTCTACTACTCCAAAAAAGATAAAAATAACACCCAGTTCTTATTGACAATACGTCAATTGACAATAATAAATATTAATTACACTAATATTATAAAGGCGAAAGTTTGTGAATGTGTATGTTTGTTACTCTTTCACGCAAAAACTACTGAACGGATTTGGATAAAACTTTACAGTAATTTAGCTTGTACATCAGAATAACACATAGGCTACTAATTGCCGTGACAATCGATATACACACAGACGGAGCTGCGGGCAACAGCTAGTATAACTAATATTAAAGAGTTATCTGCCTAGAGATATCTATTAGGACAATCTACTCGGCATATGGCAGTTTTTTTTAAATTATTATATCAAACACTTATCATGGCAGATAAAGATAACAGACAAATAGTTTTATAGATTTTTTTCAAAATATAACATGCATATTCATAATGTAAGTAAGTATTTAAATTCGTAACTGAATTTTTTTATAGGGCAGTTCAAAATCTAGGCAATTGAGTTAACTAGATATTCAGTCATACCTCAGACTTAACACTTACTTTTTACCTGACTGAGAAAGAATTAATCATCAAAATTAAAAATTTACAAAATAAAAATAAAATACCTATTTACCTACTTAAAAATATCTTATCAATAAACATGGCAGATATTGACGAAGTCAGTTTTTTTTAAATAATTCGTTACTTACTTATTTTATTTTTTCGGGCGGAAATTCCCCGTATACCACCCGCTGGTGGTTATGTCGGACTCGAAGCAAAAATCACGCGCCTTTATAATTACTAGTTATAGTAACCAGGGAACCAGGTACACCCTAGAAAGGAAATCCCTAGAACTTCGACATACCTTGTGCCACCTATGGCTTGTAGATGACCCCCTCCTATGTGGAACCCCGATGTAGCCGTTCTGCCCCTGTTCCGCAGTGCTCGCACAGCTATCATGGCCTCATTTGTCTTCCTCGGACTTGCGCTTATGGAGGACGGAGTTCGTTTTGCGATCTCCGGCGCCTGCCCCATTGCAGGGCTTGAGATACCGGAAGAATTCTAAACCTCTCCCCGTTTCACTACGCCGCGGCGCCGCCCGTGTCCACACACTGTCGCTCCGTATCATCGCCGCAATCATGTTACCGAGCGAGAGAATCTCCACTCCGATTGCCACCACGAGTTTACGCCTCGTCTGGTTTATCCCCACGCTGAACATTCTACCAGTGTACGGAATGCTGTGTCCACAGTGCGGCTATCGCAGTGGTGTCACTCAGGGGTTAGCTCCTTGCGGATTAGACTTCTCTCGAGCCCATCCTCTGTAACGTGTCTTACAGCCGCGATAATTTCGTGCCCAAGGATTTGCACTCTTTCTTTTCCAACTTCAGCCCTGTTTCTTCGAATGAAAACTGAATCTGTTCGTCGCATATCTTTTTAAAGTTAAAAGTGTTTTAGTTTGCTATTTCAGTCTTGTTAAGGTTTATTTTTTATATTTTCGTGATTGACGAAATGTGTTGAAATTTTTGTGTTGAATGGGCATGTTATAATTTTTAAATGTTTTCTTAAAAGATCTTTAAATAATTACGTAGAAATACATCCTACTAATATTATAAACGTGTGTGGAGGGACGGGTTCTATGTCCCTCCAACACAAAGGGAGAATCCTCCGACCAGGCGAGGTGATCATGCCTGGCTTGCCAATTGCCCAACGGTTGGTGTTGGGATATTGTATATATGATTATCAGCGCGAGAACTTTCACTGCGCGATTTAGGATTGGTAGTTTCTTAGTTTCCTTCGTTACTCCGTAATTCAGTGTAACTTCGGTAGATGGCGCTGTAGTATATTTCTGTTGCGCTGTATGTGGAAGTCGCCACACGTGAAAGTTTGTAAGTATGGGTGGATGGATAGATATCCATCCATCTATACTTACAAACTTTTAACTTTAAAGAGTAACAAACACATCCATCCATCCGGATGGATGTATGTTTGTCACTCTTTCACGCAAAAACTACTGAACGGATTTGGATGAAACTTTACAGTAAAATAGCTTATACATCAGAATAACACATAGGCTACTATTTATCGCGATAACCGACATACATGCCGGCGGAGGCGCGGGCAACAGCTAGTACTTAAATATGTACAAGTTCAAGTGAAGAGCTAACATGAAGATTGTTAAAATCACGTAGTACTAAGATACCAGCCGTACATCATTAGAGTTTGTCAGCCGCGTGGTAACGTAGAGCGAGCAGGTACCATAAACAAATAAAAACTGAAAATGAGATAGCACCTGGTTCCAAAATATTATTAGATTAAATTTACGTATGTCGATGTATTACTATTGGCCCTCTACCAAAAACTACGCGAATATTATAGCAATGATATCTTACGTTATTTTTTTCTGTGTGTACTCTCTGATTACAAATTAAGTAATTTACTTTTAAAAAAGTATCAGAGACTTCCTGAGCCTGCATCATGACGAATTCTAATAAGATGTGTTCTTTACCTCTGAATTTTTGGTGGTACCTATTTTCTGAAAATGAGTTTGTAATAAAATACATAATACACTCAAATAAGTAAATTTTATACTTATTTTTTTACTTTTAAAACTTATGGCACACGTGTACATCGCCGGACTAAATGTCCTAGACATTCTCTAACAGCCAGGTTGATGTCAGAGGTTATAATTTGCCTTAAAAAGTTATAGAACTGATCCCACCAAAAACATTTTCATGTAAAATGTTGCCAAGACGACTGCATAATTATGGCTTACCCTGTAAAAAATATATCAGATCTCATGTCGAGCCAAGCTTCTGAATCTACACGACCTAACTCTAACAACTATAACTTCACAAACTCTACATCTCAATGGTTTTAGAAAGAAATTTTTCATTTATTGAACATATTAGAACAGTTAAGTAATGAAAAGTCAAAAAAGAGTTTCTTTTCACTGACGAGGATATCAACTGCGACATGGGGTCTGTCATTTAATGCACTAAAGATCATATATGGAGCTACCTATTTAGGTTCTATTTGCTATGATGCTCCTGCAGATAGGGCGACTGTAGGTTCGGTCCGTCGCAAACTGTTACAAGGCCAACGACCTGCATTCATTTTCTTGTGCAAGGCACAAGCAAGGACGGTTAGCACTGAGGCTTTACCGGTGTTGGCATGTGTTCTTCCGGTCGATCTCGAGGTGCAAAGACGTGCAGCCATGTATTATTCCACACTACAAAACATGGAATGCGATTTTTTGGGCATACGAGACCGCGATAAAATCATAAGATTGTTTCAACAGCAATCCGACTCCGTCTATAACGACCTCTTGGATGAATGACAGAAACGATGGGACGAATCATCTAAGGGGCGCCACCTCTACCAGTTCTTTCCATCTGTTCGCGAAAGGTTGTCAAGGACATGGCTCGAGGTAGATCACTGTGTCGCTCAATCCTTACAGGCCACGGTAACTTTAAGAGCAAATTATACTCATTCGGGATTAGTCCCATACTCTACATCTCAGTAAAAATGTGTGAAATATGTGAAAAGGTGTGAAATAGCGCTTGCGCTGTTTCACCTAGTGACTGAGGACACTGAAGGCCCCCAACCCCTCCCCACATCCCTTTCCTCATCCCCCAAAGGCCGGCAACGCACTTGTGACGCCTCTGGTGTTGCGGGTGTCCATGGACGGCGGTAATCGCTTACCATCAGGAGATACCTACGTATGTTCGTTTGCCCCCTAATTTTTTTTTATAAAAACGATGGTATACCATCAGCAAGTTGCTGGTCGAAAATATTTTTTATTGGGAGTAAGTAGGTACAGAACACCTGGGTGGTTTTTAGTCGATAGGCACGAGGGGAATTACCGTTGGAAAAAAAGGTAAGAATATCTCTGGAAATCTACCTCTGCCTAACCTGAACCTGGTGTTCAGTTTTAAAATAACGTAAGGCGCGTCTCCACCGAAGTTGTTGGCAATTTCAGTGTTTCCAACTTTCGTTTCCATTGTGTCTACACCGAGTCGCCAACAATTCGAAAAACATTCGAACTATGCATCTCCACAGAGCCAATAGATATCTGCAACAAGCATATTCTTTCGATAATTACCGCCAAAAACAGATACACGGTTGCCAACATTGGTAACAATTTTTGTTGCGAACACAAGGAAATTACAGAAACTTTTGTCACAAACACGTGTTGACAACACAAAAATTTACAACTTTTGTTCGGTGGAGACTCGGCTTTAAGTATACTTTTTCGTTTTATCTAATGTAGGTAGGTACTAATATATAAAATAGTGGGTAGAAAACCAAAGACATGTACAGTGTACTGTAATGTTTATTGATAAATATTTTGATTACATCAAAGGCCATCTAAAATCGATTCACGAGTAGACGATAAGCCTTGAGTATTACAAGAGTAAATAATCTTGTTGTATAATTAGAATTTATTCCACTGTTTTTGGTTTATTCCACTATGTTCATCTAGGTCCTAGGTAATATCAATTGTCTCTGTCTACTGTGGTAGAGCCACGCTTCGGCATGAATGGGCCAGCTCGACCGGAGTAATACCACGGCCTTACAGAAAACCGGTGTGAAATAGCGCTTGCGCTGTGTTTCACCGAGTGAGTGAGGATACTGGAGGCCCATACCCCAACCTCTCCCCAGATCCCTCTCACCATCCCCCAAAGGCCGGCAACACACTTGTAACGCCTCTGGTGTTGCGGGTGTCCAAGGGCGGCGGTAATCGTTTACCATCAGGTGATACGTCTGCTCGTTTGCCCGCTATTCCATAATAAAAAAAATGTATGTTCAAAAGAAGCGATGATAATGAAAATGTTTTATTTCTTTTAAACTTGCTTTTGCCCGCGGCTCCTCTCGCCTGTATGTCCTTCGAAAAGTAGCCTATATCCTTCCTCAAGAATCAAAGTATTTCCAAGCCAAATTTCAATGAAATCGGTGCAACGGTTTAACCGTGAAAGCGTAACAGACAGACAGAGTTACTTTAGAATTTATAATTCAAACATTAGTATGGATATTGTTTGTGTGCGTGCGTTTGCGTGTGTGTGCGCGCGTATGTGTGTGTTCGGAAATGTGTTTATTGTATTTAGTGCTATATTGTCTTGTACAATTGCTTTGCTAAATATATACCATGTTTTGCTAAACATATGTTTACTAGTAACATCTGCGTAATTCGATCCTCGCTCCATAATAATGAAGTGACTAATCACTAAAGACTGACATGAGTCTCAATTGATGACATTGTTTGGCAGTTTGATAACTCTGCAGGAAATTAAGCAAGAGATAATTTAACTGATGCTTCTGATAATAAACAAATACACTGAGCTACTTACTGCCGTCGTTTTCACTGCCGTAATCGCAGTCTCCGAAAAAATCCACCAGGATCAGTGGGTACGACCAATAGGGTCTTAATCTTGTTCTCAGACTCCGATTGCGATTCCGATATTTCACCGATAAATGCCGATTCTACCTCCGGTTCATGTAAACTTACCTCCGTGACACACCTAGCTACTTACTGAGATTATATATGTAGGTTACCTATTAAGACATAGCAATAAACATCAAGTGACAGTGAACTAGAAAAATGAAAAAAAAAAAAACTTTAAGTAAGTACCTATTTTTTTTCCTGACTATTATCAGCTAAAGTAACCAGTGATGATCGTGTTTAAATCCTATAACCCTTTTATAACTAGTTATTTTGTTTGCATGAAATACAATTTATTTATTTATAGGTCTTATTAATTGAATTACACACGAACCCTTACACAAACCTTGGCAAGGCTGGCTACAATGGTCAGGCTTAGTAGGTCTATAAAAGATGGCCTTGGTTTTCTAGTTCAGCTACGTCGTCGGAACCACAGCAAAACTTCCTCTCGACAGAATTTAATAGTCGACAGTAGAACATAGATTAACTGCCTCGGTGGAGCAGTGGTAGCGTATGCGACTGCTGTGCTTGAGGTCTCGGGTTCGATTCCTGGGTCGGACCAAATGTTTGTATGATCTGCAAATATTTGTTTCGGAGTTTGGGTGTTTTCTATGTATAATATGTATGTATTTCCAAAAAAAAAGTATAATATGTATTATTATCAGTTGTTTAGTACCCATAACACAAGCTCTGGTTATAATGGGACTAGATGTCGTTGTGTGTTAGATGTCCGAAATATTTATTTACAAAAAGAAAAATGAAAGCTATTTTTTTATGTATGGCCCGTCAAAATGACTCTGCCTGATAGAAAGCATAAGCATAATCCAAGAGTGGTGGTCACCATACTCACTGCGAATGCAGACAATGCAGCATGGTTGGCGACCCACACCATGGCGGCCTAGTGATGCTTCTGCATCTTTTAGTCTAGTCAACAAGTATGGAACTTGTTGACTAGACTATTTGGGCCTCCGGTCTCGCACTAACCAACGAAACACGACAGCACGATCGCTGTCATTTTACGTTGATTTTCTGTGCGAGGGTAGTACCGCCCCGGTCGAGCCGGCCCGTTCGTGCTGAAATCAGCGTGGCTCTACTACCTTTACATATAGGTATATGTAATGTATAGTAGCCCAAAGCTTCCTTTCTAAGTACAGGCCTATGTCCAGCAGCAGATACCTAAAGTCCGCTGATGATAAAGAAATGTATACCAGTAGAAAATGTATTGTATGCTCGTGCCAAGCTACTATCACCAGTTTCTCGCTCAGTTTCAGGTATGGGGGAGATAGGGGAAGGGGTTGGGGGTATGGGTCTCCGGTATCTTCACTCACTCGGTGAAACACAGCGCAAGCACTATTTAACACCGGTTTTCTGTGAGGCCGTGGTATCATTCCGAGCCGGCCCATTCATGCCGAAGCGTGGCTCTCCCACGGTAAAAATATGCCATATTTCTTTCAAAATTCCAAAGAATTTTCATTAAATTTTATTGCTAGCTTTGCCCGCGACTCCCCCCGCAACTATGTCGATTATTACGTTGCCTGTGTCCTCCCTCTTTTTAGTCTCCTGTCTCCCGCTTAGTCAGGAAATTTTAACAGACACTTAGAGTTACTTTAGAATCACTACATAGTATAAAACAAAGTCGCTTTCTCTGTCCCTATGTCCCTTTGTTTGCTTAAATCTTTAAACTACGCAACGGATTTTGATGCAGATTTCTTTAATAGATAGAGTGATTCAAGAGGAAGGTTTTTAGGTATAATAAATGCATAATATAGTATGGAAACACTATTAATTTTCGAGGTTTCTAATGTGATGTAGCAAATAAACACATTTTTTTGCGCTTACATTGCAAGCGCTGGTTGCACCCTACGAGATAGATCAAAATAATGTTCTACAGTATTGTACACCTTAAAAAGTACTACAAAAAAGTCCGCGACGGTATAGGTCTATCTCTTAGGGATAACCCACAACAACCATTTTTTATTCCTTTCTTTTTACGAGAAATAATGGCTTATTTACGAAGTTATTTTAAGCAATACAGAATGAATCCATATATAATTAAGTAAATTAAATACATTGTGCGTTTAATTTAGATCAAAATGGCCCTTTACAGTATCTAATTTAAATGAATATATTCGAAGATATTACAGAGTTAAAATGCACGAATCGTGTCGTCGGCGGGGGCATCTGAAATCCACCCGTGCGAAGCCGGGGCGGGTCGCTAGTTTATCTTATATATAAAATTCTCGTGTCACAATGTTAGTTACCATACTCCTCTGAAACGGCTGGACCCATTTTTATTAAAATTTGGTGTGCATATCGGGTAGGTCTGAGAATCGACCAACGTCTATTTATTTTACCCCAATTTTTTTTTATGGCAAACCAACGTTTGCCGACTCAGCTAGTAATATTATAGTTTGGAAGTATGGATATGGCTATACCTGTATGGAATAGGTAAGCTAGGATATTTGGCGACAGAGGCACTACCCATTACATCACGTTGTGGTATGCAAAGTGCTATTACCAGTATTTTCGTCCAACGTCTGGCGTCCGTCTGCTAAGATATTTGTTTGTATACTATATTTCCACAATGTGGTACCAATGATTCAATATTGTTTTGGACGTACGCCAAATACGATTTTATTGGTATAGTTTTATGCGCAGTTTTTAATATATATATTCCGTAATATTAAAACGTTTATAAGTTTGAAATTGCGTAGTGTCATGAATATTACATCACTTTTCACGAGTTCTGTGATGTTTAGTGATTGAAGTAGGTATCTAGTAATGATGAAAAAGAAGTAATTAAAAATCTAAACGATAAAATTTATATAAGAGAAAGAATCCTTCTTTCAAGAAAAGCGCGTCATCCTACCTTGAAGGTTGGCAACGCGCTTGTGACCTCTGCGTTACAGATGTTCATGGGGAGCAGTAGTCAGTTTACATCAGGTGACTCCTTCTACTGGTTTGGCCCATACCAATATAAGTTTATAACAATAATCCCTATTTTCTTTGGTCACGGCTCACACGCCAAAGCCAAGCATCAATGAAAAGAGACGCAGAAGTTGTGTCAGCTAATAGCATAAATAAACCTATTTTTTTATCTGTTTTCTAACCGACTTAAAAAAAATACCGAAGAAATTGAGAACCTCCTCCTTTTGGAAGTCGGTTAAAAAGGAGGTTCTCAATTCGACCGTATATAGGTATATATATTTTTATGTGTGTTCCCGGGATAACTTCGTCGTTTATAAACCGATTTTAATGAATCTTTTTTTAATGGAAAGGAGATACCCCACCGGTGGTACCATTATAAGGACGCTAAGATCTGATGATGGCATCCAAGAGAAATCGATCGATTTGGTCGTTCTTGAAGTCGGTTTTTTATTTTGTTAAAATTTTACTTTTTAATATTTATTTACCGCCGTCTAAGGGACAGAAAATCAATTAGGTAATTAGGATACAATTTAATACGAAAGCAAAGATCTAACTACAAAATTGCCCTAAGATCTTTGAGCTGAAAATGATTTATTTTACACTAAAATCAGTGTGGCGCCGGTTCGCATTGCCAAGTTTTATGGAATGATCACATTGTTATATATCCAGACTCATCTACTCTTGAAATGAAACAATTTCTAGATTTCTGCGCGGAACTTTCTAGACACTTGTTGATTACCACATAATTCCCATCAGTCTGTTTACCATTTCTTTTACTTGTGGGAAAGCCATTTGGGCCGTCAATTCACCGGGGTTTTGCGAGGTGGTGTGTCGACATCGAACTGACTAAAACCACACGGCGTGTGTGCCACTTTGCGACTGAAATAGGAGGGATCCGGGAACTGCCTTTATTAAGATATAGCTGAACCCCGCGGTGTTACCCGCGGTTATTGTCGTACCGCAATTAGCGCCGCGGGTCGAAGTTAGTCTAAAAAAAGTAGCCTAAGTTACTCCTGATATCATCAGCTACCTATCAGTGAAAGTCTCGTCAAAATCGGTCTAGCCGTTCCAGAGATTAACTGGAACAAACAGACAGACAGACAGATGGACATACAGATAATTTTGATAAATGTACCGTGTATATTGTATTATGCATTTAGTAATAAGTTGTTTAAGTAATATTACAAACAGACACTCCAATTTTATTTGTTTGTATAGATTCGGACTATCAGTGTTGTTACCACAGTGCAGCCTCTGCCTGATTCTTGATCAAACTACCGTGTGTGGAATAGATAATTTTGGTATTATCAATACATTTCTTATGCTGTATTACCTAATAACTTCTATAACTAGACCTATCGTGACTGCACAATGCCATCCAAACTTGACACGTGTCGATATGATGTGTGTGGGTGTACGTCACAAGAATTTGGCTAAACGTGAGAGGAAATTTTACGTGAAAATTATGCATAAAATTATTAGTGATCTCATGTAAATTAAAAAAAAGAAATTCGTTGGTGAAAGCAGTCATCTGGTAAAGTAGTACCTGGAGTAAATCATGCTGCTTAAAAGCAATTAGTGAAGTTTAGAAGTAGGTTCTCAATTCAGCTGTACGATTTCTGTAGTCAACCTACCTTTTTAACCGACTTAAAAAAGGAGGAGGTTCTCAATTCGACCGTATGTTTTTTTTTATGTGTGTTCGCGAATAACTTCGTCATTTATGAACCGATTTTGATGATTCGTTTTTTAGTGGAAAGGAGATATCCCAACGGTAGTACCATGATAAGGACACTAAGATCTGATGATGGCATCCAAGAGAAATCGAGTCGAACTTTGAAGTCGGTTTTTCTTTTTGTTAAAATTTTGTAGGTAGTTGGAACATTTATGAATGAAATTGGGACATTCTTTATTTTTTTGATGAAATATATCTCTTGCTTGGTTTTATTCGAATTTAAAGAATGAACCCTTAGTACCTGGTAAAAAGTTTACAGATGAAAAATACAGTTTGTTATTATTATTGGATCAGAATGGATGATACTTTATTAAAAGTCACTTTTGTAAAGAAAAAAAATGAAAATTGGATATTTCCAAGTATATAATACACTGGCGACCCGCCCGGCTTCGCACGGGTGGATTTCAGATGCCCCCACCGACGACACGATTCGTACATTTTAAATCTGTAATATCTTCGAATATATTCATTCAAATTAGATACTGTAAAGGGCCATTTGGATCTATATTAAATGCACAATGTATTTAATTTACTTAATTGTATAATGATTCATTCTGTATTGCTTAAAATCACTTCGTAAATAAGCCATTATTTCTCGTCAAAATAAAGGAATAAAAAATGGTTGTTGTGGGTTATCCCTAAGAGATAGATATATACCGTCGCGGACTTTTTTGTAGTACTTTTTAAGGTGTACAATACTGTAGTACATTATTTTGATCTATCTCGTAGGGTGCAACCAGCGTTTGCAATGTAAGCGCAAAAAAATGTGTTTTTTTGCTACATCACATTAGAAACCTCGAAAATTAACAGTGTTTCCATACTATATTATGCATTTATTATACATAAAAACCTTCCTCTTGGATCACTCTATCTATTAAAGAAACCCGCATCAAAATCCGTTGCGTAGTTTTAAAGATTTAAGCAAACAAAGGGACATAGGGACAGAGAAAGCGACTTCGTTTTATACTATGTAGTGATGATAGACCGCATTGCTAATCCGAAGGATCTATCCTTTGGGTTTGCATTGCGTATCAGAACTGTGACTGGACAGGGTTACACACTGTAGACTCAGCATGATTCTGTAACAAGACATGAACCCTAACACTGAGAGAATGCAGTGTTCTAGATTTCATTGAAACACGTCAATCAGACGATATTCGTCTATAAATAGTTAATGTAATAAACTTACACTATATATACCTACACTGTTTTATTATGTTTTGTTATACATAAACTGTTGTTATACGACGTCCAAGCTTATCTGTCTTCAATCTTTGATCAGCTGTCGGCCATCAATATATATTAGCGATTAGAGTCCATTAATCTATTGTGGGAATTTATTGCCGGAGTAAATTTATCTTCTAAACATCTCAACTGTTACGTACCTAAGGATAAACAAACAGTTGAACACACGCATTTTTTCGTACTGACACTTACTCTGTTATTCATGAGTGATATAAATGCCAAGTTTCGTGAAAGACTGGCCATTATTGGTTGAATTAATTATTACTATGTTTGACGGACCTGTGGATCTAGCGGTTAGAAATCTTGAATACTAGGTCTGTAAGATTGTAGTTTCGATTCTGACCCCGGATTAATATGTGTTATAAGGACCATTTGTTCAGTAGCACGTTGTAGTTTATCACTACATAGTATAAAACAAAGTCGCTTTCTCTGTCCCTATGTCCCTTTGTGTGCTTAAATCTTTAAAACTACGCAACGGATTTGGATGCGGGTTTCTTTAATAGATAGAGTGATTCAAGAGGAAGGTTTTTATGTATAATAAATGCATTATATAGTATGAAAACACTGTTAATTTTCGAGGTTTCTAATGTGATGTAGCAAATAAACACATTTTTTGCGCTTACATTGCAAACGCTGGTTGCACCCTACGAGATAGATCAAAATAATGTCCTACAGTATTGTACACCTTAAAAAGATCTACAAAAAAGTCCGCGACGGTATATGTCTATCTCTTAGGGATAACCCACAACAACCATTTTTTATTCCTTTCTTTTTACGAGAAATAATGGCTTATTTACGAAGCGATTTTAAGCAATACAGAATGAATCCTTATACAATTAAGTAAATTAAATACATTGTGCATTTAATATAGATCAAAATGGCCCTTTACAGTATCTAAGTTAAATGAATATATTCGAAGATATTACAGATTTCAAATGCACGAATCGTGTCGTCGGTGGGGGCATCTGAAATCCACCCGTGCGAAGCCGGGGCGGGTCGCTAGTGTATAATATAGACATGTACTGTAGAAATTAATAAGTATGTTTTCAAAGAAGTGAGTATGTGTAATGGTATTGTCAGTGACAGTGTCAGGAATGGAGTGAAAAAGGAACGTTGCGAACTAAAAGAGTGACAAGGATTGCAAAGGACATGCTCCATTGGTTTGGTCACTTAGAGAGGATGGATGATAGAAGACTCAGGAAAGGAATTTATAAAGCGAATATGTGTAGTAATGTCTATCCAAGTCGTCAACCGCCAAAATGTATGACCAAATTGGTTATATTCTAAAAGAGAGTAATGTGAGAAGCATAATACATAAAGCGATTGTGAACACGATATTGTTTTATAGTATACTAGCGGACCCGACAGACGTTGTCCTGTCTACACTTCTTTAATTTGTAAGTTTCAAAAATTAATTAAAAAAACATTGTCCAGCTTACAAAATTGTGAATCTAAACCATTCCCAGATCCCCTTGAACACACACAAAAAAAATCATCAAAATCGGTCCAGTCGTTTGAGAGAAGTTCAGTGACATACACACTCACAGAAGAATCTATATATACTTATAATAAAAATGTAACAGGTCCAATTCTGTACATTAAAGATATTTTGAAAATTTTTTTTGGAGGGCTCTCTATTATCGATACTGAAGCCAAATCTGTATTTTTTTTCATTTTTGTCTGTCTGTCTGTCTGTCTGTCCGTCTGTCTGTCTGTCTGTCTGTATCTTGGCCGCGCATCACGCCGAAACTACTGAATGGATTCAAATGAAACTTGGCATGATTTGAGTTCATACTCCGAGGTAGGACATAGGATACTTTTTATTCCGAAATTCCGGACGGTTTCCTTGGGAGGGGAGATGAAAGTCAAAATGTGTAATTAATTGTAATTCATTAACGAGTAGTCCGATTGCAATAATTCTTTTTTTGTTAGAAAGGAGATACTCTGAAGATTGTAGCATAAAGTATTTAATTTATCACAATCTCTCTATCTATTGGAAAAAAAATTATAAAGAATTTATCATTACGTAAAACAACATGTAGCGACACCTATTGCCAGCCATGCGTAATTAATAACACTTTGATTAATATATCGTGGTATAATCGTAGAACGTATTACGTATAATTCGGTGTAGCATTAAGTATTTGATTTATCGCAACCTCTCTATCCATAGGAAAAATAATATCTATATCTCTCTGTAGACGTCGAATCTGTGTGTTTGGTTGTGCCCGCGTGACTTAAATATTCAAAATAATCGTGGGAACGTTTTATGCACAAGCATTGTGATTAATGTGGTATATAGTTAGTATTTGATAGGTAGGTATTTGTTTTATGTTCTCTCTTTCCATAGAAAGGGTTGTTTTAAATTTTCTTGAAAAATTTCTTTGCTTAAAACAGCGACATCTTTTGGAATCAAGTAACTAACTTTACAATAGGTACGTAATATGATTACTCTTTTTAACGAATAATAAAAATGTAACAGTTCAGTTCTGTACATTAAAGAAATTTAGATGATTTTTTGGGAGGATGCTCTTATTGATACTGAACCAAAAACTAGAATGCCATAAACGTTAAATGGTCATTTATAATTATGATATTTATTTTAAGTTTAAAATACTTGAAAGAGGAGTAAACATATAACATAATAGTTCATCATAATTTACCAGAAAATGATACAAAACATCTTTATGATAGGTATATAGGTATAGGTATGATAGGTTATGGTAGTTTTTTTAAACGAAGTTTTTTTTTAGGATTTTGTCAGGTTATAGCATAGGTATAAGCAGGCGATGTTTGTTGTACCTAAATAATTAGCAAATAGTCTTTTGTAGTTACTAATTGGTTTTCTCGGTATTTTTAGAATTTTGTAAGGTTATAGCATAGGTACCTAGGTACCTATAATTTACTTTTTTATAGGATTTTGTTAGGTTATTGGTATAGGCATAGGTAAGCAGATGTTTTTCGTTGCAAATATTTAATTACTTAGCCTTATTTGTTGGTGTTTTAATTTCTTTTATTAAGTTGTAAATACCTTCCATTTTTTTCGTTGAATTAGTTGTAGATACTTAATTAATTTAGTTTTATTTACGCTTTGAAAATAAGCTTCATTCGTTATGTCTAATTTTTCATTTAACTGTAGTGATAAATTTAACATTGTTTTTCGTATTCGATTTTATCACATCACACTAATTTATAAAAGCTAATGTTTGTGAGGGTGTATGTTTGTTACTTCATCACGCAAAAAGCACTGGACGGAATTGGATGAAACTTTACAGTAATATAGCTTACTAGCTGTTGCCCGCAGCTTTGCTCGCGTGGAAGTTGATTATTTACAATATATTTAATTAAAACTGTGTAAGTATGTATGAATAATTTATTCATGTTTTTAAACGTACCTATTTATTTATTTTTAATCAATAGCCCATTAAAAAGGATTTCATACTAACGTTCGACCCTTATTTTTAGCCCTTTAGAAATAGAATTCCCATAAATGATGATATAGGTATTAATTTATTTGTACTTAAAAGCCTAAGGACAAAGTTTCAGGCTACTAAATTAAAAATGACTGACTTCCAAACTAATCTACTTACGACATTTCAACACCTAATTCACCCCTTAGGGGTAGAAATATCATTTATGGGATTTCCTTTTGAGGGCGCTCTGGTTCCCTGGTTTCTAGAACCCGAGACGGTGTGCGGTTTTTAGTCGGTTCGAGTCCGACATAACCACCAGTTGGTGATATCCGAGGGAATTTCCGCACAAAAAAAGAGGTAGATATAATATCCAGAGACACTTAGTATCTACGCGTTTTTAACTATTAGCCCAAAGATAATTTTTCATGTTTCTAACATAAAAAAGACGGACTTCCATACAAACTTTCAACCCCTATTTTACCCTCTTACGGGTAGAATATTGGGAAACGCTTAAATACGTATCTCCTATTTTTTTATCAATAGCCCTAAAATAAGTTTTCATGTTTCTAACTTCAAAACTGACGGACTTCTAGACTAACCCGCTTACGAAATGTCAACGCCTATTTTATCCCTTCAGCGTAGAATATCGAGAAAGGCCTAAATACGTATCTATTCATTTTTAATCAGTAGCCCAAACCAAAAGAAAAGTTTCATGTTTCTAATTTAAATATGCCAAACAAAGTTCAACCCCTATTTCACCCCCTTAGGGGTAGAATATTAGGAAACGTTGAAATACATATCTACTAATTTTTATAAGTAATCCAAAAATAAAGTTTCATATTTCTTAAATAGCCCTAAAATAAACTTTCATGTTTTTAACTTCAAAAATGACGGACTTCCAGACTAACCTACATACAAAACGTCAACCCCTATTTCAACCTTAAGGAGTAGAATATCCGCTCTATCTATCAGAAACGCTTGAATACGTGTTTACTCATTTTTAATCAGTAGCCCAAAAATAAAGTTTCATGTTTCTAACTTAAAAAATGACGGACTTCCATACAAACTTTCAACCCCTATTTCACCCCCTTGGGGGTAGAAATTCCAAAATTCCTTCCTTAATGGGTATCTACTTAATGAAACGATCATACTCACCAAATTTTGTATTCCCAAGTTTAATAGTTTCCGCTCGGCGATGATGAATCAGTCAGTTAGTCAGTCAGGACATGTTATTTTATAAGTATAGAAGATACATCAGATTAACACATAGGTTACTGTTTGCCGCGATAACCGACATACACGCGGGCGGAGCCGCGGGCAACAGCTAGTTATATATATAGTATATTTTGTAAAGTTTGATTTGATGATTGAAATTAATTTCAGTATTTTATGCGCATTTTTATTAGTAAGTATAGCATTTGAAAAATATATGTGTATATATATATAAACTTCGTTCCATCCGGGTGTCCCTTGACACCTCTCAAACTTTTTTGCTTGTTTTTATATATACAATTAGAATAAATATGTATCCAGATTTTTGCGTGGTCGTAGTCAATATAAAAAAGTGGTTCTCTCATGCTTGTTTACCATTGGAGGGACGAGAGCATGTGTAAGAAGTCTGTGCCAAGTATTCCGTTGCCCTAAATTTTTGAAGGTTACTGTTAATGAACCTTGCGTCGTAGTTGCACGTAAATCCGGTCCATTTTGAGCGTCCAATTTCCTGTAAAATAAATAGATGTTTGTAATAACTATACCATGTGTCCCAAAATTCAACTATAAGCGGGCGCCAAAAGGTAGACCTGCTCATGAGTACATAAGGAAAAATAATAAAAAAATATACCTATTTTTTTTTAGCTACAAGAAAAATTTAGAATTTCTTTGAAAATTTACACCCTTCATTTTTTTTTATTTAAGTATTTATTACGTAGTGGTGTCCATACTTTTTTTTTACAAGACCATGAGTCAAAGTACACTAAGAGTAAAAATACACACATCAAAAGTGTCTAGGGATCAAGCATTTTTATGCGGATTTCTTGAGATTGAGATGTGGCTTTGTAATAAATTTATGATTTTATAAATTTATATGGATCCTTTTTGGTGCATTTCATAATTTGAATCAGGAACTGTCAATCAAATTCGAGTAAAAGATGAAAATCAGCTGTCAATATTTTCCCTATAAAAACATACAACGCATTGAAGACATTATTAGTGCTACTGTTTCCCTACTACTGATTAAAACCAACGTTATTATGGAGCGGCGACGTCATTTAAGCAGGGAAGAAATGCTCAGAGCCGTGGGAATGATAGAAGCTGGTTCCCGGCAACGTACTGTGGCTTTAGCTCTGAATACAAGTCAGAGTGTTATCAGTCGACTTTGGACACGTTACCGAAGCACTGGTACCGTGGCTGAGCGCCATGGAGGACGGTATCGCTGCACCACACGGAGACAAGACCGATACATTCAAATCTTAACTCGAAGAGCTCCAACAATAACCGCCATGATGTTAGCCGTGAGGCTTCATCACTCTTCAGGGAACTTAATTAGCTACCAAACAGTCAGAAACCGCTTGCATGAAGTGAACCTTCATTCCCGAAGACCGCTACGGGTACCACCTATAGCAATGCACAATCGTAGGATTCGATATCAATGGGCTCTTGAACACAGAAATTGGGCAGAAGAACAATGGCGTTTCGTGTGCTTTTCTGATGAGTCTCGTTTTGGTATGAGACCGGATACAAGACGTATACGACACTGGAGAACCCCTGGACGCCAACAGCGATTAAAATCCTGCCAGGAAGTCCATCCTTATAGTGGTGGAACCATCATGGTATGGGCGGGTATTTGGATCGGCGGAAGAACTGAGTTGATTTGGATCAGAGGCAACCTCAACGCTCAAATTTATGCTGAGACGATTGTATCAGACGTCATCGTTCCTCTACAAGTGCAAATCGGTCCCTTATTTCAGTTAATGCATGATAATGCACGACCGCACACCGCAAGAGTTGTAAGACAGACTCTCGCCGCAGCTAACATCAATGTCCTGCCCTGGCCTGCTCAGTCGCCAGACTTGAACCCGATTGAGCATGCATGGGATATGCTACAGAGAAGAGCTCTGCCGAATATGGAGGGTATCAAGTCGCAAGAAGACCTTTTTTTGTTGTTGCAACGAACATGGGCGGCCATTCCACAGCGTGATTTGGATGAACTCATTTTGAGTATGCCAAACCGATGTTCTTGTGTTGTTAGTGTTCGCGGTAGAAACACGGATTATTAATTGTTTAAGTTACCTAATAAAATTTTAAAGAAAACTGTTATTTCAGTCTTTTTTTCGAACTTTGATGTTAGTGGTTCAAATGTCAAAAATCCCTTTATTAGGAAAATGGCAAATTTCTTTATTAATGCAAAGGTGACTTGATTTATCGTTACTGTGACAAACGAAAACACTTTATTTGATGAATCCTTAAAGAAAATTTTAATTAATATCAATCAGGAGAAAAGTTATTGCAAAAATATATGTTGATCCCTAGACACTTTTGATGTGTGTATTTCAAAATTGTAGGGAAAAAAATTATTTTGAACGTTTTTTGTGTAAAAACTGCGGGCAATTTGGTGTTTTTAAGAGTTGTGGTGAATAGTAGCAATATCATGACAGGTATAAATTTTCAAAGAAATTCTAAATTTTTCTTGTAACTAAAAAAAAAAACTAGGTATATTTTTTTATTATTTTTCCTTATGTACTCATTAGCAGGTCTACCTTTAGGCGCCCGCTTATCGTTGAATTTTGGGACACCCTGTATATTGACTCACGCAACGTCGTTTACGTCTCCTATTGCCCGTAGCGTAAAAAAAATCCCCCGTTTTTGTAACATTCTTCATTGGTGCTCCGCTCCTATTGGTCTTAGCGTGATGATATATAGCATATAGCCTTCCTCGATAAATGTACTATCCAACACTGAAATAATTTTTCAAATCGGTTCCTGAGATTAGCGCGTTCAAACAAACAAACTCTTCAGCTTTATAATATTAGTATAGATGCGCAGCGAAAACTTTGTACTTCTTTCTACGAAAACTATAAGAACGGGTCATTATGGAATTTGGCATGGTTAAAGTTTATACGGAGAAGTGCAGATACTAAAAAAGTTAAAAATAATGAATTATGATCGAATTTCGGTTTTAAGATACCTGTTAAACCTTCAACGTATTTTAGTTCGTTCTCTTTTTAAATCTCAATGTTTTACTAAATTATATTGTATTATGTTAAGTTATCGTTGGCCTATCACCTAAATAATATAATAAGTACATAAGTACGTAATATCTCGATGTACATACTTCAATAATTAAAGCTGACTTATGAATAGCTCCAACCAAAAAATCATAATAAAAGTTATCTATGTGTTTTGATTATGTGTTTGATGATGAACTGCATGAAAAAAGGCATGACTAATAAGAGGGTAAACAGTAAACTGAAGGAAGATAGAGGAGATTATTTTTTTTAAGACAACTCCTGCACTAGGAATAAATCCTGTGTCGCGGGGGACTTTACAAACATACATGAAACGGACACAAAAAACATCCAGACTCAGAACAACAATTTGTGGATCACACAAAGTGTTGTCCTACGTGGGATTTGAACCCACGACACTTGGCGAAGTAGAAAACGGCGTGGTGACCGTTAAACCACTAGGCCAAACGTGCAGTCATAGTGAAATGAAAGAAGTAAAGTCATTAAGACTGTAGTCCTTGAGCGTGGGAATTTGTGATTGAACACCCACATTCATATTTTACATGCACACAAACGCATCGGGCACTGTTGCATACTATCCCTGGCAACTAATAAATTTACTTTCGGTTTTTTCTTCTAGTTACATATTCATTAACTGTTCGCCTTTGAAGAATGTTTAGAATGTCCTACAAAGCACGCAATGTATCTTAGTCATATCGGAAAGCCCGCGAGCTTTAAGTAACTCGTCAACGGCCGAGAATGGGGTTCAAGTGTATTCATTTTTAATTCATTTCATGGACAAATAATATGTTTTTACACAGTATAAAATTAAGTCGCTCGCGCTATCTGTCAGCTTAGATCTTTTATAGTAATCAACGGATTTTAATGCTATGTTTTGAAATAAAATTTGTATGATATATGTTATATTATTGGAACATAATGTTAATGTTTCTTAAAAATATAATTTTTGATCGCTTTTATTGCTCATATTGACTAAATTTTACTACATAGATGTACGCCCCACTTTTTTTACTTTTTGACAAAAAACGACGCTGAAAAAGTATGAAACAAGTTTTGAATAGCCGTAGTCACGCGTTTTTTAGAGTTATGGTACGTTTCTATTTTAATTTAAGTTTTTACTTTTTTTTATTTAAAATGTTTTGGTGTAGTGATAATAATGATTTTTAAGCAAAGTATATTTTAAATACCTAACATAGAAATATAAAAAAAATTGAATAAATACGAACAAAGTCACCAGCAAATGCTAATAATACCTATATATATATTTGAAATGTACAAGTAACACCCTTTCCGATGATACCAAACACGGCATATTTATCTCTTTTTCCTTCTTTACCTTACTCTTTTATTTATATAGATTACAGGTATCAGATAATGTAAGGGATAGGGCATCTATTGTTTTACAATCCACCAATTGATTAAATTCGAACTTAAGGGATGAATAATAATGGAAATGACGTAAAGTGTAGATGGGACCCGTTTTTACAATTTTTGTCTGTCTGTATGTTTGTTTGTGCCGGCTAATCTCTGGAACGGCTGGAGCGATTTGGACGGGATTTTTACTGATAGGTAGCTGATGATATAAGGAGTAACCGCGGTTGGTGTAGTATCGCGGGTAAGACCGTGGGGCTCAGCTAGTTTTTTTTTCAATAAAGACAACTCCCGTATATATCCAATAAATCCTGAGTAGCGGGGGACTTTACAAACATACATGAAACGGACACAATGGACACCCAGACTCAGAACAACAATTCGTGGATCACACAGTATTGTCCCATGTGGGATTTGAACCCACAACACCTGATACAGTAGAAAGCGGCGAGGCAACCACTTAAACCACTAGACCAACCATGCAGTCTAGAATAAAACTGTAATTTTAAGGTCTTTCATTATTTCGGTAGTAGTTATTCAATTCTAACAGAAATCATAAAAAAAAATTTTTTTTTTACTTTTTGAAAAACAATTTCTCAAAGTGTCTTGGTCTGTCAAAGTGTCTTCAAAGTATTCGTCAAGACAAATCAAACGACTCCAAACTCGATAGGTTCCGTCGTTAAAAAGTTCCTATGACCACCTTCCAGCTCCAACATCAGATCAGCTCCATGTCATCATAATATCGCATTGTCACGCTATATACATATGCCTACAAAAATTCAACACAATCGGTTGAAGATATCTGCAAAATTGAGTTGCAAGATTCCGTCTTAACAAATATAGTTAGATATATTATACATACATAGCAATTTAAAAAAAAACGTATAAAAATAAGTTCTGTGTTAATAAGAAATACTAATATTTTTCTTTGAATTATTCTTTAAAAATGAAATTAAATTCAAGAATACAAATTAACAGTTATAATTCGACACCACTAGCAACCCACCCTAAAACTTGTCATTTACGTATTATGGAGCTCAGTGCGAACTACAAACGGACGTGGTGTCACCTTGAATATTCGGAGGGCACTGAATTTTTTGAGCGCGATAAAACTTATTTATTGCAATTTACGGGAGACGATATCTACGTACTAAAATGTATGGAACTTTTGTCGCTAAAAATGAATGATGTTTAGCCTTAGATTATGGCTTTTTGGTGAGAATTAATAAAAAACTAAAACGGTAAATCTTTTCTCCATACTTTTTTCTCGCGAAATAAGAAAAAATACATTTAAAATAGAGCACGAAATAGGACAAAGTGTGCTTATAAAAAGGGTCGATTTCGATGATTTTGATCTTTGTTAAGGCTTTTTTTCACAAAAGTAAAGAATTATTTTATATATGTCACTCGGTAGATTGGTAGACTGATTTATTAAACTACTGAGATATTTTTTTTTGTGTCAAACAATGAATTGAGTTGTTTGTGTTTTGAAAACTGCAACTGCCTTTTTGCGTGTTTTTAGGGACGCGCCCCTTAAACCGACCCCAAGTCTCCCTCCGAGTCTTTTTCCCAAACTAAGTTAGGGTCGGCTTTAAATCTACTACGGACGACTGAACTTCGATATTTTAAGGGAATCCTTGGACCTCCACAATTCAAGTGCTAGAAGATATCGAAGTTCTGTAGATAGACTTTTGTCTGGCTGTTTTTAGGGCTGAAACTACTCGCAACGATTACCAAAGATGTTTGTACTGGAGCCGGAACTGATGGCTTAACGTGCTTGCCGATTATGTCGACCCCAATTTTTAAAAAAAATATTTGGACATCTAACATTCAACGCCATCTAGTCCCAAACTAATCAGAGCTTGTACTATGGGTAATAGAAAACGGATATACTTAAATACAAATACATTTTTTTTTATAAAACACACATATTATAGGTATCTACGTAAAAAATACTCCGAAACAAATATTTGCTGATCATAAAAACCTTGATCCGACCCGGGAATCGAAACCGAAACCCCAAGCACAGCAGTTGCATACGCTACAACTGCGCAACCGTAGCGTAGCGTATAAGACTGCCAAGTAAAAATTTGACAAGAAGATGATAATAGTAAGTAATAGAAGTAATATTTATTTCATCTTAAACGAGCATTTACTTAAAGCCATACTTACTATGTTTTCGTAGAACAAAGAGCATTGATATTAGACCCAAAATGGTCATAATGGTGTGGACAACACTTCATTGAATCGTCTACTTAATTGTAATCAGAGTCCCTAGAGAGATGGTCATAAATTTGAATTTAACCGGCGCCACTGCCGTGTATGAAACACCCATTATTATGAAATCAAGAGTATTGTCACAAGGAATTTGTGTACTATAAACTCCTTTAGATCTAAAAATTGCTTAGGATTATGAGTAAGTGAATGATATTAAAAACTAGAAAAAAATCTGAGCTAAGAAACAACAAACCATTTTTAGGGTTCCGTACCCAAAGGGTAAAACGGGACCCTATTACTAAGACTTCGTTGTCCGTCTGTCTGTCTGTCGGTCCGTTTGTCACCAGGCTGTATCTCAAGAAATGCGGTAGTTAGACAGTTGATATTTTCAGAGATGATGTGTTTCTGTTGCTGCTATAAAAAATACTAGAAAACAGAATAAAATAAATATTTAAGGGGGCTCCCATACAACAAACGTGATTTTTTTTTGCTCGATTTTGCTCTCGATATTGATAACGGCAACAGTAGACACTTGAAATATTCACAGAATGTTTAGATATACCTATATTCACTTTAATAATAAATAAATTAAAATAAAACAAATATTTAAGTTCCCCATACATAAAATCACGTTTTTTGTATGAGAAAAAACCGGCCAAGTGCGAGTCGGACTCGCGCACGAAGGGTTCCGCTCGCACTTGGCCAGTTTTTTATTTACTTGTATTTATTTAGTACCTCTACCCGTCTTCGGCGAAGCCAAAAGAAAGGTTAACATTTTCGGCAATCTATGAATGTTTGTATATTCCACCGTAGAGTCTAAGCTACTGAACCGATTTTAATGAATGAGATGTAATTGTGGCTCGGA
Source organism: Diaphora mendica (assembly GCA_949125395.1). Lineage (NCBI taxonomy): Eukaryota > Metazoa > Arthropoda > Insecta > Lepidoptera > Erebidae > Diaphora > Diaphora mendica. The sequence continues at coordinate 2,579,867 of OX421331.1, read as the reverse complement.
TGACATGGGCTATATATTACTAGCTTTTACACGCAGCTTCGCTCACGCAGACTTTCATCTCCTGATTTACTGCCTTAGGGGTGGAATTTCAGAAATTCCTTTCTTAGTGCTCACTTACGTTATATAAAGAACCTACATGCAAAATTTCAGGATTCTAGCTTCAGCGGTTTGGGCTGTGCGTTGATCTCTGGGTATGTCAGTCAGTCAGTAACCTTACTCTTTTATATATATATAGATAATTTTATAAAAGTTTTTACATATTCGGGTTATATTTTTTTATTGTATTATAATTTTATAAAAAGTTTTTACATATTCGGGTTATATTTTTTTTAACTTTTTCCTTTAATAACAATTTTGATTTGTGTAATCTTCAAAAACTCATTTCTGCATGGATTAAGATTAATTTTCACATGATATATAACCCAGGTACTTCAAAGATAGTTTTATCTAATTTTCGCGTCAGTTTTCTTCTCATTTCTTATCAATGCAACCACAGTATCAAACAGCGAAGCTTTTGAATAGTAGATTATCCCTGTGATAATCATGGGATAAAAATTAGTGTTAAACAAACTAAAATTAGTTTCAATAGGTATTATGACGAGTGTAATGTTTTCAGGATACATTGTATGGGTGTATCTATTTGAATTTATTTATTTGACCATAAATGCCCAACTGATTTGGACTAATGGTATCATTAAATATAAGGATTCTAAAGATACATCATCCAGACTGACACTGGTTACATTTTATATTTTCTTTCGTATAATTATTACTAGTTTTTGCGCAGCAAAGATTAGTCGATGTCCTTCCCCAAGAAACAAAGTATCTCTTTGCCAAATTTCATTGAAATCGGTGCAGCGGTTTGGCCGTGAAAGCAGGACAGACAGACGGACACAGAGTTATTTTCGCATTTATAATATAAATATGGATTTTCGTCGGCGCGTAAATTTGTTGCATGACTTGACTTTTACTAAGGAAGTTAAAAAGGACGAAAGTACGAATGTAACAGGAACATGCTTCGCCAGGTTTTTTCAGGCTCATTGCTTACATCAAACATAAAGGTCAAATACATTTTGGGTGCGCCGACGACGGAGTGGCGACATTAATACTCGTACAGTAGCAATTTAATTTTAACCTAAAGTTCTACAGAATATAACTGTATTTGATATAAAGAAATAAAATGGCAGTGCGCGAAGATTGGTTATATTGTTACTGAATTAGTCTTTTCGCTACCACTCCGTTCGTCGGTGTTGACCCTATAGCCACCCGACACCCGTCCATCACCGCCTTGCTTAAAACGGTTAGTATTCTTTTTTTTTTGGAGTACTAGCTTACCTCATCGACCCTGGATTGACCACGGTTGACGGTGACTCGATCGCGCGCTGTCCATGTCAGTCCATGATAGTTCACGACCATGCATCTGCCGTATTCCCCCTTAAATTCCCGTGTCGGATGCGTCGTTTTCTGGTCAAACACTCGGCGTTCACCGAAGTAGACAAGTCATCGACAGTGGTCGACACTTGAGTGACGAGGTAGTGCTGGGCGAAGGTCGGGTGTGTCGAAGCAGTAACCTTTATTGGACCAATAAGTATGCGTGTTTTTGGACGTCAAATGTTACCTACACGTCATATAGTACTTGTAAGTTTGACTCGTTTCTTTCATTAAATTAGTTTCCTTGTTTTTGTATTGGCAAGATATAAAACGCAATGTACAATGTAAAAACGGATTTTTTGAACAGGTTTATGAGTGAAGTGATATAATTTGTGCTTACGCTCGCAAAATACAATAACAACGTCAAAATTCTAAAAATGCTATGAAGGTCGTGTATATTCAGATTCAGTCTGAAATTGCTTTAGATAATACAAACAAGTATATTTTTGTTTACAGCAAGGAATCTTGTAGATAAATATTTTTGTGTAATTACTACTACTTTACAAAGCTACGTTTTACTGTGGCATTTTGCGGTTGCAAAGAATAGATACAAACAATCTTTGAAGTGTACTGTGTCAAAGTTTGAGAACAATGTGTGCAGAACTTTTTGAGTTTTGGAACCGCACACAAACTAACTAATTTTTTTTAGGTTTTTAAAGCAATGATGGTAGCATACTTTATCACTGACGACAAGCCTCATTTGATAAAATAGGTTTAGATTTCTAATAACATACATAAATACACTTACGCTTCAAAACTAGACTCCTGGCTTTTTTTTGGTGAACGGGGTTGAAAATCCGTACTTTTTGGGAGCCTGTGGTGTGGTATTTCTAGTTAAAACCTTACCAGAGACCGGCCTAAGATACACTGATACTCTAAGGAGGACATCGACATATGATTTCGGGTCCCAACGACCCCTGACTTAGCATTCAGCTCAGGATAGTACAACTAGACTAGTAACAGGCCAACATTACTTCTACTAAAGCTTTTAACTTTTTTATCTTATACTTCAAGGTGGACGAATCTGAACTCCAAGATGAACCTCTACAGCTTCGTCTCATGGACCACGACACGTATTCAGCTAACGATGCAATCGGCAAGGTTGTGATCAGCCTGGCACCACTCTTGGCGAGGGAAGCCAACAATGCCAAGAGTACTGCCACTCCGCATGGTGGTAAGTACTAGGTATTATGTATATAAATTAACTGGATTAAATAACTGTAAATTCTCAAAATTAAAAAAAAACCCCGACATAATAACAGGAGTTCCTTTTAAAGAGTAAAAAACACGTTATGTGCTTTCATTTGAGACCCCACTTGATGATATTTTTGCAGACATTCGGTTATTCTTCCCCACTTTCACCCCCATAACTTTTAAACGACTCAACCGATTTCATAAAACATGTCTAAGAAAACTCGCACGTAACTCACCTTTCATACAAAAAAAACTATATTGAAATCTCTTCATCCGTTCGTGAGCTACGGTGCCACAGACAGACAGACAGTCAGACAAACAGACAGACAAACACGTCAAACTTATAACACCCCTTTTTTTGCGTCGGGCGTGGGTTAAAAAGGGGGATTTTGCATTATTTTGTCTGCTCTGTTGCTTATTGCTGCTTGATGTTGATTATCGCTGTAATGAGTAGCTTATGTCCATCCTCAACCATCAAAGTATCTCACTGCCAAATTTCATTTAAATTGTTCCAGCAGTTTACCCCTGAAAGCGTTATAACAGAAGCTTGTTTCCGTTTAAAATATTAGTAGGAATTAATATCTATTGAAGATCTTTAAACATAGACCATGAAACTATTTGAATTTGAACTAATAACTCGGTACCTAGTAATAATCATATCGGAATGTACTATTTTAGGGTTCCGTAGACCAATGGCAAATACAGAAACCTTGTTATACCATAACCCAGAGTCTGGTAATATATTATACATGGATGAGATAGACATTTGGAGAATATACTGTTACTCTCCCGACCTAACCGACTTCAACCTTTCACGTTTGTCGTCGGTTCTTTTGTTTTTTAACCGACTTCCAAAAAGGAGGAGGTTCTATGTTCCACTGTATGTTTTTTTTTTTTTTTTTTTTATGTATGTTACCTGATTACTCCGTCAGTTGTGGACCGATTTTGAATTTTTTTTTTGTATTCGACAGGGTATGCTTCCGTGGTGGTCCCATTGCCAGCATATCAGGATCTGATGATGGGATCCTAGGGAAATCGAGGGAAACCCTCATTTTTTATAGGCACATACTATGTTTTTCGTATATTTTCTGAAGTTACACCGGTATTAGCGTCTGGTAGTCATCATTTTATGATGATGAGCTGATGATGTAAGGTACCACTCCTTAACGGTTAGGAGTTGGAGGATAAATCTTTAAATATCATATGTATATAAGTTACCTTTAGTCGTATTCTTACAAATTATTTAGGTAAGCTGATGATGGAAGGTGGAAGGTACAACTCCTCAAAGGTTAGGAGTTGGAGAATAATTCTTTCAATTTCATACGTATCTAAAGACCTTCAGTCGTATACTTTCAAGCTATTTAGGTGAGCTGATGATAGAAGATTAAACTCTTCAACAGTTAGGGATTAGAGGATGATTTTAATATTACACGTACCTTAATTTGTATTCTTGATGATGAAATTTGATGAAATAATTCAACTTACTACTTACCTACGATTGTTTGCACTAAAAACTGTAAAATAAAAACTTTTTATAAAAAAAAAAAACGACTTCCAAAAACATCCAACGAAAACTCTCTGTCAAAAAACACTTAAAAGCGTAAACTAAACTGGTTCTTCATAAATTGCCTATACCTAATTCTTTATTCATTTAAATAGTAGTATTATAATGGGTGCTAGGTACCTAAAATCTGTTTGAAGTCGGTGCTAAGCCAAAAAGAATACAAACGAACAATTATAAAAGTCTAAGCGATAGTCACTTGGCACCTTATAAAAAGTTTTTTTAATAAAACAATTTTAGAAAAATAAAGAAGGCGCAATAGCAAGTCAAGTACTTGTTAATATGTATTATTTATGTAAATACAAAGCTATGATGTAATTTAAGTCATAAAATCTGCAACATTTGAACAGTATAAACGTCGGAACTGCACTTAAAATGAGTTGTCAGACGAAAATTGTCGTAACTCACTCAACAGCGCCCTAAAACACGACTTATAAATATCGATGACGTAGAATTTGTCATTTCACGGACTAAATTATTGAGTTTATTTTAGAAAGATTAGAGTTCCACATCAAAGGCTGCGATTACAAGCAAACTTTACTTTCAATCGATTAAAAAATCGATCGAATCGAAATCGATTAAAATACAAGCAAAATCGCGGGTTAAAGTTAGTAACAAACTATTTTATGTGTTGTTGTTGGATTATTAATAACCACGATTATAAATAATTGCATTGTCAAGAACTAAAGGTATATTTTTAACTAGCTGACCCACGCAACGACGTTTACGTCTGCTATTGCCCGTAGCGTAATAATTTTCCCCCGTTTTTGTAACATTCTTCATTGATGTGCCGCTCCTATTGGTCTTACCGTGATGATATATAGCCTTTAGCCTGGCCTATAGCCTTTCTCGATAAATGGGCTATCTAACACTGAAAGAATTTTTCAAATCGGACCAGTAGTTCCTGAGATTAGCGCGTTCAAACAAACAAACAAACTCTTCAGCTTTATATATTAGTATAGATTCTTCCATCAGATAACAACGTCAGTACATTCGATCAAGATCCGAAAACACTCGATTATAAAGTAAATAACATGAACTGTTGTCCTTATTCAGGTGCTGTAATGTCTGGTTGGATCCCCGTCTTCGACACCATGCACGGGATCCGTGGCGAGCTGAACGTCATTGTCAAGGTGGAACTGTTCTCCGATTTCAATAAGTACAAGACATCTAGCTGTGGAGTCCAATTCTTTCATTGTAAGTTTAATTTCACTAGAGATCTATACTAGAGATCAGAATTATTGATTTATTTCAGTGACCAGTATAATTTGAGCTATCTGCATATACACTTCTCTATCATGACGGGACAATACTTATACTGGACCCCTATAGCCATTATGTAGTTGTACATTTATGCATTTGAAGCATCTCAATTGGGGGTATACCTATAGTGCGGGTCACCATACTACATAACATGGGTGTACGCCGCAGGCGGGCCCTTTGATTTTGTGGCGTCTTGCCCCACGTGCGACGGCGGGGTGCGATCAATGTGTCCGTATCTAAGCGATTGGACTAGGGATTGCAATCCGGCGTCATTTTCAATCCGGCCGGATCCAACCGGATCCGGTCGGATTGATTTAACAAAGATAAATTCATTTCCTTGTGCGTTTCAACATGGACCGTCACTGCCTGATGGTATAAGGAGTAACTTAGGCTAATTTTGCCCCGCGGTGTTACCCGTTGTTGTTGTGGTACTTGTACCGCCGGTAACACCGCGAGGCTCAGCTAGTGTGTTATAATTTTAGTATCAAGTGTGCTGGGTTTATGTTAGCTCTCAGACTATTATTTATCACGCGTATATTGCGAATATGACATAGTATTTGGCGCGTTATTCAGATGAAAGCGTTGCCAAATTAAGATGCATCGCGTGCAACAGTAACCGATTCAAATTGTAAAATTACGTTATGTATAAATGAAATACAAATATTATATTTAAATATTTGTGAAGTCTCCTGCGATACACGAAAATGCGTGGTTGCATGCGTGCATTCATGCTGACTTCCGTGCGTGTGTGCATGCATGCGCGCTTACATTAACTGAAAAAAAAAAAGATTTTGTATTAGACCCGTATTCCACAATCTATCACCACTAAAATGGACTGTAGTCCACTGCTGGACATACTCTCCCAAGGAATACCACAGAGCCCGGTCTGTTACTTTTTGCATCCAGTCACTGCCAGCCCTCCTATGAAGTCGTCCCGCCAACTGGCCAGAGGGCGTCCCACACTATGTTTGCCAAGTGTGACCAACCCATTGCCACTTTAACCTACCAACTTTCAGAGCTATGTCGGTCACTTTGGTTCTCTGATACAAACCTGTATACAATATGTTTGTAGTTTTCTCAAAAACTATTACACTGATATAGATTGAGCTTTTGTTATTTGAAAAGAGTTTATTAGGTGATGAAGCTCTTTGGAAATAGTCAATGAAACTATGTAATGATCCAGGATCATAGAAAGTAATCAGGTATTTTCCTTACCAGGTCCCACGATTCCACCAGGATACAGAACGACATCAATCCATGGCTTTGTTGAAGAGTTAGTAATGAACGATGATCCGGAGTACCAGTGGATAGACAAGATCAGAACGCCTCGATCGTCTAACGAGGCGAGGCAGGTTGCGTTTATTAAACTTAGCAATCAGGTTAGTATTAAACACAAATAAGTGGAGAAATAAGCCGTCGGTCCCGGTTGTTATGAACATTTATGGCAATCGTTATTGGGAAGTCAGTGCCCTCAAATGTTTTAACACCTATGTTTTTTATCTACTAAGGTAAATTCTTCTTAAATTCTATTTTTCCACCTACCCCATCATATTTTTACATCACCCAATAGTAAGTACAGTGGTCCTGTGTCGCGGGGGACTTTACAAACATACATGAAACGGACACAAAGAACACCCAGACTCGGAACAACAATTTGTGGATCACACAAAGTGTTGTCCTACGTGGGATTTGAACCCACGACACTTGGCGAAGTAGGAAACGGCGTGGTGACCGTTAAACCACTAGGTCAAACGTGCAGTCGAAGTCAGGTTACCTGAAAAGTTTTCTGGGAGTTTTAAAAAAATAGTGGTATCATAGATTTCGATGTGCTCTCTTTTCGAATGTTCTCTTTGCCACCTCGTATCTTTGCTGCTCGCGCCGCCATATTGGAAAAATGGCGCTCAAAAACAGTTTTTGTTGAGAATAACTCCGTTCTTGCTCAATTTACAATAAAAGTAGATAGTAATAAATTAAACTAGAGAAAATTTCCTACAATTTATGTAAGTACCGGTATATAGCGAGAGCACGTCGAAATATATCATATCACAAATTTTCAAAACTCCCGGCAAACTTTCCAGGTAAAACTACCAAATGACTGTACTACAAAGGTTGACTGGTAGAGAATCCCCAATGGCATCAAGTCTGGCTATATACAAGATGAAAAAATAGATAAATAAAATATACTGACAACTAGTTCCAACTTCGAATTCAGTTCACCCTCAAGATTGCGGAGGTCCGATGCCAGTCGCTTCGTGGACAAAACTGATATTCAGGTAAAACTGGTTGAACTACTAGCCGACCCTAAATAATTTTGGGAAACACTAAAGGCTAGGAAGATGAAGTAAAGAATTAAGTTATGATGACTTACTTGACTTAAGGTCCTGTGTGCTGTGTAGATGGGACAGAGTGCATCGCCATCCCGTTCTGTCTAAAGTTAGAATAAAGAATTATTATTATTATCCAAAAGAAAGTTCTGTTGATAAAATGATAAGGTCTATGTTCGGTTAATCATTTAACAAAGTGACGCCTTAAGCCGAGACTCCACCGAACAAAAGTTGGCAACTTTTGTGTTGTCAACACGTGTTGGTGACAAAAGTTTCTGTAAAGCCGAGTCTCCACCGAACAACTTTTGTGATGTCAACTTTTTTGTGTTGTCAAATTTCGGTGGAGACGCGCCTTAACGTTACGTTAACTTTGTACCCCTTTTTACGAAAATTTATGCGAACGAAGGAGTATGCAATTTCGCACAGTTAAAGTGCAGACATCTAACAAATGAATATAGTCGAATCTCGACCACTGCGCGTCCAATAGTAATCATACTTAGGTCATTAATTATCGAGTTAGTAAATTATCTTAAATGACAGGTTTCGTTCTTTCAAAACTTATCGGCCTACATAAGTTCATTATAACTGTTAACGCAGTCAGCCCGTTATTATGTGATCTGCAGCAGAGGGCGCTGTTAGGTCTGTGCCACTCTCGTCGAGCTATGACGTCACAGCGCGCGAACCAATCACGTACGATTGTCGCGTGATATGCAGCCAACCGCTCATGTGAAGACAATTCACTTTGACCGGCACTCGACCCTCAGACGCTTAGATATTAAGATCTATACTTTTGTAATTAATTTGTTTGCCATTACACCAGTTGAAAATTCAAAGTCTTGTTCATTTATCTCAAGCACTCGCACCTACATAAATTTGGTCCTACGTCGCTGGATGCAAGAAAAGAATCAGCAGAAGAATAACACTGAAGTCACTATCACCAGACACCGTAAACGCATTACGGGGACAAGAAGACATCCTGCCGTAATCCATACGCAGTACGCACCCGCTACGCAAACCCTAGTCGTAGTACGCAATTACGAACCTCGGGCGTGGGTGTTGTTGTCTGTTTCCGTCGTATTGGTGATTGTAACCGTAAGTACTCTTTGCTATCCTTACCTTCCAAAATGCCGAAGCATGACCTGGCTGATGATGGTACTACCCTCGGAGACCTAAATAAGCGCAGAGGTTCAATTAAGGGTAGGTTAACAATTTTTAAAAATTACATAAATTCGTTTGATTCGTTAAATATAACTCATTTAAAACGCGCAGAGTTAAAGTTACGTTTGCAAGGCACTAAAAACTTGTATAACGATTTTAACGAAGTTCAGAATAAGATAGAATCGTTAATCCCGGAGTCTGAGGAACAACTATTAGTTCGTGAAACATTTGAAAATGATTATTACAGTGTTTTAGCGAAAGCTGAGTGTATGATTAGCGAAGATGAACCTCACGAAAGGTCTGTGATCACCAGTAACCCCTGCGTAAAGTTACCCACTATTTCGCTCCCTGCCTTCGACGGTAATTCTGAGCAATGGTTAGACTTTCGCGATACGTTCCTAGCTTTAATTCATAATTCTAAAGAAATTTCAAACATTCAAAAGTTTCATTACCTAAAATCTTCTTTGCACGGTAGTGCGGAGGTAGTAATCGAAGCAGTTGAATTTTCGGCCTGTAACTACCCTATTGCGTGGGAATTGTTAACGAATCGCTACGACAGTAGTAAACTTATTTTACATAATCATGTCAAATCGCTTTTTAACATTCCCAGCGTGAGTAGAGAATCGTCGGTTCAGATTCGTAAACTTATTGATACCGTACCCGTGATTGGGTGAACCCACAGAATATTGGGATACCCTAGTTATTTTTTTGGTCTTGTCTAAATTGGATCTCACCACCGAACGAGAGTGGAAACAGCACCAGAACTTGTTGTCATCCTGCGATCCCAATTATAAATTTAAATTAAACGATTTAATGAAATTCTTAAGAGAAAAAGCCGACATGTTAGATACAGTGACACAATCAAGCTCCCCTCAATCATTTCAGCTCAAACGTCATGTTAATAATACTCAAACACATTCAAAGGTTCGCTGTAATGTGGTGACTAATAATTCTAACAAATTAAAATCACAAAGGAATTTTAACACTAAAACCTGTACTATGTGCAACGCGAATCATCCGTTGTATTCGTGTACACAATTTTTAAACTTAAACATAAATGAAAAATTTAAATTCATACAGGACAACAAGTTATGTGAAAACTGCTTAAAGTTCGGTCATACAGTTACAGATTGCCGATATGGTACATGTCGAAAATGTAATAAAAAACATAATTCGTTAATTCATCGCGATGATCACTACATAAACGGCGAAGACCAGCGCACTGTGTCGCTTGCGTCTAATGAGTCAGCCGTAGCTCGCCACTCGCCTTCTCTTCGCGATCATGTAAACAACAGCACACTTATACACACCCATAATACGCATACACTATTCACACAGTCATCTAAGCAACCCGTTCTGTTGTCAACTGCAATCGTGAAGATAGCCGATAAAAATGGTATCTATAGTGAATTTCGAGCCATACTAGACAGCGGCAGTGAACGCAGTTTTATAACACAAAAAGTATGTACAAAACTTCAATTAAAATGTTTACAGTCCACTATACAAATAAATGGTGTAGGCAACATAATTACAAAAACTACACAATTATGTGATGTACATATTAAATCAACTTGTGGTTCATTTTACCGAAGTATTGCATGTTTAGTTTTGCCACAAATAACATTAGAATTACCGGCTCACACAATTTGTAAAACTAAATTTAATATACCTACACATATACAGTTGGCGGATCCCTCTTTCTATGAACGTCAACATATCGACATGTTGATCGGGGCAGATCTCTTTTGGGATATTTTGGAGGAAGGGAAAATGCGTCTATCTAATGGGCCATACCTCCAAAATACCAAATTAGGCTGGATTGTATCGGGGTCTATTTATCAAAAACAAAACACGCGAAGACAACAAAACGTTTTGTGTAATTTTACGATTACAGATACACACAATTTAGATAAACAAGTACGCATGTTCTGGGAGATAGAAGAATTGCACAGTCATAAATCGGGTGACCCGCGCAGTACAGACGAACGTCAGTGCGAAGAACACTTCCTGAAAACAACAACGCGCGTTGATGGAAGGTTCTGTGTTCGCATTCCGTTTATACAATCACCTGCTACATTAGGCGAATCGTATTCGCTAGCGGAAAAACGGTTTTTTGCTTTAGAAAAGCGCTTACAACGCAATCCCGTTTACCAGCAGTTATACAAAGATTTTATGCACGAATACGCAAAATTGGGTCATATGAGTCGCATTACATCATATGGAAACCCACATTATTTTATGCCACACCATGGCGTGTTCCGTGAGCACAGTGCCACTACCCGTTTGCGAGTGGTATTCGACGCCAGCGCAGTGACGTCAAGCGGAAAGTCACTCAACGACTTACAACTAATAGGAGAACCATTACAGGGAGATTTAGTTTCAATTTTATTAAGATTTCGTGAAAAGAAATATGTCGCCTGCGCTGACGTCGAAAAAATGTATAGACAGGTGCTCATTCATCCTGATCAGCGCGATCTGCAATTAATTTTGTGGCGTGATAATCCCTTAGACGAAATAGGAATATATCAATTAAATACCGTTACGTACGGCACTGCCTCAGCGCCGTTTTTAAGCTGTAGGTGTTTAAAACAATTAGCACAGGAAAGCACGATCCCCGAGGTGGCACATATAATAAAAAATGATTTTTACGTTGACGATTTAATTTGTGGTGGGGATAATATAGATACCTTATTATTCATGTGTGCAGAAGTCACAAAAACGTTAAACGCAGGGTGCTTTCCTCTCCGTAAATGGGTTTTTAATTTCGATCACGACAAATATAATTTCAATGATAATTCGATACAACTTACGTTAGGTGAACAGATTCACAGTAAAACGCTAGGCCTAGGGTGGCAAAATAAATCTGATAACTTGCATTTTCATACGCAAATTGATAGGGACAATCGATATCCCACTAAACGCACAATTTTATCTACGACATCGCAAATATTTGATCTTTGGGATTGTTAAGTCCAACTATAATCTTAGCTAAGATTATACTACAAAGGTTGTGGCGCTTACATGTCGATTGGGACGAACAAATACCTAATGATATAGCGATGACGTGGTCTAAATTCGTAAACAATCTTTCATTTCTTCATAAACTAACTATCCCACGTTATGTTTATTGTAATAAGGCGATACGTAAAGAATCGCATCGCAGGTGGCGTACGGTACGTGCGCCTATATACGTAGTATAGATAGCGAGTCGTCTGTGGAGGTTCATTTGTTATGTTCTAAAAGCAAAGTCGCACCGCTCAGTCCCACAACTATACCTAGATTAGAGTTGTGTGGAGCTCTGCTCGGTGCCAGACTGTATTCTAAAATAAAGGAGTCGTTCAAAGGTCACGTTGATAAAGTGATTTTTTGGACTGATTCTACAATAGTATTAGGCTGGTTGCAAATGTCCCCTAATTTACTAAAAACTTATGTACAAAATAGAGTTTCTGAAGTACATGAATTGACAAATGACTTTCCATGGCGACACGTTAGAGGCAGAGAGAACCCTGCCGATCTCGTCTCGCGCGGGTTGCATCTAGACGCACTTAATGACTCATCTTTGTGGTGGAACGGGCCGTCGTTTCTGTGTGATTATAATTACGACTGTGACACAGGTTCGATTCCCATCGATTTACCCGAAGTTAAATCAAATACAGTTAAACTTTTACTAGTGAGTCACATTTCTAATAATTCATTGTTTCCGTTTAACAGATTCTCTCAGTTTGTTCGCATGCAGCGCGCCGCCGCATATGTACTTCGCTTTATATACAACATACGCAATAAACTATCGCGGCGGTTCGGCGCGCTCACTGCCGACGAGTTGAGCGAGTCTGTGTTAATTCTCGCGCGCTTATCACAACAAGAATCGTATTTTGACTACAGAGTAAACATAATTTAACGAAACTTAGTGTATTTATAGATAATAAACATCTCATTAGAGTTGGCGGTCGTATTTTAAATTCTTCACTTTTTAACTACGATAAAAAACATCCGATTTTATTATCACCTAAACATCATTTTACTTTGCTACTTTTTCGATATCAACATATATTATTAATGCACGCGGGTCCACAACTACTTTTATATTCACTTAGAGAAAGGTGGTGGCCTATAGGTGGACGAAACTTATCCCGAACCGTTGTTCAGAAATGCATTGTATGCGCGCGCCTGCGAGCTAAATCGGTAACCCCACTCATGGGAAATTTACCACCAGAACGTCTGCAACCAGGCGTTCCCTTTATGAACTGTGGCGTTGATTATGCGGGACCCGTTCTTATACTGAACCGTAAAGGTAGAGGAGCGAGAACAATAAAATCATATATCTGTTTATTTATATGCTTTGCTACTCGTGCAGTTCATCTGGAGCTAGTTGGTGACCTATCAACAGATGCTTATTTAATGGCACTTAAGCGGTTTGTGTCAAGGCGCGGCAAACCGAACACTATTTTCTCAGACAATGGGAGAAACTTTGTAGGATTAATGAATAGTTTTTCTAAATTTTTAGTAGATTGTTCTGAACATATTAAAGAATATGCGGCCTCTCAAAATATTGAATTTAAATTCATACCACCTTATGCCAGTCATTTTGGAGGGTTATGGGAGGCGGGGGTTAAAAGTTGCAAACATCACATGCGGCGTGTGATAGGCAACGCACACTTAACGTACGAGGAGTTCAATACGGTGCTGACGCAAGTCGAAGCTGTATTAAATTCTCGTCCTCTTAGCCCTATGTCAACAGATCCTGAAGACTTGCAGCCACTCAGTCCAGCGCATTTTTTAATTGGTCGTTCAATGACAGCTCCTGTTTGCGAAACCATAGATGAAAGGCCAACGACCCTATTGACCAGGTATCAACGAATGGAGCAGATACGCCAGCATTTCTGGAGCAGATGGTCGAAAGAATACATATCTGAACTGCAAACCCGATTGAAGTGGACGGAACACGCGGACAGCTTAGCCGTGAACACTCTGGTGTTGATCAAAGACGACAACCTGCCCCCTCTGAAGTGGAGTTTAGGCCGTATTATCAGAACGTTTCCCGGCAAGGACGGCATATCCCGAGTAGCTGACATTCGCACAAAGGATGGTACAGTACGGCGTGCATTTTCAAAGATCTGCATTTTGCCAATTAGTGAAGAGTAATTTGAAAGGCGCTTCTTTCAAGGTGGGGAGAATGTTAACGCAGTCAGCCCGTTATTATGTGATCTGCAGCAGAGGGCGCTGTTAGGTCTGTGCCACTCTCGTCGAGCTATGACGTCACAGCGCGCGAACCAATCACGTACGATTGTCGCGTGATATGCAGCCAACCGCTCATGTGAAGACAATTCACTTTGACCGGCACTCGACCCTCAGACGCTTAGATATTAAGATCTATACTTTTGTAATTAATTTGTTTGCCATTACACCAGTTGAAAATTCAAAGTCTTGTTCATTTATCTCAAGCACTCGCACCTACAATAACATAAATAATTAAAATATATTTCAGTGATAACTTTTCTTCGAACTTCATTTTGGTAATACATAGATGTTTTTTTTTTTTTTTTTTTTTTTTATGGAATAGGCCGGCAAACGAGCAGACGAATCGCCTGATGGTAAGCGATTACCGCCGCCCATGGACACCCGCAACACTGAGGCGTCTCAAGTGCGTTACCGGCCTTTGGGGGATGGGGGGGGGGAGATAGGGGGAAGGGGGTTGGGGTATGGGCCTCCGGTATCCTCACTCACTCGGTGAAACACAGCGCAAGCACTATTTCACACCGGTTTTCTGTGAGGCCGTGGTATCACAATATTCATAGTCTGCTTAACGTGAAGGCATGCAAAAATAATACTAAGGCGTCTTTGTTTCATTTTGATTGACGTCAAATATTTGACAGATATTTTAATGTAATCTGTGGTTCAAATACGACATTGGCGAAATTGTAGTCACACTCTACCATAAAGCTATCAATCAGACGTTGAATTTGAAGTGGTTAGTATGAGAATAGGAAAATGTTAGTTTCACCATTTTTCCTCCGTACTTGTGCGTTTACAAAAAAAATAATTGCCGAATTGGTCAGTTTATTTTCGAGTTTTTCGCCTAGCAACACAATTGGCGATTTATTTTTGATAGTAACATATAATGGCACCGATATTTGTTTACAGGTACAGCGATTAATTGGTTTGAAGGCAGCTGAACTGGGCGCGAACGCCGTGGTCGGCTATCAACAAGACTTTGATTTAGAAGGGGAGGCTGGTGTAGTCGCCAGAGCTATTGGTATACAATTGTATTTAAATATCGTAACTAATTCACATGTTTTTACATATTTCGCGCGAAAAACTATTTACTTGCGTTGGTCACAAAATTGCAATAAATAAATAAATCAATATTTTTGGACATCTAACACACAACGCCATCTAGTTCCAAACTAAGCATAATACTGACTAGACTGATATAAATACATATATACTTTTTTGTAAATGCATGACATATTATACATAGAAAACACCAAAACTCCGTAACAAGTATTTGCAGATCATACAAACGAATAGGTCTAACTCGAGTTTCGAACCAGAGACTTCAGAGCGTCACATACTGCACCACCGAGGCAGTCAATTCCAAACACTCTTTTGTTATTTTATTTCTATACAAATATCCAAACTGATTGTTGGTACAGCGGTTAGCGTATGCGACTACCAATCAAGAGGTCTCCGGCACGATTCCCGGGTCCGGCCAAAAAAATTTTATTGTGTTTTTCTTACAAGAAATTAATAATAGCAGCGCGAAGTATGGTAGTTGGCGATGTTTCATGTCAGTGCCTGGGAGAGCACGTTACGCATTCGTTTCCGGTTGTCATGATCGTCTATGGCAATCATGACTGGGAAGTCAGTACCCTCAAATATACTGACAACTAGTTCAACCTTCGGAATTCAGATGGACTCTGTGGAAAAACTGTTAGGAAAACCCGGTTGAAGTAGTAGCCGACCCCAAATAATATTGTGAATAATTAAGGCTAGGTAGAAAACAGATTTATTTTGATTCCTGATGTTCAATTGATTTTGAAGTCTATGATTTAATCATTCTTAATTTTAATAACTATACATATATGTATAAATTCATTATATGCTTCAATCTTTCAACAACAAATGCATGTGTATATTTAGTTCAAAATGCAGTTACATTTCAGGTACTGCTGTTAGTATAACACCGATACCAATGCCTAGCCAACCCATCAACATGCCGCCCTGTACACAACAGTGAGTAAAACTCTTGTTTTAAAATTCTCTCTTTGGTCGTGACAAGTACTTTGTTATTATGATGACGATGTTCGCATAACGAATAGCTGACTCTCTATAGTTTATGTATAGTTTTTATCAATGGTTTTAAAATTTTCAGACTTTGTGTTATGTGGTTCGAAAGATTCTAGACTAAATAAATTAACTGCCCTAAAAGCAATTAAAATTTGCTTAGAATTCGACAATTAACGATGAAGCACATTTTTGGGCAACGGGCAACGGAAAAAATATTATTTAAAATGTTGACCTCTATATATATATCTTTTCTATATATTCACTAATGCACACTCATTAGTGATTATATAGAAAATATGAAATGTGCATTAAAAAGTTGAAAAACATATCAACATTAAGTACTGTAGGTTAAAATTTAGTTTTGGAATAATTTACTGATAGTTCATTTTTGCATGGTTTGTTGTGTCCGTCTGCTAACTTAAATAGACAATTAAAAAGATATTTGGACATTTTGGCGACTGATAACGAGAATTTAACTGATTTGAGTCTATACTATCAAACCCATCAAGAAGAATTACAGAAGATGCTTGTCATACTCAATCCTAATGCTTCATCAATGTTAGACGAAACTGATGCACTTGATGACGATGAGAAAAGTGTGGACTTTAGACGACAGTCGAGTATTACCAGTTATGCTGGAAGTGGATCAATATTTCAGGATGAATATTATCATCATAGGAATCTAAGACATCTGTCTGAAGACCAGACAGATTTGAACAGACTTTTGAATAGAGACAGTGATGATTCAGACTCATCTGGACCATTGCAAAAGATCAAGAATTTGAAGGCTCATTTCTTTGCTAAAAGATTTTCTACACGTTCTAAGAAATCTGATAAGCAAGACGATTCAATTTCTATAAAATCGAATTCATCTGAAACATCACGTTTATCTTTAGTGGATTTAAAGAATGAGTTTAAAAAGCTCAAGAGATTCAAAAAGCCAATATTCCTTAAACCTGTAGTTGTTAACAAAGATGACGAAGGGGAAGGCATGGCGTCCATTTTAGCTAGATCTGTTATACACGTTCATACAAGTCTTGCCTGTATCGCAGAAACCCAAGATTCTGAACAATCTCCGGGTTCAACCCTTAGACGTACTAGCGAGTCTGAGCCTACAATTAACATCTCAGATGATGAAAATCCTACAATGCACAAAGAAGCTGACGGCTTAAATAAAAGCGATAAAACTCTTTCTGAAATTCATTTTACATCACTCAGTAATATTAATGCTGAAGATGCTGAACCAATTAGAGAGAGAAAGATATCTGAATCATGTCCAGCGACACCTATGCCTAATAGAATTGAAAATCTCGGTCTTCCTGAAGATGGTCACTATTTTGGTTCAATTTCATCTGCATTGTCTGCGGAAAGCTCTGAGCTTGACACCAGCACCGACGAAGAAGATGAAACTTCTGATGTAAAAACGGACACAGATAAGTCAATAGAAACTACCTGCTCTATTGTTCACTCGGTTTTAAAGCAAGAACCAGACCCGATCGTGATGGCAAATATGAATACAAAATTAAATGTCACCGAAATCTCTAGCTTGGTTCAGAATTCCCAGCCTAATGAAATCCAGCAAGAGCTTGACAAGAAAATCGAATTAGACCAGCAAATTTTTGATAATCAATTACTCATTGATAAATGTAAATCTTTAGAGTCGATTCAGGTTCAAGTTCCTTCGAAGAATGAACTGAAAGAGAAATTTATAAAATCGAACGAAGCTTCAACAACATCGGTGAAGGATGACACGTGTGTAACAAAATCCAATAGTCATCATTTTAAGTTCCATAATCCCTTTTCTCACAAAAAACATTCAAATAGCATTAGTGAGCCGTCCTCACCCGTAGAGAAAAGTAGTTTTGTACATCGCTCCTCACAACGCATTAAACGTCAATTTTCAAAATTATCTAAAAGTAATATGATTAAAAGTATTTCACATTACTCTTTACATCCGAAAAAGAAGGAAACTAAAACACCGCTTAGTCATCCAGCGTCGACTACTGATATCCATTCCAAAGCCCCAAGCGACACTGTTTTAGGTTCCACATTCTTGTCTTATAATGATTTGCTTAGTCTTGATAAGGAAAGCCGCGACACTAACAAATTGCACAAGAGCGATGAATTCAATCGATCCAAAGTCTCCATGTATATCGGATCGGAACCTGTTTCTAGAGCTTCGCTTACTGGCTCTATGTTTTCACAATATAAAGAAGAACCTCATGATCATAGCAAGAAGTCTTCGGCAGTTAGAAAATCATCAGGTTTGGTTCATACGGCTATGGAAACTATTTTATTAGATAGGGTACAAAATTTGATGATACCAACATCGCCTGATTGTCATTCTAAAGAAACCGAACAATTTTTTGCTGATGTAAATGAGAAATTAGACGAGGTAGCTAAAGATAGGTATAAGGCAGAACGTAAAAAATCTGTTGAGAGAAAATTAGTACCAATACCTTTAAAAATGTCTAAACTTCCACCTGTAAACACTAAACCTGTAATAGTCAGCACTATTTATAAAAAAGATAAAAATTCAGGGTTAGTGAAAATTGCTATGGAGACAATGCTAATGGATAGAGTACAATCAGTACTCATACCTTCGACTCCTGGTTCACCAAAGCCGGAACTTATATTTACTGATTTTGATGCCAATGAGAAATATGACTTTGAGAGGCATGATGTGACTAAGAGTAAATTTAAAAAACCACTTAATTTAATTCACTCTTTACTTACTTCTAAATCGTCAGAACCATCATCACCGACTGAAAAGTCTTTTGATAACAAGAAAAAGAAAGAACAGGTTAAATCCAGCGGCCTAGTTCATACAGCTATGGAAACCATGTTAATGGAAAAAGTACAGTCTGTGTTAGGTCCTGAAACACCCGAACCAGCTTATTCTAACGTTTTCGATAGCCCTGTGATGCCTAAACCAAAATTTAATAAAACACATGATGACTTAAAAGAAAGTGGTTTGGTCCATACTGCTGTTGAGACAATTTTAATGAACAGAGTTAACACTTCTGCGCTTGGTGAAAATGTACCAAATCCTATCATAATTGAAAATGATGATAATAAAGCAACAAAACCTAAAGAAGAACTGGCAATGGAAACACTCTTCATGGACAAAGTTCATTCTCTAGTCGGTGAACCAGGTGCAACTTTCGTGGAACCGAAAACACATTCTGAAGTATCAGAAGCATTAAAAGCTAGCAGAGAAGATGTCACTTCTCAAGGACATGCAAAAAGTGGCGTAGAAACTATTATTTTAGATAACGCTTATGTTTCTGGGCTTAGTACGCAAGTCCAAGTCCAGACCAATAACACCGATGACAAGTGTGATGAACAACTTCAGAAAGACATAGATAAGGGTCCCATAAATACTGCCATGAAAACAATTCTTATGGATAAGGTTCATTCCTTAGTAGATAAACCTGGCATGACGTATGTCGAACCAAAACATTTTACGACCAACAAATCAGAGAATGATGATTTGAAATCACCTGGCTTAGTGCAGACTGTTGTTCAAACAGTATTGCTAGACAAAGTCGAGCCATTAGATAACAATATTGGTGTAATCGGTGAAAAACCTAAAAGTAACAACGATGTTTCGGCAAATAACAGTGACAGTTATGTTGATTCTTTAAGCCTGATTAATAAAGGATCTGAATTAAAAATTATCCGAGAAGGATCTCGTACAAAAAACGAAGATGATAAACCAAATAATGGACAGCCAACTTTAATAATCGACACTGAAAGTAATACTACCGTTATTGATAAAGTCCAATCACCACCTATACAAGATATTGATGAAAAAGATACCACTAGAGAGGGAGGTGTTAAAAGATCTAAAAGTAAAAAAATTACTCGACAAGATAGTATACATTCAGTAACAGAAAACGAAACGCCTAAAATGTCCGATAATCCTAATACATCACCATGCCAAGTAACTAGAACGCCTCTTCATCCAACACTTGGAGTTTTAAAAACCATACCTTCATTGCCTGAAGGCAGTCTAGACCATGATTCCGTAGAGGAAACTAACATTAGTGTGTGTGATAACTCGCATGCCGTGTGCGGTTCCAACAGGAGCGAGAGAGAACGACGTACGGAAGATAAGTGCGAGAAGGACAAAGGATCACCGAGACATGCGAGGCATGAATCGTATGGTGGGAGGGAGCCGCCACAGGGATATCCGCAGAACTCGTCGCTCAACGCCCCTTCAACGCCTATGGGTATTCATAGGCGGTCCTCCGATTCGGATCTCAGTGTTACTCCAAAAGGTGAGTCTGTTATTGATATCACTGTATGTATCAACAATTTGGTTTATGTACTCTTTATAAACTCAAAAAGTTCTGCAGCGATTGAGCTGACATTTTAACACGCTATGCATATTTTTCGCGCAGTTTTGTTCATCGCAGTTCAGTTCGGGCAATGATCATGTCATCGATACACCCCCCAAATAGCATCAGCAAAGCGTGGTAGGGTAGTAAGGAGTAAACATTTTATAAGTAACAGTCTTCGCACGGAACTCTTTGAAATTCTTGGATTTCTTCTTCTAAGATATGCAAATAAACCTTCCTCTTGAATCACTCTATCTATTGCATTAAAATCCGTTGAGTAATTTCAAAGATCTAAGCGAACAGACAGCGGCAGCGACTTGATTTTATACCATTTAAAGATAGAGACGATTGACGAGTTACTCTTTGGACTTGGGTTCTTTTTTATCATATCACATTTTATATCATATCATTTTTACTATGAAATCTCATAACTTATAGTGGTAATTAAGTTCACTATCGTTATAACTCCTAATGCATCAGGTGGTTCACTGAACACGTCAGCGGGTAACGTCGGGACCGGTGGAGGCGCAATCTTGCGTCCATCCATGAACAGCAATAACCTCGATATGCTGGAGTATCCTTTTCTCACCATGACAGAATACCCGCCTGGGTTTATTGTGCATATTGGTAAGTGGACATAAAAACCCTTT
This sequence comes from Diaphora mendica, assembly GCA_949125395.1. Lineage (NCBI taxonomy): Eukaryota > Metazoa > Arthropoda > Insecta > Lepidoptera > Erebidae > Diaphora > Diaphora mendica. Next base: position 2,558,656 of record OX421331.1, on the reverse strand, counting down.
ATTCATTCAAGTTTTTTTGTTGCATTTCACTCAGTGACTGGAATCCTAACCCTTTTATTATCCCACTGATGGGATCCCACTACAAGGGGAAGGATTCTAAAGGCAGTAACAAACTTTTGACTCTTGACTCGCAGATTGCTTACACTGTAATTGTATTTTTATATGAGACTAGCTGACCCGGCGAACTTCGTACCGCCATATTTACATGTCTGTCTCAGCTTCCCACAGGCAGTGTACAGTCGCGGACTAAAAAAAAGGACTTTTCCCGTTATCTTATTTTTTTTTCTTTCTAGCAAAAAAAGAAGGAATGAAATCGGACCATGTGTTGTTGAATTACAACTATGTACATATTTTGACTTTCATCCCCTCCTCCCAGGAAACCGTGATGAATATCGGGATAAAAAGTATCCTATGTCCTACCTCGTAGTATGAACTCTAATCATGCCAAGTTTCATTTGAATCCATTCAGTAGTTTCGGCGTGATGCGCGGCCAAGATACAAATAGACAGACAGACAAAAATGAAAAAAATTACAGTTTTGGCTGCAGTATCGATTACAGAGAGCCCTCCAAAAAAAATTTTTTTAATATCTTTAATGTACAGAATTTGACATATTACATTTTTATTATAAGTACACACATCAAAAGTGTCTAGGGATCAACATATGTGTCTAGGAATCAACATATATTTTTGCAATAACTTTTATCCTGATTGATATTAATTAAAAATTTCTTTAAGGATTCATCAAATAAAGTGTTTTCGTTTGTCACAGTAACGATAAACCAAGTCACCTTTGCATTAATAAAGAAATTTGCCATTTTCCTAATAAAGGGATTTTTGACATTTGAACCACTAACATTAAAGTTCGAAAAAAAGACTGAAATAACAGTTTTCTTTAAAATTTTATTAGGTAACTAGCTGTTGCCCGCGGCTCCGCCCGCGTGAATGTCGATTTTCGCGGCAAATAGTAACCTGTATAAGCTATATTACTGTAAAGTTTCATCCAAATCCGTTTAGAAGTTTTAGCGTGAAAGAGTAACAAACACACACACTCACACACATTTTGTGTTTTGTTTCTGGTAAATTATCATAACTATTAAGTTATATGTTTGTTTATATTAAAAATTATAACTCCTAATTCAAGTATTTTAAACTTAAAATTGATCTTTTACATTTTTATTATACGATAAAAAAGTAATTATATAACGTACCTATTGTAAAGTATCTTTTAGAAACTGTTTAAGAACTACCAGATGTGGATGTTGTGTTAGTTACATTGAGATGATAATTTTAGGAACTGGTCACACACACTTTTTTGGAAATATAAATACAATGTAGATTATTTATATATTATTTATTAACTTTATGCACTAAGAATGTACATCGGCGGACTTAATGCCCAGAGCATTCTCTTCCAGTCGACCTTCGGGTGGTGGAGAAATCTTATAAGGCAGGTGTGTGAAATCTTATATACATAAGAAGTCCGTTCAAATTTACAATAATCACATCATATTCAACGTTATACATACAAACATACATATATAAGTAGATATACATATACAGATTACGTATACATAAATACAACATTTATACACTAAATAATGGAAAAAAAAACTTCGTTTAAAAAAACCGACTTAAAAACTAAAAAGTATCAAATAACTTGTATATGCTACCTATTCATAGGTTTGAAGTCGGTGCCAAGCCAAATGTAATAGTAGGTACCACACTCGCTATATTTCGAGACGAACGTCAACGACGTCACCGACGCTTCGGTTGTTTTGTTCTACGCGAAGAGCAGCTGTACCGCTCAAGGTCACGCCATGTCAGGAGATATGGTGGTCATGGGACCACATGAGGAGCATACCCTTTCGAATACAAAAATAATTTTCAAAATCGGTCCACAAATTGACGGAGGAGTAATCCGTGTACATTCATACATTAAGAAAAAAAATCGATTAAATTGAGAACCTCCTCCTTTTGGAAGTCGTTTAAAAAGGACGGTAAGCTATAAATTAGAAAATTCTGCCAGTTCATAGAGAAAGAGCTCATGTACTTTATTTTTGAATGTATATCGGTTAGTGGACATCCTGATTTCGAGCGGGAGCGGATTCCAGAGTATTACTGCTCGAACAAAGAAGGAACAGTTCACGAAGTCGGAGTAATGAGACGGACATGAGAGAAGCAGATTATTAACTGAGCTAGGATTTCTATCGTGATTAGAGCACAGGTATCGGAAATACGGAGCAAGGTAGGTAGGTAAGGATGGCGAGTTGAGAAATGAAAATAGGAAGGTAAGTGCTCGATGATTGCACTGTAGGCGAATAGGTAACCATTTTAACTGGGAACGCAAAGCAGACACATGGTCATACTTTCGAATATTGAAAATAAATCGAATGCAGTTATTAAGAAGACGGTCAAGCTTGTTAAGGAGGTCTGCATTCAGGTCGAAGTAACACACATCACCATAGTACATTCAGTGTTCCGCAAACTTTTTGGGTTCAAGGTACATCTAGGAAGATTAAAAATTTTGTAGGTACACCATAATTAGGGTTCCGTGCCAAAGGCAAAAAACGGAACCCTTATAGATTCGTCATGTCTGTCTGTCTGTCTGTCTGTCCGTCCGTATGTCACAGCCACTTTTTTCCGATACTATAAGACCTATAATGTTGAAACTTGGTAAGTAGATGTATTCTGTGAACCGCATTAAGATTTTCACAGAAAAATAAGAAAAAACAATAAATTTTGGGGGTCCCCCCATACATAGAACTGAAACTCAAAAATTTTTTTCATCAAACCCATGCGTGTGGGGTATCTATGGATAGGTCTTCAGAAATGATATTGAGGTTTCTAAAATAATTTTTTTTTAAACTGAATAGATTGCGCGAGAGACACTTCCAAAGTAGTAAAATGTGTCCCCCCCCCCCTGTAACTTCTACAATAAGAGCATGATAAATCTAAAAAAAATATATGATATACATTACCATGCAAACTTCCACCGAAAATTGGTTTGAACGAAATCTAGTAAGTACTTTTTTTTTAATACGTCATAAATCGTAAACTGAAATTTACCTTTCATTCAATCAACACAAATATAAAAAATGTATATATATGTTACTTGCTGCTGCGGAACCCTTCATGGGCGAGTCCGACTCGCACTTGGCCGCTTTTTTAAAAATATTTTTAAGTAATAAAAAACAATTTTTCTTATTAGTCACAAAACTATATTTTTATTTTACACTTTAATTGAGCATAGGCGGTCTCATCTCTCGTCGATCGTCTTGAGGTGTTCCCTTTTTTGTTTTTTACTGTGGTAAGAGTTAAAAATCCTAATCCACATAACTTTAAAATTTTCTTATCTAGTTTTATGGCTAGGCAGATTTAGACAAAATAAAAAGATCTCAGAAATTACAGAATAAAAAATAAAAAGTCCTCAGAAATCAGAACAGACTTGTCTATAAGTAAATTCTGAAAGCTGCAGCACTTTGAATAGGAAGGGAAGAATAGAAATAGGGCGAAAATTTTCAGGAAAGGATGACTAAGAATAGGGCGAAAATGTTCAGGAAGGAAAGAATAGAAATAAAGCGAAAATATTCAGGAAAGGGTAGAATAGAATTAGGGAGAAAATGTTCAGGAAGGGAATAATAGGAATACGGTGAAAATATTCAGGAAGAGAAGAATAGAAATGGAGCGAAAATATTCAGGAAGGGTAGAATAAAAATAAACTTCGTACCGCCATATTTACATATCTGTCTCAGCTGGTCTCAGCTTCCTACAGGCAGTGTACAGTCGCGGACAAAGAAAAAGACTTTTCCCGTTATTAAAAAAAAAATTAAATTAAAAAAAAATAAAAAATAATCTATGTCCTACCTCGTAGTATGAACTCAAATCGTGCCAAGTTTCATTTTAATCCATTCAGTAGTTTCAGCGTGATGCGCGGCCAAGATACAGACAGACGTCGCGGACAAAAAAAAAGACTTTGCCCGCTATCTTTTAATTTTTCTTATACACAAACCTTGTCCTAACAATAAGGTCCTACACATAAAAAAAGAATCATTTAATTTGGTGCAGCCGATCGGAAGTTATGCGCGTACATACATTTCGGCGATACATTTTTATATAAATAGATATGTTAATACTGAATTTTAAAAATATTATCTAATATCTTTACCATTTTTATTTGCATTCTAAACAGTGACAACCTTAGATTATTAATAGTGACAACTAACAAAATATGTCAATACAATGACAATTTCTGAATGAACCAACAATAACAACCATTAAAATAATAATATTAAAATACGCGATAATAATATATAAATAATATGTGGTGTCTATTTAAAACCCTTAATTTCATTCGTGTAATAATATATGATGCCTATTTAAAACCCTTAATTTAATAAGTGCTTCAATTAGACAGTCAAAAGTTTGACAGGAAAGTTGGTAGAACAGTTTTTAAGGGCAAAACGAAATTGTTGTTTTTATTATCTTCCCCGCAATTTTTCCATATTTTCTCACCGTTTAAACCCTCCCTGAACCACGGCAAACATTTCAAAACCTAAATCAGCTAAATCGGCCTGGCGGTTCTCGAGTTTTAGCGAGACAAACGAACAGCAATTCATTTTTAGGGTTCCGTGCGAAAGGCAAAAAACGGAACCCTTATAGATTCGTCATGTCTGTCTGTCTGTCCGTCCGTATGTCACAGCCACTTTTTTCCGAAACTATAAAACCTATAATGTTGAAACTTGGTAAGTAGATGTATTCTGTGAACCGCATTAAGATTTTCACACAAAAATAGAAAAAAACAATAAATTATGGGGGTCCCCATACTTAGAACTGAAACTCAAAAATTTTTTTTTCATCAAACCCATACGTGTGGGTGTGGGTAGGTCTTCGAAAATGATATTGAGGTTTCTAACATCATACTTTTCTAAACTGATTAGTTTGCGCGAGAGACACTTCCAAAGTGGTAAAATGTGCGCCCCCCCCCCTGTAACTTCTAAAATAAGAGAATGATAAATCTAAAAAAAATATATGATGTACATTACCATGCAAACTTCCAACGAAAATTGGTTTGAACGAAATCTAGTAATTAGTTTTTTTTAATACGTCATAAATCGTAAACTGCAATTTACCTTTCATTCAATCAACACAAATATAATAAAAATTGTATTATGCTACTTGCTGCTGCGGAACCCTTCATGGGACAGTCCGACTCGCACTTGGCCGCTTTTTATAGGATATAAGAGAAGAAGAAGATATACAAATTGTTTTGTCAACTTTGCAAGTTTTTTCTAGTAATCTATTACTGTAAAACCAGCAAATTAAATACAGTCTACTGAAAAGTCGTCTTCCTTCATACATTTGGACCTTGCTCCTTTACAATGACCATTTAAGGTTATTATGGTATTTTAGTTTTTGGTTCAGAATCGATTAGAGCGTCCTCCCAAAAAAAATCTAAATTTCTCTAATGTACCGAATTAATGTTTTTTTTATTATACCTACTTTAAAAAATAATCATACATAGATTACTCGTATATAGGATAGGTACATCCTACTGTGAAGTTAGTGTTACTTAATTCCAATAGATGTCGCTGTTAAGTTTAGAAACTATTTTCAAAATTCATTGCTTCAGTAACGATTAGAGAGCCCTCCCGATAAAACACCTAAATTTCTTTAATGTACAGAATTGATCTGTTACATCACATTTTTATTATACGTTTAAAAGAAAATCATATTACGTACCTATTGTAAAGTTAGTTACTTGATTCCAAGAGATGTCGCTGTTTTAAGCAAAGAAACCGACAAACTCAACGTCTACAGATTTATTATACGTGATATATGTATAAATAGATCACGGAACAATATTTAAAGTACTTGCTGTCTAGCAAAAAAAGAATGAATGAAATCACGTGTTATTGAATTACAACCAAGTACATATTTTGACTTTCATCCCTTCTCTCCAGGAAACCGTGCTGAATTTATGGATAGAGAGATTTCGATTAATCAAATACTTAATGCTACACCGAATTATACGTAATACGTTTTACGATTATTCCACGATATATTAATCAAAGTGTTATTAATTACGCATGGCTGGCAACAGATGTCACTACCAGTCGTTTAACGTAATGATAAATTCTTTATAATTTTTTTTCCAATAGATAGAGAGATTGTGATAAATTAAATACTTTATGCTACAATCTTCAGAGTATCTCCTTTCTAACAAAAAAAGAATTATTGCAATCGGACTACTCGTTAATGAATTACAATTAATTACACATTTTGACTTTCATCTCCCCTCCCAAGGAAACCGTCCGGAATTTCGGAATAAAAAGTATCCTATGTCCTACCTCGGAGTATGAACTCAAATCATGCCAAGTTTCATTTGAATCCATTCAGTAGTTTCGGCGTGATGCGCGGCCAAGATACAGACAGACAGACAGACAAAAATGAAAAAAAAAATAGTTTTCGTTTCAGTATCGATAACAGAGTGCCCTCCAAAAAAATTTTCTAAATATCTTCAATGTACAGAATTTGACCTGTTACATTTTTATTATAAGTATAGACTTAAACAATTAATAAACCGTGTTTCTACCGCGAACACTAACAACACAAGAATCGGTTTGGCATACTCAAAATGAGTTCATCCAAATCACGCTGTGGAATGGCCGCCCATGTTCGTTGCAACAACAAAAAAAGGTCTTCTTGCGACTGGATACCCTCCATATTCGGCAGAGCTCTTCTCTGTAGCATATCCCATGCATGCTCAATCGGGTTCAAGTCTGGCGACTGAGCAGGCCAGGGCCAAAGCCACATCTCAATCTCAAGAAATCCGCATAAAAATGCTTGATCCCTAGACACTTTTGATGTGTGTATATAAGTATAGAAGTCTTGGATTAGTTATTTTCTTATTTTTTTGGAACATGTAAAATCCGTTTAAAAAACTTTACCGTGGGAGAGCCACGCTTCGGCATGAATGGGCCGGCTGGGCCGGAGTGATACCACGGCTTCACAGAAAACCGGTGTGAAATAGCGCTTGCGTTGTGTTTCACTGAGTGAGTGAGAATACCGGAGGCCCATACCCCAACCACTCCCCATACCCCTCCCCATCCCCCTCCCCATCCTCCAAAGGCCTGCAAAGCACAGTGACGCCTCTGGTTTTGCAAGTGTGCATGAGGGGCGGTAATCGCTTACCATCAGGCGCTACGTCTGCTCGTTAACCCGCCTTGTACATAAAACATAAAAAAAAAAACGTTATGAACACCATATTTTCTTTACATTTTAGCTAAACTAATTACCATGAATAGTTTTGCCATATTTTTCTGTGAGTTAAGACGTTATTCGCCAAAGCTTTAGACCTGCGGGTGAAACAGTATTTGAAGTGATATGGTGCGTGTTGTCTGTGGCAATGGATTAAGAATACGGAATGACACCCCGACTTAGCTAGGTAACTATGCAGGATAACAGCTCTGCAAAGAAGGTAGGCCATATAACTGCCTCGTTGGTCTTGCGGTTGACGTGTGCGACTGCCGATCTAGAGGACTCGGATTCGAATCCCGGGTTGGGCAAAAAGTGTTATTGAGATTTTCTGTTTATAGAAATACTTAATATCAGCTCGGAGTTTGGATGTCCCCCGTGCCTCGAAGAGCACGTATAGCTGTCGGTCCTGCGCTTGATCTCTCCCCGGTCGTGTTGGTTAACCGTTCCATCGGATTCTGAGCGAGAGGGAACAGAGAGTGCACATGTGTTTGCGCACACACTGGTGCACATGTGTTTGCGCACACACTGGTGCACTAAAATACCTCCTGCATAGTTGGCTGGTCTCTGTTGAGACTAGACGCCGTGGCCGTTATCGGCTAGGAGAACCTTATTATATTAGGCTAAAACGTATTTTCTAAAGAGAGACATTTTTTTTTATTGAATAAGGGGCAAACGAGCAGACGTATCGCCTGATGGTAAACGATTACCGCTGCCCATGGACACCCGCAACACCAGAGGCGTCTCAAGTGCGTTGCCGGCCTTTTAAGAAGGAGTACGCTCTTTTCTTAAAGGTTTGAAGGTCGTATTGGTCCGGGAATACCGCATGCGACAGTTCATTCCACAGTTTTTTTGTGCGAGGCAAAAAGTTCCTAGAAAACCGCACAGTTGTGGACTGCCAGCCATCTAATGATGGGGATGAAACTGCTGTCGCGTAGGACGATGGCGGAAAGAGGCGGCAGGAATCAGCCCGAACAATTCCTCGGAGCACTCCCCATAGTAAATGCAGTAGAAGATGCAAAGCGAAGCCACATCTCTACGCAGCGTCCAATATATAATATATGTCCAACAGTGGTGTTAATGATGGTGTGTAATTATGATGTCCAGGCGGAACAGTATGTGCGCGGTCAGTGAAGCTGGCTGAAGGCGGGGAGGGTGCAGCTCGTGCAGCGTGGTGGGCCGAGCTACGAACAGAACTTCGCGCTCACGCACGAGCACTTCGCTGCAACGCCGTCATCGCCTACAGCGACACTGCTGCTATTTGGTGAGTGAATTCCAAATTCGCGATAAGAATGACGAATCGATCTGTCTAATCGGGTAACAAGAAATTATAGTGTCGTATGAAGTTTTGGACCCAGATCAAGTTGACATTGATGAATAAAATATGGAAATTATATATTTTTAACACGTTTTTATTCGCTTGACCTTTATGTATGTAACGGAATCTTTTAACTTTATTTTCACCTACTTCTAGGAGTCTGATTAACTTGAAAATTTGCACAGGGGTCAAGGGCCGATTACAATAAAATAATTTGAAGAAAAAAACAAAAAAAAAAGTTTAAAAAAATAATAACTTTAAAAAACTGAACAAACACACTTTTATACCTAAATAAACCAAACTAAAAAGTAGAAAATAATTTTTCATCCCACCAGCTCGTAAAGAGTATTTTTGCCCTTCGATATCTGAGTGCAAAAGCTGTTTTTATTCGCTAGAGGATAAAGTTAATTTAAATTTAAAACATTATGTGCACTAAGCTTGTGAAGTCAAAACATCATTAAACCTATTTACTTCTACCTCCATGGTGTCGAATTTATCATACAATCTTTTTTTATTTGTTAAAAACTCAGATTCGGAATCTTCTTGGTGTACTTTTTTTTTGATTTGCTTTGTCTTTAATGCTCTAAGGCTTTGCCAGCACCATTTTATTTTCACGTCATTTAGTCGTTTCCTCGCTGAGGTGGAATGAAAAGTTACGTGTTGCACTCGAGTGCAATTTCTTTTTACCTAGTGCTCTTTTGATTCCCTCGCTGGCGCTCAGGATTCTATTTTTTTTATTCTAATTAAAATTTTAGTATCCTTCGCTTGCTCGGTCATCAAAATTGAGCACGCGGTTAAAAAGCAACTTTGCACTCTTGTATGACAAATAACTATTAATGTAAAAAAAGCGTGGAGTGCTTTCTGAAAATATTGCAATAATGTCGCCCCAATAATTAACAAAAACTTTTTTTTTTTGAAATACGTTACAACTCAAAATGCATTGTATGTGAATGATATCATGGTTTTATCTGAAAATGTTGTTTTAGTGAAGATGTGTGTGTACTCTCAGCATCTGGTACGGCAGCTGTCATCAACCTCGACTGTGATTTTAATGCTGAAACTGACAATATGATAACAGGTACCATTTCTTTTTTAAAATTTAGTTATTTATTTTGAACTAGCTGACCCGGCGAACTTCGTACCGCCATTTTCACTTATCTGTATCAGCTTCCCACAGGCAGTGTACAGTCGCGGACAAAAAAAAGACTTTTCCCGTTATCTTTTTTTTATCTTTCTAGCAAAAAAAAAATGAAAGAAATCGGACTATGTATTATTGAATTACAACTAAGTACATATTTTGACTTTCATCCCCTCTCTCCAGGAAACCGTGCTGAATTTCGGGATAAAAAGTATCCTATGTCCTACCTCGTAGTATGAACTCAAATCATGCCAAGTTTCATTTGAATCCATTCAGTTGTTTCGGCGTGATGCGCGGCCAAGATACAGACAGACAGACGGACAGACAGACAAATAAAAAAAAAATACAGTTTTGGCTTCAGTATCGATTATAGAGCCCTCCAAATCTTTTTTCTAAATATCTTTAATGTACAGAATTGGACCTGTTACATTTTTATTATAAGCATAGATGATGCGAGTAGCCGAGGATCGAACTAAGTGGCGTGCAATTGGAGAGGCCTATGTCCAGCAGTGGACTGCGATAGGCTGATGATGATGATGATAGATTAGGTAAAAAAATCAATTATTTCTTAAATAAGAGCTGACTAAGTAAGCAAACTAAGCAGAACAACTGTATTGCAAAGAGAATAACTAAACTCGACACAAAATCTAAAGCAATCCTAGCGGTGGTGGCCAGCTTCTTAAAGTAGGCTACAAATCGGCTTTATAAGGAATTCAAGTCCAAAATCATTTATTTTTTATTTATTGAATATGCTACGCAAACGAGTAGACGTATCACCTAAAGATAAGCGATTACCACCGCCCATAGACACCCACAACACCAGAAGCGTTACAAGTGCGTTGCCGGCCTTTTAAGGAGTACGCTCTTTTCTTGAAGGTTTGAAGGTCGTATTGGTCCGGGAATACCGCAGGCGACAATTCATACCACAGTTTTGTTGTACGAGGCAGAAACTTTTGACACTAAGTGACATTAATGAACGTTAAATTAAAGCTACAGTTAAAAAATCATAGATCAACAGACGCCAAAGATGTACTATATTGTCAAGGTGAAAACACCAAAATCCACTACCTGCCTGTGTCGGATCATAACTTCCAGTTTCCAAAATGCGTAGAGCCTTATGAGAAGTATACTGGCAAATAAACTTATGGGCACTCTTTTTAAAAGTCTGATCTTCAGGTACATTATTATTAGTAAATATTACATGAATGGTTAACAGTATGCAAGCTGTTGCCACCTAAATTTCATTTTACTGAAATGCTTCAAAAGCTAAGGTACTGAAAAAATAAAAAAACACACCATTGAAGGTTTGAACCTATTAAACATAGAAATCATTATAAGTACACATGTGTGCACACACACATGAGATACCTAGGTCCAGAAGTCTACTGTAAAAAGCATTTGATAAGATCTTTCTCGATTTTTAGTTTAAAGATTTATTTTATAGTGAACGCCGGCTCGAGAAACGCGATAGACGAGTTGGAGAACGAATCGTGCAGTATGGCGCATGTGCCTTATTCTCCGGGCTCTGGACCCTACAGAGCTGAACTTTCCACCTGTGGAGGTTGCAGGTAAACTCATTAACAACAAGTTTTTACGTAAATAAATATATATTGGTGGTATCTGTTGTTGACATCACTAAACTAAAATTTTGTTGGATTATATACTTTAACCTCATTTGCTTACAGTCCATTTTTCAATATCTCACATCTTAGCTTTCTCTGTATTTAGTTCAGTACCTACCAAATAAAAGGACAATGAATAAATGATCAGAGGTACACATTTGTTTATTACTTCAAAAAGTTTTTTTTTTATTGGACATCTAACACACAACGCCATCTAGTTTTAAGCTAAGCAGAGTTTGTGTTATGGGTACTAGACAACCGATATAAACACATTTATACTTTGTTTTTTTAAATACATACATATTATACATAGAAAACATCCAAACTCCGAAACAAATATTTGCAGATCATACGAATTTTGGTCCGACCCGGGAATCGAACCCGCGACCTCAAGCACGGAAGTCGCAAACGCTACCATAGAGCTACCGAGGCAGTCAAATTAGTTAAATTACTCCACTTGGCCATAATTTTTCGTTTGCTATTCTTCTGTTCTTTCCCAACCAACCAAAATGATTCCCTAATACGTGCTTTAGTATGAGCAGGACTTACTTTAGATGTACTAACTTCTTCCTCTTCCTGTTGTCTTTTGACTACAGCAATGCACTGCACATGATTTTGCATTGAATTTTTGTAGACTATTAGTTTTACAATGCGTTTCAAATAAGAATAGGATTGGAAATCCGCCATCTTGTCCTGTATTTGTCAACAACTTCAGATATTTCATATCATTTATTTGCATTCCACAATGTTATAAATAGATGGTTTACATGTCACGCTTAAAAACTAGAGACAATCGTGGACCCTGTAGGGCACAGCAAATCACAAGTCACATAACATCAATTAGTTAGAATTATTGTAGTTGTAACAAATTAACAATATTAAGTTCATGCAAACAAAAAAATTAAATTAATTAAAAAATAAGTAAAATAGTAAATTATAAATTAATCAGAATAAAAAATCAATAAAATCAAACAAAAAAATATATTATAATACTTCAGACTTTTAAAATAGAATAACGATTTCAGTAACAATAATAATTTAATTTAAAAAAATAAAAAAAAGGAGCATTTACTTTAGGACTGGATTTTGTGACTGGTGGTAATTGTAAATTCTTGTTTTGTTTGGGCAAGAATTTCTCGGATTTTTTCGGATTTCCAATCTTATTCTTATTTCAAGCGCATTGTACTTATAATATGCCTAAACTTAAGTAGTAACTTAAGTACTTTAGTAAATTTTAGAATCGCTTTTTCTCCGAAATAATGAATCAACGGAAATACTGTAAGGATAATTTATGTAGATAATTGCATAATCTACAATTTCTGTCGGAGCTATTTTCATCATAGAACTAACCGTTTCGTAAAAAAAATCAAAAAACCATTTCTGCGAACTTTGACCTTGAATCGTTTTTTTGCACACTTAGGTAGTTGAGTACGTTTTACAATTTCATTTCAACGATATCCCTAACGTTCCTATAAATTTACAGTTTGTTGGGAATTTATGCAAGAGACCCCTATACACATTTCTCATAAATTTTGAAATTCCCTTAAAATGGTTTTGATAGAAGTTTTTTTATGTTTATTTTTATTACTACAGATTATATTTATAATTATCTACATTTCAGACGAGCGCGTGTCCCCACCGTGTTGCTGGCGACGTGCGCCAAACCTAACAAGTTAACTTCACACGCTAAAGCCGTCACGCTCACAGCTGTTGGTAAGTTCCTCCATAGGAATATTCATTTGGAATCGTGCAACTGGAGTCATTAATGTAACGTTTCGAAAGCGCCTGAAAACGTCTACTTGAAATAAAAACTATTTGATTATTAATTTTATTGACGTACATAATTAGTTATCTTATTTAGTACACAGGCAGAGTATCCAGCTGCAAACTTAAAGGTTACGTACGGCTTTGATTTCCGTTCCATTCCGTTTGCTTGTTTTGACTTTTAAGAACAACTGTGTTCAATTCAAGAAAGAGTGAATGAATGAGTGAACATGTTCGAGAATCGACCTCACTCAACAGCTGACCTTTTGTTTATGAATGAGCCTGCTAAAGTAACTCTACTTTGCCTGATGGAAAGCATGAGCAGAATCCAAGAGTGGTGGTCACCATCCTCATTGCGAATGCAGACAATGCAACAATACAGCATGGTGACCCACACCATGTCGGCCTAGTGATGCTTCTGCATGATGAGGCCTCCGGTCTTGCACTCACTAATGAAACACGACAGCACGAATGTTATCACTTTAGGTTGATCTTCTGTGAGGGTGTTACCGCCCCGGTCGAGCCGGCTAAACGTGCTGAAATCAATGTGGCTCTACTAACTTAAAAACTTTCGATATATTTGGTCCTTCATTGTTATTTATGTCGTTACTGTATCATTTATTCCAGCTTCTCGTGTCCGTCGAGCTCCTCCCACGTCGGAGCCTGGCGCCAGGGACATCTCCGACCAGCTTCCATTCTTAGAATACGAATTACACAAATTATTATTAGCCAAGCTTCGGATGCAGGTATTTATTTGAATTTTATCGTTGTGATAGAATTGAATTTAATCAAGATGGAACTATTACAATTAATTAAATTTTGTAACTTTTGAAAATGGTATAGGGCGAATCCGGTCAGGATTTAAGTTAGTAAAAATAGTGGAATAAGTACAAGTGAGTTTAATTCTAGAATGTATTTCAACAAGTTCCATCAAGTGTCGACAATCGAGAGTATTAATTAAATTAGTTAATTATTCCTGTTCTTTTTTTTTTGACCAAAGCCAAATGACTGTACTCTGCCTGATGGAAAGCATAAGCAGAATCCAAGAGTGGTGGTCACCATACTCATTGCGAAAGCAACAATGCAGCATGATGACCCACACTGGCCTAGTGATGCTTCTGCATCATTGGGCCCCCGGTCTCGCACTCACCAACGAAACACGACAGCACTGCTGCTGTCATTTTACGTTGATCTGTGCGAGGGTAGAACCGCCCCGCGAGAGCCGGCCCGTTCGTGCTGAAATCAACGTGGCTCTACTACCTAGTTGGTGTCAGAACAGCCTACGGCAGGAAACTAAGGGACAACATGATGATTTGTGATAGTTATTTCAATGAAGCGCATGTTCAACTACACTATTATAATATCCAAGTATTTAATTTATGTAGTAAGTAACTAAGTTTTAGAATTAAACATACTAAGCTATGGAAAAATCCAAAGATCTATTCCAAAACAACTTCTTTTATGCCAATTAGGTTTGGTGCACATTAAATATGAATTATTGTATGTTTTCAGGGTGCGAATGCGTTGTTCTCTCTACAAACTCAAATAGCGATCGGTGAGCGGTGTGTAATGGCGCTGGCCAGCGGGACCGCTGTCAGATTATCAGCACTGCCACCTCCCACCCCTCCTAGAATCAAGGTCAACTATATTATTTTATACTAAACTAGAAAGTGCAGAAAAGAAAGTTCTAGAACTCGCAGATAAGGCATGAGGTACAACCAGAAATAGAATCTTTTGCCAAATCAAAACTAGCAAATATAACTCATAATGACGCCTGTAGTATGTCATTCTATCACGCGCCCACTCAACTCTGTGGCTAACAGTCGACTGCACTGTTTCACGACCGCATGTGCGCTAGAGATAACATAATACTTCCTTCTCATTCACTCACAAACAGTACAGTGAGTAATTGAATGAATGAATGAATGAGTGATTGAGTGACTGAGTAGACCCATACACTACACCGCCTAACAATGAAGGGACTCTTTATATCTAGATAAATCTACACACGGCAAAGGAAATATGCGGTCAGGAGAACGAAATACCTGAAATTTAAATGGACTGAATATATTGAAACATGACACAGAATGGTTTTGTACAAACGGTAAATAGAAAGTTTACGGAGTTCACAGAATTCATATGCCAAAGGCGATTGTCAAAAGTAAATTTACCATACATATTACGCCTTATTCCTCATTTCCTGATGATATCATGTTTTGTTATAGTCATCAGAGGGTGATAAAGACGCTTTAGAAATACAGAAGGCTCTCTGGGACTCGTTTACAGCCAACAGGACTGCCAACGGATTCGATGTAGGTGAGTGAGTCAGTCAGTTAATAGTTTTTTTTTGTTTTTAAAATAACTTCTGTGGTGAACAAGAACACCCAGAATTTATACAACTTTTTTTTATATACTAAGCGGGCAAACGAGCAGACGTATCGCCTGATGGTAAGCGATTACCGCCGCCCATGGACATTTGCAACACCGGAGGCGTCACAAGTGCGTTGCCGGCCTTTGGGGGATGAGGAGTGGTATGGGGAGTGGTTGGGGTATGGGCCTCCGGTATCCTCACTCACTCGGTGAAACAGCGCAAGCTGCTCCGGCCCATTCATGCCGAAGCGTGGCTCTTCTACGGTAAATTTGTGAATCATGCAATGTGTTGTCCCATATGAGGGTTAAATCCGCAGAAATCCGGTTTAATATGAAACCGCCAGATGTCAGCTTAAATCACTAAGCCATCCGATTAATTAATAATTATGTCCTACGAGAAATAACGCGCTTACGATAAGTATTAAATACATATTGCAGTAATAGCTATGCTTAGTTTGAACCTAGATGGCGTTGTTTCGTTTCTGTTTATCTGATTGACTCACGTCAAACTCAGACGTCGACAGTTCTCTCACAATTACAGTATCGTTGTTCTATTTCGTATTATGATATAAATTAATATTTTTATTAGTGGTGATTGGGAGAAGAAAAATAAAGAAAATTATTATTATTATTAGCAAGAAGGTATGAAACCTTTGAATTGTCTAATCTTTGATATTTCGACCACGTTGTGTTGGTTGTGGCCACAGACTGACTGACTATATAATACGTACATACTGTGATGTATAAGTTTATGACGGTAGTTTAATTATTTTATATAGCCGAGTTATTACGTTACTGTCAATCTCTCTCTCTCGCTCTCTTTCTCTCTCTACTGTACGAGTCTACTACCACAAAGTGTTTTATTTTGCTTCCTGGGTTAGAAGCTAGACTTATTACTGACGTAATATATATATATATATTAATATGATATCTCCCCGTCCGTAGGTGGTGCAGAGCACAGCACTAACGGAGTCCTGCCCGAGGCGGAGGGCGACGACCCGCCCGCATTAGATTTATGTGCGGACAAGGACGCCTGTGTACTGGAACTGGATGAAGCTGAAGATGTAAGTGCTTTATAGTCCATTCGTTTAGAAAGTGTCGGTCACTCGCACGCAATTGTTGTTATTGTTGTGAAATACAAATATATTAATTCATACAACGGCGTAAACTGACAAATCATTCTTGCTTGTGGGTGTACACCGCACGCGGGCCCTTTGATTTTGTGGTGGCTTGCCGCACGTGTGACAGCGGTGCCTAAGCGAATGGATTTTACATCTATCTAATACCTTAAAACGAACAATTCTTTAGAAAAAAGTTTATTAAAGATACCGCCAGTGTTGCTAGGCTTAATATAGTCTAAAATATTCCAGTTCTAATTCCTTCAATACTATCAGGTGGAAACAGCGCGGACTCTGGCCAAGCGCCACGTCAGCATGCAAGTGTTCACGAGCTCACTCAAACCTGTTCTCGGAGCGCCACCACATGCATTCGCCCAGGTACGTTACCTAATCATCTATAATTTCTCCTTTTTCAACTTTTCGATCTAGGATTCAATCTTCCAGTTATATAGCAATGATAGCTGTTTATTGTTTATCCTAGCATTTTTTTTATGGAATATGCGGGCAAACGAGCCGACGTATCGCCTGATGGTATACGATAACGCCGCCCATAAACACCTTCAACACCAGAGGCGTCACAAGTGCGTTGCCAGCCTTTGGAGGGATGGGGGGAGGGGGTTGGGGTATGGGCCTCCGGTATCCTCACTCACTCGGTGAAACACAGCGCAAGCACTATTTCACACCGGTTTTCTGTGAGGCCATGGTATCACTCCGTGGTATCTCCCAGTGTAAGCGTTGCTCTCCTACGGTATCTCCACAAGTTACCCCAGAAACAATGAACCAAAGCTAAGATATTCTATACGTAATCGATACAGTATTGAGGAGATCCGCAGATGAACCAAGATCACCGACATTGCCCTGAGAATCACTAAAGTGGCAGTAGGCGGGGCAAATTGTTGATAGAAACGAAACGATGGCCGATGGGATCATAAAGATTTCGAGTAAGGTCTTCTTATCGATAGACACAGCGTAGGTAGGCTAGTTTGTTCCGACAATCCGGTCACGGGTGGCCGTTGAATGCGAGCAACAGAAGACCAGATGATGTAGCGAACCTCTCTCTTTTCATCTGTTCTTTTTTGGTAGAGTGGATAACCGAGCAAACGTTTCACCTGATGGAAAGTGGTTGCCGCCGCCCATGAACGTCTTCAACTCAGCAGTCAAAAGCGCGTTGTCGGCCGTGTAGGAAGTAGTACTGAATCAGATCACCAGGCGGTTGCATTATTTGGGGAATCGGTGTTAGCCACACGTGAGATGCAGCTAGCCCAGTCGCAAACATGCCACCTGGTGAAAAGATATCTGAGGCGAGTCACCTCGTGACCGTACGAGAGAGCCGACGTTAATTCCCGATTAATGCAACAACACGTCTACAAACATCTCGACAATTCAAGAACCACGCGGTTTTACAACATCTAGTGTCACGTTTTTTCTCTAAGTGACATAGTCACTTGACAGCTGCCAAGAGCATCCTGACAAAAACCTAGTGTTGCCATTATAAACTACTTATTACTACTATCGGTATCGAACAAGTTCACTATTTTCTTTAAGTTCGCATCGCACCGGAAATGTCGCAGAGATTTCCCAATATTAGCTCTCTACAGTATTTAACGTGCAATTTTAAATAACAACTTTAAGAATATCAGCCCATCGCGTTCCACTCCTAACGAAGGTCTCATCCGAGGAGTGCCAACTATCCCGGTATTGGGCAGTTCGCTTCCATCCGCTGCCAACCACTTTCTTCAAATCGTGGGTCCATCGTGCTGCAACTTAAATAATCGTAACTTTAAGGTACTGAAATAATTATATTTAGTTGTGTTTTTTTTTACTGTAGGTGTGGCGAGGTCGGCTGGCTCTATCAGGAGGTGCATGGAGTAGTGCGGGAGAACGTCACGTACGCCGAGCGCTGGACGGGGTGGCCTACAAGCTACGTCGCTTACAGCCCTGCGCTCTCGTCACCCCCACCTTCCGCCTGGAACTGCCCGAGGTGAGTATACACACGGCTTGACATGTTACATATCTGCCAATGATGCAGAAGTATCTCAATAGGCCACAATAGTGTGGGTCACCATGCTGCATTGTTGCATTGTCTGTATGGTACCAGTACTCTTGGATTCTGATCATACTTGCCATCAGGCAGAGTAGAGTTACTTTGGCAGACTCTTATAAAAAAAAAGTGTGGCACTCGGGGACTGCCGCGGTAAAGTTATTGCATAACATTTTTTATCAACTTATGCAATTGTAATTATTTTTTTATTTTATTTTGCCAGTTTCTCATTTAATATTGTTCAAAAAGTATTTAAATAATAGAGGGCGATAGTGTACCTCTTAGTTGCGAAACAGATGGCGCTGACCGGTTTTTATTTATGCAGTACTTTTTTTTCTTTGAACATGTATACTTACGGAGCGCACATGCGGTGAGTGTGGCATTATAAAGATATGATAGATACCTATACACCTACATACTTTCTCAAATCCAGACTTTTTTGTCTGTCTGTACAGGTGTGTTATCCAGACAGATTTCGGAGCAGCTCGTCAACGAATCTGTCCTTTAATCCTTCTTATTCCTTCGTCTTTCACCCTTTGCTATTATGAAACAGTCATATTTGACCCAGCTATTTTTCACACAAAGAAGCCACTTGTTTTTCATTACTGATTTAGCAAAGCTTCTTACGTAAAAGAGATTTAGTCCATGGGATCACATAAAAAAAACTATATCAGCTGATCGGCTTCTTTGAAGGCTGCTTCCAATCACATCGGGGTTGCCATTGTTAAGAAACCGGTGTCATGTCCCTCCAACACAGACAGAAGATCCTGCGACCACGCGAAGTGACCGTGTTTAGCGGTTCGTGGCCTAACGGTTGTTGTTTAGAAATTGTACAAATGCTTATCGGCGTAGAGAGAGAATTTCCACACCGCGATGCAAGATTAGCAGTTACTCCGTAGTTCGATGTGTCTTCGGTAGATGGCGCTAATACATATTTTGTTGCGCTGTGTGTGGATGTCTCACACACTACAAATTATTTATTTCCAGGACGAAATTCAGCTCGTAGTTTCTGGAGCAGCGATTCCCCTTCAAGATCCAAATTCAGTAGACAGCAATGGTGTAGACAACCATAATAGTCAAACCACTACCAATCACAGTCATCACAGCGGCCAAGTAGTTGGTGAAACTGATGATGATATATTCGCTTTAGATGAAGAGCAGCTCGTGAAAGGTGCGACACAACCAGAGGTGATGGAAGACAAGAGCTGTATTAATGGGCAGGTTCGAATAATTATGAATTGTTTTTGACAGTTGATTAGTTATAATAGTTCAGGACGGCATGAATATACTTAGTACACGGAACTAAAAAGAAAAAAATTAACAAAAAAACGACTTGAAGAACTGGACCAAATTGAAATGGGACCACACGGGAAGCACCAGCTTTCAAATAAAAAAAGAATCATTAAAATCGGTTCACCCAGTCCAAAGTTCTGAGGTAACAAACATAAAAAAATACCTGGTTGAATTGAGAACTTCCACCTTTTTTGAAGTCGATTAAAAACATATGTTTCTGAACAGAGCCCTAAAAATCTCCATCGATTCGGTCTGTGTAGTGTCAGTTATTTATAAAATGCATTTGTAATTATTACTTTTTAATTAATTACATAAAAAAATAGGTTCGTATTTTATTTTTGTTCAGATAGTTTGATCCGTCTTATCTTAGGAAAGGGTGTACCGATTACTATGGAGTTTTTGCTGATAGACAACATTTATAAACCACAAAATATTTGAAAAAATACACATAAATGATAAATACACAAGTATCACTTAAAAAAATTAACACCTACCATTCAATATTATTCTAAAACAGTGGATGATCTTCAATCCAGTTTTTAAAATTTAAAACTAGGGACACTCTTTCATGTCACATTTAATGAAATAAAAACCCATTTCAAACACTTTCTTCCATCTGGGCTTAATTGATTAAATAGTTAAATATATTTGACCATTTTTGTGTACCTCAGCTCCCAGCAACTGTGTCTTTAACATCTCTAAGTCAGTTGAGCGGAGGGCGCTTCTCCCGAAGGTTGTGTGCGCTGAGGCTGCTGTTCGTGAGGGAGACCACCGCCGTCAGGGAGCTGGGCGGGCTCAGCGGGTTCCTGCACACTTTCACTTGTGAGGTGAGCATAAATATTTGTTTCAATATAGTACTTGACTGTATCTATACATATAAATAAATAAAATTGACGTGTCTGTTTGTAATATTTTTTAATAAATACCATATGTATTACACGGTACATATACCAAAATATCATTTTTTTTTTACAATTTCTGACTGTCTCTTTGTCTGTTTGTTCTCTCTCTGGAACGGTTAGACTGGTTTTGACGGGACTTTCACTGATAGGTAGCTGATGATATATAAGGAGTAACTTAGGCTACTTTTTTTGCACTAGCTTCGCCACGCGGCGTTTCTCTCGGTTATTATTGTACCACGGGTAACACCGCGGTATTCAGCTAGTCTATACTTATAATAAAAATGTAACAGGTCCAATTCTGTACATTTCACACCGGTTTTCTGTGGCATCACATTGGTCGAGCCGGCCCATTCATGCCGAAGCGGGGCTCTGTCCTGTTGGTATGTTGTTTATATGCCAATCGGCGCGAGAATTTCGTACTCCGTAGCTCGGTGTGTCTTCGATAGATGGCGCTGTAGCGTGTTTTCATTGTACTATATGTAAAAGTCGCTACAAGCGCCATAATTACTAGACATCGTAGAAACCAACGTTTATTCAGATTAGTTATAATCGCTAATTTTAACAAAAACTTCAATCTGGACCAAATTGAAATGGTACCACACGGGTACCACCAGCTTTCAAATAAAAACAGTATCATCAAAATCGGTTCACCCAGTCGAAAGTTATGAGTTAACAAACATAAATAAAAAATACAGTCGAATTGATAACCACCTCCTTTTTTGAAGTCGGTTAAAAAGAAGTGAATGTTTGTTGTCAGGTACTGGCGATAGCTCGCGCTTATACCGCGGCTTTGGGCGGGAACGCGCTCACGTCCTTCTACATCACACAGCTCATGTTGCAGGACAACGCACATAAAAACCAGGTATGCACTAAACCTCTGTAGACTCTCCTTCTTTATTCCTCAAACTTACTATGATAGAACCATGCTTTTCTATAAAAGACTGATTCGACCGGAGACATAGCCTCACAGAAAAAACAAAGAGTCACCCTCCCGTCCCCTTGATTTGAAGGGTGTGAACTCCAAGGATGACATGCTCTTCTTGACTGTGTTGCAGGTGGCCATGGACGACATTGGTCACTTTTCATGAGATAAAAATAAGTCAAAGTCAAAAAGATTTTATTCAAATAGGCACTTATTTTACAGGCACTTATAATAAGTCAATATTTAATATTAGGTCTTTACCTATGAAATTGCCGTTTTGTATGCAATAAGTGAAAGTACTTATTTTTTCAAACTTTTTTATTTCTGTTATTCGAAGTAATCACTAAGTAATTTTGACAACTTTTTAGTGGGTAAAAATTCAATTCCCGAGAGGCAGTACAAAATGCCTTTGAAGAGTTTGTTGCCTCCCGTCCAGCTGATTTTTACAAGAAGGGCATCAATAAACTGCTAATGCGTTGGCAAAGATGCGTCGATTGCATGGGCGATTACTTCGAATAACAGAAATAAAAAAGTTTGAAAAAATAAGTACTTTCACTTATTGCATACAAAACGGCAATTTCATAGGTAAAGACCTAATATTTAAAAATCGAGTGATTAAAGTCGCATGTTCCAAGTGTAGCCTGCCCTTCATGGACAAGAATCTGGCAAGAAACTCCATTGTTTTTACTTTAAAAAAAATAGGGTTTACAATATTTTCTTTACTATAAGACTTGAATGAGAACGAAGTGGACCAAAGAAAACAAAACAAAAAAGTTTAAATCACTTGTCATCAAAAATAAACCTTATTCCACGAACATAAGCCACTTAATTGGTATTAACTTTTAATAATATTTTTTTTTTTTTTTTAACCTTCTAATTGTTTTTTTTACAGGGTCAATGTCTGCTGTCCGTGGGCGGAGACGTAGTGCATATAACTTACTAATTTGCTTTATTTACAACCATATACATGACATATCTGTGACCGACGTTTAGGATGTGTAATATTTTGTATCTTTCTAAAAATATCATAAAAAACCCTTTCTTTATTAAAATTCGGATAATTAATAATATTTATGGGTATCTTAACTGTAGTGGTCGTAGTCGCCGCTAGGTGGCGCTGTTCTTGAGATCCAGCTAATTTTTTATAAATTAGCAGCCAAGAGTGATGGAAGGCATGAGTAAAATCCAAGAGTGGTGGTCACCATCCTCAATGTGAATACGGACAATGACCCACACTATGGAGCCTAGTGAGATGCTCTTTCAAAACTGTAATATTTGATGAATTGTAAACTGGATAGTGTCTTCTAAGCTGGTAAAGAAGTAAAACATTAGATGGACCTGTTGCTCTGACTGCTTAGCCGAATGTTGTGGGTTCAATTTCTAGCGAGGACAAATACCGAGGGAGAGCCACGGCATGAATGGGCCGGCTACCCCGGAGTGATACCACGGCCTCACAGAAAACCGCTGTGAAATAGTGCTTGCGCTGTGTTTCACCAAATGAGTGAGAAAACCTTAGGCCCATATCCCAATCCCTTCCCCTACCTCCCCCCCATTCCCAAAAGGCCGGCAACGCACTTGTGACGCTTCTGGTGCTGCAGGTGTCCATGGGCGGCGGTAATCGCTTACCATCAGACGATACGTCTGCTCGTTTACCCGCCTATTCCATAAAAAAAAATACTTGAGCAATGAGTATTATTATTCTTTCTGCGTTTGCATGGAATTTCTCAATAATATGTACCTATGTATTTAGAAATATTAAAGTATGTTTATCAGCAGTCTGGTTATCAAAGTATTTTTCTTTCTTTCTTTCATAGTATAGGCTTTTGCCTAGTTTGTGAGAGGTGTAATTTTATTATTATTGTCGGAATATGTGAGGTACAACCTTAATATTTTTGTTTTGTCGGAATGTGTGAGGTGCAACCTTAATATTTTCGATTTACTATAAATTTTTAGGCGGTAAATTTTTCTTGTCATTATAATATTATTGCACAAAGCTTGGAAATTTTCCTAAACGTCAATTTCGTGTTAGTTTTATGAGAGACTGTATAATGTATATTGTGTTATTTGGAAAACTAAATATAGTATTATTGACACCCCCCACTTTTAGGTTTTGGACATCGGAGAGGTTAAACTGACAGTTGGATAAATGACAGCTGTCAACTGAGCTGTCACCGTTTGAGATCTTTTTTTCATTTAGCGTTTGAGGGATAAAACTTTAGACATAAATCCTTAGTTGACCCACCCTACCTCGTCTCCTATTGCCTTTAGCGTGATGTTTTTATAGGCGTGAGTCAAAAATATGCAAACTTTTTTAGAACTTTTAAGGGGAAAATTCTTTCATTTGCTTTTGTAAAACTTTGGGAAGCACGCAGCAAAGGATATATGTAATTTTAGAACAATTTTCAGTGATTTTGTATTCGAAACAGTGCTTCCTGCGATTAGCGCATTTAAACACACAAACTCTTCAGCTTCATAATATTAATATAGATTTTGCTCAATTGTCATAAAAAATTTGATCATTTAAAGCTTTGGAATTTAATTAGTTTTAAAGCTTTTAATAAATGATCACACATGAACACTTCTGACCGTGAGGTGCAGTGTTAGCGTATGTGTCTGCTGTCCTGAAGTATCGGGTTTGATTCCCGGTCGAATCAAATGATCTTATTTACAAAAAAAGTCTATAAGTACATATTCTATCAGTTAATCTAGCTTTCACAGTACCAGCTGTGCTTAGTTTGAAACTAGATGGCGTTGTCTTTGATGTCCGAAAATCGAATTTTTAGTTTAATATCTGATATATTGGTTTTCCTTTTTAAATAATGTTTTTGTAGATTTAATTTATTTAAACTTTTAGCGGTCAAACCGTTGTCGACATTTAGTATATAATTGAAGAATTTAAGGTACTAGTTATTTAAGTTATTGTTGGTTTGCAGATTATAATTTTAATTACCTACTCCCTTATTAATAAACGTTACTTAACTTTAAGCAACGTTTCCATGCTATTTTCAACTTTAATGTTGTAAGTTTAAAGTTGAAAGTAACACAGAACCGTTGATTAAAGTTAAATAACCTTATTGAAAGATGTAATGTTTTTGTAAGTAAATTTGTGTGTTATATAAATCGATTTTGATGAAGTCAGTCGTAAATTGTCTATTTGCGTCTGATCAGTTAAAATAACTTTTTTACTTACTGAGTTATTTTTTTTATGTGGGGCCGTCCATTAATCACGTGAGGCTTAAAAGGGGGAGGGGTTTGGTAAAAATCACTAAATATCACAAAGGAGGAGGGGAGGGGTAGTAAGAAATCACGTTTATTTATTTTTAACCGACTTCAAAAAAAGGTGGCGGTTTCTCAATTCGACCGAATATATTTTTCATACCGAGAGAAATTCTTTGCGTAGTGTACTATGTACTAGTACGATATTTGATTCTCGCATGATTACACAATTTTTTTAACATCATTTTTATGCCAGTCAAAAACAACCTGCAACCTTTCTGTCTAGACATTTTTATCACGGTTCTTAATTTCACAATAAAATTAGATTATTCTTTAAACCTGTACTTAAAGATATTATTCTAAAAATTGCTAAAAATACACGTGATTTTAGGGGGGGGGGGGGGGGAAGTGGCTTAATCTTAAACCTCACCACGTATCACCAAGGGGGAGGGGGGGTCAAAAAATGCTTAAAAAACATCACGTGATTAATGGACGGGCCCTGTTAATCCCTCCCGCCTATAAATACAGCTAATTATGACACTCAAGAATTCTCAGAAAGAATTGAACTGTCTTAAAACCCGCAATGAATTAATCAGAAGTAAATTGGAACATATATGCCATTTTTAAATAGAGACACTTATAATCCCTATATGATGATATCTCCCATATTTACATTATCCCAAAAGTTGATCAAGGATTGTGTTACAAATGAAAGATAAAGGCCAATAAAACGCAAAAAGAAATAATTTAAAATAATATTATCTCATATAAAACTTGTAAAATGTCAATAAATTAACAAAAAGTAACTCAAAAACTGAAGTAGCTATTCATTTGTTTATATGCTCAGACTTTTTTCAAAAGAGCACATTTTAAGGTTGGGGCTGACAGTTGGCGGGACAGGACGCTGAGGCAAAGTCAGCGGTTGAAGGGTATAGGATGTACAAGCGCGTCTACACCAAAATTGTTGGCAATTTCAGTGTTTCCAACTGTTTGCAACACTTCAAAAAATCGTCAACTTTTGTTTCCATTGTGTCCATACCGAGTCGTTAACAATTTGAAAAACAATTGAACTAAGCGTCATTATAGAGCCAACAAATATTTGCAACAAGCGTATTCTTTTGACGCTTACCACCAAAAACGGAAACACTGTTCTCATAATTTGTTGACAATTTTTGTTGCCAACACAAGGAAATTACAGAAACTTTTGTCACCAACACGTGTTGACAACACAAAAATTGACAACTTTTGTTCGGTGGAGACCCGGCTTAAGACACGGCGGTGAATAACATCTTCGTCGTTATTTACCATTTACTTTAAGCATCGTCCTGTTTAATCAGGTTCTTAGAAGTTTCGTACAAAACCTTGCAACCTGATTGTCACATGCGGAGCTTGATCCATGCGTCAGATGTAGCTCACATGACGTCAATATCCCGTCCCGTCCGCTGTCTGCCCCAACTCAATTGTTAATAATGTAAAATATTTGCCTTTTTATCATTTAAATATAAATGTAATTAATATAACCTTTCTTCTTGCCGTATAAAATACATAACAATTTGTGTTAAGAATTACAATGTTCAGTGCGATATAAGAATAGAATTATAAATATATAGAAAAACTTGCCTAAAACGAACTCTCTACTACTAGAAACATCGCTCATTCTATTGTTTTGACTGTTGTACTATTTAAGAGAATTTTAAAGTCAATAGTTCATTTCGAATCAAATGGGATCGAGTTATACAAAAAACGAATATGTCGCTATTACGAGTTATGCAGAAAGCAGCAACAATAGCTAACCGACATGGCATAACTCTACGGAACTCGATCCAATTAGGAATACTAAACAGCACTTGAGTTGTTATTGTTCGTGATCGGCAGCTTACCATCGGTTTACCACCGTTGACTTGTTTTCCTCCCATATGATACAAAACAATTACCTAAATATATCCTAACAAAAAGTTTTTTTAAAATATAACGCCACCTTATCAAAATAAGTTGAACAAAATCGTGTAATATTTAGACCACGATCAATTGCATTCATAATTAATTACAGTGCTGACTCATACAATTTTGTACAATTTTTTAAAAATTCATTACTAATAAAATAAACGTCTCAAGAATGCAGCTAGCCTTTTAAAGTACAACAGTTAAAATAAATGTAAGTTAGAATTAAGTTGTTTTATATTTTCTACTTAAAAATATTTAGTATTAATGTACGGTGCTAAATGTCAAACTTCTTGTCGTTTAGACGCCGGAACAATTTCCACGAACTGTAAAACAGTATTATATACTCCTCTTACATATGGGAACAATAACATGGTAGAGACTCGTATAGTTTTTGTTCAATTTGACATACTTCACTTCCCCACTTGACAGATGAAAGAAATATTTATTTATTACTTGGCAACTTTATAAATAGTACTAAAAATTGGTGGGAAAATAATTTGTTCCGACGTCTGCAAAACGCATTTTAGAATTTCCCCAAGTCGTATTATATACTTACTGTACTGTGTAACTTATCGTATATTATATATAAGTAGGTACTCGTAAAAAACTTGTTCTTAATAAAAATGATACATCTATATTCATTTCTTTGTTTATTTAAATTCCATAAACATGAGAGAGTCGTATCACTGCCAACTGAAATAAAACGACTTGCAAAGCCGAGTTTTCTATGAAAAAAATTAGAATTTCATAGGAAAACAGTTTTATAAATTATTTCATCACTAATTTTCACGTTAAGTGCTCGGTGCAAATAAAAATTAACTAACGGAGATACAATGTTACCAGTGAAATTAAAATAGGGTAGTCATTATAAAAATTTGCAAGTATATTACAAGTCTACGAGTACTTACCCACTTTCAATACAATTCATATTTGTCTTGATGTAAGTATTTATTAGAAAAAAGTGTGTAAAATCCTATTTGAATGTCTTTATGTATTTTGTCTATGTATGTATACAAACGTGTGTTATAGACCTAAATATATTAATTCATTTTAATTGTTTTTAATTTTTAACTGCCCTAAAGATCATAGTGAAACCATAGGCGCTATCTTATAAGCGTCGTCTAGCTGAAAAAAGCTGAATTAAATATATTGATTGAACGGACGAGTGATCATTTATTTATCATACAAAATTTTAACAAAGAAACTGACTTCAAGAACTGGACCAAATTGAAATGGGACCAAAAGGTAAGCACCCGTCTTCAATTAAAAAAGAAATTGGTTGTCTTTAAAGTCGGTTTACGGATGATAGTTTAACGTGACAACGTCATAACAAAACATTGATAAAATGATGAAGGATAGATCTCTCATACGGGGCAACGAGTCATCCTTTTTCGTGCATGCAGCCGGCGTTCATCAATTTATTAGACGTTGTCACGTCAAAAAGAATCACCTAAATCGATTCACCCAGTCGAAAGTTCTGAGGTAACAAACATAAAAAGAAATACAGTCGAACTGAGAACCTCCTCCTTTTTTGAAGTCGGTAAAAAATGTGGAGGGCATAACATTTTGTAATGGACAGGTGTCTATATATTCTAAAAACTCTTCTAGCAACTTTTATATGTCACGCCAAGCGTGCGGCCACGGCGAGCCATGATTGCCTTGCCCGGCCGAAGACTGTCATTTATACGTCTCCTTTCCCCACAAGATGACATAGTCAAAGTTACAGTACTGTTTGTCAGCTGTGTAACTCTGATTTAATCTGACTGCACGGTTGGCCTAGTGGTTGCAGAGGTCGCCACGCCGCTTTCTTTGCGCCAAATGTCGTGGGTTCAAATCCCACATGGGACAACACTTTGTGTGATCCATTAATTGTTGTCCTGAGTCTGGGTGTTCTTTGTGTCCGTTACATGTATGTTTTGTAAAGTCCCCCGCGACGTAGGATGTATTATTCCTAATGCGGGAGTTAAAGAAAAAAAAGAGAAATAATCAAGTAAAGAAATGGCCAAAAAACTCTTAAAACATCTTTTTGTTGTAATAATGTTCTGAAAAGATCCGTTACGTTTAGTTGATGTCCCATGATTTTGATGATAATAAAACAGTTTTGACTGTATGGTACTTTATACCTTTCGTTGAAGGCTTCATACCAAAAATATAGAAGCCTCATGTCATAAATAAGTCATAAATTACTTCAGCAAGTGATTTGATCTTGTTTTATGGCAGAATCGGCCTTAGAATAGTTTAATTAATGAGCTTTAAATAGGCTAAAGTTTTCGCATCAATTACAATTTATCAGGTCTTGTGTGTTAGGTGTAATAATGATAACTCCTTTATAGAATCAATTAAAAATATATTTGACGGGTCTGATAGTCATGTGGTTAGCGATTTTGAACTTAGTTTTGAATGCTGATCCAGATTTAATGAGTTCAATTCCCACTTAGAATAAATATTATGTCGTGAGCATGACCATAACAATTTATTCTGTCTTGATGTGAGAAATGTATGTTTACTAAGTCCGGGTGAGTATACCCGCCTTCCACTTAAATGCTCACAAACCTTTCTATATTACAAATTGCTATTTTCTATAAATTGTATCTGAAGCTGCGTTATTTATCTATATTTTCTCAAAAGAAAGATTAATACATCATTAATAGTTAATGAGTAATTAACGATTTTTACCAAAGTGACATTTGGCTATCATCTCCCGCCTGGGTGGGAGACCTGACCCCCAAAGTAGGGAGCCTTTATCCGGGTTTAAAAATAGTTAAAATAATCATATAAATTGTAATTCTATAAAGAAATTTAATGATAAAATATAGCACATAGTATTACATACATACAGGACGCGGTTTTAAAGTGACGCGTTAGAATAATTCACAAAATGCTTCATGAATATCGCAAAATTCTTGGCTGTCATCCATCCACTTGGATTGGAGTCACCCTGTGAGCCTGGTGGTTCACCAGCGACAAAGGATTCGTTGTATTTAACCCTAAGGAAAATTAAAATGGTGGAATAACATTTCCCAAAGCGTTTACGGCGAAGCAAACGGTCACGAGACTGCCACGTTCAGCTGAAGTATGGTGCTTCAAGTAGGACACATGCTCATTCGCTACTACTTTGGGACACTCTTTTACAGTTGTACACACTGTTTCATCATAGTTATAAATGGTGTGAGCTTCAAATAGGTATTTTCTTAACTTCTTTGAGGTTTTTGAAGAAATCAGAAAGGTTTTTTTAAAGCTGGTTGCTCTGGATAAACTGGTTGCTTTTGGGGTTCCCAAAATTAGTTTAGGGCTTCTTGCCATAAAATACCTGACCCAATCTTTTTCTGCTTAGTTGTTGGAAGTCCAAGAATTTGGAACCTTTTTGGTATTCATTGTTGCCTATTCATATGCCAGCTTCATAGCAGTCTGTCTGGTTAAGCCATAATTCATTTTGCTGCAAGTTAGAAGATATTTAACAAGTGCATTTTCTTCCTCAATGTAAAATATTAGAGCTGTTTTAGACTGGCTTCCTTGTGCACTTATTTTAGTCAATTTCGACGTGTCTCAAATAATTTAGTAAAGTATTTCGATCCATTCCGTATTCCAAAGCAACACCTTTAATAGACTTGCCATTATCAATGTCACCTAAAGCATTTATTATTACTGTCAGATCTAAACTGCTTCTGTTTCTAGTTGTTTCTTTTTAATATATTTCAAGGGCATTTCGGATGATTATCTGGAAAAAAATAACAAATATGATTGAATAACACCCTGATTGCGGGAGAGATTACCCTGGGTAAAGTCTCCTCCTGACGACAGGGTAACGTCTCCCACCCCACGCCAAGCTGTACGTTATTCTTATTACATTTTTATAAAAAACAATGACACTTAAGTAAAAGCTGTCTGCCGTGAATGTTACTAGAATAATTACACCAAGGATGTATATAAATAACGTGCAGGAATCTTTTCACAGTAAAAAAAAAAGAAATTTCGAAAATTCAAAAAATTAACTTACCGGGCACGAAAACGCATTGACACTTCTCACTCCTAAACCAAACAGCCGATGCCGATTGCAATGGCGTCGCGTGAGCAGGGTGGGAAGTACCTACGGAGTCTATGAAGTGTGGCAACAATATGTAGTTCTACAACGTTTCTATGAGCAGTGGTTATTGACTCGCACCTGCTAAACTTTTCCGGATTCCCCCTGTAATATAATTCTTGTGTCACGTTGTTGCTCACACTGAACTTCGACTATCTAACCGATTTTCACCTTTTTTTAACCGACTTCCAAAAAGGAGGTTCTATGTTCCACTGT
The DNA here is from genome assembly GCA_949125395.1 of Diaphora mendica. NCBI lineage: Eukaryota > Metazoa > Arthropoda > Insecta > Lepidoptera > Erebidae > Diaphora > Diaphora mendica. The sequence continues at coordinate 2,527,455 of OX421331.1, read as the reverse complement.
ATGTATTTTTTCTTTTTATGTTTGTTCACCGATTACTCCGTCAATTGTGGACCGATTTTCAAAATTGTTTTTTAAACAAGAACTAGCTGAGCCCTCAATGGTAACCGCGTTTGCGGTACTTTCACAAGAAAAACGGCTGGTAACGCCGAAAAGTCAAGATAGCTAAAAAAAGCCTAAGTTACCTACTCCTTAGCCCATCAGCTGCCCAGCAGCAGTGGAAGTCGTGTCAAAATCGGTTCAGCCGTCCCACAGATTAGTCGGAACAAACAAAGATAGACAGACAAAATGTTAAAAAATGATTTTTTTGATGATAGTACAGTATACCACTTCCATATGCATTTAGTAGGTAAAAAGCTGTTCAATGAAATTCGAAATTACATTATTTCTTGGTATGGATTATAAGGAATTGGAATAAGGCTGTGATTCTTAGCCTAAGTATTGCATAAATGTTGTACAAGACTATTTTCTGCATGATGTTTTTTATTGGTAAGTTTTTTTTTTTTTTTATGGAATAGACCGGCAAACGAGCAGACGTATCGCCTGATGGTAAACGATTACCGCCGCCCATGGACACCCGCAACACCAGAGGCGTCACAAGTGCGTTACCGGCCTTTGGGGGATGGGGGGGGGGGGAGATAGGGGAATGTTGTTTTGTTAGGTTGGATGATCGGCTTTAGAAGCTGAATTAAGTTTCTTGTACAATTTCGGCCTAATTAGGTCTGTTTTACGAAAAAATCTTAACTTTTTGTTATGAATTTTCCTTATATTCATCATAATATTGCTTGTTTAACATGTTTCTGATAAAGGCGACCTTTGTACTTTCAACGTAAGTTATATTTTTAGATTCTTTTCTTCTAAATTTATTGTAAGGTATTTTGGGTAAATTGAATAATATAAAAAATGTACTACCATCTCCTTAATAGGGGACAAAATAATAAAATGAGTGTTTTGTTATTCTAATAATAAGATTTTCAAACCTATTAAAATTATGAAGATTTGTCGGAATTTGTCGAGAATTACCGACAACTGTATTTTTGATAGATAAATGTAGGTACTAACGCCTTCTGTCCTTCTGACAATGCGACGAATCAGATAATAGATTGAGAAGTTTAGGAGTAAAAAAGAAACAAACATTTTAGGTTATATTGTCAGATTGCAGACAGAGGACCCCGAACTTTTTGAATTATTGCTTGCTCTGCCTAATTCTTAAAGTTTCAAATTGACGGCAATAAACTTACTTCCTATCACGTAAGTTGTCCCGAAATTATAGTTTATTACATTTATTTATTTATTTATTAACTTTGTGCACATGAAGTACAAAGGCAGACTTAATGCCATTAGGCATTATCTAAAATAAGTAAAGCTATTGCATAGCATTTTTATCAACTTATTTTCTATCTACCTACCTCTTCAAAGATTAAGGTTTGAATGGTATGTATGGTACATTCAAACCTTAATCGTGGGAGAGCTACGCTTCGGCACGCATGGGCCGGCTTGACCGGAGTGATACTACGGCCTCACAGAAAACCGGTGTGAAATAGCGCTTGCGCTGTTTCACCGAGTGAGTGAAGATACCGGAGGTCCATACCCCAACCCCTTCCCCGTCCCCCTGCCATCCCTCCCCCCCCCCATCCCCAAATGCCGACAACGCACTTGTCACGCCTCTGGTGTGGCGACGGTAATCCATGGGCGACGGTAATCGCTTCCCATCAGGTAGGTAATACGTCTGCTCGTTTTCCCATCAATTGTTGATGGTACATTATGTGTCATTAGAAAGAACTACAGAGGTCCTTTATAATAAAAAAGAAAGAGGTCCTTTAAAAAGAACTACATAGGTTTTAGGTTACAAAAAAAATCAAAAGGCTCACATAAATACGTACTTTATTTATTTAAAACATCATAATAATTATTTAAATAGTCTTATACTTATTAAATGAAATGCCACAAAAATGTTGACAACAAGATCGTTTAATTACACCTTAAATACTATTAATACTTTTAGCAATAAGTACATTTCATTATAATAAGTCTAAAATCTAGTCTATTAAATTTGGAGAGAGAGGTTTAGACGTCCGATGTTGCCAACGTCTTATGATCGAATGACTTTTTTTTTTTATCGCAGTGTTCGGATACCTATCAATTGGAACTTACATTATAAAGGAACTTTTAAATATTTTGGACGAAATAACGTAAAAAACTAAACGTTATGTATTAGGTTAGTTAGCAAATAATCTAAGCCTGGTTCTTGCGAGTGGGTGTGGGGTTGGCGCCGACACCTCAGCGGCGGCGGCCGAACCGCAAGAACGAGTGCACCACATCTTGTCTCTTCATGCCAGTGTCGAGGAGCTGAGGGTAGTCGCGGACGAGAGCTGGGGATTGAAGATAATGTTATTATATTGAATTCTAGAGTAAAGTGAGTATCTCTTTAGTGCAAATGAATCAGTCTTTATTTTTGTTCGTTTTTGGTCAACTTGTCGGAGTTTTGTCTTTATAATTTATTGGTTTTACTAGTGGTTGCCCGCGGCTCCGCCCGCGTATTTGTCGGCTATCGCGGCAAATAGTAGCCTATGTGTTATTATGATGTATAAGCTATATTACTGTAAAGTTTTATCCAAATCCGTTCAGTAGTTTTTGCGTGTAAGGTAACAAACATCCATCCATACTTACAAACTTTCGCGTTTTATAATATTACTATAGATTCAGTTTCAATAAGGTAAATAAATTCCTTTGTCGTCATTTCCTCTCAGAGGGTGGTAGTTTCCTCATAAGTGTTATAAGTAACGATTCCAACCTCGTATAAATGCCTCATTTGTTTAAATCTTAATAATTACTAGGCATACAATAAAATATATTATAAACTTATAATTCAATTGGTGATTTTATAAACAAGTAAATAGTTGATTCATATTAATATCTTGGCGCCTTCCGCTTGTCAGCTTCCGGCGCGACTTATATTTCATATCAAATCTTTAATGTTACACAATCCTGTATTATCAAATAATAATTGTATGCTACTAATCATTAGAATATTTATGGTAAACAATATTTGATATTATCTACTAAATATGTGAATTTAGTATTGAATTGGGTCAAGTCTGTCGAATACTATAAAAATACCTTCGTTCGAGTAATTTCACGCATTCATATCCCGAACGTTCTACTTGGTGCTAATCGACCGTTACATAAGTTTTTACAAAAAATATTATTTCTATTTCTGTTAATAAAAACAATTCCTAGTACTCCTACACTATAAATAATTCACACGTCATAGAGAACTTTACAAACATTCATATCACAAGGAACATTCAGACTCATAGATATATTTGTGAATCACTCAAAGTATTGTGTCATGTCCGAATCGAACTCTCAATATTAAGCACAATAGGAAGACCGGTTAAACCACTGCGTCATCTTTGCAGTCAATCACTAGAATAAAGGGAAAATTGGAAACATCAAATAAATCGTAAGCTATAGAGGATATCTAACATCTGAGAATTGAATTATCAGATAGTAAGTTTTGAGGTTTGTGATTTTATACCTTGGTATTCAGGGACTTGTTCTCCACCAGCTTCTGCGTACAGTTCGAGGAAGGTGTTGAGGGCCTGGCAGAAGCGCGCGGCGCGAGGGTCGTCGTCTGCTGCTCCCGCACACAGCTGCGCCGGCGCGCTCAGCGCCACGCACGCGCACGCCGCCAGCACCGCGCACACTAGCGCCCCGCGGTAACCATCACCACTGCCGACAAACAAACATTACATTACACCACACATACAGTAAAACCTTGTGTAGACAACGGCATTTGATTCCTCTTTATATTGTCTCTTTCTCTACCTCTTCTATCTGTCAAAGTACCTCTACTCAGCCTGATGGAAAGCATGAGTGGAATCCAAGAGTAGTGGCCACCATACTCATTGCGAATGTAGACAATGCAGCATGGTGACCCACACTATGGCAGCCTAGTGAGATGTCCGCTAATCGCACTCACCAACGAAACACGACAGCACGAATGCTGTCATTTTAGGTTGGTGTTCTGTAAGAGCTGTTCAGCTGTCAGTTCTGATCGAGCCAGGCCGTTCGTGCTGATATCAGCGTGGCTCTACTGCCTTGAAAACCTCACAAGCTTTGGAAGAAGTTTGAGTGGAAGGTTTGTTAAACTTTTCATCTACTTTTATAATATTATTTTATTATATATATTATTATATACTATGAGGTATCGAGGCTATCACAAGACAAGCCGTACGTTGCTCTATCTATACGTTTTGTTCTCATATCTTATTAAATAAGATTTATTTTCATTTCGCAAGCGCAAAACAAACCCATATTAGCAAAATCTGTGGCAAAACCCAATTATAAATTATAGTACTGTATACTTAATGTCTATGTTTAACTATAAATCGATATTATTATCGAATACGATATTATCGACTCGAGAGGCTTGACTTAATTGACTAATTCATCAACGTACCTAGTACCCGTAAATTTGTAATTTTCAAAGCTGTAAACATGAAATCTATGCTCATAATAAAAATGTAACAGGTCCAATTCTGTACATTAAAGATATTTTGAATAACATTTATGGAGGGCTCTCTATAATCGATACTGAAGCCAAAACTGTAATTTATTTTCATTTTTGTCTGTCTGTCTGTCTGTATCTTGGCCGCGCATCACGCAGAAACTACTGAATGGATTCAAATGAAACTTGGCATGATTTGAGGTCATACTACGAGGTAGGACATACGATACTATTTATCGCGAAATTCAGCACGGTTTCCTGGAGAGAGGGGATGAAAGACAAAATATGTACTTATTTGTAATTCAATAACACATTCACACGATTTCATTCTTTTTTTGGTAGAAAGAAAAAAAAATAAAAGATAACGGAAAAAGTTTTTTTTGTCCGCGGCTGTACACTGCCTGTGGGAAGCTGAGACAGATATGTAAATATGGCGGTACGAAGTTCGCCGGTTCAGCTAGTAATAAATAATCACATGAGTGCAACCGCGGGTAATAGCTAGTGTTTAAACTAAAGCTAGTAGTCAATGAACCATAGACAACCCGCCAGACCTTTAGAAACCATGACGTAAGAAAGTAATATCGGCTGACAAGTCTTATCAAACATACTTATCTCAAGGAACATGTATTGTTACTTTTCTGTACATTGAAAACCTTATATATATTGTCTACACACAATAGTATTTTGTCGGGTTACTAAATACTCGAAAGTAAACTAAAGTATTTATGTCTGAAACCTAGTTATAAATATATTTTCATAACATACTAGTTGTTGCCCGCGGCTCCGCCCGCGTATATGTCGATTATCGCGGCAAATAGTAGCCTATGTGTTATTCTGATGTATAAGGTATATTACTGTAAAGTTTCATCCAAATCCGTTCAGTAGTTTTTGCGTGAAAGAGTAACAAACATCCATCCACCCATCCATATTTACAAACTTTTTCGTTCACAATATTAGTAGGACTAGTAGGATGTCTTCATTTTAAATTTAGTTTACAATAGTAAATACAAGTAACCAACTTTACTACTGAATTTAATTAAATGTTAAATTCTAGTTTCCTAACCATAACGCTATCCATCATTTAAATCCAATTCTGATTTATAAATTTTATACCACCAAATGTTTCTGTGAATCGCTAAAAATATAATAGAAAAAATTCTAGCGGCTATTTTTTCAATCAAAAAATATTCAAATAAAATATGACCTTTTTTGAATTGCTTTTTGAACGTTTATCCCGCGCCATGGCTGTAGCACGCATTTTATTTTAAAAAAAGAACGTTTGTTTCGATAAAACAAGTTATTTTTTTAAGTGTAAACTAATTCAGTGAATTAATGCTCAGAGCCGATTTATGTTAGTATTTTTAAATACAAATCTAAAATATGATAACGTAACAATATTAAGATGTTCTGAATATCATCCTGATGTCATCTGTTTGAAGTATGTAAGTAAAGACATCAGAAACGTTAATTGATTTTGCAACAAACATTCTTGCCCATAAAGACCGACTTGTACTCACATAATCACAAATTTTAACGAAAAAACGACTTCAATCTGGACCAAATTTAACCACTCGGGACCACTCGGGAATCACCAGCTTCCAAATAAAAAAGAATCATCAAAATCGGTTCACCCAGTCTAAAGTTATGAGGTAACAAACATAAAAAACAGTCGAATTGAGAACCTCCTCCTTTTTTTTGAGTCGGTTAAAAAGTACCATATTGTTATTATTTTCAAAAGCATGTATAGTCAACTAGTCCTTACCCGCAGTTTCTCCTTATTTATCTAACCAAGATAATCGTATTTCTTATTATTTTGAAAGTTACACCAGTTCCATGTAGAACTTGCTTCATGGAACTACTGGGCATAAATCTCCATTTCAATTATCTATTCCCGTTAGATCCATGTGTGAAACTAATGGGTTGCAAAAGTTCCTTAAGGAACTGGCTACATTATGAAATTTCTAATTTTACACATTAATTTTACAAATAACATTTTAAGTTATAAGTTTTCACTTCTATCGTCCTTATGAATGGCATTTTTTTTAAATCTTATTACAGTACTTATATGCGCTTTGAACTGTTTCGAAGATTGCAGTACAGTGTCCTGTTTCCCTACCTCATTGCTAGCATAACAATAAGCCAATGTTACCCGAACCCCGACAACTCTTAACTCGATTGTTCTACCAACAATATCGACTTAAAACTTTCGCTGAAATACAACTGTACCTTCTAAAATGTTATTTCCACACCTACGAACCAAATTCTAAACTAAATTAGGTGTCAACGTGTTCGGACTGTGTTTGGAATGAAGTTAGACCCTATCTGTAAAATATACATGATTGCCACTTTCGAATGTGTTGTATCACTTGTAACTAACTTCATTTAATTTAAAACTGACCGTTGGATAAAAACATTTGTTCTTTTTGGTGTAAATTAAGAAATAGTATCTGTGGTCGAATGCAGAAAAATGTTTCATTTTTGAAATTATTTTTTTCTCAGATCAGATATTATTTTGGAGAGCTTTTTTGTTTTTTCGAAAGACGGTCCCCATTTCATCTCATCCACATTTTTTATCACGATGAAGACTTGAAGACTCGAAGACTTAAGATTTGAAGACTTTACATAATTGATATTGGCAGAAATAGCTGATTAGGTGGTTGCCATTTCATCAATAGAAGAGATATTATTTTATATCAGATCTGCTGTTAGATTCAAAGGAGGTTGATTTTGCGTTTCTATAGTTGTTTTCATATATCATTATTTTTTTGTGATTTTGTTTTCGTTTCACGTTCGTAATTCTATGAAATTAAGACATTATAATTAGTACATACCTACCTACTTATAAAATTTGACAAACCCAATAGAATAGTTTATTGTTTCCTCTTAGCCATTTTTTGTATGGCCATTGTAAACTAATATGTCTCTAGTTCATCTTTAAGTTTAAAATTTGATGTAATTATTTAGAATACAGCGTACAGACGAGACGCACTGATACACTATCAACAACATAATGGATTGATTACTTAACCCGTCCTAATTATGTCAAAACTAGACGCCATTTAAATATCATATTCTAACTTGTATTGGCAAAGATATGTACTAAAAATAATCTGTGTAATACGTCAATTTCTTATCATACGTTGTTGTAACTGTATTTAGAGGAAACCGTTGAAACTGGAAGAGCCAGTCTTCGCCAGGAATGGGTCTCTCATTAAGTGAGTCCGTTACCTGTGTGTTACCGAAACTTGAACTCCTCCTATTTCGGAATTGTGACTTTTGAGTTACAGGTGAACGTAGACGGCGGTACTCACTTACCCGTTTGCTTGTTTGTCCTCTACATCAATAGCTTTTAACCGTCCACTGCTAGACACAAGTCCTTAATCTAAGGTAGCCTGGAAGAGATTGCTTTTGGCAATAAGGCCGCCCTTTGTATATTATATATTTGTTATTTTGTGATGTGATATACAAATAAATACAAATATTCTATCTAATAGTCTCTTTAAAAAAAGTGTGGAGTCGGAAGAAGAGAAACTTCGTAATGTGCAACAGTGCTTTTATATCCCCTCCATAGTAGCGTTAAACGTTTGAAAACTTCGTAATGTGCAACAGTACTTTCATACCCCCTCCATGTTAGCGTTAAACGTTTAACGCAACCTGGTTGCTTCCAACAAGTCGCATTAGAAGTTTTACTTCAATAAGGCCTATTATACCACGCTGGTCAGACGGGCTGATATAGGGTTTGTTTCAAGTTTTCCTTCTCTTTGCAGTGATGTGGTCCGGCGTAGTTTGTTTCCTTAGACGCATCTTACGACACCCATGGGATGTAACGGGGTGGTTAGACTTTATATTCTTAATCCGTCACCATAGGGTGCTGTCTGTTCCTTTTACCATAAAAAAAAAGAAAACCTGTTGTTTTTGCTCATAGTTGTGAATTTAAATCGCTCCATCGAGTATGCACAACCATTTTACCGCAGTTGTAATATCAGACACTCTATAAAATGCATATATAAAGCCTCCATATGCATTTTATAGGGTAAGACATTATTTATTTAAAAAAATTATGCACTAGATTATGGTAACGTCTGGGTGGTACCAATTTGTAAATAAATCTATCACTAGGCGTCTAACATGTAGTGCCTATTAACTGACATACTTGAAGAATGGTAATATTAAGACTAACGTGTGAATGAATAACTGAAATCTGGAAAGGGGTAAGTTTCGAAAGGAAGGAAACGAATAAAACACGAAGTCGAATTCTAGTCCTACTAGTTTTAATCTATATTTAAAAAATAACGGTCAAGATTTTTACGATCAGTTAGGCTTGGCTTGATAGTAGTATTGTCGATGCCATAACTTTTTAAACAAAAATCTGTCAAAGATAATTGAAAAAACGCTTCTGTTTCATACCTTTCAGATTTGACTAGGTATATTTTGGGATACTCCCATTACATAGTTACGGAATGTCCTTTTAAGAAGTATTTCGTTTCAAAAACATCTAATATATACTCGAAGTAGTTCCTTTGTATAGGGACTTTAAGTAATAATCCTTTATTGGCTTTGTCTGTAATAGCGCGTTGTTATGTCATTATGTCTGTTTTATGAAATGTGACTATGAAAAGAAATTGGATTTGTCTTTGGTCGAAACTAGTTTTTTGGAAGTTTATTGTTACAAGTAGATGTCAAAAGGTCGAAAGTTGACCTTAATAAGTCACAATTGAATTTCGAACTGTTGGCATTGTTTTTTTTTACGTTTTCATTCTCAAAGGGGTAAAGCGTCTCAAGCGCCCACATTTTGTCGAGTATAATTTTTAGCCCCACGTATGTGAGAAAAGGCAAGCCTATTGCCGACAAATTGGAATAAAATATATTTATTATGAACACACTTATATATGTTTTAATTAATCTTAATACATTTGATTTGTATGTACTATGATCCCAGGTTCTTAAAGCGGGGTATGAAAAACGAGGCCGCCATAGTGTGGGTCACCATGCTGCATTGTCTGCATTCGCAATGAGTATGGTTGCCCCCACTCTTTGATTTTAGTTATACTTTCCGTCAGACAGATAAGAGTCAGGTCAATTAGTATTTTAAAATAAATAATAATAATAAAAAGACATGTAGTTATTTAATTTATAATATTTACAGAGTATTAAATGAAATGGCTTCACGTTCTTGTACGCTTAAGGGGCTGAAAACCAAAATAGAGCTAAATAAAGATCGCTTTGTATAAAACCTATCGCTCATATCATTACCAAAATCAATGTGTTTATAATTGAACATGTTCCTGACATAGTGGTTATTTCCAAAACACGATTTGAAAAACTTCACTCGATAGAAAAAAAAATCAAAGTAGCCACCGAAAATACTTGAATTCTGACTTTACACAGTTGTGCTTTAAGTAATGTAAATGAAATTAAGTAAAATTGTCTATCATATGTAACTAAAGAAAATGGTTGAGTTAGATTTTTAATAAAATTGCAACTTTTACCATAATAACGAATTTTGTGGTTTAGCACTTACGCCCTTCTATTCCAAGCGCTCTTTCTCTGTCATTCCTATGGACATCGGCAGTGAGTGTTGAGGCGCGCTGCTAGACGGACCTATGTCGCTCGATTCGCGCGCTGGCCCGATATATTAGTCGTCTATTTAGTGTATAATTTGGTATAAGTGAATCATTTTCTACAGACGAATAGTGTAAATAGATAGTTCCTAATTAATTAACCGACTTCCAAAAAGGAGGAGGTTCTATGTTCCACTGTATATTTTTTTTTTTTTATGTATGTTACCCGATTACTCCGTCAGTTGTAGATCGATTTAAAAAAATTTTTTTCTATTCGAAAGGGTATGCTTCCGAGGTGGTCCCATTGCCAGCATATCAGGATCTGATGATGGGGTCCCAGGGAAATCGAGGGAAACTCTCATTTTTTATAGGCACATACTATGTTTTTCGTATATTTTCTGAAGTTACACCCGTATTTGCGTCTGGTAGTCATCATTTTATGATGATGAGCTGATGATGTAAGGTACAACTCCTTAACGGTTAGGAGTTGGAGGATAAATCTTTAAATATCAGATGTATATATGTTACCTTTAGTCGTATTCTTTCAAATTATTTAGGTAAGCTGATGATGGAAGGTGGAAGGTACAACTCCTCAACGGTTAGGAGTTGGAGGATAATTCTTTCAATTTCATACGTATCTAAAGACCGTCAGTCGTATACTTTCAAGTTATTTAGGTGAACTGATGATAGAAGGTTAAACTCTTCAACAGTTAGGAATTAGAGGATGATTTCAATATTACACGTACGTTTAGACCTTCATTTGTATTCTTGATGATGAAATTTGATGAAATAGTTCAACTTACTACTTACCTACGATTGTTTGCACTAAAAACTGAAAAATAAAAACTTTTTATAAAAAAAACCGACTTCCAAAAAACATCCAACGAAAACTCTCTGCCCAAAAAACACTTAAAAGCGTAAAATGAACTGGTTCTTCATAAATTGCCTATACCTAATTCTTTATTCATTTTAAATAGTAGTATTATAATGTGTGCTAGGTACCTAAAATCTGTTTGAAGTCGGTGCTAAGCCAAAAAGAATACAAACGAACAATTACAAAAGTCTAAGCGATAGTCACTTGGCACCGACTTCAAACAGATTCTAGGTACCTAGCACACATTATAATACTACTATTTAAATGAATAAAGAATTAGGTATAGGCAATTTATGAAGAACCAGTTTATTTTACGCTTTTAAGTGTTTTTTTGGCAGAGAGTTTTCGTTGGATGTTTTTATGTATGTATGTATGTGTATCTATGTACCTAATTGTCTCGCTTTTTGATTTCGATCTCGTGATAATCGTGATCTCGTTAATCACAATAAAATAATGTAATTATAATACATAATGTGTTTTTTTTGTTTTTTGTTTTAGGTACTTACTTGCTTACCTAATTGTATTTTTTATCTATAACAATACAAAATAAATAAATATTATATCACATATTTTCTATTATTTCATAGATAGAAAGTAAACACATTAATAATCCTCATTATAATATTTTTGTAAGGAATGCGCCCATTTTGCGCATGACATTTTTGCTATTTTTATACGCTGCACAAAATTTGATTAGTTGAACCATTATTTACTTATTTAAAATTATGTTTTTTTTATCATACCATTACGATAGCATTTTTATTTTGACCTATCTGAAATATTCTAAAGCCCTGTGTAAAGTGTGGTGAAACTACAAAGCGCCATTATGTTGGTTTTAGCAGAGTGCAAACTCAAAGTGGATTAGTGGTTCTCGGACTCTGTAGTAGTACCAATAACGAACCGCATCGCAACCGCGGCGCTGCTTTATCGAACATTGTGAGGGGCGTGTCCATTGCTCAAGGTCGTTGGCTGCAGTCAGCGTCATAATCTTATAAACTACGCAACGGACTCAATGCGGTGTTCAACAATAGAGAGAGTGATTTACGAGGAAGATTTATGTATAATACTCGAATAATACATTCACACCAAAATACAACGCAGTGCAAAAATGTCACACATGCAATTATTATTATTATTATTTTTTTTTTTTATGTATGGCCCGCCAAAATGACTCTACTCTGCCTGATGGAAAGCATAAGCAGAATAAGAATAAGAATTTTACAAATCGGTTCATACAGTAGATTTGTTTCTAGTCATTGTGTCATGTCTAGGCAGTGCCTCAGCAGGAGATCCCTAATCCTTCGCCATTTGTCACCAAGGTTTTAAATATCATGGCGTTTCAGTCATTTGGTGTAGCCGATAGTTGCCAACACGGTAGCCAGATCATTTGGGGGATTTTCCAGCCGCATTTTATATTTTTTTCCCGTTTTAATTTTTTATTCACAGTACTTATGCTCAGAGCTTCATGGATTTCTGTTTGTGATGAACCATGGTGCATTTATCCTTTTCATTATTTGTAAATTGGAATAGCGGTCACTTACACAGCTGTGCGCCATATTGGCTTTAGGATCATTTTGTATATCACAAGTTTGTTGTCTATTGAAAGTTTGGAGTTTCGTGTAATCAACCAGTAAATGTTTCTGAATCGATTGTTGAGCTCGTCTCGCTTTGATTTCATGTGCTTTTTCCAGGTCGGCCTTTTGTCCAAGTGCATACCGAGGTAACGGACAGAGTCACACTGTGGCAAAAATTGTCGCCCATTTTTACCGGAGCACAGTTTCCCCTCCTCTCCATAAATGTGATATGTGCAGATTTAATAGTGTAGTAGATCTTATATATATGAATCTTTTTTTGTTATATGAGTCTTTTTTTATTTTATGTATTATGGACTGAGACAGAATATCAGCGGTTAACTCCCCCAGCGGTACCAATCATCGTACTGGTCCTCTTTCTAATGTGTATTTTTCATTCCATGCATCTCTATCATAAATTATAAAATGACAAATATAATTCCCATTCATTCATTCATCTCTAATGCATGTATAAATACCTAAGTAGCATCTATACCTGTAGCATTTCTTCGCCAAATACGCTTCCCACTGACATCGGTCTAAAGAGGATATTATGAAAAAACAGTTTGAAACAGGCTTTATCTGCTTAAGACTTTTATAATGTTCATAATACGATAAAAATAGGCTTTTGGTAAATATGAGTTTGTACTTAGTCGAGTGGGCTTATGGTTGGATTTGCTTTTTGTTTGTCAACGGCTTAGCGAGCGGAGCTTTGTTATCCAATAACGGCCCTAAACGGCTTGCGAGAAGTTTCGCGGCCAATTTATTCGTGGTCACATTATTTCTGCTTACTTACTGAACTAATAAAAGTTACATTTAATTAGGTTAAAACAATATTTGTTATAATTTATATTCATTGTTAATTATAGCTTTCAAAATTAAAACACATCTTCCAATTAATTGGAACCATTTTGATCTATTGATGGTTGTCAGGGTTTTATCAATTTTTTTTGTAAGTTAATCAATATCAACAATTGACGAGTAATCGGTGATCAAACATAAAAAAAATACATACAGTGGAACATAGAACTTCCTCCTTTTTTGAAGTTGGTTAAAAACAAAAAGAGTTGAATCGTTAATAATGGTGCTTAGGCGAATTATATGAGAAGTGCGGAAAATAATAATGATGGCATGTAACTTTTGGTAAATATAAAGATTTTGAGTAATGATACAAAAATGGCTAATATCGGTGTTCAAATTTCATGCGAAAGCTTTTATTAATAAAAGTGATCCAGCACATTGTTCCCTATTGAGATGGCCGATACAGATATATCCGTAAACCAAGATCATTTTTGAATCTTTAAAAAATAAGTCTAAAGTTATGACAAAAACGACGCTTTAAGTAAAATTACCTTAAATATTTCACCGATATTTTCGACCACGAAACTCAATTTATCAACTCAACTATATTTAAAAGCAAAATATCTTACTTAAGTCAAGGGCGATTAAAAACCATCCAAACTTACTAATATTATAAATTCGAAAGTAACTATCTCTGTCTGACCAACAATAATCTCTTAGATTTACTTTCACATCATGTCAGTTAAGTCTCAAATTGTAATAAATTTGCGCGAACCGCCAAAACAAGTCGAAGCAGTTTTTTTTTAAACAACCTGTTGCTCATGTTATGCTCACCGTAATTCGACCTCTAATTTGGAACATTATTTTTGCTCCAGTTATGGGAACTCTTTGTGATTTCGGATTTTCCGTATTATATTTTTTGCTGGAATTTTAATGACCTTTTTTGTAAGAATGCAATTTCAACATGCGCGCCGTTTTAATATAATATATTTTTAATTGCAAATCTGGCTAAGAATTTACTTCAAAAGTTCAAATACCTTTTTTTTTAATACAAAAGGATATGGAATATAATTTTACCGCAATTCAGAGAAAACTTTTACATTTATTTTCAGGTATATTTCTAATAAATATTTTTTCGGTATTTTTATATGTTTGTAGATAAAAATGAAATATCCTTGTTCGAATTATCCAGAAGTAGTATAGGCTTATTTTTATTCTGAAATCGAAATTAAGGAGTAACTAAGACTACTTTCTTTAGACTAGCTTCGCCCCGCAGCGTGATGTCGTACCGCGGGTAACACCGCGAGGATCAGCTAGTTGAGAATAAGAATCTTTAGTAAGACATGCTTTTAATAGGGTGGTAAAAAATACAAACTTTAGTACAGACCGATATTTGTGGAGGTAGAATAGGACTCTGTTTTTAACACGACTAAAGCGAAACCAAAAAGAAGGGTATTAGTTTTGGTAGTCTACGTATGTTTTTCTAATCCATCATAACGGCTAAACAGCTGAACCGATTTTAATGAATGAGGTGGTAATAGATGCGTAATAATGGCCCAGGGGACATAGGCTTCGGGGTTCCAGGGAGTTCCTTCCGAGGGTGCACCTGGTTCCCCGGCTTCTAGTATCCGAGACGGTGTGCGGTTTTTAGTCGGTTCGAGTCCGACATAGCCACCAGTCGGTGGTATCCGAGGGGATTTCCGCACAAAAAAGTGGACATAGACTAAATTAATTTTATCAAAAGTTTTTACGTAGTCAGGTTATAGATTTTTAAACTTTTTCTTTTTTGTTCATAAATCTGAAACTGAGTCCGTTAAACCATAGACATTGTACATGATTATATTGTCTTTGGCTATGTGCCAAACTATTGCATCTTTGCTAGTGATTGTAACTGGAACTGTTTATTATTTATGGTCCCGTTCTTAATATAAGACTAGATACTTTTATGGAGCTTTCATTATAGCTTACTTAAAATATTTTACAAAGGTTTTTTAGCTTCGATACCACTTTACTATTGGAAATGTTTCAAATATTGACGACTTCTCTCTTGACAGACCTATTTAACGACACTAAATATTATGTACTTTTTGGAGATGAATATAGTGTAGGTATATTATGACGAAATACGGGTTTTCAATTATATTCGATAATAATTCTACTTCGAGTGTGAAGAAGAGTCAATATTTAATTAGGTGTTAGTCTCACTTGTGTGACGCACCGGAATACCCCTGATGCATCATGCGAGGAGGTATACCGAGAAGTAGTTGACCTCTATTAATAGGCTATTTGACAATATTGAAAATAAACTATGGATTGTGGTCATCCTATCAGATAATAGCCTAAAAAGACATATTTCACTATGAATTAAACAATGTGATTTTTTCGCAGATTGCACGAAATAAATTGTAACAATTTTTTGAATTATTTTCTGCGACATGAACGCCTTGTGATTTGTTGCAACTCTGGTGACGTCACACGCTAGTAAACGAAAGATTCCTCGACTGAGTATTGTTCGCGTTTTGTGAATTTGTTTACTAGCGTGTGACGTCACACGTATCATGTGACCAGCCAAGAAATGTCGTTTTTTGACGCGGTTGTCAAACTTGAACGTTATCTTAAATTTTAATTCATAATACAGTAGAAATTCCGCAAAATATTAACGCAGTGTGCTTATTACGTAATAAAGAATAATTTAAAACGATTTCCAAAAATCAGTCAAATAGCCTATTAAACCTACAGTTTGGCAACCAGTTTAAATTTAACCACAAATTTATATAAATACTACATTTTAGAATTAAGTATCTAGTCATTGAAATAAAAGCTATTTGATTTTGATTTTAGGCTCTAGACTCATTTGCCATTGCCTGTGTAAGAAAAAAGTAAACAGTTTTTTTTACTAGTAAGTTTGAATTTTGTTTATTTTTTACAGAGGAAAATAAATCACTGATTGGTTTATCTTTGCGTCTATACATGAATAATCTATAATTATATGACATTGCTAAATATAGTATGTGGCTATAAATTCAACAAATCAGTATATTACGAGTAACATCGTATATTACAAAATTATCATAATAATTTAATGTCAGTCATAATAGTCCATTGTTTTGCTCACAATTATGTGCATGAACATTTAAGATTTCATTATTACATGTATTGAATACCGATTAAAGGTTAATTTATAGATATATGCGTATTTATTAGTTAATGTTAGAGAGTACAGACCTATGAGTATAACCTATGACATTTGGGCCATTATTACGAATTGATTGACACTTTTTATAATTCTTTTTATAATTCATTAAAATCAGTTTAGTTATTTAAGCGCTACGAATCATTTCTTCTCTTTAACTTACCTTTTGTCTTCCGATTGACAGTCATAGATGACTTCGCTCTATCCGTAGGTATGTGTGTATTTACAAATTAAGAACACAAAAACGCTAAATTGGTAGGTTAGTGTTTTTTTAATCACTATCTTGAATATAACTCATTCTTTTTGTTAGTAGACGCAATTATAAAGTTTGTTTCCATTAGAATTATAATAATAATCTTAAAAGTTCTGAAAAATCTCTTCGAGTTCTGACGAAAAATATTTTTTTTTACACAAATGGGGTTATAATCTTAATTAAAAAAACATATATTTTGTTGAATGTGTAATTTATCTAACGAAGCATGGTAACATTATTTTCTTTCCAAACTATCAGGATTACCACAGATTGTATACAGATTAATAAATAAATATAGCAAACATAATCACACCCACAAGAATAAGAATTCATAAACGTTTTGCAATTTCAAATATCGTGAGGGCAAAACCAATGAAATTATTCAAATTATTTGCTAAATCGGGTAACAACAAAACGTAGAGAAAGATTTCTTTGGATGAAAAGGGCGCGAATATATTACATTTTTGTGTCTTTTTACTTAAAGGCGGAATATTTTCTGATAGAAATGGCGCGGAAACCTATTTTGTTGTTAGAATGTGGTCACAGAAAATGTTTCTATGAAACTCAATACGCTATACATAGCCTTTTTTTTGATAGATTAAGGTTTTAATATAATGCTTTATTCTGTTAATACCAAAGAGTATATAAATCACTACGTTACAGTTAATACCTACTGTAATTTTTTTATGTTTAACTCTTATTATGGGTTCTGTTTAGTTTAAGTAACTCTTTCAGTAATCCAAAATATTAAGATAAAGTGTTTGATTTTGTTTTTAATAAATTATCACAAACATTTAAAATTGTAAAAAAAAATCATGGGTTTTGGAATTCTCTTTAATATTATATTTCGCCCGACTATCACTACTAAATTTCTTTATAATTGCGTATAGGAATAATCATTCTATTTTTTTTTTAAATTGTGATATTAGCGTGCTCTAAAAATTACTTTTTTTAATTGAAAGATATTTTTAAAATAAATATTTAGTTTACTGTATTACATCATACGTATTACATACTTTACAGGTGGTAGGTACTTCGTGTCTCGGGGATTTCTGGTAATAAAGTGAAAAGATGATATTCTTTGAGTTTATGGAAAAACCAAACCAATTCCAACTGACTTTCCTGCTTTCTCCAACCAAATGTATCGATTTCTCTTCTTATCTTTGTATTGTAACATAACTTCCTCTTCATATTATGTAAATTGTATGTTTTCATTTTAAAATAAATTAAGAAATACTTACAAAATATTCGTCATTAATCCTTTTAATTGCCAATTCGTCCAAAAATAAATCACATTTTCCACCAAATTTAAATTAAGAACACTCACTTTTTAATTAAAACTTTTGCACGATTAAAAAAGTCTATACTACATTTAAAAATAGTGATGGATCTTCTATATTTATAATTAAACTTATCGATTTGAATGACGTTGTTATTAGAAGAAGATAGGGACGCGACGCGTGCGCATGACCATCGTCCACTGGAGGCTGCGGTGGGATACGCATTATTTTATCTTGACTGTTTACGCATCGCTTTAGGGATTCACCTTGCGGTCGATAGACAATTCGTGGGTTTTTTTTAAATGCATTCCGTAGTGGTATGTGTCATTCATATCCTGTCTAAAGATAAATTTGAATATAAGAATTGACAACTTTGATAAATTTAGTCCTTGTACATAAATTTTCGGTCGCGTCTAAATATAAACGTGTGCATTTAATATCAAGTGCTTATTTCTAGGGAACAACGTCAAGTATATTATGATAGCGGGGGTTCTGACACTTTTCTATAGCAAAGTTTCAAACGAAACATGCATGAAACTTTAACGTAACAAAGCTTTGAGTCGTATGCAAATAAATTTAAAACAAAAGATTTGTATAACACTGCTCTAACACCTTCTAAATTAATGTTGTATACCACTTTAAATCTCTAACCTTACAATAATAATGCTTTATATCGTCATAAATACAAATCTAAATTTAAATTATAACCTTCTTTTAGTAGAGTAGTTTATATCATTCCTTAAAGATAAAAGTATCTGCATACAAAATTTCTTTGAAATCGGTGCAGCGGTTTAGCCGTGAAAATGTAACAGAGAGACAGAGTAACTTTCGAATTTATAATGTTATTGTATGGATAAAGTTATCAATATTTATACGATTTCATACACTTTAAATAATAATACCTTTCCTTGTAATAAAATTGATCTAAAAGCAGTACAAGTTCTTCTACTAAGTGTAGAAATTTTCTGCCTCTGTCTAAACTCCATAAATTGGTTACGCAAACAATTTTTATTAAATTAACATTTGAAATAAAATTTCTCTACCTTACTTAGGGCAATAAAAACAAAGTTGAATTCCAGAGGGCTAACTGAGTGACTAAATGTACTTTACCATGAGTGAAATTGCGGTTATGCAGTAAATATATGCTAAGAGAAGTCAATAGTGACGTCAAGATCATTATCACAGCCTTGATCAGCGGACGTAACTGTATTTTGATTGCATAATATGTGGTATTATGACTTCTCGCCTTGAACTGTATGCATTTTTTTTTTCTCCGTGCGGAAATCCCCTCGGATACCACCTCCTGGTGGTATGTCGGACTCGAACCGACTAAAACCGCACACCGTCTCGGGTACTAGATGCCGGGGAACCAGGTGCGCCCTAGAAAGGAAAACCCTGGAACCCCGACGTACCTCGGGCCACCTATGGTTTATAGATGGCCCCCTCCTGTGTGGGAATCCCAATGTTCCCGTTACTGTCCCCAAGGGCGCGCACGCTCCGCAGCGTCCGCGCCGCCACCCGAGCCTGCTTCTGCTAGAGTGACAGATGGCCTCATCTGTCACCCTCAGGCTTGCGCTTATGGAGGACGGAGATCGTTCTCTGATCTCCGGCGCCTGAGTCGCCTGCGGTACCTGGCCCGTTCCCGGGCCTGGCAGGCCGGGAGAGTTCTAAACCTCTCCCGGTCCCGCTCCGCCGTCTCTTTGGCAAGCATTACTTGCTCGCAGAAAGAGACGGCGGAGTTCCACGCGCTCTCACTCCGCAACATGGCCGCAATCATGTTACCGAGCGAGAGAACCACCACCCCGATGGCCGCCACGAGATCACGCCTCGGCTCCCTCCACGCCGGACATTCTGCCAGCGTGTGGAGTGCCGTGTCCACGGTCTGGCCATTGCAGTGGTGGCACTCAGGCGTTGGCTCCTTGCGGATTAGACACAGGTGATCTCCGAAACATCCCTTTCCAGTGATCACCTGCGTCAGCCGGTATGAGAGGGTCCCATGACGCCTCTCGAGCCAATCCTCCATAACAGGTCTTACCGCCGTAATAACGGCGTGCCCAGCGCTCGGTTGCCCAAGTCGTTCCCTCCATTCCTCCACGAGGACCTGGCGGAGTTGGGATTTCTGATCGTCGATTTCTCGAGTCTCAGGACTTCTACCCAACTCCCGCGCCTCCTTGCGCCACTGGTAAAGAGCCGCAAGGGCTCTCGCCTCCAGGTCTCATGGTGGAGTTCCGGCTAGGAGACTCGCCGCCTCAAAGGAGATTGTGCGGTACTCCCTTATGATCCTGATGGCCAGCACTCGTTGCGGCCGTCGCAATAGCGCGATATTGCTGGCCTTCAGGATCTCTGCCCATACTGGGGCCCCATAAAGGGCCATGGACCGCACAACCTCCGCGTAGAGTCTCCTGCAGGAGTCATCGGGCCCCCTCATGTTTGGCAGCAACCGTGCCAATGCACGCGCTGCGCCAACCAGCTTGGGGGCCAGACTTCGGAAGTGGTGTCCGAAGTCCCATCGGGTCCGAAGTCCCATCGGGTCCGAAGTCCCATCGGGTCCGAAGTCCCATCGGTGAACTGTATGCCTGACTCAGCGTTGAGACTTGCTCCCCGTGTGATCAATGACGGCTTGAGAACTTGTCATACTAAGCATTTTTTTAGTTTTGAAATATATTTACATCCGGTGACTATCTGGTGTGATAAAATTTAAAATCAACTTGAGAAGGTGTATGTTGCGTTTTAAGAAATATTTAAATTAATATTACTATTTCACGAGAGCGTAGAGGAAACAATAACTGAAGAAAAGTGTTTGAGAATATTTGAGATTTAATCGCTATGTAAATTCAAAGGAAATACCGTTTGGATTCTGCTTTACATTCACTTTTACAATCCAACTATAGAATGACTATCAACAACTTAATGACCACTAGTGTACTAAGATTCCCTACATAAGTATATAATAATATGTAGTTGATTCTTAAATGAAGTAGTATATTTTAGAAAATCAAAATGTAGAGTTTTATTAAATGTTTGTGTTTCGTTTTTTTTTCAGGATTATGGATATCCTAAATCAGTTATTATATATCAGTTTGTTTTTAGTTGAGAATATCACAGCTAAGAATATGAAATTCAAACGAACAAATGATTTTTATACATACTTAGTCTTCATAATTTAATAAAAAGAAACAAAAGTAATCCAAATAATATAAACGGACGCATTAAAAATAAGGCATATATTTCATTATCTCATTATTATCGATAACGTATAAGTATTTCATATTCCGTAAGAAGTCGATATCAATTATAATATTATCGGTAATAAACACCTCCTTATAAGAAACTCATTTCTATAATTAACTCTATAATTACAAAGAGATAAAGCAGTAAAGAGTTTTGTTGACTTTCTAAAGAAGCAATTATGTTTAATAATATTTGTAATGTCTCGACACGATACGTTTCGCACGACGATGTGTGTGAGGACATATATAATAAGAGTTCCTTATTTACACAAGGTAATCATTTACAGAAATATATGTAGGTTGTTATGTAAATAAATGGAACAATTATATTTATTTTTAACTGAACTCAATGGTATGAAGAACTTATTGTAAAATAAAAGAGACTTTTGGCATATAATCAACGGTGTTAGTGCCTATAATTGCATGCTGATGCATTTGAGGGGAACGAATAATGTGGGATTGATTGACAAAAACTATTTTCAAGAGATAAACACGAATAGCATTGGGTTAGTCGACGTTTAGACCGCACTTTGCGAACTTTATCGTGGTTTGTTATTTGACAACTGTACATAATAGTATATGAGTTTCTATTTACACTGTTGTACCAATAATTTCTACAGTTTTACTTTTACTTGACTTCGGTGTAAATGTTATAACTGCTGGCTGTTATGTTTAGTGGTGCATCTGTGCATACTGCTTATAAGGGATAATAAATTTAAAGAGACACTAAATGGTTTCCGTTGAAATTATTTTATTCATCGAAACTAAGTTGAAACAATATGTATCTATTACTATTTACTTTTGTACCCATATTTCACATCTATAGTGATCTATAAAATAGTTAATTACTTACTTATTAAACAAGTACAAGCGAGAAGCGATTACGTAAAAAATATTTGTCTATTTTAAGAAAACTGTGACAAGAAATATCGATAAAAGCTAAAAGGTGTTTTATTTCATGCACCACTTTTATATATTAACTATCTTCAATTCGTAATTCCCATAAACAACAGAAAAGGGTTTATTTTTATAAAGAGACAATGCCTACATACTTTATCGCAGTAAAAAATTATCGATATTCAAAAACTCTACGCGCATCCCTATTTCAAGTCGTACGTGCTAAATTGCACGCAAAATGTCCTTTAACAATCTATTATCTGTATTCGGGTAAAATTATAAAGGTCCTGATTGATTCAAACAGTGAGATCTTCAATCAAATAAGAACTTTACTCGTACGGCTTTAAGGTATCTAATGTATTTAATTGGTAATATTACCTAATCAAAACAGAAAATACTTGCAATAACATATATCTATTTTATTAACTGTTATTGGATTTTCGACTTTATTCCTTTTCTATAATAAATAGATATTTAAAATAAAATGTGCAAGGATTGAGGCTATTTTATTAACCGACTTCAAAAAGAAGGAGGTTCTCAATTCGACCGTATTATAATTATGTTTTTTTATGTGTGTTCGCGGATAACTTCGACGTTTATGAACCGATTTTAATGATTCTTTTTTTAATGGAAAGCAGATATCCCAATGGTGGTACCATGATAAGGACACTAAGATCTGAAAATGGCATCCAAGAGAAATCGAGTAGAACGATGAAGTTGGTTTTTATTTTGTTAAAATTTTACTTGTAGCTGAAGATATTATTTTGATTGTAAATTAGGCATTCGAAATTTAAACTTTGGTCTAGACTATGATGAAAGTGTTATTGTTATTTGGTTTTTGAATTTAAACTCTAATCCTGTTCGCAAAAGGCATAAATTAAATTGATTGTAACATTTCTCTAAGGTAATTTTCTCTGAATCATTAATAGTGTTTACAATATTTGATCATTGATGCACGTGTGGATTATTAATGAAAATATTTTGATTTACGTCCGTGTATTAAACGTTTTCTTGGAAAACATTGACTTCAAACGTCTTAATAGCCTATAAGATTAACTAAACATAAAGTACATTCATCTACCATATCACATGAACATCGTACCTAGATGTTACATTTTTTTTTTTTCAGAAATAATATTTCCCTCTTTCCACTAATTTTTTACTGGGCATTTTAGCTACAGGCTACATCTCAGAAATAAAAAAAAAAACAATAAATTATTAAAATGTTTTTCGGTGCAAATACAACCTCAACTAAAGCCTAACAAGTAAAAACCTTATTAAATTACAGGTAGCATCAAAAAGGCAGTAAAAAAAGATGGCGGGTTCATTAACTCCGCAACCTAACCCTTTAACGCGAATAACGCGATGTCTCAGATCTAAAAGACCGGTCTCTCTAATTGATAAACGATACTATTACTTCGTCCAAGGACAGTTATTATGTTATATCCCGTTAGGTTCTATCACTTTGCGCATTATTATAGCTACTAAGAGACTCGGGACGGGAGTCTAATCTAGTACGTACTTGTATTACAACCACGGTATTCTCATTTATTTCGTTTAGTCGATTGTAAAAATCGATTAAAATAAACTCGATAACATTTAAGAGGAAGTTGTAATCGATTTATAAATTTAAAAAATGTGAGAATTTGGGCTAAATATTTCGAAGTTTTTCAAAAGGAAGTTGTGTTAGTTCAAAAGATAATTTATATTATCTTTCTTTTGTGGGTTTAATATATTATTGCGCATAATAAAGAAATTCTTCATTTGAAAATTTATTGATCATTTACATGGAACAACATTGACATAGGTATAAACATTTACATGAAAAAGTGTTCTTTACCCTTGTGGAAGGTGCGAAATAATGTAAATTCCTGCAATTATAAAACAAATTTTGTTACCCACTTGAGCTTAGGAAGAATTTCCAAGAAAACGTCTACAATGTACCTAAAACTAGAGACAAAAAGAGCATGGCCGCCTATAGATTTCGAATAAAGTCCATAACATAGTTATGCACTACCTACCAAATATTGTTGTTTATATTCTGTTAAGTAAATACTTTATTTATAAAAGTAACATGATGTCATCTTCAACAACGCTTAAAAGTTCATGGCTGGATATAGGCCTTTTTGGGTTTTGGCCGAATATGATGTTGATGTTCTCCTAGCCGATTATAGCCGACGTCTCAACGGAGACCAGCCAACTACGCAGGAGAAATTATAATGCACAAGTGTGTGCGCAAAAACAGGTGCACTCTCTGTTCCCTCTCTCTCAAAATCCGATGGGACGGTTAACGGACTTGATCGGGGAGAGATTAGGCGCACGGAGACCAGCCAACTACGCAGGAGATATTATAGTGCACAAGTGCGTGCGCAAACACAGGTGCACTCTCTGTTCCCTCTCTCTCATAATCCGAAGGGACGGTTAACCGACACGATCGGGGAGAGATCAGGCGCAGGACCAACAGCCGAACGTGCTCTCCGAGGCACGGGTGTTCAGACCCCAACTTCCAAATACCGAGTTGTTATTAAATATTTCTATAATCAGAAAAACTTAATAACACATTTGGCCCGACCCGGGATTTGAACCCGAGACCTCTTGATCGGCAGTCGCATACGTCAACCACTAGACCAACGAGGCAGTTAAGGCCGAATATACCAGGCTAGCCTGGTATATTCGGCCTGGCTAGCCAGCTATAGGGTTTGGTCCAAGTTTTCCTTCTCTCTGCAGTGATATTGTCCTGAGTATTTTGAACAGGATTTTGACAATGAGATGAACAGAAGTGATGACACTCCATAATATTAATTCACGGACAAATGACAATTTGACGTATGCCGAATAAAATTTAACATTACTTTTCGGCCTTAAAATACGTCGTAGTTATAAGTATTAATTTGACTTGCTCGTATTTGTCGAATTATAGATTCAGTTTAGAGTAATTGATCGGTTCATTTGGATGTAATAAAAGCTCAATAATATATAATTAGTTTTGAAAATAATGCCTTACTCATTATGCAATCAATAAGCCGTAAAACATTGAACTATGACATAGCCATTCCCGCTCACAAAAGATATTTTGTATTCACAAAACGTCTGTCTTGTTCTTGTGAAATGTGTGAATGTGTACAAGATTTTTTTTTGTAAAATGAACATAATTGGTAGATGCCCTTATTAGTACTAACTTGAAATAAGTATTTGTATTCCAAACCAGACAAACGTCATACATTACTCATCCTGTTTGGAACTTCTCTGTTGGAGGACAAATAGACCTTGGCTAAACCTCAAAGTGAATATTGTACGTTACCGAAATTAATCTCTGGGCTTCATGTAATAATGAGTATAATCCCTTGTCATAGTATAATAAAAGAACGCCATATTTTATGGCTGTTACACTCATCGGTAAGACGCGGTTACCGGTTAAATGTTCTGATCGGTTTCAACCGATATAAAATACCGTTCTGACCGTATAACCGTTTTTAAACGGTATATATATTTGCGAACATTTTAAGTGTCTAGCTTTATTTCTTTTGTGCTGTAACAGATTAAAAAATATACTTCTTTTACACATTTTTTTTACTAAACGGGTATAGACTAAAGTATTTTTCATATCACTTAACGTAATAGGTAGAAACACTTTAAGAATTAGTCTTAGCTTTTAGCTCGAGGGTTATCAGCAACTCATGGATAAATGACAGGGTTAACAACATGTATATAATCTATCCTAATATTATAAAGAAATAAAGTTTGTGAGGTTGTAGGGGGTAATTTGAAAATTATTTTACGAGATAAAGATATTTGAATGTCATATGAACATAAACGGCTATATATGAACCCGAAATATTATAACCGCGATATCCGACATACACGCAAGTGGAGCCCCGGGCAAAAGCTAGTGTGTATAGTCCCATTCGTTTAGATACGGTCACCTTGATCGCGCCGCCGCGCCGCGGTAGCCGTCGCACGTGCGTCAAGCCGCCACGAAGTCAAAGGACCCGCCTGCGGCGTACACCCACAAGCAAGTATGTTTTGTAAGTTTACGTCGTTGTATGAATTAATATATTCGTATTTCACAACAATAACCACCATTGCGTGCGGGTGCACTGACACTCTCTAAACGAATGGACTATAATGCTTTAAGTGACCGTATAGGTCAGTTTTAATGTTCTAAAAGGCGTCAAAGCAAATAAATTTATCCTCATGAAAAAAGATACATAATTTATGAGTTTTACCTCCGCTTTCAAAGAAATGTTAGCTGTATCCAAATTCCCAGTCGTGTAGGAAAAACCCAGAGTTTAGCGATGTACGACTACCATCAGATAAGTTTTTATAGTAGTTTTGATGTCTGACTAATATGATTTAATAAATGTGTTCTTAGGCCATCAAACTCTCTATATTGAGTCTCTCTGTTACCTACACGTAAAGCATGTAGGCATGACAATGATACCTATATCATCATCGACCTATTACAGTCCACTGCTGGGCATAGGCCTCTCCTATTGCACGCCACTCTGATCGAGTTTGGCTGATATCTTTAAGCCTGCAATAATCTCAAGAATTCTCGTGCCTCGGAGAGCACGTAAAGTTGTCGGTCCTACGCTTGATCTCTCCCTGGTTGTGTCGGATAACCGAGAACATCAATCAATCTCAAGATGTACTGATTAAATGAAACATTTTATTAGTAACTAGACGACCCACGCAACCTCGTTTGCGTCTCTAATTGCCCGTAGCGTGATAATTTTCCCCCGTTTTTGAAACGTTTTATATTGGTGCTCCGCTCCTATTGGTCGTAGCGTTATGATATATAGCCTAATAGCCCTACTCGATAAATGTACTATCCAACCCTGAAAGAATTTTTCAAATCGGACCAGCGGTTCCTGAGATTAGCGCGTTCAAACAAACAAACAAACTCTTCAGCTTTATATAATAGTAGAGATGTGTAGCCCATTTAGCAAAGAAGACTATAAGCTACATAAAACCGCGCTACGTGCAATCAAATGTGAGTCGACCAAAATCAAAACAGTTGGAAGAACAGAGAAACTCTTTAAAGTGGAGGTAGAAAGTGCCACAGGTTAGCTAGTGAGTTTTTATATTTACCTACTGTTTTAGAAACAGTACTGATCTGCATTTTCTTTTACATAGTTTTGAAGTTTAGAATTAAGTCGCTTTTGCTGTCTGTTCACTTAGATCTTTTAAATTACTCAAAGGACTTTAATTCAGTTTTCAGCAATAGATAGAGTGATTCAAGGGCAAGGTTTTTTTCTGTAATACGGCAAACGAGCAAACGTATCGTAAGCGTTACCGCCGCCAATGGACACCCGCTACACCAGAGGCGTCACAAGTGCGTTGCCGGCCTTTGGGGGATGGAGAGAGGGATGGGGGAAGGGTTGGGGTATGGGCCTCCGGTATCCCCACTCACTTGGTGAAATACAGCGCAGGCTGTTTCACACTGGTCACTCCGGTCGAGCCGGCCCAAGCATGCCGAAGCGTGGCTCTCCCACGGTATTTTATGTGTAAGTATCGGTATTTTTCGATGAAGGTAATACATGCAAATTTTAGTAGAGCAAATGCGGGTATTTGAAAGACTTACGTACGTGAGAAGCCGGAACGGTTCGCTAGTTCTATATATGTAAGCTAGTCTAGAAGATAATATAGATGAATCCGAGATGCCTTATTACCCAGTCTCGAGTCAGGAACCCATAAAAAGTGTTCCTGATTAATAATGCATATGCTTAAGTCAAACTTTCCTGCCACGAGACGCAATATGCTCCACTTTTTATTCTGATTAAATTCCTTAAGGAGGATGGAAGTAAATTAATTATTGCAGACTTAGAGTCACTGGTTACGTCATTCTGAGCTTCAAACTCAAAAACCCAGAGTGTACATCATAGGTAAAGAATTTGATCTTTTTCACTTGCGTTTTAGTGCAAGTTTACACTCGATAAAGGCAATAAAAATCTAACAGTTGTTTTAAAACAGTATTAGATAAAATTATTTGCAAAGGGTTGATATTCTAAGCATAGATACTTTCAATTCAGAAATAAATTGATACCTTGGGCAAAGTAGTCTGGTATGATACAGTTTAAAATTGCTTACATACTTACAATTTATAAAGCGTAATGTAATGTTTTGAATACCTTTGATTAATAAACAAGAATACCACTTAATTTTAAGCTATAAATTATGTTATTTTGTTTAAACATTTTTGAAGAGGCAAGATTCCCTAGCTTGAGATCTGGTCACAAATTTTAACATGATTCGGTTGCAAAATCTGCATTAATTTTATCTTTTTCATCATTATTTAACACAGATATGTAAGGTGATAATTTTTGCGTATTTATCTATAATTTGTGTCAAGTTTGGCGGTACACGTATCATCAGTTTTAGTTTTTTTTTTTAAATATAGGTACAATGTATAGGTATATTACATTGCTCACACAATTATATTTTTGGTTTCAAATAAAAATGTTTATGAGTTCAAAACATGACTACGGATTTTGGCGCCAAAGGATAATGTCATTTCTTTTTTTTTCGCAATTAATTTTCGATGGCGAGTCATGGAGACAGAAAATATTTATGATTCAGATTTTTTGCTCTGGTTTTAATATTTAAATTTATCGAACGAGTATATTTTTTGTGCGAGTTGAACTAGTACTCGAATAGCCCATTAAAAATACTTACTGGCAGGCATCATCAATCAAACTCGTAGTTTTGTTTTTTAACACAGTTACAGATCTACAAAATACTTATTGGCATTACCAGTGATGTCATTGTTTATTTTTTAACAGTGACTAAAATGATGGGGTTTTTAAATTCTAAGTCATCTTGTATTATATTTCTTAAGAAAAATGCCGTTCTTAGAAGATGATGAGTTCATCATCCCCTAATTCTGAGTAGAGGTCAAAGCGAGGCAAGTCGCTTATGATTCTTAAGATACATGAGTCCCTAGGTATTGGGGACTAGTTTCCTCACAGGATATTCCGCATTATAGGATAGCCGGGACACAAAAAATTATCTCCACTTTACATGTACGGATGTACCTTAAAAATTTCTGGGTTCCGTACCTCAAAAAGATTGCATACGGCATTAAGTCCGCCTTTGCAACATCTATGCATATAGTTTAAATAAAATAAAAATAAATAAAACGGAACCCATCCTTTTAGGATCACTTTGTTGTCCGTCTGTCTGTTAAGACCATTTTCGTCAGGAACGCGTTTAAGTATCAAGCTGAAATTCATATCAAATACTCAGGTCTAGTCCTGTAACTTCTAAGCCAACGCAATCAAAAGATGCAACCGTTTATGCTGCATATTTTCAACCCTCTCAAGGGAATTAGAACCTAAAGGGTACTTCCTGTGAACTCAGAATCTTGAAATTTGGTACGAAGTAACGTCTTATAGCACAGATAAAGGAAAAACTGCGAAAAGCATAAATTTTTAGTTACATCATATAATATACCTACAGGTTACGGAACCCTCGGTGCGCGAGTACGACTCGCACTTGGCCGGTTTATTTTCTACATTACAGACAGTTGGACAGACGGACATGGTGAAACTCTAATGTTTCCTACTCCGACTCCGACAACGGAACCTTAAAAAGCAAAGACGTTCGAAAGAGCCCGAAAAAGGTCTTCACCCTTCTTAGGGTTCTTGTATAATATTAAACTTAAATATTAAAGTTTATTCATATTCCTTTTAAACCTTTGTTAATTTAATATTATTCGACATAAAATTCCTTAAATAACATGTATAATTAATTTATGAAAATTATTAGGTATAACAAGGAATTAATTTGTATTACTTAATTATTGTAGAATTATTTGAGTCTCAGGTTATTTATTCGCTGTATTTTAGTAACCTTTGTCGGTAGGCCAATGTTAACATAAGTAAAATTTAGAAATTAAAGTTTTGGTATACAATTTCTAAATACTGTATTCCTTGTTATTATTTTTATATATGGGCCTGACAAACATCAAGGTAGTAGAGCCACGCTGATTTCAGCACAAACGGACCGGCTCGACCGGGGCGGTACTACCGTCTCACAGAAGATCAACGTAAAATAACAGCGTTCGTGCTGTCGCCATGTCGTGTTTCGTTGGTGAGTGCGAGACCGGAGGCCCAATGATGCAGAAGCATCACTAGGCTGCCATGGTGTGGGTCACCATGCTGCGTTGTTGTCTTGTCTGCATTCGCAATGAGTATGGTAACTACCTGCATCCAGCACAGGACCGATTGTTTTGGGGAGCCTTGGGGGAGGCCTATGTCCAGCAGTGGACGTCTTTCGGCTGAAATGATGATGATGATGATGATGGTAACTACCACTCTTGGATCTGCTTATGCTTTCCATCAGGCAGAGGAGAGTCATTTTAACAGGGCCATACATAAAAAAACTGACTATTCTGCTTGATGGAAAGCATGAGCAGAATCAAAGAGTAGTGGTCACTATACTTGTTGCAAATGCAGCATAGCGACCCTATGGCGGCCTACTTAGATGCTTCTGCATCACTGGGCCTCAGGATAATACAGTGTATTTTATTATTTCTACTTTTTGCTGTGAAACTTCTAACGACCCTCTACCACACGGACTGAAGGCGTCGCTACATGTTGCCAAGGCATGCATCGCCACGCTGTATCACAGCATATAGTGTGGTGTGGTGAATTGTAGTCATGCACAAGCAGGGCCGGACCGTGAGTTTAGGGGGCCCTGGGCTGATACTACTTAGGTGCCCACCAAACTCTTTTTTAAAGACAACTCCCGCATTGGGAATAATCATCCTGTTTCGCAGGGGACTCTATAAACATACATGTAACGAACACAAAGAACACTCAGACTTATAACAACAATTTGTGGATCACACAAAGTGTGGTCCCATGTGGGATTTGAACCCACAACACTTGGCGCAGTGAAAAGCGGCGTGGCGACCGCTTAAACCACTAGGTCTGGCGATTGCCAGTCTGGCGGTTGATGATTATCAATCAAACAATTACTCAAATATTTAGGATAAAAATAAAATAATAAAATATTTATTTTGTATTTTAATAAATTTTGCCTTAGGGCTTAGTGTTTAATAAGCACAAACGTAATTAAATTGACAAATGATAAAGCAAACTTTCTGCACTTTCCTTTGGCAAATTTAATTTAATTTGCTTCTCACATTCTAAATTCTTAGTTAAATCAACATTTATGGACAAAACGGTTAAAAGCCTATAATTATATGCCATCACTCGGCTTCACAGCTTGTGATTAGTATGGTTAAATATATTTTTAAGATTGTATAGCAATTCAGGAATACGTCAAAAAGCTTCTTTTCATAAATAATTGCCAAAATTTCTACGCAAGATGAAATAGGTTTTTAATTAGATGCATTCGTTGACTAAATATTCATCCACATTATCGAGATAATAGTCGATAACCTTACGTGTGCTTTCTAAATCAATGTGTTGCACGATATTTTCTTGCAAATCCATTAAAAAAATTTTTTTTTCTACATGTCTAATAAACTTGACTTCTTTGATTTAAATCCGTATTCAGTTTATCCAGTGCAACGTTTAGCGTGTCTATTTTAAACTTTTCTGCGCCGTTTACTGTGACTGTCTCTGTACAATTATCAGAATACTTTGATGTAATGTGTCTCTTAGTTATAGTAATGTGTCTATAGTTTATACTTAGTTTTTGGCTTTTTCTTTGTAATCCTTTAGCTTCTGATCTCTTTTACTGACACAATTAACTTAGATCCTACACAACCAGGACTCTGTATATTTTACTAATTGAATTAAATCTTTCAATAATCTCTTCCCAATTATAAATAAACAAAATTGCCAGTTTATGAAATAAATTTCTTGCTTCTTTTTGGAAAATCAGCTTTTTTTCCTCTTCCTTTTCGCTGAAACTTATCAAAATTTTTATATCATTATAGATTTAACAGCATCGTAGATGTTGTGTGTTATATCTATAATGATATGAAAATTTGGCGATACCAGATCTAGTCTGACTTAAACTTTTTAACATAAATATCAGTTTTATTTCACAATTTAACAATTCCTACCTATATGGGTTGAAGCAGAAAAGAAAACATATATTTTCACACTTCTCAAAAAAGTTTACGATTTTGGTTACAACCTTCACAGATTCTTCATCAACTTGGTTAAGAGAATGCGTAGCACATGGCACGTCATCCGCAGATTTATGTTTTTGTTCTAGTATTACTTCTACACCATTGTAACTTCCAGCCATATTAGCAGCGTTGTTGTTTGACTGTCTCATTTTTTTTTGTGTGGTAATCCCCCCTGATATCACCGACTGGTGGCATTTCGGACTCGAACCGACCAAAACCACACGCCACCTCGGGTACCGGGTTAGCCGGGGAACCAGGTGCACCCTCGAAAGAAAATCCCTAGAACCTCGACGTACCACGGGCCACCTAGGTTTGGTAGATGGCCCTCTCCTGAGCACGAACCCCGATGTTCTCTTGCTACAAAAAAGCGCTTGCGCCTCCACCCCGGCCTGCTTCGGCTAGGGTGACAGGTGGCCTCATCTACCAGCCCCAGGCTTGCGCTTATGGAGGACGGAGATCGTTCTGCGACCACCGGCGCCTGAGTCGTTTGCGGTACTGAGCTCATTCCCGGGCCTGGTGGACCAGGAGAGTCCCACTCCACCGTCTCCTGCACGAGCATAATGAGAATCGCAGAAAGAGACTGCGGATTTCCACGCACTCTCGCTCCGTAACATGGCCGCAATCATGTTACCGAGTGAGAGAACCCCCACTCCGATTGCTGCCACAAGATCGCGCCTCGACTCCCACGCTGGACATTCTGCCAGCGTGTGGAGCGCCGTGTCCACGGTTTGGCCATCGCAGTGTTGGCACTAAGGCGTTGGCTCCTTATGGATCAGACACAGGTAATCGCCGAAGCATCCTTTTCCAGTGATCACCTGCGTCAGCCGGTATAAGAGGCTCCCGTGATGCCTCTCAAGCCAATCCTCCATAACGAGTCTTAGCACCGCAATAACAGCGTGCCCAGCGCTCAGTTGCCCAAGTAGTTCTTCCATTCCTCCACTTTGACCTGATGGAGTTGGGATTTCTAATCTTCGATTTCTCGAATCTCAGGACACCTTTCCAACTTCCGTGCCTCCTTGAGCCACTAATAAAGAGCCGCAAGGGCTCTTGCCTCCAGGTCCATTGGTGGAGTGCCGGCCAGGAGACTTGCCGCCTCAAAAGAGATCGTGCGGTATCCCTTTATGACCCTGATGGCCAGCACTCGTTTCTGTCGTCGCAATAGCGCGATAGTGCTGGCCCTCAGGTCCTCTACCCATACTGGAGCCCCATAAAGGGCCATGGACCGCACGACCGTTTGACTGTCCCCTACAGTTATCCAGTGGTAATCTATTTTTTCCAAATAGTCTTGTAAAACATTAAATCAATGTAAGCTAGTATGACTACCAATTTTAATTAACGATATACATCTTTCGTACACTTTTCCCCGAAAACAGTATCGAAGTACGATAGTTAACTGATCATTATAAGGTAGCTCTGGGACTGAGAACAGAACCGCAAAAAAGAACAAAATTACGCTAGGACCCTACGGTAGAATTCCCGCCACTTACCACCTAGCGGCTAAGTGGTAAGTGGCGGGAATTCTACCGTATTATAGACTCACTCATAGACTAACTACCTTATGGACTGGTAGCAAGATATATGAGCCAAATATACTTACTATCGAACTAGAAAATACTATATGTGGGTATAATTAGCGGAACATAGTTATTATCACATGTTATTTAGAAATATTTTAAGTATTAACGTTAATCACGTAAGATGAATAAAAACTATGTTATATTATTTAATATGTGAGCAAAATCGTTATTAAAACATTAAATCGTAACGTAAAATTGTTTAAGCAGTATCTACAACTCTAGAAAATTATGAAAACAGACTGTCGTCCGTAAATAACCGACACGCATTATCGTCTATTTTTTACTTTAACTTGACTTAGCTGGGGGCCCCTGGAATCCACGGGGCCCTGGGCTTAAGCCCAAAAAGCCATATGGTAGATCCGGCCCTGTGCACAAGTGACTTCACGACTTACTTTATCATCTTTTTGAAAAAAAAAACTAAATATTAAATTTTTAATAGTTCTATACAATTAACAATATATCTAACAAAATGACTGCTTCGTTGGTCTCGCGGTTGGCGTGTGCGACTGCTGATCATGAGGTCTCGGGTTCGATTCCCGGGTCGGACCAAATGTTTGTATGATCTACAAATATTTGTTTCGGAGTTTGGGTGTTTTCTATGTATAATATGTATGTATTTACAAAAATATATATTTATGTATTTGTATCAGCAATCTAGTACCCATAACACAAGCTCAGCTTAGCTTGGGACTAGATGGCGTTGTGTGTTAGATGTCCGAAATATTTATTATTTATTTATTATTATTTATATTTAGTAAGTACATCCTTCTTATAAACTCATGTAAAATTTTCTTTTCTGAACTACGCCCAAGTCTTTATATTTTAATTATTATACACGCTCGCATATCCTTACAATAATATAAATTCGAAAGTAATTATGTCTCTCTGTCAGTTACGCTTTCACATTTAAACCGCTGCACCGATTCCAATGAAAGTCATGGAGATACTTTGATTTTTGAGAAATGACATAGGCTACTTTCCCCCGCGATTAACGACACATACGCGGGCGGGACCGCGTGGTAAATCTAGTTACACTATAAAATAATGTAAATCTTTTACAATGCCTAAGTAACACGGCCCGCTCACCTTCTAAACTTGGTAAACTCCACACTTGTGTAGTGCCATAACTTCATGTTTGTCATAGCACTTCGTATCTTGTTTTAACTTGAAAGTATTCAACGCAAACCTCAAGTTATACAGTGTTTAGCTTTCGAAAACAACCACAGAGTGACGGAATTAATTTGTCATGTTCATAATTAAATTAATTTACTACAGTTATTAATGATTTAAAATATTGCGAATGTGGTACAGCTGAAATACTAAGTCATAATTTGTAAATCGCGGCAACTTTCAAGAGTGAAACGAAATGTTACTGAAACTGTCACGCACCATGCTACAACGCAAAGAGTATAGTCAACCAGTAAATCAATAATAACTGAAACTGTAACAAAATATAACTGCGAACGTTTATATCGTAACTTATAATTAGTGTCATTTATGTTGTTATCGGATTAAAAGACCGGGTCTCACAACTTGACACTTTACTTTTTAAATCATGGTGCACAACAAAGCGATAAAGAATTTCACATTTGCTGTGAGCGTCGCGCTTTGATGTTGAGAGAGATACCAATTTGAAACTTTAACAATATTCCTGCAAGCGCTAACAGTGTAAATCTCAGACGGTTTGATAAAGACGTTTCTTTGTTGAAATAATAGCTTTTCTTCGTTCGGAAATGAGTTACAAAAGTTAACTATTTAGTGTCATGTCTTTGCCATATTTTTTTACAAATCGTTTAGCTACATAACTAAATTTGATTGTAATATTAGCCAAACTATCCATATCGCTAGAAGAAATACAATAAAATATAAGTTTTAAGTAATTTTAAGTTTCTTTTGTGTTGTTTAAAAATTTGCTGATATTTCCGTTCGTGAGATTCCTCAGGCGAATTTATTATTTAAACTAGCTGCCCCGGTGAACTTCGTACCGCCACATTTTTTTGTAAAAATTTTCTACTTTTCTGAAAATTCTAGAAATAGAAATACAGCGCCATCTACCGGATAATCTAATAATACCGGAAAATAATAACTAAACGATAAATACACACTGAAGTCGTATAATAAACAAATAAATAGATCACGGAACAATATTTAAAGTACTTGCTTTCTAGCAAAAAAAGAATGAATGAAATCGGACTATGTGTTATTGAATTACAACTAAGTACATATTTTGATTTTCATCCCCTCTCTCCAGGAAACCGTGCTGAATTTCGGGATAAAAAGTATCCTATGTCCTACCTCGTTATATGAACTCATATCATGCCAAGTTTCATTTGAATCCATTCAGTAGTTTCGGCGTGCGCGGCCAAGATACAGACAGACAGACAAAAATGAAAAAAAAAATACAGTTTTGGCTTCAGTGTCGATTATAGAGAACCCTCCAAAAATTTTTTTCAAAATATCTTTAATGTACAGAATTGGACCTGTTACATTTTTATTATAAGTACTAGCTGACCCGGCTACCTTCGTACCGCCATATTTACATATCTGTCTCAGCTTCCCACAGGCAGTGTACAGTCGCGGACAAAAAAAAAACACTTTTCCTGTTATCTTTTGTTTTCTTTCTAGTAAAAAAAGAATAAATGAAATCGGACTATGTGTTATTGAATTACAATTAATTACACATTTTGACTTTCATCCCCCCTCACAAGGGAACCGTCCGGAATTTCGGAATAAAAAGTATCCTAGTCCTACCTCGTAGTATGAACTCAAATCATGCCAAGTTTAATTTGAATCCATTCAGTAGTTTCGGCGTGATGCGCGGCCAAGATACAGACAGACAGACAGACAAAAATGAAAAAAAAATAGTTTTGGTATCAGTATCGATAACAGAGTGCCCCCCCAAAAAAAATTTCAAAATATCTTCAATGTACAGAATTTGACCTGTCACATTTTTATTACATGTATATAGATAGATAAACTGTAGGTATAGATTGAAAAATCAAGAGTATTTCAATTACCAAACCCACAAACCATTATAAAAGTCAAAGCCGTTGGGATTTAAGTCAGTTAGAGTCAGTCGCTGAGTTTTTCCTTACTCAAAATTGTTAAGTAAAATAACTTACAGAAATTATTAAATTTTGTTTGCATTGTATCCGCAATTATATACATAGGACATCCCCAAGGAAATACCTTTCCGTTTGCTTTCAATATTGCAGCAACTCTACCTGTTAAATTAAAAAGCTTCATTGAAAATAAAAGAGGTTTTATTACTTTCGAACAATCATAAATTGTGCCACAATCAAAATATAAAAGAAAATCATAACAATGCTTGCACCAGAAATAAATAACGAAACATCATAAAAAAAGTTTGTTTAAAAGGCATTCTAAACTTTTAAAGTGCAAACCGGTTTGTGACCATCATTTATATTGTTGAAGTAATTAGCGGAGATGTAATTAACAAGGCTGAACGCGATCGTGTCGTTGCATAATAGCGGCCATCATGGCGGGCGCACATCAACTGTCACTTTTTGGAGCGAAACGCGAGTTGACTCCTAATCAGATTTCCGGAAGCGGTAATTAGTGAATACTAGTCGCGGATGAATTGACCAATCAACTGGATTTGTACTTATTCGTTTCAGGCATTCCATTCTCGTGTGGATTGAGTCACGTGTGTTTTTGTACGAGTACTCTATTAATAATACTATGTTTTGTTTTATTTGATTAGATACCTATTTCAGTGATTTGTAAGTTATCAAATAGTTATCAAATAGTGTATATGGCTCCCCTAATATACAACACAATACCCAAGTGGATAACTGATCTACCACTCAATAAATTTTCTGTTGTTCTGAGAAAATGGTTGGTAGAAAACAGTTATTACTCCGTTAAGGAATTCCTACAAAAAAATTCGTGTCCGTCTTATCATTTTAGAAATGCATTGTAGGTGTGTATTGAATTTATTAAGTAGTTCTTGTATGTATTTTCAAAGTGTTACACGTAATCTTTTTAAATTGATTCTGATTTTGTTAATTCGTTATTGCTAATTAGCAATTAATATAGTTTTAGCAATTTAATAACTATTGCTTAAATAGTTCTTAAAGCAGTCTTTCGTACAAACGAAAGACTTCAACACTAAATTTGCATGCCTGTTACTGGTGAAATGTGTTTCGTGCATATTTTATTTTATTTTTTACCATCTTTTTGTACCACATTTAAGCAAATAAAATTATATTATATTATATTAGTTCCATTATTTTATATTATAATTTTTTTGTCTTCTGTGCTAATAATTTTACACACTTTTTTCATGGTTAACAGGGTAGTGTTTGTAATTAATGCCTGGGAAGCTTTTTTCTCTATTGCAGCAATATATTGCTTTGCCAATTCAGTACCTATCAAAAAGGGTTTGCTACCTCAGCATTTAAAATTATAATTTCTGACCGTTTTTATAATTTATTTTTACTAAAAGTATGATTATTCAATACGGGAGGTCTGAAAAACATATATAAAAATGTTAATGACGTTACGTTTAGTTAGCAGTGGACATTTTGCGTTTAATTGCTTACGTGTAAGGGCACATTTGCATTTCAAAGCAGCAAGTTGATACGTGTATATAATATATACTAGCATAATTTTGTCATTCATGACACTTGCTTTTAAGATTAATTTTTGAGGATTTTTTTTCTTTTCTTCCATTTAAAGGCATATTAAAACATGAGATTACAAGGTGTCATTTCAGCATATTTTTTTAAGCAGACAATTTTTAATTTCATTGCTTATGTAAATCGTCTTTCGTTACAACTTTTGGAAAAGTTACAACTTTTGGAAAAGTTGTAACGAAATACGCTAAGTATCTGAAACTTTTATTTAAAGTGTTTACTGATATTGAGGGTACTAATTTCCCAATAGCGATTACCACATAATTATGTACTCATGAACTTCTGTGGCGTAACAACCGGGACTGACGGCTTAAAGCGCTCCGAGGCAAGTAACACCGCCAAACTTTCATACTCACCAAAGAAAAACCCAATACCACTTTTGGCCCGACCCGGGAATCGAACCCCTTGATTGACAGTCGTATACGCCAACCGCTAGTTCTTTATGCTGAGATTTACATTATAAACTGCCTACTATATAGAGAAAGAAAGGTAAAGCAAAACTCAGACTTAAAAATATTGGATCTGGTATTAAATCAACATACCATAATGTTGTCAGTAGAATAGATTTTATGATATAAATAAATTTCATTAGATTTAACACCAGTTGACTGGTTCTCACTATAACAACAATTTTATATTTCGAACTGAACTGAATGTTACTGTTTTTTTTTCGGCCAGTATCAACAAAAACATACTAACTCAAGGACGTGATGAACGCAAAAGATCTTTCTTGATCGGAAATTACTGTTCAAACGTCAACCTGTCTCGACTTCATTAGTCAGTGAGGCGAGTAATCCTTACCGTAGTGCGGCAAATAGTCGATTTGTTACAATTATGTAGACAGGTAACTGTTTAGTTTTCAATTTGTCTTGTCGCGCGGGGCGATCATTGCGTTTTCTTATGGCGGGAACATATGCGGCCATTTTATTGCGGGGACTCGATTAATTGTCATTTTCTGAAGGTATTGGATTTACCTGGATTTTGGAACGAAACGTAATTGAAATATATAAGGGGATAGATAAATTGTGATTCAGCCAAATAAAGGTTACTTTGGTGGTTTATTTGAGTAGCTGTCTGAATAAATTGCATTTGAGTAAATAAAAGTTACTTGAGATAGTGTTTATTACATGGTTTAGTACAATTATGTTATACTCTTTTTACTATAACATCATTGGTTTAGTAGTTACTTTGATACAAGTACCTGTGTAGTTTCTGGTATACCTGAAATGTTTTAAAAACCTCTACCTTTTATAGTACGATTCATACTAAAATTATAAATTCGAAAGTAACTCTATCTGTCTGGTACGCTTTCATGGCTAAACCATTGAAACGATTTGGAAGAATTTCGGCATAGAGGTAGATGGGATCTTGGAGACGGACGTAGAGCTCTTAGTTACAATAACCGACATAGTGGAGCCGCAGGCAAAATTTAATAAATAATAAAACTACATTCATTTTTCGATCCACTTCAAAAATACTTCGCTAAATGCAATTGATTTGAAAAAATGCTTTTCTTTTTTTGCTACATTTCTGCAGATAAATGAAATAAGATGAATTTTTTTAGTTCTTTTTTCGAAATTTTTCCGACCTGATCCCTGACATATCTTTCAAACTTATGAAATAGGTACCTTTACTCGTATTTGTATTACCGTAATATATTTACTCAAAGATATTTTGTTCCGCTTTTAATTTCCCTAGAGCTGTTTCAATTTCATCTTTTCAACGAAACGTACTCCATTTGTATTGAGTAGAGGTTCCTAAGGTTCTAGGGTATCCCTTCTTATATATTAGTAATTTATATAATTGCAATGGTACCTATGATAATCTGCCCATACCACTACAAGATAGCGATGAGGAGGAAGAAACAGAGTCTTTTCTCCAGCAAACGTATGACGAAATCGAGGAACAAGAGGACCACAACGAAGCTGATGATTCGACGTGGTAGAAATTTGTCACATTTCGCCTCGTATCTAAGACGATGAACTTTCGAAACTTGATCCATCAAGAAAAGCGAAGTGAAGGAGGAGGAGGCCTGCTGAAGATACCACAAAAAAAAATGCCCCACTTACTCTACCTAATGGTGATGTGGATATAAGGCGTTTGGCCAAAACGCGTGTTGGAGTGGACTTTGCGGCTCTCGTACCCTGAAACTATTGATTTTACAAAAAAGGTACCTACATAAATTGTAGGAAATTTTCTCTAGTTTAATTTATTACTACTTATTTTATCGTAAAATGAGCCGGAAAGGAGATATAAAAAAAAAACTGTTGTAAGCGCCATTTTTCCAATATGGTGGCTCGAGCGGCAAAGATACGAGGTAGCAAAGTGAAAATTCGAAAAGAGCACGTCGAAATTTATGAAATCACCAATTTTTAAAACTCCCGGAAAACTTTCCAGCTAACCCTCTTTTTGAGCACTTTTTAAATAATATGGCTTCGAGACTGTAATAGGCGTCCTAGACGCTGTTTAGATACTATTTAATGACTGACTGATGACTGTATGTAATAGAATACTAATATGGAGTCGTATGTTTTGACTTACTGATGTCACTTAACTTCGCCTTGTTTTATGTTCGAGCCTAAACGACTAAAGTAGCTAAACTAAAAAAAGTAACTCTAAACTCTGCCTGATAGAAAGCATAGCAAGCCTAGTCCAAGAGTGGTGGTTACCGTACTCATTGCGAATGCAGCAATGCAGTACGGTGACTCACACTTTGGCGGCCTATTGAGATGCTTCTGCATCATTGGGGGTCCAGTTTCGCACTCACCAACGAAACATAACAACACAAATGTTGTCATTTTAGGTTGGAGTCTTCTATAAGAGGGTTTGTACTGAAACATAGTGGCTCTACTCTCTAAAAAGAATGTTCATTTGCACCCTCTGCCAAAAGTATACATATATCAAAAACTAACACTATATCAAAGTACCTGGATGACCAAGCATCGCTTGGTATTATTTTTTATAAATGGGTTTTTTGGCAACATTGGGACTATCCAAACCCCACCTTTTTGTTATTTTTCTTCCATTAAAAAATAAGTGGCGCCCTCTCTTGATACGCCCTGATACTGTTTATTCTGCAC
This sequence comes from Diaphora mendica, assembly GCA_949125395.1. NCBI lineage: Eukaryota > Metazoa > Arthropoda > Insecta > Lepidoptera > Erebidae > Diaphora > Diaphora mendica. The sequence continues at coordinate 2,485,862 of OX421331.1, read as the reverse complement.
CTTATTCCAGTATAGTTTAATGTAGTTCGCTCGAGTTGCGATAGATGGCGCTAGATGTACATTGATTATATATATTTGATTGTTAAAACACGAATAAAACGAGCAATTCTTGTATATAATAATAATAGCGCGCTGTCGTGTTTCGTTGGTGAGTGCGAGACCGGAGGCCCAATTAGTCGAGTCAACAAGTTCCATACTTGTTGACTAGACTAAAAGATGCAGCAGCATCAATAGTCTGCCATGTTGTGGGTCGCCATGCTGCATTGTCTGTCAGTTGTCAGTGAGCATGGTGACCACCACTCTTGGATTCTGCTTATGGTTTCCATCAGGCAGAGTAGAGTCATTTTGGCGGACCAAACATAAAAAAAATAAAAAATAATAATAATAAGATAAGGTAAGGTAGTATATAATAAGATAGATAAGGTATACTTAGATGGACTCAGACTGAATTAGATGCCCTTGACAGGAGAGTCCGTACATTGCTGACTGCATTCCGAATGCATCACCCACGTTCATCGGTTATGAGGTTGTATATCCCGCGAAAGTTTGGGGGTCGTGGTCTATTAAATATCAAGACCCTACACAATCGCGAGATATACAATCTTAGAGAATATTTTCTCCATACTGATGTGGGCGTGCATCGCAATGTAGTTGCAATGGATACCGAACTGACTCCGCTCGCTTTGGCTAAAGAGAATTGGCGCAAACCTGTAGTACTTGGTACTGATGATCGCAAGGAGGTATGGAAGGGCAAAGAACTTCATGGTCGATTTTATCGGGCCCTAAATGGGCCTGATATAGATTTTAAAGCATCTACGTCCTGGCTACGGTATGGTGATCTCTTCGGAGAAACCGAAGGTTTTGTCTGTGCGATTATGGATGAAGTTATCATGACGAATAACTATCGGAAGTATATCCTGAAGGATGGTACGGTCGACATCTGTCGGGCATGTCACCGTCCTGGAGAATTTATTAGGCATATTATTTCTGGTTGTTCTCGGCTTGCTAACGGCGAATATTTACACAGGCACAACCAAGTAGCCAGGATCGTACATCAGCAACTTGCCCTGAAATACAAACTTGTGAGTTCAGAGGTGCCATATTACAGGTATGTGCCCGACCCAGTTCTCGAGAATGGTCGTGCTACATTATATTGGGATCGATCTGTTATCACAGACAGGACTATTGTTGCCAATAAGCCTGATATTGTGGTGATAGATCGATTAGAGCGCCGCGCAATGATTGTCGATATCGCCGTTCCTCATGACGAGAATCTCGTGAAAGTCGAAAAAGAAAAACAAATAAAATATTTGGATTTATCTCACGAGATTGTCGATATGTGGAATGTGGATTCGGTGATCATTGTTCCGATAGTCGTATCTGCTCACGGATTGATAGTCAAGAGCCTCGACCAACATCTTAGGAGGCTCACGTTAGGGAGCTGGATCAAGGGTCTGATGCAGAAGGCAGTCCTCCTTGACACGGCTCGAATTGTGAGGAGGTTCCTGTCTCAGGAGCCCTAACCACCGGTTTCTTGGTCCCTGTACCCGAAGTCGGTGGTCTACTATTTTTTATATTTTTAAATGTATTTGTTTTTATATGTATATTTAAAAATGTAAATAATATGTTATATAATAAGTTTAATAAAGAGAATAATAATAAATATTGTTATTAAATACAAGAATTGCTCGTTTAAAGGTATTAGATATATACATATGAGAGCATTGTTCGAAAGTAATATCTTTCTAGAACTTCGATATCGAGTAGTGTTAGGGTTGTGGAGGCCTGATGCCCGTCTCTTCGCGTAAAAAATCGAATCTCAGCCGTATCGTAGTACACTTAAAGTCGACCCCGACCTAATTTGGCCACAAAAGTCGTAGCTTTCAGCACTTCATCTATTTCTACTTCAACCTTTCCTTGCTAATGCCTAGAAACTATTTTTTTTCTTATAAAAAACACTACTATCGCATTAATATACAGCCTGCGTCGCGGGGACTTTAAGTCCATACACACAGACACAAAGAACACCCAGACTTAGAACAACAATTTGTGGATCACACAAAGTGTTGTCTTATGTGGAATTTGAACCCTTAACACTTGGCGCTGTAGAAAATAGCGTGGCGACCGCTTAAACCACTTGATCAAACGTGCAGTCAAACGTACCCCATTTATTTAAATAGGGGTTATATGTTTATATAGTATATATTAACTATATACTTATACTAGTTGTTGCCGGCGGCTCCGCCCGCGTGTATGTCGGTTATCGCGGCAAATAGTGTTATTCTGATGTATAGGCTATATTACTGTAAAGTTTCATCCAAATCCGTTCAGTAGTTTTTGCGTGAAAGAGTAACAAACATCCATCTATCCATCCATCCATACTTACATACTTTCGTGTTTATAATATTAGTAGGATTATTTACTTTGTATTTATACCGCTCTTTTATAAAATCCTCGGTTGTGTAATAAGTTAGAGTTCTTTAATTCTCGACTTAGGAAAATAAGAAATATATTTTTTAATATAATTACAAAACAGCTAAAACTTTACAACTTTTTCGGATAAAAGCGTAACGCCTACATAATATTATATTTTACGCAAATATGATTTGATACAATTTATATATTCTTTTACGCAGTTATAGTTTGTATAAAAATAATTATCTTTAGTACAATCGAATTGATCGCGTCACTTGTAAAATTCTCTATTGTCTATTGAGACGGAAAACAAAGAAATATTTTTGGCTTTTAATCTTTTTTAAGAAAGGATGTCATCTTCCTACCCTTCCCATTATTCCCAAGATTAATTGGGGTCGGTCACTAGTTTAACTGAGACTGACTAGACTGCCTCGTTGGTCTAGTGGTTAGCGTAAGCGACTGCAGATCAAGAGGTCTCGGGTTCGACTCCTGGGTCGGACTGTTGTTGTGTTTTTCTTACAAGATTTTTTTAATAGTAGCCCGGAGTATGGAATAATGACGGTGTTTCCCGCCCGTGCCTCGGTGCCACGTTAAGCCGTCGGTACCGGTTGTCATGAACATCTATGGCAATCGTATTGGGAAGTCAGTGCCCTCAAATATACTGACAAGTAGTTCAATCTTCGAATTCAGTTCACCCTTCAGGGTTGCGGATGTCAAATGCCAGTCGCTCTTCCCGATAATGTCATAGTTGTTCATGACAGGAAAGTAAGTAGGCTATTTTAAAACATGTAAATTAATCTTTTACAACTCTGAATCGTATAAAACTCAAAGATAAGTTTATTTTTTTAAAGGTACAAATCAAATTTGATTTTATGAATTCCTCTCTGATAAGGATGGAATTTTTATGTATGTAAAAATTATAAAAACATTCACGAAAAAATACGAAGCAAATGGATAATTTATTTATACTGTTCTATATATTCAGAGGAAAAAATGTTGTTTTTAACTGTTTGACGACATTACCATAGATTTTATTTACTACCATAGACTCAAATAAAAGTATACATATATAGTCCCACCGAATTATGACACTAGGGAAGTACCAGAAAAAGTTAAACTGTTATCAACTTAAAATTTAAACGCCACGAAATTAATTAGAATTAATGAAAAGTTGTCTGAAACATAAGTGGAGTATGTGAGTTGATAAACAAACATTTTAATTAAAAAAACGACTTTAAGAACTGGAACAAATTGAAATGGGACCACACGGGAAGCACCAACTTTCAAATAAAAAAGATTAATCAAAATAGGTTCATCCAGCTGAAAGGTCGGTAACAAACATAAAAAAATACAGTCGGATTGAGAACCTCCTCCTTTTTTGAAGACGGTTAAAAATGAAAAAAATCTTACAAATACTCAAAGGCATTAAATTACTCTCTTCCAGAATTGAACTAGTGTTGTAATTCAAACGTCGCCTATCCATTAAGGTAATCTAGGTCCCTCTTTAATTAGAAGTTCTTAGTTATCCTAAGATAGTATGATGACACCTAACTATTGTCCTGTAATGTCATTTTAGAATTTACGAGATGCATTTCAGGTGTGAATTTTAAGGTTTGTTTTCTTTTGCCCGCGGCTCCGCCCGTGTGTATGTCGGGCCTAAACAGTGGCCTATGTCCCTCCTCAAGACTCAAAGTATTTCTGTACCAAATTTCATAGAAATTGGTGCAGCGGTTGAGCTGTGAGCTTCAAGCTTAACAGACAGACGGACAGAGTTACTTTCGAATTTATAGTAATAGTATGTGTTGCACTTTATTTGTGATAAAACTGGCACGTAAACAATAAATATATAGATGATGCAAAATCGCTTGTTCAAAGGTACTTCGTCGGTTTCGAAGCCATCTGTCACATACTTTTTTTTATGTATGGCCCTGCCAAAATGATTCTACTCTGCCTGATGGAAAGCTTAAGAGGAATCCAAGAGTGGTGGTCACCATTCTCACTACAAATGCAGACTAATCAGACAATGCAACAACGCAGCATGGTGACCCACACCATGGCAGCCTAGCGATGCGTCTGCATCACTGGGCCTCCGGTCTCGCACTCACCACCGAAATACGGCAGCACGAATGCTGTCATTTTACGTTGATTTTCTGTGCGAGGGTAGTACCGCCCCGGTCGAGCCGGCATCAGTGATGATCGAACTCCAGCTATCAACACAGTCCAATCCATCCAGTGGAATGTCTCAACTGACACGAACTTATTTAATTATTTATTTAATATGACTATTCGAAAATTACAACAGAGTGTCATGTCTCATTGGGTTCATGTTTTTTGCAAATGACACCTGAGTGCCGCAGCTTGCGATGAATATTCGTGTACAATAATTATTACAAAACTGTGACACTATATTATAACTTAAAAAAATATAGTTAAATGCAAATATATGTACACTACATACCTACATTACAATGTGAAAGTACATGCATTAAGCGCATAGGACGTCTTTAAGTTTCCTAATTTGGAATTTTGAAACAATAGTAAAATATGATTAGAAACTCTTTTGTTTCTGTCATTGGGGGAGCTGGCATATTATATTCAATAAACACAAACAAAAAAAAGTAAAAAAAAAAAATTATTCGGAATTTTAAAATCGCATGTAATTTTTTAATTACAAAAAAAAAAACATTTCTTATTGCATTATAATTTCTTAAACATTTATTATTCCTTTCCTGTGTCTTCTAATTATATTGTACTGGTATTTTCCTGTTTACCAATATTACTGAGCTATGTTGTACCTTAAAGTAACAGAAAGTGTGAGAAAAACGGCATGTAACAAAAGCAAAATTTTGTAATTTAACCAAATGTTCATTTACCAACAAAATAAACACCATCGGACAAAGAGAATGCCCAAATGGTTTCCTCTGCCGTACCAAATACTTCTTGAATACGACAAAACTTTAACCAGAGAATGTCCTCAAGACAACTCATACCCCTAAATATGTTACCTAAGGTCAAGTTGTAGCATGCCAGAGTCCCATTTTGGCAGGAACAACTTTCTCTACACCAAAATTAACTTTTACTAGTAAGAGAATACTAAGAACACTTTCAAAGAGCGATACAGCTGCTCAAAATTGCCGCGGTAACGACCAATTTGGTACACAAAGGTTCGGTTGCTGGTATTTCAGCTTATTTTTGTACGTAAGCCGTTAAATTTGCGTAGTTGAAATAATTTCCGACTTGTTTAAGCCTGAGCGCACGCCATTACAATCTCATTTTAAAAACTAAACTCAAACGAAATGTGGAACCACTTTTCTTTATAAAAATAATTCAGTTTGAAAAACGAACATCTTTACTTTATAAAAAAAAAAATAATTGAAAACCGAACTTTTGGTCTATTTTTTTTTTGAGTTAATAATGTACATAGATAATCTTATTTCAATTCTTTTAGGAGTAATTATTAAATACATTATAAAAATTATTAAATTGGATAAATTTATGAAAAGTTTGTTAATATTATAGGGAAAATGTTCTAACGTTTTCACGAAATTAGAAACTCCGTTATACTAAAACAGAACTGAGTTTTAAATAGCAAAAGTGTTCTGTTTGAAAGTTAATTTAATGTAATACCATTTTGTTGGTGTTTCTGTAAAATGTAAGTAAGTATACAACAATAATCATGAAATTAGTTTTAAATATAAGTGAGTTTTCAAAGAAACAGATAGACCTGTTCCTTTGGGAACTGGGCATAAAGGTAAAATTGAGTTCTACTGTATACATACTCTTTATAATTTATCCGACTACGGTGAAGTCAAAACGGTAATAGTTTGGTAGTCTATGTATGTAAGATTGTATGTTCCATCATAGCGCCTACACTACTGAACTGATTTAAATAAATGAGCCGGGTGATTTAGGTTTTATAAATTTCATCAAAAGTTTTTAAGTCTGGTTATAGTTTTTAAACCTTTTCTTGTTGAATATTTGTTTGTGTTAGTGAGCAATAATTTTTTCTTCTATCTTAAATTCCATTGTTCATCAATCCATTTGTTTTTTCGAGTCACAAAAATACACATACTTCCACAGTCTTGACTTTATATTGTACTTAACGATATTTCGAGTATATTAATCTATCTCTAATTAAATTTTCATGCAGGTTTGCTTAGCCGTTGTTGTTCTCAATCATAAAAGAACGGCTAAGCGAATCTACATTTTAATAGCGGTATCATTCAAATTTAGAATTTTAAACAGATATAAATATCAGAGATGAAAGAACATTTAGTCTTGCCAGTATTAAAAATCGACACTTTATAAGTAAGGGTAACAATATAACGTTTTGTGTACACTACAACATTTATATCTCTATATATATTTATAATATGGAACGCTAGATTGCTAACCCTTACTGCACTTGCCTTGGGAATAAGAAAATAATGAAAGTTTCTCGAGCGTTCAGAGCAACAGGTGTTTGTACTGCCGGCGGCGAAGAAGAATTGAGAAAACTTTGACCAGACGAAGGGTTCACAATAATTGAAATAAATTAATTCGTGTGTTCTTTATTATCTGTGTGGTGACTTATTTCTTTCAAATTGAATTGGGCTACAGGAAATTATTCAAAATGCCAATATTTTAATGAATAGATTGTGAAAATGATAAACATAAATCATATTAACGAAAGCGAAGTTAGTATTAAAAGATGAAAGAAAATAAAAAATATTAGTCAATATCTAAAAAACATTGAAACTGAATCTGCTTTCCGTATGTAATATATTGCGTTTTTCTCATAGTTTTTTATACTTCAGAAAGCCGTTTTCTGAAAAAGAATATGTGTGTGATTAGCATATGGTTTTTGGTGGATTAGAAAAAAAACTTATTTAATTTAATAATTTATGTTTTGAGACAAAACGTATTCTTTATAATGTCTACATCCATAGTTAGACGACTTATTACGAGCAGTCCTATAAAGTCCTGTTAGATATAAACTAGAAGTTTATTTTTCATTCGAATTAAGAATATCAACACACGGAACAGAACGAAGTTCAAATTAAATTAACCATTTGATCCCGTTCCACGTTCAAAATTTTATTTTTTTATTTCATGCCTGACTTTTAATAGTTTTGGAACAGTAGAGCCAAACTCTAAAACCACGTTTACGACTATATCCATTTACAACTTTTGCAAGTAACAGCGGCTGTCATTATCTTGCGAAATTTTATGAGCGTTATCACGAATTGAATCGGCCCTGCAACCGTATTTTAAATTTAGATTAACTCGCGTTTTCATTTTGAAGATACTGGCTTGCTTGACATAAAATTTATCTGTAAAGAATAATCTTACGTGGTACGAATATTAACTGAATACCAGACGAAAGTAATATGAATCATGACATAAGCACAAGAGACATTTTATAAGTTTGTCTAAAGTAATCAGCGTTTAGTTATTGCTAGAGGTTACTGGGTTTATTGCCTAGTAGGTATAGCTTGAACTGAATAAATTTTGTAAACATGATAATTGACAAGTAAAAAATATTTCTAGATGCTTATATTTTCCAGGAGATCTTTTAAAATTACTTGTCGGTTCGCCTAGTGGTTTGAGCTTTCTACTGCGCTAAATGACATAATTTAGCGCAGTAGAAAGTGGGTTCAAACTCCACATTTGACTACACTTTGTTCCACAAATTGTTGTTTTGAGTCTGGGTGATTTTTGTGTCTATTTCATATATGTTTGTAAAGTCCTTCGTGACACAGTATATAACTATTGCGGGAGATATCTTTTAATAAAAAAAATAGCTTTTTTCTACGTGTTTAATTTAAAAAATGCTTACAATGATTTGATGTAAGGAATTTAGTACATAATAGTAGCCAAAACAGCATTAAACTTTTTGCATATTTTTTTATTCACATTTTGAATCTTGTTTTTTTTTATGCCAAATATGTAATGGCCGATGGGCGCATTGCTATTCATATCCTTCCTTCATTTATATTTAATTTTCGAATAATGAACGCGTAAAAATAACAAGGAAAATTCTAGGTTTAAGATGATCAAGAACCGAGTGAGATGGGAAACCGCATTGTTCCCTAGCCTATATAGGCTTATCAGCCACTACACAAGATTCACATTCAATTATGTCCGTGATAGAAATTAATTGTTCCTTGTTTTATCGGAAATCTTACGTTTCATAGTTCTATGTAAGTTCGTCGTTATTTAAAAACATTCATTAATATTTTAAACCTATAAAAATATGCATAAAAAAAGAAAAATCCAGGAAGTGCCGTTTAAATAAATTTGTATTAGTTTTTGATAATTTTCTATGAATTGAACTCGATAGTAAATTATCTAATTCATTATTTTTTATTTAAAATTGAAGTAAAACAATAATATAATAAATTACATAACAGTAAACAAATAAAAAATGTGCTGTTTAAAATGCTGTTAATTGAAAAACCTGCCATTAAGTAAACTCATCAGAGAAAATAATGTAATCTTCCTACTTACACTATGTAAGGATTTTTTTTAAATTTTATGCCCTTGGAATAAAATCTTAAGAAAAAATAGCTAATGTTTTTTTTAATAAAGAAAGAAACATTTCAAATTACGAATTGACAAAATCTCAAAAGATTCCAATTTTTTAAATCAATGCTTATCACATTTATTTGAAAATCTAAGAATTTATTCTAATACATTTTAAATATAGAATTAAAATATAAAACGCATAATTTTATATGACATTTTTATCTCCTTTCCGTGTTAATACGGAAATAGTTATTTCTTAAACTTTATGCATAGATGTAGCAGAGACGGACTTAATGCCTTAGGCATTTCTGCCAGTCAACCTTTCGAACTATTTAACAAAAATTTAGGAGGTTAACCAGTTTTAAAGTCAACTAATATTGTTATAAATATTTAAATGAAAATTAAAGTTTATACAACTAAAAGGTTTTTACCTATTGTGAAACACAAACATTAGAAAACTTGACTTAATGTTGTGTTTGGACGCGTGGGAAGAATAGATTTAATAAGCTACCTATTATATATTAAATTTAAATACAATAAATAGTAACAAATCAAAACATTTTATTCAAAAGTAATATAGTTTTGAAGTTTTAATTAGTTTCCTTGTAATATTTTATAAAAAAAAATCTTTTTTAATTCTACAATAAGGTTTTTTTTTTAATATCATTATAGATTTTTTAAGATACTAGAATTATCAGTATTAAAATTAAGATTTGTATTTAATTTTTATTTTGATTAGACAAGCATTTAAAAAAAGATACGTTTTTAAATTAAATACGTTAAAAGTCACAAATTTAAATAAAAAAAATAAAAAAAAAACACCGTCACTTACCCAGATGCCATTTTTTGTAAGTGAAGTGTCACGTTGTCAGGTCTACACACAGCTACGAGCCAGCTACGCTTCTGCTTGTCGTAGCGTCGTGCGAAGCTTTATATCTCGTAGCGGGTGCTCAGCCCCCGCCCACTGCAAGCCTACATTTGCACACATATTGGCATTGCTGCTTGATGGATATTAATTGTTATTTTTTGAACAAACCCTTCACTACTAAGAGTTTTCTTTTTTGTTCTATTTTGGTGTAGTTTCTGGTTTTGGTGTTGGGGACTTTTCATTTAATTTGTAGTGAGACATACGATTTTACGTGGGAGTTTAGGAATCTAATGGAAAAATTCTTTTAGTTTAATCAAAGTTTTTTTGTCTGTGCTTTGTATTTTAGTAAAGCTATTGCTAGCTCAATACTGCACGTGAATTTTGTGAGCAACACTAAGCTTTGTTTTATGTCCACCGCTACGATAGCAAACTTTTACTTAGCTACTGTATTACAACTAGAAGAATACTCAAAGCTATGAAATCTATTTTCAGATTACTGAATTCATTAATTTATTGCAATATTAATAAAATTCATAAAGAAATATTTAAATAACTCCGTTAAGAGCCGTGTGGTTATTTGTTGTTGTAACTTATATATATACGAGTAGATGTAGAGATATGTAAATATTTTGATTTAAAAGCAAATAACATACGAAAAAGAATTCTATTATTTTATGAAATATCATCACGACCACATAAAGGGGCAATATTTTAGTTTTTTCTATGTTTAGATTAATAACCATTTTTAACCGACTTCAAAAAAGAGGAGGTTCTCAATTCGACTGTTTTTTTTTAAAATGTTTGTTACCTCAGAACTTTCGACTGGGTGAACCGACTTTGAATATTTTTTTTTATTTTAAAAGGTGCTTCCCGTGTGGTCCTATTTCAATTTGATCCAGTTCTTATAGTCGAGGATTTTTTTGCTATTGATCCAGTGGAGTTACAGTGGAGGGTATGTCGGATAAGTCCCATTAAAAAAAAAGAGATATAATAGTAGCGAAGGGTTAAACAATATGTAAACAATTTGTGACAGAATACTCATATTGAAGTAGTTACTTATAAGCCTTCGAAAGAGTGCCTGTATTCATTCGAAGGCGTAAAACGAATGGATAAACACTTGAACTTCTTATAAGAGATATGGCTGTATTTAGCCTAAATATAAATTTGATGCAGACGTTTTAAAGTTGCTCAACTTTACATAGTTTTTAAAAGTACAGGATGGGAAGATAGTCGAGGTGGTCGGGAAATTAGAAGGGAAGCGGTAGTCATATAATTGACTATATGTCTTGGATTTCTGCAACTCATAAGTTACAAAACCGAAAAAAATAGTCATAAAGTCAAAACCTGAAACTAACTACCATCACACGTGTTCCCACTATGATCCCGGGTCCTTCAAACCGGTTTAAAACGGGGCGTGAATCTCACTAGGCTGCTCACTAATATGTCACCATGCTGCATTGTCTGCATTCGTAGTGAGCTTATTAACTACCAATCTTGGATTCTTTCCATCAGATAGAGCAGAGTCACTTTGTCAGAATCTAATTTAAAAAAATATTGAGTTCCTCCAGTCACAGGAAGAAAATGGCTTGGATTCTGCTAAAAGAACTAATTAACACTGTATTTCTGTGAGGTCCTGGTATCACTCCAGTTGAGGTCCCATTTATGCTAAAGCATTGCTCTCTCTGTGTCCTGTATGAGTTGTCACTGCACATCACTGCAACAAGAAGAAAAAGTTGTAAGAAACCCTTTACCAACTCGTCTGGTCAGCGTGGTATACAAGAACCACCTTTCAAAAAGAGGGTTTTTTTATGAAATAGGCCGGCAAACGAGCAGCCGTATCGCCTGATGGTAAGCGATTACCGCCGCCCATGGATACCCGCAACACCAGAGGCGTCACAAGTGCGTTACCGGCTTTGGGGGATAGGGGTGGGGAGATAGGGGGAGGGGTTGGTTGCGCCTCCGGTATCCTCACTCACTCGTTTTTCGGTGGTATTCGGTGTATTAGAAGTGGACTTTTAAAAGCTGTTGATTTAAAAAAGTAGAATAAATACATATTTTCGGACATATAAGCAGAACTTGTGTTATGGGTACTAGATAACTGATATAAATACATACATAGATACTTTTTTTTTGTAAAAATATACATATTATACATAGAAAAATTGCTCTGATACTTACGATATCATGGTCAAGTTACAGAATTATAAGGGCGTTGCTACCTCTTTTAAATATAATGATTACCAATAAACTTAACTTTTGAAGAATTATTTAGAACAGTAATTATTAAGTTTGATGGACTTCTTGTCTGGTTTAACTACTGAAAGACAGTATCTAAATACCTTTTAAATATGGTAGTTAGACAACGTCTTATTACTCAGGTGGTTTCCTCTACAAGAATTTAATAAGGTAACTAGTTATCCAGTTACCGTCATTTATTAGCTGGTTTTTAAAGACGATTTCGTTCTATGTGGAGGTACTGGAGGATAGGGGATGGTGGTACTGGGAGGGAAGCTGGATTCACATGATTCGAGTCCTCTCCAAAGAAGACTGTCAGAGGCTCTCTGGCTCATATGTCCCTTAGAAATTGGAGATCCGAAGGGGTTTTTCACCTTGTTATAATAGAGGGGTCCACGTGGAGGCAGATTCAGTTAGCAAGGTGTGTACTGTGCATAGATGTGTATATATGTATATGTGATGTGGCTGTAATTGTTATTCTTTCCACTAGTAACTACTATTGCCCTATTTATCAAAGAAGTTCCTATACCTAACAGTTATTTAATTTGAAGCCTTGTATTAGAAAAGAGCCTGTATGTTTTTATTGATATTACCCTAAAAGCCAAAAACAAGAGATTAACAGATTGCTAAACGACGTTTACGGAGCACTCTCAGCACCCCAGGATGCCATCTAACGATAGTTTGTTCAACATAAGACTGTTACATATATATGGAACACACTAGACTTAAAATACGCCACAAACAGTGCGCTATACGTTAAACGCTATGCAGACTTTCAATTCTTTGAAATATAAAAAGTTTTTTAAAACTTATAACGAATAAAATTATATTAATATTATATTGTATAAAACAATTAAATATAATATAACTAACTATGTAAATATTTATTATTCCGTACCCGGGTTCCGTACCCATAAAACGGTAAAACGGGACCCTATTGCTAAGACTCCGCTGTCCTTCTGTCACCAGGCTGTATCTCATGAATCGTGATAGTTATACAGTTGAAATTTTTACAGATGATGAATTTCTGTTGCTGCTATAGCAACAAATACTAATAACAGAATAAAATAAATATTTCATGGGGCTCCTATACAACGGACATGATATTTTTGTCGTTTTTATAGATAAAATTGGAATCCTTATGTGCTAGTTCGACTTGCACTTAGTCAGTTTTTAAAAAGCTTGTTGGAAACTGCACATTTATAGCTTTGTCCTCTTATTCGTGAACTTTAAGCAATTTAGAACATGCTTTTATGTAAGTAGGTATATAAAAAACGTATTTATGTGAGTATACCGTATAATAAGTTATTACATAGAATTTAAGTTGAAAATAACAAAAAAACGTTGCTATGAATAAGGGGGTTAGTGCATTTAGTAATTCATACAAAACTCGCGCAAAGTCGGTGACATAACTTCTGCCAGGTGTGACTACGCTCCTTGTTTTATTACAATACATTATTTATTTTCGGCCGTAGGTGTGTCTGTTCTAATGTGTTTATCACAAATTAATGGTTGACCTTTATCTGTTGTATTGGTTTTCAGTTCCTGTTATGTAATGAAACTTGTTGCTTGTACCATAATAATTAAATCATCTATAGAAATAACATTACTGTGTTTTGAAACCAGCAATACTAAATACAATAATAGTATACAATTTATATAACCTTCCAACTAATTTATTCAGTTTCATAAATATTGGGGCATCTTATTATTAAAGTTTTCAAGTCACAAATTATAATTTGTTTTATCTTATATGTGTGTCTGCTCTTACGTCAGGGTTGGAAGGATCAAATTATAAGATTGAAAAAAAACAAGTATATATAATAGGTAGAGACAGCTATGAGATGTAATCATCTACGACAATAAGTAACCGTTGAAATTCTACTATGAAATTGTATACCGAAAATAACTGCTAGCAGAGCTATACGAATATCGTGAGTGCGTGAAGCATGAATCTTTCTAGTCCTTGTTTCGTTGTCCATATTTCTTAGTCCATGTTTCGTAGTACATGTTACGTTGTCTATGTTGCGTAGTGCATATTTAATAGTCCATGTTTCGGAGTCCATTTTCGTAGTACATGTTACGTTGTCTATGTTATGTAGTGCATATTTAATAGTCCATGTTTCGTAGTGCATGTTACATTGACTATGTTGCGTAGTGCATATTTAATAGTCCATGTTTCGTAGTCCATGTTTCGTAGTCCTTGTTTCGTAGTCCTTGTTTCGTAGTCCATGTTTCGTAGTCCTTGTTTAGTAGACCATGTTTCGTGGTCCTTGTTTCGTAGACCATGTTTCGTAGTCTATGTTTCATAGGCCTTGTTTCGTAGACCATGTTTCGTAGTCCTTGTTTCGTAGTCCTTGTTTCGTAGTTCTTGTTTCGTAGTCCTTGTTTCGCAGTCCTTGTTACGTAGTCCTTGTTTCGTAGACCATGTTTCGTAGTCTATGTTCGAAGTGAGTGTTTCTTAGTATCTGTTTCAAAGTTCATGTTTTGTAGTTGGTGTTTCGCAATATTTATTTTGACAATTCACGCTACGTTTTCTCACTTCCAGAAACTCTTGGCTTAATAGCAATTTATTAAGCGCACTGTGTAGCCTGTCCATTTACCATGTTGAACTAGCCTAGGGGTCACCCTCGGAGACCTGTACTCTCTTGAGTTACAGGTCTGAGTCACAAGTGCTTTACTGCGCTTTGAGTCACTACTCACCCAGAATTGGACAAAGATTTGAGGCTCTGATAACTTCATTCATTCCTTGAAAAGTCAGTCACTTATTTAAGGAAACAGGTTTTCACAAACAAACAAGTCACGACCTGTTGAGCTAGAAAAAGTGTCAAAAAGACTTTAAAAAATAGAAAAGTAACGAAACTATTGCCTATTATTAGTTTTTTAACCGACTTAAAAAAAAGGAGGAGGTTAGCAATTCGACTGTATTATTTTTTTATGTTTGTTACCTCATAACTTTCGACTGGGTGAACCGATTTTGATGATTCTTTTTTTATTTGAAAGCTGGTGCTTCCCGTGTGGTCCCATTTAAATTTGGTCCAGATTGAAGTCAGTTTTTTTTTGTTACAATTTGTTAATTATTACATAGCCCGAAGAACATAGCTACATTTAATGTTTTACCTTATGAAATATTGCACATCCCTAGATGCACTCAACATGAATATTTACTAAAGAAGTTAAATTAACGAAATGCTTGTGCATGTTAAAAGCGTAAGTTGTGAGTTTGGTCATTAGAAACTTGGTATTTTGCATGCACCGGTCAAAAACACTGACACTTTTAAACTGAGCAAAGATAACTGAACTAAAAGTTTTGAAATTAAATCACCGTCATTATGAATCCCTTACAAAGTAGTTTTTGACCTCCTGTCCCACGCTGCTAAGTTTTCCTTCTTAAAACAGTTCTGTTCTCCCGCCTAGAATAACTCAGCGATTTAGATTCAGGACACGCAGGAGAACACTTTGTGTGATCCACAAATTATTGTTCTGAGTCTGGGTGTTCTTTGTGTCAGTTTCATGTATGTCTGTAAATGTCTGTCTTTTTAAATAAAAAGAAAAAAAAGAAATAATTATCTAGATATTAAAAATACATTTTCTAGAGTTTCTCTATTTAGATTTTCTAGAGCTTCTTTAGAATAATAAAAGTTACTAATATATATACATCTCATACACAGCCGTCTGGGTCCAAACTAGGCAGACTGTACTATGATAAACAGAATACTGCTATAGTGTATGTATTATGTAATAATGTAAATGCAAAAATGTAATAATGTACTCCTATTTTTTATAATTAGAAGTTGAGTTTTATTTGTAATTTTAAACAATGTACCTTAATGTAGATAGTGATACCTTTATTGCATAAAAGTGTAGTGGTCATATAAAAAGGAGAGGGCACTGGCTCCTGTAATACAGGTGTAATACCTAGCACGGGAGACAGGGACTTCAAATTATTGTAATTTGTATTTATGTCAATAAAGATTTAATATTATATGATTATTATATACTGTCGTGTTAGTCTGTTAATTACACTATTTACAACTCAAGAACGGCTGAACCGATTTGGCTGAAAATTGGTGGGGAGGTAGCTTAGAACCAGGAGACGGACATAGTATATTTATTTATTTTTCTCTCTTTATTTATTTTTAAGGGACTTTTACCCTGTTAGGGTATGCCAGTCCCATAAGGCCTTAGCTTAAACAAGTATCAATTTAAATATTATATGCTAGACTGTACAATTTAATAACTTTTTTGATGTCGGTATAGCCGTATAGGTGTAGATACTTTTTACATTTTTTTTTACTTTGTCCCGTGGCGTTAACCGCGGTTGTTGTACCGCGGGTTACACCGCGGGGCTCCGCTAGTAACATTATAAATTCGAAACTCTGTAACGCTTTCATGGCTTTGGCATGGATATCCTTTCTTTCTTGAGAAAAGACATTTATAAGCTAGGGGAGATTGGGTAACAGTGGATCACGGGGTACAGTGGATAATTCACTATAACTCGGTATGTGTTGTGCTTACGCACACAATCAAACGTGCTTTTGCCGCCTAGTCCTTCCCTCTTTCCGATGCACTAGTCGTCCACGCGGTGACGAAGCGGGAAGTCACGCTGACACACTTCGCGCAGTAGGTAAGTAACGAAAGTATTTTTTCGCGTGACTTCAAAATTCGTTTTATATCTAAGTGAACAAGATATCTAAATGTTTTTATTTTGTTCTACGCTTGTGATATCCTAAATCCTACGTAGCTTGTGTCGTTTTAATTGCAAGACAGATAGTAATTGTTTTATTTGTTGTATTATTCCATAACCGCCATTGGGTCACAATGAATCATTTCGTATTGGGTCACAGTGGACTGCTGATCCATTGTAACCCATGGAACAAAAATTGATTCATAATTTGTTTTTAGGTGAAAATACCCCGCAATCGAGTAAGAAAGACTGGCATCGGACTTCACACTGAAGAACAAATGAGAAATGCTCTCAAACTCATATCGGATGGTCAAAAAATAAGAGCTGTGGCTAGATCAACGGGTATTCCATTTACAACGTTATATAGATACAATAAAAAGTTAAATACAACCCGGATCCTGAAAAACCTATAAAACCCACACCTAATTAAGCAGTTCGTAAAATATTTACCGATAACCAAGAAAACAATAAGAGTCGATTATATTGTTAAGGGCAGCCAAATGTTCTATGGACTTACTATTACAGACGTTCGAGGCCTAATTTACGAAGTAGCGATATTAAATAATATAAAAGTACCAGATACATGGCATAAAAGTAAGCTTGCAGGGATTGAGTATCTGTATATATATAACAACCCATAACGCCCCACTTCTGGGCTCGAGTCTCCTCTCAGGAGAGCGTTAAGGCCATTCATCCCCACGTTGGCCGAGTGCGGGTTGGGACTGGCAAGACAACGTTGTGGCTACGTCATCTTGCCGTTCCGTTGAATGTTTTTTTAATCAGCCCAAAACTATATGTATAAACTCAGAAAAAGAAATAATCGATTATCTTTACGAACTCCTGAAGGATGCAGTCTTAGCAGAGCGACGTCTTTCAACCGTCATATTGTGAATGTGTTCTTTGATAATTACCAAAGCTTGAAGACTGATGGTGTTGTTATCTTAGAATTTAAATTAACAGACTGTTGATTAGGTAAAAGAAAAAACAAAATTTATTACTAAGCACATCAATGTAAAATCGTTATTTTTTTATAAGACTGGTTTGATTTAGATGAAAGAAGATTGTATACAATGATACAAATAAAATAATATTACGGAAATTGTTATATTTTTCTAGTTTTTTACGTAGATCCAGTCTACCCCAGTTGATTCACTGTCACCCATGCATTGATCCAAAGTGACCCATTCTTGGGGCACAGCGGATCAATTTCCATTTTTTGCAAAAGTTGTTATAACTTATAAATTTTATATAATACAAGTCATCAAATGCCTTTCTTTGTAAGATTAGATACTCATGTTATGATTTCATTTCAGAGATGAATCATTTAGCCATATATTTTCCAGCTGCATTGCTTCAAAAAAAAAGTGATCCACTGTTACCCACTCTCCCCTACTTTTTACCGCTAAAAACCGCCGAAAGACCGGGTGAGGCCGTGGTCAAAAATATAGTTACCTATCATCATTACATATTATAAAACAAAGTCCTCCGCCACGTCTGTCTGTTCGCGATAAACTCAAAAGCTATTGCACGGATTTTGCTGCAGTTTTTACCAATAGATAGAGTGAAACTTGAGAAAGGTTTTGGTATATAATTTGTATTTTTTTTTAGTATATTGGCTAAAATATAACCATATTTGTTGAAGACGGCGGTAAAAATTAAGCCGCACATCTTCTCGGGATAACATAGGCTATATTATATTTAGCTGGTCGATGCTGCCTCCGCCCTTGGGCGACTTTTGCCCAATCTGGGTGGAGCCAGCGTCGCAACGCGACACCTCTACACGGGGGTGGTCCGGTCGATGGCGCTGTACGGTGCACCGGTGTGGGTGGCGGCTCTGACTGCCCTAAATAAGGCTCGCCTCTGGCGGCCTCAGAGGGTACTGGCAGTCAGAGCCATACGCGGATACCGCACGGTGTCGACCGAGGCGGCGTGCGCCCTGGCCGGAACACCCCCGTGGGATTTGGAGGCGGAAGTGCTCGCCGAAGTTTATCGACGGGTGGCTGAATATCGGGCGGAGTATGGCTATCGCCCTCCGCCCGAAGAGGTACGCGATTGGCGTGAAGCCGCCCGTCGAGCCACGATGGCTAGATGGTCGTTCCGGCTGGAGACTCCACGCGCTGGCTTTGCCACCGTGGAGGCTCTCCAGCCGGTCATCCTCGAGTGGGCAGGGCGGCAGCACGGGACCCTTTCCTTCCGACTGACGCAGGTCCTTTCCGGGCATGGTTGCTTCGGGAAGTACATGCACTCGGTCGCTAGGAGGGAATTGAGTCCCGCCTGCCACCACTGCGACTGCAGTGAGGACTCGGCCCAGCATACGCTGGCGATTTGCCCCGCTTGGGCGTCGCAGCGCCGGGCCCTCACTGCAGTCATCGGAGGAGATCTCTCGCTACCGGCCGTCATACGCTCCATGGCCGGTAGCGACAGCAGTTTTACCGCGGTCGCAACCTTCTGCGAAGACGTAATCTCGCAGAAGGAGGTGGCGGAGAAGGCCCGGGAGGATGATGTCCACTCGGACCCAATCCGCCGCCGGCGAACCGGGCGGCGGAGGCGCGCCTATCAGCGCCTCATGCCGCCCTGAGTGTGGCCGCGGATGGTCGGGACGGGCTTTCCCTTCCATCCGCTCTAGTGGCCGCCCGCGAGGAGGCGACGTTACGCGTGTGCCGTACGTCGCCTAAATTGAGATTTTAACAGCTGACGGTGCCTTCTGTGCGGGCAAGCGCTGGGAGGGGTCCGGACGTGTTAATAACTGCGGTTCCCGGATTCCTCCCTTCACAGGCGCAGAGTGGCACACCGTGTGGTTTTAGTCGGTTCGAGTCCGACACACCACCCCGCCGCAAGCCCCGGTGGGGTGACGGTCCGAGGGGATTTCCACACGTTAAAAAAAAAAAAAAAAAAAAAAAAAAAAAAAAAAAAAAAAAAAAAAGGCTATATTATAATTTCCGTAAAGAACCCGTGCGAAGCCGGAGTAGGTTGCTAGTATATTTCTATAAACAAAAGAGGAAAATTGAAGTTATCGTGGAAGATGTCAAGTTCATTTAGGCAACAATCTCCAAAGATTACTTCACTCTTTTTTGAAGTCGGTTAAACATTAATTAACATATCGATCAACAAATCTGTCAACGGATGTGTCATTTAACACTGTGTGACACTGTCTGTTAGCACTTATCTTGTAAAGTGCGTGTCAATATTCCATTATCACTCATTTAGATAACGCGACGAATTTAATTCGTTTGCACTTGTTGCCCATTCATAAGCTTCTGTAAGTGCTGATATTGTTAAAAGACAGATTTCACTAATAGCTTTTATGAGCAAATCTGATTTGAAGTGCTAATCCATACTCCATACTAATATTATAAATTCGAAAGGATCTCTGTATGTCGGTCTTTTACTCTTTCACAGTAAGCCGTGCTGCACCGATTTCTATAAAATTTGGCATAAAGATACTTTGATTCATGGGGAAGGACATGGGCTACTCTTTACCACGATAACCCACATATACGAAGGTGGAGCCGCGGGCAAACGTTAGTATTAGATACATATAATAACTCGTACCCCTACGTTTGTGTACGCGTGTTGTTGCATATGTATGAAGGTCGGGAAGCACCAGCTTTCAACTAAAAAAAGAATCATCAAAATCGGTTCACCCAGTCGAAAGTTATGAGGTAACAAACATAAAAAAAACAGTCGAATTGATAACCTCCTCCTTTTTTGAAGTCGGTTAAAAAAGCTTTTATCGACCATTTTAATGGTAATTATATCTGCAAACTTTCATAGCTCTTTATATTAAATGCACATATTTATATAGACGGTACTTTTTAAATAATATATTTATTTTACATTAGCTGAACACCGCGGTGTTACCCGGTTGTTGTTTTACCTATACAGCAACAACCGCGGATAATGGCGGGGCGAAGTTATTCAAAGTTACTCCTTATATCAACAGCTATCTGCCATTGATAGTTCCGTCAAAATCGGTTAAGGCATTTCAGAGATTAGCCGAAACAAACAAACAGACAGAAAACAAACAAAAATTTTAAAAATTAATTTTTAGTAAAAAGCTGTAAATTTGAATATACAAACAGACACTTTAATTTTATTTGTTTTATTTGTATAGACAAGAATCGTTTTTACAAGCTTTTTATTAACTTGCAATGTACATTGCTTGTATGTTCGGTTGGAATCTTGCAACTCAATTTTGAAGCAGATATCGTTAACCGATTTTGCTGAAATTTTGCAAGCATATGTATACAGCGTGACATTACAATATTATAATGACATGGAACTGATCTGATGCTGGAGCTGGAAGGTGGCAATAGGAACTCTGTAAAGAAACGTCGCGACATCATCGAGTTTGGACTCGTTTAATTCGTCCCGAGGCATTCCCGTAAAAGCTTGTTTTAAAAAGCTTTTTAATTTTATTTATTTACTAGTTGACTCTGACTACACTGATTACAACTAAGTACAGATTTTGACTTACATTCCTCTCTCCAGGAAACCGTATTGAATTTCGGGATAAAAAGTATCCTATGTCCTATCTCGTAGTATGAACTCAAATCATGCCAAGTTTCATTTGAATCCGTTTAGTAGTTTCAGCGTGATGCGCGGCCAAGATACAGACAGACAGACAGACATACGGACAGACAGACAGACAAAAATGAAAATATTACAGTTTTGGCTTAAGTATCGATTATAGAGAGCACTCCAAAAAAATTTTTCAAAATATCTTTAATGTACAGAATTAGACCTGTTTTATAAGTATAGATTAAGTAGTTGAGGAAGAGTATACTACATGTAACGCAAACTGATTCAAAAGAGATTCTTAACAAATAAGTTGCTGATATATTTAGGTACAGTTTTCTGACATATTTGTTTGTATCCGAGACTTGAGAAACCAAAATCTGTAAGTGTAGGTAAGTGTGACGTATCGCCTGATAGTAAGCGATATTTGCCATATTTATACTGTAATAACTTATTCCATAAAAATAACAATATTAATAATATTAATATGTGAAAATAAAAGATAGTTTATTCGATATGGCCGCAACAAAGAGATTATGTAAAATAATGATTTTTACAAAATTCTTTCGATATAAAAATCTTCCCAAGCAACCACGTTTCCTAAAATTCGTAATTCGTAAATTCTCCCGATTCATTTATAAACGTGCCTATGAATACTACCCATTTCTGTACCCTTCGTTGTTTGTATCTGGGATGGTTGGTCTTGATACGTTACAATCTAGGAGAGAGTTTATGCACATATTACATTATTACTTGTTGCTGAACAATAAGGTAGACAATCCGTCGGTACTTGGGCGCATCCACCTTTATGTACCTAATAAGTATCTAAGTGGCCCAGGACGAAGACAGCATCAATTGTTCACCTGCCCAGCAACCTGGTGCACTCCTCAAGCACGTAATTGCCCTACGGCTAGGGGAATCAATTATCTAAATATTTTCCTGCAAAGTAGTCCAGATACAGACATATTTTTTGACAAACCAAATGCTATTTTCACATATTATTTGCATCCAAATATAAAATTTTAATTATTGACATAAATGTTGACTTATATGTATAATCAATCATCATATTTTTATGTTTTTATTTTCTTTGTTTTGTAATAATTTTCTGTTTTTCTTTCAAATTTTATTTTTTGTAGTAATCAAGTATATCCTGATATGAAAATGACAATTATTTATGTATGAATTTTGACATTACGAGAATTAATTACATATTAAGTTTTGAATTGCCATTGTTGACTACTGCAATAAGTAACTCCAAAGCATACAAACGTTTTGGTTGAACACTGTAAGTTTGTACTGCTATTTTAAGTAAACAAATAAATTAACATAAAAAAATTAACACGTCATACAAAATTCGTACCAATCCAATCGCGTAGTTATTTACCTAATATATGAATATCGCTTTCCAGAGATTTATCGTCAAATATATCGTCTACACCTAGGCAATATGTCGATTTGTAACTTATTATAAATTCCTTGAGTACCTACCTTGTAACTCTGGATTTAGAGAAAGAATTTGATATCTCTGGTTCACGCTTCACTGGAGGCAGAAATTTAGACGTTTGATAATAATGTGATATTACTTTACATTTTGTTTATAAATAGAAATATATGTAATTTTTATCGGGAATTGGTATTGGGTGGTGGCATTTGGTAGAATAATTATTAAAAGGGGAATTACCGTACTCTACTAGTACCTATGTATGTATGACTGCCTCGTTGGCCTGGCGGTTTGCGTATGCAACTGCCGATCAAGAGGTCGCGGGTTGAATTCCCAAGTCGGGCTAAAATGTTAGTAAAATGAACGTCCAAAGACATCCGTGGGAGAGCCACGCTTCGGCATGAATGGGCCGGCTCAACCGGAGTGATACCACGGCTTCACAGAAAATCGGTGTGAAATAGCGCTTGCGGTGTGTTTCACCGAGTGAGTGAGGATACCTTAGGCCCATACCCCAACCCCTCCCTACACCCCCCTCCCCATTCCCTCAAAGGCCGGCAACGCACTTATGACGCCTCTGGTGTTAGGAACGGAACTCTAAAAGAGATCATATTTTCTCTATTCATATTATTTTGCTTCAGTTCCTTTTCAAGTTATTCATGGCTTCATCCACTATACAATTACTCCATGGAAACGATGTATTAGAAAATATTGTCGCGACGGCGTTTCATTAAATGAGCAATGATTTCTGAACAGAGGTTCTCAAAGTTTAGCACTCAGTTTCACACCGATGTAAGTTTAATACTCTAGGTCACATAATTATATGTAAGTACTAGCAACCCGCGCCGGCTTCGCACGGGCTCTTTATGGAAAATATAATATAGACTATATGTTACCCCGAGAAGAGGTGCGGCTTAATTTTTTCCGGCGTCTTCAACAAGCATCGTTATATTTTAGCCAATATACTCAAAAAATTAACAAATAATATACAATAACTTTCCTCAAGAATCAATCTATCTATTGGTAAAAACCGCATCAAAATCCATGCAGTAGCTTTGGAGTTTATCGTGAATAGACAGACGCGGCGGAGGACTTGGTTTTATAATTTATTATTATTTATTTATAATATGTAACTGTACATGTTGTACTGTAACATAAATCTGTACTGATTATGTTTCCAGTGAAAATTCAATAGATGTTTGACCATGATTAAAATAGACACGGATTGTCACGTAAAAGGACATTTTAATTCTACAACATCATCCTCCTAGCGTTTATTATTCCTATACATAGGAATACAAATAATAAACGCTAGGAGGAAACGTACACAAATATCCGACCCCATATAGATGGGGTCGGCTATTTGTTCAACCGGTTTTATCTGAATGTCAGTTTTGCCACGGAGTGACTGGCATCGGACCTCCGCAAGCCTGAGGGTGAATTGAATTCGAAGGTTTAATTAGTTGTCAGTATATTTGAGGGTATTAAGGTCCCAATAACGATTGCCAGAGATATTAATGACAGCCGGGATCGATGGCTTAACGTGCTCTCCGAGGCACTGATATTTCGCTTCCTATCACAATCATAAGATATGTAATGTCTTCTATGACAGACGGAACCTCTATAAATTAAGAACACACATCAATGCTAATTAAAAATACACAAATATTAATCTAACTTAACCATTTAGTTACATCAAATTTAAAAATCTCAGTGACCTTAAAT
Source organism: Diaphora mendica (assembly GCA_949125395.1). Classification (NCBI taxonomy): domain Eukaryota; kingdom Metazoa; phylum Arthropoda; class Insecta; order Lepidoptera; family Erebidae; genus Diaphora; species Diaphora mendica. The sequence continues at coordinate 2,461,466 of OX421331.1, read as the reverse complement.
TGGATACCTTTTCAATACTTTGCTACTTTAAAGTTACAATTAATATTATCAAATCTTTCAATAAATGGTTTGAGAGCTCATTTGTTACTTGAATAAAAGTAAATGTGTTAAAAGAATAGTTATCCAGATTTCTATGTTGAAAACAAATTATCCTGGTACCCATTTAGACTACTGTTTCGTCAGGATTAACGCTAAGTTCCTGTAATCCCTTTGTAAATTGTGAGGAAAACCTTGACAAAGTATGTAATCAGCAGCTAAAAAAGTATTCCTTATTTGAGGCAGGTAATCTAATTAACAACTAACGATAATAAATTTACGTGGATTAGGATTGTAATAAATGCAAGTCTCATGCATGGGCCGGCTCGACCGTAGTGATACCACGGCCTCACAGAAAACCGGTGTGAAACAGCGCTTGCGATGTGTTTCACCGAGTGAGTGAGGATACCAGAGGCCCATACCCCTCCTCCCATCCCCTTGCCCCAAAGGCCGGCAACGTACTTGTGACGCCTCTGGTGTTGCGGGTGTCCACGGACGGCGGTAATCGCCTACCATCAGACGATACACCTGCTCGTTTGCCCCCTATTCTATAAAAAAAAATACTTGGAAAAATTAACCATAATTTAATCTATATTGACATGGTAATTGGGCAGCATGGATTTTTATTCTTTTCTTCTTTTCTATAAATTATTTTATTGTATTTAACTAAGCGAACGATGTTATTTTTAAATATGGCAATGATATCGAATAAAAGTTGCAGTAAATTTTAGTCATTATTTTCTGTTTAAATTAAAATATGTTTTCTTTGTTACAATCAAAATATGTTAAACTAATGCGGGCAAAGTTTGAGAAACGGTTGCTAGATAATAAGTGTTTTATTAAAATCGTTCATTATTATGCTCCATACGCACGTCCTGGGCTCTATGGAAGTCTGTATATCCCCTTTATTACAATACAGCGCAATAGTTTGCAACAATATCGTAGTAGTTAGAAAAAAGTACTGCCTTTTATTATGTACTAGTTGAGCCTGTGACTTTACCTGTCTTCTGTCTTACAGAAATCTAAGTGATGTACCTACTCAACACAATTTCAAACTAAGTTTTAAAGCTAGTATTTATAAATTCAAAAGTTGATTGCATGGTTGGCCTAGTGGTTTACCGTTTAAGCGATTCTGGGAGGCGTCCGGAGGTGTTAATAACAGCAGTTCCCGGATCCCTCTCGTGTCAGGCGCAGAGTGACACACCGAGTGGTTTTAGTCGGTCCGATTCCGACACACCGCCCCGCCGCAAACCCCGGTACGGCCAGTGGGGGTTTCCACACGTAAAAAAAAGAAAAAGTGGTTTAAGGGGCCGGCGGTCACTGAGTTCTCCATACAAATTGAATACCAAAATAATTTGTAGTTTGAACATATTTCCACCATATTATGTTGATATCCAGATTTAAACAGCATTTATCCAGGCTCCTTTTCCCTTTTTATTTAAAAAAACTTACGTAAAGTAACGAAAAAGTTGAATTTAATTTTGCACATTTTTACAGCGTAAATGGCATGTTTTAAGTTTGTTTTTTCTATATTATAAACAGCAATACGTTTAATATTTATTATAAAAAGCATTATCAAATTACTAATTATCGAAAAGAAAATGAAAAAACATTGAGTTTTCATTGATGATTTTTGGTAGAAAAAAAAAAAAAAAAAACACATCCATATTTATTATAAAAACCAAATAGTCAGTAGTGCTATCGCAGCAAACAGATCTCAATATACTACGCCAGGTATGGCTTACCGAGATACAGTGACGAGATATTAAATATATACTTTATTTTATTATATATTAGATACAGCAATATTCCGAACAAATTTTAACTTGCAGTTGCGAGCGTCGGTCGCCGCGCTTTTAAGCGGTCGCCACACCGCTCTCCATTGCGCCAAGTGTTGTGGGTTCAAATCCCACTGTGTGATCCACAAATTGTTGTTCTGAGTCTGTGTCCGTTTCATGTATGTTTGTAAAGTCCCCCGCGACACTGGATGTATATTCTTAATGCGGAAGTTGTCTTTTTATGAGTTGTCTTAAAAGTATGTTACGCTTTCACGATTACGAAGTTCGCCGGACAGGTAGTATATATATAAAAATGAATTGTCGAAATGTATGTACGCGCATAACTTCCGATCGGCTGCACCAAATTAAATAATTATTTTTTATGTGTTCGTTATTGTTAGGACAAGGTTTGTGTACAAGAAAAATTATAAGAACACGGGAAAAGTCAATTTTTTTTGTCCGTGACTGTAGACTGCCTGTTCGCCGGGTCAGCTAGTTTTTAATGAAATTGGGCATGGATACTTTGTTTCTTGAGGAAAGACATAAGCTATTCTTTACCGCGAAAACCGATATACATAGACTACATAGTATACTACATAGAAGCTACTTTTCTCTCAAGTAGACATTAATTACTAAATCGTCATTAACCAAAGCAAAGCCACGGCTAAAAGCTAATAGAACTGTTGCTGCAGCTTAACCTCTTAGAAATGAAAAACCCTTTGCTAGTTCCGATACGAAACGCTCTAGAATAATAACAGGTTCATTTCTATGCTAAACGAGCTATTATTTCTTTTTTAATTCGTCATATCTAGGAGTCTTTGGAGACAAAGGATTATTCTTTAGACTGTTAAAGAATCGATGTGGGTATTATTAAAAGAGTAACTACTAGATGTTACATTAATTACCGGAGTGATACCACGGCCTCACAGAAAACCGGTGTGAAACAGCACTGGCGCTGTGTTTCACTGAGTGAGTGAGGATACCGGAGGCCCCCAAAAGCCGGCAACGCGCTTGTGACGCCGCTGGTGTTGCGGGCGTCCATGGGCGGCGGTAATCACTTACCATCAGGCGATACGTCAGCTCGATTTCCCGCCTATTCCATAAAAAAAATTAGAGCTTTGTTTAATAATCGTTGTTATTAATCCTAACTTCAATATTAATTTATGAAATTAGTATGGGACTAGTGCTAGCTAGCTGACAGATAGCTGTCAGCTTGTCTGTTATGCTTTCACGGTTGAACCGCTAAACTGGTTTAGATGAAATTCCCAATGGAAATCCTTTGAATCTTGAGAAAGGACATAGGTCCTATTTACTACGATAACATACATACACGCAGGTGGAGCCGTTGGAAAAAGCTAGTAATATTATAAATGCGATTGTGAGTTTATTTTTTGATTGTGAGCTTTCACACCTAAATTAAAATGACAATTAAAAAAAAATCTTACACCTTTGGAAAGCTAGATATTGGCGTGTAACATAGGCTACTTTTAATAGTAATAACCGACACGTACACGGGCGGAGCCGCGTGTAAAAGCTAGTAGTCTTGAGTATAATACTATTTGATTTTTCATTAAGATTAAATGATTTTCTTCATTCCTCAATTTTCCACCAAAAATATTGGGTGTTTTTTTACCATAAATAAATCAGGCCGAATTATTTGGACCGCTAGACCAAGAGATCCGTCAGCGTTTATTGCACGTACTGTGTGTTTATTACCATTTTACATCCACTTACATAAAGTGAAGAAGACGGTACGTCCCTTCCAATATAATATACATATAATTGCAGTCACAGTATGCAGACACACGGGTTTTGTCATATTTTCCAGTAGTGTGTCTGGAAAGGCGTTAGACTAATTTTCTTCCATTTACAAGGACCTACCTTCAAGCGTCTGGTTCTCAGTGGTGAGAAATTAAATGTTTTCAAAACATTTTATAAAGGAAGAGATTTACCTAGCTATTTTTAATCCGTAAAAAAACTGTACAACAGTTGACTACTCTTTTCACAGAATCTAAAATTATTAGTAAACGAATAAGGTGATAAATGAATACATAGTGCAACATAGCATATATTGAAAGACTCCAAACCACAAAGGAAGAAACTCTTGAAGACGGTGCGCCCCTATCGGCATTCATTATCCAGTCACGATAAGTAGACACACGGGTATACAGAGAGGTTTTATCATAATTTTTTCCACTGACAACACCAACTAACACATCATCTCGTGTTTCCCTTAGAGGATCAAATTCCGAACACACCAAAGGACCACCAGAATCACCTCTTTCAACATCTGTTACTGAAGTTTCTGAACACACGAAATTGTTCATATCCATCTCCCAAAGTAAGGAACATTCCGATCTAGTCAGTACTGCAATTTGGGCCACGAGTAAAACTGGGGAGATAGCGTCGCGAAGATCAGGCCCGACTCTGCCGTACCCAGCAGCAACACATTTACTATTATAATCCGTACTTGCAGAAGCCAGTTTTATAGGTTGCACTAGTTCAGTGAACGACCACCGTTCATCAACATGTCCGACGGCAATATCATTGTTTGGAAAATGGAATTCTGGATGAATAATTACTTTTTTCAACTGCCTCCATTGTGCATCATCGGTGGTCTCCGAATCTCCTGTATGAATCAAACTGTTACGTAAGTTGCCTGCCACTACACGCAGCAAGTCGGGTCGTTTTGCAAAGTAGAAGTCGCTGGCTTCGAAGCAATGGGCTGCAGTGAGGATGCGTGTTGCGTCGATGATACTTCCACCACAAAGGTTTTTCCACGCCACCTTTCCTTCCACGTACTTATGAACCGGTACTTTCAAAGACACCAGGTACGGTACTTGGCCGTTCCCGGCTGGTTCTCCATTGACAATAGTAAGAGTCACATCAGGTCTTAGATTATTAATTAATAATCTAAGCATCAGGTCTACTTCTAGAGTGATTGAGTATTGTTACCACACGTCTGTCATAGTCACATAGTGTTGGTTGGATCATAAACGAGAGAATTATTCATTAGAATTTCGGTCCTAAAAGTATGACAGGAAATTTATTAACCATATTAAAAAATACTTGCGCTGCTATAGTTTCTTTGACATTTTTGTATAGTTTACTGTCATTTGATAGGATGTTGAGGTATTTGGGGAGATTATTAACCTTCTTGTTCGTTTGTAGGAGATTTAAATAAGGACTCTTATACATTAACTTTTCGCTTTTAGATTTATATTTATGTTACAACCTTCTTCTTGTCTATTCTTCTCACATTTTATATACATTCTTCTTTGGGATACTACTATTATAAATGGGAAATGTAATGTATGTTTGTGACTCAATTACAGTAAAACTGTTGAATAGATTGGAATTTCCTTTCGCAATTATCATGAACACTCATATTTATCTCTACCAAAAGATACTTGCAGAATCCCAATAAATCTCTTGTAGTTCACCCTCTCCCCAGAATCACTGGGAGTCACTGCGGTTTAAGCTTACGGTGGAAAAGCATTTGCTTTTCACCTGTTTTCTGTGAGGCGCTGGAATCATTCCTGCCAAGTTCATATTCATACTCTATAATAATATTAAAAATTCGAAAGTAACTCTGTCTGTCTGTCTATCAGGACTGTACTGCTTCAACGTTTTTAATGAAATTTGGCATGAAAATACTTTAATTCTTGAGAAAAGACATAGGCTATTTTTTACCGGGATAACCGATATACACGCTGGCGGAGCCGCGATTAAAAGTAAATACAAGTACCTACTTATATACTAAAACATAGCTTTAGGACGACGAAATAAGAAATAATGTTTCGACTTGAAAACAGGTTAAAGGTTCTATTTTTAGATAAGAAAGTCGTTAGAACTGCACGGTTGGCCTAGTGGTTTAGGCGGTCGCCACGCCGCTTGCCAATTCGCCAAGTGTTGTGGGTTCAAATCCTACACGGGACAACACTTTGTGTGATCCACAAATTGTTGTTCTGAGTTTGGGTGTTATTTGTGTCCGTTTCATGTATGTCTGTAAAGTCCCCCGCTACACAGGATGTTTGGGTATTCCTAATGCGGGAGTTGTCTTTTTAAAAAGATAGAAACAAGAAAAAAGAAAAGAATCTAACCGATATTTAAAGATATCATCTTTACATAGTATAAAAATAAGTTGATTACGCTGTCCGTTCTATTAGATCTTGTAAACTACTCAACGGATTTCAATGCAGTTTTTAGCAATAGATAGATTCAAGGTGTTATCGGCTATTGTTGTTATACCTTTACAACCCCAATCGCGGGTAACACCGCAGGTCACAGCTATTTTATTATAATTACAATACTCTACAGCCGTTGTCCCATAGAAGGTCTGAGCCTCTACTGAGCCCATTCATTAAATCAAACAAAGACAAATGATTCACGAAGTACTTTTTAATTAAAGACATCCCTTAGAACAAGTGGGTGACAATTTGTATGGAATTATCGTTAAATTATAATTGATAGCTTAGATTTCTTCTGCTTTTGTTAGAGTAAGGTCGGATGGCAAGCAGAATAATAATATACCGGACAGTGTTACATGGCCTTTTATATATAATTTTTACCGTTATAGTTCATAATTATTGTTTAAAAATTTTACGTTGTGGCGAATTCCACATAAAGTGAAACAAAAACGTACTTTATTGCCCCTAACAAATGCAAAAAGAACTCATATATCTCGATATGAAAAATTTTCACGTTGTTATTCATATGTCCCGGCCTGCCCGCCATGGTCATAGCTAGGCATAGGTGCCTCCCTTTGTATTGGAGCAACATATTACCAGTTCCTCCACAACATATAAACATCAAATATCCAAAAATTTGATGTTTTCCTGTTTGCTTAAAGAATAGTGATCCAAGAACCTGTCTAAATGATCATTTGACTGCAGGTTTGGCCTAGTGGTTTAGCGGTCACTACGCCGTTTCCTACTTCGCCAAGTGTTGTGGGTTCAAATCCCACGTAAGACAACACTTTGTGTAATCCACAAATTATTGTTCTGAGTCTGGGTGTTCTTTGTGTCTGTTTCATGTATGTTTGCACAGTCCCCACACAGGATTTATTACTAGTGCGGGAGTTATCTTTAAAAAAAAAACCTCTAAGGTCTAAACCTCCGAAGTGCCCATATCTATGAGCATAGATAATAATATATCTCTTACAGTCATGTTGACATTTTTTTATCACTTCACTTCTAACCACAATGAGCGCAGATATTCATGTTCATAATATTCATATTATTATCTACACTTCTTCTGGCTGATAGGCCTGTATTGCCTGAGTCAATAGAAATTCAATATGAATTGGCTGTGTCAATTGATGACAATTTAACATTGCCCAAATTGGCAAATGAAGAAAGTACAACATTGGATATATGACCAATGAAAACTCTTCCTTTTTTAGTAAAAATAAAATGTGGCTAAATCTAATTCAAGAATATATTAATAATCAACCCGAAAAAGATGACAATACGTTGCTTCGAATAGAAGAAACTGAAAAATTGCAGCCAAGCAAGTTAAATTATAAAAGACACAAATAGATGACCAAGATATGGAAACACTAAGTGAAGAATATTTTAAATTGCCGACATGGATACAAAGTGCCACTGCGTCGTTCTATCGAGGACTACATATTCCAATTGACATTCACCAATTTGAAGAACATGAAATATCCGACCCAGATGAAGACAATAGAATTATGACAACACTGATGCATTCGTATATGCGTGTGGAGCCCAAAATAGTTCAGGGAATTGTTGCGCAGGCGAGGGAATTTCCATTTCTGGTGTCTTTATAGAGAATAGTTCAGAAGTTTTCAAAAACAAACAAATTATGGAAAAAATACTGCGGAGGGGTATAATAAACGCTAACAAGGTGGTCACAGCTGCTCATTGCTTCGAAATGAATAAATACGACTATTATTATCACCCGAATAAATTGCGTGTTGTTGCAGGCAATTTGGGTAATAAATTATATCATTCAGGTGATTTCAATTTACCTTTTTATCGTCTAAACCCTTTAACACTGATCCTTAGAAGCAGAATAAAATCAATAAATATATTATATACCCAATCTAATCACTAGCAACCCGCTACAGCTTCGCGCGGAAATCTTTAAAATTCTCTTCTGTTCTTTACTATAACATGCATGTATAATTATCCGTATTATACACTTAAATGTAATGATTAAACAGTGTTTTTACAGGCAACACTTCAAATTCAAAACAACATCAAGTGCAGCGAATCAATGTACTAAAACTACATCACGATTTCAACTTTCCCATGAACGATATTGCTCTCATATTTGTCGACGAACCATTTCGATTTAACAACCCAACGAATATAAACTTCATAGTTCCTGCAAGATATCATACCGACTATGCTAACCGATGTTATGCTGCAGGATTTGGTCAAACGAGACCAAATCAAAAAGGGGATGGTTCTGACAAATTGTTTGCGGAAGTAAAGTTATTACCCAGGCAAGAATGCAACAAGGTTTGGGAAATGAATATGATTTCATTTTTGTGCAGTCCAAACATCTTAAAGGGAGTGAGTGGGGGTGACTCTGGTGGTCCTGTAGCATGCTTTGAGTCCCTAGATCCTTCTTCAAAGTCGGGTAGTGGGAAGTTACTTGTTGGAATAGTGAGTGGTTGGAATTATGATAAGACAACTTTGTATACGCGTGTTTCAGCATATCGAAAGTGGATTGACACAAATGGTTCCTGTGTACTTGAGTGCAGAATAACAATGGTGTTGTTTGGTCTGATTAAAGGTTTTAAAATATTATATGGTTGAATTTGTTTTTAAATCCTTAATACGTAGTATAGTTACGGGATGGCCTTTAGTCTGGTGGTTAGCTAGTTAGTGGAAGCTGACTGACCCAGTGTTCGATTCCTAACCAAGACAAATATGTTCGTGCTCAGTACGATTATTTGTTCTATATCTGGGTTTAATTTTCTCTTATTCTAGCCTTTATTATTTCCAAGATTATTTGAAATCGGCTGTTAGTTCAACCGGTTTTATCTGTTTTTTCTTCACGGAGTGAGTGGAACTGGGAATTTAATTCGAAGGTTAACCTAGCTGTCAGTATATTTGCCTATACTGATAGAGTATATAGGAATAGAATATAGCCAAGTCAAGCCAAGTGAGTTGATGACCAGTTAGGGTCTACACAGGAAAAAGATGTAATGGTCAATCTTTGCATTTAATAATCAACAAATAAGGAAACATTCATTTCACCTGCAGGTCGATTTGCATTTCTTTTTAAGTTCTGTCATCAAAAGTCTGGAGAGGAAAAATCTTGACAAATCTCACAAACTGCCTTCTGATCCACAAGCTGGGCTGAGCCTGTACTATGGTAACCACTACTGATAAACCGCTATTATATATAACTAGCTGACCCGGCGAACTTCGTACCGCCATATTTACATCTGTCTCAGTTTCCCACAAGCAGTGTACAGTCGCGGACAAAATAGAAAGACTTTTCCCGTTATCTTTAATTTTTTTTCTATCTAGCAAAAAAATAATCAATGAAATCGGACTATGTATTATTGAATTAGAACTAATTACATATTTTGATTTTCATCCCCTCTCTCCAGGAAGCCGTGCTGAATTTCGGGATAAGAAGAGTCCTATGTCCTACCTCGTAGTATGAACTCAAATCATGCCAAGTTTCATTTGAATCCATTCAGTAGTTTCAGCGTGATGCGCGGCCAAGATACAGACCGACAGACAAAAATGAAAAAAATTGCAGTTTTGGCTTTAGTATCGATTATAGAGAGCCCTCCAAAAAAAATTTTCTAAATATCTTTAATGTACAGAATTGGACCTGTTACATTTTTATTATAAGTATATAAGTATAGATAGATAGATTCTCGTGTCACGCTGTTGCTCACGATGACTACATAACCGTTTTAACGTTTTTTTTAAATGTGTGTTTTGCTAGTAGGTATGTCTAAGATAGGATAGATAGATAACATCACGCTTAAACCAATAGGTTAAGCGTTGTTAGTTGGCTCTGTTCGGCGATTTTCATTCATTCAATTCAAAAGCGACGAAGTTGCGTTGGTTATCCTGTATATTTGCATATTTTATCTGTGATGTCACACACATACTCTTCTCCATGACTGTTCTTTTATTTATGGCATTTGCAAAATTGACATTATTATTTTCCTGTGGATCCAGTTATTCCTTTCCTATATAATACCTGATGACTAGCTTAAGCACCGTAAATTCAACATTATTATCTTAGAATTGCTTCAACGATAAACCAGTCAGGGGGAACCCTGGCTGACATTGTACATACAATGAGCGCAAATTAACGTAACATGTTATTATGCAAATTATTAGTGTTATACTTAATAATATCAGTGTAAACATACGAAGAACTAAATAATGAAGACGCACGCACGATGACAACTTTAAATTATTCAAGATTTCGTGACCAAACAACCAGAGTTCGCGGCCGAGTCGTACCTAAGGGCCACTTCTCATACTTAGTGTCAATAAAACGGTCGTTTCAGAAAGTCTCGGAGACGAAGCACTTATGGAGTACTCATTGTGGCGGGAGCATAATTCATCCGACAAAAGTTCTAGCTGCCGCTCATTGCTTTGACATGAAAAAATTCTTTTATTTGACTCATATTAGTTTACTACGAGTCGTCGCAGGCAGTACCAAAAATGATATTGAACATCAAGGTAAGATTTTTTCATTTAATTTTTAAGTACCTACATACGTATATAATTTCTAGAAGAAAACACCATGCGTTGTTTACCCATTGTATTTTTATTTTCTTTATTTGAAATAAAATTTACATGCTAAGGTCTAAATTTCGCCGTCATCATCATCATGGTAGACGACGTCAATGCCCTCGCGCGCTTTCATTGACGCCGACGCCTTTATCATCATCTTAGATGACGTCGACGCCTTCGCCGTCATCATTATCGTAGACGTTGTTGCCATCATCATCACTATAGGCGTCGTTGTCGTTAATACCACCTCAAAAGTGATAAAAAAAGGCATCTTAAAACCTACTCACCTGTATATGGGGGATGGGAGAGTTTAGTTTTTTGTGATTTTGTACTTTGAATCTCTGTTTTGTCGTCCTCAAGGTAACATGTTTACAACGTTACCTTAAGGAAGAATAAATCTGAACATAATCATCTTTCTTAATTATTCCCAAGATTATGAATCGGAGTATGGAAGATACCACCATCTTCCATACTCCGGGCTGCTATTAAGAATTCATTGTAAGAAAAACCCAACATCAGTCCGACCAGGGAATCGAACCCGAGACCTCTTGATAGGCAGTCGCTTACGCTAACCTCTAGACCAACGAGGTAGGCGAATAATTCTGGACAATATAGATTAATCTTAATATTTTAATTGCCAGGGTTCACTACAGATGAAAACGGAGTACAATGGCTGCAGAAAACTGACGTTCAACTCCATTACGGTTTTCACTTTCCAGTAAACGATATCGCAATGATACACGTTGATATTCCCTTTGATGATAAAAGAATTATTGGTTACAATGCTTATCAAAATAACCCAGAATACGAAGGAACATGCTTTACTGCTGGTTTTGGCCAGGTAGGTATAGTGGATAAAAGGGTCTTGAAGATTTTACTATGGGCCGAAATACACCTTATTGCTAAAGAAAGATGTACGGCTATTTGGGGGATGAATATGGATAACTTTGTGTGTAGTGATACTGTAGTTATTGATATATCCGAAGGCGATGCTGGAGGTCCTCTAGTTTGTCCGCTAACACGCCGTGAATCGGTGAAGACAGATGATAACGGGAATTACGTGTTAATCGGTAATGCGAGCGGGAAGAATAGTGATAAAACTCGGCTTTATACCAGAGTTTCAGCGTACCGAAACTGGATTGATGAACCTACGTATCGAACGTCGTGTGCTCGACGAGTGAAATATCATGTTTGTCTGTTGTTATTTTATATGTGGTTCATTAAATTGGTTTGTACGTGTTTTAAGTGTACTTATTTAGCGAAAATCTTTTGTATAGCTTCCCTAAGAAGATTATTATTATTCCCAAGTTTATTTGGGTCGGCTACTAGACTCCTAGTGCAACCGGATCTATCCTATTCAAATATCAGCTTTTCCACGGAGCTTCTGGCATCGGACCTCCATAACCCTGGGAGAGAACTGAATTAGATAGTTGAAATACTGTCAGTATATTTGAGGGCACTGACTTCTCAGTAACAATTGCCATAGAATTTCATGACAACCGGGCCCGATGGCTTAACGTGCTCGCAACTCGATACTCCAGGCACACAACTCGATATTAAGAATTTCCTACAAGAAAATGCAATATCACTTTCAGCACGACCAAAGAATGGGCCCCGAGCGTAAGTCGTTATGGAGGGAAGACAATGCTATGAGCTCCGGTACCATCATTCACTATGTAAGCAACATAAGAAGTGTATAACACCGCATTTCTTTGAAGCTCTAGTATCACTCCAGTTGAGCCGGCCTACATATGCCGAAGCTCTCTAACGTAACCATTTATCATTAACTAGCTTTTACACGCGGCTTCGCTCACGCAGACTTTCATCCCCTGATTTACCCCCTTAGGGGTGGAATTTTAAAAAATCCTTTCTTAGTGCTCACTTACTTTATGTAAAGAACCTTCATGCAAAATTTCAGGATTCTAGCTTCAGCAGTTTGGGCTGTGCGTTGATCTCTGGGTATGTCAGTCAGTCAGTCTGTCAGTCAGTCAGTCACCTTACTCTTTTATAGATGAATATAGATAGATGAATAAAATAAAACACTGGAATATCTATAAAATATTTATTTAATCATCTTTAAACAATAACATTGTTTTATACAAAACAGCACGGCATTATATACCTCTTACGCTCTATATTAATTTAATTAAATCGACACTACTCTACGTATTGCGCTGTCTTCCGTACGTTTATTACGTGACAGTGTCTTTTGTAGCCTATCCCCCTTGTTCATAAACTTTATTTAGGTAACTGAAAATAACGATTTTCTGTTATTTTTAACTTTAAGGGTGAAAGTTTAAAGTTTGAAAATAAAACAGAACCGTTGTTATAACTTAAATAACATTTAAGAATAACGGAGTTAATAATATTTAACTGTAACAGGGCATGGCATAGAGTCGAAATATATGATAATTATTTTACAATATTAATACAAATAAACTTTTTTTTAAAAGCCAACTCCCGCACTAGGAATAAATCCTGTGTCGCGGGGGACTTAACAAACATACATGAAAAGGACACAAAGAACACCCAGACTCAGAACAACAATTTGTGGATCACACAAAGTGTTGTCCTACGTGGGATTTGAACCCACGACACATGGCGAAGTAGGAAACAGCGTGATGACAGTTAAACCACTAGGCCAAACGTGCAGTCAAAGGAAAAAAGTTAGAAATTACTCTTTTTAAAAATCTTTTGCCTGGATTTTTAGAACACATGCCCGATGTTAACTGAATATTGAGGCAGAAGTATCCATAATTTGATTTTCTGGGTTTTCCCAATCAACGCCTAGTATAAGTTGTTAATAGGTGGCTAGTCGGTGTCTTAACGTGTTAAGACTAGCGCCAATTAAGTAAACAAAATCTTTTATTTTCAAATTTAGCTATGCAACTAAGAAAAACTGTTTTTCTCAATTACAACTATACCTAAATCCTACAATAATTTTGGCTTCTATATTAGGATATGGAATTTAAATAATTTAGTTAAAATAAAACACAATTGTGGGTTTATTATAACGAATTTATAAAAAAAAAAATCATTAATAGGTTTAAAACTAACACCTAAGTCGAAAAGTGACAATATTACTGACTCTCGAATAATCGAAAGTAGTAAGTCAGTAATGAGCAATCGATTATAACAAAAAGAATAGGTACCCTTTTCTTTTATTTAAATCGATTTCGAAATACCTAAGAAGAATTGTGTAAACTTACAATTCGCTTATTGTGTCTAAAAATAACAATTAAATCAGGTAGTGGTCCAAAAGTGGGCCATGTCGAAAACTAACACATAACTAAATAAACTTTACTGCCATAAATTAGATTACGTTATTCTGAATTATTTAGCTCTTGAAGAAATTTAATTTGGGCCATAAAGCAGTGCGTTTCTCTGGTTTTATGGTTATACTTAAAAGATACATTTTCAGGGTTATTTTATCTTTTATTTGAATTTTATCGACTTAGTTAAAAAAGAGGTGTAACATAGCATTATTAAAACCGTTTCAAAATGTGTTTTCCGTGATTTTATCAGACTACTGTAGATATTTCTAACTTAAATAATAAACTCATACAATTTACGCCATTACTCCTATTGTAATAAGGTTCATATTTGCATATTATTATATTTAATTCTACGCTTTAGGCAATATTATAAATATGTAAATTCCACATTATCGTAGTGAGGTTACTCATAATTTCACGTCATAAGTACGTTGCATAAAGTTACTTTTGCATTACAACTATATCTACATAGAATTACACAGTTTTAAAAGGTTATGTGGACTATTAAGTTCAAAAATTCAATCAATAGCAACATGGATGTCAAGGTATTTGAATTTCACATGATGTACATATAATTTTTCTGCCATTTTTTTATTCTTTCCCATTTCAGTTTTGACGGCGAAATATGTTCTTCTGTGCCAATTTGGCATTTGACACTATATAACTTTAATATTGCAGTCTCATCCATGGAGTGTAGCCATAGACAAACACGGTAGGATAGCCATACACAGGCGTTCCCTTCCGTCCAAGTATAGGCTCAAATGGACCTACGTGTTACGTGGGTAATAGCTTCTTGGATGGCCTCCTTGTTCGCTTTCTTGGCTTCCAAATACCTCTAGACTGCATTCTGGCGTCGCTCGGAGTTAGCGTTTCTTATTCGGCTTCTCAATCTATTTGTGAGGGTCCTCATCCCGTCAATTTCCGCAGTACATCAATGCGCTTCCGATCGCCTCCTTCCGCTTGATATACAGAAGCGATGGCTGCCACATATGCCTCCCAAATTGAGTCGGTTATCGAAGCCACCAATTTCTCCAATTCTTCCGCCGCTGAGACCTCTGCCAACCGTCCAGGGGTCAGACTACGCCCCTCCAGACTCACAGCCAACTCCCGATCAAACAGCTCCCAATTACCCTTTTTTGGGCTAAAGGGCCTCGTGGCCTGCTTCGGGGGCACCATATAGGCTTGCCATCGACCGTCACGCCGAAAGAGATCATAGGGTTACTGCAGCGACAGGATGGACACGCCCTCTCTCGCCGCCACCCTCAACATATCCTTGGTGGCCGCGTAACCTCTACCCAGATTCGTCTGTATGCTTCTTATTTCTTTTGTTTAGGCGCCTGGGGTGCCTTCAGCAGTAACTTACCGCGGCACGGGCTATTCTGTCCCATTTCTGCCATACCGGGCACTCACTGGAGTACATAAGGTGATCAGACCCCTCCTCCCCTCAATTGGCACATTTGAGTGCGAGACTGTCGCGGGCGCAAGTTCGGGTGTCGTGGCATTCGGAGTAGTAGCCACAGGTCGATGATTTGCTCTGCTATTCGGTGCTATTCTGCGCCTCGGTGACCAAATCCCAAACATTGGTAGCATTGCACTACCGGGGATTGGTCTACTGCTGGTACCATTTGGTACCCAATGCGCACCTTTCCGCCCTGAAGGGTTTTCCACACCTGTGACTTATCTCCACTATTACGTTGCTCTTTTTAACAGTCCTCCCTTTGACCCTGCTTACCACCTTAGCACACCTTTGCCGCTCCGGGACATCCCCGAGGAGAGAGAGCCACGCCAATTTTCTCGTCAGTTAGGTAGTGCGCTGCTCCAAAGAGGCGAAGGTGCGGCATTCTTTTCGGGGCGTCTACAGCAGAAAGACCGGTATTGAACGCTATAATGGCGCTTCCTAGTACCCGCCGCTCCTCCAGTGTTGGGCAGTCCGCAACCACCCTGCCCTTCCTGATTCTTCTTAGGCTCTTGACACCCACTCCGAAAGACACTACGTCCACGCTCCATTTCAGCGTGTCAATGACGTCCCATGGGAATGCTGCGGATTTATCGACTCCACAATGAGGCCGTTCGAGGCGTCGGCTGGACAACCAGCCGACCCCAACCCCCCACCGCGAAGATCCAGAGGGCTCTGGATCTTCGCGGGCGCTCCGTGTAGTGCGGTGCACTTTTGCAGGCCGCGGCATATGTTCTTACAGTTCTATCGATCTCCGCGGTGCGATCCGCCAGGTCATTCAATCTGGACTCCAAAGGCCTCAGGGTACTCTCCAGTACCTCCCTCGTCTCCGTAAGTACAAGTTCCGCACCCAAGTCCGCCACGACACCAGGCACCTCGGGTCATACCAAGACGAGGTCTTTCACCTGAGCGATCTTGGTCCTACGCGATCGAAGCAAGTCGACCGCAGACATTCCCTCCCCAAGGGGACTCTCGCTCGGATTCTCCCGAAGAGCAGGTGGCGGAGTAGCTTGGTCCCTTTCCAATAATTCGGTATTCCGGCGCACCGCCTCTCGCAGAAGCTCAAGCTGTCGGTTGACCCCCTCCATCACTGTCCGCCCCCATCCGGCCGCGCACCACATCAGCCATCTAGAGTCTTCTCTCTACGTCGACCTGCAGGGCCCTAAATTGGTCCGTTAGGCTCTGTATTTTTGTCCCCAACGAGAGCAGTTCCGGACCCGGTTCCTGTTCCGGATACGAAAGGCATCCGACCGCCACTTAAAAGGTGCATCCATCTCGAAGTTCAACCAACCCTTGATAACCTCCATAAGCCCACGCAACCCCGCTATGAGATGTTGGGTCTCCCATACCCTCTCCACGTTCTGACTGCTAATTTCAGCGAGCCTTCGTGTGAGCGCTCTCTCCACTCGCACGAGTTCCTTGGCAGCGCGCGCGCGCTCCTTCTCCAACGCCACACGGTGTCTGTTTCGGGAGTCCGCAACACCCAGCACCGACTCATATAGCGCCTGCAGAGATTCCAGCGCCACGGCCTTGCACTCCCTGTGCATATTCGTAGCCATCTCTAGGGCGTCCTTCCCGTCCTGAAGCAGCTTGTTGGCTCTCACTGTGGTCAGGTCCATAGCGACTTCAACAAATCTGCTAACGGGGGCAGTATACTAGCCTTTCCGCTTCTCCAACTCTTGTGACTCTCCAGATTGCAGAGCGCCTCATCGGTGTCACTATCGCTTGCCACCGCCAGCTGCTCCAATTCCGGTCCCAAGCCAGCAGAATACTCTCTGGTCAACAACCCACTCCCACTTTGGCCTACTCAGTTATCCGTGTCCGGGGCGTCCAGGCCTTGAGGACCTCCCTGACCAACACCCGTTGGTCACCGACCAGAACTCCAACCTAGCCACGCTCTGTCTGGGGCTAAGAGATTACGCACTCATGGTGGGTCCGACCGAGTCCGGGTGTCCGTGTCCTTTTATGGAGCCCCCGAGCGAGCTCAGCGATGTTGCGCCTCGCCGTCGTCTGGGCCTTCTTATTCGTTGTAGCCTTTCGCAGGCTGCTGCTGACTTTATAGATTTGGAGGGCTTGACCGGTCCGGTTCTTCCTACCCGATTGCTTTTTGTCGACCTGGCCGGAGCCAATGACACCAAGCTGGTCCACATCCAAAGTCCCTCAGAGCCGGAAACACCGGGAGCATGAGCGGCGGTATGCTAATAATAATAAATAATTTTAATAAACTTAAAAGTATTATACTTACTTACGTAAAAGTATAAAAATAAAATTATTAAAATGTTCTTAGAGCTAACAACTCTGTTTGTCAGCGGGGCGTACATGTCGGCACACACAGGTATAGCAACTTACGGAGTCCGAAAACTCAGTATTACCTACTTAAATTTTCGGACTCTATGTAGAACCAAACAGAGAGGCTGATAGTGCTCGCCAAGCCCTTTACAATGACTCCAAACACGACCACTACTCTCCAAAAGGGTCCAGAGATAGAAGAGCTCAAATATCGTGGCTACCACCCAAGATGGCTACCCCGGATATGGCCGATTTCTCCCGTGTTTGAGTTCGTCTGGCTCGATTAATCGAGATCTACCGTCCGGCAACAGATTTGAGTCTAAAAATTATCTAGTCCCCGATGTCCCCAAATACTAAATTTTCCTATTCAATAAAGGCTATTGAGACTCCCAAAGAAAATCCCGACTCGCTAAGATCACGTGTTGCGAAGATATTTGATGTTAAAAAAATTTACCCGAAATACTACCCGAGTTTGGGCTCGCCGTGATTGCCCCAATCTCCCCCACTACCTGGTGCCGTTTTCCGAGCTCCGAAATTTTGCTCCTACCTCCCTCCGGACCACTACTGCGAAAATCGCAAACTCGTAGCTCAAACGTTAAAGTTACGGCTACTTTTCTGCTAAGCTGAGAAATTTCCGGTTCGGGAGCCCGTATCTTTATAACCCGTAGTCGGAGAGACTCTGGGTTGTTTGTAGACAGCTCGGCTGTCTTCCTAGTAGGGTTTGAACCCTTTAAATTTTTTGACGTCTGATTTGATCAAAAACCCCTTAAGCTAAAACAGCAAATTCTGGTTCAAATTTTAACCTAAATACCAAGATGTCGGCTTTTAATAATTTCTTTGATTCCAGATCTAGGAGCACCGAGGTTGGGCTTATATAAGTCCAAATTGACTATATAGACCCGTCCCCACAGTCAAAATGAAAGAATTTCTGCCTATTTTAGAATAATTCATCATCTTCCTAGACATTATTGTTCCCAAGATTATTTGGGGTCGGCTACTAGATCAACCGGTTTGACCTGAATATCAGTTTTTACACGGAGCGACTGGCATCGGACCTCCTCAACTCCGACTACGAATGTTGAACTAGTTGTCAGTATATTTGAGGGCACTGACTCCCTGACTTCCACGGATTTCAGGGCAATGACGATTGCTATAGATGTACATGACAACCGGAATTCATCATAACCGAGATATTCTTGACAAACATGCTGACAGTATAATTGCTGTTGGTATGTTCTATATACGCTCTTCCTTTCTTTGCGTTATGAATAATATCACAAACATGTGGAGAACCAATGGAGGAGCATTCATTACTATATAAAAAGGTTTAGAAAAACACGACATCAACCTTAAAACTGTGTATTCATAATGATAATATTGAAAATTATAATTGTTCAAAGAATACGTCACTAATTATAATAATACAATACACGGAAATATATAAAAATAAAATGTCAATCAATTGTTAAAATAAAAATAATGTAATTTAGACATTAACGCTGAATTCCACAAAGGACCAATATATGTCTTTTATAACGAAACTCATCCTTTGTGGAATCCATTTTAAAACACAGAATATAATAAATACGATTGCAATAAAACAGTATTATATTTAAAATATTAATCAAATTAATTATAATTAAAATCTGTCCATATTTAATAACTAACAATATTACCACATAATATTATATGATTTTTTATGATATTTTATCAAAATTAAAGTCTTTTAATAACAATATGGTCTAGCTTACATGACTATACATCTGTCTCTTTTGCACACGTTTTTGTTTTGTATTTGCCTGTTCTCACAAAATTTGCGTATTTAAAAAGTTTGGTATTTAAAAAAAACATTTTTCTTTCAAAATTTGAATATTAATAACGACTTTCTGTAGAAAATATATTTTGTTTTTTTTATTTCATAAGATTTATATAAGAATTGCGGTTTACTGGAGTAACTTTGAAACACATGGGGTTTTCTTTTACTTATCAGTATTTTTTTTATTTATGGGGTGCAGAAATACAAGTCCCTTTTTTTTAGTATCAGCTATTTCTGCCAATGTCAAGTATGTAAAGTCTTCAAATCTTAAGTCTTCGAGTCTTTAAGTCTCCCTTGAGAAAAATATCAAAAATGTTAATGAGATGAAATGGGGACCGATCTCCGTCTGAATTTATTTTAATTATATTTGAAAAAAAAAAACTATCTTCTGCTGTCAAAGATGTTAGTCACAACCAAAGTTTGACAGACAATAGATAATCGTTTTAGAGTGTCATTTCCTTTCTATATTTATAAATTAAGAGCTCCTAAATGTTCCTTCATTGGCATTTAACATTAAAAATTCATGTCACATTTACCCAAATCTTGAATTTACCCCCACAATGTCAAATTTACCCCAATATGTCAAAGTTACCCCAGTTTCAAGATATTCTTATTTTCTACTATAAAAGCTAGCGTGTCTATGGGAATGTGTTTTTTCACTTATCTTGCAGTTGCACGTAGTTCGCGGGGAATAACCCGTAGGCCCCTTTACATAAACCTTGCCACCAACCTTCGTCGATCTGGAAAAGACAATCACAGGGTTTAAATGAGAAGAATTTGGGGTCAGTGCATTAATCTCTAATATATTTTGAAGATACTTATTAAATGGTGTTTATAGTATGGCATAATGCTAACACTTTTTTAAGACTGTAATCGTTTTCAGATATTACAAAAACAGAAGATATGTTGAGGTAAGAAAACGGGATGAGGCGGAGAAGCTAAGAGACAGGATAGCCTGAAGTCCTGTAACTGTAAGATCGTATTGAAGATGGCACTAGGATAGGGATGCTGGGTGGTAAACAAGTTTAACTTGAATTTAATCAGACACTTTACAGATGCATTGGATAAAGTATTTATTGAAGACTAGCTAAACCCCGCGGTAACGCCGCGCGGCGAAGCTAGTCTATAAAAAGTAGCCAAAGTTACTTCTTATATGATTAGTATTCATCAGTTACCTATCAGTGAAAGTCCCGTCAAAATCTCAAAAAAATTAAAAATTGTGTTTTTGATGTACGTATTGTTTATACTGTGTTTACTTTGCATTTTGTGAAAAGCTGTTAATTCTAAATTACAGACACTTTAATTTTAATTATTTATATAGAAGAATGTTGGCTATGTATCTTTACGCTAAGACATTTCGGACTTAAAAGTGTCTATGAACGCAGGCAAAACCGCTTAGAGCTGGTAAATAATAGAATACCATACGTAAAGAAAAAAAATTATACCCCCTTTTAAGGTAATAAGAGTTTAAAAATGTCGACTTTATACTTTTTTTTATCAAAAATCTGTTTTCGTCGGGGTTGTTGTATTGTTGTCAATTGTTGTATTTAGCTCGATGAAGATATAGGACCATCGTGATTTGACCGGCTAAATAAATTGTTAAAAGCCGTCGAGCGGCAGTTGTATAATTCAGTTAGGGCCGTCTTACTTGCAAATTGTGAATTCCTCGCTTCGGAAGCGGGTGACAATCGGTCGAACAATGTTTGTGTGTATAACCTTAATGTAAGAGGATAGGATTGAGACTTATCGCGATATTCGAAGTGATTTGGTTGTGTGGTGTGTGACTAGATCTGCGTGGCATCAAACGAGGTACTTCGTCACTGCGCAGCGAAAAGACCACCAGAACACAAACCGTAAGTAGTTTCTTCATATAATTGTTAGTTAGAAAAAAGGGGTGTTTCGCCTCAGAGTTTAACTGGTTTCTTCAGAGGATAGTTCTTTGATTTACTGGCTTTGTCTATGGGCCGCAAGGGCAGGTAAAATTACTTACTGCAAGTACGAAGCTCTGGAGAAAGAAATTAAACACTTACCATGACAATGTTAGTGATGATATCATCAGGGTCGAAGGAGATCTCATCAGGCGCCGCCGCTTGGTAGTCGTACAAAGCTCGCGCTGTATACCCATCTTCATCATCTCCTTCTACCTCGCCTTCTCCTGCCATCTCACTTTCCCATCCTACTGGGGAAACTACGATGGTGGGTTGGCGAGTTATCTGTAGGACAAATAACGAAGAATTTGTATTCTATGAGCACTTTAAGAATTGACTTAATTCCAATGAAATAAAGCTAAAATCGAAAGCCAGTTATGTAATGCCGTATATATTTTACTTATACAGATACATACATGTATTGCACCCTAAAAATAGTAATGTAAGTCACAGTCGGAATTACCGACAGTTCAAAGCAAAAGAACTTCTCTTATATTGTAATAAGATACACAATGCGTTGATACTGTTACGCCATAAGGAGATGGGTCTCGTATGGACGGGAGAATTCGAGAACCAAGGAAGGCGCCATCTAGTGTCAGGTAGCGCGCAACTATGGAGATTATGACGGGTGATTCCGATTTTGTCAACGCTAGATGGCGCTGCAAATAGCCACAGAACAATCTATTTGGTCCAGAATGTTCTATCGAATAACAGCAGAGCTAGTTAGCCGTACGGGCAGTATTGTTTCACGATACAGCGGATTAACATCGAAGCGATCGTCTAATGCGACTAACGAGTAATTTAGTGAATTATTGTTGTAAAAAGTTTTGTTTTTTTTTTTTTTTTATGGAATAGGCCGGCAAACGAGCAGACGTATCGCCTGATGGTAAGCGATTACCGCCGCCCATGGACACCTGCAACACCAGAGGCGTCACAAGTGCGTTACCGGTCTTTGGGGGATGGGGGGGGGGGGAGATAGGGGGAGGGGTTGGGGTATGGGCCTCCGGTATCCTCACTCACTCGGTGAAACACAGCGCAAGCACTATTTCACACCGGTTTTCTGTGAGACCGTGGTATCACTCCGGTCGAGCCGGCTCATTCATGCCGAAGCGTGGCTCTCCCACGGCTGTTAATAAATATTGTGTTATTTTTTGGTAATCAACCGACTACATTTATTATTGACACGTTCGTTAACACTAAAGTCCCTATGAAGGTCTCTGGCCATCCTTTTCTGTCTACTAACCTCTTCTTTCTCATCCTTCGGTTCTCCTACTAACGTAACATCCGGCAAATTGGTTTGCTTCACTTCCTCTGACATCCGGGATGCAGCAGCACTATCCACTTCCGTAGCCTGTACTGGCGGTGTCTTGACCACTTCTGGTTGCTTGACAACCTCTGGTTGCTTGACTACCTCAGACTGTTTGGCTACTTCTGCCTGTCTGAATATTTCTGGCTGTTTAATAGGTGCTGGAGTATGGGTCACGGGTTCTGGTGATGGTTCTGGAGAAGGTTCGTCTGCTTCTTCTTTGGCTACGCGATCTTTTTCCTGTGAGGATAAAAGTTTCAAAGGTCTTATATTAATATACTACATTGCAGTTATTATAATTTTATAATTACCGTAAATCATATGATATTGAACCTTATATCGATGAACGTAAGATTTTAAATTGAAAATAACCTATTTCGTTTGTGATATATATAGGTGCTAAGTAAAATTATAGTTGTCTATTGAACCTTATTTCGCTGAAGATAAGGTTTTTAATTGAAAATCACCCCAAGTGATTTTGTTTGCTATAAATGTTTTTTTTGTTAAGAACATTGTAGATGTTACATACCTTTTGTGACAAATCTTTGTCCATTTTCTCTCTTTGTTGTCTAATTTTTTGAACGGAGTTTAACGCTTCCTGTAAAATCACGTAAATATTTTAATTAATTTATCTATACATATAAGAATGAATCGGCGAAATGTATGTACGCGCATAACTTCCGATCGGCTGCACCAAATTAAATTATTATTTTCTTTATGTGTTCGTTATTGTTAGGAAAAGGTTTGTGTAGTTTATAAAATAAAAACTGCAGTAAGCAAACGAGCCATAGTACATCACGGTAGGGGGTACGGTAGGGGGGGGGGAGGTTCCCCTCTGTCAAATTATAAGCCCAAATGAGCCTATGCATTATACTGTTATGACACAGAATGAGTTTGTGTGTGTGAAATTGTGAATGTTTTGTTTTGATTGTTATGTGTGAGATCGTAGTGAGAGGCAATAGTTTTTGTATGTCTTGTATGAGTCTAAAATGTGTTTGTGTAAAGATTCTCTTTCACTCCATGATTGTCCCCTCGGGTCCGCTGGTCTGTTAAATTAAATATTTCGGACATCTAACACACAACGCCATCAAGTCTGAAGCTAAGCAGAACTTGTGTGGGTACTAGACAACTGATATAAATACTTTTATTGTAAATACATACACATTATACATAGAATACACCCAAACTCCGAAACAAATATTTGTAGATCATACAAACATTTGGTCCGACCCGGGAATCGAACCTGAGACCACAAGCACAGCAGTCGCATATGCTACCACTGCGCCACTGAGGCAGTTAGAAGGAATGTTTTGCTCTATGAAACGAGCAGAAGAGTCACCTGATAGTAAGTGACCACCGGTACCTGTAGACACTTTACAACATATAAGTAGTTACAGTACTATATATATTTTTTTTTTCCTTTTTTTTTCCTTTTTTTTTTTTTTTACCTGTTCCTTCTCTTTAGCCATATTCTCAAACTTGGCGCGTAAGTTGGAAGGTTTAGCGCCTCCAATGTCGGGCTTCTGTTTGGTGTAGTTCGTACCGACTTTCTCCACCTCATCGAACCTGTGAGCCGACTTATCCACTCTGTCTGTTTCCACACCGAATTTGCCACCGAAACCCTGTTTAAAACATTAAAAAATGATGTTGATATTAGTGGACTATGACGTCACAACTCGCTATTAAGAAGGATTTTTAAAGAAGACTCTCGCATTAGTTAAATATCCTGTGTCGCGGGGAACTTTACATACATACATGAAACGGACTAGAAGAACACTCAGAACAACAATTGGTGGATCACACAAAGTGCTGTCTTATGTGGGATTTGAACCCACAACACTTAGTGCAGTGGAAAGCGGCGTGGCGACCGCTTTAGCAAATAGTAAATTAGTTTAGAGAAACTTATCCAATAGGTGTCATTGCAACTAAGGGACTAACACAGGACAACATCATTGCAAGGAGAAGGAAAACTTTAAACAAAACATATACCAACCCGTTTGGCCAGAAGTGTAGTAGGTCAATCTCCTTGCTAAAGACAGGCCTATGTCCAGCAGTGGACTATTAAAGGTTGTTGATAATGATGATATTTAACAACATTAATAACAAAATTTGTGGCGACTTCCACATACAGCGCAACAGAAATATACTAAAGCGCCATCTACCGAAGTTACACTGAACTACGGAGTAACGAAGGAAACTACCAATCCTGAATCGCGCAGTGAAAGTTCTCGCGCCGATAATCATATAAACAACATCCCAACATCAACCGTTGGGCAGTTGGCCCGCCAGGCATGATCACCTCGCCTGGTCGGAGGATCCTCCCTTTGTGTTGGAGGGACATGACACACCTGTCCCCCACAAATTAATAACAAAAAAATAATAACAAAAAAAATAATAACAACAACATTAATAACAAAAATTCGTATGCTTTTGACTACTTACTTTTTTATGGTCAACTTGACTGGCGTGCGCCGCAGTCTTCTCCTGATGGTCCCAGCCAAGAGCTGAGGCATCTTGTCTGTCTGTTTGTACACCAAATTTACCTCCGAAGCCCAAGGCGTAATCTAAAACAGAAAGAAGATATGAAATAATTAGTGAAAGTAATTATGATAAGCACAGTTATTGATTATGTGTCTGCAATAGTCTGGATGTAACATGTACTACATGTTTAAAAAAATATGTATTTAGTGTAAGTATCAGAATGTATGGTTACCATAGCACACGTTTTGACCAGAACCTAAAAAGTAGGGAAGGACATTTTTAGTAAACTTTTTTTTTATGGAATAGACCGGTAACGAGCAGACGTATCGCCTGATGGTAAGCGATTACCGACGCCCATGGACACCCGCAACACCAGAGGCGTCACAAGTGCGCCTTTGGGGGATGGGGGAGGGGGAGATAGGGGGATTGGTTGGGGCCTCCGGTATCCTCACTCACTCGGTGAAACACAGCGCAAGCACTATTTCACACCGGTTTTCTGTGAGGCCGTGGTATCACTCCGGTCGAGCCGGCCCATTCATGCCGAAGCGTGGTTCTCCCACGGTAGATGAGTCCAGGGTTCTACTGGGTGAAACTCCACAAACTAGACCATAATGGAAGTAAATGTTTTGAAATAGAAAATTTGGTAAAAATGGAAAGTGCTATCGAGCTAAAGACACATGCTAGAAACGATACCATGCAATAACTGACTGCACGGTTGGTCTAGTGGCGTGAGCGGTCGCAACGCCGCTTTTTTCTGCGCCAAGTGTTGTGGGTTCAAATCACACATGCGACAACACTCTGTGTGATCCACAAATTGTTGTTCTACGTCTGTCTGGGTGTTCTTTGTGTCCGTTTCGTGTATGTTTCAGTTTTCTTTTTTTAACATAAAATAAAAAATTGCCAGAACGGATAAATGGCTGCAAAATATTTCATAAAAATACCTTTTTGGCTCTGATGATGCTGGGCATCTTCCTTGTGGTCCCAGCCGACAGCAGATGCGTCCTTCCTGTCGGCTTGAACACCGAACTTGCCACCAAAGCCTACAGAGTAGTCCTTCTGCGAGGAGTGCTTCTCCACTTGTTCTTTATGCTCCCACCCTGCTGCACTCTATGGTATAACATAGATATTCATTTAAATATTACAAACAAAGTAATAATTTATAATAATATATTTCTTTTTAATAATATTTCGGACATCTGACACATAACGCCATCTAGTTCCAAACTTGCAGACCTTGTACTATGAGTACTATACAACTGATATAAATACATATATACTTTTTTTGTAAATACATACATACATATTATACATAGAAAACACCCAAACTCCGAAATAAATATTTGCAGGTCATACAAAGATTTGGTCCGACCCGGGAATCGAACAGGGGACTTCAAGCACTAGTTTTTTTTTAACACGTAATTAACAGTTATTTTAACTGACCTTATCAACTCGATCTGTTTGCACTCCGTATTTCCCTCCAAAGCCCTGAGCGTAATCCGTTTGTGAGACATGCTTCTCGACTTTAGCGACGTAATCGTGCCCTACCGCCGATTTGTCCATACGATCTGCTTGAACACCATATTTACCGCCAAAACCTGGTACAACAAGAAATAATGTGTTTAATCTGACTGGAATACGGTTTTTTTCGAATACCCACATGGGACAACACTTTGTGTAATCCACAAATTGTTGTTCTGAGTCTGGTTATTCTTAGTGTCCATTTTATGTATGTTATGTTCCGAGACACTGGTAATATTCCTAGTGCGAAGTATACTTTGAAAAAAAAAAAAACTTATCCCCCCACCCCTCTCACTACACTCAAGCACCTTTCCTCCCCGCGAAGCGCTTTTTATTTCTTACATTTCAGGTATCTGTAACATAAAAAAGCAGAAAAGGTATTAATCAAAACCTTACCTTGCGCATAATCCTTCTGTGAAACGTGTTTTTCCGTTTTGCCAACGTACTCATGTCCAACTGCTGATTTGTCCATTCGATCCTGCTGTACGCCGAATTTTCCTCCATATCTGGTAAAATTGAGTTATAGGAAATAAAATGTTAGATGATCTATTTGCGTGGCGGTTTGAGGCTATAGTTGTAGTTTAGAAGTAAAACAATCTTTTACA
Organism: Diaphora mendica; assembly: GCA_949125395.1. Taxonomy (NCBI): domain Eukaryota; kingdom Metazoa; phylum Arthropoda; class Insecta; order Lepidoptera; family Erebidae; genus Diaphora; species Diaphora mendica. Next base: position 2,434,228 of record OX421331.1, on the reverse strand, counting down.
TACAGTATCTTTGTAATAATATTGTTACGAAACATCAAGAATATACGAGAAAAACCAGCAACAGTCGGTTTGGCGGTACAATTTTTAGATAAGTTCTAATAATAATGCATTGAAGCACACAATAATGCATCTTACGTTAATAAACATAAGGTCGAATATGTATTGATTATCAGTTGGAATTTTCTAGAATGAACCAGTGACCGGTGGCAGCTAATATAAAAGACATCTCGTCGACCGCAAGTCAGTTCAGTTTGTTTTTTTTTTTTAATTTTTGGAACTAACACGTTGCGGTATTTATAATATTATCATGCATTGGCACTGGGTGAGTGGGGTCATACACGAAGCCTAAAAGAAAGTCTTTCATATACACACCCGAATGATGATTTCGGTCCAGATTCGTACTGTTTCTTCTTTGATTGTGTGTCTGCTTCTAATACCTCTTCTCTTAGTTTGGCCATGCTAAAACAAACCAATTTATTAGAATTCGAATTAATGACACTTTGTATTCATTAGCTATGTCTCGAAAGACCCCTGCAACACAGAATACTTTCCAAGTGCGAGAGTTGTCTTCATAAATAAACCTTTCGCAACTCGCGGATCATATCGGTAGTCATATTATTATCATGTTTTTTTTTATTTCGAGGATGCTCACTACATTCGATTTGACAAGACTTTTTTTTATGAGATAGGGGGCAAACGAGCAGACGTATCGCCTGATTTTAAGCAATTACCGCCGCCCATGGACACCCGCAATAACGGCGGGACAGGGGGTGCTAAGAATCACCGGGTTACGGGAGGCCACCACAAACGACTGACCCTGGCAAAGTTTAATGGCCGCACGCTACGGCTCGACTCGCATCTGGCACAACTTGAGGTGGAACTTGGGAAGATTAGGTGGCATATCTTAGGGTTATGTGAAGTCCGAAGAGAGGGGGAGGATACCATAACCCTCGACTCAGGCCACCTGATGTACTTCCGCGAGGGAGACCAACAATCCCAAGGTGGCGTGGGGTTTCTGGTAATCAAGTCGGTTTCTGGCAACGTTGTGGAAATGTCCAGTGTGTCGAACAGGGTGGCGTACCTCATTGTCAAGCTTACTGAGAGGTATGGCCTCAAGGTAGTACAAGTGTACGCACCGACCTCGGCTCACTCGGATGATGAGGTGGAGGAGATGTTCGATGACATATCGAAGGCCCTCCACTTCACTACTAAGACCCACTACAACATTGTTATGGGTGACTTCAACGCCAAAGTGGGAGTACAAACTTGCAGCGAATCGGTAATAGGATCCCAAGGAATTGGAAGCAGGAACCATAGGGGGCAAATGCTCGTCAACTTTCTCGAGCGGGAGGGGCTGTTTTTGATGAACTCATTCTTCAAAAAGCGGCCCCAAAGAAAGTGGACGTGGCAAAGTCCCGACGCTATGACCAAAAATGAGATCGATTTCATCATGACGGACAGAAAGCACATATTCAGAGACGTCTCAGTGATCAATAGGTTTAACACCGGTAGTGATCACCGACTTGTCCGAGGCTCTCTGAATATCGACTTTAAGGCTGAACGTGTCCGTTTGATGAAATCCAGGCTCCGACCAACTCTGCTCCAAGCCGCGATGGGATCTGAAAAATTCCAGTCAATTCTGGAAAACCGATTTGCTGCCATGGAAACCACAAGAGACGTAAACCAGAACCTTGAAAATGTGGTTCGTATCCTCAGGGATGAAGGTACGAGATTTTGTCAAATGCAGCGTAAAAGCAGGAAGTCGAAGCTTTCAGAGAGGACACTAGGGCTAATGAAGGAACGACGTGAGAACCCACCTGTCACTTCGTCGGCAAAGCGGACTCTAAACCAAGAGATCAGTAAGCTAGTACGACACGACCTCCGATGCTCCAACACTCTTTCGATCGAAAGAGTGTTGGAGCATCGAGCAGAATCGGGGGTCAAAATTGTTCGTACAATCTCTTGGAAGAAGCCACCTGACGAAGTTGACCACAGCAAGTGGAGAAGTCGTTGCTTCTAAGCCGGCCGTACTTTCGGAAGTGGAAAGCTTCTATGGCAGTCTGTACGCTTCGCATGCATCTCGACCTGATCCCGAAAATGAGGACCCTAGAGCTACATTAACACGCCATTACACTGAAGATCTGCCAGAAGTCAGCCTTGACGAAATCGAGATGGCTCTTGGACAGCTAAAAAATGGAAAAGCCCCTGGAGAGGACGGCGTTACTACAGAGCTGTTGAAAGCCGGAGGTAAACCCGTACTGAGGGAGCTCCAAAAGCTTTTCAACGCTGTCCTGTTCGAAGGGAGAACTCCAGAGGCGTGGAGTAGGAGTGTGGTCGTCCTGTTCTTCAAGAAAGGTGATAAGACCACGTTGAAGAACTACCGGCCCATTTCCCTTCTAAGCCACGTCTACAAGCTGTTCTCAAGAGTCATCACGAACCGTCTTGCGCGAAGACTCGACGAATTCCAACCACCGGAGCAGGCTGGGTTTCGGAGCGGATATGGCACCATAGACCACATCCACACAGTGCGGCAGATTATACAGAAGACCGAAGAGTATAATCAGCCCCTGTGTCTAGCATTCGTGGACTATGAGAAGGCCTTTGACTCGATCGAGACCTGGTCTGTTCTGGAGTCCCTGCAGCGTTGCCAAGTGGATTGGCGATACATCCAAGTGTTGAGATGTCTCTACGAAGCCGCCACTATGTCCGTCCAAGTACAGAATCAGCATACAAGACCCATACCATTGCATCGAGGAGTGAGACAAGGGGACGTCATATCCCCGAAATTGTTCACAAATGCAATAGAGGACTTCTTCAAGACGCTGCACTGGAAAGGACGCGGCATCAACATCAATGGCGAATACATCTCTCACTTGAGATTTGCAGACGACATCGTCATAATGGCAGAGACGCTGCAGGACCTACAACAGATGCTGAACGCTCTGGCTGACTCTTCTGTACGCATCGGCCTACGGATGAACTTGGACAAGACCAAGGTCATGTTCAATGAACATGTACTACCGGAACCGATTGCGCTACACGGCGCCGTTCTCGAAGTTGTTCAGAAATATGTGTACCTCGGACAGACTGTGCAGTTAGGTAAAAACAACTTTGAGAACGAGGTGAACAGGAGAATCCAGCTGGGTTGGGCAGCGTTTGGGAAGCTTCGTCGGGTCTTTTCATCGTCGATCCCACAGTGCCTAAAGACGAAAGTCTTCAATGAGTGCGTCCTACCCGTAATGACATACGGAGCCGAAACGTGGACACTTACGGTACGGCTGGTCCACAAGTTTAAAGTCGCTCAGCGTGCTATGGAGAGGGCTATGCTCGGCGTTTCTCTAAGGGATCGTATCAGAAACGAGGTGATCCGGCAAAGAACCAGGGTCATCGACATAGCCCATAGGATTAGCAAGCTGAAGTGGCAGTGGGCTGGCCATATTTGCCGTAGAACCGATAACCGTTGGGGTAAACGAGTTCTTGAGTGGAGACCGCGTCTCGGCAAACGTAGTGTAGGACGTCCACAGGCCAGGTGGAGTGATGATTTACGCAGGACGGCTGGCAGAAGCTGGATGCGAGAAGCCGAGGATCGAACTAAGTGGCGTGCAATTGGAGAGGCCTAAGTCCAGCAGTGGACTGCGATAGGCTGATGATGATGATTGAAGGTCGTATTGGTCCGGGAATACCGCAGGCGACAGTTCATTCCACAGTTTTTTTGTGAGAGGCAGAAAGTTCCTGGAAAAGCGCACAGTTGTGGACTGCCAACCATTTAGATCAAGACTGCCAAAAACTGGCACGATGCACTAGGAAAAACAATCGAGTTGAGGTCTTGGATTAAATGTCAGAGATTATCTTATTCTATATTATCTTCTATATATATCTATATTATCTACTGCCTGGTATATTAACTTAAGGCTTCAGATACAAAATCGGTCTCCAAAAGTTCAATAGTAAGTTACGAGTCCCCCAACTGTGTCTTTAAGCAGGATGTACCGAACATAATAGATGTTATTTATCACTAGAAATATCAATTGCTACAGAGAAATCAGTTTCGAATCTATATTTAACTTGATGTTGCACATAATTATTATTTTAATTAAACCTGAATAATATTTCTAAAATATTTAATAATATTCGTTGAACTAGCAAACAGGAAAACAGATCCACACATTTAGTAACTGCGTTGAGTGCGCGTAATGCACGTGTTACTGGGGCTTGATACAGCATTGACCCGGGTCACAAAGGATGCTGAGGTCGAAGCCCCACGTATTGTTCTGGGATGCACAGCTATAGACTTGAACTTTTTCCAGAAGTACTTTTAAGAAATATATAGGAAGTATTTTTCTGAATAGGATATACATTTTCCTATTTGAATTCGATTGATTCCATCAGCTCCGTGCAGTGACGGATAAGCATACGGAGGATCACAACCATAGATGTATTATAGATAGAGTGGGGAAGACATATGGCTGACAGTAAGCGGGTACGTACAACGGTTAGAAAGAGAGAGAGGATCGCGGTACCCAGTCTGTCTTTCTCTATTGACGCATGCATCACAACAATTAACCGTCGAATCGTTCTGCTATGCGCATAAGCGAGTAAAGAGAGACAGATCGGTACCGCTATCGTCTCTCTCTTTCTAACCGAGGGACGGCTGGAGGCTTGGCTCACCTACTCTATCTATAATAACTCTATGATCACAACCTCTCTTCATCCCGTGCATGTCTTATGAGCCAAATGAGAGAGCAAACTGAGCAGGACAACAGCCAGTACTGCATAGAGAAAAAAAAGTAAAACCGTTTGCTTGTTAGGAGGCTAAAACCTTCTTTCTAAGGGCGCTCGCCCACGGCGGCTTTTTGCAGCGCTGTAGTAGCGTTTGCAACGCGCTACTAACGAGCGTGTCGATATCGGGGAAAGAATGGAGGGAGGGTGGCGTTTGCAGCGCGACTGAATCGCGGTTATGTGGGCACGCAGCTTGCGATCGCATCGCGACTGTATTGCTGCGATCTCGCGACAGCTGCGATCTCGCGACAGCCGCGCTGCTGCAGCGCTGCAAAAAGTCGCCGTGGGCGAGTGCCCTAAGGAGAGCCATATGTCCAGCAGACTACTAAAATCTGTTAAAACTTAAATGGAAAGTATAATTACATTGATGACTGTTGTTACACTGATCAAATAAAACACTTATACATAGTGATTATGGTCGACTATCGACTGTCAGCCGATTTCCAGTTTGTTTTAATAATAGGTCTTTACCTATGAAATTGCCGTTTTGTATGCAATAAGTGAAAGTACTTATTTTTTCAAACTTTTATATTTCTGTTATGCGAAGTAATCACCCATGCAATCGACGCATCTTTGCCAACGCATTGGCAGGTTATTGATGCCCTTCTTGAAAAAATCAGCTGGACGGGAGGCAACAAACTCTTCAAAGGCATTTTGTACTGCCTCACGGCAGATAGTTCAGTGCCTCAGATAGTTTAGGATACCTTCGTAAACGTTAATAAATTAAAAAATTTGAAGGAAAGAAGTAATGTTATATTGAGCTCTTGCAGCTGCTTCACGACAACGCGCGACCCCATACTGCGCAACAGACAGTCTCCAAGCTGCAAGAGCTGGGGTTGGAAGCTCTCCCTCATCCGCCATACTCACCAGACCTTGCACCTACCGACTATTACTTTTTCCAAAATTTAGACAACTTTTTAGTGGGTAAAAAATTCAATTCCCGAGAGGCAGTGCAAAATGCCTTTGAAGAGTTTGTTGCCTCCCGTCCAGCTGATTTTTACAAGAAGGGCATCAATAAACTGCCAATGCGTTGGCAAAGATGCGTCGATTGCATGGGTGAGTACTTCGAATAACAGAAATAAAAAAGTTTGAAAAAATAAGTACTTTCACTTATTGCATACAAAACGGCAATTTCATAAGTAAAGACCTAATATTACGATTAGACAAAGAAACAAGTCCAGTGAATTACATCAGGCTGACAATAAACATAAACAATAACAGAAGACATTTCTAAATGATATGACGCATCAGACATCGCCCACTCACTTCCCTTTCATGTTTGAACATAAAGGTGCTTATACACTTGACTGTTCTCTTGAAAGCGAAAACAGAGCATCGGACGTTTTGTTTAATTTAGCGAACAAAATAACGAATAGAGCCAAACATCGTTATAAATCTTTTGACGATTATTCCAGCGAAGAGCTGCATCTCTGCAAATCAACAGCTACAACTACTACTGGCAAGAATGTCCGACGGCAAACGAAACGACTAGAACCCTTCACAGTCTATATATTTTATAAAATGCTATCAAAATTATTTCAAATCGTCATTTATGTAGTCTAAGATAGATCTACACATACAAATCACACAATAGCAACAATCTGTTTTGTCATTGTATTGCCAAAATGCATTATTCACGAAGATATCAGATGTAACGGTCGCTGTGTGCTGCATTTATATTTATGCGTTAAATCAGAAAAAAGAGATAGAAAGGGATGATAAAACTAATCTGTTAAATCTTAGAAATGTAAGTTTCGCTGCAAATGCTTGCTAAAATGCTCGTTAGTATTTTTTGTGAGCTTACATTTACAGCAATGCTCATTATAAGTGAACACGCCAGTTTATCAGCACCCTAATTTAATTATAAACTGTGAACCAACAGGGACATTGGAAACATAAAAACATATAACTAGTATTATTATTACATTTATTATTACTGGATGAATTTTGAGGAAATGAGGAATCAGATTGCAATATTATTTATGTAATATGTAAAATACATATTACATAAATAATATTGCAATCATAATTGCAATTATAATATTGAACTACAGACAAAAAGAATATATTTATAGGAGTCAATTACGTTGATCAGTATTATAAAAATTTACATCATTTACAGTCCTTCTGTATTCTTTTCATTTTCAGCTTTACATAGTATAAAATTAAGTTGCTTCTGTTGTCTGTTTACTAAGATCTTTTAAACTACTCAACGGATCTTAATGCAGTTTTTAGCAATAAATAAAGTGATTCAATAGGCACATTTATATGTGTAACACATGTATATTATAGAAGAGGAAACCCGATAATTTCTAAGACTTCCGTGCGAAGCCGGGCTGGGTCGCTAGTTGTAAAATATTTGCCTGATTTGTTATATGGCCGGTTGCCTCCTTGGGACATTGATCATTTTTTAATGGGACAGGGAAAATCATAAATGGATAAGGTGAGAGAGCTAGGGTAAAGGGGTTTTCAGCAAGTTGCAGTGCAAAATGAGACTTTAGCAGGTAAATATTCAGCAGTCTTACTCAATAGCTTCAACATTTCTTCCCGCAGGTCCCCATCTCTGTTCTTGCTCTGTGACATCATTTACAAAGTCAGGGTCTGTCTCCCAATCATCAGCCTCAGCCAATGCTGGCGGCTTTACACCGGTTGCAGCTTTCCACATCTGAAATAGACGTAGACATATACTTATCATACTAATATAAATACCTACTCAACAAAACAAACTGATTGGAAATTATGTTGTGCAGTGTAATCTAACACCCCGTGGGGAAGACCAGTCCTAATATTGCTTAAGAAAGAAGCAGTATGTATCGAGATCATGCTATCCATCCTGTTTTTAAATAAGTTTGTCATTTCGCTGAATTTGTATGAGTTACGATAATATATATCCTCTGGGTGAATAAATAGTTAGACATAATATTGCCTTTATATCCATTTATATTTAGGTACTAATAATAATTATGTTGAACAGAAATATCAATTTGTACCTATATGTTGTTTTGCATCAACTAAATTATATCTAAGTATTTAGTACCTGGATGACCTGTTTTTTTTTAATAAATGGGTTTTTTGGCAATATTGGGACTATCCAAACGCCACCTTTTTGTTATTTTTCTTCCAATAGTTTAGTGGCGCCCTCTATTGGTACGCCCTGATACTGTTTATTCTGCACCTTATTCCAGTATAGTTTAATGTAGTTTGCTCGAGTTGCGATAGATGGCGCTAGATGTACATTCATTTTTATTTATTTTTGATTGTTAAAAACACGAATAAAACGATATTTTCTAAAAATGAATCCTAGCTAGATCGATTCATCGCCCCCGAAAACCCCTGCATACAAAATTTCATGAAAATTGTTGGAGCCGTTTCCGAGATTCAGATTATTAATTTATATAATACAAAAATTGCACGTTTAAAGGTATTAGATATATGTATAAAATAAAATACTATTGAAAGATTAATAATTATAATAAATTTGTTTATGAAGCTTTTCAAAATTCATATCAAATATTGTTGATGCTTGTTTTACAATGATTTATTAAATATATTATAAACTAGCTGAGCCCCGCAGTACAAAAACAACTGCGATTAACGCCATAGCGAGTAAAATAAATAAATAATAACTTTGTAAAAAGTATCATATGTGCGTCTCTTGGTTCTAAGCTACCTCCCCACCAATTTTCAGCCAAATCGGTTCAGCTGTTCTTGAGTTATAAATAGTGTAACTAACATGACTTTCTTTTATATACATATATAGATTTTAAAAAACTTGTAGATCAAACATACAGTCACAGCAATCACAGGTTGCTTTCATGAACTGCCTGTTCATCTGTAAATATCTATTTTCAAACTAGAGCCTTGTAGAAAAATTAAACCAAGCAATTCATATATTAGGTGTTCTAATTCTATTAATATATTATTTAATTTTATATTCGCATAGCATTATTATCCACATCAATTTCCTCAAACTTGCATAATCAGAAATACAGAAAACATTTATCCCTGAATAAGTTACATGACAAAACCTTTTTAAGTTTGAAAAATATATTATGGCAATGATTACATCACAAATACTATCAGCCGTAACGTAGTGGATTATCTACTACTATCTTCAAATGAGATTTGTTACAAATATACTAAATTTCTGACTCATGCTCAAGAAAAATATTTCCTGTAATATTCATGTTGTTATTTAGTTTTTAAGTTTAAATTTACAATCTACAGGCAGTACCTATATTATATTTTAATAGCGTTTTAAAACTACTACAAACAAATATTAGTAAAGGAAAGTGAAATTTTACCTTTCTAATGAGCCGGTTCTTTATATATTATGTAGTGCGTCCAGTTTTTATTTTACACTAATTAGAAGAGCACATCACAGTTCACGAGTTACACTTCTTTAAATCATGAAATGATGCTGCTGTAATATAACAGGATAACACACCAGTTGTTTAATTTCAATTTTATTTCATGGGCGATACCCCGCGATGCGTCACAAAAAGTTTGTTCTACGTTGACAGCTAATGTCACCTGTCAACAGTGTCACTCACGAAGTTACTCCATTTTTTTGGGATTTCATTTAAATTTACAACTTACTCTTTTAGCCAAGCTATTTTTCCAAGTCTTTTTACTATGGACTCACTTACATCTCTTCCAAAAAATGTGTTAAAAAACAATGTCACAATTTAGTACATCATCTAGGGCATCTAGGGCTCCTAGCCCATTATTCCCAAGATTATTTGGGGTCGTCTACTAATTCAACCGGTTTTACCTGAATATCAGTTTTTACATAGAGTGACTTACACAACTCTGAGGGTAAACCACAGAGTACATTGTTATATACTGAAATAGAGGTATATCTCAACCGCTTCTGGAGGAAATTCTATAACAACGCCATCTGTAGGTCGAGATCAACAACTTTAGTCTTGCTCAACATTTGAAACTATACCTATATATTATATATATGTATATATATTTGGTACGTATACTTATATAAACATAGTATAATACTTATTGTATACATATATACCTACCTATTTAATTAGGACTTTTGTAAAATAAAACAATGTAAAAGAATAATTAGTTTATTTTCTCTTTTTAAAAGCTTTCTGTGCATATATTTTGGCTTTTTGTAACATATCACCCTCGATGAATTTCACATAAAGGTTTGGTTGGTAACTGCCTCCAAAACAATGGCCCTGAAATAAAAATAAATACAATAAGCATTATTTTATTTTATTATTATAATTAATGAAATTTAATATATTGACAGCAACATTTATGACAGCTTAAAACATATTCACAAGTTAATTAATGGATTACTGGAAAGTATTACTACATATACTATTTGTTTCTTCATTTTTGTATGTTCATTCATACGTTCTACAAACAATAGTTATAATAGTTTGTTGTCATAAGTTTCTGTAAAAACTTTATAGTGCAATATGAATGTTACTTGTATATTAAAATAAGAATCCTCAAAAAGGTTTTAGTTAAATCACCTGCTGGCATAGCTTGCATACAAAACAATATGTTTTTGCAACATTTTAGTATGTTGTATGTATGATCTAATACTACTTTATCAAGTGAGGTTATATTATTTCCTATGCGGGTTTTAGAAATTGAGATTGCCTGAAGAATACCTCTCAGGAATAAGAATTAGACTACAGGTTAGAATTTGAATTAGATCCAACCATTCAATATATAAGATGTTATAAAGTCTTTAGCTAGTCTAAAGCTTTTATTTATCATCATTTATTATTAGTAATAGCAATGTACGTACCTTCATTATCCGTGCGCTTAGGAACACAACAATGTTTAACAGACATTGCGACACGAAAATAAATTGTTAAAAATAAGTCTCTGCCACAATATTACTTGAAAACAACACACGCGGATATACTCAACGAAAATCGGAGGAAGCTAAGCTCAACTCACGTATTAACAGATAAATCAGAGAATTGTTGTTAGTCACAATCACAAGTAAACATTCAATTAACAAAAAAGCCTGTAAGTATGTACGTATCAATATGTTGATTGTTGACGGATGACATTCACGACAATGGCGGCTGCAATAAACGCTGATGAAAAGTACCAAAACAATGCAATAATTAAATAATATAGGCACTAAGTTAGGATTTTGTAGAATCATGTGTTATGAAATGCTATAATTATTAGCAAGTTTTTCAAAAGTTAAAATATAAGTGTAATTTTGTCAATTTTGTCAGAAAAAAAAACTACCTTTTCATTGTGTAATGAAAAGAATGGCAACATTTTATTTTCAATTGTCATTTTATAATGACTTCAAAAAAAAGTGATATCGGTTCCAGAATGAACATAACTAAAACAACTCTCTTTGTGATTTATGCGGATTATACCGAAAGTAACGACATCTTACAGTAGCGACTGGCGAAATTACACGTATTATACGCCTAAATTAAGTCTACGTAATTTTATGAGTATATTCGAACCAATTAAGATCCATTGTATTTGGTTTCTTTATTTTCGTAACATTCCAAAAACTATCGACTAAGATTGTACCGCCTGGGGTAAACTGAATTCGAAGGTTGAACTAATTGTCAGTATATTCAGTCAGTAGGTTTCCACACGTAAAACAAAGTTGTCAGTGTACTTATTTGAGACCACTGACTCCCCAATAACGATTGCCATAGATGTTCATGACAACCGGGACCGACGGTTTAACGTGCTCTCCGAGGCACGGGCGGGAAATACCACCATCTTCCATAGGTACTCCAGGCTGCCATTAAGAATTTCTTGTAAGAAAAATCCAACAACAGTTCGATCCTGGAGTCAAACCCGAGACCTCTTGATCTGCAGTAGCTTACGCTAACCACCTACTTAGTTTGAAAATATTGTTTTCATTCTAAATCTTTTAAAGCAATATTTTACTATAATAAGACAATTTTTTAAAAAAATATTTCGGACATCTTACACACAACGCCATCCAATCTAACTTTTAAACTTTCGCGTTCCATGATATTATAATAATTATTTTTACGGGAATTAACGCGATCACTTATTTCAAGGTACTATATACCTCTGTTTTGCCTGATGTTTCGACCAGGTTGCAGCAGTCTAAAGTAATATGTAACTAGCAAACTACTTAGTCTTGTCATAAATATTGTTACAAACAAAATTATTTTTTTATTGTACGTAACACAGGCCAAAAATACAGCCATTTAAACGTTGAGGCCAGTTATCAATTATCAATGCAATGCAGCACGCACTCTTTCTATGGAAAAATTCTTCACTGTCAATCGTATGGATTGTTTTAGGGACTACAAATTATCATGGCGTTTAGAGCAAGCCTTACTCTTTAAAACTGACCATGAATCATAATCCAGTGGATTAAGATCAGGACTAGATGACGGCCTGTCTTCAGCTCTGATGAAGTCCGGAACGTTCGTTTCTAACCGAGATTGGATGGATTGGCGCCAAACCTCGACCCCACCAAACCATCACTAAAGTCGGATAATGCCCACGTTCTACTCTGTTAACTAATTGGGAAGCTTCTCTAGAGCTTTCAGCATAAATACGGTCATTTTATTTGTTAAAATATTGTAAATTTTCAACCGTAAACAATTATTTTCTGTGACTTCCATTTGCGTACTGCTTAGGTAGTTGTTTTGATTTTACCACCTTCCTTATTCTTTTTTTAAATTGTCAGTTAAGAAATGACCAGTGCGTCTCTCTAGGCTACAAGTCCTAAGTCATCTTTTAAAATTACTCGACATGATTTTGGGTGCAATCTTCATCTCCCGAGATAAAATCTTTTGCTTTCGGACAGTATTCTTCGAATTCTTTTCCTTACTGCTTTGATCGCTTTTTTCGTACGAACACTACGTGGACGGCTAGATCTTTTTCTGTCACAAACACAAACATTTGACTAACACCAAGTGTATGGAGGATTTTAAAAATTGTATTTGGCTCCATACCTACTTAATGTAATGCAATCACAGTGATTCGGCTCTCTTTATCACCCTACTCCATTTTGATATCACAAAATATTTTACAATATATTGGCGCACAAATAAGAAAACAATGAACAATCATAAAAAAATGACAGATTCCAAATTCAAAAGTATGTTTTGTTTATTTTTAATTGTAACAGTATTTATGGCTAGACTATGTATACCCGCGGTCTTACCCCTGCCGATACGGTCGCCGCCTATAGACCAATCGTGATGCTGGACGAGGCGGGCAAATTGTTTGAGAGGTGACTCTCTTCCCGTATCGTTGGCGGTATCGTTGGACATCGCCAAAGCATTCGGTAGTCAGCCATTTAGCTGCATCAGGGAAGCACTTCACTACCACGGCGTGCCTGAGGCGGCTAGTGGCCGACTATATAGTGGAGCGTACCGTCACGTACGAGGGCCGAGATGGCGTCTTGAGATTGCTACCCATGTCGTGCGGTGTTCCGCAGGGATCTGTCCTTGGACCAGTCCTGTGGAACATGGGATACGACTGGGTCCTTCGAAGTTGTCTCCCCTCCGGGCTAGGCGTAATTTGTTACGCCAATGACACTTTGGTCACGGCCCGAAGGGCAAACTTCCAAGAGGCGGCGTGTCTGGTCACCAGGGGTGTTTCTATGGTGGTTAGGCGCATTGAGGCGCTGGGCTTACGGGTGGCCCTGGATAAGACGGAAGCCCCATTGTTTAATGGTCCACCCCCCGGCGTATCCATCGTAGATAACTCGGTCCTCGTACCGGTTCGGAGCAAGATGAAGCCTGATCCTCGACGGTAGGTGGCTCTTCGACGAGCACTTTAGACAGCTTGCTCCGAAGCTGGTCGACGCTGCCTTTAGGCTCGGGTGACTTTTGCCCAATTTGGATGGAGCCAGGGTCGCGACAAGACAGCTCTACACGGGGGTTGTCCGCACTGTATCGATTGAGGCGATGCGCGCCTTGGCCGGAACTCCCCCTTGGGATTTCGAGGCTTGCCTTGCTTGCTTGCCGAAGTTTATCGGCGGCCGACTCACTTCCGGGCGGAGAACGGCTTTCGCCAGCGCCTCATGCCGCCCTGAGTGTGGCCGCGGATGGACGGGACGGGTTTTCCTCCATTTGACCAACCGCGAAGGGCCGACGTATAGTGTGCCCAGAGGCGGGTAACAAGAGCGCCCTAGGCAACCATCCCTTCGGCGCCCCCCCTCCCCACCATGATTCTAGCATCCATATAATATATCCATCTTGGCAGTTGGCTTATCTTCACAAAATTATTTTTTACGTGTGAAACCCCTAAGCCATTATTACACCGGGGTTTGCGGTGTATCGCAATCGAGCCGACTAAAACCACAAAACCACGTAGTGCGTAAACTTTGTCGGATATAGAAGATGGCAGCTTTATTAAAACGTCCAGACTGTTCTGTTTTGGTGCCAGTATAGTTGGCGCCCAGCCGTTGGCTCCGTGCAGATCAGACACAGCTGACTCCGAAGCATCTCGATGAACACCTGCATCAGCCGGTATGAGAGAGTTCTGTGTTCCCTCCCGATCAAATCTTCCATAACAGATCTTACCGCCGTCTGCTTGGCGCTAGGTTGCCTAAATATTTCCTTTTGCTCCTCAACCAGGACCCAGTGAAGTTGAAATTTCGGGTCCTCGTTTTCTCAAGTCGCAGGATTCCGAGCCAATACTAGCTTCAACGCGAAGCCGCGCACTCAAGAATCTGGAGGACTAAAGCCTGGTAGACCAGCACAACGTGTAGTCGCTACGTATTTTCACCGACGGAAGCAAGCTTCAGGGCAAGGTTGGCTCGGCGCTCTCTATATGGGACAGTCGGACCGAGCTGCTGAGCTGGAAACTGAGCTTGCCAGCGTACTGCACAAAGTACCAGGCCGAGCATGGCCAAGACCATATGCAGTGCTTCGAAATCCTCAACTGCAGTGTGGGGAGCTGCGGCAGCTACAGTGACTCAAGGGCAGCGCTGGAGACGGTGACGAGCCACGGGACCGTGGATCCTCTCGCGACCAAGGCGCGCCGAAACCTCAGCGAGGCCTTGACTCGTGTCAAAGATGTAACCTTGTACTGGATCAAAGCCCACCTGTATCGATGGCAACAAGCGGGCCAACCAGTTATTTAAGGAAGCGGCCCTTTCGTGCCGGAGGAAGCTTGACTACCACCTGTATCCGGTTTCATTCGTCAAGCTTCAGATACGCAGCGACTTGCTCGACGAGTCGAACCGGAGATAGTAGTCTGGCCACACCGCCTCCGTCACGAAAGTGTACTTCCCTGACGCGAAGAATGCGTACTGCTTGGTGCAGAAAATCCGACCCCAAGGCGTTGTCAGCTCCAGCCAGACTTCTCCTAGCGCTTACTTTTCAAAAGCATGGGCACCACAGGTGTTAAAAAAACTCTTATTAAGGTGACGTCCGGCACATGAACGTCACTTTCTCGCAGTAGACCTTTGTAGCGGGTGGACAGTGAAACCCATCCTGTGACCACGCAGTGTGGCATGAAGTGATGGAAAGCACGCAAATTGTTACAGGCGCAATATTCATCCTGCAATTTGTCCTATACTGCCGCCCTGACCACGCCTTATTGTTTGCGATCGTCGCCGCCGCCAACTCGGATGCACCATATGCCTTTCAATGAACAAATCTGGTCTTAGTAAAACTTATAATCTCAACTACAGCTGCAGTTGTAGCTAGTACATTTTTGTATGGAAACATAACTTAGTCGAACTATATTGTGTTAATTTTTCTTTAATATGTGAGGCATAATATATTTTTGCTAAGTTAAAAATTTGGCGCGCGCACCCCTAGGCACGTGCCTACTTTGCCTTAGGGTTAATCCGCCTCTGCGAGTGCCGTATGTCGCCTAATTAGAGAGTCCATCAGCAGAGTGGGCAGGCGCTGGCAGGGGTTCGGATGTGTTAATAACAGCAGTTCCCGGATCCCTCCCTTCTCAGGCGCAGAGTTTGATTCCGACACACCACCCGCCGCAAACCCCGGTAGGGTGAGGCCCGTAGGAGTTTCCACACGTAAAGAAAAAGGTACCTTACAGGTCAGAGCCAGGGTGGGGCAAGTGCCCCACCCCGCACCACCATGGCTACGCCCATGGCCGTGGTCACAGGCTGACTGGCTTCGCGGCGCACGCCCTCCGTCGTCGAATCCGTGAAGTCGAAGGTTCTTCATCTTCATCATTTCGCCATGTACCGTCACATACCACACTATGTGGTATGTGCCGGTACATGGCGAAACAATTTTATCAATAATATCGAAAATGTGCGGTTGGATGAAGAACCTTCGACTTCTCGGATTCGACGACGGAGGGCGTGCGCCGCGAAGCCAGTCAGCCTGTGACCACGACCAGTGCAACCTGGTCGAAACGTCAGGCAAAACAGAGGTATATAGTACCTTGAAATAAGTGATCGCGTTAATTCCCGTAAAAATAATTATTATAATGCCATCTAATCCCAAGCTAAGCAGAGCTTGTGTTATGGGTACCTACTAGAAGTGTGGGTGGCGGCTCTGACTGCCCTAAATAAGGCCCGCCTCTGGCGGCCTCAGAGGGTATTGGCAGTCAGAGCCATACGCGGATACCGCACGGTGTCGACCGAGGCGGCGTGCGCCCTGGCCGGAACACCCCCGTGGGATTTGGAGGCTGGCGGTTTGCCCCGCTTGGGCGCCACAGCGCCGGGCCCTCACTGCAGTCATCGGAGGAGATCTCTCGCTACCGGCCGTGATACGCTCCATGGCCGGTAGCGATAGCAGTTTTACCGTGGTCGCAACCTTCTGCGCAGATGTAATCTCGCGGAAGGAGGTGGCGAAAAAGGCCCGGGAGAATGATATCCACTCGGACCCAATCCGCCGCCGGCGAACCGGGCGGCGGAGGCGCGCCTATCAGCGCCTCATGCCGCCCTGAGTGTGGCCGCGGATGGTCGGGACGGGCTGTCCCCTCCATCCGCTCTAGTGGCCACCCGCGAGGGGGCGACGTACGCGTGTGCCATGCGTCGCCTAAATTGAGAGTCCATAAGGTGACAGTGTCCGCTTCTGTGCGGGCAGGCGCTGGGAGGGGTCCGGATGTGTTAATAACTGCAGTTTCCGGATTCCTCCCTTCACATGCGCAGAGTGGCACACCGTGTGGTTTTAGTCGGTTCGAGTCCGACACACCGCCCCGCCGCAAACCCCGGTGGGGTGACGGTCCGAGGGGATTTCCACACGTAAAAAATAAATAAAAAAAGATGGGTACCTACTAGACAACTGATATAAATACATATATACTTTTTTTTTGTAAATACATACATATTATATATAGAAACACCCAAACTCCGAAACAAATGTTTGCAGATCATACAAAGATTTGGTCGGACCCGGGAATCGAACCCTAGACCTCAAGCACAGCAGTCGCATACGCTACCACTGCGCTACCGAGGCATTGCTTGCTTGTCACTGTAAGTCCCGTAAAAAAAGTAGGTAGGTACCTACTTTTTTTTAACCGACTTCCTAAAGGAGGAGGTTCTCCATTTAATTGGTTTTTTTTATGATAGACCTAATATATCATATTTAGGCGACATACAAAATGTTAAACTACATTCATACTTAGAATGTTTCAATAAAGACCTTTTATGTATATTCAAATGTATAGTACCTGGCTGACCGATTTTTTAGGGTTCCGTGCTAAAGCAAAAAACGGAACCCTTATAGATTCGTCATGTCTGTCTGTCTGTCTGTCTGTCCGTCTGTCCGTCCGTATGTCACAGCCACTTTATTCCGAAACTATAAAACCTATAATGTTGAAACTTGGTAAGTAGATGGATTCTGTGAACCGCATTAAGATTTTCATACAAATATAGAAAAAAAACAATACATTTTGGGGGTCCCCATACTCAGAACTGAAACTCAAAAATTTTTTTTCATCAAACCCATACGTGTGGGGTATCTATGGATAGGATGGATTTGTTTTTTCTAGTATTAATATTGTGTACATCACTGTTTTTCTTATAATCATTAATGTTGTGTCTAACAAACATAATATTAGCAAATATATACAGTGATGCAACAGTTAAAATACCTATATCTTTAAACAACTCTCGAAGAGAGACTCTAGCACCTAAATTGTACATTGAGCGGATGGCTCGTTTATGTAGAGTAAAAATCGTTTCAATATCAGCCGCCTTGCCCCAAAGTACACACATCAAAATTGTCTAGGGATCAAGCATTTTTATGCGGATTTCTTGAGATTGAGATGTGGCTTTGGCCCTGGCCTGCTCAGTCGCCAGACTTGAACCCGATTGAGCATGCATGGGATATGCTACAGAGAAGAGCTCTGCCGAATATGGAGGGTATCCAGTCGCAAGAAGACCTTTTTTTGTCGTTGCAACGAACATGGGCGGCCATTCCACAGCGTGATTTGGATGAACTCATTTTGAGTATGCCAAACCGATTCTTGTGTTGTTAGTGTTCGCGGTAGAAACACGGATTTTTAATTGTTTAAGTTACCTAATAAAATTTTAAAGAAAACTGTTATTTCAGTCTTTTTTTCGAACTTTAATGTTAGTGGTTCAAATGTCAAAACTCCCTTTATTAGGAAAATGGCAAATTTCTTTATTAATGCAAAGGTGACTTGGTTTATCGTTACTGTGACAAACGAAAACACTTTATTTGATGAATCCTTAAAGAAAATTTTAATTAATATCAATCAGGAGAAAAGTTATTGCAAAAATATATGTTGATCCCTAGACACATATGTTGATCCCTAGACACTTTTGATGTGTGTAGTATACCATAGGACATGCCGCTGTGAAAGTAGCTAAAATGAACTAAGCTAGCTGTGTCCGTATCAGTGAGCTGACGTACCTTCCATACTGCATAAGCTGCCGAACTAAGTCTACTCGCAAGGCTATCTATCTGCGCTCCCCATTGAAGTTTACTATCTAATGTAATTCCTAAGAATACTGTTGAGTCTACAATACTTATGATTTCATTATTTATAGTTAGATTAGTGCCTAGTTGTTTTACATTTGGCATAGTAAATCTCACACATTTTGTTTTATTTGAATTCAGTAGGAGATTATTTGTTGCAAACCAATTCAATACATCACTTAGTGCCTATTCACAATGCTCTATTCACATCGTCAAAAACTGTTTTCTTACGATCGACTTTAAAAATAAGTGACGTATCATCAGCAAATAGAACTATATCACAGAGATCTTTTAAATAATATGGTAAGTCATTTATATATATGAGAAAAAGTAGAGGACCCAGTATGGAGCCCTGCGGAACGCCCATAGTAACAGGTAATAAGTGGTAAAAACAGAAGCATCACAAGGCGGCCATGGTGTGGGTCGCCATGCTGCATTGTTTCATTGTCTGCATTTGCAATAAGTATGGTGACCACCACTCTTGGATTCTGCTTATGCTTTCCATCAGGCAGAGAAGAGTCATTTTGGCAGGGTCATACATAAAAAAACTTTAACCTTTGTTATGGTAACCAAATATTCAAGTTTTCAAACATCTGAACATCACGCTCATAGCAATAGGAGACGCAGACGAGGTTACGGGGTCAGCTAGTTGTTAATAAAAGACTGGTGAATATTATTTATTTTTAATAAAGTTTATTTATTCATAAATTTACTATACAGGTACCTACTAGAAATCTAGTTATAGGCTGTACCTATATAATGGAGCTTTTGTGACATTGACAGTTTTTTTACGATGTAATCACATTTTTGTACTTTTTAAATTTTGTTACGATTACCCCCGCAGACTTCAAACTTTTTAATTTGGTTGCGTTGGCTTTTGTCGGCCGATACCGAATCGTTATCTAGACACGCGGTAGCGTGTCAAGCCAAGTTCAAACAAAGGAACTGGCTAGCCAACGCCGAGTGTAATATTACACGAACCACCTGGTGCCACTTTTGACCCTTCTATAACTCAAAACTTCTTTAACGTAAACACATAAAACTACGTGTGTTTAATTATATCCATAAGGACATCTAGAAGCCCAAATTTCATGAAGCTAACTCAAACGGTTATAAAGATAATATGAAGGTCAAAAAGTCGTAAATTTTAGCACTGACTGACATAATATACAAGGTGGATATGACAATACGATATTAAATGTAACCGTGGGCTATTTAAATGTGTTGGTTTACTTTGGGATTGTTTAATTTATCCGAAAACGGATACAAAAAAAATTAAATTTTCAAACAAACTAAATATTTTAAAAATGCAAACCAATAAGGACACCATTTGTAATTTAAGGTCACTAACCTGAGTGGCCACGGTACCGGCTGGCGGCTGTTAAATAGTTACCTAAACAACGCGCGATGTAGGTTTACAAAGTAGATACCAACTTTATCGCCGTAAGCTAAATAGCACTAGTAATATTTATTATGTATGTACGTAAATTTTATCATCTTGTGTCGAGTTTACAACCGGAAGAGCATTATCTCTATTAAGAATAAAAGATTGATTTTTCTCGTATGTCCTGGATAGTATGTACAATAATCCGACTATTGGTAGGTAGGATTAATGAACGTTCTCCCTAAATTAATATCTTATCCGTAGTAAAATATTTACTAGCCGTATAAGTGTAACCGAGTCTAAACTCACACAAAATAACACAACCCTCCGTAATAACTAACAAACTTAACTAATGAGTCATGTCACTATAAAATCACTACAAATAAATACCTATTAATAATCAATAGGTACAACAACGCGACACAGGGCAACCGCGCCGATGTCGGCGGCTACTTCAAAGGTTCAAAGGTAGCGCAGCGCGTGCGACGACCGCGACGCCCTCGGTCATTAACCCAACAACATCGTGTAGTAAATTTCAAAAAGGAAAAATAGTGTCCTATGGCTAAACTACTGAATCAATTTTATTGAAATTTTGTTGGTAGAATTGTATCATGTGTAGGTGGGTCTAGTTCAAATTAATATCGTATTGTCATATCCACCCTGTATATTACTATATACAGGGTGGATATGACAATACGATATTAATTTGTCATCTCAAAATCTCAAATCTCAAAATCTAGGTCATCTGGAAGTAGGTTAGGTTTAGGTACTCCTACTTCCAGATGATCTAGAAGGATGAAATTTGGAATCCAGCTCGATAATTGTGTGTAAGCGTAGGAAAAAATCTAAAAATTAAAAAAAGTTAAAAAAAGGGGGGGTCCCCATACATTTTTTTTTATTGTAGCGTTGGAACCGTCGTTACAATTAGATATTTGAAACTATCCCAATATATATATTATTAAATCTCAATACCTGCCTAGTTTTATTTACAAAAAGTAATGATATCCCACTAAAAACATAAATGTAAAAAAGCAGAGCCAAATTCAATACAAAAAACCCATACATCTTCATACCGATTAAGAAACCAACCAAACTATTGGCCGATTGAAAAGTTTGTAGTCTGCGCGGGCTATTAAACAAACATAAAATACATAGGTATATTTTTTGATAATATTTTTTCAATAAAGTTTTCATATTTATAGTAATTTATTTGTTTACTTAACATAGGTCTGTAGACAACATTCATTGTATAATATCCCACTATCACAAATCCGATAACATACCACGAATCCATTTATATGTCCTATAGATTGGTATATATATATAGATGGGTGATATCTTATAGAGGCGTCTCTATCCCGTAAAGCGTTCGTATGCAATCAGCAGATCAATATAAATAAAAATCAAAGCAAATTTTCATTGTAATTTTTTAATTCAAGAACGGGCTCACCTATCCAAACCAAATGTTTTCGGACTTTTTTGGTAGATGGTTTATGTGAAGTTTGCACAAAATCGGTCGAGCGGTTCTTCATTTATCACATTGCCAACGAAGTGGGCACGACCTGTTAGTTAGTTAGGGCTAGTTCATTATAAGTGCTGTGGCCGGCGCCCATAAAGCCGAGTCTCCACCGAACAAAAGTTGGCAACTTTTGTTCGGTGGTCTATGTAATTTCCTTGTGTTGGCAACAAACATTGTCAACAAATGTTGGGAACCGTGTTTCTGTTTTGGCGGTAAACATCAAAAGAATACGCTTGTTGCCGATATTTATTGGATCTGTGGAGACGTTTAGTTGGAATGCTTTTCAAATTGTTAGCGACTCGGTGTAGACACAATGGAAACATTTTTTGAAGAGTTGCAAACAGTTGGAAACACTGAAATTGACAACAATTTCGGTGGATACGTGCCTTTACACTGCTGCACCCGTGTGCACCGCACACATTAAATTATTTACACTATAGGTAAAGACGCCCGTAACTATCTATCTATGGTATACAGAAATAAGCCTAATAAATATAAGCATTATAGCCGACGAAGATTACTTATTACTACTTAAAATTATTTAGATTCAGATTTACACGGAAACTGGAAGACCTATTAGAAGACTTTATTCATCTATTTCATGTCTGTCTATCAAAAGTTAATGTAGTAGTTCAATCCCTCCATGTACTTTTTGTTAAAATTTGTAATTATTTCCTTTCAGGCTTGGTCTTCCACTTATGCTACCGTTTCTTTTTGCATAAAATAATAAATACTGCGGCTGCCTGCATAATGTCATCGTCGTTCGAAGACATACTACCGTGCAGACAGCTTATAGTCAATTAAAATGTTTTTCAAATTTTGGGCGACTCGGTGTCGACACAATGGAAACAAAAGTTGGCTTATTTCTAAAGAGTTTCAAACAGTTAAAAACACTGAAATTGCCAATAATTTCGGTTGAGACGCGCCTTAAAACAACTAAGTTATTCGAAATAACATGCATCTTACTAGGTCGCCATAGTGTGGGTCTACCACTCTTGGATTCTACTCTGCTTTCCATCAGACAGAATAGAGTCAAACAGAAAACTAATATCTTAGCAAGCATCTGCGTAGTAAATATTTTTATCTTTCCCATATTATTATTATTTGAGTTTTTTTAATTATTGTCTCGTAAAAACGTTTAATGAAATCGCAGAATACGTATAGCAATGTTATCCATAAAGTAGATAGTATTCCATTGTGTCTTTTTACTGTGTTAGTTTCATTGTTTTTATTTCTTTCTTATTTATTTTATATACCTTTAGTAAGTATATCATACGAATTGATGCTCATAAATATTTAAAACCATGCATAACGTGTTTTCAGCTACTCATTTTGAATACAATAAAATTATTTAATAAATAGCCTGCTATCACAGAGAACACAAAGATATTTATAAGGAATCATTAAAGATAAAAAGATTGATAAAAATATTTTCATTTAGTTTTATAACTCTGGATCAGGAGCGTCTATAGCGTAGCCACATTTCTGCAAAGCGACTTTTATTTCACCAAAGACCGTTGGGTCTTCAATTGTGGATGGCAGTTTGACCAGTTGACTTCTTGCTAATTTGGCGATGGTTCCTCGAAGAGCCTTTCCAGACCTCGTACGGGGTAAAGCAGGGACCGCTATTGCTTTTCTAAAGGCTGCTATAGGACCGATTAGGTGACGAACTAATGCAATTAATTCTTGGGTCACTGTACTTTCTGCTACTATTTCTTCGTCTGTGGACAAAGAACACTTGTGTTTTATAAAGATAGTTTTAGTAGTAATTAAAATATTTCACTTTTCAACTTCAATTGAAAAACTTAGCGATTCACATTTCATTGAAATAATATTTTCTTTTACAGAGTATCTCTGTCCTAATTATTCTATTCTTTCAAGGATAAAGGACGTGAATATATATTTGTGTAAGTATAAAATTCTAGAACAGTAATCTATTACTAGCTGAGTTAAGTAACCTACAACTTTTTTCCCATTGATTCACCAATCAGCTTTGTTCATTCTAAGTGAAACAGAATTGTTACTTACTGTCTTGAGGAGGTCTCATCACGTAAAGACATAAAGGAACATCTCCCTTCGTGGGATCCGGTGCTCCAACTACCACAGCGTCGGCAACTCTTGCGTGTCTTAGCACCACATCCTCTAGAGCCGCCGTTGAGAGTCGGTGGCCTGCCACATTGATGACGTCATCGGCTCTGGACACTACCCACACCGCACCTTCAGCGCTTATCCAACCTGCATCTTGCGTATCGTAGTAGCCCTGAAATATTGCCAGTATACTTATTAGTAGTTTTTTTTAAACTGGCATTTATTTTAGAACGTTCAGTTTGAACATTCAAATTTTAAATTCTGAAGTGGGATTTGATTTTCCTGGGAGAAGCATAGACATAGAGCCATATAGATAGAGTAGGGAAGACATACGGCTGCCTATAAGCGGAAACGTCCAACGGTTAAAAAGAGAGAGAAGATCGCGGTACCCCATCTGTCTTTCTCTACTGACGCATGTGCAGTAAAGGACTAATAATGATAATCAAATCAAAACAATTAACCGTCGAATCGTTCTGCTATGCTGCTTTTCCGCGCTAATTGCGCTTACGCGAGTAGAAAGAGACATATAGGTACCGCGATTGTCTCTCTCTTTCTAACCGAGGGGCGGTTGGAGGCCTGGCTCCCCTGCTCTTTCTATAATACCTCTATGAGCATAGATGCTATATATACACAAAATTGCTGCAGTACTTTGATGAACGATGAGATAATTAGACAGACATTTTTTTTATGTTTGGGAGTGCCAAAATGACTCTACTCTGCCTGATGGAAAGCAGAAGCAGAATTCAAGAGTGGTGGTCACCATACTCATTGCGAATGCAGACAATGCAACAATGCAGCATGACGACCCACACAATGGCGGCCTTGTGATGCTTTTGCATCGTTGGGCCTCCTATATAGAATATTTTAGTATTGTCAGACTATCACCATGCACTGCTGAACGAAATTCTAGGGCAATCCGCATCCATTTACTGCCAGTATTAGGTATGTTGGCTCCAGCGATCATCAGTCCGCCTGGAGACATAATCAGCCCACTTCCATATCAGCGTATCTACTGATTCTCCCTACGATGTATAAACTTTACTGTACACCACTTACAAAACGTTACATGATTATTACAATTTGTACAGTGGGGACCTTATTGCCAAATCACTTACGGGCATCCTTTGAGAGACAAATCATTTCATCATGAAAAATTTGATGGTGTAAGAGTGGACGTAATTTCTTTGTCACCTAGGTTTTTTTTATTGGGACTAATCCCGCCCACACTGCCACCACTGTATCTCCTGTACACCAGGATCATCAGCAGTGACCCACGTACACACCGAGTTATGACACTTGGGAAGTCCCAGGAAAAATTAAACTGTCTTCGAACCCCCAACGAAATTAATCAGAATAAAACTGGAGGAGTTGGAAATATAATAAGTCCACTTCTCTCCTTAGCTTAGGCTAAATGAAGTCAAAATAGGAAGACACCTTTTTCAAAACGGTAATCACCACGGATAAAATATTATAGGTCCTTGAGTTATATTTGATTACCTACTATAGTATGTATGGCAGAATCACCACCACATCAATATTATTATTATTTGTAAGCTATTCGGCATTATGTTACGTTCATTGTTCCAAAGACTACATTCCCAGAGGATATGATGAGCTGAATGTTCAGAGCCAGAGATGACCTAGGTTCTATGAACACGGAGCGTGGGCTCCTACGAGGTCCGACGACCTGGTGAAGGTCACGGAAAACCGTTTTGTGCGGGCAGTACAGCACCTGTTGCCTGTTGTTGTGGAGAGCCTTAGAGGAGGCCTATGTTATATGCGTAAAGTAAAGGTATGAGTTGGTAGCGGACTGCAGACAGCAACAGCAGACGATGTGTCGTCGTTTCATGTCGCCACGACACGTCGTTGCGTCTTGTCGCTGCAGTCACGAATTGGAACCCGACTGCAGACGACAACAGCAGGTGGCATCCAGTTGGGTACAAGTTACAAGTGTTCCGTGTAACAAGATGTCTGACGTGTTCGAGAATAGTGATCGCAATTCTTTAAGATCTTTTATTAGAAGATGACTTGCTTTTGTTATACCGAAAAAGACGAAAAGCCACACGTCCTGTGCTTAAATTCTGAGCAAGTGAGGGAACTTATTCAATACTGATCAAAAAACATTTGGGCCACCTAGTTTATAAGTTGATCTTCTTCAGAAGGTCGGCGGTTCGACACTGCCGTCTGCCGCTCGACTACATGTCGTTAGCTTCGTGTCGCTAACTACGAAAGCTATTTCATAGAAATACATAGAAACCAGTAGTGTCGCTGCGACAAGTCGTCTGCTGTTGCTGTCTGCAGTCCGCTACCAACTCGTACCTTTAGGCATGATGGGACTCACTTACCGGATAAGACTCAAAGTATGTTTCTACATAGCGAGAGTCGGCTTGCCACAGAGTGGACGCAAACCCAGGAGGCAAGGGAAGCTTCGAAACTAGCCTGCCCACTTCTCCTGTCTGACATTCTTGCCCATCTTCTTTTAGAGCCCGAACTGCAATAAATTAGATCGTAATTAAATAGTAGAGTCACATTTTAGAAGTACATGTTTATATATTTAAATGTTAAATGGTTGCGGCCTTAAAGTTTCAAGCTGAAATTTTTCACGTCAGTTTCGTTTTTCTTTTTTTATTAATGAAATCACGGTATACCGTAGTGCAGCATGGCAAGTTTCAGTTAGTACATTGTAAAATACTGTTAGTGCTGTTCTTGATTTCACTAAATGTTTTTATTTGTGTTTTTATTTGATGGAGAAGAGGGCTAATTATTATGTTAATGGTAGACAAAAATATTCCCGTTTTAGTTATCTATGTGTATGCTTAAAAGTTCACAGTACATACAGTCTGTTTAAAACATATTGAACTATTTTTTTCATATATACGAACTGCCAAAATGACTCTACTCTGCTTAATAGAAGGCATGAGCAGAATCCAAGATTAGTGGTCACCTTCCTTATTGTGAATGTGGGAAATGCAGCATGTTGACCCACACTTTGGGCGCCTAATGAGATGCTTTTTTACGCCCCCGAAAGGACCCGAGATCATAGTGAGAGAGAAATACGTGCGCTGATAGTGAGTTTCAGGTTTTAACTGATCGGCACAGGAAGGAACATCCGATTAACTAACTATATTCTTAATTAACATATAATTTATTTTAAAGGGATATTTAAGAAAGGTTTCAAGATTCGACAAAGATGACTATGAAGGATGATCCATTATATTCTGAAATACACTGAAACTGTTTATATTACTTTGATGATGTTTGGTGATTCTCGATATATATTCTCTAGAATTATGACTAAGTAATACCTTTAATACTGGCGATGTCGCATAAGCTTTCAACCTTATCATTGTCTAATAATATTGTGCCCCTACCATTTTGTATAATGAAGGCAATAAACATGTCTAGATCGAATACTTCATTTTAAATATATAACAAAGGTACATGACCTTCAATATATTATTCAAATGAGAGCATACATCAGGTTATCGAACGGTGACAGAAGCAGTTACAATGTCACATGGTATAACAATAAACTTCCGACGACCGACGACCAGACCCGGCCATAACGTTGATGACGTCATGTCGATCATGACGTCATCATCGTTATGGCTGGCTCTGGTTGGTTCATTTCGTCTTATCTATACTATACTAATATTATATTATAATATATCATTTAATCAGACCACTTTGTGTCCATTTTGTTATATACATTAAAGCTTATTCTATTGTTAGTAAGAGTCATCACAATTAGATAAAATCAAATAATATAAATAATAATAAAACATTTAAATGATTCAAATATTAAAATCAAATAATAACAATTATAATAAGAAAATAATTACAATTAAATCCAATCAAAACATTTATCAATATAAATTAAAATAAAATCAAATTAAAATAAATTAAAATCAAAATAAAATAAAATCAAAATAAAATTAATTAAAATCAAAATAAAATACATTAAAATCAAAATAAAACAAATCGAAATTAAATAAATTAAAATTAAAATAAAAACAGTGATAAAATAATAAATTATTATCAATCACTGTCACGCAATCCCATTGGCGACTGCGGAACAGTGATTGACATATAAGCAGTCTAGGCGATCCGCTACCATCTTTAGAATGTTGTTGGCGCTGCCACGAACCCTACGCAATAAGGAGCCGCACCTTTTACGCATTGTAGCGTAAAAACAATCCACATGGTACTGTGCGAACATACCTGACGCACTACAGAATCGTGGCAGCCCCATCAACACCCTAAACGCATTATTATATTGAACTCGGAGGGCAGTATAGGATTTCTGAGTATATACAGCCCACAGGCAGCACGTGTAGAAGGATGTGCAGTATGAACGAAATAGTGTCGTTTTCACTTCTAAAGAACAACGTGCAAACCGTCGAGCAATCATGTTTGCTCTCACAGCCAGTGCCCTCCGTTCTCGTTCAATGTCGTCATCGTCCCTGAGGCCAGAGGTCAGTATATGTCCTAGGTACTTGAAGTTATCAACTTTCTTCAAGGCTGTGCCGTTGAGCTTAATTTTCGGAAAGTCACTTGTGTCACTGACCCCAAAGACCATGACTTCACTTTTCATGGCGTTGTATAACAAACCATGCTTTGCAGCATAAGCCTCACAAATAGCCACAAGCTTCTTTAGCCCACAAATAGATGCACTCAGTAACACCATATCATCGGCGTAGCTAATATTGTTGACGCTAACCCCATCTATATGACAGCCAACATGAGTGCCACTGAGAGCGACAATCAGGTCGTTCATGTACAGGTTAAATAGTGTCGGCGAAGACAACCCACCCTGTCTCACACCACACTCCAATCCATAGGATTGCGACATGGTTCCCGACCATCTCACGCTATTAATCTGGTTTCCATACCAGTACTTACAGATGTTAATAAGTTCATTCGGAAGGTTTGTATTTTCTAATTTTTGCCATAAAGTATCATAAGAAACCAGATCGAAAGCCCTAGAGAGGTCGAGAAAGCATGCATGTACAGGAGTCCCACGTTTTGTATAATATCTAACGGCATGCTTAACACACAATACTGCACTTTCAGTTGATAGTCCGGCACGGAAACCGAACTGGTTATCGTGAAGTTGGATGTGTTCGGTCAGTTGTGAGTTAAGAACGCCATCAAACACCTTGGAAATGACCGTGGCAAGAGAGATAGGTCTATAGTTACTTCTATCTGAAAGATCAGCAGTTTTACTTTTAACTATAGGTATTACTATGGTTTTTATCATTTCCTCTGGCAAGTACGAATGCCCAATACAAAGATTAAAAACCGACTTCCAAAAACATCCAACGAAAACTCTCTGTCAAAAAACACTTAAAAGCGTAAAATAAACTGGTTCTTCATAAATTGCCTATACCTAATTCTTTATTCATTTAAATAGTAGTATTATAATGGGTGCTAGGTACCTAAAATCTGTTTGAAGTCGGTGCCAAGTGACTATCGCTTAGACTTTTGTAATTGTTCGTTTGTATTCTTTTTGGCTTAGCACCGACTTCAAACAGATTTTAGGTACCTAGCACCCATTATAATACTACTATTTAAATGAATAAAGAATTAGGTATAGGCAATTTATGAAGAACCAGTTTATTTTACGCTTTTAAGTGTTTTTTGACAGAGAGTTTTCGTTGGATGTTTTTGGAAGTCGGTTTTTTTTTTTTTATAAAAAGTTTTTATTTTACAGTTTTTAGTGCAACAATCGTAGGTAAGTAGTAAGTTGAATTATTTCATCAAATTTCATCATCAAGAATAATACAAATTAAGGTACGTGTAATATTAAAATCATCCTCTAATCCCTAACTGTTGAAGAGTTTAATCTTCTATCATCAGCTCACCTAAATAGCTTGAAAGTATACGACTGAAGGTCTTTAGATACGTATGAAATTGAAAGAATTATTCTCCAACTCCTAACCGTTGAGGAGTTGTACCTTCCACCTTCCATCATCAGCTTACCTAAATAATTTATAAGAATACGACTAAAGGTAACTTATATACATATGACATTTAAAGATTTATCCTCCAACTCCTAACCGTTAAGGAGTGGTACCTTACATCATCAGCTCATCATCATAAAATGATGACTACCAGACGCAAATACCGGTGTAACTTCAGGAAATATACGAAAGACATAGTATGTGCCTATAAAAAATGAGGGTTTCCCTCGATTTCCCTGGGATCCCATCATCAGATCCTGATATGCTGGCAATGGGACCACCACGGAAGCATACCCTGTCGAATACAAAAAAAAAATTCAAAATCGGTCCACAACTGACGGAGTAATCAGGTAACATACATAAAAAAAAAAAAAAAAAAAAAAAAAAAAAAATACATACAGTGGAACATAGAACCTCCTCCTTTTTGGAAGTCGGTTAAAAAGCGTACTTAACAGTCTCGGCAAGTGGGGCCCGGCATGTTGT
The DNA here is from genome assembly GCA_949125395.1 of Diaphora mendica. Taxonomy (NCBI): domain Eukaryota; kingdom Metazoa; phylum Arthropoda; class Insecta; order Lepidoptera; family Erebidae; genus Diaphora; species Diaphora mendica. The sequence goes on along the minus strand of OX421331.1, from coordinate 2,404,129 downwards.
AGGTGTTCAATGCTTAAGCCGTCATGGCCGGGCGACTTGCCTCTTGTCATTGACTTTATTAATAAATGTATCTCCTTTGCAGAGCATGTAAAGGTCACCTTCCTACCAGCCTGAGCATTGATCACCGAACTAGGGGGCCCCAGCGGCGACTTAACTCTAAAATGCTCCATAAACATATTAGCTATTTCGGTGGCACTACTCACGCCATTGACGCACACAGGAACAGCTGGTTTAATATTGAGTTTATTCGTAGCCTTCCAGAAGGAGCGAAAGTCTTTCTTCTTATGGTGTGAGGCTAAGATATCCATACGCACTTGCTCTTCGTGCTTTTGACACCACTTCAAGCGGTTTTTAAAAATTTCCTTGCCTCACACATTTCATTATAATATATACCCGAATGGGGTTTTCCATGCGAGCACCAGTGATAAAAACTTTCTTTAGCTTTCCTGTGTGCCTCCCTGACATGCGAGTTCCACCCTATTACCCTGTTATAAAGCTGCATAGTTTGTTTGTTTGTTTGTTTGAACGCGCTAATCTCAGGAACTACTGGTCCGATTTGAAAAATTATTTCAGTGTTGGATAGTCCATTTATCGAGGAAGGCTATAGGCTATATTTATTTATTTTTTAAATTAGATATCCGTAAGAAAATTGCTATTTCGTAACCCAAGGTGTAAAATCGAAAACCTATTTTTGCGTGCGCTGCAAAAAGTATTGACAATAGAACAAAATAATGTATTACGGGTTTGTAGGTCCCATTATGATTTACAAAAGAGTCCGCGAGAGCATAATAATATATCTAACTATCATGGTTTAGTCACAATAACCGCTTTTGTGTTCAAAAAAATTATTAAATCATCTGAAGATAGAAACTACGTTAAATGTGTATCGTAATATTAATCTTTATCCCATTTATCGAGGAAAGCTATAGGCTATATATCATCACGCTAAGACCAATAGGAGCGGAGCACCAATGAAGAATGTTTCAAAAACGGGGGAAAATTATCACGATACGGGCAATAGGAGACGCAAACGACGTTGCGTGGGTCAGCTAGTATATAATATAGGTCCTGTACTATATTTATACTAAAGAATATATAAAGCTGAAGAGTATCTTTGTTTGTTTGAACGCGCTAATCTCAGGAACTACTGGTCCGATTTGAAAAATTCTTTCAGTGTGTGACGGCCTCCACATACAGCGCAACAACAACATAACATACTACAGCGCCATCTACCGAAGATACGTCGAACTATGGAGTAACGAAGAAAACTAAGAAACTACCAATCCTGAATCGCGCAGTGAAAATTCTAGCGCCAGTTAACATATATACAACATCCCAACATCAACCGTTGGGCAGTTGGCCCGCCAGGCATGATCACCTCGCCTGGTCGGAGGATCCTCCCTTTGTGTTGGAGGGACATGACACCCGTTCCTCCACAATGGTGACCCCGACGTGATTGAAAGCAGCCTTCGATGCAGCATTAGCACGCCACCATCATATTCACTCCTACAGCAAGTCTCACAGCCAGCCAGCAACCTCGGCCTCAACAGGGAAACACCACACCCAGGAAGTGACCGCTCCAGCCTGGTTACCCCTACGGCCTAGGCACAGCACACTGCAGCTACGGTTCATGTAAGCCGAGCATATCTCTCCCGTCTATGCAGCAGCCAGCCACTACGCAGCAACCGCCCCGACTCACTGAGGACTTCACCGCAGCACCGCGCACCGCACGCAATCCCGACTCACTGGAATCAGCGGACTACGGTCCCGACTCACTGGGACTAGCGGCATTCAGTTCCGACTCACTGGAACTTGCGGCACTCAGTTCCGACTCACAGGAACTTACTCCTGGCACTGGCAAGCTCCACAACAGAGCACAGACAGCTGACTCAACAATGTATCAACCTCCGGTCTTGGAGGGGAGTGATGTGGCGGCCTCCACATACAGCGCAACAACAACATAACATACTACAGCGCCATCTACCGAAGATACGTCGAACTACGGAGTAACGAAGAAAACTAAGAAACTACCAATCCTGAATCGCGCAGTGAAAGTTCTAGCGCCAACATCCCAACATCAATCCCAACATCAACCGTTGGGCAGTCGGCCCGCCAGGCATGATCACCTCGCCTGGTCGGAGGATCCTCCCTTTGTGTTGGAGGGACATGACACCCGTTCCTCCACAGTGGGTTACTCCTTAGTTCGACGTATCTTCGGTAGATGGCGCTGTAGTATGTTATGTTGTTGTTGCGCTGTATGTGGAGGCCGCCACAAGTGTTAGATAGCCCATTTATCGAGGAAGGCTATAGGCTATATATCATCACGCTAAGACCAATAGGAGCGGCGCATCAATGAAAAATGTTACAAAAACGGGGGAAAATTATTACGCTACGGGCAATAGGACACGTAAACGACGCCGTTGCGTGGGTCTGCTAGTGAATGTATATTACCGTTATGTGCCTCTTAGCTTTTAAGGTGTATGTTCTTGTTGGTCAAACAACAAAACATCCACAATTTCACACACCTAAATACATTCCGTGTCATAACAGTGTAAGGCGTAGGCCCATTTGGGCTTATACTTTGACAGAGGGGTACGCCTGCATTTACCTTTTGTCTAGCGAGTTGTTCTATGATAAAGGGCGTTCGTATGGTAATGAATTAAGTAAGAATATGGTGTGTCATTTATCCCGTGTCTGTCGTAAGAGGCGACAAAAGAGCCGAACTAAGCAGGACAACCGCACTGCAAAGAAAAGGTTAACTAAATTTCCTTCCTTTCCGTCCAGAAGAATTATTTTTTTATGTATGGTCCTGCCAAAATGACTCCACTCTGCCTAATGGAAAGCTTAAGCAGAATCCAAGAGTGGTGGTCACCATACTAATTGCGAACGTAGACAATGCAACAATGCAGCATGGTGACCTACACCTTGGTGGCCTAGTGATGCTTCTGCATCATTGGGCCTCCGGTCTCGCACTCACCAACGAAACACGACAGCACGAACGCTGTCATTTAACGTTGATCTTCTGTACGAGAGTAGTACCGTCCCGGTCGAGCTGGCCCAACCGTGCTGAAATCAGCGTGGCTCTACTACCTTGAACCTACCTCTCTCTCCTTCCAAAGGAGAGCCCATGTTCATCAATGGACTAATAATGTTTGTTAATGGTGACGAATAGTTTAATGAAAGTGTTTGAATGTTTTCTGTGTATAAACTAACTACTCGCTCGTATATATCATTCTTTCAGTTCTCACCCAGAAAAAATACATATTTTATGTGATAATATGCATGGCAGGGTATAGCCAATTCTTTTTTTTTTATGGAATAGGCGGGCAAACAGGCAGATGTATCGCCTGATGGTAAGCGATTACCGCCACCCATGGACACCTGCAAAACCAGAAGCGTCACAAGTGCGTTGCCGGCCTTTTGGGGAATGGGGGGGAGGAAGGGGTAGGGGGATTGGGGTATGGGCCTCCGGTATCCTCATTCACTCGGTGAAACACAGCGCAAGCACTATTTCACACCGGTTTTCTCTGAGGCCGTGGTATAACTCCGGTCGAGCCGGCCCATTCATGCCGAGCGTGGCTCTCCCACGGTAAAAAGATTATGATTCTAGTGACAATCACAGACATTAAATGATCGAAGCAATCACAGCAATACCTACTTTTTTCCAATTGATATCTACTTTAAAAACTGAATTTGCAACTAGTTTTATACGTTGAGATGCAAAAGTTAAAAAAAAAATGGCACTCACTATCATATCCAGGGACCGCATACCCTGCAGAATGTGGTGGTACCGCCTTTACTCCGTAGCCCAGACACGCAGCTGTAATAGGTGACCCTGACTCCGTCTGCCAATAGTGGTTCAGTACTGGAACTCCAAAGATACGTTCTGCCCATTGCTGGAATAAAGACAAAACGGAAAAGTTTTTATTTTTGGTTGAAAGACAATTCTCGCGATGGAATGCCCTGTGTCGCAAAAGACTTTCCTGGCGTATATCAAACGGACACAAAGATCACCCAGACTCAGCACAATAATTTGTGAATCACACAAAGTCTCGTTCTAAAAACATCACTCGGATTGAAATGCATCAAATGAACCTATACTAATATTATAAAGCTGAAGAGTTTGTTTGTTTGAACGTGCTAATCTCAGGAACCGCTGGTCTTATTTGAAAAAAAATTTCAGTGTTGGATAGTACATTTATCGAGGAAGGCTGTAGGCTATATATCATCACGCTAAGACCAATAAGAGCGGAGCACCAATAAAGTATGTTACAAAAACGGGGGAAAATTATTACGCTACGGGCAATAGGAGACGTAAACGAGGTTGCGTGGGTCAGCTAGTTTTTAATAACATTTTAAAGTACATCCAAGAAAGGTCTGAGTAAGCTGGCCATAATTAAAAAAAACCATGAACTTTAGCAGCACCCTATTTACAAAAACCAAATAAGCCCTTATTGTTCGATTATAATTAAAGTATTTACTATTCATAACTTAAATATCACTTAGTACACATACATTCTGACGTCAGAGCTATAGACACTTTAACTATAATGATCTAATTTACAAACAATATATCAAGTGGTTTTGTAAATATTTTTGAGCGTAGTAACTTAACTAGTGAACATCTACATATATTTGAATTTCCCAAGACAGACTAAAAACTTTGCTGCACCAGTTTTCTGCAGGCTCGAAGGACCATAAGATTTGGCACAAGTTAGATGTAATCATGGCTGGTATTATAATAAAAATGTTTAGAACTGTTTGCCTTTGTTCTGCCAAAACCGTAAGTGGCCAAAATCTTTGAAGTTTTACTAAAATTGCGACATATTTGGATTGAAATCTAGGTACAACAAAGAGCAGATCATTACTCACTCGTATATCTTGATCACAGTGTTCACCGGCCATGAAGATAGTCTTCAAAGACTTGCTGCAATATCTTCTAGCGTACTTCGCATTGGGATCAGCTCGCTTCAAAACTCTGCACGCCGTGGGGATTGTGAAAAGAGCATTTACTCGGTGCTGCTCAATGATTCTGGGAAAAGGTGCATCATTTTGTTTTTTACAAGCTTTTTATTAACTTGCAATGTATGTATGTATGCTTGTACGTTCGGGAGGAAACTTGCAACTCAATTTTGAAGCAGATATCTTCAACCGATTTTGCTGAAATTTTGCAAGCATATGTATATAGCGTGACAATACAATATTATAATAACATGGAGCTGATTTGATGCTGGAGCTGGAAGGTGGCCATAGGAACTCTGTAAAGAAACATCGCAACATCATCGAGTTTGGACTCGTTTGATTCGTCTCGAGGCATTCCAGTAAAAGCTTGTTTTTAAAAAGCTTTTTTAATTTTATTTATTCTTATAATGCAGGTCTATTCACTTTTTGAGAAAGGAAAACATTAAAATATGAATTGCAAATTTGAATTTATTGTTGTATTAATGCCAGTAAACGCATATTTTTAAATATATAATTATCATAGTTCGTGCATTTTTAAGTAAGTGCTGAGTAAAAATAGATTTATTGTACATATAAAAGTATAAATTTATTTTCACTTACAGTACTCTATTTAAACGTGCCAAAGAATTATCTAATTACGTATGATATTATGATCCATCTTTATGAGTTGATGGCAACACTAAAAATATTTATATCAAAATGGGATTGCCAGCTCCAAAAAAAATATTACTTGTCATTCTTACCTGAAATATTGTCCTGGATCAGGAGTCCTATCTGGCTTTCCTTCGTAGAGAACAGACGTCATACCAGCAAGAAGGGGCCCATAGCATATGTAAGAGTGTCCAACTACCCATCCAAGGTCTGAAGCAGCCCACCACACTCCTTTCTTCAGGCCGTATACAGTTCGCATTGTCCAACAAAGTGTTGCAGCATGGCCACATGGTCTCTGTACGCCTTTTGGGGCACTTGTTGTTCCTGTGATAAAATAAATTTATTTCACATGCTTCCCATGGTCACTGGGTAATTTAACCTCTTTTGTTGGATTCGTTTATCCATCATGTTAGATTTCCGAGTGGTAATAAAATGACACTGTTAATGCATGTGCCAATAGTATGTGATGATAAGTCCATAGCGAAACTAAGTAACTAAACATTTTAACAAAAACCGACTTCCAAGGTTCGACTCGATTTCTCTTGGATGCCATCATCAGATCTTAGTTAAAAATCATAGATTGATACAAACAGACGCCACAGCATGTACTGGATTGTCAAGGTAAATTAGGTGAAAACACCAAAATCTACTGCCTGCTTGTGTCGATCTATAGCTTCCAGTTTCCAAAATGCGTAGAGCATTATGAGCAGAATACTGGCAAAGAAACTCATGGCCACTCTTTTTACAAGTCAGACATTCAGGTTGCGTTGGCGGTGCGAGACCGGAGACCCAAGGATGCAAAAACATCTCACTAGGCCGCCAAAGTGTGCATCTCCATGCTGCATTGTTGCATTGTGTTCATGCGCAATGAGTATGGTGATCACCACTATTGGATTCTACTTATACTTTCCATCAGGCAGAGTAGAGTCATTTTGGCAGGCCCATTCATAAAAAAGAAAAGAACTAGTCCTATGACCAAGCCCGAAACAACCTAAAGGTCTACGTGATCTCTTTATACTCTCCTACTTTAATTACTAAAATGATGTATGCAACATTTCGTCATGATCTGTTAGCGCGTAATATGATGCATCCCTACATACCTACCCAAGTAAATTACTAAGGAATTTCTCACCAGAAGTATATAATATATAGAGAGGTTCATTTGCTTCTACAGGCACGCAGGGTACAGGCTCCGCTTCCAAAGCTTCCTCCCAGGATATGTCTCTCTCCGGCTCCAGAACACATTCCAGTACCCTACGGCGCTGGTAGATGATACATTTTTTCGGCTGATGTGCAGACTGGCAGAGTGCTTCGTCCAAGATATCCTTGTATCTAAGGGAACATTTGTGATTGTTTTATATATCTGCTGCCGAAATAACTACTTGAATAAGCCAAGAGTGGCGGCCACCATTCTCATTGCGAATGCGGACAATGCAGCATAGTGATCAACAATATGTCGGCCTAGTGAGTTGCTTTTTCACGCCCCGCTTAAAAGACTCGGGATCGTAGTGGAAGTGAAACACGTGCGCTGGTAGTCAGGTTCAGGTTTCAATTCATGGGCATAGGAAGGTAGAGTCGGTCTATTTTCTTTAAACGACTGCGAAACTGGGTATATGAAAACTAGAAAAAAATTAAATGGTGGAAATTACATAGATATTACATTCCTTTCTCAAGAAAGACCTAGGCAACCCGCAGACTACTAAAGGCTGAATCGAATGGAGTGATAAAATAATGTGTTTCATGAATACATCAAGAAAATTTAAACTTACATATTTAAATGTTATTTGGAGTGAGAAATGCTAAAAATGAAATACGTAATAAAGGTTTGAATTCAAATGGTAGGTAGGTCATTTTCATGTAGTCGATTTTTTTTTCAACATTTGAATGTAAATTCACGTCTAATGTTGTTAACCGTGAACCCTTGTGCATATAATTATGCGAATGTAACACGTTGTGACCATTTGCTGCAAAATAAATAATTTATTTCCTTATTGAAATTGGTCACATGTCCAAACCAAAAATCGCATGAATATGCGCAGAAATTAGTTTAATTCCATTAATTAAAAAAAGGCAACTTCTGCAAGAATATATCCTGTGTCTGTTTACAAACATTCATGAAATGAACTCAAAGAACACCCAGAGTCAGAACGACTATTTTTGGATCACACAAAGTGTTCTCCCATCTGGCGATGGAAACCAGAATACTCAATGCAGTAAGAATCGTCAAGATGCCCGCTAAATCTTAAACTAAGCTCAAGCTTGATGAAGAATATTTTAAGTACCTACCTGACGATTTTGTTTGGTTCTACTCCACAACTGGCTGCAATAATGACTGTTGGCTCGGCATGTTCTATTCTAGTCCGGAGCTCTCGAGCAGCGAAACCTATAGAGAAAGAAATCAATTGAGGTGTTGAATTATTGTAAATTAAACGAAAATTTGTATGTGTCCAGACCACCAGACCATCGTTACTTGTGATAGCATAGAGCCGCATGAATCTGAGGGTAGTCTAACATTCAGGCGACATAATCTGTTAACCAAGTTTTTCACTTTGGTATCAGACTGAGAAATATACTTTGTGATCAAAATTCAAAATTGCCTGTTTTTTGTGCGGAAATCCCCTCGGATACCACCAGCTGGTATTTATGGGACTCAGACCAACTAAAACCGCACACCGTCTCGGGTCTAGAAGCCGGAGAACCAGGTGTACCTTCGAAAGGAAATCCCTGGAACCCCGAGGTTCCTCGGGCCACCTACGGTTTGTAGATGACCCCCTCCTGTGTAGGAACTCTGTTGCTTCTTTTCTATTTAAAAAAGGGGGCGCAAGCACTTTATAGAGCCGCCACCCTGGCCTTCTTCTGCTAGGCTGACTGGTGGCCTCACCGGTCACCCCCAGACTTGCGCTTATGGAGGACGGAGATCGTTTAGCGATCAAATTCCCCTGCCCTTTTTATAAGACTCTATTCTGCCTGATGAGCGTGATGAATACTTGCAACAGGAAGGAAGAACCGAACCGTTTAGTTGAAGAGCGTGTGTCGTCCACTCTAAAACGGTGATTTCCAAAGCAAGCACGTATTATTGTGTAGAGGAAGAAAGAAGGTGGGACTGGACTTTCTTCTTTCTTCCTTCCTTCTTCAGAGTGTTCTGACGAGCTCTTGCAACTGGTTGCAAGAGCTCGTCAGAACACTCTCCATTATAAAGGCTTTTGACCTTTTACTTTTTTAATAGTATGGTAATGTAGTTGCTTGCTAAAAATATTTCTTATCCTTTATACCCCATTTTTTTATTGCAAAACAACGTTTGCCGGAGCAGCCAGTACCGTATATTATTTATCGGCCATGTAAGTAAATATTGTTATTGTTTAAATTACATAATATGTGCTTCTTCTTCTGCCTATATATTAGTAAACATGACTTCCTCAACCGCCTCGGTAGCGCAGTGGTAGCGTATGCGACTGCTGTGCATGAGGTCTTGGGTTCGATTCCCGGGTCGGACCACATGTATGTATGATCTGCAAATATTTGTTTCGGAGTTTGGGTGTTTTCTATGTATAATATTTATGTATTTACATAAAAATAAAAAGTAAATATGTATTAATATCAGTTGTCTAGTACCCATAACACAAGCTCTGCTTAGCTTGGGACTAGATGGCGTTGTGTGTTAGATGTCCGAAATATTATTATTATTGCTTCGCCCTAACATTCTTCACTATCCTCTATTCACTTTAAGTTTAGCTGGAAGATACCTCATGTTTGGGTTTTAAGCTCGCCATATAGCTAAAATGTTTATCCATTTGTGTAGGTACATTAAAGAATATATAAATAAATATTAATGTCATTAATACTGTTTTTACTACAATATTAAACTCTCACTCACCTCCAAATACGACAGAATGAATAGCTCCGATTCTGTTGGTCGCCAGCATTGCAAAGATGGCCTCAGGTATCAGAGGCATATAGATGAGCACGCGAGATCCTCTCGTTACTCCGAGGGATGCAAGTTTACCAGCGAGACGAGACACCTATAACATAAAAAAAAATTGAATGGAATGTTGCAATATTGTTTATAATTGGCTGACTCGCCTGCGTCGCCTATTGCCCGTAGCACGATGTTATCAAATCAAATTTGGTCACCTTATAAGGTTATAGCGAGACGACCTCAAAAGATAAGTATGCACATATTTTTTTAGATCTTTTAAAGTGGAACAATTCTTTCTTGCCTTGTTTTTGTGAAACTTTAACCATTTACGCAGCGCACGCAAAAGCTCTTAAGGAAAAAAATAATTTTCGCCCGTTTTTGCAACATACCTACATCTATTTTATTGATACTCTGCTCCTTTTAGTCGGACCGTGATGATATGTACCCTATAGCCTTCCTCGATAACAATGAGCTATCTAACAGTGAAAGAATTTTGGTTATGGATGGATGGATGTTTGTTACTCTTTCACGCAAAAACTACTGAATGGATTTAGATGAAACTTTACAGTAATATAGCTTATACATCAGAATAACACATATGCCACTTTTTGCCGCAATAAGTGATAACGGACATATACGCGGGTGGAGCCGCGAGCAACAACTAGTAGAATATATGCATTTTTAGTCACACTATTTTATAGATAGCAGACGATAGTTCCGTTTAACGTTAACAAAATTTAAACTTAAAAAATACGATTCTTGTAACAACTATCATAAGGTATAATATAATTCGATTACTGATGCTCATCCAAAAATATATTCCATAAATTAATTCACTTCGCCCTTTGGGTCACTGTTGTGTGAATACAAGTCAAGTTATACATTTATTCAACAGGTGTCTCCTAGATTTTGCAGGCATATTATTAATGGTCACTGCTTTCAAACTTGCTTATAAAACAATGAACTAATGGCTAGAACGTTCTGGAATGTTCTAGAAGCTTTTGTTGGTTAAAAACTTTGTTCAAGTGAGAACAGTCGCGTATGAATTTTATGAATCTATCAAAAGGTTTTGCAACAGTTTTCGTAGGTGCTCTTTTTTTTATTTTTTTTAATGTATGGGCCTGCCAAAGTGACTCTAATCTGCCCGATGGAAAGCATAAGCACAATCCAAGAGTGGATATGATTATAAGAAGCAGTTCTTTCGTTGGTTTTCATCAAGTGAGCAAAACTAACGAAGAGGGAAAGAGGGGGGATCTCACTCGAAGAACAGTAATGAACTTCTTTGATCAAGTTTTTTGAAACAGTCTTTTGAGGTACTACAGGCTTAGCCTAGTTGATATTCTGAACTGACTGACGTCATCTCAACGTTAAGTGAGAAAGAAAATAATAGGAGAGAGTAAAGGTGATGAAAGAGATTCGATCTGAAATCTGAATCTGAAAAGATCTGAATAAGTAAATCTTCAATAAACGTTTCAAGAAATCACAGAATCAAGCAATACATAAGTTGCATCTTATTCTATTTAAAGTATTAATTTGTGTATATCCATTTCAGTATATATATATATATGTACCTACTTATGTCTTTAGATTTATACGTGTATTCCAAATATTTCAACTTGAACCTAAATGCAGTTACTTCCTATTTTCTCTGCATCACCCAAAAGTAGACTGGTAGAGAATGCCTAAGGCATTAAGTTCTCCAATGCACCTGAAGTGCACGATGTGTCCATACTATATTATAAATTCGAAAATGTTTCTGTCTGAATTTTTTATGTAATAAAAGGGGGCAAACGAGCGGACGTATCGCCTGATGGTAAGCGATTACCGCCACCCATAGACACCCGCAACACCAGAGGCGTCACAAGTGCGTTGCCGGCCTTTGTGTGATGGGGAGAGGGAAGGAGAAAGAAATGTCGAAAGCAACCACAGAGGTGTCTTTTTTTTTAATCGGTGAATATTTAATAAAATATAGCAACACTTATCACTTGACCTTTTACATCAGAAACTACATTGAATTTATGAATATTCGTCTACGTTAGTAGCTATAGTTGTAACATTCAAGGTTCATTCACGTTGTCCCATTACTCGTAGTAAGTAATATTTATTTAACTAATGGTGCAGAAGCATTACAAGGCCGCCATGGTTTGGGTCACCTTGCTGCATTGTTGCATTGTCTGCATTCGCAATGAGTATGGTGACCACCACTCTTGGATTCTGCTTATGCTTTCCATCAGGCAGAGTAGAGTCATTTTGGCAGGCCCATACATAAAAAAAAACTACTGGGGTAAATTGTAAGGTTTGTATTTTAATATAGAGACGCTGCAATCTTATTAATATTACAAAAGACTAGCTTTTGACCGTAGCTCCACCCGCGTATGTCAGTTATCGTGGTAAAGAGTAGCCTATGTCCTTCCTCAAGCCTCAAAATATCCACATGTCAAATTTCATTGAAATTGGTGCAGCCGTTTAACAATGAAAGCGTAACAGTCAGAGTAAATTTCGAGTTAATTTTTTTTTTTTTTTTTAAAGACAACTCCAACTCAAGAATTTATCTAAATGAAATTTGACACAAGCATAGATTGTGGCCTGGAAGACCAGAAAGGCTTCATTTATCCTGATAAAATTTAGTGTTTCCGTGGAATGAGCAAGGCAGGTACGCAACAACAGTGGGATTCAACTCTGTTTTTTTATGGAGTAGGGGGCGAACGAGCAGACGTATCGCCGGTAAGCGATTACCGCCGCCCATGTACACCCGCAATACCAAAGGCGTCACAAGTGCGTTGTCGGCCATTGGAGAATGGGGAGAGGGATGGGAGGAGGGGTTGAGGTATGGGTCTCCGGTATCCCCACTCACTCGGTGAAACACAGCGCAAGCTGTTTTACACGGGTTTTCTGTGATGCCGTGGTATCACTCCGGTCGAACCGGCCCATTCATGCCGAAGCGTGGCTCTCCTACGGTATTCTATAATTTTGATTTACATTTACAAAAGACTAGCACTCGAGAGTTATAAAGGTTTTTGTGCCCTCTAGAATTAGGGGCAGTAACCTTAATCACTCAGTAAAAATCAACGAAAGAGCTACTTAGCTTCGATTATTAAAAAAATGGAAAAATAAAATTTCAAGCCCCTGCAACATATCCCCAAACCCCTGTAACGCCCTTGCATCCGCCTCTTCGCAGGACTGTCCTAGGAGCACATTCCATTATTCCACGACTGTGTAAATTGATGAATGGCTGCAGTAATTTGATTGATATTCATTCTGACACGTTTAGCAGGTTCCGAAAAATTGTTTAAGGTTTATAATTCTTAAGTAATTTTTAAGTAAGATTGTTCGTGTGTTTAATTATGAAATAACAAAATTGTTATAGCAGCACAGAAAAACAAGAATAGAATATAATGGAATAGAATATAATAGAATCGAGTAGAGTACAGTAGAATAGAATATACACACATCAAAAGTGTCTAGGGATCAAGCATTTTTATGTGGATTTCTTGAGATTGAGATGTGGCTTTGGCCCTGGCCTGCTCAGTCGCCAGACTTGAACCCGATTGAGCATGCATGGGATATGCTACAGAGAAGAGCTCTGCCGAATATGGAGGGTATCCAGTCGCAAGAAGACCTTTTTTTGTTGTTGCAACGAACATGGGCGGTCATTCCACAGCGTGATTTGGATGAACTCATTTTGAGTATGCCAAACCGATTCTTGTGTTGTTAGTGTTCGCGGTAGAAACACGGATTATTAATTGTTTAAGTTACCTAATAAAATTTAAAAAAAAACTGTTATTTCAGTCTTTTTTTCGAACTTTAATGTTAGTGGATCAAATGTCAAAAATCCCTTTATTAGGAAAATGGCAAATTTCTTTATTAATGCAAAGGTGACTTGGTTTATCGTTACTGTGACAAACGAAAACACTTTATTTGATGAATCCTTAAAGAAAATTTTAATTAATATCAATCAGGAGAAAAGTTATTGCAAAAATATATGTTGATCCCTAGACACATATGTTGATCCCTAGACACTTTTGATGTGTGTACTTTATTGTACACCAAAAACAAATTATTACACTTACGATTTCAAGAAGATATGTACAATGGGCGGCCTTATTACTAAAAGCAATCTCTTCCAGGCAACCTTTGGATGGACATATTGACGGGAAAGAGAGATATGAACGAAATATAAGGTAGTGAAGGTGTTTTAAAGTTATGAAGGTGTTAAATAATAAAATAAATATATATATTTATACATACACATATATACACAAATACACATACACAATATAAATATATGCAATATATATCCACAAATAGGAAGCATTTAGTCATGTACAGCTCGTCGTACAAGTCAGTACTTACTTATGAATCTAAGTAGTGATCTTTAACCATATTCTTAAAATAATGACGTTAGTGTTTGGGCACGTCTAATGGATATCGGGAAGGAGTTCCATAATCTGACAGCCTGTACCGTAAAGGATTTGTCATAGAATATGGTAGTGTGGTTGGGTACCGTAAGCTCCAAAGTTTCCGACGACCTTAAGGATCTTAGATGTGTGTCACTGAGGAATATAAAGCGTTCCTTTGTATTCCTCAGTAATAAGATGTTTCTTATAGATCTATTACATATGATAAGATAAAGGTGCATGCGGTGCTTGTCTGTTAGTGATTTTTACACTAGACTAAGATATATTTCTAAACTGTATTTTGATATATACTCAGTGTCAACAATTGTTGGTGAGCCAATAAAGAAAATAAATAAATTATACATGTCGTGGTTACAATTTCACAACAACATGACGTCACTGACCTGGTCTTTAAACTCTGAGTAGGTGATCTTCCTCACGGTGTCAGTCAACGGGGAGTCGTGAACTAACGCTATTTGGTCACCTTTTCCAGCTGCAACGTGTCGGTCTATTGCATTGTGACATACTGACATCTCACCTCCTACCCACCTGAAAGTAGACTTTTTATTAATACTACTGACTGCACGGTTGGCCTAGTGGTTTAAGAGGTCGCCACGCCGGTTTCTACTGCGCCAAGTGTTGTGGGTTCAAAATCCTACATGGGACAACACTTTGTGTGATCCATATATTGTTGTTCTGAGTCTGGATGTTCTTTGTGTCCGTTTCATGTACGTTTCTAAAGTCTCCGCGACACAGAATGTATATTTCAAAATGCGGGAGTGCTTTTTTAAAAAAAAAACACATAGTTTATATAAAAGTCTGCATAAGATTGTAAACTGGGGAAAGTCCCGTCTGTATCTGTCCAGCGTGGTATAGTAAGCCCAAATCCTTTATTTAAAGAGAGACCTATGTCCAGCAGTGGACTATTAAAGGCTGTTGATGATGATGATGATGAATATCTTTATTCATTTAACCTCCATCTATGCATATTATATTAAAATTGAAGTGTCTGTTTGTAATTTCATATTAATAGCTTTTCTCTAAATTCATATGACAGTAAATTTATAACAAAATAACTTTGAACTTACCATTTCGTAAAAGGCGGGTTGCTATTATCAAGCACTTGGTCCCATGGTTTGGTCCACTCCAACTCTTGTGCGACCTCGCCCCAAAAGCCTTCTGGGTCATTAAGAGACCGACGATGGGCTTCCTGGTACTCGGGTGTGACTCCACTTTCTCCTGTTGATTAAAGATTTAACTAGTTAATAGGTGAAGAATGTTATTTGATAATCTTATAATCACGACGGGCCTGTTATTATATGGATTAGGGACCTGGTAAGCTGGTGATAATGGATTTCTTTCCCACCCAGCAGGTTAAATAGCTGTGTGATGCTCATGAATAATTGTTCCATGTCTGAATACTATTTATTTTTAACCGACTTCAAAAAAGGAGGAGGTTTCTCAATCCGACAGTTTTTTTTAATGTATGTTCGCAGATAACTACGTCGTTTATGAACCGATTTTAATGATTCTTTTTTATTTTTAATGGAAAAAAGATAGCCCAACGGTGGTGCCATGATAAGAACACTAAGATCTGATGATGGCATCCAAGAGAAATCGAGTCGAAACTTGAAGTCGATTTTTATTTTGTTAAAATTTTACTTGTTAATATGTATGTATTTAGAAATATAAAAATACTAGTTTATGCTCGCAGCTTCGCATAGGTGTATGTCGGATATCGCGGTATGAGCTATATTACTGTAAAGTTTCATATAAATGAATGCAGTAATGTTACCGTAAACGAGTAACAAACATACATAACATCCTCACAAATTTTCGCATTTGTTAAATTAGTGGAATGGGACATTTATCAGCTATTATAAGGGTCCGTTATTATTTATATTATAAGGGTCCGTTCACACAGACCGGCTCGGAGAGCATCGGCCCGCTTTTTTCTTTTCACACAGACCGGATCGTATACGCTTGGAATTGGCCGAAGCGGAGCCGCCAAGTATTTCACATAGACCGGCTGTGGAAGAGAATCAGAGCCGATCGGCTGCGCGAGCGAGAAAGAGCACGCAATCGGAGCCGGTCGGCTCCTCTTATTATTTTACACTAAGCGCGTTGAAGCTTTCTTGATGATAAAAGAAGTGCACATGCAAAAATAAACCTTACTACAATTACTCTAACCTCTGTTTCCAATGTGACCCTTAGTTACCAGTACAGGCGCTGTCTCGTTTTGAATCAGTGGGCCGTGTGTGAAATGTTATTATTTTATTTTAATTGACTACGTAATTTATTTATTTGAAAAATAATGATACTAGCACGATATTCTCCCGCTTCCTGGTCTGATTGTGTGTTAAACTGTTTAAACAACCACGATGAACTATTTGAAAATGAATAGGGGAAAAAGGGGATTTTTTAAATGATAGTATTCTTAGTGTCGTGTTTTGTTGATGAGTGTGAGAGAACAACAATTTGTGTATCACACAAAGTAATGTGCCATGTAAGATTTGAACCCACAACACTTGGCGAAATGGCAAGTGGCGTGGCGACTGTGCTTGAGGTCTCGGGTTCGATTCCCGGGTCGGACCAAATGATTGTATGATCTACAAATATTTGTTTCGGAGTTTGGGTCTTTTCTATGTATAATATGTATGTATTTACAAAAAAAAAAAATGTATTTATATCAGTTGTCTAGTACCCATAACACAAGCTCTGCTCAGCTTGGGACTAGCCGGCGTTGTGGGTAAGATGTCCGAAATATTTATGTATTTATTATTATTATTATTTATCCCGACCAACCGCTTAAGCCACTAGGCCATCCGTGCAGTCAATAATATCTAAGATACGAAAATAATTCACACTCACAAAAATAACAATTATTACTTAAAGTCTTCACGTTATCCGTTCATTAAGCTGTGTAATTATGACGCAAAAAAAAGACATTGAGTTTAATAACACTTCGATTTCATGATAACTCTTGTAATGATGAGTCATAACGTGTTAAGTACGTAACCATCGCCTGGCAGGCCTCAGTCCTGCACATCATCATCTTTCATGGTTTTAAAGTGTAAAAAAAATAAGAAAAAAAAACTTGTTGTTGTAAGGCTGAAATTTTTATAGGATTTAGATCATTCATTAAGAAGTTCAAAAACAAAATGACAGGCGATTCCGATGAGCCTATGATGTACCTACCAGGCGAACAGAAATCGAAAAGAATTAAGTTAGAATTTCAAAAGATAATACTAGTGGTACAAAAAATATCTACTATATAGTGGTCGCCGAACGTTTGAAACTCTAACTTTATTCTTTTGAATTTTTTTCGTTTGAATTTTATTAGGTTTCTTTTGTCAAGGTTAGCCTTTTGATCCAAGATTTCATCATGGCCACTTTTGACATTCAGTAGACAAATATTAATCATCTTTTCAATTAGGCTTTGACATACATACATTTATATATATGTAAATTTGTATATATATGTGTCATACGCACAATAGTGTGGGCAATGCTTTAGTTTTGTTCATAAAAAATCGTACATATCGATTAATTGAAATGTATATTGCATTGATTTAGATGCTTCCGACGATTTAATGTTATTTATGACTAATAATGAGAAGTTTGTCGTGTTAGGACCGACCAAGTGTTCTCAGACACATTTTTACTTGCACTCCAGTGCTATCTTTCTCCTCACCTGTCAAGGTAATATGCTAGATTGCACCGCCGGTCATTGTTCCTACTTTCTTTAAATCGCTCAGACAAACATTTAAATGAATTACAACTTTACAGAATAAAAAAATATTTACATTGATGATGTAATTGAAGAAATGTGTGGCTTTCTGTTCGCCTGGCAGGTACTAGTGCTCACCGTAATCGCCTGTCATTTTGTTTTTGAACTTCTTAATGAATGATCTAAATCCTATAAAAATTTCAGCCTTACAGGAACAAGTTTTTTTTTCTCATTTTTTTTACACTTTCAAAACCATGAAAGATGATGATGTGCAGGGCTGAGGCCTGCCAGGCGATGGTTACGTACTTAGCTCGTTATGACTCATCACTACAAGAGTTTCTAGCCTTACAGACACACCGTTGGTCGAAAGGTTCAGTAGCTCTCTTACTACAAATGCAGGATGGATGGATGGATTGGATGAACACCGCCAAACATAAAAAAATGGAACTCGTTGGAGGAGGCTTTTACCCTGAGGGGGTCCACATTAAAGTTATCATTAATACCCATAAATATATTTTTAGTTTTATGTACTTTCTTTAGATTGCTTAAAAAAAAACAATAATGTTGAACAATATAGAATAGTTTGGCATTTGTTCAACATGAAAAAAAAAATATGAGCTAGGGTTTTTTACAAAACACAGAAGCTAAAAAGTTGTTTTTGTTTTGTGTCTTCTAAATAATTATACTATTGTTGTTACATTATTATTTCATTTATTTTATCATGATACTAGTCACACAAATATTACTAATTAACTTCAGCACATTTATAAACAATTACAGCTAATTTGATGCCTAATTAAGCGTTTCTTTTTGTTAATTATGTTGTTTTTTTAAAAAGACAACTCCCACATTAAAAATATACATTCTACCTATATGAAAATCGTTGGAGCCGTTTCTGGTTTTTTTTTTTTTATGTGTGGACTTGCCAAAATGACTCTACCCTGCCTGATGGCATAAGCAGAATCCAAGAGTGATGGTCACCATACTCATTGCGAATCCACACAATGCAACAATGCAGCATGGTAACCCACACCATGGCGGCCTAGTGATGCTTCTGCATCATTGGGCCTCCGGTCTCGCACTCACCAACGAAACACGACAGCACGAACGATGTCATTTTAGGTTGATTTTCTGTGCGAGGGTAGTACCGTCCCGGTCGAGCCGGCCCTACTGTGCTGAAATCAGCGTGGCTCTACTATCTTTAATCCATATATTTATAAAAGCGAAATACCACTCACTGATTAATCACGAAATCTCAGAAACTATAACACCTACAAACTTGAAATATAGCAGGTAGGTTCCATAGAGGGTGTAGACATCTACTTTTACGAAACTCCACCCCTAAAACGAGGGCTGGAAGTTTGTATGGAAATCCTATGTTTTTGAAATTTAAAATTTATGCTCTATAACTTGTGTGGAGGTGCACTAATAATAATATATCTTTAGAAATCAACCCCCTTTTGGGGTTAAAACGGGAAATGGCAGTTTGGATGAAAGTCCAATGTTATTGAAATTATTAAAATATAATCATAAGTGGTTGCTGTCTTTACATGGAAGATATATTATTTTTATGAATTCCATAATAATGCAGTATGTTGAATATTTAGAAAAGAAACTACTTCAAATTTAATAGCGGGCGTAGCCGCAAACAAAAAATAATGTTTCATTATACAGGACCTACATAAAAGACTTGAAAGGCAATCATAAATTTATGGTATGCAGAGCAGCAACTAACCGTTTTATGATCTGGGGGCACGGTCGTGCCCCCGCCAAGACGAGCCAAGCGTAGCGCAAGGGCACTACCTACCTTTTCTCGAAGCGTTTCGTCGTTTTTTTGAACCCCCATAACTTTGGTTCCCGATATACCAGATCGTTCAAATTTTCAGGATATGATGTTACTAATAGACTAATAAAACATACAAAGTTTCAATTGCGTAGCTCTGATAGTTTAGATTTTATTGATACCAAAAAAACACCGATTTCGTCACTGACACACTGATGATCATCAAAACTGTTAGGGTACTTCCTGAAGTGCTAGAAAGCTGAAATTTGGTGTGTAAACTAAGTTTAGTATACAAACAACAAAAAAAATCATAAACCTATTACTTTTGCCCCCCAACCCCCAAATTTGGGGGTGGAAGTTTGTATGAGACTTTCACAAATTTTTATGCTAGAGTTTTTATTTTTAGTACACGGACTTTTTCGAAAGAAGAAAGAAGATGTACAAGAAATACAGCCCAAAAAAGAAAAAAAAAGGAAACTTACAAAAAGAAATGAAATCCCACCAAAAACATTTTCATGTAAAATGTTGCCAAGACGACTGCATGTGGCTTACCCTGTGAAAAAGATATCAGATCTCATGTAGAGCCAAGGTTCTGTATCTACACGCCCTAACTCTACCAACCCTAACTCTACCAACCCTAACTTCATAAACTCTACATCTCAGTAAAAATGTATGGCTTGGCTGTTTCGTTACTTCAGAAACAAAATATTCGTATAACACATTACTTCAGAAAGTAGATATTTACAAACACAAAAGGCGTTCGTTTACCCCTTCGTGACGGTATGGTAGCGAAACGGCGAAGCCATACATTTTTACTGAGATGTAGAGTTTGTGAAGTTAGGGTTGGTAGAGTTAGGGCGTGTAGATACAGAACCTTGGCTCTACATGAGATCTGATATCTTTTTCACAGGGTAAGCCACATGCAGTCGTCTTGGCAACATTTTACATGAAAATGTTTTTGGTGGGATTTTTTTATCTGTGGAAGATTCATGCGGGTTCTAAACTAAAAGAATGACAGTTCCAAACTAAGAACAAAATGAAATTTGTAAACAAATTAAGATTAGAATCAAGCAAAGTGTTATGACTATTGTGATTATATATGATTTATATTTAAATATTTCAGACAATTATAATTTAGTTCACATAATATTTATTAGAACTTGAATATTTTTTGTATCACAGAAAATAATCATGGTAATGGTAGATTAAAACACTATTCGTTCGATAACTTTTAGTTATTGTTATAAATACATTTATAATCAATACACATAATGAACTGGAAGAAATGCCTTGGGCAATAAGTCCACCAATGTACAAATGTGCATAAAGTTTTTAATAAATAAATAATAAATTCATAACTGGTCGCTCTCTGTACATGGAAGATAAATAATAATAATAGATAAATGTAACACACAACGCCATCTAGTCTCAAGCTAAGCAGAGCTTGTGTTATGGGTATTAGACAACTGATATAATACTTATATACTTGTTTTGTAAATACATACATATTATACATAGAAAACACCCGATAACGAAAAATACATAGAAACAGATTTATAAGAAAAACTATTATAGGGAAGCTTTATACGCAATAGAACCCAAAACAATGTTTTTTTTTGAAGTTTTGTCTGTATGTCTGTACGTTTGTGCACGCTAATCTCAGAAAGGGCTTAACTGGTTTTCACTAACGCGTTGCGGATTGCTCCTTTTAACATTTAGTGTTTGTTTTATGAACCGACTTCAAAAAAGGAGGTGGTTATCAATTCGACTGTATTTTTTTTATGTTTGTTACCTCATAACTTTCGACTGCGTGAACCGATTTTGATGATTACTTTTTTATTTCAAAGCTGGTGCTTCGTGTAATCCCATTTCAATTTGGTTCAGATTGAATTCGGTTTTTTTGTTAAAATTTGTGATTATTTAAAATCACTTCATAAATAAAAAGTTATATTAGTTTGAAAATCGCCGCGATAACCAACCTTTACGCGGGCGGAGCCGCAGGTAAATGCTAGTAATAAATATTTGTGTTACATATATACTCAACGCCAACGAGCTGCAAACTAAGCAGAGCTTGTACCTACTGTGAAAGCTAGATTGACTGTTTTTTTTATGATATACATAGTTTACATATTAACCACTCAAATACCGAAACAAATATTTGTAGATCATACAAATAATAATAATAATAAATCTCTTTATTGTACACCAGCTTATGTAGTTACAAGGTTAACTTAAAACTATTTTAAAGTATGTACAAGTGGCGGCCTTATTGCTTCAAAGCAATATCTTACAGGCAACCATGGGATGGAAAGTAGAGTAGGGATGAAAAGTATATGGCAGGTATATGGCCTGGTGTATTATTGGTGGATAGGAAATTAAGGTAAAGTTTACACATTAAATAAACTAATAGCAACACGTAGTGTAAAGTATTGTGTTAATACATACAGACAGATGAGTGAAACATACAGACATTCCATGCAGCCATAAAAGTGAATACCCCGACCGACTCAGTATAGCAGACTATGGGACATTGACTTCTCCCAGGTAATATTCCTTTACCAGTCTCTTAAAGACAGTCAATGTTTTCGCACGTCTTATTGCGATTGGTAGGGCGTTCCATAAACGAACTGCCTGTACAGTGAAGGAATGGTCGAGGAATTTGGTTGCATGTCCTGGCATTTTTAATTTCAAATTCCCTGACGATCTCAAAGATTTAGAATGTGAGTCAAGTAGGAAGTTAAACCGAGATTTCAGATAGCGTGGAGTAAATGGATTGAAGAGAATATTGTACAGAAGAGAAAGAATGTGTGCATTCCGGCGAAGGCGGATGGGTAACCACTTAAGCTGTTTACGATAATCGGAGACATGATCATATTTGCGTAATCCAAATATGAATCTTATACAGAGCTTTTGGAGTCGCTCAAGCGATCCTTCAAGGATGGGGAAAAGAAGGGATTGTGAAAGAGCAATCTTCGTAGATATGGGTAAAAAATTATGTAATCTGCGCAAAGATCCTGCAGCGGCAAACATTTTGCGACTCAGCTCCTGCAGCTGAGGACCCCAGGATAAGGTACTATCAATATAGATCCCCAAGTTCCTCACTTTGTCACTGTACGGGATAGATGTGCTATTACAAGTAACTTGAGGCAATTTTGTCCAATCAACTTTGGAGACCATTCGCGAGCTTCCGACGACAGTAACCTGAGTCTTGGATGGATTAATTTTCAATCCATAGGTGTTGCTCCACTTACAAATTTTATCCAAGTCAGCATTAGTGGTGTTAACTGCATCAGCCAAATTAATCGGAGTTGCACTGGTGTAAATCTGGAGATCATCAGCATATAGGTGGTAGGAGGAAGTAAGATTATTAGTGATGGTGTTAATAAAAACGGAGAAAAGTAGGAGAGAGAGCACGCCGCCCTGTGGCACGCCAGCTGCAGTGCTACACCAAGAGGAAACAGTGTCCTCAATACTGATGCGCTGCCGGCGACCAAACAGGTAGTTGTGAAACCAGTCAATCGCCGTTGGAGATATGTTTAGAGAGCGTAGTATACACAGCAGAACGTCAAATTCAACGGTGTTGAATGCATTGCTGAAGTCTAAGAGGGTTAGAACTGTAAGCTGGCCATTCTCCATAGCAGATCTGATGTCATCCGTAATATAGACTAGGGTAGTAATGGTGCTGTGACCAGGTCGAAAGCCAGACTGGAGAGGGTTTAGTAGCAGGTTCCGGGATAGGAAATTTGTGAGCTGAGAATGGATAAGGCGTTCAAGAACCTTGGAGAGAAACGGGAGAATAGAAATTGGGCGGTAATCGGAGAAGGATCCGGGATTTTTCTTTTTGGGGATAGGGATTATTTCAGCATCCTTCCAAGCTTTAGGGAACACGCTGTAGGAGATTGAATAATTTAGGATGTGACATATGACAGGAAGAATTTGATCAAGGATTGGAATGATCATACTACGGCTAAGACAATCAGAACCCACTGCATTTGAAGTGATAGATACTACGCTCTTCCTAACATCACAATCAGAAAATTGACTAAAGAAAAATGGAGAACAGTCAGGAGCTGGGGCAGAAGAAAGAAGTTTTATTGTAGCATCTTTTGTCATTTTATCAAAATTTGACGAAGCAGAGAAATGTTGATTGAGGGAGTTTAGGTTTACATTTTTAGGAAACGAATCGTGAATAGGTTTGCCTACTCCCAATGACTTTAAAAATTTCCAGACTTTAGCTGGATCTTCGTTTTCAACGGAGCTGTGGATATATCGGCGTTGAGCACTCCTACACACCTTGCTGCAATGATTCCTTATAGTCACATACTTGTCCCGGTTACTATCGGTAGGTTTTCTTTTATATTTCGACTTAGCAATCACCTTTTTCTTTATTAGCACCTTAATGTCTTCAGTTAACCATGGTGATGGAAGACGTTTGACCCTCATTTTTTGGATTGGCGCATGTTCATTGTAGAGAGTCGTTAATTTGGCAATAAAAAGTTCCACCTTATTATCAATGCAATCAGCACTGAGGAGAGGTGCCATCAAGGCACCAACATCTATACCCTTGAAGTTACGCTGCAGGATGGTCTTCGCTTTAGGTTTAGGAGGTCGGAGGCGATAGGATAGGTAAAGCAAGTCGTGATAGGAAAACTCGTCAGCAGAGCACTGGCCGTGTTTAACTGCGAGATTAGGGGAGGAAACAAGGGTAAGGTCTAATAGAGACGGAACAGAGTGTGGGAAATAATGAGTTGCATCGGAAGGAAGAATAGACAGGTTGCTAGACTGAATTATAGACTGAAGAATAGACGACCGAGAATCGTTTTTATGGAGGCAGGTATTGAAATCACCCATGATTATGGTCTGACTGTACAAAGGGGTAAATTGTTCCAGGAGCAGTTGAAACGATGAGAAGTAGTTGATACGTAGGGAAGGGCAATAAAAAACACCAAGAAGTATTTTAGAGTGGAGGAGGTCCACTTCCAGAAAAAGATGTTCTCCTGCATTAGTTGGAGGAGGCTGCGGAGACAAACTTATAACAGTATAGGGAATTTGTGACCGTAGATAGATGGCTACACCACCGCCACCCCCAACAGCTCGATCATTCCTGATCAGGTTGAAACCCGGTAAGGAGTATGCAGAAGAGGGTAAGCAGGGCTTCAGCCATGATTCGGAGATAAGTATGCCGTGTAAATTTGTACAGTCAAAACATGCCAGCATCTCGGGGAAGTGAGCCGGAACACTTTGAGCATTAATGTGCACCAGGTTGAGATTTTTGGGAACGTCAGAGAACTGAGACAAAAGAGTCTCCGCGATTGTTGGGTGACTCTGGAAACCACTACTACTACATGCAGAAAAATATTCATTGCTGTCATCGCTGCAGCCAGGCGAAGACATTTCAAGCAATGAAGTAAATATATTTATGTATATATATTATATAATATATTTCAAGGAGGTGTATATATGATTAAGTATGTGAGTCTAACTATAGTATAAAATAAATGATATTAAAATAAAATATATACGTAGGTACTCTCACTCCCCCCACCACTCCACCACAAACACTTTTTTTTTACCTGTGGAAATCCCCTCGGACCGTCACCCCACCGGGGCTTGCGGCGGGGCGGTGTGTCGGACTCGAACCGACTAAAACCACACGGTGTGCCACTCTGCGCCTGAGACGGGAGGGACCCGGGAACTGCTGTTATTAACACATTTAGATCCCTACCAGCGCCTGCCCGCACAGCAGCGGGCACCGTCACCTGATGACTCTCAATTTAGGCGAAGTACGGCACACGCGTAACGTCGCCTCCTCGCGGGCGGCCACTAGAGCGGATGGAAGGGAAAGCCCGTCCCGACCATCCGCGGCCACACTCAGGGCGGCATGAGGCGCTGATAGGCGCGCCTCCGCCGCCCGGTTCGCCGGCGGCGGATTGGGTCCGAGTGGACATCGTCCTCCCGAGCCTTCTCCGCCACCTCCTTCTGCAAAATTACGTCTTCGCAGAAGGCTGCGACCGCGATAAAACTACTGTCGCTACCGACCATGGAGCGATATACAAACACCTGGTCCGACTTAGGGTTTGAACACGAGACTTGAAACACAGCAGTCGTATACACTACCACTGCGTCACCATATAACATATAACCAAATAATCCTACTAATATTATAAACGCGCAAGTATGTCAATATGGATGGATGTTACTCTTCCACGCAAAAACTACTGAACGGATTTGGATGAAACTTTACAGTACTATTGGCTCATACATCAGAAAAACACATAGGCTACTATTTGCCGCGATAACAGACATATACGCGGACGGAACCGCCAGCAACAACTAGTTATTACATAATGTAGACGGGTAGGTAGGTGGTATATAATTTCATCTCATTATATAATCTGTATGTCCATGTGGTGACGGAGCGGAGTAAGAATACGGAGTGTGATAATCCGTATTCTCACGTCTATTTATCCCATGGATGTCGAAAGAAGCGAGGCCGACTAAGAAACAAGGGAGCAGACAATACAATTGCACTGCAAAGAGAAGGGAAACTTGAAACAACACCTATATTAACCAGTCTACGTGGTATGTAGACAAAAACTTCGTATCTCAGAAGAGGCATTTGTCCAGCAGTGGAATTTTAAAGTCTGACTGTGGATTAAATAATCGGTACATCATTAGACCGCAATGTTAATCATATAAAATTTCAACAAAATAAAAACCGACTTCAAGGTTCGACTCGATTTCTCTTGGATGCCATCATCAGATCTCAGTGTTCTTATCATGGTACCACCGTTGGATATATCCTTTTCATTAAAAAAGGAATCATCAAAATCGGTTCATAAACGACGAAGACGAGAAACCTCCTCCTTTTTTTGAAGTTGGTTAAAAAGGTAGCAGAGCCACGCTAATTTCAGCACGAACGGGCCAGCTTGACCGGGGCGGTACTACCCTCGCACAGAAAATCTACGTAAAATGACAGCGTTCGTGCCGTCGTGTTTCGTTGGTGAGTGCGAGACTGGAGGCCCAATGATGCCGAAGCATTACTAGCCCGCCATGGTGTGGGTCACCATGCTGCATTGTTGCATTGTCCGCATTCTCAGTATGGTGACCACCACTATTGGATTCTGCTTATGCTTTCCATCACGCAGAGTAGAGTCATTTTGGCAGGGCCAAACATATATCATTAAAATACAAATAACTTTCATTGTTAATATAAATAAAAGTAATTTATTGCCAAATGAAACAGGCAAGCCTCTCCTGTGAATGTCTATCACGACTACCAATACGATTACAAAGTATGACTGACTGACTTGTGGGCTAATATTAGTCTGTTGAAACCATGTACAATTGTACACTTAAGGTTTTTTTTTTTTTATGTTTGGCCCGCCAAAATGACTCTACTCTGCCTGATGGAAAGCATAAGCAGAATCCAAGAGTGGTGGTCACCATGCTCACTGCGAATGCAGACAATGCAGCATGGCGACCCACACCATGTCGGCCTAGTGATGCTGCTGCATCTTTTAGTCTAGTCAACAAGTATGGAACTTGTTGACTAGACTAATTGGGCCTCCGGTCTCGCACTCACCAACGAAACACGACAGCACGAACGCTGTCATTTTACCGGTCGAGCCGGCCCGTTCGTGCTGAAGTCAGCGTGGCTCTACTACCTTTTGATATGTGTTTGAATTGTTTATTCCTGATGAATAACTAAAACTATCAAAAAGAATAACCGTGGGAGAGCTACGCTTCGGCATGAATGGGCCGGCTCGACCGGAGTGATTCCACGGCCTCACAGAAAACCGGTGTGAAATAGTGCTTGCGCTGTGTTTCACCGAGTGAGTGAGGAAGCCGGAGGCCCATACCCCAACCCCTCCCCCTATCTCTTTCCTCCCCCATTCCCCAAAGGCCTGCACTTGTGACGCCTCTGGTGTTGCGGGTGTCCTTGGGCGGCGGTAGTCGCTTACCATCAGGCGATACGTCTGCTCGTTTGCCCGACGATACCATAATAAAAAAAAAATGAAAAAAATTAGATAGCCTATGTCATCAGGGCTATTATTATGAATCTATAGACACTTCATTCATTAAAATCAGTTCAGCAGTTTATGTGTTACGGTGGAACTGAGACTGCCAAAACTATTATCTACCCTTTCTGTTGGCTTTGTCCTAGTCGGATAAAAGTACTTAGTACTTATCTACTATATACTATCATAAACAAGGTATCGTTATTAAGAATGAACCAGTGTACCAGAAGACTTTCTGGTCTTTCTTAAGATAGTAAGGAACCAGTTTGTGACTTTTCATTTAATTAACGTGTGTCAAAATAATGTCAAATCCTTCATCTATTCTGCATAACGGTCAAAAACATTTAACTTGCTAAATTTTACGCAATTAAATGAATAAATAAAATAAAGAACCACTTTTAATATTTGAGTATTATTAGTTTTCCATGATTTAAATGTTAAATAACAAAAAGTTTTACAAAAATAAATTATTTCTGACCTTACAACTAACAAGCCTTTAACTAAAAGTTTATGAAAAAAAAAACTCACCATAACTTTCAATCTCTGTATACGACACGAAATTATTTTTCTTCAATTCACTGATAGATTCCTCAAATTTATTCTTCTCCAATTTAGCGCCGACTTCATTCTCCTGGTACATCTTTATAAATAAAAACCTAATTATATAAACTTAAAATAAATATTAGCTACCGTGGCGCCTTATAAAGATGCGGAAAGAAACTGGTTGCAAGTCGAAGCAGCTTTGCTACACAGTATACTTATTTTTGCATATCAATGGAGGACCTATGAACCAATTGAATTATTTAACAGGAGCTGCTGAAAGAAACTTATACATGCGCACTTAAATAAACTGGAACTGTATCAAAAACTATACAATTACCTATATTGTATATCGTTTGTAGTTAAACGCTTAAATAGGCGTAGAAATGATGGACGCGATATAGCTTATGTTTGCGTCAATATTGTTGAATAATTTTGTATGTTATTAGTGATAATAATTTAAAGAAACGTGCAACGCTTTAGAAAATTACTATACCTTTTGATAGTACTACATTGTAAGTTATATTATATTAATAAAATTTAAATTATAAATTTAAAATTAAGACTGGTAAGGAATAAGGAGTACAGATTTTGTCTTTTGAAGTTCCCAGGGCGCAAAAATAACGGGCGAGCTAAACTCTTGCCTTTGTAAAAACGCAAGATTCGATAGAATGATAACGGTTTGTAAATTGCAAGCCTTTACATACTCCAGGGCAGAAGGATCAAGGGCTACTACGATTTTTGTCCTAAGGTCTTGTTGTTACAAGTGCCTGGATGGACGCTGTGCCGTATGCACATAATATACTTACTCTATGTAAACGTAAAACAGTTGTGTCATGTGTCTATAATGTTTATTCTATGTCGCAGATATAATAATGCACCTATATTTAATCACTATGTAATAACTTCAGTGTATCATTGATCTTAATAATAAACGGTCGTTTGTGTACCTGAAACTATTTCTTTGACTTGCTCGCCCAAGGATAGGTACAGACGCTATTTACGGGGGTACTAAGTTCAAGATAGCACTAATTTTCTTGTATTAATTTTGTATTACATCACCTTCACTCTCATTACAAGTTGGCCTAATGCGATAGAGAGATTAACCTATATTTCTAGAATCACATATATTGCTTTACAAGTGCACAAAGAAACACATGCATGAAACACGATGACACACATATAACGAAATATAACTTTACAAGTTCTCGGAGACATGTATCATAAGAGGGCGCTAAGATCTCGTTTTACAAGCACTAAGGAAATATCAAGGTACGCTTAGCTGTAAATCTTGTTCGTGATAAAATGGCATTAAGATTTTAAATAATATATAAATTATAATTTAACTTATAAACAAGAAATAGTTTAATAAACGCACTACGTAACACTTTTGATTAAGTTTATATATAGTCTAGGTCACTTGAGCCATTATTACGAATCTGTTGACACCTCATTCATTAATATCGGTTCAGTACTTTACACAGAGCAGAGTGTAGGGACAACATGACGACGTTTATTTTGTTTGTAAAAAAAGGAAAAGGGGAAAATGATGTAGGGACACCTGTATACACAATATTTAGAGTCAGCATATTTGTGTGAGCCGAGCGGAAAATTGTCGTATCTTAACTTTTATTTAATCAATATATATTTATCATGTGAATAAAACAGAGTGAACGGACTTGACATCTTTAATTTATCACCTTGCAGAAAGGGCACTACACTGGACAGAAAACCGTATAGATATAGCCTCCTTAACATATGGGCTACTTAATATAACGGTATAAAAAGAGAATAAAGGTAATTTACGTGTTGCGGTGGGTTATTTATAAAGACTGCCAAAACTATTACTCTACCTTTTGACTTCACTTGGCTTGGTTTCAGTCGGGTAATTCTTTTTTTAAGGACAACTCCCGCTTTAGCAATACATACATACATACATCCTATGTCGCGGGGCACTTAAAAAACATACATAAAACGTACACAAAGAACACCTAGACTCAAAACAACAATTCGTGGATCACTCAAAGTGTTGTCCCATGTGGGATTTGAACTCACAACACTTGGCGCATCAGAAAGTGGCGGCCGCTTAAACCACTAGGCCAACCGTGCAGTCAGCAAAATAGCACAGTGATAATAGCATCATACTTCACACGCGTATACAGAATGAGAACAGGCATTTTAAATATGTACTCACATTTTGTACACTTACAATTAGTGACTGACGAAAGTTTCGGTTTCGGCTAAATAAGCTAGTTTCGGCCAAAAATGGCCGAAACATTCGGCCACGTGGAATCTCGGTAGACCGGCGAACTTCACGCTTAATTCTAGCTCACCCACCCGATTTGGCGACTCAGTTCGCTGCTGTCGATCGTTAATCGCATTGAGTTGAGTTTATGTTATGTACATATAAATGATTAACATATAATTATAACAAATTTCATTGTTTTATATACATACTCATGATTTAAACATAATATTTTTTTTTCGTACTTTCATGATCGTCTTTTCATTTTATTTAACACTGTCTGTATGCGACTATTAATATGCAAATACATGTTTAAAAAATACAGTAGATTTAAATTAACAATAGATATTTTAAATATATGATTAACCTTTATTTAAACTCAGTAAGGTACTTTCAGTTTTTTTATTTCTGAAAAACAATTTATGATTCGAGACGGTAATACTACAGGTACTAAAATCAGGAAGTCGTCATTAAAAAAAAACTATCTGTTTTTTATCACCTTATCAAGGTCATCTGTCGCTGAGAATTAATATCGAAACTGACCAAACGGTTTTTGTGTGTAAATGAAAAACAATATTCCGAATATGTATATCTTCGATTGTTATCTTAACTGACTATGGCTACTTAAAAATTGCTCCAAACATTCATTTAACTGCCTCGTTGGTCTCGCGGTTGGCGTGTACGACTGCTGATCATGAGGTCTCGGGTTCGATTCCTGGGTCGGACCAAATGTTTGTATGATCTACAAATATTTGTTTCGGAGTTTGGGTGTTTTCTATCTATAATATGTATGTATTTACAAAAAAAAAAGTATATATGTATTTGTATCAGTTGTCTAGTACCCATAACACAAGCTCTACTTAGCTTGGGACTAGATGGCGTTGTGTGTTAAAATGTCCGAAATATTTATTATTATTTTATTTATTTATTATTTAAGCACAGTTTATAACTTATCTCAAAAGTATTTTATTTTAGATTTTCCATAACTTCTACTCTTCCGACTTTAAAAAAGAGAATAACATGTTATCATCACCAGTCTTTAATAGTCTACTGCTGGTAACTGTCTACTTTATTCTGCCTCTGAATCAATATATATATTGGCATTTTCTAATGTAAGAATGATCACCAAAAGTATTTCATTCCATTATACTCATTCCTAGCAATATTTGAGATACATACCATGGCATTTGGACGGGGGACATTCTTGCTACTTTTTCTTTAATCGCAATTAGCTAAACCATACAATTAGCCTCGTACCGCGGGTAACGCCGCGGGACGAAGCTAGTCTAAAAAAGTAGCCTAAGTTACTCCTTAGATCATCAGCTATCTGCTAGTGAAAGTCCCGTCAAAATCGGTCCAGCCGTTCCAGAGATTATCCGGAAAAAACAGACAGAGAGACAGACAGATTTTTTTGTAAGTACCGTATAAACTTTCATGTGCGTTTAGTGAAAACCATAGAACAAGTAGAATTGTTATGTAAACCCCGCCTACATAACAATTCTACTTGTTCAACTAGTAGAATTGTTATGTAGGCGGGGTAGGCGCACCGAAGTTAAGCGCCGATACCTCTAATAGGTCTGCTGGCATCAACTGAACGCTTTAATACACGTATAACTTTCGTCGGGAACGTAGCTGCGTAAAAAATTATTGCTATGCCGAACTGTGCGATAATTACATGCTGAAAACGAAGCAAGGACTAGAATTTACTTAAAGGAAACATATCCTATCATCGGTAGTCTCAAAACTTTTGTTTTTAAGCAATATTGACAAAAAACTAAAAAGTATTATGTAATACACATGAAAACCGTTATATTCTAATGTATTGAAATAATCATACATTACGTATTAAATTTAAGTATCATTTGCATAGTTGCCACGAGAGCACGCAATGAACTGCGTTTCCTGCGGGAATATTTCAAAAAATTTGGCACGAAAATATTTAATAAAAGTAATGTTTACAATGATTTGACATAGGGATGTAGACAAATTCAATCGATATCGTAATGTTAGTTTTCGATGATATTAATTTTTACAGTGATTTTATGTTTAGTATCGTAGTACGATTTATATTGTACTATGGTTTTTAAAACAATATATGATTTTGTTAATTCGCAAAATTTTTATATAAAGTTATTTTGGAGAAATATTTGAAAATAAATGTTTTAATAAGAAGTTTATAAATATTTCATATATCATAATTTTACAGCTACCAGACAAATAAAACAGATTTGATTTAAAAAAAGATAGTATGTAAGTACTTTTGACTAAATAATAAACGTGACATATTTTTAGTAATTTGTTAGTTAGCCATTAATCCAACGGCTTCCTGTACGATGTGGACGCAAAGAACCGGTGGTTGTAGGGAACTTGCGAAAATGCGCAGTCGTTTTTTATTTATTTAAAGTTTCTGAAATATGTATGCCTAAACACACAAAAATATAATTTATTAGATCTAAATAAGGGAGTTGCAATGTTTGCAACAAAAAAATTATAAAGTAGAATGAAAGGATATCAGAGTATCAGTCAAATAAATAATTTATTTAAAAATAATTGTAACATAATTATAATCGATAAATGTCAAATTAACCACATAACTAAGGTTTTCGAAGAAACTGTCCACGAACACAAATATGCAAGTGAAACCCTACCTTAGTTGAAAGATATAAGGTTGTATTTAGTAACAATCTAAATGGGTTTTATAACTTATATACATTACATCCTTTGGGCGAATCAGGAAAGACTTCGTTATGTGTGTATAATATTATTGATCGTTAATGTGTGCGTCTAGGCGACACAGTGTATCTTGCACTTGCTGCTTGACACCTCTTCTAGTATATTCATTTGTTCTGTGGTGAAAACTGTTAATCTGAAATTACAAAAATACACTTAAATTTTATTTATTTGTATAGATTAAAACCAAGAAAAGCTCCCTAGTCAAGAAACGAAAAATAGATCAAAATGGACAATGGTCACTATTTACTACCAACACTCCAAATTTTATATATATTTTATTTTATTTAACAACTTTATGCACAACGTACAATGGCGGACTTAATGCCACAGGCATTCTCTACCAGTCTACCGTTGGGTGGTGTGGAAATGAATTAAAAGGTGCACTACACATTAGTAAGGGATTCTAAATAGACAATAAAAAAAAGAAACAAATGAGAAAAAAAATGGCAAATCTAAATATCCATACAGATTGTCATATAAACATACACATAAACAGATAAATATAAAATACATACATAAACATACATATAAATATTATATTAAATATCAACTTTGTGATGATTCTGCTATGCTTCCCGCTAGTGAGCCCGTACCTTGACCCTGAATGAGTTACGACTGGGTGCCGTTCCGATTTCCTTGGGAAGGGCATTCCAGAGAAGGACAGATTGAATGAGGAAGGAAGAATGAACGCATGCGGAAGTGTGAGAGGGGCACGACTAAAAGAGGCTATTTATGTTACGACACAAGGAGGTTATATATATATATATGTGTAGCCAGTGGTAAAATATTTACTGCGGAAAAAACTACCCCTACCCTTCTTCATTGTGGTATAAAATAGAAAATTTGTAATTATACAAAATCCAAGGCATTTTTTGAAAAAATAAAAGGTTACAAGCTTGCGTTTGTTTCAAGGTCAAGTTTCGGTTTCGGTTTAAACCCAGAGGTAAACAGAGATTACATTATATATTGCCAGTACGTCGTCTCCGTCGGGAACGATAGAGAAGGAGGGGATGAAGTGGTTGGGCTAAACTACCTTATCTATTATAGGTACCTTACCTCTATAGACTTAGGGCCCGTATTAAATACGTGTGGACCGCGAATTCGCTGTCCACACGTATTTTCTACCAATCATTGATCACCTGCACTTCACACCTGCACTCGCACTAATCAAAGTGAATACAGGCCTTTACACATTATATTAGCTCCGCCCAGTGGCACAAAACGCGGTGCGAAAATATTGCGCAAGACAGCATTGGTTCTGACGTGTTTCGTTGGTGAGTGCGAGAACGTAGGCCCAGTGATGTTTCTCAATAGGCCGTCATACTGTGCGTCACCATGCTGCATTATCTGCATTCGCAAAGTGTTGGTGAGCACCACTCTTTGATTAAGTAGAAATGGTAGAGTCGCTTTAGCAGGCCTATGCCTATATAATAATGAAAAAACCTCGGGTAACACTGCGGGACGCAGCTAATTATTGGTATAAACCTTCTATTTGAATAACTCGGTCTTAAAGTGTATTAAAATTCGTTGAGTAGTATAAAGTATTTTGTCAGTTGCTGCAAACGGTGCTCCAGCAATGACGGGGCGTCATAAGAGTTTAATGGCGCATTCAAAACAAGCAGACCAAATATTAAATGCAAACCGGACAATAACAAATTGTTGAAACTCCACCAGTCTCAACCGTCTCAATGATATTTATGTTTCTTTTTGAATCTTGTTTTGTTTTTTTTTGTTTTGTAATAATTGTAATTAGAGACGGCTTGTGGTTTGTATATTGTCTTGCATTTATTGGCTAAGTTATAATTTTGTTTGTTTGTAACACTTTATGTGAATTAAATGTTTTTATTCTATCATGAATAAGTATTTTGAAATCTCTATATATTATTATATATATATAAATATTATATATATATATATATATAAATAAAAATGAATCGCCGAAATGTATGTACGCCCGATCGGCTACCCTAATTTTATTTTTATGTGTTCGTTATTGTTAGGACAAGGTTTGTGTACAAGAAAAACGAACAGTTAATGAGAAAAGTATTTTTTTTTGGTCCGTAACTGTACACTGCCAGTAGGAAGCTGAGACAGATCCTACTTATATTATAAACGCTAAAGTTTGTAAGTATGGATGGATGGATGGATGTTTGTTACTCTTTTACGCAAAAACTACCGAACGGGCAACAACTAGTATGTAAATATGGCGGTACGAAGTTCGCCAGGTCAACTAGTAATTAATAATCGTGACCCGATCCTCAACCACGACCACGAGTAGTACGATGTACAAAGAGAGAAAGAATATTCATTTTTAATTTGTAATCTATCTATCTATATAATAATAAAATGAATCACCGAAATGTATGTAGGTACGCGCATAACTTTCGATCGACTGCACCAAATTGGGTAATTCTTTTTTATGTGTTTGTGATTGTCAGGACAACGTTTGTATGGAAGAAAAAGCGGCCAAGTGCGAGTCGGACTCGCCCATAAAGGGTTCCGCAGCAGCAAGTAACATAATATAATTTAACTTTATTTTTATATTTTTGTAGATTGAATGAAAGGTAAATTGCAGTTTACGATTTATGACGTATTAAAAAAACTACTTACTAGATTTCGTTTAAACCAATTTTCATTGGAAGTTTACATGGTAATGTACATCATATATTTTTTTTAATTTTATCATTCTCTTATTTTAGAAGTTACAGGGGGGGGGGGACACACATTTTACCACTTTCGAAGTGTCTCTAGCGCAAACTATTCAGTTTAGAAAAAAAAAATCTTAGAAACCTCAATATCATTTTCGAAGACCTCTCAATAGATACCCCACACGTATTGTTTGGTTTGTACGGTACGGGTTTGATGAACAAAAAAATTTTGAGTTTCAGTTCTTTGTATGGGTACCCCCAAAATAAATTGTATTTTTTCTATTTTTGTATGAAAATCTTAATGCGGTTCACAGAATACATCTACTCACCAAGTTTCAACATTATAGTTCTCATACTTTCGGAAAAAAGTGGCTGTGACATACGGACGGACCACAGAACTACTAGAAAAGCCTTTGACGTAATTTCGTAAGTAATCTTTTGTCGCCGGGACGCACACATAAACGATTAATAATATTATACACACATAACTAAGTCTATTCTAATTCGTCAAAGGGATTTAATGAATATAATATTAAACTACAACCTTATGCACTTGGCATTAAGTAGAGTTTTACGTGCAATTTTGTGTTTAGAGGTGGATCTTCGTCTTTATGACCCACCCACCGTAGAGATGTGGTCCTGTCGATTATAATAATTAAATTTGCTTAATTTCTATAAGAAATAGTTCTTACTTTTAAATATCGCTATGCTATTTTTTATATGAAATTCACTGTCTTAGATATGGATTGAGTGAAATTGTACTAGTTTCTTGTGTTAGTATAAAAATAAGACATTTGTTTTGTCAAAACATAAGTACATATTATACATCTAATTTTGGAGTTTGACTTTTCATACTTATCAACACGACACAACTTTCTATAGACGTAACACACATAATCTTAATAATTTTTCTGTAGAACCCTGTAATCAACAGTAAGAGGTTATTTTTATATCCTCACAAGATGTACATTTTCATGTCTAAATTTAAATGCAAAAAACAATGGACTTCGATCGGCCCGAAAATGTTAATCTTCAAAATATGTTTTAAGTTTTAAAAGAAATATTTCTATCATTCCTATTCCATTTCATCAAAAAGCTTTCCAAAAAAAATTCATATTAAAAATTATTTTGCAGTCGGTTAAAAATCATAATATAAAACAAATCAACTCTTTCTACTTGAGAAAAACACAAACCAATATCATCGACATCCACAATTTTGCGGTATCGATTGCATTATAAATATTTGGTCACATCTATGCCTTACACTAAATCTGTTCGAGTGAAATATATCGAAATATTCACGCAGGAAATGCAGTTCATTGCGTACTCTTGTGGAAACAGTGTAGTTAGTAATCGAATTTAATACGCAATGTATGATTGTTTTATTGTTTTTTCCCGTTGAAAGTAAAATGCGAATGCGACCGTTCAGTTAATGCCAGCAGACAAAATAGAGGTATTTGGACTTATTTCGCGGCGCGCCTGCCCCGCCTACATAACATTTCTACCTATATTTTTTGTTCTGTGGGACGGACAGACAGACAGACAGACATGACGAATCTATAAGGGTTCCGTTTTTTGCCTTTGGCACAGAACCCTAAAAACGTAGGAGAAGCATTGAGGAATAATATACGTAGTACGTAGTAATACTAGTTCAATGAGGAGAAGTGGGGAAACGAAGAAGGTGGGCTATATTTTCTTGGTCCGCGACTGTACACTAACAAATAAACAAGAATTACGAACATTTTAAAAAATCACGAAAAATTTAAGTTTGGCAGTACTAAGTTTGAAGGTTGACTCAGTGATAGACTGTAAGGAAAAAACTATAATGATAAATAATTCTAGATGTTAAATAATTTAACTGAATGTACGCTATTATGCAATATTTCTATGCCAAAAAGCCACGATGATTTCAGCGCGAACGGACCGATTCGATCGGGGCGATACTATACTACCCTCTCACAGACGGCCAACCAAAAACAACAGCATTTGTGCTGTCTGTCGTGTTTCGTTGGCATTTTCTTTGGTGAGTGCGAGACCGAAGGCCCAATGATGCAGAAACATCACTAGGCCACAATGGTGTGGGTCGACATGCTGCATTGTTGCATTCGCAATGTGTATATTCCACGACTCTTGAATTCTGCTTATGCTTTACATCAGGCGGAGTAGTCATTTGGCCATTATGGCTAAAAATTTTTTTAAAAGAACGCTTTAGTATAAAAAAAATTGTATAAAATCATAACCAATGACATAGCGAACAATATCCGATTCAAAAGCAACTTTGAAAACCGAGAGGCGCAGCTAGTACTACAAAAAATTATCATCAAGCATACGGCCAATAACAAACATTGTATTTTGCTTTAATTCAAGTAGGAATTTTAGTTAAAATGAAGTTTGGTTAGGTATAATAAAAAACTACATAAAATAAAATTTATTAATGACGAATGAAATAAAAATTAATTGGTAAATGTGTCATACATATCCCAATTAATGTTTATCTTTTCATTCTATCTTAGTAATTGCTAGACAAGGTTTCAAAACAGGAAGGAGTAACATGTTGAATTGATTCGTGCTATGTATAGACAGAGGCGTCTCTAGCTCATAAAGCGCCCGTGTGCAATCATTCCTCTAGCGCCCTTTAGTAAGCATAGCGCCCTTAAGTAAGCATAGCGCCCTTTAGTAAGCATAGCGCCCTTTAGTAAGCATAGCGCCCTTCAGTAAGTGCGCAGATTTATTAAAGAAATTAATCAACAAAGCGTAACGCGTAGGCGTAGGCCCATTTAGGCTTATTCTTTACCCTACCTACTTATGCCTCAACCATGAGTCACTATACAAAAATGTTTCTTTATTTATTTAAACTTTTTCAAATATAAACAAAAGGTGAATAAACAATCTTGTGAAGTTGAGTGGCACGTATGTGTACATTTAAAAGTCATAAGATGAATCACTGAAGAAAATGAGTTCCATCAATTATCCTAATGTAAAAGATCCATCCAGAATCCAAAAAATGTAAAAGACACAGATGCATATGCATCATCATCATCATCAGCCTATCGCAGTCCACTGCTGGACATAGGCCTCTCCAATTGCGCGCCACTTGGTTCGATCCTCGGCTTCTCGCATCCAGCTCCTGCCAGCCGTCTTGCGCAGATCATCACTCCACCTGGCCTGTGGTCGTCATACACTACGTTTGCCGAGACGCGGTCTCCACTCAAGAACCCGTTTACCGCAACGGTAATCAGTTCACTTTTAACGACAAACGAACAACAATTGATTATTATTGTATAAGTAGGTTGTGTGCATATCGGGTAGGTCTGAGAATCGGCCAATATCTATTTTTCATACCCCTAAATGATAAGTGACCCACCCCAATTATTTTTTATGGATAAGCTACGTTTGCCTGGTCAGTTAGTATCACTGACACAATACTAATTTCTTCAGTTGGTAGTATGTATGCGTATTACATAAAATGATTATTTTTACAAAATAGGAGGCCATTCAACGTGGCAATGCTGTTAGTCTTTTGGAAACGCTACTAGTAGGCAATGATGTGAAGGTATTTTTTTGAAACTTGTATGTAAATAATATAAATATTTTCATTGGTTTTAAAGTAGGTTGCATAGGTTCCTTATGCATACAATTATATTGTTGATAATTATAATAAATCCTTGTTAATATTGTAAACTAACTGTTACTAACTCCGCAGTCCTGTTCTGTCCCAGAAATCAGCCGGAACAGACAAACAGATATACAATCAGACAGGTAGACAACAACTTACTTTAAATAGGTACTTACTACTATACTAGGTACTTACCATATATACTATTAACTTCAAATCACAAACATACACTTCAATTTCATTTATTTGTATATATGCGAATGTGAATTGGTTTTTACGCTTAAGTATTGAAACTCTTGGCCGGTGTGGCCTGCCGAGCGCCAGGATTTGGGGCAAGGCTGAAATCGTACCCACTTAGATCACGCGGTGTACCACTCTGCGTCAGAAATAGGAGGGAACCGGGTATTTCTGTTATCGGCTTTATTACGGAAAGGTGCCCGTTATTATTAGGTGAATTTTCTATTTAGAACACGCAGACGACGTCGCCTCCTTGCGGATATTTTTTTTTAAAGACAACTCACGCACTACGAATATTCCTGTATTATGGGAAATACTCCCACAATACAGGAACATTCAAACATTTATAGGACAAACATATAGGAAACGTACTCTTATTGTTTACCAGTATGCAGGGGTTTCGGAGGCGATGATGATGAATTTAGAATATTTGCCAAAAAATAACCGAGCAAAGTCGGTCATCCAGGTATTATTTCTAAAGCCGAGTCTCCACCGAACAAAAGTTGGCAACAAAAATTCTCTTCAAATGTTGGGAGCCGTGTTTCTGTTTTTGGCGGTAAACATCAAAAGAATACGCTTTTTACAAATATTTATTGGCTCTGTGGAGACGCTTAGTTGGAATGTTTTTCAAATTATTGGTGATTCTGTGTAGACCCTTTACCGTGGGAGATCCACGCTTCGGCATGAATGGGCCGGCTCGACCGTAGTGATACCATGGCCTCACAGAAAACCGGTGTGAAATAGTGCTTGCGCTGTGTTTCACCGAGTGAGTGAGGATACCGGAGGCCCAAACCCAACCCCCCTCCCCCTATCTCCCCCCCATCCCCCCAAAGGCCGGCAACGCACTTGTGACGCCTCTGGTGTTGCATATGTCCATGGGCGGCGGTAATCGCTTACCATCAGGCGATACGTCTGCTCGTTTGCCCGCCTATCCCATCTATACTAATATTATAAACGCGAAAGTTTGTAAGTATGGATGGATGGATGGATGGATGGATGGATGTTTATTACTCATTCACGCAAAAACTACTGAACGGATTTGGATGAGACTTTACAGTAATATAGCTTATACATCAGAATAACACATAGGCTGCTATTTGCCGCGATAACCGACATATACGCGGGCGGAGCCGCGGGCAACCACTAGTAAAAAATAAATAAATGCTGGAGTTGTTTTAATAGAAAAATAAAAATTAGATGCATAAGCTATAAAATTGGAGTCTTACTCCTCAAAATGAATTATAGAAGTCAGTAGAGTTATGTTGGTCTATCAGTGAGATATTCTTTAATTTAGAAGGCTTTGACAGACCAAATTCTCATGGAGCAACACAGGCCACCGAACGGAGAGGAGTAGCCAAAGCCTCTTTTTCAGATACAAAACAGTCTGTCGTTTATTGCAGGGGAGAAACATATACCTACATATTTTAGACTCACATACAAAAAATAATCACAAATTTTAACGAAAAAAACGAAGGACCAAATTTAAATGGGACCACACGGGAAGCACCAGCTTTTAAATAAAAATAGAATCATCAAAATTGGTTCACCGAGTCGAAAGTTATGAGTTAACAAACATAAAAAAAAGAAAAAAAAACAGTCGAATTGAGAACCTCCTCCTTTTTTTGAAGTCGGTTAAAAACGCCAGTCACTACGGATCTAACACATAACACAAATAACATTCAGAATTTCACGCCCATCTAAATACATTCTGTGTATATAATTGACAACAATTTGTAGATCACAAAATCATCATCATCGGCATCGTACAAAAACTTAGTCCGACCAGGGAATCGGACATATACGTATTACACATAGGAAATACCCAAATTCCGCAACAAACATTTGCAGATCAAACAAACATTTGGTCCGACCAGGGAATCGAACCCGGGACCTCAGTACAGTAGTCGCAAACGCTACCACTACGCCATTTACACTAGGCAATTATAAAAGTATAAAATAAGGGTCTAATCAGCTGTAAGAGTGGTGTGTGAGGTTTAAACTCAATTGTTTCTCAATGAATTAACCGTTTCATTAGGCAATGTACCTTGTCCATAGTCCTTGATTGTTCCGTTCGGGAAATCGTTTAGTATTTATAATCATGACCACACTAGGTTTATGATTGGCTTGATGTAAGAAACTCAATGTTTGAAGGTGACTTAGAGCGGCTCACCCTCAGTACCGCTTTCCTCTACAGCTACGGACCCCCGAGTGAATATTTTCGTTTAATCGTCATATGATGAGTTGGAAAGAAAATCTTCATATCGTGATGCAGGTTCTCGATTCTGATTGGTTGGTTACGATGACGTCACTACATGTAGCGTCGATGGGAAAAGTAGATAAGTTGAACTCACAAAATTTGTGTTTGATGAACTATGCAGTGCAGTAGAAGAGCATTTTATTGAAACGTTGATTGGATGGATGGTTCGATTCGATCGCCACTTAATGTAATAAACGCATGAATAAGTTGATTTGAACTGTTATGGGTCTTTTTATCAAAAGTTGTAGAGCTAAGTTTATAGCTCTCTTCGAAATGTTTCAATTTTTTATGCTAGGTATAGAAGAAATCTAGCAGACGTGTCTAGTCTAGACGACCTGATAGTAAGCGACTACCGCCGCTCATAGACATCTGAAACGTAAAAGGTAGTCCTTCCAGCCCTAGAAAGTATTGTACTCCGATAATTTTACTCACAAAGGGTAAAGCAACGTAATCATTGCTTAACACCAGTTATCTTTAAGACCACTAATACCAGAAATACTACTACATCACTTTTTAACCTAATATCTGACACAACATGACTGTCCCTTCCACTGTAATAATGTTCTCATAGCCGATTTCGGCCACGGCGGCTAATCAACGGAGACCAGCCAATTATTCAGGATGTGTTATAGTGCACAAGTGTATGCGCAAACAGAGACGTATTCTCTGTTCCATAATGACATGACTACTATAAACGAACTCAATCACAATTGAAAGAGTAGTTAAATTGGGTCTATAGCTTATTAAGGTCAGTGGTATATCCATTAACAGCCGTTGTTCCAATCCTGATTGAAGAGGTTTGTCATAATCTGTTGTGTCAGGCACCGACTACAGTCCTCATTACGTAGCTATAGAGGTTCAATTTAGCCAGAAATAATAACAACTTGCAGCTGGGAATATTTAATTTTTATTCACTTCTAAGGCAAACTATAATAAAGGAAAGCTTTTTAATAAGCCCAAAGAAATAAAAGTATGCATAAAAAAAACATTTATTTACTGTCCCATTATTATTTTATGACACAAAAGCTATGATTCTTGAGTTGTGATAGTTTCACAACTGTCGCTCTCAGACGACTGACTGCAATGCATCATAAGAATGGCTTCCCTTCCCTCGTATCGAACGTCACGTCATCTGTTTAGGTACCTGTGTTTATATAATACATGCCAAGTGGAAGATTCCATTATTAGCTCCTTAATCCTTAATATAAACATTAAGGTTGATTTGGGCACCTTAATGTTTATATTAAGGTTGCTATGAATAGAAAATAGAGTTCAAACACGTCGTGTTCTGTGTTCCATTTATAAAATGCATCGAACGTCAGATAGATATCGCTCTTATTGAATCAAGTTTTAGGATTTGGCGGGAAATACATTTGTAAAGGAACTTTTTTATAAAAAAAGGAGTTTTGAATTCCGAACTTGTTGTATTTTGTGTTGTATAAGAAGAATCGTAGTGTGATGACCGATTAAGAATACAAAGTCACCTCCCCTATTCATCCCATGGGTGTAGCATAAGGCGATTAATCGAGCAAACTACGCCGGACATCATCACTACAAAGAGAAGGAATACTTGAACCAATCCTATACCAACCCGTCTGGCCAGCGTGTTATAGTAGGCCTTCTTTCTAAGCTGTAGTCTGTTGAAGGCTGTATATGATGATGATCATAGTCTTATCATGAGAAAAAGCATGCTTCTACACCACTGATACTATGACCTTGTAGTAAACTAGCGTTAAGTAATCCTCACTTCTTGACCCTAGGACAGAGGTTGCCTTTAAGTACCGACGCGCGACGTGCCATTTTTATAAAGAAAAGTTTAATCAGGTCATAGACGTGCCATCAAATATTTTATGTCTGAGATTATTGGGAAAATAATAATAAACAATATCAAATGAAAATATTTTTTTACTAAAAAAAGGAACATTTTGCAATGTTTAAATTATACGTGTAATTTAATTTAAAGTAAAACTAGGTGTGACGTCTGTTGTTGCAGATTAGGTAACACATAACTTATATTATGGTTGTAAGATGTTACTTTTAGCAATATGTTGTTGAACTGGAGTCGTCTGTCCAAACGTTTTGAATGGAACTTTAATGTTATTTATCTCCGAAAATAATGACACGCAGGCATGGGTTGATGAAAACATTGTTAGAATTTAGTTAAAAGCTAGCTTCTTCAAAGAGTTAAATGTGTCTGGTAACGCATTCCATGTTTCTGGAATTTTTTTAGTGAAAATGCAAAATTTTCACTTGTATTACCTATTTCCGATAATTCTCTGGACCTGAGAAAATCTCGCTAAAAAATTTCTTGAACCAATCACAGAAACAAATTCTTCAGTAATTTGGTATTCGTCTAGTTCCTCAGGTATTTCTAAGTTGTTGTTATATTTTTTTTTCAAATTTGGAAAATATGCTTAACGAACCTTGTCATTGATATTAGTGACGTGCCCAAAATATTGTATCGCGTGCCACTTATGGCACGCGTGCCATTGGTTCCCCATCCCTGCCCTAGGAGGACGATAACCGACATATACGCGGTCGGGGCCCCAGTTAAGAATATTTTATTGAAATTGGGGTTTTACAAATCATTAAAGTTGATGTATGCAAACCATTTAGCATTTCTGATTAACGGAAATAATAGCATTTTAATTACCTAATTAAGGTAATTAAAATGCTATGTTTCACGTAAATTTAATGACAAAGAACATTGCTACGACTTAATCACAAATTGTTGAACTCGGTTCGTTGTATTTTAATAATGTAGCTTTGATATACATATTTTGTTTAAGATAATGTTGTACAACATTTTGTATTTATGTGAGTAATATTTAGTACCACTTTAGTAATAATAACACTTCAAATGTTAAGAGTTTC
Organism: Diaphora mendica; assembly: GCA_949125395.1. Taxonomy (NCBI): domain Eukaryota; kingdom Metazoa; phylum Arthropoda; class Insecta; order Lepidoptera; family Erebidae; genus Diaphora; species Diaphora mendica. The sequence goes on along the minus strand of OX421331.1, from coordinate 2,359,519 downwards.
ATCATCATCATCACTAATCATCAGCCTATTGCAGTCCACTGCTGAGCATACGTGGGAAGTGTGAAAAGTTTCTAACCTAACGGTGTTACAAGACCTAAGAAGATACTTATTTTTATTTATTTTTCTACATAGTCTCCTAGTGACTCTACACACTTTTTCCAGTGATGCACAATGCACATGCACAGATGCACAACTACTTTTAATAGTTTTATTGATAGTTTTTAAATATTAGTTTTATCTTCACGTTGTGGTCGATATCTTTAAGACCATCCTAGTATCAAAGTATCTTCCATTGCACGCAGGGTTGCCACCCGTCCCGATTTAGCCGGGACAGTCCCGATTTCGATGATATCGTCCCGGGTCCCGACGGCCTAGTAATTTTGTCCCGATTTTTGATAACATATGTCAATCGCTCAATTTGAATTAACGTATGTGTATTTCCCACTTTTGGACCGACACGAGAACGCGGTGTGTGACCGCGCCGCACGCACTAACGCACCGCGTTCTCCTTCACCCCCTCCCGCGCAGTGTACTTTCGAGCGATGAGCTGGGCTCATACCAATCACCTAACTATACAAAATTTAAGCAGATGTCGCAAAAAGTACCTAGCTTGTTTCGAAAATTGATAGCCACAGACTAAATACAATCTGTTCCTTCATGAAACTGTTTTGGATTGAAGGCTAATTTCAACACAAACATCCTTTGTGAAAATCACTGGCCACCTATGTGTAGTTTTTTTTTAAATAATATAAAAAAACTACACATAGCTGGCTAGTGATTTTCATACAACATAGTATGTTTAAAGATTATCTGTCACTCTTCTTTTGTTGGTAACAATGGACTACTCGCAGGAAGCTTTTCGTACTATGATTTTCTATGATTATAAACTAGGGTTAAACATCAATAAATCTTAAGAAAATTTACAAGCTGCTTTTGGGGAGTCTGCTCCTGTTCTAGCAAAATTACTTATTGGTTTCGTGAATTTCAGCATGGTCGAGAGAACTTAAACGATGACCCCAGACCCGGCCGACCACCAACTGCAGTAACTCATGAAAACGTCATCAGGGTAGAGTGGCTATTGCCGCTATTGCAAGAGAATGGACATATTACACATCGAGAGATACAGGCTGTACTAAATATTGGATCCTCGCGATGGATACCTCATTCTCTCTTCGATGAGCAAAAATGCCGTCGTGTTGATCGGTGCAAATTTATGTTAGAAATGTTCGAAGGAGGAACTTTTCAAAACGTATCCTACATTCTTACAACTGACGAATCATAGATAATATATATACCAGATCCTCTCACGAATCAGCAATCCACACAATGGGTGTTTGAAGAGGACGATTTGCCCACAAAGTTGTTCGCGGTCGGAGCATTAATAAAAAAATGATAGCGGTGTTTTTTCGTCGCAGTAGACCAGTAGCAGTAATTCCGCTAGAAGACAGTAGAACAGTTACTGGTGAATGATAAAGCGAAGTTTGTCTGCCTCAAGCTTTCGGGGAGTTGGATAGCGAGCATCCAAGGAGCGACGTCCGTGGCATTCTTTTTCAACAAAAGAACGCGCCCGCTCATACAGCTGCTAGAACTATGGACTATTTGACAACTTCCGGGATATAAATAAATATTACATCCTACGTACAGCCCATATTTAGCTCCATGCGATTTTTTTTATTTCACACGGTAAAAAAAATGCTTCGTGGGTGAAAATGAGGCACTGCAGACGAGGCCATCTAAGAATTTCGGCGATTATTTTTCGACCTACCGCAAGAACGTTTTTTAAATGTTTTGAAAGCTGGTTCACTCGAATGTGCATTGGGATTGGAGAGGAATATTTTTAAAAGCTGTAAATAAACTTTTTTTATCAAACTATTTTTGGGACAGCCCACGTATACAGAAAAGAAATATCGAAACTTTTTTGGATCCCAATTGAATATTGCGCAAAATCGTGCAGAGAATAGTTTACCAAGAATGTTTATCTGGTTTCAGAGAATTTTACAGAAATGAAATTAATAATCTTCAAAATCACCGTGGTTTCGATTAATCAAATCCATTTAAAAAATTTGAATAATTATCACTAAATGGCGATTTAAATTTTGCAGAACATTGTTATGCTGCTTTTGCTATGGGCTTTGATTCAGAAGAAGGCTTTTAACTGATGAATTATTTGAAGACTACACTATAGTAAAAAATATCCACACCTCGATCAAAATCAAAGCGTTGGTAAAAAATGGGTTAAAGTATTTGAAACTGGAAAGGAACAGAACTTAAGCCCATTATTTATTTGGTCTCGTACCTTGAGCATACCTCGTTTAAATGCTTATGTTGAGTGTATTTTCACTAATGACAATAAAATGGTCTAATTTCAAGAATTATTGCTCGGTAGATTTAATAAAAGCAGAATTGTAAATTTCGCTAAACAATAAACATAGACATGTCTAGTTCTAAATTCTTATATAAACGTAAAAATGAATTAATGAACGCGGCCCGTATTTTTTTTATTAGCCTGCTGTGTCCCTCTGATCAAAGCGTCAAGATCTTCGCGCCATCTTTTCATTCTTCGTTCCACTGCTCTTTGGCAAATCTTAAGCATGGACTTCTGACAAAGACCAAGTTTGAGCACCATAAGTAAGGATGGGCAGGAGACACATGTCAAGGAAAGGGGAAGATCCCCTTTCATGTACTGTTTCATGGAACAGTAGCTGTTTCAGGCGTTATCGATTCGGCGATCGATTTCCCTGTCTTACCTGTTTTCGAAGGATGCTACCTGGCCCAGGTACAAGTATTCTTCAACATATTGTGTCTTTTGCCCCTACCTCCAACATACATTTTCTGCGATTGGTCATATGTTGGGCCTTGGATCAATTCATTAGAAGTCCAACCTCAAAGTTCGCTGTGCTTAGTTTTGAAGCATTTGTTGCAGTTCTCGGGACGTGAGTGCGAAAAGTAAAATGTCGTCGGCAAAACGAAGATTTGTCAATCTTCGTTCACCAATGACAATGCCCCTTGTCGTCCATGAAGCAGACAGTTTCTTGAACACTTCCTCCAAGATGCTTGTAAATAGTTTCGGGGATAGAGGGTCTCACTGTTTCACATCCTTCTCTATTGTAAAATAAATATGCATTGAAAATATTTCTAAAATACGTATAAATACAAAAGAGGGTTTTTACAAACTGAAATCCGACCGACCGTCTCTGATAACCATTCGATTGTCCCGATTTTTTTTTTCAAAAGGTGGCAACCCTGATTGCACGCCACTCTAGTTGAGGCTTCTCTCACACTACGTTTGCCGAGACGCTGTCTCCACTCTAGAACTCTTTTGCCCGAACGAGAGTTGTCGGTTCTGCACCTAATATAGCCATTACACTGCCATTTCTGCACTTCATTTCACTTGGTTGTTTATTGTGTATATTTTTAATTTTAAACGAAATTGGCTATCTTAACCAAATTGCTCTACAATGAAAAAGTGTAGGTATAGTTTTATTACTGTTTGTGTAAAACTAGCTGTTGCCCGCGGCTCCGCCCGCGTGTATGTCGGCTGTCCAGGCAAATAGTAGCCTATGTGTCATTCTGATGTATTAGCTATATTACTGTAAAGTTTCATCTAAATCCGTTCAGTAGTTTTTGCGTGAAAGAGTAACAAACATCCATCCATCCATACTTACAAACTTTCGCATTTATAATATTAATATAGATATTATTAGATATATATAGTATAGATTTAGAAGGCTTTAATTTTGATTTGATTAGTATTTAATGAGAGTGTCAGTTTGTATTTATTGTCTAACATGGGTGTTTTGTGTGATGTAGAGAAATTTAATCTAAGTAAATGATAATATTCCTTCAAAATACTTTCCAGTATTATTCCTACCACACATCAAGGCTGGTATCCACGTCCAGGGACACTTGGATGTAGGCCAAGGTATAGTCCAGCTCTTCAACGACCTCGTGGAACAGTTAGGCATTCATCCAGAAAATGGCAAGACCAGTCTCGACGATCCTTTAGAACCAGAATCGGAAGTGAGAGATGTCCTAAGAGAAGACGCCGAGGACGTACACATTGTTGAATATTCTGATGATGAAATATCACAAATAGAGCAACAAAGGAATAGTCGGGAAGAGAGTATACATTTATATGGTCATCATAGTTACGATAAAGTTAAGACAAAACCCTTGAATAATATTTATGCTTAGCTAGAGAAAACTTATGCGTATTAAAAGCGATTTTTTTATTCGAACCCTCTCTAACAATCCGCAAATTTACAGTCTTGTTTAATAATTACTTAAGTATATTTGTATATTAATATGCGACGTAAAACCTTCGTACTTGCCTCTTTTTATGAAAATTATTCAAACCAGGGAGTATAATTTGGTATCGTGAAAGTATATACGGAGGAAGAATGCAGGTAGCATAAGACAAAAAAAATGTGTCGAATTTCGACCACTAGACAAGTGTTTGATTAAATATGTAGATTCTATATAAATGAAAATAATATTATTAATTCATTTTATTTCCCTTCGAAAAAAATAGCATTCTTATCCCCGTGACTCGTGTGATTAGAAACACTGATCAGGAAATAAAATAAAATAAATATTTCGGACATGTAACACACAACGTCATCTAGTCCCAAGCTAAGCAGAGCTTGTGTACTTGACAACTGAAACAAATACATATTTATTATTTATACTTTATTTTTTTGTAAATACAAACATATTATAGGTCTTCACCTATAAAATTGCCGTTTTGTATGCAATAAGTGAAAGTACTTATTTTTTCAAACTTTTTTATTTCTGTTATTCCAAGTAATCACCCATACAATCGACGCATCTTTGCCAACGCATTGGCAGTTTATTGATGCCCTTCTTGTAAAAATCTGCTGGACGGGAGGCAACAAACTCCTCAAAGGCATTTTGTAGTGCCTCTCGGGAATTGAATTTTTTACCCACTAAAAAGTTGTATAAATTTTGGAAAAAGTAATAGTCGGTAGGTGCAAGGTCTGGTGAGTATGGCGGATGAGGGAGAGCTTCCAACCCCAGCTCTTGCAGCTGCTTCACGACAACGCGCGACCCCATACTGCGCAACAGACAGTCTCCAAGCTGCAGATCATACAAACACTTGGTCCGACCCGGGAATCGAACCCGAGACCTCATGATCAGCAGTCGCACACGCCAACCGCGAGACCAACGAGGCAGATAGATATGCCATTTTCGTAAAATTTTGACAGCTGATCAGCCAATCGTCTGTCTTGCTTGGTTTGTATTTTGTTGGCGCGCAAAGAGATACAATAATTTGGTGTAGAAAAGTGATAAACTGTCTTGATAAAAATTCAATTCAGATTCATTTTCTTCTGAATTTTTCACTTCCTCCTTGTGTCACTATCAATCAATTTTTTTTAAGACAACTCCCGTATTAGTAATATAAATCCTGTGTCGCGGGGGACTTTATAAACATACATGAAACGGACACAAAAAAATCCGAGACTCGAACAACACTTTGTGAATCACACAAAGTGTTGTCCCATGTGGATTTGAAACCACAACACCTAGCGCAGTAGAAAGCGACGTGGTAACCGTTTAAATCACAAGGCTAACCGTGCAGTCAATTTTGAGGGTCATGCATGACTCCTATTCAGTACCTATTCTTCTTCGAGTGATAACTCGCCACCTGTAGAGTGCAGGGCAACATAAATCGTAGTGTTAAGAGTAGAGCAAACTCGCGGCTACGTTTCTACTGAATACATACATTTTAAAATGTCTATTTCATTAATTCTACACTTACAGTAAATTATCATACAATTGGAAAGTACTGTGCCCCAATATAGTTTTGTGTGATTTTGGTCTTCAAATATGACGTCATACCTACGTCACGTATGCGTGTAGGTAGGTACTTTTATTTGATTTAGGGGTAAAATAATGAATTAAATATTACTTTACCTGCTGATGAGGCCTATGTCCAGCAGTGGACTATTGATGATAGCTGTTGATAATGATGATGGTAAGCGATTACCGCCGTCCATGGACACCTGCAACACCAGAGGCGTCACAAGTGCGTTGCCGGCCTTTGGAGGATTGGGGGGGATGGAGGCGGGGAATGGGGGAGATAGGGGTTGGGTTATGGGCCTCCGGTATCCTCACTCACTCGGTGAAACACAGCGCAAGCACTATTTTACACCGATTTTCTGTGAGTCCGTGGTATCCCTCCGGTCGAGCCGGCCCATTCATGCCGAAGCGTGGCTCTACCACGGTATTTCCTTTTTTTATTATTTTCAATACCTAGGCACATCTAAACTTAAAAATATACCTCAGAGCCTCCAATAGCCCTTTTATTTGGTTAGTTTATCCTCAATACTTGGTGAAAGCAACACCTGCGAACGAGTTGCTTATATATGCTTATACGCTCATTATAGCCCATGCAACGCCAATAGACTTCTCCATTATTAGTTAGCAAACCAAGCTAAACAATATATCACTGCTAAGAGAAAGGAAAACTCGAAACAAATCCAACGCCAACAACGCGACAAGGTACTGAAGGGAGGGGCTAGTCTGAGTTATTTCATATCCGCACTGACCGTGTACGGCGCTGTAATAGACAGCACTGAAATCTTCACCAATCGCAACACCTAAGCCCCGCCGCACACGTATGTAATCTGGATTCGCATTTCGGATTCATTTTCCGAATTCGCAATCACGTGAGCCTCGCGCACACGTTCGGTATATTGCATTTAGAATATTTACTGCTCAGTAAGTTGAGTGGTAGTGTAATTTGTTTTAATGTTTGGGGAAACAATATTGTTCATTTGTAGATTCGGTTAATATACCCGTTCTAGGTTCGACCCTAAAACCATACTGAATAGCAGATATGTGTATAAAGACCATCTTTGCCTACTCCCAGGGGCGGTTCCAGCCTGAAGTTTTGGGGGGGGGGGGGTCACTAATCCACTAAGTCGAGTAAATTAGACTTTATTGCACAATACACAATATTATTTCATACAAAAAAAAACAAATGGATATCTTTTGTTTTTATTGGTAAATCTATTGGGATCATAATATTTGAGACATCTGTGACAATCTCTGGATGAATATTTAGAGGATCTAGCTCCGTTGGGGGACGAAGGGCGTGTATGGAACTCCCGACAAATCGGTCTAACCCTAAACCCCGGCGGCGGCCTACATCTGCAGTCAAGAGGAGCTGCAGGAACGCATCAGCGGCTTCTGGAGTTCCCCCTGCCTTACCCCATCACTAAGGTACATCCCGGGGTAACCAGATTCAAACCCGGGACATGTCGCTGTCGTACCTCTCACCGCTCTACACAGTAAGAGAGTCGGAACACCGACCCACCTGAGACGACACCCCCGGTCGCACCGAGATGTCGCGTCGTTTCCAGCGGCCACATCTCCCCTGCATGTGGCCACAACGACCCTTAACCGACGATTGGGGAGCAAACGGCCTTTATCGCGCATCCTTCGTCGCCTCTTTCGAGCGGGATCGGCCATTTCCCGATCCCGGTTCCCCGATCGAGTGAATCGGTAGGTGATAAGTTGGTTCTCTCTATGCAAGCTTCGAAGCTCGGCAGAAAGGCTCCGACAGTGCCCGCCAAGCTCGTAGGGCTTGCTTATGTGTGTTCTGACGATGCATTCTGGGCTCATGATACGGCGCTATCTCTTCGTCATTCCGACCGACAGATCGAATTTCGTCGCAGACCATTGTGTTCATGACGGCTAGAATGTCGAAGGGTGGATTTCGTGCCAGGATCATCGCCGCCTCGTACGAGATCGTACGGTGGCCTCGTACGATCCGTATGGCTGCAGACTCCCGAGTTGAGCATTACAGCGGGAAGATCCCGCCGGTGCCCCATAGAGGACCATGGATCGCACGACGCCCTTACGCACTCCCAAGCACAGAGAGGCAGCGAACTTCTTTCCGCGGTCCCCCGAGATTGGGCAGCAGACAATGTGGCATCCCTGCTACTCCTCGTACTGGGGACTAGTCGCCCGAAATGCTTTTCAAAGTTCTACCGATTGTCCATGATGAGGTACTTCATGTACTGACCCACTTGGACTTCGGTGTCATCCACCCGGAGGTATGAGCAGGGTGGTTCCTGCCCGAAGTCAGACTAGTGCGAAGGCCCGCATCGTATACGAGGTTCCATAACAATGGGCCCAATACAGAGCCCTAGGGAACCCCACAACACACCTCCCTTCAATTTTCCACTCCGTTCCGATCGACAAACTTCACTGTCCTGTCGCGCTGATAGACCTCTATGACTGCACGCAGGTAAGTCGGCACCTCGTGATATTCAAGGGCCTCCCTAATCGCGCCCCATTGAAGGGTGCCGAAAGCATTAACGATATCAAGGCTAACTACCAACACCACCACCCCGATCGGACTGCCGACCCCGATAGAGAGCGAACACATCTATATATTAGCGTCCATTTTCGAGCGTTCCCGTTGTAATCCAAATTGGCAGTCCAATAGATCAGGGCCCACTCGCGACAGTTGCTCGCTGATACGGCCAGAGATAACTCTCTCAAAGAGTTCCTATCCTTCCTATCCTTTGATTTCTTATCTCGATTGAACAATTATGGAAACTGATAAGAACAAGAAAATCAGGTTCTAGTAGCAGATTTTGGGGGGGGTCACGTCCCCTGTGACCCCCCCCCTGGAACCGCGCCTGCCTACTCCAAAGGAGATAATCTATACTTATAATAAAAATGTAACAGGTCAAATTCTGTAGGTACATTGAAGATATTTTGAATTTTTTTTTTGCGGGGCACTCTGTTATCGATACTGAAGCCAAAACTGTATTTTTTTTCATTTTTGTCTGTCTGTCTGTATCTTGGCCGTGCATCACGCTGAAACTACTGAACGGATTAAAGTGAAACTTGGCATGATTTGAGTTCATACTACGAGGTAGGACATAGGATACTTTTTATCCGGAAATTCAGCACGGTTTCCTGGAGAGAGGGGATGAAAGTCAAAATATGTACTGTGTTGTAATTCAATAACACATAGACCGATTTGATTCATTCTTTTTTTGCTAGAAAGAAAAAAAAATAAAGATAACGGGAATAGTATTTTTTTGTCCGCGACTGTACACTGCCTGTGGGAAGCTGAGACAGATATGCAAATATGGCGATACGAAGTTCGCCGGGTCAGCTAGTAATAATTATATAAAAACGTGAATTCTCAAAAAGGTAGAACATTTTATTATTCACAAACTTTACAATGAAACTAATCAAATTTATAGCAGCAATAACTAAATATAGTACCTAATCATTGTGATAATACATTAGGTAATAAACAACTCATGTTTTCTTTCCATCACATGGATGCTGTAAGAGCTTACCTCCGAGCTATAAAGCCGCCACTTGTAGGTACCTACGTACCTACTTTTCAGTCCTTGTTATTATCTGGATTACAATCACGTGTAGGTACTTTCCATTTTCACCACAAGTCACCTAGCACACTACATACAGCTCTTTCGTTATACTTCAGTCATTTTTAAAATAAAATATGTGTGTAAATATGCAAATGTGCAAACCCCTTTTTTTCCTCTCGGATACCACCGGCTGGTGGTTATGTCGGATTCGAACCGATTAGCCCTTACCTATGTCTCTTTCTAGATTTAAATAACAAAGTAGGTAGGTATTTCACCACGATTACCAAATGTATAAGATATTTTTGAAGGACAATGCAATAAAATTAAGTTTTCAAATCAAAAAAACACCTTTCTACGTGAGGACTTTTGGATCATCACCTTACCGGAGTTTGGGGCGGGTACCACCTTCAGGCACATTCTGTTTTTAGGCGAGGTCCGGATTACGTGGCTATTGCATAAATAGAACAAATTTCGACTAACTAGCGACAAAATTTGGGAGAAAAAAAGATTTTCGTTAGGTGCCCTAGTTGTTAAGATATAAGCGTAGGTAGGTACCTAGTCAATCTGAGACTGACACTAGATCGGAAACCTATAAACCCTTTCAACCTGTGAACCGACAATTAGTGATATATAGCGACAATTTTTTCCTTCATCACTTCTGATATTTGGCGAGAGAGTTAAAATCCACGATGGTGTTCAAGAGTTCAGAGTGACACTAGTAAGTAGTAGCTAATACTAGTATTTAAACTTCGAATAATTAGTGTAGAGAGACTATTGACTAATAATATAATTATTCCAGTATATTGCTTTAAGCTACTATTGTTATTTAGGTACACTTAATAAGTATTCGTAAACGGGATATTTCGAATGTCCATTGACCTCAGTTTGCAACCGTACTGCAATACCTATCATAAGTTAATTGCTTATACTAAATATCTAGTTTATATTAACTTCATCATTATCAACTCGGGCGAAAGCTGTCAACTGCTGGACATGGGGATTTCCCAAGGTTCACCACAACGACTGGTCCTGTGCTGACATCATCCATCGGCTCGTCTATCACCATCTTCACCAGATCATCGGATCACCTTGTAGGAGACCTACCCACGCTCTGGCTTTCAGTAGGTACGCGTTCGTCCATAAAAAGTTATCGGGTAATTATTCCAGCTTTAAATGTTCTCTATATTGTAAAATTATTAAAATTGTAGGTAGTTATAGTGTAAATAAAAAAGCAATGCATTTGTAATAACACTTTATTTTTTACATTAAACAAATATCGTGTGCCATACAATGCGATACATAACTGCTGTTGCTATGGTAATGTATAATTGCGAAACTTTATTATATACTGTAATATAGTACCTATGCCACATCTCAGCTATAAAGGTAAATAATGTAAATATTAAAGGCCCGTACATAACTCCTACAGAATTAATGGCGCTCCCGCCAAAGTATTCATTTTGAAAATAGAACGTGGCTGTCACATAAGCTATGTCTCACTGTTGTCTATGACTGTTACACGATTGTTATTGCTTTTATTAATCTGTATTTTAATAGTAACAGACCCAACACAACACTATTCTGGCAAGACCCTTCAAGGAATCTGTATGCTAATACAATAATTCTGAATTGTCGAATAATCAATCATTTTATTAGTAATATAACCATAACTACAATTTTTGGAAAAGTTTCTATGTTTTGATATTTCTATTCATCACTTTTGTCAAAGGCAATTAATATAATTTATACATTTATATAGATCGTATCCAGGCCTGATTTTAACATTAGACTTTTCTCTTTATTATTTGAGAATGAGGGAAACTGTTAAAATTTTTTAGGCAAATTCACGTTAAGAATATACATGCTCAATATTATAATAAGATAACACATACCATGATTTATAATGAGAAATTCATAATACGAAAAAATATCATTATGATATTTCGATATTAGTATTAGATGTGGCGTACTACCTACATAATATTTACCTTTTACCAAAACTGTAAGCCTAACATTAAGGCGAATTTAGACATTATCATTGAACTTACAATAAACCTCGATTGTATACCGTACCAATTAATCTAAAACACTTGCGACAAAACGCAAGCGTTAAAACTTTAGCTAATATATTAAGGAAGGCATTTAAATAACGGTAACTTTTTAAAATTATTCGGTCTAAGAATCGCCTTCCGCAGAAATGTCAATTGTAATTATATCGCACATGTCAAATGTTTTGACAAAGTTGTCAGATATTTGTCACATGTCAAATAATCATCAAACTTTGTCAGTTGCCAGATAAATCTGACATGTCATAAACGTGTAAGTATCTTCAGATGATAGAACACATTTGTATTCATTTTCAACAAAGGAATTATCACTACAATTTCTTTTCTTTCACTTGAATACATATTATATTGAAATAAATAAGTTTTTTTAATGCTAGCTGGTAAATTCTATCTAAATCCCCAAAGACACGACGGATAGAAAAAAGACTTTGAAATACAAATATTTAAAATTTCCTTTTTCATTGTCTAAGTTGAGAATATTTTATATTACTTGCAATGGTAATGACATATTCCTTTCTAGTTTTAAGCATAATTGGAAATTGAATTAAATTGTATATTTTTCTGGAAGTTTAATTCTTTCTTTCGCCTCGTTAGCCTCGATTGACAATATCTTCTCGATTCTAATCGCAATATAACTTTGGGTTGGTCCAGGAGATAATTCTAAATGAAACAGTATGGTAATTTAGAAGTATTCGTAATCATCCGATGACGCACGCTCTCGTCGAGTTAATCTACTAATCGAATTTGTTTACGGTGTGTTAACACATTAAAGTTTATTATTCAGTAGATTTCCACTCGCCCATTTTGGGAAAAAAAAATTAGAAATACTTCAGTTGTCAATGAAAGGAGTGAAAAGTACTCTGAGTAACGACTGCACAACACTCACGTCTGTCTAAATTAGAAAAAAAAACTAAAACAATAAAAATGTACTATCTCCAAGACATTTAAAATAAAAAGGAATAAAAAATAAAATTAAAATTAAAAATATAAAATTTATTAACGAAACAGGACATTATTTACAACAACAAAAAATAAAATGTTATAAACATTAATTATTAAATCTAAATGAGAATAGGCCCCATCATACATAACCTTTACAAATCACGTTTATGGGAAATCGTATTTGAGAAGTGATAACGCCATGATGAAAACAAACTATTTAATATATTCATATACCCCCTATATTGTAGGAACATAATCGATTACAATTAACTACTCGATAAATATAGTCGATTCGTGTTAAGAAAATAGTGACGTACCCAGACCAATCAAATTTCAAGCTTATGTAGATCATTTATTATTCTCAAGATTAATGAGGGTCGGCTACTAGTTCAACCGGTTTTACCGAGGACGAAATAAATTCGAAGGTTGAACTAGTTGTCAGTATATTTGTGAGCACTGACTTCCCAATAAGGATTGCCCTAGATGTTCATGACAACCGGGACTGATGGCTTAACATGCTCTCCGTGAAACACTGCCAAATTCCACACTCCAGTTATGAAGAATTTCTTGTAAATTCAACTTATCAGGTATTAAACTTTAGTATAAAACGATAATTTCTTGTAACCTGATTGATCAGAGGTGGTGCTTGACCAATGCGTCGCTATTTTCTAAACGCGAATGGACTATTCAACACTATTGAGGAATGTATTGATACATATTTCATTTTATTCTTTAACATTGGAAAGCCCTTTAAAAACAAAAGCATACAGTGACTTAACTAATTACTCTTTGCCGTTGATAAGGATTTAAAGTTACCCGACGCTGTAAACTAATTTTGTTTTTTTTTTGTGGGTAGTTGTCGAAACATGCACTTCTCAAAGGCCTCGCTTAGCTATCAGGAGTTCACACATGACAACGACAGGTGCAATTCGACTGAAACGTCGGTCAAACAAAGGGTATTGTACCTTATTATCCCGATAGTTAAAAATTAAATATTTCAAGTCAATAACGACTGTATTTTGCCTTAAATACGTCTGTTTCGTTTGAAGCTTCAGTTCAACTTCACGACAAAAGCCAATTTCGAAAGAGCTTTCATGGAGGATAAATATTATTACCTCAGTTTTACCAACAATGTTGAATAATTTATGATCTTGATATGAATCTTGTTTTTGTAAAATATGATGCTTAACACAAAAAATACATTAGCAGTGTTTCTAAAAGAATATTTAAATACATACATTGCGTTCAGTTTACATTATTATGTAAATATGAGTGATGCAATTTCTTCCTGTGTATTTAAAAATATATTTATATTTAGGAGTTCATTAACCGATGAAGATTGGAAAGAAAACGAGCGTCACAATAGTCGTATTTTATTGTCATCTGGCGGCCACCTTATATATCGCTACTTCCTGTTATAGACTTCCGTCCCTTGGCATGAAAACAAGAGGACAGATGTTACACATAGTCGTATATGATTGTAACATCTGACCTGCTATCTGACAGCCAACTCAAGTATGGCGACTTCCTGTTACATACTTCCGTCCCATGGCAAGAAAACAAGGGGACAGATGTTCACATCAAACATAAATCGCTCTTGAAAATGTAACATTAAAGTAACCGTCATTACCACTCTCAGACAAAACGAAATTGTACAGGGGTCATTTCCTTTAACACTAACATTGAAATAATAAAATATACAAAAAAAAAACGCCGTCGGCTCCACAATACAAATAAATGTAATATAAATAACGAGTACATACTCAAATAACTGTCCTCCACGCGAAGTTAAACGCACAGATTAAAAAAATTAACATACTTCTATAATGATTATCTCCCGACTTAAATTCTAATTATATTCACTAAATCTTGAATACTAAAGTTTCTGTGTTACATTTTTACCATTTTAATAATAACACTTAAAAAATTGTACTTTAATTAAGTTTCAAGGTAGTACAGCCACGCTGATTTCAGCTCTCACAGAAAACTAACGTAAAATGACAGCATTCGTGCTGTCGTGTTTCGTTGGTGAGTGCGAGACCGGAGGCCCAAAGATGCAGAAGCAACACTAGGCCGCCATGGTGTGGGTCACCATGCTGCATTGTCTGCATTCGCAATGAGTATGGTGACCACCACTCTTAGATTCTGCTTATGCTTTCCATCAGGCAGAGTAGAGTCATTTTGGAAGGCACATGCATAAAAAAAAACAACATAAAATCACAGCATTCGGGCTGTCGTGTTTCGTTGGTGAGTGCGAGACCGGAGGCCTAATGTCAATAGACTGCCATAGTGTGGGTCACCATGATGCATTCACAATGAGTATGGTGACCGACACTCTTGGATTCTGCTCATACTTACCAATAAGCAGAGTCATAACTTTGGCAGGACTATATTTATTAAAAAAAAACTGGATAAAATTCTACTGTAACAGTTATATCATGTGATTGCTAATATAAACGCGAATATAAATATTATTTGTTACCCCAATAAGAACCCCCTGATCTTCTCGTCTAAACTTGAAAATATAGAAACGATTTTTTTAATATAAACCCCTTTCTTGTGATATTCTTTTCTATTTTAAATATTTATATAATCAATCTAATTACTAAACATCGAATCTACAAGAAAACACCGAAAAAACTGTCCAATCAATTTTATACCTATCAGTCAATACCTACACCATTAAATGAATTTAGAATTAAAATCTTTTACATACTACGCAAAAAATTTAGGAAAGGTAATGACAATTTTTTAATTATGTCTTTAATTAGTCGGAACATATGACCAGCCGATTATGCATTGGTTGTATAATGTACAACCAAATCACTAAGGTTTGGTTGTCCAAATTTTAGTAGATAAATAGAATAAATTACATTTAAACTATTGCATCATTTATTCTAACTAATAAAGATGTTGCATACGTCAACATACGACCAATTGACTAATAGTCGTAGTCGGAATTTAAGACCAGCCCACTATGCATCGGTCGTCTAAAAGTACATAAAGAAGTAGACGACCATTTTTTTGCTACATATTTATTCAAATTATGGAAGAAATTGCATAAGTTAACGTACGACTATATATGTCATTGAAATTTACGACCAATTAACCATGAATTGGTCGTAAGAGAAATTAAGGCAAGTAAAATATTAACAGTAAAAATGTAACACAGACTGATTGTCGCCTAAACGTTACAATGAAATAGGCATAATTAAATATACTACAGAGAGTTTATGAAAAAAAGGAAATATAGTATCATCCCCCGACGTCACCCACTCCGTTGTTGCAAGCACTTTATATTGAGCAAGTATTTGCTTTCATAATTTTTTAGATACATTTGAGGGTATATTTAAAACTGCAGTATTTTTCAATTTAACTGTAATTCTAATAGAAATAAAGTTAATTTATAAACATAACTAGATTACAGCCAATATAATGCTTATTATAACAATAAGTAGTAGCACACGTCTGTACTGTACGGAGGCTTAAAAGAAAATGACCAAATCCGAAGGAAATTCGTTCGAAATTTAAATTTTGAAATGTATATTTAGCAACACATACGGGATAGAAAGGTTGCAGTCAGGCGGCCAGAGAGGGCGGTCGGGGACGCCAGAAACGCAGTAGAGTGACTCACTCAACGCAGGTCGGGGTTGTCGTTGATCTGTTTCTTGATGCGGACCAACATTGTGGTGTACCACTGGTCCAGTCGAGATATGCTGTCGTAAGTTTTAACGGCCTCGGTGAATGCGTCCACGTTTTGCTCCTCAAGGTGTTCGATCAGTTCCTGGATACAAAATAATTAGTTAATAAAACTTCCGCTGGATTTTTTATATTGAAATCGTGGATGGATTTTGCCATAATTAAGTATTGTATGATATTGTTGGAAGTTCTAAACCTTTTTAATAAACAATATTATAAAAAAATACGTGTAGCACTTGGGGACTGTCGCGGTAAAGCTATTGCATAGAATTTTTTATCAACTTTTGCAATTATTTTATTTTTTATTTATGCAGTTTTTTTTTCTTTGAACATGTATACTTACAGGGCGCACATGCGGTGAGTGTGGCATTATAAAGATATGATAGATACCTATATACTTTCTCACAAACAGCTGCTTACGTATTCGTCCGATTTCGGAGCAGCTCGTCTCGATCCGTGCGAGCTTCTGGTATTAGGTTTTATTTTCGTTACGGAATCTCTTGATTCGGTCGCCGCGCTCAATGCCAGCGATAAAGGCTATGCAATAGCTTAAAATGCACATGCACAAGGTGAAATTTATTTTTTTACTAAAAGCCAGCTTTTGTTTCAAAGTTACGCCGTATATGCATCCTGCACACCGTACTAATATTACAAAGGTGAAATTTTGATTGCGTTTGTATGTATGTTACTTCTTCATGCTCAAATGGCTAGACCAATTCTGATAAAGGTAATTCTGATTTAGTAAGGAGGTAGCTGACATCTTTAGGCTAGTCTACTCCAAAAAAATATTAATATCGTCTTTAGATAATAGAGCGCGGGCTCAGTCAGTCACTCGTCTCGTCAGTCAAACATCAGTCGTCGAATTAATTTGCTTTTATCTTCATTTTTAAACCCACCTTGACTAGCTTAAATTCCCGTGTATCAGCGAAGGCGGGATACAGTCCGCAGTACTTCTCGAGCGCGTGCTGTGCATTCAGTATGTCGACGCAGAGGTGGCAAAGAGCCGCTCGGAACATATACTCTTTAGCACTGTACTTCAACAGGCTGTTGTCTAGAGATGATTTGGCTATCTGTAACGGGATGGTAGATAACTTTGACAAGGTAGAAAATAATTCTGGTAGAAAGTAGTTAGCGAATCCTATTAGGAAATACTCAGATTGACAGACTCATAGATTGACAGGCCGGCGGGCCGGAAGAAATTAGCCATAGGGTCTTTTCCCGACACAAAACAGTCTGTCAATTTTTGCGGGGGAAATCTTCACACATACACATTTTAGACTTGCATCCAAAAACAATCATCTGTCACTACGAACTCACCCATAACAATTAAAACAAAACATTCAGAATTTCACGCTCACAGATATACATTCTCTTTCATAACATGCAGATGCAGAAGCATCATTAGGCCGCCATGGTGTGGCTCACCATGCTGCATTGTCTGCATTCGCAATTATTTTTTTATTTGAAAGCTGGTGCTACCCGTGTGGCCCCATTTCAATTTGGTCCAGTTCTTGAAGTCGGTTTATTTTTTGATAAAATTTGTAATTATTTGATTAAATTTTGTAATCGCAATAAAAAGCTGTAATAATTATATTTTCCGAGATGTCTTGTAATATTCGTTTTAATGAAGGAGACATCGATATTAATTTACGATACAGTACAGTCATCTACAGTATTATACTAAACATTGAAACTGTATTAGTAAGTACAGTACATACCTGCTCATAGATTTGTATAGCCTTGTCGTAGTGTTCCAGTTGGGCGGCGTACTGCGCCAACTTGAGCATGCACTTGTTGGCAGACGAGGTGGACTCCTCGCCGCGGAAGTAATCGGCCGCTTGCTCGTAGTGTTGCATGGCCCGCGACAAGTCCACGCATTCTGTCTCGTACAGCTCCGCTATGTTCTGTTCAATTGTGTAATCAAAATCGTGATACATTTTAATTTCTTAACAAATCATCTATAAATTAAATGCTATGAAATATATTTAGCTTTAATTCCGCGAGACAAAGGAGATGTTGACTCGTCGAGCGTTTGAGCTCAAACGCTCGACGAGTCAACATCTCCTGAGGATGCCCCGTGGAGGGGCGAAACACGTGTCGAGTATAGGTTTGGTTGCATGGCATGGATATTATTTCTCACTTTTTTTGTATGTGTGCATATGCATGATACCCATACGTGCATGTGAGTATGCTTGACGGTGGGATTTGTGCCCTGCTTTCAGACCTGGATATTTGTCCCGCGGAATTAAAGCTGAATATATTTTATAGCATTTAATGTCATGGATTTCCGCAAAGTAACGCCTGATTCCATAACAAATCATCTATAGTTCTATACAAATTAATAAAATTTAAGTGTTTGCAATTTCAAATTAGTAGATTTTCACTCAATGCGTATGAAAATATTGCTTACGGTAATAAGGCCGCCCTTTGTACTTTATATTTGTCATTTTCTGTACTTTCTTGTAAAACTGTGATTCGGTGTACAAATAAACAGTTTTCTATCTATATACAGTATTTACATCATAAAATCTTCTTTTTAACCAACTTCCATAAGGAAGAGGTTCTCAATTTGATTGTTTTTTTTTACTATTTCTCTATCTGTTTGTTCCGGCTAATCTCTGGAACGACTGGACCGATTTCGCCTTAACGCCTTACCTACGCGAAGGTAGTCGTAGTAGTAGTAGCAAGAAGGAGTTCTGTCAGTGACAGTATCGTCAAAATTGGTACAGCCGTTCCAGAGATAAGTCGGAACAAACAGACAGACTTACAGACAAAATTTATAAATATATTTTTACATGAAACCTTATCTGGTTTGGTGTTTAAAAATTACTAACAGACACTTCAATTTTATTTGACTTATGTATTTAAATAAATGACATTTAATTTATACCCGAGTATCTTTCTTTTAAATGAGAATACATTTCGATTAATTTATTTCTAATTATACATTCCCACGTGACGGAAATTAGTAACAAACGGAACGGGTAGGTACAAAGATTTCTTTTCATTAATTAATTATTATTTATTAAAACGCCCTTCCACTGCAGCAAAAGGGCAAGGCGGTAACAAAGACCTCGATATGGTATCACGTGTTTCTACGATAAGGGTATTGATCCCTATTGTAATGTTTTCTCTTATTAGAAATAGGTTAAAAAATATTGTACTGTAGGCTACTTTCTTGTAACATTCTAAATGGAATATAAAGGTAATGAGAAATAAATTTATTTGTTTTATTGTTTTGGTGGTATTAACTATTAATCCATACTCATATTATAAACTAGCTGTCCCGTGGTGTTACCCGCGGTTATTGTCGTACCGCGAGTAACGCCGCGGGGCGAAGCTAGTCTAGAAAAAGTAGCCTAAGTTACTCCTTATATCATCAGCTGCTTATCAGTGAAAGTCCCGTCAAAATCGGTAGAGCCGTTTCAGAGATTAGCCGAAAAAACAGACAGAAAAATCGACAAAATTAAAAAAAAAAGTTATTTTGGTATATGTACCGTGTATACATACATATGCATTTAGTAAAAAGCGTTTATTTTAATATTACAAACAGACACTCCAATTTTATTTATTTGTATAAATGTATAGATGTGAAAACTCTGTCTGTCAGTTACGCTTTCACGTCCAAACCGCTGCACTGATTTAAATGAAATTTGTCATGGAGGTACTCTGATTCTTGAGGAAGGACATAGACTGCTCTTTACGACGATAACTGACAAACACGCGGGCGGAGCCGCGGGCAAAAGCTAGTATTTAAATAATTTAGAAGCTGCTCTGTATGTCCTAGTCCACTGCTTGACATAGACCTCTCCTTAGTAAGGAGATTTTGGAGAAACCACGCTGGCTAGACGGGTTGGTATCAGACTTGTGTCAAATTTTCCTTATCTTAACTCAGTGATGTCCTGTAGTTTGCTCCTTTAGTCAGCTCACGACATCCACGCGATGAATCGGGTGATGACACTCAGTATTCTCAATCAAGCATCACACAGACAACCAACAGAAATTCATACATATAATGAACTGATGTCTTTAACGTTCTAAAACTACATTTTGATTCACCGGAATAATAAATTGCTAATAGGCGAACTTATGACTCATGCGGCAGAGATGACGTACGATTGCTTTCCATGAGAAAATTCTACACCAATATGTTAGACTGGCTGACCTTAGCAACCTTGCTTGCGTCCAAACTACCATCCCCCGTTTTAACCCCAAAAGGGGGTTGATTTCTAAAGATACATTATTAGTACACCTCCACACCATCTATAGAGCATACATTTTAAATTTTGAGTCTCTTACTTCAAAAACATAGGACTTTCATACAAACTTCTAACCCCCCGTTTTACCCCTTAGGGGTGGAGTTTCGTAAAATCCGTTCTTAGCGGATGTCTACACCCTATAAGGAACCTACCTGCTAAATTTCAAGCTTTGTAGGTGTTATAGTTTCTGAGATTTCGTGATTAATAAGTGAGTGGTATTTCGCTTATATATATGTAGATTACCTGATGTTGTTTAGCGGCTACAGTGAATCGGCCCATGTCTGTGTAGATTTCGATGGCCTTCAGTAGGGACGACACAGCCTCTGTAATAAAACATATCTAATTAGAGCGATATTAACCAGACAATGTACTAGAAAGAGTTTAAAAATCTATACTTATAATAAAAATGTAACAGGTCCAATTCTGTACATTAAAGATATTTAGAAATTTTTTTTTTTGGAGTGCTCTCTATAATCGATACTGAAGCCAAAACTGTAATTTTTTTAATTTTTGTCTGTCTGTCTGTCTGTATCTTGGCCGCGCATCACGTCGAAACTACTGAACGGATTGAAATGAAACTTGGCATGATTTGAGTTCATACTACGAGGTAGGACATAGGATACTTTTTATCCCGAAATTCAGCTCGGTATCCTGGAGAGAGGGGATGAAAGTCAAAATATGTACTTGGTTGTAATTCAATAACACATAGTTGGTTGTAATTCAATAACACATAGTCCGATTTCATTCTTTTTTTTTTTGCTAGAAAGAAAAAAATAAAAGATAACGGGAAAAGTGTTTTTTTTTTGTCCGCGACTGTACACTGCCTGTGGGAAGCTGAGACAGATATGTAAATATGGCGGTACGAAGTTCGCCGGGTCAGCTAGTTATAACCTAAAGATGTTAAAACTGTTGATAGAATTTATATAGACTACTAGCTAAACCCCGCAGTGTTACTCGCGGTTATTGTCGTACCGCGGGTAACGCCGCGGGACAAAGCTAGCCTAAAAAAAGTAGCCTAAGTTACTTCTTAGATCATCAGCTATATGCCACTGAAAGTCCCGTCAAAATCGGTCCAGCCGTTCCAGAGATTACCCGGAACAAACAGACAGACAGACAGAAAAAATTGTGACCCATTTTCTTGTTTGACTCCTATTACATAAAAAAAACCCCACTGTCCTTATATAACAGTACATAACAATAATCTAGAATTAATGGCACACTTAGATAGATAAGTTTAAAAAAAATAACCTTGAAAAAATGTGGATACTACTGTTTTATGGCGTAAATGTCCTGTGGGCCAGATCTGTTGTTATTGGTGTGGCGATACGTCGCCACGCTATTTGTTATAAACGTAACATGGAATGTGTAGTGACACCGTGTATTTCTGTATGTAACGCTGTTCAATCAACTGTTGTATCAAAGTTATATAAACATACTCATTATTAGTCATTTTTAACCGACTTCCAAAAGGAGGAGGTTCTTAACATGATGGGTATTTTTTTTTTGTTTTTTTTTTACTTATGTCAGACGTCCCGCGATAGCTCTAGTTTTCTATACATTATTATGGATTAATCTGTATCTCTATCTATCCTATTCTTCCGATCATCCATCATTGGACACTGTCTAATTCATTGCATCATAATTTTTCTCCTTCTTTGGCGATTCTATGGTAATAATTAAATAATTTTCCTGTACTTTACATAGTCATTCAGTAAACAGATTACCACTTGATAATGTAATGTGAAGCCCTGTCCTTGAAACTGATCGGTCGCTTATCAGAGAATAAAGCGCGCGGATAACATCACTCATATCTGCAGATTACGCATTATTGTGTTTTGAAACTCAGGTTTTTTAATCGTGATTTGCAAATACCACATGTATTACCTATCGATTTCGGTTTCACACACGAAGGGGTAATTTTTCAAAGATTGGGCTCAATTACACAAACTAATTTAAACAAGCTAGATAGTAGACCCACGCTGATTCCAGCACAAATGGAGACGGCACGAACCACCGGGGCGTTGCTACCCTCTCACAGATGCACAGCATTCGTGCTGTCGTGTTTCGTTGGTAAGTGTGAGACCGTAGGCCCAATGATGCCGAAGCGTCTCAATATGCCGTCATAGTGTGGGTGTAGTCACCACGCTGCATTATTGCAATGGCTGCATTCGCAATACTACTCTTGGCTTAGCTAATAAGTGAAATGTTGCCTTAAAATTGTCTTTCACCCAATTTCACTCTTACAATTAGGACGAACTCCTTTTAAGTCCAAACTCATCAAGATGTTTCGACTGCCCTCGAAAAAACCCACTGGAGCAGTCGGGTAAAAAGGATGCCATCGGGTTAGTTACGAGTCACGGCATCCCCGACATACAGACAAGAGTAAATCCTTACAACTTTATTAGTTTTAAATAAATAACACCAATGAAAATTTCAATACATTACTAGCTTTAATTTGTGCACTTATTCGACAAACAAACATTAGGTACCTAGTAAAAAATTAGGAGTTCTCTCTATATCTAATACCTTTAAAGAAGCAATTCTTGTATATATTTATAATCTGAATCTCGGAAACGGCTCCAATGATTTTCATAAAATTTTGAATGTAGGGGGTTTCGGTGGCGATAAATCGATCTAGTAGGATTCATTTTTAGAAAATGTCGTTTTATTCGTGTTTTTAATAGAGATGCCACGAATATTCGGCAACTATTCGGTATTCGGCCACATTTTTTCGCTATTCGGTATTCGGCCGAATATAGTAAACTATTCGGCCGAATACCGAATAGCAAATCATGAAAAAAAAACTTAAAATATTACTCACAAGATGTTCATTTAACAGATAAATTAACATATTAATATTTAAAATCTACGAGTGGTAAGTTATGATGAAAAAAAACATTTTTTTCAGCATTTGAAGATAGCAGACAATTGTGTTTTTCTTCATAAATTATTCCTGCTTCTGAAAACAGCCGCTCACTATATACACTGCTACCAGGAGATGATAAATAAATCCAAGCAAATTTTGAAAGGGTTGGATATTGTTTTGCGTTTGCTGACCACCACTTGTAAGGGTCTGCTGTACGATCTAAGCGAACAGATGCCATATAAAAATCAAGTTCATTTGCAACCGATTATGATTTTTTATTAAATGGCATCAGTTTGCTTTTGTCAAACAAATGGTGAAATTTCTCAAGGTACCTAATCAATCACTTTAAAAGTAATATTTAGTACACAGTACGTACGCGCAGTATGATGCACCAACATAACCAAATAAAGCGTGTTGTGACACGACCGCGACCTAATCACCAATGAAACAAAACTGCACGCGCCTACTACTTCAGTGATGCAAGTTTAAACTCGTAATTTAGGAGTCGTGACTAGTTGTGACTTGTTACCCACGGAAAGTACTAAGTGTTGACGAATATTCGGTATTCGGCCAAATAACTATTCGTGGCATCTCTAGTTTTTAACAATCAAATATATAAAATCAATGTACATCTAGCGCCATCTATCGCAACTCGAGCGAACTTCATTAAACTATACTGGAATAAGGTGCAGAATAAACAGTATCAGGGCGTACCAAGAGAGGGCGCCACTTAACTTATTTTTTTTATTGGAAGAAAAAAAACAAGAAGGTGGCGTTTCGATAGTCCCAATGTTGCCAAAAACCCATTTATATAAAAAAATACCGAGCGACGCTCTGTCATCCAGGTACTTTCTTTGAAAAGAAGTACAAAGAATTTTAAAACTACATACATAGGTATTTAAAACAACAGAACAACAACTAAATAAAATTCTGTATATAACTTAATCATTTTTCAGGAACACAGGAGCGTAGGTTCGGCAGCATTTAATTCTTAAACTTGTTAAATAAATTATCCTCCGGGAAGGGAAGCCATATCCGAGGGCCGGAAAAAATAATATATAATTGGACATTTTCCCTCCTGAATGCCCGCTACTGTATATCGTTTGAGTAAAAATATTATTGTATTTCCTTTAAAATTGAATTTGTCAAATATTTCAATAATCCGAAATCGGTAGTCATTTGAGAGATGTCGAGAAAGAGACTATATGAAGACAAGCGAAATTTTGGGCAAGTGACATTCTAAACCTGAACGGTGTGATTGTCGAAGGATTTGCTAAATAATTTTATTTTTTGAGTGGAAGATATTTCAAATATCCTACTATCCTGTTTGTACATATGATAAAGTCCGTTATTAGATAGTTCCTTTGGCACCTTTTTAAGTACTGACTCCTAACAAAGAACATATCGTTCTGGCAAAATAGTGAATTACCCAAAACCACAGTAACACGAACAATATCCGACCAAAAACAGTGTCTCTCTGCAATATATGTGCGAAAATTTGTATGTTATTTCTTACTTAGGCACGTTAGAACGGCTCAAAAGATTTGCATAAAATTATGTACAGAGGGAAAATATTGTCTGAAATAGCACATAGAATAAACTTCTTCCCTGAAAACCGATTTGCACAAGTAAAATTTTAACAAAATAAAAACCGACTTCAATGTTTGACTCGATTTCTCTTGGATGCCACCATCAGATATCAGTGTCCTTGTTATGGTACCACCGTTGGGATATCTCCTTTCCATTAAATCATCAAAATCGGTTCATAAACGACGAAGTTATCCGCCTACACAAAAAAAAATGTATACGGTCGAAGTGAGAACTTCCTCCTTTTTTGAAGTCAGTTAAAAATCATTATTAACGATAGAGAAGGAGCGGGCAAGTCGTTTTATAAAATGTATTTAATAAAGCGGCAACTGTAATCTTAAAGTGTTAAAATGAATAGAACCATAACACGAACGAGTATAAAATACAGTCGTCGCCTGCATAAAGCGTCGCCGTCGTTTAATTGGATCCAATCCAGCAACTATTCATACCAACATAACAGACGTGGCATAATAGAATATTAAAAAGGCTTGTAAAGCTCTCCGAAAATGTAGCAGAGGACAATATTAGTTCCGCATATTACTTCTTCTAGGCCAAATGTTTCGATAAAAAAGGTAAAATAACATCAACATCTAGATTCTTTCTAAAGATGCGGATACCGCCTTTTTGCGTTCGGGTTTAATAACAATCTTGCTCCCAGTCCCGTCTACTTATCGACTTCAGACGATAGCCACATAATCATTTTACATTTTTTTCATGTTTGGCCTTTCCAAAATGATTACTCTGCCCGATGGAAAGTATAAACAGAATCCAAGAGTGAAGGTCACCACACTCATTGTGAATGCATACAATGCAACAATGCAGTATGGTGACCCGCACCATGGCGGCTAAGTGATGCAGAAGCTCTTGGATGCTTTGGATACTCAACACAAATCGAGGTTGTAAGTATTTTTATATAAAAAAACCTTTACTCTTATAACTCAACTTACCAGTAGATTCAAAAAAGTTATATAACAAGAAAACGCAAATATATATTCATGTTTTATCGGTTTTAAGTCTGAATGTGAATAGAGTCCTCCTCGGGGCAACTACTCCATTACCAGATATCTTATATAAAATGTATGTGACATCACCGCCTCATTCAGCATTTTATCCTGTAAGATTTAGTTACGTGAGCGTACTCTCATAAGATAGCTCTTACAGCTTCCATACAAGAAATATGAACGAAGAATTACGTACTTGCCAAAATTACTAACACGCATTACGTCATTTTTACTGCATCCCGAAAACCGCAAATCTTAATGAATTTTTGCTCTCCTAAGAGATAGAGAGATACATAGACGATACCCTAGCTATTCACAAATCCCACCGATTTTAAGCACAATATGTCTCTGTTGTTCTGTACGGTAACGTGTTTATCTAGGTTCGATTCTAACATATCGGAAAGACGGAAACCCCCTCGGATTGTCTCTCGATATGACAACAGTCGGGTTTCCCTACTTACAACTATATTACTATGTAAATGACTCTCGAGAGACAAGAGCCTTGATACTGTTATCAAATATTTACGAGATTAATTGATCAATATTAATGTCGCTCTCACGCCAACCACTGTAACTCCTGTACACCAAGACCAACAGCAGTGACCCACAAATACACCGAGCTATGACACTCGGGTAGTACCAGGAAAAATTAAACTGTCTTGGAACCGCAACGAAATTACAGGTTAAATGATCAGTGTTAGACAGTGTTCATAAGCTAACAAATATATCTAATGGTTTTGGATACTAGGTAGTAGAGCCACGTTGATTTCAGCACAAACGGGTTGTACTAACGAACTAGCCAGCTCGACCGGGACCGTACTACCCACAAAAACCAACCTAAAATGACAGTATTTGTGGTGTCGTGTCTCGTTAGTGAGTGCGAGACCGGAGGCCCAATATTGCAGAAGCATCTCAATAGGCCGCCATAGTGTGGGTCGCCATGCTGCAGTGTTGTATTGTCTGGTTGGTTTCGCAATGAGTATAGTGACCCCCGCACCATATCAGGCAAGGCAAGTCACTTTGGCAGGCCAATATAAAAACAATAAAAAAGACATCCTCGGAATCAGTTTCGAAAAAGTGTAAAATAAACCATCCCTCTTCTGATCCGGTTCATCGTCGACAATGGAAATAAATTGTGAATGAAATTCCATTGTATTTTAACATAACAATGAAGACAAACTTCCTATTGGGTTGAAAATATAAACATTTTCAATGGCTGTTCTAAGAATAGGCTACAAATTAGAAATCCAATGCCAAGGTGGCCCTTTTCGTAAGCTGTATGAGTTGGGATGTTCATTGACAGTGTTTATAAGCAAATATAATGTGTGCTAATATTTATCTAGTGGGCTATCGATTTTAATTTGCTTAGCGACTAATCACGATGCAAACAAGGCAGGGCATGTTCATAATCTCCCTGATAGATTAACAAAATAAGCAACTGCTTAACTGGAATCACCACAGTTTCCAGTAATATAGATAAATTTTAAAAAACTCTCTGATACGTGACTTTAATAAAAGAGCGAGACGCATGGACGAAATTTTCAGAGTTTTGTCGGTACGGACTAATGTGTTTTGGAGGAAAAGGTTTTAAATGAAGAACTTTACCCAAGACCATGTCAGATCTAGTATTTTCAGGAGCTTCAACTCTGTTAAAGAACGAGTGAAAAATTTAATATGTCATAGTGAACTATTGCCGGAAATGACATTACAAAACAATTTCTTGGTTTAATTTACCTGTGAGGAACAAAATTTTAGTTTTGACAAACATTCATCAAGCTACATTTTTTTTAACTTAAAAAAGACAACTCCCGCATTAGGAATAAACATCCTGTGTCCCAAACTCAGAACAACAATTTGTGGATCACACAAAGTGTTGTCCCGTGTAGGATTTGAACCCAAAACACTTGGCGAATTGGCAAGCGGCGTGGCGACCGCCTACACCACTAGGCCAGTCATGCAGTCAACAGTGCATTATTGTGTTATAACAGTAGTGTATTGCTTACATAAGCTATTATTTTTTCTAATCTAACATTGTAAATTACTAGCCACTGTTGTTTGGTTATAAGGCAGATGTTGAGTATTTGGATGTTACAAGGTTGTTGCCTATGACTTTCCTTGATAAAATTATTTTAAAAATATTAACAAACTTAAAAAATACAGCCTATTTGAGAATTTCTACTCGCCCTTTTATTCAAAGTACTTTTTATGTCTAGACTTATAGACCTCCCGTACTACTAGGATAGTCCTAGTAGTACGGTAATTAAGCGCCTCTTTTTATATCAAACCTCTAATGAGGGTTGGTGTGGAGAATTTTATATACGTTATTTCTACAACTTAATTTAGACATTCCACATCTACCAGACGGCTCAATTTTATACTTTATTCTCGACTAGCGGCCCGTCCCGGCTTCGCACGGGTGGACATAAGTTTTTTTTTTTTACCTTCACTTTTTTTACACATTGGGTTACGTTACTAAGTTTTAGTAAGGATCCCTAATCTTTTCTAGCAATAAATATAGCCTATGATACTTAGGGTGAATGTAGCTCTCCAATGGTGAAAGAATTTTTGAAATCGACACATTAGTTTTTGAGTTTATTCATTACAAACATACGGTTTGTTCTACATACAATTTGTAGTTTTGTGTATGTACACAAAACTACAAATTTTTCCTCTTTATAATATTAGTGTAGATTACACAATCGGCAAGTTAACTTTGTATTCATTCCAAATTCATATTAACACCAATACTCTTCAATTTGAAAGAAAACTCTAAGACAATCAACTACTACAAGACAATAAAACACTTGCGTCTGATAAGGCTCAGAGTGAATTGTCGCCATCGAAAAAGACAATTACAAAACCTAAAACTCGACTTAGATTGGGACCGGCCTCGAATGGGAGCGGCGATATTCTCCAAAGCCCTTTAATTAAACTACTTTTAATTTCAGCTTTACTTTAATCAACTTACCGTTAGGATCGCATTTCTTGTAACAATTGGAAGCGTCGACGAAGTTTGTAGCAGCGTCGTGGCGGACTCCAGCCTTTAGATGCAGCTGAGCAGCACTACAGAAGGCCTGGCCTGCCTGAGGCCATTTCTTCGCCATTTTGAAAAGGTTCGCCGCCCGAAGGTAGCAATCTACCGCTTCCTCGACTTTAGATGAGCCACTGGAAAGAGCATTATAGTTTTACAATTCAGTGTAAAACGAAGGGTGTTTGATGTAATGATGATGTTCTTCTATCCGATTTCGGCCACGGCAGCCAGTCTCAATGGAGAGCAGCCAACTACGTGGGAGATATTACAGTGCACAAGTGTGTGCGCAAACACAAAGGTGCACTCTCTGTTCCCTCACTCTCATAATCCGATACGACGATTATCCGGTTTTAAGATACTGTACGTATGTAGTATCATAGCTTCTGGAGACAGACAGATTGTCATGCAGCGTCTTTCAATCGTCGTCGACCAACTAACGTTCGCACTAGTGTCAGGGTCCCTCACTTTTATTGTATTTGAAATGTAACCGTTATTGCAACTATCGTAAGGTAGAAATTAAAGTGATCGATTGACACGGCTAGTGTTGTGAAACCTAATTGGAATTTGAAACAATTTAAAGTGAAATTGTTTACCAGGTTTAGTATCTACCGGATTACCATGTTAATTGTGTACATAAATAATCACCTTTTAAATACCTAAAAATTCTAAACTTTTCACATAAATACATGTTTTAATGGTTAAGGTTTAAAATCTCACCACCTTCCAAAGTTCAACTTAACATCCCTACTAATATTATAAATTCGAAAGTAACTCTGTCTGGCTGTTTGTTACGCTTTCACAGCAAAACCGCTGAACCGATTTCGATTCAATATGACGGTAAATTTAATCTTGGCGGAGGAACAAAGACTAGTTTTAACTGATATACATTTAATAAATGTGTTGTTTTTTTTTATTGAATAGGGGGCACCAGAGGCGTCACAAGTGCGTTGCCGGCGTTTAAGAAGGAGTACGCTTTAAAGCCCAATGATGGCACATGGACAGTTGAACACTCAATAACTAAGAATAACCATTTTGAAGTATATTACACTACAAGTACGAAAACATGCAAATGTACTAAAAATAAAAATTATATATTACTGCTAATGAATTATGGATGTGAATTTATAATAGGTATTATGACTAAATGTTTCTGTGTACCGTTTGAAAAGTAAATACATAATCTTTTTGTTCATACATGTCTATGTGAACCTTATTTCATTACAATAAAGTTAAAAATTATATAACTAGTGTATTCTGAACTAGATTATCCTACTTGCATACAACTTTCAACTTTATTGTTTGTATTCAGGAACATTGCATTGTCTAAATAATGCCCTGTTTTAATTAATATACTATAACAAAAAACAGGGAGGCCATAAAGGTGATTTCAAAGAATTCTCTGTGCAGTGCTATTGTCCTGTGTTTATTGCTCCCTTAGGCAGCTCTTACAACACCCATGGGAGTGATAACACTCAACATTTTTAATACATTATCACATGGACAACTTTCCTGCTTTTAGGCAAGCAGACCAATGGAAAAACTAACTATGTAATCTATACTAATATTATACATGCGAAAGTTTGTAAGTATGGATGGATGGATGATTGTTATTCTTTCACGCAAAAACTACTGAACGGATTTAGATCAAACTTCACAGTAATATAGCTTATACATTAGAATAACACATTTTAACACAATAACAACAACACTATTTGTCGCGATAACCGACATATACGCTGGCGGAGCCGCGGGCAACAACTAATGAGATATAAAGTGTATTATTAAATACTGGAAGTATAATTTAGCATTCTAAAAATATATATCAACTATAGCCTTTGATAATACCATAGGGTAAAACTGAACAGAAGGATTACTTAAAGCACTGACGAAATATATACTAGACCAACACTCTACTAGGCGAGACCTGTACGCGGATTTATAGTAAGCTGATTGTTCCCTAGATGTCACTAAGTGCATCAAATCGTGAATTACAACGATATTTTCTGACCCCCAACACCAATACGAACCCAACAGTCAACTGTCAAGTTTATTGTCATTGTATTATTGCGAAATGTACCACTAGATGTCGTTTTTTAAATAATTAATTATCTTAGTACCTACATAATTTATGTAATATTTTATCGTGAGAGAGATCTACACAAATAAATAAAATTGAAATGTCTGTTTTTAATTTTAAAATAACCGCTTTTCTCTTTACAATCTTTTTTTTATGAATTGTTTGAAACTTTTTTTATTTTCAATGGATTCACTTTAAACTTTGTATGTATGTTTCTCAATTGACATAGGTAAGGAACTAAGGACTGACATTTTATTTTTTTAATGGATTCAAAAAACAAAATAAAAATTGATGAATTAATAAAATACAGTTGCATGTTGCAGTTGCAATTCCCGTCCTTAATGACACATGTCTAAAAACAGTTTTTGGCGTTTTTAAATGTTGTTGATCGTGAATGTATGCAAATAAAAATTTGATAATTATGAGTTGATAATGTCGAGAATTGCTTGCACATATTAATTAACAACTGTAGATGACAAAAAGGTGTAATTAAGGATTTTCTTTCGGTTTGTGTCTTATAAATATTCCTAATGTTAAAAATGCGAACGTAAGTTCCTTTGTTACGCTTTCCGGCGAAAACTACTTAGCTGATCAATCTGATCATCATGAAACACGTATTCTTGTAGAGGTATTAGAAGTAACATAGGATACTTTTTATTAAATGCGAACGAAGTCGCGGGCGAACGAAGTGTGAAATGTTTTTGGAACGAAGTCCCCTAACGCGCTTTTCGCGCCAAAAGTTGTAGCGACACTTAACATTGAGTTGACGTCATAGTGCTGGATACTCAACGTTAAATATAACAAACTGATTGCCAACGTCAGTACCGTGTTGAATGCACCGGTTCTCGTCCGATCACCGAAGTTAAGCCACATCGGGCGTGGTTAATAATTGGATGGGTGACCGCCTGGGAATACCACGCGTGTTGTTGACTTTTTGCATTTATTTACAGAAAATAATATATTGTTTTATAGTATATTTTGTAAAGTTTGATTATTTATAAAATAATTTGACAAATGCGTTACCGGCCTTTGGGGCATAGTGGAGTGGGATGGGGGGAGAGGTTGGGGTATGAGCCTCCGGTATCCTCACTCACTCGGTGAAACACAGCGCAAGCACTTTTTCACATCGGTTTTCTGTGAGGCCGTGGTATTACCAGGGGCAGGGGTCATATTACGTCGCGTCGCGCGTAACCAAGTAAAATAATATCCAGAAACGGTTAAATACGTATCTACTCATTTTTAATCAGTAGCCCAAAGTTAAAGTTTCATGTTTCTAACTTGAAAATGACGGACTTTCGTCCACACTTTCAACCCGTATTTCAAACCCTTAGGGGTAGAAATTCCAAAATACCTTCCTTAGTGGATGTCTACTCAATAAAACGATCCATATGAATAACTGAAAGAATACAACTTAAGGTATATACGTACGTGTAATATTAAAATCATCATCTTATCCCTAACTGTTGAAGAGTTTAACCTTCTATCATCAGCTCACCTAAATAACTTGAAAGTATACGACTAAAGGTCTATAGATACGTATGAAATTGAAAGAATTATCCTCCAACTCCTAACCGTTGAGGAGTTGTACCTTCGATCATCAGCTTACCTAAATAATTTGAAAGAATACGACTAAAGGTAACATACATACATATGATATTTAAAGATTTATCCTCCAACTCCTAACCGTTAAGGAGTTGTACCTTACACCATCAGCTCATCATCATAAAATGATGACTACAAGACGCAAATACCGGGTTAACTTCAGAAAATATACGAAAACATTATATGTGCCTAAAAAAATGAGGGTTTCCCTCGATTTCCCTGGGATCCCATCATCAGATCCTGATATGGTGACAATGAGACCACCTCTGGAGCATACCCTTTCGAATACA
Organism: Diaphora mendica; assembly: GCA_949125395.1. NCBI lineage: Eukaryota > Metazoa > Arthropoda > Insecta > Lepidoptera > Erebidae > Diaphora > Diaphora mendica. Next base: position 2,326,719 of record OX421331.1, on the reverse strand, counting down.
AAAAGAATTTTCAAAATCGGTCCACAATTGACGCAGTAATCGGTGAACATACATAAAAAAAACACAGTGGAACATAGAACCTCCTCCTTTTTGGAAGTCGGTTAAAAATAAAAATACAGTCGAATTGATAACTACCTTCTTTTTTTGAAGTCGGTTAAAATAAACATTCATATTAATTAAATTTTTGAACTGAGTACGCGGCTCAAGCGACGTTGCCGTTCCGTATTAACTACTGGAAGATATGAACGATTTTTGCAATGTTGCCATTCATGAGTGCATTGTTCCTCTGATTCAACCAAATAACTTATAAATGTGACATCTAGCGTAGTAAATAGGTCATTATTTTCAAGTTTATTTAAATCGATTGCAACGACATCTCCTAAACATAGGTGATAACTTTTAGTTATGCAATTGAAAATCATTTTTTTAAAGCAAGCAATACAAAGCAAGTTTTATATTTGAAAAATAATAATATAGTTACTAGAATTGAAGCACATCAATAAAATACTGTTAAACTTTGTTAAACTGCTTTTTAGAGCTTATTTTCAGCGCCATCTAGATTTAGTTGAACTTTTCTAGCTTTTTACGGCGTACAGTATTGGCCAAGGGAGGGACGGTCTATAGTATATTGTGTCATTGCTTAAAGTTAATAAAAATTGTGGAATCAGTACACATGAGTTTATGTCTAGAATGAATTTAAACAAGTCTATCAAGTGCAAACAATCGAGAGTATAAATAACATAATTTGGCATTTTCATTTTGACCAGTAACAGGAGTCTAAAATTTTAAGGCCTCTATCAACTGTCAGCTTAAGTTGAACTATGTTTTGACAGGTCAAAAGTGTCTTACATATCAACTTCAAAAAAGGAGGAGGTTCTATGTTCCACTGTAAGTTTTTTTTTTTTACATAACAGCAATCAACAATTTAAGAACCATGGCCGAAATGACGACACAATGAACATCTAGACTCAGAGCTACTAATGTTGATAAGAGAAAGTGTTTTCCAATATGGGGTTTGAAACCACACTGAGCGTAATAGAAAATGATGTGGCAACTGTTTAAACTACTATGCAATTCATTTGTTCCTGGATGATCCAGTATTTTGGTAAATTTTCTAAAAATGAATCTTATTAAGAATGAATCTTAGTAAGATTGATAGACTAGCTAGCTGAGCCCCGTGGTGCTACCCACGGTATAACAACAACCACAGGTACTTGATACTTGAACTCGCGGGTTGGGTTTCCGCAACTCGACAACTTCGATGCGCCTATTTTGCGTAGTTAGTAAGATTGATTTATCTTTCTGAAACCCCCAGCATAATAAATTTCATGAAAATGGTTAGTCGTTTCTAAAATTCAGCTTATATATACCTATACTTATACTATAATTGCTCATTCCATGTTTAAATTACTTTTAGCACATCATTATTTCTGTTCATTTGTATTTCTTATTAGCATTGTTATATCTTCAAATGAAAACATGTAAGCTCTTGTGGTAAACAATTTTACAATTCTCTAGATATATATACAAATAGAGTATATAAACTACCACTTCAAAAGATTCTAAGAACAAAATATAGACGAGTTTAATAAGCAAGTATCAAACTATAAACTAATTAACTTGCGTAACATAGTTTTAATTTGTTTTTTCTAGTCATACACTGTGTTTAATGCAGATGAATCATCCAAAAAAACCCATTCTACCTATGCAAGGTCTTGATGTTAGTGTTAATAAGATCAGTATGGAAATATAGCCAAAATTAAAAGTAGTTAAAGGTTTCCGTGTTCACTACCCCTATACAGCACGTCCTCTGAACGAAGTCTTTTTAGAAAAGTAGTACAATGAAATCCATAATCAATGAAATAATGAGTATTATATTCCAAATAGTGGTTTTAAATGCTCAATAACAAAGATAAACATTTAACTAGTGTTATAATAGGTGCCAACGAATCTAATTAAGTCGTAATTAAACCAATATCAACAAAATAATAATGAGTAATTCATTGTCCTCACCCGAAAAGTGATCCAAAAAATGATTTCGATGAACTCAGCTTCTTCTCCGCTTCTGCAATTAACTGCATAGCTTTCTGTTCATTTTCTGCCATCTTCGTGGCTTATTTAACACTACACACTAAGATAAAGTTTATTAAATTCTATACAATTTACAATTTATTGACAAAATGTCGTCAGCGACGAAATGTGAAAATCCGTCGCTGTCATCGATTGATTTTGTGTTGCTAGTGTCGAATTCTTATAAGAACGGACGCGTTCACAAAAATCCAATGAGAAGAGTTTTATCGTTAAACGCCGCACGTTATACACACACTATAGACAGTTTTCATAAAGAATGCGGTCTAAAAAAAGCATGGATTTTTTTACACCTACTCTAATAACTAATTGAGTTAAACTGTCCATTTGTAAGAAAATTACATCTGAAAAACATAACATCGCCATGGACTATCTCTCAAGATAATTATTGTTGTAATAGTGTTTCTATAGAGTAGTACTCAGTAGTATTGAGATTATCTACTAACAGTATGTATTATAAAAGGTAATACGTACTAATAGAACTGTAAGTACATGTAGATACATCTTAATAACTAAGTAAGGCAGTACGAAATTAATGCTTTTAAAAAGCGCTAAGTATGACACGAGGACACGAGACTTAAGAGTCCTCTGGAAAATTTAATTTCTGTAAAAGAATTTTACAAATAATGTAAATATAAAATACCAAACTGTGCAAAATACCTAGGTCGAAATACTCCCGCAAGTCGCAAGAAAATCTAGATCATTTTGTGCTCTCGTGGTAACTGACCTCTATTAATACAACTTGTATAATAGAGGTTAGTGGCAATGTATGATTGTATAGATTAGGCCATTCACGGTTTCAGTACGATAGTTTTCAAAAATGAACCTACATAACTACAAAAGTGCCAGTCACTAGGGATCGTGCTCAAGTGCGCTTGCCACACCCACATTGCATTTTTATCTTTAGGCAGGTACCTGCTCTGTTTTGTGAGGTACAAAATGGTTACCAATCCATCTACGCCGCAATCAGCAAGCGATGACCACCCTCTTTTCATTCCTCAACTCCCCACTTTCACCCATTTGCGTTTCCTGTCCTCTAATCACAACATAAATTTTCGCTCGACGACACAAATCTGAGTTCGTGTTCTGGAATGCGCTATAACTTGAAATGTTCACTAACTGTTAGATAATTATTTAAAAGAACGTGAATGATTACCTTCTTGAAATGGCGGAGTCACCGAATCAATAATATTATGTCTCCTTATAAATTATAATAATTATTTACCTACAGTGTACGAAGTGTAGTATCTGTGTATGTATGTATTTAGTTATAGTACCTAAGTAAATTAGTTTAAGATAATCATAAGCAGGGGCGTCTTTACGTTTAGTGCATGGTGTGCGGTGCACACGGGTTTAGCAATGTTAGGGGCGCCGGCAAAAGTACTTTTAATGAATCAGCGTATTTACTGAAGGGGGCTATGCTTACTAAAGTGTGTTAAAGGACTGATTGCACACGGGCGCTTCTCGGGCTAGAGACGCCTCTGGTCTTATCTCTACCTCCTTTCCCTCCCCAGAATATCTAGAGCACTATCTCCACCGTAGTTGATGACGAGCTCACAGCCTGAGAAAAAACCGATGCTAAACATTTTTTTCATTGCTTTGCAGATATTGAGCGAAGCACCAAACCTTGGCTGGGTTTAAGTCCCCTGAGTTCTGAGCAGTGGGGACTATAAACTTAATAGTCACATACCATCCGATGAACCCCTACTCATTTATCCCTACTTCCAAAAGTTTGAATTCTTATAAAGCTTTAGAGTTTGTTTGTTTGAATGCGCTAATCTCAGGAACAGCTGGTCCGATTTGAAAAATTCTTTCAGTGTTAGATAGCCCATTTATCGAGGAAGGCTATAGGCTATACATTTATCATCACGCTAACACCAATAGGAGCGAAGCAACAATGAAGAATGTTACGAAAAGGGGGGAAAATTATTACGCTACGGGATGGGCAATAGGAGACGTAAACGAGGTTGCGTGGGTAAGCTAGTAATTAATATTTATGAGATCGTACAATGCCTTAGATCTCGATCTTTAAGTAGATCGAGTCAATCGGTGCCTTAGATCTCGATCATAAAGCAGATCGAGACGGTCGGTGTCTTAGATCTCTATCTTAAAGCAGATCGAGTCGATCGATGCCTTAGATCTTGATCTAAGTCACTATACTATTTTTTTATGAGTAGGTATACCTTCCAACCTAAAATGACAGTATTCATGCTGTCGTGTTTTGTTGCCGAGTGCGAGACCGGAGGCCCAATGATGTAGAACCACACAAAAGGCCGCCATGGTGTTGATCACCATGCTGCATTTTTGCATCTGCATTCGCAATGGGTATGGTGACCCCTACTCTTATATTCTGTTCATACTTTCCGTCAGGTATACTCACTTTGGTTTGGTCATACAAAAAGAGAGGCATTGCCAGGTTCATAATAAATGTCATGTAGCTAATTAAATTCTGATTCTTCTCTGTTACGATTCCTTGAAACCAATTTATCAAATCTTACTCCGTGCGTCACGGTGGCATCGGAGACCAGGCATCAATCCACTCGTGACTACGACAGGTGGTGTTCGATCGAAGCCTTTTTTTATGTGTGGAAACCTCCTCTGGCCGACACCCCGCCGGGGTTTGCGGCGTGTGTGTGTCGGAATCGAACCGACTAAAACCACACGGTGTGCCACTCTGCGCCTGTGAACGGAGGGATCCGGGAACTGCTGTTAGACAACTGATATAAATACATATATCATTTTTTTTATTAAAAGAAAATACCTAAACTCCTGAACAAATATTTGCAGATCTTACACACATTTAGTTCGACCCGGGAAGGGGTCTCCGGTCTCGGTCTCGACCTAGAGTACATACCGAAGAGACCGAGACACTTGTACCGTGACCGTCACTTGACTATAGGCAATGTATAAGCAAAAGTTCGCGAGCGAGACCGAGACAAACAGAGTACAGTACATACAGAAGAGACCGACCGACTTGTCTCGGTCGATTGTCTGTCGCGGCGCGAACCGCTACCTTTATATAAACAAATATGTTTTTAGGATCAGGAATAAAACATCAGTGTTGCAACTTTATTAATTTATTGTGTTTATAGATAGATCAATCGCCCCACTATTTGAGATTCAACAAGTTAAGGACACGAGTTCAGTAAGCATTTTAGAGTAGTCCTAACGAAGTGGCTTCGTTATAATTTAATTATTAGCATATTACATAGAGAAACTACTCCAGTTCCAACAAAAATATATTTTCAATCAGTTTCATTTTTAATTGCTACATACATTTCATGAAGAATCCAAAGAAGAAAACAAAATAAAGATTTAGCTTAAAATGTATATTGTAATTAAAATGTCACCCGAAGTTATTTATATCGGCTAAGGTTTTAACAGCTATACAATAATCTCATATAGACACCTATATAGTGCTACTTTAATACTGTGATTTTGAATATACGACTAGGCTCTACTGGTATGTCCTAGGAAAACGTGGGACTATTGCAATCAATGACAATACAAAAGCGTTCGCTAGGACAGACCAATATTTATTTCTTAGACACATACAACAGGCCGTTACACAAATTCTTTGTATTGTCACAGGATTAAGAGGTAAACAGACACATACGTTATTATAGACAAGTATTTACTAACTATAAATTGTCTATGTATGTATGTACGACCAATAGTCTACTTAGATTAGTTTCGCTTCATTTATGGGCAATGGTAGCAGTACTTAAACCGTCTAAGTAGCCGACAAATCGACATTTCACAACTTTCTACTCTATAAACAGAATTCTAGAACTTTTTGAACTGATGACACATCCATTTTCGGATAGGCTTAATATGGACCCATGGGTTAAAAACTTAGGACGTAAAAATGAAATAAAAACAAAAAAAATATGAATTGATTTATTTATTATTTTCATAAATAAACTAAATTGAATATCTAAAGACAGGGCTAGTAAATAACATAGAATGGGTATTTACATAAAACGTAACTCATTAGGTACATTCATAAAAATAAAATTTACAACTTAAAAATTTCAAAGGCTATGAGTACTAAAACTAATTCAAAAAATGTGGTTTAACTAGCATTCTCTTATAAATCAAACTTATAATGTAAACTAAGAGCGAATCCTACTATTTCATCTCATCAGTTGAACCTGACATCACAGCATTCGACGAAGTACACTATGGCCAACTGAAAACCTACAAATTCAATGGACTTCATATCGGTTACATTTAAAATATAATCCATGATTACTATACCTGGAAATCCTGGCAAGTCGAAAAGAGTGTTGCCATTAATAAAAAAATTACAAAAAAAATATTGCACAAAAATACTAGCAATTATTTCGATTAATGAAACAATCAACAGATCTCATACAAATTGCAAATGATATCTTATATCATTAATTTTGATAGCAAAAAACATAACAGCACTATTCAATGCTAACTTAATTACATCTATGTTACCATCTCAGACAACAGGATACACAAAACTTCTGTGTTACTAATATTTAAAAGTGCAAATTCTATAGTCTATAACAGATTGGAGAATTGTGAATTAAGACCAATAACAAAGCCATCATGACGTAACATATGTAAAATCTCTTAATAACTTTATTAGCACTGTGTACTATGCGAACGCCTAGTTATTTACATACACTATCGAAACTTACAAGGGCTTAGCTGTTAACCGTTTACTATTACTCTACTGTAATCAATGGGTTTATCGCACTGCAAGATATACCTGTGAATACATCATTTTATAACGACTGACGTTTCCACTAATGGGTATTATATATAATGGCAACATTATATAATACTTTGACGAAACCTGGTGTTAAATCAATAATTAAAAAAAAAAACATTTGTATTGTACGTATTGTTAAAACTGTCAAGTGTACAATAAAGGTGGACTGACGGCGATACAAGTTTTTTTTTAAATTTTATATTTTACTTAAAATATTTTAACATTTGCAAATGCATTGCAACAGGTAAAAAACGATGGAGTACACAGTGTAGGAAATAAAAAAAATATAATTTACATTCAGTAAAATAATTATAAGAACCTTTTGTATGTTGTTATAAAATGTTGCCAGCTCAAAAAACTACTAAGCGTACTTAAATTCAAACGAAATTTAGATGCTGTACTTTTAGTGTTGCCATATCGATGTAAGCAAATAATAATTTCAAATGCATTATATTCGTAGTAAATTTTAAATCCCATCCACACGAGAAATGATAGATAAGGATTATAGTGGGATGGGGTCGCGCTTCAGTAGCAAGCACCTAGTTCATATATTCACAACAGCCATACATTTATATTTATACACCCGTAACATCTAAATTTATAACAATCTAATGCAGTAACCCTCTATACATATTCTATAAGACAAATACAGTTTTTCATAAATTGAGGATATGGAAATAGGTATTTCTAAGTAAATGGATTTTGTACCAAAAAAGGATTTTCGGTTAAAATCACATCCACTGATAAAACACGTACGCTTAGTATATGACTAAATATGCAAGTTTTTTTTAATTTATACAGATAATATAAGTCAGTATACAGTTTAAGGTAAGTGTTTATATTAAGAATATATATTTGACTCTACCGAATAAAATAATACGATATAATTTCGCATCGGTCGTTAAACGATTTATATCTTTTTCAGCTTGGAAAAATATTAAAATTCACTTAAACCAATTTGTAAATGCTGATAATCGTAGTTAGGTAATAAGCTATAAAACAAATCTAGAAAACAAGTTAAATATTTCTTTTTTTTTCTTTGTACAATTATGGAATGTGATGTGTTCAATTTTGAAAACTAAACGTATTTTCGCACCTTTTTCATAAGACAATTTCATTAAATCATATGTATATAAATATTAAATTGTCACAGAGACAGTAAATTACTATTTCATTATGCATCATAAAAAAATTATACTAATGTATAATTATCTAGAAATTTTATTAACCTGTGTTCATTATTAGATAAACACAAATAATAAAATAACTCAATATTCCTTTCTTTTAATTTAATACTTTCGAAAGTTTTGCAAGGAATAAATAAATATAAGCTACCAAATTATGTTGCATTCCTTGACGACTATTCGATACACCTAATTTTTGAATACCTAGATTTCAATTTTTAACTTGCAACCCTAACATCAAAATCGTGTTTGACATTGACAGTGTTCTGTACGTTTAAAAATTGCAACCAAAGCTGTACACAAAGAAAATGCCACATTATTTAAGTCAGTTGATTTTGACATTAGACCCGACTGCTTTGATTCGCTTTGTTTTACGAATACTACTAAATGACATGACGCATTTTGCATCCACGACAATGAATATATGGTTTTTATTAATATATGCAAGAGTATGGTGATAGACGCCCTAAAGTTTTAAAAGAAAACTTAATAATAATATTTTGAATTTCTCATAATAAATTCAATAAAAATTGAGCTTAAATTAAAAATTAACTAAAAATTTCAATTCCAACAAGTATTATACACAAAAACTAATACTTTCATTTTACATATATCTTTTTTTATATAAATGATGCATTTATTATCATTTAGACCTCGCCTTATCTTGCTTTTCCTATATGGTGTTGCCATACTAGTTTACATGTACCGATCTTAAGTTTAAAACTAGGCAGTCGGGCCGCTTTAGAAAATAAAACCTCATAAAATAAGGGTAGTGTTTAACTGAACTGGTTGGTGGTTTGTTGGGGTGGCACGGCTGGTCGCATCGGTTGTGCCATACCCATTGGCATCATCTGCGCTCCTGGCATGCCCATTACCATGCCTGACTGTTGCTGTAGGAAATAATAATATAAATGTTAAATAAAAAATAAGAAAAATTACTAACTTTTTAGAGCAGTTTACCTCCAAAAAGTTTTTAATTCGATAGAGACCTTACCTATAGTTTTTGTGTAAATTTTTGTTCGTTGTGTTCGCTTTTTGGTGCTACAAAGGTTTAGAAGACAAGAAGAGTACAGAAAATAGGAGGCACGTAAAAAAAAATCACACCGAATAACAGACAGAACATTCTCGAAAGAAAGTGTATGGTGAAATGAGGTACTATTCATGCAAATAAATCTTGCAATCATACACACATACATGCAAAGTCTTTCAAACTGTAACTATTTACCTTTATTCCTAGTGTGGGTAAACCGTGTAACGTATAATCTTAATCTCCTATCTGAAGCTTGGGAATTAACAACCTAACCTATTTTGGAACTAATGTCTATTACTAAATAACATTTTGGAAAACAACTCAATAAATTCAAATTCGCTCAAAATTGCAATAAAATCGTAGTCAAATGGAGTTCAAGCTTTGGCACAAATAAAATAAAACGGATAAACTACGTACATACAAGCAAAAAAAAAAAGAAGAAAAAAAACAAAAATTAGCAAAACTTACCATCATATAATGCGGGGTATGGTATGTATGGGGCATAGTGTGGGGCAATGGCGGGAGAGGCATGCCTGGGCCCTGAAACGCAACAAAAAAGGATGCTGGCATGCTACGGAAAAAGAAAATAAATAAAAAAAAGAAACGGATTGAGCGGTTTCTAAGCCAACAATATAAAAATGCGACATTAAAAGCAAAAGAGTAGCTAACGTCTTTGCTTAAGGTTCAGTTTTCTAGGTTTTCATCGCTGCTAAGTGTTGAAAGGTTGACACTTGAAAGGTTTAGGTACTGAAGAAAACAAAAAAATCCTAAGTTGAATGTTTCCAAATTTTAAACTAGAATGGGAATGTTTATAATTTAGACGATACTTTGTTTCATTGACATCGAAAAACAAAGTTTTGGATTTAACATTCCCTCCATCAAAGAATATTTAATGTGACTAATCGATCTCTTAAAAATAATTCGAATGAGAGCCAGTAATTAAAAAAGAAAAATAATGCAAACCATAGTGATATATCTTAAGAAATAATTCCTTCATTAATAAATAAAAAAAAAAATAGTTTGCCACGGGCCACGAGGAAGTAACTAGGCTTTATTCCTAACTTTCTAAGTACCTAAACCTTTAAGTATATGTTTGTTAAACACAATTTAATGCTTTATATGTAGCAATATATATATTTTACAAATTTAGATTAGCAATATTGTTATAAAACAAATGTAATTTATAGATTGAACTTCGACTATTTAAAGCAAAATTGCAAATAAAAAATAATACTAAAAATAAATCTAATTCGTTGCCCTTACAAATTAAATATTTGTTTAATCGTCTAACACGGATTTTATAATAACACTAGAAATGCCATTATTTTAGGAGTTTACCTCTGGTAAGTACTAAAGGTATGCGGTTACATTTCTGTCTATCTTCACAATTACGATAATAGGAACGAGCTAAACGAAAAACATAAGAAAAGTGCCTTTACATTAAGTGCCTATTTGCACTTTGTGCTTTTTTAAAAAAATCATTATTACTGTTAACTTTATTACTGAAGAAGAAGTAACTATACTAATAGATGATCGATATAATATATTTTTTGTGAGTTGAAAGCAGAGGTGAATTAGACGGGATTGTGTTGATAACGTATGTTTAGAACTGACTATAGTTGTAAATAACCTTCAAATTTCATGAATTAATTTTGCGGCTACTTTACGACACAATATCGAAATCAGGTATGTTAATAAGAATAGTAAATAGTAGTCCGGGATCCCCAGAACATATTTTACAAGTTATTACTATCAAGCTAATTTTTCGTGAGTGGCTTTTGATGAGGGCCCACATTTCACTTTAAAAAAAAAATCTGACTAGAACTAACAGAGCTAGTAGAGAAAAAAAACTTTTGAGCGTAAGACCGGGATAACATACCACGCAATTTGTAGGACAATGTGTCTAAATTATATCAATATTAACCAAGCAACTGTTAAAAAATCAGCTGGTTAGTATCATTTTTTATGACCTCGCTATCGACATTTGTTGGAAGGATCAAACCATGCATTTTGTAGGACAAATATTTGTTTCCATTATGTAATAATGTTAGTTAATATTTATATAATTTAACAGCCACATTGTCCTACAAATTGCGTGGTACGTTATCACGGCCCTTAGTTCAAAAGTTTTCTTTCCCTGCTAGTCCTGTTAGTTCCCACAATCGATTTTTTTTAAGGTTACATGTAGGCACTCATCAAAATGAAGCCACTCACGAAAAATTAGCTTGATAGTAATAACTTGTATTTGTTCTGGGGATCCCGGACTATAGATATTACTAACGAAATTTGACCATAATTTTTTTTTCTTTGTTTTTTAGCTTTCGGATTCCTCATTTCGCATAATTTTCATAAAACAGAGGTACAAAGTTTTTGTTTCACGTATTAAATATAACGTTGATGATCTTACCCAATATCTATACTAATATTATAAACGCGAAAGTTTGTAAGTATGGATGGATGGATGGATGTTTGTTTGTTACTCTTTCACGCAAAATCTTCTGCACGGGTTTGGCTGAAACTTTACAGTAATATAGCTTAAACATCAGAATAACACATAGGCTACTATTTGCCGCGATAACCGACATATACGCAGGCGGAGCCGCGGGCAACCACTAGTAACTAATATAACAGAAAAAAATAATATACCTATTGTGATCATCATAGACATCGTATTACCATGATAAACTAACTAACGCAAGAAAATACAAATTTATCAAACGGTACTTCTTAGATTTAACTAACTTTCATGATAAAATGTAACTATTACAGCCTTATTAACAATTTGTTTATTTTTCTATAATTTTTTGACCCTGCTGTTTCTGTCTCCTGCTTTCGTCATAGGCTAAAACGTGCATACAAGTTTTTTTTTTTTAATATATATATTTTTATTACAGCAAATTACATTACACAATTTAGATATAAGCCCTGATTCCCAAACTAGCGCGAGCTGTATTTTGGGAGCCAGTATCTTTCCAAGTATAAATTACACAGTTCCTTAAATTATATTCTTGTTACAAAGTGGTTCAAATATACGCAGTAAATTCGTTCACTGTATTTAGCATTAACAACAATGACAACATAATACTTCTGAGTGATATGAATAACTTCTGTGCGTGCATGAATGAGCGCGCGCGCGTGTGTGTGTATGTGTGAGTGTGTGTGTGTTTGTGTGTGTGTGTTTTTTGTTAAAACTTTCATTTTCATTTTATGTTAACTAGTAAACGTAGTTGCGAACAGTTTTCATAACGTTACAGAATTAACTAAAAGTTGAATGTGCAATGATCTAAGAAATCATTTAGCTCGTTCCTATAGAACTATCTATATTGTTCTTACCATAGGTCGGTACCCAGCTCCGGTAGTCGCCTGCATGGGTTGTGGAGTCCACGTGGTGCCAGGTTTGGACGCATTCTTCGGCGAGTTCCACTGCATCGGTCTATCACCACAAGGGTGTGAGTACGTACTGTCATGCTCGACCAGGGCGAAAGCATTTAGGATTACGATCAGGACTGTTAAAAGCAGACTAACTTCGTTTGTATAAAGATGTTGAAATTCTCGAGAAACGAAATCCAAATGCTTTCGCTTATACAAGTAGCCTTTATCTTACCGAAATAATTAATACACGAACACTCCTTTGAAAAAAGTTTATTAAATTTTAATAAGAAAAGGCGACTTCTGGGCGGTCGTATAATAGTTTAAAAAGGGGTGCTCGTCACGACATATCAAAAAGAGCTGCTGTGACGTAACTAGCTATGTTTAATCACGCGACGCCATTCGACAATATTACTGCGCATTGTTTCAGTCAAAAAGTAATAAAAAATATATTTGTGATATACCTACCTAATGTTTTGAAGCGAGTGAGCTGTTTCATTCTTCCAGTGTCAATAAACGTATTGTAGTAGTGACATCAGCACAAATATCAGAACACATGCATTAAGCAACATTATCAAAATATAACTTATAAAATAAAGTCAAGCTTTTTGCTTAAGCTCAGTTACATACATCTTCACGCTTTATTTCTGATTAATGTTGATACAGTTGAACTAGAATACCATTTACCACATACCGTTTAACATCTAATTCTAAGTATTCGTCAAAAGGACTCGACGCACTGCATTTTAGCCTCAATATAAAGATCAGCGCTTGTACAAGGATTGTCACCAATTCAAGTCACATTTCGTTCATACATTTGGTGAAAATTACCTGAATACGCACAGTCACAAATACATATCTAGAGTGTTAACCAACCTACTGAAGTCCAAGATTGAATATCATTTTGTGCTGTAATTTTTGCTTTTAATATGTCTTTAGTTTTAAACTGCATAATAATTCCTGATGTGAGACAGACACCACGGAATTTTCAGTAAGTAAAAAGAAATTTGTTCAAGTTTGCATCATTTATGTGGTTATATAAATGAAACCTTTATGGATAGGTCGATAAAATTTACATTTGCATGATATTTTAAATTCTCTTAATTCACTTCATTCTGTTACCTAAACTCAAAACAAAAATATTTAATCTGTGCTCTGTACTTTTGACTGAAACAAGTTCAAACTACTTAGCATATGATAATGAGTGTGACCAATATAAAAAAATATTTCAAAAATAAATGTTGCCACTTACTTCTGTGCTGTGGCGGTCTTGTTGATGGTCAGATTGTTAGCCAAAGAAGCGAGCGACGAGTCCAGGTCACCTGTCAGTACTTTGCCTGTCTGTTGTTGAGGCTGTTGACCTATAATAACCCTTATATTAGTTACAAATAAGGTACATTTTCGTTTGTGACAACAAAACTTCATTATCGCTAGTACTTACAGCAATGAAGTCAGATCAAGTCTTAGCCATTCTCAGTAGCATATTTTTTTAATATATATGAAACTACCAAAATGACTACTCCGTCTGATGAAAAGCATGAGCAGATTCCAAGAGTGGTGGTCACCATACTCATTGCGAATGCAGACAATGCAACATGGTGACCCACACCTTGGTGGCCTATTGAGATGCATCAGTACTAATATTAATGAAGTTAAAAACGGCTATACCTAATAAAATAAACAATACAACATAAAAAGAACGTCATGCCTTTTGTGATAAAAGCCAAGGGTTTAGCAGAAATTAAGGAAACAACTATTACACTTCATTGAAGTGAATATGATGTGTAAAGAAGCATGGTCGATTTCTAAATAATGTAATATAGGTAGGCACTTTAGACTAAGGAATCGTTTTTGTTACATTTTAGGATTATTCTGGATTATTTTATTATAGTATATATATGGGGCAAATGAGCAGACGGGTACCGGGTAATGGTAAGTGGTTACCTCCGCCCATTTACACCTGCAGCTCAAGAGTCCAGTGAGTTACCACCCTTTCAGACCATACCAGAGTTTATCTATCGTTATTCTTGTGGTGCTTGAAAAAAATAAGGCTGTACACAAGTTAATACTAAATACTGGCTTATTTACATATTAATGCCACATAAAACCTGTGCAAGGGATAAATAAAAAAAACATAATTATAACCTAATTTTGAAAGAAAAAGGTGGGTTTTCGTCGCATTTCTGCTTTTGGTATCCTTTAAATACATGTTAGCTCTAAAAAACAATAATTACAAAATGAAAAATTATCTTGTTTAAGTGTAAATTGGTGTTAATTCTAAAAGGTTAACGTTAAATCGTAAACCAAACCGTTTATTAAGTATTAGTAAGTTTTTTCTTAAATATGTTATCCCTAGAAAATATTTTTCAGAAAATGGTCTAACAGATATAAGGTACCAAAAACAAAACGCGTCGTAGCGTTCGAATGAGTTTTTCGCTTATTAAAACACGATGCCGACACTGGCTGCAAGCTATTAAAAAAAAAACAACGAAAAACTGATCATTCAAATTTTCAAATATCGAACCGGTGGCTGCCATCGGCATCATTGGTTGTCTCGCTGGTGAGCCGAACATCATTGGCTGAGACATCGGCATCGACATGACGTCATTGAAGGGCTGCGCTGCCATTGGTTGAGGCTGCTGAGTTATCGGCTGCTGGGATTTGGCCGGGGAGCCTCCGAGAGACATACGCATGACATCTTCGAGATCATCAAAGGCTGATTTAGGTTGAGGAGGGATGACGGGAGGTGGAGGACGGGCAGGAGAGGCTGTGATCGGTTGGGTGGGGTCTCCCATACCCATGAAAGGGTTAGCCGCGGCAGCTTGCATGAGAAACAGTTGACATTTTATATTACAGTACGTAGAATACCCATAACCAGATAAAGATTTATTAAAGCAAGGGTGGGGATGCCGTGTCATTTTATTTATTTCGTTATGTCACGCGAGTTACAATCTACTACTAAATTTTATTCGCATATTTTTATAATAAAATTACAATAATATGAACATTTTCGTCGCATAAAATCAACTTTTAACCAACACTTAAAATATTTTGTAATATAATCTTATTTACGATTGAAGAATGTTCGATATTTAAAGTAGTAATTTACCTTTTTTTTATTATTTACGACTATTTTTTGTGGAATATTAGTTTTTTTTTGATAGAGCCAAATATCATGCGCCGGCTTTCGATATAAAATAAAACTGCATCGCTTGCATTGAGGTAAGCGACGCGATTCATGCTAAACGATACTTTAATATATGAAAGCAGACTTATTTCCGATTTCGTTGAGGGCACTAGGTTTATGTTTTTGTAATTTCATTGATTTTTATTAAATAACATTTCAGTGTTAATTAAATTTGTTTTTTTAAAAAGGACTTCTAGACCCACCCCGTAACATGACTCTCCTATAGATAGACATTCATTCGAGAACGAAGGACGGATGGTTAGTAATGTCACGACATCCCCGACACAAGTACAGAGTGTGAGCTCACCTGCGGTGTCAGTGTTATCGAAAACGTTAGAGAAGTTAGCCTCGGACACAAAGCTGTTGTTCTGCGGGAAGGCGCCGAAGCCGTTTGTTGGCGGCGCAGACGAGCCGGCGGGTGCGGCGGGCGCCCACAGCTGCGGGCCCGGCGCGGGAGCGGGCGCCGCTAGAACGTGCACGCGCTATCTAACAGCCGCCCACTAGATACTCTTTGCTACCATACTACGTCGTGCATTTGAGCGTCCCTTATACTGGTTTGTTTTGATTTCAGATCTTTTTACGTAGATCGACATTATTAATGTCTTTCTTAATGATAGACTGGCAAAAATGTTGCAGTATTGTGATATTTTGTAAATCTTAGTAAAAATAGGGTACTTGTGAATTTAGAGCTCCTCGCGTCGATTTACATATTTATATCAAGTTACGCTTTCCTAAACTCGGGTATGTAGTTCAGTGAAAGAATTATAAGCTTAAAATGGTTTACAGAAGATAAAAATATTTTTTTTATTACTACACACATCAAAAGTGTCTAGGGATCAAGCATTTTTATGCGGATTTCTTGAGATTGAGATGTGGCTTTGGCCCTGGCCTGCTCAGTCGCCAGACTTGAACCCGATTGAGCATGCATGGGATATGCTACAGAGAAGAGCTCTGCCGAATATGGAGAGTATCCAGTCGCAAGAAGACCTTTTTTTGTTGTTGCAACGAACATGGGCGGCCATTCCACAGCGTGATTTGGATGAACTCATTTTGAGTATGCCAAACCGATTCTTGTGTTGTTAGTGTTCGCGGTAGAAACACGGATTATTAATTGTTTAAGTTACCTAATAAAATTTTAAAGAAAACTGTTATTTCAGTCTTTTTTTCGAACTTTAATGTTAGTGGTTCAAATGTCAAAAATACCTTTATTAGGAAAATGGCAAATTTCTTTATTAATGCAAAGGCGACTTGGTTTATCGTTACTGTGACAAACGAAAACACTTTATTTGATGAATCCTTAAAGAAAATTTTAATTAATATCAATCAGGAGAAAAGTTATTGCAAAAATATATGTTGATCCCTAGACACATATGTTGATCCCTGGACACTTTTGATGTGTGTATTTTCTGGAGCCAAAAGGATTTACGATTTACGCGTTTAACATAAAGTTCATAATAAATTCGTTTAAGTTAAAACATAAATTATGATAAAATTTCAACTAATCTGATTTGTTTCTTCTTTAAAATTAAGTAACGATTAAGATATTTATTTACAATATTAAATTACCGTTTCCAAAAACTATCTAGAAAAAAAAATACGTTATACTGCTATAAAGTAAACAGCCCGTTTTTTTTTAATATATGTACATTGTCTATGTCTATGAGTAACCCACACTAACTTTAGCAAGATTTATTTTACAAATTCTGAGGATTTTTATTCTTTGTTTTTTTTAATTCCTATCTCCAAGTACAGCTGGCTAATCTTAATCCATTGAGTAACTTTTACCTTTATTTATGGTCCACTTCTGCTAAGTTAGTTTCAACATCTGTTAGGGCCAGCGCCCACTATCGGCCCAGCAAGACTAGGCATCACTCGCCGTTAGTACGCACAGAAGCTTAGTGTGGCAAGTGTCGGGAAGTCTTCAGGCGTGGCGAGGTGTGCTTGGAAATACCGAAGAATTCTCAGGCATGCCGAGGTGTGCTTAAGAATGTCGAGGAGTTCTCAGTAAAGTCTGCTTAGGAATGCCGAGGAGTTCTAAGGTATGCCGAGGACTGAATAAGAATGCCGCCGAAACAGCCTGGTCGCTAGTATAATAAGAACAAAATATACGTTTAGGCGCGTATCCACCGCAATTGTTGGCAATTTCAGTCTTTCGAACTGTTTGCGACTCTTCAGAAAATTGCTAACTTTTGTTGTCATTGTGTCTATTCCGAGTCGCCAACAATTTGAAAAAAATCGAACTAAGCGTCTCCACAGAGCCAATAAATAACTGCAACAAGCGTATTCTTTTGATGTTTACCGCCAAAAACAGAAACACGGTTCCCAACATTTGTTGTCAATTTTTGTTGCCAACACAAGGAAATTACAGAAACTTTTGTCACCAATACGTGTTGATAACACAAAAATTGGCAACTTTTGTTGGGTGGAGACTCGGCTTAACGTTGCAAGCGAACAGTTTTATTCTAGTTTATTGGAACAGTCAGTGACAGTTTCTTCAAGTTTGATGCCCAGTTTTCTCCAGTGGCTACGTAAGTAAAGTTTCTAGATAGACTTTCGAGGTATACACTGACGCATCCTTAGGTCTGTGTTACACTGCCCAAGACTTCCTAAGTATGCCGAGGTGTACCTTGACAGTATTGAACTGCCAAGCCATGGCGGTAGTGGGCGCCGGGCTTCAGCATGCACTGAATTAAGGCACGTCTCCACCGAATCTTGACAACACAAAAGTTTCCAACTTTTTTTCGGTGGAGACTCGGCCATACAGAAACGTTTATCACCAACACGTGTTGACAGCACAAAAGTTGAGACTTTTGTTATGTGGAGACTCGGCTTTACGTGTTAAAACATGGCGATAAATAATGTAACAGACCCTTGGGTATAATTTAATAATCATAATGTTAGATTTAGACTCATTGCTTTTTTTGCTGACGGTCAGTAACAGTGACTTAAATTTAAGGTCCAGTTTTGACTCGGTGCAGTAGTGTCCCGAAATTGCCAAAACTAACCAGGGTTGCTTCGGTTGCTTAGATTGGCATTGGCTTCCGATGTATACTGAAGCATTCTTAGGTATGCCGAGGTGTACCTTTTCATAACCTGTCAAGCCATGCCTATAGTGGAATATGGCCTTTACCTTCGTCTTCTTTTTCGTCCACATGGCGATATGAAGTTCAGAAAACCTGGAGTAGTATATTTTAAGGGTTAAACGAGTCCCTGAGACACAAAGGTGTTAAGTCTCAAATGGCAAAATGAGCCTCTGTTCATTGGAAGTAAACAACTTCGTTTTACTTTAACCGATATTCCATTAGAATACTTTTTTTTTTCACGAAACTTACTTAATAACCTATTTTTTTATAATTTTTATACACATATTTAAAACTATATACACGAAAACCATTATCCCAGTTTAATTTTATACAGAAAATTTCATATTGGACGCTAAGCACAAGTAGGTAGCAAAAGAGGTAGCTAGTGTGCGGACACATTGAGTTTACATACCGAGGAATCTAGAACCATTTTTTTTTTCTATTATAATTTATTTGGTGTAGGCTTGTAGTCAGTATGTAAACTCAATAATAACAATGCAGTACTGCCAACGTGGTAGTTATTTAATTAGATTAAGTATTTAGTAACCTATAGATCTCTGAATAAAATGTACAAAATTTTAATTAAAGTACAGTCAGCAGTGAAAATCGCTTAATGCAATCCGTTTTACAGACTAAAGTGGCGTTAGTATGTCTTCTTCAAAAGACAATAATGAAAATATGAATTTATTTCTCATTTAGCATCTGTAATTAATTTGTTTTCAGAGACTAACGGAGCTGACTGTACACTATAAAACACATTTTCCATTTATGTTTTTTTTTTCTACAAGTCACCAGTACTTATCCTATTTAAAATTTAAAATTGTAAACATAATTATATACTGCATCGATATTTAAAACTTCTACTTACTTTTTCTATATGTTATTCAATTATGTACTTTGTATGTATATAGAAATAGGGTGTATAGTGCTTCAACCATCCCCAAAGCTTGGGATGTGCTTATTATACAGTGTAAGGTCTATGTGTGCTGTACCCATATCTCTTAATTCTACAAGCCCGGAAAATATATTTACAGATGTTTTTTTTATTATTTACTTTACTGTTGCCCTGTTTTAAATGTAACTGTTGTATTCAAATATGAAAAATTACTTTTATTTTACGAGAAAGTTGAACTTTAAAGTAGCAAAATACTACTCAATTACATTTTAAACGAAGAGATTCGGACAAAGCTATTATTTATAACTAGGGATTCTTTTGAGTTGGAGTTAAGTCTCAATTTGCATATTAATGAGATCTTATCAATTTGTATGAGTAGTCTGAATAAATCTAGGAGATGTATGCAAAAGTGTAGTGCAGAAATATTTTAATTTGAAAATTTTACAAAAAATTACCGTGAATATTGGAGGGTCTTAGATATTATTAAGAGACAATTTAGTATCTTATTAACAGAGTTTTAGTGAACTTGTTAATTGTATTTAGTAATTATTTACATTTTAGTAACTGTTTTGTTGATAATTTAAATGGACAGACTAAAACGCAACAGGAATCTCCTATAAAGTATAAAAACGACTCGGTTCGATTTTTAACGTTATAATAGAAAATTGGTAGGTATTTATAAATGCAATTTTTACAGTTCATGAATTCTTATTTTTTTATTTATTAGTTTATCAAAATTTTTATTGGTAACTGTACATTATGACAGACAAGTTATTAATCTTTGCAATTTAATGAAATGAGAAATATTAAAAAAATACAACACTATACGCAGATCATCATTCATGAACTGTCCAAATAATTTTAAATATACTTTTTTTATAAAGTTCTTACCTCCAAACATATCAGCGAATGGATTACTCAAGGAGAGTAAATCTTCCGAAGCCTTGCTGTTAGTGCTAGAAGTATCTGCAGGAGTAGGCCCGAAGAGGTCCACTATCGATTGGTTCTGATTGTTCGGCGCCGACGACAGGAAAGGATTGTTCGCGGCATTCGTGGGAGATTGCACTTTATTCTGTAGAGAATAAGATTTATTTTCTATTAATTTTTATATGTAATTGTTGTGTGGACCTCCACCGATCACACTCAAACGAGAAAATAACATGAAATATAGATTATTTCAAGGTGGTATTGACGTACAAGCGAATTTAAGACGTTTACAATTATTCTTACAATTCAATATTGTATGATGATAGATGTGTATTGCATTATATATGATTGAGATAAGAACATTTTGAGTAGAGTATACTAGGACAGTACTAGACAAAAGACAGAATATGGACAATGATTACCTACTATGTGGAACGACAGAACGAGACAGACAGAAATGAGTGGAAGAAAAATTTGTAAATATAGTTTGTCTGATCTAAGAAGGGGATTTTGACAGTTGACATTTAGTGCTTGGGTATCTATAAGCCATAGTGAAAATATTCGATAACGATTACAAATGAACGATCATCAATATAAAATATTATATGAAGCATCGCTAATCGTTTTAAAATAGGAATAATTTCTTCTCTTATATTTAAGAATTATGTTACATAAACAATATATAGATACATGTTGTATTCCAAAATGAACTTACTTTTCCACCATTGTATGTTCTAAATTGTGTTTAGTGTTGATACTAATTCTTACCCAAACGTCTTGTTCAATACGTGACATTAGTTTTTTTCACACACATTTGACCTCAAACTAACTCAAATAAAGTAACGAAAAAATAGGTATTAAATTTTAGAAATAATTAATGACTTATAATGCTGAAACAGATACGAAAGAATAATACTTTTGGATAACATATTAATATTATTTAAATTGACCTTTATAATATAAAAATGAATGAAATAAGTAATAATGTTTGTTCACTTCAGTTTCATTATACGAAAAGCATAAAATGAAAGTAAAAAAAATGAATGAATAAGTATCAGCTACTTAATTATAACGAAATTAAAAAAAACTGGTTAGCAAGTCGATTACATCCGATTACTAAATCAAAACGATTAATCTTAACCTCCGCAACGATTGAAATGTCACATCACTAAATTTAAAAAATAAAAATCATAGAATGTAACTGTTTTAGGACAAATATAAACTGAAATATGCCCCATTACATTCATTCAACTCAGTAGTATAAATTATTACATTTATAAAATTTATTTGACTTAAATTAGCATAATTTTATGGTCACTTCCATTAGTGCATGGTTGCATTCTGTCGTTACGGAACGTCAGTCTCACCTGTCAAAATCACCTTGTTAGATCGGACAAAGTATAATATGTGTTGCATAATTACAGTCTTATAGCTAGTTATACTAACTATAAATACATGATCATCTTTCTGTTTATATTGAAAATGAAATACTATGAATATTGAAAATCGTCAATTGTTTTTTCGATTATAACAAAATTAAATATGACACGTCTTGTAATTTTAAAACATAATAAAAAAATATTGACAATCACTTTTAGGGCCGGTTTTTCAATCCGCAGTTAAACGGTCTAATAACTAACAAGGGAATAAATGTATCCAGCTCTTTAACAAGCGAATAAACTTTTTGTGTTTTTCAATCGGGAGTAAACAGTCAGATAGTTACTTGATGGTCCTTCACAGCTATGTTCACTGTAATCATGCGCAAGTGAGATGCAGCTATACAGGTAGTCACACGTTAGATAAGGACCAGAGGCTTTTAGACAACATTCAAGTTGACTGTTCTTTTTCTATTTCTTTTTGTCTTTTTTATGATTGGCGGTTTGGGATATTTAATTAAATGAAATGAAAGCATTCGATTATAATTATTATTTGTCTATAATAGATGTAGTAAATAATAATTTAGTAAAAAGTCGTTTATGATATTCCTGTAGTTGAGTCCATAACAATTATTGTAATCAAAATTTATAAAAATGAAATGCCGGGTTTGCGGGAGGTGCATAGTAATTTTTTAAACAGGTGTTTCTACGTTTAATAAATATGTGTTTAAACGTAAAAAGTATATTTGTATTTATGTCAGTTCTCTGTACCTATTGGTGACGAGCAGATTCCCTAGCGGCAAGTCGCAGAACTAACGTATGACAGATAAAAATACGTATACACGTTAACATTCCACTTTTAGAATACTGTTTACCCTCACGAAGTGGTCCTAAAATATTTTTTTTACTACTCCGTAGACGTCTATCAATGAAATCATTGTAGAAAGAATTTAAATGGTGACGAGCAGATTCCCTAGCGGCAAGTCGCAGAACTAACGTATGACAGATAAAAATACGTATACACGTTAACATTCCACTTTTAAAATACGTATTTTTTACTTCTCCGTAGACGTCTATCAATGAAAAAATAACAATGCACTCGCTCTGTACATTAAACTGCCAGGTAGAAGTGTCTGTCATACGTTAGTTCCGCAAACGGCCACTAGGGAAATCTTCTCGTTACCAATAGTACAAGCTCTGTTTTGTTTCGAACTAGATAGCAGTGTGTGAAATAAAAATTCTTCATCTTCTCTATAGTATCTATAACCTATATTTCTCTAATAACCCTTTTTACCTCAGAACAAAAAGTCAATCGAGTCAAAAACATCCATAATCTATCAAATATTCAATAACGACAACGTACTTAAACTTTACCACAAATAGGTACAAGAGAAATACACAACGTCAAATCACTATTCTACAGAATAAAACACTAACTGAGGTTTGAAAGCACAGATAAAGTTATCAGTCAGATTACAGCTTTATTCGTCTGATAACTGATGTCTGACTATTGAAAGACCCAAATTTACGCTAACTGAGGAATAAATGCTATTTGACTGTTTATCTGACTATTGAAAAACCGGCCCTTAGTCAATTGAAAATTACTCCATGTAAACTGAACTGTATGTATGTGACAATGATTCTGTAGGAGATATGAAATAATATTTTCAAGTGCATATAGTCTGTAGTAAGGATATCATGATGCAGATTTAGTAAGACAATAGGGAATATGCATAAAAATTTTATTTGTCTTAAACATTTTTTTCTAGATTCTTTATTGTCTTTACAATACACATAAATAGTATTTTTTTATTTAGTGATTATTTAAACCCAGAAAATATTAAATAAAAAGTGAAAATTAAGGGAGGGAAATTCAAACCTACAAAACGTGTCCTATTGGTCGAAATGAAATGTGACGTCGATTGTTACATTATCGAAATTATCGGCGTCGAAATTCCTACTGTGTTGTAGTGTTTGTGAGAAAAAATAACTTCTTCCATGATTTTTATAGCAATCAAAACTGTAAATAGGTATAAAATAACTGAAACACTCAATAGTAAATAAACACGAAATGGCAATGACGTCATTTGTTATGTCAATAGCGCGCGAAAAATGGCGGCGTTTAAATAGCTCAAATTTAGTCGGGTGTTTTAAATTTCACTTTTAAAATTAGTTTGACTATTTTCAAGCTTATTTATGTTTTTTCTATGTTATGGAGACTTATAAGATCAGATTAAGAAAAAAAAAGACATTCATATTCCCTATTATATAAAGAGAATAGTAGGTTCGGTGTAGCGATTGCAACGCCGAACGCCCTCACCGTCGACAGCGAGTTGATGTGATGTGAAACAAACTAATTCTAGACTCTCTGATGTGGAGTATAGTAAATAGTATCGTGAAGATGCAGCATAAATGTACACTCATAAAACATAGATGATAATAAAACTGAAAATGGTGCTAATTACAGAATGAAACAACACATTGTTACGCAGCACACATGATCTTGAATGATTCAAGCACTTTTCACTTAACCTTACACGAGCTGATGATTTTGTGTTCTTCTATATTGGTGTAAAACAATGAAGCCGGCGACCTTTTTTTTATGGAATAGGGGGCAAACGAGCAGGCGTATCACCTGATGGTAAGCGACTACCGCCGCCCATGACCATCCGCAACACCAGAGGCGTCACGGGTGTGTTGCCGGCCTTTGGGGGATGGGGGGAGGGGTTAGAGTATGGGCCTCCGGTACCCTCACTTAATCGGTGAAACACAGCCACGCAGAAGCGTGGCTCTCCCACGGTACCTAATTTCAAGTAAATACCCCATGGAAACTTTGTACCTAAAGAGACAAAAGTGTTGCCCTCAGAGTGCTCCTTTCTCTCAAGAATTAGTAGGAGAGAGGTTTGGGCTCCGGTAACCTCACTCACTCGTAGTTGCTTCACACCTTAGTTGATTTGAGTCCATAAACATATTATTACATAATACCTTCAAAATCAAGTCAATCTCCACAACCACCGATAAAACAGTTATAGACCATGAAATCTTTACTCCTATGACGCACACACAAACATTTTTAGTATATATGTTAACGGAAATGTATGTAATCCGTCATTGTATACAATTCCTAGGAAATGTATGTAATTCCTAAAATCGCACGGAAATGTGTGAAATAAATTATATTATACTTACACATTTCCTAGGAAATCTATACATTTGCTAAATAGCAATCGGAAATGTACAACATTTAAGATATTGGTAGGTAATTATTTTTGGTTAGGTTAGAACATATGAACATATTATTATTATTTTACGGTATGACTGTTACCCGATTGTCTCAATAAGTGCTATAATAAAAAAATATCATTAACAACATGTTTTATTATAGAAAGCATTTACTTCATACATTTCCTATTACGATATTGGAATTATATACAATTCTGAAGAAATTTATATATTTCCTAGGATATCTATGTTTTAAATAGTTTTTCAAACAATATTTTATACATTTCCTAAATAGTATCGGAATTGTACACATTTCCTAGGATTTGTATACAATTCCTTGATTTCATACATTTCCGGTAACATATACACAATACAAGAACGTTTTCTGTAAGCTGACACAAATACAGAACATATTGTATGCCGCAACCAAGCCAGGTGAGAACTATCTCAAAAGCTGTATACCCTGAATAGTTGCTATCTTACTACTAGATCGGAAACATCTTCCTCGCCGGTCACTTCCCCGCCCTGGTATAATCGGACCTGCAATGTTCATTCAGGTGAATTACTCTACCACTGAAACTTACCTGGTCCTTCGCCACAAATATTGAACACTATTTTAGAAACTAGATGTCTCTAACTTTGAATTGATTAAAACTATACTATTTCATTAAGCACTGAAAGCATTTTACACAAGGCGTAACAATAAATATTTATTCTACTAGCTGTTGCCCGCGGCTTTGCTCGCGTGGAAGTTGATTATATGTATTTAATTAAAACTGCGTAAGTATCTATGAATACGGTGTTCATTTTTTTAAACGTATTTATTTATAATCAGGCCAATACACACATCAAAAGTGTCTAGGGATCAAACATTTTTATGCGGTTTCTTGAGATTGAGATGTGGCTTTGGCCCTGGCCTGCTCAGTCGCCAGACTTGAACCCGATTGAGCATGCATGGGATATGCTACAGAGAAGAGCTCTGCCGAATATGGAGGGTATCCAGTCGCAAGAAGACCTTTTTTTGTTGTTGCAACGAACATGGGCGGCCATTCCACAGCGTGATTTGGATGAACTCATTTTGAGTATGCCAAACCGATGTTCTTGTGTTAGTGTTTGCTGTAGAAACACGGATTATTAATTGTTTAAGTTACCTAATAAAATTTTAAAGAAAACTGTTATTTCAGTCTTTTTTTCGAACTTTAATGTTAGTGGTTCAAATGTCAAAAATCCTTTTATTAGGAAAATGCCAAATTTCTTTATTAATGCAAAGGTGACTTGGTTTATCGTTACTGTGACAAACGAAAACACTTTATTTGATGAATCCTTAAAGAAAATTTTAATTAATATCAATCAGGAGAAAAGTTATTGCAAAAATATATGTTGATCCCTAGACACATATGTTGATCCCTAGACACTTTTGATGTGTGTACATTAAAATTGACTTTCATACACACTTTCGACCCTTATTTTAACCCTTTTAGGAATAGAATTCTCATAAATGCTGATATAAGTATTCATTTATTTGTAATCAAAAGCCTGAAGACAAAGTTTCAGGCTACTAAATTAAAAAATGACGGACCTCCAGTCTAGCCTAGGGATAGAATATCCAGAAACGCCTAAAAACGTATCTCATCATCATCATCGCAGTCCACTGCTGGACATAGGCATCTCCAATTGCACGCCACTTGGTTCAATCCTCAGCTTCTCTCATCCAGCTCCTGTCAGCCGTCTTGGGCAGATCATTATTCCACCTGGCCTGTGGACGTTTTACGCTACGTTTGCCGAGACGCGGTCACCACTCACGAACCCGTTTACCCCAACGGTTATCAGTTCTGCAGCTAATATGGCCAGCCCACTGTCACTTCAGGTTGCTTATTCTGTGAGCTATGTCAATGACCTTGGTTCTCTGTCGGATCACCTCATTCCTGATGCGATCTCTTAGATAGAGAAACGTTGAGCATAGAACTCTCCATAGCACGCTGAGCGACTTTAAACTTGTGAACCAGCCATGTTGTAAGTGTCCACGTTTCGGCACCGTATATCATGACAGGTAGGACGTACTGATTGAAGACTTTCGTATTTAGGCACTGTGGGATTGACGATGAAAAGACCCGACGAAGTTTCCCAAACGCTGCCCAACCCGGCTGAATTCTCTTGTTCACCTCGTCCTCGAAGTTGTTTCTACTTAACTGCAAAGTCTGCCCGAGGTACCACACATATGTTTGAACAACTTCGAGAACGGCACCGTGAACCACAACCAGTTCCGGTAGAACATGTTCGTATATACGTATCTACTCAATTTTAATCAGTAGCCATAAATAAAGTTGCATGTTTCTAGCTTCAAGAATGGCGGACTTCCAGAATAACCTATATACGAAATTCCAACCCCTATTTCACTTCCTCAGGGGTGGAATATCCAGAAACGCTTCAATACGTATCTACTTATTTTTAATCAGTAGCCCAAACCTAAAGTTTCATGTTTCTCACTTAAAAAATGACGGACTTCCTTACAAACTTTCAACCCCTATTTCACCCCTTTTATAATATCCAAAAACTCCTAAATACGTATCTAATAATTTTTATTTAGTAGCCCAAAAATACAGTTTTATATTTCTTATTTAAAAAATTACGGACTTCCATACAAACTTTCAACCCCTATTTCACCCCCTTAAGGGTAGAATATCCAGAAACGCTTAAATACGTATCTACTCTTTTTTCTCAGTAGCCTGAAAATAATGAATTATGATTCTAACTTCAAAAATGACGGACTTCCAGACTGACCTGTATACGAAATAACAACCCCTATTTAACCCCTTAGGGGTAGAATATCCAGAAACGCTTAAATACGTATCTACTCTTTTTTAATCAGTAGCCCAAAAGTAAAGTTTCATGTTTCTTACTTAAAAATGACGAACTTCCATACAAACTTTAAACCCCTATTTCACCCCCTTAGGGGTAGAATATTAAGAAACGTTTCAATACCTATCTATTCATTTTAAATCAGTACCCCAAAAATAAAGTTTCATGTTTCTTACTTAAAAAATGACGAACTTCCATACAAACTTTAAACCCCTATTTCACCCCCTTAGGGGTAGAATATTAAGAAACGTTTCAATACCTATCTATTCATTTTAAATCAGTACCCCAAAAATAAAGTTTCATGTTTCTTACTTAAAAAATGACGAACTTCCATACAAACTTTCAACCCCTATTTCACCCCCTTAGGGGTAGAATATTCAGAAACGCTGAAACACGTATCAATTCACTTTTAATCAGCAGCCAAAAAATATAGTTTCATGTGTCTAACTTCAAAAATGACGGACTTCCAGACTGACCTATATACGGAATAACAACCCCTATTTAACCCCTTAGGGGTAGAATATCTAGAAACGCTTAAATACGTATCTACTCTTTTTCAATCAGTAGCCCAAAAGTAAAGTTTCATGTATCTTACTTAAAAAATGACGAACTTCCATACAAACTTTCAACCCCTATTTCACCCCCTTAGGGTTGGAATTCCAAAAATTCCTTTCTTAGTGCTCACTTACGTTACATAAAGAACCTACTTGCAAAATTTCAGGATTCTATCTTCAGCGGTTTGGGCTGTGCGTTGATCTCTGGGTATGTCAGTCAGTCAGTCACCTTACTCTTTTATATATATATATATAGACTAGCAAACCCGGCGAACTCCGTTTCGCCACCAGATGGCTTCGTTTTATATAACACTTTCCCGCTTTTCTGTTGAAAATTTTCCTGAATTTTCTTTGCTATAAACCTCACGGAGACCGAGACCTTTCCAACGAATGCAAAACCGTGGAAATCGGTTCGTGCGTTCTGGAGTTATAGCGTCAGGAAGGAAAACCCGACTTATTTTTATATAGTAGATAGATAGATAGATTATAAAAAAATCTACTAACCTTAATATTGCTTGAAAAATGTAGGAATTGTTTCCTAAATTTACCGAGGTTTATCATAAATTCTAAAAAAAACTCTTGTATGTATTTACCTTAGAGCATACGATATATGGAGGGAGCGCTAAACGCGCGGAAAGCGTGATCGGAGTAGAGAGAGAGAGACTGAGTTTAGGTAGTCTGTCTCTCTCACACAAGCTTTTGATTGGTTGGTGTATTTCCCACCAAATCACACCAACCAATCACGGAGACTGTATAGAATTCCGAGACACAGTGATCACATGGATGACACGAGCCTTACGTCATTGTCGCTGGTTCTCAAACTCCCCAACCACCATTATTGCCTTTGTGAATTCGATAGAACAATAAAGTTTTACGTTATCGTATATTTAAATTCAAATGTTTTATTTGAGTATATAAACAAAACAACAATTTAAATGCATTTTAATTATTTTAATAGAATGGTGACTGAAAATGTTTCCATCATTTCATGTTATGTTGTGTGTAGAAGTGGTAACTGGATAGTGACGTCACCACGAGTCCCTCTCGGAATGCGAGACCTTGTTTTCTTAGACCATGAGGTAGACCTTTTGTTACCCGTTGTATATCATACATCTATAGATGTATGCATATGTCACCTATGTCGGTATCTTGTATACAAGGTGGATATGACAATACGATATTAAATGTAACCGTGGGCTATTTAAATGTGTTGGTTTACTTTGGGATTATTTAATTTATCCGAAAACGGATACAAAAAAAAAATTCAAACAAACTAAATATTTTAAAAATACAAACCATTAAGGACACCATTTGTAATTTAAGGTCACTAACCTGAGTGGCCACGGTACCGGCTGGCGGCTGTAAAATAGTTACCTAAACGACGCGCGATGTAGGTTTACAAAGTAGATACCAACTTTATCGCCGTAAGCTAAATAGCACTAGTAATATTTATTATGTATTTACGTAAATTTGATCATCTCGTGTCAAGTTTACAACCGGAAGAGCATTATCTCTATTAGGAATAAAAGATTGATTTTTCTCGTATGTCCTGGATAGTATGTACAATAATCCGACTATTGGTAGGTAGGATTAATGAACATTCTCCCTAAATTAATATCTTATCCGTAGCAAAATATTTACTAGCCGTATAAGTGTAAACGAGTCAAGGCATTGTCTAAACTCACACAAAATAACACAACGCTCCGTAATAACTAACAAACTTAACTAATGAGTCATGTCACTGTAAAATCACTACAAATAAATACCTATTAATAATCAATAGGTACAACAACGCGACACAGGGCACCCGCGCCGATGTCGGCGGCTACTTCAAAGGTTCAAAGGTAGCGCGTGCGACGACGCGACGCCCTCGGTCATTAACCCAACAACATCGTGTAGTAAATTTCAAAAACGAAAAATAGTGTCCTATGGCTAAACTACTGAACCAATTTTATTGAAATTTTGTTGGTAGAATTGTATCATGTGTAGGTGGGTCTAGTTCAAATTAATATCGTATTGTCATATCCACCCTGTATAATAAACCAAACTATAACCGATGCGCATAACATAACAAAGAAATACTTAAGTAATATATTCAACAGTAATCTAGTTACGATAGCTTTTGGTATCGGACGATTATTACCTTATACTGGTTCATGGCAGCTTCCTCTTCAGCCAAGGCCTGCTGCCTCAGGGTGTCATCAATGAAGAGTGGTGAAGCACCATTGGGCTGGTTGTCGAGGCGAGTGGAGGCAGCCGCATTGCCGAACGATGAAGACGTGGAAGACAGCGCTCCCATCACGCTGGCTACGTTCTTCTGGGCGCTGGAAATACAGGAATGGTGGTTATAGGATGGTATATTGATGATATTCTCCAAGCTGAGTTCGGAAACGGCTGGAGATATTATAGTGCACAAGTGTGTGCGCAAACACAGGTGCACTCTCTGTTCTCTCACTCTCATAATTCTTTGGGACGGTTATCCGACATGACCGTGGAGAGATTAGGCGCAGGGTGGTATATTAGGAGTAATGTGAAACATTAAAGAACTATCTTCTGTAATTGGCAGACATAAACATCGAAGTAATGCATATTTTTTGCAATGTCGTCGTCAATGTTGAAGAGCCACGCTGATTTCAGCACGGTTGGGCCGGCTCGACCGGGGTTGTACCACCCTCGCACAGAAAATCAACGTAAAATGACAGCGTTCGTGCTGTCGTGTTTCGTTGGTGAGTGCAAGACCAGAGGCGTAGAGGCCCAATGATGCAGAAGCATCACTAGGCCGCCATGGTGTGGGTGCATTGTCTGCATTCGCAATGAGTATGGTGGCCACCACTCTTGGATTCTGCTTATGCTTTCCATCAGGCAGAGACATTTTGGCAGGGACATACATAAAAAAAAATTGAGTAAGTCGACAAAACGATTCCTTGCCCGAACAGGTCCTTCTTTCATTAGTGAAAGATTCGTGGTACCTTTACAACGATATATCCAAAAGTGCATGAATCTTTTAAAACAGTTATCCATCTTTTCATAAACCATGAAGTACATTCCTTTCAAAGCAATACGCACCTAGCAGTCTGCGTGGGAGTATTAGCAGCAGATCCCTTCTTCCCTTCCAGGGAAGCGAGGTGTCCCTCTAGCGCGTCGAGTAAACTACTGGGGGCTTTCGTCAGATCCGGGATGTCTCCTTTGTCTATGCCCACGTTCTCTGCCACCTGGAAAAAACAGATAGAAAATATATTTAAAAAAGGCAAGTTGAGATAGACGAACTAACTTTTGGTCTTTAACGAAACCTGGCTAGTAATTTAAAGGCAAAATTATATAATTAAAATGGTATGGTAATAAATAAACATAATATACAAGTAAAATTTTAACAAAATAAAAACCGACTTCAATGTTCGACTCGATTTCTTTTGGATGCCATCATCAGATCTTAGAGTCCTTGTTATGGTACCACCGTTGGGATATCTCCTTTATATAAATATAAGAATCTTCAGAATCGGTTCATAAACGACGAAGTTATCCGCGAACACACATAAAAAAAAACGGTCGAATTGAGAACCTCCTCATTTTTTGAAGTCGGTTAACAAAGTAGATAATATTGTTTTTATACATCCGGATTGGGGAATGTCAGAAATAATTCGATAATAAGTAGATCAGGATCTCATGTTTTTCGAATAAATTACTCATCTATCAGTATTTATTTGTTCTGTATTACTTTTAAAAATTTTACACAAGTCTCTTTAACATAATTAAAAACATTTCATATTTTCCATCGAAGAATTATCACTCTTAACACTGTCGCATAAAGTTTATTTTCTCAACTTTTGGAAAGAATTGGTCAGACATATAGGGTGTTTCAATTAGAGTAGGTTTGAATATGAGGTTTTTTCAAGATTTTTACTCTTGTTAGTGATGTTATTCTGCGTAGTTTGCGCCCTTAGTCGGCTCTTACGACACCCTTGGGATGAATAGAAGTGACGACACTTCTTATTCTTAACCTTTATCCCGAAAGTTGGAAGTCTATTCCCAGGTCAACCATTTCTACACAGTAACACGGTAACTGGTTACCGTGGGAGAACCACGCTTCGGCATGAATGGGCCGGCTCGACCGGAGTGATACCACGGCCTCACAGAAAACCGGTGTGAAACAGCGCTTGCGCTGTGATTTACCGAGTGAGTGAGGATACCGGAGGCCCACACCCCAACCCCTCCCCTATCCACCTCCCCATCCTTCAAAGGCCGGCAACGCACTCGTGACGCCTCTGGTGTTGCAGGTGTCCATGGGCGGGGTTATCGTTTACCATCAGGTGACACGCTTGCTCGTTTGCCCCCTATTCCATAAAAAAAAGTACATACCTTCAAGAACTCTCCAACCCTATCCATTCTGATAAGGAACTTCTTATAGAGATCGAGAGCCTCGCGGCAGTTCTTCTTGTTCATATCAAAGTATTTCTCTAAGAGGTTTATTATACCATCGTTGTAGCAGGCGAACAATCTGGAACATTACAAGTTTCGGTCGTTAGAATACATTTACATTTGTAAATACAAATAGCCCTTGTTTATTTATAGATCATGCCAGATCTCGCTTGCTGTATTTGTTTGCTTAGCAATTATGTCTAAATTTTATTCAAAATTGGGAATACCATGCTTAGTAAGGAGAGGCCAGAGTAATACCAGAGATAACTGTTCTTTGTGTTCCTTTAAAAGTCCACTTTTAAACATTATTTGACGATTTTAATACGATGCTAAGTGCACATAGCACATAACGTACAATTTATCCAGAAAACCTGATAGAAAAAAATACTGTCATGTAATCGAAGAACGGGACATAAGGTAACGTAGTAAAACTGTTTGTTCTGTATTCGAATTAAGTGTAGTGAGAATTTAAATAAAATAATACTGAAACTTTATAGAAATTGTGGTGAAACGGCGACACTTTTTGATGCGAGTTTATATTTTTTAAAGAAAGGTAAAATTAGAATATTTTTTCATATCCATCTCTATTTTTGGCAGGTGGTTTTAATAAATATGTATCTTTCTTTTCAACCTAATGGCAGGTAATTATATAGGATAAGCGTTTACCTGATGAGATCCCTGAATAGCAGCATGAAGCACATATTGATAACGCCATTGGTTAGATCATTGGCAGTGCAGTCGAACTCCAGTAAGCCATCCAGCTGTGCTTGCAGCACCGGCAATGTTTTTAGCAGTTTCTCCGCGTTCATCATACGGAGGGAGCCTTCTTCTTTACTGTTGGCAAATATTTTGAAATTTATTAAACATTTCAAGCTATAATCGACCATCTTATCTTCAAACTACCATAACTTTATTACAGCTTCTGAGTAACCCTTGATTGAGATTCATATCATTCTATAGCTCATTCGCGTTAAAAAAAAAGGCGAATTATTTCCTGTCCTCCGACCAATCAACAAGGACTACCGGCTATAGAATACTTGTTTTTGCACTTTCGAGACTTTTACACATAATTTTTTATCTTACAGCGCAGCAGCGCCTTTATCACCGCTGCGATCTTGTGCTCCCTACATGTTAGGTAAAGAGGTCTCTAGTACAGCGGGAAATTTATTTTAAAAAGCTTATACCGTTCGCGAAGCTCATACGAGCGGTAAACCCGTTCGAAACGTCGGGATATAGAGGGTATCGTTACCCTTTAAACAATTTTATCGCGATTAAGTCCCGTTGTATAACAAACACTATGTGTAGTATGCTTGCTTACTACCCAGGTTGGTTTTTTAATACGGAGATAGTTTCTAATCCATTCATTACTGTATGCGGTATTGTATAGAAGAGTATAGACTGTTTGAGTAAATTCTCTATTCGATACACTGTATTCAAATGAGTACTAACGAACATTCAATTCGTAAATCATTTCACTACTCTTGGATTCTGCTTATGCTTTCCATCAGGTAGAATGGAGTCCTTTTAATATTCATGCATCAAAAAAAGAGAAAAAATTGTAATGATATGTTATAATTTATCGCCAGAATAACGTGTTAGGGAGTACTGTATAATTGCGACCCGTCACCACAGTAATGGTTTAACCTGTCGACCTTCAATTAAAATCAAGGTGCTCCCCATGTATTGAGTACTTACCCCCTCTTGACCTTGCAGAAGTCGAAGGCAACAGTCCTGTACGACAGCGCCTTCTCGTTGAGGTACTTGGCGTACCGACGGATGAACGGAGACATGTCATATCCTACACATAGAAACAGTATGAAATATGCCTTTTTGATATACAGGCTGTTACAAAAGGTGTGGTCATATTTCAAGGTCCTACAGTAGACCTAGTAAAATTTTTGATTTCTAAACCGGCAAATTGATTTTTGATAATTGACAAATAGGTATACCTAATATTTTTTATGAAAGCAAGGTGTTATAAACGAAACTATGATAGGTATTATACAATAAGTTTGTTGAAACATTAGATTTTTTTCGAAAATATCTGCATAAAACAACATCATCGACTGTCTGATCTGATATGATGAGTCGTTTAGATATTTGCACCTACAGCATTTTGCAATAAAAATACAAACCCTTTCTTTTCTAAGCGAGATAAACTATTTATCTTTTGCAAATAAAGCCCATAAAATTTGACCACACCTTTGTAACACCATGTATATCCAACGATGTTAAAATGCTTGTGCTAGTGCAAGAAAAAAAATTACATGCATGGCTTTTAATGGCGAAATTGGTGAGCAATTTTTCTTTCCACTCTTTTAATATTGACGAAATTCTAACTACCCTCAAAAATTTTATGCCCTTTATACTGTTTAGAATATTTTATACTGGTATTAAAAACATAAATTGAAATAAAAGGTATTTAGATATCAACTATATTCTACGGTGCATAAAGGCTATTATAAAACCGTGCAACAATAACTACAAATCTGTGTGATTCTATGTATGTTCGAATGGTTTGTTACATATTATTAGCGCAGTTACTGATAGGACATTATTCGACGCGCCTTTAGGTAACAAGCAAATCAGTCGAACATACATAGATGTAAGTATTTAGCATAATTACAATTTTATCAATCTGTTAGGTGTGAGTGGTGTGACCTAAATAGATCTAGCGATGAGTTGTTCAACTATAAAGTAGGTATATCAACTATCAACCATATTTATTGTAAAGTGATTTGTGTAATATCTATTTCAATAGATTATATCAATGTTGTTTATTGGTATAATATTGATTTACTTTATTAAATGAAAAATAATGAAGGTAGATGCAAAAATCATGATCGTCACTAATCATTGCTGGCCAACTATATTTTGTTTAAATCAAAACTAATTAAAAAAAAACTGTATCTCTAACCCAATTCGTCGGTATCATGTTTTCTTGTGATACCGTAGCCAAGACATGTAATAGCAAGCACATACATGCCTATAAACAAAAATCTTACATGACTATAAAATCTAAATATAAATCTAACATTGATTCAAGAATTTACCAAGCAACGTAAATCCTTGAGTAAATGAAACACTTACCTAATAAATATTATCGTAAAGAAAAGCGTACGACACAAACCTAACACAA
This sequence comes from Diaphora mendica, assembly GCA_949125395.1. Classification (NCBI taxonomy): domain Eukaryota; kingdom Metazoa; phylum Arthropoda; class Insecta; order Lepidoptera; family Erebidae; genus Diaphora; species Diaphora mendica. The sequence goes on along the minus strand of OX421331.1, from coordinate 2,290,643 downwards.
AATAAGTGCAAAAGGAAACAACGAAAAATTGCACCCAATCCAAGCGTGAAGCTACGAAAATAAAAACGGATATAGACGTATACAAAAAGCCGCCATTTTAATTTGAAACTCACCGATCCTCGCCCCGGCCGCGCCTTTTCAAGCATTAGGGAAAATTAAACTCTATTAGATATTGTTTTACAGATACTAATAAATTAAAAATAATTTAGCAGTATTGAATTGCAGGAAAAATGAAAAAAATTGTAAAAGGTGCTTCACATAACATACCTGTAATCCTAAATAGGATACTACCTATTCCTAGTATGAAAACAGTCTTTGAAACTTCAGTTAAGACAAAAGGGATCATAGTGTACTCTAACCACAAGATTGTACGAAATATTTAGAAATTACATTCGAAAAAAACACCCATATCATTATTTATGTTCCAGTGTGAGTGTGTACTTGCCCATAGTGCTGTGCTTTAACTAAGCAAGATAGCGGTAGTCCTTACAAATTTATATAATAATATTGTTATATACTAAACCATCAAGTGCCATCAACCTTCGCAAAAAAATTAAACATGCGAATTTTAATTTTATAATATTTTTTTAAATTTGCTTGGCAACAAATTTGTTGAAAAATAATAATGAAAGTGACACACTTTTGTATTCAAGACCCGTGACGACTGCTACAGTTTTACCTCGTACGGTTCTGGTGTTAAAAAGCTCATATGAGACTCCGCATTTTTTTAGTTATCTTATACAAAAAAGGAAAAATTTTAGGATCAATGAAAATAACTCTTCGAAAACTACAGAACGAATAAACGTTGTCTATAAATAAAAACGTACTGACAAAGTTGTATCAAAAGTACAACAACAAAAAATATTGCTCTTTATTTTATGGACATACAGTCTGATTATTCTGTACAACGTTGAACGCACGGCATTAATAATAACTTGAATGAATGTTTTATCTTGCTAGAACATATAACCCACGACCAACGACAGTTAAATGTATAATTAAAAATCATTAAGTAATAAATCGGTGCATTACTGCTTCTGATACGTTGATTGACTGAATACTTTGAGTAAGAACGGGTACACAGATAGGGTTGCCATTTTTTCAAGTAGGAGTAATTTTCAAAGAATAATCTTTTTAAAACTATAAGTATGAAGTAAAAAAAATCTGTTCTTTTTTTATTATTTTCAAATATATGGAATTTTACGCGAAACCGTACACCGTGCGTAAAGTTAATTAGGTGTAATGAAGTTCGCATGTCAACCCTTACTATAGCCCATAAGCACCTCTGTATTTCCTTCATATTTTTAATATATTAAAATAATTAGTAAAAGTTAAATCCAAAACCGGAATAGAGACGGACAACCCTACTGCGGATAACATTTTAGAGTTGTTAATACCTAAATTATTGAATTCATACGGTTGGTCTTTAAAAGCCGTAGACCGAAGATACTAAATCACAATACTAAGATATTGCAGGTTAAGAAAGGACGAATTTATTAACATTCTCATAAAACTCCAGACTGACGTATTATAACTTAATCTAAATTGTTTCAGAATTCAAAAATCTACAGATAAATACCTACTGCAAATGAAATCGTTTTTCAATAAATCACCAAGCAATTTTAATCATGCCGTGATATTTTTCAAGTTTTCTTTCTGATTCTAATGTGTTAAATCGCAAAATTTTAAGCTATACAATAGGTAATTTGCATATTTTTTTTTGTCGCAAATATTTTTTTCTAGATTCTTTATATTATTTAAAAGATTAATCATTAAATGCTTTCTGCAATAATAAATAAGCAGGGCTTAAATTACTGTCACTCAAAGGCCAAAAGTGGTAACATGTGTATCCTTGAAAATAGTAAATTTAACCAATTTTTAACCGACTCCAAAAAAAACGGGGATGAGAACCTCCTCCTTTTTTTGAAGTCGGTTTTTTTGAATTCGACTGTATTTTTTTATGTTAGCCACCTCATAACTTTCGACTGGGTCAACCGATTTTGATGATTCTTTTTTTATTTGAAAGCTAGTGCTTCCCGTGTGGCCCCATTTAAATTTGGTCCAGATTGAAGTCGGTTTTTTTTTTGTTAAAATTTGTGATTAATAAATTTATAAATACTAATTCTTTTTGCATTATGGGTGCCGAGAAAGTTCCTACTGACAGGTACCACGAGCAAGAAAAAATAAATTAACACTCAAAAATGTACCTTGTGAAAATAAGGAAAGTTATATTTTAAATTGCATATAAAATCAGCAATAAAAGTGTTTATTAACGCCGTAAAATCTTTCAGGAGTTAAGTGGCGTTCGTGTTATGGGCCTAGCACAATACGCTGCTGAGGTCAAATCGGTGAAATGCATCAAGTATAATAAGAACAACTTTATTGTACGAATTTAGAAGGAGAAAAACCATTTTATTACCATGATTATCAACTTTAATATCAACATATTAGCCGTAAGAAGTCTACTGCTGAACGTCTACGCTTTCCCTATTGATTTCCATTTCGACCGGTCGGTAGCGGCCTGCATCCAACGAGTCCCTGCGATCTTAACTACGTCGTCCGTCCGTCAACCTTGCGGGAGGCCTTCCTACGCTGCGTTTATCCACTCAAGAACCTTTCTGCCCCGTCGGCCATCGGTTCTCCGAGCTATGTGCCCTGCCCTCTGCCACTTCAGCCTGCTGACTCGCTCTGCTATGTCGGTAACTTTAGTTCGTCTACGGATCTCATTTCTGATTCGATCTCGTAGAGAGACCCCAAGCATCGTTCCATGCTCCCCTGCTCCCCAAGCTCGCTGTGTAACCCCTTTGACTTCAATAACAACAGTCTTTAATAGTACATTGCAATAGGCATTAGAAAGGAGGTTTTGTTCTAATATACCACACTGGCCAAATACATAAATCTATATATATAAAAGCGAAATACCACTCACTTATTAATCACGAAATCTCGGAAACTATAACACCTACAAACTTGAAATTTAGCAGGTAGGTTCCTTGTAGGGTGTAGACATCCGCTAAGAACAGATTTTACGAAACTCCACCCCTAAGGGGGTAAAACGGGGCTTGGAAGTTTGTATGAAAGTCCTATGTTTATGAAGTAAGAGCCTTGAAATTTCAAATGTATGCTCTATAGATGGTGTGGAGGTGTGCTAATAATGCATCTTTAGAAATCAACCCCTTTTGGGGTTAAAACGGGGGGTGGTAGTTTGGACGCAAACGAGGTTGCGTAGGTCAGCTAGTGGTTTGATATAAGCGTTTAACTATGCAGGATCAGCCCCCCTAGCCAAGTTGCAAACGTTCTTCGTTCTGCAATCTTTAACGCCTAAATTCTCGTGTCATTGACCAATCTTAGACAAAGTATTAGCCAATGACACACGAGAATTTAAGCGTTAACGATTGCAGAAAGAAGAACGCTTGCAACTTGGCTAGGGGGGCAGGACAACATCAATGACCATGACTGTGGGACCAAACTACGTTGTCCTACATAGTTTGGTTCCATTGTCGCCTCGTAGTTTGAGCCCATAGGATAAATAGGGGTGGTAACATTCTGTATTCGTAATGGGGTAGTTGACACCTTAGTCAAATTAGTTACTTTTTATCATTTGTCAAAACGATAACTTTATATGAAAAATGTATGAAATACAGACTTATGACACTTTCTTTATTTTTAATAAATAAATGTTTTTAGTCTAATTATGCAGACAAATATTTTTTTGTTTGTTTATTTCTTTTCATTTTATTTGTAATGTAAAATTCTTATTATACACTAGCTGACCCGGCGAACTTCGTACCGCCATATTTACATATCTGTCTCAGCTTCCCACAGGCAGTGTACAGTCGCGGACAAAAAAAAAACACTTTTCCCGTTATCTTTATTTTATTTCTTCCTAGCAAAAAAAGAATGAATGAAATCGGACTATGTCTTATTGAATTACAACCAAGTACATATTTTGACTTTCATCCCCTCTCTCCAGGATACCGTGCTGAATTTCGGGATGAAAAGTATCCTATGTCCGACCTCGTAGTATGAACTCAAATCATGCCAAGTTTCATTTCAATCCGTTCAGTAGTTTCGACGTCATGCGCGGCCAAGATACAGACAGACAGACGGACAGACAGACAGACAGACAAAAATGAAAAAAATACAGTTTTGGGTTCAGTATCGATTATAGAGAGCCCTCCAAAAAAATTTTTTCAAAATATCTTTAATGTACAGAATTGGACCTGTTACATTTTTATTATAAGTATAGATGTTTGAATATATTTAGAACTAGCTGTTGCCCGCGGCTCCGCCCGCGTGTATGTCGGTTATCGCGGCAAACAGTAACCTATGTGTTAATCTGATGTATCTTCTATACTTATAAAATAACATGTCCTGACTGACTAACTGACTGATTCATCATCGCCGAGCGGAAACTATTAAACTTGGGAATACAAAATTTGGTGAGTATGATCGTTTCATTAAGTAGATACCCATTAAGGAAGGAATTTTGGAATTTCTACCCCGAAGGGGGTGAAATAAGGGTTGAAAGTTTGTATGGAAGTCCGTCATTTTTTAAGTTACAAACATGAAACTTTATTTTTGGGCTACTGATTAAAAATGAGTAAACACGTATTCAAGCGTTTCTGATAGATAGAGCGGATATTCTACTCCTTAAGGGTGAAATAGGGGTTGACGTTTTGTATGTAGGTTAGTCTTGAAGTCCGTCATCTTTGAAGTTAAAAACATGAAAGTTTATTTTAGGGCTATTTAAGAAATATGAAACTTTATTTTTGGATTACTTATAAAAATTAGTAGATATGTATTTCAACGTTTCCTAATATTGTACCCCTAAGGGGGTGAAATAGGGGTTGAACTTTGTTTGGCATTTTTAAATTAGAAACATGAAACTTTTCTTTTGGTTTGGGCTACTGATTAAAAATGAATAGATACGTATTTAGGCCTTTCTCGATATTCTACGCTGAAGGGATGAAATAGGCGTTGACATTTCGTAAGCGGGTTAGTCTAGAAGTCCGTCAGTTTTGAAGTTAGAAACATGAAAATTTATTTTAGGGCTATTGATAAAAAAATAGGAGATACGTATTTAAGCGTTTCCCAATATTCTACCCGTAATAGGGTAAAATAGGGGTTGAAAGTTTGTATGGAAGTCCGTCTTTTTTAAGTTAGAAACATGAAAAATTATCTTTGGGCTAATAGTTAAAAACGCGTAGATACTAAGTGTCTCTGGATATTGTATCTACCTCTTTTTTTGTGCGGAAATTCCCTCGGATATCACCAACTGGTGGTTATGTCGGACTCGAACCGACTAAAAACCGCACACCGTCTCGGGTTCTAAAAACCAGGGAACCAGAGCGCCCTCAAAAGGAAATCCCATAAATGATATTTCTACCCCTAAGGGGTGAATTAGGTGTTGAAATGTCGTAAGTACATTAGTTTGGAAGTCAGTCATTTTTAATTTAGTAGCCTGAAACTTTGTCCTTAGGCTTTTAAGTACAAATAAATTAATACCTATATCATCATTTATGGGAATTCTATTTCTAAAGGGCTAAAAATATGGGTCGAACGTTAGTATGAAATCCTTTTTAATGGGCTATTGATTAAAAATAAATAAATAGGTACGTTTAAAAACATGAATAAATTATTCATACATACTTACACAGTTTTAATTAAATATATTGTAAATAATCAACTTCCACGCGAGCAAAGCTGCGGGCAACAGCTAGTAAGCTATATTACTGTAAAGTTTCATCCAATTCCGTCCAGTGCTTTTTGCGTGATGAAGTAACAAACATACACCCTCACAAACATTAGCTTTTATAAATTATTGTGATGTGATAAAATCGAATACGAAAAACAATGTTAAATTTATCACTACAGTTAAATGAAAAATTAGACATAACGAATGAAGCTTATTTTCAAAGCGTAAATAAAACTAAATTAATTAAGTATCTAAAACTAATTCAACGAAAAAAATGGAAGGTATCTACAACTTACTAAAAGAAATTAAAACACCAACAAATAAGGCTAAGTAATTAAATATTTGCAACGAAAAACATCTGCTTACCTATGCCTATACCAATAACCTAACAAAATCCTATAAAAAAGTAAATTATAGGTACCTAGGTACCTATGCTATAACCTTACAAAATTCTAAAAATACCGAGAAAACCAATTAGTAACTACAAAAGACTATTTGCTAATTATTTAGGTACAACAAAAATCGCCTGTTTATACCTATGCTATAACCTGACAAAATCCTAAAAAAAACTTCGTTTAAAAAAACTACCATAACCTATCATACCTATACCTATATACCTATCATAAAGATGTTTTGTATCATTTTCTGGTAAATTATGATGAACTATTATGTTATATGTTTACTCCTCTTTCAAGTATTTTAAACTTAAAATAAATATCATAATTATAAATGACCATTTAACGTTTATGGCATTCTAGTTTTTGGTTCAGTATCAATAAGAGCATCCTCCCAAAAAATCTAAATTTCTTTAATGTACAGAATTGATCTTATACACTTTTCTTATGCGTTTAAAAGTAATCATATTACGTACCTATTGTAAAGTTAGTTACTTGATTCCAAAAGATGTCGCTGTTTTAAGCAAAGAAATTTTTCAAGAAAATTTAAAACAACCCTTTCTATGGAAAGAGAGAACATAAAACAAATACCTACCTATCAAATACTAACTATATACCACATTAATCACAATGCTTGTGCATAAAACGTTCCCACGATATTTTTGAATATTTAAGTCATGCGGGCACAACCAAACACACAGATTCGACGTCTACAGAGAGATATAGATATTATTTTTCCTATGGATAGAGAGGTTGCGATAAATCAAATACTTAATGCTACACCGAATTATACGTAATACGTTCTACGATTATTCCACGATATATTAATCAAAGTGTTATTAATTACGCATGGCTGGCAATAGGTGTCGCTACATGTTGTTTTACGTAATGATAAATTCTTTATAATTTTTTTTTCCAATAGATAGAGAGATTGTGATAAATTAAATACTTTATGCTACAATCTTCAGAGTATCTCCTTTCTAACAAAAAAAGAATTATTGCAATCGGACTACTCGTTAATGAATTACAATTAATTACACATTTTGACTTTCATCTCCCCTCCCAAGGAAACCGTCCGGAATTTCGGAATAAAAAGTATCCTATGTCCTACCTCGGAGTATGAACTCAAATCATGCCAAGTTTCATTTGAATCCATTCAGTAGTTTCGGCGTGATGCGCGGCCAAGATACAGACAGACAGACAGACAGACAGACAGACAGACAGACAGACAGACAGACAAAAATGAAAAAAAAATTAGTTTTCGTTTCAGTATCGATAACAGAGTGCCCTCCAAAAAAAATTTTCAAAATATCTTCAATGTACAGAATTTGACCTGTTACATTTTTATTATAAGTATAGATTAAGTTTACAGACTTAATTATATCAATTTTTAAATAATGATTGTCCATCTTTTTTTTATGTATGGTCCTGCCAAAATGACTCTACTCTGCCTGGTGGAAAGCAAAAGCAGAATCCAATAGTGGTGGTCAACATACTCATTGCGAATGCAGACAATGTAACAATGCAGCATGGTGACCAACACCATAGCGGCCTTGTGATGCTTCTGCATCATTGGGCCTCCAGTGTCGCACTCACCAACGAAACACGACAGCACGAACTCTGTCATTTCTTTAAATTATTACTTTACTTATTAACTATTTATTTACATTATTTCTTTATTTTAATTTACTACCTATCCTATTAATTTTCCTTGTCCGTATAAGCATAGGTGTTTTTTTTTTCATATTTCCATACTAATATTGTTTTCACGACCAAACCGCAGCCCGTCATGGGGATACTTAAAAGGAAATTAAGCCATCGCGATAACTTACTACACTACGAAACTCGGACGGAGCCGAGGGCAAAGCTAATACGAATAGATGACAATCGTTCGTTTAGTATATAGCAATCTAAGCTTCAAAACATTCATGACCCGAGAAGAATCGCCTAATTTTTTTTTTTTTTTTTTTTCTATATTTGCCCGCCAAAATGACTCTACTCTGCCTGATGGAAAGCATATGCAGAATCCACGAGTGGTGGCCACCATACTCATTGCGAATACCACAATGCAGTATGGCGACCCACACTATGGCGGCCTAGTGATGCTTGTGCATCTTTTAGTCTAGTCAACAAGTATGGAACTTGTTGACTAGACTAATTGGGCCTCCGGTCTCGCACTCACCAACGAAACACGACAGCACAAACGCCGTCATTTTACGTTGATTTTCTGTGCGAGGGTAGTACCGCCCCGGTCGAGCCGGCCCGTTCGTGCTGAAATCAGCGTGGCTCTACTGCCTGGCTCTACTACTACTAATATCATAACGGAGAAAATAAAAATTCCTTTGCACTAATTTACAGCACACAAGTCCATCAATCCAAGCAATATCGCCATCCCATAGAAAATATATATGCAAATGTAAGAAAATCACAAACCACGCAGCAGCCGTGACGAGAGGCCGCCGTGTCATTGACCCCAAAGGTCACCGGTCAACCCATACACCATGTGCTCTAGCAATGCTTCAGCGTACTACGGAATCATATTGTGGTTGTGTCGTAATGATATAGTACTACTAGTTATGCCCGCGGCTCCGGCTAAAGTCTTTAAAAAGTATATTATGTGATGCCTCAAGAATCAAAGACAGAGTTACGTTCGAATTTATAATATTAAGTATGGATTTATCTCTTAAAATACATTTCCTTTCAAAAGAATCTATAATATACAACAGTAGATAATTAAGGCTGTTGGTGACTTAGATCTTAATATTGGTAATACTAAATTTATAGATTCGAAAATTTTGTTACGATTTAATCCTGTCATAAACAAGCAAATATGGCTATTAGCGGATTACAATTCGTCCGCCATTATTTATTTTCGCTCTGCACTTGTCTCAGAAAAAAGCACCTGATACCAGTAACCCATGCAGCAGGTTTACTCCTTAGATATAACGTGAACATTATTATTAATATATTATTATTAATATCACCAACATCAATGCGATTAAATTCCAATAAGTATGGTCTTGGATTCTGCTCCTACTTTCCACCAGGCAGAGTAGTCACTTTGGCCTATATGTTAAAAGGTGACATTAATCTGGTAAATTACAATTATTTATTATCTTTTACCTGTCGTGGTATATTTACTTTGAATGACAAAAATTTTTAATCTAATTACGTTCAAAAACTACAAAGATATCCTAGAAATCATCTTCTTAGCCTTTATTATTCCTAAGATTTATTAGGGGCGGCTACTAGTTCAACCGGTTTTACCTGAATATCAGTTTTGACACGGACTGGCATCAGAACTCCGCAACCCTAAGGACGAACTGAACTCGAAGGTTGAACCAGTTGTCTGTATATTTGAGGGCACTGACTTCTCAATAACGATTATCCCAGGTGTTTATGATAAGTGTTGTCAGGTGTTCAGGTTAAGCCCTCGGACCCGGTGTACGATGGCTTAAAGTGAACCGCTAGACCAATGAGGCAAAGATATTTTAGAAAAAAAAACAATAAAAGAAAATACAATTGAGGTTAATCCCCCATTTCGGATTAGAGCCATATATGAAAGCAGGACGCCAATATCACTTGGCAATGTGTACACAGACTATCTTGGCAAGTATACGTAATGAGGCGGAAATAGTGCACGCGCGATTCACTAGGTCCGTTACGTAATACCTTTTCGACACTACTATAGATACTCGAATGAAACTAGAGTGAAATTTGTAATCACGAAGCTAAGCTAAATGCCATGGCATTTTTACATTTTTTTTATTACTATGATGTAAATAATGAAGATGTAACTGCTGATAAATTGCAGATATTATTGTTAGTGACGGTAGACAATGATATACCTGCCCTTTCGGCAATAGGACTTTACAAAGACACTCAACTCCTTGTTAAAATAAAAACTAATTTTTTTTTATGTATGGGTCTGTCAAAGTGACTGTACTCTGCCTGATAGAAAGCATGAGGAGAATCCAAGACAACTTTATATTTACTTTTTATCATCCAAACTAAACCTTTAATTATCGGTTGATGATAACTGATTTAGAATGCAGTTGCAAGATTTAACAAAACAAATGTTTCATCATACATACAAACGATCGTTAAAAAATGTGACGTCTTTTATAGATATTACAGGGCTCAGATGACAAGAGACAACTCTGTTGTCGACAAAAGAAGAAAAATTAAAATTTGAAAATTATCCAATCTGTCATTTTTCAATTTCAATTTATTTTCTGTTCTCACCTTAAATGTTATTTCTTGATTGGAGTTCACAATTATTCCGCAGCAATTTCCCATTATTGAAACGGGTTCACGATTTGAAACCCTGATTAGTGATGTCGTTACAAATTTGCGGACATTTAAGTCATTATCCTCAAATACGGATAGATGTGGAAGTTTTTCTTAGTTCAGGAGTAAATAGTATGACATATTTCGACTTGGGAGTGCGTAACATACTATCATAGAATCTGAATTAATTGTAAAGATCGTCAAATAGTACCTCAATACTGTATTACGGATTAATTTATTATAACTATTAATTTAATTTCACCGAATTTAATCTTTAACGTTTGTAAAAACAATCAATGTAAACAACCGTTTCAGTTCCGTCAAAACATAACGGATACATTTTTTTTGTCTCGGATATCTGCGGATACTGTTACAGAATATATAACCGGCACATCACTATTCCAAACAGAAAGATGACGACATTCCAAAGTGAGAAAATCGAACTTAATGATATTACGTAACCGGGATAAGGGATTGTTTGTCGCACAAAATTTTTCGTACTTTTATCCGACTAAGGAAATTAGAAATCTCAATCAATCAAGTTTTGTGTACCTAGTATTGGGATAAGCTCTTTACACGAGATCGGTTAAGTACTTCTTTTAAGGGTTATTAAAACTTATGGAATTTATTATAAACCTAATTCTTTATTAGATTCAGATTAGCAGTTTAGGGCAAATAAAAGAAAGTTTTAATGTTTTAACCCCAAAATTGTTAACGTCTTTTATCCCTGAAGGGGTTATTAAACGCCCACAATTTGCGACTGTAATTTCAGTGCACATAATAGAGGGCGAACCCATTGCGTTTCTATAAATAAAAGTAACAATTAAAAACAATCAAACGAATCGTTTAATCGTAATAAAAATATAAATTATTTAGTTAAGTGTAGTCATTATATTTTTATTACAAACGATTAAAATGGCGATAATTAATAGCTTTCACAAGCATCACATTGAGAAGTATAAAACTATAGATTAATATAATTAGACGCTCATAAATTTATTATTCGGATTAAGATGAATAATATTTGTAACTTTTTAATAGTATTTGTGAAATCCCGTCACATTACAACACTTATTTTGTAAATTTTAAATATGTATGTACATATGTTACATATGTATATATATCTTTATGTATATTTAAAATACCTAACCAATTTGACGAAACGCAAGTTGTTCTCAATTTAACTGCAATTTTTCCCATTTTGTTTATCACCTCAGAAAACCGCTATTTAAGGAATGAGGAATACAATTTATTCAAATTCATAATCATGTAGGCAAATTGAAGTCGATGATATTTATTTTTAACCTTTTAATTATAGTTATGGCAGTATCTGTGTACCGATTTTAATGAATAAGGTGTCAACAGATTCGTAATAATAGTCCAGGTCCAGTAATCGTACAGTGTTTTAATCATTTTTCTTTTTGGCTTTTAAATTTTAAAGATTAAAGCGATAGTATCGAGTCGCTTGATAGTAGCCATTTCAGCGGAACCCATAATTCACTAGTAAAAACAGTGGCCTGTCTGGCTTCTTGCCATCTTTGTTTTTCGTTAGGCTTTTGGCCCATGATACCCCGTTCAATAACTTACAGACATGGCGATTAACGTAAGTCTTCCGAAGGAGTCTTCTACTTAATATAAATAAATAAATTATAAATATTTCAGACATCTAACACACAACGCCATCTAGTCCCAAGCTAAGCAGAGCTTGTGTTATAGGTACTAGACAACTGACATATACCGATACGCTTTTTTTTGTAAATACATACACATTATACGTAGAAAACACCCAAACTCCGAAACAAATATTTGCAGATCATACAAACATTTGGTCTGACCCGGGAATCGAACCCCGAGACCTCAAGCACAGCAGTCGCATACGCCAGCACTGCGCCACAGAGGCAGTCAATAGACGTAGAGTTAAATGAGTCAATGGTAGGGGCAATCGTGAGTAACTTTCATATTAATTAATATCGATAAACGTTCAACCGCCCACTTACATAGAGCGACATGTAGGTAAATAATATACAGGTACTAATCGTAGTACAGCAATTTTATCGTGGAGACTTTTTTTTTAATGGTATTGGGGTCAAATTGGCAAAAAGGTCAACTGATGTTGTGATTCCTGAATGTGATTTAACAGCCATGGACAAGAGTCAATGTAGTAGAGCCACACTGATTTCAGCATGAACGGGCCCGGCTCGACCGGGGCAGTACTAACCTCGCACAGAAGATCACCGTAAAATGACAGCGCCCGCGTTCGTGCTGTCGTATTTCGTGGGTGAGTGCGAGATCGGAGGCCCAATAATGCGGAAGTATCACTAGGCCGCCATGGTGTGGGTCACTATGCTGCATTGTATGCATTCACAATGAGTATGGTGACCACCATTCTTGGATTCTGCTTATGCTTTCCATCAGGCAGAGTAGAGCCATTTTGGCAGGGCCATACATAAAAAAAGTCACAAGTTACGTTGCCGGTCTTTGAGTGGCAGAATTAAAGGTGAGGTGGGGGAGCTACGATTCTCTGGTAACGTCACTGACTTGGTGAAATAAAACAACCGTCAGAAATGAAACTAGCCGAGGACTATCATCATATTGTAAACCCCTCCCACTAAACCTTTACTAATAAAAGTTATGTGTCGACAGTTGTAATTTAACAAAAAGAATTGGTGCCCGCAAGCACTACAAATGCGGGCACCAATTACCAATATAAAACATGTAGTTTTTAACCGACTTCCAAAAGGAGGAGGTTCTAAATTTCATCGGTTTTTTTTAAATGTATGTACATCGATTACTCCGTCAATACCTATTGGTGTGGTACCTACTATTACTATACTTTTTAGTTTTTATGAGATACAAAATCTATTTTATTCCGAAAAATCACAGTCACCACTGTGGGAAGATTTTAAGAATACACTAATTAGATAGTAAACAATTATTAAACAACATAATTAGAAACATAGTAAATTAAGATTTCTTACTTGTTATATAAAAGGTTTTTTTTTAAATATAATTTACACGTATGAATGTAGGGTAGCCAATAGCCATGTTCTTTTATTACATGAAATTATCTTTATGGTTAATGAGGTGGAAGATCTTCATGGATGTATTTCACTCTTTAGAGGAGGGGGCGCGCTATGAGGTCTGTCGGACTGGACTCTTGCTCCAACTTAAAACTATCCCAATGTTTCTCCACTAGTCAATGCCCAAGTAAGCTACACAATTGCATTCTTCCGACACGACTTGTAATTAGCTACTTCAAATTGTCTTTATAAGTATAGGTAGCTTAAAAGACAATTGGACCTTGTCTGTTGACGGAGATAAGAGATAAATAACGAAATCATTTCGAATTATTGAGAATGGTGACCTGTGATCGTCTAGTTACTGAGTAGATATTTTGCTAACGCCAGGGATAGTGTGGTTAGACCTGAAAAGATTGCTTTAGTCGATATACCATTTCATCCTGGCTCAATTGGTAAAAGATTTGATGGTCATCGTAGTGAAGAATTGCCTGAGGTTTAGAGAAGGTCAAAGTGGTGTGTGCGACACAACCGTTTAGTTCGATACGACTCGTTTAATGACTGGCTGTTACCATGGGGAATTCAGCTTATTAAGATATGTATGATATAGAACGAAAAAGCGAAGTCTCATCATCATCAACCTATTGCAGTCCACTGCTGGACATTGCACGTCACGAAAAACTATATTCGTTGCTGTTTTCATCTCCACTTCTTATAATACAAATATTTTGACAATAGTTTCGATACTAGCTAACCCACGCAACGTCGTTTGCGTCTCCTATTGCCCGTAGCGTAATAATTTTCCCCCGTTTCGAAACATGCTCCATTGGTGCTCCGCTCCTATTGGTCTTAGCGTGATGATACATAGCCTTGCTCGATAAATGGGCTATCTAACACTGAAAAAATTTTTCAAATTGGACCAGTAGTTACTGAGATTAGCGCGTTCAAACAAACAAACAAACTCTTCAGCTTTATATATTAGTTTAATTAAATGTATTTATTATTATCTTCTAAGATCTAATACTCATAATCAACAACACATTTATTTGGATAAAGATTAATATTAGGCATTATGTTGTTAAAAGCTCTTTGGCCAATAACTCATTATTAGGTACCAACTCTTCGCGTCTTATACTTGTGACAACTTCTAAACGAAATGTCGGATTGGGATGAAACAAAAAGTATTTTATTTCTACATAAATACCCTTGATAACATAGTGCTTTATTTGGATAAGGATTAATATTACGATACACATTTAACGTAGTTCCTTTCTTCAGACGATTTAATAAAAAAATTTAACACAAAAGCGGTTATTGTGACTAAACCATGATAGTTAGATATATGCTCTCGCGGACTTTTTTGTAGATCTTAATGGGACCTACAAACCCGTAACACATTATTTTGTTCTATTGTCAATACTTTTTGCAGCGCACGCAAAAATAGATTTTCTATGTCACACCTTGGGTTACAAAATAGCAATTTTCTTACGGATCTCTATTTTTTATGAAAATAAAATATAGCCTATAGCCTTCCTCGATAGATGGACTATCCAACACTGAAATAATTTTTCAAATCGGACCAGTAGATCCTGAGATTAGCGCGTTCAAACAAACAAACAAACAAACAAACAAACTCTGCAGCTTTATAATATTAGTATAGTATAGATGACGTCTTGGCTCATTATTTCATACATTTTTTTTTACAGAACGAACTGTTTTGACACTTAATCAAGAGTGATATAACTTCTTCTCCTAAACTATTAAGTTTATTCCATTTTATGTTTAATACATGTTTGGAATGTCAGGTTTAGGCTTCAAAAACTCAGAAAGTCCTGCACTGATTAAGCTCAAGTTTTTACACGATACATATACCGCTTCAAACATTGTCTTCATTTATTTTGTTGGTTGTTTTTCGCGTTAGTTCTTCATTTCGCGTCAATTCAACAGCACACAGCTTATGTAATAGATATAATCGAACTGGTTCAAATCAAGTAATAAATGAATTTACTTCATACCATACAATTTACGTAAAACATTTTCTGCAAAATATACAAAGCAAAATAAAATAGCAATACACTGAAATCCAAATTTGTTTCAGAAAAACTGTTTATTTTCGAATGAAAGAGTATTGGCTGTTTGCTTCAAATAAGAAGCTGCGAAGATTGAAAACGTATTACCTACGCAATAGCGATAGAGTGACGCAGATTTCTTGTCTACAAAATAAATTTCTAAGGTCTCCCAAGGGATAGTTGGAGGTCGGTATTATGTTGTCAGATATTCTGATTGTATTTTTATTCCAGTACTAGCAATTGCCAGCGGCTTGGCTAGCGTGATTTTTTCCTATTTCAAAATAACGAACTTCTATTCATTCCTCACTTACTCATACCTTTTACGGTAAAAAAAAATTAAAAATTCTCAAACAAGTTATTCCAAAGATTAGTGTATTGAAGCAATAAGATAAACTCTCCAGGTTTATAAGATTAGTATGGATTCTACCCTACAACATAGTAATTGATATTTTCATTTCTTGAAGGGATAACAACTTTTTGGATGAACCGTAGGCAATAGTACCACATGTTCGACAGTCTCCGTGACAGCATCAGTACTATATTAAAATGTTCAATGTGCTACTATTTGTACTATGATAGGTCTTGGTATCGATTGATACTTTTCTCCCTCGATATATCTATTTATACATTCAAGTGTCTAGTAAGTACTTTAGTCGATTAATTGACTGAAATACATCAAAGGATTTTAATTTCCATAAATTATTCATTTGAGCAACATAAGTAATCGTATTTTTAATACTAAATACCTATTTTAAAATTAGTTGAGTTGAACCGACAACTTTAGGTAGGTAAGTTAGGTATCTGTAAATGGCCTGGCGATAAAAACATTTAAAAGGTAAGCAACCTTCTATTTCCCGAAGTTTCGAATGGGTTATACCGCTTATGGTCTCACTTACAGGCTTAACTAACTTCAGGTATTTTATAACAAATAAATCTTAATCTATAGGTATATGTAGTAAAAATATCAATAGGTAAACTTGTATTACTTGATGCTAAAATATAAATAATTTCACGGTAACTAACAAAAAAAAACTAAATAAATTTTAAAACGCAGCTTCATTTTAGATCTTAATTAATACGATTTCATTTGCAGTATCCGCATAATGTTACTATTTTATACACAATTAGCAATATATTACTGTACATACCTTGTACTCCACTTTTGTCTAGAAAATTACTAAGTTGAAACGTTGAATTACTCGATGCTAGATATTGTGTGAATCTCTGCAAAGAGGAAAAAGCACGTGTTAGTATATTATATGTAGAAACCAATTATGGAGTTTTTTCTATAGTTTAGGAGTCGAAAGAGCAGATAGATAACCTGATGATAAGCCCCAGGACCGTGGGAGAGCCACGCTTCGGCATGAATGGGTCGGCTCGACCAGAGTGATACCACGGCCTCACAGAAAACCGGTGTGAAATACCGGTATGGGCCTCCGAGGATACCGGAGGCCCATACCCCAAACCCACCCACTATCTCCCCCCAGCCCCCCAACCCCCAAAGGCCGGCAAAGCACTTGTGACCCCTCTGGTGTTGCAGGTGTCCATAGGCGGCGATAATCGCTTACCATCAGGCGATACGGCTGCTAGTTTGGCCGCCTATTACATAAAAAAAGCCACTATGGCTTGTGCGCTTAAGGACAGAGTACCTACCTAGATGACCGGTATTTATTTTTGAGAAAATTTTCTGTAAATGCATCCTAGATGGATCGAATAACCGGTCGTGTCGTATAGCCGTCCCATCGGATTATGAAAGTGAAGAAACAGAGAGTGCACCTTTATTTGCGCACACACTTGTGCACTAAAATATCTCCTGCGTAGTTAGCTGGTCTCCGTTGAGACTGGCCGCCGTGGCCGAAATCGGCTAGGATAACATCATCATATACAAGAAATGCTCTTTTAAAAGTATTGGATACATAGATTCGCTTTATGGCAGATTCGTTTTACAATAGAAATTGTGCAGTCGTCTACGAAATGAAATACAAGATAACTTCTTGCATTTAAAAAACCCACTACTCAAGCACTTAATCGAGTAATCATACGCCAATGATATTTTTGCAGACATTCTGTTATTCTTCCCACTTTCACCCCCATAACTTTTAAACGACTAAACTGATTTTCATGAAACATGTCTAAGAACACTCGCACGTAACTCACCTTTCATTTAAAAAAAAACTAAATTGAAATCGCTTCATCCGTTCGCGAGCTACGGTGCCACAGACAGACACGTCAAACTTATAACACCCCTCTTTTTGCGTCGGGGGCTAAAAATTTAGCTTTTTAGCACACTATTAGCGAAGATCGAATTCCTAAAAATTCAAATGCTATTACGGTGACGGACGTGATGAGGTTACCTTTATAGTTGTTCCCAGAATATTCTAGTAATTATACACGTGATATATTAGTGATTTACAAAACGATGCAGAAGCATCACTAGCCCGCCATGGTGTGGGTCGTCATGCTGCATCGTCTGCAGTCGCAGTGAGTAAGGTGACCATCACTCTTGGATTCTGCTTATGCTTTCCATCAGGCAGAGTAGTCTTTTTGGCAGGGTCAAATATAAAAAAAAACTGTACTGCACCTTTGTTAGAGTTTAAAATTGGCGACACTGACTTACATAGTTGCTTCTGACTTAATCAAACATTGTCTAAATCTAGAACTTGTCGAAGGTTTTCGGTTTCTGTGTCGTAATAGCTTAATAGGCATGGCGCCAGTTATTCAAAGTATAACGATGAGTGACATGACATTTACGTGACTCATTTTTGTGAATTGCTTGCACTAGCTGCAATGTCCGATTTTTGTGTCCATCCGCGTGGTGGCGGATGAAAAATACAGAGTGCTATTAGTCACTACCTTTTGCCCGCGATTCAGCAGTTGTTGCAGTAAAAACTATTCTATATTCTTTCCCACAACTCAAACTATTTCCATGCCAAATTTCATCTACATCGATTCGGCAATAATTGATTTCCTATACAAACTTCTACTCCTTAAATGATGATTTCAGAAATAAAAATTATCCATGTTCATATCCGGAACTCAAACTACCTCTATAACAAATTTAATTTAAATCGGTCTATCGTTTTAAGCGTGAAGAGGTTACATATGGACAGATACACATTAGTCAACACAGACAAGTATAAATTGTTAAGAAGTTCAGTCTAGACACCAATCAAGACTAGAATATATTTATATTCTTTGACAAATAACATCCCGGCGATAGGTTCGTGTCACACATTTTTGTACTTGACCAAAATAGAATGTTCCAGAAACAACTTTTCAGGTCGTTTACAAGATGGCGTAATTTAAACACGGCAGCCTTATATTCTGCCCGGTTGGGTGTTAATGTTACAAAATGGTACGAACGGCATCAAAGAGTTGATGTTGGTAGATAAATATTTGTATACTTTATTTTTAGTTGCTTATATTCATAATACTCCAAAACAAGCACACGGTTCGCCTGATATATTATATACAACTAGCCGAGTCACGCGGTGTTACCGGTGCGGTGCGGTATAACAACAACCGCAACTAGAACCGCCCCGCAACCGCCGCGGGGCGATGCTAGTCTAAAAAAACTTACGTTACTCCTTATATCATCAGCTACATGTCAGTGAAAATCCTGTTAAAATCGGTTCAACCGTTGCAAAGATTGCCCAGAACGAACAGACAGACGGACAGACAAAAATTTTAAAAAAAGCTTTCATGATGTATATATATATATATACATACATATATACCCTATATATTTACATATGCATATAGTTAAAACCTGTTCATTTGACATTACAAACAATTACTTCAATTTTTATTTATTTGTATAGACCACCCACCCTTTCACTTATGGTGTAGCTCTGTTCATCCTACTGCTAAGAATAAAAAGACATCCTGAACAAAATTTTAGATATTGATAAAATCAGGTGGCTCCAATTGAAGTTCCTCTATTTTTATTACTTCTATTTCTACGATTCGGTAATTATTTCGTTAGCGATATCTCGAAGGTGAGTGAACCAATTATTGATGATTATGGTTTATTAGCATAACGTGAGGCGAGATCATTGTTTCATAAAGGTTATTTAACTATATATAATATTTGAAACAGGCACTCCAAGTTAAGACTATGTACCCACATACCACTAACTAATTATGTATGTACTTGATTGCTATGTAATTTACATTGTAAGAGAACTTAATAAAATAAAATATTTATTATTAAAAAAAAAAAAAAAAAAAAACTATACGAGTACTCGTGGTCGCCCAGTGCTCGAAATTAGACCATCATTCTTTTTGCTTTCTGCACTCCTCCTCTATATGAACTTTAACTGTGCCAAATTTCATACTCATCCGTTCAACAATATTCGTAAACAAGTAACAATCATTTAATACAAAAAAACCCGACTGCGTCAATATCTGTCATCTTTATTACATTCTCTATTATCTCGTATAAGCTATACAATATATACCTATATTCGTAATCACCGTTAAAAAACCTTTATTCTGATACCACACTCGATGTATTTAAAATCTTT
The DNA here is from genome assembly GCA_949125395.1 of Diaphora mendica. NCBI lineage: Eukaryota > Metazoa > Arthropoda > Insecta > Lepidoptera > Erebidae > Diaphora > Diaphora mendica. The sequence continues at coordinate 2,270,648 of OX421331.1, read as the reverse complement.
TTTTTTGAGATTCCATTTTTTAGGCCAAAAGTCCTTAATTTTGTTTTTATTTTTTTATTTTGATATACCCAGTGTCCCTCTCACAACAAGACGAATCTGTTGACACCACTCACATAAAAATACGACATGCCGTTTAGGCTCTAGGGCGTGCCAAAGAAATATACATACATATATACATACACTCGAAAAACATTACCCACCTTTCGCAGTCGGGTAAAAAGGGGTACAAATTTTTTGTTTCACCAATTACCTAATATACAGTCTTGGCCAAAAGTATTAGGCACCCTATAAATTATGTTTTTTTTTTCATGTTTAAGGAAAAAATAAAACTAGTTTCGATTTCAACATTACTATATTAACATCGTATGACTTAAAAAAACTAATATTTAGTTGAACCACCCTTAACTTTGATCACAGCAGCGATTATTTGGGGTGTGCTGCTTAGAAGCCTAGTACATTCGGCTGCAGTTATAGCATACCATTCTTGAATTAAGGCATTTTTTAATACTGTCTTGGATATAATACGATGCTCACAGGCCTTGCGCTTCAAAATACCCCAAAAATGCTCGGTGGGGTGCAGTCCCCGGATCTAAACCGATCCCCAGATCTGGGGACTGCGCCGCCCAATCTATCAAGTCAATGTTGTTATTTCTAAACCAATCATTGTCTTGTTGGAATTGAACGTCCTTTAAGTTTATGTCACCTAAAATGCACGTAAGCGAACCCGATAGCGCAGTTTCCAGCACATTTTTGTGCTTTGGGCTGTTCATAAAACCTTCACAAGCGAACATTTTGCCGGCACAACTTGATTGCCATGCAGCCTCAGATAATATTGCTACCTCCGTCGTATTTACCAGTAGACACCACACAATCTATATGATACTCCTCGCCGATGCGCCGCCTCATAAATGTTATAGCCGCTGTGCGGTGTTCTTGTGAAAACGAAAACAAACGAGTTGAAATGTGTGCTCATTATTTTTAGGGAAGTGGAATAAAATAAGAACGGTTAATGTTATTGTTTGTAAAAATGAAATTAAAGCTTATCCTTAAAGTTTGATTCATCGTATAACACAACATTTGAACAATCTGTCTCTCTTCCGATTATTGTATTACATACGTAGCAGTGATCAGTGTAATAGGTATATCTACTCAAAATATAAATAGCGGACCCTTAAATTGTCAGAGGCAATTTACCAATAACGGACTTGATAAACCAACAAAACATCTTGAACGACAACATTTGGTAAGTATAAGAGTCAAGTGAGTACTATAAATGTAAGATAGGCACTACTTTTATAAGAAAACCTTTTTTTTAGGGGGCAAACGAGCAAACGTATCACCTGATGATAAGCGATTACCACCGTCCATAGACACCCACAACACCAGAGGCGTCACAAGTGCGTTGCCGGCCTTTGAGGGGTGGGGAGGGGGATGGGGTGAAAGGGTTGGGCTATGGACCTCCGTTTATGGTATGTTTTAAAAAACTATAATCTGACTACATAAAAACTTTTGATAAAATTTATCTAGCCAATGTCACCCGGGCCATTAGTACGAATCTATTGTCACCTCATTGATTACACTGGGTTCAGTAGTTATGCGCCATGGTGGAACATACAAACATACATAAACTGTAAAAAAGTGGACTTATTATATTTCCAACCCCTCCAGTTTTCATCTGATTAATTTCGTTGCGGGTTCCAAGACAGTTTAATTTTTCCTGGGACTTCCCGAGTGTCATAACTCGGTGTGTTCGTGTTCGTACTCAAGAAGTAAAAAGCGGCCAGACCGTTTAACCACTACACCATTCATGCATGACAATACTAACTCACAATATTACCGAGCATATAACTTAACTATACTTTTTAGGTGAGACAATTAACCGATTTATGTTTAATAGCCAAGTCCCGCGGTGTTACCCGCGGTTATTGTTGTACCGCGGGTAACGCCGCGGGGAGAAGCTAGTCTAAAAAAAGTAGCCTAAGATACTCCTTATAATATAGAGATCATCTATATACACACATCAAAAGTGTCTAGGGATCAACATATGTGTCTAGGGATCAACATATATTTTTGCAATAACTTTTCTCCTGATTGATATTAATTAAAATTTTCTTTAAGGATTCATCAAATAAAGTGTTTTCGTTTGTCACAGTAACGATAAACCAAGTCACCTTTGCATTAATAAAGAAATTTGCCATTTTCCTAATAAAGGAATTTTTGACATTTGAACCACTAACATTAAAGTTCGAAAAAAAGACTGAAATAACAGTTTTCTTTAAAATTTTATTAGGTAACTTAAACAATTAATAATCCGTGTTTCTACCGCGAACACTAACAACACAAGAATCGGTTTGGCATACTCAAAATGAGTTCATCCAAATCACGCTGTGGAATGGCCGCCCATGTTCGTTGCAACAACAAAAAAAGGTCTTCTTGCGACTGGATACCCTCCATATTCGGCAGAGCTCTTCTCTATAGCATATCCCATGCATGCTCAATCGGGTTCAAGTCTGGCGACTGAGCAGGCCAGGGCCAAAGCCACATCTCAATCTCAAGAAATCCGCATAAAAATGCTTGATCCCTAGACACTTTTGATGTGTGTATATAGCTATTAGTGAAAGTTCCGTCAAAATCGGTCAGACAAAAAATTTAACATTTTTGGTATACTCGTATGTCTATATATAGATACATATGCATTTAGTAACAAGCGGTTATTTTAATATTACAAACAGACACTCCAATTTTATTTATTTGTATAGACTAGCTTTTTCCCGCGGCTCCGCCCGCGTGTCGTCGATTACGGTAAAGAAGGACATAGGCTAGTCCTTCTCAAGAATCAAAGTATCTATCCATGCTAAATTTCATTGAAATCGGTGCAGCGGTTTAGCCATGAAAGCGTAACAGATGGACAGAGCTAATTTCAAATTTCTAATATTAGTAAGGATTAACACATTAACACTACGTAGTGCAAAAAATTATAAAAACAAAAAAACTCGAATGACCTTTAACATGTACCGAACCATCAAGGTTAAAATGACACAAGGTCTGTTAATTTGCAACACTGAAAATGATGATAGCAACTAATGTCGTGGTGAGTTTAATTCAAAATCATTATGATTATTTGCTGCCTTATTAGTTTATAATCTATCAAAAAGTTGTTTTTTTTTTATCAACCTGTCAAAGCGACTACTCTGCCTGATGAAAAGCATGAGCAGAATCTAAGAGTGGTGGTCACCATACTCATTGCGAATGCAGACAATGCAGCATAATGACCCATAGTGTGGTCACCTATTGATTGAGATGCAATTGATATGATTTGAAATTACAAACAGAAACATTAATTTATTTCTATAGTCATACATATTATTCATGTCTAGTTCTTGGTCTACTAACTCTATCGTATAATATCTACACTTCTAACAAAACAAAATCTACGAAGAATCAAAGAATAAAAGTACCAAAATACGGACGAATTTAAAACAACCCTATTTTCACGTTTCGTACCCGTTTTAACCCTTACAATTTCGCCGTGTCCGACTGTCTGGGTCTTCTGGACTTCTGGGTCTGGGTCTGGGTCTGGCAAATGCCAGGCTTTTTAGGTTGATTCAAAATAGAACGTACTTCTAACATTTTTGTATCTAATACTGTCAGTACTAAGAATATTTTATTCAAATGAGTACGGATAGCTGATATTCTATTTACCAAATAACTATAGAGTAATACAGGCGCGTGGACCGGATGGAAGTAGGCATAGCGTCTTTTTGCGATACGTAACGGTCTGTCATTTTATGCGGGGGAAATATTCACACACACACATTTTAGACTCAAGGTATCTGTACACCAGGTGGAATGTTTGCGACTGGCTGGTTTCCATCTATGGACCCATGGAGATAGCACAGGTTTCACGAGAACACAACCGCCTGGTGATCTAATTCACATACAAAAACAATCGCCTATCACTACGAACTCACACATAACAATTAAGACAAAACATTCACAATTTCACACACACATAAACTCATTATGCGTCATAACAGTGTAATGCGTAGGCCCATTTGTGCTTATACTTTGACAGAGGGAAGCGCCTGCGTATGGCTATTCTCTACCGTGTTTCGAAACCGTGTACAGAAAAGTAAATCATCAAAGTAAAACTGCTTACAAAAATATTTAGACAAACGGACAAAAAGGGCATGCCACTGTGGTGATTGTTACAATATTACAGTAATCGGTGAATACAAAGAACAACATTGTAAGAATATTAAAGAGGTTGAATGCCTCAGGTCTGTAAACAAAGTTTATCATACGACTGGCAGTATTTTGACAAAAAGTATAGACTACCAAAAAAAAATTTGATGAAAATCCATAAACAAGACAGAATCTTAGTGGATCTCTCTAGCAGTATTATGATTAAATACATAGAGGAATACGAACTCAATCTTACACCGAAAATCGAAAAATGTTGATTAAATCTTAATTAACTTGACCTAAAAATTTGAGCATATGTAAGTATACTTATTACGTTTTGTTGGTGTTTTTAAAATGTAACAAAATATTAAAAAAAAAAACAAACTATAACATAATCCACATTTAATATTAAGAACCGGCCAAGCGAGAGTCAGACACGCTCAGGAAGGGTTCCGTACGTTACATTTGAAGCGTCTACCTGTTGCCGTTATCAATATCGAGCAAAAACGACCAAAAAAATTACGTTTCTTGTATGGGAGCCCCCTTAAATATATATTTTATTCTGTTTTTTAGTATTTTTTCTTGTTGCTATGGCAACAGAAAGCCTGGTGTCACACGGACGGATAGACAGACGAACAGCAAAGTCTTAACAATAGGAACCTGTTTTACCCTTTGGGTACGGAACCCAAAAAATTTGAAAGTAACTCAGTCTGTTAAGCTTTCACGGCTAAATCGCTGCATCGATTTTAATAAAATTTAGCATGGATATATTTTGATTCTTGAGGAAGGGCATACCTATGTATACCAGTTACCTAATCAACATAAACGCGCTAGTACTAATAACATCTTTCTATCTACTTCCAAAGGAAGACCGCAAAAAAATATTCAACCTAACGCTATATCCATTATGACACAGTACCTTCTTAAAAAAGAAACATGATCGATCATGTCCCCAATATCAATTACGATCGATATGACCTCTGCACCTTACGTACGATTCAGACATATATTCATCGCATTCGAGAGGCGCGGTTTCTACGTAACCAACGAACGGTTACATCTACAAAAACATGTAGAAATAAATACTAATGTGACGTCACAGCCTGCGTGTAAACTGTTAAAAATAAAATTGTTTACGTATTTTTGAACGTCGAACAAGTGTCTGACGCAGTTAGCTTTTTTTTAAATGTCTGTCAAAATATGGAGTGTAGAGATAAGGACTAATTAGGTGAAGCCACTGTGGCAAGACTAAAAATTTTAAAGAATTAGAAAAGATAATCAAATGAGCAAAGGCTTCCGCTTTCCAATGGCGCGCTTAATAAAGATGTTACTACCCAATTTTTTAAATTTTTAAACCACAATTTAATAAAAAAATTAAAACGTTATCACACTCTTCACACTAGCGCCACTGTGCAGCTGCTGTGGTCGGTTCTCGAACTATTATTTAGTCATGTTTGACGGACACTTTTCCCTTATGGGGAAAAGTGTCCATCCCATATGAGATGGTCCTCCTTACCTTTATACTCCATGTGTCAAATCGTAATGGTGTGTGGTGCTTTGTTTGACAGCTGATATCATATACAATTTTATTTGAAAAAAGATGATGTTTGAAGGTACTTATTTAACTTCCGATTAACTCTACAGTGTTAATAACGTTCCTAGTGTAAAGATTCAGCTAAAAAAGGGCGTGTAAAACGCCCACTATTTGCCAGCGTGATAAAATTATGTGGTATTATTTAGCATTTGTATTATAGCAATTGCTAGTCTAAAACATATAACCTGAAGGCTGAAACAATAACGTATTTTATGTTTTATTGTCTGCATTTTTTTTTCAATTAAGCTTTAAAGTTCTGACAGCAGGCAGTTTTATTTCTCCTTATAAAAAACAACTCCCATAGTAGGAATATTCCTGTGTTGTGAGAAACTTTGAAGACTGTATAACACATGTGTAACGTAACAAATATGTAAATGCTATAGAATTAGTCCAGAAAATTTTTTTGCGCTGCATGCATTATAAGTGTTATCATAGATCATCCTCATACAAAGATCTTCTAATGGTTTATAACTGTATCACGTTAGAACACAGACGCTTATATTTGGAAGCAATGCTACTGTATGACCTGTGCCACAGTAACTATGATTGCACTGCACTCACCAATAGACTTTGTTATGTTGTACCCACTAGGACTCATTGCCGTAATATCTGTAAATTTTTTGCAACTACCCGATGTCGAACCAATGCTGGCAAAAGATCGCCAATGCACGGAATGGTTGATAGCTTTAACAAATATTTCTGTACTATTGATCTAATGGCAGTGCGTCCTAGCTCTTTTAAAAAGTTATTACTTGAAAACCTTAATGTTTAATGCTTATTCAAATTAACTCAAGTGTTAGCCTACAATATTATATGTATTAAATTTTATGTCACTGTCAAACGCATAGTATCGCTAATGTATTCTAATGTTCTCAAAGGAAGAAACCCTGTTAATGTTACTTTACTACTATGTGGTAAATGTCGCTGATGGCACAATTATTCATACTTTTATGTAATTGTACTTATAACCTTGTATTGTGTTGTTGTTTATTTACCTAAATAAAAACAAAAAAAAAAAAAACACAGGGTTATACGTATGCGTCCTTGACCTCTTCGAGTTATTACTAACATTCCTCATGCCATTTGAGGCTATAAATAATTTCTCTTTCATTCCATTACCTTTCTTCCTAGTGAGTGACAACCCTAGACCCTCATAAGTTGGTTTTTAATATTTCTCAAATATACTAAGGAATGGGCAGCTGATTTTTTTATATGGAAAGAGGACAGGTTAAAGTATTTTTTTAAACAAAATTTAGGTGCCCCGTAATGTTGATGATCCCCAGAAAAAAAATCAAAAGGAAAATGAACATGTATTTTATCTACGCTAAACTATGGGCTTTTTGATAACGTGAAAAAGCATATAGCATTCTTCTTATGTACTCATTAATTAATAAATACGAAACTACATTTAATTCATTGCTTTCGAAGATTTTCTTTTCTGTTTTCAAAACCGCAAAAAAGGTAAACTTTGGGACTTGATTTCTCTAGAACTATACCCTATTCAACTTCCTCTGAGACAAAAGGTAAACAAAGAAACCAATGTTTCCGAAACGAGTTGATCGAGAGTAAAGATGGCCGGTGTAACCAAACTAATTACAAAATTTCACATTTCTACGTAAATATTTGCCTTATCACTACTCTTCAATTTAGTAGTGTTATAATACGTTCAAAGATTGGGAACAGCTACAGTTTTAGGTGTTTTTAATGTCACTTTTTAGTCAGTCCACTGAAAATTTCGGAACATTCGGAAATTTCGGAAAATTTCTGGCTTGTTTTCCTTTTGTCTCAGAGGAATTTGAATAGACTATAGACCGTATTAGCACGAGGCAGTTTTACTCGGACCCTTTTAAAACAAAGCCCTCTCAATCTGAACGAATAGCAAATGTCCGTTTTCACTGTCATATTACACACTGTGGAACGGGATAAACAACAGTGACCCACTAAGACACCGAATTGTGACACTCGGGAGGTCCCAGGAAAAATTAAGCTGTTTTTGGAACCCGGTACGAAATATGTTTAATGCTTAATCGTATAAAGTGATCAATGACTTATTCACTGTAAATTTCTCTTATAACTCTTGTACCTTCAACTCGTTTCGATATCTCTTAGAACACGATATGTCTGTTGCTCCTCAACTTTTTATTCAACCCTTGCAATACATATGTAATGCAACGAAAAAAAAATTAATCTATGCTAATATTATAAAAGCGAAAGTTTGTAAGTATGGATGGATGTTTGTTACTCTTTCACGCAAAAACTACTGAACGAATTTGGATGAAACTTTAAAGTAATATAGCTTATACATCAGAATAACACATAGGCTACTATTTGCCGCGATAACCGGACATATACGCGGGCGGAGCCGCGGGCAACCACTAGTTAATCCATAAGTAAATTGGCAAAACTGGCTTGTTTTCATTGCCATAGTGACCAATTCAATATTAATTATACCGTGTAACATTATTTTCGCTGAAAACACTTTTTTTAACCGAACAATTGCTTATCAAACATTAATTTTACGCGTCACGTCATGCCTATTAATTTTCACGTACATGATTATAGGCGCAAGCGCAATGTGGTACTAGTAGCAGCACTTCGATGATATAATAGTTTTGGAGACGCGTGCTAAAAATACACGCAACACAATTAACAAATTGATACTAAGTTGTGTGTTATGCTATGAGAATTGATTTGTTAGGCTTTATTGATAAGCAAATGAAAGAATAAAGTGAAAACCGTATGAAAAATTAACACACGAATGTTTGTATAATAATGGTCATCCACCGAACTCAGGGAAGTCTCTACAATTTTTTCCGTTTTTAACCCCCAACGCAAAAAGAGGGGTGTTATAAGTTTGACGTCGATGTGTGTGTCCGTCTGTAGCATCGTAGCTCTCAAACGTATAGACCGATTTCGATGCGGTTTTTTTCATTTGAAAGCCAGTTTCTTTGCGGTGGTTCTTAGCTATGTTTGGTTAATATCGGTCCAGCAGTGTAAGAGTATCAGCTCTTTTCCAAAATGATGTAAGGCATACGTAGCATACCTACTACATAGGAGTTTTTTTTTAATTTTAAATTTTAGCTTGTAATATACTAGATGTACGAATTTCGTCGCTAAAAATCTTTTACTGAACTAATAAGCAAAATCAACCTAATATTAAACAACTACGGTTCAAAAAGATTTTACAACTGCTTAGGTCAAGTCAATATAAAGCTCATAAAATATCGTGTGCGTGTGAACTGAGGGACCATAGTGATATTTTTGTTTGAAATTTTTATAAGATTTAGTAGTAGGCTCAAAACAATTGTAGAACAAATATGAGAATTTGTAAAAAGATATGTTAAAAACTACAGCCCTTTAAGTGTGGTCCCTCAATCCTCACATACCATCAGCCAGATCTCGGCAAGTATGTAAAAAAATAAGGTATTGTGACTGCAGACATTTAGTAGAGAATTTGTAAAGATATATACTAAATAACTAAGCACAAATCATCAACGATTAAAAAAATACAACGACTATACTGTGGTCCCTCAGTCCACACACGAAAGATTTTGTTATACTGAATATTATCACATCAACGGAATAAAATCTTTATTTTCTTACATAATGTTTTAAAACAAGTCTTATAGCAATTTGTAAAAAATACATTTAAAAAAAATATCGACGCACTTTGAAGATATTTATAATTAAAGCTGGTCCCTCAATCCTCACGTTCTCAAACATACTTGCATGTCTAGCTGCTAGACGACTAAAGTATCACAAAGTGTAGTGTATTAAACTTTTTGTAAAAAGTTTCTACAAAATAATAGGTATCTTTAATTGTGTGTATCTTACCTCTAAAATGAGATTATAGCATTTCAGTGATCTTATGAACAGATATACGAGTAGTGTGACCACACAATGAAAAAAAATGTAGACTACCAATATAATTTTTATTGTAATAGTCGAAACCCAAGGTTGTACGGTTGATTTAGTGTTATGTTACATTACGTATCTTTACAAAGCATGAAATAAAGTAACTTTTAGACGCTTATCACCATTTAGGCTATGTTTCAAGGAAGCTTTATGTACTTATAATACCCCAGTATTTTACAAACCAATATGGTAACATAGTGGTATTATTTATACAGCTCAGTTTTATACGTTCTATTAACACATAAAATTGAACATTTAAAAACACAGGATTTTGTAAAATATTTACAAAAAATCCGCGATAGTACCTATCGCGATCTATATTAATATTATAAATTTGAAAGTGGCTTAGTCTGTTTCTCTATTACGCTTTCACGGCTAAACCAATAACAGTGCCTGCACTTGGTAAGGCATATAACTTATTGTAATACTTTTGTTTAAGTTTGTGAAAAAAAAAAAGCTAGATAGAACTGTTTTTCACAAAACAGAGTCATTCGCATTTTTTGCCAGGGCGTTACAGTACGGAACAACAAATCTTCTTACATTCATTAAGTTATAACCAAATTTTACGTACTTGGTAGTAGTATTACAATAAGTTATATGCCTTACCAAGTGCAGGCACTGTTATTGGTTTAGCCGTGAAGGCGTAATAGAGAAACAGACTAAGCCACTTTTAAATTTATAATATTATTATAGATCGCGATAGGTACTATCGCGGACTTTTTGTAAATATTTTACAAAATCCTGTGTTTTTAAATGTTCAATTTTATGTGTTAATAGAACGTATAAAACTGAGCTGTATAAATAATACCACTATGTTACCATAATGGTTTGTAGAATACTGGGGTATTATAAGTACATAAAGCTTCCTTGAAACATAGCCTAAATGGTGATAAGCGTCTAAAAGCTACTTTATTTGATGCTTTGTAAAGATACGTAATGTAACATAACACTAAATCAACCGTACAACCTTGGGTTTCGACTATTAAAATAAAAATTATATTGGTAGTCTACATCTTTTTTTCATTGTGTGGTCACACTACTCGTATATCTGTTCATAAGATCACTGAAATGCTATAATCTCATTTTAGAGGTAAGATACACACAATTAAAGATACCTATTATTTTGTAGAAACTTTTTACAAAAAGTTTAATACACTACACTTTGTGATACTTTAGTCGTCTAGCAGCTAGACATGCAAGTATGTTTGAGAACGTGAGGATTGAGGGACCAGCTTTAATTATAAATATCTTCAAAGTGCGTCGATATTTTTTTTAAATGTATTTTTTACAAATTGCTATAAGACTTGTTCTAAAACATTATGTAAGAAAATAAAGATTTTATTCCGTTGATGTGATAATATTCAGTATAACAAAATCTTACGTGTGTGGACTGAGGGACCACAGTATAGTCGTTGTATTTTTTTGAATCGTTGATGATTTGTGCTCAGTTATTTAGTATATATCTTTACAAATTCTCTACTAAATGTCTGCAGTCACAATACCTTATTTTTTTACATACTTGCCGAGATCTGGCTGATGGTATGTGAGGATTGAGGGACCACACTTAAAGGGCTGTAGTTTTTAACATATCTTTTTACAAATTCTCATATTTGTTCTACAATTGTTTTGAGCCTACTACTAAATCTTATAAAAATTTCAAACAAAAATATCACTATGGTCCCTCAGTTCACACGCACACTAAAATATCATCTTGCTCCCACGAAATATTCAGAGACAGATTCGTCTTTCATTCGACTGTGGTTTTAATTACCAAGGTTACCGACAACTGCATCCGACTGCCACTGTCGCTTTCGCAATGGTTTAACTTGACTATCAAGTGATCGTTAAGTCTTTAGAAGCCTAAATAATATCATTTTTCTACGGTTTAAAGAACACGGTTTAATACCGTGGGTGAGCTACGCTTCGCCATGAATGGGCCGGCTCGACCGGAGTGATACCACGGCCTCACAGAAAACCGGTGTGAAATAGTTCTTGCGCTGTGTTTCACCGAGTGAGTGAGGATACCGGAGGACCATACCCAACCCCTACCCCTATCTCCCCTCCATCTCCGAAAGGCCGGCAACGCACTTGTGACGCCTCTGGTGTTGCGGGTGTCCATGGGCGGCGGTAAACGCTTACCATCAGGCGATACATCGGCTCGTTTGCCCGCCTATTCCATAAAAAAAAAAGATAAGCAACTCAAGAATCGTAAGTCTCTTGGTGGTCTATGAAAACTATCTCCATATGGTTTAAAGGTTGTCTCTTTCTGGATAAACCGAATGCAACAATTTGTTCTACAAGTTCTGTGTTTGAGGTAATTGAAAAGTTATAACTAAACACTATTTAAAAAGTTGTGGCGAGAGCCCGATTATGTCTAAGGATGGAAGTTTTGCTCCATTGCCTAAAATTCTATTTTTTTCCTAAAAAGTGATAGGTCTCGTAATTGTACCAACGAACTGTAGTTCGTACTAAATATAAATAACGCAAAATATAATGTCAATCTCCGAGACCCTATTCGCTTAGCTAAACTGCAAAAGAATTTTAAGAATAAATTAAATTAAAAAGCTTTTTAAAAACAAGCTTTTACTGGAATGCCTCGATTGGAATCAAACGAGTCCAAACTCGATGATGTTGCGACGTCTCTTTACAGAGTTCCTATGGCCGCCTTCCAGCTCCAGCATCAGATCAGCTCCATGTCATTATAATATTGTATTGTCACGCAGTATGTATATGCTTGCAAAATTTCAACAAAATCGGTTGAAGATATCTTCTTCAAAATTGAGTTGCAAGATTCCACCCGAACATACAAGCATACATAAATACATTGTAAGTTAATAAAAAGCTTGTAAAAATAAAAAAGAGTAAGGAAATTTCATGCTATCGTACCAATTACTGCATGACACAAATATGGCAGCTAATGCAGATAGCAACACAAAGTTGTATGAACTGATGATAAACGGTTCGTCCTCTATACGTGATTTAATGATACCAAATGATTCATTTGAACAATTATGATTACTTGTTTTTAGCACAGGCGTGTATCATTTTAATGTTGCGAAACGGTATAATAGCATTTCAATATGCAACATAGTATTGTGTATATCAAGTATGTTTGGAGAATACCTTCCTCGCGGGCATTAACCGGTTATTTTCTTTTTTTAACTTTTATAATAGACAACTCCCGCATTAGGAATAAATCCTATGTCGCGTGGGTATTTTACAAACATACATGCAACGGACACATAGATCACCCAGAATATGAACAACAAACGAGTGGATCACAAAACATCCTATGTGGGGTTTGAACCCACAACACTTAGCGCAGTACAAAAATGCGCGGCGTCCACTTAAATCACTCCTCTAACTGTCCGTCAAATTATTGAAAAAAAAATGGATTCAAAGCAGATAATAATCTAAGTCTAAAAAACCCCCGACATAATTACCTGAGTTCCCTTTAAAAAGTAAATAACTTTTAAACGACTCAACCGATTGTCATGAAACACGTCTAAGAACACTCGCACGTAAGTACGTAACTCACCTTTCATACAAAAAAAAAACTAAGTTGAAATCGCTTCATCCGTTCGCGAGCTACGGTGCCACAGACAGACAGACAGACAGACAAACAGACAGACAGACACTTCAACCTCTAACACCCCCTTTTTGCATAGGGGATTAAAAAATTGCATCATTCGTGGGACAAAAGGGCCGGCTCGGCTGGAGTGATACTACAGGCTGCCTTACAGAGAACCGCAACAAGCAAGTATTACTTTTCACTGAGGGAACAAGATTACAGGAGCCCAAACATGTCCCTCCCTTAACTCTGACTTCTGACCTGACTCTAAGAGTTGTATGGTGTGTCGCAGGGTTAATTTTAAATTTTATGACTTTGCATCATCATGAAGTAACTGTTTAACAAATTTATTCAAAAAGTGCGTGGAGTCCCTCCGCGCATAAGAAGTGAAACTTCGTAATGTGGAAATGAAAATAGGAAGGGGTAGAAATAGATTTTTTGTGAAATCATATTGTTCCTTTCATATTCCCCCTCCCCAGGAGCGACGAACGTTTAACGCAACAGTGCTTTCATACCCTCTCCATGGTAGCGTTAAACGTTTAACGCAACCTTGTTGGAATTCGCATAAGAAGTTTCACTTCAATAAATGAATAAATATGTCGGACATCTAACACACACGCTGTCTAGTCCCAAGCTAAGCAGAGCTTGTATTATGGGTATGACAACTGATATTAATACACACATACTTTTTTTTGTAAATACATACATATTATGCATAGAAAACACCCAAACTCCGAAACAAACATTTGCAGATCATACAAACATTTGATCCGACCCGGGCATCGAACCCGAGACCTCAAGCACAGCAGTCGCATATGCTACCACTGCGCCAACGAGGCAGTCAAACATATAACGAGACCGGAGGCCTAATTAACAGCATGGTGACCCACACTTCGGGTCATGTATTTTTGCATTGTCTGCATTCGCAATGAGTATGGTGACCACTACTATTGAATTCTGCACTTGCTTTGCATCAGGCAGAGTAGTCATTTTGGCTCATATATAAAAAAGTAATAGTAATAAAACTGTAGTAACAAAAGTATGGATCTTAAAGCAAAACCGTGACACACCAATAAACTCTTATATACAAAGCTGTAACAAAGTACATACAGCTGTCTAAACGTGGGAATAAACGCATGAATACATTATCAACAAACAATACAACCGCGTAACGTTTATGAGAATATAACTATATGTAAGTGAGAAAATTATAACCTTGATAATATAACTATCCTTGCTTGATAGATCCCCATTCTTATGATTACTATAAACTTATTAGCGTGGCCTTTCGAGATTCGTGGTAAGATGTGACTTATAATTTGAGATTTTTTTGTTTCAGTTCTTTTTTTATGTATGGGCCTGCCTGATGGAAAGCATAAGCAGAATCCAAGAGTGGTGGGCACCATACTGATTACGAATGCAGACAATGCAACAATGCAGCATGGCGGCCTAGTGATGCTTCTGCATCAATGGGCCTCCGGTCTCGCACTCATAAACTAAATACGACACGAACGCTGTCAGATCTTCTGTGCGAGGTTAGTACCGCCCCGCTCGAGCCGGCCCGTTCGTGCTGAAATCAGCCTGGCTCTACTACCTTGGATGTTTCAATTGGAAATTTCATGTCAATGAAGTAAGCATATCAAGTTTATGTTGTGACGGATTAAGAAAACGTGGGTGTCAAAAGAGCCGAGTAAGGGAACAAAGTAGGCAGAACTACGTGACTGCAAAAGAATAAAAACTTAAAACAAACCCTATATCAAACCATCTGGCTAGCGTGGTACAGTATTTTTTTTTACGGAATACATGTCAAACGAGCATAGGTATCGCGTGATGGTAAGCTATTACCGCCGCCCATGGACACCCGCAACACCAGAGGCGTCAGAAGTGCGTTGCCAGCCTTTGGGGGATGGGGGGAGGGGTTGGGATATGATATGGGCCTCGGGTATCCTCACTCACTCGGTGAAACACAGCGCAAGCGCTTTTTCACACCGGTTTCTGTGAGGCCGTGGTATCACTCCGGTCGACTTCCTTTCTAAGCAGAGGTCTATGTCTGGCAGTCGACTACTAAAGGCTGTTGAAAACGAAACATACTCAGCGAAGTAATTAGCCTACTGACATTTACAACAACCGATTGCGTATGTTTTAAAAAACATATTACACTAGCTTTTACACGCGGCTTCGCTCACGCAGACTTTCATCCCCTGATTTACCCCCTTAGGGGTGAAATTTCAAAAAATCCTTTCTTAGTGCTCACTTACGTTATATAAAGAACCTACATAAAAAATTTCAGGATTCTAGCTTCAGCGGTTTGGGCTGTGCGTTGATCTCTGGGTATGTCAGTCAGTCACCTTCCTGTTTTATATAATTACTAGCTTTTACACGCGGTTTCGCTCACGCAGACTTTCATCCCCTGATTTACCCCCTTAGGGGTGGAATTTCAAAAATTCCTTTCTTAGTGCTCACTTACGTTATATAAAGAACCTACATGCAAAATTTCAGAATTCTAGGTTCAGCTGTTTGGACTGTGTGTTGATATCTGGGTATGTCAGTCAGTCACCTTACTCTTTTATATATGTAGATATTATATATAGATAAGGAACTTACAACCGATAAGTCCTCTAATTGTATTACACTAATCCTCACCTTCGAACCAGAGTGAGAAAACAAAATACACCGTGGGAGAGCCATGCTTCGGCATGAATGGGCCGGCTCGACCGGAGTGATACCACGGCCTCACAGAAAACCGGTATGAAATAGTGCTTGCGCTGTGTTTCACCGAGTGAGTGAGGATACCGGAGGCCC
Organism: Diaphora mendica; assembly: GCA_949125395.1. Taxonomy (NCBI): domain Eukaryota; kingdom Metazoa; phylum Arthropoda; class Insecta; order Lepidoptera; family Erebidae; genus Diaphora; species Diaphora mendica. Next base: position 2,254,581 of record OX421331.1, on the reverse strand, counting down.
ATGCCCCAATCCCTGCCTCCCCCCGCATTCCCTACCCCTACCTATGCTTCCCCCCCCCCAAACCCAAATGGCCGGCAACGCACTTGTGACGCTTTTGGTGTTGCAGGTGTCCATGGGTGGCGGTAATTGCTTACCATCAGGCGATACGTCTACTCGTTTGCCCGTCTATTCCATAAAAAAAAAAAAAAAAAAAACACGTCACAGAGTTATTGTTCTCTCGGAAACAAGATGTTTATCTCTTTCGTACATACCTGTATATACTCGGAATCCCAGAAGTCATAAACAAAGCGTCATAAATACATCCGACATATCTCTAATAACTCTTAAACTTTGACTTGTGACGTGCAGGAAATAACCGAAAAATATCTATATAGAGAAAAATAATAAGGAAGAAATGCAAACTTTATTTAGAGTACCTAAAGCATGAATATGGGAGCAAGACGGGCGTTATAAGTTTGACTGTCTGTGTGTCTATCTTTATAATCATAGCTCTTGAACTAATGGATCGATTCGGATTGTGTTTTTTTTTAAAGACAACTCCTGCACTCAGGAATATATCCTGTACCGCGGGAAACTTCACAAATATACATGACACGTACAAATATCACCTAGTCTTAGAACAATAATTTGCGGATTATCTATACTAATATTATAAACGCGAAAGTTTGTAAGTATGGATGGATGGATGTTTGTTACTCTTTCAAGCAAAAACTACTGAACGGATTTGGATGAAACTTTACAGTAATATAGCTTATACATCAGAATAGCACAATGCTACTATTTGTTGCGATAACCGACATACACGCGGGCGGAGCCGCGGGCAACCACTAGTATACTATAAAACAAAGTGTTGTCCTATGTGGGGATCGAACAGTCACCGTAGTAGGAAACAGCAAGGTGGCGCGTTAACCACTACGCCAGCCATGCAGCATCTTTGGGGTAAAAAACTTTCGACTGGACTCTCGGCGCCATTACAAAAGTGCGCTAAGTTTTATAACCAAATTATCCAACCAACGCCATGTGACTCAGGTGACACGCAATCAATTAATGTGGTACACCCGTATTAGTGGTATTAAACGTGGCCTTTAAACGAATTATTTGCTGAGGTCATGGATTCGGATTACTACCCAGAGCAAATTATAGCGTCTGATTGGCATAGTATTCTGCCTAATTTGGGCAACTCCCGCACTAGGAATAAATCCTGTGTCGCGGGGGACTTTACAGACATACATGAAACGGACACAACGAACACCCAGACTCAGAACAACAATTTGTGGATCACACAAAGCGTTGTGCTACGTGGGATTTGAACCCACGACACTGAGCGAAGTAGGAAACGGCGTGGTGACCGTTAAACCACTAGGCCAAACGTGCAGTCAGATTGTAAGATTAACCTAACTATTGAGAGAGTTCATAGTATCAAAATCCACAGCAGTGACCACTATATGCGTGGGAACCTGCGAAGAACAGGTACCTAGTGTAATATATTTATAAGGTGCTACGTAACGCTGACCTTTCATAGACAAAATAGTAGATATTATTACATAAGATAACAGTAATATTAACACAAAACATTACTTACACGTCCTAGTAACCGACAATAACCTACGTGACATCTATCCAATTATGCTGACTCATGCTGACTTTCAATTTCTGTTAGTACAATCGCAAACTATTGATGGAATTCTTCTTTACTATGAGCATCGTTTATTTATTTGTTAGAGTTAATTTTCCCACTTATTTTAGCTTAAACATTTTAGAGGTTATTGGCGCTTTTCATTATAAGCTATTCACGATACTTTTATATCGGTAAAACGGTACATAAAGTAAGAAATTTTAAGATTATCTATACTAATATTATAAAGCTGCAGAGTTTGTTTGTTTGTTTGTTTGTTTGAACGCGCTAATCTCAGGAACTACTGGTCCGTTTTGAAAAATTCTTTCAGTGTTGGATAGTCCATTTATCGAGGAAGTCTATAGGCTATATTTTATTTTCAAAAAAATTAGGGATCCGTAAGAAAATTGCTATCTTCTAACCCAAGGTGTGAAATCGAAAACCTATTTTTGCGTGCGCTGCAAAGACTATTGACAATAGAACAAAATAATGTATTACGGGTTTGTAGGGTCCATTAAGATCTACAAAAAAGTCCGCAAGAGCATATATCTAACTATCATGGTTTAGTCACAATAACCGCTTTTGTGTTCGAAAAAATATTAAATCGTCTGAAGAAAGAAACTACGTTAAATGTGTATCGTAATATTAATCCTTATCCAAATTAAGCTTTATGTTATCAAGGGTATTTATGTAGAAGTAAAATACTTTTTGTTTCATCCCAATCCGACATTTCGTTTAGAAGTTATCACGAGTATAAGACGCTAAGAGTTGGTATGTAATAATGAGTTATTTGCCAAAGAGTTTTTATCAACATAATGCGTAATATTAATCTTTATCTAAATAATTGTGTTGTTAATTATGAGTAGTAGATCTTAGAAGAGTATAATAAATACATCTATACTAATATATAAAGCTGAAGAGTTTGTTTATTTGTTTGAACGCGCTAATCTCAGGAACTACGGGTCCAATTTGAAAACTTATTTCAGTGTTAGATAGCCCATTTATCGAGGAAGGCTAGCCATAAAGGCTTCCATAAAATAATAACATAATAATTAAATTTATAATAAAATAAATAAAATTTTAAGATCAAGGTAAAATAGCAATAGGGGATGAAAGTTTGTATGGAAATATGCAAGGTTTGTGAAGGAAAGGCAAGGCAAGGCCTATGTCCAGCAGTGGACTGCGATAGGCTGATGATGATAATGTAAGGTTTGCGAAAATGCTACATGAGTTTGGGACAGGAGACAAAATATTAGAGCTATTCAGATGTAACATTTACTGAGTTATCACAATATGCTTAAGTGTGCTTACCCGAACGGGCAGACATGTGAGGGCAGACGACTGTGCCGCATGCGGATGTTGAATTTTGCTACTACAAATTCGTTATTATTCACTAGGATTCGATTTGTTTACATGATTTTTTGTTTATTCAAATAATTTTCTTCGTGAAAAAATCCGAAGGAAAAGTATCCGGCGGGATTTAAACACAAAAAAAAGCAAAAGGGGTACGCCGCAAGATGAAATAAATGCCTGTATGAAACATGTATTATGGGTACATGTTAAAAAGTTTTGTCTTACTACAATTATGCGAGTACAATTTCACAATGATTTATGAGCAGTGTCAATATGCAAATGCTCTTCTAAAAATAGGAGATGATTGTATGCCAAATGACAGTAACGACATGATTACACTGAGACGTGAGTTCTGGTATATGATAGCACACATGATCTAAAAATAATATCTATTCTGATCCGCCGACTAATGAGACAGTTATCAAATAAACGAACGGATCATGTCAGACGTGGAGGAAGATGTTAACGAATACCTCTCAGGAAACAATGCAAGGGAAACTGAACCAGTCATATCATAGCTTATGCATAAAGTTTTTTAAATCTTTAGAATCATCAGGAGCGCATTCCCATAAGTTAAGACTGAAAGTTAATGTTCCAGTCCTATTAATAAGAAATATTGAGCGACAAAGATATGTAATGGTACACGGCTACAAAATACACATCTGGGGTACAACATTGTTAAAGAAAATGTTTCAATTCCCCGTATTCCAATAATTCAAACTTATTTGCAATTTCAATTTAAAAGAATGCAGTTTCCGCTGAAAACAACATTTGCACTACCAATTATCAAAGCCCAAAGACAGACGGTTAAAGTTGCAGTTCATTTAAAAAAAACATGTTTTTCAAATGGGCAGCACAATCGCGTGTATCAAATCAGCTAAAGCACTATAATTTGACAAAGGATGGCAAATCAAAAACGTAGTATTTTAAAATTGAAAAAATTGAGAATTTGCTCAGACTGAGGGAAAACTCAAGCAGAATCCAACAGTGGAGGCAACCATACTCGCTGTAAAAGCAGACAATGCAGAACCAAACCGTTTGGTTCGAGAGCGTATTTCTAAGACTGAGGCGGTGACTTCCAAGACCAGCACGTGTTGTTCTGTAGAGGAAGGGAGAAGGTGGGATCAGTTGGAAGAACGCTTCAGAACACTCTCCATGGTAAAGCGGTAGAGGACTGCCATAGAGGCGATATCTCTCCGCAACTGCAGAGGCTCAAAGGAATCGATAGTATTGGGACTGTTGATAATGCGGACTGATTGCCGCTGCAAAAGATCGAGAAAATCAATGCCTAGATCCATCGCAAAGATGAGAACAGTACGGTCGAGCGTACCTGGGTCTTATAAAGGAGTCACAAATGCTCGGGTGCGAAAAACCGTCTCACCCTGTTCAGGCTGCCTTAGTGGTGCCCTCGATGTACTCCCGTGGGTTGAGGTATCGGCAAATATCCATGCCCAGGACACCGAGCTTATCCCGTAGTGGCAGTTGAGTGCTCTGAAAAGTGGGGAGGGGAAGAAACGAAGACTTTTTGGTAGAGAACGGGCACACCTGTGTTTTCTTAACGTTGAACTGGACCAGATTCTCATCACCCCATTGTTAAATGCGGTTCAAAACCCGGTCAAGCTCAGCGACAAGCTCTTATCCATTTTCCTCAACGTCTACTATCTTGGCTGCAGGGTATCCATAATATCGCCCATGCACTGTGCTATCGTCTGCATAGCAATGTATATTGCCAAGGGCTAATATGTCATTGACATGCAGAAGAAACATCTTGGGCGACAGGACCGAATTCTGAGGTACGCTAGCGTTTACCTCCAGAAAAACAGAGGCCACGCCGTCCGTCGCAAGGAACCCGAATGCGAAGGCACTGATGAAGAAAAAAGTCAATCCAGAGACGACTCTAGGAGGCAGACCGAATGCTTAGAGCTCGGAGAGAAGCGAACGGTGCAAGAACAGGTTGAAAGCCTTGGCCATGTCGAATATCGAAATAAGCTCATACAAAATACTTTTTATTTTATGTACTTATATAAATACTTAAATATTTTTTTAACATTTAAAAGTCTGTCTTATTTTTAAAATAATATTAGCCTTAATAATTAAAACTGCTACCCAAAGTCACTGTTCCACGCGGACGAAGTCGCGGGCGCAGCTAGTACAGTTATATACAGAATTGCGAGTCACTTGAATTTATGTAGTTTCTTTTATTATGTATTGGAATGGGCTTCTCGTGTTCACGTAAATAATTTACACTTGAAATATGTATGTTTCTGGTTGGTGTCTTCTTTCCTCTTTTAAATAATAATAATGTTCTCCTAGCCGATAACGGCCACGGCGGCCAATCACAACGGAGACCAGCCAACTACGCAGGAGATATTATAGTGCACAAGTTTGTGCGCAAACACAGGTGCACTCTCTGTTCCCTCTCTCTCAGAATCCGATGGGACGGTTAACCGACACGACCGGGTAGAGGTCAGGCGCAGGACCTACAGCTTTACGTGCTCTCCGAGGCACGGACCGATCCGGATTCAGACCCCAACTTCCAACTCCGAGCTGTTATTAACTTATTAAGTATTTCTATAATTAGAAAAACTGAATAACACTTTTCCCGACCCGAAACCACTAGATCGGCAGTCGCATACGTCAACCGCAAGACCAACAACTCACACAAATAATATATCTTATGACTTGGGATTGGGAGACTATAGACACACATGAAGCGTAAAAAAATACCCAGATTTAGAACAACAATTTGTGGAAAATACAAATCGTTGTCACATGTGTGGATTCCACATTTAAATGATAGCGTAGTACTGTGCTTGAGGACTGGTATTCCCGGGTCGGACCAAATGTTTGTATAATCTGCAAATATTTGTTTTGGAATTTGGGTGTTTTCTATGTATAATATGTATGTATTTATTTACAAATATATATATTTAAATGTATTACTAATTTATAGTATTTATATCAGTTGTCTAGTACCCATAAAACAAGCTTTGCTTAGTTTGGGACTAGATGGCGTTGTGTGTTAGATGTCTGAAATATTTTATTTATTTATTCAACGCAGGTGACTAAGTGACTCCGGTCACCCAGGGATGTACCTCAGCCATGGGGTATGGCAGGGGGGGCTTCAGAGCCGCCGATGCGTTCCTGGAGCCCCCCCCCCCCCGACTGCCGAGATATGCCGCCACGGGGTTTAGTGGGTGGCTCACTTGTCACCCCCAGGCCGTTTATATTAACCTTAAGGTACATTTACGTATTTAAAGAAAGGAAACACAATAGTTACCTCATTCCCATATGCTAGTAAATGATGAACTGTGATTAGAGCTTTATAAACGACCACCCAATTGGTGTTCTGTGTGCGCTCGACCAACAAGTTGGCCAGCTGTGGTATCGACACGTTGGGCTCGTTTGTGCAGTGGACTAGATCTGAAACAATTAAAAGAACAATTTTAAAGTACGAATTTGGTCACAGATTAAGAGGCAGTTGAGTTGTTTTTCAGTCCCTGAAAATGCTTACACCTACTCTCTTACCTAAATGTAGTCACGAATTCGAAAATCGCGACTAAAGACCCAACTTTATATCTAAAATATTCCTCATCTAAATATACATTGTTTCAAATAATTCCGAAATTCGGAATGACAGTTGTTAGGTATTACTTTCGAAGAAATGTAATTACAAACAATTCATTTCTCCAGATGTGAAACGCGTTCCAGTGACAGAATATCATAATAACTTAAAATCATATTTGCAACTTCGCTAAGCTATCACCATTTATATGTAAATTTTGTTATTTTAATTGCAGACATTCTAGTATCTAAATGGCGTAAATTTGTTGATTAGAGACACAGATGTGGACTAGTTTAGCAATGTGACACCGCCAGATACATTGTATTAGGATCATACGATTATTTTGTCTAACAACAGACTCGTATGGTTTATATCATGATATATAATATACAAATTATACCATATAAAACAGGTTTTATTTGAGCTTTATAACGTGTTGCTATACAGTGTGGCATTCAAGTTTACATATACATTGCATGAATCATTGTCATTCTGTCTTTTTTCCAATTTTATGCGGGTCGGGTATATAGCCAACCGCTTCTCAAACTCAAACTCATAAATATTTTATTCATATAGGCACTTATTTTACAGGCACTTATGAATAGTCAATATTTAATATTGAAAAATCGAGTGATTCTAGTCGCCAGTTCCAAGTGCAGCCTACCCTTCATGGAGAAGAATCTGGCAAGAAACTCCATTGTTGCTCCTTTTAAAAAATAATAATACGGTTTACAATTTTTTTCTTTATTTCTTCTTTTCTTATTTATATATATACACACATCAAAAGTGTCTAGGGATCAACATATGTGTCTAGGGATCAACATATATTTTTGCAATAACTTTTCTCCTGATTGATATTAATTAAAATTTTCTTTAAGGATTCATCAAATAAAGTGTTTTCGTTTGTCACAGTAACGCTAAACCAAGTCACCTTTGCATTAATAAAGAAATTTGCCATTTTCCTAATAAAAGGATTTTTGACATTTGAACCACTAACATTAAAGTTCGAAAAAAAGACTGAAATAACAGTTTTCTTTAAAATTTTATTAGGTAACTTAAACAATTAATAATCCGTGTTTCTACCGCGAACACTAACACAAGAACATCGGTTTGGCATACTCAAAATGAGTTCATCCAAATCACGCTGTGGAATGGCCGCCCATGTTCGTTGCAACAACAAAAAAAGGTCTTCTTGCGACTGGATACCCTCCATATTCGGCAGAGCTCTTCTCTGTAGCATATCCGATGCATGCTCAATCGGGTTCAAGTCTGGCGACTGAGCAGGCCAGGGCCAAAGCCACATCTCAATCTCAAGAAATCCGCATTAAAATGCTCGATCCCTAGACACTTTTGATGTGTGTATATATATATTTTCAGACATCTAACACAAAACGCCGCCTAGTCCCAAGCTAAGCAGAGCTTGTGTTATGGTTACTAGACAACTGATATGAATACATATATCCTTTTTTGAAAATACATACATATTATACATAGAAAACATCCAAACTCCGAAACAACTATTTGTAGATCACACAAACATTTGATTCGACCCAGGATAACTACCACTGTGCCACCAAGGCAAGGAGAATTTATGGCCCGCTTTGGGAATGTAAAATTATGTCCGACGAATTGAGATAGCGAAAACGCCCGAAGCCGACAGATCTAGCGAAAAGTGGTCTGAAAATGCAATAGATCCTGGAGACCCTGCTCCCTTCCCACACTATAATTCTCGCGGATTGAATGTCGGTTTTAAGAAGGTTTTAAGACTTCGTTAATGGCACCAAACAATGTTCTAGAATAATACTTTTTTATTAACATTTGCTAATCAATAATCTTCATGCGTAAACGTTTATTGCTAAGTATTTCAAGTTTTAATTTAAAAAAATGAAAAATGGTTAGAAAACTTTTAGACAGAAAAAGTGACAATGGTGTAAATTAAGTACGCCATGAATAGAAATGAATAGGAAAGGCATTTGTATTGTGAAGAGTTATGTAGTTAGTCGGTTCAGGAGTTAGCGAAAACAAATGGTATTGTAATAACTAAGAAGTAACGAAGGTCAAGGGTGAAGAATGAATTATAACTTTTACTGTTTTTACACAAATGGAGAAGCACAAATATCTTTCTGAAGATAAACTGTCTAAGGATCTGATTCAAGCGTGAGAATACCGTGCTTAGGCACATATACCGGTGTCGGTAGACACTTATCACTTAATTACGGGATGCCTCAACGAACGAGAGAATCGCGATGAATCTGCGCTTCTATCGTCGGGTAATCTCTATGAAAGAAGGAGGATTATTTATTTAAACTTAATCCACATGTTGCACAAAGGCGGACTTAATACCATTAGGCATTCTCTACCAATCAACCTTAAGGTGAGGTAGAAATGTGATGCGGTAGGTGCAAAAATTCTTCCTAGGTATCGTCGCCACTCGCCAAATATGTGCCACGACGATATTATCGCTGCGATTTTCTCGCCTGTGGAGACAGCCCCTTAGGAAACCCACTCCACATTAAAACCATGTATATAAAATATACTATGTATATCTAATAGTATACTTTGTCCATTCGTTTATTTTCTTTTTGACAGCTCACGCCTATAAATTACCGTTTTTTTTTCGGAATAATGTACTACAGTACAGGTAAATTAGCTTGGAGAAATTTTTGCGTTTGTAGTAGTGTATGGTCAGCAAATAAAAAAAAACAACATTTTATTTTTAGTTTTTATTTTTTTAAAGGTAATATACGTTTGTGGCTGGAGCACACCAAATGCGTACACGTCTACGCATACGCACTACGTACTAATACGGACGTGAAAATGTGTATCCACTGCATTGTAATCTATGGAACTATATGAGGCAGACAAGCCAGTTCCAAACATTACAAGCAGTGAATGCCGGTTTTCACTTCAGTGAAGACGTGTATGAATTAGGTGTTCTCCGGCCATAAATGTTTTATTCTAATAATTCATCAACCCCAGGCATATCACAATCATCCCCATCCTCGCTTTCATCAGATGAATTATTTAAATTAATTATGATTCGTTCTGATATTGTGTCTAAAGCTGCGTCTCTACCCTGATATTTGTTTTCCTCCTCAATAGCATGCAGACAAACTTTTCTCCATTCCTCTACAGTTATGGCGTTCATTTTTTCTTCAGCTAATGACATTATAATCTTCATATTCATTGCGACATTCTTTTTTGCAACATATGTTTTCACTATCCCCCATATATTTTCTATAGGATTAAACTCCGGATGGTATGGTGGTAAACGCAGCACAGTATGACCGTGCTGTCGTAATATTTCGTCTATCTTGTACTCTACAAATCTCGCCTTGTTTTGCAGAATCAGTTCATATAATTGAGGCTTAAGCAACGTGGATGAATGCTCAATGTTTCGCAATGTCAGCCAGTCAATCATTTGCTGTTTTCTAGAATTACTATTCGGTGCAGGATTTTGTATTGAGTTATGATATGGTGCGTTGTCAACAACAACAACACTATTTGGTTGTAAGTTGGGTATCAATTGAGTTTGAATCCACCTTGAATAGTTGTCATAGTTCATATTGTCGTGGTAATCTCCACTTTTTTGGTTGGCTTTAAACATAAGCAATGCATTTGGTATAAAGCCATCCATACCACCGGCATGAACAATGATTAAGCGGTTGCCTTTCGATATATGTTGCTTCAAACCTGAAGTGCTTCCATCTGACCAAGATTTCGAGAGGGTATGTGATGTATGTATATATGTTTCGTCGGTGTAAACAATTGGTCGGCGTTGTTCACGATATTCAGCAATTTTCATCAAATAATTAATTCGCAAGTATCTAATTTCGTGTTTTTCCATAAGAAGTTTCCGGTTATCTTCTGTTTGCTTCCAATTAAAACCTAATGACATGACGTGTTTTCGTAACGTGCTGACACAACCTTTATAATCAATATCTTCTCTCAATTTTGCGTGCAAAGTTTTCAAAGTGGGAACTTCTTTATTTGTGATGTGGAAGTCATGAATTGTTCTTCTGATAACTTGCTGATCAAAGTTATCGATTACTATTGTAGGTTTACGATTCGGTTTCTTTTTAGGAGATTTAAATGTTACTTCCTGATCTGAAGGACGACATTTGCTTTCTGATACTACCTTTCTGACGGATGCTATTGAAATTCCTGTTGATTTAGCAACTAATTGAGTGGGGGTCATAATACTGCTCGGGTTGTTATTACACTCATTTTCGAAATATTTGTACAAACAGTACAAAACTTCTTTAGTTTGAGAAGTCAAAGGCTTGCCTCGACCATGTTTTAACACTGGAGCCATTTTGAATTTACAATATAAAGTTACAACACTTACACACAAATTAAAAACTTCAACAAATATTATAACAATAATAACAAACAATAACAACAATCAACAAATACAAAATTTAACAATTAACGTAATAATTATAATTTTTGAATGAAATGTGTGCTTTATGTTCTAACAGTACCAAGCGACTGACGCCGGACTGCACGTGGCACCTGCGGACAGCGTAAACTGGTTTATTCTGGTTTTGTGCGTGTTTCCACTTTCCACTATCAAGTGACGATTTTTTGCTTTAGATTGAAATATCTCGGAAACGGTGCGTCCTAGGCCAAAAATAAACGCATAAATTTTGACCCCCCCGTAGGCCCCCCGGAGTTTTAAAAACCTAGATGAAAGGAAAGGAAAAAAATATATATTTATATCGGTCTCTCCTCTTTGAAGTTTCACTTCTATCGTGTGTGAATCGCACACACACCTTTTTTTTTAACCGACTTCCAAAAAGGAGGAGGTTCTATGTTCCACTGTATGTATTTTTTTTTTATGTATGTTCACCGATTACTCCGTCAGTTGTGGACCGATTTTGAAATTTTTTTTTGTGTTCAAAAGGGTATGCTTCCGAGGTGGTCCCATTGCCAGCATATCAGGATCTGATGATGGGATCCCAGGGAAATCGAGGGAAACCCTCATTTTTTATAGGCACATACTATGTTTTTCATATATTTTCTGAAGTTACACCGGTATTTGCGTATGGTAGTCATCATTTTATGATGATGAGCTGATGATGTAAGAAACAACTCCTTAACGGTTAGGAGTTAGAGGATAAATCTTTCAATATCATATGTATATATGTTACCTTTAGTCGTATTCTTTCAAATTATTTAGGTAAGCTGATGATGGAAGGTGGAAGGTACAACTCCTCAACGGTTAGGAGTTAAAGGATAATTCTTTCAATTTCATACGTATCTAAAGACCTTAAGTCGTATACTTTCAAGTTATTTAGGTGAGCTGATGATAGAAGGTTAAACTCTTCAACAGTTAGGGATTAGAGGATGATTTTAATATTACATGTACGTATAGATCTTAATTTGTATTCTTGATGATGAAGTTTGATGAAATAGTTCAACTTACTACTTACCTACGATTGTTTGCACTAAAAACTGAAAAATAAAAACTTTTTATAAAAAAAAAACCGACTTCCAAAAAACATCCAACGAAAACTCTCTGCCAAAAAAACACTTAAAAGCGTAAAATAAACTGGTTCTTCATATATTGCCTATACCTAATTCTTTATTCATTTAAATAGTAGTATTATAATGTGTGCTAGGTACCTAAAATCTGTTTGAAGTCGGTGCTAAGCCAAAAAGAATACAAACGAACAATTACAAAAGTCTAAGCGATAGTTACTTGGCACCGGCTTCAAACAGATTCTAGGTACCTAGCACACATTATAATACTACTATTTAAATGAATAAAGAATTAGGTATAGGCAATTTATGAAGAACCAGTTTATTTTACGCTTTTAAGTGTTTTTTTGGCAGAGAGTTTTCGTTGGATGTTTTTTGGAAGTCGGTTTTTATAAAGTCAAAACCTTTTTCTTTAAAATAAAAACTTGTTTTTATTGAAACCAAAAATCAGAGTGTTGCTAGGGATAAGTATAAAATTAAATAGTAATGTTAGGATATCGAAACATTTTTGTATAGGCCAGAACGATATAGTGGAAACGCGCTCTAAGATCTGAGTAATATACACACCACTACATATGCAAAAATTTCTCGAGACTAATTTCACTGTAATGTCGTACTTTATTGACGGTGACGGTACTTTAGTAAAGTGGTCTGTGCATAACAAACAACCACAGACTATAAAATAGTACTTGAAATACGATAAATCGATCATATGATAAAAATTATTTGACTTCATGTAAATGTTTTTTCTGTAAATTTAATAAAAAAGGAAATAAAAATAGTATCTATTACTCCAAGATTGATTATTTGCAAGGAATTAAGTCGAAATCTTGGAATTTAGGATCAAACCAAGAGTAAAGAACAATAACTCTGTTCATTCATCTAATTTACTGATTTATTATTTATATTTTTGTTTATTTCTTACATAATATAAAAAACTAATAAAGGAATAATTAATATTTAAACTAAAAATATTTAATTAAATCGATTGAAAGTTCTTCATAAATATAATCGCTTTTCATTTCAAATCGGATCGGTAATGTGTGAGGGCGTCACTAATTTCGAAATTTCTTGAACTGTCAAAAAGAAAATAAACGAATGGACAGAGTATAGTTATTTAAGTAAAAACTACGCTGCACCATCAGTTTATATAAATAGAATGCAGGTTACGGCAACATAGGTACTTATACGGCATTTGCATTGACCTTTCCACAAGGCTTAGATAATAATCATTAGATTTCCTACATAAAAAACGCAATCTATTTGCACACAGGTTCTTCACGATTCAAATTATCTGGATGTGGACTTAATCTGGGACATTTGATACTGAAATATGGAAAAAACAGAATTGTCACACAATTTCACTTTATCACTTAGTTGGAAAACAACTTTCGATCAACTCTTTTAGTTAGAAGTGCGCTATTGGAAGTTCAGTGTTTTTCTCGGTGCTTTAAAACTATCATTTTCTGAGGGTGTCGGTGGTGGGTGGGAGAGCCACGCTTCGGCATGAATGGACCGGCTCGACCGGAGTGATACCACGGCCTCACAGAAAACCGGCGTGAAATAGTGCTTGCGCTGTGTTTCACTGAGTGAGTGAGGATACCGGAGGCCCATACCCCAATTACCTACCCCTACCTCCCCAACCCCCATCCTCAAAAGGCCGGCAACGCACTTGCGACGCTTCTGGTGTTGCAGGTGTCCATGGGCGGCGGTAATCTCTTACCATCAGGCGATACGTCAGCTCGTTTGCCCGCCTATTCCATAAAAAAAACATGTACCTTGCTCGGTATTTACAGAGCTGGTTCAAAACTGTAAATATTAATCCCTAGTCAACCGTTTATGTTATTTGTCAATGGTTTACCATTCTGGACTATATAATATTGTTATACAAAATATTTCCGAACTATTTACTCGTATTGTTTCCTATTTTCAACCTTAATGTTATTACAATCCTGCAGACGAGTCAAAACAACTCACAGCCGAGTAAAATTTCATACCCTGATAAATATAGGTACTTATTTTATACAAAGCTGTCACCAATAGTACCTGCAGTCATATTTAAATTTTTACTCAAAATTTTGTTACTCAAGATACAAGGAGACGATAACAGAAATATATACGGGACTGACCTAACATCCAAAAATACATTATATAAAAAAACCAATATAATCTACGTGCCCATACATATTTGATGTTGAGGCGAATTTTGAAGATAACCTACCTACAGACGAAGGTTAATCAAATCATCTCAGAAATGAGATCTAACGGATATAATTGAATCTGTGGTTGGAGGGTCGTTGCCCTGATCACAGACGGTGTCCTTATACTACTAAGACTAAGGGATATCTATTACCGGGAATCTTTGAAGAGTCCTCAAAACGTATTGTAGCTTTCCTAAAGTAGGCAAAGTTGGAGACAAACACTTGGTTTATGTATAGCTTTTACGGGACCTCCTACTTCTTACTATTACAAATACGAAAGTTTGTGAGGATGGATGTTTGTTTGTTACTCATTCACGCAAAAACTACAGAACCGATTTAGATGAAAGTCTACAGAAATATAGCGTATGCATCAGAACACCACATGGGCTATTTATATACCGCGATAATCGACATAAACGCGGGCAGAGCCGCGGAAAAAAGCTAGTGATGTTCTAAATAATAGTTGGAAGGAGTGAATTTCTACATTTTCCTGCTTCTATGAGCTACAGGTTAAAACCTTAAGTCATTGTTTAAATTCCCTAATCCATGGGTCTAAACAATATCTACTTACCATTATTTTTCTTTCCTAAAGTCTGTACATATGTAGGTGGGAGAAAAATACATTACCGAAGTCTCTGTTTACTTTTTCATAGATATAATTGTGAAAGAATTGACTTTAATACTGATACAAAGAGTTTCTTGACGGTTCTTTTCGATAGGAATGATATTTTGAAAACGTGCAACTAGAGTGAGTAATAGGTATAGTGCCTAAAAAGGGCTACTTGAAAGATTTTTTTATTTATTTTGACATCCAATATTCAAACTGGAAGTTTACCGCTTTTAAGAGCATTGCCGTCTGGGAACAGGACTGAGAAGACTCGGAGACAACTGACTTCTTTAACGTAGTATTATCTCTCCAGTCAATTTTGCAGAGTGGCACTACAACGACAATAATAGGTCTTTTACCTATGAAATTGCCGTTTTGTATGCAATAAGTGAAAGTACTTATTTTTTTAAACTTTTTTATTTCTGTTATTCGAAGTAATCACCCATGCAATCGACGCAACTTTGCCAACGCATTGGCAGTTTATTGATGCCCTTCTTGTAAAATCAGCTGGACGGGAGGCAACAAACTCTTCAAAGGCATTTTGTACTGCCTCTCGGGAATTGAATTTTTTACCTACTAAAAAGTTGTCTAAATTTTGGAAAAAGTAATAGTCTGTAGGTGCAAGGTCTGGTGAGTATGGCGGATGAGGGAGAGCTTCCAACCCCAGCTCTTGCAGCTTGGAGACTGTCTGTTTCGCAGTATGGGGTCGCGCGTTATCGTGAAGGAGCAGTGGGGACGACTGATTGACCAAAGCTGGTTGCAGATGTGCAAGTTTCTACATCATTCTGTCCAGTTCTTCACAGTACACATCTGCATTAATGCTCATGCCGTTTTGTAAAAAGCTGTGGTGAATCACATCAGCAATAGACCACTAAACAGTGACCATCACCTTTTTAGGGGTCATTTTTGGTTTAGGGCATTGCTTTGGTGCTGAACCAGGGTCTAACCAACTTGCTGAGCGCTTTCGATTGTCGAACAGAATTCATTTTTCGTCGCACGTAACAATTCGTTTCAAAATTCCTTCATTTCTTTGCCTGTTGAGCAGCGCAAGGTAGGTCTCGACGCGTACGTTGCGCTGGCGATCGTTAAGGTCGTGGGGCACTCATCTATCAAGCTTTTTTACCTTGCCAATTTGTCGCAAATGGATCAATATTGTTTTGATGTTTACATTAAAAGCTGCTGCTAGCTCAGCTGTAGATTGAGTTTCGTCAGCTTCCACAATCGCCTTTAATTCATTATTGTTAACCAAAGTCTCCGGACGACCACGAGCTTCATTTTTCAAGTCAAAATTTCCAGACCGGAACCGGGAAAACCAATAACGGGTTGTGTGTTCGTTTGTACAGTTCTCTCCGTAAACGTTTTTGATGTTACGTGCCGTTTGTGTCGCGTTGGTGCCACGACGGAACTCATATCCCATAATTATACGATTTTTTAAAGTATCCATTATGACGAAAAATTTTCAAATGTAATGAAAATACAACGCTAATCAAAAAACAAAAGACTGAGTTTGTAAAAAGAATATCATGGTTTTAAAACAAAATTAATTTGAATTTAGAATACAGAGCCATTACAAACTTTTTTTATTTGAAATGACCAGTACTGAAGAAGGCAATTTCATAGGTAAAGACCTAATATTATAAGCATCCTCTCTCTTTAGGAACGACAATCTACTTTAAGCCTATCTATAGGCCAGTCTATTTGTAGCGAAGCGCAGCTCTTTCACGGTCGATTTTCTGATTAATTTGCTAATCTGAAATTTGCAGAGTGGCACTACAACGACAATATTATAAGCATCCTCTCTCTTTAGGAACGACAATTTACTTTAAGCCTATCTATATAGAGGTCAAATTGGACAGCGCGCGTAGCAAAATTGCTATTATAACAGTGCACTTGACCTGGTAATGCAACTATTATTTTTGTTACGAAACATCAAAAAAGTGTGTCTCAACCGAATGTGTCTCGATTGGTGAAAGTCACGAATACGTAGTGACGTCAAGACTGAGGAGTGAGACTTTTTATGTTTTATTTAAATATACATACAATAACTTAATCTTAATGTAAATATATGTATAAATGCGAAAGGGAAACAAAGAGAATAAAAGATTCGATTCTTCAAATCTATTCTAACTTGGTAAGGTTTTTTTCGTACGATAATTTGTTCATTAAAACACGCAACTATCTGAATCTATCAGAGAGATTTACATTTTTTTTTTGTATTGGATAGAGTATTAATAGTGAAAGGTTTTCCATAAATATAATGTCGAAAGTAACTCTGTCTGCCTTTTACGCTTTCTCGGTTAAACCGCTGCACCACATTCAATTGCCATAGAGATATTTTGATGCTTGCGGAAGGAAATGGGCTACTCTTTACCACGATAACCGACATACACGCAGGCGGAGCCTAGCCGGAGATATATTATCGCGCAACTCTTAGGGAGCAGAGCAGTAACCATAAACATAAAATAAGTATACATAAATAATACTAAATTTGACAATTACATAGATACTTAACAAAACCTTACATTGTACAGCGCAAGCTGATAATTTAAGCTAGCTATGAATAGACTAAGCGAGTTTGTTGCCACTTATAGGCAATTTAGCTTATTATACAGACAGTAGACTAATAGCAGTTGCAAACTTTAAAGCTAATATAGTTGCTGTGATGGCTTCTGGAAAAGCGTACTTAAAAATCTTACAGAGCTCGGAACTTAGAACACTGCTTGGAATTGATCACATAATGTTTTTTGAGGTTCTTTTAGCCTACAGATATATCAAAAGCATATTATAAGTAGTCTTCTCTGAAATTCCTTAAGCCTACTTGTAAGAGACTTAATAATAGCTGCGAAAAGCAGTTCGGCGTGCTTATGAAGTGAAAAACAGCCAGGACTCTGTTGGTCAGCACCTTCTCCAGAGTTTCTTTTTTTAGTCTACAGTTAAATAATACACGTAGATTATACGCGTTTAGAAGATATAGAGAGAAACTAAAATACAAGATTATTGCGCTGGGAATTCCGAGGACTCCATTTGCCACTGCTAGAAGAGTGAGAGAAGAAGAGGAGTGGTAGAACTTATTCAGCATACAGATTAGCGTACCAAGTAAATACATTAAAAAGTAAATGAAACGACAAAATAATATACCTTGATAAGAAATTATGATAATATTCTTCATGAACATCATTTGCCTCTAAAATCCATGCTAGATATAGGCCAGAGGTGGTGAATGCAGGTAGAATGCAGAATGTTAAAAAAAGAAAAAGATTATTCTTTCTAGAATAGTCTTTCGACCACTGGGCAACCACTAGTTAATAAAAATGTAGTACATATAAAAATAGAAGCATACCTAATATCGGAAGCAACATAATTGCTAGTATATAAAAGATTACACGTGGGATCATGCAATACATGAGCGTGAAAATCTATGCCATAACGATTACGTAACGATAATACAATGAGCAGCAATGAAACGAAGGAACGATGAATCGAATAATGCATAAGAGTTTTTTTATTAATTTCACTTGTATATTAATAACCGTGTGGTGACGGATAAAAATACGTATTATGTGACGTAAGACACGACTAAGGGATTAAACTGAGCAGGATAACAGGCAAAGAGAAGGGAAACTTAAACCGTATACGAAGTTGTCTCGGCAACGTTATAATAAGCCAACACCTTCCAAAGAGAGACCTACATACAGTGGAACGGTAGAGGCTGTTGATGATAACGTATATCGATGGCTTTATTTGTAAGGCCTCGTTGCGTTATTATTTTATGCCTACCCTCGTCCTTGTCACAGCTGGTCATATTTGTGAGACTGTCTGGGTCTCCCGAAATGTATTTTTTTGCGATTTGGCAACATTTTTAACTATAAAGCCTTCATTTCATCGTCGTTTATTTAAGAGTTCCTCTCTTGTCAATACAGGTTTATTCAGCTCTCCCAATCAAGAGCTGTTTCCTTGACCTCCTTATACGTAGCTTTTCTTTAATCTGGTCGATATAATTTCGGCTTGGACTTCTTCTTCCTCTTTTCTTCTAGGGTTTTTTTGGTAAATGGGATATGTATTATTCAGCAGTAATTTTAAATTACGTTTTTTTTAAATGAGTCTTTTTTATTGTGTTGAGTTATACACCGTGTAGTTTTTTTTCAGTCCGATTCCTACACACCTTCCCCGTTACAAACCCCACAGTAGGGTGACGGTCCGTGGAGGTTTCCAAATGTCAAAAGAAAAGGTTTTACGAGTTCAATAGAAATATATTGGTTTTAGTAACTCACGATAGTGTGATGAAGCCGGCTATTTTCCATTTCAGCTTACTAAAAAAAACATTCACTAAGTGGAACACAGCGCTTCGAGTACGATACAGATGTTCACCACGATAATGAGATATTAAGTCTGGTCAGGGACTTCGTTGACCTTCAATACTATGCGAGACGGATTGACTTTTTAAATGCTTCTAAGATGATTGCGTGTTAGTAATATTACTTTCGTATTTTCAAGTTATTTTTAAAATATAATAACAAGTACCTAATTTTCCTAAAAATGAATCCTAGCTAGATCAATTCATCACCTCCGAAACCGCCAGCAAACTAAAATTAATGAAAATCGGATTGTAGGCGCGTCATTTAGCACGCAGAAACAATACTTGTTTATTGTCGCTGAGGTCGGGCCGGGTTTTTTGTAACGCGACACTCCATTTAAGGGGCGCGTCCCTAAAAACGCGCGAAAAGGCACTTGCAGTTTTGCAAAACACAAACAACTCAATTCATAGTTGAAACTAAAAAAAAAATCTCAGTAGTTTAATAAATCAGTCTACCAATTTACCGAGTCACATTTATAAAATAATTCTTTATTTTTGTGAAAAAAAGCCTTAACAAAGATCAAAATCATCGAAATCGACCTTTTTAATTAGCACACTCTGTCCTATTTCGTGCTCTATTTTAAATGTTTTTTTCTTATTTCGCGAGAAAAAAGTATGGAGAAAAGATTTACCGTTTTAGTTTTTTATTAATTCTCACCAAAAAGCCATAATCTAAGGCTAAACATCATTCATTTTTAGCGACAAAAGTTCCATACATTTTAGTACGTAGATATCGTCTCCCGTAAATTGCAATAAATACGTTTTATCGCGCTCAAAAAATTCAGTGCCCGCCGAATATTCAAGGTGACACCACGTCCGTTTGTAGTTCGCACTGAGCTCCATAATACGTAAATGACAAGTTTTAGGGTGGGTTGCCAGTGAGTGTCGAATTGTAACTGTTAATTTGTATTCTTGAATTTAATTTAATTTTTTTTAAGAATAATTTCAAAGAAAAATATTTGTATTTTTTATTAACACAGAACTTATTTTTTTATGTTTTTTTTTCACTTGCTATGTATGTATATATCTAACTATATTTGTTAAGACGGAATCTTGCAACTCAATTTTGCAGATATCTTCAACCGATTGTGTTGAATTTTTGTAGGCATATGTATATAGCGTGACAATGCTATATTATGATGACATGGAGCTGATCTGATGTTGAAGCTGGAAGGTGGTCATAGGAACTTTGTAACGACGGAACCTATCGAGTTTGGAGTCGTTTGATTTGTCTTGACGAGTACTTTGAATACACTTTGACAGACCGAGACACTTTGAGAAATTGTTTTTAAAACAGTAAAAATAATTTTTTGTAATGATTTCTGTTAGAATTGAATAACTACTACTGAAATAATGAAAGACCTTAAAATTACAGTTTTATTTTTGACTGCATGGTTGGTCTAGTGGTTTAAGCGGTTGCCTCGCCGCTTCCTACTGTATCAGGTGTTGTGGGTTCAAATCCCACATGGGACAACACTGTGTGATCCACGAATTGTTGTTCTGAGTCTGGGTGTCCATTGTGTCCGTTTCATGTATGTTTGTAAAATCCCCCGCGACACAGGATTTATTGGATATATACGGAAGTTGTCTTTTTTGAAAAAAAAACTAGCTGAGCCCCACGGTCTTACCCGCGATACTACACCAACCGCGGTTACTCCTTATATCATCAGCTACCTATCAGTAAAAATCCCTTCAAAATCGCTCCAGCCGTTCCAGAGATTAGCCGGCACAAACAAACAGACAGACAGACAAAAATTGTAAAAAAGGGTCCCATCTACACTTTACGTCATTTCCATTATTATTCATCCCTTAAGCTCGAATTTAATCAATTGGTGAATTGTAAAACAATATATGCCCTATCCCTTACATTATCTGATATCTGTAATCTATATAAATAAAAGAGGAAGGTGACTGACTGACTGACTGACATACCCAGAGATCAACGCACAGCCCAAACCGCTGAAGTTAGAATCCTGAAGTTTTGCATGTAGGTTCTTTATAATCTTTATATATATAATTCTTCTGTGAGTGTGTATGTCACTGAACTTCTCTCAAACGACTGGACCGATTTTGATGAAATTTTTTGTGTGTGTTCAAGGGGATCTGGGAATGGTTTAGATTCACAATTTTGTCCGCTGGACAATGTTTTTTTAATTAATTTTTGAAATTTTCAAATTAAAGACGTGTAGACAGGACAACGTCTGTCGGGTCCGCTAGTATAATATATAAATTTTAAGACAAATGGTTTGTTTTTTAACCGTCTTAAAAAAAGAAGGAGTTTATAAATTAACTGTATTTTTTTACCCGACCACGGCAAAGCCAAAGGAGGGTTATGATTTTGACAGGCTATGTATGTATGTTCATCTGTTCCCTCATAGCTCCTTAACTACTAATTAGAACTGGATAAATGGGGTATCGTTAGAAGTGCCTTGATCGTCCGCTGCTTATAGGCTATATGACGCGTCACTCAATTTAATGTGGCGCCCTCTAGCCGACAAAAAGTACTGTATTAAAAAATGAATTTGACATAAATATGCCGTGTTTGATATCATCGGAAAAGGTGTTACTTGTACATTTCAAATATATATATATAGGTATTATTAGCATTTGCTGGTGACTTTGTTCGTATTTATTCAATTTTTTTTATATTTTTATGTAAGGTATTTAAAATATGCTTTGCATATAAATTATTATTATCACTACACTAAATTTACACAATTACACACTACATTAAAAAAAATAAAAAAGTACGTACGTAAGTAAGCAAGATCTATGTAGTAAAATTTAGTCAATATGAGCAATAAAAGCGATCAAAAATTATATTTTTAAGAAACATTATGTTCCATTAATATAACATTTATCATACAAATTTTATTTCATAACATAGTATTAAAATCCGTTGATTACTGTAAAAGATCTAAGCTGACAGATAGCGCGAGCGACTTCATTTTATACTGTGTAAAATATATTATTTGTCCATGAAATGAATTAAAAATGAATAGGTACACTTGAACCCCATTCTCGGCCGTTGACGAGTTACTTAAAGCCCGCAGGCTTTCCGATATGACTAAGATACATTGCGTGCTTTGTAGGACATTCTAAACATTATTCAAAGGCGAACAGTTAATGAATATGTAACTAGAAGAAAAAACCGAAAGTAAATTTATTAGTTGCCAGGGTTAGTATGCAACAGTGCCCGATGCGTTTGTGTACATGTAAAATATGAATGTGGGTGTTCAATCACAAATTCCCACGCTCAAGGACTACAGTCTTAAGAGTATTGACATGTAAATGATCTAAAAAGAACATACCTAGACAAAATTACGACAGTTTGGCAAACTTATTTACTATACTCGCATAAACTATAGTATATACACAAATCTATTAGTTAGCCAATGAAAACTATACAAACTCAAAGGTGTTACGAAACCTGTAAATTATTATTTGTTAACCAGTTGTTATCGTATATCGATATTGACTCACTTAGACTCGACTGTAAACGTAAGAATTATCTATATTATTCTAGATTATTACATTGAATTGCAAGCAAATTATCTATTTCTTCTGATTTAGTTCACATTATGATCGTATCTTCTTTTCCAAAATGATTTTCGTCGATATAGTCTCTTTGTTTTGCTTTGTTCAAAATTTTAAACTTAGAATGCTTCCAAGAATTGACAGCAATAGCCGATAAGTATGCGAATCTGACTATTATATACTCGCGTTTCTTCATAACGTACACTATTAATCCGCTACGCTAGAAATACGCTTTTCAAATTGCTTTCTCAGTTTTTCCATTTCATCCCTAAAGTATCCAATTAATGGGGAAGCCTATTGATTTACTATTACGCGAGTTGGAATAAAATTATAATCGTTGGTGACTGGCCTCTTCTTTCCCCTTCGGGGATGAAGCACGTACGTCTAAAATAATGACTGAATCCAGAATAATGGTGACAAAAATAACTTCACATACTTAGCGTTTATATTAAAAGTCTACGCGGACTGAATAAATTAATTAAGAAAGGGACCAGACGGCAGTGTTACCCGAGAGACATTTGGAACATTACCAACGGGGTATAATGATTTATGTGGCAACCAAAAGACTAAAAGCTGAAGACATTTTTTTTACATATTTGGCGAATTTGCTTAGGTAGGGGTTTTATTGCAATTACTTTTGCCATTGGGTCTTATTACTACTAGTGGCTTACCATCACGTGACCCATATACTCGTTACATCTTATGTCATGAAAAATCTTTGAGTGCAGCATTTTTTTTTTGTATTCGTTTCATAATAGACAGCAAGAAAATGCATTATTGATGATCCAAATGATTGATGCATAAATTTAAAATTTCAAAAAAACCCTATGCAGCATCAGGTCGAAGTTGTCAATTACATAATTGTCATTTAACGATTATACTGGTACGTTTTGCAGACATTCGGTTATTCTTCCCCACTTTCACCCCCATAACTTTTAAACGACTCACCCGATTTTATGAAACATGTCTAAGAACACTCGCACGTAGCACACCTTTCATTCAAAAAAAACTAAATTGAAATCGATTCATCCGTTCGCGAGCTACGGTGCCACAGACAGACAGACACGTCAAACTTATAACACCCCTCTTTTTGCGTAGGGGGTTAAAAATGTATCATTTTTTGAAACATTTCAAAAAAGGATCCAATTTTCTTGAAAACATAAGCATTATCGATCGACTACTGAATGAAAACTAGTTTCGCTTAAAAGCACAAGAAGCAAAAGCTCATTTATCGCTTCTTTAGTCACCTTAATCTATTTCAGACAACAAGGGTGTCATAGAGCAGTACATAGCTACAGTCAAGAGGACCTCAGGATAAGTCTTATTCATCACTTTCCAGGGATAAGCATATCTGTACACAATGTCTGAAAATAATTACAAATTTTAACAAAAAAAAAACCGACTTCAATCTGGACCAAATTTAAATGGGATCATTCGGACCATCACCAGCTTTCAAATAAAAAAAGAATCATCAAAATCGGTTCATCCAGTCGAAAGTTATGAGGTAACAAATATAAATGAAAAGAAAACAGTCGAATTGAGAACCTCCTCCTTTTTTGAAGTCGGTTAATTGGATGAGACCGAGTTTTAGGCAAACAGTGAAGTCAGCCTTTGTGTTTTCCTCGCAAAGCGAAACAGAACCATGAAACCGTTCATTAATCTTCTACAAGTCGTAATGTTGAAAGTCATTCTGTAGAAATCAATATTTCCATTCCGAAATTAACGAATTCACATGGTAGATGTTAACTGTCCGGATGCGAATTTACTAGAGTATGTAGGACTCGAATAATAGTGAAAACACAGTATAATCGAATTGGAAAATTGAACATATTGAGATGAGTAGATATATTTTTATTACGTGGTTGAATCTTTATGAGAAAAATCACATTAAGGGCTTAATAGGTCATTCAGAGCAACGATTGAAGTACATTTTTAGACGAGTTTTATGAAGAGTTGTATATTGAGGGAAGGAGTAGTAATGAACGTCAAGGATTAATATAGAAAGCAGATTTAACCCAAACGACAGCAAATAAAAATGAAATACCAGTGACATAGAAGGGGTTTCGCAGATTAGTAAACCTGTAACCGTTTCAAAAGTCATAAGTAAAGGTAAAGTATTCAGACACAGTAAACACTGAAGAATTCAAGTCTCCATGTTTTTAACAGATACTAGCTACCAAGTAGGGTCACGCTACTTTTAAGGCTCTATCAGAATACTAGCTTTAGAATATACTAGCTGACCCACGCAACGTCGTTTACGTCTTCTATTGCCCGTAGCGTACAAAAAAACCCCCGTTTCTGTAACATTATTTATTGGTGCTCCGCTCCTATTGGTCTTAGCGAGATGATATATAGCCATCCTCGATAAATGTACTATCCAACTCTGAAAGAATTTTTCAAATCGGACCAGTGGTTCCTGAGATTAGCGCGTTCAAACAAACATCTAAGAAACTCTTCAGCTTTATATTATAGTATAGATGAGTATTTAGCTTTTCACTCTTGTCAAAATAAAAGCTCACAACTCGCATAAATGTTTGAATTAATTAGTGCGTTATTAATTTCCAGACATAGTCTGGCTATTCTTTTATACATGAGCGAACGATTAAGTATAACAGTACCAATTAAAATGGAACTATAATAATGAATCCTAAGAGTATTTGGATCAACTGTGAATCCTGGCGGCAATGCACGAGCGACAGTGTAGCTATCTAATTGGAGAAGTGATGGATTATTTTTATGGAACTATAAGCCTACCGTGGTAACGGTTCAGTAGCTATAAATGCAGACACGATTTACGAGTACTTCCAGTACTTTTAGTAGTGATTCCAGGTTATTCGTCACAATATTGTCGATACGGTCTTAGCCCGAGTTTCATATTTTCATGCGTGCTTCATTCTAATACATACAACACAGATTTTTTTAAAGTTGAACATTCGAGAGCTTCTCGTATAATATGAGAAAACACGTCTTTAATATAAAAACGTAATATTAACATTATGGTCCTAATGCCTTAATTGGAGAAATGCCAGCGGTGCCTAAGCAGGGGGGATAGGTAAAGGGGGAGGCACAAAATGGATGTAGACGCCTCCTACTATTTTCGAAGAAGCGCAATTACAAATGTTTACCTACACCGGGCGCATACCGCTAGTTACGACAGTTAGTCCTAATTTAAAAGAAATCAATACTTTTGACCAAGACCAAAGTATTTTTATTAGGAAAACAAACATCCTTCTTTAAGCATCTCAATATACAGAAACCATTTGAGTAACAGAACTATTCAATTTATCGTCATCCAATAAAATTTTGAACGACTCTCCAAAACTCGACGACGACAAACATGTCAAAATAGTGGAATAAGTACAAGTGAGTTTGATTTTAGAATGTATTGCAACAAGCTTCATCAAGTGCCGACAATCGAGAGTATAAATTATAGACAAATATTCAGTAACATTTTGAAGTATAATTCTTTGTCCCATTCTATCTTCAGACACTCAAAGCGGTAAAAGAAAGGTGGCACCACAATTTTACTACATTTCAATGAGATTTTTGAGAACAAAGGGATTAAAAGATAGAGATGGGATAAATATCCATTTCAATTAAGTAATATATAACACTTGCATTCTAGATAAATCATATTATTATCCAGAATGCAAGTGTTATGGATGCTATACACTTATCACGACAATTTGATATGATAAGTGTACAGGAAACGGGCCTGTCCTGTTTAAATAATATTTCATTCCAATCATGCTAAATTATCATCCCGACAGATACAATGTGTTGTTACTGTATGGCGATAGAAACAGTTTTTGTATATATTATCAAATCCTGTTTCAATGTCAACAGCTTTAAAATTTCTGGACATAACCCTCACGCCATGCTGCATTGTCTGCATTCGCAATGAGTATGGTGACCACCACTCTTGGATTCTGCTTATGCTTTCCATCAGACAGAGTAGTCATTTTGGGGGGGGATACATAAAAAAAAACCTTCAAATGTTTTTACCTACTATACTAAGGAAGGTTCAAGTATTCCTTCTTGATGTTGTCCTGCTCAGACCCCATCCATGTCCTAAGTTCGTTTGCATAGTAGCTTCTTACGACCCCCATGCGATGAATAGGGGTGGCGACACTACACAACTAGCCCGCAACCTGATCAGACTGAAAAGGGACGATTTCTGGAAGGTCATATGTACCCTAACTGAACATTGTTCCCTAAACAAGCACCTCACTTTAGGTACAACAGACAGCCCTCTGTGCAGGGGATGCATGGAGGCAGAAGAAACGTTGCAACACGTTATCGCAGAATGTAGAAGTGTGACAGATCAAAGGCAGACATCCTCCAATCCACATCACTCCCGGAAACATGTAGCGACTTGAAAGGGCTGCTAAGCTTGCGGGATGATCTAGGATGGTTGGAGTAAGAAGATGACAAAAGTCACGTACAATGGCCCAATCAAGAGGCTAAGTGCGGGAACAACTCTGGAAATCCAAACCCAACTAGGGATGGCGACACTCTATATTCTTAAAACTAACCACAGTAACTCTCGCAGTCATTTTAATTATCTATCTCTGTGATATACCGTGGGAAAGCTAGGATTCGGCATGAATACGAATGGAGTGATACCACGACTAGGGATTGCAATCCGGAAAACCGGATCCGGTAATCCGGCGGATCCGGCTTAAATATACGTTTACCGGATCCGGTACTATTACAGTGACCGGATCCGGTAAATTTGTATTTTCGCAAAATAATCACGCAGTCTCGAATGTAGGTATTTTAAGCGTATGCTGTTTACTCTACCTGTGCGAGTCGTGCGTCCCGTGCCTGCAGGTTACATTTGCAAGCTCTTTAAGTCGATTGGGATATGATACAACACAAACTGTTTCTTAAGATCGTTGTTTCAAACCAATAGTAATTATTATGTTTACAAGCTAAAGGTTCGAACACAAACCTGACAGACATTTAAGTAGCCATCTAAAGAGTATATATTTTTGGATTTTCCATGTTAAAACTTGAGTTCAAAAGCCATCTAAACGATTGCTCTCCATGTTTCATACTATTTGACACTTGAAGAATCTACTACTAATAAGGTCGGTAAGCTTAAACATTACAATTACCTGCATGACCGAAAAATATGCAAATATAGCTGATTAGGACTTTCGCAATAGTCACTAATGATAACGACGTAATGAGGATTTTTTTATCTCACTTAAGGTTAATCATTACGTTATGTTTAATTAGTTTCATGATGTTGATTAATAGTATCGATCTCTGATTAATCTGGAAAAAGTAGACTATCACCAGCTACGTTATGTAGGTAATAAAGATAAAGACGAAATTATTTTTGGAAATTTTAATTATTTTAGTTTTAGTCTATGGTCTTTTTTATTATGTAATAGGGGGCAAACGAACAGACCTATCGCCTGATGGTAAGCGATTAACGCAGCCTACCCGCAACACCAGAGGCGTCACAATTGCGTTGTCGGCCTTTGGTGGATGGGCCTCCCCTCCAGTATCCTCACTCACTAGTTGAAACACAGAGCAAGCGCAGTTTCACACCGGTTTTCTGTGAGGCCGTGGATTCACTCCAGTCGAGCTGGCCGTCGGCCCATGTATACCGGAGCTAGGCTCTCCCACGGTAAGTTTGAAAGATGAACTTATTTGTTTAAAAGATGAACGACGATAAGTATTTATAATAATAATAATAATTTTTTTTATTTATTTCGCAAGGTAATTGTAGTACATAACACATAATACAGAATTACATTTAGTCAATGCATACAATCAGTGGTTAGAGCGCTGTCTCCTAGGTAGGTTTTGAAAAAAACCTGTATTAAGGAGTAACAGTCCCCAATCCCATGCGGTGGTACATATTAGATTGCAAACAAACCAACCTTACATACTATAAAAAACTCACATAAATGCTATTTTACATTTTTTATAAAAACAGTGTGTGTGTGTGTGTGTGTGTGTGTGTGTGTGTGTGTGTGTGTGTGTGTGTGTGTGTGTGTGTGTGTGTGTGTTTGTGTGTGTATGTTTGTGTGTTTTATGTCTTGTTAGACGAATGAAAGATATTCTTCCGTTTCCTCGTAGGTTTTATCTTGTAGGAGAACATTTAACAGTTTTCTCTAAAAGTTATCACAATAAAGTCGACTTCATTTATAGCTATCGTTTTTTTTTACACTTCATTAACGGTCCATGTTGAAACGCACAAGGAAATGAATTTATCTTTGTTAAATCATCCGGCCGGACCCGGCTGGATTTATGAAATTCGGTCCGGATCCGGTCGGATTGAAAATGACGCCGGATTGCAATCCCTAACCACGACCTCACAGAAAGCCGGTGTGAAATAGCGCTTCCGGCGGAGGCCCATACTCCAACCCCTCCCCCCATCCGCCTCCCCATTTCCACAAAGGCCGGCCTCTAATGTTACGGGTGTCTATGGGCGGCGGTAATCGCTTACCATCAGGTGATACGTCTGCTCGTTTGCCTACTCTATAAAAAAGAAAAAAAAACATTTGTTGCCTCAAATACCGAACTTTAGGTTGAATTTAAATTGTTACTGAATTAGTCTCTTCGCCGCCACTCCTTCCGATGGTGCTGACCCTAATCCGTGACCACATGGATATGCAAATTCCGCTTAGTAATCATATTACATCAACTGCTCTTAACAGTCCACGCCATATATCCCTCTTCTTAGAAAGGAGGTTTTGGTCTACTACTTGGTTTAATAAAACAATATATAGTCCGGGATCCCCGGCACAAATTTTACAAGTTATTACTATCAAGCAAATTTTTCGTAAGTGGCTTCATTTTGATGAGGGCCCATCTTTCGCTTTAAAAAAAAATCGATTGTGGGAATTAACAGGGCTAGCAGGGAAAATACTTTTGAGCATAGGACCGGGATAAAGTACCACGCAATTTGTAGGACAATGTGTCTGTTAAATTATAGCAATATTAACTAAGCAACTTTTAAAAAATCTGCTGGATATGTTGGAAGGATCAAACCATGTATTTTGTAGGATAAATATTTGTTTTCATTATGTAATAACGTTAGATAATATTTATATAATTTCGTCAAAAGGAAGCCACTCACGAAAAATTTGCTTGATACTAATAACTTGTAAAATTTCTTCCGGGGAACCCGGACTAACAGTAAAAATTTTGCGAGAAAATTACATAAGGATTTTGCTATTTCTAATTAGCTGGGTCCACACCAGACGATCCAAATTGGATCGGCGATCCCGCGATCCAAGATCGTGATGCGTGGATGGTACTAGACTGATCCAGTTTGTTGAAACTGCAATCCCGAACTACGCTCCAAGCGATTCAAGCATGTATTCCTAATGCTGGAGTAGTCTTGAAAAAATAATTTAAGGAGCCCAAGAGGAAACTGGACCTTAAGAATCATCTCAAGCATGTAAAGAGGTTAAATCCTACAAAATAAACACAAACATAATTAAGTTTTCCTCAATGTATGCTCTTTGGAATGAGAGCACACAACAAATGTATTTATCATAATTCTTGATCAATTGAGGTAGTTGCAAGGCAATTGGAGTTGCTTATAATCGTAATCACAAATTTTAACAAAATAAAACCGACTTCAATCTGGACCACCACCCGGGAAGCACCAGCTTTCAAATAAAAAAAGGTATCATCAAAATCGGTTGACCCAGTCGAAAGTAATGAGGTAACAAACATAAAAAAAAATAAAAAATATACAGTAGAATTGAGAACCTCCTCCTTTTTTTTTAAGTCGGTTAAAAAGAGGCCTTATAGGAAATGTTACACACAGAACCAAATCATAGGCATAAGATTTCCTTATTATTGTAATATTTAATATCGCAATTAGTTTATAAGACAAACAAGGTAAATCCCTGATTTACCTTGTTTGTCTTATAAACTCATCCAGCTCTCCCATCTCTCTCAACACTCTTCAAAGGTCCGACCAGATAATATAATAGTGGATGAAGCACAGTATGAGAGGAGTATGGAACTCGTATGATTTTTCCATTAGCAGGCAAATTGTCCAGGAGTTTCTTTACCTTGACGAAGCCGGCTTGCTCCTGTGGTGCCAGTTCAAAAAATGTCGGACCCTGTTAATTATATGTAACAATACTTTGCTAGCATGAGAAATTAGAGCCAGAGGTCTATAATTGTCATATTTAATTCCAGCAACTTCTTAATCTTTTTGAAATCCATATAATACCGAATTTCGAAATCTGATTTTATTAACCGACTTCAAAAAAAGGAGGAGGTTCTCAATTCGACTGTATTTTCTTTTATATTTGTTACCTCATAACTTTCGACTGGGAGAACCGATTTTGATGATTCTTTTTTTATTTGATAGCTGGTGCTTTCCATGTGGTCCCATTTTTATTTGATCCAGTTCTGACATGTCATCCATGAGATAATCATATAAATCTTCAATTTGCATTAAGTTTGTGCACGACAAATTGACGAATAACTCAATATCACGCCGACTGATTTCGATGATTCTTTTTTTATTTTTAAACTGGTGCTTCCCGTGTGGACCCAATTCAATTTGGTCGTTCTTGAAGTCGATTTTTTTTTGTTAATATTTTTATTTTATTACAGCTTTAATTTCTGTCTGCTAGTCCGGTCGTCAACTGATGAGTGATGAATTGACACATGCCCCGCAATTGTCCATCGCGATCCAAAATTACAAGGAAAAAAGTCGCGAAGAGAAGATAAATAACGTGATAGAATGATACAGTAGTTTTGTTTGTAGTGCCCGCAGTAATTTTGTTGCCGATTACATCAGATTGACGTTGCACAGTCTGTTCTGGACCAAAACAATATTTTTATTCAAATTACCTACATACTTAAATTTTTTCGTTTTGATCCACATTCAATTTATGTATCTATTATTTTGCCTTGCCGCGATCGACTGGACTAACAGCCGCGATCGACCGGTTGGCCACCCCTGGTATAAGGACTATAAGGAGTAACTTAAGCGTTTTTTTATAGTAGCTTCACGGTACAACAAGAACACCAGGTAACACTGTGGCACTCAGCTAGTTTCTAATAATCATTCAATCATCACTTTTAAGACTACTAAAATGCAAAAAAAGTTGAAATTACTAAATAGATTATCACAATTTAGTAATGTGGGTACCTCTATATTACCTACTTCTTGATAGGAACCTTATCAGATAATAACTATCAATGGAATAAAGCTTATTCTTTAGTTATCCATTACGCCAAAAAAATATTGTACTGATAAGTTTCAGTATTTTGATTGCTAACAAGATAAATATGAATCATTATTACTGAGGAACGGTAAAGCAGCAAAATATTAATAGCTGAGGTATTGGTCTAGAAATAAACTAGTGGTATGTTTAAACCGACAGTGTATACTTTTGAGAACTCCTAATTAAAATATTGAGCTTAGATTTAAAATTTTCCTTTAAACTTAAAAAAAATAATCAAAAAACAAAAAATCCTATAACACATAATATATACTTTTATAAATTTTATGATTTATGATATGTGAAAAAAATATTTTGCATTTATTTATTAGAGATTTATAGAGAACTAGCTGACCCACGCAACCACGTTTACTCTACTATTGCCCGTAGTGTAATAATTAGACATTGGATTATATGCACTATCAAAATGCCGAAATATGCATGCAAATATGCACTAAAAAAGGCAAAATATGCACAATCAAAAAACATTAATATTGATTCCCACCGTGTTAATGTTGGTTCTAGGGGTAGTGCTACGTTTGGTAGTTGCTCTTTATATGTTTGTAGGAATGGTGCCTTTAATAACACTTTTTTTGTAGAAGAAATCAATTTATGCGCTGTGCATCTTCTACCGCATTTACCATGGGGAGTGCTCCGAACAATTGTTCGGACTGATTCCTACCATATCTTTCCGTCATCGCCCTACGCGACAGAAGTTTCATCCCCACCATCTAGATAGTTGGCAGTCCACAACTGTGCGCTTTTCCACTTTTCCAGAAACTTTCTGCCTCGCACAGCAAAACTGTGGTATGAACTATCGCCTGTGGTAATTCCGAACCAATACTACCTTCAAACCTTCAAGAAAAGAGCGTACTCCATCTTAAAAGGCCGGCAACGCACTTGTGACGCCTCTGGTGTTATGGGTGTCCATAGGCGGCGGTAAATGCTTACCATCAGGTGATACGTCTGCTTGTTTGCCCCTATTTCACAAAAAAAAAATAAAAGAAATATTGACTATCCCGAACTCGTTTCTGATCTCTTCTGCAACTTGATGTAATCCATGGGCTAGACATGTGATGTAAAGCAATTTTGAGTAGAATACTTTCAGAGCTTGACCAGCTTTTACCATATAAGGATACCGTCAGAAACAAAAACACACATTTTCTCGTCTATAAGCAAATTGGGAAATCATTCATGAACCGGGCAATAGTTGAATGGTTTGTTTTTTCTAGGACCTTGCAAGCAACCAAATGGGGAGTAGAGGGCTCTTTAGATAATTTTCCAACAATTATAAATATAACATGCCTTGCAGATATAACTACTAAAATAAGCACTGTCAATGGAGTACCAAAATATGCAATAACGGTAAAAAAATAGAATTATATGCATTTGCATATGCAAACATGCAAATGCATATAATCAGATGTCTAGTAATAATGTTCCCGCTTTTTTGTAACATTCCTCATTGGTGCTCCTCTCCTATTGGTCTTAGCTTGATGATATATAGATTCAAATCGGACCAGTAGTTCCAGTAGATTAATGCGTTCAAACAAACAAACAAATTCTTCACCTTTATATATTAGTATAGATTAATTATAAAGATTTATAGATAAAAGGAGGAAAGGAAAACTTGAGACAAACCCTTTATCAATATGTCTGGCCAGAGTGGTGTAGTCTGCAAAAACCTTCTTCCTAAGGAAAGGCTTATCAAGTGGGAGACTATTAAAAGCTGATGATGATGGTGATGGTGATGATGACGACAATATGTAGTTACCAAAAGTGTAATTTATACTAATTTAATTTATAAATTTGACAGTAAGTAAAAAAAAACACTAAGTACTGATTTCAATGAAATTTAGAGTGGTGCTACTTTGATTCTTGAAGAAGGTCATAGGCCACTTTAATCTCTATTTAAAACAAGTGAAATTTATTTTTGTATTTGTAGTTATCTAGCTTCTCATGTTGCTTTATTTTTACTTTTTTTATTGAGGTAGTTAGCACATATCTTTTATGATTTTTATGTTTGTTAATCATGAAAGTAAATACAGTACAGATAATATAATCAGTCATGTACTCTATTTATAATTAAACTGACTTTCATAGTGATTGATGAAAATTTTAACGAATTTACCCACAACATTTCTCTTGTAACAGAAATTAATTTTCTTATTAATAATTAAGTAAGTCTGAGCTTGTTAACTACAATATTGTACCAGAATACTATGTTAGGCTAGTTAAAAATCTTGATAAAACTGATACAAACCAGTTCGATTGGATATTATATAAAATCAATACATAGGTGGGTGGACCTTTTTTTTTAACTAATAACTAGTACTACATGACACAACTATGTACACGTTAGTCAAGCAATAATCGTGAGACAGAGTACTGACGATCTCTTTTACCATTTTAAACATAAACCCTATCAACATGTCATTTACTGTTTGACGATAAAACGAAATTTATAAACTTGAGTGCGAACGTCACAATTCCAATATGAAAAATGTTATCGACCACTGGCCAAGTCGTTGTGGCGACGTCGAGATTATCGAGCGAAAAAAAAACTTATTTGTGACGAGACTAACACTCTAATGTATACATTTACAATTAAGTACTTACAATCTAAATGTTTCTTTTTGGGTGCTATCATTTCTTCGGTGGTGGCTTTGCAAACCGATTTAGCTAATCCCTGCCCGGCGATGCTGTGACGGGCTGCTAAGAGCCTATCATTAATAGTCTGACCCGCCATCCTCACGTTCAGTCCTGACATAAACTAATTACACGAAATAACGACACTTATTTTCGCTTTTTTCCAACAAATTCACAAAATTACGACGATGACGGGTAAAAATATGTCACCGCCCCCCCGACTGGCACAATACTAAATTCAAGATGGCGGAATGGGCGATCGAAATGTTGCTAGCGTAAAATACCTAGAAAAGTTCGAGATAGATTAAAAACTCCCATAATATGTTATTTTTCTACTAAAGAAGTTTTTGCGTTATTATTTTTTATTGTAAATATTGTTAGAGACTAAGAAGCAAATATCACGATAGCAGATTGGGGTTACGGGTAGCATGTTCTAATTTTTCTTAATAACTATGTCAACTGGCTGATGTAAGTAGGTACTCGGGATAGGTAGGTTGGCCGGCCTAGCTGATCAGCAGTTAAAGATAAGTACCAAAGAAAGAGTACACTAAACCTTCACGAAAAGAGCTCCTTCTTTAAAGGCCGGCAACGCACTTGTGACGCCTCTTGTGTTACGGGTGTCCATGGGCGGCGGTAATCGGTTACCATCAGGCGATACGTCTGCTCGCTTGCCCCTTATTAAAAAAAAACACATATGCTAGCCCAGCAGTGATAAAACGGTCAAACGAGCACAGGTTTACTTTCTATTCTAGCCGCCATAGTCACTGTCAGCTTTCGTACTGATCGTAGTTAAAAGTAGTCTACTTAACTGGGGAGAATTTGAATATGTTTATTGGCGAAGATGTTACTCATTTTATTCAAGAATAACTCAAATTATGGTGGTTATAGTGAGTTTATTCTCAATGAGTGTAAGTTAAGATTGTCTTTCCGCTCGTTTTGTCAAAAAAATAACGTATTCACATGAAATTGGCTTTAATCGCATGGCGCGTTCATGTTTTATATTCCACAGTTCAGGTTGGTGCGGCAATCTTAGGATGTACAGATGATCTCGGAGCTTGACAACGTGCGCGGTGGTGAGGTGAGCCATCTCTCAAGAAAGACTCAGGTCATATTACATTGTGAGTCCAAGAAAATAATTTGAGACAAGAATTTTAACTAGAAGTTATCTATCTATCTAGAGAGGTGATGAATGGGAGTGCGATGATTCCTCACATATAGGTCGGATCAACGAAAGTAATACAACGTTTTCACAGACACTGTTGCAATCCGCTACATACCAAAGGGATTTCCTCATACGTTATTGATACTTGATGTATGTATATATAGTAAGGATTAGTAAAAAATACAAAGAATTTGAGACCCATGACAGCCTTGTACTAGAGCTGATGACGAACAACATGACAAATGAAGTAGGTACTCGACCAACTGATACACTTTGAAACAGCTAAAGAGGTGTGGAATGACCTTGAAGGTCTCTACTGTGGGTGCGCTGAAGAAAAGAGTTACGATTTGTGTCTGCAATTCTTTAGTTATCAGAAAGATATGAATAATTACAAGTTTAAAAAAAAACAAAAACCGACTTCAATCTGGACCAAATTTAAATAGGACCATTCGGGAAGCACCAGCTTTCAAATAAAAAAAAAGAATCATCAAAATCGGTTCACCCAGTCCAAAGTTATGAGGTAACAAACATAAAAAAAAAAAAAAAAAAATACAGTCGAATTGAGATCCTCCTCCTTTTTGAAGTCAGTTGAAAAGCATTCTTCTCCATTGAAGAATATATGTCATGAGCTGAATAATGAAATTCAAGCGAATAATATATATAATATGCCTGAAATAATGCTGATCTGCAAAATACTCGGAACCCTACCAAATAATTTCTTTGCTTATACAATGACTTCTTGTTAATAAGAATGAAAGGACAATAGAGAATCTAACTGCACGGCTAAGTACTTACCTTCGAGTAAGCCTTAAAAAGCAATAAAGAAGTAAGCGAGAGTAATGAAGAATTACTAGTATTCAAAACAGAGAAAACAAAAAGAAAAGAAGCAGCAATGTTCAAGTGCAAGTACTGTGGACTCGCAAATGAATAGCTTATGGTAGACCACCAAAGGAAACATCTAACTCAAACGCAAAGAGTACTCACTTGGTGACAGTTCTAGTTGCAGAAGGAACTAACAGAGTTTTAGATAGGACCAACTGATCAGTTGATAACTGAGCAACTAGTCACGTAACAAACAGAGAAAATTATTTTAAAAGCGTTCAGTATTTCAAAACTGCACATACTGTCTTGGAAGCCAAGTAGCCAACGGATATGGTATCGAAGCCATAAGCGTAGGCACAATCCGAGCTGAAGCTGAAGTAGATGGTTCAATGGTTCCTATAATACTTAAAGATTTCTGGAAGGTCCCCAGCACAGGAAAATATATTTTCGGTGTTGGCACTACATGACCAAAATAAAAATATGTTTTGAGTCCATTCCCAAAAACTGTACTCTAAAAATAAAAGGGAAGACGAAAGTAATAGGAGTACGCAACATGAGCCGGAATCTCTTTATATTAAAGATAAAGTTACTGAAACCAGTTATTGAGGTCAATCAAGTAACTACTCCAAATTTACGTCAACTTTACCATGAAACGGACATCAAAACAAGACGTTGATGGTCGTGTCGAAATATAGCGGCTTGGCGCCGACTTCAAACAGATTTTAGGTACCTAGCACACATAATAATACTACTATTTAAATAAATAAAGAATTAGGTATAGACAAGAACTGGCACATAGCAATTTATGAAGTATGAACCAGTTTATTTTACGCTTTTTAGTGTTTTTTGGCAGAGAGTTTTCGTTGGATGGTTTTTGGAAGTCGTTTTTTTTTCCATTTTTAGTGCAAAAAATCGTAGGTTATCAGTAAGTTGAACTATTTCATATAATTTCTGCTGATGCGAATAACTTTAGTGGTTTGAACACGTATTAAAACTGAGTATGCTCAGTTTCCAAAATTATGTTGAGATGCAAGATTTCTGTTACCGAGAACGTGGTCTACGGGGCAATAGGAATCGTATCCAAGCTTAAATGTCGTGATGAAATAGAAGCAGGCGAGTTACTTAAAGCAAAATACATTAAGGGGCTAGTCATCATAGCGCCTGTGTCATCAGCTCACCT
Organism: Diaphora mendica; assembly: GCA_949125395.1. Taxonomy (NCBI): domain Eukaryota; kingdom Metazoa; phylum Arthropoda; class Insecta; order Lepidoptera; family Erebidae; genus Diaphora; species Diaphora mendica. Next base: position 2,216,837 of record OX421331.1, on the reverse strand, counting down.
AAATAACTTAAAAGTATACAACTAAAGGTCTATAGATACGTATGAAATTGAAAGAATTATCCTCCAACTCCTAACCGTTGAGGAGTTGTACCTTCCATCATCAGCTTACCTAAATAACTTGAAAGAATACGACTAAAGGTAACATACATACATATGACATTTAAAGATTTATCCTCCAACTCCTAACCGTTAAGGAGTGATACCTTTTATCATCAGCTCATCATCAATAAATGATGACTACCAGACGCAAATACCGGAGTAGCTTCAGAAAATATACGAAAAACATAGTACGTGCCTGAAAAAAATAAGGGATCCCATCATCAGATCCAAGTTTCCTTGTCATGGTACCACCGTCGGAACATCTCCTTTCCAACAAAAGAAGAATCATCAAAATCAGTTCATAAACGACGAAGTTATCCGCGAACACACATAAAAAAACAAAATATATATATACGGTCGAATTGAGAAACCTCCTCCTTTTTTAAAGTCGGTTAAAAAGACTTCACATTTGATGAGATGCTAGTACTGAGCGGCTCAAATAGTGAAATACCACATTGCCACTCCTGAGTGATTGTAATGATGAAGCCGAGTAAGTTCGTTCGGAAACGCCACAAGTCATTTAAATTTTAGCCTGCGAGAATGAAACTAGAAACGATGAAGAACCATAAACAAGCTGTTCAATGACAAATTAATTGATGCTTGCCTGAATCTGAGCGTTTAGAGTTATCAAAAGGAAGAAAAGCAATTCCTTGCAAGTGGATAGTCAAAATAAAAACGAATCCGGATGGTACGATTGATAAGTTCAAAGCCAGACTCGTAATAAAAGGGTACTCACAGAAAAATGACATTAACTTTCACGAGACTTTCAGTCCCGTTGCATTGCAATAACACCTACTAAGTGTTGCAGCAAAGGAGAAGCTAAGTCTAGCACAGTTTGATGTGACAACGGCATTTTTATATGGCACACTAGGCGAATAGATAATTATGAAGCCGCCAGAAGGCCATTCAAATAATCAGTAACTAGTTTTCAACCTACGAAAAAGTCTCTATGGGCTAAAATAAGCACCATTGTACTGGAATAGGTCTATTACAGATTTCATACTAAAAATAGGATTCATTCAAAGTAAATCAGATCCCTATTTATTTACTAGAAATTGAGGGGGAGAGAAGATAGTTCTTAGATTCTTACACTTTATGTAGATGATGGTTTGATTGCATCAACCAGAAATATGCAGATAAACCATTTTCTAGATGAAATGAGAATGAAATTTAAACTTACCACCAAACCTGCAAGCTATTTTTAGGCATAGAGATAGAGCAGCAGTCAGATGGCTCAATGCTGCTTCACCAAAAAGCGTATCCTAGCCGAGAACTAGAGAGGTTTGGTATAGCGGAATGTAAATCAGTGACAAATCCTCTATTAGTATTGGAGTTGACACTGATTTACATTCCAAGCAGAGGATATGAAGGGCGCAATGAATATCGACCAAGTTGTAAAATTTAATACATTGCTCTTGCATATTTGATTACCGGCGCGGCGGCGCAAGACCAGACACAGTCTATGCCAAGTCAGTGCCATCTCGCAAAAGCTGATGTGCAGTTTGTGAAGCGGATCATGTCGCATGCGATATATCAAAGGGACTAATACTATTGATAATGGTATTAAGTATAGACCAGGCTCTTCTACAGACATAAAGTGCTACAGTGATGCTAAACATGGCGGAGATGTCGAGATGAAACCACTGGAAGATCAACCTCGGGCATTCTTTGCACGTTTGCTGCAAGTGCCATTTCTTGGAATAGAAAACGACAAAATGTTGTTGCTATATCCTCCTCTTCTTCTTATTTTGCTGAAATGGCAACCAGCCGGATCTCTCGGATCAGCTATTTCTGCCAATGTCAAGTGTTAATAATCTTCATATCTAGTAATCTTCATAGTAGTATTAGATAAGTACTCAAGTCTTTAGTCTTCGTCGTGATGAAAATAATGATAAAAAATAAAAATAAATGTGGATGAGATGAAATGGGGACCGTCTTCCGAAAAAACAAAAAACGATCTCGCTATATCCTCTGAAAGCTATGAAGATTGTTCTGTCAATATTTTACCTTTAAGTAAAAGCTTTTTATTTATTAAATATAAATTAATAAATTAAATTAAATAAATCTGAATATTTCACCATACGCTCCACAGTTTACTTTAATACTCTATAACTATAGTGTGCTGCCGTAAGTTGTTGTGATAGATAACGTAAGGAGTTGCACACCTCCGTAGCCACTTTCTATGCCTGTCTACAAGCTATATTATAATATGTCATAAATAGAAGAAAAAAAACTGACTATTGAATTCTACATGTCATAGGTATTAAATAAAATATCCATATCAAATGTGTTTCGATATCATCGTTTATTGGGTTTTATTTTATTATTTAATTGGCACTCTTATGTATATAGCGGTCGCAACTCGACCAGACATAATGTTTGCTATAAGCTACCTTTCCCAGTTCAACGACTGCTGTGATGAAGAACATTTTAAATGTCTGAAAAGAGTACTACGTTACTTAAAAGGTACACAGAGTGTTGGTCTGGTGTTCCACAAGACTGGAAAAGAATTATATGGCATGGCAGATGCAGATTGGGGATCAAATAAAATTGACCGAAAATCGTTTTCAGGATATTGTTTTAAATTTGCAGGAACGGCCATAAGCTGTATGTCTAAAAAGCAAAGAAGCGTAGCCCTGTCGACTGCAGAGGCAGAATACGTTGCACTAACTGAAGCTGCAAAAGAAGCCATAAACCTAAAAGGTATTTTAAAAGGCATAGGGATCAGTTTTCAGAGCATAGTCATATTGAATGACAATCAAGCTGCCCTAAAACTTAGTCAGAATGAAATGGTTACATCAAAGTCTAAACACATTGACCTAAAAATGCATTCCATTAGAAATTGTATTCAAGAAGGAAAAATAAAGGTCAGATATCTTCCAACCGAGAAGATGGAGGCAGACATGCTAACCAAACCCCTCGCTGGTCCGAGACTTGAAAAACTACGGAGCAGTCTAGGGTTGGCTCCGTGAGCTGTGAAGAGGAGTGTGATAGATAACGTAAGGAGTTGCACACCTCCGTAGCCACTATCTATGCCTGTCTACAAGCTATATTATAATATGTCATAAATAGAAGAAAAAATACTGACTATTGAATTCTACATGTCATAGGTATTAAATAAAATATCCATATCAAATGTGTTTCGATATCATCGTTTATTGGGTTTTACTTGCACCGATCCCCCACAGTTGTGCTCTATGGTACTAAATTATAATACCGCGTTTACACGCGTGGCATGCCTCGACAACCCTCAACATACACAAGCGTGTAAACGGGGTGTTTGTCTTGGCTTGCGTGAGGTTGTGATAGCTTGTTGCCGACCCGAGTCGTTGTCGTTTTGAACACAGATCAAAGGAAGCGTGCGCTCGCCGCTTGCGACGCGTTTACACGTTGGCGCGAGGTTCGTGCCGGTCAGTGCAGTGTTGCCGGGTCTTGTCACAAGTTACCTGAATTATTGAAAAAAGACATGAAAATTAAAGGAAGTAAATTTAAATTTATAAAAATTAAATTATTGTTATTAGCTGGTAGCATGTGTAAAGTTTTGATAATTAAGACATTCGCTAATAAAATCTTATTGTAAATTAACTTGACAGAAATGTATACGAAACATCTTAATTATGTACCTACCTATGATCCACAATAAAGATATATTCAATTGAATTGAATGTAAGATACTTAGTAGCTGAGTGATCGCATAGTAATAGTAAATTATAGCAATTCATTTTTTTTTTTAAACCGCTAGAAAAATCCACCAGCCACAAAAACCAACATTTCGCCACCAAATGAAGGATTCAAACCACCAGTTTTAGTGGAAAATCCACTAAGTTGGCAGCACTGCCAACGTTTGTATTAAGGTTGCATATAATGTAACAATGTGCGACTTCCTTATCTTAATATATATATTTCTTGTGTGCGTGTGTATGTGACTGAACTCCTCCTAAACGACTGGACCAATTTTGATGAAATTTTTTGTGTGTGTTCAAGGGGATCTGGGAATGGTTTAGATTCACAAAAACGACTGGACCGATTTTGATGAAATTTTTTGTGTGTGTTCAAGGGGATCTGGGAATGGTTTAGATTCACAAAAACGTAAACGATGTTACGTGGGTCATAAATATGGCGGTACGAAGTTTGCCGGATCAGCTAGTATCACTTAAAGAAGAAAATTAAGAAATGTTTGAAAGTCAGTTTTCGAATATGACTGTTCTTGTGTCATTTTGTATTAAATAAAAGGGAACTGAACTTTGTGTAAATATTATAATGTGTTGTGAATTCAGTGAATAATATTGTATAGTATAAACTTTTGATGATTTTTATAAAATCTCTATGTCTATGTCAAAGTAATCTACAGTCTTTCAAGTTTATTTGAAGATCAACCCTGCGTACTCTCAAATATTGAAGGTTTAACCAGTAATAGCCTTCAATAGGTTATGGGCATATAATCACAAAAATGGAGTTGTCAAAAATTCAAATTGCAAAACTTGAAGGTACAAACTGGATACAATGGAAATACCGTATGTCTGCTCTACTAAGAGGAATAGACGGTCTAATAGACATTGTGGAGGGCACTATAAAGAGACCAGAAAAGCCTGTATGTGGGGCTGGTGATAAAGCTGCTGCAGGACTGGTAATTTATAAAAAGAACTTAAAAAAGTTTAATAGGATGGATAGTAAGGCGTTACTACTCATAACAATCAATATTGCTGATGACACATTAGACAAGTTTATACGATTCTCAACGTCCAAGGAAGTATGGGATGAACTGCATAGGTTATATGAAGGTGTTAGTGAAGACCGCTTGTATGACTTATGTTTGCAGTTCTTCAGTTACAGAAAGGATACTGTTGATGATATTGCAACGCACATATCAAAGCTGAAAAATGTATGGTACAGGTTAAGGCAAGAATTAATGAAAGAAGAGGATTGTAAGGAACTTCCAGATATTTTATTAATTTGCAAAATCCTGGACACATTGCTAGAATGTTATTTTTCATTTAAATCGAGCTGGTTGCTGATGTCTAAGAAGGATCGGACTATTGAGAACATTACAAGTCAGTTGTGTGCACATGAAAAGGCACTTGGCAACAACGGTAAAGACGGCGAGTCTAGTTGTGATGCTCTTGTGGCGAAAACAGGAAAGAAATTTGCTAAAAAGGCTAATGACGTAACTCCGGGCTTAGGCAAAAAGGTACGATGCTACAACTGCAAAGAAGTTGGTCATATTAAAAAGGTTTGCCCTAAAAGGAGTATATCTCGTCAAGTTGTGGAAGGCAACAAAGGAGTTAACATGGTGTTACTGTCTGTGAATACGGCTGAATCTGACACTGATCGTAATAACTGGTACGTACATTTTTGAATTAAAATCACTTGTACTTATTCCACTATTTTATTTTTGTTTACACCTGACCGGTTTCGCCTTATGGCATCATCAAAGGTTACTGATTATACAAAATAAAATATTCACATGTAAAACCCACAAACTGCTGGTACATGTAAATATCAGTGTGTCAGTGTAAGGAATTTTCCCCGAAATCAGGGAAATAGTATTTGTCTCCACCTACGCTATTAGTTAAATTAGTAACTTACAGCTACACAAAGTCCCAGTTATGATATGAAATACTAATTACATATAATATATTAATTTTAATAATTAAAAATTATTAAAATCAATATTAATGCTGAAAAATTTTGAAATAAAACGATTATGTCATGTCCTCTTTATATTTAATGTCCAAAATTGTGTCATACTATATGTCTATTAAATTATATGTCAAAAATTCATAGAGAGAGGTATGGAGGTCTGTACAGGCTGAACTGTAGGATTGTACCGCCATCTAAGGTAATTGTAAATTTGGTACAGAAAGTAGATATGCTGCAACTCTACCATGAGCGGATGGGTCATCAGAATAAAAGGCATGTGAAAAGTCTAATCGCGAGGGAACTCGGTATAAAAACCAAGGACAGTGGAAAATTATGCGAAGGCTGTATATTTGGGAAGTCCCACAGACTGAAATTTGGTGTAAGGGAAACAGCCACTCAGCCTGGAGAACGCATGCACACTGACGTGTGTGGTCCATTCCCGCTATCGATATCCAACTATCGTTACTTTGTACTGTTCAAAGATGAATTCACGCGTTATAGATTTGTATACTTTCTTCGAGAGAAATCAGAGGTTCATGAGAAACTCAAAGAAATGTTAGCATCTGTCAAGGTTGCTGGTCATACAGTCAAAGAGTTATTGTATGACAATGGCGGTGAATTTGACAATCAGAAAGTACGAAAAGTATTGTCGGATATGGGGATAAAGCAAAGATTAGTAATGCCTTACACACCGGAACAAAACGGGTGTAGTGAAAGGGAAAATCGAACGATTGTTGAATCAGCGAGAGCAATGATGCATGCACATGAGGAGCTGCCTCAGGCATTGCGGGCTGAGTTGGTGAATACTGTTGTCTATGTTTTAAATAGAACAGGTCCAACTACAGTGGAACACAAGTCGCCATTTGATCTGTGGATTGGTAAGAAGCCGCAAATAAAGCATTTAAGGATTATTGGATCGTCTTGTTATGCGCATGTACCAAAACAGACCAGGAAGAAAATGCATAAGAAAGCTGTGAAATGTATCCTAATCGGATATGATAATGATGATGGATACAGGCTTTGGAATAAACAAAACAACACGCTAGTGAGATCGAGGGATATAATCTTCGATGAAAAGCCCTTGGGTGCGGAAGATCCAATAAAAGCTTCTAAAGAAGCTCAAATTGAAATTCCTTTGGAATTGCAAGTGATGAATAGAAATATGAATGACGCATTGAATCCATTGAGTCAACCCGAGGTTGCTCAGAATTCAAAAAAAAATGGTCAATGGTGGAGCAAGTGACAGCAATGATATTCATCAAAATGTTAATGAAGGTGTTGGTACTGAAATCAGTGACACTGACTTCGTTAGTAGAGAAGATGAAAACACAGAGTTTAGTAGACGTTCCAGTTGAAAATTATGATGCATTTGATGATGCTAGAAGTGATATTTCTGAACAGAGTTTTGAGTAAGGGGGAGAGATACGAGAAGTAGGTGAAGATGAAATCCCTGAGCAAGAAATCATGGAGCATGGTGGAAGGATTCTCAGAGACAGATCATTACTACGTCCACCTGAAAAACTCAAAGACTATGTTTTGAACATGGCTAGCTGTGGTTACCAAGAACCAGGTTGTTATGGAGATGCTATTAAAAGCTCTGAACGGGATCTTTGGGAACAAGCAATGGACTGTGAGATGAATTCTTTGAAGGAGAATAAGACTTGGGTCCTTGTGCCTCTTCCGAAAAACAGGAAGGCTATACCAAATAAGTGGATTTATAAAGTCAAACTGAATGCTGATGGTTCAGTTGACAAGTACAAAGCTAGACTTGTTATAAAGGGTTATAGTCAGAAGAAAGGGATCGATTATGATCAAACCTTTAGTCCTGTAGCTAAGATGGCAACAGTCAGGAGTGTGTTGGCTGTCGCAGCCAATGAAAACATGTCATTGATGCAGTTCGATGTTTCAACAGCATTTCTTTACGGGTCACTTGAAGAAGAAATTTTCATGAAACAACCTGAAGGATATGATGATGGTTCTGGTCGGGTATGTTTATTGAAAAAGAGCCTTTATGGTTTGAAACAAGCTCCAAGATGCTGGAATAAGCGAATTTTGGACTATTTCAAAGATATTGGATTCAAAGTTAGTGACTCAGATCCTTGTTTATTCATAAGGAAGACATCTTGTGGAGGTAAACTAATAGTTGCCCTATATGTTGATGATGGATTGGAGGTGACTTGAACACAGGACGTTCAACCACTGGTGTTTTGTGCATGTACGCTGGAGGTGCCGTGTCATGGATAAGCCAACGTCAGTCAAGCGTAGCTATATCTTCTACTGAAGCAGAGGTTGTTGCTGCCAGTGAAGGCGCTCGGGAATCAATTTGGTTATTCAGAGTCATTGGAGACATGACCAAACTGAAGGGTCTGCCTATCCTCAAAGTGGACAATGAAGCTGCGATCAAGTTAGCTGAAAATCCGGAGTACCACAAACGTACTAAGCATATCCGGATTAGACACTTCTTTGTCAGAGAGATGGTTACAAATGGCGAGATAGTTGTAAGCAAGGTCACAACTGAGTATCAGCTTGCAGATACATTCACAAAGGCTTTAGCAAGACCAAGGCAGAAGCTCTTAAATTTGATAGGTCTTCATTGAGAGAAGATATTAAGGTTGCATATAATGTAACAATGTGCGACCTCCTTATATCACTTAAAGAAGAAAATGAAGAAATGTTTGAAAGTCAGTTTTCGAATATGACTGTTCTTGTGTCATTTTGTATTATATAAAAGGGAACTGAACTTGTAAATATTTTAATGTGTTGTGAATTCAGTGAATAATATTGTATAGTATAAACTTTTGATGATCTTTATTAAATCTCTATGTCTATGTCAAAGTAATCTACAGTCTTTCATGCCGCGTTTACATGCGTGGCACGCCTCGACAACCCTCCACATACCCACGCGTGTAAATGGGCTGTTTGGCTTGGGTTGCGTGAACTTGCGTGAGGTTGTGATAGCATGTTGCCGACCCGAGTCGGTGTCGGTTTTTGAACACAGATCAAAGGAAACGTGCGCTCGCTGCTTGCGACGCGTTTACACGTTGGCGCAAGATTGGTGCCGCTCAGTGCAGTGTTGCCGGGTCTTGTCAAAAGTTACCTGAATTATTTAAAAAAGCTGAATATCAAAAGAAGTAAATATAACTAAATATTTATAAAAATATCTTATTGTTATTAACTGGTAGCATGTGTAAAGATTTGATAAATAAGAGATTCGATAATAATCTTATTGTAATTTAACTTGACAGAAATGAAATTACTGTATGCCCACTGGGCGGGACATGCTGATCGCAATGTATACGATACATTTTTAACTATGTGCCTACCTATGATCCACAATAAATATATATTCAATTGAATTAAATGTAAGATACTTAGTGGCTGAGTGACCGCAGTTATAGTAATTAAAATTATTTTTTTATAAACCGCTAGAAAAATCCACCAGCCACAAAAAACAATATTTCGCCACTAAATGAAGGATTCAAACTACCAGTTTTAGTGGAAAATCCACTAAGTTGGCAGCACTGCCAAAGTGTGTGAGTGCATGCGAGCGCTTGTAGTTTGTGAGTGACTGCCAAGTCCTCGCACGCGTGTAAACGTAACACGAGCGTTTGTGAAGGACTGTAGTTTGTGAGTGACTGCCAAGTCCTCGCACGCATGTAAACGTAGCATCAAGTTTATTTGAAGATCAACCCTGCGTACTCTCAAATATTGAAGGTTTAACCAGTGTTTCCACAATGAGGGGAAATTCCCCTTTTGAGGGGAAATTAGGGTCCAGAGGGGAAGAAAAAGGGGAAAGAGATGAAAAGGGGAAATCGAGGGAAATCATGGATAAAGCCTAGCTTAAAATATTGCGGAAAATTTCTTAACTAATTTTTGTATGGATTATACTAATTTTACCGAAATAAACAGTAGCGAAATTGGCAGCCCACCACCAGTGCAGGTTTTAATATTTCTGGTCAGGCTATTGGTGACGAGCAGATTCCCTAGCGGCAAGTCGCAGAACTAACGTATGACAGATAAAAATACGTATACACGTTAACTTTTAAACCACTTTTAAAATATTGATCACCCTCACGAAGTGGTCTTATAGTATTTTTTACTACGTACTTCACGATTTATGACTATTAAAAAAAACTACTTTCGTTCAAACCAATTTTCGGTGGAAGTTTACATGGTAATGTAATGTATGTAATGTACAGGCGGGGGGGGGGGGGGGGGGGGCAAATATTTTACCACTTGCAAGTATCTCTCGCGCAAACTATTTAGTTCAGAAAAAAATGATATTAGAAACCTCAATATCATTTTTGAAGACCTATACATAGATACCCCACACGCATGGGTTTGATGAAAAATATTTTTTGAGTTTCAGTTTTATGTATGGGGACCCCCAAAATTTATTGTTTTTTTTCTATTTTTGTGTGAAAATCTTATTGCGATTCACAGAATACATCTACTTACCAAGTTTCAACATTATAGTTCTTAAAGTTTCGGAAAAAAGTGGCTGTGACATACGGACGGACGGACAGACAGACAGACGGACGGACAGACAGACGAACGGACAGACAGACAGACATGGCGAATCTATAAGGGCTCCGTTTAATAATTTTTGAGGGGAAAAAAGTCCTGAGAAGGGGAAATCTCAATTGAGGCGTGGGGAAAGGAAATCATCAAAGTGGAAACACTGGGTTTAACCAGTAATAGCCTTCAATAGTTTGAGTGCATGCGAGCGTTTGTAGTTTGTGAGCGACTGCCAAGTCCTCGCACGCGTGTAAACGTAACACGAGCGTTTGTGAAGGATAGTAGTTTGTGAGCGACTGCCAAGTCCTCGCACGCATGTAAACGTAGCATAATAAATGACAGTTTATTCGTCCAGCCAGCAGCCATGTTGTTCTGTAATCATACAGAAATCGTAAATAAATGTGCTGAATGATCTAATAATCGCTTTAAGTAATATAAATCTATGTTTATTGAATAAATGTGCTACAATTTTAAATTAACCGTAATTAAGTGAGACTTTGACTTTTGCAAGAGAATAATTCTACTGATTGAAACATTAGTTGTCTCGTCAATCAAAATGGCCAAGAAAAAGCCTAAAACTAAAGTCAAACAAGTAGCTAAGCCAGTTCTTGTTGATAATATAACTAAGAATGTGATAGCAGCTGCCTATAGCGCCGCCACTCCTCCACCGGTGTTCTTGAAAGTTTGTCGGCTCTGCGAAAGTAAAGATGGACCCTTCCTAAACATTTTCGAAGCTGACAAATTAACGGCAAAGAAGATTGATGACCTGATGCCTTTTAGTGTAAGATTTTGATTGAATACAAAAGTTTTTTCACTTAACCCTGTTACAATACTATTAATTTGTCTCTCGTGTGTAACAGACATTTTTACCAGTTTAGGCTCAAATTGTTCCTTTTTAAAATGTCCCCTGTTATTAGAAAAGCCATTTAAATGCATGCAATAGCATAGATAGACTTGGTTACACTCAAAAGTCTGTATATACATAAGAATGAGGACAAACTGAGAAAGTGACATACTGAGGAATGACATTTTGGTATCAAGGAACATTTTGGGAAAGGAACATTTTCTGAGCCTACACAATTATATGAACCTGTAGATCACTGTAAAGAGAAGGAAAACTTGAAACAACTTGAGATCGGAGGCCCAATGATGCAGAAGCATCACTAGACCGCCATGGTGTGTGTCACCATGCTACATGGTTGCTTTGTCTGTATTCGCAATGAGGATGGTGACCACCACTGCTGGATTTTGCTTATGCTTTCCATCAGGCAGAGTATTTTGGCAAGGCCATACATCAAACTAACCTGTAAAGCCAATGTGATATACCTAGTAATAGTCTACTAGGTATATCACATTGGCTAGACAGGTTTACTCCTTTCCATTCTTGGAAAGTTTGTTTAGACCCTATAGGATAGGCTTCTGCCTATGTCTAGTAGTGAATGTAAACGTAAAAGAACCGATAATGACCATATCATTTAGGGTTATTGTTATCCATAGTTTACTTAATTGTAATAGACAATCTGGTTAGCGCAGTGGTAGCATCCGTGACTGCTGTGCATGAGGTTTCGGATAATTAGGTATATTTTATCTATTTTTATTATTGGCTAGTACCCATAGCATTAGCTCTGCTTAGATTGAGACTAGAGGGCATAGTGTGAATGTGTTTCAATATTACATCATTTTTTCTGCACAGTTGGCCTAGTGGTTTAAGCGGTCGCCACACCACTTTCTACAGCGCCAAGTGTAGTGAGTTCGAATCCCATATGGGACAATACTTTGTGTGATCTGCATAGTGTTGTTCTGAGTCTGGGTGTTTTTTTTGTCTGTTTCATGTATGTTTGTAAAGTTTTACATATCTTTCCTCTTCAAAATCTTTCATTGCAGGGAAGTTATTTTAATAACAATGAGTTGTATACACAAACTACATGAACTTTAATAGGCTATGGTTGGAGATAGGCTTCTCGTTTGAAAGCAAAGTTTAATATGCTGAATAGATGGAGGGATGGGAATGATAGGATTAGGTCTGTTTCAAGCTTTTCTACTGAGTGGAGTTGAACACTATTTACTGTTAATCAGATCAGTAATATAAGAGAAGAACTTTTCTATTAAACATGTAATTGTATTTATGCATTACTAGTTCTTGCCCGCGGCTCTGCCCGCGTATATGTCTGTTATCGCGGCAAATAGTAGCCTATGTGTTATTCTGATCTATAAGCCATATTACTGTAAAGTTTCATCCAAAGCCGTTCAGTAGTAAAGAGTAACAAACACCCTTCCATCCATGCATCCATCCATCCATCCATCCATACATCCATCCATCCATCCATACTTACAAACTTTCGCGTTTATAATATTAGTATAGATATATTATAACTACCTGTGCTAGTAAATATTAATTATTGTAATACTTTTATTTACAGATCACAGAAAATGATGATCTACCACACAAAATATGTTTCCGATGTTCAGCTAAACTGGAAGAACTTTATGAGTTCATACAAAAGTGTATTAATACACAACAAAGTTTACGCAGTGCAGTAGGGAAGACAGGTTCATTTCTAACTAAGTCTAAGATGGGAAAGAAACAATGGGAGGAGAAATTAAATAAATCTAATATGTCCAATGATGACATATGTGATGCTTTAATAAAGAAGGCAATGGAAGGAATAAAAGCTATTCCACTGGCCCCATCAATAGATAAAGAAGATTCTACCCTAGAAACTAAAAGAATTACGAGAAGTAAAGAATCAGTAGTAAAAAGTGAGGTAAGTGAACCCAATGAAAGTGATGAGCTACCACTCAGACAGGTTAAACTTTCTTTAGAGAAAAATGATACAAAACCTCTTCCAACTAAAGTCACAAGATCTAGTAAGCAGGGTGTGATAGACACAGAAAAGTTGGAAACAACTTTAAAAGTAGAAACGGAAGCTAAAAAATCTAAGAAATCAAATACAGGACAGTCTATAAAGCTAGAATCTACTACACAAAATAGTAAAAAAGCCGCAACACAAAATTCTATGTCTAATTTAAATAGTCTTAGTTTCGACTATGTGGCACCAACTGCAGTTACACATAGTGAACAAGAAAAAAAACATGAGCCTCAAAAACCTTTTAATATAATGGACTACATTAGCACGATTAAAGTGAATGGTGTGGGTGTACTCTTCCAATGTAAATTATGCAATAGAAATTTCTTAAAACTAGATATTGTTGAATCTCATAGTTGTGCCAAAAATGGTGTACCTAAGGTTGATTTACCCAAATCTGTACCTGTGCCAGAACCACCTAAAGTGCCCTCAGTTAAATACATAAAAATTGATAATGATATGAAGAAAACCCTCACTGAAAAAGTGAAATTAGCTGAAAAACATGAAAATGAGAAAAGTTTGGAAAATAATATAGAGCCAGAAAAGACTGTGGCTCCACCTAAAACAAAACCGAAAGCAGGCCCTGCTAGCAAAACGAAACGAAATTTAATTGATTCAGAGTCAAGTGTATCTCAAAACCCGGCCTCACAATCAACCACAAATAGCTCACCTGAGGTTTCAACAGTACCATCTGTTCATATACCATCAATGCCTAACCTTAATAGTCGCTTTAAGTTAGTTCCTGGCCCAAATAATATGTTCTCTTTAGTAGAAGACACTTCTGCTTCATTATCTGCTACCGCTCCAGTTCCGCCAGCTCAAGATACTAAGAAAACAAGTAAGAAACGAAAATTTGAATCTGCAAATTATACAAATGACAAGTTCCGAGATCAGATCCGAGAGAAGTCAGAAAGCCCAGAAATAATTGATTTGGAAGACCCAGCAAAGCCATATCCGGTTGGTCTCTTCCAAACTGTTGCTCATTCACAACCTACACCACCAACGTTTACAACTCCTGCTATGAAGAAGCAGTCATATACTGTAGTACAAACTGGTGATCCCAGTAAACTGTTAATATCAACTAAAGCCAAAGCCGTTGAGGTGGAAGTGCCCAAAAAACGTCAACGAAAAGCAAAACATGAAACAAAAGAAGATGCTAGCTCTAAAGAGCCCTTCAAGGTCACCTTAGAAGATGTTGCACATCCAAAAGATACAGGATTTTTCACATTTATCAATGTAGACCCACTCTTGCAGCCTTCCTATGTATTGCCGACTGATAATATTATACAGGAATCACAAATTTCTACCTCTTCAGCTGTTCTGCGTGAGCGTGAACCTGCGGAGAGTAAAGATAAAGACAAATATTCATGCAATATGTGTAATGAGAAATTTACTAGAGAAAAGAAATTGTTATCACACATACAATCTCATTATTCGAAGATGGACGAGGAGGATCAGGTACGATTGGGAAAAACTGCAAAGAAGAAGCCAAGGAAATAGCGACCAGCCCCAGTCTTGAAGAAGACAAACGGTAATATAAATAAGAGACGGTAATATAAATAAGAGACGTTAAGATTTTGTGGTGGGTATGACTGTCTTTCTGCCAGTTTTAGTAAAAAAAAAAACAAATTTTACTGGAAGAAGTTGTGTGTCTAATTTGCTTTTAGTAAACTTGTTACTAATTAATAGTGAAGGAAATTGGTTACTTTTTTAAGATAAATATGTGAGGTAAAAATTACGTTAGAACTGTAAATAGTAGATTATAAGATATTTTTAATTTTGATTGTTGAATGATTTGAATGTAGGTTAGTTTGTTATATTGCATCATAGGAGTAGATGTATTTTAGATTTAATATAAAGATAAGTTCTTGTTCAAAATTGTTAAAGAAGTAACATACAATAGCAGACTCAATTGTGTGTGTAATGGGACAGCATTGAGAAAGATTTTCAAACCGACAGGTTTGTTACCGCATTTATCTGAAACTAGCGACCCACCCTGAGTTTCTGTCTACCTCTAATGAGAAGATTGTTCAATGTAAGCTGACAAAAACCAACTTCATTTCATACTATGTCTTTAATAGTCTATTGCTGGACATAGGCCTCTCTTTAGACAAAAGGATTTGGCCTGTATAGCAGGCCACTTGCCATACAGGTTTCAAAAATAGAAATGCTATCTCCAATTTTGTATAGTTCATTTCCGTGGTGTAGTGGTAAAATCGAGTAACAATGGTAATATTATTTTAATAATATAATTATTATGTGGCAATTCGTGAAAACCTGTAATTGGCTTAATGTTGCTTATCAAACTAACTATATTCATTTATGTAGCTGTTGGTTTTCCACACCAAAATAAATAAATATGATGCATAATAGTCTGGGATCCCCGGAACAAATTTTACAAGTTATTACTATCAAGCAAATTTTTCGTGAGTGGCTTCATTTTGATGAGGGCCTACCTATAACCTTAAAAAAATACGATTGTGGGAACTAACAGGACTGATAGGGAAAGAAAACTTTTGAGCGAACGGCCGTGATAACGTACCACGCAATTTGTAGGATAATGTGGCTGTTAAATTATGTGAATAATAACTAACATTATTACATAATGGAAACAAATATTTGTCCTACAAAATGCATGGTTTGATCCTTCCAACAAATATCGACAGCGAGGTCATAAAAAATGATACTAACCAGCTGATTTTTTAACGGTTGCTTAGTTAATATTGGTATAATTTAACAGAAACATTGTCCTACAAATTGCGTGGTACCTTATCGCGGTCCTACGCTCAAAAGTTTTTTTCTCTGCTAGCCCTGTTAGTTCCCACAGTTTTTTAAAGGTGAAAGATGGGCCCTCATCAAAATGAAGCACTCTCGAAAAATTAACTTGTAAAATTTGTTCTGGGGATCCTGGTCTATAAAGGTAGATAACGCACCACCTTTTTCTTGTTGAAGCAGTAGCGTAGTTCCACACGTAAACACACGCGTTACGCTGTTATGCTATAAACTACTGTAACGGTGGATTAGCCAAGTCGGCGGCTAACACGTTATTGTAACACAACCTCAAAATACTCTCCAGTGCACACCAAGTAGAACGTCTAGAATATGAAAGCCTGTGAATTATTCGAACGAAGGTATTTTTATAGTATTTGACAGGCTTGACCCAATTTAATACTCAATTCACATATTTATATCAAACATTGTTTATCTATACTATCTATATTTACTTAATATTATAAAGCTGAAGAGTTTGTTTGTTCGTTTGAAGCGCTAATCTCAGGAACCGCTCGTCCGATTTGATAAATTATTTCAGTGTTGGATAGTACATTTATCGAGGAAGGCTATAGGCTATATATCATCGCGCTAAGACCAATAGGAGCGGAGCACCATTGAAGAATGCTACAAAAACAGGGGTATTTTCTTAAGCTACAGGCAATAGGAGACGTGAACGACGTTGCGTGGGTCAGCTAGTCATAAATATTCTAATAATTATTAGCATACAATTATTATTTGATAATACAGAATTGTGTAACATTGAAGATTTATTACGCCGGAAGTAGGAGTAGTATCTATGATATGATATATAAGTCGCGCCGGAAGCTGACAAGAGGAAGGCGCCAAGATATTAATATGAATCAACTATTTACTTGTTTATAAAATCACCAATTGAATTATAAGGTTATATATTTTATTGTATGCCTAGTAATTATTAAGATTTAAACGAACGAGGCGTTTATACGAGGTTGGAATCTTTACTTAAACACTACGCTACTTGTACGATACTGACAAAAAGTAGCGTAGTTTATAGCATAGTTAGTGCGTAACGCGTGTTTTGTTGAAACTACGCTACTTTTTTTCTGCTTCAACAAGGACAAGGCGGTGCGTTATCTACCTTTTTTATTTGATCTGAGGATGCATATTAATAACAGAATTTTGAAATATTAAATTTATTATCACCATAAATTTTTAACCCTAAATAAATTTAAAAAAAAAATTGTGTTGTTCTGTCTCGCATTTCAAAATGTAGTTGATACCTGGTCAAACTACCTTTACCTTTTATTGGTCTTAAAAGATTTTTCAAAATAGACCATATATTATTATATATTGATCAGTATTGAGTTAATTTCTAGATTTAAGTTTTTATAAAATTGTTTCCCTAAAACCTATAAACGATAAACGGATAAACGGATAAAAAATATATTTGAGCCGCTGAGGGCCTTGCAGCTCTGATAACCACACCAATTGAATAATCTGAAATTTAAAAAAAAACTGACTTCAAGATCTGCACCAAATTGAAATAAAACAAGAATCATCAAAATCCCAATCGAAAGTTATGAGGTAACAAACATGAAAAAAAGTCAGTCGAATTGCTAAACATCCACCTTTATTGAAGTCGGTCAAAAAGGTCCGTTAAATGGCTTAAAACTAGTCTGGCATCACCGAGAGATAGGTGAAGAGAAATCGGTCTGTTTATGTTGAAGAGTGCTCCCACAGTAAACCCTTCTTAGGATTAATAATAATTATATATCATGAAACACGAAAGTTTAAATAAATAAAGAAATTCATGAGTGCAACACGAGAGAGCAGTTGAAAAAGTAGTGGCAGCCAAAGACTCGTTTCATTTTCTTACTGGCAACTTTTTTTTCACCAATAGAAGTCGTATAATGTTCGGTTATCTGTGTAACCGAATCATAAAGCTTCAATACACTTTAAGAGTAAATCGATTATCAAAATTGTAAAAAAGTTAAGAAATTTGACATTAATTTCTTAATATAGTATTGTAAAAATAGTATTTAGTTCCGTTAGTTGTTTGACCACGTTATTTTTAGTTCATTAGAGGTACATTTTTAAATTTGAACCGCTACCCTAAAGGTTCCTTCACACCACGCTGGCATAGTTAGTGTTTTATAGGCCGGTGGGTTGCGTGGGGAGCGAAAAAGATTTGGTCTGATTATGCCGTTGGCATAACCGCGTGGCCTAACTGCCGACTGCCTGGTCAGTGGGTTTAGGCCCTAAACCCACTGACCAGGCAGTCGGCATGGTGTGTAGTAGCCTTAACAGCCATAAGGTTTATTAACGGCTGTACTAATTTGGATCTATATACCTTCTTTTTAGGGTACATATTCAAATAAATGTATGTCATATGATTATATGTGTTATAGTTAGTCATATTACTGCTATTTAAATAAGTTTATGTTATGTAATCGGAGATGCTAATGTATCATTCCATCAGTAAGATGCTTGTTGCAAATTGTGTTTTATGAACCAAGTGATTTGTAGGGTTTATTCCACTGACTTTTGGGTTTCCTCATGTCACCTTGGAAGTTTTTCACCTCTAGGTGAATCATTTCCGCGTAAAATTATTTCACCTTAGTGATATCACCTAGGTGAAATACTTCGAAGGTGAAACGAAGGAACCCAAATACTTTATTCACCCAGGTGAAAAAAGTGGATTAGACCATGTGTAACAATTGCTGTAATTTTACAGGATCCTGTACCTATAAGACAAAAGTAAAATATGATGTTTAAATAACAGAAGCTTTAAATTTTATTTCTTTATTGTGAATGTTTGTCCAAATGCATTTGTTATTCATATTTGACAGCCTTAAATAATATTAATTATAAGTGTTTCTTTTAGTTTTTTTTTTTAATCCAGTGTTAATTATTTGAATCGAAAAAATACATAATCAAGTACATAATCGTTCTACTTTTCCTGATTGAAACGTAAAAATATCACCTTTGATGATAAGATGATTTATTCATTCATATTTTATTGACATATCCATATCATCTATCTATACTATATTATAAAGCTGAAGAGTTTGTTTGTTTGAATGCGCTAATATCAGGAACCGCTGGTCAGATTTGAAAAATTATTTCAGTGTTGGATAGTACATTTATCGAGGAAGGCTATAGGTTATATATCATCACGCTACGACCAATAGGAGCAGAGCACCAATGAAAAATGTTTCAAAAACGGGGGAAAATTATCAAATAGGAGACGCAGACAAGGTTGCATGGGTCGGCTAGTCCATTTATTTAATTTAACAGCCACATTGTCCTACAATTTGCGTGGTACGTTATCCCGGTCCTATGCTCAAAAGTTTTTTGTCCCTCCTACCCCCGATAGCTACCACTATCTAAAATTTTTGTAGGGTAAAAGGTGGGCCCCTCATCAAAATGAAGCCAATCACGAAAAATTTGCTTGATAGTAATAACTTGTAAAATTTGTACCGGATATCCCGAATTAATTTATGCCTTTCTTCAGTAAAAGAATGTTTTAATTTTAAAAATGTAGCCATCGGTTTTCTTAATAAGGAAAAAGAATATGACGACAAAGAATTTCCAACTAAATTGGACGGAAAGGTACTGGCAACACCTTTAATAAATAAAGTTGTTACCTGGCAGTTGTAACCTTAGAGCATTCAATATATGGAGGGAGTGCTGAACGAGCGGAAAGCGTGATCGCAGTAGAGAGAGAGACTGAGTTTAATTAAAGTCTGTCTCTCTCCCTACTCCGATGACGCTTTCCACTTTTTCAGAACTCCCTCCATATTATATGCTCTAAGGTCGCGCCGCTGTCCTCTTGTTCCCCGCCGCTGCTCGGTGCTCGTGCGCCGACACTCGCCCTACTCAATATCCCTAACCGTTAGGTTAGTCATTACACCTAACCCGTTAGGGCCTAATGGGTTAAGTGTAATGACTAATGTTATTAACTGGACATTTATTGTAAACTAGTTGTTGCCCGCGGCTCCGCCCGCGTATATGTCGGTTATCGCTGCAAATAGTAGCCTATGTGTTATTCTGATGTATAAGCTATATTACTGTCAAGTTTCATCTAAATCCGTTCAGTAGTTTTTGCGTGAAGGAGTAACAAACAAACATCCATCCATCCATACTTACAAACTTTCGCGTTTATAATATTGATATAGATTGTGACACTGGTTTGATTTCTCACTTCGTCTTACAAATGAGAAACTCAACTTTAAAGTTTGCTCCCAATAGGTACCATAAACGCTACATATAGCGTTATGTTATATGTACACGTATTGGTGACGAGCAGATTTCCCTATTGGCCGTTTGCGGAACTAACGTAAGACAGATACTTCTACCTGACAGTTTACTATACAGAGCGAGTGCATGGTTATTTTAAATTCTTTCTACAATGATTTCATTGATAGATGTCTACGGAGTAGTAAAAAATACTATAAGACCACTTCGTGAGGGGATCAGTATTTTATAAGTGGAATGATAACGTGTATACGTATTTTTATCTGTCATACGTTAGTTCTGCGACTTGCCGCTAGGGAATCTGCTCGTCACCAATAGGTTAAAATGAAATTCAACGGTTTCTGTTCTCAAGTAACAAGTGTCAATTTAAAAAAAAAACCATTTGCATTGATTATACAGAATTAGTTTAAATGGGGAGTTGAAATAAAAGACGAATTCAAGATGATTCATTTATTGGTTTGTTATTTAAGAACAATAAGCCATTTATTTATACTTACTTCAAAACACATAATAGCATCTAACATAGTTCAAAGATCGCCATTTGTAGAATATTATAGTGAAATCCGACGTAAGATAAAATTAACAACCTAACTACTAAACCATTGATATGTATTCATAAAAATCCACTTAGACTAACTACGTGTAAGTAAAATATTAATTATGAGTTAAAATCTTACGAAGATATAACTATTTAGGTTTCTACTGATAGGTAGGTAGGTAGGTACACTGAACATTGTGATTGAGAGACTAAATTTTGGCGATTGAAGTAATAAAATATTTATATAACGTGTTACATAACTTCTGACAAATACAGGCTTGCCATTTGCAAAAAAATCTTTAATTTACCAAACAATTATCCAGAAAAACTTTAATTGTCTCAGCTTTTTCGATATTTCACCAGATTTTGATGACAATAAATAAATAATTAGGTACCGGTGATTTTTCCATATTCTTGAAAGTGTTTTATCCAGCCTAATCGTAAACAATATCTTAATGGTATGAATTTTTAAATTTCGAATTTTAAAACATGTAATCAATATCAGATAAAGATATATTTATTTTTCTTTTGTTTTATAGAAATCAGAAAGTTTTCATTCTGGTAACATTGAAGAACGAAACTCAAAAAACAAGAAAATCTATAGAATGCTTTGAAAGAATATTCTTCGGCAAATTGTTTAAGCAGTATGCCAGATTTTTAATATGTTGTATTGTAATAGGTCTTTACCTATGAAATTGCCGTTTTGTATGCAATAAGTGAAAGTACTTATTTTTTCAAACTTTTTTATTTCTGTTATTCGAAGTAGTCACCCATGCAATCGACGCATCTTTGCCAACGCATTAGCAGTTTATTGATGCCCTTCTTGTAAAAATCAGCTGGACGGGAGGCAACAAACTCTTCAAAGGCATTTTGTACTGCCTCTCGGGAATTGAATGCAGACTGTCTGAACTGACAACATCATTTGGTACAGTTCGCAACATCGGTATCCAAGCTGCAAGAGCTGGGGTTGGAAGCTCTCCCTCATCCGCCATACTCACCAGACCTTGCACCTACCGACTATTACTTTTTCCAAAATTTAGACAACTTTTTAGTGGGTAAAAAATTCAATTCCCGAGAGGCAGTACAAAATGCCTTTGAAGAGTTTGTTGCCTCCCGTCCAGCTGATTTTTACAAGAAGGGCATCAATAAACTGCCAATGCGTTGGCAAAGTTGCGTCGATTGCATGGGTGATTACTTCGAATAACAGAAATAAAAAAGTTTGAAAAAATAAGTACTTTCACTTATTGCATACAAAACGGCAATTTCATAGGTAAATACCTATTATATACCTACGAAAAGAAAACATCCTTATTTTTTATCTGTTTACAAACCTTTCAGTAAAACATCATTTACCTTCTTTAACTCTTTCTCCTTTGAAGTGGAGGTATTATTCTATTCGTTGTCTTACTAGCCCGCATTTGACAAAAGTTCCATTAAAACACCAATCGTAGTTTAAAGATGTTTATAAGTGATAGAAATTGGATTCTAATGTAGTAGAATTAATTATATCTATAAATTTAACTTTTCTACTTCTTAATCTAGGATATGTAACATACAATAAATCTAACATGTATTTAATAATCACATTAATTTTGATATGTTTTTGTGTAAGTGCAGCACCGTTATAACTATGCTTTTCATTTTGTTAAATATTTTTATAATGACGAAAAAAGTATATCCTAAAAGGTTCTATAAAATGTCTCGTACACTACAATACCGATTATTAAAATAATTGTACTTTATACGCTACTGATTATAATCTATGATATGTATTTTTACCTACGTCTAAGTTTACAATGATATGTTTCCATTGTCCTATTCTGGATTTTCCCAAAAGCCAGATATAAAGCGCATGCATTCTTTCAACGATTCTTTATTTTTTTTATTAATCTAAGGACATCTCAAATCAACCGACTATTAGCTTTATATCTCGCTTAGAATGGACGCTTAAGTTTCAATGGAGTCGCCTCTGATATTAGTCCAAGAAGGAAGGATAAAAATTTAAGGGCGACAATCAGCACACACACATTCAATGATATGTCATCAGAGTCATCATGAAGTGAGACGTACAATAAGCTTTACTTTAACCAGAAGAAAATCTTGTTAAAGTCCCAGCCTTTAGTCAACACTTATGATGGACGCGAGTACCTATTGGACCCTGATAACATCTAAAAAGGTAGTCTAAGCAATGATATTGGTTTATAACCTAATCAAGCATTGTATATAAAAATATCCCTATACTATTCGAAAATTAATACCCTTTCTCCCTATCGAATTCTTCACTGATAGCAAAACATTATATACGTAAAACAGAAATAATTTTTGGAGCGTTCGATTCTACGTGGCCGGTTGTAGAAGTCGATTAAGGCTTCCAAAATCATTTCTTTAAAAATATTTTTTTGCATTTCTGTTAACAAGCATTCCAACAATCTCTCAGGATAAAGATGGGAAAAGTGGTTTTTACTTTCTCCTATACTTGATAGAATCATAAGGTAGGTAGCTATAGAAGGATGAGCTTATGGGGGCAAATTGGACGACGTGATAGTAATCAGAGGCAGACTCCGGTCCTATTCAGTCCAGGAATCCTGTGTTGACTAGCTTCTCCAAGAAGAACTTGACATCTCCAAGCTCGGAGTCCTTGATGCCAAGGGATTTGAGCATGCCAAGGTCGCCGTTCTCCACAGCCATGAATACGGAGCGCAGGTGTTCCAGATCTGACCGCATTAGGTGTAAGGCAGCTCCAAAGTCCTCGATGGTTTGCGATTCTGGAAATGTAAGTATAAATTTAGGTGGTATTTAGTGAAATGAAGTAAAGCTATTGTGAATTACAGGCTATTTATTACTCTTCTACGGCGAAGCCAAAAGAAAAGGTTACAGTTTTAACAGTCTTTGCAAGTTGAAATGTTCTATATCGACTCCGGGCTATTATAACGAATCTATATTCGGACGACGGATGACGGTATATAAATGCTATAGGCTATATAATTTTTCTCAATTTTTTTACGTAGTCGAGTTACAGTTTTTAAACTATTTCTTGACAAGTGATAATGACCAAGATAGTTTAAATCAATCATTTACTGTTCTCTGTTTCTCTTCATAAAGTCTGTAGCCTTATTTCATATCTATCTACATAATTCTACAATTCTTATTTACCAATCAGAAATGAAGGCCGAAGGATGGTGGTCAAAAACCTTTCAGATGTTTTATTCCGATGAGATCTGTTCTACGAAATGGATTATGACGTAGAAGCTTCCACGTAATTTAGAAAATATATTTCAGCTATAAAGAATGAAGGGTTCTAGTGCCGATCGTAAATATAGAATTACCTGATAGAGCTATGGCGACCTTCTCGACTCCGCCAAGTGGTTCCAAGGCATCTCTAGCCTTACTTCCGAACAATTTCTCTAAGTAGTTGGGCCCGTGGGATGCCAGTAGCGATTGAAGAAATGATGCCGTTTCTTCAACAGGTGGTCTCTTGGCTGTAAAAAGAAATAGGTTATATTATATATGAAATACTTTCAGTATAGTATGACGGTACCGGTCTAGTGGCTATTCCCTGGCTACTAAGCCGGAGGTCATGGGTTTGATTCCCGCCCAGGACAACTAATTGCGAGATGAGTACGATTATTTTGAACAGAGTCAGAGTGTAGCTTATCTATAATGTTTATATTTAGTAAACTATAAGTATGTTAATCAGCAGTCTGACTGCCTCTGTGGCGCAGTGGTAGCGTATGTGACTGCTGTGCTTGAGGTCTCGGGTTCGATTCCCGGGTCGGACCAAATGTTTGTATGATCTGCAAATAATTTGTTTCGGCGTTTGGGTGTTTTCTATGTATAATATGTATGTATTTACAAAAAAGTATATATGTATCTAAATCAATTGTCTAGTACCCATGACACAAGCTGTGCTTAGCTTGAGACTAGATGGCGTTGTGTCCGAAATATTTATTATTTTATTTTATTAGTCTGGTTACCACAGTTCTGTCTAATTTCGGATTAGGTGGCGTGTGAGATGTGCTTTAGTAGTGTTTTTATACTACTAGATTTTTCCCGCAGCATCCACCGCCCGCGTCTATGTCGCTTAACGCAGTAAAGAGTAGCTTATGTCCTACCTCAAGAATCAAAGTATCTCGACGCCAAAATGCGTTGAAATCGGTGTAGCGGTTAAGCCGTGAAAGCTAACAGCTAACTAACAGACAAACAGGCAGATAGACAGCGTTACTTTCGAATTTATAATATTAGTATGACTTAAAAATGTCAAGTTATTTTTTTTTGGCTGGGTGGACAAACGAGCAGATGTATCGCCTGATGGTAAGCGATCACCGCCGCCCATGGGCACTCGCAACACCAGAGGCGTCACAAGTGCGTTGCCGGCCTTTGGGGGATGGGAAGGGGGATGGGGTAAGGGGTTGGGGTATGGGCCTCCGGTATCCTCACTCACTAGGTGAAACACAGCGCAAGCGCTATTTCACACCGGTTTTCTGTGAGGCCGTGGTATCACTCCGGTCGAGCCGGCCCATTCATGCCGAAGCGTGGCTCTCCCACGGTAAAAGTATAGAAGTATAAAATACTTGTAGCATATGACATTATACTCAAAAACTCACACTTTTATCGATGCATGCACCTGATGCATAGGTTAGAAAAAGTTTATTAAAAACCCACATTTTGCACACTAAATGACTAAGAAAGTAGCACACAGCTCTAAATGCCTACCTACTTACATTTAATTAAACGACTTCAAAGAATGATATAATTATATAAAATCGATAATTTTCATTACATTACCTGACCTATTACTCTATTTATAGAAAATTTGGTGAGCCCCTCTAATATGTGGCGTAATAATGGCGATAGCTTATTTATGCCACGGTATTTGCTTCTGACATTATAAGGGCAATTTTTTATTACATTGGACCTGCCAAAGTGACTACTACTATAATGGAATCTATCTCTTCTTCCTGGGTTTTGTGTGGTGTAAATTGGTAATAGCTAAACTCTTTTATTTTCAAAAAAGATTTTTAAATTTCAAAGACTAAGCCGTTTGAAATTACTTGTTGGCTCTTTATAGTTTCAAGGTTTTGAAAAATTTCATTTCAATTCAAAATTTTGAATTTGAATAACTGACCCCACTAAAGTCCGAAAGAAGTTAGAGTGGCAGTACAAAGGATGTCACCCGTTCGCTTGTTACCGAATTAATAAAAACTAATTTATGACTTTAGATTGTAGAAAAAAACATCCATAATTTAACTTAACGGAAAAAAGATCCTATCAAACCGTATGACTACAGATTGGCATTTTTTTTTTTTTTTTTTTTTTTTTTTTATGTATGGCCCGCCAAAATGACTCTACTCTGCCTGATGGAAAGCATAAGCAGAATCCAAGAGTATTGGTCGCCATACTCACTGCGAATGCAGACAATGCAGTATGGCGACCCACACCATGGCGGCCTAGTGATGCTGCTGCATCTTTTAGTCTAGTCAACAAGTATGGAACTTGTTGACTGGACTATTTGGGCATGTTGATTAAGTGGCTGATGATCATAACTACGGAGGTTAAAATCGTTCGATCGATCGGTCGGGATGATTGGGATCGATTTCAGAATCCTCGCAGGACAAATAATTATGAAATAAGCACGATAATTTTCTTTTTATATATGGGCCTGCCAGAGTGACTCTACTCTGCCTGATGGAAAGCATGAACATAATCCAAGATTGGTGGTCATCATACTCATTGGGAATGCAAAAAATTAAACAATCCACCATGGTGACCCACGCAATAGCGACGAATTGCTTCTGCATCATTGGGCATCCGGTCTCGCACTCACCGACGAAATACGACAGATCGAATGCTGTCATTAACGTCAGTAACGTAGTACCACCCAGTAGAGCCGGCCCGTTCGTGCTGAAATCAATGTGGCTCTACTACTTCTGTGCCTATATCTCATGAGCGTTACATAAATATATTATTAATCAGGAGTGAGGTTCCCATAGAACATTATCTGCCTTGTTTAGAACCAGACAACTGACGATTAAAATACTCGTATTATTCCGTTTTAGAGATCACTTTTAAAATGATAACTTATTATTTAAAAGAAACGCGACGTGGTGTTCAAGTATTTGAAATCGATAGTGTAAATGCGTCAAGTAATAATTCCAAGAGGTGGGTGGAAGTTGTGTGTGTTTTCAGGTTCGTAATCAAGGATGAGCTTTTTGCCGTCAATTGGGTAATTATGGAATTAATTACATATCAACTCATCAACCTTAGTCCACTATTGGACATAGGTCTCTCATTAGTTAAAAAGATTTTTCACATAATATAAATAGGTAAATGTACAAAAATGTATTTTGACTCCAAACTTTAAAAGTATATTAATACCACATCAATAATTAATTTTTGAAAGGAAAATAAGAATTGTTAAAGTTATTAAGAAGCTTTAAGAACAAATCATAAATAGGTAACTAAATCAAAGCAAGAAAATTAAATGTTTTCTTTCAAGTTTTTCAAATAAAACTTGTTCAAACGAAATATCATTTGAAACAGAAAAAAAATGTGTTATTCTCTCTCATATTTGTTTCAAAGCGGTTATTTAATATTAATAGTTTTTAATAAAGGAGGGAATATAGATAGAAATGTCAAATATACCTCCTTTTGGAGTAAAAGTATTTTATTCCACATGTATATGAAGGCTGTGAGTGAAAGCCGTGGGGTATTAAGCATTATTTTCGTTGCCTTTCTGCCACTAACTGAGACTGCCAGAGCCCAAACCACCTCTCCTTCTAAATGTAGCCTTACACGTTAGATTATACCTGACAGATTTGCCTGTTACGTTGAACTTTACAGGTATAATCCAAAGTGTATATGTTGCACAACAGTGCAGGTATGTCATCTACTCATCTCAAGCTTAGGTACCTGACATGTGCAATCGTGCAGCTAAACCTGTCAAATACCACCTACCGTGAATGGCTAGCTTTCAGGGGAGAGGAGGAAGACTGAAACGGCGGCAACAAAACGAATTTTATAACAAATGTTCTTATGCTACTAATGTTACAAACGCGAAAGTTTGTAAGTATGGATGGATGTTTGTTACTCTTTCAAGCAAAAACTACTGAACGGATTTGGATGAAACTTTACAGTAATATAGCTTATACATCAGAATAACACGTAGGCTACTACTGCTACTTGCCGCGATAACCGACATACACGCGGGTGGAGCCGCGGGCAACAACTAGTAGACGATAATTCAACGCTTTAAATACTTGAATAACTGAAATTGAGCATTGCCTGCACTTTCGTTTCGTATCGTTTACAGGCACTACTTTACCCTTAAGAGCCATAGCGTGATATTAATAGCACATAACTTTCCTCAAGAAATGACCTATCAATAATGCAAAAGGACATCTCAAGTTGGACTTGTACTTCCGAAAATTACCGCCTGAATATTAATATCAATGATTAACTTTTACCCGAGTTGCTGTAAAAGTTGGCCATGCAAAAAAGTTTCTGAAGGAACAGTAGGTACCCTTTCTGTATCTACTTCTGACAACTCTATTAAAAATTTATGAAAATTGATTTAGCAGCGCATTGATTTGGTAGCCATTATCCTGCCCCGCTCCCGCTGGCTTTGTGTCCGCGATTTGATATATTCTTCTACAGTAAAGACGTCTACAACTGTCTTTCCCTGCCACTGCCCTATCTACGGCTGGACATAGGCCTTTTCTTAGCAAGGAAGTTATGTCTTACCATACCACGCTGGCCAGACGGGTTGGTTTAAAATTAGTTTCAAGTTTTCATTCTTTTTGCAGTGATGTTACCCTGCGTAGTTTGTATGTATGTATATCGTCATTTATTTGATGTATTCTTTCTTCTTCTCGTCTCTACTTAATTTATGTCCAATAAACTTTATTTTATTCATGGCGGTCTTTCCCGCCTGTAACGTTAAAATATTTTGATACACTATCTGATACACACATATGATCTATGGGAAGATTTAGGAAGCGATTGAGTCGTTGTAGAGAGCCATTTATTGATGTTGATCTCGAAGGCGCTTCTATAACGGCGCTACGGGTTTTGTGTAGGTTTTTATATTTGAAATATTGAAGAATAAATCGTGAAAATATTTGTATATAAAATTTAAATGGAATGAAATATAAATATAATCAAAATAAAGTATTGGACAACGTGCAACGTGCCTCAGAGAGCACGTTAAGCCGTTGGTCCCGGTTGTCATGAACATCTATGACAATCGTTACTGGGAAGTCAGAGCTCTCAAATATACTGACAACTTTTTTTTTTTTTACTTGTGGAAATCCCCTCGGACCGTCGTCCCACCGGGGTTTGCAGCGGGGTGGTGTGTCGGACTCGAACCGACTAAAACCACACGGTGTGCCACTCTGCGCCTGAGACGGGATGGATCCGGGTACTGCTGTTATTAACACGTCCAGATCCCTCCCAGAGCCTGCCCGCACAGAAGCGGGCACCGTCACCTGTAGGACTCTCAATTTAGGCAACGTACGGCACACGCGTACTGTTATGTCGCCCCTTTGTATGCTACTTTGCCTACCCATCTTCCATTTTTGCGTTGTCAGCTTTCCGTTGTTCTCTCCCACACACACCCCACACCTCGCATCCTCAGTTCTTTCCCATCTCTCTTCAACGCCGGTTCAGTTTTAAAAACAATTGATTTGTTTTATTTTATATTTTATTAACATAGTTTTCTCTTCAATTTCTTTTTTTAAAAACTAATTTGACAAGGTCGTCATAATATTTGGTGGCAGCTAAAAGGGATTTTAAAAGTCCCTGGTAACGCTTCCAGTGTATTAACTACAAAATCCAGTGTATTAACTCTTTGTGTTGTGTGTGTAACATTCCTGAACTTTCTACCATATCTTTTTGTGAAGTATAAAGTGGAACTATTAACAAAAAACCCTCCGTATACCTTCGAGTTCTGAACTAAATCAAAGTAAATCAAAATCAACCTTTCTAAATCCGACTCAGCGCAATCGTAGTCGATAACAAATAATCAAAAACCCAAACTGCTATTTGCTGTGGTGCCGTGGTTGTCGCGCCGCGCCGCTGTATCCTGTAACGAGCAAGGAGTACTACGTGCCCCCATCACCTACAATGTTCCTGTTTCTCCTGTGAGTTATAAAGTTTTGTAATATACTGTGACTTGAGTGTTCTTCGTGACCTTCGGTGAATAGTGATAAATACAGACTTGTACCACTACTTTACTATATTTAAAAGCAAAATATAAAGTGATTAAAAAAGTGTTAAAAGTAATTTATATTATAATAAATTAGATACTTAATAAGTTCATCATCATCAACCTATCATAGTCCACTGCTGGACATAGGCCTCTCCAATTGTTCATTACGTACTAATTGTTATCACCTTATTATAAATTCAGAGAATTGATCGTACAGTCTAAACAATCAACGGACCGTCGCTCATCGCCCACACATCATTTTCTAGGAACTGATAACACTGTCTCGCACCCGAGTCACTGCTTATTTATAAGATCATTTTATTAATCGTGTTTTAACCTTGAATCTTACTTGTTATTTTTATTTTCTTAGACATATTCTTTTTTTTAATTTCTATTTTTTTTACAATACCCTTAATATGCCCAGAGCAACAGAAGTAAAAGACGAAGAAATGCAAGTAAAAATGTCGGATATCGATCTTAATGTACTTATCAAATTTATCGGAACCTTCGACGGTTCTCGAGACACCCTAATACCGTTTCTTAATAACTGCCGCAACGCTATTAATTTAGCATCATCCTCACAACAAGAAATTCTTTTTAAATATATATTAAGTCGACTGACGGGGAAAGCCGAAGCAGTATGCGCCATTAAAGAACTCGCAAAATGGTCACAGCTCGAAGAATTTTTAAAAATCCAATTTGGGGATCGAAAACATTATGCACACCTACTAGCTGATCTTCAAAGTTGCAAACAACTCCCAAATGAAAACGTCAATCAATATTCATTAAGAATAGAGGCTTGCTTGTCGAAATTACTTACCGAAATTAATATTACGATTCCAACAAAAAAGAAAGATGAATTGTCAGGCCGAGTAGCTACCATGCAAGACTTAGCACTAAATAGATTCATGATGGGTCTTGACTCTCGATTAGCAACAGTTGTAAGATGTCGCGACCCGTCCACATTGAACGAAGCCATAAACTTCGCCACCGCCGAAGAAAAAATCCTCGGTATTACCTATAAAAGAAATTCTTTTGTACCATCTAACCAACCTAACTACAATTTCAGACCCACTCTTAACTCATCCTATTCTAGGCCTCAAGGACAATCTTATCAACTTAGACCACAAGGTCAATCTTATTTTGCCAGACCTCAAGGTCCAAATCAACCCTCTGGTTCACAAGCCCCAGTGTGCCGATATTGCAAAAATATTGGACACACTATCGAAAATTGTCGTAAACGACAATACAATAATAATCGCCGCAATAACCCTGAATTCAAAAACGTAGGTGATTCACTTAATAAAAATTTAAATCACCCTATCCACAATATGACATATGATAATGCCGAGGCTGAACGTAGTCAAGACGGTTATGACACTGTCGATATTAATAATTTAAACGAATAAAATTTCCTGAACGGTGTCGCACAGGAAATTCTGAATCCAAAGTCGATACCAAATTTTCTAACTCCACTGCTCCTACTAAATCCATTTTAACCAAATTACCTACTAAATCCACTGCATCTAAAATATATACTAAATCCACTGAATCCAATAAATGTACCAAATCCACCGAATCTAATAAATATCCTAAATCCACTGCATCTAAAAGATATACTAAATCCACTGAATCTACTAAAAATACTAAATCCACTGAATCTACTAAAAATACTAAATCCACTGAATCTAATAAAAATACTAAATCCACTGAATCTACTAAAAATACTAAATCCACTGAATCTACTAAAAATACTAAATCCACTGTATCTACTATCTCTACCAAACTTGCTACATCTAATAGAAATGCCAAATCTTATGCACAAATTGCAGCCACAGAAACTTTCAACGAGCCTAAACCCGAACACTCTGACTCTATTAAACGAATGGAAATTTTTAAGATCAATAACGCCGGTAAAATACTACTTCCCATTGTTAAAGTAAACTGTACAATATCCAGTGCACCACTAACTCTTTTAATTGATTCTGGTGCATCAGTGAGCCTGATTAAATCAACTTCTTTACCTAAAATTCCTGATCTAGTTAAAGAACCTATCCAAATTAAAGGCATTGACCCTGTCGAACAAAACCCTACAAAAACTTTAGGGCACTTACAGCTAGAAATGCATTTCACAAACCCTACAAACACTCGCACAATATTATTTCATAAATTCCACGTAATTAACGAAATCCACCTCCCATTCGACGGCGTGATCGGAACCGACATGTTAAATAATTTTGGCTGCAACATTGATTATAACTTAAATAAACTTACCATTAATGACATCCAAATACCACTACAACTTCATGAACCGATATATTACCTCCCTGCTAGATCTGAAACTATAATCGAATGCTCCATCTCTAACCCTGAAATCAAAGAAGGATTAGTCCTAGATCAGAAACAGTTCAAAAACATTTTAATCGCAAATTGTTTAGTAAAAGTTAAAGAAAATAAAAGAATCAATGTTTCAGTAATCAACACCTCCGACTCACCTGTAACTCTTAAACCTAATCTGAATATACAACTTGTTCCACTGTGTCCTGACGATACAACCCACTTACCTATTCATGTTACTATGGACGACCAGAACTCAAATAATGACTCGTATCTCCGCACCCAGGAAGTCCTGAATCTCCTTCGAATCAAACATTTAAATACAGAAGAAGCTAATGCCCTACATGATGTTTGTTGTGAATACTCCGACATTTTCCATATTCCTGGCGATAAACTCACATTTACCACTGCAGTCAAACATGAAATTAAAACTACATCACAAAATCCAATTCACGTTAAATCTTACCGTTTCCCTGAAATCCACAAACCCGAAGTAGCTAGGCAAATCGATCAAATGCTAGAACAGAGTATAATAAAACCTTCCATGTCTCCCTGGTCATCACCAATCTGGGTCGTTCCAAAAAAATTAGACGCCTCAGGGGAACGCAAATGGCGCGTTGTTATAGACTATCGCAAATTAAACGACGTAACTATAGGTGATAGTTACCCACTCCCACAGATATCCGAAATATCAGACCAACTAGGCCAAAGTAAATACTTCTCCACACTTGATTTAGCATCCGGGTTCCATCAAATCCTTATAGACGAGAGGGATCCATCCAAAACAGCTTTTAGTATACCCCAGGGTCATTATGAATTTACTCGCATGCCGTTTGGACTCAAAAATGCGCCGGCTACCTTCCAATGGCTCATGAACACTGCATTAGCTGGCCTTCAAGATATTCGGTGTTTTGTTTACTTAGATGACATAGTTATCTACTCGCATAATCTTT
Organism: Diaphora mendica; assembly: GCA_949125395.1. NCBI lineage: Eukaryota > Metazoa > Arthropoda > Insecta > Lepidoptera > Erebidae > Diaphora > Diaphora mendica. The sequence continues at coordinate 2,183,672 of OX421331.1, read as the reverse complement.
CCAGCCATATCGAAAACTTAGAGCTTGTCTTTAAACGCCTTAGGGACTTTAACTTGAAACTACAACCGGATAAGTGCGAGTTCTTGCGCCGAGAAGTAGCTTACCTTGGCCATGTAATCACTGAAAAAGGCGTTAAGCCTAATCCTGAAAAGATCGAAGCCGTTACTAAATTTCCAACCCCTAAATGTCCCAAGGACATCAAATCGTTTCTAGGTTTAGTCTCCTACTATCGCCGATTCATCCCAAACTTTTCAAAGATTGCTAAACCTTTATCCCATCTCCTTAAAAAAGACATTCAATTCCTCTGGCAAAACCAACAACAAGTTGCATTCGATGAACTTAAAAACAAACTAACTTCAGCGCCTGTTTTGATATACCCAGACTTCTCCAAACCATTCATTTTATCATGCGACGCCTCTAACTATGCAATAGGAGCAATTCTTTCTCAAGGGGCTAAAGGATATGAAAAACCAATAGCTTTCGCGTCTCGGACACTCAATAAAAGCGAGTCAAACTATAATACTACTGAAAAAGAACTCCTGGCTGTCCTTTTTGGCTGCAAAACCTTCCGTCCATATATTTATGGGCGCAAATTCTTCATCATCACTGATCATCGACCATTGACCTGGCTCATGAATCACAAAGACCCGGGTAGCAAACTTCAGAGATGGCGTCTTAAGCTTTCTGAGTATGAATATGAAATTGGTTACCAAAAAGGTAAATTAAACGCAGCCGCCGATGCGAATTACTCGAATTCTCGAATTACCTAATCCAATGCAAAACACACCTCCACCGCTTCCAACTCCACGTGCTCCTGAAATAACTGTGCCCGATATTAACCTGCCTCTGAATCCTCAACTCACCTCTGATTCTGCACTGGCCCAGCCTTCAACGTCCCGACTCACTCCTGGTTCGACTACTGACTACCCGTTAGAACCACATGCTGACGAGAATATGCCTCCTTCAGCCCAGGACAGCACCAACTCTGATGAAACTGAAAACAGACAGTATACATCAATTAATAACAATTACTCCCAATTCCTAAAAATTATAAATAGTAAGACATTCATATCAGATGCAACGATTCTAGAATCCAATACCAGTATTCTTAAAGGCAATAATAAAATAATTATTATACCTACTTCCATAGATCTCGATGAAAGCAATCCCTATGTTGAAGAAATATTATCTCAAATCAATGAAAAATCCGAAATTTTAGAAAAAGAGCGATCACTGCACTCCTTTATTAATTTCCATCACAGTGGACGCAGCGTCTATTTGTTGTTCACTAAAGTTTACCACTTCGACACTGCCAGTTACGAAGACATATATTCATCCTTAAGAAACATACGTAATTCACTTATCCAGCAACCTGCAACCCCAATAAGCATAACAGATTTCAGAGACCCATTTGAAACACACTCCTACACCAAACTGTATAATATAACTCAATTCCTCTTCCATAACACAAACATCCCTGTCACGATTTATCGTAATACTATCATATTTCCGTCACTTAGCGAAATTAAGAACATTCTCCGTGAAAACCACGACATACCTATCGCCGGTCATTTGGGTAATGTAAGGATGCTAAAACGAATACAAGATAGATATTATTGGAAAAGAATGCGTAGTGATATCGAAGATTACATCAAATCCTGTAAGCTCTGTCAAGAAAACAAAGCGCTCCGAAAAACTCATAGAGCACCCATGCAAATTACGACAACATCCACTACTCCTTTCCAACGCCTGGCAATGGACATAGTTGGGCCATTACCAGAAGCAGGTTTAGCTAAATTAAAATATATCCTTACCTTACAAGACGACCTTACTAAATTTTCACTAGCTTATCCCATTAGATCTACGACAGCCGAAGAAACTAGCGATTGCCTCCTACATTTTATATCCCTATTCGGAATACCTAAAACAATTTTAACGGACCAAGGTACTAACTTTACAGCAGAACTATTTAAGAAAACATGTGATCACTTGAAAATAAAACAATTATGGTCAAGTCCCTATCACCCACAGACTCAAGGTGCACTTGAACGTAGCCACTCAACTCTAAAAGAGTACTTAAAATCATTCGTAAACGACGATCAAAGTGATTGGTCCCGCTATGTCTATACTGCTATCCTTGCCTATAATACTAATATTCACTGCACAACTAATTACTCACCCTATGAGCTCTTATTCGGCCATAAACCTTTCTTACCTGACTCCATCTATGACTTACATTCTGAAACCACCTACCCAGAATATTTAAAAGTGCTTTGTCACCGTCTCAAATTCTCAAGAGACAAAGCCATCGAAAATATTCAAAATTCTAAAGAGAAATCAAAAACCTATTATGATCAACATACTAGAATCGTAATATATGAAGTAGGAGATCTCGTTTACCTAAAGAATCATCTGCGACTTAGAAAGGCATTGTCTCCGTTGTGGAAAGGCCCGTACCAAATTGTCAAAGTACATAATAATAACACTGTTACTCTTTCAATCAATAATAAACACATAAGACATCATATTGATCAAATCAAACCAGCTACGACTAACTCTGCTTAAATTCACTGTCCTTAGAACTAAATAATAATATTTCCTTTTCAGAGTTATTCTGCCAATGCAAATTCTTCTTGCTACATCTCAGGAATTTATTCAACCCGTCACCGATAGTCCGGGTATTTTCTTCGACCCTTCTGGAAAAATAAAAATAATAAGAGACCATACTCATGTTCTAATCCCTGTAGACATTTCTTTTGTGACATCTCACATTGAAAACATTAAGACCGTTTTTGGCACAATACGCTACCTATGCCAACAAAGTTATTTATTAAATAATATTGAATGTAATAACATGATCCAACCTCTTGATGTCCTGTTTAAAGATATAATTCGTGATTATAATTCGATTTCACATCTTTTACCCATACGCTCAAAGAGATCTGCTTGGTTTTCCGCCGTTGGAACGGTTTTTAAACATGTTTTTGGCACTTTAGATGAGGATGATGCGGTTAAATACAATCAAGCTATCAAAAAATTACAAAATACAGACAAAGAATTAATAACCAGCCTCTCTCGGAATATTTTCGTCTCTAAAACTGCAATTTCTAATTTTAATTCATCTATTTTAGAATTAAATAAAAATCAGTTCCTACTAAATGATGCGATGGAAAAAATATCATTAGTTGTTAAGAATATCTCTGAAATTACGAATTCCGTTTACTTTAAGAATAACTTAGAAGAAGTATTAAATGTATTGCAAACCCACTTGTTAATACTTTCATATAAAATGGAAGATATTGTAAATAGCATTTTATTTGCCAAGACCAATACACTACATCCGTCAATTCTTACCCCACAAGAGCTGTTTAATGAATTAATGAACAATTTAAAAAACTTACCAAAATTTAAAGAATTACCATTAGATTTAAACTTAGATAATATTCACTCATTGATAAACCTATCAGATATTATATCATACTTTATTAATGATAAGTTAATTTTTGTTATTAAGATACCTATGGTCGACTTAACCACCTATGACTTATTTAAATCTGTACCAATACCTGTTCCACATAATAGTGATAAGCCAAACTCTTTTGCATTAATCAAACCCCATAAACCATACATAGGGTTAAGTGAAGACCGTAATACATATTTTTATATAGATAATTTAGATGTTAGATGTAAACTAATTATAAGTAAACTTTTTATTTGTAAGCCCATAGATGTTTCCAGTGTTACAACTAACCCAACTTGTGAAATCAATATTATGACAAAAGCCATCGATAGTCTCCCAGATAATTGTGAAACAAACTTTATCTTTGGCAATATTAACATCTGGCACAAATTAAATGGTAATAAGTGGATATTTATCCAATCGAAACCTGTCAAACTCACCATTCATTGTAACAATAACTTTTTCAAGGACAATATCATCTCAGGAACGGGTATCTTAAACTTAGAACCAAACTGCATCGCATTTTGCAAAGAAAATAAGCTACAAGCAGTAGAAAACGTAAATATTACTGCCAGCCCTGTCATTTCTAATTTTAATATTATAAATGATACATGCTGTAATATAGATACATTCTTAAAATTAAAAGTCAATATCTCCACTACCAAAATCGAAAATGTAAATTTGGACAACATAGAATTTGTTCCCGCACCCATAATAACAGATGATGATGACATACCGCTTCCTGATGACACTGTCCTTAATTATGCTGGATTCAGTCTTAGTATAGTTTCAATGTTATTAGTTATAATTATTGTATGTGTAATTGTCCTAATTAAATTAAGAAATAAACATGTTGAACCGGTCCTTGAAAATGTATCCATCCCATCTTTAACTCCAACTACTCCACCCCGCTTACGCGCTACCTAACTATTATACTATATAATTTACCAAGTAAACTCATCACAACCATGAGTTCACTTTTGTTGGGGGAGGTGTTATGTCGCCCCTTTGTATGCTACTTTGCCTACCCATCTTCCATTTTTGCGTTGTCAGCTCTCCGTTGTTCTCTCCCACACACACCCCACACCTCGCATCCTCAGTTCTTTCCCATCTCTCTTCAACGCCGGTTCAGTTTTAAAAACAATTGATTTGTTTTATTTTATATTTTATTAACATAGTTTTCTCTTCAATTTCTTTTTTTAAAAACTAATTTGACAAGGTCGTCATAATAGTACGTCGCCCCCTCTCGGGTGGCCACTAGAGCGGATGGAAGGGAAAATCCGTCCCGACCATCCGCGGCCACACTCAGGGCGGCATGAGGCGCTGGTAGGCGCGCCTCCGCCACTCGGTTCGCCGGCGGCGGATTGGGTCCGAGTGGACATCGTCCTCCCGGGCCTTCTCCGCCACCTCCTTTGCGAAATCACGCCTTCGCAGAAGGCTGCGACCGCGGTAAAATATACTGACAACTAGTTCAACCTTCGAATTCAGTTCACCGTCAGGGTTGCGGAGGTCCGATGCCAGTCGCTCCATGTAAAAACTGATATTCAGGTAAAACCGGTTGATCTAGTAGCCGACCCCAAATATCGGGAATAATAAAGGCTAGAAAGATGATGAGATGATGATGATGAAAGTTTATTTTATTCCTAAGATTGATCGACTGGTTTTTCCTTCAATTATGTAATTAAACTCCTGAGAAGATGACGGGACCTAAATCCAAGATGACAGCATTGGCTCTATCTTATTAACCTCATGTTATTTAATTATTTCGTACCCGTTTTACATATACATTTAATATTGTAATACTGATGGAACATGACATCATGTCAGACGCGGGTTGCGTGAGACCCTTTGTAGGTTAAGTCATAATATACTAACACAAAATGCGTGTATGTCGTAATAAGCTACAAAATGTAAGATTTAAAAAGCGTGCTTAAACAAAAAATCACAAAGCCGTCATGAGGAATGTCGACAGAAGTGAAAACTTAAAACTATAAACAAACAGTTGTCAAGGTCACCTGAAATGAAGTAAAAAAATATAGCTCATGGAAAGCGTTCGGTGACGATGATGTTTCATGATATTTGTTCACCCAAAAAGTGCTCTCAACGCACCTATAGAAGTTTTCACTTCAATAAATAATATTAGGTACTATTTCTTGATACATTTGCCTTTTAATAAGTAAAATCAAAACTTTACACATACACATCGCATCTAATACCAAACAAGGCAGAACCTGTACCGGCCTTTGGGGGATGGGGGAAGCGGTTAGGGTATGGGCCTCCGGTATCCACACTCGGTGAAACACAGCGCAAGCGCTGTTTCACACTGTTTCTCTGTGAGGCCGTAGTATCACTCCGGTAGAGCCGGCCCATTAATGCCGAAGCGTGGCTCTCCCACGGTGAAATTATGGTATCAGACTGCTGATGAACTATATTTTACCTAATAGAGAGAGAACAAATGAATGTGGTCACTATACAATCTATCTATATATATAAAAGAGGAAGGTGACTGACTGGCTGACTGACATACCCAGAGATCAACGCACAGCCCAAACCGCTGAAGCTAGAATCCTGAAATTTTGTATGTAGGTTCTTTATATAACGTAAGTGAGCACTAAAAAATGAATTTTTGAAATCCCACCCCTAAGGGGGTAAATCAGGGGATGAAAGTCTGCGTGTGCGAAGCCGCGTGCAAAAGCTACTATAATATATATCTTTACACTTACAAGTGTTTTTTTTTTCAAATTTATAAAACTAATTTTGATTAATTAATATATGGTACAAATATCGCATAAGCCTACTCGACATTGACGAAATCCTTCGTTTTTAAATCTAGTAAAATAAAACGAATGCATATAAAAATCGTTTCCCTATGTATTTTTGCACGAATATTTTTTCAGGGAATCATAAAAAATAAGTTATTACCATACCTATTTCAACAGCGAGGCTCTAAAGTAGGGGTACATTAAGCACGGTAGAAGTACTCCGTGGGTGCGACTTCTCATGCAGTTAATTTCCTCATTTTTATGACACCTACGTCAACACTTATTTTATAGACTTTCATAATGAACAAGCCGCGGTTGTTACCCGCGGTTTTTTGTCGGTAACGCCGCGGTGTGAAAGTAGTTTAAAAATAGTGGCATAAGTTACTCCTTATATCTAAGTCCAATCAAAATCAGTTCAGCCGTTCCAGAGACTAGCCAAAACAACAGGCAGACAGATAGACAGACATTTTTTTTTAAATTGATTTTGTAAAGTAAGTACCGTACCTATAGGTACATATACTTTCCTATGCATGAAGTGAAAAGCTTTTAATTTGAAATTACAAACAGACACTTAATTTTTTTTTTGTATAGATGAATTAATTTTATGTTATTTTTTTTCGTTTTTTTTTATTTTTATTACTAGGCAAGGTCAGGCGGCTTTATCCGGCCTGGAATCAAATTTCGTCACCCATTGTGGCGAATTTCGTTTTTGTAAAAAATAAAAAGGAGTTCTGAATTAGCATTTTAAGTGAACGTTGCACGGTGTCCTGCTAACAGTTAAATTGAATGGGCCAATTTACATTGGTAAATAGCTTCTGAAAGTCTAAGAGACTTTTATCAGATGCAACATATTTGGTTTTTTTTATGGGACTAATCCCGCCCACACGCCCACCACTGTAACTCCTGTACACCAGGATCAACAGCGGTGACCCACGAAAACACCGAGTTATGACACTCGGGAAGTCCCAGGCAAAATTTAACTGTCTTGGAACCCGCAACGAAATTAATCAGAAGAAAACTGGAGGAGTTGGAAATATAATAAGTCCACTTCCCTCCTTAGCAAAGCGGGAGACAAAATGGAGTCAAAATAGGCAGACGCCTTTTTCAAACCGGGAAGCACCACGGATAAGAATATTATATTTGATTTCTATAGTATGTATGGCAGAATCGCTTAAACGCACGGAAATTCACCGCAGTTGACACAAGATCCCCATAAAATACTACCCCAGACGTCATTTGTTAGCTATTTAGCATCATGTTACGTTCATTGTACCAAAGACTACATTCCCAGAGGATATGATGAGCCGACTGTTCACAGCTAGAATCAGGTGTTGAGCATTGACATAATGGTGAATCGACTAATTTAAATGAGTATAGTTTGCTCTTAAAGTTACCGTGGCCTGTAAGAAATTGAGCGACACAGTGATGTAGATCACTGTGTCGCTCAATTTCTTACAGTTCGATGGCTCGAGCCATGTCCTTGACAACCGTTCGCGAACAGATGGAAAGAACTGGTAGAGGTGGCGCCCCTTAGATGATTCGTCCCATCGTTGCTGCCATTCATCCAAGAGGTCGTTATAGACATTGGATTGCTGTTGAAACAACCTTATGATTTTACCGCGGTCTCGTATGCCCAAAAAATCGCATTCCATGTTTTGTAGGGTGGAATAGTACATGGCTGCACGTCTTTGCACCTCGAGATCGACCGGAAGAACACCTGCCAACACCGGTAAAGCCTCAGTGCTAACCGTCCTATATGCCTTGCACAAGAAAATCAATGCAGGTCGTTGGCCTTGTAACAGTTTGCGACGGACAGCACCTACAGTCACCCTATCTGCCCATACAGGAGCACCATAGCAAATAGAACCCAAATAAGTAGCTCCATATATGATCTTTAGTGTATTATATGACAGACCCCATGTCGCAGTTGATATCCTCGTCAGTGCAAAGAAACTCTTTTTAGACTTTTCATTAACTGTTCTAATATGTTCAATAAATGAAAAATTTCTTTCTAAAACCAATCCTAAATAACAAACCGAGGTTTTATTTTTAATAGTAACATTTTCAAATTTAATACAGGGCGGTGATTTGAGGTTACCTTTCAGAAGTAGCTGGAAGGTTTTGTTTGGTGCAAACTTCAACCGATTAAGCCTACCCCACCGAGATATTAAGTCGAAACATTCACTGGCCAGCCTCTCAAGCCCCGTTCTAGTATCCGACTCTATCAATAACAAACCGTCGTCCGCGTACGCATTCAGGGTACATCCGGACGGCACAGGCATTGCCAGAAAATCGTCGAAGCCTATGTTCCACAAGTATGGTCCTAGCACTGACCCTTGAGAACACCCCATCGTAAGCGCCTTCGACACAGAATGATGCCCAAGTCTCAATTTAGTAGTACCTTGTAAGAAGTACGAGGAGATGGGAATAAATATTTTTAAAGCAACCTCTTAATTTTAATTTTAGCAATAGCATGGGCCACCACGCATTGTCAAAGGCGCCAGATATATCTAAGAAGATGCCTAAAACGTATTGAAAACTTGACTCGGTGACAGTCTTCCTTACAGATTTAACCGCATCAGTTGTCGATTTTCCCAACGTAAAGCCAAATTGTCTATCATGAAATTTAACTCCACCCGGTAGAAGTCGTGGTACTACAAGACGCTCTAAAAGCTTTCCCAGCGATGGTAACAGTGTTATGGGTCGATAGGATTTAGGATCGTCCGGCGGCTTATCGCCGCTTTTTGGTATTATTCGAATATTACCGCACCGCCAAACACTAGGAAATACTCCTTCCGCAATGCAACGTTTAAAAACTGTTAAAACCGTATCACCCGAAAGTTTACAAGTTTCTTTTATCATTTTGTTTGATATTTTATCGTCGCCCGAAGCCTTATTTAGTGGTAATGACCTAACAATACTGAGGAATTCGTCTGAAGATGGTAAGTCAGACATTGGAGACAATGGTGGTTCAATAGCCCACTGCCTAATTTGTCGGTGATAATCCGTGTCATCCTCCGGCCGATCGTCAGGCACAAGTGATTCTAAAAGATATTCTGTGGTTTGTTCTACTCCTGTAGTATAACTATTATTAATTTTGATGTTCTGTACGTATGCAAGGTCGTAAAGCAAATAGATCAACTATTTGCTTTAAATTCATGATACAAAGGTGACCAGGGACCCTCTCTATCGAGTTTATCAACAAGTTTACGTATTAAATTTCCCTTTGATTTCTCCACAGCAGCTCTATAATGAGACCTGGCAACTCTAAGAGCAATAAGAGCATTATTGTAAATACACACATCAAAAGTGTCTAGGGATCAACATATGTGTCTAGGGATCAACATATATTTTTGCAATAACTTTTCTCCTGATTGATATTAATTAAAATTTTCTTTAAGGATTCATCAAATAAAGTGTTTTCGTTTGTCACAGTAACGATAAACCAAGTCACCTTTGCATTAATAAAGAAATTTGCCATTTTCCTAATAAAAGGATTTTTGACATTTGAACCACTAACATTAAAGTTCGAAAAAAAGACTAAAATAACAGTTTTCTTTAAAATTTTATTAGGTAACTTAAACAATTAATAATCCGTGTTTCTACCGCGAACACTAACACAAGAACATCGGTTTGGCATACTCAAAATGAGTTCATCCAAATCACGCTGTGAAATGGCCGCCCATGTTCGTTGCAACAACAAAAAAAGGTCTTCTTGCGACTGGATACCCTCCATATTCGGCAGAGCTCTTCTCTGTAGCATATCCCATGCATGCTCAATCGGGTTCAAGTCTGGCGACTGAGCAGGCCAGGGCCAAAGCCACATCTCAATCTCAAGAAATCCGCATAAAAATGCTTGATCCCTAGACACTTTTGATGTGTGTATCTCCTGTTACGTTACGCTTTTTAATGTCATTTAGTATTTTACGAGCTTTCCGATAGATTCTACGTAATTCGACTAATTTATAATTCCACCAATCACATCTACGAGTGTTAGTGATAGATCCACGGCCGATACAAACATCAGCACAATATGTGAAAGTATCTGATGATATGTTTGCGCTTTCCTCAGCTGATAGACCACTGCGACTGAAGTCTTTGGCATGTACTGCAAAGAGTGAACCAAATAAAGCCCAATTTGCCCCTTTAGTTTTATACCTAAAATTGTAAGGAGTTCTTTGTGGATATTGTGCAACCATTGGTATAAATTCGTACACGATGAAGCGGTGATCACTACAGGATGCGTCCGGTAGGACACGCCATCCAGATATCGAGACGTCACCGCGCGTAAGCGTCACGTCAATAGAAGACTCACCCATTGGGCTGCAAAAAGTTGGTGGTGCATCAGGGGTATTGTGGATAGTAAGATTCAATTTGCCATACCATAAAGTAGAAGAAGCATTGACATCAGCGCCAATGATAATTTTGTGTCCTATGAGGGACCGCAAAACGAAACGTAAATGATGTAGATGAGGATCAATAGGATGTGAAAATTGAAAATAACAGCTCACTACGTAAACCCTACAGGTAGAGGATGAGATCTCAGCAACGGCGCAGTGTGACGTCATAAGGTTACGCAAAGATGTTACCGTAAAATTAGAACTTGCAACATATATCCCAGCCCGCGACCGGCCGTCTAGTTGTACTACATAATTCCGCAATTGAGCGCTTTGATATTGCTCTTGTATAAGGACAATGTCTAACTTTTGTTCCAAAATTAAGCGATCTAATTCTGACGTGGCTATTTTATCATTATGAAGATTTTACTGGCCTATTGAGATATTATCCATTTTATTAAAAAGGTACTACAACTACTACTGTATAAGGTATTCAGTAATTAGTATTTAGGATTAGCTGCTCTAATTTAAGTTTATATGTGGAGCAGTCTTGTGATCCACATCGATGGTCACATGGTTTTTTGTACCTGCTGCATTGTGCGCATTTCGGTTTAAAATCTGGTGTGTCCCTATCCGGGCAAGCCCTTGTATCGTGGCTGGCCGCGCAATTAGCACAAGTAAGAGTTTTAATAGTGCAAAATTTTTGAACATGACCGAATTGTTGACAGTTTAAGCAACGAACTACTTCTAAGTCGTCTATAAACCTATATAAAACATATTTGGTTGTACTTTTTGATTATTTATTAATGTCATTGCGTGTTTGTCGATTATTGTGGTAAAAACCAGCCAAGTGTAAGTCGTACTCGCGCACCGAGGGTTCCGTACAAACTTGTAGGTATATTATATGATATAACTAAAAATTTATGCTTTTCGCAATTTTTCCTTTATCTGTGCTATAAGACGCTGCTTCGTACCATACCAAATTTAAGATTCTGAGTTCACGGGAGGTTTTGATTTCCTTGCGAGTGTCGAAAATTTGCAGCATAAACATATGTTTTGATTGCGTTGGCTTAGAAGTTTGATTTTTTTACAGCTCTAAGGGACAGTAGATTTAAATATTTGATATTAATTTCAGCTTAATATATGCGTTCTTGAGAAAAAGGGTCTTCTAAACAGACAGACAGAAGGATAACGAAGTGATCCTATAAGGGTACCGTTTATTCCTTTTAAGATACGGAACCCTAAAAAGTAGCTTATATCCTTTCTATTTATTCAGCGGGTTAACAGTCAAAGAATAAAAGACTGATAGTTACTTTCATATTCAACATTTTAGTAGGGATTCGACACCTAAGGGTCCGTTCACACAGACCGGCTCGGAGAGGAGAGTAGACTTTTATCACGTTGGAAACAGAGTTTTGGGTAATTGTAATAAGGTTTATTTTTGCTATCTACTCGACGATACGACGTACGCGTGTGCGTTACGTCGCCTAAATAGAGAGTTTTACCAACAGACGGTGCCCGTTTCAGTGCAGGCAAGCGCTGGGAGGGGTCCGGATGTGTTAATAACTGCAGTTCCCGGATTCCTCCCTCTCAGGCGCAGAGTGGCACACCGTGTGGTTTTGGTCGGTTGGATTCCGACACACCGCCCCGCCGCAATACCCGGCGGGGTGACGGTCCGAGGAGATTTCCACACGTAAAAAAAACCCCAAACTCCAAATTCAACAAGATAATGCATTCGACCTGTTGAACAAAACTAAAAACTAATAATTCTTCTTCCTAGCCTTTATTATTCCCAAGATTTGGGGTCGGCTACTAGTTCAACCGCTTTTACCTGAATATCAGTTTTTACACGGAGCGACTGGCATCGGACCTCCGCAACCCGGAGGGCGAACTAAATTCGATGATTGAACTAGTTGTCGGTACATTTGAGGGCACTGACTTCCCAATAACGATTGCCATAGATGTTCATGAAAACCGGGACCGACAGCTTAACGTGCTCTCCGAGGCACGGGCGGGAAACACCGCCATCTTCCATACTCCGGGCTGCTATCAAGAATTTTTTGTAAGAAAAACCCAACAGCAGTCCGACCCAGGAATCGAACCCGAGACCTCTTGATCTGGAGTCGCTTACGCTAACCACTAAACCCACGTGGCACTAAAAACTAACAATTTAAATAAGAAAACTACAATTTAAAACAAAAAAAAAATCAACCCGGCTAGTCCCCGTGGGGATTACGACCAACAATCCCAAATGAAATCTATCGAATTTGGAGGAGGACTATACCCGAAAAGGAACTATACCAATAAATAAAAACAAACATATTGATAAGAATAAGTACTAAGGAGAGTAACAAATAAGTTAATAAGATCAGTTTAAAATTATTTTAAGTATAGGTTCATGGCTTAATTAAATAACAATTAGTTTTACACGTAATTTGTAAATGTGCACCACAAACTACTTATTACTTTAAAGAATAGTCCATCTAAAGGGTGCCTGCAAGAGATCGCAGTCTGCGATAAGGCCGCCCATTGTACCACTGTATTTACTTGTGTATATACTACATTGTATTTTTAATATTATGGTGTGCAGTAAAGAGTACCTGTCTATATATCTATCTATAAAAGAAATACCGTCTGATAAAAAATGTAGATTAATTCACTCGTGAGCCCAAAATATTTTTTTTAATTATAAAATCGAATTTTTCGCCAGGCGGAAAATAAATAGAGGTTTAGTCTTTTCATTTAACCTAAACAAACTTTGGTATTAATGTGGGCGAAATTCATTTCGTGCCCGCGGCCATTTTGGAATAATTGGTTTAACAAGTGATTGACACTTTTTAATAAAACACTTGTCGTACTTAAATAGTCTGGGTTCAAAATGATTAAAAAACACTAATATAAAGTGGAAAATTACTTTGGAAAAGTTATGAAGAATAAAGTAAAGTTATGGAGAAATTAATTTATTGTTCGCTGAGACTCTATTTATATCTATACAAATAAATAAAATTGGAGTGTCAAAACCTAGGCAGCGACCAGTGTCTAGCAGTGGACGATTAAAGGTTGTTTAGGAATCAGAGTAGAGTTGGAACTTAAAACGTCTTCTTTCTCCGAGACTATTTCTTAAACTAGGTTAGGATCTACTTTAAACTCTTCTACGATAGGACAGAACGTAAAATGACAGCGTTCGTGCTGTCGTGTTCGTTGGTGAGTGTGAGACCAATGATACAGAAGCAGCACTAGGCTGCCATGGCGTGCCACCATGCTGCATTCGCAATGAGTATGGTGACCACCACTCTTGGATTCTGCTTAGGCTTTCCACCTACAGTAGAGTCATTTTGGCAGGGCAAGATAAAATAAAAACTGAACATAGATTTTGAGATCGTAGAACGACTTCCATCAGAACTCCATAACCAAGTAGGTACAAGGCGATATCGAAATTTTGTAGAAAGACTGTTGTTGAACTGAAAGCGTCTAAAGGCAGTAAAAACGAGATAATAAAAATTCTTTCATGTTACCAGCGGTGCACAGCTTGGAATCCTCGTCGTAGCCATCGATGCAGTCCGGGGCACCGTCGCAGAGGTACTGGATCGAGATACAGTTTCCGTCGACGGGACATTTGAATGGCTCGTATGGGTGGCAGTACTCTGAAAACGAAGAAAAACATTTTATTATTGGTGCTATAAAATGACAGCATTCATGCTGTTGTGTTTCGTTGATGAGTGTGAGACCAGAGACCCAATGATGCAAAAGCATCTCACTAGGCTCTCATGGTGTGGGTCACCATGCTGCATTGTTGCATTTTCTGCATTCGCAATGAGTATGGTGGCCACCACTCTTAAATTCTGCTTATGCTTTTCATTTTGCAGTCACTTTGGCAGGCCCACATATATAAAAAAAGATCACGCCCGCATCGCATTAGGAATATATCCTGTGTCTGGGTGTTCTAGAATCATTATAATGTATACAATGACGGCTTAAGTACTTGATTCGTTTTTCAATACAATTTATTAAATGACAATGACTTTAATAATATAGAAGAAATAAGTATTAAGTAAGCACTTTCCTTGTTTTATTTGTATGTTTTAAAAATATATTATTGTTACTAATTAGTTTATCTTTAAGCTAAATCATGCAGATGCGAATCTAAGCTACAAAAACATTCAATCACAGCGTATTAAAATTCCAAATCAAGATTCTAAGGTAAATAAAGGAAAATGGAACATTTTTATTTTTCACAAACTCATTCCATTCACCCCAATCAGATTATGAATTGAAAAAACCCGACATTCGTGTTAATCTTAACAGCATTCAAACGTCCTCGGGATTGCTTAAGAAATTTTGTGAAAGAAAATTCAATCCATTTGTGTTGGAGGAGCAATTAGACGGGTCTATTAGATTCGTTTCACCTTCAGTCCAGTTAAGTCCGCAGTTATTTCTAATGGCAATACTTAGGATAATACCCTTCCTGTTATTAGACACCGTTAAGACTTTTTCACACTCGTTTAGGTGATGTAATTGGTCCGAGACGAGCGATATGAACGATTTGAAGAAGCTTAATACATTTTAGAATTAAAATCACTTGTACTTATTCCACTTTTTTATTTTTGTTTACACCTGACCGGTTTCGCCTTATGGCATCATCAAAGGCGAAACCGGTCAGGTGTAAACAATTAACAAAATAAAAACCGACTTCAAGGTTCGACTCGATTTCTCTTGGATGCTAATATCAGATCTTAGTGTCCTTATCATGGTATCACCGTTGGGATATCTGCTTTCCATTAAAAAGCGGCCAAGTGCGAGTCGGACTCGCCCATGAAGGGTTCCGAAGCAGCAAGTATCATAATATAAACGTTCTTGTAGTTCGTTGTAACTTTGATCGATGTTTTAATAATAGTGTATTTTTTTTGCGGTTTACCATTTATGACGTATTAAAAAAAAACTACTTACTAGATTTCGTTCAAACCAATTTTAAGTGGAAGTTTGCATGGTAATGTACATCATATATATTTTTTAGATTTATCATGCTCTTATTTTAGAAGTTACAGGGGGGGGGGGGACACACATTTTACCACTTTGGAAGTGTCTCTCGCGCAATCTATTCAGTTCAGAAAAAAATGATATTAGAAACCTCAATATCATTTTTGAAGACCTATCCATAGATACCCCACACGCATGGGTGTGATGAAAAAAAATTTTTTGAGTTTCAGTTCTATGTATGGGGACCCCCAAAATTTGTTGTTTTTTTCTTATTTTTGTGTGAAAATCTTAATGCGGTTCACAGAATACATACAATACTTACCAAGTTTCGACATTATAGGTCTTTTAGTTTCGGAAAAAAGTGGCTGTGACATACGGACGGACAGACGGACAGACAGACAGACATGACGAATCTATAAGGGTTCCTTCCTTTGGCACGGAACCCTAAAAAAGAATCATCAAAATCGGTTCATAAACGACGAAGTTATCCGCGAACCAGATAAAAAATTAAATATATACGGTCGAATTGAGAAACCTCCTCCTTTTTTTGAAGTCGGTTAAAAATAAAATAGTGGAATAAGTACAAGTGATTTTAATTCTGGAATGTATTATAACAAGTTCCATCAAGTGCCGACAATCGAGAGTATAAATTAATGACAGAATATCACAACTCAGTTGTGATTGTGACTTTTGAAGTCGCATTAAAAGTTTCACTTCAAAAATAACCTTCTACCATCCTTGTGGTAACAGATTAAGAATACACAATTTCACCATTTGTATTTATCCCATGGGTCTCGACTCAGCGAACAAACTACGTAGCACACCAACATTATAAACAGAACGAAAACTTGAACCAACCCGTTCCGCCAATTTGTTATAGAAGGCCAGAACCTCTTATTTAAGGGGAGGCCCTTGTCTAGCAGTGGATTGGAAAATAATAAATAAATATTTCGGACATCTTACACATAACACCATCTAATCCCAGCAGAGCTTGTGTTATGGGTACCAGACAACTGATATAAATACATATGGAGGCGGCTGCACGCACGAAAAATACATGACTCGCGTTACCGCGCTCTGAGGCGTTCCATTAAAGCTTGAAGTGCAAGCGAGAGATATATGCGGTGCATCTATCTCTCATCATTTCATGCATGCGGCGTTACCTGAGTTCATGTGGTAGCGCCGCATCTTTCTCTCGTCATTTCATCAATGTTTCGTTATGACGTTGTCACGTTAAACTATCGTCCGTAAACAGATTTTACAGAAAACCATTTCTTTTTTGTAAATACATACATATTATACATAGAAAACACTCAAACTCCGAAACAAATATTTGCAGATCATACAAACATTTGGTCCGACCCGGGAATCGAACCCGAGACCTCATGATTTGCAGTCGCACTCGCCAACCGCGAGACCAACGAGGCAGTTAAATTCTCTTGATAAAGAGGAAACCTATTACTAAAAGACAGTGTATTCCAAAATTAAGCCTTTAAATAGGTTTAACATCTTCGATTAAATATATGATCGAACTTTAACATCATCTACGTTCGTTTAGAGTCTGATAGAAACTGCAATGTAATTACAGTTCGTGTTCAGCTTTACTTTCAAAGAAAATGTTGTCTAGCTCTGTCCTAGTTACTGGAACCCGTCTGTATTTTATCAGATTTCAAATGTACTAATTGGTATATTTACTGTGTCAGCATTTTTCCGACCCGAGGACGGGGATAAAGACTCGTTGATGTAGCTAAGATGGCTAAGTTAATGTGGGTTTCTGTTTTAAGATGAGGTCTTTTATTTAATGTTCTCTTACAGGCTTATGTCAGGATAATCTATGTAAGAACTTTTTCATTTAGTGATTTATTCCGTAACATTCGTTTGAAAGTATATTTTTCTGTTTGAATATATTCATAAAAGAAACACTTGAAGATATAGTTTTTAATTTTGCCAAGGTGTAGGCAGATAGGTATATACATATCTATAACGTATTTCTGTCTATCCGTCGGTAATACAAAGTAGTATTTTTATCTATTCTCTATTTTACATTAAAGTCACAGATGAAAAATGCCTTTTCAGGCATTTTGCCTTTTCAGGCATTTTGAAATTAGTTGTCTAAAAAGAAATTGTTGGTTTATCCTTCCTATTCCTTTATCGTTTATAGAGAGTAGAATATATTCCATTTATGAAGACTGCTAGATACTAACTGTGGCTCAAAACGTCTAAAATATTAACTGGAACTTGCTTTCAAATTACTTTAATATCAAGCCCAGTTAGTTTAGAAAATCATTGATGTTCAAAAAAACCTTAAACCTTTACCTTTCAAAAAGCTTAAATCTACCTAACAAAGTTTAGTATGAATAAATAGTATTTTACTTCGTTCGTCAAAGTTTGAAAGAAAAATTGACTTCACATTTAAAAGACTGACACTTTACATTTAAGACACTGTCGGGTCTTATTAACGGAACAAATTTAGTGAGCTCTCGACAAAGAAATGTCTGGGAAAAAGGCGAACAATAACAATTTGGGGAAGTTTCGTCCCTAAAGATATTAATGGGCCTAATTCATTTGGAGCTTGTCACAGACAGCGAGCAAACGTTCCAGATATCCCTTAAGATGGTACAAGGAAATATCGGTATCATTAAAGAATAAATTTGATGGTCCAAGGGTTTGCATAACCTAAAATACAAAAGCTGTATTTGGTATAAAATCGTTTCTCTCTCATAAAACCTCAAAGATGTAGAATACTATCTACGGGACTTTAAGTTATTGGCGCTTAGCAAAGACCACGGCTGGTGGCCATGTTATGAACTCTGACGATGAAAATTACGATTCCGATTCGACAGTTCCAAGAAAAAAATGTGCACTCTGGCAATCTTGCTACTGCTAAAATAACGAACAAACGCCCCTCCTGCCTTGGTTAGCTCTATTCTATGGCCGGTATGTCTTTCACCAGTCTCCAGAATGCTAGAGTACTAAGTCCTAAACTTGACAACCTTGATTGTCCGTAATGAATCATGATCGGCATACTTGCTGTTGGATCGTTTTTCAAGCATTAACATGAGAATAACTGACGGTTATTCCTTGTCCTACTCAGTTTATCATCATCATCATCAGCCTGTCGCAGTCCGCTGCTGGACATAGGCCTCTCCAATTGCAAACCACTAAGTTCGATCCTCGGCTTCTCGCATCCAGTTCATGTCATAATGAGCCATAATTTAACGTCACGCGATATTGAACATCCGTGTGGTGATGTATTAAGAATGCATGGTTTCTCTGTCCTTATTCATTTCGTGGGTGTCGTAAAAGCTGACTGAACAAATGACTCAGGATAACAGTACTGCCCACAACTTACAACCCGTTTGGTTGATGTGTATAGTTGGCTAAAACTTCGCTCTTAAATCGAGGCTTAGCATACATATGTCCCGCCCATGGAGCAAAATACAAATCAAAATAATTTGTGTTTGGACTAGGACTATTAACACTTTTGACGACTATTGAATAAATTATTTCTTTGGTGCAGTGTACTTTCTTATAGGCAATACTACTACGATTACTAAGATGGGCAGATTTATTACTTGATCTTCTTCCTTGCCTTTATTATTCCCAAGATTTGGGGTCAGCTACTAGTTCAACCGGTTTTACCTGAATATCAGTTTTTACACAAAGCGACTGGCATCGGACCTCCGCAACCCTGAGGGTGAACTGAATTCGAAGGTTGAACTAGTTGTCAGTATATTTAAGGGCACTGACTTCCCAATAACGATTGCCATAGATGTTCATGTCAACCGGGACCGAAGGCTTAACGTGCTCTCCGAGGCACGGGCGGGACACATCGGCATATTCCATACACCGGGCTGCTATTAAGAATTTCTTGTAAGAAAAATCCAACAGCAGTCCGACCCGGGAATCGAACCCGAGACCTCTTTATCCGCAGTCGCTTACACTAACCACTAGACCAACGAGGTAGTAGCATTTATTACCTGATATCATTACTTAATTCATAATTTGAATAGTAGCATCTGAACAGTTTCAGTATCCTTTTTCCAGTTCTAACATCACATGTTCTATGTTGCCAATTTACAAAATTCAGTAATCAAAATAAAATTTTCGTCAATATAAACGTTTCATTTCGGTACGACAATTAGAAATACGTTAAAATTACTTTCCAAGATTAGTTTACATTGGTGTGAGTGTATAGAGAGGTTAATAAAAGTCTAGCCCAGTGTAACAGCGCCTCTATTTAGTTAGGTTTTCGATATAAGAGGTGTTGTACGGCTTTATTACCAAGCAATTTAGTGTTAGGTGCTATAAAACCCGTCCTTTTACCCATCAAGTTCGCACATAATGTGCTTAACTTAATATCAAGTTTACCTACGGGTTTCAAATTGTGGTGGAAATCACCGCATTAACTAGAATTAATAGATTGTACAAGCAAGTATTAGGTCGTCACTAACGCTGTTAATTTTAATAATTAGGCGTATTCTCTACAAGATGTTAGGTATATAATAGTTTTGGCTGCGATTTAGTTAGCATTTATATAGATTTTGGCAAGTAATATTACCCTCGGGTAGTGCTTCTAGCTTATTGCTATCTACTTAAAGGTTGTTTAGGATAAATCGTTCTTCACTGATAATGCTTTTCAGTTACATCTCGCCCACTTGTGTCTATACGTTGATTTACCAAAAGATTTATATCTCGTAATAATAGCTTTATTATTCTACAAATCATTTTGGTTTGAATTTCTTTTACAAGTATACTTACTACATACATACATACTTATATAACAACTAGCTGACCCGGCGAACTTCGTACCGCCATATTTAGGTACATATCTGTCTCAGGCAGGCAGTGTACAGTTGCGGACAAAAAAAAAGACTTTTCCCGTTATCTTTTATTTTTTTCTTTCTAGCAAAAAAAGAATGAAAGAAATCGGACTATGTGTTATTGAATTACAACTAAGTACATATTTTGACTTTCATCCCCTCTCTCCAAAAAAACGTGCTGAACTTCGGGATAAAAAGTATCCCATGTCCTACCTCGTAGTATGAACTAAAATCATGTCAAGTTTCATTTGAATCCATTCAGTAGTTTCAGCGTGATGCGCGGCCAAGATACAGACAGAGAGACGGACAGACAGACAAAAATGAAAAAAATACAGTTTTGGCTTCAGTATCGATTATAGGGAGCCCTCCAAAAAAATTTTCAAAATATCTTTATCATATCAGAATTTGACCTGTTACATTTTTATTATAAGTATAGATTTCGTTGATCATATGTTAAATATACCTACGTACATATATAATATAGGATATGTGGGATACGCTAACGTTCCATTTTTAACTTGACACATTTCACATTCATCGTCTGATCTCAAATAGGACAGAACCTGTGTTGTCGTAACCACACTACTGTTCAACATAATATGTTATATATAAAAATCAATTGCTGTTCGTTTGTCTCGTTAAAACTCGAGAACGTCTGTTCCGATTTAGCTGATTCTGGTTTTGAAATGTTTGTCTTAGTCCGGGGAAGGTATAAACGGTGAATAGAATAAATAAATAAAAGCTATTATTGAGGTAATGTAATTGTGCTGAATTTGACAAAAGATAATTACTCAACCACTTATTCAACTTAATCGTTTATATTTAATTTTTTTGTTACTTTTTAAATATGCATTCCAAACTTCTTTTTTACTTGTAGCTTTGTTCACTTAGTTGATATTATTTCTTTTTGATGGCTGTGGTCTCCTGTAAATGAAGGAGTACCTACACCGACAGAATACCCTTTCAGTTATTACGGTATAATTGGGTATATCTTTTGTTGGAGATCCTAATTTACTAAATCAATAAAAATATACCATTGTACTCTTGTTGTTACTTCGAATGCTCTGTTTTCATATTAAGCAAGTCTGTAATTTAATATTTTCCCTTTGAACCAAACAAACCAAAACCAAACCAAGCAAACCTTTGACTTTGAACGGCCTGAACCGAGCTAAGCGAGCGGAAACTCCCTAAATGTCACCTTAAAATACAGTGACATTTAAAAACAGTGAATATTTTTTTAGTCAAAGGACTTTGTGAAAGTCACTTTGTTTAGTTATCGTTTCAGTTTTGTTGAAGCAGTCTACACTTTAACGATACTATGTAACTTATACTGTCGATTGTTGGCACTTGATGGAACTTGTAATACATTTTAGAATGAAACTCACTTGTACTTATTCCACTATTTTAAATAAGTTACACCTGACCGGTTTCGCCTTATGGCATCCTCAAAGGTTAATTATGTAATAGTAAATAATATATAAATATCAAATAATTAACCTTTGAGGATGCCATAAGACGAAACCGGTCAGGTGTAACTTTAATTAAAGTAGTGGAATAAGTACAAAGAAGACTTCCATAAACTATTCTTAATTCAACAGTTTTCCAAGTACATTATCTCTGAACTGCCTCGTATATGAACCAATTCAGGAAATTATCTTTAATTTCGGAAAATACACATACCAAACGGTATGTGTATTTTCCGAGTCGGATTCGCCCATGAAGGGTTCCGAAGCAGCAAGAAACATAATATAAAAGTTCTTGTAGTTCGTTGTAACTTTGATCGATAAATTGCGGTTTACGATTTATGACGTATTAAAAAAAAAACTACTTACTAGATCTCATTCAAACCAATTTTCGGTGGAAATTTCCATGGTAATCCATCATGTTTTTTTTTTAGTTTTATCAATCTCTAATTTTAGAAGTTACAGGGGGGGGACACACACACACACATTTTACCACTCTGGAAGTGTCTCTCGCGCAAACTATTCAGTTTAGAAAAAAATGATATTAAAAACCTCAATATCATTTTGAAAGATCTATCCATAGATACCCCACACGTATGGGTTTGATGAAAATTTTTTTTTGAGTTTCAGTTCTAAGTATGGGGACCCCCAAAATTTATTGTTTTTTTTTATTTTTGTGTGAAAATCTTAATGCGGTTCACAGAATACATCTACTTACCAAGTTTCAACTGTATAGTGCTTATAGTTTCGGAATAAAGTGGCTGTGACATACGGACGGACAGACAGACAGACGGACGTACAGACAGACAGATATGACGAATCTATAAGGGTTCCGTTTATTGCCTTTGGCACGGAACCCTAAAAATACCATTCCTGAGAGAGAAAAATTTTAAGAATAAAGAAAACAGTTATCTAACTAAAATTCAGTATGATGTTGATTCAAAATTCATCAGGTGTATTGATCTCGGTAATACATTTTAGATGATTTTCTTTAACTTTCATAAAATAAGTGATAAAAGTCGAATGAAATTTACGCGATGAAATTGTAACTCAGGAAATTTAATGATTGAACTAATGAGATTAAACAGACGCAAGGACGAAATAAATCACTATTAAAATTTATCTGTACTGAAATTGACAGTTTTAAATCTTGACTTGAGAGAAAATCGGAGGTGGAAAGCTTTTTTTTTTCTTTTCATATTCATTATTATAATAATAAAGCTGCTTAGTGTGAAATTATGCTGTAATTATATAGTATATTGTAGACAAAACATGTAGGTTAGATTACAGCTATTGTTTTTTTTTCTGTAAGAAACCCTCTGTTATTGATACCGTTGCGTGTGAAACAAGAGTCGAGAGTGACTTGTGTTTTCTTGGAACGATTATATCTTTTTTGTATGGTAGTGCCTTATATCTATACTATCTATAATAATTAATAATATACTGCACTACTATAATATAAACTGCACGTTTGGCCTAGTGGTTTAACGGTCACCACGCCGTTTCCTACTTCGCCAAGTGTCGTGGGTTCAAATCCCACGTAGGACAACAACTTTGTGTGATCCACAAATTGTTGTTCTGAGTCTGGGTGCTCTTTGTGTCCGTTTCATGTGTGTTTGTAAAGTCCCCCGCGACACAGGATCTATTCCTAGTGCGGGAGTTGTCTTTAAAAAAAAAAAAAATAATATAAAGAAGTAAAGTTTGTGTGTTTGTATATTTGTTACATTGTAAGGGCTAATCTCTGGATCTACTAAACCGATTTTGAAAATTCTTTTACCAATAGAAGGCTACGTTATTTGTGAGCGACATAGGCTATATAATAACCCGAAAAGTGGAAAGACTTTTTCGTGGTAGCTGAAATTGCAAAACAAGTCGGATAAAAAAAAATATTTACCGTCCAACGAAGTGGGCACGGGTCAGCTAGTATATTATATAAATATAACACGTACATACACATATATACGTACACAACTCAGCTTTTTACTTAAAACGAAAGAAAGTAAATAGGTAACATGATTGTAGGTACCTACTGTTTTTTTTCGAGTCGAGAAGGCGCACTCGAAACAATCACCTAGGGTAAGCAACGACTGCGTGGTTAGTACCTGGATGGGTGGCATAATACCATGAGCGTCACTGTGATTCGGAGGTCACGTTAAGCAGTCGGTCCCGGTTGTTATCATATGATAATAACCGGGACCTTGTGCCACGTTGTTGCTCACAATGAACTCGTAAGCTATTTAATCATTTCATTTTATAAATGACTAGCTGACCCGTGCCCACTTCGTTGGACGATAAGCATTATTTCACCGACTTGCTCTGCAAATCCGGCTACCATGAAAAAGTCTTTCCATTTTTTGGGTTATTATATATCCTATGTCACTCACAAAGAACGTAGCCTTCTATTGGTAAAAGAATTTTCAAAATCGGTTCAGTAGATGCAGAGATTACCCCCTACAACGTCACAAACGCACAAACTTTACCTCTTTATATAATAAAATAAGTGTAGATTTCATTTCCATATCTGGCGAAGTAAATTGTTATACCATGGCATGGGTAAGCTAATTTAAATATAGAACAATAGACATTTACGCCTCATGTCCAAAAAGGACAGAAAACTAATTAATTGTATTCTCTAAAGATACGAACATAAAGTTTTTATTTAATTATGTACTTGTTAAAATACTTTTTTTTCAAGACTCAAGAGCAATTGGATTTTTACGCCGTCGGGTTTTGATGCTATAATTTACTTTTTAATTTCAGTATTTTTATAAATGTCATTTGTCTTTATGGCAGAACGGGCTAACGAGTATTGCTATTCTTGTAGATAACTTGTATTTTTGAGAAAATAGTACTAACTAACTACTAACTCAAGGTAGTAGAGCCACGCTGCTTTCAGCACGAACGGGCCGGCTCGACCGGGGAGCTCTACCCTCGCACAGAAAATCAACATAAAATGACATCGATCGTGCTGTTGTGTTTCGTTCGTTGGTGAGTGCGAGACCGGAGGCCCAATGATACAGAAGCATCACTAGCCCACCATAGTGTAGGTCACCATGCTGCATTGTTGTATTGTCTGCATTCGCAGTATGGTGACCACCACTCTTGGATTCTGCTTATGCTTTCCATCAGGCAGTGTAGAGTCATTTTGGCAGGGCCAAACATAAAAAAGGCCTATTTAGACCACTAATCTTACTCTTATTTTTCCTTGCTCAAATAATCATTCATAGAGCACGGAAGGGTTTCCTACTAATGTATACAAATAAATAAAATTAGCTGTCAGCTTAGATATTTTGAAATGTGTAGGTGTTATTATAACTATATTTGATTTTTACATGTAAAATAAGATGCTTTATGACCTTAATAACCAATATTATACGTAATGTGAATAAATAAGTTGTTGTGGAGGATTTAAACTAAAAAATAATAATAATAATTTAGAAAGTTTATTTTTCTTCAATTGATATCTAAAAAATATATATTATGGCGCCTGTTTTGCAGATGTGCTTAAAAATATCTATGTTTCATCAGCTATACAACGAGGTATATCAATCTAAGGTCCGTAGAGAGTTCCGTATCACAAGCACGAAACACGAAGCACAGTCAAAAACGATGTCAACTACACGCTCCGGGAATAGGTCGACTTACCCTGTAACCCTGTATATATGAAAGCATATAAGATATATATAAATAGTTTTTTTTTTTTAAAGACAACTCCCGCACTAGGAATAAATCCTGTGTCGCGGGGGACTTTACAAACATACATGAAACGGACACAAAGAACACCCAGACTCAGAACAACAATTTGTGGATCACACAAAGTGTTTTCCTACGTGGGATTTGAACCCACGACACTTAGCGAAGTAGGAAACGGCGTGGTGACCGTTAAACCACTAGGCCAAACGTGCAGTCTATCATTTCTATAATTTGTTGTCAGACTGGCTTGTTGGTCTGGCGGTTAGTGTATGCGATTGCCAATTAAGAGGTCTCAGGTTCGATTCCCGGGTCGGGCCAAGTGTTGTTGGGTTTTCTTACAAGAAATTCTTAATAGCAGCCTGGAGTATTTTGACGGGACTTTCACTGTCGATAATTGATGCTATCTTTTTCGTTCATTATGAAGTGTGCGGCTTGTAACGCAGAGTTTATGGATGGAGTTCAGTGTGGGATGTGTAAGAAACACTATGACTTTGGTTGTGTTCATATGACCGAAGCTGGATGGAGAAAATTGGGAACTGAGAGAAGAGCCTTGTGGAAGTGTATGACCTGTCGAAACACTACTCAGTCCCCCAGTGCGTTATCTACAGAATCTGTCTCGAATAAGACCATACTTAACGAGATCAGGGAGATGAAGGTACAGCTTTCTGGACTGGCGTTGCTCCATGAAGATGTTCGTAGCATGAAGGACGAACTCAGAGAACTCGAGAGGAGTCTAGAATTTGATAGCGGCAGAGTTGAAGAGTTTGCTGTTAAACTGAATACCTGTGAGTCCCGCATTGTCTGCCTGGAGGCTCTTGAGACTAAGGTTCAATCAATGCATTCTCTGCACATTTCCACTCCGCTTTTCTTGACCCAGTTACTGACGCTTCTACAAATACCTGCACTACAAGTACATCATACACGTCTTGTGATATCAGCTCAATTGAAATTAATTTGGAGTATCTTACTAAGGTTCTAGCTACCCTTGATCCATCGAAGGCTGCTGGTCCCGACCATCTGTCACCCAAATTTATCATTAAATGTGCTAAAACTATTGCTCTGCCGATATCGCTGTTATTTAAGAAATCGCTTACTACTTGTACTGTTCCTGGGGTTTGGAAGTCCGCGTATGTTACGCCAGTGCACAAGAAAGGGCCAAAAACTGAAATCGTTAATTATAGACCCATTTCCAAATTATGTGTACTAGCCAAAGTTTTTGAAAAGGTTATTTACGGTCAGATATACGCAGCACTCAAAAATTGTTTCAATCCATCACAACATGGTTTTTTGAGAGGTCGCTCAACAGTTTCAAACTTGGTACTGTTGAATGATTATGTGACACAGGGTATGGAGGATGGAGCTCAGGTCGATGTCGTTTACACCGACTACAGCAAAGCGTTTGATAAAATAGATCACAACATGCTCAAAATTAAATTATTTAACAATGGCATAAGAGGAGACTTACTTCGGTGGTTTTCCTCTTACTTGGAAAATCGGACGCAGGCTGTTGTAGTCAGTAACTATATTTCTGGCTGGGTTTCTGTCCCCAGCGGTGTACCACAGGGCTCTTTAATGGGTCCTTTGCTCTTTACTATCTACGTGAACGACATCGACTCCTGCTTCCATAGTTCCAATTTGCTCTGTTTTGCCGATGATATGAAGATTTATTCTGTAGTATCATCGGCAAAGGACGTGCAAGCATTGCAGGCAGACCTATCGCGACTTGACCAATACTGTCAGATAAATAAATTGGAACTTAACCCCGCTAAATGCTCAGTCGTCACGTTTGGTAGAAAGCGTTCTCCAATACTAGCGTCGTACGAACTTAAAGGGCAAGTAATACCTAGATGTGATGGAGTGCGGGACCTCGGCGTATACCACGATTCAAAGCTACTGTTTGACGTGCATATCGAACAAATTATTGCAAAGGCTTCGAAGGCATTGGGATTTGTGATGAGAATCTCCAAATGCTTTGTAAAGGCTAAAACGCTTAAAATTCTCTACTGTTCCTTTGTTAGGAGCCACCTAGAATATGCCTCGCAAATTTGGAGCCCTTGTTATTACAAATACATCGATCGTATCGAGAATATTCAGAAACGTTTTTTGAAATTTCTTTGTTTTCGACTGAATATTCCATATAGCGCAGATAATTACATTGGTCTGTGCAGAAGGTTTCATATCCAGCCACTTATAAATCGACGTCAATTAGCGGATTGTTGTTTCCTTTTGAAAATTATTTCTAATGAGATTGATTGTCCACACCTGTTGCAAAAATTAAAATTTAATGTCCCCCGTAGGTCAATTAGATTTAATCCACCCATTTGTGTCCCCTTTTCCTCTTCCAACTACAGAAAAAATTCATTTATCGTTAGAGCGAGCGGCGACTTCAATAGGTTGTGCAAGGAGTACTGTATTGATCCCTTTAACACTAACATTAATGTTATTCGCGGTATGCTAAATCTTAAGTTTTTTCAATGATGACATTATTGTTTTTTTTTTTTTTTTTTACTGTTGTTTATTATGATGGTGTAGTGTATTGGTCAGTGTTCCAGAACTTTTGTTAAATTATTATGTTGCAATTCGTGAAAACCTGTAATTGGCTTGATGTTGTTTATCAAACTAACTATATTCATTTATGTAGCTGTTGGTTTTCCACACCGAAATAAATAAATAAATAAATAAATAAGGAGCAACTTAGGATGCTTTTATTTAAAAAAAAATTAAACTTGCACAAAAAAAAACCATTAAAATACTTAGCAATATTCAAAAGCAACCAAAACCGCGGGTATCACATAACTAAATAATTGTAAAAGGAACTTGATAAAGCATATTCTGAAACAAAGTTAATTACGGTCCTAATCTTATCAAATATATTTCTATTTTTATTAAGTACTGAAATATCCGATTTTATAGCCAAAATCAACAGTAAGAAAATTAAACAAATCTAGCAATCAACCCGTAAGATGCTTTTAGTAGCCGTTAAAAATTATTATAGCAATAAAAATCCATGAAATTACTCGATTTTACCAAAGTAATTACACAGTTATAAATATTTGAAATAATAGAAATATTACCCATTATCTTAAGACAATTAGATATATTTTTATTTCAAGACTAGCTGACCCACGCAACGTCGTTTGCGTCTCCTATTGCCCGTAACGTGATAATTTTCTCCCGTTTTTGAAACACTCTTCATTGGTGCTCCACTCCTATTAGTCTTAGCGTGATGATATATAGCCGATAGCCTTCCTCGATAAATGGGCTATCTAACACTGAATTAATTTTTCAAATTGGACCAGTGGTTCCTGAGATTAGCGCGTTCAAACAAATAAACAAACTCTTCAGCTTTATATATTAGTATAGATAAAACAGAGTAAAGTAGACGTCTTAATTCGAGATTTTCTGAGTAAACAGAATACAAAGGGGGGATACAAATCCCCCTGACACTGAGAAATATACGAAAGAATTACTAAATAATACAAAATTTTAACAAAAAAAACAACTTCAAGAACGACCAAATTAAATTGTGTCCACACGGAAAGCACCAGTTTTCAAATAAAGAAGAATCGTCGAAATAAATTGGCGTGATATTGAGTTATTCGTCAATTTGTCGCGCACATACTTAATGCAAACTGAAGATTTATATTATTTTCTCATGGATGACAAGTCAGAACTGGACCAAATTAAAATAAGACCACATGGGAAGCACCAGCTTTCAAATAAAAAAAGAATCAACAAAATCGGTTCACCCAGTCGAAAGTTATGAGGTAACAAACATAAAAAAAACAGTCGAATTGAGAACCTCCTCCTTTTTTTGAAGTCCGTTAAAAATGGTTTTTTTTGAGGTCGTGGTTACTCATTGCCTCTATGCCTAGCCAAATATCCTAAAGTATGAGTAGTATGACTGTTTACTTCAGCCACTGCTGGACTTAGGTATCTCCCATTGCACGCTGTTCTGATCGATTTTGGTCTTTTCACATCCAGCTTCCATAGCATAGCCTTCCTATTATGATGACAATGCCGATGCTTATATCTATATAATAATTTATACTTATCATACTTACTAATATTATAAATGCGAAAGTTTGTAAGTAAGTGTGTGTGTTTGTTACTCTTTCTCGAAAAAACTACTGAACGGATTTGTATGAAACTTTACAGTAATGTAGCTTATACATCAGATTAACACATAGGCTACTATTTGCCGCGATAACCGTCATATACGCGGGCGGAGCCCCGACAACAACTAGTCAATCATATATCAATGTCGTCGTAACTAGAATATAATAACATCCAATAACGACCTCAAGACACAGTGAAATACGACCGACAGCGTGATAATGCGACATCTATCGGGTCGAGGGGCGTTTACCGACTGTTTTGATTGATAGAGCCATTACATAGGTATTGTATAACCAATTTTAAACGCGACTTCAGTCATAAGAAGGCGTTGACTGTCAGACTGACTGACCGGATTTTTCTAATAAGATATTTAAAAAAAAATAGATGTTGACAAGAAAAAAAATCAAAAACTGTAACCCGCGTACGTAAAACTTTTGATTAACAAGCTAAAATTCAAAATTTAAGAAACCACCTTCTCAAGCACTCACTTTCACCCCCATAACTTTTAAACGACTCAACCGATTTTCATAAAACATGTCTAAGAACACTCGCACGTAACTCACCTTTCATAAAAAAAAAAAACTAAATTGAAATCGCTTCATCCGTTCGCGAGCTACAGTGCCACAGACAGACAGACAGACACATCAAACTTATAACATCCCTCTTTTTCCGTCGGGGGTTAAAAATTATAGCCGACGTTACCCGGCCCATTATTACGAATCTTTTGAAACATCATTCATTAAAATCGGTTCACTAGTTTGAGCGCTACGGTAAAATAAACAAAACATTTATCAAAACTTTTGGTTTCGTTGTAGTTGAGTAATTAAATTGCTCATTGTATATACGTAGTGTTTCGTTTCTATTATTAACAAAGTAAATGTCTGTTATACTTTTAAAAGCACATACTAAATTATTGAACGTAAAACGGACCGCATAAACCAAGAGAATATTAAATACCTTTTTGAGCAGTTGCGTAAAATACAATTTGTTAGCCATAAACCTATCCACTAAAACCTCACCACAGTTATGTCTAGCTACTCTAAAACACTACTGAGTGACATCATATTACCTCAACATAATATTATAGCAGTTCTATCACTCAAATTACTGTCACTAAAATTTTCATTATCTCGTTCGGTCATATCTTATTTTGGGTTGGTCGTTAGGAGATATTATTATACTGACGATGTAACACAGATGTACAGAACTGGATGGCCATTAAAGTTTTGTCAATAAGGGAGGAATATGTGTATATAAGTTACCTAATCAGGAAATAAAAACTCATTTTTTAAGGTGGGATGTGTAAAGGAGGAGACGTATCACTCAATGTGTGACAAAGTGACAATCGCGGCAGAAAACTAAGAAATCTAAGTTGCAGTTTAGTCACAAGCACTTTGTCATCTTTAGTCTTTCCCCTAGAAAATAAAACAAAGAGGATTTAGGTTCTGTTAACTTTATTCCAACGGTGAAAAACAACTAAAAATTACCTACTTCACAGTATCCTCTGTGAAGCTATTGTATCACATTGATGTAGCCGGCTTGTCAGTGCCGAAGAATGCCATTCCACGGTGGTAAACCTTTATTTAAACTCTATCAATTAACTAAATGTTAAACATAAGTGTCTAAACATAAGTGTGTGTGTGTGTGTTAAACATAAGTGTTTTGCTTCTGAAATAAATGGTTTGTTTTGAGCGTGATGCGCCGGTGACAGTAGTTAAAGATCTGTGGTACAAAATGGCCGCCTAGCTCCACCGAGTGACGTTCCGCCAAAATGACAGCTGTCACTCTAATCCGGCGTAACGAAGGTTGCCTTTGCCACAACGACAGACATGTACCTAGCTTATCACAACATTTCTCGTGTAATTAAACTAACAGTTCGTTTAATAATGAAGAGCGTACAGAATTTGTGAAATTGTTTACAGTGTTAACTTAGGAATAATTATAAAATCAAGCAAAAATATACCTACGTATGTTTCAGTAGGGTTTTATTAACTAATTCTCAAATTAAATTGCGAAATAGTACCTTGTGGGCGCTGCTAATTTGTTCAAAGCCAATGGTTTTCTTTTTCGAAACTGAGAATAAGATCTCTTATATGTTTGTTAGATAACAATTCTATTAACTTGTCAGAAGTAAATATTACACTTTTTTGTATTTTTTTCGCTTGCAATTAGAAAATAGTATTTAGCAGAGACAATGAACCTGTTTACTATTAAATTATTGTTAAAAAGTACTATTACTTTTTCCTAAGTACTTTTTTGCCGTTATATATATATACTTTAATAGGTAGTAGAGCCACGCTGATTTCAGCACGAATGGGCCGGCTCGACCGGGGCGGTATTACCCTCGCACAGAAAATCAACGTAAAATGCCAGCGGTTGTGCTGTCGTGTTTCGCTGGTGAGTGCGAGACCGGAGGCCCAAATAGTCTAGTCAACAAGTTCTATACTTGTTGACTAGACTAAAAGATGCAACAGCATCACTAGGCCGCCATGGTGTGGGTCGCCATACTGCATTGTCTGCATTCGCAATGAGTATGGTGACCACCACTCTTGGATTCTGCTTATGCTTTCCATCAGGCAGAGTAGAGTCATTTTGGCGGGCCATACATAAAAAAAAAACCTAATAAAAAACTGTCATCTGTCAAACGAGAGAACAAAAGATAAGTTTTCATAATCGCGGTAATAAACGCCAGACGAAATGGCTAGCATGGCTTCCCTCTTCTATTTAATCAGAAGATACGATGTGATGAGGTTTAATTAGTAAGCCATATTACGGACTGTACAATACGTTAATTCTTAAATGTATGTATTAGAGTAACATTGGATTTCTAGCTATTTACATGACTAGCGACCCGCCCCGGCTTCGCACGGGTGGATTTCAGATGCCCCCGCCGACGACACGATTCGTGCATTTTAAATCTGTAATATCTTCGAATATATTCATTTTCTCTTTCTCTTTTAAAAAGACAACTCCCGCACTAGGAATAAATCCTGTGTCGCGGGGGACTTTACAAACATACATGAAACGGACACAAAGAACACCCAGATTCAGAACAACAATTTGTGGATCACACAAAGTGTTGTCCTACGTGGGACTTGAACCCACGACACTTGGCGAAGTAGGAAACGGCGTGGTGACCGTTAAACCACTAGGCCAAACGTGCAGTTAAATTAGATACTATAAATTTAAATTATATACTTTTTAAGGTGTACAATACTGTAGTACATTATTTTGATCTATCTCGTAGGGTGCAACCAGCGTTTGCAATGTAAGCGCAAATAAAAGTGTTTATTTGCTACATCACATTAGAAACCTCGAAAATTAACAGTGTTTCCATACTATATTATGCATTTATTATACATAAAAACCATCTTATTGAATCACTCTATCTATTAAAGAAACCCGCATCAAAATCCGTTGCGTAGTTTTAAAGATTTAAGCACACATAGGGATATAGGGACAGAGAAAGCGACTTTGTTTTATACTATGTAGTGATTATAGTGTGACGAACTAAACAAATAAATAAAATTGAAGTATCTGTTTGTAATTTCAAATTAATTGTTTTTCACTAATTGCATATGAAAGTATATGCGGTAGTTACATCAAAAAAGCAATTTTTAAAATTATTGCCCTTCTGTCTGTCCATCTGTCTGTTTGTTCTGGCTAATCTCTGGAACGTCTGGACCGAGTTTGACGGGACTGGTAGATAACTGGTGATTTAAGGAGTAATTTAAATTACTTTTATTTTAATAAGGTTGCATATAATGTAACAATGTGCGACCTCCTTATATCACTTAAAGAAGAAAATGAAGAAATGTTTAAAAGTCAGTTTTCGAATATGACTGTTCTTGTGTCATTTTGTATTTAATAGAAGGGTACTGAACTTTGTGTAAATATTATAATGTGTTGTGAATTCAGTGAATAATATTGTATAGTATAAACTTTTGATGATCTTTATTAAATATCTATGTCTATGTCAAAGTAATCTACAGTCTTTCAAGTTTATTTGAAGATCAACCCTGCGTACTCTCAAATATTGAAGGTTTAACCAGTAATAGCCTTCAATAGGTTATGGGCCCAGCACGCTTTCACTGCGAAAAAAAGGAATATAAAATATACATATATATCAGTTTAAGTTAGACTAGCTGTGCCCTTCGGCGTTACCCGCGGTTGATGATGCAAAGGTACCAAAACAACCGCAGGAAGCATTGATATACATACATATCAATAATGAATTCATCTATATAAATGATCCGTCAGGAACTCTATAAGGTAGAAATTATGTAACTAACCGAATAACAACATTGTACCTCATAAATAAAATAAAAATTCAATAACACCCGTATTAAAACCCATTAAATTACCTTTAACAGAATTGCGGTTCCTAAATGTCTGAACATATTTCAGCTGTTACATTTTATTGCTCGGGAATTGCCAATAACTATGCGATGCCCAACCTGTTTTCAATTTATTGCTACCTTTCCTGAAATACTAAGAAATATTGGTAAGAACTGGCAAGTGTTATATAAAATACTTATAATTCCATTGCAAACAACACCTTTTTTGACTCGGTGCCTCGATGACACAGTGGTAAGTGTATGCGACTGATGTACGATAAAGTCTCGGGTTTGATTCAGGGGCCGGATCAAATGATTGATCTGCAAATATTTGTTTCGGAGTTAGGGTGTTCTATATGTATGTATTTACAAAAAAAGTATATATGTATTAATATCAGTTGTTTAGTACCCATAATAAACACAAGCTCTGCTTAGCTTGGGACTAGATGGCATTGTGTATTAAAATGACAGAAATATTTTGTGAGTGATAAAAAGTTGACAGTTCCTTATTAGCCAGAATACTGACTAATAAGGTATTGAATAATACTGAAATGATGAGTAGGTATCTATTCGATCCCAAGGGATTTGATGAAATGTCAATAGGGTTTCATTGAAACCAGTTATAAGCACTTCCGATAGAAGTGAAAACTTATAACTTAGAATGTCATTTGCAAAATAAGAAATATCATAAGGTTTAAATTAAAATGATCACCATTAAACATTAGCATGACGATGAGGCGGTGACGCGAACTCACAAAATTTTCCCCTACCCAAAAAGTGTTCAACGCGGCTAAAGAAGTTTTGTGACGTCAGCATGTCGATGATGAAAATCTTATGAGTTCGCGTCACCGAACTCATAAGATTTTCCTCTACCAAAAAGTGCTCAACGCTGCTAAAGAAGTTTTCACTTCAATAAATTAAGATTGGAAGGAACTTGCTATATAAAAGCGCTAAATTGGTATTTTGGACTTACCTACACTTAAAGCTCCTGAAATTTGATTATCTACATATTTTATAACACACTAAAGTTTCTTTTAGTTTTATTAACCGACTTCAAAAAAGGAGGAGGTTCTCAATTCAGCCGTAAATATATATTTTTTTTCTTTATGTGTGTTCGCGGATAACTTCGTCGTTTATGAACCAATTTTGATGATTATTTTTTTAATGGAAAGGAGAAAGAGACCCAACGGTGGTACCGTGATGAGTACACTAAGATCTGATGATGGCATCCAAGAGAAATCGAGAGGAACCTTCGAAATTCGTGCATTTGTTATTTATTTAATTTTATTTGAAAGCTGGTGCTTTCCATGGTCCCATTTCAATTTGGTCGTTCTTGAAGTCGGTTCCTTTTTTTTGTTAAAATTTTACTTGTTTTTATATGTATCTCAAAGCAACGAAAAAGTCTTTAATAATCTAGTCTTTGTTATTTAACATGAAAAAGACAAAAGTGAAAATTATTCTTTATAATATCTTATATATAAAATTCTCGTGTCACAATGTTAGTTAACATACCCCTCTGAAACGGCTGGACCGATTTTTATGAAATTTGGTGAGCAAATCGGGTAGGTCTGAGAATCGACCAACATCAATTTTTTATACCCAATTTTTTTTTGGCAAAACAACGTTTGCCGGATCAGCTAGTGTTAGTATAAATTTAGAATTCTAAAGGTATCTACTTGTTACTGAGCTTGAAAGTATTTTCAGCGTTAAGGATTTGGACAGTTCTTTGTACATAAAACTGTCGGACACCTCTAGGTATGATACAAGTGTCATAACCTACAAGAATAATAATGATGTACTCATACGAACCTAGTTATACCTATATATCTCCATTTTATCTAACTATATTCAAAACACATTTCACCCCAACTGCGTTCGACAACTACCCATGTGTGTATATTTCTGTGTGCACATATTTCAAGAATATTGCAGCTGCCGCTAGCAGTATTTGGAATTTCGCTTGAAATTTAGTTGAACATTTTGCATTTCTTATTTCTGAAATCCATCTGTTGAAAATATATTTACATTTCATGTTATATTATATACTTAAGTACATATATTTGAGATTTACTTTATTCATATAGATTCTCCTCCCTGCAGCGTATTTTCGATACACAGTTCGATTTAATTTAAATAATTCATATTCTAACGGCTAAACTGATGTGTCAGTGACAAATCAGCTTGCCTTTGGTATTGTGTGCTTGTGCATAAAAGCGAGGTTGTTTAACATTGTAGCACGTAAGCCTGATATGATTGTGTTACATAGTATAGTATAAAAGACAAGTTAAATTTTAAGAAAATTAAAACCGACTTCAAGGTTCGAATCGATTTCTCTTGGATGCCATCATTAGATCTTAATGTCCTTATCATGGTACCACCGTCTCCTTTCCATTCAAAAAATAATCATCAAAATCGGTTAATAAACGACGAAGTTATACGCGAACACATAAAAAAATATAATAAAATACGGTCGAATTGAGAACCTCATCCTTTTTTGAAGCCGGTTAAAAATGAAGTCACTTCCATTGTCTGTTCACTTAGATCTCTTAAGCTACTTAACGGATTTTAATTTTCAGCAATAGATAGTGATTCTAGAGGAAGGTTTAAACATGTGTAATCAATGCATATTTATAGTATAGGAAATTCGACAATTTCAAAAACATCTGTGCGAAACCAGGTCTAGTAGCTAATAATGAATATATGCAAGAATGAAAATATAATCGTTTTCAGACAGGTGACTTAATTATATCTACATGCTTGAAATTCTTCAATAGAAAAAGGTAAATTGCCGTAAGAAAAACGGACACGACAAGTTAACCAACCTAATAGCTATGTCACATAACAAGTAGTACCAAAGTATTAATTTATCGACAACAATCACAATACTGCAAAAGATACGTGTAATTTCAGGACAGTCACCACGACCCCATACCATATCTACACAACTTATGAACCATCCAGTAACATCCCATGTGGGTCGTACAAAAACATACTCTATACATATAATAAGAACACATAAAATGGACTCGGTTCATTTATTACAGCAATATATTACGCTGACAGAACCGGCTAAGTACCACGGGGTAACATTTTGTGAGAAATATACGTTTGTAGATTGGCTGAGGCAAAAGTGCTGCTGGCTCGCTGTACTTCATATGGATTTATGAATTACTAAGTGGAGTGCTTTTTAAAGAGAGCTCTATGCATTCGTAGAATGTTGTAAAAGCCACACAGTTTTCGTGAAACGAACAAATTGTCGTTTCATTTACTTCTGTGATTCCTTGGGAAAATCTTTTCAGTTATTCTTTTATTTCACTTTGTTTATATTTAATAGTTGAATCAGTGTACAGAAAGTTTACTTTTAACGATTGCCAATGCAAGTTTTTTATAAATAGATAAATCTATACTAATATTATCGACTGCCTAGTTGGCGCATTAGTAGCGTACGCGACTTCTGTGTATGAGGTCTCGGGTTCGATTCCAGGGTCGGACCAAATGTTTGTATGATCTGCAAATATTTGTTTTTGAGTTTGGGTATTTTCTATGTGTCATATGTATGTATTTTTAAAAAAAGGTACGTACCTATGTATTTAAATATCAGTTGTCTAGTACCCATAACACAAGCTCTGCTCAGTTTAGGACTAGATGGCGTTGTGTGTATAATGTCCGAAAATATTTATTTATTCTTTAGAGGTAAAGTTTGTGAGGTTGTAGGGGGTAATCGCTGGATCTACTGAACCATTTTGAACATTCTATTACCAATAGAAAGCGACATTATTTGTGACTGTCATAGGCTATATTACATATTAACCCGAAAAATTATTACTGCGATATTCGACATACACGCGGATGGAGGCGAATGCAAAAGCTAGTACCTAATCATATCAGTAACAAAATTATTTCGCTAGTGCACATATATATAAACATGCTTTCATGTAGAATTGCGCTAAAGTATTCATTACGCAAGATCTTCATCGTGTTAAAAATGACAATGTTGACTCTTCCACTTGCAGCATTATACGTGTGTAGCATGCAGATCAGAGGCGTCTCTAACCCGTGAAACGCCCATGCGCACTCATTCCTCTAGCGCCCTTTGGCCTTTGGTAAGCGTAGAGAGCTTCAATAGGTAAGCGCGTAGATTCATTGAAAGTGCCACGGCCGGCGCCCCGTGCTATGCCCGTGTGCACCGCACACCCTGCACTATAGGTAAAGACGACCTGATCCCGACCATCACTGAGTTCTGCCTGCAGTTAAATCAGAAAGTAGGGAGGTGAAGAAGGTTATGCCTCCTTTATTGAATATATTACAAATATAAGACATTTCTGGAATACTGAATTACGCGGTATTCTATTAATGTATTGCTTTTATATCGGGTCTGGGGAATTTGAATCCGGGGCTTTGCACTAATCCCAGGAAAACGGGATTGCTTAGAGATAATCCTGAGATGAAGGGATTACTTTTGAATCTCAGGAATAGAAAATACAAATGCTGTTCAATTCATGGTTTACAATAATTTTTACCAGACTTTTGTAGTACACAGCAAAATGTGAAGGATGTGTTGAGTAGTTTTTAGATAATTTAGTTTTTAAATAAGAGAAATAAATGTCATTTAAATGTTTTTTTTCTGGTTTAACTACAGATTTTTCACTATTTGGTATTTCCATCTTTGTCAGATTATTTAAATAGCATAAAAACAAGCTTTTACTGGAATGCCTCGAGACGAATCAAACGAGTCCAAACTCGATGATGTTGTGACGTTTCTTTACAGAGTTCCTATGGCCACCTTTCAGCTCCAGCATCAGATCAGCTCCATGTCATTATAATATTGTCACGCTGTATACATATGCTTGCAAAATTTCAGCAAAATCGGTTTAAGATATCTACTTCAAAATTGAGTTGCAAGATTCCACCCAAACATACAAGCATACATACACATACATTGCAAGTTAATAAAAAGCTTGTAATAAAAGTGTATCAAACAACACTCTTATTATAAATTACATAAGAATGGACAAACAAAATTTTTTACTAAAATATTACACTTTTGCTATACAAGTAACATGGCAATGGTAACATGGTAAAAAAATGTGTGTTAAATTAAGCATTTCTGTTGGGGGCAAGAAGCCACCACTAGAATTTGTCTAGAAATAATCAGCAATAGGCCGACAAAGTTCTTCACCGCAATTGTGTAGTTCCCCTTTAACAGCACTGTAGGGAAAACCCAAAGATTCGGACTCATTTAGAAATGCTATCACATGTTGGAGCATTTAGACTTAACTAACGGAGTTCCTCTGAGAGATCAGAGGGCTCAGTTATTCACACGGGACTTTCGTCGTCAATGAGCCGGTAGGTTAGGGATCTGCAATTAACCTAGCAGCAGCAACCACACACATATACATATATTGGACTATATTGAACTAAACAGGTAATATTATTATATTGTACTAGTGCAGACTTATCATCGTATAACAAAAGTATAAAACACGTATATATATTTTTTGTCTGTCTGTCTGTATCTTGGCCGCGCATCACGCTAAAACTACTGAATGGATTCAAATGAAACTGGGCATGATTTGAGTTCATTATACGAGGTAGGACATAGGATACTTTTTATCTCGAATATCAGCACGGTTCCCTGGAGAGGGGGGATGAAAGTCAAAATATGTACGTCGTTGTAATTCAATAACACATAGTCCGATTTCTTTTATTCTTTTTTTGCTGGAAAGAAAAAAAATAAAAGATAACGGAAAAAGTCTTTTTTTGTCCGCGAATGTACACTGCCTGTGGGAAGGTGAGACAGATATGTAAATATGGCGGTACGAAGTTCGCCGGGTCAGTTAGTTTGTAATAAAACCGTTTGCACAATCTTGGCAATAAAGCCAAGAGAATGACACTATAGTTTAAGTTTGTAGATAATCACGGTGCTTCCTAAGCTAACAGTAATACAAAGAACTTCTTTAATGAATTTGTACTCTATTCCGTACAGATAAGAACGAATATCAAGTAAATTATGCGGGCTTCCTTTTTAACCCTTTATTTTCTGCCTAGCAAAATTAATAAAGTTGGGTGGATTGAGGAAAGTTTTTTCTTTGTAACTTGAAAGAGAAAGTTATTATGAACAAGTTTATAGGAGCTCGGAAAACTATAACTGGTCAAATAGCGCCAGGTCACTACACCTTTACAAAGTTTGCATATCAGTCAAGATCTAGGTGAAATTTTGCCTGATGGTAAACGATTACCGCCGCCCATGGACACCTGCAACACCAGAGGCGTCACGAGTGCGTTGCCGGCCTTTGGGTGGATGGGGGAAGGGGAGAATGGGGGAGGTGGATTGGGGCATGGGCCTCCTGTATCCTAACTCACTCGGTGAAACACAGCGCAAGCAATATTTCACACCGGTTTTCTGTGAGGCCGTGGTATCACTCCGGTCGGACCGGCCCATTCATGCCGAAGCGTGGCTCTCCCACGGTGCGAAGCGTGGCTCTCCCACGGTCCGAAGCGTGGCTCTCCCACGGATCACGGCGGGATCTTGTTTTTGTCGTGTGAAAACTAACACGAACAATTTCCACATATTTCAAACAACACAACAACCGTTATTTACCGGGAAATCGAACTGGTTCTAATGACATTACAAGGGACTTTAGTACGCTTTAGAAAGGAAGTCTTTCGAAATTCCGACCGACCTTGACATCGCATCGGGCTCCTGACGGCCATCTTGCGTAAATCATCACTCCACCTGATCTGTGGACGTCCTACACTGACGTGACTGCACAGTTGGCCTAGTGGTTTAGGTGGTCGCCACGCCGCTGTCAATTCGCCAAGTGTTGTGGGTTCAAATCCTACACGGGACAACACTTTGTGTGATCCACAAATTGTTGTTCTGAGTCTGGGTGTTAATTGTGTTCGTTTCATGTATGTCTGTAAAGTCCCCCGCGACACAGGATGTTTATT
The DNA here is from genome assembly GCA_949125395.1 of Diaphora mendica. NCBI lineage: Eukaryota > Metazoa > Arthropoda > Insecta > Lepidoptera > Erebidae > Diaphora > Diaphora mendica. The sequence continues at coordinate 2,142,750 of OX421331.1, read as the reverse complement.
CCTAATGCGGGAGTTGTCTTTTTTAAAGTAAAAAATAAAATAAAAACACTACGTTTGCCCAAATTTTGCTCTAATTTAAATATGATAATCTTCAATATCGACACTCATCTACTCTCGTAAATAATTGAAGAGTAATTATAACTGTTAGTAGTTTTAGTTATACTGTCACGTGGGCTCAACTGAAAACCAGCATCAGGTTTTTCGCCTGACACTCGGCTGAGTTGGGTCCATTTTTGGTACCATATACTCGTAAACTATACGAGTATATGGTACCAAAAATGGAACACACTTGATCGTGTATTTTTTTATAGTTGCCAAAATAAATATCTCTTTCATTTCATTCATAATTGGTTTTAATTAATATCTATCCATTAATAACTTACTTAGCACTGGATTTTTATGTAAATGGATACTAGTCGTTATCACACTAATTCAATTCCTCGTAACTACATAATAGTACATCTTGAACCCTGAAAGTTTCAAACTAAGATAACAGGCATTTGAAATACCTAAACTTTGAACGACGTTTATGCTGACTTTACACAGACAAGTGTACTAAAGTGGTCTAGGGCTATTCGAGGGTTAAATTGTCAAAGGCTCACTCACTTTGAAAGCTGACACACTCCATCGACCGTATACGGTTCTTGTTAATTTGTTGCGGTCATGATAGGACAGCAATAGTTATATCACAAAGCAATATTCACCACAGAGAGCTATCGGTTGTTATCTTAAATTGAATACTATCGGGCTTTTAATAACATATGAATTTGTTTGAAAATGTTGTTGAATAGAGTAGTCTAAACTGATACTTATCTTGTATTATATAAAGCTGAAGAGTTTGTTTGTTTGTTTGAACGCGCTAATCTCAGGAACCGCTGGTCCGATTTGAAAAATTCTTTCAGTGTTGGATAGTACGTTTATCGAGGAAGGCTATATATCATCACGCTAAGACTAATAGGAGCGGAGCACCAACGTAGAAAGTTTCAAAAACGGGGGAAAATTATCACGCTACGGGCAATAGGAGACGCAAACGACGTTACGTGGTCAGCTAGTCATGTGTATAGCTGATGGCAGCATAAGCGACTGCTGTGTGTGAGGTCTCGGATTCGATTCCCGAGTCGGACCAAATGTTTGTATGATCTGCAAATATTTGTTTCGGAGTTTGGGTATTTTTTTTAAATTATATGTATGTATTAACAAATAAAAGTATGTATGGGTATATGTCTAGTACCCGTAATACAAGTTGGGACTAGATGCCGTTGTGTGTTAGATTTCCGAAAATATATATTTATTATTTATTTATGGTACAAAGGACCTGGTTACAAATAACGATAAGTATAATGTGAATAATATCAAATGATTTAGACAAAGCCCATGTTTTTGTGTTATTGACATGATAGTGATTGTCACGAGCGAAACAAATTATATGTGGGTGGGTCTCTCTTTAATCACTTCACAAATGGAGGTGATTTGTTGTCCTCAGGTAAGTATTTTTTTCATCCCACCAGCTCTTAAGAGTATTTTTGCCCTTCGATATCTGAGTGCAAAAGCCGTTTTTATTCGCTAGAGGATTAAATAAAATTGAATTTAGAACATCATATGCACTAAGCTTGTGAAGTCAAAACATAATTAAACCTATTTACTTCTACCTCCATGGTGTCGAATTTATTATACAATTTTTTTTTATTTCTTAAAAACTCAGACTCGGAACCTTCTTGGTGTACTTTTTTTTAATTTGCTTTGCCAGCGCCATTGTCTTTTTACGTCATTTAGTCATTTCCTCGCTGAGGTGGGATAAAAAGCTACGTGTTGCACTCGAGTGCAATTTCTTTTTACCTAGTGCTCTTTTGATTCCCTCGCTAACGCTCAGGATTCTAACTTTTGAATAACTCGCTGCGCTCGTGATTCAATTTTAGAATCCTTCGCTTGCTCGGTCATCAAAATTGAGCACGCGGTTAAAAAGCAACTTTGCACTCTTGTATAACAAATAACTATTAATTATGTTTATTTATGGTCATCTATGAATCGATTTTAGATATTATTGGCGTGTCACTGGAATAGTATTCTTTTTATCTAAGTTTTAATTACTAATCCATATTATTTATTTTATTATTTTTTAGTAATTCCCCTAATGAAAAATCAATACCACTGAATATTTTACAAAATAAAAATTTAGAGTTGCACTCCATTTTTACACACAGAAATAATCACGCAAACAAATAACTGATAACTAAAATTACTAATTTAGTAACTTCTTTGCAAACTATATTTTAAATAGACCATAGAAATATCACAATTATCGAATAAATACGGACAAAGTTATGAGAAAATGCTAATATATATATATTTTTGAAATGTACAAAAAACGCCCTTCGAATGATACCAGACACGGCATATTTATCTCAAATTCATTTTTTAAGACAGTACTTAATGTCGGCTAGAGGGCGCCAGATTATATAGATTTAGTGACACGTCATATAGCCTATAACCAGTGGACAATCAAGACGCTTCTAACGATACATTCTTCATTCTTTTCTAACATTCATTTGTCTTATTCTGACTATAAGTTTAGAAAGAATGGGGGAACAGACAAGCCCATAGAAATATCACACTTATCGAATAAATACGGACAAAGTCACGAGCAAATGCTAATAATATAAGTATTTTTGAACTGTACATGTAAGGTACATGTACAGTTCAAAAATACTTATATTATATTATACTTATATTCCAATGACGCTTCTAACGATACCTCAATTGACCAGTTCTAATTAGTAGTTAAGGAGTTATGAGGAACAGATGAACATACATGCATACATAGCCTGTCAAAATCATAACCCTCCTTTGGTTTTGCCGTAGTCAGGTAAAAATACAGACAAAACTTTATTTTTTCACATTAGCCACTCGTTCTTCTTTAAACTTCAATCTTAAATGTAAATATGTATCAACTTTGTAATAAATTATTTAGTCATCCATGAAAAATCATATGAGAATGAATAATGAACCACTTAATCTTATTATTTCTTTCCTTCTCTCATTCCTGAAAGGTTATAAATTCAAAAAGGGATATGATAAAGAGTGCAATTCATCAGCAAGATGATCCAGGAACAATCCATCACAACATTATTGACCATTAGGTGCAATATCTCACGAGAGGGTTTCATATTGAATGTTTCGGTGGCAAAGTGTTAGCGTATGCGACAGCTATGCTTGAGGACTCAGGATTCCTGGGCCTGACCAAATGTTTGTATGATCTGCGAATATTTGTTTCGGAGTTTCGGTATTTTCTATGTATAATATGTAAGTATTTTCAAAATAAAGTATATAAGTTTTCTCTCAGTCAATCTAACTTTCATAGTACAAGCTCTGCTTAGTTTGAGGCTAGATGGCGTTGTATGAAAAATAATAATCTTGAGTTCTTTTTTAGACTCGAACTCGTGATGGTTAAAAGCTTTAAGCTTTGTAGCTTTAGCTTGAAGCCGTTTTTTAGTCGATGTTTGTTCATTTTTACTAAAAATATAGGCACTGAAGCCTTGCCGTCCCTGACATAACAAAGGTAACTTCTGACTTCATCGTGGCATCCGCCAAGACGCTTAAGTCGATACTGCGGGCACAGGTAGTGAAAAACAATTATTTTACAATAAAAACTTCTAACTCTTCTTCAGAGAAAAAGAGAACATGGATATTTTTATTCCCCGTTTGTGCAAAATTAGGCTTTGTGTAATTTGAATAAATCAAACAAACGCGGTCCCGTTTTTTTATTCAAGTAAAATACGAACAGTATTCCCGAACGGATTTTGTTATTTGATCGGATGCAGAGTTCTGTGCCAGAATATTTTCCTATTTTATTCCACTGAGTTAGGTTCATTACAATACTTGATTTCTGGATCTATATTAAATTTATTCTTAACTAGCTTTTGACGGCGACTCTGCCTGCGTGTATGTAGTTTAGCGCAGTAATTCTAAAAGTTAAATTGACGTATTCTGCCTACGTTCCCACTACTGTGAGAGAGCCACGCTTCGGCATGAATAGGCCAGCTCGATCGGAGTGATACCACGGCCTTACAGAAAACCGGTGTGAACGCACTTGTGACGCCTCTGGTGTTGCAGGTGTCCATGGGCGGCGGTAATCGCTTACCATCAGGTGATACGTCTGTTCCTTTGCCCCCTATTCCATAAAAAAACTGCATACTTTTCTCAATCTTTTTTGATAAGATGTCCTTTCCAGGCCCAAAACGTATAGACAATTGGTACATCTCTTTTGTAACAATGAACAGATGTTACTGGACATACGCATTTATAAAGGTTTGTTGCGTTGTGTTGAATTTATAAACCGAAAACCTACCACAATAATATATTTTATACATAAATTTATAGCTAGGATTAGTTAAATCCGCATTTGTAATAATTTATTACGTACCACCGCGTACGTGGTTACAATATCGAATAGAATAGAAATTTACGCCTGAAACACTTTTGCCAAAAATAAAATTAAAAAAAACGGGCAATGCTAACAAAGTCTACCTTTTTAACGCTTATTGAGGCTTTAATTTCGCAAATTTTCAGCGAAAATTGAATCAATTAAATTATAATTGGGTCCGAGTTTTCGATAAAGTCCTTTTGGAAAATAACGCGACAGAAAGACTATTTAATTTTCCTTTTATACTACCGTTTGTAAAAAAATCTCTTGTAACAAAAAGGTACCAATAATTTCTTTATTTCAAAGGTAAATAAATAAAACTAGTTAATAATCATAAATCTGTTTTCTTTGGCAAACATATTTGTTATTTAATTATATAATTGGCTTATAATTGTTTCTTTGTTGACCAAAACTCAAGTTAGCTAAATAAATAAATTACGTATACAAATTATGGCTTTGAAGTCGAAATGTTTTCCTAATTTTCAATAAACGCAAATATTAACTGGGTTCTCTAGTCCTAACAAGAAACCCACATTGTCTTGACAAAGTTCTATCTGCCTGTTCTTTCAATCACTGGATTAGCGAGATGTCACTCTCTAGGTCTTGAAAATATTGTTATGAAGAGCTTGTAATAATAAAAACGTTGATAAAAAATCTAGGACTACGTGACCACCGCCAACCTAACTTTAATGTTGGGCAATTCAAATATATGTGATATGTATTCCATGCTGACCTAAAAATAACTATAGATAGGTATTGTACATCATTCAACACAAAGTAATAAAGGTAATATATTTAATGTGGTTTATAATTGTATTAAAACACGACATACGGTACTACCCTCGCACAGAAAATCAACGTAAAATGATAGCGTTCGTGCTGTCGTGTTTCGTTGGTGAGTGCGTGACCAGAGGCCCAAATAGTCTAGTCAACAAGCTCCATACTTGTTGACTAGACTAAAAGATGCAGCAGCATCACTAGGCCGCCATGGTGTGGGTCGCCATACTGCATTGTCTGCATTCGCAGTGAGTATGGTGACCGCCACTTTTGGATTCTGCTTATGCTTTCCATCAGGCAGAGTAGAGTCATTTTGGCGGGCCATACATAAAAAAAAACATAATACAATACATCTATGACTAACATTCTGTATGTTCGTGATATTATCAGATCTGGATGACAAAAACTTATTGACCCAATTATTTTTTTACAAAATTCACTGATTTTAATACGTACAATAAATTTTGGTACTTTTTAAAAATACTTGATCCTCAACGCTTAAGTAAAGCTATGTATTAGATATTAATGAGATACCTTCAAAGCATAATATAGCGTGTATTTCATACTACAGTGGTTAATAAAGCAGCACAGGCCGGCGGACCGGAGGTGAGTAGCCATAGTATCTTTTCTCGATACAAAACGGTTTGTTATTTTTTGCGGGAGAAATCTTCACACATATGTGGGCGCACACCGGAGTCGACAGACAGTCTCCGACGAGTCAGTTTGTCGAGGCTCGACTAGATTGCTGTAAAAAGTGTTGTGTTAGGTGGGACCGTCGCACACCAAAGCCGTCGCCGCGTCGTCGACAGACTGTCTCCGACGAGACAGAAGACAGAGAGACAGAAGTATAAATAAATAAAAAGAAGTAAATAAACACTTTTTAAAGGCATAATATTCCTAGAATCTATCGTCTGTTCGGTCTTATGCGGTGTGCGTCAGCGCAAGACAATTGTCTTGTCGCGGACCGTCTCGTCGAAGACTGTTTCGGTGTGCGCCCAGCCATACACATTTTAGACTCACATACAAAAATAATCGCCGCCTGTCACTTCGAACTTACACATAACAATTAAAAACAAAACATTAAAAACTTCACACACACATAAACACATTCTGTGTCATAACAGTGTAATGCGTAGGCCCATTTGGGGTTATACTTTGTCAGAGACGCCTGCGTATGGCTACTCCCTATCATATTGCTTTATAGTACAGTGAGGTTTGAAAAAACTTACCAGAGCGTTTGGTATGGTGACCGTAGAGACGGTTCAGGTCCAACGCGAGAGCAGTGTGTGGCAGCGCACAGCTTACCGCCGCAAGCGCAGCCACACACGCCGCTACACGGCATCCAGTCATGACTGCAACAAACAAAGATAAACTTTATCATCAATGGTCATAAAGCTCAAAATAGATTGCTTATTATTACGCTACTGCGGTAAATGTTTGTCTCTACGTTCAATAGATGGCATCGAGATCGAAATGCATCGCGATATTGTTATGTTACTTTACTAAGAATATAATAATGATAGATCGATGTTTATGATCAGAAGGACATGTTCTGATGGATTAAAAATAAGGGATGTCACAACCCCTTTTTATCCCATGGGTGTTGTAAGAGTCGACTATGGAAGCAAACAGCACTGCAGAGAAGGAAAACTTGAAAATATTTTTTTTTACGTGTGGAAACCCCCAAGGGCCGTCACCAAACCGGGGTTTTCGGCGGGGTGGTGTGTCGGAATTGGACCGACTAAAACCCCACGGTGTGCCACTCTGCGCCTGAGATGGGATTCGGGAACCGCTGTTATTACAAATCAAATCAAAATCATTTATTCATTTAAGACACCAAGTGACACTTATGAACGTCAAATTGAAGCTATAGTTAAAAATCATAGGTCGACACAAACAGAGGCCACAGCATGTGCTGTATTGTCGAGGTAAGTTAGGCGAAAACACCAAAATCTACTGCCTGCCTGTGTCGATCCATAACTTCCAGTTTCCAAAATGCGTAGAGCTCATGAGAAGAATACTGGCAAAGAAACTCATGGCTACTCTTTTTCAAAATCTGATTTTCAGGTACAATAGTGTTAGTATTACATGTAAGGTAAACAGTATGCAAGCTGTTGCCACCTGAAATTCCTTTTATTAAAAAGCTCCAAAATCTAACGCACAAAAAAAAAAAAACACTCAGTGATAACGTTGAAGGTTTGGGTCTATTAAACATAGAACAAAATAGAAACAAGGTGCACATCCACTTACATTCAGTTGCAAAATCTACTGTTGAAAATAATTCGTGACTGGATTAAGACCAGCCATCATCTCCTTCGCCATATCAGAGGGAAGGAAACGACCCGCCCCACGACGACACCGCAAGCAATGTCATTTTAGTGAGCATGACAAACCATAGTCTAGATACTGATAAAAATCACTACTAATTAAATTACCATAATAATCGTCACGCATTACTTTCAACTAACAATGGTTTGTTAATATTTACCTTTATTAAAAGACAAAGAAGTTTGTGTGTATCTATTTAAATTCTAATGACACCTTGAGCCCATGACTGTTTGTCGTTTAGATAATCGTTGATCGTATAGTAGGCTTTCCTAATAAGGTGATTTTTTACAGTTAGCTTGAATTTATTTACAGGAAGGTCGATTACATGTATAGGAATTTTATTATAAAAACGTACATCAAGACCTTCGAACGAGTTGTGTACCTTATGTAATCGATGATAGGTACCAATGAGTTTAGATTTGTTTCTAGTATTAATATTGTGTACATCACTGTTTTTCTTATAGTCATTAATGTTGTGTCTAACAAACATAATATTAGCAAATATATACAGTGATGCAACAGTTAAAATACCTATATCTTCAAACAACTCTCGAAGAGAGACTCTAGCACCTAAATTGTACATTGAGCGGATGGCTCGTTTTTGTAGAATAAAAATCGTTTCAATATCAGCCGCCTTGCCCCAAAGTAGTATACCATAGGACATGACGCTATGAAAGTAGCTAAAATAAACTAACCTAGCTGTGTCGGTATCAGTGAGCTGACGTACCTTCCATACTGCATAAGCTGCCGAACTAAGTCTACCCGCAAGGCTATCTATCTGGGCTCCCCATTGAAGTTTACTATCTAATGTAATTCCTAAGAATACTGTTGAGTCTACAATACTTATGATTTCATTATTTATAGTTAGATTAGTGCCAAGTTGTTTTACATTTGGCATAGTAAATCTCACACACTTTGTTTTATTTGAATTCAGTAGGAGATTATTCGTTGTAAACCAATTCAATACATCATTTAGTGCCCTATTCACATCGTCAAAAACTGTTTTTTTACGACATCCAGACCCCTCCCAGACTTGAAAAAAATCGTATATCAACCCGTCTGGCCAGCGAAGTAGGTAGTAGAGCCACGCTGATTTCAGCACGAATGGGCCGGCTCGACCGGGGCGGTACTACCCTCGCACAGAAAATCAACGTAAAATGACAGCGTTCGTGCTGTCGTGTTTCGTTGGTGAGTGCGAGACCGGAGGCCCAAATAGTCTAGTCAACAAGTTCCATACTTGTTGACTAGACTAAAAGATGCAGCAGCATCACTAGGCCGCCATGGTGTGGGTCGCCATACTGCATTGTCTGCATTCGCAGTGAGTATGGTGACCACCACTCTTAATTCTGCTTAGGCTTTCCATCAGGCAGAGTAGAGTCATTATTAAAAAGACGTATAGTAGGTCAATATCTCCTTGTTAAGGAGAGGCCTATATCGTAAAGACTGTTGATGTGATGATGATGGAAGGACATGAATGAAGCACAGCTTTTAACCATCACAAGTTCGTGTCTAAAAAAGAACTCAAGAAATGATAAATAAAATTATCAATCATTAAGAAAATCCTATTCGCTATCATTACATTACAAAGAGGAATAAGGAAAACCTTTACTGATCCTAAGTGAGTTAATTTTAATTATATATAAGACAAAAACGTCTGAAATTCAGATGTACAGGCTTAGCGTAACGGTGGCAGGCTATTTTCAGTTTTAATTAGGGCGTTCAACCTCATCACCGTTGAAAGCCTAAAATTTTGGAGGAAATTTACGAACCATTATTCATTTTATTATACAAGAGGAACAAACGTAGCCTCTCTGTGCAAGTATCAAGTTGAAAAGTTTTGTGGCCCCCTGTTATAACTCAGAGGAGCTTAGTCAGGTAACTTTACGAAGGACTCGGAGGAAGTATTAAAACATGAAGTATTAAAATATGTAAGACTGATAATGTTTGGATATGATTTTTTGGGTTTTGGTAATTATACTCGTATATACCTACATCCTGTATCGTGAAGGACTTTACAGACATACATAAAACGGACTCAAATTTATGGATCACGCAAAGTGTAGTCCATGCGGTGGGCGGTGTGTCGGACTCGAACCGACTAAAACCACACGGTGTGCCAATCTGCGCCTGTGAAGGGAGGAATCCGGGAACTGCAGTTATTAACACATCCGGACCCCTACCAGCGCCTGTCCCGCACAGAAGCGGGCACCGTCTGCTGGTAGAATCTCTTAAACTACTAGGCCAACCATGCAGTGGGTCTTTATGCCAACTTTCTTGTTGTCGACTTTACTGAAATATCATACATTTGTTCCCTTTATGCCGACTTTTCATGAATCGTTAAGCTTGGTGCTTTTATGCCGACTTTCCGATGATGCCGACTTTTTTTAATTTATCCCAAATTTGGTTCAGAAAGCCGAAATCGTATAATAGCATAGTTTTAAAAAACATCACGCCGACTATATGCACAGGCGCATTCAATCTTAATATATATAAATCTCGTTTCACAATGTTTGTCCTCAATGGACTCCTAAACCACTTAACCGATTATAATAAATTTGCACACCATGTGCAGTTCGATCCAAATTGAGAGATAGGATAGTTTAAATCTCAAATTATAGTCGCAATTTTAATTTATTGCTAATTATTGTATATAAATATGGCGGTACGAAGTTCGCCTGGTCAGCTAGTTGTCTTGTAAATACTGAAACTTAGCATAGTTGAATAGATACAAAATTATTACAAGCTTTTTATTAACTTGCAATGTATTTATGTATGCTTGTATGTTCGGGTGGAATCTTGCAACTCACTTTTGAAGCAGATGTATTCAACCGATTTTGCTGAAATTTTGCAAGCATATGTATACAGCGTGACAATACAATATAATAATGACATGGAACTGATCTGATGCTGGAGCTGGAAGGTGGCGATAGGAACTCTGTAAAGAAACGTCGCAACATCATCGAGTTTGGACTCGTTTGATTCATATTGAGGCATTCCAGTAAAAGCTTGTTTTTAAAAAGCTTTTTAATTTAATATATGTTAATTTCATTTTGATTTAACACTAGCTGTTGCCGTATAGTATAGTATGTCGGTTATCACTGCAAATAGTAGCCTATGGGTTATTCTGGTGTATAAGCTATATTACTGTAAAGTTTCATCCAAATCCGTTAAATAGTTTTACGTGAAAGAGTAAAAAACATCCATCCATACTTACAAACTTTCGCATTTATAATATTAAAGTAGGATATTAATTTGTGTATTTTTGTATCAAGTAATCTAGAGTAGAGTAACAACTTCTCTTACGCAACAAAAATACTTTATATGGAAATTGAAGAAACAATTGTAGAGCTTAATATCTAGGTATGTTTTTAATTTTGTTGCATAAATACCTAGTCATTTATAATTTTGGCATGCAGGTACTTTAATTTTTGAGGAAAGACATAGGCTATTTTTAACCCCCGACGCAAAAAGAGGGGTGTTATAAGTTTGACGTGTCTGTCTGTGGCACCGTAGCTCGCGAACGGATGAAGTGATTTCAATTTAGTTTTTTTTGTATGAAAGGTGAGTTACGTGCGAGTGTTCTTAGACATGTTTCATGAAAATCGGTTGAGTCGTTTAAAAGTTATGTCGGTGAAAGTGGGGAAGAAATAAGATTAACCGAATGTCTACAAAAATATCATCGAGTGGGGTCAAATGAAAGCGCATAACGTGTTTTTTACTTTTTAAAGGGAACTCAGGTTATTATGTCGGTTTTTTTTTTAATTTTGAGAATTTATAGTTATTACCGCGATAACCAAAGCTAGTAGTCAATAAATACGAATATTACTTATCTCGTATAACTGCTGTCTTTATACCAAACAATAGGAACTTAATTGAAATGTATTTACTCATTTCTGTAATTCACAGAAATTCGGGTATATTTGCATATCATTGTACCGTTGGATCTAATTCTTAATATCCCGGCGAAGTTATTCAAATAAGAGCCTAACGTGGGTTACAAGGATTCGGAAGCTATATTCTTTGAGTCAAAACGATTTTTACATATTCATTAATATGTATTATTCTCCAGTTTTAATCAGTTTTAATTAGAGACAGGTTATTTAAAACGGACAGAATTTACTTTAAAAAGAGTATTTGTTCTAATTGATGATAACTGAAACTTGTCCAAACAAAAAAAAACTTGTATATTGTATATCAATGAAGGTATTGAATTAATCATATTCTAAAAAAGTGAAAAAAGTAAATATAGTGAATTGAACAAAAATGTAGTAATTTAAACTAATGTACTACAACCACTCACATAACAATTATTTCTATACTTTTGTTTAAAAACAATGCCGACATTAAGCCGGGTCTCCACCGAAGAAAGGTTGGTAATTTTTGTGTTGTCAACACGTGTTGGTAAAATTGTTTGCTTTGAAATGGCGCACACATTTATATGATTGGTCACCCGCCCTGTTAAAATTCTAACTTAACGCCTTTCAATTAACTCTCCCCGATCAAAGCAACCTAGTAATGTGGGGAAAAGCTACAGAAAAGGCTTGTACGATGTGCAATGCGACAATAGGTACAGCCAGGCACTTACTGACAGGTTGTAAGGCGCTATTAGACCGAGGTCATTATTCACGTCGCCATGATAGGGTATTACACATCATACGCGAAGCTATGAGTTTATCACTGGCGAGAGGCAAAAAAAGGAATAACAACAAACATAAAAACTAACATCGCGTTTGTAAAGGAAGAGACAACTCAACAAAAAAGACTTGACTCACACAAAAGCCGTACTCAATTATAAATACCGCCAGTGACTGGACATTATTAGTGGACACGTATGAACATCACTACAGAATACCGGAGGATATCTGTGCCTCGGAGTCCAGAGCGGACATATTTCTTTATGCAATGTCAATTAAGCGTGTAGTACTAGTAGAACTCACGGTGCCGTGGGAAACGAACATCCCTAAAGACCACGCTTTAAAAAGAAACAAGTACTTTGACTTAACCAACGAAATAACTAAAAATGGTTATGTTGTTGCACTGTATGCCGTGGAAGTGGGTGCGAGGGGTATCCCAGCTAAATCCCTCTATAACCTGCTTAAAGACCTTGGATTGCCAAGAACTTCAGTAAGCTCTTTTCTTGAACGAATATCCAAAGCGGCATTGCTAGGCTCATTTCAAATATGGTTAGGTAGAGGGGGTAACACGGCGGATAGTGGAGGTGAGCGTTGACGCGTCGTAAGGAGTGCTCCTTAAACCTAAACCTGGGTCGCAATTCTCAGGCACTGTCGAAGTCGCATGTGTTGCCCCCATCTATCACGCGATGGACCCGGCACCCGCACGGTGAATCCATGGAACGCTAAGAAATAGGTATTTTATAACTGAGTCTCCACCGAACAAAAATTGGCAACTTTTGTGTTGTCAACCTTTTTTTGTGTTGTCAAATTTCTGTGGAGATGCGCCTTTAGGTACATACACATTAATGGTAACATTTAATCCAAAGAGAGAAACCAGAAAAATAAAACACCCACATACTTTGCTTACGCAGTTCTCGTAAAATATCTCTTTTAACAAATTCATTTATAATTTTCTTTTAAAAATGCAGTACTGACTTTAATTAAAACTTGAGGCATTAATTAGCAGTCTTATTACCCTTGGGATAGAAATTCTATTTATTTTTTATGATGGTACTCCAGTGGATACTCATAATAATATTATACATTTTAAAGAAAGTGTCTGTTTGTTAAGCTTTCAAGGCTGAACCGCTGCATAGATTTCAATGAAAGTTAGCATGAAGTTACTTTGATTATTGAGGACATAGGCTACTTTTTGTTCCGATAACCGATATACTCGCCGTGTCCAAAAGATAGTATAATAATATATATGTCGCAGCCAACAAGTTTAATTAGCCGTTCAATTAACGGGCTTTGTTTACGTGTGGAAACCCCCACGGTCCGTCACCCCACTGGGGTTTGTGGAGGGGCGGTGTGTCGGAATCGAACCGACTAAAATTATACGGTGTGCCACTCTGCGCCTGAAAAGGGAGGGATCCGGGAACTGCTGACATTAACATAGCCGGACCCCTCCCAGGTTTAATTAACGGCCTAGCCTAGCACTTTACTAAATAGCGGTTATATGAAGTTAGGGTAACTTTTTTTTTAAATTTCTTTTAAAACCAAAAACACTTGCTATTAAAACAAAAAAATAAGCCTAATCTAACCATTCCTTTTCGCCTCCATTACACGGCTGCTATTTGAACGGCGTAGTTTAGTAAAGAGGCTAGGCTGTTAATTGAACGGCTAACTAAGCTAGTTGGCTGCGATATATATACATAGATAAGACCTCTCTGTTAAATTTAAATTCTGAAAGAAGTCTAACAAAAGAAGTTAGTGTCTAGAAACATTTTGAAAATTCAAATCAATTCCTGTACTCACAAATGTAAGAAAAAAAGTAGGTATTTCATTTTCAAAGGAGAGGAATAAATGAAAAGTAAATGTTTACTGTAAGCCAGGGACAGAAATGTCAGCATAAATAAATTGTGAGTAAAAACCTACGAACGTAGAGTACATCTGCGTCCACAATGAAATAACGTCACAAAAAGCCTTATAAACACAATGTGATTCGGGCAAAAAGGCGAGTTAGCACAAATAATATTTTTCTTATTGTATTTTTATACCTATTTCTGTGATGCGGTCATTCAATAAGTAGGTCCATTGAACCAAAACTTGGGTAAAATTAGACAAATATATGACGGCAAAAACCGACGCTGAAAAAGTATGATTTCAAGACACTGGATTTGGATTCACAATTTTTTTTATGTTTTGACCTGCCAAAATGACTCTACTCTGCCTGATGGAAAGCATAAACAGAATCCAAGAGTGGTGGTCACCATACTCATTGCAAATGCAAACAATGCAGCTTGGTGACCCACACCATGGCGGCCTAGTGATGCTTCTGCATCATTGGGCCTGACTTACTGAACTAACGTTACTGAAGAAGCAAGATAATCAACACTTAGACTCTACCAAGATGCCTTCGTTGCAAGTTGACAATAATGTCATACGATACAATACCATAGTAAACAATTATCAGTGTACAGAGATTCACATATTCAAGTTTGAAAAGCCGTAGTCACACGTTACATAGACACATACCATAACACTTTAACAACGCGTCATATTCCTATAACCAGCAGACGATCAAGTCGCTTCTAACGATGCTTTATTTGTCTAGTTCTAATAAGTAGTTATGACGACATAACAGACGAACATACATACATAGCCTGTCAAAATCATAACTCTCCTTTGGCTTTGCCGTAGTAGTGTAAAATACTGCCGTAGTTGTAATAATGAAATAGAAAATGCTCTTTAGCAAAATGGCCTTCCAACTGCATTATCTTATAGGCTCTTTAGCCTTTCTGTAAGTATCCCCGTAATCTTTGAAATATAGGGTAGAAGCACAGCCTTCCCAAGACAGTAGATACGATATTGTGAATGGACTCAAACTTAAACTAAACTTTTGCTAGAGCTGGTGAGAGTTGCTGAAGTTTAGAACTAATTAAAGTTTGTTCAAAGTGCACTCTGTCCGTTCTCTTCTATATCTCGCCTTTCGAACGCGAGGCGGTAAGAGTGCTCTAGAAGATATACATATGTGTATGTAATTACGTCTTCATTCAGTTACTCGTTAATGTTCTTTAAGTAGTAAACTATAAGGAATTTTGATTTAGCAATAACGCAGAGACTAAAAAGTATCGTCTTTGTCATTGTACATCCATACTTATATATTCAATACTAATATTATAAATTCGAAAGTAATTATTTCCGTGTGTTACGCTTTAATGGCTTAACAGCAGATCCGCTATAAATAAATAAATAGCAAAAATAAATAAATAAATAAGTATTTCGGACATTCTAACACACAACGCTATCTAGTCCCAAGCTTAGGATAGCTTGTGTTATGGGTACTTAATAACTGATATAATTACATATTTGGATTGGTAAATACATACATATTATGCATAGAAGACATCCAAACTCCGATAAAAATATTTGCAGATCATACAAACATTTGATCCGACCCGGGAATAGACCCCGAGACCTCAAGCACAGCAGTCGCATATACTACCACTGCGCCACCGACGCAATGTATTTGGGTATAGAGATAGATTGTAGTAGAGTACTTTTCGTCGTGATAACCGATACGTACAAGGGCGGAGGCCTTGGGCAAAAGGTAATATTCAATATTCTAAGATCCTGGAGTGACATAGGATATATATAATTATGTAATCTGAGTACGAATACTTGTTTGTTCTGTCATCAAATAATTTGTATTTAGAATTAAATAAATAAGTTAGATATGTTGATTATGACAATGTAGTCTAGCTTCAATAGTAAATACCGCCTGGCTAAAACATTTTCATAACGAGATTCAAAATACGAGTCACCAACTAATTCAATTCGTCTTTTTTTTAAAACCAGGTAATGAATATCTATAATTATTAACTTATTTTTAACCGACTTCAAAAAAAGGAGGAGGTTTCTCAATTCGATGGTATATTTATTATATTTTTTTTATGTGTGTTCGCGGATAACTTCGTCGTTTATGAACCAATTTTGATGATTCTTTTTTTAATGGAAAGGAGATATCCCAATAGTGGTACCATGACAAGGACACTAAGATCTGATGATGGAATCCAAGAGAAATCGAGTCGAACTTTGAAGTCGATTTTTATTTTGTTAAAATTTTACTTGTATTGCTTTACACAAAAATTAACGTACCTAAACATTAACCAGCCAGTGCAAAACTCGTCGATTAATTACAACAAACAAGGAACAAGATGTCTTCGTTAAGAAGACTTATATTTCCAATATCAGATAACCACAATTATACCAATTTGTAACTTTATAAAGAGATACTTAGCAATTTGTCTTAGGGCCGCCATTTTGTAGAAGCTCTCATTACTGTTCAAGTTTCGTTTAACTGTAGGAAACTAGTTTAGCCGTGCGGCAGAGTTCCAATCAAGGCGTGTATTAGATTTAGATTTGTACCTCGAAGTTAGGATGAAGACGTTGGACCTATTAGTTTAGTATTTGAAAGATAACTCTAGTCTACAGTTTGGTAACTTAGAGAGAGACTTAACGCTTTTAGCAAATAGGTATTTCGATTTGCACTCATTTTTAACCTACTTCATAAAAAGGAGGAAGTTCTCAATTCGACCGTATACATGTTTTTTTTTATGTGTGTTCGCGGATAACTTCGTCGTTTACGAACCGGTTTTGATGATTCTTTTTTTAATGGAAAGGAGATATCCCAACGGTAGTACCATGATAAGGACACTAAGATCTGATGATGGCATCCAAGAGAAATCAAGTCGAACCTTTAAGTCGGTTTTATTTTTGATAAAAATTTTACTTGTATGCATGTGTATATGAGTGCGTGTCTATATTTGTGTGCATATGTGTGCGAGTGTACATTATTTGGGTATTTAGAACTATGTAGGTGTGTTTATCGGCAGACAGGTGACCACAGTACTGGTTCTGTCTAGTAAGGGATCAGGCAGCAGTGTGTGCGATGTATCAGGTTATTATTTCCATTATTGTTGTCTTTCTCACCAAAAAATTAATAAATATTTCGGACATTTAACACACAACGTCATCTAGTCCCAAGCTAAGCTGAACTTGTGTTATGTGTACTAGACAACTGATATAAATACATTTATACTGTTTTTCGTAAATACATACCTACATATTATACATAGAAAACACCCAAACTCCGAAACAAATATTTGCAGATCATACTAACATTTGGTCCGACCCGGGAATCAAGCCCGAGACCTCAAGCATATCAGTCGCGTACGCTACCACTACGCCACAGAGGCAGTCAAGTGTGATGTGCCTGCAAAATTCTATTTTTTTGGTGAAAGTGCTGGTGTGTGAGTGAATGTGCTTTGCCAATTGGTGTCAATGTTTGTAAAACAAATTGTGGTCTTTAACCACTTTATTACTTATTGTTACCTGTACAAAAGCGCTTCAATGAATTTTGATACAATAGTGTTTGCCAATATTTATTAAACCATTTCCCCCATAATGTTATTAGTATAGATTGTAATGCTATTGTTTGCTTGAAAAGTACTATCATCGTTTTTATAAATAGAGTAATAAATTCAGTTAAAAATGGTTAGACGAAATAACGAAATAAATGGTGGGAGAGGACTCAACATCGGCAAAACATTTATGTCTCTTGACTTGTAGGTATCAATGAACGGTGGTATTAAATGCTTTAGGTCTCAGGTTCGATTCCCGGGTCGGAACAAATGTTTGTAAGATCTAGTAGTAGTAGGTACTACAAAGGTAGTAGAGCCACGCTGATTTCAGCACGAACGGGCCGGCTAGACCGGGGCGGTACTACCCTCGCACAGAAAATCAACGTAAAATGACAGCAGCAGTGCTGTCGTGTTTCGTTGGTGAGTACGAGACCGGAGGCCCAATTAGTCTAGTCAACAAGTTCCATACTTGTTGACTAGACTAAAAGATGCAGTAGCATCACTAGGCCGCCATGGTGTGGGTCGTATGCTGCATTGTCTGCATTCGCAGTGAGCATGGTGACCACCACTCTTGGATTCTGCTTATGCTTTCCATCAGGCAGAGTAGAGTCATTTTGGCGGGCCAAACATAAAAAAAAAAAAAACTGCAAATATTTGTTTCAGAGTTTGGGTGTTTTCTTTGTATAATATGTGATATTTACAAATAAATAATATTTACGAGGAAGTATTCTTTCAGTCAATCTAGCTATCATAATACAAGATCTGCATACTTTGAAGCTGGATGGCGTGGTGTGTGCAATGTCCGAAATATTTAGATATTTTTATTTCAAATATTTTTTCTTAACGAAAAAATGTATAAAGTTTAGTCCCTAATGATTTTCCAAGGTAAAATTGTAAGCTTTACTTAATTTAATTTGTATTAAAGAATTCGGGAACAAAAAGGAAATTGGGAAACACATTTTTTACAATTTGCCGTGACAAGCACGTTTTATTCACGGGTCTCTGAACCTCTGAATTTCTTCAAGAGCTTTGAAACCCAAAAGATACGAAGTAGTCTACTTATTATCTTTGTTAAATAAGTCCATAAAGTTCTTTAAAGTAAAGAATAAATTAATTAGTACAATTTTTAACTTTCATTTTTCTCAAGTTATTAAAAATGTATTTGTTTATTTATTGACTGTTTGCTACTTACTATGTTTATAGCATATTAAAAAAAATTCAAATTTGTTAACTTAAACTATGATAATGATGACCTTCTAGCTGATTTCAGCGGAGGAAAGTCTCAAGGGAGACCAGCTAACTACGCAGGAGAATTATAGTGCACAAGTGTGTGCGCAAACACAGGTGCACTGTCTGTTGATTCGCGTTACGTGTTTTCATGTTATTCTGTTTCCTGATGTTTGTTAAACTGTAATATCTGATACTAGTTCTTTCTTTGTGATATACCTTTAGCGTATGCGACTACTGTGCTTGAGGTCTCGGGTTCGATTCCCGGATCGGACCAAATGTTTGTACGAGCTGATTTTTTTTTTAAAGTCGGTTAAAAGTAAGTGTGTATTTATATGAGTTGTCTAGTACCAATAGAACAAGCTCTGCTTCTTGAATTAGATGGTGCTGTGTGAATGTGACAAAAAAACCTACCCAAAGACTATCTCAAAAACACACTCAAATATTTCATCTAAAAGCTTTTAAAGAATTATGTGTGAACCATACAGTAATTTTATATATGTACATACTTATATTTGTAAAAACAGCTGTAATAAAACACTGTCAAGTTAGAAGTAAATACTGTATGTTGTATGTTATGAAAACACAGCCATTGTTTTAGTTTTATGAGAGGAGCCATTTTCCTTTTAACAAATAACAAGCTGTCAGCGTGTATGCGATGTACATTTGCCGCTTGAAAAGCACCGAGTGTTGTCTTTGGTATTTCATTGTGAAGTAACCTTTATATTATGAAAAAAGAAGACAATTATTTGTATGCCTTTTTAGGGTTCCGTGCCAAAGGAAAAAAACGGAACCCTTATAGATTCGTCATGTCTGTCTGTCAGTCTGTCTGTCCGTCCGTATGTCACAGTCCCCCCCCCCCTGTAACTTCTAAAATAAGATAACGATAAAACTAAAAAAAATATATGATGTACATTACCATGCAAACTTCCACCGAAAATTGGTTTGAACGAGATCTAGAAAGTAGTTTTTTTTTAATACGTCATAAATCGCAAACCGCAAAAAAATTTACACTATTATTAAAACGATCATACTTACAACGAACTACAAGAACTTTTAAATTATGTTACTTACTGCTTCGGAACCCTTCATGGGCGAGTCCGACTCGCACTTGGCCGCTTTTATTTATTTAGGTTTGAGGACCTTCGGCAAAATAAATATGGTGGAAAAAAAAAAGTTTAACAAATATGGGGTTTAGAAGCATATCATATTTGGTATATTTATTGTTTTTATATGATAAAGAATAAACATAAAATATTTATGTTTAATGTTTTATATTTATATGGTGTAAAAGTTATTTATGAATGTATTTGTATGAAGAAATACAAATTGAAATGTCATCAATGTTCATCAATTTTGTATTTGAATTGTATCAAAAGTGTATTTATATATTAACTTTATACACTAAATATGTACATAGGCGGACTTAATGCCTAGTACATTTGCCGCTTGAAAAGCACCGAGTGTTGTCTTTGGTATTTCATTGTGAAGTAACCTTTATATTATGAAAAAAGAAGACAATTATTTGTATGCCTTTTTAGGGTTCCGTGCCAAAGGAAAAAAACGGAACCCTTATAGATTCGTCATGTCTGTCTGTCAGTCTGTCTGTCCGTCCGTATGTCACAGTCCCCCCCCCCCCTGTAACTTCTAAAATAAGATAACGATAAAACTAAAAAAAATATATGATGTACATTACCATGCAAACTTCCACCGAAAATTGGTTTGAACGAGATCTAGAAAGTAGTTTTTTTTTAATACGTCATAAATCGCAAACCGCAAAAAAATTTACACTATTATTAAAACGATCATACTTACAACGAACTACAAGAACTTTTAAATTATGTTACTTACTGCTTCGGAACCCTTCATGGGCGAGTCCGACTCGCACTTGGCCGCTTTTATTTATTTAGGTTTGAGGACCTTCGGCAAAATAAATATGGTGGAAAAAAAAAAGTTTAACAAATATGGGGTTTAGAAGCATATCATATTTGGTATATTTATTGTTTTTATATGATAAAGAATAAACATAAAATATTTATGTTTAATGTTTTATATTTATATGGTGTAAAAGTTATTTATGAATGTATTTGTATGAAGAAATACAAATTGAAATGTCATCAATGTTCATCAATTTTGTATTTGAATTGTATCAAAAGTGTATTTATATATTAACTTTATACACTAAATATGTACATAGGCGGACTTAATGCCTAGGGCATTCTCTTCCAGTCAACCTTCGGGTGGTGTAGAAATCTTATAAGGTAGGTGCACAGAGGTTACATACTTATGAAGTCAGTTAAAATGTACAAAATTCACAAAATATTCAAACATATCACTACTATTAAACATACACCAATTAATAACAACATACGTAGGTACATACACAAACATACATATACAGGGTGGATATGACAATGCGACCTTAAATGAAACCGTGGGCTATATAAATGCCTTGGTTTACTTCGGGATTGTTTAATTTATCCGAAAACGGATATAAAAAAAATTGAATTTTCAAACAAACTAATGTCTTAAAAATTAGAACCAATAACGGCACCATTTGTAATTTAGGTTCACTAACCTGCTGTCCCGACAGGCGCGGCGGCAGCGATCGTATAATAGTTACCTAAATCGACGCGCGACGTAGGTTGATAAAGGAGATACCTACTTTATCAACGTAAGCTAAATAGCACTAGTAATATTATGTATTCACGTTTTCTTTCTAATTACTCAGTCACTATAATAATATAAAATACGAAAACCGCAAGTTTTCAAATTTGGTCATCTCGTGTCGAGGTTACAACTGGAAGAGCATTATCTCTATTAGGAATAAAAGATTTGTTATTCTCGTATCTCCTGGATAGTTTGTACAATAATCCAACTATTACTAGGTAGGTATTATAGGATAAACGAACATTCTTCGTAAATTAATATCTTGTCCGTAGTAAACTATTTACTAGTCGTATAAGTGTAACCGAGTCGAGGCAAACTCACACAAAGTAACACATAACGCTACGTATTAACTAATAAACTTAAATAATGAGACATGTCACTGTAAAATCACTACAAAATAAATACATGGGCATACTATAACTAATAGGTACAACAACGCGACACAGGGCTCCCACGCCGATGGCAGCGGCTACTTCAGTTGCCGCGTGCGACGCGGCGATGACCCGACGGTAGGTGTAATATCGGTCATTAACCCAACAGCATCGTGTAGTAAATTTTAAAAATGAAAAATAGTGTCCTATGGCTAAACTACTGAACCAATTTTAATGAAATTTTGTAGGTGGAATTGTATCATGTGTAGGTAGGTCTAGTTCAAATTACGCTTGTGTTGTCATATCCACCCTGTATAATCGCTGAAATATCCTCGATTTAAATTTTCAGATAACAAAAAAAGAAATTAGGTTTTTGGCAAAAATATAAAAAAAAACTAGTAAAAGCGTTTAACTATTCTTAATATTAACATACTAGTGGTCGCCCAGTGGTCGAAACTCGACCATTTTTAAATAAATAAATAAATATTTCGGACATCTAACACACAACGCCATCTAGTCCCAAGCTAAGCAGAGCTTGTGTTATGGGTACTAGACAGCTGATACAAATACATATATACTTTTTTTTTGTAAATACATACATATTATACATAGAAAACACCCAAACTCCGGAAACAAATATTTGTAGATCATACAAACATTTGGTCCGACCCGGGAATCGAACCTGAGACCTCATGATCAGCAGTCGCATTAGTCGTTTACTTTATTTTTGTTATTTTTTTTATAACTTTCGCCATTCATCCTCTACATAAACTTTAAATGTGTCAAATTTCATATTCATCCTTTTGCCTAATTGTCATAAATAGAGATAGGTAGAAGTTATATAGATGTAGATGAAATAACGTGAAGAAACTTAAAAAGGAGATTTGAAAATGGTTGAAATTACAATAATAAAATAAGAAATAACAACACGAGAGAGGGCGCGGGATAGTAAACGAATACAACAAAAGCAATTTTTGTAAAAGTAAAAAAAAATGTTATAAAGAAGAAACAAAGTTCTCAGTTCTATTAAGGATTAATCTGTCATAGCAGCGTCACCCATTTTCAACTTTTCTCTAACTGACATTGACAGGATAATTGTAAAATGATTTTGTAACAAAGGAGCGATTTCCATTAAAAAGTTATAAGTACAGCAGTTGAGCTTGATGGATTTTAACAAATAATAAATGACAGAAAGAAGACACGAAAAGTAACTTCGTTGATAAAAATTAAAAGAAAAAAATCATTTCGATAAAGTTATTCATTATTGTATTCACTCGACTTGCTCTTAGAGGGGATTGTTATCATATTTTGTTTCTAGAATTATTTCGTAGCACATCGACAGCCTTTGATAGGTCACTGTTGAACATTTAAGCCATGGTTCTTAGATATAAGGTTTTGGTCTACTTCAGCATAAGGTTCTGCTGACGATAATAATATGCCATCGGTCAAGTTGACTAATACCTCGTTAAAATTGAGTTCTCTGCTTTTGTATGAGAATTAAGAGAATTCAATTTTAACTTCTTCTCTGCTTTGCATACAAAGGCATACAAAAGCAGAGAAGCCGGTCTTGTAATTAACACAAACAAAACTAAACTGATGACCAACTCCACAGAAATGGACATTGAACTGGAAGGTAAAAAGCTTGAATATGTCAACGAGTATTTATATGTAGGAGAAATAATATCACCCAGTAACCAGATGGAAAACGAGGTTAACATAAGAATTGCTTGTGGTTGGAAGAAGTACTGGTCTCTCAAAGAGATAATGAAAGGCAAAGACTTGAGTATGTCCACTATACGGAAAACCTTCAACTCATGCATCCTCCCATGTTTGACATATGGATGCGAAACTTGGTCACTCACCCAATGCCAACGTGAAAAACTTGCCAAGAGCCAACGTTCGATGGAAAGGAGTATGTTGGGAATAAAGTTCAGTGACAAAATCACCTCAACGTCCTCAACAGAGATACGTAAGAAAACCAAAGTTGCTGATATACTCCTTCGAATCGACCATCTAAAATTAAGCTGGACAGGACACATGTTACGGTGCAGAGTGAACAAGTGGAGCCAACAGGTCACATTGTGGTATCCGAGAAATGGAATTAGGGAGCGGAAACGTCCACTAAGAAGATGTGAGGATGATCTTTGTGTGGCCCTGGGACTGTACTGGACAAGAGTCCCGGCAGACAGAAAGCAGTGGAGGCAGTTGGAGGAGGCCTATGTCAGGCGACACACCGAGCTAAGGGACATTTTATGGACCACAAATAAAACCAAACAAAGGGGAACTAACTCGGAACAGAAAGGCTACATCATCATCAATATTGAATTTACAAATTGTAGCTGATGAATTGGTAAATGCCTGAATATTTTATACGTTTATAACTTTCAACTCACGTATACGTTTCAACTTATTCTTCAAAATTATTTCTGTCCTAGATATTACTTAAAATACTTCCAACCCGGTTAATAATAACTCATGTTTTAGTAGTACGTAGAAAGTTTTATGAAATATAAGTTTAGTCAATTCAACATATATCTATATACTAATACGTGAAACAAAAACTTTGTACCCCATAATACGAAAATTATACGAAAGGAGGAGTATGAAAATTGGCACAGTTAAAGTTTATATGGAGAAGTAGTATATAAAGCTAATAGTCCGGGATCCCCGGAATCAATTCTATCAAGCCAATTTTTCGTGAGTAGCTTAATTTTGATGAGGGGCCCACCTTCCAAAAATTTTCGATCCTACTAATTGCGTGGTACGTTATCCCGGTCCTACGCTCAAAAGATTTTTCCCTGCTACCCCTTTTAGCTAATACAAGCGAAAATTTTTGTAAGGTGGAAGGTGGGCCCCTCATCAAAATGAAGCTCACGAAAAATTAGCTTGATAGTATAAAATTTGTTCCGGGGATCCCGGACTATAAGCTAAAATTAAATGCAAAATGGTCCACCACTGAACAAACACTAGTTCTAGTTAAATGTGGAACAACGTCAAAACATTGTTTTAATTTTTTAGGGTCTTATATCTACATACCGTTTTCACTTCAAAATTTTGAAACAAAAGGTTAGTTAAAATTCAGCTTTGAATCCTTTTGTGTAACCGTTTCTTTGTGTTGAAAACCCGGAGACAAGACAATAAGGTTTAGTTCACCTGGGCGTGGGCTACGGTCGGTTAGGTTTAAATATTCTAGGACTCCGGGTTGTTGGTCTATTCAGCTTATTTATTCAGTGACTCGCACGGCTTGAATGAACTGTTTCATAACTTGCTTGATGGTAAAAATAAGGTTATAAAGCTAGAATATACGACGAATGTTTGAAATAAAATGTATTTATATGATCAGACTTTAACCATTATATTAATTCGTTTCGTGTTTACGTGCTGCTAAAGAGCTTTGCGTTAAAACGGCACACTCCTTATTTTAATTAATTATACCAGAAATTCATAGGAGCAGTAATGTTTATTAATAATGGAAAATATTATTAACAAGGCCCACCTAATACTGGTCAAAAATGTGTTTAGGTACGTTTTTTTTTTAAATGTATTGTCCTGCCAAAATGACTCTACTCTGCCTGATGGAAAGCATAAGCAGAATCCAAGAGTGGTGGTCACTATACTCATTGCGAATGCAACAATGCAGCATAGTGACCCACACTATGGCGGCCTAGTGATGCATCCACATCATTGGGCCTCCAGTCTCGCACTCACCAACGAAACACGACAACAGGAATGATGTCATTTTACGTTGATTTTCTGTGCGAGGGTAGTCGGCCCGTTCGTGCTGAAATCAGCGTGGCTCTACTACCTAGTAAACGTTTATTAATTCTAGAACCTATTTCAACCTCTGCGGAAGGTCTATGTCCAACAGTGGACATCTTTCGGCTTAGACGAAGAAGTAAAATACGTATCATTAAGTTTGACAAATTAGGTAACCAGTATGCAGTTTTTCCGCAGTGAATAGACAACCCCAACTCCTACTAGAAATCTGTCAATAAGCAAACCTTAATGGTGTTGAAGAACGCAAGCTTCTATAATGTACTTTCATAAGCCACAGTCTACTACTACATAAATCTTTAAATCTAATCTCCCTTTATCACTTACTCACATTTGCGCATTAAATTTTCATCGAAGTTCATCAGACACGAGTCTTAGATGAATAATATTAATTAATCAACATCTCGTTTCATCTCGCGTAGGGACGGGTAAATTAATTTACAAGACTTGACGTTCTCATAAGGGTTTAAAGGGGTGGAAACAGAAAGGTTATCGTTTATTAAGTGACACGTGTAATTACTTAAAAAGGTGTAAAAAGTGTCTGTGTTTAATGCTTCTTTCTTCGCGGCTCTCTACCTAATGAGTTCATATGCGGGCTTCAATCGTTATTTCTGTCTATGATTTGGTCACTGTGTAATATTGGATTTTGTTTAAACGCTAGTTCCTGTCAGGATATGATGTCATATGATCATGTCTCTTTTGCATTATATACGCCCTTTTCGATCGGATCGGGAGCAACCGACCGAGCAAAGAAGAAATCGGCGGTGGTATGACTGCGGAGACCTTTGGTGGCAGATTAATTGTTGCGGTAGGGGATGGTAAAGCGGCCTTGTCACTTAAAAGTACAATCAGGGTCTCAATCCGTTGTTCAGAGGGTAAGTATTTTGCCCCGGAGACATTGTCTGATAAGGCATGGCATCGATTAGGGGAAGACTTGAAATTACACACTCTGGATCCTCCTATATTAGGATGATTCAGTCCAGCCCTTTTAGTGGTTTGTTGTGGAAACACCACATACTCTGGGCCTCTGGCGCTCCTAGGTTTCCGAGGAGCTAGAGATCTGTAGGAATTTTCCACCGCGTTAACTACAAAAGCAATTTCTTCGTCGCTTTTCACCTCGCTTGGTGAAAAGCGATGTTAGTGGATCCCAAACTCTTAATTTCCCTGAATGTAGGGAGAGGGAGTCCTAGGACAGCATTGCATTTGTGAATCCTGAGATGCTGTTAATGGGCGACGGAAGTTACTTACCATCAAATGACCTGTCTGCTCTTTTGCCTCTTTCTTATTCCGAGATTAGTTCGGGTCGACTACTTTTTACCTGAAATGGTTTTATCTGATTATCAGTTTTGCCACGCAGCGACTGGCATCGACCTCCGCAACTCTGACGGTGAACTGAATTCGAAGGTTGAACAAGTTGTCAGTATATTTGGGGGCACTGACTTCCCAATAACGATTACCATATACGTTCATGACAACCGAAACCAACGGCTTAAAGTGTTCCGTGTGCCACGGGCGTGAAACACCGCCAAACTTCAACACCGGGTTGTTATTGAGAATTTCTAGTAAGATAAACCCAATAACACTTTTGGCATGATTCGGGAATCGAACTCCATCGAATCAACCATATCGAATCGAAGACCTCTTGATCGGTAGTCGCATACGCTAACCGCTAGATCAATGAGGGGGTTTGCCTCTTTATATTATAAAAAAGAAAACTTAATCTTGCAAAACCTACATTAAAAACATGTAAAGTCATCGCTAAAATCTAGTCTGTTTATAAAAGCTATCAACTGCTATAGAGGGGCGTGTGATTGGTGCTTTAGAGACGTCGTAACCGCCTGATTCAATTTGAGCTCGGCGTTTGTAAATTTGCGAGCTTTTGTAATAAATATACCCAACAGAGTTGCTTCGGCAATTTAGAGCGATATAATGATAACCTTTGAATGTCTGGTAAATTCAGACTGTTGAGATTAGATGTTAACAAGGTTATGTGGCGCGACTAAAAGCGTCATTAAGATTTTATAGGTTTTTTAGGTGTTTATTTATTTGGTTAATTGCGAGAAATGCTTCGATACATCTTTCTTAGAAAATTTTAGTTAGATTAAGAGGTTCGTTAACATACTTATTTTTTATATATATGAGCTTGCCAAAGTGACTCTTCTCTGCCTGATGGAAAGCATGAGCAGAATCCAAGAGTAGACATAGTGATCACCATACTCATTACGATTGCAGGCAGTGCAACAATGCACCATGGCGGCAAAGACGGCTACCCAAAGCAACGAAACACGAATTCTGATCAAAGAATGAATGCTAACTGGACATCAGGTTAATTTACGTACGTTGGTGTATATTTGTTTTGGTGTAATGTTAATCCCATTCCATTATTCCATACAAATGTTAAATATTCGAGAGTAACTTTGTCTCTCTTCTTTCAAGGCTACGCTACTACACCGATTTCGATGGCATGCAGATACTTAGATTATTGAGAAAGAACAAAGGCTACTCTGAACCGCGATAACACATTTAATTCTAACTTTTCCCTTCGGCTTGACTCGCGTGTATGTCCAATGTCGTGATAATCATTCATTTTTCGGGTTAATTTATATAAATAAATAAATAAATATTTCGGACATCTAATATACAACGCCATCTAGTCCCAAGCTAAGCAGAACTTGTGTTATGGATACTATATAACTGACATTATACTGTTTGTTTTATATTTGTAAATACATTCATATAATACATATAAAACACCCAAATTCCGAAACAAATATTTGCAAATCATACAAACATTTGATCCGACCCGGGAATCGAACCAGAGACCTCAAGCACAGCAGTCGCATACGCTATCACTGCGCTACCGAGGCCGTCAATATAGCCTGTGATACTCACAAGTAATGTGACTTTCTATTGGTAAAATAATTTTCATCGTCGGTTCAGTAGATCCAGAAATTACTCTCTACAACCTCACTAACTAACCTTTTTGGAGTACTAGTATAGATACAAAAAAAACATTTTGAAAATGTATAAACATATAGACTACATAAAAATATGAAACACTAAAGGTAGCGGTTCGCGCCGCGACAGAGACAAGCGACCGAGACAGGAGACCGCGACCGGAGACCGCGACAAGTGTCTCGGTCTCTTCTATATGTACTGTAGGTCGAGACCGAGACCCCTTCCGAGACCAAATGTTTGTAAGATCTGCAAATATTTGTTCAGGAGTTTAGATGTTTTCTTTTAATAAAAAAACTATATATGTATTTATATCAGTTGTCTAGTACCCAGAATACATGCTCTGCTTTGTTTGGGACTAGATGGCGTTGTGTGTTAAATAATCATAATATTTTTATTATTATATTTAACTAGAAACTAAGACGGATCATTTTTGCTATTAGTTAAGTAGCACCAAATGTTTGATGACAATATAGGAAGTATTTATTGTGCTTTTCGAGCGCGACCCGAGAAACTACTTGTCCGGAGTAGCGACCGTCTTGCTGTCTCCTGTCTCGCGTCTCGTCTCGCTCGGGAACTGTTGCTTATACGTTGCCTATGGTCAAGTGACTGTCGCGGTCTCCGGTCTTGGTCTCCTGTCTCGGTCTCCTGTCTCGGTCGCTTGTCTCTATCGCCGCGCGAACCGCTACCTTTAGACAACATGTATAAATTCGATTAAGAGAGTTCCTTTTAAAAACATTTCATGTAATTTTGAGTACGAACGTTTTAAGAGATTAAAACGTGTGGTTGTTCAAAGTCAATGTTCTAAAAGCCTAAACTACTTTGCTGAAATTACAAAGAATAAAAAAAAAGCTTTTGATGTAATTGCTTTTATGACTCAAACTCTCAAAGTCTGGGGCGGAAAACGATACTGGCTCTTTTCTAATGTAGTGAAGATATTTTTTTACTCAATCGCGTCCTTATTGAGAAATAAATTTGTAATACAAAGAGCTGGAAAGAAGTCGTCACAGGCAAAATTGTACTGGCAAAAAAAGAATTTAGTAATAGTGGAAAGTCTGTATAATATTAGTGTCATTTTGGATAAAATTTACAATGGTTTACTTTGTTTCTCGAGGAAGGACATTGGCTACCATTTACCACGATAACTGACAAACACGCGGGCGGAGGCACCGGAAAAAGCTAGATTATTTATAAAAAAAAACATCTTTTTTATATAACATACATTGAAAAATGTTTTTTATTTACGTTTTTATAGTGCAGGAGGCAAACGACGTGTCACAATTAAATAACATATCTAGAGCTATTTTGGTTTAATATCTTTGAAATCAGAGTACAAAAAACCGACCTTAAAGTATTCTTTCGAGGGTTTCCATTGAATCATTAAAACTACCCGAGCCCAAACCGCTCCACCCTAATAATCTGTATGAGAATTTCGTTACGTTTTTAAAATGGAGGCCCAATTAGTCTAGTCAACAAGTTCCATACTTGTTGACTAGACTAAAAGATGCAGTAGCATCACTAGGCCGCCATGGTGTGGGTCGCCATGCTGCATTGTCTGCATTCGCAGTGAGCATGGTGACCACCGCTCTTGGATTCTGCTTATGCTTTCCATCAGGCAGAGTCATTTTGGCGGGCCAAACATAAAAAAAAATAAAAAATAAAAAAAAAAATACTTCCCAAACATAAAAAGTTAAATTTAAAAAACCAACACAAGTTTGATAAAGGTAGTACATCCACGTTGATTTCAGAACGAACGGACTGGCTCGACGGAACGGTACTACCCTCTCACATAAGATTCGTGCTGTCGTGTTTGGTTGGTGAGTGCAAGACCCGAGGCCCAATGATACAGAAGCATCACTTGGCTGCTATGGTGTGGTTGACTTGCTGCATTGTTGCATTGTCTGCATTCCCAAAGAGTATGGAAACCACCACTCTTGGATTCTGCTTATGCTTTATATCAGGCAGGGTAGTGTCACTTTGGCAAGTCCATACATAAAAAAGTGCGAGTCGGACTCGCCCATGAAGGGTTCCGTAGCAGCAAGTAACATAATATAAAAGTTCTTGTAGTTCGTTGTAACTTTGATCGATGTTTTAATAATAGTGTTTTTTTTTGCGGTTTACGATTTATGACATATTAAAAAACAACTACTTACTAGATCTCGTTCAAACCAATTTTCGTTGGTAGTTTGCATGGTAATGTACATCATATACTTTTTTAGTTTTATTATTCCCTTATTTTAGAAGTAACAGGGGGGGACACACACTTGGAAGTGTCTCTCGCGCAAACTATTCAGTTTAGAAAAAAATAAGATATTAGAAACCTCAATATCATTTTTGAATACCTATCCATAGATACCCCACCCCACACGCATGGGTTTGATGAAAAAACTTTTTTCGAGTTTCAGTTTTATGTATGTATTACCCCCAAAATTTATTGTTTTTTTTTTCTATTTTTGTGTAAAAATCTTAATGTGGTTCACAGAACATATCTACTTCCCAAGTTTCAACAGTAGATATAGTTCTTATAGTTTCGGAGAAAAGTGGCTGTGACATATGGACGGACAGTCAGGCAGACAGATAGACAGACATGACGTACCTATAAGGGTTCAGTTTTTTGCAATTTGGCAACGGAACCTTAAAAAAGATACTCTTAACAGTCTATAAACGTTTGATAAAATCGACCGCCTGTAGTCACATCAATAAAATAAGCTCGTTAGAAGCGGGTCAAGTATTCTTACAGCTAATGCATTTAAATGGTCTTATTTTCAATAATATTGTGGAAGCAAAGAACAAAAAGGGAATATTGGTATCCTTGTTACATGTTATTATGTAATTTTCACGAATTGTAATTTTAATCTTAAAAATGGTTGTAAGTTTTTCTTTAAGTTTAGAATAAAAAATATCTTTATTGAAGGTTTTAAGAATGAAATCAACGTGTTTATGTCATCTCAAATACATAAATGTCGGTGTAAGTCACGAAAATTCTTATTACAAAGTTTATTGTTCTGAAGCTAATTCAAGAATAGTTTTAATTATGTGGTTTTAGCTCAGCGGAGACGTCGATGAGTTCTTCGCTAAAGGTCAAAGTACTAAGTATATTTCAGAAATATTCCCCTTTTAATTAATATTCCAACTAAAACAGACTATAAATTGTATCAAAGTCAAGCCGCTGATATTATAGTTATAAATTAAATCAATGAATAAAACGTCGACGCTCTGAGAAGAAAATTTTCATTAAAACTTTATGAAGCTTTAGGTTTAAGTTGAAAATAAAATGAAGGAGTTTCAAACGTAGTTTAATGAAATGAAAGTAGAAAATCAAGATAGTTTAAGAGTACAAAAGACGATTATTCTGAGAGATAGTTGTATGCTATGATAAAAAAACAGATAAATGTTACTTATTATGCTGATGATATTATTGGATTTATGTGTACTATGACGGTGAAACTGAAAACTGTAGTTTATGTGACAGATAAGACCTTAATAGGTACTGCATTTTTAAAATTGACACGATATTTACTTAGTCTCCTAAGTAGAAGTAATGCGTCATAGAATTATAAATAAATAAATAAATATTTCGGACTTCTAACACACAACGCCATCTAGTCCCAAGCTAAGCAGAGCTTGTGTTATGACAACTGACACGAATACACATATACTTTTTTTTTTGTAAATGCATACATATTATACATAGAAAACACCCAAACTCCGAAACAAATATTTGTAGATCATACAAACATTTGGTCCGACCCGGGAATCGAACCCGAGACCTCATGATCAGCAGTCGCACACGCCAACCGCGAGACCAACGAGGCAGTCAAATTTGCAACAATGCAAATATTTAGTTGAACGAAGCAAACATCATATCATCAACTTTGCAACTTTGGCCTGATTTTAATCTATGTCTGTATAAAATTTATACACAGATTGTAAAAGGTTTCGAATTGTTTTTTATTTTCATGCCTGTATGTTTGACAACGGGCTTTGGGAACGTAATTGTATTATACAGATAGGATGATAAAGAAACATGTGAGTAAAGAGAAGAGATTGCTTCCCGTGGGAGAGCCACGCTTCGGCATAAATGGGCCGGCTCGAGCGGAGTGAAACTACGGCCTCACAGAAAACCGATGTCAAATAGCGCTTGCGCTGTGTTTGACCGAGTGAGTGAGGATAACGGAGACCCATACCCCAATCTCCTACCTCTCCCCACATCCTCAAAAGGCCGGCAACGAACTTGTGACGCTTCTGGTGTTGCAGGTGTCCATGGACGGCGGTAATCGCTTACCATCAGGCGATACGTCTGCTCGTTTGCTCGCCTATTCCATAAAAAAAAAGATAAGGTAAAGTCTCGTATGTGGAAATGGAATACTTTAGCTCGGACGGGCTGGAACCGCAATTGTTGCGATCTGCCACCACCCAACAGAATTAATTACTAGAATTTTCTTTTCCCCTATTTTTAATCTAAGTCAATACGACTAAAAACAAAAACATTGTCTTCATTTTTTAACCGACTTCAAAAAAGGAGGAGGTTCTCAATTCGACCGTATATATGTTTTTTCTTATGTGTGTTCGCCGATAACTGCGTCGTTTATGAACCGATTTTGATTATTCTTTTTTTAATGGAAAGGGATATCCCAACGGTGGTAACATGATAAGGACACTAAGATCTGAAGATGGCATTCAAGAGAAAGCGGGTCGAAACTTAAAGTCGGTTTTATTTTTGTTTAAATTTTTATATTTAATGTCTGCCCTAGAATGTTTATTATGTTGCTAACATGTATATGAAAAATATATATATAATTTTCAACAATTTACTCCTTGATTATCATGCTGCCCAAACCGGGAAAGAACATTCTCCTACCGGGAAGCTATCGCCCCATTACGCTCCTCTCGACGACGTCGAAGTTGTTCGAGAAACTGCTACTGCTACACATGACGCCACACCTTCAGCCACGCGACGAACAATTTGGATTTCGCGCCGAACACTCTACGACTCACCAGCTAGCGAGGATACTGCACGACATTACGGTCGCACGTAATAACCGTAACCGGGTTGTTGCTGTCTTCCTCGACATGGAGAAGGCGTTCGATCGCGTCTGGCACGCCGGCCTGCTGTACAAGCTGTCCACGTCTACTACTCCTCGTCGAGTAGTGAAGATTGTGGCCACCTTCTTGCAAGACAGACGCTTTCAAGTGGCGGTTGAAAGCGCCCTGTCCACAGAACGACCCATCTGTGCCGGTGTGCCACAGGGAAGCTGTCTGTCACCAGTGTGCTACTCTTGGTAGACGGATGACATCCCCGTCACCGACGGCGTAAAACTTGCGTTGTATGCCGATGACGCGGTCTACATGGCGACATCAATAAACGGCGCCAACGCTGCTGCCAAGATGCAGCACACACTAGACGCACTTCCCAGCTGGCTAAAGGACTGGAGACTGACGGTCAACGTGGCGAAGACTCAGGCGATCCTCATAGGAAGCGTGACACTGCCGCAACTGAAGCTCATGGGGCAGAATATCGAGTGGTCCGCGACGGTGAAATACCTTGGCGTGACCATCGACCGCACCCTCTCCATGAAGCCCCACGTCAACAACGTTGTTGCACAGGTTCGTGCCGCGCGTTCCCTTCTGCGGCCCGTACTATCCTCCCGACTGCCGCTCCGTGCGAAGCTTGGCGTGTACAAGGCGTACATACGCACCCGACTTACTTATGGTGCTCCGGCCTGGTTCGCGCTCGTTTCCGAGACGAACCGCCGTCGGCTGCGTGCGCAGCAGTCGCTCGCACTACGCACCCTTGTAAACGCCCCTCGCTTTGTGCGGAACAGTACAATCTCCAGGGATCTGCACGTGGAGAGCCTGGATGATTTCGTGGGACGCCTGAGCACCAACCTGTTCGTGCGTGCCGACGGATCGCAAGCCCGCCATCTGCGAGAACTCGCGCCCTATCATCGGCGACCGCCGGACAGGTATGGCCTGCCACGAGACCTCGTCTCCGTGGAAACCTCTCCCGAACCATCCCCAACACCCGACCTAGTGCTGGCTGACGGGCGCTCCTCGGGGTCTATACCCCTAGGAGCTCGACCTCGCTAAGCACAGGTCACCACACTGGACAAGACTCGGGCGTTACTAGCAGGTCGCTCGACCCCGGTAGTTACGCCCACCCCACCGGACTAATCCCCCGGGATTACCAACAGGCCCATTGGGCCCACCCCAGTGACCTACCTGTAGTTGCAGGCGGCGCTGAAAACCACTTGGACAGGTTTAAAACCTGGAAAGGTAACCCCGAGACCCTAGGGGGTCTACGAGAAGAACCACGAGACTCCTTGATTGATGTAACATAATATATTTTAATTTATATTTATGTAAACTAATAAAATGGTCCATTAATTTCTCTTTTTATTGGTCATAAAAACACTTTACAGTTAAGGGAAACTTAGGGCCATCCTAATAAATAATATAATCTTAAAATGAAATCAACACAACCTAGTACTCGTACAAGCAGTAAAATATAAACGTATTTTCTGCTTCAAATAAACTTAATTTACAAGCTTTTATCGTACATTTTTTATGAATAAACATGACATATTTACATAATATTATTTTAATTTATAGCAGCTTAGTTTTGTTACCTTAATTAATCATATATAAAATTCATTACCAGTATGTATTACATGTAACATAAAGTTTGACTCTCAGTCTGTCTGAGAGTGAAAAACTCCTAAATGTACCAAATGATTTTAATACGATTTTTACAATACCAATAGATAGAGTATTCACTAAGACTTGGATGAATATTCTAATATATTGTTTTGTCTTGTCGGTCGCACTTATATTTAAAGTTATTTGAAACAATCATTGCGACTGGGAGCTGCCATGAAATATTTGACCACTGGACCAATAGCCAGCTATGGGTAACATTAGTACTTTCGAATTTCAAAAACAGTCTTATGATTTTGGTAGTATTTTGAACAAAAAAATAAAGTGAATTTATTGATACGTAATATTAATAATTTTTGACCTTCATTAAGATACTGAAAGTTGAATTTAATTAAAACTAAAGACGTTAACTGGATTTTATTATATTATTCTAGACAACGATATTTTGTTTTTGTGCCCAAACTTTGTGAGATTACTTTAGTAATTAGGCGAGATATTATCTTTAATATTTCAATGAATATTTTTATTCAGAGGAGTTTAAGATTTATTTAACACTATTATTACCCACTAATGTTATCCCTTTACAACGACAACCGCGGGCAATAACACGGAGCTTAGCTAGTCTAGCCTAAGTTACTCCTTATATCATCAGTTATCTGCCAGTAGAAGTTTCGTCAAAATAGGCCCAGCCGCTACAAAGATAATACGGAACAAACAGTCAGACAAAAATTTTAAAAAAAAATATTTGCTGTCGGTATCGTAGGTAGTACTTTCATATGCATTTAGTGAACAGCTATTAATTTGAAATTACAAACATACAATTATATTTTATTTATTTGTATAAAAGTGGTAAACGTGGCATATGGAAAGACCTTCTTGGGTCATTTCGACCAGAGTGTTGTCATGTTTTTTAAACACAACTCCCGCATTAGGAATATACATCCTGTGTCGCGGGGGACTTTTACAAACATACATGAAACGGACACAAAGAACACCCAGACTCAGAACAACAATTTGTGGATCACACAAAGTGCTGTCCCATGTGGAATTTGAACCCACAACACTTGGCGCAGTAGGAAGCGGCGTGGCGACTGCTTAAACCACTAGGCCAACCGTGCAGTCGTCGTGTATAGAAAGTAAAAAAGCAATTCTCGCATTGAATTCACCAAGTGACTGAGTTATCGGGATCTCAACCCACTCTCTTTGATTCTGGATCTAGATGGAGATAGCTAATGATATAAAGAGTATCTTTGATTAGCTTTGCCCCGTGGTACAACAGTAAACGCGGGTAGCACCTCAGGGTTCAGCTAGTAATATACTATACAAGTACTTGGTATTACTAAAATATGGTAATACCTTCCTGAAATTCGTGGTATATTTCTGATACATATCCCCCAGAGAATTAAAGCTTGACATGGCACGTAATCGTAGGCTTTGCATATAAATCGATCATATTCTAGCAAATTTCAGAGAACGCCCCACAAATAATTTTAATTAAAAACAACAGAATAGATCATTTCATTAAAAAAAAAAAATATTGTTTCAAAGATATTAAATTCGCAAGGTTACCTTTTTTGCTTCGTTGCCTTAAAAATCGTCACTTGAATACAAAATATTATTTTACGTTGTGTATTGTAATCTGACCCTTTCTAGGTGCGAGGGAATTCAAAATATAACACAAAAAATATTTTGAGTTTGTGCAAAAAATGAAATGTACTTTTGTTTTCGGATATCTTTTTTCAATATAAATATTGTAGTTTTTTTACGAGCCGAGCTTTGTGAAACATATGTAGGTATACATATGTTTATATGAAAACAGTGTTAGGTATATATAGATATAGGTATTTTGTTACTTTCATATTTTTCCAATGACTATTGACGCTCGACGAATTTTCCTACCATGGGAAGTACATGGTATGATAAATAATTTTTTATCTTTCATTTTCGATACCCAGTAAATAACTCACCTATATAATGTATCTTTATTGAGAGGTACGGTTTACTTTTGCAATGCCATTTACATATTAAAACACTTTGAATGCCATATTATTATCTTATTTTTATCATATCACATAAAGCACTCAGGCATATAAAAATAATTTGGTGTGGGGAACGGGTTACATGTCCCTCCAATACAAAGGGAGGATCCTCCGACCAGGCGAGGTTATCATGGCTGGCGGGCCAACTGCACAACGGTTGATGTTGGGATGTTGTATGTATGTTAATCGACGCGAGAACTTCTATTCGCGATGCAGGATTGATAGTTTCTGTGTAGTACATTACTCCGTAGTTCAGTGTATCTGCTGTAGATGGCGCTGTAGTATGTTATATTGTTGTTGCGCTGTATGTGGAAGTCACCACATTTGGTAACATTTAAACTAATACAAAAATGCGAGAGTGTTTGTTTGGTATTAAAGCGTTACACCCTTACGGCTTACTTACAGAAGAAAGAAGAAGAATTGCGGAAAAGGTTTTAGAGCGTTTCAATCTAAACAAAGCGCAAGTACTCAACAAGGCTTTGTGTTAAAATGAATGCAATGTAAAGGAGTTTCGTTATGTTAGTTTAAAAGAAATATTGTGTTTTGAATTTAGAATTGCTAGTTCCATTGTTGGTTGTTATTGACAAAATATTAATATACATCTTGCTGCCAAGAAAGTGGTTTTCTTTAATATTTTCTACACTTTGTTTTTGAGTTATTAAAAACAAAGCTTTGTTGTGTACACTCAGCCGTGGGAGAGCCACGCAGAGGAGCCGTGGGAGAGCCACGCTGAGGCATGAATGGGCCGGCTCGGCCAGAGTGATACCGCCGCCCATGGACACTTGCAACACCAGAGGCGTCACAAGTGCGTTGCCGGCCTTTGGGGGATGAGGAGGGGATGAGGAGGGGTAAGGACCTCCGGTATCCTCACTCACTAGGTGA
This sequence comes from Diaphora mendica, assembly GCA_949125395.1. Classification (NCBI taxonomy): domain Eukaryota; kingdom Metazoa; phylum Arthropoda; class Insecta; order Lepidoptera; family Erebidae; genus Diaphora; species Diaphora mendica. Next base: position 2,104,611 of record OX421331.1, on the reverse strand, counting down.
AAATCAACGAAACAATTGCTTAACGCTAGTTTTATGTGAGGCCATTCTATCACCCCGATTGTACCTGCTCATTTTACCGGATCATAGATCATTTCCCTGGTAGATTTGCAGACAAGCCCAACTAAGCTTCTGATAAAATATTTTTTTTCATAAAAATATATTTTATGAAGTGAAGGGTGCAGAAGAAATACACACATCAAAAGTGTCTAGGGATCAACATATGTGTCTAGGGATCAACATATATTTTTGCAATAACTTTTCTCCAGAATGATATTAATTAAAATTTTCTTTAAGGATTCATCAAATAAAGTGTTTTCGTTTGTCACAGTAACGATAAACCAAGTCACCTTTGCATTAATAAAGAAATTTGCCATTTTCCTAATAAAGGGATTTTTGACATTTGAACCACTAACATTAAAGTTCGAAAAAAAGACTGAAATAACAGTTTCCTTTAAAATTTTATTAGGTAACTTAAACAATTAATAATCCGTGTTTCTACCGCGAACACTAACAACACAAGAATCGGTTTGGCATACTCAAAATGAGTTCATCCAAATCACGCTGTGGAATGGCCGCCCATGTACGTTGCAACAACAAAAAAAGGCTTTCCTACGACTGGATACCCTCCATATTCGGCAGAGCTCTTCTCTGTAGCATATCCCATGCATGCTCAATCGGGTTCAAGTCTGGCGACTGAGCAGGCCAGGGCCAAAGCCACATCTCAATCTCAAGAAATTCGCATAAAAATGCTTGATCCCTAGACACTTTTGATGTGTGTATTTACATAAAAATAAAGTACCTAAACAAATAGCTTTTACTGAAAGGGTCCACGTCGTTTGTGAAGGTCGAAATTAATATTTTTGGGGTCGGTAATTCAATATTTGCAAATTCCTGGAGTGGCTGAAAAGTTTTTGATGTACATATAATTCATGTTTTAACTTAATCCAACGTGTGGTTCGGACTTATTACATTTTAATACTTATTTTGTACTACATCATTATTATATTCCAAATTCTTTACCTTCTTGCTAGCTTTTATTGTTCCCAAGATTGTTTGGGTTGGCTACTAGTTCAACCGGTTTTACCTAAATAACAGTTTTCTAGTCTGGCACTGACAATGACTGGCATGAGTCGAAGGTTAAATTAGTTGACATTATATTTGAGGGCACTGTCTTCCTAATAACAATTGCTATAAATGTGTATGACAACCGCGACCGACGGCTTAACGTACTCTCCGATGTACGGGCGTGTAACACCGCTAAAGTTCTATACTCCGGACTTTTATTAAGAATTTCGTTATGTACCAAATTAATATTAATATTCTCACACATCTCACACTGTGCCACCTGATTCTAACCGGTCGGATTCTATACAATGGTATCCAGACTGTTGATCAACATCGAGAGGAGGTTAAGGCTCGGCCCCACGCTGGCCAAGTGCGGGTTGATGACTGGCAAGACAACATTGTGGCAACGTAATGGACGCGTTGGATGTTTTTAAGCCGCCCAAAGGCCTCCAACTAAGCTTCACGACTGTTATCCTATGATAACAACCGGGACCGACTGCTTAACGTGATCTCCGAATCACGGAGGCGCTCATGGTATCATGCCACCAGCGGTCACCCATCCAGATACTGACCGCGCCGTCGTTACTTACCCTCGGTGATTGTTTCTAATCACCGAGTGCAACTAGGCTATGAGACTGTTGATAATCATACTTAAATGTTTTTAAAAACATACATATTATAAACAAATAACATCCAGACACAGGAAAAACGATCGTGCTCATCAAATTAATTATTTCTCTTAAATGGAAATCGAATCTATGATCTCTTTCTTAGGAGTTAAGATCACCTAAAACTCAACCAGTTAGCGAGTCTAGTGGGTATCTATATCTATGATCATTTATTTTAAATTCATCGTGGGAGAGCCACGCCTCACATCCTCATTCCATAAAACTCTATTCCATAAAAAAAACACACATATTTTCTATCCAAAAAAATATACGACTCATTTTATTGGCAGCTAAACCAAGATCAAAAGGCGAATTCACCGATCACAATGTTTCTGAGGGCCAAATTAATATTATAGTCTCACACATCTCACACAGTGCCACCTGATTCTAACCAGTCAGATCCTATACAATGGTAACCAGACTCTTGATCAACATCAATAACAACCCATATTGTTCCACTGCTGGGCTCGGGTCTCATCTCAGGACATGGTTAAGGCTCAGCCCCACGCTGGCCAAGTGCGGGTTGGGGACTGGCAAGACGACGTTGTGGCCACGTAATCTTGGCGTTGAATGTTTTTAAGCCGCCCAAAGGCCTCCAACTAAGCTTCACGACTGTTATTCTATGATAACAATCGGGACCGACTGCTTAACGTGACCTCCGAATCACGGAGGCGCTCATGGTATCATGCCAGCAGCGGTCACCCATTCAGATACTGACCGCGCCGTCGTTGTTTACCCTCGGTGATTTTTTCTAATCACCGAGTGCAACTAGGCTATGAAACTATTGATAATCATACTTAAATGTTTTTAAAAACATACATATTACAAACCAATAACATCCATAAGCAGAAAACGATCGTGCTCATCAAATAATTATTTCTCTTGAATGGAAATCGAACCTATGATCTCTTCCTTAGCAGTTAAGATCACTAAAAACTCGACCAGTTAGCGAGTCTAGTAGGTATCTATATCTATGACCATTTATATTAAAACACCTATTTTCTATCTAAAGAATATACCGATCACAATGTTTTCGAGGAAGTTTTTGAAGTGTGTTGTAATTGTTTAGTAACCCCACTTAGATATAGATCCCTATGAAACATTACACCACTTATATTTGCCTTTGAAGATTTAAGGTGAATGATACTGATATTCCAATAACAGCTATCCTTAACACACAGATAACTATAATTGCGTATGTAAACATGAAACACGGCTTTGAAATGTGATATTATAACAAGAGCGAACTTGGTTATTAATTGATTACATTAATCGTTAAGATTACGTAGCCCTAATTATTACTAAAATTAATTTCAATAGTTCAATGATCAAGTTTCCTTCGCAACCGTTGGCAGCACGAACGGGCCGGCTCGACCGGGGCGGTACTACCCTCACACAGAAAATCAACGTAAAATGACAGCGTTCGTGCTGTCGTGTTTTGTTGGTGAGTGCGAGATCGGAGGCCCAATGATGCAGAAGCATCACTAGCCCGTCATGGTGTGGTTAACCAGGCATACATTCACAGTGAGTATGGTGAACCCCATCCATCAAAAGATCAGGCAATTTAACCATAAGTAAAATACCATAAATCATATTAAGTTAAATATTCAAATTAGTTTTCCAACTTATACAAAGCGTTCTCACGGTAATTACGTGTCCCCAAAGTTTCGTACAGAAATAGTTTTAGTAGAGAAACTCTTGGATTTGGGGAAGAAAATACTAAAGTTATAACCGCGAAGGAGCGAACAAGTTTTTGGGGTGGAACAAGAAAGTTTCTAATACATTTTGTCGTTAGTAACTTAGAGATAGGCTTGTATGAGATTTTGTAACTTTTTACAATTTATTTTGTTCTTATTTTTGATAAAATTTTGTTAAATCCTATTCTAAAACAGTCAACATCTTAATATCAATTGTAACTCAATTTAGTATAATTTATGATTGGTTAACTCATGGCTGTGCAGCAATGACTCCAAACCTTTTGTTTATTTTTCTTTGGTCGATTTCGTTCTCATTCAAGTCTCTTAGTGAAAAAAAAAATTGTAAACCGTATTATTATTTTTTAAAACGAGCAACAATGGAGTTTCTTGCCAGATTATTCTCCATGAAGGGTAGGCTGCACTTGGAACTGGCGAATAGAACCAGTCGATTTTTTTATATTAAATAATGGCTATTCATAAGTGCCTGTAAAATAAGTGCCTATATGAATAAAATCTTTTTGAGTTTCAGTTTAGATTATTCTCTTGTAAAAAAAAGCACACCTTTTTATTCTAAAATTTTTAAATTAAATTGAATCCAAAATTATGCAGTGTACTTACCTTTTTATATTAAAAAAAGCGGCCAAGTGCGAGTTGGACTCGCCCATGAAGGGTTCCGCGGCAGCAAGTACCATAATATAATTTTTATTTTATTTTTATATTTGTGTTGATTGAATGAAAGGAAAATTCTGTTTACGATTTATGACGTATTAAAAAAAAACTACTTACTAGATTTCGTTCAAACCAATTTTCGGTGGAAGTTTGCATGGTAATGTACATCATATATTTTTTTAGATTTATCATTCTCTTATTTTCTAAAATAAGAGAATGATAAATCTAAAAAAAATCTAAGTTAAAGGGGGGGGGGAGGACACTCATTTTACCACTTTGGAAGTGTCTCTCGCGCAACCTGAATAGGTTAGGAATAGGTTTAGAAAAAAATGATATTAGAAACCTCAATATCATTTTCGAAGACCTATCCATAGATACCCCCACACGTATTGGTTTGATGAAAAAAAAATTTTTGAGTTTCAGTTCTAAGTATGGGGACCCCCAAAATTTATTGTTTTTTTTTTATTTTTGTGTAAAAATCTTAAAGCGGTTCACAGAATACATCTATTTACCAAGTTTCAACATTATAGGTCTAATAGTTTCGGAAAAAAGTGGCTGTGACATACGGACGGACGGACAGACAGACGGACAGACAGACAGACATGACGAATCTATAAGGGTTCCGTTTTTTGCCTTTGGCACGGAACCCTAAAAAGACGTGTGGTACTCGGGACTGCCGCGGTAAAGCTATTGCATACCATTTTTTATCAAGTTATGCAATTATAATTATTTATTTATTTTTTATTTATATAGCATGTATAATATTGTGAATGAAACATACTAAACTATTTTTCGAATGCTCTATCGCATTCGAAGTACGACGCCATCTATTTAATTGGTGCCATACTGACAACAAACAAATGTATGTTTGGAATTACCGGAGCGTTAGAATTTATCAAGTAGCATAAGAACAACAATTTTAACATTTAGTAGTAATGAGTTATTGGCTGGAAGGTAGGTACATGATTTATGACGAAGGTGCCTGTGTGACGAAGGTAAAGTACAAATCTCAACTGGGCGCCGTCGTCTTTTTGTGAATGTTTCCTGGATATTGTGGTAAAAAGTATTCATTCAATAATGTTATACAAAGTTACACTAAACAAAAAAGATACGAAAACTTAACAACAATCAACAGAGGGCGCTGAGTGTGGATTTCGGAGCAGCTCGTCTTCTTCGTCTCACTTCGTGCGTGTCAGACACAGACAGATTCGTTGATTAGTCGTTCGGAGCAGCTCGTCTCGATCCGTACGAGCTTCGGGTGTCAGGTTTTATTTGTGTTACGGAATTTCTTGATTCGGTCGCCGCGCTCAAAGGCCTCAAAGCCCGCGATAAAAGCTATTCAATAGCTTAAAAACAAACGAAACAAGATTTTACAGACAAGCTTCGACTATTAATATAGTGAGGCTTCTCAACCTCTTATCAGAAACAGCTACAAAACTTAACAAATTTTTAATTATTAGTAAAATAATCACAGGAAAAAATCAGAGACGAGAGATATGTAAGGAAAAGGTAACAGGACGCACAACATATATATATACGACATAATAGTAATTGCGTCACTCTCCGTTTCTTCCAGCTTCTTATAGGAAAGAAGATACGTTTCCACAGCTTAAGTACGCTCAAGTTTCTACGAGTAAATTGATTTACGTAGCGGTTTCGTAGCCGCGTAGCCTTATTGCTACATGCGTAGTACTTGTAGACTTTCCACATTATACTTAAAACTTGCGAACGTTTGATTCCCAAATTGAGTCACTTGAGTTAAGGCTGAGTTTATTATATAATATAGTATATGGATACCATTGATTTTAGAAACAAGAACAATATCTATTTTTAGGAAAACTTGTCTGTTTTAGTTTTAAACGATTTTTTTATTTCTGCTTATTTTTAACCGACTTCCAAAAAGGAGGAGGTTCTATGTTCCACTGTATTTTTTTTAAATTATGTTTCCTCAGGTAGAGGTAGAGGTTGTAGGGAAACCCTCATTTTTTACAGGCACATACTATGTTTTTCATATATTTTCTGAAGTTACACCGGTATTTGCGTCTGGTAGTCATCAGTTTATGATGATGAGCTGATGATGTGATGATGTAAGGTACAACTCTATAGCTATATATGTTACCTTCAGTCGTATACTTTCAAGTTATTTAGGTGAGCTGATGATAGAAGGTTAAACTAATCAACAGTTAGAGATTAGGGGATGATTTTAATATTACACATACGTATAGACCTTAATTTGTTTTCTTTCAGTTATTCATATGGATCATTTTATTGATTAGACAGCCACTAAGCAAGGAATTTTGGAATTTCTACCCCTAAGGGGGTGAAATAGGGGTTGAAAGTTTGTACGAAAGTCCGTCATTTTTAAGTTAGAAACATGAAACTTTTTCTTTGGGTTACTGTTTAAAAATGAGTAGATACGTATTTAAGCGTTTCTGGATATTCTACCCCTAAAGGGGTGAAATTGGGGTTGAAAGTTTGTGTGGAAGTCCGACATTTTTTTAAGTTAGGATCATTAAACTTTATCTTTGCGCTACTGATTAAAAATTAATAGAAATGTATTTAAGCGTTTCTGGATATTCTACACCTAAGAGGGTGAAATAGGGGTTGAAAGATTGTATAAAAGTTCGCATTTTTAGAAAGTTAGAAACGTTTAACTTTATTTTTGGGCTACTGATAAAAATGAGTATTAACGAATTACGTAGCGTTTCTGTATATTCTATCCCTAAGAGGTGAAATAGGAGTTGACATTTAATACGTATTTTAAACCGCTAAACTTATTTGCATCAGCAGAAATTTTATGAAATAGTTCAACTTACTACTTACCTACGAGACTGTTTGCACTAAAAACTGGAAAATAAAAACTTAAAAAAAAAAAAAACCGACTTCCAAAAAAACATCCAACGAAAATTCATTTAAATAGTAGTATTATAATGTATGCTAGGTACCTAAAATCGTTTTGAAGTCGGTGCCAAGCCAAAAAGAATACGAACAAACAATTACAAAAATCTAAGCGATAGTCGCTTGGCACAGACTTCAAACAGATTCTAGGTACCTAGCACACATTATAATATTACTATTTAAATGAATAAAGAATTAGGTATAGACAAGAATTGGCAAGTAGCAATTTATGAAGAGCCAGTTTATTTTACGCTTTTAAGTGATTTTTGGCAGGGAGTTTTCGTTGGATGTTTTTTTGGAAGTCGGTTTTTTTTTCTTTTGTTACGATTACTAGATATGTAACTTCCCAATTTAATTCATTGGACGGAGGGCATCTGAAGATCATTAACTCTCCTGCTGCTCCTTCAGTTCCATCTTTTTGCATTGTAGACATATTATAACGTTCCCGGTGGTTGAAAGAAGTTTATAAGAAGCATCATCACTACAGTTGTTTATATTGTTAGACCACTAAGCTGCAGTGAGTATGGTGGCAACTTAGAGCTTCGACTCGACTGCACGTTTAGCCTAGTGGTTTCGCGGTCACCAAGCCGTTTCCTACTTCGCCAAGTGTTGTGGGTTCAAATTCCACATAGGACAACACTTTGTGTGATCCACAAATTATTGTTCTGAGTTTGGGTGTTCTTTGTGTCCGTTTCATGTATGTTTGTAAACCCCCCCCCCCGACACAGGATTTAATCCTAGATAAACTAGAACTAGAGAAACTTTAACTTTATCCTAGATATTCGATTTGTAAGTCTAGCCACAAAACCCCCAGTTCATTAAAGCACTTTATACATTAATCATTTGTTTTGCTCTAAAACATCAAATAAAAGTCATGAATTTTACATTACCCTTTTTATTTTTGACTGTATTTTATTACGTCTTAATGGATTAAACCATCAAAAGTCCATTAGCCAAACCTTTACTTAAATATTGAGGCATTCTGAAATTTTCTAATACTAGGAAGAACTTCATTTGTTTGTCGGGGAAATTAAAAATATGAAAACAAGGTACTATAAACAGGTAATCTTAATATTTTAGTTTTTAGTTTATTTACTAGATGACCCAGCAAACTTCACATCACCTACATATATTTGTGTAAGATATTGAGAAATTTTCTGAACGCCCTATAAATATTTGACAACCAAGAGACAATTTTTTATTTCCTAATGGACAAAAAACATCAAATATTTCACAGATACGAACAGTTTGTATTGCAAAAAAAATTTTTTGATTTTAGTATTTTCCGTTACTTATTATATATGTGTCTCCCAACTTAAACCTTTGCTGAACTCCCACAAATATTTCAAGATTGCAATTAGTCAATTTGGTCCAGCCATTCTCAAGTTTTAGCGAGAAAAACGAACAGCAAATCATTTTTATATATAAGATTTTATTCTGTTTAATCCATTCTTCTATGGCATGTTATCATTGAAAAGTACCGTACTTATTTATTAATTGCGAAAATTAAATAGCCCTCCTAACATACGATGTTTTATGTAATTAGTTTGGATAACATTAAGTTTCCAGGCATTGGCTTGTATCTCTGGTCAAGGTGCACTCATAAAGAACGCCCTACACATGAGCGTTTTTAAAATTATAATAATTAGATAGATAGATAGAAAACCGGTGTGAAATAGTGCTTGCGCTGTGTTTCACCGAGTGAGTGAGGATACCGGAAGCCCATATCCCAACCCCTTCCCCTATCTCCCCCATCCCCCACCTCCATCCCCCCCGTCCCCCAAAGGCCAGCAACGCACTTGTGACGTCTCTGGTGTTGCGGGTATCCATGGGCGGCGGTGATCGCTTACCGTCAGGCGATACGTCTGCTTGTTTGCCCGCCTACTCCATAAAAAAAAATACAACTACTAACACGATTCAGGCTACATCGTTTTATCGTAATCGTGCTGTGATTTTTGCCCTCCATTGCAAACTACACACATCAAAAGTGTCTAGGGATCAACATATATTTTTGCCATAACTTTTCTCCTGATTGATATTAATTAAAATTTTCTTTAAGGATTCATCAAATGAAGTGTTTTCGTTTGTCACAGTAACGATAAACCAAGTCACCTTTGCATTAGTAAAGAAATTTGCCATTTTCCTAATAAAAGGATTTTTGACATTTGAACCACTAACATTAAAGTTCGAAAAAAAGACTGAAAAAACAGTTTTCTTTAAAATTTTATTAGGTAACTTAAACAATTAATAATCCGTGTTTCTACCGCGAACACTAACAACACAAGAACATCGGTTTGGCATACTCAAAATGAGTTCATCCAAACACGCTGTGGAATGGCCGCCCATGTTCGTTGCAACAACAAAAAAAGGTCTTCTTGCGACTGGATACCCTCCATATTCGGCAGAGCTCTTCTCTGTAGCATATCCCATGCATGCTCAATCGGGTTGAAGTCTGGCGACTGAGCAGGCCAGGGCCAAAGCCACATCTCAATCTCAAGAAATCCGCATAAAAATGCTTGATCCCTAGACACTTTTGATGTGTGTATATTACATGTACATTATTATCTACTAGCTGACCAGCGAACTTCGTACCGCCATATTTACATATTATCTGTCTCAGCTTCCCACAGGCTGTGTACAGTCGCGGAAAAAAAAAAGACTTTTCCCGTTACCTTTTATTTTTTCTTGTACACAAACCTTGTCCTAACAATAAGGAACACATAAAAAAAAAAAAATTGGTGCAGCCGATCGGAAGTTATGCGCGTACATACATTTCGGCGATTCATCAATATATATAAAAACCAATACCACTTTTCGTTGTAATTTTTTATCTCAAGAACGGGCCCACCTATCCAAACCAAATGTTTACAATTTGTTTGGACTATTTAGTAGATGGTTTATGTGAAGTTTGCACAAAATTGGTCGAGCGGTTCTTCATTTATCACATTTTTTGTAATTTCACTTTATACGTAGCGAAGCACGTACCGGGCCGCAAGTTTTTATATATATAGATTGTGCCGCTATGGGGGAACCATAGACAGCAATATAGTAGCAATTTTGTATGTAGAAGATTCGGGGCGTAGTGTTCACCCATCGACACAACGAAGAAAAAAACTGTTTGCTTAATAAAACGCACAAAACACAATAGACAGTGTTTAATTGTTTACAAATCTCTCAAAATAAAACTCTATGATGTTGTAATAGAACACACTATCGCAATGTGTAGTATCAGTTGATATATAATCAGGTATATATTTAATATATAATTAATAGTCTTCTTCCAAAATGTTTTTTTCACACTAGAATAGATTGCTATAGTTAGTATTCCAATACATGACCTATTTTGTATTCTGGAACGTTTGTCGGGGACGTCAAACACGTACCTACAATCTACATAGATTGCGATTGACATACATACATTACAAACAAACCAATTGACATATCTATACATACGTACAAACTTTAATGATATAAGGACACGTTCAAACTTAGCGAAAGATTGTAACCATGGCTTAGACTGTGAATTAGTGCCATCTAATGACTGACACCTACTTTTAATTAAATACTAACAGAAACAAAAATATCTTATAGTACGACTAAAGTTCATGTACACAAATACTAGATTAGTAAAACAATACTTTCTTAAATCAAATATGGGTCAACGGGCCGCCGATTACAGTCACCTAGCGTAGTTGGAACTCCTCCGTGTCAAAGGGACATATAAATAGTTTTTCTGTGATCCGGGTCTTTTAAGCAGGGCGTGAAAAAGCATCTTACTAGGTCGCCATAGTGTGGGTCACTATGCTGCTTTGTCCACGTTCACATTGAGGATAGTGACTGCCACTTTTGGATTCTACCTATGCTTTCCATCAGGCAGAGTAGAGTCACTTTGGTGGCTTGACCATATAAAAATATGAAACCTGGAATTATGATAATTTTACGACAAACAGTTTGCCACAAATAATTTGCTCAACACGCTCACGGCTCAGAATACGACATTAGAATGTTGGTCGTGCCCAAAGTACCTACGCACACAGACGTAGAATAATCTATTTCTAGGTAAAGTAAATATTTATGGACTCAGAAATTCATTTGAACCCTCGGTTAAGCTATTTAGGTTGTTGTCTTTGCCTTCAAGAGAAATTAGTCATTTAGTCCTACTGTATACATATATAAAAATAAATCGCCAAAACGTATGTTTTTTTATTTTTTTATTTTTATGTATGGCTCGCCAAAATGACTCTACTCTGCCTGATGGAAAGCATAAGCAGAATCCAAGAGTGGTGGTCACCATACTCACTGCGAATGCAGACAATGCAGTATGGCGACCCACACCATGGCGGCCTAGTGATATTGCTGCATCTTTTAGTCTAGTCAACAAGTATGGAACTTGTTGACTAGACTATTTGGGCCTCGGGTCTCGCACTAACCAACGAAACATGACAGCACTGCTGCTGTCATTTTACGTTGATTTTCTGTGCGAGGGTAGTACCGCCCCGGTCGAGCCGGCCCATTCGTGCTGAAATCAGCGTGGCTCTACTACCTACTGCGCGTATGTACGCGCATAACTTACGATCGGCTGCACCAAATTAAATAATAATTTTTTATGTGTTCTTTATTGTTAGGAAAAGGTTTGTGTACAAGAAAAATTTAAAGATAACGGGAATAGTTAATTTTTTTTTCGTCCGCCACTACCTGTGGGAAGCTGAGACAGATATGTAAACATGGTGGTACCAAGTTCGCGCGGGTCAGCTAGTAGTACATAATTGTTATGTTTTTCTTCTCATTTATTTGATATATTTCTTAAAAAAAATATGTTTTTTTTAGTTAAATATATCTTATATAAAATTGTATCTTATTAAATGAAATTGTTGGAATCACAATGGCTCATAAACCTGATAAACATTTAGTTTTTTAGAGGTCAAACGGCATGAAATAATTTCAGAAACACACAGGAGGCAAATTTTCCATCTTTTAAATCAAAATTCATTCATAAAACATGTCAATATCACTAAAATATTTTAGAAATGTATTTAACCCTTTCACGCTTATCCACAGCCTAGTTTGAACCCTTAACCCTTGTGCTTTTGTTATGAATACTTTATTGAGATGATCTCGAAGCACAATAGGAGTATTTCAGAGCTGGGACCCAAGGGATTACCTATATGTCTGTGAATAGTCCATAACTGTGTGCTGAGCTCTGTTTTGTATAAGGATATTAAGGAATATGTGAGGACAATGAGATGTTTAGTTTAAGGCTGACAGTTATATAGACGATGATTATGAATATTATAGTCAAAGGTTTAAGATCTTTGTGTGCTGAAGTGAAAATAAGTGTGACATGTATAATTTTCTCACTATGTAAAGAGTTGAATTGCGTAGTGAAAAAAATATTTGGTGGAATATTATTTTACCTAGCACGTCTCTATTTCAAAAGCATTTTTAACAAAAGTTCTACTATTACTCTATTTATAACAGTGAGTATATTTTACAAAAATTATGAGTCTATTCAGGGTTCGTATACGAGTTTAATTCCACGAAAAAAAGTTTTTGAAATAATATATAAGTTTTTCGTTAAGTATTAAAACTTATTAATCTTCTACCTTAGTCAAGTTATGCTCAAGTAAAATTACTTTTTTTGGGCCACAATCTTTCATGAAATATTACGAGTATACTTAGTCAAGAAAAGCAGTTTTATTCATGTGTATCAGTTATATCCACCAAATTTATGATCTAGCGGATCTTGCTATTGATTTCTTCTATTTTATTTATTTTTATTTGGTTGTTTCTTCTTTATAGTAGAAGTAATAGGTTTGAGTAACATGTAAAAAGACGAACAAAACATAAACTGTTTTTTTTTTTCAACGAACTTGACCCGAAGTGTATAGAGGATAGTGGAGAACTAAGTCATGTGTCTTTTTTTCTTTAAAAAGAAACTCTAGGAATAATCCTGCGTCGCGGGGAACTTTACAAACATACATGAAACGGACACAAAGAACACCCAGACTCAGAACAACAATTTGCAAATCACTCAAACTGTTGTCCCGCATGGGATTTGAACCCACGACACTTGGCGCAGTAGAAAGCGGCGTGGCGACCGCTTAAACCACTAGGCTAACCGTGCAGTCAAAGTGTAGGTATGTGTAAAGGCTTGGGAATAGGCAGAAGAAAAAGTATTATAATTCTTTTTATGTCACTCCAGTTCTAATTTAGGTACGCGGTTTGTGTTTAAATAAAAACTCTAGCTGAGACGAGATATTTAATTTGGGAAATCTCGATTTATTTTTACTTGTAAATGTAATCAAGGATTTACAAGAAAACTCAGTACTAGACTCTTTCTCGTTTATACATTTTTTCTTCTTTTTTAAAAGTGTGTCACTGATTGTATACAATAAAGAATAAATGAAATAAAGCCCCCAATAGTGATATATAAAGTCAAGAGGACGTGTAATTTAGAAATTTACCATAAATAATCGTCTAATCATCAAACAAAGGACGTCCACTTCTTGACCACTAAGTTATTCATATTTAAATGTTACACTTTTATATTTTTTCTTTTAATCATTATCTCTTTATTATCTTTTATCTTTTTTGAAAGCCTCGTTGGTGACTGCTGTGCGTGAGGTCTAAGGTTCGATTCCCGGGTCGTACCAAATGTTTGTATAATCTGCATATATTTGTTTCAGAGTTTGGGCGTTTTCTATGTATAATATGTATGTATTTACAAAAAAGCGGTTAAGTGCGAGTCGGACTCGCCCATGAAGGGTTCCGAAGCAGCAAGTAACATAATATAAACGTTCTTGTAGTTCGTTGTAACTTTGATCGATGTTTTAATAATAGTGTATTTTTTTTGCGGTTTACCATTTATGACGTAATAAAAAAAAACTACTTACTAGATTTCGTTCAAACCAATTTTAAGTGGAAGTTTGCATGGTAATGTACATCATATTTTTTTTTTAGATTTATCATGCTCTTATTTTAGAAGTTACGGGGGGGGGGGGACACATTTTACCACTTTGGAAGTGTCTCTCGCGCAATCTATTCAGTTCAGAAAAAAATGATATTAGAAACCTCAATATCATTTTTTAAGACCTATCCATAGATACCCCACGCGCATGGATATGATGAAAAAAAAATTTGGAGTTTCAGTTCTATGTATGGGGACCCCCAAAATTTGTTGTTTTTTCTTATTTTTGTGTGAAAATCTTAATGCGGTTCACAGAATACATCTACTTACCAAGTTTCAACATTATAGGTCTTTAGTTTTGGAAAAAAGTGGCTGTGACATACGGACGGACAGACAGACAGACATGACGAATCTATAAGGGTTCCTTCCTTTAGCACGGAACCCTAAAAAGGTATATATGAATTGGGAAGGGCTATGAAGGGCATGAAGGGCTATTTATTAGGGTATTCTATTAGTCAATCTAGCTTTCTTGATACAAGCTCTGATTAGTTTCGAGCTAACCAACTAGCAATTTTTTTATTATATATCTTTCTTCTTCTTCGTTGGATGAGATGGCAACCAGCTAATCAGCTATTTCTGAAAATGCCAAGTATTTAAAATCTTCAAATCTTACATTCAAATTCATTGTTAAAATTCCTATAACTTTAAGGATATTTGAATTAGTTGGTTAGTTATTTATAAAGCTACCGACGTTGTGTCATTTAGAGTCTTCCCTAAAAAGGTAGCGGTAGTTCAAATTAAGGCTAAAACCAATTAAAGATAAGACACATTTGAATATATTTAATCAGTTTGGTTCGTTTAAAGTAGAAACTGCCCACTGTGCTGAGATAAACAAATATTCAATACAAAGAGAACCTTATAATCTGACTATTAAGTTTAATTTCACAAACAAACAGAACCGTCCAGCTCAATAATATTTCTATTGACAAATACCTTGCAATGTTGTGCTAATATTAAATTAAATATAAATATAAAGAGGTCGTAAGGATCCCGACATCGTTTATTATGTCAACTTGGAAGGAACATGTCATATAATAGGATCAGTAGCGGTCTTTCACATTGAATTTTTATGTTAGTACTGCGGAATAAAAAGGTTCATAAATTTCGAATCGGTAGATAATATTTAGATAGTAATATAAAAAAGTGTTGTATTTTTAAGGGTACTACAAGAAGATGAGGTAAAAGTAAGTAAATTAGAAACAATAGATTTAAGAATTATCTCCATTAAGCTGTGATATTACGCCCTACAGAAAACCGGTATTGCGGAATTATTTTTTTGTTATTTACAGAGTAATTGCGGTTACCGGTGCCGAAACCCTCTCTTCCCTTATTGACTTGGGATGGGAGGATACTCATACGGCAGCAAGGTACCTGTGAATCTCGATTAATAAATGTCCATGTGCGGTGACTTCCCATCAGGTGATTCATCTGTTCTTTTACCCCTATACTACGAAAAATATTGGCAAAAGACCAGGCCCGAGTGACAATAATTAGGTTCGGAACAAGTTGAACATAAATACACTTGGTAATGCCAAATTTCTTTAGTGAAAAGATAAATCTTTTGCTTATGTCTTCTCAAAGGAATATATGTCAATGTAACGGAATATCAGATGAAGTCGACTCAAATATGCTGTCCCCAAGACAATTTACAAATCATTTGTAAATCTGAACATAGCAAAACTAAAAGTGAGATTACGAATTCATCCAGATGAGTTTAGTCTTGTTTGCAAGGTACTTAGAAAGTCAACTAAAACATTGACTGCTCCAGATCAACGAACTGAACTTAGTATCTTAACTTCACTAATTGATTGAGGTACTGGTATTAGTTTCAGAAAATCTTCTTGGAAGTTAAAATGAATTGTGGGTTTTAAAATTTTATTCATAAAATACAGTCAATATCATAAATATCGTGTATTGCCCGTGGTCTATCTCCGTAGTCCACCTGGGTGGACAACGGGAAATACTTTTTCCTATGTTACACCCGAATGTCCACATGTTGTTCACATGCAAATACAAAAGCATAGCAAGGATTTCAAAAAAAAAGTATAGAAAATGCAGAAATGTGAAACAATAATTTAATGATCAGGTACTTTCCTGATCCGCACAGGAAGCTCTTATACCTAGCCCAGTTGCACTCAGTGATTAGAAACAATCACCGAGATAACGATATCGCGGTCAGTACTTGGATGGGTGACCGTTGTTGGCATGGTACCATGAGCGTCTGGGTCTGCATACGTTTGAGAGAACAAAGTTTGTTGAAGTACTATTATTAAGTTAGTTTGTAAGTCAGACATCTTTAACTATGTAATCATATTTAAAGATACGAACATGCTTGCCAAATTCCAAGATTTCACATTAAGAAAATCAACTTTGGCTCCAACATTACGAAATATTTAAGTATAGTACATTCTAAATTCAGTAAGTTCTCTTGTCTTCACTGTATTTGTCACTATTATTTTATTTTTAATACACTGTGTTGTTGACTGGTATAGAATACACGATGCATTAATTACGCCAATGTAGCACTGGTGCATGATGTTTCAAAACAATAAAACAAAACTATAAAGTTAACAAAAGCTAGTGAAAAGGATTTGAAGTTTCTGAATAGGTATCATTATCCGTTATTTAATAACTTTGTCATCTTGAGTGAACCATTATTCCAGCGATAAAGCAGGTACTCAAAATATCGTTACGTATCTATGAATCCTACGAGCTTAGGTCTGTAAAGTATTCATTCAAGAGCATTATCTTTGTTCTTCGAGTATGTTTGACTATTGTGTATTACTGAGCTGTAGTATAGAGAGGAGCAGAAATTAATTAGGTGGTATTTATAACTGACACAATTCTATACACTCATTTTTTATGTAAAATATTGCTTCATTTTTTGATCATTTATATAAGTTTTTTAACTCACTTCAAAAAAGGCCTCTTCCTTTTTTGAAGTCGGTCGGTCGGTTCTCAATTTGTCGGTGTTTCTAAGCAGGGAATTTTCGATGGCTGTTTTTTGGAGTCGGTTTAATTTTTTATTTATAAAAAATGTTTTTACAAGTACATGTCTATTTTTGATCTAAAGAACACTGTGCAATTGGAATACACTTTTTTATATTTTGATGAATGAATAAAATTATTATTTACGTTTATTAGGTAATACCATCTTAAAATGCGTCTATCAAAACCTGTTTTGCAATACAGAATTCCACAATTGACTCCCCAAGCGCACATCGTTAAATGAAACATCAAATGGAATTTGGAATCAGCTATCAGCTCGTAAAGCCCCACGTGGGCTATTTAATCGTATTGAAGCATAGCCCGCCTACTTATCATGATCGAATTTAATGTTTAAATAAGTATTAAGCGTTGTATGCGTTAAATCCTTAAATAGGACAGCTTTAAGTAGGTTAATCCTGATTTACTGTATTCATCTAATTTTATGTTAAGCTTGCATAATTTTATCTATACAAATATTTAAACTCATCATCATATGTTTTTTCATTATGAGACCGTTGCAGTCCATCGCTGGACATATGCCTCTCCTAAGGAACACCACAGAGTCCAGTATGTTATCTGGTCTGTTGGACTGGAGACCGCGTCTTGGCAAACGTAGTGTGGGATGCCCTCTAGCCAGATGGCGGGACGTTTTACGTAAGAGGGCTGGCAGTGACTAGATTTTTAAAGTGTCAAATTGTATAGCTATTCACCAAATGCATATAAAAGTATATAATTATGGTACTTACATAAAATATATTTTATTTTTGACAGTCTGTTTGTGACCCGAAACAAACAGACTGACAAAAATAAAATATATTTATGTCTCTGAAATGGTGAGTAATATGATAGTTAATAATCAATTTGCAACTCAAGAAATACCAATAGACCCCCTCAACTAGGAGAAGGAGAATGGTTGGGGCTGCAGTAATCTCACTTGCACGGAATGAAAGACCGAAGCAGTGATAGAAATATACCACATCGGCTTTATATGTGGTCCTTATTAAGTAGTTCTTGGCGACTCTCCACAATTAATAACAGTAAGGATTAATAAGAAACAAGTATTTAGAGAAAGGTTTTGAACGTGACCATCAAACTTAACCGCTTAGCATCTGTTAAAAGAACCACTGTCGCTTGTTGGGTATCCTTTAAGTGAACTTGTTTTTTTCTTAATATCTGTCAGAATGATTCTAATCTGCCAGATAGAAAGCATGAGCAGAATCCAAGAGTGATGGCCACCATGCTCACTGCGAATGTAAACAGTGCAATATGGTGATCCATACTATGGCGGTCTAGTGAGATCTTCTTTCACACCCCGCTTAAAATACCCAAGACCATATTGATAGAGAAATACGTATAGTTTTTGTTTTCTTTTTTGTTTCTTACTAAAATACTCGATATTGTGTGGTATTAGATTAAAACAATATCGATTTGCTTAGTGTTATTAATGTAAATTTTGAGTTAGAACATCAAAGTTAATAGTCAATTATAACTTAAATACCAACAAGGGTTATACTTTCAAACTAGTTAACACAACTTTGGCTATAAATAACCAATTTATGGAATAATTGTCACATCTTCGAAATGTTTTTTAGGTATGAATGAAAGCACTAAACAATTTCTGAGCGATTTACATGAGTTTTTGACAAAATGGGGGTACATTCTGTAAAGTCTGATAAATTAATTATCAGTTATTGTTATTGCTGTGAACTGAGCACATATTTTATTTCTAAAAAACTTAAAACTCGATTTGATATTTCTATCGATATGATTTCATCGATAATTATAATTAAAGCCCATACTAATATCCTAAATTCAAAAGTAACTCTGTCTGTCTGTTCGCTTTCTTGGCAAAACCGCTGAACCGATTTCGATTAATTTTAATATAGAGATAGATTGGACTTCGAAGAAGGACATAGGCTATTTTTTGTGGCGATAACCGATATACACATGGGCGGAGCCAAGAGCAAAAGCTAACTTCCTATAAAATAAAAAAAAACATTTTCTGCTTTAAATAATAACTGCATATTTTTAGGGTAAATCCGGTATATATTTTTATGCATTTTTGGAAAAGTGTTCGTCCATAAAAATATGGGTAACTACGGGTCATACGTGTACGGAAAACACATACGAATTACCCTTTCACAGTCGTAAACAGTCCGTAAAGGTGTAATACACATAAAATAAGTTTTTATCACGCGATTTTATATACGGTGTTATAGTTCAATAAAGTTTAAGACAGTGTTATGCCGTGGTTTCTCACTGTGCAGTTTTTATTTCTTTTAAACGTCCACTGGGACCACGAGAACGTGCTAAGTGAAGTAATTTCAGTTTTATATCTCTAGAAACTCTGGTTCAAAACCTGGAGAGTAAAATAAATTAATGAATGGATTTTATACGTCAGGCTTGGGATAAGTTAAAAAACATTGAGAATAATCTCAGCTTTGTAAGTTATCTGAAGCGTAACGTCTTGTTATGATATTCTCTAGGGTAAAACATTTAGCTCTTGAAGGAAGGTAAATTCTGCTCGTTTAACAGTTCTTTTAAATAGATTTACGAATAATTTGACAGGTAAATAAATGATGATAATATCGGAGAAACATCAAAATCATCGTGTTGTGTATCTATTTTGTACATATTTTGTTGGAGATCCTCAATCTATACTTCATACTTATATTAAAAATTTGAAAGTAGTTCTGTCTGTCTGTTATTAATGTATTAACTGCTGCACTGATTTCCATGAAATTTGGCATGGATATACTTTGATTCTTAAGTAAGGGCCATAAGTAATAGGCCAGTCTTAATCGCGATAACCGACATACAAGCGGGCGGAGCCGCGGACAAAAGCTAGTAATAAATAAATCATCTTAAATAAAATATTTTTTCATGTGTAAAGGTCGTCACTAGAAATACTTGGTCAGTAGTATAAAATGGTTTTCACACAACAATAGATAGTATTTGGAAATATGTAGGTGAAGAAACAAAGCTCTGGTTTGTACTGTCAAGTCATTTTGCACAATGACTAAAGAGACGTGAATTTAGCACTTTTCTAACAACAATCGTAAATTTTACTTTGTCAGAGTAGTAAAGTTGTGACTGTCACGACATGCTTTCATACTAGAATAAATAACTTATTTATTGTATTTGTGGTATCCAAGATTTCGTGTTTTTTATGTCTGAGTTCTAATTAGCACTTTCTCCAATTTTAGCTAAAGATAGACCTGTTATATTTTTAGTACCTTTTTATATTATACTAGTTGTTGCCCGCGGATCCGCCCGCGTATATGTCGGTTATCGCGGCAAATAGTAGCCTATGTGTTATTCTGATGTATAAGCTATATTACTGTAAAGTTTCATCCATTCAGTACTTTTTGCGTGAAAGAGTAACAAACATCCGTCCATCCATCCATCAATACTTACAAACTTTCGCGTTTATAATATTAGTATAGATATAGATTTTACATTTTTATTTTTATGAACTTCAAAATTTTTGTCAACAGATTACGTCCATTTCACCACTGTCCAATAATTGGTTTTCGATCCTCGTCTCAAGTATTTGTTTATTCAGGACAGTTTGCCAATTTTATCTTTATCCTTTTAGATTAGGAAAGGTATAGTGAGACAGAAAAAATATATAAGTGGATTTTTTATATAAATACCCTAGTACCAGGACACTATTAAAGCAAAAAGGTATGTACCTATAGAGATAGATTTGGGCTCCAAAACTTTTTAACACCATCTTTCTAATTTAGATCTTTTAAATTATCAATACATACAACAGTTATTCTGCAACAGTTATACGAATTTATGAGGGTACCCTTATCAAATTAAAAAGACATTGCCACTTTTGTCAACATTGACATCCAGGGTTATGTCAACAACGTTAACCATTAATTCTCAAGGTTTGTCCTGAAAGGTCGGTGTAATTAATTACCAGTAATACAGCCAATAATGTATCCATAAAATCATGGTAACGAGAGATCCTTTGAAGGTCAAATTTCGACCTTTAAGGGACCGTCTCCACTAGCGATAGTATCGTGGCGACATTATCGCCGTGGCCGTGCCACATTTCTGTACACTCAGCGATCTCGTTACGAATCGCGATGGAATAATTGCTCGTTCGTGGAGAATACCCAAGAACACGGCGACGATAGAAACGCGGCTTCGTCGCCATTCTCTCGTTCGTGAAGACAGCCCCTAAGTGTTTTGTTTTATTTCATTGATCAGTCACTAAAACAGTCAGTATTACATATTTCTGTACCATGACGGATCAGATTTTAAGTTCGTGGTTAGTTGGCTGTGATATAGTACCAATACATTTTCCGAGAAGTCGTCGGTGCTATCCGCCAGGAACTGTGTGTTGTGTATGATGTTATTTTAAGCTTATTTATATTTAAAATACATCATTATATTAATTTGAGGTACCTATCTAAATGTCGTTTATACGACTACTGTTAAGTTCACTTGCCTATTATCCGACTACGACGAAGCCTAAAGGAAAGGTAATATTTTTGGCAGTTCATGTATCTATGTTTCACCGTAGCGTCTTAGCTGCGAAACAAATTTTAATGAATGAGGTGTCAATAGATTCGCAATAATGGCCCGACTTCTCCCGATCTCACGCCTGTAATACCTACTTGATGAAATTCGTATTCACTTCCACGTAATCGTTAGTCCGATGGCTTATAAGCCAATTTTTTCAAGAAGCTTTTAACCCCTATTCTTAAGGTACCTCAATCCATAAAATTCGTGTATTTATTGTTGGGGTAAAAATACTGAATTATGAATAACATAGAAATAAATACGGCGGTCGGTCGATAAGTTTGTGGTTTCATGAAATCACAGATAGGAGTTTGTGATATAATATGTTTCATACTAACATACTGCTTGCAAAGGAAAGTTCTTAAGAATTGAATTCAAAATTTGTTTGTTTTGTAGAATAGGGGGCAAAGGAGCAGACGTATCGCCTGATGATAAGAGATTACCGCCGCCCATGGACACCCGCAACACCAGAGGCGACACAAGTGCGTTGCCGGCCTTTGGGGGATGGGGAAGGGGATGGGGCGGAGGGGTTAGGGTATGGGCCTCCGGTATCCTCACTAACTCGGTCAAACACAGTGCAAGCGCTGTTTCACACCGGTTTTCTGTGAGGCGTGGTATCACTCCGGTCGAGCCGGCCCTCTCCTACGGTAAAAAGTTCTTACCACTTTGTTTTGTGGAGCTTAGTAGTGAAAAGTTTATATTGAATTAATTAAAGAAATAAGGTAGCCAAAACATTATTCGTATTAAAAAGAAATATAAATCATTAAGTTTATGGAGGTTTGTATAAAAATTATGTATATGAAGACCTTATCACATTTTTAACACGTTTTTATTAACTTTGCGTGCAGATAACGAATCTACTCACGTATTTTTTTAAGTATGGACCTGTACTAACTTTTAAACTTTCGTGTTCTATGATATAATAATAATTATTTTTACGGGAATTAACGCGATTACTTATTTAAAGGTATTACATACCTCTGATTTGCCTGACGTTTCGAACAGGCTGCACTGGCCGTGGTACAGGCTGACTCATACTTTATATAATACCTTTAAATAAGTGATCGCGTTAATTCCCGTAAAAATAATAATGTATGGACCTGCCAAAATAACTCTACTCTGCCTGATGGAAAGCATGAGTAGAATCCAAAAATGGTGGTCACCATACTCATTGCGAATGCAGACAATGCAACAGTGCAGAATGGTAACCCACACCATGGCGGCCTAGTGATGGTTCTGCATCATTGGGCCTCCGGTCTCGTACACACCAACGAAACGTGGTTTTCTGTGGAAGGGTAGTACCGCCCCGGTCGAGCCGGCCCAACCGTGCTGAAATCAGCGTGGTTCTAGTACCTTGAATATATATATATATATATATAAATATATTGTATAACCTTTCACAGTGACGCTGAAATCAGTCATGTAATAATAAATCCCTTTAAGGTAAGGTTATTATATCTGTCCTGTGAAGCAACAGACAGCGCTCACGAACACAAATCGTACAACAAGAACGGTTAATATCTTTAGACGGGATTGAAGCTGCGTTTGAATGGATTTAGTTGCTTGAATACCTCACTGGTACTAAATATAGGTCTTGCTTACTATGGTGTTGATTCTGAACAAAGTAACTGTGTACGAAAATTAACTAAATGTTTTTCATAACGGGTTACTGTGGAGATGAAATAATTAATGATTTAATTAAATCGAAAATAAAGTTATTAAATTATTTCTGATTATCTGTATTATCGGAATAGAAACAGAGATATTTCGAGACCTTAAGTTATTAGATTATTAAGTAATAAAACATATTTCTATTTAATTTTTTAGCCACTAAGACGTCGGACACTTAGACATAATTATATTACTGAAATGATGATAATAAAATTACAATAAGTCATTATTACTATTATAATGGACGAAATACAATACAGACCTCACAACACACGTCTCTTATTAATGTTGATACACATATTGTCAACTACATTTTTTTTCGGCTTAAGGCAAACCTATTTTCATAAACTGGGTACATATATTTCTAAATAAACATACTTATATATTTCTAAATAGATACACGATATGTTAATTATACCAAGATTAAGAACAATTTGATTGTGCTCATGTGTGTAGGTATATATGACAATTATAATTCCTCTTATAAGAAGTATTTCGTCTCTTCTGCTGCTTTTTAAAACTGTTTACCTATTTTGTTACCAAGTAACTACCAAGGCAGACTGGTAGCGGAAGCTTACGATATAAGATCCATCATTATATGGTTTTCTGCATATATTGTTAATAATATTAAAGGAAAATATAAAATAAATTAGCTTTTGCCTGCTGCTCCGTCTGCGTGTATTCGGTTATCACGGTAAAAAGTATCTTATGGCCTTTCTCAAAAGTCAAAGTTTCTCCACGACAAGTTTAATTGAAATCGGTGCAGCAGTTTAGCCTTAAAAGCGTAACAGACAGAGAGATAGACCTTTTGATATGTCTCAAAAATATTTGTAGCACTTCAAATCTAAAGCAAGTTACTCTCCTAGCTAAACGAGGCTCAACGAAATATTTGTAAGGTACATTTTGGCGTTTCATTTAAACCAGAGCTTGTGAAACTGACAGTACATGAGAAGCAAATTATCTAGCTACATGTGTGTGTGTGTGTGTTCGGAGTGAACTGAGTCGAGTGTTGAATCATACCAGCATCTGTTAAATGTTTTAGAACTAAATATATTATAAGGTTATATGTTTGTGCTTCGTTCAAGTTTGTAACAAGTAATTGTGTGGTTTCTGTTTTATTCACGTTGTTGAGACTTGTGTGTTTGTTATAGAAATATGTATCTCAGTGATCCATACTTCCACACCTAATATTTTTGAAAGTACCTCTGTCTGTATGTAACGAGTTCACGAATAAACGCGCTACGCAAAATAAATTTCAACGAAGTTTGGCTTGGAGATACTTTGATTCTCGAGGAACGACTTTGATTATCGGACCTCGGCGTTACTACGATAGCCAACGCCGACAACGGTCTCGTCAGCTAGTCTATTCTTAAAAATACTTGCCCTTATTGACTGACTCATTAACAGAGTCACCCCTGACACTACAAACTTGAAAAGTAGTTGTTACTTTTTAACCGACTTCCAAAAGGAGGAGGTTGTCAATTTCATTAGTTTTTTTTATATATGTACACGGATTACTCCATCAATTTGTGGACCGATTTTGAAAATCTTTTTGTATTCGAAAGGGTATGCTCCCCATGTGGTCCCATGGCCACCATATCATTAACTGATGATGGGATCCTAGGGAAATCGAAGAAAACCCTCAAATTTACGTGAGTGCCTGCAATGAAGTTAAGAGCAATTGTCTGTATGCCTTCATATTCTCTAGACATCATTTAATTTCATAATATATAAAACGGGTCCTAACGATATCAGAGTTTACCTAAGATAGTCAGTTTACCTCAAATCACTTGAATTATAGTAACCTATAGAAGAAATGGACTATCCATTTGAGATTTTATTACAAAAAAATTACCTGAAGTCTTTTCGATTCTATACAGTATGTATGTTACCTTTAGTCGTATTCTTTCAAGTTATTTAGGTGAAATGATGATGAGAGACTTGAAAAAGACTAAAAAGCTAAAATAAAAAAAAACTTCGTTTAAAAAACCGACTTCAAAAACTAAAAAGTATCAAAGAACTTAATTTGTATGTACTACCTATTCATAGGTTTGAAGTCGGTGCCAAGCCAAAATGTAATAGCAGGTACCTGATCCTGTGGATTCTACTGTATTTTTAGGTATTACTATTGACGCTAAGTTACAATGGGGTCCCCAAATAGAAAAACTATTCGGCTAAGCTCAGCGGCTCTTACTGTAAAAAAGATTCGACATTTAACTGATGTTGATACAGCTAGAATAGTTTACTTCAGTTACTTTCATAGCATAATGAGTTCCGGTATCCTACTCTGGGGTAACTGTGCAGATATTAATGCCATATTTGTTTTACAAACACGCGCCGTACGAGCCATTTATAAATTAGGCCCTCGAGTTTCTCTCCGTTCCAAATTTAAAAAGATAAATATTCTGACTGTATCTTCACAATATATATACGAAAATTTAATCTATGTTCAAAGAAATATATCAAAGTTTTCTTAAATCAGTGATGTTCATTCGGTTAATACCAGAAACAAACATAATCTCAGTGTTCACGTCACTCGTCTCCACAGAGTAAGCAACTCGTTTATAGGACAATGTATACGCTTTTACAATAAACTCCCTATTGATATTAGGAATATGCCATTAAGGAAATTTAAGAATACCATTAAATCTAAGTTATCCGCAAAGGGGTATTACCATAGCAGAATATCTTGATGATAAAACCGCCTGGGATTAAGCTGCCCATTCTGCACATGCTGTTTATTTTGAATGTTTAAATTTATTTTGATGTGACGATAAATTGTAGTTTGAAACAAACTCATCTTAAATTATTGCTATTGTTGACTTTTTTTTTTAAATTATTATCTTTATTGACTATTGTAATTATGACCCAAATTGTAGTTATCGCTTTTTTATTGAAATAATGTCTTTTGCATTTGAGAATATTGTCTGGACTTTAAAAGAGACGATGATCCCTGAGTTTGTTTCGTCCTTTCTTCTCATGTAGCCTTTGTACGTGGGAAACTAGAAATAAAAGAAGGTAATAATTTACGATACTATATTTAAAATAAAGGAAAGAAATGCTCCGGTAGCTTAAAGTCAGGGTCGCGGGTACTTCGTCTCAGGGTTTTGATGAATCGGGGTCGCGCACGGTTTAGGACGTGCCTGTGGTGGCCCCTTCGTCGGGGACGTGAAAACATTATCTTCTAGTATTTTAGCTATAGATTGAGCTGTAGCCTTACGTAGGGGAAAGAAAAGACAATACTTTGAGAAACAACAAGTCACCACGAATAAATAAGCGTGTTGTTTCCTAGACACCGGAAGGGGGCCCACGAGGTCTATAGATATTGCCTGGAAAGGCCTACAGCACTCCTTGGGTCTGCCCATCTTGCCTAAGGGGGAATGTGTGGGGTGTTTATTCGAAAGACATTTGTCACAAGAGGTGACATAACGCACAGTGTCACGGTACATGCCGGGCCAGTAGTACCTCAGTCTGAGTCTATGGAAGGTCTTGTGTACGCCTAGGTGACCTGAGGTTGGTACATCGTGATGTTCATGTAAGACATCTTTACGCAACTCTGTAGGTACAACAATCTTCCACTCAAACTCTTCCTTAAGAGGGCTCTGGGACTTTGTACGCCGGTATAGTACACCATTCTCTATACGATAGTTAGGGAAACTGACGGGGCTAGAAGAGCAACCGTTATAAATATTCAAATACCACTGGTCAGTTGAAGTGGGGATACTAGCGTCTGCTACTGAGAGAGCTGACACGGGGATTGCTCGGGATAACGCATCTGGAATGACGTTATCCTTGCCCCTCCTATGTTTAATGTCAAAGTTAAAGGAGCTCAATCTTACTCCCCAACGAGCTAAACGACCTGTGGGGTTGGACAAGGACAGGAACCACTTTAAAGCAGAGTGGTCTGTGAAAACAGTGAACTTTTGTCCGTTATCCAAATAACATCGCCAGTGTTCTAGAGCCAGAATGACTGCTAGACATTCACGTTCGGTGACACTGTAATTGGCTTCAGCACCAGAAAATGATTTGCTCATAAAAGCGATAGGGTGTTCAGTACCGTCGAACACTTGTGTTAGCATTGCACCTATGCCAAAGTTACTTGCATCGGTATGCACTTGAAAAGGGAGACTATAGTTAGGACACTTAAGGATGGGACCTTGAATTAAATGGGATTTAAGGTCCAGGAACGCCTTATCGGCTTCCTTGGTCCATTTAAAGGGGGGAGAAGACTTTTTTGTGGAGGTCAACTTATTTAAGGGGGCGGCTATTGTGCTGAAATTGGGAATAAACCTACGGTACCATGAAGCAGTACCAAGGAATCTTTTGACGTCTTTCTTGGACTGGGGGGTGGGGAAATTCTGCATAGCTCTAACCTTCTCTGGGTCTGTGCGCAGACCATGTTTATCGACTACAAAACCCAAGTATTTAATGGAGTCTTTAAAGAAGTTAGATTTTTCAAAGTTTATCGTTAAGTTAGCAAATTGCAGTTTTTTCAGGACTTGCAGGAGGAGAGAGACATGCTCTTGGAACGAAGAACTAACTACTATGATGTCATCTAAGTAGCAAAAGACCTTGTTCTCAAATTCAGGACCAAACAGCATGTCGACCAAACGTTGCTGTGTGGCAGGAGCGTTGGTCAAACCAAACGGAGTGACCTTAAATTGGAACGTTCCTCTGCCTGGGACAAAGAATGCCGTCTTCTGTCTATCCTCTATGGCGATGGGCAGCTGCCAAAACGCCTTTGAGAGGTCGATGCTGGACAGGAAGTGGGCCTCGTTGAGGTTGTCTAGGATCTCGCTAATATAAGGTATGCTGTATGCGTCCTTTTTTGTGACCGAATTTAACTTTCTACTATCGAGGCAGAAACGCGGGCGTCCATCCTTCTTGCCTACCAGAAGAACTGGTGAAGACCAAGGGCTCTCGCAGGGTTCAATGACGTCAAGTCTTAACATTTCATCAACCTCTTCTGCGACGATCCTTGCCTTCTCCGGCGATATGCGGTAAGTTCGCTGTTGTGATAGTATCTCTAGATTCGATTCACGTACTTAAACTTTAATGAAGTTATTCGCCTTATTAAAATCTTAATAATAATGTAAACTCAAAATCTGCACGTGTGGGTGCCGGAAATTCAAAAAACGGACGGACAACTTAGATAAAAAAAAGGGTCAACGATAAATAAAGAGATTGATTGCTTTGAGCAACAAGATACGAACATGACACTATTGAACACTTATTGTACTTTCAACATTATTAGCTGGGAACGTTTCACATCTGGGTGCAATAAACTCTAAGCTTTAAAGTGATACGTTGGAGAGATGCAAAAAAGGGACTCTACCTGCTTCCTTGAGGGTTTGGAGGGAGACAGACAGGGCGTAGGCAGGGCACTTCGTCTGGAGCGGTGGTAGTGAACGGGTCGGAAGTGGAGAGTACATCCGTGTGCCCCACATGGGAGTTACGCGGCGGGGTGAGGTTTGAATAGGAGGCGGATCGGGTGAATCATCCGTGTGCTCCACGTGGTATTTGAGTAAGTCAAAATATCTAACCTAGAAGAATTCCAGGTGAGTTTTTTCTTTCGTAGTACGTCGTAGGATAATTAGTTTAAAACTTTAACGTGCATTTGTATCCCAGTCTGAGTATCGCATTATGTGATAATAGTTAGAAATAATATTACAGTTCCTTAATTGTTAGGCATTACGATTGGTTATTGGTACCTTGTTCGTGATGAATGTGTATGTTATTGGTTGCGATGCGTGGATGTGTCGGGGGGTTCAGCATGGTTGTGTGTAGGTTGTGCACCTGAGTGCTAGGAGTTTTAATGTTTGGATACACAGGGCCCCTGTAGGTGGGTTAGGTGTTATCTCGGGTTGGCGTCGGTAGGAGAATCTGGACTCGGGCTCCAGACCAGGTAGGCACTGCGTGTGCCGCCTTAGATATTTATATATCGGGTACTGGATAGCATATGGTAATGCACCTACCATCAAATCACGATTCGTTATAGCGTTTGATCTGCAGCACAGGTCGCTTAGAGTAAAAGAGCATTAATCCTCCTGAATCTTGAGTGAACAATGGAATGGTTGGAGTGGAAAAGCGTGAACGGAACA
Organism: Diaphora mendica; assembly: GCA_949125395.1. Classification (NCBI taxonomy): domain Eukaryota; kingdom Metazoa; phylum Arthropoda; class Insecta; order Lepidoptera; family Erebidae; genus Diaphora; species Diaphora mendica. The sequence continues at coordinate 2,075,348 of OX421331.1, read as the reverse complement.
AACCAATTGTAATGTGTTAATTATTAATTGTTCATAATCCTTCCCTTTGATCCGCGTGAGGCCTTTAAAGCTGGTGGAAGAATTGCGTGTCAGGTGACGGATTCTACAGAGCAGTACGGCTGGAGGGGTACTGTTCCTTCCCTCTAAATGAGGGATGCCGGCCGCGTAATTAAGGAAAAACCTTGTTCGATAGACAATTACATACTTTACTCAGGCTAGGATGGGCTAGGCTCGAAGCGGCACCATCACATATGGTGCCGTGACCAGGATCCTCGTCATTAAATGTACTGAGTCGTAATTGACACGTGAATGCAACGAGGATGAACTTAAAAGGGTTACTAATAAACACAACACAACGTAGACAAATCTATATCATTGGCCACAACTTAAGTTGATATTACACATTTTCTTATAAACCGGTTGTAAATATTTACGTATAATATATTACACACAATTTATTTACATTTATATTTGTACTGTTAAACCACTAATCTTGTAACATTGAATTATATTAGTTTATTATAGTTTTCTATTATTATAGCAACGTTATGTTATATTAAAATTATGCTGTGTCCGATCCAACAGTTCTAAATTAGGCGACAAATATAACCACGTGGTGACTCCGTGCAAATATAACCACGTGGTGATTCAGGGCAAGTATAACCATGTGGTGACTCAGGGCAGTTAGATTTAATACTTAACCTCTAAGTTTTAGAATGATAGTTAGATATATGGGCTGCGCAAGAATGATAGTTAGATATATGGGCAGCGCAAGGAGACACTCGGGAAGATATTGGTGTACAGGGGCCTGCAAGCGATGACAAATTGGTGAGTGTTAACTTTAATTTCATCTTATATGTGCACGCATGAGCACTGTGTGATTTATGTACCGTATAAGTGTCGCTATGCACTGTTCGATACAGTGTCAAATATTCTGTGAAGTTTCATTTATAACTTTTAAGTAATGGTATTGGGTTCAACGCCCAGACATATATAGACATTTAATATGTAAACTAAATAGTTAGGGAGACGCACAATTTATATGTGTGTATTCGTGTGTACTCTGTACGCAGATTCTGTCACGTAATTATAAACATGGTTGAGTTTAACTTTTGGTCAGGCATGCTATGTTTACACCTAATGTGAACAAAGCAGGTAGGAGTACTACTTAGTATTCACGCACTTTAATTATTTAGGATGCGATTATGTTGAACTGAAAGACTACTGAGTTAGACTTCTAGACGGGTTAATTGGTTCTAATGACACGCTATAGCGGGGCTTATTTTATGTGGGCGCATTTAGTTTCATTCAGTAATGTCTCACGATAAATGTACCATGTTAGGTCTCAGGCAGATCAACGTCACATGTGTAAGGATAAGACATTAACAAGTGTCTTATAATAAATCGGTACGGGGGGAATCTAGACTAAGATTTAACCAAGAAAAGATTTGATTTTTTGTTTGTTTGTAACGATATAACTCGTACTAGACTGATTTCGAAAATTCTTTCACCATAAGAAAGCTAAATCATCCCCGAGTAACATAGGCGGTATTACATTCGCAAAAGCGTAGCTCTCAAACGGATGATTTTGATTATTTAGTTTGCCATAGGTGACTTTGATTGAGTATTCTAAGCTTGGAAAGTATGCTAAGAGCGTGTTAATATGGTGAGTTGGGTTCGATTCTCAACTAAACGGTATTGCACGTTTTAATAAAACGGTCTTATAACTATATATCGTCGTTATAATAATTAGATTTTAACTAAAATATTATAATAAACACTTGTCCTGCTAAGATGACGATGATGATGATGATATATATACTTTGGTTATACAAGATATCACAAGATATCGAATCGTAATCTGCGGGGGGAAAGATTTGTAATTAAGAAAATTATAATTGTAAAGTTAGCTTTGTTGCGTCATTGCGCCCGACACACCTGCAAAAAAAAAAAAATACTCGTCCCAACGCTAAATTAGGGTCTAGGCAATAAAACAACAATATTCTTCTGTTAGACAACAAGATGCCGACTGACGCTGGGGACAAAGGACGCACTGGACTAAGTTATATAAGGGTTTCTTTTATAAATTCCTGTGACTTCGGTTAACAATAACGAGAGTTAAATGTTAAATTAACGAACCGGAGAGTCCTCTATACATTAGTAAATCTAAATTAAGATTCTTGAATAAGCATAATAATTAATGTAAGATAGAGATGAAGTCCATATTCGGGCGTACATTAAACAATAAAGTAGATGCCTACCGGGTTCGATTCCCGAGCTAAATCATGTAGTGAACTTGTAAGGTTTGCCTTACATTGGTTTATTGAAGTAGAAACGCAGATCAATTAGACATGGTTATGAAACGGAGTATATAATATACGTTATATAGACGTGGTTGCGAAAGGGAGTATACGAAACATATGTTATAGCACACACAACCACGTGTGATAACATTTTAATGTTCGAGATGAACATAGGATTGATTAAAGGTGCCAAACCAATTTTGGATGACAGTTGAGTCATTATCAGGTTGACGTCTTTAATTCGGTTAAATAACAGTAAGTTATACAAAATATGTCTACGACAGATGTAACATTGGTTAACGTCGTATGCGTACCGATTGTAGTCAATTGTTTACAAAACAGACATAGAAGTTACTTATGTAGTTGTAGGTAACACTTCGGTTAAATAAATAAAACAGAACTGAACGTGAATGTCGTGTCTATGTTGTAGAAGCTTTCGATTAAGGGACACAGTCTAACAGCAGATGCGAGTATCATATGCAAAAATATATTACGTGTAGAGATGTTAATTTGATGGAAAGCTAGTATAACATCTGTTAGTGCAGACTTACGAGTTAGACTCTTGCTCGATACAATATTAGGTAAATGACTAAGAGCAAGAAGAGATAACAATCTCGGAAGCTAGTGTAGATTATCTTATTTAGAGAGAGCCTAAAACAGGCTAAATAGTAGTAGATTCATTAATTTGTATAACAGGATTAAAGAAAATTATGGCTAAGGGAGATTTAGTTATTCGATGTCTCTGAAATAGATACAGATGGAGCATAGGAAGGATGTAGGTATAGTTAAATAAAAGTTAGATTGACGATTGTCTAATTATGTGCATAAATGCATACAGATGATGTGATGATGAACACTGTTGTGAAGTAAAGATTAGAGGAATAATGGTTTACTTATGAAGAGTGGTATAACTATATTCGAATATATATAGAGACGATGATGATGGAGATATTGTTGATAGGAAATTCATGGATAACTCTTTACCAATTAGATGTGTAAAAGTACAGACGCGTGCGTACATTAACGTTGTTGATGGAAGCGTTATTTAAATTAGATATTAGACTTAGATGCAGGTGATAGGACTGTTGTTGTGTAAAATTACATACGAGTGTGTATAACGTTGTTGATGGAAGCGTTATTTGAAATTGATATAAGACGCATATGCTGGGGTTGGGACTGGGTTCTGGTGCTGGGTTGAAGTAATAGTTTAAATATTAATTCTGAGTTAGGAGGTATACATACATGTGTGTATTTGGAATGAAACATTTTGCGTTGATATCACGAGACAAAATCGTGAATATCAGACCATTCAAAACAAATTCTCTGCTGTGGTATCAACATGTTCCAGCGAAGGGGGATATTGTGTAATGCAATCAACTCGACGAGAGCTGCTGAAGTTCGTGACTGCCGGTTAGAACGCAAGCAAAGATGCCTCGCAGGAAGGAGCAGATCTACAGTGAGACCTGAACAGCGCGCAGAGTGACGTCGGAACTAGGGGAGTTTGACGGTGAAATGAAGTGATACTGCTAAGGCGATGGTTTCACGCGAAGGGGCGTGCAGGCTAATTATACTTTGTAATCTTAGTTAATGATTGCAAGTTTGAGGTATGTAAACTTCTATGCATCTAATGGAGTTATTGCAAGCTGTCGTTCTGGCTAGTTATAATTGTAAAGCACGGAAGGAGTATAGGGTATAATGTGGCAAAACGTGGTGTGGAGATACTTAGGGACCACTTTATAATATATTACAAGTATTGGTCAGGTGTGCAAACAACATTTTAAAAATATCATTATACAAATAGCAACTGATAAACAGAACGCATTGGTATAAACCAAGCGCATTTGTTATATAACTACTATCACCTTATCTGTTATAAAATTAACAGGCCGTATTAAAATAAACCAAGCACATTTGCTAAATAACTTTTATCAGTAACCTAATAGGAATTCTAGTTGGTCTTATAAGAACAAACTACTAGGACGATCTCGTATAAGAATAATAGGTCTTATGAGAATAAGCCAATGGGACTTAACTTGATTGTGCCAGTCTTAGAAGACGACACAGATGGATCAACCTATCAAATTCTAAACGTTTAGTTAAAATAACTAAACAAATCGTGCGAACCTTTTCAACAAAACCTACCTTTTGGTATCGGTGAGTAAAACGTATCCGAGTGCTAAAATACCATGCCTATCATCCCACGCTACTACCTCGCAATAGTGGAATCATACTACTGAAATATTCCAATACAGCAGTTAGTTCTGGAGAACCAAAACCTGCTTGGAAAGAATTCCGACATTATTGGGTTTGAAGGTGTGAAGAGGAGCCTGGAGCGTGACTGCTAAACCGATTCCCGAATGTGTAGATATTCGTATAGTAGTATCATAAGCGTATACGACTGTATCAATTCATACGATTCTATAAGTTCTGAAATTATTTTAAACAAAGGGCTAATCCAGTCACTAGTTACAATTTGAAAGATAAGTGAAATCCCATACGCTTAGAAATATTCTTCGCGTCTGAGTTTCAGGGGGGAACATGTGATAGTATCTCTAGATTCGATTCACGTACTTAAACTTTAATGAAGTTATTCGCCTTATTAAAATCTTAATAATAATGTAAACTCAAAATCTGCACGTGTGGGTGCCGGAAATTCAAAAAACGGACGGACAACTTAGATAAAAAAAAGGGTCAACGATAAATAAAGAGATTGATTGCTTTGAGCAACAAGATACGAACATGACACTATTGAACACTTATTGTACTTTCAACATTATTAGCTGGGAACGTTTCACATCTGGGTGCAATAAACTCTAAGCTTTAAAGTGATACGTTGGAGAGATGCAAAAAAGGGACTCTACCTGCTTCCTTGAGGGTTTGGAGGGAGACAGACAGGGCGTAGGCAGGGCACTTCGTCTGGAGCGGTGGTAGTGAACGGGTCGGAAGTGGAGAGTACATCCGTGTGCCCCACATGGGAGTTACGCGGCGGGGTGAGGTTTGAATAGGAGGCGGATCGGGTGAATCATCCGTGTGCTCCACGTGGTATTTGAGTAAGTCAAAATATCTAACCTAGAAGAATTCCAGGTGAGTTTTTTCTTTCGTAGTACGTCGTAGGATAATTAGTTTAAAACTTTAACGTGCATTTGTATCCCAGTCTGAGTATCGCATTATGTGATAATAGTTAGAAATAATATTACAGTTCCTTAATTGTTAGGCATTACGATTGGTTATTGGTACCTTGTTCGTGATGAATGTGTATGTTATTGGTTGCGATGCGTGGATGTGTCGGGGGGTTCAGCATGGTTGTGTGTAGGTTGTGCACCTGAGTGCTAGGAGTTTTAATGTTTGGATACACAGGGCCCCTGTAGGTGGGTTAGGTGTTATCTCGGGTTGGCGTCGGTAGGAGAATCTGGACTCGGGCTCCAGACCAGGTAGGCACTGCGTGTGCCGCCTTAGATATTTATATATCGGGTACTGGATAGCATATGGTAATGCACCTACCATCAAATCACGATTCGTTATAGCGTTTGATCTGCAGCACAGGTCGCTTAGAGTAAAAGAGCATTAATCCTCCTGAATCTTGAGTGAACAATGGAATGGTTGGAGTGGAAAAGCGTGAACGGAACAAACCAATTGTAATGTGTTAATTATTAATTGTTCATAATCCTTCCCTTTGATCCGCGTGAGGCCTTTAAAGCTGGTGGAAGAATTGCGTGTCAGGTGACGGATTCTACAGAGCAGTACGGCTGGAGGGGTACTGTTCCTTCCCTCTAAATGAGGGATGCCGGCCGCGTAATTAAGGAAAAACCTTGTTCGATAGACAATTACATACTTTACTCAGGCTAGGATGGGCTAGGCTCGAAGCGGCACCATCACACTGTTTAATCGGTTGTGAGTCACCCGTGTCTATCCTATGTGAGATTAGCGATGTCCTACCAAGTCCTCGACGTTCAAATGATATATTATTGAATTGAGATATAATATTGTCTGCAATTCTAAGCTCCTCTTCCGAAAGGTTATCCCGTGTGTTTATTACATCAGAAGCAGTAACTTTAAGAGAAAGGAGAGGATCAGTACTATTTAAAAATGCTAAATTGTTTAAATCTTTAGGGAAGATGTTGAATTTTAGCCAAAAATCTATACCTAAAATAAGGTTACTTGTCACCTCCGGGACTACATAAGCCTTTATAGTGCATTTTTTTTTATCATAAACTATTGGGAGTAAGAAGTGGCCTATGCCAGTAAGTTGTTGACCTCCTGCTGCTTTAATTGTTAGTGGCTCGCTCTCTAATAGAACAAAACCATGTTGAATAAGGGTAACATGCATATTGTTACCAATAATAGTGACTTCTGAGCCGGAGTCTAGAAGTCCGTAAATCTCGATTGGCTCTGACGCGTCAATCGACAGAACGACATATGGTCTAGAGTCATTGGGTGGTTTGTTTACCATTGGGTGTTTCGAGTTCTGGGAAAATCTACGTCGAAAATTATTATGTGGGATATGATCGTGGGGGTAATGCCGAGGGGAACTATTTTCAGGGGTCACTAGGGCCGAGTTGTGGTCGTTGCTACTACTGTAAAATTTGCCTCGGTTAATTGTTGAAGTATTAAATTGGCGAGCTTGATGAAAGTTATTATTAGGTTTACTTAAAATAGGGGTAGGTTTACGGGGTTTTTGGTAAGCAAATTCTGGGGCTACGGTGGATGGGGTAACAGGTGGTGGTTCCTTAAAAGCGGACGCACGTGAGGATACAATTTCATATGACCTGCAAATGTCTTTAAGCTGATTGATTGTAGATACGGAGTGGTTCACGGCTAAAACGCTAGAGTAACATGGGCGTATGTTGTGGAGTAAAATCTCTAAACGTACCGACTCGGCTGGCTTCGCTTCGAACCGGGAGAACATACGGTCCATAATGGCAAGATATACCACTATGTTTTCTGTCTCCCCCTGGGTACGTCGTCGAATTTCGTCCATAAGTTTGTACTCGTAATCGATAATGTCAAAGTCTCTCAACAGCGCTTGCAAAAAAGCTTGCCAGGAGATAAATTCCGTGCGCAAACTGCGGTACCAATGACGGGCATCGTCCGTAAACATGTCTGATGCTGCACGTAACATATTATCATCGGACATTTGTCTGCTATCCTGGAACTCCCGAATGTCCTCTATGAAAGCGCGGACATCTTTTTTACCATCAAACTTAAACTTAGAAATTTCAGAAACGATACTACGCTCACACTTGACAGTTATTGCCAATGGTAGGTGATTTGATTCTGGGGGAGTGGGTGATGTAGTACTATGTTTAATTTTACCGAGGTCTTGTTCGTCCGCGTCGGAATCGAAATCTGACCTAGATGCCGTGGATGAAAATGAAGATACTAAAACTTTTAGTTCTTTTTTAAATGCTTTTATATCTAATTTAATAGTTTCCAAAAGGGAAATTACTGAATCCTCCGTCGGGGTAAGGATGCGATTAAAGCGTTTCTCTAAGTGACCACAAAGCGATTTAGATACTGAGAGTGTTGATATTTTAAACTGTTTTTTCAAATTGTTGATATTTGATTTGAATGTTGCTAGTGAAGCTTGCAACTCTTTAATGTCGGTATCCATGTCTATATCGGAAATAACTGGATCAGGAGAAACTAATACTAAACGTTTAATTTGTTCGCGCAATATTTTTACGGTTGTACCAGGATCCTCACCTCTGATTGAGACTTCATACGCAAGTTCATGTTTCGGCAATATATTAAAATCTATGTCAAATGCCATTATTACTGGTCGACACAGAAAAATCTAGTTTAAAGTAAAAATGAATATAAGGGACAACCCTACTGTTAAAAAATTATAAGTGATAAGTGGGAATACAAAAATAAAAAAATTAACTTAGTAACAAAACAAATAAAGTAAAATAAATTTATTAGTGACAGCCCTAGAATTTTTTTTTTTTATAATAACCCTGATACCTAACAAAAATATGTTGACTAAAGTGTCAACCCTAACAAAGACAAAATATTGTCTAAATATTGGCCAAGCACAACTCTAGGTGCTTGTCAAACAATAAAAAAATGTATAAAAGGCGTTGACTAACACAGTGACAACAATATAAAAAAAAAGAAAATACTTTCTAAAAGTTGGCCAAGCACAACCCTAAGTGCTTGCCAAACAATAAAAAAATGTATAAAAGGCGTTGCCTAACAAGGTGACAACCCTATATAAAAACAAATAAAAAATGTACACTGTTGTCAAAGTATATGGACACCCTACTACAAATAAAATTATAAATTAAAAGTGCCGACTAAACGCGGTGTCACCCTACCGATGACTATAAAATTATATGAACAACGAAAAGCAATGTTAACTATGTACCTTACTTCAATAAACAAAATTTTAACGAATTTTAAGTGCAAGTTAAATAAGCGAGTTTAAAATTTTAAAAGAAAAGTTCGCGTAATGAACGAGGACAATTTTATAATTCAAACCAAACCACTAGCCGATCGTTTGCAAAACTTTGTTTTAATAACGGTTAACTTTTACCTACTATTACAAATATAACGCGAGTACTATTATAAATTGACTTTTTCCAAAAAATATACACAAGAAACAAGTTCCGTCCAGGTGCTATTACGCAGTTGTTTACAAAATCAATGGAATGCTAAACTATACCGTTATTACTTTAAAATAGATCTACCCTGCAATTGCAAGAAATAATTAAATAATGTGGGTAGAATTTTTTCTTTGCCGAGTGTTCTGTTCGACTAATCTTAAAGATAACAATATAAATGATATGAAGATACTAGTGGAAATTACAGTTAAATGTTGTAACACAATTATTGAAAACAGTAAATAATGAAGTTCAGTGTTTGAATGTTGTATGCTAATGAAATTAAACTTGGAATTATAAAGATTTATGTAACGGTTATATTAATTGGATATAGTTGAAACGGTAGTGCTAAAATTTTAACGGTGGTAACTACGATGAAAAAAACTGGTTTTTCTGGGGACTATAAAATTATATAGGTGTATAAATACTTATATTTAATAAGTGTGTGCTGGGGACAAAATGCAAATAAAACACACACTGGACTAAGACAGGCCTCGGGTGTCCACACCGAATCAGCTTTATGCTACTTTACCTTTGGGAAAGCTGGCTTGGCCGTGGATAGAACACACAACATCCAAAAGCAACCAAAAAAAAAAACTATGTAGTAGGTACAGAAATAAATTAAAAAAACCGTGTGGCGAAGCCAATTCTACCCTGAGACGAAACCTAGTTGGCGCCAATGTAACCTTTGTACGTGGGAAACTAGAAATAAAAGAAGGTAATAATTTACGATACTATATTTAAAATAAAGGAAAGAAATGCTCCGGTAGCTTAAAGTCAGGGTCGCGGGTACTTCGTCTCAGGGTTTTGATGAATCGGGGTCGCGCACGGTTTAGGACGTGCCTGTGGTGGCCCCTTCGTCGGTGACGCGGCACAGTGGAGTCACCCGACGCTCTGGCCGCAGACTGGCCGCTGGCCGTAAGGTGGCTTCGTACCCGGATGGGGGGGGTGAACTGGTAACCCGTGGATGGGTTCGAATCCGTAGGGGACTTGACCCCGTAACGTGGACGTGAACCCGTAGGGTTGAATGCGAACCCGTAGGGTGGATGCTAACCCGTAGGGTGGATGCTAACCCGTAGGGTGGACCCTGAAGCGGAGAAGGTAGGCGGCCTCAGTAGGGTACCACACACAACGTCGAAACGCGCAACGAACACCCGTTCAGGCATTCGCTGCACGTTTACAGACGCTTCACAATTACACAATTAAGTAGAAAAATAGTACACATAAACAGCTAATAAACAGCAAAGCAAATACTCGTACAATTATTGAATAACGAATTCACTTAAGGTGATTGCGGGTATTTGATTCAAATTATATATTTAATTTAACAGCTACTAAGCAGTTTAATAGCCCTGGAGCGGGATAAGAATTATTTAAATTATGGGAGTTAACTTACCGAAATATATTCGGGTCACGTATAGGTAAACTATTAACAATTTCACAATTAACAGTTGCACCAAGCTCAGCACAACGACGGCAGTTCGGTAGTTTTTAAAGCAGTTTGTGGTTTAAGTTTGTAGCACGAAATGACAAAATCTCCATATACCGACAGCAATTAAATAAGGTACACGCAAATAGTGGTGTACCTACCAACTCGACTAATCACTTGCGTACAATCGATTATTTATAAATGATACCGTCTAATATATATCTACCACGTTACACTCAGGGGTAGTCCAGTTAGGTAAGGCCGGACTCATCTGCTCAAAAAAAAGTTTAACTTGCAAAAGTGTTCATGTAACCTAATTGCAGAATAAATGATTTCATTTCTCGAAATATAGCGAGTGTGGTTGTTACTTTTTACGTTGCAAATTTTTACTAAAAAGGGTATTCAATGTTAGAAGTAGCGATTATGCGCGCAGAAACTAGTGCTATCTATCTATCGAGATAAATAAAAATGAATCGCCTAAATGTATGTACGCGCATAACGTCCGATCGACTGCGCCAAATTGAATTATGTGTTCGTTATTGTTAGAACAAGGTTTGTATAGTATCAAATTGAAAGATAACCGGAAAAGTATTTTTTTTTGTTCACTACTGTACACTTTTGTTCAAACAAGTAGTTGTGGGAAGCTGGGGCGGGCATGATTACTAAAATAAGTTTTTCAGATTTTTTTAATATTTATGAAACAAAAAATATGGTGATATGAAGTTCGCCGGGTCAGCTGGTTATTGATAAAGACCATTGAAAATTTAAATTTTCAATTTTAATGAAACTAGATTTTCAGCTAACAATCCCTGAGTTTCTTTTCCCAGAGTGAGTGACATACCGAGGATTCGACTTCCCTATCTAATGGGGTAGGACGAGCTCTCAAAGGCTGGCAACACTGGCAAGGCACTCATGTCCCTAGAGCTATAGGTGTAAGAGGATGGATGTAGTAAAAATATTACTACTCTCCGTGTGGTGTCGGATTAATAGTATGCTATTTATATTTGTGAGCCGAGTAAGGGAACAAGGAATACTTGAAGTAAACCCTATACCAACCTGTCTGGTCAGCGTGGTATAGAAGACCAGAACCTCCTTTCTAAGCAGAGGCCTATGTGAAACAGTGAACTGTTAAAGGCTGTTCAAGGTAGTAGAGCCACGTTGATTTCAGCACGAACGCGCCGGCTCGAAGGGGCGGTACTACCATCTTACAGACAAAGATGCAGAAGCATCTCAATAGGCCGCCATGAGTCATCGTGCTGCATTGTTGCATTGTCTGCATTCGCAATGAGTATGGCGACCACCACTCTTGGATTTTGCTCGTGCTTTCTATCAGGTAAAGTAGAGTCACTTTAGCAGATATATATATAAAAAATCACAAATTTTACCAAAAGAAAAAATCCGACTTCAAGAACTTGACCAAATTGAAATGGGACCACACGAGTTCAAAATAAGAATCATCAAAATCGGTTCACCCAGTCGAAAGTTATCAGGTAACAAACATAAAAAAGCAGTCTAATTAGTAACCTCCTCCTTTTTTGAAGTCGATTAACAATGTGTTGTGATGATGTAGTTAAACTACAAGTCACTGATCGTTAACTGTTGTTTTTCACACATCTAATGAGAATGGAATATATTTTTAATTGTGCGTTTCGGCCAATACCATCAGTATTCGAGGCCGAAAAACACCTTGTTATCTACAGTTGTTATCGTGGTGACGTGCGGACTTTACAAGATGGTATCAGGTTTATGTGAAATGTCAGCGTTAATATTCAAGGGCACGCGCTGACCAGTTAGATTTAAAAGATAATTTAAAAAGTATAAAATAGTAGATCCTAGAGTCTGTTTGACTAATATCATTGATACTAAGTGCCGAGAAAAAGGTTTTCCATCTAATTCCCATTTAAGACAAAGAATTGTAACGATGGGTATGAAAATTAGTTTGATAATAATAATAATAAAATTTATTCCATGTTCAATGTACAAGATTTGAGTGTTTTTCTTAAGAGTAGACTTAACTTAAAGTAAGCAAAATATTAATTCTTAAGTACTTATACGATTAGAACTAAGTATTTATTATATCTTACTATCAAATTACAATTATTAAACTTATAATTATGTAACTGCCTGATCTAGGTAAGACCTGTGTTTCAGTTAGGGTTGCCATCTCTAAAAATCAAAAAGCAGGACTTACCAGTCAAAATAGCCGGACTTTTAGGACCCAAATCCGGACATTAAGAAAAATTTAAAAAAAATGACAAAAATATCGAATAAATCACATATTTAAAAGTCAGACTTTTGAATACCAAAACCGGACGCTAAAAATAGGATTATTAATAAAAAAATAATAAAACACATACACACATCAAAAGTGTCTAGGGATCAACATATGTGTCTAGGGATCAACATATGTGTCTAGGGATCAACATATATTTTTGCAATAACTTTTCTCCTGATTGATATTAATTAAAATTTTCTTTAAGGATTCATCAAATAAAGTGTTTTCGTTTGTCACAGTAACGATAAACCAAGTCACCTTTGCATTAATAAAGAAATTTGACATTTTCCTAATAAAGGGATTTTTGACATTTGAACCACTAACATTAAAGTTCGAAAAAAAGACTGAAATAACAGTTTTCTTTAAAATTTTATTAGGTAACTTAAACAATTAATAATCCGTGTTTCTACCGCGAACACTAACAACACAAGAATCGGTTTGGCATACTCAAAATGAGTTCATCCAAATCACGCTCTGGAATGGCCGCCCATGTTCGTTGCAACAACAAAAAAAGGTCTTCTTGCGACTGGATACCCTCCATATTCGGCAGAGCTCTTCTCTGTAGCATATCCCATGCATGCTCAATCGGGTTCAAGTCTGGCGACTGAGCAGGCCAGGGCCAAAGCCACATCTCAATCTCAAGAAATCCGCATAAAAATGCTTGATCCCTAGACACTTTTGATGTGTGTACTTTAAAATAAAATATTAAATAACCTTAATTGTTTGAATACTTAAAGAAACCCGGTTTAGGAGATGTGATTAATTAAATTGAACGGTAGTATAAAAAGCCTAACAAAAGCCGGACGGGCCTGACGCAGTCAAATTTGGCCGGACAAGAGGTCAAAAAGCCTAACACTGTCCGACTTTATCCGGACGGATGGCAACCCTAGTTGCAGGCATGATGTCCGCCTGTCATTAAGGCATTTATAAGGATATTCATCTCCGGTCTCTGTATTATAACAAAGTCTCTCTTAAAGACAGAAGAGATGCCCCTGACCGTGGGAGAGCCACGCTTCGGCATGAATGGGCCGGCTTGACCGGAGTGATACCTCGGCCTCATAGAAAACCGGTGTGAAATAGTCAAGCACTATTTCACACCGGTTTTCTGTTCTTTCACGCTGTGTTTCACCGGTTCTTTCACGCTGTGTTTCACCGAGTGAGTGAGGATACCGGAGGCCCATACCCCAACCCCTCCCCCTATCTCCCCCCCCATTCCCCAAAGGCCGGTAACGCACTTGTGACGCCTCTGGTGTTGCGGGTGTCCATGGGCGGCGGTAATCGCTTACCATCAGGCGATACGTCTGCTCGTTTGCCGGTCTATTCCATAAAAAAAAAAAAAAAATAGGTTAAATTATGAAGGGACAATTTAATGTGTGCTACATACAGTTTTATGCTTTATGCTACCACCGCACTTTATCAAATCTGTGAACTTTTATCTGTAAGAAAATTATATATTACACAAACAGTATTGAGAATGCATAAAAAAATACCTTTCAGTCCAAGCCTCGTCTCTAAAAGAAGGAGGTATAATGTGGCTGATACCCCTGCCACGAAAACTAGTTTTGCTGGCAGACAATACCTAAAACGTTCTGCTCAATTATACAACATTATTAATGAAAAGCTATCCATACATACTATGCTATACACCAAGTGCAAAAAAGAACTGATCGGCTGGATTAAGACATTGTCTTATGACGACACTGAAATGCTTTTGCAGCACGTATGCTAGTGGTTCATTCATCCACTTATCCCAAAGTTGACACACACACACTCTCGCAAACCCTGACGAACACACACGCACACACACACACTCACACACACACACACACATGCACACTACCTAGCATGTATAAATATGTATAAGTTTTACTATGTTTTGTTATGGAAGAGCGGGGTCTCCTGACACAAGCAACCCTAGCTTAAAAGGAGATTCCCAACACTAAATTGTTATATTGTAACTTATATGTAACTATAAATAAATAAATCAAATAAAAAAATTAGAACATTTCCATGAAAAGATACTCCTCTCACAACTTTCGTCATTTAGATCACAAATATTTTGTGCCTTTAGTTGTAAGCAGACATGATGTTGCACTAATTGGATAGCTTCTAAGAAGAAAAATATTTATTTGACATTAGAGAATACATGTAGGTACAATGGATAGATTGTATTTAGACATTAAGTATACATTATGTTTTTCACAATCAAAAGAGCTGGGGTATGGAAAACTATGAATATTGATTGTTTTGATTAATATCATCTACCGAAGACTAATAAAAGCACTAAACAATTTGAAAGTTCGCAACCCATTAAAGTTTTATAAGTATATTTATAACTTCTGAAATTCAACTATTTGATTGCTGTCCACCTCGTCTGGTTAGAGGAAATAATTCCTCTATAGTACAATAATTACGTACTGTGTTCGTAAATTAATATTATTATTGCACCAATATGTGACACTATGTTGTATTCGTTTACAATTTGAAATTTGAAATTTTGTGGTTAGATCGACGAGTATAATTATATATTAATTAATTCTGCGTATAATGAAGTATTAATAATGACAGCGTGTTCATTTGACCGTCAGCCTATGGCCTATATTATACAAGGGATGTATATATGTTATGTACGTAATTTATCGATTTAAGGTAATTATATTATTAATGCGTAGTGAGGTGACTTTAAACGACTATTCTATGGTAATTATTGATTATGAACTCGAACGAACAGTATTTTTTATTTCTTAATTTTCCACTTTTGGGTGTTGAATATTTTCTGCAAATTTGAATGTGGAAAGTATGTACTCCGAAAAAACTTTTCCAAATAAATATTAATTTTATAAAGCTGAAGGGTTCATTTAATTGAACGCGCAAATCTAAGAACTTACTGCTTCAAATTTGAAAATCGTGATAGTGTTTGATCAAGGAAGGTTATACAACAAAACATCACGCTAAGATAAACAGGAGGCTCAATGAAAAATTACGTACAAAACGGGGATTTTTTTTTCCTTTTATTGGTTCTTATATGACGAAACTTTAAGGTAGGTAGGTAATACAATAAAAAAATACTACTATACTGAAAATCTCTTCCAAGAGTTTTTAAAAGTTAACAAGTTGTTTCGCATTCAGAAAGAAAAACGAGATGGCAGGTAAACAATAATTAATTAAAATACAATCTAGTACTCACAGTGTACGAATGTAAAGTGTACTTGTTAGTGTGTATATATCCATGTTCATTTGTGTATGTATATTTGTAAGTTTATGTTACGTCAGTTCTCTGATTTTATTATAGAAAATTATAACCTCTAACTTCTATCTCAGTGCACCTACCTTATAACATTTCTACATAAACCAAAGGTTGGCTGGTAGAGAATGCCTAGGCTCGCCGATGTGCATGAAGTTTTAAAACTAAAATAAAATAATGTTGAGTGACATTTCAGTAAGACCCCTCATATATTTATAATGTTAAGTGTAGGTTTATAAATTACTTACCTAGTCCAAAGTTACATTATAGTAGTTTTTATATCCTTAGGGACACATACTATTTACTAGATGTAGAGTATGTTCATTTCTGTACAAAGTTGTTAATATATTTCTGTGTTGGTGGTCACAGTATCCGTGCGGTGGCGGATTAAAAATACGGAGTGTCACCACACCATCCTTATTTATCCTGTGGTTTTATCACCCGCTAAGGGAATAAACAATGCAGGACAATTGCAAAGAGAAGGAAAAATACAAATTCTATGATCTGAAAAGTGTGATATATTATGTATATTAAAACCTCCTTTCTAAGGACGATAATGATGTGGTCATAGAACTATATTGATATTACAGTTTTTTTTTATGGAATTGGCTGGCAAACGAGCAGACGTATCGCCTGATGGTAAGCGATTATCGCCGCCTATGGACACCTGCAACACCAAAGGCGTCACAAGTGCGTTGCCGGCCTTATGGGGATGGGGGGGCACAGGGGGAGAGGGGTTGTTGGCCTCCGGTATCCTCACTCACTCGGTGAAATACAGCGCAAGCACTATTTCACACCGGTTTTCTGTGAGGCCGTGGTATCACTCTGGTCGAGCCGGCCCATTCATGCCGAAGCGTGGCTATCCCACGGTTAAATATAGTCAGTTTATGGCCAATGGTCCCCTATTAATGATTAAAAAATTATACAAAAATTATAAGTGAATCATTGACATTGCGTCACTAAAGTTAATCTTAAATGTACTTAATTGAAAAAAACATTGTGAAGAAATGAAATGTCCTATAAATTTAATTTAATATTACTGTTAATACTTATAGACAATGCATACCTTTGCTAAATATTGCCAATCCTATTGCGATAAAAGACAGGTTTTGGTCCCTCTATAATTGAAAAAAAGCATCCTTTAAGTTTTACTTCACTTACTTAACCAATCAATGAGAGTGAGCGACTGATTGGATTAAAAGAATGTACTAGCATATTAATTATTAAAATAATCATTACTTATCGCGATTCCATTACCTATATAACAGTGAGAAAGCCAAAAACAACGCTACGTCAATTAACTATTAACTATAATCGCTACTCGCCCGCACTGGGGCTCCACCTCAAACGTGACGAAACACTTGCTGTAATGAAAAATGTTCGCCATTACGTTGAGTGGTTTATAATCAAATTAATTTTATGTTTCTTTTGGAAGCTTACATTTATGTATTTACAATATTAATTGAAGGAATACGCTTTTCGTCGGAGCGTCTTTTTGGATATTAAGTGAAAGACGTTTCGGTGATGGATCTTCTTCTGAATATAAATAGATATTTAGGAATTTTTTTTCATAATTATGTTTATTAAGTGTTGTCTGTAGTCTTTTAGTCTTTACGAGTGATGACAGATTATGAATATGGACCATGTCACCACCCCTATGTATAGTTTGATCTTTCTTATTTTTTTTCTTTATAAGACAACTCCCGCATTAGGAATATATATCCTGTGTCGCGGGGGACTTTACGAAATTACATGAAACAGACACAAAGAACACCCAGACTCAGAACAACAATTTGTGAATAGCACAAAGTGTTGTCCCATGTAGGATTTGAACTCACAACACTTGAAGCAGTAGAAAGCAGCGTGGCGACCGCTTAAACTAGTGGTTTAAGCGGTCGCCACGCCGTGCAGTCGTGTATATTTTTTTATACTTACTTGAGGGCGTGCGCCGCACGCGGCTTCTTTGATTCGTGTCGGAGTTCCTTTGACGTTCCGCACGCGCCGGAGCGGCACGATCAAAATGACACTATGAAAATGAACAAACTATACTTCGTGAGTGTCGTAGGAGCCGATTTAGGTAGGTAGTAATCTACGTAGGACAACCGCGCGGCGAAGAGAAAGAAAACTTGCAAAAAATTCTATACTAACCCTTCTCGCCAGCGTGGTATAGTAACACAAAAAATCCTTTCTATGAATAGACCTAGGATAAGAATTGAATTGTTCAAGGCTATTGATCTGATTTTGATTAGCTGATATATTTTTTTGTTTTATGGCTATTGTCGGCTTTAAAAATCATGTGAAAAAGGGCTGGTTTGATAGTAGTCATTCCATGGCCTCAAAGTTGATGTTAAGCAATTCTTTTTTACTAAGGCTACCGGAGCCGCGAACCTACTTCCCCTAGTTCTGGAGGTGAGACTCAATGACTGGAGGTATCCATAGACGGCAGTAGACACTATCACCAGGTGACCTGTCTGCGCATTTGTCCACTCTCATCATCATGATCAAAAGGTTTTACCAGTGCTGGATAACTGCATGCGCACGCGACCGCACCCGCGAGTCAACGTGAACAAGCACTAACAGTTGGTCGGTTCGTTTGCCATAAAAATATTACAAAACTGCTAGGTGATTTTTAAGAGTTTAATCCATGTTAAATGCAGTTAATCTTAATAACGTCAAACATTACTCCCAAACGGAACCGTACTCTCTTTCAACGTGTAAATAACTAAGATTTATTGGTTACAGTATCCGTCCCAATGGACCAGTTCACATTGAATTATTACCACAACGGATTTCCCTGATGTAAATATACTCTGACAGCGATACGAAACTGGCTAAATGTGTCTGAAATAAGGCAGTTGTGCGCTGCCAAATTAGATGTTTAAGCCCTTCAGAAGCTTGCAAAAAAGGAAAGTTTCACAGTAGATTTGTTAATGTTTTCATTATTATTCTTCTCTCTTCAGAATTTTGCTTGGACCCGGTTCAATGTGGGAAATAAACTATCAGTTATTAAGTTATTGTGCATATTCATTAGTATTTCATACAATTATTTACTGTGTCTATCGTGTTTATGTTTTTTATGGATGGCCCTGCCAAAATGACTCTACTCTGCCTGATGGAAAGCATAAGCAGAATCCAAAAGTGGTGGTCACCATACTCATTGCGTATGCAGACAATGTAACAATGCAGCATGGAGACCCACACCATAGCGGCCTAGTTGATGTTTAGTATGAAAATTCTGATTTGACATCATCTACCTCATGGACTATTTATTTTCGAGTGGTTTAAAACTGCTTTTTCATTTCATTTATCAAATATTTAGGTAATTTTGTTTCTTTACAATTTTGTAATATCAAGATATATTGACTCTAATTCTAATTATTTTTGGAACAAAGAGCGAACCCATTGTTTTGCATTAGTCACAATTTATACACAATTAAGGAATATTAAGTTATCAATAAATTATGTGGTATTCATTGTTAGTCTATTAATATTGGATAAGCTTTTGAGGGTTGTAAATTGTCAAGTAAAATAATTTATCGTTAATATTAAAGTGACCAATATTTTAGGGAAATGAGTTTTTCAAAACCCAAGTGCTAACCATAAATTTATAATGTCCAAATAGTAATTCGTTTAGACAATTTATAAAACAGCTGATTTTTGTGTGGATAAGGCTTCTGGACCTTTTTTTTGAGGTCAGACCTCCACTTCTCATCTTTCATCCGGACGATTAAAAAGTGCCAAAATGGTTGTGAGTCTCAGTACTGTAGCAGTAACGCGCGTTTACCAGCGCCTCATGCCGCCCTGAGTGTAGCCGCAGATGGACAGGGTTTACCCCTCCATCCGCTTCAGTGACCAACCGCGAGGAGGCGACGTACGCGTATGTCGCCTAAATTGAGAGTCTACCAGCAGACGGTAGCCGCGTGGGACATGCAGACAGGCGCTGGGAGGGGTCCGGATACGTTAATAACAGCAGTTCTTGGTTCCCCCCCTTCTCAGGCGCAGAGCGGCACGCTGTGTGGTTTTAGTTGGTCCGATTCCGACACACCACCTCGCTGCAAACCCCGGTGGGGTGACGGCCCGCGATGGTTTCCACAGGTAAAAAAAAGGACAATGGCAAAATAAAACTACCTAAAACTTTAAAATTCTAAATAAAATAAAAATATGTTGTATTATTTGTACAATATCTGAGGAAAACACAGAAAACAGTACCGAGGTTGATAGGGCCCGTCATAGCAGAGCAAGCGTACAGCATTGTGTCAAGCGCATTCCACTCCAACAGTCATTGTGCAAAGTAGGTGAAGAATTGTAACAGAGAGCGAAACAGAGGTTTTATACAAATAAACACCCTAAGGTTAAGCATTGTCCAGTAGTATATATAGTTTTGTAATCTTTTATTTTTAGCTCTGCTACACTGTTACGCTAAATCGCTGAACCTATTTTAATTAAATTTGTCATGGAGATGAGATTTTGAAAAGGACATGACCTATTTGTTACTGTGATAACATAAAACTCCAATAAATTACAAAATAAATAAAACTCGGAATAAATAGATTTAGAATTTGCAGTTCATAAAATTTTGTTTCCTAGACACCATACTGGCTGATGATTGTGCCGCCAGACTTGCTGCGGAAATTAGCCACTGTGTTCTATGCGAGGATCGAATTAAAAACACCCAGCACGAGTAGAAAGCTGCGACATGACCCTGAAAACCACTATGCAATCCGTTCAGTCGAATCGACTCGACTTCATAGTTTATTTTATTAAGCGCCAACCTGCCATCTAAAGAAAATCCTAGCGACTTCATCTTAGGTACTGAAAGACGAACAAATCATCTGAAACTAGAACAATATTACAAACATAAAACATAAATAAATACATATATACAGTCTTACAAAGAACGGACGCAATTTAGATTCAAGAAGATAAAACAACGTTCTCAGAATTCAGACTGTACGCGTGCAAAGAATTACATTTTCCGAACAAAGTTCACCAAATCTTGTTAAAACTTCTATCGTGGTATTTGTGGTCTGCTTCTGAATAACAATGTTCCTTACAGTTATGAATCATATATTCGAATATGGTTTTATTTTAGAGAATAATAATTTATATATAAGCATTTTTTACTTTGTATTTTGGCTGTTAACGTATCCATTTAATGTTACTGTGTGTTTTTAATTTAGTCGATAAGTATCCACCCTACGCTCCGTTCGTTCATCATTATGCCTAAATTGGTATACTGCGGGGTATAGACCTCTCCTTAGCAAGGAGCCTTTGACCTGCTATACCATATAACTTAATATTCTTTAAAAATAGAGGTTTCGGCCTTTCTGGTCAGACATGTTATTATAAAGTTGCTGTCAATTTTTAGGGTTCCGTACCTCAAAAGGAAAAAAACGGCACCCTTATAGGATCACTTTGTTGTCTGTCTGTCAAGACCCTTTTTCTTCGGAACACGTGAAGGATCACGTAGGATCAAGGAATTCATATCAATTATTCAGGTCTACTGTTTCTTGGAGCTGTGAAAAAAAACAAACTTCTAAACCAACGCAATCAAAAGATACAGCCGTTTATGCTGCAAATTTTCAACACTTGCAAGGGAATCAAAACCCTATAGTGTACTTCCCATTAACTCAGAATCTTGAAATATGGTACGAAGCAATGTCTTAAATTAAAGTAAAAATTGCGAAAAGTACAAATTTTAGTTACATCATATAACCTCATCCAACCATCATATATACCTACAGGTATGGAACCCTCGGTGCGCGAGACCGACTCGCATTTGGCCGATTTTAACTTCATGTTTGCCGTGTTGTTGTGCATTAATCGGCTTTGGACATCCATTCGGATGAATAGTAATGGGGCCATCCTACATATTTTAAATAATTTAATATTGTCTGCCGGAATATGATGTTGCAAATCATTATTTGAGAAAAAAAATGAATGAATACACAATACTGTGCTTATTTCGCTGAAACATCAGTCAATTAACAAGAATTCCAATTAGATTCTAGTTGATTACTAAGTTTTTACATAACATGTGAAATCAGTAGATTAGTAGACAACAGCTTTATACTCGTAAACTAGTTAAACACATTTACATAGATAGACAAATAAATGTGTGGAGGGACGGGTGTGTCATGTCCCTCCAACACAAAGGGAGGATCCTCCGACCAGGCGAGGTGATCATGCCTGGCGGGCCAACTGCCCAACGGTTGATGTTGGGATGTTGTATATATGTTAACTGGCGCGAGAACTTTCACTGCGCGATTCAGGATTGGTAGTTTCTAAGTTTCCTTCGTTATTCCGTAGTTCGACGTATCTTCGGTAGATGGCGCTATAGTATGTTATGTTGTTGTTGCGCTGTATGTGGAGGCCGCCACAAATGTATTTATAACACTTTTTTAGTAGTCGTACAAGATCTGCTTAATTTGAGCCTCGATGGGATCGCGTAAATAAGTAAAAATTAAAATTTTATAAAAATGTAATGCTATCAATGTACAGTATGTTGAACTATATTCGAAATATGGGTATCCCAATGATGCAGAAGCATCTTAAAAGGCCGCCATAGTGTGGGTCACCATGCTGCATTATTGCTTTGTCTGCATTCGCAATGAATATGGTGACCACTACCCTTGATTTCTGCTCATGCTTTTCAACACGCAGAGTAGAGTCACTTTATATAAAAAAATACCCTGCTTAGTGTATCCCAAAAATCCTTTAACCATTGTCTTGGAGATTCTATTATATTCCTCCAAAGAGCTATTTTTGTTCCACAGTAAACATGGCTCAAAGAGCGGATCTCATGAATATTTCGAACGAACTTTCGTTATGTCAGCTGCGCCCGACCTAAGGGCGTGTTTATGTTAAGAAAATATTCGTAGAGGAACGTGGAAAATAGGTATTTCTGTCTGTTTATGGTAATAACGGTATTCACTTGTATGAATAGGTATTGTTACTAAGATTTTATTATTTTTACGGTGCTTGACCCGATCCCTTTGAGTCTGATGGCCGTTGGTCTCATTGATACCCGGTGTTATACATAGTTTTCACGGTATCCTGTTTCTACTATTGTATTTAGTCGATAGCAATCTATACTTATACTAAAAATGTAACAGGTCCAATTCTGTACATTTAAGATATTTTGAAAATGTTTTTGGGGGGCTCTCTATAATCGATACTGAAGCCAAAGCTCTAATTTTTTTCATTTTTGTCTGTCTGTCCGTCTGTCTGTATCTTGGCCACGCATCACGCTGAAACTTCTGAATGAATTCAAATGAAAATTGGCATGATTTAAGTTCATACTACGAGGTAGGACATAGGATACTTTTTATCCCGAAATTCAGCACGGTTTCTTGGAGAGAGGGGATGAAAGTCAAAATATGTACTTGATTGTAATTCAATAACACATAGTCCGATTTCTTTCATTCTTTTTTTTGCTAGAAAGAAAAAAAAAGATAACGGGAAAAGTCTTTTTTTTTTGTCCGCGACTGTACACTGTAGTAGGTAGTAGAGCCACGCTGATTTCAGCACGAATGGGCCGGCTCGACCGGGGCGGTACTACCCTCGCACAGAAAATCAACGTAAAATGACAGCGATCGTGCTGTCGTGTTTCGTTGGTGAGTGCGAGACCGGAGGCCCAAATAGTCTAGTCAACAAGTTCCATACTTGTTGACTAGACTAAAAGATGCAGCAGCATCACTAGGCTGCCATGGTGGGGGTCGCCATACTGCATTGTCTGCATTCGCAGTGAGTATGGTGACCACCACTCTTGGATTCTGCTTATGCTTTCCATCAGGCAGAGTAGAGACATTATGGCGGGCCACACATAAAAAAAAAAAAAAAAAAAAAAAACACTGCCTGTGGGAAGCTGAGACAGATATGTAAATATGGCGGTACGAAGTTCGCCGGGTCAGCTAGTAGTAAATATAGTTTCCAGGTGTAGTGTTTTTTAGATCTAGTGACAATGTTATGTCTAGAAAGTAAATCATTAACACATGATAGACTTAATGGCTAAGATAAACAACTTTTTAGTCAGGAATCAGACCTCATCTCTATAGTAAATTCACTAACGTGTGCAGCTCTAGGAAACTTCCGATCGGTTCATTAAGGTATATCCGAACAATCGACTTTGATCAACGACCGGAAACTAGCCGGAGCCGGATCAATGACAACGTGACGAGGCTTTTAAAAGCTGCATAGGATGCTCATCTATTTTATTCATAGCATGTCCCTGTTACATTATAAAACATGTAATTCAGCCTTTTGAAAACTTCTCTGTGGTTTAGTTTAGTGGTTTAACGGTCACCACGCCGTTTCCTACTTCGCCAAGTGTCGCGGGTTCAAATCCTACGTATACACTTTGTGTGATCCACAAATTGTTGTTCTGAGTCTGGGTGTTCTTTGTGTCCGTTTCATGTATGTGTGTAAAGTCCCCCGCGACACAGGATTTATTACTAGTGCGGGAGTTGTAAAAAAAAACAAAAAAAATAATCGGGAATTGTAAAAAAAAAACAAAAAACAACAAAAATATACTGTCGAAGGGTAGAAGTCTGTAGAAGGAGGCCGAAGTAGCAATCGTTACTTTTGCCAAAAGTTTTTTTCCCTAATTAGGTTGGGGTCGGCTTTAAGTGTGTTGAAGTGATTTCCAACTGTAACCCAAGTCAAGCCAAACATTCAAACACAAACTATCTCAAAGTTTACAGTCAGTCGAATTAAGTTAACACTAATTGACAGAGTTTCTACTTTAATCCATTTAGTAAATAACGTCTATGTCCCAAATGGTCCAGTCAACAAGTTCCACACTTGTTGACTTGACTAAAAGATGCAGAAGCATCACTAATCCGCCATGGTTAGGGTCACCATGCTGCATTGTCTGCATTCGCAATGAGTATGGTGACCACCACTCTTGGATTCTGCTTATGTTTTCCATCAGGCAGAGTAGAGTCATTATGGCGGCCCATACATAAAAAAAAACTCTGTCTGTTGCTCTTAATTCTTGAGGAATAGACTACTCCTAACCAATACACACGTGGACAGAGCCGCGGGCATAAGCTAGTATAATATAGACGCTTTACTTCTTCCCTCGAAGTGTTAGCAGCATTTTTTGATACGTGGGGATATTATTGCGATTTATATACGTGTATATAAATAAATATTTCCTTTCTTTCTATTGAAAACGTCTTTAATTGCTAGCATAGGTTTAGAATAAATTTAAATTACCAATCTCTCTGAACTAATTTTAATTAGATAAAGAGAAAACCATGTTCTCTCCTCTGACAACCTGTATGCAAATTTTCATAATGATCGATTGAGTATGCAAAGTTAGACAGCTCAACTAACAGACAAGCAACTACCCGATACAAATTCTAATGAAGATGAATTATGCGTAACTAATCCTACACAACGTGATCAGAGCTACCCTTTGTGAGAAACAACACATCAGTTCCTTCACGCTACATTTTTTTTAAAGACAACTCCCGCATTAGGAATAAACATCCTGTGTCGCGGGGGACTTTACAAACATATATGAAACGGACACAAAGAACACCCAGACTCAGAGCAACAATTTGTGAATTACACAAAGTGTTGTACTATGTGGGATTTGAACCCACAACACTTGGCGCAGTGGAAAGCGACGTGGCGACCGCTTAAACCACAAGGCCAACCGTGCAGCCGCTTGTGGGACGTGTTTGGGACGCTTCTTTACATTTCCCTTGACAAAAAAAAGAATTTTTATTTTTGTTATTTTTTACCTCTGAATCACGCATGTTATTATTATGCATCTAGGTAAATGAGAAAAAGATACATGTTTTATATATAGAGGAATTACAGGTGTACTTACTTTCTTCCCGACTACGATGAAGCCAGATAGAAGGATTTTTGACAGATCGCGTTAATTCCCGTAAAAATAATTATTATTTGTCTTGTTATAATATGAAAAACGATATTTGTGCTTCCTTGTTTCGTGTAAATTATGTTTTGACTTTATTCAATGTATTTCGCAATAAATTGCGTGTAATAGTGTATTCGTGATTCCCTAAAGGACAAAGGGCAACCTGTGAGCAAAAGGTCATTGGAAATAAATTACAGTTTAGATTATTATTATTGGGAACCGCAGACGTAATATATTGGTGTACAAATACACTTAGTGTGTATACACAGACTTCGTCAATATTGTTTTGTACTTTCATGAAGCCCTACATTTTTATATATATATAAAGCCCTACATTTCGAGGACGCTGAAAAAAGTAGCAAATTAAATTAGTTTTGTTATACGGTTGTAACGGTTATACGGTTATATTTCTCTCTGTAATACATTTAAACAAATAAATGAAATTGAAGTGACTGTTTGTAATTGTAAATCCAATAGCATTTCACTAAATGCGTATCAAACTACATATAAAACGGTACTTACGTTAAAAAATCATTCTTAAAATTATTGTCAATCTGTTTGTTCGGGCTGATCTCTGGAATGAATTGCATAATAATTTTCTTCTAAAATAAACATCGATCAATCGTTCTTAAATTTCCTCCCAATTGGATATCTCCTACCTGACGGCCCGTGCTGTCAGATTTGTGGATCCAGAATTGAAAGAATAAATAATTTTCTTACAGATTTTAAACTAACAATTTTCTGAGGTATCGAAGGACCGATACATTAGAAACAATAGTACCGATCACGGATCGGTGCACAAAATTTAGGACCTTCTTTTTATCAGATAGACTGTCGACATTCCTCTTACTGTGTAGAACAGTGAGAGGTGTGATGGTGTCCTGCCCCATGAGTGATTGTAGTTATCCAGGTATGTACCTCATTTATGAGATGAGGCAGGGAGGACTCCAGAAGCCGCCAACGCAGTCCCTGGAGCTTCTCCCGAAGTAGGCTGCCGCGGCGTTTAGTGGGTAGGCTGATTTTCCGGGAGTCCCACAGTCGCCCTTCGTCTCTCCTACGGAGGGTATGGTGCATAAGACTTCCACGCGTAAAAAAAAGCACATTAAGACATGTGTTCTGAAGTGTACGTTTTTAGATAGAATAAAGTGACGCGTCTGTTCGTTTGCTTCTTTATATCAAATGCATTATCATCCTCATTATCAACAGCCTTTGGTAATCCACTGCTGGACATAAGCGTCTCCTTAATAAGAAGGATTTCGCCTATTATAGCACGCTGGTCAGACGAATTTGTATAGTGTTTGTTTCAAGTATTCCTTCTCTTTGCAGTGCTGTTGCCCTGCGTAGTTTGCTCCCATAATTGCTCCCTCAAATAGGTTTTACTCGATAGTTTTACTCCAAAACGAGTAAAAATTAACGTGTGGACCGCAAAACTCCTAACGGAGATCGAGCCGGGTCTATGGCTGGATCTCTTTTTATGTTTCTTCTTTTCATTTTCTTTAATTCTTGAATAATTAAGAATTGCTAGACTTGCCAAATGTAGCCACCGTCTCCTTTGTTGAACAAACATCATTTAGCTCGAACGGTTCGGTGAATACTGAACGGCGAGCCAAAAGATGCGTCACTCGATCGATCAATGCTGAATGTGTGGACGAAAGCCCGTGCCGTGGTTTTTACTCGACATGTTTGCTGGATCGAGTAAAATCGTATGTGAGTATTTAGCTTTAGATACCCATGGGATAAATAAGCATGGTGATACTCCGTATTCTTAATCTGTAACCACACGGAGTATGCAACGTAGATATTTAAGTAAAATCTGAAAAAAAAAACAAATAATGTCTGCAACATTGCCGTCGTTATAACGACGGATTCTTGGAGTAAACGCAAGTCTTATTAATACCCTCTAGTACCTACCATTAAAGTTTCCTATTACTAAAATAAATTTAGCTGACATTTACCACTAGTTTGTAGTTGTTCTATTGATGATCTATAATGACGTCAATGAACGAGGTTATGACGTCAAAATGTCACCGTCCACGTCAAACTAACAACTGGTGACTATAAGAATTAAATTGTAATCGATTTATATATTTATAAAGTAATGTCAGTATTACTCTAGAATATATGTAATTTAAAGTTTGTATTTAATGTTTTTTCTGTGCCTTGGAGAGCACCTTATGCTGTCGGTCTCTGTTGACATAGTTGGAGCTATAACAACACAATGACATTCTAGGTAGTAGAGCCACGCTGATTTCAGCACGAATGGGCCGGTTCGACCGACGTGACAACCCTCTGACAGCATTCGTGCTCTCGTGTTTCGTTGGTGAGTGCGAGACCGGAGGCCCAATGATGCAGAAGCATCTCAATAGGCCGTGGATCACCATGCTGCTCCATACTCATTACGTTGCCTGCATTCGTACATTGTCTGCATTCGTAATGAGTATGGAGGCATTATTATATTTGAGCCTACAAAAGTGACTCTACCAGTCAGACAAGGTCATGACGTCAAAATGTCGCCATAACACGTTAAACTAACATAAATAATGTCTATACAAAGTAAATTGTTATCGATTTATATACTTTTCAACGTAATAGATAATGAGCTTTCTAGATGTAATTTAAACTTTGTTGCTGTATGGTGTGTCGATTCTTTCGGTCAAAATCTAGCAACCATGGGACATCCATCTTCGGCAAGTAGTGGTCGTTCGGCCGGCTGGTCATAAGCAAGGGAGAGCCTCTACTATGGTAACCAAATTGCTGATAATCATGCTTATATATTTCGAAGTATATACACATTATGGATAATATACACTCATAATTTCAAGTTGTGTAATTCTTTTATAGCATCTTATTGATTGAGTGAAAAAAAAGTCATGTGGTGTCGTGGGACACCAGTTAGGAACGAAGTTCCTTATCAAAATTACAGATAGCGCTATCCTAAATTTTTCGATCGCGAAAGAAATAAATAATTACAGATGGCGCTATACTAAATTTTTCGTTCACGTTCTTTAAAAACCACAAAATTGTCTTAATAGAGTTAATAGCTTTATTTTATTTAAAATGATTTATAAAAATATAAAAGTTCTATGCAAGGTATAAAGAAAATAACTATTCAGGTATACATTTTTTATTATGATTTTTTATCAATAAAAATAAAAAATAAAACTACTTGGTCACCTGTGCTGCCACCTAGTAATCTCTACTGAAACAAGTTCTGTCTAGAGTTACTACGTACTTGTTACATACAACTTACAGATTACTATGCTATAGTACATTTTTCGTTCACGAAATAAATAAATATTTCGGACATCTTTTTTTTTTAAATACATACATATCACATCCATAGAAAACATCCAAACTCCAAAAAAACAATTATTTGCAGATCATAAAAAAATATTTGATCCGACCCGGGATTCGAACCCAAGACCTCAAACACAGCATTCGCATACGCTACCATTTTCACACCGAGGCGACAATCTTACGTTATGGACGTATTAATTCGCATTATTGTGACAGTTAAGTTTAGTTTCCTACGACAATGCTTTTGTTATAATTGCTATGAGCTATTATTACAATCGTGACGTCATGACTGCTAATACTATAAATCCGTCTGCTTATTATGGTCTACACATGCAGGCATGTAATATATAAACCTACCTATAAAATACATGTATGTTTAATAACAGCATGATTTATTGTCGGTGTTCTTACCTCAATGTATTCAGGATTTCATATTTAATACTGCGAAGCGTAAAGTTTTTGCTCTATATGTAAATATTAGATTTTATGAGCCAAGTTTATTAAAGTTTTTATTTATTTGTTCGAACCCCTTTAAGGATTTTCTGAAATAAGTAAATGTTATTTTTATCTTAGTAAGGTAGTAGAGCCACGCTGATTTCAGCACGAATGGGCCGGCTCGACCGGGGCGGTACTACCCTCGCACAGAAAATCAACGTAAAATGACAGCGTTCGTGCTGTCGTGTTTCGTTGGTGAGTGCGAGACCGGAGGCCCAATTAGTCTAGTCAACAAGTACCATACTTGTTGACTAGACTAAAAGATGCAGCAGCATCACTAGGCCGCCATAGTGTGGGTCTCCATGCTGCATTGTCTGCATTCGCAATGAGTATGGTGACCACCACTCTTGGATTCTGCTTATGCTTTCCATCAGGCAGAGTAGAGTCATTTTGGCGGGCCAAACATAAAAAAAAAAGTATTTGTTTTGGTTACTCTTTTCCTTAACACTGTTACACGATACACGGTGTTATCTTCAAGCCATTGAAGGACACTAGACTTGGAGACATATATATTAAGTTATATATCTACGTTCTTTTGTATTTATTTAATATATATGAATCCATCCCAAACTCCGAAATAAATATTGCAGATCATACAAACATTTGGCCAAACCCGTAAATGTAGAACTAAATATTTCCACAAAAAATACCTACCGAAGTTCTAAATTCCCGTTTCAAAAAACAAAACACTACACAGATTTTGTGAACCGTGTTTTTTAGAGCTAACAATGCAGCTGAAGGATTTACCAATCAACAACAAACCGGACGGGGTCACCCTAGTTTGCAAAGCGAATTTTTAACCCTGCTGCTCGGGCAGTAGGCCAAGGGCGGACGTTTCAGGCCATTGTCAAAATTTATAAAATCAATAGACATTTGTGGATTGCTTTTTTGGAATGTTGTGGGTTTTGAAATTGTCAATGGAATGAGAAAATGGTTTTGTGTAGTTCGTTTGTGATCAATGGTTTAGATGTTTCGTTTTATTTTTGTTCAATTTCAAGCGATCAATTTGTGTTTTCAACCGATATAAAAATGGGCGGAAATTATTGTTTCGGCTGTTTTTATGTAATGTTTTGTACACTGAACTGTATGACGGTTTAGAAATTACAGTAAGTAATTAAATTTCTTTTTTGTTGCTGTATAGTCGCTATGAACGTTCGATTTGCACCCTCACTAGCATAAGAAAGTTAGTTTTAATCGTTTTGTAGTCACATACTACATCTAAATCAATGTCTGTAGGTGCGCCTACGCTTAATTATTTTATAGTGTGAATAAAATAACCAGTCGCTATTAAACCATCGTCACATCCAGTTGTCACATTTTATTTTATATCACTGCTCCCTTACACGAACACGCAAGTTAGACAATTGCCTCTAAATTGACAACCCTAAAATGGCCTAAGCTGAATGAATTGAAATTTTTTATTAAAATTATAAAGCTGAAAGTTTTTATCTTTATTTCTTTCTACTATTTCAACTGCTTTTAATTGTTTTTTTTCCAGAATTGGATGGATTGGATTTCCAGACTAGACACAGTGACTAATATGGGAGGCAAAAGATCTATGAAAAAAGTTAAAAATAGGAAAAAATATTCGATTACAGAGTCGCTGGCGAAGTTGCACGGGTCAGCTAGTTCTACAAAGGCTGCGGGCAAAACTATTACATTTTTTATATCTAAATATTTTCTCACACCGCGAGTGGTAAATGTATAAAATGGTTCAAAGCTTTCCACTTAAAGTTAATGCCGGCGTGGGCGTTTCTCGCTGTGGGTTAAAATCCAATATTTTCTTTTGCTTATAGTTACATGACATATGTGGAAAGTATTGACCTTTTTAGTTTTTAGTTTAAATATGAAAGGTAAAAGAAATGTACTAAATTATGCAGGATAAATTTAACTGATTTACATCAGTGTATTTATTAGAATATTTTGACAAATACGGCTTGTGGCATTTTGAGGTCCCTGTGGCCTCTTCATTCACAGGTTGGTTTGCATCCCTTGTTCTTTCAGGTTCTTGCACCCATTTTTTGTTGCTTTTTCATGGTGTAGGTGGAAAAATAGCAGACTATTCCAGCTCCCTGCCCCCAGAACAAAGAGGAGGGCACCGGTATCTTTTCACTCAGTGAAAACCAACGAAAGAGGTTATTTTCTTTGTTCTAGCAATAAAAAAGGAGAACAGGTCACAGAAGACCACCCTAAAATGACACCATTTTGTGTGTTTCGTTGGTGAATGACAGATCGTGGGCCCAATGATGTAGAAGCATTTCAATAGGCCGTTATAGTGTGGGTCACCGTGCTGGTTTGTTGCATTGTCTGCATTCACGATGAGTATGGTGACCACCATTATTAGAATCTGCTCATGCTTTCCATCAAGTAGAGTAAAATCACTTTGACAGGCTCACACATAAATTAAAAAAGGTAAAGTTGAATCTGCAATAATTTGATGCCTCAGCAAAATCATCATCGCTGTTTTAACTTCGTATGAATAACAAAGGCGATATTATAGAAATAGAGAATTATACAAGTATGGCATAACTTACTAGAGGGTGCGACCTCGCGTGACTTGGAGGACGATGTATAACGTATCACCTCAAACACGCAATGGACTAGTAGTGGTATACATACGTCGTATACACTTGTGTTATAGTGTGCAATCTATATTTCGCTTGGTATTATTATTCTAGGTGAAACAGAAAGGTGAAAATATGTGAAAAGCTATTTTCTCTTTGGATTGTAGAATATTATATCCACCAAAACAGTATCTAAATAAGAATTATTAAGGGCAATTCTCATATTAAAAAATCGTTCAAAAGTTACTTCGGATTAGGTTGTGATCTCACAAAGCTCATAAAAAGATTTCTTTAACGAAATAGGAGGCAAACGAGCGTATGTATCACCTGATGGTAAGCGATTACCGCCGCCCATTGACACCAGGAATACCAGAGGCGTCACAAGTGCATTACCGGCCTTTGGGGGATGGGGAGGGTGCAGGTATGTGCACAGTGTATAAGTAAACATATAGTTCTCATGCCTCGGGGATTACGTAAAGCCGTCGATCCGGCGCCTCTCCTCTACCCGGTCGTGTGGCATAACCGTCCCATCGAATTATTAGAGTGAGGGAACACAGACTGCACCTGCGCAGCCACTTGTGCACTATCTCCTGCGTAGTTGGCTGGTCTCCATCGAGACTAGCCAACTACGCCGAGACTGGCCGCCGTGGTTGTAAAGGAGGACATCATCATCAAATAGGACTTTTAATGGCGCGGTAAGTCTATAAAATAACTGAATCGATTGACCAAATTCGTACTGACATTGTATACTGCAAAATAAAACATTTTATTTTATGAATTACTAGCAGACCCGCGCAACCTCGTTTGCGTCTCCTATTGCCAGTAGCTTGATAATTTCCCCCCGTTTTTGTAACATTCTTCATCGGTACTCTGCTCCTATTGGTCTTAGCGCGATGATAAACATAACTTTTAACCTTTCTCGTTAAACGGGCTATTTAACACTGTAAGATTTTTTGAAATCGGACCAGTGGTTCATGAGATTAGCGCGTTCAAGCAAACAAACAAATTATTCAGCTTTATAAATTAAGTATAGATGGTCAAAATACTACTACTAGGCGATTTACAGAATTTATTGTTACATAAAACACACATTAAATACAAGTACCTACGATAAGAATTCTTGATTTCGACTAAAGTTATTACTTTACAGAGTTCGAGAATTATTTAGAACATTTTATCTCCATTTGCTTTCATTTTATTATACTGTGAAAACAAGATAACAAACTAAACAGTTCGAATCTTATTGAAATTTCCAATATAAACAAGATACAATATTGTATTTTGCTACAATATCAAGATAGAGACAATACATCAATGTTGGATCAATCATAAAACTATGAATAACAATTGGGCATATCACTAATATCGAGTTGGTATCAAAATAATGTAGGTACGATGAGAATATTGATTCGAATACGCTCATGAAATATGTACCGATGTGACGTGCGATGTCTTGGGAATACCTGAATATTACGTAGAAAGAAAGAAAACATAGTTATGATTAAGGCCAGGAGCACACTATATATGTTACCGTAAGATTGTCAAAACCGTTAGATTATAATCTATCTCGCGAGATTGCAAACATTTGAAAGATTGTGAAGTGGTATCGACGAATCGCAAGTCGCGCGCTGATTGGTTGAACAGCATATGTCACGCGCCGCCATATTTATTTGTTAATTCGTCTTTGTTGCCGAATGTAAAGTATTTTTGTGATTATAAATTGTTTTCATTTTGAAAATACCTCACAGCTTTAGAATTAGGTATATAAAATTGTTGTGACAGTGAAATTAATTTGTGATTAATTAAAGAAGTTCTCACTTAACTATGTGGCCATTGAACGGCCTACTGTAAAACCGACCAATCAGGGACAGTTGACAATATGACGCCCGTAAGCAGTATATCACAGTTGACAATCTATCGATAGTTTGCAATCTCACTAGGTAGAGTATAATCTAACGATTTTTACAATCTTGCGGTGACATTTATACGAGTACTATACTGATGTTATAATAATGAAGAGTTTCTTTGTTTGATTGAATTTGTTAATCTCAGGAAGAACTGTCGAACTGTCCAGTTATCGAGGAAGGCTATGAGTTATATATTATTACACTACAGCTAAAAGGAGCTTCGCTGTGCTGCGTAATGGATAAAGTTTCATAAAAATAATGTTGGTAATAAGTGTGCCTCTTTAAAAAATAATTTTCTCACTAACCTTTTTTGTGGTAAACTTTGTTCACGTTGTATAACATCAAACACAGATAAAGTAATATAATAAAATGTATACACTAACACTACAATATAATATTTTTATAGTATTGTGGTAAACGAGCAATTTAGTCATTTGATGGTCAGTGATTACCGTGACCAATGGACACCAGTGAGAGATTGGCGATGTCTTGACCAATTCTTACTTAAAAATCAGCAATAAATTCGTAGTCTTTAGGAAGATATCTAAGTTACAGTAAGGTATATTTTAAAAAACTTAATATGTCATAAAGAATTAAAGTTAAAAATTAAAATAAAATTACTTGTAGTAAATTTGTCTGACAGGAGAACAAAAAATATTTCCAACCTGTTCTAATACTCCCAATGTTATTACGAATATACGAAAAAGAAAGAAAAAATGAATTTATTGAATCTTATTATTTATAGTTTAAGGTACATTATACCGACCTAATATTACTTCCAACTAAAAACATAAAGAAAAATACAACTATGAATATTTTACATAAATATTTACCTACAGTGCCACAGTTTCCCTTATCTACAGGAAGTTTCCCATATAAGTGAGAAAATAGGGCTCGGTAATATTCCTGGCATTCCCAAGGGCGCCATAGAAGGAGAAGGGAAAATTAAACACGTGCTTCAGAAGCAGCCATCTGTGGATTCTCTAATACAAGATACCAGGAAATACTCGTAAATCAAGCTGTAGTTTGAGGATGCAAGATGTATCAGGGCCATGTAATATGTACGTTTTTTTTTAAATGGAATGTGGGACAAATGAGCATACGTATCACCTCATTTATAAGTATTACCGCCGCCCATGGACACCCGCAACACCACAGGCGTCACAAGTGCGTTGCTGGCCTTTGGGGGATGGGCAGGGTGCAGGTGTGTGCACAGTGTATAAGTAAACATAAAGTTCTCATGCCTCACATCCCCCATGTGGGGAGGGGTTGGGGTATGGGCCTTTGGCATCCTCACTCACTCTGTGAAACACAGCGCAAACGCTATTTTACACCAATTTCCTGTGAGACCGTGGCATCACACCGGTCGAGCCAGCCCATTCATGCCGAAGCGTGGCTCTCCCACGATAAAAGTGTTTGAATGAATTTTCTACAAAAATTTGTACGTGTGGTAAGAGATTGAGAACACTGAATGTCACCATCCTTATTTATCCTGTAAGCATCGTAAAAGGCGACTATGGAAACAATCTTTACAGGACGAATGGACTGCAAAGAGAAGGCAATTTTTAATAAACCGTACATCAATCTGTTTAGTTAGAATGGTAAAGTAGCTATTAAAAACCTCCTTTTTAAGGAGTGGTATACCTCCAGTACTGATTGTTAAAGACTGTTGTTGATGATACAAAACATGTGTCCGAAACATTCGTTTTCAATTCGAAATACTTTCAGAAGTTTTGATTCAAGAATCAGATTCCTTATTGCCATCCACTGGGCAATAATAATAAATATTTCGGATATCTAACACACAACGCCATCTAGTCCCAAGCTAAGCAGAGCTTGTGTTATGGGTACAAGACTACTGATATAAATACATTTACTTTTTTTTTCTTTTTTTCTTTGTAAATACGTAAGTACATATTATACTACATAGAAAACACCCAAACTCCGAAACCAATATTTGTAGATCACACACAAACATTTGGCCCGACCCAGGATTTGAACGAACTCGAGACCTCAAGCACAGCAGTTGCATTCGCTACCACTGCGCCACCGAGGAAGTCAAATGAAATGCAATGAAAGAATTAGGAAAATGCAATGGTAATACACATAAGCATTAGATATGCAAAACACAGAGAAACAACTAGATAGTTTACTAAATGAATACAACCTTAAAATTAACTGTAGTAAGTCTTAAAATAGAACTACTAATATTGATCTAACTGACCAGGTCACTGATAGTATTTAGTATCTACATCAGACTTTATCTAGACTGAATTAGTAAGGTCTAATTTGGACAGATCAATAGGTTATTTCTATTCATAGTGGAGTTAACCCGCCTAAGTCACTTAGTTCTGATTCAATATTCATATTGAAGTGATTTTGTTACAGTTACATCACTGGTTGGTACTTTTATTTGGAAGAAAGGTTAGGTACTAAAAATAAAATGAAATGTGACTGTCCTGACTAGAATTTCGGACATCTAACACACAACGCCATCTAGTCCCAAGCTAAGCAGAGCTTGTGTTATGGGTAATGGACAACTGATACAAATACATCTATACTTTTTTTTTGTATATACCTACATATTATACATAGAAAACACCCAAACTCCAAAACAAATATTTGTAGATCATACAAACATTTGGTCCGACCCGGGAATCGAACCCGAGACCTCAATGATCAGCCAGTTTCACACGCCAACCGCGAGACCAACGAGGCAGTCGGTGTTTTGCCGCCGCCGTATCCCTGAAAACTAAAGTGAATCCAAGGTATAACGTTTTTTTAACCAATTTTGATTACCTTTACAATGATACTGCCATGACTGTATTTAAAGTTTATCATCTGCCTAGCCTTGGTTCTTACTAATATTATCTGCAAGCTACCAAAATAATTCTAAACAACATGAAACATGAGTATGATCCAAGAGTGGTGTTCACCATCCTCAATGCGAACGTTGACAGTGCAGCATGGTGACCCACACTATAGCGGCCTAGTGAGATGCTATTTCACGCCCCGCTCAAAAGACCCGGGATCATAATGGAAATACGTGGGGTGATAATGAGTCCCATGTTTTGACGGCTCAGCACAAGAAGGAAGAACCGATATGTTGCGTTATTGATCGAAGATATACCTATTAATTAATTATTTTTGTATGTGTAGTCAACATACGTATTTTATTCTTTTCTTCATCTACGCAGATATTCGCAATACACGGCGGAACCAACATAAAAGCCGCATTAGAAATTCAGTGTTATCTCGTTTGGTGATTGTGATGTATTGTTTTGTAAGCGAAAGAGCAAAAAGATTTTTTACGAAGAAGATGAAACAGAATACATTAAATGAAATACAAACACTGTTTGTGTATCTCAAGTCTATAACTCATAGAAAATAACATAACAAGTAATTAATTATTTAAAAAAAAATCCGACTGCGTCAATATCTTTATTAAATTCATTCAAGAACTGAAAAGAAAAGATTTTTTAAATCACATATATTTTTTTAGTTGTTTCTTTCACGATTAAGACAAATCTATTGACAGCACTCACATACGCGTTACGTAGAAATGTACCATAACACATTAACAACGCGTGATTACGGCTTTTGAAACTTGTTTCATACTTTTTCATGTCGTTGGGTTTTAGTTTTTACTTTTGGGGTTTAGGTGCTCCTAATAGGTACCATAGAAATATCACAATTATCGAATAAATACGGACAAAGTCACGAGAAAATGCTAACAATATATATATTTTTGAAATGTACAAGTAACGCCCTTCCGAATATCAAACACGGCATATTTCTCTCAATTTTTTTTAAGACAGTACAAGACAGGACAGTAAGACAGTCGGCTAGAGGGCGCCACATTAGATTCAGTGACACGTCATATAGCCTTTAACCAGTGGACGATCAAGACGCTTCTAAAGATATCTCATTTGTCCAGTTCTAATTAGTAGTTAAGAAGCTATGAGGGAACAGATGAACATACATACATACTTATATACATACATAGCCTGTCAAAATCATAACCCTCCTTTGGCTTTGCCGTAGTCGGGTAAAAATACGACAAGCCGTTTAGGGCGTGTTAAAGAAATATACATACACTAGCTTTTACACGCGGCTTCGCTCACGCAGACTTTCACTACCTGATTTACCCCCTTAGGGGTGGAATTTCAAAATTCCTTTCTTAGTGCTCACTTACGTTATATAAAGAACCTACATGCGAAATTTCATGATTCTAGCTTCAGCGGTTTGGGCTGTGAGTTGATCTCTCTATATATATATATAGATACATCCACTCGAAAAGCATAACCCACCTTCTTTCGCGGTCGGGTAATAAAGCTAAAATGTTGGCTGAAAGCTGTGGTCACTGACAAAATATTTTCTTCGAAGCGTTGAATCATTTTGTTAAAGTTTTCTTAAAGTTTGGATTTTAGTCGATATCGTTTATTTCTGTTTTACCGTAAAATCTATCTTATACGAATTGTAAATAACTTCTTGCATTTAAAAAACCCCCTACTCAAGCACTTAATCGAGTAATCATACGCCAATGATATTTTTACAGACATTCTGTTATTCTTCCCCACTTTCACCCCCAAAAATTTTAAACGACTCAACCGATTTTCATGAAACATGTCTAAGAACACTCGCACGTAACCCACCTTTCATACAAAAAAAAACTAAATTAAAATCGCTTCATCCGTTCGCGAGCTACGGTGCCACAGACAGACAGACACGTCAAACTTATAACACCCCTGTTTTTGCGTGGGGGTTAGTGAATAAGAAAATGAGTTTTAACAGACTAACGGCATAGGACGAGGGATACGATGATATATATTATTCTAC
The DNA here is from genome assembly GCA_949125395.1 of Diaphora mendica. Lineage (NCBI taxonomy): Eukaryota > Metazoa > Arthropoda > Insecta > Lepidoptera > Erebidae > Diaphora > Diaphora mendica. Next base: position 2,036,501 of record OX421331.1, on the reverse strand, counting down.
TTAATTACTTAAAATACTAAATCAACAACATTTTCATTATATATTTATTAAAATCTTTTAATGTAAATTTTAAGGCGGACAATGGCAGATTTTAACTAACAATTTCAGTAAGGTATGTTACATCCATAGCTCCATTTGTGATTGTGTAAATAGCTTAGATATTTAATTAACTGATATTGCCTAGGGGTGGGAATAACATTCAGCAATTTAATCAAACAGGCTTACTAATATTTCATCAACAATCCAGTTCAGAAATCATTATTTAGTTCAAGTTTCTACCACCTAGAACTGTTACCTGCACTATAATAATTATGGTCACTAAAGTTTGTTTATTGCCTCGCCAGCAAGTCAGGTACTTGCCAGTGAGGCAGTAAAACTACTTTACTACATCGTTAAATTTCACAATGTCATTAGCACTACCTGAAGTATAGCGTCTGAAAGATGACTAACTTGATCTTATAGTCACTAAATATTATAAAACAAAGTATTCCGCCGCGTCAGTCTATCTGTTTGCGATAAACTCAAAAACTACGTCACGGATTTTCATACGGTTTTTACCAATAGATAGTGATTCTTGAGGAAGGTTTTCGTAAATAATTTGTTAAATTGTTGTTTATATTGGCTAAAATATAACGATATTTGTGGAAGACGTCGGAAAAAATTAGGCCGCACATCTTCTCAGGGTATCATGAGCTATAATTTTTTTTTTTATATTTGGCCCGCCAAAATGACTCTACTCTGCCTGATGGAAAACATAAGCAGAATCCAAGAGTGGTGGTCACCATACTCATTGCGAATGCAGACAATGCGGTATGGCGACCCACACTATGGCGGCCTAGTGATGCTGCTGCATCTTTTAGTCTAGTCAACAAGTATGGAACTTGTTGACTAGACTAATTGGGCCTCCGGTCTCGCACTCACCAACGAAACACGACAGCACTGCTGCTGTTATTTTACGTTGATTTTCTGTGCGAGGGTAGTACCGCCCCGGTCGAGCCGGCCCGTTCGTGCTGAAATCAGCGTGACTCTACTACCTTGTGAATTGTTGTTTGTGTGAATATTATATTTACCGTAAAAAGACCGTGTGAAGCCGGGGCGGGTTGCTAGTTGAAAATAATTTTGAAATACAGTAGTAAAATTAAAAGGTAGTAGAGCCACGCTGATTTCACCACGAACGGGTCGGCTCGACCGGGGCGGTACTACCCTCGTACAGAAGATCAACGTAAAATGACAGCGTTCGTGCTGTCGTGTTGCGTTGGTGAGTGCGAGACCGGAGGCCGAATGATGCAGAAACATCACTAGCCCGCCATGGTGTGGGTCACCATGCTGCATTGTCTGCATTCGTAGTGAGTATGGTGACCACCACTCTTGGATTCTACTTATGCTTTCCATTTGCTTTATTTGGCCTGAAGATATTGTAATTCACGAGGAAGGACATAGATTACTCTTTGCCGTGATAACCAACATACATGCGGGCGGAGACGCGGACAAAGGCCAGTAGGTATATAAGAAAAGAAAAGAAGGAAAAGAGCGTACTCCTTCTTAAAAGGCCGGCAACGCACTTGTGACGCCTCTGGTGTTGCGGGTGTCCATGGGTGGCGGTGATCGCTTACCATCAGGCGAAACGTCTTCTCGTTTGCCCCTATTCCGTAAAAAAACGTTTTACCATATAAAAGAGTGTCAGTTTAATACTATTCTGCACTGCACTTAGACTGCACGTTTGGCCTAGTGGTTTAAGGCGTATAGTAGCCTCAATAACCTTGAGCGTCTGGGCGGAGCTAAACGCATACTATCATATCTGCACCGCACACATCAATATCTCCGTACCGCACGCGGTACCTCGAAACGATGATCAAAGATTAGGAAGCGGTGCAGACATGCCCGCTTGACCGGAGTTTTTGCCTAAAACTTCAAAACAGAATGGTTATAATGTGAACATAAAAACCAGATATTTTTAAAGGCTTTAGTAAGATTTAAAACTAAAATTTTACTTGACACATTCAATGATAGGTATGTAGATACTTAGTGCAAAAAAGTATGTTAAATTAGACTAAAAACCATATAGAAGTTTTTGTCAGTAAATTTTAAATCAAATAATTCGACATACCGATCCAAATACCAACATTTGATAAGAGAGGTAAGAAATCCGGTAAAATGTATTAATTAATTTTACTGTTTGTAGAAAAAAAGTAAAAATGATCATATTTCTGAAAACTTCTAGCATCTTTAAATAAATGAAAAAGTAGGTAAATAGGAACGTGTCAGGTCACCCATAGAATAGGGTTCCGTAGTCACCAATGTCTACAAATTGAAATAAAATAGTGTCCAACAAAGAATTATCATGAATTTATTTTTAATATTTTACATTTAAGTAACATTGGCGCAGTGGTAGCGTACGCAAATGTTATACATGAGGTCTCAGGTTCGATTCCCGGGTCAAACTAAATCTTTGTATGATATGTAAATATTTGTATTTACCAAAAAAAGCATATAAGTATTCTATCAGTCAATCTAGCTTTCATAGTACAAGCTCTGCTTAGATTGAAAATAATTGGCGTTGTGTCAGATGTCCGAAATATTTATTTATTATTATTTTAAAGTTTTCCAAATGAGTGTATTTTACAAGGTAGACCTCCATAACTCCTGAACTAACAAAGTTATCTAATCCGTTATAGTTAGTGTGGTCCGTTTTTTTATGGAATAGGGGGCAAATGAGCGTATCACCTGATGATAAGCGATTACCGTCGCCCATGGAGACCCGCAACACCAGTGGCTTCAGAAGTGCGTAGCCGTCTCCCAAAGGAGATGGAGAGGAGGATAGGAGGAGGGGTTAGGATATGGGCCTCCGGTGTCCTCACTCACTCGGTGAAACACAGCGCAAGCGCTATTTCACACCAGTTTTCTGAGAGGCCATGGTATCACTCTGGTCAAGCCGGCCCATTCATGCCGAAGCGTGGATCTTCCACGGTAGTTTCTCCTCTGTTTGGTTGTAAATAGCGGTTCATTACCATTTTTTTAGCTTTATAAGCCTTAGAAAAACTGAACAGACTCAACACTGAACACTGTTTCCTCTTTGACCCTACACCAAATTGTTGCAGTTGCATTTTTTAAATATATCAAGAAACTAGCGACCCGCCTCGGCTTCGCACGGGTGGATTTCAGATGCCCCCGCCGACGACACGATTCGTGCATTTTAAATCTGTAATATCTTCGAATATATTCATTTAAATTAGTTACTGTAAAGGACCATTTTCATCTATATTAAATGCACAATGTATTTAATTTACTTAATTGTATAAGGATTCATTCTGTATTGCTTAAAATCATTCGTAAATAAGCCATTATTTCTCGTAAAAAGAAAGGAATAAAAAATGGTTGTTGTGGGTTATCCCTAAGAGATAGACATATACCGTTGCGGACTTTTTTGTAGTACTTTTTAAGGTGTACAATACTGTAGTATATTATTTTGATCTATCTCGTAGGGTGCAACCAGCGTTTGCAATGTAAGCGCAAAAAAATGTGTTTATTTGCTACATCACATTAGAAACCTCGAAAATTAACAGTGTTTCCATACTATATTATGCATTTATTATACATAAAAACCTTCCTCTTGAATCACTCTATCTACTAAAGAAACCCGCATCAAAATCCGTTGCGTAGTTTTAAAGATTAAAGTAAACAAAGAGATTTAGGGACAGAGAAAGCGACTTTGTTTTATATTATGTAGTGATAGTGATGATAAGGTTTGAATTTAAAAAAATATATTTCATTCTAATAAAATTAATTTAAAAAAACTTTTTGAAAACAAGCTTTTATTTAAAAGAATAAAATAAATTTTAAATTACGAATTGAACGATGCCAAACTCGATGGTGTTGCGTCGTTTTACTACAGTATGACCACCTTCCGACTCCATCATCAGACCCTAGATACTATCAAAACATAAAGTACTCGTCAAGAAGAATGAAACGATTCCGAACTCGATGGTGTTTGCGTCGTTTTATTATAGAGTTCCTCTGACCACTTTCTGGCCCCATCATCAGACCCTGGATACTATCAAAACACAAAGCACTCGTCAAGAAGAACCAAATGATTTCAAACTCGATGGTGTTGCGTCATAAATTGCAAATTTAATAATAATAGCTTGAAAAAATCAGTAAATTTTCATCCGAGACAAGAATTGTAAAAGTTGTAAAATGAGTGCAATGTACAAATTTACAAAAAAATTGTCTACAAATAAATTAAATAAATAAATATTTGGGACACACACCGACACAACGCCATCTAGTCCCAAACTAAGCCAAACTTGTATTATTGGTACTAGATAACTGATGTAAATACATACATTACTATTTTTGTAAATACATACATTTTTACATAGAAAACACCCAAACTAATTATTTCAGACCATACAAACATTTGGTCCGACCCGGGAATCGAACCCGAAACCTCAAGCACAGCAGTCGCATACGCTACCACTGCGCCACCGAGGCAGTCAAAATATCACAAAGCGTCCAAGCGTACGATCACTTTGAGTCCTTTGCAGCGAGTTAGTCTGTAATGCACACTAACTCAGAAAGTACGTAAATACTTGCACATACACAAACGTATACGCGTAGTTAGTCGATAGCGCGAGCAGAGCAGCGAGCGACACAGCCTTCCCGTCTGAATGCCAACGCACGACTGCCGCCTGCGCCCGCATAGAGATCCGCTGTACTTTTCACGTTGCGAGTCTCAATATTGAATATTTTCTTTACAAAATATTGATTGATTTAAATGAGCAATGACTAATTTGTTGCAAATTAAAAAAACATTTTTTTTATGTAAAAATATTTTTCAGCTTCAAAGCCGTTTAAAAGTAGTAGGCAAATAAGCGAACAATATAGCGTGTTGTTAAATATTTTTTAATGGCAATACTATTTATCGTACGTAAAAATCAAATGCTCACATTATTGCACATGAATCTACAGTAAACATATATTTTTTTCAAATCTTTTGATGCAGCCGTTATTGAGGAGTAGTCTTTAGAATGCAACCTTTTTTACGCATCTTAAGGGAGGTAGGCCCTTAACGGTCACTACGCCGTTTCCTACTTCGCCAAGTGTCGTGGGTTCAAATCCCACGTAGGACAACACTTTGTGTGATCCACAAATTGTTGTTCTGAGTCTGGGTGTTATTTGTGTCCGTTTCATGTATGTTTGTAAAGTCCCCCGCAACACAGGATTTATTCCTAGTGCGGGAGTTGTCTTTTTTGTAAAAAAAAAAAAACTGCAAATGCTTAACATTTTATACCCAACCAGTATTTTTACTCTATTAAAGTAAAAATATATTCATGAAAATATCAACACCTCAACTTTACTGAAATAAAAAAATACTCATAGTTAGGTATAACTCAACGGTCAGGGCATGGCATGTAATTCTGTAATAAATTGCCGGTCTCATGCAATTTGTTTAATTCTAAATTCATACTGACGACAGTAAAAAATAGTGGCTATAACACTTCTGTGGCTTATATTATACACGGTGTGCATGACTGCACGGTTGGCCTAGTGGTTTAAGCGGTCGCCACGCCGCTTTCCTCAGCGCTAAGTGTTTGGATTCAAATTCCATATGGGACAATAGAAAATTGTTGTTCTGAGTCTGGGTGTTCTTTGTGTAAATTTCGCGTATGTTTGTAAAGTTGAGCATGATTAAAAAGAGGGGAGATCAAGTGCGTGGGTCATAATTTAATATACTATAAGCTACCTCCCCTTAGAGTCGTTGATCTACCTACAAATCTATATATATAAAAGAAAGTCGTGTTAGTTACACTATTTATAACTCAAGAATGGCTGAACCGATTTGGCCGAAATTTGGTGGGGAGGCAGCTTAGAATCAGGAGACGGACATAGGATACTTTTTATTTATTTTTTCTCTTTATTTATTTTTAAGGGACTTTTACCCTATTAGGGTATGCCAGTCCAGTTTTTTTTTACTTTGTCCCGTGGCGTTAACCGTGGTTGTTGTTGTACCGCGGGTAACACCGCGGGGCTCAATTAGTTTTATATAAATGGAAGTGTAACTCAATGTTAGGTCGATTAGCTAGTGAGCGGTCGAGCTTCCTTCGTCTCCTAGTTCTAAAGTATTTGTGCAGTGTGTAATTGTGATTAAAAAGTTAAGGTTATTTTGTTAATGTGAAAATTATAAAAATAGTGTTATTTAAAGCAATCGTGTATATTTTTAAGATATTTCTACTTCGAAACCTAAAAATACATATAATTTTTTACATACATAATGAAGTCGAATAATCGTACAATATTTCATTTGGATAGAAATCGAAACCATTAATTCTAGATTAGCAATCACGATCTCTTACCGCTAAACCACCATCTTGCCGTAAGTGTAATGTGAAGGAAATTTAACGTACCTACATTATAAAATTTCTTTTCACTAAGGCCTCTACGCTTATAAGCATAATACGTTTTTATTGTAATATAGTACAGTAAAATCTAATTAATCAAACACGTCAACGTACGGTTAGAGGGTGCGGGCCGACGGCTATGTACCTGATACTGTTGGTACGTACTATTAATAGTCTATGTACATACATACATATATATATATATGTATAAAATTACGTTCCATAATCTATCTGTAAAAGCGAATAAGTAAAATTATTTATTAGTAAAACAACCCGACTGCGTCTATATCTGCCATCTTTATTTTTTTATTAAACATTTAAGTTATATAATATACTAGCTGATCCGGCAAACGTTGTTTTGCTTTTTTTTTAGACACAAAAAATTTCATCAAAATCGGTCCAGTCGTTTTTGTGAATCTAAACCATTCCCAGATCCCCTTGAACACACACAAAAATTTTCATCAAAATTACCCCAGTCGTTTAGGAGGAGTTCAGTCACATACACACGCACACAAGAAATATATATATTAAGATTCGTAATCACCGTTAAAATTCTTTATTATGATACCACACTCGATTTATTTTGAAAACATTTTTTGTAGATTTTTCTGGCGCCAAAAATCCTTAGTTTTGTTTTCTTTTAATTTTGGTGTACCCAGGTCACTCTTACGATTCAGACGAATCTATTGACGCCACTCACATAAAAAATAAAAATGGCCGTTTAGGCTCCAGGGCGTGCCAAAGAAATATACATACATACACTCGAAAAACATTACCCTCCTTCTTCGCAGTCGGGTAAAAACCTTTTCTATCATTATATTTTTAACAAAACAATCTTTAAAAGTCCACTACTCGACTACCAGTACCAAGACTGTCTTTAGAAAGAAGGTTTTGGCATACTTTTCCAAGCTGACCAGATGGATTGGTTTATGTTAAGTTTTCCTACTCTTTACAGGCGCTCATAGCCCAGTTGCACTCGGTGATTAGAAACAATCACCTAGGGTAAGCAACACCGGCTCGGTCAGTAGCTGTATGGGTGACCGCTAGTGGTACTATACCATGAGCGTCTCCGTGATTCGGAGGTCACGTTAAGCAGTCGATCCCGGTTGTTACCGTAGGATAACAGTCGTGAAGCTTAGTTGGAGGCCTTTGGGCGGCTTAAAAACATCCAACGGCAAGATTACGTAGCCACAACGTTGTCTTGCCAGTCCCCAACCCGCACTTGGCCAGCGTGGGGACGTATGGCCCTTAACCCTCTCCTGAGAGGAGACCCGAGATCAGCAGTGGGACGTTATGGGTTGTTGATGATGATGATGACTCCTGCAGTGCTTGATCCTGCGCAATTTCTCCCTTAGTCAGTTCTATCGACACCATAGAGCCACGCTTCGGCATGAACGGGCTGGCTCGACCGGAGTGATACCACGGACTCACAGAAAACCGATGTAAAATAGTGCTTGTGCTGTGTTTCACCGAGTGAATGAGTATACCGGAGGCCCATAACCCCTTCCCCTATCTCCCCCATCCCCCAAAGGCCGGCAACGCACTTGTGACGCTCTGGTGTTGCAGGTGTTCATGGGCGGCGGTAATCGCTTACCATCGGGCGATACGTCTGCTCGTTTGCCCGCCTATTACATATAAAAAGAATAGCGGTGATGTGACTCCGCATTCTTTATATGTCACCGTTCGGATGATTTTATATACCTTGCTAAAGAGCGCAGAATATAGCTATTCTCTGAAATCTATGAGCCCTGGCCTGAGGGTAGGCCAGGGCACTCAGGGCCAGAACCGCTAGTGCGTTTCTGGAGGTCCTCCCGCGTGCCGAGGTAGGCCGCCGCGGGGTTTAGTGGATAGTCCGGTTCTCCGGGAGTTCCACACACGCCTTTCCAACGGAGGGTATGGTGCGAAAAGCATTCGCTGAGTAAAAAAATAAAAAAAGTGCACACAGGGCACAGGGCCTTACTAAAAAGTAAGTTGCTCATTGGGAGGCTGAGCTACCAATTTGGAGACGGCTTAGATATTTCACTATTCCCGGGGTCTGCGAGTTCTTTACAACAGACTCACCAGAGACGGAACAACGCTTGTTTAGTGGAGTGATGCTCCGTGGGAGTACGGTCCCGATAAAAAAGAATGTAAAAGTATGAATGTATGAGGTTATATATTTATGTTTTTTTATAATGATGTCACTATACCTAGCATTGATCTATGCAATAAACTACTCACGGTAACAGAATTTATAAGCTTATAATTTTCATAAATTATGGTATGTGCTTTTTGGTAATTTCAAAATAATAGCTTGGAGCCAATTTTTACCATGATCATCTTTGAATAGTTCACTATTGGATTTTTATATTGATACGTAAAATATACATAGTAAAATTCACTATTTCATTAACCGACTTTGGAAGTTTTTCCAAATGATCAAAATATTTCCATTTGCGTGTATGTGACACGTTTATATGTTTTTAATGGACATAAAGTGTAGTACTTTGTTTAAAAGTCCGTCATCAAACCCGCCGGTAATGGTTATAAATTGATGATGTTCTGAACAAAAGGCAGGTCAGGCGAAAGGAGGTCAGCAGACATTGTCGCTAATGTAGTAAATTGTTATAAAAATGTCGAATGCGATGCCAAACTAATAAACAAATATTAAATCTATTTTTTTTATAGTCTCAGTTTTCCTATTAAAAAAAACTTTGCATACCGTTAATAAAACGTTATTCTTAAAACGCAGTATTCTCTAAATTTATTTATAAGTATTTTTTTAATATATATTTGTACGTAAAAATCCTTTTTCTTTCTCTACTTGTTGATTACCCGCGCAACAGTTCTAGTCCTTTGTTCATGCTTTTGCTTCCATTTTATCGGTTTTCCGCCTCAGTGTGTTTATCATTGTGCCTCTATTGTTGTATGCTTTTATTTTATGACTGGCCACCAAGAAAGACGTAAACCTTTTTTTTACGAGGTAACACAAAAAAAAAATATGGCAAGCTTTTTATTCCGATGTTACTATAAAATTATGTTCGCTTTTCAAATGAACCGAATGGCGGGCTCTTTTGTTTAAAAAAATATAAATTTTGTGAGACTTTATTCTAATCTTACCTTCAGCTGGTAGTCACTAAACTCAGCAAAGACGACGATCGCTCACAGTATTTATTTGTAAAACGTTCAAAAGACAAAAATATATTTTTTCTTGTAAGTTCGCACCGCGCGTCTGTGCCTGTGGGCTGCCTGAACGACACTGAACGAGACCGCCGAAAGACTACTGTTGCGAGTACCTTTACCTGTTACATGTTAGGGATGAGTTAAGGAGGAGTATTAGGGGAGGGTAATATCTGTTATTTAGATCTTAGTATTACTCGGTATTAATACTAATGTCACAGGTAACTTTGACTTTAAAATATATTGGTGGATAGTTGTAGTACCATTTTCGTAATACATTTAATACACACATCAAAAGTGTCTAGGGATCAAGCATTTTTATGCGGATTTCTTGAGATTGAGATGTGGCTTTGGCCCTGGCCTGCTCAGTCGCCAGACTTGAACCCGATTGAGCATACATGGGATATGCTACAGAGAAGAGCTCTGCCGAATATGGAGGGTATCCAGTCGCAAGAAGACCTTTTTTTGTTGTTGCAACGAACATGGGCGGCCATTCCACAGCGTGATTTGGATGAACTCATTTTGAGTATGCCAAACCGATGTTCTTGTGTTAGTGTTCGCGGTAGAAACACGGATTATTAATTGTTTAAGTTACCTAATAAAATTTTAAAGAAAACTGTTATTTCAGTCTTTTTTTCGAACTTTAATGTTAGTGGTTCAAATGTCAAAAATCCTTTTATTAGGAAAATGGCAAATTTCTTTATTAATGCAAAGGTGACTTGGTTTATCGTTACTGTGACAAACGAAAACACTTTATTTGATGAATCCTTAAAGAAAATTTTAATTAATATCAATCAGGAGAAAAGTTATTGCAAAAATATATGTTGATCCCTAGACACATATGTTGATCCCTAGACACTTTTGATGTGTGTATATTTAATGTGAAATATGATTGTGGTACATTTTATTATTCAAGAAAGAAGGAAGATTTATTTAGTACCTAGTAGTGAAAACAGAAATGTTTTGTATTCAGAACTTTATATTAATTCGTGTTTAAGGTTTTATTTAACTCTAGCAATAAAGTATTTGTTACCATTTTAATGGCGAAATTTGTCATGTATTTGCAAAATGTACACTTTTATGCAAAGGTATAATTAATATTAGATAAGTGATGTAAATAATGTGTTTATTTCACTTCTCTTCCTAGACGGAATCGTGTGAATGTGGAGAGTACATATTATTTATTGTTTATGCCCAAATCTTACATACCAAATATTACTATATATTCATATATTTATTAGCATAAGATTATTTAATAGATTTAAGGTACTTTTAACAAACATATGCCCTTTAAAATATACTTATTAAAATAACAGTTCCAAATACGCAACAGAGTTATCGTAACGATATCATTTATCTTACGGTGCTATCATACCGTGCCATCTGCCCTAGCCATATTTTCATTCCGTTCACGTCACATTTTCCCACCCTGTAATATAATTTAACTTTATGCCGTCCCACTTGCACACACCGCTACTATACAAATCATGAATAAGCGTAAAAGGGACAGATAGAAGTCGTAACTACTATTGTTAACGAGCAGAAGCGTGAGTCAGTTCTCACTAGGGTTGTCACGTATGGTTTTTCCGCCCACGTAATAAGCTTTCCTAATTATGTAAAAGTTTAGTAAGCTTAGTTTTTGAGTATTGAATTTAATATTCCTGCCATCCCTTAGGATTACTTTTCTGGGAACTACCTTTTTGTACTGTTTAAAGTTCTTAATTTTACTGGCCTGTTTGTCCGTTAACCACACCACACAAAATCTGTATAAATGTCGTTACACGTTAGGCGAGATGTCAGATATTATATGTGATATAAGAAATAAATAAATATTTCGGACAGCTAACACACAATGCCATCTAGTCCCAAACTAAGCATAGCTTGAATTTTGGGTACTAGACAACTGATTTAAGTACATATATACTTTTTTTAAAATACATACATATTAAACATAGAAAACACCCAAACTCAGAAACAAATATTTGCCTATCATAAAAAAATTGGTCCGGGAATCGAACCCGAGACCTTAAGCATGGAGTTGCATACGCTGTCACTGCGCCACCGAGGCATATATGTGGGAACCTATTAAGTTCCCTGTTTCATTTTTCTAAGCACTTGTGCTTTCATCTTTGCAGTCAATACACATCATATCAACATTTTTTTACAGACAACTGCTGAAGATGCGTAACTTCTTATAAAAGAGGTTCCAGCCTACGGTTGAAATAAGACCTGTTTGAAGATTTTTTTTTCAAGTGATGTCTTGCGTAGTTTATTATTCTTAATATATGAGCCTTTCAAAGTGACTCTACTCACTAATAGAAAGAAAGAAAGGAAAACTATTTTTTCTGACATATACAGGACAGTACATGGTTTTATACAGATGTAAGATAAAATAAGACAAGCTATTGCCCTTTGCAATGCCAGAAAAGGCATTGCAAAGGGCAAGCACCTATCTCAGCATACTGCTGTAGCCAGAGTGAGTGACTACAGCGCTGGTATAACGATAGGACCCGCGCCCGGTGTCGTCGGTCCGTCCGTGTCTAGTGGTAAATATTTGTGTGTGTGTGAGTGTGTTGTATAAAGATTTACATAATTATGTATATTCATGATCAATAAAGTTAAATAAATATAAGAAGAACAGATATTAACTAACGTTAAGCCAATCAAGGGGGTGTAACGGAGCCACCTGCCATCCCAGGCCCCGTATAGCCAACCTCACCTGCGCGCAGTGCACCCTGCGGAACGGACGAGGCTCTGGCGACCGACTCATGGCGGTATAACCACACCACTGCGGAAATCACTAAATATCGATACTGGCTACGGGCAGCAGCGTCACCAGATAAATGATTCCCGCCACTGCGGTCACCAACCTTCCTGCCAAGCGTGGTAACTATGGCAAATTCCCCCGTATAGTGGACGCACACTGCAGCTGGACGATAGCCTTTCGGAATTGGAGGCGGAGGTGAACAACATAAACTGGCATGTTTTGGGGCTATCAGAAGTCCGAAGACAGGGTGAGGATATGATAGCCCTGGATTCTGGTCACCTCCTCTATTTCCGACAGGGAGACCAACCATCCCAAGGTGGTGTCGGATTTATGGTCCACAAATCGCTCAAGGGCAGCGTGGAGGAAGTTGGCAGTGTGTCAAGGGTAGCATACCTCGTCTTAAGAATAACCAAAAGGTATTCCTTGAAGGTTGTACAAGTGTACGCACCCACATCCACACATCCTGATGACGAAGTTGAAGCCATGTACGAAGACATATCCAAGGCCCTGTCTCGTAACAAAACTTCTTTCACGGTTGTCATGGGCGATTTCAATGCGAAAGCGGGAATACGAGATTATGGCGAGACCAGGGTGGGACAGTTCGGCTATGGGCGCAGAAATCACCGAGGTCAAATGCTGATAAACTTCCTCGAGGCTCAGGGGCTCTTTCTAATGAATTCTTTCTTCCAGAAGGGGCCCCACAGGAAGTGGACCTGGCAAAGCCCAGACAGCGATACAAAGAACGAGATCAACTTCATCATTACAAACAAACGCCAAATATTCAGGGATGTCTTTGTGATCAATAGATTCAACACCGGAAGTGATCACCGACTCGTAAGAGGTACCCTGAATCTAAGCGGCAAAAGAGAACGGGCGCGCTTGATGAAGTCGACTCTTAGACCAACTCTGCCTCAGGTCAAAGTTGGATGCGAAAGCTTCCAGTTGGAGCTCCAAAATCGGTTCGCCACGTTGGAAACCGTGCAGGTTGTCTGGTACGTGTCGTCCGCAAGGTGGGTTATAAACACTTTCGACCAAAGAGCACTGGACGCAAGTCGAAGCTCAGCAGCGAGAATCTTGATCTCATGAGGAAACGACGAGAAGCACTAAACGCCACACCCACTGAGAGACAGGAACTGAACAGGCAGATATATAGGCTGGTCAGACAAGACGTTCGACAGTCGAATACTCGAGTGATCGAGGATGCAATTGCTAGGAACAAGAGTTCAAAAGTCTTTGCCAAGCCTAAGGCCTCCTGTTACCACCTGTCCAAGCTCAGAACAGCACAAGGTACCACCGTCACCTCTGAAACAGAGATTCTCGCTGAAGTCGAAAAGTTTTACGAGGATCTATATTCCTCACGAACCAGTCCACCCGATACGTACAGCGCGGAAGACCCGCGTGCTAGACTGACACACCACCTCACAGACAAGCTTCCCGACATCGATCTGGGTGAGATTAGAATGGCACTCGGACCACTACACAGTAACAAAGCTCCGGGTGAAGACGAAATTACTACAGAGCTTCTAAAGGCTGGTGGAACTCCTATGTTAGTAGAGCTCTCACAAATATTTAATTCCGTCATTCATACCGGCACTACACCGAAGGCATGGGGTAGGAGCGCGGTAGTGCTTTTCTTCAAGAAAGGAGACAAAAGCCTACTGAAGAACTACCGCCCAATTTCACTCCTGACCCATGTGTACAAGTTGAGAATCGTCTCGCCCAAAAACTCGATGACTTTCAGCCCGTGGAGCAAGCTGGGTTTCGAAAAGGCCTTAGTACTGTGGACCACATACACACTCTAAGACAAATTATTGAGAAAACAGAGAAATATAATCAGCCTCTCTGTCTAGCGTATGTGGACTACGAAAAAGCCTTCGACACCATTGAGACCTGGGCTGTTCTGGAATCCATGCAGAGGTGCCTGGTCGACTGCCGATATATCGAGGCGTTGAGATGCCTCTATAAAGCTGCAACGATGACCGTCCAAGGACAAGAAAAGAGCACAAGACCAATCCAAGTGCATCGAGGAGTAAGACAGGGAGATGTTATATCTCCGAAACTTTTTACTAATGCCTTGGAAGACGTCTTCAAGACGCTCGATTGGAATGGACGGGGAATCAATATCAATGGCCGATTCCTCTCATACCTGCGGTTTGCAGACGACATAGTCATCCTGGCGGAGTCTCTGCAGGACATAGAAGAAATGCTTAACAGTCTGGACGACTCTTCAAAACGAGTGGGACTAGGGATGAACATGGAAAAGACGAAAATCATGCATAATCGACATGTGTCCCCGAGTCCCGTGACCGTAGATGGCGTTACTATCGGGGTTGTGCAAGAATACATCTATCTTGGCCAAACTATCCAACTCGGCCGGCACAACTTTGATCGGGAGGCCGATAGAAGAATTCGTCTGGGCTGGGCGGCGTACGGGAAGCTACGTCATATCTTTGAGTCGACGATACAGCAGTCATTGAAAACCAAGGTTTTTAACCAGTGCGTCCTACCCGTGATGACATACGGAGCCGAGACGTGGACACTCACCATTGGACTGGTCCACAAATTTAAAGCTCAGCTCGCTCAGCGGGCGATGGAGCGTGCGATGTTGGGTGTCTCTCTGTCTGATGGGGCTATTAGACAGAGAACTAGAGTGACCGACATCGCACGGAGAATCAGTACGCTGAAGTGGAAATGGGCCGGTCATGTCTCTAGACGTACCGATGGTCGGTGGAGCAATGCAAACGTAGTGTAGGGCGCCCTGCGGCTCGGTGGACTGACGATCTAAGGAAAGTGGCTGGCAGCGGATGGATGAGGACTGCCCAGGACCGGGATGGTTTTTTTTTTTGTTTTTTTTTTTTTTATGAGGTCTTGCAACCTCTCTGCTTTTCCCCGTCCAAGAATACGACAGGACCTTATTATTCTGAAGACCAATTACAATCTTTTGTCTAAATGTTCTCATCGGGTAAGATTCCCGGTATTATAACTATTTTACTTGTTTACTTTACATATATTTTGCATATTATATTTTTCTAATGATTTTCTATATATTATACGTTCTTTTAATAATTGTTTTACAATTATTACTGTAATGTCAAAGGTGTTATTTATGGCTTACAATTTTATTTTACAATTTATTTCCAAACTTAATTTTTATCTTCCTCTCGTTTATTTAATCTAATTGTCTCTAACTCTAATTATCTCATGATGTATATATGCATGTCTTATTATTAATAATTTTTTATGTGGTATAATTTTGTAATGTTTGCAGTCTTTTTATTTACTATCTTATTAATTGGTACTAATGTCCCGAAGACATCTCACACAGCCATTGTTACCAACATGTGAGATCATGATACTTATGACTCTGTGTGTTTTGTTTGTGTGCGTGTTCGATGTTTATGTGCGTGTTTATTTTTATCTAGTTCCATCAAAATTTTGCTCCTGTCTTTGTAACAATATATATATATTGTACCAAAATATATATAATTATTTCACTTCATTGTGTATTTTATAAACTATGTTTTTTATTTACGTGTATGTTAAATGTTTGTATGCATGTTCTGATGTGTCCATATATACTTATGATATATTTATCAAATCAGTGTGTGTGTATGAGTGTTTCTGTGTAGTGTGTGTGTGTGTACGTGTGTGAGTGAGTCATAAGTATGCGGTGTTGGATCTCGCCAAATAGTCCCATTTTTGGCGGGTTGGGCACTCGGCGCTGAAGGCGTTGTGGCCGAGGTTCCGCAGCCCAGAGTGCGAACAGTTACAGCACCGCGGTTCGGCTCCCTTGGCATACTCGGGGCATTCCCCGCGCAAGTGCGGGCCTCCGCAGTGGCTGCACCTGTCCACACTCTCTGTGCAGAACTTGCGGCCGTGGCCGAATGCAAGGCACTTCGTGCATTGGATGAGCGGAGACTGATCCTCCACTCTGACCCTTTGCAGGTCCAGGTAGAGGGTACCAGTCTCCGTCATCCTCTGCCATACCCTTGGCCTTACTTGCAGTACTATGTGCGATGTCTTCGGGTTCTTGGTCCTTTTCTTGAATTTAATACTTAGCTCTTTCTCCTCCTGTGGTAGGCCCATGAAGATGTTGTCGTTCTGGGTGTAGAGGGCCCTCACCATCTCGTCGTCCTCACCGTCCACAAAGACGTCTTTGAGGACGACGAGTGGATTCTTGTTCCTCATGGGAACTACCACAAGCCCACCATCGTTCCCAGCTATCCTCTCGGTCACCCTGTCCCGCTCCACCTCCGTGTCGCAGCCCAGGATGACCGTGCTACCCTTTGCCTTTCTGGCTTTACAAACTTTTAGACCAGTACTCCTGGCGTCGACCGCCTTCCTCACCCTGGCGAGTACCTCATCGGCAGTCTCTTGACTGTCCGTTGAGGTCACCGCCACCGAGTGAAGCGCCGGTCGGCGCCCGGGTCTGGTCGCGGCTACGCTGGCGTAGGTCTTGGGGACCGGGTCCAGGACGATTTCGGGTGTTTGCCCCTTGACAGCCTCGATGATGTGCGCCTTGTTCTCGATAACTATGTCCCTGGCGACAGTCCCAACCAGGTCTTCGAGTTGGGACTGCGCGCGCACTATCATCAGCTCGGTCGACTTGTCGATGTCGACCTGGGTCTCCTCGATCTTTTCGGAGACCTTTTCGACAATGTCGACGCTCTGGCTATCCATCTTTCGATCTACGCCCTGGATCAGCCGCCGGAGCGTATGATGGGACTCGCTCATCCATTCCTGGACTGAGTCCTTCATGTGCTCCATATAATTGATAATTTGGAAAACAAAGGCTATCGAATTAATCGACAAAAACCTCAAAAATGACTAAAATTGAAATTTAAATGTCGGATTTCTAAGATTCTATTTACCAGATTTAAATAAAAGAGGTGTTGTTAGATAGGTCGTGACGCGAGCTATCTAGGTATGTATGATTTATTGTTCCCAAAAAATGAGGGGGCAAGTTATTCAAAGAAAATCTCGGAAAATTTTCGATAAAGCGGTAAATTGAGTTTTATATGTTGAAAATTTACTACTTCTATTAACCAGATCTTAATAAAAGAGGTGTTATTAGATAGGCCTTGACGAGTTCTATCTAAATATATATAATTAAAAATTTCGAAAATAAATTTCGAAGAGTTATGAGCCCAGAGCTGTGAAAAATTCCTTAAAAATACCGAAAGTCAAAATGAATGTGGAAATTTAGCAACTTCTATTTATCCAACCTATATAAAAGAGGTGTTATTAGATATGTTGTATGAGCACCTTGTCGACTATGATTATTATTAATTATTAATTTCTTTGATATTGACCTGATGATTTGCCGTGCGGCCTGAGTACGCAGCTCAACTATGGTTGAATAGGTCGATGGCTGATCCATGCGTCTTACTCTATTTTGCATTTGTGACATTTATTGATTATTTTATATTTGGACATATTACATCTTTTTAAATTTGACTGTGAGTGAAAGTGCTATTTGGATTTTATTTTCCATAAGTGGACCTCACAATATAACAATATAACAATACTGTCACGCGGCACTCACATGCACACCTCCACGCCCTCCAAGCCTCACCCCCCGCGCGCCTACGAGGACCGTCCACTGCCGAGAACACCCCGCACCTCAAGCCTCAGAGGATATTTAAGGAAGCGCGCGGCGTCACAGAGCCTTTTCTCATCGCTGCGAACGGACAGTTAAGTGCTCCTTATCTGGAGGCACTGACTGGTCGAATCTCTTAAATCCACACCCTGTCTGTACATCTATCTGTTTGTGTTATACTTCAGTAAATAAATAACGTTTAAATTGTCGTTGTGAAGCGTCTGATTTCACCATCTTCAGAACCTCGTGGCCTCACCACCACGTCAAGGGCTCCTAAAGCCACTACGTGACAATACAATGTCACAATATAACAATGTAAAAATCTTGCAGCTATCAGTAAGAACGGCGCATGATTGGTTAGCTCATGGGTGTGCAGCAATGACTCCAAACCTTTTATTTTGTTTTCTTTGGTCGACTTCGTTCTCATTCAAGTCTCTTAGTGAAAAAAATATTGTAAACTGTATTATTATTTTTTAAAAGGAGCAACAATGGAGTTTCTTGCCAGATTCTTCTCCATGAAGGATAGGCTGCACTTGGAACTGGCGACTAGAATCACTCGATTTTTTAATATTAAATATTGACTATTCATAAGTGCCTGTAAAATAAGTGCCTATATGAATAAAATATTTTTGAGTTTGAGTTTGAGTTTAGGCCTTGATGAGGGCTATCTATATCTGTAACTATGTCAAGTTTGAGGCGAACCGTTATCGAATAATTCGACAAAAACCTCGAAAATTTGGTAGTTTAGAAATTTAAAAATATTCTAAGTCCAGAAATTAAAAATTTTGTTTATTTTTCAGGTTTAAATCTTCCCACGGGACGCAGGAGTGTCTACAAATATGATATCAACAAATAGCAACGATACTAGTAGCTGTTTTCTATTAAAAATTTCGCACGGGACCGGGATGGTTGGCGCTCCTTGGGGGAGACCTACGTTCAGCAGTGGACGTAGATTGGTTGAAATAAAGCCAATCTTACACGCTCTCAGCCCGCGGCCCAGCGACAGACCAAGAAATCAAAGCTCAAAGCATTTGAATGCAGACAATGCAGCAGTGCATTATTGAGCAGTGCACCCACACTATGGCGGCCTAAACAGTTGCTTCTGCAATATTGGGCAGCACGAATGCTGTCATTGGTTGGTTGTCCTTCTGTGAGAGGGTAGTACCCCGGTCGTGTTAGATTTAGCATGGTTCTACTACTTTTTAGTCACCTCTACTCTTAGGTACTCATATTATGATGAAGACACGAAGATCCAATATATTGTAAAACAACAGATCCACATGTTATTACATCAAAAAATATCGTGGGAGAGCCACGCTTCGGCATGAATAGGCCGGCTCGACCGGAGTGATAGACAATCCACGGCCTCAGAGAAAACCGGTGTAATACAGCGCTTACGCTGTGTTTCATCGAGTGAGTGAGGATACCGGAGGCCCATACCCCAACCGCTTACCATCAGGCGACACGTCTGCTCGTTTGCCGCCTATTCTATTAAAAAAAAAGAATAACACATGCCCTTCCAGATCTCCTCACATCCCTATTACACATACCGATATGGTAGGGCGTGTTTAAGACTTTTTCTCTTCATAAGCGTGAGATTAATTAATTACACAGCTTTTATTTGCGGGAAAGTTAGCCATGTTTGTCCTCAGTAATAGTCATTAGCCTTTATTGCGTGGTCGCATGTACGTATTTTGATAATGGAATAAATGGGGTTGACAATTAAGTTTTTTGAACCTATTAATTGTGTTGCCACCTCTAAAAAAGTACAATAAGTATACAATAAGACTGCACTGTGAGTTCGAACCCCAGTTTGCAACAACACTTTGGGTGATCCACAAATTGTTGTTCTGAGTCTGAATGTTTATTGTCGGTTTCATGTTTGTGTAGTTTGTTGAGCAACAGAATATTTTCTTACTGCGGGAATTGTCTTTATAAAGAAATAAGAAAAGGACGTCGCAGACGTGAAGTTTTGCCATTTTTTCGGCATTCTCTAATAGTCCGTCGAATTTCATATGACGTCA
Source organism: Diaphora mendica (assembly GCA_949125395.1). Classification (NCBI taxonomy): domain Eukaryota; kingdom Metazoa; phylum Arthropoda; class Insecta; order Lepidoptera; family Erebidae; genus Diaphora; species Diaphora mendica. Next base: position 2,016,554 of record OX421331.1, on the reverse strand, counting down.
CACAGAAAACTGGAAATTCATCTGTAAAATACTTTAATACATTATGTAATAGTTATGTGTTTACAAATAAAATAAATAAAAAAATACTTTCAGTTCACTGAAATAAGATAAAGAATTGGACATCTAACACACAACGCCATCCAGTCCCAAACTAAGCAGAGCTTGTGTTATGGATACTATGACAACTGATTTAAATACATAGATACTTTTTTTTGTACATTCGTAACTATATGATACATAGTAAACACCCAACCTACATAATTTACTATTACCGAAAAATCCCAAATAATACAACTACAACACTAAGTTCCTTGCTTGCAATGTTTTTACCCGACTACGGCAAATCCAAAGGAGGGTTATGATTTTGACAGGCAGGATTTTGATTTTCATGTATGTATGGATGTATGTTCATTTGTTCCCTCATGGCTCCTTAACTACTTATTAGAACTGGACTAATGAGGTATCGTTAGAAGCGTCTTGATCGTCCGCTGGTTATAGGCTATATGACCTGTCACTGAATCTAAGGTGGCGTCCTCTAGCCGACACAAACTACTGTATTAAAAAAATAATTTGAGATAAATATGCCGTGTTTGATATCATTGGAAAGGGCGTTACTTGTACATTTCAAATAAATATATATTATATATAAATAACGGCACCATAACACTTTAACAACGCGTGACTACGGCTTTTCAGACTTGTTTTATACTTTTGCATCGTCGTTTTTTGTCGTAGTTGGGTTTTAGTTTTTACTTTTTTTTAAATTTAATGTGGGGTTTCACCAGATTGTGATAATATTTTAGTTAATTGTCTGCCATATAACAGATAAAAGCTACATACATATACGTGTATGATTGTATGTATATCTGACATAAATGTCTTCATCCAAGACGTATGAAGCCGAAATCTGTAATTAATTAACTGATAAGTTGCCATTAGTTTATCAGGGAATATATCAGCAAGTGGGAAACTGGCCTTTAGAATAATATGACATATTAATATGACTATAATTTTCATCAGTTTAAAAACAATACTTAAAGAAATTGACTCGGCCTGAGCGAAAGTTTTATACACCCAAAGAGATTCCTTCTCTCTCGGTGCACCTATAAAACTTTACAACGTAAAACAAGCGATATGTTCATTGTAAACGATAATATAGAACTGTGAATTAGGTGTCTGCGAGTGCTAAGCATTTCGTTTGTAAAACAAACTTGACATTCGGTTTACGTTTATGACCCAATTTTAACTTGGTACGACATAACATGTTGTAATATCACATTGTGACTTGAATTTGAAAGGCCACATTGTTGAATGAGATAAAAAATAAATTTATTCATCTTCCTAGCCTATATTATTCCCAAGGTTAATTGGGGTTGGCTACTAGTTCAACCGGACTTACCTGAATATCAGTTTTTCACGGAGCGACTGGCATTGGACCTCCGCAACCCTGAGAGTGAACTAAATTCGAAGGTTGAACTAGTTGTCAGTATATTTAAGGGCACTGATTCCCAATAACGATTGTCATAGGTGGTCATAACAACCAGGACCGACGGCTTAACGTACTCCCGTGCACGGTCGGGAAACACCGCCATTATCCATACAATCTGCTGCTATTACAAATTTCTTGTAATAAAAACCCAACAGCAGACCCGGGAATTGAACCCGAGACCTCTTGATTGTCAGTCGCTTACGCTAACCACTAAGCCAACAAGGCGTAAATATATTATCGTTTGAAAAATGAAACTGGCTCTAATAATATAAAAAGTAGAAGAATGAAATAAGAAGTACTGAAAATATCTTAGGCATTAAGTCATTTGAAATACAAAAGTGCAAAATGTTTATAATGATTTTTTTTTTAAATTACTGAAAGCTATGTGACTTGCTATTTATAGAGAGATTTCTGGTCACCGATATACAGATACAGGTCAAGATCATTTTAAGCTGAAAAAAACAAGGAAACGAGTTTTGTTACTAGGAGGGAGTATGGAGTGTTACCATAATTGAAAACACGCCCGTTAAATAAGTAACATATTTTAACAAGGTAAAGATTTCACAGAACCTCGCGGTGCTTGAATTTGTTTTGGTTTTTATTTTTATTTTTATTCATTAAGCCAATTCTTAGGGTCATATGTCATTAATCCAACTATCCCCATAGGTATTATACTAACTGCAACGGGAGCGCAGTGGTAGCGTATGCGACTGCAGCTGTGCTTGAGGTCTTGGGTTCGATTCTCGTATCGGACCAATGTTTATATGATTTGTAAGTATTTGTTTAGGAGTTTGGGTGTTTTTTATGTATAATATGTTTATATTGACAAAAAAAATATATATATGTATTTATATCAGTTATCTAGTACCCATAACAGAAGCTCTGCTTAGCTTGTGACTAGACGGCGTTGTGAGTTAGATGTCCAAAATACTTATTATCTATAACCGCAAAGCCTTATTATCTTCAACTAATGGCTTATGTGATGACATTACCATAGCGAATGGGGACACTTGCTGTCCTTGTGATGAAGAGGACCCTTTATTTATTTATTTCGGATCATCAACAAATGATACACACATCAAACATGAATATAAAGAAAACAAAATACATGCCCTGTGCATGTATTTTGATTACCTATAACTGAATGACAGTTATAGGTAATCACAGCTAACAAAGGATAATAATTAGTACCATCTAAATTAAACTAAAAGAATATAATAATAATGATATTCAGAAAACAATCAGTTAAAAAAGCTATAAAAAAGAATCTAAAAACAGCAATCCCATTCAATTAGGATTCTTCGATAGGCCATAGTTTAACTCTGGCGAGCCCAGGCCTATCGAAGTACAGACTCAAAATGGTCTATGATTTTGCTCTTGAAACTTGGCAAGTTATCTCCAAAAATGTCCGTCCAAATCCAACAAACGAGAAAGTTCGTTGTAAGACTTGGCCACTCTGGTCAACGGTGAGTTAAGCCCCAGATTAGTCTTATATCTACGTAAACTGAACAGTTTGTAGACACTCGACGGTGGCAATCTACTTGGCGCTGAGATGTATATTCTTGAGATTAGCTCAGGACAATCTATTCTATTGGTAAGTACGTTATACAAGAATGAGAGATCAAGGAGTTTCCGTCTATCGTTCAGTGATATTAAATTGAAATGTTTCAAGCGAGCTCTGTATGAGTTCAGAGCGAAATTCCGTGTTAAAAGTAAGATGACTAAGAAACCTTCTTTGTATTCGTTCGAGACGATTTCTGTGACATTCATAGTGTGGGGACCAGACTTGAGAGCAATACTCCAGTATACTGCGAACCAAGGCATCGAAAAGGAGGATCTTAGTTTTTGGTAACCTAAATTCTTTGGTATTTCTAGAAATGAAGCCACACATTCTTGATGCATTAAGTATTATCTTATCCAGATGAGCATTAAATGTTAGTTTACCGTCAACCAATACCCCCAAGTCCCTTATACATTCGACTTCCCTAAGGATTGATTATATATGGAGTATGACCCTTGCACCTTTATTCTATTTCTAGTGACTCTTGGCTCGCTTACCGTGGTAGAAACATTCGCAAACACATTGTGACTTAACTGCCTGTGCTCAGTAGAAGTAAACTATCAGCGAGATATCAACCGTAGCCAGACTGTCGTGTGGTCGATAGCGAATATTGCTTGAACCTTTTATTAAAATTTAAAAAAAATTCAGTTGTCTAGAACCCATAACACAAGCTCTGCTTAGCTTGGGACTAGATGGCGTTGTGTGTTAGATGTTCGAAATATTTATTATTTTATTAAATGAACCAAAATAGCACGACTTTAAGCTTACATTTGAATGTATCATATTTTGCCCTGTGTAATTGTATATACCTTTCTGTTCTCTCTTACCTTCCTTAAATTTTCCTGAAATCACTGTTGTAAAAGCGTTCTGTATAAATTAGGGTAGATACCTACTAGCCAAACATTAGGGAAAGTTAGTAACTAGTTCTTTGAAGTTCCTAAACATTACTGGATACAAAGTTTCTACAAGACATGTTCTGAATTGAAGGGTAGTATTTTAACAGATAGAGGCTTAGTACAAAATCTACTTATAAATTTACATATTGAGTTAAACGTGTGGTTTTTTTTTTTTTTTAAGACAACTCCCGCACTAGGAATAAATCCTGTGTCGCAGGGGACTTTATAAACATACATAAAACGGACACAATGAACACCCAGACTTAGAACAACAATTTGTGGATCACACAAAGTGCTGTCTCATGTAGGATTTGAACCCACGACACTTGGCAAAGGAGGAAGCGGCGTGGCGTATTTTTTTTAAGATGAATCCTACCTAGATCGTTTTATCGCCCCCGAACGAAACCCCTTACATACCTACCTACGAAATTTCATGAAAATCGTTGGAGCCGTTTTCGAGATTCAGATCAATATATGTAAGTATGTATATGTTACAGTTCAAACTAGTTTTTAGATAGAACGAGTTTTTCCTAGTTAGAACTAGTTTCTAATGTATGCCTAGATAATATAGTATATATATAATAGGTAATACTAGAATTAACTAATGCTCACATTGAATTTCAGTTAAAACTAGTTGTTACTAGACAAAACGCGTTAGGTTAGGTTTTTTTATATGTATTTACTGAATTCGAATGACGAATATTTTAAAAATAATTATTACATGAATTCAGTAATAGTACAATAACCTTGGATTTTAATAAGAAGCGCACATGAATAAAAAAATCATTCAATGTTTTACCCCACTTTGCGTCATGTTTTTATCATATGGCAAGTAAAATTCTTTCAAAGTAAATTCAAGATGCAAGTATCGACTAAAATCTTTTTGATTTTTGAGTTTTTTTCCGAATTTGATTCGGACTTTATAAAGTTACTCAAAATACATCACTTACTTTATTTATTCCAAAAACGAAAACATGATCTCGGATTATTCTGGGGCAAAAATTAGACATCTCCTTTCTGCTTTAAATTAGGTACGTATTAGATACACATAGAAAACAATAACTGTTCTAAAATACTAGATTATCCATATTATCATATGGATAATTTAGTATTTTAGAACATTGTCGTTGTTTTAACAAGCACCTTGTATGGTTTTGCAGTATTAGTATTTAGTATTATTGCTTTCATTTATTAACTTTCAATTATGACTGCCTCGGTGCCGTAAGTGGTAGCGTTAGCGACTGCTGTGCTTGAGGTCTCGCGTTCGATTCCCGGGTCGGACCAAATATTTGCAAATGTTTGTTTCGGAGTTTGGGTGTTTTCTATATATAATATGAATGTATTTACAAAAAAAGTATATATGTATTTATATCAGTTGTCTAGTACTCATAACATAAGCTCTGCTTAGCTCGGGACTGGATGGTGTTGTGTGTTCAGATGTCTGAAAAAAAAAAACTAAGTTGCAAAATACAGAGCTGCATTGAGAGTGAGTCTAGAACAACGCTTTATAACGTAACGCAATGGAGTTCAAAGTTGGGTATATCTAAATTGTTACAGATTTCTTACCTTGTAAGTTTACTTCAAAACGCACTTGTGACGCCTCTGGTGTTGCGTGTGTGCATGGGCGGCGGTAATCGCTTACCATCAGGCGATACGTCTGTTCGTTTGCCCACTATTCAATAAATAGAGCCATGCTTCGGCATGAATGGGCTCGACCGGAGTTATACCACGGCCTCACAGAAAACCGGTGTGAAACAGCGCTTGCGCTGTGTTTCACCGAGTGAGTGAGGATACCGGAGCACCATCCCCCTGTCCCCTCCCCATCTCCCAAAGGCCGGCAACACACTTGTGACGCCTCTGGTATTGCGGGTGTTCATGGGCGGCGGCAATCGCTTACCATACGTCTGCTCGTTTGCACCCTGTTCCATAAAAATTAAATAAAATGTTTCGGTATAGTATATAGATTTATACAAATTTCAAAATATTATTGAGATTTAAGGTAGGCTAACTGGTAGGTAACTTTACGAAAGAAGACGCTCCGTGTTCTTAAGCCATCAACATTGACATTGACTCAAATAATATTAATCAAATAAAAATAAATTGAAAGGTTATCTCCTAATGACTTTAGAACTCCTCTTGGCAGTAGTTGAAAGAGTTATTCAGTCCAAAAAATAAAAGCTTTCACTTACTCCACTGTAAAATTAAGCTTAAATATCTTAACATTAAAACCTTTAGATCCGTTTTAGTAATGGGTGGTCCGAGTAAAATACCTTTGTTTCATCCGTAAGGAAGTCGTCAAATGCTAATTCTACAAATACGGTCCCAGAATGGTTCCCTGAGGGAAACCCTAGTCCAGCTTTTGATGCAGGGTAAAATGCGATGTCCTAGTTTTAGTTTCATTACATTTTAAATAAATAAACAAGTGATTATATATGATATATTTTAATGATATACCTAAGTGAGGCAAAAAGTTTTTGGGGAACCTGATGGAAAGTGATTATCGTCGTTTAATTATACCTGCAAATCAAGAGTTTCAAGAACGTTGCCGTTCTTTAAGTCCCCCCTCCAGAAACAGGACCTGGTTTTGGGTTGGGGTAGTCTAATCTTCGAACAGCAAAAAAGTTTTTAATGTATTATGTGTTAAGTTAGGATCTCCAACAAAATATATACACAACACAGTATACACACAACTATACAGTAGGTATACAGTAAATGACTGAAGGGGTATTATACCGGTGTACTCCTATGGGAGACCACAGCAAGCAAAAATAAATAATATTAACTAAGCAAACCAAGTTACAAGAAACAAAGAAGATTGAAACACATATTCAGAAAGTAACGAAAAAGTAAAATTTTATATTTTACTTTTCATGATCAAGTGATCATGAAAAAGTTATACTAAAAGTATAACTTTTGCCACAGAGTTAAAAAAAAAACAATAAGTAAAAAGATTAAAAAACTGTGTGTGTATGTGTGTTTTTGACATGAATGAGGCACAATATTGCACTCGTTTTCAATACCTGAGTACCGCATTAATATTAGTATTGTATTGTCATTTACTGTATCTTCTAATTAAATCATTGGTTTTAATCTTTATATTTATCCTTACTCCGTATGAAACCTATAATAACTACTGTTAACAAGTACTAGCTGCACCAAATAGGTCACCACACGTATATGACCTATGAGCAAGTGTCAAACGCCATTTATGCTGAAGGAATAATGATGACATTATATCGCACATTGACGATCTACATATTATTATTCTTGGGAATAGGTACTGAGCTTTGGACGTTGCTCTGCCCAAACATAGACTCAGTAAAACTAATTGTTTCATTGTTGAAACCTATCTCGAGCTTCACACTACATTAGAAACCACATTAGATTATCTCATTAGATTTCATGGCATAAATACCACATAATACCACGACTGTAAATAGGATTACAACTGAGCAAATACTCCCGTTTGGTTTTAATAAGCAGGAATATAATTACTGCAGAACAATGCTGCAGGCGAACAAACATTTGCTTACTTAGCTTCTAAATAAACAGCTACTCCATCGGTAGACTTGCCGTGAGTTAATTTAAATTTTACTTCATCTCTAACAGTTTCTCTATCATTATCTGATATTTTGTACATACTACAAGACTAAGTATGGAAGTTAGGGATTAAATAAGCCAAAAGTCACACACACACAGAAAAATATTGTATGATGAACATAATGGGTGTAATTTATTTGTAACATAGTTTTTTAAAATAATATAATAATAGTAGAATCGTTTTATTGTAAACCAGATATCGTAATATGCAACTTAATGATATGTCAGTTTAAGTGATGGCCTTATCGCTCAAAGACAATCTCTAACTGGCATCCATGGGATGGAAATAAATATTGCGATTGTACAAACATATTGTATTAGAGCGTAAATTGGAAAAGGCAATTTAAAAATATATAAAAATGTACCATAGTACAACAGGCTCTGTATTCATTAAAGTCTCATAGTAAAAAAATGTAAACCCAATTTATTTATTTTAAAGGTAAAGGGTAACAATGAATTTTTGAATTAAAATCACTTGTACTTGTTTCACTATTTTATTTTTGTTTACACCTGACCGGTTTCGCCTTATGGCATCATCAAAGGTAACAATGAAGTTTCTTGCCAGATTCTTCTCCATGAAGGATAGGCTGCACTTGGAACTGGCGACTAGAATCACGCGATTTTTTAATATTGACTATTCATAAGTGCCTGTAAAAAATAAGTGCACATATGAATAAAAATCGTTTCACTTTGACTTAGAATCTGATGGCCATATTTGCAAAACGTGGTTATTATTCGACTGCCTCGGTGGCGCAGTGGTAGCGTAAGCGACTGTTGTTCTTGAGGTCTCGGGTTCGATTCCCGGGTCGGACCAAATGTTTGTATGATCTGCAAATATTTGTTTCGGAGTTTGGGTGTTTTCTATGTGTAATATGTATGTATTTACAAAAAAAAAGTATATATGTATTTATATCAGTTGTCTAGTACCCATAATACAAGCTCTGCTTACTTTGAGACTAGATGGCGTTGTGTGTTCGATGTCCGAAAATATATTTAAAAAAAAATACATTAAGAGTAACACTTACTATGCTCTTTATTCTCGACACAAATACAATATTCAAATTCATGATATAATTGCTCAAATTATTCAGAATATACATTGACTAAAACGCTATTCAAAATTCAGACTGAATTCCAAATGACGAAACATCGACGCTATTAAGACGCATTCACACTGAGCTGAACATTAGACAAACATGCATTATGCATTTATTGGTAACTATGTGGCGCAATTCGAGAAAATTAAATTTCAACAACGGTAAAGGATTTTGAACCGTAAGCTGATGGGTTAAAGTTGTATTTGGAATAAGCGGTGTACTGTTTGCGTACTTTGGCGGTATCCCACAGGGTGCAGTGTTTGACAACATAATTTTTTGGTTTAGGATAGTGGGTTACACGTAGGTTTGTTAGAACAGAAATATTATTTGCGCTCGAATAATAAATTGTTTTCAGTTTCAGATTTGAGGTAGGTATAAGCTTGCGTAAACAAAGTTATTTTAACCCCCGATGCAAAAAGAGGGGTGTTATAAGTTTGACGTGTCTTTCTGTCTGTGGCACCGTAGCTCGGAACGGATAAAGCGATTTCAATTTAGATTTTTTTTTGTGTGAAAGGTGAGTTACGAGCGAGTGTTCTTAGATATGTTTCATGTAAATCGGTTGAGCCGTTTAAAAGTTATTGGGGTGAAAGTGAGGAAGAATAACCGAATGTCTGCAAAAATATCATCGAGTGGGGTCTCAAATGAAAGCGCATAACGTGTTTTTTACTTTTAAAAGGGAACTCAGGTTGTTATGTCGGGGTTTTTTTTTAATTTTGAAAATTTATAGTTGTTAGAGATGGTATTTTACCGTTAAAGCTCTTAGACTTAAGATTATTTAGCTAGTATTAAACTTATTTCGTTACTTGGTTGATTATAATTTTGCTTTCGCGTAACCCTTTTTTATAAAAGTAGCCTAAGTTACTTCTTATAACTTCAGGTATCTACTAGTGAAAGTCCCGTCAACGTCGGTCCAGTCGTTCCAGAGATTAGCCGGAACAAACAAACAGTCAAAAATATAAATTGTTTTTGATGTAAGTTGAAAAGCTGTTCATTTGAAATTATAAACAGACGCTTAAATTTTATTTATTTGTATAGATAACATGATTGTATGTGTGTAATATATAATAAAAAATAAATATAGTAAACACCATGGAAGATTTACGCTTTAGTACATTTGTATCGGCTCCAACAGAGTTTACGGCTTTACAGAAGACTGTTAATCATTTAAAGGTAGTAGAGCCACGCTGATTTCAGCACGAACGGGCCGGCTCGACCGGAGCGGTACTACCCTCGCACAGAAAATCAACGTAAAATGACAGCGATCGTGCTGTCGTGTTTCGTTGGTGAGTGCGAGACCGGAGGCCCAATTAGTCTAGTCAACAAGTTCCATACTTGTTGACTAGAGTAAAAGATGCAGAGGCATCACTAGGCCGCCATGGTGTGGGTCGCCATGCTGCATTGTCTGCATTCGCAATGAGTATGGCGACCACCACTCTTGGATTCTGCTTATGCTTTCCATCAGGCAGAATAGAGTCATTTTGGAGGGCCAAACATAAAAAAAAAAAAACAATTCTTCTGTTAATTTTACTGAATAAGAGTGGTTACGAGAACTCATTATCTCCTTTCCCTATTTCTAGAAAGTGCAGTAGTCCCAGATTATTTCGTCTGCTCGTTTGGTTCCTTTACATTATATGGTTCAATCATGAAAGTTTAAAGACCAGTTTTTTAAGCTATTGCATAACTTTTCGCTCGCTTTGAGGCCTTTGAGCAGAAATTCTGTAACGTAACGAAACAACCTAACACCCGATGCTCGCACGGATCGAGACGAGCTGCTCTTTGTGCGTGACAGAGACAGACAGATGCGTTGACTAGCTGCTCCAAAATCTGTCAGAGACAGACAGACAAAACAGTCTGAGTTTGAGAAAGTATATAGGTGTATAGATATCTATCATATCTTTATAATGCCACACTCACCGCATGTGCGCCCCGTATGTATACATGTTGAAAGAAAAAAAAAACTGCATAAATAAAAACCGGTCAGCGCCATCTGTTGAGCTGTTTCGCAACTACGAGGTACACTAACGCCCTCTATTATATAAATACTTTTTGAACAATATTAAATAAGAAACTGGCAGAATAAAAAAAAAATACATATAAATAATTATAATTGCATAAGTTGATAAAAAATGCTATGCAATAGCTTTGCCGCGGCAGTCCCCGAGTGAAACACATCTTTTTTTTTTTTTTTGTTTTTTCATTGAATAGGGGGCAGACGAGACGACAAACGAGCAGACGTATCGCCTGATGGTAACCGATTACCGCAGCCCATGGACACCCGCAACACCAGGTGTGCGTGTGAACTGAGGGACCATAGTGATATTTTTGTTTGAAATTTTTATAAGATTTAGTAGTAGGCTCAAAACAATTGTAGAACAAATATGAGCATTTGTAAAAAGATATGTTAAAAACTACAGCCCTTTAAGTGTGGTCCCTCAATCCTCACATACCATCAGCCGAATCTCGGCAAGTATGTAAAAAAATTAGGTATTGTGACTGCAGACATTTAGTAGAGAATTTGTAAAGATATATACTAAAATAACTGAGCACAAATCATCAACGATTAAAAAAATACAACGACTATACTGTGGTCCCTCAGTCCACACACGAAAGATTTTGTTATACTGAATATTACCACATCAACGGAATAAAATCTTTATTTTATTACATAATGTTTTAGAAAAAGTCTTATAGCAATTTGTAAAAAATAAATTTTAAATAAATATCGACGCACTTTGAAGATATTTATAATTAAAGCTGGTCCCTCAATCCTCACGTTCTCAAACATACTTGCATGTCTAGCTGCTAGACGACTAAAGTATCACAAAGTGTAGTGTATTAAACTTTTTGTAAAAAGTTTCTACAAAATAATAGGTATCTAAAATTGTGTGTATCTTACCTCTAAAATGAGATTATAGCATTTCAGTGATCTTATGAACAGATATACGAGTAGTGTGACCACACAATGAAACGAAATGTAGACTGCCAATATAATTTTTATTGTAATAGTTGAAACCCAAGGTTGTACGGTTGATTTAGTGTTATGTTACATTACGTATCTTAACAAAGCATGAAATAAAGTAGCTTTTAGACGCTTATCACCATTTAGGCTATGTTTCAAGGAAGCTTTATGTACTTATAATACCCCAGTATTTTACAAACTATTATGGTGACATAGTGGTATTATTTATACAGTTCAGTTTTATACGTTCTATTAACACATAAAATTGAACATTTAAAAACACAGTATTTTGTAAAATATTTACAAAAAGTCTGATTTTACATACTTAAAAGAAAGTATTACAATAAGTTATATGCCTTACCAAGTGCAGGCACTGTTATTGGTTTAGCCGTGAAAGCGTTATAGAGAAACAGACTAAGCCACTTTCAAATTTATAATATTAATATAGATCGCGATAGGTACTATCGCGGACTTTTTGTAAATATTTTACAAAATGCTGTGTTTTTAAATGTTCAATTTTATGTGTTAATAGAACGTATAAAACTGAGATGTATAAATAATACCACTATGTTACCATAATGGTTTGTAAAATACTGGGGTATTATAAGTACATAAAGCTTCCTTGAAACATAGCCTAAATGGTGATAAGCGTCTAAAAGCTACTTTATTTCATGCTTTGTAAAGATACGTAATGTTACATAACACTAAATCAACCGTACAACCTTGGGTTTGGTTTATTACAATAAAAATTATAATGGTAGTCTACATTTTGTTTCATCGTGTGGTCACACTACTCGTATATCTGTTCATAAGATCACTGAAATGCTATAATCTCATTTTAGAGGTAAGATACACACAATTTTAGATACCTATTATTTTGTAGAAACTTTTTACAAAAAGTTTAATACACTACACTTTGTAATACTTTAGTCGTCTAGCAGCTAGACATGCAAGTATGTTTGAGAACGTGAGGATTGAGGGACCAGCTTTAATTATAAATATCTTCAAAGTGCGTCAATATTTATTTAAAATTTATTTTTTACAAATTGCTATAAGACTTTTTCTAAAACATTATGTAATAAAATAAAGATTTTATTCCGTTGATGTGGTAATATTCAGTATAACAAAATCTTTCGTGTGTGGACTGAGGGACCACAGTATAGTCGTTGTATTTTTTTAATCGTTGATGATTTGTGCTCAGTTATTTTAGTATATATCTTTACAAATTCTCTACTAAATGTCTGCAGTCAAAATACCTTATTTTTTTACATACTTGCCGAGATCCGGCTGATGGTATGTGAGGATTGAGGGACCACACTTAAAGGGCTGTAATTTTTAACATATCTTTTTACAAATTCTCATATTTGTTCTACAATTGTTTTGAGCCTACTACTAAATCTTATAAAAATATCACTATGGTCCCTCAGTTCACACGCACACCAACACCAGAGGCGTCACAAGTGCGTTGCCGGCCTTTTAACAAGGAGTACACTCTTTTCTTTAAGGTCGTTATATTATTAGAAAGTTGTTAACCATCATCTCCCTGAGCTCTCTCAATTGTTGTCGTCGAAATTTACCCTCTTGCTACGGTCGTAGTGCTGCGGTGCTCCGATCGTATAGCTGTAATGCTACGTCCGTAGCGTTATAGTGCTACGCACATATTGGCTTAGTTTATATTATGTACTACTGTGATTTTGAGTTTAAATATAAAAATGTACAAACAAAATTCACTTGAATTCTATTATCTACTATTGTGATTTATATATTTTATAAACATAAAGCTTGAAAGAAAGTTAACAGACTGTTCAGTTTTAATTGTTTTGAAAGCTATTTTTGACGTGACAACGTCTTATAATTCGATGGAGCCGGTTGCACGCACGAAAACATGACTCATGCGGCGTTACCTGACGTCATGCGGCGTTACCTCGTTCCATTTAATGCTTGAAGTGCACGCGAGCGCCGCATCTATCTCTCATCATTTCATCAATGTTTCGTTATGACGTTGTCACGTTAAACTATCGTCGGTAAACAGACTATACAGACAACCATTTTTTTAAAACTAGTAACACTTGATCCCCCATTGTTTAGATTTATTACTAAAATGAATGAAGATGTGAATTATAAGACAAATCAGAACAAAAGCTTTTAATACTGTCTCTCTATAAAAATGAGGTTTTATTCCACAATGACTGCCTCGTTGGTCTCGCGGTGTGTGCGACTGCTGATCATGAGGTCTCGGGTTCGATTCCCGGGTCGGACCAAATGTTTGTATGATCTACAATTTTTTTTTCGGAGTTTGGGTGTTTTCTATGTATAATATGTATGCATTTTCAAAAAAAAGTATATATGTATTTGTATCAGTTGTCTAGTACCCATAACACAAGCTCTGCTTAGCTTGGGGCTAGATGGCGTTGTGTGTTAGATGTCCAAAATATTTATTTATTTATTTTATACACCACGCTGGCCAGATGGGTTGGTATAGGTTTTGTATCATCTTCTCTTCTTGTTGCAGTGCTGTTGTCCTATTTAAGTTGCTCCCTTAGTCGGATGTTTAATAAAAATCAAACAAAACCTTTGTGTATTAATAAACATATTTGATTAGATCAATATCTTCAATCGTGGGAGATCTATGCCAGCTATCATTATTAATGTACGAACTGGTTTGACATGAATAATATAGTCGGTTAAACTGGTTTTATTGAATTTTGTCTGCCGTATATCCCTTTTAAGATGGAGAATATGCACTTGTTTCTTTTTAATTGTGTCGTTCATCTGTTCAAAAGTTTGCAATCAAATTATCTGCAAGAAATCGGATATCTAGAAGTACTAAGCTCACCCTGAAATTGTTGCGAACCTTCTTTCTTCTCTAACAGTGAAATAAATTAAACATAGAGTTAAATCAACCTTTAATCATTTAATAAAGAGTATTGTCTACGTTCACGCAGTTTGTCACAAAATGAATCTTAACACAGTCACTATAAATTACAGTTCGGTGTGCACAGACGGGAATTTCTTGAGGACAGCAAAATATAGGTTGTAGAAGGCGTAAAAAGATACACTGACTATAACGAAAAAAGTACCACCGAAGACAAAACTTAGAAAGTTCCCGTCGATCATAGTGGCACCTCGCAGGCTCTTCGCTTGCCCGTGAAATAGCTCCTTGGTACCAGAACCTGCTGCTTTCCTTTCCTCCATCATCCGTTTCATTGATGATAGCCTCTGTTTTAGCTCATCTATTGATTCCAGCATGTCTTCGGAAGCTGAAAAACGGATTGATTAGTTTTTGGATTCGATATTCAAATTAAGTTATGAAGTAACACAGATAAATAAATATATTTTATTTTTTTGGTAGAATTGTTCTTTTTGTGTGAGAATCTTTTCTGAGAGTACCTGAATACTTAAGAGTAGGTTCAGGTTTTCTGTATGTTATTTTTACTCTTCATATTATTAAAAACAAGAAAAAGTTTAACAACCATAAGCCGACTACGTAAAACTACGTAAAAGGAGGCGGTTCTCAATTCGACCGTATATATATAATACTAGCTGACTCGGCGAACTTCGTACCGCCATATTTATGTAAATATGGCGGTACGAAGTAGCAGATAGCAGATATGTATCTGTCTCAGCTTCCCACAGGCAGTGTACAGTCGCGGACAAAAAAACACTTTTCACGTTATCTTTTTTTTTTCTTTCTAGCAAAAAAAGAATGAATTAAATCGGACTATGTGTTATTGAATAACAACCAAGTACATATTTTGACTTTCATCCCCCCTCTCCAGGAAACCGTGCTGAATTTCGGGATAAAAGTATCCTATGTCCTACCTCGTAGTATTAACTCAATTCATGCCAAGTTTCATTTGAATCCGTTCAGTAGTTTTGGCGTGATGCGCGGCCAAGATACAGACAGACAGACAGACAGACGGACAGACAGACAGACAAAAATGAAAAAAATTACAGTTTTGGCTTCAGTAAAGATTATAGAGCCCTCAAAAAAAAATTTCAAAATATCTTTAATGTACAGAATTGGACCTGTTACATTTTTATTATAAGTACTAGCTGTTGCCCGCGGCTCCGCCCGCGTGTATGTCGGTTATCGCGGCAAACAGTAACCTATGTGTTATTCTGATGTATCTTCTATACTTATAAAATAACATGTCCTGACTGACTAACTGACTGATTCATCATCGCCGAGCGGAAACTATTAAACTTGGGAATACAAAATTTGGTGAGTATGATCCTTTCATTAAGTAGATACCCATTAAGGAAGGAATTTTGGAATTTCTACCCCCAAGGGGGTGAAATAGGGGTTGAAAGTTTGTATGGAAGTCCGTCATTTTTTAAGTTCATGAAACTTTATTTTTGGGCTACTGATTAAAAATGAGTAAACACGTATTCAAGCGTTTCTGATAGATAGAGCGGATATTCTACTCCTTAAGGGTGAAATAGGGGTTGACGTTTTGTATGTAGGTTAGTCTGGAAGTCCGTCATTTTTGAAGTTAAAAACATGAAAGTTTATTTTAGGGCTATTTAAGAAATATGAAACTTTATTTTTGGATTACTTATAAAAATTAGTAGATATGTATTTCAACGTTTCCTAATATTCTACCCCTAAGGGGGTGAAATAGGGGTTGAACTTTGTTTGGCATTTTTAAATTAGAAACATGAAACTTTTCTTTTGGTTTGGGCTACTGATTAAAAATGAATAGATACGTATTTAGGCCTTTCTCGATATTCTACGCTGAGTATCCGAAGTCCGTCAGTTTTGAAGTTAGAAACATGAAAATTTATTTTAGGGCTATTGATAAAAAAATAGGAGATACGTATTTAAGCGTTTCCCAATATTCTACCCGTAAGAGGGTAAAATAGAGGTTGAAAGTTTGTATGGAAGTCCGTCTTTTTTAAGTTAGAAACATGAAAAATTATCTTTGGGCTAATAGTTAAAAACGCGTAGATACTAAGTGTCTCTGGATATTATATCTACCTCTTTTTTGTGCGGAAATTCCCTCGGATATCACCAACTGGTGGTTATGTCGGACTCGAACCGACTAAAAACCGCACACCGTCTCGGGTTCTAGAAACCAGGGAACCAGAGCGCCCTCAAAGGGAAATCCCATAAATGATATTTCTACCCCTAAGGGGTGAATTAGGTGTTGAAATGTCGTAAGTAGATTAGTTTGGAAGTCAGTCATTTTTAATTTAGTAGCCTGAAACTTTGTCCTTAAGCTTTTAAGTACAAATAAATTAATACCTATATCATCATTTATGGGAATTCTATTTCTAAAGGGCTAAAAAGAAGGGTCGAACGTTAGTATGAAATCCTTTTTAATGGGCTATTGATTAAAAATAAATAAATAGGTACGTTTAAAAACATGAATAAATTATTCATACATACTTACACAGTTTTAATTAAATATATTGTAAATAATCAACTTCCACGCGAGCAAAGCTGCGGGCAACAGCTAGTAAGCTATATTACTGTAAAGTTTCATCCAATTCCGTCCAGTGCTTTTTGCGTGATGAAGTAACAAACATACACCCTCACAAACATTAGCTTTTATAAATTAGTGTGATGTGATAAAATCGAATACGAAAAACAATGTTAAATTTATCACTACAGTTAAATGAAAAATTAGACATAACGAATGAAGCTTATTTTCAAAGCGTAAATAAAACTAAATTAATTTAGTATCTACAACTAATTCAACGAAAAAAATGGAAGGTATCTACAACTTACTAAAAGAAATTAAAACACCAACAAATAAGGCTAAGTAATTAAATATTTGCAACGAAAAACATCTGCTTACCTATGCCTATACCAATAACCTAACAAAATCCTATAAAAAAGTAAATTATAGGTACCTAGGTACCTATGCTATAACCTTACAAAATTCTAAAAATACCGAGAAAACCAATTAGTAACTACAAAAGACTATTTGCTAATTATTTAGGTACAACAAAAATCGCCTGCTTATACCTATGCTATAACCTGACAAAATCCTAAAAAAAAACTTCTATTAAAAAAACTACCATAACCTATCATACCTATACCTATATACCTATCATAAAGATGTTTTGTATCATTTTCTGGTAAATTATGATGAACTATTATGTTATATGTTTACTCCTCTTTCAAGTATTTTAAACTTAAAATAAATATCATAATTATAAATGACTATTTAACGTTTATGGCATTCTAGTTTTTGGTTCAGTATCAATAAGAGCATCCTCCCAAAAAATCTAAATTTCTTTAATGTACAGAATTGATCTTATACACTTTTCTTATGCGTTTAAAAGTAATCATATTACGTACCTATTGTAAAGTTAGTTACTTGATTCCAAAAGATGTCGCTGTTTTAAGCGCAGAAACAATTTTCAAGAAAATGTAATTGCTTCAGTATCGATTAGAGAGCCCTCCCAAAAAATCATCTAAATTTCTTTAATGTACAGAACTGAACTGTTACATTTTTATTATACGTTAAAAAGAGTAATCATATTACGTACCTATTGTAAAGTTAGTTACTTGATTCCAAAAGATGTCGCTGTTTTAAGCAAAGAAATTTTTCAAGAAAATTTAAAACAACCCTTTCTATGGAAAGAGAGAACATAAAACAAATACCTACCTATCAAATACTAACTATATACCACATTAATCACAATGCTTGTGCATAAAACGTTCCCACGATTATTTTGAATATTTAAGTCATGCGGGCACAACCAAACACACAGATTCGACGTCTACAGAGAGATATAGATATTATTTTTCCTATGGATAGAGAGGTTGCGATAAATCAAATACTTAATGCTACACCGAATTATACGTAATACGTTCTACGATTATTCCACGATATATTAATCAAAGTGTTATTAATTACGCATGGCTGGCAATAGGTGTCGCTACATGTTGTTTTACGTAATGATAAATTCTTTATAATTTTTTTTTCCAATAGATAGAGAGATTGTGATAAATTAAATACTTTATGCTACAATCTTCAGAGTATCTCCTTTCTAACAAAAAAAGAATTATTGCAATCGGACTGAGTAGTCCGATTAACGAGTGTTAATGAATTACAATTAATTACACATTTTGACTTTCATCTCCCCTCCCAAGGAAACCGTCCGGAATTTCGGAATAAAAAGTATCCTATGTCCTACCTCGGAGTATGAACACAAATCATGCCAAGTTTCATTTGAATCCATTCAGTAGTTTCGGCGTGATGCGCGGCCAAGATACAGACAGACAGACAGACAGACAGACAAACAGACAGACAGACAGACAGACAAAAATGAAAAAAAAATAGTTTTCGTTTCAGTATCGATAACAGAGTGCCCTCCAAAAAAATTTTCAAAATATCTTCAATGTACAGAATTTGACCTGTTACATTTTTATTATAAGTATATAGATAGATATATATTATATATATATATATATATTATGTGTGTTCGCGGATAACTTCGTCGTTTATGAACCTATTTTTATGATTCTTTATTAATGGAAAGGAGATATCCCAACGGTAGTACCATAATAAGAACATTAAGATCTGATGATGGCATCCAAGAGAAATCGATCGATTTAGTCGTTCTTAAAGTCGGTTCTTTATATTGTTAAAATTTTACATGTATGTATCTGATGTCGTACGATTATTATTACGAATCCATTGACTTCTGATTCATTAAATCGATTTAGTGGCTTAGGCGCTATAGTGGAACATACAACCATACATAGACTGCCTAATCTATTACCTTTCCTTTTAGCTTCGTCATAAATAAACATATGTTTCGGACATCTATAACACAACGCCATCTAGTCCCAAGCTAAGCAGAGCTTGTGTTATGTGTACTAGACAACTGATATAAATACATATTTTTTTGTAAATACATACTTTTTATACATAGAAAACACCCTAACTCCGAAACAAATATTTACAGATCATACAAACATTTGAACCGACCCGGGAATCGAACCCAAGACCTTAAGCACAGCAGTCGCATACGCTACCAATACGCCACCGAGGCAGTTAAATTGTTCTAATCAAGGTAAATTGGCAAAATGACTGTATTTTTGTTGTTGTTACACCTACTTAAATCACTGAGAGGATATAACTCCTAAGCTTAGTGGCAGTTGAGGACAGTAGCATTGCTTTCTACTACATGGCGGAGACTACATTTTAGTTGATGTGAGAGTAGAGGCGTCTGTAGCCCGTGAAGCGACCATTTGCAATCATACTCTGAAGCCTTTTAGTAATCGCGCAGATTCATTGAAAGTGTCGCACCCAGCGTTCCTATTGCTGCGCCCGCGTGCACCAAACACCCTGCACTATAGGTAAAGAAACCCCTGTGTGAGACCAAAATGCAGTTACTAATCATAGGAAAATTAATTAATTAATCAAGGTAAATTAGCAAAATGACTGTATTTTTGTTGTTGGTACACCTACTTAAATCACTGAGAGGATATAACTCCTTAGCCTAGTGCCAGTTGAGGACAGTAGCATTGCTTCCTATTACATGGCCGATACTACCCCTACCCTACCCCTTTGAAGATATAATCAGCTCTATATCCTCACCACACGAATATCATCATCATCATTCGAACCTTATTCCAAATAAAGTTGGGTCAGCTCTCAGTCTACTAAGACACGGTTGAACTTCAAATTTTTACGTGGACCGACTGCTATCAGGCTTCCACACCCTAAGAACTAGGCGATATCGAAGTTCTATAGATAGATTGTTATCGGAAGTTTTAAGGCTCCCTAAGGTGATAGTTGTTTTTTTAAAGTAAGAAACCAATAAATAAATAAATATTTTGGACATCTAACAAACAACGCCATCTAGTCCCAAGCTAAGCAGAGCTTGTGTTATGGGTACTAGATAACTGATACAAAACATAAACACTTTTTTTTCACTAGTTACTATACTACATGCATACTTTGACTGCCTCATTGGTCTCGCGGTTGACGTGTGTGACTGCTGTTCATGAGTTCGATTCCCGGGTCGGACCAAATGTTTGTAGGATCTATAAATATTTGTTTCGGAGTTTGGGTGTTTTCTATATATAATATGTATGTATTTACAAAAAAAAAGTATATATGTATTTGTATCAGTTGCCTAGTACCCATAACACAAGCTCTGCTTAGCTTGGGACTAGATGGCGTTGTGTGTTAGATGTCCGAAATATTTATTTATTTACATTACGATAAATTCATGGGTAGAAATATTAATACTGATGCAATTGGACACATGCGTGTAACAAAATATTAGCTATAAAAGGATTCAAACACGCGACTCTCGACATGCAACTCGGCAGTCGTAGACACTACTAAAATTCTTTAATAATTGATTACATACTAATTATTACATGAAAACACTAACTAGGCTATTACATCATTCTACTATAATGAAGGTCAGAGCTATCAGGTTCAGAGGTCTATTTCACCACTTGGTGATAAACTCCCTGTTTTTTTTTACAAATTAGCTGCCAAAATGACTCTAGTCAGCCAGATGGAAAGTATGAGTAGTGGTCCGCATCCTCATTGTGAATGTAGACAATGCAGCATGGTGACACACACTATGGCGACAGTTGCAGCAACTATTCTAAATTGTAACTGGTATACTATTCCAAATCTATCTGCCAGATAAACTATCGATTTCGATTTCACAAGTCTTCGATAGACATACAGGTATGTCAGTCCAATAGTGATATATGGCAAATAGCTGGCTGGCTTTAAGCCTATCTGTAAATTTAAAATCTACTATTATTGTTTTTTTTTTAATTTCAAATACCATTGTCATAAAATATCCTAATCTAACTGATATTATGAAACTAAAGCCACTCTGTACACTGTGTATTATACACATACTATGAATATACTACCACGAGACATTACACAGTAGTCATGGTTATCACACAATTATCTCTCCTAGGCAAGAATCAAACCGTTCACCTCACATTTAGCTCGGAAATCAAAATCATCCCAAGACCGACAGACTAATCAAAAACTACTATTTTAAATTAAAACACATTTTTTTCTCTTTCACATTGCAAAGATTACTAAGATTTATTGCTATCGTTTTCAATAGTAATAACTAAATCATCAATGTTACCTTTTATTAATATTCACCATAAACATGTAAGTATATATTTATAGCCAAGGCCATATAGTATCAACAAGTATTATACAAAACAACGCCGACAGAACACTCAGCCAC
This sequence comes from Diaphora mendica, assembly GCA_949125395.1. Taxonomy (NCBI): domain Eukaryota; kingdom Metazoa; phylum Arthropoda; class Insecta; order Lepidoptera; family Erebidae; genus Diaphora; species Diaphora mendica. Next base: position 1,994,749 of record OX421331.1, on the reverse strand, counting down.
TAACAACACGATTTAATACCAGCAATATTATACCTACTCAAGCAGCGATTAGAAAGAAAACTATTCTTCACTCAACACACATAAAAAAGTAAGATATATTGCCATGACAAAAAAAGCACTCTTTGACAGTAGCAATACAGTTTCTAATTCTGAGTATGGCGACTGTCGATAATAGGTTACTTAAGTTATTAGAATTACAATTTGAATCCATAAGAACGCGTAAACAACACTGTATTCCACACCACTTCATTTTAAGTGTATGCTTATTTTAATTTAACTTAAATTAACACAAAAACATGTAATAATTAAAAACAAATAATAATTCGCAGAGGTTACATGCAATCTTTGCAAAACAAAAACCAAAACACACTTAAAATAACATACAAAGAAAGAAAAATAAATAATTACTGTAATTATAATTTGCATACCTTCTGAATCTCTTTCTGGAGACATTTTTCTAAACTCAAACACACAATGTTTTGTTTTTAACGCTGCATAGACCGAGTCCCGGCTTATCTTGTTCTGTCCTGTTAAGATGGCGGCCGCGCCTGCGTAGTAGAGCGTGCGGGATAGGCGGGAACTATTGATCGTTGGCCTGGGAATACCTGGAAATCAGAATCTAGACTTCAAGCACTGAGCTATTGTTTCTTCGCTTTTTGTTCGTTGAAATTACTGACATTCACTTTTGAACGAGTCTTTTTGAATTCAACGTAATTATATGTTGGTCTCTTTGTTTTATTTGACGATTTTTTTCCTTTAAATATGTTGCTTTCGTAGCTTTTTTAGCTTAAAATTTTCAATGTTATTTACATACTTACACGCAGTAGTTACATACAGTTTGCAAACAGTAGCATGTGTGAAAGTGCATTTAAAAAAAACTATTAATGTAACATACAATTATGAAACTAATAGCTTTCAATAAATAGAAAGTATATAAATATAGAAAATATATTGTAACCTTTTTTGGACTAGTTTTATGCACATGCTTTTCGTTTACTTTTAACTGTAACGAATTATTTGAATGCGCCAGAAATTCGTTTGTGAACCAATCAGTCCAATAATTTAATAACCGATCAATATTTTTAATTAGATTTGGTTATGCCACGAAACAATTAGTGTACAGTAGTGAAACTCATCTTTACTCCTCACTTTCATGCCTCCCAGGTGCTGCTAGGGTTCCCAACTTCCCGTGGAGCTACGATGGCTCGATGGTCATTCCGGCTGGAGACTCCACGCGCAGGATTTGCCGCCGTGGAGGCTCTCCTGCCGGTCATCCTCGAGTGGGCAGGGCGGCAGCACGGGATCCTTTCCTCCGACTGCCGCAGGTTATTTCCGGGCACGGTTGCTTCGGGAAGTACCTGTACACAGTCGCCCCTGCTTGGGCGTCACAACGTCGGGCCCTCACTGCAGTCATCGGAGGAGATCTCTCGCTACCGGCCGTCATTCGCTCCATAGCCGGTAGCGACAGCAGTTTTACCGCGGTCGCGACCTGCTGCGAAGAGGTAATTTCGCAGAAGGAGGCGGGGGAGAAGGCCTGGGAGAATGACCTCCCCTAGGACCCAATTAGCCGCCTCATGCCGCCCTAAGTGTGGGTTTTCCTCTTCAACCGTTTCAGAGGCCAGCCGCGAGGAGGCAACATAAATTGAGAGTTGAGTAAGCGCTGGTAGGGGTCCGGATGATTTAATAACAGCAGTTCCCGGATCCATCCCTTCACAGACGCAGAGTGGCACACCGTGTGGTTTTAGTCGGTTCGATTCCGACACACCGCCCCGCAAACCCCGGTGGGGTGACGGCCCGAGGGAGTTTCCTCAGGTAAAAAAAGGAGTTTCCAACTCAGATATCTGCAAAACAAAAATCGTGGTTGTGGCACCCACATATTATTATAGTTGTTTAATTTATTATTTAGAATATAACAATTAGAAATAAAATAAACAATATCTACTGTAAGAGGGCTTCGAAGGCGGGTTTATTGTAAGTTGAGGTTACAAAAAAAGGTGGCGCTGCGAACGGTCCGCGTAGGCATGTAAGATCGCTTGAAACCATTGCTTGATTTATTTCGCTCCCAGCGCCATCTATTGGGGCAATAGGAAGTTAGTTGGTGTAACAATACTTATAATGCCATTGTTATATTCATTTTAAACAAGTGGTTTAAAATGTTTTTGTTATTTCATGTTTGCATAAAAAAAATCACAAGTGTCACTCGCGCTCGCACTGTTCGCAACCGTTCCGTTCCGTTCGAGATATTCGTGTCCGTGAGCGGCATCTAAGTGTGCGTTGTATGTAGTTAGACTTCTGTACAAAGATTGTTTTGTGGTAATACTCGTGGTTTGATCGAAGTTCTACTCTGTCAACCGACACCGATTACTTAACGTCCTCTCCGGGGTCGGTGGAGGCAAAAATAGTCAACCATTCATAGACACTGACTTGGGTAAGATTACTTACTTTACACCGTGCTAACCGATTTCGACGACAGATTATACATTGTAAATCAAATCTGTAAATATATATAAGATTTTTTTAAATTTATTTATGGCTGGTAAAAACATTAAAATCAACTAGCTTTTATATCAAGTAGGCCTTTTCAGATACTTTTGAAACGTTACATTAATTAATCCAGTTGATCGGTCCCAAAATGACATTATTATGGCGAAGAACCGGCAAGAAATTCCATAAGTCACTACTTTTGAAAACGCAGATTTCGTATAATTACACTAGTTTACAAATTTCAACTTGTATTGTCAATTTTATATACCCCGAAAGAAATTTATATAAATATTTTAACCTACTTGCCTGAAGCCTAAATGTTCTAGCAAAAAATTTTCTATCACGTCACATTTCAAAATAACATTTGACTACATCAAATGTTCTTTTTTTCAATAATAATAATAAAACATTTATTTATCTCCACAAATTACATCATGTATACAGTATACAGTTGACAGATTTTTTTAGTTTTACAAGTAATTCGTAATTTGTGGGAGATCTGGAGTCTAAACTAAGCCGAGGCCTGTGTCAATACCTATCAAGGTGACGACATTGTGGGGTTTATTCGTTCGCTATAAAAGACAATTATCTTGTTTTGGATTAAATTAAAATATCGAGTAAAATATGTAATCAAATCCTGATCGTTTTTTACATTTGTGAACAGTTAATATTTTCAAAAAGAAATGATCCATTATCTTTTGATCTGCATATCTGTTTGTGCACGCTAATCTTAGAAGTGGCTTAACCGTTTTGAAGGCGGTTTACTCTAATGTATTAAGGAAAGGGTTGAGAGTTTTAACATAAACCTCAGTTAAAAAGAACACAAAATATTATTGTATGTATGTGTGAATGTGTGTCGACTGTCCTTGCTGTGTGTTTGTAGGGAGGGAAAGGGGGAATTATATTTTAAGAGGTTCATTCCCATTTACGGCAAACAGCGCTGTACTGTATATTTTGCAGGATAACCTTATAAGAGCTCGTAACGTTGTAAAACCTTTGTGTAATGGTCCAGAAAATGATGATAGATAAAAAAACTCGAAATGGACTCGTTGCTTCTCTCACAAATATAAAAAGTTGTTTGTTAAAATAAAATATCACTTGGATATTTGGGTATCCATCTTTAAAACAAAAAAAAATGGACATCTACGGACAACACACAACGCTATCTAGTACCAAGCGAAGCAGAGCTTTTGTTATGGGTACTAGACAACTAACAAGCTGGTCGACGCTGCCTCTGCCCTTGGGTGACTTTTGCCTAATTTGGGTGGAGCTAGCGTCGCAACGAGACAGCTGTACACGGGGGTTGTCCGGTCGATGGCGCTGTACGGCGCACCGGTGTGGGTGACGGCTCTACCGCCCAGAACAAGGCGCGCCTCTGGCGGCCTCAGAGGGTACTGGCGGTCAGAGCGATACGTGGTTACCGCACGGTGTCGACCGAAGCGGCATGTGCCTTGGCCGGGACACCCCCGTGGGATTTGGAGGCGGAAGTGCTCGACGAAGTTTATCGACGGGTGGCTGAATATCGGGCGGAGTATAGCTATCGCACTCGGTCGCTAGGGTAAAAATGGGTACTAGACATCGATATATTACGTACTACGTACTAGAGGAGCCACTCAAAACCAATTATATGTTACGTTTATATCTGAATTAAAACTAAAAAGCGCTGCAGCGCAGCCAAACAATAATTAGTAGTCTAATCCAACAGTATTAACAAGCAGCGCTCTATCGCATTCGAGCTGTAGTTTCCTCGCGAGCGAAATGTCATAAGCGCCGTGATTTTCATGGCGCTTACGCGTTTTGGCCAACGAACTGTTGCAAAGATTCGCATTTATAGAGTAAGCGCCAAACAAGAAAGCAGAACGGATAAATAGCTTTATACCTACGAAGCTTTATTAGGAAATTCACTTTGAGTAAATAGTACTTCAATAGCTTTACCAGTTTCAGTTTTTTTGTAGAATTCATCGAGGTATAAAATATAAAAGCCGAATATTCATTTTTTAAATTATACTTTAATGATAATTTAAATTTAATTATTGCAAAAAAAATGTTATGGGTTATTTACGAAGCTATTTTTAACAACATATTATTTTTCCTTATCCAATTAAATACGTTAAATACGTTGTGCATTTAACGTCAGTTAATTCTACCTAAATATCACTTCTGTATGTTTTACTCTAAGTACTCTATGTCGAATGAGGCAACAATGGCGTCTTAAAATATTTTGTTCGTATTTAATTTTAAAACAATTATATCTAGTTAATTACTGGTGAAAAGTTATTCCTTTGTTTTTCTCCGTATTCCTTGTATTATTAGTGCAATATCTCAAGACACAAAATGGCATAATTCACGAGTTTTATAACGTTTTTAAATGTAAACAATCACACGCTTAAGCCACCGCTTCATCAGAGTGTAGCTAGCAAGCGACTGAAGGAAGTGCGGCGCATGCGCCGCAATTGCATGGAACACCGCACTAGTGAGTGGCGTCTTCTCTATACATTATATCTCGATGGTACTAGACAACAGACTGCCTCGTTGGTCTCGTGGTTGGCGTGTGGGACTGCTGATTATGAGGTCTCGGGTTCGATTCCCGGGTCAGACCAAATGTTCGTATGATCTACAAATATTTGTTTCGGAGTTAGGGTATTTTCTATGTATAATATGTATGTGTTCACAAAAAAAAAATATATGTGTATTTGTATCAGTTGTCTAGTACCCATAACAAAAGCTCTGCTTAGCTTGGGTCTAGATGGCGTTGTGTGTTAGATGTCCGAAATATTTATATTTATTTATATTATTATTTATTTATATAAATACTTATCTACTCTTTTTAACGGACTTCAAAAAAGGAGAAGGTTATCAATTCGACTTTTTCAATGTTTGTTACCTCATAACTTTCAACTAGGTGAACCGATTTTGATGATTCTTTTTTTATTTGAAAGCTGGTGCTTCCCGTGTGGTCCCATTTTAATTTGGTCCCGATTGAAGTCGGTTTATTTTGTTAAAATTTGTGATTATTTGCAAATACATACATAATATTATACATAGAAAACACCCAAACTCCGAAACAAATATTTGCAGAACATACAAACATTTGATCCGACCCGGGAATCGAACCCGAGCCCATAAGCACAGCAATCGCATACGCTACCACTGCGCCATTAAGGCAGTAATCTTTCTTGCTGACACGTGTTTTAGGCTCATCCCCTTTAGCCAAGATGCAAATGTTTCGCTTCGTTTCTCTTACTACTATCGCTAACGTCCATATTCTCTTGTATTATTGGCCTATATTTTGTTTTCACCACGTGACTTAGCGTTGAGAAACGTTATTCCCAATAATTTACGACTGCACGTTTGGCCTAGTGGTTTAAGCAGTCGCCACGCCTCTTTCTACTGCGCCGAGTGTTGTGGGTTCAAATCCCACATGGGATAGCACTTTGTGTGATCCACAAATTGTTTTTCTGAGTCTGGGTGTTATTTGTGTCCGTTTCATGTATGTTTGTAAGTAGTAGTGAGTCCCCTGCAACACAGGATGTTTTACTCCTAATGCGGGAGTTGTCTTCTTTAAATAATAAAAAATAATGTTAGTTTTCTATTATCGCTTATGTTCATGACAAAAACAAACGTATACTATGTACTACGTAACGAAAAGTGGAACAAAGTGTTGACTTTCATCAAACTAGATGGCGTTGTACCACTTTTCTGAATCGCGATATAGTTGCGTTACCGGGCTCATTGTTACAACTCGAATGTATTTTAAAAGACACCGAATAAATAGCTTGTCAGATCAGCAAATCAGAACACAGTGGTTTTATTGTTTCACAACAGTTCACAACACGCTAAGTGCAATTACGGCGCTTAATAGTTAATGTACGTAGAATATCAATTTGCCTGCTAATGAGGGATGATGGTCTCAATTGTTTTTTTTTATGATTATTTTAATATTATTATTAAAATGATAGGTTAATTGGTGGTATAACTTTTAAGTTTCGTGATAGTTACCAATAGGTAACTATATTTTACTTAATTTTTTTTTATATATATCTACTTTATTATATATGGTTGTTCTGGTATTTTTTTGAAGTTTTCGAAATAAAATATAACGTTAAAATTATTTGTTTATATAACAAATTGTTAAGTTAATTAAAAATGTAATTATTTATAAAAAAATAATGTTTCTCTATTAATCCATTGAAAAGGGTAAATGATGACTATTAAAAATAAAAAAAAATCTAAACTAATTATTTAAACAATTGAAATATAAAAAAAACGATTTTAAACACTATAAAAATTTTTTTTTTTAATTATTTTTTTTACAAAAACATTATTTCACCTATGCATTAAGATGGTAAAAAAAAATTAAAAAATCATAAAATAGTCTATTTGTTAAAAAAAATGTTAACAAAAACTTAAAACAAAAAAAAATCATGTTAATTAATGCCTATATTAGATGCAAAAACAGCAGTAATAAGATATTATTCAAAAAAAAAAATGTAACATTTTTTTGAAAATTAATTTTCTGTTAGTTTAATAAAATTATAATTAACTAAATAATAAGCTTTAAGAATTGTTTTTGCATAACTTTATTACGTATCTAAAGGAAAAGAGCTCCGCGAAGCAGAAAATTTTTAGACCAATTATTTAAACTTTTATGCCGTAATTTATAAAAACAGAGACTGGAAAAAAACTAGGTAATTAACAATGGTGTAACTTTTTGAAAAATCGACATAAATATTTTTTTTCACCGTGGTTTTTTTTTGTTCAAGTGTCTAGATTATACCATAATTTATTCAAATTTTTCAATAGTTATCTGATACTATAAAAAAAATATTTTAGGTGATATACCAGTTTTTCAGGCGGCGCGCCTATTCCGTAACGACCTCGCGGAGCCCAACTTTCAGCGTTGAAAACAGTTATAAATAATAGAGATTATGTTTCGAGAGTTAGGACTTTTTTATTGGAAATTTCCTCTTCTTTTGGGATCTTTTTTCAAAATTCCTTAAATATAAGTATTTTAGAGGTTATTAACGAATAACTAAATACCTTGTTTTTTTTTTCTTATTTTGTTTATAACAATCGCAATTTTTTATGTGCTAATAATATAGTAGTAAAAAAGGTAGTAGAGCCACCACGAACGGGCCGGCTCGACCGGGGCGGTACTACCCTCGCATAGAAAATCAACGTAAAATGACAGCATGCTGTCGTGTTTCGTTGGTGAGTGCGAGACCGGAGGCCCAATTAGTCTAGTCAACAAGTTCCATACTTGTTGACTAGACTAAAAGATGCAGAAGCATCACTAGGCCGCCATGGTGTGGGTCGCCATGCTGCATTGTCTGCATTCGCAGTGAGCATGGTGACCACCACTCTTGGATTCTGCTTATGCTTTCCATCAGGCAGAGTAGAGTCATTTTGGCGGGCCAAACATAAAAAAAAAAAAAAAAAAAACCCTTAAAAAACATTTTTCTAGACGTCATTCCGAATCGTATGAGCTATAGCACTTATTTTTTTGGAGCTTTATTTCTATTTAACACGTTTTTGAACTTGTTGACTAGACTATATACCGTTGTTTTAGAAGCGTAGTAACTATATTTCTCTTATGTAGAAATTTTATTTGATGAGTTGTTAATGGTGAAACTGGGTGATAGTTATATAAGCTAGTCGTCGCTCACTGGTCGAAATTTGTCCATAATTCATTTAATATATGCTTTCTTTTAGCTTTCTGTACTTATCCTTCATAATTATAAACTTTAACTGTGCCTAGGTGTTTTTGTGTCCGTTTTTTATATGTTCATCAACAATATTCTTATTGCTGTAATTAACTGACTTCAAAAAAGGAGGAGGTTCTCAATTCGACCGCATGTGTTGTTTTTTTTATGTGTGTTCGCGTATAGCTTCGTCGTTTATGAACCGATTTTGATGATTCTTTTTTTTATGGAAAGGAGGTATCCCAAGGGTGGTACCATGATAAGGATACTAAGATCTGATGATGGCATCCAAGAGAAATCGAGTCGAACCTTGAAGTCGGTTTTTGTTTGTGTTAAAATTTTACTTGTTGTCTTCAAAAATCTGCAGTCTGACGGACCTATATGTGCTACCCATGAGACCTGAAGGGGAACAGTGTAGGTATGTTTTTTTACCACCACTAACCAGATTGCCACCAGTAACCCGAAAACTGTACTAAGCTTCAGTCTACCGACTGCCCCGTCGCAGAAGATTGCCCCCCCCTTAAAAATTGAACTAGTGAAGGGTAAATTAGTCCTTCATAAGAATGGAATTCTACAATCTGAAAAATAACCACAGTGGAACTAATTGTGAATGTTGAATAAGAATTAATCTTTAGTTGGCTAAGTAACAGAGTTTTAATAACTTTCATATCCCAAGGCGGTTAAGTTACGTAAGTAATTTAAAAGATTGTAAAACTTAACTTGCTAAGACTTTGAATATTACGTTCCCTTATTTTACATTATAATTGTCTATTATCATTATTAACTGTTGGAATTCATTTAAAATAAATAATAAATAAATAAATATTTCGGACATTCTAACAGCTAAGCAGAGCTTGTGTTATGGGTACTAGGCAACTGATACAAATACATATATACTTTTTTTGTAAATATATACATATTAAACATAGAAAACACCCAAACTCCGAAACAAATATTTGTAGATCATACAAACATTTGGTCCGACCCAGGAATCGAACCCGAGACCTCATGATCAGCAGTCGTACACGCCAACCGCGAGACCAACGAGGCAGGCCAAAAGTATATAAAAATATAAAAAATGAGATAACAACTAACACATATCTTCCAAAATTGTGATTATTTTAGAGAATTTGTGTTACTCTCGATGTTCCTATCAGATTCAAATTTTACTCAGAGTCGAACATAGAACTTCCTTCTAGTTTGAAGTCGGTTAACCATGATAATGACAAAGATAAATAAAATTAAAAAGTGCCTCGGTGGCGCAGTGGTAGCGTATGCGACTGCTGTGCTTGAGGTATCGGGTTCGATCCCGGGTCGGACCAAATGTTTGTATGATTCACAAATATTTCTTTCGGAGTTTGGGTGTGCTCTATGTATGATATGTATGTATCATGATTGTATCAGTTGTCTAGTACCATGACACAAACTTCCGAGATTGAAATTATTTAAAAATAAACATACATGTATACAAGAATTGCTCGATCAAAGTTTTTTTTAATTTCCCATTGAAGGCGTGTGACGCCGTTGCGCCGCTTGTGTCGTAAACAACATAGGCTACTATTCCCTGTGAAACAGACATACACGCGGGCAGAGCCGTGGCCAGAAGCTAGTAGCTTGTGGGGGAACGGGTTCCTCCAGCACAAAGGAAGGATCCTCCGACCAGGCGAGGTATCATACCTGACGGGCCACGGCCCAAAGGTTGGGATGTTGTACGTGCTAATCGGTGCGAGAACATCTTTTGCGCCTTCTTACCATCATTGGTAGTTTCTTCGTGTAATACATTACTCAGTAGTTCAGTGTTTCTGTGGTAGATGGCGCTGTAGTATATTTATGTTGCGCTGTATGTGCAAGTCGCCACAAGCTCATTATCTTACGAACTTGTCATGTTTGACTACTGAATAATAAAACGTAAAGTTTCTTGAGATTATTTTTGTACTTTGTTATCTCGTTTGCTTTCAGCTCTGACAGTTCTACATCAAAAACGGGACTGTGTCTCTATGTTTTAAAAGGCTGGATAGTTAAAATATGTCAAACATTATATACCTATCTATTATTAATCTCTATATAACAGTTATTACGTTTGTAAATATATATTATAGTGAACGCCCTTTGCTACCTCAAAAGTTCATGCGACATTAGGTCAAGACCTTTATTACACACTAGCTGACCCACGCAACGTCGTTTGCGTCTCCTATTGCCCTTAGCGTGATAATTTTCCCCCGTTTTTAAACATTCTTCATTGGTGCTCCGCTCCTATTGGTATTAGCGTGACGATATACAGCATATAGCCTTCCTCGATAAATGGGCTCTAACACTGAAATATTTTTTCAAATTGGACTAGTATTGCCTGAGATTAGCGCGTTCAAACAAACAAACAAACAAACTCTGCAGCTTTATAATATTAATATAGATATATATACATATATTATATTAGCTGACCCACGCAACGTCGTTTGTGTCTCATATTGCCCGTGTTTTTGAAACATTCTTCATTGGTGCTACGCTCCTATTGGTCTTAGCGTGATGATATATAGCCTATAGCCTTCCTTGATAAACGGGCTATCTAACACTGAAAGAATTTTTCAAATTGGACCAGTAGTTCCTGAGATTAGCGCGTTCAAACAAACAAAAACTCTTCAGCTTAATATATTAGTATAGATGTATTTATTATACTCTTCTAAGATCTAATACTCATAATCAACAACACATTTATTTGGATAAAGACTAATATTAGGTATTATGTTAATAAAAACTCGTTGACAAATAACTATTGTGATTGTGATTATTTTAGAGAATTTGTGTTACTCTCGATGTTCCTATCAGATTCAAATTTTACTCAGAGTCGAACATAGAACTTCCTTCTAGTTTGAAGTCGGTTAACCATGATAATGACAAAGATAAATAAAATTAAAAAGTGACTCGGTGGCGCAGTGGTAGCGTATGCGTCTGCTGTGCTTAGGTCTCGGGTTCGATTCTCGGGTCGGACCAAATGTTTGTATGATCTACAAATATTTGTTTCGGAATTTGGGTGTTTTCTATGTATAATAATTATGTATGTAATTGCAAAAAAAACTACATATATAAGTATTTATATGAGTTGTCTAATACCAATAATAATGTTTTATTTATTTCTGCTTAGCTTGGGACTAGATGGCATTGTGTGTTAGATGTCCGAAACATTAATTATTATTTATTTATATAATCTATACTAATATTATAAACGCGAAAGTTTGTAAGTATAGATGGATGGAAGGATGTTTGTTACTCTTTCACGCAAAAACTACTGAACGTATTTGGATGAAACTTTACAGTAATATAGCTTATACATCAGAATAACACATAGGCTTTAATACTACTACCACTAGTATTTAATAATACCATTATTTGTTTTTGTGGACTTAGGATTTATATAAAAATTTGGTGTTATCTAGCTGTTTCGTATCAGAAGAAGATGCTGTGGCTACTCCTCGTTGGGTGGCCCATGATGCTCTATGAGTAGTTTCATATCATTTTATAACATTTTCCAGTTGTAGGAAAGCTCACGGGCACTAATCACATCCATGAGTGCCGCCTGTCTTCAGCCTTGTCTTCTTCTTTTGAAGAGATGGCAACCAGCCGGATCAGCTATTTCTGCCAATAGTCTTCGTCATGATGAAATTAATGATAAAAACTATAAAAAATGTGGATGAGATGAAAGGGGGACCGTCTTCGAAAAAAAACGATCTCTTCAGCTTTGTCAAACAAGTGAACAAAAAATTTTAAAGGGGAATCATCTTATATCGCCACTATTCCGTATGTTGTCAGAGTGAATATAATTCACTCCAAAAAGGTTTTATCTAAAAGACGCGACAACAGATTTAATAATCCAAAATTTAAATCCGTACTTATATTATAAATGCGAAAGTAACACTGTCTGTCTATATGTCACGCTTTCACAGCCAAACCGCTATACCGATTTCAATAAAATTTGGCATGGAGATACTTTGATTCTTGAGGAATAACATACGCTACTCTTTACTGCGATAACCGACATACAAGCGGGCGGAGCCGCGGTCAAAAGCTAGTTTACAATAATTATTGAATTTCGCATGTAATACTCGTAGATGTTGACTCATATTATATGCGGAATTCAGTAGTAAATAAGTCGATTGCGTACCTATTCTAAAGAAATAAATAAATTAAAACTGATACACTTTTTATTGCGAACAATGTTAAGATAAGCGTTTTTATTAGTTATGAACATATTGCGGATATGATGTTGTTTACGAGTTGATTACGAAAAATAACTATCACTATGTATCTTATCTTTACTTGCATAATCTACACAGAAACTGAAGTATTTTTTTAATGTAATAGGCAAATTGGTAGATAGGTCACACGGTCATCATGATTATCGACAACCTTTAATAGTCCACTTCTGAACATAGGCATCTATTTAGTAAGGAGGTCCAATGATGCAGTAGCATCTCAATAGGCAGATATAGTGCTGGTCATCATGCTACATTGCCTGCATTCACAGTGAGTATCATGACCACCACTCTTGGATTTTACTCATGTTTTCCATCAGATAGAGTAGAGTCACTTCACAGGCTCAAAAAGGCGTTCAAAAGAAGATTTTAGGTCACTCGAAAGTCGGTGACTACCGTGCCCATAAATGTCGTCAACTCAAAGAGTTCCAAGTGCTTTGCGGGCCTTTGAATGTCTCTCCTAATTTTCTAAGATTACGTCAACTAAAATGCAGCGAAAAAAATGATTAACATTGGTTTATCGTGAGATACCCGGAATAAAAAATAATGTAACAATGCGTACTGCTTAAGTTTCTTAAATACAAAATGCATTTAAGACTCAATTTACTTTGATTTGTGTATGATAATAAGACTATTAGCGATATTATCGTTAAGCACATCCATCCAACAAGCAGCTTTACTTGTTTAACAAGATAACTATTACCTTCTTATCACATTTTGATTGTGAAATTTAATATAAGGTGATCGATCGTAACTATGCAAGCCCCTATCGTGTTGTTATTTATTTTTATCATTACTATCATTTTCTCCGAAAGACGTCCACCACGGACATAGGAATCCCTCACGGGTCAGGAGCAGTGGATCACACAAAATATTTGTCCCAAGAGGGGTTTACACCACAGAGATTGAAGGCAAAAGTCTTCAACCAATGTACGCTCCATGTAATGACGCACGATGCAGAGATGTTTACTCAAACTGTAAGGCTAGTCCATAAACTTTAAGTCGCTCATAGAGCTCTGAAAAGAGTTATGCTCAGAGTCTCTCTGAAGGCCAAAATTCTGAACGAAGGGATCCGTCAGAGTACCAAGATGACCGTTATGGCCCTGAAAGTTAGTTTGTTGAAGTGGTAATGAGCTGGTCAGATATGTCGCAGAGCTGATAACCGCTGGAGTTAGCGTGTTCTGAAGTGGAGATCGTTTTGGCAAACGTAATGTGGAGTACACTCAGGTCAGATGGTGACTTGCGTTAGAGGGACGCGAAAAGCAACCTATCGGGCTTTGTTCTGTGCTTTGGGAGGCCTATGTCCAACAGCGAACTGAAGCGGCAAATTATTGACGGAACAATTTGTTGGAGAACTAACCACGCTCCGTCATTCAGTATGTGGAGGCTACCCCAGATCTTTTTGGCACCTTCGTCAGTCGGCCACTGCTACTTAAGTTTGTCAATTATAATAAATAATAAAATTTATTCAATATTCAATGTACAAGATTTGGGTGTTTTTTTTACTTAAGAGTAGACTTAACTTAATTTCTTAAGCATCTCTAGCTTAGTTTCTATTATTTCTTACTATCAAATTACAATTTGTATTATATTATTATTATTTTATTATATTTATTAAGTAAGATCAATATTTTAATTTAACGATCTGCCTGATCTAGGTAAGACCTGTGTTTCAGGCAATTTCTGGTATTGCACTTACTTTTTTACTATGAAAAATATATTTTTCTTAAAACAAAGGTTATGACTAAGTGTACATGTTACAATACTATATTCTACTTTAAAATTGCTAAGATGTTTTCAGTGTCTGAATAGTTTAATGTACTGAATATTCTGATACCCTTTTTTTACATACTGTATTATTAACACTATATGTGTTTAATAAATTGTTTAGTTTATTTCCGTGGGAAAGTGTGGGGAAGAGTGATACCACGGACTCACAGAAAACCGGTGTAAAATAGTGCTTGTACTGTGTTTCACCGAGTGAGTAAGGATACCGGAGGCACATACCCCAATCCCTTCCCCTATCTCCCCCCCATCCCCCAAAGGCCGGCAACGTACTCGTGACGCCTCTGGTGTTGCAGGTGTCCATGGGCGGCGGTAATCGCTTACCATCAGGCGATACGTCTGATAGTTTGCCCGACTATTACATAAAAAAAAAATAAGGGTCCTAAAAATGAGTAAAATCTGTCTACATAAGCATGCCTCGTCTGCGGGGTTCCACAGACTAAGTCTTTACGTCTTTTGTCTGTTGTTGTTGGGTTGTATTGAAGCTCTCTGTGCTGTTTTAGAATCGTATTTAAGATAAACAGTTGTCGAACTTTTAGTACTTTGCATTCGGAATAAAGCTGGTGTGTAGGAAACCTAAAAGGGCGAAATGTGGATACTTTTAAAATAGCTCTCGAGCACGTTCTAACGGCAGTAAAATTGTTTTAGCAACACCACCCTACGATGATATGCAATATGTAAGGACAGACTGACACATAGCCAAATAAACTAGTTTTACAACCTCATTGTCGGCGATATTTCTCATGTTCTTAAATATAAAAATTAATTTACGAATTCTAGTACCATAATAATTCGATGTGCCTGCGAAAATTCAAACGTGTGTCAATCGTGACGCCTGGATATTTCAGATCATCAGTTTTTATCAAAGCAGGGCAGTTGCATGCGTTGTTAGCACAAGAACCACAAGTATGTGCGTAAATGTCAGGTGTCGGGGCGTTAATGTTACTCATCGTAAATAAAATGTATTTTGTTTTGTCAGAGTTCAATGTTAGTAAATTTTATGAAGCCAGTTTGTAACTATGTTAAACGCTTCTTGCGCGTGATTATATAATTCAGCGCGCATATTGGCTGAAAATACTATATAGCCGTGTCGTCCGCATACGTTACGCAGTCACGGGACGCCAGGCAAATGTGAAACATCGAAATTCATTCCGGCAAAGACAGATGCTTGGTAATGTAGTAGCTAAAAGTTTGTATAGTGGTGTTTCCATTATAAAGACGCAATCTTCCTTATAAAAACAACGACTCTAGATAGAGTCTACCTAAACTCAGTCTCTCTCTCCCTACTCCGATCACGCTTTCCCCTCGTTCAGCGCTCTCTCCATATATTGTACGCTCTACGGCAGTGGTCCGACCGCCGGCGAAAGAAAGAATTCCTGAGTTTAGCGCGTTTAACCAAACAAACACTTCAGCTTTATGAGATTATTATAGATTAAGAAACGAAATAAAATACACGTATTCAAATAAAATTCACTAAGAAACGACTAATACATAATCACAAATTTTAACAAAAAAAAACCGACTTCAATCTGGACCAAATTTAAATGGGACCATACGGGAATATTGAGTTTTTCGTTAATTTGTCGCGTACATACATAATGCAAATTGAAGACTTATATGATTTTCTCATGGATGCCATGTCAGAACTGGACCAAATTTAAATGGGACCATTCGGAAAGCACCAGCTTTCAAATAAAAAAAGAATCATCAAAATCGGTTCACCCAGTCCAAAGTTATGAGGTAACAAACATAAAACAAAAAAAAAACAGTTGAATTGAGAACCTCCTCCTTTTTGAAGTCGGTTGAAAAACATGGAGTTAAAAGGGCAAATGACCTTTTCCTCTCACACCCAACTAGAACTAGACAGCAAAAGATTGTACATAGGTGCTAAATTTTCATCCATTAGCGCATGCCTAGGGGTGACAGATGAGGTCATCTGTCACCCTAGCAGAAGCAGGCTCAGGTGGCGGCATGGACGCTGCGGAGCGTGCGCGCCCTTGGGAATAGTAACGGGAACATTGGGGTTCCCACACAGGAGGGGGCCATCCATAAACTGTAGGTGGCCCGAGGTACGTCAGGGTTCCATGGTTTTCCTTTCTAGGGTGCACCTGGTTCCCCGGCATCTAGTACCCAAGACGGCGTGCGGTTTTAGTCGGTCCGGATACCACCTCCTGGTGGTATCCAAGGGGATTTCCGCATGAAGAAAAAAATAAAAGGTGCTAAATGAAAATCACACTAATCAAAGGTGAAAGTAACTACCTAACCGATCATCATGAAACTTTGTACACATATTCTTGGAGCTGTTAGAAGTAACATAGGATACTTTTTATTTAATTTGCGAGAAGCCGCGGGTGAAAGCTAGTTTAGAGGATCGGGTGATCGTATCGAGAACTCCTATTGCGCGATTCAGGATTGGTAGTTTCTTCGTATTATACGTTGCTCCGTAGTTCAGTGTAACTTCGGTGGATGGCGCTGTAGTACATAGAACTGTTACACTGTATATGGAAGTCGCCACACTAGTATATAATAAAGAGCAGTTTTATTTCCTCACCACAATACATTTTCACAAAATTATAGCTTACACATAAACATAACTTAATGTCATACTGAAGGAGACTGGTGCATAAGGTAGGCACCAGCCTCCTCTCTAAGTAGGTATGAGCCTAGTTATGGGTGAGTGTGTGGATGGGTTTATTTGTGTGTGAGTGTATTGATGTGTGAGTGTTTGTGTATGATCCATATCATTACCAACACAACAAGCAGCTTTTTAGTGTCATCATAGGTAAGTCTGCAAGTATGGTATAAACAACCAAAGGACATCAAATACGTAAAATAAAATTTAAAAAACACTAAATAATTATTATCCAAGTGCACCTTATTAACCGACTTCCAAAAGGAGGAGGTTCCCAATTTCATCGGTATTTTTTTATTTTATTTTTATGTATGTACATTGATTACTCCATCAATTGTGGACCGATTTTGAAAATTATTTTTGTATTCGAAAGGGTATGCTCCCCATGTGGTCCCATGGCCACCATATCAGGATCTGATGATGGGATCCCAAGGAAATTGAAGGAAACCCTCAAATTTACGTGAGCGCCTGCAATAAAGTTAAGGCAATTGTCTGCATGCTTTCATATTCTGTAAACATCATGTCCGAAATATTAGGTCTTTACCTATGAAATTGCCTTACTTCAGTACTGGTCATTTCAAATAAAAAAAAAGTTTGTAATGGCTCTGTATTCTAAATTCAAATTAATTTTCTTTTAAAACCATGACATTCTATTTACAAACTCAGTCTTTTGTTTTCTGATTAGCATTGTATTTTCATTACATTTGAACATTTTTCGTCATAATGGATACTTTAAAAATTCGTGTAATTATGGAATATGAGTTCCGTCGTGGCACCAACGCGACACAAACGGCACGTAACATCAAAAACGTTTACGGAGAGAACTGTACAAACGAACGCACAACCCGTTATTGGTTTTCCCGGTTCCGTTCTGGAAATTTTGACTTGAAAAATGAAGCTCGTGGTCGTCCGGAGACTTTGGTTAACAATAGTGAATTAAAGGCGATTGTGGAAGCTGACGAAACTCAATCTACAGCTGAGCTAGCAGCAGCTTTTAATGTAAGCATCAAAACAATATTGATCCATTTGCGACAAATTGGCAAGGTAAAAAAGCTTTTTAGATAGGTGCCCCACGACCTTAACGATCGCCAGCGCAACGTACGCGTCGAGACCTGCCTTGCGCTGCTCAACAGGCAAAGAAATGAAGGAATTTTGAAACGAATTGTTACGTGCGACGAAAAATGGATTCTGTTCAACAATCGAAAGCGCTCAGCAAGTTGGTTAGACCCTGGTTCAGCACCAAAGCAATGTCCTAAACCAAAAATGACCCCTAAAAAGGTGATGGTCACTGTTTGGTGGTCTAGTGCGGGTGTGATTCACCACAGCTTTTTACAAAACGGCATTAGCATTAATGCAGATGTGTACTGTAAAGAACTGGAGAGAATGATGGAGAAGCTTGCACATCTGCAACCAGCTTTGGTCAATCGGTCGTCCCCACTGCCCCTTCACGACAACGCGCGACCCCATACTGCGCAACAGACAGTCTCCAAGCTGCAAGAGCTGGGGTTGGAAGCTCTCCCTCATCCGCCATACTCACTAGACCTTGCACCTATCGACTATTACTTTTTCCAAAATTTAGACAACTTTTTAGTGGGTAAAAAATTCAATTCCCGAGAGGCAGTACAAAATGCCTTTGAAGAGTTTGTTGCCTCCCGTCCAGCTGATTTTTACAAGAAGGGCATCAAAAAAATGCCAATGCGTTGGCAAAGATGCGTCGATTGCATGGGTGATTACTTCGAATAACAGAAATAAGAAAGTTTGAAAAAATAAGAACTTTCACTTATTGCATACAAAACGGCAATTTCATAGGTAAAGACCTATTATTTATTTATTATTCTATACAGTATGTTGTATGTTACCTTTAGTCGTATTCTTTCAAGTTATTTAGGTGAAATGATGATGAGAGACTTGAGAAAGACTAAAAAGCGAAAAATAAAAAAAAAACTTCGTTTAAAAAAACCGACTTCAAAAACTGAAAAGTATAAAATAACTTAATTTGTATGTGCTACCTATTCATAGGTTGAAGTCGGTGCCGAGCTAAAATGTAATAGTAGGTACCGCACTCGCCGCGCGTGACCTTTAGCGGGATAGCTGCTCTTCGCGTAGGACAAAACAACCGAAGCGTCGGTGAGGTCGTCGACGTTCGTCTCGAAATATAGCGAGCGTGGTATCTACTATTACATTTGGCTTGGCGCCGAATTCAACCTATGAATAGGTAGCATATACAAATTAATTATTTTATACTTTTCAGTTTTTGAAGTCGGTTTTTTTAAACGAAGTTTTTTTTTTTTACTATTTCACATGCCGCTTCTAGCTACTCTTGATCTATTTAATAATAATAGGAAATCCTAGAAGGGGTTACAGGATTTAAGAACGATTTCATACGTGGCACATTAATGTCCAGACTTACGCTCTACCTCTCTATCCGATAAAATCGTTATACACACGATCGAATATTACGAAATGGAGATATTTTTGGGGTTTTCAAATCACTTCAAGCTTATACTAAATCGCAGGTCTAATTAAAATATTCTTTGAATTTCTGTTGGGTCCGACGTTGTGTCGTGTGTGTATTCCGTGTGGATATCTACATACACACAAATAACTTTTATAATACTGTGATCGAATGTGTTAAGTGCAATGAGTTGCGTTCAATGTAAATAATGTGCATTATGATTTTGTTTGAGTTCGATAGATGGCGTTATATCGGTTTTCTGTATCGCGATGTTAAGAACCACGGACTATTGTACGCCGTCTAAATCAATAAAAATTAGCTTTGCTTGGACGTGTATTTCATGTTCTACCACGTTTCTTTAGGCGATTTTGCGGATTACGGTCCATGTTGATTTCTAAGTGTAACTGAATAACGTTATTAGTTGTAGAAATCTGTTTAAAGTTTATATTGTTAGTGAATTATTATCAGAAACCGTTTATAAAATATGTGTATCTCACACCTCAATACAATCCTCGATATTATTTCAAAATACACATTACATGTGTTTAAAATAAAAAATATTCAAACAACCTTTGAAATTCAAATGATTTATTCAAAGACTTAGGCAAATAAAATACGTCGTTATACTTTTTAGTAGTCTCTGGCGGTTTCCCTGACCCATGTACCGTAAGCGCCGATGGCTTGAGCAACTATAGCGTTTTCATTGTTTCTATTGGAGGAACCGAAAGAGGCAACTCCATAAAGGTATCCTGCGTAGAGGATGGGAGCTCCAGCGTCACTGGGGTCGAAATCACGGCCGGGCCTACCAGCAAGACCAACACACACCATATTGGAGTTGACGCGGCCGGGGAACTGTTGTGCGCAGGCCTGGACGGCTTTGTTTTCTAAGACAGCTGAGTAGAGGTATTGGTTGGGAATGATTCCTCCTTGCTGTTAATAAATAAATGTATAAACATAAATACGTTAGCATTTTAGTTTGTATAAGATTAGATTTAATAAATATATATTGGGAGAAGGGAATATAATAAGTCCACTTCTTTCCCGCTTTGCTAAGGAGGGAAGTGGACTTATTATATTTCCAACTCCTCCAGTTTTTCTTCTGATTAATTTCGTTGCGGGTTCCAAGACAGTTTAATTTTTCCTAGGACTTCCCGAGTGTCATAACGCGGTGTGCTCGTGGGTCACTGATGCTGATCCTGGTGTACAGGAGTTACAGTGGTGGGCATGTGGGCGGGATCATAAAAAAAAAGTATTTTGAGTAAACATACATACACCGTAAACAAACCGACTTATTGATCCAGTGGTCGGCAATCCTGACTTCTAAGCCAGAGGTCATGGGTTCGATTCTGATCCTGGTCAAATGTTGTATAACGTGCATGTTTATGTTGGTTTTATGTCTTAGTGTAATTTATCTATACTACGTATGGACGAGTCGGGCCAAAAGTGTTATTGAGTTTTTCTGATTACATAAACCACCTGAACCACCGTGCCTCGGAAAGCACGGAAAGCTGTCGGTCCTGCGAAGGATCTCTCCTCTGTCGTGTCGGTTAACCATCCCACCGGATTACGAGAGAGAGGGAACAGAGAGTGCACCTGTATTTGCGCACACACTTGTGCACTATAATATCTCCTGCGTATTTGACTGGTCTCTGTTGAGACTGGCCGCCGTGGCCGTTATCGGTTAGGAGAACATCATCATTATATACTTAGAAATGTATGTTGCTGGTTGACTGAAATAGATTTGCATACTGCTAGTAATATAATACTATTTCTAGCAGTGTACTGTTAAAAGCTGTTATTGATACTTACAGCTGTAAAACCCCATCCAGCAATGGTCAACGGGATGTTCGGAGGTAAGAAGTAGTTCTCGGGCACAAGAGCAACGTTGTGGATCTCGGGTCCGCCAAGGTTCCAGCTGGAGGCAGCTCGGACAACACTAATATCGTTGTCATTGCTGCCAGGCGAGTAGCTAGGGTAGTTTATGATTATAGATGCCTCACGGACGACACCACCGAAAGCCCTGATGGCACTTCCTACTCGAATACGACGGTTGTTGGCGCTGAAATTAGAAAAAAGTTCATAAATATGTTGTCTGAAAATAAGAACAAAATTTTACCCAAACTACAATAATATTTGTCACTTCGTCAAACAGCTTAATGAATTTTGAAAAAAATGGTATCGAGGCAACTGACAACATAAATATACACTTTTATCATGATAAATGTAGTGTTCCCGTGAGATGAGAAAGAAATGCAAATATTTTTGCTACTACTATTGCTATGCGGGTGACATCACGGGATAAACCTAGTAATTAATAATAATCAGGTTTATAGTTGATAGTAGGTACACTCACCTGGTTTGTACACAGGAGGCAAGGGTCAAGCAGTGATAGTTAGTCACGATGCTACAGACACACTGTTGCCTCCATGTTGAAACAAGACGGAACTCAATCTGGGCAACGCTGCGCAGATCTCCTATTGGTGTCGGTGAACCAATAGCTTGGACGTAGGTCAAACCTGAGAAAATGCAGTAATTGAGTAAATTGCTAGTGATAGTGTAATAATAGTTTCCCGTATTGTTGGCATCAACGATTCAAGGGGGTCTTGCTTTGATCGTGGAGGTCTGATGACAGTCGACTCAGATAAAAAAATGTCGCAGTAGACAGAAAACTGAAGCCAACCCAGTATGGGAAAAGACTCAGAGGATGAAAATGTAATGATAAATAAGACTTAAGCTGAAAATTTATTGTAACAGTTAAGAAAAGTGTAGTATTAAGATGAATAATTAAAGAAATATATATAGATTTAAATATTACCTGCTAAGAGCAGAACAGCCCAGGTAAGTGATGCCATTGTAACCTATTATGAGACAATATAAATTACTAAAAGTGTCAACCTTTTATACTATTCTCTAATCATATGGGGTATAATCATTAAGATAAATAAATTATTTATATTTATCAAGAAATAAAATTATATTATAGCTGACGTACATTATACCGCATTTTTATTGAGATGTAATAATATGGGTTGTATTTTAAAAAGTCAATACTACACTTTTTTAATTATTAAAAGACTAGCTGACCCGGCGAACTTCGTACCGCCATATTTACATATCTGTCTCAGATTCCCACACTCAGTGTACAGTCGCGGACAAAAAAAAAACACTTTTCCCGTTATCTTTTTTTTCTTTCTAGCAAAAAAATAATGAATGAAATCGGACTATGTGATACTGAATTACAACTAAGTACATATTTTGACTTTCATCCCCTCTCTCCAAGAAACCGTGCTGAATTTCGGGATAGAAAGTATCCCATGTCCTACCTCGTAGTATGCCAAGTTTTATTTGAATCCGTTCAGTAGTCTCGGCGCGATGCGCGGCCAATATACAGACAGACAGACAGACGGACAGACAGACAGACAAAAATGATAAAAAATACAGTTTTGGCTTCAGTATCGATTATAGAGAGCCCTCCAAATCACCACCCTAATGGCCGCCACGAGATCATGGGGTCACACAAGATCTGTTATATGTTTTACTAGGTTTTACACGCGGCTTCGCTCACGCAGACTTTCATCCCCTGATTTACTGCCTTAGTGGTAGAATTTCTAAAATTCCTTTCTTAGTGCTCACTTACGTTATATAAAGAACCTACGTGCATAGTTTCAGGATTCTAGCTTCAGCGGTTTGGGCTGTGCGTTGATCTTTGGGTATGTCAGTCAGTCAGTCAGTCACATTACTCTTAAATATATATATAGATTATTATAAATATGCCAAAGTGCTTCTTAGAAAGTACTCTGCGTGACGAAAAGTATAGCAGAATCCATAAGTTGTTGTCACCATACTCATTGCGAATGCAACAATGCAGTATAAATGACCAACCACAAGCGGCCTATTGAGATACTTCCGCATCATTGAAATGTCATCATCGCTTCGCTTCGGACATATTAGCTTGCTTATAATAAAAAAAGACATCCGTAGCTATGCAACGCGCAAATTTTAGTCTAGTTGACTAAAATTTGCGCGTTGCATAGCTACGCATTTTTGTGAAAAGACCCAAATTGAACTATCACCAGCGAAAACTTTTCTCTATTTTTTGGCGTACCACAAGGTTCGCTACTTGGTGCAATCTTGATACGCCTTTACCTAAATTATCTATATACTTCTAATAAAAATGTAACAGGTCCAATTCTGTACATTAAAGATATTTAGAAATTTTTTTTTGGAGGGCTCTTTATAATTGATACTGAAGCCAAAACTGTATTTTTTTTCATTTTTGTCTGTCTGTCTGCATCTTGGCCGCGCATCACGCTGAAACTACCGAATGAATTCAAATTCAGTGAGGGGATGAAAGTCAAAATATGTAGGTACTTAGTTGTAATTCAATAACACATTTCATTTTTTTCATTCATTCTTTTTTTGCTAGAAAGAAAAAAAAAAAAAGATAACGGGAAATGATTTTATAAATGATTAAATTATTTTACCTTCTTCTTAAATAAAGGTACCCAGAAGCATATCACATTTGAGTTACTTCACGTTTATATGTAGAAAAAGTACGCAAAACTTAAATAATTTTCAAGAAATTTGTGTTTTAAAAATGTAATAATTTGGGGTTTTAATTATGTAATAAGAGGGGTATGGGCCTCCGGTATCCTCACTCACTCGGTGAAACACAGCTCAAGCGCTATTTCACACCGGATTTCTGTGAGGCCGTGGTATCACTCCGGTCGAGCCGGCCCATTCATGCCGAAGCGTGGCTCTCCCACGGTAAAGTTGTGGTTGCACTGTCTACATTCACAATGACCACTACTCTTGCATTCTGCTTATGTTTTCCATCAGGTAGAGCAGAGTCACTTTAAAAGCCCATACATAAAAAAAATATTTATAAATATGAAAGGGACCCGTATTCATGACCTGTCATGGTTTAAAAGTTTATACAATGTTTGTTAAAATTTTATGCCAATGCAATAAGATTTAAAATGATATCATTTCAGTTAGACTATTTCAAGTTACCTAAAACCACATGCTCCTCTCCACAGGGCATCTGAGGCAGGTCATCAGGATCCGACGTCATCCAAGAGTAAGCGGAAATACTCCTGGACGATGTGGGATTTGAAATGTAAGAATAATAAAAGCTTCGTGACAAAATCGGAACCTAAGCAGAACTTTGATAATATGACTGATGACATTTGAAATGGTCAGAGATTGTTGTGATCGTCGGCTAATTTGATTAGAACCAGCAACGTTAATTTGATAGATATCAACTTATTTGCGGAATTCGGCATGGATTTATGTTAGGGCTATTTAAACGCGCCAGATAGTCAAGTATGACACCTGGTTTGGGAATCCAAATTACCAGAGAAGGCGAAATGACGATTCATATCATTCAAACCAATTCTTTCTTGCAAACCACATGATCGTTGCGGGGCATAAACGACTAATATAATATGTAAAAGATTACCGGTCCCTATGATCTGATATTATTAATTAATAAATATTTCTCTAATGTATTTCTAACTACAGTGTCTATATATAATAAACTAGTTGTTGCCCGCGGCTCTGCCCGCGTATATGTCGGTTATCGCGGCAAATAGTAGCCTATGTGTCATTCTGATGTATAAGCTATATTACTGTAAAGTTTCATCCAAATCCGTTCAGTAGTTGTTGTGTGAAAGAGTAACAAGCATCCATCCATCCATACTTACAAACTTTCGCGCTTATGATATTGGTATAGACTACGCGACGGTCTATTAATGCGTCGTGGTAAGGTTGGCTGAGTGAGACAATCCAGAAGCAAAAGCCGCCTGGAGCGTTTTCATGTCAGGTATAATACTTGCCAGTGGTCATTTCCTCGTATTCTAAAATTACGTTGGTGATTGTTTCTTCTTCTGACATCCTCTATAAAGTCCAACTCCTCCAGTTTTTCTTCTGATTAATTTCGTTGCGGGTTCCAAGACAGTTCACTGCTGTTGATCCTGGTGTACAGAAGTTACAGTGGTGGGCGTGTGGGCGGGATTAGACCCCATCCTCTATAAAGTATTGTCTGTCGCATTAATGGCAAAAAGTCTGTCATTGCTTCAGAGCTAGGTGCCTCGTCAGATTCAAAATCAAATATTTTTTTCAAGTAGGCCTTTAAGACAATTGAAATGTTACCTACACTAATGACTCTAGTTGCTCGGTTCCAAGATTTCATTCTTAAGGGGAACAACCAGCAAAATAAACTATTTAAAAAGCAGATTTAATTATTATCGCTCCAAGAACTGTTCTATAAATAGATAAATAATATAAAATAATTTCTATAAATAGATAGATAACTCTTTATTTGCCCTCCATGTTACAGAGTTACAAGAAACTAAATAACATTTCAGATTTGTAGCGTAAAAAGCGACGACCTTATTGCTAAAAGCAATCTATTCCAGGCAATCTTAGAAGAAATCAAAATGTTTCGGAGAGACAGTACTGGTTGACTATGCATTGATTTTTAACATTATGTACATCCACACACACACACACACATACATTTATATATACATAATAATTATATATTACACTAGCTGATCCGGCAAACGTTGTTTTGCCATAAAAAAAAAATCGGGTATAAAAAATAGATGTTGGTACCCGATATGCACACCAAATTTCATAAAATCGGTCCAGCCGTTTCAGAGGAGTATGGTAACTAACATTGTGACACGAGAATTTTATATATAAGATATATATATATATATATAAATATATATATATAATCTAATAAATCTGGCAGCAAGTCTTGGTGAGAATTCAGTTAGCACTATTTTGAAATATTTAACTTAGAATGTGTTTTGCAACCTTCAATTGTAGACTTCACAAATACATTGCCGTACCCAAGGGTAACGCCGCAGAGCAATAGCTAGTCTAAAAAGTAGCCTAAGTTACTTCTTATATCATGAGCGATCGCGAAAATCGATTCAGAGATTTATTGTGCAAGTACCGTGTGTGCAGCATTTAGTGAAAAGCTGTTAATTTGAAATTACAAATAGACACTTCAATTTTGCTTATTTGTTAACCCCTGACCAAAAAGAGGGGTGTTATAAGTTTCACGTGTCTGTCTGTCTGTCTGTCTGTGGCACCGTAGCTCCCGAACGGATCAAGCGATTTCATTTTAGTTTTTTTTGTATGAAAGGTGAGTTACGTGCGAGTGTTCTTAGACACGATTCATGAAAATCGGTTGAGCCGTTTAAAAGTTATGGGGGTGAAAGTGGGGAATAGTAACCGAATGTCTGCAAAAATATCATCGAGTGGGGTCTCAAATGAAAGCGCATAACGTGTTTTTTAATTTTTAAAGGGAACTCAGGTTATTATATCGGGGGTTTTATTAAATTTTGAGAATTTATAGTTATATAGATTATGTTTAGAGGGAGAAAACGGAATCGTTTGACATATAAAGTTAAAACACACACATATAAAAGTTATTTACGTCATAAATTCTATGTATCTCTAATCTTCTTAGACCACTCTGTTGCCCACAATTGTGTAAAATGTACAACACATGTTTTATAACGTTTAATATTAGGATTAACTAAGTTTATGAACGCACACCGAACATTCATTTTATGAGTGGATAACAATAAATTTAATATCTTATCTCTATAGATACAATCCATTCATTGTTTTAATTATTTGAATATTGTATTTGATGTCTTTTTAAATTACCGGATGAAAACTTGATAAGTTCTTTTACCGAAATCATTATCTTTCTGTCGTTTCTTTAAATAGATTGTTCTTATTGTTTTAGGTGAGGTACAAGTATCAGTATATGAAATTCTACTTTACCTACTATATGTATTTAAACATCTCTCGGCTCGGCTCTATGTGTTCCTACTTGAATACAACGAAGTCTCTTAACGGTCAATCAATACACCTTAGAAAGGGTGTTTTAGCCTCCTATATACTATGATGATGTTCTTCTCCTAGCCGATTACTAAATTAATATTTATACTAAATTACTCAAATCAGCTGTTAAATTACTCTCTCCGATTACTAAATCACTCTTTGCGCTGTAGCATGAGCGTGGCATGGTTCAGTAACATTTCATTTCACTCTTGTGTATAGTATCAAAGAGTATAGTTAGTATCATTTTTATGACCTCGTTATCGATACCGGATGCCCCAACCCCTCACCCTTCCCACCCCCCAAAGGCCGGCAACGTACTTGTGACGCCTCTGGTGTTGCGGGTGTCCATGGGCGGCGGTAATCGCTTACCATCAGGCGATACGTCTGCTCATTTGAATCTAATTCCACAAAAAAAAAGGAAGAAGGTATGGCTTTGGGACTTGTCAATGGTTAACGCGAAATATGTTTTTACTCTACCGTTAAATTGGATTGGCAGTTTAATTGGGATCACTGGTATCATCGGTATACCTATGACCTACCTTATCAGCCGCTGGGCAGGTGATAATAGTCGTTACAATTAAATTGTCCTGCAATGCCACATTAATCATGCAGGAACCATTAGTAAAATCTATACATATAATAAAATCATAACTGGTCGCTGTCTGTACATGGAAGATATCTCAGAAAAACTATTATAGGGGGGCTTTATGAACGCAATAGAACCCAAAACAATGATTTTTAGAATTTTTGTCTGTTTATCTGTTTGTCTGTTTGTCTGTGCGTTTGTGCACGCTAATCTCAGAAATAGCTTATCCGATTGAAATGTGGTTTTCACTAATATATTGTGGTAAGCTTCACTTAACATTTAGTGTTTGTTTCATGTCAATCGGTTCATAAATAAAAAAGTTATGCCAATTTAAAGAATCACGTAGCTGGACGTTTGTAGATTGTAAACGGCTGCGCGACCACGCCGGTATATAAAGCGCGCCGAGAGCATTATTTTCTTTTCTTGATTTTTTTTATTTCTTAATTTTATGTGTAAAAATCTGAAAGTACTTACAATTTAGTCGTTTCTAATAAGGACATATTTCTTTAGGGTTTATAGGGTTTGTAAATACATATACGAGTAGTATGTTTATTTTGTAAAGGTTAGTTTGATTTCAAGTTCTTGATTCTTTTATAAACCTTATACCTATTTACTTATTTAGTTTAAAATATTTTCTAATTTTTATGTTTAAAAAAAAACATTTTATTTAGTAATTAACCGACTTCAAAAAGGAGAAGGTTCTCAATTCCACTGTATTTTTTTTTATTTTTTTTTTATTTTTGTACCTCATAACTTTCGACCGAGTGAACCGATTTTGTTGATTCTTTTTCATTTGAAAGCTGGTGCTTCCCGTGTGGTCCCATTTTAGTGTTATCGTCGGGCCCAGATCAGGTATCTGGGCCTGATCCTCGACGGTAGGTGACTCTTCGACGAGCACTTCCGACAACTTGGTCCAAAGCTGGTCGACGCTGCCTCCGCTCTTGGGTGACTTTTGCCCAACTTGGGTGGAGCCAGCGTCGCAACGCGACTCCTGTACACGGGAGTTGTCCGGTCAATGTCGCTGTATGGTACACCGGTGTGGGTGGCGGCTCTGACTGCCCTAAATAAGGCCCGCCTCTGGCGGCCTCAGAGGGTATTGGCAGTCAGAGCCATACGCGGATACCGCACAGTGTCGAGAGAGGCGGCGTGCGCCCTGGCCGGAACACCCCCGTGGGATTTGGAGGAGGAAGTGCTCGCCGAAGTTTAACGACGGGTGGCTGAATATCGGGCGGAGTATGGCTATCGCCCTCCTCCCGATATTGAAGAGGTACGCGAGTGGCGTGAAGCTGCCCGTCGAGCCACCATGGCTAGATGGTCGTTCCGGCTGGAGACTCCACGTGCTGGCTTTGCCACCGTGGAGGCTCTCCAGCCGGTCATCCTCGAGTGGGCAGGGCGGCAGCACGGGACCCTTTCCTTCCGACTGACGCAGGTCCTTTCCGGGCACGGTTGCTTCGGAAAGTACCTGCACTCAGTCGCCAGGAGGGAATTGAGTCCCGCCTGCCACCACTGCGACTGCAGTGAGGACTCGGCCCAGCACACGCTGGCGGTTTGCCCCGCTTGGGCGCCGCAGCGTCGGGCCCTCACTGCAGTCATCGGAGGAGATCTCTCGCTACCGGCCGTCATACGCTCCATGGCCGGTAGCGATAGCAGTTTTACCGCGGTCGCAACCTTCTGCGAAGAAGTCATCTCGCAGAAGGAGGTGGCGGAGAAGGCCCGGGAGGATGACATCCACTCGGACCCAATCCGCCGCCGGCGAACCGGGCGGCGGAGGCGCGCCTATCAGCGCCTCATGCCGCCCTGAGTGTGGCCGCGGATGGTCGGGACGGGCTTTCCCTTCCATCCGCTCTAGTGGCCACCCGCGAGGAGGCGACGTTACGTGTGTGCCGTAAATTGCCTAAAATGAGAGGTTAACAGCTGACGGTGCCCGCTTATGTGCGGGCAAGCGCTGGGTGGGGTCCGGACGTGTTAACAACTGCAGTTCCCGGATTCCTCCCTTCACAGGCGCAGAGTGGCACACCGTGTGGTTTTAGTCGGTTCGAGTCCGACACACCGCCCCGCTGCAAACCTCTGTGGGGTGACGGTCCGAGGGTATTTTCACACGTAAAAAAAAAGGTCGGTGATACATATAACTTACGTTATTTTTCTTGACTTGCTTTCGGTATTTTTCTAGAAACAGGAAGTACTTACAGTTAACACCTTTGGTTGTTTTCGATAGTTAATAGACTGGGTTGATACGTCATAATAGTTATTAAACTGTAATAAATGAAACTGTGTAATAATCTGTAAGTATTTGTAATTTAGTTGTTTATGATAAGTACGTGTTTACTAAACTATGTTCTGTTAGTATATTGTAAGAATGCCTCGAAAAAGATCCAACCTCTCCCAGTGCAGCAGGAATGCTAAAAGGATGAGATTAGTTTGATCACAGGAATCTGAAGAAGATCATTCTTTCACCTCTCCTATTTTCTATTTTCATTAACTTTATTACCCTAAAACTTCAGTGTTCCTATCATCTATACGCTGATGACTTGCAGATATATTATCAAACAGAGTTGAGCAATGTATCGTCCGCGGTTTCTATCGTAAATAGTGACCTGGCAGCTATTAAACACTGGTCCGACATGTTTGGTGTATCAGTTAATCCAAATAAATGTCAGGCTATAATCATTGGTAGCAATCGTAATATCAGCCAGCTCAACCTTGCTTCACTTCCACCACTTACGTACAATGGCATGGATATTCCATATTGTGAAAGTGTAAAAGACCTCGGATTGTACATTGACACAACTCTCAGCTGGCGAAAACAAGTTGCATCCGTGTGTCAGAAAGTTACAGGCTCGTTGCGGGCCCTCCACAGACTGAAGAACTTCCTTCCATCAAAAACTAAGGTAATGCTTGTTCAGACCCTAATATTCCCTATTATCGACTATGGTGATATGTGTTACTTTGACCTGAATGCAGATCTGCTCAATAAGCTTGACCGTCTTCTCAACAATTGCATTCGATTCGTTTTCAATTTACGCAAATATGATCACATATCTCAGCATCGCTCCCACTTGAAGTGGTTTCCTATTCGCATACGCAGACAGATACGAGCATTGACTACCCTGTATTCTATTCTATTTTCTCCAAATTCTCCTTCCTACTTAACCACACAACTACAATACTTAGGTGCACACCACGCTAGGAACCTCAGGTCTTCTAACAACCTACTACTTCACTGTCCCCCTCACAGCTCTGAATTTGTACACTCCACTTTCCTAATACAGTCTGTCCTGCTTTGGAACGCGCTTCCTCTCGAGATCAGAATGGCAAAAACACGGCAAACTTTCAAATATATGTTGCGGAAACATTTTCTAAACACACTATCAGATCCACCTTAATTTTATACTCTCCCCTTCTAAATCTTATATTATGTATATTTATGTATGTATAATTGTAAAGATATGTATTTAAACACTTATTTATATTATTATTTAAACATTTATTTATTTATATATTATTATTTAAACATTTATTTATTATATATTATTATTACTATTACTTATTGTATATGTATGTATATTTTCTTTTTTCTTAATTAAAGTTATTTCTGTGCATCTACCATGGCTAGCTCTGCATCGCCCTAAGGTCGACTGGCAGAAAATGCCTACGGCATTAAGTCCGCCTTTGCCACTTTTGTGCATAAAGATTTAAATAAAAAAAATAAATAAATCATGAGGCTCTCACTGCATATCAGGAACGTCAGGCCAGGTTTCGTGCTACAGAAACTTCGGCTCAGCGAGAATCTCGATTCATTTCACATCGTTCTCGAATGATGACCACTCGAATTAGGTAGAACAGGGAACAGCGTGAGGCACGTTTGTCCATCGATCGTGAATCTCATGCATTATCGCGTGATCCCTCAGTGCTACTGGACTACCAGCTCATAAAATAAATTTAAAAGTCGGCGTACCCATAATGCCCCTTAAATATTTAAGCCTGCCAAAACGTTGCAACGGTACCAGATTAAAAGTGACCAAAGATTTTAACAGGGTGCGGTAAAGGTGATAGTGTTTTTATTCCTCGGATTCCTCTCATCCCAAACCACTTTCCGTTTAGTTTTAAACGAGTCCGGTTTCCAGTAAGCCTATGTTTCGCGGTGACAATAAATAAAGCTCACGGTCATAGGTACGCTAAAAGTTGTGGGTGTAGATCTAAGTATTAACTGTTTTTCACACGATCAGCTTTATGTACCTCTGTCACGTGTTAGCAATCCTAGCAACCTCTATGCTTTGATCCCCGATGGCTATACGTCTAATGTCGTGTATAGAGAAGCATTACTTTAAATTCGATTATTCTAAACACTCAAATGACGGTGTTTATGAACCAAAAGAAATGTCCGAAAACTGCTGCCCAAAGTCACTATTCCACGCGAACGGAGTCGCGGGCACAGCTAGTTTTATATAAAGTTAAAAATCTTTCTATTGTTGAAAACCATATCTATTACATACAGCTTATTCAGCAAAGAATAAGCAAAGTAAATAATCTTGCATACATATATGCGACCTTATCTACTTCTTTGCTGAATATCATCCATTCATTCCTTAGACATTTCAAACGTGACTGAATAAAAGAATCAACTATCCTAAGTTTTTCATTTGTAACGGTAAAAAGAAATAATGAGTTTTATAGTTTCCTAGTTATAGCTATAAATTCAAAATTAAAAAAAAACCCTACTCAAGCACTTAATCGAGTAATCATACGCCAATGATATTTTTGCAGACATTCTGTTACTCTTCCCCACTTTCACCCCCAGACATAAAGTTATGGGGGTGAAAGTGGGGAACCACTTTCACCCCCATAAATTTTTAAAGGACTGAACCAATTTTCATGAAACATGTCTAAGAACACTCGCACGTAACTCACCTTTCATACAAAAATAAATAAATTGAAATCGCTTCATCCGTTCGCGAGCTACGGTGCCACAGACAGACAGATACGTCAAACTTATAAAAACCCTCTTTTTGCGTCGTGGGTTGAAAATGGAACCATGCAAGCGAGTGAAGCCTGGGACAAAAGTATGTATATTACTTAGACTTGACTATCGGAAATAGAAATGTGTTAGTACTAAGTGTCAACATGTAGATTACTTCTAATATTCCTTTTCAAGCCATTAGCTAACATTAACCTTCTAAAAGTAGGCTATCGACAGCCGAGTAGTCGCTAAATGGTGTTTTGACGAGTTCTCAGTATATTATACTCTGTCCATTTCTTTATTTTCTTTTTGACAGTTCAAGAAATTTTGACGCCCTCACCCATTACCGATTCGATTTGAAACGAATAGCGATTTTATTTATGAAGAACTTTCAATCGATGTAATTAAATATTTTTTGTTGAAATATTATTTTTTTATATTATGTATGAAATAAACAAAAATATAAATAATCAATCAGTAAATTAGATGAATGAACAGAGTTATTGTTCTTTACTCTTGGTGTCGGCGACGAAGACCCCACTCAGGCAACGTAGCGCAAGTAGCGACAGCTCTAACGAGCGTTCAGCCTTTAATATAAATAAGGTAGAAATTTTAAGACTGAATCATATAGTAATACTTAGTTCTTATATACATATTTTGACTTATATTTGGTACTAAACATGTCCTTAGTATAGAGTAATAGTTGTTTAGGTAACATTTCTATAAGATTCTAATAAGAACGTAATATTTATTTTACTTATTACTTAAGTTATTTAAGAAAAAGAATTGCTAGTAAATCTAGTAAGAGTGATAACAATTAAGTCCTATTGTGTACGGTTTCGTAATTACGTAATTCTTTGTTAGTAAATTTTATGTGATAAATACTAATTAAAACTAATCTAAATGGATAGAAATAACATAAAAACTCGTAATATCATAATAAGAAACTATTTTATACTATATTTAAGAACTATTAATAGGAATAGCAAAACTGTCTTAAGAATTTTTGTTGTTTTCGCTCTAAAAACACAATTTGAATTGTAGTAATTATAAAAATTGTTATACCATTATATAGAATAAGTCATAACGAGTAATTTGATGTATATATTGTAATAGTTTTTATAAGGGTTTTTTAAATAAACGCTTTTAAAGGGTTCGGCTCAAGTGAAAAAGGTTCAAAAAAGCGATCAATTTTACGTGGTCGCCTATAAGGGCGGACCGGCCGCCTTATAAAGCGAGCCGTTTGACGGTTCGAGTCAGTCGCAGCGTAGCCACCGAAGAGGCAACAACACCTAGATAGAAGCCGAACCCTGAAGCAATAAAAGAAAAAGCATTCTTTTTATTTTATCCCTTATCCCTTAGTATCAAGATTAGTATCAAGATTAATATCAAGATTAGTATCAAGATTAGTATCAAGATTAATATCAAGATTAGTATCAAGATTGGTATCAAGATTAGCATCAAGATTAGTATTCAAGTTTCCTCTAAACAAGTCCCTTCGAAATACGCATTCAGGGGTGCGTGGGACGTACGTTACCAGCGCTAAATTAAACGTACGTCAATCAAGTGGGAGAAGTCCCAGACTGCTAGGGAGTAGCCCGACAGTCGCAACAGTTGGTCCTTCGAGCCGGATCCCTGCCAGAAGATGCCAGTAACTAGGTCACATAAGGATGCCCCCTCACACCCCCCGTCTCGTCCTTCAGATAAGGACGCGACAGAAGAGAGTTCTGGGTCAGAAGGGGTCACTACGGCATCTTCTTCAGGAACCGAAGGGACTTCCGCAACGGAAACTACGACTACGACTGCGACCACGGCGGCAACCAGTGACGCCGCACGAAAGGGAACGACCAAGAAGACTCCAGAAGATGTTCCGGAAAAGGGTGCTGATGGTTCTGCCGCCACCCTGAAACCGAAGGGGGTCGGTCGTCGCGCCAGGTCCACGAAGACCACGAGTTCCTCAGCCAGAAGACGCGAGCTGGAAGCCAGAGAAGAATTGGCACGCCTGGAGCTAGAACAAGCACAGGCTGCGGCAAGACTGGCTCGTGTCAGATTGGAGCTGGCACAGTGTGCAGATGAAGACTCCGTGGATGAAGACCTGGAAGATAGAACAGCACAGGTGCAGAACTGGATTCAATCTTCAGTACTAGAAGACTGTCATACAGAAAGACCAGAGCCACGAGGTCAACGCCCATTGGAAGAGCCACAAGAGATGAAACCTGAAGAGAACTCCTCAACGAAAGGTGCTACGATTGAAATTCAAGCGTTAACGACTGCGTTGAAAGAGGCCTTTGCCACACGAGGAGGATCAGGAGGAGGTTCAGCAGAGCAGCCGAAGTACATTCACGAGTTACCTTACTTCGACGGCAACAGCAGCGAGTGGTTGGCGTTCAAGGTTGTCTACGAAGACACTGCACCAATGTTCAGCGAAGTTCAGAATATGGCTAGACTAAGAAGAGCACTGAAAGGAAATGCAAGAGAAGCTATCAAGAGTTTGCTGTACTCCGAAGCCTCTCCGTTAGAAGTAATGCAAGCCCTCAAAAGAAGATACGGAAGACCTGATGCGCTGGTGCTGGCAGAATTAGAAAAGGTCAAGGCGTTACCAAGGATTACAGAAAACCCAAGGGACATATGCATATTCGCAAGCCAGATCAACAACAGCGTAGCAGCGATAAAAGGGTTGAAGAAACCACAATATCTATATTCACCTGAGATGGTGAAACAAATTATAGAGAAGATGCCAACGATACTCAAATTCCGATGGTACGACTTCACAGCAGCAGCAAAAGAAGGCGAGTTCTCCGACCTGACACTTGTGTCGAGGTTTTTAAATACAGAAGCAGACAAGTGTGGAGCCTTCGCAACGACGGAAGACAAAAGCGGATACAGGAAGACTCTTCGACAAACAACGCATTGTGCAAAGGAAGGGGACTTCAAAGGAAAAGGAACAAAGCCAGCAGAAAGGACCTGTCCTGCATGCCAGGGTGAACACTTTCTCGTCGACTGTCAGAAGTTTCTGAAGGCGTCTGTACAAGATCGGTGGACGACGGTCAAGAAGAGTCGCGTCTGCTTCAAATGTTTACAAGGAAGACACCGGAAGGAGAGCTGTAGGAAACCGCCGTGTAAAGAATGCAAACGGTGGCACCATCATCTGTTGCACGTCGACCCAGAAGAAAGAACCTCGGAAAGGAAAACAGAAACACAACCAGAGGTGACAAGCATCATGGCATCGGTAAATTCAGTTAACAATGCAAGGGCGTACCTGAAGATAATTCCAGTAGAAGTCTCCGGTTCGCGAGGATCAAAGAGGATACTGGCCCTTATGGATGAAGGGTCAACGGTGTCACTAATCGATGAAAAGGTGGCAAACGAAATCGGCGCCAAAGGAAAGGCCGAGGAACTGATCATCGAGACCGTCGGGGGTAGGCTCATGCGAAAGAAAGACTCACAAACAATGGACCTTGCAGTAAAAGGGGTTCATCAACCAGAAGAAACAAGGAAGATTCTCAGAAGAGTCCGGACAATAGACGAATTGAAGCTTACACCACAGTTCCTCAACAGAAGAAGAATCGAAGAGTGTGAACATCTGAAGAACTTAGCCGACACTCTACATTACCAAGGGGAGTCACCACGATTGCTCA
This sequence comes from Diaphora mendica, assembly GCA_949125395.1. Classification (NCBI taxonomy): domain Eukaryota; kingdom Metazoa; phylum Arthropoda; class Insecta; order Lepidoptera; family Erebidae; genus Diaphora; species Diaphora mendica. Next base: position 1,958,394 of record OX421331.1, on the reverse strand, counting down.
TCGGTCAAGATAACTGGGAGCTGATCGTGACTCAAGAAGTAAGAAGAGGGAAACCAGGACAACCAGTTGCCTCCAGAACAGAACTTGGCTGGGTGCTGCACGGGTCGGATATGGGAAACATAAGACAAACACACTTTGTAAATAGATGTCTTCATGTTAGCACACCAGAAGAAGATATGCATCAGACTATAAAGGAGCACTTCGCCATCGAAGCACTTGGTGTACAGCCACGCAGACCCACCACCGACTCGGAAGGAAAAGCACTCGCCATCTTAGAAAAGACCTGCAGAAGATTAGAAGATGGTCGATTTGAGGTTGGTGTCGGCGCACGGGCACCGAGCAGCGGCGGGGGACAGGAGGACAACGGCGCGAGGAGGGAGCCTTCGGTTCTACGTCACTCCGCGCAACGCATTAGACAGCGACGCTTGCCTTACATATGTATTTAGTTATCCTAAATACAAGTCTTATTTATACAGTTCACTCTATTTTATTTACATTTACCTAAGTAATAGGACCCTACTAGAACTACCGTAGACATTGGTCCTTAAGTTTTTTTGAATAAAACCGATTCCGGAAAAATCCAGCGAGTTACCTACAAAGCGGCGTTGGCGAACTTTAAACCCGATACGGACTTTGGATCGCTCGCTACTACGTTGCTGCTAGACTGCGGAGCTGAAGACATCTGACTTGGTGGGACGGTTCGGATAAATAAGTGAGTTCGTTCCAATCAGATTTCCTATTTCTTCATATATACTTCCAATTTACGATTTTTACGTTTTTTTTTCATACCTTTTTCGCCTCAATTTGGATTAAACATTTAATGTAACACTCGGTCTTGCTTGCTGGCACATCTTATTTGCATTTATGTGGCTTAAGCGCTGAGATTTTATTATTTTTTAATAATAGGTACTTACCTTATTTTCATTTTCACATTTTTTTATCAACGTAACATTTAATTTAATGCTCAGTCTTGCTTGTCATCACATCTTATTGCGCTTATTTGCATTTATGTGGCTTAAGCGCTGAGATTTAATTATTTTTTTTGCGATAGGTATGGTACCTACCTACTTATTGATATTATTTTAATTGCTAATTTTCATATCTGTATTTTTTATCTTCATAAAAGCGCATTCTTAATTTTCATTTATTATAATTTGCTTAACAGCTGTGCATCTTTTATTTTAACGGTAACTAATGCGTCATATCTAGCCGTTTCAAGGTCAAGGCTCGCATACCGTTGCTTACAAAACCGGTTCTCAGTCATTTGTATAGACTTTAACTAGTTATCCGCTTAATTTTATTCACAATGACTGAGACTATTGAAACATTAAAGAAACGTCGAGGTGCACTTAAAGCCAAGTTAACCATTTTTAAAAACTATATTTATCCGCTAAGTAGTACTTCTAGCATGTCCGACTTGCAACGTCTAGAACTAGAAGGACGTTATGAACGACTCCAAAACTTATATAGTGACTTTGACGCGTTACAGACGGAGATTGAGGTGCTGTTAGACACGCCCGCGGAGGAATTTAAAAGCCGGTGTGATTTCGAAGAACAGTACCACACCGCTGCTGCCCTAGCTCGGAGCTTGCTTTCTACTCATCCTAGCTCTGATGGGTCAGGTAAGGCACACAAAAATGTCCGTCTACCGAAAATTGACTTGCCACATTTCGATGGCAGCGTTCAAAGTTGGCTTGAGTTCAAAAACACGTACATTTCCCTAATTCATAACAATAGCTGCAATGATAACATAATGAAGTTTCATTATTTGCGATCATGTTTACGCGGTAGTGCACTTTTAGTTATAGAAAATTTAGATTTTACCAGCGACAACTATGTAAATGCTTGGGATCTGCTGTGTCAGCGATATGACAATAATAACCTACTTATACATAATCATGTACAAGCGTTGTTCAGTGTTCAGCCGTGTTCTAAAGAATCTAGTAAAAGCTTACGTTACTTGATAGACGTTACTAATAAGAATATTCGAGCATTAAAAACGTTAAAACAACCTACGGAACATTGGGACACGCTCGTTATCTTCATGATGTCTCAAAAACTAGATAACAGCACAAGCCGTTACTGGGAAGAGCATCGTAATACATTATTAAAGCCTCCAACTTTAGATCAATTTATTAAATTTATAGAAAATCAGATTAACTTATTAGAAAAATTAGAAGAGAATAGTAAAATCAACCTTAAATCTATTAAATTATCAGAAAACAACAATAATTTAAACAAACCTAAAAGTTTTATTGTAGCATCTAAAAACAATACAATTAAATCTACAAATAAATGTCTATTATGTACTGAAAACCATTTACTTTACAGTTGTGAATCATTCAGGAGCTTGCCAGTAGAAGTGCGCATTGAAAAAGCAAAACAGTTTAAAGTTTGCATGAATTGTCTGCGTTCGGGCCACACAAGCAATACGTGTAGGTTGTCACACTGCAAATATTGCAAAACACGGCATAACACTCTTTTGCATAAAGAACCTGAACGCAGCTCTTTTAATCTAATGCCAAACAGTGATAATGTTGCCCTTTCAACAAATTTTGAGCACGATGACTCATCTTCTTTTGTCTTCCTTTCCACAGCCTTGGCGAGGGTGCATGGTGTCGATGGCACTAAGCACACCGCCCGACTTTTACTGGATAACGGAAGTACTGCTAATTTTATTTCACAAGCTTTATGTGGCAAGCTGGGTTTGTCACAACACTGCACTGGTTCAACAGTCACAGGTATTAACAATCAGACCTCTTATAGTACACAGTCTTGTAATCTCACGCTCGAGTCTTATTGCGGTGACTATTCGGTCAACTTAGATTGTATTGTTTTACCCGAGATAACAAAATTGCTGCCATCGCGTTTCATTAACGTCAATAAGGTCCCTCTTCCCTCAGGGATGCGTCTAGCTGATCCTTCATTCAATATACCTTCGGCAATAGACATCCTGGTCGGGGCTGAAATATTTTGGAACGTCTTAGGGCGCAATTCTGTTAATTTAGGCAAAAATAAACCTAAGCTTCATGAAACGAAGTTAGGTTGGATCATTTCGGGGCATATATCCTATTCAAATACCAATTGCCCTACGTCACAAGCTTCGTCTCATTTTTGTAATGCTATAAAAGACGAAGTCAATATAAGTCGTTTCTGGGAACTAGACTCGGTACCGGTTAAGCATTTATTAACTGCAGAGGAAAACTCATGCGAACATATTTTTGCTGATAGTACTTATCGCAATAGCAAAGGGGGCTTTGTAGTCACGATTCCTCTTAAAAAAGACCCAAACCTTCTAGGTGATTCTTTTCCATTGGCTATAAAGCGTTTTTTGTCTCTTGAGCGACGTTTTCAACGTGACTCCGTATTTAAAGAACGGTACGTAAAGTTCATGCGTGAATACGAACAGTTAGGACATATGACATTTACCACTACTGTTCGTAGCTTTTCTGCGGTTCATGGTAAAGAAATAAATTATTTTTTACCTCATCACGGAGTCATACGCGAGTCTAGTGCAACAACTAAATTACGTACAGTGTTTGATGCCTCTGCAGCCACTACCACCGGTCATTCATTCAACGACATCCAAATGGTTGGCCCCGTGGTACAAAATGATCTTCTCTCTATATTGTTGCGCTTCCGTCAGCATAGATATGTTATATCGGGCGACATCGAGAAGATGTACAGAGCCATAGACATAAATCCCTCTCAGAGATCACTTCAGCGTATAGTTTTTCGATCTGATGTGAAGGAGCCGCTTAAAGTCTATACCTTAAACACGGTAACATATGGTACTGCTTCAGCGCCATACTTAGCTACTAAATGTCTTACTAGTCTAGCCGCATTGGCTGACAATGAGCGAGTTAAGCGCGCCATCCAGCACGATTTTTACGTTGATGATTTTTTGAGTGGGAGTGACTCTATCTCAGGCGCGGTACTGTTATGTCGGGGCGTCATAAGCACTCTTTCATCGGCACAATTTAATTTACGTAAATTTCAAACAAATGAACCTAGCATTTTAAAACAAATAAATAACAATACAGATAAAATTCCTTCTTCCAATAATGTCTTAGAATTTAATAATAGTAACATTAATGTAGCTTCTAAAACGTTAGGTTTACACTGGTTATGTGATTCAGACTCACTTTCTTTCTCCATTAATATCAACCAAAATAACGAAAAAATTACAAAACGTCACATACTGTCTGTAATCAGTCAGATTTTCGACCCACTGGGCCTAGTGGGACCGTGCGTTGTCGAAGCTAAGATCATTATGCAACAACTTTGGATCAAGAAATATGACTGGGACGTCATAGTTTCCACAAACATAAATGATCTTTGGTCCTCATTTGCGTGTACTTTATCGTGTCTTAATCAACTAAAAATACCTAGATTCGTATCGTGCAGTAACCCAATAAGAAACGAAATTCACGTCTTTGCCGATGCTTCGGAAAAAGCATATGGAGCGTGTCTTTATATTCGTTCTATTAATGACTCAGGCTCCGTTCGCGTACAATTGTTAGTGTCTAAAAATCGAGTAGCTCCTATTAATCCTACTACAATACCGAGACTCGAACTATGCGGTGCTTTGGTAGCTACAAGACTGTGTACGAAGGTGCGTGACTCTCTTACGATGCAAATAGATAAAATTTATCTTTGGTCCGATTCCACAATTGTTCTTGCCTGGCTATGCACGTCACCTAATCACCTCAAACCATTTGTACGTAACAGAGTCAACGAAATCCAAGAAGGTACTGTTGGTTGTACCTGGGGCTACGTTCCGTCGAAGGACAACCCAGCAGATCTAGTTTCCCGAGGGCTGAGGGCTGATGCAATCAGCAACAGTTCCCTGTGGTGGTCTGGTCCAACATTTTTATTAAAATCAGAAAATGATTGGCCAGAAAAGCCCAACAGTAATGTAAAACAAGATCTACCAGACGTAGTTTGTAATGTAGTTAGTGGCGTTGATAATCAGCTCATTACTAATAAAACGCAACTTAGTTCTATAATAATTAGTGATTTAATTCTTAAATATTCTAATTTCAATTATTTACAAAGAGTAGTTGCTTATGTATTTAGAGCTATTTACAATTTTAAAAATTCACGTCATAAACGTACAAGTTTTCTGTCAACACAAGAACTGCAAATATCATTAAATTGTGTTATATACAATGCTCAACTTCAAATGTTTCCCGAAGAGTATACCATTTTGCACTCAGGGAAGTCCCTACCGCGTAACAATCGTCTCATGTCTTTATCTCCTTTTATAGACTCTAATAGCATTCTACGTGTTGGCGGTAGGCTTGACAATTCTCCCTACGATTTTAATGTAAAGCATCCAATTTTAATTTGTTGTAAGCATCCTATGACAAAGTTAATATTCCAATGCGAACACTTAAAGCTTTTTCATGCTGGACCACAACTTTTATTGACAAAGGTACGTCAGCAATACTGGCCTCTAGGGGGTAGAAACTTATCTAAAGCCATTGTTAGAAATTGCATTAAATGTTTTAGATATAGGGCACAAAATGTACAACCTATTATGGGTCAATTACCTCCGTCTCGCACTGACCTTCAATATCCCTTTCTTAATTGTAGTGTGGACTATGCAGGGCCAATTTTGATCGCTGATCGGAAGGGCCGAGGGTGTAGACTGATTAAGTCGTATTTATGCATTTTTGTGTGCCTTGCAGTAAAGGCTGTTCACCTCGAGCTTGTCACAGCATTGACAAAAGAAGCATACATGGCTGCTCTTAGACGGTTCATGTCACGTCGAGGCAAACCCCGCAGCATCTGGTCCGACAATGGGACAAACTTCGTTGGAGTTTGTAACGAGTTGTGTAGCCTCCTTTCAGGTCCTGACGTTGCTTCGGACATAGCCCAAGAGGGTATAGAATTTCATTTTGCTCCTCCATATTCTCCTCACTTTAATGGCATCGCCGAAGCAGCCGTCAAGTCCGCCAAAAGCCACCTCAAAAGAGTCTTAGGCTCTACTCACCTCACGTATGAGGAAATGGCGACATGTTTGGTCCAAATTGAGGCCATTCTTAATTCTCGTCCTCTCACCGTTGCTTCCTCTGATCCTTTAGATTTTTCCGCATTAACACCTGCCCATTTTCTGATTGGACGACCACTAACGTCTGTTCCGCACCCACATGTCACATCGAACGAGACCATCACGCATCTAGAGCGCTTCCAGCGAGTGGAAAACATTAAACTTCACTTTTGGCAACGTTTTGCTAATGAATATGTATCTACACTGCAGCAAAGGTCAAAATGAAGCGCTTCTACGGGAACTTTGAAGCCGGACATGATGGTGCTGATCAGATACAGGACGCAGCCACCTCTATTGTGGTCACTTGGCCGAGTCACTAAGGTATTTCCTGGCAGCGACCGAGTCACAAGGGTGGCCGAGATCCGAACGAAGACGGGCAGCATCACACGAGGGTTCAACTCCATCTGCCCCTTACCTTTTTTTATTGAAGTATGAGGTACTTCAACCCGGGCAGTATGTCGGCGCACGGGCACCGAGCAGCGGCGGGGGACAGGAGGACAACGGCGCGAGGAGGGAGCCTTCGGTTCTACGTCACTCCGCGCAACGCATTAGACAGCGACGCTTGCCTTACATATGTATTTAGTTATCCTAAATACAAGTCTTATTTATACAGTTCACTCTATTTTATTTACATTTACCTAAGTAATAGGACCCTACTAGAACTACCGTAGACATTGGTCCTTCGAGCCGGGCAGTTGGCCCGCCAGGCATGATCACCTCGCCTGGTTGGAGGATCCTCCCTTTGTGTTGGAGGGACATCACACCCGTTCCTCCACAGTGGTGACCCCGACGTGATTGGAAGCAGCCTTCGATGCAGCATCAGCACGCCACCATCCTGTTCACTCCCACAGCAAGTCTCACAGCCAGCCAGCAACTTCGGCCTCAACAGGGATACACCACAAGCAGGAAGCGACCGCTCCAGCTTGGTTTACCCCTACGGCCTCATCAGCGTCTAGGCACAGCACACTGCAGCAAAGGTCAAAATGAAGCGCTTCTACGGGAACTTTGAAGCCGGACATGATGGTGCTGATCAGATACAGGACGCAGCCACCTCTATTGTGGTCACTTGGCCGAGTCACTAAGGTATTTCCTGGCAGCGACCGAGTCACAAGGGTGGCCGAGATCCGAACGAAGACGGGCAGCATCACACGAGGGTTCAACTCCATCTGCCCCTTACCTTTTTTTATTGAAGTATGAGGTACTTCAACCCGGGCAGTATGTCGGCGCACGGGCACCGAGCAGCGGCGGGGGACAGGAGGACAACGGCGCGAGGAGGGAGCCTTCGGTTCTACGTCACTCCGCGCAACGCATTAGACAGCGACGCTTGCCTTACATATGTATTTAGTTATCCTAAATACAAGTCTTATTTATACAGTTCACTCTATTTTATTTACATTTACCTAAGTAATAGGACCCTACTAGAACTACCGTAGACAGTTGGACTTCTGTGGAAGAAAGAAAATGAAGAAATGCCAGAAAGTTACACTTCTGCCAAGAACCGACTGACGAACATCGAAAAGAAGATGGACAAAGATCCTCAGTTGAAGGCGGAATACGGCAAGCAAGTCCAACACTTAATCGACAATAAGTATGCAGAAGAGGCAGCTGAGGGAAAGGAAGATTCAACGAAGTTATGGTATCTCCCTCACTTCTCCGTAGTTCATCCGTTGAAGAAAAAGATAAGGATTGTTTTCGACGCTGCAGCCAAGTCAAAGGGAAGAAGCCTCAACGATGCTCTCCTGCCGGGACCAGACCTATTGCAATCGCTTTTTGGAGTGTTGCTGAGGTTTCGGCAAGGACCGTTAGCAGTAGCAGCAGATATCAAGGAAATGTTCCTTCAAGTTCGCATACGACCAGAAGATAGAGACAGCCTAAGGTTTCTGTGGCGCGGAGATCTTAGAGACGTGCCGCCGAAGGAATACAGGATGACATCAGTGATCTTCGGTGCTACATCATCTCCGAGCACGGCAATCTATGTGAAGAACCGAAACGCGGCGGACTTCAAGGAACAGTATCCGGAGGCTGCGAGAGCCATCGAGCTGAATCACTACATGGACGATTATCTACATAGCTTCCATTCAGAAGAAGACTTTAGAAGAGTGACAGCACAGGTGAACTCTATTCACAAAAAGGCAGGCTTCGAACTAAGGGGATGGGCATCAAATCAACCTGAGCTGTTGCAAGACATAAGCATCGAAGACACAGAGAAGACTGAAGTAGAACTTGGAGAAAAAGAAGAGAAGACGCTGGGCCTTCGCTGGTTTACAAAAAGGGACTCCATAGGGTTTAGGGCGAATCTTCGAAACACATCAGAAGAAATAGTCAAAGGTTTCAAGGTGCCCACCAAGAGGGAAGTCACCAGTGCAGTAATGTCCACGTTCGATCCACTGGGATTAGTGTCACCGGTCCTCATCCAAGGAAAGAAGCTGCTCCAGAACATATGGCGAAGCGGCGTAGGTTGGGATCAAGAAATAGAAAAGGAAGAGTACGAAGCTTGGAAAACTTACCTTGAGAAGATGAAGCTGCTCCAAGACCTTCAGATACCGAGATGCCTAGCACCACATCGCACCGAGGGGGAGCTACACACGTTCACTGATGCAAGCGAGTCGGCGTACGCAGCCACAGTATATTGGAGAACAGAAGAACAAGATGGGACTTACTACGTAAGCTTGGTTGCGGCAAAAGTAAGAGTCGCTCCATTAAAGCCGGTTTCAATCCCTAGACTCGAACTACAGGCTGCTCTATTAGGCAGTAGACTAGCACACTCGGTGGAAGAAGAAATGGATCTGAAGGTGCAGAGAAAGATCTTCTGGACAGACTCCAGCATCGTACTCTCATGGATCAAAACAGACCCGAGAACATTCAAGACATTTGTAGCTCATCGCTTGGCGGAGATAGAAGACCTCACTAAACCACAGGAATGGAGGTGGGTGCCCTCTGCTAAGAACCCCGCGGACGACGCAACACGTAACGTGCCAGAGCAATTCGACCATAACCACCGATGGTACACCGGTCCAGACTTCCTGAAGAAAGAAGAAATGCACTGGCCTGAGGCAAGAAGCTTTAAGAAAGAAGCCACTGGGGAAGAAAGGATACACAGCATAGACGCCACAGCAGCAATGAGCACCACCAAGCCATTTCCAGAACCAGAAAGATTTTCATCATGGCTGAGACTCTGTAGAGCCACAGCACGAGTACTGCAGTTCATACGACGCTGCAGAAACAAAGAAAGGGTCCACGTAGGAAGACAAGATCCCGCCTGGAAGATGACGCAACCAAAGAAGCTGAAGACCATAGAAAAGATTAATCGGCCTTCTAGAAAACCAGAAACGAAGTACCTACCGATAGATGCAGACCTACTAGAACAAGCGGAAGCTCTGTTGCTGAAAGGGAGCCAAGAAAGAAGCTTCAAAGAAGACATCAGGCACATACAACAAGGGAAGCAATTAGAGGGCAATAGCAAATTAAAGAGGCTCGACGTAGTACTAGAAGGAGGTCTTCTGCGTCTAAAGGGACGGATCGACGCGATACAGGGTGTGACTAGAGACTACAAGCGCCCCGTCGTGCTGGACAACAAGGACAAGATTACAAGACTCATCCTAGAACATTTCCACTGCCGTTTCAATCATGGGAATCATGCGACAGTGATGAATGAAGTAAGACAACGCTTCTGGATATTAGGATTAAGATCAGCAATCAAAGCGGTCCAGCATCAATGTCAGTGGTGTAAGACAAAAAGGGCAAGGCCGCAAGAACTACCGACCGGAAACTTACCAGTTGAGAGGCTGATGCACAGTACCCCTCCATTCACATGCACCGGCATAGACTACTTCGGCCCGATGACAATCACCGTAGCGAGAAGACACGAGAAGCGATGGGGAGCACTCTTCACCTGTTTAACCACCAGAGCGGTACACATCGAGCTTGCTCCGACACTCTCCGCCGACTCCATGATAAATGCGCTACGACGATTCGCCGCAAGAAGAGGAATGCCTAAGACGATCTACACAGACAACGGAACTAACTTCGTCGGTACAAGTAAGGAATTAAAAGAAGCACTCGACAAAATGAACCAAGAAGATCTCGTCTCGGAAGCGGAAAAGATTGGTGTGCAGTGGAAGTTCATACCACCCGGTGCACCCAACATGGGCGGTGCATGGGAGCGTCTGGTGCGATCTATCAAAACCGCATTAAACGCCACGCTCAAAGAAAGGCATCCCCGAGAGGAGGTACTCAACACCCTCCTTTTAGAGGCCGAGCACATAATAAACTCTCGACCTCTCACTCACCTCTCCGAGAACCTAGAAGAAGAAGCCCTCACTCCGAACCACTTCCTCATCGGGCGATCATGCGGCGCAGCGAGAATCGGCAGCTTCGAAGACCACGAGCTCGTCGGGAGAGACACCTGGAAGACTACGCAGCGTCTTGCCGACCACTTCTGGCAACGATGGTTGCGCGAGTATCTGCCCACTCTACTGCCAAGGAAAACGAAGGGCAGAACCAGCGCCACAGACCTGCAAGTTGGGGACATCGTGCTGATCGTCGACCACACCCTACCAAGATGCACCTGGCCGCGTGGCAAGATCCTTGCGGTGTATCCAGGACCTGATGGGAGAACCCGAGTCGTCAACGTCGAGACGCGAGGAGGTGTATTACGACGACCCAGTTCAAGAATAGTGCTGTTAGTGCCGAAGGAGTCGCCGAGCCAGGAGGATGGTGCCATGCACGAGGGGGAGAATGTCGGCGACGAAGACCCCACTCAGGCAACGTAGCGCAAGTAGCGACAGCTCTAACGAGCGTTCAGCCTTTAATATAAATAAGGTAGAAATTTTAAGACTGAATCATATAGTAATACTTAGTTCTTATATACATATTTTGACTTATATTTGGTACTAAACATGTCCTTAGTATAGAGTAATAGTTGTTTAGGTAACATTTCTATAAGATTCTAATAAGAACGTAATATTTATTTTACTTATTACTTAAGTTATTTAAGAAAAAGAATTGCTAGTAAATCTAGTAAGAGTGATAACAATTAAGTCCTATTGTGTACGGTTTCGTAATTACGTAATTCTTTGTTAGTAAATTTTATGTGATAAATACTAATTAAAACTAATCTAAATGGATAGAAATAACATAAAAACTCGTAATATCATAATAAGAAACTATTTTATACTATATTTAAGAACTATTAATAGGAATAGCAAAACTGTCTTAAGAATTTTTGTTGTTTTCGCTCTAAAAACACAATTTGAATTGTAGTAATTATAAAAATTGTTATACCATTATATAGAATAAGTCATAACGAGTAATTTGATGTATATATTGTAATAGTTTTTATAAGGGTTTTTTAAATAAACGCTTTTAAAGGGTTCGGCTCAAGTGAAAAAGGTTCAAAAAAGCGATCAATTTTACGTGGTCGCCTATAAGGGCGGACCGGCCGCCTTATAAAGCGAGCCGTTTGACGGTTCGAGTCAGTCGCAGCGTAGCCACCGAAGAGGCAACAACACCTAGATAGAAGCCGAACCCTGAAGCAATAAAAGAAAAAGCATTCTTTTTATTTTATCCCTTATCCCTTAGTATCAAGATTAGTATCAAGATTAATATCAAGATTAGTATCAAGATTAGTATCAAGATTAATATCAAGATTAGTATCAAGATTGGTATCAAGATTAGCATCAAGATTAGTATTCAAGTTTCCTCTAAACAAGTCCCTTCGAAATACGCATTCAGGGGTGCGTGGGACGTACGTTACCAGCGCTAAATTAAACGTACGTCAATCAAGTGGGAGAAGTCCCAGACTGCTAGGGAGTAGCCCGACAGTCGCAACACTTGGTTTGATCCTAAATTCCAAGATTTCGACTTAATTCCTTGCAAAAATTCAATATTGGAGTCATAGATACTATTTTTATTTCCTTTTTTTATTAAATTTAGAGAAAAAATACTTCCATGAAGTCAAATTATTTTTATCATAAGATCGATTTATCGTATTTCAAGTACTGTTTTATAGTCTGTGGTTGTTTGTTATGCACAGACCACTTCCCTAAAGTACCGTCACCGTCAATAAAGTACGACATTACTGTAGTACATAATTCCGAAAAAAAATATGATAATTTATAGGCGTGAGCTGTCAAAAAGAAAATAAATGAATGGACTAAGTATAATAGGTCTTTACCTATGAAATTGCCGTTTTGTATGCAATAAGTGAAAGTACTTATTTTTTAAACTTTTTTATTTCTGTTATTCGAAGTAATCGCCCATGCAATCGACGCATCTTTGCCAACGCATTGGCAGTTTATTGATGCCCTTCTTGTAAAAATCAGCTGGACGGGAGGCAACAAACTCTTCAAAGGCATTTTGTACTGCCTCTCGGGAGTTAAATTTTTTACCCACTAAAAAGTTGTCTAAATTTTCGAAAAAGTAATTCGGTAGGTGCAAGGTCTGGTGAGTATGGCGGATGAGGGAGAGCTTCCAACCCCAGCTCTTGCAGCTGCGTCACGACAACGCGCGACCCCATACTGCGCAACAGACAGTCTCCAAGCTGCAATACAGTTACAGTATTGATTATAGAGAGCCCTCCAAAAAAAATTTCAAAATATCTTTAATGTACAGAATTGGACCTGTTACATTTTTATTATAAGTATAGATTTTTTGGAATACCAACAGCATCAAAACACACTTTCTAGTCTAGATCCTAAAATTATTAACTACGTAGCTTATGACAGGCATTCGCAAATAGGTATTTTTTTATGGAATAGGCGGGGAAACGAGCAGACGTATCGCCTGATGGTAAGCGATTACCGCTGCCCATGGACACCTGCAACACCAGAGGCGTCACAAGTGCGTTGCCGGCCTTTGGGGGATGGGGGGATGAAGGCGGGGGATGGGGGAGATAGGGGAAGGGGTTGGGGTATGGGCCTCCGGAATCCTCACTCACTCAGTGAAACATAGAGCAAGCACTATTTCACATCGGTTTTCTGTGAGGCCGTGGTATCACTCCGGTCGAGCTGGCCCATTCATGCCGAAGCTTGGCTCTCCCATGGCAAAAGTTCAAGTTTCAAGTTGGTATGTATAAAATGCATAAAAGACATATCCTGATGGTAATCGCTTATCATCAGGCGATACGTCTGTCCGTTTGCCACCTATTCCATAAAATATATAAATCTATACTAATATTATAAGCGCGAAAGTTTGTAAGTATGGATGGATGGATGTTTGTTACTCTTTCACGCAAAACTACTTAACGAATTTGGATGAAACTGTACAGTAATATAGCTTATACATCAGAATACCACATAGGCTTCTATTTGCAGCGATAACCGACATATACGCGGGCGGAGCCGCGGGCAACTAGTACGTAATAAACTAATATTATAAACGAGAAAGTTTGTAAGTATGGATGGATGGATGGATGTTTGTTACTCTTTCATGCAAAAAACTACTAAACGGATTTGGATAAATCTTTACAGTAATATAGCACATACATCAGAATATTGGTTTGTTATATCCGTATCGGAGCCAAAAAAATCTAAGATGTATATTTTTTTCACCTGTGATGGCTAAAATCCGAATACCTCTAACTCGTCATTCTTTTTAGAGATATCGCGCACCAATAAACTGGCTTGAACAATGAAATAATAATAATAAGATATTAATATTACTACAAGTTGCTTTTAAATAAAATACAGTACCATTAGCATTAAAATAATTTATTATACACCATTATCAATTGCCGCTTTACCAATTACCACCAATCGGAATCAGCGTATAAACGGATCCAATTGGAGAATGGACCTACGGCCGTGGCTACTATCGGGCTTGCATCATTACCGTGGTTAACACCAAAGGAGACGAAGCCAACTAATGCATTGTGATAGAAGATAGGAGCTCCCGCATCTCTTGGGTCCCAATCCCGACCACCGTAAGTGCTAAGGCCAACGCAGAGCATGTTTGCTGTAATTACGCGAGATCCGTACAGGTTCTGGCAATCGGAGTAACTCCTGACTACGAGATTGAGACTGTAGAGGTAGTTGTTACTGAGTAAATTACCTTGCTGTAAATAAAAAAAGTAATTCACTTAATTTTATATTTAATTATAACAAAGGTAGTAGAGCCACGCTGATTTCAGAACGGTTGGGCCGGCTCGACCGGGGCGGTACTACCCTCGCACAATAAATCAACGTAAAATGACAGCGTTCGTGCTGTCGTGTTTCGCTGGTGAGTGCGAGACCGGAGGCCCAATTAGTCTAGTCAATAAGTTCCAATACTTGTTGACTAGCCTAAAAGATGCACCAGATGAAACGTGCCAACCGCATTTTAAAAACTTAGGCATACTAAGTCTCTATTGTATGTACATCTTAGAGATATCGATTTTTGTAAAAACACACCCAAACCTGTTCACCAAAGCAAAAGATAGGTATCCAAGAAATACCAGATACCCGAATAGGTTGGTTTTAGAATGTACTTCAAAACAACTTTATATCAAAATAATTACTCAATGTGCATAAGAGTGTATAATAAAATGCCTGATTGCCTCAAAGAATTGCCAAAAATGAAAATGTGTCGTTTTAAGAACCGCCTCAAGAGATGGCTTCTGGAAAAGTCATATTATTCACTAAAAGAATTTCTAAATTGAAACGAGAATGGAGCTTAAATTATTTTATAATTGATTGACATGCTATTCATATTAATTTTATTTTGACTATTTTGCAATGTAATAGTAATTATGTAAGACTTTTCGGACAAACTTGAATTTTCTCACATTATTTAAAATGTATGTAATTTATATAATTTCAAACAAAATACATTTTCACATGCCACCAGTGGCTAAATAGACGGTCTCTAGTGTTCAAACTGTAAAAACATCTTTAAATGTACTCTATTTATGTGAAATAAATCATTTCATTTCATGCAGAAGCATCACTAGGCCGCCATGGTGTGGGTCGCCATGCTGCATTGTCTGCATTCGCAATGAGTATGGTGACCACCACTCTTGGATTCTGCTAATGCTTTCCATCAGGCAGAGTAGAGTCATTTTGGCGGGCAATACATAAAAAAAATCATCATCATTATCCTTTTTTTTATGTGGGGAATGCGTTTTGCACCATACCCTCCATTGGAGGAAGAAGGGCGTGTGTGGGACTTTCGACGAATCGTCTACGCACTAAACCCCGCGGTGGCCTACCTCGGCAGTCGGAGGAGCTCCAGCTTTTTTACCGTGGGAGATTCACGCTTCGGCATGAATGGGCCGGCTCATCCGGAGTGATACCACGGCCTCACATGAAACCGGTGTTAAATAGCGCTTGCACTGTGTTTCACCGAGAGAGTGGGGTAACCGGAAGCCTATACCCTAACCCCTACCCCCATACCCCAACCCCTCCCCCATCTCCATCCAATTCCCGCAAAAGCCGGCAACGCACTTGTGACGACTTTGGTGTTGCGGGTGTCCATGGGCGGCGGTAATCGCTTACCATTAGGTGATCTGTCTGTAGGAGTCTGCTCGTTTGCCCATTATTCCATATAAAAAAAGCAACGCATCAGCGGCTTCTGGAGTCCCCCCTGCTGTACCAACTGGCAATAGGCGTCTCCTCAGAAAGGAACCTTTGGCCCAGACCGGTTGGTACAGCCTCTATTTCAAGTTTTTCTTCTTTTTCTAGTGCTGTCGTCCTGCGTTTTTTCCTCCCCGAGTCAGTTTTTACGCCACGTCATAAATAAGGATGGTGACCCTTCGTATTCTTTATCCATCATCATGCGTATAATTACTTAAAAATAAATTAATTTCAAAATGAGGTGTACGAGGGCCTTGTTTTCAGTTTGAGTTACATTTCTAGGTTTGACCGTCATGGACTAGACAGGTATCGTCATCTTTTCCTCGCATCAGTTACAAGTTCTGATATTGACGAGGAAGTAAGATTGATTCTTTGATAACAGATTAAAAATTAGTCCTATATTTTTTATAATGATTGAAAATTTATACTCGAGAAACTACTAACATTGATTTTTTTATGGAATACGGCAATAATGGCAATCGAGCAGACGTATCACCCGATGGTAAGCAATTACCGCCGCCCATGGACACCCGCAACACCAGAAGAGTCACAAGTGCGTTGTCAGGTTGGGCTATGAGCCTCCGGTATACTCACTCACTCGGTGAAACACAGAGCAAACGCTGTTTCACACCGGTTTCTGTGAGGCTGTGGTATCACTCCGGTCGAGCGGGCCCCTTTATGCCTAAGCGTAGCTATCCCGCGTCTCGCCATGAATACGTTTAGCCGATTAGGAGCAACTTTCAAATACAGTTGCACAATATTCCACTGCAAAATGATGATGATATGAGCGGGTGAATGAGTTAATAAATAAACACTTACCGCAGTACTTCCCCAACCAACAAGGTCTACTCTTTCCTGTGGGACAAGGTTGTAGTCTTGAGGAGCGATGGGAACGGGAGTGGATAGAGGCCCAGGTGGGAAATAAGGTGCCACTCGAATTAGAGCAAGGTCTGCTTGGAAGGTGTATGCGTCAAAGCTGGGGTGGTCGCGGATGTTAATGATTTCAGAGATCAATCCGCCAGTGCCGCGGACTTCAGCTCCAGCACGAATACGGCGATTGTTGTAGCTCCTACATTGGTGAAAATATAACAGATAGATTGTGAGAGCACTGTTATTTAATTGTATTAGATAATTATCATTATTAAGGGTATGCTTACACATTAACAAAGCATGTGGCTGCAGACAAGACGACATAGCTATTAATCAAACTCCCCATGCATTGTTGAGACCAACTGTCATAAACGCGGAACTCAACCTGGACCGTGCTAGGGCGTTGTAGAAGGCTGATTCGGGTGCCCAAAGCATCAGTGCAGGCCAATCCTGTGTGATGAAAGAAAAAAAAAAGTAAAACAAACAATTTTTTTTTTTCGATAATGATGAAGCTATTATATTACCTGCCAGCAGGATGATAGCCCAAGTAAGATAAGCCATGGTCGTTACTTGCTAATGTGAAACATTTCATATATTTCAGGCCTATATATATATAATTTCTATGTTTATTTTATCTAGTACGTGAATAATCGACCAAACATCGCAATATAATTACAGATAAATGTTTATGGGTTTTCTTCAATTTCAATTTACTGCCTAATATATATTGTGTATGACCAACAATTTCAAACAATAAACATAATCATAGTTATCTGTAGTAAGCGATAAGTTGATGTCTTCCTTATTTACAAAATAGTATTCAGTATCAGCAAAAGTTGCTCTGCTGCCAAAAGTATTTTGGTGTTGGAAGTCTGTATTTTTTACCGAATTCCAAAAGGAGGAGCTTCTCAATTTAATCGGTATTTTTTTTATAAGTACCTATATAAGTAAAAGGATAGCAAATATTTTTTTTCCTTTTTGAAAACAACATTAGGAAACAACCGCATTAGGAATATACATCCTGTGTCGCGGGGGACTTTTACAAACATACATGAAACGGGCACAAAGAACACCCAGACTCAGAACAACAATTTGTGGATCACACAAAGTGCTGTCCCATGTGGGATCTGAACCCATAACACTTGGCGCAGTAGGACTAGGCGTGGCGACCGCTTAAACCACTAGGCCAACCGTGCAGTGCAGTTTAGTGATGACTACAACAGAATCACCACCAGTATCACTTTATTTATACACACATCAAAAGTGTCTAGGGATCAAGCATTTTTATGCGGATTTCTTGAGATTGAGATGTGGCTTTGGCCCTGGCCTCCTCAGTCGCCAGACTTGAACCCGATTGAGCATGCATGGGATATGCTACAGAGAAGAGCTCTGCCGAATATGGAGGGTATCCAGTCGCAAGAAGACCTTTTTTTGTTGTTGCAACGAACATGGGCGGCCATTCCACAGCGTGATTTGGATGAACTCATTTTGAGTATGCCAAACCGATGTTCTTGTGTTAGTGTTCGCGGTAGAAACACGGATTATTAATTGTTTAAGTTACCTAATAAAATTTTAAAGAAAACTGTTATTTCAGTCTTTTTTTCGAACTTTAATGTTAGTGGTTCAAATGTCAAAAATCCTTTTATTAGGAAAATGGCAAATTTCTTTATTAATGCAAAGGTGACTTGGTTTATCGTTACTGTGACAAACGAAAACACTTTATTTGATGAATCCTTAAAGAAAATTTTAATTAATATCAATCAGGAGAAAAGTTATTGCAAAAATATATGTTGATCCCTAGACACATATGTTGATCCCTAGACACTTTTGATGTGTGTATCTCAAAATCAAATAAGGTATTCAGAGTCATATCAGCAAAAGTTATCTTAATTCGTTTAATTTCCTCCAGTTGCATAGGATGGGATCAAAAAGGTGTTCCTATCTATTAATTGCTGATTGTCAAAACCACAAACGCAGAATCATAACACTTCTTGAGCTTTTGTTTTACATCTTTGTGTGATCCACAAATTGTTATTCTGAGTCTGGGTATTCTTTGTGTCCGTTTCATGTATGTTTGTAAAGTCCCCCGCGATACAGGATTTCTTCCTAGTGCGGGAATTGTCTTTTTAAATAAAATAAAAAAAACTTAGGCTTCATCGAATTGTCGTGGCCATTATATCTATACTTAATATTATAAAGCTGAAGAGTTTGTTTGTTTGAACGCGCTAATCTGAGGAACCGCTGGTCCGATTTGAAAAATTCTTTCAGTGTTGAATAGTACATACCGAGGAAGGCATCACGCTAAGACCAATAGGAGCGGAGCACCAATGAAGAATGTTACAAAAACGAGCGAAAATTTTTACGCTACGGGCAATAGGAGACCTAAACGACGTTGCGTGGGTCAGCTAGTTTATATATATACTAGTTGTTGCCCGCGGCTCCGCTCGCGTATATGCCGGTTATCGCGACAAATAGTAGGCTATGAGTTATTCTGATGTATAAGCTATATTACTGTAAAGTTTTATCCAAATCCGTTCAATAGTTTTTGCGTGAAAGAGTAACAAACATCCATCCATCCATCCATCCATACTTACAAACTTTCGCGTTTATAATATTAGTATAGATATTGTTCAATTCTCGACGTTAAATTTCTAACAGATATAGATATAAAACAAAGTCATGTTAGCTACACCATTTATAACTCAAGGACAGCTGAATGAATTCTTATGATTATCGTGATTTAAACGGTTTTATTTAGCTTGCTCTGTTTTTTATTTATTTGTTTAGATGTTAACAGATTAGACTCGTTATTCACAATTATTTGGAATCAATTATTAAAACATTACTTTGCTCACAGGTAATCTTTATTCAATCTCATATTTTATTGTTAAAATTGTTATATAGTAACAAGCTTTCAATTGAAATTAAGAGAGATATTCCGTTTGGAAATAATATAATCAAATAACTTACTCAAGTAACCCTTTTTACAGGACGACAGACATAGTTATAATTACTAAATATTAAGATATTAATTGTTAGAAGCTAACATTTCGTTGTTGACTTCATATTTGATAGTTAATTATTATTGAGACGCTCTAAATCATAACTGCGTCCACTACTGTCTCTACGATACATTTTGATCATCCTAAGGTTGCCTGGAAGAGATTGCTTCCGTCAATAAGGCCGCCCTTCGTACATTACACATTCGTCAGTTACTGTAACCCTTTAAAATCTGTAATACGGTGTACAAATAAAGAGTTTTCTAAACACCCAAACTCCAAAATAAATATTTGCATATCATACAAACATCATGTCCGATATTGGAATCGAACCCGAGAATACACAGCACAGCAGTCGCATACGCTACCACTACGCCACCGAGGCAGTTATTAGACACCGCCGCCACCGAGGCACCGAATTATTAGCGCACTTAATATAATATTAGTGCATAAACATTTATATGTGTTGTTAAAAAATGATGCAGTAAATAAACTATTAATTGTCCTTATGACGGACTGCGTTACGCTATCAGTATGCATGATAAAATATTTCGTGTAGTTGCTTACATTGCCAGATAAGTACATATCACCGGTTTTAAATAAACATAGGCAACTTCTTAGAAAGGAGGAGGTCGCGTCGGGGATGTGTGGATGCTGTGGGTGAGAGTGAAGGTGGCGCGGCCCCTGTACAGGCCGCGGGTGAATCCGTGTCGCCCTCAAGAGGCCGCCTATCCGATGAGGGTCATCAGGTTGGCTAAACCCTTGATGGCGACTCCCAGCATGGCGGACGAATCTTGCTCTGTGCTGATGGCGGTCATCACATCCTGGATGATTTCAATCGCAGCCTTTATAACAGCCTTGCTGCTGTCTTTGGTCTCGGCCGCGCCCTTATTAGCTTGTGGGCAAGCGGTGCTGGTAGCTGGTATGGTGACCGGCTGGCTTGTGGACGGCTTGGCCGCTGCGCAGTCGGTCTCGATGTCTTTTGGATGGGCGGCAGGCTCTTCCGCCCTCTTGTTGCGTCTCCTCCTTCGCCTTCTTCTGGTGGAGGTGATTAGTCCGCGGGGCGGCTGGGGGTTCGCTGCCGCCATTAGCGATCCCCCTTGTGCCTTCTCCCCGGTGGACTGTGGGTTTACCGGCGCCAGCCCTTGTCGTGGCTCACCGGTGTAGGCGACCGTCCCCGCCTTCTTGAGTGCTCTTTTTGAGAGCTTCTTGTGAGCGGCGGTGTTGGGGGCGCGGTTTGTACGGCCCTCGCATACGACGTGGATGCAGATGTTGACGCCTGTCTGCCAGCGTCCTGTTGCAGGTGTGGACACTGTCCTGTTCAAAGGGGGCGTGCCCGCGAACCTCTGGGCAGTCTCCTGTGCCCGAGTACGCGGGGAGGGGCTTTTTAGGGTGTCGGGTTTCAGTGCTTTCTTCTCCGCGGTGCGCATAGGTGACGAGTCCGTAGAGGAGCATAGCGTGCGTGGAGCCGGCGAGTCCATCGCGGCGCTTCGGGGGGGAGCGGGTGACGCATCACTGGACGTCGACATTGACGCCACAGTGATGGCCCAAGGCCCAACGGTTGATGTTGTATAAATGTTAATCGACACGAGAACTTCTATAACGCGATGCCGGATTATTAGTTACTTCACATACTTCATTACTCCGTAGTTCGGTGAATGTTGGGTAGATGGTGCTGTAGTGTGTTTTCTGTCGAGCTGTATGTGGAAGTCGCCACAGAGATTTTGGCTTACTGTATCACGCTGGTCAGACGGGTTGACAATTATAATTCAATAGTATCTCTGTTTGTAACGCTGTGTTTTACACTTTTATTGTTTAACCGCTGCACCAATTTCAACGAAAATAGACATGTAAACCGTCTACACCACAGACCTAGGCTAGGTTAGACCACATACACACGGCCGGAGCCGCGGGCGAAAACTAGTCATTTATATAACACGATTGCGAATAGCTGAGGATGTGGCGTGCAATTGTAGACGCATTCTACCACATTTACTATGGGGAGTGCTCCAAGGAATTGTTCGGACTGATTCCTGTCGCCCCTTTCCGCCATCGTCCTACGCGACAGCAGTTTCATCCCCATCACTTAGATGGCTGGCAGTCCACAACTGTGCAGATATCCAGGAATTTTCTGCCTCGCACAACAAAAATGTGGAATGAACTATCGCCTGCGGTATTTCCGGACCCATACGACCTTCAAACCTTCAAGAAACGAGCGTACTCCTTCCTAAAAGGCCGGCAATGCACTTGTGACACCTGTGCACTTGTGTTGCGGGTGTCCAAGGGTGGCGGTAATCGCTTACCATCAGGCGATACCTCTGCTCGTTTGCCTCCTATTCTATAAAAAAAAAGAAAAGAAAACCCTGTGCTTAGCAGTGGAATGCGGTAGGCTGATGATAATGATGATGAAGATGATCGCGGATATTTTTTTTATGGAATTGACGCTCAAACGAGCAGACGTATCGCCTGATGGTAAGCGAGTACCGCCGCCCATGGACACCTGCAACACCAGAGGCGTCACAATTGCGTTGCCGGCCTTTAGGGGAATGGTGGGGGAGATAGGGGGAGGGGGGTTGGGGTACGGGCCTCCGGTATCCTCACTCACTCGGTGAAACACAGCGCAAGCACTATTTTACACCGTTTTTATGTGAGGCCGTGGTATCACTTCGGTTGAGCCGGCCCATTCATGCCGAAGCGTGGCTCTCCCACGGATACGTACTCATATAAAGATGATCGCTGGTATTATTCTTTCACATGCTCACATCAACAGTTTTAAATCCACATCTGGACATAAAATTCTCTTCCATAGGAGGTTGTGACCTAGTATTCCAAGCTGACCAGACAGTTTGGTATAGGGTTTATTTCAAGTTTTCCTGCTATTTGTAATTAGGTCGTCCTGCACAGTTTGCCCCCTGAGTCGCCTTGAAACTCCTGTACCTACACCAGTATCAGCAGCAGTGACCCACCAACACACTGAGTTATGACACTCGGGAAGTCCCAGGAAACAAATAAACTGTCTTGAAACCTGCTACGACATTAATCAGAAGAAAACTGGAGTAGTTGGAAATTTAATTTAAAAAAACTATGAGATGAACTGAAACTACTGAATCCATTCAGTAGTTTCAGCGTGATGCGCGGCCAAGATACAGACAGATGGACAGACTTACAGAGAGCCCTCCAGAAAATAATTTCTGAATATCTTTAATGTACAGAATTGAACCTGTAACATTTTAATATAAGTATAGAACTGTAGTAGTATGACTGCACGTTTGGCCTAGTGGTTTAACGGTCACCACGCCGTTTCCTACTTCGCCAAGTATCGTGGGTTCAAATCCCACGTAGGACAACACTTTGTGTGATCCACAAATTGTTGTTCTGAGTCTGGGTGTTCTTTGTGTCCGTTACATGTATGTTTGTAAAGTCCCCCGCGACACAGGATTTATTCCTAGTGCGGGCGTTGTCTTTTTAAGAGCAAAAAAAAAAAAATATTAACATAAAGCCAAAACTCCGAAGCTAGTTTTTTTCATTATATGCGACAGCCCTTTTTCGAGCTCCTAGATTGAACTACTGTTCAAAGCAAAGAAAACGAAAAATATCTAAGAATATCTCTTATATTATAGTAGTATAATTCATAGCGAACGCCTACTATGCTACGTAAAAATTGATAAAATTGAAAAAGTATTGATTAATTCTATTACACATAATTGTACAACGTTTAATTTAGTCATACAATAAATTGTAAATAAATATTTATCAGGATTTATCAGTTTTATTACCATGTAAGTAATTGTAAGCAATAAAACTTATCACGAATACTTATTTTGGACGACTTTTTAAAGTCGTTCATGAAGAAGTTCGTGTTTTATTTTAACATAATGATTCAAGTTTGGACTCTATCACCAGGACCACAATAGTTTGAACCATTAAAGAGTTGATTAAGTTGACGATATACAAATATATATATATATATATATATATATATATATATATATATATATATCCAGACTAATATTATAAATTCGAAAGTAACTCGCTCTGTCTGTCTGTCAGTCTGTCTATAACGCTTTTGCCGCTAAATCACTGCACTGATTTCAATGTTTGGTATGGAGATACTTTTGTTCTTGAGGAAAGAAATAAGCTACTCTTTAACCCCGCCCGCGGTACAACAAAAGCCGCGAGTTACGCCGCGAGGCAAAGCTAGTCTAAAAAAAGTTAACTAAGTTACTCCTTTTATTTTACCCGGTGAAAGTCACATTAAAATCGGTAATACCGTTCCAGAGATTAGTCGGAACAAAGAGAACGACAAAAAATTGAAAAATTGAAAATCGGTACATATTTGTCATTACAGATACTTCAATTTCATTTATTTGCGGCAACCACAATGTGCAACAGCGAAGGGTGGCAGGGTACAGCTAGTGTGATATTAAAATTTATCAATACAGATTGGTTACAGCTCTAGAAAATTTGGAGAACAATAAAATATTGCATTAATGATAAAACCAGTCAAGTGCGTGTCGGATTCGCGCAGCGAGGGTTCCGTACAAACCTGTAGGTATACTCGTATTATATGATATAACTAAAGATTTATGCTTTTCGCAATTTTTCCTTTATCTGTGGTATAAGACGTTGCTTCGTACCAAATTTCAAGATTCTGAGGTCACGGGAAGTATCCTGTAGATTTTGATTTCCTTGTGAGTGTCGAAAATTTGCAGCATAAACGCCTGTATCTTTTGATTGCGTTGGCTTAGAAGTTTGATTTTTTCACAGCTCCAAGGGACAATAGATCTGAGTATTTGATATAAAGGAGATGTCTAATTTTTGCCCCAGAACATACAGAGATCATGTTTGTGTTCTTGATTAAATAAAATAAATTATAAATTTTGAGTAACTTCATACAGTCTGTAGCAGATTAGGATATAAAATCACAAAAAAAAAAATTAAACGATGCTTGCGACTTGAGTATACTTTATATAACTAGATTTTACGGCTCTGGATTCTAGCCCTTTTAAGCCAGTCGTTGATATTAAAACATTGCCATTAACTATGATACAAAATAAGCTACATTACATAAACACCAACTTAAAATTCGTATATATATATATATATTTTAATTATCCACTAAAGGAAATTAAAATATATAAAATAATAAAGAACAATCACAGAAAGGCACAATTTGATTTCTACAATAGCAATACTTAATACACTAGTCAGTCATTAGTAACTAGTTTAATTTTTAAATTTTTGTGTTTTTGTACAATAGTTTTGTTTGGACCTTATATTATGGTGTCGTAGCCACACGTGAGTGTTGTACTAGTAATAAACAACAATAACTTTTGTAATCGAGCATCATTATTGTGGTATCGCCGTAACAGAAGGTATCAGGCGGCATCTATTTAGGTAATAATACTCGGATATTAAAACTCGTCTGTTTAGTTTTGAGGTAAGTTCTCGTTTAATATACATATGTTATCCAGGAGGGATGTTGAATTTATGTCCAGCAGTATATGATAATACCTATGACTGGAATGACATGATAACAGCATGTTGATGAAATAATAAAGGGAATTAAATCATTGTCTGCAACATTGATCGTAGTAATTATTACATTACTAATGATAAATATATTAAATTCTTGAAATCATCTTGAAGAAAGGCAACGCACTTGGGTGAATATGAGAGAATATTATTATTGTATTAAATATGTTGGTAATAATTAGAGTTCGGACTATTACTTACTTCATATAAAGGGCCAAAACTATGTTATTGAATAAGGATCCCCTCTCAATTTTTCAAAACCAGCATTTCAATTTAATTTTTTTAGGTTAAAGTTAATAATGACAACATTATTCTAAGCGAATTATGATTCACATATTTTTTTACAGATCAGAGTGGTCAACTTTTTATATCATACTTGTTAGATGAGAGCTAGCAGAGCAATAACATGAAGAAACATGGTATAAAATATAGGATTTCATAAGGAAATTAACATGATCAAGTTATCAGAAATATATTCTGCCATCAGCAGCATTTCCGAAGAGTATTCTGATAATCTGAAATTAATAAATATAAATAATGTTCTTTGTTTTATTTTAATTCCATGATAACCCTGTAAACAAAACTAAGTACAGTAACTAATGATGAACATATTTCTTGTGTGGAGATATAGCTAAAGCGTTGAAGGATGACATAAGCTACTTTTCAAGGACTTCCACACGAGTGCAGTCGTGGAAATAAGCTAGTAGTGTATTGGTGACGAGCAGATTCCCTAGCGGCAAGTCGCAGAACTAACGTATGACAGATAAAAATACGTATACACGATAACATTCCACTTTTAAAATACTGATCACCCTCACGAAGTGGTCTAATAGTATTTTTTACTACTCCGTAGACGTCTATCAATGAAATCATTGTAGAAAGAATTTAAAATAACAATGCACTCGCTCTGTATATTACACTGTCAGGTAGAAGTATCTGTCTTACGTTAGTTCCGCAAACGGCCACTAGGGAAATCTGCTCGTCACCAATACACGTTAACATTCCACTTTAAAAATACTGATCACCCTCACGAAGTGGTCTTAAAGTATTTTTTACTACTCCGTAGACGTCTATCAATGAAATTATTGTAGAAAGAATTTAAAATAACAATGCACTCGCTCTGTATATTAAACTGTCAGGTAGAAGTATCTGTCTTACGTTAGTTCCGCAAACGGCCACTAGGGAAATCTGCTCGTCACCAATAGTTTTGCCATGAGCATACATAATATAAACTATTTACAGTAGACCTGACATTATAACTTTAAATTACATTGTGCAAAAATGATGTTGTCGGAGTGATATAAATTATTATTTAAACCTTTTATAACATTTATAACTTTTTTCACAATCTGCTATGCTTCATGAACCTTTTTTATTCTTTAATTTTAAGGTCTAAGATATCAAATACCACTTATTTGATCTCTGTCCATTCTGGGGCACAAGCCCATACATTTTTTGGACATCTCCTTCTTTCAGCTTGATACCTCCACGCGTTCCTGAGAAAAAGGGTTTTGACAGACAGACAGACAGATGCACAACAAAGTTATCCTATAAGGATTCCGTTTTTTTCTTTTGAGGTACGGAACCCTAAAAATACAGCGATGGCGTATGACTTCAATTTTTGGTTATCTTTTTATTGGATAATAACTAAGATATCAGGATTGCCCTCCCTGTTGCCTGAGTCAATTTTGTAGTAAATACCACTAATACCAAACCTGATCTCGTGGCCTGCAAGTAGGTATAAAATTGACGTATTGCTGAAACTAGAAAGCCATTTGATGTATAGTCATGTTTCAGAATAAATCCGAAATCTTCTTATATGTATATGAAATTCTCGTGTCACAATGTTAGTTACCATACTCCTCTGAAACGGCTGGACCGATTTTTAAGAAATTTGGTGTACATATTGGGTAGGTCTGAGAATCGACCAACATCTATTTTAAATGCTATGAAATATATTTAGCTTTAATTCCGCAAGACAAACATCCAGGTCTGAAAGCAGGGCACAAATCCCACCGTCATGCATACTCACATGCGTATCATGCATATGTACACATACAAAACAAGTGAGAAATAATTAGCATGCCATGCAACCAAACCTATACTGGACACGTGTTTCGCCCCTCCACGGGGCATCCTCAGGAGATGTTGACTCGTCGAGCGTTTGAGCTCGAATGCGCTAGAGCACCGCTGTCGGCCCTTTATATACCGTTTCGATGACGCTATAATCACGATCGATACAATGTCACAACGACATCTGTGCCAAACTACCCGCAATCATACTTAGAAGTGGTGATGGAAATAAGTTTGTTTGGTCATTCAACAGTGTATATGCGTTATTATTGTTATATTTTGATATTTCTAACTGTTCCAACACACTCATCCGGAAACCCTTATTGCAAATAATAACGCATATACACTATTGAATGACCAAACAAAATTATTTCCATCACCACTTCTAAGTATGATTGCGGGTAGTTCGGCACATATGTCGTTGTGACATTGTATCGATACATGTACATATGCATAATACGCATGTGAGTATGCATGACGGTGGGATTTGTGCCCTGCTTTCAGACCTGGATATTTGTCTTGCGGAATTAAAGCTAAATATATTTCATAGCATTTAATGTCATGGATTTCCGCAAAGTAACGCCTGATTCCATAACTTAACATCTATTTTTTATACCCCAATTTTTTTATGGCAAAACAACGTTTGCCTGATCAGCTAGTAGTTATATAAATATAATGATGATATAAATATCATGATCATCACCAGGGCTGATTGACTCACTCCTGGTTACAGGTTTATCCTTAGAAAAGAGGTCTCTTATCTATCTTATATCCTGTAAAGTTATTTGATATGTTTTCATATGAATAACGTTTACAAGATTCTATAAACATCAATGTTAATTGTGCCGCGTTAGCGACCGCTGAGAGCTAGATCACCTTCGTTGAATAATGTAAATTAATTGGAGCTGTAACATCATAATGTTTTCTGACATTTACTTGTTCATTACAAAATGTTGACTGAATAAAAAAAAAAGTAAAAACTAAAACCCAACTACGACAAAAAACGACGCTGAAAAAGTATGAAACAAGTTTCAAAAGCCGTAGTCACGCGTTGTTAAAGTGTTATGGACTATGGTACATTAAACTACATGGACTACAGCTTTTGAAACTTAGTAAAGTACCATAGTCCATAAAATTTAACAACGCGTGACTACGGCTTTTGAAACTTGTTTCATACTTTTTCAGCGTCGTTTTTTGTCGTAGTTGGGTTTTAGTTTTTACTTTTTTTTTATTTAAAATGTTTTGGTGTCTCTACAATATTAATTTCTTTGCAAAATATATTTTAAATAGGTACCATAGAAATATCACAATTATCGAATAAATACGGACAAAGTCACGAGAAAATGCTAATAATATATATATATTTCAAATGTACAAGTAACGCCCTTTCGAATGATACCAAACACGGCATATTTATCTCTAATTATTTTTTTAATACAGTACTTCATGTGGGCTAGAGGGCGCCACATTAGATTCAGTGACACTTCATATAGCCTATAGTCAGCGGATAATCAAGACGCTTCTAACGGTACCTTATTTTTCTTATTCTGACTAGCAGTTTAGAAAGAATGTGGGAACAGACAAGCATACCATAGAAATATCACATTTATCGAATAAATACGGACAAAGTCACGGGCAAATGCTAATAATATATATATTTTTGAAATGTACAAGTAACGCCCTTTCTAATGATACCAAACAAATATTTATCTCAAATATTTTTTTTAATATAGTACTTTATATCGGCTAGAGGGCGCCACATTAGATTTAGTGACACATCATATAGCCTATAATCAGCGGACGATCAAGACGCTTCGAACAATACCTCATTTGTCCAGTTCTAATTAGTAGTTAAGGAGCTATGAGGGAACAGATGAACATACATACATAGCCTGTCAAAATCATAACCCTCCTTTGGCTTTGCCGTAGTCGGGTAATTAGTAAATATGAGTTAGGTCAAATGAACATTATGTCAAAGCTATGTATGTGTATGTGGCGACTTCCACCTACGACACCAAAAATATATACATACACAACATACTACAGCGCCATCTACCGGAGATGCACTGAACTACGGAGTAACGAACTATACGGGAAAACTAAACGACTGCCTCGCTGGTCTCGCGGTTGGCGTGTGCGACTGCTGATCATGAGGTCTCGGGTTCGATTCCCGGGTCGGACCAAATGTTTGTATGATCTACTAATATTTCTTTCGGAGTTTGGGTGTTTTCTATGTATAATATGTTTGTATTTACAAAAAAAAAAGTATATATGTATTTGTATCAGTTGTCTAGTACCCATAACACAAGCTCTGCTTAGCTTGGGACTAGATGGCGTTGTGTGTTAGATGTCCGAAATATTTATTATTTATTTTTATAACTACTAATTCTGAATCGCGATATAAAAATTCCCCTGATTATCATTACAGTTTCCAATATCAACCGTTTGGCCGTGGCCCACCAGGTATATCTCCTCGTCTGGTCGGAGGAGCCCTTTGTGTTGGAAGGACATGACACCCGTTACTCTACTTACAAGTTAAAAATATATGAAATGATGAACATTATACTGAATGTAATTAAAGTAACAATATTATATATTTATTTGCATGAATATGGTGCAAAGTTCTTCAAACATATATTAGGAATCACAGCATGTTGTCTAAAAAAGAGGCCAAGTGCGAGTCGGACTCGCCCATGAAGGGTTCCGCAGCTGCAAGTAACATAATATAATTTTTGTATTTGTGTTGATTGAATGAAAGGTAAATTGCAGTTTACGATTTATGACATCTTAAAAAAAAAGTGCTTACTAGATTTCGTTCAAACCAATTTTCGGTTGAAGTTTGCATGGTAATGTACATCATATATTTTTTTCAGATTTATCATTCTCTTATTTTAGAAGTAACAGGAACACGCATTTTACCACTTTGGAATTGTACTCGCGCAAACTATTCAGTTTAGAAAAAAATTATATTAGAAACCTCAATATAATTTTTGAAGACCTATATAAGATATGGACACGTATGGGTTTGATGAAAAGAAATTTTTTTTGAGTTTCAGTTCTAAGTATGGGGACCCCCAAAATTTATTGTTTTTTTTCTATTTTTGTGTGAAAATCTTGCGGTTCACAGAATACATCTACTTATCAAGTTTCAACATTATAGTTCTTATAGTTTCGGAAAAAAGTGGCTGTGACATACGGACGGACAGACAGACAGACATGACGAATCTATAAGGGTTCCGTTTTTTGCCTTTGGCACGGAACTCTAAAAATCGTTGACATCGTAATAACATTTCTCAGAGAGTAGTATTTTCAGGTTCTTCTTAAAATTACTTATATTCAATTGTTGTATGTTGTAATTTAGTGAAGATCACATTAAATTACAACATCAAATGATATGAAATAAGATTATTATATCTTATTTCAAGTGATAGTAAAAGTATCTACTATCTGCTAATAGGCTACATATTACATATCCAAATATTAATTATTATTAACCTTCCTGCTGCTTCAATACTTTATACTAGAAGCAGAAACACACATCAGAATGGCTTGAGGCCATTATTGCGACTTCCACTAAGTATACTTACACTAAACACCCCACAGACGAGGTTTGACTTCTTCTCATTTACAATTATTGTGGCAAAAAGTATAAAATTTGATGTTCGATACTTGCACCAAATTATCGTACAAACAACAATGAATATTTAAAACATTTATTAAATAAAGTAAAAATAACATTGTTTATATATCTTCATAAAGCATTACATACGCCGAGGTCGTGAAATGCTTTTCTTAAACCGCAGCCCCTATAATCCAATTGGTGAAAGCACCAACTGATGTGGTAACTATGGGCGACTCATCATTATTAGCGGACGTGCCGAATGAGGCAACTCCAGTCAAGAAGCCCTCGTACATAATAGGAGCACCTGCATCACTGGGATCAAAGTCACGACCAGGCCTGCCAACTAGACCTACGCACAAATTCGTGATACCGATACGGTCGGGGTACTGATTCATGCATACTGTGATAGCCTTGCTTTCTATGTCAAGCCTGTAGAGATTGTCATTTGCAACTAAGCCTCCTTGCTGAAAAACAAAATTTATAATATTAAATGAAAAAAGTTAAAAAAAGACGGGCAAGTGCAAGTCGGACTCGCGCACCAATGATTCCTTATCATTATCTATTAAAACGGCATAAAAATCATGTTTGCTGTATAGGAACCCCCTTAAATAACTAACTAGCTAACGTATGAGAGCCACGCTTCGGCATGAATGGGCCGGCTCGACCGGAGTGATACCACGACCTTACAGAAAACCGGTGTAAAATAGTGCTTGCGCTCTGTCTCACTGAGTTAGTGAGGATACCGGAGGCCCATACCCGAACCTTCCGCTATCTCCCCCATTCCCCGCCTCCATCCCCCCCCCCCCCATCCCCCAAAGGCCGGCAACGCACTTGTGACGCCTCTGGTGTTCCAGGTATCCATGGGCAGCGGTAATCGCTTACCATGAGCCGATACGTCTGCTCGTTTGCCCGAATATTACATTTAAAAAAACTGTTTTTTAGTATTTGTTGTTATAGCGCAACAGAAATATGTACATCATCTGTTCAAATTTCAACTGTCTAGCTCTCACGGTTCATGAAATAGAGCCTGGCGACAGACGGACAGACAGACGGACGGACAGCGGACTCTTAGTAATAGGGTCCTATTTTACCCTTTGGGTTCGGAACCGAAAAATCAAGCATCTAATGATATTTTTAATTCTGCGGCTTATATTATCACTACATAGTATAAAACAAAGTCGCTTTCTCTGTCCTTATGTCCCTATATCCCTTTGTTTGCTTAAATCTTTAAAACTACGCAACGGATTTTGATGCGGGGTTCTTTAATAGATAGAGTGATTCAAGAGGAAGGTTTTTATGTTTAATAAATGCATAATATAGTATGGAAACACTGTTAATTTTCGAGGTTTCTAATGTGCCTTCTAATGTGTGGGTCATTTTTTGCGCTTACATTGCAAACGCTGGTTGCACCCTACGAAATACACACATCAAAAGTGTCTAGGGATCAACATATATTTTTGCAATAACTTTTCTCCTGATTGATATTAATTAAAATTTTCTTTAAGGATTCATCAAATAAAGTGTTTTCGTTTGTCACAGTAACGATAAACCAAGTCACCTTTGCATTAATAAAGAAATTTGCCATTTTCCTAATAAAGGGATTTTTGACATTTGAACCACTAACATTAAAGTTCGAAAAAAAGACTGAAATAACAGTTTTCTTTAAAATTTTATTAGATAACTTAAACAATTAATAATCCGTGTTTCTACCGCGAACACTAACAACACAAGAACATCGGTTTGGCATACTCAAAATGAGTTCATCCAAATCACGCTGTGGAATGGCCGCCCATGTTCGTTGCAACAACAAAAAAAGGTCTTCTTGCGACTGGATACCCTCCATATTCGGCAGAGCTCTTCTCTGTAGCATATCCCATGCATGCTCAATCGCGTTCAAGTCTGGCGACTGAGCAGGCCAGGGCAGGACATTGATGTTAGCCGCGGCGAGAGTCTGTCTTACAACTCTTGCGGTGTGCGGTCGTGCATTATCATGCATTAACTGAAATAAGGGACCGATTTGCACTTGTAGAGGAACGATGACGTCTGATACAATCGTCTCAGCATAAATTTGAGCGTTGAGGTTGCCTCTGATCCAAATCAACTCAGTTCTTCCGCCGATCCAAATACCCGCCCATACCATGATGGTTCCACCACTATTCCTCCTCCTCGATGGTTCCTCGCACAGAAAATCAACGTAAAATGACAGCGTTCGTGCTGTCGTGTTTCGTTGGTGAGTGCGAGACCCGAGGCCCAATTAGTCTAGTCAACAAGTACCATACTTGTTGACTAGACTAAAAGATGCAGCAGCATCACTAGGCCGCCATAGTGTGGGTCTCCATACTGCATTGTCTGCATTTGAAATGAGTATGGTGACCACCACTCTTGGATTCTGCTTATGCTTTCCATCAGGCAGAGTAGAGTCATTTTGGCGGGCCAATCATAAAAAAAAAAAAAAAAAAAAAAAACTATAAGGATGGACTTCCTGGCAGGATTTTAATCGCTGTTGGCGTCCAGAGGTTCTCCAGTGTCGTATACGTGTTGTATCCGGTCTCATACCAAAACGAGACTCATCAGAAAAGCACACGAAACGCCATTGTTCTTCTGCCCAATTTCTGTGTTCAAGAGCCTATTGATATCGAATCCTACGATTGTGCATTGCTATAGGTGGTACCCGTAGCGGTCTTCGGGAATGAAGGTTCACTTCATGCAAGCGGTTTCTGACTGTTTGGTCGCTAATTAAGTTCCCTGAAGAGTGATGAAGCCTCACGGCTAACATCATGGCGGTTATTGTTGGAGCTCTTCGAGTTAAGATTTGAATGTATCGGTCTTGTCTCCGTGTGGTGCAGCGATACCGTCCTCCATGGCGCTCAGCCACGGTACCAGTGCTTCGGTAACGTGTCCAAAGTCGACTGATAACACTCTGACTTGTATTCAGAGCTAAAGCCACAGTACGTTGCCGGGAACCAGCTTCTATCATTCCCACGGCTCTGAGCATTTCTTCCCTGCTTAAATGACGTCGCCGCTCCATAATAACGTTGGTTTTAATCAGTACTAGGGAAACAGTAGCACTAATAATGTCTTCAATGCGTTGTATGTTTTTATAGGGAAAATATTGACAGCTGATTTTCATCTTTTACTCGAATTTGATTGACAGTTCCTGATTCAAATTATGAAATGCACCAAAAAGGATCCATAAAAATTTATAAAATCATAAATTTATTACAAAGCCACATCTCAATCTCAAGCAATCCGCATAAAAATGCTTGATCCCTAGACACTTTTGATGTGTGTAGATCAAAATAATTGTACAGTCGAATAATTGAATTGTGGCGACTTCCACATACAGCGCAACAGAAATATACTACAGCGCCATCTACCAAAGTTACACTGAACTACGGAGTAACGAAGGAAACTAAGAAACTACCAATCCTGAATCGCGCAGTGAAAGTTCGCGCGCCAATTAAGATACATACAACATCCCAACATCAACCGTCGGGCAGTTAGCCCGCCAGGCATGATCACCTCGCCTGGTCGGAGGATCCTCCCTTTGTGTCGGAGGGACATGACACCTGTCCCCCACAGGGGTGACCCCGACGTGATTGGAAGCAGCCTTCGAAGCAGCATCAGCACGCCACCATCCTGTTCATTCCCACAGCAAGTCTCACAGCCAGCCAGCAACTTCGGCCTCAACAGGGATACACCACAAGCAGGAAGCGACCGCTCCAGCCTGGTTTACCCCTACGGCCTCATCAGCGTCTAGGCACAGCACACTGCAGCTACGGTTCATGTAAGCAGAGCATATCTCTCCCGTCTATGCAGCAGCCAGCCACTACGCAGCAACCGCCCCGACTCACTGGGGACCTCACCGCGCACCGCACTCAATCCCGACTCACTGGGATCAGCGGACTTCAGCCCCGACTCACTGGGACTAGCGGCATTCAGTTCCGACTCACTGGAACTTGCGGCACTCAGTTCCGACTCACTGGAACTGCTCACTCCTGGCACTGGCAAGCTCCGCAACAGAGCACAGACAGCTGACACATCATATATCGACCTCCGGTCTTGGAGGGGAGTGATGTGGCGACTTCCACATACAGCGCAACAGAAATATACTACAGCGCCATCTACCGAAGTTACACTGAACTACGGAGTAACGAAGGAAACTAAGAAACTACCAATCCTGAATCGCGCAGTGAAAGTTCGCGCGCCAATTAAGATACATACAACATCCCAACATCAACCGTCGGGCAGTTAGCCCGCCAGGCATGATCACCTCGCCTGGTCGGAGGATCCTCCCTTTGTGTCGGAGGGACATGACACCTGTCCCCCACAGAATCATGACCCACTTTGCCAATTATTCCTTTGTAATCATAAATGTAGTTAGGTTTTCTTCGCTATTTGCACATAGTACGTTTTAGATATAAACAAAAATGCGTCATTACGGGTTAGATGTCAATGCAATTTAAACCTTTGTCATCACTGAACAAGATATATTTTTGATACAGCAGTCTTTATGTGTAAGTTTATATGTAAGTCTTTAATTTTACTGTTTTATTTTATTAATACGTGTGACTAGCTGTCTCGACAGACTTCGTTCTGTCAAATAAATGCTTTTCTATTTTTATTCTACACCTACCCTACGCTACCTTTACGGTACCTCTACCCTCCTACCTCAAGTCTACTCATTATTCGAAATAAAGTCAATCCTATGTCTCAAACAAACAGACAATCAAATCTTTCCTAATATACCTATAGATAAGGACGTTCACTGGCTAACAAACTTTTTCGTGCAATACTTATCACAGTCCATAGTATACGTCTATGTCTATGTCATGGCTTTGTCAGTGTCTAGTAGAATGCTAACGGTTCGTTACTTACTTATGAAATGTATGTTCAAGCTAATTTCAACCTAATGGTATAGAATAATTGTAGGAAAATGACTTTAAGGGGGGTCATGATTCAATTTGGTCGACTGTACACCTTAAAAAGTACTACAAAAAAGTCCGCGACGGCATATGTCTATCTCTTAGGGATAACCCACAACAACCATTTTTTATTCCTTTCTTTTTACGAGAAATAATGGCTTATTTACGAAGTGATTTTAAGCAATTCAGAATGAATCCTTATACAATTAAGTAAATTAAATACATTGTGCATTTAATATAGATCAAAATGGCCCTTTACAGTATCTAATTTAAATGAGTATATTCGAAGATATTACAGATTTAAAATGCACGAATCGTGTCGTCGGCGGGGGCATCTGAAATCCACCCGTGCGAAGCCGGGGCGGGTCGCTAGTATCTTATATATAAAATTCTCGTGTCACAATATTAGTGCACCTTTGGCCTAGTGGTTAAACAGTCACCACGCCGTTTCCTACTTCACCAAGTGTCGTGGGTTCAAATCCCACGTAGGACAACAATTTATTTGTGTGATCCACAAATTGTTGTTCTGAGTCTGGATATTCTTTGTGTCCGTTTCATGTATGTTTGTAAAGTCCCCCGCGACACAGAATTTATTCCTAGTGCGGGAGTTGTCTTTTTTAAAAAGAAAAAGAAAAGAAAAGTTACCATACTCCTTTGAAACGACTGGACCGATTTTTATGAAATTTAATGTGCATATCGGGTAGGTCTGAGAATCGACCAACATCTATTTTTATACCTAATTTTTTTATGGCAAAACAACGTTTGCCGGATCAACTAGTTTTTATATATTATAATATAATCACTTCCCTCCGCGGGTCTGTACGGTTCACGTGTGACGTCGCCTTTTAATAATTTAAATATTGTTTTTGTGTATCCTTGCGACTGTTACCCGGTTTGTGGGCGGTATAAGGTTGTATATAGTGTTTTTGACAAATAATCTGTAAGTTTTACGCCTTATAAATACAAATATTGTGTTAGTTTCTTTTACTACGGCTATCGGTAAGTCAATTTATTTTATTCATAAAGGTAGGTAGGAGTAATATTTTGTTTGTATTAATTTTCTTTTCGTGTTTTTTGATTTTGAAGTTGTTTTTATTGATATTTCTTTTGTCTGGTGTGTCTTTGTTTGGCCATGTCGGTTGTTGGCGAGTTGCCGGATCCCGGTGGTACAAATGAATTTCGAACACCAACCGGAAATAAATTGTTTGGTAGAATGTCGCCATCAAATTTATCGTCAAATGAAAGTAGAACTGAACGAATTAGGGCTTCGGACTTGGGCGAGAGTGTTTCGTCTCTTAGTGGTCGTGATAACTGTGGGGAGTATGATTATTTTGAGTTGGTGTCTCAGGCAACCGAATATTTGGCAAAAATTAACGAATTGGTAAACGATCAGGGGTCGCGAATGAATGTGGGGAATAGGACCGCCATTATGGACGTAACCCAGCGGATTACCGGTATCGTCTCATTGTTGGCAATTAAATCTGCTAGCAATGAAACGAAATTAGCGAATCTCGAGCGCCGGGTGGGGGGTGTCGCCGTTCAACAGCCGGGCTTGACGTACGCGGACAAGCTTAGGCTTCGCTTACCACCTGGATCAGCCCCGTGTCCGGTGTCCGCTGAGGCGCGCGTATCTAGGCCGTGTGTTATTGCGTATCCTACTACGGAACGTTCAGCAGACTATGCAACTTCGTCAGCTACAAAAGAAGCTCTCATGAAGGCTATTAAACCTAGCGACGAAGGTTTTCAAATTGTAGGCGTCAAAAAAACCGCAAAGGCAGGCGTCGTGTTGCGGGTCGCAAATGAACGGCAGCTTAAAAAACTAGAAGCAGTAAACGCCATTAAATCTGTAGGCTTACGCTTAGAAAAGCCGAAAGGCCGAAGGCCCCGTATAATTGTAAAAGACGTGCCCGGTTCTATGGAGGATCGTACCTTCCTAACAGCTTTATATCGTCAGAATATCAAGGACGAATTAAAATTAAGCGAAAGCGATTTTTTAAAAACGACCAAAATTGTCAGGCATCGTAAACTGGAAAACGGACGTCAATGGATAGGCTTAGAATTAGAGACAGAGGTTAGGAAACACTTGGCTAGCACAAAAGATAAATTATATATAGACTGGGCCACATGTAGGTTTATAGACGACTTAGAAGTAGTTCGTTGCTTAAACTGTCAACAATTCGGTCATGTTCAAAAATTTTGCACTATTAAAACTCCTACGTGTGCTAATTGCGCGGCCAGCCACGATACAAGGGCTTGCCCGGATAAGGACACACCAGATTTTAAACCGAAATGCGCACAATGCAGCCGGTACAAAAAACCATGTGACCATCGATGTGGATCACAAGACTGCTCCACATATAAACTTAAATTAGAGCAGCTAATCCTAAATACTAATTACTGAATAGCTTATACAGTAGTAGCTGTAGTACCTTTTTAATAAAATGGATAATATCTCAATAGGCCAGTTAAATCTTCATAATGATAAAATAGCCACGTCAGAATTAGATCGCTTAGTTTTGGAACAAAAGTTAGACATTGTCCTTATACAAGAGCAATATCAAAGCGCTCAATTGCGGAATTATGTAGTACAACTAGATGGCCGGTCGCGGGCTGGGATATATGTTGCAAGTTCTAATTTTACGGTAACATCTTTGCGTAACCTTATGACGTCACACTGCGCCGTTGCTGAGATCTCATCCTCTACCTGTAGGGTTTACATAGTGAGCTGTTATTTTCAATTTTCACATCCTATTGATCCTCATCTACATCATTTACGTTTCGTTTTGCGGTCCCTCATAGGACACAAAATTATCATTGGCGCTGATGTCAATGCTTCTTCTACTTTATGGTATGGCAAATTGCGTGCAGCTGACATGGCTCGTCGCTGTGCAGTTGAAGATTTTATTGCGGAAATGAATCTTACTATCCACAATACCCCTGATGCACCACCAACTTTTTGCAGCCCAATGGGTGAGTCTTCTATTGACGTGACGCTTACGCGCGGCGACGTCTCGATATCTGGATGGCGTGTCCTACCGGACGCATCCTGTAGTGATCACCGCTTAATCGTGTACGAATTCATACCAATGGTTGCACAATATCCACAAAGAACTCCTTACAATTTTAGGTATAAAACTAAAGGGGCAAATTGGGCTTTATTTGGTTCACTCTTTGCAGTACATGCCAAAGACTTCAGTCGCAGTGGTCTATCAGCTGAGGAAAGCGCAAACATATTATCAGATACTTTCACATATTGTGCTGATGTTTGTATCGGCCGTGGATCTATCACTAACACTCGTAGATGTGATTGGTGGAATTATAAATTAGTCGAATTACGTAGAATCTATCGAAAAGCTCGTAAAAAACTAAATGACATTAAAAAGCGTAACGTAACAGGAGATATTTACAATAATGCTCTTATTGCTCTTAGAGTTGCCAGGTCTCATTATAGAGCTGCTGTGGAGAAATCAAAGGGAAATTTAATACGTAAACTTGTTGATAAACTCGATAGAGAGGGTCCCTGGTCACCTTTGTATCATGAATTTAAAGCAAATAGATCAATCGACCTTGCATACGTACAGAACATCAAAATTAATAATAGTTATACTACAGGAGTAGAACAAACCACAGAATATCTTTTAGAATCACTTGTGCCTGACGATCGGCCGGAGGATGACACGGATTATCACCGACAAATTAGGCAGTGGGCTATTGAACCACCATTGTCTCCAATGTCTGACTTACCATCTTCAGACGAATTCCTCAGTATTGTTAGGTCATTGCCACTAAATAAGGCTTCGGGCGACGATAAAATATCAAACAAAATGATAAAAGAAGCTTGTAAACTTTCGGGTGATACGGTTTTAACAGTTTTTAAACGTTGCATTGCGGAAGGAGTATTTCCTAGTGTTTGGCGGTGCGGTAATATTCGAATAATACCAAAAAGCGGCGATAAGCCGCCGGACGATCCTAAATCCTATCGACCCATAACACTGTTACCATCGCTGGGAAAGCTTTTAGAGCGTCTTGTAGTACCACGACTTCTACCGGGTGGAGTTAAATTTCATGATAGACAATTCGGCTTTACGTTGGGAAAATCGACAACTGATGCGGTTATATCTGTAAGGAAAACTGTCACCGAGTCAAGTTTTCAATACGTTTTAGGCATCTTCTTAGATATATCTGGCGCCTTTGACAATGCGTGGTGGCCCATGCTATTGCTAAAATTAAAATTAAGAGGTTGCTTTAAAAATATTTATTCCCTTATCTCCTCGTACTTCTTACAAGGTACTACTAAATTGAGACTTGGGCATCATTCTGTGTCGAAGGCGCTTACGATGGGGTGTCCTCAAGGGTCAGTGCTAGGACCATACTTGTGGAACATAGGCTTCGACGATTTTCTGGCAATGCCTGTGCCGTCCGGATGTACCCTGAATGCGTACGCGGACGACGGTTTGTTATTGATAGAGTCGGATACTAGAACGGGGCTTGAGAGGCTGGCCGGTGAATGTTTGGACTTAATATCTCGGTGGGGTGGGCGTAATCGGTTGACGTTTGCACCAAACAAAACCTTCCAGCTACTTCTGAAAGGTAACCTCAAATCACCGCCTTGTATTAAATTTGAAAATATTACTATTAAAAATAAAACCTCGGTTTGTTATTTAGGATTGGTTTTAGAAAGAAATTTTTCATTTATTGAACATATTAGAACAGTTAATGAAAAGTCTAAAAAGAGTTTCTTTGCACTGACGAGGATATCAACTGCGACATGGGGTCTGTCATATAATACACTAAAGATCATATATGGAGCTACTTATTTGGGTTCTATTTGCTATGGTGCTCCTGTATGGGCAGATAGGGCGACTGTAGGTGCTGTCCGTCGCAAACTGTTACAAGGCCAACGACCTGCATTGATTTTCTTGTGCAAGGCATATAGGACGGTTAGCACTGAGGCTTTACCGGTGTTGGCAGGTGTTCTTCCGGTCGATCTCGAGGTGCAAAGACGTGCAGCCATGTACTATTCCACACTACAAAACATGGAATGCGATTTTTTGGGCATACGAGACCGCGGTAAAATCATAAGATTGTTTCAACAAAAAACCAATGTCTATAACGACCTCTTGGATGAATGGCAGAAACGATGGGACGAATCATCTAAGGGGCGCCACCTTTACCAGTTCTTTCCATCTGTTCGCGAAAGGTTGTCAAGGACATGGCTCGAGGTAGATCACTGTGTCGCTCAATTTCTTACAGGCCACGGTAACTTTAAGAGCAAACTATACTCATTTAAATTAGTCGATTCACCATTGTGTCAATGCTCAACACCTGATTCTAGCTGTGAACAGTCGGCTCATCATATCCTCTGGGAATGTAGTCTTTGGTACAATGAACGTAACATGATGCTAAATAGCTTACAAATGACGTCTGGGGTAGTATATTATGGGGATCTTGTGTCAACTGCGGTGAATTTCCGTGCGTTTAAGCGATTCTGCCATACATACTATAGAAATCAAATATAGCTCACTTAGGACCCATAATATTTTTATCCGTGGTGCTTCCCGGTTTAAAAAAGGCGTCTGCCTATTTTGACTCCATTTTGTCTCCCGCTTTGCTAAGGAGGGAAGTGGACTTATTATATTTCCAACTCCTCCAGTTTTCTTCTGATTAATTTCGTTGCGGGTTCCAAGACAGTTAAATTTTTCCTGGGACTTCCCGAGTGTCATAACTCGGTGTTTTCGTGGGTCACCGCTGTTGATCCTGGTGTACAGGAGTTACAGTGGTGGGCGTGTGGGCGGGATTAGTCCCATATTATAATATATAAATAAGCGTCATTACGTAAGCATTGCATAAGTGATGCCTGAGAATGTGATTCATCATCAGCCCGTTGCAGACCACTGCTGGGCTCGGGTCTCCTCTCAAGAGAGGGTTAAGGCCATACGTCCCCACGCTGGCCAAGTGCGGGTTGGGGACTGGCAAGACAACGTTGTGGCTACGTGGTCTTGCTATTGGATGTTTTAAGCTGCCCAAAGGCCTCTAACTAAGCTTCACGACTGTTATCTTATGATAACAACTGGGACCGCCTGCTTAACGTGACTTCTGAATCACGGAGACGCTCATTGTACGCCGGGCGTACTTTGACACCACTGTCGCGTCACTTGGGGTGATTTCAATAAAACCACCGTATCGCACTATACTGTATATTTAACACAAATATAGAACCCAATACATGTGCCTTGAAAGCATTAACAAACATCAAATGGTTGGTCTATATAAGCTGCCATGTGAACCAAACTATATCGCGATTCAGAAATTGTGACATACGCCATCTATCGATCGACCGACAAACAAAAAATAAATGTTGCTTCCAAACATACCGCCCACCATGGACAAATTAAGTAGTAAGTTTTAATTTGTCCATATTTACTATAGTATGGTTATCACACGGCAAGATAACTGTAACTTTACAATAACATGTAACAAAAAACTGGCTAAACCTTAGCAAGTGCTTACATAAAAAATAACTAAAACCTTATAAAATAAATAAACAATTTTTGGTAACAAATTACGCCTACTTAATAGAAACACACAATTGCATCAAGATTATTGTACTGTGTTAATAGGTAACACACATACTTTTACAACGGGTCTTTTTATTACGGCATTTTTACACCTTAAGCTTACAACGCGTGTAACTCCGTCCAAACCCGGATGTTTTTGTTCAACGATCCCGTAAAGCCATTGAGCAGGTGGCAGGCCGTCCTCTTTTACCAAGACCATGTCACCAATTGCAGGTTCTGGTACTTGGTAAGTCCACTTGTACCGATTTAGGAATTGTGTAAGATATTCATGCGACCAGCGTCGCCAGAAATCCTGCACCATTCGTTGAGTTAGTTGTAATCGTTTTAGGCTGGTGATGTTGGACTGTTCATAGTTGAGGTCTGGTACAGCTACCAAAGGCTCACCTATCAAAAAATGTCCAGGCGTTAGCGGAGCTTGGTCTTGACAATTGTCAGTCACACGAGACATGGGGCGTGAGTTTAAGCATGCTTCGATTTGGGCCAACACAGTAGCCATCTCTTCGTAAGTAAGGGTATTGTTTCCAATAACCCGCTTGAGATGGTACTTTGTGGACTTTATACCAGCCTCCCACAGTCCTCCAAAATGAGGAGCGTGTGGAGGTACAAAGTGCCAGTTGGTTCCATTATCCGCCAACCAATCTGCTATCTCAGTAGCTACACTGGATCTTTCGACGGCGACTAACTCTTTTAATTCCTTGGCAGCCCCGACAAAGTTAGTACCATTGTCGCTGTATAAGTCGGCACAATGACCGCGTCTGGCGACAAAACGCTTAAACGCAGCCAAAAACCCTTTAGCACTCAAGTCACTCACTGCCTCTAAATGTATAGCCCTGGTTGCCATGCATACAAATAGGCATATATAACCTTTGTAGGCATGATGTCCTCTCCCCTTTGCAGATCTAAGATTAATAGGGCCTGCATAATCAACTCCAGTTTGGTGGAAGGCACGACTGGGGTTGACACGGGATTT
This sequence comes from Diaphora mendica, assembly GCA_949125395.1. Taxonomy (NCBI): domain Eukaryota; kingdom Metazoa; phylum Arthropoda; class Insecta; order Lepidoptera; family Erebidae; genus Diaphora; species Diaphora mendica. Next base: position 1,915,219 of record OX421331.1, on the reverse strand, counting down.
TGGCAACTGACCCATGAGTTGTTCTCGAAACTTAGCTGCGTGACGAATACACGATATACACCTACGAACATAAAACTTCGCCTTATTTTTAACATCGAGAATCCAATATCTTGTTCTCAAGAAATTTACCATCATTTGGGGCCCTCCATGTAAGGTTCTTTTGTGGGCATCTGCTATTACGATCTCCGTGAAGTGTGAATTTGCGGGCAGAATCATTGGGTGTTTCATACCTTCCTCAAGTGCAGCTTTGTCTAGTCGGCCACCAACTCTAAGTATTCCATCGTAATCTACAAATGGATTAAGAGAGGTAAGTACACTTTTCCTTGTTACTGTTTTTGTTTTTAACAGACTGTCGATTTCAGCAGCAAAATGTTGCCTTTGGCAATGCTTAACACATATAATAAGTGCATCGTTTAGTTCCTTAGCTGACAACCATGAATCAAATTTGGCAGACACCTTCTTAAAATTTAAAAACCGTCTACAGTAAGCTATGACTCTAATTAATTTATTTAATGAGGAAAACTTTGACCATACTGCCAGTTCTTCCTTATCTATGGTTGCCAGAGTTACTACCTTTGCTTTTTGTTCTTGATCTGTGTTATATTCCTTTTGTTTCTCATGGTTAATAACTTTGTGTTTCAGCCACAAGGGTCCCTCCTTCCACAATGTGCTTGAGATTAACTCTGTTGGATTCATTCCTCGGGATGCATAATCTGCGGGATTCTCAGCTGACTATCGCAAGCACTATCGACGAGTCTGTCCATGCATAAATGAGATGCCTTTCGATCTTTAATACCTCTGCAACTTCACTTAATAGTTTCACTAGTAAAACGGCAGCACACAGCTCAAGGCGAGGGATAGAAATTTGCTTAATGGGTGCGACCTTTGTTTTCGCTGTCACCAAACGAGAATGGACACCCCCTTGGCTATCAACGACACGGATATAAATTACTGCACCGTAAGCAAGACTAGATGCATCACTGAATCCGTGCAACTCTACTGAATCACCAAATGAGGTTCGTAGCCATCTAGGTACTCTAAATGGAACTAAGTTTTCAAGTTCATCTCGGTAAGTATGCCATTCTTTCAATAATGTGCACGGCAACTCTTCATCCCAATCTATACCTGACAACCATATTTTTTGTATTAATATTTTCGCCTTTATGATTACAGGTGCGAGCCAGCCCAAGGGATCAAACAACATGGAGATGTGGGAGATTACGTTTCTTTTTGTTTCAGGTGTCTTCGAAGCAGGTAGTGTCACAGTGTAAGCAAATTCGTCGGATTCTCGCCGCCAGGTAAGTCCTAAGATTTTGATTACCTCATCAATTTTTAATTCCTGGCTTTCCTCTTGATGCTGATCGATGTTGATGTATTTCAACAATTCTTCGTTGTTGCTTCTCCATTTTTGCAACTCAAAGCCTCCCTTTGCTAATAGTCCCGACATTTGATCATAAATTTCCCTACCTTCAGCTACAGTTTGACAACCAGCCATCATGTCATCCATGTAAAAATTGTGCAGGACGATGGACTTCGCGATTGGGTACGTATCTCCTTCATCTTCTGCAAGTTGGTGTAACGTCTTAACGGCTAAGTACGGAGCTGCTGCAGTTCCAAACGTTACTCTTAGAAGACGGAAATGACTGATTTCTTCGGAGCGGTCTGAACGCCATAGTATACGTTGGAAATCCACATCTTCTTTAGAAACAAGTACTTGGCGGTACATTTTCACTACATCCGAAACAAGACAAATCGGGTATGTACGCCATCTCAATACAGTGTGCCGCAAATCATCTTGTAGGGTTGGACCCGTCATCAATTCACTATTAAGCGACACTCCGTTTTTACCCAAACAAGAGGCATCAAATACAACTCTAACCTTAGTAGTCGTTTTGTCTTCTCTTAAAACTGCATGGTGTGGAAGATATACAACATCCTCTCGATTCACTTCTTCTGGCGGGATGGGCTCCATATGACCGAGTTCGAGATATTCGTTAATTACCTCCGTATATTTAATTTTCAGATCGAGATTCTGGACTAACCTTTTCTCTAAGTTCAGAAACCTGCGTAATGCAATATCCTTTGAGCGACCATTTACGCAGTTCCGTTCAGTTGTTTTAAAAGGTAGTCTAACAATATAACGACCAGAAGAGTCTCTTACAGTAGTCTTCTTGTAAAAAGCCTCACATTCTTCCTCTTCCTCCGTGTAGTGTTTTTTGGATACTACAGCTTCTTCTATTTTCCAAAATCGTTCTAAATAATTTTGGTCTTCTTGGAGGGTTAAGTAACAATGGTTCTTGTTACTTGCTAAATCTTTAGTTTTTGATACTTCTCCCGACAGAATCCACCCTAATGTTGTATCTTGAGCTATCAAAGTACCTGGAGGTCCTTTACTAAGTCCCTGTTTTAAAATTTTACTATACACGGAAGAACTTAGTAACATGTCAATTCTTCCAGGTTGGTTCCAAGTAGGGTCTGCTAGTTTCTTATTTTCCACTTGTGGCCACAATGGAAAACCTATTGTTTATGTTGGTAAAACTGATGTAATTCGTTTTTGAACATGAGCTTTAACTGTTACAATTGAGTTAGGATCATGCATTGATTGCAATTTAGGATACACAATATATTTTGATGTCAATGCATTCTTACCTTCCTCCTCTTCCCCTAATCTTAGTGCGGTGTTATAGCAGGTATGCTTTCTTAACCCAAGGAGTTGCACTGCTGATTCCGTTACATATGAAGCCTGTGAACATTGGTCAAGCAACACACGCAAAACAACTCCTGTACCTTTCACCTTAACTAAAGCCGTGGGCAATAAATCTTGGCTGCTACCTGCAGCGGCACAATTGGTAATTGTACTGGTTTGGTTCTCTTTAGTATCAACTGATTGCTTATTATCTTTCATTGATTCAGCTGAAACTGTGGACGCATCCTTAGTATGTAATAAGGAGTGATGTTTTCGCTTACATATTCGACATCTTGTAGGCAAATGACAGGCATAAACCGCATGACCTGACCCGAGACAATTAAAACATAACCCGTTTGATTGGACGAAGTTACGACGTGAGGCGGCACTTTCGTTACTAAATTTTTTGCAGTGACCGAGTTTATGATCTGATTCACAATAAACACACAACTTTGTAGCAACATGTAAAGTTTTGACAGAAACATTTTTATTAACATAGTTTTTTGAACCTTTACTATCCAGAAACTCTAGGGAGCGAAAACGTTGTTCTAAAAACCTTTTAAATTGTTCCCACGTGGGTAATTCTTCATTAAATTCATAAATTTTCGCTTCCCATAACTTTCTGGATTCTGCATCTAATTTTAAGCTTAAAATATATATGACAATAATGTCCCACGAATCTACATTAATATCTAAATTCTTAAGAGCATTTAAACAATCGCTACTTGAATCTAGTAGTTCTCTCAGCGCTGATGCTGATTCCACCGCAATATTTCTCTGGCTAAGAAACCGCTTTAAAATGGAATTGGCCATAAACCTTTTATTGTTGTATCGATTGTTTAATTGTTCCCAACATGTTTTATAATTTACACTGGTAATAGGTACATTTTTCAAAAGTTGCTCAGCCTCTCCAGTCAAATGACTCTTTAAATACTGCAAACGCTGAACGTCGTCCAGCGACTGGTTGTTGTGTATTAATGACAGGAATAAGTCTCGGAAGCTGATCCAATCTACGTATTGACCCGAAAACATCGGTAAAGAAATCTTCGGAAGCTTAACATTGGAAGTTGACTTAGACTTTTCACTTGAACATACGCTTTTTTCCGATGCATCAAGCTTATTTAATTTCGCGAGGATCTCGTTAAGTTCTGTTTTATAGTCTAAATACAAATCTTCTGTCGTCTCATAAACTCCTGTAGTACTATATTGTGATGCATTATATACCGTTTCATTAATTTCGCTAATTATTTTCTTATGAGTTTCAATAAAAGCTGTCCACTTTTCTTCCAGATTTTCTAACCTTACGGTAACATAGACTTTAGTGATTCTCTCCTTAGGCGATTTTTTAAAGTTTGTCCTATTTCGTACAATACTGTTCATTGAATTTATTTGAACTTTGTTGTATGCTTCCATGATGAAATTATTCTAAGTCTTTTACACTTGTAATATTTCTTTAATATTGACTTAAAATTTTCTAAGTGTTGAAGATTTTTGTGCAAATTTTTCTAAGTCTTTTTACTTTAAACACTCGGACAAAAATCGGGCATAGCTTGAAAGAAAGAAAGAAAGAAAAAACATTTATTCTGACATACACAGGACAGTACATGGTTTGAAATAGACGTACGATAGGAGAGAACAAACAATTTTATTGCCCTGTGCGATGCCAGAAAGGGCGCCTATCTCAGCGTACTGCTGTAGCCAGAGTGACTACAGCGCTGGTATTATGATAGGTCCCACGCCCGGTGTCGTCGGTCCGTTCGTGCCCGGCAGTGAATATTTTGTGTGTTCTATTATATATATATATAATAGGATATTATAAATATATATATGCATTTATACATAATAAATAAAATAAAATAGATATTATGAAGAATAGATAGTGTCTTAGAGCATTGAAGCATTTATGCTCTGAGAGACAGTAATGACGAATGGTAAGCCAATCTTACACGCTCTAAGCCCGCGGCCCAGCGACAGACCAAATACTGACATATGTAGTCTGTGCGAGCCGCTCAAACACTTGTTGGGCCTCTATCTACCTCTTTTGTCTATGACACAAAAGAAGAGAGACCGCGAAACTTAATGTTGTTTGTGAGATTTAATAATATTATTATGAGTGTAAATAAAAATCGTGTCGGGTGTTTTGATTGTTCTGTTGTTTTGCGGTGATATGTGCTGTTTGTTTCTCTGCGACTCGTGACTGTATTTATTCGTGTTATTGTTAAAGAGGTAACATGAGTGTCAATGTTAATCCTGCTGTTGGATGTCGAGAAGGTATTTTTTATATCTGGTACTGAGCTTCGCCGTCACTTCACTTTTTAGAGAATTATTCTAAGTCCTAAACACTTGTAATTTTACGGTTAATGCACTACAAACTTTAAATTTACTAAGTCTTATTCACTTTGTTTGCAAAGAAATAAAATGTTCAAACACTTACAGTTTTATGGTACCTCACTTTAGTTTTAGAATGTCCCAGGATCCTAGTTCTGCGTCACCGAAGATGCACCTTGTTGGTATCTGGATGATACCTCGCCTTCAGTTCCCAGTTGCTCCGTCGTCGCACTTGTTCGATGCGATGACTTCCCACCTTGGGAATGTTAGCGCCCCGAGCAGCGATCCACTGCCCATAGGTGCGCGTCTCCGATGCCAGCGGGTTTCCACCGCTGTAAATGCCCTCTTCAGCCAGGCTCTAATGTCCGGCAACGAAGGACCACTATGTACGCCGGGCGTACTTTGACACCACTGTCGCGTCACTTGGGGTGATTTCAATAAAACCACCGTATCGCACTATACTGTATATTTAACACAAATATAGAACCCAATACATGTGCCTTGAAAGCATTAACAAACATCAAATGGTTGGTCTATATAAGCTGCCATGTGAACCAAACTATATCGCGATTCAGAAATTGTGACATACGCCATCTATCGATCGACCGACAAACAAAAAATAAATGTTGCTTCCAAACACTCATGGTCATGATGAACTCTTCATTGTCGATTCGTTGGCCCTCTATTTCGTAAAAGAGTGTTAAATGTATAAAATACTTACAGCGGTAATACCCCATCCAGCCAAAGATAAAGGGATGTGTGCAGGTATCAGGAAACCTTGAGGTACGATCGGAATATTCTGGATCGTGGGTCCAAAGATAAACCAAATGACTGCTCGGATAACACTCAAGTCTGCTTCGGGATGGTTGACCATAGTGCTGACCCCATAAGGGAGGCCCCCTGACCCTCTTCTGTCACTACCAACAATAATTCGACGGACACTGGCTCTGAAATGAGGTATGAATTCATGATGATATCAGGCTGTACAAAGAAACAAAGGAGATGTCCACTTTTTGTGCGAACGTTGCTTTGCTATTCTGAATCTAATCCAATATGACTCAAATTACATTGATAAATCGAAGCCAAAGTTAGGAATGCATTAAAGAGAAAAATGAAAGTTATTTAATGTTATTAAGTTATTAGTAATCCACACTAATACTAAAATAATAAAGTATTTGTTTTTATATGCATATTTAAAAATGTAAATAATATGTTTTAATAATTTAAATAAAGAAAATAATAAAAATGAATCTCTTTATTGTACACCAGATTCATCCCAAGTTTAACATTATATTAGAGAAGTAGATATGGCGGCCTTATCGCCCGGTGGCAATCTCTTACAGGCAACCCTTGGATGGAGAGAAAAAACATGATTATGAGAAAGTGTGGGGTAATGTCTGGTGTAAAACTAGGTAAAACGGAAAAAAAAAGTAAAGATTATCATATACTGTTCAATCTAGGACATGTGCTTGTACCGCGTTTGGTACATGCCCTGTCAACAGTTAGGCATGACCGAGATTAAGGCAGCTGCATCGACACAACACACGGATGGCACACACGTAAATAGCCAGGGGTGGGGTTGGGATATCCTCCGGTATCCTCACTCACTCGGTGAAACACAGCGCAAGCACTATTTCACACCGGTTTTCTGTGAGGCCGTGGTATAACTCCGGTCGAGCCGGCCCATTCATGCCGAAGCGTGGCTCTCTACGATACTATATAATATAGTATCGTATATTAATTTATTAATTTCTCTAAATGTAGAAATCTCATAATTCTTCATAGATTATTCAAAGTTAACGTAATCGTCTGTCATTAGTCGTTGTCGAACAATCGTCGAACTTAACATTATGTGGAGCATTGGTACCAAAAGTTTTATACGTATTAGGTCTAAAATATAACAAAGTAAAAACCATGTTTCCTCAAAATTGCACTAATTCCATATATTTTTTTATAAATTATTTTTTACTAGCTGTTGCCCGCGGCTCCGCCCCCGTGTATGTCGGTTATCGCTGCAAATATTAGCCTTTGTCATGTGTTATTCTGATGTATAAGCTATATTACTGTATAGTTTCATCCAAACCCGTTCAGTAGTTTTGCGTGAAAGAGTAACAAACATCCATCCATACTTACAAACTTTCGCGTTTATAATATTAAGTAGGATTTTCAGGAAGTCTATTAATACATGCGTATTATAGATTGATACCCAGGCAGAGAGCATATCACGATCATTTTGACTGCCTCGCTGGCGTGTGCGACTGCTGATCATGAGGTCTCGGGTTCGATTCCTGGGTCAGACCAAATATTTGTATGATCTACAAATATTTGTTTCGGAGTTTGGGTGTTTTCTATCTATAATATGTATGTATTTACAAAAAAAAAGTATATATGTATTTGTATCAGTTGTACTAGTCCCCATAACACAAGCTCTGCTTAGCTTGGGACTAGATGGCGTTGTGTGTTAGATGTCCGTTTTTTTTATCTTTTATTATTATTTTCTCTCTGTCTGGGTGTTAATTTCTGATGAACACGAGCTCATCATAGACTATTTAGATTAATTTCGTTGCGGGTTCCAGTTTAAGTTTTCCTGAGACTTCCCGAGTGTCATAACTCGGTGTGTTCGTGGGTCACTGCTGTTGATCCTGATGTACAGCTGTTACAGTGGTGTGTGTGTTTGGGCGGGATTAGTCCCATTTAAAAATAAAGACCCATGAATGGTAGTGCACTTACTCGTCACCGGCGCAGGAGCAAGTGGTCAGGATGTGGAAATTAGTGAGAATGCTACCGACACACTGTTGTCTCCATGTGTCAGCTAATCTAAATTGTATCTGAGCAATGCTAGGTAAATTTTGTATTTGCGTCTGGGTTCCCAAGGCATGGGTGTAGGTCAAACCTGGAAAAATACAAACAGTGATTCATCTATCTATATATATATAAAGAAATCGCAGAAATGTATGTACGTGCATAACTTCCGATCAGCTGCACCAAATTAAATAATTATTTTTTAATGTGTTCCTTATTGTTTGTGTACAAGAAAAAATAAAAGATAACGGGCAAAGTCATTTGCTTTTTGTCCACGACGGGAAGCTGAGACAGATTTAGATCCGAAGTTAAATAACCTATGTGCGCCTACCTCACAAGATTTCTACACCACCCTAAGGTTGCCTGGTAGAGAATGCCCTGAGCATTAAGTCCGCCGATGTACAAAAGTGCATAAAGTTATAAAATAAATAAATAAATACGTAAATATGGCGGTACGAAGTTCGCCGGTACAGCTAGTTTTGTACAAAATGGCATGTTAAGAAATTGGATTATTTTAAAGTATAATAATATCTATAAATATCCGGCCTATCTTTAAATAAAAGTAACACGTATACACAAACACTTAAATCGATTGAAACTATAGCGACAGACAAAGAAGAATTTGCAACATAGATGGCGTACTGGTTTAAGAGGACGCCACACCGCTTTGTACTGGGCTGAGTGTTATGGATTCAAACCCCACAAGTGACGACACTTTGCGAGATTCACAAAGTCTGGGTGTTCTTTGTATCCATTTCATGTATGTATGTGAAGTTCCTCGCGACAGAGGACATATTCCCAAAGCAGGCGTTGTCTTTTTAAAATAAGTAAATTAAAAATAAATATATAAGTGCCCGTATTTACCAGGGAATATTTTAGTCATAAATTAAATTAAAAAGCTTTTTAAAAACAAGCTTTTACTGGAATGCTTCAAGACGAATCAAACGAGTCCAAGCTCGATGATGTGGCGACGTTTCTTTACAGAGTTCCTATGGCCACCTTCCAGCTCCAACATCAGATCAGCTCCATGTCATTATAATATTGTATTCTCACGCTGTATACATATTATTATGATTGCAAAATTTCAGCAAAATCGGTTGAAGATATCTGCTTCAAAATTGAGTTGCAAGATTCCACCCGAACATACGAGCATACAGTCACACATACATCCATTGCAAGTTAATAAAAAGCTTGTAAAATAGTATTTATAAGTGGATAAATTACACGTAGACACAGACAAGCGAGTATGATCTTCATAAAATTGCTTTATATGGCAATCGAATCGGAGTAAGTTATAACTACCTTTGTTTCAAATGAAGTATGAATTAGATATTGTATTTCTACATTTTATTGACTAGCTGTCCCACGCAACCTCGTTTGCGTCTCCTATTAACCGTAGCGTGACAATTTTCCCCCGTTTTTGAAACTTTCTTCATTGATGCTCCACTCCTATTGGTCTTAGCGTAATGATATATAACCTATAGCCTTCCTCGATAAATGTACTATCCAACACTGATAGAATTTTTAAAATCGTACCAGTGGTTCCTGAGATTAGCGCGTTCAAACAAACAAACAAACAAACTCTGCAGCTTTATAATATTATTAGTATAGATAGGAGTAGTATAGATTATTAAAAGGATTGACTTAATGTATTACATACCTATAAATATAGACTTTATCTACAAATGCGTATATCAGAAAATAAAATTATTTTATCGCACCACATGTGCTACTTACCTACTAGTATAATAATACTTGGTTTCGGATTATCAGTTAGGTATGACAAATATTCTTACATATAGATAATCGTAATTGTAATGCAGTGACTTTTTTCTTTTTTTTATATAGAGCCCGCCAAAATGACTCTACTCTGCCTGATGGAAAGCATAAGCCGAATCTAAGAGTGTTGGTCACCATACTCATTGCGAATGCAGACAATGCAGCATGGCGACTTACACCATGGCGGCCTAGTGATGCTTCAACATCGTACGACATGCGATAACAAGTATGGAACTTGTTGACTAGACTATTTGGGCCTCCGGTCTCGCACTCACCAACGAAACACGACAGCACGAACGCTGTCATTTTACGTTGATTTTCTGTGCGAGGGTAGTACCGTCCCGGTCGAGCCGGCCCAACCGTGCTGAAATGAGCGTGGCTCTACTACCTTGACTTAAGACACTAGTAAAAGTTCAAATCAATGAAGGTGTGTTTGTTCTCTAAACGTTACTCGTTCCTTGATCATAGATAATTAAAATTTAGAAAAATTATTTTCAGGATACCCGAAATATTTTCCAAGTGCATTTTTTTAAATGGTTAAGCTGCCAAAATGTCTCTGCTCTGCCTGATAGAAATCATGAGCAGAATCCAAGGGTGGTGGTCACCATCCTCAATGCGAATAAGGACAAAGACCATAAAATAAATAAGGATCATATCGCTGACGTGAAAAAAAAAAAACCTGAAGCGAAATGAATGAATGATCATGAATTAATTTAATATTTAATCATGATAATCGCAAAAATACGGTGATCAGGTTTTTTTTAATAAATGCACAGACGAAATGGTCAGAAAAATAAATAATAATAAATTAACCTTTGAACCGCCTAATTTTTTAATCAAGTGACACTAGCTGTGGTCACAGATCGTCCTGATTAAATCAGAATGATATAACAATTAATCAGAAAACATTATATCGAATGCGAAAGTTTAAAATTAGATTTTTTCAATCTTTAATGTATGGCATTGCATTGTATTTGACGTACAGTCAGTACCTAAGCTAAAATATTTAGTTTTTTTTGCACTTATTTTTGTAGATAACACGTTATGAATGTCAGTAATTGACCAAACTTTTCATTTCTTTGTGACTGTGTGTGTGTCTGGAAACCATACGTCATTAACTTATTAAAAATTGTATCAAGATTAAAAAATATTTGGATGATGTTTTGGCACAAAGATTGAAATGAATCCATAAAGGTAGACTATTAAGTGCCACTTTTTCTATTTAGAATGGCAATTCCAAACTTAACGTTTCTATAAAAATATGAGCAGAATCCAAGAGCGATAACAAACAGCAAAAAAATAAATTAAAGCGCTCAGGACGCATGTTTGAAAATTACGAGCTTATCAAATCGGGTAGTTTTGAAAATAATTTTAACCACAATGTATCGGAACCATCTAGGACTATTGCAAGGGACCTGGGAATACATAAGTAAACCGAGAATCCCAATAGAGACTGTCCACCAAGGGCAGCAAACCATTGCATGGAGAGAGACGCCTCGTTGTAGGCTCACTTCTGTTAGGGTAACCGCTGTGTCAGCGTTGAACAAATGTAGTGCTCTGAGAGGCTGGAGATCGTTTTTCATTATCCGGTAACTGGTTCGGTATGGTTTTTCCGAGAGTAGTCTCAATTACTTTCCGAAATAGTCACACTCATGCACATCGGTTAAAGCCGATAGGACAATATGGGGTATATTCTCTACGAAGGTAGTAGAGCCACGCTGATTTCAGCACGAACGGGCCGGCTCGACCGGGGCGGTACTACCCTCGCACAGAAAATCAACGTAAAATGACAGCATTCGTGCTGTCGTGTTTCGTTGGTGAGTGCGAGACCGGAGGCCCAATTAGTCTAGTCAACAAGTTCCATACTTGTTGACTAGACTAAAAGATGCACAAGCATCACTAGGCCGCCATAGTGTGGGTCACCATGCTGCATTGTTGCATTCGCAATGAGTATGGTGGCCACCACTCGTGGATTCTGCTTATGCTTTCCATCAGGCAGAGTAGATTCATTTTGGCGGGCCAAACATAATAAAAAAAAAAAAAAAACGATAAGTCTATCTGCCAAAATTGTGGCGTGCCCTAATTTTTATGGTTAAAAACTGGGATCGAATTGATGATTCCTTTTGAATTTATGGAATTGTTTTTTTTTAGATCATATATGAAGGTAGATAAGCAATGGTACTAAATTAACAACTAAATGAAAAAAAAAGAACTTGCCTTAATTTAAAGATTTTAGAGATTTTAAATCAATTACCTGCAAGGAGCAGAACAAGCGAGGTGAGTGATGCCATTGTAATCAATTATGACAATGGGTGATAGCGAAAGTGTTAAGCTTTTATATAATTCTCCATTGACGGTAACAAGATACGTTAATGCTGAAAGGTTGATAAATCCTTATTGTTGATAATTTTTTAAAATTGAACTATCATCATCATCATCATCATCAGCCTATTGCAGTCCACTGCTGGACATAGGCCTCTCCAATTGCACGCCACTTAGTTCGATCCTCGGCTTCTCGCATCCAGCTCTTGCCAGCCGTCTTGCGCAAATCATAAAATTGAACTATAGATAGTATTAATTTTTTTAGGTGACCTGCATACGACCATATCTTTATATAAGAAGTAGTTTCATTTGACTTTAACAAAGTCAAATAAAATAAAGATAATCAGTAACTTATCTTGGGGTCCATAGCTACATAAACTAAGCCGTAAAATATTTGCTGCTGCAGGATCTTTGCGCAATTTTCTTCCTACATCGACCAAGATTGCTCTTACAAAATCACTTCTTTTCCCCATCCTCGATTATGCTGATTGTTCAATCCTCTCGCCAATGCAGCGTTCACCTTGGGAAGTTTGCAATGTCTATAGGCCCATGATATAGGCATTCAATCGCTAACTATGTCACTGGCAAGAGAATTCAACTTTCACGGCGTTTCACCGTGTTCTTATTTTAAGCTAATGTAATCTCAAGCACTTACTGGATATGTGTAGATTCCTTGATAGCGGCGTCCAAGAGGCCTCTTGGTAGTTTCCTCTCTGCGTCGTTACACATACATACTCCTAAATGGCTTACGGGCTCCCGAAGTCTCGTAATTACAAGAGACCCGATTTAACTATCGCGGATCGCGCCTAATTGACGTGACTACTAAAACTCGCGAGACCAAACCAGACCAATCATACCGGTGACCAACGAAACACCAAAATTGGATAAACAATTAGCTAAATTTCAATTAAAACCCGGCACTTCTTTTCGAAGCCTTGCTCGACCGGTCAAAGCGTCCATAAGTACTACAGTCACTTCAAAACGTCAAACAAGAAAAAAATGACAATCAAAAATGTTGCCATTATACTGACGTTCGAAATCTAACACTGATGCCATCAACATCTATGAATTTTGCTTGTTATATTTATTTTATACTAGCTATGCCCGCTACTTCGTACACGTGACATTTATATTTTCCAGTTATTTTTAATTTTTCACCGTTTAAACCTTTCCTGGACTACGACGAACATTTCAAAACCAAAATCAGCTAAATGCACCCAGCCGTTCTGGAGTTTTAGTGAGACACGAATCTTCTATACATATATACTAGCTGATCCGGCGAACTTCGTACCGCCATATTTATGACCCACGTAACATCGTTTACGTTTTTGTGAATCTAAACCATTCCCAGATCCCCTTGAACACACACAAAAAATTTCATCAAAATTGGTCCAGTCGTTTAGGAGGAGTTCAGTCACATACACACGCACACAAGAAATATATATATTAAGATATATAAAAGAGTAAGGGACTGACTGACTGACAGACTGACTGACTGACAGACTGACTGACTGACATACCCAGAGATCAACGCACAGCCCAAACCGCTGAAGCTAGAATCCTGAAATTCTGCATGTAGGTTCTTTACATAACGTAAGTGAGCACTAAGAAAGGATTTTTTGAAATTCTACCCCTAAGTGGGTTAATCAGGGGATGAAAGTCTACATGAGCGAAGCCGCGTGAAAAGCTAGTTTTTATATATAAGAGAAGATATATTTGTATTTTGTATACATGTAACTGGTACTATTTATTATATTTATATATACTTACGCTGCTTTATTTTCCTTCCCCCAACTACTCTCGATTATACCAGACACTACCTATGCGTCCTGTATTTATTTCTATCCCACGGTTGCCTGGAAGAGATTGCATGTTGAGCGATAAGGCCGCCAATTGTACTGGCAGTTATCTGGTGTACAATAAAGAGTTATTATTATTACAACAGCAACTTAATAATAATAATATATAAATAAAAGAGGAAGGTGACTGACTGACTGACTGACATACCCAGAGATCAACGCACAGCCCAAACTGCTGAAGGTAGAATCCTGAAATTCTGCATGTAGGTTCTTTATATAACGTAAGTGAGCACTAAGAAAGGAATTTTTGAAATTCCACCCCTAAGGGGGTAAATCAGGGGATGAAAGTCTGCGTGGGCGAAGCCGCGTGTAAAAGCTAGTAATAATATATTACGCTTTTTACTAAATGCATACTTATGTATGTCTAAACAGTACATTTACCAAAATAACATTTTTTTTTTAATTTGTCTGTCTGTCTGTTTGTTCCGGCTAATCTCTGGAACGGCTGGCTCAACCGGGGCGGTACTACCCTCGCACAGAAATTCAAAGTAAAATGACAGCGTGTTGTCGTGTTTCGTTGGTGAGTGCGAGACCGGAGGCCCAATTATGCAGAATCATCACTAGGCTGCCATAGTGTGGGTCACCATGCTAGACATTGTTGCATTGTCTGCATTCGCAATGAGTATGGTGACCCACCACTCTTGGATTCTGCTTATGCTTTCCATCAGGCAGAGTAGAGTCATTATGGCGGGTCATACCTAAAAATATATATATACAGACTAAATTCGTCCCGTGGCGTTACCTGAGGTTGTAACACCCTAATTTCAAAATAAGAATTATAATTTTTTTACTAGTAGAGACCTCTGTGATCGCAGAGTGTAGTCAGGCTCTGTAAGGAACTTCAATGTTAGTTCACTGATTGCACGAGAGATGGCAGTATTTTATACAATATATAAATTCGATATGATTTAGGTTTTTGAACGAAGTAGAAACTGGTTTCAGGACGAAAGATTAAAAGTTACTTTTAGCTGTGGAGGGAGAAAGCAGAAAGTAGGAAAAGTTCTCGAACAGTCGATGGAAGGAATATAAAAGGAGATTCTTCCAATTTGGGAGCCCTTTTCTTTCCTGATCTGATCGAGAACCAGTTATTTACTTATGTGTCATTAGTTGATAGTATTAATATATTTAGTGATTTCATCCCGTGTGAAGCGGTAAGTGAGTAAAAATGTATTTTTATTTTGATTGGTCGTTTTTTTAGTTCTTAAACAATACTGAGTTGTTACATTCTTTCCTAGGGTTGAAGGTTACGGCTTGAAGATTATGGTTGAAGGTTACGGCTCGATGGGTACTGCAGAATAATACTGCAGTCACATTATTTTGAGGATGCCACGAATGTGATGTGGCTTATGATGGAGCTGCCGGTAGGCGGAGGATGGCCTGACCGCTGATGTTTATGTATAAGGGTACTTAACCCATTATTAATTTTAAGAATTAGTTTTAAAATGTAGGTAATTTTTTTAGTAACTTATTGTGATAATGTTGTGAATATACAATGTGAATATGTGTAGTTGAGTTTATCTGAAGTGACCTAACCCACACACACAGTTATTTATCTCTTAGATTTTTTTAGTATTTTTTTTGATGAGTAATTATGTATTATGAATATTTATTTGTTGAACGGCGCCCTGGGACTTTTGCTCTTCTGACTGACTGGGTCGTGCCGGTGGTAGCACCCCCTGTTCAGGTTAGGGGACTGCAAGGTCGAACCCGCCTCCTAGGTCGGTTGATGGTTGCAACATGTGATCTGCATGGTTGGACCTGCCGCCTAGGTGGGCCATTGGTTGCGACTTGCGAACCTCCTGACAGGTTTGGGTGTTACAAGGTTGCAGTTATACCGCGGGACTCAGCTAGTAAATATACAGGAAGTCCCTAAATTCAACGTCCAATGGCAAGTGGGGGATAGGTGACTGTATGTGAATGCAAAAATCCATTTCAATTATTTTTAAAATATAATTCTGGAAATATAAAGAGGTCAGAAAGCTGTGCTAAAGGTTGGTGCGGGACTACCATTTCGTTATCCGACCACAGACCTTTACAGGGTGAGGCATGTTTTAACGGTGACGCAAACTTCGTACTTGCAATCATTTTGAAGAAACACACTCAGACATTTTACGATCCAAATATAAAAAGGCAAGCGCAGGAAAGGTAATGTTTGTAATAGTGTCCCCTTTCACACCAGTCTGACACGTCGGTTTTTCTGTTTTCTCGGTGGGTATCTATATAACAAAATAAACACCTTTTTAACCATATACTCTCTAACACTCTGACCGTGGGAGAGCCACGCTTCGGCATGAATGGGCCGGCTCGACCGGGGTGATACCACGGCCTCACAGAAAACCGGTGTGAAATAGAGCTTGCGCTGTGTTTCACCGAGTGAGTGAGGATACCGGAGACCCATTTTTTTTTTTTTTTTTTGACGTGTGGAAATCCCCTCGGACCGTCACCCGCGGCGGGGCGGTGTGTCGGACTCGAACCGACTAAAACCACACGGTGTGCCACTCTGCGCCTGAGGAGGGAGGAGTCCGGGAACTGCTGTTATTACGCCGTCCAGACCCCTCCCAGCGCCTGCCCGCACAGAAGCGGGCACCCTCTACCGAGAACCTCTCATTTTAGGCGACGTACGGCACACACGTAACGTCGCCTCCTCGCGGGCGGCCACTAGAGCGGATCGAAGGGAAAGCCCGTCCCGACCATCCGCGGCCACACTCAGGGCGGCATGAGGCGCAGGTGAGCGCGCCTCCGCTGCCCGGTTCGCCGGCGGCGGATTGGGTCCGAGTGGAGGTCGTCCTCCCGGGCCTTCTCCGCCGCCTCCTTCTGCGAGATGACTTCTTCGCAGAAGGTAGCGACCGCGGTAAAACTGCTATCGCTACCGGCCATGGAGCGAATGACGGCCGGTAGCGACAGATCTCCTCCGATGACTGCAGTGAGGGCCCGGCGCTGCGACGCCCATGCGGGGCAGATCGCCAGCGTATGCTGGGCCGAGTCTTCACTGCAGTCGCAGTGGTGGCAGGCGGGACTCAGTTCCCTCCTAGCGACCGAGTGCAGGTACTTCCCGAAGCAACCGTGCCCGGAAAGTACCTGCGTCAGTCGGAAGGAAAGGGTCCCGTGCTGCCGCCCTGCCCACTCGAGGATGACCGGCTGGAGAGCCTCCACGGCGGCAAAGCCAGCGCGTGGAGTCTCCAGTCGGAAAGACCAGCGAGCCATCGTGGCTCGACGGGCGGCTTCACGCCACTCGCGTACCTCTTCGGGAGGATACCGGAGACCCATACCCCAACCCCTCCCCCTATCTCCCCCCCCCCATCCCCCAAAGGCCGATAACGCACTTGTGACGCCTCTGGTGTTGCGGGTGTCCATGGGCGGCGGTAATCGCTTACCATCAGGCGATACGTCTGCTCGTTTGCCGGTCTATTCCATAAAAAAAAAAAAACAACTCCCCTATCAGCCTCAGCCAACATTGGAATACTTGGTGTCGAGATATCGAGCAAAGTCCAGTTCCGTGGCCATTTGGAGGATAAGGCCAAATTGGCCTCGAAGAAGCTTGGCGTGCTCAACAGATCGAGACAGTATTTCATTCCGGCCCACCGCTTTCTTCTTTATAAGGCGCAGGTTCGGCCACATATGGAATACTGTCCTCATCTTTGTGCGGGGGCACCCCAGTACCAGCTCCTCCCTCTGGACCGCATTCAACGGAGAGCGACTCGAATCGTCGACTGCCAGGAATCTTCAATTCGGCTGGACTCTTTGGCGCTGCGTAGAGATGTGGCTTCGCTTTGCATCTTCTACCGCATTTACTATGGGGAGTGCTCCGAGGAATTGTTCGGGCTGATTCCTGCCGCCTCTTTCCGCCATCATCCTACGCGACAGCAAATTCATCCCCATCACTTAGATGGTTGGCAGTCCACAACTGTGCGGTTCTCTAGGAACTTTCTGCCTCGCACAACAAAACTGTGGAATGAACTGTCGCCTGCGGTATTCCCGGACCAATACGACCTTCAAACCTTCAAGAAAAGAGCGTACTCCTTCTTAAAAGGCCGGCAACGCACTTGTGACGCCTCTGGTGTTGCAGGTGTCCATGGGCGGCGGTAATCACTTACCATCAGGTGATACGTCTACTCGTTTGCCTCATATTCAATAAAAAATAAAAAAAAGATATTTTTGCAGACATTCGGTTATTCTTCCCCACTTTCACCCCCATAACTTTTAAACGACTCAACCGATTTTCATGAAACATGTCTAAGAACACTCGCACGTAACTCACCTTTCCTAAAAAAAAAACTAGATTGAAATCGCTTCATCGGTTCGCGTACCACGGTGCTACAGACAGACAGACAGGCAGACACGTCAAACTTATAACACCCCTCTTTTTGCGTCGGGGGTTAAAAATTAATGAGATGTAGATTCATAATACGGGCCCGGGTGAGCTATATTTAATTTTGTCAAACCTTTTTACTTAGTCAAAGTTTATAAAAAACTTTTCCTTATTTACAACCACGTTTACAACTATTAATCTTGAATAAGTCCTTGAAGTATTTTAAAAATATGAAGATTCTCTAATATCCTGTTGATTAATTTAGTATAACAATTGATTCTTGCCGCGTCTTTAGATTGGTTAGTACGTGTGTCTAGAATTTCTAAAAATCTTGAGTGGTTTTGTGACTATTGGGACTCTTTTTTGTTATTTTGTGCTGTCCTATTGGTAAAGGTGTGTTTTGTGTGCGCTTTTAAGTTGTAAGTGTTTGCCATGACGGGAAATAAACCTCCCGATCCGCCTGACCCACCCGATAAACCATCACCATCTACTCCTCCGTTCAGTCCTACTCCTTTTTTCCCTGATCATCCCTCAACCCCTTCCAATCGTCTGGAGCAGTTTGCAAATGTCATCTACAGTGCGACGGAACAAGATCTTAACATCACAAATGCATCAACTTCTCGAAAACGCCCTGTCAATGATGAGGTTAGTGCTATCCATCCTCCAAAGCAGATGAGAAGCCAGATCGGCCGGGATAAATATACGCCCAGTGACAACGGTCCTTACATCGTACATGTTTCCCGCGTCGAAAGCCAAATAGGTTCTGGCACAACTCTCCACCCCGTATCTTTTGGTGTTTTTCTTTTTAAAAACAAAATAAACAACATTGTTAGAGATGGTGTTAAAAAGGTAGGCAGAAACAGAGTATCTGTACAGTTTGCGTCCCCTCAGGATGCAAACTCTTTTTTAATTAACCCCCTGCTTACTTCCCATAAGTACATCGCCAACATCCCCACCTTGAATATTACAAGAATGGGTGTAGTATCTGGCATCCCCATTGACATGGTTGATGAGGATGTCATGAAATTTGTAACAGTACCACAGGGCTGTGGTCAAATTATAAAAGTCAGGCGCCTTAACCGCAAAAATTTCAACGAAGGTGTATTAGAATGGAAGCCAACTGAAACCTGTGTCTTCACTTTTGATGGCCAGGTTTTACCTAATAGAGTATATTGCTGTTATAACTCCCTTCCAGTACAGCAGTATATTTACCCCACCGTCCAATGCAGAAAATGTTGTAGGTTTGGACACGTGGAATCGATCTGCAGGTCTACGCCAAGATGTACCAAGTGTGGTCATGAACACCCCGGTAATGACTGCGACGTAACAGAGAGGGAAGCTTTCTGTGTTCTTTGCTCCGGTGGCCACTTTGCTAACAGCAAAGCTTGCCCGGAGTATGGTAGACAGAGGGCCATTAAGACTATGATGGCGGAAAGAAACATCTCCTATATGGAAGCCAGCAAAATTGTTCCCTCACCTACAAGGCGATATGCTGACACCCTTAAAACCCCACAGCTCACCCAATCCCCACAACCTTCTCAACCAACTCTGCCTACCCAGTCCCTTCAGCACACCCAGTCCTACCGTAAAACAGTCATTCGCCAACCTAAACCTCGACTCCCACTTTCTCAATCCTAGGATAAAAATGCCCACCAATCCCTTACTCACACTCCTCAATCTTCGCAACCTAATGGCTGTGGTCTTAACAACCCATCCCTTGAGCCTTCAACTATTAATCTTATTATTCAATTACTAACCTCTCTTCTAACCCCCAATTCACCTTTACCCCCCTCCGCTATACCGTCCAACGCCGCTAACACACTAATAAGCCTACTCACTAAACTTAGCAATGGCGTCCCATCGAGTATTTCTTCAATGGAATGTGAGGAGTGTGTTTCATAAGAAGCACGACCTCATATTCCTGTTGAACAAATACAAGCCTTTGGCTATATCTCTTGCCGAGACCTGGCTCCAACCAAGTCTCAATTTCCATGTCCCTCATTTTAACATCCTTAGAGGCGATAGGCCTGATGGCTATGGAGGTGTTGCCCTCCTAATCAATGACAAAATCCCCCTACTCCCCCTATCCCTGCCCCCATTCCCAGATGAAATCAGCATAGTAGCAGCAAAAATCTGTGGCGTGTCTGTGCTCTCCATCTACATTGCTCACCCGCATCATAGTCTCCTGTCTGTATTGCGGGCCTCTCTGCAGAACTTACAGGGCCCTGTATTGGTCATGGGTGACTTCAACTGCCATCACTTTAGATGGGGATCTGAGCACTGCGACTCTTTCGGTTTGGGTTTAGTTGAGATCCTTGATGACTTGAACCTCTGCGTGCTCAACAATGGTTGCTCCACTCGTAGAGTTCTTCCTGGGCAAAATAGAAGCTGTGTGGACTTGACCTTTTGCTCACTTGATATTGCTACAGCTGCTAGCTGGCAGTGCACAGATTCGTCCCATGGTAGTGATCATTATCCAATCTTAGTATCCTTACCTAGTTCAACACATTTGGAAAAGACATCCCCCCCTCTCCTAAAATATATTCTTTCAGAAGCCGACTGGCAAAGCTATTCCCAAACACTTGAAAATTCTATTAATTCTCTTCCCAGTCTGGACCACAGATCCTTATCCTATGATGATCACTACCAGGTGAGGGACTGTTGTGATGCATTCGTGGAGGCAATCGGGTCGAGTGCAGATAGCTGCTTCAAAATTAAAAACTCCAGTAGAAGCAAAATACCATCTCCCCCTTGGTGGGACAGTGAGTGCACCAGAGCTGTCAAGCAAAGAAAGGAGTCTGAAAGAAGGTACAATGCCAACATGACCACTCAAAACCTTCTGCAGTACCAAAATGTGTTTGCGTCCACAAAAAGACTCCTTCGACGAAAAAAACGCGCAGGTTGGGTTAATTTCTGCTCCTCTTTGTCCCCATCTACCCCATCCTCAATTGTGTGGAAGAACATAAATCGGTTTCGATCTGGTTGTTCTCCCTCAATCTCCTCCTCTATCTCCCCTGACACTGCTGAACTTTTCCTAAACAAAATTGCTCCTCCTTATGTCCCTCACCTTGATGAAGTCACTCTCCCAGATTCCCCACTCTAGTCTATGTGTTCCCATGATGACCCATTCTCTGTGGAAGAACTCGACATGGTTCTCAACAATGTGCGAGATTCGGCTCCTGGCATTGACGGAATACCTTATTCTTTTTTAGTTCATGCTGGGCCCAGCACAAAATCTTTTTATTTAAACATTTTAAATTTTTGCTACACTCATAGTTGGATCCCAGATAAATGGAAAACTCAAATTATTATCCCCATTTTATAACCAGGTAAACATGCTGGTGATCCGAACAGTTTCAGGCCAATTGCTCTCTCATCAGTCCTTGTCAAGTTGTTTGAACGTCTAATTAAAAACCGCTTGGAATGGATTGTGGAATCAAGGAGTTTGTTACCAAATTATCAGTTTGGCTTCCGCAAGGGGCTAAGTACCATGGACAGTGTTGCAGTACTGGTAACGGATATCCGTCTTTCTCTGTCTCAAAATGATTCTGTTGTAACATCTTTTCTTGACATAACTGCTGCATATGATAATGTCCTACTACCCATTCTCAGGCAGAAACTGCAGCAGCTGAGACAACCGGTTAGGATGATCCATTGCGTATGTGCAATGCTTATGTCTCGAACTCTAGTCCTAAGGATCTTAGGCAAAGAGTTTGACCAGAGAAGGACCTGGAGGGGCTTACCTCAGGGCTCGGTACTGAGTCCCTTGCTGTACAATCTGTACACTGCAGACATAGGCTCATGCCTCAATAATAATTGTAGTATACTACAATACGCCGACGATCTGGCTCTATATGTTTCCAATCATTCTATCCAAGATGCAGCTACATTACTCTCTATTTCCCTTAATTCTCTGTGGCAGTGGCTATCAGCTCATGGCTTAAGCCTTTCTGTGCAGAAAAGTGCTATTGTTGTCTTTACAAGAAAGAAGACTCTGCCACGGATTGATATCCAAGTACAGCTGCAGGAAGTCCCAATAGTTAATAAATTTAAGTTTTTAGGTGTATACCTAGACTCCAGGTTGACCGGCGTTCACCACATTGATCATCTAGCCTCCAAATGTGAAAGGGTTATTCCAATCTTAAAGGCCCTGGCTGGAGTCTGGTGGGGAGCCCACCCATACACCATGAAGCTAGTGTACAACGCCTTAATACGCAGCATACTGGATTATGGCCTCTTTTTACTGATCCCATGCAATAAAGCTGCATTAACAACTCTCGACCGACTTCAATCTAGATGCCTGCGAATCATATCTGGTTGCATGAAATCCTCCCCAATCAACGCTCTTCAGGTTGAATGTTCAGACCCACCCTTAACATTAAGAAGACAATACTTTGCTTCCCGTTTTATTTTAAAATTTTTATGTAAATCTTCCCACCCTCTTCTTCAAAAAATGACTGTCTTAGACACTATGTGTAATTCCTCTTCATACTGGACTCACAGACAAATTCCATTGATTCTACAATCCTTTCGCCTCTTCTTTCGTTTTATGAACTCTGCTGTAAAATTTGACAAATTTCCTCTTTTTTCCTTCCAATATAGTATACTCTGTTTCAAACCTAATGTTCTTCTGGATGCTGGAATTCTTAAGGGCTCCGCCTCTGCTGTTACTGACTTTAATTCTCTTATAGATGATCACTGGGTTGGGTTTGAGAGGTTTTTCACAGATGCTTCCAAACTGTCTAGTGATAGTTACACAGGAGCCGCTGTGTACTACCAAAATTCCAAAATCGTCTTACAATTTAAGTGCCCAAAAGAGGCCTCAGTATTTACGGGCGAATCCGTCGCTATCTTAGAGGCATGCCTGTATGCTGAGTGCCATAACATTTCTAAGGCAGTTATATTCACGGACTCCCTTAGCTGCCTTAAAGCCTTGCTGCAAGACCCATTTCGTAACAAGCTTCATAGCCCCCTGATCCTGCAAATCAAGGAAAGTCTTTTTAAAAGTTACAGAAACGGTAGCATGATCCAACTTGTGTGGATTCCCAACCATAGTGGCATTGTGGGCAATGAGTGTGCAGACTCATTGGCCAGAAATGCTATTACTTCCGCTATGTCTGACCAGAAGCACTTGACTCATCAGCACTATGACCTTCTAAGGCTACCACAAAGAGACTTGGTCACATCCTGGCAGCTGGAATGGGACAGCTCGTCTCAGCATAAGGGACAGCATTACTATGCAATACAGCCATACTTAACCCCAAAACCATGGTATTTTAAATTTAAAAAGGCTTCCAAGCCAGTCATCTCTTCTATATGCAGGCTCCGTATAGGCCACTGTAGCTCACCAGTCTTCTTGCACAAAATCAGGGTACGTGATTCATCTCTATGTGAATGTGGTTTGGATGAAGGCAGTCTGGACCACATATTCTTCAATTGTAATAATAATAACCCATCCTTAGACCTCTACTCCTACTTACCAAAATTAAAAATCCCCATCCCCATTAACTTCCCATCCTTATTAACCTTTTCATCCCCTAAGCTTCTCCAAGCACTAATGATTTTTATTCGAAGTAATAACATGAAATTCTAACCTATGGCCCTATGGATGTTACAATGTTGTTTTGTGATTGTTTACCAATTATTTTTATTTAGAAATAATCCATATGTTTTTGTTGTTCAGTTTACTAACCGCAACAAAAAGTCCCACATTTAGTCCACTGCTAATTTTGGAAAATTCTGGATGGCTGCAAAATTCTAAATTTTTTTTTTTTATAACCCACGTATCTCCATTCTACTTGACATTGGCAGAATTGTCGACACCGGCACAGTTTGCCATTCATAAGAAAAAGAAAGAATAGTATAACAATTATCAAAGTTTTCATAATTACTTGTCGTATTGTAAATAAATACATATTCTACATAAAAAATACACACACTCCGAAATAAATATTTGCAGATCATACAAACGTTTGATTTGATCCGAGACTCGAACCTGAGAGCACAGCACTCGCACTACCACACCACTCACCATCAAAAAATCTATTTAGGTCATCAGTCTTTCTCTTTAGTCACTATTTCAAGATATTAAACTGTCGTTGGCGAAATCGTTCTATCAGTCCACTGTCTATTTTTAGCTAAGTAATATAAGTTTGTATAATACAAAATTTCTGTTATTGATAGATCACATTAATTACGCAAGACAGGCTTTAAGGTAGTAGAGCCAAGCTGATTTCAGCACGAACGGGCCGGCTCGACCGGGGCGGTACTACCCTCGCACAGAAAATCAACGTAAAATGACAGCGTTCATGCTGTCGTGTTTCGTTGGTGAGTGCGTGACCGGAGGACCAAATAGTCTAGTCAACAAGTTCCATACTTGTTGACTAGACTAAAAGATGCAGCAGCATCACTAGGCCGCCATGGTGTGGGTCGCCATACTGCATTGTCTGCATTCACAGTGAGTATGGCGACCAATACTCTTGGATTCTGCTTATGCTTTCCATCAGGCAGAGTAGAGTCATTTTGGCGAACCATACATAAAAAAAAGACAACATCGGTGCAAAAAGAAGGAAAACTTAAAGCATATCCTGTAAGAACCCATCTGGTCTGTATGGTATAGTCACTAGTCAGATTGAAATCTCCTTTAGAAAGAGAGGCTAAGGTTTAACAGCAAATGATTTAAGGTATGTTGAAAGTACGTGTTGGGTATCAGTTAGAGTCGATTTTAGCTGAATTTGTTCGTCATAACCATAGATCAGTATTCAACATCTGAATAAAGACTTGTCCATATAGTAAGTTTACATTTACTCTAGCGTTGATTTCAGCACGAAAGGCTTGACCGGGGCGGTACTACCCTCGCACAAAAATGAACGTAAAATGACAGCGGTCGTGCTGTCGTGTTTCGTTGGTGATTGCGAGACCGGAGGCCCAATAATGCAGAATTATCACTAGGCTGCCACGGTGTGGGTCGCCATGCTACATTGTTGCATTGTCTGCATTCGCAGTATGGTGACCACCATTCTTGGATTCTACTTATGCTTTCCATCAGGCAGAGTAGAGTGACTTTGGCAGAGCCGTATACAAAAAAGTGCACGCCATATTAGGAAATATATGTGGATCTTTGATTCAGCAGTGTTTTAAAAAACAAAAAAAAGCTAGTATTATTTCTGTGACTTCAGGTACTCAGAACATATATGTTCTGTCAACTTTTTAAATATGTATATTTTTATATCGCAGAGTGCATAGCGTTCCCACTAAAAAAATAATTAAACGACAAGATATGGGTACAGAAACACGTCCTCACCGACCGCTGCCCAAACAACAAGTGTGCGAGCATAGCCAAGTACCGTCTTTTTATAGGTTCGCTCTGCATAATTTATCGGTAAAGTAGGGGTAAATCTAGAACTAGCTTTACCCCGCGGCATTACCCGAGGTTGTTGTTGTACAGCAAATAACACCGCGGGGCTCAGCTACTTGTTATAATATAACATCCCTCCTTATAAATAAATTAGTTGTTTTCAATAATTGTTATACTTAAATACCCTTTAAAATCCTTGTGCCATAATTACTTTAATTTCAATAACATTGGACTTTCATACAAACTATCATCCCCCGTTTTAACCCCAAAAGGGGGTTGATTTCTAAATATACATTATATTAGTACACCTCCACACCATCTATAGAGCGTACATTTTAAATTTCAAGTCAGTAGTTTAAAAACATAGGACTTTCATACAAACTTCCCACCCCGATTCACTATCTTAGGGGCGGAGTTTCGTAAAATGCGTTTTTAGCAAATGTCTACACTCTATATGGAATCTACCTGCCAAATTTCAACAGTGTAGGTTTAATAGTTTCTGAGATTCCTTGATTAATCAGTGAGGGGTATTTCGCTTTTATATGCGTGAGCGAAGCTGCGTGCAAAAGCTAGTACAAGCTTTTGCACGCAGCTTCGCTCACGCAGACTTTCATCCCCGGAATGGGGGGTACCTAGGGGGGTAATTAGGGGTGGAGTTTAGTAAAATCCGTTTTTAGCAAATGTCTACACCCTATAAGAAACCTATCAGCCAAATTTCAAGTTTGTAGGTGTTATAGTTTCAGAGATTTCGTGATTAATAAGTGGTATTTCGCTTCTATATATATAGATATATGTAGATAAATATTTCTGACATCCAACACACAAAGTCATCAAGTCCCAAGCTAATCAGAGCGTGTGTTATGAGTACTAGACAACTGATGTAAATATTAGGTCTTTACCTATGAAATTGCCTTTCTTCAGTACTGGTAATTTCAAATAAAAAAAAGTTTGTAATGGATCTGTATTCTAAATTCAAATTAATTTTGTTTTAAAACCATGACATTCTATTTACAAACTCAGTCTTTTGTTTTTTGATTAGCGTTGTATTTTCATTACATTTGAACATTTGTCGTCATAATGGATGCTTTAAAAAATCGTGTAATTATGGAATATGAGTTCCGTCGTGGCACCAACGTGACACAAACGGCACGTAACCTCAAAAACGTTTACGGAGAGAACTGTATAAACGAACGCACAACCCGTTATTAGTTTTCCCGGTTCCGTTCTGGAAATTTTGACTTGAAAAATGAAGCTCGTGATCGTCCGGAGACTTAGGTTAACAATAATGAATTAAAGGGGAATGTGGAAGCTGATGAAGCTCAATCTACAATCAATAGTAGGTAGCAGTGGCGAACCTAGGAATTTATTTCGGGGGGGGATACCATCTTTTGTAAACCTTAGAAATGCATAATTAATTTTAGTGTAAATGTTACGTATTATGTATTGTATACATTGCCTAGGCATTGTGTAGAATACCAGATTATACAGATTGCCAGTAAAATATAAATATATGTAGAGAGAGATAGAAAGAAACGTTGCTCAGGTAAACGAATAAGTCGTACGAGGCGGCGACGATACTGGCGCGAGCCCCACCCCCCGCCGCCACCCGAGACAGCGCCGGATCATGAGCCCGGAATGCTTCGGCGGAACGCACATACGCAAGCCCTACGGGCTTGTCAGGTACGGCTCGAAATCCGACAACCGACGAGAAAACCGACTGTGTCACCTACTGATTTACTCAGATACTTATCGGGCACGGTTGCTTATGTGAGTATCTGAACAGAATCGGACGTGAGGCTCCGGCACAATGCCACCACTGCGGGTCCACCCAGCACACGCTGGAGGGCTGCCCTGCGTGGGAGTCCGAGCCTCGAGTCCTGGTCAGACAGATCGGACAAAACCTGTTACCACCAGCATTGATCGCCGCAATGCTGGCGAGTAGTGTGGGATGGGAGGCCGCGGTCTCCTTCTGTGAAGAGATGTTGTGCTGCAGAAGGAGTCCGCAGAGCGGGATCGAGAAAAGGTAGATCCGGCTCGCAGGAGGCAACGAAGGGGACGCGATAGAGACCGTTAACTCCCCAATCGTCGCTTAAGGGTCGTTGTGCTGCAAACGACTCGAGACCTGTGACACCGGGGTGTCGTCTAAGGCGGGTCGGCGTCCCGACTCTTACTGTGTAGAGCGGTGAGAGGCGCGATAGCGACCTGCCCCGGGGGTGGTACGGGGAGGTACGGCAGGGGGAACTCCAGAAGCCACTGATGCATTCCTGGAGCTCCCCCGACAGCCGAGGTAGTCCGCCGCGGGGTTTAGTGGGTAGACCAATTCGTCGGGAGTCCCACACACGGCGTTCATGTGTCCCCCCACGGAGGGTATTGTAAAGAAGAAAGGTTAACGAATAAGTAAACACAGAGAACAACCGAAAATCACATGTTTTTATTTGAAAGAAAAAAAGTATATCTTTATAAAATTATTCGTGGTAAATTCAATATGAAGAAATTTTCATGGAATTTTTGTACTCTTACAAATGAATAAAAATAAAATCAAGCCGCGTTTATTTATTGTGCGCTAGCTTGTTAAGGATGTCTTTTGGGTTTAGAGGAACATCTCGGTGTCCTGTGGTGCTTTTCAAGTAAGATTTCACTCCTCTTAGAGTTGAAAACGAACGCTTACATGTTGCAGTTGTTATAGGAATCGTGGCACCAATTCGCGTCCTCGCTCGCCAACAATCGTGAAGTTAATTTTTTTATTGAACATAAATATTTCGGGGGGGGATATATCCCCCATATCCCCCCCCTGGGTTCGCCACTGGTAGGTAGTAGAGCCACGCTGATTTCAGCACGAACGGGCCGGCTCGACCGGGGCGGTACTACCCTCGCACAGAAAATCAACGTAAAATGACAGCATTCGTGCTGTCGTGTTTCGTTGGTGAGTGCGAGACCGGAGGCCCAATTAGTCTAGTCAACAAGTTCCATACTTGTTGACTAGACTAAAAGATGCACAAGCATCACTAGGCCGCCATAGTGTGGGTCGCCATACTGCTTTGTTGTATTCGCAATGAGTATGGTGGCCACCACTCGTGGATTCTGCTTATGCTTTCCATCAGGCAGAGTAGAGTCATTTTGGCAGGCCAAACATAAAAAAAAAAAAAAAAAAAAAAAAAAAAAGAGCTAGCAGCAGCTTTTAATGTAAGCATCAAAACAATATTGATCCATTTGCGACAAATTGGCAAGGTAAAAAAGCTTGATAGATGGGTGCCCCACGACCTTAACGATCGCCAGCGCAACGTACGCGTCGAGACCTGCCTTGCGCTGCTCAACAGGCAAAGAAATGAAGGAATTTTGAAACGAATTGTTACGTGCGACGAAAAATGGATTCTGTTCGACAATCGGAAGCGCTCAGCAAGTTGGTTAGATCCTAGTTCAGCACCAAAGCAATGCCCTAAACCAAAAATGACCCCTAAAAAGGTGATGGTCACTGTTTGGTGGTCTAGTGCGGGTGTGATTTACCACAGCTTTATACGAAACGGCATGAGCATTAATGCAGATGTGTACTGTGAAGAACTCGAGAGAATGATGGAGAAGCTTGCACATCTGCAACCAGCTTTGGTCAATCGGTCGTCCCCACTGCTCCTTCACGACAACGCGCGACCCCATACCGCGCAACAGACAGTCTCCAAGCTGCAAGAGCTGGGGATGGAAGCTCTCCCTCATCCGCCATAATCACCAGACCTTATCTCCTACCGACTATTACTTTTTCCAAAATTTAGACAACTTTTTAGTGGGTAAAAATTCAATTCCCGAGAGGCAGTACAAAATGCCTTTGAAGAGTTTGTTGCCTCCCGTCCAGCTGTTTTAAACAAGAAGGGCATCAATAAACTGCCAATGCGTTGGCAAAGATGCGTCGATTGCATGGGTGATTACTTCGAATAACAGAAATAAAAAAGTTTGAAAAAATAAGTACTTTCACTTATTGCATACAAAACGGCAATTTCATAGATAAAGACCTATTACATAAATACTTTTTTTGTAAATACATATATATTATGCATAGAAAACACGCAAACTCCGAAATAAATATTTGCAGGTCATACAGACATTTGGTTCGACCCGGGTATCAAACCGGAGACCTCAAGCACAGCATACCACTGCGCCACCGGTGCAGTCAGTTTAAAATACAAATAATATTATAATAAAATTTTAATTTGAAAATTAAGCTGTTCTTTTTGTTAAATTTAATTATAATTTTGTATTTGTTTATAATTAGAAATTAAATTAATTTGATAACATTTTATTTATGATATTTATGTATTAGAGAAAGCATATTTTTTTATTAAATACTAAATAAATATTCTTGGACAATTAACACACAAAGCAATCTAGTCCCAAACTAAGCAGAGCTTGTATTATGGGTACTAGGCAACTGATATAAATACATAAAATACATATTTTTTTGTAAATACATACATAGAAAACACCGAAACTTCGAAACAAATATTTGCAGATCATAAAAACATTTGATCCGGCCTGGGAATCGAACCCAAGACCCCACGCACAGTAGTCGCGTAACGCTACCACTGCGCCAACGAGGCAATCAAATTAGAAGAGACTTGCCAATTTTATCAAACATCTTTTCTGTGTTAAAATCATGCATCAAATCGAAGCATTTTTTTTTGTGCGTAAAACATAGTACATACTGTGTGTAAGTCATAACTGTGTAATTAATATTAAATTCCTTTTATTCAAAACTATCTGACCCGGCGAACTTCGTATCGCCATATTTACATATCTGCCTCAGCTTCCCACAGGGGGTGTATAGTCGCGGACAAAAAGAAATACTTTTGTCGATATCTTTTAAAATTTCTTGTACACAAACCTTGTCCTAACAATAACGAACACATAAAAAAGAATTATTTAATTTGGTGCAGCCGATCGGAAGTTATGTGCGTGTATACATTTCGGCGATTCATTTTTATATACTTTTAATTCAGATAGTAGTAATATTTGAAAACAAATAATACCTGAAATTATATGTATAGCTAGCTGCGCCCCGCGATGTTACGATGTTGAAATAAGTAGCCTAAGTTACTCCTTATTTCATCGTCTATCTTCCATTGAAAATCTTCCCGTGAAAATGGGTTCAGCCATTCCATAGATTATAAACAGGGAGACAAAAATTAAAAAAAAAGATCATTTGCTCTAAGTACCGTTTTTACTTACATATTATTATGCGTTTAAAGCTGATAATTAGTAATACAAACAGACGTTTCAATTTTTTTTTTTTTATGGGACTAGGGAGCAATGTAATAAAAGCCTGATAGTAAGTGATAAGATGTATAGATGAGTGTCACTTGGTGTCTTATATGAATAAATGATTTTGATTTGATTTGATCTTATGCCACTTGATCAATGCATTAATATAATTGAAAGAAGGCGGGGGAAGTCGTACTCTTCGAAGGAACCTTAGAGCGATGCGATGCGATAATGTTACTGAAAAAGCGGCCAAGTGCGAGTCGGACTCGCCCATGAAGGGTTCCGCAGCAGCAAGTAACATAATATAATTTTTATTTTATTTTTATATTTGTGTTGATTGAATGAAAAGTAAATTGCAGTTTACGATTTATGACGTATTTAAAAAAAAACTACTTACTAGATTTCGTTCAAACCAATTTTCGTTGGAAGCTTGTATGGTAATGTACATCATATATTTTTTTTAGATTTATCATTCTCTTATTTTAGAAGTTACAGGGGGGGGGGACACACATTTTACCACTTTGGAAGTGTCTCTCTCGCAAACTATTCAGTTTAGAAAAAAATGATATTAGAAACCTCAATATCATTTTCGAAGACCTATTCATAAATACCCCACACGTATGGGTTTGATGAAAAAAAAAATTTGAGTTTTAGTTCTAAGTACGGGGACCCCCAAAATTTATTGTTTTTTTTTCTATTTTTGTGTGAAAATCTTAATGCGATTCACAGAAAACATCTACTTACCAAGTTTCAACATTATAGGTCTTATAGTTTCGGAATAAAGTGGCTATGACATACGGACGGACAGACAGACGGACAGACAGACAGACAGACAGACAGACATGACGAATCTATAAGGGTTCCGTTTTTTGCCTTTGGCACGGAACCCTAAAAAGTGCTTACGGGATTATTAAAATTGTTGGTAAATAAATTAATCAATCAAAATATTTTCGTAACATTATATTATGTATTTCCACAGCGTTATCTTATAGTGACAAGACATAAACACATTAATTAACATTAGCCAAAATCCAATTGGAGAAACTACCGATAGCGCTAGAAACAGCTGGCAATTCATCATTATTAGTAGATGCAGGTGCGCCGAAGGAGAGTACTCCAACGAGATGGCCGCCGTAGATGACAGGAGCGCCAGCATCACTGGGATCGAAGTTAAGACCAGTACTTCCTACACGACCGACACACAGCATGTTTGTAGTGACGCGCCCTGTGTGCTGTGACATGCAGTCGATGATGGGCTTGGTCTGCACGGCAGCGACGTGAAGTTGGTCGTTTCCAATTATGCCTCCTTCCTGTGGACACAAAGTTTATAATATTAAGCGACGAAGACCGATTTAAAAGTTTTAAAGTTGGCCAATACAACCGTATTTTTTTAATATCGGTATGCTGCAATATATTATTTATAAAAGAAAAGGACTACATTTCAATTATTGAAGAAAATCTCTTAACATCTTAAGACACCAATATTAATAAAGTAGTGCCTACGGTCTTTCAAGAAGTCCTACTAATATTATAAACGCGAAAGTTTGTATGGACGGATGTTTGTTACTCTTTCACGCTAAAACTAATGAACGAAAACTTTTTTTTTTTTTTTTATGTATGGCCCGCCATAATGACTCTACTCTGCCTGATGGAAAGCATAAGCAGAATCCAAGAGTGGTGGTCACCATACTCACTGCGAATGCAGACAATGCAGTATGGCGACCCACATCATGGCGGCCTAGTGATGCTGCTGCATCTTTTAGTCTAGTCAACAAGTATGGAACTTGTTGATGAAATGAAACTTTACATTAATATAGCTTATACATCAGAATAACACATAGGCTACTATTTGCAGCGATAACCGACATACACGCAGGCGGAGCCGCGAGCAACAGCTAGTTATCCTATAAAACGGTAAGACATGACATTTAAACCAAGTGGAATAGCAGAGATTTGCATAAGATACGGTAATAAATTATCTACTTACAGCGGTAACTCCCCATCCAGCTACAGACACGTCAAAATTTGCAGGTACGATGTAGTCCTGGATTACGATAGGAATATTCTGAATGGATGGTCCGAATCCCCAGGATGAAGCTGCCCGGATTACACTTATGTCTCCGTCGTTACCATTTTGTCCAAAAGAGGGATGGTTAGTGACAATACCTATCTCACGAATGATACCACCGCGCGCTCTTTGGTCACTACCAATACGGATACGACGGTTATTCGAACTGAAATTATGAAAAACTTTGTAAGAATATTAGAATTTAAGCGCATATTTTTAGAAGATTTCATGTTTTTGAATAATGTAATCAAATCCGGTTATATATGAAATGAGATAAGTTGACAGGTCATTTACCTAGTTTGGAAACAGGAAGCAGCGGACACCATATGGTAGTTTGTGATGATGCTACCGGCGCACTGTTTCCTCCAGGTGCTAACAAGGGCAAACTCAACCTGGGCAATGCTAGGTAAATTCTGAATTGGGGTCTGGACTCCCAAAGCTTGGGTGCAGGTCAAACCTGAAAAGAAATACAAATTGTTATGTAGTTTTTGCTTAGTGCAACTTTGACATTTTACTGCTGATAATAATATATTCAGGTATATTGCCTAGTTTGAATATAAAATACGTTTTACAAGACCATTTGAAAATAACTAGTGTAAGCCAGATGTGTCATGTCATATCACTTCCCTCGAGTTGGTCTTTAGTAGAAAAGTAAGATCTAGTAGAAAAGTAATTTCCTTAAATTTCTGTGTATTTTCTTCCGAGTAACCAATTTTAATTAGCTGTAGCAAAAGTTAATTTCCCATACATCAGTGCAAATTCCTAAATAGATAGGAAGGCAGACAGACGGACAATACTAAAAATAAATATTGGTATCCTACTAATATTATAAACGCGAAAGTTTGTAAATATGGATGGAGGTTTGATACTCTTTCACGCAAAAACTGCTGAACGGATTTAGATGAAACTTTACAGTACTATTTGCAGCGATAACTGATATACACGTGGGCGGAGCCGCGGGCATCAGCTAGTATTATATAATTTAATTCTAATTGACTTGATATAGCATTTCAACCATATCGTAAACAGTTAGTGCCTAAGCTATGAAAATAGTAAATTATCTAATCTTTATTTATTATAGTACTAATTACTTCTATAATATATTGAATAGATTCTTATCAGGCATCGTAAAATATCTTTTAAATAATTTATAAACACTGAACGTGAAAAAATTGAGGAATCGTAAAAGATGAAGACCAAATCCATACAAAACATAATCAGAAATGATTTACATTTTGATGAAAAAAAAAAATTGCAGATGACATTTGACACAAATTCTTTTTTCTTCCTTGGAATTTATTCACCATAGTTTATCATCAGGTTGATAAACTATGGTGACTAAATGCGTTCCTGACTTTAGGATGACTAATTTAATGGCGGACGGTGATCACCTAGTCCAATTTAGATTTACAAGGTTCAGGATGAACGGTCCTCACAATGGGGAGATTTGGTAAGAGGGATAGTGCTGTCGTTCAAGACAAATATTCCCAGAATCGATTGTCCTCTCCATTCACTCTATTTAGACTACACAAGAGAAACAAATATCCGAATATAAGTCAACTCACAATAAAGACATGATGATTTAATCTAAAAAAGCTTTCTTGAACTGCACGATTGGCCTAGTGGTTTAACGGTCACCACGCCGTTTCCTACTTCGCCGCGTAGGACAACACTTTGTGTGATCCACAAATTGTTGTTCTGAGTCTGGGTGTCCTTTGTGTCCGTTTCATGTATGTTTGTAAAGTCCCCCGCGACACAGGATTTATTCCTAGTGCGGGAGTTGTCTTTTTAAAAAAGAAAAAAAAACTTTAAATATACAGGGTGTCACAAAATTCAACGATAAGCGGGCGCCTAAAGGTAGACCTGCTAATGAGTACATAAGGAAAAAAAATAAAAAAAATATACCTAGTATTTTTTTTTAGTTACAAGAAAAATTTAGAATTTATTTGAAAATTTTTACCTTTGAAAATTTATACCTTTCATGATATTTTCAACGACCAGGATGACAATTTCTCAAATATGCTTCGCTATCTTGTACCTAAATAGTGCTACTATTCACCACAACTCTTAAAAACACTAAATTGCCCGCAGTTTTTACACAAAAAACGTTACACAAAAATTGTCATCCACGAACGACCACGTTCAAAATATCATGAAGGGTGTAAATTCTAAATTTTTCTTGTAACTAAAAAAAAAACTAGGTATATTTTTTTTATTTTTTTTCCTTATGTACTCATGAGCAGGTCTACCTTTTGGCGCCCGCTTATCGTTGAATTTTGGGACACATGGTATATGAAAACAACTATTTCTTTATTTAGTTGTAATGATGCAGACGCTGATATATTTTTGAATTAATGAAATCTACCTCACGTCAATACAAGTAAAATTTTAACAAAAACTGACTTCAAGGTTAGACTCGATTTCTATTGGATGCCATCATTAGGTCTTAGTGTCCTTATCATGGTACCGCCGTTGGGATATCTCCTTTCCATTAAAAAAAAAATCATCAAAATCGGTTCATAAACGACGAAGTTATCCGCGAACACACTTAAAAAAAACATATATACGGTCGAACTGAGAAACCTCCTCTTTTTTTTTAAGTCAGTTAAAAAAGAAACGCATAACACCGTTGTCGAAATTAAGAAACTGAAATATCGAAAGCGACTATATTGTTATGTCGTGTATTTTAGAATGTTTATATAAATTACCTGCTAGAAGAATAACAGCCCATGTGAGTGATGCCATTGTTAACGGTTATGACAGTGGATGATAATGAAAAGGCTTAAGCTTTTATATGATCCTAAATTTACGGCAGCATAAGATACGTTAATACAGGATAATCCTTAAGATAAATAAATTCGTAATAGTTATCAGTGAATCAATTGAATTTTGTTATTTATTTGCAATGAACTGTGTTGTTTTTAGGGTTCCGTGCCAAAGGCAAAAAACGGAACCCTTATAGATTCGTCATGTCTGTCTGTCTGTCCGTCTGTAAGAACTATAATGTTGAAACTTGGTAAGTAGATGTATTCTGTGAACCGCATTAAGATTTTCACACAAAAATAGAAAAAAAACAATAAATTTTGGGGGTCCTCATACTTAGAACTGAAACTCAATTTTTTTTTTCATCAAACCCATTCATGTCTATGGATAGGTACGGGTATCTATGGATAGGTCTTCAAAAGGTTGGGTGGTCTGAGGTTTCTAATATCATTTTTTTGTAAACTGAATAGTTTGCGCGAGAGACACTTTCAAAGTGGTAAAGTGCCCCCCCCCCCCCCTGTAACTTCTAAAATAAGAGAATATTAAAACTAAAAAAAATATATGATGTACATTACCATGCAAACTTCCACCGAAAATTGGTTTGAACGAAATCTAGTTTGTTATTTTATTACGTCATAAATCGTAAACTGCAATTTACCTTTCATTCAATCAACACCAAAATAAAATAAAAATTATATCATATTACTTGTTGCTGCGGAACCCTTCATGGGCGACTTCGACTCGCACTTGGCCGCTTTTTTTAGGTAATAGAACCGCTTGAAAAATTCTCAACTTTTGGACCAAACACGTTTTTGGCAAAAAAAAATTTTTTCAACCTCATCTATAATCCTTTTTCGCCATAGTTCATTTCTACTCAGGTACTATGTATTTATGTTTTATAAATAAAACTCTGTACTGCTCTATGTGGCTTTGAAAGGTTAGAAGGTCGAATGAATTGATGGCATTTAATATTCCCCCTTTTAACGATCTAGTAAGTTTCTACAGGTTTCCGAAAATGTTATAAAACAGACATAATGGAAATACATGAGCGTAACAGTCATTGATGGTTATGTGCCCCAAAGTGCTACACGTAACTGTAGTATATCCATATCCATATACTATATTGTCGGCTCGAGGTACATGTGCCCGCTCACCTCCGTCGCTTACAGTTGACTGAACTGTGTGCGACCGCACATGCCTAGAGATGCTTCCTTCTCATTCATTCAATGAATGAATGCGTTACTAGTGCAGTGACTGACAATAGACTCATACACTACAGTAACAATGCACAGTGAAAGGAAAGGCATGGAAGGGGAAAAATTGAATTAAAGTTCTAAAAATGCTTCCATGGAAGGTAATGACGCTTAGAAAGTGACAGGCTGGTGGTGACTTTTCAAAAGGAAAAATCGCGATTTGAAAATACTCTTTTGTGTAACTATACAGAAGATTCAACTTGATGCCCTAACCATTCTATCCAAAAAACTAACAACTACTTTGCGTAGTATTTTATGACTGACAGTTTGAAATGCTTTTTTTTTTCATTTACAAAATAATGTAATGAACGTATGGTTTTAATTTATTCATTCTTATATTTGATTACCTGTTCTCATTTTTTCAGTCTTCGCCGTTGTCTTGGACACATCTGATAGAATGTAACGCTTTTCGCATCGCAAATTCCTGCTATACGGTGTCGTATCGCATCATGTCACAGTTGTGTGTGGAAACCTATTCAGTTCACTCTTAAAAATCTTAAGATTATGACCATTCGCATAAATAGATGCTGTGGCTTAATCCAGACTATGACCTCGAATCGACAAATGAATTGATAAATCAATCGAATAACTATAAATTCGCAAAATTTTAAAAAACCCCCGACATAATAACCTGAGTTCCCTTTAAAAAGTAAAAAGCACGTCCTGCGCTTTCATTTAAGATCCCACTCGATGATATTTTTGCAGACATTCGGTTACTCTTTCCCACTTTCACCCCATAACTTTTAAACGGCTCAACCGATTTTATTTATTTATTTATTTAATTAGGGAGAACAAACAGATACACATTCCTCTTACATCTAATATTAACAAATAAATATGTAAATGTGTAACTCACAACGTTATCCACATATTACAACATAAATTGACTACTTTGTACTATTCTGAGTGAACCAAAACTTAAAAAAAAAACAATTAAAATAAGTAAACAACACAAAAAAAATACGTTACAAAAATAAAAATAAACATCATGCAAGAGAACAGAAAAAAAAAACTAAAATACTTCAATATATCTAAAATGTAATTTGATTGATTTTTTTACTCAGATCACTTCTGAATTTAATTGCAGAAGACGTAAATAGTCTAGATTTGTGAAATAAGTGTTATAATTATTAGCTATGCGATGTAAAGGGGCACGCACACCAGCATTAGTGCGACAAGTAGACGTCGCAAAGAAAGGATGCGTGCGCACCTTGCGCCCCAATATAGTTCTGGGCACGATGAAGCATAACTTATTTGTTATATCTGAGCAGTCATATTTGTTACTACATAAGTCAAAGAGGAACATGGTTTCTAAGAAAAGACGTCTAGACCTCAAATCCCACAGCATTTTATGATTGTCATGGACATTCAAATTGTGACGACAGCGATAATGAATGAATCGTCTTCACAAACTTCTGTTGGACTCTTTCCAAACTATCCACATATTTCCTGTAAAGGGGGCTCCATATCACAGAAGCGTACTCCAGCTGTGACCTAATGAGTGTGTTGTACAGGTGGTAATAGGTGTCAGTTTTTTTGAACTCGGTGGTTGATCGCATCACGAAGCCATACATGCGATAGGCGTTGGCCACAATTTTATCTATATGCTGATCAAGGTGCAATTTATTATCTAGTAACACACCTAGATCCCTGACAGAACTAACCTTATTTAGGGTTACTTGGGATAAT
This sequence comes from Diaphora mendica, assembly GCA_949125395.1. NCBI lineage: Eukaryota > Metazoa > Arthropoda > Insecta > Lepidoptera > Erebidae > Diaphora > Diaphora mendica. Next base: position 1,876,757 of record OX421331.1, on the reverse strand, counting down.
GTATAACAGTTAGGTATTATATTTTTATTTTTACTAAATTTTATAGTTACACAGTTTGGTAGGCTCAGGTGTATCTTGTTTACCGTACAGTATTCGGATAATCTATTTAGATCAGATTGTAACATATTAACATCGTAGTCATTGCGAATTGTCCTGTATACTTTAAGGTCGTCGGCATATAACAAGAATTTTGAATTTGCAAAACATTTCCCAATATCATTTATAAATAAGACAAATAATAGAGGTCCTAATATTGAACCTTGCGGTACGCCAGACGTAACGACTATAGACTGTGACTGATGACCTTTTATGACTACCCTCTGCGACCTATTTGTCACGTACGATGTGAACCACCGAAGTAGATCCCCTCGAATACCGTTATAAGCTAATTTTTTCATTAGCAGCTCATGATCCACCCTGTCAAAAGCTTTCCGAAAGTCCGTGTACACTGCATCCACCTGCGTCTGTTGATCCATACAATTAAATACATAATCTGTGAAAATGAGTAAATTCGTGACAGTAGATCTTTTCTGTACAAATCCGTGTTGTTGAGGTAGTATGATGTTATGGATTACAGGATAAATGGCATTATGCACAAGTCTCTCGAAAAGCTTCGACAAGGCAGACAGTATAGATATGGGCCGGTAGTTTTCAATGTCGTGCTTGGAACCCGCCTTATGCACCGGTGTAACATTAGCTTTCTTCCACACTTCGGGGAAAGTGCCTTCTGTAATACACTTATTAAAAATAATGTGCAATGGGGTACATATGCTATCAGCTGTTCTATATAAGAAATAGGGCGGCAACCCATCTGGTCCAGGCCCTTTACTAGTATCTAAGCCTTTTAATGCTTTAAAAATTTTTCCATGACTGATAGTGATATGGTTGATAATAACTCAATTATCAGCGTAAGTTTCCGGGGGTACCCATTCATTTTCACTAAATGTTGACAATTCATAGACCGATTGGAAAAAATTTGAAAATAAATTACATATCATTTCCGGATCATCACCACTCTGACTTCCATAAAAGACATTTGCCGGAATACCAACATTAGCTTTGCGATTATGAACATAACTCTGATCATTTTCACACAACTCACATTTTCATGAAACATGTCTGAGAACACTCGCACGTAACTCACCTTTCATACAAAAAAAACTAAATTGAAATCGCTTCATCCGTGCGGGAGCTACGGTGCCAGAGACAGACAGACAAACAGACAAACAGACAGACAGACACGTAAAACTTATGACACCCCTCTTTTTGGTCGGGGGTCGAAAAGAAATAACTTAAACAGGCTTTCTGGTTTTGACAAAGAAGTATTAAGAGGCTAAAAATTCAAACAAATCGTGAAGAATCAATAATTGTATAAATTGAAGAAAAGTTATAAAATATGCAACTATAGCTACAGCATTTACTCTATTTGTGAATTCATCGTCGTTTTGAGACTCATGATTCCTTGGTCCACATACCTATGCCAAAATCCATCTCGAAATTGCATTCATAGCTTCTTGTGAGATGGAATTTTGGTAGTATAGATGTCACTGTAAGATTGTAAACACCGTTAGATTGTGGTCTACCTAGCGAGATTGTTAACTGACGAAAGATTGTTAACTGTGTACCCAACTTTGACTGCTTCGTTGGTCTCGCGGTAGGCGTGTGCGACTGCTGATCATGAGGTCTCGGGTTCGATTCCCGGGTCGGACCAAATGTTTGTATGATCTATAAATATTTGTTTCGGAGTTTGGGTGTTTTCTATGTGTAATATGTATGTATTTACAAAAAAAAGTATATATGTATTTGTATCAGTTGTCTAGTACCCATAACACAAGCTCTGCTTAGCTTGGGACTAGATGGCGTTGTGTGTTAGATGTCTGAAATATTTATTTGAAAAAAAAAAAACTGACATACTGCTTTTACCGTACCATTTTTCATTAAATTATAATGTATCGAAGTTAAACCGTTCAATCATCGCGCTTCAAATTGTTTACTGTCCCTGATTGGTCGGTCTTACAGTAGGCCGTTCTATGGCCATAGCACAGAATAATTAATAGTACTGTCGTACAGAAGTTTCACTCTCGAACAAAAGTCAAGTTTAGGCATAAAACGTTTTCAACTTTGTCACCTTGCACGCGAATTTGAATCTTGATGTGTGACTCGAGCGTTCATATTCCGTTAGAGCCCGCTCGATTTTTTCGAGCCCATAGTTAGGTTCAGTTAGAACTTCTTTGATATATCACAAACTCATTTTACTGCCACGACAATTTGATGTAACTAATTCTAAATTTCAACCTGAAATCAATTTACAATCACAAAAATGCTTTACATTCGGCAACAAAGGAATTAACAAAAAATATGGCGGCACGGAACATTTGCCGTTCAACCAATAAGCGCGCTAGATGCGATCTATCGCATACCATATCACAATTTGACGGTTTTACTTTAAATTCAAAATCATTTAATCAACGACACTAAGTGACATTTATGAACGTCAAATTGAAGCTATAGTTCAAAATCATAGATCGATAGATTATAATTTAATTATAAAAAGAATACCTTAAATTGTAATCTGTATGTCACAGTACACAATCTTTCGACAGTTTAACGGATTTTACAATCTCATGGTAACAGAGATAGTATGAAGTTCATATAAGTTCAAGTTGACTGCCTCGGTGGCGCAGTGGTAGCGTATGCGACTGCTGTTCATGAGGTCTCGGGTTCGATTCCTGGGTCGGACCAAATGTTTGTATGATCTGCAAATATTTGTTTCGGAGTTTGGGTGTTTTCTATGTATGTATTTACAAAAAAAGTATATATGTATTTATATCAGTTCTTTAGTACCCATAACACAAGCTCTGCTTAGCTTGGGACTAGATGGCGTTGTGTGTTAGATGTCCGAAATATTTATTTATTTATAGGTAAAGCGCTATCGAGATGACTCTTGAATTCTTGGAAATTAATTAAGTAATCGAAGTCGTTGTATTTTACTTTTTTTCATGATTTATTTTTCTTGGTTTACTGTTATCAGCGCAACTTTTGCTTTAATACTTGCTGTCCTACAGTAAGTATTAAATCAGGTCAGTTAAGAAATTCATATTTTAAAGACCAAAAAGTATAGTAATGGTGCAAGTCAACTAAGCAAAAAAAAAACTGCCATTTGCGACCCCTATAACTTCATTGTGGATAAAACTGGAATCCTCAATTTTCAGTAACCAAGAAGACATTGTATAAACACAGTATATTTCTTTCATTAAATTTGAACCAGTAGTTTAAGAATTATTTAGACTACACAAGAGAAGTCAATCTCTTTATTGGACTTGGTGTTACTTGTATCTCACATTTTTTTACGGTAAAAGAACTATGTGCGAGACTTGTTTTTTTACAACTCATGATTTGATGCATAAATATTTAAGTAAAAGACATCTTGTCGCAACTGGAGTACGTACTAACAGCAATATTACGGCAAGACAAAATAATTATTGTCACTATTCCTATTTTATTTATCTCCCTTTAAAATACAAATCATGATGGTATATTAAGCTAAGCGTCATGATAAACAAATACTGATATTGACTCTTAAGTCTCTCATTTTAGGGTCTAGAATGCCTGATTTCTCACTTCATATTATTCAAATTGGAATTATCTGTGTATTTTATTTAGTTCATAAAATATTTGAAAGTAAGTTAGTAAGACTGATACGTGTGCTACGTATATTTTTTTTTTTCGTTTTTTTTTTTAAGTTTAGCTAAATGATTGTACACCTGATATGCCTTTTAGTAGTTGCAATAAAAATTTATTTGTATATAAGATAACATTTTATATAGACATATATTAATACTATGTTACCCATTCACTGTTTAGTGAGGTATTATTTTAAGTATGTATTTAAGTAGTCTATCAGGCAATCTAGCTATCATAGTACGAGAAGTAGCTGATTTGAAATATGACAGATGTTAGACAAATAAACGTAATACCTGTTAATTATTATTTTTGGATTTTATACTTATTGGAGTTTAAATCGGGGCGATTTTAGTTTGGCAGCTTTTTTTTATGTATTGACCTACCAAAATGACTCTACTCTGCCTGATGGAAAGCATAAGCAGAATCAAAGAGTGGTGGAGCCACCATACTCATTGCGAATGCAGACAATGCAGCATGGCGACCCACACTATGGCGGCCTAGTGATGCTTCTGCATCTTTTAGTCTAGTCAACAAGTATGGAACTTGTTGACTAGACTATTTGAGCCTCCGGTCTCTCACTCACAAACGAAACACGACAACACGAAGGTCTGTAGGAAGACTATAAAGGCAAATAGGAAATCTGAAAATATCCAAAAAGTGCAGGGATTTGTTATGATCAGTACCTACTTACAACCTAATTGTATAAATATTACCTTACAATCAGATGCTGATAAACATTCTGTAATATATTTATTAGAATTACAGTGTTCGTTTCATTCATAACAACATCAGTTCAGTGCGATAAAATACAGACCTAACAGAATAGTTATTGGAAATTTTGTTTAGAAACAGTAAAACTAGTATTAATAATACAAATGTTTAACAAAAAAAATTGATTTTAAGATCTGGGCTAATAATGGGACCACACGGGAAGCACTAGTTTTCAAATAAAAAAATCATCGAAATCGGTTCACCTAGTCGAAAGTTCTGAAGTACCAAACATAAAAAAATACAGTAGGTAGTTAGTACCTCCTCCTTTTTTGAAGTCGTTTAAAAAACAAAAGAAGATATGCAGACGAAGAACTCTAAGAAGACTTTGTTTACGCAGGCGTATACACGTCACAGTTCAAAGACATGTATTAATCTATTACCTACTTGATTGGGTTTTTTATTAAATGTTAGTTTTTATCTGCAAATTTTATCGCTGAGTTTGATAGTTTTTTTATGGTTAACACAATAATTTATAGAGCTTATGTGAGATTTAGGGCCAGTTTCAACAGTTCCTTATAAAGTTTTAAATAGATAAATTGCTGATATCTAATGTATTTTCTATCTATCTAATAGGCGGTACACACTACAACGATTTATCGTAGCGATTTAACTGTGCAGTTTTATCGACAGTGTGGACGGAAATTAGCTCAGATTTTTTGGTTGGTGCAAACGGACGCATGAGCAAAAGATTCTATAAATCGTTGTCGATTTAACTGCACAGTTCGTTTATGCAGTTATCGTAGCGTGTGGACGAAAGTTGGTCCAATCGCTCAGTTCGTTCACAAATCTTGCTGTAGGCGGACGCGGCCGAGCATCAGTCAACTCATTTAATAAATTTATGTGAGACTAGCTGAACCCCACGGTGTTACTCGTGGTCATTGCCGTACCGCTGGTAACGCCGGAGGCGACGTTTGTCTAAGAAAAGTAGCCTAAGTTACTCCTTATATTATCAGCTACCTATCAGTGAAAGTCCCATCAAAATTGGTCCAGCCGTTCCAGAGATTAGCTGGAACTAACAGACAGACAGACAAAATTGTAAATGTTATTTTGGTATATATCGATACCTCATACGTATACCGAGTCAACTAGCAAATGTAGGTATTTTATGATTTTTAACCGACTTCCAAAAAGGAGGAGGTTCTATGTTCCATTGTATGTTATTTTTTTTTTTTTTTTATGTATGTTCACCGATTACCCCGTCAGTTGTGGACCGATTTTGAAAGTTTTTTTTGTATTCGAAAGGGTATGCTTCCAAAGTGGTCCCATTGCCAGCATATCAGGATCTGATGATGGGATCCCAGGGAAATCGAGGGAAACCCTCATTTTTTATAGGCACATACTATGTTTTTCGTATATTTTCGGAAGTTACACCGGTATTTGCGTCTGGTAGTCATCATTTTATGATGATGAGCTGATGATGTAAGGTACAACTCCTTAACGGTTAGGAGTTGGAGGATAAATCTTTAAATATCATATGTACATACATATGTTACCTTTAGTCGTATTCTTTCAAATTATTTAGGTAAGCTGATGATGGAAGGTGGAAGGTACAACTCCTCAACGGTTAGGAGTTGGAGGATAATTCTTTCAATATCATACGTATCTAAAGACCTTCAGTCGTATACTTTCAAGTTATTTAGGTGAGCTGATGATAGAAGGTTAAACTCTTCAACAGTTAGGGATTAGAGGATGATTTTGATATTACACGTACGTATAGACCTTTATTTGTATTCTTGATGATGAAATTTGATGAAATAGTGCAACTTACTACTTACCTACGATTGTTTGCACTAAAAACTGAAAAATAAAAACTTTTTATAAAAAAAAACGACTTCCAAAAAACATCCAACGAAAACTCTCTGCCAAAAAACACTTAAAAGAGTAAAATAAACTGGTTCTTCATAAATTGCCTATACCTAATTCTTTATTCATTTAAATAGTAGTATTATAATGTGTGCTAGGTACCTAAAATCTGTTTGAAGTCGGTGCTAAGCCAAAAAGAATACAAACGGACAATTACAAAAGTCTAAGCGATAGTCACTTGGCACCGACTTCAAACAGGTTCTAGGTACCTAGCACACATCATAATACTATTATTTAAATGAATAAAGAATTAGGTATAGGCAATTTATGAAGAACCAGTTTATTTTACTCTTTGAAGTGTTTTTTTGTTATATAAATGTATACAATAATCTATGATCTATAAGATAGTGTTAAAAAAAAATTAAAAAGAACATTATTACTGAGATAATTTCGCGTATACTAAATCAATTTCAACATCAGATAGAATCGTATATTGTATACTCATTCAACTAACATCATACATGGTGTAAACCATGTATTTTGGTGTACAAAGTACATGAATATAAGTGTTAGTTAAACCATTTTACTATTGAGTCCCGCCGGCGTATACCCAGCCATGTACATAAAATATAATTTAAAACAAAAATCAGCAAAAACATTTCATACCAAAGGAAAAGCTTCCCATATTTATTAGTAGATACATTTAATTTACTCAAATCGCTCTCCTATAAAATTACTATGCTATATGGACCTCCGGTATACTCACTCACTCGGTGAAACTCAGCACAGGCGCTGTTTCACACCGGTGTTCTTACTAAAACAATACAAAAGTGGTTTGTTGATTATTTTCATGCACATGGGTCGAGAAGTGTGAGCAAGCAATAGCCCTTAATAGTTATCTGTAGGACATAAGCCTGTCGGTTGAAAGGAGGTTTTGCCCACTATACCACCCTGGCCACACGGATTAATATTGGGTTTGTTTCAACTTTTCCTTCCCTTTGATGTGATGTTATCTTTCGCAGTTCGCTCCCTTAATCTGCCCTTTTGCTACCTACAGGACTAACCAATAAAAAAATACGTGCGTTAATGAGTTTTGTTTGTTATGATTTGACATCTGAACTACTAAACGGAGAGATAAATATTACCTCCAGAGAAAAAGTACCAAACTCTAAATATTAATTCCAAGATGTAAGGAAAAAGAGATGGCTGCGTTAATTCTAGCTTCTAAAAGCTAGTTAATTCAGTAATATCTGATTTATACATGAGCTTTATTTTATCTGATTATAGTGTTACTGATTAGATGAGCGCAAAGTTTGACGTCACAGGTTGTTATTTCATTCAAGTTTCTTCAAGTGATGTTAAAGGTATTAAGATGTTAGAGGCAATGTTTCTAAATTTTAAATCTTTACAAACTTCAATGTAAAATTTAAACGATCTTTTATACTTTCGATTGTCAAAACTTGACGGAACTTGTTAAAATACATTCTTGGAATCAAAATCGGAGATCGTTTTTTGTTTTTTTGTTAAAGATAGTCCCCATTTCATGTCATCCATATTTTTTATATTTTTTTTCATTAATTTCATCACGATGAATACTCGAAGACTTAGATTGAAGACTTTATATACTTGACTGTGGCAATGAGTAGTGTGGGTATGTTTTGATGGTTTGGACACTTAGAGAGGACGGATGATAGAAGACTCACGAAAGGAATTTCTAGAGCAAATGTGGAAGTGTCGGAAGAGGTCGTCCACAGCGACCATTTACCGACCAATTGGTGATGTTCTGAAGAAGGCCTAGTGAAAAGCACCAGGAACCGACGAGCATGCATGCAGCGATTGATGAATGTGGACGAAGTAAAAGAGGTGCGTCAGGTCCATAGTAAGTGGAGATCAACTATCTCTGACTAACCCTATTGCAAATAGGCATGACTTTATGTATGTACCTTATGAAATCTTCTGACGTAGTAATACACACTATGTACCTATCTATGTATACTGAATAATTTTGTATACAGATAAAAGTATTGTGTTTTATTGATTAATGAAAATACACACATCAAAAGTGTCTAGGGATCAACATATGTGTCTAGGGATCAACATATATTTTTGCAATAACTTTTCTCCTGATTGATATTAATTAAAATTTTCTTTAAGGATTCATCAAATAAAGTGTTTTCGTTTGTCACAGTAACGATAAACCAAGTCACCTTTGCATTAATAAAGAAATTTGCCATTTTCCTAATAAAAGGATTTTTGACATTTGAACCACTAACATTAAAGTTCGAAAAAAAGACTGAAATAACAGTTTTCTTTAAAATTTTATTAGGTAACTTAAACAATTAATAATCCGTGTTTCTACCGCGAACACTAACACAAGAACATCGGTTTGGCATACTCAAAATGAGTTCATCCAAATCACGCTGTGGAATGGCCGCCCATGTTCGTTGCAATAACAAAAAAAGGTCTTCTTGCGACTGGATACCCTCCATATTCGGCAGAGCTCTTCTCTGTAGCATATCCCATGCATGCTCAATCGGGTTCAAGTCTGGCGACTGAGCAGGCCAGGGCCAAAGCCACATCTCAATCTCGAGAAATCCGCATAAAAATGCTTGATCCCTAGACACTTTTGATGTGTGTATATTTAAGAAATTGTATAATTTTAATCGCGTTTACTTCGATAAGCTAATCCAAAAAAATATTGATGAGGGCGACATCTACTGACAACGGACGTGAGCTTTTAGACTATTCAAGCACAAAATTCTTAACAGCAACGTCAATAGTTAAAACCTTGCCTAGATGGCAGTTTATTAAAAAAATATAGAGTGAGGTAAAGTAAATTTACCGGAGAGTCAGTCCACAACAAATAAAGACATTTTTTTATGGAATAAAGAAAACGTTCTTTACTTTCCATAAGTGTAAAATAGGGCGCAACGTAGTGACGTAACATTCTATTTTTTTTTGCAATTATGTACCTACCTATATAATAAATAGGTAGTTAGATAAAATTATTACATCCACCGAATTGAAGATAAAAAATAAGCCTTCTAAATGGAAAATCTTAATATCTTAAGGCAACGCTTTGTTATTTTTTTCTAAATCTATACAGTCAATGCTTTTTAAAACTATATTATTATTATTCTTCTGACAGAATAAATTCGGCACATCGAATTTTTGTTTTATTGTAGAGAGCATAGTGTGTGCAATACTTCAGTATTATATATTATATTCTGTATATTTATATAGGCAGTAGAGCCACGCTGATTTGAGCATGAACGGGCCGGCTCGACCGGGGCGGTACTACCCTCGCACAGAAAATCAACGTAAAATGACAGCGTTCGTGCTGTCGTGTTTCGTTGGTGAGTGCGAGACCGGAGGCCCAAATAGTCTAGACAACAAGTTCCATACTTGTTGACTAGACTAAAAGATGCAGCAGCATCACTAGGCCGCCATGGTGTGGGTCGCCATACTGCATTGTCTGCATTCGCAGTGAGTATGGTGACCGCCACTCTTGGATTCTGCTTATGCTTTCCATCAGGCAGAGTAGAGTCATTTTGGCGGACCATACATAAAAAAAAAAGAATGCACATAATAGTTTTAAATAAAACTGAGTTTTAATACCATCCTTGACTGATCAAGTTCCTTCTACTCTCAGCACTACAGTTCAGATTGCCCCACACACTAGCTCAAGACAACTCAGTCCTTGACCTTGACAGTTCGAGAGGAAAACTCGGCTCAATAACTATTATCGATATAAAGCCAAGCGAATTAATTACTTATTGTTGCTTGATAAGTAATGATATATTAATAACATGTTTACCAGGTGATAAGATATCATTAAGCCCTCTACACACCAAAGCTGCTGTATTGGCGGCTTTTTACGGCCGGTTTATGACGGTGGGTTTGTCCAGCGGCATTAGAACAATGTAAGCCGGAACAAAATTTGCCGATGGCACGAGAGCGCGGCCTCCGTGGCCTAAAAGTTAGTAAATACCGAGTTTGTGGAGAGGTTGTGTGTGTTTTTGCTTATATTACTATTATGATAAATTTGATGGTGTAGTTGCAACGTTGGACTATAAATCTTAAATTATCATTGATATATCCCCGGAAATACGAAACGGCTAGGCCCACTTTATCAAGTTGCCATTTTTCTCTCTTTTCTATTTTTTATATTGAATAGTCTAGTATCCCGGAATCATCTACTATAGTGCGTTTCATAGAATAATTCCTTTGCCGCCATGTTGGCAGTAACGTAAACAAATGTTTCTTTTATTATTAAATTACCCTACATTACGTTAAGGGAGATATTTTTAAGTTCGATTGAAACAATATATACTTTTAATGTTTCCCTAAAGAATGTATTCGTGTATATTAATTTGTTTTCTTACCATGCCAACCTGATGCCAACATGACGGCAAAGGAACTATAGCCGGCCAATTATCACAAATCAGGCCGGTGGCCGTCCGACGACGGATAAAGCCACTGATGCGGACGCTTGGATGTGTAGAGGGCTTTATGTTGAATTTTAGCTGTCATAAAATTACATATTATAGCATTAAAGTAGTACGTAAACGTTCTTTTCTGCGAAAATGGCGTCTATGTTTTTCTCAATTGCCACATTTATAGCAGGTAATATTTCTTTACGTATTTAATATATTACTTTATATTAGCCCAACGAATTTTTAAATACAGCAAATTTTGCTCATTTTCAAATGAACCCAGTATTCGGTTAGTTTTTAAAAATTTGGGTATATACTGCAATAATTCCGATGATAAATGTTAGGTTCTCCTAACACCTATCACCTTAACCTTTAGTTTAGACTAGTTTCTACTAAAGTTTAGGAAGTGTGCCGTGACAGAGTTATATTTAAATACAACGCGTTTGGGCCAGCTCTACCGACGAGATATATCGCCCTCACAAAAAAAAACAAATTTAAGCAAATTGTGCCAAGTGAGTTGGGTACTGGAAGCCTATCTTTTACCCTAATTCTAGGTAGGGTTATATACACTAATGTCTCTTGTTTTGTGTGCCATAAAAAAAGTAAAGATTCAAAGCAAACTCTTCAGTGATTCAGGTCATTATCATCGTATTTGAAGGTTCAAAGATATTTTTTTTTTAATATTTCGGACATCTAACACACAACGCCATCTAGTCCCAAGCTAAGAGGAGCTTGTGTTATGGGTACTAGACAACTGATACAAATACATATATACTTTTTTTTGTAAATATATACATATTATACATAGAAAACACCCAAACTCCGAAACAAATATTTGTAGATTATGCAAACATTTTTGGTCCGACCCGGGAATCGAACCCGAGACCTCATGATCAGCAGTCGCACACGCCAATCGCGAGACCAACGAGGCAGTTTGATGAAATTAATTTATCTTTTTAACTTTTTAAAGTTAACTAAAAAAAAATTCAATATACATCGAGTGTGGTATCAAAATAAAGATTTTTTAACGGTGATTACGAATATACGTATATAAATTATATGTTTTATTTAAAAAAACTTAATTTAATAAAGATGACAGACCGGACAGACGCAGTCGAGTTTTTTTTTTAATTTTAAATAATTTTACTTGTTTTATGTGTATTTTGATGGCATGATTGAAAAGAGAGGCAGATGAAGTTGCGTGGAACAACTAGTATATTCATTGATAGTAATAAAATAAGGATTTTTAGATTACTTATTTATGCATTCTTAATTCTGAGACAAATCCGGTCTGCTCCGGCGCAACCTCTCCGGACAGACATGCTTTCAGCCGCTCATTTATAATGTGTAGCATTATTTTGCTGGCATGTGTGATAAGAGCTATAAGTCGAAAGTGGCTACACTTCTTCGTGGAACCCTTCTTGTGAAGAGGAATAAACACTGTGTGTGCCCATTCAGAGGGCCATTTTCCTGTAAGCCATATCCCATTATAAATGGCGTGAAAGATGTCAACGCCACTTTCTCCCAATGCTCGTATGGTTTCAATTGGAATATCGTCTATCCCTGTGGCTTTGCCATTTTTTAGGTGTTGAATAGTGGCTCTTATTTCTGACTTCAGAATAACGGGTTCACACATGTCACTCCCAGTCTCCGCTGGTCTACAGCTTCGCGACTGAATGTTCAGGAACAAGGACTGACAGTAATTCCTCCAAACTGTCGAAATTTTTTCCAGTTCAGTGACCACTTGGCCATTCTGGTCTTCGATGGCCCAAGTTTTGGATGGCAAAGGTTTAGTTATGCGGCGAATCTTGTGGTGCAGGTCCCTTGTTTCGTATTTGTCAGCATGAGTTTCAACTTCCTTGCATATGTTGTTCAGGTATGTGTTATGATCTTGTCTGCATCTGCGTTGTATCTCTGCTGAAATCATATTGAGATCCTTGGTGTTATTTCCTGCTGCCTTCATCCTCCGACGTTCTTCGACAAGTCTAAAGGTAGCATCTTTCATCCAGTGTTGTCTTTTGCGGGTTGCAGTTGGTTGTGTGGTTTCAGACACAGCTATAGCAATGAGTGTCTTAGCTCGATCCCACAGTGCATCAGGTGAGTCCCTGGTCAAGTCCGCGTCAGACCACCCCGGCCATTTTTCCTCAACCTTCAAACGAAACTCTCGAGCGTCGCTCACCTCAAGCCTAGTCGGCTTCGCAATGACTCTGGCCGCTGTCAGCCTTAGTCTCAGTTTGGTAATCAAAAGTTGGTGGTCAGACCCGCAATCAGCACCAGGTAGTGTGTGGGCATTTGTAATAGATGATCTCCATCGCGATCGAACCATGATATAATCTATCTGGTTGCGGGTTTCTCCACCAGGCGATATCCAGGTGTAAAATCTTCGAGGATGGTGCTGAAAAAGGCTATTTACGATCAGCAAGTCATTTTCTGAAGCAAATTGTATTAACCGTTCTCCCCTTTCATTCCGCTTGCCGAGTCCATATCTCCCTGCTCACCCGCCTAATTGGTGGGCGTTTTCTCCGATCTTAGCGTTCAAGTCCCCTAGAATGACTAATAGCTCTCTACCAGGTAGTGGATTCTAAATCGGAGTAAAACTTCTCAATTGTCTCGTCAGTTGCGGTAGAAGTGGGAGCATATACTTGAATGACATGAAGATTAATAGGTGAAGCCTTCATCTTAATAGTAATGATCCGATCGCTTACCGGTTCGTACCCCATCACGCACTTTCTCAGGTTTGCAGGTATTAAGAAGCCAACACCGTTGCTGCTGCTGATGTCATTACCAGAAAAGTAAAGGACGTGGTGATCCGTCAATAAATGTCCACTGCCCTTCCAGTGAGTTTCACTTAGGCCACAGATGTTCAAACCGGTCCTAACTACTTCCCGGTCCAGTATTGTAAGTTTTCCGGGTTGATTTAAACCGCGCACATTCCATGTTCCTATCGTCTGGAGGCGCCGAAGCTCGATGGAGTTTCCAGTAGTTGAATTTCCATGGAGGGCCTGGTCTCCTACCCTGCAATGGCCGGTAGCCAATTTCACACCACGCGCCGCAGACGCAGCGCGGCGCCGGTCGCCAATCGGTTCGCAGGACGATCGTAACATATTTATTTGTGCTCTCATGTGACTCTCTTGGGAATATAGCTGCAGTGGTTTCCCTTTGCCTTCTGCGCCAAACTTTTTGGGATTATCTAGACCCCAAGGCCGGTGCAGCCTCTTCCGCTAGGTTTCCCGAGCAGGTGAGTGGTTATCCCGCCACAGCTCGGTCGCCATTTCCTCGTCAGTTATCTAGCAGGGAGCACCACGAGCAGGTGAGGTTGACATTTGGGGCTGACTGGGTATTATTGTCATTCTCCCCCTTACCCCCCTAGAACCCGAGAAAAGATTCTCATAGTCCGTCAAATCATTGAGAAGGCTCGAGAGTTCAACAAGCCTACATATATATGCTTTGTGGATTTCTCCAAAGCGTTCGACTCGGTGAGATGGCCAGCGTTGTGGAAAACGCTGCTGAACATGGGCACACCACAACACCTAGTGCACTTGCTCAGGGGGCTATACGAAGGAGGGACAGCTTCAGTGCGGACTGATGACCTACTCTCAGATATTTTCCATCCAAGTAGAGGCGTCCGACAGGGTTGCATAATATCGCCCCTGCTATTTAACATTTATACCGAGCTTGTGATGCGAATCACTTTTGAGGACTGGACTGATGGTATTGCGATTGGCGGATACAGGATTACCAACTTGCGGTACGCAGACGACACCACCTTGTTTGCGAGTAGTGCTGGCCTGATGGAGGAATTACTTCTCAAAATGGAGCGAGTCAGCCTTTCGTTTGGATTAAAGATAAACCGATCTAAGACTAAAATGATGATCGTAGACCGCGTCAACAATAATTCGCCCGAAGTGACACAGATTGCGAATTGCGACGTAGTGCAGACCTACCTATACCTTGAAGCTTTGATATCAAACAATGGTGGCTGCGTAGATGAAGTGAAACGACGCATGGCCATAACCAAAGCTGCAATGGAGAAATTAAGAAAAATTTGGGGAAATCAGAACCTTACCAAAACCACCAAGATCAGGCTTGTAAAATCACTTATATTTCCCATTTTTCTATACGCTGCGGAGACGTGGACAGTACGCGAGTTGGAAAAAAGGAAAATAGATGCTCTGGAAATGTGGTGCTGGAGAAAAATGCTCGGTATATCATGGACGGAGTTCCGTACCAACGTGTCTGTGCTAGAGGAACTCGGCATTACACAGCGTCTATCAACCACAGTTCAGTCGCGCATACTGCGGTACTTTGGCCATGTCTCTAGACAGAACAGCGACTCCATAGAGCGACTGGTAGTGCAGGGAAAGGTGGAGGGGATCAGTCTCCGCGACAGGGCACTCATGCGCTGGATCGACCAGGTGAAGTCCACAATCGGAAGCCGCGTGTCTGACTGCAGCCGACAGTCTGCCGACAGGGTGAGATGGCGGGAAATTGTACGAGGGGTTTTATCCACCTCAACCACCAATGTAGACAACTCTACGTGACCACGACCGCTCTGCCAAGAGTGAAACGAGCAAGAAGAAGAAAAGAAAATTCTGAGAATTCATTACATTACGTTTTTATTAGTTACGGGTTCTTTATCAAACGCTTATTATGCAGAGCATTCCTAATTCTGAGGATTCATTTCACGGTTGCGGTCACAGGAGGCACAGCCTGTTATAAATGTAGTTGTAGAAGGGCTTGGGTCGTGTTTTTCGAAGCTGGCGTTTAGCCTCTAGGCGTTTTGCTTTTAAGCTATATAAGAAGTACGTCCCAATATCCTTGATAGGGTGAATATATCCTCAAGATTTTTGCCATCATAATTCGGGGTCGAGAGACTTCTGGGACCGACACCGCTGACTCGAATTCCCCTTTTAATAAAATATTTAATTTTGAGTATTAAATCAAGATTTGTCATCATCTTCCTACCCTTTTCCCAACTTTATTTGGGGTCGGTGTAATGAGTTTTCTCCTCCATCCATTTTTTCTTTGGTCGTCCTCTACTCTTATATCCGTCGACTTCCATACTTAACACTTTCATAACTACATTTTGCTCAATATATCTTGACTCATCATCAACAACCCATAACGCCCCACTGTTGGGCTCAGGTCTCCTCTCAGGAAACGGTTAAGGCCATACGTCCCCACGCTGACCGAGTGCAGGTTGGGGACTGGCAAGACAACGTTGTGGCCACGTGATCTTACCGTTGAATGTTTTTAAGCCACCCAAAGGCCTCCAACTAAGCTTCACGACTATTATCATACGATAACAACCGGGACCGACTGCTTAACGTGACTTCCGAATCACGGAGACGCTCATGGTAACATGCCACTAGCGGTCACCCATCCAGGTACTGACCGCGCCGTCATTGCTTACCCTCGGTGATTGTTTCTAATCACCGAGTGCAGCTACTAGTGGTAATTGGATAGTGAAGTCACACCGTGTCGCTCTCGCAATGCGAGATCTTGTTTTCTTAGACCATGGGCACAACCAGACTGCTAATAATTTCCAAATATGAGAAACAAGCTTTTCGCGCCCGCGTGTTATCGCGGGAAAGAGTAGCCTATGTCCTTCCTCATTAATCAAACATCTTCATGAGAAATTTCATTAAAATCGGTGCAGTGGTTTAACCGTTAAAGCGTAACAAACAAACAGACAGACAGAGTTACTTTCGAATTTATCATATAGATGGGTATACTCTCAGACACAGAACACATGATCGTTCTCATCGTATTATTTGCTTTTAATCGAACCCATGACCTCCGGGTAAGCAGTCAGGGTCTCCAACCACTAGACTAACATTCAATTTGTGGCGACTTCCACATACAGTGCAACTAGAAGGCACACTACAGCGTCATCTACCGGATATACACCAAGCGACGAGGTAACATTCAAGAAACTACCAATCCTGCATCGCGCAATAGAAGTTCTCGCGCTGATTAGCATACATATATACAACATTCTTCATTGGGCATTGGCCTGCCAGGCCTAGCCTGGTCGGAGGATCCTCCCTTTGTTATAAAAGGCCTTGAAATTCGTTCCCCCACACATTTATATTAATATTTGAAATATGAGGAAACAATTTTTCTTTTTCCAGCCATTGCTTTGGTTGTGCCTCAAGCCCACTCTGACCGCAGTTGGGTTACTTCAGTGAACAGGTGGCCTTCTATAGTCCAAGTGGAATTAAGAAACGAACCAGGGTTATGGATCCACTCCTGTTCCGGAGCTATTCTTCGTTCAACTTATGTTCTATCTGCTGCTCAATGCTTTTCTGGGTGGTAAGTAAGCATTTTTTTGAGTACAGGACTCGGGCCCCGCATGGGAAAACACTTTGTGTGATTTGGAGATTGTTGTTTTGAGTGAGGGGGTTTTATGCACAGAACAAGTAGAATTGTTATGTAGGCGGGGTAGGCGCGCCGAAGTTAAGCGCCGATACCTCTAATAGGCCTGCTGGCATTAACTGAACGCTTTAATACACGTATAACTTTCGTCGGGAACGTAGCTGCGTAAATTATTATTGCTATACCGAACTGTGCGATAATTACGTGCTGAAAACGAAGCAAGGACTACAATTTACTCATAGGAAACATATCGTATCATCGGTAGTCTCAAAACTTTTGTTTTTAAGCAATATTAACAAAAAACTAAAAAGTATTATGTAATACACATGAAAACCGTTATATTCTAATCTATTGAAATAATCATACATTACGTATTAAATTTAAGTATCATTTGCGTAGTTGCCACGAGAGCACGCAATGAACTGCGTTTCCTGCGGGAATATTTCAAAACATTTGGCACGAAAATATTTAATGTTTACAATTATTTGACATAGGGATGTAGACAAATTCAATCGATATCGTAATGTTAAACTTTTCGATGATATTGATTTTTACAGTGATTTTATGTTTAGTATCGTATTACGATTTATATTGTCCTATGGTTTTTAAAACAATATATGATTTTGTTTATTCGCAATTCGCAATTTTTGTATAAAGTTATTTTGGAGAAATATTTGAAAATAAATGTTTTAATAAAAAGTTTATAAATATTTCATATAGCATAATTTTACAGCTACCAGACAAATAAAACAGATTTGATTAAAAAAAGATAGTATGTAAGTACTTTGGACTAAATAATAAACGTGACATATTTTTAGTAATATAAGTTAGTTAGCCATTAATCCAACGGCTTCCTGTACGATGTGAACGCAAAGAACCAGTGGTGATAGAGAACTTGCGAAAATGCGCAGTCGTTTCTTATTTATTTAAAGTTTCTGAAATATGTATGCCTAAACACACAAAAATATAATTTATTTTAAGTAAATAAGGGAGTTGCAATGTTTTGCAACAAAAAAAATTATAAAGTAGAATGAAAGGATATCAGAGTATCAGTCAAATAAATAATTAATTTAAAAATTATTGTAACATAATTATAATCGATAAATGTCAAATTCACCACATCCCTAAGGTTTTCGAAGAAACTGTCCACGAATACAAATATGCAAGTGAAACCCTACCTTACTTGAAAGGTATAAGGTTGTATTTAGTAACATTGTAAGTGGCTTTTTGAACTTATATACATTACATCCTTTGGACGAATCAGGAAAGACTTCGTTATGTGTGTATAATATTATTGATCGTTAATGTGTGCGTCTAGGCGACACAGTGTTTCTTGCACTTGCTGCTCGACACCTCTTCTAATATATTCATTTGTTCTGTGGTTTTATGTGTCCGTTTCATGTATGTTTGTACAGTCCCTCGTGACACAAGATGTGTTTCTAATGTAGGAGTTGCCATCTGAAACAAAAGAAATATTATGAAACTTATTATTTCACAAGTGTACTTAGTGTCTAGAAAAACTAGCAAGTAGTGTTAACGGCAATTAAATACACGTTACATCCAAAGAGGTTGGCAGAAGCATATTAAATGCTCATATTATGTGGCTAAATATGATTTTATTAACCAGTAAAGAATTCGACGCGAGATTTGCTATTAACTGGATTTTCCAGAAATGAGATTGAAAATTGAGATTTAGATATAAACGAAAAATTCAAATGTCAGCCATCTGTCAATATAGACATTTGAAATAACAAAAATTCCCACAGAGCCAAATATTGGTGAAGAGCTGGGGTTTATCATTATAAATAAAGTTTTAAAAATCCCCATGTTCCCCATTTGTGCTACGAAAGTTATTCGGGGTCAAAGGTCAAAATTTGAGGTTTTTTGGATTTTTCTCGAACAAAGTTGTAGATCTTAAAACTTTCTACAAAAATAATCTTCATAATTTTTCCTAACAGTTACGATTCCTGAGATGTCGCGATTCTAAGAGTCACATTATACGTGATATGCACACATTTAAACGCTACCTATGTGTTAAATATCGGTATTTATCAATGCAAGTAATTTTTTTGGAGCTCCATAAACCGCAAGAAGAAAGCGATTTCCTTCAGTAATTATTGTTTGAGGTGTGGAATTAATTTCTGTAAATACTTTAGCGCAGTCAGTCAAATCTTTTTTTTTTCTAATAATTTAAAAAAACACTGATGAATAAACTGAAGGACCCAGCTGTAGCTTAGATTTAAAGGTTTTAGGCCGAACAGCAGTCATGATGCAGTAGCTAATATTCGTACAAACTAACTTTAGATGATCTTAATTATGACGATCTTTAGCTAATTTTAACAGGGATTCTTTGAATTTTAGTCTAGTCACGTTATTTTTTTTTTTTTGTAGATGTTGTGCTTCTTTTTTCTTAATTGATTCATTGGCTTCATTATGACAAAATAAAGAGATTTTTTTAAAACAAAAATTTGATTCACTTACTCGAGTTCTAGTACGAGGTGGACTTATTTTTGGAGTACTAACCTGTTCCTCCTCGGGTCGTCTTTTTACTGCAGCGATTGAAGTTTTCCGGTTGTATGATTTTCGGCGGTGTATTCTAACGGATTTTTAAGTTCTTAAATACTCAGTAAACTCTCGCGACACTAGCCTCGATTAAAGTTGGCATTCCACGATCAACCACAACTGTTTCATCTGCAGTTAAAAGTTTATTGCAAATAAAGCAAAACTGAGACATTTTTTTGAGCTATAAAATAGCAAAATAACCTAAATGATAGACGCTTGTAATATGTACGTATATTTACGTGAACTGAACCTTTAGCACTAAAAGAAACAGGTATATGAACGAGACCTACACTAACTTACGGGTGGCGTGGAAATGTGTGCAATATCATGTATAATGTGACTCTTAGAATCGCGATATCTCAGGAATGGTAACTCTTAGGAAAAATCATGAAGATCATTTTTGTAGAGAATTTTAAGATCTACAAATTTGTCTAAGTTTTTTTTTGTATAAAACTCACCGTATTTGGTAAAAATCCAAAAAAACTCAAATTTTGACCTTTGACCCCGAATAACTTTTGTAGCACACATGGGATCGATGGGGATTTTTATAACTTTATTTATAATGATAAACCCTAGCTCTCCACCAATATTTGGCTCTGTGGGAATTTTTGTTATTTGACTACTATTTTTATGTCTAAATTGACCGGACTAATAAGGTCTGTAATAAGGACTGCCTCGTTGGTCTCGCGGTTGGCGTGTGCGACTGCTGATCATGAGGTCTCAGGTTCGATACCCGGGTCGGACCAAATCTTTGTATGATCTACAAATATTTGTTTCGGAGTTTGGGTGTTTTCTATCTATAATATGTATGTATTTACAAAAAAAAAGACGTATATATGTATTTATATCCAGTTGTCTAGTACCCATAACACAAGCTCTGCTTAGCTTGGGACTTAGATGGCGTTGTGTGAAAGGAAAAAAAAAAGTAAAAGTCTCTTCTTAAAAGAGAAGGGCTTGGTAAATACGCAAGGAAGGTTGGTGTTAGGTTTGTTTCCAGGTTTCTTTCTCTTTGCAATTCTATTGTCCTGTATGTTTACTCTCTTCTGTCTTTGTGGTCACTCCGATACCATACGAACTATTAACTGTTACTATATAATAATTACTAATTTTAACAAAAAAAAAACTGACTTCAATCTAGACCAAATTTAAATGGGACCATTCGGGAAGCACCAGCTTTCAAATAAAAAAAGAATCATCGAAATCGGTTCACCCAGTCGAAAGTTATGAAAGTTATGTAACGAACATTTAAAAAAAAACAGTTGAATTGAGAACCTCCTCCTTTTCTTGAAGTCGGTTAAAAATGATAGATTCTGATGCTGCAAAGTCCATTAAGAACCTTTTGTTACAGGCTATACAACCCAAAAAATCGTCGCATCCGAGCTGGTTCCGCACAGAGTCGCGGTGGAGGAACCCTACATAACGTAGTTGTGGCTCATAATCATCCCTCCTATGGATATTATGAAATGAATGGTGACATCACTGTCGTGAGATTGTTAGAACCTTTGATTTATAGTGATCGAGTTCAACAGGGTCGGTTCATTACCCATGGTACAAGAGTGCCTGATAATCTCTCAGTACAGAGTGTGGGTTGGAATTACATTTGGGTACGTACCGAAACCATAAGATAAGTTTATTTGCATAAAACAGGTGTTAACAAGATGTCATAGTATAAAATATAGTTCATTCCTTAAAACCTGTTTTGCCATAGCTGGCGTACAAATTTTTTATAATAATAAAAATAGACAAATATTAAATAAAAAACATCAATTAAAAATAAAAGTTAACAAAAAGTCACAAAATTAATAATTAAAATTAACAATATTTCCTTGAGCTTATGTTTAAATTTGTTTTTTTTTGAGGTCTAAATACTGTGTTGGTATTTTATTAAAAATTTTAGGTGCCATGCCAATAAAAGTATTGCCCATTAGAGCAGTTTTAGCGGTCTGTATACAGAGCTTACTGTCATCACGCCTGTTACGCTTGACTACGTCTGCCAAGCGGGGGAACAGTGTAGGGTTTATTTTCACGAACGTGCACACTTCTAGAATATACCATGAACAGCCCTTAATAATCCACTACTGAACATAAGCGTGTTCTTAGAAAGGAGGTTTTTGCAGACTGTACCACGCTGACCATACGGGTTAGGACTCATACGCACTATGCGGTTAGCCGGAATGCGGTCAGCCGTCCGGTCAACCGCAATCAAAAATATGTACGAAAAAATTGTTTTTATTTGCACTGAGATGCGGCTGCCGCCCAACCGCTCCGGTCGCTCGTAGCGCTGCGGCCCTACTGACGGCCAGCCGGACGATCCCTATACGCACCAAGCGGATGCACTGCGGTTTGCTACTTTACCGTTGCTAGCCATTGAAGGCGCACGTATTCTTAAAAGATCCTCAAATGATTTAAGACTCATTCTAGTGTTTCCAAAAAACTTCTGGTCATACTTTCAAGCTCTTCGAAAAATATTTTAAAATGCTTGCTATTATCTCGTGTTTGCAAATAAGGATGCACACAGAACCTTTTTCTTTGTTTTTTTTCTTTATATATCGCATGTAAATATAATAAATAGCTTGCAGCTTCTTCGACGTCCATCTTGAAAATGGTTCGACGAAATCACAACGTATCCTATACGCACTCTCCAGTTGCAGTTACGGCTAGTCGCCGCTTGGTTAACCGCAATTGCAACCTCATCCTGCGGCCAGCTGGACGGGCAGCCGTAACGCAGCTAACCGGACAGTGAGTATGAGGCCTTAGGTTTGCTTCAAGTTTTCCCTCTCTATGCAGAGCTGTTATTCTAGGTACTTTGCTCCTTAAGTAGGCTCTTAAAGCGCGTCTCCACCAAAATTATTGTAGAGCCAATAAATATTTGCAACAAGCGTATACTTTTGACGTTTACCGCGAAAACGGAAACACTGTTCCCAACATTTGTTGACAATTTTTGTTGCCAATACAAGAAAATTACAGAACCGTGTTGACAACACAAAAATTGACAACTTTTGTTCGGTGGAGACCCGGCTTTACGATACCCACGGTATGAGTAGAAGTGGTGTAACACTTCGTATTCTTAATCATCTCTCAGATGTGTCATTCGTCAGTTACTGTATTTTGTATATACATTTGCATAGTCTGATAAAAGTATTTATTCAGTGTAGAATATTTCACAGTATTAACGTTGTCAATGTCTTCACTTATCAAACATACAGTACCTATACCGACTCTTTGTATATATTATGTTTGTGAAATGCCTTATAATAAAAGTGCATATTTAACAGCAACTCTATAAAGAAAGCCAATTTATTTTCTTAAGTAAATACCTGTTTCGTATTTCTGTATGGTAATAAAACCGTGAAGAGAGCGACGAGTGAGCTAGACAGCAGAGTAGCTAAGAGAGCTAATAAATTATAATGTAAGTGAAAATAAGACGAAATATATAGATAATGGTTTTTTTTTCGATTGTTCAACAGGAAACGTATCTTTATCCGTCGCTCTTGCAAACGAAGGTTATCACAGTAAACAACCGCGTATGTGCAACACGTTACTTCACGTCAAGCAGACCTTTCGGCGTTACTGAAAACATGATATGTGCAGGCGTTACCTACAATAATAGTACTTATTGCCAGGGCGGCCCAGGTTCTCCATTATACTACGAAGACCCTTCTCAAGGAGACATTATCGTAGGGCTATTTTCGTTCAATAAAGGATGTGATATTAACAATTTACCTGGTGTATATACGGCTGTGTCTTCTTACATTAACTGGGTCATCGCCAATGCGATTTAAGATTTGAAGAAGAATTGATTACCTAGAAAATGTTGAATATCTATAATGTTGAAATTATATTGTTTTTGATCATCGTCTTTTCTTTTGATTAAATGATATGCCCCTTTTACTTTTCAAGTTGCTTAATAGCGTAATGTTTTAAGTGGTTATCTCGAAGATTTCTGCTGTGCTGAGTTTTGTACATTGAATACCCAAAGGTGACATCACTTTGTGTGATTCAGAAATTGTTGTTCTGAAACAGGGTATTCTTTATATGATATGCGTTTCATGTGTGTTTGTGTTGTAAAGTCCAAAGCGACACAGCATTTATTCCTAGTGAGCGAGTTATCTTTAAAAAGTAAATACCAGATATATTCTGAAAGCAAGGTTTAAAGTTTACCTGCTTTGGACACGGGGAACCTTCTCTATTCGGTTGAATGCTGACAACGACCGAGTGTATTCAAGGAACATTAAAACACTTAACATAACATTGTATTTTTTTAATTGGTTAGGTGGAAAACGAGCAGACGTATAGCCTGATGGTAAGCGATTACAGCCGCCCATGGACACCCGAAACACCAGCGTCACAAGTGCGTTGCCGGCCTTTTAAGAAGGAGTACGCTCTTTTCTTGAAGGTTTGAAGGTCGTATTGGTCCGGGAATACCGCAGGTGACAGTTCAATCCACAGTTTTGTTGTGCAGTTGTAGACTGCCAGCCATCTAAATGATGGGGATGAAACTACTGTCGCGTAGGACGATGGCGGAAAGAGGCGGCAGGAATCAGCCCGAACAATTCCTCGGAGCACTCCCCATAGTAAATGCGACAGAAGATGCATAGCGAAGCCACATCTCTACGCAGCGCTAAAGAGTCCAGCCGAATTGAAAATTCTTGGCAGTCGACGATTCAAGTCGCTCTCCGTTGAATGCGGTCCAGAGAAAGGAGCTGGTACTGGGGTACCCCCGCCCAAAGATGAGGACAGTATTCCACATGAATTTAAACATATTTCAAACTATTACAAAGCTACAATATTTTACAGTAAATAATTTTCTTTCTAAATAAAAGTAATCCCACTTCAGATCACGCTATGTACATTCCTAATACTACTACTAAAGTTGCCTATATAGTACAGGTTTTCATAGGTTTCCAACTCGTTCAATGTACCATGTTTAATTTCGTTGCAGGTTTTGACGACATGTTTGGATAAGTATTTGAAATATGATCAGTCCTTTAATTGTACAGGCACGCATATTATACTGTTAATCATTTTGGATAAGAGTTTAAGTGTTAAAGGATAAACACTACCCATAAATGATGTATGATGTAATAAAAATGATCTGAAGGAATATAAATGATATATGTGATGTCGGTATACCTATGTCGGTGTATGGTGTGGAATACTAGATCATTAGACCCGATAAAGTCCACTTTATTTTGAAAGAAATAGAGTTCATTATTTTGTGTAGTCAGTTGTGTTGCCATTAATATTCCTTCAGGCGACCACAAAGTATAAATCTAAATGCTGAAAAAAGTACCATGCATCAAAAAACTTTTGTTCCGTCATGTTTCTGCGGATTGCTCTTATTATAACAGCAGGCTTGGTGGTCTCTCTCGTATGGACGTTACTATAAGGGCGTAGCCAGATTTTAGTTTCGGGGGCCGGGGGATCAAGTTTTTTTTATTTTTTTTTTTTAAGTTAGAAATACTAACTATTTAAACTACCTGCTCCTATAATGGTTCTGCCGGCAACCGTTGACAATTAAATTGACGAACAGGCTTCCCAAGACAAGGTGGGCCCCCTTTCATAGATCAGATAATGAAATGATTGTGTCCTTCACTGTAATATTACTATGAAAAAAAATTTTAAGTGTAAAATATATCAATAGTTTAAATACATTTCGGGGGAAAACTTCTGTTATTTCTATGAAACAACAGATATTTATTTATAACTTTATGCAATTTTGTTCATTGGCGGACTTTAAGCCCAGGGCATACTGTGCCAGTTAACCTTTGGGTTTGTGTAGAAATCAGATGAGATGGGCTTACAAAGGTTAGGTACATAAACAACTAAAGTATGCATTACAGAGCATTATATGCATAAGTTTATATATAAATATACTAGTGGTTGACCGCGGCTCCACCCGCGTATATGTCGGTTATCGTGGCAAATAGTAGCCTATGTGTTATTCTGATGTATAAGCTATGTTACTGTAAAGTTTTATCCAAATCCGTTCAGTGGTTTTTGCGTGAAAGAGTAACAAACATCCATCCATCCATCCATACTTACAAAGTTTCGCGTTTATAATATTAGTATAGATATAGGTACACTATAGAC
The DNA here is from genome assembly GCA_949125395.1 of Diaphora mendica. Classification (NCBI taxonomy): domain Eukaryota; kingdom Metazoa; phylum Arthropoda; class Insecta; order Lepidoptera; family Erebidae; genus Diaphora; species Diaphora mendica. The sequence goes on along the minus strand of OX421331.1, from coordinate 1,851,030 downwards.
ATTCATGTATAGATTTATATTACACTAGCTGTTGCCCGCGGCTCCGCCCGCGTGAATGTCGATTTTCGTGGCCAATAGTATCCTGTATAAGATATATTACTGTAAAGTTTCATCCAAATCCGTTCAGTAGTTTTAGCGTGAAAGAGTAACAAACACACACACTCACACACATTTTGTGTTTTGTTTCTGGTAAATTATCATAACTATTAAGTTATATGTTTGTTTATATTAAAAATTATAACTCCTAATTCAAGTATTTCAAACTTAAAATTGATATTTTACATTTTTATTATACGATAAAAAAGTAATCATATAACGTACCTATTGTAAAGTATCTTTTAGAAACTGTTTAAGAACTACCAGATGTGGATGTTGTGTTAGTTACATTGAGATGATAATTTTAGGAACTGGTCACACACACTTTTTTGGAAATATAAATACAATGTAGATTATTTATATATTATTTATTAACTTTATGCACTAAGAATGTACATCGGCGGACTTAATGCCCAGAGCATTCTCTTCCAGTCGACCTTCGGGTGGTGGAGAAATCTTATAAGGCAGGTGTGTGAAGTCTCATATACATAAGAAGTCCGTTAAAATTTACAATAATCACATCATATTCAACGTTATACATACAAATATACATATATAAGTAGATATACATATACAGATTACGTATACATAAATACAACATTTATACACTAAATAATGGAAAAAAAACCTCGTTTAAAAAACCGACTTAAAAACTAAAAAGTATCAAATAACTTGTATATGCTACCTATTCATAGGTTTGAAGTCGGTGCCAAGCCAAATGTAATAGTAGGTACCACACTCGCTATATTTCGAGACGAACGTCAACGACGTCACCGACGCTTCGGTTGTTTTGTTCTACGCGAAGAGCAGCTATCCCGCTCAAGGTCACGCCATATCAGGAGATATGGTGGCCATGGGACCACATGAGGAGCATACCCTTTCGAATACAAAAATAATTTTCAAAATCGGTCCACAAATTGACGGAGGAGTAATCCGTGTACGTACATACATTGTGACGATGAACGATGAAATTGAGAACCTCCTCCTTTTGGAAGTCGTTTAAAAAGGACGGTAAGCTATAGATTACATAATTCTGCCAGTTCATTGAGAAAGAGCTCATGTACTTTATTTTTGAATGTATATCGGTTAGTGGACATCCTGATTCCGAGCGGGAGCGCATTCCAGAGTAGTACTGCTTGAACAAAGAAGGAACAGTTCACGAAGTCGGAGTAATGAGACGGACATGAGAGAAGCAGAGACCGTGGGAGAGCCACGCTTCGGCATGAATGGGCCGGCTCGACCGGAGTGATACCACGGCCTCACAGAAAACCGGTGTGAAATAGTGCTTGCGCTGTGTTTCACCTAGTGAGTGAGGATACCGGAGGCCCATACCCCAACCCCTCCCCCTATCTCCCCCCCCCCATCCCCCAAAGGCCGGTAACGCACTTGTGACGCCTCTGGTGTTGCGGGTGTCCATGGGCGGCGGTAATCGCTTACCATCAGGCGATACGTCTGCTCGTTTGCCGGTCTATTCCATAAAAAAAAGCAGATTATTAACTGAGCGAAGATTTCTATCGTGATTAGAGCACAGGTATCGGAAATACGGAGCAAGGTAGGTAGGTAAGGATGGCGAGTTGAGAAATGAAAATAGGAAGGTAAGAGCTCGCTGATTGCACTGTAGGCGAATAGGATTGCATTTTAACTGGGAACGCAAAGCAGACACATGGTCATACTTTCGAATATTGAAAATAAATCGAATGCAGTTATTAAGAAGACGGTCAAGCTTGTTAAGGAGGTCTGCATTCAGGTCGAAGTAACACACATCACCATAGTACATTCAGTGTTCCGCAAACTTTTTGGGTTCAAGGTACATCTAGGAAGATTAAAAATTTTGGAGGTACACCATAATTTAAAAATATTTTTAAGTAATAAAAAACAATGTTTCTTATTAGTCACAAAACTATATTTTTATTTTACACTTTAATTGAGCATAGGCGGTCTCATCTCTCGTCGATCGTCTTGAGGCGTTCCCTTTTTTGTTTTTTACTGTGGTAAGAGTTAAAAATCCTAATCCACATAACTTTAAATTTTTCTTATCTAGTTTTATGGTTAGGCAGATTTAGACAAAATAAAAAGATCTCAGAAATTACAGAATAAAAAATAAAAAGTCCTCAGAAATCAGAACAGACTTGTCTGTAAGTAATTTCTGAAAGCTGCAGCACTTTGAATAGGAAGGGAAGAATAGAAATAGGGCGAAAATTTTCAGGAAAGGAAGAATAAGAATAGGGCGAAAATATTCAGGAAGGGTAGAATAAAAATAAACTTCGTACCGCCATATTTACATATCTGTCTCAGCTTCCTACAGGCAGTGTACAGTCGCGGACAAAGAAAAATACTTTTCCCGTTATTAAAAAAAAATTAAATTAAAAAAAAATCAAAAAAAATCTATGTCCTACCTCGTAGTATGAACTCAAATCGTGCCAAGTTTCATTTGAATCCATTCAGTAGTTTCAGCGTGATGCGCGGCCAAGATACAGACAGACGTCGCGGACAAAAAAAAAAGACTTTGCCCGCTATCTTTTAATTTTTCTTATACACAACCCTTAATTTCATTCGTGTAATAATATATGATGCCTATTTAAAACCCTTAATTTAATAAGTGCTTTAATTTGACAGTCAAAAGTTTGACAGGAAAGTTGGTAGAACAGTTTATATGGGCAAAAGGAAATTGTTGTTTTTATTATCTTCCCCGCATTTTTTCCATATTTTATCACCGTTTAAACCTTCCCTGAACCACGGCAAACACTTCAAAACCTAAATCAGCTAAATCGGCCCGGCGGTTCTCGAGTTTTAGCGAAACAAACGAACAGCAATTCATTTTTAGGGTTCCGTGCGAAAGGCAAAAAACGGAACCCTTATAGATTCGTCATGTCTGTCTGTCTGTCTGTCTGTCCGTCTGTCTGTCCGTCTGTCTGTCCGTCCGTATGTCACAGCCACTTTTTTCCGAAACTATAAAACCTATAATGTTGAAACTTGGTAAGTAGATGTATTCTGTGAACCGCATTAAGACTTTCACACAAAAATAGAAAAAAAAAACAATAAATTATGGGGGTCCCCATACTTAGAACTGAAACTCAAAAAAAATTTTTTCAATTAACCCATACGTGTGGGGTATCTATGGATAGTTCTTCGAAAATGATATTGAGGTTTCTAATATCATACTTTTCTAAACTGATTAGTTTGCGCGAGAGACACTTCCAAAGTGGTAAAATGTGTGAAGTGACAGGGGGGGGGGGGAGCCGGCCTGTAATTTCTAAAATAAGAGAATGATAAATCTAAAAAAAAATATGATGTACATTACCATGCAAACTTCCAACGAAAATTGGTTTGAACGAAATCTAGTAAGTAGTTTTTTTTTTAATACGTCATAAATCGTAAACTGCAATTTACCTTTTATTCAATCAACACAAATATAAAAATAAAATAAAAATTGTATTATGCCACTTGCTGCTGCGGAACCCTTCATGGGCGAGTCCGACTCGCACTTGGCCGCTTTTTATAGGATATAAAAGAAGAAGAAGATATACAAATTGTTTTGTCAACTTTGCAAGTTTTTTCTAGTAATCTATTACTGTAAAACCAGCAAATTAAATACAGTCTACTGAAAAGACGTCTTCCTTCATACATTTGGACCTTGCTCCTTTACAATGACCATTTAACGTTATTATGATATTTTAGTTTTTGGTTCAGAATCGATTAGAGCGTCCTCCCAAAAAAATTCTCTAATGTACAGAATTATTATAATTATAATATAATTATATTAATTTGTTTTTTTTTATTATACCTACTTTAAAAATTAATCATATATAGATTACTCGTATATAGGATAGGTATATCCTACTGTGAAGTTAGTGTTACTTAATTCCAATACATGTCGCTGTTAAGTTCAGAAACAATTTTCAAGAAAATTTCATTGCTTCGGTAACGATTAGAGAGCCCTCCCGATAAAACATCTAAATTTCTTTAATGTACAGAATTGATCTGTTACATCACATTTTTATTATACGTTCAAAAGAAAATCATATTACGTACCTATTGTAAAGTTAGTTACTTGATTCCAAGAGATGTCGCTGTTTTAAGCAAAGAAACTGACAAACTCAACGTCTACAGATTTATTATACGTGATATATTTATAAATAGATCACGGAACAATATTTAAAGTACTTGCTGTCTAGCAAAAAAAGAATGAATGAAATCACGTGTTATTGAATTACAACCAAGTACATATTTTGACTTTCATCCCCCCTCTCCAAGAAACCGTGCTGAATTTATGGATAGAGAGGTTGCGATAAATCAAATACTTAATGCTACACCGAATTATACGTAATACGTTCTACGATTATTCCACGATATATTAATCAAAGTGTTATTAATTACGCATGGCTGGCAATAGGTGTCGCTACATGTTGTTTTACGTAATGATAAATTCTTTATAATTTTTTTTCCAATAGATAGAGAGATTGTGATAAATTAAATACTTTATGCTACAATCTTCAGAGTATCTCCTTTCTAACAAAAAAAGAATTATTGCAATCGGACTACTCGTTAATGAATTACAATTAATTACACATTTTGACTTTCATCTCCCCTCCCAAAGAAACCGTCCGGAATTTCGGAATAAAAAGTATCCTATGTCCTACCTCGGAGTATGAACTCAAATCATGCCAAGTTTCATTTGAATCCATTCAGTAGTTTCGGCGTGATGCGCGGCCAAGATACAGACAGACAGACAGACAGACAGACAGACAGACAAAAATGAAAAAAAAAATAGTTTTCGTTTCAGTATCGATAACAGAGTGCCCTCCAAAAAAATTTTCAAAATATCTTCAATGTACAGAATTTGACCTGTTACATTTTTATTATAAGTATAGATTCTTTAATCGGTCACTATGTTCTTGACTACTCTGATACTTGCGCTTGCCGATTTTGGAAAACAAAGGTTTGAGGGCATTTTCATAAGAAAATTGTACTATCAGTAGGTATTTCTTACTATATCTAAAAAGATGTGGTTAGTAGGTACTTCATTTATTTTTGTTTTATGTATCTCTATTAATACTGACAACTGCGTTCGAAATTTAGTCGTTCCGTAATATCGCTCGGTATTCATCATTATCACTTCAGGGTAAAGATATCCATTTCTTGACATAGGCCTCCCGCAAAACTGGCTCAATCCTTTCCACAATAACTGGACTGTTATCTGCAAGCTATTGCAAAGGTCATTAAACCATAGACCATCATTGGCAGCACACTGATACTGAAATCTGAACTGAAATAGTGCCATATTTAAGATGAGGAGATGTCGCGCAGTTTTACAAACGCCCGTCTCCGATAGATATCGATAGCTTCAACAATAGTCCTCTTTTTCAAAGTTGCACTTACGTAGCTGGATAATCTGTATGTAATCGAAATCGTCAATAACTACGAGTACAGAGTTTCCAATTTCAAAACAGATTAGTCTCACAGAAGCTATAAGAACAGTCAATGAGAACCTTTAAAAACTCGTCTAGAATCTATACTTGTCTGTGTAATGAATGACTATGGGTATGTGTACTTTTGTTTAATTATGATTTTTTATGTTTTCTGCTCTGATAATTACTTGCATTTGCTCGCGGCTCCACCCGCGTTTATGTGGATTATATCGGTAAATAGTAGCCTAAGTCCTTCCTCAATAATAAAGTATCTACATGCCCAATTTCATTGCAATCAATTCAGCGGTTTAGTCGTAAAAGACAGATAGGCAGAGTTACAGATAGTTAGTGAATGTTTTTAATGATGGTGTGCAATAAAGAGTGTCAATAAATAAGAGTACGTGCTCTCCGAGACACGGGCAGGAAACACCGCCATATTCCATACTCCGGGCTGCTGTTAAGAATTTCTTGTAAGAAAAACCCCACAACACCTCTTGATCTGCAGTCGCTTACGCTAACTACTAGACCAACGAGGCAGTCAAGGATAAACAGATTAATTATTGGATTTTGCAAGTAATCAATAGCTAAACGTTATCTTTGCGTACTATTTTATCTACATATATTATCCAATTTGAATGCTTCTCTCCATGACCTACTTAATTATAATGCACACGTTTCGTCGCTCTAAATAAAAATCGCAAAAAAAATATAAATCTTATGCGCAATTTGTAATCTTGAAAAGGAATTAAGTTGATTTCGGTTTTCAACCGACTTCAAAAAGGAGGAGGTTCTCAATTCGACTGTATTTTTTTTTTTTTTTTATGTTTGTTACCTCATAACTTTGGACTGGGTAAACCGATTTTGATGGTTCTTTTTTTATTTGAAAGCTGGTGCTTCCCGAATGGTCCCATTTAAATTTGGTCCAGATTGAAGTCGTTTTTTTTTTTCAAACTTGTAATAATAGCTAATTACTTTTATATTTTACAACGTTCACATAAGGCCATCTAATCGCAAAACTAAGCAAATTATGAACTTTCCTGTCCGGGATCCCTGGTACAAATTTTACAAGTTATTTAGTACTATCAAGCTCATTTTTCGTGAGTGGCTTCATTTTGATAAGGGGCCCACATTTCACCTTACAAAAGTTTTCGATTGTGGTAACTAACAGGGCTAGCAGGGAAAAAAACTTTTGAGCGTAGGACCGGGATAACGTACCACGCAATTTGTAAGAAAATGTGTCTGTTAAATTATATCAATATTAAGTAAACAACTGTTAAAATATCAGCTAGTTTGTATCATTTTTGATTACCTCGTTATCGATATAATGTTGGAAGGATCAAACCATACATTTCGTAGGACAAAATATTTGTTTCCATTATTTAATAATGTTAGTTATTATTTATACTGCGACCTTTAACTTAGGAATCCTTTACCAAACTAAGTCATCCGGCCGCCAATGTAATAATCATTTTAAAAAGAGAAGAAGCAAGAAGGTGCATTACTTTTAACAAAACAAGTAAGATTATCAGATCCAAACATTTCAGATTTTAAGGGATCCCCCACAGAATTCCAAGTGGGCGGCATCTATGTATATTTTAAAAAAACAAAATTATTATTGAAATGCCAGAGCGCGTAAAGCCGTCGATCCTGCGTCCGATCTCTCCCGAGACGTCCTGGATAGTCCTCCCATCAGATCACAAGAGTGCACAAACAGAGAGTGCACGTGTATTTGCGTACACACTTGTACACTGATCTAATCTCTCCGCCGTAGTTAGCTGATTCACGTTGAGACTGGTCGCCGTGGCCGAAATCGGTTAGGTGAACATCAATTACTGAAAAAAATAATAAGACTGCGTAAAATGTATATTTAAAAACATGCCTGTGTCTCATTTAAAATCAAGATGTATCTAAAGATAACACAAATGAATTGAAGCACAAACTACATAGTATGATAACGACACATACACCCAACAAACAAACATATGGGAACCCTCCTTTTGGCGCAGTCAGGTAAAAAATCACTATCTGATTATTAAGTATGACATTAAAACAGAAGTTGATAATGATTTAAATCAATTCTTCTGCCCTGTCCGTATGTGATGAGAACTTGAAATTTTAATCTTTTAGGATTATCTTATAATTGCTACCAACTTGACATACATCTTTTATCATCAATTAACGCGTAGACAGTCAATGATAATATTCAAATGCCAAACCTACATAGATTTCTTAATCTTTACAATGTTTTATATCATTTAGTATAAATTAAGGAAGCGTCAGGACTATTCCAACAGTTAGTATACAAAATGTCACCCGTAACCATCCTCGCTCTGGCACTTCTAGCAGGTATTTCTTTTTTTACTAAAAATATTAATAAATTAATATACGCGATATAGCATTTCATCAAGACGATAACTTTGCCCTGACAGATCTGCACTTCTACAGACGAAGCCGGATGAACTGAATCGCTTCAGTTTTATCACGTTTTCACAGAAAACCGGTGTAAACGTTTCGCTTTCTTAAACCGAAAAATTGAGATTAACGGAAACCCTAACTTTTCATATTATAGAACTCAGAAACGCAGTTGTATCTTTAGTCAGCTTCTTTCGTCATTTAATTGCCACGAGGTGATAAACAAGCAATATGAAATTCCAAAAAAATATACAACAGCTTGCCGTATATGAGATACTATAGGTAGGATATAGGTAGTTAACATACTGTGAGCGTCGAATATCAATTCTCTCCACACGCAGTAACTCTAAACTCTAAATTGGTGTGTGGATACCTTAAAGTTAAAATTGTATTTTTACAGGTTTAGCTAGTTCTGCACCTAACCGCATAGTCGGCGGGTGGAAAACAACAATAGAAGAGTGGCCCTTTATTGTCCAGAGTGATTCCTTCAGCTCGTGGTCAGGCATCTGGTCCCAATCCTGTGCTGCTAACATCCTAAATACCAAATTCGTTTTATCTGCTGCACATTGCTATGGAGGCTCGTAAGTACTTGTAAATTTTTGATTCTTATGCTTATCAAATCCTTCAATCAAACAAACACACATACTCTTTAATAGTTTTTGGGTTTGGTGTATATTAACACAAAATAGTGACAGCATCCCATTTCTTTTTCAATGGGATTTTGTCAAGTCCACAAATGACCAGAAAACATTTTTGTGAACTATTTTACTATCGTAGGGTTCTTATAATTTAGGAAAAATTGCCACTTATTTGTTCTGAAATTATTACTTTTCAATAGAAATTGATACGTACAATCCCATTGTACTTTATTCTGATATTCTAACAATTTAATCTATTTTTCTTTCTTTCTTTCAACTCTTATAATAGAAGAGATAATTTACTAATCGCCCAGTGGTCGAAATTTTACCGTAACTTTCTGCACTCCTCTTCCATATAAACTTTAACCTTGCCAAATATCAAAGTTTTTGTATTGATTTTAAAAGAAAAAAAATATTTTACTGCTTGTATTGGAATGTGTTTGGACAATCACTAAAAACTGTTATTCTATCAACCACAGACCTACAAATCGTCGGATCCGTGCCGGCAGTGCATCCCGTAACATCGGTGGTACAATACATCAAGTGGAATGGTACCTCAACCATCCTTCTTATGGCCAAGGATTAGGATTCGATGGTGACATCACAATTGTGAAGCTGGCAACCCCGTTAGTGTACAGTGACGCAGTTGCTCAGGCTACCATTCCCTATCTTAATTCAAAAGTGCCTGATGGCTCAGCTGTTAAACATGCTGGCTGGGGCACTACAACGGTATGTACCTACTACTTAAAAATACCAGATTCTTTATGCCGAGTTTAATTTGAATATCATCAGGAACAATGATACAGGATAGAATAAAATGTTTTTTACTGCGCGGATGGTGTATCGCTTTAAACAATCACCTTGCCTCTTGCTACTGCGCTGAGTGTAGTAGGTTTGATCACCATATGATACAATATTTTGTGTAATTCGAAAATAGTCGTTCTGAATCTGAGTTTTCTTTTCGTCTGTTTCGTGCATGTTTGTAAAGAATACAAAGGATTTATTCCTAGTGCGGGAGTTGCCTTCAAAATAAGAAATATGGTTTTAAAAAACTAAAACATACGCTTACAAAAGTCGGTTACAAACAAACAAACAGGTCAAGCTAAGAAAATTATGTTAAAATACTAGAATTCAAAACTATTTAAAACAACTAAATTGTCAGTCGTCGAGTCGCGACTAAAATCTAGTCCAGTAATTATAATGTGGCGACTTCCACATACAGCGCAACAGAAATATACTACAGATACAGATCACTAAAAATGGAAAAATAAAAACGTTTTATAAAAAAAAACCTACTTCCAAAAAAACATCCAACGAAAACTCTCTGCCAAAAAACACTTAAAAGCGTAAAATAAACTGGCTCTTCATAAATTGCTATGTTTATACCTAATTCTTTATTCATTTAAATAGTAGTATTATTATGTGTGCTAGGTACCTAAAATCTGTTTGAAGTCGGCGCCAAGCCAAAATGTAATAGGAGATACCGCACTCGCCGCTGCCGGATAGCTGCTCCTCGTGTAGCACAAAACAACCCAAACGGGCAGACACGCGCGGGCAGACACGCGCGGGCTGACGCAACGTCGTTGATGGTCGTCTCGAAATATAGCGAGTGTGGTAACTACTATTACATTTGGCTTGGCGCCGACTTCAAACAGATTTTAGGTATTTAGCACACATAATAATACTACTATTTAAATGAATAAAGAATAAGGTAAAGACAAGAATTGGCACATAGCAATTTATGAAGAGCCAGTTTATTTTACGCTTTTTAGTGTTTTTTGGCAGAGAGTTTTCGTTGGATGGTTTTTGGAAGTCGGTTTTTTTTTTATAAAAAGTTTTTACTACCCGACTGCGAAAGGGGTTATGTATATTTCTTTGGCACGCCCTAGAGCCTAAACGGCTTGTCGTATTTTTATGTGAGTGGTGTCAATAGATTCGTCTTAGTCGTGAGAGTGACACTGGGTTCATCAAAATTAAAAGAAACAAAAAATAAGGATTTTTGGCGCCAAAAAGTAATATAAAAAAAAATATGTTTTCAAAATACATCGAGTGTGGTATCAAAATAAAGATTTTTTTACGGTGATTACGAGTATACATATATTAAACTTATATGTTTTTATTGTTAAGTATTGACGCAAACGTTTTTTATTTTTAATAATTTGTACTTGTTTATTCTACGTGTCATAACAGAAATAATTATAATTGATAACTCATAGAAGACATTATGATAGTGTGTAGATACTTAAAAATACATTTAATTTATATTTCACAGCAAGGAGGCTTCGTCAACCCTGAGCTTCTAGAAACTGAGATCTACACAGTCAACAACGCAGTTTGCAGGAACATCTACGCAGGCTCTGGAACTGTCACTGAAAATATGATCTGTGCGATGTACCCGCAAGGTGGTCGTGATGCGTGCCAGGGTGACTCCGGAGGTCCTCTCACTCACGGCGATGTTTTAATCGGTGTTGTATCCTGGGGTCGCGGTTGTGCTAGTGACATCTACCCAGGAGTTAGTACTGCTATTTCTCCTTACACGCAATGGATCTTGGACAACACAGTATAAAACACTATCAGAAAACTGAATCTGATAGAAATACGATTAGAATGTAAGGTAAATGTAAGGTATGTGATTTGCGAATATATAAGAATATAAATAAGATATTCAATTGACATAGGTTATTTTTATACGTGCTACGATGTATTCATGCACATTTTGTCATGACCGTAGCATGTGGAGAGATTTTAAGATGCTGCTATTGGCCGAGCGCACATTGAATGCGGCTTTAAGCCACCGCAACTTGTTAGTCGTATTTTTCTATTTAGTTGAGCAATTACTTCTCATTAAAGGTTTGCTCTCTTCTAGTAGGAATTTTAGTATTTTTTTCTTTGTGATTATTATTATTATGAAGAAATTAAACAAATTTTATCTAAGAAGAATTGGTTTCTTTAAAAATTATCATCCTGGTTGTCGAACAAATATGTGTTTGACAGACATGAATGACACCAAACTGATAACACACCTAATCTTTTTTAACCAACTTCCAAAAGGAGGGGTTCTCATTTTCATCGGTTTTTTTTTATGTATGTACATCGATTACTCCGTCAATTGCGGACCGATTTTGAAAATTCTGTATTCGAAAGGGTATGCTCCCCATGTTGTCCCATGGCCACCATATCAGGATCTGATGATGGGATCCTCAGGAAATCGAAGGAAACCCTCAAATTTACGTGAGCGCCTGCAATGAAGTTACGAGCAATTGTCTGCATGCCTTCATATTCTGTAGACATCATTAAATTTTAAATAAAATGATGATGAGAGACTTCAGAAAGACTAAAAAGCGAAAAAAAAAAAATTCTTTTAAAAAAACCGACTTCAAAAACTAAAAAGTATAAAATAACTTAATTTGTATGTGCTATCTATTCATAGGTTTGAAGTCAGTGCCAAGCCAAAATGTAATAGTAGGTACCGCACTCGCCGCGCGTGACCTTGAGCGGGATAGCTGCTCTTCGCGTTGAACAAAACAACCGAAGCGTCGTTGACGTTCGTCTCGAAATATAGCGAGTGTGGTACCTACTATTCCATTGGCTTGGTACTGACTTCAAACCTATGAATAGGTAGCATATACAAATTAAGTTATTTTATACTTTTTAGTTTTTGAAGTCGGTTTTTTTAAACGAAGTTTTTTTCGATCTGAATGTTGTTGGCATAGCAGTGAGTACTGAGTAGTGATTTTTAGTCTTGCACTATTTTCTTCAGGGCTAAAAATTTAAACAAGACACCAAAAATAGGTACTAGAAAAATAAATATGCCTCCCTTTTCGTGCCTTATTTATTTAATTCAATCGATTAATAAAAAATTCTGAGGTTTTCGAAAGATGAATTAATTGGTATTTTGAGATCAATTATAATATTTACATTAATTAGTTTGTAATACTTACTCTCTTACTCTTAACAAGCAAAATGGATGAAATCTTGAACTTCATTGTTTGTAATTTAATCAAACTTTAAGATTTTTAGTTATAAACGCCACTTTTCTTATTAAACTATAGCTGATTTTGTGGATTGCTTTGTACATTTTAACATATTTGGAAACTCGCAACTACTCGCAAGGGAATCAAAACTTAAAGGATACTTCCAGTAAACCTAGAATCTTGAAACTTGGCATGAAACAACGTTTTAAAGTACACATAAAGGAAAAATTTCGAAAACATTAAATTTTAGTTACATCACATATTTTTTATTTTTAACAACTATAAGACTATGTATTACCCTTTTCCTCATGAACGCGCAGAGGTATCAAGTTGAAATATTTTTAAACTCGCGACTATTTGCAAGGGAATCAAAACCTAAAAGCTAGTTTCTGTTGACATAGAAAATTTAAATTTGGTAAGAAGCAATAGCTTACAGCACAGGTACCTAATAGAAAAATTCAGAAAACTTTTACTTATAAACCTACAGGTTTGTACGAAACCCTCGGTGCGCGAGTCCGAGTCGCACTTGGCCGGTTTTTTTCAGTGAAATTTATTGAATAAAAGGATTTTTTTTAACATTACATTGCGTGTATTTTATTGTTAAATATTTGTAGGTTGCTAAAATAGATACCTTCAATTACAAAAGCATTTTCTTAAATTCATTATATTTATACTAGTATAGTCAGAAAGGGTTCTCTCTCGAATTAACTTGTGTTATCGGTACATTTAATAGTGATCTGAATTTATAGAAGCTATCGCATCTAATTAGCTGACATGCATTTAATGAATACTTAAAGTTAGTAGTCTATCAGCGTTATTACTCCTTAACGACGGATTTCCGTCATGTTATCCATACATCAATTAATGTTTTATTACAATTAATGTTGCAAGGAAGCCGCCTGCATCCAGCTACTACTCTCCGTGGTAATAATAATACCAATACCCTGGGAGCGGTGGCAATCTTTGCTACTACGAGTCCCCCGGCAAAAAGATATTTGCGAGGTCAGCAAATGGAACACTGTGAAGCCCCAGGCGCATATTTCATAACAAGGTCACCGCAAGGCACTTTCTCTCATTATGAAATTAACTTTTGTTTGATTATTCTTGAAACCAAAAACGCAACGGATTAGAAAAGTATAATCCGAGGACTTAAAAACGCTGTAACATAGACAAAAATGATCAAAACGCGAAATCGTAGTTTCGGGAAATGCTAATGAATATATTATCTGCTTTTCCCTTCAGTATGTTTGCGTAAGTTAAGGTTATAAACTACACCAGCTAGTATTAACTATGGTGAATAACTTAGAAGACCTTTGTAGCTCAGAGGTCGAGGATACAACTTCGAAGTCAGAGGTCGCAGGATTAATTACCGCTGAATGCAAATTTGTGTGTATCTAAGTATATTAATTATAAAATAGGTAATAAATTAATATGCGGCTTAAGTAAGATGTAACTTTGTAACTATCTTACCTATGTCTGTCTTTTATGCATTGACGGCTGAACTACTGGATCGATCTTCGTGAAATTACTCATACAAACTGTTAGCGGCACGGCGAAATGACAGAGTGGCCTTTTAGTTGAGAGAAAATCACAGTTCTCGAAGGTGGGACAGAAAAAACAACTATAACAATGTAATTTCTGTATTCAAGTATTCTATTCTTTGAAAAAAATAAGATTATTAACTTTGTCGAGCATTCAAAATCTGGAACTCTCTACCAGCGCACGTCTTTCTCTCCCACTAATCTCGGGTACTTTAAGCGGCGCGAAAATGAATCTCGCTAGGCCGCCATAGTGTGGGTCACCATACTGAATTATCCACGTTCCTCACGGATGGTGACCACCACTCTTGGATACTACTCATGCTTTCTCATGCATACTCATTGCTTTCCATCAGGCAGAGTAGACTTATTTTGGCATATAATAAAGAAAAAAATAAAAAATCTTGGCATCTTCAAGCCGATAGGGTTATAAAATATAATTGTGCCTACAACGAGTGGGTAGTATAGTATAGGGAAGTTATAAATCTAGACATGAAGCAAAAATTGGCTATAGGACTGATGCACAGTTATTCTATTTACATTATAGACTTTAAGTGTTACTAAAAACGATCCCTTCTCGGGTAGGAGAGCAAGTTGTTCTAGTTAAAATCTTAAAATATGATACAATTTCTTTCTTAGTATTTAACAAAGGTGTTAGAGCCACGCTGATTTCAGCACAAATGGGCCGTGTCGACCGGGGTGGTACTATCCTCGCACAGAAGATCAACGTAAAATGACAGCGTTTGTGTTGTCGTGTTTCGTTGGTGAGTGCGAGACCGGATTCCCAATGATGCAGAAGCATCACTAGACGGCCATAGTGATAGTCACCATGCTGCATTTTCTGCCTTCGCAATGAATATGGTGACCACCACTCTTTGATTCTGCTTATGCTTTCCATCAGGCAGAGTAGAGTCATTTTGCCAGGCCCATAAATAAAAAAAAACACAAAGCAGTCATGAGGACTGCCGACAGGAGTGAAAACTCAAAACTATAAACAAACAGTTGTTTAAGCTCATCTTTCTCGCTCGGGTACACTTGGCGGTTCCGAGTTCACCCGAGCGGTCCTGAGTTCATCCGATCAAGCCTTTCACCTCAGAGCGTGACGGATCAGCCTAACTTAGGTACTACGAAAAAATGTGCGTGCAGTGCGCCAAAAGAAGTTTTCACTCCAAAAAGTTTCACCGTAAATGGTTTACCTTTAAACGGTTGTCTCACTGCTTCTTATTCCACTATTGTCAGTTTTATGGGTTCGATCGCTCTTGTTGTTCTAAGACAGGTCGTGCTTCAAGTCCGTTTCATAATTTTTTGTAAAGTTCCCCGCGACAGAGGGTAATAATATTCTTAGTACGGAAATGGTCTTTTATTAAAAGAATAAATATAATTTTCATCCCACCAGCTCGTAAAGAGTATTTTTGCCCTTCGATATCTGATTGCAAAAGCCGTTTTTCTTCGCTAGAGGATAAAGTAAAACTGAATTTAGAACATCATGTGCACTAAGCTTGTGAAGTCAAAACATCATTAAACCTATTTACTTCTACCTCCACGGTGTCGAATTTACCATACATTTTTTTTTTATTTATTAAAAACTCAGACTCGGAACCTTCATGGTGTACTTTTTTTATTTGCTTTGGCAGCGCCATTGTCTTTTTACGTCATTTAGTCATTTCCTCGCTGAGGTGGGATGAAAAATTGCGTGTTGCACTCGAGTGCAATTTCTTTTTACCTAGTGCTCTTTTGCTTCCCTCACTAACGCTTAGGATTCTAATTTTTGAATAACTCGCTGCGCTCGTGATTCAATTTTAGAGTCCTTCGCTTGCACGGTCATCAAAACACGCGGTTAAAAGCAACTTTGCACTCTTGTATAACAAATAACTATTATAAAACAAAACTAAGTTGCAAACAATAATTTGTGTTAATAATAAGGATTCAACTTGATCAATGTTGATGCCCTATTCTCAAATTATTTACCTACACTCTAAATACTTATGATACAGTACAATACAATGCAACAGCGACATCTATTAATTAAATATTGCACAAGGTCGAATGAAACAATATTCTACATACTACAACTCATTTATTATATGAATGTGAACAAATTATTCACCAAGCTGATAAATGGACAGTATTCTGAAGTCATTGGCTGTGTTTACTGAATATTAGCTGTTATCAGCAGATTGCTGACATAATGTTTACCAAATTATGTTCTGAGATTTCATAAGTACGTAGTTATAAAACTTGTAACTAACATGTAAAAATATAGTTGTTTATTCAGTTTACGCTTGTTATAATATAATACATACAATACAATACATTCGTTTTTTAATGTCTTGTAATTGTAACTTGTAAGGTTTACAAGGTAGTAGAGCCACGCACGCAGGAACCCTCTTACAAAAGACCAACCTAAAATGACAATATTTGTGCTGTCTTGTGTCGTTGGTGAGTGCGAGACCGGAGGCCCAATGATGCAGAAGCATCTCAATAGGTCGTCATGGTGTGGTCACCAAGCTGCATTGTTGCATTGTCTGCATTCGGTATGAGTATGGTGATCACTACTCTCAGATTCTGCTCTTGTTTTCCATCGGACAGAGTAGAGTCACTTTATTTTTTATTTTTTTATTTATAAACTTTATGCACTAAATTTGTACATCGGCGGTCTTAATGCCTAGGGCATTCTCTTCCAGTCAACCTTCGGGTGGTGTAGAAATGTTGTGAGGTAGGTGCACAGGTTTCATATTACACATATATTTAATATTATAATTTAATATTATAATTTGGCCTGTTATGTAAAGAACCGGACAAGTACGAGTCGGACTTGCGCACGGAGAGTTCCGTACCATTATCTACATCAGTAGACACTAAATATTCTGTAAATATTTCAATCATCTACCTGTTGTCGTTGTTAATTTCAAGGAGAAACGACAAAAATAGCACATTTTTTGTTTGGGAGCCCCCCTTTTTTCTGTTTTTCGTATTTGTTGTTATAGTGGCGGATACGGAACCCTAGAAATTAAAATTTAAAAAAATTGCTGTAGGGCTATAAAGCTTTAAAGAGATATTATGATATAGTTTTAAAAGCATATATTAGAACGCACTTTGTCTGTTTGTATTTACTAAAAAAATACTAATGCACGAAACGAAATCATTCTCCTATCTCGTGATGAAAATTCTCCTTAAATTCTCCTCACGTGCTATTACAGTGATGGTTTGTGATAAGTTGATAGCATTTTAAACAAAATTAAAGAAATACACTCACAGAAAACCCGTGTAAAATAGTGCTTGCGCTGTGTTTCACCGAGTGAGTGAGGATACCGGAGGGCCATACCCGCCCCTATCTCCCCATCTCTCACCTCCACCCCCCCCCCCAATCCCCCAAAGGCCGGCAACGCAGTTGCGACGCATCTGGTGTTGCAGGTGTCCATAGGCAGCGGTAATCGCTTACCATCAGGCGATACGTCTGCTCGTTTGTCCGTCTATTACTAATAAAAAAATACTTTGACTCTTATTACTTATAAATGTACTTATTTCAAAATTCAAATTCATCAATTATTTATTCAGTTAAGACACTAAGCGATATATAAATGTCACTTAACGTAAACTATAGCTTAACGTAAAATTTAAGCTACAGTTTAAGAATCATTGATCGATACAAATGGACGCCACAACATGTGCTGTTTTGTCAAGGTAAATTAGTTGAAAACACCAAAATTTACTGCCTGCCTGTGTCGATCCATAACTTCAAGTTTCCAAAATGCGTAGAGCCTTATGAGTAGAATCCTGGCAAAGAAACTCATGACCACTCTTTTTAAAAGTCAGATATTCAGATACAATAGTGTTAGTATTACATAAAAGGTAAACAGTATGCAAGCTGTTGCCACCTCCTCCAAATACATACATTCATTTGACTGCCTCGGTGGCGCAAGTGGTAACGTCTGCTGTGCTTGAGGTCTCGGGTTCGATTCCCGGGTCGGACCAAATGTTTGTGTGAACTGCAAATATTTGTTTCGGAGTTTGGGTTTTTTCTATGTATAATACGTATGTATTTACAGCAAAAAAAGTATAAATGTATTTATATCAGTTGTCTAGTACCCATAACACAAGCTCTGCTTATCTTGGGACCAGATGGCGTTGTGTTAGGTGTCCAAAATATTTATTTATATATTTATTATTATATTCATATCATAGATAAATTATACCCAGACACAGAACAAGATGATGGTGCTGATCACACAGACATTCGTCCTGGATCAGAATCGAACCTACACACGACCTCTGGATTGCCAGCTTTTTTTGCCGGGTTTTTGCCATAATCGCAATACTTGGCATGCAGGTTGGCGATTGCAGTGGAATGTTACTGTGCTCAGTAGGATGCTGCTGCCCATCCTCTGGTAAACTATCCCTTAGTCAACTTTTAAGACACCGACGGGTAGAGGTAAATAGACAAAGCAAAACAATACGTAACTAATGCGTATTTAAAAAGATAGGTAAGGCTTATAATCTCGATGGACTAATCTTGACAAAATAATTAATCATGCAAATATCAACCTTGACGTACTAAATATTTAGGAAGATTTTTAATTCACAAAATTAGAACGTTTTATCTTTTCCCTTGTTCTAACCATGACGTGTTCTGCATTTTTATTCAAACGGTAGGTTACATCAACATGATTGAAAATTTAAAAAAAAACATCATAGTGACATTTCAATTTTTATATGATTTTCATTTTCTTACAACTATAGGATACTTTCTAGTACATTTGAAATCCTTCAATCTTGAAATCTTGAAATCAGAAAACAAATTTTGCATAAATTACAAATTACAAAGTATAATCACAGAAATCTCCTAATTATTTAATTCAGCTATAAAGATATCTCCAGAAATAACGCTACACAAAATTTTGTTTACATTGCAGTGAGCTGTAAAAAATATAATTCATCTTAAGCGATTAGAGTAATTTCTTATATGTTTGCCTTAATTTTAAAGTAATATAACAAGAGAAAAAAACACTATTACAGTCTTCTTAAAAATGGTTCAGTTGCCATTAGAATTCACTCAGTCCAGCGACTAAAAATCACTTGGTGATATCTGCAACATTTGCTGGTTGAAATACAGGAGATTCTATGGCATAAACCGGTGTGGCAACATGATTGGATTTGTAGGGCATCACATCAATATATTTGAAGACATTGCTTAGAATGTTCTGCTGACTTATCAATAACGAATTCAAATGACGCATTTCTTGATCGATCTTCTTAAGATTGAAAGTTGCTTGATCTATTTTCTCCTGCATCCCTTTTATTTCCAAACCAAAGTTATGCTCGTCATTTTTCATTTTTGATATATAATTGTTTTTATGTAAAACTTCTTTCACAGATCGACCAGCTTTTACTTTATTTAGTTGTGCCATTTCATATGCAGCCATCATAATATCAGTTGGTAATCTTCTTTCTCGAGGATTCAATGGTTTAACACTTAAAATTACCTTACCAGCCTCGGGTGATACCAATGCAGTTCTATATACATATTTGTGCAAACAGTTCGGTAGCCAAGCGCTAAACAGACCCATTTCTACGAACAAAATAAGCTTCGTTTGTCTTACCAATTTTGACAATCCAGCAGTTTTTCGCAAGCCTTGAATATCATGAACCGCGATACCAACAAGAAGGTTCATTAAAATGATGGTCACAAACATAAGAAACAAAATGAATATAATTTGTGATGATATCTCCAAAACCAAAGGAGGGTCTACCTGTTCCGGATCATTGACTAAAATATTTAGGTTTAGTTCACCAACCATCATAGATAAGGTAGTGATAAAACCTACAAGAGGATTCGCAAACATCTCTTCATTTGGAAAGACAACACAAAAGCAGATTGTGAAACCAAGTAATAGGCACATATAGGCCAATAGTAATTTTAAAAATTCAGACGACACCTTTTGATACATTGCAACATAATCACCAAACATAGGCAACTGGCCCATCATCAACATAAGATTGGTCCATGCGCCTAGCACAGCATATCCCCCAACATGATTTTGCCAGCTGTAGTTCTTGTCAATATGATACAAAGAAAATACTGACAGTAATACAAACCACTCCATCAGATTTTCAAAACTAGTAAAATAATGATAAAAACTCGAAAAACCAGTTATACTAGTTAATTTTCTAAGAATTTCAAAAACTGTTATCGCTAAAAGAACCCATCTTTCGAATTCAATAGGATTTTTTTCCAGCATCATTCCTAAATATGATTGCGTTTGACAAAGTTCATTAAGAACTCCATATTTCTTATTAAATGTACCCTTACATGTTTTTACTACAGTAGTTAAGACATATATTGATAAGAATGATACAAACAGGAAAGAAAATATAAGCCTGGCCAAGTAAAATTTTCTTATCTTTTTCCATTTCATAAACAGAAAAGCTGAACAAAGAGGATGAAGTAATATGTCTTTCTGTCCTTCATCTATTAAACTATTTAAGTAAGTAATTTCTCGGGGATAAGAAAATTTTAGAAGCCTTCCAAAATCGAACTCTATTTGCACCTCCTCACTGCTGTCCGATGTCTGATTAAAACATATACCTGAGTCCAAATGGTGTTTCACGATGGCTAATGATTTAGGCATCTTTCTTGCTATAAGACTCAAGGCTGTGTGTCCTTTTTTTGATTTAGACGTAACATCGGCACCAAGAAAAATTAAAGTCTCGACACATTGACTCAAACCATCGGTTGCCGCTAAGTGGAGCGGCGAATAACCGTACTCGTCTTTCTTATTGGCTTGTGCACCCCAACTGACAAGAAGATCAATGATATCACATGCTCTCTCAGATCGATTAATAGCTGCATGTAATGCTGTCCTCTTATCATAATCTTCCATGTTTGGATCAGCATTGCCATCCCTGAGAAGCACTTCCACAGTTTCTATACTTGAATATCTCGCAGCTAGGTGTAATGCCGTAAAACCTCTGTAATTTTTCGTATTTACTTTAGCACCTTCTGATAAAAGTAATTCCACACATTCTGTGTAACCTCGAGCTGCTGCTAAATGTAATGCAGTACATTCCTTATCTCTTTGTTTGGTGAGACTGTTTACACTTATCTTTGTTTCTTTAAGTAAATATGAAAGACACTTTTGTGCACCTAATTCAGCAGCAAGGTGCAACGCATTCAACCCTGATGAAGTAGTATAAGCAGGATCTACACCTCTTTCTATGAAAAGTTCCATACACTCTACAGCATCAGCTCTCACTGCACAATGCACAAGGTTATCTTCACAACCCGCTCTCTGGACAACAGCATGTAACGAAGCACCACTAAGTATCAAAATCTCTGATGCTTCTAAAGAATTACCAAAAGCAGCGGCGTGAAGAGGTGTAAAGTATTTGGGAGCGAATTCAATATCTGCACCTCGAGATATTAACAACCCTACAGCCCTACCTGTACCGTTGAAGGATGCCAAATGTAGCGCTGTCAATCCAGGTGGCTCATAATAGTGAATATCGGCTCCAGCCAATAGAATAGCCGGCAACAATTCATCTCTTCCTAGAAAGGACGCCCATAACAAAGTTAAATTGACAACCACTTCCGGTGCTGATTTGAGGTGCTCTTCAATATTTTCTGAAGTTATAATTCCACACTCAACATCATCAAAAAACCTGGCTGCTCCTAGCACTAAAGCACGTTCACGAAGACCACGTCTTAATGCCTCTTCAGTCAATATTGCTTCCGGGTCTGGTGCCATAATATCGAAGCTGTGGTACATATTGGGTGGCTCTTCAGCTGGTGGAGAGGGACCCACAAACAGATACTCTTTTGGTTTTTCTGGCTCTTTAGCCGACTCCAAAAGATCGATATTCCGGACATATTTGTAAGCCAGTGGTAATTCCTCAGGTTCCTTAGTTCTGGATCTGGTACTGCTCGATAAACGAGATCTTGTCGGTGTCTGAACCGCAGATTGCAAAGGAGAGCCCCAACCCATTTCGCGGTACCCGAAGTTGTCCATGATCGTTATGTGACTGAATACTAGCGCATGTTTTTATCTTATCTTTGTGTTATGAGAGCTTAGTCTCGTTAAGATATGTCTGACATGATGATTTATGAAGCTATTTTTATTATTATGTAGTAATTAAAGTATTTTCATTACTTTTACTGATTACAAAATTTTCTTGTTTGCTTTCTGTGAATAATATAGTATTTATTACGCAGGCGTATAATTACATTGTTTCTTATGCATGCTTAGTCAGTACAGCGATTGTTTTGATTGAATTGTTGAATTTATTGGATTCTTGTAAATGGTATTGATAGGTAATATACTGGTACAGTCTTCTGGTAGCGAAGGTTTCGATGGTCTTCTGGAAACCGGAGAATATCCCGGATGATCTAGTTTTAATATGGTAAACGGTTGCATTGCCATTGCTGCTTCATTAGGATCAGCAACCTTAGCGTTTTTTTTTATTCCAGTAATAATTATATTTCAGCCGTATCCTTTCTCTGACTTCCTAACTTGAACAGAATTATTATTTAGATATTTGACTATTTATGTTCGTGTCACTTACATTTATTCACTCACATAGTTATCCTAATATGAATAGAAAAGACTGACCTAAAGATTTTACACCTTTAGTTTCAATTTTTTGCCATCTACAGGAGCTATATCATAAGAAACGATAGTCGTATAGTTCGTCGGAAGTTCATAAATAACTAGCTTTTGCCGGCGGCTCCGCCCGCGTGTCAGTCGGTTATTACAATAATGTGATAAATGAAGAACCGCTCTACCAATTTTGTGCAAACTTCGCATAAACTATCTACTAAATAGCCCAAACAAAGCCTAAACATTTGGTTTGGATAGGTAAGCCCGTTCTTGAGTTTTAAAATTACAACGAAAAATGGCATTGATTTTTATATAATATTGATTGCAATGTCAAATGCAATATCATAGACAAGCTTCTTTTGTTCCTTCGTAAGTGCGTTAGAGTCGTAGTTCTATAAATAAATAAACGTTTTAGTTCCAGATCATTCCATAATTTAAGTTTTATTTTACTAAATTTACAATTGAACATGTTAACCACATTTATCTAATACAAATATTGTACGATCCTTATCATTTTTTGTGAGTTTGTTTTATTTTAGCTTTGTTTGTAGTAGCTTAATTAATATCACGCACTAATCGTAAGTTTTTAGGAATTCAAATTGAATGTTTCTGTATGTATATTCATAAGCACGTGTTATGTATGTGTTTGTGAATATATACGTGTGTGTTTGTTTATTTATAACAACTGTTTAAAGGAGAGTTTTTTTTCTATTATCTAGTATAGTGATATTCATATCAAGCCGAAATGAGTATAACTTATTAGTAGATTAGATACTGAAATATGTATATAAACATAGAAACCATTGAAATGAATAAAATTCAAAATGTAATAATTCAGATAGCTTTAACGTGGTGTGGAGCTGAAATGGCAGTGGTTTGGCCATTTTAGCAGCAGAATCAATAACCATTGGGGTAAAAGTGTTCTTGAGTAGAGACTGCGTCGCGGCAAATGTAATGTAAGCTGTTCACAGAACAAGTGTAGTTATGATTTGCGTAAAATGGCAGGAGCTGAATACGAGAAGCTACAATCTAATCAAGTTAGAGAGATATATGTGCAGCACTGACGGCTGACCTCTATTATACAAGTACACTGGACTGCATACGTCGTAATCTAAATGAAGCCATTTGATTTTCGCCATTTTAACGCTGATAGCAGTGTGAACGTCCGTGGAACTAATATTAGGGATGAGACATAAATTGAAGTATTGCATCACTTTATCGATATAAATACTTGGTGTCATTTCCTCCTTTATATGTATGCTTACAAGGCATAAAAGGAATTTCACCCAGTTATTAATAATTTGTTAGCATTTAAGAAATCAACTTCACTAACAATCATTTTCAGTTTCATTAAAATGTAACTAACCCCCATTCACTAGTAGTTCACTGCAAGTTCAAATACACAAACTCTCATTATATAAATGTTTTTAATAAAACTTAGCAAACACCAAACACAACAAGTATAGTCTTAAATAAACAGAGATGCACCAAAATAACACAACGGTCATTTGCAACAAATGTCAATTTTAGTACGCGAGACGCTCGTGAGGGGCGCTTCAAAACGGCACTAAACAACTGTCATTTCTTAGAGAATATTTAGTCCAGCGTCCTTGTATAATAGAGGTCAGTGATGTGCATTAATGGACTGCAATAGGCTGACGAAAATGATCATGACATCTTTTTGATGTGAGTACTATATTATATACTTTCATATGGAAATATATATTT
The DNA here is from genome assembly GCA_949125395.1 of Diaphora mendica. NCBI lineage: Eukaryota > Metazoa > Arthropoda > Insecta > Lepidoptera > Erebidae > Diaphora > Diaphora mendica. The sequence continues at coordinate 1,826,642 of OX421331.1, read as the reverse complement.
TTTATTTATTTATTTAGTAAAAAGCAGTCAATTTAAATTTTCAAACAGAAAATTATTTTTATTTATTTGTATAGAATGACAATGGCACATAAAAGTTACCTACATAGAAAATTTGGAAAAATCTTCTAAAGGTTGACTGGTATAGAATGCCCTGGGAAGTCCGCCGATGTACACAAGTGTATGTAGTTGTAAAATAAACAAACAAATATAATTTAGTCTTACAACTTCAAGTAATTATTTTTAATTAATAACAATATACACACATCAAAAGTGTCTAGGGATCAAGCATTTTTATGCGGATTTCTTGAGATTGAGATGTGGCTTTGGCCCTGGCCTGCTCAGTCGCCAGACTTGAACTCGATTGAGCATGCATGGGATATGCTACAGAGAAGAGCTCTGCCGAATATGGAGGGTATCCAGTCGCAAGAAGACCTTTTTTTGTTGTTGCAACGAACATGGGCGGCCATTCCACAGCGTGATTTGGATGAACTCATTTTGAGTATGCCAAACCGATTCTTGTGTTGTTAGTGTTCGCGGTAGAAACACGGATTATTAATTGTTTAAGTTACCTAATAAAATTTTAAAGAAAACTGTTATTTCAGTCTTTTTTTCGAACTTTAATGTTAGTGGTTCAAATGTCAAAATTCCCTTTATTAGGAAAATGGCAAATTTCTTTATTAATGCAAAGTTGACTTGGTTTATCGTTACTGTGACAAACGAAAACACTTTATTTGATGAATCCTTAAAGAAAATTTTAATTAATATCAATCAGGAGAAAAGTTATTGCAAAAATATATGTTGATCCCTAGACACATATGTTGATCCCTAGACACTTTTGATGTGTGTATTTATTACATCAATTCTAATAACATTACTAGGAACTGTCGCATTTGACGGTTGACAGTACATCAACCTCGTCGAGAGTCTTGCGCAAATATTTGTACGCAACCTTTATTAAACGTTGTGTTTAAGGCTGTAGGCACACTTTCACAAATATGTGCAGTGACTGCCTTGGTGGCAAAGTGGTGGCGTGTGCGACTGCTGTACTGAGGTGTTGGGTTCTATTCTCTGGTTGGAAGAATGTTTGAATAATCTGCAAATATTTTGAATATAATATGTACGTATTTGCAAAATTAATAATAATATTATTTCGTTGTTATCCCTTAAGGGTTAAGGGATAATTTTCATTATCAACATTTTTTCTGACACAGGGCTCACAACGTTAAAATTTCAAACTAAGTAGAGCTTGACTGCACGTTTGGCCTAGTGGTTTAACGGTCACCACGCCGTTTCCTACTTCGCCAAGTGTCGTGGGTTCAAATCCCACGTAGGACAACACTTTGTGTGGTCCACAAATTGTTGTTCTGAGTCTGGGTGTTCTTTGTGTCCGTTACATGTATGTTTGTAAAGTCCCCCGCGACACAGGATTTATTCCTAGTGCGAGCGTTGTCTTTTTAAAAAGAAAAAAAAAAGCTTGTACCATGAAAGCCAGATTCACGAATAGAATACTTAAATGTTTTTTTGTAAATGCATACGTACATTACACATACAAAAACACCGAAACTCCGAAACAAATATTTGCAGATCGTACAAACATTTGGTCCGATCCAGGAATCATCTGAAACATCAGGACAGCAGTCCCATAGACTAAGCCGGCAACGCACTTGTGACGCCTCTGGTGTTGGGGGTGTCTATGGACGGCGGTAATCGCTTACCATAAGGCGATTCGTCTGCTCGTTTGTCCCCTATCCCATAAAAAAAAACAAAATAAGGCTATCACTGCACCACCGAGGCAGTTAACAGTGCGCTAATGTCATTTTTAATCGACTTCAAAAAAGGAGGAGGTTCTCAATTCGACTGTTTTTTTTATGTTTGATACATCAGAACTTTCGACTGGAAGATCCGATTTTGATGATTCTTTTTTTATTTGAAAGCTGGTGCTTCCCATGAGGTCCCATTTCATTTTTTTTTTTTTTTTTTTATGTATGGCCCGCCAAAGTGACTCTACTCTGCCTGATGGAAAGCATAAGCAGAATCCAAGAGTATTAGTCGCCATACTCACTGCGAATGCAGACAATGCAGTATGGCGACCCACACCATGGCGGCCTAGTGATGCTGCTGCATCTTTTAGTCTAGTCAACAAGTATGGAACTTGTTGACTAGACTATTTGGGCCTCCGGTCTCGCACTCACCAACGAAACGCGACAGCACGAACGTGGTCATTTTACGTTGATATTCTGTGCGAGGGTAGTACCGCCTCGGTCGAGCCGGCCCATTCGTGCTGAAATCAGCGTGGCTCTACTACCTCTAGTTCTGTAGCTGTTCTGACATGTCATCCATGAGAAAACCATATAAGTCTTCAACTGCATTAAGTATGTGCGCGATAAATTGACAAATAACTCAATATCACGCCAACCGATTTCGGGGATTCTTTTTTTATTTTAAATCTGGTGCTTCTCGAGTGGACCCATCTTAATTTGGTCGTTCTTGAAGACGGTTTTTTTTCTAAAAATTTTGTGTTATTAAAATTTAAAGACCATAATAGTTTACTCGGTAACTTACTTTGTTCTCATATCTCTTGATGCCCGTGTGGCGATAGATTAAGAACACGGAGTGTTACCATTTTACCAACCCTATTCACCCCATGGACGTCGTAAAAAGTGAGTAAGGGACAAACTGCGAAGGACAACACCCTTGAAAAAAGAAAGAAAACTTAAACCCTATACCAACCCGACTGGCCAAGCCAATAGGCTGAAACAACCTCCTTGCTAAGAAGAGGTCTATGTCCAACAGTGGCCTATTAAAGTCCTATGTTGATGATGATGATTTATAAACTTGCTTTCTTCACACAGTCAATCCCTTTGCTAGGAGATCCTACTTTCAATTCACCATTCTACGATTTCCATACCAGGATCCTTTTACTCCAACGACCGAGAAAGAAGGCGAAGTCTAGTAATGCTAGTAATGAAGCGATGGTTAAATATTTTTTATACAATCTTGTAAAAGTTCTTTATCACGTGAACAAATATATGTAAATGGCGTCATTTATACATCACGTTACGACATAATGACTTAAGCAAATTGCAAATATATGTGTCTTGATTATTTTGTTTCATTTGTTGTTTATCACTTTTCGCTAGAAGCTTTGTGAAGTCTATTTAAATAGGTGTTATTGTCGACTTATGGGATACTGTAGTATACGTTGCGAGTTCGATGTCCGCTTACTTCAAATATTTGAATTTATCACTTTAATTTCTTTTATATGATTTGGTCTCTATGATATCTATGAAAAAAAAATCATGTGTGTATGAATTTATATTCTGCTAATATTGTAATAACGGAAAATTATTGCACTTTGGCAGATGTCATTGGAGGAGAACTGTATAGAACTCCGAACATTTTCTAACACATCTGTACCTGTAAATTTGTTTCAAAAAAAAATGATTAAAAATCTTTAACATTGTTTCCCTTACAAATATTTCTTTTAAGGTCTATTAGATTGGAGACCAAAAAGGAAAATATAACCAGACTTCAGTCGTTATAAAATACTTGCTGCTGCCCTCGGCTCCGCCCGCATGTATGTCGATAAATGCAGAACCGCACGAACGATTTTGTGCAAACTTCAAATAAACCATCTACTAAATATTCCAAACAAAGCCTAAACATTTGGTTTGGATAGGTATGAGTCCGTTCTTGAGTTATAAAATTACAACGAAAAGTGGCATTGATTATTACCCGAATACGAAAGGAGGGTTATGTTTTTCGAGTGTATGTATGTATGTATATTTCTTTGGCACGCCCTAGAGCCTAAACGGCTTGTCGAACTTTTATGTGAGTAGTTTCAATAGATTCGACTTAGTCGTGAGAGGGACACTGGGTACATGACAATTTAAAAAAAATTAGAATAAGGATTTTTCGTGGCAAAAAGTAATATATAAAAAAAAAGATTTCAAAATACATCGAGTGTGGTATCAAAATAAAGATTTTTTTACGGTGATTACGAATATATATAAAACGTATATGTTTTTATTGTTAAATATTGACGCAGTCGGGTTTTTTATTTTTAATAATTTGTACTTGTTATATATATTGATTACCCTTTTAATCATAAAATTCATAAACATTATTTAAGTTCAAACAATGGTTCTGTGTTATTTCCAACTGTAAGGCTATTAATTTAAAGTTGAAAATAACACATAGCTCTTAGCGATCTCATGCTTTGGCACAAATTGGCTGACTCTACCTGAGTGATACCACGGTCTGACAGAACTGGTTTTAAGTGGTGGTAAATTCCTCCCCCATTCCCCCTTTACCTTAAATTTGGAACCCAGAGTGTGACTCTTGGATGTCAGGCGTCCATGAGTTGCCCCAATAACATTGAAACATCCATTCTGCAAACCAACAACTCTTGTGGTGTATATTTTCATCGTTGAACGCATTAAGCGATTGTTTAGTTCGCTTTATTAAGCAATGTCAATAATCGTAGCTATACAGCGCACGGGCCAGTAAATAAGAACTAGTTTGTTGACACTTTAGTGTACACGATATATCGTGTCGTGTCGTGGTCGGATCGGAACACTTTCTTCTATAATATGTATGTTTATGGTATACCTATGTGTTTTTTTTTAAGGGAAAACGAAAATAAAATGCAAACAAGAAGAAATATTACTAAGTTTTGTTAAAATTATACAAGATGAAGACGATTTCACTTCATTTAATAATGAGTACTGTGTAGAGGCGAACCATTCATATTCGTGGTACTTATTTGAGTAAGATAGTTAAAGAAATAAACGTCTAGACGTAGTTACCAGACTTCAAAAATGACGTAGTTTTTTATTTTAACATTCTTTTTTGTGAGTACCTATGTAATGTTCATGGTTTCAAACGACCTTCAAACCTTCAAGACAAGAGCGTATTCCTTCTTAACACCTGGCAACGCACTTGTGACGTCTCTGGTATTGCGGGTGTCCATGGGCGGCGGTAATCGGTTACCATCAGGCGATACGTCAGCTCGTTTGCCCCATATATCATAAAAAGAAAAATGTTATGTCTTTGTAAGCGTGGTAAAACTCCTGTACATGCGTGCTTTCTCGACCTCTCTAGGGCTTTAGATCTGGTTCCTTATGATACTTTATGAAATATATAATATATTAATATATTATAATAAATTAGAAAATACAAATCTTCCGAATGAACTTATTAACATCTGTAAGTACTGGTATGGAAACCAGATTAATAGCGTGAGATGGTCGGGAACCATGTCGCAATCCTATGGATTGGAGTGTGGTGTGAGACAGGGTGGGTTGTCTTCGCCGACACTATTTAACCTGTACATGAACGACCTGGTTGTCGCTCTCAGTGGCACTCATGTTGGCTGTCATATAGATGGGATTAACGTCAACAATGTTAGCTACGCCGACGATATGGTGTTACTGAGTGCATCTGTTTGTGAGCTAAAGAAGCTTGTGGCTATTTGTGAGGTTTATGCTGCGAAGCATGATTGGTTAGCTCATGGCTGTGCAGCAATGACTCCAAACCTTTTATTTTGTTTTCTTTGGTCGACTTCGTTCTCATTCAAGTCTCTTAGTGAAAAAAATATTGTAAACCGTATTATTATTTTTTAAAAGGAGCAACAATGGAGTTTCTTGCCAGATTCTTCTCCATGAAGGGTAGGCTGCACTTGGAACTGGCGACTAGAATCACTCGATTTTTTAATATTAAATATTGACTATTCATAAGTGCCTGTAAAATAAGTGCCTATATGAATAAAATATTTTTGAGTTTGAGTTTGAGTCATGGTTTGTTATACAACGCCATGAAAAGTGAAGTCATGGTCTTTGGGGTCAGTGACACAAGTGACTTTCCGAAAATCAAGCTCAACGGCACAGCCTTGAAGAGAGTTGATACGTTTAAGTACCTAGGGCATATACTGACCTCTGGCCTCAGGGACGATGACGACATAGAACGAGAACGGAGGGCGCTGGCTGTGAGAGCGAATATGATTGCTCGACGGTTTGCACGTTGTTCTTTAGAAGTGAAAACGACACTATTTCGTTCATACTGCACATCCTTCTACACGTGCAGCCTGTGGGCTGTATATACTCAGAAATCCTATACTGCCCTCCGTGTTCAGTATAATAATGCGTTTAGGGTGTTGATGGGGCTGCCACGATTCTGTAGTGCGTCAGGTATGTTCGCACAGTACCATGTAGATTGTTTTTACGCTACAATGCGTAAAAGTTACGGCTCCTTGTTGCGTAGGGTTCGTGGCAGCGCCAACAATATTCTAAAGATGATAGCGGATCGCCTAGATTGCTTATAATGTCAATCACTGTTCCGCAGTCGCCAATGGGATTGCGTGACAGTGATTGATAATACTTCATTATATTATCAGTCTGTTTTTATTTTAATTTTAATTTATTTAATTTTAATTTTAATTGATAAATGGATTGATTGAATTTAATTGTAATTCTTTTCTTATTATGATTGTTATTATTTGATTTTAATATTTGAATCATTTAAATGTTTTATTATTATTTATATTATTTAATTTTATCTAATTGTGATGACTTTTACTAACAATAGAATAAGCTTTAAGTATCTAACAAAATGGACACAAAGTGGTCTGAATAAATGATTTGTTATTATTATTTGTCTTTTCTAGACTGATGTAAGCCGATGCCAAAAATTACGTATTTAATCATGTTGTGGAGACTGATCTCGGTGATACCGTGGTAATGTAGGCGACTGCTGTGCTAAAATCTCGAATTCAATTCCTGGGTCCGATCAAATGTATGTATGATGAGCAAAAATGTATTTTGTCGTTTGGGTATTTATGTAAAATATGTACTTTATTTAAAAAGCAAATAACTATTCTATAGCTCATATAGCTTTTACAGTACAAGCTCTATTTAGTTTGAAACTGATTGGCGTTGTGAGTTAAATATTATCACATTAAAATTTCTCGAAAATATCCCAGCGCACAGAATGAAAATTTTGAATAGTACTAAAACGGTTTATTAAATTAAAAGAGTTTATCGATATTGGTTTAAACGTCTGTTTTCAATAAACTATCTCTAGTTTTAATTCGATAGGTAGGTTATTGAAAACTGTCTAAATCTACTTAAAAAAATAATTGTTGACAAGTTGTAGTTGTTAAAAAAAAAGATCCTGCCTATCTATCTATCTATGAGAGTATTACATAGATCATATTGAAAAAAGAGTATAAAACATCTTCAGTTTAAACTGAAAGTAGGCTATTGAAAATGACTGTTAGTCGTACTGTGTAAATGGTACTTTAGACTTTCTACTTTGCACTGATAGCGAGATAACGTAGACTAGACATTATACTGATACCGCGACCGTAGATTATACAGCTACCTAAAAATATTTTATTTTTTGTACTTTTTGAATCAAAATCGTTGCTCTGTCGCTACGTCTACTGTTAGACTTCTCTCTTTGGAAAGGAATTTTTTGCTTTGGTTAAGAGTTTGTTTCAAGTTCCTATTGCCTCTCTTTTCACGTTACAAAAGACAAGTGACCTAGCTCTTCTTCTTTTTTTAGACCGACGTTATGTCAAGTGAAAGGTGATATTGAAAGTGTGCAAATTAATATGTTTGTGTGAGTAGACTTCTTGATTATTCCGAATATTCTTCATAAATCGCAGGTTTCATTCTAACGCACGCATTATCACGAAGTGAGAACAAGACGCGCGAATATTATAACACGACTATGCACTGTGCGGTAGTGGATTCACTGCTACTCCTCCTATAAATACCAGACACAGCCTGAACGGCAGTTTCGTTTACCATTTAACAACTGAACTTTGATCCTTAAATTATTAGGTATTAAGACCAAAAATCTGATTTGGCCTTCTCATAAATATAATTTAATTAGCTGACCCGGCGAACTTCGTACCGTCATATTTACATATCTGTCTCAGCTTCCCACAAGCAGTGTACAGTCGCGGACAAAGAAAAAGACTTTTCCCGTTATCTTTTATTTTCTATCCCATGTCCTACCTAGTAGTATGAACTCAAATCATGCCAAGTTTCATTTGAATCCATTCAGTAGTTTCAGCGTGATGTGCGGCCAAGATACAGACAGACAGACAAAAATGAAAAAAAATACAGTTTTGGCTTCAGTATCGATTACAGAGAGCCCTCCAAAAAAAAAATTTCAAAATACCTTTAATGTACAGAATTGGACCTGTTACATTTTTATTATAAGTATAGATAGATTTTACTCGATAGAAATAAATATCACATAGACACACAATAAATAAAATTATTTGTCATGGATAGGAATCTAACTCATTTCAAAAACCACAAACAAAGCTATTCAAATTTCGTCTTATGAATTACAATTTCCTCACAGAGGCTTGCAATAGTATCCACAAAAGCGCATACAACCTCTTCCTACTCTTTGTGGTACAACATTCAGCCACCTATCAATGTCAAGTTCAGTATATTTGAGTAGCAATCTTTAACTAAGGATCAGTGACAATTAATCAGACAGGCCCACCCAACCGGGAACTGAACCGACGACCGAGGTGACAGCGGCCATACCGTTAGGACATGCAGAGGGAAACTTGATACCATAATGTGTTATTAGTCAGTAGATATTTTTGTTATTGTCAACTTAGTATAGACGTTGATAAAGTCTGTCGTGTCGGTGAACATACAAATGGTACTAACAAGTTGGCGAAGTGGTTTAAGCGGTCGCCACGCCGCTTTCTACTGCACCAAGAGTTGTGGGTTCAAATCCCACATGGGACAACACTTTGTGTGATTTATAAATCGTTGTCCTGAGACTGTTTTTGTTCGTTTCACGCATGTTTGTAAAGTCCCCCGCTATACAGGATGTACATTTATGCAGGAAATGTCTTTTTAAAAGAAAATAAAAAAGAACTTTTTTCTCTTTTTAAACAAAAATGTCAGCGGTTTTTTGCCTCCAATTTCCAATTGTTTTACTTCATTTCACAATTACATTCACATAAATACTTTATGAGGCTAAATGTGTTGTATAAAAACACAATAAATCTAGACAGACACTGACAGATTTAAATACATAAACCAACATACTCGTACAACACCAGAAATTGACAACTTATGACTTTTGTTAAGTTATTTGCATAACAAACAATGCTTACTGAAACACCACAGCTGTGTAAAGATGGTATTTATTTTGAAATGTTTTTATCTCTTAAATATTAATTATAAACAGCGAATTAAATCGGTCGGTATTTTCTGAGATGGGGAGTATGGCCATTATTTGAATCTACTGTAGAACGGGATTACTTATTTAATTACTGTTAAATTACATTTTTATTGCCCCGGCGGTTGTCATTCAGCCATCAGAGTAAGTAATTTATATGTATAGATTGCAAATTAAAAGCTTTTAACTAAATGCAAATTATTTTAAAAGTTTATACGACACTTACCTACATCAAAAAATAATTTTATTTTGTTTCTGTCTGTTTATATTCTATGGAACGGCTGTACCGACTTCGAAAGGACCGAAAGGACTTTCACTGTGCAGATAGCTAATGATATAAGGAGTAACTTCAGCTACTTTTTTTAGGCTAGCTTCGCCACGTGGTGTTACCCTTAGTTGTTGTTTAAAGGTAGCAACATCTGTGGGTAATACTACGGGCGTAGCTAGTAGATACATATAACATACTATTGCATTGTTTGTCGATTTTATAAATATTATTTGTGCATAGATATCATATCGTATTATATATTAGACTAGCTTTTGCCTGTGGAATAATTGTTTTGGGTTCTATTGCCTTCATAAAGCTTTCCATAATAGTTTGCCCGATATATCTTCCATTTACAGACAGAGACCAGTTACGATTTTACGATGTATTTCTTTTTTAGCTTCCAAAATGAGTCTACTCTGCCTGATGGAAAGCATGAGCAGTATCCAAAAGTGGTGGTCAGGCAGATTACCCCCAGTCAAGGGGGTAATCTGTGGGTGGCCACGTGGTCACTGTTCTCAATGCCAATGTGGACAATGCAGCATGGTGACCTACACGAGATAGGCGTCCTTTTTCACACCCTGTTTAAAGGACCAGGGATCATAGCGGGAGAGAAACACGTGTGCTGGTAGTGATTCCTATCAATTAAAACTTACTTCTATTTCTAAAAATCAATTAATTAAAAGCTCATTACTATCAATCAACAACCCATAATGTCCCACTGCTGGGCTCGGGTCTCCTCGCAGAAGAGGCTTAAGGCCATACTAAATCGTAAAATCTTACTAATCGTTATTTAATTCAAACACATTGTTAACATTTATTTTAATATTATATAATGAAGATTACATTAGCGTATTCGTGAAACCTCTAATACCTTACAGTTTCCTTGTCAAATTCTTATCATATTCGAAAATATATCTAGCATTGGCAAATTGACATTAATATTACGATGTAAGACAGTACAGTGTCCTGATTTTAATATAAGCACTTACTTTAGATTAAACATCTTGCGTTTTAGTATCGATGATGTTCTATTTGCGGTTTCTTGCTCTTTTTTAACCGACTTCAAAAAACGATCGACTGGGTGAACTGATTTTGATGATTCTTCTTTTATTTGAAAGCTGGTGCCTCCCATGTAGTCCCATTTCAGTTTCATTTGGTCCTGTTCTGATATGTCATCCATGAGAAAATCATAATAAGTCTTCAATTGCATTAAGTATGTCCGCAACAAATTGACGAATAACTCAATATCACGCCAACCGATTTCGATGATTCTTTTTTTATTTGAAAGGTGCTTGCCGAGTGGACCCATTTCATGTTAGTCGTTCTTGAAGTCGGTTTTTTTTGTGTAAAAATTTTGTATTATTGTTGAAATAATTTCGAGAAAGGACGATAGTGTGTGTGTAAGCTATGAAAGAGCTCTATTTGAATAGACCTTCCGTACTGTCATGGATAAATTATACAGAATATCACTACCGCTATTCATCTATTAGTAAGCTAACTGCGTAGGACATCATAACTGAAAAGAGAAATAAAACTCGAAACAAATCTTATACCAACACTTCTAGCCAGTGTGGTATAGAAGGCTATAACTTCCTTTTTAAGATGAGGGCTATGTAAAGCAATGGACTGTTAAAGACTTTTTACCATCAGATGTAGGTACATTAGGTGCTAAAGTTGGCCACGAGATACGATAAGGTAGGAGAGCCACGCTGATTTCAGCACGGCTCGACCGGGGCGGTACTACCCTCGCACAGAAAATCAACGTAAAATGACAGCGTTTGTTGTGTCGTGTTTCGTTGGTGAGTGCGAGACCGGAGGCCCAAATAGTCTAGTCAACAAGTTCCATACTTGTTGACTAGACTAAAAGATGCAGAAGCATCACCAGGCCGCCATGCTGCATTGTCTGCATTCGCAATGAGTATGGTGACCACCACTCTTGGATTTTGCTTATGCTTTCCATTAGGCAGAGTAGAGTCATTTTGGCGGGCCATACATAAAAAGAAAACAAAATGCTATAATGCGACTACTGTTTAGCTTGCTGGTTTTACCTTTAACTAATTCGTCTAAAGTTATTAATTTTGCAAAAGATTTTACATAAAAAACTCATAATTTTTTGACTTAATTTGATACATTTCGTTTTCGTTGCTGTGTTTTATACCTATGTGTTTTCATTAATGAGTTTTTACAGTTTACGTTTGCTGGTTGTAAAAATAAAGCTTTAATCATAAAACTATCTGTTTTACTTCTTTTGTTAAGATCTGTTTCAGCTTCGTTTACATGAAAATGCAATGTAAAAGTTAACCTTGCTTTTTTAACCTTAACCTGAAATGATTTAAGTTGGGGTCGACGTTTTTCGACGAATTTATGAATGTTAACTATTACGTTTTGAATGACTAAGTTTTGTTAATTGTCCAAAAAACGTAAAAATAAAAATATTATACCATATTCTCACAACGATTTCTAATCCGAAACAAAACAGAGCTGATTTTATAGATACCAGACAACTAATATAACTACATATATATACTATACTTTCGTTTCGTGTAAATTATTTCTAAATTATATCAGCGAAAATTGAAGCATCAGTCCGTTACTATTACGTCATCTGGACTCCAAAAAATAAAAGAAATACATCAGAATGAAAAATTTATAAATTTTGGTACTATAATCGTCACTACATAATTACAATTTTTAACAAAAAAAAAACGACTTCAATCTCCGGTATCCTCACTCACTCGGTGAAACACAGTGCAAGAGCTATTTCACACCGGTTTTCTGTGAGGCCGTGGTATCACTCCGTGGCCCAATCATGCCGAAGCGTGGCTCTCCCACGCTGATGATGGTGTATTGCTAAAATACACTAACAAATTCCTATTCAATCTCACGACTGACACGCAGGTATCCGATTTTGCTTCAAGTAGAAGAAAAGAAACACATAATTATATACACATAATTATACTCGTACATAGAGTCACGTCAATTTCCTAGAGGGTTAGGCAGAGATAATTGATGCCCATTTACTAGGCCTGTCGATTCTCTTTAAAAAAATCGATCGCTGATTCGATTCGAATCGAGCACACTAGAATTTATTATTGTTCAAATCGAGCATTAAAAGATCGATTTTCGATTTATCGCAAATACAACATGATGACCATTTATCGCAAATACAAGTAATTGAATAGAAGTTATTAAATTAATAAACATAATATCACGCATATTCCTCCGAAAGATTAGGTAGAGGTGGGGATCGAACCCAGGATCTTTTGCTCAGCAGCAGTAGTGTTTGCATTTTGCAACCACTAAACTAATGTGGCAGTTTAAATTTCTAGTCTCACCTAAGTAAGTCATCAGTAGTAAATTAATCAAAGTTTAAGTTTATAATATTTTTTCAAGTTAAATACAAATTTAACAAGCAATTATATTTCCCAGTATTTTAATTCGAGTGACTTTAAAAAAAATAACTTATCTAATTGCTCAGGATCTAAAGAACTCCTTTCATCAGTCGCAATATTTCCCGCACTTATTTAAAGATATTACATACCTCTGATTTGCCTGACGTTTCGACCAGGTTACACTGGCTGTAGTCACAGGCTAGTGGTCTACTCAAACACTTCCACACACGTTCACTCTATAAATTCCTTTAGTGAGTCTTCTAACATCCATCCACTCTAAGTGAGCAAAGCATCGAAGCATGCCATTCTCGATCCTTGTTACTACATCTTCTTTCAATCCGCAACGTTCTCATATAACTATATCCCTTTTTTTTTATAGTGAGCTGCCAAAATGACTCTGCCCTACCTGATGGTAAGCATGAGCAGAATCCGAGAGTGGTGGTGACCATCCTCATTGCGAATAAGGACAATGCAGCATGGTGACCGACACTATGGCAGCCTGGTGAGACGCTTTTTCACGCCCCGCTTAAAGGACCCGGGAGCATAGTGGGAAGGAAGCACGTATGCTGGTAGTGAGTTCACCGCTTTTAGAGAGGTTTTCACCGTTCGGCACACGAAGGAAGAACCGAAGCGATGAGTACGAGAACGTATGTCTACTACTCTGAAGCGGTGCCTTCCAAGGCCGGCTCGTGTTGTCCTGTAGCGGAAGGGAGAGGGAGGGATCATTTGGAAGAGGTCTTCAGAACACTCTACATGATAAAAGCTTCAAAACAAACTGGTCAGAACTTTTCGCAAGTAATTTGAGAAAAGGAAGGTCATAATTAGTCTTACTTTAAAACGACTTTAACATCTTACAGTGTTAAGCTTCACATATCATTGACTTGATATCATTAACTTAAAACACTTACTTTACATATTTATTGTAACATAAAGCCTTACTATCTAAGCAATGACCATACAAACTCACTGAAATATCATTTTTATTAATAACATTACGTTTAAGTAGAAATCTGAAACGACTATCGTAATGATTACATGCTATTAGTGTTTATCTTAAACCTTTTAATCGATTCGATATTAACAGTAAATATTACCGATTAGTACTATCTACTATCTTGAAATTTGTTATGGTTTGTACGTTAGATAGGGATTATCTTGTGAACGTGTAGTATTTTTCGGCACGTGGCACAAACCAGATTGACTGATAGAATACATGTTATATATATTTAAATATACATAAATTGTAAATATATACATATCATACATTAGCTTCGCCCAGCGGTGTTACCTGTGGTGATTGTTGATACAATAATAACCGCTGGTAATACCGCATGGCGTCTAGTATAAAATAGAAGTAAGTTACTCCTATTATCATCAGCTATCTGCTTGGAAATAAGCGATCTTGCTGTTCCAGAGAAGAACCAAAACAAACAGACAGTCAAAATTATAAAACTTGTTTTTTTTTACTGTGAGTACTGATATATATTCAGTCAAAGGCTGTTAATTTTGAATTAAAAACAGGCATTTCAATTTTATTTATTTGTAGAGATAAAAACACCATTTCGGAACAAACTTTTGCAGATCATACAAGATTTCGTCCGACTCGAGACTTTAGCACAGCATTGTCAGCTACCACTGCGCCACCGAGGTTGTCAAAATTGTATGATTATATATTTTCATTTCAATATCTTATCAATTACTTTTACCTACTTACACCGCTATGATGATGAAAGCTCAAAATTTCATTATCACTTAGTTCATCATCATCAACAGCCTTTAACAGTCCACTGCTGGACATAGAATATCTCCTTAGAAAGGAGTGTTTGGCCCACTATACCACGTTGAACAGACGGGCTGATATAGAACTTGTTTTGTTTTTTATTTTCCTTCTTTTGGCAGTGACGTTGTCCTGCGGAATTTATTCCCCGAGCTGCCCCTAACACCTTTGGGATAAATAGAGGTGCTAACACTAACTATTATTTTCATTACATTTTAGAACCGCGCAACTATAAAGGCGTGTCTCCTGCTCCTAAAAATAACAAAACAAACTAACGAAATGTTTTTGCAAACCATGTTAGCAAACCATTGCCGTGTCCTGCGACTTTAAACGAACGTCACACACGAACATCAAACATAGGGATACGGTGTCGATTAGAAAGTATCGATACTGTACTCATAAGTAGCATCGAATAAAAAGTATCGTACTCATAAAAGTATAGAAACGGAAGTATCGATACTTCAAAGTATTGAGTACTTTTCTTATCTAGAAAAATCCATAATTTAATTTTTATTTCTTACCATAATTGGATGGAGCATAATGCTTTAAATTGTCCTTTATAGTATAGATATGAACAATATTAGTATTAATGTAAGTTCAGTTCAGTTTCATTATACGAGAAGCATAAAATGAAAATAAAAATAATGTATGAATGGGTATCAGCTACTTAATTATAACGAAAATGATCACTGGTTAGCAAGTCGATAAAATCCAATTTGTAAATCAAAACGATTAATCTTTACCTCCGCAACGACTAAAATGAAGAATGTTATGTGGTAAATGCACAACCCCGATGTTAGCAAATGAAATCGCCCTCCCCCCCTTGCAGGCGAACACGTAGATGTTTTCCGTCCGCTTCGGATAACGCGTTTGCTTGTTAGAATTATCAAAACAGTTAGGCCACGCCCATATTTTGATAGATATTTGATGTTTGGTGTTTAAAATCATAAAAAAGTGTCGCAGGAGACCCGGCTTTAGTCAGTAATGTAATGTTTATGATGTGCCTGCAAAGACCAACTTGAAATAAGAGCTATTTAATTTTATTTTTGTGATTCGTCACCTTACAGACATTTTCTTAATCCTGCCAAACCTCGTATTGTATAAACAACAGCACAATAGACACATATGGCAATATCACTGGCGACGGCCTCTTATCGAGAACGAACGTACACAGAAATACAGTCCACCAAACTCATGAATCGGTAAGTTCATTGCCCAACACGAAAGGTTACTAATCTCACCGTACGTTGTACACTGCAGAAATAACTACTGTTTATATTCAATCGGGATGTATAAATCTAGAGTTAGTATGTATAATTATGACAAATAAGTAAACAAGGGTGTTGAAGATTGTACGTACTGCTACAACACTTTGTGTGATCCACAAATTGTTGTTCTGAGTCTGGGTGTTCTCTGTGTCCGTTTCATGTATGTTTGTAAAGTCCCCCGCGACACAGGATTTATTCCTAGTGCGGGAGTTGTCTTTTAAAAAAATAGCTTTGTATTGAAGCTAAGAACCTATAATATGAAATACAAAGACTATATCTCCATACATACCTATGACCAAGATTCTTTGTAACATTGTATGCTTGGCTTGAAAACCATTATAAGTAGTTTGTTTTGCAGAAAATGAACTTACGGGTAATTATAATCCACTAGCTGTTGCCCGCGGCTCCGCCCGCGTGTGTGTCGGTTATCACGGCAAATAGTAGCCTATGTGTTATTCTGATGTATAAGCTATATTATTGTAAAGTTTCATCCAAATCCGTTTAGTAGTTTGCGCGTGAAGAAGTAACAAACATACACACTCAAAAAGTTTCGCCTTTATATATTAGTGTGACTAGCTGATGCCCGCGGCTCCGCCCGCGTGTATGTCAGTTATTGCGGCAAATAGTAGCCTATGTGTTATTCTGATGTATAAGCTATATTACTGTCAAGTTTCATCTAAATAAGTTCTGTTGTTTTTGCGTGAAAGAGTAACAAACATACACACATCCTTACCAACGTTCGAATTTATAATATTAGTGGGATACTAATATTATAAATACGAAAGTAACTTTGTCTGTCTGTTACGTTTCCACTGCTAAACCGCTGCACAGGTTTCAATGAAATTTGTCATGGAGATACTTTAATTATTGAGGAAGGACATAAGCTACTCTTTATCATGATAGTTGATATACATACATGCAGGCAAAGCTGCGGGTAAACGCTAGTCGCAAATACATAATATATGTCTAATTTTAGTAACATAATAGAATTCAAAGTTCAGTATCATAATTATAAATTTGTGTAACGATGAGTAGAATTTCATAATTATCGCCATCAAGAACCTGTAGTCCACTGCTGGACAAAATCATCTCGGTCACTAAAATACATCATCATCTTCCTCAGTTTTTCCACGGAGCGACTGGCATCGGACCTCCGCAACCCTGAGGGTGAACTGAATTCGAAGTTTGAACTAGTTGTCAGTTTATTTGAGGGCACTGACTTCCCAATAACGATTGTCATAGAAATTCATGACAACCGGGACCGACGGCTTAACGTGCTCTCCACGGCACTGGAAACACCGCCATCTTTTTTACTCCGGGCTGCTATTAAGAATAATCCGAGACCTCTTGATCAGCATTCGCTTCGACGAGGCAGTCAACCCTTTAAAATAATACCTACTCTAATTCGTATTGATAACAAGATTCGACATGATAGTTAGTAAGAAGACTTATATTCGCTATCTCTTTAGATTTGAACAATTTATTACTACCCTTTCAATACATTCAAGTTATAATTAACTCGATAATAATCCGATTTTAATCTAATGATTTAATACTCTAAAAATAATCATCCTGTATTGACGTCAATCAGGCCCTATCTGTATGATGTATGACCACACCAAGCAGATTTTAATTAAGTTCCATCGATAAAAGACTAGTTTAAGTGATGCTGTCGGATTGAGCACAGACTAAGATACTTTTAATAGCTGAGAGCTAGCTAGCTAAATATCGATCTATGTACCATTAATCGGCAGTTATTAACGGAGAGTTTTTCTTTAAATAAGTAATGAATGAAATACAACCACGTGAAATATTTGAGGTTCGTGTGATGACAGATAAAGAATACGTTATGGAATGACACCGTCACTATTCAACCCAAAGGTGTCGTAACAGCGTACTAGAGAGCAAACTAAGTACAGCACTGCGAAGAGAAGGATACTTAACACACAGTTTATACTAACCCGTTTGGGTACAGTATTATAGTAAACAATCAAAAAGGCTTATAAAGATTTTTTATATATTAAAACCTGCCAAAGTGATTTTACTTGGCACAGGAAGGAAGAGCCGAATCCTTTAGTTCGAGAGTGTATTTCTACCACGCTGAAACGGGGACTTCCAATGCCGGAACATGTTGTTAGGTATCAAACTGATTGCAGACAATAGAGAGACGTGGCAATTGCTCCACCGACAAGAGCTAAGCCCACTGAGCTTGACGGTGTCTTATTTGTCTTCTAATGAAAAAATCTAACACACTCTTCGTGTCATGAATTTATTTTACATTATTTCTCGCTTAGCTTCAAGTGGACTAATGCTTTAGTTTAGACGGGATGTACTTTTTGCATTAATTATAAACTTATTAAATATGTTATCATAATATAAATCTGAATGGATAACTATTAATATGAATTCAACTTGTTCCACATACAATTTATACATTTCTGACATTATTCAGTAATAGTAACCGCATTTATCAAGGGTGTCATGTGGTAAATATACATTTAACTTTTTATTGTGTATATTTTAACAGATACCTTTTTAGCGAAGCCAATGGTAATACTTTTGTCAGTCTATGTATCTTTAAAAAAAAGTTTATTTGTTTTAGAAAATAAATTACAGTCATGATCTTATTCTATATGCACCGAGGTTAACATGAGGGTAATAGTATTGGTTCCCGAACTTGGCTAGAGCGTGTATATTGTGAGTCAGTTCACAAATTGGAACTTATAATTTACAGCTGTCTGTACCCACAGTGAACGTAGCAATGCATGTAAGTATAAAATCATTTATTTAGTTTATTTTAAACTAGTGGTTGCCAGCGGCTCCGCCCACGTATGTTTCGGTTATCGCGGCAAATAGTAGCCTATGTGTTATTCTGATGTATAAGCTATATTACTGTAAAGTTTCATCCAAATCTATTCAGTAGCTTTTGCGTGAAAAAGTAACAAACATCCATCCATTCATCCATACTTACAAACTACCTATATTTTAAATAAATAAAATATATATGGTTGTATGTTCCTCAGTAGGGTCTAAACTACGCAACTGTTTCACGTGTTTGGTATCAAAAGAAAGATCTTGGCGAGCACATTATGAAGATTTTTGTTTAATAGCGCGCCAAAGTGACTCTATTCTGCCTGATGGAAAAAATGAGCAGAATCCAAGAGTGGTGATCATAATACTCATTGCCAATGCAGATAATGCAACAATACAGCATGGTGACCCACACTATGACGGCCTATTGAGATGCTTCTGCATCATTGGGCCTCCGGTCTCGCACTCACCAACAAAACACGACAGCACGAACGCTGTCATTTTACTTGGTTTTCTGTACGAGGGTAGGACCGCCCTGGTCGAGTCGGCCCGTTCGTGCTGAAATCAGTATGGCCCTACTACCTTGAAATACTACGTAAGTCAATATATAAATATATGTTTAAATGCTGTCGTACAGATTGCGCGGAATCGAATATATAGATACCTATAGATCCATGTGAACTTTTAGTTCCTAATGTTAGCCTTATAAACGTATACCTTATCTCAGGAAGTCTTGTAACCACATCCTCCTGGTTTGTGGCCAATAGCTTGAGGGCACGGGCTTTCCGGCGATAACCAGTTCGAGTAACAAATATGCCACCCTGACCTACTCCGTAGAAGTAAAAACATGTTTCGACTATTACGTTTCCTTCTTATCTACCTTTCCTTTCTACAAACCCACAATTAATTTTGTAAGTTAATCTTTTGTTGTCAAAAAAAAGTGAAAAAAAATGCACCAGATCAATAAGGCAAAAACACTCCGTTTCAAAGAATCACCCAGGTATAATATTGTATTTAGTGTGGTTGTGTTGTGACTCATAATTCATAAAGCAGCCAAGTAGCAACAAGGCTTTTTACAAGCTTTTTATTAACTTGCAATGTATGTATGCTTGATGTTCGGGTGGAATCTTGCAACTCAATTTTGAAGCAGATATCTTCAACCGATTTTGATGAAATTTTGCAAGCATATGTATACAGCGTGACAATACAATATTATAATGACATGGAGCTGATCTGATGCTGGAGCTGGAAGTTGGCCATAGGAATTCGGTAAAGAAATGTCGCAAAATCATCGAGTTTGGACTCGTTTGATTCGTCTCGAGGCATTCCAGTAAAAGCTTATTTTTAAAAAGCTTTTTAATTAAATATATTTCTGCATAACTCAATCCAAATAGTAATAACATTCACTTTAATCAGTTGCGAGTGTCAAGAGGCAGCAGTAGTAAATTACTATCAGCTGACTCATCTTTTCATTTGGACCTTTTAACATAAAAAAAATTGAAATAAGATGAATTGCATATAATAGATCTTGTTATGTATTATCACTTAAATGTTCTACGTTGTTATTAAAATGGGCCTATACAGTACAGCAAACAAAGAAGTCAATCCTGAAATTCAATGCCGCGAAACACACAGCGCCTAAGTGCTTAATCAAAGTGCAAAACAATACTTGTAACAAGTCCGCTGAGGAAATGTTCAGAAAACAAACAATCAGTTTGTAAGCCAAGTTGCAATCAAACCTAACATTCCAGTCGCATTGTTCAAAACACACAGTACAAGAAATTAAGTAAGTTAGATGAGACGAACGTGAACTTAAAAGCTCTATTTAAATTAGGTGCCTCCCTAAATCATATTATCTCGTTCAGTTGATGTAATCCAATGAAAGAATTTGCTAAACATCGATCTGAGCTCGTGATACCTATATATTATTTTTTTAGTTTATGGAATAAGTGGGCAAACGAGCAGTCGTATCGCCTGATGGTAAGCAATTACCGCCGCCCATAGACACCTGCAACACCAGAAACGTCACAAGTGCGTTGCAGGCCTTTGGGGGATGGGGAGGGGAGATAGGAGGTGGAATACCTCCGGTATCCTCACTCACTTGGTGAAACACAGCGCAAGCACTTTTTCACGCCGGTTTTCTGTGAGGCCGTGGTATCACTCCGGTCGAGCCGGCCCATTCATGCCGAAGCGTGGCTCTCCCACGTATAAATACCAGTCGAGCCTGTCGATTTGTGCTGAAGTTTTGATGTTCATATTATGACGGATTCAGAACACAGTCTTACATCACTCCTATTTATCCTGTGGATGTCGTAAGAGCCCACTTTAAGAAAGCAAATCACGCTAGACAACAGTACTGCAAAGAGAAAGAAAACTTTTAACAAACCCTGATATGCCAACGACGGTTGACGATGACGGCTTTGTTTCCAACCTGTCTAGCAGCAACCAACCGTGTGAATACCAACCTGTCTAGTCAGCGTGGTATCGTAGGTCAAAACCTCCTTTTAAAGACACTACTCCTACTATTCTGGGCATATTTATAGTGGAGGCTGTTGATGATGCTTTATATTTATGGCTACTAGCTGACCCGGCGAACTTCGTACCGCCATATTTACATATTCTGTCTCAGCTTCCCACAGGGTGTGTAAAGTCGCCGACAAAAAAAGGGCTTTCCCCTTATCTGTTAATTTTTCTTAGAAACTAACCTTGTCCTAACAATAACGAACACATAAAAGAATTTTCAAAATCGGTTCACAATTGACGGAGTAATCAGTGTACATACATTAAAAAAACCGATGAAATTGAGAACCTCCTCCTTTTGGAAGTCGTTTAAAAAAGAATCATTTAATTTGGTGCAGCCGATCGGAAGTTATGTGCGTACATACATTTCGGCGATAAAGAAGATTTTGGGTTAAAATGTTTTGCTTGTGTTGGCCTTAAAGTTTTAAATGAACTTTTTGTATTCTTGTCTCGCAATTCAAAACTATCAAAGTAAACAAACAAAATTAACCTACTGTTTCAACTCATAGTAATTCAGTTATAATGTGAGTTAGCCAACGTACTGGTGGCACGTGCCGACCGCAATAACATTGTGACGTTTATATGACTTTTGAACTTTACGTTGCGCTTGCGCAGCTCAGTAGCAATAGCGTGAAAACATGGTCCTTTTTAAAACCTCTATACATTATTTCAGGCATTTACCTAAGTCTATTAATTGAATAGAATTTGATTTTGGAATCGAAGGCTGTTAAAGCATTTCTGCCCGAAATAAGACTGTTCTTAAAGCGTACTGTCTTTTTCTAGTATACGGTAAGATTTTGTCCATTTGAAGAACCCCGATTCTTTTTTTTTTAAGAATATCAACAATATACATAAACAAAAGCGGTTTACATTAGGAACTTAACACAGAGACATATTTGTATACCTATCTATTATATAGATGTATACAACATTTTTTGCACAAAATAAAAAAAATGCAAATTGAACACAAAATAATAGGCCTCTCCAATTGCACGCCACTTGGTTTGATTCTGTAGACCTCTTTCATCAGTAAATATACTTAACACAAATTTAACAAAATATATTATCTATACTTAATATATAAAGCTGAAGAGTTTGTTTGAACGCGCTAATCCAAGGAACTACTGGTCCGATTTGAAAAATTATTTCAGTGTTAGATAGCCCATTTATCGAGGAAGGCTATAGGCTTAACATCATCACGCTAAGATTAATAGGAGCGGAGCATCAATGAAGAATGTTACGAAAACGGGGGAAAGTTATTACGCTACGGGTAACACTCGTAGTAGACGTAAACGAGGTTGCGTGGGTCAGATAGTTAAAGATAAAATAAAAGCAAAAGTAAAAACAAGAATAAAATTAAGTTTCACAAGACATAATCAGATCTAGCACTGCATTATCTTTCGCTTAAATACTTGGCATGAATCGTGAAAAATGTCAAGATCATCTGAGCGACCACATAAGGTGTAATTCGAGACTCGTACACACTAATGGTGATTGTTTGCCAACGTTTGTTCTGCAAAACGGAATATGAAAAGTTTTTTTGTAGCGGAATTCTATTTGATACCATTAAGTTAATGTTGCTTAGCAGTTGACTGCAGTCAATTCTACCGTTGAGAAGGTTGTGAAGAAAGAAAAGATCCTGGATTTTAATCCGATGATTAAAGGCATTTTGAGAAATTTAAGTCTGTGAGTATAGGGAGCTCTATGGAAGATACCATTTGCTTGGAATATGTTTAAAGTACTAATTTAAATTAATAATCACAAATTTTAACAAAAAAAACCGACTTCAATCTGGACCAAATGTAAAAAAAGAATCATCGAAATCGGTTCACCCAGTCGAAAGTTACGAGGTAACAAACATAAAAAAAGAAATATACAGTCGAATTGAGAATCTCCTCCTTTTTTTGAAGTCGTTTAAAAATGTCAATCTTTCAAAAATTAGATGCTCATAGCCCAGTTACACTCGGTGATTAGAAACAATCACAGAGGGTGAGCAAAGACGGCGCGGTCAATACCTGGATGGGTGACCGCTGGTGGCATGGTACCAAGAGCGTTTTCGTGATTCAGAGGTCACGTTAAGCAGTCGGTCCCGGTTGTTTTGGAGGCTTTTGGGCGGCTTAACAACATCCAACGGCAAGATTACGTAGCCACAAGGTTATCTTGCCAGTCCCCAACCCGCTCTCGGCCAGTGTGGGGACGTATGGTCTTAACCCTCCCTAAGAGGAGACCCGAGCCCAACAGTGGGACTTTATGGGTTGTTGATAAAAAATGGAAATCTGTAACCGATTAATATGTCTGTCATCTCTCGATTTTACTTTTGAAATATTAAAGTCATGTTTATTATAATGATGCACTTGTTAACATTCAAAGTACAAAGGTTGGAATGCAACAAGATTGAAAAGGTGTCCATGATTCACAGCGAGACTCAACTCATAATCGCGCTGCATCTGCCATTTGAAGTGAATATAGCAGAATATAGCAATATAAAAGTGATTTTTTTTTCCTTATTAATATTGTCCGATTGGGGTCTGGATTGTCAATAAAATTGTTGATGTGATTCGTGACTCATCTTGATTCGTTTTGGATCAATTCACTGCTCAATTTAATATTTCTACTGACTAGGACAGCATATTGATAATTATTGTGGGCTTATTTTATTCTATTGTTGATCCTCAAGTGAAGAGAAGAAGCCATAAATGGCTAAAAGTGGTCACTTAAATAGTCATAGTCAATAGTCATGTTCATTAGACGACTTACATTCGTTTTAAGGTTATAAAAAACGTTACTAGGTACATAAACAGATCTAGCTTTTTGCTTTTTTGTCAACTGCTGGATATTGATCTCTCTTCATAAAGGAAGTACCTACTATACCACGCCAGCCAGATGAGTTGGTTAACGCTTTTCTGATTGTGTACATTAAACCTATAACGCTTAACTTGTGTGTGTTATATGAAAGTGATCACAAATCCCATTACATAATCTGTATTATCACAAATAAATGTAACAAAGTTATAAGTACTAGTAATGTATCAATCACTTATTAGCAATAATTAATTTTAAACAATCCTCCAAATTGATCTTATTCTTCCTAGCCTTTATTATTCCTAAGATTTATTGGGGTCGGCTACTAGTTCAAGCGGTTTTACCTGAATATCAGTTTTTCTCCTCCTAAATGAAATGAAATGAAATTTATTTGTAAGTATCATAGCTATATCTAGCAATTGTGTTTAGTAAAAAAAACAAATAAGTTACTAGGTCTTCCATTGCGAAATGTCTTACAGCAGAAATTGATCTCTCTGGGAACTATAAACTAGGTGAAAAAATAAACAATAGATCTGTCAGTTCGCTACTCATTTAGTTGTTCTCGTAGCTACTTGTAGAAAGGAGCAAGTTTTTTTAAGGAACTGAGGTAAACATATACCTAGCTAAGCTTTA
This sequence comes from Diaphora mendica, assembly GCA_949125395.1. Classification (NCBI taxonomy): domain Eukaryota; kingdom Metazoa; phylum Arthropoda; class Insecta; order Lepidoptera; family Erebidae; genus Diaphora; species Diaphora mendica. The sequence continues at coordinate 1,801,955 of OX421331.1, read as the reverse complement.
TTATTACCAAGTAATACAAAATGCTTACAGGTTTATCAACTAGTGGTTTGAATCGGCGCGTATTCACAAACTAAAACAATCTAACCAAGAATTTAAACTTGATTTTTTTTAATACAAAATGAAATGAATTGAAGAAATGGCGGTAATAGTTATTTGTAAAAATCATTGCAGTCGAGTGCAACACGTAACTTTTCATCCCACTTCAGCGAGGAAATGACGTGAAAAGAAAATGGCGCGGGCAAAGTAAATAAAAAAAGTACACCAAGAAAGTTCCGAGTCTGAGTAGTAGGTTCTAAATTCAATTTACTTTATCCTCTAGCGGATAAAACGGCCTTTGCACTCAGATATCGAAAGGCAAAAACACTCTTTCCGAGATGGGGGGATGAAAAAGTCATTTGCTAAAAGTTTTTGAAATCAAAGATAAAATTAAAGTATTGTATAAACACCTTTGAAACCATTCTTAAACATTTTTTTGTATTCGGATCCGTTTTCTAACGTTCCTGTTACTAAAGTTTTGATTAAGTAACTGTTGATTTCGTTTTTCTTGAAGTTAATAGCTTGAAATATGACATTTATAAATTTTCTTATTGCTCTTTTGTAAAGATCTATATCAGTTTTGTCATTGTTGAATGTGAAATTTTCCATTACTATACCCCAATCTTTTACAGCTTTGATGGCAGGATAGATATCAATAGAAAACTTATCGCCATGATCGAAATGAAACGTTTTATCCATAGTATCTAACAGTGCACGTGTAGCTTGAATCCTTATTTGCTGTTTAAACTCTGGAGCATAAAATGTCTTTTCTTTAACAGGTTCCTTAAAATTATTATTGATTGTTTTATTTTGTATGTCTTTTTAAAAGTTTCTTTTACCAACAAGACAGTTTTAAGGTCTGATTTAACAAGTCTCAAGAAATGGTTATCTTTTCTCACGAGTTCACTTAGTAAAATTGTAATCATGCCTATTTCAGTCTCTGGTAGCAGTAGGATTTCATCAACAAAGTATTCAAGGTAATGAGTTAATGGCGAATACGGTACACAAATACCGTAGTTTTTGCATAAATATAATAGTTCATTCTTTTTAAAATTCAAAGTAAGCTTGAAAATAGTTTGGTGTAGTTCCGAAACCACATTTCCATTTACATCATAGGAGTCATTCTTTGCTTGTTCTACAATTTGAAGAAACAATTTTTGTTCCACAAAAATGAACCTACAACCCGTTTCTAACAAATCCTTGAACATGTATACATCATCGATACCAAATTCTGTGTCTAATCTAGCTATAAAGTTTCGAGAGCTTTGTATATTATTCTTGAAATTTTCGATCGAAGATTTGATATTCGGCCTTTCAACTTCTTTCAAGGTATAAACTTCTATTATAAGCTTACTTAGATCATTCAATAATACACTTACCCTCTTTTGAATATCTTCAGCATACTCTATAAACTCTTGTAATTTACTACCTCTGGAGATTTCCCTCATTACTGTAAACGGTGCAGTTATGTTAAGTTCTGAAAGTGCATCTTCTATGACTTTTTCTTTTGTTTCTAATGATGTAGATAAAGCTAAAACTGAAAAAGATGTCATAGTTATTTAGCATCATATTTCTTTCCCAGGGTAAATACTGCGAATTGCTATCAAACCTAAAGGCGTGTCTCCACCGAAATTGTTGGCAATATAAGTGTTTCCAACTATTGGCAACTCTTAAAAAATAGCCAACTTTTGTTTCCATTGTGTCTACACCGAGTCGCCAACAATTTAAGAAACATATCAACTAAGCGTCTCCACAGAGTCAATAAATATCTGCAACAAGCGTATTCTTTTGAAGTTTACCGCCAGAAACAGAAACACGGTTCCCAACATTTGTTGACAATTTTTGTTGCCAACACAAGGAAATTACCGCACAAAAGTCGCCACCTTTTGTTCGGTGGAGACTCGGCTTAATATTGTGTCATTCTGTTACTGAGTAGAGTCGTTGAGACAGAATTAAGTAAACGAATTGAAAATGTATCTGTAAATACTATTGTTCTGTGTCGTGACGGATTAAGAATACATAGTGTCACCAACCCTTTTTTTTTCCACGGCTCGGAAATCCTCTCGGATACCACCTCCTGGTGGTATGTCGGACTCGAACTGACTAAAACTGCAAGCCGTCTTGGGTACTAGATGCCGGGAAACCAGGTGTACCCTAGAAAGGAAAACCCTGGATCCCCGACGTTCCTCGGGCTACCTACGGTTTATAGGTGGCCCCCTTCTGAGTGTCACCACCCCTATTCATAATATGAGTGTCCTAAGAGCCTAAGCAAGAAGACTAAGGGAGCAAACTATGCAGAACAAGATCACTGCAAAAGGAAGGAACAAACCTTCTACCAATCCATCTGCCTAGCATATTAAGGTAGGCTAAAATCTCCTTACAAAGGAGAGGCTTCTTTCCATCAGTGAACAATTAAAAGCTGTTGATGAAATACTGATGTTGATAATATGTCAAATAATTTTTTGGACTGATGGTACAGTCACTTGAACAGGTCATGATCACGTAACTACCCATTGATCAGTCCGTCATACGACTGGATAAGCTGCGAGTCCACAAGGACAGCAATTGTCATTTGAAATTGTATCACTAAATGCTAGTTAGTCTGGGTTCCCCAGAACAAACTTTACAAGTTATTACTATCAAGCTAATTTTTCGTGAGTGGCTTCATTTTGAGGAGGGCTCACCTTTCACCTTAAAAAAAATCGATTGTGGGAACTAACAGGACTAGCAGGGAAAGAAAACTTTTAAGCAAAGGTCCGGGATAACGTACCACGCAATTTGTAGGACAATGTGTCTGTTAAATTATATCAATATTAACTAAGCAACTGTTAAAAAAACAGCTTGTTAGTATCATTTTTTATGACCTCCCTATCGATATTTGTTGGAAGGATGAAACCATGCATTTTGTAGGACAAATATTTTACAACTATTTTTAATGGGACTAATCCCGCCCACACGCCCACCACTGTAACTCCTGTACACCAGGATCAACAGCGGTGACCCACGAAAACACCGAGTTATGACACTCGGGAAGTCCCAGGAAAAATTTAACTGTCTTGGAACCCGCAACGAAATTAATCAGAAGAAAACTGGAGGAGTTGGAAATATAATAAGTCCACTTCCCTCCTTAGCAAAGCGGGAGACAAAATGGAGTCAAAATAGGCAGACGCCTTTTTCAAACCGGGAAGCACCACGGATAAAAATATTATGGGTCCTAAGTGAGCTATATTTGATTTCTATAGTATGTATGGCAGAATCGCTTAAACGCACGGAAATTCACCGCAGTTGACACAAGATCCCCAGAATATACTACCCCAGACGTCATTTGTAAGCTATTTAGCATCATGTTACGTTCATTGTACCAAAGACTACATTCCCAGAGGATATGATGAGCCGACTGTTCACAGCTAGAATCAGGTGTTGAGCATTGACACAATGGTGATACGACTAATTCAAATGAGTACAGTTTGCTCTTAAAGTTACCGTGGCCTGTAAGAAATTGAGCGACACAGTGATCTACCTCGAGCCATGTCCTTGACAACCTTTCGCAAACAGATGGAAAGAACTGGTAGAGGTGGCGCCCCTTAGATGATTCGTCCCATCGTTGCTGCCATTCATCCAAGAGGTCGTTATAGACATTGGATTTTTGTTGAAACAATCTTATGATTTTACCGCGGTCTCGTATGCCCAAAAAATCACATTCCATGTTTTGTAGTGTGGAATAGTACATGGCTGCACGTCTTTGCACCTCGAGATCGACCGGAAGAACACCTGCCAACACCGGTAAAGCCTCAGTGCTAACCGTCCTATATGCCTTGCACAAGAAAATCAATGCAGGTCGTTGGCCTTGTAACAGTTTGCGACGGACAGCACCTACAGTCGCCCTATCTGCCCATACAGGAGCACCATAGCAAATAGAACCCAAATAAGTAGCTCCATATATGATCTTTAGTGTATTATATGACAGACCCCATGTCGCAGTTGATATCCTCGTCAGTGCAAAGAAATTTTTTTTAGACTTTTCATTAACTGTTCTAATATGTTCAATAAATGAAAAATTTCTTTCTAAAACCAATCTCAAATAACAAACCGAGGTTTTATTTTTAATAGTAACATTTTCAAATTTAATACACGGCGGTGATTTGAGGTTACCTTTCAGAAGTAGCTGGAAGGTTTTGTTTGGTGCAAACGTCAACCGATTACGCCCACCCCACCGAGATATTAAGTCCAAACATTCACTGGCCAGCCTCTCAAGCCCCGTTCTAGTATCCGACTCTATCAATAACAAACCGTCGTCCGCGTACGCATTCAGGGTACATCCGGACGGCACAGGCATTGCCAGAAAATCGTCGAAGCCTATGTTCCACAAGTATGGTTCTAGCACTGACCCTTGAGGACACCCCATCGTAAGCGCCTTCGACACAGAATGATGCCCAAGTCTCAATTTAGTAGTACCTTGTAAGAAGTACGAGGAGATAAGGGAATAAATATTTTTAAAGCAACCTCTTAATTTTAATTTTAGCAATAGCATGGGCCACCACGCATTGTCAAAGGCGCCAGATATATCTAAGAAGATGCCTAAAACGTATTGAAAACTTGACTCTTGACTTGATGGAGTGATGTGGCGACTTCCACATACAGCGCAACAGAAATATACTACAGCGCCATCTACCGAAGTTACACAGAACTACGGAGTAACGAAGGAAACTAAGAAACTACCAATCCTGAATCGCGCAGTGAAAGTTCGCGCGCCAATTAGGATACATACAACATCCCAACATCAACCGTTGGGCAGTTGGCCCGCCAGGCATGATCACCTCGCCTGGTCGGAGGATCCTCCCTTTGTGTTGGAGGGACATTACACCCGTTCCTCCACACGGTTTTTTTGACGCCTACAATTTGAAAACCTTCGTCACTAGGTTTAATAGCCTTCATGAGAGCTTCTTTTGTAGCTGACGAAGTTGCATAGTCCGCTGAACGTTCCGTAGTAGGATACGCAATAACACACGGCCTAGATACGCGTGCCTCAGCGGACACCGGACACGGGGCTGATCCAGGTGGTAAGCGAAGCCTAAGCTTGTCCGCGTACGTCAAGCCCGGCTGTTGAACGGCGACACCCCCCACCTGGCGCTCGAGATTCGCTAATTTCGTTTCATTGCTAGCAGATTTAATTGCCAACAATGAGACGATACCGGTAATCCGCTGGGTTACGTCCATAATGGCGGTCCTATTCCCCACATTCATTCGCGACCCCTGATCGTTTACCAATTCGTAAATTTTTGCCAAATATTCGGTTGCCTGAGACACCAACTCAAAATAATCATACTCCCCACAGTTATCACGACCACTAAGAGACGAAACACTCTCGCCCAAGTCCGAAGCCCTAATTCGTCCAGTTCTACTTTCATTTGACGATAAATTTGATGGCGACATTCTACCAAACAATTTATTTCCGGTTGGTGTTCGAAATTCATTTGTACCACCGGGATCCGGCAACTCGCCAACAACCGACATGGCCAAACAAAGACACACCAGACAAAAGAAATATCAATAGAAAACAACTTCAAAATCAAAAAAACACGAAAAGAAAATTAATACAAACAAAATATTACTCCTACCTACCTTTAAGAATAAAAATAAATTGACTTACCGATAGCCGTAGTAAAAGAAACTAACACAATATTTGCATTTATAAGGCGTAAAACTTACAGATTATTTGTCAGAAACACTATACACAACCTTATACCGCCCACAAACCGGGTAACAGTCGCAAGGATACACAAAAACAATATTTAAATTATTAAAACGCGACGTCACACGTGAACCGCAGCGAGCCGCGGAGGGAAGTACAACTATTTATATAATTTAACAGCCGCATTGTCCTTCAAATTGCGTGGTGCGTTATCATGGCCCATTGCTTAAAAGTTTTCTTTCCCTGCTAGTCCTAAAGTTCTAAAGTTCCACAATCGATTTTTTTTAAGGTGAAAGGTGAGTCCTTCTCAAAATGAAGCCACTCACGAAAAATTAGCTTGATAATAATAACTTATAAAAAAAAATCTAGGGAACCCGGACTAAGTTGTTTCTTCGTAAGTATAAATTACAGATATTGAAAAGAAACGTCAACCTGGACAGTCAAATCCTCTTAATAAAATTTTAAATAAATATATTTATATACTGCACCTACACATAAATATATACCTACATTAATTTAAACAGTAATGTAACATAATTTAAAAACAATTTAGTGGATATCCACAAATATCGTAAAGAGGCAATAGACAGAATAGTGAAAGACATTGCGAAGACGGCATACAGGTGCAGATAGTGCGTTCATTAATGAGAGGAACGCCGACTTTAACAAGAAACTTGAGCAGTTCTATGACTGTCGGACGACTGAGATCAGTTTTATTATCAACATAGTCTGTCTCATTTGTAAAGGAACACAGCAAGGAAGCATAAAGTCGTCAGGATATGGAATACGCAGGCGCCTGTCATTTTGAAGTCTGTTATTTAATGTGATTGTCTTTCAGACTATGTTTTTTTACTTTTATTTATTTTAAGTATTTTTTTTAGTTAATTAGTTTTGAATGAGTGTAAACGAAAGTGGCAAAGTGACTGTGTATGCAGGTCAACCTGCTGCTTCAACTAGTGGCCTCGTCCGTTGCCCTATTTGTCCCCAGGATCGTTTTCTTAAAGGTGAGCGAGGCTTGGAGGTACATTTTGGTAAAGTACATAAGGCTCAAAATGTGCTTTCATGTCCACCTGATCCCATACCACCTAGTCAGATTCCAACCAATAGCACACAAATTCCTTTTTGGCAAAAGTTAAGTTCTTTAAAAAATTCAATTCCAGTTCTTAAAAGAGTTCCCCAAGGTGCAAGGCCTACTGTTGCTGATAATTTAACCAAGGTCTACCTACTACCTACCTACACAAGGTCTTGTTGTCCGACAAAATTCAATATCGGCTTGGGAACAGTTACTTACCTTCCCTTACAGAATTTTATACTTAAAAAAAACTAATTGTACCCAAAAATCTTTGACAACCCAAATTAAAGAGAATTGCCTTAATACTAACAATTTCGACCCTAAATTATCTAGCCTTTATAATAACAAACGCAATACTTTTACTTTTGTAGAGACAAAGGAAGGAGGAAGGAGAAAGGAAGGTGATATAAGGGGAGCAGCTAGGTTACTTTTTAGCAGCGATGTGGTAGCGCCTTACTCGCCTGATACGGTTGAAGGCCTGAAGAATAAGCATCCCACACCTCGGGATAATCTCTCTTTTCCCGACCCACCTACTAGTGACAATGAACACCTTAATGTTACTCCTAAGGATGTTTTTTCTGCCATTTGCTCCTTCCGGAGTGGATCTGCTGGCGGTCTTGACGGCTTGACACCACAGCATTTGAAAGATCTTATTTGTTCAAGCGCTGGAGAGGCTGGCGATGCTCTCTTGAAGGAGTTGACGGCTTTAGTAAACCTCATACTCTCCGGCAATGTGGACGAAGGCATCATCGACATTTTATATGGAGCCAACTTATGTGCTCTACGTAAAAATGATGGTGGTATTCGTCCGATTGCCGTAGGGTGTACGTTGCGGCGTATAGTAGCCAAAATTTGCTGCAAATATTACAGTACCGAACTTGCAACAAAATTCCAACCAGTGCAACTTGGTTTTGGCTCGAAAGGTGGTTGTGAGGCTGCCATACACGCTCTGTCCACATATCTTAGTAGCGGGAAAGGGGAGGTGATCTTGAAGGTTGACCTGAGGAATGCTTTCAATTCTGTAAATAGGGACACTTTGTTGACACAAGCCAAAATTAAAACCCCTAAAATTTTTAATTTTCTTTGGCAATGTTATAGATATCCAACAAAATTAATGTATAAGGACAATATTTTAGACTCTGCCGTCGGATGTCAACAGGGTGATCCACTGGGACCAGTTATCTTCAGTTTAGCAATACATCCCATTATAGAACAGATAAAATCTAAATTTAACATATGGTACCTTGACAATGGAACCTTAGGAGGGGAAGTAGATACAGTTTTGGAAGATTTATCTTTTATTAAAAATAAATTTAAATCTATTGGTTTGGAACTCAACTCTGACAAATGCGAAATTTTTATTTGTGACGATGATATGATGATGATTTGTGATGATGATGAGATGATGATAACACAGACAGACTCTCGACTATACAGAAATTTAATTCTTTGGCACCTGACATTAAAGTTTTAGAAAAAATGTCTGTTCACGCAAAAAGGCCTTGGTGCAAACTCGGTTGTGCCGGTAGATTTATATTTTTTAATTGTCCTACCCACTTTTTGTAATAAGGAATATACTTTTCTTACATTCACTGAGCTCGTCGTTTTTATTACTAATTCCCTAAATAATACCTGGTGCAATCCAAAACATGGTCCTATCGAGCCTGAATGTGGAGTTTTGAAGCATATAAACTCCGATCAGCGTTTTTTATTACAAGGATTACAGGAGGATTGGTGGATTTTAAAAATTATATGCAACGACCACAAGGCCGGTCTTTCTGCTGCGTAATTCAGAAGAAATTGGAGATTTACGTGGTTTGGATACATAATAGCTAAGAAAAGGCATATTAATTATAAATTAATCCACCCAACACTCTTTTTATCAGGTATTATTAGTTTAAGTCAGCCATAAATTACCAGGTTAGTACTTTAAAATCTATTGTCATTTTTCTTTGTCTGTGAGTGGTTATAAATTGTAATAATTATTAGCTGATCAGTGTTTTTTACTATTTTGATTATTTATACATTGTATATGAGTAGTTATTAGAAGCAACTGCGTTAATTTTTGATGTGCAATGTACTTAAAATAGTTACTGAGACAGTTACGTAATCACATTAAGTTAGCACAGGTAGACTATAGAAATCTTGTAATTTTCATTGTAAAATTATCAAAGTTTGGTATTAAATAACCTTTTACGTATAGTTTGTTGTAAATTCTAATTATTCATGTATGTTATTCTACCTTCAATTCAGTATATTAGAATTCTTATACGTTTTACAGGCTGCATCATTATTAACCGACTTCGATAAGGAAGAGGTTATTTGTATTTGTATTTTAAACGTTGCTATAATAGTTGTTTGTATACATTCCAGGTTGATAGGCACCAGCTAACGCAATGCCAGAGGATAAGGAGCTGATTAGGAAACGAGCGAGTTTTAAGGGAAGGGTTACCGTATTTTTGAACTTTTTAAATACTTTGGATTCTTCTTCCTTGAGCCCTACCGAGGTAAGCGAATTGCAATTACGTTTTGTCAAACTCGAGGCATTGTATGTCCCGTATGATGAGGTGCAATCACTACTGGAGTGTAGTACTGACAATTTAGATAGTCAGATGTTGGAGCGTAGCGAGTTTGAATCTCTTTATTATAAAACCCTAGCTCAAGCTGAAAAATTACTTAATGATAATCTTAGGAAAAGAGATTCTAATAATATGGGTGAGGTAAGTTCGCGTTCTAACATTCATAAGTTTGTTAAATTACCGACTATTCAGTTGCCAAAATTCAGTGGTTCCTATACAAACTGGCTGGAGTTTCACGACACTTTTGTTAGTCTTATTCATTCAAACGACGATATGAACGAAATAAATAAGTTCCATTATTTGAGATCGTCACTAGAAGGATCTGCTGCTGTGGTAATAAACTCAATTCAGTTTTCTGCTGCCAATTATTCGGTAGCTTGGAATGTTCTCTGCGAGCGGTTTGATAACAAACACCTGCTTATCCACCATCACGTTTCATCGTTATTTCAAATTGACACTCTTCAGAGGGAGTCATCAGTGAATTTAAAGGGCTTACTTGATATTATTAACAAAAATTTACGTGCCCTTGAATCTCTAGGCGAGCCTGTTTCAAACTGGGATACTTTACTCATTTACATTATCACACACAAGCTAGACAGTAAAACTTATCGTGAATGGGAAGAATATAAAGGCTGCCTGGCTAAAGATTCTAGAATTACATTTTCATTGTTTATTACATTTATTAAAAACCGTGCTGAGATATTAGAAACATTGGAATTGGCAACATCTACTAAACAATCAAGCACTTGTAAACACTCCAAAAATATCAAAACAATGATGGCACAGGATTCCAGTAAAAATCATTTTAATTATAAAAATAAACAAGACGGTAGTAATTCTAATAAACCTAATATTTGTGTTATGTGTAACGGTGATCATAAGTTAAGCAGTTGTCCTCGGTTTTTGTCGTTAAGCAATGAAGGTCGTTTGCAATTGTTACCTAAACATAGGATTTGTTATAATTGTTTGAACCCGGGACATTACGCAAATAACTGCAAAAGGTTTGGTTGTAAAGTATGCCGCCGTAAACATAATACTTTAGTTCACGTTGACGTTGCTTCCAAGTCTTCAAGGTTAGACTCCATTGGTTCTTCTTCTGACAGTAACGACGCGAGTAGCAGTGCAAAAGTCTCCACTCAGCCAGCTGTTGATACCGGTATGTCACTTTCCGCAAGTGTTGAACAGGGTGATGTGTTATTATCTACTGCATTGGTCAAGGTGGTGGGGATAAATGGTCAGCAGTATATTGCTCGTGCCGTGCTTGATAGTGGCAGCACGTCATGTCTCATGACCGAAAAGCTATACCAAAAACTAGGGTTGACTGCAAAGAATGTGAACAATTCTATTTTGGGTATTAATGGCTCGTCAGCGTTTATCAATAAAATGTGTACTGCATCAATAAAATCTTTATGCAATAATTTTAGTGTTGATGTCAATTGTTTTATTCTTCCTTCAATTACAGATAAGGTACCCAGTACACATGTTAATCTATCAAAAATTACAATTCCATCTCACGTATATCTTGCTGATCCTAACTTTCACTTATCGGCCCCTGTCGATATGTTGCTCGGTGCTGACATCTTCTGGGATTTATTAGAATCACAACGAATAAGGTTAGGTGATGGTCAACCAATTCTCTGTGAGACTAAATTGGGCTGGTTAGTCTCTGGCCCAATTACAGGTAGTGTTTCTTCTAAAGCTTTAAAATGTAATTTAATAGAGGTGTATTCAGATTGTGACAGTAAATTAAATTGTAATATTGATCAACAACTAACAAAGTTTTGGCAACTTGAAGAAGTGAATACTTCGTCACCCTATTCCTCAGAGGAAAAACTATGCGAGGAACATTTTATAAAAAATACCACTCGTTTGGAAAACGGTCAATTTTGTGTAAGGATTCCTTTGAAATGTTCTCCAGATGAAATAGGTGAATCTTTGTCAAGAGCAAAACATTGTTTATTTTCGTTAGAACGTAGATTTAAATCTAAACCTCACTTTTGTCAAATGTATAAAGAGTTCATGTTGGAGTATAAAACTTTAGGCCATATGTCTAAATGTAAATTGATTGATGATCAAGCTTTTTACATTCCGCATCACGGAGTGCTGCGTGATAGCGACTGCACGTTTGGCCTAGTGGTTTAACGGTCACCACGCCGTTTCCTACTTCGCCAAGTGTCGTGGGTTCAAATCCTACGTAGGACAACACTTTGTGTGATCAACAAATTGTTGTTCTGAGTCTGGGTGTTCTTTGTGTCCGTTTCATGTATGTTTGTAAAGTCCCCCGCGACACAGGATTTATTCCTAGTGCGGGAGTGTCTTTTTTTAAAAAAAAAAAAAAAAATAAAAAAAAAAAAAAAAATAGCAGCGCAACTACAAAATTAAGGGTGGTTTTTAATGCGAGTAGTTTAACTAATACTGGTGTTTCTATTAATAATACCCAAATGGTTGGACCCGTGGTACAGGACGATCTTTTATCGATCCTGTTGCGTTTTAGACAACACAAGTTTATTCTAGCTGCTGATGTTGAAAAAATGTACCGGCAGATAGTTGTTCATCCCAATGATAGATATCTTCAACAAATTATTTGGCGCGACACTCCATCATCTACATTACAAGCCTATCAGCTGAACACCGTCACTTACGGCACGGCCAGTGCTCCATACCTAGCAACTCGGTGTCTTCGACAATTAGGTTTGGAGTGTATTGATAAGAGGGTCTCCGAGGTTATTTTACACGATTTCTACGTGGATGACCTTTTAACGGGAGGAGATGACCTTGAAGAGGTCAAGGCGTTGCGTCATAAAATTACTTCAATTCTCGATTCAGCGCAGATGAATTTAAGAAAATGGAAGTCTAATGATATGAGACTAGTGTTTGGTTCTGACTTTCCCCAATCCTCACTGGATTTGAATATTGGTGGATTTGAGTCAACCAAAACCTTAGGCCTAGGTTGGCAGCCAACGTCAGATTATCTTTGTTTCCCAATTAATCAGCCAGTTAATTTGAATAATACAAAACGTGACATGCTCTCAATTGTTTCACAAATTTTTGACCCACTTGGATTATTAGCTCCATGTGTAGTTGTCATGAAAATGTTGCTTCAAAAATTGTGGCTACATAAACTTTCTTGGGATGAACAGCTGTCACCAGGCATTAGTAAGTCTTGGAATGAAATTGTTATCAATTTACCTAAATTAAATGAAATTCATATTCCACGTCGAGTGTTAATTGATTCTTATGAGTTTTTAGAATTTCACATTTTTACTGACGCTTCTGAACGAGCATATGGCGCTTGTCTTTATGTTCGAAGTGTTGACATTCAGGGTCAGGTTTTGGTGCGTTTGTTGTTGTCAAAAAGTCGAGTGGCGCCTCTCAAGCCGACGACTATTCCCAGACTTGAACTGTGCGGTGCTCTGGTAGGAGTTCGCATTTATGAAAAAATCGTTGCTGCATTACGAGGCAGCGCGCGGCGCACCTACTTTTGGACTGACTCCACTATCGTTTTAGGGTGGCTCAAGATGTTACCGAATAAACTGCAGCCTTTCGTTCGCAACAGAGTTGCCGAGATTTTGGATAAGACTGGTGGCTGTGAGTGGAGACATGTCCCAACTGACCAGAACCCTGCTGATTATTTGTCACGTGGAGTAGACATTAGCTTATTAGCTACTTTGGATGCTTGGTGGTCCGGTCCTTATTTTTTAAATCGAGAAGTAACCTATTGGCCTCGTAAATTGACAAATTTTGATGAATTGTTGCCTGAGATGAAAACTGATGTCACCTTGCATGTGTTATCTAAAGAAAATAACTTTAATGAATTTATTGATTTTACACGTTTTTCTAACTTTTTACGACTTCAACGAACGGTAGCTTATGTTTTACGTTTTATTGACGCTTGTAGGAAACAACGTATGCGCGGTCCTCGTAACACTAATGAATTAGATAGATCTTTAAATTATATTATACGTATTTCTCAGAAACAATCTTTTAAAGACTAAGATAGTGCGTATTCGTGGTAGGCTACAACATTCAGATTTTCCGTACAATAAAAAACACCCGATACTTATCCACTCTAGTAATCACTTTTCTGAGTTACTGTTTAAGTATGAGCATAAAAGATTGTTTCATGCTGGACCACAGTTACTGTTGGCGTCTATACGAGATATGTATTGGCCCATAAGAGGTCGCAATTTAGCCAGAGTGTGCTGTCGGCAATGTGTGCGTTGTTGTCGTTTTATGGGCAAAACGGTGAGTCCTATTATGGGTGATTTACCACGGCAGCGACTTCTAGCAGGTTTTCCTTTTGAAAACATAGGTTTGGACTACGCGGGTCCAATTCAGTCAGCTGTTCGTCAAGGTCGTGGATGTAAATTAGTTAAAGTTTACATTGCCATATTTGTATGCTTTTCTACAAAATCAATTCATCTTGAATTAGTCGGTGATTTATCAAGTAATACCTTTATCATGGCGTTAAAGAGATTTATCTCGCGTAGAGGAAAGCCGAGAAACATCTACTCGGATAATGGCACCTCATTTGTTGGTGCATATAATGACCTCTCTAAATTTCTTAAGTCTAAATGCGATTCGGTTGCCGAGGAGATGGGTAAGGACGGAATTAATTTTCATTTTATACCGGCCTATTCTCCTCATTTCGCTGGCCTTGCGGAAGCGGGTGTCAAATCAACTAAACATCATTTGAACAGAGTGTTGGGCCTTTGTAACCTTACCTACGAAGAGCTATACACCATGATGGTTCAGGTCGAAGCAATATTGAACTCCAGACCACTGACACCTTTATCATCGAACCCCGAGGATCTGACGCCACTTACACCCGGCCACTTTTTGATTGGACGTCCTATAACCTCATTGCCGTCACCTGATTATCGAGATCAATCACTGAATTCTCTTACTCGATTTCAACGTATTGATTTTCTTCGACAACATTTCTGGAGTAGGTGGAGTAGGGAATACATATCTGAGCTCCAAGTTAGGATGAAATGGCGAGCATATAAAGGCTCTCTGAAACTGAATTCCTTAGTCCTACTAAAAGAAGATAACCTCCCCCCACTCAAGTGGAAAATGGGTCGGATTGTTGCTACGTATCCAGGAATCGACGGCGTTGTTCGGGTTGCTGACGTCAAGACTTCTAGTGGACTGTTACGCAGATCGTTCAGCAAGATTTGTCCGCTGCCGGTCTATCCGGAGGCAGAAGACTGTGGTTGAAAGGCACGCTTTCAACGCCCGGGGGAATGTTCACGCAAAAAGGCCTTGGTGCAAACTCGGTTGTGCCGGTAGATTTATATTTTTTAATTGTCCTACCCACTTTTTGTAATAAGGAATATACTTTTCTTACATTCACTGAGCTCGTCGTTTTTATTACTAATTCCCTAAATAATACCTGGTGCAATCCGAAACAATGTCTCTTCGCCTTCTGGGGTCTCCGGTCTTGGAAAATGGTTTTCAGCCTTTCATAGAGGACAAAATTAAAAATTTTGGTGAAATTTCGGATCGTTTACTTAAAATTAATATCCATTCGGCTTTTACTATTATTCGTCATTGTCTTTTTGTACCTAATTTTACACATGCGCTTCGGTCATCGCCCTTTTGGAAATATTCATCACTTTTAGAAAAAGTTGACAAAATTATACAAAACACGCTCAGCAAAGTTTTGAATGTGGCTTTAAACGATCGAGCCTGGCTCCAAGCATCACTACCAGTTCGTTTGGGTGGTCTTGGAGTACGCAAAATTGTAGATGTCAACCTTCCAGCTTTTCTGTCTTCAGTTCATGGCACAGAAGAATTAACCAGGAAAATTCTTATCAACACACTGGTTGATTCTGAAGTGTCATGCAAGGCCATTGCTATAGATGCTTGGCAGATAGCTTGTCCCAGTACTATTTTACCTGCTAACCCATTTTCTCAGCGCCAATGGGACGCGCCGTTATGTATTTTAAAGCAAAGAAAACTTCTGGATACATCAACCAGTCTTGCTGAGCGCGCTCGTTTGTTGGCTGTGGGAGAGTGGGAATCAGGTTTATGGATTCAGGCACTTCCATCGCCCAACATAGGTACCTTGTTGGACGATACTACATTTTGCCTTGCCACTTGCCTCCGTTTAGGAGCGCCTTGTGTTTCTCCGCATTCTTGTCACTGTGGAGAAGCTGTTGACAGTCTCGGACATCATGGCCTTTCTTGTAGCAGAAGCGCTGGCCGAATATCTCGACATGCCAATATTAATGACATTATCCGTCGTGCTCTTGTTGCCACCGGCGTTCCAGCTGTACGTGAACCAAATGGTCTGGTACGGGACGATGGCAAGAAACCGGATGGTATGTCGTTACTGCCATGGAAGATGGGTAAGCCTTTGGTGTGGGACGCAACTTGCGTCGACACCCTCGCGCCATCTCATCTTCCAAGTACAGCTGGTTATGCTGGCGCTGCTGCTGCTTCTGCGGAAAGCCTCAAACGGCGTAAATACCAAAACCTAATAGGTAATTATATTTTTGAACCGTTTGGAGTCGAGACGCTAGGTTCATGGGGTCCGAGTGCTCGCGCTATGTTTAAACAACTAGCTAAGCAACTGATCGACGCTTCTCGTGACCAGAAGGCCGGCCTTTTTCTAGCACAGAGAAATGAAATGAAATGAAATGATATTTATTTGTAAGTAAATCTTTTCAGATATTTTTACACGTCGGACTTTACAGCTAGAAGAGACCGGCATTTCCTACGACTCACTCTGGGAAGAAATGCCGAAACAAACCACAGAGATGTCCTTTTTTTTTTTAGTCCGAGAACATTGATTACAAAACAAAAAATAATCTGTGCGAGTACAGTATAGGATCTGGGTTGGCCTTTTGAAGAAAGGACCATGATTTTGAGTCGGCCTGTCCATACAGACGGCATACGAGCCCCAGCCATCGTGTTACGACCCGAAGCGCGACACTACCGTCAGCAGGACATTTGGGTAGGCCGGGGAAACACTCAAAGCCACCAGAAAGATACTAAATATGAACTTATATTACAAGCCTAGACTATACTCACATTTACATACACAAAAGGAATTCACTTGGTATAAAAACAACATACAATAAAAATATAAATGTCTAACACTTTCACACAAGATACCTACGTAGGTAAATACTGAAGTGAGCATCGTCAGTCCCAAGCAAATTTGTCATCTAAATAATCCAAAACTGTGTAATAAGCCTTTTCACATAGTTTCTGTTTTATTAAGGACTTAAATTTGGTAATACTTAATTCTTGATATTTGCTTGGAGTTTTATTGTAAAATCGCACACTCTGACATCGGAAAGACTTGCTTACTCTTTGTAATCTAGTGGTTGGCAACACGAGTTTATCTTTATTTCTAGTATTGATATCATGAACGTCGCTAAACTTTGTGTATAGATGAATATTTTTCTTAACGTAAACTAGATTTTCATAAATGAATTGAGATGCAACTGTCATGATACCAATTTCTTTAAATTTATTCCTCAGTGACTGCCTATAACTAAGGTTATAAATTGCACGAATAGCCCTCTTCTGCAACACAAATATACTTTGAATATCGGTAGCATTCCCCCACAACAAAATACCATATGACATTACACTATGAAAATAACTAAAATATACTAATCTAGCTGTTTCTATATCGGTTAATTGACGAATTTTATAAACCGCGTATGCTGCAGAGCTGAGTCTATTCGATAATCCATCAATGTGTGGGCCCCACTGCAATTTTGAGTCCAGAGTTATACCCAAAAACTTGGTGGTGTCCACAAGGCCCAATTCCTTTCCATTTATTTGAACACAGGTTTTTACTTGTTTAACGTTGGGTGTAAAAAATCTAATACATTTAGTTTTGTTCTCGTTTAAAAGTAAGTTATTAACATTGAACCAGTTCACGACATTGGAGAGAGCGTCATTCACGTCATCAGTAACAGATTGTTGTCTCTTCAGTTTAAATAAAAGTGAAGTGTCGTCCGCAAATAGCACTATCCCCTGACTATCCTTTATCAAATTAGGCAGGTCATTGATGTAAACTAGAAACAAAAATGGGCCGAGAATCGAGCCCTGCGGAACCCCCATAGTGACCAGAGATCCCACGGATCTATGACCATTAACTTCCACTTTATGGACCCTGTTACCCAAATAGGAGATAAAAAGATCCAAAGCGGTGTTCCTAATTCCATAGTGATACAATTTCCTGACCAATGTTTCATGAAAAACGCAATCAAATGCCTTAGACAAATCACAAAAAGCTCCTAATGCATCCAGTTTATCTTCCCAAGCACTAAATACAGTCTCTAATAATTCAACACCAGCATCAGTTGTTGGGCGACCTCTTCTAAAGCCAAATTGTTTCCTGTGTAGAATATTGTTTTCACTAAAGTGAGTCTGTAACTGACTTAGTATAATTTTTTCAAAAATTTTACTGAAAGTAGGTAACACTGAAATAGGTCTATAATTTGTTGGATCAGACGTGCTACCTGACTTAAATAATGGAATGATCTTACTATGTTTCATTAGGTCAGGAAATACACCACATTCAATGCACTTATTGAAAATTAAAGCCAACGGTGATGCAACTACGTCAATAATTGATTTAGTAATTTGTACAGAATGACCCCAAAGATCGGCGGTTTTCTTAACACCAAGAGCATTGAATGCTTTAACAATATCTATATCGATGATATAACTAAATCTAAACTCAGTATTACAAATTTTAATATTCTCTTTCAACAAAGATTCTGCAATAGTAGGGGATGAATTCAATGATTCTGTTATTGAAACTGGTATGTTCGTAAAAAAAATCTCAAAAGCTGTGGCAACCTCTAAATCTGATTCAATTACTTTGTTATCAATAGAAAGGCTGTAATTATTAACTTTGTTCTTTGCTTTTCCAGTTTCAACATTAATTATTTGCCAGGTCATACGAACCTTATTCGAACTATTATTAATTTTAGATCTTAAGTAACCAACCTTTGCAGCATGACATACCTTTTTAAATAAATTGGAATATTCTTTAACATATTCTCGAAATTCCATACTAGTGTTATAATTCCTTTCTTCGTAAAGCTCGTAAAGCCTGGTTCTACTTTTATAAATACCTGCGGTGGCCCATTCACTGAAGGTTGTAGCACCCTTAACTGAGAACTTTTTAGGAGTAAAAGTTGATTGAAATTCTGAGCAATACACATTAAAAAAAGTATTATATAAGTAATTAGGATCATCACTATAATCTAAGTGGGGTAGTTTATTAAGTAGTTTTATTTTAAAATCTTCCATACGGGCCACAGTTTTGGGCACTACAGTAATATCTCGTGTTACCACCTTTTTATTTTTCATAGTAAAAACACACATCTGTCCACAGTGATCAGAATGTAGTTTATTTATTATTTCTTTTTTGTGCGGCACTATGTCAGTGAATATATTATCCAGACACCTGGCAGTGGTGGCAGTGATCCTAGTAGGCTCCAAAAAGATGTTATCAAGATTGTATGATCCAAACAGATTCTTAAATCTTAAACTCAAAGATGTATCTTCTAATATATTCACATTAAAGTCACCGCACACAATTACATTTTTACTGGTTTTACATACTTTTTGCAAGACTTCATTCAGTATTTTTTCAAAATTAATATATGATGAGGATGGAGGTCTGTATACACTCAATACAACAAGTTTCTCTAACTCCACACATGCTATTTCTATTATCCGTTCAACAGAGAAGCCAGCAATATCAGTACGGTTCTTAAAAGTTAATTTTTTTCTAATCAAAATCAATGATCCGCCATGCACAGCAAGCTCCCTGCAGAAAGAACTACCTAATATATGATTACTGAAGTTGAACATAAGCTGATGACTTTTTAGCCAATGTTCTGTAATACAAAAAATATCAATTTTGTCACAGCTCATGAACAATTCAATTTCTAGATGCTTGCTAAACATACCTTGAATATTTTGATGCGCTACAGTGAAAGTGTTTGCTGTATAGTTTTCTGATACCATTCTACATGGTAGGTTTAAGCCAGAGTTGGCCTCTATTGTCCCTAAATCTAGTTTAAAATATTAGATGTTATAGCCAAGTGCTTGGCTGTATCTATACAAGTTGTCTGAACAACTGGTTTAATAGCCAAATTCTTGGCTGTTATGTTAATAAAATAATATAGCGATATTGCTAACTGTCGTTTAGAAAATAAGGAAAGATAACACCTATCTTTCGTCAAATACAAATATTGTATAACATAAGTGTTAGTGTCAATAATATCATTGCCATTCAACGTGGCAATGCTGCCAGCCTTTTGGGAACGCTTCCAGTAGGCGATGATGCGGAGGAATTTTTTGACGCTTGTATGTAAATATTGTTGTTTCCTTTTTTATTATTATTTCATAGTATTTTAATTTAATTTATACTTAGTAAGTTTATGTAATAAACAAAAAGGTAAAAGGCAAAGGTAAAAGCAAAAATTACAGATCTCACAACTAAATACATAATAGCACCTAAAGAGATGAAAGTCCTGACTTCTGTGAAAACTGATGATGCTGACATAATAAGTAAAACAAATTAAATTTCGGTAATACATCAACAAATCGCCGTTCACTGCTGGTCGAAGGTCTACCCGAAGGAGCGCCAACTATCTCAATAGGTCCATGTATTCGGTAATGTATAGTCATAAATATTAGATTTGTAGATGAGAAGCACTATCGTGCTGTTAATAGGGGTACTAAGTATTGTAGTATTATTCATAATCAAAGATATTAAAACTTACCTAATAGAAATATGAAAAACGTAATTCGATGCATTACACAAACCAGAACGCTTATTAACAATATAACAATTTGTATCGTAAACCGATAAAACGTCATCAAAACCATTTGTATTTGTTTTGCTAATTTTCTTTGATAATTAGCAATAAAAGTTAAACGAACATTATAAATACTGTTTACACCATGATGACCCTTAGAAACAGTATATTTTATAAACAAACGATACCAAATGTTACCAAATAAACCATTTAGGTAGTAAAGAAACGCTGATTTCAGCAGGAACGGGCCGCCTAACCACACTTACATAGGACAACTCTTTGTGTGATCCATAAATTTTTGTTTTGTCCGTTTCATGTATGTTTCTAAAGTTTTCCGGGACACAGGAATATTCTAAGTTCGTAAGTTATCTATTAAAAAAACTTATCAGTGTCAAATACATTGCTACTGTAAATGTGTGCACAATATGACAATATTAACTGATCCGCGTAACCTCGTCTGCGCCTCTCAAAGGATACACTTGCCCTATTTTGCGACTTGTTTCATTAAAACTCGGCTTCTTTGGTTCATAGCGTGATATTTGATAGCCTTCCTCGATAAATGGACTCTCCAACACTATTTGTATTTTCAATTTTTATCAGTAGTTCCTGAGATTAGCACAGTCATCAAAACAAACTCTTCACTTTTATAATATTACTGTAGATTAATGCGTTGTTTACTACATAAAATATTTACCGAAATGTTTGCCTTAGCAACAGTAATTTAATAGTATGATACTACTAATTTAATTAGATAACTACTATATTTCACACGTGGAAAACACATTTCATTATCATACATTACTATGAAATGCTAGAATGCCCACAGGTCAGGTGGAATGGCAAAAAGTCCAAAATCAATCAAAGCGGCGTGCAATGAGAGAGGACGATGAAGATGAAATTAGAAAACATCATCATTACAATCATAATACTGTCTTGTCCAAGGTTATAAAAATAAATGCAGGAGTAATAGACATGCAATATTTTTATTGAAAAAGCGAATCTATACATGTAAATAAGTCATGCTATGGTATACATAGGGTGATACCAGGGCCACACAGGAAACCCGTGGCTATCATTACGCTGCTATTCACCAATTGTGTGACGTTATCACAGAAACAAAGACCTCTAGAAGAGAGTGTCTTCTCCAAATTCTGAGAGAGCACACAAAAGGTGATAGGTATTCAGAAACATCTTGGAATCTGTAGTCATTCACTTTCAGGTTCTGCTTATTTGCTATTTACTACATACAGAAAAACAAGTAACAGTGAAGTAATGTAAAATGCTTATAGTACAAAGTACTTTAATCAACCCATGTTACTGTTTTGATCAATGTAGTTTTCACGGGATTATTAATAGCATTAATTGTTTTAAGCACGGCGTTAATTAGTTTCTCTAAAAGTGCTACATTTAATTGTGTTTTATTTTTACCCCATTTCTTTATAGTTTCATCGAATTTCTCGAAATCAATAACAATATTTTTATCACGATTAAAAAGAAATGCTTTATCAATAATGTCTAGAAGAACCTGTATGGCTTGACTTCTAGTATTTGGTTGTGATTTAGAAATTTTGAATTTATGACTGAGAACTCCTCGCACTGAGATCAGAGATTCTTTAAAACTTTTCTGTTGGCATAGATTGTTTATCTTTTTAAATGTCCTATCTTTACCTTGAACGCCACCTACTAGAGCCAAAAAGTCCTTGTTTTTTGCTACTATAGTCTTCACGTGATTAATAAGAATGTTTACCTTATTATCAGGAATTTTCAACAATTCCAATATAAGATACTCCAAGCGGTTCGAAAACGCTGGATACGGTTTGCAAATTGAAAAAGAGCTACAAATATATTGCATTGCTTCTTTTCTCCAGTGCTTTATTTGGTCGTTGATGAATTTGCTTAATTTCTGAATGCTGCTAATATACTCTTTAGAGGAGTTCTTTGCTGTTGCGCTTAATAGTAGCCATTGCTGTTGATAGAGAACTTCACATGATTTCTCTAGCATATTCATTATCATAAATTCCTCTCCAACAGGCTGATTTGAATGTTTTCCATGGTTTTCGTTAAGGTTAAAGGTAGTAGAGCCACGCTGATTTAGGCACGAACGGGCCGGCTCGACCGGGGCGGTACTACCCTCGCACAGAAAATCAACGTAAAATGACAGCATTCGTGCTGTCGTGTTTCGTTGGTGAGTGCGAGACCGGAGGCCCAATTAGTCTAGTCAACAAGTTCCATACTTGTTGACTAGACTAAAAGATGCACAAGCATCACTAGGCCGCCATAGTGTGGGTCACCATGCTGCATTGTTGCATTCGCTATGAGTATGGTGGCCACCACTCGTGGATTCTGCTTATGCTTTCCATCAGGCAGAGTAGAGTCATTTTGGCGGGCCAAACATAAAAAAAAAAAAAAAAAAAAGATGGTCTAGGAACTTTTGTATCTTACTCACATAATCTGTGTTTACTGAGTAGACCACCAATGAATTCTCAACTTGGTTCAACATTTTCCCAGCTGAATATTTTATAACGGTCATGCCTTGTTTCATAACATGTTTCGTATAATTATTAAGTCTATCAGTTTCATAAGTGTGGAACGGAACCGGTAATATAGGCAAGGGTGACAAAAACTTTTTGGGGACCTTGGATTTGGCATCCAGAGATTTAGGAATTTGAGATGTATTGGAGTCATTTTTAAATAGCTTGAGAGTTCCTACGGAAGATCCACCATCTGAGAAACACATAAACAGCCCTGAAAGTATAAAAATACATTCGTATAACGTCATACTTATTATAAAACATAAATACATATTTTATCTTTTCCAGGGATCCGTAGCTATAGATCAAAACTGCTTTTAACGATACGTCTAAATCCTCAGCTTTTTTTATACAAATCTAGTAAAGCGACTCTACTCTACCGGTCTCTACCTGATGAAAGAAAGCCTGAAAGTATTAGCAGAATCATGGTGACCTACGCTATGGCGGCCTATTGGGATGCTTCTGCATCAGTGGGCCTGGGGTCTCGCATGTAAGTTGCTATTTTTTTTTTTTTTTTTTTTTTTTTTTTTTATGTTTGGCCCGCCAAAATGACTCTACTCTGCCTGATGGAAAGCATAAGCAGAATCCAAGAGTGGTGGTCACCATACTCATTGCGAATGCAGACAATGCAGTATGGAGACCCACACTATGGCGGCCTAGTGATGCTGCTGCATCTTTTAGTCTAGTCAGCTATATTTGTTCTTCATATCTATACTAATATTATAAAGCTGCAGAGTTTGTGTGTTTGTTTGAACGCGCTAATCTCAGGAACTACTGGTCCGATTTGAAAAATTGAAATGATATATAGCCTATAGCCTTCCTCGATAAATGGACTATCCAACAGTCCATTTATCGAGGAAGGCTATAGGCTATATATCATTACGCTAAGACCAATAGGAGTGGAGCACCAATGAAGAATGCCTTAAAACGGGGGAAAATTATCACGCTACGGGCAATGGGAGACGCAAACGACGTTGCGTGGGTCAGCTAGTTATTTATATGTGGATCAATTCTCGGGTCGGAAGAAATATTAGTACGATCTGCGAATATTCTGTATGCATGTTTCGGTTGGTCGGAGTTTTGTGTTTGTTACAAAAAATATTCTGTATTTATATCAGTCATCTGATACCCATAGTATATTATACTTATGTCCAATAAAGATTTAGAAGTGGTAGTAACAATCAAGAAAAGAAAAGCGGCGTATTTTGGGCATATATATAGAAAGAAATGATAAGTACGACTTCATGAGACTGATAATTGAAAGGAAAAATGAATATAAGCGCAGTAGAGGTTGAAAGCGAACACCATGGACGAAAAATATAAGAGACTGGTTGGATGTGGAAAGCACAGATACACTAATTCGCATGACTGAAGACAGGGAGACGTACAGACATGTGGTCGCCGACCTCCGTGATGGAGATGGTACTTGAAGAAGAAGTATAATGTCTGCTTATTTTTACGTTAGATGCTATTGAATAATTTATTATTTAACAACTGACACCTAAATTACTATCTAAAGGCAAACAAAAAGAGTCATGCGCAATTTTTCATCAATTCAAAGGGTATGTACTACCTCGGCTCTATCGCTCTTTCTGTTACATATTTCAGTCCTATTTCACGATTCTCGCTACCATAGAGTGCCTCAAAGTAAAAGAAAAGATGATATTTAGATAACGTAGGTAGTAAATAGGAAGGACAAGTTACCGTGTCTTTAATTAAAAAAAACGAGAGATTTTGAAGCTTCTTTAGCTCTTTTAACACAAAGAACGCCCAGACACAGAACAACAATTTGTGGATCACACAAAGTGTTGTCCCATGTGAGATTTGAACCTACAACACTCAGCGAGCAGAAAGCACGCACTTGTGACGCCTGTGACGTTGCGGGTAACCAATGGCAGTGGTAATCGCTTACTATCAGGCGAACCGTCTGCTCGTTTGCACCTATCCCTTAAAAAAAGCGACGTGGCAACCGCTTAAACCACTAGGCCAACCGTATAAGTAATTGACTTGGAACCCACAAAGAAAATAACCAGAAGAAAATTAGAGAAGTTGTATTTTTTGTGTTGTGTTGAAATGCCTATGACCATTATTCCAACTTCTTAAGTTTTTAATGGCAGTATCAAATTCCATTGCCATAATATCATCATTTTCATACTGGAATGCTTGGTTTATAATATCAAAAAGAATCCGAACTGCCTGTGTTCTTATCTTCATTTTCAAGTTTGGACTACTTATTATCTTGAACCTTTGAGTGAGGTGACCTCTTAATATCAACAAGGTTTCTTAAAGCCATTAATATTGTTTAACAGTTCTGATAAATGTGGCACTATTACCGTTTCCAAGTCATCTTTATCAATCAAGCCGTTTAAAAACTCTTCGTTAGTTTGACCAATAAGTTTTAAGGCTTTAACAAATGTTTCGAGTTTTTCAACTGATAGTTTTACAATTTCAACTATAAAATCCGCCAGGTAATCAGTGAATGCAGGATAAGGTCTGCAAATATCATATTTATTACATACATGTCGTAATTCTTCCCTTTTTGTTATTACGCCCTGTCTATAAATTATTTGATTCATGCTTGGTATATCCTGATCAAGTGAGATTTTAGTGGAATTAAATTTCGTTTTTGCATCTTTATTAGTAGAATTGTCAGTTTCATTGGTATTTTGGATCAACTTCGCTGCAGTAATTGCAAAGTTTAGAATTTTCTTTTGCTCTCGGTAAAGTAGTCTGCAAGCTGTCTCTACCATGTCAAGAAACAGTAAATCCTCATTAATTGTAAACCTTCTTTTCTTACCCATGATATGCTCTAAGTAATTTTGAATTGCTGTTTTGTAATCTTCAGTTACAGTTTCAATTTGTCGCGTAAAGGTTATTTTTAACTTCATCCCTTTAAATACTTGTTTAGCTATAGATTTCAGTGTTGTAACACCTTTAGACTTTATATGATTTACAAACTCGAAGAATTCATTAGATCTATTCATTCCTACTGTGTTTGCTCTCATAATGGATGACCTTGAGATTTTTTTTTGAAGATTTGGTTTTGATCGAACAGTGATCGAATGGGGTAGTTCAATGTCGTCATTATTAGGCTGGTTTGCAAAACTATCTAAGAAACCATTTTTCAACTTCACAACTCCTTCCACTTCTATATCAAATGATATGGAAAGCGATATTCCTGAAATGAAAAGATTTCATTAATAGATAGATGTTTTAAAAAAATAAAAGGACGAAAGGAGGAAATCATGACTTGAATTTTTAATTTTTCTACAGAAAATGTTACCTAGACAGTAATGTATGTAGGTACGATCATAGAGTTAAGAGATACGCGGTTAGAAGATGAAATATTTCTTGAACATTAATGAGACTGTAATTGTAATTTGTGTACATTGTCAAGATAAAACAATATTAAGACAGAGAAAATTATTGTATTCTGCGATACAGCACAGTACTACCAACTACATATTAGAAAATAGTAACCAGTTCATATTGTACTATGTAGCATATTGCAGACTGTTAATGTTGAAAATATTAAATATTAATATGAGCGTATTTTTTTTATTAATTGTGTGAGAGAGTGTGAAGTTCAATTTACTGGGACTAGATGATGCTAATATCAACTTTTGTTTTGGTAAATCATTAAATTTTGTAATAATATCAAGTATTTTTACTCGTTTTATATTGTCATCTATAATTATTTCATTATCTATTCTTACCTTGCCATATAATAAAAAACCTAACTAAGTATCTAACTTAGCCAATATATATAATATAAGTAACTTTACCATCAGGTGATACGTCTGCTCGTTTGCCCCCTATTCCATAAAAAAAAAAGAAAAAGAAATCATCATTGCTCACAACAGATTCCGCAAGAACTAAGAAGCCTACGAAAGTCGAAAGCCAAAACTTTATCTCAGAATACTAGTTGCTTAGGTATGATAATATTTTTCTATGAGATCTAGAAACCGAAATCATTCACTATGACAAATAGTAAGTAAATGTCTTGATCTTGTACATAACCTAATACCCTTTGCGTGCGCTTACGCAATGCACAGGAACCCTTACCGTTGCGAATTATTAATGTTGCCATCTTCAGAATACTACTTAGTCAATACTAATATCTTACAAATAAATAAAATTGGAGTGCCTGTTTGTAATATTAAAAAAACTGCTTTTTACTAAATGCTTATGTATGTATACACAGTACATATACCAAAATATCATTTTTTACGATTTTTATCTGTCTGTCTGTTTGTTCCGGCTAATCTCTGGAATGACTGGACCGATTTTGATGGGACTTTCACTGGCAGATAGCTGACGTAATAAGGAGTAACTTAGGCTACTTTTTTTTGACTAGCTTTGCCCCGCGGAGTTACCCACGGTTGTAAAGGTATAACAATAGCCGCGGGTAACACCGCAGGACTCAGCTAGTTATTAATACGAAAGTAACTCTGTCTGTCTGTCTGTTACGCTTTCAAGGCTTCAATGAAATTTGTCATGGAGATATTTTGATTCTTGGACATAGGCCCTTTACTGCGATAATTGACTTACACGCGGGCGGAGCCGTGGGCAGAAGTTATTATTTTTATGGCCCCGCCTAAATGAATCTACTCAGCCTGATGGAAAGCATAAGCAGAATCCAAGAGTGGTCAATGCAGATGATGCTTCTGCATCATTAGGCCTCCGGTCTCGCACTCACCAACGAAACACGACAGCACGAACGCTGTCATTTTACGTAGATTTTCTGTGCGAGGGTAGTGCCCCGGTCGAACGAGCCCGTTTGTGCTGCAATCAGTGTGGCTCTACCTTCCTTAAGATTAACTTGTTATTTTACTTCCTATACCTATCAGAGTGTCAAGTTTATATGTAAAGAATCATATTATCAGATATGGAGGAGAATATAAAGGATTCTGTATGAAATATGGTACTAGCAACCCGGGCCCGGCTTCGAACGGAAGTATTTAATTTCTCGGATTTTCTCTTCTATAATATGCATGTATTACACATATAAACCTTCCTCTTGAATCACTCTTATCTATTGCTGAAAACTGCATTAAAATAGGTTTAGTAGTTTAAAAGATCTAAGCGAACAGACAGCGGAAGCGAATTCATTTTTAACCGACTTCCAAAAGTAGGAGGTTCTCAATTTCATCGGTTTTTTTTTTATGTATGTACATTGATTACTCCGTCAATTGTGGACCGATTTTGAAAATTCTTTTTGTATTCGAAAGGATATGCTCCCCATGTGGTCCCATAGCCACCATAACAGAATCCGATGATGGGATCCCAAGGAAATCGAAGGAAACCCTCAAATTTACGTGAGCGCCTGCAATGAAGTTAAGAGCAATTGTCTGCATGCCTTTATATTCTGTAGACATCATTTAATTTTAAAATATATAACGGGTCCTAACGTTATTGTCAGTTTACCTCAAATCACTTGAATTAAAGTAACCTTAGAGAACAGTCCATTTGAGATTTTATTACAAAAAATTACCTGAAGTCCTTTCCAAAACGTAATATATGTTACCTTTTAGTCGTATTCTTTCAAGTTACTTAGGTGAAATGGTGATGAGAGACTTGAGAAAGACTAAAAAGCGAAAATTAAAAAAAAAACTTCAAGAGTGTGGTACCTACTATTACATTTGGCTTGGCACCGACTTCAAACCTATGAATAGGTAGCACATACAAATTAAGTTATTTTATACTTTTTAGTTTTTGAAGTCGGTGTTTTTAAAACGAAGTTTTTTTTATATAGTATGTAAAGACATTGTTTATAATTATTTCACTAATTCTTATTGTTATTTTTCTTTCTAATATATTTTATTTAACTTTCTAACTTCTTATCTAAAGAGAAAACGAGAGCCATTGACTGTGGTGAGAAATTCTAAGTTAATAGTAATCTATAGTTCTCTTTTTAATAGTAATCGTTGACTTTGTCAGCCTTGAATGAGTACCATCCTTAAGATAACCTAAGGGGCAATACTAACTACTCGCAAAGCTGTCCAGACCTAACCGTAAATGATTTACAGTGTGTAAAGGCCCTTAGGCGCTGTATCATGGCCGCTGCCTGGATTATAATGAATGAGCACTAGAATTTATCAAATGCATTTGGTTTGTTCGAATTGTTGTTTATGAATATTATGTTTGAATAATGCCTTGTTTAAATAGGTTTCATGATACCAAATATAATCTTTACTATTCATACTAATATTATAAATTCGAAAGTAACTCTCTGTCTGTGGTAATGTTTTTGGGGGGATTTCATTTCTTTTTGTAAGTTGTTTGAAGCAGTTTTTTTTCTATTTTGGGCTATATTTCTTGTACATCTTCTTTCGAAAAAGTCCGAAAATAAAACCTCTAGCATTAACATTAATTTGTGAAAGTCTCATACAAACTTCCACCCCCCAAATTTGGGGGTTGCGGGGCAAAAGTAATAGGTTTAGGAAATCTTTTGTTGTTTGTATACTAAACTTATTTTACATACCAAATTTCAGCTTCCTTGCACTTCAGGAAGTACCCTAACAGTTTTGATGATCATCAGTGTGTCAGTGACGAAATCGGTGTTTTTTAGGTATCAATAAAATCTAAAGTATCAGAGCTATGCAATTGAAACTTTGTATGTTTGATAAGTCTATTGGCAACATCATATCCTGAGAATTTGAACAATCTGGTATATCGGAAAACAATGTTATGAGGGTTCAAAAAAACGACGAAACACTTCGTGAAAAGGTAGGTAGTGCCCTTGCGCTTCGCTTGGCTCGTCTTGGCGGGGGCACGACCGTGCCCCCAGATAACAATATGTCATACTAAGATATTCTTAGTATTAAACTACGATGAATATTGTCCTCACTTAAAGAAGAAGAAAAAAGCAAACTGTCAGATCTCAAAGTTAAACTAGCCGTAAACATGATTTATCTTCAAGCATTCCGCACATGTCGCTTTAAACCGACCTAACAGTATCAGTGAACATCATGACAGACGCATGGTCGTGACGGACATAAGACGCATATAAGACTCCGGGAATTCTGGTTCTCATTCGAAGCAGTCTAACGAGAACTATCTTTAATCCTTGCTTTACGACAAATATTTTCACTATTAATTTATTTTTAAAATTCTATAATGAATATTTTCTGATATCCTTGATTCGTAACTTTGGTTATTTACAAGCTTTTACCCGTGGCTACGCCTGCGTGTATATCGGTTATCGCAGTAAAGAGAAGCCTATGATCTTTCTTAAGAGTCAAAGTATGTACATGCCGAATTTCATTACAATCGATGCAGGAATTTAGCCATAAAAGCGTAACAGAGAGACAGGGTTACTTTCGAATTTATACCTTACTAGTGGATGCCCGCGGCTCCACCCGCGTATATGTCGTGTATCGCGGTAAATAGTAGCCTATATGTTATTCTGATGTATAAGCTATATTACTGTAAAGTTTCATCCAAATCCGTTCAGTAGTTTTGGCGTGAAAGAGAAACAAACATCCATCCCTCCATCCATCCATCCATCTCTCCTTACAAACTTTCGCGTTTATAATATAAGTATAGATATAGATAATAATTAGATGTCCAAATAATATTTTCCTTTCATCAATCTGCACATTCTTTGAGTATTTAATCCCAGATTACAGTGCTGATTTGACGGAGACCTGCTTACCTGGTCTATGTTTGGTGCAAGTTATGAGACTCATGTGGGAATAGAGCATTATTAATTTAAATTTACAGTTACTTGATAATCTTGATGTTTAAATAAAGGTAACAAGGTATAAGGTTAAAATTTTGGGTCAACATGGCGTCGGAAAAGAAAAAAAACCGGAAAGAAAACAGCCATTATTTCCTTTATATTTCATTAGCCTATATATTCCATTTACTGTCATATATTTCGCAGAGCAAACCAAACGGACTGTGAAGACATATATAACGGTCGCATTCTTTACAGATGGCGAGAGATATTGCATAATTAAACTGAGATACACTCGATGATAGCCAGACGCTTTACAAATATTTCCCAGTTTCTAGTGATGAAATAATATGGCGCCTAGTCCAGGATATTGTATGGTACAAGTTTGGGTACAAGTTTTATGTCAACTGAATGCAACACCATCAAACTACAGCATGCAATGCTCATATTACATTCAGTTGACATTGTGGGAGGGATCCACCGTGCGAGAGCCACGCTTCGGCATGAATGGGCCGGCTCGACCAGAGTGATACCACGGCCTCACAGAAAACCGATGTGAAATAGTGCTTGCCCTGTTTTTCACCGAGTGAGTGAGGATACCGGAGGCCCAAAAGGCTGGCAACGCACTTGTGACGCTTCTGGTGTTGCAGGTGTCCATGAGCGGCGGCAATCGCTGACCATCAGGCGATAAGTCTACTCGTTTGCCCGCCTGTTCCATAAAAAAAAAGAAAATAAAACAAGAATCACGAAGAATAGAAACAAATTGTGGATGCTGGTTTTTTTTTTTTTTTTTTAATTTCTTAAAGTCTAGAATTTTCAAAAGAAAGAACGAACGTTTTATATATCACACAAAGAAACACAAATTGAAACTACCAGGTACTACTCAAGAACCGAAAATAAGAAAAAAAACGAAAGAAGCATTTTTTTTATAGAGTGTGAGCGCAAACTAGCAGACTTATCGCCTGATGGTATATGGATATAGATGGATGGCCCATAACTACATATAAGCATAACTAAAAGAGACATTCTATCAGTTCTTATGTGTTTAGCCTTTAGTAAAATGTTGTTCTGAAGTCTTTTGTAGATATCTGTTAGTCGATGGCAGTTCTGAAATGCACTACCTACAGTGTATTTCAGAACTACTGACGTTTCTTTTGAGGTAGTTCTGAAATACACTGTAGGTAGTGCATTTCAGAACTACCTCAAAAGAAACGTCATTCGACCTGGGTTTACGAGTGTGCAAGAGCGAAAAAAAAAACATCATTACAGAAAAGTTGTTGTTTTCTTCCATTGAACTAATATTATTGTCACGTAGTGGCTTTAGGAGCCTAGAAGGTTGTGGTGAAGCCACGAGGTTCTGATGATGATTAAATTAGACGCTTCACAACAACAATTTAAAGAATTTATTTACTGAAGTATAACACAAACAGATAGATGTACAGTCAGGGTGTGGGTTTGAGAGATTCGACCAGTCAGTGCCTCCAGACAAGAAGCACTTAACTGTAGGTTCGCAGCGATGAGAAAAGGAAGAGGTGTAGTCCTGGGTCGGCTTTAGAGGCCGATCCCCGTAGAGGCGTCGCAGGCAACTGGCGTGGTAGACGCCGGCCGAAAGAGGTCGAGCTGTAGTGTGCTCGTCCTTTTATGTGTCCCTGCGGTGGTAGGGACAGCGGCTCAGCGGTGGGAGGCGAGCGCCGATGACGCGTGACATTATATTACTAGCTGACCAGGCGAACTTCGTACCGCCATATTAACATATCTGTCTCAGCTTCCCACAGGCAGTGTACAGTCGCGGACAAAGAAAAACACTTTTCCCGTTATCTTTTATTTTTTTCTTTCTAGCAAAAAAAGAGGGAATGAAATCGGACTATGTGTTATTGAGTTACAACTAAGTACATATTTTGACTTTCATCCCCTCTCTCCAGGAAACCGTGCTAAATTGCGGGATAAAAAGTATCCTATGTCCTACCTCGTAGTATGAACTCAAATCATGCCAAGTTTCATTTGAATCCGTTCATCAGTTTCGGCGTGATGCGCGGCCAAGATACAGACAGACAGACAAAAATGAAAAAAAATACAGTTTTGGCTTTAGTATCGATTATAGAGAGCCCTCCAAAAAAAAATTTCTAAATATCTTTAATAGAATTGGACCTGTTACATTTTTATTATAAGTAGGTATATATTCCTCAATGTTTTCTTCTTAAAATCAACATGGCTTTACTACCTTGAAATAAAAACATGTTGTCACTAACCCAAAAAAAATTACTGCACGTTTGGCCTAGTGGTTTAACGGTCACCATGCCCTTTCCTACTTCGCCAAGTGTCGTGGGTTCAAATCCCACGTAGGACAACACTTTGTGTGATCCACAAATTGTTATTCTGAGTCTGGATGTTCTTTGTGTCCGTTTCATGTATGTTTGTAAAGTCCCCCGCGACACAGGATTTATTCCTAGTGCGGGAGTTGTCTTAAAAAAAAAAAAAAAATGTTATCTGTCTACATCGCTGTCGCGCTTAACTTAGTCCAAACAAAGTAAATATTATAAATCAAAGGTATACACTATAAAACTCCTTTAATACGACACCCAGTCAGGTCAGGTATGCTGTAGAGCAGCTAATGACTGTTAGTGACTAGTATTAGCACACCAGCTCAACAGATTAACAAATATTTCTAGAATTGCATTCTACTGAGAAATATTGTTTGGAGAAGCATCCAGGTACTTGCTTATCTTTTCATTTAACTGCATTTGAACTTATTTTGATGTAAGGATTCGTCATCAACAGCTTTTAATAATACTACATTAATGTTTCTTATCAATAATTAAAAATAAAAAGTAAAAAAAACTATCACCCGACTACTTATAAACTTTTAATAAAATTTGTATTGCGTGTATCACCTGGGCCTATTGAATGCTCATTCATTAACATCGGTTCTGTAATTTAGGTACTATGGTGGAATAAACTAACATACATTGACTGCCAAAACTATTACCTTACTTTGGCGTCGCCGTAGTTGGCTAAAAATTTAATTATAAAGTTGCAACAATGAATGCAAAGATCATAAGAATGACAATTGTTATTGGAATAAAAGTCTTTGAGGCTACATAAATATCAACAAATAGTTATTGCAGCATGTCATCTTTCTTAGTAAAAGTTGTAAATATTGGCCAAGTGCGAGTTGAACTCGCGCAGGAAGGGTACATACCACTATTATATATGTACGGAATCCTTCCGTATTACACACTATACATTTCAAGCGTCTAACAAACAAATCAAGCAAAAACAACCAAAAAAAATCACGTTTGTTTGTATGGGAGCCCCCTTAATTATTTATTTTATTATGTTTTTTAGTATTTGTTGTAATAGCGGTTACAGAAATACATCATCAGTGAAAATTTCTACTGTCTAACTATCACGGTTCATGAGATACAGCCTGGTGACAGAGGGACAGCGGAGTCTTAGTATCCCATTCCGTTTTACCCTTTGGGTACGGAATCCTAAAAACGGACAAGTCATGCAAAGTTCTGTAGTAGAAATATTTGAAGTACTTACTTTTTTTCGGGACTAGCTGTTATAACTGCAACTTAAAAAGAGCTTTTAGGTGTGAGTATACACTCTACACACAAGCTGGACGCGAGCATCTCGAGCAATGACTGCCTCGTTGGCTCAGTGGTAGCATACGAGACTGCTGTGCATGAGGTCTCGGGTTCGATTCTCGGGTCGGATGAAATGTTTGCATTGTCTGCAAATATTTTTTTCGGAGTTAGGGTGTTTTCTATGTATAATCTATACTTAATATTATAAAACTGAAGAGTTTGTTTGTTTGAGCGCGCTAATCTCAGGAACTATTGGTCCAATTTGAAAAAATCTTTCACTGTTAGATAGCCCATTTATCGAGGAAGGCTATATATAGGCTATATTTCATCACGCTAAGACCAATAGGAGCGGCGCATCAATGAAGAATGCTACAAAAACGGGGTAAAATTATTACGCTACGGGCAATAGGAGACGTAAACGACGTTGCGTGGCTCAGCTAATATGTATATGTCGGAGACACAAGAATAAACGAGAACATGAATTACAGATACTGCCAATCTGGACTATAGCCAAACACTAATCACTACTAAACGGATACGAATTAACCCAAACACCATCAGCAACCCCCACGAGGGGGTTGGGGCAACGCTCACTCCACCGCGGTGCCCTGTGGAATTCGCCACCTAGGCTAGTAATTCCCCCACTGATAAATATAGCCTTGTGCACACGATATAAAACACAGAGATACAATAAATGATAAATCAAATAATAGAAAACTACTACCACTCATGTCACAATCAAGAGATATGGTCGTCACGAGATCTGAAGAGAAACTGTCCTGTTGCCGATCGCGCCGCTTTGTATAGAGTGTTCCGTAGTGTTCGATAGTGACAAATGTTTGTATCACTTTTATTATTCGGATACCCTCACTCCGACATATATATTTACTAAAAAGTATATATTAGTTGTCTAGTACCTATATTACAAGCTCTGCTTAGTTTGGAACTAGATGGCGTTGTGTGATGTAAAAAAAAAACTCATGATCAAAACAGAACAAAGAAAAGGGCTAGAACCAAGTGATATGCATATGGAGAGACCTATATGTTCAACAGTGGACTGCCACAGGCTGAAACAGTATCAAAATAATTGTTTAATACAGAAGCAGTATCAGAATTTCAAAACAATTTTTTGATCAATTTATTAAAATCTTAAGCTTTTACCTTAGGTGAACATTTGATTAAAGTGGTTAAATTGAGAGACGAGATGGAAGCGATAATAACCAGCAATTAGAAATTATAGTTAGTTGGCTATCGGCGCTAAGCAGTACTTTTATTGCTTTTGGAAATGAATGTGGTTACAACAGATCAAGCGTCCTCTCCCTTCCTCCTCCATTTATTCTGGGCCAGGCTTTAACGTTTCTTGCGACTTCTGAGTTGCGGACGTCTATTATTGGTAACGGTAACCATTTGCCATCAGGTGATAGGTCTGATTGACATTACATTGGCTCCTTTACTAGATACAAACTTACCAATTTTTCCTTTCATACAGAACTCTTAACCCTTAACAGTAAATATTAATTGAAATCAACATAGTATATACATCTATATCTATACTAATATTATAAACGCGAAAGTTTGTAAGTATGGATGGATGGATGAATGGGTGGATGGAAGTTTGTTACTCTTTCACGCAACGGCTTGGGATGAAACTTTACAGTAATATAGCTTATACATCAGAATAACACATAAGCTACTATTTACTGCGATAACCGACATATACGCGGTTGGAGTCGCAAGCAAAAACTAGTGTATATTATATATTTAACAAAACTTTTTAACTATCTTCACTTTTCCTACGCATCAAGTGAACTTTGTCTGCTTAAATCTATTTAAATATTAAATACAAATAATGAATTCAGTTTTTAACATCATTACTCTGCATTAGAACCGCTCAATTAAGCATCCAATTTTGTTATTAGGTACTTTTTTTGCAGTTACTGATAAAATTTGCATACAAATAATAGGCTTGGCTACCGTAACATTCGTCAATTCGTCTCACCTTACCCGTGTAATCACATACCACCTTCTGAAGGCCGGAATAATCGACGTTTTGAGGAATAAATTATTATTTTGTTATTTTATCATAACCTCAAAATATGTTGTATCTGTATTTTTACACGACGTTTGATTAAGCAGGGAGTGTAGAAGTAAGTGATTTACAGTAGTAAATCACTTACTTCTACGTTCGTTGGTTCGTTCTTCGTTCATCTAAAAATGAACTTGCCATTGCATTGATGAGAAGTGCATTCATTTTTTTATATAATAGGTCTTTACCTATGAAATTGCCGTTTTGTATGCAATAAGTGAAAGTACTTATTTTTTCAAACTTTTTTATTTCTGTTATTCGAAGTAATCACCCATGTAAACGACGCATCTTTGCCAACGCATTGGCAGTTTATTGATGCCCTTCTTGTAAAAATCAGCTGGAGGCAACAAACTCTTCAAATGCATTTTGTACTGCCTATCGGGAATTGAATTTTTTGCCCACTAAAAAGTTGTCTAAATTGTGGAAAAAGTAATAGTCGGTAGGTGCAAGGTCTGGTGAGTATGGCGGATGAGGGAGAGCTTCCAACCCCAGCTCTTGCAGCTTGGAGACTATCTGTTGCGCAGCATGGGGTCGCGCGTTGTCGTGAAGGAGCAGTGGGGACGACCGATTGACCAAAGCTGGTTGCAGATGTGCAAGCTTCTCCATCATTCTCTCCAGTTCTTCACAGTACACATCTGCATTAATGCTCATGCCGTTTTGTAAAAAGCTGTGGTGAATCACACCCGCACTAGACCACCAAACAGTGACCATCACCTTTTTAGGGGTCATTTTTGGTTTAGGGCGTTGCTTTGGTGCTGAACCAGGGTCTATCCAACTTGCTGAGCGCTTTCGATTGTCGAACAGAATCCAGTTTTCGTTGCACGTAACAATTCGTTTCAAAATTCCTTCATTTCTTTGCCTGTTGAGCACCGCAAGGCAGGTCTCGACGCGTACGTTGCGCTGGCGATCGTTAAGGTCGTGGGGCACCCATCTATCAATCTTTTTTACCTTGCCAATTTGTCGCAAATGGATCAATATTGTTTTGATGCTTACATTAAAAGCTGCTGCTAGCTCAGCTGTAGATTGAGTTTCGTCAGCTTCCACAATCGCCTTTAATTCATTATTGTTAACCAAAGTCTCCGGACGACCACGAGCTTCAATTTTCAAGTCAAAATTTCCAGAACGGAACCGGGAAAACCAATAACGGGTTGTGCGTTCTCTCCGTAAACGTTTTTGATGTTACATGCCGTTTGTGTCGCGTTGGTGCCACGACGGAACTCATATTCCATAATTACACGAATTTTCAAAGTATCCATTATGACGAAAAATGTTCAAATATAATGAAAATACAACGCTAATCAAAAAATAAAAGACTGAGTTTGTAAATAGAATGTCATGGTTTTAAAACAAAATTAATTTGAATTTAGAATACAGAGCCATTACAAACTTTTTTTTATTAGAAATTACCAGTACTGAAGAACGGCAATTTCATAGGTAAAGACCTAATATTAGATAGACAAAGCCTCAACTAACTAGGGATTTTGGTAGGTGGTGTTTATAAAAACATAAATGTCATATTTTGGTCTAAATTATAACATCTTATGCCAAATGTGGTAAATATTAGTAAAGCAGATTTCATATCGCGATGCAGAGTCAATTACCTAAAGTAGTTCAGGCGTTTCTTACTAGATGTCACTAAGTGCACATAATGTTACTTTAGGCTTATAAAACATTTTCATCAAATATTATCGTCCACCTTCTTGAATTATTTAAAGTTAAAAATAAACAACTTAAAAATATGTAAAGAAACCAGGATGGCGTACACTGTTTTTTTATTTGTATGAGCCTGTCAGTGACTATCGTACGCTACCACTGCGCAACCGAGGCAGTAAAAACGAGGCAGTAATAAACCGATTTGACAAGATTCTGTCCATTCTTGAACTGGTTTTATTATATTTTTAAAGCCCTCTAGAATTATAATAAGACCTAGATTTGTAACAACAATCACAAGAGTCTGCTACCCACAGTCTGGTCACGTGACATCAGACAAGGTCACTGTCGCACATTCACTTCTGACAGGCGCCTGAGCATACCACGCCATTGACAGGTGCTTTTGATTTGCTAGTGCATTTTATATTAGTAAACTTATAGGTACACTAGCATAATACATAATTAAACAGGGCTACTGGCAATATGTAGCAATCCCTTTAAGGGGTGATAGAAGAGATCATTAGCTATCAAATTGTCCATGGGTAAATGAGTCAATAATGTACCGTTTTGGAAATAAAATAAAAAAAACTATATGTTTTAAGAACAGTGGATCACGCTACTTCAAAGTGCTCTTAAAACAAACAAACAAACAATGATTGATTTTGGTGTTTTTAGTTTGCCAACAATGCTGTTTTTAGTTTTCTGTATTACGTATTAGGGTATTAGCAAACCAAAAACAATTTAAGAGCACTTTGAAAATGTTTTTTTTTATTTCATTTCCAAAACGGAACATTTTTAACTTATTTACTCGAGGACAATTTGATAGCTAATAATTTCTACTATCACCCCTTAGAGGGATCGCTACATATTACCAGTAACCCTGTATATGCACCACGCTTTAGCGTTGATTTTTAAATCTCCTTTTTTTTTAAGGTGATAAAAAACCTCTATCTCGTTGGTCTAGCGGGTAAAGTATGCGACTGCCGATCAAGCGGTCTCCGATTCGATGGGTCGATCCAAAAGAGCTGATGAGCTTTTCTCATAAACATTCTGAATAACAGTCCGGAGTATGAAAGTTTTGGGGTATTTCATGCTTGTGCTTCGGAAGGCACGTTAAGCCATCGGTCCCGGTATCAATTATCCCCATTCTCCTCCTGTCACCGCAGCAATAAGAGGTATAACTTTTTCACTGGCATCGATATGCCATTATCAGATGCTAATCACTGAATGTAACTTGAGATAATTAAAGAGCATGTATAAGCTGGGTGTCATTTCTTCATCTAGTAGCTAAATATTCTAATGCAATTCTCCATTCTGTTCTTCAACTTCTTATCAGCTAAAAATACCAAAATTAGACTTAGAATGATTGTTTATAGGTACTCTCGATTATCGACACTTGATGGAACTTGTTGAAATATATTCTAAAATTAAATTTACTTGTAGTGAAACTATTGAAAATTTTGAACTTTTGGAGATTTGGCGAAACTGGTCAGGATTAAAGTTAATTAAGGTAGGGGAATAAGTACAAGTGAGGTTAATGCTAGAATGTACTTAGAATAATCTTTGAATTGACTGAAGAAAGTTATCAGCAAGTAACAGACTGTCATCAGCCACTAACAGTTCACTGCTGGCTAGCTTTAGTCCTTTCTTTCAACAACAACCCATAACGTCTCACTGCTGGGCTCGGGTCTCCTCTCAGGAGAGGGTTAAGGCCATACGTCCCCACGCTGGCCAAGTGCGGGTTGGGGACTGGCAAGACAACGTTGTGGCTACGATATCTTGTCGTTGGATGTTTTTAAGCCGCCCAAAGGCCTCCAACTAAGCTTCACGACTGTTATCATATGATAACAACCGGGACCGACTGCTTAACGTGACCTCCGAATCACGGAGACGCTCATGTTAACATGCCACTAGCGGTCACCCATGCAGGTACCGACCGTGCCGTCTGTATGGGGTATGGGCCTCTGGTGTCCTTAATCACTCGGTGCTACACAGCGCAAGCGCTGTTTTACACCGGTTTTCTGTGAGGCCGTGGTATCACTCCGGTCGAGCCGGTCCATTCATGCGGAAGCGTGGCTCTCCCACGGTTTAGTGCTAGAAAGATGAAACTTAGCATGGACATGTGTATTTACCACATCAACAAAGTGCTAATTTTTTTACGTGAAGGGGATACACATAAAGTGGGGATGTTTTTTTTCTTGCATCTACCCCATAGTGTGGGGTATTATTTATTAGATAGGTCTTTTAAAAGTATTGAGAAGCTGCTGAGACAATTTTTGATTTAGGTATCTGTTTGCGCAATATTCAACTTTAAAGCGCATTTTATTACTATTTTTAATCGACTTCAAAAAAAGGATAGTTTCTCAATTCGACTGTTTTTTTTTTAAGTTTTTTACCTCACAACTTTCGACTGGGTGAACCGATTTTGATGATTATTTTTTTATTTGAAAGCTGGTGCTTCCCGAATGGTCCCATTAAAATTTGGGCCAGATTGAAGTCGGTTTTTTTTTGTTAAAATTTTGTACTATTAGTACTTAGAATCTGTAACAAGTACAAATTATTAAAAATAAAAAAACCGACTGCGTCAATATTTAATAATAAAAACATATAAGTTTTATATATATTCGTAATCACCGTAAAAAAATCTTTATTTTGATACCACACTCGATGTATTTTGAAAACATTAATTTTTTATATTACTTTTTGGCGCTCAAATTTCTATTTTTTTAATTTTTTGTACCCAGTGTCACTCTTACGACTAAGACCAATCTATTGACACCACTAACATAAAAATACGACAAGCCGTTCAGGCTCTAGGGCGTGCCAAAGATGTATACATACATACACTCGAAAAACATAACCCTCCTTTCGCAGTCGGGTAAAAATACAAATACTGTACCACTTTTCGTAAACTCACCCGCAGAGTTAATGTTTTAAACACTAAGAAAGGATTCTTAAACACTGGTTTTCTACGAGGTTATTGCATTAGTTTCGTTATTTTAAATTATTGCAAAGTTCTAGGATATTAGACTAATTTTATGACAGTTTTATTAGTACTATGATTATAGATGACTTATATTTTTAACGACCACTAATGAATGCATTTAAAATATAATCAAATTTTAAGCTATTAAACGCGGGCGACTTTTCATTAACTTCAATCGTTACTCTTGCAAAACTGTGGAACCATTGGAAAATTGGAGTCCATAACCAGCAAGAGCATATCCTCATTATGTTCTGGGTGTAATGAATAAAGGAAATGACGTGTATACCAGATTGCCGCCGTGTCCGCTATTTTAACTGTCTGGATCGTAACTTTACCGTTGCGAACGAATATGAAAATTGTAATGCGTGCTTTAATTAATACTGATTTTTATCTCAGAAGCTGTTGATCTGGATTTGTTGGTAAAGGTATTTATTTATAGTAAGTTTTGGATTTGATCGCGTTTCATTCTGGTCGAAAAAATTCACCTCATTCTGAGAATGGTCCTTACTGATAGTGTTGATAGCTGACAGAATTTTAATTTCCTTCTTATATTACTGTTTTATTGGTTTAAAATCTTTTTGGATCTTCAGCTCCTAAAGGAACACTATCGTGGTGACGCTGGAATCAGGGTTGCTATGTAGCATTTCCACTATAAACGACCATGACAATCGGCCTCAGACGCTTTTCTAAGGGAAAGATCCGGACTAAATGATTTCAATGTTTTCCCTGAATCTATGTCACACTCTATCAGTAAGGATACTGTCAGGTCCTAACTAGTAAATAAATCATCATTAAATTTTGCATGTTCACACGATTTAAGAAGTAAAAAATGCCGATAAACACATGTGCTTGTAAAAATTTCTCACAATAAACCTTTTCATCAAAACACTTGCTCTGAATGGTAATTGAACCCATGATTTCTGGCTTAGCAGTTACGATCACCAGCAGGTAAGTTAGGAAATGGTTGAGTTAATAACTAACTTTATAGCTATAGTTCCCGTCGCATCACATTGCTACAATAATAGGTATATCGTAATGCGGGCTACACGTAAACAGAGCAATAAATCATCTACATTTAATGTGCTGTCATAAAATTATTTAAAACTTCCTTGTGATCAGGGAGCCTAGTATGTGTACGACGCAATTTGTATTACTTGAATAGTTATTTTATAATTCTTGAACGTTTAATATTTATCCATCTTTGGATGGCGAGAAAATAAAAAGGTTTTGGGCAAAATTACGTTATTTAATGAAGCAAAATTTATCAGATTACAATACTTTTTGCAAATTATTTTCCTCATAATGATGATGATGTTCACCTAGCCGATTTGGGCCACGGTGGCCAGTCTCAACGGAGACCAGCCAACTACGCAGGAGAATTCAGGAGATATTATAGGGCACAAGTGTGTAGACAAAAACAGGTGCACTGTCTGTTCCCTCACTCTCATAATCCAATGGGACGGTTATCCGACATGGCCGGCGAGAGATCATGCGCAGAACCGATGGCTTCATGTCTCCAACGCACGGGGCTCAGAACCCATCTTCCAAACTCCTAATTGTTATCAAGCATTTCAGATCAGAAATTTCAAATTAATAATCAGAAAATCTCATTTTTTTTAGGCCCGACGACAATGCAGTCGATTTGACTATCTTTATGATAGTATAGTTGTGAAACAACAATCATAACCTGGTACACCTAAGTGTGGTCACAAGAATCTCCCCTATACAAGTTTAACTTTGTTACTCTTTAGAACTACAGGGTAACGAGTACGAAGAGAAGTGCTAATGCAAATAACTCAGATTTTAGTACTTAGACTGGATACATCACATCAACAGCCTTTAATAGTCTACTGTTGAAAATAGATGCCTCACAAAGAAGAGTTTGGCCTAATATAACACTTTGACCAGACGGGTTGGAATAGGGTTTGTGGCAAGTTTTACTTCTCTTTGCAGCTCTATTTCCCTGCATATTTTTCTTCATGAGTTGGCTCTTTCGACACCCATGGGATAAATAAGGATAGTGATATTCTGTATTCTTAATTTGTCACCAAACGAAAACAAAAGTTGGTTTGATACTGTGGCGACTTCCACATACAGCGCAAGAGACACTTGAACTTGAACTCGCGGACTGGGTTTCCGCAACTCGACGACTTTGATGCGCCTATTTTGCGTAGTGGGTCGGCACTAGTGGTGCCAGCCCAGTTCCTCCAGGAAGCCTAGCAGACCCCTCGCGTTGCCGACAATCTCCTGAAGTGACCTCGGCGATCCGAGGTGTTTCGCCCGGTATTCTGCCACCCCAGGACATGCCAAGATGACATGGGCGGCTGTTTCATCTTCCTCCATGCATGCTATGCACAGAGGGCTCCGTTACACCTAGAGTAGAAAGATGTTTGTTTAATAGTGCATGACCAGTCATTGCTCCGATCAGAAGTCGAAGCGGCGGCCTCTTGAGTTGTTTCAGCTTCCGTGACAATCCGGGGTTGATCGTCGGGAGGGCCTCCTTGGTCTGCCTGCAGGTACAAAGGTTGGACCAATATAATTGGTGTTCTACCTTGGTGTTCTGTTGCAGTGTCCGTCGCAGCCAAGCGGCTGGCAAGGGCAATATTGGTTCTGGGCCGACTGCCCTTGTCTCCGATCCGCTCCTTGCTAGTGCATCGGCTGCGTCGTTTCCGCGTGAGTTGCTATGTCCGTTGATCCACTGGAGATTTATACTATTTTTAGAACTTACCTCTGTCAGGGCTCTGTGGCATTCGTAGATCAGCCCTGAGGTAGTCATGTGACTTTGTAGAGCTTGTAAGACTGATCGGCTGTCGGAAAGTATGCGGATGGGGTATTACGTTACCTTTCTGGAGATGATCGCATGTGCTGCCATTATTATACCCATGCACTCTGCCTGGAAGACTGTGTTGTGGAGCGCAAGAGACACATACTACAGCGCCATCTACCGAAGATACGTCGAACTACGGAGTGGCGAAACTACCTATCCTGCATCGCGCAATAGAAGTTCTCGCGCCGATTAGCATATATAGGAGTACAACCGTTGGGCAGTGGGCCACCAAGCATGATCACCTCGCCTGGTCAGAGGATCCTCGCTTTGTGTTGAAAGGAACATGACACCCGTTCCTCCACAATACAAAAGAGGGAATTCAAAGCGATCTATGCTAACACAGCTATGGAAAGTAAAATCTGGTGGAGTTAAATCATGATTATGATGTGTGATATTAAACGAAAAAAACAATAATCAGAAAATTTATATAAATATTACTAACGTGCGATGCAGGACTAGAAATAATCACGTAGTTGAGCTGGCTTTCGCTAGATGTCACTTAACCAAATTTTGCTATTTCTTGGAACTTTAATCCAGACGAAATACTTTGTGTATCGTATATATTAAATATCTTATATAATATTATATAATCGGCCGACCTCGTTCACCAAGACAAATTGCTGGTGTTAATCCAGTTTCAATATTTATAGTGCGTAGGCATTACGTTCGCTGCACAAGGTGACCAGCGTTCTTTACATATTTTTAAATGTAAATACATTCATAATTTACAGAATGTGTACGTTGACTTTACATAAGAAACTTGTTATAATTTAAAGGTTTTGAAGTTAAAGTGCAATTTTCAATTGGACGGCGTTATGTAAGAACGTATCAAGCGACAAAATTGAAAAAAATGAATTTGAAT
The DNA here is from genome assembly GCA_949125395.1 of Diaphora mendica. Taxonomy (NCBI): domain Eukaryota; kingdom Metazoa; phylum Arthropoda; class Insecta; order Lepidoptera; family Erebidae; genus Diaphora; species Diaphora mendica. The sequence continues at coordinate 1,757,558 of OX421331.1, read as the reverse complement.
GCAGTTCGATTCCAGGCATAATAAACTATGTACTCAGATATTTTTGTGTTCAAAAGTCACTCCTAGTGCCTTTTAATAAGGGTTGAATCAAGCGACATGTCAACATTTGTTAGGGCTTGTGCACAAATTCATTACGTCATAAAGAATTAACCGCCTAAGTTACAGTTACAAAATACACAAATAGGATTTGAAATTGCTTAAAAGAATCATATCCACAAAAATTGTAGTTGATCCGTTTATTTTGTTATTTAAAAACGCAATATCGAACTAACCGCCTAAAATGGCAGCTAATACGTAGATGCAAGAAAACAAATTCACAACTTTGGAAATGAAAAATTAAACAAGTTTTTCGGAGTTTCCAAAATGATGAAGTCTAAAACATTATAAAAAAATAAAATGTAAATGACGTAAAATTATTTATTTATTTGTAATATTTTTTGTATGCTTTTAAGTCTTTGGGAACTGGTCAAAGGAATCTGTTATTCTAGCTAGTGATTGTTTAATATATTTGTACTGTTTTTAACATAATGTAGATGGTGAAAAGAAAAAAAAAATTGGCAGTCATTTGTAAGTTATTTGTAAAATTAATGTGTAAAATTAGAAATTTCATAATGTGTAAATTAAAATTATCAAAATCCAACATAAGCATGTCGGTGACGCGAACACATTAGATTTTCCCCTATCAAAAAGTGCTCAACGTGGCTAAAGAAGTTTTCACTTCGAAAATTGACATGTCAGCATGTCGGTGACGCGAACTTATAATATTTTTCTTTACCAAAAAGTGCTCAACGAGGCTACAGAAGTTTTCACTTCAAAAATATAGAAGGAAATGCTGTAAACTGGTAGAAAAATAATGAATGGATTAAAACTCAGCCGAAGTTGGATGGTATGACACATAACTACATATACTGATGCATCACTTTATTCTTATTACATCTGATGCCAGATAATATTAGGAAAATTTAATAGGATCAAATGATTTAGAAGAAAATCTGAAAAATAATGATTGAGTGGTTACATTTATTTTTTATTATTTGGAGTTTTTATAGTTTGAGAAGGTGTGTTTTTAGTTTATTATAGATGTTAAGCTTGAACAGTATTAAATATAACGAGATAAAAAGTAGTATTAGTAGTTTTAGGTACAAAGGATATCGAGACAAGGAAAAATTGCATTATTATTCAGGTTTTAACTATAAAAAATATTCAAATTTATGTGTGTCTTCTAATCAGCAATGACATACATGATCATCTTAACAAATTGGTACAATTTCTAGTTAAATTCAGGACTTTGCATAAAAATATTTGGATTTAATCTTATATTGCATTTTATTTCTCCCAAAACAACCCGCACTAAAGGATCAAACGACTAAAATGTCGTATAGTACGTTGTTGATTAATATAAGCAGTCGGAATATAGCTAAAATACAATAACGAATTAAGCAGAAAAGCCATATCTTTTACTGTATATTATGTATCGTAATACATTTTTAATTAATCTAGACTACACACAGAGCTTACTTTCCAGTAAAAATATCAAACATATAACATAAATAATGAGCACATAGCGACAATTTTAATTTTAACATCTTTGACGCTCATTTTCTCAAATTCTCTCCAGTGTCGCTTAATCTATTCTTACATAACGCTGTCCAATTCGTGAGAAGAGTTTCAGATAGGTGGCGCTAGTGGTATGTTAATAGTGCCGCCTGTTTACTTACTGTGATTAGTTCTCTTGAGTTCATCTTGTCGTCGTTACTCTATTTTTAACCGACTTTCAAAAAGGAGGAGGTTCTATGTTCCACTATATGTATTTTTTTTTTCCGTCAAGTGTGGAACGATTTTGAAAATTATTTTTGTATTCGAAAGGGTATGCTTCCGAGGTGGTCCCGTTGCCACCATATCAGGATGTGATGATGGGATCCCAGGGAAATCGACTGGAACCCTCATTTTTAGGGTTCCGTGCCAAAGGCAAAAAACGGAACCCTTATAGATTCGTCATGTCTGTCTGTCTGTCCGTCTGTCTGTCCGTATGTCACAGCCACTTTTTTCCGAAACTATTAGACGTATAATGTTGAAACTTGGTAAGTAGATGTATTCTGTGAACCGCTTTAAGATTTTTACACAAAAAAACAATAAATTTTGGGGGTCCCCATACTTAGAACTGAAACTCAAAAAAAAAAAAATTCATCAAACCCATACGTGTGGGGTATCAATGGATAGGTCTTCGAAAATGATATTGAGGTTCCTAATATCATTTTTTTCTAAACTGAATAGCTTACGCGAGAGACACTTCCAAAGTGGTAAAATTAGTGTCCCCCCCTTTAACTTCTAAAATAAGAGAATGATAAATCTAAAAAAAATATATGATGTACATTACCATGCAAACTTCCAACGAAAATTGGTTTGAACGAAATCTAGTAAGTAGTTTTTTTAATACGTCATAAATCTTAAACTGCAATTTACCTTTCATTTAATCAACACAAATTTAAAAATAAAATAAAAATTATATTATGTTACTATAATTATGTTACTTGCTGCTGCGGAACCCTTCATGGGCGATTTTATAGGCACATACGATGTTTTTCGTATATTTTCTGACGTTACACCGTATGTAAGGTACAACATGAGCTGATGATGTAAGGTACAACTCCTTAACGGTTAGGAGTTGGAGGATAAATCTTTAAATATCATATATCTATATGTTACCCTTAGTCGTATTCTTTCAAATTATTTAGGTAAGCTGATGATGGAAGGTGGAAGGTACAACTCCTCAACGGTAAGGAGTTGGAGTATAATTCTTTGAATTTCATACGTAGCTAAAGACCTTTAGTCGTATACTTTCAAGTTATTAAGGTGAGCTGATGATAGAAGATTAAATTCTTCGACAGTTAGAGATTTTAATATTACACGTACGTATAGACCTTAATTTGTATTCTTTCAGTTATTCATATGGATCGTTTTATTGAGTAGACACCCACTAAGGAAGGAATTTTGGACTTTCTACCCCTAAGGGGGTGAATAAGGGGTTGAAAGTTTGTACGAAAGTCCATCATTTTTTAAGTTAGAAACATGAAACTTTATTTTTGGGCTACTAATAAAAATGAGTATTAATGAATTACGTAGCGTTTCTGGATATTCTATCCCTAAGGGGTGAAATAGGAGTTGACATTTAATACGTCTTTTTAAACCACAAAAGTTATTTGCATCAGCTGAAATTTTATGAAATAATTCAACTTACTACTTACCTACGTGACTGTTTGCACTAAAAACTGAAAAATAAAAACTTTGACATAAAAAAAACTTACTTCCAAAAAAACATCCAACGAAAACTCCCTGCCAAAAAAAACTAAAAAGCGTAAAATAAACTGGCTCTTCATAAATTGCTATGTGCCAATTCTTGTCTATACCTAATTCTTTATTCATTTAAATAGTAGTATTATAATGTGTGTTAGGTACCTAGAATCTATTATAGAAAGATTTTTTTTCATTGGATGTTTTTTGGAAGTCGGTTTTTTTTTATGTAATATAGTAAGAACATATACAATGTTAGTATTACAACTAATAAAGGTTCAAACTTCCACTAGGTCAGGTTACAAAATACGCAAAATACAGGATCGATTATTCTTTTACTACTTCTATGTAATCCACAATTTTTGTTTTTCTAATATCTGATATGCCAAACCTTTTTTTTTTGACGGTCTCAGGCGTCCTGCTCTGAGGAGGATCCAGACCATGTTATTTCTGGTCCCCCCCCAGGAACACACCAGACGACGAGATGTTATGGCATCCTCGTACGATCCGAATGGCCGCTACCCGCTGCGCTTGATTGAGCTTAGCTCGGCAGTGGGAGGAGGTCGATATGCACCCCACCGTAGAGGCGGCGAATTTCATAGGTACCTACATCTTTCGTTCTTTTTAATGAAAATCCTTACCTATTCAACTTAATGACACCGTGGGAGTGCCACGCTTCGGCATGCATGGGCCGGCTCCCAGTGATACCACGACCTCACAGAAAACCGGTGTGAAACAGCCCGCCTGCGCTGTGTTTCACCGAGTGAGTGAGTATAGCGGAGGCCCATAACCCAACCCCTCCCCCCATTCCCCAAATGCCGGCAACGCACTTGCGATGCCTCTGGTGTCCATGGGCGGCGGTAATCGCTTACCATCAGGCGATAGGTCTGCTAATTTGCCCACTATTCTATATGTATCTTGACTATGTATTGTTAAGTATTTACAACACATCCAAGTAAATAGGAAATACAGGAATGTGAATTCCATACCTTCTCTCCAATATTTAATTTATACCTAGCAAACACCAGATTGTTTTTCAAAACAGTTTTATTTAAATCAAACGCGAGCAATGTTTACTCCAGGTGATCCACAAATACATCTGCTGTTTGGAATCTTTGTTTTGAATCATCTGAAAAAGAAAACATCACAAAACAATCCCGATTGTGCGGGGAGAGTGGGCAATCGTGGCCGCTTTTGACGTTTCGTTTGGATCGCAGTCAGTCAGCCGCGCTGCGCCGCGTTGAACCTACGTATGTTGGGGCATTGTCGCGCTCTGTCAGACCGAATCGTACACCGCTTCATAAACTAAACAGTGAAACAGATATAAATATCACATATTACTATAGTTATAGAAACGTTCTGTGACCAAAAACAGTGAACTTTGAGAACTGTGTATCATAAACAGTGTTTACAACGTTTCAAAACATATTTCTAATACGAGTGCTGTCCTCACCCGCGTGAGTATTTTAAAGTTATTTTAACTGTACTTTCAATGCTTTGCCGTGGTACGCTGCTTAGATACTAGTATTCGCGGAAAAAAAATCTCGTAGCCGGCTATTGTATAATCTGTATTACAGAACTCTAAGTAGGTCAATTTCCGATCTATTACCTGACTGAATTTAGATGATGATTCGTATAAAACATTGGTTCTAAATACTACTACGTTCGCAATTTACTGGATTTCAATTTACAATTTAGTTGTCAGATTTTTCTATGATATTTATTGTTCTTTATTTGTAGTTGAGTAACGGGTGTGACTCAAAAACTTAGCTACTGATTAACGTAAAATAAAGTATATTATTCTATCTTTCCAATAATTAGCAATTAAAAGAAGTAATTTATTTAATATCAAATACATGTCTACCTCCGTGCTGATATTTGTATAAAAAGAAAATATAAAGGGGTAGTCTAAGAGAAAATATTTTGATTAGACAATAGTGTTGCACATTCGAACGCACGATAAAAAGGTAACATCCCTTCTAGGTACGTCTACACTACAACACATGGATGGTATATTTGATACAAGGAATTCCAAAGATCGACTGTCATTGTTGTTAAGCTGTTTGTAAACATCCACACATTAAACGGCAGTCAATCAAAACAATGTCACCAATTCATGATCTAATCGATGTTTGAAACACTGAGGTATTAAAAACAATATAATTTAATAAGAAAAAATACTTACTTGCATATTACTTCTATACAATATAACTAAATAAATATATACCTAACATAGGGTTGCCAGATAGAAACTTAGCAAATCGGGGACAATTCTAAAAAAAAGGACAACGGTGTCGGGTCGCTCGATCGTGACCATAGTAAAAATCTTGTTTATCACTGAATATTGTCAAAGTTTAGCAAAATTGATAAAAATTCTGAGCAAGACACGTCAAAATTGATAGGAGTCTGCAGTTCGCACTTGATTAAAGTCATTGACATTCGGTTTCGCTCTTTAGTCTATAATCTATTCAGTTGACTAAATACTATCGTTGCTAGTTTATGTTGTTACAAAGCTTGTAGGTTTTCGGAATCCGGGACAATAAAGTCTAATTACTAGACACGGGACAAGACGCAAAATTCCGGGACAATCCCGGATTTCCCGGCCATCTGGCAACCCTAACCTATAATAACATTCTGGCACATACACCCATGTTACGCAAATATACCTAAACACACACTAATCATAACCATGAAGGTTCTAAAATCACGAATACAACCATGTAGATAAAAACATACAAATTATACAAACACTCATACGCAAAATACATATAGGTAAACCTACTCCCAAATATACAAATATTGAGTATTTATGCTCTACATAACCCCTCGAAACGTGTTTGCAAAATATCAAAGTAAACCATGTTCCATTTACATTGTCCACATTGCCAAGCCCTTTTAAGGTCTTAAGTATGTTTACATAAATTCACTCAAAAGTTAACCCTGTCACCTCTTTTCCTTGAAAAATAAAAATATAAAGTTTTTTTTTTAATAATAATAATCTTAGGACTAAACATCTCGCTACTTACAAGTACTTGTAGTAGGTACACACATTAGCTGAGTAATTGAAAACTGCAATATAATTTTAAGAAAAAGCGGTGAAGTGCGAGTCGGACTCGCCCATGGAGGGTTCCGAAACAGCAAGTAACATAATATAAACGTTCTTGTAGTTCGTTGTAACTTTGATCGATGTTTTAATAATAGTGTTTTTTTTTGCGGTGTACCATTTATGACGCATTAAAAAAAAAACTACGTACTAGATCTACGGATCTACACAAAGTCTTCTACAGTTCTACAGTCAAGTTCTACAGATCTCGTTCAAACCAATTTTTGATGGAAGTTTGCATGGTAATGTACATCATATATTTTTTTAGTTTTATCATTCTCTTATTTTAGAAGTTACAGGGGGAGGAGGGACATATATTTTACCACTTTGGAAGTGTCTCTCGCGCAAACTATTCAGTTTAGAAAAAAATATATTAGAAACCTCACTATTATTTTTGAAGACCTATCCATAGATAGGTTGTGTTTTTTTCATCAAACACGTATGGATGAATGAATTGAAACACGATGAATAAGTTTTGTGAAAGGTGAAAATCTTAATGCGGTTCACAGAATACATCTACTTACCAAGTTTCAACAGTATAGTTCTTATAGTTTCAGAATAAAGTGGCTGTGACATACGGACGGACAGACGAACGGACAGACCGACAGACAGACAGACATGACGAATCTATAAGGGTTCCGTTTTCCACCTTTGGCACGGAACCCTAAAAAAAACAAGCACATTATGTGAACATAAAAGAGGTTATGTTAAGAAACAGCATTAAACGGTTACCTAATAAATTAATAAACAATTATTGATAAACGATATAAGTAGGTCCTTCATTTATTTAGGAGACAATGAATGGAAAATATGACAAGGAAAGAAGATTCCAAAACGAAACCCCTGTTTACGCTGCTCTTTTCTCTTTTGTGAAAAATTAGAACGTGTCATTTAAAAACGTGTTATAAGATCATGAGAATTTTGCACCAAGTCTGATATGCAACAGCGAGAGTTCAGTATGCCAGAAGAATCATGAAACAAAATTTAATTCAGTGATAATGAGCTCGCTAATAACGAACTTGTCCATTTTCTGTCGTTGTACTCCAATCTTTTTCATTTCATACCTATATTTAATGTTAGTTAGGAGTTAATCTTTTTGTCATATAGTTTCCTATGTAACGAAAACTTACTATGGGACATGCAGTTATATTGTCGGGTGTATGTTTATGTTACAGCCAAAATCCTTAATCGGTTAAAAGTAATTTTGACTTGTTACTCAAATATATTTTTTACAGAATGCGAATAAATTAATAGTGATTTAAGTTGTAAATTAATATGATGTAAAGACGTTTGTTTGTTGATAAAGTAAATTAGATTAGAGTGACAGTTAAAATATTAGACCTACTAATACTACGTCCGCATCTTGCAGAACTCATTTTTGAGCAGATAGAATGTAATTAAAACAGCTAAGCCTTTTTGCCTTACCTAAACATTCTGAGGCTATTACTTCCCCGTGATTTGCAGTAGAGTGATATGTTGGAATCCAAGAAATTAAGACTGCATAGTGTACAATGCCTAAAAGAAGGCGGATGCAGAAATACCTTTACAAAGACATCAAGACATTCATTCTAGCGCATGTCCAGGTAGTAGAGCCACGCTGATTTCAGCACGAACAGGGCGACTCGACCGGGATGGTATTACCCTTGCACAGAAAATCAACGTAAAATGACAGTGTTCGTGCTGTCGTATTTCGTTGGTGAGTGCGAGGCCGGAGACCCAAATGGTCTAGTCAACAAGTTCCATACTTGTTGACTAGACTAAAAGATGCAGAAGCATCACTAGGCCGCCATGGTGTGGGTCGCCATGCTGCATTGTCTGCATTCGCAATGAGTATGGTGACTCTTGGATTCTGCTTATGATTTCCATCAGGCAGAGTAGAGTCATTTTGGCGAGCCATACATAAAAAAAAACCGCATAAAAGCATTTACCGCCTTCCTGACTCTACTAGTTTCCTTCAATTCTTTTTTTACGTAGATTGCCTTTCAGGCAAAATTACTCCCGTCTAGAGTCAGTGTTCGTAGTACTTTTAACGAATCTTGTTACTTAAAAGCAATTTTAAATGGTTTATCAATTTGCCTGCAACACTGTATAAAGTTGAGTGCCTCCAGATATCGATATTCATTTATCATTAGGAAGGCGTCAACAAAACAAACAGGTAGCTATTTATAATATCAGTATCTCAGCGAGGTCGAAGAACTCGGCATCAATGACCACAGACAGAGTCCACTGAGAGTTCGCTTTTCTCGTACAAATCAATTTAATACTACAATCATATTTTTGGTGTGACGATTGAATGAATATAAAATCTATATCAATCTAAATGATAAAATAATCTTCTTCCTATGTATAAAATTTCTTACTTTGTTGTGACGATAATTTATAATTTGAAACATATTCATTTTTACATTTTCTTAAATTCATAATTTTACTTATGACAGTTTTGACTCAAATTATAATTATCGATCTTTTTTTAATTGTAATAGAATGTATTTTGAATTTTGAGAATATTGTCTGGACTTTAAAATAGACGATGGTCCCTGAGTTTGTTTCGTCCTTTCTTCTCAGGGCTGGTCCAGTTAGGAAAGGCCGAACTCATCTGCTCAAAAAAAGTTTAACTTGCAAGAGTGTATTTATTGCCTAATTGCAGAATAAATAATTTCATTTCATTATATCTATACTTACTACAATAAATAGTAGACGTAAATGAAGTTGCGTGGGTCAGTTAGTAATATTATATTTTTTTCTTTTAAAACGATAACTTCTGAATAAGAAATATATCCTTTGCCACAGACATCAAATGGAATCAGAACGACAATGTGTAGATTACAGAAAGAGTTGTTCCAGGTTGGGTGAAACCAACATCACTAGGCGCATAAAAAATATGTGTAGCGATCGTTTAAACCACTGTGCCATTCGTGCAGTCAAAATTTTAATAGTAGTCTTAACTAGACATGAATTTAGTGGTGTTAAATACTTGGATTTTATGAAAAATAACCGATGCTTGTAACAAAAAACACTCATTATCATATAACCTAAAATAGGTAGGAAGTATACTTATAATAATTAAGCTGAATGAAACAACTAAATAAGTAGGAAAAAATCTAAGTAGATATAGGAAGTACATCTTACTAAAATTCAGCTACAGTCATTTAAAAAAGTTCAAAGCAATAATTAAAGTACCAAAATTTTCGTTAAAAATAATACATAATGAATTTTGCTATAAGGTTATTGAAGGTTTCATTTCAAACCAGCACACTGTCTCTGTGAACGTACTTTTGCGAGTGTAGGGGAGGTTTCTAAAACTGCCACACCACTTTGTGTCCGTTTCATGTATGTTTCTAAAGTCCCCCGCGACACAAGATTTATTCCTAATGCGGGAGTTGTCTTTTTTAAAGTTAAAAAAAAACCCACACTGGTTCTAAAATATGAGGAATCCGAGCACAGCTGATTAGTGACCTTACTAATAACATAGGCTTGAAACGAACTGGATGTGTTAACAAAAATATTATTAAAGTTTCACATTTTTTATGTAATAGGTGGCAAGCGAGCAGACTTATCGCCTGATGGTAAGCCATTACCGCCGCCCATGGACACCCGCAACACTAGAGGCGTCACAAGTGCGTTGCCGGCCTTTTAAGACGGAGTACACTGTTTTCTTGAAGGTCGTATTAGTCCGGGAATACCGCAGGAGACACTTCATTCCACAGTTTTGTTGTGCGACGCAGAAAGACAACACCCGATAGCAATCTTACTGAAAAAATAATATATTTTTTTGGAAATTTAAATATTACAACGGGTATTTAAAGGTAGCCTTGACTTCACACCGTATAAAATAATATAGGTAGGTATTAACATTTCAAAACCATTTATATCAACCGCTTTACATATTTTTTTTGCGTTTTAACCTAACCTTTAATCAGCCATCTGCCATCATTTCTTTCATAACCATCGTTTTAATTTAATTGCCGGTATATTTTTACTATAGCAGTTTTAAATGTCTTATTTCATAGATCACTATTACTTGAACTGCCTCATTGGTAAAGCGGTTAACATAAGCGACTGCCGATCAAGAGGTCGGTCGGGCCAAAAGTGCTATTGAGTTTTTCTGATAATAGAAATACTTAATAACAGCTCGGAGTTTGGAAGTTTGCGTCTGAACCCCCGTGCCTCGGAGAGCACGTCGTAAAGCTGTCGGTCCTGCGTCTGATCTCTCGTCTTTCCATCAGGCAGAGTTACTTGGCAGACCCATGCATGAAAAAAAAACGTTTTTGATTGTTGTACAATATAAAAAATATAACAGACGCTTTAAATATACTTTTAAATACTAAATAAGTATATCAATCGGACTGTTTCAACTGGTTTTGTGGCATACAAGTCTATATTTACCATTCTGATAATTTACTAGCTCCTGATTAGTAAACACGTAGGAAATCACCTCCAAATAACTGGTGTTAGTTGCCTGGCACACGGATGTTTTGTTACCGTTTAACATCTATTCATAGCCCAGACCGTCACATCCGTGGGTTCTGTTCTGACTATAGAGCTATATTAGAAGATAAAGCAACATCTCGGTAACTGTTTAGGACATCAAAACTATTTATAATAAACATACCTGAAGGTATACTAGTACAATTTGTTACACGAACGGCAATCAATGATTTGTAAATTGCGAAGTTATTTGTCGTAAATCTATACTTATAAATAACGTACGTAAAAACAAAGTTCGTACGGTATTTAAAAATATGTCCTTGTATCTGTGTTTTTTCTGCCTAATCTGGAACGGCTGACCGATGTTAACGGGACTCATACTGGCAGGTAGCTGATGATATAAGGAGTAAATTAAGCTACTTTTATTTAAGACTAGCCACACACGTGGTGTTACTTGCAGTTGTTGATGTAAAGGTACAACTACAACCGCGGGGAGCAGCCAGTTGTACAATTAATGCTTCAATTAATTCTTTTGATGCTCTTAAGGAAAGTGATGTTAGGAACCTAGAAAACTCCTACCCACTTCTCTCAATTCGAAGGACTTAAAGAGGGGGACCTAAAGAATGGTTTGAAGGTGTCCATGAGCAAGGTTAGTTACTAGGTGGCACGGCTTGTTTGTCCTATTATCTATTTAATACCTTTTCAGGTTATATACCAAATCTCCGAAACGGCTCCCACGATTTTCATAAAATTTGGTCCAGATTGAAGTCGGTTTTTCTTTGTTAAAATTTTGTATTATATTATGTGAATAGAGTGGACATTACGACGCAGTCATTATGACAATATAAATAAACGACACTTATTTATTTCACAAGTTTGATAAACTGTTTTCACTAAATATATTGAAAGTAAATCTTAATATATACATTTATATTAAGTTTGTTAATTGTGGTATTATGTAATTTTAAATATTTTTACACTTTTGAGTATCCGTTAGACCGAATATAATAAGAGAAGAAAGTAGAATATAACAAAATGAAAGAAAATTATGTAATAAAATCCAAACTAATATTATAAATTCGAAGGTAACTCTGTTATGTGTTATGTATTTTAAATCGCGACAACTATTATTTTCATCAGTGACTTCGGTAAGGCGAAGCAGCTAGCGTCGCCACGCCAATTCTCGCCACGCCAAAAATCAGGTTTACCCCTGTAGAGATCAGCAAACATGAATAGTTTTACATCAATAAAACGCGTTGATTTCGATCCCAAATACATCCTTTACATGTTCGAACTGTAAATACAAATGCAGTGAGTATTTCCAAAAATAAACCGAAATAAACATAACGGACAGCTACACGGGGCACGAAAATAAACCGATGCACATGGTGAGTTTAACAGCTCCTTTGATACCGGTCAGCATGCGTTATTGCCTCTGTTATCGTTTCCGTGGGTAAAAAGTAACTAGTTATCTATTTATTCAGTCGTCTATATGCTGGATTATGAATACGGAGTCACCACCTCGATTCGTCTCATAAGAGTGACATACATTTTTTTTTTTTTTAATTCTTTTATTATTTAGGGGTTTTTATCCTTTCGGATATGACAACCCCATTGTAACCATTATAACTAACATCGCTTTAACCTTATTTAAACTAATATAAAGGAGTCACTGCGGGCTTAGTCATGCGACAGAGTATCTTTGCTTCATTAGATGTAGGCGACGATAGAATCATTTGAGGGATTCCCATGTCACATGGGTTTACCCCCAGTGCCTCCATTAGAGTTTTCCTATCCGGGCGGTTCTTGACACATTCCATCAGAACATGTTGTACGTCTTCTGGTACGCCACACACATTTCAATTTGGTGATTCAGTTTTGTGCATCCAGTACGCAAATTTGTTTGATGGAATGTGTCCTGATCTTAGCCTGAGTATTGTTTTAACTAGCTCTCTGTTAAATGTACATCCTGTGAACCATGGTATACGAAGTGGTTCAGATTGTATAGACTTATACCAAATTCCTTTATCTTTGGATACTTTACTGAAATGCTCTTTCCATTTGTAAGTAAGTAACTTAAACTTGTGTAATATTTCTGTATGATCAGGTGGTACATCAATTTCAATTCCTTGTGAACATCCTTTTTTAGCTGCTTTGGTCATACATTTATGTAATATCTCGTACACCTATGATCACAAACAAAGATTGATATGATTTCATTCTCTATCAAGAGTTGCTATATTATGTAGAGCCATAAAAGTAACAAGCCATCATCTGTAGACTCTTGATCTTGCATCCTACTATCACACTAATATATAAAGGCGAAAGTTTGTGTGTATGTTTGTTACTTCTTCACGCCAAAACTACTGAACGGATTTGGATGAACCTTAACAGTAATATAGCTTATACATCAGAATAACACATAGGCTACTATTTGCAGCGATAATCGCGATAATCGACATACACGCGGGCGGAGCCGCAGGCAACAGCTAGTAATATTATAAACGCGAAATTTTGTAAGTATGGATGGATGGATGTTACTCTTTCACGCAAAAACTACTGAACGGATTTGAATGAAACTTTACAATAATGTAGCTTATACATCAGAATAACACATAGGCTACTATTTGCCGCAATAACCGACAAATACGCGGGTGGAGCCGCGAGCAACAACTAGTACTATAATAAATTTGTATTTTTTAAGTTATCATTGCCTTGCATACTGTCTTTATCCCAGAAAAAGATCACTGTTGTAAAAAACTATTGAATTAAATATCATTGAACAGCCATTTAAGGTTTCCCTTCTCTAAAATATATTTAAATGCAATATATTAGCATGTATTAAGTGGAATTACTATTAATATGTACAATAAGAGCATAAAGTTTTATTTTCCTGTTGTTTTTTTAATTTGCATTTTAAATTAGACGCGATCTGGCTGCCGCTGTGATTTAATTTATAGACAACAGATTAAAAATATTTTGATAAAACCTAGTTTTTTTATTGGTTCACATTACCTACATAATGCAAATGCATATATTATCAGTTTACACGTTTTAAAAAAACTATTGTCTAAAATTATTAGACAGTTTTTTTTTATTAACATTGGACGAAGACATGTCCAATGGCTGACGACACCTAAATATTGAAACTGTCTCAACACTCTCAACTTATCTAAAAATGAAATGCTAAAGACAAGTAACTACTATAAACGTTTAAAGCTACCATAGATTAATATGTTTATACTTTAGGTACTGTCCCATGTTTATGAACACTCTGTATAACGACACTTTCCTTCAAATAGTAATGTTGTCAAGAAAGTTCCTCCTAATGTGTTAAAAACACACAGCACCCCTTACACAGATTGATTTACCACATGTTAATCAAAAACATGAAATATATAATACAACTAGCTGACCCGGCGAACTTCGTACCGCCATATTTATATACAATAATTAGCAATAAATTAAAATTGCGACTATAATTTGAGATTTAAACTATCCTATCTCTCAATTTGGATTGAACTGCACATGGTGTGCAAATTTTATTATAATCGGTTAAGTGGTTTATGAGTCCATTGAGGACAAACATTGTGACACGAGATTTATATATATTAAGAAGATAGGTTGATAAGAAAATAATTATAGCTAGGAATTAAAACTCGTTCTAGTACCTAATCAAACTTATAATTATTATTATTTTTACGGGAATTAACGCGATCACTATTTCAAGGTACTACATACCTCTGTTTTGCCTGACGTTTATTCCCGTAAAAATAATAATAATTATATCATGGAACGCGAAAGTTTAAAAGCTAATCAAACTTGTTTTGAAAGTGAATATTGCCACCACAACGTAAAGTACAAAGGTAAGTTGAGTTTCTTTAAAGATGAATTTCAAGGTGAATACAATAATTTGTAGCAGAGCTATTTAAGACCGTAGTATACATATTTTTCAGAAAATTTATACACAACGCCAATCCTCAGTACAGTTTTCGTATACGCCACCCACCACAGGGCAGTCCATTGGTAGGTTGACGTTCCGGTAATCTCACTCGGTGAGAAGCTACGAAAGAGCTGCTTGCCACCAATTTGCAGTCAGGCCATGGTATCACTCCGGTCGAGCCTCGCCCACATGTGCCGATGAATGGTTTTGTTTAGATATACTTAGTCATTGGTGCTAGGTAATTCTGTTGGTGCGTTACTAAACTTTAATTTCTCTAAAATTATCTTTCATTCACTTATTTTGGTGACACCATTTCCAAAATGCTCTTTTTGCACTCTCTGTAATATTTATTTGTGTAGATAACGTCTTGACTGCACGTTTGGCCTAGTGGTTTAAGTGGCCGCCATGCCGCCGCTTCCTACTGCGCCAAGTGTTGTGGGTTCAAATCCTACATGGGACAACACTTTGTGTGATGCACAAATTGTTGTTCTGAGTCTGGATGTTATTTGTGTCCATTTCATATATGTTTGTAAAGTCCCCCGTGACACAGGATGTAAATTCCTAATGCGGAAGTTGTCTTTTAAAAAAAAAGTCTACTGAAACAATTACTGACAATTATCATAATTTTAATCAATCTTTGACATTAAGGGCGTCTTTTGACTGGACAAAATTCATTTTGAGTTTATACACTTTTCCAACAACAGATTAAGCATTATTTTCAGATATCTAATGGTAGTTAGGTAAGACTAGTTCAGATGTCTAGATATTTAAGGAAAAGTAACAAATAAACGTAAATAATTGACAGGAAGCCATTGAAAAGTCGCGAGAGGGCAAGACAGTCCATTGTTTACTTGTCTGAGAAGAGCTTTTCAGTTGCCGCCGTTCAATGGATTCCAAAATATGATGTTCACAATTTCCGTCATGTTTACTATATTTATTTAGGAATAAAAGTATAAAAGTGAAAAATGGTCGGATATCTGTGACATACATACACATTTATACACACACACAGACAGAGTTGTATCCAGGACACATATTTTGCCTACTATTGCCGTCAACTTAGGTATGTATTAATACGTGAAGCAAAAACTTGCACAACTTTCTACGAAAATTATGCGAACGAAGAATTAATGGATTTGGCACAGTTAAAGTTTTTCAGTCTGTAAAAAAGTAAAGTTTATATAGAGGATCTAGAAAAGCTAAAATGGTCTGCAATGATATACCTATTTAATTGTTAAGTTGCTATCTTATATACGTTTTAAAAACTTAAAAAAAAATGCTCTGATTAAGCTCAAAATTTGACACGAAACAAGTATAAATCGTGTAAAAAATTGTTTAGGTATTTATTTTTCACAGCGTAACGTTTTGTAATATGCAGTCTACTTATCCATACTATTAATATTATAAATTCGAAAGCATTGCTTTGAATAAAAACAAAAGAGATCTATTGATTCTTGAGGAAGGGCATAGGCTTCTATTTACCGCGACAACATACACGCAGGCGGGGCCGCGGGCAAAAGCTAGATGAAATAATAAATACAGATACTTAGGAAAGTTTTAAAGCCTCGAGTGCCTCGACCTCATATCAGCAACGAAGTACTTAGCGCAAACCTTGTACTGGTAAAAACACATTATGTGAAAGCACATAATACGAATAATAAATATTAAAGGTACGTTTATTCATTGCATTCATTACATTATACTTGAAACTTATCTTAAGTTTGGAGAAACGATCGAAGGTACATACTAACACCTACGCTTCACGACGGCCCTGTTGGTCTAGCACTCAATAAACTTGACTGCTTATAGAGAGGTTGTGGATTCGATTTCCATCCATGACAAGCAATTGTATTTTGGATACGAAATTGGCGTGTGTGTGACATCTTCAGTACTTGACAATCCGCTCAAGTCGTCACAGCACTGTCCCATACCCGTCTGACTTAAATAAATCAATTAATATTTTCGGATACCTAACAACAACACGGTCGTCCCAAACTAAGAAGAGATCTTATTATGGGTACTAGACAACTGATATAAATAGATATATACTTCTTTTTTGCAAATACATAGAAAACACCCAAACTCCGGAACAAATATTTGCAGATCATACAAACATTTGGTCCGACCTGGGAATCGAACCTACCTCAAGAACAGCAATCGCTTAAGCTACTACTGCGGCTGCGCCACCGCCACTTTCCATTCTAGATTTATTTCCAAGATTATTACCATCATTCCCTACACAAGTACAAAAATTACTCTTATTTTATTCAATGTTATCTGGCGATGACTATATAGGTATTACATAAGTGTACCTAAGTTAAAGTGATGTTATGTTAAAGAAGACATAAATGACTAATTCAAGTCACATACATACATATTGCTTTCTTAATTCGTATTATTTGCATCGACATCAATATATCATTCACGTACACATTCTTGATGTAGAATGATAGTTGCATTGTTCGTTGAAAACAAAAAAAAACTTGTTGACATTCTTGGAGATCGAATCTTTTCTGAGACATTTTTCCTGTGGCTTGCAAAAAACCTTGTGCGTCAATATTCCCATCATTTAATATGACATGAATACTTATAAAAATCTGGTGAATGGTGCTGCCAAAATGACTCTACTCTGACTAATGGAAAGCATAGGCAGAATCCAAGAGCGGTGGTCACCATACTCATTGCAAATGTAGACAAGGCAACAATGCAGTATGGTGACCCACACCATGGCCGCCTAGTGATGCTTCTGCATAATTGGGCCTCCGCTCTCGCACTCACCAACGAAACACGACACCACGAACGCTAAGTTATTTTTTTCTAAAATGATCTCATATTTTCTTATTTGATTTAAATGATACGTACTTAGGTAACGTCTTTTTTTAGTCTTATACATCTAATTTTAGTCAATTCTTGATACTTAGAACGTCGTTTGACATGACAAAACTCGCCTTTAGTGATTTTTAGTTGCCGCCCCAGTAACTGACTTTCTGGAAGGAAACAGAAAGAGAAGCAATGCAATTGTAACTCTTGGATTGCAAGTATTCACATATTCATATTGGCACTGGTAGTCACTAACCATCGGTTGACCAGTCTTACCGTGGGAGAGCCACGCTTCGGCATGAATGGGCTGGCTCGACCGGAGTGATACCACGGCCTCACAGAAAACCGGTGTGAAATAGTGCTTGCGCTGTGTTTCACCGAGTGAGTGAGGATACCGGAGGCCCATACCCCAACCCCTCCCCCTATCTCCCCCCCCCCGTCCCCCAAAGGCCGGTAACGCACTTGTGACACCTCTGGTGTTGCGGGTGTCCATGGGCGGCGGTAATCGCTTACCATCAGGCGATATGTCTGCTCGTTTGCCGGTCTATTTCATAAAAAAAAAAAGTCTGTTCACCCCCTCTTCACCATCCAAGCGTTATTCCTAATTGCTTTTCAAGTTTACACTTTGAAGCCCGGGATCTGCTTGCCTATACCCATGCTTATTTGGCGCTACGCTATAATAAATGACAAGAAAAAATAAAAAATCTAATATTAATTACATGGATAATTTAATTTATAAAAACCCCGAACTCAAAAATCTCTACAACTATGATTAAAGAGCAGATGATCTTTAAACGGTTTAACATAAATTTTAGCTAAGAACATTCTCGATCAAATTTATGTTTAAATTTTAAAAAACTCGTGTAATGTCGTGGGACATCGGATAGTAACGAAGTTCCTTATTATAAAAATATTAATTATAAGTTCTATTCAAGGTGTAAAGAAAATAATTATTCGAGTATACAGTTTTTATTATGATTTCTATCGATAAAAATCAAAAAAACTACCATGGATAGGCAATGTTACCCCTAGTTTTTATTACTTCCTCACACTCATAATTTTTTTTTTTTACCAGAGAGATTCGGTTCATTCATTTTAAAACTCAGTAAAATACATCGGTCATCAAACAAAACATATTCAAATAATTCTAGTAAATAATCACTATTACTTGTAAGCACAGAGGAATTCACTAAACTTTAATTCCTTCTTCTCCAATGGTAAGAACTGCTGCAACAGCTTTCGATGTTCATATACCTATAAGTACCTATACTAAAATGATATATACCACCGTAATACCCATAATCTTTCACATTTCATCAATATAACGTATTTATTGCGTTACTTTCTCTTACAAATGCCATGATGACAATTACATGCAAATTTTTAAACGACTAGCTAAGAGAATACCCGCCTTTATATGAGAAATATTGATTCCGTACTGAGATGTTTCCGATACTTTATGTTAGTAACTTTGTTTTCACTTAATTGTAACTTATGGTGATTGCTTAATTGGGGATTGAGATTTATATGTGAAGGTTTCATTTGGAATTTGAATTGTATCCATAATTACATTTAGTGTCGTTTTCAAAATAAATGTAGTTATTGGTTGTGACGATTTCGAAACGGAATATCAAATTCGAATTGTTTTCTTTCTCACTGCAATTTGTGTGCACAATTTCATTTATTTTATAATCAAAAACATTCGTTTAGAAGGTTTTGAAACCGGATTGAAATTTATAATAGTTTTTTTTTCTCACTGATGTAATCTGAATGATGATACTACGAAAACTGATGTCTATATTATGTTTTTGTATATATTTTTTTGTGTTTTCCTTAGTAATTTTATATCTAGACTCTCTAGAAGATTAGCGTGTCTTGATTGTCGTTGGTGAAATAAAGTTATTTTCAGTGAAAAAAAGAACAATAGGTATTTAAAAATCAATATATTTTATAGAAAAAGTGTGCACATAAATCTGACAAAGACTAATGTTGAAACAGCGGAACCGCCTGCATAATTCTCTTGTTAAAAACATATATCTATGGGCTAAAAATATTATGTACGAAATAAGTTGTATTTTAATACTGTTATATATATACTTACACATGCACTCAAAAGCAAATGCAGATTCAAAAATAAAAGCACTTATTTCAATTACTCGTTGAAGTCTTTCGTCCTTAATACCAAAGATATTGATGCCAATATTTATCACGTACTATATTACAACCAGTTCAAATATTTAGGCCAATATTTCCAAACCGATTCACTTTTGCTTTGACATTTAAGAGAAAGGGGTTGTTGATGAGTGCAGAGCAAATTTATTCCAAGCAATTATAAGCCTTATAGCAATATGACAGTTGCTATTTTTAGCTGTACCATTTATGTAGGCGTCTGAATGAATATTTAAAGGCTTGTAAGAAATCAGAGCGGACTGTGAGACAATACTAGTGTTTATACGTAACTATAAAGGCAAACAGCCTTTATAGTTGCCCATATGGGTATATTTTCATCGTCATATCAACTGAAGTCTGAGATAGTCCATAAGCTAGCTAGCTGGGCAAATTTGGACTATTACCTATACCATGCTGGCCAGATAGGTCGTTATAGGTTTTGCTTGCAAGACGCAAGACAACACCACTGCAAGGATGCAGTGGTGTTGTCTTGCGTCGTTTATGGTTGTTTATCATCAATAGTTTTGTTTAGAGAACGAGACAAGTAAATTGTTAAACCGCTGCATCGATTTCAATGAAATGTGTCATTTATTTATTTACTAGCCGTTGCCCGCGGCTCCGCCCGCGTGTATCTCGGTTATCGCGGCAAATAGTAGCCTATATGTTATTCTGATGTATAACCTATATTACTGTAAAGTTTCATCCAAATCCGTTCAGTAATTTTTGCGTGAAGAAGTAACAAACATACACACTCACAATCTTTCGCCTTTATAATATTAGTGTTATTTTATTTATTTATTAATCTTCATTGTAAACACTCAAAAACAATACAAAAGATGACTTATTAATGATTTAGATAGTTTGATAGTTGAGAAAGGAAATAGGTAAATAATTTACCGCGAAAGACGACATACAGCCTGTATGTCTGTATCAGACCCTGCCCTGTATGATACAGGGCAGGGTCGAAGGCAAGAACTAGTATCATTACACAGTGACGTGAAATATGCCTTATATAAAGAACCTAATGTTTAAATTTAGAAGTTTAGAAAACTACAAATTATAAACATTAACATATTATAAACCCATATATCCATTATATGTATATTCTGACGTGCCGTTACAGTTTTGTAAACTGTACAGAGAAACAGATCAACTTACACTGGTCCTTCGAACCAAGACATTCAATACTCTATGACAAGTATTAGTAATTGTACGATTATCATATGTGTCTTCTTAAATGTTTCAGCTCACAAATTATGTACAATGTACACCTTTCACTACCACATAAATCATTAAATTAACACTTTCTAAATTAACGGACACTGGTCTAAGTTATTAGGCGAAATAAGATGCCTAATGTAATGTATTAGGTGGCGTAATAAATCATTTGAACATCTGTGTCGATTTTATACTACGAGTATACATATGGTTGCAGAGAAAATTAGCTCTTATTTTGTATAAACATAAATTGAAGTGTTTTTTTGTAATTTGAACAACTTTTCATAAATGAATATGTTTAAGACTGTTTGTCGTTTCAAGTTAAGGTAAAACTCGATAGATGGCGTTGTACTATTATCTGAACCGCGATATGAGCTATTTACTAGATCAGAATACAGTGGTTTTATTGATTCTCTAGAATTCACCACTAGTGCGAAATAGTCCCAGAGGTCAACATTACCAGCTTGGTAATTATATAGAATACTAGCTGACCCGGCAAACTTCGTACCGCCATATTTACATATATGTCTCAGCTTCCCACAGGCAGTGTACAGTCGTGGACAAAAAAAAACTTTTCCCGTTATCTTTTAATTTTTCTTGAACACCAAATTAAAAAATATTATTAAATTTGGTGCAGCCGATCGGAAGTTATGCGCGTACATACATTTCGCGATTCACTTTTATATATATAGATTAAACTTGGTTATATAAAGAATATTAAACTATTTAAGCTTCTTAAAAAAAATCAATTTAAAAAATGAGCTATCATTTACAAAAAAAAATTGTTCATTTGGAACCATCTTTTAAATTGACGCATTCAACCAAACAAACTCTTCAGGTTAAGCTGAAGAGCTTGTATGTTAACCAGTATTAAGTGAAGATATTATAAATTATATAATAAAGAACACAGAACTACTAGAAAAGCCTTTGACGTAATTTCGTAAGTAATCTTTTGTCGCCGGGACGCACACATAAACGATTAATAATATTATACACACATAACTAAGTCTATTCTAATTCGTCCAAGGGATTTAATGAATATAATATTAAACTACAACCTTATGCTCTTGGCATTAAGTAGAGTTTTACGTGCAATTTTGTGTTTAGAGGTGGATCTTCGTCTTTATGACCCACCCACCGTAGAGATGTGGTCCTGTCGATTGTAATAATTAAATTTGCTTAATTTCTATATGAAATAGTTCTTACTTTTAAATATCGCTATCCTATTTTTTATATGAAATTCACTGTCTTAGAAATTGATTGAGTGAAATTGTACTAGTTTCTTGTGTTAATGTCAAAATAAGACATTTGTTTTGTCAAAACATAAGTACATATTGTACATCTAATTTTGGAGTTTGACTTTTCCTACTTATCAACACGACACAACTTTCTATAGACGTAACACACATAACCTTAATAATTTGTCTGTAGAACCCTGTAATCAACAGTAATTATGAGGTTATTTTTATATCCTCACAAGATGTACATTTTTTATATCAAAATTTAAATACAAAAAACAATGTATAGACGTCGGACGGCCTGAAAATGTTAATCTTCAAAATATGTTTTAAGTTTTAAAAGAAATATTTCTATTATTCCTATTCCATTTCATCAAAAAGCTTTCCAAAAAAAATTCCGAGACGAACGTCAACGACGTCACCGACGCTTCGGTTGTTTTGTCCTATGCGAAGAGCAGCTATCCCGCTCAAGGTCACGCACGGCGAGTCCTACTATTACATTTTGGCTCGGCACCGACTTCAAACCTATGAATAGGTAGCACATACAAATTAAGTTATTTTATACTTTTCAGTTTTTGAAGTCGGTTTTTTTAAACGAAGTTTTTTTTTTTATTTTTCGCTTTTTAGTCTCTCTCAAGTCTCTCATCATCATTTCACCTAAATAACTTGAAAGAATACGACTAAAGGTAACATACAACATACTGTATAAAATAATAAATAAATATTTCGGACATGATGTTTACAGAATATGAAAGCATGCAGACAATTGCCTTAACTTTATTGCAGGCGCTCACGTAAATTTGAGGGTTTCCTTCAATTTCCTTGGGATCTCATCATCAGATCCTGATATGGTGGCCATGGGACCACATGGGGAGCATACCCTTTCGAATACAAAAATAATTTTCAAAATCGGTCCACAATTGACGGAGTAATCAATGTACATACATCAAAAAAAAAAAAAAAAACCGATGAAATTGAGAACCTCCTCCTTTTGGAAGTCGGTTAAAAACAAATCAACTCTCTACTTAAGAAAAACACAAACTAATATCATCGACATCCACAATTTTGCTTTATCGATTGCATTATAAATATTTGGGCACACCCCTATGCCTTATACTAAATCTGTTCGGGTGAAATAAATCGAAATATTCACGCAGGAAATGCAGTTCATTGCGTACTCTTGTGGAAACAATGTAGTTAGTAATCGAATTTAATACGCAATGTATGATTGTTTTATTGTTTTTTCCCGTTGAAAGTAAAATGCGAATGCGACCGTTCAGTTAATGCCAGCAGACAAAATAGAGGTATTTGGACTTATTTCGCGGCGCGCCTGCCCCGCCTACATAACATTTCTACCTATATTTTTTGTTCTGTGATAAAGAACCCTCAGAGAGGCTATTTAACCTCAATATTTATACTAATTTAACTCATTTCACCTTGTTCTTGACTATCGCTAGCTGACCACATCATTGTATCTTCTTAGTAATAATTTCTATTCAAAAGCCATCACAGTTTTTATTGACATCCGTGATAGTGATATCACGTCGATAGAATGTTAATTACACAAGTGATACTAACGACCTTTGGAAGTCTCCTTCAAGCCATCATTTATATTGTTATATTAATGACTAGCTGACCCAAGCAACCTCGTTTGCGTCCAAACTACTATCCCCCGTTTTAACCCCAAAAGGGGGTTGATTTTTAAAGATACATTATTAGTACACCTCCACACCGTCTATAGAGTATACATTTTAAATTTTAAGTCTCTTACTTCACAAACATAGGACTTTCATACAAACGTCCATCCCCCATTTTACCCCCTTAGGGGTGGAGTTTCGTAAAATCCGTTCTTAGCGGATGTCTAAACCCTATAAGGAACCTACCTGCTAAATTTCAAGTTTGTAAGTGTTATAGTTTCTGAGATTTCGTGATTAATAAGTGAGTGGTATTTCGCTTTTATATAAATAAGATTTAGTTGTATTATTTGTTATTATTAGAGACCGGATTACATGCAACATAAAAGCTTATTATAAGCATGCAATGCTTGGAAATGCACGAAGATTGGCAAAATATGCAAAACTAAATGACTAATTTTAGGAATCAAAAAATAAAAAAAACCTGGTTTTAATTTTTTTTATCACAGAATCAGCATACAATTAGTAAATTATCATTTGATATTCGATCATAGGTACACTATCATAGATCATAGTAAGACTGTGTCTTCGATAATTTCTTCAAAACAAAAGACATGCGCAGCTACTGACCGAAATGCGATCCGATGCGAATCGGACCAGTCACTATTACTCATTAACCCTTATATTTTGTGACTATTAAATTTGGTCGAAATCTGGATATATAACTTTTTTCGCTTTTCGGAATGTAGGGTAAGTGTACTGAACTGGGAAAAAATTGAAAATGTACCGATAATATGCATCTTAACTGGATCTTAGGTAACATATGCTATTACCGCTGAGGATGGCTTAAATATGCAAATGCATATGCAAATATGTAAATGCATATAATCCGGTCTCTAGTTATTATATAGGGAGTAAGATATCTCCCTGTGGGCCGTCTAAAGGAGCTATACTGTGAATAGAAGGAAAACTTAAAATAAAACCCTGTGTCAACTCGTCTGACCAGCGTTGTTTAGTAGGACGAAAACTCTTTTCTAACGAGAGGTTTAAGTTTAGCAGTGGACTGCTAAAAGCTGTGGACGATGAAGATAATGCACACCTGCTGGTGAGTTGACTATCTTCGCCCTGGAACTTAAAAGACACAAGTACGGTGCCACTCTTTGAGTTATTTTTTATGGAATAGAGGGCAAACGAGCAGACGTATCGCCTGATGGTAAGCAATTATCGCCGCCCATGGATACCCGCAACACCAGAGGCGTCACAAGTGAGTTGCCGGCCTTTGGGGGATGGGGGAGAGGTTGGGGTATAGGCCTCCGGTATCCTCACTCACTCAGTGAAACACAGCGCGAGCGCTGTTTCACTCCGGTTTTCTGTGAGGCCGTGGTATCATTCCGGTCGAGCCGGCCCGTTTATGAAATGAAATGAAATGATTTATTCCACATAAATAGAGTACATACAGGTGTTTTTACAATTTGAACATTAGAGACCGTCTATTTAGCCACTAGTGGCATGTGAAAATGTGCCGAAGCGTGGCTCTCACACAGATGATGAGAGAGTAAAGCAGTTGTCACACTTCATGGTTAGTTGACTACCTTCGCTCTGGAACTCAAAAGACTCAAGTACGGTGCCACTCTTTGAGTGCACTCCTCTTTCCACCAAAACTTAGAAGACCTCGACTTATTCTGGAGGAGAGAGGTGACAAGTAATGAAAGAATTGTTTTTCTATTTTGTTGGAATAATAAGTTGGAATGAAAACGACGCTAGACTCAACAACAAACACGGCTGTATATATAGGTTACTTTAAGTAACATGACTGCACGGTTGGCCTAGTGGTTTAGGCGGTCGCCACGCCGCTTGCCAATTCGCCAAGGGTTCAAATCCTACACGGGACAACACTTTGTGTGATCTACAAATTGTTGTTCTAAGTTTGGGTGTTAATTGTGTCCGTTTCATGTATGTCTGTAAAGTCCCCCGCGACACAGGATGTTTACTCCTAATGCAGGAGTTGTATCTAAAAAAAAAAAAAACAAAAACCGTTTTACTATTACCATCCTAGATCAGTGCAGTGTCTGAATTAAACACACGCGAAGTTAAATAAAACCGTTTATACTTTTATAACTTTAACAAAATATATGCGACTACTTCGTGGTACTGTTAAACCAATGTCAAGGCTCCGCCCACGATTCCAAACCTTATACATGAATTTGTCCTGATTTCGAACCAGATTGTCCATAAGTTTTGTATTTTTACAGCTTACTCTTAGTCATCACCGATTTAATTATCTGATACAGTAAGTGAGTCATTTTGATACATCGAACCTTCACTGAGAGATTTTTTTTGAGTTCCGTATCGTACAATGAAAAACTGAACTTTTATATCAGTTACCCACACGATTCTATTCATACTTTTCATCAGGCTGAGTAGAGCAGCTATAAATATAATAAAAATAAATTGGCAGTCATAAGGACTGTTGATAGATCTGAAAACTTATAACTTAGAATGTTATTGTAAAATGAATGTGTAAAATTACGATGACGCGGTGACGCGAACTCATAAGATTATCCCCTACCAAAAAGTGTTCAACGTGGTCAAATAAGTTTTGTGACGTCAGCATGTCGGTGACGCGGTGACGCGAACTCATAAGATTTTCTCCTACCAAAAAGTGCTCAACGCGGCTAAAGAAGTTTTCACTTCAAAAACATCTGATTGCCTGTGGAAATTGTTTTTCTAAGTAACGTATGACTGTGAACACCCTAAGGGGAAGTAAAAATATATTATACTAGCAAACCCACGCAACCCCGTTTGCGTCTCCTATTGCCCGTAGCGTGATAATTTTCTCCAGTTTTTGAAACATTCTTTATTGGTGCTCTGCTCCAATTGGTCTTAGCGTAATGATATATAGCCTATAACCATCCTCGATAAATGGGCTATCTAACCCTGAAAGATTTTTTCAAATCGAACCAGTAGTTCCTGAGATTAGCACGTTTAAACAAACAAGCAAACTCTTCAGCTCTATATAATAGTATAGATCAGGGATGTTGCGGATGTCGATTTTTTCACATCCGCGGATGTGAATGCGGATGCGGATTTTCGAAGTCTCACATCCGCGGATGCGCATGCGGATGCAGATGTTTAAAATTTTACATAAATATAATAAATTAATGACGAACTTAAACAATAATAAAGTAATTATTAACATGTTTATATTTGAAAATTAGTGTATAATGCTTCAATTTTTTTAACTTTACTTACTAACTTTCGTATTAGTAAGTGAAATTAAAAATAGGAGCCTTATACTTAATAAAGAATATTATTATTTCTGATTCATGGCGGTTACGCAAATAATATCTTAAATACCTCTCTATGAACACGCCACCATTTAAGAATACTTTTTTATAGTGCGATAAGAAGATAATTCTTAAGCATAGGATTCGGACGAAACTTGATGTCCCTGGTCCTAGTTGTTACATATCCTTTTCCATGGAATCAGTCATTCGACTGATTCCATGGAAAAGGATATGTAACAATCATAGTTAAAAGAATGAGAAATCATTCTTAAAATCAGAGTTAAAAGAATGATTACTCATTCTTTTAACTCCTTCGGAATTGGCATTAAGAGAAACGAATACGTCATTCTCAGTATTTTTCATCATCAAAATTTCATCTTTCTTCTTCTTTTCTTTAATAACCAGTGTAAAAAATTGTGCTTCAAGCGAGGAACTAAGTATGTGGGTGGAATAATAAAGAATATTGTTTTAGAATGATGAACTTTATCTACAATAAAACGTATTCCCGGTGTACATAACGACATTTATCTGTGAATGTTAATTTAATAAGCTGAGCTAAGACCAATATAAAGATTTCTCAATAAACAATTAATTAGACACAATGATCACTGTATTACAAAAACACTGATATCTATATATACGATAGGTAATCCACAGCGCAAACAAGCACATATTGATTTATTAACAAGAAACAAATGATGCACCTCCCACAAACGCGTCCGATCCTGTCAGATCTCGTCACCAAATTTTTCGCTCCCATTGGTCATTGTCACGTGCGAACAGCACGTGCTACTCGCTGAGCCCCGCTCAATTTCTTTCTTGTCACAACTTGTATCACATTCGCATCCGCATGAAAATCCGCATTGATAATTGCGGATACGGATGCGAATGCAGATGTCAAAATCTATGCGGAAGCTCCGCATTTGCGGATGCGGATGCGAATATTCGCAACATCCCTGGTATAGATAAATATAGCTATTCATGTGGTGACGGATAACGAATCCAAAGTGTCACCGACCCTATTCTTCCCAAGGATAAGATGGGACCGACTAAGACAGCAAACTACCCAAGGCAACAGCACTGCAAAGAGACGGTAACAAACTCAATCGTCTGGTCAACGCTTTCTTTCAAAGTGTTCCCCTTTCTAGGTATCGGTTGTGTCCAGCATTAGACTAGTAATACTTTTGATAACCATTATGTGATTTTGTCTTATTAACCGACTTCAAAAAAGGAGGTGGTTATCAATTCGACTGTATTTTTATTTTTTTTATGTTTGATACCTCATGACTGGGTGAACCGATTTGGATGATTCTTTTTTATTTGAAAGCTGGTGCTTCCCGTGTGGTTCCATTTAAATTTGGTCCAGATTGAATTCGGTCTTTTTGTTGTTAAAATAAGTGTTTTTTTTTTTAACTTAGATATATTTTATAGTTTAAATATTTGAATGTCGGCGATAGTCAATAACAATTGCCGTTATGCTGAACCAATATGATCGTTTGGTCCCAAGAAAATAAAAGATAAATACAAATAAAAAGATAATACTTGTACTAAGTATTAGTACGACCATTTTTTCTATTGCTGAACTACACACATCAAAAGTGTCTAGGGATCAACATATGTGTCTAGGGATCAACATATATTTTTGCAATAACTTTTCTCCTGATTGATATTAATTAAAATTTTCTTTAAGGATTCATCAAATAAAGTGTTTTCGTTTGTCACAGTAACGATAAACCAAGTCACCTTTGCATTAATAAAGAAATTTGCCATTTTCCTAATAAAAGGATTTTTGACATTTGAACCACTAACATTAAAGTTCGAAAAAAAGACTGAAATAACAGTTTTCTTTAAAATTTTATTAGGTAACTTAAACAATTAATAATCCGTGTTTCTACCGCGAACACTAACACAAGAACATCGGTTTGGCATACTCAAAATGAGTTCATCCAAATCACGCTGTGGAATGGCCGCCCATGTTCGTTGCAACAACAAAAAAAGGTCTTCTTGCGACTGGATACCCTCCATATTCGGCAGAGCTCTTCTCTGTAGCATATCCCATGCATGCTCAATCGGGTTCAAGTCTAGCGACTGAGCAGGCCAGGGCCAAAGCCACATCTCAATCTCAAGAAATCCGCATAAA
Source organism: Diaphora mendica (assembly GCA_949125395.1). NCBI lineage: Eukaryota > Metazoa > Arthropoda > Insecta > Lepidoptera > Erebidae > Diaphora > Diaphora mendica. The sequence continues at coordinate 1,728,287 of OX421331.1, read as the reverse complement.
AATGCTTGATCCCTAGACACTTTTGATGTGTGTATGTCTGATATGTATTTAGTAATACATAAGAATGTTTACCACTTGTCTGGTTATTATAGAACTGGCGTTAAGGCCCGTATTCACTTTCATTGGTGCGAGTGCAGGTGCGAAGTGCAGGTGATCAATGATTGGTTGAAATACGTGTGGACAGCGAATTCGTGGTGGAAAACAAATTGAATACGGGCCTTTACTGCCAGTACTTTAGTGTCTCTCTTGTCACAGTTAACCCACTAAATTCAAAATCACTGAATTATCCACAATTAATGGTATCGGCCCCATTGAATTGGCAACTCAGCCCAGTTTTAACGAGATTACTTCTCCCAATGTATGTTTTTCAACTCATAACTTGATTTTTTTTTCGTGTTAACGATGTTTCCGCTTTGCAAGTTTATTTATTCTTCGAGAAATTTCGTATTTATAGTGCATTGATTTGTGTATAACGGACACAGTCGTTTGGTCCCAAGAAAGGATTCATAAATATAGGGTTGACACCTGTAGTAATTAACCTGATTACAAACATACTAATTTTGTGTGAGCAACAAGTTTTATGTGGGTAGGTTTTTGGACGTTAAATTTATTTCAGGCTAGATGAGCCCCGCGGCGTTACCCGCGGTACAACAGCAACCGCGGGTAACGCCGCGGGGCAACGCTCATCTAAGAAAAGGAGCCTTAGTTATTCCTTATATCATCAGCTATCTGCAAGCGAAAGTCCCGTCAAAGTCAGTCCAGCCGTTCCAGAGATTAGCCGAAACAAACAGACAGACAGAAAATATTGAAAAAGAAAATTGTTTTATATGTATCGTGTATACATACATACTCGTACGTATGCATTTAGTAAAAAGCGGTTATTTTAATATTATAAACATACACTCCAATTTTATTTTATTTGTATAGAATATGGATTCAGTAGATAGTTATTATTTAACTGTGAAACAAGGTAGACTGCATGAATGACGTAGTTAGTTAAGCGAAAAACTGTTTTCTTTTCTTATTTATTTTAACAGAGTTATGCTACTCGTATAGACTGTTGATGATTATTTTTAACAGACAAAAAAGGAGGAGGTTATGTGTTTCATTGATTCTTTTTTCTGGAACTTTAAATCAGGAAATGATTTTACAAACATTGACAACCCTAGGTATGGTTGATATCATCGTAAAATTGGTGGAAATGCAATTTTATTATTTTACGTATCTTAAAAGCCTGACAAAATGTGTTGTTTTTTAAATATATGTATTTTCTGCTACTGATTGCTTTACAGATCCTGTTAGTTACTCCCGACTTTCAATCAAATGGAAACATAGTAGTAGACTTTAACTCTTAGGGCATAGAGATGATTTCAAAAGTACAGATGTTTTGCTTATTACTTTAACTGAGGTACAGCAAGATGTTCTTATTTTGCTCACCTCTTTTTAACTATTAACGTATGGTGGCCTCCACATACAGCGCAACAACAACATAACACACTACAGCGCCATCTACCGAAGATACGTCGAACTACGGCGGAGTAACGAAGGAAACTAAGAAACTACCAATCCTGAATCGCGCAGTGAAAGTTCTCGCGCCAGTTAACATATATACAACATCCCAACATCAACCGTTGGGCAGTTGGCCCGCCAGGCATGATCACCTCGCATGATCACCTCGCCTGGTCGGAGGATCCTCCCTTTGTGTTGGAGGGACATATCACCCGTTCCTCCACAAACGGTTATAGTCCGGGATCCCCGGAACACATTTTACAAGTTATTACTATCAAGCAAATTTTTCGTGAGCGGCTTCATTTCGATGAGGGCGCACCTTTCACCTTACAAAAATTATCGATTCTGGTAGCTAACAGGGCTAGCAGGGAATAAAACTTTTGAGCGTAGGACCAGGATAACATACCACGCAATTTGTAGGACAATGTGTCTGTTAAATTATACCAATATTAACTAAGCAACTGTTAAAAAAACAGCTATTTAGTATTATTTTTGATGACCTCGTTATCGGTAGGTATATGTTGGAAGGATCAAACCATACATCTTGTAGGACAAGTATTTGTTTGTAATAATGTTAGGTAATATTGATATAATTTAACAGCCACATTGACCTACAAATTGCGTGGTACGTTATCTGAAAAGTTTTTTGTCCCTGCTACCCCTGTTAGCTACCACAATTGAAAATTTTTGTAAGCTGAAAGGTAGGTCCCTCATCAAAATGAAGCCACTCACGAAAAATTTGCTTGATAGTAATGACTTGTAAAATGTATTCCGGGGATCCGAACTATTACCGAAGTAACATATTTGCAGCTACCGCACTTCGCATTTTACACTTACATCAAAGATTGGGTGTATATTAACAAATACCATACTATAGGTACCTATATTTCCACGTCACGTGTTGTAACAGGGTGTCCTCATAACTGGAAACAATGGTGTATGGTGTCTCAGAACGTTGCGTCTCTTTCGTCATACTTAATTTTTGCTTCATTTGTTAGTTTAGCATCTTGTTAAGTTTTAACAAATAAATGAAATGGAAATGACTGTTTGTATTATCAAATTAACAGCGTTTTATTGGATGCTTATATAAATATATGCAGTACTTACATCACGAAACGTATTTTTAAGTTTATTGCTGTCTGTCTGTTGGTTCCGACTAACCTCTGGAGTGGTGAGACCGATTTTGATCAGGGTCGGACCAAATGTTTGTATGATTTGTAAATATTTGTTTCAGAGTTTGAGTGTTTTCTTTGCATAATATGTATGTATTTACAAAAAAAAAGTATATAAGTATTATATCAGTCAATCTAGCTATCAAGATACGAGCTCTGCTTATTTTGAAACTAGATGGCTTGTGTGTGAAATGTCCGAAATATTAAAAAGTAATAAATATTCCGGACATCTAACACACAACGACTGCACGTTTGGCCTAGTGGTTTAACGGTCACCACGCCGTTTCCTACTTCGCCAAGTGTAGTGGGTTCAAATCCCACGTAGGACAACACTTTGTGTGATCCACAGATTGTTGTTCTGAGTGTGGGTATTCTTTGTGTCCGTTTCATGTATGTTTGTAAAGTCCCCCGCGACACAGGATTTATTCCTAGTACGGGAGTTGTCTTTAAAAAAAAAAGAAGAAAAAAAAAGAAGAACAGAACGCCATTTAGCCACAAACTAAGCAGAGCTTGTGTTATACTGATAAAAATACATAAATACTTTTTTTAAAATACAATACATAGAAAACACCCAAACTCCAAAACAAATATTTGCAGATTATACAAACATTTGGTCCGACCCGAGAATCGATCCTGAGACCTCAAGCACAGTAGTCGCATAGGCTACCACTGCGCCACCGAGGCAGTAAAAAAAACGAGTATTACGCGTAATTCCAGTACTCAGACATCACCGTTGATAATTTTATGGCTACTAAAAGTATGGTAGTTTAATGAGTTTCATGGCGACTTATACTGAATTATCTTTAAGCCCGTGACGATACACATCACGGACAAAGCCTACTTTCACATATCTTGACAGATTGACCAATAAAAGTTTATTAATATTAAATTGAGGTATAAAAATAAACTTTGTTGCTCGTAAAACTTATGAAATCGGTACTGTCGCAGGCCATATGTGATTGGTTTTTATTAGGGATCAGTGCGAGTATTTTCAATGGTTCCGTTCAATGGTATATTGTATTACTAGCGGTTGCCCGCGGCTCCGCCCGCGTGTATGTCGATTATCGCTGCAAATAGTAGCCTATGTGTTATTCTGATGTATAAGCTATATTACTGTAAAGTTTCATCCAAATCCGTTCTGTAGTTTTTGCGTGAAAGAGTAAGAAACATCCATCCATACAAACTTTCGCGTTTATAATATTAGTAGGATGTGTTCTTTTTAGAACCGCCGTAGCTAGGGTGTTGTCTCCACTGTTGTGAAATACTCTTTTAAAGTCTCTCAGAGATTTTTTTTTTCCTAACACACACTCAACTTCTCTGAAACGGATGTCAGGTCCGGTTACAACAGTGTGTGGTTTTGTCTGATTAAAATTATACAGTCAGCATCATCCTCCTAGGCTTTATTATTCTCAAGAATATTTGGGGTCGGCTACTACTCGGTGATATGAACTACTAAATTAATATGGAAATATTTTTATACAGATTCTAACAACTTTGGATCACACAAAGCGTTGTCCCATGTGGGATTTGAACCCACAACCCTTGGCGTAGTAGAAAGCGCTATGACAACCGCTTAAACCACTAAGCCAACCTGGCAGTCAAAGTGTATATTCCCGTATCAGTGTAGTGTATGATATGAATCCCGATAAAGCCACACCTAAACTAAGATAATTAATTACAATGCTATCCGCACCATATGTTCAAAAAACATTTTTATCCACCGACAATCGCCCATAACGTGGGTAATGGCCGACCGTGCGCAAGCGCATACAAAAAGCCGGAAGGGGTGGGCGCTTTGTTTGTCCCCCAATTCGTTGTCTGTGTATTTGTTCCTCGTAAACTGAGTACGTAGAGGTCTAATTTATGTGTGTCAATTTCATTAGATGTTGTTGAGACATTTTTGATGATACGTTTAATTTTTGTTTTTACAACTTTAGTGACAAACTAGCACACAGATTGAAATAGCATTTTGCGAACGACTGCCTCGGTGGCGCATTGGTAGCGTATGCGACTACTGTCCTTGAGATCTCGGGTTCGATTCGCGGATCGGACCAAATATTTGTATGATCTGCAAATATTTGTTTCATAGTTTGAGTAGATGGCGTTGTGTGTTAGATGGCCGAAATATTGAAAAAAAAACTTTGCCATAAGGCTTTGAGAGCACTATTTATCAACAGAACGTAAATGATATCCTATATACTATTGTAATTATATGAAGATGTGTATATACTTACATTATTTAGATTGTGTAGTTTATTAGTCACGACTCCTATAACTAAAACCATCCAAAAACCGTCTTTTGAAAATCGCCAGATAGATAAGTAAGTCTATTTTGTAGCTCAGTTGGATATCCGTGTGTGTTACCCGACATTTCGATCAAGTTCAACCAACCTCCATAAGGCTGGTTATTTTTTTATAGGTATAATGTATAATGTGGTTTTTTTTTATAATCTGTAAACTTAATAGACTTTGGTATTTGAGATTTCATTAATTCGGTGTGATCATGGATCACTGCTAGTGGGTCACCCAATTGTACCCACTAAAATTAATTATTAGCTTATTTTACTTGATCTGTAGTACCAGAACGAAAGTAAAAGCGTGCATGTTATTATTTTAACATTGCGTGATTTATTGTGAAAGTATAGAAAAGGGAAGTGGCTGTAAGATACTCATGGCTGTTTTTTACCAGAATCTTTTTCTATGAATGCTATTAAATTGCTTATGAAATACGTTAAAATTGCATTGCATTCTACCCGACTGCGACAAAACCAAAAAAACCGGCCAAGTGCGAGTCCGACTCGCGCACCGAGGGTTCCGTACAAACCTGTAGGTATTTAAGTAAAAGTTTTCTGAATTTTCTGTTACCTGTTCTGTAAAGCTATTGCTTCTTACCAAATTTCAATTTTCTACGTCAACAGGAAGTAGTTTTTAGGTTTTGATTCCCTTGCGAGTAGTCGCGAGTTTCAAAATATGTAGTATAAATGGTTGTACCTTTGCATTTTGCGTTGATTTAGAAATTTGTTTTTTTTTCACAGCTTAAAGGCAATAAGACCTAAGTATTTGACATTGCTTCATGCCAAATTTCAAGATTCTAGGTCGACTGGAAGTTTCTTTTAAGATTTGATTCCCTGGCGAGTAGTCGCGTTTTTTTTTTTTTTAGGTATTGCCCGCCAAAATGACTCTACTCTGCCTGATGGAAAGCATAAGCAGAATCCAAGAATGGTGGTCACCATACTCACTGTGGATGCAGAAAATAAGTATGGCGACCCACACCATGGCGGGCTAGTGATGCTTCTGCATCTTTTAGTCCAGTCAACAAGTATGGAACTTCTTGAATAGACCTTTTGGGCCTCCGGTCTCGCACTCACCTACGAAACACGCCAGCACTGCTGCTGTCATTTCACGTTGATTTTCTGTGCTAGGGTTTTCAAATATGGGGCTTAAATTGCTGATTCTTTAGATTGCGTTTACATAGAAGTTTGATTTTGTAACAGCTTAAAGGTATTATAGACCTGAGTATTTGGTATGAATTTCAATTTAATACCTATACGAGTTCATGAGGAAAGGGGTAGTATTTTTTTTTTTTTAATATATTTGTTATATGATGTTACTAAAAAAATATGCAATTCGCTATTTTTCCTTTATCTGTGCTATAAGACGTTGTTTTGTACCAAATTTCGAGATCCTGAGTTCACGGGGAGTAACCTGTAAGTTTTGATTCCCTTGCGAGTAGTTGCTAGTTTCAAAATATGGGGATTAAATAGCTGTTTCTTTTGATTGCGTGAACATAGAACTTTGATTTTGTTACAGCTTAAAGGTATTCTAGATTTGAGTAGTTGACATGAATTTCAATTTAATACCTCTACGCATTCATGAGGAAAAGGGTTTTATGTTTAAAATAATTAAAAATATTTTTATCATATGATGGAACTTAAAATGTATGCTTTTCGCAATTTTTCCTTTATCTGTGCTATAAGATGTTGCTTCGTACCAAATTTCAAGATTATGAGTTCACGGGAAGTACCCTGTAGGTTTTGATTCCCTTGCGAATGTCGCAAATTTGCAACATAAACGGCTATATCTTTTGATTGCGTTGGTTTAGAAGTTTGACTTTTTCACAGCTCCGAGGAGCAGTAGACCTAGGCCATTATTACGAATCTGTTGACACCTCATTCATTAAAACCGATTCAGTACGATACGGTCGAACATACAAACAAACATACAAAAATAGACTGCGAAAACTTCCTACCCTTTCTTTTGTCTTCGACGTAGTCGGGTAAATCGACAATTAAAATATTTTTATGTAAACTGTAAAACAGTCCAACGCCCTAAAATATTATCGTGATTACATAAACTGTCCGCCATTACTATTAGATATCTAACCAAAGTACATAAATAAATCATAATAATATCAGCGTATTTTAATAACAGGTATTATATTAATACACCAACGAGTATTTATAACATACCACTCTATTTAAACGGTATGGTGAGAGGTACCGCAAGGTCGACCTCTAGTAAAGCCGAGGGTACATGATATGCACATGTTTAATTTAATGTTTCCGGAGCATTTTCGTCATTCGGCTTTCATGACGAGGCCAGGTCAATGGTAAAGTGTAAAAAAAATTTCTTTGAATTGTTTGGACTGCACGGTTGGCCTAGTGGTTTAAGCGGTCGCCACGCCGCTTTCTACTGCGCCAAGGTATTGTGGGTTCAAATCCCACATGGGATAACTTTTTGTGTGATTAAAAAATTGTTGTTCTGAGTTTGGGTTTGTCAAGTCCCCGCGACAAAGGATCCTAACGCGGGCGTTGTCTTTTGTGCAGAGTTTATATATTAATAAAAAATATATGAATCTTAGGTCTTTCTTAGTTATATACATACAGATATAGTTCTACAAATATAGTTCGATCTCTAACAGTTGTCGCTAATTTCAGAACTTAGAAACTGGGATGTAAAGAATGAATATATAGATTATACAAAATAAAATCACTTGTTCGTTAAAGCTCGCCGGTTTCAGTTTTAAGGATTTCAGCTGTAGTATTTTCTGATTCTAAGCAGTTCTTTTTTCATTTCTTTTCTCATAACATAGCACAGATTTATACGTTTAAAGTTATCTATCTATACTTATTATATAAAGCTGAAGAGTTTGTTTGTTTGCTTGTTTGAACGCGCTAATCTCAGGAAGCGCTGGTCCGATTTGAAAAATTCTTTCAGTGTTGGTACAGTACATTTATCGAGGAAGGCTATAGGCTATATATCATCACGCTACGACCAATAGGAGCGGAGCACCAATGAAAAATGATTAAAAAACGGGGGAAAATTATCACTCTAGTAATTAATAATATTATTACATTTAATCAATAAATGCAGCTCTTATTAATGCTATGAAGATTTTATCAGGAGTATTAATCATTGAAGTGATGGATATTCTTATTTCTAGATCATGAGCATGAACTATTCTCAATACAAGTAACCATTTTAGAATGTGTTGTTTAAGTTACGTCAACAGTCATTTATCTAACCTTTTACGCCCTACCTTGTAGTCTAAGAGCTGGTGGATATTTCTGATACAGTTTATATTTATGTTTAAAAATTAGAACTGGGGATTGCCAAATATTAGATAGGATAGTCTGAGTGAAAGGGGATACGGCTTGATAGAAACTGAGTTAAGATTGAGTAGTTTTTTTTTACACAGTACACCATCTAGTCCCAAACTAAGCAGAGCTTGTACTATGGGTACCAGACAACTGATATACATACATATATACTTTTTTTTTTGTAAATACATACATATTATACATAGAAAACACCCACACTCCAAAACAAATATTTGCAGATCATACAAGTATTTAGTCCGACCCGAGACCTCAAGCACAGCAGTCGCATACGCTACCACTGCGCCACCGAGGCAGAATGGAAAAAGGAAACAGTTTGCGTTGACCTTTATAGTATTTTGCAAATAGATAAAAAGATGATGTTTCAAAACTCTGTAACTTGTTGATAATACCACATATGGTTCATTAAAACTTTACGTTATTGTACGATTACAATACGTGTATTTCCTTATTTTAATTTTCATTTACTAACCATACCCCACGATGAGCAATAATTTTAACAATATAGTTGCATAGCCATTTCTAAACTTTGTGTTGAATATGAGAGGTAACATGAGAAGTGTGTTATCTCATTGTACGTACTACCTGCCTCGGCAAACTTCCTACCGGTTTTTTTTCATGAATACTTAAAAATAATCCGAAAATCTTATTTAAGCATTTATGCTCGCCTCAACTTTAACATTGCCGACACTTAGAAAATATAACACTTTCGATTTTCTTTTAATTTTCTTATATACTGTCCTGACAATAACAAACACATGACAAAAGACCTATCCAATTTGGTGAGTTGATCCGAAGTTATGCGCGTACATACATTTCGGTAATTCATTTACATTCATATAGGTAGGTGTTAGGATAAAAATTAAACCAGTGTGTCAAGAATATATACTATGTAAACACAAAATAAACATGTTTTGAAATCTTAAAACCGAGGAAATAATAAATACTACAAGGTTTACGATTCAATGAGCTCTTAAATATACATGGAAAATTAAGAAAATTGCAACAATTTTAGCATGTCGAAACAAATTAAAGAAAATAGCCACCAGCTCCTAAATAAGTTCGACACTTCGACAATCGCAATAAATGTAATTACCAATAATTATCTAAACGCGAGATTTGATTGCGACATGGGGTTCGGTATGTTTGCGCTACCGTAATTGCGGTTAACGAATGTAGGTTATGGTTTATTTGATTTATGCCGAAAAGTCATATGGTTTTACTAGATTATTATAACATTTATGCAATTTAATTTAACCATTTAAGATTATGGCTGTTAATAATTATTTGTACTGGAGGACATATGGCAGACGGTTTGGTTATATTCGGGACATATCGCTTGTACACTAACACTTTAGTGCACGCGAATAGGTTGCCACTTCGAGGGTGTCATCTGAAAATCAATGCTCTACAGACACCGCATTCAGCTGAGATGGTGACCGTTCTGGACCACATTTTCATACAAATCCTTCTGTATTTATTTATTATTCTACTATGTGTTTTGCATTATACTCTTTGGGCTATGAATAAATCTGTGGTGGCCTCCACATACAGCGCAACAACAACATAACATACTACAGCGCCATCTACCGAAGATACATCGAACTACGGAGTAACGAAGGAAACTAAGAAACTATCAATCCTGAATCGCGCAGAGAAAGTTCTCGCGCCAGTTAACATATATACAACATCCCAACATCAACCGTTGGGCAGTTGGCCCGCCAGGCATAATCACCTCGCCTAGTCGGAGGATCCTCCCTTTGTGTTGGAGGGACATGACACACCCGTTCCCTCCACAAATCATTTTTTACATCAATTCATTTCTTTTTTTTTATGTATGGACTTGCCAAAATGACTCCGCCTAATGGAAAGCATTAGCAGAATCCAAGAGTGGTTGGTCACCATACTCATTGCGAATGCAGGCAATGCAATAATGCAGCATGGTGACCCACACCATTGGTGTGTATGTAATAATGCAGCATGGTTGCAGAAGCATCACTAGGCCGCCATTGTGTGACACCGTGGCGGCCTAGTGATGCTTCTGCATCATTGGGCCTTCTTCTACATAATCTCCTTCACTCCTCTCCTACATAAAGTCCGGTAAACTGACGTTACGAGAGGGTTTTCCACACGCATGAAAAGGAGGTTTTAAGGGTTCATATAGATCTCTTTCTGTCTACATTTTCCTCAATATATATTTTAATTTTCATCTTTCAAGTCTCGAAGTGCCTGGTTTTGGCTTTAAATGCTGAAGGGGGAGTGAATGTATCACATATGTGAATGGTACCAAAATATATTTCGGCTGGCACGAGCATAAACGAGAACATAAATAACAGATACAGCCAATTGGACTAAAGCCAATCACTAATTAATGTAAATAAACTACTAAACGGATACGAATTAACTTAAACACCATCAGCAACCTCCACGAGGAGGTTGGGGCAACGCTCACTCCTCCGCGGTGCCCTGTTGAATTCGTCACCAGACTTGCTATTCCCCCACAGGTAAATATCGCCTCACGCGGATCAAAGGGAGAGTTTTAAGGACAAATTAGCCGGTACTAGCATACGCGATATAAAACTCATAAATAAATAAATATTTTTTTTTTTTTGGACACTTAACACACAACGCCATCTAGTCCCAAGCTAAGCAGAGCTTGTGTTATGGGTACTAGACAACTGATACAAATACATATATACTTTTTTTTGTAAATACATACATATTATACATAGAAAACACCCAAACTCCGAAACAAATATTTGTAGATCATACAAACATTTGGTCCGACCCAGGAATCGAACCTGAGACCTCATGATCAGCAGTCGTACACGCCAACCGCGAGACCAACGAGGCAGTCAAATAATAAACTCATAAATACAATAAATCTCAAATCAAATAATAGAAAACTGCTACGACTCAGGAGTGACCCATGTCACAATCAAGAGATATGGACGTCGCGAGATCTAAAGAGAAAACTGTCCATCGTATCCGATCGCGCCGCTTTATATAGATTTCATCCCCACCTCGCCTGACTCATGGAACCGCTCGATAGTGGCAAATGTTTGTAATACTTTTATTATTCGGATACCCTCATTCCGACATATATGTTGCTAAGTGTTGGTGTTTATGTTCTAAGTTTTGTAACGGGTTAGAGATAATGTTTTATTGTACATTAGTACGTTATACTTGCACATAGTTTGTATTTTTTTGGCCCCGCTTATGTTGCTATATCCTTCTTTAAGAATAAAAAACAATCTGAAATATATACACGCCCAATTAATTTTTTATTGTTGCAGCGGTTTAACAGACAGAAAAAGTTACTTTCGAATTTATAATATTTATTTCAATTTACATAGCGTCTAAGTTCTATGATTATTAAATCCACTATTTTAATATATCTAGTTCAAACTTTTCAAATACCATCATATTCTTAGTTTAATACAAGTTCCCTCAACTTAAAAGGCAATCAGCCGCGAGAAATGCACAAGTTGCGTGGTCCAACAACTGCCAATAACCATGACCTCCCGTTCCCCACTTTATAGAACAAATTTTTAAATAAAAGCGAAAATTTTAAAACACCAGACAGCTCTTGATACAATGGTTTGTTTGAATATGTATGTCCAATTTCAAAGCGCTTCCGCTCCCCTCTTTGTAAAACAAATTTCCATACATTATAAGGGTTTTAGAAGTATATTGTGGATCTTCTTTGAGTGGTTGTTTATAAACACTGGTCATTAGTCTGATGAGGCATGTCTTCCTGATTTTAGTGGTATTGTTCTAGAATTCTCACACCTACAATAGGAGATTAACTCACACTGATTCTTTGTATGTGTTGTATAAGATAATAAGTGTGTGTGCCATATAATAATATCTTATTGTACGTCTGTTCACAAACACACAGACACACCTATGCTTTTAATAATATAATCACTTTATTTCGACTTCCCAGTTCTTTTTTTTTGGAGACAACTGCCGCGTTGTCGCTGGAGACTTTACAAACATACATGAAACGGACACAAAGAACACCCAGACTCAGAACAACAATTTGTGGATCACACAAAGTGTTGTCCTATGTGGGATTTGAACGCACGACACTTGGCGCAGTAGAGAGCGGCGTGGTGACCACTTAAACTACTAAGCCAGCCGTGCAGTCAGTTCGTATAGTGGTTATTGATCCTGACTTATACATTTAGAGGAAGTAGGTTCGATTTCCACCCAAGACAGTTGTTATTAGACCATTTGTTTTGGGTGTCATCATTAATAACTGTCTTTTTAACCGACTTCAAAAAAAGGAGGAGGTTTCTCAATTCGACCGTATAGTTTTTTTTTTTTTTATGTGTGTTCGGGGATAACTTCGTCGTTTATGAACCGATTTTGATGATTCTTTTTTTCATACTCAAATACTCTTTCCGAGGTGGGGGATCTCGGAAAGAGTATTTTTGCCCTTCGATATCTGAGTGCCAAAGCCGTTTAAATCCGCTAGAGGATAAAGTAAATTGAATTTAGAACATCGTGTGCACTAAGTTTGTGAATTCAAAACATCATTAAACCTATTTACTTCTACCTCCAGGGTGCCGAATTTATCATACAACCTTTTTTAATTTGTTAAAAACTCAGACTAGGAACCTTTTTCACGACAACGCGCAACCCCATACTGCGCAACAGACAGTCTCCAAGCTGCAAGAGCTGGCGTTGGAAGCTCTCCCTCATTCGCCATACTCACCAGACCTTGCACCTACCGACTATTACTTTTTCCAAAATTTAGACAACTTTTTAGTGGGTAAAAAATTCAATTTCCGAGAGGCAGTACAAAATGCCCTTGAAGAGTTGTTGCCTCCCGTCCAGCTGATTTTTACAAGAAGGGCGTCAATAAACTGAAATACAAATAAATTAAATTGGAGTGTTCATTTTAAAATTTAGTTTTGAAAATAACCGGTTTTTACTAAATGCATATGTACATACACACGGTACATATACCAAAATAACATTTTTTATAATTTTAGTCCGTGTATCTGTCTGCCCGTCAGTCTGTTTGTTCCGGCTAATCTCTAGAACGGCTGGACCGATTTCGACGGGACTTTTACTGGCAGATAGCTGATGATATAAAGAGTAACTTAGGCATTTTTTTTTACTAGCTTAGCCCCGCGGCGTTACTCGCGGTTTCAACAACAAACGCGGGTAACACCGCGGGGTTCAGCTCGTTTATAATAAGACGACCGTGTGTAAGATGTGTGAGGTTATTACGCTCTGCAGTACTTTTCTAGTTTTTCTCTATTTTTTCTCATGTTTAGAGTACTCCGGGTCTTCCTATTGTTCAAGGTACGCGACAAAAGGCCCTCTTGGTGTCGTCGAGAACTACAAACCAAAAACACAGGGGAAACAGCTGTTGAGCACGTAACTCTTCAAATAACATCCTGCAAAACATTTTGAACTCTATTTCCATAAGACTAGGCTTATTTTCGAGGAGATATGTCATAGTAGGTGTTGAGGTCAAAGGATAATGAACTTTATATTTTACAGTTATAATTTCTTTTTGTTTGTTTCTCCAGACACTATTCCGGGAAGGTGTCTGGGATTTAAATTAAAATGACAATTGTTCGTGCAGATGGGTTTGACTGTAGGATGGTTATTGTGAGTACATGTTCACTGTTTGTGTTTTAATATTAGTAGGTACAGACTGAAAAAAAACTTTAAGATATTTTAACATAAAGGGGAGCTGACGAGTTCCTTGTCAGTCAGAAACTACATACGCCCATAGACACTTGAAGGTCTAGAATCACAAATAAATGGACATTTTGTTCTCGACATTATTTCTGACTTTCTTAATAAGATATGGCGCTATTTAAAAGGCCTCTCCGTCTTCGTTCAGCCGTCGACTCCGATAGGGCGATGTTTTTTTTTTTATTCTTATAATTTTTTTACTGTATTTTCTTTGGTACATAAATATTTGACTGCCTCGATGGCGCAGTGATAGCGTATGCGACTGCTGTGCTTGAGGTCTCGAGTTCGATTCCCGGGTCGGACCAAATGATCTGCAAATATTTGTTTCGGAGTTTGGGTGTTTTCTATGTATAATATGTATGTTTTTACACAGAAAAAGTATATATGTATTTATATCAGTTAGTCTAGTCTAGTACCCATAACACAAGCTCTGCTTAGCTTGATACTAGATGGCGTTGTGTGTTAGATGTCCGAAATATTTATTACTAGCTGTTGCCCGTGGCTCCGCCCACGTGTATATCGGTTATCGCTGCAAATAGTAGCCTATGTGTTATCCTGATGTATAAGCTTTATTACTGTAAAGTATCATCCAAATCCGTTCAGTAGCTTTTGCGTGAAGAAGTAACAAACATACACACAAACTTTCGCATTTATATATTAGTGTGATTAGTATTATTATATTAAACAGGGATGCAAAGACTTCACTATTTCATAAATGTTTACAGTTAGACAATTGTTAAATATCCTTTTATAAAACCTCACCTAATGCTTTAACAAGAAAAAGGAATTACCAATGTGCTGTGTGACAGTATTCAGCGCATAAATCATTGGCCGCATTTCTACTATCTGCATGATCATAACATAACTGTGCCCATAACGGTGGACAGTCGGTCAAAAAAGTAATTCAGAATACATTTAATAGCTCTCGCAATAACAACCAATGTTTTGCATTCAACACTATAACAAAACGCATCAACATTTTCTAGTAAAAATTGTTACTTAGTCACAAAAAATTGTTAAACATAAAATAGCATTAGTTGCTCGTATATTTATATCACTTAGAATGTCAGAAAAACGTCATAAAAGTTTTTTTTTACTTTTAATTTATAATACAAATCTATATTTATATGATTAGAAGCTGTGCATTCGTTCGATAGAAATAAATAATCATACTAATAATTGAAATGCGATTGTTTGTGAGAATGTATGGACATTTGTTACTGTTTAACGCAAAAACTACTGATCGGATTTACATAAAACTTTACAGTGATTTTACATAAAGCTAGTAAACTATACTAAAAAAATATGCCGCTAAGTAAAGGACCAAATTGTATTAATCTCCACCATAAAGTATATCTTCTAGCTAGATAAACACAGAACATAAATGTTCAAATGTTTTTGCTGAATGTTGATTCCAAAACTGTCATAACCAACGTTCCTATCTAGCTACAATCGCAGCTGAATTACTAAATAGTCAGTCAACACATATGAACACGAATACTAAACATTTGTGATAAAATTACCCGTTATTATTTCTAACTTGTCATGCACAATTGTGAGACACACTTGGCAAGGATCTTACAACTTCGAAGATAAATAAAAAAACGAAATTGAACCTTATTACTTAACGTGAAGGTTGAATAAAA
Source organism: Diaphora mendica (assembly GCA_949125395.1). Taxonomy (NCBI): domain Eukaryota; kingdom Metazoa; phylum Arthropoda; class Insecta; order Lepidoptera; family Erebidae; genus Diaphora; species Diaphora mendica. Next base: position 1,712,621 of record OX421331.1, on the reverse strand, counting down.
CTGCAATGAGTTTTAGATTATACGCAAGGACATTTTTAAAGCATGCATTTTGCAGGGTTGCCACATAGTGATGAAAATTTACTTTTTTTTTGGCGAGGCGATAATTCGCTGTTTTCTAAGCACATTTATAGATTACTTTTATAGGCTCTGCCTTGTTTCGAAACTGACAGTTTTTTTTATGGTATAGGGGACAAGCGAGCAGACGCATCGCCTGATGGTATTAGATTATCGCCGCCCATGGACACTCGCAACACCAGAGGCATCACTAGTGCGTTGCCGGGCTTTAAATTCAAATGTGTTACGTATATCGTATATATCATATCGTATGAAAATAATAATGTAATTAAATTTACAAAAAGAATCGTCTTTCAAATTTCAAAAACAAGACGTGGTTGTCCTAGTGGTTTAAGCGGTCGCCACGCCACTTTCTACTACGCGAAGTGTTGTGATTTCAAATCCCACATGGAACAACACCTTGTATGATCAACAAATTGTTGTTCTGAGCCAGGGTGCTATTAGAGCCCATTTCATGTATGTTTGTAATGTCCCCCGCGACACAGGATGTATATCCCAATGCGGGAGTTGCCTTTAAAAAAAATGTTCTTTTCTAGTACTAGTAGTATGAAGGAGAAATTAGCACCTCTGTAGCGCAGTGGTAGCGTATGCGACTGCTGTGCTTGAGGTCTCGGGTTCGATTTCCAGGTCTGATCAAATGTTTGTACAATCTGCAAATATTTGTTTCGGAGTTTGGGTGTTTTCTATTATAATATGTATGTATTTACAAAAAAAAACGTATATGTATTTATATCAGTTGTCTAGTACCCATAACACAAGCTCTGCTTAGTTTGGGACTAGATGGCGTTGCGTTGTGTGTAAGATGTCCGAAATATTTAAATATTTATTTACCCATAGATGGTATAAAATTTTGTATTCTGGCAACCCTAAGCACAAGGAATGCATAATGATAGATTCGCATACTGCATCAGTAATGGCGGCTGAACATGTCTTATTATATACCTTTTGTGTTGAGATGACGCACTGAATATTGAAGAGCTGGTGTTGTCTGTGGTGGAATGATACTGTATGGTATAGCCGTTGAACTTTCTCTGTGAATTTATTCAGAGAAGAATTGTGTGTGCTGTTAGATTATCACATTTTGTAACATCATAAGGTTGCCTGGAAGAGATTACTTTTGTCAATAAGGTCTGGACTGGTGATTGTTCATAATCACCAAGTGCAACGGGGCAATGAGCGCCTTCATCATTTACATTTGTATAATGTTAGCTAGGGGCGCAGGATTGCGAGTTCACCTGTGATAGCCACAAAAAGGACAGGGGCATCAACTCACCATATTATCTTGTAATAAACGGTGTTGTATTATAAAGAAATGGATTTCTAGATAAAACACAAAGTTTTTTCTAATATTTTACATATTGCAACATCCTGTATATAGTATAGATGACGAAACAGTAATGTCCATAGAACTTCAACATGTCTATATATAGCGTGTTGTTGAAATTTTCAGTTCTTTTGAAATATGTGAAGTGGATTTGTAATAGCATGTTAGAACAAGCTTTTAATGTGTCGTTCTGTGGTAGGTATAACTTTCCGAATTACGTGCAGAGGTCTTGATTTTTATTTCCGTAGTTTAAAAAATATATATTAATATTTTTTTATTTTATTTCATATAATCAGTTAATTGCTTACTGCACCTACAGTTTTTCCAACACGTGCAGCGAGCCATAGCAACAATACCGTCTTAAAGCACAGATTAATAAATAGATACCTTAAAGATAGGATAGTAAATGTTACAGCGCGTATGGGTGGGATTAGTCTAACATATTACACGGACGATGAAGAGGTTACACAAGTTGTTTTGTTTTCTTATGTTTTATTTACTGATAGAGTGTCCTTTTGTTGTATTTAAAAAGTATACCTTACCATAAACTAATAGCATGTAGTCTGCTCTATGTACTATCACCAAAGACAACCCTACTGAATTTGTACTCTATGGTTGATTGTATATATTAAACTCTCTATGATTCTGTGGCAAGACGAGTGTACGTATTATTTAACAATTCCTCTAATTTATAACAAATACAACACCTTTGCATTTTGAGAAGATTGTCTGGACTTTTAAAAGACGATGAACCCCGAGTTTAGTTCCTTCTTTGTTATCAGGGCTAGTCCAGTTAAGAAAGGCCGAACTCATGTGCTTAAATAATTTAATTAAAAAAGCTTTTTAAAGACAAGCTTTTACTGGAATGCTTTGAGACGAATCAAATGAGTCCAAACTTGATGATCTTGCGACGTTTCTTTACAGAGTTCCTATGACCACCTTCCAGCTCCGGCATCAGATCAGCTCCATGTTATTATAATATTGTATTGTCATGCTGTATACATATGTTTGCAAAATTTAAAGATATCTGCTTCAAAATTGAGTTGCAAGATTCCAGCCGAACATACAAGCATACATACATACATTCCAAGTTAATAAAAAGCTTGTAAAAAAGAGTTTAACTTGTTAAAGTGTTCGTGTGACCTAATTGCAGAATACATGATTTCAGTTCATTTCTTAGTATCTAAGAACTGTATTGCAAAAGTGAAGTAGATTTTAAACCCAAAACATTTCTTGAATCGTGTTTTCATCAATAAATATCTCACTTTATATTCCACAAAACGATAAAATAACAAATTCATGGCCATCGTTACATCATCATACATTGTGGTCTTACCAAATCGCTATATTCCTTCGCAACGTAGAAAAACCGCAACGCAAATGCAATTCATTTATATTCTCAATTGGTATGCCCTTATATGTTAAAGTATCGTTGAGTCATAGACATGTTTACAAAACAATGAAAACTAAAGAAGTAAAATGTCGAACATTATCTCTATTATCTTGAAAGTCTATCTATATATGTACATTTAATAAAACTAGCTGACCCACGCAACTTCGTCTGAGTCAATCATTTTCACTTTTCAAACATGCTCTGCTCCTGTTGGTATAAGCATAACTATCCACCGGCTGCAAACCATATATTAAAAAAAAAAACCTGAAAATCAGTTAGATAGTTTTCGAGTTATACGTAATTATCCTTACTAATATTATAAATGCGAAAGTAACTCAGTCTGTCTGGCGCGCTTTCACGCCAAAAGTACTGAACTGATTTAAATGAAATTTGATACACAAATAGTCAAGAGTCTGAGAAAGGACATAGGCTTCTTTTTAATGCGAAAAAAAAGGGTGTAAGGTGTTGAAAGGGCAGGATGAAAGGTTGTAAAAATGTTACCCAAAGTCACTATTCCACGCGCGCGAGCACAGCTAGTATATAATAGATTGTAAGAAATCGATGTCTGTAGATTAAAGATATTGAAGAAAAACTGATAAAGTATGTCTTTATGAAAGTAACAGAATTCAAAACAGTTTTTAGAATATCATGGAGAAACAGTTTATATTTTAACCGACTTCCAAAAAGGAGGAGGTTCTATGTTCCACTGTATGTTTTTTTTATGTATTCATCGATTTCTCCGTCAATTGTGGACCGATTTTGTATTTTTTTTTTGTATTCGATAGCGTATGGTCCCGAGGTGGTCCCATCGATTTCAAAAAGATTGTAGGTACCTAGCACACAAAATACCTACTACTATTTAAATGAATAAAGAATTAGGTATAGACAAGAATTAGTACGTAGAAATTTATGAAGAGCCAGTTTATTTTAAGCTTTTTAGTGTTTTTTGGCAGGGAGTTTTCGATGGATGTTTTTGGAAGTCGTTTTTTTATATCATGTTAATTCATGAAGTTAGTCTCCGGACCTCTAAATAAAAGAACACTTGATTGCATTGAGTAGATGCTTGTCTTAAGCTGTGTTGCAAAAATCCGCAGCTACCACATATCTGGCGTCCATCAAAATGTTTATTTATATTCTAAAAATACGTGATGTGCAGATATATTACTCACTGCGTAAAACAGTGTTAACTGGAAATTCTGCCAACTCTTTACGTGTGACCGAAAAATGAGTTGAAGGCTGCCGATTAAGTAACCAACCAATATATTTCAGAAGTCTTTGTATCGTGACCTCGAACGGGAATCGAATGTGTACCGTTTACTACATTAATGAATGAAACCCACGCGTGGGTGTCGGACATAAAACCGCTGATATCATTGAGGAGAAAACCGTGTTTTTCGAAATGATTGTGTTTTTAAAACAAAATAGAAGTCTGTAGAAAGTTTCAAGGATTTTATTGCAAGTGACAAATGACAAAGGAATGAATGGAAATATATGTATTGGTCGATATTTCTAAGAAATCTTGAAATAAATATTTAAAGAAGAATGCCAAATGTCCTCCGTGACATCCGGTGACGGATTAAGAAGATAAGAAGAGTGTCATCACATTCATTCAACCCAGGACGACATGAGATGGAAAACTTGAAACAGATCACAAATACCAACACGTCTGGCCAGCGTGGCATAGTATACCAAACACTCTTTCTAAGTAGATAGCCTATGTTCAGGACTAGGACTAACCAGTTAGAGGTTGTTGATGAATGCCAGATATGATTTATCACCTAATGTTTTTATTTTTATGTTTGGACCTGCCAAAATAAATTTACTTTGCCTGATGGAAATCATAAGCAGAATCCAAGAGTGGTGGTCACCATACTCACTACGAATGCAGACAATGCAACAATGCTGCATTGTGGCCTAGTGATCCTTCTGCATCATTGGACGTCCGGTCTCGCACTCACCAACGAAACACAAAAGCAAGATCGCTGTCATTTTACGTTGATTTGTGCGAGGGTAGTACCGCCCCGGTAGAGCCAGCCTGTTCCTGCTTAAATCAGCGTGGCTCTGCTACCTTAAGACTACCCAATGAGCGGTGATATTCATTTAGACTATCACTCAAGGACTATTGCAACAGCAACTTGCAGATTTGAAAGTACCACTCAAAGGTTTGAAAGTACCGGTAGTTTTTTTTCTTTATATATATGGCCTGCCAAATGACTATACTCTGCCTGATGGAAAACATAAACAGAATCCAAGAGTGGTGGTCACCATACTCACTGCGAATGCATACATTGCAACAATGATGCATGGTATCCCATACCATGGCGGCCTAATGAAGCTTCTGCATCATTGGGCCTCCGGTCTCGCACTCACCAACGAAACACAACAGCACGAACGCTGTCATTTTAAGTTGATATTCTGTGCGAGGGTAGTACCGCCCCAGTCGAGCCGGCCCCTTCGTGCTGAAATCAGCGTGGCTCTACTAACTTGAGACTACTCAATGTGCGGTGATATTTAATTAGACTATCACTCAAGGACTCTTGCAACAGCGTAAATGCATTTCTTGCCTCTGATTTGGAAGTACCACTGAAAGGTTTGAAAGTACACGTAGTATTAGTCTGCTGTTTTCGCACTGCAGGGTAATTGGTTTATCTTTCAACAGGCTTATTGTAGTACAAACATGGCAACTAGTGCTGCAGTTAAAACCACGTCTAAAACGATTACGCAAAATAACAAAAGACAATTCGTCGAAGCTATTTTCTAACAATTTATATCTTGTGTCGGCAAAACGAATTACTTTATTGAATTATTTTGTTTCGTAACCTGGCGACACGGTTATAGACAATAGCTATTGGTGATTTAACACGACATAGGTATAGATTACGGTCCATTGACCGTTATTCTAATTGAGCTGTTAATACGCAGTGTCACAACCCTTATTCTTACCTTGGGTTTCGTAAGAGCAGACGAAAGGAGGAAATTTTCAGAACACCAGCACGGCAAAGAAGAGGAAAACTCAAAACAAACCCCATACTAACCCACCTGGCCATTTTAATATAGTAGATCGTTTCTAAGCAGAAACTCAGGGTCCACAGTAGACTATTAAAGGTAGTTGTCGATATTGATAAACCGTTATTATATATATTTAGGTACTAGCTGATCCGGCAAACCTTGTTTTGGCCATAAAAAATTGGGGTATCGAAAATAGATGTTGGTCGATTCTCAGACCTACCCGATATGCACACCAAATTTCATTAAAATCGGTCCAGCCGTTTCAGAGGAGTATGGTAACTTACATTGTGACACGAGAAGTTTATATATAAGATTATACGGCAAGCACTTAAGCTGCCTTAGCAGTTTCAATGCTTTATACATTCTCTACTAGTCAACCTTTAGGTAGTGCAGAGAATTTCTATATTTTCGGCATTTTCGTACATCTGACAAACAACGCCATGTTATTTAAAACTAACCAGAGCTTGCACTATGAAAGATAATTTTACTGATAGATAGGTATACATTTTTTTTGTAAATAAATTACATTTATATAGGAAACACCCGAACTCCGAAACAAATATTTGGCGATCATACAAACATTTGGTTCGAGCCAGGAATCGGACCCGAGATGAAAAAAATGCTTACAAAAGTCGGTTATAAACATGCAAACAAACATGCAAGTGAAGCTAATGATAGCGTGTTAAAAAAGGCTAAGATCTTGTTTGAACTGTATATGCTTATCACGGCTATCACCAGTTTAAAATGAATTCAATCCATCTAAAGGTTGCCTAGAAGAAATTGATATAAGCGATAAGCTTGTTTTTGTTGTACTTTTAATGTCTATAATACCCATGAGTACAAATTAAGTACTATAATATTTGTCTACCTATCTATAGTAACTATTTGTGTTACAGCGTTTACACGTCTATATACTTAACTGATTAGGATGCGTTTTCGATGTAGATATAGACCACACCTTAGGAAATGAATGACGTAGAGCCCAGCCCTTTTCGGTGAAAAATAAAACTAAATACTTGATTGAATACTTGATGGGATTTCTAGCAGAGGAGAAAAAGTATTTTAAAAATACAAAGATGAATATACAACGTTAAAAAAAACTACTATCTAATTTATATCGTTTGTATTTAAAATTACTAGCAATTATAAGTGACTTCGTTAACGTTAACTTTTTAAGCGACTTCAAAAAAAGGAGGAGGTTCTCAATTCGACTGTTTTTTTTTTATGTTTGTTACCTCATAACTTTCGACTGGGTGAACCGATTTTGATGTTTTTTTTTTATTTGAAAGCTGATGCTTCCCGAATGGTCCCATTTGGTCCAGATTGAAGTTTTTAAGGTTTAGCTTTGGCATGGCTTGACTTTTATCAACCGTTTTTCTCTTGTTATAAACCCTAGCCTATGTGTGAATGTGCATCCCAGACTAAAATCTGTCATTGGGTTAAATTTGGCCAAGATCATATCTGGCGTGATTTATTGACAGACATTTATACCATCCGAATAAACCTGTATGCTTGTGATACCTATTAATAACATTCGAAACATTTTTTATATATTTTTTCTTTCCAATCTTTAAAAGAATTAATTTTGTGTTTTTTAGCAAATTTTAAACAATGTATTAAAAAAATTAAAATTATGCTATAACAGTTACAAAACCACAGGGCTGGGTCCAGTATATTATATTAATCTGTTCTTGAAAGTGTATTCAATGTGAGTTCACATTATACTGGTTATTAAGGTAAAACAAAAGATTTAAAGGTAATAAATTACGACGGACCACCGGCGATCTCTTGTTTATATATTATATTATACATAGATGTATAATATTATATTTTTCTGTCATCAAAGTATTCATTAATATAATTAATTATATTCATATAGCGTTTATTTTTCGAATGTTTTGGCATAAGTTAATTAAGGAGAAAGGAGGACACAGCAGGCCTTAAAATATATGAGAATAAAAGTTCATTGAGATCTTGCAGTTATTTGTTTTATAAAATGGGGTTCAAATATTTTTATATAAGGAAGTAGATTTTTCAAAGGTCGGTAACGCACTTGTGGTGTTGCGGGTGTCCATAGGCGGCGGTATTCGCTTATCATCAGGCGATATGTCTGCTCGTTTGCCACCTATTCTATAAAAAAAACTTGTATTTACACTAATTTTTAACTTTCCAACATATTTAATATAAGTTCAGGAGTTATCGGATATTGACCAGAATAAACCTTAGAGTATATATACCTGGAAGAGCAGCTGAATGGGCGGAAAGCGTGATCAGAGTAGAGAGAGAGAGAGACTGAGTTTGGTTAGCGTCTGTCTCTCTCACGCAAGCTTCTGATTGGTTGGTGTATTTCCCGCCAAATCAGTCATGCAAATTTATGATGTATGTGCGTCCACCAATCAGAAGCATGCGTGAGAGAGACAGACGCTAACCAAACTCAGTCTCTCTCTACTCCGATCACGCTTTCCACCCGTTCAGCTGCCCCTCTAGTTATATATGCTCTAAGGAATAAACCGAGATCAGTGGTGCGACATAATATTACGATTTCGCGTAAACTGTGTAAGCAGGTAACGAGGTTCAATGTCAGGCAAGACCGCAGATTTGGCAGCTTCTGTGCGACCAATTTGGAACGTTGACATGTTAATGTGTTTTATTTTCGTTTTATGCAAAACTGTGAGGTATTGTCGGTAGAAATAGTGTAGTTTCAAGGTTAAATGAATTAATTGTGATGTTTATGGGACTTTAATAGGTGGGTTGATTTGATTTTGTAGTTGTGTATTTTTAACCTACTTCCAAAAGGCGGAGGTTCTCAATTTCATCGGTTTTTTTTTTTTTTTTTATGTATGTACATTGATTACTCCGTCAATTGTGGACCGATTTTAAAAATTATTTTTGTATTCGAAAGGGTGTGCTCCCCATGTGGTCCCATGGCCACCATATCAGGGTCTGATTATGAGATCCCAAGGAAATTGAAGGAAACCCTCAAATTTACGTGAGCGCCTGCAATAAAGTTAAGGCAATTGTCTGCATGCTTTCATATTCTGTAAACATCAGGTCCGAAATATTTATTTATTATTCTATACAGTATGTTGTATGTTACCTTTAGTCTATTATTTCAAGTTATTTAGGTGAAATGATGATGAGAGACTTGAGAAAGACTAAAAACCGAAAAATAAAAAAAAAATTCGTTTAAAAAAACCGACTTCAAAAACTGAAAAGTATAAAATAACTTAATTTGTATGTGCTACCTATTCATAGGTTTGAAGTCGGTGCCGAGCCAAAATGTAATAGTAGGACTCGCCGCGCGTGACCTTGAGCGGGATAGCTGCTCTTCGCGTAGGACAAAACAACCGAAGCGTCGGTGACGTCGTTGACGTTCGTCTCGAAATATAGCGAGTGTGGTACCTACTATTACATTTGGCTTGGCGCCGAATTCAAACCTATGAATAGGTAGCACATACAAATTAAGTTATTTTATACTTTTCAGTTTTTGAAGTCGGTTTTTTAAACGAAGTTTTTTTTTTATTGTTGATACAAATTGTTTGTGAGATTTGTGAATGATGAGGTTTTATAAAATACAAGTGACCCACCATATTGCTCGCAGAAACGTTTTCCCTCCGAAAGGTTTCGGAAAACCCGTGGATGCGGGCAGTACAGTGTTGTAACCTGTTGTTGCGGCGAGCCTTGGGGACAGCCTATGTTCAGCAAAGGACTCTTTCGGTTGAAATTGTGATGATGATAACGTAAATAAATGATTTGGCTGTTGTGATTGAGTGAGTGAAGTGAGTGAACTCTGACTGCCTCAGTGGCGCAGTGGTAGCGCATGCGACTGTGGTCTCGGGTTTTGATTCCCGGGTCGGACTAAATCTTTGTATGACCTGCACCTATTTGTTTCGGAGTTTGGGCGTTATCTACGTATAATATGTATGTATTTACAGAAAAAAAATGTATATAAGTATTATTTCAGTCAATCCAGTTGTCATAGTACAAGCTCTGCTTACTGAAGCTAGATGGCGTTGTGTGTCAGATGCCCGAAATATGTTTTTATTTTATTACCTTTTAGTATTGCACTGCCTCGTTGGTCTAGTGGTTAGCCTAAGCGATTGCAGATCAAGAGGTCTCGGGTTCCATTCCCGGGTCGGACTGCTATTGGGTTTTTCTTACAAGAAGAATTCTTAATAGCAGCCCGGAGTATGGAATATGGCGGTGTTTCCCGCCCGTGCCTCGGAGAGCACATTAAGCCGTCGGTCCCGATTGTCATGAACATCTATAGCAATCGTTATTGGGAAGTCAGTGCTCTCAAATATGTATTTTGAAAGCTAGTTCAACCTTCGAATTCAGTTCACTGAAGTAACTGTGAACTGAAGGAAGAAGATAGGTCCGATACCAGTCGCTCCGTGTAAAAACTGATATTCAGGTAAAACCGGTTGATATAGTAGCCGACCCCAAATCTTAGGAATCTTTCAACCATTATAACTAAAATAGAAACACAGTAAAAATGTCAACGCTACTGACCGCTATTTAACAATATGGCGTCCGTCATACTCCGGCTGTAGTTGAGATGTTTATCAATGGATAACAAAGGAGTGACGTCACACACAATCTCGTGGAAATGGAAATTCAAATGGTTTGATTCAATACTGAATGAATGGTATTGACAAGTAAAATTGATGAAGCAGTTTAAAAGTACATAATAGTTCATTCACCAAATCATTTTGGTAATCCGGCTCGACCGGCTACGGCCTCACAGAAAACCGGTGTGAAATAGTGCTTGCGCTGTGTTTCACCGAGTGAGTGAGGATACAGGAGGCCCATACCCCAACCCCCCTCCCCCCAAAGACAGGCAACGCACTTGTGACGCCTTTGGTGTTGCAGGTGTCCATGGGCGGCGGTAATCGTTTACCATCAGGCGATACGTCTGATCGTTTGCCCGCTTATTACTAAAAAAAAACCACTGTTGGGAATAGACCTCTCATTAGAAATGAGTGTTTAGTCTACTAAACATTTCATTTCCAATTTCAAACAGTTTGTTTCAAGCTTCACTTCTCTTTGCAGTACTATTGTCCTACATTGTTTGCTACATTAGTGAGCTCTTACGACACCCATGTGATGGATAGGGGTGGTGATACCTGGTGATACTCCGTATTCTTAACCCATCTCTGTACAAATTGTCAAATGATTTTTCTCTACTTCTAGAGTTCATCTGATCTGACGCTAGTAAATATTTATAGAGCTGTAAATTGTTTGTTTGTTGTCAATTTGGTAAATTTTTAAACGTGATATATATTTTTGTTTTTTTTTGACATTTAACACACAACGCAATCTAGTCCCGAACTAAGCAGAGCTTGTATTATGGGTACTAGACAACTGATATAAATACATATTTACTTTTTTGTAAATACATACATATTATACATAGTAAACACCCAAACTCCGAAACAAATATTTGCAGATCATACAAACATTTGATTCGACCCGGGAATCGAACCCGAGACCTCATGCACAGCAGTCGCGTATGCTACCACTGTGCCAACGAGGCAGTCATTTAAAACATTAATATTCGGGAATTTTAGTACCTACACGTTACTCTCTTGAAAGTCCTTCTCTCGCCAAGTACCTACAGAAGGTAACGAGATCAGTCGTATCTGAGTTAAATTTGCTACGAGCGCAGCAGAAGCAGAAGAATCAATAGATGATAAAGGTGTGTGAACGTAGACAAAGTTTAAGGAAAGACAAGTATACAAAATAAATGTTTATCAATTGAACAATAGGGGATTACCTACACCCATATTTGAAGTGTCCTAATAAGATTATATAGTGCTATTAAACCACTAAAAAATACACAAAAATTTTATTCAATCGAAAAGAGCCACAAAAATGCATTTAAATTTTACATTTTCAAATATCGCGCGTAATTTGTCAAAAACGCTGGACGCAGTGGACGCCATATTTCTCTGTGGTGTTGACGTCAGTTTGCTTTGTAAACAAAAACAAATTTTATATTTGTTTTTGTTTTGGATACGCTGAACAGTTGACATTTGACACTTTAGTTTACAAAGCGGTTTGACGTAATAACATGGCGGCTACTATTTTGTGGGGTAATAGAACAGATTAAAAACCTAAAAACTTTGAAATAAATTGTATTTTTTTTTTTAATTATTTATGAACTATAACTATCATTTTTCGACTGCTTTTTGCCTAAGGTATCTCAATAATATATATTTAAAAAAATCTCATATACAGTAAAATACCCTATTTCACTCGTATGATCGCTTGTGATTGGTCTAGTCAAGTATATGGTATGTCTAGATGTTACCTACATTAAAAACCAGCTTGTCTCGATATCTATGGTCAATTTATTAAGACTGTCCACTTTCTCTGGCTAACTATTTCACAGATACGTATCGAGCTGTCATTGTTGACAGGAGCTGTCACAGCGATGACAGTTCATGAGAACTGTCACAAATATTTGGACATTGGTTCGTAGTATGAGAGATAGTTAGATTACTTTTGTGATATTTGTATGTTGCGACTTTTAGATTGATGTTAAACTTAATTTATAAATTTAGTAACAGAAAATATACTTAAATGAGGTGAAATGTTGGTTCCCTGAACCTGACGTTTCCTTCATAACGAAGTGACGTGACAAGTTGACCTTGTTTATTGATCTGTCAATCTGACTACTCCACGATCAAAACTCATGGTAACCGTGTTAAGAATGCATGCTGCATTGTCTGCATCTGCATTCGCAATGAGTATGGTGACCACCACTCCTGGATTTTGCTTATGATTTGCATCAGGCAGAGTAGAGTCATTATGGCAGGCTCGTACACAAAAAAAAGAAGAAAGTAACACTTTAGTGTTAATTAAATCAAATGCCTTACATTGAAATTATTATTACAATTTATCACAGCTCACAGACGGGCGTCTGATCTCAAACTAAGCAGAGCCCTACACTGTGGTAACAAACTACTGATACACTGACGTACCTATAAACTTATTTCTGAACTAGATGACCAGGCGAACTTTGTACATATCTCTCTCAGCTTCCCACAGGCAGTGTACAGTCGCGGACAAATAAAAACCACTTTTCCCGTTATCTTAATTTTTTTTTCTTTCTAGCAAAAAAAATGAATGAAATCGGACTATGTGTTATTGAATTACAACTAAGTACATATGTTGACTTTCAACCCCTCTCTCCAGGAAACCGTGCTGAATTTCGGGATAAAAAGTATCATATATCCTACCTCGTAGTATGAACTCAAATCATGCCAAGTTTCATTTGAATCCGTTCAGTAGCTCCGGCATGATGCGTGGCTAAGATACAGACAGACAGACAAAAATGAAAAAAATACAGTTTTGTCTTCAGTATCGGTCATAGGGAGCCCTCCAAAAATTTTCAAAATATCTTTAATGTACAGAATAGGACCTGTTACATTTTTATTATAAGTATAGATAAATATTTGTGCATATAGACAAATAACACCCAAATACGGAGTAAACAATCGTTCAATATTTTCCTAGTCTTTATTATTCCTAAGATTATTTGAGGGCACTGACTTCCCAATAACGATTGTCATAGATGTTCATGAGAACCGAGACCGAAGACAACTTAACGTGCTCTCCGGGATAGTTAATATTATCACTCAAAGTTACATAAACCTTAATTGAGCTTAACATTTGAATACCTTTAAAAATTCTATACTCCATTTGAATATATTCTACACACATCATCATAGTAAGAATAAACCAGAACAGAAATTAATTAGACACTTAGTTGAAAGAAAAACAAGATTATAGAACGGGTTTAAACACAAACACGTTTTGTGTCCACATGAATTAGGTTATGCGTTCATTAATTTTATTTGGACTTACCGGTGTCAATGTATCTCACAACAGGTCTAATCCAATGCGGATGAACTCCTTGACAGGGTAATTTCCGCAAAAGAATAATTGTCGTTTTAGAAGACTATTAACACAATGTGTATAAGCTTTTTTTATTGAGGAATTCTAAATAGTCAGATTTCTGTATCTTTTATAATATACTACCTGTTGCCCGCGGCTCCACCCGCGTGTATGTCGGTTATCGCGGCAAATAGTAGCCTATATGTTATTCTGATGTATAAGCTATATTACTGTAAAGTTTCATCTAAATCCGTTCAGTAATTTTTGCGTGAAAGAGTAACAAACATCCATCAATCCATCCATACTTACAAACTTTCGCGTTTATAATACTAGCTGTTGCCCGCGGCTCCGCCCGCGTGTATGTCGGTTATCGCTGCAAATAGTAGCCTATGTGTTATTCTGATGTATAAGCTATATTACTGTAAAGTTTCATCTATATCCATTCAGTAGTTTTTGCGTGGAAGAGTAACAAACATTCATCCATAAAAACTTTCGCGTTTATAACATTAGTAGGATTAGCTTTGATAAATAAGCTTAAAACCTAGCTAATAAAATAAAGTTTAAAATCTTATAATTCAACTATGTAATTGTTTTTGATAAATTTAAAAAAGCTATATCACTCGGGCGATAATAACGATTCTATTGACAATTGCTGCACGATTGACCTAGTGGTTTAAGCGGTCGTCATACAGCTTCCCACTTCGCCGAGTATTGTGAGTCCAAATCGCAAGTGAGAGATGTATTCGCCATTGATATACACATATATACACAGAACAGTAATAACTATTTAAAATGTAACCACGCAAGTCTTACGTCAATTGTCATAATACAAGTTCCAATCTCATTTAGAATTTAGTAAAAAATCTAGTCCTACATCCAGTTCTAGAAATCGTGACGTCACTATGTATGCCGTGAGATCGGGACGAACAAATTGACGTATATCTGTGAGATTGTCGTTCATGTGTTAAATAATGTTAATGTAGTCGATGTTGCTACAATTAGAGCGAACATAATCAGGTTGTTTTAATTTCTCTTACTCTCATAGAGTGGTTAAAAGAATTAGATGTCGCTTTTTACACGTGGGTACTGTTTGTGGGTACTGCAACTCAAGAGTCGCAATCTTTTGTATTTGAGGAAAGAGTACGCCTTTTTTCCAAGGTATACTAAGAAAATGTTGAACTAGTTGTCAATATATTTGAGGGCATTGACTTCCCAATAACGATTGCCATAGATGTTCATGACAACAGACACCAACGGCTTACAATTAACGGCTTAAGCACGGGCGTAAATCGCAGCCAACTTCCAAATTCCAGGCTACTCAATTTATTGTACGAAAAACTCAACAAAAGCTCGACACGGGAATTCAACCTAAATCTCTTAATCAGTTGTCATATAAGCTGACTGCTAGAACTTTACTTGATTCTACTTTTAACAACAAAAAACTGTAGCATGTGAAAGCATTTTTAGCGTTTTCTTTTATACAAATTATATATGTATTCACAGCTACTCGGCGATACAAAAAAAAATGTCAGAGACATTACCTTACTTTCCGCAAGATGGCGGATAACGAGTCATGATGATCATGAAGTGTCATGGCGGCAAAAAATATGTTTTCGAATTAATTAAATCAGTCGTGATGCGCGTGACTGTGGAGGAAAACTGATGAATGCCAAAGAAATAAGTCCGTTTATGTTGAGATTAATAAATAGATAAATGGCTTATAAGTACCTACTTTAAATATAGCAGTTGTCATTAGTATCATTTTAGAACTTACGAGGTACATTTTACCCTCGTACCTCCACTTGCGTGCATGTCTGTTTGTTCCGGCTAATCTCTGTAACGGCTGGACCGATTTCGACGGGACTTTCATTGGCAGTTAGCTGATGATATAAGAAGAAACTTAGGCTACTTTTTTTAGACTAGCTACACCCCGCGGCGTTACCCGCAGTTACGATAACAAAGAAGGGTAACACCGCGGGGTTCAGCTAGTTTATAATATTATTATGGATGAGAACTGACTTTCTTTGGTATTTTCGAACCAATACAACCTGCAAAACTATCAAGAAAAGGGCACACTCTCATCCTAAAGGCTGGCAACGCACTTATCAATCTTTAACTGCAAGTGTCGGCTTGTTCGCCTCCTAAGGCAAAATAATTATGTGACCAATATGACCATGTAAAGCAGCACTATAATTCACAATCAAATAACATTAACTGCTACCGAAAAACCACTTCACAAATGACCTTCTAAATATGGCGATACTGCTATCTCACTGGATCTAAAAATAATTGAATCAATCACCATTCACCACAATACCTAGCACAGTTATGGTACAATTCAATGAAATACCTTAGTTATCGTGACACATGTACATTTTACTGAGTAGCGTTCATGTAACTGTTGCAGACATCAGTCATAGACAGTTTAAAATAATGAAATAGCGTTTTATATGTACCTATATAGTGGTGCATAAATTGAGGTAGCAACACCAAACAATCGTTCGCTTTATGACTTGGTCAATGCGTTCAATGTACAACATTAAACTAAGAAAAAGTTTTCGGAAATTGGAAATTCGTATTTTTTTTGCTTGCCAAAATGACTCTACTCTGCCTGATGGAAAGCATAAGCACAATCCAAGAGTGGTGGTCACCATACACATTGCGAATGCATACAATGCAACAATGCAGCATGGTGACCCACACTATGGCGGGCTAGTGACGCTTCTACATCATTGGGCCTCCGGTCTCACACTCACCAACGAAACACGAACACTATCAATTTACGTTGATCTTCTGTGCGAGGGTAGTACCGCTCCGGTCGAGCTGGCCCAACCCTGCTGAAATCAGCGTGACTCCACTACCTTGTAGTAGAGTGACACAAACTTTGGAAATGTTTCCAACATTTGCAAAGTTAAAAAACAAAGTAAGAAATAATTACGCAAGTGACGAGTTCCGTGTAGTGATGGATAAAGAATACAGACTGTCACCACCCCTATACATCCCATGGGTGTCGTAATAGCCCACTGAGAAACAAAACTATACAGGACAACTTCACTACAAAGAGAGGGAACACTTGCAATCAAACTTTATCAATACGTCTGGTCAGCGTGGTGTAGGTGAAACACTCTTATCTAAAGAGAGACCTATGTCCAGAAGTGGACCGTTAAAGACTTTATGTTAAGGTTAAGAATGAGTGGTTATGACGAAGACGTGAAAACGCGGGCAACAGTAGTGAATAAACTTGCAATAGAATGTGTAAACTTATATGAATAAAACACAAGTTCTTGGTTGATTTAAAATTGTTATTTAACCATTTTTGCAATTATGCAGAGTCCACTGCGTCTATTCTCAAGCACAAATTAATGCAATATTCATTGATTTGTGCTAATTTTTGAAGTGACAACTTTTTTAGCCGCGTTGAGCACTTTTTGGTAGGAGAAAATCTTATGAGTACGCGTCACCGACATGCTGTCATGACGTTTTCGAAGTGAAAACTTCATAAGCCGCGTTGAACAGTTTTTGATACGGGAAAATCTTATGGATTCGCGTCGCCGACATGCTGATGTTGATAATTTTAATTTAAACATTATGATATTTCTAATTTCAATCTCGAATTTAAATCTAGGATTAGGAATACAGAGACTTCTTCTAACAAGTCTATGTACATATTCCTAATCTTTATATCTTGTCTTCCTATCTCAACTCTCCCTATTCAGCCATGGATAATATCAAATTCTTCTTCTCCCGGGTATGCTATGACCTCAATACTTCTATAATCAGGGCTTTGGGGCAGCTCGTGTCTTGAGATTCGTCACGCGAATTGACCCAGTGCGGCGCGTGCGCAGTCGGTCATTTTTAATGCTGGATGCAAATGCCAACAAAACCATTTTGTTTAACATGCATATATTATTATGTGTTTAATGGATGTCTGAGATCAGATTTACTTTCGGCCAATGTTTATTTATATTTTAATAACTTAGGTAATATACATTTATGCTTTATATATATATTATGGTATATATACAGTAACAGGTATACGACCCTGACTTGCTCGATCTATGCAAACATAAGAATGTAATGTTTGTTTTTTTATTATTTATGAATCTACTAAAGTACTCTGCCTGATGGAACACATAAGTAACATCCAAGAGTAGTGGTCACCATATTCATTGCGAATGCAGACAATGCTGCATGGTGACACACACTATGGCTCTTAATGAGATGCTTTTGCATCATTTAACCTACGGTCTCGCAATCACCAACGAAACATGACAGCACGGATGCTGTCATTTTAGGTTGGTCTTCTACGAGTCTTCTGACAATTCATCTGTTTCGGCGATATCGATATCTTTCATATCTACCTTTATTTTCAATATAATCCGACTTTCCCATCAAACAGAAGTTCCCGCCTGACAATAACGGGTTTATCGGAAAGCGGGATTCAAATTGTATTTGGCAAAATGTGAGCGTCTAAGATGCTTCTGGCTATTCCTTCGGGAATCTGTATGTAGTATTTATTACTTTAGTTACTGGCTGTAAATGGGGATAACGTATCACAAATTATTACTATTTTATAAACTTAGAACGTCTACTAATGTAGACGTTCTAAGTTTATAAAATATGACCATAATGACGAGCTTTTAGATTAGATTCCAATTTTCATGGCATTATTTAATCTCATTAATGTTTTTACATCCATTTCACCTTCCACCCAGTAGTCGATATCGGTCGTGGAACTGTCGACTTTTTATCTCATGGGCTTGTCTTCTAATTGACTTAATAGGTGTTCGGATTCGGAACGTGTCGCGTTTGAACCCGGACCTTTGAGAAAACTGTGAGACATCACCCTGTCATTCGTTTTTTTTTTGCTTATCATGAATGAGTTGAATAGCTGGTTTATATAAATTATATTGTCAACTTAATAATATAAATAAGTTAAATGGATTGGTGCGTTACTGAGTTTAGTACTAACATAAGTGCGATTTGTCAATGCGGCTATTTTCTTTTTAATAATTACCTACACAGATCTCACACACAATCGTCTGATGCTAAAAAAGGATTAAAAAAATGAAAAATGATAATTCGTACTTTTTAAGTTATTATAAAATCTAGATAATATTTATCTTGGTTGGAAATCAAACCCACAAGCCCTGGATAAAGTAAGTAAGATATGGGTCCATCAACAGAACTGTCAAATATTCGTGCAACTCTGATGGTTTCTCATGAAAAAACTACATAAATAAAAGCTAAATATAAGACAAACTATCACCCGGAAAAAAAACTATATTTTAGGCTATACAAACTACATGTAGGTATAACACAAGCCAATATACACTTAAAGGAACCAGTCAACCCATACTAAGATTATAAATTCATTAAAACCACAGTACGGATTTTAACTGCCTCGGTGGCGCAGTGGTAGTGAATGCGACTGCTGTGCTTGAGATCTCAGGTTCAAATCCTGGGTCGGACCAAATGTTAGTGTGATCTACAAATATTTCTTTCGGTGTTTGGGTGTTTTCTATATATATTATGTATGTATTTACAAAAAAAAGTATATATGTATTTATATCAGTTGTCTAGTACTCATAACACAAGCTCTGCTTAGCTTGGGACTAGATGGCGTTGTGTGTTAGATGTCCAAAATATTTATTTATTTATTATTTAATGAAATTTGCCATGGACACCTACTTTGAATCTTACTCTTTACCACGATAACCAACACAAACGCGACCGAAACCGTGGGCAAAAGCTAGTGTAAATAACTGAAAAATAAACATTTCTGCACTTGTCACAATCACGAGATCGTAGAAAAATAATTTCAAGATAAATTAAATGAACTCCAATTAAAAAACCGTAAATCTTATTCATTGAATTCTATTCATTGTCACAGTCCATTGT
The DNA here is from genome assembly GCA_949125395.1 of Diaphora mendica. Classification (NCBI taxonomy): domain Eukaryota; kingdom Metazoa; phylum Arthropoda; class Insecta; order Lepidoptera; family Erebidae; genus Diaphora; species Diaphora mendica. The sequence goes on along the minus strand of OX421331.1, from coordinate 1,693,017 downwards.
CCTGATTTTTAATTATGATTGAAATGGTTACTGTCGCTAATAGCTATAGTTTAACAAATATTTCAATGCCACTTGTTCAATTACAGAACAACGAACCGCCGGCCTTTTGTTAACAATTTTCCATTCATTTAAATAAATCATGAGCTATTTTAATTAACCGACTTCAAAAAAAGGAGAGGTTCTCAATTCAACTGTATTTTTTTTATGTTTGTTACCTCATAACTTTCGACTGGGTGAACCGATTTTGATGATTCTTTTTTTATTCGAAAACTGGTGCTTTCCGAATGGTCCCGTTTAAATTTGGTCCAGATTGAAGTCGGTTTTTTTTTTGGTAAAAATTTTAATTATTTAAGGATCACAAACTCCATACGTAAAGATATAGACAAGGCAGATCTAATATCTTTAAATGAGCAACATATTATCTGATTCTTGGAAACGGCTTAAACGATGAAAATCGTTTAAGCCGTTTAAAATATAGTGTGTAGAGGGTTTCGGGGTTGATGGGCTGTAGTCCGGTCAATCTAGACCAAAAAATGAGAGTGAAGGTACATAAAATCCCAACAATCTGAAAATCAGTAAAATTGTTCAAAATATAATTATGAGTAATATTTGAAAGTTCCCCGTCATTCCCGTGTATGGATTTTTTTTTATTCAAGGTCAAAAGAATTCGTTTTTCGCGATTTTCAGCAAAACGGTAAGTTTTATCATAAAAGTACCTTAGACAAAATTGTAGATCATAAAATTATCACCTTCCCATGTGGTCCCATTTTAATTTGGTCCAGTTTTGAAATTTCATCCATGAGAAAACCATATAAGTCTTCAATTTGCATTAAGTATGTGCGCGACAAATTAACGAATAACTCAATACTCCCGTATTACTCCCATTTAAATTTGGTCCAGATTGAAGTCGGTATTTTTGGTTAAAATTTGTGATTATTTACGTAAAATGATAGCGGTCAAATTAAAGAATCAGACCTCTTAAAATGATCGGATCTATTGTTGATCATCAGGCTATATTAGTTCACTACAAGAAGCCTTCCCTTGGAAACGACATTTTTACCTACTGTACCACTGCGGCTAGATGGGGGAATAGGGCTTGTGCCAAGGGTTTCTTCTCTTTGCAGTGCTGTTGTCTGCGTATACTCTTAGAGTTTATCCACGGGATAAATAAGAGTGGTATCACTTCGTATTTTTATCCGTGACTATACGAACAGGACATGAATTTAGCTTTCCATTGTATTTTCCCGGAACAGATTTTCTTTAAGAGGAATCTTTAAAAGAAAGCCCGTGATCATTGATTCGATCCAGAATATTGTAAACCCTTTTCATAATAACTTAGTGCAAATGATCATCGTAGTTTAACTCAATGTAACAATGGTAAGATGTTTTTCCTCTGAGTGTGTTTCATAGATGGGTGTACCCATTGGATTGACAGCAATAAGCTCACCCCAATGCATAAACAGGACAAAAATTGTAGTCTGCAAAACTTTGGTATTTAATAAGCAGTCGCTTTGAGGGGCTATCTTCAGAGACAAAAGACATAAGTGTATTTGTATTTACGTATCATAAATTCCAGTCAACTTTCTGTTTTCGAGATTCTCGTATAATTACGCGAGTATCATTATTTTCTCATTATATTCTTATTTGCTGTTGGGGTCACCGTAATCTTTTCTATGGGTGTTACCTGACTCGACCAATTTTGACTTTCATTCTCCATGCTTGATTTGCATTTTTCCATAGTTATAAATCTGTTGTGATTGACGGTATTGATTGACCTTAGAAACATCTTGATACACGAAAGTCGTATTCAATTATTGTGCTGTAATTATGATTGAATTACAATCAGTAACGAAAATAAATACATTCATATTAAAACGAAAGTATTTATAATCAGGGCTTTGGTGTTTAGCTCTAAATCGACTCATTGTTCAATTGATGTGAGTCATGAAAGGTTAAGGGAAGAAAAACATCGGATAACTTGAATTACAAGCGATATATTTTAGAAATAAGCACCGACATACGATACTCAAAGGACGACCCGAAAGGTTTTAAATAATTACAAATTTTAACAAAAAAAGAACCGACTTCAAGAACTGGACCAAATTGAAATGGGACCACACGGAAAGCACCAGCTTTCAAATAAAAAAAGAATCATCAAAATCGGTTCACCCAGTCGAAAGTTATGAGGTAACAAACATAAAAAAACAGTTGAATCGATAACCTCCTCCTTTTTTGAAGTCGGTTAAAAAGCGAGGGATAAAATAAAAGCCAAAGTCAAAAGTCGAAATAAAAGTTCCATAGAATTGCGTTTACGTTTTAAATTTTAATTCATCAACAACTCATAATGTCCTACTGCTGGGCTCGGGTCTCCTCTCAGCAGAGGGTTAAGGCCATACGTCCCCACGCTGGCCGAGTGCGGGTTGGGGACTAACAAGACGTAATCTTGCCGTTCGATGTTCTTGAGCCGCCCAAAAGGCCTCCAACTAAGTTCCACGACTGTTATCTTATGATAACAACCGGGACCGACTGCTTAACGTGACCTCCGAATGACAGAGACGCTCATGGTATCATCCCAAAAGCGGTCATCCATCCAGGTACTGACCGCGCCATCGTTGCTTAGCCTCGATTATTGTTTCCAATCACCGATTACAACTGGGCTATGAGCACCTAAATAAAAAAAATATTATTCTGTCATTAAAGTTAGCTAGAGGTTATGGCTCAGACCTCTCTGTGCAGTTGAGCTTGACATGATTACCGGTAATATATAACGTTATTCACGTTACATTTACATAATTTACATAAGTCATAAGCAGATAGCGAATATAAGCTCTCCCTCTCTGGCCATTCCATCATAGTCAGCATCAGGGTTGCATCTTCTTCTCCCTAGCCTTTATTATTCCCAGGATTTCGTGTCGGCTACTAGTTCAACCGGTTTTACCTGAATATCAGTTTTTACACGGAGCGACTGGCATCGGAACTCCGCAACCCGGAGGGCGAACTGAATTCGATGATTGAACTAGCTGCCAGTATATTTGAGGGCACTGACTTCCCAATAACGATTGCCATAGATTTTGCATCAGGGTTGCATCTGAATCAAAAAATATGTCTTCTCGCTATTTTATGGTCGTGTCGACAGTGGAGGACAATAGGTTGAATTCGAGGTAGTAGAGCCACGCTGGTTTCAGAAAACGAACGGGCGGAGGTACGTGTAGTAGAGCCACGCTGGTTTCAGCACGAACGGGCCGACTCGACCGGGACGGTACTACTCAAGGACAGAAGAGAACTGTAAAATGACAGCGTTCGTACTGTCGTGTTTCGATGGTGAGTGCGAGATCGGAGGCCCAATGATGCAGAAACATCACTAGACCGCAATGGTGTGAATCACCATTGTCGCATTGTCTGCATTCACAATGAGTATGGTGACCACCACTCTTGGATTCTGCTTATGCTTTCCATCAGGCAGTGTAGAGTCATTTTGGCAGGGCCATACATAAAAAAAGGTCTTTTTGTGGTCGATTTAGCTAAGATTATGCTTAATATTTTTGATAGATAAAGAATAAGACAGTCTATTGTGTATATATGTGTTGTAATATACTAGTCTAAACTTGACCTTGCTATCGTAAACATTCAATGTCGAATATATAACTTATAAAAACGAGAATGATCTAATCGGTTTTCTCACTAACAAGATATATTTAAGTATCTTTACACATTTCTAAAATTTGTGTATTTTCTTTTGCAGATGTGTCAGCCTTGGTGTATTTTCTAGGATTTTTAACGGTAAGTGACGAAATGTACTGGACTTTTTTTTCTTCATAAGACAAGTTAAAGGAATGTTTACTGTGTCGCGGGGGATTTTACAAACATATGTGAAAGAGACACAAAAACACACAGACTTAGAACAAGAAATTTGTGGATAACACAAAGTGTTGTCCCATGTGGGGTTGAACCCACAACACTTAGCGCAGTAAAAAGCGACGTGGCGTCCACTTAAACCACTAGACCAACATATGATTTCTCTGTTGGTATAAATGGTCCTGACGGTAATGCAATGGTCGTAGATTCGATATCCACCTGCGACATAAATCTGGTCATGATTACCAGTTTTGAGTATTTATTTAGAAATATATGTCTAGCAGTGAATATCTTTCAGTTGAGATGCTAATGATATCTTATTAAGCCGTACAAATATATGTACGCGAATAACTTCCGATCGACTGCTCAAAATTGTATAATTCTTTTTTTATGTGTTCATTATTGTTAGGACAAGATTCGTATAGAAGAAAATTAAAATATTTTTTTAGTCCGCGATTGTACACTACCTGTGGGAAGTAGAGGCGAGTATAAATACTAAAACAAGTTTTTCAGACATTTTGAATATTACAGCTATTTATAGTAACTTATACATGTACTAGTTGTTGCCCGCGGCTCCGCCCGCGTGTATCTCGGTTATCGCAGCAAATAGTAGCCTATGTGTAATTTTGATGTATAAGCTATATTACTGTAAAGTTTCATCCAAATCCGTTCAGTAGTTTTTGCGTGAAAGAGTAACAAACATCCATCCATCCATCCATACTTACAAACTTTCGCGTTTATAATATTAGCAGGATTTCTGTGTGTGAAACTATGGTTTCAATCCGATTCGACCAGTTTATGAAGAACCATGGCTCTCCAAAGGGTTCCCGTGACCTTCGCCAGGTCGTTGGACAACCCTGTAAGGGCCCTACGTTGTCATAAGTCCAACAGTCGTTCGTCAAAAATTATGATGCCTCTCTAACCAATCTTTCTTTTCTTTTTTCTTTTTTAAAAAGACAACTCCCGCCTTAGGAATATACATCCTGTGTCGCGTACACGTCGCGTACTGTATACATACATGAAACGGACACAAAGAACACCCAGACCCAGAACAACAATTTGTGGATCACACAAAGTATTGTTCCGTGTGGGATTTGAACCCACAACACTTGGCGCAGTAGAGAGCGGCGTGGCGACCGCTTAAACCACTAGGCCAACCGTGCAGTCATGTAATTGACTGAAATAATCTGTATATGTATATAATTAATAAATATAGCTAGTTTCCATCCCAATATAAACGAACTAACTCCGATCAATATTGACACAAGACCCCACGTGATCATCTAGGTCAATTGACCCCACGCTGTGACCATTCGCTCAATAAAAACTGTTCGAGTTCCGCTAAATTAGGCGTCAGCCATTCGTTGTCTACTCATTAGTAAGAAGTACATATATTTATGTTATATCGTTATGTTTTTAGTACCTAGACCGGTAGTAAAACAGTGGCGGGTTCAAGTCCTATCTTAAGCACTAGATTAAAGCTAGGAAACTTGCATTTCTAGGGTTCCGTGCCAAAGGCAAAAAACGGAACCCTTATAGATTCGTCATGTCTGTCTGTCTGTCTGTCCGTCCGTATGTCACAGCCACTTTTTTCCGAAACTATAAGGACTATAATGTTGAAACTTGGTAAGTACACACATCAAAAGTGTCTAGGGATCAAGCATTTTTATGCGGATTTCTTGAGATTGAGATGTGGCTTTGGCCCTGGCCTGCTCAGTCGCCAGACTTGAACCCGATTGAGCATGCATGGGATATGCTACAGAGAAGAGCTCTGCCGAATATGGAGGGTATCCAGTCGCAAGAAGACCTTTTTTTGTTGTTGCAACGAACATGGGCGGCCATTCCACAGCGTGATTTGGATGAACTCATTTTGAGTATGCCAAACCGATGTTCTTGTGTTAGTGTTCGCGGTAGAAACACGGATTATTAATTGTTTAAGTTACCTAATAAAATTTTAAAGAAAACTGTTATTTCAGTCTTTTTTTCGAACTTTAATGTTAGTGGTTCAAATGTCAAAAATCTTTTTATTAGGAAAATGGCAAATTTCTTTATTAATGCAAAGGTGACTTGGTTTATCGTTACTGTGACAAACGAAAACACTTTATTTGATGAATCCTTAAAGAAAATTTTAATTAATATCAATCAGGAGAAAAGTTATTGCAAAAATATATGTTGATCCCTAGACACATATGTTGATCCCTAGACACTTTTGATGTGTGTAGATGTATTCTGTGAACCGCATTATGATTATCACACAAATTTGGGGATACTTGGAACTGAAACTCAATTTTTTTTTCATCTAACCCATACGTGTATCTATGGATAGGTATATACGGGGTATCTATGGATAGGTCTTTAAAAATGATATTGAGGTTTCTAATATCATTTTTCTCTAAACTGAATAGTTTGCGCGAGAGACACTTCCAAAGTAGTAAAATGTGTGTCCCCCTCTGTAACTTTTACAATAAGAGAATGATAAAACTAAAAAAAATATATGATGTACATTACCATGCAAACTACCAACGAAAATTGGTTTGAACGAAATCTAGTAAGCAGTTTTTTTTTAATACGTCATAAATCGTAAACTGCAATTTACCTTTCATTCAATTAACACAAATATATAAATTATATTATGTTACTTTCTGCTGCGGAACCCTTCATGGGCGAGTCCGACTCGCACTTGTTTTTTATATATACTTTGCCTGCCAAATTGATCTTTGATGGAAAGCATTAGCATAATATAAGAGCTGTGGTCAGAATGCAGACAATGCAACAATGCAGCATGGTCACCCACACTATTGCGGCCTATTGAGATGCTTCTACATCATTAACGTAGAATTTGTGAATTATCTACAAAAATTGTAATACAAAATCAATCTGTGTTAGAAGTGCGGATACATCGGTAGCTACTACTGCACTTGGCAGAGTTCGTGCCCCCAAAGTCTGATATTTATCACAATTATTTAAAAGTACCTTATGCTCTATAAAAAAATAAAAACATATTGATATGTAAAATAAATAAGAAGGAAAGATAAGAATAAGAAAAGGATTTTGTGCAGGTAACTTTGTGTTGCCAAACTTAAAAAAAAAAGTCTTAAACGTGTTACCTTTGCGACTCCAAATTTTAAAAAAATAAGATTTCAAGTTTAAAAGATTATTGTTTTTGAATTTCTAAACGACGGAGATTCCAAATTCAAACATCCAGATGTTTAGAGGAAAAGAGAAAACAGGAATATATTTACTTTATTTAGTACCTAACTAATAGTTATTCAAGACATAAGCAGATGACTCACCTCTCAGCTGTTGTGACTACAGGCTGTTGACTGCGCCGGCTGTCATATACAGTATGTTATAAAATCGGTAAGATTCCGTCACAAACCTAGACATGTCACGTACGTAACGCATAACATTCTAGATTACTGTTTCTGCTTGTTTGGCGTAAGTTACAAAAACGGGCGATTTATTGCATTAAAATTATTATGTGTCTTCGCTCGAGATATAAGATGGCTACTGAATTTCGGCCTTTTCTCTTAAGAAACATAAATGATAAAAAAAATAAGACGCTTACAAACACAATTAACAGCTAATATAACAGAAAAACAACATAATTTTCTGCCTCACAACAAACATCTTTTTTGTAAAACTAATTTACAGAAGTGGCTTCTTTTATTTTCTATATTGGTTGTGCATCGCCTAGAAACTTCAATTCTGCATCCTGCTTGAAAATAGAGAAGTGTCTTTACACTAGAGTATTTTATCAGTATGATGATGTAAACCTTCCAATGTAAACCAACTCTCAAAGTAGTTCTTAACAGAAGAGGTTCAGAGTATACAAGTTTTATGTGTTTTATGTTTTTGACTGCCTCGTTGGTCTCGCGGTTGGCGTGTGCGACTGCTGATCATGAGGTCTTGGGTTCGATTCCCGGGTCGGACCAAATGTTTGTATGATCTACAAATATTTGTTTCGGAGTTTGGGTGTTTTCTATGTATAATATGTATGTATTTACAAAAAAAAAATAGTATATATATGTATTTGTATCAGTTGTCTAGTACCCATAACACAAGCTCTGCTTAGCTTGGGACTAGATGGCGTTGTGTGTTAGATGTCCGAAATATTTATTATTATTATTATTCTCTTTATTACATTTATATATACATATTATTTACATTTTTAAATATACATATAAAAACGAATACATTTAAAAATATAAAAAATAGTAGACCACCGACTTCGGGTACAGGGACCAAGAAACCGGTGGTTAGGGCTCCAGAGACAGGAACCTCCTCACAATACGAGCCGTGTCAAGAAGGACTGCCTTCTGCATCAGACAGCCAGACCTTGATCCAGCCCTCCAACGTGAGCCTCTTAAGATGTTGGTCGAGGCTCTTGGCTATCAATCCGTGAGCAGATACGACTATCGGAACAATGATCACCGAATCCACATTCCACATATCGACAATCTCGTGAGATAAATCCAAATATTTTATTATTATTATTATTAAGGAAGTTAGTTAGTCTTATTAAAAGAACTTATACATACTATACATACTGAACTTACACATACATATTATACTTTATAAATTATAAAAGTCATGCCTTCCCTTCGTTTCAATCTTGCTTATAAACACACTCCCAAATTTTTCACTTAATCCCTGACCTTAACAGGGAATGTTAATGTTTATTAAACTTATAATTGACAAAATGTAGGTTTTTTATACACCTCTGTCTGTTCCTTCTGTGTTATAGCCATGAATGTATACATTTATGTTACTCAAAAGATAATTTTACACAATTTACGATCTCGATTTTATTTAAAATCATACGAAATTTAAAACCAAACGTTTCCATATTAATGGCATTTAAGTTTATCAGATATTTCTGCTGTAAATACATACATTTGCATACATAAGCATTCAAATGTTCTCTAATCCATTGACAGTGAGAAATATCATAATCCAATTAACATTTCATTTCAATATGGTCGTTTCATTTTATTAATTAGCCTTGGACTTTTGAAATATTTAGACTATGTGATGGAAATTACATCTTTTGCATAAATATGTATCAGAAACATTAAAAATAACAGACTCATAAAGATTTTTGCGAACTAATAAAATTAGCTTTAGTGGTTAGATTAACAAATCTTTATATATCTGTCGTCAAGGCTCTTTTGGCTACATGATGAAAGAGATCAAGTTGACGGAATGAGTTCTATGAGTTTGAGGGAGAGGTACGTTTTCTTTTTCTTTTATGGAAGTCTTCTGTGCTTTTTCACTGTTCCTAAAAATATACACACTGTATAGTGTATAGCCTCTAGCTGTCAGCATCTGTGCTGTATAGCACAGATGCTTACAGCTAGAGGCTAATTAGCTTCGATATCTCCACGTTTCGGTTCTTCCTTCCTGTGCCAAGCGGTCAAAACCTGGAACTCACTACCAACGCACATGTTTCTCTCCCATAATAATCCCGGGTCCTTTAATTGGGGCGTGAAAAAGCAGCTTACTAGGCCGCCATAGTATGGGTCACCATACTGCATTGTCCGCGTTCGCACTGAGGAGGATAGTGACAACAGGCAGAGTAGAATCATTTTGGTACCTCAGACATAAAAAAAACATTTCCAAAAAGAACATTACACTAGAAATTTACATCTTTCTCTGGTTTTTACTGTACCCTTCATGTTTATTTTTATCTAAACTGACACTATATTGGTGTGATATCCCGCCGTGCCTAGTGGTCAGTTGGTTATAAAACCGCTTCCGCCTATAACCGACGCCAAGTCCAGCGTGGCATACTGTAGCGGGCGCGTGCGCCGACCTAAATACTCAATTGTAACGGTGTGTGCGACCACTGTGCGTCGACCTTTATAGCGCGGATCCACAATACTAGCGCTTAGCCTAGCGCTACTTACTCAACTGTGTTCTTATTTACACTAATAGGGTGGCAATGTAGTATAATTTTCGCGCTCGTAACTAAAGAGCCACCTTTGCTTCCATAAATTGCTGTCGCCTTTGTCTTATACCCCTTTACTTGCAACACAACAAGAATAGTTTTGTTAAATCATTGTTGTACTGATTCTGCCTCCTTTAATAACGAGTTATTACAAGCTATTATTTAGTTTCACCTGTCCCTATGTTTGTCTGTAATCAAATCTTGCAAGTTTAATTTATCCACTTCCCGATTTTAGACTGAGCTGAAATTTGAAATATGCCTTTAGTTCTGATGACAATGCAATTATATATAAAAGTGCCGCCGTTACAAAATGGCGGCGTACATATTTCTGAATAACCACCCCAATATGGGTATCAAATGAAAGGGCTTAAAATTATATTTTTATGAACAAGTAATGAAAGGTAGGTTTTAAAAAAAACTTTTTAAATTAATCACTTGTTTTCATAGTATGAATGTGAGTTTGTTTGATTCCTTATCAAAACTTTACGCCATAGCAACTTAACCGACGGCAAAAAGGTTCCAAATTCTACTGTTTTTACGTTTATGACAAGCATTTTCTTCAATATTTGTGAACCAAATCTAATATTTATATTTTAATAAATTGTTTTACTATTTACACGTAAAGAAAATGTTCCACTTATAGAAAAGGGAAGGGTATCCTTCGTCCCCCTTTTTTTCCCCCGTGCGGAACACACCCCCTCGGAGACCACCACCTTGCTGGTGGCAAATCGGACTCGAACCGACTAAAAATGCACGCTTGGGTACTAAAAGCCGGGGAACCATGTACACCCTCGAAAGGAAAACCCTGATCCTCTGTCCACCTAATTCTAGAGAGGCAATTAATAGCTACATTTTTTAATGGAAATTGATATTACTATAAAAATAAATACCACATACATATTGTAATTAGTACAGAAAAGGATATTAAAGCTTGCTTAACCTCTTCATGTAAAGGCTTGCTTATCCATCATCATCATCATCACCAGCCTATTGCAGTGCACTGCTGGACATAGGCTTCTCCCATTAATATGAAAATAACAATTTTTCCCTTCACATTTAGGTTCTGTAGTCCATTCATTTAGATAGTGTCCGAACACCCGCACGCAATTGTGATTATTGTTGTGAAATACGAATATATTAATTCATACAACGGCGTAAATTGACAAATCATACTTACTTGTGGGTGTACGCCGCAGGCGGGCCTTTTGATGTCGTGGCGGCTTTGCTTTGACAAAAAGCCGCACGTGCGACGGAGGCGCGATCAAAGTGACCGTATCTAAGCGAATGACCTATACACAATATTCAGTGTTTAGTCTTATCCGAGAATAGAACTCACTACGGCACACGTGGAAGTCGTAAAATATCAATGACTAAGGCTACTCTGTGCGTGTGATGACTAGTCACTAAGCAGCTAAAGATAATTTTGCAGTAGGTATACCTATAGGAACAACTTCACACACCTCTGCCTCGTTGGTCACGCGGTTCGCGTATGCGACTGCTGATCACGAGGTCTCGGGTTCGATTCCCGAGTCGGACCAAGTGTTTGTATGATCTACAAATATTTGTTTCGGAGTTTAGGTGTTTTCTATGTATAATATGTAGGTATTTACAAAAAAAAGTATACATATATTTGTATCAGTTGTCTAGTATCCATAACACAAGCTCTGCTTAGCTTAGGACTAATGGCGAAATGTAAAAAAAAAAAATACTCAATCACTCCTCTGATCGGCAGTTAGGCAGAGCATGTGCTATGACAACTAGACTGTTCATTCCATGCTGCTGATAAACGACATACACTAGCTGACCCCCGCGGTGTTACCCGCGATACAACAACAACCGCAGGTAACGCCGCGGGGCAAAGTTAGTAAAAAGAGTCTAAGTTACTTCTTATATCAGCAGCTACCTATCAGGGAAAGTCCCGTCAAAATCGGTTCAGCCATTCCAGAGATTAGCTGACACAAACAGACAGACACTTTTACAGAAAATTTATAAAAAAAATTATTTGGTATATGTACCGTATTTAGATATAAAGCGGTTATTTTTATATTAGAAACATACACTCCAATTTTATTTACTTGTATGTATGTGTAGATGTATCTATCGATTGTTGCAAATTACACACAAATACAAACAATTATCGTGGCTAGCTGTTAATATTACTAACCAATCGAAATAGGCTCTTTTTAGACAGTTCTCTTTACTTTTTTTTTTTACCCAACACCATCTAGTCCTAAGCTAAGCAGAGCTTGTGATATGGGTACTAGACTACTGATATAAATACATAAATACTTTTTTTTTTTTAATACATACATAGAAAACACCTAAACTCCGAAACAAATATTTGTAGATCATACAAACACTTGGTTCGACTCGGGAATCGTACCCGAGACCTCATGATCAGTAGTCGTAAACACCAACCGCGAGACCAACGAGGCAGTCATTGACACTAGATGTCGTTTAAAACAAAACCATACATTTACACATTTCTATTTCTCCAAACGTTCTGAAGGTTTACAGGTAATGGTGGCATTTTATGGGTTCTCCGAGGCACTACACGTATATATGGCGACATAAATGCAGGATCTACTGGTGTTACTCGTATTTAGTATCCACAAGGTGCCAATAACTTAGTCATTGTGGGTTCGTAAATGTCGTGGTCAGATCTTAAAGTTGATCGCTTCATGAGTTGGACCGTTTCATGAAATGATGTTATTTCCACACTATTTAACCGACTTCAAAAAAAGGAGGAGGTTCTCAATTCGACTGTATTTTTTTTATGTTTGTTACCTCATAACTTTCGACTGGGTGAACCGATTTTGATGATTCTTTTTTTATTTGAAAACTGGTGCTTCCACCCATTTAAATTTGGGCCAGATTGAAGTCGGTTTTTTTTTTGGTAAAATTTGTAATTATTTAAGGATCACAAACTCCATACGTAAAGATATAGACAAGGCAGATCTAATATCTATGAGCAACATATTATCTGATTCTTGGAAACGGCTCAAACGTTTGAGCCGTTTAAAATTTAGTGTGCAGAGGGTTTCGGGGTTGATGGGCTGTAGTCCGGTCAATGTAGACCAAAAAATGAGAGTGAAGGTACATAAATTCCCAACTATCTGAAAATCTGTAAAATTGTTCAAAACATAATTATAAATAATATTTAAAAGTTCCCCATCATTCCCGTGTATGGATTTTTTTTTAATCAAGGTCAAAGGTCAAAAAAATGAGTTTATCGCGATTTTCAGCAAAACGGTAAGTTTTATCATAAAAGTACCTTAGACAAAATTGTAGATCATAAAATTATCTAAAAAGAATATCAATACTTTTTTTTCTACGAGCCACCGTTGCTGAGATATAACACAGCCTACAGGACTGACTACAGCCCATCAACCCGGAAACCCTCTGCACGGCCGGCTACCCACTTGTGACGCCTCCGGTGTTAGCAGGTATCCATGGGCCATGGGGACCATGGGGTAATCGCTTACCATCGGGTGACACGTCTGCTTGTTCGCCCCTATCCCATAAAAAATAAATAACTGGAGTAGTTTAATTATCTCACAAATTACTGCGCAAAGTGTTATCTGTTCGATCGTCACACGGAAAGACTCTGCGATCAATTACGTTTATTTTAGCATTGTTTTACATGATTGTTATTTTGTCTGAGAGCCTGAAGCACCATTCTTCATCATCTCAGCCGAAATAAGTCCACTGCAGGACATAGGCTTACACGTAGGCTCCCCACATCAACCACCATTAAACACCACATGAAAACACCATTAAACGTAAGTAATTTTATATTTCCAAAAAACATAATTTAAAACTTACACCTTGAAATCTGTATAGCACCCGCAGACTACAAACTTTTTAATCGGCCTATAATTTGGTTGGTTTCTTAATCAGTATGAAAATGTAGGAGAGTGCGCACATTATAACAATTTTGGTATCGGCCGATAAATAAGCCAAAAGTCAGCCCGATCAAACTATCGGCCGATTAAAAAGTTTGTAGTCTGCGGGGGCTCTAAGCCGCTGCGCAAACGTAGACACTTTCTGTTGCCGACATGGCACACTATCACTGGTAACCGTAGTTGCTGTGTCCAGGGACGGAAACAGTCACCGGTTGCTACTACTGGCCACAATTCGTCGCTTGTTTTCCGACAGTCTCACGATGGACGTCGATGAATTGTAAGGCAATTTGTTAATGTTGCTTATGTCTTCAACTGACGACTTTTATTTTCTAGTTACCGACACCTAACACTTTGATCATCATGAGTATGTGTCAAGTGGTAGCAACTGGACACAAAAAATATGTACGTTTGCGCAGGGAATGGATGATTTCATACTCATTTTATGAAAATCAAATATTATTCATCGATAGCTTGTATGTGCCACAAGACACAAAAGTTTCTATGTATGTGCCCTGCCTAAGTAAAAGTAATAATATTTTTGATCCTTAACATTATAATAAAACAGCCATCTTATTATAATTTATGTATCAAAAAATATAATTCCGTAAATCATGGTAAGAGTGCGATACAAAAAACACCTTAAAAAGGTTTCCATTGTCGGTTGTGGACGGTGTCCAATACTGGGTCAGCGCCTAAACGAATTTGTACTACGATTACCCACTAATTGGGGCTCGCACTTGGCCGAATGCCCGTTATCACAGGTCATTGTCATACTTCCAGGGCTTCAATTATATGGTGCTGGTGTATGGCTCGGTGGGTCCAACAGTAACTTGATAATTACGTTAGAATGGAACTACTAGTTACGTCAGTTAATTTTCATATAGATAACTAAAGAGAGACGGAACGAGTTAGAAATAAAGATTTTTCTGTATCATCATTTTTTTTATGTATGACCCTGCCAAAATGACTCTACTCTGCCTGAGAAGCATAAGCAGAATCCAAGAGTGGTGGTCACCATACTCATTGCGAATGCAGACAATGCAACAATACAGCATGGTGACCCACGCTATGGCAGCCTAGTGATGTTTCTGCATCATTGGGCCTATGGTCTCGCACTTACCAACGAAACACGACAGCACGAACGTGGTTATTTTACGTTGATCTTCTGTGCGAGGGTATTACCACCCCGGTCGAGCCGGCCCGTTCGTGCTGAAAACAGCGTGGCTCTACTACCCACTAATCATCATCATTAACAGCTTTTAATAGTCCACACCTGGACATAAGCCTCTCCTCCAACAAGTAATATTTTGAAAAATACAAAAACCGACTTCAAGGTTCGACTCGATTTCTCTTGGATGCCATCATCAGATCTTAGTGTCCTTATCATGGTACCGCCGTTGGTATATCTTCTTTCCAATAAAAAAGGAATCATCAAAATCAGTTAATAAACGACGAAGTTATCCGCGAACATACATTAAAAAAAACATAATATATACGGTCGAATTGAGAACCTCCTCCTTTTTTGAAGTCGGTTTAAAAGAGGTTTTACCTACTATACCACGCTGGCTAGATGGATTGGTAGAGGGTTTGTTTCAAGTATTCCTTCTCTTTGCAGTGACTTTGTCCTGCGTAGGTTGTTCCCTTGTCTTTTACGACAGCCATGGGGTAAATAGGGGTGGCGACACTGTGTTCTTAATCCATCACCGCACAGTTATTAAATAAGAAAAGATGTAACTGTTACTCGCTCCGTAATATTTAATACTAGCTGACCCACGCAACCTTGTTTGCTTCTATTATTGCCCGTAGCGTAACAATTTTCCCAGTTTTTGAATCATGCTTCATTGGTGCTCCGCTCCTCTTGGTGTTGGCGTAATGATATATAGCCTATAGAATTCCTCGATAAATGGGCTATCTAACACTGAGAGATTTTTTTAAATCGGACCAGTAGTTCCTGAGATTAACGCGTTCAAACAAACAAACTCTTCAGCTTTATTTATTAGTTATAACATAGATTTATTTCCCTTGAATTAATATTATAACCATTAAACCACTCGGTGATCACTATTAAAGCATATATTTCATTCGACACACCTTTTCTGTTGATGTCACGTTGAAAACTTATGTATTATGTTTGCAATTCATTATTCTTCGCTATATACCATGGCTTGTAACGTAGCGGAACGATTTGGTGTAAATCACCAGCGATAGCGAGAAGAATTTTTTTGCACTTTGCAGCACATCAGCGATTAAATGCAGATTCAAAGACCACTTGTTAGATATCCGCTCCATACAAATAATGGATGAATTTGCACTAACTCATCATCTTCATCATCTTCCTAGCCTTTATTATTCCCAATATTTGGGGTCGGCTACTAGTTCAACCGGTTTTACCTGAATATCAGTTTTTCCACGGAGCGACTGGCATCGGACTTCCGCAACCCTTAGGGTGAACTGAATTCGAAGATTGAACTAGTTGTCATATTTAAGGGCTCTGACTTCCCAATAACGATTGCCATAGATGTTCATGACAACCGGGACCGACGGCTTAACGTGCTCTCCGAGGCACGGACGGGAAACACCGCCATATTCCATACTCCGGGCTGCTATTAAGAATTTATTGTAAGAAAAATCCAACAGCAGTCCGACCCGGGAATCGAACCCGAGAAATCTTGATCAGCAGTCGCTTACGCTAATCACTAGACCAATGAGGCAGTCTGATTTGCAGATGAATTTGCACTAACTAATATGTATAACTATATAAATGCTTATTCTTTCTTTCTTTCCTTCTATTGAAGAAAGAAAGAACGTTCTAAGTGCTAAAGTTCAGGAAACTGTGTTGCGGACCTTTGCTACGCAATTGTAGTTAATGGTTTTTTTTTTTCATATATACAAACTGCTCTCTCAAACTCACCACTACACTATTCAACCTGTCGCCGTTCATTGCTAAACGAAAGTCTCGCCTACTATCCCGGTCTGAAACAGTCCGCATCCATCCGCTGCCAATCACCTTTTCAACCTATATTTTGCTTTGTACTGTGTTTTAAATTGTCACTTCATTAACCGACTTCAAAAAGGAGGAGGTTCTCAACTTGATCTATATTTTTTTGATAGTTATTTTGTCACTAAATGTTTAGCCTTCAGTCTAACTCAATCCACAAAGAAATTACTGTCTTCGAAAAACAGTATCAAGTATGCTCTTCCATTATGTAATTATTATTACATTTTGTCGAGTAAATGGTATCACTACTGTGTCTCCAGATATCTAGAAGTCAACACCATACTTACAAATTATTTTAATGAACTACTATGAGCAAATCAGAGCGTGGCTTGTCAATGAAATAAATCGATGAAACCGTTTAGTGGAACGACAATTTTAATTAGAACGTATTCGGTATGATGTAACGGGTTACCAATATAGGTACTTAGACCTCATTAGATTGGAATGCTCTTAAGTAGAAGATAGGTATAACTACAAATAGGTTTAAGGTTTGTTTATACTGTTAAGAATCGATATAATGCTGAATGAATTGGAATTTAATTCAATAGACCCAATATTGATTTGTTCTGTGAATGTTTTAATTTCATATGTAATAATGTAGTGTGTGTATTTTAACGATTTTGTAAAAATAGTGAATTGGCTACAAATACGAAATATTCGACTCTATAGTACTCATATATGCTGTTATAAGTTAAAGCCTAAAAAAGTAGATTGTTGTTGTACCTAGTTTTAAAAAAAGATGCAGGGGATTCATTGTCATGTAACAGTATGTTGAAGATATTTTAATACAGGACTAACCTACATCGTTTTTTATCATAATATTTAATAAATCTGAATTAAATTCCAGAATAATAATATTTTTCACGTCATAACTTGCTCATAACTTGTACCACAAAAAAAGCAAGGAACGAGTGACAGACGAACAGTGCGACCTTGCGAATGAAATATAACACATAGGTGCAAAATGTACCGCTACACTGACTTATGGCGCCCTATACACCATAGGTCCGACGGTGTCTGCATAGTCATCGTGTGACCAACTGCATTCTAGGCGAACACATTCCTATGTGGGTAATTTTGCTCTTCATCAAAGAGATTTCTTCGTAATTATTCGAATTCTTGGCACTTTATGTTACTGGCTGATATCTTGTGGTGACAGATTAAGAATTTGGTGTCACCGCCATTATTCATTAAGTATAGTAAGAAACGACTTAAAGAGCAAACTACACAGAATAATTACAATACTGCTTGTGGCGACTTCCACATACAGTGTAACAGAAATGTACTACAGCATCATCTACCGCAGATACACTGAACTACGGAGTAATGAACTACACGAAGAATAAATAAATAAATATTTCGGACATCTAATAACACACAACGCAATCTAGTCCCAAGCTAAGCAGACCCATCCCAAAAGTGTACAGAAGAAGGTTTCACTTTAAAAATAATGAAAAAGATCTAAAGTCTATCACCAAAAAACAATGGCGGTAAATGATGCACGGATCCAAAAAATAATAGCCATAAATACTCGTACTGCGCGGCTGGCGTAGTGCTTTAAGAAGTGACCTCGGCACTTCCTACTGCGTTGACCGTTATGGGTTCGAGCCCCGCATAGTACAACAAAATACTGTGATTAAAAATTTATCATTCTGTGTTATTTTTTTCATGTTTGTAAAGACCTCCGCGATACATAAAATATATCTGTGCGCGTGTGCTCTGTGGGACCATAGTGATATTTTTGTTTGAAATTTTGCCAGTGCAACAAAAATATCACTATGGTCCCTCAGTTCACACGCACACAAAATATACCTGGTGTGATAGAATATTATTAGATCCTGAATGGTATTGAACCCACTAACTCTGGCTTTGTAGATAGGTCTAATAATATCTAAACCCACAAGCTTGTCCTCTTGTCTTTTCCAATAGAATATCTAGCTTTATACCCAAAACAGATTCTTCGGCGTTTATTTATTGGCTGTGCAAACTTAGACAAACAGACACTCACATTTATAACATTAGCCAAGATTTCTAAACTGACCTGTTGGTTTGCTTATAAATAATATAATGTAATATTATGCCAGCCGGTACAGTTAGATGGTTTCCTCAATAACTGTCTGGCTTGCCCCTAATTGTGTCCGACGTTGTCTCTGTGAACTAAAGTTGCTATTGAAAACTACTATATTTTGAAATCGTATTAATATAAAGAAGATACTTCGATATGGTCGCCTTTATCATGGAGAGAGTGTTCTGAAGAGTTGTTCCAACTGGTCCCCCCTACTCCCTTCCTCTACAGGACACACAGCCTTGGAAGTCACCGCTTCAGAGTGGTTGACATACGCTCTCGTATTCACCGCTTCGGTTCTTCCTACCTGTGCCGAGCGGGCAAAACTTGGAACTCACTACCTGCGTACGTGTCCCTTCCACTATGAACCCGAGTCCTTTAAGCGGAGCGTGAAAAAGCATCTCACTAGGCCGCCATAGTGTTGGTCACCATGCTACATTGTACCTATTTGCATTGAGGATGGTGACCACCACTCCTGGATTCTGCTCATGCTTTCCTTCAGGCAGAGCAGAGTCATTTTGGCGGCTAAAACATTTAAAAAATGGTACATATTATGTTTTTTTATGGAATAGGTGGCAAACGAGCAGACGTATCACCTGATGTTAAGCGATTATCGGCGCCCATGGACACCCGCAACACCAGAGACGTCACAAGTGCGTTGCCGGCCTTTAGGAGATGGGGAGAGGGATGTGGGGAGGGGTTGGGGTATGCGCTGACTCGGTGAAACACAGCGCAAGCGCTACTTCACACCGGTTTCTGTGAGGCCATGGTATCACTCCCGTCGAGTGTCCCGTCGTCATTCATGCCGAAGCGTAGCTCTCCCACGGCAGTTGTTATTGTCTGTTTTTTATTCTGTCTGATTAGTTTTAAATTTCTAGAACTAGAAGCATGTAAAATTACAAATCTTCTCCTATTTTCTTATGGACAAGATTTTTAGACCTTAAGCTGTATCATTAACTGCCTCGGTGGCGTAGTGGTAGCATATGCGACTGCTGTGCTTGAGGTCTCGGGTTCGATTCCCGGGTCGGACCAAATGTTTGTATGATCTTCAAATATTTGTTTCGGAGTTTGTATCAGTATTTATATCAGTTGTCTTGTACCCATAACCCAAGCTCTGCTTAGCTTGGGATTAGATGGCGTTGTGTGTTAGATGTCTGAAATATTTGTTTTATTAGAAATATAACTTTCTTTTAAATTCACAATAGTACATAATATATATCTATACAAATAAATAAAACTGAAGGTCTGTTTGTAATTTCAAATTAACAGCTTTTTACTAAATAGATATGAGAATATATTGACAGGGTACCTTATGTACCTATCTTAAAATTCAATACTTTTTAATCACCCACGTTTTGATTGAATTTTCCGAACATGATCACACCCGTCACCGCGATTGTAAACCTTATGATACTCTGTATTAAGTCCAAATGATGTTGACTAAAACACATTTCTGTAGAAAGCAACTGTTTTCCTAAGCAATCCGTCTTCAATTCCTACAGAAATCTATTTTAAATTTATTCTATCACTTGTTTCTAAACGTAAAATATATTATTAACGAATACTCCTGTAAATAGTCGCTATATTCCTAACTAAATGTCAGAATCCATGTTTTCGAGTTATATTCACAAACGTACCTAATATCAAGTACGTATCTTATCGGTAATCTAGAGATTAAGTTAGGATTATCTGCTCGAATAACTTAAATGTAATATCACTAAGGTAAACTTATTAATAACTTAGCTATAGTGGGGTAAGGTAATGCGTGGGCTATATAATTTATGTTATTGGCAACACTGCTGATTTTGCCTTCGACGAGATCGCTGTACAGTTTCAAAGTGGTAATAACTGTTTTTATCATATTTATATGTTTATTGTTACTTACTTATATTTTAATATTCAAAAGGCAATTGTTAAGAGTCGGAAAGTAAAATTAATACCTCAAATTATGTACAAACACTTTTTAATACTTTTGCATATTCACAACAAATTTAGAAACCAAGCTTGATGTCTGGCTTTATAAAATATCCAAGTATTTTTTTTTTACAGTACAATAAAGATTATTTCATTCATTAATGTTAGTAGAAAAAATTACCACAATAGACAGTTCGTAACAAGATTTTTGCAAATTAAAACTTTTTATGGAAAGTTTAAATCTTTTCACTGGCAACACTGGGTAGGACAGATTTAAAAAAAAAGATTATCCATTTAATTTGAGTTTATAATTTACAACTCTCAACGTAGAAGTTCTGAATTCGAAAATTTTCGGTCTGCGCCTTTAAACTGAAATGCTATTAGAAACTTTTTCGTAGTAAGTAAATTACAAAACAAGGAAGTATTCCTTTGAGTTAGAACCCAAATTTCATCGCTGCCTTAATGGACTTACGACCTTAAAACTGTCCAAGTTATTTCGATAGCCATTAATCTACATAGATCCAGTGATTTGTGTAATGCAACCGCGGTTACGCTTGGGGCCACGAAATAAGCTGCCAATTAATTATTTTTTTAAATACCATGTGTTATGGTAATAAATAAGGATTTTTAAGGAATGACAAAATAAAGTCCAAGTCTAAATAAAGTTTTTAATTGCACAAGATTTTGTCGTTTATGAAAATAGATGTTATTTACCCCTGCATGCCTTTACTGACAAATGGTTGCAACAATAGACAAGACAAAGTTTAAAAAACTGTTACTCAACTACGTAAAACATTTGATAACTTTATTTTTACATAGGCTATCTATGTCACCTGGGCCCTTATTACATATTACAAACCTATTGACACGTTTATTAAAATTGGTTCTGTAGTTTAGGCGCTACGGTGGATTATACAAACCTACATAGACGGACAAATCACCCTACCTTTTGGTTTCGCCTTAGTCGAGTTACAAAGAAACTCACAAGATAAGATACTTTTCATTTCTTGTGTATATTAACTGTATTCTTAAACTACTCGTCTTTTTCATGGAATAGGTTGGAAAATAAACAGACGAGTCATTTGATAATAATTAGCTTTACTTCTACCTACAACTAAGACACCAGCAACTAAACAATCACAAGTGCCGTGCTGTGGAAAAGCCACGCTTCGGCATGCATGGGCCGGCTCGACCGAAGAGGTACCACGGCCTCACAGACAACCAGTGTGAAACAGCGCTTGCGCTGTGTTTTACCGAGTGAGTGAGGTTACCGGAGGCCCACACCCCAACCCCTTCCATCCATCCTCCTCCCCATCACAAAAAGGCCGGCAACGGACTTGTGACGTCTCTGGTGTTGCGGGTGTCCCTGGGCGGCGTTAATCGCTTACCATCAGGCGACACGTCTGCTCGTTGGTCTACTATTCCATAAAAAAGTGCACTGCTGCGTTTTGAGTGTTAAGAAGAAGACGGTTTATCTTGGACTCTGGTTACGTCACTCATTCGGTAAAACACCACGAAAGAATTACTTAACAGCAGTCTTCTATCACTTATATCACTCGGATCGAGTGAGTACTTTTATGTGAAAGCTAAGCCATACTAATTAGATAACAATATGAACAATATGTTGTACATCTGACACACAACGCCATCTGGTCCCAAACTAAGCAGAGCTTGTACTGTAGTTACTACACAACTGATATAAATATAAACATATTACGAGTATACATAGAAAACACCCATACTCCGAACCAAATATTTTCAGATCAAACAAACATTTGTTACGACCCGGGAATCGAACCCGAGACCTCAAGCATAGCATTCGCGAACGCCACCACTGCACCGCCTGGCATGAAAACGCATAATATCAAAACGGTACTGTAAATTATGTATATGGACACGCGTATTTAATGGCCCCACGGCATCTCGTTGATAAATGAGTACACAGTCTCCTAACATTACATTTTCCACAATCTAGGTTAACTTAGTGTTGATTAATGAAGATTTATAGAGGACTTATATTATCGGGGGCTCGTTGTGACTGAACCACCGGTCCAAGTTCATTATAGTCTAGGACAGATTAATGTACATTGAATACAATGAATTAGGATTTTGTTCGATACTGACGTTGCAGCGGTAATCCTAACTAATGTTATGAATGTGAGTTTGTTTGTTAGATTTCTACTCCTCAACTGCTGAACTAATAATGACTATTCGACTACGGCAAAGCCAAAAGGAAAGATTTTGGTTGTTTGTGTGTGTTTGTATGTTCCACCGTAGCGCCTAAAATGCTGAACTGATTTTAATGAACGAGATTGCAATAGACTCGTAATACGTCACAGCAAATCGGTGTTAAGCAGTTCTATCGTTGACTTTAACCGAGTGAGTGAGGTTACCGGAGCACGAGCCTCTCCTCCCATTGATTCTGGGGGGATATAAATGTAAATGGATATAATTTCTAATATATTATATCCCTTCTTTCTCTTTCTAGTCACATGCTCTGTTACGCTGTATAATACACTTCTTTAAAATCGATATGTATATGATATGAATAGCCGAAATGTATATACGCGCATAACTTCCGATCGACTGCATCAAATTGTATAATTCTTTTTTCTATATATTTGTTATTGTTAGGACAAGGTTTTTATAGAAGAAAATCAAAAGTTAACGAATTTTTTTTCTGTCCACGACTGCAACGTGGGAAGAGGAGAGATAACTACTTCTAATAAAAACAAGATTTTCAGAAATTTAGTAAATATTTACGAAAGAAAAATATGGCGGTACGAAGTTCGTCGGGTCAGGTAGTTGTCTATAGTTAACATGTCAGCTGAAAGACGTCAGCTACTGAACATAGGCCTTACCCAAGGTCCGCGACAACAAACAGTCTTGTGTTGCCCACCGACCATCTTGTCGGACTCCCTAGAGTCCGTACAAGATGGCTGCGTTTTCCAAAACACAATCGCCACGCCGCCGCGCTGCCAGTCACTTTACTATTTATACTACACTAGCTTTTACCCGCGGCTCCACATACGTATTTGATGGTTATCACGATAAAAAGTACCTTATGTCCTTTCTCTAGAATTAAAGTATCTCCATGCCAAATTTCATCGAAATTGGTGGTGCGTTTTGCCGTGAATGCGTGAAAGACAGATAGACAGACAGACATAGTTACTTTTTTATAATAATAGTATGGATTCCGTAAATTAAAACAAATATAACTTCAAAAATAATATCCAGTCGTTAATCTTTGTCCTCCCATCAATCATACGAACAGTGATTAAGATGCCTATGTACAAACTATCGTGGTAGCCAATACAGGGGTCTGAGAGTCAAGTGCGAACTGTCAGAAACGTCATTTCTGACAAAAATAAATAGAGGGAGTCTTGAGTAATAGATGATTTATTAGAAGTAATTTACTACTTAGAAAAAGGAATAGAAGAGTATTGCATCGTTTTTGCTCTTATTTGTAGGCATACAGTAATGCGAACTGAGTAATGTTGCAAGTACTAAAGCGTGTGGGACAGAATTTAGTTTTCATTCGTACAGATCGCTTCGCTGACTGTCGTGCCCGACTCGACTCATTAGTCAACTATAGACAACATAAACCAAAATTGTAAAATTATATTTCTTTTCTTTCTTTCTTTTCTTTTTCTTTTAAAAAAGACAACTCCCGCACTAGGAATAAATCCTGTGTCGCGGGGGACTTTACAAACATACATGAAACTGACACAAAGAACACCCAGACTCAGAACAACAATTTGTGGATCATACAAAGTGTTGTCCTACGTGAGATTTGAACCCACGACACTTGGCGAAGAAGGAAACGGCGTGGTGACCGCCAAACCACTAAGTTTGTTGTAAATTTGTATTAACCAAATTAACAGTGCCCCTCAAAGTTTTGATAGTAGGACAGTAGAGTCGTTAATTTAAACTTTAGAGAGATAGTTTATTTTTATGGAATAGGCGGGCAAACGAGCATACACATCGCCTGATGGTAAGCAATTACCGCCGCCCATTGACACCAAAACCAGAGGCGTCACAAGTGCGTTGCCGGCCTTTGGGGGATGGGGGAGATAGGGAAAGGGAATGGGCTATGGGCCTCCGGTATCCTCACTCACTCGGTGAAACACAGCGCAAGCACTATTTCACACCGACCTACCTCCTTAAATGTTAGATTTAAGTTATAGGAGTTCGTTACAGAAATTTTTTTTTACTAACCTAAAAACTTAATTTAAAATGTCGTACTGATACATTCATGTAAATTACACAATATTTTGTCCAATATGGGGATCGAACCACGAAACCACGCAAAATAGGCGCATTGAAGTCGTCGAGTTGCGGAAACCCAGCCAGCGAGTTCTAGATCAAGATGGGGATCGAACCCACAGTACTTAGTGTTTTCGTATTTCGTCCAGTCAATTATAACTTACCGAACTGTACCAATTTCCGCAATGGACTTGTAAATACAACTGTTAGCGTATGAAAAAGCTCTCTGTACCCAAATTAGCACTCGCCCACAATGTTAACTGTGTTGCCAGTTTATTGACCTAAGGTTTAATAGATTTCTTCGTAAAACAGGGTAAATTGGATAGCCTTAGTAGTTGTTTACTGTAAATGGAAGAGTGTATAGGATGATTCATCGTCAATGTTTTAGTAATTTTTCGGTTGATTAATCAAAGCTTAGGGCAATGTCTAATCGAGAACGCAAAGTTGATCAATCTCTTTGCTTATTGAGGTTTAGACCATCGAAATAAGTTTCTATTTTTTTTGTGGTGGGGTAAATAAGCAGATGCTTCACTTGATGGAACCCTGCAACTAATAGTTACAGGGGCAGTACTTACCTTAACAAGAAGTTAATCAGGGATTAGGGCTCTACCTAGGTTAAAAATATGTATTTATTTATTAGTAAAACCACACTGTTTACGTAGTATTAGTTGTTTACGGTGTACATAACATTCAGAAGTAGTACAGTGAGGTAAAATATATAGGTAAGTAATAAAAAAAGAAACAGTAAAACTAGCTTTACATGTTATGCCAAAAACAATAATAAAAAATAAAAAACATGTGGCTATAATAATAGTGATTGAATACTATATTAACAATTTTAACAAGAAAACATATGATTATACCTACTTGATTTCTAGACACTACCACAACCAGGTAACAACCTTGATTTCAGACCAGTTGCGGCAAATGTCGAAATGATTATTTTTGAGATTTTAAGATTTCTAGTTTCCATCTTCATCTTTTATTTATTTTTTATCAATAATGTCATCATTACTATACTAAGTTTTGATCTTTGTTCCATTTTATGCGATGATTATTAACAATACTAATATTAACCTCATACCTCATCATCTCTAGTACCACCTTCGAATTCAGTTTAAACCCTCAGTGTTGCCGAGGTCCGATGCCAGTTGCTCCGTAAAAAAACTGATATTCAGGTAAAACCGGTTGAACTAGTAGCCGACCCCAATTAATCTTGGGAATAATAACGGCTAGAAAGATGACTTATATTAACCTTATACATGGCTGTCTGCCCTTACAATGGTAACCAAACAGAAACATACTTGTTTATCAGTAAACAAATATATCACCAGAATTATCAACCCATTACAGTCCACTATAGAGTTAAATTACACACAGACAGACATAAAGCAAATGACGTAATAATTAACTTTACTCATCACACACTTACTACGGGTATTTCCACCCGAGAAAACTACCCACAACTTCTGGCTTATCAACCAGGATCACTACCCACTGAACGAACAACCCAGACCAGGATTTGAACCAAACTATACAACTCTATCAAGCATAGTACTCGTAAAGCTGTTATTTAAATATAGCCACAGAATCAAGGTACATTGCCCTTGGCGTATTTCGTCTGCTAAATGTAATGTAGATAAACTTGATATTTAATGACCGCAAAACACTTAAATTGTTCGCCACTATTTCTGGCTTCGGCTAAAATTGATCAGGAGTTCCTGTCTATCTTTGGAAGGGTATAATAATCTGCGTATTTATAATAGTTTGAATTCGCTTTGATAAAATGAAAGCTATATTAATCTGAAGTTGATTAATTGTGAATTGGAAAACGTTCAATCATTTGCTAAGTGTTGCAAATATAGACGTATGATACGTAAGAAAATTGGAAGCTATTTCTGGAAATCTAAATCTAGCGTGGGAGAGCTAGTCTCCGGCACATGTGGGGGGTTTCAACTGATGATACCCGGACACTTAGAACTTTTTTAATATGTTTGGGAGCAACCGATTACACAACCGCACATAGACACCTGCATGGCCCCCAGGATAGAGTCTGGATAGGCGTGGCGTCTATTCTGGGGGCGACCCGAAATAACATGGTCCTGATCCACCTGAGAACAGGGCGCCTGAGACCGGGTTAGTTTTTTGTGGAATCACTACATACCTGGCTCCTCAGTCCCCGAGGAGCCCGAGATCCGAAGGGATTTGCCACCTCATTAACAAAATAAAGACACCTGCAACTCAAGGGATATCAGCACTTTTAATAAGGGATAGGGACATTTAACTTTATTTTATTTCTATCCTCACAAATAAGAATGGTACAATGGCGTCCTTATTGCCACAGGCATTCTCTCAAAATCTACATTAGAGTGGTGCGGAAATCTCGTTTTTTCGTTAGTATTTTTATTCTGAATCACACACAAAATCGCCATAGCCATTTCTAAGTGACAATTTTAAAGTTGTGAAAGTGTTAAATTAATTAAATTAAGTGAGAAAGTGAATATAGCGTCAATGTGATGCGGTTTCGAGCGGTTCCCATGAGTTTACTTTTATTTGCATGAGTTATTGTATTTAAGGCTTTCTTTTCACCAGGGATATAAAAGACATTTACATGAAGTCTCATTATTCTTTGTCCATTTACAACCTTACAAAAATACTGACAACTGACAGACCAATGATGCAGAAGCCACTGTGCACCGTGGGAGAGCCACGCTTCGGCATGAATGGGCCGGCTCGACCGCAGTAATACCACGGCCTCACAGAAAACCGGTGTGAAATAGTGCTTGCGCTGTGTTTCACTGAGTGAGTGAGGATCCCATAACCCAATCCCCTACCCCCCACCCCCCATCCCCAAAAGGCCGCAACGCACTTGTGACGCTTCTGGTGTTGCAGGTGTCCATGGGCGGCGGTAACCGCTTACCATCAGGCGATACGTCTGCTCGTTTGCACGCCTATTCCTTAAAAAAAGCGTCATTAGACCGCCATGGCGATGGTCACCATACTCCATAGTCTATTGTATGCATTCGCAATGAGTATGGTGACCAACACTCTTGGATTCTGCTTATGCTTTCCATCAGGCAGAGTAGATTATCATTTTGGCAGGGCCATACGAAAAAAAAACACCCTTCAAAGAGATGGAAAACTTAAAACAAACCCTATACTAACCTTGCCAGATGAGTTGCTATAGTAGGCTTAATCCTCCTTTCTACAGAGAGACCTATGTCCAGCAGTGGACAGTTAATGGCTGTTGCCAATGACAGCTTTACAGGAAACTGGTTTTAAGCAAGTCTTGCGTTTTGCATTCCACCAAGTGAATGAGGCTATCAAAGTCAATACATACCTCCCCTATCCCTGATTTTGATTAAAGAGACCCACGCTTCAGCATGCATGGGCCAGCTCGACCGGAGTGATACCACAGCCTCAAAGAAAACCAGTATGTTTCACCGAGGGAGCGAGGATGTTTTACCGAGGGAGTGAGGATGTTTCACCGAGGGAGTGAGGATGTTTCACCGAGGGAGTGAAGATGTTTCACCGAGGGAGTTACTTATAATGGAGGCCCATACCCCAACCCCTCCCCCCGCCCCAAGAGGCTGGCAACGCACTTGTGACGCCTCTGGTTTTGCGGGTGTCCATGCGCGGCGGTAATCGCTTACCATCAGGCTATGCGTCTGCTCGTTTGCCAACTATTACATAAAAAAAGGGATCTGAAAGGGTGGTAATGCACCTGTGATTATTTAATTACAGATGGCCTGCGGTGGTGGTAGATCCCATCTGTTCATTTGTGCCTAAATATAATAGAAAAATTTGTTTTTTACAACAAATTTATTAAAAGATTGTATTGAAATCTGTCGCTAATTAAGTCACTATCCGTAACTAATATTTCTCTAGTGAAAAAATCTCAATTAGCCAACGGACGGATACCGAATTTCTCACATAAAACTAATGAAATAAAGGTTTGCCACACAACTTACAAATGCGTAGTACTCCGTTCCAGTTTCCATTGCTAAGAGTTACTTAAGCGGATTTACGTCAGCGTTAAACATTCCGACCTTGGATGTACGGCTTCCTTTGATAGAGTGTAGAAAATATAGGTCTGTGACGTTTTTAAAATGGCTGACGTATAACGATAAAACGTTTGACTGTTCGACTAGTGGTTATAGCGGTCACTGTGATAAGTGTTGTGGATTCAATTCCAACTTGGTACTAACTGAACATTTTTGTTCTGGGTCTGCTTCTTCCCTGTGTCCATTTGATAATACATGTGTGTCAAGTCCGACGTAACACAGGACATTTAAAAAAAAAATCAGAATGAGAAAAAAATCACCGATAACAAAAACATTCATAATTGACTCACAGTTATATACGCAAAGGAGTAGATATTTGCGTTATAAAGCCTTTTTGCAGAAATACATTTGGTACGATTTATTTAGTGTGACGGTCACAGGGCTGTCTGCCTTTGGTAATAACCAAAGGCAGACAGCCCTGTGTGAGATGAGAAATGTTTAGTTATAAAATGATTGGCTCGTTGGCGCAGTGGTAGCGTACGCGACTGCTGTGCATGAGGCCTCGGGTTCGATTCCCGGGTCGGACCAAATATTTGTATGATCTGCAAATATTTATTTCGGAGTTTGGGTGTTTTCTATTTATAATATGTATGTATTTACAAAAAAAAGTATATAATATGTATTCATATCAGTTATCTAGTACCCATAATACAAGCTCTGCTTAGTTTGGTAGTAGTTAGTTAGGGACTAGTTTTACCGTGGGAGAGCCACGCTTCGGCATGACCACCTTCCCCCTATCTCCTCCCCTTCCCCCTAAAGGCCGGCAACGCACTTGTGACGCCTCTGGTGTTGCAGGTGTCCATGTGCGGTCCCGCTTGGCGCTTGCCCACCTATTCCATAAAAAAAAAAGGTGGCGTGTTAGATGTCCAAAAGTATTTATTATTAGTATTTATTTATTTTGCTAGTAGTTGTAAATGCATAATATACATACATAAAAATATATAAGCAATTTATTATATATTAAAGCCATTGGTAAAAGCACTTAAACAATACTTGAACTTTAGGAAATCAATAATATAACTGGACACCTCAATCTGGGTAGTACGTATTTGAACCCTTGGCGCCGTGACCAAACACCGGCCTCCTCAGATTACAACCGTATAGAAAGTTCTAGAAAGTTCGCGACATCCGATATGTAATTACATAGCGATACGCATCGGCGTATGACAAACGTTTTCGAGGTGACTGAATATTAATGGTTATGTAATATAATATAACACTAATTATCTGATACTTTCCGTGAATAGATTAAAATGTTCTTATCCGACTGCACCAGAAAACAGAGTTATGTTTTTCTACTGCACATGAGTTTTTATTTTTTATTTTAATAGACAACTCCCGTATTAGGAGGAGTAGAAACATCCTGTATTTTAGCATGATCATCATCCTCATTACGAATAATACACATGGACTATACAGCATGTTGACCCACCTATGGTGGCCTACTAAGAGATCAGGGCAGAAGGGAAACACGTGAGTTCCAGGAATTTGACTGCTCGGCACAGGAAGAAAGAGCGGAACCGTTTAATTCGAGAGATTTTGTTTGCTACACTTGAAAATTAAAAGAATTACAATCGCCGGTATTTCTCTGAATACATGCATACCTACCTATTTTTGCTTGCTATAAATATGTCCGAGAACAATGCTTCGGCAGGAGTTACATTAGCGGGCGTGTGGGCAGGATCGGTTCCATTCTTCTTCTGGGTAGGAGATTTAGGACACAATTGGCGGTGGAATACTCTGTGGCTCTAGAATTGCAGGTGTCTTATAGGCGGTCATTTACAAGCAAGTGACCTTCTGGTGTGTCCGCTTTATTCACAAAAAAAAGTATTACCTTAGTACGGATTTATGCATAATAAACATGCCTAAGTATTTCTTTACCGCGAAAAACAGCTATAACTTCATTTAACCAACCATTTTGACATCAAACAGTCGTTAGGAATCGTCATTATGCGTACACCGCGTTATTAAGCAAGGTAATATCATAACTAACTTATGACACTGTCGGTTAACAGTATTATTCTTATAATGGTTTACTACTTGTCAGCAAGATATTCCCACAGTTTGTTAGTAATGTCAAAGCTCTCCCGCAAACCTAAGTGTTTTTCCTATCCTTAATCCTGCAATCATAATTATGTCTTACATCGGAAGCAAAATTTCTTGATGTTCTAAGATATCTGATTAACTTTCATATTAAGTAGAGTTAAGTAGACCACTAACATGTATATGTATATATATATATATATATATCCCACTATCTTCTTCTATATACATAAAAGAAAGTCGTGTTAATTTATAACTCAAGAACGGCTGAACCGATTTGGCTGAAAATTTATGGGGAAGCAGCTTAGAACCAGGAGCTGGACATAGGATTTTTTTACTTTTCCCCGCGGATGTTGTTGTATTGCGGGTAACACCGCGGAGCTCAGCTAGTATCCTAATAAAAACATGATTTAATTCTGGTGAATTCCCATCTTTGTTATGTTGTCCAGAGTATTAGGACATTAACTGAACACTTTCTAATAAAGCTTTTGATAAAAGAATTGTTTCCGTTAAAAATGCCATTATTCATATTTTAACTAAAGGTAATATTTTCATTTCAAAATTTTCGTCCTTTTTTTATGGAATAGGCCTGCAAACGAGCAGACGTATCGCCTGATGGTAAGCGATTACCGCCGCCCACGGACACCTGCAACACCAGAAGCGTCACAAGTGCGTTGCCGGCCTTATGGGGATGGGGGACCCAAAATTCCGCCTATTTGAAATGTTATCCAGATATATTAGTCTTCTAGAGCTATGCATAAAAACTTCGATCATTCGCAATTGCCATGTTCGTTCAACACAAAAACGATCTTTCCGAGAAATTTAATTGCGTGACGTGATGCATATCAATATTTCGTACTATGTAGCTCGTCAAAGCTTCACTAGATGGCGTTGTCGTGCAATTTTTAATAAAATAAGATATCACAGCAATTTGATACAGTTTACAAACTCATTACGTTCCCACGACATAAACAAATATTGTTAGTCAGCTGTGTCTGATATTGTGATTGCAAACATTAAATTTAATATTTATACTCGTATTCCGTAATTATTTGAAGAGGAATGTTGGTGACAAATCAATTAAGTATTTACCCGTGGTTTTGCTCGTTCTCTATTTGGAAACAAAAGAGTTTTCATTTAATGAGTAGTATTTGGATGACTGAGCCTTGTTGGTCTCTAGTGTTAAGCGTAAGCGACTGCTGATCAAGAAGAGGAAGTTTTAAATGTTTCCTTGCTAGATCGATTTATCGCCTCTGAAACCACCTGCATACTAAATTTCATGATAATCGTTGAAGCCGTTTCCGACATTCAGAACATATATGTATATGTTACCAAAAATGTATGAAATCAAGGAATTGTATACAAATCCTAGGAAATGTGTACAATTCCGATACTATTTAGGAAATGTATAAAATATTGTTTGAAAAACTATTTAATACATAGATATCCTAGGAAATGTAAAAAATTCCTCGTAATTGTATATAATTCCAATATCTTATTAGGAAATGTGTAAAGTAAATGCTTTCTGTAATACAACACGTTGTTAATGATATTTTTTTATTATAGCACTTATTGAGACAATCGGGTAATAGTCATACCGTAAAATAATAATAATATGTTCATATTATCTTAATACAGTAAAATAATAATAATATGTTCATATGTTCTAACCTAACCTAACTTAAAAATAATTACTAACAGTTTTAAATTTCCGATTGCTAGTTAGGAAATGTATAGATTTCCTAGGAAATGTGTAATGTGTAAGTATAATATAATTTATTTCACACATTTCCGTGCGATTTTAGGAATTACATACATTTCCTAGGAATTGTATACAATGACGGATTACATAGATTTCCGTATATATATATACTAGCTGACCCACGCAACCTCGTTTGCGTCTCCTATTGCCCGTAGCATCATATTTTTTTGAAACATTTTTCATTGGTGCTCCGCTCCTATTGGTCGTAGCGTGATGATATATAGCCTTCCTCGATAAAGGTACTATCCAACACTGAAAGATTTTTTCAAATCGGACCAGCGGTTCCTGAGATTAGCGCGATCAAACAGACAAACAAACTCTTCAGCTTTATATAATAGTATAGATATATACAAGAATTCCTCGTTTAAGGGTATTAGATATGGTTTAATAAAAAAAAGAGATGCCCGTGGCTCAATGGTAACTGCGTAATTTAACACATTGCAAAGTTAAGCAATCTATGCTTGGTCAGTCCATAAATGGGTGACCATTTCTTAACAGGGACCCCTGACTTCAGCTTCAAAAAGAAAAGATTGAGAGCCATTTGTAATTTTATACGTTAAGAAGCACTCAAAACTCCGTAACAAGTATTTTCGGAATTTGGACGAAATGTTTGTGTGAAACATTTAGTCCAACATGGGAATCGAATTCGAGACCTCAAGCACAGCAGCCAACGAGAAAATTGGTAACCGAGTCTAGGTAAAATTTTGAGTGTAAAATATAACTAATTTTTAAAATTTAGTCCAAAGTTCTGAGGTGACAAACATAAAAAATACAGTCGAATCGAGAACCTCCTTTTTTGAAATCGGGTAAAAATAAAGATGTCTCTTTGATATGAGTTATTAAATTAACTTATGCAACTTCCACTGGTTAAAGACTAACTCATGACTCAAATGAAAACATCGTTAATAATTTAAATTTAATTACATATTTAACTTAAAATAATACTATTTTGAACTGAAATGTTCAGAGATTTTTACGTGAGAAACTTCCAAACAAAGACAGATTAGATTTTTTTGTATTTGTTTATACTAAAATTATATTTTTAAACAAAACAATTATAATTATATAAGTGTTATATCATTGTTTTGTCTTATGTAAATTGGGTATTTTATCTATAACTAGCTTTTACACGCGGCTTCGCTCACGCAGACTTTTATCGCCTGATTTACCCCCTTAGGGATGGAATTTCAAATATTCCTTTCTTAGTGCTCACTTACGTTATATAAAGAACCTACATGCAAAATTTCAGGATTCTAGCTTCAACGGTTTGGGCTGTGTGTTGATCTCTGGGTATGTCAGTCAGTCAGTCACCTTACTCTTTTATATATATAGATATATATATATAGAAGATAATATTACAAAGAGGTAAAGTTTGTGAGGTTGTGAGAGATAATATGTAGATCTACTGAATCGAAATTGTTTTACCAATAGCAAGCCACATTAATTGTGAGTGTCGAAGGCTGTATTTGAACCCTAAAGTTGATTACACGCGATTTAAAAAAAAAAAACTTCGTTTAAAAAAACCGACTTCAAAAACTGAAAAGTATAAAAAAAACTTAATTTGTATGTGCTACCTATTCATAGGTTTGAATTCGGCGCCAAGCCAAATGTAATAGTAGGTACCACACTCGCTATATTTCGAGACGAACGTCAACGACGTCACCGACGCTTCGGTTTTGTCCTACGCGAAGAGCAGCTATCCCGCTCAAGGTCACGCGCGGCGAGTCCTACTATTACATTTTGGCTCGGCACCGACTTCAAACCTATGAATAGGTAGCACATATCAATTAAGTTATTTTATACTTTTCAGTTTTTGAAGCCGGTTTTTTTAAACGAAGTTTTTTTTTTTTTTTTTCGCTTTTTAGTCTTTTTCAAGTCTCTCATCATCATTTCACCTAAATAACTTGAAAGAATACGACTAAAGGTAACATACAACATACTGTATAGAATAATCCTTACTTATATCCTTACTTATATTATAAATGCGAAAGTAACTCTGTCTGTCTGTCTGTCGTGCTTTCACGGCCAAACCGCTGCACCGATTTCAATGAAATTTGGTACACAGATAGTGTAGAGCCTGAGAAAGGACATAGGCTACTTTTTAATGAGAAAAAATGATTTTAAGGGATTTAAAAGGGGATGAAAGTTTGTATAGAAGTCAGGGGGTTCACACACGTATGCGCGTTACGTACGCCGGGCGTCTTGACAACCAATAAACAAGGCTGTCACACTCATTAAAAAGATATTTGTCAATCTGATTTGTATGTTCATTGTATTAATATAAATAAATAAGCCAAATTAATTTGTAAAATTAAATAACCTCTAAATAATTATCGTCAATATAAACTAGAAGTTTGAAATTTATTTTTTAAGCTGTTGATTAGATATAAATAAAAATGTCATTTAAAGTTTCCACACGCCTGCGCGTTACCTACGCCGGGCGTCTTGACAACGAATAAACAAGACTGTCACACTCATTAAAAGATATTCGTCAATCTGATTTGTATGTTCATTTTATTAATAGAAATAAATTAGCCAAATTTCTTTATAAACTTCAAAATCCTCTACAGAATTATCGTCGTTATAAGCTAGAAGTTTGAAATTTATTTTCAAGCTGTTGATTAGATATAAATAAAAATGTCATTTAAAGTTTGTAAAAATTTTACCCTCAAGGGAGTAAAATAGAAACGGGATGACAGTTAGTATGGAAATATGTGAGGTTTGTGAGTTAGTTTGCGACAAGATACAAAATATTTATTAGAGCTATTCTGATATGACATTTACGGAGTTATCACGGAGAAAATTTTATTCTAACTAACATTAACGACATTATTACACTGAGACGTGAGTTCTGGTATATGATAGCACATATGATTTAAAAATAATATCTATCCTTATCTGCTGACTAATGAGATATTTATCAATTAAACGAACTTATCATGTCGGGCGTTGAGGGAGATGTTGTCGAATACTTCAAATCTTTAGAATTATCTGGAGTGCCTTCCCATAAGTTGAGGCTGAAAGTTAATTTTCCAGTCCTATTAAATGAGGAATCTTAACCGCCAAAGCTATGTAATAGTACACGGCTAAATATTACACATCTGAGGTACACATTGTAAAATGACGCATGGAATGGCAAAATTTTGAGTTTCAGTTCTAAGTATAGGGACCCCCAAAATTTATTGTTTTTTTTTTTATTTTTGTGTGAAAATATTAATGCGGTTCACAGAATGCATCTACTTACCAAGTTTCAACATTATAGGTCTCATAGTTTCGGAAAAAAGTGGCTGTGACATACGGACGGACAGACAGACGGACAGACAGACAGACATGACGAATCTATAAGGGTTCTGTTTTTTTCCTTTTGGCACGGAACCCTAAAAAACGTACTTAATAAAATTGTACTTTTTTATTTGAGGCTGCCAAAGTGACTCTGGTAAGCCTGATGGATAACTCAAGCAGAATCCAAAAGTGGGGGCAACCATACTCACTGCCAAAGCAGACAATGCACTTTTGCGTCCTACGCTATGACGGCTTAGTGAGATGTTTTTTCACGCCCCACTTAATTTCACGTCCCACTTAGAGGCCCCGGGGTCATAGTGGGAGGTAAACACGTGCGCTGGTAGTGAGTTCCAGTTTTTAACTGTTCGGCACTGGAAGGAAGAACCAAACCGTTTGGTTCGAGAGCGTATTTCTAAGACTCTGAGGCGGTGACTTCCAAGGCCAGGACATGTTGTTCTGCAGAGGAAGGTAGAAAGTGGACCAGTTGGAAGAGCTCTTCAGAACACTCCCCATGATACAGGCGGTAGAGGACTGCTATAGAAGCGATATCTCTTCGCAGCTCCAGATGTTCAAGTATATCGTTGGCTTTGGGACTGTTGATAAAGCAGACTGCTCACCGCTGCAACCGATTGAAAGCATCCAGCAAATACTGCGCGTATCCATCACAAAGATGAGAACGCCCGAGTTAACCTGGGTCTTATAAAAAAGACACAAATAGTCGGGCGCGAAGAACCGTCTCACCCTGTTCATTACGCCAATTGTCCGCGAGGCCGCCTTGGTGATGCTCTCGATGTACTTACGCGGTTTGAGGTCCCGGCAAATGTTCATGCCCAGGACAGCGATCTTATCCCGTAGTTGCAGTTCAGTTCTCTGAAAAGTGTGGTAGGAAAGAAATGGAGACTTTTTTGTAGAAAACGCGCAAACCTGTGTTTTCGTAGCGTTGAACTCGACCAGATTTTCATCACTTCATTTTAAAACCCGGTCTAGCTCAGCGACGAGCTAATGTCGATTTTTATCAACGTCTGGCTGCACGGTGTTCAAAATATCGCCATATATTTTATGTACATAAATAAATAAGTAAGTAATAATTACTTAAATAAGTTTTTAATACTAAAACGCGAAGACACTTATTTGTAAAACAATATTAGCATCAATAATTAAAAATGCTACCCAAAGTCACTGTTCCACGCGAACGAAGTCTCGGGCACAGCTAGTAAATAAATATTTCGGACATGATGTTTACAGAATATGAAAGCAATGAATGAATGAATACAATTGCCTTAACTTTATTGCAGGTGCTCACGTAAATTTGAGGGTTTCCTTCAATTTCCTTGGGATCCCATCATCAGATCCTGATATGGTGGCCATGGGACCATATGAGGAGCATACCGTTTCGAATACAAAAATAAATTTCAAAATCGGTCCACAATTGACGGAGTAATCAATGTACATACATAAAAAAAAATAAAAAAAATACCGATGAAATTGAGAACCTCCTCCTTTTGGAAGTCGGTTAAAAAATAAAACTGAATTCAGTTAACTCTTTTGACATAAAGATATCTCAGTATTGTTTGGTGATAGGATATTATTTTCGTTGGGTTTATTTTGCAAAATTTAAAGAAATTATATACCTCAGAGGTCCGTCTTAGTACTTACTAGATTATTAAATCAATTAAAAGGAAGCTAAAAAAGAAATTTTTGAATATATGTTAATAAGAATGATAAACAAAAATAGCAAACCATAAGGTATAACCATAGTACAAAAAAAAAAGAAGTTGATAACTGGACCTAGAAATACATAAGAATTAATAAAAAGAAACTAGACACACTATAATAATAGACAACTTTAGGAAATAAAAAATTATAGTATTAAATTAAAACACAATAGCAGATAATCATAGATAAGCCTTATAAATAGCATGAAATTAACACAACAGTGTATAAATTATATATAAATATATTAAAACATTGACAGAAACCGGGATTATTACCCGACGAATCGACAGAATAAATGATAGCAAATAACAACCAGAATGACAAGGTCCTGTCGTTATCATGGACGGGGAAAAGCTGAGAGGTCACATTACAGACCTCAGCAAAAAAAAAAAAAACTCACTGTGATATTTAAGTGCCGGTTGTTATGCGTGAGTCACTTTAGGGCCTAGTCGAAAACCAGCGTCAGGCTTCGTCTGGCATTTGCTGAACTTGGTCCTATTCTGACACGTTCACGAGGCAATCATCGCTCGGTTGTTTTATCTTGTTTCCAAAAGTGTATTATATAATATGATGTTGTGTCTTGTCGTGTATGTGTCAAAATAAACATTATTTTCTTTCTTTCTTTCTTTCACTTATTTATACATAAGTGTATATATGTATAAAAAAAAACTTCGTTTATAAAAACCGATTTCAAAAAGTATAAAATAACTTAATTTGTATGTGCTACCTATTCATAGGTTTGAAGTCAGTGCCAAGCCAATGGAATAGTAGGTACCACACTCGCTATATTTCGAGACGAACGTCAACGACGCTTCGGTTGTTTTGTTCAACGCGAAGAGCAGCTATCCCGCTCAAGGTCACGCGCGTTTAGGTAGCACATACAAATTAAGTTATTTTATACTTTTTAGTTTTTGAAGTCGGTTTTTTTAAACGAAGTTTTTTTTATTTTTCGTTTTTTAGTCTTTCTCAAGTCTCTCATCATCATTTCATTTAAAATTTAGTGATGTCTACAGAATATGAAGGCATGCAGACAATTGCTCGTAACTTCATTACAGGCGCTCATGTAAATTTGAGGGTTTCCTTCATTTCCTAAGGATCCCATTATCACATCCTGATATGGTGGCCATGGGACCACATAGGGAGCATACCCTTTCGAATACAAAAATAGAATAGAATAGAATAGAATTTTTAAAATCGGTCCACAATTGACGGAGTAATCAATGTACATACATAAAAAAAAAACCGATGAAATTGAGAACCTCCTCCTTTTGGTAGTCGGTTAAAAATTATCTATATATACGTTTAATGTTTATTCTGTCTGTTTCAGGTACGTTGACCTCCATTTGGGTTAAGATAAGACGATTCACCCACTATCTGTGTTTACTCCTGTATTGTGTGCATCTTGTGATTCATCCGCGGTAGGTATCATTTCCTTTTAATAGTACACTTCGTGAAATATAGTTACTTCGGGAATTAGCTAATAGAATAACCTGACATTTCGGTCATGTTGCATTGTGTGAGTTCACAGGCTACCAAACGAAATTTTTATTTTAATATAAAAATAATAACAAAGTTATTTCAAGAATTTTAGATGAAATCACCATTCTGTTTCTATCTTTGTCTGATTTTAAAACGCAGTGTGTAACAAGACAGCGGGGTCTTTTTTTATGTATGGCCCGCCAAAATGACTCTGCCTGATGGAAAGCATAAGCAAAATCTAAGAGTGGTGGTCACCATACTCATTGCGAATGCAGACAATGCAGCATGGCGACCCACACCATGTCGGCCTAGTGATGCTGCTGCATCTTTTAGTCTTGTCAACAAGTATGGAACTTGTTGACTAGACTAATTGGGCCTCCGGTCTCGCACTCACCAACGAAACACGACAGCACTGCGGCTGTCATTTTACGTTTATTTTCTCTGCGAGGGTAATACCGCCCCGGTCGACTTCAAACAGATTTTAGGTACCTAGCACACATTTTAATACTACTATTTAAATGAATAAAGAATTAGGTATAGATAATTTTTTTTTTTTTTTATGGAATAGGCGGGCAAACGAGCAGACGTATCGCCTGATGGTAAGCGATTACCGCCGCCCATGGACACATGCAACACCAGAAGCGTCACAAGTGCGTTGCCGGCCTTTTGGGGATGGGGGGGGAGGTAGGGGTAGGGGATTGGGGTATGGGCCTCCGGTATCCTCACTCACTCGGTGAAACACAGCGCAAGCACTATTTCACACCGGTTTTCTGTGACAATTTATGAAGAACCAGTTTATTTTACGCTTTTATGTGTTTTTTTGGCAGAGAGTTTTCGTTGGATGTTTTTTGGAAGTCGGTTTTTTTTATTTTATAAAAAGTTTTTATTTTTCAGTTTTTAGTGCAAACAATCGTAGGTAAGTAGTAAGTTGAACTATTTCATCAAATTTCATCATCACTACATAGTATAAAACAAAGTCGCTTTCTCTGTCCCTATGTCCCTTTGTTTGCTTAAATCTTTAAAACTACGCAACAGATTTTGATGCGGGTTTCTTTAATAGATAGAGTGATTCAAGAGGAAGGTTTTTATGTCTAATAA
The DNA here is from genome assembly GCA_949125395.1 of Diaphora mendica. Taxonomy (NCBI): domain Eukaryota; kingdom Metazoa; phylum Arthropoda; class Insecta; order Lepidoptera; family Erebidae; genus Diaphora; species Diaphora mendica. The sequence goes on along the minus strand of OX421331.1, from coordinate 1,652,620 downwards.
ATGCCTAATATAGTATGGAAACACTGTTAATTTTCGAGGTTTCTAATGTGATGTAGCAAATAAACACATTTTTTGCGCTTACATTGCAAACGCTGGTTGCACCCTACGAGATAGATCAAAATAATGTACTACAGTTTTATACACCTTAAAAATTACTACAAAAAAGTCCGCGACGGTATATGTCTATCTCTTAGGGATAACCCACAACAACCATTTTTTATTCCTTTCTTTTTACGAGTGTGGCGACCTCCACATACAGCGCAACAACAACATAACATACTACAGCGCCATCTACCGAAGATACATCGAACTACGGAGTGACGAAGGAAACTAAGAAACTACCAATTACCAATCCTGAATCGCGCAGTGAAAGTTCTCGCGACAGTTAACATATATACAACATCCCAACATCAACCGTGGGGCAGTTGGCCCGCCAGGCATGATCACCTCGCCTGGTCGGAGGATCCTCCCTTTGTGTTGGTGGGACAAATTACACCTGTCCTCCACAGTGGTGACCCCGACGTGATTGGAAGCAGCCTTCGATGCAGCATCAGCACGCCACCATCCTGTTCACTCCCACAGCAAGTCTCACAGCCAGCCAGCAACTTCGGCCTCAACAGGGATACACCACAAGCAGGAAGCGACCGCTCCAGCCTGGTTTACCCCTACGGCCTCATCAGCGTCTAGGCACAGCACACTGCAGCTACGGTTCATGTAAGCAGAGCATATCTCTCCCGTCTATGCAGCAGCCAGCCACTACGCAGCAACCTCCCCGACTCACTGGGGACCTCACCGCAGCACCGCCACCGCCTACCATCCCGACTCACTGGGATCAGCGGACTTCAGCCCCGACTCACTGGGACTAGCGGCATTCAGTTCCGACTCACTGGAACTTGCGGCACTCAGTTCCGACTCACTGGAACTGCTCACTCCTGGCACTGGCAAGCTCCACAACAGAGCACAGACAGCTGACTCAACAACGTATCGACCTCCGGTCTTGGAGGGGAGTGATGTGGAGACCTCCACATACAGCGCAACAACAACATAACATACTACAGCGCCATCTACCGAAGATACATCGAACTACGGAGTGACGAAGGAAACTAAGAAACTACCAATTACCAATCCTGAATCGCGCAGTGAAAGTTCTCGCGACAGTTAACATATATACAACATCCCAACATCAACCGTTGGGCAGTTGGCCCGCCAGGCATGATCACCTCGCCTGGTTGGAGGATCCTCCCTTTGTGTTGGAGGGACATCACACCCGTTCCTCCACACGAGAAATAATGGCTTATTTACGAAGTGATTTTAAGCAATACAGAATCAATCCTTATACAATTAAGTAAATTAAATACATTGTGCATTTAATATACACACATCAAAAGTGTCTAGGGATCAACATATGTGTCTAGGGATCAACATATATTTTTGCAATAACTTTTCTCCTGATTGATATTAATTAAAATTTTCTTTAAGGATTCATCAAATAAAGTGTTTTCGTTTGTCACAGTAACGATAAACCAAGTCACCTTTGCATTAATAAAGAAATTTGCCATTTTCCTAATAAAGGGATTTTTGACATTTGAACCACTAACATTAAAGTTCGAAAAAAAGACTGAAATAACAGTTTTCTTTAAAATTTTATTAGGTAACTTAAACAATTAATAATCCGTGTTTCTACCGCGTACACTAACAACACAAGAATCGGTTTGACATACTCAAAATGAGTTCATCCAAATCACGCTGTGGAATGGCCGCCCATGTTCGTTGCAACAACAAAAAAAGGTCTTCTTGCCACTGGATACCCTCCATATTCGGCAGAGCTCTTTTCTGTAGCATATCCCATGCATGCTCAATCGGGTTCAAGTCTGGCGACTGAGCAGGCCAGGGCCAAAGCCACATCTCAATCTCAAGAAATCCGCATAAAAATGCTTGATCCCTAGACACTTTTGATGTGTGTAGATTAAAATGGCCCTTTTCAGTATCTTATTTAAATGAATATATTCGAAGATATTACAGATTTAAAATGCACGAATCGTATCGTCGGCGGGGGCATATGAAATCCACCCGTGCGAAGCCGGGGCGGGTCGCTAGTTAAGAATACAAATGAAGGTCTAAACGTACGTGTAATATTGAAATCATCCTCTAATTCCTAACTGTTGAAGAGTTTAACCTTCTATCATCAGTTCACCTAAATAACTTGAAAGTATACGACTGAAGGTCTTTAGATACGTATGAAATTGAAAGAATTATCCTCCAACTCCTAACCGTTGAGGAGTTGTACCTTCCACCTTCCATCATCAGCTTACCTAAATAATTTGAAAGAATACGACTAAACTTCGATCAAATATATCATAGATGCACTGTTGCCGCTTAAAAAGTGGCACCGGCAAAACAAGGCATAAAACAACAATATGCCTTGTTTCGCTCTCATTCGCTTGGTGGCCGTGCTCACACTTGTGCGCTTTACACACAAAAAATTGTAAAAATTACACTCTAAAAATGCAAAAGAAGGATGGAATATCATATTTTCAGTAAGTCTATCTTTAATCTAACATATTGGTGTATTTTCGTTATGCTTTAAAGCTAATTTTATTAATATTTTCATCAAATTTGTGATTTAGAACGGCTTCTAATGTACGCATCCATCCCTTTCACACTCACGCGCGATGTTCATAAGAGAAAAAAAGACAAGCCTAGTGCTAGCGAACAAAGTCAGTAGGATAATGATGGAGTCGCCGTTACAATGTTTTTAGGTTAATTGAAAATTTGTTTTTGTTTTAGTTTTTTGAAATTTACATATTCAGGAGAATAAAAAAGACAGCCTTACCAACTTCACAGGTAGGTATTATATTCTACTAAGAATATTTAACCGACTTTAAAAAAGGAGGTTATTAATTCGATCTGCATGTATGTATTTTTGTCAAAATTGCAAACTGTTTATAAATGTTGGTCTATACTAGATTCTAAACGTGATTACCAAAATTTAAAATTATCCGTCCGTTCGTAAATATCTGAAAAACATTTAAGTTGGAATATAAAATATATTTGATGATTATAGTTTAGGTGTTTAGGTTTTATAGTTTAGGTGATATAGTAAGTTGGACAACTTATGGAATAGTGCAATATAATATGTATAAATACAGGCACGTAGGTATAGAAGGTCTAATATCTGAGTGGAATATTCAATATTAAATTAATACTTATTATAATTTATAATAAAATTCTATTCAAACTTTTAGCTATCAGAATCAAAAGAAGAAATAAAAAATGTGTGAAGAATTAATTATTTGTTGATCCATCCAACTACCGTATGTTTTTTAAACCAAAAAGCAACTCCATTTTGTCCATATTCCAAATAGAAGCGATAAGACGCGAACACACTATTTAATTTCAGTGGAATGTAACTCTCGCTATTCTTTGTACTATTATGTGCTTTATTGTAATACGTTAAGTTTAATTTTTCAATACACTTGTTTTTGGACATGTGTTGTTTTATTTCTGATTTTTGAAAGAGTCATAATTTTTTATTGTCCTATCCTGACATCAAACTAAAAGGTAATATGTAGTGAATTTAATATGGATTTATTTCCGTTCGTACGTCAATTGCTTAAAGTGAAAATTAGGTTAAGCTGTATACCAGTTCAGGACTTTTTTCGCTATATCTCAAGTGGTATACATGTACCTAAGTACGTATAGAAGCGTGGACAGTATTTTGTTTACTTTTGTATGGAACTGTGCATCTATAATATACTAGCTGAGCCCGCGACTTCGTCCGCGTGGAACAGTGACTTTGGGTAGCAGATTTAATTATTAAGGCTAATATTATTTTAAAAATAAGACACACTTTTTACTGTTAAAAACATATTTAAGTATTTATATAAGTACATAAATTAAAAAGTATTTTGTATGAGCTTATTTCGACATTCGACATGGCCAAGACTTTCAACCTGTTCTTGCACCGTTCGCTTCTCTCCGAGCTCTAAGCATTCGGTCTGCCTCCTAGAGTCGTCTCTAGATTGACTCTTTTCTTCATTAGCGCCTTCGCATTCGGGTTCTTTGCGACGGACGGCGCGGCCTCTGTTTTTCTGGAGGTAAACGCTAGCGTACCTCAGAATTCGGTCCTGTCGCCCAAGATGTTTCTTCTGCATGTCAATAGCAAATGCAGACGATAGCACAGTGCATGGGCGATATTATGGATACCCTGCAGCCAAGATAGTAGACGTTGAGGAAAATGGATAGGAGCTTGTCGCTGAGCTTGACCGGGTTTTGAACCGCATTTAACAATGGGGTGATGAGAATCTGGTCGAGTTCAACGTTAAGAAAACACAGGTGTGCCCGTTCTCTACCAAAAAGTCTCCGTTTCTTCCCCTCCCCACTTTTCAGAGCACTCAACTGCCACTACGGGATAAGCTCGGTGTCCTGGGCATGGATATTTGCCGAGACCTCAACCCACGGGAGTACATCGAGGGCACCACTAAGACAGCCTGAACAGGGTGAGACGGGTTTTCGCGCCCGAGCATTTGTGACTCCTTTATAAGACCCAAGTACGCTCGTCCGTACTGTTTTCATCTTTGTGATGGATCTAGGCATTGATTTTCTCGATCTTTTGCAGCGGCAATCAGTCCGCATTATCAACAGTCCCAATACTACCGATTCCTTTGAGCCTCTGCAGTTGCGGAGAGATATCGCCTCTATGGCAGTCCTCTACCGCTTTACCATGGAGAGTGTTCTGAAGCGTTCTTCAAACTGATCCCACCTTCTCCCTTCCTCTACAGAACAACACGTGCTGGTCTTGGAAGTCACCGCCTCAGTCTTAGAAATACGCTCTCGAACCAAACGGTTTGGTTCTGCATTGTCTGCTTTCACAGCGAGTATGGTTGCCTCCACTGTTGGATTCTGCTTGAGTTTTCCCTCAGTCTGAGCAAATTCTCAATTTTACAATTTTAAAATACTACGTTTTTGATTTGCCATCCTTTGTCAAAATATAGTGATTTAGCTGATTTGATACACGCGATTGTGCTGCCCATTTGAAAAACATGTTTTTTTAAAATGAACTGCATCTTTAACCGTCTCTCTTTGGGCTTTGATAATTGGTAGTGCAAATGTTGTTTTCAGCGGAAACTGCATTCTTTTAAATTGAAATTGCAAATAAGTTTGAATTATTGGAATACGGGGAATTGAAACATTTTCTTTTACAATGTTGTACCCCAGATGTGTATTTTGTAGCCGTGTATCATTACATATCTTTGTCGCTCAAGATTTCTTATTAATGTCCTATTAATAAGAAATCTTGAGCATTAAATTGGAAATTGGAACATTAACTTTCATTCTTAACTTATGGGAAGGCGCTCCTGATAATTCTAAAGATTTAAAAAACTTTATGCATAAGCTATGATATGACTGGTTCAGTTTCCCTTGCATTGTTTCCTGAGAGGTATTCGTTAACATCTTCCTCCACGTCTGATAATACATATGTTTCATACAGGCATTTATTTCATCTTGCGGCGTACCCCTCTTGCTTTTTTTTGTGTTTAAATCCCGCCGGATACTTTTCCTTCGGATTTTTTCACGAAGAAAATTATTTGAATAAACAAAAAATCATGTAAACAAATCGAATCCTAGTGAATAATAACGAATTTGTAGTAGCAAAATTCAACATCCGCATGCGGCACAGTCGTCTGCCCTCACATGTCTGCCCGTTCGGGTAAGCACACTTAGGCATATTGTGATAACTCAGTAAATGTTACATCTGAATAGCTCTAATATTTTGTCTCCTGTCCCAAACTCGTGAAACATTTTCGCAAACCTTGCATCATCATCATCAGCCTATCGCAATCCACTGCTGGACATAGGCCTTGCCTTGCTTTCACAAACCTTGCATATTTCCATACAAACTTTCATCCCCTATTGCTATTTTACCCCCTTGATCTTAAATTTTTTACAAAATTTAAATGACATTTTTATTTTTATGTAATCAACAGCCTAAAATATAAAGTTTAAGATTTTAGCTTAAAATGACGACACTGTCATTTTAAGCTAAGCTATACACTGTTTTGTAATTTGTCTTATTTATTTCTATTAATATAATGAACATACAAATCATATTTATGAATGTATGTTCGTTGAAAAGGAGAAATATTTTTAATGAATTTGACATCCTTATTTACTCGTTGCCAAGACGCCCGGTGTCACCAAGGTAACGCGCAGGCGTGTGGCGATTGAACCACCACTCTTCTATACAATCTTTCATCCCCCCTTTCAACCCCTTATTGCCTTTTTTTCGCAATAAAAAGTAGCCTATGTCCTTTCTCAGGCTCTAGACTATCTGTGTACCAAATTTCATTGTAATCGGTGCAGCGGTTTGGCCGTGAAAGCAAGACAGACAGACAGACAGACAGAGTTACTTTCGCATTTATAATATAAAGTATGGAAGTATGGATAGCCTTCCTCGATAAATGGGCTATCTAACACTGAAATAAGTTTTCAAATTGTACCAGTAGTTCCTGAGATTAGCGCGTTCAAACAAATAAACAAACTCTTCAGCTTTATATATTAGTATAGATGTATTTATTATACTCTTCTAAGATCTAATACTCATAATTAACAACACAATTATTTAGATAAAGATTAATATTAGGCATTATGTTGATAAAAACTCTTTGGCAAATAACTCATTATTAGGTACCAACTCTTAGCGTCTTATACTCGTGATAACTTCTAAACGAAATGTCGGATTGGGATGAAACAAAAAGTATTTTACTTCTACATAAATACCCTTGATAACATAATGCTTAATTTGGATAAGGATTAATATTACGATACACATTTAACGTAGTTTCTTTCTTCAGACGATTTAATATTTTTTTCGAACACAAAAGCGGTTATTGTGACTAAACCATGATAGTTAGATATATGCTCTCGCTGACTTTTTTGTAGATCTTAATGGGCCCTACAAACCCGTAATACATTATTTTGTTCTATTGTCAATAGTCTTTGCAGCGCACGCAAAAATAGGTTTTCGATTTCACACCTTGGGTTAGAAAATAGCAATTTTCTTACGGATCCCTAATTTTTTTGAAAATAAAATATAGCCTATAGCCTTCCTCGATAAATGGACTATCCAACACTGAAATAATTTTTCAAATCGGACCAGTAGTTCCTGAGATTAGCGCGTTCAAACAAACAAACAAACAAACTCTGCAGCTTTATAATATTAGTATAGATTTGATCGAAGCGACTAAAGGTAACATATATACATCTGATATTTAAAGATTTATCCTCCAACTCCTAACTGTTAAGGAGTTGTACCTTACATCATCAGCTCATCATCATAAAATTAAGACTACCAGACGCAAATACGGGTGTAACTTCAAAAAATATACGAAAAACATAGTATGTGCCCATGAAAAATAAGAGTTTCCCTCGATTTCCCTGGGATCCCATCATCAGATCCTGATATGCTGGCAATGGGACCACCTCGGAAGCATACCCTTTCGAATACAAAAAAAAAAATTTTAATCGGTCCACAACTGACGGAGTAATCGGGTAACTTACATAAAAAAAAAAAAAAAAAAAAAACATACAGTGGAACATAGAACCTCCTCCTTTTTGGAAGTCGATTAAAAATTAGGCACACCACATTTTGAGTGCTGATTTAAAATTAAAAAAATAGGTATTTACTAAGATTTTATTAGCCTGTATTTAAAGTAATTCAAACGCATTATTTCTGAGATTTGAATAAAAAAAATTGTCTGTCTCTATTTGTTCCGGCTAATCTCTGGAACGGCTGGGCCGATTTTTATGAGACTTTTACTGGCAGATAGGTGATGTACTTACTTAAGCTACTTTTATGTGAGACTAGCTTCGCCCCGCGGTGCTGATCGCCGTTGTTGTAAAGGCACAAAAACAACCGCGGGTAACCGCGGTTAGCCGCTAGTTTAAAATGGAAACAAAAGTAGGTATTTGCTCAACTTTGATTAGCCTTTATTTATGGAAATTCAATCGCATTATTTCTGAGAATTTGCCCTCGTTGGCTACAAAGACATACGTACGTTATGGGCGGAGCCGGCCATATTTTCAGATTGACTGTTTTAATTAAAACGGTCGTGACTGAACTATTTTGTAGATCTAGATAATCGAATTGTAGGTATTTTATTTTGTATAATTGATTATAGACCATTTTTATATAGATTTACGATTTGGTTGTTATTAAATGTATATTTTACACATTACTATTATAAAGAATTGATACGATTGATCGATCTACACCAATAACTCGTATGAATAACACCAGAATGAGACCTCTAAATACGAGCGGATAACAATGGTAATTTATTATATTATTTATTATCTATAAACTTAATAAAAACTTAAACTTCTATTTCTTAGCTTGTTCTATAGCCAGTTTACTTTAAATACAAAGTTAAAACACTTTTTATATAACAGATCAAAAATGTTTCTTTTTTCATCTTTTTTTTTTTTATGTATGGCCTGCCAAAATGACTCTATTCTGCCTGATGGAAAGCATAAGCAGAATCCAAGAGTGGCGGTGACCATACTCACTGCGAATGTAGACAATGCAGTATGGCGACCCACACCATGGCGGCCTAGTGATGCTGCTGCATCTTTTAGTCTAGTCAACAAGTATGGAACTTGTTGACTAGACTATTTGGGCCTCCGGTCTCGCACTCACCAACGAAACACGACAGCACAAACGCTGTCATTTTACGTTGATTTTCTGTGCGAGGGTAGTATCGCCCCGGTCGAGCCGGCCCATTCATGCTGAAATCAGCGTGGCTCTACTACCTACAGTTATGCGCGTACATACATTTCGGACATTCATTTTTATTGTATACTAGCGGACCCGACAGACGTTGTCCTGTCTACACGTCTTTAATTTGAAAATTTCAAAAATTAATTAAAAAAACATTGTCCAGCGGACAAAATTGTGAATCTAAACCATTCCCAGATCCCCTTGAACACACACAAAAAATTTCATCAAAATCGGTCCAGTCGTTTGAGAGAAGTTCAGTGACATACACACTCACAGAAGAATTTTATATATATAAAGATAGATAATGAATAATGTTTACTTATTATTTTGTTATTTTTGTACGAAGTTAGCGCGTTTTACAAGTTAGGCCTCCTCTTTAAATCATGAACTAACAACGTTATTTTATCGGCTTTGACTGGATACACAATCATATCCATGCAAAGTTTCATCTTTCTATCACTAACCGTTTGAAAGGACGGACGGACATGACGATACGAGAAGTTAACTACGGAACCCTAAAAAAGTGATAGCTATACGATTTTTAGAAGGACTTTACCACTCTTTGAACTAGATTTGATTCCAGAAGACCTGCGATTGATAATCTAGTTGAATTATGATGCTGTTTTAGAAGTAACAAATTCTTTTAATTCGGCCAACGATATCTGTCGCAACAAATTTAACATTGTTACAAATACCATTCGAGGTTTTTCTCCCTTTTAAATTATTTATACAAATATTTACAGCAAAAACTTAACCTAGATGCATTCAAAACGATTCTTAATTTACAATCGTATGTTAAATAAATATTGTTTCAATCGATTATATTAATCTAGTTTCGTAATATATTTTATGGTTACCTCTTTCATTAATTGATAATTCTAATAAGGTTTAGAAATGGATGGGTGTTTCGGTGACATTAATACCGTGTGTCAAGGATCGACAACATGGCTTCCGGTAATATGATAGTCGTACGATCCAAATGGTTTCTGAGAATTACTTATTTTTGTTTTATTTTAATTACATTACGATTCGTAGTCGTCATATATGAGGTGTCATATGTTGACACTTGAATAATAGAATGACACGTGTCATTCTTTAAAAATCTTCAATCACGAGAAGCAAGTAACAATATTTTCTGAATCATTCTTAATCAGTTTTTTTTTTGTTTCTCCTACAATATCTTTCGGTGCAATGATTTCAATAATTGCAGATTTTTTCTGGTTGCATGGCGGACAGGTTATTTAAAAAGTGTGGGGGTCTTTTGGGATGTACTAAGTAATGTGTCATGTGAGAAATTCCATTGCGCGATGCAGGATTAGTATTTAGTTCCTACGTAGTTAAGTGAGTCTGCCTCAACAGCCTCTTATAGATTACTGCTGGACATTGGGCTCTCCTAAGAAAGAAAGTCGTCACAATACGACTAATAGCTGTTTCTATTAAAAGTTCCTCCACCGCAAAAGGTCACCATAAAGAAAATGTTAACGAAAGGGCTCGAAAGATGGTAGAAAGTGATATCAAAAAATGTTGAGATTGACTGGCCAATTGATGTTATGCCAATCTTCTATTGGCGGATACTTTCGCAGCTCAGCGAAAGTTCTTCCGGCCAGAGGTGCCCAACAATTGTTAATAGTCACGCTCCGTGGTTTAACTAGCAACTGTGACTTGAATTTGATATGCCATTGTTAGGAATGGAGGCCACCGGTTTTTGCCTCGTTTCGCATGCTGTTTGTGACAAAATATTTTAATATAAGTTGTTAAATTAAGTTTTTTTTTCGTAAACGTTATACTCTTGCGTCGTTCTTCTTAAATAATGCTAAAAATGCAGGTATTGTTGCTTAAATATAAAACGGTTTTCCTTTTGTGTTCAGTTACCTAGTTTTTCTTTGAAATCAAGTGGGCATGGCTACATATTTATTCAAAGAATTTTAATAGTCTGCTAACAGTGTCCTGCTGAGTTAATACCCGTTATAAAACTATTTAATGAGCCTTTTATGTTCACTGTTAGCTCAATAATAAGCTAATTACATAAATTTATAACATATCTTCGTTTTATGTTAATTGAATTTACTTTGTAAGATAATTTGTTAAATGAAAATACAGATTATTAAAGAGAGTTTCTTGAATTGAAATGATGGTAAAAATATATGTATCCTGTTTGCATTAATGTCTAACTACTATAATATACGCGAGTGTTAACATAAATGTTTTAACTAAAATGGATAAACAGCAACATATGTGGCATATAGCTGCACTAGCTTTTGTCCTCGGCTCTGCCCACATGTGTGTCGATTATCGCGGTAAATAGCAACCTATGCCCTTCCTCAAGAATCAAAGCATCTCTATGCCAGACAGACAGGACAGAGTTATTTTCGAATTTAAAATTATTATAATACATAAGTATGGATTAAATAAGAAATTACCAATGTTGCTCATAGAATATCCAGGAAGTGTAAAGTCTTAAACGAACACCATCTAGATAAGAATACATACCTACTGATCAGATAATTATCTAAAGTATCTATTCTAATCGATTATAACAATAGGTTTACGTTTAAAACAACCTTGGCATTATCGATTAGGTATCAAAGGTTATATTTATTTAAAATAATACACTAACAAACCAAATGTCTTGTATGAGAACTGTTTGCTGAATTCCTAGGCTTTTTTTAAACGACCGAAAAAAAGAAGGAAGTTAAATTATGACTGCATTTTATTGTTTGTTATCTCATAACTTCGGACACATTTAAGACTAGAATTGTATTTTTTTTATTTGTGTGGGTATGTTTCTATTGGGTCCTAGTGATCATCATCATTAAATTAAAGGTGCCGACTGACCTGAAACATTTCGGCGTAACGTAACATTCGTGGCGAGCGTGTAAACGTTATGGCAAACCGGGCAAAGCAAGCAAACGGGGGGTACCGTGTAGAGCACGCGCCGCTCGCAGCAAGCGGCTCGGCTCGCTGTACTGACCTATAACATTTCGGTGTAACATAACGTTACGTTACTCCGAAATGTTTTAGGTCAGTCGGCACCTTAAGAGTTCCTCTCTTGTCGATGCAGCTTTATCCAGCTCTACCTATCAAGAGCCGTGTCCTTGACATCCTTATACGTCGCAACCGCCACTTTTGCCTTAATCTGGTCTATTCAACTGTTTTTCGGTCTTCCTCTTCCTCTCTTTCCTTCTATTTCTCCTTCTATGAGATTACTTATAAAGTTATCATGACGTATAAGGTGGCCTACCATCTTGGTCCTAGTTGTATTTGGTCCTAATTAATTTGAATTATAATTATCATTAATGCTGCATTGGCTGCATTCGCATTGCAGTATGGTGACCACCACTCTTGGATTCTGCTTTTGCTTTCCATCAGGCAGAGTAGATTAATTTTGGCAGACCTATACATAAAAAAAGAATAACATTAATTGAAGAATGAAATAGGAAAATGAAATTGTGTTAAAAATTCATCGCGCATAGAGGAATAAATGCTTCTAAGAAATAACACAATTGGACTAACTCTAGTAGCACTTTCAACTCTCAATACACATCAAAGCCTCAAACGACTTCCGTTACGTCACAGCAGGAACAAAAGGTAGTAAGTCTAATGTCGTAGGTCAGTGACGTAAGTCCGTTTCAACAATAATTATTATCTAAGTTTTGTTTTAATTTTGAGGTTTTTTGAGGTTAGTTTTGGTTGTTTTTTCAAGATTTTTGTTGATTGAAAGTGTGGGTTATGTAATGTTTAAGTTAGCTACTGTATGATCTTACGAAATCAGTGTTGTAGTGTCCGAAGTACCTTCTATCTCTGAGTAAGACATATATTTAAAAAATAGTGTAATAACTACCAAACTGGCTGACCTAGAACAACTAGCACAACCGCGCTTAATTTAACTGCAGTTGTTTTTATTCCAGTTCTTATTTAAGTTAAGACAAGTTAAAAGTGCATACATACTTTCATTAAATTATATTCACAAAAGGAAATAAATATTTTCGGACTCTAACATACAACGTTATCAGTCCAGTCCCGAACTAAGCAGAGCTTGTACTATGGGTACTAGACAACATATAAATACATATCACTACATAGTATAAAACAAAGTCGCTTTCTCTGTCCCTATGTCCCTTTGTTTGCTTAAATCTTTAAAACTACGCAACGGATTTTGATGCGGGTTTCTTTAATAGATGGAGTGATTCAAGAGGAAGGTTTTTATGTATAATAAATGCATAATATAGTATGGGTACACTGTTAATTTTCGAGATTTCTAATGTGATGTAGCATATAAACACATTTTTTGCGCTTACATTGCAAACGCTGGTTGCACCCTACGAGATAGATCAAAATAATGTACTACAGTATTGTACACCTTAAAAAGTACTACAAAAAAGTCCGCGACGGTATATGTCTATCTCTTAGGGATAACCCACAACAACCATTTTTTATTCCTTTCTTTTTATGAGAAATAATGGCTTATTCGAAACAAATATTTGCAGTACTAACTTTTAAACTTTCGCGTTCCATGATAAAAAAATATATATATTTATTTTTAAGGGTGATCGCGTTAACTCCCGTAAAAATAATTAATATTTGCAGATCGTACAAAAATTTGGACCGATTCGGGAATCGGACTCGAGACTTCAAGCACAGCAGTCGCATACGCTACTAATGCGCCGCCGAGGCAGTCGACGAATAAATAAATAAATGAGAGTCCAGTTTACAAGCACATCAACAACCCATAACGTTCCACTGCTGGGCTCGGGTCTCCTCTCAGGAGAGGGTTAAGGCCATACGTCCCCACGCTGGCCGAGTGCGGCTTAGGGACTACACAATTCAAGATATCTAAACTGAAAATCGGGTTTCTTTGGCAAAAAACAATTAAATCCAAATATCTTAAAAACGGTAATATTTAGGATAGGGTGTTTAATAGTGAAATCAGTCAGAAACGATGTAAACTACAAGCTCTTAACGGGAATAGGTGGACTTAACCAGTAACTCTATATACCTAGAAATACGTGAGTATGTTTATCACAAGTTTTTTTTATGGGACTATTCCCGCCCACACGTCCACCACTGCAACGCCTGTACACCAGGATCAACAGCAGTGACCCACGAACACACCTAGTTATGACAGTCGGGAAGTCCCTGGAAAAATTAAACAGTGACGGCCATGTGTGAACTGTAGATACACACATAAACGTGTTTTGATGTCAAATGCAATTCTTGACAGTAATCGGTGGCCTCATTATGCGGTACAGATTTCTCAGCAGTTAATGTACGATAATAACTTATAATGTTATCTAAAATAAATTTGTACGATAAAACAAAGTACATACAAGCTAATTAAATAGTGGAGATCTAGATCTCTTGTCCTTAATTGCTATGATAACTTTCCGTTGAAATATGAAGTCTTCCCAGAAAGGCATCTTCTTAATGTGAATTGGCGACATCTAAATAAAACTGAAGCATCTATTTTAAGCTTCACAGCTTTTCACGAAATGCATGCCGAACTACATACGTTACTTACGTCACAGCTTTTCGGCTTGTGTTTGTTTTGTTCCGTCTAATCTCTGGAATGGCTAGACCGATTTTGACGGGACTTTCACTGGCAGATAGCTGATGTTATAAGAAGTAAATTAGGTAACATTTATTTTAGAAAAAAAAGGCTTTCGAAAAAACAAAATGAATATATAATATATATATAATCCAATAGTGAACCGATCAATCAATCCAATTCAAAAGCATCGAAACCCGCGGGTAATACCGCTAGGCGAAATTAGTGAATAATAGAGAAAGAATTTTCGTTGATTCTTTTTAACTGTTCTAGGAAATATAACAGTGTTCGGAAACCATAGAAGTAGCAGACAAATTGTAAAATGATCTGTAGGTTAGTGATCTTGACTGGTAAGCTAGAAGTATGGTGACGGTTTAAGAATGTGGAGTACCATAACACCCATAAACCCCCTAACGACGCAGGACAACATTACTGCAAAAAGAAGGAAACAAACTGTTGGATTTCGAACGTCATTCTAATGGCAACATTTTTTATTGTCACTTTTTTTCGTGTTTGACGTTTTGACGTTTGAGGTTAAGAGAGCACTAGAAAGACGCGTGTTGTGAACGGTCGACGATTGTTGTTTTGAGAACCGTAATTAATTGATATTAAGCTAATTGTACATCGACCCGGTCCCTTTAGTGATTTACCGTTTTTGTTAGGTCTGGTTGGACTCGCGAGTTTTGTAGGCGCGTTCCGCGATAGCTGAAGCGAGTGAGTTGTAATTCGAATATCCGTGATAGCTGATACGAGTTTATTGTAATTCGAATACCTTGAAAGATATACAGCACTTTGGAGCATGTTTGTGTGAACGTACCAAGACAAAGCAGAGAGGAACTACCCAAGAGATCTCTTGGAACGCCGAGAACAAAGAAGCCACACAACTCCAGTAAGTGCTTGATGATTTTAGTTTAGATTAGAACACGGTGACACAGCCGTGGTTCATTCTTCTTGCCAATGGACTAGTAGCGAGTTAATGCTTATACTCATGGGTCCTATAGGTATTACAAGTATCACAAAGTGATCGCTCCATTGCTGAGAGGACTGAACACAAACCCTATACCAACTCGGCTAAAACATTTTTAATACAGTTGCTCAAAAAGTGGCGTATTGCAGGGACATATAGCGTTAGGGATGTGGGCTATTACATACTCGAGCTTTTCTTTACCTTTTCCGAACTCATACGTTCTCTTTCCCAACTGTCAAAATAATGTCTATTCAAAAGAAAAAACCAGCCACGAAGCTTTTACATTAAATTTCATTTTCATTTTATATTAATAAAAAAATTCTACTGAAGACTAGGCTGTATGGGCATAGTTTCCTTTGCCTACCCAGCATGGGTGAAGAAAACAAAAAAAAAACTCTGCTGATATTCTTTTACGGTTGGCGCCATTTTCTAAAATGATTAGTTAGTTGAGTTTATTGTGTTTTTATTATTATATTAAATTGCTTGTTCAGTACACGTGCGGAACCGTCATTGCAACTTGTTCTGACTGTCAACCCTCACCTTCGGCTGCGCCTCGGCTCGGGTAGACATTTGTCGGAACTCTTTGCAATACCAGGCTTTCGCACTCGTAATGAAATATACTATTTTTCAAAGGATGGGCTATTTCCAGCAGTGTAAATAGGCTGTTAATGGAGCCAGAAAACTTGCCCCTATTATATAGCAAGACTAAGTCAGCGAAATGTCGGGACAAGGGTACTTAGACCTTTGTCTCGCCTCCTTCTTCAGGGATTAAAGATACGCGATAGAGTGCGTATATTTATGTCCTAAATTAACACTTATTTGTATTCAATCCCTTATGAAGATAATCACTCAAGGTAGTAGAGCCACGCTAATTTCAGCACGAGCAGGTCGGCTCGAGCTGAGCGGTATCACCCTCTCACAGGAGACCAACCTAAAATGATAGCATTCATACTGTCATGTTTCGTTGGTGAGTGCGAGACCGGAGGCCCGGTAATGCAGAAACATATCAATATGCCGCTATAGTGTCATACTCACACCATGCTGCGTTGTTGCATTGTCTGCATTCGCAATGAGTATGGTGACCACCGCACTTGGATTCTGCTCATGCTTTCTTCCAGGCAGAGTAGAATCACTTTGGTAGGCTCATACATAAAAAAACATTATTTTTATTTATTTTTATCTGACCGTTTGTGATAACTGATAGTGACTGTATATGGAGAGTTTTAACCATACTATCGTCATATCAGTACTTGAGAGATATAATACGGAAAGCATTTCATTTGTTTCAATATTTTATCAATGATGTAGTACACAATTGATCAGCTGTGTTATATTTTAGAATGGTATTGAGTATTTAATGGTTTTTGTTTTGTGTACTAGAAGGTAAACTTCAGTTACTCGTTGAAACGCGATATAATATTTACTTAATTTTCTCGTGTCACTCCGGTTGAAGCGATATCAAAAGTTATCTATCTAAATTAGTTTTTTGACAACAAGACGGTCCTCCCAAAAATGCTCAACCTCCCTAGTGTTTGAGCTGATAAGAAAAAACGGCGTAACAAACTTGTTAAGTTTCCTTATTAGGTTTCGATCCTTGAAGTAAGGAATCTCCACCAGTTAAACAAAACTCTTCAGGAATTGTAAAAATTTCTTGTTGAGCCGAAAACATAACGCAACCATTTCTCCATAGAGTTACAACTTAACAAAAAGCGTGAACCTGGAACTAGTTAAATGTGTTAACATTTCGACATGAAACACAGATGTTTTAATACCACTAACGGCACTTTTAACACCTTTCATTCCAGTATTATGAATATCACAACTTCGAATCCCGTCTATTGAAGTTTTTTCCCATACTAATTACATATAGTATTACTAACGAATCGGAATATTACTAATGTTCGAAAACACGCACGCATATCGAATAGTCTGTTGTATTCCCACACCAATTTAGTATCAACTAAATTGAGCGTAGCTCTAGACAATAACAGAATCAGTTGCGCAATCTGTTAATGTACAACAGGTTCGATTCCGTTGATAACGAAATTGAATTTCATTACAATTTCGTCACGTTAACGGTTGTGTTTAGTTTTTTTTTTTAAGGCCCGCCAAAATGACTCTACTCTGCCTGATGGAAAGCATAAACAGAATCCAAGAGTGGTGGTCACCATACTCATTGCGAATGCAGACAATGCAGCATGGCGACCCCCACCATGGCTGCCTAGTGATGCTTCAGCATTTTTTAGTCTAGTCAACAAGTATGGAACTTGTTGACGAGACTATTTGTGCCTCCGGTCTAGCACTCACCAACGAAACACGACAGACGAACGCTGTCATTTTACGTTGATTTTCTGTGCGAGGGTAGTACCGCCCCGGTCGAGCCGTTCGTGCTGGAATCAGCGTGGCTCTACTACCTTTAACTTTAACCAGACGGTTTAGGGGTTGTTTCAAGTTGTCCTTGCCTTTGCAGTGCTGTTGTCCCATGTAGTTTTAATCTTACGACTCCCACGAGATGACTTAGAGTGATGACACTCTATGATGACACTTAATCCATCTTCTACGTAAACACCTTCTTTCTAGTGAGATGTATATGTCAAACGATAAATAATAAACACACATAACAGATGCATACCAAACTAACTATCACTTATTAACACTTTGACTAAGTTTGAATTGCAGAAAATATATTTTTAGTAAGGTCGCAAACTATTGGATAGATCATCTAATGGTAAGTGAGTACCGTCGAACATGGATCATTGCAAATTTAGAGTCAGGCAGCAAGTGGGGAATGGGGAGCGCGTTACTGACGCGTGACTTTGTGACTGATCTGGTGCTAAGGCTAAAACATTTGTCCGAGATCGCTTATTCCTGGATCCTTCTATTTCCACACATAAAAAAATACACCTATAACAATAAATCTGCTGGTTTTATGTTTGTCTCAGACAATCAAACTACAGTAATTGTATATGTGTATATGTTAGTCCCGTCGTCATGTCTGGCCCACATCACAATCACAATAGCTGTGAATGGTCCAAGTTAGAGCACGTATTGTATTTTCAATGATATCTGAAATATTTAGGGTCTGGTTCATTACTTGCTGATAAAATCCACGATAGACTAATGTCCTGTAATACGAGTATAACTAAAGATTTCGATTTCCTAAATCTTTAAAAGAGACGTCATATGTCAGATATACGTGTATCTGTGTGTGTTATGATAGATTGCCAGGAACTGATAAAACTTTTTTTAAGAGTTGTAATCTCTATGGTATTCATGAAATAATCACTAATACGGTAAGGTATTAATTCACTATATTGTAACTACTAGTACTACAACACTTACTTTACTAAAGATACATACTAGGAGCAATAAAATATCTTAAACTTAACCGTTGTCAATTACTTGGGACACATAACTATTCAAGGTCTCAGTAAATCCAACAATTTGTAAAATATATTTAGTCTTTCACCACTCATAACAATTCATCTATAAGCTGTTTGCCAAGTATTTATTTTTATGTATTTGCCTTCCAAAGTGACTCTACTATGCTTGATGGAAAGTATTAGTAGTAAAGTATAAGCAGAATCCAAGAGTAGCGGTCACCGTACTCATTGTGAATGCAGGCAATGCAACAATGCAGCATGGTGACCCACACTATGGCGACCTATTGAAACGCAAAAATCATCGTTATAGCTTACACATATCCTTAACGATATTTACATCTGTTAGATATTAAAATGTATCATAGGTTACATTCATTATCTGTAATTGATAGTAAATAATAAAGTTACACATTTTATAAACTGTCTGATCCCAAACATTATCATTTCTTTTACTATTAACAAAAAAAACGACTTCGAGGTTCAACTCGATTTCTCTTGGATGCCATAATCAGATCTTAATGTCCTTATCATGGTACCACCGTTGGGACATCTCCTTTCCATTAAAAAAGAATCATCAAAATCGGTTCATAAACGACGAAGTTATCCGAGAACTCACATAAAAAAACATATTTACGGTCGAATTAAGAACCCTCTTTCTTTTTTGAAGTTGGTTAAAAAGGAATAGAAGTCGCTATTCTCTTCTGTATCAGACCACAGTCAGCTAAGTGTTATGTCATATGTAATAATGAGAGTGTTCTTATAAAACGTGCAGAGCATAAAGCTTACGTCACTCTGGCGAAACTTAACTACACAACACTTCTCACCGAGTCATTTGTGTTCTAGGCAAGGTAAAAGGAAGGCAAGGTGTATTTGCAACCGACTTTAAATAAAGTCGGTTGCAAATACACCTAAATACGCTCATAACTTCCGATCGGCTGCACCAAATTAAATAAATCTTTTTTATGTGTTCATTATTATCAGGACATGGTTTGTGTATAAGAAAAATTAAAAGATAACGGGAAAGTCAATTTTTTTTTACCGCCATGAGAAGCTGAGACAGATACGTAAATATGGCGGTACGAAGTTCGCCGGGTCAGCTAGTATATAACAAAAATGAATCGTCGAAATTTATGTACGCGCATCTTCCGATAGGCTGAGAATAATTCTGAGAATAATGAGAGAGAAAAAAAACGGGTGTCGGATCAGTTTTTCTTTATTTATAAAATGAGGACACTTTTTGTATCCTAAGAAATTGAATTGTCATTTACTTTGGTTACAACAAATCATTTTGTCAGTGTTACAACCAGATTGCAAATAATTAAAAGTATAGATGCTATGACATTGCAGTATGGCGACCCACACCATGGCGGCCTAGTGATGCTACTGCATCTTTTAGTCTAGTCAACAAGTATGGAACTTGTTGACTAGACTATTTGGGCCTCCGGTCTCGCACTCACCAACGAAACACGACAGCATGAACGCTGTCATTTTACGTTGATTTTCTGTGCGAGGGTAGTACCGCCCCGGTCGAGCCGGCCCATTCGTGCTGAAATCAGCGTGGCTCTACTACCTACTGGTACCGTTGACAGGATTTAAAAGTCTGTAACTCAACAACGTAAAAACTATTAAATAACATTAAATAGCCTATGTCACCCAAGCCATTGCTACAAATCTATTGACACCTCATTCATCATAATCGATTCAGTAATTTAGACACTACGGTTGAACGTACAAACTTATTACCCTTTTATGGAATAGGTGGCAAGCGAGCAGACGTATCGCCTGATGGTAAGTGATTACCGCCGCCCATAGACCCCCGCAACACCAGAGGCATCACAATTGCGTTGCCTGCCTTTGGGGGTTAGGGGGAGGGGTTGGGGTATGGGCCTCCGGGATCCTCACTCCGGTGTCCACACTCGGTGAAACAGGCGCTGTTTAACACCGATTTTCTGTGAGTCCATGGTACATGCCGAAGCGTGGCTCTCCCACGTCCCTTCCTTTTGGTTTTGTTGTAGTCGGGTAAAAATGCATCCTTTCTAGAGTCTAGGAAAGTCCTATGTCCAGCAGTGGACTGTTAAAGGATGTTGATGTAATGATGTGTACAATAATCATAACACACATAGTACTTCTCACATGTTTGTTTTATCTATACAAATAAATAAAATTAAAGTGTCTGTTTGCAATATTAAAAATAACCGCTTTTAACTTAATGCATATGTATGTATACACGGTATATATACCATTTTTTTTTTCAATTTTTGTCTTTCAGCCTGTTTGTTCCGGCTAATCTGTGGAACAGCTGGACCAATTTTAACGGGACTTTCACTGGCAGATAGCTAATGATATAAGGAGTAACTTAGGTAACTTCTTTTTGGACTAGCTTCTACCTGTTACCTGCCGGTGATGTTATACCGCGGAGCTCAGCTAGTTATATTATAACACGTAATATGACATCAACCACCAAAAACAACCCACTTAACATATCCACCACGCGAATTATCCACACTGACGGATGTACATACTCGCGTACATTGAAAATTAGCAACGGAACCCAACATTAAATATGCATTTGTAGTTCCATCACAAATTGTTTATTATAACAAAATGTCGAATGACGAAATGTACTGATGATTTCCGAAAACTTGGAAAGTGGGGCTTGGTGAGAGAATAAAGCGATATTACGGAATAGATGATTTGTTTAATATATACAGTTACACTCACGTTTTTTATCCGTGGGGAGGTAGACTTTCACGTGGGTGAACCACGCTTCGGCAAGAATGGGCGTCTCGACCGGAGTGATATCACGGCCTCACAAAACACCGGAGTGAAACAGCGCTTGCGCTGTGTTTCACCGAGTGAGTGAAGATACCGGAGGTCCATACCCCAAACCCTCCCCCCATCCTCATCCCCATCCCTCAAAGTTGTTGTTGTATTGTCTGCTCGAGCAATGAGTATGGTGACCACCACTCTTGGATTCTGCTTATGCTTTCCATCAGGCAGAGTAGAGTCATTTTGGTAGGTCCATACATAAAAAAAAATGCTGTCAATTTTCACAAATTATAGCTAAGATTCAACTCAATCACTTCAACTTTCATACAGACAATACCACAGACAGACATACAGACAAATAGGCAACAGCTAATTGCACCAATCACCTTTTCAATCTACTCGAGTGTCAAAGACACACACATTAAGCAGAACCTAATGTAATCCAAGATATATCTCAGAAATTTTATCTCTTCAATCTTAATTAATTCTAACAGTAAAACAAACAATATTATTTGTTACGTCTTACTATAACATCTGACAGTTCTTTCATAACGAACGGTAACAGTAGAGTACCTAAATGTTAAGTTAATTGCGCAAGCGCATGTCGCGCGACTATCGCGCGATTAATTGTTTTTTTATTCATTAATTTTAACGCAACATCCTTTTATGAGACACGCATTATGCGTCAACTTCACTACTTCGCTGTTAGGCCTTTAATTAGCTTTGTTTATGTTAATACTTTGGAGAGAAAGTTATATTTTTTTACTTCTTTATTCATCTCTCAGATATACTTTTAAGCCGGAAAAGATTTTTGCTATTGAAAAAATATTTTATTAACTGTGAATTTTATTTACCACATTTACTTGCGGACTTAATATTGACCAGTTTTTCTTTCAGTGAATTCTTGTTCTCCTCATCACCGCTCCTACACAGTGGTGGATTTACCACTAGGATGAGTAGGCTGGAGCCTAGGGCGGCAGATTTAACCCAAATTTTTTTTGTTACAACAATAAAAAAATAACATGGTCAAAAATACGGATAAAAGAAGTCTTAAAAATTTAACAATACTTTGTGACCAAAGAATGTGTGTCAGTTAAAAAGCGGCCAAGTGCGAGTCGGACTCGCCCATGAAGGGTTCCGCAGCAGCAAGTAACATGATATAATTTTTATTTTATTTTTATATTTGTGTTGATTGAATAAAAGGTAAAATGCAGTTTACGATTTATGACGTATTAAAAAAAACTACTTACTAGATTTCGTTCAAACCAATTTTTGGTGGAAGTTTGCATGGTAATGTACATCATATTTTTTTTTTAATTTATCATTCTCTTATTTTAGAAGTTACAGGGGGGGAACACACATTACACCACTTTGGAAGTGTCTCTCGCGCAAAATATTCAGTTTAGAAAAAAATAATGTTAGAAACCTCAATATCATTTTTGAAGACCTATCTATAGATACCCCACACGTATGGGTTGGATGAAAAAAAATTTTTTTTGAGTTTCAGTTCTAAGTATGGTGACCCCCAAAATTAATTGTTTTTTTTACTATTTTTGTGTGAAAATCTTAATGCGGTTCACAGAATACATCTACCTACCGAGTTTCAACATTATAGGTCTTATAGTTTCGGTATAAAGTGGCTGTGACATACGGACGGACAGACAGACGGACAGACAGACATGACGAATCTATAAGGGTTCCGTTTTTGCTTGGCACGGAACCCTAAAAAGTACTAAACACTTTGTGACACATATTATTCGTGAACATGGATTTTTCAAATATTGCAATAGCTGTAGATTAAAAGTAGTAATTTTCAATTATCTTCAATTTTCAATGAGGCCCTGGAATCAGTGTCCCTGTGGTGCGCGGAGACGAGAGCTAAGGGGGTATTGAAAGGGGTATTCAAAAGAGCAGTGAAATATTTAATTGTAGGTTAGTAGGGGCGACAAAAATTAATAGTCTAGGGGCGGCAAATCTGGAAATCCGCCACTGCTCCTACAGGAAGTTGGCTGTTAGCTAGCGAAATGTGCCCTGTCCCGAGCGAAGCGGAATAGTTCTTTGACACTTGCGATGTTCGTCCATTCACGGATGTTGCGGACGCAGGACATTTTTCTTCTTCCAGCTCGTCGTTTTTCATTGTCAATGAGTTAGTAGTAGTAGACATTAAAAATCGCTACTTAATCTACAAATATCTTTTATATAAAATCAATTGCTGTTCGTTTGTCTCTCTAAAACTCGAGAACGGCTGGGCCGATTTAGCTGATTTTGGTTTTGAAAAGTTTGCCGTAATCCAGAGAAGGTTTAAACGGTGAAAAAATAGAAAGGCGTGGAGTCCCTCCGCGCGGAACAAGTTAAACGTTTAACGCACCCGTAAACGTAACCTTGTTGGAAGTCGCATTAGAAGTTTCACTTCAAAAATTACTTGAAAATCCAAATTTCACGTGTACGAAGTAGCGGGCACAGCTAGTGTTATGTAAAAAGTACATGTGCTGTGCAGCGAAATTATCTGCATTCTTCATCCCTTCATTTTCTGTACCTATGTGGATTATTTTCTTCAAATTTGAATTTTGAGTGAAATTTTATACAGGCGCGTTATTAAAAATATACTTTTTACATCAGTCCAAGTTCACGAATGTAGAAGATATCGCGTACTATAACATACACAAGAATTCAGTCTAACTGGAACCATTATAATTGTCGATGTCAGTTAAGAATCAAACAAAAATTTACTACGGTAGTAGAGCCACGCTGATTTCAGCACAAACGGGCCGGCTCGACCGGGGCGGTACTACCCTCGCACAGAAAATCAACGTAAAATGACAGCGATCGTGTTTTCGTGTTTCGTTGGTGAGTGTGAGACCGGAGGCCCAATGATACAGAAGCATCACTAGCCCGCCATGGTGTGGGTCACCATGCTGCATTGTTGCATTGTCTGCAAGAGCAGTGAGTGGTCACCACCACCCTTGGATTCTGCTTATGCTTTCCATCAGGCAGAGTAGAGTCATTTTGGCAGAAGAAAACACCCCACAAATTAGTTCTACGGTACAGTGAACAAGTGTTAAAATGAATAACGAATTATATTAGTGATCATTAGTAAGAATTATTGTTTATTGCGGATATTAATTGCCAGTTAATAAAAGATACATATTAAAAAACATTTAGAAAAATAATAGTTCTCGTATAAATCAGAGTACAAATAGCGAACCCCGGCTCGTAACGATGTCAAAAATCTCGAAAGTAAAACATGATTTATGTAAAAATGTAATTATTTTAAAATGGACATTTAACCCGATATCTAAAATGTGAATATAATAAGTCATTAGATGTTTTGTAGCATTAGAAAAGTGATAAATTATAATGTATTCAAATGTCAGACAAATTTATTGCAATATCTATGACAATTTTATATATTTCCAATAATCGTGTTCTGCTTATTAATCAACACATTAGCGCAAAAATTAAGTGTACACGAAATCAGTAATAAATTAAATTATTTATTAAATTCTTGATTTACTAGTCTTGCAAAGTTAGTTTATTTAAATTTATAGACTTGATCGAAAACTTCCATTAGTGTTTTTAGTATATCATCTGCAACCATTGGTGTAAGACGGTTTGTATGTATGTCACCGTTTATTGTAATTATTGTCATGGAATGTACTATTATCATTTATTCGTTTTGAACAACAATAGACAATATGAGTATATTTATTAATAAATTAAATAGCTTTTTAAAAACAAGCTTTTACTGGAATGCCTCGAGACGAAACAAACGAGTCCAAACTCGACGATGTTGCGACGTTTCTTTACAGAGTTCCTATGGCCACCTTCCAGCTCCAGCATCAGATCAGCTCCATGTCATTATAATATTCTAATCTTACGCTGTATAAATTCAAAATCATTATTGCTAACTAAGTGTAGGCACATTTTGTGATCTTATAACATAGTTTGACTCAACTTAGTAGCCTTTTACAGCCTTATACATAGGCTTTCAAAATTTCAGCAAAATCATTTGAAGATATCTGCTTCAAAATTTAGTTGCAAGATTCCACTCGAACATACAAGCATACATACATTGCAAGTTAATAAAAAGCTTGTAACAAGCTAAAATTCAAAATTTAAAAAACCCCTTACTCAAGCACTCACTTTCACCCCCATAACTTCTAAACGACTCAACCGATTTTCATGAAACATGTCTAAGAACACTCACACGTAACTCACCTTTCATAAAAAAAACTAAATTGAAATCGCTTTATCCGTTCGTGACCTACGGTGCCAAAGACAGACAGACACGTCAAACTTATGACACCCCTCTTTTTTAGTCGAGGGTTAAAAATAATCACTTGGTGTTCTACGGTTCCCGGACCGCACCCGTACAAGCGTAAAAGAAGTTAACAGCATAATATACTTGGTATTTGTACCATTCTTTTTTATGGAATATGGTCAAACGAGCAGACGATCGCCTGATGGTAAGCGATTACCGCCGCCCATGGACACCCGCAACACCAGAGGCGTCACAAGTGTGTTACCGGCCTTAGGAGGATGGGGAGGGGGATAGGGGGAGGTGTATGGGCCACCGGTACCTTACTCACTTGGTGAAACACAGCGCAGACGCTTCACACCGGTTTTCTGTGAGGCCGTGATATCACTCCGGTCGAGCCGGCCCATGCATGCCGAAGCAAAATCAAAAAAGCAGCCAAGTGCGAGTCGGACTCGCCCATGAAGGGTTCCGCAGCAGCAAGTAACATAATATTATTATTTTTTTATTTGTGTTGATTGAATGAAAGGTAAATTGCAGTTTACGATTTATGACGTATTAAAAAAAACTACTTACTAGATTTCGTTCAAACAAATTTTCGGTGGAAGTTTGCATGTTAATGTACATCATTTTTTTTTTTTTTTGATTTATCATGCTCTTATTTTAGAAGTTACAGGGGACATTTTACCACTTTGGAAGTGTCTCTCAGTTTAGAAACCTCAATATCATTTTTAAAGACCTATCCATAGATACCCCACACCCACACGTAAGGGTTTGATGAAAAAAAATTTTTAAGTTTCAGTTCTAAGTATTGTGTGATGATATTGATTTGATGAATGATATTCATTTTTGTGTGAAAATCTTAATGCGGTTCACAGAATACATCTACTTACCAAGCTTCAACATTATAGGTCTTATGGTTTCGGAAAAAAGTGGCTGTGACATGCGGACGGACAGACAGACAGACATGACGAATCTATAAGGGTTCCGTTTTTTGCCTTTGGCACGGAACCCTAAAAAACGCATTAATTTGAATAAAAATATTAATTGTTTTTAATAACATCAAAGATTTTGATATTGGTATAATCTAAAATCAATCTATTATCATTTATACCTACTAAACAATGATTTAATAACTTGTTTTTATATTTTATTTTAATTTACATAAATATATTTAAATATATACGACCTCTGCACCAATATATACTTAATAAATACATAAAAAAAGGAATGTTACGAAACAGATTGTAAGTTATGCAGGAATGACTATGTAGCAACAAGACTGGTCCAACGCGGGACAGTCCTTTTCTAGAACCAGCAAATTTCTAGAACCTTTTAACGAGCAATTCTTGATTCTTGTATATAAGTGTATATAAATATAAAATCTGAGTGACCTAAGTTATCTAAGTTACCGTGGGAGAGCCACGCTTCGGCATGCATAGGCCTGCTCGACCGGAGTGATGCCACGGCCTCACAGAAAACCTCTGTGAAACAGCGCCTGCGCTGTGTTTCACCAAGTGAGTGAGGATACCGTCGATCCAAACCTCAACCCCTCCCCCATCCCTCTCCCCATCCCCCCATCCCTCCCCCCATCCCCCAAAGGCCGCCAACGCACTTGTAACGCCTCTGGTGTTGCAGGTGTCCATGGGCGGCGGTAATCGCCTTCCATCAGGTGATACGTCTGCTCGTTTGTCATCCAAAAAAAAACGGAGCTCGGTCGTCCAGGTACTATGTATATATTCGTATACTCACACCTGTAGTCTGAAATGATGTGTGTGATGTGATGAAGCCACTTATTTAGCCAACAATGCTGTATTCTATATACCACGTTTTCAAAGTATATAATTAAAACCTCTTTCTAAAATCTTTAATAATACGGTTAGCGACGAGTGATATATTTTAGTGCTTTTAGAAAAAAGACGTTTAATTTGAAAAAGCTGCAAATTATTATATTTTTGCCAAATAAATTTGACTCATCTATCTATCAAAATAAATAACAAGATAAAAAAGGAACCATTCAAATTATATTAAGTATTTATAATGCGGTCGCATGCATGGATCCAATGAATTATAGTAATATATGGCTGTAATCGATGCCAGACCACTGAGCCAATTATTCCAACCTAAGAATGAAGCGAGAGTATGTGTATCTATGTTCTACCATGGTGCAATGCCTGGTTCACACTGCATGAGCTAGCGTAGACAGCTTATTTTTTTACCTGTTGAAATTCCTACAGGTCATTCCGTTATTGGTGTTAATAGATATTGTGATATCCCAGGCAAAAACCGATTAGAACTTTGCAGAGTTTTTCAATGAATTCCTGTCTTCCCGTGCTCCGTTTCGGCAATATTCAGTAGTAGCTCACCAGTCATTCGCCAGAGTATAATCAGGTTATATGTATGTTTTAAATTAGTCTGTATTTTTTTACAAATTAATAATTAATTATTGTAGAAAGGCAGAGATAATACCATTGGAAATATTCTCTTAGTCGAATCTGAATCTTCTTATAATCCAATCTCTATTGCAGATTCTTTTATATGCTTCCTTTTGGGATTTATTTAATGGCATAATCTAGTTCAAAGCATAGCATTATAGTTTTAGATAGAAAAACATATTTTGATACAATTAGATTGCCTCGGTCAGAAAAGATACTTTTAGTTGAGACAAGTGCCATAGAATAATGCGAGCAGCTGTCTGTCGCTAAGTTAAAGCTAGTTAGCTGCATCTCACACTGTGTACACCAAGCCTTAGTAGTCTAACCACTTCGATATAAACTGAGTCATCTGTTATAACGATCGAAAGACCCAGTTCCTAGATAACTACGTGAAATTAGTTAATTCTTGTCTCATAATTCTAGGAGAGACGTGACGTGAGGGATCGCAGATTTGCGTGGATACGTCCTTGCATGGTCGTATAACGGTGTTCTAGAATCATTAATATGGGCCTTGATTAGTTCGACACTAGCAAATGTTGTCTAATAGGTATGTTCTACAATATTATTTGTACTTTATAAAGGAGATATCGAGGTAGTAGAGCCACGCTGATTTCAGCACGAACGGGCCGGCTCGACCGGGGCGGTACTACCCTCGCACAGAAAATCATCGTAAACTGACAGCGATCGTGCTGTCGTGTTTCGTTGGTGAATGTGAGACCGGAGACCCAATGATGCAGAAGCATCACTAGCCCGCCATGGTGTGGGTTACCATGCTGCATTGTTGCATTGTCTGCATTCGCAGTATAGTGACCACTCTTGGATTCTGCTTATGCTTTCCATCAGGCAGACTAGATTCATTGTGGCAGGGTCAAACATAAAAAAAAAGACTTTTAACAACAAAAAGTTTGAGAATCTATAACCCGACTACGGAAAATCTTTTGTTAAAATTTTATGTAGCTTATTTCACCCGGATCATTATTACAAATCTATTGACATTATTCATTAAAATCGGTTCAGTAGTTTAGGCGCTACGCGGAAACATACGAACATAGACTGCCAAAACTATTACCCTTCTTTTTGGCTTCGCCGCAGTCGGGTAAAATTTCAGCTTATTGGAATGATGTTTTTTATTATTTCGTAGTTAATTACCAGTTTAGAGTTAGTTAAATATCTTATCGAGATGTATATACATACCTGTCTATAAATTTAGTTGTTTTATGGTATAAGGGGAAATAAAAAAGACAATATAATCGAAAGGTAAGTTTCTACCGCCATCCATGAAAACCTGTAACTCACAAGTCACAAGTATATCTTCATTGTGGGGTCGCGATGATGCAATACTTTGCAATAGCAAATGCATAGTCAGTTAATGCAACACATCGCACCTCGGGCTCGACAGGGCTCCTGTAGAATCTTCAGTCTTCGGTAGCAAACATCCTTAGGACAAGTCAGTCCGCAGCACCGATACCAGTCAGTCCACATTCGATAGCTTACAATCAATCCGCTCAACTAATAGGAAACGTACAGTTATTGAAGAACGCGAAATATATTCGGTATAATAAAGGAACTTTTATTTAAGTTTTGCTAAATTCATGAATACCTGGTTAAATAGATCTATCTCATAAATATATCCCTAGTCATCCTTTGGGTCGTAAGAGCAAACTTCACAGGACAATAGCACTGTAACGAGAGGGAAAACTTAACATAAACCCTATACCAACTAATCTCACCAGCGTTTTATAGCATGCCAAATACTCCATTTTAAAAAGAGGCCTACAATGCCTACCTGTCTTACAAATAGACTAAAGTCCGTTGATAATGTTGTAGAAATGTCAATTAAGTTCTAATTCAATAACAGCCCAAGGACCCTGTATTAGCACTAGCCCTTGAATCACTAGTCATATATCAAACATGTAGTGGGCGTCAGTACTGCGATAGGCAAACGCGCCTCCCACTCCCACCTGCTTTCATAACATCGCAATCGCAGAACGAACGCATATATGGCACGTAATGGACCGTACTTGAGATTTTGTGTGCGATTAATTGACGGAATGCGGTTCGCAAACATTATTTTTTAATGAAGGGGTCAGTTACAGGCAAACCTGAGAGTGTAAATATTTCAAAGAATATCAAAGATTTCTATTGACTACCTACGTCTGAGTTTTTCTTCAATAAAACCAATTTAAAATTAGTAATGAAATCAATTATACAATTATTCTACTCATTATGTATTGTTAGTTTGACGCAGCGTTGTATCGTGATTATTCAGTTGGCGTTACTAAAATGATTTTAAATGTATCTACATCATCAACAGCTTTTATCAGTCCACTGCTGGACATAAACCTCTCCTTCGAAAGGAGGAATCGAATAGAATGTATTTTTGTTTTAAAAAACGATGTCAGAATTCTTAGCTTATTTAAGCGATTGGTGTCAATGCCACAAAAGTTACAAAAAGTTTGAGAACCGGTGTATCGTAGGTTTAATGTTATTAAGGATTTCTTCATCACATATTGTATATTACAATACGGGGGATATTATGTTAGTATAGTAAATGTCGGCTCGTGAAACTGTTTTAGGTATTTCAAAATTTCCTAGTGTTCAATTCTATTACCAAACATAAATTATGCAAAGGAATATTGTAACATAATTATACTTAGAGACCCACTTAATAAGATTACCCCTTTGCTCCCCTCCTTCCTCAAGGTATGGTGGTGGTGATAGACTTCGGTTACCTAAAGTAGAAGTAGTATACGTCATAAATTTCCCCACATCTTGTAGAATAAAAGAATCAAGATAGGAGCAGTCACAGCCTGAAAAATCAGACGGCTCAAGCGATTTTCATGAATTTTTTTATGCATTTCGTTTCGGGGGCGATAAATCGTTTTATTTTTAATGGAATAGGGGGGCAAACGAGCAGACATATCGCGCGATGGTAAGCGATTATCGCAGCCCATGGCGTCACAATGCGTTGCCGGCCTTTGGGAGTAGGGAGGGGGAGTTGGGGATGGGCCTCCAGTACCCTCACTCACTCGGTGAAACACAGCGCAAGCGCTGTTTCACACCGGTTTTTTGTGAAGCCGTGGCCGTGACTCCGTTCGAGCCGGCCCATTCATGCCGAAGCGTGGCTCTCCTACGTAAAGCGATCTATCTAGGATTCCTTTTTAGAAAAATTCCCAAAAAAAATATCATCCTGTTACTTTTATTTTTTGTATACATTAACCACCACTATTGCTGAACTGCTTCGTCGGTCTCGCGGTTGGCGTGTGCGACTGCTGATCATGAGGTCTCGGGTTCGATTCCTGGGTCGGACCAAATGTTTGTATGATCTACAAATCTTTGTTTCGGAGTTTGGGTGTTTTCGATGTATAACATGTATGTATTTACAAATAAAAAGTATATTTATGTATTTGTATCAGTTGTCTAGTACCCATAACACAAGCTCTGCTTAGCTTGGGACTAGATGGCGTTGTGTATTAGATGTCCGAAATATTAATTTATTTATTTATTAGATTTATAATCTGTATAATTAACCAATTACATTACAAATAAAAATAAAGTAAAAACTAAAACCTAACTACGACAAAAAACGACGTTGAAAAAGTATAAAACAGCAAAGAGTTTGAAAAGCCGTAGTCACACGTTGTTAAAGTGTTATGGTGCGTTTCAGTGTAACGTGTGACTATATTTTTGAAATGTACAAGTAACGCCCTTTCCAATGATACCGAACACGGCATATTCATCTCAAATTATTTTTTTAATGCAGTACTTTATGTCAGCTAGAGGTCGCCACATTAGATTCAGTGACACGTCATATAGCCATAAACCAGCAGACGATCAAGACGCTTATAACGATACCTCATTTGTCCTGTTCTAATAAGTAGTTACGGAGCTATAGGGGAACAAATGAACATACATACATAGCCTGTCAAAATCATAACCCTCCTTTGGCTTTGCCGTAGTAGGGTAACAAATTGGTGTCGCATTTAACATTTACTAGCAAAATTGATGTTCCTTAGGTTATAAATGTTAGCAATAATGAAAATAACACAGTAATTGCGAGTGCGGTGGACCATAACGTAATGGCGTCTGAATTTGATTTATATCAACTAACAAATGTAATGTATGATGACCTAGTGAATTCATTAGATATAGTGTATGACTACAACATGCTGCTAAACTAATGCTAGCTGAGGCGCTCATAGCCCAGTTGCACTTGATGAAACAATCACTAAGGGTAAGCAACGAAGGCGCGGTCAGTACCTGGATGGGTGACCGCTAGTGGTATGATACCCGAGAGGAGACCCAAGCCCAGCAGTGGGCCATTATGGGTTGTTGATAATTTTGTAGTCGGTCTAGCGTATTGTAGGTTTAGAAAAATTTAAATATTCGCTATAACAGGGCCTTGTGGTTTATCCTAATAACTACTTAAGTAAGAAGTCATGGGTTCAAATGCTATCTAGTTCTAATAATAAATAAATATTTCGGACATCTGACACACAACGCCATCCAGTCCCAAACTCAGCAGAGCTTGTGTTATAAACAACTGATATAAAAACACATATACTATTTTTGAAAATACATACATATTATACATAGAAAACACCCAAACTCCGAAACAAATATTTGCAAATCATACAAAATTTAGTCCGACCCGGGAATCGAACCCGTGGCGCAGTCGCATACCCGCACCACTGCGCCACAGAGGCAGTCAATAGTGTGTGGTGAACTCAATCGCTTAATGTGTATCCGGGTCTAATTGTCTTTCATCATCATGCCATAACTTCCCACTGCTGGGCACGGCTCTCCTCTCAGGAGAGGGTTAAGACCGTACGTCCCCACGCTGGCCTAATTGTGTCTTTAATACGTATCAATACATATAATTTAAACGAAAATATATAATACATATTACGTAATAATACAATCATTGTATTAATACGTGGCGGCGTACGCCCGTGTTAAAAAAAATACTTGTGACTTAGTAGCAAGATTATTAATACCATAATATTTTTTATAATTTCAAATAAAAGCATTTTCACATGCCACTAGTGGCTAAATAGACGGTCTCTATATAATGTTCACATTGTAAAAACACCTGTAAATGTACTCTTTATTCATTTATGTGAAATAAATCATTTTACCCCCCGCCCCCTGCCCCTAACTATATCGAAGAAACAATAAGGAATAAGTTTCCAAAAAAATTCAAGATATCTGAACATGTTTAGTTACAACTGAAGATAATGAGCGTAGCGTAAGATAATATACATTATATACAACTTTACAATTAACTTTAAGTAGGTTTACGATAATTCTCAATTTATTAACTCTGTAATCTTTTTAATAAACAATTTTCTCTCATCTTGACAACTTAATAACGCTAATATCGTGTAGTTGCTGCGAATCAATTGGATACGTTTGTAGAAATTATTTATTAAAAACGATCTGACGAGTATGAGAAGACAAGTGACCAATTTTGTACAATTAGCTCAGAATTTTATAATAGTGCCAGTAACTTTATCTACATATATGTGTGTGATTTATTTATTATTTGATCCAAAGAAGTGACCTGAATTTTGATCTGAAGATATGAGTCGAATGTCCGCTAAGTGCAAACATGTTTTTAAATTAAGATTATTTAAGATGGTCTAGGTTTATACTCGAACAACCGAAGATGGTGTCTAGGCTTTGGTGAATAGGCCGTAGGAGGAATCGAAAAATCTCTCGGATACCCTCAATTTTAGAGGCTAATGACGGCCATGTGAATTTAGTCTATCCAATTCCAATACACCACACTGTCTTGCTATGAAGAAGGGAGCACTAAAAAGTTGACAACACTTATGTCGTTTAACAGCAGACCTTACTCGTTTGCGACCTGCGCCATTAAAAGGCGAAGCTGATGAGTTTTTGTTTATAGGTCTCTTAAATTATGAGAAAGTCTTCCCAGTATGCACTGATGGGTAACTTAAAAGCATGGGATAGGTAAATTTATAGGACAACTGTCATTAAAGAAATTACGTTATTCAGATAAATCATTGCAGGGTAAGGTTCAACTATAAACAATTTAAGCTAGAAGCAATTCTATATGCGATTAGAAATTATTACTGTAATTTGTTTCATTGAACATAAATGTATAATACTTTTGTAACAAGACTTATCGCACACATTATAACATTGAATTTAAAAGGTGTTCTTTGAGGTAGCAAGTAAAAGAAGACAATGAATAATATCGGTAAAATCAAATAAACGGGTTGGTTTTATGTGATATTACGCTCATATAACATAAGATTCTACATGCGACATGCGAAATTCCTGTTTCAATTAATAGTTCTCAATCTTTAATAGATTAATCAAAGGCCTTCGACTGATTGAAACAGTAAATAACTCTGAAATATGAAGCTTGGTACGCCTCTAAACTAATTGAGAATGATTAAAAAATCAATTGGATCCATAAATATACCATTACATCACTAAAATAGTATGTCTATCAAGACCAATTCAGTCCATATCTATGATTAAGCAGACATAATGTATTAAAACTACATAAAATTTAATAGGCCGTGATAAAATTTGCCTTAGGCGTTCCTCAAGGCTGAACACTGGGTCCAGTTCTTGTTACAGTTATAATAATAGAGAACTGCTTTGACAGTATCGGCAAGAGGCTATCTAGAGGTCAGATGTCATAGATCTGGTTTATAAACCTTGTACAATAAAGATAAGTAAATGGACTTTTTCAACTTTTTTACAAACAGTATTGGAATGATTAATAGTAAGATGATGATGCCATCATACTATGATTGAAGGTAAGTCCACATTGTATTAAAGTTATTTAGGTATATTTAGTATAATAAGAGTAAACAGATATAGTTAAAAGGTTATAATATTGAATGATGCAAAAGCATCACTAGGCCGCCATTGTGTAGGTCACCATGCTGCATTGTTGCATTGTCTGCATTCGCAATGAGTATGGTGACCAACGCTCTTAGATTCTGCATTGCTTTTCACCAGGCAGAGTAGAGTCATTTTGGCGGGCCCATACATAAAAAAACTTGATAGTATGTTACCAAGGCAATCCATCAACACCTGAAGCTCAGAAACCGCAAGTGCGTTGCGTGTTTTGTTATAGAAGGTGAAGGACTTAAATATTGAAATGCCGTATCTTCTACAGTTTCCAATTAAATGGTGAAGAGATGAGAAGAACTTTAATATATACGGTGCCACGGTGTACATCACTACTGAGTGCATAGACGGTGGAGCAGTTTAAGCGGAAATCGTCGTTTCCTACTGGGCTATGTATTGTGGGTTCCATCAACATAGGAACAATAGTTTAAGTAATCCAAAAACAAAAACGTTCTTTGTATTTGTTTTTGTGTGTTTGTAAAGTCCCATGCGGCTATATAAATGTAATATTTTTTCAAATGCTCTTTTTAAAGTTAAAAGAAGATTACTAATCTTTTAACCGATTTCAAAAAGGAGGCGGTTTTCAATTCGACCGTACATTTTATTTTTATGTGTGTTCGCGGATATCTTCGTCGTTTATGAACCGATTTTGATGATTCTTTTTTTAATGGAAAGGAGATATCTCAACCGTGGTACCATGATAAGGACACCAAGATCTGATAATGGCATCCAAGAGAAATCGATCGATTTGATCGTTGTTGAAGTCGGTTTTTTATTTGGTTAAAATTTTACTTGTTTATTAATAGTGTAAGAGGTAAACAAGTAGTCAGGTTACCTAATAAAGCAAAGAATTTGATATCAATGTGTAAAATCATTATTATGAATGGACTAAAATTGTTATACATATACATTCTGAAACCTCCTATTGTATTCGAAGCAAACTGAATTAAATTAAGCCGTGTATCGTGTTGGGACGTAACTAGATTTATACGTATATAGGTAGTTGCAAAAACTGTGAGAATGTAATGATAAAAGACAAATAAATCTTTGCTTGTTTGTCTCATAAATATTAAGTAATGAATAGAGAGGGAAGTCTAGAATGAATCAGATTGTAACTTGTAGGCAAAAACTGTTTTCAATGTCATGTATGCCACAGACGTAATGAATACGAAGCGAGATTGTAAGAAAACAGATAGTGTTGGTTCAACTCAATTTTTAAAAGGGAGTAACTCTATGAAAATAATTTAAACAAGGAAAAGTTAAAACTATAACCCGACTACGTAAAAACTTTTGATAAAATGTATATAGCCTGTGGCAACTTCCACATACAGCGGCAACAAAATCATATGACAGTGCCATCTGCCGTAGATACACTGAACTATGAAGTAACGCACAACACGGAGTAACTACCAATCCTGAATCGCGCAATAGAAGTGCTCGCGCCGATTATACAATATCATCATCTCAATATCAACCGTTGGGCAGTTGGCCCGCCAGGCATGATTACCTCGCCTGGTCGAAGGATCCTCCCTTTTGTGTTGGAGGGACCCGATCACCCGTTCCTCCACAAGCCTACAACACCCGAACCATTGTTATGGATCTATTGTCAGTGACAATTGGCACCTCATTCATATAATTTGTTCAATAGTTTAGACGCTATGGTGGTATACATGTACAAACATACTTAGGGTAAATTTCACTACTCGCTGATAAAGTTCCTGATAGACTATATTAAACTTATATTTTAGATAACTACAGATTTTGGTTTCAAAGTCTTGGATAGAGACTTATACGTCAGATAGACATACGTACATATCATATCTGTCAAGTAGTGTTAGAGTGTGTAAAGTTAGTAGAGCCACGCTGATTTCAACACGACCGGGGCGGTACTACCCTCGCACAGAAAATCAACCTAAAATGACAGCATTCGCAATGCATTATTGCATTGTTTGCATTCGCAATGAGTATGGTGACTACATCTCTTGGATTCTGCTTAAAAAATGCCCATACATAAAAAAACATGGTAGAAAACTGTTCTATCTGAAACTTTCTCAGGAACTGGTGGCCCTTAGACTGCCACAACTATTACTCTTCACTGTGGCTTCGCCGCAGTGTTTCTATGTATAATAAAGACGTATTTGCTTTGTAGATACATACTTACCTAGATGATAAACAGACGAATGATATCACATATTTTTACATTTACAAATACTTGTACTTAATGGGAATTCAACCTACAAAGCATATGATGAATAAT
Source organism: Diaphora mendica (assembly GCA_949125395.1). NCBI lineage: Eukaryota > Metazoa > Arthropoda > Insecta > Lepidoptera > Erebidae > Diaphora > Diaphora mendica. The sequence goes on along the minus strand of OX421331.1, from coordinate 1,615,336 downwards.
AAATAAATTCCCATAACTGAAATTCTAAAAAACTAAAGTATAACACACGTGAAAGCGTCCATCTGTTAAGTAGCACTATATGTATCTAAATCGTACCATTTTAGGCAACAAAATAAAACTATTTGCATAACGTTGTAACATAAAAATTTGAACAAACCTAAAACAAGAAACAAATCGCTCAATACAAATAAAAAACCCGTTGATGCGTCACAAGAGTAACAAGCAAATAGGAGGCTTTTGTAATTTATGGTCATGCTCTGTTAACTGACAACACTATTCCATAGTCTATGGTCAAATATGGCCGACGAAGGGCAACGAACTCCGGAACCGTACGCGGCGAAAATTAACATTCTCTTTTATAGTTGTTTTAACGTCATTAACAGACATCAAACATGCATTTATGGCACTTGAGATGACCGTTTTAATTCGCCTGCTCATATACAGAGTTCAAGGTGAATGTTAAGAGGTCTATCTTGATAAACACTTCCTACTTTGATAAAAACGGCGATTCTATTGTCTACGCTACTTTAATTTTAAATATTACGTACGAGTACCTACTAATATTATTAATGAAAATGTTAGCTCCTATAATGTTTGTTTTTTTGCCTTATGCATGACATTTAATAAGAAATAAGCTTTTTATAATAATAATCGCTAAGGATCTCAAAATATAAATTTAGCTTTAAACTGTTGTTTGGAGTATTAAATTTAGTGCTGACTGACGAGCGCTTCTTGGGGTTCCCACCACTCGAAGCTCAACCTTGCCTAAGCACATGCAGTAGACCTTGAGAAGTCACCTCTATATCCCCGGAGACCCTCTACGAGAGAAACCACTGAGAAAGACTGTTTCTAAAGTTATACGTGTCTACGGGCGATCGGCTGCTTGTTTTTCCCCTTTCTTTTGAAATCCTCTCAGATGCCACCAACCGTTAGGTCGCTACGTCTCACTCTAACCGACTAAAAACATCACGCATCGTCTCAGGTATTTACCACTTTTTTATGTATAGCCCTGCCAAAATGACTTTACTCTGCCTGATGGAAAGCATAAGCAGAATCCAAGAATGGTGGTAAATGCAACAATGCAGCATGGTGACACATGGCGGCCTAGTGATGCATCTGCATCATCACTTCACCATATAACGTCATACGTCAGCCTTGTGCTTTGAGAGCCCACCATTAAAATTCAATATGAACTTTCTCAGTATGTAGATATATATTATTATGTATCTATATATAATATCACATTATTCACATTTATAACCAATAGATTATTCATGGACCATTATCAAATTACAATTCCATTGTAATGATTTCATCTCATCTATTGTTAACTGTTGCTTAAAGTAGGTCTATTTCGTGTCATTCTGATTAAATCTCTTATTATACTAATCATTGGCTTCTGCGCAATTCAATTTAATTATGTTAAAATTAGTTCTCTCTACAATAGTACACTATGTATTGTACACAATAGTACAATACATATTTTTGTATGGTCATTCTAGTGACTGATTATTGGAAGTAAGTTTATGGCATAATTTATCTGTCTGTCTGTAAGTGTATGACAAAAATTACTATGACACGGAGCAATACGGCAATACCCGCACGCAAGCGTTCCCCGGAATGAAACTCAGAAGAAAAGAATGACTAACCCTAACCAATATGAAGCTATCTTAAACTAAAACACCAGAGAGGGTTTACATTTAATTATTCGGTCTTAAATTTTCTTTTCTTTTTGAGTAATGAGATTTTGGGCTCACACACACTGTCCATTTATTATTTAATTTAATTGGCATGAAATTGAGAGCCATTAATAAATGTTTTTTGCTTATTAAATCGTGGAGCTAAATTCGAGGAACTTTTAAGGAAAATTATGATAAAATAAGTACCAACGTTTAACTTAAAGGGCTTGTGTATTTATTATATTTTTTAAATCTATTATGTAAAAATAAAAGTTCATTAGGTACTGGTTATTTGAATATTTGTCATATATCAACAAAACTATTTAATATGATGTCTTTAAGTCCGTTTCAATATTAGAATACGGCATTTTCACCATTAGAAAGCATAGGTACAGGTTACATAAACAGTACTCGCAAGCAATCGTATCATAAATATTCGGGTAGATAAAGCACTGTTATACCTCATAATTGTAACAGTGGAGTGTATACTAATAACATAGACAGTCTGAATACCTGATAAAAACGTTAGGTAAATCAAAAGTATGAAACTAAAGATATTAAGTTTATTTCCTTTGTTTAGTACAACTGTCCATAGAAGTGCAACGGGTGGAAGAACTCTTTGGAGGAGGGCTTTTAATACACGACAGGAGCTGGTTCCGGAGTATTGCTAACAAGCGTGAGAGGGGACAAAAAAGAACGAGAGAATCTCACCTGATTAAACCCATAACCATCATAAATTCAAGTGTCAATTGTTAAGTCCTAACTACCGCTCTCGTATTGGGCTCTACAGCCATACCAAGAATTGCCACAGAGGCGCTGTCTAAATTATCTGGAAAGATGGAAAGGCCATATGATATTTCCACAGATCAGGATCGATTCACTTTCTAAAATCGCTAACTCCTATAATCTGTTATATTATTGACTAATATCTTGTTTCGACCACGTGATTTAGCATTGAGATACGTCATTTCAATACATTTGTTAGATAGTAGTAAGTTATTTCCTTTAAAATTTAGAACAATATTGTACATAGATCTAAAACATTTAGTTCCTTATAGAGTTCTTTTTATTCTTCACGATACAGCTATATAACCAGTTAGCTTTAAGCCTCAACCATGAATTGGCATTCACCAAAAATTTTATAATTCCAGCAATTAATGTAACCAGCGCGGAACGTTACCGATGTACGCACGTAAGAATTATAATTTTTGATTATCTGCGCTAAGACTAAAGTGTATTATTATGTAAAATTACAATTTATGTATATTACTATTATCTATAAGTGCTAAGAGTATATTCTATGTCGTGGAGGACTTTGCAAACATCAATGAAACGGACACAGAACATCTAAACCTAAAAACCTAAAACGACTTTTTGTGCTAATGATTATGAATAACTGTGTCGCGGGGGACTTTACAAATATACATGAAGTAGACACAAAGAACACGCAGACTCAGATTAACAATTTGTGGATTACACAAAGTGTTGTCCCATGTTTTTTTGACCTCACAACACTTGGCGAAGTAGGGAGCTGCGTGGTGACAGCTTAAGCAACTGTGCGTGCAATTTATAGATCATACAAAATATTATCCCCTTCAACCTCTTAGCCATACGTGTAAAGTCTTAGAATAATTTTAACTATAAAAGAAATATTTTACTAGTTGCTTTGATTAAGTTTCGTCCCCTTTCGTATCATCGTCATAATGACAGTGACGCAACTGCTAAGCTAGTCTATGACCAGCCTATACTAGCTAATATTGATACAATATAATTAATGTGAAAGTTTATAAGGTTTACTTTCATGCAGAAACTACTGAACATGTTTCGATGAAACTTTGGAGCATACATGCTGTTACAAAAAGGTGTTACAACAGCTTGGGCTAAGAGTTAATTTTTTTGCATGTTAATACTGCTGTCCATGTAATCAAGAGTATTCCCGTTGCATAATCGTGAGTGCAATACACCACGTGGGATAACCAAGCTTTGGCAAAGAAAATTGCTAAATAATCAATTCTTCCACTGCTTTTCATCAAGTAACCAGACAAGGTTTGGGCAACTGCTCCTCTTGATTTCTCAACTCAACATGTGACCATGCACTTCTTCTTTGATTCCACGAATATCATAGTGACTTAATCTGTCCCCATTTCGTTTTCTAATGTGTTGTGTTTTGTGGGTTCGAATACAACATAGAACAACACTGTGTGATTCAGAAATTTTTCTTCGACACAAAGAACACCCAGACTCACTGGATGAATTTAAAAAAAGCTTTTTTGACTGGCATGCAATGAGAAATTTATATTTGAAAGTAGAAAACGTCTATTTATTCAAATTAGGTAACTCAAACACTCATAAAATTGTCTTCATGTCATACACATGAACTAAGACAGTTGGCAATTTCACTATCAATATTTTTATGAAGGTACATGAAAGTTAAACACGAAAGGGGCGTCACTCGCTACCGACCAGTTCTGTAGATGATAAGAAATCGACAAGTGGACACATATGTGCATGGTTTGTATCAACTTGGAACATTTGAGAAATAGGCAGTGGCGCCTAGTCTGTTGATTGACTTTAGGGCTACACAATTTAGGATTGCATGTTGCATATTGCAATTAAAAAAAAATCCAATTTAACAGACTAGAGACGATTTAAATCAATAACTTTGAAACCTAAAAAGAATGCTAGAACATTCTAAGAGTGATATCAAGATGTTACTTCTACTTATTCTTGTTAGTTTAGTGGTTACCTATTTTAAGTGCTCAACCACGTGGGTTCCCATCCAGGACATATTTATTGTGCGATAAGCACAATTCTTTGTTCTGTGTTTCGATATTATTCATCCACTAGCGACCCGCCCCGGCTTCGCACGGGTGGATTTCAGATGCCCCCGCCGACAACTCGATTCGTGCATTTTAAATCTGTAATATCTTCGAATATATTCATTTAAATTAGATACTGTAAAGGGCCATTTTGATCTATATTAAATGCACAATGTATTTAATTTACTTAATTGTATAAGGATTCATTCTGTATTGCTTAAAATCACTTCGTAAATAAGCCATTATTTCTCGTAAAAAAAAAGGAATAAAAAATGGTTGTTGTGGGTTATCCCTAAGAGATAGACATATACCGTCGCGGACTTTTTTGTAGTGCTTTTTAAGGTGTACAATACTGTAGTACATTATTTTGATCTATCTCGTAGGGTGCAACCAGCGTTTGCAATGTAAGCGCAAAAAAATGTGTTTATTTGCTACATCACATTAGAAACCTCGAAAATTAACAGTGTTTCCATACTATATTATGCATTTATTATACATAAAAACCTTCCTCTTGAATCACTCTATTTATTAAAGAAACCCGCATCAAAATCCGTTGCGTAGTTTTAAAGATTTAAGCAAACAAAGGGACATAGGGACAGAAAAAGCGAAAAAGCTTTGTTTTATACTATGTAGTGATGATAAGATGTATATACTCGGTTGACGGTAGTAGACTTTTCCCCACTACATAAGTGGAAAAACTATAAAATTACACATACGTAAAGAAATAAATAAATGATTCGGACATCTGACATAGAACGCCATCTATGGTCAAACTAAGAGAAGCTTGTATTATGTATTGTGGCAACTAGATTAAATAATAGAATACCTATTTTCTTTTTCTTTGTAAACATTAAAAACTCTAAAACACATACTCGCAGCCCTTAAAAATGTTTGATCCGACCCGGGAATCGACCTCAAACTCAGCAATCCAATACGCTGCCACTGCTCCACCGAGGCGGTAAAGCTCTAAAATAAAATAAAAATGTTAGATCAAAAATAGAATCAGTAAAAATGTATTTAAAAAGGCCCAAGAAGGCCCTTCTAAGAAGGATTTACAAAAAGTTCTTAAGTTTCAATATATTGCGCACTTGAACTCTGCGATAAAGTTGACGAAATCTATTTTCAATGACACTCAATTAGTTTTTAGAACCTCCTTCACTTGAATGATATATATATATCTATCAGCTACCTACCTACCGAGTTATCTAGTACTTTATCTATTGAATAATACAAAGAAATAAGCCTTTCCTTGGCAAGTAACTTCTCCACAGTTATATGGTAATACTGGATTGAAAGATTCTTTCCTCGGGGTATATAAAACAGTACCGCACGTTAGGGTTGCCAAATTAAGCTCATATTTTTTTGTTAGAACAGTTTTCATAAAACAATGTAACATTTGAATTAGTCACAAGGGAATCCCATTTATTGAAATTTAGTAGTATTAAATCTCGTAGTAATATTTCCATATTATATATATAATAGGTCTTTACCTATGAAATTGCCGTTTTGTATGCAATAAGTGAAAGTACTTATTTTTTCAAACTTTTTTATTTCTGTTATTCGAAGTAATCACCCATGCAATCGACGCATCTTTGCCAACGCATTGGCAGTTTATTGATGCCCTTCTTGTAAAAATCAGCTGGACGGGAGGCAACAAACTCTTCAAAGGCATTTTGTACTGCTTCTCGGGAATTGAATTTTTTACCCACTAAAAAGTTGTCTAAATTATGGAAAAAGTAATAGTCGGTAGGTGCAAGGTCTGGTGAGTATGGAGGATGAGGGAGAGCTTCCAACCCCAGCTCTTGCAGCTTGGAGACTGGGTAAAAAATTCAATTCCCGAGAGGCAGTACAAAATGCCTTTGAAGAGTTTGTTGCCTCCCGTCCAGCTGATTTTTAGAAGAAGGGCATTAATAAACTGCCAATGCGTTGGCAAAGATACGTCGATTACATGGGTGATTACTTCGAATAACAGAAATAAAAAAGTTTGAAAAAATAAGTACTTTCACTTATTGCATACAAAACGGCAATTTCATAGGTAAAGACCTATTATATTTAAGGAGATAGAAAAGAAACAGATAGATAGATAAGGCGATAAACGTGTCGGTTTTCATTTAACGTAACACGATTAAGGTGAACCAAATTTTTGTCTGATACATAAATTCGCTTTCATAAACTTCAATAAATTGTTTCTTGGTAGTATTAAAGAGTGCCAGCCCTAAGTCACATTCATTTTTCAATCTCCAGGAAACGCCCGGCAGACATTTACCTCGCAGATTCCAATTTAGCCACCGGTATTGAACAATAAACAAAGAGATTCGATGTAGAGAAACTCACAGTGTCTTAAACATGTCACATTAGTCGTACTCAAACGGACTCGAACCCCTTTCCGTGAAGGGAAAAGTTGTTATTTCAAGGCGACTTTTGTGAAGGCTTTGATTAAGAAAGGATAAAGTAAATAAAAAATGTGACTTTAAGATATAAGACACAAGTCACAGACTAATTGAATGATATGTTTAATATTTGTCCGTTGGTCCTTTTGTTAGTTTAGGGAGCTATCATTAAGGTAGATGACCTAGATGACCTGATGATGATCATCACTTCCATTTCCAGTCTTTTTCCTTACTTTAAAAGGAGCAACTCACGCATTAAGAACAAGCCTAAACTTTACAAGTTTTACTTTACAAACACACATAAAACGGACACAAAGTACACCCAGACTCAGAACAACAATTTGTGGATCACACAATGTGTTGTCCCTTGTGAGATTTGAACCCGCAACATTGAGAGCGGTAGAACACGGCGTGGCGACCGCTTAAAATACTACACTATCCATGCAGACAAATCTTCACCTCCACCTCCCCCCCCCCCCTTAAATCAGAGTAGAGGAGACCTCGGTAACAGGCTAACACCGTTTTTCTATAGATAGAGGTACCGGCCCATATCTGCTAACAGAGTTCCCACGGTTTAATTTAATGGTTTATTTTTCTACAAACCAACATTCACGAACAAAGTTTTGGAATTCTTAACAATCTTAAATTCAGGCAACTTGCCATCAATTGCATCACAATACAAAACCTGAATACAAAAGAAACCACAACTATCTGTTGTTGAATATTTCATACCTGCAACACTTACACAATCGTTATATCGAGATCACTACTCACTATCTTAGTAATTGCTATCATATTAACAGCTTACTGATATTATGTAATTATTATTTCTCAATTTGTGAAGTCTGGTAGCAATTATAATCAATATACATAAACAAATATAGATAACCCATCAGTAGTTGAAACAATTAAGTTTTTAATTGAATCGAATTGCTTCGAGGTTAGACGCTTAGTTCATTATACTAATTGGGAATACCCAGTTGATATGAATATAAAAATGAAATTTTAAAGAACTAGTCCTTATTTTCTTGACCTTAAGGGTCAAAGGTATTTTTTTGTAATGATAAATTCCTCCGGATCGCAGGCTGCTTAAGGACAGTGGAGTAACTACATGGTGTCTACATTGCAAAACCTTAGGGCGCCCTATTTTTGAGATTCGAAGATTGTAAGATTTCTGGATCTGGATTTCCCTTTTTCTTCTACTTGAGGCAAATGATGACTTAAAAAACCTAAAATTTAACCGAGTTTCTATTGCTTTTTGTAATATTTTGAACTTTTTTTGGTTAAACAAGGGGCAACCAGGTAGATGGGTCACCTATTTGTACTTAACTAGTGAAGGGTAGAATCTCTTTGCCCTCTCTTGAGGATTACAAATTGACTTCAAACATAAAGGTTAACACTGCACTGGTTGAAGAAGAATCTCTGTACTACTGTTTTTTGTCAATTTGTTAGATTACCAGAATTCTCATTTTAAGGAGCTCCCCACATTAATGTTTAGAGCTACCTAATTTTCGCTTTCCATTTGTGTACCTGCCAATTTACCATAAAACCAAAATTAAATGTAGAAAACCTTTATCATGTTGATTTCTAACTTGAACGAGTTTAACACAAGACTAGTTTTCTACAAATGTCTTCCAGTAAAGTCTGGTTCTTGCTAAACAGTCAAAGAAACAACCAGACAACTACAACAAGTCAGACGGGATGCAAACCCCGTTACACTTACGACAAAAGACCTTAATTACATGCAAAAAGAAACTTTATACAAAGAAAACAAATGTATCCTTTTTCTCGCTACTGTACAAAGACATTTTGGACACTGTACAAAGACATTTTGGACCGATTTGAAATAATTTAGGCATCTTAACAAGATGTTAGTTACGTTTTTAACGGCGTAAGAAATCGCTGTCAAAAGCTATCGATGGCAATCGTCGATTCATCTACTCAATATGTTGTAGGTCTCTAACTGCGCCACAACTCACCATACATAAACAATGCCAATTACGTGCCTAAAGCTGACGCGTTTGCTTCGGCCCAATATCAACTTAATTTCCAATTTAGAATGTTACTTTTGAGATGTCCGGATACACATCTCTTTTAACAAGAAAGTACTCATAGTCTACTGAATATAAGCAGAGGACAAGAGAGAGAAACGGTACCTACATTGACACCTTTAGCTTATCTTGTTAAAATAATCGTAAAATATAAAGAAATGATAAGTATATGGATTTTTGTTGCGTGAGTTTATGTCTGTCAACGTTCTAGTATAATATATTCAAAGAAAAACACATTAAAATATCAATAAAAATACACACTCTCTAAATTAATAGAGAAATAAACATGGCATCAGCCCGAAACTTTCTCGTTTCTGCATCAATATTCAAAAATCACCAAAGAAAGTAAAAGTTTATAATTGCATCGATGCGCCCGCGCTGAACTAGCCAAACTTGATAGTACAGGGCCGCAAGTGTGCCGAGACAACGAAAGTCACCAGTGAAATTGTTTAATTAGCCATTTAATATATAATTTAATCGATGAGAAAACAACTAAGTAATATAAACTATTTATAAAACTAAGTAATATGTTAAGGTAATTAGTTAATTATACGCTCAAAAACGTAATTATTTTTTTGATTCGAATGTTTGGCGAAGCGGGCAAAGCAATACGTTTATAAAAAGCTTGGTGTTGGAAATGTTTTCGGAGTTCATTCCCTGTAATTCTGAGGGCACCTAAAGGAGGCAGATTTTTTGTCTGCGCGTTTATATCATGTACCACCAAAAATTTGACGCACTAATTTTTGGCAAAGATCGGTTTGACAATATTTGCTACTCTAATGGTAGATATGAGGAGGCATACAGTGATATGTGTAAACACCGTCATAACGAGTTAGTTTGTCGTAAGAACTACATAACAAAACCTGAAAATCCAGCTTTCTGACTCACTTACGATAACACACTTTGGTGAGTTTTGAACAGACTGTTCAACTCTTAGTTAGATTGCGCTCTAAATCTGGACTTAGGTATCTAAAAATAAACTGCGAATGACATTTATATATCTATATATTAAACTTGCCAAAACCAGGGGTATTACCATCGCGGTTTATTGCTTTTGAATGGGACATTGTTCACTGTTTCATAGGCTTTAATTTTGTTCTTTTTTCTTCTTTTTTTTGCAAAAATGAAAGTAGTATGTTAGGTACTCCTTAGAAAATCAGCTTAATGCCAGATAAAGTCCCGTCAAAATCAGAATCAGGAATAGACAGACAAAAATATTAAAAATTGTTTTTTTATTTAAATATAGTACTCGTATAATGAACTTCCACATGCATTTAGTGAAAAGCTGTTAATTTGTCTACGAACAGATAGGTACATCATTTTTTTTTTAATACCACTCCCGCACTAGGAATAAATCCTGTGTCGCGGGGGCCTTTACAAACATACATGAAACGGACACAAAGAACATCCAGACTTAGAACAATAATTTGTGGATCACACAAAGTGTTGTCCCATGTAGGATTTGAACCCACAACACTTACCGAAGTAGGAAGTGGCGTGGCGACCGCTTAAACCACTAAGCCATACGTGCAATCATTATTTATTTGTATAGATTGAATGTTCTCATCAGTTTTAAATGTTAGAACTTAAAAGCAAATTTGCATGCAACACAAGTGGAGTCTCATCTTAGATTTCAATAATAATTAAAGAAATGTGTTAATATAACATTTAAAAGACTATGAAAAATTAGGTTGATCTGTATTAATCCCTCTGAATCGAATCCTACTACACCTTTTTTTAACTCGTCTCAGTTGGTATTCCACATTCATACATACCAAAACTTTTTTGGTCTTCTGTTCTGAACTGAGCCCAATTTATTTATTTCTTATTGTTAACTAATCCCTTACCAATATTTTATGTCACTGAGAATAATAAAATAATATTATAGGATGATAATTTGATTATTTTGATCGAATTGAAAAATCAATGCAAAGGAAACGTCTGTTCCAAATCCCTGTTAATTCCTAAATCCAATTAACAAATGGATTTGGGCTGGATTATTTTATGGTCGATGGCCTGCCTGGTGCTAACGCTTCCTTTTAATGTAATAGTCTTTAGACGACAAAGGCAGGAAATAAATAAAAACAGGTCTAAGGACCCAAGAAAGACGTTTTACCAAATGGTGAAAGACCTGTTTTCTTGCTAGATGTTCGATAATCCAGGTACAACTTTAAGACATTGTTTTAAAGCGACAATTTTTTACAATATTAACAGATATAACCGATATAGGGAGTGAGGGAAAAAACAGCTAGGTACAATAAAAATAAAAAAACTTAGCATATTCCGTATTATTTTACTTTTTGATATCCATTCAACTAATAGATAATGAATATCCACATTGACTCCAAATTAAAATCAAACTCAAAATACAATTGAATACGAGTTCCCTAAATATCGATCCATCAAACTGGAACCAAAAAGTGATCCCACAAAAACAACCGGCTTGAAGCATGTAGCAACAGCCGGTCCGTGGCCTACAGTACCCCAAGGTCGTTTGTGCACCGCTTCACGAACACACTCCTCTTTTTTTAACACTACCTTTCTTCCTAACTACGCCCAAAACATCATATATTAAATCTTCACCATCTTTATGTTCACTACATTTAAGTTTACTTTCGGTTGTGAGTGCATCGTCAATGGAATTTCAAAGGTCGTCCAGGCCATATGTTGTGCTCTTTTTTGCGAAAGATTTTTCGTTTCTAAATGATAGGTTGTGATATCTGTATCTCGGCGTTTTTGTTCGTTTCGATTGCTATCTCTGATCGTATCTACATTATTTTATTTATGTATTATGTACAGTTACTTTATAAAGACTGTAATGTAGTTTTGGATAAGGCTTTGGACAATTATTAGCAATCTCTTGGTAATTTTATATTACCGACGTCGGGTACTCCTGCCCGTTACTTTCGATATTGAAACGAATTGAGTGAATTACTGATTTTGTTTTCTTACTAGACTGGAACAAATGATTTTAATATTAAATAATTTGCTGTTGAGACTTAAAATATCGTATTATTCTTTATTTTGTTGTTTATCCATTAATTATGTGTGCTTTATACGACACCGTATGTGTTATGAAGTACATGTTCAAGCGTCGACAAAAACAATTGTAATTGTAACATAATTTAATGGCATTGAAGTAGGTCCAAAGCACTATATAGAAAACTATGGTTAAATAGTATTAGATGTCTTTTATACTGGTGTGTAGATACTGGATGAATAAGACGAATCGTGCTGTTAATACTGGTAAATGAAATCTACACTACTGCTCTGCAGATACACACTTCACAGCACAAGAAATGTTTTTTCTTAAGTTAAAGTTACTCCGAGAGAGGTTCACATGACAATAAATTACTCCTTTTTGAATCCGGAGAAAGTATTTATGTAAATTGCAATTTTGAACACTGTACCGATAGCGAGGTGTTACAAAAACAATAATAGTGGCATGTTTGGATCGGTAGCTTGTAAACGAACCTTGTTTACATTCTTGAGAGCATATTTGTCAACGAATCGAATTTAAAATTCCATCTCTCCGTGTTTAATTTCATGTTTTTGATTCTTTACACTCCTTTTGTTGGTGAACGTTTTATGCTGTGTATACATATGTATATGATGATTACTGACCTGTTCAGTGACTATATAGGCAATCACGTGCCCAGTTTTTGTGGTCTCCTGCAATCTAAGCCTCATTATTCCATTTGAGTATCTGAGTATTCTTTATTTAAGCTCCCTCTGACTATTCAATTTCCTTATTTCAATTTACCTTCTCGCTTTCACCCATCTAAAACGACGCTGAAAAAGTATAAAACAAGTTTGAAAAGTAACTACTAAGTACTTAAGGAGCTAAGAGGGAACAAATGAACATACATACATACATAGCCTGTCAAAATCATAACCCTCCTTTGGCTTTGCCGTAGTCGGGTAAAAATAGTTTGCATCAGGTAGACAGTAGGCCGTTCAAATAAAAAAGGCAAAGTCTTTTAAAATATCACATATTAAACTGAAACCAAACATAAGTGTTTTTGACGAGCTGACGGGTCTTTTTAACCGACTTCCAAAAGGAGGAGGTTCTCAATTTGATTGGTATGTTTTTTTTATATAGATTTTTAAAGAGGCTGGCGTATCATCTGATATAAAGTGACTAATTGCGCCCATAGACACGACAAGTCTCACAATGCGTTGTCCTCTTCTGTGACTCTTGAGTTTGTCCCCGAAATCCCCAAGCATGAGGAGAGAGGGTTGGGTTCCTAGTAACCTTACTCACTTGGAGAAAAGCAAGGAAAATGCACCACCAAGAAGCATGGATCTCCCATGATGAGGTTTGGGGGCAGAAAGATGATGAAGATGTTATTATGTATATTAATGACAACCAGACACAACGGTATTCTATTTAATCAGTATAATACCTCCTAAAGTTTCACCTCCCAAACAAGAAGAAATCTCAAGTCATCCGACACCAAAATCACTTTTCCTCATACCTTCACGGTTCACTAGTCCGAGTTAAATTACATTGCTTCGCGAACTTGTTACACCTAGTTACCATCTGTTGAAGCTCTACTTTCGTCACATATGCCACCAGACACCGTGGCCTGTGTAAAGGTATCGTCACACTTGAGTGGCAATAAAACTTTATTTCTCTGTTAAGAAACAAGTGTTTAATAGAGCAAATGTTACTCAATTAAATGAAACATCGTTGCATGTTGGCTTATCTTTAAATTAATCTAAGAATGATGGACTGATTCAATGACTTTTTTATGTTTTTTGAATATCTGATGACAGGAATTCCATTACAATCATCATTAATTTTCTAATCGTTTTTATTTCATTATCTGATTTACAATTAGCACAATTGGTGCAGCCTTTTATGCGTGATGTCGTGACCAAGGGAATAGGGATTCATTTTTATTTTCGTAACCTTGATTCTTCATAAATATGAGATCATGTTAGTGCCTCTAAAATGTTGGAGGTTGTGAAACGATTTGGCAAAGAACTTTCTTGTTTTTTGAAATCATATAGATTTATTTGTAAACACAAGTATAGCGGCAAATACTGGTAGTATTACTAGAATTGCTAGCAGAACATAATATTTATCTTTTACAAATTGTTGGTAATTCATGGCTTTGACTTTCGCTATTACTACTACGAACAGGGGAGTCTTTAACTATAGTTCATGGTGTGCGGTGCACATGGGCGCAGCAGTGTTTGGGGCGCCGACCGCGACACTTTTAATGAATCTGCGCAACTACTGACGGGCGCTATGTGTACTAAAGGGTGCTAAAGAAATGATTGCACACGGGCGCTTCACGGGCTGGCTCCTCTGACTACAAAAGTTAATTTTTGACGTTATTGCCTATTTTGTAAAGTATTGAATCGTGATATTTTGAGTACTATTTACTAACAGTTAATAACACACATATCATCTTTCATCCAGAAAGAAAAGTACTGTTCATGAACTATAAACAAAATACCTTTACACACAATCATGAGTATATTGAAATGTAACTAGTAGAAACGTTGTAAGTATGGGTAGCACTTTACAAGACATGTGCCAATACCATTTATGGTGGAATAAGGCTCGTTTATTTTGCAAGTCTCGGAATGTAGGCTCGGCTGTTTTTATTTGTCGCTGTAATCGAAATGAAGTGGACGACTTGGTTCGGTTTTGTAAATATCTACTGGTATAAGAGGCTTATGTCAGTGAGGTGCAATGTATTATAGATATGTATAATAAGGTATATGTATATATACATACACTTGCGGCTTTATTACCGAGGGTAGACGAGAAGAATGCAAGCATTAATTGGTGGCAAGCTTGTTCCTGTCAACCGGGCTCTTATATTTCTCAACAAACATACTCAAGTATAGATTTCTAAGTTTAAGAGTTTTTTAAAACCTTGAAACGAGCTATCGAAAGGATATATACAATCTGAATCCCTCTAAAATAGCATAATTTTAGTCAGTTTCTACATATTTTTTTTTACAAATTGACACTCATATGGGTTTGAGGCGATCTTTCGTGATTTTTTCTATAGAAATATGTGGTTTTTGCGTAATCAAGTTAGGGAGCTTATTTAAAATGCAAATAAGTCGTCATAAGAAACACAATATTAATGAACTTGGACATCAAAACGCCTTCTAATTAGGGACAAGTTGAAAGTTGTGTGTTTTAATTATTTAATGCTTTGTTTTGATTAAAATAGAGTTTCTATTTGAATAGTCATAAGCTGTTAGCTCACTGACGCCGATTAATACGGAGAAAAATACAAAAAGAAAATTGCTCAACGGTACAACATTTACAAACTTTTTGTACTTTGATTATTGATAAAATTAGTTGTATGTTACTCATTAGTGGCGAGTACTGTATTGATTTATCAACAGCAATAATAGTGTTATTAAACCTGGCAAGCCTAATAGGAGTCGTTTATGATGTGTAACACCTACGTCCTACCCACAATCTGACGGTCTAATCTAGCGCTGTGCTCTCTCTTTGGGAAAATCAAATAACTGTTTTCCAGCTAGGGCTATATAATTTTATTCCTTTTTAGGAAATCAGTCCTATAAATTGCAGGAAAGCTACAGAAAAGATGTTAGACATCAATAAAATCAAATAAAATATATGTTTCATCCCACCAGCTCGTAAAGAGTATTTTTACCCTTCGATATCTGAGTGCAAAAGCCGTTTTTATTCGCTAGAGGATAAAGTAAAATTGAATTTAGAACATCATGTGCACTAAGCTTGTGAAGTCAAAACATCATTAAACCTATTTATTTCTACCCCCATGGTATCGAATTTATCATTTTTTTTTATTTGTTAAAAACTCAGACTCTGAACCTTATTGGTGTACTTTTTTTTGATTTGCTTTGCCAGCGCCATTTTCTTTTCACGTCATTTAGTAATTTCCTCGCTGAGGTGGGATGAAAAGTTACTTGTTGCACTCGAGTGCAATTTCTTTTTACCTAGTGCTCAATTTTGATTCCCTCGCTAACGCTCAGGATTCTAATTTTAGAATCCCTCGCTCGGTCATCAAAATTGAGCACGCGGTTAAAAAGCAACTTTGCACTCTTGTATAACAAATAACTATTACGTTTAGGTGTCTTCTGTACCTATAAAAAGGAAAGAGTTTCATTCGAATTTTAGTTAGGTTGAATGACGACCATTTAAGATAGTCAATCAACTCGTTTAGTAACTATAGAATTTTGACCCGTTGCAGTAGAACTGCACCCTAATATCTGCTTGGATTTTATTTTAAGTCGGAGTTAATTAGTTGTTATGGCGTGTGTAGTGCGTTTTATAGTCTTTTTATTGGATTATCTGTGTTTGAAGGGTACTTCTTAAGATTGAATAACATAAACAGTTTTTTATACACACATCAAAAGTGTCTAGGTATCAAGCATTTTTATGCGAATTTCTTGAGATTGAGATGTGGCTTTGGCCCTGGCCTGCTCAGTCGCCAGACTTGAACCCGATTAAGCATGCATGGGATATGCTACAGAGAAGAGCTCTGCCGAATATGGAGGGTATCCAGTCGCAAGAAGACCTTTTTTTGTTGTTGCAACGAACATGGGCGGCCATTCCACAGCGTGATTTGGATGAACTCATTTTGAGTATGCCAAACCGATTCTTGTGTTGTTAGTGTTCGCGGTAGAAACACGGATTATTAATTGTTTAAGTTACCTAATAAAATTTTAAAGAAAACGGTTATTTCAGTCTTTTTTTCGAACTTTAATGTTAGTGGTTCAAATGTCAAAAATCTCTTTATTAGGAAAATGGCAAATTTCTTTATTAATGCAAAGTTGACTTGGTTTATCGTTACTGTGACAAACGAAAACACTTTATTTGATGAATCCTTAAAGAAAATTTTAATTAATATCAATCAGGAGAAAAGTTATTGCAAAAATATATGTTGATCCCTAGACACATATGTTGATCCCTAGACACTTTTGATGTGTGTATTATCTATTAGTAAATTACATAATTCTAGGTTGCCCAATCGGAACAACATTTTTGATTTACTCTACATGGATGGAACTGAGACGACTCTCAAATGGAAAAATCTATAGATACGTGAAACAATTCTTTGTTTAAATATATGTATATATAATATATGGTACAAAGTTATACTTAGCGGTTCGGTATTTATTAAATGGTACCAAGGCAGTTTCTTGACTCCTAGTTCACGGTAATCAGATACGAGGTGATCAAAAGTCCAACTTGAATTACATTAATCTAATTATATCTCCATTAGTTATAAACTGTGGAAAATACTACCACGCTTCGGCATGCATGGTTCGGCTCGACCGGAGTGATACCACGGCCTCACAGATAACCGGTGAGAAACAGCGCTTGCGCTGTATTTCACCGAGTGAGTGAGGATACCGGAGGCCCATAGCCTAACTACTCCCCCCATCCCCCAAAGGCCAGCAACGCACTTGTGACGCCTCTGCTGTTGCGGGTGTCCATGGGTGGCGGTAATCGCTCACCATCAGGCGATACGTCTGCTCGTTTGACCCCTAATTTCATTAAAAAAAAACTTTTATAGCTAAGCATCCTTGAGTCTAAAAAACTAGTCTTAGTTAAAGTTACTTATTTTCTTATATCTAACTAGTACAGAGAAGATGGCGGTGTTTCCAGCCCGTGCCTCGGAGAGAACGTTAAACTGTCGGTCCCACTTGCTATAGCAATCGTTAATGGAAAGTCAATGCTGAAGGCACATTTTCAACCGACTTCAAAAAAGGAGGAGGTTCTCAATTCGACTGTATTTTTTTTTGTTACCTCTAAACTTTCGACTGGGTAAACTGATTTTGATGATTCTTTTTTTATTTGAAAGCTGGTGCTTCCCATGTGGTCCCATTTTAATTTGGTTCAGTTCTCACATGTCATTCATGAGAAAACCATATAAGTCTTCAATTTGCATTATGTTTGTGCGCGACAAATTAACGAATAACTCAATATTCTCGTATGGGCCCATTTCAATTTGGTCGTTCTTGAAGTCGGTTTTTGATGCTTTTGCATTGGAGTGTTTTGCCCATAATCACCACGCTGGGTAGGCGGGTTGGTGATCGAACTAAGTGGCGTGCAATTGGAGAGGCCTATGTCCAGCAGTGAACTGCGATGTTTTTTTGTTAAAATTTTGTATTATATAATGACAACTTGTTTTTTTTTACGTGTGGAAAAACCCACGTGCCGTCACCCCACCGGGGTTTGCGGCGGGGCGGTGTGTCGGAATCGAACCGATTAAAACCACACGGTGTGCCACTCTGCGCCTGAGACGGGACGGATCCGGGAACTGCTGTTATTAACACGTCCGGACATAAAATGACAACTAGTTCTTCGAATCCAGTTCGTGGAAAAACTGATATTCAGGTAAAACCGGTTGAACTAGTAGCCGACCCATGATAGTCTTGGGAATAATAAAAACTAGGATAACTATAAATTCTCAAAATAAAAAAATACTCCGATATAATAACCTGAGTTCCCTTTAAAAAGTAAAAAACGCGTTATGCGCTTTCATTTGACCCCACTCGATGATATTTTTGCAGACATTCGGTTACTCTTCCCCACTTTCACCCCCATAACTTTTAAACGGCTTAATCGATTTTCATGAAACATGTCTAAAAACACTCGCACGTAACTCACCTTTCATACAAAAAAAACTAAATTGAAATCGCTTTATCCGTTCAGGAGTTATGGAGCCACAGACAGACAGACAGACACGTGAAACTTATAACACCCCTCTTTTTGGTCGGGGGTTAAAAATGATGAAAATGATGACCTTCGACGTATATTTCACGGGACTGTATACCTCCCGTTTAGTCTCAGTCAAATCAATAGAAAAATACCTGCCTTATGAATGAGAGTCTAAAGACTGAAGAACACACTTCGTTATTATTTGTGCTACTTTTTAACCGACTTCAAAAAAGGAGGTTCTCAATTCGTCCGTATATATTTATGTGTGTTTACGGATAACTTCGTCGTTTATGAACCGATTTTTTACCGACTTCAAAAAAAGGAGGAGGTTTCTCAATTCTTCCGTATATATGTTTTTTTTTAAGTGTGTTCGCGGATAACTTCGTCGTTTATGAACCGATTTTGATGATGATTTTTTTAATGAAAAATAGATATCCCAACGGTGGTACCATGATAAGGACACTAAGATCTGATGATGGCATCCAAGAGAAATCGAGTCGAACCATGAAGTCGGTTTTTGTTTTTGTTAAAATTTTACTTGGAAAAATTATCATCTCGTCAGTTATTATCAATAGACGTTAAAAGTATTGAGGTGGAGGATAATTTCAAACCAAGTATATAATAAAGGTACATAAGTAAATGTTGGCTGGTAGAGAATGCCTTGGGCCTTAAGCCCGCCGATGTACATGAGTGCATGAAGTTTTAAAATAAAATAATTACTTAACTATAAGTTTATTCATAAATATAACACTTAATAATTACTATGTGTTAAAGTAACAGTTATGTTATAATATTCGACCTCACAGAAAAAATACTATTTCTGCAGCGGCGCGTAAAACCTACACGCACTCATAGTTTTGTATAAATTTGGTTCCTAAATTCTCTGAAACTACGTTAAAACTAATGTTATATAATTCAGCACGTGTAATAGAAAATATTTTAGTATACTCATAACTCTGAGACTCCCTTATTCTGGGGAGAAAGGGAATATTTGATTGTAAAGGGAAAGCACTTGTGTCTCTACAAGTGCTCGTGAGCGCAGGAAGTCATTTACCATTAGGTGACCCAACTTCTAGTTTGTTTCATAAACTATAAAAAAGAATCACAAAAACTTTATTTCAACTTCTGAAATCATTCTAAAATTCATTTTTTTTATAATCAACTTTTTTTCACAAATTGTAACTCTTATTAATATCTGGCGAAGGAACCAAATCAGCTTGACTAAATACCACACTGGTGTTCCACTACTTACCTATGATTGGGGAATCCCCGACTTTTGTTGAATTTGAAACGAACGCAATAGTTATCGCGTCTCTATGTATTTGGACGACATCTTCCGTTCCCTTAAGGTTCAGAGAGCTAGAGAGCTATAAAGAATCGTATTCTGTTCTCTATCCCGTTTTATCCTACCAGTTAAAAATATATATGATAGAAATTGGTGAACTGACATATCGCGAGACTAAACAATCAAAACTGGTCGAATAAAGAACCTTCTCCTTTTTGTTAAAAAACAATATCGCAATCAATACACGGTAGTCCATACTCCATTGTTATTTTATTCAGGTATAAAGTAATAAATGAGCTAAAGTTAAAGGTTTCTGGGTTAAAATTTAAATTCGAAGCGCAAAACCGAACAACAGTGTTACCACCAAAGTGCGCTACGGAACATTGTTGCGCAAGGAAAATAATAACTTCTGTTCCGATTACACATACGAGTAACTTGCAAATTTTTGACACGTAACACTTTAACTGTAATTTTATTAATTAATTGTTAAATACGAGTGGAGAGAGTGAAATGTGCATGATTTATTTTATGTCTTTTACGGGATATACTTGTTAATGTTATGAAACAGTTTTTCTTTGTAGTTTGACGTACTCTTTTGAAATAAAAACATTAAGTATACAAGTGATTACCCCACCGCTTGCTACTGCGATGAGATCTCTGGTTTCGATCCCCTAAACACTTTACGAGACTTTACTCCACAATTTGTTGTTTTGAGTCTGGTTGTTCTTTGTGTCCGTTTCATCTTATCATATATTACTAACACGGTTTTTAGGGTTCCGTGCCAAAGGCAAAAAACGGAACCCTTGTAGATTCGTCAGGTCTGTCTGTCTGTCTGTCCGTCCGTATGTCACAGCCACTTTTTTCCGAAATTATAATGTTGAAACTCGGTAAGCAGATGTATTCTGTGAACCGCATTAAGATTTTCACACAAAAATAGAAAAATAACAATAAATTTTGGGGACATACATAGAACTGAAACTCATTTTTTTTTTCATCTAACCCATACGTGTGGGGTATCTATGGATAGGTCTTCAAAAATGATATTGAGGTTTCTAATATCATTTTTTTCTAAACTGAATAGTTTGCGCGAGAGACACTTCCAAAGTGGTAACATGTGTGTCCCTCCCCCTGTAACTTCTAAAATAAGAGAATGATAAAACTAAAAAAAAATATATGATGTACGTTCGTTACCATGCAAACTTCCACCGAAAATTGGTTTGAACGAAATCTAGTAAGTAGTTTTTTTTTAATACGTCATAAATCGTAAACTGCAATTTACCTTTTATTGAATCAACACAAATATAAAAATAAAATAAAACTTATATTATGTTACTTGCTGCTGCGGAACCCTTCATGCGCAACCCAGCTCTTGCAGCTGCTTCACGACAACGCGCGACCCCATACTGCGCAACAGACAGTCTCCAAGCTGCAAGAGCTGGGGTTGGAAGCTCTCCCTCATCCGTCATACTCACCAGACCTTGCACCTACCGACTATTACTTTTTCTAAAATTTAGACAACTCTTTAGTGGGTAAAAAATTCAATTCCCGAGAGGCAGTACAAAATGCCTTTGAAGAGTTTGTTGCCTCTCGTCCAGCTGATTTTTACAAGAAGGGCATCAATAAACTGCCAATGCGTTAGCAAAGAAGCGTCGATTGCATGGGTGATTACTTCGAATAACAGAAATAAAAAAGTTTGAAAAAATAAGTACTTTCACTTATTGCATACAAAACGGCAATTTCATAGGTAAAGACCTATTATTTGGTAGCTACCTAAATGAGCAGTAAAAAAATGTCAGAGAGCGTAAGTTCCGTGACTTGCATTCAGGGCGTGAGTGTTCGTATGCAACTAGTCGACCTTGACGGTCTTTCCTGCAGAGCCGAGATTCCTTTAAATGTCAATTGTTATTAATTAGTCTGATATATTCTGTGTATTTAATACGATTTTACTGCAAACTTGCTTCCGGATTTACTGCGACAAAGCTTCCATACTTACGTAGGTACGTTGGGTACTAAAATCGTCTTGGTACAAATCATCCCAAAATCAGAGTTACAGATTTTGTTAGAATAACATAACATCTATACCTAGATACATCTACTCACAGAATATCAACGTAAAATGACAGCTTTCGTGTTTCGTTGGTGAGTGCGAATTGCGTTGAATGATGCAGAAGCATCACTAGGCCGCCATAGTGTGTGTCACCATGCTGCATTGTTGCTTTGTCTGCATTCACAATAAGTATGTTGACCACCACTCTTGGATGCTG
This sequence comes from Diaphora mendica, assembly GCA_949125395.1. Classification (NCBI taxonomy): domain Eukaryota; kingdom Metazoa; phylum Arthropoda; class Insecta; order Lepidoptera; family Erebidae; genus Diaphora; species Diaphora mendica. The sequence continues at coordinate 1,593,160 of OX421331.1, read as the reverse complement.
CTCATGCTTTCCAACAGGCAGAGTAGAGTCTCTTTGGTAGACTCACACAAATAAAAAGCATGTATGCCAAGGTAGCTTATATTTATTATTTTTTATTTATTTATTTATCTTTACATAGTATAGAATGAAGTTGCTTCCGCTGTCTGTTCGTCTAGTCTAGATGTGAATGAATGAATAGATAATGTAATTCAATATAAAGGTTTATATGTATAATATAAGCATATTATAGTGGAGGATTTTCAAGGTAGTAGAGCCACGCTGATTTCAGCACGAACGGGCCGGCTCGACCGGGGCGGTACTACCCTCGCACAGAAATTCAACGTAAAATGACAGCGATCGTGCTGTCGTGTTTCGTTGGTGAGTGTGAGACCGGAGGCCAAATGATGCAGAAGCATCACTAGGCCGCCATAGTGTGGGTGACTATGCTGCATTGTTGCATTGTCTGCATTCGCAGTATGGTGACCACCACCCTTGGATTTTGCTTTGCTTTCCATCAGGCAGAGTAGAGTCATTTAATATCTAAAACTTCCGACTTCGACAGACTTTTGAAAAACTGCGAAGCCGGGCCGGGCCGCTAGTCTTATCTTATACCCTTGAATGAGCAATTATTGTACCTATATAATAATCTGAATCTCTAAAACGGCTCCAACGATTTTCATGAAATTTAGTAGGTATGCAAGGGATTTCGGGTGCGATAAATCGATCTAGCTAGGATTCATTTTTAACCAACTTCAAAAAAAGGAGGAGGTTCTCAATTCGACTGTATTTTTTTTATGTTTGTTACCTCATAACTTTCGACTGGATGAACCGATTTTGATGATTCTTTTTTTATTTGAAAGCTGGTGCTTGCCGTGTGGTCCAGCTTGAAGTCGGTTTTTTTTGCTAAAATTTGTGATTATTAGAAAGTTTATCAAAGAAAAATAAAAAAAGCTATTTAATACGAAGATTAAGTATACCGTCAACCTTCAGACGAAGTCAATAAATTATTTCACATTTCTGTACCTATGCACAAATACAAAAAGCTAAATGTTAAGTTTTGACATTTTTACTTTGATACCGGGCACAGAAATATTATATGCAAATTATACGGACTTAATATTTACTTAAGGTTGGGCTGCAAATGTATGCATGGAACTCAATTTACTTATAACTAGCTGTCCCACGCAACCTCGTTTGCGTCTCCCGTAGCCCGTAGCCTGACAATTTTCCCCCGTTTTTGAAACATTCTTCATTGTTCATTCCGTTCCTATTGGTCTTAGCGTAATGATATATAGCCTATAGCCTTCCTCGATAAATGTACTATATAACACTGACATAATTTTTCAAATCGGACCAACGGTTCCTGAGATTAGCGCGTTTAAACAAACAAACAAACTCTTCAGCTTTATAATATTATAGTATAGATTAGCTGAGCCTCGCAGTGTTACGTGTTACCCGCGGTTTTTGTTGTACTTTAACAACAGAAACGTAGCCTAAGCTATTTCCTATATCCTCAGCTGTCTGCGAGTGAAAGCCCCGTAAAATTCTGTCCAGCCGTTCTAGAGATTAGCCGGACTAAACAAACAGACAGACAAAAAGTTTAAAACTATTTTTTTTATGTAAGTACCTTATACTTTCATGTGCATTAAGCGAAAAGCTGTTAATTTTAAATTACAAACAGACACTTCAATTTTATTTATTTGTATAGATATAATTGTGTGCATAAATATTATTATGATCGCATTCGAATATTTCAGATTTTCAAATTACTGAGTAGGTATTTGTTATTGTTTGGTTTTAAGAGCTAATTTAAGTCCTATGTAGCCACTACAGCCAGTCCCAAATAATTGAAAAGGAATTAATCTATGGGAATGACATCTCTCGACACTAAGTCACGTGGTTAAAACAAAATATTAGCCAATTGTAGTGTGTCTATTGTCAGTCACTTCACTAGCAACGTTTTCATTCACTCACTCATTGTACTATGAGTGAATGAACGAGAAGGAAGCTGTTCAGTCCTCTTGCCAAGGCAGCGATCAGCTTGATGAAGTTTATAATACCTATGGCCCATAGATAGGCATACAATCACTAAGCTATGTCCACTGGCAAGAAGGCTGAACCACGGCGATGTCACCGTGTTCTTAATCTAAACTAAAATCATTAAGCACTTACTGGAGTGTGTGCCTTCAATGTTCTTCTCGGCGTTCCAAAAGATATCTCTTGGGTAGAATCTTCTCTGCTCTGCTTCTTCAAACAAACATAAACTCCTAAAGTGCTGTACAACTTCCAAGGTATTCGAATTACAACAACTCGCTTCAGCTAACGCGGAACGCGCCTACAAAACTCGCGAGTCCACGACCTAACACAATACGGTTTATCACTAAAGAGACCGTGGGTCGATGGACAATACAATTAGCTTACTATCAATTTAATTTTCACAATAACAAATAAATCGTCGGCCGGTTTCAACACGCGTCTTTCAAGTCCTTTTTCTCATATTAACCTCAAACGTCAAAATGTTGCCAGTACAATGACGTTCGAAATCCAACAGAAGCATTATGTCATCTCCAGTGCATGTGCGGTCGCACACAGTTCAGTCAACTGTGAGCGACGGAGATGAGCGGGCACATTGCGTCTCAGAGCCGACAATATAGTACATGGATATACTACACCAATAATACAAGAAAAGAGAGGTGTTAGCGATTGTAGAAGAAGATTCGATGCGAAACACTTGCGTCTTGGCTAAAATTGCTGCTACCATGTCTTGGCTCCACATAGCCCCTAAAGACGACCTTAGTCACTTTATGTGCATTAGCTGTTGCCCGCGGCTCCGCCCGCCTTTCTCTCGATTACCTACCGCGGAAAAAAGTAGCCTATGTGTTATTCTGATGTAAAAGCTATATTACTGTAAAGTTTCATCCAAATCCGTTCTGTGGTTTTTGCGTGAAGAAGTAACAAACATACACACTCACAAACTTTCTCCTTCATAATATTAGTGTGATAACCTATGTATCACCATAACCAGTCTTTAACAGCCCACAGCTGGACATGGCCTCTCCTTATCAAGCACTCAAGGAAATAGAGCCACGCTGATTTGAATACGGGCCGGTACTAACCTCTCGTAAAATGACAGCTTCGTGCTGTCGTGTTTCGTTGGTGAGTGTGAAACCAGAGGTCCAATGATGCAGAAACATCACTAGGCCGCCATGATGTGGGTCACCATGCTGCATTGTTGCGTTGCCTGGATTCGCAATGAGTATGGTGACCTCTTGGGTTCTGTTCATGCTTTCCATCAGGCAGAGTAAAGTAGTTTAGTCAGGCTCATACATAAAAAAAGCATCCCCCAAGTATCGGCCGGAGCGGGGCTGTGTGGTTTTAATCTGTTGATGATCAACTCTTAAATCTCTTTTCAAGACTATGTAACTGTTTTGTTTCTGCTTCGAGAGCAACTGATGACAGCCGTAAAAGATAAGATTCGATCTTTGTATCTAATCTTCCGATAAAAGATATCTGGTGTTTGTATTATCAATTTTACTTATCATCAAATACTTCATCTTTTATCTTCTTGAGATCTCGTTGTAAATGGATTTCTAAAAAAAGGTTGGTACTTTTACATTTTACAAACATCTTCGAATATTGTATTTTTTGGGGGCCCATTTAGAAATATTGTAATTAACTTTCAAGTGAGTAATGACCATAACGTACCTGCTTATACCAATACCCCCCTTCCCCTTCCCTCCAATATAATTATAACTGTAACACATAGGTACCTACCTCTTAATCTAAACTGTCTAATATCACCCTCATTAATAACTAAAATCTATATCTATATATATGAAAGAGGAAGGTGACTGACTGACTGACATACCCAGAGGTCAACGCACAGCCCAAACCGCTGAAGCTAGAATCCTGAAATTTTGCATGTAGGTTCTTTATATAACGTAAGTGAGCACTAAGAAAGAATGTTTTGAAATCACACCCTAAGGGGGTAAATCAGGGGATGAAAGTCTGCGTGAGCGAAGCCGCGTGCAAAAGCTAGTTACTTATAAAGTTATACTAACTTTTTGTCTAATACACGCTAAGCTCTTGTGTATGCACACGCACATTGACGACAAAAATCCATAACTATTTACTTTAAAAAACAAAATCAGACTATTAAACGCAAAAATACATCGATTTTTTTATTAGCCATTGACATCTTGTACCTAAACATTACCGTCAAAGAAACAGCAAAATATTTCATAACAGTTTGCTCCCATAACTCCCTCGCTAATAAACGTCTATTACATAAATCTACGAATAAGGGCCAGGCTCGATTTCTCTTGTTAGCCCTTTGTCTCTCCTTACTGTGACCCACAGTGCCCTTAGATTGCGATAATGAACCTTATCGCTTTAGGAATAGGGTAGCTATGTTCTATTGTACGTCGAGACAATTTCGCCGTTATCTCTGCACGCGGTGTGTTAGCGTAGAAAGTGTCCCATTAATAGGGTGGCCATGGATTTGGTTTTAGTGAGGAGTGTTTAAAAAGGTATTATATATTTTTTTAATTGACTTGTTTAAGATGGAAAACTGACTATCAAACCACGTCACTCAACTGTATACTATCATTTTACTTTTATAATTTATAAATTAAAGTTACAACTGCCAAGTCAAAAGCTCTGGACTAATTTTAAATATTAAATAAATAAATATTTCAGATATTTAACACACAAGGCCATCTAGTCCCAAACTATACAGAGCTTGTATTATGGGTAACTAAACAACTGATATAAATACACATATACTTTTTTTATTATACATATTATTACCTATACATAGAAAAACACACAAACTCCGAAACAAATATTTGAAGATCATACAAACATTTGGTCCGACCCGGCAATCGAACTCGAGACCTCAGGCACGGCAGTCGCATACACTACCACGGCGCAACCGAGGCAGTTTTTTCGTCTTGATCTATTGGTATTGGTATAAATTTATATTAATTATAGTTCCTTTTTGTTGTGTATATTATCATTTAACATAATATCGTTCCTCGGACAATAAATTGTCTGTCGTGTCCACTAGTCTATAATAAATATCATAGTTGAGAATGCAAATAATAAAAAACATGTCATTTCTCGTTAAGGTCAAGGTCAGACTAAGTAAGCACCGGTACCGACTACCAGTACCTACGACCTACAGTGAATCACAAATACTTTTGCAGTGACGCAAGATCACATATTATCTTCGTAACCGGATTAGCAATCGCCATTTTTGGTTAAGATTAATGATAATTGCTCTTGTGACAGAATTCGATGTGGGAATAAATTTTGTATTTTTGTTTATTTTGTTAAGTTTGGTGTGAAGACTCAAAGCTTGTACGAGAACTAAGAGCAGATGTGTTTTGCTGACAGATTTAGCATAGGTTTTCAGCAATATGAAGTTAGTTACACAAATAAAATGTCAACATTTGCTGTTTCAGCCTTTATATGGCTTTGTTACTAACCGTTAACGTGAAAAGGGAGGGTATTATAATTTTACCTTATGTTTTTTAATTAATTTCGATTTATAAATGTACTGAGCAATAAATATTTCTTTTTGTTAAAGTAGTAGTGTTTTGAAAAATGACACTTTTGCAAACTAATAGTTTGCAAAAGTGAGATTCCTATGAAAAAGTTAAAGAAAAAGTATGGCGAACACAACTGGTAGTTGGTATAAAAACAATCTTTTTATATTAGAATGCATTTAAACAAATTTTTACACATAACCATTAATAATTACGTATTAGTTAAGCAATTATATTAGTTACGCTGTTTCGTAATTGCACTTACTAAAAACTTTACCTATTTACCTCGTCAGCCATTACTTTGTTATAATGGTTTTATTTTATTATTACAATGTCATTGAATAATCTTTCCACATGAATCAATATCAGTCACTCATTGCACAGTCCGGAATGATCCGATTGCCACATATTTCGAAGTATAACAATAATAATTTAATGCCTTATCTAGATATATACATAACTTAGATTCTGAACGTGACAATAAATGGTCTCTAGTGAATTATGTTACATACTTCAACGGTAATTATTTCAAAGGTATTAATTTATACAATAATTATTTGCTAATGACAGACATAGGTATTAAATAAACTCGCATCTATATCTAAAGAGGTAGATGGTCTCACTTTTTAACAGACTTCAAAAAAAAGGAGGAGGTTCTCAATTCGACTGTATTTTTTTTAATGTTTGTTACCTCCTAACTTTCGACTGGGTGAACCGATTTTGATGATTCTTTTTTTATTTGAAAGCTGGTGCTTTCCATATGGTCCCATATCAATTTCGTCTAGTTCTGACATGTCATCCATGAGAAAACCTTATAAGTCTTCAATTTGCATTAAGGATGTGTGCGACAAATTGACGAATAACTCAATATCACGCCAACCAATTTCGATGATTCTTTTTTTATTTGAAAGCTGGTGCTTTCTGTGTGGGCCCATTTCAATTTGGTCGTTCTTGAAGTCGGTTTTCTTTTATTAAAATTTAGTTTTATTCTTTACTGACTTATCTTTAGTCATACACGTCACAGATGACAAGCCTATTTTCGTCGCATGATAACGAAATTAAACACTATATTTAGCGTGGGTAGGAATCAATCCAACTACATCTAGCTCAGCAGTCAGATTGCCAACTAGCTAATGACGTAAGAATAAATAGGTATAAAGAATCAATTGTACCTATTACGTTATAATTACGAGTACTCTACAGACATTCAAAAATAGGTACCTCAGTTTTTGTACACTGAAGGAAGTATGTCGAATGAGGAACTTACTAATGTTAGAAGTAACAAAAAATATATAATGGATGTCTGTCTCGTCGTCTGGCTGGAATTATCGTAGGATTCTCTTTTGTTGCGGTTTTCCCGTTTTGAATTGTATACAAATAATACAGAACTTATTATGGTATTAGTTAAACTTCAGTTATTATTTAATGGAATTTAATAAGGAACACCTACAGAAAAAACATTTAAAACTATTTCAACAAACCCCATTATAGTTTATTAGGTTTGATTAAATTATGTCACTTAACTGTACTGACCAATTCTAGCTAATTAAATGTTATTTAGAATCAGGCAACTGAGACATTGATAACTTTTACTAAAAATCCCAGACAGGTGAAAAATAATAATTATTACTCCACAAATCTCACATAACTCAAGATGGTATAAGTACAAAACTTTCATGGTTTTTAGTTCCTATCATTATTTCATCATTATCATCGTCAACAATAGCTTTTAATAGTCAACGTCTGGATATATGCCTCTCTATGGAAAGGAAATTTTGGTCTAGTAAGTATACCACTCAGGCCAGATGGGTTGGTATAGTGTTTGAAGATTTTCTTTTTCTTCCAGTGCTATTGTCTTAGTCGACTCTTTTAAGACTCACGGAATGCCACACAGATCACCATATCATTACTATTTAAGTAATTGTTATTACCTTTTGTAGAAACTATAGACATAAAAAACCTTTTAATAGATTTCTATAAACACGCTATTAATCAAAAAAATAAATGATTACGTGCTTTAAATCATTATTCTTACATGTACATGTATGTATAACATCTAACATGTATTTTTTCACTCAAATACCTTGGCATTTGATCATAAAATGATCCTTAACATTTGAAAGTATTGATATTATTTGCAACTTTGCTACGTTGTTCCGAGGTTCGCAGAATTTATGTACATAAAATATTTTGATTTTAGTAAAAAAAATTAAATACGATTTGGGTATAATAAGGATATTTTAGTTTTACGATTGTATTAAATTCTGACAAGTTGTTTTTATATGTTTTCATAATAGCATTAATACACAATAAAATGCATTATTTGAAGTTCGTTCAACATTTTTTACAGAGACAAAGTTCTATTTCAAGTTTTCTGCTCCAGCGGCTTAGTCTCTGCATTAATGTATCAGTTAGTCAGTTAGGGCAAGCAATCTTATAAAAATATTAAATCTGTCTGTGTTTATATCCATATATTTTGAACTTAAGCCAATGAAACAGTCTACTGTTTATTTTTTGTTCAAACGATAAATATAATAGAAATATCCTATAAATTATTCGTAAGAATAATTTACCTGGCTACTATATTATTATACAGGATTATCTCAGACGCCTTAACCACATACGTCCCCTACATAACACAATGGTTCCCATTTCTGTGCGCCCGCTCCGTTCGACCGTCACGTGTTCCGCGTTTGAATGGATAATTGATCGCGTGTTAACTAATAAGTCCACAGATCTGATCTGTCAAGTATTTGGGCCATATTGTACGGTCATTGCTTATAACTAGTTCAATTGGTTCGACTTGGTGTCAGTGCTTTCTTTACTTATTATATAGATACAGCATATAGCTGTGTAATGAGAACAGCTCTTAGTATTTAATTAAATGTTTCGATTTGGTATTTGATAAGTTTTAAGTAGATAAATAGCTTGTCAGAGCAAGTGGTTCTACTCATCTTAAGATTGGGGCCCACCTTACACTCAGAGAGATGAAGCCTTCTTAGCCATAGAAAAATAATTAAGAAATAACCGCAAATGTTAAAGAAGAAGGAGTAACTATAATGATTATAACTATTTAGTTTACATATATAAATGATAAATTGTTTTGTGTACCTAGGCTTCAAAATTTTAAAAGTTCTACACAGGTTAAGCTGAAGTTTTGAGTTGATATACAACTCATTTCAAAAGCTATAAGCTTTTCTCATTTTCCCACCACCAAAATTTGCCACATTGAATCTGGCAGAGTACAGCTAGTCGTAAATATACTGTGTTTTGGTATTTGCGACAAACTATTTAAAATCTACGTTTCAAAAAATTCTGATTAAAAGTAATTTAAATTTAATTCACATAAAAATATATCAACTAGAAATCAATACATGTATATTTATAAGTGAAAAAATCGCTTAAAGACCATGTTTCTGTACCCTGTTCAAGGTCTAGGACTGGGGCCTCGTTAATTACGTACATAAATTAAATTTAAAAGTTGACAAACAAGAACAGCCTGCCAAGTTGTAAGCGGATACCGACATATGTTTAAAACAGTAGTTATACACGATGTTGACTTATACACCTTATTTTAAAAAATAGAAATAAAACTTCGTAATATTACACTTGTGATTTAAAATTTTAACAAACAAATAAATTTAAATGTCTGTTTTTAATTTCAAATTAACAACATTTCATTAAATAGTCTAAATAGATATACACATTTTTGTTTGTCTATCTGTTTGTACCGGGTAAATCACTGGACTTTTACTGGTGGATAGCGGATAATGTAAGTAGTAACTTAGACTACATTTTTTAGACTATCTTTGACATTACTTGCGGTTGTTGTTGTACCGCGGGAAACACTGCGGGGCTCAGCTAAACAACCATAAGTCTGCATATAGTCTATTTTTTTAATTATTTGTTCAATAATCATACAAATTAAAATGTCAAAGCATATCTCTATAACGTTCTATTAATTAATGGCATTTAATGAAGTGACTGCTGAATACAGTACGTTTAGAAGTGGTTGACTAACTGCCTCATGAAACTAAACACAGTTCATTGCCCAAATAGGTGTGTCTTAGAATTCTTTTTTGATATAATCCAACCAAGTAGGCCGACGTCCCATATTCCTTGAAATGATGGACTACTTAGCTTTCGTAGATAGTCTATTCTCTCGTCTTTCAAGATATCTTGAAAAAAAAAGTCAAAATAAAAATAGAAAATGTGTTGATTGCGGAATAAAATCGACACAATTTAGTATCGAAAGTCAGACAACATCCGATATTATTAAAACTAAGCGTAAACGAAAAAATATTGGTCAATGACAATTGAAATGTTTCGTTACGGCTGCATTATCATTGTTATATAATGAATGCACAATAAAAACCTCATTTTTAGATTATATATATATACATGTTGTATATAGCATTAATTAAACTAAATTAACAACAAAATTATTTCGCAAAATATAAATCTCGCATAGTTTTATTCGAAACTGGTTGTAGATTAAGAAATAATAAGTTATCGCGTCGCTCTTGTGCCGTGGAACTCGGAGAGCTCCCGCCTCCCCGCGCGGGGCAGTGCTGTGCGCGCCGCGGAACGAGCAAGACGTGTGCTTGTGTAACAACAACGGCTATTTACGAAATAACCGAGAGATTGTTAACACTATTATAGTTGTGTAATTATTAAATATTGAAATTTTTCGTGTAAGTCTCTTACAACAAATAATTAACCGTGTAAAACCACGTATTATCTAATCTTTCTAATGTTTCGTAGTAAGATCTATGTAGCGTATTCTCGACAAAAAATCTAAAATATTTTTTCTTCCGCAGGTAAACGGGACACGTAAAATGGACCGCGGAACTGTCAGTGATGTGTTAGTGTTGTGAATAACGGTTAATAACGAGTTAATAGTGTATGATATCTATGATGTGAGACAGTTGTTGTGGTCAAAAATGCCTTCTGACAGTGGTTCGGCGTGGTCCCCGCCCGCTTCTAATAGCGAGAGGAGGTTAAGTAACTCATCTGATGGAAGCGCCGGCAGCGGTTATTCTAAAGCAGTAAGTTCTAGCTTATTATTTATTACTTAAGTCTTACATAGCCGTATCTTTGTACTCTAATAGGCGGTACACACTACAACGATATATGGTAGCGATTTAACTGTGCAGTTCGTTTGTGCAGTTTTATCGTACGTGTGGACGGAAATGGGCTCAGATTTTTTGAGAAATATCTCTACGATATATCGTTGTAGTGTGGACCGCCTATAAGAATAATTTGTAAATCAAGCTGTGTCTAGTAGACCATTCTATTATATAGTTTGGTAGGAAGCCACAGTACGTTGTAGGGGAAATAATGGCGCAGGAAATGATGAGAGATAATCGTTAAATATCCTAAACTTGTTAACTTTGGATATTTTAGGAATGCCTTCACATAAGAGTGATCTATTTCTAGAAAACACATTTGTATACACATGTTTATTTGAAGTTACTGCTCTCGAGTTAATTTAATGTTGACAGATTTGAAACAATTAGGTCATCGAGTCTCAAGGATGTTATTAATTGTCTAAAACATGTTGTAAGCTCTTCTTTGTTACCAGAAGTGGTTACATTGTCAGATAAGAAGTGAAATACTGATAGTATATCTATTTGTGTATCAGTAAACATACATTCAATCAACAAGTCTGTATTTTTTATGGAAAGTTCTACAAAATAAGGTTAACCAAATAACGAATCTGTTGATGTAAAGAAACCATGATTTTGAGGTGAACGAAAAAAATACAAGGGTTTTTGCTATTATTTATGTAAGTTGGTTTTATTCATTATTAAGTGTTTTGAAGAAATAGGTATTAAGTCCAGTCACTAGTTGTCTGAATTTGATTAGATAGATAACTATCTATACTAATACTAGCTGTTGCCCGCGGCTCCGCCCGCGTTTATGTCAGTTATCGCGGCAAATAGTAGCATATGTGTTATTCTGATATATAAGCTATATTACTGTAAAGTTTCATCCAAATCCGTTTAGTAGTTTTTGCGAGAAGAAGTAACAAACATACACACAAACTTTAGTGGGATTATAAACCCGAAAGTTTGTAAGTACGGATGGATGGATGTTTGTTACTCTTACATATATATACGATATTTGTTACGCAAAAACTACTGAACGGATTTGGATGAGTTTACAGTAATATAGCTTATACATCAGAATAACACATAGGCTACTATTTGCCACGATAACCGACATATACGCGGGCGGAGCCGCGGGCAACCACAAGTATTTAATAAAGACGAAGTTGTAGGTAGGTAGAAACATACGAGTAGGTATATCCTTGATTACTCTTGAATGAATACTCTTTAAACCTTGTGACTTTTATGGATCCTAAATATAATTAAATAATAACGAGAGTTGGACTTTCATGACCTCAAGGAAATGGACACTTACAATAACGAACGAGACGATGAATAGTTCCTCTAAGATCGTCCTTTTTTAACTAGGAAAAAAAAATAGAAGTCTAAAAGTTAAATATGACTACCTAGTTTATAAAACTAAATAAATGTTACGCAGAAACCATTGCTTCTACTCAGATACCCAACTTAAAATACCGGTATTTACCAATTACCGCACGTAAAAACGGTACTAGTAAGTTTGATGTAATGAAAAAAAGATATTAAAAACTCGATATTCACGCTTTATAACTAGAAAGGCTGGTATTATGGAAGGTGTACGTATAATTCGGGTTTTTATTCAAAATATTACTATCGAGTAGATTACGTAGCTAGTGGAGAAACAGGAAGAAATGGACTTCAAAGTACACCTTGAGCTTAATCGCGTGTGAAATATTTACTAACAAACCAGTAGATACATTATCAATTTAATGAATATAGGTACCTATCTAGTATATTACGGTACTCAACAATATGTAAGTTTGGTCTCGACTAATTAATACATAATTTCATTATGTTCATGTGTGTCTTTATTTAAATACTTATATGTGAAAAACACGAAATGTATGTGGATATAATATTTAGTAAGGTATTTAAGGTAAGGTGTTATAGCTACTTTCTAGCTGATGTAGCATCACGCTACGAGCTTTAAGAGCGGAGCTGTAATGATAAACTCAGGTAAAACTGCGAAAATTGGCCAGTCAATACCTAGTAGGTTGCGTTAACTATGCATCTTTTTCGACAAGATATCCTTCAAATTATAACATTAATCTTACTCTTATACATAAGTAATTATCGAGTATAAAAACTTAGAAAAGCAAGGTCATACAATACAAATACTTGAAGAGAAAAAATCTATACTACCGTTGCAATAATCTCGTATTAAAATATTTCTTGTTATTACGAAAATACTTTTGCAGTTAATAGGTAGGTACTTAACGTGATGTAATGAGACGTGTAGGGATAACATTTGTTTTCGCTGCTTTGTTATGTTTGTTCTCATATCCGTTTGAAATATTTTGAGATTGCGCATTTATTATATTACTAACTCTAATAATCAAATAAGCCTTCCGCTGATAAATTTGTATTGTGGATTTCCAATTGTTTTTTTCCAGATTATTTTTCTCAGTATAGGGAGGCTGTGACGTCCACTAATATTCTTCTTTTTATGAAAAGACTTACTAACTTCGCTATGACTTAAAATTCAGTTGGATATTAAGACAACTAGGTAGTTTCTATTCAGTAGGTATTTCAAATAACTGTAGTTTTAGCCGCTTTTAATAAGAAAAGGTTATCAAATCAACTAAATAAATTTTAATAATTTCTTCTATGAGAGTAAAAAGCTATGGAATAAAGAAGAATATAGCTTAATACAAGTTGGTGATAAACTTTTAATATTTAAGTAAAAGCATATTTTATTAAAATTACCCAAAACTCTGAGCAAAGGCCATCAACTTGGCAAACATGAATATCTTACATATCTTAAGCCACATTCTCAGAAGTGAAGGTCATTTACCTCTCGCGTTATTATTTAACATAGAAATCGAAGCAGGACTTCCCAACCATACATTTCTCTATCACGCGATCCAAACAGATGTCACAAAATATACACTTTTAAACCAAATAAACTGGTTTTTGGAGCCAATTAATTAGCACTAAATCAATATTTAATTTAAAATAACGTTGAGGCGATTTTAAATAACCAAGCAGCGATGCGTTACGAATAGCTTTCACTGTCGTTTCGTTATTCCGCGTAAATAGCCTTTATTTTTTTTGTGTGTATCTTATTTTTATTATTTTTAAATAATCCGTTATCCATTCTCTTGTTACGCACTATGCTGCGGAATAATTTATTTTACAGTTTTCTTGCGAAGATCATTATTGAGTTTAGTTGAATTATTTATATTTTTTATGATAAATTTGCATAATTATTAACTTTAACTTATAACCTGATTAATTCTTTTTTTTATGAAATAAATTGTTCGTATTTACTTGCCTTTTATTATTTTAGGATTCATGAACAATGAAGAATTGATGAAAAGTATGGATTGCTTATTTCTCAGTACGATGCAATTTGATGTTCGGTAAAATAAATATAAATGGGTTAACTGCTTATATCTTTTTTGCCGTAGCGTACGCGACTGCTCTGGTCTAGGGTTCGATTCCTGAGTCGGACCAAATTGTTGTATGATCTGCAAATATTTGTTTCGGAGTTTGCATGTTGTCTATGTGAAATATAATATATTTACAACTAGCTGTTGCCCGCGGCTCCGCCCGCGTGTATGTCGGTAATCGGGGCAAATAGTAGCCTATGTGTTATTCTGATGTAAAAGCTTTATCGTCCAAATCCGTCCAGTAGTTTTTGCGTGAAGAAGTAACTAACATACACACAAACTTTCGCCTTTATATATTAGTGTGATAAAAATATGTTGTCAATTAGGCATATTAAAATAACAAGGTACTCTCGTCAAAAACCCACTGTTAAAACTATTATTGTCAATTTTTTATATTAGTTAAAATGACTTATGACTAATTTATGAGTTTTGACTACAACTCACAAGCATGTAACTTGACTAACACACATTATACCCAAATCAGATAGCTTTGTAATTAGTGAAATTTTATGAGTGAGTGAAATTACATTTGCGAAACTTTCATCCAGTAGTTGTCGAGTGTCGAGCAGATTTCTATAAACATTACAAAGTAGGTACTAATATTGTGTCATTAATGTAATATATATTTTTTTAAATAAAGTTATGTATTGCGGGAAGGTTTACATTTGAACCCTATGGGTGTCCTTTATCTAGGGGGTAACATCAGTTTTCGCGGTAAATTGTTATTTGTAAAGTGTCATCTAAATCCGTTCAGTAGTTTTTACGTAAAAGAGTAACATACATCCATACGTCCACTCTCACAAACATTCGTATTTATAATAGTAGGAATATTATTAGGATTTACTTGACGTTTCTCCAATCATCTCATGAGTATCTCAATCAAATCAATTACAGCGTTATTGTTACGTATTTCCGTCTCTTTTAAAGAAACCACTTCCAAAATACTGCAGAAAAACCTGTCTGTCTGTCTCTTGTTATTTTTTACTAGCTGAGTCCCGCGGTGTCACCCGCGGTTATTGTTGTACATTTACAACCACTGGTAACACCGCGGGGCAAACCTAGTCTAAAAAGAAGTAACCTAAGTTACTCCTTATTACATCAGCTATCTGCCAGTGAAAGTCGTTAAAATCGGTTCAGCCGTTCCAGAGATTAGCCGGAAGAAACAGAAAGACAGAAAAAAATCGTAAAAAAAAACTTTATTTTCGTATATGTACATACATACATACATAACGCATTTAATAAAAAGCGGTTATTTTAATATTACAAACAGACACTCCAATTTTATTTATTTGTATAGATTTTTATTATACCTAATGTTTTATATTAAAGGTATTATATTGGAAAGTTGCATAAGTAAGTATATACTGAGTATGTGTAGATAATTACTTTTTAAAATAAACACTTAATTGGTATATAATCAATGTGAGAAACCACATTATATAACTTATCTATCGACCATATTTATCATACATCGAGTAATAATCACGTAATCGATTATATAGAATTTACAACTCGACAGGAATCGATGACATCGATTATTGCTCTTTTAAATGACTATCCTTTCTCACGGTAAAATAAATGGTGATTAACTTAAGATGTACTGGATTTTATTTTTTATGTTCTAGAAATTTAGGTATAAATTAGAATTGAAGGTATACAAGACCGAGATAAGGCAGTAGAGACTTTAATTCAATATCGTCCTTTTACTACCATCGAGTTAGGCTAATGTATGGTATTGATAAGAGTTTTTGATGTTGATAAACAACTGGATTCTCGATGGTAAATGTCATCTATACTTATTTATATTATAAAGCTGAAGAGTTTGTTTGTTTGAACGCGCTAATCTCAGGAACCGCTGGTCCGATTTGAAAAATTCTTTCAGTGTTGGATAGTCCATTTATCGAGGAAGGCTATAGGCTATATATCATCACGCTAAGACCAATAGGAGCTGAGCACCAATAAAGAATGTTTCCAAAACGGGGGAAAATTGTTACGCTATGGGCAATAGGAGACAACAATCACAAGATACTTTTATTTCAGTTTAGGTATTAATATTTATTAGGTACTACATTATGATAGGTAAGTATTACAGATTATTTTTTAATTATTTCAAAAATACTTAGGTATTCGCTCAACCCTGCGGTGTTACCCGCGGTTTTTGTCGTACCGCGAGTAACACCGCGGGACAAAGCTAGTCCAAAAACGTAGTCTAAGTTACTCCTTAGATTATCAGCTAGCTGCCAGTGAAAGTCCCGTCAAAATCAGTCTAGCCGTTCCAGACATTACCCGGAACAACAGACAGACAGACCGACTGACAGACAGACCGACTGACAGACAGACAATGTAACAGAAATAATAAAAAAAATAATAGTATATGTACCGTCTATACATACATATGCATTTAGTAAAAAGTGGTTATTTTAATATTACAAACAGACATTTCAATTTTATTTATTTGTATGGATGTATAGATAAATTAAGAAAAATCGAAAGTTAAGTTGCTATAGTTACTTAAGAAGAAAATGGTGCGGGCAGAGCAAATAAAAAAAAAAAACTACACCAAGAAGGTTCCTAGTCTGAGTTTTTAACAAATTAAAAATATTGTATGATTAATTCGGCACCATGTAGGTAGAAGTAAATACTTAGGTTTAATGATGTTTTGAATTCACAAACTTAGTGCACCCGAGCGATGTTCTAAATTCAATTTACTTTATTCCTCTAGAGAATAAAAACGGCTTTTGCACTCAGATATCGAAGGACAAAAATACTCTTTACGAGCTGGTGGGATGAAAATGTTAATTTGATACTGTATCGTGTACATATGCATTTATTAAAAAGCGGTTATTTAATATTACAGACACTGCAATTTTATTTATTAACGCGAAAGTTTGTAAGTATGGATGGATTGATGGATGGATGGATGTTTGTTACTCTTTCACGCAAAAACTACTGAACGGATTTGGATGAAACTTTACAGTAATATTGCCGTAATTTGCCGCGATAACCGACATACACGCGGGCGGAGCCGCGAGCAAAAACTAGCACAACATAAAACAATAACTGTTTCTCCATATTAAAACTTGAAGATTTCCGCACCACAAAAGGCGTGTGAGTGCACGCACGTATGTATTATAAATAGTGTTGTTTATTTATTAGTAAATAATTAGTCAATTATTAGTAATGGCTCCCATATAAAGTAGTCTTTAGTCATTTATATAAATATGGCTGTAATTATTCGCATCAAATAATTAATGTTGATATTTCCGTGTTGCCAAATGTTTGGTGTGTCGAATTATGGCAATTGTCTGCAGGATGTTACGTGGGTAAATCCCGGAAGGGATCTGTTGAGATTATAACGGAGTTTGGAATTATGAGAATAATGGATATAATTCCAATATATGAATAGGAAGTGATATTAGTGGAATGTTATAATATCAGAATTAGGTATGTCATTTTGGTCAAATTTTAATAGTAAATCTGATGCTGAATAAATACCACGGGGCGAAGCTAGTCTTAAAGAAAAGTTGCCTAAGTTACTCCGTATAATCATCAGCTATCTACCAGTTAATGTCCCGTCAAAATTGGTCCATCCGTTCCAGAGATTAGCCGGAACAAACAGAAGGACAGAATTTTTTTTTTAAATAGATTTCTTGATGTAACTACCGTATATACTTTCATATGTATATAATAAAAAACTGTTAATTAGAAGTTACGAACAGACACTTCAATTTTATTTATTTGTATAGTCATACCTGTTCGCTCTTAGACCTTAACTTGTTAAGAAGGGTCTCACTAAACTGGTCAGATGCCCTTGAAAGCGTACAATTACTTATTAACATAAGACCTGTAATGAAAGTACCTATTTGCTACCTTGTACAGATTGACGTCACGACCTTAAAACTAACCACATACATAAATTGCTCATTTTCTGAAAGGTATTAACTCCTAGTTGTATCTCTGTCTCTGTCTACCCGTATGGCATATGAAAGAGATACTTTAACATTTGTTAAACAACTTTTAAATTCTATTTTACTGATATATTTAATAATAAATATAATTTATCACATTTTACAAACTACGGTCGGGCACAGCTAGTATTATTAATAAGTTATACCTAGATACAAAAGAAATGATTGTGTTTGACACACAATTATTGGTCCTGGATGGGATTCAAACCCATGACCTTTGATTTTAGCAGCAGGATAACCAGCCACTAGTCTACTAACTACTAAAATCTTTCTCAGGTTCGTAAAAAATAAAATCACTTTATGGCTGTCTATAGGGGTCTTAATGATGGGAAAATTAAACGCTGCAATGTAAACGACATCTAAATAAACTTGGCCTGTACTACGCGTGGGAAAGCCCTGATTAATACAAGAATAGATTCGCCTAATTATTCATCTAAGATATTGCAACATGGTTATATTAAGATGTACAGGTCTCCAAACTCCTCAATCTAATGCTAGCAATCGCATTTTTTACCCGACTGCGAAAGGAGGGTTATGTTTTTCGAGTGTATGTATGTATAAATGTATGTATATAGTACATATATTTCTTTGGCACACCCTAGAGCCTAAACGGCTTGTCGTATTTTTATGTGAGTGGTGTCAATAGATTCGTCTTAGTCGTGAGAGTGACACTGGGTACTTACATCAAAATTAAAAAAAAAATACAGATTTTTGGCGCCAAAAAGTAATATAAAAAAAATGTTTTCTAAATACATCGTGTGGTATCAAAATAAAGAATTTTTACGGTGTTTTCTAATATATATAAAACTTATACATGTTTTTATTGTTAAATATTGACGCAGACGGGTTTTTTATTTTTATTAATTTCATTTAAACCACTGAATGAAACCACCACGACCCGACAAAAAAACTTCGCTAGCATGTAAAGCCATCGGGTTTACCTCCGGTAATCTCACTTACTCCGGTTTACCGTAAGCCCGTGGTATCACTCCTTTGGTGTCAACGCATGGCTCTTTCGTATAAAATAAAATAAAACACACAACAACGTAAGAAAATTAAATGCTATGAAATATATTTAGCTTTAATTCCGCGAGACAAATATCCAGGTCTGAAAGCAGGGCACAAATCCCACCGTCATGCATATGTACATATACAAAACAAGTGAGAAATAATTAGCATGCCACGCAACCAAACCTATACTCGACACGTGTTTCGCCCCTCCACGGGGCATCCTCAGGAGATGTTGACTCGTCGAGCGTTTGAGCACGCTCGACGAGTCAAGAGTATAGGTTTGGTTGCGTGGCATGCTAATTATTTCTCACTTGTTTTGTATATGTACATATGCATGACGGTGGGATTTGTGCCCTGCTTTCAGACCTGGATATTTGTCTCGCGGAATTAAAGCTAAATATATTTCATAGCATTTAATGTCATGGATTTCCGCAAAGTAACGCCTGATTCCATAACTTAACGTAAGAAAAGAAAGAGATATCATAACTGTCTACCATTGATTACAAACGGCCTTTGAAAACTTAAAGAGCGTTAATTTCTCAATCATTTTACACTAGTGATTGCCCGCGGCTCCGCCCGCGTATATGTCGGTTATCGCGGCAAATAGTAGCCTATGTGTTATTCTGATGTATAAGCTATATTACTGGAAAGTTTCATCCAAAACCGTTCAGTAGTTTTTGCGTGAAAGAGTAACAAACGTCCATCCATCCATCCATACTTACAAACTTTATAATATTAGTATAGATATTTTCTACTAAACTAATGAAAAAAACGACTAAATTATTAACTTAAACACAATATAATACACCTCAATCAGGATCAAATCGTACTAAGTAGGTAGGTATATTACATATATATATCTTATTTCTTCTCACTCATGTCTAGAATATTTCCATCAAACTTCTAAAAAGTATTGCAATCAGTTCAGTTATACCCAAGAATTCACACAACATTCAACCAAGGAGTATTCAATCGAATCGAGAGCCACCTTTTTTTGTTGTCTGCTAAAGGTGGGTAAGATTTTGCGTTGAATCTTTTCCTTAATCCCCATTTTACGAAGCAGGTAAGGTAAATGAAACATTTGCCTTCCCGCGGATCCATGGCCAATCTCGGCTACATATTGTATCTGTTATTTTTATGCACCTGTCGCCCGGACGACAATAGGGTTGTCAGTTGTCTATTCACATTTTTTTTTGAATTTTGAAAATGCTTGCATCAGCTTGGGGCAGTCATTGTTTTTGTTGAAACTTTTAGCTAAGAGAACTATTTGTGTTGAAGTGAATGGCATTGATAAGTACAGAAGGAAAAGTTGATACAAACCAAGTTCTGACCAGCGTGGTATATATGAGACGTATATGAGAGGGCTATACTCTCAGTGGCCTATTAGAGACCTTTGATGATAATAATGATGCTATATATGCTGGGCGGGAGTTGTTGGCTATAACATTATTATCGCTTTATACTTAATGAAATTTATACTTTCCGTTACGACTTGTGGGGGAACGGGTGATCGTGTCCCTCCAACACAAAGGGAGGATCCTCCGACCAGGCGAGTTGATCATGGCTGGCGGGCCAACTGCCCAACGGTTGATGTTGGGAAGTTGTGTAAATATGTTAATTGGCGCGAGAAATCTGGATTGATGGCAGGATTGATACTGTTGTGTACTCCGTGTCGTGACGTCACATCGTAGTTCGATGTATCTTTGGTCGATGACGCTGTAGCATACTTATACTCTTGTTCATATGTAAAGTACAGTTCATATGTAAAGGACATAATATTATTTGTGTAAGTTCCAATCATAAATTATAAAACAATTGCGTGTGCATACACTTTACCTGATATAGTTTAGAACAGGCACGTGCAGGCATTTTTTTAAGAACTTCAATAACTCTTTTTTAAGGCAACCAAGACAGGCTACCTTAACACAATTTTATCAAATGTTAGTTATTAACGTGTTGAAGTATCTATAAAGGCGTGTCTCCTGCGCCTAAATATAACAAAACGTGTTGACTAAACATGTTAGCAAAAAGTCGCAGGAGACCGACTTTTAAACGAACATCAAACACGATTACACGAACAGCAAAAATATTTTATCTACTCGACAAAATGACTTAAATGACACTTACTTAGTAACTTTTATAGTATAAATATGAATAATATAAGTAGTAATGTTAGTTTAGTTCAGTTTCATTATATGAGAAGTATACTCTGGGATGTTTTCTGTCCGCTTCGGATAACATGTTTGCTTGTTTTAGCTAACACAGTTAGGCCACGACCATATTTTGTTAGATTTTTGATGTTAGGTGTTGAAAACACAAAACAGTGTCGCATGAGACCCGGCTTAACAACTAAGCAAGAATTATAGTTTGTTTTAAAATTTACCAATAAATATTCAATAATTACCAAACTGGCAACCCTAAATCATCTGACATTTCATTGCGCGGGCGCACCGGTCGGCCTTCGAACATATCTGTAGTTTTCGTAGTCGATTCATTCTAAAATGCTAAGGGTCATGACTTGGGAACCATCTGGTGTTGTACCACCTTCAGATAGACATTTAGAACAAATTTTAGTGGTTTATCACGATATACCGTGATCATTGGTGGATTAACATTCAATCTCGTTCGACACTTTAAGATTTAAAGTTTATTGTAAAAGATATGTAGGTAAGTACATAAAAGTATTGATTTCTTTTAAATGTCTTAGTACCTAGATATTTCTTACTAGTATTTTAAAGTCGGAAATATTCATGAATGTTTATTACTCCTTCACGCAGAAATAACTGACCAGATTTGAATGAGATTTTGCATAGAGAAATATATTTTTTTGGGGGGCAAGGCTCAACAAGTTTTGAAATAAACCCAAGCCTCTGAAGCTAGAGTCCTGAAATTTTGCATGTAGGTTCTTTATATAATGTAAGTGAGCACTAAGAAAGGAATGTTGGTAATGCCATCCCTAAGGGGGTAAATTAGGGGATGAAAGTCTGTGCGAACGAAACCGCGGGCAAAAGCTAGTGTAAGATAACAAGATACGTAAAAGCTTTCGATAAAATTACAAAGTATTTGTCACCCTGGCCATAATTACGAATCTATTGACACCTCATTCATTAAAATCAGTTCAGTATCAACATACATTCACCGTGGTCGGAAAAAAAAAAGTACTTAAAAATATTTCGAACATTTAACACACTACGCCATCCAGTCCCAAGCTAAGCAGAGCTCTATGTCTTTAGGGTACCCAAAGTGTAAAACGGGACCCTATTACTAAGACTTCGCTGTCCGTCTGTCTGTAGTCCGTCTGTCACCAGGCTGTATCTCATGAACCATGATAGTTAGACAGTTGAAATTTTCAAAGATGATGTATTTCTGTTGCCGCTATAAAAACAAATACTAAAAAACAGAATAAAATAAATATTTAAGGGGGCTCCCATACAACAAACGTGATTTTTTTTGCTCGATATTGATAACGGCAACAGATAGACGCTTGAAATGTATAGATAGTGGTACGGAACCCTTCCTGCGCGCGTCAGATTCGCACTTGGATGACTTCTTTAAACCTTTTAAAACCATTTTGACTGTCTTATTTTTAAGCAGAACCAATAAAGACATTTTTTTTGCATAAATTATAAGAAACAAGTGACATTGTAAGTAAGAATTTATATGACGTTTGATAAGAACTTATTGATAAATAAGTTCTATTTAAGATTCGCCCTTGAACGTTTTATCGCAAAGATTTCACATTTACAAAGCGACTCTAGGAAGTAATATTGTAGAAACATTTCCAGATCTTTCTAGAATTAAAATATGAATGGGAAGATACACAGAATGGTATTATTCGGTTTTTACAGGGTCGACAATGACTCTCGTTTACCACATAAACAGTAAAATTTCAAAGAAATGCATATCATTTAGCTTTTTATAAAATAAGTGTTCTCCGAACAGGCAAAACGTTAATACCAGCCCTAGCAAAATTTACACTCTACAAACATAAATTTAAACTATCAAATGTAGTGGATTATTGTCATCTCAACGCAAGGTCACGTGGTCAAATCAAAAAATTAGCTAATAAGTATAAGAGACTAGATGTAGTACACGGTGTAGTACACCAGCCCCCTTCACGTTGGCCTAACCATAGATGATGAGAAATCTTGTAATACTAAACGAGAACTTCCATATCGCGATGCAGGATTAGTAATCTCCATAGTATCTTCAGATGACATTAAAGTTTATTTTTCGTTGCATCAAACATTTATTTAAAATTAAACATTTAAATAATTATTTAAATAATTTATCTAAATTTAACATTTTTTTAACATCTTTGTTTAAACCAGTATTATTAGTTTATGTCCATATACCTTAAGTTCAATTTGTATATCGTACAATAGCTAGCCGCGATACAGGCTGAGCCTAGTGCGGCTAACACCGACACAAAATTATGTATAGACTGGATTGCTAATAAATTATTATTATTATTATCTAAAAAAATCCAATTACCAATAAAATGTGCTATTTCATTTATATGAATAAATCATATGAAATATCTAGGCACGGCGAATCTGAACGTTGATATTATTAGCTCTAAAACTTGGTTATTAGGCTATCTTGAATGCCTGACCTCGATATATGACCTATGAGTAATAAGCTGTCAGTTTTTCAAAACATTGCGATATTAGCTTCAGCCTTAATGCAGTTTGATCGTAATATTTGAAAACGAATCTTCTCGAAAAACATGCTTTTAGATTCTGCTGTTTTTTTTGTGTGTTACGTGATATCCTGGCTTTACATTTGAAACTTTTAGATTTTGATGTATTTCTTTTTATAAAGTTCTTTGCATTCAAGGTTAGTACATTTTCAATTTTAAAAAAATGCATTCCTCATCACTTTAATTTTATGGTCCTACGAGCTTATCACGATTGAGATGCATTGAAATCTACAAGATTTGTAGTTATGGTACACCGTGTAGTTCTCACATCAACACCCTATCTAATACTCCACTGCTGGACATAGGCCTATCCTTAGAAAGAAGGTTTTGGCCTTAAACATGTGCTTTCAATTGATTCGATTCCGACTACACTGATACGTATCTATTTATTTTTAAATACATTTCAAACCTTGAATCCTATAAATACAATCTACCTCTTCATTTTCTGTTTTAAACGACTTCAAAAAAAAGGAGCAAGTTTCTCAATTCGACCTTATGCCAATTTTTTTTTGTGTATGTTCGCGGATAACTTCGTCGTTTATGAACCGATTTTGATGATTCTTTTTGTAATGGACAGGAGATATACCAACGGTGGTACCATGATAAGGACACTAAGATCTGATGATGGCATCCAAGAGAAATCGAGTCAAACTTTGAAGTCGGTTTTTATTTTCTTAAAATTTTACTTGTTTTAGGTAGTTTGATGGTAGTCAAAATATTAATAGTTATTCTCCATTAGTCACGTTTAAGAACACAATTTAACACGAAAATTATTGCATCAATTGAGGTAGAATTATACCACGATACACTTTTTTTATGTATGGCCCTGCCAAAATGACTCTTACTCTGCCTGATGCCTCTCTTACTCAAAGCATAGGCAGAATCAAAGAGTGGTGGTCACCATACTCATTGTAATACAGACAATGGAACAATGCAGCATGGCGACCCACACCATGGCGGCTTAGGGATGCTTCTGCATCTGGGCCTCCGGTCTAGCACTCACCAACGAAACACGACAGCACGAACGCTGTCAATTTACATTGATTTTCTGTGCGACGGTAATATTCTGCCCCGGTATATATATATATTTATATACTGCTTCAAAGCTGTTTTTATCTATTTTTCTCGTCAGTTTTCTAGCTCAATTCTCTTTAATACTACCACAATATGCCCCAGCGAGGCATGACAGGGTACAGCTAGTATATCATAGAAATAAATGTTCATTAAGTACCTATAAATCTGCAATCACTATTTGACATTTTAATTATAGTATATCGCGAAAGTAACAATAATAAACGACAATCGTTTCCGTACCAGATACCGAAACTGGGTGACCGATACCGATACCGAATCGATCAGGAAGTAGTTTTGTATTGTCGCACTTGGCCTTAATCGGACCGGTTGAACCGCTCGAGTGCGAAACGGTATCTCAACTTCTATTGTTACATTTTAAAATAAATAACAAAACGTTTTATACAAGTACACACACATACGAACATATATACATTCACGCCTATATTGCCGAAATGGCAGATCGCAGAGCATACTAAACAGCCACAGTTTGACTACCCGGATACTGGTGGACA
Organism: Diaphora mendica; assembly: GCA_949125395.1. Lineage (NCBI taxonomy): Eukaryota > Metazoa > Arthropoda > Insecta > Lepidoptera > Erebidae > Diaphora > Diaphora mendica. The sequence continues at coordinate 1,567,823 of OX421331.1, read as the reverse complement.
GTTCCTCGACCCTCCACATGGGACGAAACTTTGTGTGATCCACGAATTGTTGTTCTGAGTCTGGATGTTCTTTGTGTCTATTTCAAGAATCTTTAGAAAGTCCTCTCCGATACACGGTATATATATTCACTGTTGGTGAATGAGCTATTGCTGGTTGGTTCACAGCGGGCGGAAACCTAGGGCACCTAGCGTATGCCTAAATCCAGTGATATCAAGCAGGAACAAACGAACAGCTTCAGAAACGGGAAAAGGTTGGGAGGACTCACCAATCGGAAGCACATCCACGAATCCGGTTCATCAGAGCACGTTTGGTTGGTTCAGACAAGAGCCCCACACAGCACAGGCAGGGGATCACACTCCACACGAAATGTACACGGTTTTCACAACTGAGATCAGTCTATTTCCATTGATTTTAGATATTTTCACGAGCGACGACGTGAGCGCGCTACGCGGCCATAAGCGCTCCCTTTTTTGAGTGTTCGGGCACTAGATGGCGCTGATTAAAATTCGCTTCATGTGCAAGGGGGAGTTGGAAGTGGGAAGTTAGGTAACGATATTTGGATAGGAAAAATAATAAGGACTGTTCCCAAGCCGCAACATTCACAGTGCAAAAATATCATCTTTTTAAAAGGTATATATTCACTCGTGCACTTGAGAATTTAGATGAGAAAATTAAGAGAACGTAGAAGCAAGTCCGAGTTAACCAAAAAAACCAAAAAAAGTTAAGTCGAGTTAACCCTCAACTGAAAACTGTCGACTTTAATACTAAGCACTTAAATGCTAACTGTAAATACTGACGTAACTCGGCCTTCGAAGAAAACGTAATAATGCAATAGGTAATTACCTTTTAGCTGTGTCATCCTTTTAGAATAAGTGTTGATACACCAGATCCCTAGAACTTTCATTTTTCGCAAGAATTATTGCATATTGGTAAATTATCCACAAAATGCAAGTTAATGGTTGTAACATACTGTTATTATTCAATACTGGCTTCATTATTCATTATCATCATCTTCATTACCAATAAGTCTTTAATATTCCATTGTCAACAGAGGCCTATTTTTAACCGACTTCAAACGTGTCCATGGGTGGCGGTAATCACTTACCATCAGGTGATACGTCTGCTCAAAATGGTTCCTTCACTAATTGAGAAATATCGTAAACGTAGGTCGTTTGATGTAGTTCAAAAACAGATAAGAATATCGACCGCAAAATGAAATTGAAATCTGTAACAAGCAGAGTCACGCACGCATAGACAAGTATATATTTTTTACTTTTTCTTTACGTGACCTTGTCTAGATAATCTGTGATATTATTGTGGTTCTATAAAGTTTTTTTTTTCAGATCGGTAGCCTTGCGGTTGCGGAGTAGAAATTTAGGAGAACAGATAGTGATCTTAGTAATGTAAAGACTAGTTTTATAGTTAGGCCAGTAACCGCGTTTGCGGTAGGCAGGTTCATCAATAAATGTCTTTTTAACCGACTTCAAAAAAGGAGGAGGTTCTCAATTCCACTGTTTTTTTAATGTTTGTTACCTAATAATTTTCGACTGGTTGAATCGATTTCCATGATTCTTTTTTATTTGAAAGCTGGTGCTTCCCGTGTGGTCCCATTTAAATTTGGTCCAGATTGAAGTCGGTTTTTTTTGTTAAAATTTGTGATTATTAGAAAGATTTTGACTTCCCAGACGGGTTGGTTTGGACTAACACAATGGTTTGTTTCAAGTTTTCCTTTTTTTTTATGTTTGACCCACCAAAATGTCCCTACTCTGCCTGATGGAAAGCATAAGCAGAATCCAAGAGTAGTGGTCACCATACTCACTGCAAATGCAGCATGGTTACCCACACCATGGCGGGCTAGTGACGCTTCTGCATCATTGGGCCTCAGGTCTCGCACTCACCAACGAAACACGACTGCATGAACGCTGTCATTTAACGTTGGTATTCTGTGCGAGGGTAGTACCGCCCCGGTCGAGCCGGCCCGTTCGTGAGCGTGGCTTTGCTACCTTCTACTTGCAGTGATGTTGTCCTTCGTTATTAGCTCTATTAGTCGACTCTTACGACACCCATTTTATAAATACGGGTGATGACACTCTGTATTCTTAATTCCTCACCACTACTAGGTATTATTAGTTTCATCAACAACCCATAACGTCTCACTGCTGGGGCTCGAATTAAAATATTGGAACGAAGGGCGTTGCGGAGGGGTACCCTAGCCGGCAAAAAACTTTTTTTATTTTTATTATAAAAAGACAACTCCCGCATTAGGAATGAACATCCTGTGTCGCGGGGGACTTTACAGACATACATGAAACGGACACAATTAATACCCAAACTCAGAACAACAATTTGTGGATCACACAAAGGGTTGTCCCGTGTAGGATTTGAACCAACAACACTTGGCGAATTGACAAGCGGCGTCGCGACCGCCTAAACCACTTTTTTTTTTTTTTTTTTTTAACGTGTGGAAATCCCCTCGGACCGTCACCCCACCGGGGCTTACGGCGGGGCGGTGTGTCGGACTCGAACCGACTAAAACCACACGGTGTGCCACTCTGCGCCTGTGAAGGGAGGAATCCGGGAACTGCAGTTATTAACACGTCCGGACCCCTCCCAGCGCTTGCCCGCATAAAAGCGGGCACCGTCAGCTGTTAACATCTCGATATAGGCGACGTACGGCACACGCGTAACGTCGCCTCCTCGGCGGCCACTATAGCGGATGGAAGGGAAAGCCCGTCCCGACCATCCGCGGCCACACTCAGGGCGGCATGAGGCGCTGATAGGCGCGCCTCCGCCGCCCGGTTCGCCGGCGGCGGATTGGGTCCGAGTGGATATCATCCTCCCGGGCCTTCTCCGCCATCTCCTTCTGCGAGATTACGTCTTCGCAGAAGGTTGCGACCGCGGTAAATCTGCTGTCGCTACCGGCCATGGAGCGTATGACGGCCGGTAGCGAGAGATCTCCTCCGATGACTGCAGTGAGGGCCCGGCGCTGCGACGCCCAAGCGGGGCAAATCGCCAGCGTATGCTGGGCCGAGTCCTCACTGCAGTCGCAGTGGTGGCAGGCGGGACTCAATTCCCTCCTAGCGACCGAGTGCAGGTACTTCCCGAAGCAACCGTGCCCGGAAAGGACCTGCGTCAGTCGGAAGGAAAGGGTCCCGTGCTGCCGCCCTGCCCACTCGAGGATGATCGGCTGGAGAGCCTCCACGGCGGCAAAGCCAGCGCGTGGAGTCTCCAGCCGGAACGACCATCTGTCCATAGTGGCTCGACGAGCGGCTTCACGCCATTCGCGTACCTCTTCGGGCGGAGGGCGATAGCCATACTCCGCCCGATGTTCAGCCACCCGTCGATAAACTTCGGCGAGCACTTCCGCCTCCAAATCCCACGGGGGTGTTCCAGCCAGGGCGCACGCCGCCTCGGTCGACACCGTGCGGTATCCGCGTATGGCTCTGACTGCCAATACCCTCTGAGGCCGCCAGAGGCGGGCCTTATTTAGGGCAGTCAGAACCGCCACCCACACCGGTGCACCATACAGCGCCATCGACCGGACAACCCCCGTGTACAGGAGTCGCGTTGCGACGCTGGCTCCACCCAAATTGGGCAAAAGTCGCCCAAGGGCGGAGGCAGCGTCGACCAGCTTCGGACCAAGCTGTCGGAAGTGCTCGTCGAAGAGCCACCTACCGTCAAGGATCAGGCCCAGATACCTCATCTGGGCCCGAACCGGTACGAGGACCGAGTTGACCACTATGGAGGCGCCGGGGGGCGGACCACGACGGGGCCCATGAAATAGTAGGGCCTCCGTCTTGTCCAGGGCCACCCGTAAGCCCAGCGCCTCGATGCGCCCGACCACCAGAGAAACACCCCAGGTGGCCAGGCGCGCCGCCTCTTGGAAGTTCGCCCCCCGGGCTGTGACAAGCGTGTCATCGGCGTAACAAATTACGCCCAGCCCGGGGGGGAGACGACCTCGTAGGACCCAGTCGTATCCCACGTTCCACAGGAGTGGTCCAAGGACAGACCCCTGCGGAACGCCGCACGACATGGGTCGCCGTCTCCAGACGCCCTCTCGGTCCTCGTACACGACGGTACGCTCCTCTAAATAGTCTGCCACTAGCCGCCTCAGGTACTCTGGCACCCCGTGGTAATGGAGTGCTTCCCTGATGCAGCTAAATGGCAGACTATTGAAGGCGTTGGCGATGTCCAAGGACACCGCCAACACCACGCCGCCACAGCTCACTGCCTCTTCGGTCACGGCCCTAAGGCGCATCACGGCATCGACCGTCGAACGCCCCTCTCAACCGCCTAAACCACTAGGCCAACCGTGCAGTCAAAACGACCGTAACGTTAAATAAAAAAAGAGTAAGATTTAAAAAAAATAAAGCGCCATCTGTTACATCTGTATACCCTAGCCGGCATCTGTAAGTTGCATGTATTATTATGTATATTTTATGATAAGGAACTTCGTTGCTATCTGGTGTCCCACGACACCACACGTCTTTTTTTATCTTGGAAACCCGACGGTACCCTATAAAGGATACTTCAAGGCTTTTGATTTTGAAATTTTGATTGATTTGAAATCAATCAAATCTTGATTTGAAATTCGATATACACGAGCTTAGGTATTCACCTATCGAATTTCAAGAGGTTATCATTTCGTACAAAAGCGTAGGACGTGAGTGGTCTGGAGCGGAGATCATCGGTGCGTCACTATTTTCTTAAGGCGAATGAGCTATAATCACAACCATTTGCAAAGTTACCTATTGTTACCTCAAGTAAAGTCTAATATAGGACAGAGTAATGTTAATGATAAGTTAAGTTAAAACAAAGGCTCGTGTTTGAAATAATATTACACGTCGACACCTGCGCATGCGCGTGGGATTTTCATACCATGCGCTCACTTAACTTTGATTATGTTGAACGGCCTTTGAGGCTTTAATCATACACTTCATACGCTACTAATCTTTGTGCTGTAGTTATATTTATGCTGGGAATAATTATATGTGAAGTAGTTTAGAAGGGTTCTTATGGTGTAGGGGCAATCAAGGGACACCTGATAACTAGTAACTGCCCATTGAAATTTGCAATTCATAAGTCACGTGTATTGCCTTCTTTTACATGTCTCCTTTTTTAGAAGTAGAGAGGGGTGGGTTGGAATTCTCTCTCACTGGATGAAATGAAATAAAAATATTGAAACTCGGGTCTAGCCAGCTTACATGTTTCGAAGTATTCCTACGGTTAATAGGAAGAAAAGTTTACGCAAAGGCATGCAAAGGCGATAAAAGGACAGGAATATTTTTAAACGGATTTGAGTTTACTTTCAAGAGGTCAAGGTCATTTACCTACCTCAATTTATCTATCGGCCAGAAAGACCGAACCCTCTAACCGAAAAACTATCAGCGGGTTCTTTACACAGTCGTGTATTTCAATTTAGATACAGTTCACACCTTAACAGAAATACTTGACACCTAATCGAAGAGAAATTCCTGGTTCAATATTAAAGCAAACTGAAAAACATCACGCCCTAGTGACACACACTCATACATTGTTTGGCTAGTAATAGTAGATGACTGCCTCGGTGGCGCAGTGGTAGCGTGCTAAAGGTTTCGGGTTCAGAATATTTGTTTTGGAGTTTAGGTGGTTTCAATATGTATATAATACTAGTTCACCCAGTCGAAACTTCTAAAGTAACAAACATAAAATAATTATAAATTCTCAAAATTTTAAAAAACCCCCAATATAATAACCTGAGTTCCATGTAAAAAGTAAAAAACACGTTATGCGCTTTCATTTGAGACCCCACTCAATATTTTTGCAGACATTCGGTTACTCTTCCCCACTTTCTCTCTTTTGTCTATGCGTGTGTGACTCTGCTTGGTACAGATTTCAATTTCATTTTGCGGTCGATATTCTTATCTGTTTTTGAACTACATCAAACGATTTACGTTTACGATATTTCTCAATTAGTGAAGGAACCATTTTGAGCAGATGTATCACCTGATGGTAAGTGATTACCACCGCCCATGGACACCCGCAACGCCAGGGGCGTCACAAGTGCGTAGCTGGCCTTTGGGGGATGGAGAGGGGGAGGAGTTGGGGGTGTGGGCTTTTTTTTTTCTTTTTTTTTTTAACGTGTGGAAATCCCCTCGGACCGTCACCCCACTGGGGCTTGCAGCGGGGTGGTGTGTCGGACTCGAACCGACTAAAACCACACGGTGTGCCACTCTGCGCCTGTGAAGGGAGGAATCCGGTAACTGCAGTTATTAACACGTCCGGACCCCTCCCAGCGCTTGCCCGCACTGAAGCGGGCACCATCTGCTGTTATAACTCTCAATTAGGCGACGTACGGCACGCGCGTACGTCGCCCCCTCGCGGGTGGCCACTAGAGCGGATGGAGGGTAAAGCCCGTCCCGAACATCCGCGGCCACACTCAGGGCGGCATGAGGCGCTGATAGGCGCGCCTCCGCCGCCCGGTTCGCCGGCGGCGGATTGGGTCCGAGTGGATATCATCCTCCCGGGCCTTCTCCGCCACCTCCTTCTGCGAGATTACATCTTCGCAGAAGGTTGCGACCGCTGTAAAACTGCTGACGCTACCGGCCATGGAGCGTATGACGGCCGGTAGCGAGAGATCTCCTCCTATGACTGCAGTGAGGGCCCGACGCTGCGGCGCCCAAGCGGGGCAAACCGCCAGCGTATGCTGGGCCGAGTCCTCACTGCAGTCGCAGTGGTGGCAGGCGGGACTCAACTCGGCGTTTTTTACTTTGTCGATACTTGTACGATACTGACGAAAAGTAGCGTAGTTTATAGCATAGTGAGTGCGTAACGCGTGTGTTTACTTGGTGTGTTCAACAAGAACAAGGCGGTGCGTTATCTACCTTTTTTATTTGATCTGAGGCATAAAGATACTATGATTGTTAAGGAAGGACATAGTTTACTCTGGGCGAAATCTTTGGCAAAAGCTAGTGAGATAATATACACACATCAAAAGTGTCTAGGGATCAAGCATTTTTATGCGGATTTCTTGAGATTGAGATGTGGCTTTGGCACTGGCCTGCTCAGTCGCCAGACTTGAACCCGATTGAGCATGCATGGGATATGCTACAGAGAAGAGCTCTGCCGAATATGGAGGGTATCCAGTCGCAAGAAGACCTTTTTTTGTTGTTGCAACGAACATGGGCGGCCATTCCACAGCGTGTTTGGATGAACTCATTTTGAGTATGCCAAACTGATGTTCTTGTGTTGTTAGTGTTCGCGGTAGAAACACGGATTATTAATTGTTTAAGTTACCTAATAAAATTTTAAAGAAAACTGTTATTTCAGTCTTTTTTTCGAACTTTAATGTTAGTGGTTCAAATGTAAAAAATCCCTTTATTAGGAAAATGGCAAATTTCTTTATTAATGCAAAGGTGACTTGGTTTATCGTTACTGTGACAAACGAAAACACTTTATTTGATGAATCCTTAAAGAAAATTTTAATTAATATCAATCAGGAGAAAAGTTATTGCAAAAATATATGTTGATCCCTAGACACTTTTGATGTGTGTATATAAAATACTAGCCTATTTCTAAAAGTTTCAAAGTATCACGAATTTTCCTAAACATTTGAAACGATTTCCCAACGCATAGACAAGCACTTGACCTCAAGAACGAAACACGAGAGATGTGTGTATCTAATTAAGATTCTTAGACGTGTTATTCACAGTGCAAACACACCAAATTAGTGGGACGAACAGAAGCCTTAGTACAACGACCTGTTGTGACTTGCGGCCATACAAACAACTAGGACATGCTAGTTTTACTGCGGTCTACTTTACGCCTTCTGCAACATTTTAGTATTGAATACTTGGGTGATTTAGTAAACGGTCACCAACGGCTACTGTGTTAAGTGTTGCGAGTTAGGATAGGAACAAGCATATGTTTGTATTTTACAAGCTTTTTATTAACTTGCAATGTATGCTCGAATGTTCGGATGGAATCTTGCAACTCAATTTTGAAGGAGATATCTTCAACCGATTTTGCTGAAATTTTGCAACCATATGTATACCGCGTGACAATACAATATTATAATGACATGGAGCTGATCTGATGCTGGAGCTGGAAGGTGGCCATAGGAACTCTGTAAAGAAACGTCGCAACATCATCGAGTTTGGACTCGTTTGATTCGTCTCGAGGCATTCCAGTAAAAGCTTGTTTTTATTTAATTTAATTTATATATTTTCCGTTTTTGTTTTATTTACCTCTAGCCTTTACCGGCGGCTCCAACGGAGTGGATATAGGTTATCGTTGTAAAGAGTAGCTTATGTCTTTCCTCAAGAATCAAAGTATCTCCATGCCAAATTTCATTCAAATCGGTGCTGCTGCATGAATGATGTCCGATGTCGGTTTAGCCATTTACACAGATAGAGTCACTTTCACTAACTTGTAATATGTATACGTAAGTAAGAATTTAACATTATTAACCGACTTCAAAAAAGGAGGAGGTTCTCAATTCGACCGTATATAAGTTTTTTTTTGTGTGTTCACGGATAACTTTGTCGTTTATGAACCGATTTTGATGATTCTTTTTTTAATGGGAAGGAGATATCCCAACGGTGGTACCATGATAAGGACACTAAGATCTGATGATGGCATCCAAGAGAAATCGAGTCGAACCTTGAAGTCGGTTTTTGTTAATTTTTTTAGTAAACTGCCTTCATATATTTTTTATATCTTTTGCCACTCAAATATATTTAAATATGTTTAGGTAGTTACCTTTTACAAGAACATAAAAATGTAAACATAGATACGACACCAAGGAGAAGTTATTAAAAGTTTTATTATACAATACATTACATACATATATTTGAATAACTCAACTGCTCTGGTACTCATGAGATAGCGACTATTGATACTTAATCTACCCCTCGTGGTAAAGGGTGGTTCGCAGACAGTAGGGATGAGAGCGAACCTACCCCCTGTGCTTGACAGTGGGCAGGGGGATGGCGCATGTCTGCGAGACAATTATTTTGAACAGCGTTTTTTACTTTGTCGCCCAGACTGGTACAAAGTTTTATCTATACATGTATATGTGTATGTTTGTAATATTAAAATAACCGCTTTTTACTAAATGCGTATGTATTGTAAACATGGTACATATACCAAAATATCATTTTTTTACAATATTTGTCTGTCAGTCTGTCCATCTGTCTGTTTGTTCCGGCTAATCTCTGGAACGGCTGGACCGATTGTGACGGGACTTTCACAAGCATATAGCTTATGATATAGGGAGTAACTTAGGCTACTTTTTTTGGACTAGCTTTGCCCCGCGGCGTAACCCGCGGTTGTTGTTGTCTAATACAATTTATTTATCTCTAAATAATGAGGAGTATTTATTAATCAATAATAGGTATATACAATTATTAAGCCCTGAGTATTATCTTCGCAAATAATTAATTATCACAATAAACTTAACAGTGTCTGTTGTTGATTTATATCATGGAACAGACTATACTTGTCAACAGAGTCGTAAAATACAATTATCTCGAGATAAATACGACATATTGTGTACTAGTTATTGTATTAATTTAGTATATTATGTACAACAGACCCGCTGTTTGACTATAACCCGATGTATCTGCACCATAATATCTCCTGCGTAGTTGGCTGGTCTCCGTTGAGACTGGCCGCCGTGGCTCTAGTCTGCTAGGAGAACAATCATCATTTCTGATTAAACTACTTGGAATCAAGCCAGGATGACTGCATGGGTTGCCTAGTATTTAAAGCGGTCACTTTGCCTCAACTTACAGCTCTGAATATTGCGGTTCGATCCCTACACATGAGGCGACATTGTGATATACAAATTGTTGTTCTGAAGCTGGGTGTTATGAATCCATTCATAAACGTCTATATAGTACCAAGAATATATTTCAAGTGCGGTAGTCTTAAAAAAAAAACGATATACCAAATTATTAATATCTGAAATCTTTCTTTTGGATGAGTTCTATCTTCTAGATTATATTCTTCTAGATACCTAGTCTTCCTTATGCCTATTAATTAACCCTATATGCAAAGTATAATCGACTACCTCGTTGGTCTCGCGGTTGGCGTGTGCGACTGCTGATCATGAGGTCTCGGGTTCGATTCCCGGGTCGGACCAAATGTTTGTATGATCTACAAATATTTGTTTCGGAAATTGAGTGTTTTCTATGTATTTGTATCAGTTGTCTAGTACCCATAACACAAACTCTGCTTAACTTGAGCTAGATGGCCTTGTGTGTTAGATGTCTGAAATACATATATATACATACATAATCTTGATGATCAAATAGGTAAGGCGTAAAAACGTTATAAACAAACATACACACATCCCACATCAGTTAGATCTACATGCATCGTGGTGTAATACTCCTACTTCTATATTTTATGACCTCGTTAATAGAATTACTATAAAACATTGCTCTGTAAGACTTATCTTGAGTTATGTTCGTAATAAAAGCACTTATATACTTGGTATGTAACCTTGTTTGCGACTATTAGAGTCGGTTATTAAGTTCTAGAATTCAGTGTTTATTCAGGTTCATATTATAGAACATTTATTAAAAATTCGACCTTGGAAAGTACGATAAAAATGTAATCATAAAATTATTTGTACAAATAAATATACCTACTTTGAAATGGAATATTGTATTATACGTCTGTATATGAGTGTCCACAGCTTTACCCGCAGTACAGAAACAACCGCGGGTAACGCCGCGGGGCAATGGTAGTTTAAAAATAAAGTTACCTAAGTTACTCCTAATATCATCAGCTACCTGTCAGTGGAAGTCTCGCCAAAATCCGATCAGCCGTTCCAGATACGGACATTTTTTTAAAGAATTGCTTTTTTGATTTAAGTATCAAATACACTTTCATTGCATTTAGTGAAACAGCTGTTTACATGAAATTACAGACACTTCAATTTATTTGTTTAGAAAATTATTTAGAGTTCCGCACAAATAAAATAAATACATATACCTACATAAGCGAATATACTAAGCAGTGGCTAGTAAAACATAAAATATCTGATTTCTCTTTTAATTAGAAACATTTTAGTTAGCCAAATCTAAAAAAGGTGTTAGTGAATCAGACAACACCTACACATACTTATATATACCTATTAGCCTCAACAGATTAATCTATTGAACAAATAGAAACTTCTAGACATTATAATGTTTCTCTCTCATTCTAAAAAAAGAAATTTAGATAACTGACATAAAAGTGTGCGGGGGTAAAAGTAATCGATAGAAGGTAAAATATACTGTAGGCATACTTTATAATCTACTAGCTTTTGCCCGCGGCTCCGCCCGCGTTTACGTCGGTATTTAAAATTTAAAAATCTTATTTTTTTTAACTTATTATGTTATTCCGATGTCTAAGCTATATTATCCCCCATGGGGAACCCCCAATTGTCGTTTCCCCTATTTCATAATATCTCATAGATTGTTCTAGAAATGATGATTTATTGTAGGTTAAATATAAGTCGGATTTAACTAGTTAATACTCAGTGAGACACAGATAAATTTACGATTGCACAATACACGCAAGTTCTTTGTCTGAGTTATCTCACGTTGCACTTACTATAGCTATTTACTGAGGGAAAATAACATTGCAATTAAATCATTATAGGTTATTGTTTTACTAAGTTTACTGGAATTGAGTTTTATTCCATAAACTAGCCGACCCACGCAACCTCGTTTGCGTCTCCTACTGCCCGTAGCGTGATAATTTTCCCCCGTTTTTGAAACATTTTTCGTTGGTCGTAGCGTGATGATATATAGCCTATATATAGCTTCCTCGATAAATGTACTATCCAACACTAAGAATTTTTCAAATCGGACCAGCGGTTCCTGAGATTAGCGCGTTCAGACAAACAAACAAACTCTTCAGCTTTATATAATAGTATAGAGTATAGATGGGAGAAGTTTAAGTAACTTAGGCGTAGTTGTGTGTTATTGTTGCGTGCTAGTACCTACTTTAGTTCAAAATTAAAAGTGGAATTCCACTATCATCATCAGTGTATTGCAGTCCGCTGATTCACATGAGCCAGACCTGTTAAGCCTCTCCCATTGCTCTCCACTCTGATCGATTTTGGGCTTATCGCATCAAGTTCCTGACAGTCACCTTACGCAAGTCCTCACTCCACCAAGATTGTGCGCTACGCTACGTTTGCCGAGCTGCAGTGTATGCCTTTCAATTTCGTTTTCTGAAATTTCGACCAGGTTGAACGGGACGTATCTTTATACAATCAAATAAGAACAGATATTGCCAAAAGAGGTAATTTGTGTTGTAGTGTAAACCCACTTATATGTGGGGTTACACTACAACACCACATATAAGTGGGATTACACTATCGCTAACAATGGCAGACTTTTGCCTAAGCCATGTCACAAAACGCTTTGTTAAAGAAATACGCATCATTGTGATAAATAAAAACTTAAGTCCCACTGACTCACTGGTAAATGAGACAAATTAAATGAATTAGTGGACAAAGCAGAGAAGTAAATTAGTTCATTTAGCCTCGCTTAAAGCAATATTAACGAAATAAGACGAGCTATATTGTAATACCATGCACTGGACTGATGGCGTATTGATTGAAACGGTATCCTTGCCATTTTCTGCTACGACGAGTAATGTGGGTTCGATACACGAAATGTTTGGTCTGAGTCTGTGTGTTTCATACATTTGTGTAAAGTCCTTAGCGACACAGAATGTAACTAGTGCGGGAGCTGTTTTTTCTTTATGAAAAAAGTTGTACATTCAAGTCATTGTGATAAAGTCGTGACATTTAGAATTACGCATTACTTTTCTGTCACACAATACACGTTAGGCAATTACCTTACGCATGTATTATTCAGATTGCGTCTCAAATGATCTTAGCTTGTCAATGTCACCGCGATAATCGAAGCGGCAATCTTCGTCATCTATACGTGACCATTCCACCCTTCGGTGCGAAGGCACTTGTCAAACGTGACCTGTTGTGTATTGAAACATGTCGAAACTTGTCCACAGTGAATCATTATCTGTAGGTATTTGTCGCGGAGATGGGTAGCTGATTGGAGAAGCAAAGAAAAGAAAAAAAACATAGATTTACTCACGCCCGTACGATTAAAACCTACTATCATGTCAAATATATTTAAATAAATACAAATGGCACCTAATTTGGTCGCAGTCAGATACAAATCTTTGTTATTTCAGTTATTTGGTCATAAATTGGTTTTGTCCAAGATTGAGGGTACATTGAAAAACAAAAGAAAGGCATATTAAAACGTATGGCTAGGGAGGGCGGGGTCGCATACCTCTAAATGGAACTGTTATTGACACGCACTTAAATACAAAGCAATGATAACTATCGTCTCTGGTGAACGGTGGTCTAATGATCACCTAGTAAACGACGGCAACAAAAATAATGTGTTGAATGAGTTTTTTCTTGCAAGTACTGTGCTTTACCAACATACTCATGTCGAATGCACCATGTCGACCCACACTATGGCAGCCTAGTGATGCTTCGGCATCATTGAGCCTCCGATTTCGCACTCACCAACGAAACATCACATTACGAAAGATGTCATTTTAGGATGGTTTTCTGTGAGATGGTAATACCGCCCCGGTCGAGCTGCACATAATATGTGACGAATATATCAGAACCATCTTAACCATTAGAAGACAAGCCCGTCGCCTTAACATTTACGTCAAATAAACAAACAAAATGACATCCCAAGGTGATGTCCCTTTTTACAATCGACTGAACAATAAACTCATAATTATCTCATCATTTTACCCCATTGTTTAAGTAATTAATCATTTATAAAGTTAATTATAGCTTTTTATAATTCTGTACAATGTTTACTAAGGAGGCGCACGCATTGTCGCTTCGGGGCACGCAAGGTTCACGATTTGTCGTGATATGTTTGCGATTACTCCATGTAAATAATGAAACATTGGAAGTAAAGGGAATGAAATGTGTGTTTATGTGAAGGTCATATTTGTTGTAAAATTTACATAGTATCTGCAATAGAGAATGTTTGTTAAAGTGGGTGTGGTTTGGCAAATTTTTGCAGGTTGTACAGCTCAAATACCGAGCTGTTTAATTTCAGTTTCTTTCTAGCTTTTGAGGCTGTACCTCAAAACAATTTAATTATATTTCACGGTATAACTTCCTAATAAGAGATGCTTATTATATTTATTAATATGTACAGTTATACAAAATAACAGTCATTAACATTTTTATGGAATTAATCTACTATATAAAAATAAGTCCGGTTTTCCTTCCTGACGCTATAACTCCAGAACGCACGAACCGATTTCCACGGTTTTGCATTCGTTGGAAAGGTCTCGGTCTCCGTGAGGTTTATAGCAAAGAAAATTCAGGAAAATTTTCAACAGAAAAGCGGGAAAGTGTTATATAAAACGAAGCCATCTGGTTGCGAAACGGAGTTCGCCGGGTTTGCTAGTTTTATTGTAAAAACTAATAAAAAGTTTTTTCTTATATTTGTACGACATTTGAAAATTTATAGTAAGTATAAAAAAAAAATTAAAACCAAATCAAATTATAATACGAATAGGAAAACATTTCAAAAAGGAACTTTTCTTGCACATGTTAAGAGACTTAGTCTCCTAAATTACGTTTGTAACATGCGACTATTAGTCGTAAGTGCGTACGTGCAATATCCGCAGTACTAACCGCATTCCAAGACAAATATTCGCAATGTCTCTTGAGTTATGTCTCTGTCTCTTTAACGAGAATGTGTCAGTTCATGAGTCCATAACACTAAAGCGTCAAAGACACGACCGAACTCTGATCAATACCTATATATCATCAGGTATCATGTTTTTTTTGATAAATTTGAATTTGCCCGTGGCTCCACCCACGTATATATCGGTTTTCGTGACAAAAACTACCTTATGTCTTTCTTCATTCTCCAATATATCTCTTTACCGAAATTCATACAAATCAGTTCAGCGGTTTAACCGTGAAAGTGTGACAGATAGAGTTGTTTTCGAATTTATAATAAATGAACCCAACAAGTAATGAATAATTATTTTTACGGGAATTAACGCGATCACTTATTTCAAGGTATTACATACCTCTGTTTTGCCTGACGTTTCGACCAGGTTGCACTGGCCGTGGTCACAGGCTGACTGGCTCAGCGGCGCACGCCCTCCGTCGTCGAATCCGTGAAGTAGAAGGTTCTTCATCCACCGCACATTTTCGATATTATTGATAAAATTGTCTCGCCATGTACCGTCACATACCACACTAACAGGGTCCCTATTCTGTAAGCAAACCGATGTGTTCCTATTCTGGTGTTTATCCGACTGCGCAGAAAAGCGAGGTGATATGTTTTTTAACACTGGATTCCACGCTGTAGATAATTTAAAACCATCTTCCCGATTAAAAGTTTTATGCTTTTTAATCTCAATCGCTTCACGTACAACTCTTGAATAAAAGTGACGTTCGGTGGAGAGGACTTGCGTGCGGTGAAATTCAATCCAGTGGTTGATGCCTGCATCAAGTACATGTTCTGCAATCGCCGATTTGCTAGCCGGTTCTTCACAGCAGCGATATGCTCTTTGACCCTTTCAGCAATAGTCCGCTTCGTTTGGCCTATGTAGGAACTTCCGCAGCTGCAGTCTATTTTATAAACACCCGGAGTTTGTAGTGGCAATATATCCTTCGGTGTGCCGACGATGTTGTGAACCTTTATGCCTGGTGTGTATACTGTCGGAATGGAGTATTTCTTTAAGTTTTAAATTATCTACAGCGTGGAATCCAGTGTTAAAAAACATATCACCTCGCTTTTCTGCGCAGTCGGATAAACACCAGAATAGGAACACATCGGTTTGCTTACAGAATAGGGACCCTGTTAGTGTGGTATGTGACGGTACATGGCGAGACAATTTTATCAATAATATCGAAAATGTGCGGGTGGATGAAGAACCTTCTACTTCACGGATTCGACGACGGAGGGCGTGCGCCGCTGAGCCAGTCAGCCTGTGACCACGGCCAGTGCAACCTGGTCGAAACGTCAGGCAAAACAGAGGTATGTAATACCTTGAAATAAGTGATCGCGTTAATTCCCGTAAAAATAATTATTGTTATAACATGGAACGCGAAAGTTTAAAAGTTAGTATAAGTAATGAATGTTTGCTACTGTCGAGTTACGCTATTAAAACTCATAAAGATCTTGTTTACCTGGTATTAACAGTTTGAAATGTGTTAACAAACTTATAAATACTAAGTCTAGTATACCGAAGAACTAAAATTAAAAGAGACGATGATCCCTGAGTTTGTTTCGTCCTTTCTTCTCAGGGGTAGTCCAGTTAGGATAGGCCGAACTCATCTATTCAAAAAAGTTTACATTGCAAAACTTTTTAAGATAACTCCCGCATTAGGAATAAACATCCTGTGTCGCGGGGGACTTTACAAACATACATGAAACGGACACAATTAACACCCAAAATCAGAACAACAATTTGTGGATCACACAAAGTCGTGTCCCGTGTAGGTTGAACCCACAAGACTTGGCGAATTGGCAAGCGGCGTGGCAACCGCCTAAACCACTAGGCCAACCGTGCAGTTGAAACTGTTCCTGTAGCCCAATTGCACAAAATATGATTTCATTTCAACTTAAGAACATAACAGGTAGAAAAAATGACCATTGTTCCAAAATTGAATTTCGTACCATATGTACTTAAATATTTATTTTAACTTTTTTTTTGTACTTATAAATTAATATTATAGTGATAGGTACCAAAAATGTTGAGAATAACTTTTTAATATACGGAGATAAAGAAAATAAATAAAATGAATTCATTTTCAGACATGCGTAAAATAATTATTTCATATAATAAACATTTTAATTTTGTAATTTAAAATGTAAATTTATAAAAATGATTTATAAATATTTTAAAAATATGAGTAACTGAATAAACACATCTTTAAAAGTAAATAAAAAAGATAAAAATATATTTTATACGTGTGCGATTTTTAGTCGCTAATTGCTAAAACTGATTTCATCTTACACACATCAAAAGTGTCTAGGGATCAAGCATTTTTATGCGGATTTCTTGAGATTGAGATGTGGCTTTGGCCCTGGCCTGCTCAGTCGCCAGACTTGAACCCGATTGAGCATGCATGGGATATGCTACAGAGAAGAGCTCTGCCGAATATGGAGGGTATCCAGTCGCAAGAAGACCTTTTTTTGTTGTTGCAACGAACAATGGCGGCCATTCCACAGCGTGTTTGGATGAACTCATTTTGAGTATGCCAAACCGATGTTCTTGTGTTGTTAGTGTTCGCGGTAGAAACACGGATTATTAATTGTTTAAGTTACCTAATAAAATTTTAAAGAAAACTGTTATTTCAGTCTTTTTTTCGAACTTTAATGTTAGTGGTTCAAATGTCAAAAATCCCTTTATTAGGAAAATGGCAAATTTCTTTATTAATGCTAAGGTGACTTGGTTTATCGTTACTGTGACAAACGAAAACACTTTATTTGATGAATCCTTAAAGAAAATTTTAATTAATATCAATCAGGAGAAAAGTTATTGCAAAAATATATGTTGATCCCTAGACACATATGTTGATCCCTAGACACTTTTGATGTGTGTATTTTTGAGTAATGTGTGCAGTACCTACCTTATGAGTTTTACTTATAATCATAACTCAATGGGACAAGCGTTTAAAAGAGAAATGATTAATGATATGAGTTTGTTATTGTGGATTTATGTCAAGGCGAAATTTAAGATGCTTCATATGTTTGTATAAAATTAATGGTTTGCATTCGAAGCCAAGATTAAGATCTTGACAGAACATTTGAGGTTTATAAGAAAGGCATGAAGGAAGATGTCTTTTTGATAACTGCTAAATTATTATTCTGTAGTAATAATTATGAAAGTGAGATATATATAGCAGAAAAAAAATGAAAGTGAGATATATAAAAAAGGTATAAATGTCAATTTACTTTGATGAGACAGTCTCATTGGTTTAGTGGTCAGCGTAAGTGACTGCAGATCAAGAGGTCTTGGGTTCGATGCCCGGGTCGGACTGCTGTTGCGTTTTTCTTACAAGAAATTCTTAATAGCAGCCCGGAGTATGGCAGATGGCGGTGTTTCCCGCCCGTGCCTCGGAGAGCACGTTAAGCCGTCGGTCCCGACTCCCGGTTGTCATGAACATCTATGGCAATTGTTATTGGGAAGTCAGTGCCCTCAAATGAACTGACAACTAGTTAAACCTTCGAATTCAGTTCACCCTCAGGGTTGCGGAGATCCGATGCCAGTCGCTCCGTGTAAAAACTTATATTCAGGTAAAAGCGGTTGAACTAGTAGCCGACCCCAAATCTTGGGAATAATAGAGGCTAGGAAGATGATTATAAATGTCATTTTATTTGTCGTGAATTACTGTAAATAATCACTAAAAGACTTGACTAAAATAATTGAAAGGCAAATATTTTTGAACTCCATCATTTTAAAAAGCCTCTTCTACGTTCTCTTTTGACTGTGTGCTTTCACCAGCTAGGTTCTGGCTTAGATTCCCGTCCAGGACAAATAATTTTGTTATAAACATTGTCATCTACTCTGTGTCTAGGTACATATATCCATAACTAGCTATCTAGCCTGGCTTCGCACAGAAGTCTTTGAATATCATTATTTCATAATTTGCATGTATTACACATATAAACCTTGGTGTTAAATCTCTCTTTCTATTGTTGAAAACTGTATTAAAATCCGTTCAGAAGATTAAAAGATCTAAGCGCACAATCAATGAAAGGCACTTTATTTTTTTATTTGTAAAGATATATCGAGCGCTGGGTCCCTCAGGGTGGACGTCGACACGATGACGAGGCACACCCCGTAAAAGATGGCGCGACAATCTTGCTTGACGCCTATCGAAGAGACTGGCCAGAACTGGCCTTGGAGAGGGAAGTGACTTGTTGCAGGGGAGGCCTTTGCCCAGCAGTGGGGACACAACAGGCTCATAAAAAAAGATATATAAGCAATTAAGAGTAAATAACTATATTTATGCGGATTTTGATTACCATAGTAAGGTCTCCCTAGTTAGTAAGTGTTATTTAGCATTTCAAAAAACTTTTCTGCATATTTCTAATGGAGTTTCATATTTATCAATAATTTCATTAATTGCGGTTTAATTTCGACCTTAGGGCGAGATAATATCAATAAAAACAAATTCTCAGAGGTATAATCTAAGTATTGTTGCTGTAAGCAGATCTATATCATTTCGACATTGAAACAAGGTCGTTAATGCAATGAACAAAAAGCCTTATTTATTTTTTGTAATTTCTATATCAGTAAGTACTGTGTTAAAGTGTAGGTATTTGTAGTTCGCCCTCTCGGTCTGAGGTCCATTGTTTGAGGTACTGAGGCAGTTTTTTGTTAATATTATATATATTGATTGAAACGAGGTTGATCGCCAAGAGGCGCAAATATCTAGCCGTAGTATTCAATACCTACACATTACAAAATTGATATTTATTTAAACAGAATCCTTCTCCAACTGATTAGCAAATGATTACTTAGTTAAATGTACGACCAATCTACATCTCATTGCCTCACAATTGAAGTAAAACGCAACCGCATTCTGCTAGTACCTCATCAAGGGCGATAATAAAATGTCTGTCGGTGACAAAACACGTAAACTGCTTGAATATGTACAGTAATTAACAGACAATGCAATCGTGACGGACGGAGATAGGCAATTATGTTTTTGTGTATGCATACAAAATGGCAGTTTTGTTTAGCAGGTACAATTCGTAAATTTTGACGCACCATGTGTAGTTTTGCGTTGGTTTCGAAGTTATATTGTCATGAGAATTTGCATTAGCCTGTTCAAATACCAAATTCAATACATTTCGTGTTGTGTCTCTTATTTTACCTCCTTGGTCAAAAAGCATCAACTGCCAAAATTTTACGTTTGTAGCCACAAGGGTTTAGGTTCTGCGTTCATGAATTTATTCAGTCAGGGCAATGCAAGTAATTTCATTTGTATATATTCATACAAATGTTATAAATTCGAAAGTAACTCTGACTGTTATACTTTTACGCTGCATCGATTTCAATTAAATTTGGCATGCTAACAAAAACTAGTAGTATATAATACTAGCAGTTGCGCGCTGCTCCGTCAGTTGTTTTTGTCGGTTATTGGAGCGAAGAGTAGCATATGTCCTTCCTCAAAAATCAAAGTATCTCCATGCCAAAATTTCATCGAAAGCGGTCCAGTGGTTTGGCCGTGAAATCTGGACAGACAGACAGGTAAGAGTTACTTTAGCATTTATAATATAAGATATGGATTCTTATTTTTTTTTAATTTGGTTACTTGCTTTTGTCCGTACATTATTGTAAACTCTAAATGAATCCCTGTAAGTACCTAATCCCTTGTCCTTTTGGGAAGAATAATACTCCTGGGTAAAGCAGTTAAGGTGTGAAACTATCCCAAACAAATAAACGTTATTTGCATTTGCAGTGGTTCCTGGACAAAACAACAAATAATTATTATTAAGAAGACATCTGCCCTGTCAGTTCAGGATGCGGTTAATTCATCTAATCGTCATCAGCGGTGAACTTCAAACAAATTAATCAATTGTCCTTCGTTTTTAATGCAAGCTGTGCTTGCGTGTTATGTAACCACGGAGCTTGTTAGTGATTGAGGGCGAAAGGGGCTTAGAAGGTCATTATGATTATTGTAATAAGAACCTAATTGTTTTTTTTTTATGGAATAGGCGGGCAAACGACTAGAAGTAACGCCTGATGGTAAGCGATTACCGCCGCCCATGGACAACTGCAACACCAGAACGTCAGAGGTGCGTTGCCGGCCTTTGGGGGATGGGGGATATAGGGGGAGGGGGTTGGGGTATGGGCCTCCGGTATCCTCACTCTGTGAAACACAGCGCAAGCACTATTTCACACCGGTTTTCTGTGAGGCCGTGGTATCACTCCGGTCGAGCCGGCCCATTCATGCCGAAGCGTGGCTCTCCCACAGTTTGTTAATAAGACTTGTATTTGTAGATTAAAAAAATGGTTTTTATATGTCGATGTTAAAACCGTGTTACAATTATTTATTTCTTTGTTACTAGTTTCATTTACAAAAGTTACTATAACAATGCCAAAATTTACCTATATTTTGTGAATAATGACTTAGATATTTTTTCCTATAACTCTCTTAGACCCTAAACAGGGGACAATGGTTATACCATTGTAGGATTCCTGTTTAGGGTCCAAGAAAGTAAACTATACAGTCACGCTTCAAAAAAAATGTTTTTTAAAACCTCCCGAGACATCTTTGAAAATCTGGCAAAATGTAAAAGAGAAAATTAAAAAAAAAACAAAAACCGACTTCAAGGTTCGACTCATTTCTCTTGAATGCCATTATCAGATCTTAGTGTCCTTATCATGGTACCACCGTTGGGATATCTTTCCATTAAAAAAAGAATCATTAAATACGGTAAAATCATAAAAAAACATATATACGGTCGAAACTCATTTCTCAGTCAAACTCAGACTCTCAAGTCTCCTCCTTTTTTGAAGTCGGTTAAAAAGATAATCTCTTCTAATTTTAACCGACTTCAAAAGAGGAGGAGGTTCTCAATTCGATTGTACTTTTTTTGTGTGCTACCTAATACTTTGTATTTTATTTACAAAATAAATTAAGAATATATTAGGTACTTGTTACGGTACATGTTTTAAGTTTGAGATGAATCTTAAACTATAACAGTACCTCCCATTTCAAATCAAAAATCTTTCAAAAACCATTCATACAATTTCACAGAGAAATCACTTTGACATGGCAACACTCGTGAATGAAAATTGAAAACATCGTACAGTTAAATTAACCTTTAATACAAATACCGTTAATGTTGCAACGCATAAAAAATCTGTTTGGTAAAAAGTGAAAAGGCGGTCCCGTTGGCCTGTTCGGTACAATTCTGACCATATCGAGTTCTAGGCCGGCTGGACTGGTCATATACCACTTTTACCTTACGATTCATACGGATTTAAGGGTCGGTAATGAGTGCGTGGGAATGCACTCGACTCTTATTGTTTGATATTTAAGAGTGCTGTTGCGTTAATAATATAATAATTAATCTATATATTACGTCAAGCAAAACATTTGTACCCCTTTCTACTTAAATTATGCGCACGGAGAATTATGAAATATGACACGGTTAAATTCATCAGTAAAAAAATCTGTGACATTGTCATGTCATCATCAACAACACATAACATCCCGCTGCTGGGCTCGGGTCTCCTCTCAGAAGAGGGTTAAGGCCAGCCATACGCCCCCACGCTAGCCAAGTGCGGGTTGGGGACTGGCAAGACAACGTTGTGGCTACGTCATCTTGCCGTTGGATGTTTTTAAGCCGCCCAAAGGCCTCCAACTAAGCTTCACGACTGTTATCCTACGATAACAGTCTGGACCGACTGCTTAACGTGACCTCCGAATCACGGAGACGCTAAGAGTATCATGCCACCAGCGGTCACCCATCCAGGTACTGACCGCGCCGTCGTTGCTTACCCTCGGTGATTGTTTCTAATCACCGAGTGCAACTGGGCTGTGAGCGCCTCTTGTCATGTAGGTACATTCTTTTATAAAAATAAAATCTGACAAACGTTGACCTCAAAGTTCAAGAGCACTTACTTGCAACTTGAAAGGTCAAGGTCAATTAATAAATACAAGCAATTTATAAGATGGCATGTAAAATTATTATATGATACAAGGACATGATTGCAAGAGAATTAATGTTAAATAGTATTTTGTGAATGAAATAAATTTAAACTAAATATAAACTAAGAAGTTAATTCAACATCAAAAGCGTGTAAAAAAGTAATTATTTTTAGTCATATTAAGCGAATGATATGTGGTTAACATTCTGCTACCTACCACTCGTCACACGATTTGCATATTATGTTCACCTTAATTGAATAGCTTTTTATCAGCAATATATAAATACTGTTTTAGCGATAAGCAATATTTTTGCATCTCTTAAGAACAGAAAGAAAAAACCATAAAAAAAAATATCAATCAAGTTGAGAACCTCCGCCTTTTGGAAGTCGGTTAAAAAAATAAAATGATACTTTATGTCGTCATGTAGAGATATTTACTAAAATTCTATATACCCTGATAGTGGTGGCACCAAATTTATTTATCTAATTCAACTTAACGGTTATGTAGTCGTTTGGTTAAAAAAGATTCACGTGTCAAAATGAAAACCGAAAATATTCTGATTTAGTTTCGGGTTTTATTAACTAAAATCTACTAACGATGTTTGATTATTATTATCATCAAGTTTTAAACCAACTAAGATCCTGCCATGCCAAAATACTAAATGCTTCATGCGGTCTCACCCTTAATGTTTTTTTTGTGAAGTAGAAGGTAATCGAACAGAACCTATTGAGTTCTGGAACAAACTAAGTTATTTTTTTATTTATTTAAAAGAGTAAAGAGTAACAAACGCCTCCTTGATGCTAAGTGGTTACCACTGCCCATTGACCATTGCAACTCAAAAGTCGTCACTGTCGTATCGCCCTTGGCTTGTAGATCTCGTCACAGATATAAAATTAATCGTTTTACAGTAACAATATAAAGTTATTTAGTATAAATACTAAGGTCAGTATTTGTAAGTAATCGTAACGAATACAATTGTATCGCGGCATGGTTTGTCTCGATTTCTTTAATGGCGGTTTGGTCACGGTGTGTGAAGAAATATTTGACCTTGTTAACATGCCGGATTAAAAAAAATGTACTGGTTTAAATAAATTGATTTAAGGTTTTAATTTCCTGTTAATGTTTTATTTAGAGGTTGTTGGAACACATTGAGTTTGCAGCGGACAATGATCTAAGTGTAGTAACAAAAAATCTGTGAATACCATGGCGATTGGCAACACTTATAGGACATGTTGATGTTTAAATTCCAGTTATGGTATTGAATATTTCAGAATATACAGAATGTTTCAAGAAGTTCTAGAATCTAGAAGATACCAGTTTTCGAGCAAGTAATCAGCTATATTACGAGATTTATTGACTTTCTTTAGGACTTGCTCTGACTACATGATCTTTTCTAAGTCTAAATGTCAAATCGAATGTCAGTGAGAATTACTTTAATGTGTGTTCATTTCTTAGATAAATAGGAGAGTACATATATCTAAACTATTTAGCCGCATAAAATATGTATAATTATGTATATGTATGTTTATAAAACGAATCAGTAATCTCATGTAACACAACCCTTAGACCCTAAAGATAAAACACTAATAGTAGATACACTTTTAGTGGTGAAAACCCAGTCTTGTGTAAGACACAGCTTCGATCCATGGAGGTACCTTTCAAAGAAAGAGGTGTCTTAAACTGACACTAATTTTCTTTCTGGTATATTATAATCAGATGTTGACACAACTGCAATGTCCCACAAAATAGAAAGTGATATATGGATTGTTCGGTACAGCATGGTGTCCATATGGTGATTAGAATTAGGTCATGAGGTCAAGGGATTATTATAACTGCCTTTGTTTAAACAGCTTGAAAGCTGATGTTGTTAGTGAAGATTAAGTCTGTAGCCTCATTGCGTGTATTTAAATGAAGTATTTTTTTAGGTCTGAAGACCTAGTGTGCTTAAATTTCTCATTTACTCAGGTGTAGTGTGGACTAATTGCAATGCATTATAATAATTTTAAGTTTTATGTGTTAATAGTTGCTTCTGACTGATTTTAGATTTACACGACTTTTACACATCGTTTTTGTTGTGTTGTTAACGTCGGAAAATAGAAGGCATCGTAAGCTTTTAAATAAATATATTTTATCGGGAATAAGTTCCGCTATGCAACAAAAACTAGTTGCTTTTGAGTTCTTTTGTTTCTTTAAGTTCATTCAGTTTGTATTTTTATATTTTTACCAGTTAATCTATTGTTGTATTGGGTGAATTTGTTTAGATTTGAAACAATATATTCGTTAAAAATTTCATAGGATATCTTTGGGTAGAACTTTTAAAAACAGTAAGGGACAACTCCTATTGTTTTTGAACGACTATTGTTCGATTCAGTGGAGCGCTTCCCAGAATCGAGTCCTATTTCAGTTTTTTGTATGTAACTAAACTGCTTGTCTAAAACAATCTAAAAATATTGTATCATAACAATACACTCTGTTAGAAATTGGATTGGACTCGGCAGGTTGCGTATGAAAAAGGTTCTAGAAATGAAATTTTATTGTAGTTGGTCTTTTATTTCAAAAATTTGAATTCGTTTTAATGTCGAAACCAAATTGTAATAAATATATCATTTAGCGTGAGATGAGACTTGAGATTCTAATCGTTATTGCTGGTAGCGAGAAGCTCATACTGACCAAACGACTTCTCACCTTAAGCATTCTAAGTGTAATAGCTTGGGGGTGCCATTCTGCGGCTCAAGTGGACCAGCTCGACAAGGTTAATACCACGACCTCATCATTATATAAACAGATTATGTCATACGAGAGGTTTTTTTATGTATGGCCCTGCCAAAATGACTCTACTCTGCCTGATGGAAAGCATAAGCAGAATCCAACAGTGGTGGTCACCATACTCATTGCGAATGCAGAAAATGCGACAATGCAGCATGGTGAGTGGTGATGACACCATGACAACCTTGTGATGCTTCTGCAACATTGGGCCTCCGGTCTCGCACTCACCAACGAAACACGACCGCACGATCGCTGTCAATTTACGTTGATCTTCTGTGCGAGGGTAGTACCGCCCCGGTCCAGCCGGCCCGTTGGTGCTGAAATCAGCGTGGCTCTACTACCTTCAATATCCTTCCCTCCTAAGAAAAGAGGTTTTTAACCGACTTCCAAAAAGGAGGAGGTTCTATGTTCCACTGTATGTATTTTTTTTTTTTTTTATGTATGTTACCTGATTACTCCGTCAGTTGTGGACCGATTTTGAATTTTTTTTTTGTATTCGACAGGGTATCCTTCCGTGGTGGTCCCATTGCCAGCATATCAGGATCTGATGATGGGATCCTAGGGAAATCGAGGGAAACCCTCATTTTTTATAGGCACATACTATGTTTTTCGTATATTTTCTGAAGTTACACCGGTATTTGCGTCTGGTAGTCATCATTTTATGATGATGAGCTGATGATGTAAGGTACCACTCCTTAACGGTTAGGAGTTGGAGGATAAATCTTTAAATATCATATGTATATAAGTTACCTTTAGTCGTATTCTTACAAATTATTTAGGTAAGCTGATGATGGAAGGTGGAAGGTACAACTCCTCAACGGTTAGGAGTTGGAGAATAATTCTTTCAATTTCATACGTATCTAAAGACCTTCAGTCGTATACTTTCAAGCTATTTAGGTGAGCTGATGATAGAAGATTAAACTCTTCAACAGTTAGGGATTAGAGGATGATTTTAATATTACACGTACCTTAATTTGTATTCTTGATGATGAAATTTGATGAAATAATTCAACTTACTACTTACCTACGATTGTTTGCACTAAAAACTGTTAAATAAAAACTTTTTATAAAAAAAAAAAAAACGACTTCCAAAAACATCCAACGAAAACTCTCTATCAAAAAACACTTAAAAGCGTAAAATAAACTGGTTCTTCATAAATTGCCTATACCTAATTCTTTATTCATTTAAATAGTAGTATTATAATGGGTGCTAGGTACCTAAAATCTGTTTGAAGTCGGTGCCAAGTGACTATCGCTTAGACTTTTGTAATTGTTCGTTTGTATTCTTTTTGGCTTAGCACCGACTTCAAACAGATTTTAGGTACCTAGCACCCATTATAATACTACTATTTAAATGAATAAAGAATTAGGTATAGGCAATTTATGAAGAACCAGTTTATTTTACGCTTTTAAGTGTTTTTTGATAGAGAGTTTTCGTTGGATGTTTTTGGAAGTCGGTTTTTTTTTTTTTATAAAAAGTTTTGTCCTACTAAACTTCGCTGGCCAGATGATTGATATAAGATTTGCATTAAGTTTTCCTTCTCTCTTTGCTCCCTAAGTCACCTCTTACGACACCCATGGGATGAAAAGGAGTAGTGACACTTTGTAAGCCTAATCCATCACTCCATAGAAATAAAAGAATACAGATCAATATAATAGATAACAAATCATTACTTCATAAAAACCTTTTTGTTTTTAAATTATCACGAACACCGCGTTCATATCAACAACAAGACAGACTTTCTTCCAACCCAAGGTCATGCGTCTGTGTCACCATTGTTCATTGTTGTCATGGGAATATAAGATTAGCACTTGATAGCGTGATGGTATCTGCGGCAGTTGGTTCAACTTAGTAACTCAAGGAAATAGGGAAATGCATTTTCTTTTATGGCGAGTTTATTGTGGGAGTTTCTTAATAGTTTATAGTCTTTAGCACAGTATGGTTAAAGAAATAGTGATTTTATATGATAGGGAGACAAATGAATAGAAGATCATTTGATGATAATGGATTAGCGGTGCCCATACTCACCTGCAACTTAAGAAACGCAGATTCCGTTGCCTCCCTTTGCGGATCCCTCCCGTGGATCGGGTTAAAGATGGTTTGGGCCTAGATGACTTCATTCTAAAAACATTGTCCCTTACTTACTTATTGGTCCCTCCGACCTGCAGACCCTCCTACTACCTTCTAGTACTCCTAATATCTTCTTCATACAACTCAGTATCGGTAACATTCATACGTAAAACACGTATCAAACTGGTTCAGCTTTTTCTTAGCAAATATCAAAAAGAAATATTGTGACAGCGAAACATTACATGGCTGTAGATTTTGCGAGATTACGTAAATTGTCGTAATTTATCTAGCAGTTTTCACTGTTAAATATACAATTATATAAAAAGAAATAAAAAGCTAGCGCCACTATAAATATTAAAATAAATTATGTTAATATCTATCACCAAAAAGTTCAACCTAGACATTAATTTAAAATACTGTCCAGTTTGAACTCGACCACAGATTGTCGAGATAATAACTCCTTCGGACCGTATTTTAATCTTGTGAAAGCAAATTAATTTGATATTCAATAAATCCTCCAAGGATTAAATATAAGCCTTTATATTCCCAGTCGTGAAAGTGTATGACAAGCTGTCAAGTAAAAGTTCCATAGAGTATAGAAGTGGGTCGTCGGAACAGTTTGGAACAGTTACTCTCAAATGCCATAGACACGTCACTGACATTTGGTTCACGTTTTGAATTGTTATGCGTTCTTTTTTGCCTTTAGTACTTGCGTGATAAGTATTTAAACATTTATTGTACGTGTCTGTGTGTGTTTTCCCTTCGACGAATGATAAAATGTAAATAAAGTATGTTTTCTTGATGCGATATGAAACAGGATTTTGGCCTGTGTATTTTTCGATATTATTGATATAGTAAGACACTTTTAGCATAAAAATGGATAAAGATATGAAATAAACTATAACAATACAAAGAAAAGCAAACTTTATACCAAACGGATTTCCGCAAACCCTATTCTTTCGTATCACACAATCCTATCCTGAAAAACAGCGCAAGCGTGTAACAGGGTCTCTTATATGGAATCTGTTCGAGAATTTGAGAGCCCCCGTCACAAAAATTGATCTGTAGGTCTAACCTGTTTAGAGAATAAAATAACAACTGACGTCATTTAAACAAGAAATAAACATTTATTTTTATCATCATCAATATATCATCATCCCATCGAGGTATCATAGGTATTCCAGCATTACAAAATTTACATTTTAAGTACAACCTTAGGATTATTCTAGGTACGTACATAAGTTTTTACCGACTAAGGGTTTTCTCTACTCCTGGACAATCGTTTCAGCCCGGGAAAGCTCAACTGGTTTTACATACACTCGGTGAAGTACAGCGGTTTTCTGTGAGGCCGTGGTATCACTCTGGTCGAGCCAGCCCATTCATGCCGAAGCGTGGCCATCCCGCGGTATACTGTTTGAGTAATCTGAAATGAAAGTAGGTGAAAACCTTTCCAAGCATAGTTCAATATCCAGCAATGAACTAATAAGGACTAATTACGAATATTAAAGAACATAATATTATGCTAATCTATAGATGCTTCTAATACAATGATGAAAGTGTTAAATGATTACACAACTAAACATGGATAACTAAACATTATATTTGTATTACCGAAGTATAAAGGAGTATTGATAGTTTGGTCGAAAGGTGGTCGCTATCGGACGGTCGTGAATGAAGTTATTCATAACAAAACTCGAGGTGTTTGATAAACCATGTGATTAATTATACCAGATGTGGAGCTGGCGATAAGAGGGATAAATGGCTTCTAGTGCCGGCTTTGTTTGTATTTGTTTGGTTTATGAAAGAGTGGCTTTGAGGAATGTTGATATTGTGTAAGGTGAGTGACTTTTTATAAGGAAACTAACTGAGACCCGCGGTGTTACTCGTGAAAAAATAACTACCGAGGGTAACGCTGGTATGCGAAGATAGTCAAGCCTATGTTATGCCTCATATTATTAGCTATTTGCCAGTGAAAGTCATAATCGGTCCAGCCTATCTAGAGATTAATCGGAACAAACAGACAGAGAGACAACAATTTAAAAAATGATTTTTTGATGGATGTACCGTATATACTTTCATTTGCATTTAGTGAGAAGCTGTTAATTTTATATTTAGTGGTATTTCATTTCATTGCCTATACTTATGATAAAAATGAAACAGGTCCAATTCTGTACAATAAAGATATTTTGAAATTTTTTTTTGGAGGGCTCCCTATTATCGACACTGAAGTCAAATCTGTATTTTTTTGCATTTTTGTCTGTCTGTCTGTATCTTGGCCGCGCATCACGCCGAAACTACTTAATGGATTCAAATGAAACTTGACATGATTTGAGTTCATACTACGAGGTACGACATATGATACCTTTTTTTTATTCCGATATTCAGCACGGTTTCCTTGTTGTCCGCGACTGTACACTGCCTGTGGTAGCTGAGACAGATATGTAAATATGGCAGTACGAAGTTCGCCGGGTCAACTAGTATAGTATAAATGTAAACCGCTGACATTTAAGGCCAACCACTGATTTTCAAAACCTTGTCATGAACTTGAAAATGACGTCTCCCTGACTGAGGGCTAGACAGGCATGTTAATCGCTAGCAACAACGTTACAACATTTAAATCAAACTAATCCCATTTACGTAAAAGCTTACATGGTTATGAGGTTGAGTTTGTTTCCTCCTTTCTTCTCAGGGGTAGTCCAGTTAGGAAAGGCCGAACTCATCTGCTCAAAATAAGTTTAACTTGCAAAAGTGTTCATGTAACTTAATTGCAGAATAAATGATTTCATTTCATTTCATATGGCACCCTGACACATATATTTGTAAATAAACATACTCATTGATACATTTTCAAACGAAATCATGAAAATAAATGAAGTAACACAAAAAAAAACATACAATCATATTGAGAACCTCCTCCTTTTTTGAAGACGTTTAAAAACATTTACTGGAAACAAAAATTGTATACATGAGAACCCAGAAATCTATATCTATACTTCTATACTAATATTATAAACGCGAAAGTTTGTAAGTATGGATCGATAAATGGATGAATGGATGTTTGTTACTCTTTCACGCAAAAACTACTGAACGGATTTGGATGAAACTTTACAATAATATAGCTTATACATCAGAATAACACATAGGCTACTTTTTGCCGCCCTAAACGGCACACACGCCGTTTAGCACTAAACAGCAAGAAAGCTTCATTTTATACAACATAGTCAATACCGGAAAGCATTAACCATCGCACGTATCATACGGGTCCATTTCTCTCAATTACCAAACAATTTGCAGAGATGAAAACCAACTGATTAGGTTTAATCTATTGCGTGGAAATCGCTTCAACCATTCAACGACAATTACATGGGAATTGCTATGTTGAGAACAATGTATGGTATAGTAGCTATTATCTGCAGTTAATCTGCCATTATGGTTACTACTCCGTACCTTAAGATCGTAGCGTTATGTTAAGTAGGTACTACGTCCTGACGAATTTGACTGCACGTTTGGCCTTGTGGTTTAACGGTCACCACGCCGTTTCCCACTCCGCCAAGTGTCGTGGGTTCAAATCCCACGTAGGACAACACTTTGTGTGATCCACAAATTGTTGTTCTGAGTCTGGGTGTTCTTTGTGTCCGTTTCATGTATGTTTGTGAAGTCCCCCGCGACGCAGGATTTATTCCTAGTGCGGGAGTTGCCTTTAAAAAAAAAAAAAACTTAAGTCTAAAAATAAGTTTTTAATAATCAAAAGACAGAAGTTGCAACAGATTTTAAAGAAATTTAGACTAAGTAATGTTATAAATGCTAAAATAACTACGTGTCTGTCTACTGACTTGGAGATTCTTTGTTTTGGAGGACGAAAATAGGTTGCCTTTAATCACGATAATCGGCGGAACCCTTCTCAATATTTACTAAAGTCACATAGGACGAAAAGGTACTGAATACTTGTTATATATTTGCCACAATTATATGTATATTTATGAAAGTAAATATATATCTCCTCAATAAACTAGACCGTCTTCTCAATAATTGCATTCGATACATCTTTAATCTTCGGAAGTATGACCATGTGTCTGCTTTGCGCACCCAATTAAACTGGTTGCCTGTTCGCCTGCGCCGCAATCAGCGAGCACTTACTTCTCTATTTTCATTTCTAAAATCGCCATTCTCACCTACGTACCTTACTCCGTACTTCCGTTACCTGTGCTCTAACCACGACAGAAATCTTCGGTCAGTTAATAATCTGCTTCTCTCATGTCCCTCCCACAACTCTGACTTCGTGAACTCTTCGTTCTTTGTCCAAGCAGTACTACTCTGGAATGCGCTCCCGCTCGAAGTCAGGATGGCCACAAACCGTTTAACATTCAAAAAGAAAGTACATAATCTCCTTTTCAACGAAATGGCGGAATCATATAATCGATAATATATCTTAAATTCAAGCTGTCTTAGTGTACGAATTTAGTAAAATATAAATATGTGTAAGTGTATTTTATATATGTCCATATATATTGTATATCATATATATTTATTAGTATTTATGATGTATGTATTGCATTCGTATATATTTGTTCATAAGTTTTTGTATGCAGTTAACTGTTACCTTTTCGTTTACTGCTTCATCTGTAACCTATGTGCACCTACCTTATAAAATTTCTCCACCACCCTAAGGTTGACTGGTAGAGAATGCCTTGGGCATTAAGTCCGCCGATGTACAAAAGTGCATAAAGTTTATAATAAATAAATAAATAATAAATAAATATAACCTATAAGCTGAACTTAAACATTACAATGTAAACATCGAATGCAGTTTATATAAAATCTTGTTATCGTAACAATCAACTCCAGGCGGTGTCTGACCGATAGCGGGGTCGTTGACCCGGCTCCCACTCTCAAGTCTTAGTGGTACTTTAGTTGCAGTAGTACAGTTCTGGGCTGTGCTTGAGTTGTGACGTCATACCAGGTATTTACTGTATGTGATTCAATTCAAGAAATTTACGTGAAACAATTTTTGACGACTTCAAAAAAAAAGGAGGTGGTTCTCAATTCGACTGTATTTTTTTTTTATTACGTCAAAACTTTCGACTGAAAGAACCGATTTCGATGATTCTTTTTTTTATTTGAAAGCTGGTGCTTCCTGTTTTGGCCCAGGTCCCGGTTCTTGAAGTCGGTTCATACTTTGTTAATTATTTTGGAGTAATTCGTCCATAACTCCATACTAATATTATAGTAACTAACATTAGTAGTAGAGCCACGCTGATTTCAGCACGAACGGGCCGGCTCGACCGGGGCGGTACTACCCTCGCACAGAAAATCAACGTAAAATGACAGCGTTCGTGCTGTCGTGTTTCGTTGGTGAGTGCGAGACCGGAGGCCCAATTAGTCTAGTCAACAAGTTCCATACTTGTTGACTAGACTATAAGATGCAGAAGCATCACTAGGCCGCTATAGTGTGGGTCGCCATGCTGCATTTTTGCATTCGTTATGAGTATGTCGACCACCACTCTTGGATTCTGCTTCTGCTTTCCGTCAGGCAGAGTAGAGTCATTTTGGCAGGGCCATACCTATGTACCCAAAGTAACTCTGTTATGCTTTCACGGTTAAACCACTGTACCGATTTCAATACAATTTGGCATTTAGATATTTGATAAAGGACATATAGTACTCTCTAAAGTGGTAACCGACGTACACGCGGGCGGAGCCGCGGGCAAAAGCTAGTATGTATAATTCAAATGCTCTTACAAAAATTGTTCATCGTTATGATTATTTTTATGCTCTTGACAAGCTATTATCCTCGGTTTTTATTGTTTTGTTAATCTGTTCTGATATTTATAGCATTGGTTTTAATTTTGTGTTCTCGTAACCCTATTTTTTCGAAACTGAAAGTAAACCTAAGTTACTTCTCATAAGATCTCAATAAACCTGAACAAACAAACAAAAATTTTAAAAATGTTTCTGTTGTAAGTACCGTATATACTCAAATACACATTAGTAAAAAGCAGTTAATTTGATATTAAAAACAGACAAAATTTCAATTTTATTTTTTTGTAAAGAGAATTCTACATAGCTTTGCTCAACCTTACCCCAGTCGAAACTCCTCGACCATTTTAAAAGTTATTAACTCTCGAAGTAATAATTATATATTTCATTGCTTCTATAAATGAAAATACCATAAATTATAATACTATTTGACAGTCACTAACATCGGTTCTCTAACTACATATTATTATATTATTATGATTACTCAACGCTGTCACATCGCGTAGGCTGCGCACACGCATGCCTGTGCTATATTAAACTCGCGACCCCGCTACCTCAGGGGTCAGAGTTCGATGCCTGGTAAAGTAAATTATACGTGATTATTTAATTTGAATTGTAGTGTTAATATGAATTTGAACTCACTTAATGGTTTCATGATTGTATGAATATAAAAGAGTCGTATGGTAATATTTCAAGCTCATAGTAAAATACCAAAACCACCACCTTTTTCTAATCAGCAAAAGAATACCAAAAATTTCCATCCTACTAATATTACAAATGCGAAAGTGTGTATGTTTGTTACTTCTTCAAGCAAAAACTACTGAACGGATTTGGATGAAACTTTACAGTAATATAGCTTATACATCATAATAACACATAGGCAACTATGTACCGCGATAACCGACAGGCACACGGGCGGAGCCTCGGGCAACTGCTAGTACATTATAAAATGTCAACTCATTTCGGTATATAATTTGCCACACTCCACATCGCTAAGTAAATATGGCGACCTGCTGTATGTTTTCTCTATTGCCTATAATAATCGGCTCTATAAACTAATATTAGTGGTGAGAGTCGTATATTTACGCACGTTCTTAATATGGGTGTCAGCACGGATGTCGCAATTCAACAACGAATAGCTACTTGAATTTTTTACACTAGACATATTATTAAACAAGTGCTAATGAATTTATGAGTATTATCAATGACTAAATATTAATAATTATCACATGTAGAATCAGTACGCTGAAGTAGAAATGGCCATGTCTCCAGACGAATCGATGGTCGCTGGAACCAAAATGTGCCATACGTAAAGACGTAGTGTAGGGGTCCCTATGGCACGATGGACCGACGATGTGAACTGCCCAAGACCGGGATAGTTAGCACTCCTTGGGGCTGAGACCTTCATTCAGCAGTCGATTGGTTGATATGACTAAACATCATCATATTCCACAGCTTTGGCTTTTGGCTTTGGCTATACCTAACTGGCCAGACTATTGGATTGGTACAGGGCTTATTTCAAGTTTTAGTTCCTGAACACATCTCATCTGAAATGCTCACATGAATAAAATTGTTTATTTTATACAAACATGAAAACCACTCACGAAACTTATTATTCTAGAATCACAAATCGTCCTGTGTTCACATGTGAACCTAAATTTATATTCTCATCACAGCTTAGGTCACACTTGCAAGCTATTACGTTCATCTTACAGCTGCACAACAAAATCACCGAACATGTAATTGCCGAATTCGCATTCCTCTCCGAGCGAGCTACATAACTTAAACTTAGTATTAAAACCACGTGCACCCTGTATGTGGAATATTTATGCTAGGGCTGTCAAAAGTTTTATGTTAATTTCTAAATAAGGGAGTTATGTATTCAAGATTTTTCAATCTGTATGAGTTTTAGTGCTCTTATGGTATTTAAAGAAAATCAAAGTAAGTTCTAAACAACTTAAGTTTACAAGATAAGGATGTGTGGGATATCTGTGTGATGAGCACATCATCTCGATAGCACCTTCTAAAATGTTTACATAAAGTCAAATACCTAGTTTTTTTTGTAAATTAGCAACATGTTAAGTGACTTTGGTAACGATTTTTATTTTGTTGAGAAATGTAAATATAAATGCTATAATAATTGAGATATTAAAAAATATTAAACTTTTTTACAATAATAATAATAAAAACATTAATCTTAGAATATTCATGTTTATTTCATATCTACATCTAGTGGTTATGACAGTAGACAGTATGATACTTAAAAACAAAGAAAATCATGATTGATACTCTTCAACACGAAGGTTTAAGACACTGAACTCATTTGATTGTTTGACAAGACTTAAAACTACAAATCAATGTTCTATGTTTTTTCAAACTGTAATAACGGTGCTTTCCCTGTATGGTGACAATTGTGGCAACCCTAAATAAAATACATACAAGGTGATTGCGTGAATAAGCTTTAACAATACACTCACGAATTGTGTGAAAGTGTACTGCGTGTAGCGGGATTGGAACAATTCAGTTATTGTGTGTACCGTGGCCTGGGACGGACCACCTTACTGTCAGGGACAAATGTTTGAAGACATTCTAGAATAATCAGAGACCAGAATATAAACTTTCATATTTTATAAGAATTCTCGTTGCAGTCGATTGAGGTAAGTTAGTATTTTTCAAAAACACGTTCGTGAAAATTTTCGAAGCTGATCTTTTCAAGAGTGATGATTGGTGGGCCTGTTGTTTAAATGTTAGAGGCTCGGACTGTTTAACCAGAGGTAATGGGTTCAGTTTTAAATCAAGACAATTGTGTTATGAGTATAATTTGTTTGTTTTTGGGTTTAATTTATCTAAAATACCTAATTATATGTATGTATTTAGAAGGATATTAGTATCCTTATGTAATGTCTGAAATGAACCTCTTTGCTTTTTAAATAAAATGCGCTAATAAAAGAACTAAAAAAATATAGCTCATGGAAAGTGTTCGGTAACGATGACGCGAGTTCCATGATTTTCGTTCTCCCAAAAAGTGCTCAACGCGACTAACGAATTTTTTTCTTTTCAATAATCACAAATTTTAAGAAAAAAAACCGACTTCAATCTGGACCAAATTTTAATTGGACCAGACGAGAAGCACCAGCTTTCAAATAAAAAAAGAATCATCAAAATCGGTTTACCCAGTCGAAAGTTATGAGGTAACAAATAAAAAAAAAACAGTCGAATTGAGAACCTCCTCCTTTTTTTGAAGTCGGTTAAAAATTAAAAGCAACTGAGTAGAACGTATGTACAATCTATATACTGTAGTTAAATGTTGCATCAATATCATAAGAACGTAAACAATAGGTATTTCATTGGACACTGGAATTCAATTGTTCAGAAACTAGTGATAAAACAACTTATAGTAGTTATTTAACAAACAAAATGGCCGCTTGCCTGAAGATTATATCTCGAATCCAGTTTATTCTATTTGCGTGTTGGTTCAGTTTTGTGAGTAGTCTTGATTTATAAACCAGATTTTGTGAGTTCGATTTCCGCCCAGGACCTTAACTAACTGTCCCGGGGAACTTCGTGTCCCCATTTTCAGTATTTATATCCGCCTCAGCTTCCCAAGGGTAGTGTACAGTCGCGGCATGATTTTCTTCTATACAAACCATATCCTGACAATAACAAACATATAAAAAAAGAATTATCCAATTTGGTGCAGTCGATCGGAAGTTATGAACGTACGTCGTACAGTACATACATTTCGATGATTCATTTTTATTTTTATAGATAGATAGATTCCTTAAGGTTGTACAAAACAGTTCAATTCACAAATCATCTTTTTAACCTTGTAACTTATTCATAATCATAACTCTCCTGGTATCCAATGATTTACTATTTGTCTGTGGATGAGTTTCCCGTATATAATCAAATTGTATTCGTAAATCGGCCTGAATCACGCTAATAATATTTGCATACCCACAACACGCG
This sequence comes from Diaphora mendica, assembly GCA_949125395.1. Taxonomy (NCBI): domain Eukaryota; kingdom Metazoa; phylum Arthropoda; class Insecta; order Lepidoptera; family Erebidae; genus Diaphora; species Diaphora mendica. The sequence goes on along the minus strand of OX421331.1, from coordinate 1,530,575 downwards.
ATCTACAGAACATGTCAATTATACACTTGTTTCCACTGTTCAAATAGTGCGTTAATTACCCCAACAAGTTACTTTCCCCTCTCTTTAGTTGGAAAACTGCGAAAGTTGTGTGCGCGGGCGCAGTAACCGCGCAGACATCGCAACCAGTGATACATAACGTTATTTTAAATATTGATCGATATTTTAAAAATAGAACGAGCGTGACAAACGACAGTGTCGAACAGTGAACTAAGTCTAGTTCTAAATTTAAACTGCATACCAAACCGAAATATAGAACGCCCAACGGATTGCATGTTCTAAATTTAAATCTCCGAATGCAGCTGCCAGTGTGAACTTTGTCACGGGATTCCGGCTTCTTTAGTAAGTTTAAGGTTTTGGAACGAATATAAGATGTGATTACCAATTTTTTTACTTCCGCACTGTAGTAAAAAAGAAAAAAAAATGTTTTTTTAAATTTTGAGTTACGATCAGTGTAATGTGACCAGGTAGTGTCGTTTTCCTTCTACCATTTCCCATAACAAGATGCATGCACATACGAGTACCTATTTGTGGCCATCCTTTTTAAGCTACTACATATTACTATAATATTACCCCCGCTTCCCAGTTTGAAAGTGGTATCCTACTCTAGCTCCTTGGCCGTATCTGGTTTCCTTACCCCAATTTTTCCAAACCTCATTCATCATCAATCAGATCCAGCTTATTGTTACAAAGAAACTAACTAGAAATTATATTGTACCAACCCTATTAAAATGCTGCAAAACAGGGCATGATGTTAGATAACGTGCAGGCGATGCTTATTGGTAGTTAATGGTGTGAAGTTCGTGATCTTGGATCGATCATTGTTTAATAATAATTGCCACTGATAGTGAAAGCTGTCGGGTGCTGTCGTCTGTTTGTTGATAAATATTTTCCTTCTATTTATGCACTTTCACTATTCGTATTACGTTTATTGACGTTGTGTGAGTATCAAGTTGTTTTATAAAAATATTACGGCATGTTTGCAGTTCTGTGTTGTGTTAGGTATTTTACTTTAATTATCTGTCATTAAAACCACAATTTGTATGACGTCTATACCCGTTCTGTGTAAGAGTCAATATTTGTTTTGTTGATGTAAATAGACAGGAATGGTATGTTTATACGATGATTTACTTGAATGATTTATAATACAATAATATTTACTTGACACATTTTATACAAGTCATCTTATTCCTAATTAGTCCGAACTTCTTATATAGGTATTCTATATTATATACATACAACACATACAGATTTTTACGGCATATTGCAAAAACCAAACAAATGATCTTGCACATGAGATTTCTGTTTCTTAATGTGAGTCCGGAACGCATCTACCTACCCTCTTAATGCTAGTCGGGATCATTGTATTAACAAAGACAACTCCCGCATTAGGAATAAACATCCTGTGTCGCGGGGGACTTTACGGACATACATGAAACGGACACAATTAACACCCAAACTCAGAACAACAATTTGTGGATCACACAAAGTGTTGTCCCGTGTAGGATTTGAACCCACAACACTTGGCGAATTGGCAAGCGGCGTGGCGACCGCTTAAACCACTAAGCCAACCGTGCAGTTAGCTCTAGCTATTAGCATTAGCTCTTAGACCAATGGATTAGTGAATATTCATGTACTTTAGTTGTTTTTTCAATTAAACTATACCGTAAAAGGGAAAGTGGTAATATTGATAATATAGTGCAGTAAAAGGCAAGACAGGATGCGAAACAGTTTTACTTAATTTATGAGACAGACAGATAACAGACGTTAAAGGCGTAACGAAGTTGAAGCGCCATTACCTTCCAATTAGTTCCAACCAACATTTATTGTGAAAATATCAGATCTATCCTTTTGAATTTTAAACCACTATTTTATCATATATATTCATATCTAAATATTAGATTTTTTCAAACGGAAATATAACAAATAAAATGTAAACACCAATTTTTTTTTACATAGTACAAAGTTTCTTTACGCGTTTGTCTTTATATCCACTAACTCTTTATGAATCACGCAATTGTCCCGGTCACATGCCGATTGGTACACACACCTCTGTCCTGTAGTTTAATTTAATAAAACTTTAAATAATATTTAATATACAGAAGAAAAAATAAAACTGTCTTTTACATTCGACGTCAAATGGCGTACAGGAAATAAACATAATATATCGCAGGATACTGTTGACTAAGCTTTGCTGTTTATTAAGTACGGAAGTTCGGCTTGCGTAAATAAATGTTGTAAGTTACTTTTTTCTTTAGTGACACTTGTATATACAGACATAAAAAAGTATGTTTTAAAAGGTTATCGTAAAGTTAATTACTGAATCTTCTTTATACGTTAACACAACACGCTTAAAAATAAACAATACTTGAGAAGAATTGAGAATCTTTAAAAAAACTGTTCAACTGTTTTCATAAATGCTCATTATTCCAGCCAATCAATCTAAGAAATATAGATATTTGTACAAGATAACAGAACTGAATTAAGTGGACTTCATTACTCGTTCATTCATTACTGAAAAAACCGGCAACGCATTTATGACGCCTCTGGTGTTGCGGGTGTCATTGGACGGCGGTAATCGCTTACCATCAGGCGATGCGTCTGCTCGTTTGCCCCCCTATACCGTAAAAAAAACTTGTCACTTAGTTCGCGTAATTATTAAAAGATTTATTTATAATACAAAAATATGGAAACTTGAAACACTGTCAGACAATTTATGGCCTTATGTTATGTCGATGACATCACTCTGTCATACTTATCAGCATATCAACATATCACAAACACGTAACGTTTTATTTTTGTCCACAACTGGAGCAAACAATGTAATAGGTATGCCTCGCAGTCTATTTTTTAACAGTATTTTATTGTCTACTAGCAACCTGTCCCGGCTTCGCACGGGCTCTTTACGGAAAATATACTATAGCCTATGTTACCCCGAGAAGATGTGCGGCTTCATTTTCCCCGACGTCTTCAACAAATATCATTATATTTTAGCCAATATACTTAGAACTTTAATAATTTATATACGAAAACCTTCCTCAAGAATCACTCTAATTATTGGTAAAAACCGTATAAAAATCCGTCCAGTAGCTTTTGAGTTTATCGCGAATAGACAGACGCGGCGGAGAACTTTGTGTGATGCTAGTTAGGTTAAATTCCTGTGGGGAATGGCGCCGTAGACCGAAATACTGGATTTTACTTAGTTAGGCAACAGATACTATCTCATGTTTGATGTAACTTATCTTATCCTAGTTTTAAGTTGAAGAAATCGTTATCGCGATAAGAGTAGCCTATGTCTTTCCTCCGGAATCAAAGTATCTCCATGACAAATTTCAATGAAATCTGTACAGTAGTTTGGCCGTGAAAGCGAGACAGACAGACAGAGTTACTTTCGCATTTTTATAATATGAGTATGTATAATTGTAGTACTCTTTCTCGTAGCTATTAAAGCATCTCAAAAACGGATGTCTTCACTTGTCCTGTAGCATCCTGACTGCTGTTAAACATACTTATTATAATTCAAAATACATAAGTACATGTTGTAGATAAATTATACCCTGTATTTTGCGTCTACAGACTCATTATTGTGTTCATCACATCATTACTTGTCCTGGGTGATAAATTTCACTACAAATGTTCTGTGTCTAAAGAACAAATGATCATGAGAGTTCTTCCTCTTCACAAAACATGTTGTAATTAATTGGATCCATACTAATATTATAAATTCGAAAGTAACTCTGTCGGTCTGTCAGTTATGCTTAAACGGCTAAATTGCTGAACTGTTTTGGATGAATTTCGGCATAAAAATATATTTGACCTGGGAGACAAACATAGGCTACTTTTTGTCACGATAATCGACATACACGCGGGCAAATACTAGAACTTTATAAAAAACTGTGTTATTTAAGGTTAATCAAAAACATTCCACGGGAATACTTTATTTTGTGAGGTTAAAAAGCCGCCTTATAATATCAGTGTCATTGTAGGGTACGGGCGTTTACAAATAGCTGACCTACACATAAACCTTGTATTGTTAAATACCCGTTTGCCTTGTAATCATCATTAAACTGAAAATAAACATTAGGTATGTTACATAATATTACGTACAATCATTATGGTCGACGTGATGTGGGGTAAATTGTTACGACATCGCATTTAAAATACTGTATTGTGAGGTTCCGGCACAAGGAAGATGAATGAGATTGATTAATGAAAATAGTATGAAGGAATTGGTCCTGTATAGTTACGGGAATATTTCAACAACCAATCAATCTCATTTACTTTTCGCTTTAATTCATAACTTATTACTTATTAGGTTTTTTATGTTATTTATAGTCCTGAAGAAAAAGATTTAATGTGAGCTATTAAAACTGTCTATCGACAAATTGGTATAAACCCCATGAGACTTAGGGCCGGTTTTTCAATAGTCAGATAAACAGTCAAATAGCATTTATTCCTCAGTTAGCGTAAATTTGGGTCTTTCAATAGTCAGACATCAGTTATCAGACGAATAAAGCTGTAATCTGACTGATAACTTTATCTGTGCTTTCAAACCTCAGTTAGTGTTTTATTCTGTAGAATAGTGATTTGACGTTGTGTATTTCTCTTGTACCTATTTGTGGTAAAGTTTAAGTACGTTGTCGTTATTGAATATTTGATAGATTATGGATGTTTTTGACTCGATTGACTTTTTGTTCTGAGGTAAAAAGAGTTATTAGAGAAATATAGGTTATAGATACTATGGAGAAGATGAAGAATTTTTATTTCACACGCTGCTATCTAGTTCGAAACAAAACAGAGCTTGTACTATTGGTAACGAGAAGATTTCCCTAGTGGCCGTTTGCGGAACTAACGTATGACAGACACTTCTACCTGGCAGTTTAATGTACAGAGCGAGTGCATTGTTATTGTTTCATTGATAGACGTCTACGGAGAAGTAAAAAATACGTATTTTAAAAGTGGAATGTTAACGTGTATACGTATTTTTATCTGTCATACGTTAGTTCTGCGACTTGCCGCTAGGGAATCTGCTCGTCACCATTTAAATTCTTTCTACAATGATTTCATTGATAGACGTCAACGGAGTAGTAAAAAAAATACTTTAGGACCACTTCGTGAGGGTAAACAGTATTCTAAAAGTGGAATGTTAACGTGTATACGTATTTTTATCTGTCATACGTTAGTTCTGCGTCTTGCCGCTAGGGAATCTGCTCGTCACCAATAGGTACAGAGAACTGACATAAATACAAATATACTTTTTACGTTTAAACACATATTTATTAAACGTAGAAACACCTGTTTAAAAAATTACTATGCACCACCCGCAAACCCGGCATTTCATTTTTATAAATTTTGATTACAATAATTGTTATGGACTCAACTACAGGAATATCATAAACGACTTTTTACTAAATTGTTATTTACTACATCTATTATAGACAAATAATAATTATAATCGAATGCTTTCATTTCATTTAATTAAATATCCCAAACCGCCAATCATAAAAAAGACAAAAAGAAATAGAAAAAGAACAGTCAACTTGAATGTTGTCTAAAAGTTTCTGGTCCTTATCTAACGTGTGACTACCTGTATAGCTGCATCTCACTTGCGCATGATTACAGTGAACATAGCTGTGAAGGACCATCAAGTAACTATCTGACTGTTTACTCCCGATTGAAAAACACAAAAAGTTTATTCGCTTGTTAAAGAGCTGGATACATTTATTCCCTTGTTAGTTATTAGACCGTTTAACTGGGGATTGAAAAACCGGCCCTTAGAAGAGTTTAGCAACATTAAGGAACTTTAAATACAAAATAGTTTTGTATCTCATTCATGATTCGTATTCTCCTGGAACAATACATTACTATTATGTACACGAAAATTTGTGATGAATTTTCATTACTCAATGACGCCATAATGAATGAACCGTTCCAGGTGCAATTTAAAACAAAAAATAGATCATAGTTTTGAATCATCATCTTCCTAGTCTTTATGAGTAACAAGTTTATTTGGGGTCGGCTACTAGTTTAGCCGGTTTTTACCTGAATATCAGTTTTTCCACGGAGCGACTGGCATCGGACCTCCGCAACCCTGAGGGTGAACTGAATTCGAAGGTTGAACTAGTTTTCAGTATATTTGAGAATACTGACTTCTCAATAGATTTAGATTATAGTTTTGAATACCACATAAAATATAAATAAAAGAAAATTAGACAACTAATCGTTTTATTTTCCATATATATAAAAGAGGAAGGTGACTGACTGACTGACTGACATACCCAGAGATCAACGCACAGCCCAAATCGCTGAAGCTAGAAACCTGAAATTTTGCATGTAGGTTCTTTATGTAACGTAAGTGAGCACTAAGAAAGGAATTTTGGAAATTCCACCCCTAAGGGGGTAAATCAGGGGATGAAAGTCTGCGTGAGCGAAGCCGCGTGTAAAAGCTAGTTTTTTTTTTTTGAACTAGTAGCCAACCCCAATTTATCTTGGAAATAATATAGGCTAGTAAGATGATAATTAAAAACTATAATCTTTTTTTTTGTGATAAATTGCACCCAGAATGGTTCATTCCTTTCGGCGTGATTAAGTTACAAAAATTCACCATACAGTTCATTATAAAGATGACGTAAACAAAATGAACAACGGAAGTAAATACTAATACGTGAGGAAAATCCATATTTAATACAAAAACTAGTTTAATCACCATCGCAGTAGAAAGTACAGCAACTACACATAATCCAAAGAAATCGAATGGGCTGGCAATTCTCGTGTGCCGTTTATTACAACGTCAATGGACGTCGTGACTGTTCATTACGGCATAATAGCTGTTATGTTTGTACGCTGTTGCGTGGTTTTGATAAAACATTTTTATAATACTGCCGAGATGATTAACTAGTACATTATATAGAAAAATATGATGATATAATATCCTGGGATAATATAACACAGTGTTATCTAGAACTTAACTAATTATGTGGATCGCCAGTTACCCTTTATTTTTTTTACGCGGTAAATGCTTTTCGCACCGTGTGGTCCCGGAGAACCGGCCTACCCACTAAACCCCGCCGCGGCTTACCTCGGCACTCCGGAGAAGCTCCAGGAACGCATCAGCGGCTTCTGGAATCCTCCCAGTTACCCTGCTGGTTATCAACGTCTCTAAGCAAGAGGTCGTGGTTTTTTTCTATCCAGGACAACTATTGTGAGGATAATAATACCACACACGGTTACCTGACTTCAAATTGATTTGTGGCAGAGCCATGCTTCGGCATGTATAAATAAATATTTTTGGACATCTAACACACAACGCCATCTAGTCCCAAGCTAAGCAGAGCTTGTGTTATTGGTACTAGACAACTGATACAAATACATATATACTTTTTTTTTTGTAAATACATACATATTATACATAGAAAACACCCAAACTCCGAAACAAATATTTGTAGATCATACAAACATTTGGTCCGACTCGGGAATCGAACCCGAGACCTCATGATCAGTCGCACACGACAACCGCCTCGTTGAGGCAGTCGAATGGGCGGGCTCGACCGGAGTGATACCACGGCCTCACAGAAAACCGGTGTGAAATAGTGCTTGCGCTTTGTTTCACCGAGTGAGTGAGGATGCCGGAGGTCATACCCCAACCTCCCTCCCCCCATCTCCCCAAAGGCCGGCAACGCACTTGTGACGCCTCTGGTGTTGCAGTTGTCCATGGGCGGCGGTAATCGTTTACCATCAGGCGATACGTCAGCTCGTTTGCCGGCCTATCCCATAAAAAAAAGTGTTTTAGTGACCAGACCAGATTGATTGATGACATATTTGTAGATAAATTCCACGTACACACAGAATATAGGCTCATGGTCATCTTATCGTTCGTTTGGAGTGGAATTTGAACCCTCGATCTCGGGCTAAATAGTTAGGATACCTAACCATCAGAGTAACAACCCACAAATTTAAAATATATGCAACCAAATTGCACATATTATAATTTATAAGCCTACGGTTAAAGAAAAATCAACCTATATGTTTGCTTATTTGTTTCTTAAAAATTACATTTATTTAAGTTTATCCTTAGCTCACAGCCTCGTTGTTTGTCACTATTTTTAATAAATAAAATGGAAATATAAGGAAGTTAAAATGTAGACAACACTGATAGCATTTTACTGGATGAAGTTGGGTGTTTTTATCTTGACTAGTTTTGCTAATCCTGGCTGTTCTTCTGAGCTAACTGCTATCTTCGCTTAGCAAGCTTCTCGTCATCTGGAATGACGCGGTTAAAACAGCAGTCAAAGCACGGACAGCACGATAAGAATGGGCTACAGAGAATCGGTAGTAAGAAAACCAGGAGACATTCCATCTTCCTACTTCTTGGTTTTGCTTGGTCTGTTGGTCTGTGTTAAAGCCTTGGTGTTCATTTCTGGTTGACCATGAAGCCTCACCAGCAAAAACCACCAAGATTTATTTGTTTAGGGGTTTCTTGAGTTGTGCCACATAACGGTTTGTTTTGATTTAGTTATTTTAAGTTAAACTATGCCATTTTGGGAGTAATTTAGTAATTTGACATAGTGACATTTCGAATTATATTTTCGCCAAAAGACTACTGGACTCTATGAAATAAGGTTTTATATAGTGTTCTTAAGATATTATGATCGTATACTACGATCATAATGGTCTATAAGTTGAATAGTGCGTATATACAAAAATACGCTAGCATATTATGTCTTAATTCTTAGTTTTATAAAAGCTTTGTAGTGTTTCAGTTTATGTTGAGATGAAAGTAATATAAGTCGAGATGAAAATATAATTCATAATATAATCATAGATTTTAACAAAAAAAAAAACCGACTCCAATCTGGACCACACGGGAAGCACCAGCTTTCAAATAAAAAAGAATCATCAAAATCGGTTCACCCAGTCGAAAGTTATGAGTGAGAGTGAAATAAAAATACAGTCGAATTGAGAACCTCCTCCTTTTTTTGAAGTCGGTTAATAACGATATTTCTAGTGCGAGGTTCTAATAGTATATGTACTAATATATGCGTATGTTTACTTCTGTTAAAATATACTGATTTATCTTAAGTCTAAACTTAAGTAAGCACTCAATTTCTGCCAAATAGAAACAGAAGTTAATAGTTTTTTCTTTCCTTTCAGACAACAGACAGCGCAGACTTCTTGGCGACACGGCCGCACACCGCCGCGGTCCTGCCAGGCAAGCCCGCTGGGAACCCACTCCAGTTTGTGAAAGTAGGGCCTGCGGATCTCGGCAGCAGGGCCCGGGAACAGCTACGCAGAGCTGAGCTCGCTAAGCGCACAGATCCTGCGCGTATAGAACGACAAGAAGACTGGCAGTCTGTGAGTGTTCTTATCTATCTCTATATATCTATGGACTTAGAACTCTTCTACTTCTGGAATTATTAATTTATTTTATGTTATATATCTTTATTGTATACACAAGATAAATACATAACAAAAGATGAGTTACAAAGTTGAGAACGTAACAATTGGCGGTCTTATCGCTCACGCCGATTTCTGCCAGACAACCTGAATATGTATATTAGGTGTTTATGATTGATTGATTGATGATGATAGATGAGTTACGCGACGCGCGCGCCTTATGTGACGGCGTGCGGTAAATCGCATCGTGAGGCAACCCTGAGGGCCACGGCCGGAGTTGCCCAAGTCAAGCTCGCGCCCCTTTTCTGGGTAGAAAAGGGAGCATCAGGGTTCCCTACACAGGGGAGGGCCATCTACAAACCGTAGGTGGCTCGAGGTACGCCGGGGTTCCAGGGATTTCCTTCCGAGGGTGCACCTGGTTCCCCGGCTTCTAGTACCCGAGACGGTGTGCGAAAAAAAGGTGTTTATGATTTACCATAAACACCCAAATATTTATTTCAGTTTCTCAGGTTTAGTATTATCTATTGCAAGTAAAACTTAAATCGTTGGCTTCATAATAACAATAGATACAAAGATAGGATAGAGTATTAAAGGGGCCCCGAACCGTGATTAACCGCGAATATTACTACTTACCGTTAAAAATGCAAAAAATAGATGCGGCGCTTGCATCTTACATCTATCTCTCATAATTCATCAATGTTTCGTTATGTCGTTGTCACGTTAAACTATCGTGCGTAAACAGACTTTACAGACAACCATTTTTTTTACTCAATTACGCCAGTACGGCTGAGCGGATCTTAATAAACTTTGGCACAAAGATAGATTATATTCTGGAGTAACATGAAGTCTTCTATTTATTACGAAGAAATCAAATTGACGCTACCGAAACCACTGTCAAAAGTTAGTCTTTAATAAACAAGTAATATGAATTCCTATTCATTACAAAGTCTTATTATAAAATTGATTCTCTTTAATATGTGTCTCCTAACCTTTTCCACAATAAAATAAATACATATATACTTTTTGAGGCAAATACCTCGTCTAAATACATAGTTTAAAATTCATGTTTAATGCATTCTTTACATATTAATGACTGTGACTATTGCGTATTAGACATAATATACGTAGTTTAAAAACGCTGTGAGCATATTATTTCAAACATGTTACGTAAGCTGCTAAAAATTCTTATTTTCTCGACAAATTGAACTTAACCCATGGGCTAATGTTTTCCGGGACAAATCAATCATGGTCAAAGTGTGGGAATATTTAAATATACATCGTATTCGCTATCTTGCGAATTTTGAAAGGAGAGCTTTGCATAAGAGCTTTACAAACCGTGGGAGAGCCACGCTTCGGCATGAATGTGCCGGCTCGATCGGAGTGATACCAGAAAACAGGCCTCACAGAAAACCTGTGTGAAACAGCGCTTGCACTGTGTTTCACCGAGTGACCAACCCCTTCACCCCATCCCCCAATGGCCGGAAAGCTATAGGTTTATAAATAAACTAGCTGACCCGGCGAACTTCGTACTGCCATATTTACATATCTGTCTTAGCTTTCCACAGGCAGTGTACAGTCGCGGACAAAAAAAAAAGACTTTTCCCGTTATCTTTTAATTTTTCTTGTACACAAACGTTGTCCTAACAATAGGGAACACAAAAAAAAAAATTAGTGCAGCCGATCGGAATTTATGAGCGTACATACATTTCAGCGATTGATTTAATATACATACATAGATATTTAGAAATTTTCACACACAACGCCATCTTGCTTCAAAGTAAGTAGAGCTTGTATTATGATAGATAGATCGACTGATAGAATACTCATTATATTTTTTTGTAAATAGATTGATATTATACATAGAAAACACCCAAACTCCGAAATAATATTTGCAGATCATACAAACATTTGGTCCGACCCGGGAATCGCACCCGAGACCTCAAGCACAGCAGTCATGATGTTGCTTACTACTAGTATATTCTAGTAGATTGGTACCTAAAGTAACTGTGTGCTGGAATGTAGACTTATCTGAATTTCAGTTCATATCAAGAACATAAAAAACATAATTAGCATGCATTGTTATGCGATAAGAATGAGTGTTTGTCATTTGTGTGTGTTGGTGTTGTCGCAGTGTGCATGTGTCTAAGTGAAATTTGTCTCGATAATGGAATCTAGTGGTCGCCCTGTGGTTGAAGTTCTAACATTATTGTTTTTTTATTCTTTTTAGATTCCTCCATATACACTTTAAATGTCCTAAATTTTAAACTACTTCGTTCGCATAATTTTCGTAAAAAATCGGCTAATTGCGAGTCGGACTCCCGCAGGTAGGGTTCTGTACCAGTATCTATACATTTCAAGCGTCTACCTGTTACCGTTATCAATATCATATAATAATAATAACAGAAATTCATCATCTCTAAAAATTTCAACTGTCTAACTATCACGGTTCATAAGATACAGCCTGGTGACAGACGGACGGACAGACAGACAGACGGACGAAACCCTAAAAAGGGTACAAAGCTATTGCTTCACGTGTTCTTATAATTATAATTGCACCAACAAATTGAAATGACTGAGAAATTAAATGGCTCAGTTAATTAGATGCTTTGAACAAAACGAACACCCATTTTCAAATACTAGTTTATATTGTTGTTGTTGTATATATGATTATTGGCGCGAGAACTTTCACTGCGCGATTCAGGATTGGTAGTTTCTTAGTTTCCTTCGTTACTCCGTATTTCGATGTGTCTTCGGTAGATGGCGCTGTCATATGTTTTCTTGTTGCGCTGTATGTGGAAGTCAGTTTTAATGTCAATTAAACCTTACATGACAGCCCTAATCTCATTTGAAGCATTTGAAATATTCCAGTGTTTCCCTGACTGAAGACATTTGTCACTTTTTTCTTGGTATTAATTGCCACATTTCTAGATAAGGAAAGCTTACAAATAAGGTTAATTTGGTGTTTAAAAAATTCCGCCTAATGAGTGAAGTAGTACTTCTAGAGTTCAAGATCAATTACTCTATAAGGTGTTTATTGGCTGTTTGTGTAGCCTACTTACTGAGATAGGTGTTAGAACCTGCTAAATACTCACATACGGTTTTATTCGATCGAGCAAACATGTCGAGTAAAAACCACGGCATGGGCTTTCGTCCACACATTCAGCATTCATCGATCGAGTGACGCGCGCCGTTCACTATTCACCGAACCATTTGAGCTAAAAGATTCGAGCTGGCTCGATGCGAGCCTTCGAGCTGTGAGTTTTGCGGTCCACACGTTAATTTTTAGTCGTCTTGAAGTAAAACTATCGAATAATACCGCATGTGAGTACGGACCATTAGATGGAATTCCGATCTAACTAGGCCACCTAGCTTTTGAATTAAAAAATGATTTACAAATCTTCCTTATTACCATACTAGCTGACCCACGCTACTTCGTTTACGTCTCCTATTGCCCGTAGCGTAATAATTTTTCCCAGTTTTTGTAACATTGTTCATTGGTGCTCCACTCCTATTGGTCTTAGCTTGATGATATATAGCATGTAGCCTTCTTCGATAAATGGGCTATCTAATACTGAAAGATTTTTTCAATTTGGATTAGTAGTTCCTAAGATTAGCTCGTTTATGCAAACGAACAATCTCTTCAGCTATACTCGTATAAATTCGTATAGATGCAATGTCAATTTAAGAAATAAGAAAACTGACTGCACCAAAGACCTGTCACGTTACATTTGAAATGTGATATTTTACCATATACCTGTGAGATTCACAGATATGTGTTGGGAGTCTGAGTGCACATATATGCAATGTGTTACTTAACTGTTAATTTTACATTTGCACTTATTATGACACACGTGTGTTGGAAAATAGAACGCTAATCATACACTAATACTGCACATTTTTCAGTATTTTCTAAGACATACTTTATTCTTGTTCTTTGCTGTTTGTCACAAACCTTACTCAAACTTAGAACGTAATATTATAGTTTTTTTTCTTGGACATCTGTCACACAGCTACTCCCAAACTAAGCAGAGCTTGTAATATGAGTACTAGACAACTCAATACAAATACATACATACTTTTTATTTGTAAATACACACATATACAAAGAAAACACACTAACTCCGAAACAAACATTTGCAGATCATACAAACATTTGATTCGACCCGGGAATCGAATCTCAAGCACAGAATCATTAATAACTTAATCCACCATTTTGTCTGATGCAATATTGAAGCACGTCCAACACACCTTTTAAGAATATCTGCATACAACACTTCAAATGCTATAACTATGTCTTTTGGACATTAACGATCCCAAAATAGATTCCCAACAAAAACAGTAACTCAAATGTTTACGACGGACAATAAATCAATACCCACGCCCCATACGGAACACTGTACTTAGAGGAATGTTTACGAAATGCAGGTAACTAGCTTTTTCATTTAAACCAGACACGGCACCAAATGACACGACACCAAACGACACGACATTTCACAATGTACCATCATCATCATGAATGTCATCATCTCAGCCGAAAGATGTCCTGTGCTGGACATAGGCTGCTCACAACACCGGTTACTTTTAAATCAGTTTAGCTACCTTACTTTCATAAACCTACACAAATTGTACGTACTTCACCTCCGTATATTTAAAAATCGGCAAAGTGCAAGTCGTACTCGCGCAAGAAGGGTTCCGTACCATAATTTTATCATTTCAAGCGTCTAACTGTAGCCGTTATCAGTATCGAGTAAAAACGAGCAAAAAAACGTTTCTAGTATGGGAGCCCCTTAAATATTTATTTTATTCTGTCTTTTAGTATTTGTCATAATAGGGGCAACAGAAATACATCATCTCTAAAAATTTCAACTGTCTAACTATCACGGTTCATGAGTGACAGACGGACAGTGAAGTCCTAGTAATAGGGTCCCGTTTTAACCTTTGGGAACGGAACCCTAAAAATTACAAACATGTTTGAGATACACACCTTGTTAGTGTTGTTTTTCAAAATAAAACGTCACCGGTTCTGTTTAACGTTAGCACAAAGAGCTGCGCCGGCGCCGCCGGAAGCGCTCCACAGAAGCATTCGCGTCACTTCCTGTCGCAACGGCGCGGCGGCAACATTGCCAGCTTTGTTATTGTTACGTGCCGATTGAGGTAATTGGCTCCAAGGTATTCTGAGAGGAATCCACAACAATTATGAGTTTAACTACCGGAGAAGATTGTTTAAACGCTGCAGTCGTAGAATGCAGGATGGGTAAAAAATAAAATGGGTCTTTTTGAATTGGTTGTATACATTAGATTTGTTGAAAAACTTTGGATTTCATATCGAGTTCTGTCATGTAAAGCTGATGGATTAATATTCGACTTCATTTGTTTTATATTTCGCTTGGAATACACCAGTGTCGTCATCTTCTCAGTATTATTATGGGTTGGCAATTCTCGGACGGGAACTTTTATAAAGTAAATGTTAAAAACTTCCTGTGATTGGCAAGGGGGCATCCATTAATTACGTGAAACGTCTTTAATTTAATTTCACATTATATTTTTCAAAATGTGTGTTTCTTATGTAAGTCTATTGGACTGATTCTTAAAAAAAGCTTAATATTTGTGTTAAAGAATAGTTAAAACTATCATTTAAGATTACTTAGATTGCTAGAATTATAATGAATAAGTATTTGGAGAATTATAGTGGTAAGTTTAGATTATATTTGGCTCGGCTACTAGGGCAGGTACATCAATACCTAACCTAAAAATCATTTTCTACGAGTATATCCCCTTCTCTCACTAATTGTCTCAGTTTTATTATAAGGAGACATAAAAAGCTTTTAAAGGTTGAATACAGATTTTATTTAAAAAAATCCTAGACGCCCCTTTACACTTATATTCGTAAACAATTACTTGTGCATAATTGAACAGTACTGACGCCATTTTTCAGGTAAAAAGATAAGGTAGGTACAATACTTTGTTTATTGTTTCGTACACCCAGAATCGTTTTATTACACCTTACAACGGTACGTTGGGCACGAATTTGTATAAAATACTTAGAAATGACGTCACAGTTCTCTCTTGTCTAATGTCACTTGAATAGTGTAAAAAGAATCATCAAAATCGGTACACCCACTAAGAAGTTATAAGGAAACATACACGAAAAAAAAACAATCGAATTGAAAACCTCCTTTTTGAAGTCGGTTAAAAAAATTTAATTGCCCGGGCGGCATCTGGCATAATAGAAACATTTTGTGGAAATTATGAGTATCAACCAGGAAAAATATAAATTGTAATTTACTTAGCAAAAGGTGGTGGTACTCATTAATTGTTCTGCTGTAAATTAGCGTCAAACACATTATGATGATGCGTCGCCAAGCTGTTTGTCAGCAGCCGGTTTGACTGTTTACATCAAAACGTACTATAATTATATAAATATTATTCATTACTAGTACTTTTATTCCTAATACACCAGCTTAAATTTTTTTTTTTTTTTTCTTAAAAAGACAACTCCCGCACTAGGAATAAATCCTGTGTCGCGGGGGACTTTACAAACATACATGAAACGGACACAAATAACACCCAGACTTAGAACAACAATTTGTGGATCACACAAAGTGTAGTCCTACGTGGGATTTGAACCCACGACACTTGGCGAAGTAGGAAACGGCATGGTGACCGTTAAACCACTAGGCCAAACGTGCAGTCAAAATGAAACCAATCCAAAGGTTGCCTGAAAAAAAATGGCTTCCAGCAATAAAGCCACCCTATGTACATCAGATTTGTTTTTAGTTATATCTATCTAATATGAAAGTCTTATTTATCTCGTATAATCTGAATCTCAAAAACGGCTCCAACGATTTTCATGAAATTTAGTAAGCATCATTTATAGAAAACTAGCTTACCCGGCGAACTTCGTACCACCATATTTACATATGTTTCAGCTTCCGACTCGCACTTGGCCGGTTTTTTCTTATATGTTCTACTTAATCACTCATTGCAGACAGCTAGTCAATGATACTAAAAATATATTACATACTAGCTTTTGCACGCGACTTCGCACACGCAGAATTTCATCCCCTGATTTACCTCCCTTAGGGGTGGAATTTCAAAAATTCCTTTCTTAGTGCTCACTTACGTTATATAAAGAACCTACATGCAAAATTCAGGACTACATGCAGGATTCTAGGTTCAACGGATTGAGCTGTGCGTTGATCTCTGGGTATTACAGTCACCTTCCTCTTTATATATATATAGATAGATAGATATTAACTATTCTGCACCCTTGCATCCATATCCAAAACTGTCGACGAACTCCTTATAAATACATTCGCAGAAAATACACAATGATTCACAAGAGAATCTTAAATAGAAACCAATCCACATTCACCGGAGCTTAACATGTTGTACCATTATCGCGGCCATTGCGGAGATTAGCCGAGATTAGCCATCGTTAACCTGCCAAGACTTGCGCAATCGCACTGCGATTTAAAAATATATCTGCGTTTCCTACCGCTCAATAATAGGCCTATTAAGTTCACTAGTGCAGGTTGGTCTGAACTACAAACTTAGCGACTTTAAACGGTGCAAATTGAAGTTTAAAACAAAAGCAACGTGTATCTATACCATAAAAATTGAAGTGAGAGAGACACGCTTCGGCTCGACCGGAGTGATACCACATCCTCACAGAAAACCGGTGTGAAATAGTGCTTGCGCTGTGTTTCACCGTGTGAGTGAGGATACCGGAGGCCCATACCCCAATCCCCTACCCCTACCTCCCCCCCCCATCCCCAAAAGGCCGGCAACGCACTTGTGACGCTTCTGGTGTTGCAGGTATCCATGGGCGGCGGTAATCGCTTACCATCAGGCGATACGTCTGCTCGTTTGCCCGCATGTTCCATAAAAAAAACTCAAACGCTTATAATATTAGATGAATGAAATGGAATTTACTTTAATAGTTGTTTGTTATAGAAGAGTGCAAAGTTGCTTTTTAACCGCGTGCTCAATTTTGATGACCGAGCAAGCGAAGGATTCTAAAATTGAATCACGAGCGCAGCGAGTGATTTTAAAATTAGAATCCTGAGCGTCAGCGAGGGAATTAAAAGAGCACGAGGTGAAAAATCTTTGCACTCGAGTGCAACACGTAACTTTTCATTCCACCTCAGCGAGGAAACAACTAAATGCAATTTAAAAAAAGCATTAACAATCACAAGATACTTGTATTTCAGTTTAGGTATTAATATTTATTAGGTACATTATGATAGGTAAGTATTACAGATTAATTTTTAAATTATTTCAAAAATACTTAGGTACTCGCTCAACCCCGCGGTGTTACCCCCGGTTTTTGTCGTACCGCGAGTAACACCGCGGGACAAAGCTAGTCTAAAAAAGTAGCCTAAGTTACTCCTTAGATTATCAGCTATCTGCCAGTGAAGGTCCCGTCAAAATCAGTCCAACCGTTCCAGAGATTACCCGGAACAAACAGACAGACAGACCGACTGACAGACAGACAATGTAACAGAAATTATAAAAAAATATTTTAGTATATGTACCGTGTATACATACATTATGCATTTAGTAAAAAGCGGTTATTTTAATATTACAAACAGACATTTCAATTTTATTTATTTGTATGGATGTATAGATAAATTAAGAAAAATTTAAAGTTAAGTTGCTATAGTTACTTAAGAAGAAAATGGTGCGGGCAGAGCAAATTAAAAAAAAACTACACCAAGAAGGTTCCGAGTCTGAGTTTTTAACAAATTAAAAAATATTGGATGATTAATTCGGCACCATGGTGGCAGAAGTAAATAGGTTTAATGATGTTTTGAATTCACAAACTTAGTGCACCCGAGCGATGTTCTAAATTCAATTTACTTTATTCCTCTAGAGAATAAAAACGGCTTTTGCACTCAGATATCGAAGGGCAAAAATACTCTTTACGAGCTGGTGGGATGAAAATTGATTTTACTCTTCCATTGCCTTTACAAAACTACTTCGCCTTCTATTCAAACCTTTTTATAACAAAAAAAAAACCGACTTCCAAAAAAACATCCAACGAAAACTCTCTGCCAAACAAACACTTAAAAGCGTAAAATAAACTGGTTCTTCATAAATTGCGTATACCTAATTCTTTATTCATTTAAATAGTAGTATTATAATGAGTGCTAGGTACCTAGAATCTGTTTGAAGTCGGCGCCAAGTGACTATCGCTTAGACTTTTGTAATTGTTCGTTTGTATCCTTTTTGGCTTAGCACCGACTTCAAACAGATTTTAGGTACCTAGCACACATTATAATACTACTATTTAAATGAATAAAGAATTAGGTATACGCAATTTATGAAGAACCAGTTTATGTTACGCTTTTAAATGTTTTTTTGGCAGAGTTTTCGTTGGATGTTTTATTGGAAGTCGGTTTTTTTTTTTATAAAAAGTTTTTATTTTTCAGTTTTTAGTGCAATCAATCGTAGGTCAGTAGTAAGTTGAACTATTTCATCAAATTTCATCATCAAGAATACAAATTAAGGTCTATACGTACGTGTAATATTAAAATCATCCTCTAATCCCTAACTGTTGAAGAGTTTAACCTTCTATCATCAGCTCACCTAAATAACTTGAAAGTATACGACTGAAGGTCTTTAGATACGTATGAAATTGAAAGAATTATCCTCCAACTCCTAACCGTTGAGGAGTTGTACCTTCCACCTTCCATCATCAGCTTACCTAAATAATTTGAAAGAATACGACTAAAGGTAACATATATACATATGATATTTAAAGATTTATCCTCCAACTCCTAACCGTTAAGGAATTGTACCTTACATCATCAGCTCATCATCATAAAATGATGACTACCAGACGCAAATACCGGTGTACCTTCAGAAAATATACGAAAAACATATATGCTGAAATGCATAGTGTGCCTATAAAAATTGAGGGTTTCCCTCGATTTCCCTAGGATCCCATCATCAGATCCTGATATGCTAGCAATGGGACCACCTCGGAAGCATACCCTTTCGAATACAAAAAAAATTCAATATCGGTCCACAACTGACGGAGTCATCGGTGAACATACATAAAAAGAAAATACATACAGTGGAACATAGAACCTCCTCCTTTTTGGAAGTCGGTTAAAAATGTCTTCACCTCTGTAGGGTTCATAGAAATAATAAACAGTTTCTTTCTTTTATGGAAGAAATGATAATACATATTTTTAAAAAACCTGGTACTTCGCTCTCGCTTTTCACTTAAACCACACATAATGCAGATCTTTTGTTCTAAGTAGTTTCTTTACGCGAAATTACAAAAAAAAAATGCTACTGCACGCGACATTTGATATTGTAACTAGGACAATCTGATCATAAACCGCCATCTTGAGACAGTTAAGATAAAATCTAATATAAAATAAATATGAATAATATTTTATTAGGTGTTCTCTGAGAGATTCACTCGATATTAAAACGTAAATAAACTTTCATCATCATCATCAGCCTATCGCAGTCGACTGCTGGACATAGGCCTCTCCAATTGAAATAAAATAAACTTTATTTCTCATGAATTAAAATATGATTACATGGAATGAGGATTATAACCATAATAAGATGTTGAGACATCTCACACACGGCCATCGAACGCACACATACCTACATCATTTCGGAAATTCTTTTTTTAAATTTGAGAGGATATACTCGTATTTGGTCCTATTCTTTTATGAAAAAATATCGTCCATAGGCGTGTTAAATTATAGCCGACTCCAAGTCTTGGGAAGAATAAAGGCTAGGATGAAGATGAAGGCGTGTTAAATTAAGAAATGAAAAATATGTCACGTGACGTCAAGAACCTTTAACAGTTCACTAGACATAGGTAGTTTTGTCCCACTATGCACGCTGCTATACAGAATTTGTATCATGTTTTCCGCTCATAGCTCAGTTGCACTCGGTAATTAGAAACAATCACCGAGGGTAAGCAACGACGGCGCGGTCAGTACCTGGATGGGTGACCGGTGGTGGCATGATACCATGAGCGTCTCCGTGTTTCGGAGGTCACGTTAAGCAGTCGGTCCCGGTTGTTATCATAGGATAACAGTCGTGAAGCTTAGTTGGTGGCCTTAAAACATCCAACGGCAAGATTGGGTAGCCCAACGCGCACTCCGCCAGCGTGGGGACGTGTGGCCTTAACGCTCTCCTGAGAGGAGACCCGAGCAGTGTCAATCAACAACCCATAACGTCCGACAGTGGACGTTATGGGTTGTTGATTGATTATCTTTGCAGTGTTGTGGACCAGCGTAACTCCCATAATCGGTTCTTACGACACGAACGTGGAGAATCTTGTGAATTACAATTTCACCAATGTGAAATCCGATATTTTTTAAAGCAAATTATTTATATTGCAATGGCGCTAAAGCAATTTGCGCAGTCTTAATGTCACGGAGTTCCCTCTATATGTATTTATTCACTAGCATTCCCTATCATTAATTATTTCTAATTAAATTTATCAGTATCTTAATTAGGTAGGGCATCAGTGGGTTACAAATGTTCATAATTTATGCAGATGTAACCTCTAAGGTCTAGTTGATAAATAATGACTAATTTAATAGAATAAGCGACCATTTTGCTCAGTTGTTTAGTAACGTGATTGGAATAAGTAGTTCGCTTTCAGTTATTATAATATATAGGGCATTCATTTAATGAGTGTTCTAGAAATACTATCCATATAAATAATTATAAAAGCCATTACATCCATGAGCAGGGTTTTTCAACTAACGTAAATTTTCATAGTATCTTTTTTCACAGAATTTGGACAATTGGAAGTCCTCAAGACGGAAGCGTGTGGAACACATAATTGAAAGGTGTGTAGAGGTGCGGCGAATGGAGCATGAACCTTGCCAGCCCCGTGCCAAGTCGAAGACCTTCAACGAGATGCTGGAAGAACGGTAAGTGACACACATCTTTATTAAAACTACCCTAATCGTCCATTATCTTACAGAGATTCGCCTAGTAGCTTAACACATTAAAAAGTTAAGCAAACTTAGTCAGATCAGTTTATGAAAAAGCGGCCAAGTGCGAGTCGGACTCGCCCATGAAGGGTTCCGCAGCAGCAAGTAACATAATATAATTTTTATTTTATATTTTTACATTTGTGTTGATTGAATGAAAGGTAAATTGCAGTTCACGATTTATGACGTATTAAAAAAAAACTACTTACTAGATTTCGTTCAAACCAATTTTCGTTGGAAGTTTGCATGGTAATGTACGTCATATATTTTTTTTAGATTTATCATTCTCTTATTTTAGAAGTTAGAGGGGGGGGGGGGGACGCACACATTTTACCACTTTGGAAGTGTCTCTCGCGCAAAATATTCAGTTTAGAAAAAAATAATGTTAGAAACCTCTATATCATTTTTGAAGACCTATCTATAGATACCCCACACGTATGGGTTGGATGTTTTTTTTTTTTTGAGTTTCAGTTCTAAGTATGGGGACCCACAAAATTAATTGTTTTTTTTTTTCTATTTTTGTGTGAAAATCTTAATGCGGTTCACAGAATACATCTACCTACCAAGTTTCAACATTAAAGGTCTTATAGTTTCGGAATAAAGTGGCTGTGACATACGGACGGACAGACAGACAGACAGACAGACATGACGAATCTATAAGGTTTCCGTTTTTTGCTTGGCACGGAACCCTAAAAAGGGACTATTCTTAAGACGTAGAACCTCGGCAAGGACATTATGCAATCGGTACCGGCCAAGGGCATCCTAACCTATTGTGCAGTGTGCGGTGCACACGGGCGCATTGTTAGAGGGGCCGGCCGCGACACCTTTAATGAAACTGCGCGCTTACTGAAGGGCGCTACGCTTATTAAAGGGCGCTAAAGTAATTATTGGACACGGTCGCTTTACGGAATAGAGATGCCAGCGGTCCCGGCTATCGCGTTTATACAAATATCTTTGACATTCGTTTGAAATAGTTTCCACCCTTAAAATTTCGACACAATCTATGTATCTACAGAACTTCGATCTTGGTTGTTGACAACTTGGGTTGCGATACTCTAATTGCATTCGTCCCACGAATAAATCGAAGTTCAGACTGTAAGCAAACCGCAATATGACCAGGAAAAAGCGTTTGGAGAATGATTATATATGGATTCTCTAAAAAAAGGCACGTCAGGTCTCTTTTACGTTGATGGAGGACCCTAATTGGGTTCGAAACTACTCGAGGATTCCCCAATATACGTGAGTGCAGCTACATACCTCTAATGCATATGCACATGTCGTGATGAAACGAAAGAGAAACGGCATACGTTTATTCGCGTGCGACACACCTAGTAGTTACACGGAAATCTAGTAACAGTTCATAGTACTTGACGGCTGATGAGAATACTAAAACAATACGACTGTGGGAACAGTGGTTGTAAATGTTGTCTGCTAAACCGTAGGTGGTCAATTCCTGTACGATCACGATCCATGTTCTCGGACTGGATGTAACTTATCTACATATACGTATAAAATTGCTTGTCCTTCCAAACTGATTTATCAACCCAGAGTCTAAATCGGCCAATGAAGCTTCAAATTCACTTTTCACTCTTTCAAACCGACAAAAAATTGCTTTTTTTGAGGTGACAACGTCTAATAAATTGATGAACGCCGGCTGCATGCACGAAAAAGGATGACTCATTGACCTGTTACCCACATTGTCCCGTTACGTTCATTGTCCCGTACTCTCTTTGTATGTCGTTGTATGAGAGATAGATGCGGCGCTTCATCATTACATCATTGTTTTGTTATGACGTGTCACGTAAACTATCGTCCGTAAACCGACTTTACAGACAACTATTTTTTTTTTGTAAATTTTCACCTCTTTGATAAGGTAATAAAATAAGAGAGAATTAGTTTAATGAAGCTTAGTCAAAATGCATAAGAAAGCAAGTTATATTTTGATGAGATAAAAATTGCAATAAATATACAAAATGATCTTTACTAAATCGATGTAAAAAATTCTCACGCGAATCGATTTATCATCAGTTGTTACAAATACCACGTATCAAATTAGTCGTTCTTATTACATTGCGTCATCGTCAATTACGACTAATACAACCTATAGATCGTTTCTCAACACTATTCAGTGCAATCTGTTGTTTAAGATTCAGCCACACTTGTTAACATTGCGCGATTATTTATACTGTGTATTCTCGCTTTAGTTATGGATGTTAATTTTTTGCAAAAAGTTTGTGAAACTCTGTTGGAGCGAACTTACATGAATTTTTTCGACTATTATTTTTCCCGGATTCCTCATACAAAAATTTTCAATTCAGTGCGAAAGAATCCTTATACAAATTTCAATTAAGTTCTAAAACCGACCTAAAAAAATCAAAATTTTCAATAATTCCATCGTTCTCTTTTAAATTTCCTATAACAGCTATATAAAATTTTTGTGTCACAATGTTAGTTACCATACTCCTCTGAAACGGCTGGACCGATTTTTATGAAATTTGGTGTGCATATCGGGTAGGTCTGAGAATCGACCAACATCTATTTTTTATACACCAACATATATTTTTTTATGGCAAAACACCGTTTGCCGGGTCAGCTAGTAAGATATATAAAGAAGCAGTATTTTCAAGCTTAACCATAAAACATTACAATACTGTTCACATTTATTAAGTAAAAAATAATTCAGATGTGCAGCTGCGATACCTTTTGTTTACCAAACGTTTACTTTAAATCAAATAGCATCGCTCGGAGTCGTAAGCGGTCATCAGCCCACGTCCACATCCAACAACACACCTTATAAATGTACTCAATTAAGTCTCAAGTCTCAACTCATATTTCCTTTAAGTCTTTCAGAGTTACTAGCTTCGCCTGCCTGTATGTCGGTTATCGCGTTAAATAGTAGCCTATGTCCTTCCTAGACAATCAAAGTATCTCGATACCAAATTTCATTGAGCCCTTAAAGCTGACTGACAGAGTTACTTTCGAATTTATAATGTCTACGGCATTAAGGCCGCCTTTGCAACATTTGTGCATAAAGACTTAACTAAATAAAAAATAAATAATGGACGGATTTTTATTAGAGATGTGCCGACTAGTCGACGACTAGTCGGTAAAGCCGACTATCCGGCAACAATCGTAGTCGACGATTAGTCGGCGAATAGTCGGCAAAAAGCGCCGACTATTCGGCTTATTACTTTTTATGTATTTCTCAATAATATATTTGTCAATTTTTATTTTAAAATCAGTTTTAGACATTTTGAAATGTAAAACAAATCAATCTTTCTTTTGGTAACCAGTTTCTAAAATTACTTGCTGATAACAAACATATCTGACATTCATTAAACAAAATGTTTGCTTGTAGTGTTTGCACTTTTTTTCCTTTCCACCACGAGAAATAATCATTGACATTGATTACACATAATAGCATTAGGGTCCAATGCGACGGCGTGGCCTCTGATTTTCTAGAGGTAAACGCTGGCGTACCTCAGGGCTCCGTCCTGTCGCCCACACTGTTTCTTCTTTAGCCCACAATGTTAGCCTATGGCAACATGATAATTGTTAGGCAGACAACAGCACAGTCCATGGGCGATATTTTGGACAACTTGCAGTCAAGCTGGCAGACGTTGAGGAAAAACGTTGGAAAGACGTTGAGAGATGTGGCCACTACAAACGGCCCGAGACCGGTGACACCCCGGTGCGGCCGGGGGTTGTCGTCTAAGGCGGGTAGGTGTTCCGACTCTTACTGTGTAGAACGGTAGGAGGTGCAACAGCGACCCGCCCCGGGGGTGACTATGGTTACCCCGGGATGTACCTCAGTCATGAGATACGGCAGGAGGGTTTCCAGAAACCGCTGATGCGTTCCTGGAGTTCCTCCCGACTGCCGAGGTAAGCCGCCGCGGGGTTTAGTGGGTAGAGCATCGAGTCCCACACACGTCCTTCGTGTCCCCCCCCCCCCCACGGAGGTTATGGTGCATAATGCATTCCCGTGTGAAAAAAAAGAAGGTTCGCTCGTGTGTGGAGTACTGTTCTCATCGTTGCCATGGTGTCGCACAGTATGTGCTTGATGCTCTCGACCGGTTACAGCGGCGAGCAATCCGCATTGACAGTCCCTAAGCCACCGAGTCACTTGAGCTGAGCCTCTGCGGTTGCGAAGAGATATAGCCCCCATGGCAGTCCTCTATTGCCTTTATAATGGTGAGTGTTCTGAAGAGCTCTTCTAACTGGTCCTCTCCTCTCCCTTCCTCTATAGGACAACACGTGCCGGCCACGGAAGTCACCGCTTCAGAGTGGTAGACATACGTTCTCGCACTCATCCCTTCGGTTCTTCCTTCCTGTGCTGAGCGGTCAAAACTTGGAACTCACTACCAGCGCACGTGTTTCCTTCCCACTACGATCTCGGGTCCATTCAGCGGGTCATGAAAAAGCATCTCACCAGGTCACGCTGTCCTGTGTGTCAACACACTTCTGCATTGTCCTTATTACCTACCTACTACCTACACTGAGGATTGTGACCAGCACTTTTGGATTCTGCTCATGATTTCCATCAGGCAGGGCAGAGTCATTTTGGCAGCAAACACATAAAAAATTCGAGAGCATTACTAAGGCGGCCTCGCGGAAACTTCGCGTACTGAATAGGGTAAGACAGTTCTTTGCGCCCGAGCATCTGTCTTCTTTATAAGACCCAGGTTCGCTCGTTCGTGGAGGACTGTTCTCATCTTTTTGATGGATCCACACAGAATTTGCTTGATGCTCTTGATCGGTTGCTGCGGCCAGCAGTCCGCATTATCAACAGTCCCGTTGCCACCGAGTCCCTTGAGCCTTTGCACTTGCGGAGAGATATCGCCTCTGTGACAGTCCTCTAGCGTGTTTACCATGGACAGTATTCTGAAGAACTCTTCCAACTAATCCCACGTTCTCCCATCTTCTACAGGACAACACGTACTGGCATTAGAAGCCACCGCTTCAGAGTCGTAGAAATACGCTTTGGAACTAAACGGTTCCGTTCTGCCTTCCTGTGCCGAGTAGTTTTTAACTGTTTGGTACTACCAGCGCACGTGTTTCCCTTCCACTATGATCCCGGGTCCTGTAGGCGGCGTGAGAAAATGCATCTCACTAGGCCGCCATAGTATAGGACGCTATACTGCATTGTCTGCGTTCGCAGTGAGTATGGTTTCATCAAGCTCAGCAGAATCACTTTGGCAGGCTTTCAAATAAAAAAAAAACAAAAAACATCGTCCACTTGTTTAAAAAACACCGTGATTCTTTTTCATTTAACTCTTCACTTCAATCAACAATAATAATAATATCTTTACACAAATATATTTTTTACACTAAAACACACCGACCCTTACAGAAGCAAAAATGAAGAAACAAGGTTCGCAGGCGGCGTTTGCGACTGGGGCGCGAATCAGCTGTAAACGAAGAGTTACGGAAATGTCCGTAACCACGATCGGTTTAGCCGATTAGTCGGCCGACTAGTCGGCCTTTTTAGGGCCGACTAATCGGCTAGTCGGCAAAAGTAATGATCGGCCCATCTCTAATTTTTATCAAGTGTAGCCACAGCTTTAGATTTTATGCCCTTGAGTTTCCAATTATAAATTACATTTATTAGGTGTATATTCTTTGTAATGTTGCAAAATTAACGAATTAAATACGTCTCAGTTAAATTAAATTGTTAATTTAATTAAGACAAAACCTTACTAGATTTCAACATCGTTTTGGATTATATTACAAAATTGTATACGTATAAATTTGAATCTAGGAAACGGCTCTAACGATTTTCATGAAATTTAGTATGCAGGGTTTCGGGGGCATAAATCGATCTAGCCAGGATTCATTTTTGGGGGCAAACTAGCAGTCGGGGTCATATCATTGTAAATGAATATCGCCACCCATGGACTCCTGCAACTCAAGGGTAGCAAGTTCGTTGCTGTCGTTGCTGTGTTGCTTTGAATCCCTTACCCCAGAATCGTTGGCAGAGTTAAGCAGTAACTCCGGTTTTTTGGGAGAACGTGATACCATTCCTTTCGAGATGCTCTCTCACAATTAAACTGGTACCTGCATACTTTTACGTTCGAAAACTAAAATTTATTTAAATAAAAAAAAAACTGCTTTGTTTAAAAATGTTCAAAATGGCCGTTAAACGTAGTCGTAAAAGCACTGGCCATCAACTTAGCCATCAAATCGCCATGTATAAAAGAATACATATTTGGTAATAACGCGCTTATTGCGATTTGAACTCTGTAATTCCCCTTTCTAAGTTCACTTTCGAAAACTTACTAATTGGCATATGTACTTAAGGTTTGAGTTAGTTACATCAATTGAAATTCGACCTTTGCATATAGAAATTAAATTCGGTTTTTATTCAAAAGTCAAAATTACAGCCATATACGTTCTTAAAAAGTTACGTCTAGTTCAATTTTTGTCTCTCAACTCTATTCATCAAAGAATAGGGTTTATTTTTCAAGTATGTTCTAATCCAATGTGGTAGAGGTGCACTGCGGTTGTAGTAAGTTTATCGATTCGCAATGCTTGTAATGTAATATCGATGTCATTGACTTGACACCCGGTGTTGTGTTGCTGGCGTTAGGCTTGGTGCACACTGACAACTACACATTTTTTTTTCTACCTACATAAGTGACTCTTCTCTGCCTGATGGAAAGCATGAGTTGAATCCAAGAACAGTTTAGAATCAAATGTTGTTCGGTTGTTGTTATCTTTACAACAAAAATCACGGGGAAAATCGCGGGGCTCAGCTAGTACACACATCAAAAGTGTCTACGGATCAACATATGTGTCTAGGGATCAACATATATTTTTGCAATAACTTTTCTCCTGATTGATATTAATTAAAATTTTCTTTAAGGATTCATCAAATAAAGTGTTTTCGTTTGTCACAGTAACGATAAACCAAGTCACCTTTGCATTAATAAAGAAATTTGCCATTTTCCTAATAAAGGGATTTTTGACATTTGAACCACTAACATTAAAGTTCGAAAAAAAGACTGAAATAACAGTTTTCTTTAAAATTTTATTAGGTAACTTAAACAATTAATAATCCGTGTTTCTACCGCGAACACTAACAACACAAGAATCGGTTTGGCATACTCAAAATAAGTTCATCCAAATCACGCTGTGGAATGGCCGCCCATGTTCGTTGCAACAACAAAAAAAGGTCTTCTTGCGACTGGATACCCTCCATATTCGGCAGAGCTCTTCTCTGTAGCATATCCCATGCATGCTCAATCGGGTTCAAGTCTGGCGACTGAGCAGGCCAGGGCCAATGCCACATCTCAATCTCAAGAAATCCGCATAAAAATGCTTGATCCCTAGACACTTTTGATGTGTGTAGTTTATAAAAACCTTTATGTGTATTGGAGAGTAATGTATAACAGTTGTATACCTGTATTTAGGGCAAACATAAATGGTTTTCGGTACTGTATCAAATTGATTGCGAGTATTTTAGTAAACCGCAACAAATCGTTGCTGTACTTCTAATGGGTTTATGATTTTGGCGTGGGAATTTCTGTTTGTGTTCGATGGCCACGAACCTTTATATTTAAGAAGTACTTAGGTCTTGCTGTGAATGTACCTTCTTCAACTTTTGTCCATATGACTAAATTACGAGAAGACAAACTTAGTAGAAAAATATTTTTCTCGCTCAGAAAACCTGATAATTAAACTTATATGTAGTTGTATTAAACTTATATGTAGTTGTATTAAAATATTGCGACTGTGTATTCTCTAAGTGACACTTATGTATAAGAGTGTACATTATTTATTTCATACTGTATGCACGTACATCGAAGATAACGCCCAAGGCATTCTTTTCCAGTCTTATTTCGATTTCAATTTATCCTATACTACGAAGAAATTGGAAAAAGCAGATTATTAATGCATCATCATCCTATCGCAGTCCACTGCTGGACACACACGTACAAAGACATAAGTCTCTCCAATTGCACGCCACTTAGTTCGATCCTCGGCCACTCGCATCCAGCTCCTGCCAGCCGTCTTGAGCAAATCATCACTACACCTGGCCTGTGGACGCAAATGCATTGCTGATTGCATATTTGTATTTAATGAGTTTTGCATAAAAAAATGGTGTACAATTTAGACTAATTCAAATAAACTTGTTAAAGCTTAACGTAATCGATTCTGACTTTTTGTTTCGTACTCATATTAAATCTAATAACTAATAATATATTATAATCTAATTTGATAATAGTGTTTGTTATTTTAAATCCTAACTAAATTAGGAGAGAATATAAATTTCTTTGCTGTCATCAAAAGAAATTATCGAATTATAAGTATATCATAAGAAACCCTATTAGATCTTATATGTAATCCGACACTTAATTACACCTTCAATCTTACTCCAAAAGGAAATCCAACGTCGGTGTGACGACAGATCGGTGTTAGTTTCACGTCCGTCTCGGTCGACGGACGCGACAAGACTGATTAGGTTTCATGCGCCACACGTTACGTGACCATTGGGATTTTTCTTTTATTTATTAATTTCGGACATCTAACACACAACGCCATCTAGTCCGTAACCAAGCAGAGCTTGTATTATGGGTACTAGACAACTGGTAAAATGCATGTATACTTTTTTTTTGTAAATACATGTATATTATACATAGAAAACACCCAAACTCTGAAACAAATATTTGCAGATCATACAAACATTTGGTCCGACCCGGGAATTGAACACTACAATCCATACTATAACATCATAAATATAATTATAAATTTAAAAG
This sequence comes from Diaphora mendica, assembly GCA_949125395.1. Lineage (NCBI taxonomy): Eukaryota > Metazoa > Arthropoda > Insecta > Lepidoptera > Erebidae > Diaphora > Diaphora mendica. Next base: position 1,500,427 of record OX421331.1, on the reverse strand, counting down.
TAACTCTGTCCGTCTGTCGGTCTATTAAGCTCTCATGGCTAAACTGCTTTACCCATTTCAATCCATCCCCCCCGCACTTGTGACGCCTCTGGTGTTGCAGGTGTCCATGGGCGGAGGTAATCGCTTACCATCAGGCGATACGTCTGCTCGTTTGCCCGCGTATTACATAAAAAAAATACGAAGGGAGCTTCTTGAGAAAGGACTTACTTTAACCGGCGATAACCGACATACACGCGGGTGAAGCCGCGGCAAAAGCTAGTGTTAGTATAAATTAGACTCGCCTAACTTTTTTTATGTATGGGCCTGCCGAAGTCACTTCTCTGCCTGATGGAAAGCATAATTAGAATTCAAAAGTGATGGTCACCGTACTCATGCAAATGCAATAATGCAGCATGGTGACCCCACACCGTGGCGGCCTAGTGATGCTAATGCATTATTGCACCAATAGGGTAGTTGACACCTTTGTCAAATTAGTTACGTTTTATCATCTGTCAAAACGATAACTTTGTTTGAAAAGTTTACTGAATACAAACTTGTGACGTCACTGGTTTAGACTACTCAGTTGGGCAATATATTTCATTCAATGTTTATTTGATTAAAATTTGTAATAGAAATGAAAACCTGTAATAATTATATTTTCCGAGATTTTTTGTAATATTCGTTTTAAGGAAGGAGACATAAGTATTTATTTACGATACAGTCAACAGGGTATTGTGTAATACAAACTTACAAAGAAAAACCGCTACTTCACAGCTCATTCATTAGGGAAACACTCGAGTTTACTTCGTAACGTTTCATGAAAAATCCCTTACCTCAAGTAGTTACGAACGAACGTCATTTGCGGTATTACACAATCAAAACTGATCTTTATTGATGTACTAGCTCTGCGGTAGTACCCGCAAAGCAAAGTTGATCTAAAAAAAGTAATCTAAGTTACTCCTTATATCATCAGCTTTCTTTCAGTGAAAGTTTCATCAAAATCAGTTCAGCCGTTCCAGAGATAAGACGGCAGACAATAATTTTAAAAATTGTTTTTTTATGTAAATACCGTAAGTACCTAGGTATATACTTTCATATGCATTTAGTGAAAAGCTCAATTCAATATAACAGCTTTAATTGTATTATTTGTATAGATTGTAAACTTCTCTATGTACTCAAAAGCCTCGTTAACTGAACAATTAATCAGCACCAGTAGTTGACCTACATAAATAAACGAAGATGTAATACAATCATCGATTACAACAAAACCGTAACAAATTGTGTGCAATTTAATCATATTACGTCATTTTAATCTTGTAATCGTTACTGAAGTAACACAAAGTCAATTATATGTCGATCGACTTTCGTTTCGCCGATGTTGTTTCCTATTTCCGGTTTTATTTGGCGTTTAGTTTTGACAGTTTAATTAAAGAAAACTTGTAATTGTACAAAACACTAATTGTACCCTGGCGTATACAAACGCAATGCAAGTTCAATAGAACTTGCATTGCGTTTGTATACCGTGTCAAAATAGGCTAGATGACATCTTAGTCAAACTAATTACTTTTTATAGTTTTTATCATCTGTCAAAACGATAACTTTGTACGAAAAATTTACTAAATACAAACTGTAAGACGTCACTGTTTTAGACTATTCAATTGAGCAATATTATTTCAATGTTGACAAAAAAATTGATTGTTTTGTAGTCAGTATCGTCGGCCATGACCTACTGTGATGTCCCATTACCTCATTGCATCGGTAATGATGAGCTAATCAGCCATTTGCATTTGTACCTAGGCCGCTAGGTATTTACGTAACACAGGTAGGCAATAGGTACTACTCGTACTATTGAATGTACTGGTAGTGTGACCAAATGTTGTGTATAAAAATCAAACTTATTTTTGTACTCGGTTATTTACCCGCCTACGGTTAAGGTAGTAGTTTTGGCAGTCTATGTAGACAATGTATGCTCCACAGCCATAATCCTATTGCTAAACCGATTTTAATAAATGATGTGTAAATATATTCGTAATAATGTTTCGGGTGAGATAAGCTATATAAATTCTATAAAAAGTTTTTACGTAGACTACGGTTATAATAGTTTTTAAACTTTTTCTTGTTTGTTATTAATATTGTATGGGTTATATACTAGGGTTTTGATCGATCGATCAAACGGTCAATGAAATTATATCCCAGTGTCTAATCTGAGAAGGAGATATGCGATTATAAACCAACAAGCTATAATTAAAAGTATTATCTTTAGGGTATCGTAAAACACCCATCTTTATATTGTATCTCAGTTTTTAACTAAAATATCGATTCTTACGAAACACTTTTAGCAAGATGTTCTAAGAAAGAATAATATGCCCTTGAATAAGTGTTAGTCACTTGTAACCTTAGCTGTGTTAAAAGAATTCCGCTGCTGACTGTACATTTGACAGTTGTCGTCAGCTGGAGTTAACACGTAAGAGACCGCAGCACCACGTAATGAGATAGGCATTTCCCTTTTATTTACACCACGACCACATCCTTCGCTAACGTAGTTTTAGGGTTCCGTATTAAATTATATTTTATATTCTTTTCCGTAAGTCGATGCTTTAATTTAACTTTAAAATCCTTACAAAGTTTTATGTGTATAATAGGTAAATTTAGATTTAGTACCATTGACAGAAATAGGGATTGATGACGATAATCCCTTATTTTACCTTCTTAGAAATAAAATTTTCAAAAATCCTTACCTATTTTAATGGATGCTTACAACATAAAACGTATGACCTGCCAAAATTTCAGGTTTATAGTCATTCAGACTTTGCCGTAAAGAATCAGTCAGTCATGTCAAGTAAGTTAAAATGTATATAATGATAAGTAGATTTAATAAACAATACAATAGAAGTATTGATTTTCTTTTTAATAGAAATATGTATTACAGAAAAAAGGGTATGAGAATTGCATGCCACATATTCTATGCATATAGTATTCGGCAAGCCCGCATTATGTGATTTCTAAATAACTTACAAAATCTCAACTTGAATTAACAGTCAAACTCTCACTCACTCTCTCTCACTAGGATTATTTCCTTCTTGTATAATTATAAAATTACCCTACAGAAAAATACAAATAAAACCGAGTAATAAGAACAAATCCCTCTGTTATAATGAAACATTATACAGCGTTTCTCTTAAGACTTTTTCAAAGTTATTGTGTGATAATAACTCGTTATGATCCAACTCATTTTAAACACTCGTGAGAACATATATAGTTACCAGACAAACCACATAACAAATTAACAAATAAACAATCAAAATCACGTTTAAATTACCTCACGCGGCTCCGGACTGTCCATAGTTTGTTTCAGTTGACTGGCCACCCTATAATCTGTCGTCACAAAAGGGCCGGGTATGTTTTTGTATTTCCTACTAATATGGGTAATTAAAGCCCTGTAACTGTTTTTGTTTTTCAAGTATTTGATGCCTAGGACTTTGGTTTACAGAATAGCTCCCATAAAAATTTTCATTCTTAAGTCTTTAAATTTATATCCTTCAAGAATCACAGAGTATAAATTTCATTTAAATCGGTTAAGCGGTTTAAGCGTAACAGACACTGAGTTACAATCAAATATTATAAATCAAAGCTCATTCAAATATTATATCAGCGGTTTGGGCATGAAAACATAGATAGATAGATAATAACAATCACAAATTTTATCAAAAAAAAACCGACTTCCAGACCAAACTCTAAGCACTAGCTTTCAAATAAAAAAAGAATCATCAAAATCGGTTCACCCAGTCGAAAGTTATGAGGTGACTAACATACAATAAAAACAGTCGAATTGATAATTATTATTATTAAATTTTGAAGTAGGTTAAAACTAGTAACTGCTCCTGTTAACTCTTTCGATATCTCTTTAAAGTGAAATAACAGAATTATTTTAACAATTTTATGATAAATATGTATAACAGGCTTAAACGTAATATGTCGAATGGTAACATAATATCCGGTTTCATAATGTAACTTTACCGCTGCGTATGCGCACTACAAGTTTCTTCTTCACTTATATAAGCACTTTTTTTTATTCGTTTTAGTTATAGTTCCATTAATAAATGCATGAATGTGTTATATTAATTCATACAACGACGTAAATTGACAAATCATACTTGCTTGTGGGTGTACGCCGCAGGCGAGCCCTTTGATTTTGTGGCGACTTGCCGCACGTGTGACGGCGCGGCACGATCAAGGTGACCGTATCTAAGCGAATGGACGATACATTCACAGAGATTCCTGCAGTTGTTGGCTCTGTCTATCTTGGAGAAACTAAGATGTGTCACACATTGGATAAAAATAACATTTACATCCGACTGGATCATCATTTAGATGACCATTAATCTAATGGATATGTTGTATTTAGAATAAAAATAAAAATAAATAAAAAAAAAACTAAATAATTTTGTGCATAGAGGTTCGGACCATGGGAAAACAACAGAAACACAATTTTAATCCGAGAGTCGCATATCTATTTCTTGAAACCAAGTTAAACAGAACGTATTCCAGAACAAAACTGAAACATGGCATGCAGTGAGTGCAACATTTAATTTAAAACATTAGTTCACAACAGCATTCCAAATAGGCATTAAACTAAACACATAGTATTAACACTAACATAGACCCGAGCAAATATCCTAAACTGTTGCAACTTACTAAACCAATTATTCAAACCTCATTTCAACATTAAACTTTATTACGTGATCACAAAGATGCAAATCGTCTGTCATACCCTTCAATCTTTATAAAACACGACAATTTTATCTTGGCCTCTTTTGTAATACAACAACGTATTGAGACTAAGATCAGTTTATATTTTATAGAATGGGGCAACTTTGTTATGAGCTATCATGTAATACAGTGCAATATTAGGACGGAGATCTGGTTAGATTGGTGGTATGAGTGATTGAAATATCACGATAACATAATCCGTGTCATCGGCTTCACGACAGCTATGAATTTCACAATGTTTCAACGTTTACGAAAAAGTGCCGCAATTGTTGATAGATAGAAATGATTTACTTACGGTTCATCAAGTAATGTTACAAAATATTGTAAGGAAATATTAAGAAATTTAAGAATGACATGATAGATGAAAAAGACTCTGGGACTTCATGGTATGGTTTGTTTTAGAATGTATGATTATAATATGCATATTTTAGCACGTTCTGCAGTTCAAACATCTTAATGAATTTTAGATCGGGCAGTGTCCCCGGATTCTTTTTAACCGACTTCAAAAAAAGGAGGAGGTTCTCAATTCGACTGTATTTTTTTAATTTATTTATTTATGTTTGTTACCTCATAACTTTTGACTGTGTGAACCGATTTTGATAATTATTTTTTTATTTGAAAGCTGGTGCTTCCCGAATGGTCCCATTTAAATTTGGTCCAGATTTAAGTTGTTTTTTTTTTGTTAAAATTTGTAGGTATTTAATTGCAATGACAGTGGGTTCCAAAATGCTAAAACTATAAGCTAAAAATAAAAAATCCCTACGCAAGCACTTAATCGAGTAAATTAATATATAGCCAGTTGTTGTTTTGGTTTTTTACAAATTTTGGCATAAAAATTATTTAACAAAAAAATATGCTTTTAAACAAGGCTGCTGTGATACGCCAAAATGCCTTACATCGTTTTGGAAAAGAGCTGATACTCTTATACTATTGGACCGATATTAACCAAACATAGCAAATGGCTTTGAAATGAAAAAAAAACCGCATCGGAAACGGTCGTTCCGTTTCCGAGCTACGATGCCACAGACAGACACACAGACAAACATCAACGTCAAACTTTTTGCGCCGTGGGTTAAAAATGACCTGTTTGGAATTTTTATTATTATTTTTTTTTTTTTTTTTTTTATGTTTGGCCCGCCAAAATGACTCTACTCTGCCTGATGGAAAGCATAAGCAAAATCCATGAGTGGTGGTCACCATGCTCACTGCGAATGCAGACAATGCAGCATGATGACCCACACCATGGCGGCCTAGTGATGCTGCTGCATCTTTTAGTCTAGTCAACAAGTATGGAACCTGTTGACTAGACTAATTGGGCCTCCGGTCTCGCACTCACCAACGAAACACGACAGCACGCTGTCATTTTACGTTGATTTTCTGTGCGAGGGTAGTACCGCCCCGGTCGAGCCGGCCCGTTCGTGCTGAAATCAGTGTGGCTCTACTACCTTCAATTCTATTACCTGTACACACCTTTTTTTTTCAACAATTATCTGTTAAAATTGTGAGTATTATTGCCGTCAAGATAGAATAAGAGATCACCCGGGGTCTAAAGTATTAACACAATAAATCTAAACAACCTCTAATTCAAATGGTTAGTAAATATAAGCATACCAATACAATTTACTTAAGTCAGGACAGACAGACAGACGGCTGCTCTTTAGACCGTCAATCGTGAGTCGAAGTCAGACTTTCTAGAAAACAATTAGGTATTTATTTGTTCTGTAGTAGTTTTCCGTGGGATTCTTGTTAATTTAATTTACTTGTTGGTTTCACATATATATTCAGTCACTCTTTGTACTATAGACTAGCTGAGTCCCGCAGTGTTACCCGCGGTACAACAACAACCGCGGGTAACGCCGTGGGACAAAGCTAGTCTACGTACGTAAGTTACTCCTTATACCATCAGCTATCTACCGGTGAAAGTCTTGTCAAAATCAGTCCTACCGTTCCATAGATTAGCCGAACAAACAGAGAGACGGAAAAAAAATAAAAAAAATGTTATTTTGATATAAATATGTACCGTGTTAATAACAAATGTGCAAATAACCGCCTTTTACTAAATATTATAGTAGTAAATACAAACAGACACTCCTTTTTTTCTGAATAGGGGGCAAACAAGCAGACGTAACGCCTGATGGTAAGCGATTACCGCCGCCCATGGACACCCGCAACAAGAGGGGCGTCACAAGTGCGTTGCCGACCTTTGGGGATGGGAGGAGAGGTTGGGGTATAGGCCTCCAGTATCCTCACTCACTCGGTAAAACACAGCTCACGCGCGTTTCACTCCGGTCGAACCGGCCCATTCATGCCGAAGCGTGGCTCTCCCACGGGTCTAAATTTAATTTTATTTATTTGTATAGATATCAACGATAGGATAGACAAAAAAGCTGATGACTCAGAAGAATCTCAATAGGTCTGCCTTAGTGTGGGTCACCATGCTACATTGTCTGCATTCACAATGAGTATGGTGACCAGTGACCACTACTCATTTAGGTACTTCAGATATTATTGCTTGAAAACGTTTTATTACTCTTGCAAAGATCTTAATGTCATCTATATCCCTATCTTGTTTATCATTTTCAAGGTTTTAGGTCGCAGTATTTATTAATTTTGCCAGGGTATCTTTGACTTACGACTATACCCCACCTACTCATACTAAAGCCCGAACTACAGTAAATCCTAAGATTTTTCAGTAAAAACTAATATTTTCCAGTAAAATCTAAGATTGATCAACTCTTAATAAACGACCGTTCGGACTTTTGCCTGTAAAATCTGAGGAATTATCGTAGTTCGGGCTTTACAGTATCTTAAATAGTTAATTCATTTAAAAAAGCTAAACCGTATGTCAATTAGCTACTATTTGTTAAATGCCATATTTGAAAATGATTTTAAATAAATTTATTTTTATTCTATTATTTATTTATTTTCTTTTGTTTTCATTTGTTTATTTATATACTATATCTATATATTTACTCGATGCCTTAAATATTGGTTCAAGGCATCTATTAATTAGGCGATAATGAGAACAGATTGAGGTTGAGTATACTTAAAATGTTAGAAGAAATTAAAAATTAACTAATTTTAACTGACTTTAGCTTTTCTGACTGATAATAATTTGACGTAGTTTCCTTTTTGTCAAACCATCTGTCAAATAAGCCAACCGGAACTTATCTGTAACCGGTGAAATACGACTTAAATAAACTAAATAAGACATGTACAGGTAATCCTCAACTTCGCAAAGTATATTGATTCAGAATAATTTTATGCAAAAATGTTATCTCAAGCCTGAACGAACACTTTCTAAGCGAGCACTACCATTACGCTCGCTTCTGCTGGGGGGTAAGCGATATAATTGGGTCGAGACACTTTCTCTAGTGCAATACCCTTATTTCTTCGATAAATACTGTTGTGTCTATTGTTTGTAAAACGATTTCGAGAGCTGTTACAATGATACGTATCAGACTCATGGGTATGGTATGGTGTAGCCGTAATGTATCGTTTTGTCGTTTGGTATAAGAGGCATAGAAAAGTGGCTACGCCCCGCGTGTACATTGGTTTTTGCGATAAAAAGAAGCTTATATCCATTCTTCCTTAACAAAGCATGTCTTTACTAAATTTCATTCCAATCTGATCAGCAGTTTTACGAATAAGCGACAGTTAGGTACTTAAGCAGTTATAATATTAGTAGGAACTAGTTTAGCCTCGCGGTCTTTGTTATACCTTCACAACTAACCTAAGTTACTCTTTATATAATATTAATTATATAATAGTAGAGCCACGCTGATTTCAGCACGAACGGGCCGGCTCGACCGGGGCGGTACTACCCTCGCATAGAAAATCAACGTAAAATGACAGCATGCTGTCGTGTTTCGTTGGTGAGTACGAGACCGGAGGCCCAATTAGTCTAGTCAACAAGTTCCATACTTGTTGACTAGACTAAAAGATGCAGTAGCATCACTAGGCCGCCATAGTGTGGGTCACCATGCTGCATTGTTGCATTCGCAATGAGTATGGTGGCCACCACTCGTGGATTCTGCTTATGCTTTCCATCAGGCAGAGTAGAGTCATATTGGCGGGCCAAACATAAAAAAAAAAAAAAAAGCTATCTGCCAGTTCAAGTCTTATCAAAATCAGTTCACAGTTCCCAAGATTAGCCGAAGCTAACGGACAGACAAAAATTTCATATGCGATTAGTGAAAAGCTGTTAATTTGAAATTAAAAACACACTTCAATTATATTTATTTGTATAGATTACGATGTTTAATATGAAAGTACAGCAAAACACATTTCCCAGCTCCGGGCGGATACTTAAATGCCCGCTACCGTTCAGTAGCAAGTGCTCATTACAACTCATTATCTATCAGTTTCATGACACGCAAATATTTCTAATTTAACCAGGAATTAGGCACTTAAACCTGTCTTTACACACCATTATAATTAGAGGTTATATAAATGAGTGTAAGAGAAATTTACGAAGTTATTTTAGTAGTTAAACTGTGGAATAAACTGTCGCCGGCGGTATTCCCGGACCAATACGACCTTCAAACCTTCAAGAAAAGAGCGTACTCCTTCTTAAAAGGCCGGCAACGCACTTGTGACGCCTCTGGTGTTGCGAGTGTCCATGGGCGGCGGTAAGCGCTTACCATTATGCGATACGTCTGCACGTTTATCCCCTATTCAATAAAAAAAGAGTACTAGCTAAAATATATGAGCCTGTCAAAGTGACTACCTACTCTGCTTGATGGAAAACATGAGCAAAATTCAAGAGTAGTGGTCTCCATACTCATTGCCACTGCAGACAGTACATCATGGAACCCACAGCAGTGAGATACATCATTGGGCCTCCAACGAAACACGACAGCACGAATGCTGTCTGTTTAGGATGGTCTTCTGTGAGGGGGTAATACAGCGTGAAATTGGCGTGGTTCTACTACTAGATTATGCTGTGAGAGAGCTAAGCTTCGTTTGGGCTGTATCCACGGAGAGATCACACACACAGAGAGAGAAATTTTATTAAGCTATTCTTGCTTTTCAACTAGTAAATAAGGTCGCCGGACCCGAAATCCCTCTTCCTCTGGTTTGAGGGAAGAATTCAAAGCGCGGCATAACCAATGTTAAGTCCATCAGTTGTGATCACGAAGCATCCTATCTTTGAGAAAGAGGGACATTGCACCCGTAATAACTTTCCACGACAAATTCTAAGGGACCTCCAATTCATTCTGAAATCCTAAGCTTATCAGTGCCTAAAAGTGCAAGCAAATATCTTCGAATAAATAGGCAACTTGTAATTGGTTACCTGCTTTTAACATAAGCCTTTGGACTTAACATAACATAAGGAGTTAACTGTTAGTTTCAACATAAAATCGACCACATCAACATTAGTTTTTGCTCAAACAATCAACCGATTGTATTACCTAATAAAGCACTGTGTGAAAAACAAAATAGTCATTGATAATTCATGCTAAGCCTAAAACAGAGGCGAAACAAAAACACAACTGTTTAAGCTGTGTTACATACGAGACCACAAAGGCCTATTGTTAGATCACGCACTCGTCCAATATGCCAACGCTGCAGTCTCCATGACACAAGGTGCCGACGCAGGAATTACGATAACACACCACAAAGACCTGTACTTAGGAATACTATGATATTATAAGGTCAGGATCGAATTTTGTAGTTTAACAGATAATTATAGTTTTCAAACTCCCCGTAGTCTTTCCGAATATCTATGATTTCTGTAAACTATCCCTCGCACAAAATAAATTTCACCAATTCCTTATTCCTTCTCATCCTTATATAGCAACTGATAGAAATGAATTTGTGTACATAGAGGCAGAATGCCCGAAGTATAGTAAGCACATATGTCTGTGAGAAAAACGTAGCCCAGCAGATCCGGACAGATCCTGATTGCACTCAAGTACTGCAGAACTGACCATTATTAACGACAACAACAAAATAAAAAGTCAACCTTTGAAGTAAACCTTTAAGATCTTCACAGCATCCAGAATAAAGTATCCCAGGAAACACCGATAGAAAACGACAACGTCCAGTCAACAAACCTGTACCATACGACCATTCCATTCTATGTATTGGTATCAGTTACAACTGCAATTATCACCTACGCAGTAGGCCGTAACTACAAGATCTAGCACCTAAAACTAAATAGTTCAAAAGAGAACCCAACACTCCAGATACACACTATGGAAGATCCAGCCAACCCTAAACCAGAAGAATTTTCAGCAACATTTTCCATTAACATGACAAAATAGTTGCTGAACTGAGGGTGGAGGTGTTACATACATCATACAAAGGGCTATTGTTAGATCACGCACTCGTCCAATATGCCAACGCTGCAGTCTCCATGACACAGGGTGCCGACGTAGAATTACGATAACCTGTTATGAGATCAACGGTGCCACGAAGGTGATGACAGCATTACGAACATGGACAACAAAGGCCTGTTATAAGATCAACACCGCGTCACTAGCACAAGGCGCCGACACAGCATTGTTATAGTATATATATTTAAGATTTGTCATTTCTACGCACACTTACTTTTAAGCCAACATCGCGTTAGCAACTTAGACTAATTAGTTATAGTTTAAATGTAATTTTTATAATCTTTTATTAAATTAACTTCAAGAACACTTACTTTTAAGCCAACATCGCGTTAGCAACTTAGACTAATTAGTTATAGTTTAAATGTAATTTTTATAATCTTTTATTAAATTAACTTCAAGTTCTATTTCGTTTCTCTAAAACTCCTTCGGCTGTGGCAAATACGTAATCTCATAGAGCACAGATGAAGACTGTATATGACATAATAAACGAGACTTCGTTAGCCAATAGAACTGCTCTTATAGAATCCCGTAATAAGTCTAGAGAACCTGAAATTGACTACCAGCCTGAACAACAAGTTTTTATAAAAAATCCTCTTGCTGAAAGACAAAAGCTTGCTCCCCGTTATACACAGGACAAAGTCTTAGCCAATCTCCCCATTCACATCTATACCTCGAAAAAACGTAGCCCCGTAGCAAAATCCCGTCTGAAACGAAAACCCAAGAGTAACCAATTGTTACAGGATACTACTACTGACCTTGATGCTGGAACCACTTCTAATACGACCTTAAGAGATAAGACTTGACAATTTAGATTTATTACCATTTAGGCTAGGATAAGCTATAGTAACGACACATTATTATACATTTTTACAATACATCGTACGTACGTACGTAAGTACTATCTAATTCTACACTTAGATTCGAAGTACAGGACTATAAGAATAGACTCACTAACGAAACCTACTTATTATACGAAATACATTTAGAACACCTAGTAAAAAAACCAATATCCTTAATCATCTATACACCTTAGAGCCTGGCAGGACAAAAAGAGGTCTACTTGATGGATTAGTCTATAATTAAAAGCATTACCGGCAATCTGGATTATCAGGATGCTTTTAAATACACTCAAGCTTTAGTTACCTTGGAAACAAAAAAAAATACTGTAGAGTTTAATTATCGCGCTTATTTAAACAAACTTATAGCTAGTTTAACTTATCGAAAACGAAAGTAATATTAATTATATCCTTCAGTTAATCTTAAATGAAAATGCTTACAGAGCCAATAACATTATTAATTATGGAAAATATAACTTGTTAGAATCAAAAATATTCTAGCCTTTACTAAAACCTGGACAAAATAAACTTAGATCTTAGTTAGTACTTAGGAATACTATGATATTATAAGGTCAGGATCGTATTTTGTAGTTTAACATATAAATTATAGTTTTCAAACTCCCCGTAGTCTTTCCAAATATCTATGATTTCTGTAAACTATCCCTCGCACAAAATAAATTTCACCAATTCCTTATTCCTTCTCATCCTTATATAGCAACTGATAGAAATGAATTTGTGTACATAGAGGCAGAATGCCCGAAGTATAGTAAGCACATATGTCTGTGAGAAAAACGTAGCCCAGCAGATCCGGACAGAACCTGATTGCACTCAAGTACTGCAGAACTCACCATCATTAACGACAACAACGAAATAAAAAGTCAACCTTTGAAGTAAACCTTTAAGATCTTCACAGCATCTAGAATAAAGTATCCCAGGAAACACCGATAGAAAACGACAACGTCCAGTCAACAAACCTGTACCATACGACCATTCCATTCTATGTATTGGTATCAGTTACAACTGCAATTATCACCTACGCAGTAGGCCGTAACTACAAGATCTAGCACCTAAAACTAAATAGTTCAAAAGAGAACCGAACACTCCAGATACACACTATGGAAGATCCAGCCAACCCTAAACCAGAAGAATTTTCAGCAACATTTTCCATTAACATGACAAAATAGTTGCTGAACTGAGGGTGGAGGTGTTACATACGAGACCACAAAGGCCTATTGTTAGATCACGCACTCGTCCAATATGCCAACGCTGCAGTCTCCATGACACAAGGTGCCGACGCAGGAATTACGATAACACACCACAAAGACCTGTTATGAGATCAACGGTGCCACGAAGGCGATGACAGCATTACGAACATGGACAACAAAGGCCTGTTATAAGATCAACACCGCGTCACTAGCACAAGGCGCCGACACAGCATTGTTATAGTATATATATTTAAGATTTGTCATTCTACGAACACTTACTTTTAAGCCAACATCGCGTTAGCAACTTAGACTAATTAGTTATAGTTTAAATGTAATTTTTATAATCTTTTATTAAATTAACTTCAAGTTCTATTTCGTTTCTCTAAAACTCCTTCGGCTGTGGCAAATACGTAATTGCTGTTAAAACATTACAAAACAAGCATGAACAAGGCGTCATGTGTCGGCTAATCAATCAAATTGCGAACCTGCGCCTACGCCGTTAGGTATATTTCGCCATTCGTCACTAGAGTGAAGTTAATACATTTTAGTGTTGGTGTTTGTAAATACTGCGCTAGTAAAATTCGAGATTTATGCGACACGCTAAGTCTAAAATGCTGTGATTGGTTGGCTTGCGTGACAGTAGCCTCACAAAAAACTGGTGTTGATGCCTTCATTGTTTTTACTGTCTCTCTCTCTGTTCATTTGCCTTACTAAATCATAAAAAAAAATCTCGAAACATGGAGTTCACAATATTACTACGGTAGGAGAAAGGCAACTAACCTGGCTAGGTGATTGTGTCTTGTAAATAAATATTTGTATAATCAACACGAGAACTTTATTTGCACGATGCATGATCAGTACTTACTAATTAGTTCAGTTGGTTTTCGTTAGATGGTGTTGTAACAGATTTTGGATTTACTCATTGCTTAGGAAAAATCTCTGAATTGACTGGTCTGTTGTTCTTGAGGTTAATGGTCCTGACCGTTGAATCAGAGTTCACGGGTTTAATTCCAGCCTTTTATATTTTGTTTGAGCAAGAATAGTTCTGGATGTTATTCATCTAAAATGATAAGTAGTCTAGTTACCATTTTTTTTTTTAACGTGTGGAAATCCCCTCGGACCGTCACCCCACCGGGGCTTGCGGCGGGGCGGTGTGTCGGACTCGAACCGACTAAAACCACACGGTGTGCCACTCTGGGCCTGTGAAGGGACCCCTCCCAGCGCCTGCCCGCACAGAAGCGGGCACCGTCTGCTGGTAGACTCTCAATTAGCCTCGCGGGAGGCCACTAGAGCGGATGGAGGGGAAAGCCCGTCCCGACCATCCGCGGCCACACTCAGGGCGGCATGAGGCGCTGATAGGCGCGCCTCCACCGCCCGGTTCGCCGGCGGCGGATTGGGTCCGAGTAGACATCGTCCTCCCGGGCCTTCTCCGCCACCTACTTCTGCGAGATTACATCTTCGCAGAAGGTTGCGACCGCGGTAAAACTGCTATCGCTACCGGCCATGGAGCGTATGACGGCCGGTAGCGAGAGATCTCCTCCGATGACTGCAGTGAGGGCCCGGCGCTGCGACGGGCGGCTTCACGCCACTCGCGTACCTCTTCGGGCGGAGGGCGATAGCCATACTCCGCCCGATATTCAGCCACCCGTCGATAAACTTCGGCGAGCACTTCCGCCTCAAGTAGTCTAGTTACCATAGTACAACCCCTGCCGGTTTAATAAACGTTATATTTGATTACAAAAACATTACGAACAAAAAATTATTTGTTTTCCTACAAAAACATTCTAAGATGTTACCCACATCAGTTAGTTCCTTATAACCTCGAGTACTGTTCAAATTGTATGCTTTAAATTGCCAAGTGCATTAGTGAGTGCGTGTGGGCTTTGATTAATGCCTCATTAACTATTATATTATAAGACACTTAGGAACTAAGTATGCACTTTATAATACAAGTGCATGTGATTAACAAAATTTCGTGTACTCCCACAAGCAGAGCGTTCAGTGTGGTGACGTATTAAGAATACTAAGTGTCACTACCCCTATTCTACCCCTATTTATCCCATGGGTGTCGTGAGAACTGCCAAAGGTAGTAGAGCCACGCTGATTTCAGCACGAACGGGCCGGCTCGACCGGGGCGGTACTACCTTCGCACAGAAGATCAACGTAAAATGACAGTGTTCGTGCTGTCCAGTGCGAGACCGGAGCCCCAATGCAGAAGCATCACTAGGCCGCCGTGGTGTGGGTCACCATGCTGCATTGTTTGCATTCGCAATGAATATAGTAACCACCACTCTTGGATGCAGCTTATGCTTTCCATCAGGCAGTGTAGAGTCATTTTGGCAGAGACATACATAAAAAAACGCAGTTTTCAATAACTCTTTAGTTAAAAGTGGAGATAGGTTATTGAAACATCTCACTTGGCCGCCATAGTGTGGGTTGCCGTACTGATTCTGCTCATGCCTTCAATCAGGCCAAGTAGAGTCAATTTGGCAGGCTCATAGATAAAAAAAAAGTGTATAAGTATTCTGGCTGTCCTAGTACAAGCTTCGCTTAGTTTAAAACTAGATGGCGTTGTGTGTAAATTTTTGTTTCAAAGATTGTTAACAAAAGTAATTAAGTTATTACATATAACCAATCTATTAATAGATCTCATAAAAACAACAATAGGAAACTAATTTGTACAAGCTATAATAGAAAGATAGCCCACGCGTGGGCATGACTAACAACTATCAATACCGCGGGCCCGTGGGCGAAGTTAACTGCCAACACTTTTGTATGACCGTCATAAAATACATATAATAGGGCGCGGTGTTGCAATATTGGAGTTTTATCTTGGTTTAGTACTTATAAATCATTAGTTTCTAGCCTCTTGTGTACATTAATTACACATAGATATAGCTGAAAATAAAATAAAAATTTCGTCGTGAAAATAGTGACAGTCGTTTTTGAGTTGTAACACATAAATACACATAGGTACTATTTATGGATAAATCGTTTTATTAAATATTTATACTATTTAGATCAGCGAGTTTTGCTACTTTTATCCGACTACGGCGAAGCAAAGGGTTATAATCGTTTTGTCAGGCTATGTACGTTTGTATGTATGAACGCCTAAACTTCTATACCTATTTTAATGAATGAGGTGTCAATATTTTCGTAATAACGACCCGCGTGACGTAGGCTACATACATTTTATCAAAGGTTTTTACTTAGTATTAGATATATCGATATTTGTGAGTAAATTACGTCAGAATAACTAAACAGATCGGTATGGTACTATAGTTTTCAATAGTACACAGACTCTTTATCGAGGATAGTAAAAGCTAAGTGCCTTCTATGTTGGCTGAAGGTTCTGCCTGATGGAAAACATGAGCAGAATTCAAGAGTGGTGGTCACCATACTTATTGCGAATGCAGACAATGAAACAATCCAGCATGGTGTCCTACATCATTGGGTATCAAGGTCTCGCACACACCAACGAAACACGACAGCATTCGTGGTGTCATTTTACGTCTTCTGTGAGAGGGTAGTACCGTCCCGATAGTGCTGAAATCAGCGTGGCTCTACTACCTTAAAGCAAATCTTACATTTGAGACCATGTTTCGGCTTGAAATTAATTAAATTTTAGTTGTCGTAGAGGATTTTTTATAAAACGGCCGGCGTATGTCTTAAACGAATGAAAAATAATGTATAATGTTGGTATCTTAACTTTAAACTAACTGCTACATTTTGCTGTTATTAAAATAAATATGGTAGTGCCGATGCCAGACGTGAAAATCCGTTTCTTTAATTTTAGTAATTTAATTAGACAAATTAAGTTACACCAAACAAAACATCTGAAGACTGCAAATGATAATGAACTTTAAAACAGGCAACATAAAATACAAAATTTCTTGCTGAATCACCTAGGCGTAAAGGTGTCGTATGTTTAGGTAACAGTTGGTTACGTTCAAAGGACAGGTCGAAAGATGATATCCTGGAATCCGGTGTATTATGGTCGGTCGGTGTAATACTAGAACCGTCAGCCATGCTGGTAACGCGTCATGCTACAGAGATAGCTAGTGGATTTTAAATTATTTTTAAATAATTAGCGAGTTGTAAAATAGTACGTATGTGTTTAGTTAAAACTAGCTGACTCACGCAACCTCGTTTGCGTCTCCTATTGCCTGTAGCGTGATAATTTTCCCCCGTTTTTGAAACATTTTTCATTGGTGCTCCGCTTCTATTGGTCGTAGCGTGATGATATATAGCCTATAGCCTTCGTCGATAAATGTACTATCCAACACTGAAATAATTTTTCAAATCGGACCAGCGGTTGCCGAGATTAGCGCGTTCAAACAAACAAACAAACAAACTCTTCAGCTTTATATAATAGTATAGATTTAGTAAATTCTATAACCGATCCGACAAAATTATATTTTCCGAACATCTGACACGCAACGCCATCTAGTCCCAACCTAGTACAATTTTCTGTTGTCATCTGGTATGAAAGCAATAACCCCTTAGTAACTTCCAAATAATATTTTCTACATCAATTCTCCATACATTTCCTATTCAAACTAGTTCCTAAGGTATCTTGTCTTCCACTTAGGCTAGTTCATCCAAAGTTATCAACTAGATAAGGTCGCCATGATAAAATAATGGTTTAATATACTTGAGGAAATAGTGCCACGTTGTTTGTAGATAGTAATTTGTGGTTTTAACTTGAATACATATGTTTCTATTATCTTGTTTCTTGTTGATTAGATGGGAGTACAAATTAGTTTAATCGGTAACAAGCTGTATAAATAAATTGTCTACTTTATTGTTGAAAATATATTTTGTATTTTACAAGCTTTTTATTAACTTGCAATGTATGTATGTATGCTTGTATGTACGGGTGGAATCTTGCAACTCAATTTTGAAGCAGATATCTTAAACCGATATTGCTGAAATTTTGCAAGCATATGTATACAGCGTGACAATACAATATTATAATGACATGGAGCTGATCTGATGCTGGAGCTGGAAGGTGGCCATAGGAACTCTGTAAAAACACGTCGCAACATCATCGTGTTTGGACTCGTTTGATTTGTCTCGAGGCATTCCAGTAAAAGCTTGTTTTTAAAAAGCTTTTTAATTTAATTTATTCAGATTAGTTTTCCCCCGCAATTTCACTTGTATTTAAGATCACTTCAGCGTTTATACAGGTATGTAATTTAGCGTTTTGCTAGTGTAAAACGTTACATTATGTTCACTCTATCGAATTTATAAAGAATTTACATACGTTTTTTTTTTTAAACGAACGAGCCTGCCAAAATTACTCTACTCTGCCTGATGAAAAGCATAAGCAGAATCCAAGAGTGGTGGTCAAAATACTTATTGGGAATGCAGACAATGCAACAATGCACCATGGTGACCCACACTATGGTGGACTTATGTCCCATACAAATGGAGAATCCGTAGGCATCCTTAACTTTAATGTCAAGAATAAATAAATAAATATTACCAACGTCTGACCATAACTTCTCTCAAAGTAAGACTCTTAAAACATTATACCTATTGCATCTGAAATAAAAAACACGAATAATGAAATAGCCGTTAGCTCAGAGTATAGACAAAACAAGTTGAAGACATTTGCGTTAAGGACTGTTCACACTAGACTGGGTCAGTCCCTTAGGGTTGTCACATCTTATTCTGTTAAAAAAGTAATTTTGCTCAATTTGTTGAAGATGTTAAAAACGAATTACAGGTGCACCAACTCGAGCGGTTCGCTAGTAGCTCAAAAGACTTTCACTATCAACCTTCTGACCGCATCAGATGCGGTCCAACATGACAAATTATAATATTGTCATTCGAAATTGATATAAATACCCTGGGAAAACCATCGGGTCAGTGTTACGCAATTTTTTGGTTGTTTTTCACAAATGGTGGTAATCTCACTGGTTAACGGATCTCCTGACGTGAAACTTCACATCTACCTACAGCTTTTAATGGTCCACTGCTGGACATAAGCTTCTCTTCTTCTTTAACTAAATATACCTAGTGTAAAATATGTATGTGGTTTTGCCCATAGCTTCGCTCGGTTTATTATCAAATTTTGTCAAACAGTCTTTTTCTCTATACACTGCAGTAGGCTGATATTGATGTTGCAGGTTATCTGACAATTTTCATCCGATTGACTGCCTCGGTGACGCAGTGGTAGCGTTACGCGACTGCTGTGCGTGAGGTCTCGGGTTCGATTCCCGGGTCAGACCAAATGTTTGTATGATTTGCAAATATTTGTTTCGAAGTTTGGGTGTTTTCTATATGAAAACCTCACCTGCAGTCAAATGACGTAACAAATTAAACAATACTTTCGCATTAATAATATAGCATTAAAATATTTTGTGGTAACCCTAACCCCTTAAGTCCTAGTGCAATAGCCGTGTCTTACTGGAATACGGTGACAAAAAACACCGGCTTCCCATAACTTCCCGAGGTACCGGTCTAGTGCCAATTACAGGCTTGAGGCGCGGCTCGAAAGCCAATGTCTCCTCTGATATGGACGGGCGTTCATCACGCTACACACTCGGGGTAACAGCAGAGAAGTAGGACTTGGGAGATATATTTGTTGATTTGAATTTAGTGTAAGCGGTGTTACCAGAAACGAAGGAAAATATGAAATCTCGTCTTGTATTAAGTATTGCGCAGTTTCAAAACGATATACCCATTAAAAATGTCTTTGTCAGATCACTAATTGAAGTTTTTTTAACGTCTCACTCAATATGTATATATTTATTATATATTATATTAACTAAACTGATCCCAAAAAGAAATCTTGAAGAGGCTTGATCTTGATTGGAAGTTATACCTTCCATAATACTGGAATGAAAGGTATAAAAAATGACGTAAACACTATTTTCCTTTATAAAATAACACGAGTCTCTCATTTATCTCGTTACCCGTCTACAGATATGTGTAGGTACTTCAAACCCTGCCTTCAATCACGTACCATGTGATGGTGGTATAAAAATTCTCACAGATGATGTTGCGACAAAATCAACTATGTGTACAATGGACAGGTTTAAACACACAAGGTGGGGCCTCAGTGACAACGATGGAGATTCTTATATTTATGTTCTAAAACTACATAGTCGAGTCAGTAGCGTCTAATAAATCACTATCACTACATAGTATAAAACAAAGTCGCTTTCTCTGTCCCTGTGTCCCTTATCCCTTTGTTTGCTTAAATCTTTAAAACTACGCAACGGATTTTGATGCGGGTTTCTTTAATAGATAGAGTGATTCAAGAGGAAGGTTTTTATGTATAATAAATGCATAATATAGTATGGAAACACTGTTAATTTTCAAGGTTTCTAATGTGATGTAGCAAATAAACACATTTTTTGCGCTTACATTGCAAACGCTGGTTGCACCCTACGAGATAGATCAAAATAATGTACTACAGTATTGTACACCTTAAAAAGTACTACAAAAAAGTCCGCGACGGTATATGTCTATCTCTTAGGGATAACCCACAACAACCATTTTTTATTCCTTTCTTTTTACGAGAAATAATGGCTTATTTACGAAGTGATTTTAAGCAATACAGAATGAATTCTTATACAATTAAGTAAATTAAATACATTGTGCATTTAATATAGATCAAAATGGCCCTTTATAGTATCTAATTTAAATGAATGAAGATATTACAGATTTAAAATGCACGAAGCGTGTCGTCGGCGGGTCATCTGAAATCCACTTCGCTAGTATATTTATATAATTAAAGAATATCTGCATAATATATTCACGTTTATATTGCTCAGTAATAATTTAATTTTGATTTATTTTACTCTGACATTCTAATATTAACATATCTAGCCTTGCATTGTACACAATCTAACATAAATTTAAACGCCTTTCAACATGTTATGATGGTGTCTAGTCCATCCTACCATGTTAGGTACATCTTATTTAAGACACGACTCACTTATTTGAGACAACATCTTCTAATTGACTTTCATCATTGACTATATTAAATTTGTTAATGTCATTGCTGAGTATTTGACACAAAACTCGCCTGATTACATGTCAGAAATCTATTGTGGTACACATTTCTTAAGTGACACCTCACCATTCCGCAAAAAAAAAAAAACACTTTATACCTAACTAGCTTTTACACGCGGCTCGCTCACGCAGACTTTCATCCCCTGATTTACCCACATACGTTAAGTATACGCAAAATTTCAGGATCAAAAAGCAAAGCTTCAGCGGTTTGGGCTGTGCGTTGATCTCTGGGTATGTCAGTCAGTCAGTCACCTTACTCTTTTATATATATATATAAATTATATAATATATATAGATAATTTTGATTAATTAATATTTTTTTTTAAATCTTATCTATTTATTCTAAGTCCACCATCCCGCCGACACTGCAGCCACTCCATCTACAACACGCGCGCGATTTTCGTGCATAAATCCACGAACATGTCCGAACATAAGTCGTGCGCTTACGCCGCGTCACGTGACTCCCCAAGTCGTTACGTTTTACGGCCAACGTGTCCCATTGCCGGCTAATTGACGGTATTTGCATATTATCGCTGTTTTTACAAAAGCTTTTCGTAAGGTATAGAAACAATTGCCATTGTTTTGCGTTGGGAAAATTTAGTTTTCTATCCAAACATATTTTGTATAATCTACGATGTTGAGGTAAATACGTGTGGTAATTGGCTGGAATCTTCTTATAAGACCGAGAGATTAGTTCATATATAAGTTGCGGCATATGATTTTAACAATTTAATTAAGGACTGCACGGTTGGCCTAGTTGTTTAGGCGGTCGTCACGCCGCTTTCTACTGTTCCAAGTGTTATGGGTTCAAATTCCACATGGAACAACACTTACTGTGATCCAATGTGTGAAAAATTGTTGTTGTTGTTGGTCTTTGTAAAGTCCCAAGTCCCCCGCGACATAGAATGTTTATACCTAATGCGGGAGTTGTTTTTTTTTTTAACCGACTTCAAAAAAAAGGAGGAGGTTCTGAATTCGACTGTATGTTTTTTGATGTTTGTTACCTCATAACTTTCGACTGGGTGAACCGATTTTGATGATTGTTTTTTATTTGAAAGCTGGTGCTTCCCATGTGGTCCCATTTCAATTGGTCCAGTTCTGACATGTCATAAATGAGAAAACTATACAAGTCTTGAATTTGCATTAAGTATGTGCGCGATAAATTGACGAATAACTCAATATCACGCTAACCGATTCCGATGATTCTTTTTTTATTTGAAAGTTGGTGCTTCCCGTGTGGTGCCATTTAAATTTGGTCCAGATTGAAGTCGGTTTTTTTTTGTTAATATTTGTCATTATTAATGTAAGAAAAGGAGCTTCTCAATTCGTTTGTATTATATTATTAATGTTGAACTGAATTGGCAATTGTACTTTTTATTTGGTTTACTGTTACAACTGTTAACAGCAAGTAGTAACAGTACTGTTACTATACCACTGCTGTTATACAGTCTTCAAGTCAAGGATTTGTCCTTGCTAAGGAGAGGCCTATGTCCAGCAGTGGACTGTTAAAGGCTGTGAATGAAGAAGACTTCCATTGAGTCCCAGGAACCCTTTCTATTTCAATCCGAATTAATAAATTGCAGAAGAAGTTATTTCCCGAGATATCATAACTTTTTACAGAACCCGCATGCGGAAACCATATACGCACTTATCTATTTACCTCATTACAGTACCCTCAATTGCGCAAATTCCTTTTCAAATTAATATACATTAGAATTAAAGTGTAAGTCTACGCATTCACATAAACTTTTCTTTTTCACATAATGGCTGAACTAAATTGATTCGTGATTTTGTGCACGCGCAGGATTCGATCCCTGTGAAAATTACCCCTACAAGTTCCCATGTGTAGGAATGCTTTTGTTGAATGATTCTTGTAATAGACTCGTGGTGTTTTTGTTATGAGGTGTTTTGTTAGGTTGGTATTTTGGTGGGAGGATCATGAATTTGAGTAGATAGAGCTTTATTATACGCGTGTTGTAAGTATCTTCAGATTGCATCAAATAATATTGATGTAGGAAAATTGATAATGGTTGTTATAAATGAACATAGTGATGAAAATATCCTCAGAATTTGTTAGAAGGAAATTTAACATTTTATTCACTCAATTTTTCTTGAAACAATTATAATAATGTGTGTGTACCTGTAATGGGCACGCATACTAGGTAATATTTTTATATGTGTGCTGTTGGTATACCATATAAATAATAATAGATTAAGTAGTTTAATGTTATAAGTAGTAGGAGGGTAGTAGCATTAGTAGTATAAAGTGTGTGAGTATGGATGTATTGATTCTGATTCAATCACACCAAAACGCCTGAATGGATCTTGATGACATTTGGCACAGAGATAGATCATAGTTTTTGATAGTATTTACACTAATGTTTATCAATAAAGGCCTAAGATCGAAGAAGGCAGCTAGTTAAATCAAACATGCGGTGCAGTTTTGTAATTTAACTTTAAAGAACTGCTTTTAAGGAAATGCTAGAACACACAAAACTTATAAATATATATAATTTGTTGTGTATAGTTATGTGATAATAGTATAAACACGTATAGTGGAGTATGTGAGTTCAGTGCTCGGGTCATACAATTGCGTTTGACCTTTTGTATTTTTCGCTTACATCCGTATGTACGATTTGAATTGGCAGGAAGTGCTTTTATTATTATGTTATAAAACTGGCTCGGAAACAAAATGGCGCTCGTCATTGTTTCATCAATTGTTTTGAGAAATTACCTTATGTAAACATCTTAGTAAGACCGACAGACAGACCGACATTCTTTCTTCCTAGCCTTTATTATTCCAATATTAATTTGGTGTCGACTAGTTCACCGGTTTCACCTGAATACCTAAGCTAATACCGTTTCCTATTAATTTTTAACCCCCGATGCAAAAAGAGGGGTGTTATAAGTTTGACGTATCTGTCTGTCTGTGGCACCGTAGCTCGCGAACGGATGAAGTGATTTCAATTTAGTTTTTTTTTTGTATGAAAGGTGAGTTACGTGCGAGTGTTCTTAGACATGTTTAATGAAAATCGGTTGAGTCGTTTAAAAGTTATTTACTTTTTAAAGGGAACTCAGGTTATTATGTCGGGGGTTTTTTATCCTTAGATTATAAATATTAAACAATCAATCTAGACTAGATGTTTCGTAATATTAAACATTGATTAGGGGATAAAAAAGAACATAAACGATTTTGAACTAATTAAAATCATTTTTACAAAATAATAATTTCAAATTTAGTTTCAAAAGTAAAGAAACACAAACCTTCAAGAAAAAAGCATACTCTTTCTTTATAAGCGTAACGCACTTGTCACGCCTCTGGTGTTGCGGGTGTCCATGGGCGGCGATAATCTAACCTAATACATTCTAGAATTAAACTCACTTGTACTTATTCCACTATTTATTTAACTTTAATCCTACAAGTGAGTTTAATTCTAGAATGTATTTAAGCAAGTTTCATCAAGTACCGACAATCGAGAGTCTAAATTACATAATGTAATATTGTTTTACAATTTTTTCTATTATTTTGTATTAAACATTCAATCTAGTTGTTTCGGAGCCTTTTTACTTAATTTTTAACATTGATTAAGATTATAAAAAAGACTAAACGATTTTGAACGATGATTAATATTTTTTCTCTAAAATAAAGATTTCGAATTTAGTTTCAAATATAATCTTTAAACTCCAACCACTTTCTAGCATGTCAGAATCTCAGACATGCAATTAGTTCGCATTTCCTCTACTTAGACTAACCGTAGGACACGCTACCTAGTACCTAGTATACATAGAGCCGTAGGAAACGCTACCTTGCAGCTCTTATCACGACTAACCGTTATCACCTCCTTCACTCATAGACCTTGCAAGTATAATAATGAATATAATTAAGATGAAAGATAACTACCGAGATCTGTCTAGATCAAGCTTCGTGGAACGTGCCATACATATAAATAAGTTTCATGTACTAATCATCTGTATAGATCTACTTTTATTATACACTAGCTTTTACACGCGGCTTCGCTCACGCAGACTTTCATCCCCTGATTTACCCCCTTAGGGGTGGAATTTCAAAAATTTCTTTCTTAGTGCTCACTTACCTTATATAAAGAACCTACATGCAAAATTTAAGGATTCTAGCTTCAGCAGTTTGGGCTGTGCGTTGATCTCTGGGTATGTCAGTCAGTCACCTTACTCTTTTATATATATAGATTTAATTGCCTCGATGGCGCAGTGGTAGCGTAGGCGACTGCTGTGCTTGAGGTATCGGGTTCGATTCTGTCGGACCAAATGTTTGTATGATCTGCAAATATTTGTTTCGGAGTTTTGGTGATATCTATGTTTTCACAAAAAAAATGTGTATAAGTATTTATATCAGTTGTCTAGTGCCCATTTTACAAGCTGTAGTTTAGGTCTAGTTTGAGACTAGAAGGCGTTGAGTGTCAGATGTCTGAAATATTATTATTATTTTAGTTGTTCATCTCTAGTCGTAAGCGACACTGACTGTTAAAACATGGGGCGTGTATTCGATTGCCACTGAGAACAAAAATATTGTGTGATTGGATCATTTGTATACAGGTGTAATTTATATATAAACTTGTTTCACCCCATTGTGTTACCTGCGGTTGTTGCTGTACGTTGCTCATCTCACGGGGAATAAAACCATTTTTCGGGATACAAAGAAGCCTATGTACCTCCTATTTCAGACTATATTCCACACAAACTTTCATACATATTTATGTATTACGTTACCACACCTAGACACAGTACAGATGATAGTACAATTCATATCAAATTTGTCCTGCATAGGCATGGCATGGAACCCACACACTCAACACTAATAGGCAGTCCCTAGTTAATAAAATCAGAATTATACAATGTGAAATAATTTTATATCTCCATTTAAATGATCGTCTTCTACCGAGTAGAGCTTTTACGAGTATTATGAAATAATCTTTGCTATAAAACATCACGCCAAGACCCTCAGGAGCAGAACAGTGTTCAAACACAGGTGAAACGACTAAGAACCGCAAGTAAAATAGTATCTAGATACTTATCTCGTTTAATGTCGTTACTGTTAAAAGTTTGTAAGGATATACGCGTAAAATTATCATAATTCTTTACACAGAGAGAGTTGGTCTAGTTTCCTCCCGGCCTGTCTAAGTTAGAGGTCAATCAGATATACTCTCGTACCTAATGAACAAGCATTTCTCTGTTGCATTGACACTATAATTAGCTCTTGCTATGAACGAAATCCGGGGGAAAGTTGTGTGTCCTTAGAAATTACAATGTTTGCCATCCATGTCAACCTAGGACAAATATTTCAAATACGATCGTTTTTAACCGACTTCAAAAAAGGAGGAGGTTCTCAATTCGACCGTATTTTTTACAAGCTTTTAATTAACTTGCAATGAATGTATGTATGTATGCTTGTATGTTCGGGTGGAATCTTGCAACTCCAATTTTGAAGCAGATATCTTCAACCAATTTTGCTGAAATTTTGCAAGCATATGTATACAGCGTGACAATATAATATTATAATCATATGGAGCTGATCTAATGCTGGAGCTGGAAGGTGGCCATAGGAACTATGTAAAGAAACGTCGCAAAATCATCGAATTTGGACTCGATTGATTCGTCTCGAGGCATTCCAGTAAAAGCTTGTTTTTAAAAAGCTTTTTAATTAAATTTATTTTATGTGTGTTCGCGAAAAACTTCGTCGTTTATGAACTGAATTTGATGATTGTTTTTTAATGGAAAGGATATATCCCAAAGGTGGTACCACGATATGGACACTAAGATCTGATGATGGCATCCAAGAGAAATCGAGGGGAACCTTCGAAATTTGTACGGGCGACTAGTGCCTTTGTTATCTATATATATAAAAGAGGAAGGTGACTGACTGACATACCCAGAGATCAACGCACAGCCCAAACCGCTGAAGCTAGAATCCTGAAATTTTGCATGTAGGTTCTTTATATAACGTAAGTGAGCACTAAGAAAGGAATTTTTGAAATTCCACCCCTAAGGGGGTAAATCAGGGGATGAAAGTCGGCGTGGGCGAAGCCGCGTGTAAAAGCTAGTTTTTTTTATTTTGTTTGAAAGCTGGTCCTTATTGTGTGGTCCCATTTCAATTTGGTCGTTCTTGAAGTCAGTTCTTTTTTTTGTTAAAATGTTACTTGTTTCTTTGTCTGATTATAATTTATGTGAACCTTGTATGTATTTAGAAATATATATTTTGTTTATCAGCAGTTTATATATTAATAGCTGACCCGTGCCCACTTCGTTGGGCGGTAAACATTTTTTTCTCCGATTTACTTTGCAAATTCAGCTACCACGAAAAATGCTTTCCACTTTTAGGGTTATTATAGCCTATGTCACTCCCAAATAACGTAGCCTTCTATTGGTAAAAGAATTTTCAAAATCGGTTCAGTAGATCCAGAGTCCTACAACGTCACAAACTCACAAACTTTACCTCTTTATATAGTAGTGTAGATTATTATTTATTTATTTATTACACAGAGAAATAACAAACTGAGTTACAATCTTTGACCCCCAAAACCTGGTCCACGGTTTAACTGGGGATTTGTTTGGTTTACTACAGTTATAGGGTCAGTCTGGTTTGAGATCATACAGCTGCTGTATGTAATAAATATGTATGTGATTATTACTATTTTATCAACACCCAAGTCGAAGTCTTTTACAGTTCTAACGGGTATTACTTTTAAAAATGTGTGACTCTGCTACACCTCAACTCATTGGAAATGATTCAAATTAGGGCCTGGGTCGGTCTTGGATTAGTAGCTTTAATAAAATGAATAGTTTTAGAAAGAAGAATATTAAAGTCATAAATGATTGACCTGTATAGATATATTGCTTTTTTTCATAACATTTCAAGTAAATATACTGGACTAGCTGACTCGTTTGCATCTCCTATTGCCCGTAGCTTGATAATTTTCCCACGTTTTTTAAACACTCTTCATTGGTGCGCCGCTCCTATTGGTATTAGCGTGATGATATATATAGCCTTCCTCGATAAATGCGCTATCTAACACTGAAAGATTTTTTCAAATCGGACCAGTAGTTCCTGAGATTAGCGCGTTCAAGCACACAAACTCTTCAGATTTATATATTAAGTGTAGATTGAAAATTACTCGGATAACCTAGGCTAGGTCCGTCAATACATGCCTCTATTAGCTTTGCTAGAACATTAAACCCACGCCGAACAGCACACAGACATTATTTATATATAGATTATTATATTAACACATGCAATTTAGAACTTTCTATTCAAATGTACGGAGGCAGGCGAAAGTGCTATACCTATCAGTTTTCACTTTTCATCGGTTATATCATTTCTGATAATGTGATGTGTGACTTACGCAAGCTATTCACCTTGACTAAAAACCTGTTTGGTCATGTTAGTTTTTCTTTTATCGATGTATTCGTATAAATTATATAGCAGTGGATTATAAATGGAGAAGTTCAAACTTTTGGAAATTGATTTGTGATGGCCGTGAAAGTGTAAATGTTGTTTGATATCCACGCTATCTGGTAACCGGTATTTGTGATGCTTATGGTTTTTATATTTCCTCATGTGACAATGGATAATAATAATTCTATAGGTATTGCAACACTGCTGTGACGTCAATACAAGGTGATTTATCTGACAAAATCATTGAACATGACATTCAGAGGGTCTTTGGAAATGTCAAGCGCTGTTTTCTGTGGTCCACATTTGTCTTGCGAGTTAGTTGTTGTTTATATAAAATACAGAATGGTCCGATGTCGCCTGAGTTCTTACAGCACTTTTAGATTCTCGGAATAAGTAAAAATTGTGCTTTAACTTTGACCTTGTCTGGAAAAAAAATTGATTAAAATGAATATGTGATATTTTTAACCGACTTCAAAAAAGGAGGAAGTTCTCAATTCGACCGTTTATATATTTTTTTTTATGTGTGTTTGCGGATAACTTTGTCGTTTATGAACCGATTTTGATGATTCTTTTTTTTAATGGAAAGTAGATATCCCAACGGTGGTACAATGATAAGGACAATAAGATCTGATGATGGCATCCAAGAGAAATCGAGTCAAAGCTTGAAGCTTGGTTTTTATTTTGTTAAAATTTTATGTATTATCGAAGCACGCAGCACAGCCTCCGTAGGCCATACCTCAGTCTTTACCAGTCCACTACTCTATATGACCTCCCCTTAGAAAAAACGGGTTTGGCCTACTCTACCACACAAGCCAGGCAGTTTTTTATTTAATACAACTCCCGCATTAGGAATATACATCCTCTGTCGCGGAGGACTTTACAAAACAAACATGAAACTTGTTTTACCATGTGGGATTTCAACCACCAACACTTGGCGCAGTAGAAAGTGGCGTGGCGACCGCTTAAACCACTAGGCCAATTCCGCAGTCAAGTCAGGATGATATAGATAGGGTTTGTGTCAAGTTTTACTGTTGTTCTATCTATTTAATTAGCTCCTTTAGTCGGCTATGCTTCCCTCGGAATGGATATGTGTGATGAAACACAGTTTTCTTAATCCAGCACTACACGAATGCAGAATATAAAACAAAATTAACAAAATAAAAACTGACTTCAAGGTTCGACTCGATTTCTCTTGGATGCCATCATCAGATCTTAGTGTCCTTATCATAGTACAACCGTTGGGATATCTCCTTTCCATTAAAAAAATAATCATTAAAATCGGTTCATAAACGACGAAGTTATCCGCGAACACACATTAAAAAAAAAACATACATAATATACAGAGAACCTCCTCCTTTTTTGAAGTCTGTTAAAAATAAATAGTACACACCTTTACTGATATTCATAATAAAATAAGCATAAACAATGACGGAGTGCCTGAAGAATCTCGGCTATGTACACTGACACCACAGGATCTGACTAAGGCTATGGGCCCGGTAGTTTACTCTAGTACTTAGTAATCTCATTAAAAATATGACAAAGACTGACTGGGCACCTGCGACTAATAATATCCACAAGTTACTTCTTAGAAATATTAGTTAACATGTTAAACCAGTTTGAAAATGTACTTTGTGTGTATGTGACTGACTGACTTGTATGTAATTGTATATTTAAGTATTTCTATGTCCAATACCATTGACCGGCGATTTCATGAGGATCCACATTACAAGACGCCTACATCCAGCAGTGAACTGCAGTTGATGTTTGAGTTGATGAAAACGAAAACTTAATATAAAAAAACAATGGTTTTGATAGTTTATATTCAAAAACTGTACTCCAGTTTGAATGTGGATTAACACCAAATAAGTTAGACCTTTAATATGATTTACCTTGAAGTACTTATTTTATTTCTGAATATTTTTATTATTTTCATCCAATTTTTAAGTCTCACCTGTGAAGTGTATGATTCTGCATCTGCATTCATTGATGTTAAATATTTCCTTTTCTTATTTTATAGCGCTGGACGTAGAAGGCGGAATCCATTGGCTCTGTACACGGAGGACGATGGCCACGACCTGAGCGACCTCGGCATCGGCACCTCTAGCACCAAGAGTAGTCTGAGCGAAGATTGCGATACGCATAGTTTGGCTGTAAGTATAACGATATTTATAAAATTAATATTTAACTGTCCCCAAAAATGTTCTTATTATATAACATCATATTATTATTTTTAATATTTTCTGAAATAAAAATAATCAGAAGTTCAAAACAAAGTGAAGTCAAAGAATATTTATTTCCTAAAAAAATCATCGAAATCTCTTATTTAAAGACTCTGAAGTTATAAATCAACACACATACAGTAGCAGCAATCTGTCAACCAAATTTTTATCTTTTTTTCTACTGGATAAATACTCTAAATATTTTCTTTGTTTCCAGAGCGATGGTATCGATCTGGACAAAAACCATTCAGACATCGACAATATGTCCAACTGCGACACAAATCGCAAGCTTGGCTCCAGCTCCAACGAATACGACACTTGCACGACCACCACGATAAGCTCTCCGGAGCCCGAAGAGTACACTTATGAGGGCGCCATTGAGGGCTACAAGTCACGCATCATCTCACAGACGAATAGTAACATGATCAAAACTGTCGTCAATAATAATATCAAAGAAAAGTCTCCAGAAAAGAATGGTGATCTAAACAGAATCAGGACTAATGTGAGCATTAAAATCGAAGAAAAAGTTTCCTCCTTCCAACATGAAAGATCTAACGATGCCAAAAATAATAATCAGAAAAAGGACTTGCCCAAAGTTGATATTCACAAGAGGAGAGAACAGTTTGAAAGGGAGAATTCTCAAGAACCACCATCGAATAAACCTAAATTGCCTGAAATTGCCAACAAAAAATCAATAAAAGATAGACTGTCTAGCTTAGAGAAGTTTACAGAGGAATCACATATGCAGAAGTCCACAAGAGATCTGCCTAAGTTACCTACTGAAGTCAAACCTTTGAAGGAGCGCTTATCTTCACTTGAAAAGGTTAAGTCTACAGAACCTGAGAAAATGAAGAGACTTTCGAATGAAGACTTAAACAACACAAGATCTTTGAAGGAACGTCTTTCTAGTTTGAAGTCACAGACATCTGAGGAAGATAGTAAACTGATTAAGACAGAAGTAAAAGAGGTTTCCATGAGTCTTAAAGAACGTCTTTCTTTTCTTGACGCCGCGAAAAATAAGGAGATTCCAAAAATATCGGTGGAAGATGAAACATCTTACAACAAAGATATCGAAACCAAGCTTGAAGAAACTAAGGATAATCTGATGGACACTTCATTGAAATCCAGTTTATCTGGAATTGAAAGCCAAATGCAGAGTTTCTGTCGTTCTTTAGACAGCTTGGATATTAATGGACAATCATCTCCTAACTCTTTTGATAGAGTTCAATCTTTGGAAGACTTCGATTGTGCTGAAATGCAGAACAATACTGTACCTAGTGATATAGAAACAGAAGATAGTGGAATACACACTGCTAGAGACTCGTGCGTTCCAGCTGATGATATCGCTGACTTGACCCAAGTCGCGTCTCCGATCGGAGAACCAACAATAGAGGTGTCTGAATATGAGTCTTCAAACGACGACGGCACACCGAAAGATGACATCATTATGGAGCCGAAGATCGAAGAAATCGACAATCACGAATCTATTCAAACAGACCAAGATGTAATTGTCGAAGAAGCTGAGGAACAAGACCTTAAAACTGACGATGACAGCACCAGCAACTATCTGCAAGCTGTCTCTCAACCTGAAGATCTAAGCATCACAGAAATCACTGAGATACAACTTGACAAAGATGATGAAGACACTCTAAAAAGTTTGGAAAACCAGGACACCAGTGTAAGTTTGAATGAGCCTGTTTCTTCTGCATCGGAAAGCGATACTGTGGTGTTCGAGGGGAAGATGACTATACATCTCAATCTTAACGAGATACGCAACAATATAGCCGGTGCTGGGAACACTAACAACGTTAATACTACTAACAGCATGCCCATGGTAACTGTCTCAAATATCACAACTATTACTAATATTTCACCTAAAACTTCTATTAGATCGCTAAAAAGTAATGAAGTAGCTGATTTGTCTTGTTCAACGGAATGTTCTCTTGTAGATAATATAAGTAATAATATACAATATCCTGCTAAAATTACAGCTAACAGTGGAGAAGTAGCGGTAAGTACGCAGGACGAAAACCCATTCTGGGAGAAGCGGACTAAACGTAGAATAGAACCTAATAGACGAAAAACCATTCTGTTTATTAATAATAAAGTAACCACAAAAACTTTACCTAATACTGTCATCCATGAGAAGCCTTAGCTTTACATTGCATCATTGTCACTCACATCGTCAGCCATCTTGGTTTGTTTCTACGAGGATTGGATTTTAAAAACGAAAAATGTGGGGTTGTATTGAGAAAATAACTTTCTTTGATAGACTTAAACATGCATACAGGTAAAAGCCGTTTTATGTTGAAAAAATATATTTTGAATATCATTTCGTGTCCGAAATATTATATTACTATATGACTAAAATAATTTTTATATAATAGTAGCTGACCTAAGACCTTGTCTGCGTTTCCCTTCTCGACACCTATTGGTCTAGGCTTGATGTTAACTATGTTAGGCACGCCAGCAAAACACAATTTTTAAATTAAAATGGTGTAATTCGGTTAGATAGTTTCGGAGTTCATCGTGAGCAACAACCTGACATGAGAATTATATATTTCAAATTTAATAAAAATCAATTAAAATTACAAAAACAAATGCGAAATTTATGTTATTAAACGACTATTTTTATAATGAATCGACACTAACAGTATTTACTCAATAAAACATATTATCTTACATTGTACTCGTATATGACTAGAGTCGTATCTCAGTTCGTAGGTAGGTACTACGTAAATCAGGACTAATAACCAGCTAGATTAAGAAGAGGCCCATAAACCTTTAGTCGGTATTACACTGGTCAATGTTTACTTTAGATGGCCTACTTCAAAACTTAAGCCTCGTTACAGCAATTGTTTTAAAAACACGACAAAAATATTTTCAATTTGATTCCGAATTATAGAAATTAAAATGTATTTCAAAACATTTTTAATACATACAGGATGTTATGAAAAGGACCCCGTGAATAACTATCGTAAATTACTATCAATTTAAAGTATGATAATTCGTGGTTTTAACACAAAAATCATATTTTAGAACTGACGAAATCAAACGTGAAAATTTACTGATAAGACAAGTATTTTGTGAGAGAGAAACTGGTAGAAACAACTGGTATTTACTACCAAGAATATAGATGGAATGTAAAATGTTCATGAAAGTGTCTGCTAAAAAATATAAACAATGCTATTTACAAGACAAAAAGATAATATTTAGAAGAAAAAATACCTTTTCTCAGGCTACATTTATTAAAATGTAGGTTATATGAAACCTAAATTTGATCGTCTTTCTGTGAAATACGTTTAACAGAAATACATATATCTTAGACTCTTTTAAAGTCCTTAGTGAATTTGTATCTTAGGTATTTTAATTTTATATGTTAATTATGAGGAAATATAGTCTATTCTTCTTAATAAACTAAAGTGATCTTAAACGGGTCAACTATATATTTAGTGTAAAGCTGTATAATTAAATTGATAACGCCTTCAATACTATTACCCACAATAATCCCTTACAACTATTATACTCGTGCGTAGAACTACATATGTAACTCTACATTTAAACAAAATAACAATTATCATTTGCAATAACAAGGACGGTAGAACGAAAACGGTACTAATGTTAAATAATTCTGATCTTAAACGGAACGGAACGGTAATTATGTAACGGTATTAATGTAACGTGCTATTGGTATAAACGGTCTTCATATCTCTATATTTTGTGTTGAATTAGGCGTCCATAACATTCTCATACATATATTGCTTTGCAAGCTCAGATGAGAATCATCATGGTGAATAGTGTATGAAATTTACACAAAATATTAAGATGTCTTGAAATGAATTGGTGGCTATTTTATTGCATTAAACGCAAGTAAAGATGTAATTTAAAGAATATTTTCAATCGCACTCAACTTTATATTTTGTAAGGTTCAAAAGAGAAAAGCTTTTTAATGTGAAATACAGTTTAAATTGCAAAACGTCATAATAATAGTTATTCGCGTTATTTAAGTAATAAAATGGCAGTCAATTCCAATGCAGAACCCACTGATCTCACCATCTCTAAAATGTCATATTGTGTTAATATTCCCATCTGTTCATATCAAAAATTTCTCCATTGTGCTAAAACCGTAGAATTCCTAGCACTCAACCGTATTTAGGCATCATGCACACGAAAAATTATCCATTGATAAATTGTGACTAAGAAAAGAAATAAAATTAAATACGCAATGTTTATTGATTGAATATAAAAAAAGTAGTACGTGTGCAAGAGCCCTTAGACATACAGGGTTACATACTAGTTTCATACAATTTTATGTAAAGACCCGTTCATATATGTAGTATAATACCCAACATATTTATTCATTTATTCAACGTGATATTGTAAAATTCATTATATCAAATACATGTTACCATTGTTACTTGTATGACTTTTATTTATGTATCATTATATAAAAATCCCTACACAAAATTTCATGTAATTTATGTAAATATTTATTGCCATTTAAAAACTATAAATATGTTAATGTATACACAGTTATATTTACGTATGTGTTTCAGTAAAACTTGAATAGTTTCAGACCCATACACCTAAATTACAGGTCCTGTCATTCCCGTAACTAGTTATACCGAAACACGTTATAATAACGGTATAACGTCACGGAAGTTAATTAAGTGACCTATTTATTTATTTCTTGATTATGCACGTGTATAAATCACTATCTTATGAATAAGTTATTACCATAATAACAATATATATTAATCAAAGGTGATAGTTATAAAATCAGTTGCGTTATCTGCTAAATGTACACAGGCCATATCTGTGCGACATCTGACGTTAGTCTGATAGCGAGCCTCCTTGAGAGAAGGCATGAGCGTTTGTAAATTTAAAATTATTGGTGGTGGGTTTTAAGGTAAGATTTTATTAATATCGCTTCGTTTTCATTTTGCGAATAACGTTACGCTTTGCATGCATTTTCTGCACTCTATTTTTGTGTTAAATATATGTTTTTTTATTTTCACGTCAGTTTATTTTAGTAGTGTTTTTTTATTTGGTATATTATTTTAAAAATTACAGCCTGTAGGTTAAGTAATAATTTTTTTATTTAATTTTTAAATGAAATTTATTTGATTTTAGTGTTTTTTTTCTAATGTGTTCTATTTTTTTTTTAATTAATAATGATTTCAGCTTCTTGTACTGATCAGTTTCAGTGTTAATTTTCTACGAGTGTTGAAGTTTTGTTGAATGACATGTTGACAATAGCGTGTCATAATATTTACATTGATGATGTAATGCGTGACAAATTCTGTCATTGTTTACCACTGATGCTGCTAAATATTATCATTACTATTTGGGGAATAACACGCAACAATTTCATGTAAAAAATCGAATTCATCGTTATTATTTCGGTAATTGGACAGTTACTGTCCTAGTGACCGCGTATTACGTGACCTTGACCTTATAAAGCTACTATATTCTTAATTGGAGATGCCTATGTCCAGCAGTGGACAGCGATAATGATGATGCTACTCTAAATTTCATTTCCTCAGCAGAGACTTATATATCTCTTATGTCTGTTTTACCCAATCTGGTTTCCTCATCCCCTCTACAAATGATTAAATTGTATGAAGGAATGTTATCAATCAGAATGGCCATGAAAGTAACCAGTCAAGTGTTTGCATTCTTACACATTGCCCCACTTTTAATAGAATAGGAAACAAGCAAAAAAACGCGGCTTGAATAGAATGTATACTTAATATTTGCAAACCGGTGATGTTAAATTTTTAACCCTATTAAAAAACAGGAGGTTCTATGTTACAAGGACTACATACTGTAGTAGGTAACTACATACTGTAGAACACTACAGTATGTAGTTTTTTAATGGTTTACATGTACCCGGTCTCGCTTAATATCGCTATATCTCAAACGCCGACATCCATTAAAGCCGTTTACATAACATGATGTTACAAAGAAACATATACCTACAAACGAAAAACACTCCAAAAACATAATCTTCCTTGTAACACAGTGGGATAGAAAAATCAGTATAAAGTAGAGATGGGCCGATCAGTACTTTGGCCGACTAGCCGACTAGCCGATTAGTCGTTCCTAAAAATGCCGACTAGTCGGCCGACTAATCGGCCAAACCGATCATGATCATTTCGGACATTTACGTAACTCTTCGATTACAGCTGATTCGCGCCTCAGTCGCAAACATCGCCTGTGAACCTTGTTTCTTCATTTTTGCTGCTGTAAGGTTAGGAGTCGGAGCGATGTTTTAGTGTAAAAAATATTCTTGTGTAAAGATATTATTATTATTGTTGATTAAAATGAAGAGTTAAATGAAAAAGAAAATCACTTGTGCCGATTTTTTTTTAAACAAGGGGACAATGTTTTTTTTTTATTTGATAGCCTGCCAAAGTGATTCTGCTTAGCCTGATGTAAGCTTGAGTAAAATCCAACAATCCAATACCATACTCACGGCGAACGCAGACAATGCAGTATAGCGTCCTACACTATAGCGGCCTAATGAGATGCATTTTCATACGCCGCCTAAAAGACCCGGGATCATAGTGGAAGGGAAACACGTGCACTGGTAGTAGGTAGTAGGCACAGTAAGGCAATACGGAACTGTTTATTTCCAGAGCGTATTTCTACGACTCTGAAGCGGTGACTTCCAATGCAAGTACGTATTGTCCTGTAGAGGATGGGAGAAAGTGGGATTGCTGTTGGAAGAGTTCTTCAGAACACTCTCCATGATAAAGGCGATAGAGGACTGCCATCGAGGCTATATCTCTTCGCAACTGCAGAAGCTCAGCTCAAGGGACTCGGTGGCTTAGTCGTCAATGCGGATTGCTCGCCGCTGTAACCGGTCGAGAGCGTCAAACAGATACTGTGCGACACCATGGCAAAGATGAGAACAGTACTTCACACAGCAGCAAACTAATTTTTTAACGCGGTAATGCATTGTACACCATACCCTCCGTGGGCACACGAAGGGCGTGTGTGGGACTCCCGACGAATCAGTCTACCCACTAAACCCCGCGGTGGCCTACCTCAGCAGTCGGGAGGAGCTCCAGGAACGCATCAGCGGCTTCTGGAAACCCTCCTGCCGTACCTCATGACTGAGGTACATCCCGGGGTAACCATAGTCACCCCCGGGGCGGGTCGCTATTGCACCTCCTACCGCTCTACACAGCAAGAGTCGGAACACCGACCCGCCTTAGACGACACTCCCCGGACGCCCCGGGGTGTCACCGGTCTCGGGCCGTTTGTAGCGGCCACATCTCCCGTAGATGTGGCCACAACGACCTTTTAGTGACGATTGGGGAGCTAGCGACCTCTACCGCGTCCCCTTCGTCACCTCCTACGAGCGCGGTTGGCCCTTTCTCGGTCCCGCTCTGCGGACTCCTTCTGAAGCATAATGTCTTCACAGAAAGAGACCGCGGCCTCCCATCCTTCACTACTCGCCAGCCTTGCCGCGATCGACTCCGATCGCCAGGACTCGACGCTCGGACTCCCACGCAGGGCGGTCCTCCAGCGTAAGCTGGGCGGAGTCTCGGTCGGACTCGCAGTGATTGAATTGTGCCGTAGCCTCACGTCCGATTCTGTTCAGATACTCTCCGAAGCAACCGTGCCCGGTGAGTATCTGAGTGAATCGGTAGGTGACACAGTCGATCCTCCCTATCCAAGCTTCGAAGCTCGGCAGAACGGCTCC
The DNA here is from genome assembly GCA_949125395.1 of Diaphora mendica. NCBI lineage: Eukaryota > Metazoa > Arthropoda > Insecta > Lepidoptera > Erebidae > Diaphora > Diaphora mendica. The sequence goes on along the minus strand of OX421331.1, from coordinate 1,461,906 downwards.
GACACACACGAACGAACCTGGGTCTTGTAAAGAAGACACGGATGCTCAGGCGAGAAGAACTGTCTCACTTTGTTTAAAACGCCTAGCTTCCTCGAGGCCGCTATGGTGATATTCTCAAGGTATTCGCGCGGGTTGAGATCTCGGCAGATATAAATGCCCAAGATATCGAGCTTACCTTGTAATGACATTTGAGCGTTCTGAAAAGTGGGAAGGGGAAGGAATGGAGACTTTTTGGCAAAGAACGCGCATACCTGTTAATCTTGACATTGAACTCGACCAGATTCTGATAGCCATGCTGAGTGATGAGCCATGAACATGGTTGAGCTCAGCGATAAGCTCCTGTCGTTTTTCCTCGACGCCTGCCAGCTTGACTGTAAGTTGTCCAAAATATCGCCCATGGACTGTGATGTTGTCTGCCTAGCAATTTATTATGTTGCCATGGGCTAACATGTCATTGATATGCAGAAGAAACAGTGTGGGCGACAGGACGGAGCCCTGAGGTACGCCAGCGTTTATCTCTAGAAAATTAGAGGCCGCGCCGTCACGGCGTGGACCCTAATCTGTCATGTGTAGTCAATGCCAATGATTATTTATTGTGGTGGATAGGAAAAAACAGAAAACACTACAAGCAAATATTTTGTTTAATAAATGTCAGATATGTTTTTATCAGCAAGTAGTTTTAGAAACTGGTTACCGGAAAAAACATTGCTTTGTTTTACGTTTCAAAATGTCTAAAAGTGATTTTAAAATAAAAATTTTCATACATAATTATTGAGAAATACAAACAAAGTAATAAGCCGAATAGTCGGCGCTTTTTGCCGACTATTCGCCGACTAGTCGTCGACTACGATAGTTGCCGGATAGTCGGCTTTACCGACTAGTCGGCGACTAGTCGGCACATCTCTAGTATAAAGACATCTGACAAAAACGAAATGATAAATTTATCAATCGTATCGTTTTCAAAATGTTGTTACATATTATTGTGAAATAAAAACAATAAAAAATCAACAAAACTTCTACACTCCGATTATAATTTTTAATGTTTTTTGTCTAATTTATTTATTTTTATTCATTTTTAACGCGTACAATTTACCCTACAGGTACTCGATGCTCTAGAACTCGCATTCAAAGAACTGGATTCAGAAGACAGCGCAACCATGGACGAGACTCCTAAGAAGATTGAAGAAGATGTAGACTTTGTTGAGAAGAAGATAACTGTGGCTCCTCTTTATGAGAACATAGATATCTTCTACCAGACTACCGATGAAGCCTTCCCTCTGGATATGAATACTAACGTCTTGGAGCCTCCGAAAGAGAAACCACCCCCGCCTCCGACTGATGATTTAGAAGATGAACTACTCGGAAATGTAAGTTGCACTTTTCCTTCTTTTTGTCATATGTGAATATCTCTCTTTATGTATGTTTATCAGATTAAAATGTTTAATTCTAGAACGTGGTATAAGTACGGATTTAGTTGTGACAAAAATAAGTAGATATGTAAAAATAGATACTGATAAAATAATTAAATAGTAAGAACGTTTATTTAAAAAATAATTTATATACCTACTAGCTGATCCGGCGATCTTCGTACCGCCATATTTATGACCCACGTAACATCGTTTACGTTTTTGTGAATCTAAACCATTCCCAGATCCCCTTGAACACACACAAAAAATTTCATCAAAATCGGTCCAGTCGTTTTTGTGAATCTAAACCATTCCCAGATCCCCTTGAACACACACAAAAAATTTCATCAAAATTGGTCCAGTCGTTTAGGAGGAGTTCAGTCACATACACACGCACACAAGAAATATATATATTAAGATTACAGTTTGATTTATTTTATTTGCACACAAAACAGTATTAGTTTTTACAAAAATATTTAGCTTCTTAGAAAAAAATACATATTAGAAAAAAAAATGTATCATGATTTGATATCATTGATGACTGCGTCGATGATCTAGCGGTTAGCGTAAGCGACTGCCGATCAATAGGTCTCGGGTTCGATTCCCAGGTCGTACTGCAGTTAAATTTTTCTTACAAGAAATCCAATAGCTGCCCGGAGTAACGAAGATCCCGGTGTTTCCCGCTCGTGCTTCGGAGAGCACGTTAAGCCGTCGGTCCCGGTTGTCATGAATACTTATGACACTCGTTATTGGGAGGTCAGTGCCCTCAAATATACTGACAACTAGTTCAGCCTTCGAATTCAGTTCGCCCTCAGGGTTGCGGAGGTCCGATGCCAGTCGCTCCGTGTAAAAACTTATATTCAGGTAAAATAGGTTGAACTAGTAGCCGACCCCAAATAATCTTGGAAATAAGATGATTGATGATGATGATTCTATAAACTATGAAAGTATTTTAAACAAAAGATTGCCGTATCATTATTAGGCATAATATTCTTCTCTTCGTTATCATTATGGTCATAAGTTTCCGCAATTCTTATGCACATTCATTATTTACTTAGAATAATCCAAGCTAATCCTGTATTATCTCTTTTGCTGTTCTTTAGGATGACGTAATACACGTAATTATAACTTTACAAATAGCATATGTTGATCAAAACCTCTACAGCTTCCCATTCTCTTTTCTTCCTAACTCGTATTCTTCTATCAGGGCAACTTCAAGCATACCAGCTCAGCCCGCCGCATCAAGAAAGAAATACGCAACAAGCGTACCAGCTTCCTTGGAATCGAAGGTCAAGTGGACGACTCTTACTTAGACGTAGATCTCAATCTTGCACCGCGACCAGACATTACCTCTTTCCTGCAAGAAGAGACCAAGATTGAGAAACTTCTGTATAAGAAGACTCTCTCTCATGATATGGATGCTAAGTTAAGAGATAGCAGAGATTCTGGTGTGGATGTAGACAGGGGTCCTTCAGCCGAGGCCTGGTATAAGGGGCATTCGTCTCCGGAGATTTCCAATCCTCACAGCAGACAGAATAGTGAGGTACGTATCATATAATTCAATATTGCGCTAGCTCAAACACCTTTTGAGTACACACAGACACGCTTGTATTAGTGAGACGAATAGCTAGGCAATAGGCATACATGTATTGTATTAAACACGTAGGTACATTTTGCCGCACTTTAAGTCCCTCTCCCCGAAATCAGCCGAAGATGTGAGCTACAGTAAACTCATTTTGTAAACAACAATAGAAAACATTGAGTGTCACCGTACACTTTCGGAAAATTAGGAGTAAATTGTGATTGAAATGTAGATATAAAAGAAATCGAAGGGATATTAACTGTTCAGATGAATTGAGGGGTGTGCCTGCAATCGAACCGTCTCTTACAAAAATAATATACATGAGGAAATATTTTCTGAAAATAAATAGTGTGACATGGTCAAGGCCTCATTAAAATCTCATGAGTCACAAGCCTGGAATGTGGATATTATCGTTATCAGACACCTAATTACATAGTTTGTAACCGCGGTTATCCGCAGTCAAACACATAATAAGATAACGATTGTGAATCGTACAACAATCTGAGATATTATCGATCTTATTTAACTATCATGCTGACTCTTGTTATTTTGTAATTAGATTGTGTAATTTGTTTAATGATTTTTTAATTGGAGACAGATGCTAAGTACCTATGCCTGATTTTATAACTACTACTTTAATGTAATAGTCGTCTCTTTAATCGTATAGCGTCTTTTTAATAGTCGATATTTATTTTTTGTTAATTGTGTTTATACAGTGCTCGAAATTGACTGTCTTCCATAGAATTCGATGTAAATGTGTTCTATATTATATACTAGCTGTTACTACTATACTATATGTCGGTTATCGCTGCTAATAAGCCTATGTGTTATTCTGATGTATAAGCTATATTACTGTAAAGTTTTATCCAAATCCGTTCAGTAGTTTTTGCGTGAAGAAGTAACAAATATACACACTCACAAACTTTCGCCTTTATATTTTAGTGTGATGTGATATATTAGTGTGATTTGTTTGACGCTTATTCAATTGACAAACAAGGAAAAAAAGGTGCTATAAAATATCTATTAAAACGATATTAGCGTTATCGAGACCCTGTGGAGTCGTATATCGTTTACCACCGTTTTGTCCTTTGCATGCTCGTTCTAAGGAATCCACTAGTATTGCTTATTGTTAGTTTAATTTCTCCTTAATAGGAAAAGGTGTATATTATGAAACTTGTCACACCATATAAATGTTAACTACAATTTATACATCCTTTATATTTTCTCAACAAAGATTGATAGTACTTATAGTTTTTTTGGACTTTCGGAAGATCTTAAATAACAGTCCACCCGTTACAAAGAGCAGTATAACTCGTTCGAAACGTCGGGATATATAGAAGGTATCGTAACCTTGTAAATAATCTTATCGCGAATAAATCCCGCTATACAACACAAACTATGTGTAAAATCGCGAAAGTCTAAAACCTCATCTTAAAGAAGTTATTTTACGTAGATATTATTATCTTAAATATGTAAACCTGAATACTATAATATGATATGTATGTATTTACAAAAAAAAGTATAAATGTATTTGTATCAGTTGTCTAGTACCCATAACACAAGCTCTGCTTAGCTTGGGACTAGATGGCGTTGTGTGTTAGATGTCGAAAATATTTATTTTATTTAATGTATATCCTTTTATACTTTCCAGCCGTACACCCACGTGACAGTGACATCGGATGAAGAAGAACAGAGTAAGAAAAGAGAAGTCTTCACGGCCAACTTGAACTCTAAGCTGACAGAGTTGACAGACGCACCAGCTGACAAAATTGAGAGCATCGACAAGAAACTGCAGCAGACACAGGTACTATAACAGAAAGGGAGAAGGGACGCTACTAAAAGTGTGAAATTAGAAAGAGATAGCACCAAAGACATCTAAATTAAAACCAATACAAATGACACTTGATTTCCTTTTGCTAAAGCAGATTTCGTAATTGAATCAGAGATCCTATTGACCTGGTTGTCATAAGTTCAACAAATTAATAAAAGTCATGATACTCGTTTATACAAGGAGAAAATTGTGACAAGGAAAATTTAACTTTATTTCTTTAACTTTTAGATATATTTTTCTAGACGTCATATTGGTGTATAAGACGTTTTAAAACGGGCGATAGATATTACCCGTGTTAGATAGACTAAAGTTAATTTAGTAATCTTTTTTTATTTAAAAAGAGCTCAGGTCACGGTAAATTCGATTAAATATGAAACTCTATAGACATTCTAATTCTGTGAAACTGTAACTGAGCCAATAATTTGATTACTTTCTCATCAATTATCCAATTTAAAATCACTATAAGAACTATTTTTTCCTTATATAACTGTTACCTATCTAATTTTGCACTTTTCTCTTACAACTAATTGTTTGCACAACTTCAAAAAAGATGTGGTTATTCTACTTCATTTTGGCTAACACTACATTCTGTTATCATTATATTATGTACGAAAGTATATAATATAAGACATTTAATATATTTTAAGATAATAATTCACGGTGGACGGACTATAATTAACGCGAGGAGGTTCAATGAGTAAGGTGAAATGATAGATTACTGTCCTTATCCTGCTGACGTCTTAGTATTGCCAATCGTTCACTGTTAAGGTGAATTTGTCATTCGAAAATAAATGGGACGATATTTTTTCCACCCTTTTATCCGATGAGATTTTTTTACTAAACGCCTAACACTGATGATGATGTTCTCCTAGCCGATTACGGCCACGGAGAACGGCCAACTACGCAGGAGATATTATAGTGCACCAATGTATGCGCAAACACAGGTGCACTCTCTGTTCCCTCTCTCTCGAAATCCGATGGGACGGTTAACCGACACGATCGGGGAGAGATCAGGACTGACAGCTTTACAGGCTTTCCAAGGGGGTTCAGACTTGACTAAGGTCACTTAATTTCACATAGTGGGTATGTAACACATTTATGTACTTTTCATCGTGAATTATTAGTTCCTGGGTGTTAGGTAAATACTTCAAGAACTAGTGTCAGTTATAACTGAATGCAGTGTTGCACGGAATGTTGAGAAAGCCTTTTTTTTTCTTCTTTACTTCATGTAAAATGAATCGCTAAATAGACATGTACTATTTATTTTTAATATATTATTTCCTATAGCTATTAGTATACGTGGTTAGTGACTTTTAGATACCAAAACAGAATTTAAATTCGACTTTATTGCAACGTAAATAAATTAGAAAATAAAAAGGATTTGTATATCTAAAAGCTATTATGTACAATTTATTCTAGATCTCTTTATTATATAATTATAATGTAATTGTGTATGGGAAAGATACTGGTTGTTTCTCGAATTATTCGCTTTGCTAATTAATGATTAATTTAGCGATAAATCTGTGGAAGTCACTTTCGCTTCCATTTTGATACGGCGGATTTATCAAGATTTATAATTAATGTTTCATTTCATTATTGACTTTCGTTTTCTTTTTGATTGGCTGCTTGTACGTCTTGAGAATATTTCCTTAAAGAAGGTTTTATTTCTTAACATTCTAAAGTACAAGTTACTATCACGCAAAAATAGCCACAATCTCACAGAAAACAATAATTTTCTTGCATTTCACCGAGGGTAAGCATTTCATTCGTTGTATTTCACCGAGTGTGGGTAACCACCAAGTTACGTATTGAAGTAACAACACCCTTTGTCCTTACATTGAGGAGGCAATCAAAGGCTGGCAACACACATGTATCTGTAGAGTTACAGATGTCTAGTGGTGGCCACTTACCATCAGGTAACCATCCTGCCCATTTACTTCCTAAACCATAAAAGAGAACAACATATGTGCAACAAAAAAAAAACGTAAAAAAAAATTACTCATACTCCTATCTGTACTTTAGTTAGAGTCGGTGCAATAAGTTTTCGTCTTCCATTCTCTTTCTCTCGTCTGTCTACTCTTTACTCAGTCCATCCATCTTTAGTCGTAATTTTTTTTATTAATAAATAATATTTACTTCATTTTAACAGCCCTTAATTGACAGTTGATGATAACTATCTAAAACTTTATCAGGAACTGGTAAAAGTAACCCAACTATTTTAACTTATTCGTACCTGAATTACGCTAATAGGCGGTCCACACTACAACGATATATCGTAGCGATTTGATTTGGCTCAGTTTTTTTGAGAAATATCTGAGCCAATTTCCGTCCACACGTACGATAAAACTGCACAAACGACTGCACAGTTAAATCGCTACGATATATCGTTGTAGTGTGGACCGCCTTTATGTTGGCCTCATTCAGATTTAGGTAAGAAAAGTAAATGTCAAGGACATTTGACAGCTACTTGTCAACTCGATATACAGGTTGTATTTGGAAACGAAAGTGTCTTCATATTTATTTATACTATTTCTGCAATCTTTTTATTTTTGCTATGTATATATTATATATCACTGCTATTTTGGTAAGGTCACTGTATATGCTTTTATAGCACTTTAGCACTTAAGGTTGATTATGTGATTAATTTAATTAATGTTTTAAATACCACCTAAGGGTACAAAATTATCGAAAGTAAGCCTTATCATATACCGTTAGAGTTGATTTTAGATTGTATATCTGTTAGTTAGGTTTAATATAAGATGATTTTGAGTATTGCGTGATATTAACAAATTATGGTACTGATGTAAGAAAGTCCTCTGCGCTTGCTCGCATAAGTTCTTGGTAAACACTTAAATAATATGAGTTTTAAGGTACTTACGCGTTTCAGTTAGACCATCATCAAATTGTTTATCTCTATACATTTATTATAAGTATTTTAGAATGTTAACTTTCATGAATGATATTTTTGCTTTTTATTCACGATACTGACTCAAAGAGGAGTCCTATAGACACTATAGAGTCAAGTCTGCAATTAACGAAAATATAAACATCAGTAAAACTGTGTAAAAAAAAATTCATTCAAGTTTAAGTCGGGCTACACGCTAGTAATAATCACAAATTTAAAAAAAATCGACTTCAATCTGGACCTTATTGAAATGGGACGTCACGGGAAGCACCAGCTTTCAAATAAAAAAAGAATCATCAAAATCGGTTCACCAAGTCGAAAGTTATGAGGTAACAAAAAAAATGTCGAATTGAGAACCTCCTCATTTTTTTGAAGTCGGTTTAAAAGTTTTTATACTAAACACGTCATAGTTGCACGAATTACTACTTAGTTTTAAAAGGTAATAAGTTATTATATGTTATGTGGTATTTAAGACATATTTATATTACGCTGCTAGATTAACATATTTTGCTTTTTAATGCTTTATTTATACTTAAAACAATGTATCCACTTAGAACAAAGTCTATATTAGTTTGAGAAGTAGTATTTAATGAGCTACCTATGTATATTGCTTTTTCTTTTAAATAAAAAATATTTATTTTAAAATAAAATCTTTGCCTTTCATTTGATTGCGCTATTATTTATTATTTTGCACGATGCACTATAGTCTATAGGTACATATAAAGATACAAACTGGTTACGCAACTATTTTTATACCAAAACAATATTGCATGTTAATCTTCCAATTAAAGAATTTAAATGTTTTTATGTAAATTAACTAAATTTGCAACATTTTAAGCTTTAAATCTCATATTGGAACCATAATACTTTATAAATGCATAATACAACAAAAATACATTTTTTTATTTTTTTTTCCAACGAATGCTAGATCTTTTTCACATCACCTGTATATTTGTCATTTTACACACATTCACATATCATTGCGTGAATAAGTTTTATGGTTCCCCACCAGTGGGCATTGTGATGTAAATAACATTGTGTGGCGTGGCGTGTCTTGCAGGCGTGCATTAACGAGGACTGGCCCGACGGGGCTTATGACGATACCCACACCAAGGTGAATGACATTTTACACTACATACCACGCTTTAAAAGAAATTACAGTTTATGTTTATTAACAAGAAAATAACTGACTGCTAATGATTAAACAAACGCCTGCGCTAAATGTTTTGGAATCGGTCTCCATATTGGACATTTTTTTTTGTGATACACACATTGTTGTTCTGAGTCTGGGTGTTCCTTGTGTCCGTTTCATGTATGTTTGTAAAGTCACCCGCGACACGGGATGTTATATACCTAGTCTGGGAGTTATCTTATAAAAAACCATAAACCGGAACCTCCTTTTCATTTCTTGATGAAGAACGCTTGACAAGACCGAAATTAGTCGAGTTTTCATTTAGTATACACATAACAGTTTTTTTAATAAAATATAAGTAATAATTTAATTAATATAAATTGATTAAATAAAGTTCTTGAATTTGCAAAAATACCACTTTAAATTGTGCATTTTTTAAAATGTGTCTAATGTGTATCTATTAATAGGTACTACCTATCAAAATATACTAAAGAAAGAAAACTTCTTACATTTACATAAACTGAAATTTCTTTTAAATTAAATGTAAAGTTCATTTTTAAATAATTAATTTTAAATAATTAATAAGCGAATTAATTCATGCTAGGTGGCTTAAATTGCTCACATCATGTTATTGTCACTAAACTCTGGACACTAATTTAATTAATATAATTCTTGTAAGGTCCTATAACAACAAGAATAGGTATTTTTGATATTATTTTTGAATGAATCCTTTTCAATTATGTTTATTAAGTTCTTTTGATTATTATTAGTTTAAAATAATAACATTATCTGTAACATTATTCTACTGTAAATCGTTTAGTAAATAAATGCATGAAATCTAATAAAACCTTTGTTAAAGAGTGTACATAAAAATAATAATATAAAAAAACTCATTCAATATACTTTGGAAAATTGACCATTCTGATTATTTGCGGTGACTGGGATGAAATTTACTGTTTAAAATATCTATAGGACCTTACAAATTCTATCTAACAACCGAAAATATCTAAAAATACCTACAATAATTATTCTTAATGAAACAATAGGAGGTACTCCGCTTCGAAAGAGAACTTCTCCAGCTCGAACAAGAAGAACTCCGTCGACAAAGAGAGAATCTCCTCCGAGACCAGAACAGAATCATTCAAAAATCAGTTCAAGACATCTCCTCTATACCATGTACTCCTGAGAAACCTCCCTTGCACGCCAGACCCAAAATCACAAATCAAAACTACAGACATTCTATGCCAAACTTACTACTAAACGAAAACTACGTCTCCATTCCTCCCGCTGTTCCTGAAAGGCAGATGGAGGGAGAAAGAATAGTAGATGAGAAGAGAAAGCCTTTCGTGTCTGAGGAGCATATGCAGAGGCATTTTGGTGTGGAGGAGAGCAGGAGGGTGCTGTATGAAGGCAAGGATTTTAGAAGACAACCTCTGAGGGTTCCTCAGCCAGTATTGCCTCCGAAACCGAAGAGTCGGGAATCAATTGAGAGGGAGATCACTATGAGGTGAGTGATTTTTATCTTTAATAATAATAAATCACTTTATTGTACACCAGATTACTTACAAAGGTAACTTAAAGCTAAGAGGTACAATTGGCGGCCTTATCGCCCGAAGGCAATCTCTTACAGGCAACCGTGATCACCAGGCATCTTTACTTTATGTTTTTAGTTAAATGTTGTTGACTGCCTCGTTGGTCTTGCGGTTGGCGTCTGCGAATCATGAGGTCTCGGGTTCGATTCCCGGGTCGGACATTTTTTTTTTTAGTTTGGGAGGTTTCTATCTTAATATATATAAATCTCGTGTCACAATGTTTGTCCTCAATGGACTCCTAAACCACTTAACCGATTATAATAAAATTTTCACACCATGTGCAGTTCGATCCAACTTGAGAGATAGGATAGTTTAAATCTGAAATTATATCAGCATTTTTTTTTATTTCCCTTTATACGTAGCGAAGCACGTACTGGGCAGCTAGTGTATTATATGTATGTATTTACAATAAAAAAGTAAATTTATTATGTATTTGTATCAGTTGTGTAATACCCATAACACAAGCTCAGCTTAGCTTGGGACTAGATGGCGTTGTGTGTTAGATGTTCGAAATATTTATTATTATTATTATTATAATGTTATTACTGTTAAACTGAAAGTAAATTGTATTGTACTATATAAATTATATCAGTATTTTAAAATAAAATTGTTAATAGTCTGAGTTCAAATATATATAAAAATCTTTTTTTTTTATATATATTTATTTTACAGAATATATCAAACTGTTAATCTTCGCAGTTTTTATTCAGTATTATAGAAATACAATTTGCGCCCACTTTTGATGTCGACCTCTCTTTTATAGTACAATCTTCCAGTCTACTAAATTTCTCAATTAAACTCAAAACAACTTGAATCTAGAAACTTCTAATAGATTGGAGGATATAAGCACTTTGCTTATGTAACACTGAATTAGTTCAAGCAATTCGACAACAGAGGGCAACACACCTCTCAAAGAGAGAAAAAAGCAAGATACAGTATTGAGTAGGTATACTTAACGTAATTTATACTCTCGATTGTCGGCACTTGATGGAACTTGTTGTAATACATTCTAGAATGAAAGTCACTTGTACCTTTTCCACTATTTTAATTATATTAACACCTGACCGGTTTCACCTTATGGCATCCTCAAAGGTTAATCAAACCGGTCAGGTCTGACTGTCTTCTAGAATGGAGTATACTTAATTTTTACATACATAGTTTGACATGCAAGTAAGTATAAGTTTAGTTTTGAAGTAAATAGTACGTTACATAGTGTCGTGACTGCTTTCCAGGAGTAGCCGCGTCCCCTCAGCAGTAGAGTACGCCAACGTGCAGCTGCGACAGAAGCCGCTCCCCAACGGCAACAGTCAACACTACCACCCCATGACCAGGCATACGCTCCAGGTACCTATTAGAACAACTATCCATTTAAAGTTGATAGCTCTAAATAAATCGTTGATAATTCCCATGGAGTGCAAAGAGGTGCACTTGCACCCCCTGGCAGATTTCTTTTGTCCCAGAGGAGTGCAAGTGCACCCTGTTGCACCCCTGACACAACAAGTATATATACAAACACAAAAGTACCAAAAGGTACACAATACCAGAGGGGTTTCACTTCTCAGTTTAGGTATGTTTCGCCGAGCGCTCCTCCCGGGAAGGACTACGGCAATGGTTGCCACCACAGAGTACAATGTATATACTCGTATTATAGAGTTGCCACTCGGCGCTCGGCTCGCACGCTAGCCGCGTCGCGTCGTGAGTAAACAAGTTTAATATTACGTGTACTTACTGCTAAAAATGTCTACGAAACGCATTAATTATTATGTTTGTAGTTACTTAGCAATTAAATTATTGAATTAATTGTTTAAAAACTTAATTATTATGGGGACAAAACTGAAAAAAAATCTTACAATATAATGTCGTCTGCCGACGCACGAGAAGAACCAAATTAAAATATTTTCAGAGGGAAACGAAAAAGTATTTCTTAGATTCACTATAATATTTTTGTACCTACCTTCAAAAGTTTAAAAATAATTTCTTGAGTTTTATGTTTTGTTTGCCAAATAGTGAATTTTCTTTAGTTAGTAATCTGTTTTATAAATTCATAATTGTACGGAAACTGGATCCCCCAATCAAACCACGGTCAAGTCAAACCATCAACCAGGTTTTGGGGGACAAAGATTGTAATTCAGTTTGTTTTTCTCTGTTTAATAAATAAATAAAAATCACATGGTACCTAGTACGAGTAGTACGTTACGTAGACAAGATTATCATGTTTGTTAAAACGTCTTTAATTACTTTGTTACTAAATCTTTCTTATTTATTTTAATATTTACCTAAATGTATAGCAAGTGGGAACCCTGGGCTCCTGCTGTGAGCCGAGCGGTGTTTAACGGAATATGAACGCTCGGGTCACACGACAAGATTCAATTTCGCTTGAAAGGTGACAGTTAAAAACTTTTTATGCCTAAACTTGACTTTGGTTCGAGAGTGGAACTTCTGTACGTTAGTACTATTAGTTATTCTGTGACAATACCTACATAAGAAAATTTAAATTCGCTTGTCCTAGCTTAACAATGACAGTTTCTTAAAAAGGTGGTAATCTTAAATGAAATATATCGATTTCTTAATTTTTACTGAATTATACTCCGCTTGGAGTCTATTTACAGGAGAGAAATAGCCTAGGTTAGTTTTTGTCCTCTTAGGTGTAAATAGGGAGTATCTAGTCAGTCGCAGAAGCTTATGAGAGATCGTAATGTTAACTAGTTATGAATAACATGTTACGTTGATATTCGTATTCCAGGCTCTATCGGCAGCTCCTACTCCGAAGCTGATCTCGAACACGGACTGGATGCAGGCGCGCCAGGCCACGAGGAAACCAGCCAACTATAATTACAACCAACATTGGCTAATACAGGTATTTACTACCATTTCTTGTAGTGCCACCCATGTAATGCTGTAACTGTTATTCACTGGGATTGAACCTATACAAAAATAACGATTAAACTCATCTATAAATAACCAACAGTACATACACACATCAAAAGTGTCTAGGGATCAAGCATTTTTATGCGGATTTCTTGAGATTGAGATGTGGCTTTGGCCCTGGCCTGCTCAGTCGCCAGACTTGAACCCGATTGAGCATGCATGGGATATGCTACAGAGAAGAGCTCTGCCGAATATGGAGGGTATCCAGTCGCAAGAAGACCTTTTTTTGTTGTTGCAACGAACATGGGCGGCCATTCCACAGCGTGATTTGGATGAACTCATTTTGAGTATGCCAAACCGATGTTCTTGTGTTAGTGTTCGCGGTAGAAACACGGATTATTAATTGTTTAAGTTACCTAATAAAATTTTAAAGAAAACTGTTATTTCAGTCTTTTTTTCGAACTTTAATGTTAGTGGTTCAAATGTCAAAAATCCCTTTATTAGGAAAATGGCAAATTTCTTTATTAATGCAAAGGTGACTTGGTTAATCGTTACTGTGACAAACGAAAACACTTTATTTGATGAATCCTTAAAGAAAATTTTAATTAATATCAATCAGGAGAAAAGTTATTGCAAAAATATATGTTGATCCCTATACACATATGTTGATCCCTAGACACTTTTGATGTGTGTATATACAATTTAACTGCCTTGGATTTTGTAACGCATTAATCTGAAGTTTATTGAAAGATATCCAAATATTAGTACCACCACGACCTCATAGTCCGGTATAAGCCTCATATGAGGTCTATTCATAAAGTAGTGACCAATATTTATTTCCATCGAACGACTCCATCCTTTAAATCCTCCAAGGGTTGACACCTATTTTTTTTTAAAGGCAACTCCCGCATTAGGAATAAACACCGTGTCGCGGGGGACTTTACAGACATACATGAAACGGACACAATTAACACCCAAATTCAGAACAACAATTTGTGAATCACACAAAGTGTTGTCCCGTGTAGGATTTGAACCCACAACACTTGGCGAATTGGCAAGCGACCGCCTAAACCACTAGGCCAACCGTACACTCAAAGGCTGACAAGCTTTTTGAGTCACACAGGGACGGCGGTAACCACTTGCTGTCAGGCAATCTGTTTGTCCTACGCTTCATAAAAAAATTAATCAGTGTGTTCATGTCTTCAGGAAGCCGAGCAACGTCGTATTGAAGAAGCTCGAAGGACGAGGGCGACGCAACGTAACTCGTACCACCAGGATGTACAGCATCCAGCGCATCCCACACATCCAGCTCATCTGCACGATATGCAGACCCTCAGCAATAGGTAACAAAACCTTTAGAAACTAATACTTTCAGGAAATGCAGAAACAGTTAAGTGCTATTCATAATACCTATAAACTGTTTGAAGTCTGTTTCTGTAATAAGTACTTAAATACTAAAATGTATATATACCTCATCATCAACGACAATCTTTACATAGTCCACTGCTGACATAATTTTCTCCTCAGTAAGGAGAATTGTCCATTGCTGGACATAATTTTCTTCTCAGTAAGGAGTATTGTCCACTGCTGGACATAATTTTCTCCTCAGTAATGAGAATTGTCCACTGCTGGACATAATTTTCTCCTCAGTAATGAGAATTGTACACTGCTGGACATAATTCTCTCCTCAGTAAGGAGAATTGTCCACTGCTGGACATAATTTTCTCCTCAGTAAGGAGAATTGTCCACTGCTGGACATAATTTTCTCCTCAGTAATGAGAATTGTCCACTGCTGGACATAATTTTCTCCTCAGTAATGAGAATTGTCCGCTGCTGGACATAATTTTCTCCTCAGTAAGAAGAATTGTCCACTGCTGGACATAATTTTCTCCTCAGTGAGGAGAATTTCGCCTACTACACACCACGCTGGTCAGAGTGGTTTGTTTCAAGCTTACCTTCTCTTCGCAGTGCTGTAAGTTGCCCTACGTAGTTTACCCCCTTTATTTGGGATTAGGAATGAGATGGCAGGGAACAAAAAGAGGGTTACCAGCGCTGTAAGCAGCAAGCAAAAAGTGATTTAAAACTGGCATTTTGGAATTTAGTTTAGATAACTGAAATCTTAATTCAAGGTACAATAAGTTTTACATTTCTTTTTATTTATTTCCAGCCAGCAACAGTTATGTAGTGATATAAAGCGTCCAGTCCGAACAGAGACGAGAGAAGACAAGCTGCTCAGCGTCAGCGGACGCAAGAAGTGCTCACATTGTGGAGAAGAACTTGGTAAGATTATAATATATAATAATAATCATCTTTATTGATATAAAAGTTTGTTCGCAAAATAATCCACATACTTCATAAATTAAATTAACATGAGTTGTCTTATAAGGGAAATATCTGCTACTGAGAAATATTATAGGGTCTCCACCTATGTAGTTTATATTATTTTCAGATATCTGACACACAACGCCATCTAGCCTAAAGTAAGCAAAGCTTGTACTATGGGTACTAGACAACTAGGCGGGAAAGTTGTTTGAGAGGATACTCTCTGCCCGCATCGTCCGGCCTCTGCGAGGTGGGGCCCGACCTGTCGGACGCCCAATTCGGATTCCGAGAGGGGCGTTCGACGGTCGATGCCGTGATGCGCCTTAGGGCCGTGACCGAAGAGGCAGTGAGCTGTGGCGGCGTGGTGTTGGCGGTGTCCTTGGACATCGCCAACGCCTTCAATAGTCTGCCATTTAGCTGCATCAGGGAAGCACTCCACTACCACGGGGTGCCAGAGTACCTGAGGCGGCTAGTGGCAGACTATCTAGAGGAGCGTACCGTCGTGTACGAGGACCGAGAGGGCGTCTTGAGACGGCGACCCATGTCGTGCGGCGTTCCGCAGGGGTCTGTCCTTGGACCACTCCTGTGGAACGTGGGATACGACTGGGTCGTACGAGGTCGTCTCCCCCCCCCCGGGCTGGGCGTAATTTGTTACGCCGATGACACATTGGTCACAGCCCGGGGGGCGAACTTCCAAGAGGCGGCGCGCCTGGCCACCTGGGGTATTTCTCTGGTGGTCGGGCGTATGGAGGCGCTTGGCCCACGGGTGGCCCTGGACAAGACGGAGGCCCTGTTATTTCATGGGCCCCGTCGTGGTCCGCCCACCGGCGCCTCCATAGAGGTCAACTCGGTCCTCGTACCGGTTCGGGCCCAGATTAAATATTTGGGTTTGATCCTTGACGGTAGGTGACTCTTCGACGAGCACTTCCGACAGCTTGGTCCGAAGCTGGTCGACGCTGCCTCTGCCCTTGGGCGACTTTAGCCCAATTTGGGTGGAGCCAGTGTTGCAACGCGACACCTCTACACGGGGGTGGTCCGGTCGATGGCGTTGTATGGTGCACCGGTGTGTATGGCGGCTCTGACTGCCCTTAATAAGGCCCGCCTCTGGCGGCCTCAGAGGGTATTGGCAGTCAGAGCCATACGCGGATACCGCACGGTGTCGACCGAGGCGCCGTGCGCCTTGGCCGGAACACCCCCGTGGGATTCGGAGGCGGAAGTGCTCGCCGAAATTTATCGACGGATGGCTGAATATCGGGCTGAGTATGGCTATCCGCCCGAAGAGGTACGCGAGTGGCGTGAAGCCGCCCGTCGAGCCACGATGGCTCGCTGGTCTTTCCGACTGGAGACTCCAAGCGCCGCCGTGAAATCTCTCCAGCCGGTCATCCTCGAGTGGGCAGGGCGGCAGCACGGGACCCTTTCCTTCCGACTGACGCAGGTACTTTCCGGGCACGGTTGCTTCGGGAAGTACCTACACTCGGTCGTTAGAAGGGAACTGAGTCCCGCCTGGCGCCTGCCACCACTGCGACTGCAGTGAGGACTCGGCCCAGCACACGCTGGCGATTTGCCCCGCATGGGCGTCGCAGCGTCGGGCCCTCACTGCAGTCATCGGAGGAGATCTTTCGCTACCGGTAGTCATTCGCTCCATGGCCGGTAGCGACAGCAGTTTTACCGCGGCCGCAACCTTTTGCGAAGAAGTCATCTCGCAGAAGGAGGCGGCGGAGAAGGCCCGGGAGGATGATATCCACTCAAACCCAATCCGCCGCCGGCGAACCGGGCAGCGGAGGCGCGCCTATCAGCGCCTCATGCCGCCCTGAGTGTGGCCGCGGATGGTCGGGACGGGTTTTCCCCTCCATCCGCTCTAGTGGCCTCCCGCGAGGGGGCGACGTACGCGTGTGCCGTACGTCGCCTAAATTGAGATTTTAACAGCTGACGGTGCCCGGGGTCCGGACATGTTAATAACTGCAGTTCCCGGATTCCTCCCTTAACAAGCGCAGAGTGGCACACCGTGTGGTTTTAGTCGGTTCGATTCCGACACATCGCCCCGCCGCAAACCCCGGCGGAGTCACGATCCGAGGGGATTTCCACACGTTAAAAACATGGTACTAGACAACTGATATTAATACATATATACTTTTATAAATACATACATATTATACATTGACAAAAGGGAAAAAAGTACTGTTTTTTCAACTATTAATTAGTTAACACCGCAACAAATTATCATTTCTAACCATTAGCTAAATGAGTTTCTCAAGACCTAGGCGCATTTTGAAGTGTAGTGAATTTTCTTTAAAATAAAAATAATCAGTAACCAATAATTGTCGTAAGTACTCAACTGTGTGTCACCTGTTTTAGATTGCTATCACATAAAACTTATTATATCATTTCGCGTACCTAAGAAGTTGTTTTTATTTTACTTCTCTATTACTCCCTCTATTATCCCGAAGCCTGTACTCTGTCTGCAGACAAAACAGTCTGGGTTTGAGAAAGTGTATATGTAGGTGTATAGGTATCTATCATATCTATAAAATGCCTAAATAATAATGCATAAATAAAAACCGGTCAGCGGCATCTGTTAAAGCTGTTTCGCAACTACGAGGTACACTAACGCCCTCTATTATTTAAATACTTTTTGAACAATGTTAAATGAGAAACTGGCAAAATAAAATTAATTATAATTGCATAAGTTGAAAATCCAATGCTATGCAAAGCTATGCAATAGCTTTACCGCGACAGTCCCCGAGTGCCACACGTATTTTTTTTTATATTAGTTTAATTCGGTAGTTTAATGCCGTGATTGCCAATATTTCCATGCCATACGAATACGAGTTACGACAGAATACATACATATTATAATAAATGTCATGTTTTGTTATTGCTCAAGAAAGTTTTATAATGCTTTTTTTACAATGAAAAATTATTTTTTGTGTTCGCGCAGTTTGTATGGTCATCGAATTAGACAGAAATCTGGTGATAATTGACTGATGTTTTAGTTCGGAGGACGTGGATTATATATCCCGTGGATCGTAATGTAACGTACTCGTATTTAGAAAAGAAGTATGTTTGGGACTAGTTTAATATTAGTTTAATATTAGTATAAATTAAATACCTTAGTGTGTAAGATTGTGATGTATGAAAATGTTATTGATGTTGATTGATTTTGCGCAAAGCGACGAAAGCGTGTAGTAGGAAGTTGGGGAAGGTCAATTTAATTTTATCGATGGTCTGAGACATGCAATGTCTAGTGAAATGTCAGATGTACCACACAGCCAAGCTAAGTTTGCACCTCACGAACAAACAAACAAACTCAAAACTTATGTCTGCCTTCTGTCGCAAACTTGCGCGACGTGCATCGGTGACAAAGATGCTAACCGTACTGATGCGGTAGGGCGATCACGGGAAGGTGAGCGGGGAAGTGGGTGGGGTGCCGCATTCCAGCTAGATGCCAACTTAGTTCGGCTGCGTAGTAGATGCGCTCAATTGTTATTAACGGGTGTGTGGTGTGTGTGGCAGGTCGCGGCGCGGCGATGATCATCGAGTCGCTGTCGCTCTGCTACCACGTGCGCTGCTTCACGTGCGCCGTGTGCGGGGCGGCGCTGGGCGACGGCCGAGCCGGGGCTGACGTGCGCGTCCGACACGCGCGCCTGCACTGCCAGCACTGCTACTCCTCCGACGACGGCCGCAAGTACTCGGCCGTGTGAGACACGCGCTCACCTGGACTCTAAACATACACTTACTGTGTCAAATTTGTTTTAACTCATTATTATTTGTGATTAAGAAACTAACGAAAAAGTGGATAATTATTCAAACAACGGAACCCCTAAATGTTATATATTTCGAAACAAATTAGTGATCAAACAACACGTTAAAAATTACGTCACATCGTGTCCTAATTTACATAAATTGTAAATAAAAAATGGCCAAATAATATAAATAAATAAAGTAAAAAACTTTATTTAATCTTTCTAACTGTAAAATTATTGTTAAAAGTTACGTGAAATGCGAAATGTATTGACATAGGCGCGGTAGTGACCTACCTTGCCGTTGTCATACCGCGCGGACACAAAACGTCTAAGCGACTCAGCGCGTTTCTGAGTCGGCTACTGCACGCTTTTGATTTACTTCACTTTACTTTTGAGGATTAAGAATCTAATTATTATATACCTACTCGCTATAATGAGTTATGTAATATTGACTATTAACACATTGATATTATTCTTTAACTAAATAATAATGAAAATAAAGAATGAATCTGCCTTGAAATTGTATTTAGTGTGCTTTAAACCCTGACCAATTCAACCTGAAGTACATCTCCAAAGCAATTAACAGGCGTAACTGTTTAGTTCTTTTAATGTCTTGTTGAAAGGTGATTATAGAACTCATTATAACGATATTGCTTTATTGAATAAAAATGCATGAATATTCCCGACATTGTCACAGTATTATAAGTCAATTAAAAGTTTATTTCGGACTATTTAGTGCCATGTCATATTGTCTTGTCCCAACAAGTACATAACAGAAAATAATTAAGGTATACCATTGAATAAATGTTTTTTTGTACTAATAATTATAATTAAATGAGAAATGAAGGTTTTGTAATATTTTGTAAATAGTTTTTAATTTATCTTTGTACGTTTTAATGGTTAGCTTTAATAGTTATTACTTTAGTATAAATGAATAAATATAATAATCCAAAAATGTGTATGGTTAAATTATTATTGTCGTTTAGTTGAACCAAAATGGCTTAAGTACTACTAACTTGAGAAAAATGTCTTCAGAACTTTTAACTACTTCAAATAAAGAAAACAGTAATTTTGATTAAATTGTTGAACTCAAAAATAAATTTCAGAAACATTCTCCACTGGTCAATTTTAGTCTTGTTTAACAATATTAGGGATTCTAGGCATAATGGGAGATCATAGGGATTAATCCCTTGGTCAGATATTAGTTCCAGCAGAGAGATTTTTATCATATTATTAAATGATGCCTCATCTAAATAGGCCGCCATAATGTGGGTCACCATGCTGCATTGTCTGTATTCACAATGAGTATGGTGACCACTACTCTTGGATTCTGATTATCAGGCAGAGTAAAGTTACTTTGGCAGGTACATAATGTAAAAAAAGTTCAATAGTATTTAAGCTTTTTTGTATCACCCACTTATATAAACATAGTCGGTATATCCCTCTAATGTAATGATCAATATTCTCTTATGTTTGATTAACACATCTCGTGATTGCACTTTGTGTTGTAATTATGTTAACTATATTCATATTATGTACATTATCTATGTGTATAAGCTGCAAATTGTATAACATTAAATATTTGAATTATATTTTTTCTTGTTTTTTTTTTCATTTTAATAGGTACTTCGATGACCGAGCTTCGCTCGTTATCGATTTATGGCCCCTGAAACCCCCTGCATACTAAATGTTATGAAAATCTTAATAAAAAAAAGAAAATGTTTTTACCCGACTACGGCAAAGCCAAAGGAGGTTTATGATTTGACAGGCTATGTATGTATGTAAGTATGTATGTATGTTCATCTGTTCTCCTTAACTACTTATTAGAACTGGACAAATGAGGTATCGTCAAAAGCGTCTTGATCGTCCGCTGGTTAAAGGCTATATGACGTGTTAATGTGTTATGGTACATTTCTACGTAACGCGTGACTACGGCTTTTGAAACTTGTTTCATACTTCTTCAGCGTCGTTTTTTGTCGTAGTTGGGCTTTACTTTTTATACTATGTAGTGATAGTGATGTGGGCACTGACTGTAGGGCTAGTCCATAAATTTAAAGTCGCTCAACGAGCTATGGAAATAGTCATTCCCGGAGTCTCCGTCCGTCATAGAACCAAGGTGACCGACATAGCTTTGAAAGTTGGTAAGTTAGAAGGGGCAATAGGCTGGTCTTACGTGTCGCAGAACCGATAACCAGCGAGTCCTGGAGTGGAGACCGTGTCTAGGTCTAGTGTGGTCTCCTCTGTGGTCAGATGGTGGGAAGCCTTGGGAGATGCCTATGTCCAGCAATGGACTACAATGATGAAGATGTACCCTATAACAGATGGCGTTAGTGTAGCTACTGCCACAGCAACTGTGAAGCGTGGTCCAAAACCTTACTAGGGAAAGACCTATCTATGTCCAGTAGTGGACTATTAAAGGCTGTGTTGATGACGATTTAAACTAAATATCTAATGCAATACGCAGATACATATAATTTCATTAAACTGCCGCTTTTATTATGACTCATGATGAATTATGATTATGAATCCCGGCATTTTAGGCTAATAACACAATACTTTTAAATTTTTGCATAGTCTACGTTCGCATTAAAAAATTTAAAATATGGTAATCTGTTTATATCTCGGTGGATCACATTGTCTTTTTAAAAACATCTTTGATAATTTTGTGTTGGCATTCCACTTAAGAAATACCTGTATAGAAACAATTTTTAAACAAAATTCTACATGTCTAAACAATATACCTAACAATGCTAAATGAATAAGAAATTTATTATCTAAAGAACAATCACGTCAATCACGTTTGTTTTCAATGCGTTATTGTGATCTGGAATGATTAGAATTTGGAGGTAGGTTAGAAATGAATAGATATGCAGATAAATTAGGTCATATTTTGAAGAAAATAAATGATAGAAAAAACTGTATTTTTTCTTGTGACCATTTATAACCGACTTCAAAAAAGGAGGGCCTGCAACATTATGCTAGGTAAAAACTTAAAGGTGTAAAGGCCGGCAACGCACTTGTAACGACTCTGGTGTTGCCTCTGTTGTTGGACACCCGTCCATGGGCGGCGATAATCGCTTACCACCAGGCGATCCGTCTGCTCGTTTGCTCCACAAAAAAGGTAAATAATATTGGACATGAGGCATGCTATGCTTACTTTTAACAGTTTTTAATTTTATAAGTTTGACATTCTTATTCCTCATCTAGGTACCTAATTCTATCATTAGTACCTACAAGAACAACTTAAAAGACTTATAAGAATATATATTATTATTAATTATTATTATTATGAAACAGAAGAAAGTTTGTTTTCATTAGTTGCTTAATGATCTACAAAATATAATTTAAAAAAAAAATGTGCAGCAACAGGCCAGCATGATAAACTAGGCCAAAACCTTCTTTCGAAAGAGAGTCTTATGGCCATCAGTGGACAATTAACAGCTGTTAACCTGATATGAACCTTATGTAACTGAAACTAGTATACCTACCTACCTACTATGCAGCACGACCTCAGTAAACTAAGAAAGTCGATTTTGCATCGACTCATTTTACGTAGGTACACTGCGTACACATAGGTGATACCAAACATTGGCATTGTAACAAAGCCTTTGCTGTAAACATTTGTCAGTAAACGTTGTTATTGCAAAGCATAGACAAATCTTTTACTTTAATTTTAGCAATGTTTGAAAAACTCATCAAAACCATAACCGTAACATTTAAATGTACGGCCATAACTATGTGACTAATTAAATTACCGTGGGAGAGCCACGCTTCCGCTTGAATGGGCCGGCTCGACCGGAGTGATACCACGGCCTCACAGAAAACCGGTGTGAAATAGTGCTTGCGCTGTGTTTCACCGAGTGAGTGAGGATACCGGAGGCCCATACCCCAATCCTCTACCCCTACCCCCCCCCCATCCCCAAAAGGCCGGCAACGCATTTGTGACGCTTCTGGTGTTGCATGTGTCCATGGGCGGCGGTAATCGTAGAAATCGAGTTTCATAATCACACAACCAAAGAAATACAAAACATTAGATCTGACCATCGAGATATTACGTACTTATATCTCGATGGATCTGACACTAAATTAATTAACGCCTCTATCCCTCAAGGCAGCGTAATTGGGTGTTTTCTATTCCTAATTTATACTAATGACCTTCCCAAATGTATAGATGAACATTGTGTTCTATTTGCAGATGACATCTCACTCTTAACTTCTTGTCAAAATGATATAGACCTCAACATAACTTTAACTTCTACGCTCAATAAAACAATCACCTGGCTCAAAAACCACAACTTAGAAATAAACTTCTCAAAAACTAAAATAATGTCCTTCCACCCTTCCAGAAAGCCCCTTTAAAAATTGATCTAACTTATAACAATCTTAAAATAGAAACTGTCCCTGAATTTACTCTACTTGGTATCTCAATAGACACAAACATCAACTGGAAATCTCACATCGCTAAAATAAAGTCAAAACTATCAAAATGTATATATGCCCTCCGTGAAATAAAAAAAACCACAAATTTTAAGACTGCCCTCGCCACATATTATGCCTATGCTTATGCGTGGCTCAGCTACGGCATAATACTATGGGGTGAAAGCACGGATGCGCCAACACTGTTCACAATGCAAAAGAAACTTATTAGAATCCTAGCCAACATTGACGACAGCTGCAAACCTTACTTTCGGGAACACGAAATACTCACTCTCCCTAGCATCTATCTATTAGAAATATGCAAATTTGTAAAAAAACATCAATATTTATATACAACCAGAGAAGAAAAACAACAAAGATACACACTACGACATAAATCAAGACTGAATCTACCAAGTTCAAAACTAAAAATTCACTCCTCCAGCACCTACGTCATGTCCATCAAACTATACAATAGATTGCCGGCAGAAATAAAAAATGAAAACAAATTTAATCACTTTACAAAAAAATTAAAGAAGTTTCTAATTTCTAAGTGTTACTATAGTATTCATGAGTACCTAAATGACCAATTAAAGTGAATACGTATAGTATGGCATTGGCAGTAAAAAAAATTAAATGTGATACATACATGGATTCATGTTCATACAAATACACATACACGCACACACACAAACATACATATATTTAATATTAAATACATACATATATATTAAACTGGCTGTGCCCGCAACTTTTTTGGGTTTTCGGGTTGTTTTGATTTTTCACCGTTTGGACCTTTCCCTGGACTGCGTCAGGCATTTCAAGGCCAAGATCGGCTAAATCGGCCCAGCCGTTCTCGAGTTTTAACGAGACGGGCGAGCGGCAGTAGATTTTTATATAGTAAAAGATTGTATTATTGATTTGAATTGTATTAGTTTTAAGTTTGTGTCCTCTCTTATTTGTAATTTTGCTGTGCCCGACAGGGTACATAGTGGAACAATTTTATATTACTGTAAGACCTTGTTAAACCTATGTGATGCAATAAAGTATTGAGTATTGAGTATTAATCGCTTACCATCGGGCGATACGTCTGCTCGTTTGCCCGCCTATTCAATAAAAATAAAAAAAACTATAATATCTCCTGCGTAGTTGGCTGGTCTCCGTTGAGACTGGCCGTTGTGGCCGTCATGGGCTAGGAGAACATTAATAAATACGGCGAAGCCAAAAGGAAGGTAGGTAGGTAATTTACGATCAGAAATCTTAAGTATAAAAATGAGAAAATTATTTTATTTACAGTTTCAGCCAATACAAAGCTTATCAGTAATCACCATTTTTGAAAAAGCGTTTCAAATATAACGTGTTACCCGCACGGCCTACGTGTGTTTACTTGGAACTACGCTACTTTTTTTGCTTCAACAAGAACAAGGCCGTGCGTTATCTACCTTTTTTTATTTGATCTGAGGTTTTATCGTGTGAGAGTCTTACTTCGATTTAAATAACAAATTCTACCGGAGTGATATCACTGCTTCTCAGAAAACCGTTAAGCAATCCCTTCGTAGCTTTCAATTAAATGAAACGAAACGAATCGAAATGAAATTAAGTCTTTTATTCGGCAATTAGGTTACATGAACACTTTTGCAAGTTAAACTTTTTTGAAGGGGCTGAAGGGTACCAGATCCCAAATCCCACCTACTGTTGAATGGGAGAGAGGGTACGACTGATAAGGACCGTTACTCATGGGTGACCGGTGCCTATTAGCAGTGGTAGCCATTAACCATTAGGAGAACTGACAGTTTATTCGCCCCTCGATACAATAAAAAAAATATCGCGCCCTAGATCCAGGGAGAGGTCGTGACCCCGAGGCCAAGTGGATTTCATATAGGTATAGAGAGGGTCTCTTATCACGAACTTATATGAATCACACCAAGACGATCGTAAAAATATTCTTCCAAGAAACGTCACAAGTGACAATTGGATAATCTGTTTGTCTTTGTGACTGTTCAGAGGTGCATGATAAAGCACGTAAGATGAAGTGTACCTCGAAATGTTGATAATGAGTTTTAAACTACATACATTATACTCACGACTTTTACTTCAAAAGGGGGCAGACAGATGCGTATTCAACATAATGAGCCTACTTGACACAAAAAAGTCTTTTGCCGTCAATCGAGTGCGTATACCTATTGACAAATACAAATGTATATATTAGAGGAATGACACCCAAATTCAGAATAAATCAATGTGCTCGTCACATAATATTTGTCCTAAGTGGGAATCGAACCCGCAACTTCTGGCCTGCCAACAGACCCGTTATTAAGAAGCATGATCTGATACGCGCAACTTCCTAATAGAGAATAAATTTTCTCCGCTCCTGCAACATTTTTTACTTATTCTCAGCTGCTATTGGTCGTAGCGTGATGTTATATAGCCCACAGCCCACCTTGATAAATGGAGTACCCAATAATTAAGGATTTTTTTAATTCGACCCAATGGTTTTTGAGATTAGCACGTTTAACCAAACATCTTTTCAGCCTTATAATTTCGTAGCCGGCACGGCCCGATTGAAATAACGTGGAGGGAACTGCTGTTGATCTCGATAGATAGAGCTTTCAATGAAAATGAAACACAAAATTACACATTTGTGTGACATCACTTCATTCTTCGAATGTCCGTAACAATCCATAATCGAGTTCCGGATTTCCGCAACACCGGTCTCACCACAATGAATGACATTGTTACCTTATATGCGTGACCGATGAGCGTGAAAATCCATCAGGTGGATCCCACACAGCGTCACAATCAGGTCCAAAGTACAACTGACATAATGAATGTAATGTAGAAAAAAAATCTAGAACAACACCACAGAAAACCACTTTTTTTGGTATCCATTTTTAACCGACTTCAAAAAAAGGAGGAGGTTTCTCAATTCGACCGTATTTTTTTTATTTTTTTTATGTGTGTGCGGGGATAACTTCGTCGTTTATGAACCGATTTTGATAATTCTTTTTTTAATGGAAAGGAGATATCCCAACGGTGGTACCATGATAAGGAGGTACATGGAAGATCTGATGATGGCATCCAAGAGAAATCGAGTCGAACCTTGAAGTCGGTTTTTATTTTGTTAAAATTTTTACTGTAAAAAGCATCAGGTGCTTTTAACATATGTTTTAAAATAATGACTTTACTTTTCACAATACCTAACAAAGTTCCTTTTCACGATTGGAAGTATTTATTTAAGCACGTTAAAGAGAGCGCCAGGGTCAGCAAAAATATCTACGGAGTTTTTTAATAAAGCATGTAAAATCAACTGCAAGTCTGTACCTCGAAAATGTTGATAATGAGTTTTAAACTGCCAACATGACATCGTCATGAATGGGCCGGCTCGACCGGAGAGATACCACGACTTCACAGAAAACCGGTGTGAAATAGTGCTTGCGCTGTGTTTCACCGAGTGAGTGAGGATACCGGAGGCCCATTCCCCAACCCCTCCCCATATCTGTCCCCCCCCATTATATCTCTCCTCCCCTATCCCCCAAAGGCCGGCAACGCACTTGTGACGCCTCTGGTGTTGGGGGTGTCCATGGGCGGCGGGAATCGCTTACCAACAGGCGATAGGTCTGCTAGTTTGCCCGGCTATATTATAAAAAAAAAACAGATATTACCTACATACACTCACTGACACATACATTACTTCTAAAGGACGCAAATCGCCTCTATTTGCGTCCTTTTCAAATACGTGATACTACGAAACAAGTCTTTCAAAGGAAGTTTTTATTTATGGAGGGTCTTGAGGAGCGCGTCAGCAAAAATATCCACGATATTTTTTCATGGAAGAGGTATGCGTCATCATATAAGATATCAATCCTGCTAGAAAACTGATATTATTAGGCAATTCTATCCTAGCTTTTCACCAAGTGAGGTTACCAAAGATCCAACCCTCCTAATTTCAGGAGGGGACACTCCAATGTTGACTAAGTTAGAGATAGTTATTCTGAGTCTGGGTGCTCCTGTGTTCTTTTGATCTAAGTTTTGTGAAATTGCCCGTGACATATTATATACTAGCTGACCCGGCGAACTTCGTACCGCCATATTTACATATCTGTCTCAGCTTCCCACAGGCAGTGTACAGTCGCGGACAAAAAAAACGACTTTTCCCGTTATCTTTATTTTTTTTCTTTCTAGCAAAAAAAGAATGAATGAAATCAGACTATGTGTTAAAGAATTACAACTAAGTACATATTTTGACTGTCATCCCCTCTCTCCAGTAAACCGTGCTGAATTTCGGAATAAAAAGTATCCTATGTCCTACCTCGTAGTATGAACTCAAATCATGCCAAGTTTCATTTGAATCCATTCAGTAGTTTCGGCGTGATGTGCGGCCAAGATACAGACAGACAGACAACATTTAAAAAAATACAGTTTTGGCTTCAGTATCGATTATAGAGAGCCCTCCAAAAATGTTTTCAAAATATCTTTAATGTACAGAATTGGACCTGTTACATTTTTATTATAAGTATAGATTCCTAGAGCGGGAGTTTTCTTAAAACAATAATGTAACCCGCTTCTCACTTAGATATTATATCTCCTTCTTCTACAACAGAACTGGATCGCAAAACAATAATGTAACCCGCTTCTCACTTAGATATTATATCTCCTTCTTCTACAACAGAACTGGATCGCAAAATTACCATATTTAATGTTTTGATTTGTAGACGTGATTACAGACATCCCAGCATCTAGCAATTGAGAAGCCGTGAGAATTGAGTTGCAAGCAATTTCAATTAATGTCCAGCCTATACATACATTGATCTGGGAAGATGTACCTATATTCTACAAGTATTACAAGCTTTTTATTAACTTGCAATGTATGTACCTATGCTTGTATGTTCGAGTGGAATCTTGCAACTCAATTTTGAAGCAGATATCTTCAACCGATTTTGCTGAATTTTGCAAGCATATGTATACAGCGTGTCAATACAATATTATAATAACATGGAGCCGATCTGATGCTGGAGCTGGAAGGTGGCCATAGGAACTCTGTAAAGAAACGTCGCAACATCGTCGAGTTTGGACTCGTTTGATTCGTCTCGAGGCATTCCAGTAAAAGCTTGTTTTCAAAAAGCTTTTTAATTTAATTTATTATCATATTATATTCATATCTTTTTCTAAAGAAACTTACTATATATATACCTAGACACAGAATAACTAATAGCTATAGGGTCTAAAATGAATGAACTCGTTTAAATACTTTTTTACAGCAAGGAAAACTTGAAAGAAATCTACTGTACCTTTTTCATGGAATAGGGGGGCAAACGAGCAGACGTTTCACCTGATGGTAAGCGATTACCGCTGCCCATGGACACCCGCAACACCAGAGGCGTTAAAGTGCGGTGCCGGCCTTTGGGGAATGGGGGGATTGGCTGGGATATGGGCCTCCGGTATCCTCATTTACTCGGTGAAACACAGCGCAAGCGCTGTTTCACACCGGTTTTCTGTGAGGCCGTGGTATCTCCGGTCGAGCCGGCCCATTCATCAAAAACGGCAAAAATCTATGACACCTATCAACTTGTCTGGCCAATGTCAGCCAGTAGGGTAAACCTTCTTTCTAAGGAGAGTCCAGTGTTCCTCAGCGGATTATGAAATATTGTTGATTACATCGTTTTAAGGTTTCTAGTCCTCAAGTGGAGAAAATTACCCTATGGAACCATTTTGTTGTGTCCCTGCCGGTCGGTCTAGAGTCTAGACTCTTTAACCAACTAATGTCTGCGGTCAAATCTTAGTCGTCGTAGTCGTATGGAAACGCAAGTCTTCTAAATTACTGTTTCTTTTGCAAAACCTGTATCAGTTTCTTTTGAGATTACCTCATAAATTTTAATGAAAACCTTAAGCCAACAGTATAAGCTAGACATTTGCTTGGAATTTGCCGCAGTACCTACTTAGATTTTAGCTAACTATAATGAGTAGTGAGATGCGCCGATATTGTACGGTATTGAACGAGACTGATATCAACACGTAATATGTTAGTAAATACACTCATTTGTCAGGAGTATTGTTGATTCGTTACAGGTCAACCACAAACTAAGCGATCGAGATTAGTTTCGTCGATATGTCTTTATGAAGATCATTATGTGGCAAAGAAAGAATTTTTTTTTTTTTTTTTTTATGTATGGCCCGCCAAAATGACTCTACTCTGCCTGATGGAAAGCATAAGCAGAATCCAAGAGTATTGGTCGCCATACTCACTGCGAATGCAGACAATGCAGTATGGCGACCCACACCATGGCGGCCTAGTGATGCTGCTGCATCTTTTAGTCTAGTCAACAAGTATGGAACTTGTTGACTAGACTATTTGGGCCTCCGGTCTCGCACTCACCAACGAAACACGACAGCACGAACGTGGTCATTTTACGTTGATTTTCTGTGCGAGGGTAGTACCGCCCCGGTCGAGCCGGCCCATTCGTGCTGATATCAGCGTGGCTCTACTACCTTACATCATCAGAAATCATCAGAATACTACAGATTTCTGAGAAAAAACATATTTTTGGGATAATCGGTCCATTCTTATATGACAGAAACACACAGTCACGTGAACGTATCACGAGTCACGTATAAAAACCCTTTTTTGTGTTAAGGGTTAAAAATACAACAACCAAATCTGTCTGTGGGATCTCCTCAGCAAAACAGTCAAAAAATGTGTCCAGGACACACATAAATCGGATTACTATCGAAGTAGTCGGTCCTTGTGCAGACAGCCTTAGAATGTAAAGGTGCGCACGATTCATGTACGATTACAATTGGTGCATAATAGCGCTCGGCGCTCAGTGCTCAGCCGCCGCCCGTATGCCCAACACGCGACGTCTGCTGTCCGCTCGCTGGTTCCGAGCGCGCCGCACCGTGCGGCACGACGACGATGAGCCGCCGGCCGCGCTGCGGCGCCAGCCGACCCGCGGAACTGTTTCCAGCCAACCACACCCGACCCTCGACGAAGAGTCTCTGGAGCGTGCCTACCCCTCCATGGCACATCTCGAGTATGTCAACGCGGGATCTTCGCCGCCGGCCGAAAGTGCACCCAACATGTACGACAGCTTCGAGGAGCCGCCGCTCGACCTAACTGCGCACATCTGTGCGGACTCGTTACGTCAGAGTGCGCACGAGCAGATGCGCGCCGTCGGCGGACGTCTGCGATTATTGGACGAGCTCGAGACCGGGGTCATTACCGCCGAATCTGTCGTTACCGCCTTCGCTACTGCATCCGAAGCCGAAAAGAATGTGTGTCTGTTTTGGGTAGCATACCTAAAACTCGCTAACTTACTGCAACCTCTTATCGAGGCTGGAGGCGATCCGCTCTATTTTGACGCTCTCGGATTGACCCCGTTACACGTTGCGGCCTTCAGTGGCTCGACAGAATGCGCCACCTTCCTTCTGTCCTGTGGCTGCGATCCCAATTATATGCCACGATGCTTCGCTCCGCTTCATTGTGCAGCATTCGGGAATTCAGTGCAAGTGGCTAATTTGTTAATAAGTCGAGGTGCATCCGTGCATACAGCCGTAAAGTATGTCAACTGTGAAGGTGGCCTCCTGCATTGCGCCGTGCGCGCCAACTCTGTGGAATGCCTCAAACTGTTTATATCTCACGGCGTCGACGTCAATCAAATTGAGCCGGGTGGCACTAACGCCATCCACCTCGCCGCTGACTTGGGAATGTTCCAGTGCCTCACAATATTGCTGGAGACGCCAGGCGCGGATGCTAACGCAAGGACACGTGTAGGTGACAGGGAGTCCACTGCTCTTCACCTGGCAGCCGATGGCGGTTTCGTGGACTGTGTTGATTTGTTACTCACCAAAGGAGCTGACGCAAGTTTAAAAAACCACAGAGGGTTTACGGCCTTGCACCTAGCGGCTCGTTCGGCTAGCTTAGAATGCGTCGAATCTTTACTAAGAAAAGGAAACGCCGAGCCAAACGCTAACGACTTTGACATGAGAACACCTTTGCACGCTGCTATAGGCAAGTCTGACAGCGCATGTGATATAATTGAGACGTTGATAAGTTGGGGAGCAAATGTAAATCAGAAGGATGAATATGGCTTTACGCCACTGCACCTGGCCGCCCTTGACGGTCTGTCAGCATGCGTAGAGACATTAATTTATCACGGTGCTGACGTAACTACGAGATCTAAAAAAGGAAACTCGGCTCTTAATGTAATAGCTAGAAAAACACCGGCTTCTCTTGCGATGGTAACTAGAAAATTGGACTGTGCGATTACGCTTCGTCATACGCAGACGAGCAATAGAGAGGTCGAACTAGAATTAGATTTTAGAAGCATTTTGCATCACTGCTATCCACGTGAAATAAGTTATTTAAACACTTTTGTCGACGAGGGACAAAAAGAAGTCTTACTCCATCCACTTTGTTCAGCATTTCTTTACATAAAATGGGAGAAAATTCGTAAATATTACGTTGCCAGGTTATTTTTAAGCTTCATTTTCGTTTTGTGTTTAACATTGTATGTATTGACGGCTTTAGCACATAACTGCTATAATGGTAGTAAAGATATGGAGGAGACTATACAAGAGCAAGAACTGTGTCAAAAACAGTCAATCCTTGGGGATTTGTTAAGGAAAAATCCTTTTGTTATTGAAATGCAATGGTGGGTGTTAGCCGGTATCACGATTTTTGAGATATTCAGGAAAGTTTATGGGATAGCTGGATATTCCACAGTAAGGCAATATTTGATGCAATCTGAAAATATTATTGAGTGGTTCGTGATCGTAAGCGTTTTTCTGATATCGTATATCTATACTAACATTACATACACTTGGCAGAATCACGTAGGAGCATTCGCTGTACTCGCTGGTTGGACAAACCTGATGATGATGATTGGTCAGCTACCAGTGTTTGGCACTTACGTCGCAATGTACCAAAAAGTGCAAAAAGAATTTGCGAAACTCTTGATGGCTTATTCTTGTATATTAATTGGGTTCACTATAAGTTTCTGTGTAATATTTCCCGATTCCTCATCATTTGCAAACCCATTTATGGGATTCATAACAGTTTTGACCATGATGATCGGCGAGCTAAATTTGGATTTACTGCTCAACGAACCAGATGGAAACGACCCCCCCGTCCTATTAGAGTTCTCAGCACAAATCACTTACGTTCTATTTCTAATGTTTGTAACCGTAGTTCTTATGAATCTGCTTGTCGGTATAGCTGTCCATGATATTCAGGGTCTGAGGAAAACTGCTGGCTTATCAAAGCTTGTCAGACAAACAAAGCTGATATCATACATGGAATTAGCATTATTCAATGGATATCTACCAAAATGTCTGTTAAAAATCTTACACTCTTCGGCGTTGGTGTCCCCACAAGCATATAGAGTCGTATTGAGCGTTAAACCATTGAATCCAAGCGAAAAACGACTTCCCAGGGATATAATGATGGCAGCATATGACATCGCAAAAATGCGAAAGCAATACGGCCACACTATTTCTTCCAGCGGTTCCACAACAGGAGCATATTCTTGCTTCAAGAAATATGAAAATAACAATGACAGTGGGTATCGAGAGTATGGGTACTCTTCGGGGTTAGGTAGTTTGCAGGCAAGATTAGATGAAACTTCGGAAAATGTGAAACAGTTGACTCAAGAAGTGAGAGAATTAAAGAAGCTGATAAACGCTCAACAGCTTGTGTTACAACAAGCGCTTTCCAGCGCGATGGACCGTTGATGATATAATGGATGCCGTTTACTTTCAATGCCACTGTATACAAGTCAATAAACTACAGTGTGTATTGTACGACATCGCTCGATGTATTGGCGGACTTAAATTTAGAGTGGTGTTTTTTTTTTGTTATTTTGCTATACGTAATTGTACCAATGTTACACCGTAATGTTTCGTAGGATAATGATAAAATATAGTATTATGATTTTGTTGTTATTTTCGGTGTAATAAGGGTGCGTAGAATTAGAGGATGGAGTTCAGGACTCTATTCATACACAGCTGAATCGTGAGTACGTTGACAAAAGACTAAAACAGCTGAGAATTTACTATCAAAATTCTGGTTCAAACCCGGTTCTTTTGTTAGTTCACGTTTTAAATCGAACAATAGGAATGTAAACAAAATTTACGGGCTGGCCCCTTAGTCAAATTGTGATTTGAACGACTAGGTATATTGTCCACAATGTATAAGGTTTACCTAAATTTTAGGCGAATTTTATATGATTATTTTAGTGATTTTAATTACAAGCTGTCAATGAATGGAGTCTTTACAGTGGTATTTTTGTAATGTTAGACGCAGAGAGCACTGGACACTGTGATTGTAGCTTTTACAATGTATTATAGTTTCTTTTGTGATATTAATCGTGTCATTAAAATTATGTTTCAACAAATGTGCGGTTTTAATTTTTCTATTTTATAAAATCATTTATATTTTACAAAGCATCACTGATTTCAATGCGCGTAATTCATGATGATAGGTTAATAACTGTACTCTTAATCCATAATTTTCAAAGATTTAATGTTTTTAGGGTTCCGTGCCAAAGGACCAAGTTTCAACAGTATAGTTCTAATAGTTTCCGAATAAAGTGGCTGTGACATACGGACGGACAGACGGACAGACAGACAGGACAGGAAGTTACATGGGCTGTAACTTCTAAAATAAGAGAATGATAAAACTAAAAAAAAAATATGTTGTACATTACCATGCAAACTTCCACCGAAAATTGGTTTGAACGAGATCTAGTAAGTAGTTTTTTTTTAACACGTCGTAAATCGTAAATCGCAATTTATTGATCAAAGATACAACGAACTACAAGAAAATTTGTCTGGGGGCACGGTCGTGCCCCCGCCAAGACGAGCCAAGCGAAGCGCAAGGGCACTACCTACCTTTTCTCGAAGTGTTTCGTCGTTTTTTTGATCCCTCATAACTTTGGTTCCCGATATACCAGATTGTTCAAATTCTCAGGATATGATGTTATCAATAGACTAATGAAACATACAAAGTTTCAATTGCATAGCTCTGATACTTTAGATTTTATTAATACCTAAAAAACACCGATTTCGTCACTGGCACACTGATGATCATCAAAACTGTTAGGGTACTTCCTGAAGTGCTAGAAAGCTGAAATTTGGTATGTAAACTAAGCTTAGTATACAAACAACAAAAAAAAAACATAAACCTATTACTTTCGCCCCCGAACCCCCAAATTTGGGGGGTGGAAGTTTGTATGAGACTTTCACAAATGTTTATGCTAGAGGTTTTATTTTTGGTACACGGACTTTTTCGAAAGAAGAAAGAAAATGTACAAGAAATGCAGCTCAAAAAAGGAAAAAAAAACTGCCTTAAGCAACTTGCAAAAAAAATAGATATCTTTGAAAAAGATATCAGATCTTATGCACAGCCAAGGTTCTGAATCTACACGCCCTAACTCTACCAACCCTAACTTCATAAACTCTACATCTCAGTAAAAATGTATGGCTTGGCTGTTTCGTCACTTCAGAAACTAAATATTTGCAAACACGAAACGCGTTCGTTTCCCTTTCGTGACGGTATGGTAGCGAAACGGCGAAGTCATACATTTTTACTGAGATGTAGAGTTTATGAAGTTAGGGTTGGTAGAGTTAGGGCGTGTAGATTCAGAACCTTGGCTGTACATGAGATCTGATATCTTTTTCACAGGGTAAGCCATATGCAGTTGTCTTGGCAACATTTTACATGAAAATGTTTTTGGTGGGATATGTTACTTGCTGCCACGGAATCCTTCATGCGCGAGTCCGACTCGCACTAGGCCGCTTTTTTAAACTGCCAAACGTCAATTAGATACTAAGGTACACTTAGGTAGGCTCCCTTAATATGAATTTTCTAATTCAGATCAAAAGGAAGTTCTTGTAACAGAAAACATAAAAGAAGTAGGTACCTACAGCTGATTCCAAATATAGATTTGCAATTTCGTAAATGGTAAAACAAAATGTTGACATAGGTCCCGACTACCGTGAACTGATTCCCATCTACTTTTTGTTAAGAAAGAACTCTATCAACGATAAGATAATGAAATATCAATGTTGCAGAGAGATTTGAATTGCGCGCTCCTGAAACAGGACGCATGAACGGAAATTGCTTATTTGTGCCTTAGTACTGAATTACTACTTCATCTAGCAATTTTTTTTTCCTATATAGATAATTATTGGTTAAATTAGTTTTCTAATTTAAAAACTCTCATTTGTCTGCTCGATATTCTTAAAAGCGACAAACGCCTAAAAACTTAATTTATGCCTTATCAATTCCTTGTTTTCTCATATTGTATAATAATATAACAAAAAATAATATCCTTATTATTTCTAAGGTATTACTGCAGCAATTACTTTAGATAATATTAATAGTTCGTAAACGACTCTCGCAAGTTTCAGCTGGCGCAGTAGACAAGTCGACATAACAATAACAAAGCTGAACACTGGTTTGACATTAGTTACCCATGCGCGGGACGACTGCCGAGCTCAAAATAAACAGCTCCGCTTCGTTCGATCGATCAATAACGTGAAGAGAACAGGAAATCTAGACTCAGGTCTTATCTCTTTCGCCCGGGTCATAGTTACCATTTAAGGCATAAAACTACCTTTATTGATTGTGTATGCTATCGGCTAGTGAGTGAGATTCGGCGCCCAAATGCAGGGCAGTTTCAAGATTCAACTCATAAATATGGGGACGCGGGCGGCGGCATGTAAGTTTTATTGTAGTTAATGAAGGCTTTTTGTTTATAATAATCACTGTCGACGCTTGCATGGACATTAACGCGTTTGTTTTTCAGAGTTGTATGAAGAAGCGTCGTTGATTAGTGCTTTATATGTGTCCTAATGGCTGAGACCTCGGGATAATGCAGACCGTTCTATTCGACTCTCTGAGCTGGAAAGGTGAGCTCGTGCAAGCGAGCGGTGTTGTTCTTCGTTACATTGTGGCACTGCCTGATCCTGGCACGTTTGCTTGTCCCCCTTTTTCTGGGGTTGCCATCTATGTCTCCTGAACGTTTTTTTAGATATATCTTCTCTTTATAGATCTTCATAGGCTTTTTATCTAGGTACCTGTGTGCTGGTAGCATTCCATTGTTGATATAAAATATAGATTTGTAAGTTAAAACTAAAACCTTTGAATTTTGTAGAAAAATATTTTTTTAAATAAGACAGTGACATTTAGAACTTAGAAATGTTACACCATCTTTTAAAATAATTTCAAATTCAGATTTTTTTTTCTATAAATGACTAATATGTAGTCAGGTACATTACATAGTTGCATTAAATATTTAATATTTTTCTCTGTAATCACCATTAAATTATATTATTAATTCTATTTTATTAATAAATTCTACAATCCCTGTTCTTCCATTTATAATACTTGTGGCAAATCCTAATTTAAAGATGGTAACCCTATCTCCTACTAGGTTTTGTGTGCATATCCTTTTAGGTCTCTTGGTGTTTGCCTCCCCGTCTGTACCCTAGATACGATATATCTATTTAATCTGTGATACCTGTTCATGCTGGTGTACTTACTTCAAGCGTGATATATTGTTGTCTAAATGTTTTATGGATTCTGGTAATTTGTTGTCAGTGTTTTTAAGTTTTTTTATTCAGAGAATTTATTTATATTTGTAGCTTTATACTTTGTTTCAATGTTTATTTTCATTTTATAGGATCTTCACTGCATTATTATTTTTTGGCAAACTGAGTTTTTTTAAATATTTTTTTATGATTGTTCAACTGTTTGTAGTTCCTGAGCATATATAAAATTGGAAGCATCCTAATTTATATTTTATAAAAAGAACATATAATGAATTAATATTAATACAGAAGGCTGGCAAAGAGCTTTAATTGCTTTTTTATTGCTTCTAAACATTGTGAAGCATGCAGTAAATGTAATAAATCTTCAAAAAGGTCATAATAAAAGAAATTAAAATATTTACTTACTTATTTTTTCTTTCTGTTGTGTAGGTCCTATGATAAAATTATTAAATTAATTTTAAATGTTGCAACATCAAAGAACTTATTTACTGCTAGTTTTTTGTACTATACCCAACTATGATGAGATTTATTGCATGTTTATGTTCCCCTAAAGCTGTCATTAATGCAGTTAATGACAGATTCAAAAAAATTAATTGTGTATTTTTTTTAGGTTTTACTTTACATAGGTAGAACATAAAATTAGGTTACAAAGCTGTCATGCCAATATTAATTTAACTTTATTCCTGTTGTGTAATAGTCACAATCTGATACTCACAATTTTCAAAGTTTCTAATATTAACCTTCTTGTACAAAAGAAGAGTTCCTCAATTTGATTGCCAATTAATTGGAAACAAAGAAAGCGTTTTTTAACTTATGAATAAAATTTGTATATGTAAGTATTCTATTTAAAGGAGTTTCTAATACAATAAAACGATACTAGCGCCATCTAGGGACGAGAGGCTGATCTTCTTAGTAGGGACTTATTCTTCATTTCATCGTAGTGCATTTTTATATTAAATTCAAAGTTCCAAATGATACATATTTTGAAGACCAACTCACTGTCTCACAAATCTGGTCCAATGATTCTCCATTTTTTTATTTTTTTTATGGAATAGGCCGGCAAACAAGCAGACGTATGCGATTACCGCCGCCCATGGACACCCGCAACACCAGAGGCGTCCCAAGTGCGTTACCGGCCTTCGGGGGATGGGGGGGGGGGGAGATACGGGAGGGGTTGGGGTATGGACCACCGGTATCCTCACTCAATCAGTGAAACACAGCGCAAGCACTATTTAACACCGGTTTTCGGTTCTGGCCTATTCATGCCGAAGCGTGGCTCTCCTACGGTCAAAATTTCAAGAGAACATAATAATTCATACTTCTTAAACAATTTACAGAATGAATTATAATGTAATTTTTAACTGGCAACTCTATTTACATACAAGTACCTATATTTTTTTACATGTATGCTTGCTTGTATGAGTTTGTTGTGGCCTCTTCTCAGATATTATTTGCCCTAAAGAAGATTCAGTAAAAATATAAATAAATCCAAAATAGTGTAGGGACTTCAATTTAATAAAATATTTTATGTTAATTATTATTTCATTACACGGATAAATCCATTGTAAATAGAGTGACACCACGCTAAGTTACGCACTAACTATGCTATAAACTACGCTACTCTTCGGCAGTATCGTACAAACAACAACAACTTGTACGATATTGACGAAAAGTAGCATAGTACGTCACGCGTGTGTGTACTTGGAACTACGCTACTTTTTTCTGCTTCAACAAGAACAAGGCGGAGCGCCACCAGTATTCACCCCCATGGGTGTTGTAAGACGCGGCTGTACAGACTAGGGGAGTAAACTATGTGGGATGAACATCATTGCAAAGGGGAAAAAAATCCTAGCCATATTGATGAAGATATTATTTTCAATGTGTCTCACAATAATTCACTTTCCATAGCTTATAAATGATTTAAATACAACACAATATTAATAAATTACCAGAATCCAGTCCCTGTTTGTGTGGCTCATCTTTCTAAAGTTGCATATACCGTGTTTGTCCACCGCTTGTCCCAGCTGTGGACTTCTCTGCCTTCATCACACCTGTTTCACATTCCTGAATGTTTGTAAATACCCATTTCCAAATGGTAAAAAAAAAATCCATTTACAAATTTCCCGATTGGTTGTGACATTTTTTTAAATGGTATTAAAGATTTAGGAGAGACAGTCAATATTTAAATTATATCAGGTCACATTTTTTTGTTTTATCGAATAGGCATGCAAACGAGCAGACGTATCGCCTGATGGTAAGCGATTACCGCCACCCATGGACACCTGCAACACCAGATGCGTATCAAGTGCGTTGCCGGCCTTTGGGGGGATGGGGGGGACATAGTGGGAAGGGGGTTGGGGTATGGATTTCCGGTATCCTCACTCACACGGTGAAACAGCGCAAGCACTATTTCACACCGGTTTTCTGTGAGGCCGTGGTATCGCTCCGGTCGAGCCGGCCCATTCATGTCGAAGCGTGGCGCTCCCGTCAAAATTTCAAGAGAACATAATAATTCATACTTCTTAAACAATTTACAGAATGAATTATAATGTAATTTTTTACTTATTATTTATTATTTACATACAAGTACCTATATTTTTATAGATGTATGCTTGTATGAGTTTCTTGTGGCCTCTTCTCAGATATTTGTCCTAAAGAAGATTCAAGAAACATAAATAAATCCAAAATAGGGTAGAGACTTTAATGACATAAAAATATTTTATTTTAATTGGTATTTTATATTATATATTATAGAACTACCGTCCAATATCACTCCTGAGCCATGTGTACAAGTTGTTTTCGAGGGTCATTACGAATCGTCTTGCCCAAAAATTCGATGACTTTCAGCCCATAGAGCAAGCAGGGTTTCGAAAAGGCTTCAGCACCGTGGACCACATACATACTCTTAGGCAAATAATTGAGAAAATAGAGGAGTATAATCAGTCTCTCTGCCTAGCGTATGTGGACCTCGAAAAAGCCTTCGATACCATCGAGACCTGGGCTGTCCTGGAATCCATGCAGAGATGCCTGGTCGACTGCCGATATGTCCAGGTGATGAGATGTCTTTACGAAGCCGCTACAATGACCGTCCAAGTACAAGAAAAAAACACAAGACTAATCCAATTGCATCGAGGGGTAAGACAGGGAGACGTCATATCTCCGAAACTGTTTACCAATGCATTGGAAGACGTTTTCAAGACGCTTGATTGGAACGGACAGGGAATCAATGTAAATGGCCAGTACCTCTCACACCTGCGATTTGCGGACGACATAGTCATTCTGGCGGAGTCTCTGCATGATCTGGAAGAAATGCTCAACAGTCTAGATGTTTCTTCAAAACGAGTGGGACTGGGAATGAATATCGAGAAAACTAAAGTCATGCATAACAGGCATGTATCCCCAAGTCCCGTGACCGTAAATGGCGCTGCTATCGAGGTTGTGCAAGAATACATCTACTTTGGCCAAACCATCCAACTCGGCCGGCACGACTTCGATCGGGAGGCCGACAGAAGGATTCGTCTGGGCTGGGCGGCGTATGGGAAGCTACGTCATATTTTCGAGTCGGCGATACCTCAATCACTTAAGACCAAAGTATACAACCAGTGCGTCCTACCTGTTATGACATACGGAGCCGAGACGTGGACACTCACCATCGGGCTGGTCCACAAGTTTAAA
Source organism: Diaphora mendica (assembly GCA_949125395.1). NCBI lineage: Eukaryota > Metazoa > Arthropoda > Insecta > Lepidoptera > Erebidae > Diaphora > Diaphora mendica. Next base: position 1,420,886 of record OX421331.1, on the reverse strand, counting down.
GTAGCTCAGCGTGCGATGGAGCGTGCGATGCTGGGTGTCTCTCTGTGCGATAAAATTCGTAATGAGGTTATTCGACAGAGAACTGGAGTAACCGACATTGCACAGAGAATCAGTACGCTGAAGTGGAAGTGGGCCGGCCATGTCTCCAGACGAACCGATGGTCGCTGGAGCCGAAACGTGTTAGAGTGGAGACCGCGATTAGGCAAACGTAGTGTAGGGCGCCCTGCGGCACGATGGACCGATGATTTAAAGAAGGTGGCTGGTGGATGGATGCGGACTGCCCAAGACCGGGACGGTTGGCGCTCCTTGGGGGAGACCTTCGTTCAGCAGTGGACGGCGATAGGTTGATTGATTGAATTGGTATTTTATTCCAGAGATAAATCCATTATCAATAGAATGACATAACCACTCTTAGTTACACACTAACTATGCTATACGCTACGCTACTTTTCGTCAGTATCGTTCAAACAACAACAACTTGTACGATACTGACGAGCGTAGTGCGTAACGCGTGTGTTCACTTGGAACTACGCTACTTTTTTCTGCTTCAACAAGAGCAAGCCTATCTTTTTTTTTTATTTGATTTGAGCCACCAGTATTCTACCCCATGGGTGTTGTAAGACGCGGCTGTACGAACTAAGGGAGTAAATTATGCAGAGTAAAACATCACTGCAAAGGGGAAAAAAACCTATATGGTCATATTGATAACTAGCCGACCCACGCAACCTCGTTTGCGTCTCCTATTGCCCGTAGCGTGATAATTTTTCCCCGTTTTTGTAACATTTTTCATTGGTGCTCCGCTCCTATTAGTCGTAGCGTGATGATATATAGCCTATAACCTTCCTCGATAAATGTACTATTTAACACTGAAAGAATTTTTCAAATCCGACTAGTGGTTCCTGAGATTAGCGCGTTCAAACAAACAAACAAACTCTTCAGCTTTATAATATTATAGTATAGATGATATTATTTTCAATGATTTAAATACAACACAATATTAATAAATTACCAGAATCCAGTCCCTGTTTGTGTGGCTCACCCTTCTAAAGTTGCCTTTACCGTGTTTGTCCACCGCTTGTCCCAGCTGTGGACTTCTCTGTCTTCATCACACCTGTTTCACATTCCTGAATGTTTGTAAATTAGTGTTTTCCGATGGGTTGTGACATTTTTTTAGAAGGTATTAGAGATTTAGGAGAGACAGTCAATATTTAAATTATATCAGGTCACTTTTTTTTTATCGTATAGGCGGGCAAACGAGCAGACGTATCGCCTGATGGTAAGCGATTACCGCCGCCCATGGACACCTGCAACACTAGAGGCGTCACAAGTTCGTTGCCGGCCTTTGGGGGGATGGGGGGACATAGAGGGAAGAGGGTTTGGGTATGGGCCTCCAGTATCCTCACTCACACGGTGAAACACAGCGCGAGCGCTATTTCACACCGGTTTTCTGTGAGGCCGTGGTATCACTCCGGTCGAGCCGGCCCATTCATGCGGAAGCGTGGCTCTCCCACGGTAATTTAATTAGTCACATAGTTATGGCAAGAGCTGTAGGTTTAGGCCATGTTTTTAACCGACTTCAAAAAAAGTAAAGTACAAAAAGGACAGTATGAGGTATCTTACGTGTTGTAGTAGTTTAATTTTCTTTGTTTTAGTAAACACAGTGATCCTATAGCTCATTAGCTGACTCACGCAACCTCGTTTGCGTCTCCTATTGCCTGTAGCGTGATAATTTTCCCCCGTTTTTTAAACATTATCCATTGGTGCTCCGCTCCTATTGGTCTTAGCGTGATGATATATAGCCTTCCTCGATAAATGTACTATCCAACACTGAAAGAATTTTTCAATTCGGACCAGCGGTCCCTGAGATTAGCGCGTTCAAACAAACAAACAAACTCTTCAGCTTTATAATATTAGTATAGACTAGCTGTCCCACGCAACCTCGTTTGCGTCTCCTTTTACCCGTAGCGTGAGTTTTCCCCTGTTTTTGAAACATTCTTCATTGGTGCTCCGCTCCTATTGGTCTTAGCGTAATTATATATAGCCTATAGCCTTCCTCGATAAATGTACTATCCAACACGGAAATAATTTTTCAAATCAGACCACGGGTTCCTGAGATTAGAGCGTTCAAACAAACAAACAAACTCTTCAGCTTTATATAATAGTATAGAAGATGTACTGGTAATAACTATAAATTCTCAAAATTAAAAAAAACCCCCGACATAATAACCTCAGTTCCCTTTAAAAAGTAAAAACACGTTATGCGCTTTCATTTGAGACCCCACTCGATGATATTTTTGCAGACATTCGGTTATTCTTCCCCACTTTCACCCCCATAACTTTTAAACGACTCAACCGATTTTCATGAAACATGTCTAAGAACACTCGCACGTAACTCACCTTTCATACAAAAAAAACTAAATTGAAATTGCTTCATCCGTTCGGAAGCTACGGTGCCACAAACAGACAGACAGACAGACAGACACGTCAAATTTATAACACCCCTCTTTTTGCGTCGGTAGTTAAAAACAGAATTTTGCGTCCGATTAGGCCAGTGATTCCACAGTACACAATTTTTTGTTGCATTGCATTTCACTGAGTGAGTGAGGACTCTAGGTATTCCTTAACTACTCTTGGTACTAAAACGCCTGCAATGCATTTGTGGGAGTCACTATCATCAGGTGATACGTCTGCCCGTTAGCCTCTATACAATGGAAAAGATGTGGAAAAACATTGTTGAATTAATCATCTTCCTAGCCTTTATTATTCCCAAGATTATTTGGGGTCGGCTACTAGTTCAACTAGTTTTACCTGAATATCAGTTTTTCCACGGAGCGACTGGCAACAGACCTTACAGGTTATGTAGAAGATTCTACATAAGTAAATACAATATATTTTGTGTTGAACTTAATCATTGATTAATCATATGACATTCAATGATTTTACTTAAACAATTTAATTATATTAGCATATAAAACTTACGATAGACTAGAGATTAGAATTATTTCAGTATTTAGTTGAATGTTGTACAGAAAATTGTATGTACGGTAGTTGAAGGATAGGTTAGGTAGATAAGGGAGAGAGAGTGCGAGAGATAGAGAGAGGCTGCGAGAGATAGAGAGAGACTGCGAGAGAGAGAGAGAGTGCGAGAGAGAGAACGACTATAGATAACGTGGATTGAATGCGTAAAAGAAGCAATAGTTAGAAAGGGGGTAAACCGAGTGAACTGACAAGTATCAGAGTAGAAAGGCAGAGAGGAAAACTCATTACGGGCCTCATATAAGTCTACTGGGCTCAGTGTTATGGGTTTGATACCCACTAGACCCCACGCATGGCGTAGTGATTTAAGCCGTCGCCACGCTGCTTTCTTTTGCGCTAAGGTGTTAAGGGTTCAATTCCCACATGGGACAACGCTTTATGTGTTCCACAAATTGCTGTTCTGAATTTGGGTGTTTGTGAATCCGTTTCATGAATGTTTAGATTTAGTGCAAGAATAGTCGTCTTTTGAAAAGAAAAGTAAATAAGTCACGAGAGAAAGCAATATCTAAGAATATATTTATCCTTTCATATTTAGCAACCCAACCAAACGGAACAGTGTGACAAACAGTAAAACATTTATATATATCTCCTTTATAATTATCTCTTCATCTTTTCTATTGCACCAGTATGAAAGTAGTCTTATTGTTTTATGCGAATATGAAAGCGAAACTAATTGCGGTGTTTACATGAATGTTGCACAGTTACAGCGAAGATTCGCAGCCTGTACGACTTCCAGCTTCGCCTGATGCACAACATACAACCGTTGCCATCGGGCACTGAAGTCGCTAACACCGTGAAATATTTCTCGCAAACGCTGCTCAGTAAGTATCAGAAATTTACTGTTTTCCTAGTATTGTTACGAGCCGGGTATTAATTAAATAAAAGTGGTCGGTTGATTACCAAAAAAAATAACAGAATATTTATTGACAACACTTTTACAATAATTCACTAAATCACTCGTTGGTCGCACTAGAAAATCGCTTCGATATTAATCTACTGTATCGTGAAACACTCGCCCGTACGGCTAACACGCTCCGTTTTTATATGGCTATCAAAATATCTGAAATGATCCCCAGTATTCGATATACCATTCTGGACCAAATATAACCTATAACCTCCTAGAATCCGTAATCTATTACTTGCAGCGCCATCTAGCTTTGAGAATATCGGAATTTATCATAATCTTAACAGTCGTGCGCTACTGGATACTAGATGGCGCTGTCCTCCGACTCATCTAGATTATACGAGACCCATATGTCGCAACAATATGTAGACCTAGCGGTAAACTAACAGATGAATCACCTCAGTAAGTAGTCAGTACCTAACTACCAACGCCCATGAACACAATAAACAAGAAAAAATTAAGAAGAAAATAATGTAATTCCAAGGGGAGCTCGGTCAATCAAGATCTCCTTGGAAATCAAGTTGAGCAGGTTCGAACCCTACCTAGAAAAGTACGACAATTAATAGTAAGGGTCAACAGGAATACCAGTTATAGCGTGACCCACGTTATTAGTATTTTTTTTAAATATACGACTTAGATCTGGCAGAATTATAAAGACTTAGATAGTCACTTCGTAGGTCAAGGAAAATTATTTAAAATTTTTGTAATGAATATTGTTGGTTGGTTCTGAATCTCTCTTGTAGATAGATGGTAAAATATTAATTGTAAACAAGGTTAAAAATATTATTAACAGTCTTTACAGGCCTCTGCTTGGACTTAGGCCCCTCCTTAGAAAAGAGGCCTTGTTTGTGAAAAGATGGATTGTAGGTATAGGATTTGTTTCGACTTTTCCTTCTTCCTCCATTATTATTATACTCATATCTAATCTAATACCTTTAAACGAGCAATTCTTGTAATACCTTTAAACAAGCAATTCTTGTATATATATACATATATAATATAATCTGAATCTCGGAAACGGCTCCAACGATTTTAATAAAATTTTGTATGCAAGGGGTTTCGGGGGCGATAAATCAATCTAGCTAGGATTCATTTTTAGAAAATGTCGTTTTATTCGTGTTTTTAACAATCAAATATATAAAATCAATGTACATCTAGCGCCATCTATCGCAACTCAAGCGAACTACATTCAACTATACTGGAATAAGGTGCAGAATAAACAGTATGAGGGCGTACCAAAAGAGGGCGCCACTTAACTTATTTTTTTATTGGAAGAAAAATAACGAAAAGGTGGCGTTTGGATAGTCCTAATGTTGCCGAAAAACCCATTTATAAAAAAAAATATCGAGCGACGCTCGGTCATCCAGGTACTAGAATTAAAAAGAATAAGTAGAATCGATGGTCGTATCGCCGGAAGATGAACAAAAAAAACAATATTACGATTTATTATTGTATTACGACGGGACTTTCTAGTGGTTAATGATCCTAACTGCTAAACCAGAGGTCATGGGTTCGACTCCCACCCAGTACAAATCTATGTAATGAACACGATCATTTGTTCTGTGTCTGGGTGTAGGGATGCAGAAGCATCACTAGGCTGTCATGGTATCGGTCACCATGCTGCATTGTCTGCATTCGTAATGAGTATGGTGACCACTCTTGGATTCTGGTGATGCTTTCCATTAGGCAGAGTAGAGTCGCTTTGACAGGCCCATACATAAATAAAAGTATATTTTTATATAGAATATGGGGCAAAAGAGGAGACATATCACCTGATGGTAGTCGATTATCGCCGCCATGGACACCCGCAACACCAGAGGCATCACAAGTGCGTTGCCATCCTTTGGGGGATGGGGAAGGGGTTGGGATATGGGCCCTTGGTATCCTCACGCACTCGGTGAAACATGAGGCTGTAGTATCATTCCGGTCGAGCCGGCCCATTCATGTCGAAGCGTGGTTCTCCCACTATGCATTTAGAAATACAATAAGTCTGTTTATAAGCAGGGTTATGTATGTGAGATCTGTGAGGATTCCTGAGGATATTTAGAAGAGAAGCATTTAACAATTTCCCTCAACATTATCAAAGTTGTCAATATATCTAAAACTCTTATCAACCACCAGGTGTACTCAAAGATGTTCCACGTTCTCCGTTGGAAATGATGAGAGACGCTGACAGCGATGCGGATCGGATGGCCCTGTATCCGAACTTGGACTACAAAGGGCTGTTCACCTCCATATCGCAGCTGGTGGATGCAGCTCCTCATCTGCAGTATGGCATCCAATGTAAGTGATAGTATAGTTCGTTATTGCTGGCTGAGCGAATGTTATTTTGTTGGCAACTGTTCCTGTTGTGTTTTAGAGGTTTTGAAATGGTTTCTTGTTTTTAGACTAAAGAATTTGGCACTTGAATACTTTTAAAACTGTTTTGTATTGGCCGTACGCTTGTCTTAAGGTTCATATAGCGTAGTGTTACATGACGTATAACATGTCTTAGGTATTTAATGCTAGATTTAATTATTATTTTTACTGAACTGACGCGTAATATTAAAAATAAATGAATAAATATTTTTGAACACTTTTTTGTTAGTACATACATAGAAAACATCCAAACTCCGAAACAAATATTTGTAGATAATATAAATATTTGGTCAAACTGAAAAATCGAACCCGAGACCTGATTGCTATCTTTGACTTGCTATCTGTCTTCTCGGCTAAGAGAATAAACTACGAACAATTAAAATTTTAACAAAAAATAAAACCGACTTCAAGAACGACCAAATTGAAATGGGATGGGATGAATGGGAATCCACACGGAAGCACTAGCTTTTGCAAATAAAATAAAAAAATAACAAATGCACTAGTGGCCCCCCCACGAATTTCGAAGGTTCCCCGCGATTTCGCATGGATGCCATCATCAGATCTTAGTGTCCTTATCATGGTACCACCTTTTGGATATCTCCTTTCCATTAAAAAAAGAATCATCAAAACGGTTCATAAATGACGAAGTTATCCGCGAACACACATAAAAAAAAACGGTCGGTTAAAAAGCAAGATATTCTTTATCTTATTATAGCTTTTAAAAAAATGAATATTGAGGTAATTCAAAATAACATCAACATCCTTTAACAGTCAACTGTTGGATATACACCTCTTCTCTTCTTTTAGAGAAAGTAGGTTTTGACCTATTTTTACGTGTGCCAAAATACATGTACTCTGCCTGATAGAAAGCATAATCAGAATCCAAGAGTGGTGGTCACCATACTCATTGCGAATGCAGACAATGCAACAATGCAGCATGGTGACCCACTCCATGGCGGCCTAGTGATGCTTCTGCATCATTGGGCCTCCGGTCTCGCATTCACCAACAAAATACGACAACGAGAACGCTTTTACGTTGATCTTCGGTTCGCGGGTAGTACCGCCCCAGTCGAGCCGGCCCGTTTGTGTTTAATTCAGTGTTGCTCTACCTTGAGTATGACTATAAGTAATTAAAGTAATTATTAATAAATTAAATTAAAAACAAGCTTTTATTGGAATGCCCTCATAAAGTACTCGTCGAGACAAATCAAAGGAGTCCAAACTTGATGGTGTTGCGACGTTTCTTTACAGAGTTCCTATGGCCACCTTCCAGCTCCAGCATGAGATCAGCTCCATGATATCATAATATTGCATTGTCACGCTGTATGCAATCATATTCTTGCAAAATTTCAGCAAAATTGGATGAAGATATCAGCTTCCAAATTGAGTTGCAAGATTCCACCCGAACATACATACATTGCAAGTTAATAAAAAAGCTTGTAAAATTGGTCTTACTGGCCTATTGATCTAGTGGTTAAATCAAGGACTGCACGGTTGGCCTGGTGGCTTAAGCGGTCGCTACGCCGCTTTCTACATCGCCAAGTGTTGTGGGTTCATCCGGAAAAAGTTGTTCTGAGTCTGGATGTTCTTTGTGTCCGTTTCATGCATGTTTGTGAAGTCTCCTCGACTCAGGATGTATTTCTATGTAGTAGTCTTCAAAAAAATAGTATAAAAGGCCAGATGGGTTCCATCAACAGCCTTCAGTCCACTGCTGGACATAAGCCTCTCCTTAGAAAGGAGGTTTTGGTCTACTCATACCATGCTGGCCCAATAAATAATAAATAAATAAATATTTCGGACATCTAACACACAACGCCATCTAGTCCCAAGCTAAGCTTGTGTTATGGGCACTAGATAACTGATACAAATACATATATACTTTTTTTTTGTAAATACATGCATATTATACATAGAAAACATCCAATCTCCGAAACAAATATTTGCAGAACATACAAACATTTGGTCCGACACGGGAATCGAACCCGAGACCTCATGCACAGCAGTCGCATACGCTACCACTACGCCACTGAGGTAGGTGGGTTGGTAGAGGGTTTATTTCAAGTTTTCATTCTCTTTGCAGTGATTTTGTCCTACGTAGTTTGCTCCCTTAGTCCACCCCCATACACCCATGGGATGAATAAGGGTGGTGACAGTTCATATATTGTGCACGTGTGCCGTACGTCGCCTACATCCAGAGTCCATCAGGTGACGGTGCCCGCTTCTGTGGCGGTGGCAGGCGCTGGGAGGGGTCCGGACGTGTTAATAACTGCAGTTCCCGGATTCCTGCCTTCACAGGCGCAGAGTGGCACACCGTGTGGTTTTAGTCGGTTCGAGTCCGACACACCGCCCCGCCGCAAACCCCGGTGGGGTGACGGTCCGAGAGGATTTAGACACGAAAAAAAAAGGGTGTTGACAGTTCGTATTCTTAATCTGTCACCACGCGGAGAGTACCTGTGTGACAACCAATCAAAAATTGATTATTGTATCACTCTGGTCGACAAGTCCATATTATGATGTGCAGTTATTTACAATTAAACAGCTGTAACACTTGCTTTGCTTTGTTATCAGGTTGATATAAATTATTTTAATATTTAATTCCATCTTGAAAAACTTTTGCGATAAAACAAATTAATCACCACCAATTGCTATGAATTACCGTCAAAGTTCTACAAGCTAAAATTCAAAATTTTAAAAACCCCCTACTCAAGCACTCACTTTCACCCCCATAACTTTTAAATGACTCAACCGATTTCCATGAAACATGTCTAAGAACACTCGCACGTAACTCACCTTTCATACAAAAAAAAACTAAATTGAAATCACTTCATCCGTTCGCGAGCTACGGTGCCACAGACAGACAGACAGACACGTCAAACTTATAACACCCCTCTTTTTCCGTCGGGGGTTAAAAATGAAGATGGATCATAGAGATCGTTAGATGTCATTAGTGTCATTTTAGAAAATACAAGGTACTTTTTAGGTGTGAATTTTTAAATTTGTAATTTATTGCACTTCACTTTCTGTTCTACTAAATAAAGTAGGCTTTCCTATTTACCTAGGATTCTGTAGACTCCAACTTTTTGCAACGACAAATTTGTTTGCTTCCTTTGATCGTTGAGGAGGAAATTACAAAATATTCAAGCAACTCAGCGACTGAATTCCCGAACACATAGCTAGCGACCGGCGGAGATGAGAGCTCCCCTTCTTCCTGCCAAGACAGACATATAATCTATAACTAAAATGCATAGAACCAAACCAATATACTACAAGTACTGTGATTATTAATTCTTTGTTTATAATCTAGGGCTACAACAAAAAAGCAGTTTTAAATAGTTTTTTTTTAAATGAAGGGTACATTTATGATTAATATACTAGCTGTTGCCCGCGGCTTCGCCCTCGTGTATGTCGGTTATCGCGGCAAATAGTAGCCTATGTGTTATTCTGAATATTCTGATGTATAAGCTGTATTACTGTAAAGTTTCATCCAAATCCGCTCAGTAGTTTTTCGTGAAAGAGTAACAAACACACACATCCTTACAAACTTTCGCATTTATAATATCAGTAGGATGAATTTTAAAGGTGATATGCATCTGAGAGGCCTATGTCCAGCAGAGAACTGCGATAGGCTGATGATGATGAAAAGTGATATGAAGGTTTTCAAATTTCTCGCTGATAGTGATAATACAGAACATATGATCGCGCTCATCACACAAGACAAGACATGTCACCCAAGGGTGAGAATCGAACTCACAACCTCTGTGTTTAAAAGTATTGACTTTTAAACACAGAAGTAAGAAGAAGTAATTGTACTGTATAGATACTTCATTTCAAAAATTGCTAGCTTTAACCCTCTGGCCTCTAGCGTGTATGTCGGTTATCGCAGAAAAGAGAAGCCTATATACTTCCTCAAGAATCAAAGTATCTCCATGCTAAATGTCATTGAAATCGGTGCAGCGGATTAACCCTGAAAACGTCACAGACAGGCTGGTAGAGTTAGTTTCGAATCTATACTAATACTAGCTGACCCACGCAACGTCGCTTACGTCTCCTATTGCCCGTACCGTAATAGTTTCCCCCCGTTTTTGTAACATTCTTCATTGATGCGCCGCTCCTATTGGTCTTAGCGTGATGATATATAGCCTATAGCCTTCCTCGATAAATGGGCTATCTAACACTAAAAGAATTTTACAAATCGAACCAGTAGTTCCTGATATTAGCGCATTCAAAGAAACAAACAAACTCTTCAGCTTTATAATCTATATCTATACTAATATTATAAAGCTGAAGAGTTTGTTTGTTTGTATGTTTGTTTGTTTGAACGCGCTAATCTCAGGAGCCGCTGGTCCGATTTGAAAAATTCTTTCAGTGTTGGATAGTACATTTATCGAGAGAGGCTATATATCATCACGCTAAGACCAATAGGAGCGACGCATCAATGAAGAATGTTACTAAAATGGGGGAAAATTATTATGCTACGGGCAATAGGAGACGTAAACGACGTTGCGTGGGTCAGCTAGTGTATAATATTATTAAGTATGTCGTAGATGAAGGACAAATAAAGATCCGAAACATACGACAGAAAATACACACATCAAAAGTGTCTAGGGATCAACATATGTGTCTAGGGATCAACATATATTTTTGCAATAACTTTTCTCCTGATTGATATTAATTAAAATTTTCTTTAAGGATTCATCAAATAAAGTGTTTTCGTTTGTCACAGTAACGATAAACCAAGTCACCTTTGCATTAATAAAGTAATTTGCCATTTTCCTAATAAAAGGATTTTTGACATTTGAACCACTAACATTAAAGTTCGAAAAAAAGACTGAAATAACAGTTTTCTTTAAAATTTTATTAGGTAACTTAAACAATTAATAATCCGTGTTTCTACCGCGAACACTAACACAAGAACATCGGTTTGGCATACTCAAAATGAGTTCATCCAAATCACGCTGTGGAATGGCCGCCCATGTTCGTTGCAACAACAAAAAAAGGTCTTCTTGCGACTGGATACCCTCCATATTCGGCAGAGCTCTTCTCTGTAGCATATCCCATGCATGCTCAATCGGGTTCAAGTCTGGCGACTGAGCAGGCCAGGGCCAAAGCCACATCTCAATCTCAAGAAATCCGCATAAAAATGCTTGATCCCTAGACACTTTTGATGTGTGTAGAAAACACCGTTTCTGCCTGCTTGTGTAGTTGTGTCAATCTATAATCGCCTGTTTCCAAATCGTTGAACATTGTGACAAGAAGTTAAACAAACAAGTCACGTTCATCCTCTTATTTCACTCGATAACTTTGTGTTCAGCGAATTGTATTATACTTTTGTTATGTTGTGCGTTGTTGGATTAATAGTAGTGTGTGTGAATACCTACCCCTGACGAGTCACGTAAGATGCAACTAATGAAGCAAACCACGCAGTCCAAAATCGCTGTTAAGAGATGAAAAACTTGAAAAAATCCTATTCCAACCCGTCGAGTCAGTGCGAATGTAGGTGCCGTAAGTGCAAACCGTTGGTGGCCCGAGGTACTCGGAGTTCCAGGTTCCCCGGACTCTAGTACCCGAGACAACGTGAGGTTTTAGTCGGTTCGTGTCCGACATGCCACCAGGTCCATGCATACAGGTGTTATCCAAGGGGATTTTCGCACAGAAAAAAAAAGTGTTAATGTATGTGCTATCTTCAGTAGTGGACTGTCAAGGAATGTTGATGTGATTTTTTTTTATGATATAGGGGGCAAACGAGCAGACGTATCGCCTGATGGTAAGCGATTACCGCCGCCCATGGACACCCGCAACACCAGAGGCATCACAAGTGCGTTGCCGGCCTTTTAAGAAGGAGTACGCTCTTTTCTTGAAGGTTTGAAGGTCGTATTGGTCCGGGAATACCGCAGGCGACAGTTCATTCCACAGTTTTGTTGTGCGAGGCAGAAAGTTCCTGGAAAAGCGCACTGAGCGTTGGTGAAACTGGATATCCAGCATACGGCTCTCGCACCGCGGTATTGTAGGCGGCTCCTGTTCCCCGTCATCCAAGGTCGAGCTGGACGCAAAGTGTTTTGCCAGGAGGTCGGCTTTCTCCTTTGCGTCATAGGCCAACGGATTATTTCCCAAGTGCAAAGGTGGAAGGGATGGCTTACAGAAATTCCCTTCGATAGCCTTGGCAAGAGACCAGAATGCTCGAATCCCCGAAGGAAGACGCTCAAGCCTCTCGCCAATCCCAGCAATGTGCACCGACTTCGCCCTAGCTATGTCTCTTTTGATGACGTAAAGCTATAAAATAAAAGTAGAAAGTAAGTACATACAGAATAATAATAAAACTAATTATTAAACATCAAAGTAAAATGACAGCGTTCGTGCTGTCGTGTTTCGTTGGTGAGCGCGAGACCCGAGGTCCAACGATACAGAAGCTAGTAGAACTAGGTCGCCATGGTTGGGTCACCATATTGCGTTGTCAGCATTCGCAATGAGTATGATGACAACTACTCTTGAATTCTGCCTATGCTTTCCATTAGGCAGAGTAGAGTCATTTTGGCAGGGCCATACGTTAAAAAACACTATGAAAATAAAATAATAAAATAAAGCAAATATGAAAATATATACTTAGGTACTTAAAATTTGCGAATTGGAAATTTAAATTTTTAACCGACTTCAAAAAAGGAGGAGGTTCTCAATTCGTCCGTATACATGTTTTATTTATGCGTGTTTCTTACTTACTACTACGTAACTTCGTCGTTTATGAACCGATTTTGATGAATCTTTTTTTAATGGAAAGGAGATATCCCAACGGTGCCGCGGTGGTACCATGATAAGGACATTAAAACCTGATGATGGCATCAAAGAGAAATCGAGTCGAACCTTGACTTCGGTTTTCGTTAATAAAAATATTTTTAAAACTCAGTATCTATTATCTCAGTCGGCTAGTAAAACTGGCACATAAAGATTGAAAATATATGTGACAAAAAATAAAATTTATGTTCAATGTTACTCCGTCGGATTCGTAGTCATCTATCACAGAGATCCCGCTATATTTTTATCAAGGTAAAACATTCATTAGGTTAGACATTTCCAGTCAAAATCATTATTCAATAAATGTTTTTCAGAAACATTACCTTTGAGAAACCGGTAAAGTGATTTCGTAAGTTTCGATAGGAAATGAAATACCTACATTACATCTTTGATATAGGTTGACAGGTAAATTAGGTAGCGTTTTCTTTGATTTTTCTTTATTTAAATTATTTAATAGGTTTTTACCTATGAAATTGCCGTTCTGGATGCAATAAGTGAAAGTACTTATTTTGTCAAACTTTTTAATTTCTGTCATTCGAAGTAATCACCCATGCAATCGCCGCATCTTTGCCAACGCATTGGCAGTTTATTGATGCCCTTCTTGTAAAAATCAGCTGGACGGGAGGCAACAAACTCTTCAAAGGCATTTTGTACTGCCTCTCGGGAATTGAAATTTTTACCCACTAAAAAGTTGTCTAAATTCTGGAAAAAGTAATAGTCGGTAGGTGCAAGGTCTGGTGAGTATGGCGGATGAGGGAGAGCTTCCAACCCCAGCTCTTGCAGCTTGGAGACTGTCTGTTGCGCAGTATGGGGTCGCGCGTTGTCGTGAATTTCATAGGTAAAGACCTATTATTTGATTTGACAAGGTTTTCCTTAAACAATTTTGGTTCTTTCAGCGAAGTCACCTTTACAGGAAAAAGGAAAATGTGATAAATGAAAAAATAAAGAAATAAAATAAATGTTTAATCTATGATGAAAATATGTTTGGTCACTTAGCAGTTTAGAATTAATATCTTTTCACTAAATGCATTATGTAAGTAAATACGGTACTTACATCAAACAACAATTTTTAACATTTTTGTTTACCGTCTGTCTAATAAAGATCAACAAAAATAGTTTATTCCGGCTAATCTATGAAATGGCCTATTTTGATAGAACTTTGACTAGCAGGAAAAAACTGGATTACGCGAAAACAAATCCCCATCCCCCAAAGGCCGGCCACCCCGGGTGCCATGCGGGTGTCCATGACCGGCGGTAATCGCTTACCATCAGGCGATACGTCTGCTCGTTTGGCCCTTGTTCAATAAAAAATCAGAAAAATAACATAACAAACCAATCAAAAAGTTTTATTTCAAGTATAAATTTTCAGGCGATAAAAGAAAACTATTTTAATTCAATATACAAAAATAAAACATAATGTAACAAACAAGGCTTCAATACAAATTACCAATACACGATGCTCAGTTAATTAGTCAGCACTTGAGAACTTCTGTAATAAATCGACAAGCACAATTAATTCTCATTGACATTTCACTACTCTACGGGGGTGCAGAGTTCAGAATCTATCGATAAATAATTTGATTTAAGTTCTATAAAGTAACTTTTGAACACTGGCTGTGGGTAGTTTTAAATTATGAACTAATTGTTTTGAAAGTTATTGGTTTTAAAACGAGTAGGTGGTTATATTTTGATCAAGATTAATTAGTCGAATGATAAGCTCACGCCTGTATTTATGAAGGCTAGACAGAGGCGTGTGATAAGCTAAATCATTTGTTTTATATCTAAGCGTAATGTATTTAGTTATATCAATGCCGCCTAGTAGTCGAAATTCTGCCATAATTCTTTCTTTTTAACCGACTTCAAAAAAGGAGGTTCTTTATTCGACAGTATTTTTTTTATGTTGTTACCTCAGAACTTTCGACTGGGTGAACCGATTTTAATGTTTTTTTTTATTTGAAAGCTGGTGCTTTCCGTGTGGTCCCATTTCAATTTGGGCCAGTTCTTGAAGTCGGTTTTATTTTGTTAAAATTTTTGTTTAATTACCTTTCTTCACTCCTCGGTTTAAACTTTAACAGTGCCTTTAATACTCCTCCGTTCGCTTAATTTTCGTTAAAAGGGGTACAAAGTATATGCTTCACTTATTATTATATAGATTTAAATATGTTTATCGGCAATCAAACCATAGCAGAAATTCTGTCCGATTTGGAATCAAAAATTAAAAACTTTCAATGGAAGAATGAAATAGGCTCTTAACTTTAAACGAAAATACTAGAATTTGATTAGTATTTAAACATAGTTCGATTTAAAAAAAATCTTATTTAAATTTGAAGTATTGTAGTAGTACATTATAAGTACACAGGAAACTATTGCTACAAAACTCGAACGGTGGAAAATAAAAGTATCAAATTCCTCTTTTTCAGGTGGAAAAATGATACACGATTTCATAAAGATCCATTCTTCTTGTAATGTATGTATGTACACCTAACAAACCTTTACTGCTATACTAAATAGCATGATAGTTTATAGTATCTTTGTTGATTAGGCTAGGCCACAGTATTAGGAATAAAGCGTTCGCTTGCAGTTCGAGAGGCGCTTATGGCTCAGTTGCACTCGGTGATTAGAAACAAACACCGAGGGTAAGGAACGACGGCGCGTTCAGTACCTGGGATGGGTGACCGTTAGTGGCATGACACTATGAGCGTCTCCGTAATTTGGAGGCCTCTGGGCGGCTTAAAAACATTCAAAGACAAGATAACGTAGCCACAACGTTGTCTTGCCAGTCTCCAACCCGCACTTGGCCAGCGTGGGGACGTATGGCCTTAACCCTCTCCTGAGAGGAGACCCGAGCCCAGCAGGGGGACGTTATGGGTTGTTGATGAATTGCAGTAGAAACTCTCGCCTCGTTTTTACAAAGACGAATATCAATTTGGATAACAAAATTTTATGTTCTATGCTTTAAAACTATTTATTTCTAAATCTACGCTACGATGTTTGATATTACCAAATCTCGCTTACTAAGTTATTTCAGAACAGCAATTTAATTTATAATTTCAAATTTTGTAGCTTGACCGTGAATTCAGACGTACGCAAAACGGCCAAGTTGACCTTGGTTCCCCCATTAATCACCCTACCGTCCGTCTGCGAGCACCCCTCATACACATCTACATTTAATACACAAATACATTATAGGGTGGATTAAATCTAGCTTCCCTTTGTAACGTCCTCTCAAATTTTCAAGGGCCTCTTTTGAATGCTACCATGCTAATTGCTGTGAAATATTGTAATAATACCTGTCTGTCTGTCAATTAATTTCGTTTCTTTTTAACCGACTTCCAAAAGGAGGAGGTTCTCTATTTCATCGGTATTTTTTTTTATATATGTACATTGATTACTCCGTCAATTGTGGACCGATTTTGAAAATTATTTTTGTATTCGAAAGGGTATGCTCCCCATGTGGTCCCAGGGCCACCATATTAGGATCTGATGATGGGATCCCAAGGAAATTGAAGGAAACCCTCAAATTTACGTGAGCACCTGTAATAAAGTTAAGGCAATTGTCTGCATGCCTTCATATTCTGTTAACATCATGTCCGAAATATTTATTTATTATTCTATACAGTATGTTGTATGTTACCTTTAGTCGTATTCTTTCAAGTTATTTAGGTGAAATGATGATGAGAGACTTGAGAAAGACTAAAAAGCGAAAAATAAAATAAAAACTTCGTTTAAAAAAACCGACTTCAAAAACTGAAAAGTATAAAATAACTTAATTTGTATGTGCTGCCTATTCATAGGTTTGAAGTCGGTGCCGAGCCAAAATGTAATAGTAGGACTCGCCGCGCGTGACCTTGAGCGGGATAGCTGCTCTTCGCGTAGGACAAAACAACCGAAGCGTCGGTGACGTCGTTGACGTTCGTCTCGAAATATAGCGAGTGTGGTACCTACTATTACATTTGGCTTGGCACCGAATTCATAGGTAAAGACCTATTATTTATTCGTCTGTCTATTTGTTCCGAAGGCGAAAGTTTGTGTGTATGTTTGTTACTTCTTCACGCAAAAACTACTGAACGGATTTGGATGAAACTTTACAGTAATATAGCTTATACATCAGAATAACACATAGGCTACTATTTGCCGCGATAACCGACATACACGCGGGCGGAGCCGCGAGCAACAGCTAGTAGGTAAATAAATTTACCTGAAATATTTTTTATAACATCATATAAGAAATATTTTAGGTAATTTTATTTAGGAAAAAATAGGATAACGTATTATTATTATCTAAACACCTTATTTATATAATATAACAAACCGTTATAATAATAATGACATTGCACATCTCAGAAACAGCACTCTGGTCCTAAACATGGAGAGACAGAGACTAGGCTACAGTTACCAGATACCAGACAGGCACATATTTCTAAAAACATACATCCTACTAATCGATAGCGATCGATAGATAAAACGATAATCGACATACACGCGGGCGAAGCCGCGGGCAACAGCTAGTATTCCAAATACGAAAGATTGTGAGGAGGCATGGATGTTTGTTACTCTTTCACGCAAAAACTACTGAACGGATTTAGATAAAACTTTACAGTAATATAGCTCATACATAGAATAACACAGAGTCATTTTTACCGCGATATACGACATACATGCGGTTAGTAGTAAAGATAAATTACAGCCAGATACAGATAAAATTATCGTGTTCATCTCATAATTATTTATCCTGAGCCGGAATCAAATCCACAACCCTAGGGTTTAGTCGTCAAGGTCATAAACAACTAAACTAACAGGCCCTTCTACAACTTAATACAGAAAGTATTGCTTTGATACTATTATATAAAAAAAAACTTCGTTTAAAAAAACCGACTTCAAAAACTGAAAAGTATAAAATAACTTAATTTGTATGTGCTACCTATTCATAGGTTTGAATTCGGCACCAAGCCAAATGTAATAAGTTTTATCTAAATCCGTTCAGTAGTTTTTGCGTGAAAGAGTAACAAACATCCACGCCTCCTCACAATCTTTCGTATTTGGAATACTAGCTGTTGCCCGCGGCTTCGCCCGCGTGTATGTCGATTATCGTTTTATCTATCGATCGCTATCGATTAGTAGGATGTATGTTTTTAGAAATATGTGCCTGTCTGGTATCTGGTAACTGTAGCCTAGTCTCTGTCTCTCCATGTTTAGGACCAGAGTGCTGTTTCTGAGATGTGCAATGTCATTATTATTATAACGGTTTGTTATATTATATAAATAAGGTGTTTAGATAATAATAATACGTTATCCTATTTTTTCCTAAATAAAATTACCTAAAATATTTCTTATATGATGTTATAAAAAATATTTCAGGTAAATTTATTTACCTACTAGCTGTTGCTCGCGGCTCCGCCCGCGTGTATGTCGGTTATCGCGGCAAATAGTAGCCTATGTGTTATTCTGATATATAAGCTATATTACTGTAAAGTTTCATCCAAATCCGTTCAGTAGTTTTTGCGTGAAGAAGTAACAAACATACACACAAACTTTCGCCTTCGGAACAAATAGACAGACGGATAAATAATAGGTCTTTACCTATGAAATTGCCGTTTTGTATGCAATAAGTGAAAGTACTTATTTTGTCACACTTTTTTATTTCTGTTATTCGAAGTAATCACCCATGCAATCGACGCATCTTTGCCAACGCATTGGCAGTTTATTGATGCCCTTCTTGTAAAAATCAGCTGGACGGGAGGCAACAAACTCTTCAAAGGCATTTTGTACTGCCTCTCGGGAATTGAATTTTTTACCCACTAAAAAGTTGTCTAAATTTTGGAAAAAGCAATAGTCGGTAGGTGCAAGGTCTGGTGAGTATGGCGGATGAGGGAGAGCTTCCAACCCCAGCTCTTGCAGCTTGGAGACTGTCTGTCATCGTCATGCATGTCCATGGTAGTTAGACACCACGAACTTTAAAGTCTTTCTTGAACTTTATCAATTATAGGATTTTTATACTATCCCGTTGAACTGCACTTTCAACAAGAAAATTCAATTCATTTATTTAGTTGCATAAACATTTATGCAACTAACATTATTAAGATCTTTGTATACCTATAGAAAGATCTTAATAATGTCATAAAATAAGTGACCTATTTACATTTTACCAACAGTTATACCGTGGGAGAGCCACGCTTCGGCATGAATGGGCTGGCTCCGGAGTAATACCACGGCCTCACAGAAAACCGGTGTGAAATAGTGCTTGCGCTGTGTTTCACCAAGTGGCTGAGGATACCGGAGGCCCATACCCCGATCCCCCTACCCCTACTTTCCCCCCATCCCAAAAAGGCCGGCAACGCACTTGTGATGCTTCTGGTGTTGCGGGTGTCCATGGGCGGCGGTAATCGCTTACCATCAGGCGATACGTCTGCTCGTTTGCCCGCCTATACCATAAAAAAAGTTTAAAAAACTAAAGCCCCACTGCGTGGAACTAATTGACCCAGGCCTGCCAAAGTGACTCTTGATGGAAAGCATGAGCAGAATCCAAGAGTTATACAAGTTCACGTTTGCCTATACATGACTCCCAAATGTTATTAGGTACATCTTCCTGTTACAGTTTACAGACTTATTTTCAACCGTCTTCAAAAAAGGAGGAGGTTCTTAATTCGACTTTTTTATGGTGTAGGGGGCAAACGAGCAGACGTATTGCCTGATGGTAAGCGATTACCGCCGCCCATGTACACCCGCAACACCAGAGGCATCACAGGTGTGTTGCCGGCCTTTTAAGAAGGAGTACGCTCTTTACTTGAAGGTTTGAAGGTCGTATTGGTCCGGGAAAACCACAGGCGACAGTTCATTCCACAGTTTTGTTGTGCGAGGCAGAAAGTTTCGGAAAAAGCGCACAGTTATTATAAATGTTTGTTACCTCAGAACTTTTGGCTGGCTGAAGGGATTTATATGTTTCTTTTTTATTTAAAAGCTGGTGCTTCCCGTGTGGTCCCTTTTCAATTTGGTCCAGTTTTTGAAGTCGTTTTTTTGTTTTATTATAATTATTGTTAATTCCGCTTTATTTCTTTTTTATTCATAAATTACATTATTTTACAAAGAGGTAGCTTTAAAAGTGATTTTAGGAATTACGATTTTGAACCGACTTCAAAAAAATTAAGGGTTCACATTGCAGTTGTTTTAATTCGATTGTTATGTATTTTTTTTTTATGTTTGTTTATGATTTTTTGGGACAGTATATTAAGTACATGTTGTTCCCATTCAAAGTTGATAATAATATCGCAAAGCTTACTTAGGACTTTTTAGTAACATTAACCGATGGAATTTTTAACCCCGGGGTGTTATAAGTTTGACGTCGATGTCTGTCTGTCTGAGTGCGTGTGTGCCTGTATGAGGCATCGTAGCTCTCAAACGGATGGACCGATATCGAAGCGGTTTTTTTCATTTGAAACCTAGTTTCTTTGCGGTGGTTGTTAAATATGTTGAGTTCATATCGGTCCAGCTGTGTAAGAGTATCAGCTCTGTTTCAAAATGATGTAAGGCGTTTTTGGCATATGATTACTCGATTAAGTGCATCACGCGTGCCAGTATTATCTTTATAGCGGCATATATTAAATGACAATTAAATGACAATTAATTGTCATTTAAATGACAATTAATTGATAACTTCAACCTGATGCTGCGTAAGGGGTAAGCTCCGCGTCTTGGCGAATAAAACGGCGATATGTTTCCATTTGTTTCAGAAGATAGGATTCTTAATTTTTTATATGGGTCTCTTTAGTCAATTACTTATACCTATAGATTATGGTACTTATAACAAAAGGAACGTAAAATTTTAATGCCCTATGTTGTATGTATATGGCTATGGTTAAAAATTACAATCTCCGAGATATAGTGTAGTGTAGATTAGATAAAAATTTGAAGAGGTGTTATGGCGTATGACCTTAAAAAAATCCAAAAATTGTTGTTAAAAAACAGTTTTTTAAAGTAAATAAGATAGTTTAAACCTTATGTCACATTAAAAATGAGAATATAGCAGTAGGCATATTTCATTTTTTCGGCATACAAAACCTAAAAGAAAACAACTTTTTAACCAACTTCCAAAAAGGACGAGGTTCTATGTTCCACTGTATATTTTTTTTTATGTATGTTCACCGATTACTCGGTCAATTGTGGACCGATTTAAAATTTTTTTTTGCATTCGAAAGGGTATGCTCCCGAGGTGGTCCCATTGCCACCATATCAGGATCTGATGATGGGATCCCAGGGAAATCGAGAGAAACCCTCAATTTTTATAGGCACATTCTATGTTTTTCATATATTTTCTGAAGTTACACCGGTATTTGAGTCTGGTAGTCATCATTTTATGATGATGAGCTGATGATGTAAGGCACAAGTCCTTAACGGTTAGGACTTGGAGGATAAATCTTTAAATAGCATATGTATATATGTTACTTTTAGTCGTATTCTTTCAAATTATTTAGGTAAGCTGATGATGGAAGGTGGAAGGTACAACTCCTCAACGGTTAGGAGTTGGAGGATAATTCTTTCAATTTCATACGTATCTAAAGACCTTTAGTCTTATACTTTCAAGTTATTTAGGTGAGCTGATGATAGAAGGTTATACTCTTCAACAGTCAGGGATTAGAGGATGATTTTAATATTACACGTACGTATAGACCTTAATTTGTATTCTTGATGATGAAATTTGATGAAATAGTTCAACTTACTACTTACCTACGATTGTTTGCACTAAAAACTGAAAAATAAAAACTTTTTATATAAAAAAAAAACCGACTTCCAAAAAACATCCAACGAAAACTCTGCCAAAAAAACACTTAAAAGCGTAAAATAAACTGGTTCTTCATAAATTGCCTGTACCTAATTCTTTATTCATTTAAATAGTAGTATTATAATGTGTGCTAGGTACCTTAAATCTGTTTGAAGTCGGTGCTAAGCCAAAAGGATACAAACGAACAATTACAAAAGTCTAAGCGATAGTCACTTGGCACCGACTTCAAACAGATTCTAGGTACCTAGCACACATTATAATACTACTATTTAAATGAATAAAGAATAAGGTATAGGCAATTTATGAAGAACCAGTTTATTTTACGCTTTTAAGTGTTTTTGACAGAGTTTTCGTTGGATGTTTTTCGGAAGTCGTTTTTTTTTTATAAAAAGTTTTTGCCGAGTACCTTTTTCATAAAAATGAAAATGTGAAAATGAAAAAATTAAAATCAGGTTGGTTAAATCTTAAAAAACAAATCATCATCATCAGTCTATTGCAGTCCAATGCTGGATAGGCCTTTCCAAAAAACAAATAAAATCAACAAACTCGAACCTTTTTTAAAATTTATATGCTACTTATGAGTGTGGTTGATGTGAATATACCTTTATGTACTATATATTGCCAATGCATTGAAATTGTGTTTTTCACCTGTGTTCGCTCTTTAAAGTTTTTTTTATTGTGATAGAGGGTGGGTCCGGGTGGGACCATTGTCGTCTTTTAGTAACTTTTTGGTACCGAGAGATGCTACTGTCAACACCTAGGAAAATTCTATTATCATTTAAAATTAATTGAGTGGTGATGATCAGCATTCTTTGATTTGTTACTGAGTGCAATTTATTATTGTGTATGTTTATCAGACTTACCGTAGCACAAGATTTGCTTAATACGAAATTATGTAGGTTTTTTTTGCTTAGTTGCACTATTACTAGTACTAGTAGATGGAGCTTAGTACGTGACATGTGTAAAGTTTTTGTCATTATTATATGTCGGAACCTGGAATCGAACTATTAACCTTACGTTAGCCTACCGTCCATCTCATGTAACGGAAGCATCTTTTCCAAGGTCGGAAAAATAATTCTAGATCTTTTTAGTATACTAAAAGCTGGAATGAACATATAGATACCTAGATTATTAGAAGCAAGGGCCGATGAAACATACGTGATTGTACGTCCCTTTCGCTCTTTACATAAAACCTACATGGATGCAATCTCGTCAGGCGACGGAGGGGTGACGTATGTCGAAGTGGGACGCGCAACAGGTAATTTAATATTTGCTTCCCGCTCCCTGTACCGCCCAGGTATTTAGAGTACCTAGATTTGTATTTATTGGGGTGTCTGTCGGATCAATATTGCATCGCAGCCCGGGCCGTTGCTATGGGGATGTTCTCGCCCTGCAACCCCCACTCAGACCTGTGCCTAGGATCTGAGCTCGCGGGCCCGGTGCAGCGGATGCCATTCGTCATTCATTTGAGAGCTATTACTTTATCAACACGCGTCCTGCATATCGGGCAAACATTAATTATTTTTTGATAGCCAATTTTGAATATCATTGTTAAAGTGAATCAGTATAATGTTTTGATACCTACTAGTGTTTCTGTTTTCGATTCTATTAGAGTGAATTAAGAAAGAAGGGCTGTAGTGGTGCCGGGGATGTAGGTAAGTGTTTTTTTTAAGGATGTCGTCTGAAGGAATCAGTTCATAGTTGCAATTTTTTTTTTAAATTTCGGTTATTTGGCTGCTGTAATTTCAGACGACATTTCCTTTCTATTAATTTGATTTTGTGATTGTGTTGCTAGATGGAGTGTTCCAGATGGAGGAGTTCTTCGTTTACTTTTTTTAGAGGCTAGCGATAAAAATATTTGGTGAATATTTTTTAATTGTGCCGTATTTTAGGTTGCCAGAATTTTTTCAAGATTAGGATTGGGACTTTGCGCACGCGACCTTCTTAATCCTAATTCGTCTTTATTCTTAGAAATTCCAACGGTGTGAGAATAAAACACTGTTAAAAAACCGGATATTCTTAAGTAAATGTTTTCCAGGCAAGAACAGACAGAAGAGAAAATTTTCATCGGCGGCCATTTTGTTTTCGTGCAACAATTTTCATGAGACGCCATCTTTTTTTTGTGTAGGGAACGTCTTTACTATGTATTAATTTTCAGCATAGGCGTGATGTGACATTCTATTAATTTAGCTACGAAATTAAGTGCTGCGATTTTGATATAATATAATAGTTCTTTGTGTTCCTGATGTTTAAAAAACTATTAATAGATATCTATCGATATGAATGTACTTGCGCCAGACAAATGGCGGTGATGTGGGGGAAGGGAGGAACAAGGGCGGGGTAGATTAGGCTTCGGCGGCCATTTTTTTTGGGCCCGATGTAACATAGCGGCCATTTTACTTTGGGCCCGGGAAAGCAGAGTAGCCATCTTGTTTTAGCAGATATCCCAGCCGCGCGTGTCCGTCCGGAGCGTCTGCGCACAAAGGCGTTTTTTTTTAACAGACACCTGCGCAGTTAGAAGGTTCTTCTAGAACTTTTGTATTATTTCAAATTTATTTTTAATGCTTGCGTTTAATTAAATAGATGTCAATATCGACATTTCTGGCTAGCGATCGGACTTATCAGTGATTAATTGCTAAACTTAGAAAAGTAGTGACTTAATTAAAAGTGTTTTATTGAAAAGCGAACGGGTGCTGCAAAACAAACTTCAACATTATCAACAATTGTTGCGTACGTAGAACATTATTTATTATTATTCAGTAAGAGAGATCTATGACCAGAAGTGGACTGCAATAGCTGATGATTATGATGATTTTGTATGTAGACATATTCGGACATAGATTATTTGGGCAGTTCAGAGCAAACATCACAATAATATACGTACTAACTGCCTCGCTGGTCTAGCGGTTGACGTATGCGACTACCGATCAAGAGGTCTCTGGTCCGAATCCCGGGTCTGGCCAAAAGTGTAAGAGTTTTTCTGATTATAGAAATACTTAGTAGCAGCTCGAAGTTTTGAAGTTTAGGTCTGAACCCCCGTGCCTCGGAGAACACGTAAAGCGGTCGGTCCTGCGCCTGTCTCCCCGATCGTGTCGATTAGCCGTCCCATCGGAGGGAACAGACAGTACCACCTGCGTTTGCGCACACACTTGTGCACTATAATAACTCCTGCGTAGTTGGTTGGTCTCCGTTGAGACTGGCCGCCGTGGCCGCAATCGGCTAGGAGGGGAACATCAATATATGTACTAAGCATTTGTAGCCTCATACCATGCTGTTAATCATCAGTGTATTAAAATATCACCTTTATAAAGACAAAAAGAAAAGTTATTTATGTTGAAACCAAATGGAACTTTACGATTCAACGTAACATAGAATGGGTATCAAAAGATTGCCATTCTTAAGGCTTCTTTATAATGACCGTGTAATTCCTTTGAAACGTGAAAATATTTATAGAGACCGACCACGTTTAACGGGCAAATACCTATGAGGAAAATATCATGGAATATTTTATAAGCACGTGAACAGAAATCTAATAATTGGCTACTTATTGCCATAGTAACAAATCATTATAGGGGTTCGTAGGTGATGAATCGATCTTTGCAGAGGTATCGATTCTCGTCCTACGCAGACACACCTATCAAATTGTTTATTTAATCAGTCGCATTCTTAATTTCGCTGGGACTGGACGTCTACATTTAGGTAAGAGATCACCTCTTACTTAGTTTGATTTTTAGTTAGTTGAGCTTCAAATTGACGCATCCATTTATTTTGTATATCGGTCTTTAAATTTTTAAATCTATACTAATATTATAAGGCTGCAGAGTTTGTTTGTTTGAACGCAAAAATATCAAGAACTACTGGTCCGATTTGAAAAATTCTTTCAGAGTTGGACAGTCCATTTATCGAGGAAGGCTATAGGCTATATTTTATTTTCAAAAAATTAGGGATGCATAAGAAAATTGCTATTTCGTAACCCAAGGTGTTAAATCGAAAACCTATTTTTGCGTGCGCTTCAATAACTATTGACAATAGAACAAAATAATGTATTACGGGTTTGTAGGTCCCATTAAGATCTACAAAAAAGTCCGCAAGAGCTCTAACTATCTAACTCTCTATCTAAGTCTATCTAACTATCATGGTTTAGTTACAATAACCGCT
This sequence comes from Diaphora mendica, assembly GCA_949125395.1. Taxonomy (NCBI): domain Eukaryota; kingdom Metazoa; phylum Arthropoda; class Insecta; order Lepidoptera; family Erebidae; genus Diaphora; species Diaphora mendica. Next base: position 1,394,868 of record OX421331.1, on the reverse strand, counting down.
TTTGTGTTCAAAAAAATGATTAAATCGTCTGAAGAAATAAACTACGTTAAATGTGTATCGTAATATTAATCCTTATCCAAATTAAGCATTATGTTATTAAGGGTATTTATGTAGAAGTAAAATACTTTTTGTTTCATCCCAATCGGACATTTCGTTTAGAAGTTATCACGAGTAGGTATAAGACGCTAAGAGTTGGTACCAATAATGAGTTATTTCATAAAGAGTTTTTATCAACATAATACCTAATATAGTTCTTTATCCATATAAATGTGTTGTTGTTTATGAGTATTAGATCTTAGAAGAGTATATTAAATACATCTATACTAATATATAAAGCTGAAGAGTTTGTTTGTTTGTTTGAACGTGCTAATCTCAGGAACTACTGGTCTAATTTGAAAAATTATTTCAGTGTTAGATAGCCCATTTATCGAGGAAGGCTATAGGCTATATATATATATCATTACGCTAAGACCAATAGGAGCGGAGCACCAATGAAGAATGTTTCAAAAAGGGGTAAAATTATCACGCTACGGGCAATAAGAGACGCAAACTACGTTGCGTGGGTCTGCTAGTAAAATGATATTTTAACTTTAAGCTTAGGTACTGTTGGGTACTATAACTGTATAGAGCATTTAAGCCCGTCTCGTCTTTCTTTCAATTCTTTCTTCTTTAATCTCAATTTTTCTTCACTCCTGCGCCGGTGAAAGAGTGAGCGGATTAAATTTGAAATCATTAGTAAATTATTGTTTTAATTTCTATCGAAGATGTGTGTATAAAAGCTACACGAGGGTCTTACGTTTTGATAGTTTAATATTAAACTTTACGTTTGTGAGGAAAACTGTCTTTGTTCAAAAAGTTTTCTTGTGTCTCCTTGATTTGTTGTTTATAAAAAGAATTTGCGGGTTTAATTATATTTCAATAGCTGACCCGGCGAACTAAGTAGGTAACTGCCATACCTAAGTTTCCGGGAAAATGGTTTTAGTAGGTATTTATGTACGCCTCAGGTGTCCGCGGGTAGTGTACAGTCGCGGACTTAGAAAATATAACCCTTCTGGTTTCCTTATAATTTTCTTTTATACAAAACATGTATTGACAGTAACAAACACGTAAAAAATAAATATTTCTTTCTTTCTTTCGTCCAATTTGGTGCAGACCACAGAAAAGAGATTGTTCAGTGGTGCAGACGATCTGAAGTTGTACGCTTATCTACATACATTTCGGTGATTCATATTTATATATATATATAAATATTGTAATGTAAAAACTAAAATTTCAATCATTTGGGAAATACTAAATTGAGTTTTGAAGTTATTTTGCTTATTAAAAGGTATTTCTTTGTTCACCGCGTAGTTATAGAACTTATAGATGAACTTAATTGCTATTAAAAATACTTATTTGGAACTTAAAACTATAAATTTTTATTTCCAATTTCTATCAGACCATCGTTAATGCATAATAAAAATAAATAATATAATAAAAATATATTTTATGTCTGGAAAATTCTATTTATACACAGAACAAAAATGAGCCGGCTTACCTTACGGGGTTCACAAAATGGCGTGCGCGCCACCCACGCTCGGGGACTCGATCGATCGAGCCCGGGCCAGGATCGGCAACTGCGCATGCTCCTCCCAAGCCCACTCAAACCACGCCCACGTCCGTAACGCCCAACATCCGCTAGCGCCGTACTTCTCTTTGTTCTCTCTTGGTTTCAAGAAGTCTATTTATAGCTTCATTGTGCAGCTCGACCGATCACTTCGAAATGGGAAACCGTAGATATAGAGACTTTAGTTCTCTACTGAAGCTACGCGTCTGCTCAACGAGACTAAGTAAATTACTTTCTATTAGATTCTGGACTTTAACTTTGGAATACCTAAACTTCTTTGGAATACCTAAACTTCTTTGGAAGACTTGGGTGCGTCTTTGGTTTTTCAAATATTGTGGTCCGGTTTAAGCAAAAGATGAAAATATATGTTTATCGAAGCTACAAATCTTCTTGATGGGACTTAGTAGACTACTTTCGGGCATATTCTGGATTTTTTATTTTTCGTCTACCCGTTTATTTTTCAATAACTTGTGCTTAGAGGATGAACATGGACACTTTGAAGACAAGTCAACAGTTGTTTAAATTAACGCTTCCTACCGGTCTTTAAATGTTAAAATCAAGTGTTATTTTAAGTTTAAACATACTAATAAGTACTATAACTGTATCTCTTTGTGTGCAGAGTTTTTAAGTTTGTCTCTTCTTTCTTTTAAACTTAATCTTGCTTAAAAAAACTAAAATTCAAAAATATAGACATTTATGTATAATCTACGAAATCCAAAAATGGAATTTTGAAGTCCTTTTGCTTTTTATAAAGGATTTCTCAAATTTCTTTGTTCACCTCGTAATTTCAGATTAACTGGGTATTGTTGCTTCTATTCAATATGTAATTACTTTTAAAATACTTATCATTTCTAGTAGACCATCTTTCAAACATAAACATAAATCAACACCTAGATATTGTATGTTTTATTTGGAAAAGTTCTGTTTATAGACAGAGCAAAAAAGGGCCGGCTTACGGGGTTCATACAATGGCGTGCGCGCCACCCACGCTCGGGGTCTCGATCGATCGAGCCCGGGCCAGGATCGTTTACTGCGCATGCTCCTCCCAAGTCCACTTAAACCACGCCCATGTCCGATAACGCCGAACATCCGCTAACTTCGGACTTCATTTTCTCCTGGTTTCTAGAAGTCTATTTATAGCATCATTGCTTAGCTCGACCGATCTCTTCGAGAGGGAAGCCTTAGATATAGAGGCTTTAGATTTCTATCGAAGCTTCGAGTCCGCTCAACGAGACTTAGTAGACTATTTTCTAAACGATACTTTAACTTTCGAATATTTTTTTTTGGAAGACTTGGGTGCGTATTTGATCCGGTCCGGTTGATCCGATGTGGTCCTGTTTAAGCAATAGATGCTAATCGAAGCTACAAATCTTCTTGACGGGACTTAGTAGACTACTTTCGGGAATATTTTAGATTTATACTTTTTGACTTTTTATTTTAAATAACTTGTGGTTATAGGATGAACATGAACTAGTCAACAAGTTTGTTTAGCCGGACTTTAAGTCAATTAACAACTTTGTGTCGAAACCGTAACAGTTTTTCTGAAAGTTTACCTTTTAACTTTAAAATTTCAGCGATTTCCTTAAATTTAACTGCCTCGTTGGTCTCGCGGTTGGCGTGTGCGACTGCTGATCATGAGGTCTTGGGTTCGATTCCCGGGTCGGACCAAATGTTTGTATGATCTACAAATATTTGTTTCGGAGTTTGGGTGTTTTCTATGTATGTATGTATTTACAAAAAAAAAGTATATGTGTATTTCTATCAGTAGTCTAGTACCCATAACACAAGCTCTGCTTAGCTTGGGACTAGATGGCGTTGTGTGTAAAAAAAAAAAACTTTTTAGGGGCCTACTCTGAGGGAGTAAAAAAATACGACAGGTGTTCAACAACATCTCAAACTGTTGACAATTTGTAAAAAAGTCACTTGACTTTTTTACAAATTGTCAAAGAAGCCATCGTTCTCGTATGCGCTTAGGCAGCGTAGTGTTTAATCCAGTCAGTATTGAGAGACTTTCCTTTGCCGAGCCATCTCATCAAGATTTGGAAGTGTCGTATGTAATGGCAGAGGTACGTAGGTTCGACTTCAGTTCAAACCTCTAAAACTTACCTATACTGCATGAACGGCGTAGATGTTTAAACAGTAGGCACGTCGCTTTCTACTGCGTTAGTGTTTTAAGTTCAAACCTAACAGGGTTTATTACTTTTGTAATCCATAAATTATTGGATCCACAAAGGATATGCTTATTCTTCATGTGAGAGTTGTCTTTTAATAATCACAAATTTTAACAAAAAAAAAATACCGACTTTAAAATCTGGACCAAATTTAAATTTGACCATACATATTATTTGTCGCGTACATACTTAATGCAAATTGAAGACTTATATGGTTTTCTCATGGATGACATGTCAGAACTGGACCAAATTGAAATGGGACCACATGGGAAGCACCAGCTTTCAAATAAAAAAAGAATCATCAAAATCAGTTCACCCAGTCGAAAGTTATGAGGTAACAAACATTTAAAAAAAAACAGTCGAATTGAGAACCTCCTCCTTTTTTTGAAGTCGGTTAAAAGTAAATGTCTCTACATTTATAATTAAACATGTTTTTTTTTCTGTTACAGCCTTCGGTCAAGCAATACTGCAATGCCTCGGCTGCCTCCTTCCATTCCTGGAGTATGATATGATAGATAACCTGCCGTATCTAGTGGCTTACTGCGTGGCGGTCTTCCCGGTGGCGCTGCACCAGGAGATTCTGCATCTGCTATGCTACTATATACTGCCGTTCACTATCAGTAAGTATTACTAAAAAAAAAAAACTTTTTTTTTCAAATAAGGGTGCAGAGATCAAGTATGCGGAAACTCTTTTCTCCAGGTATACTCAATTAGATTCGATTGCAAGGATGGTGAGTGCTTTAAGCGGTCACCTCTACAGTTATTAATTATTGTTTTGAATCTGTGTGTTCTTTGTGTCCGTTTAACTAATCTTTGAAAAGTTCTCGGCATAAGATACATAGCGCGGGAGTTGTCTTTAAATAAATAACTAGCTTTTTTATCGCGGTAAAGGGTAGCCTATGTCCTTCCTCAATAATCAAAGTATCTCCATGCCAAATTTCGTTGAAATCGGTACAGCGGGTTACACCTGAAAGCTTAACAAAAGAGTTACTTTTGAACTTATAATATTTTTGTTGCTTTAATTTATTTTTCCACACCCTGAGTTCTCAAGTAGACAGATTATGAACATTCACGTGAACGAGCCTTTGCGTCTAAACTTAAGCCCGCTAAGTTTGTTGAGTTGATGTTAGACTTAATCTTAAAGCAGCTTCAGAGCAGCTAGAACATCACATAGGTATTAGACACGATGCAACTTGGAATATAATCTGAAGTCACTTAGATTTTAGATTCACAATAGCTTGCACTGAGTGCAGATAGGGATTAGGAGGGTATTGCATCTACATGTACATAGTCGTCGCTTGAGGTTTGTGTTTGGATACGCCGTTAATGGAGTAAATTTATGTACATTGTATATAAAACTGTAGGTATCCAGAACATATTAATTTCTCCCTCTTCGATATGCAGACGTACAAGCCCAGTATTACTTCTATTCTTACAACCTATAGATCTTACGATACCGTCATTAGACTCTTTTATAGGAGAAAGGGGTTCAAACTGGTAGACTTGTGTCACCTGATGTTGAGTGACTACCGCCACTCATGGACACCTGCAATTCAAGAGTCATAAATGAAATGACCGTTTTAAGCATTGGTAACGTTAAGGCGCGTCTCCACCGAAATTGTTCGCAATTTCAGTGTTTCCAACTGAATGCAACTCTTCAGAAAATCTCCAACTTTGATTTCCATTTTGTCTACACCGAATCGCCAACAATTTAAAAAAAAATCCAACTAAGCGTCTCCACAGAGCCAATAAATATCTGCAACAAGCTTATTCTTTAGATGTTTACCGCCAAAAACAAAAACACGGTTTCCAACATTTGTTGACAATTATTGTTGCCAACACAAGGAAATGACAGAAACTTTTGTCACCAACGCGTGGTGACAACACAAAAGTTTCCAACTTTTGTTCGGTGGAGACTCGGCTTTACTCTCTCGCTAAAAAGCAACGGGAAGATTGCTTTAGACACTGCTTTTCTGTGAGGTCGTTTTATTGTCCACGTGGTGGCGGCTTAAGAACACGGAGTATCACCACCCCTATTCATCTCGTGGGTGTCGTAAGAGACGACTTAGGTTGGGAACTATGCAGGCAACGTCATTGCAAAGAGAAAGATATTTTAATAATATTTATTAATTTACTCAAATGCATGGTGCAGTTTACAATCTATATGTGGTAACAATAATTGATAATTCACAAATAAAAATTGAGTAAAACGACGGTGTCTGAGCTAGTAAGAAACTGTGTGACAGACACCGACGTCGTCCCCCACTATATATTATAGGTTGAGCCTTTAGATTTGGAGTTACATGGTGTTTGACAATATTAATTCAATAACACTTATTGTTCAATCCTTTCGCCAATGTAGCGTTCACCGTGTGAAGTTTGTTATGTCTATAGGGCCCATAGTATAGGCATTCAATCGCTAAGCTAGTTCACTGGCAAAAGAATTTAACTTCAGGGCGATTCACCCTGTTCTTATTCTAAGCTAATGTAATATCAAGCACTTACTGGAGATGTGTGAATTCCTTGATATCGGCGTTCCAAGGGGCCCCTGTGGTGCTCTCTCTGCGTCGTCACACATTCATCACTCCTAGTGGCTGTACAGGCTCCCAAGTATTCTAATTATAATACACCCGTTTTAACTGTCGCGGATCGCGCCTAATTTACGCGACTACTAATCTCGCGTGTCCACACCAGACCAATCATAACGGTAAACAACGAAAACACCGAGTCTGTATGGACAATCAGCTAAATTTCCTTTAAACGGCACCCAAAAACGACAATGGTCTTAAGTTCTATGTTCTATAACTTCCAACGTCAAACAAAAAAACATGACAATGAAAATGTTGCCATTATAATGACGTTCGATTTCTAACACTTGTATAAAAGGAAAAGTAATATAATGCAAAAATAAATCAACGAAATGTGTGTGTGAGAGTGAGTGTGTGTGTCTTTGACAAGATAAATTGAAACAAACCCTATACCGACCCGTCTGGCTAGCATGTTATAAGAGGCCACAATCTCTTTTCGAAGGAGAGGCCTATGTCCAGCAGTGGACTATTGAAAGCTGTTGATGTATCTGAGCTTCCGTTAATTTAAAAGATGATTTCAAGCCAGAGATTCGAGTTCTGCGAAAGAAAAGGCTAATTTAATATTTATATACAGCTCGCAAATATGCTGGAATGGAAGAAGAGAGCCAGGCATCGCAGTCGGTGGCGGCCATCATCATGATGGTCTTCCAACACTCCAACAACCCAGGTAAGTTTAAATTTAGTTTATGATACATAAATTATAAAATTCACATCATATTTTTACATCACCTGAGCGTCGGCTGGAAGAAAATGCCCATGGCATTAAGCCGCCTTTGTATAACCGGAGTATTAAGTTTAAAATAAATAAAGAAATCTATGAATGTGAGGATATGTCAAAGAAAGGACTTACTTACAACTTTTGGTTTTAGTATATTAAGTATGCGACTGCTGTGCTTGAGGTCTCAGGTTCAATTCCCGGGTCGGACCAAATGTTTGTATGATCTGCAAATATTTGTTTCGGAGTTCGGGTGTTTTCTATCTATAATATGTATGTATTTACAAAAAAAAGTATTTATATCAGTTGTCCAGTACCCATAACACAAGCCCTGCTAGATGGCGTTGTGTGTTAGATGTCCGAAATATTTATTTATTATTAAAGAATATGAAACTTTTGGAAAGTATCTTCATTCTCTAGACGATTTCCTTAATTAAGGCAGTACAAAGGCTAGTAGTGACTCCCATCTCAATTGGATTGTCAATCAAACCAGTTTCGATTCTCCATAGATATCAAAATATATCGTTCGTAGTACAGGTCTAGGGTTTATTTGACTACTTTGCTGTGTAAAAAGACGTTTAGTTTAGTTGTGTGGCTGTATATTTTTGTGCATAAAGATGTAGGTACTTTTTAGATGCTGTCTACGTCATCAAGAAATATCCTCAAGAAATAAAGTATTAATTTAAAAATTAATATAGTTGTTGTTTTATTCACCTTAAAGTACCCTATGACTATAAATCATATACTTGTGTCGATTTCTGTGTTTTTTCCTACAGAGAAGATACACTCGCAGCTACTAAACTTATACATGTGTTACATACATCATACAAAGGGCTATTGTTAGATCACGCACTCGTCCAATATGCCAACGCTGCAGTCTCCATGACACAAGGTGCCGACGTAGAATTACGATAACACACCACAAAGACCTGTTATGAGATCAACGGTGCCACGAAGGTGATGACAGCATTACGAACATGGACAACAAAGGCCTGTTATAAGATCAACACCGCGTCACTAGCACAAGGCGCCGACACAGCATTGTTATAGTATATATATTTAAGATTTGTCATTTCTACGCACACTTACTTTTAAGCCAACATCGCGTTAGCAACTTAGACTAATTAGTTATAGTTTTAATGTAATTTTTATAATCTTTTATTAAATTAACTTCAAGTTCTATTTCGTTTCTCTAAAACTCCTTCGGCTGTGGCAAATACGTAATTCATGTATCACATTTGTGATTTTTGGCTTCTCCCATCCAGCTCCTGTTAGCCGTCTTGCGCAAGACGTCACTCCACATAGCCTGAAATGGTTGTCAGTTCTAATATGAATTCTAGTGGGACGCTTTTTCGATTGAAAGAGTAGTGGAGCACCTCAAACGAGCTCACTGATCTCTTGGTTCTACATTTTTTTTATGTATGGCTTGCCAAAATGACCCTACTCTGCCTGATGGAAAGCATAAGCGGAATCCAAGAGTGGTGGTCACCATACTCATTGCGAATGCAAACAATGCAGCATGGCGACCCACACCATGGCGGCCCAGTGATGCTTCTGCATCTTTTAGTAGTTGGAACTAGTATGGAACTTGTTGACTAGACTATTTTGGCCTCCGGTCTCGCACTCACCAACGCTCTCATCCTCTTTGGCGACGAGTGACAGGTTTGTTTTCACGCCGTTCCCACAATAGCCCTAGGATTCTTTCTGGAAGTTTCGTCTGCTTGCCTTTACTCCGCAGTTCTTAAAATCTTGTTACAGATCCTATTATGGTCTGAAGCAGAGTTGACCGCAGCCATTCATAGAGCCTCGGACAACTCGGTGATCGCTACCAGTGTCTAACCTATTGATAACTGAGACGTCTCTGAGTATATGCTTCTTGACGTTATGATGAAGTTGATCTCATTATTGGTCATAGTCTTGGGGCCTTGTTTGTGGGTTATGATCCTCTCCTTCTCTTCGAACTTCACATAACCCTAGAATGTGTCGACTTATTGTAAGTAGATGGTTATGGTAGGCTCCCGTAACTCATGCTCACTGTAACCGGGATCGTCGGTCGCCAGAGCCTTATTGAGCTAGGATGTATCGCGTGCAGATGAGATTGGCTTGGGCCGAAAGATGACGGTTCGCCTACCTATATCCCCGTTTTGCTCGGAGATAAGCAGAGCCCATAAGTTAAGCGCATTTAAGTACCAGTTTTGAAGCACACGCCTTCAGAACGATAGAAGAAATACGTGTACATGTATTTCATATACTTGTGGACTTTGTTTCATGATATCAGTCTTGTTTCTGTTCAAGCGACATGTTCGCGACTTAGCTTTAATCTAACCCAAGTTGGAACTTCCAGCGCACCACTGTCAACTGCTAGAATGCTTGATGTCGATGAAGCAATCCGTGGTGAAGGACATCCTGTGTGTGATCGCGTACGGCACCTGGGGCGCAAGACTCTCTGCTGCCAAGTTGCTGTTCTACTACTGGCCGCCCTTCGATGCTAAGCTGTTCGATAGAAAGGGGCTGCTTTGCAAATTTTCTAGTAAGTATTATAAAAAATAATCTATTAAGAAAAGGACATCGACTATATGCAATAATCACAAATTTTAACAAAGAAAAAACCGACTTTAAGAACTGGTCCAAATTGAAATGGGACCACACTGGAAGCACCAGCTTCAAAATAAATAAAAAAAAAACATCAAAATCGGTTCACCCAGTCGAAAGTTATGAGGTGACAAACATAAAAAAAAAGTCGAATTGATAACCACCTCCTTTTTTGAAGTCGCTGAAAAAGCAACAGACCGGGCTCCGTGGTGTTCCTTGGGAGAGGCCTATGTCCAACAGTGGACTGCAACCGGCTGATGACGATGATGATTAATCTATTAAATAAGGTAGTGTAAATTTCATATCAAAACTATAAAATATTTTTTTTAAGATATAGGGAGCATACGGGTATATACATCCGTTTGGTGTAGGATTATGAATACAGATAATCACCAAACTTATTCATTCCGAGTATGTCGAAAGAGGCGGCTAATGGAGCAAACTGTAGGACTACATTACTCAGCAAAGAGAAGAAAAATCTGGACACCCACCCTATACAAACCCGTCTGGCCAGGGTGGTATAGCACGCCAAAACTTTTTTAAGATGAGGATTATATTCAGTAGTAGACCATTAAAAGCTGTTGAAGATGATGAAGAAGTAAACGAGGAAACGGCTCACCTCACTGATGGCAATGGCTGAACTCGAGAGACAAAAGTAGGTTGGGCAACGAAAGAATTAATTAAAATGTGACTGCACGGTTGGCCTAGTGGTTTAAGCGGTCACCACGCCGCTTCCTACTGCGCCAAGTGTTGTGGGTTCAAATCCCACATGGGAGAGCACTTTGTGTGATTTTCAAATTGTTGTTCTGAGTCTAGGTGTTCTTTGTGTCCGTTTCATGTATGTTTGTAAAAGTCACAAGATGTATATTCATATTGCGGGAGTTGTCTTTAAAAAACAAAAGCAAACAAACAACAACACTCTGTGAAGCTCTAGGTTTCGGTCAAATCGACCTACATGTTCCAAATTATTTCATTTTCATGTCGATTTCATAACGATTTTCTTATTCCCTATTGCAGATGATCTCGTGCCCTTCCTGTGCCAACGCGATATGTGTCCCAACGCGGGTTCTGCTGAAGCAGCCAAGGTGTGCTACGACCACTGCATCAGCGTGACGTTCGCTTCTGACAGTCCACCACCTCTGTATCTTTGCATTGAGTGTGCCAATGAGATACACAGGTAAACATATGTTCAACTATCTGAGCCCCGCGGGTAACACCTGGGTGCGAAACTAAACCGGCCATTTTGTGACGTACCATAGCTCTCATCCGTGCAGCTCAAATTGGTGCACAATTTGCAAAAATAGAGCAAAGGACATACGGAAAAGGGTGCCAATTTTCTACTAAAAAAACTACTAGAAAAATGACTGGTGCCGAATAACCCCTACCCTTTCTCTCCCCCCCCCCCCGGATACCTTGCTGGTGGCATGACGGACTCGAACCGACTAATACCGCACGCTGTCTCCGGGTACTAGAAGCCGGGAAACCAGGTGCACCCTAAAAAAGAAAACCTAATCACCGCGTACTTCGGGCCACCTACGATTTTTGATTCACCCCTCCTAATAACCCCCTCCCCTATAGTTATGGAATAGGAAATAACGAACGCCAGTGAAGACCTGGAATTACTCCTCACATAGTGAAGAATAGCTATTAATGTGAATACTGTTTTCAGGGAACATCCAAATCAGCGCTTCTTCGACATCCTGCATCCTCAACAACAGGTGTCTATGGTCTGCGAAAATAAGGTAAGGATTGATGGTGTTTCTTGGCGGGTATTATCCATAAGAATATCATTTGGAACCGTGCAACTAGTCATTAATGTAACGTTTCGAAAGTGCTTGAAAAGGTCTATTTGAAATAAAATCTAGGAGATTTATGTATGGCCATATAAATGCTCTGTTAAATCATTTCTCATTTCAAGAAGTATCTGATCTTTCTGAGGTGTCTGATCTTTAAAACACTTTGTCAATAGACATGAGGTAGAACAGATTTTTGGTCACGTAAATGTTGCCTAACATCAAATTTTTTGGCCTTGCAAATTTTATGTAAATTACCTTTTTTATGTACGATTACTTTTGTTGCCAAAATAAATATTTTTTCTTTCTTTCTTTCTTTTCTAAAATTGTGGGAAGCATCTTGTGGGAATAACGGGCCTGTAGGTCTGACTTTACCCTTAGGCCCTGGAAATCTAAGATGAGAGTATAGTGAAAGAAAAATCAACGAAAAAGCTGGACACCCTATAGGTGTAAGAAATAACTCTAGCAGATCGGAGCGCGCATCTGTAACGTGAACTGGCCTTAACTATGGGACCTAGGATATAAACATATTTATTACTAACTAGCTGACCCGGCAAACTTCGTACCGCCATATGGCGGTACGAAGTTTACAGTTACATATCTGTCTCAGCTTCCCACAGGCAGTGTACAGTCGCGGACAAAAAGAAAAACTTTTCCCGGTATCTTTTATTTTTTTTCTTTCTAGCAAAAAAGAATGAAAGAAATCGGACTATGTGTTATTGAATTACAACTAAGTGCATATTTTGACTTTCATACCCTCTCTCCAGGAAACCGTGCTGAATTTCAGGATAAAAAGTATCCTATGTCCTACCTCGTAATATGAACTCAAATCATGCCAAATTTCATTTGAATCCATTCAGTAGTTTCGGCGTGATGCGCGGTCAAGATACAGACAGACAGACAGACAGACAAAAATGAAAAAAAAATACAGTTTTGGCTTCAGTATCGATCTTGGAGAGCCCTCCAAAAAAAATTTCAAAATATCTTTAATGTACAGAATTGGACCTGTTACATTTTTATTATAAGTATAAACTATGCTTCACTGATTATAACCTCCTTTCTATAGCCTATGTCCAGCAGTAGACTGTTAGAGGCTGCTGATGCTGCACGCTGTTGTTACACGCGATTTTACAATTCCTTGCTCGTCCCACAGAAACACTACATTTTTAGATTCAATAATTTGTCATCTACCTCCATACCAAATTTTATCGAAATTGTTATATCATCATGCTATATCATTGTTATAGAACTGCCGTTCCTCTGACAAGGCTGCGTACTCCATATGCTTCTCCAACGAGTGCGCCAGCTACAACGGCAACCATCCCATCAGGTAATGTACCTTGTAATATCTCCCGCTAGACACCGGACTACGTACTGCAGTCTCAGTAAACCGATCTCATCCGATACTTGTAGATTTCTTTTACCTTGGTTCCCTTACCTATCTATTATTATTACTTTAATATCCCTTCTGCCTAAGTGGTGATGGGTACAGTGGTCACAGTACGAAGTGCTACCACCCCTAACGTAAAAGACGACTAAGGCAGCAAACTATGCGACAACATCACTGCAAAGAGAAAGGAAACTTGAAACAAACCCTCTAACAACCCGTAAATACATACATATTATACATAGAAAACACCCAAACTCCGAAACAAATATTTGCAGATCATACAAACATTTGGTCCGACCCGGTAATCGAACCCGAGACCTCATGCACAGCAGTTGCATACGCTACCACTGCGCCACAGAGGCAGCCTATGTCCAACAGTGGACTGTTAAAGGCTGTTGATGTGATATGTGACGACTTCCACACACAGCGTAACAACAACATACTACAGCGCTATCTATCGGAGATACACTGAACTACGGAGTAACAAACTATACGAAGCAAATACTAATTCTGAATCGCAATATAGAAGGTCTCGCGCCGATTAGCATAGTATATGATTACCGTGCCTAGTCTGAGGCGCGGTGATCATTTTCCCTACTTGTATATAAATTCTTCCTGTGCCCTATCTGATAACGATAACATTGCCAGGACTGTTAGTTTCCCAGACAAACCTGATAGACGAGTGGTTAGTGATCCTGACTACTAAGCCGAAGTCATGAGTTTGATATTTACATAGGACAAATATTGTTGACACACACATAAATATAAAAAAAATTTTAACTTAGAGCATACAATATATGGAGGGAGCTCTGAACGAGCGGAAAGCGTGATCGGAGTAGAGAGAGAGAGACTGAGTTTAGATAGAAACTGTCTGTCTCACACAAGCTTCTGATTGGTTGGTGTATTTCCCACCAAATCAGTCATGCAAATCACGGAGACTGTGTCCATATATTGTATGCTCTAAGGTTTTTAAGAGAGCTGTCAGAACTGCCTATGTTCGGTGAAAAGCAAAGGGTTTTTGAACTTCTGAATTATTAAAAATAGTAATTAAGAATCTCATACCTGAACAATGTTTTGTTTAGTTGATACTTTTTTAGACTAAGTTACTTCTCATCTATCAGATAATTGCTAGTGATATTTCGGTCAAAATCTGTCTTGCCGTTCCATAGATTAGCCGGAACAAACGGACAAAGAGAGATGTAAATACCGTAAACACTTCCACAAACATAGTGAAAAGCTGTTGATTTGAAATTTCAGACAGACACTTCAATTTTATTTATTTGTATAGGTAATTTTAAGAGTGTGTGAGTGTGTGTGACTGTTTTATTGATTTATTAAATAAAACAAACTGAGTTACATCTTCGTCCCTCAAAACCTGGTAGATGGTTTGACTGTTTGATCGAGTCTCCGTACAATTATCAACTTATGAAATAATGCTTAAGAGCGCGGCGACCGACGCTCGCAACTGCAAGTTGAAATTTGTTCGGAATATTGCTGTATCTAATATATAATAAAATAAAATATATATCTAATATCTCGTCACTGTATCTCGGTAAGCCATACCTGGCGTAGTATATTGACATCTGTTTGCTGCGATAGCACTACTAACTATTTGGTTTTTATAATAAATATGGATGTGTTGTAGACTACCAAAAATCATCAATGAAAACTCAATGTTTTTTCATTTTCTTTTCGATAATTAGTAATTTGATAATACAAGCTATGCTTTTTTATAATAAATATTATAGGTATTGCTGTTTATAATATAGAAAAAAACAAACTTAAAACATGCCATTTACGCTGTAAAAATGTTCAAAATTAAATTCAACAAATAAAAAGGGAATAAATACTGTTTAAATCTGGATATCAACACAATATGGTGGAAATATGTTCAAACTACAAATTATTTTGGTATTCAATTTGTATGGAGAACCCAGTGACCGCCGGCCCCTTAATAACAAAGAAAAGTAATAATTTGTTAAACTAATTAGGTATTATAACGTGTGGTGGTATATATCGAGGGTTGTGGTGTGTGGTGTGTGGTGTGCAGGTACTGCCAGCAGTGCCACGGCAACCGCCACAACAGCCGGCGCGGCGGCGACCACGTGGTGCACACGCGCCTGCCGCTCGCCTGGCAGATGGACAGCGACATGCAGACCAACCTCGTCGAGGCTATCATCAGGTCACTCATCTCTCACTTCCTTCACTTGGCGGACCTTGCTTTAATGTTTAATGATCCTAGTCGATAAGCTAGGGATCGATTCCTACACAGGATAAATTATTTTGTATTTAACATTATTATATGTTTATCAGTGGGATGTTTATTACAGAAAAGGCTATGCCTAATTTGGGATCAAACGACTTGTGTAAGAAAGTTGTTACCTATTATTAAAAAAATTGTTCAAACGTGCAGACGGGTCACCTAGTGGAAGGGGAAGTGACTCTCACTTCCCCTTTCTAGTGTATGCGTCTATCCAGTCACCCCACTTTGTTTCTCATTTATACACTCATAGTACATGAATAAGTGAGTGCATGAATGAGTAAATGAACTCATTCATGCACTCACTTACTCATTAATGTACTCACTCACTCACTCATTCATGCACTCACTCATTCATACAGACGAACAGTCGCGTATGCACGACGTTTAATGCAAGAGCAGAAGTGTTGGTAAATCTGTCCATTAAGTGCGTGGACGAGCCTCTGTAGTGTATATCCCTAAATGGAGACACAGATTCGACGAATCCACGAATCTGTGTCATTGTCACGCACGAACATACTGCTTGAAAAAAATAATATAATTGCATAAGTTGATAAAAAATGCTATGCAATAGCTTTACCGTGGCAGTCCCCGAGTGCCACACGTATTTTTTTTAATTTTATTATGACGTGGTATCTCTTCGTATGAGTCTGGTCTGAATGTGCCAAATCATGACTTTTCACCAGTTTTAGCCCAATAGTAAAATATACGTTGAATTTTTAATACAGCCTGTTGAAAGAAGCTAAGCCTATCAACATGGAAGACCCGGACAGTTCCACGGAACAACTGAAGCCACCACTAAGCGTGGACTTGCCTGATCCTATCTCCGTTGAAGATCGACAGCTTTTGGGCAGGTCAGTTTTGCTTGAAGAATTTAATTCCCTCCTTTCATCTGCTCTTTCTGTCCCTATGGTGACGGATTTAGAATACCTACGGAGTGTCGTCACACCTTTTTTTATGTAATAGGGGGCAAACGAGCAGACGTGTAGCCTGGTGGTAAGCGATTAACGCCGCGAATGGACACCCGCAACACCAGAGGCGTCACAAGTGCTTTACCGGCCTTTGGGGGATGAGGAAGGGGATGGGGGAGGAGTTGGGGTATGGGCCTGTGGTATCCTCACTCACTCGGTGAAACACTGCGCAAGCGCTGTTTCACACCGGTTTTCTATGAGGCCGTGGTATCACCATGCATGCCGGAGCGTGGCTCTCCCACTTTTATTCATGGTGTTGGTCGTAAGAGCTGACTAATGGAGCAGCCTTCGCAGGACAACAACAGTACATACAGAAGGAATCTTGAAACGAAACTCTATAGCAACCCATCTGGCCAAAGTGGTATAGTTGCCCAAAACCTCCTCTTGCGGAGAGGCCTATGTCCAACACTATTACCGGCTTTTGACACTGCGATCGACTTTTTTTTTTTTTTTTTTGTGTAATTGGCCTGCAAACGAGCAGACGTATCGCCTGATGGTAAGCGATTACCGCTGCCCATCGACACCTGCAACACCATAGGCGTCACATGTGCGTTGCCGGCCTTTGGGGGTTGGGGGGAGGTGGAGGGTTTATGGGGTATGAGCCTCCGGTATCCTCACTCACTAGGTAAAACACAGCGCAAGCACTATTTCACACGGGTTTTCTGTGAGGCCGTGGTATCACTCCGGTCGGCTTATGTCCAACACCATTACCGGCTGTTGATACTGTCATCCACTTATAATTAAATTTGAAATATAAAATGGAGCATATTCTCTTTAGGTACGGAGTGTGGCTGATGGTCGGCCTCTGTACTCCGAATCCTGATACTCCTGACGAGATCCTAGGTCGTCTGCTGTCTGTGCTGTTCCATTGGTTCCATGTTACCAGCTTTGCTTACACCGGTGAGTATGATGTTGTACGTTACATTTATCTGTGTTAAGAGAGTTAGTCAATCAGGCGGGTAGCCAGTTGTCTGTTCCTATCGATTCTACGGGCCAGGCATGATCATCTCGCCAGGTCGGAGCATCCTCCCTTTGTGTTGGAAGGGCATGACACCAGTTCCTTCACAAGTGCACATACATATAGTAGTACCGATGTACTATGTTAAAAGTTTCTTTGTAAAAGGAAAATCGATTTCAATGCACCTGATATAGTGAGGAATTATAATAAACTGTAACTGCAAACAGTCCTAATAAAATAGTTTTTCCAAATCGAAGACGAGAGCTAAAAATCACCGAATAAGAATTTCCTCTTTTTTCGGCTAAAAATATTAAACTGGTATAAAAACTCATCAAAATGATTCCTTTCACTAGGCGAAACTGCAAACGCCGTAGAGAAATTGAAGTGTGAGCACGTGTGCGGTTGGCTCCGAAACATCGCTGAGACTCACCGAACCGTGCTGGTGGCCTGCCTCCTCCCCCACCCGCCCCACTACACGCGCCAGGCGGGCCACTGGGACAACTTGGCCAGCAAAACTCACCACCTCAAGGATGGCCTTAACAGGTACGCATTTCTGGTAACATTTATTGTTTTATTTGATGTATGGCCCTGCCAAAATGACTACTCTGCCTGATGGATAAGCAGAATCCAAGAGTGGTGGTCACCATACTCATTGCGAATACAGACAATGCAGCATGGTGACCCACTCCATGGCGGGCTAGTGTTGCTTCTGCATCATTGGGCCTCCGGTCTCGCACTCACCAATGAAAAACACATTTCAGCGCCATCTGTGAGGAAAGTTCGAACCACTTAGTTGCTAATATGTTAATGACTCTGTATCGCACAATTTAGTTTACCAACACTTTTAGTTTACCATTTTGAAAAAAATGCCTTAAAACAAAAACCTTAATTGTCTTATCATGGTCTTCTTTAAGATGAAAAACCCTTAAACATAGAAAGAGGAAGAAAAAGTAAAAAAAAAAGTATTTTCTTTTTGCTTTATGGTGTAGCCGGCAAACCCTAAGTCACCTAATGTTAAGTGAATATCGCTAACCATTAACACATGAAACTTAATAAATATCAACTCTTATTTAAAAATGTGAAGGAGGGAGAGGGGGAGAGAAGATTGGACTATAAACAACTAAGGAATTGTTTAATACCGGTACTCCCTGGTATTACTCTGTTCATCATCCATATGTGTTGAAACATGGCCGGTACACTTCTTGACTGCTAAGATAGCGTGGTGGTTTAAACGGTCTCCACGTCGTTTCCTTCTGCGCTCAGTGTTGTGGGTTCGAACCCACTTTGGGTGATCCAAAAATTGTTGTGCTGAGTCTGGTTATTTTTTGTGTCTATTTATGTTTGTATTGTCCCTCGCGATACAATATATATTTGGGGAGCATATAAGTTGTCTTTTATAAGAAAATAATAATAATTTATGCAGTATTTTTAATAAAAGTTTTTGTCTTTAGATTGTACTGCTTGATCCCATATGGGATTGTGACCCAGTCCATCTGGGATTATATCATGCCAGCGTGGATGGAAGCCATTTGCACCGACGTACCGGAAAAGGTAGGTTGACTGTTATTTTTTGTTTTGGTAAAGGGGACAAACGAACAGACTTGTCTCTTGATGGAAAGTGAGTACCTTCATTTTAAGAAACACAAGTAAGTTGCCCCCAGCTGACTTCCCCTGTCTTGAAATAGAATGGTTGGAGGGGGAGGGTAAAACTGCTATTATTATTAGTGCTACAAAAACGGATGTTCTGAGTCTGGGTGTTCATTGTATCCGTTTTATAAATATTTGTTAAGTCGTTGACGATATATATAGGAAACAAAAAATGGTAATACAGTTTTGACCTCATCACTAAAGACTTGACTGCTTCGGTGGCGCAGTGGCAGCGTATGCGACTGCTTTATAGGAAGTCTCGGGTTCGATCCCCAGGTCGGTCCAAATGTTTGTATGATCTGCAAATATTTGTTTCGGAGTTTAGGCGTTTTCTATGTATAATATGTATTATTTACAAAATAGTAAATATATATTGTATTAGTCAATCTTCTTTCATAGTATAAACACTGCTTAGTTCCTTTCTGCAATTAAAGTTTGTTTCTTGTCTAAGCTAACATAATCATTATCACCAATAGGAGCTCATGGAACTGAAGGTCCCCCTGGGAAAGATCCTGGAGCCGGAAGGTGCGATGGTGGGTGTGGATGAGAAGAACCTGTACAAGTTCGCTGTGATGAAGGTCACCACCACACCCACTCCTGACACCGTGCTGCCTGTCCTTGAATGGTTCCAGGTATGACTTAGTGATTCTAAAACTGTATAGTATGTTGCAAAATAGAATGTCACCACACATAATCATTTAGATAGTGTTATAAGACCCCGCTAACGGTGGGAGAGCCACGCTTCGGCATGAATGGGCCGGCTCGACCGGAGTGATACCACGGCCTCACAAAAAACCGGTGTCAAATAGTGCTTGCGCTGTGTTTCACCATGTGAGTGACCATCCCAATATCGCCCCCCCCATCCCCCAAAGGCCGGCAACGCACTTGTGACGCCTCTGGTGTTGCAGGTGTCTATGCGCGGCGGTAATCGCTTACCATCAGGCCATACGTCTGCTCGTTTGCTCGCCTATTCCATAAAAAAAGCACACTACTCAGTACAACAGAATTGCAACAGAAGTTCCTAGTTCGGGCTTTGGCCTGGTAATTTTTTTTTGTTATTTTTTCTTTTTTAACTTTTGAGACTACCTAAGTGAATCTACTCTGCTTGATGGAATGGATTGATTAGCAGAGTCTAAGAGTGGTGGTCACCATACTCACTGCGAATACAGACAATGCAACATGGAGACCCACACCATGGCGGCCTATTGAGACGCTTCTGCATAGTCCAGTCTCGCACTCACCAACTACACTCGCCAGCACTGCTGCTGTCACAGGTAGATGTTCTGTGCGAGGGTAGTACCGCCCTGCGAGAGCCGGCCCAACCGTGATGAAATCAGCGTGGCTCTATTACCTGAACCTTTTACATTATAAATGAGCTTAAAGACTTACTTACTGCAGTCCAGCAGTGGACTATTAAATGCTGTTGACCTGAGCAGGAGGGTCACTTTATGGTGACTACCATCATTTTCGAAGACTAGCAAGTCAAGAATCGTATCTATATCTAGGCTCTTCTCCACAATCAGAAGGAGGTTGAAGATTTGGCACTTTGTGAAAAGCATGTCTGCCTAAGTGTGTAGTGATAGGTTAAGTTGTTTAGTCCGTCCACCAGTGCTGCTTCATATGGAGTGGAATGAACCTTGTGAAGCCTTATACGGGCCCATCAGATATAAGCTAAGCACTCGCAGACCGATCTCTGGTGAACGGAGGTCAACAACGGCGATAACACCCTTTTTGATTATTCTAGAATTTATAATTTTACTTGACTCACCCTTTGTTTTGGTGGATTCTTTAGTCTTCGCTGTGGAGAGAGGTACCTCTATTGATGCCAGCTTCATTTAACTACACAAAGGATATTGAGTCACTATTCAAACACATTCGAAGGCCGGGGGCAGCCTCCCGAGACCATGCCAAAACGCCTGGTTAATCACTTCGATGATCGCGAAATACAATTACAACGCGATTTCAATACACTCTGGTCTATATTTAGCTTATCTAAAAGACACAGTGGCCATAACGTTGTCGCACTGGATGCTTCAAATCACAATTAATTATCAATTATATCAGCTACCACAAAACACGGGCAAAACATATCAACCGGAGCTTCAATAATGAATTCTTAGCCCGTCAAAACTCGATGGCCAAACCCGAATCCTCATAGGGAGCTAAGCTTTTCCAATTAATTTCAATATTTTACCGGTACCGAACGTCCCTCTTCACCGCAAGCCCAATAGTGAGGTTAGATTTTCACAAATGTTACACTTTGACATTTGCCAAAAACAATTACACAGTGTTGCCATTACAATCTTATATTTATTGCGATCGGTATCGAACAAGGCCATTATTTCATATTAAATGTTTGTTCCAGACCATATCATTGTTGGACGTGAAGATCCCACTTTCGCAGCTGTTCGATCTATTCAGTCATTGCGTCGTCAACTTGCCTGAGAAAATCTTTAAACCAACACCAGCTGGTAAGTATACGATAAGCATGTTTCTAGTTGTTAGCGATTGTGGATGCTGAACAGGAGATCATGGGTTCGATTTTCATGCAAGACAAACAACGCGATGATCATGATCATTATGTTTCTTCTGGGTTAATGCTTTTTTTTAAATGTGGTAAGGAATTAAAAATAAGGAGTGTCGCTAACCATATTCTTTGTGTGGCTGTCGTATCAGCTGACTAATGGATAACAACACAAAAGGAAGGAAAACTTGCAACAAACTTGATACCAACCCGTCTGACTGGCGTGGAAGAATAAACCAAAAGCCTCTTTTTCAAAGAAAGGCACATGTGTAGCAGTGGATCATTAAAGTTAGATGTATAATTTAGATATCCTTAGCAGCAGACTGGGTTGCCATAGTACTAGTTCTCCATTTTTTTACCGACATAAAACTGGACCAAATTTAAATGGGACCACACGGGAAGCACCACCTTTCAAATAAATAAAGAATTATCAAAATCGGTTCACCCAAACCTCAAACATAAAAAAAATACAGCCGAATTGAGAACCCAATCCTTTTTTTGATGTCGGTGAAAAAGGAGGAGGTCATCAATTCGACTGTTTTTTTACCCGACTTCGAAAGGAGGGTTATGTTTTTCGAGAGTATGTATGTATGTATGTATGTAAATTTCTTTGGCACGCCCTAGAGCCTAAACGGTATTAACAGAATCCAAGAGTGAAATATACTCGGCAGCAGGTTGAATTGCAATATACAGGTTCTCCATAGTTTAGGATCAGACGGAAGATTATTATCTAAGTTATGAAATTAAAATGTTTACTTTAGAAGGAGCAAAGCCTAAGGACTCCCCAAGTAATGAGAAGGACAAGAGCGACAAAGAAGAAATGAAACCGCAGAATCTGACATGCTGTATCCTCATGCTGGACATTCTACTGAAGCAGGTGGGTTTCTCTGTCGACTGTATCTGTCTAGAATTCGAGAGCCCAAGTGAAACTCTTATAATAGGGCCCCATATACATATATATTTTTACCGTGGGAGAGCCACACTTCGGCATGCATGGGCCGGCTCGACCGAAGTGATAACACGGCCTCACAGAAAAACCAGCGTGAAACAGCGTTTACGCCGTGTTTCACCGAGTGAGTGAAGATACGGGAGGGTCAAACCCCATCCCCTTCCCCATGCCCCAAAAGCCGGCAACGCACTTGTGACGCTTCTGGTGTTGCGGGTGTCCATGGGCGGCGGTAATCGCTTACCATCAGGCGATACTTCGCTCGTTTGCCCCCTATTACATAAAAAAGCTCTAACAGCTTTCTCTCTTTCTAACCCAAGTGGAGCTAAAATTACGAATTATTTGCTCTTTATACAACTTTGATAACAAAGGCAACATTCACATTCTTTTATTATTGTTATAAATGAAAACTAATATAATTTTTTGCCACTAGATGGAGTTACAACAGCGTCGCATAAACAGTCAGAACGTTAGCAGCGAAGCTACAAAGCTGCTGCGTTTGATGCTCAAGTCCAGTCAGACCAATACCATTGAACACGGTGAGTACTTTTACCAGATACTAGCTGTGCCCGCTACTTCGTACATGTATTGTGACATTTGGGTTTTCAAGTTATTTTAAAATTTTCACCGTTTAAACCTTCCCTGGATTATGATAAACATTTCAAAACCAACATTTCAAATTGATTTTTAAATGAAGATTAAATATTTATAGGTGTATCAAAGAATTCCTCTATTAATGGTTACTACTTGAATATTCATAATATGGTGTCTCTCGTGTCTTGGAGAGCACATTGAGAAGTCGTTCTCGTCATTTTCCACACGAACATTTGTGTCAGTAGGCTAAGAAGTCCGACATTAAGTATCTATAGAATTTCGAAATTACTTAGTATTTGAGTTCGAATCGAAACCGAAGTTGAACCGTATCGCAGTAGACTGTAGTGATGATGGTGTATGGCGTTTTATAATTTTTTTAAGAAATCGATTAGAACTCTTGTGGGGTTAATACATGTATGGGAATAACATTTGTCAACGCAAGTCACGTGGGCAAAATGAAATATGAAACCAATAATTCAAGAGAATAGAGGCGTTAGCGATTGTAGAAAGAGAATTGATTTATATATTGATTGATATTAATAAATTGAGTTGAGATATTTATTTATTTATTTATTTATTTAATGGTTTACCAATAGTTATTACACTAAAACATTCTTAAATACAAAACACAGTAAAGCCTTAATCTAAGTGTACAACTCATTTAGGTAAACACTACATGCATAAATTCTTTTAAAATAAGAAAAAAAAACAGTATATATTTAAAGAGATTGTCCAAAAAGTAAGGAAACAAACGTACATATAAATTGGTGTCCATCCATATTAGGGACATCAATTAATTAGCAAATAGTTAATTGACAGCAAGAGTGTGGACCTGGTTCTTCAATCGTTGAAATGTGCCAAATATATCTATCTGACTACTGTAGTGATTATATTTCTTACTAAGCCGTGAAACAGGAGAGTTGGAACCTAAAACTGTCCTTCGAAAAGGTGGATGTAGGAGCATAATGGGTTTTCTGGGATACTTATGAGGTATACTAAATTTAAATTTTGAAAGCAGATTTGCGCAATCAACATTGCTGTTAAGTATTTTAAATAAAAATAGCAAATCAGATGAGTTTCTGCGTTTTTCTAAGGAGTCAATTCTAAAATACTTAAGACGTTTCAAGTAGCTTGGTTGTTTTTTTGTAATACCCTTGGAGTAGGCAAGATGATTCAGGAAACGCTTTTGAATTCGTTCAATTCTTAGGCTATGTGTAGCATAGTGAGGACGCCATACTACAACGCAATATTCAAGTATGCTTCTTACGAGGCTATTGTAAAGTACAATTTTAGTTTGAGGAGACCGGAACGATTTAACATTTCTAATCAGAAAACCCAACATTTTTGACGCTTTCTTTACAATAGCATCCATGTGGGGAATAAAAGTTAGTTTAGAGTCAAGCATTACACCCAGATCTCTAACAGTGTCTACACGATCGAGTGGTATGCCATTAATATTATAACTATAGTCCACTTTGTTTAGTTTACGGGTAAAAGTTATTTGAGCACATTTTTTAACGTTTAGCTGCATATTGTTATATCCACACCACTCTAAAAGACGATCAATATCACTTTGCAACAACAATGCATCAGTATTAGATTCTATTACCCGAACTATTTTTAAGTCGTCAGCGAATAAGTATGGAGTAGAATATAGGAAGCAATTCGGGAGATCGTTAATGAAAATATTGAACAGAATCGGTCCCAAATGCGATCCCTGCGGAACGCCAGAGGTAATTTTGAATATATTGGACTTATAGCCATCAGCCACAACGAAGAAAGTTCGATTTATCAGGTACGAATCAAGCCAATGAAGCAATGATCCAGCAAAGCCGTATGACGACAGCTTCTGGACTAGGATGTGGTGAGACACCTTGTCAAAGGCCTTGCTGAAATCAGTGTACACAGCGTCCACTTGTTTATTAGCATCAACTGACTCTAGAGCACTCTCAATAAACTCAACTAAATTACTGCATGTGGATCTAGCGGTTGTAAATCCATGTTGTTGGCTTGACAAATATTTTTTAAAATAATTTTGAAAGGAGGGACATATCAATGCTTCAAAGGTTTTTGCGAACGTTGATAGAATTGATATAGGCCTATAACCACTAACTAAACCAGCTCCAGCATCAGGTTTAAGAATAGGAACAACTTTCGCAAGTTTCCATCGATCAGGAAAGATGCCAGATCTTAGAGACAGATTAAAGATTAAGCCCAAAGGGATCGCTAACTCATCAGCACATTCCCGTATAAAGCCTGGCGGAATGTTGTCAGATCCCGGTCCCTTTGATGTATCAAGATTTTTAAGTAGCTTATTAATTGCTTCATTATCAATACTTAAATTAGAAAATGAGTCAGAGTGATTCGATGACACGTGCAAGCAAGAGGATGATGAAGACAAACAGTAGGATTGATTTGTTGGGTTATACACAGAAGAAAAGTAGTCGCCAAACATGTTACATATGTCAAGGCCATCACCGGCTACATTATTACCATCTGATAGGGAAGCAGGATAAGTACTCTTACCATTTCGCTTGGACTTAATGAATGACCAAAAGAATTTAGGGTTCGTCTTTATTTTATTTTCAATGTCATTAATATAAGAATTGTAGCACTTTTTAGCTAGGATTTTACATCGCTTATTACATAACTGCATAGAAATCTTATCTAATGGATTATTATATATTTTATATCTTTTTCTATAGATATCTCTTTCCCGTTGTAACCTTATGATCTTGTGATTAAACCAAGACGGCCCCGAGTTGTTTTTTATAGGAATAGATGGCACGTACTGCTTCACCAATTCGTCAAGAGTATTGTAAAATATGTTTAACATGATATTGGGATCAGTGATTCCCTGAAAAAGGGCACACCAATCAGTGTTATTTAGGTAGTCTTTGATTGCAGGATAATCTGCCTTTTTAAAGTTAAGTCTTGTATAGTTATTCGGTTTTAAGTAGTTTTGCTGAACGTACTCAAGATGAATTTCAAGAGGAGGGTGATGGGAATCTATTTTACAAAGGCCAGTAAGAGCCTCTGATATTTTACAACCCGGCAGATCAGTAAGAACCAGATCCAGGATCCTATCTTTACTATTGAAAATATTATTACACTGACTTAGGTTGTTTACATGCGTAAAATCAATAAGTTTCTGACAGATTTTAGAATGATGGAACTGACAAAAATCAGCCAGGCCGTTTACAACATTCCAATTTATTTGGCTTAAATTAAAATCGCCGATGAGGACGGTACGGAACTCGTTGATTCTATCAACCAAAGAATTACAATTGTCAATAAAGTGATCAAGAATTGAGCTTTGAACAGGTGGTGGTAAATACACTGCACATAAAGCTATTTTAAAGTTGTGTTTGACTTGAACCGTCACCCACAAGTCCTCGCACCCACTCTCCCAGCCCAACATCCTACTAGCAACAAACCTTTTAGAAATCGCAATCAAAACTCCGCCACCATCTTTATGATTGAGAAATAATGCAGTTTCTCGATCTCTTCGAAATACATTGTAATTGCTATCGAAAAGTTCCGTGCTATAGACATTACCATTTAGCCATGTCTCTGTTAACACTATCGCATCGTAGTTTGTACAGACTAGATTACAAAAAAACTCTTGAGTTTTAGTTCGCAAACCGCGGACATTTTGGTAGAAGATATTAAAAGTAGTGAATTTTAAAACAATACTTGTAAACATGCAAAAGGACATTACAGTAATTAATGAGTCCAATTATTCTAGTTTATTTTGTTAAGTGCATCCATGTCTCTAATAATACGATATTCCGAATCATCCGTTTTTCTCATGTAAATACGGCCTCCTCTGACCCATACGTGCTTGTAACCCTTCTCCTTTGCTTTAAGGCGCGTTGCTGCATGTAAAGCTTTATTAGTGGGACTCAAATGCTCAGTGACGAAAATAGGCGATTTCTCGCTCACAAGGTTAAGATGTGAGGTATTTAATTTGTCGTTGAAGTTTTTCTTCTTATTAAAGTTAATACAAGCAGCCAAGAAAGTATCGCGAAGTCGTGGTGTGTTGAACTGGACTACAATAGATTTAGGACGATTATTGTCGCTGTTGAACTTCATAACACGAGTGCAATTTAATATATTTTCTTCTTTAATTTCACAATCTATGACTTTACCAAGTTGCTTCATCATTTTTATCAAATTCTCATCCTTTTTCTGAGGGACACACTGTAATTCAATGTTACTGGAGCGCGCACATTGTTCCAAAGTATTGATGCGCACTGACATGTCTTTAATTACGGAAGTCATCCTGCTATTATCCTCTGTCAACTCTTTTACTCTTTGCTTCGCCTCTGAATGTTCCCCAAGAATATCATCATACTGCTTGCTCATATGAACAACGGATTCTTTTAATTCTTCAATTTCATTTCGCACCGAGTTCATTTCCGTGTTGAATATACTGCGCATTGTCGAGGTAATTTTCTCCAATAAGTTACTAGACTGAGCCTCGATGGCTTCCTGAATAATAGCACGTATACCATGTTCAGTCAACGATTCTGAGTCAGGTGGAGACTGCAAGGCTTGTCTTTTATTGGTGCGCACAGAGACACTCGGATTAAAGCGGACAGGCGTATTGTCCTTTTTTTGTCCTTTGGAAGCTGTTGAAGTGCAGAGGGGACAGATCCAAGATGACGGTTCGAATGATAGTTCGAAAGACAGGCAGTCGTAGTGAAAAGCCTTCATGCATACTTCACATTGAAGATGTTTTTCATTTTTATCATTAGTTGAGCAACATCCCCAGACAAAATTGGACTGCTCCATCTTTCAAATAACAATATATTATGATAAAAAAAAAAAATCGCACACCAATAAAGTGCACCGTACAATTTCTCAACTCAGTATAAAATCCGAATATTAAAAGTGCACAGCAACAAATGCCCACATTTCTGTACTGCGGATGGACTGCGCGGCCAAAAGGTCGCAAGCGCCGTGTAATACGCGTCGCTTACGCGTTCGACTCAAATGTGAGGACGCTTCGATTTGCAAATAAAATGTAGGTGTATCGAAAACAATTTTTCTGCTTGAATGATAATTAGGATTAATATAGGTCCCGTAGGACAGATCCAGGATAGCTTTTTACACTCACGGATAGAATCTGAAATGCACTACACTTTCCACTCAATCACTGCACCTATGCTGAACTTTAAACACCTTTTATCAATTTTTTTGGTTGGAGTTAAAGGACAACGTCTTATCTACGTGACAACTATATGATTAATGATAAGATATATTAGTACATATAGATTTATAAGTATGCTATCAGTCAATCTAATTGTCATAGTATATTTGCTTAGTTGAAATTAATATTGTGTTTCGGACGGTTATCGCCCGGTGGTAAGCGATTACCGTCGCCCATGGACACCCGCAACACTAGAGGCGTTACAAGTGTGTTGCTGGCCTTTGGGCGATAAAGATGGGGGGAGGGGTTGGGTTATGGGCCTCCGGTATTCTTACTCACTCGGTGAAACACAGCGCAGGCGCTGTTTCACACCGGTTTTCTGTGAGGCCGTCGTATTACTCCGGTCGAGTCGGCCCATTCATGGCGAAACGTGGCTTTGAACGACGAGGAGTACTCTTTTTAGTGTAACGCCTATATTACGAGTAAGTCGTTATCTGTATACAAAGACATGATGCAAGTTAAACATCTGGATGAGGACCCGTACCGTGGCTACACGCTAGCAGACACACTGAGCGCTGGGGGTGGTAGAGCTAGGGCGGGTGGTGTGGTGCGGTAGTGAGTGTGGGTGGTGGGTGGTGGTGGTGTTGCAGCGGTGTGCCTGGCGGAGGGCGCGTGCTCGTACTGCGAGGCGGCGGCGCTGTGGCACCAGCTGGCCGTGCTGCTGGTGCGCGCGCTGGTCCCCGACAGGCCCAAGCCCGTGCCTGAGGTACGACCACCTAACATTACCATATATTATTTGTTTCATATACATACGACTCGAACACAAAAAAGACGTTTGGTAAGTTTTTTTACCAAAAAAAGACGTTCAGATTTTTTTTACAAAATATTTTTTTTTTTTTTAAACGTGTCAGGAATTTAATAGGTTTTTTTCTCTAAATGTGTCAGAAATTCAATTAAATTTTTACTGAACGAATGATGTAGCTGTTCCATACTCGACGCTTTCTATTACGTTAAATGAAAGTTCTAACCTAACATGGGACAATACTTTGTGTCGTCAATAAATTTTTGTTCTGAATTGTAATACCTCCTTAAATCCTCCCCATATTCCTACATATATATTTTAAGAAGTTAAAATAATCTGTTTGATAGACTTATGGATCCAGTAGGTAGTGATCCTGCTTACTAAGCCGAAGGTCATGTGTTCAATTCCCATCCATATTGTATAATATTTTTTTTTTTTTTTTTTTAAGATATAGGGGGCAAACGGGCAGACGTATCGCCTGATGGTAAGTGATAAATAATTACTATCATTTCTTATGTTTCTGGATGTAATTTATTTCTTTATTTAAAAACATATTAATATATTAATCGGCACATTACATGCTTAGTATAGACTTCGCCTAATTTGGAACCAAACTGCCAATTGTGTGATATACGTGAAATGATAGCATATAAACTCACTAGTCTAAATTATTATTACTATAAGTGCCAAACATCAATATCTCCCCAAACAGCCGTCCTTAGACGACATATGGCCTGAAACACAACGCGACAAGAAGGGCCAGTCAGAAGACGAACGCAGCAAGTCCGGGGGAACCCCCGCCACGTCCGTGGACGCGCTCATGTCCATCGCCCACCCGCTGGGCATGGGGGGAGACAAGAGCTCCGTCGGAGGAGTCTTGGTGCACATGCCCCATGTACGTATATTTGTATGTAAGTTTTGGTGTTGTGATGCTGTCTTTTTACGGTGTGACATGAAAACATTTAAGTAACTGATTATGAAATTGAATAATGTCACACACACCTTCACCACACGTCCACACATAAATCTTAACCTTAAATACACAGCAAATCGTACATCCTCACACACAAACATAAATTGTTTAATTATACAAACTTAACTAAGTGTCTCCTATTGTAACTATTGGTTTGTTCTTTTTGCCTGTAATTAGGAACTGACTCCCAACACACAGCTAACTCTAGTTTGGAAGTCAGGGTTGTAGTGTTTTGTAATTGACTTCTTGTTACAATGAAGATTTACTATTATTCACTCATGGTAAAATACCTGTCCTGGTTCTGACGCGTCATTTATCACAACTTTGTTTTAAACAGTTCTTTAATCCTTCAAATTGAAATTGGACCAAATTTGTGAAGAACAAATACAGTTAAATTAAAAATTCATTGAAATTTATTTCTCGTTGAAGTCGGTTTAAAGCGGCATCATTAATTACCCGATTTTCAGAAAAAAAAATAATTGTTACTTTTGTCGACTGTCATTTAAAATCACGCAAGAGTATTGGAGTAATAACAGGTAAATAGTTCTTATATTTTTCATGTCACACCGTAAAAAGACATCAGTGTAGCCAGCCTTGCACCAATGGTGGGTTACAAGACCGAAATAACTTTAGACTTTTATGATTTAATGTTCTTACTTGATCTAACAATGGTCTTTTTCTCGTTATTATAAAAACAAAATAGCATTTAATGTTTCTAATCATTAAACTAAAAACTAAACTGCATGAATATTTATTTTAGCAAGATGATAACTGTTGTAAATTCGTTTTTGTCGTTTCTATTACAGTATTTTTCTTCTTTATTTATAATCATATGAAATAGATGTTTAACTTAGATTTACTGTCACTCTGTAGTGAGAGTGTAAGTAAATTAACTTCCTAACCATGAGGGATAATTGGACCTTAGGAATAATAGAAAAACGAGTGAAGTTGGGTGATTTGAAATAATAGTTTTAGTGTCCTTATTCTATTTTTGATGTAACTTTTAACTCGTCTCTAAATTGTTGGCCTTTTAGAAGAATTGTGCATGTCTTAGTTATATTTGAAATTAAATCTCTTTCTAGTCCTCCTAGTCTTCCTTTTGTTTCTATTAACTTACAAGTGGACTAAAAGCGTAACTGGCATTTTGTTAATTACATTCTGAGACTTATAGGAAACTAGCTGACCCAGCGAACTTCGTAGGATTTTTTGTTGGCAAAATAACGATTGTCCCCTGTCACCTGATTTCTTAGCAAGGAGGATTTTTATTGGCAAAATAACGAGTGTCCCCTGTCACCTGATTTCTTACCAAGGAGGATTTTTTATTCGCAAAATAACGAGTGTCCCCTGTCACTTGATTCCTTAGCAAGGAGGATTATTTGTTGGCAAAATAACGAGTGTCCCCTGTCACTTGATTCCGTAGCAAGTAGGATTTTTGGCTGGCAAAATAACGAGTGTCCCCTGTCACTTGATTCCTTAGCAAGGAGGATTTTTTGTTGGCTAAATAACGGGTGTCCCCTGTCACTTGATTTCTTAGCAAGTAGGATTTTTTATTGGCAAAATAACGAGTGTCCCCTGTCACTTGATTCCTTAGCAAGGAGGATTTTTTGTTGGCAAAATAACGAGTGTCCCCTGTCACTTGATTTCTTAGCAAGTAGGATTTTTTATTGGCAAAATAACGAGTGTCCCCTGTCACTTGATTCCTTAGCAAGGAGGATTTTTTGTTGGCAAAATAACGAGTGTCCCCTGTCACTTGATTCTGTAGCAAGGAGTATTTTTTGTTGGCAAAACAAAGAGTGTCCCCTGTCACCTTAATCCTGAAATATATAAGTATCTTTCAAATTAAATGATTCAATATACTAAGTCTGACATAAATTGTTTGATTGTTTTCTTAAAAATAATTTAATTCTAGAGATATGTATTAAACATTTCAATGTACTAACTACTAAATGTTAGTAACTTCCACCATTGGTTCCTTATAAGGCCCGTGCTACACTGGCTAACTATTTGTGCTAGTTCTCTCTACTGGTATTTTGTAACGTAGTTTTATAGTTTGTTCATTTCATGCAACTGTCACTCATAAGCGAGGTCGGGTCGGACGCCACGATAACTAAATCGTCAGGCGATACGCAAGTATGTCACTTGATTTTAGCTTTGAATGTGAGACGACGCACATTTGAAATACATTTTATTTACATAATATTAAAAGAAAAGACTTTATTGTGTAAATTGTATTCTTAAAAAGAACTTAAAAAAATACACTTTAAGGCCGAGTCACATAGCAAGCGGAACGGGACGGAGACGAGACATAAATAAATTGTGATATACAATTTGGAATAGGAGGATCAGATCAACTGGTACTTAATAACTTTGAAAAACCTGACGTTGCAACCACACTATATTGTGGGTGTAGGCATAAGGCAACTCACTTTCTGTATAATGTCAGATGTGAGCTTAGCACTACTATACTTAATTCAAAACTTATTGCACCGTCATCTATCACTGTCTCTCCTATACGTTTTGATCCATCCTAAAGTCCTGGAAGAGATTGCTTTTGGCGATAAGGCCACCCTTTGTACAATACACCTCACATTTTTCGTACTCTCGTCTGTCGTCGACCCGTTCCAACAGCTGTCTGCCCCAACCTTAAGTCTTTTCAATTCGAAGTTGCTGCATTAGCCAAATAATCTGAATATTATTATACCTACAACTTTATTAAATTACAGACATCTAAGTGTACATTAAATTATAATTATTTCAGTGTGAGACGTCCCACATTCAAAGCACCTGTCTCTTTCTTTTCTCTTGAGCTTATTCATATGTGAACGTGTATTGGTTTATTGGTGTTAGATGTTGTCGATTTTATGATATGTCTTAAATTCTTCTAAATCAGTTGTATTCAGTTTATTTACATTAACTGATAGACTATTCTGTCAATCAAATGTAAATTTATTTAAATCAGTAACAAAATTGACATGCATATTATAAAATCGGCAATCCTGTAAAACCCTACCGTATTAAATAGCTGATATAGTATTAGAAAATATATACTTAGTTGTATAAAATTGAAAAGTTGATTTATTGTAATTATTGTAGCGAGCGTCTTGAACAACACTCTTCACCCTCCACTACTTTTGAAAGCAGAGGTACTCAAAGGGTAGATCACTGTCTCTTGAATTCCAGGAGTGCACTAGCGACGGTAGTCTCTTAACATCAGTTGACCCGTCTCATTCTTAACCTAAACAAATCATAAAATTATAAACAAATAGCTTTAGAAATCGTTACGATAATAAATCAATAAATTAACTCTTTCACATCTCGGTCTTTAAATCAGATACATTATGGAAAAGTCGTAATGTATTTTAGAAAAAGACCCATATCAAAACTGGATACTCACAATGCACTAATATAAAAGTGTTAATCGTTTATTGAGTATTACGTCTAATACTAGTATATCTGTATTACGATACTGGTATACATAGTCCTTTCTCATGTGTACGATGCTTAATGTTTTCTAATTATAAATATTAGAAAAATCTGTTATTGTACACTAGATTACATTAATTCTAATTTTGTTTTTGGGCGTTTATTTGGTTGGTTTAAAATATTTATGTCTTATAATATTCAGTAAACGACATTGTGCAATGTTATCCAAACATTTCAATAATCCTATTAAAATAAAACTAGCTACAAACAACACTATTACTATATTACTGTCGTCGGAGTACAATAATAATTTCGTTTTGTACACGATTGAGTATTCATCCAAGAAGGTTAAAAGCAGGTGAAACTATCGAATACAGGAATACCTAGTAACAGTACATACACGCATAGCAGTAGCCATCACTTGGTATAAAACGCCAAAGCTTTAAGCAAATGTTTGTGCCAAAGTTTGTATTGATGATGTGATGGTATCGTGCGCAGATAATGACGGCCACTGTGGAGACCATCACCGAACAGCTTGACATGGCCGTGTCTTTGCCACCAACTGATGCACCAACCTTGGCTACTGCACATACTATCACTTTGACGGACACGGATGTGGCGACTGCTACGGCTGATGTAAGTACTTGAAATGTTTTTTATTACTGTATGACCGATAAAAAGAGACGTTCCCTTATTAAAAGTTAGTCTGATTTCTTTTTTTGTCATTCAAAGGTTAAGCTTTTTGAGAAAAAAGCCAAGATTGACAATATAATTCTTTTTTTTTTCTAAAAGCTATTGAAAAAACCAGAAAAGTATTTACAAGATCTTGAGGAAGTCTGAAAGTGTTTATGTTTACATTTGTATAATTCATCGTATGAAATCCACAAAATCATAGGAGTTGAAATCGTAGGGACTCGGTTTTTTCTTTCATTATGACCTAACTTTCAAGCTTTAAAAATAGACCTCATGTTTAATATTGAGCTGTCTAGCCACTCGCCAACTCTAGGCCAGGATATGACTCAGACTCTCACCAAGTCTACTTATACTTTCGAACCCAAGCAACTCATGCAACTTTAATATTCAAAACCCAAAAACAGTTATTTGACTAATTTTGAGAAGGAGACTGTAAAGAAGCGTATGTCATGGACTACCACTGCCATCTCATGACATCTACAATTTTTGTCGTGTAGGTTTCTACACCAAACCTGCTAGGCGACCATGAAGCCAGTGCAGAGTCAGTAGACGACGACATGACAAACTTCTGGCCTACATCCGCTGGCAAGTTCCACTTCTGCATCGAGGAACTGCCCCAGGAGTTGCAGTATATACATCAGCTTTTGCAGGTTTGTTTCAATAGCTCTAAGTAAAAAAAAATACTGAAAACTTCTCGTAAAATCTACTATCTCGTAAAATTGCGGTCCTTTGGAAATGAAAATACTTAATAAATTGCATAACTTTCTCAAAATAAAAAAATTAAAAGCTTTAATTTCAAGTTGGCCTTATCAGACATTTTCGAAACCTTACATTAATGACTCTAGTTGTTCGGTTCCAAAATGTCATAATTATGGAGATGAACCGGCAAGAAGTTACAATATTACTTTTTTCTCCTTCAAATATATGAATATTCGGCACATTCACTATGCAAATTTTAGAACGTGACTTCAAAAAATTCACTAATTCTTATAATTTTAGGAATTAGATCGATTTCAGTTTACTAAAGCGGTCTATAAAAGAGCGAATTATAATTTTATGTCTCTTTGCCCTAGGAATTGAAAAGCACGTCTAGACCTGACGTATTGTACCACTTACTCCAATGTCTCCAAGTGTTGGTGTTAAATACAGACGCCTTAGCAGATCACAGGGGTTTCCTGATATGGTGCCAGGAGAACTTGCTCATTGACAAGTAAGTTTTAGTAATAGGTCTTGTTGGACATTACTTGGCTTTAGCTCTTCGTGTGATATGTGTGTCTGTGTATGATCTCCGAATGTTATGTGGAGGACATAAGAACGGCAAACTTGTGGCGACTTCCTCATACAGCGCAATAGAAATATACTATAGCGATACTGTATCTACCGAAGTTACACTGTACTACGGAGTAACGTACAATACCCAGAAACTAACAATCCTCAATCGCGCAATAGAAGTTTTTTTTTCCTAAAGAGACAACTCCCGCACTAGGAATAAATCCTGTGTCGCGGGGGACTTTACAAACATACATGAAACGGACACAAATAACACCCAGACTCAGAACAACAATTTGTGAATCACACAAAGTGTTGTCCTACGTGGGATTTGAACCCACGGCACTTGGCGTAGTAGGAAACGGCGTGGTGACCGTTAAACCACTAGCCAAACGTGCAGTCGTTCTCGCGCCGATTAACATATACACAATATCCCAACATCAAGCGTTGGGCAATGGCCCGCCAGGCATGATCACCACGCCTGGTCGGAGGATCCGATGGATGTGTTAGTGGGACATGACACCCCTGTCCCCCACAAACTTTTGATAGTTCTTTCTTCGTCTGCAACTTGCTCAAGCTCAAACGAATAATTGCTGATATAAAAAATGTAAGATGTCTGATCCGGATAGTTCACAAATGCCTCTACCAATTTTTTACTTACTTTATTACTAATGAATACTAACATTTTTAAACATTCTACCAATGGAAGGCTACCTTATCAGCGAGTCAATAGGGTAATACCTACATAAAGCTAGTATGTAATAATTTCAGCTGCGGCAAGACTTTCCAAGACATATATATAAATAAATTCTTGATCAGAAAAAGAGACCGGCTACTTTAACTTTACCCATATAGTACTAAATGCCTGATCTCTCCCCGGTTGAATGGGTTAACCGTCCCGTCGGGTTATGAGAGTGAAGGAACAGAGAGTGCACCTGTATTCATACTTGTGCACTATAATATCTCCTGCGTAGTTGGCTGGTCTCCATTGAGACTGGTCGCCATGGTCTCAATCGGCTAGGGGAATATTAGAGTACCAGTTGCTCACAGTAAGGACAAGGAAAATTCATTATCACATCTGTATTTGTTTTTTTTTATCTAGTCTTTGGAGCGTGTGCAATGCGTCTCACTCGCACATATGCTCTGTCGCGGTTCCTGTACTCTTGCACTGCGTGACTCTCGCCGGAGGAGCCGACGTGTTCTGCAACCTCATCAGGGATCAGTTCCACCATCACGACTACCATGTTAGGTTCACTGCAGTGGAGCGAGTGACTATCATCATCAGGTTTGTCATTATTAATAATGGAGAAGCTTGTTATTTAAATGAAACCCAAATTTATGGATGAATCGTTCACAAACAACGTTGGAAGTTTTTTTTTTTGGTAAATTAGTTGCAGCTCCTTTTTCAATATTTTTATCGATCAATCGCATACGCAATACAGAAAGTTAAAATTATTTCCGTAAAATTTTAATCTTCTCAAAGAACTACAGTTTTAATTAACGTCCAAAATCTACTTCGACATTGTTTATTGCTAAATTGAACCTTTTCACATCAAAGTTTAAATGTTCGAAATATTTTCAAAGTAGCGGGGTGTTTTTTATTTTATTTTAAAGCCTTTTATAGTGACTCTACTCTGCCTGATGGAAAGCATGGGTAGAAGCCAAGAGTGATGGTCATCACACTTTTTGCGAATGCAACATGGTAATCCACTCTGATACGGTAACTTCCAAGGCCAGCACGTGTTGTCCTGTAGAGGAAGGAAGAAAGTGGGACCAGCTGGAAGAGTTCTTCAGAATACTCTGTCTCTTCGATTAAATAACAATGCATATACGTCATCATTGATCTTGTCCTCCATTAGATTCATGGACGGTTCGCCAGTAAGGACCAGTTTGCCGCTTCAGACGGCGCTGGCCACCGCCTTCTGCTACCTGATCTCCAGCATGGACGATATCAACGTGTACGTGGCCCAGAGAGCAACGCTATATATTGGCACCGTTCACGATAATGCCATTGATGTATGTATATAGAATTATCTAGAACTCGTCACATCGTTGGTTTAACAATTCCATTGTTGGACAAAGGTTTCCAGTTTCAAGTGTTCCTTTGCAGTGATGTTATGGAATGGATGGATACACCCAGTGAATGAATAGGGTAGGTGACGCTCTGTATTCTTATTCCATTACCACACAAATAATCTAGTGTTGTATTTGTGGCAGCAAACGAGTAGACCACCTAATGGTGTGTGACTACCTTCGGTAATGGACAGCAAGAAATACAAGTGCAAGTCCCGACAACCGCCGTCCATGGAGTCACAATTACGTTACCGCTTTGACGTCCGGAAGGGGGTTCCCCCGTAACACAGGCTGCCGGGGGGGGGGGGGGGGGGTTGTGGTATGTCTCCGGTTGAACCGACACTAATAAGTTTCGGAATGATTATCTTTTCCCTTTAGCTTCTCCTCTACTGTCTGGAGACACAATTCGACCTGGTCATCGTTGACCGTCCCATGATCCTGCAGTCCATCTACCAGCTCCACAATACCCTCAGTGACCGGAAGATACTCTCGTGGAATTTCTTCTTGAATCGATTTGAAGCCCTGTTCTTGGAAGCACAAATCAATTCGAATAAATCCATCGATTTTTCCAATTTAAGAGGTAAGTTGGGATAAAAGTTACAGTAGACTTATCTCCTATGTCATTTTGGTAAGGGGCTAAATGAGCAGACGGGTCACCTGATAGTAAGTGACTACCGCCGTCTATGGATTAAAGTAACAGAACAGACACAAGTACGTGCTTGCTCGCCTCCATATAGTGGAGAGATTTGGAATCTGGTACAATCATATTTTTGGTAAAAAAGCAACGAAAAAATTCTTTAACACAGGTTTTTGACCGACATTTTTGTTAGACACAGTTCAATAAATTATTGATTTAATGTTGGGGTTATAATTTAAAAATAAATACTAATTATTTAATTTAAGTGTTTGCATGTTTTATTTTACTAACGGACTTTTTTTAAATTTTGTTCACCGTTTTGTATTATTTTTGTATTACTTATTTTCAGGAATTATTTTCAGTTGTAGTGCCGTATTCTGTGTCTGGGTGAGTTTTAATCATGGGTTTTTATTTTATTTGTTTTATTCTTATTTTATCATTTTTTTTAATTTACCTAAATGTGTTATGTTTCTTTAACAGAAATTAAAAATATATTTATTATGTTAGATTTTTCCCATCGAGTTTTTAAGTAAAGCAAGTAGGAAAAGATTGAAGTTGATAGATTTCTCAAGGAATTAATTAGCATTCTTTTAGGGATTAAGTTTTTCATATTAATTAAAATATCATACGGTATAGAACTGGTGAGCAGCGATACGAGCTCCGAATGGTTCCTGAACAAAGTGCGTCGTGCCCACGAGGCCCTGAGCGTGTCAGCGCGTGATACCAACGTGAACACGCTGAGCGCCTCCTTCGGCACCAAGTGGCCCTACAAGCGCACCATCTCCGCGCCCGCCACCATGCCGCCCCACCCCGACACCAGGCACGGTCAGTACCACCACTATACCACTATACCTTCGGCACCGAGTGGCCCTACAAGCGCACCATCTCCGCGCCCGCCACCATGCCGCCCCACCCCGACACCAGGCACGGTCAGTACCACCACTATACCACTATACCTTCGGCACCGAGTGGCCCTACAAGCGCACCATCTCCGCGCCCGCCACCATGCCGCCCCACCCCGACACCAGGCACGGTCAGTACCACCACTATACCACTATACCTTCGGCACCGAGTGGCCCTACAAGCGCACCATCTCCGCGCCCGCCACCATGCCGCCCCACCCCGACACCAGGCACGGTCAGTACCACCACTATACCACTATACCTTCGGCACCGAGTGGCCCTACAAGCGCACCATCTCCGCGCCCGCCACCATGCCGCCCCACCCCGACACCAGGCACGGTCAGTACCACCACTATACCACTATACCTTCGGCACCGAGTGGCCCTACAAGCGCACCATCTCCGCGCCCGCCACCATGCCGCCCCACCCCGACACCAGGCACGGTCAGTACCACCACTATACCACTATACCTTCGGCACCGAGTGGCCCTACAAGCGCACCATCTACGCGCCCGCCACCATGCCGCCCCACCCCGACACCAGGCACGGTCAGTACCACCACTATACCACTATACCTTCGGCACCGAGTGGCCCTACAAGCGCACCATCTCCGCGCCCGCCACCATGCCGCCCCACCCCGACACCAGGCACGGTCAGTACCACCACTATACCACTATACCTTCGGCACCGAGTGGCCCTACAAGCGCACCATCTCCGCGCCCGCCACCATGCCGCCCCACCCCGACACCAGGCACGGTCAGTACCACCACTATACCACTATACCTTCGGCACCGAGTGGCCCTACAAGCGCACCATCTCCGCGCCCGCCACCATGCCGCCCCACCCCGACACCAGGCACGGTCAGTACCACCACTATATAATTACACCACTGGACCACACCACCTCTGTCCTATGACACCACTATAAAACTATACCAGTATACTAATCCACCATCCACCCCTATTCCGTGTGGTAACGGATTAAGAAGGAATACGTAACTATCACCACCCCTAGTAATCCGAGTAAATTGTAAAAGCCGACTAAGAGAGCAAAACAACGCATCACAACATCTCTGAAAACAGAAGAAAAAGTACATATAAACACTTTTTTTTTTTTTAACAGAACGAGAGAAGGTATACTCCCGGCAGTATTCAGCTCCCCTGTTGAAGCGAAAGACGTCTCGGTTCGGGCTGGGCCAACTGCTGGCCGCACCGCAGCCGCTGGGAGCCGGCCAGCGCGCCAACAACACGCACGGTAAGTTCGTACCGCACCACTGAGCCACTCCCCACCCACCAGCCTGGCCACGCTGGCGTGGTGGGTGGCTCGCTGGTCTGCTACTGACTTGCTACAGGTTTGAGTTTTGAACAGGCGCTGTGACATCATATTTGGTAGCTGTTGCATTCTATGCTATCTGTTTTAGTGTTGTATTGCAAGCATCGTTCTGATTTACGTAATTTTCAGGACATGAGTTTAATATTTTTGCAAGGATAATTCGTGAGTTTGAAGTTCATTGTTATATGTTTAAATGAACTTCAGAGTAAACATACAAGAGACTATTAAAATATTTATAAATAAAATTATTAAACTTCGAGGAATAATTTTTTTGAGAAAAACCAACTTCAAGATTCGACTCGATTTCTCTTAAATGCCATCATCAGATCTTAGTGTCCTAATCATGGTACCACCGTTAGGATATCTCCTTTCCATTAAAAAAAGAATCATCAAAATCGGTTCATAAACGACGAATATATCCGCGAACACACATAAAAATAAAAATAAAAACATATATACTATAGAATTGAGAACCTCCTCCTTTTTGAAGTCGGTTAAAAAAGAATGTAGGAACAGCAGGGTTATAATTGCATCAAAATATATAGTAGGTTAAGTACAAATTGGAATCAATATCTAGAAAACAGAATAGGCTATAGTTTTTTCGAAAATCTTTAATTAGCTACAAAATATTGATTACCCCTTTTCAATGATCAAATCAAAGCTGTCATATACTTAAGTTAGATAAAGTTACATACAAAATGCAAAACTTATGACTACTTAATCAAAGACAAACATCGTTACATAGAATTTACATTCAAAGAAAAAAGTTTACTTAAAATCCTATTTACTCCTAAATGGTTACTTTGGTCAATATAAAACACAAAAAATATGCCAATTTTCTTTCGGCATTTAGTTTCAAAATACATATATATTTAAAATTTAAAACACATTTAGACTGAAAATATTAAAAGACATGCAAATAACCATTTACAGGCGACATCTTTACATTGCAAGAAAATATTATAATTTGTTTCAATGTTTACATGTAAGCCTAAGCATGAAAGTATTGAAAGCAAGCGAGCTCCAGGAACAATTGCTAACTATATTCATCATCAGCCTTTAAAAGCCCACTGCTGGACATAGGCTTCTCCTTAGAAAAGAGGTTTTGACTTACTATACCATACAACTATATATGAATTGAGACAGGGATAATTAGACAGTAATATATTACCATGGGTGGACAATAGACAAGTAAAATTTAAAAAAATAAAAACCGACTTCAAGGTTCGACTCGATTTCTCTTGGATGCCATCATCAGATCTTAGTGTCCTTATCATGGTACCACCGTTGGGATATCTCCTTTCCATTAATAAAAGAATCATCAAAATTGGTTCATAAACCACGAAGTTATCCGCGAAAACACATAAATATATATATATACATATATATACGGTTGAATTGAGTACCTGCTCCTTTTTTAAGTCGGTTAAAAATGGCCATTATCAGAGGTAGTACAAACAAAATAAAAAAATCAGAAACTATTTGATCACCAAATTATCTGCTTGCATAGTCATAAAAAACTAACACACAACGCCATCTAGTGCTAAACTAAGTAGATCTTCTCTAAAGTGAAATGACAGTTGAACAGATGAAAGACACAGACACGATAACAAAGTATCATAAAAACTTCTGCAACTCAAAACTACTTAACATACGCAGTACTCGTACATGGATTCTAATTGCAAACTGACCAACTTATGTTCACACTAACGCAGAATTTGCCTGCGGTTTTGATGACAGAAAATATCACCTTAAATCGTATATTTATCAAGGAGTTTTCTACTTTTAAAGTGACACTCACATTCCCTACTACATAAGAGGTTTGTTAAAGCCACGAGTCGTACAGTCAACTAAAGAATCAAAACAATTTGGTTTAAACCATTAACAATAATATGGATGCCAAGATGCTGCTGTAAGAGTATATTTGTAAATTAATATTTATAATTCATATTTGTTCCATATTTATTAATATACACAAATATAACATATACACAAGGGTACACATTTTAAGACCTTTTTAAACTTTCGCGTTCCATGATATAATAATAATTATTTTTATGGGAATTAACGCGATCACTTATTTCAAGGTATTACATACCTCTAATTTGCCTGACGTTTCGACCAGGTTGCACTGGCCGTGGTCACAGGCCGACTGTCAGGCAAATCAGAGGTATGTAATACCTTGAAATAAGTGATCGCATTAATTCCGTTAAAAATAATTATTATTACATTTTAAGACAGTTAGCAACTTACCTTATTTTGAAATTTTGATTAAACAAGTATTTGTAACGGTTTACATGTACTTAAAACAAGATAATACGGTATTAAAGTAACTATTGGTCATGCATTTTAATAATAAAAGAATTATTGTCAAAAAATCATAGCCATCTTTTATACACATTAATTTAATAAAGACCCAATTTTATAAAGTTATTGTTCTAATCTTTGAGAATCGGCTTTTTCTTATGACCTTATTTACTACCATTGCATAATAATGTAAACAAGCCTAAAATACGTTTGTCTAATATTTTCGTTCTAATTTTTTGTAAATATGTAAAAGAAATCATCATCACTCTCATATAAATCACAATATCATAAAGGAAATAAATTAGACAACGTTTGAGCATTGAGTACATTTGTAGTATCTGTCTTCGTCTGTTGAGTTAACACTGACTCTATAGAATGAATAAAATTTTCCATTATTTCTTATAAAGGGTGTCTCAGTCCATACTTAATCGGAACATGTCTTTACAATCTAATAAAAAACTCTCTTAAAAAATGCATGTTTTTATTTTAAAACATAAAAAAGTGCACTCTTACTAAGACATCCTATATATATGTCTGCCAAAGTGACTAATCTGTCTGATGAAAAGCATGAGCAGAATCCAAGAGTAGTGGTGACCATACTAATTATAATTATACCTACCGTGGGAGAACCACGCTTCGGCATGAAGGGGCCGGCTCGGCCGGAGTGATACCACGGCCTAACAGAAAACCGGTGTGAAACAGTGCTTGCGCTGTGTTTCACCGAGTGAGTGAGGATACCGGAGACCCATACCCCACCCATCCCCATATCTCCCCCACCCCCTCTCCTCCCCTTATCTCCCCCCCCCATCCCGCAAAGGCCGGCAACGCACTTGTGACGCTTCTGGTGTTGCAGGTGTCCATGGGCGGCGGTAATCGCTTATCATCAGGCGATACGTCTGATCGTTTTCCAGTCAATTCCATTAAAAAAAAATTGCGAGAACAATACATCATGGAAACCCACACTATCATTCGGCCTCCGCTCTCGCACTCACCATGAAAACACGAC
Organism: Diaphora mendica; assembly: GCA_949125395.1. Lineage (NCBI taxonomy): Eukaryota > Metazoa > Arthropoda > Insecta > Lepidoptera > Erebidae > Diaphora > Diaphora mendica. The sequence continues at coordinate 1,351,542 of OX421331.1, read as the reverse complement.
GGCACGAATGCTGTCATGCTTAGTTGGTCTTCTGTCAAAGGCAAGCCGGCCCGTTCGTGCTGAAATTAGCATTCATACCTGTTTCTGCGGAACGAAAGACTTGTAGCAACTGAAATATTAAAAAGGAATAGGTCTTTACTTTATGAAATTGCCGTTTTTTTTTTAAAAAGTAAACATATATTTTTATATTTTTATGTCTAATATAGCAGTTTATTGATGTCCTTGAAGCAATCAGCTGGACGAGAGACAACCAATTCTTCATAGGCATTTTTGCATATATCTCAGGTATTGAATTTTTAAAAATAAACATTTTATTTATATTTATATTTCTATGATAACAGTTTCTTGATGACCTTTTTGAAGCAATTAGCTAGACGAGAGGCAATCAATTCTTCATAGGCATTTTTGCATATCTCTCAGGTATTAATTTTTTATAAACATAATTTTCTATTTTTATATCTAGCAGTTTATCGATGTCCTTTTTAAAACAATCAGCTGGACGAGAGACAATCAATTCTTCATAGACATTTTTGCATATCTCTCCTCTCTCCGGTACTGAATTATTACAAACATATTTTTTATCTATTTTTATATATAGCAGTTTATTAATGTCCATCTTGAAGCAATCAGCTGGACGAGAAAAAAAACAATTCTTCATAGGTATTTTTGCATATCTCTCAGGTATTGGTTTTTTATAAACATTTTTTTTTAATATTTTTATATCTTGCACTTTCGATGCCCTTTTTGAAGCAATCAGCTGGACGAGAGACAATCAATTCTTCACGTGCTTTTTTGCATGTCTCTCAAGCATTTTTCCCGCCTAGAAGTTATCCATATTTTGGAAAAGTAGAATATAAGTGTATAAGAGCAAGGTCTGGTGAATACAGTGAATGAGGAAATTTCCCACCCCTTGTAACTTTAAGAGAGTCTGATATGCAGTAGCAGTTGACTAAAGCTGGTTGGAGACTCTCGCATCGTTGTGTTCAGTTCTTTACAGTACACATCTGCAGTGATGCTCATCCCGTTTTGGTAAGAAGCTGTTATGTGTCATACCGGCGCTACACCACATTCAAGTGCAATGAAAATGTTACACTAATCACAAATGACTAATTGTGACCAGAATTGCAGGCAATTTCATAAGTAAAGAACTTTTCTAAAGCCTTGCGGCCTGTTTTGCATATGGCTGAAATATTCCGAACCACTGGCATATTTATGAGTGAAACAATAGCACAGCATGCCTTTTGTTTAAATTGCTCACTTGGACAAACTTCCCACAAGAAATTTTGAGTTTTATTAAGGTTCCCTTTTAGTGATTACTAACAATATGTCATGGACTGTAATAATTACCTACGGAAAGAAGAAAACAGAAATAAGATTTTTTTTTAACAAAAACCGACTTCAAGGTTCGACTCGATTTCTCTTGGAGGCCATCATCAGATCTTAGTGTCCTTATCATGGTACCACCGTTGGGACATCTCCTTTCCATTAAAAAAAGAATCATCAAAATCGGTTCATAAACGACGAAGTTATCCGCGAACACACTAAAAAAACCTATTTATATACGGTCGAATTGAGAACCTCCTCCTTTTTCGAAGTCGGTTAAAAAACAACAAAGGTAAGGTAAAAAAATCTCAAAAATTTAAATGAAAATGGATGGACGGATAAAGAAAAACAGAGGTCGACATAAATTACTTAGTAAAAAAATAAGTAAATCTGGTATAAGCTAAATTACAAGAGTACTGGATGAACAGATGTGGCTTTCACTCGTTAAGGTTCCATATTGGATTGATCAATAGTAAGTGCATGGATTTGAATTGAATTTATTTAGACATCCAAACGTTGTATAACTTCTTTTTCATTTTGCATGCAATGAAATAATAATTTAATTCGTAGTAATATTTATAATGTAAAAAACATTTTATGATAGAAGACTAAGAAAAAAAAGTACGCAAGACAACAACAGTGGAAAATGAAGAAAAATCTAAAGCAAACCATAAACCAATCCGTGGTATCGTCTACAGCCTATCGCAGTCCACTGCTGGACATGGCCTCTCCAATTGCACGCCACTTGGTTTGTTCCTCGGCTACTAGCATCCAGCTCCTGCCAGTCATTTTGCACAAGTCTCACTCCACCTGGCCTATGTGCATCCAACACTACGTTTACCCAGACGCGGTCTCCACTCAAGAACACCCCCAACGGTTATCGGTACTGCATGGTAAAGTAGTGTCCTACGTTCGAAGGAGAGGATTATGTCCAGCAGTGGACTATTATAGCTGTTTATGTGATGTGTTTTGTAAAGTCATTCTTTATGGAAATAAAGACACTACAATCAAAAATCAATTTTTGTATTGAATTTTTGTATTTACTTTATCATTACGCCACATAAACCTTGTTGAGTCTTTACAAAGTCGTATGATTTTACATGATGACATCTAAACAATGTTTCAAAAAAGTAATACCTACTTAAAAAAAAATTACCCGTGATTAATGAACTATATATATTTAGGATTTTCGTCTCAATAATCACGACAAATTTGTTTGTTAACGTGATCGTTAACCGTTAACCTTAAAATTTTTGGAAAATATTTTTTCATAATTATATAATAATAATAATAGTTTATTTATTTTCTCTCATACACAAAGGTAAGTACAATATATTTTATAGCCACAATACAGCTTGAATCGCTCTCGTTCCTTTGTGAGAGGCTGGTGTCTGTAGTAGGAAAACCCTGTGTCACAGATCACCAGGCTCCACCTCTTGGACAAATCCTAGTAACAATTTACAATCATATTGTCATGTACTTAATATAAAAATATGTTTTTAAGTAGTAGTAGTAGTAGTTTTGCTGTAGTTGATGTGTGTACGTGTTAGGGAGAGAGTAATAGGTGTGTGCATCTGACTGTTCGCGTATGCGAGACTGTGTAATACATATATGTGTGTGTATGTGTGTGTGTGGGGTTGTGTGTTGTGTGTCGTGAGTGTGTATATCTGTGTGTGGATTCTTGTGAAGATATGCACTTATTAGGTTAAGGGTACAATTAGATTTTCAGTGTCAGTGTAAGATAAGTTTTGGAGCCATGACGTTAATTTTGCTTTTAACTTAAATTTATTCAAAGAATATATAGAAAGGAGGTGGTTAATCTTATTGTATAAGTATGGACCTAGGAAACAGTAGAATCTATGTGACGAGGCTGTTCTATATATTGTATCCGTTTGGTAGATTCTATGTTTGCGACGCTTAGTAGCGTTAAACAGTGGGTCGTAGCTAGATCGTGTGTGTGACTTAACAACTATACGAAGAATACATAGCTGTCGAACGGTAAGCACATTACACCTAGCGTATAGTAGGATGCAAATAAATGAAATATTTTCCGTACGTAATTCACTACCTACGTAAATAACCACATTTGAGATAGAGTGTGGATATAAATCCTCTCCCTATCTCAAACTTATTGTAGACGAGTTTTGTTTCGTTCAATGTTTTTATATCTCCTTTGAATATACTTATAATCATAATTTCAAGGTAAATACATATATTATTACAAACTACGACGGTTGATCAAACATCTTTCGCCATTTCAAAACAATATACGAGTGGAATACAGTTCGAGTTTAATAATGAGCACAATCAAAATGCTATTTTTGCATAATAAGCCTACCAGAGTGACTCTACTCGGGCTGATGGATAGCATAAGCAGAATCCAAGAGTGGTGGTCACCATGCTCATTGAGAAACGCAGACAATGCAACAATGCAGTATGGTGACCCACACTATGCTGTTTATTGATATATTCTTTATCACTGATTTATTGATTTGAAAAGATTCTTGCACATCGATAGTATACGATTGACGAACCGCGATATTAAGCATGGTAACCTCCTCACCCGTGCATCTTGTTGAGAGATATTTGCTTTATTAAGTGCTATTTACTTTATTACTGAGATAATGAAATCAATAACACTTACTCTTTGTATATGCCTTTGATAAAATCAATTTTGTTTTAAATTAATTGCAGTCTAAAAAAACTATTATCATTGTTAAAGATGACACGAATAGTGATTATCAATTAGCTAGACAATAATCGACAGGGTCGATTATTTTGCAACCCTTAAAATCTTTGGCGGGCTTGAATATGGCGGGGTTGAATCCTGCATCACTAAAGTATGCCGGGTTACAGTCTGTCTAATAACTAACAATAGTAACTTCTCTTACATGTTACAACTGACTACGACAACACTTTCGTTGTAGAGGTGTAACCAGGCATCTTTATTAACTGCTAAATCAAACAACTCCTCAAGTGCAGCTTCTCTGCAGCAAAATTGTTCTATTAGTAGAACAATTTTGTTCTTCACTGATTCTCAGAAAATGCATTACTACACTTGTAAAATCGTCCTAAACTGCCATGTTTATAAGAACTTTAAACGGACTAAGGTTTGAAACTAAGTACCATATTAACTTTTAGTACCTGGATGACCGAGCGTCGCTCGGTATTTTTTTTTAAAACGGGTTTTTGCCAACATTGGGACTATCCAAACGCCACCCTTGTTATTTTTCTTCCAATGGTTTAGTGGCGCCCTCTCTTGATACGCCCTGATACTGTTTATTCTGCACCTTTCCAGTATAGTTTAATGTAGTTCGCTCGAGTTGCGATAGATGGCGCTAGATGTACATTCATTTTATATATAAAAACACGAATAAAACGACATTTTCTAAAAATGAAATCTAGCTAGATCGATTTATCGCCCCCGAAAACCCCTGCATACAAATTTCATGAAAATCGTTTAAGCCGTTTCCGAGATTCAGATTATAAATATATATCTATATTTTCAAAAATTGCTCGTTTAAAGGTATTAGATTAGATTTAGCTCAAGAATATCAGAGAATGGAACCAAGATTTGCATCCGTGACATATTTAATAAACACATATGAAAGTTTGTAGATACAGATTCTTCAGAACATAGTACAGTTTGTATATATGTCCTGTCTATATCTCCTATCGAAGCCGGACCCGTGCTTCACTTAAGTGCTTCAACTAATGACACTATAAGTCATAAAAAAACACATAATTTAAAATGAAATCGATATAAGTTAATTTAATTTAACGTAATTATTTCAATATTTCGTTAAATTAATCATAAGTTGTTTTTTTACTATATTAAAATAATATAGGTAACAATTTATTGCATCACTGTTGAATAACGTCATCAAATTGTGCACGGGACCTACGTAGTCCCTGTGCTTTATAAGGTGGATAACCTTGCTGAAACACGGGTCCGAATTCTTTCGATTTTACACTAATACAGATGCAGTTTGAACAAGTAACTGTTGTACATTTAAGTATGTATTGGAGTCAGCATCCTGGAACGCCTACCACCTGATAGAGCACCAACTTCGCAGCTACGCTTTATTAGCCCATGACATTTTTCATCCAATTCCGGTCAACAATCCCCCCCCCCCCCAGCAATGCATTCAAAATTTGCTATTAACATTATTAATAAAGACACTATTACTGATCAAAAACCCACAGACGGCCGTACTTTTGACTTTTTGTAAAGAATAGATGAGATTTGTACATTCTATTTTGGAAGTTGAAGCAAAACAAAGAAAGTTAGAAGCAGTCTGTGGCTTTAAGTTTTTGAATTTGGAAACTAGATTTGTGTACATTACTACGTGGTAATAATTTTTAACGCGTTCACCAAAGCAATCAATCTATTTGGCTTTTTAATATTGCTAGCTGACCCACGCAACTTCATCTGCGTCTCTTTAAAATCATACTCGACTTCTATTAGTCTAAGCATGATGGTAATCATCTTGGGCCAGCAAAACACACATTAAAAAAATATTTAAGTCATTTCGTTAGTTTCGGAGTTCATCGTCAGCAACTACATGACACGAAAATTATGTGTAACAGATAATAGACTGTATATAGGTAATTAAAGCAGACTCAAATAGCAAGGAAATGTTACGTACAAAGACGTGCTTTACTCAAATCTGAATTTTCTTTCAGCAAACCTCTAAAATAAATACAAGATATCAGAGAATGTAAGATTTATGTACCTATTTGGAAATAAATACCAAATAGGAAAAGTAAGCCCAAAATAAAGTTTTAACCTCATAAAAGTACCGATGTCTGTCTTGATTGATCTTGGTAGAATATTCCTATTGTTTCTTCTTTAAATAATTTAGATATTATTATCTTCTTAAAGGTAAAGAAAGTCATATAATTAACATACTCTATATATTATGTACATAGTAATAAAATACAAGTACATAATGATGTGACAATGAATCTTTAGAAGACGTATCACCGACTTCAATGCGCTTAAAAGACGTATCACCGACTTCAATGGGCTAAAAATTATTTATTAGTATTTAAGTACTATCATCTCAAAAAGGAAAAATGAGACAATAAAGTGAGAAGAAATATAATATTTAAAGCAAATGAAAATATAATGTTCCTACTTCTATAGCGATGTTTGTAATATGACTATTAAAATGGATGATAGATGTAACAATTACTAAAGTTTTATTTCACATGGGAACTGTTCAAAAACTCAACCTGTAAAAAAGATTATCTGTTCGCAGAAGGCTTCCACTCGCTTTCCGGGCGTTCAGAAGACATGCTTAACACTGTGCTGCCCAAGGCTGTGGACTTGGAAGAAGCAGATAGGGAGACCACCAACCTTTTGGTGTTTTTGCTCATGCAGTTCTTATCCAGGTGACAATAATTAATTGTTATTGTAATAATCTGTGGTTAAAATATCAATTCAATACACTTGAAATATAAAAGAAATCATATGATTGTTGATCTTTGTCGTTTCGATTCCGTTCAACATTATGGTCCTTCGAAACAGAAACTCGAAGGACCATGTTTTGGGAGTTCATTTTGAACACTACAGGAAGTATTATGTAGACACTTTTTTTTTTATTACTTTCATGGAATTAAATATGAATCATTTGTTTGTTTAGGTCTGACCAAGCACACCCAACCGAAGATAAAACGACATCAAAAACTCAAGAACTGGTCCTCAAACATCTCTTCTTACTATTGGGTTACAACTGCGTGGAGAAGTATTTTCATATATCACCATATACGCTCAGGTTAGTAATGTATTATGTAACGGCCTTGTGTGTCAATAAAATGTTCTTGAAATAATAATAAAAAAATCATGTAATGACAATAATTATGATCTGATAGACAATCATCAATATTCAACGCGTTCATGGCGAATCTACCACAAGTGCTGGACCAGAATCATGTGATGGGGGCCAGTATTGCTGAACCTACGCTACTTTTGCTGCAGGTACAGTACCATATTAATTCTCAAACTCAAACTCAAATTAGATTCCCATACGGGGTCGGTGTCTAAAAACCGACTAAGAGCTCTTTCCTACTTGTCGGGTGTCGGCGTCGTCGATCGCAGCGACGTTACGTATGCACGGACGGAACAAGGGTAGCTGGGGAGAATAGTCGGCGACGACACCCAATACAAATGTGAACAACGCCATTGTTACTTATAGGCGAACGAGATCCGACACGATTATTTTCCGGGCGTAGAGGGCTGGCAAAACACCCGACATTTATTGTCGGGACCGACACAAAATCGGTTTCCGATAAGTGTGAATAGCTTCATATAAAATGCTCCGCTACTGGAACCTCCGATTAATATATGGATCCGACACCCGATAAGTGGGAACGAGCTGTAACGGAGCGAACTACAAAGGACGACAGTGCTGCTACGACACCGCAATAATTTTAAAATTCAGCTCATTCTTCGTTTGAATAAATTTAACTGTCAAAGCCTTTTCTTTTAAACTTTTAAACGATAAATGTACTTTTTAAGATATCATGTATGCAATGACACAAATGTATGAAAGGTGCGCCGCTTGATCGCTTCATGCAACCGCAGTTGCAAAGAAAAAAACCATGAGCTTTCCTTCGTGCAACTGAGGTTGCAGAGCGACGAAGTTTTTTTCAATTTAATTTATACTCTATTTTAAACGCAATAGTCCTAATATTATGAATTTAAGCCAACGATAGATACATTCCTCACAGACGTATGCCTATATTACCAACATTTTAGTGTTACGCATCCGTGAATTCCGCGCCTGGTTTAACATAATATTTTTACTAAAGTTTAATATGTAAATTGTTTTTAAATATTGTTTGGTATATCTAGTAATACATCTAGTTTAAGAATAAAATAAACGAGTTAAATGAAGTTCGAGGAAGCCATAAATTAAGTTTCGGTAACAGCAGGCAGAACGCGCTGTTAACGGTCCAAAGCAATTGGCAAAGTAAGGTGCCAATTTTTTTGGTCGCCAGCGATCGAGCGGAAAGTAGCCGTTTAATATGCGTCTGATTACCTCTTTGGGGAAACAAACTAGATTTTATGTTTTATGAATGTGGAAAAATTGTCATTATACAGTGTTGCTGCGGCGCCGGCAGCCGGGCTTTCGGCGCCGGCAGCGTGCACTCGCTGGGCGCTCTCGAGCCGCACGTTCGCCGCCACTGGCTCATGGCACTGCTCGTCGTACTGTACAAGGTAACTAAAGCCGAGTCTCCACCGAACAATAGTTGTGTATACAGTGTTGCTGCGGCGCCGGCAGCGTGCACTCGCTGGGCGCTCTCGAGCCGCACGTTCGCCGCCACTGGCTCATGGCACTGCTCGTCGTACTGTACAAGGTAACTAAAGCCGAGTCTCCACCGAACAATAGTTGTGTATACAGTGTTGCTGCGGCGCCGGCAGCGTGCACTCGCTGGGCGCTCTCGAGCCGCACGTTCGCCGCCACTGGCTCATGGCACTGCTCGTCGTACTGTACAAGGTAACTAAAGCCGAGTCTCCACCGAACAATAGTTGTGTATACAGTGTTGCTGCGGCGCCGGCAGCGTGCACTCGCTGGGCGCTCTCGAGCCGCACGTTCGCCGCCACTGGCTCATGGCACTGCTCGTCGTACTGTACAAGGTAACTAAAGCCGAGTCTCCACCGAACAATAGTTGTGTATACAGTGTTGCTGCGGCGCCGGCAGCGTGCACTCGCTGGGCGCTCTCGAGCCGCACGTTCGCCGCCACTGGCTCATGGCACTGCTCGTCGTACTGTACAAGGTAACTAAAGCCGAGTCTCCACCGAACAATAGTTGTGTATACAGTGTTGCTGCGGCGCCGGCAGCGTGCACTCGCTGGGCGCTCTCGAGCCGCACGTTCGCCGCCACTGGCTCATGGCACTGCTCGTCGTACTGTACAAGGTAACTAAAGCCGAGTCTCCACCGAACAATAGTTGTGTATACAGTGTTGCTGCGGCGCCGGCAGCGTGCACTCGCTGGGCGCTCTCGAGCCGCACGTTCGCCGCCACTGGCTCATGGCACTGCTCGTCGTACTGTACAAGGTAACTAAAGCCGAGTCTCCACCGAACAATAGTTGTGTATACAGTGTTGCTGCGGCGCCGGCAGCGTGCACTCGCTGGGCGCTCTCGAGCCGCACGTTCGCCGCCACTGGCTCATGGCACTGCTCGTCGTACTGTACAAGGTAACTAAAGCCGAGTCTCCACCGAACAATAGTTGTGTATACAGTGTTGCTGCGGCGCCGGCAGCGTGCACTCGCTGGGCGCTCTCGAGCCGCACGTTCGCCGCCACTGGCTCATGGCACTGCTCGTCGTACTGTACAAGGTAACTAAAGCCGAGTCTCCACCGAACAATAGTTGTGTATACAGTGTTGCTGCGGCGCCGGCAGCGTGCACTCGCTGGGCGCTCTCGAGCCGCACGTTCGCCGCCACTGGCTCATGGCACTGCTCGTCGTACTGTACAAGGTAACTAAAGCCGAGTCTCCACCGAACAATAGTTGTGTATACAGTGTTGCTGCGGCGCCGGCAGCGTGCACTCGCTGGGCGCTCTCGAGCCGCACGTTCGCCGCCACTGGCTCATGGCACTGCTCGTCGTACTGTACAAGGTAACTAAAGCCGAGTCTCCACCGAACAATAGTTGTGTATACAGTGTTGCTGCGGCGCCGGCAGCGTGCACTCGCTGGGCGCTCTCGAGCCGCACGTTCGCCGCCACTGGCTCATGGCACTGCTCGTCGTACTGTACAAGGTAACTAAAGCCGAGTCTCCACCGAACAATAGTTGTGTATACAGTGTTGCTGCGGCGCCGGCAGCGTGCACTCGCTGGGCGCTCTCGAGCCGCACGTTCGCCGCCACTGGCTCATGGCACTGCTCGTCGTACTGTACAAGGTAACTAAAGCCGAGTCTCCACCGAACAGTAGTTGTGTATACAGTGTTGCTGCGGCGCCGGCAGCGTGCACTCGCTGGGCGCTCTCGAGCCGCACGTTCGCCGCCACTGGCTCATGGCACTGCTCGTCGTACTGTACAAGGTAACTAAAGCCGAGTCTCCACCGAACAATAGTTGTGTATACAGTGTTGCTGCGGCGCCGGCAGCGTGCACTCGCTGGGCGCTCTCGAGCCGCACGTTCGCCGCCACTGGCTCATGGCACTGCTCGTCGTACTGTACAAGGTAACTAAAGCCGAGTCTCCACCGAACAATAGTTGTGTATACAGTGTTGCTGCGGCGCCGGCAGCGTGCACTCGCTGGGCGCTCTCGAGCCGCACGTTCGCCGCCACTGGCTCATGGCACTGCTCGTCGTACTGTACAAGGTAACTAAAGCCGAGTCTCCACCGAACAATAGTTGTGTATACAGTGTTGCTGCGGCGCCGGCAGCGTGCACTCGCTGGGCGCTCTCGAGCCGCACGTTCGCCGCCACTGGCTCATGGCACTGCTCGTCGTACTGTACAAGGTAACTAAAGCCGAGTCTCCACCGAACAATAGTTGTGTATACAGTGTTGCTGCGGCGCCGGCAGCGTGCACTCGCTGGGCGCTCTCGAGCCGCACGTTCGCCGCCACTGGCTCATGGCACTGCTCGTCGTACTGTACAAGGTAACTAAAGCCGAGTCTCCACCGAACAGTAGTTGTGTATACAGTGTTGCTGCGGCGCCGGCAGCGTGCACTCGCTGGGCGCTCTCGAGCCGCACGTTCGCCGCCACTGGCTCATGGCACTGCTCGTCGTACTGTACAAGGTAACTAAAGCCGAGTCTCCACCGAACAATAGTTGTGTATACAGTGTTGCTGCGGCGCCGGCAGCGTGCACTCGCTGGGCGCTCTCGAGCCGCACGTTCGCCGCCACTGGCTCATGGCACTGCTCGTCGTACTGTACAAGGTAACTAAAGCCGAGTCTCCACCGAACAATAGTTGTGTATACAGTGTTGCTGCGGCGCCGGCAGCGTGCACTCGCTGGGCGCTCTCGAGCCGCACGTTCGCCGCCACTGGCTCATGGCACTGCTCGTCGTACTGTACAAGGTAACTAAAGCCGAGTCTCCACCGAACAATAGTTGTGTATACAGTGTTGCTGCGGCGCCGGCAGCGTGCACTCGCTGGGCGCTCTCGAGCCGCACGTTCGCCGCCACTGGCTCATGGCACTGCTCGTCGTACTGTACAAGGTAACTAAAGCCGAGTCTCCACCGAACAATAGTTGTGTATACAGTGTTGCTGCGGCGCCGGCAGCGTGCACTCGCTGGGCGCTCTCGAGCCGCACGTTCGCCGCCACTGGCTCATGGCACTGCTCGTCGTACTGTACAAGGTAACTAAAGCCGAGTCTCCACCGAACAATAGTTGTGTATACAGTGTTGCTGCGGCGCCGGCAGCGTGCACTCGCTGGGCGCTCTCGAGCCGCACGTTCGCCGCCACTGGCTCATGGCACTGCTCGTCGTACTGTACAAGGTAACTAAAGCCGAGTCTCCACCGAACAAAAGTTCACAACTTTCGTGTTGTCAACACGTGTTGCTGACATAACTTTCTGACATTACGAAATGTTACTGAACCATGCCATGCACCATGCTACAGCGCAAAGAGTATAGTTGGAATGTTTTTCAAAATGTTGGCGACTCGGTGTAGACACAAAGGAAACAAAAGTTATTCAAATGTTACGTTTCGATAGTGCTTAAAAATTCCTATTGATTTTATTGATTGACCTTTAAAAACTATTTGTTTCTGGGTGTGTGAAACTGGGTGTTCTTTGTGTCCGTTTCATGTATGTTTGTAAAGTCCCCCGCGACACAGGATTTATTCCTAATGCGGGAGTTGTCTTTTTAAGAAAAAAAAAAAGATTTTTAACCGACTTCCAAAAAGGAGGTGTCTATCAATTCGACAGTATCTTTTTTTTATGGTTGTTACCTCAGAACTATCTGATTTTGATGATTCTTTTTTTTATTAGAAAACTGGTGCTTCCCGTGTGGTCCTATTTCAATTTGGTCCAGATTGAAGTCGTTTTTCTTTTGTTAAAATTTGTGATTATGATTAATATTATCATAAACTGGACAACTTTGAGCTGATAGATTTTGGAAATTGAAAGTATAATAACCGTCGGGTAAAACATGACGACAGTGGAAGAAAAAACATATTAAGTAGGCCAGAAATTAATGTCTGCAACTAAACTGATTTGTAATGGGGAAAGTCAAAGCTATTTACAGGAATGTATGTGTTTACTACCATGAGGTAAACCTCTTTTACGTCTGACGGTTCATTTATAATAATCTTTAGTAGAAGCAGCTGCTACTAAGAGGAGATAAAATTATATTCTTCTATTCTTCAGTACCACTACGGCACTGGCAGTATATGCGAGATGGTGCAGTCTCTGGTGCGAGTGGTGCTTAACTCTGTGGAGGCGCAGTATCACGTGTGCAAGAGAATCCCACCCATGATTGTCATGCCTCACACGACCCGCAACAGAGGTAAGATAATTTGATATTTCCAACATTTCTAACTTTAAAACTTTCGCGTTCCATCATATAATAATTATTATTTTTATATGATGCACTAGGAATAAATCCTGTGTCGCGGGGGACTTTACAAACATATATGAAACGGACACAAAGAACACCCAGACTCAGAACAACAGTTTGTAGATCACACAAAGTGTGGTCCTACGTGGGATTTGAACCCTCGACACTTGGCGAAGTAGGGAAAAGCGTGGTGACCGTTAAACCACTAGGCCAAACGTGCAGTCTCGAATGTCAAGTCAACGCGCCAAATGTTGGAAATGATAATTATTATTTTTACGGGAATTACCGCGATCACTTATTTCAAGGTATTACATACCTCTGTTTTGCCTGAAGTTACGACCAGATTTCACCGGCCGTGGTCACAGGCTGACTGGCTCGGCGGCGCACGCCCTCCGTCGTCGAATGCGTGAAGTAGAAGGTTCTTTATCCACCCGCACATTTTCGATATTATTGATAAAATTGTTTCGCCATGTACCGTCACATACCACACTAACAGTGTCCCTATCAAAGAGAACAGTAATACTACGGGAAAAGAGTGACCTCTCGCTGGATATTTATGCCAACCGAATGATAGTAGCGCCTCTACATTTCTGCACCCGAAACTAATTCTATATAAAACTATAGCTACCTACAAATATGTATACCTATAGCTACCTACAAATATGTACACCTATAGGTTATTTCATACAGTTATTTTGTTTTAATAGAATTATTGCAACATTGTTAATGTAATGAGAACGAAATAGTTTTTCCGTTGACATTACAATTAACAACGCTGCAATAAGTCTACTAAAACAAAATAGCTTACTTCTTTTGTACAAGAACGATTGTCTCATAAAGGTTTTAAAAATAAAACAATTTAAATTCACAGAATCAATTTAATACACCACGTAACTACCACCACCAATACCACTTTCCTACTGTTAAACATATTTTTCTCATCAGTTTTACAATTTTATTTTCTATTTTTATAATCTTCAAATTTATTATAATATGCTGGAGCTGCCATCTTTATTTCGTCCTCACAACACAATAGCGTCCATATCGCAATACCAGTGTAATCACTCATTATGACGAAGGGGAAGATCTCAACTCGACGGTCTAATAGCAGTAAAAAAACACCAGAAAAACACATTTTTTTTCGAAAACAACAACTGACGCACACGCAAGCCAAGATGACGATCAATTTGTGCAGCCATGTTGCTTTGTTCAAAAACAGTGTTATGGTTTGTTCAGAAACAGTGTTATAAAAAAATGAACTTTTCAATTATTCATTAGAATTATTTATTAAATGTTTATTATTAGTAAATTATTTTTTTAATAAAGACAAATTAATTATTAGATAATTTGTGTAATAAAGAAAACGATATTAATGCGTCGATAGTGACATCTACCGACACTCTTTACAACTTGATTCAGCCTAAGTTTTATGGTGAAGTAGTGTAGATGGCACTGCCTTCTTTTTTAAATTGCATTATGTATGAAAGTGTCACAGGTCTGGTCCCTATTCTATAAGTGCAAATCAGAGGTAGGTATTAAATAAGTGATCACCTTAATTCCCGTAAAAATAATTATTATTATTCCAACATTTTATTTAAAGAGACTAATGCCTCCTGTAAGAAATTTAACGTCATTGTAATGGCAACATTTTTGATTGTCATTTTTCTTGTTTGACGTTTTGACGTTGACAGTAGTAAATTGAGACGCTTTGAACGGTCAAGCAGGGGTTTGTGAAAAAACTGCCGTTTAATTGTAATTTAGCTAATTGTCTTCGACTCGGTTTCTTTAGTGGTTTACCGTTATGAGTGGTCTGGTTTGGACTCGCGAGATTTAGTAGTCACGTTCAAATAGGCGCGATCCGCGATAGCTTAATACGAGTGTATTGTAATTCGAATGCCTTGGAGGTTGTACAGCACTTTGGAGCATGTATGTGTGAACGCGGCAAGACAAACGGCAGTGGGGTACCCCATCAACGGCCGACGAGATCAAGGACATCACGCAACTCCAGTAAGTGCTTGATTATAGTAGCTTAGAATAGAACACGGTGAAACAGCCGTCAGTTCATTGCTCTTGCCAGTGACATAGTTAGCGATTGAATGACTTACTCATGGGCCTAAGACATTGCAAATTTCACAAGGTGATCGCTGCATTGGCGAGAGAATTGAACACCTCCCATACGCCTACTGTTCGTGAGCGATCGGCGTGTTCGGCTATTCTCGGCTGCATTAGGGAGCCGCCGGTGTGCAAGGCGACAGCGGGGGAGCAGGAGGCGCGGCGCCAACCGTCAGCTGGCCCGGGACAACGCTACCGAATTCCTTTAGCATCGCACGCGCACCGCCATTAGTAGAATTTTATTGTAATCTCATAATATATAGCAAATTTACAGTCCATTTGCCTTTCATTTACACCAGTAATTCACGGATTTAACACCTACCACAATAACTCCTATGTACCAACATAGGAGTTATTGTGGTAGGTCGACACTCGGAAAGTCCCAGGAAAATGAAGCTGTCTTGAAACTCGCTACGAAATTAATCAGACAACATTTGATTTACTGTTAATGTGTTTAGTAGTAAAACTATATTTTGGTATAGATCTGAGCCAACCATCGCTAAAGACGGAACACGAGCCCGCTCCCCCTCCAATCGTGGAACGACCGTCGTCCAGTCCTCTCCCACCGCTGGACCGCGCCAAGGCCAAGCTACATCAACACAAGTCTCCTGCACATATGCATACCCATTGGGAAGAACCTGCCAAGTCTGCCAAGTTAGTATTGATATTTATCATCACCAATATCAGATTTTAACAGAACGGAATAGATTACTTTTTCACCGACTTCAAAAAAGGAGAAGGTTCTCAATTCGCCCATATATATATATCTAATACCTTTAAACGAGCAATTCTTGTATATATATATATATATAATTTGAATCTCGGAAACGGCTCCAACGATTTTCATAAAATTTTGTATGCAGGGGGTTTCGGGAGCGATAAATCGATCTAGCTAGGATTCATTTTTAGAAAATGTCGTTTTATTCGTGTTTTTAACAATCAAATATATAAAATCAATGTACATCTAGCGCCATCTATCGCAACTCGAGTGAACTACATTAAACTATACTGGAATAAGGTGCAGAATAAACAGTATCAGGGCGTACCAAGAGAGGGCGCCACTTAACTTATTTTTTATTGGAAGAAAAATAACAAAAAGGTGGCGTTTGGATAGTCCCAATGCTGCCAAAAAAACCCATTTATAAAAAATTTAATACCGAGCGACGCTCGGTCATCCAGATACTATATATATTATGTGTGTTCGCGGATAACTTCGTCGTTTATAAACCGATTTTGATGATTATTTTTTTAATGGAAAGGCGATATCCCAACGGTGGTACCATGACGAGGACATTAAGGTCTGATGATGGCATCCAAGAGAAATCGAGTCGAACCTTGAAGTCGGTTTTTGTTAAAATTTTACTTGTAGTCGTTGTCTTCTTAGGTATCAACAATGGAGCCTCGAACAAGAATCTTCTGAGAGTGAGCTGATCGCGATCCCGGAGACCAGTGATAAATCTGACACCACCGTGCATGGAAGTACAGCACCGGTAAGTAATAGTATAAAATAAAACATCTACAACCCAGTCAAAATGTGGTACTTAACATGGAATAAAAATTCCATGAACCAAAGCTATGAGCAAATGCTCATAACTTACAAAAACACGGGTAATTCCTCGACAGTAGTAATACTAACTCGGTGCTTACTAACTTGAAGCTACGACTACTATTTCAATCCACTTAATAGTTTCAAATCCAACTTACTGAGGTATTCGAGGTTCGAGGGCTATGAAAGCGGATCCACTTTCTTATTCTTCTTTCCTTATTTCCAACATGTTTATAAGTAAATATTCAGTATTTCTACTTTATCCCAGGGATCGTTCGATGAGCCTTCTCATTATGAAGATCCACCGAAAGTGGACACTCCAGCGACATCTACTCCGTACCCACCACTAAACAAAATTGTAAGCGAACAACCTTTAGACATTTCAATAAATTATATAAGAAAAACAATACATAACACAAATTAACTAATAGTTATTTAAAGCCGAGCCTCCACCGAACAAAAGTTGGCAACTTTTGTGTCGTCAACCTTTTTTTGTGTTGTCAAATTTCGGTGGAGACGCGCCTTAACGTTTGATTGTCAAGTAATGTGTTAAATTTTGAATTCTCCATGGATCGCCGTTTGATTTTCCTTATGGCATGGGGGCAAACGAACAGATCGATCACTTGATGTCATCACTACCGTCGGCTTTTAAGCCTCAATCCCTCCCCTATTAGCGGGACGAGGAACAGAGATTTCCATTACCCTACCCACTTGGTGAAAAGTTATTTAATAATTGCTTAAAAACAAATTGTGTCAAAGCATTATGGCTCTCTGAAAATGTGTTGAACAGAACCTAAACCCGGCCATTAATTTCTTTTTTTTAAATGGAATAAGCGGCAAACAAGCTATTACCGCCGCCCATGGACACCCGCAACACCAGAAGCGTCACAAGTGCGTTGCCGGCTTTTGGGGAATGGGGAGGGAGATGGGGGGGGGGTTGGGGTATGGGCCTCCGGTATCCTTACTCACTCGATGAAACACAGCGCAAGCGCTGCTTCACACCGGTTTTCTGTGAGGCCGTGGTATCACTCCGGTCGAGGCTGTCCATTCATGCCGAAGCGTGGCTCGCCCACGGTATTAGGACCCTTCTTAAGATATTTAAATCACCCAGGCCCCGATCGCTTCTCGATCTGCGCACCAACTGTCGACAAGTTCATCTGTGTCTATTGGCAGCGACTCTTCAAATCTGTGAGTAATTTGGTTTATTTACCACATTGTTAAATTATTCCATTGTTCAAATCTGGTAGTAGTTCAGATCCATCTAACTTCCGACCTATCTCAATACTTCCAACATTGAGTAAAATTTTTGAAAAGTTGCTTTTAAACCAAATGTTACAACATTTTATTAAGAACAACTTGCTTCATCAAAAGCAATTTGGTTTTACTAAAGGTCGTTCAACTACGGACGCGGGCGTGGAATTACTTAAACACATATATGGCGCCTGGGAGGATTCACGGGATGCGTTTGGTATTTTCTGTGACTTGTCTAAGGCTTTCGATTGTGTCCATCATCCTACACTCATTAGGAAGCTACAGCACTACGGAATAATGAATAATGCTGTAAATATTGTAACGTCGTATTTGAATAAGAGAGTTCAAAAAGTTGATATTAATGGTAAAACATCTTCGGGATCCCCGGTAACAATGGGCGTCCCACAGGGTTCCATTCTAGGGCCATTTCTGTTTCTCATATATATAAATGATCTAGCTTATTATGTAAGTGACAATCATGAGATTGTATTGTTCGCGGATGACACATCCTTAATTTTTAAAGTTAGGCGCCAACTTGACAGTTTTACTGAAGTCAACAATGCACTCTTGAAAGTGGTACATTGGTTTAATACAAATAACCTTCTCCTTAATGAGAAGAAAACTAAATTCATTAAATTCTCTACACCAAACGTTAGGCATGTTACAACCAATGTTCGATTGAATGGACTAGAGTTGGATCCTGTGGAATCTACTGTATTTTTAGGTATTACTATTGACGCTAAGTTACAATGGGGTCCCCAAATAGAAAAACTATCCGGTAGGCTAAGCTCAGCGGCTTTTGCTGTAAAAAAGATTCGACATTTAACTGATGTTGATACAGCTAGAATAGTTTACTTCAGTTACTTTCATAGCATAATGAGTTACGGTATCCTACTCTGGGGTAACTGTGCAGATATTAATGCCATATTTGTTTTACAAAAACGCGCCGTACGAGCCATTTATAAATTAGGCCCTCGAGTTTCTCTCCGTTCCAAATTTAAAGAGATAAATATTCTGACTGTATCTTCACAATATATATACGAAAATTTAGTTTATGTTCAAAAAAATATATCAAAGTTTCCTAAAATCAGTGATGTTCATTCTGTAAATACCAGAAACAAACATAATCTTCCTTTCGTGTTCACGTCACTCGTCTCCACAGAGTAGGCAACTCGTTCATGGGACAATGTATACGCTTTTACAATAAACTCCCTATTGATATTAGGAATTTGCCATTAAAGAAATTTAAGAATACCATAAAATCTAAGTTATCCGCAAAGGGATATTATACCATAGCAGAATATCTTGATGATAAAACCGCCTGGGATTGAGCTGCCCATTCTGCACATGCTGTTTATTTTGAATGTTTAAATTTATTTTGATGTGACGATAATTTATAGTTTGAAACAAATTCAATTTAAATTATTGCTATTGTTGACATTTTTTTTAAATTATTATCTTTACTGATTATTGTAATTGTGACTCAAATTGTAATTATCGTATTTCTTTTATTGAAATGATGTCTTTTGCATATTGTCTGGACTTTAAAAGAGACTGTGATCCCTGAGTTTGTTTCGTCCTTTCTTCTCAGGGCTAGTCCAGTTAGGAAAGGCCGAACTCATCTGCTCAAAAAAAAAGTTTTACTTGCAAAAGTGTTCATGTAACCTAATTGCAGAATAAATGATTTCATTTCATTTCATTTCATTTCATTTCATTTCATTACAAATATAACTAGCTAAAAATACCCATAAAATCCCTAATTCTTTTATTTAAGAATTTGTTCGTATCAAGTCCCATATCTAATACTAGCTGACCCACGCAATCACGTTTACGTCTCCTACTGTCCGTAGCATAAAAATTTTCCCCCGTTTTTTAACATTCTTCATTGGTGCTCAGCTTATATTGGTCTTACCGTGATGATACATAGCTTATAGCCTTGCTCGATAAATGGGCTATCTAACACTGAAAGAATTTTTAAAATCAGACCAGTACTTTCTGAGATTAGCGCGTTCAAGCAAACAAACAAATATATTCTTCCGCTTTATATATTAGTAATAGATTTACCGAACACTATTATTTTTCGTCAATGTCTCATATAATTGTTGTTTGAATTGTCTTTTGTGATATTTAAAGAAGTATTCAAAAACGATTGTATCATTCGCCTTTATGAAAGTTTTTACTTCTTTATATTATGGGTTAAAGAGAGAGTTAAA
The DNA here is from genome assembly GCA_949125395.1 of Diaphora mendica. Classification (NCBI taxonomy): domain Eukaryota; kingdom Metazoa; phylum Arthropoda; class Insecta; order Lepidoptera; family Erebidae; genus Diaphora; species Diaphora mendica. The sequence goes on along the minus strand of OX421331.1, from coordinate 1,331,591 downwards.
CACCCCCTGATGTACAAATTATTTCTTTTGTAGGGATCATTTAGATGTGTTTAACCATTTATATGATTAATTTTTAATGATTAGGAAATCCACACCAATGAGTGGCCAATCGGTGGAGATCTGGCCTGACCAATTGCATGGGCCACAGACATCACCCCGCGCTAAGATACTTGGCAAACAGAAAAGGATTATCGGTAAGCTGTTTTTATAAGCTTTTTTTATTCCACTTGAACATTGCATCTTTTGGGATGAAGTGTAGGCTCTGTAATCTAGGATTTCAGCTACCTTCATATAAAATTTTATCATAATCGGTGTAGCTATTTGAGCCTGAAGAATAGGCAAACACAAAAACTCACAATTTTTTATAATTTTGTTAGTGGGATTTTCTTTCTCATAATAAATAGTGTGGCTTTCTTCTCCGGAAATAACCTAAATGCTTTTATTTCATTAGATATTAGCTGAGACCTACGGTGTTGTTGTTGTAATTACCTGTACAAAAAACGCAGGTAACACCGCGGGGTGAAGCTAGTATAAAAATAGTCTAAGTAGTAACTTAAAGAGTACTTTACCTTGTCAGTAATCTGCCAGTGAGAGTCCCGTCAAAATTGGTTCAGCCGTTCCAGAGATTAGCCAGTATAAAAAGACAGACAAAAAACTGTTTTGTTTGCTGTAGGTACTCTACATACTTTCATATACATACATAAAAAGCGGTTATTTTAATATTACAATCAGACACTCCAATTTTATTTACTTGTACAGATACATGCATTTTGAATCCAGTTAAAATTGGAGTTGTGGCCTGTCTGAACTCTGATTGCACGCTTGATATACGGGAATAATATACACGCAAGCGTTGTGTATGTAAAGGCGCGTCTCCACCGAAATTGTTGGCAATTTCAGTGTTTCCAACTGTTTGCAACTCTTCAGAAAATCGACAACTTTTGTTTCCATTGCGTCTACACCGAGTCGCCAACAATTTAAAAAACATTCCAACTAAGCTTCTCCACAGAGCCATTAAATATTTTCAATAAGCGTATTCTTTTGATGTTTACCGCCAAAAACATAAAAACGTTTCCCAACATTTGTTGACAATTTTTGTTGCCAACACCAGGAAATTACAGAAACTTTTGTCACTAACACGTGTTGACAACACAAAAGTTGCCAACTTTAATCGGTGGAGCCTCTGCTTAAGAACGAGTTTGTATATTTTCGTTTATTAACTTGAGTGAATGTTGGTGACGTCCAGTGGGCAGCAGCACGTCCCCGGACACGGCGCCCTCGTCCAACGGCGACGGGCACTTCGCGCAGTGGCACGCGCGCGAGCCTGCCCTGCACCACGGCAAGAGCCCAGGTGAATATTGCGACCCTCCCCTGCACGACGGCAAGAGCCCAGGTAAATATTGCGACCCTCCCCTGCACTACGGCAAGAGCCCAGGTGAATATTGCGACCCTCCCCTGCACTACGGCAAGAGCCCAGGTGAATATTGCGACCCTCCCCTGCACTACGGCAAGAGCCCAGGTGAATATTGCGACCCTCCCCTGCACTACGGCAAGAGCCCAGGTGAATATTGCGACCCTCCCCTGCTCCACGTCAGGAGCCCAGGTGAATATTGCGACCCTCCCCTGCACTACGGCAAGAGCCCAGGTGAATATTGCGACCCTCCCCTGCACTACGGCAAGAGCCCAGGTGAATATTGCGACCCTCCCCTGCACTACGGCAAGAGCCCAGGTGAATATTGCGACCCTCCCCTGCACCACGGCAAGAGCCCAGGTGAATAATGCGACCCTCCCCTGCACTACGGCAAGAGCCCAGGTGAATATTGCGACCCTCCCCTGCACTACGGCAAGAGCCCAGGTGAATATTGCGACCCTCCCTTGCACTACGGCAAGAGCCCAGGTGAATATTGCGACCCTCCCCTGCTCCACGTCAAGAGCCCAGGTGAATATTGCGACCCTCCCCTGCACTACGGCAAGAGCCCAGGTGAATATTGCGACCCTCCCCTGCACTACGGCAAGAGCCCAGGTGAATATTGCGACCCTCCCCTGCACCACGGCAAGAGCCCAGGTGAATATTGCGACTCTCCCCTGCGCCACGGCAAGAGCCCAGGTGAATATTGCGACCCTCCCCTGCACCACGTCAAGAACCCAGGTGAAAATTGATTCTATTTTAGGTATAAAGGGGTGGCTCATCTGAAACGAACAATCAAGTCACCTGATGGCACTTATAAGTACTTGCTGCCGTCCATAATTCAAAGGACTCAAGTGCAGTGGCGCATTGCCTTTTCCCCTGTGGGTCTGTCTGAGTGAATCTCCGGGAATTTCACTTGCACAGTAAAAAATTACGACAGGAACTTGTTGTGGTTATAATAATTACTTCGATAGTGATTTTCTATTTATATTTGACCAACTTTTGCGGTTTCACTGTAATTGACGGGAACAGTACTTTTTTTTGCAAAAATTATAACTGCGAAGTCGTGAGCCGCTTTGGGCAGGAGTCTAATGTATGTAGATTATAAACCGACACTGACAATAGAATGTATAGCAGAATTGTGACACTTGGTGTGAGTTGCGACTGAGAAACTGCTCTTCGCCGCCCCTCTCAAAGATGGTGGCAAAAAGTAGTCTTTAGAGTCACCTCGACGGTAGGAATGTCAGCGTACTCAATTGTTAATAGAGTACTCATATCGATCATAAAAAGTAATAATCCTGTCCTGTAACTAAAACGAAGACATGTGGCTGCCCAGCAGTCTGCAGACTCCTTGTGTGTTTCAACTGACAAACTGCTCTGGTGAGGTGACCTTTATATGGACCTAAAACCTTGTAAATAAAGTTCTCTGTCCAAAATATTAATGACCGTCTTCTAATTTTAGCTAAAGCAGGAGTCGGATATGCATACGCATCCCCTGAGTCACCGCTATCCAAGATGGAGGTGGCTTGGAGTGCTCCCCCGCCCTTACTGCCCCAGCCACACCACCAGCCCTTCAACATACCACCACCAGAAAGGTTAGGATTTACGTAATTTAGTCGCCCAATTGCAACGGAGTTGTTTTTCAACCGCAAACTATTGCCTCTCGCTAAACCAAAGACCAAGAAAGTTGACACAATCAGAAGTTTGAATGGCAACAAAGTTCACACTACAAACGATACTAAATCTTATAATTAGTATTTAGAATCTATATTACCAGGCAGGAGGTTTTTGCCTACTACGAGTATAACCACGCTGGCCAGACGTTTGGTTTATTTCAAGTATTCTTTTTGCAGTAATGTAGTGATGTGGTGATGTCATCCTGCGAAGTTTGGCCCTTAGTCGCTTCTTACGAGTAGGGATTTAAATATTATTTTAGCTGTATAACTAAAGGGTGCGTTACATGACCTAGAAAAAAGTAACATCGATGACCACGTCCCTGTATATTTATTAATGCGAAACACTTAAAAAAGCATTCACACTACCATAATAAATATAACACCGTAGCCATGCGATGCAAATATTTGTTTCGGAGTTTGGGTGTTTTCTATGTATAATATGTATGTATTTATAAAAAAAAGTATATATGTATTAATATCAGTTATCTAGTACCCATAACAAAAGCTCTGCTTAGCTTGGGACTAGATGGTGTTGTGTGAAAAGTAAGAAAAAAAAATGAAATTATGAACAGACACTTCAATTTTATTTATTTATATAGATTAATTATAAATATCAACTTATTATTTAATCTGTTAATTTACATACAAATGTTTCGTATTAGTAAACATACGGGGATGTGGAATGCGGCGTTACGTTTCTCTAGGTCATGTAACGCACCCGCCGAAATCTCATAAACAGGTTGCTACCCATTGGCCCTAAGCCCAACAAGGAGCCGTATCCGGTGTTCAACGCGCTCGTCGACCGCGTCAGAGAAGCTCTTAGTCTACCTCCAGGTAAGAAGAATAAAGAATAGCACCATAGTCTTCTAAAGAATTTGTTTTGGTTTCAGAGTTATAATTATTTTTGGAGTTTCATTTGCATGGTCCTTCGAGCTTTATAATTGTTCCTTCTAGTTTCGTGATCTTACAAGGTTACTTGTAAATGAAATTGACCATAATCGTATTCCTGAAAACAGATTTTGGAAAATTACGGTTTGAATGGATATGTAAATAAATATCGTATATAATATCAGAATTAACAGTTACAATAATCTCATGTTGAGTATCGACTTCTATCTTGTGGTCCCCCCATACAAAAATACTATACAGAGAGGCATATGTCCAGCAGTGGACTGTTAAACTCTGTTGATGATTGCAGTTCCAGTTTCTAATAAATACTGAAACGATTTCTATTATAGATGATTCAACCGACAAAACTGATTCATCTCGTTCGGAAGCTGAGCCAACTCCCACTCCGACGCCTTCGAGCCGACCTCACGACTTGACTAAAACTAAAGCTGCTTCAGAAGGCACCAGGTATTTATAATTGTTACTCCTTAAGTTCCACTATGGCAGTATGTTACCAATTCCGCATCTTCGAAATCAAGACAGAAATACTTTGCTTATACTAGATCTCATAGAAAATATAGGCCTTAAATTGTAAGAGATATAATAATTGCGTAAACTATTGAGTTTATTTACTCAACTGACCAACGATGCAAAGCGGTAGTAATGACTACTGAATGGGGGTGACGAAGGGAGGTGGGAAACTCCCACACACGTCAAGTTCAAAGACCTGGTCAATGAATTGCCAGCGACAGATAATTGTTATAGGGCCAGTTTTACTACTTGTCGATAAAGTGGCTGATAAACTATTTTGAACTTATGTGCCAGACAGAGACAAATATGTCAAAAATCATACATAATGATATCAGCAACCTTAACTGTTAAATAGTGTTGTATAGCAAATAACTATATAGTACCGTGGAAGAGAAAACCGGTGTAAAATAGCGCTTGCGCTGTGTTTCATCGAGTGAGTGAGGATACCGGAGGCCCATACCCCAACCCCTTTCGCCTTCCCCCAAAAGTCGGCAACGCACTTGTGACGCCTCTGGTTTTGCACGCCATGGGTATGGACACCCATGGCGCGCCTGTAATCGCTTACCATCAGGTGATAGGTTTGTTCGTTTCCATAAAAAAAAACTATTTGAAACTTGATTAAGAACTGGTGAGACAGGTCACTATGACTAAGAAAGATATGTTCTGTTCTGCAGCAGGTCTCCCCGTCGTTTGGCTAGACAAGCGGCACAGTTGGGTTCTCCTCCTCATCAACATGACAGTGGTTAGTATTTATGTATACATCGTTACATATTAAACTCTATCCATTCGTTTATTTTCTTTTTGACAGTTCAAGAAATTTCGAAATTAGTGGCCCTCACACATTACCGATTCGAAGTTCGGTTCGATTCGGATCGTTAGTTGAAAGTAATGCGTGGCGATTATTATGGTAATTTAATTAGTAGTGATTTTTATCAGTATCTAGACTATGGTTTGTCATGCTCACTAAAATGTCATTGTTTCCTTCCCTCTGATATGGCGAAGGAGATGATGGCTGGTCCATACGTCATACTCGTGAACGGGTGCTGCTTGGGGTGACTGGTCGGCCTAGTCAGCGATTCTTTAGACAATACTATTATTCTGGTTCGTTCAACTGCAACCCTAGCCTCTTAATCCAGTCACGAATTATTTTCAACAGTAGATTTTGCAACTGAATGTAAGTGGATGTGCACCTTGTTTCTATTTTGTTCTATGTTTAATAGACTCAAGCCTTCAACGTTATCACTGAGTGTTTTTTGTTTGTTTGTGCGTTAGATTTTGGAGCTTTTTAATAAAAGGAATTTCAGGTGGCAACAGCTTGCATACTGTTTACCTTACATGTAATACTAACACTATTGTACCTGAAAATCAGATTTTGAAAAAGAGTAGCCATGAGTTTCTTTGCCAGTATTCTTCTCATGAGCTCTACGCATTTTGGAAACTGGAAGTTATGGATCGACACAGGCAGGCAGTAGATTTTGGTGTTTTCGCCTAACTTACCTCGACAATACAGCACATGCTGTGGCCTCTGTTTGTGTCGATCTATGATTTTTAACTATAGCTTCAATTTGACGTTCATAAGTGTCACTTGGTGTCTTAGATGAATAAATGATGTTGATTTGATTTGATTTGATTCGATTTGAAATGATAAGCAATTCCATTTATGAAGAACTTTCAATCGATTTAATTAAATATTTTTAGTTTCAATATTAATTATTCCTTTATTAGTTTTTTATATTATGTAAGAAATAAACAAAAATATAAATAATAAATCAGTAAATTAGATGAATGAACAGTTATTGTTCTTTACTCTTGGTTTGATCCTAAATTCCAAGATTTCGACTTAATTCCTTGAAAATAATCAATCTTGGAGTCATAGATACTATTTTTATTTCCTTTTTTTATTAAATTTACAAAAAAAAAATACTTACATGAAGTCAAATTATTTTTATGATCGATTTATCGTATTTCAAAAACTGTTTTATAGTTTGTGGTTGTTTGTTATGCACAGGTCACTTCACTAAAGTACCGTCACCGTCAATAAAGTACGACATTACTGTAGTACATTATTCCGAAAAAAAAACGGTAATTTATAGGCGTGAGCTGTCAAAAAGAAAATAAACGAATGGACAAAGTATAATATGCCTTATATTTACTTTCCTCAGTGGCGCAATGGTAGCGTATGCTACTGCTGTTCTTGAGGTCTCGTGTTCAATTCTTGGGTCGGATTAAATGTTTGTATGATCTGCAAATATTTATTTCGGAGTTTGGGTGTTTTCTATGTATGTATTTACAAAAAAAGTAAATGTGTATTTATATCAGTCTAGTACCCATATTACAAGTTCTGATTAGTTTGGAACTAGCTGGCGTTGTGTTAGATGTCCGAAATATTTATTGATTATTTTCAGTGATTTGAAATACAGTGTGTGTTGTAGAGTGTTACGGGGCGGGCGGGTGCGGCGGCTGGTGGGAGGGGGCGTCCCGCGCCGGCCGCCGCGCTGCGCACGCGCAACACTCCAAGGGGGACACGCTGCTGTGCTACAGATGTGAGTCACTACCACTCTTCAGGGGGAATCTCCCTCTGACAATCACTAACAAAGTTATATCAATGCTACATAACACACAAAATCAAAATTAAATCATGGCTACTTACGCTAGACTACAAACAAACTGACCCTGCAATGAACACACACACAAACACATATTCACACACACACTCATACACACACTTTATATACAGCTACACATATACTTTTAACTGTATTTTATTGTATACTAGCTGAGCCCGGCGGTGTCACCCGCGGTTAAGGCACCGGGGTAAATTTAAAAAAAAACTATGTAAAAGTATCCTATGTCCGTCTCCTAGTTCTAAGCTACCTCCCCACCAATTTTCAGCCAAATATGATCAGCCGTTCTTGAGTTATAAATAGTGTAACTGACACGACTTTCTTTTATATATCTAGATTTGATATAACAAAATGGGTGAGGACGCTCTCTCCTGTAACTCTCTTCCTCAAGTTGTTACCTACAGAAAGCAGGGTCTGTAACAACAAAAATATTGTTATTATTAGTAAAATGTTTGTCGTAAACCAGGTGCTGAATGTGGAACAGCAGTCGAACAGTACAGTGACGAAGAATTAGGACTGTGCATAATAGTCTTAGCTACGTTTGTACATCGAGAGCCTGCTGCCGCTGCTGGGATGTTGCCTGCTTTACTGCATAACGTTAGCAGGTATTTGATTGTTGTTACTTCAATGTAAGTGTGTGTGTGAATTATTGCTTAATCTTCCAAGTGTTCCCTCTTTTCCATTTTATCTTTAACTATTTTCAAGTCTTGAATTTATATCACCTAACTCAGTCTTGAGCGATTTCCATTCGCTTTGTTCTTGCCAATCTTTTTATGTTGTCATTCCTTCGCATCTGTGATCTTCCTCGAGGACGATTCTCACCCCAAGGCCTACATTTTACCAGTGCTCTACACCAAGAGCCATGTTTAAGTAGCAACCTTCTGTCACTAATAAATCTTCCAAAATTCTATCAAATCCTTATCACCTTATTTGAAGATACGATTGATCCTCTTAAAAGGGCGATAGAGTTGTTCCAGTATTGTCAAATTTCACTCTACAATTCTTAATTATGTGGTATGGTAGGCCCAAACTTTCTTTTTAACCGGCTTCAAAAAAAGGAGGAGGTTCTCAATTCTATTGTATATTTTTTTTGTTTGTTACCTCATAACTTTCGACTGAGTTAACCGATTTTCATGATTCTTTTTTATTCGAAAACTGTTGCTTCCTGAGTGGTCCCATTAAAATTTGGTCCAGATTGAAGTCGGTTTTTTTTTGTTAAAATTTGTGATTATTGGAGGCTCTAGTCCATTGTTATAGACTGTTGATGATGATAAATGTCAATTTAGAACTCTTGTACCGATAGGCTGGACTTGTTCTAGGCAATGAGACTTTACAGACTGCCACAGAATTAGCAACCACCTTGGTAGACTCCAAGTGAGCTATGGATATAGTTGGCTCCGTCTACTAGGATCCCCTGCTTAGATCCAGATAGATAGAGATTTGTCTGAATTTTTATCTTATTTTTTATCGATTTATCTGGATTATAGGTCTATAACAGTAAGAATAAAAGTACATTAGTATGCCAGCTTGGTAGACTCGAAGTGACCTATGAATATAATTGGCTCCGTCCAATAGGATCCCCTGCTTAGATCCCCTGGGAGATTTGTCTGAATTTTTATCTTAATTTTTTATTTTATCCTTTTGTCTGGATTATAGTTCTATAACAGTAAGAATAGAAGTACATTAGTATGTCATATCTAAAACAGGGTGGTCCAGCTCGGCAACTACTCATGGCAGGCGGATACCAACACTCGCCTGCCCGGTAGCGCGGTGTTCGTAGCACATCAGTTCCTGCGCTGCGTGCTTCACCAGCTAGCACCTAATAACGTGTTCTTGCAGATATTCCTGCAGAGGACGCCAGGTTAGTACAAAACGAAAACAACAAAGTCGTAAAATTTTTGAGTCTGTCCCACTAGTCTCATGATGTTGTCCCATGATGTGAAAAATGGCACTTTTTCGTATCAGTAGTCCCTTTGGACATCCGTATTTCAGTCCCATTCCCGTCTACACAATGGGACTAGTGGGATAGACGGCGTTTACCTCAAACCGTGTCGTGTCATACATAACAGAAAAATCCTTGCGTTACTACTTTTTTTTACAAATATCGTTCAGCTTTGGACATTCAACTTTTGTTGTTGATTGTACTCCAATATAGATTGTTTTTATATTGTCATGTGCAGAAAAACAACGTCAAATGTTCTTCAAGAGCATAGCTCAGGCGTTTGTGGACTTCAACGAGTTGTACCCGTGTGGTCCTCTGCAACTGGTCGTCGAGCATCTCAACTCCAAGAAGACCTTACCAATCGATGTGAGTGTTAAAACATAGTGTACGTACATATGTGCGTTACTGAATGGGATAATTTTATTGTAGTTACTTTAAAAATGAACTCAATTTTAGTACAATGTAGAACATGATATAACATGTATAACTCCAAAAGTGCTGTTCATATGTTTTTCATCCCCCCATCTCGGCAAGAGTATTTTTGTCCTTCGATATCTGAGTGCAAAAGCCGTTTTTATCCGCTAGACTAGAGGATAAAGTAAATTGAATTTAGAACATCGTGTGCACTAAGTTTGTGGATTCAAAACATCATTAAACCTATTTACTTCTGCCTCCATTTATCATACAACCTTTTTTAATTTGTTAAAAACTCAGACTCGGAAACTTCTTGGTGTATTTTGTTTTTTGTTTTTTGCATTTAGTCATTTCCTCGTTGAGGTGGGATGAAAAGTTACGTGTTGCACTCAAGTGCAAAGATTTTTCACTTCGTGCTCTTTTGATTCCCTCGCTAACGTCCCGGATTCTAATTGTTGTATCACTAGCGTACAACTTTACACTCTTGTATAACAAATAACTATAATCACCATTAATCCATTCCGTGGAGTCGATTAAGCACCGATACGATATTGGAGGAAGTTAAATGTATGAAATATGTACCTGTCTTTCATATTGTTATTAAAGCAGTAAAACTTGACATAAATCCTGTACTAACTTGTCTGGCTACTGTTGTCTGGTAAGCAGAGGCAATCAATATTGGACTATTGAAGGTAACTGTTGATGGTGATGAAATTATGATAGTGCCGTGAACATTTTGCACCTGCTAACATGCAACTCCACTTTGTGCGATCTACAAGTTGTTATTTATAGTTTTGGCTAATGTTTGTGTCTGTGGAATTGATGTATGTAAATATCCCCGCGATATAATATATATTAATAGTGTTGCTATTGTAAAATATTAAAATAAATTAGTTTGAAAAGTAAGGGATTGAGAAATGTGCGTTGTGTGGTCAGCAAATAACGGTGATAGCGGGCAACATCGCGATGTACCTGGAGTGCCTGGCGCCCGAGGCGCTGGGCCCGCTGTCGGCGTGCCTGGCGCTGGTGCAGCAGCTGGACGCGCTGCTGCGGGCCGCCGCGCTGCTGCTGCACCAGCTCGACGACGTGCTGCCGCTGCTGCGCGCCGCCACTGCCGCGCTGCGTGTTCCTGCTGCAGCTAACCACAAGGTAACCACAAGGTAGCCACTAGTGTACAGTAGTGCGACAATGCAGCATGGTGACCCACACTATTAAGATGCTTCTGCATCATTAGGCATCCGCTAACACTTACCAACGAAACACGACAGCACAATTGCGGTAATTCTAAGTTGGTCTTCTGTGATAGGGTCGGTGGAGCCGGCCCGTTCGTGCGGATGAAATGAGCGTGGCTCTATTACCTTGAAAACCAACACTCATTCTGAATTTTCCGTAAACAATTAGTCATAATTCCAAGAAAAACAGTACCTTTCATCTAAAATGGTATCCAAGGATGGAAATCAAAACCCTCCAGAATGTTGTCGACGAACAATAATCGTCAACATTCCAATAAAAATTCCTGCTTCAATTTTCACTTTACATTAATGTCACTTCTCTGACGACTAGAAAAGTAAGATGCTATGGGTTAGTAACAAGCAATAAATTGAGAAAATATTAGAAAGAAGAGCTAAATTTCACATATTTTGAATTTTGAAACTTGATAGTTCAATGATGTATGCGTACGCAAATTGCGTATACGTACGAAACTTAACGCAATGCATTATGTACTTTTGAATTGCCTAACATTTCAACCAGATTGCTTTGACCTTAACCAAATAGTCTTTGCCTCGTTGTACATTATATACATTTAAGCTGTTATTACGCAAAATTAAACCTAATTTGTTGTTCCAGAGCATCCTCGAACCCATCTCCAAGATCCTGAGTTACGGCATACAGAACTTCGTGCTGAAGTTATCGGTGATCTCCGAGCTGAGTGTGGTGTGCACCCGGGTGTTCTCTCGTGACCGCGACAAGCTGCTGGTGTGCCGAGTGCTAGTGTACGAGCTGGTGCAGGCGCTCAGGACCAAGACCACCATACCTGATGATAACCTCTTCATATTGATACAGTTTGTGTTACAAGGTAAGGGTTGTTTCTTATTAAAATAATTTATAATAAAGTAAAAATAATCAAAGAATTTACGCTGTGTCACTTAACATAAAAATGACGGCCGTGTGTAATATTACAAAATGACAATTGTGGAATTGGCGCGCTTTGATACACAGAGTGCAGCATTGTTTTTCAAAAATGGAATCAGTTTAAAAATATACCGCGAATTTTTATTTTATCGGTTTATACGTGTGTGTGAGTGGTCAACTACAGGTACATGGTCAAAGAATAGTACCCTTCTTTACATATTTCTTGTTTTTAGTATATTTGATCGGTTTTTTATTTTCCATTTGCTAAAAATTAATAGAAGTGTCCCCATTCTCATTTATCTTTATCTGGATGTCGTAAGACTAATTAAGGAAGCAAATAACGCAAGACAAGAAGGAAAACTTGAAACAAATCTTGCATATACCAACCACATCAGTAGGACAAATTGTTCAATAGGATAAATGTTGAACAATGGACTATTAAAACGTAATGTGATGATGACGCGAATGACTGGTGAATATGAGTGGTACTGGTGGTCAGGTCACGGCTGCCGGCTGGCGCTACCGACGGCGCTGGCGGGCGGTTGGGCGTGGGGCGCTCTGGATGCTCGCGACGTGGCGGCGGGCGCCGTGGACTGCATGCGCCCGCACCTGCCCGACATGCTCGACCTGCTGCAGGACCCGCACCTGCTCAACAAGATCAAGGTGCGCCACACACACACACCTCACTTGCTCTTCTACTACACTTCTGTAGTAATCGAGAGAGCTGTACGTCTAAAATGACCGTGAAACGAGCTTCTTATTGTCGAGGTTTCATACGTGTACGTAAATTAGGAGTGTAGTTTTTTCTTTACGGTTGGGCTGGCACCGAAAATGTACCTAAAATGACAGCGTTCGTGCTGTCGTGTTTCGTTGGTGAGTGCGAGACCGGAGGCCCAATGATGCAGAAGCCACACTAGGCCGCCATAGTGTATTGTCTGCATTCGCAGTGAGTATGGTGACCACCGCTCTTGGATTCTGTTTATGCTCTTCAAGAGCTAGAGTAGTCACATAGACAGGCTCATATATAAAAAAAACATCCATCTTATACACCAAGCTTGCTTCTACTATCGCCTACGACACTTGATCAAGATAAAATAAATTTCGTGAAATTTATTCGATTAGGAAGGTTTTCAAACCATCACTATGAAGTCATTTAACGAAGAAAAGGGCTTATCGCAATATAACAAATTATAAAACTAGATAAAACCCATCTAATTTTACAGGCTTTTGCCATAACGGTACTTACCTGTGCTTAAATATGCTTTCAAAGCCACTACTTTCAGTAATTTTTACCTCTTACTAATTTGAGTTAACTTGGATCGGTCTGTCATTGACCTTACTCAGTTCACATCCTCACGTTACAATGTCCGTCATACAAACATACACACATTCAACAAAAAATACAAGTCTCATAAAGGCTCGTTTCCACAGATATTGTTGGCAATTTCAGTGTTGCCAACTGTTTGCAACTTTTCAGAAAATCGCACACTTTTGTTTTCACTATGTCTACACCGAGTCGCCAACAACTCGCTGATCAGTTAATAACTGGATTGATTCGTTCGTCCAGGTGTCAGGCATGTAGTTTCTTTTTATTTCTAACTAAGCGTCTCCACAGAGCCAATAAATATCTTCAAGAAGCGTATTCTTTTGATGTTTTCCGCCAGAAACAGAAACACGGTCCCGAACATTTGTTTACAATTTTTGTTGCCAACACAAGGAAATCACAGAAACTTTTGTCACCAACACGTCGTGTTGTCAACACAGAAGTTGCCAACTTTTGATGGTGGAGACTTGGCTTAAAACACTCAAATAGCGGCAACGCATTAGTATCTAGAGTTGCAAGAGTCTATGAGCGGCGGTAATCACTCACCATCAAATGACCCGTTTACTCATTTACCTTTATAACATAAAAAAACTAACAATATATCACCAACATAATTTTCTCCGACAGGGCTCCGTATCAAAATCCATAGTGAACCGCAACTTGATCTGCCTGAATGAAGACACTCTTGGGGCTATAGTTAAGGGCGGCATCGCTCAGTACGTGGCCATGGAGTTGGCTCTAGAACATTCCAGAGGTCGGAACGACCGCACGCAGTCTGCCAGACATATGACTCCTTGGCTGAGCCCGTCATTGCCTGGGTAAGTTTTTCAACATGTTATAATATACAATTCTTCTTTGATACAGCTCAATTTTAGTTTTTAACCCGACTACGGTAAACCCAAAAGGAGGGTTAATAGTTTTGGTAGTCTATTTACGTTTGTGTGGTCCATCGTAGTATCTAAACTGCTGAACAGATTTAAACGAATAAGCTGTCAAAAGAAAATGTCTTTCATAACCCAAGTACTAGGCGATAATGAAGTAAAAATCTTGAAATTGCAATTTAATACTGACTGCTTACTGCTACTACTGCGAGACACGGAGGGATCTCAATGCGTTAAGCATTAATTACACATCCATTGATTGTTGAGAATTGGTTAACTTTGAAATGTGTGCCGCTACTTCTCTGCTTTTTCAGATATATTTGATGTAACTGCTAATAAACTAACATTTGACTGGTTTAATGTTGGGTTCATCCTAAATCACACATCGTAAAACACTGTGTGATCCACGAATTGTTGTTCTGGGTCTGGATGTCCTCTGTGTTACTTTCATATATGTTTGGATAGTCTCCCGTGACTCAGGATATAAATATTCCTAATGTGGGAGTTGTACATAGTTTAACAGCGCTGTAAAGAGCAGGAAATCTTGAAACAAATTCTATACCAACCCGTCTAGCTACTGTGTTATAGTGGATCAAAAACGTCTTTGTAAGAAAAGGTGTATGTTATTTCTACGTCATATATTGTTAAATCAATAAAATTTATAGGTACATAGCTAAGACCGACCAGCTAGGTCAGCAGATTACAGATACGAGATGTTATCGATCACGTAGTATTCAAACATTCTTTACCTCGTCAAGAATAAGACGTGATTATATGCATTGTACCGATTGATTTTAGTATATATAAGATAGCTGTAGGTAGGTAAAACTGAGGTAACATTAGAGTATTCAGGAGCCGTGGCTTCTGCACAATAAATGTTACAACCATCGCTGCTCATCGCCGTTGTTATTCTTCTTACCTATAAGTTCGCTATGTATGTCTAGCAGTAGCTTGTTAAAGGCTGTTGATGAATGATTTGATGTGGTGGCAGGTCCCGCGAGGTGTGCGAGTGCGTGACTCGCGTGCGGCTGGTGTCGTGGCTGGTGCTGGGCGCGCTGTGCAACAGCCGCGGGGGCCAGGGGCACGCGCCCCACTCGCCCCACTCACCCCCGCCGCAACCCGTGCCCCAGGACGCCACGTGCCACATCACCGACTACATACAGGTACACATTCACTCACTACCCACGCGCCCCACTCGCCCCACACGCCCCCGCCTCAGCCCGTGCTGCAGGACGCCAACTGTCACATCACCGACTACATACAGGTACACACTCACTCACTACCCACGCGCCCCACTCGCCCCACACGCCCCCGCCTCAGCCCGTGCTGCAGGACGCCAACTGTCACATCACCGACTACATACAGGTACACACTCACTCACTACCCACGCGCCCCACTCGCCCCACACGCCCCCGCCTCAGCCCGTGCTGCAGGACGCCAACTGTTACATCACCGACTACATACAGGTACACACTCACTCACTACCCACGCGCCCCACACGCCCCCGCCTCAGCCCGTGCTGCAGGACGCCAACTGTCACATCACCGACTACATACAGGTACACACTCACTCACTATCCACGCGCCCCACACGCCCCCGCCTCAGCCCGTGCTGCAGGACGCCAACTGTCACATCACCGACTACATACAGGTACACACTCACTCACTACCCACGCGCCCCACTCGCCCCACACGCCCCCGCCTCAGCCCGTGCTGCAGGACGCCAACTGTCACATCACCGACTACATACAGGTACACACTCACTCACTACCCACGCGCCCCACACGCCCCACACGCCCCCGCCTCAGCCCGTGCTGCAGGACGCCAACTGTCACATCACCGACTACATACAGGTACACACTCACTCACTATCCACGCGCCCCACACGCCCCCGCCTCAGCCCGTGCTGCAGGACGCCAACTGTCACATCACCGACTACATACAGGTACACACTCACTCACTATCCACGCGCCCCACACGCCCCCGCCTCAGCCCGTGCTGCAGGACGCCAACTGTCACATCACCGACTACATACAGGTACACACTCACTCACTATCCACGCGCCCCACACGCCCCCGCCTCAGCCCGTGCTGCAGGACGCCAACTGTCACATCACCGACTACATACAGGTACACACTCACTCACTACCCACGCGCCCCACTCGCCCCACACGCCCCCGCCTCAGCCCGTGCTGCAGGACGCCAACTGTTACATCACCGACTACATACAGGTACACACTCACTCACTACCCACGCGCCCCACACGCCCCCGCCTCAGCCCGTGCTGCAGGACGCCAACTGTCACATCACCGACTACATACAGGTACACACTCACTCACTATCCACGCGCCCCACACGCCCCCGCCTCAGCCCGTGCTGCAGGACGCCAACTGTCACATCACCGACTACATACAGGTACACACTCACTCACTACCCACGCGCCCCACTCGCCCCACACGCCCCCGCCTCAGCCCGTGCTGCAGGACGCCAACTGTCACATCACCGACTACATACAGGTACACACTCACTCACTACCCACGCGCCCCACACGCCCCACACGCCCCCGCCTCAGCCCGTGCTGCAGGACGCCAACTGTCACATCACCGACTACATACAGGTACACACTCACTCACTATCCACGCGCCCCACACGCCCCCGCCTCAGCCCGTGCTGCAGGACGCCAACTGTCACATCACCGACTACATACAGGTACACACTCACTCACTATCCACGCGCCCCACACGCCCCCGCCTCAGCCCGTGCTGCAGGACGCCAACTGTCACATCACCGACTACATACAGGTACACACTCACTCACTATCCACGCGCCCCACACGCCCCCGCCTCAGCCCGTGCTGCAGGACGCCAACTGTCACATCACCGACTACATACAGGTACACACTCACTCACTACCCACGCGCCCCACACGCCCCCGCCTCAGCCCGTGCTGCAGGACGCCAACTGTCACATCACCGACTACATACAGGTACACACTCACTCACTGCCCACTCGCCCCCGCCGCAGCCCGTGCCGCAGGACGCCACGTGCCACATCACCGACTACATACAGGTACACACTCACTCACTCCCCACGCGCCCCACTCGTCCCAGCCGCAGCCCGTGCCGCAGGACGCCAACTGTCAGATCACCGACTACATACAGGTATACACTCACTCACTACCCACGCGCCCCACACGCCCCCGCCTCAGCCCGTGCTGCAGGACGCCAACAGTCACATCACCGACTACATACAGGTACACACTCACTCACTACCCACGCGCCCCACACGCCCCCGCCTCAGCCCGTGCTGCAGGACGCCAACTGTCACATCACCGACTACATACAGGTACACACTCACTCACTGCCCACTCGCCCCCGCCGCAGCCCGTGCCGCAGGATGCCACATCACCGACTACATACAGGTACACACTCACTCACTCCCCACGCGCCCCACTCGTCCCAGCCGCAGCCCGTGCCGCAGGACGCCAACTGTCACATCACCGACTACATACAGGTACACACTCACTCACTCCCCACGCGCCCCACTCGCCCCTCTTGCCCCTTACTCAGCCTGTCGAGAAATTCCTATGAACCTACTTTTAAACATAAAGATATTATTAAGGGTATTCCTCCCCAGACGATAATGTCATCGTACGTGGAGCAATCTAAGGCTTGGGGAGCCCGCATGAATGCACTCCTGCACGCGTTCGTGCTGTGCCAGCTGTGGACGCTGTACCTGGAGGAGCTGGCGGGCGCCGCACTACCCTCCAGCGACCACCACAACACCACCGTCTGCATCCTGCTCGACTTCTGGTGCAAACTTGTGCCCAGCATCCTGCAGGTCACCGTGCAGTCCAAAGTGGTACGTTCCGCACATAACTAACCAAACATCGACACATACACTCGCATCTCTCTCTTATGTTACCTTAACATTGTTACAGTTGGCAGAGACCGTGAACCTTCACTTCCTGAGTCTTCTGGAATCTTTGTTAGACTGCAACTCGACAGTACTCAATAAATTACTGCCGCTCTGGACACCCATACTGCACTCGCCACTATTTAGTGTAAGTGTCATTTTAGCACATTAAGTGTCATTTAGCATATTAATTTGACTTCTGTTTCAATGATGAGTTAAAATTATTATGTATTGATGGGTGGTAAAACTTTAGGATACCTGTTTACTAAACTATATATTGGTACGTGTTAGGGTTCGATGGGTTTGGGAAATAAACCTTTAGACGTGTAAAAGAGACTTTATTAACAACACTCTTAAAATAACAATAACATTCCGAACAACAATCCTTAATGGTCGCTGAGGTCGCTAGGTTGATCACTGATATCACTCCGATGTTTTGTAGCAGCACATACTGCAGCTCAAACTGAACTAACTATGGCCCGCGAGAGTTCGTGTTTATAAAGATTTTTATATTTTGCTAGCACTTTCGAGAAACGTCTCGAACATAAGAGGGCGTTCCCCTTACCAAGGACACGCCCGCCGGCGAACTCATTGTAAACAATCGCGCAACAACCAAGCGATATTCGACGCTATAAATATCGAAATAAGGTTCGTTATTCCGTACCTCAAAAATCTTCTTTCTTATTCGTTGTTCGCGAGTAATCAAGAACATTATTGATCGTTTTTCGCGAATAATCTTTCTTCGTAACAATATTGTTGAATTAAATTATCGATTGTTAATTTAGTAGGCTTTAGTTTGATAATTCTTTAGAAGGTGAAATTTATATAATGACTGCTATACTGGGGTGAAGAGTGTTTTACAAATCGGATTACCTATGGGTCGAGTGGGGTCGGAAAGTAATTCGAATAATAATTGTGAACTCTGTTCAACTTTGTTTTTGAAGATTTTGACTAAATGAGTTTTAAATGAAGCCCAAAATCGTTAGGAAAACGGAGAGCCCTATGTCGTCGTCGTGTATTGCAATAGGCTGACAAAGTGACAATGACAATATGTTGAGTCCTAATATTTTTGTACAGATGCCTCGTCACGTAGCAGCTCGGCTAGCGCGCGTGCGCTCGCTCAGCTCGTCGGGGGGCTACGGCGGCGCGGGTGGGGGCGGGGGCGCTGAGGTGGGGGGCGCGGCGGGGGCGGCGGGGGGCGCGTCGCAGCGCCGCCTGCACCGGCTGCTCGCCAAGATGGCGCAGCTCGAGCTGCAGCCGCACTCCTTCTACTTCATATAGAGCCGCCCCGTGAGTACCTAGCTCTAGTCACCTCCCGTAGCTTCAACTGCCTGGATTCACTCACAATTGAAGAACAAGGATTACTTCAAGACATTGCTACTGACAAAGAACTTTGCTGCTAACTAAATAATTTATTTCTTTTAAAACTGTGTCTAGTAGGTATATACAATATTCTGTACAATATTATCTACTGTAACTTAATATTCACGAAATGTTTAAAACATAATACTTATTTGCCAATTTTAAAATTTACAAAGAAATGAAAGTAATTTTACTATTTAAACGCACAACAAAAACATGTAAATTAAAAATATATTTTTTCCTTAACGCACAACAATTAATTGAAAATAATTGAATGTGTCCAAACAATTACATTCCTATTGAAACTTTATAATTATAAAACAAAACATTAATTCACGTAATTAACAATAAGACAACAACGAAAGCAAATTGTAAATACTAACAATCATATTAGTATGACTAAAGAGATCATACAAGCCTAGTACAATTAAGAAACAAAAATAAATATACAATTAATATATTTATGTTAAATGTCGTTATATTAATAATATAACGCTCATACATAATTTTACGTAAGCCAATTTGGTTTAATATTTTTCAATTATAAGACGTAAAGTATATAGGCTACGGTAGGAAATACAATGCATTAGATGAATGTTTTTTTTTTTTTTTTTTTTTTTTTTTTTTTATTTTTTATAGTAGTATAGTATGTAAGATACAAATGCAATATTCCAACCACCCAAATTAACGCTGACCTAATCCAAAAGAAGCTTCTTAGTTATATCCAATACCACAGTCTAAGTTTCAAACTAGGCATTTCGTTATTGATTACATAGTAGATTTTTGAAGAAATTTCTATGTCAACTAGAACCAAAAATTCATAAAATCGAAATGGATTTTAACTAAAAATGATCTGTACTTATACTGCGCTCGATAATTATTCGATTCGAACCTGTGAAACAGGGACTGTTAAAATAAGACTAGAAGTGACAAGATTGCACGTCTATGCCTCTTCTAGTGTTTAATTATTACGATATCGATGTTTAACGGGTTCAGATCGGATAGGAATCAGACGTAGTCCGTAACCGTCTTTAGACTTGAATCCAACACAATTTTTCAACGGAAAACTTCAATCACCATTACTTACTCTATCTCTACCATTGTACGAGCAAACCCGTACATTTATAATAGTTAATGTAATTAAAAGTTGTTTACTTTTTTTTAAAAAAACAACTCTAGCCCTAGGAATAAATCCTGTGTCGCGTGGGACTTTACAAACATACATGAAACGGACACAAAGAACACCCAGACTCAGAACAACAATTTGTGGATCACACAAAGTGTTGTGCTACGTGGGATTTGAACCCTCGACACTTGGCGAAGTAGGAAACAGCGTGGTGACCGTTAAACCACTAGGCCAAACGTGCAGTTATTTATCAAATCAAATCAAATCAAATTATCAGTAGTATTAGGGAAACCCCCCCTGCATTAATGGTCCTTCGAGCTTTTAAGAAGACCATACATTAATGATCCTTCGAGCTATTAAGAAGACCTTACAACCATTGTGTTCTTTTGAATAAACTTTTTGCCTTTTATAACCATTTTGTGACATAAATTGTCGCCTGCAATATTTCCGGACCGATACTACTATCAAACTTCTTAGTACAGAATCACAGATCTTAAATGAAAAAAGACTTTCATCATTACGCAATTCGGTTCAAATCAGCTTAAAAGGAACTTAACGAGTAAGTTGTGTTTTGTTAAAGCACGTCCTTAATCGGCACACAAAAATCGATACTAATAAAATATACTTACTAACAGAAGTCTCAGTCACAAAAGTCATTTAGATGAAAAGCAACTCTTCGCAATTATGATTACAACAGTTCGAAACATATCATACGTTAAACGTTTCGGTATAATGGAAAGTTGGAAGTTATGGATCGACACAGGCAGGCAGTAGATTTTGGTGTTTTCGCCTAATTTACCTCTACAATACAGCACATGCTGTGGCCTCTGTTTGTGTCGATCTATGATTTTTAACTGTAGCTTCAATTTGACGTTCATAAATGTCACTCAAGTGTCTTATTTGAATAAATGAATTTGAATGGGCCAGTTTCATAGTTGTTCAAAATAGGGAGGATTAACGCTTCGTATTAAACCCATTTATTGACGCGGGTCACTAGCCTCATCTCAAGATGAGAGGGGTTAAGAGCATAATAATAGTCCACGCAAATAAAACACGGGCTTATTGACGGGTCTTTTAGGAACAACACATACTACAATGATATACCACTAATTTAAATGCACAGACGTATTAAGCAGCCCTATTTTCACAATTATAACTTGGTAACACTTACTCGAGGAGAGCCTACTGTCATCAAGTAGGCACTATACATGTGAAACTTGATTGTGCACAAAAAAAAAACAACGATAGAAAAACATATTAGTATACCCGTTACTTGAATTAGATACTGTCTGAAAATCTATTTACAACTAAAATACCAAATTTACCCTCCTGGAGTTAAAAAACATACGAAAAATTTGTATTGACCATTAATAATAATCCAATCCATTATTTTCTCAAAATATACTTAAAAACAAAGTATTTATTCATTACACATATACTTTAATATCATTTTTTTATTCTAATGACTGAATGAAATATTGCAGTAATGTGTTTCAATTAATTTTATAGACAATTGTAAACGCAGACAAATCTTCTTACTCAAGAATAGTGTTAAACGAAATACGACATTAATATTTAATAAGTTAGTCTCATTTAAAAGAAAAACAACTGAAAGAAATTAATAAATAATTCATCTATTCACAACTCTCTTATAACAGACTGACAACAGTATTTAATACAACTACTACAACCAACTAATTTATTACTATCATATACATAATAGAATCATTAAACACACGCCATAAAATGTCTATAATACATTTTGAATAGTGGATAGTTATCAATATAAGTATGTATATATCGGTAATGGAAAAGTGTCACAATACTCTAAAAAAACCGTAGTATGTACAGTTAGGTATCATAGAAGTTAGAACTAGAATCAATATGTATATGTTACCGTAAGATTGTCAAAACCTTTAGATTGTAATCTATCTCGCGAGATTGCAAACAGTCGAAAGTTTGTGAAATGGTATCGACGAATCGCAAGTCGCGCGCTGATTGGTTGAACAGCATATGTCCCGCGCCGACATATTTGTTTCTTAATTCGTCTTTGTTGCCGAATGTGACTATTTTAGTGATTGTAAATTGATTTCATGTTGAAAATACCTAACAGCTTTGGAATTAGTTATTTAAAATTGTTGTGACAGTAAAATTTATTTGTGATTAATTAAAGAAGTTCTAACCTAACCTAACTCTATGACCATTGAACGGACTACTGTAAAACCGATCAATCAGGGAGAGTTGACAATATGACGCCCGTAAGCTGTACATCACAGTTGACAATCTATCGATAGTTTGCAATTTCACTATGTAGATTATAATCTAAAGGTTTTTACAATCTTACAGTGACATATACATAAGAGAATAACGTCGTCAGTATGTACAAATGAAACTAATTTTCGATTAAAATTAAATATAAAATAAGTATAAATTGTAGATTAATACTTAACGCTGTATATATATACATAGGTAAGGTTAAACATTAACACATAAATAATAACGAATAGGTTATACATATACTTTAACTCACTAGTTAATTAACAGAATGAATCTTTATAATCAATTATGAAATTAGCTTTTTATAAAAAAAATAAGATAAAAACAAAAAGATATAATCTAAATTGTAGATTAATACTTAGGGTAAACCATAACATCATAATATACCAGAAAATAAGTTATCTAAGTACATACCTACTTAATTAGAAAAAAATAGGTGTAATATTAAATAATAGGGTTAAATTAATTCTATTGTCAATAAAAACTATAAATAAATATATAAAAAAATATAGCTTATAGATTAATACTTAGGGTTGTATAAATATATGTAAGGTTAAACATAAACACATAGATAAAAATGAATAGGTTATACATACTTTAACGCGCTTGTTAAATATAAGAATGAAATATTAAAGTCAATTATGAAAGTAGCTTTTTATAAAAAATAAAGCAAAAACAAAAAAATAGTATAAGTTGTAGATTAATAGGTACTTAGGATTGTATACATTTAGGATAGGTTAGGTTAAAAAAAACACGCGGCTATTGAAGTAATTAATTAGAAAATGAAAGATGTAAAATTAAATAATAGGTTTAATTTAATTCCCTTGTAAATTAAAAAAAGGTTTCTTATGTTATTTATTGTAGATTGATATTTAGGACTACATACTCCGTAAGGCTATATATAATCGAGGTTACCCATAAACCATAAGCACGAAGGTCATTCAGGTATAGCTAGAAAAAACATAGAAGCAAAAATATTTAACATTCACTTACTTGTCAAATAAAAAAAACCTGGACGTGGAATTCAAATTCGAAAATATTGAACATTTAATTTTTTTTTTTTTTTTTTTTTTTTTTTTTATGTTTGGCCTGCCAAAATGACTCTACTCTGCCTGATGGAAAGCATAAGCAGAATCCACGAGTGGTGGCCACCATACTCATTGCGAATACAACAATGCAGTATGGCGACCCTCACTATGGCGGCCTAGTGATGCTTGTGCATCTTTTAGTCTAGTCAACAAGTATGGAACTTGTTGACTAGACTAATTGGGTCTCCGGTCTCGCACTCACCAACGAAACACGACAGCTCGAACGCTGTCATTTCACGTTGATTTTCTGTACGAGGGTAGTACCGCCCCGGTCGAGCCGGCCCGTTCGTGCTGAAATCAGCGTGGCTCTACTACCTACCTTTAATAAAAAAAGTAAGTTGTAGATAAATATTTAAGTCTGTATAAATGAAAGAAAATTATTTATATCTGACAATAATATCGAATTGGTTATACAAGTACGTTCAGTCGCTTGATAATTAAAATAGGAATTATTACAGAAAATAAAAAAGTAGTTTTTTTTTCATAAAAAATAAAGAAAAAATAAACATAATTTTAGATTAATACTTAGGGTTATATAATTAATATTTATAATTACACAGGTTTGGTTGACCATTGCAACTTAGGTAATAGTGAATAAGCTATCCAAGTATAATAAGAAAGTGATAGAGATAAAATTAAATAACAGGAGTAATTAATAAACTTGTATATTTAAAGAAGAATTATTATTAAAACTCAATTATGAAAGCAGCTTTTTATAATATATGAAGAAAAAATACAAAAAAAAAAATATATAAGTTGTAGATTAATACTTATAGGGTTATTTATCATAGCTTTATATTGTTAACGGGGTGGAAGATCTTCATGGATGTCCTTCACCCATTGGGGAGGAGCGAAGGGGTCTGTCGGACTCTTACTGACTAAAAACCACCTCAGTGTTTATGCCTGTAGCCGGGGGAGCGAGAATCGCAATTGCATTCTTCTGCAAACCCGACGCGCATTGATTCGTCTCACCCAAGACGGGTCCCGTTATCCGTTGCGACCATCACTCATCGGTCGCATCTCTCTAAAAGCGCACACCAAACACTGTGCGCAGCCTCTCGGGCCTGTATCTGTTCGGATGACGAATTCCCCAAGGTCGTCGTCGCAGGACACTTCCTAGGGTGGCCGGAGATCAACGAATGCCCTTCGGCGTCCGAGGAATTTTTTGACGCTAGTATGTAAATATTGTTGTTTCCTTGTTTTTATTATTATTTCCTAGTATTTTAATTAAATTTTAAGCTAATATATTTAAGTTTTAACCTATATTATAAACACAACAACAATTTGTAGAATTACTGATAATTATTACAAATGAATAATTTGTGGAAGTTGTTCATTTGTAATAATTATCAGCAATAATTCTATCACCAAGGAATACTTTCAAGTTAAAAAGGTGAGGTTTAAAACCACGTCCTTAAACATAGAATAGAGGTTCACTAATGAATCGACTAACAATTACATTCCCCAAATGAAGGGAGAAAAAATCGGCATAAACTGGTATCACATGCGAACTACGTTTGAGGTTTTGTGTTCCGACACCACCTTAAAATTAACGGGTAAATAAATAATAAAAGCAACCACATAATCTATATTTAACTATGAAAGGAAATTCCATCTTCATTTTTTTTCTTTTTGGGAACTTTTTTTACAATGTTTAAAAACACCAGACGACATTTTGAACATAAAATCAAAAATCACTCGTGACGTGACAACAGTATGGCGGTCTGTTAAATACTGCCGCGAGATTGTATTCGCTTTCTGATTTGTATTTGCTTTGTGGCATCACTTTCGTGTTTTGTACGGTCCATCTGGCTTTCGTGTTTTAATCCCCCTTATCATACAAGGGTTGCATAAATAACTTTTTTTTTTTATTATTAATACACTCAAGAAAAAAACGTATTCGTAACTCAAAATCGTAAATGTGCCTGTGACCCCTGAGTTGCAGTCGTTTACGGGCAGCGGTAATCACTTTCCACCAGGTGAGCCGTCTGCTTCGGTCCCCCCCCTAAAATACCATAATGATGTATTATAAGGTTATTACCCTGTATACCAATCAACAGATTAATAATAGTATGGTTACTTTCTTCTTAATATATCTAATAAAAAAAAAAACAATAAAAATGAAAAAAGAAAAAAAAAAGTTTAGTTTATGTATGAATATAGCTACATATACGAGGAAATAGTTGTATAAGTTGCACATTAAAGGAAAATCGATCGAGAATTATAAAAAATATAAAATATTTAAGTAAATATGTGCCCGATCACTGTACATTTCGAGATCGTGGTTTAATTATAAGTTAGTTACTACGCATCGAAGACATAACTCGAAGAAAAATATATTTTCATTGTCTCTCATGTCATGTCAGCAAAAGAAAGACTATTTTATAGGCTAATCATCTCCAAAAGCTTCTGACATATACGGTTTTCTGAGTAGCCTTATTCCTATTAGCTATTTACCTAACTTTGATATAGAACAGGCTGTCATCCTGGCGGTCTGACATCCAAGCCTCTAGAAGAAAAATGACAAATTATAAATAATACTAAAAACATCAATACCAATACAACAAGTACAGTAGAACTCTGTACAATAGCCATTCAAACTGCCCAATTTGAAATAGATCAAAGTTTGAAGAATTAAAAACAAGATTTATTTAATCCGGGAACGAATGACGAGATGAAGATATAAATTGTCTGTAGAAAACTATCAAACACGAACAAATTATTGCCTATCGTACTAACAAATTACGAGATATGAGCGTCTTAAGACCATAGAGGTATTATAGTTAGAGCAGGGGAGCCAGGCCTCCAGCCGTCCCTCGGTTAGAAAGATAGAGACGATCGCGGTACCTGTCTCTCTCCACACAAGTAGTATGCGCAGTTAGCGCGGAAAAGCAGCATAGCAGAACGATTCAGTGGCGAACCTAGGAAATTATTTCGGGGGGGGATACCATCTTTTGTAAACCTTTAAAATGCATAAAGAATTTAAGTATAGGTATATGTTTCCAGCAATCTGAATAATTCAGGTATTATTATACGGCAATGTATGAAATATATTAATTAAAGAAAATTATTGTTCATGTATTATTGGCTATGTGTAAAATAAATAGGTTTTGGGCTGTATTTATTAATTTTATGTTACTACCTAGCTACGTACTCCTACCTAGAAACATGTTCTGTTTGCATAAAATCAACTTTATTTAGAACTAGATGACCCATGCAACCTCGTTTGCGTCTGCTACGACTATTGCCTGTAGCAATAATTTTCTCACTTTTTGGAAACATTTTTCATTGGTGATCCGCTCCTATAAGCCTTGGCTTCACGATATATAGCCTTCATCGATAAATGGGCTATCTAACACTGAAAGTATTTTTAAAATCGGTACAATAGTTTCTGAGATTAGCGCGTTCAAGGAAACAAACAAACTCTTCAGATTTATACTAACCTATACCTATAATCTCTACGATTATAGGTTTAGATTAGGTTAGAACAGTGATCATCCCAGATCCACTCTGTTGTTGTTGAATCATTTGGATCAGTTGAGATTTTTTATCTTTAAAAAGACAACTCACGCAATAGGAAAATACAATAAACCACTAGGCCAACAGTGCAGTGCAGATTGAGTGGATTGTTTTTGATCTGTTCCCGTAGATATTACACTGGCATACTGCTGCGCATTAGGCATTGTATAGAATACCTAGGCAAAGTATAAAATAAACAATATTTTAAACATTACGTATGGACACAATGGTCTACGACTGAATTCGTTCTGACGGTGGGAACGGCGAAGAGACGGCGCCGGATCATGAGCCCGGAAAGCTTCGGCGGAACGCACATACGCAAGCCCTAAGGGCTCGTCGAGCGTGGCTCGAAATCCAGGGCTGAGCCAGCCAACACGCTGTCGGAGCCGTTCTGCCGAGCTCGAAACTTGGATAGAGAGAACCGACTGTGTCACCTACCGATTCACTTAGATATTTTCCTGACACGGTTGCTTCGATGAGTATCTGACCATATTCGGACGTGAGGCTTCGACACAATGCCACCACTGCGGGTCCGACCGGGACTCCGCCCAGCACAAGCTGGACGACTGCCCTGCGTGGGAGTCCGAGGGTCGAGTCCTGGTCAGACAAATCGGACGAAACCTGTCCCCACCCTCATTGATCGTAGCAATGCTGGTGAGTAGTGGAGAATGGAAGGCCTCCTTCTGTGAAGATGTTATGTTCCAGAAGGAGTCCGCAGATCGGAATCGTTAAATGGTCGATCTCGCTCGTAGGAGGCGACGAAGGGAACGCATCAGAGGCCACTATCTCCCCAATCGTCGCTTAAGGTTCGTTGTGGCCACATCGCTGTCGCTGCAAACGACCCGAGAACGGTGACACCCCGGTGCGGCCGGGGGGTATGTCTAAGGCGGGTCGGTGTTCCGACTCTTACTGTGTAAAGCAGTGAGAGGCGCGACAGCGATCTGCCCCGAGGGTGACTCTGGTTACCCCGGGATGAACCTATGTCGTGAGGTACGGCAAGGGGGACTCCAGAAGCCGCCGATGCGTTCCTAGAGCTCTTCCCGACTGCCGAGGTAGGCCGCCGCGGGGTTTAGTGGGTAGACCGATTCATCGTTTGTCTTCCGTGGAGGGTATGGTGCCCTGGAGAGTATGGTAAAAAAAGGTGAACGATCATTATTCCGTACATTAACTCATGTTAATGTACGGAATAACCACAAAAAATTAAATGAAGCCCCGTTGATTTACAGCGCGCTAGCTTGTTAAAGATTTCTTTTCGGTTTAGAGGAACATCTCGATGTCCTGTGGTGCTTCTCAAGTAGGATTTCACTCTTCATAGAGTTGAAAACAAACGCTCACGTGTTGCAGTTGTTACCTACAGGAATCGTGGCACCAATTTGCGTCGCGTCGTCGCCAACAATCGTTACTTTACATTTTTTATCGAACATAAACATTTCGGGGGGGGATATATCCCCCATATCCCCCCCCTGGGTTCGCCACTGGAACGATTCGACGGTTCATTGTTGTTATTGGATTACCATTATTAGTCCTTTACTGCGTATGCGTCAGTAGAGAAAGACAGATGGATTACAGCGATCTTCTCTCTCTTTTTAACCTTTGGACGTTTACGCTTACAGGCAGCCGTATGTCTTCCCTGCTCTATCTATAATAGCTCTATGCTTAAGACCGGCAGCGTACGTGCTTTTATTAAGTTGCAAGTGTCTATGGGCAGCGTCCTCTGCCAATCCGTTTGACGTTAGCCAAAGTAGTAGAATAGGCTAAAATCTCCTTTCTGAGGAGAGATAGATTATTAAAGACAGATAATGATGGGCCGACATTTTTATGACTACCTGAAGAACTTGAGTTGCCATCACTAGTAGCCATAATAGCTCATAGTTAATTTCTTTACTTCCCTAGATATAAATTCTCGGTATTCCAAAAAAAACAAAAAAAAAAACAAAAATTTTCAAGTAATCAATTCGAATAGTTAAAACATTATATGTATACGTACATTGATGAATGAAATGAATAGTGTCCATTCTTATAAGAAAATTCATTCATTTTCCGGCTCGTGCTGAAAATTAACACACTTTGGATTGTTATGTTTTCGATGCTTTTGTTATAATTAAAATAGTAAGGTGTACATTGATTGAAAACTGAAATACAACAAGAAGCGAATTCGTAATTAGTAGTAAACTGTAAATTAAAAAATCAATTTTACATAGTAACGGTATGATAGTTCATAGGATAAAAACCAACATTGCCCCGACAACATTACCGAAATTAATAAATAGAAAAGTAAGTTGCACATGAGAAATGCGTGTATCAGATAGTCGACATATTATTAGTACTAAAATCAACATTACCTATCTAAATAATATTTTATTAGTAAAATTAGTTATATGTTAAATAATCAATTTATATGTTATGCTTAAATCAGGGCAACAGTCAAGTTTATTGCTGTTGGTATTAGGATAAAACCAACATTACTGTAGCATCCTCCCTGAAGCTGTACGTTACATGACTTGCACACGTGTCTACCCTCGCCGGCGGCTCTCGCAATAATACGGTGTTGCGTACGACACTGTACGTCTATAAAGTGACCGAGTGAGTGAGTGCATGAATGAGTAATCTAGTGATGTGACTGGATAGACGCATACACTACAATTATCTATCAGAAGATAACATAGTACTAGTAAAGTAAGAAGTAGGTACATTCAAAAATCTATTGTCATATCATGCTTACTTTATTTAAGCGATCTAGACATGCTAGTTGTTAGGATAAAAACCAACATTACCTATATTGTGGACCTATATATAGCATGTGTCCCAAAATTCAACGATAAGCGGGCGCCAAAAGGTAGACCTGCTGATGAGTACATAAGGAAAAATAATAAAAAAATATACCTAGTTTTTTTTTAGTTACAAAAAAAATTTAGAATTTCTTTGAAAATTTATACCTTTGAAAATTTATACACAAAAATTGTCATCGTGTTCGTTCAAAATATCATGAAATTTTGAACGACCACGATGACAATTTTTGTGTAAAAACTGAGGGCAATTTGGTGTTTTTAAGAGTTGTGGTGAATAGTAGCACTATTTAGGTACAAGATAAAAAAAAATCTTAAGCATATTTGAGAAATTGTCATCGTGGTCGTTCAAAATATCATGAAAGGTATAAATTTTCAAAGGTATAAATTTTCAAAGAAATTCTAAATTTTTTTTGTAACTAAAAAAAACTAGGTATATTTTTTTTTTTTTTTCCTTATGTACTCATCAGCAGGTCTACCTTTTGGCGCCCGCTTATCGTTGAATTTTGGGACACATGCTATATATAGGTCCACAATGGACCTATATATATATATAGGTCCACAATTGACGGAGTAATCGGTGAACATACATACAAAAAAAATACAGTGGAACATAGAACCTCCTCCTTTTTGGAAGTCGGTTAAAAATAGTAACGCACACATAAAAATACTATTCTAGTATAAAAATTAATAATGACATTTATATTCGTAATTATTATAAAAAAATAAGCTACCTATTACTGCTGTAAGGTAATTGAAAAAAACAATGGCTGTTGAAATATTAAAAAGGCACAGATTATAAAATGTATGCTACCTACCATAAAATTATATGTATGCATTTAAATAAAATATAAATACGTGCATGTATATAGTATTTAATCTGCACTATATTACTATGATTATGTAACTATTAGAATAAATAACGTTACTACTCAATACTATTATTTACGGATAACATATAAGGAAATATTGGGTAAAGATTGTAAATTTTATGGAGTCTATACAAATAAAGAGATCGTCATTAAATATAAGTCAAATCACATGACCCTGTACATATATTGGTTGTGTATAGTTAGGCATAGAGCAAAACGGGCCACTGAACGGAAGGGAGAAGCCATAGCGTCTCTTTCCGTTTCAAAACAGTCTGTAATTTTTTGCGGGGGAAATGTTCACACATACACATCTTAGATTTACATAAAAAACAATCGCCGGTCACTACGAACTCACACGTAACAATTCAAACAAAATTTTCAGAATTGCACATAGACATAAATACATCCTGTGTCATAACAGTATAACTCATAGGCACATTTGGGGTTATACCATGACAGAGGGCATCGCCTGCGTATGTCTACTCTGTACCGTGTTGCTCTATTATAGTTAGGTATTAGAGATATAGTTAAAATTTTACTTAAAAATAGAGGATAATATAAAGAGACCATTTTAACCGACTTCAAAAAAGGAGGAGGTTCTTGGTTTTCTAGTGGTGTAGGGCCCCTACAGTAGGGGGCCAGGTCTTATTTATAGAATCTATGTCACCCGGGCCATTATTAAGAATCTTTTGACAGCCAAATCATCAAAATCTGATTAGTAGTTTAGACGCTACGGTGGAACTTTGAACATACATAGACTGGCAAAAATATTACCCTACCTTCTGGCTTCTCGGTAGTCGGATAAAAAAAATCGTTTTCATTTGAACATCCTTCATTTTCTTTCGTATTGTATCAGTCTTGGGCCCGTATTTTAAAAAGCGTTTCAGTCGTGAATCTAGTTTTAAAACAGATTTCATTATGAACGTCTCTTGAAACAAGATTCACTGATCCTTTATCAAGTGAGATAAGTGATCGTTGCGACAAACATTTCTAAAAAAACATTGACGATAAACATTAATGGGATAGATTTTAAAACATCAACATTTTTTTTCGTTTTGTATCAAACCATTAAGCTAAAGACTTGTTTTAATCATACATTCTTCCTTAATTATTACCTTTACCTATATTTATAATTAGTCAGTTTAATTAAGTAAAGAACGAAAACATTCGAAACATCCCGTATTTCCCGGCCATCTGGCAACCCTATGTAGGGGTGCCAGGTCTTATAGCAGTCGTTCCGCGTAAAAGATCGAAGTAAAGCCTTGTCTAAGAAGACTTAAAGTCTCGGAAAAAGTGGTAAAGATGACATTGGGTATGGATAAAGGTAATCATGTCGTATTAGTAACGTAAGTAAAAAAATTTACAAAAAAATACCTACTTCAAGAACCCATTTCAAAGAAATTGAAATGGGACCCATGGGAAGCACCAGATTTTAAATAAAAAAATAATCGTCAAAATCGTTTCACCCAGTCGAAAGTTATGAGGTAACAAACATAAAAAAATATAGTCGAATTGATAACCTCCTCGTTTTTTGAAGTCGGTTAAAATAAAATTAGTTGCTTTTGAATTTTAAGGCAAGCTCGTTCATCATTAGACGAGAAATTATTATGTCATCAATAAAATTATCGGCAATCAAACTCCTCACAAAACTTTTTAAAGCTTGTTTTGCAAAATAGCACCAGCAGCTTTTGCGCCATGTGGTAATCTATTAGTACCTTTTCATCACTATGACATTAATTACATACCTAGTATCTTTGCTTAAACTTTGATTTAAAGCTTATTCGAAATACTATTAAATAAGTTAGCAAAAACAGGTACACTAATAATTAAGTAATGCTTATCAGAACCAAAAGTAAATTATTAATGTTTTTGACATTTTAAATATTAAGATAATACATTTTTAAATGATTGATTCTTTATCAGTTTTTATGATTACAAATATCAACACGTCAAACCAAAAGGAACCAAATTTAAAATACTGATTTAAATCTAGCGGAATACTTATAAATAAACAATATCGCTCTTCTGATTAAAGAGTAAATATTAAAATACATGTTCGTAATCGTGCTCTTGCCAAGCGAGCTTGCCGTAGTTTAGCCTGGTTAAAGCGCCTTACTCCAAATGATTCAAACAAAATAACTTCACAAATTTGCCGCTTCAAGTTGACTACTGTTTCCATCACATGAGGAACCTTGTAGAATTCATCGGTAGGCGCGTGGTTGCCGACTGGTCCAACGTAATTTGAGGCGAAGTCGTGCTCGAACCATTTCTATAAGTAAAAAATATTTTTAAACATTACCTACATCTATAAAATTACTAAAGCTATATAGGAACTTTTGAGTTATTTAAAACAATAAATACTTCGCTTGACACACTAATAGAATCGATGACATGAGTAAAAGTTTTGTTTTGATTAGTTTTTGTTTTAAAACAGTGTGATTAATTAGAAAGGTAACATAAACTTAATATAAGTATTAGACAAGCTGTATATTAAAGTGTATATAATATTATGAACTAAGAAAATGTGATTTTATTAGTAATATACATCATCATCATCATCAAAAACCCATAACTATCCCACTTCTGGGCTCGGGTCTCCTCTCAGGAGAGGATTAAGGCTATAAGAATAACTAGGCCATTTGAATAAAAGTGTATAAACACTGAAATATTAGATCGAAGGTCCCTACAATTTTGTAGTTTGTAAATATAACGTAAAAGTTACAGACCGAGGGTATAACTAAGTAGAGTTATAAGTCGTACGTTACGAGTGTTACGACTTATAAAATTAAATTAAAAATAAATTTATAATCATAGCGTAAATTTTAGTAATAAAAACAGAATTAAAAAAAACTAAATAAAAAACTATAATTCGACTACGTAAAAACGTTGGTTACGGTCAGAACAACAAGCTAACCAATTTCGACTGCAAAACTACACACATTACTACAATATTAGACCTGATGTAATTGGTGGTGGTGTATCAATCTATGTCCATAACAATTTAAAACACGAAATGACATCAACAACCTTCACTGATGGAAACAACTACTTATGGATAAACCTTCACAAGTATGCACTTGAAGTCGGAGTTGTGTATAAACCGGGACACTCAAATCTTGATAGCTTTCTCATCAACTGTGAAACGCGATTGTCGCAAAAGAAAAGAGCTATAGTTTTTGGTGACATTAATATCGATCTACTGGGATCGTATAGTGCAACAAAGCGATATAACGAAATGCTAACCACATCTGGATACAGAATAATTAACATTCATGTTCGAAATCGTGCTCTTGGCAAGCGAGCTTGCCGTAGTTTAGCCTGGTTAAAGCGCCTTACTCCAAATGATTCAAACAAAATAGCTTCACAAATTTGCCGCTTCAAGTTGACTACTGTTTCCATCACATGAGGAACCTTGTAGAATTCATCGGTAGGCGCGTGGTTGCCGAATGGTCCAACGTAATTTGAGGCGAAGTCGTGCTCGAACCATTTCTATAAGTAAAATGGATTTTTAAACATTACCTATATCTATAAAATTACTAAAGCTATATAGGAACTTTTGAGTTATTTAAAACAATAAATACTTCGCTTGACACACTAATAGAATGGATGACATGAGTAAAAGTTTTGTTTTGATAAGTTTTTGTTTTAAAACAGTATGATTAATTAAAAAGGTAACATAAACTTAATATAAGTATTAGACAAGCTGTATATTAAACTGTATATAATATTATGCACTAAGAAAATGTGATTTTATTAGTAATATACATCATCATCATCAACAGCCCATAACTATCCCACTGCTGGGCTCGGGTCTCCTCTCAGGAGAGGATTAAGGTCATAAGAATAACTAGGCTATTTGAATAAAAGTGTATAAACACTGAAATATTAGATCGAAGGTCCCTACAATTTAGTAGTTTGTAAATATAACGTAAAAGTTACAGACCGAGGGTATAACTAAGTAAAGTTATAAGTCGTACGTTACGAGTGTTACGACTTATAAAATTAAATTAAAAATAAATTTATAATCATAGCGTAAATTTTAGTAATAAAAACAAAATTAAAAAAAAAACTAAATTAAAAAACTATAACTCGACTACGTAAAAACGTTGGTTACGGTCAGAACAACAAGCTAACCAATTTCGACTGCAAAACTACACACATTACTACAATATTAGACCTGATGTAATTGGTGGTGGTGTATCAATCTATGTCCATAACAATTTAAAACACGAAATGACATCAACAACCTTCACTAATGGAAACAACTACTTATGGATAAACCTTCACAAGTATGCACTTGAAGTCGGAGTTGTGTATAAACCGGGACACTCAAATCTTGATAGCTTTCTCATCAACTGTGAAACACAATTGTCGCAAAAGAAAAGAGTTATAGTTTTTGGTGACATTAATATCGATCTACTGGGATCGTATAGTGCAACAAAGCGATATAACGAAATGCTAACCACATCTGGATACAGAATAATTAACAAAAAAGACATCGTATATTGCACTCGTGAAACAGCAACAAGCAAAACAATTATAGATCATGTTTCAACAAACCTGAAAGAAAACGGTTTCCATTTTGCACTTATTGACTCTTCCATGTCAGATCACAAAAACATTCACGTAGAAATTAAACATGTACAACCACCTCCAAAACAAAGACTTCAATTCGAGACAATTAATTATAAAAAGTTATACACTATGACTGAGAAAAGTATATCTGATAAAACACACCATGATTTCAAAGAGTTGGAAGATTTTATGAAGAAAATAATAGAAAAAAACAAAACCAGAAAATTTAAAATTATCAATGAACCACAAAAGGAGTGGATTAATAGAAAAATTATAACTGAAATCAATGAGAGAAATGAGTTATGGAAGAAACTAAAGCAAAATCCCGGAGATGAGATATTACTAGCTAACTTTAAAGCTAAAAGAGACAGCGTAACACAAACAATAAAAAATACAAAAGACAAATACTTCTACGGAGAGTTCATGAAGTGTACGAACAAACCAAAGAAGATGTGGAAGTTGATAAACACTCTCTCGACCAACAAAATCACGAATAGCTGTGTTCCCCCAACATTAAAATCAAGAGATGGAGAAACAGTCGCAAATCCTATACAGATCTGTGAGATATTTAACACCTTCTTTACGAGTATAGGAACAGAATTGGCTAGTAAAATTCCATCAAGATTTCATATTAATAGTGATGCATATACACTTCCACAAACAAATATTAACACAAAACAATACACTTTTTCTCAATTTTCTCCATGCACAGCTAGCGAAATATCTAAAGTCATTGACAGCCTTGACACAAATACAAGTATAGGTGTAGACGGTACTAGTACCAAGGCCTTAAAATGTATCAAGAACCTAATTCTTCCAAATTTAACACATTGTATGAACAAACTACTAACCGAAGGCACGTTCCCACATACTTTAAAAATTGCTAGAATTACTCCCATATATAAAAATAGTGGAAAATTCGAACCAGAAAACTATCGCCCAGTCTCAGTGTTGCCAGTACTTTCTAAAATATTAGAAACAATTATATATATAAGATTAGATGACTACCTAACAAAAATTAACTTTTTATGTGAAACACAGTACGGTTTTCGTTCGAAATCCAATACACTTAGTGCCACCGTAGACTTAATAACTACTATAAGGACAAAAATAGACCAAAAACAATTTGCAGTTGGGGTTTTTATCGATCTAAAAAAGGCCTTCGACACGGTCTGTCATAGTTTGCTACTGAAAAAGCTAGAGAGTGGGACCGTATATAATATGATCCAGTCTTACCTATCCAATAGATACCAGGTCGTACAGCTTGGAAAACATCAAAGTTCTCCTCAATCTTTAACTTGCGGTGTACCACAGGGCTCAATACTCGGGCCTTTGTTATTCCTAGTATATCTTAATAACATCTCCGAATTGACCTTACACGGGCAAGTTTCACTGTATGCAGATGACACATGTATGTTCTACTTTGGTCACAATCCTAACCTAATTATACAACAAACTCAAAATGATTTAGATATTTTGCACAACTGGTTTCAATACAACCTCCTAACAATCAACATTGCAAAAACTACATATGTCATTTTCTGTGCGAGGAATAAAACACTCCCCCATCATGATGATTTATTTATAAATGGACAAGTGCTTAGAAAAACTACTCAAGAAAAATACCTTGGCTTAACAATGGACAAAAACATGACATGGAATGCACACATACAACTCATACAAAGCAAACTTTCATCTCTAGTAGGATCACTACACAGCATGACAAGATGTATTCCACAACAAGCTCGACCACTTATATACAATGCACTAGTAAAACCTCATCTGCTGTATCTCATTGAAATATGGGGTAGCGCAGCTAAAACTAATATAAAACCAATCCAAATATTACAAAATAAAATAATTAAAATCCTATATGATTACCTAACATCAACAAAGACCATATTTGAGGAAACTAAACTAATGAATATACAGCAACTTTATGCATATAACACATGTATACTTATATGTAAAATTACTAACAAACACATACATTCACAAATCACTTTCACAACAAAAGGAAATACACAAAAATACTCATCTCGTAAACCCAGTCATTTAGTATTACCATCAATAAGAACTAACTATGGCAAAAACTCTTTGACTTTTGTGGGAACACAGCTATACAATGCACTTCCAGCAGACGTGAGAGAGGCAGTCTCGCTAAATATATTTAAGAAGAAACTACAGAATTATATTTCAAATAATTTTAAAAATTAAACATATAAATCACTTGTCGTCCTTAACTTGGGCCATACAACTTTGAACGCAGCGAACTCACATCAGGGCGGGGACAGTGCTAAGACTTTGACATTTGTAAAATTGATGACTCGCCATCTAGTGAATGGCCCCGTACTAAAATAGTTACCAGTTAATTTGAAATGTCAAGATGGCGTTATAAAGTGATAACGAAATATAATTTGAATATTAATAAAATACAAAACATTTAATACAATATAAAAATAAACAGTTCATTTATTTACGTACTTTTAAAAAATTAAGACTAAATTAAAGTAAAAAGTTAGTGCCATACTTCAAGATCCAGGTAATAAATCGATAAAGTGACAGTTGTCAGGCGTTACTTATTTTTATTATTTTAGGGCGGCTTTATTGTATCTTGCGTACAGGCATATTTGCAGTTTCCGTTTCATATTGTAATATTTCGTTGAAATTACTTCAAGCTAGTGCGTCGAGTTGAGCCCTAAGCTTCTATTGAGTGTTTATTCGGAAATAATTGGATTTTGCTGTGCGATATAGACTATTGAAGAACTGTGTGATAGAGACACTTTTATTCTTAGTTATTTTTAGTGATAATTGTTGTAAAATGCCTAGTAGTAATATAGGAATAAAAAGTGATTATTAATGGATTGTTTTTTTATCTCATACCCTTATATTTTGAATAGATGTTTTACAAAATGTAATCAGGACTTATTTGTTTCGTTCTATTTTTAGCAGACTTATAACAAGTTACACAAAAATAGGACGGAACAAAATAGTTTAGGTTACGTTTTGTAAAACATCTAACTGAACATGATATAATATATGTATAAATGGCTAAAGCTAAGGTTATGTATACAATTAGTTCCCGAGCCAATGTTCAGATGACGCCTAGAATGACAGCTTGTCAAATGGGTTTGCATTTTTTACCTGCAAGAGGGCTCTCTTTACCCGTATATTACTTTACTCTTTGACTCACATCTCAAGACATGCCGTTTCTGAATAACATCTATTATATTTTTTTGTAAGTACCCACCTATATCGGGTTAAAAGTTTTATAAAATAATTTGTTCTCATGTAAGTGATTATATCTTTTTGAGAAATAAAGATCTTTAAACCGAAAAACCTTTGATAAAATTTTAAGTCGTATGTCACCCGGGCCATTATTACTAATTTTTTGACAGCCAATGAGCCAAATCATCAAAATCTAATTAGTAGTTTAGACGCTAC
Source organism: Diaphora mendica (assembly GCA_949125395.1). NCBI lineage: Eukaryota > Metazoa > Arthropoda > Insecta > Lepidoptera > Erebidae > Diaphora > Diaphora mendica. The sequence continues at coordinate 1,292,809 of OX421331.1, read as the reverse complement.
GGTGGAACTTTCAGCATACATAGATCAAAAATATTACCCTACCTTCTGGCTTCTCGGTAGTCAGATAAAAAAAATCATTTGAATTTCGACATCCTCCCATTTTCTTTTGTATTGTATCAGTCTTAGGCCCGTATTTTAAAAAGCGCCTCTGTCGTGAATCTAGTTTTAAAACTGATTTTATTATTGAACGTCTCTTGAAACAAGATTCACTGATCCTTAATCAAGTGAGCATAGATCAGTGATACGAGTAAATGTAATCAAAATTTTAAAAAAACTTGACTATAAATATTAATGATATAGATTTTAAAACATTAACATGTTTATTTTGTTTTGTATCAAACCATTAAGCTAAAGACTTATTTTAATCTAACATTATTTCTGAATTATTACCTTTACCTATATTTATAATTAGTCAGTTTAATTATGTAAAGAACGAAAACATTCGAAACATTGCCATTATTTTTTTACATTTAGTTTCAATTCTTTTCTGTAGTTAAGAGTTAGGATATAATATATAGGTATCCAAAATGCGTTCTACGTGACATAAACAAATGAGTAGCCTGTAAATAATATTTAATAGTAAGTTTTATAAGAAATATATTTAAGGTAATTGTAGTAACAAATATGTACATTATAATAAACACGAGTCTATTGTGAAAACATTTTCTAGCGTGTAAATAACTTGAATTTAACATAGCATAGAATAATTATCTAATTAGTGTAGTTTAACGCGTTATAGCAGCATTATTCAGAACCGACTACAGATTCCCATCTTAACTTTGGGGTATTTTAGCGTAAAAAATGTATATTTACAAATATTACCATATAGGTTGTGCCATCTGCTTCAACTAAATAAAATTTAATTTACTTTTTTAATTGTCGCGATGTGTGCTAAACCGTGATCCGTGTGACCGTCAACCAAAACCGTGAAGTAGAAACATTAGAAGTAACTAAACAGTTTCCAAAGTACTAACATAAAATAATTATAAAATAAACTTAATACAATTCAAAAAGATGCCAATATGATGACTTGATGAGTGTTACAAATATCAATTTAATGTTAAGAATAAAATATGAAAAAGAAAAAAAATCTACCATAATACTTTATTTTAGGGAGTTAGATTTCAAATTTATTCCAAATAGAGTTAAATGGGATTTTATTATATTTTTAAATTGGCTTGGCACAGACTTAAGGTTATCGAATCACTATCACATTAATTTATTAAAGGAACCGAGGTAATTAAAATGGCCTGATAGTGGACACGAAACTCCACAGGCTGGCAGTATGACTGGCGTACTTGGAGTGGAGGTGTGATCTGGCGGCCATCAAAGTCAGATCGAAGCACTATCACATTAATTTATATTTTAGGAACCGAGGTGATAAGCGTTACAAACATTGTTTATAAGTTACATGATAAGAAAAAAACTTAAAATCACAAAAAAATATCTTAATAAGTACTATGTTGAGGAGATAGATTATAATTGCCTGACGGTAGAGACGAAGCTCCACATGCTGGCAAGTATGCTCAACGTATGTGGAGTTAAAGTGCTCCTGCCAGCCATCAACGTAAAAAAGATAGCAGACTATCGAGGCATTATCACATTAATTTGTTTTAGGAACCGAGGTGATGAGCGTTACTATCATTATTTATAAGTTACATAATATGAAAAAAAACTGAAAAAACCAAAAAAATCTTACTAAGTATTTTGTGTTATGGCTTGACGGTTCACAATGCTGGCAGTATGCCCAGCGTACGTGGGGTGAAGGTGCAACTTTCTGGCTGCCTTAGAAGTTGGATAGATAGCAGACTGTCGTTGCACTATCACGTTTATCTATTTAAGGAAATGGAAACGAGGTGTTTAGCATTACAAACATAGTTTATAAGTTACTTAATAAGAAAAAAAGAAAGCTCCACATGCTGGAACTATGCCCAGCGTACGTGGAGTGCAGGTGCTATATCTTAGCGGACATGGAAGTTGGGTACATAACTTATTAGTAGATAGAAATAGCTTTTAATGTCATTAAACTTATTTTTAATTTAAAAAAAAAAACATTATTTTCATGTTTCTTTCCCTCTTAGGAAACTTTTCATTAACCTATCTTAAAATTAGAGTACTCGTTCTTATTTTTGACAGCCAAATTAATGGGAAACTAACACATCTGTAGCCTGTAAATAATGGTTATTAGTTAGTTATTACTAGTACATAATATATTAGCAGTATATCTAAGTCACTAGAATAACAAACATGCGCATTAAAATGAATTCTAATCTGATTCACCGACCTTGTAGTGTATAAATAACTTAAACTTACGATTAAATAAAGCGATTACCAAGTGAATGTACATACTATACTATTAGTAGAAGATCCGACCCTAGATCGACCTTCACCGAGCTGATAATAGAATAAAACTTGTTTGATAATAAACGTATATTAGAAAATATATTAAAAATGGGTTGTCTAAAAAAATCCTGGACAGAATATTTTTAGTTAATTTTTTATTGTTTATAATAAAACTAATAAATATTAATAATGAATTATGAAACAATATAAATAAAAAAAATACATCAATAATTTTTTTATTTGTTTAATTTATGTTATATAGTTTCATCATCATCATTAACAACCCATAAGGTCCCACTGCTGGGTTCGGGTCTCCTCTCAGAAGAGCGTGAAGGTCATACGTCCCTACACTGGCCAAGTGCGGGTTGGGGACTGACAAGACAACGTTGTGGCTACGTGATCTTCCGTTGAATGTTTTCAAGCCACCCAAAGGCCTCCAACTAAGCTTAACGACTGTTATCCTATAACAACAACCGGGACCGTGATGTTATAATGTTTAATAATTTATTATAAATATTTATTAGTTTTATAATAAACAAAAAAAAGGTTTTTTAAATTAAAAATATTCTCTCCAGGATTTTTTAGACAACCCGTTTTTAATATATTTTCTAATATACGAAATTTATTATAAAACAAGTTTTATTCTATTATCAGCTCGGTGAAGGTCGATCTAGGGTCATCTTAGACTACAATTTAGGGATATTGGACCATATAATACATTATTTTTACAATAGAGGCAGCGCCGACAGACGGAGTGGCGGGGAAGAGACTAAAAAGTAACAGTTTAAATTCAACTGAAAGTACTTCAGAATAGAATTGTATTTAATTCGCCGCGTGCCTATCGAACGCGCTTTAAGTATTTCGCCAGCATTTTCATTCATTACATCAAATACAGTTGTATTCTGGAGCACTTTAAGTTGAAGTAACTAAATTAGTCTCTTCGCGGCCGCTCCGTCTGTCGGCGCTGACACTAAGGGCTCCCACACATAACTGCGAATTCGCATCGCAAATATCTGCGAGCTCGCACGAATGCATCACAAGATCTTCACGCAGCATCGTATCGCAGTTATGTGTGGGAGCCCTAAATCTGGACCTTCAAAGTTTCCTATAGTCACGGTTAATGGTTATTTACGTGTTAAGTATGTACAATGCTAAATATGTACATCCAAGAAAGAAATCTAAAGATTGGCGCAATGAATGGGTTCAACTCACTCAACTCAGAATGTAGTGTGTAAATAATTCAAACTTGAGATTATATATATATATATTTTTATGTATTGCCCGCCAAAATGACTCTACTCTGCCTGATGGAAAGCATAAGCAGAATCCAAGAGTATTGGTCGCCATACTCACTGCGAATGCAGACAATGCAGTATGGCGACCCACACCATGGCGGCCTAGTGATGCTGCTGCATCTTTTAGTCTAGTCCACAAGTATGGAACTTGTTGACTAGACTATTTGGGCCTCCGGTCTCGCACTCACCAGCGAAACACGACAGCACGAACGTGGTCATTTTACGTTGATTTTCTGTGCGAGGGTAGTACCGCCCCGGTCGAGCCGGCCCAACCGTGCTGAAATCAGCGTGGCTCTACTACCTCTACATAAACTATTTTTAAAAATACGATTTAGTGGTATCTATTATTAGGTAAATACTTATAAGAATACTGTACATAAACATGAGACGTCAATAACTCAGGTATAAATAACTTTAGCCTGTAAATAAAAAATTTAGATTATAATTAAATTGTAAAATAAAAACAATAAATAAACGCGGGGATATGAAAACGGTTAGATAAAGCATTTATTTCGTAGTCAGATAAAATATTTAAGTATAATTTGAAATTAATTTCAAATAGATGTATTGTCAGTAATACTAAGTTCGTTTAAGATGCCAAGATGAGGAGATTTACAAATATATAGCATTTAAGTTATATATTAAGGAAAAAACTTAAAAACACCAAAAAAGCTTAAAAACATACAAAACATTAAAAAAAACTGAAAATCACAAAAAAAGTTAAACAAAAATAATTAAAGACATTTTAAAATCACCAAAAAAAAAAATGTTACTTTGAAGTAACATAAGGGTGTTAGATTATAAATAGTTCCAAGGAGATTTCATTTATCATTTCATGTTATTTTGGAAACTATGTCAATTTTGCATTTTTTCGCGGTACGGCAACTTACATTACGTTTTACAGTCTAAACATAACATAACGGTAACTTTAAAAATAAAAGCATCGACAGCATGACATAAAAAATGTAAATAATTCAAACTAAAACCTAAAAGTACGACAGAAAAAGAACCATTAAAAACAATACATCAATGCTCGTTTTCACAAACTTTACTTAACCCCTCTTCTAACTAGGAGTCCTCTAACGTACCTCCGGGGAGAGGACTCCTAGTTAGGAGAGGGGGTACCTAGCTCCTAAATATAAATCTTATTTTATTTCGTTTTCACCTTGCTAAGTGAGTAAGTAAGTAACCATTTTGTAGGGATTTCTAAAACCGACAACGTTCGCAAGTATATTATGTAGATTTTCTTTTTCTGCGATAAGAAATTGATTCTTATTGCTTGGTAATAAACATTATAATGCGAAATAGAATATGTTTGTGTTAAAATTAAAGATTTAATAATCAATGTTAGTTATAACTGTCTTAGCAATCCAACGTTTCGAAATATGAAACTGATAAAGAACTTCCAAAAACAAATACCATGTATCACAAGGACTGCCAGTCGTTGAGGTTACAAAGTAAATATAACATGTGACATATGAAATTTATTTATTTGTGTTTTTAATAATTATAACATTCACGTGTTAGATTAAAATAGTTCCAAGCAGGGTTTGATATAATTTTATTTCGGAAACTAGTCAATGTTACATTTGTCTTGATAGATTTTTGCGATACTGAATGTAAGGAATGTTTTATAGTCTAAACATATAACGATATCATTCAAAACAAAAGCTGCGGCAACATAATGTAAAAAATATGATAAAAACCACAAACGTCAGTTTGTGGTTTTATTTAGTATGATACAAAACGCATCATCAACAAAATACACTAAGAACAATAAAATAAGTCCTAACCTTTACGGGCATTAACGCAATCACAAAATACTTTTAAATTACCTCACTAATGCTAAAAATTTGTCACGATTCGACCAGACGTCTCCCGACCAAGGACACAGGTTTAGGAATTCATTTTTTAAATATTTATTTCCCTCTCAGGTAACATAGTTAGCAGAGTTAATGTACATATAAAATAAACGTTGCATAATAAGTATTTTTAAAACGATGGTGCCAGAATGAACTTAAAAACAGACAAATCTGTAGCCTGTAAATAATAGCGACTAGTTAGTCTTTAGAAGTACATCATTTATGAGAAGTTAATCAAATAATAAGTATAGCTAAGAAATAGCAATGTGCTATCGAAATTAAATGGGATCTAGTATTGAGATTGTAGTCTGTAAATAACTTAAACTTAAGATTTAACAATCACTTTAGCGTGTAAATAAAAGTTTTAGATTATAATACACTTGTAAGACCAAAACAATAAATAAAAACAATAAACAAAGACGAGAGATAAAATAAAGCATTTTGTCGTCAGATAGATTAAGAAATAAATAATATAACGGAAAAGAAACTTAAATATTAATTTTAATCCTAAAAATATTGCAATCGGTGCTGCTGAATATTCTAAAGAAATTATTTTTGGCTTGCAAAACTATACCAAAAGTTATTTTGTACGATAAAATGTAGTTTTTGCTTTATTTATGTGTAATATTTGCTATCTGAATTGACTTGATTTGAAAAGTTAAATTAATTTTAAAAAGGTATATAATCAGTAATACTTAACTTATTAAAGGAACTGAGATGATGAGCGTTACCAATATACATTAAGTTAGATGCTAAGAAAAAACTTAAAAACACCAAAAAAACTTGAAACATAAAAAAAAATTAAAACACAAAAAATCTGAAAAGCCCCAAAAAAGGTTACTTTGTAGTATACGTAAGGGAGTTAGATTAAAAATAGTTCCAAGCAGGGTTTGATTTAATTTTATTTCGGAAACTAGTCAATGTTACGTTTGTCTTGATAGTTTTTCGCGATACCTAAATGTACGTAATGTTTGACAGTCTAAACATATAACGATATCATTCAAAACATGAGCAGCGGCAACAAAACGTATCAAATATGAATAAAACAATAAACTGACATTACACAGTATGATACAAAAATAATCATCAACGAAAATACACTAAGAACAAAATAATAAGTTCTAAACTTATCGGGCATAAAGCAATCACAAAATACTTTTAAATTACCTCACGAATACTAATAATTAGTCACGATTCGACAAGACTTCTCCCTGCCGAGGACACAGCTATAGGAATTTATCTTTTAAATGTTTCTTTCCCTCTTAGTTACCATAGTTAGCAGTGTACATTTACTATGAAAGAAACGTTTCATGATAAGAATTTTTAAAGGATGGTGCCAGGATGAATTTGAAAACAGACACATCTGTAGCCTGTAAATAATACCGACTAGTTAGTCTAATGTTAGTATATTTAATAATCATACTGGAGTGGGATCTGCGTATGAGATTATAGTGTGTAAATAACTTAAACTTAGATTACATAAAGCAACTACCTAATTAATGTACTATAAAATATTATTATAAAACATTAATATTGCATCACTCAGGACGTTCGAAAGGTAAATTTTTACAGGTTGTTGTTAAATTATTAGTTTTTAACCTTACATAATAAAAACTGCAATAGTAACAAGGCCCTACAAAACAACTTTGACTGTTCAACCGTGTGAATTAAATTGTGCCTCATTCAATCAGCCGATACAATATTTATAATTACATATTTGATTCATATAGGGATATAATGTATATTGAGCAATGCAGGTCGTCATATTAGAATTTCATTTTATTTGGGGTAAGTCACAATACGGGATATAGGTTCATTCGTACAAAGCAAAGTCTTATAAATGACCATTGGAATACATAACAAACTCGTCCAAATCCTTTTCGTATAAACCATTAAAATTACATTATAATACCAAGTCTGATGTTGCTGGGACCTCGAACGACACTTAAGTTTATGTTATCAAACGTGGAATCGTTACTTAGTATTATCTTACACCGGTGTTGCTAGCCATTTTTAAAAGAACAAAGGGGACCATATAAATTTGTTACTAAATTGAAACTTTTATATCAAATTATTTCATCTCGAGCGTACAAGAATTTTGACAGTGCAGTGAGAGAAAAACGGTCCAACCTGGAACCTCATTATGAGATTAAAATAATAACGATTTTATGTATGCTACCGTTTAATATTTATTTTTCAAATTCACAATGATTTTAATTACCGAGGAACAACATTCATAAGACAAGGTGAAAAGAGTGTATCTGCTTTTATTTACTATATAAAAATACGTCATACATTGAAGCACAACTTATAATGAAATTGAGAACCTCCTCCTTTTGGAAGTCGTTTAAAAAACAGTAAAACTCATTACCAAATGAAAGTAATAGCATAATTTACTGAAATATACTATATAAGAGTACTGTATATTTGAATATGAGTGGTGATATGCAGAAGAAACTTAAGCTTGTAAATAAAAAGATAGATTGGGATTAAAACTTATTACTAAGTTAAAGCAATAGCATTTACTAAAATATTCTATATAAGAGTACTATAGAATACTATTTGAATATGAGTGGTGATAAGTGATAAACACATGAAACTTAAGCCTGTAAATAAAATAAAAAAACTTCGTTTTAAAAACCGACTTCAAAAACTAAAAAGTATAAAATAACTTCATTTGTATGTGCTACCTATTCATAGGTTTGAAGTCAGTGCCAAGCCAAATGTAACAGTAGGTACCACACTCGCTATATTTCGAGACGAACGTCAAGGACGTCACCGCGAAGAGCAGCTATCCCGCTCAAGGTCACGCGCGGCGAGTGCGGTACCTACTATTACATTTTGGCTTGGCACTGACTTCAAACCTATGAATAGGTAGCACATACAAATTAAGTTATTTTATACTTTTTAGTTTTTGAAGTCGGTTTTTTTAAACGAAGTTTTTTTTTATTTTTCGCTTTTTAGTCTTTCTCAAGTCTCTCATCATCATTTCATTTAAAATTAAATGATGTCTACAGAATATGAAGGCATGCAGACAATTGCTCTTAACTTCATTGCAGTCGATCACGTAAATTTGAGGGTTTCTTTCGATTTCCTTGGGATCCCATCATCAGATCCTGACATGGTGGCCATGGGACCACATGGGGAGCATACCCTTTCGAATACAAAAAGAATTTTCAAAATCGGTCCACAATTTGACGGAGTAATCGATGTACACACATAAAAAAAAACGATGAAATTGAGAACCTCCTGCTTTTGGAAGTCGGTTAAAAAATAGGCTTTAATATAAATAAGTCATTACCAGATTAAAGCAATAGAATAATTTACTTAAATGTACTATATGAGAGTACTGTACATATATTTGAATATGATTAGTGATATGTACACAAAACTTTAGCATGTAAGTAGCAAAATAGGCTGGAACAAAACTCATTCCGAAATTAAAGCAATAGAGAAATTTATTAAAATATTCAATAATATTAGAGTACTGTCTATTTGAATATGAGTGGTGACAAACCAAAGAAACTTAAGCCTGTAAATAAACTTTTAGGTAAGGTTAACAACCACGTATAGGAACGTGTCTGTAGCATTAAGATTTATGAACATGTCTGAAAGGAGTTACTAGAAGTGATAAATATTAGCGAGGATATGACTAAGGTAGACTATATTGTTGTTTATAAATTTATATAAGATGCCGAGGCGATGAGCATTACCAATATACTTAAAGTTAATAAATATTAAGAAAAACTTAAAAACAGCAAAAAAGCTCTAAAAAAAACAATTAAAAATGAATAAAAATTAAAAGAAAAACAAAAAAGTTACATTATTTAAAATTTTAGGATCATAGATTATATTACATGTATAGTTCCAAGTAGAAATTATCATCTTTTAATTTTTATTTCATGATATGATATGCCAATATTTCATTTTTCTTAAAAGTTTTTAGGGTTTCCTGTATGCCTAATAAGTTTTACTGTCCAGAATATAAAACAAAAGCATCTATAAGAAAAGCAAAGGTATCAGACGCACAAATATAAACGATACAAACTGAAAATAAACAGTAAGATACAAAAAGAATCATCAACGAAAATACACTTAGAACACTGAACAATATGACTTACTTGACTTACAGTCCTATGTCCCTTAGATGGGGCAGAGGGCGTCCACAGCATTCCGCCATCGCGTTCGGTCGTGAGCTTCGCACATTAACTCTCTCCACGTCTTTCCGACCTTCTTTGCCTCGTCTGCAACTGTGTGTGGCAAGGTCTGTTTGGGACGGCCACGTTTTCGTTTTCCTTGAGGATTCCAATCGAGCGCCTGTTTGACGATATGATCGGAATCCCTACGGAGAAGAACAACATAATTGTTCCTAAACTTTACGATCATTAAAGCAAAATAGGAATCACATTTGTACCATTAAATTGCCTCATGAATACTCATGATCAGTTACAATTCGACCAGACCTTTCAGGCGGAGGAAATCGTTTTAGGAGTTCAATTTTTTATTTTTTTTTCTCCCAAATAGTATAGTTAGCCATTACAATGTACATATGAAAGAAACGTTTCATGACAAGAATTTTTAAATGACGGTGCCAGATGTATCGGAAAACTTACAAAACTGTAGTTTGTAAATAGTACTTACTACAAGTCTAATGATACTAGACTAAAAGACATGTACATTTCAAATATGAAGAAATCGATGCTTGTACTCAGATTGTAGTGTGTAAATAAATTAAAATTAAGATAACATGAAGTAATTACGTAATTAATATACTTTATAATAATAATTAAGACATTATTGTTGCATTACTCCCGGGCTTTTAGGGTTTAATTTTGGATAATTAAATTAATTTTTTGGGTTCCGTACCCAAAGGGTAAAACGGGACCCTATTACTAAGGTTTCGCTGTCTGTTTGACACTAGACTGTATCTGATAGCTAGACAGTTGAAATTTGGATAATGTATTTTTCTGTTGCCGCTATAACAACGAATGCTAAAAACAGAATACAATATTTAAGAGGGCTCCCATACAACAAATGTGTTTTTTTTTTGCTCGATATTGATAGCGGCAACAGGTAGATGCTTGAAATATTCACAGAATGTTTAGATATAAATTCACTTTTAAAAATAAACAATAACATAGATAATGGTCCCTTCGTACGCGAGTCTGTCTCGCAGTTGGCTAGTTTTTTATTTAGCTCATACAGGGTTACTGGTTGATTCGAACTATTCCTGTTAAAGGCGTGTAGTTTACATCGTTCCTGACTGAATTCACTATGAAACACCCTACCCTAAATCTACCATCGACGAATCATATAAGCAGACTAACAATAACTTGTTATTGTTTGTCTGTGTACGTTTTGTATTACTATACAAAACGTACACAAAACGTATTATACCCACGCTACTTTCTACACATTATTTTTCTCACTCACACCTGCATAAATCGTAAGGTGTCTCGCTCGCACGCATGGCATTAACCTTAAAAATTAATTCGTATGAGATTTTTAGACGGCTCGCAATGAAGTTTTTTTTACAAGTACCTACCGTTAGTTTTATGATGACCTCTACGCGACTACGGGTGATAAAATTATTATAATATAACAAATGCATACAGAAACCGCTTTATAACATTAATGCTTCAAATAATCTTATTTCATTAATGCTAACTTAAACAGTTATATAATTGTAGTAAAACATACGTCTAAATGGTCACTAAAAGTAAAATTATAGAAAGGAGGTCATAATGAGGGATGATAGAGTAAGAAATTAACAAAAAAAGGTAAAAAAAAAAATAACAAAAAAGAACCGACTTCAAAAACTGGACCAAATTGAAATGGGTCCACACGGGAAGCATCGTCTTTCAAATAAAAAAAGAATCATCAAAATCGGGTCACCCAGTCAAAAGTTATGAGGTAACAAACATAAAAAAACATTCGAATTGATAACCTCCTCCTTTTTTTAAGTCGGTTAATAAGATCATTCAATATGCCGCAAGGTATTATAAATATGATATTAACACATAATATTAAGTAAAAACTAAAAAAAACGAAAACAAATCTACTAAAATACCTACTTAACTTTGTGGAGATTGTTTATAAAAAGTTTCTTAAGGAATTTAATATCTTAATATTTTATTGTGCACATTATGTTTTACAGATAAGAATAACATTGAAATAAAAATAAAGACAATATGGCGTAATTTTAAGCTAAATTTAAAATAAAAAAAAACAAAGTTTTGTCAAGATACTAAAATATCACTATACAAGTTAGATTGACCGTGCAACTTCAAATGTCAAAGGTAATCGTTAATGCTAATAAAAAATCCAAGATCCCATACCTCTTAACTAGGCCCTATCCTGAAAGTAAAACTTCTCTCCTTCATTCGCATCCTGGCGGCCTTATAACATCTTGATGCGATCAGACTGCTATCTCATCCCCTAACTCATCAATTCATCCCCAACAGATGTCCCCGTTGGGGGCCCACAGTCCCGTGGTATTCCCAAGCGGGAGACATTTACCTCAGACACTCCGTGGGAGAGCCGTGCTTCGGCATAAATGGGCCGGCTAGAACGGAGTGATACCACGGCCTCACAGAAAGCCGGTGTGAAATAGTGCATGCGCTGTGTTTCACCGAGTGAGTGAGGATACCGGAGGCCCATACCCCAATCCCCTACTCCTACCTCCCTCCCCCATCCCCAAAAAGCCGGCAACGCAATTATGACGCTTCTGGTGGTGCAGGTGTCCATAGGCGGCGGTAATCGCTTACCATCAGGCGATACGTCCGCTCGTTTGCCGGCTATCCATAAAAAAAAAGCTCGGCTCAATACACAATTTATACAGATAAGCAAATCACTATTGCACATACGTCGGAGTAAGCCAAACCTGCCTGAAACTTTCGTTAAACTTAACTTATAACCTTTAAACCTTTACGAACATTAACAAGATTACATTACTAGCTAAGAATATTTTAACCAGGCCCCTCCTGATCGAAGTCACAGGACTTACTATGTTTATTTTGTTTCTGTTACCTTTCATTCTCCTCTAAACTTGGGAGTATAATATGCACCTACATTATATTATTATAAGGTTAGATCTTTGATCAACAATTGATCGAAGGGTTAGATTATAAGATTTTATAGAGTGATCTCAAAAACACATCTGTAGCCTGTAAATAATAGTTACTAGTTAGTACATAATATATCAGAAGTATATTAGAAGCAGTAAGCATCTAAACATACATGTACATTATAATGAAATCTGGTTCAGCGACTTTGTAAAAAACTTAAACTTAAGACTATATGAAGTAATTACCCAATTATTATAGTTTACTACATATTATTAGTAAGTCTAGACTTGTTAGGTATCACTTTTAGGTTTAACTTAGGAAAAGAAATACAATAGAAACTTACATTGAGAGTCTATACCTAAAGCAAGTCAGAGATTGACGATAAGCATAAGGACCTGGCTGTATAAAAAATAAATAAATCACAAACCAGTCATAAGGACTGCCGATCATATGCCGATAGAAGTGAACAGTCAAAACCATAAACAAACAGTTGTTTAAGCTCACCTGAAATGGACCTTTGCACTTTAAATATAATGCGCCATAAGAAAAGTAAATAATATAGCTCATGGAAAGGGTTCGGTGACGATGACGCGAGTTTCATGATTTTTCTTATCCAAAAAGTGCTCAACACGCCGCGCTTAAAGAAGTGTTCACTTCAATAATTACAACTATCTTCATAAACTTATAATATATGTCATAATTATAAGACACTAACTGAGTCCCGCGGTGTGACGCGCCTCGGGGCTCAGTTAGTATCTTAATACCTGAAATGATACTACGACTAACTCTAGTCACACTTGAGATAAAAAAACATTGAGTAATTATATTTATTTCATTAAATCTTAAGTCCATGCGAAGAATTCAACACGACAACGGTGAGATACAGCAACATCTGTGTGCCAGTCAGCCTGTGACCACGGCCAGTCGATCAAATTGACAAAACTGAAGTTACCTTTTCAATTTCGCTTTGACATACATACATTTATATATATATGTACATTTGTATATATATGTGTGTATACAATAGTGTGGCCAATGCTTTATTTTTGTTCATAAAAAATCGTATATATCGATTAGTTGAAATGTATATTGCATTGATTTAGATGCTTCCGACGATTCAATGTTATTTATGACCAATAATGAGAAGTTTGTCGTGTTAGGACCGACCAAGTGTTCTCAGACACATTTTTACTTGCAATCCAGTGCTATCTTTCTCCTCGCCTGCCAAGGAAATATGCTAGCCAGGACCGCCGGTCATTGTTCCTACTTTCTTTAAATCGCTTAGACAAACATATATATGAATTACAACTTTACAGAATAAAATTTATTTACATTGATGATGTAATTGAAGAAATGTGTGTCTTTCTGTTCGCCTGGCAGGTACTAGTGCTCATCGGGATCGCCTGTCATTTTGTTTTTGAACTTCTTAATTAATGAATTAAATCCTATAAAAAATTCAGCCTTACAGGAACAAGTTTTTTTTCTAATTTTTTTACACTTTCGAAACCATGAAAGATGATGATGTGCAGGGCTGAGACCTGCCAGGCGATGGTTACGTACTTAGCACGTTATGACTCATCAACACAAGAGTTTCTAGCCTTATAGACACACCGTTGGTCGAAAGGTTCAGTAGCTCTTGGTCCATTAATTAAAGGACTAAAAAGACGAAAGTTTTATTTTACTGTCCACTTAATCGGAATAATATATGATTTCTATTACTATCATAATCCGGTCAAAATATGATTTTATAAAAGAAAAGGCCACACTTATTAAAACACTCTTTGCTTTCTGTGTTTATGGCGATCGGAATATGGGGAAGTTTGGTCAACACTAACGATTTAAATATTTGTAATATATAACTAGTTATATAATAAAAATATAGAATAAAAAACGAGTGACGAAAAATTCTTTACAAAACAGTAGCCTGTACATAGTTATTCTAAGTTTAGTTATAATATAACAAATATAATTAAATTAAGCAAATGTACGAATAGATATGAATTAATATAATTATAGGTACGATAGAAAATATTGAATAATTTAATAGTTTCTACAACAGCTGATATTTAAACTTCAGCTATACTGAATAAATCAAATTAATGCAATATGCAAAATAATAATTAATTAATGTTAAAACATACGATAAATTTCAAAATTAAAAAGAGGTGTAAAAAATATTTACCATGGAGTGGCGGCATGTACATTATTTATTCTAAGTTTAGATAAAATTGATACATTTCAGAAAAGTAAAAATAATACATATACTGACAAAGAAAATTATTTTAAGAAAGTATTGTGGCGACAAAAACATTTGACAGCGCCATCTACCGAAGATACACTGAACTACGAAGTAACGCACAACAGAGAGAATCGCGCAATAAAAGTTCTCGTGCCGATAATCATAATATAATTATACAACATCCCAACAACAACCGTTGGGCAGTTGGCCCGCCAGGCATGATCACCTCGCCTGGTCGGAGGATCCTCCCTTTGTGTTGGAGGAACATGACACCCGTTCCTCCACAGTATTTTTATATTCAATAACATTTATGGATAGATCCTTTCCTCAGACTCTTAGATTGAGAAGGTTACCCGCAAACATTTGAAGCTCTCTCTCTCTCTCTCTGCGATGGTTACGAAACTTTCTTTCCACAAACAGTAAATCACTACATAGTATAAAACAAAGTCGCTTTCTCTGTCCCTATGTCCCTTTGTGTGCTTAAATCTTTAAAACTACGCAACGGATTTTGATGTGGGTTTCTTTAATAGATAGAGTGATTCAAGAGGAAGGTTTTTTTGTATAATAAATGCATAATATAGTATGGAAACACTGTTAATTTTCGAGGTTTCTAATGTGATGTAGCAAATAAACACATTTTTTTGCGCTTACATTGCAAACGCTGGTTGCACCCTACGAGATAGATGAAAATAATGTACTACAGTATTATACACCTTAAAAAGATCTACAAAAAAGTCCGCGACGGTATATGTCTATCTCTTAGGGATAACCCACAGCAACCATTTTTTATTCCTTTCTTTTTAAGAGAAATAATGGCTTAATTACGAAGCGATTTTAAGCAATACAGAATGAATCCTTATACAATTAAGTAAATTAAATACATTGTGCATTTAATATAGATCAAAATGGCCCTTTGCAGTATCCAAGTTAAATGAATATATTCGAAGATATTACAGATTTAAAATGCACGAATCGTGTCGTCGGTGGGGGCATCTGAAATCCACCCGTGCGAAGCCGGGGCGGGTCGCTAGTTAAAATATAAACTAAATCGCAAAACAATATTAACTATTATTCTTACCGTATAGGGATATATTATAACTAGTTCCGAACACGGTTTGAACACATTTTCTTTTTATTCAATAAAGTATTTCTTTCAACTTGCTTGAATATTTAATCGACACTATTATCTACATCTACACTGTTACACTATTATATATTATATAAAGAGGTAAAGTTTGTGTCTTTGTGACGTTGTAGGGGGTAATCTCGGGATCTACAAAACCTATTTTGAAAATTATTTTACCAATAGAAGGCTACGTTTTTTGTGAGTGATATAGGATTTATAATAACCCGATAATAAAGGTATTCGATCGAGCGATTACTTACTGGATTTTTGAGATCTTGAATCAATGCGAACTATCCCACGCATCATACATTATTTTTTAAATGAGGACTCTTATTGGACACTACTTTTGTTAATCGCGAACAGAATCAAACTTACTTAGGTGCTGTAACAATATCCACTATTATACTTCCACACTTAGATTTAAAATAACATGCAACTAATTTTAAAATAACTAGTTAGGTACATAATAAATACGTAGAATAAAAAAACAGAATGAAAATTTTTCACCACGGAGTAGTATGTACATAATATATTTTAAGTTTAGGTATAGTTAATACAATAAGGTGTTATATACTCAATAAAGTGGATAGGTACTTATCGTGAGACCCTCAGAGAAGTTAGGCGCAAACTATTTGGGGTCTGTGCGAAGGTTATAAAATTTCCTTTCCACAAATACTGAAATTGCGCTCGCACTACGTACGATCCTTGATTAAAGTGATATCAGCTACTTAGGTCTCATCGGAGACCAACTAAATAACCTTAAGCAGCTCCAAAACCTCTGCGGTAGACTCATATTACGATTACGCAATACTCGTTCGTATATTTAAGGAACCGAGGTGATAAGCGTTACAAATATACTTTATAAGTTAAATGTTAAGAAAAAACGAGAATAAAATACCAAAAAAAAAAACTATAATACTTCATTTATGGGAATAGACTATAAACAATCATCAATCCAAATACAGTGTAGCATTTTCTTTTTATTTAATAAACTTTTTCCGTTTCAACTTGTTTGCGTACTACATTTTTTTTGCATAGATATTTATTTTCAGTCCTTACTATAACGAAAACTTTGAAAATAAAAAAGTGAGCCCTTGCGTGCTGCATTATGCACGAATAAGTCTACTTGGGTTAGACCTGATATTTTAAATCACTCCAAAAAGTAACTAAGTAAAATATATATATGGATACCTTTAACGGTCTTATAGATAACTCTTCGTTTGTTCTTTTTGGCATCGTTGTGCTTCAAATTTAACGCAATTAATGTCAAAAAACCGTTCAAGATTCTGCTTACCCAGTAACTTTAATACAGCTCAACAGACCGTGCAATTCGTCTGTAATTTAGTCAATGAAAAATAAGGTATAGTGATCTAACTGATTTTGTGAATGTGTGAAAGCTTAATTGTCGAATTCAGGCTTAGAAATCCGCATACCTATACCTACCGCACACGGTATCTGAAACAAATCTTTTAAAACTTAACTATATGAAAAACTAGCTCACCCACGCAACGTCGTTTACGTCTCCTATTGCCCGTAGCGCAAATAAATGAAGAACCGCTCGACCGATTTTTTTTGAAGCGTAAAAGTAATACAAACATCAAATGTAAAATCCTGTCTGTAAATTGAATTCATAATCTTAGTTTGTAGTTAGTACGTACGCCACGTCAGTCTTCCAAATGGTTTTTTTTTACCTAATAAACCATCTTTCGGTTCAATGCCAAAGAAAAAAGCCTATTCATCAAGAATTGTGTATCAGCATCACATAATCTATACTACTTTCCAACTTTTGTTGCAATGTTTCCTGCAGCGTTTTTGCAGCTACAACAAAAAATCTTCACTGCTCAAATAATTTCCATTACATTCTCCTCATATTTAGACATATATCTATCGTTTTTATGTTTATCATCGTCTTCATTATCTATACTAATATTATAAACGCGAAAATTTGTAAGTATGGATGGATGGATGTTTGTTACTCTTTCAAGCAAAAACTACTGCACGGATTTGAATGAAACTTTACAGTAATATAGCTTATACATCAGAATAACACATAGGCTACTATTTGCAGCGATAACCGATATAAACGCGGGCGGAGCCGCGGGCAACAACTAGTAATACTTAATAATAGTTTATTAAAAATAAATAATAGTAACCCATGGCAAACGATTCCAAAGAATGCATCACAACTTAGTAGCCTGTGTATATTTAATTAGGAATTAGATTTTAGGTGTTAGGATAAAATGAGGTGAAAAATATCCGGGATGAGTGCTGTAATACTATTAGTAGAGGATACAATAAGGAACGACCTTCACCCATCTGTTTATTGGATGAAAAGTATTTTATATCAAATTTAATATATTAAATAATATATCGCGGGTGGGTTGGCTAAAAAATTCCTGACCAAACTATTATTAATTAAAAATTTAAAAATGACTTTTTATTAAACAGTGTACCCATGAGTTTAACGAATAAATTTAATACCAACCGAAAGTATAAAGCCTGTAGAACATACAAACCTTGGGTTGTCTATTTGTTTCCTGGCATAGCTACTGGTTGGCACGTATAAACATGTATGTCGATATTAGTTAATTGCACCCATTTTTTTAATAAATAAGTTTTATATCAAATTAATCGCTATTTCATTGCGAATACGATGATATAGGGTTGTCTGCCAAAAACCTGGCCGTAATAACGAATGTCGAGTTTTGAAAAATGAAATTTTGATGCGAATGGAAAAGAGGTCATCCATGTATAGCGATACACTAGTAAATGCTAAGCATTATTTTTAACCGACTTCCTGTAGTCATAGTAACCTATTATATTAGCAACCGAAAGTATAATGCCTATAGAATATACAAACCTTGGGTTGTCTTTTTGTTTCCTGGCATAGCTTTGGTGTTGCAGGTGTCCATGGGCGGCGGTAATCGTTTACCATCAGGCGATACGTCTGCTCGTTTGCCCGCCTATTCCAAAAAAATATAAAAATAAATAAAGCTACCGGGTTATTATTTTCACCCATTTGTTTAATAAATAAATTTTATAACGTTATTCAAGCCAGATTTTTTGCGGACAACCCTATATCATCGTATTCGCAAACAAGCAGTGTTTATTTTGGTATAAAATTCATTTAATCATCAAATGGGTGAAAATAACTAATATCACATACCTTACTCGTGTATCGCTATACACGATGACCTCTTTGTCGCAAGTTTCCATTCGCATCAAAATTTCACTTTCAAAACTCGACAACCGTTATTTAAGCCAGATTTTTTGCAGACAACCCTATATCATCGTATTCGCAATGAAACAGCGCTTATTTTGATATAAAATTTATTTATTAAACAAATGGGTGAAAATAACGAATATCGACATACCTGTTTATACCTGCCAACCAGTAGCTATGCCAGGAAACAAATAGACAACCCAAGGTTTATATGTTCTATAGGCTTTATACTGTTGGTTGGTATCAAATTTATTCGTTAAACACTGTGTAATAAAAATTCATTTTTTAATTGTTAATTAATAAATGGTTTGGCCAGGAATTTTTTAGCCAACCCACCCGTGATATGTTATTTTATATATTAAATTTGATATAAAATACTTTTCATCCATTAAACAGATGGGTGAAGGTCGTTTCTCTACGTATCTTAGACCATATTGAGATCTTCAGTATTATAGGAAATATAATAATGAAACAATGAAGTAAAGAGTGCTTAAAAGTAGACATATAAGGTACAGGTTTCCAAAACATATTAGGATATATAATTTAAAAGTATTTAAAATTAAATAAATATCAGTTGACGCATAACAAAAGCATTATATTTAAAAATTAAATTTAGGACAAAAATATTATGGAAAAAAATCACGAAATTAAAAAAAAATGTTATAAAATTACAAACAGATTACTTGAGTCAAAACAAATAAATAACTCCAAAAAAATATAATCATCATAAATAATGATACTCACAAAACATAATGTCGTTCTTAATTCTTATACTTAACATAAGAGTAGCTGAATGTAAATTCTTAGTATATAACATAATATTATGTATTTAAAGTAAATACCGTGCAATAGAATGTGATGAATACCAAGGACAATAATATATTTCCGTTCATTCTTATTCAAGGTAGTAGAGCCACGCTGATTTTTCAGCATGAACGGGCCGGCTCGACCGGGGCGGTACTATCCTTGCACAGAAGATCAACCTAAAATGACAGCGTTCGTGCTGTCGTGTTTCGTTGGTGAGTGCGAGACCGGAGGCCCAAGATGCAGAAGCATCTCAATAGTCTACCATAGTGTGGGTCACTATGCTGCATTTTTGAATTGCCTGAATTTGCAATGAGTATGGTGACCACCACTCAGGTAGAATAGGGTCACTTTGACAGTCTCATATATAAAAAAACACCTATCATAAGATGTCGATCTGAGGATCATTTAACACCTAACACATGTGGGCGAGATTCGACCGGAGTGATACCACGGCGTCACAGCACACCGGTGTTAGCAGCTCTTTCGTTGCTCTTCACCGAGTGAGTGAGGTTACCGGAGCCCACACCATCTCCTTCCTCCTCATTCTGGCGGAGAGGCTGAGGGGGAAGTGACGCACTTGTCACTCTCGAGTTAAACGTGTCCATCGTATGCTCCTATACCGTGAATACATGAGGATGTACGCAGTAGCAGTTGAATCAATAGGATTATATATTATAGTTAGTTTAGATAAACCCACGAACTTGCCCTAATATTCTTTACCAATGAGTAGTCTGTAATATATAATGATAAGATAATATTATTTAGCATTAAATGTACATTACGAAAGACATGACAATGATATATAACATGCACTTATTAGGTATGTCACGTCTATTCCTGAGAGGGATAGGCAGAGACAGTTGATCTTGGCTTACTACGATACTAACACGCCTCTTCTCCACAACCAGAGAGGGCTGTTAGATAGCCACGAGGAGCTAGTGTACCTTCGTATGTCGTGGGAGAGCCATGCTGCGGCACCTGAGGGCGAGGCTCGACCGGAATTACACCACGGCCTCACAGCGAACCGGTGTTAGCAGTTCTTTCGTCGCTTTTCAGCGAGTGAGTGAGGTTACCGGAGCCCACCCCATCTCCCTCCTACTCATTCTGGCGAAGGGACTGAAGGGGCGGTGACGCACTCATGTGATTCTTGAGTTGCTGGTGTTCATCGTTTGTCCCTACAGCATGAACACACGAGGATGTACGCAGCCATATACATACATACAAGAACAGTTTTATGTTATAGTATAGTTAGTTTAGTTATTACGGAGTCAGAGTGTCGTAATCTTTACCAATAAGTTGTTTGTAATATATAATTATATAAGATAATATAAGACCTATTTCTTAGCGTTCCATGGATTCACCGTGCGGGTGCCGGGTCCATCGCGTGATAGATGGGGGCAACACATGCGACTTCGACAGTGCCTGGGAATTGCGACCCAGGTTTAGGTTTAAGGAGCACTCCTTACGACGCGTCAACGCTCACCTCCACTGTCCGCCGTGTTACCCCCTCTACCTAACCATATTTGAAGTGAGCCTAGCAATGCCGCTTTGGATATTCGTTCAAGAAAAGAGCTTACTGATGCTCTTGGCAATCCAAGGTCTTTAAGCAGGTTATAGAGGGATTTAGCTGGTATACCCCTCGCACCCACTTCCACGGCATACAGCGCAACGACATTACCATTTTTAGTTATTTCGTTGGTTAAGTCAAAGTACTTGTTTCTTTTTAAAGCGTGGTCTTTAGGGATGTTCGTTTCCCACGGCACCGTGAGTTCTACTAGTACTACACGCTTAATTGACATTGCATAAAGAAATATGTCCGGTCTGGACGCCGAGGCACAGATATCCTCCGGTATTCTGTAGTGATTTTCATACGTGTCCACTAATAATGTCCAGTCACTGGCGGTATTTATAATTGAGTACGGCTTTTGTGTGAGTGAAATCTTTTTTGTTGAGCCTTCCTTTACAAACGCGATGTTAGTTTTTATGTTTGTTGTTATTCCTTTTTTCGCTCTCGCCAGTGATAAACTCATAGCTTCGCGTATGATGAGTAATACCCTATCATGGCGACGTGAACAATGACCCCGGTCTAATAGCGCCTTACAACCTGTCAGTAAGTGCCTGGCTGTACCTATTGCCGCATTGCACATCGTACAAGCCTTTTCTGTAGCTTTTCCCCACCTTACTAGGTTGCTTTGATCGGGGAGAGTTAATTGAAAGGCGTTGAGGTAGAATTTTAACAGGGCGGGTGACCAATCATATAAAAGTGTGCGCCATTTCAAAGCTGGTGGGATACAAAATTCTCCTAGAGTTAACCATTCATTCTGCATTTCTAGGTTCATTGCGTGCACCTTGTAGGTCTCGTTTTCATCTTGTTGTATGAAAGATTTTGTTATCTCTTTGTCGGTCTGTCTTCTAGCATTTCCCAATCCAACTCTACTGGACTGCGTACCCACCATGAATTTTTTGTGGAATTGGAGCCGTGACTCTAGCTCTGATGAATTTTTGTCTTTTGGAAGGGATCTAACGATTTCGTCTTGGGATTTAGACAAGACATGCATTTTGGTAACTCTTAGGTGTTTGTAGAGTTCCGAAGGTTTTTTTAATTTCATTCCAAAATTATTCGAGCCCCTGTACAACGTTGACGGGTCTGCAGATGGTGCCAGCCCGAGCCACAACTTCAATGTCTTAGTGACTTTCGCGTCCAGTGTTCTTATGTGGATCTGGTTTATATCATATACTAGAAACGGCCAGTTGAGACGTGATGTTAAGTAGTTGTCGTAAATCCAAGCTTTTTTTACGTTACTAATTGGCTGTTGGTCTACCTTGTCAATGTCTTTTACGAAGTCATCGACTATTACGTTTATAGATGGAGTACGACCTTTGTAGTCTATCTTTCTTCCAAGGAATTTAAAGGGCACGGTTTCTGATATTATTGAAACACTTTCCCCACCAATAGTAATCCCGGGGTCATATGAGGTATACCTGGTGCCTCGCCGGCCCAGACAAAGGCAATAGCATTTGCTAGGTTTTGTCCTCATTCCCCCCGTCCATGTACAGAAGTCATCTACCTTACGCAGTAGTTCTTGGCACTGCTTTGGATTACGTGTAATGATCGCAAGGTCGTCTGCGAACGCTAAGATGGATTCCGTATATTTTCCATTGACCTTAAACCGATAGCCCCACCTCTTTTCGCATGTTGCGATATTATCTATTAATATATTTATAACTGTATTAAATACTACTGGCGATAAGCAGCAACCTTGGAACAACCCTACTCTGTATTCGAGGGGTTTCGTATGTCCCTCTTTTGCTGTGATTACAAATTTTAATTTACTGTAGTATGATGCAATTATTTCACAAACTGTTGGCGGGAAGTTATACCATTTCAAGGCAAATAACATAAGCTCGTGCTGTACTGAGCCAAAGGCATTTTCTAAATCTATCCAACAGACTGTAATTTGCCTTTCATTTTTCCTAGCATCTTTGAGACTTTCCGCAAGTAATGAGTTATGTTCCAGACATCCAGAGATTCCGGGCATGAACCCTTTCTGGTAATTTGGTCTAAAGTAATTATTGTTGGACATATACTGTATTATTTTTAATTGAAGACAGGAGAAAAATATTTTAGAAATTGTATTGGTTAGGGCTATGGGTCTAGTGTCCCTGGGATCTACTACTTCACTTTTCTTAGGAATGAGGACAAAATTAGCTTTGCCAAAGGTTGCTGGTATTTCCTTGTTCGACCAGATCTTGCTGAATATACTTAGAAGATGTTTACGCACTGAAGGACATTTTTTATATACTATATATGGTATACCATCAGGCCCTGGAGCTGATTTTGAACTTTTCCTCCTAATTTGGATTTCTATGTCTTCTAAGGTTGGCGGGTTACAATCAAATTTAAAACGAGGGCTTGCTGGGTTTTGTGCACTTGGTTCATGATAGGTCTTCTTATGTGTTTGCACCTCGTACGTGGTTTTATAATGTTCGTAGATCTGGTCGGCCGTTAGAAGCAGTTGTCCGCGCTTCTCTTTGAAAATATTTCTGGAATATTGGTAAGGGTTTCTATCGAACTCTACTTCATGCTTTGCTCTGTTTAAGTTAACAGTTTCGTAAGCAATTTGTACTGATACTCCTTGAATTAGTTTTAGTATTGATCTTAAAGCCCTGGCCAGTTGGTGGCTCAGATGGATATCGCCCATGGCTTTAGCATTCCGTAGTCGTTTGACAAGGTCCCTCTTTCTCTTTCGCAGTTTAGTCTTAAATCTGTTTTCATTTCCTTTATGAGCATAGTGTGTTGAGGGTGGGTAGTGCTCATGGAAATATGTATATATTACTTTTTGGAAAGTTTCGACTTGACTATTTAGGTCTTGTTTTGCTCCAGGATGTTCTAGGAGAACTGCCAAGTTCTGGTTGTGTGCTTTCCAAGTGGTCTCTTTTTGGGAGGGAATGCTAAGACGGGCCCAGATGTGGATGGGCTCCTGGTTCGGGTCACTCTCTGGCCTGCCTTGAGATATATGAGGGTCAACTCTATCCGTAGCAGCAATTGACGAACTTACAGACGTCTGTCTTGCATCAATGCCATCGTGTGTTTTCAAATGTTTTAGGAACCAGGCTCTTTTCTTGTACTGTTTCCCGCACGTGGGGCATCTCAAATCCATTATCTCGCCAGGGTTGTCGGTGTAATCTTTCGGTGGACAGTTCTTCCGCCCCCCCTCTCGGACTGTCCCAGGGGTATTTTTCTTTACCGGACTTTTAGCGATATTTATCCCGAGCATGGCTTGCTAGGCCATTGCTCTCGGCTGTCTTTCCAGCAGTCCACAGTCTTTCCTGTTGTCATCTGTCTTTCCAGAGTCATCCCGTCTATCCGGGCTGTAGGGTTTGAAAAGACCTATTTCTTAGCGTTCCATGGATTCACCGTGCGGGTGCCGGGTCCATCGCGTGATAGATGGGGGCAACACATGCGACTTCGACAGTGCCTGGGAATTGCGACCCAGGTTTAGGTTTAAGGAGCACTCCTTACGACGCGTCAACGCTCACCTCCACTGTCCGCCGTGTTACCCCCTCTACCTAACCATATTTGAAGTGAGCCTAGCAATGCCGCTTTGGATATTCGTTCAAGAAAAGAGCTTACTGAAGCTCTTGGCAATCCAAGGTCTTTAAGCAGGTTATAGAGGGATTTAGCTGGTATACCCCTCGCACCCACTTCCACGGCATACAGCGCAACGACATAACCATTTTTAGTTATTTCGTTGGTTAAGTCAAAGTACTTGTTTCTTTTTAAAGCGTGGTCTTTAGGGATGTTCGTTTCCCACGGCACCGTGAGTTCTACTAGTACTACACGCTTAATTGACATTGCATAAAGAAATATGTCCGGTCTGGACGCCGAGGCACAGATATCCTCCGGTATTCTGTAGTGATTTTCATACGTGTCCACTAATAATGTCCAGTCACTGGCGGTATTTATAATTGAGTACGGCTTTTGTGTGAGTGAAATCTTTTTTAATAAATTAATTAAACTATAATTAAATAGTTAATAAAAATATGTAACAGTCAAATATAAAGTTTTTAGATTATAGCTAGTTTAGGTAAACACAGGAAAAAACTAAATAATTCTTTACCAAATATTAGTGTGTAATATATAATTGTAAGATAATATTGTATTTTGTAGATAATAGATATTTATTATACAAGAGTGCAATGTTGCTTTATAACCGCGTACTCAATTTTGATAACCGAACAAGCGATGGATTCTTAACGAGGTGAAATGAAAGGAAAAGGAAATGACTAAATGCAATAACTATAAATTCTCAAAATAAAAAAAAAACCCGATATAATAACCTGAGTTCCTTTAAAAGTAAAAAACACGTTATGCGCTTTCATTTGAGATCCCACTCGATGATATTTTTGTAGACATTCGGTTACTCTTCCCCACTTTTACCCCCATAACTTTTAAACGGCTCAACCGATTTTCATGAAACATGTCTAAGAACACTCGCACGTAACTCACCTTTCATACAAAAAAAACTAAATTGAAATCGCTTCATCCGTTCGGGAGCTAGGGTGCCACAGACAGACAGACAGACAGACACGTGAAACGTATAACACCCCTCTTTTTGGTCGGGGGTTAAAAAAGAATATCGCGCGGGCAAAGCAAACAAAAAGAGTAGGTACATAAAGAAGGTTCCCAGTAAAATAATATAATTGAATAAATTAAAGAACAACATTCTTGTCATAAATAATACTTCATGCAGTATGCATCAAATTTGTACACTCTTTAAGAGTTAATTTAATAAATAAAATCATAAACAAACATTAAAAACACAAACACGTCCCATGATGACTGCCTCATTGGTCTCGCGGTTGGCGTCTGCGACTGCTGATCACGAGGTCTCGGGTTCGATTCCCGGGTCGGACCAAATGTTTGTATGATCTACAAATATTTGTTTCGGAGTTTGGGTGTTTTCTATGTATAATATGTATGTATTTACAAAAAAAAGTATGTAATGTATTTGTATCAGTTGTCTAGTACCCATAACACAAGCTCTGCTTAGCTTGGGACTAGATGGCGTTGTGCTTCAAATGTCCGAAATATTTATTATTATTGAGATAAAACTAAAATGGCCAGTAAACTATTTTCCACTCGTTCAATATTTTGAGTAGAGTGCTCTAATATTATACAGTTTTTACCTCAGGTAAAAGGTAATGCCCGAAAGGCTATTAAGAACATATTTGACGTACAATAAAAATATTGGATTAGTGGAACTTAAGAGGACTCTATATCTAATAACACCAACGGCCATTATTTGTCTCTAAATTTGTATAGATTCGGTGTGGAACATTCGTTTTCGTTCATAAATCTATACTAATATTATAAATGCGAAAGTTTGTGAGTATGGATGGATGGATGTTTGTTAGTCTTTCACCCAAAAATTACTTAACGGATTTGGATGAAACTTTACAGTAATATACATCAGCTTTGCAGCTTATACCTACATCAAAATAACACATAGGCTACTATTTACTGCGATAACCGACATATAGGCGGGCGGAGCCGCGGGCAACCACTAGTATTAAATAAACCTAATTCTCAAGGAGTTACATTAAACTATGTTTATCCATTTAATTATGAAAGGAAAAAAAAATTGAAAGATTCTAAAAGCTTGGTCTACACTTAGTATTATCCGCATCAAAACAATTAACGGAACTCCATAACACACTCAAATGCAGCTCAGAGTGACGCTTCTATAGTCAGAGACATAACATGCACACATACTGTCTCGCCTTTTCCTCAGAGGGATAGGCAGAGACACTCCATCTCCATTTACTACGACCCTGACTACCCTGACACATCTTTTTTCTCCACAGTCAGCGAGGAACTTAATAAACCAGCACTAGATGCATTGTCTGAATATGTATTTAGACAGGCTCAAGGAGCTGCACCTTTCCACCAACCTCATGCTGGTGTACCCGTGCCTATCACGTTTGTCGTGGGAGAGCCATGCTGCGGCACATGTGGGCGAGGCTCGACCGGAGTGATACCACGGCCTCACACCGAACCGGTGTTAAGCAGCTCTTTCGTCGCTCTTCACCGATTGAGTGAGGTTACCGAAGCCCACACCATGTCCCTCCCCCTCATTCTGGCGGAGGGGCTGAAGGGGCGGTGATGCACTTGTCACTCTTGAGTTAAACGTGTCCATCGTTTGCTCCTATACATGAGGATGTACGCAGTAGCAGTCAAATCAATAGGATTATATTATAGTTAGTTTAGATAAGGCCACGAACTTTCCCTAATATTCTTTACCAATGAGTAGTCTGTAATATATATTGATAAGATAATTATATTATTTAGTATTAAATGTACATTACGTAAGACATGATGCAAAGCGATCTCAAATGCTTAGTTAGGTTCGGTCATATGTACGACTCTGAATTTGTAAATAGTGTACAGTTATTCAATAACACGTCTAAAGATATCATCGATGTACATAACTACCACACGTGGAGAAAAGTGCTATATGTGTATTATCAAAACTACAAAATCAATCGCCTCCATATCATCATACCACAGAGAAGCAGTATTTACTTGTAGCAGATTACTGACCGAATTCGAAAACTAAAAGTATCTATGGTATGTGTAGAAAAGTGTGTATCCATGGTTTTAAATTATTCTACGATTATAACTAGAAAATAATTCGATTTTGATGCAAAATATTATAATGAAAAAAATAAAAGAATAATTTCTCTGTCATACATAGACACAGTTTTACTGCATGTAGAAGACACTAAATTTGTTCAAGAGTTCAGGAGTGTAGTTCAATAAACAATGTCATAAACACACATTAAACCAGAAAGTGATTAAACCTCGATATAAGTGATTATATAAATAAAAGAACAACCTTATTGTCTTATAAAAAAAATTAATTTACTACATTAGTATATTTCAAGTCTGTTCACGCTTACAATAAACGTTTATAAACTGACAACACTTATCGTCACCAATCAGATCAACAGGGGATGACGTAATATACCACTGTTCCCATTGGTCGAAATATTGTTCCCTACCTCCCTATTTTCCTCGAATCATGTACAAATATTTTATTCGCAATATAGACTCCAACTAACTTTCCTACAGAACACTTGTTTTATTTATCACCAAAAGAAATCAAAATTCAGTTCAGCACAAGGGCTACCACGAACCCAATAAACGAAATTCAAGTACCGACACAAGCCGGCACAAAGTCTTTTAAGCATTCAGTATACAAAATCATAAAAACACTAGATAAGTTGTATAGCGGAAACAAGCGAAGAGCTTATGACCGTTCGCATACGAGTAGAAGATTTAGGTACTGTGACCGCTCGCTGTCCTATCAAAGAAATGCAAGTCATTAAAACATCTTTAGACAAACAAGCTCAGTATTTAGCAAAAACTTCAATTTCGATAAACCCATCATTTATCAATTTAACGTTCCTGCAAGTAATAAGTGTAGGTATAGCAGAAAAAAACATTTTTAAAGATTTATACTCGTAATCACTAATGAACATAGAAACGCTAAGAACATGGTCAAAAAAATAGGTGTTATCACTTAACGTAGGTAATTTATGAAAAGATTACCTCCATGGTCGAATGACTAATATATTCTGCTTAGGATCTAAAAAAATCTACAAATTGCTAGGGAACACATTTTTTACATAATAATAATAAATAATAATGAAAACGTTTATTACTCACCAAAACCAAAATACATTAATTACTTTACGAATTGAATTGCATAATATCCAGGTAGTACTTCGGTTGACGACCGCTGGTGCCCGTGGTAGGCATAAAATTGCCTGTTACAGGTCACCAGGGTCCTCGCTCCGAACCATTCGCTATAACGTAGTACAAAGTCAAACGCTATGAATATAAAACAAGGAACGCTATGAACAACAAAAGAGACAACATACCAAATTAAAAACTTAAAATTAAACCTGTTAAAAACAGTATAAAAGTTTTATTTATTTTTTCTTTTTCCATGGAATTATGTGTGTGTATGCGTGTGTGTGTGTCTGTGTGAAGCCAAAGATAGTAGGTATTTATTTAAGTAACCAAATTCGCCATGTAATTCATAACCACAGAGTAACCTGAATATATAAATAATAGTAATTAGCTAAGAAAATAGAAGTGAAAATAGATCTAAGTACTAGACAAAAAAATATTAAGATAATGTAAATAAGAATCTACCAGCTGACTACA
This sequence comes from Diaphora mendica, assembly GCA_949125395.1. NCBI lineage: Eukaryota > Metazoa > Arthropoda > Insecta > Lepidoptera > Erebidae > Diaphora > Diaphora mendica. Next base: position 1,263,111 of record OX421331.1, on the reverse strand, counting down.
CCATAAGCACTGCCCTAATTAAGAGTAACTTAAGATAGCCATAAGCATTCCAAACATATTCGCCTGATAAATATAATATCCTACAATATACTATAGTACCTATTGTACTAGATATTTGATGATAATCCCTGAGTTTGTTTCGTCCAGTTAAGGAGGGCCGAACTCATCTTCTTAATACGTTTGTTTTGCTAGTGTTCATGTAACCAAATAAAAAATGGAGTAATCCCGTTTTAATAAAAAATAGTCTGTCTGTAATATTTCAACCGAAAAATCAATACAATCGAAATAAACTTGACAAGTCGAATTTAAAGTTATACTTCTATAAAAAATAAACCCAAAAAAAAGTAAGCCAAGTATAAAGTCTACAAATTATGATGTGAGAAAAAATAAAGGACCTTACACACTATAAAACTCACCAGCCAGGTCTGCAGTTTCGTGTTGGGGTATATTAGGAGAGGTGTGTGACAAGTTTTCAGCTTGCCTCAAATACCTACCCAAAAATGGTACCAGCTCTCCTACTTATGTGAAACATCGAAATAGTTATTTGTTCCATAAAATGAAATGACTGCTTATTACATTAATATTCATTTTTATTAAACACAAAATATAAAAAAAAATAAAAAAAAAAATTGGGTTTTGTATAAAATAAAATGACTGTTTAATACTGGATTATTATTATTTATTTTTATTAAATACAAAAAAAAATCACGCGAATATAGATGTTTCACATCAAAAAAATTACAATACACTATAGTATAGTCGCGAAGCGTTGCCACGGCAATTCTCGCCACGCCAAAAATCAGGTTTACCCATCGTCTATAGATGTTACACATCAATAAAAAAAAAACTCGATTTTTTTGAAAGTCAAGACATAATTTTAATCAAGGCAAACATTGTTAACAATAAAAACCTAAATTCTTTGTTACGTGATCTTTCTTACACAGTTAAGGTGAAGGTTTTCAAGGTAGTAGAGTCAGTAGTATTACCCTCGCACAGGAGACCAACTTAAATGACAGCATTAGTGCAGTCATGTTTCGTTGGTGAGTACGAGCCCAATGATGCAGAAGCATCTCAATATGCCACCTTAGTGTAGATCAGCATGCTGCATTGTCGCATTGTTTGCATTCGCTAAGAGTATTGTGGCACTACTCTTAGATTCTGCTTATGTCTTTTTTTTTTTATGTTTGGCCTGCCAAAATGACTCTACTCTGCTTGATGGAAAGCATAAGCAGAATCCACGAGTGGTGGCCACCATACTCATTGCGGATACAACAATGCAGTATGGCAACCCACACTATGGCGGCCTAGTGATGCTTGTGCATCTTTTAGTCTAGTCAACAAGTATGGAACTTGTTGACTAGACTAATTGGGCCTCCGGTCTCGCACTCACCAACGAAACACGACAGCACAAACGCTGTCATTTTACGTTGATTTTCTGTGCGAGGGTGTACTACCCTCGCACAGAAAATCAAGCAAAAATCGGTCGAGCCGGCCCGTTCGTGCTGAAATCAGCGTGGCTCTACTACCTGGTTTCCACCTGACATGGTAGATTCACTTTAGCAGGCTCAAATTTATGTTTAAAAGCTGAGTTTTGATGCTGCAATCGATCACAGGTTGCGATAAAAGAGTTAAATTAATTGCCTGTCTTGTTTAAATGATCACAACCATAAGCTCCTCAACAATCTCTCACAACCAATTTGTTTGATAATCGCTTACGGTATTTACGAATCGTAATTTCACCAAAAAGAGTCGTCAACATCTTTCAAGATAATAGTAGATACGCTTACACCTAGTCAAAACTTATATTAATTCATGTTAGTGTTAAAGGAAACGAGGCCTATTCTTTACCACTATAGCGTGTAAATATTAGCTGTATGCTTGTTGTAACATGATTGTGTATAATATATTTATATATTAATAATAAGGTTACAATACAAACTAGAATATATATAAAAAAATATGAGATTTGCTACGTTGCTAGTCAGTTTACTACATTAAATTATAATATACAATAACATATAGCAAATTAACTCAGTGTAAAATACTACTTTCTGGCACCAAAAGTACCTCAGACATTTTACGTGTAACAAAAATATCACTTTTTTCATTTCATCATTTCATAAACAATATTTTATTAAACCTATCAACATATTAACTGTATAATATGCCGAGAAATGAAAATCTTTTTCTTTCTTTCATTTGGGACCCCACTCGATGATATTTTTGCAGACATTCGGTTTTTCACCCCCATAACTTTTAAACGACTCAACCGATTTTCATGAAACATGTCTAAGAACTCTCGCACGTAACTCACCTTTCATACAAAAAAAAACTAAATTGAAATCGCTTCATCCGTTCGCGAGCTACGGTGCCACAGACAGACAGACACTTCAAACTTATAACATCCCTCTTTTTGCGTCGGGAGATAATGAAAAAACAACCACTAAACCATAACGTAGTTCAGTTTTATCAAAAACTCGTTTCAGAATCTCGGTGCTAACGATGTTACAAAATTCATCACCTATCTATGTTAAATTAAACTATGTTACAAAAACCAATAATTTATGGGTAAATTCAACAGAGTAAGCCAACATCTTTCAAAAGAATAAATACTTGTCTAAACTAATATCAATTAATGTTAGTATTATTTAAACGGAGCCCCATGAATCCTTCACCATTGTTGCGTGTAAATATTGGGTGTATGCTTGTTGTAACATGATTGTATGTATACATAAATATTAATAATTAGATTAAGATACAAGCCATAATAGATCTAATGCACATCTAATATAGCTCAAAACTATAAATAAAAAAATTGACAGATTACTGTTTAGGCAACTAGACAGTTAACTGCATTATTTATATTATAGAATATGATACAGGAAATAAATGCAATATTAAATATTGTTTTCTGGCACCGAAATTGCCTCAGACATTACATGTACCTAAGTATACTAAATTTATCATTTTTTTTTTATTAGAAACCACTATCAATGCATAAATAATAAATGTAAAAAAATATTACGAGTAATAGATTTTTTTCCATTCGAATTCGATAATGAAAAAGTAACCCCTAAACCACAAATAATGCAAAATGAAGGTCTGCTTTTATTGGAGAATTTTGTCTAAAACTCGATTTTGATTCTCGATAAGTACCATTTTACATAAATTCATTACCTAAGCTAGACTAGATTAATTTATTAAAAAAAAGAAAAGGTCGTGTTTCAATAGGATAGTATGATTATAGTCGAAGCTGTTACCAATTTACATTCTTTACAACTGTAGCGTGTAAATATTAGTTGTGAGTTTTTTGTAATTAAGTTAAAATACAAGTATAATGCACCTATACTACACAAATAAAACTAAAACAATAAATGGTTAACAAGTTGCTACCGTACTAGACAATTATTTTTATACAAATTCCGGCGAATATTATCAGTACGACGTCTTAAAGAAAGAATCCCATCACATCGCATCACGATATTCACGTACACCCTACGTACACCCACTCCGGGTTATGCGAAAATCTTAACATGTAAAAATATTTACACAGCAATTGAACATAGAGTCAAATATTAAGGCCAAGAGCGCGCTATGAGTTTCCCGCACCAAAAGTACCTTACACATTTTACGTATTACAATAATACCAAAATTATTGGAAACCAAAATCAATGCCTAAATAATATGTTAATAAAACTACCAAAAAACATATATTTGGTAAAAAAATAATCCGAGGAGTTGAAATCTTATTCTTTTTGACATTCGTTTTTGATAATATATATATATATATATATATATAATCCATTTATTTCAGACCATGTACAATCCATATTTGCATGCATACAATAAAATAAAAATCAAATAACATTAACATTAAAAACATCAAAAGTCAAAATAAAATCGAAATCAGAAATAAAATAAAATTACAATTAAATCACAACAAAAATTACAATAAAATCGCACTAAAAATAAAAAAAAATCACAATAAAAAATCAAAATAAAATCACAATTAAAATCAAAATAAAAACATGACTAAAATCAAAATTGATTCAAAAATCACACAATTAAAATCAAAATTCATAGGTTTAAGTAGCAACAAAACTACAGAAATAAAGCAGCAACAAAACCACATAGACACAATCAGTTTCCTCTCCTAACATGGAGTTCAGTGAAACGACAGAGTATGGCGGAGTCCATTCTTTCTGCTATCATTTTCAAAATCGCATTGCTACTACCACGCAAACGCAGCACCACAGACGCTGTCTTCTTGCGCATAATCGCATAGAAATCATCTACACACGCATCGGCAAACATGCCCGAAGCACTACAGAAGCGTGGGAGTCTCAACAAAACCCTAAAGACGTTATTGTACTGGATCCGCAGGGCATTGTAGGCCCGCTTAGTAAAGCTGAGCCATAGACCGCTTGTGTAGAAGCTCTGACAGTAAGTTCTAAATAAAGTTATTTTAACGGTATCTGTACACCGAGCGAATCTATGTGCCAGCATGTTCCCCCGAACCGACAGCGCCCTGCGTTCCCGTTCAATGTCCTCATCATCTTTTAGCCTTTCTGTGACAATATGGCCTAGGTACTTCAACTTTTTAACCTGTTTCAAAGCACAGCCATTTAATAAAAGCGGTGGGACATGACCAGGACTTTTATTGTTTGGTTTGAAGACCATAAACACGCTTTTGCTAACGTTATACCTCAAACCATGCTCCTTAGCATATGTCTCACACTCACGCAGTAGCCTCCTAAGACCTCCAAGTGAGGGGCTGAGCAGCACCATGTCGTCAGCGTAGCTTATATTATTAACCGCGACGCCATCTATACGACATCCAACATTCATGCTGCTCAATCTCTCAATCAGCTGGTTCACATACAGGTTAAATAATCTCGGAGATGTCAGCCCCCCCCTGTCTCACACCACAATTCATTGTATACTCTTTAGAGTATATGTTTGCCCATTTAATGATGTTTCTCTGATTCTTATACCAGTACTGGAAAATACTAATAATCTCCGAAGAGACACCAGACTGCTGCAGCTTGGCCCAAAGTATATCATATGACACATGGTCAAACGCCTTCGTTAGGTCCAGGAAACATGCATATATGGGTGTTTTTCTCTTCAAGTAATATCCCACAGTGTGTTTAAGGGCCCCAATAGCTGACTCCGTAGACAGACCTTCCCTAAACCCAAACTGAGCATCATGAACCTGTAGACAGTTACCCAGCCTGAGATCCAAGACTCAGTCAAAGACTTTTGCGACTATTGTAGCAAGTGAGATGGGCCTGTAGTTGGACTTGTCAGATATATCTCCAGTGGCATTTTTAACTAGGGGTACAACCACGGTTCTCATGAGGTCCGTTGGTAGGTATGAATGTCTTACACATAGTGAATAAAACATTGCTAAAAGTCTATTCACATGTAGTCCTGCATATTTCAGGTGCTCTATACTGAGACCATCATGCCCCGGTGACTTTCCTCTTCTCATATAACGAATTGCGTTACTTACCTCCTCGCTAGTTATCACCATTGGGCTATTCACAGGATTTTCTACATCATAGGACAATGGGCATGGCTGCAGCGGCGATACAACTTTAAATTGTTGCTTAAAAATATTTGCAATCTTACTTGGATCACTAACTCCATCCACACTGACAGGTGCCCCCACTCTACCATTTAATTGTCTTGTACTTCTCCAAAACTTACTAAATTGTTTGGAAGAGTGTTGTGATGCCAGTATATCCAACTTAATTTTCTCTTGGTTCTGTTGACAAAATTTTAATTTATATTTAAAAATTACTAAACTACGACTATGACACATTGCTTCATATATCGGTCCACTTCTAGGTTTACCAAACAGTACATACATCTGAAAATCCAACCTTGCCAAATGGTGAGCCTCAGCGACATGTTTATTCCAGCCGATCAGACACCTATTCTTTCTGCTCTGCTTGATCCCTCGAGAACAGCTTTCAATTGAAGCCTGACTAAAAATACTAATCAAATTTCTATATAACTCATCCAAGACAACCCGATGACGCTCATCTTTACACATTCTGTCTGCACAGAGATACAATTCTTTAGGCATATGTATGTTCTTCAATTTGTCATTACAATATTCATGATATTCATTAATTTCCTGATTACTTCTTTGTCCCCATATTATTTTGTTGCTACTTAAATCATTATTAACAATTAACTTACTTCTAACTAAACCTAAATCACATTCTACCTGTAACGGGTAGTGGTCAGACCAATAACAGTCATAGAGTACGCTAACATTTGTAACTGTATGCCAGGCTGACTCGCTTACTACACAATGATCTAACCATCTTTTGGAGCCGTGTACTTCACTCACAAAAGTATGAGTGTTGGAAATTAGCCCAGTTTTCAGTACATCAGCACAGACCCATTGCATATCCCTACAAAAACTATCTAATTCATCAAAAAATGGTGCTGATGGGTGTGCATTAAAATCGCCCAACATAAAAACAGTTTCTATATTGCAATCCTCAATAACAGCATTCATCAACCCCAGGCATTGCGTAAAAAGAGGCAAGTTATCAGCCTGGTCCGTAGGCATGTACACACACATAAACAATATTTCACGCATATCAGTGGTTTGAGTTTTTATTGCACAGATACGTTCACTATCACATTCAATCACAGACACGTTACGAAAAATACTATTTCGCCAAAGTAATGCTACTCCACCATGAGGGCGGCCCACCAACATACCTGCTGTCAAGTCCACTGCTGATTTGCCGGTATAGCTGAAGTCCTGGTCAATTTCACTTAAAAAGTTCACATCGTGTGGTAATAACCATGTTTCCTGTAAGGCCACAATGTCAGCCATTTTGCAAAGAGATCTTACACAATCTAAACTCCTCTTGACATTTTTACAGTTATAACTGATAAGTATATTATTTTTATTCTTATCCATCATCCAAATATTTTTGTTTATCACTCGTTGGCCGTAGAGCCGTACCTTCAGCTGCAGTATGCCGCTTTTTGAAATATATAAACCTTCTAAATTTAATTCCATCAGGCCACAGTTCATCATTTAAATAAAGATCTAACTTATGTTTATCAACAAACAACTTGTAAGCATCGTAAGGGCGTTCTGTTTTCATTGTAATTCTCTCTATTGTGATATTTTCCTGTGTCTTAGAATAAATGTATTCACATATATCCTTCTCGGTGGCCGCCTTATTTACATTGGATATAAATAATGGTACTTTAGTATCAGCCGCCTTAAAATTAGTCACAGAAGTAGAATCCATAACCGCTCTCCCCGTTTTTCCAATAAACCGATTACGGTACCTTCTCTTCTGCACCACTGTCCAATCATTAGGTTTATCCTTCCTTTGTATCCATTCACTACCGCTATTGTTTTTTAATATCTCAGCCATAGTCGGACGTGAAGTTGTATTGTCAATGACATTTCGTGTATTCGTAGTGCATTTTATTGCCGCATTTTGTTTCGAGCGCTGCTGTCGCGGCGCCGACATCGCTGTACTCACTCCCTCACACACTCCAACCTCATGCGCAACAGAGACAGCGCTCGCGCAAGTGTCAATGCGCGAGCAAGATGCTTCAATAGGCCCGATGTCATATCTGTCAGTACGAACAGCTGACGTACCCTCCTCTTCGTCATTGAACGAACAAGACAATCCAATCGGCCCACTTTCAAGCAAAAAATTACCTCTCTTTTTTGCATTTATATTGTGGTGATGATTAACCATCGATGCCAATTTTAAATTTTCCAGGTCTATTTGCAACTCCTGTAATTGCGAGATAGTGGCGTAGTTATCCCTTACGGATTTCATCTCATTTCGCAACTGAATGATATCCTTCAACACTGTTACTACATCGACATGATCGATGGATATCGGCGGTAATTTTTGCAAATCACGTGCAACGAAGATCGGTATAGTATCAGGATCAATTTCTTTGAAAACACATATAATCTCCTCAATATTCTTCTTAGTTTTACCATCTTTTCGACGAGATACATATTTATGCGTGGTCGTTATAGATTCAAACAATAGATTCTTGGCCTCTTCTATCTCCTTCTCTGAGAATGCAGAATCACAGATCTTGATGAGACTTTCGTTGTCCATAACATCGTGCTTATATTGAATGTACGATAACACCTCACAGATAACAATATTACACGAATTGCACTTTAGGGTATTAACTGCCATTTTTAATTTTTACACACACCCACAGGCTGTCGCTGTGCGAGCGAGACTGAACATAATAATAACAAGTAAAATTTTAACAAAAACCGACTTCAAGGTTCGACTCGATTTCTCTTGGATACCATCATCAGACCTTAGTGTCCTTATCATGGTACAACCGTTGGGATATCTCCTTTCCACTAAAAAAAGAATCATTAAAATCGGTTCATAAACGACGAAGTTATCCGCGAACAGACATAAAAAAAACATATATACGGTCGAATTGAGAAACCTCCTCCTTTTTTTGAAGTCTGTTAAAAACCATAGTGAAAGTTCTAGCTGTTCTTGGGAATTTTTCATATGGAGGGAAATAAAAACTCATTTCGTTTTCTCAGTATAAATGATTATAAAATTCGTTGCCTATCAAATGAACTAAGTTAAAGAAATTTTAAATGTTAAAGAATGAACATGTTTCAAAAGATTAATAGATATTAATTGATGTTAGTGTTAAGGAAACGAAGCCACTACATTCTTTACCACTGCTGCGTGTAAATATTAGTTGTAAGCTTATTGTGACACGATTAAATGTAGGTATAGACATATATATATTAATATGTAATTAAGTTACAATAAAAGTACCAATATGCACACTATATATTTCTATCAAAAAATGCTACCATATTTGACAGTCAGTTATTGTATAAGTTTTGTAAAAACAACCGGAGAATGTTATCAAAACTATAAAAAAATTGGTGGTCTAAAATCCTTGAACAAAATGAGGTCTTTCTAACAGAAATATGAAAATCGACAAACAGTTGATATATATTGAAAAAAACCAAGGGATTTTAATGATTTTTCATATTCAATCAATTTCATTGCACTCTTAATTTAATTGCATTTTAATAGTTAAATAGAAAATATAGTTAAAAGATTTTCCATTGACTGTATTGAATAGCGCGTAAAAACAAAACCGCCCCAAGCTACGTACAAGGAAGTAACAAAAGTTTAGCATTTGAACAGATAACTGGAGAAAAAAAATTAAAAAAAAGTTTCGCTACAGTTTTACTATTAGTATACGTCAAAATATTTAAACGATTGCCAATATGATCAAGTAACGTACAATCAATCGATTTTCAACAATACAAATCTTTCAAAAACTCATCGTTTTGAGTCATAATATAATAGAAACTCTTCTACATGCTGATTCTTCGTTATTAATTCCAAAATAAATACTTCTAAATATTCTACTTCTTTAAACATAGCACTACACTTATTTAAGAGATTTGGTTTCAAAATCAATCAAATATTACTTATTAACACAGTGTCAAGGTTAGGTGTGCACTACGAATTTCTGGCACCGAAAGTACTTACCTCAAAGAAATAAGAAAAGCTTTATGAGAAACCCAAATGCAAGCCCAAATAACATTTTAATTAAATTAAAATTTCAAGGTAGTAGAGCCATGTTGATTTCAGCACGAACGGGCCGGCTCGACCGGGGCGGTACTACCCTCGCACAGAAGATCAACCTAAAATGACAACATTCGTACCGTCGTGTTTCTTTGGTGAGTGCGAGACCGGAGGCCCTATAATGCAGAAGCATCTCAATAGCCGCCATTGTCACTGTCACTGTCACAATGGGTCACCATGCTGCACTGGTTGCATTTTTTGCATTCGCAATGAGTATAGTGACTACTACTCTTGGATTCTGCTCAGGCTTTCCATCAGGCAGAGTAGAATCTCTTTGGCAGGTCTAATAAAAAAACCGCCGCGCTACGAACTAGTTGTAGCATTCAATGTTGCAGCGACTTTACCGATAAATGCACACACAATACTGTTAAAATCAGCGCCTGGCGTTGCGCCTAAGGGCAGTCGCCCACGGCGACATTTTGCAGCGCTACTAACGCGCTGTAGTCGCGTTTGCAACTCGCTACTAACGCGCTACAGCATCGCGACTATATCGATGCAAAGCGCGAGCGTGTCGTACGACATCGGGGGAATAATGGAGGGAGGGTGGCGTATGCAGCGCGACTGAATCGTGGTTATATGGGCGAGGGCACACAGCTTGCGACTGCATCGCGACTGTATTGATGCGAAAGCGCGCCAGCCTCGCTGCTGCAGCGCTGGAAAAAGTCGCCATGGGCAAGCGCTCTAAAGGTGCGCCGCGCGTAGTAGATGTCGCTGCGTCGCTTCGCCACAAACATCTAACAAATTCTCCGTGCGGGTCTGACCTATCTTTTGACGATCATAATAACCAGAGCAAAAATTGCTACACCATAATATTTACATTTGAAAATCCGTAAAGCGTACAGTCTTCTAAAAAATTAGATAGTTTAATTTAGCTAGAATTAAACATATATGTCATACCAAAGATGATCAGGGTGACCTATACTTTCAGGTCATATGAATTATTTGTACATATAAATGAACTAGTCAGTAGTATTCACGGCTTGAAGTTAAATAGTACCAAGTTACTAATTATCTGTGGCTCTCAAAACAATTGAAAGTATGTATTTTAATCTACACACATCAAAAGTGTCTAGGGATCAACATATGTGTCTAGGGATCAACATATATTTTTGCAATAACTTTTCTCCTGATTGATATTTATTAAAATTTTCTTTAAGGATTCATCAAATAAAGTGTTTTCGTTTGTCACAGTAACGATAAACCAAGTCACCTTTGCATTAATAAAGAAATTTGCCATTTTCCTAATAAAGGGATTTTTGACATTTGAACCACTAACATTAAAGTTCGAAAAAAAGACTGAAATAACAGTTTTTTTTTAAATTTTATTAGGTAACTTAAACAATTAATAATCCGTGTTTCTACCGCGAACACTAACAACACAAGAACATCGGTTTGGCATACTCAAAATGAGTTCATCCAAACACGCTGTGGAATGGCCGCCCATGTTCATTGCCACAACAAAAAAAGGTCTTCTTGCGACTGGATACCCTCCATATTCGGCAGAGCTCTTCTCTGTAGCATATCCCATGCATGCTCAATCGGGTTCAAGTCTGGCGACTGAGCAGGCCAGGGCCAAAGCCACATCTCAATCTCAAGAAATCCGCATAAAAATGCTTGATCCCTAGACAGTTTTGATGTGTGTAGTTTAGGTTAGGAGACCATTTTGCTTTCTCATAAACTCATATAATAATAAATATTTTGGACATTTAACACACAACGCTATCTAGTCTCAAGCTAAACAGAGCTTGTGTTATGGGTACTAGACAAACTGATATAAATACATATATACTTTTTTTTGTAAATACATACATATTATACATAGAAAACACCCAAACTCCGAAAATCATCTGACCCGGGAATCGAACCGTAATCGAAGAGTATATAGGTATGTAGATATTTATATCAGTTGTCTAGTACCCATAACACAAGCTCTGCTTAGCTTGGGACTAGATGGCGTTGTGTGTTAGATGTCCAAAATATTTATTATTTATATATGTTGCACGGATGAAGTGGTGAATTAAATAGCTGTATTTAGTATATTATGTACATAACAGTGTTGCGAAACCATATGGGTTGCAATACTATAGTCAAAATTGAGTTCGAAAATTCTTTTATGACCTTTCCATTAAATTGTAACTTAAATAATCTCAACTAGGATAATTATTAGGTAATCTATACTTAAGTTGTACATTATAGCAAAAATGTAAGTACCTACGGACCAGGGTGTCGCCACGTAATAAACATGTTTATTAAATTATTTATTACATATTATTTATTGCGGGTGTCATTGGGCGGCGGTAATCGCTTACCATCAGGTGAAACGTCTGCTCGTTTGACCACTATTCAATAAAAATAATATAAGTTACTATGAAGTTGTACATTAAAGAAAACTCAGAACAGCATACATTGATCACATTAGAGAATACGGATATAATCGAACTTATAATTTTAGATAATAATAAAATATAATTAGTTTATAACGTAAAGTAAAAGTTAGGTTTAACAGTATAGTCTTTACTTAGTCTTCACTTAAATAATCATAACAAGGGTAATGATAACTTAATCTATACTTAAGTTGTACATAGCAAACGTTCATGTATAGACCATTTAATATCGTAATTATTTAATATACATACATAGTTACTATAAAGTTGTTCATAAAAAAACTCAGAGCAGCGTAAATTGATCATTAGGGAATAAGGATATAAATGAACTAACAATTAAAAAGAAATTAAACTATAATTAATATTAAACGTAAATTTATAGATTTTACTTCGTCTTAGCTAAAACAATCTTCACTAGGGTAATGATAACCTAATCTATACTTAAGTTGTACACAGATAGCAAAAATTAGAGTACGGGCCAGGGTCTCGCTACGATCTAAGATCGTGATAATTAAATTTACATAATAAATTACTATACAAGTTGTACATAAAGGAAAACTCGGAGCAGCTAAATTGATCATTAGTTATTTAAAATAAGGATATAAAGGAACTAATATTTTAAGTAGACATTCAACTATAATTATTAGTATTAAAGTACTGAGTAAAAGTTAGGTTTAATATAAAAGTCTTAATCTTTAAAGTTCATTTCTTATTACCGAACTTATAATACATAAAATAGGTTAGTACTTTCTTATGTGTCATGATATTTTTTTATTAAGTTTGTCATTTTTTTTAAGAGGACAGCTCCCGCACTAGGAATAATTCCTGTGTCGCGGGGTGTTTACAAACATACATGAAACGGTCACAAAGAACATCCAGACTCAGAACAACAATTTGTGGATTACACAAACTTGAACCCACGACACTTGGCGAAGTAGAAAACGGCGTGGTGGCCGTTATAGGCGGTCCACACTACAACGATATATCGTAGCGATTTAACTGTGCAGTTCGTTTGTGCAGTTTTATCGCACGTGTGGACGGAAATTGGCTCAGATTTTTTGAGAAATATGAAAATCAAATGTTTGTATGATCTGTAAATATTTGTTTCGGAATTTGGGAGTTTGTATGTATAATATGTATGTATTTAGAAAAAAAAAGTGTAAATGTATTTGTGTCAGTTGTCTAGTAGCATAACACAAGCTCTGCTTAGCTTGGGACTAGATGGCGTTGTGTGTCCGAAATATTTATTTATTTTATTACTTATTATTTTATGCGCATAGGTAACATTACAATAATATACATATTATACACTTGCGTGAAATTGAAGTGACTCAAACTGAACGTTAGCATAACAGTTGTATTTTTCAAATTTCCTAAAGCTTTTTTCCTCGAAACTCTACTCTTTCCTTTGAAATGATATTCTAATACTTTTGACTGCACGTTTGGCCGAGTGGTTTAACGGTCACCACGCCGTTTCCTACTTCGCCAAGTGTCGTGGGTTCAAATCCCACGTAGGACAACACTTTGTGTGATCCACAAATTGTTGTTCTCAGTCTGGGTGTTCTTTGTGTTTGTATGTTTGTAAAGTCCCCCGCGACACAGGATTTATTCCTAGTGCGGGAGTTGTCTTTTAAAAAAAGATAAAAAAATAAAGAAAATCAGTTTGGTATATGGTTGAATAGGTACATTATAACAGAGCGGAGTGATCATAGCCCGGGGATTGTACATACACGAGTAGATGACCTCGTTGTAGCTTGTATAAAATTACTAATAGTAAATTATACATAACTTGATTTGTATAGCAGACTAAGAGGTTGTTCCTAATGTAATATAAGCTTATTAATATTATTTATTAAAAATGTAAGCTGTAGGTCTTTTATAGAAAATTATAAAATGTAAAAAATAACGCCTAAAAACTGTGCAGCAGCCAAAAACAAGCAGACGCAACCTTGCAATTTTAAATTACGTATAAAGAAATTATTATTATTAGAATTTATAATTGATTTATTCCAAGACACAAAGAAGATTGTCACTTTCTCACTGTCACATAAATATTATAAATAGTATATTTTATACACAATACAGAAACACATTAAATAAACATAAAACTCATATTTCCAAGTTCATAATATGTGGTTATTATATTCGATGATCACTGGTATACCTACCTAATATTATATACCCAACTAGCTTTTACGCGCGGCTTCGCTCACGCTGACTTTCATCCCCTGATTTACCCCCATAGGGGTGGAATTTTAAAAATTCCTTTCTTAGTGCTCACTTACGTTATATAAAGTACCTACATGCAAAATTTCAAGATTCTAGGTTAAGCGGTTTGGCCTGTGCGTTGATCTCTGGGTATGTCAGTCAGTCACCTTACTCTTTTATATGTATAAATAATATAGCTAAAAGTTTAAGGTAATATGCACATAAATAACTAAAAACAAGAGCTAATACCAGGCAACTTATTTAATGTAAACCAAGAGCTAGTTACTAATTAGCAACGAGTAGTTTGAGGTATACCTAAGTATATATATGTAAGTGCTATGTACATTGATCACTAAAAACAAGAGGTGACAGACAACCTTTAGAATATAGGAGTTAGTTACTAATTGACGCTCCTGTAGTAAGTAATGAATAGTTAATAATTTAAATATAAATGACAAGTTAAGGTACCACGTATTTTGTGAAAACTATCGTTGTCATTCTCTATATTGCACAATTTCGCCGTGTTCCGGCTACGAATAGCTCCACCCCATCTCATCCCATGGGTGTCGTAATAGGCGTCTTGAGGGATAGTATACCAGAGGATCGCCAGTAGTATCCTATTCAGCGTAGTACCATCTCACAGTGATCGCCAATGCCGCACTCTTTGTCATCCTCCATTCAATTCTACGGTATCAATCAATGTCGCCGTGTGGTGCCGGCTACGAATAGCTCCACCCCATCTCATCCCGTGGGTGTCGTAAAAGGCGACTGAGGGATAGTAAACTAGAGGATCGCCAGCAGTATCCTCAACAGCGCAGTACAATCACACTGCAATCGCAAACGCCGCATTCCAAGGTACGGTAGCGGTCTGGGAAATACTCGGACAAGAGATTTTGAGAGAGACAAGATTCCGGTATAAAATCAGGCTACTGCGAGCGACGATTTGACCTGGTAACGTAGGATACACGCACACTGAATACGCGAAAATACTCGGAACTGGAGGAGGAATTGAATGAGTTACGTTGGAATAATCTGAAGTCCATAGAGAGGGGAGGATTCGAAAACACTCCAATATCTATTTACGGGAGGAAGATCGTTTGTCCCAAGGTGGTTTCGGGTTCTGAGTACACAAGTCCCTCGTACACCGTGGTTAAGATCGAGAATGAGTCGTCAAGTTTTGCGTACCTTATACTCAAATATTCAATGGTGTCTCTGTGGTTATCATTATAAAATCTGGAAGCGATCAACAACTAGTTAAATGAAATACATACATACATAAAATTACGCCTGTTTCCCCGAATGGGTAAGCAGAGGTATATTACTTTTCGCCAGTGTTTTGGTCCCACGTAATAGGTGACAAATCTATTGCAGCTAATCGGGATGTTTTATTTGCCAGTCTCGTCCATCAATTGGCAGGTGCATCTATTGCAGGCGAGGATGTCTTAGGGCATGAAGTTCTTGGTGGGAACCCTGAACTATGCACCTTGGTGATATACATTGGTGGTGAAGTCTTTTCAGACTTTTCAGCTCGAACTTCTAAACCACTTTCGTACGCCGTAAAGAGGTGACTTCTAATTTTCACAAAATACTGATGATAATGTAAATATAATTTGAAAACAATACACGTTAACAAAAAGTGAAACTAGTGTACATATGTAAGAAATGGATAGCAGCTTCGAGCTATTTAAAAAAAGGAAAAAAATGAGTATTGATATAAATAAATAGAAGTTAAGTTATTCTAGTAATTAAGACTCAAGTTAGATCTAAATTGACACCCTGATTAAATAAACTTTAAAACTATTGAGCATCTTATGCCATTGACCATTATTATTTTTCTAATTCATTATGTATTTCATAAAGGTGGTTTCATATACCCACTTCCTTATAAAATTCTTCAATATACAAAGAACATTGAAGTAATTATATATAGGTATATATTTATTTCTCGAGGAATGGAGCGCAGCATGCTCAGGATAAAGAAATAATATACAAATTTTAACGAAAAAAACCGACTTCAATCTGTACCACATTTAAATGGAACCAGACGGGAAGCACCAGCTTTCAAACAAAAAAGAATCATCAAAATCGGTTCACCCAGTCGACAGTTATGAGGTAACAAATATATTTAAAAAAAACAGTCGAATTGAGAACCTCCTCCTTTTTTTGAAGTCAGTTAAAAAGACAAGATACGACACACAAGAATTAGAACCATAACAAAGGCCACTAATACTTTAAAATATGTACAAAAATTAAAATTGAAATGGGTTGGACACGTCGCGAGGCTTACAGATCAGAGGTGGACCCAAAAAACAACATTTTGGAGAGGACCACAAGGAAAAAGAAGCCAAGGAAGACCATTGACTCGATGGTAAGACGAAATAGAAAAAAATCGCCAGTCCGAACTGGAGCCAAATAGCATAAGACCGGGAAAAATGAGTTGCAGGACAGAGAACTAGTTAGATAGGTACATGGTTATTGGAAAAACCAGATTTTCTTTAAATATTATCTGTATCTTTTTAAATATCTTTTATATTTTAAATATTTTTTACATATAATCATAGTACAGTTAGAATTGAAAAAAAAGTCACAATCCTCCTTTGCCTTTACCGTAGTCGGGTGAATAATTATTATTAGTTAAATGATTATAAATAAATAAGATATACTGTATTTAATGCAAGAAATAAAGGGCTTATTTATTTGATTTATATTTATATCTCGGAATTATTTATTTATTTATACAAATTCATTGCTGTGTGAATTTTGTTCAGACATTTATATATGGAGATCTATATTTAAAAGAACTAGTGGTCGCTCAGTGGATGAAATTCGACCATTATTCAATTTCATCATACCATCTATATGAAGTTTAGCTGTAGCACAGTTAAACTTAGATCGTTTCAAGAACAAACAACCCAACATCGTCAACACATCTCCGTCGCGGAATATGACAAAGATATTATTGTTCACTTTTGGTATTACGACGTTTTACAAAAAAGTATAGTTATATAGTAGGGTCGTAAAGACCTCTCTCACTACGTGAAATGCTCACAATTTTAGGAAAGAAGTAAATAACGTAACCTTAATTTTAACACAAACGTAACTTTACTGTAATACTGACTTAAAAATGTTCTTACATACACGTACAGTCGAATCCTTAAAAGACGCAAATATAAAATTGTCTTAGTCAAAGTTTATTTTAAAGTTTTAATTTATACATTACATCGGCAGTCGCGAAATGGGAGTAATTAGTTTTACGGTCTACTGTATTGTTTAAGCTATAGCTTAAAGACTTATGATTGTACATTGAAATACATACATATTTTCTCACACGTACAAAATAGTACAGGAGCCCTTCGCAAAGTGTTACCATATAAGAAAAATATTTAGAATTATCAATAGTATACATTGATCTGGAACAATTATTGTTTAAAATGTAGTGTGTACAGTAAGGGCAAGTAAGGATGCAAATATTTAGGTTCATCATAGTCTAGATTTAATTTAATGTTCGAAAATTGTACATAATATGAACAAACGCAGAATGGGTGAAAATTAATAGTTTAAACAAGCAGCGGATCCAGTGACAAAGTTACGACCTGCTATATTATCTTAGATATAGTTAAAAGATTTAAGTTCTACATTGAACGAACTTTATGGGTTAAGACGAAAATAGAGTTAGTACAGGAGTCACTTGCAATTTAGTAGTAGGGACATGATTTCTAGAGTACGGATGTATCAAGGTTCTAATAACATAACATAAAATGTAGTGTGTATAGTATAGTATAAATAGAATATAACGACTTTAATATTTTGCATGGCCAAGTACAATTCATCAATTGTAGTGAAACAACCTGTCTACTTTCATACATTTTGTTGGTTTTATAAATCTGGTATAACCTCTCGTTATCTATCATTACATTTACATACCATATATAAATTTTTAACACAAAACAAACCTTAATATACCTAACACCATTGAGCAACATGGGCCATCAAACGAAGGGGAGTAGCCATAGCGTATTTTTTGGATACAAAACCTACAAAACAGTCTGCCATTTTTCTTCAAAACAAGCGCCTGTCATTACGAACTCACACATAACAATTAAAACAAAACATTCAGAATTTTACGCAGACATTAATACATTATGTGTCATATAGTAGAAGATCCGACCCTAGATCGACCTTCACCGAGTTGATAATAGAAAAAAATCCGAGACAGAATAATTATTGGTTTTTTTATTTTATAATGAACTAGCGACCCGCCCCGGCTTTGCACGCGTGGATTTCAGATGCCCCCGCCAACGACACGATTCGTGCATTTTAAATCTGTAATATCTTCGAATATATTCATTTAAATAAGATACTGTAAAGGGCCATTTTAATCTATATTAAATGCACAATGTATTTAATTTACTTAATTGTATAAGGATTAATTATGTATTGCTTAAAATCACTTCGTAAATAAGCCATTATTTCTCGTAAAAAGAAAGGAATAAAAAATGGTTGTTGTGGGTTATCCGAGATAGACATAAAGTAAAGTACTTTTTTGTAGTACTTTTTAAGGTGTACAATACTGTAGTACATTATTTTGATCTATCTCGTAGGGTGCGACCAGCGTTTGCAATGTAAGCGCAAAAAATGTGTTTATTTGCTACATCACACTAGAAACCTCGAAAATTAACAGTGTTTCCATACTATATTATGCATTTATTATACATAAA
This sequence comes from Diaphora mendica, assembly GCA_949125395.1. Classification (NCBI taxonomy): domain Eukaryota; kingdom Metazoa; phylum Arthropoda; class Insecta; order Lepidoptera; family Erebidae; genus Diaphora; species Diaphora mendica. The sequence goes on along the minus strand of OX421331.1, from coordinate 1,244,145 downwards.
AACCTTCCTCTTGAAACCCGCACTATCGGAGCCTATGGTACGCTAATTTATTTTTTCATTCCAGTTCTCGCTTTTAGTCCTCTCGCACTTCCATGCCGCATACTTGATCTTTCTAGTACCCATCTCATTCATCTTTTCCCACGTGTGGGACTCCCGCTTGTAGGCCTATTCTATATTTCTATTCTATCTATTTTATCTTTATTGCTTTAATATCTTATCATAGACTACGGGGAAAATGAAGTACACTTAACACTGTTTTTTTCTTTTTTCGACAATTTCCTTCTTACAACTACTTATTTTTACAAGTGGTAAATTATTTGCTACACATTTATTCTACGGTTTATATTTATTTGTTGGAGGTGTAGTATTAAAAAAAAAAAGAAACCCGCATTAAAATCCGTTGCGTAGTTTTAAAGATTTAAGCACACATAGGGATATAGGGACATAGGGACAGAGAAAGCGACTCTGTTTTATACTATGTAGTGAAGTAATAAATGTTAATAATAACCATTAATTAACCCATTTTTATTATATTTTCTAATAGACTAAATTTATTATAAACTAAGTTTTATTCTATTATCAGCTCGATGAAGGTCGATCTAGGGTCGGATCTTAGACCAATAACAGTGTAAGGCCGTAGGCCTATTTGTGTTTGTACTTTGAGGCGCCTGCGTATGGCTATTCATTGCTCTATTTATTAGTATTGCCGAACACCGATCATTCTGACTTCAAAATGTATATGCATACATTACACTCGTGCACAAATCCTCAAAGGACATGCAAATGTTAAAATTTATATTAGTATAGCTATATTGTTCTAAGATTCTACATTACTTATATAATTAGCAAATGCGAAATGACAAAGTTATGACCTCTTACATATAGCTATAGAAGTAAAATATTTAGGATTATCGATTGTATATACAACTGTGCGATCTGGGGTTATGATGGTGAATATTATGTAGTGTGTACAGTAGGTATATTCTTAATATAGTATTATCTGTATAGGATTCTTAATAACCAAATACAAATTGACACCTGTAGCGAAACAAAGTATTATGCGACATATGGCATACATTTCGTTAGGTTTTTGAAAAAAATTCAAACGTCTCAATATTTTTATTAGCTTATCAAGCGCAGCAGTGAATCACGTAAACACATAGAAATGAAGTTGTACAGTTATTCAAACATGATATAATGTACATTTTAACCAATCCAGAATGAAGGTTCGAGATCGACTTTACGACGATTTTGATTTTGAATAAAGGAGACATAAAAGATGTAGTTAAAAGGAAAGATACTGGTAACGATCGCGACTCAGTGAATTAAGTGATGAACCTTGCAGGGCCAACAGGTATGTTAATAAAGAATGATTTCGTTATAATACCTTCTTTTTGCCAAAAAAATCGCTTATTATTACTGGTAGTAAGATTCCTTGTTTATACCTCCAAATTTCTACTAACGAGTTGCATTTAAATGTTTACTGACAAATTTACATTGAAAAAAAATATTATTAAGGACCAGTCATTGACTTGTGCATTAATAACCATCGAGTTTTTTAAGACAAACTCCTCAACTAGCTCTTTTATCGTGGGAGACTTTACAAACACGATTAATTCTTGAGTACATCGATATCCGAATACTGACATCAGAATAGTTGAAAGGAATCTAATATCGACTGGAGTCAACGTGACGCTTTACTCTTACGTATATTCTCGAAGACTTCTTTAACTGTAAGTACTCAACCTGACCTTTAGGATATTTTCGATCCTTATTGATCATCGGATCAGTACTTGAGTACCACGAGAATCCTCTTTTGTTCAACAGTGGACGACAATAGGCTGAGGAGAAAGAGAGAAATTAGGGAAAATCTGTATTAAAGTATAAAACTTGGACAAACAAGCTTCTACGTAGGTACACATGAAAAATAAAGAAATAAACTTCATGAATTTTAAATACTCTTGTCTAACAAATGTTGATTAAATATATTTCAAAATACATCTGAACAACTATCTGCGTTACTTTGAATGGTTGGAATATTGTGTTTAATATAAGTTAAGACATAATTTAGTGGTTTTTATGCATTTAAGATGAGTATTAATGTAAGTTACATTTGAACTACTTGTCAAGTTTTCTCAATACTGTCATGTCAAGTCTGTTGTGGACTTACTAAGAGATATGTCTGCAGAAAAAAGTTTTTAAAAGCACTTGACTGAATCGCCAACAGAGAAAAATGAATGACTAATTGTAACTCTTTCATTTAAAATGATTTTATTTTTAATGAAAGCCCAATGGACAATATAGTGTAAATTAATATTGGGTAACAACGTTTTAGGCCTAAGTCACTACCAAATCCGAATTTGTAGTCAGTATACCAATTTGTATTTTAGATATTGATTTTTTTATAATTGAAGTAACACCCTAAGAGTTATAATTTTATAAAATTATAAAATGTTGATTTTATTAATTGCTCAAGTGAAAGCACAAAACTTTTAGTTACTGAAAATATTTGAAGCCATTTGTATGCCAGGCAGATCTTTGAAATATTTTACTAAAGAAAAAGTTAAGCAAAACTAATAAAAAGCATCTAATAAATACACTTAAGTACTTAAAATTGCATTATACTATATGCAGATCTATCAAATACCTTACAAGTTTGAACATACTAGGTTCAATAAGGTACTAAAAAAAATTCAAACAAAATTAACCAATACTTAGCATTTTGTATTGTAAAATGAAATTACTATATACTTATATTTAAGCTCAAAACATTCCAGGCAAATAATGATGTGTGAAGATTAATAGTCTATTTACTATTAAAAGAAAACAAAAGTAAAAACAAAACCAGCAAATCATATGGCATATCAAAAAACAAAAGTAACAAAACAAAATTCAAACTAGTCCAAAGACTTATAGCACAAAACCAAAGAATAATTTAAAAAGAAGATCTATCTTTTCGTATTATGCCATTACAACACACTTAGATATTCAAAATATTCCAAGTGACAGTGGCATTGTACTCCAGATAGACTTGTAGAATTAGTAAAGTCTAATTTATTTATTGCTCAAATTAATGCATTTAATTACTCAAAATATTTGAAGCCACATTGTATGCCAGTCAGATCTTTGAAAGTACTTAAAAAAAACTAATAAAAAGCATCTAATAAGTAGACTTAAGTACTTAAAATTGCATTATACTATATGCAGATCTATCAAATACCTTACAATTTTGAACATACTACGTTCAAAAAGGTATTTCAAAAATAAAAGAAATAAGAATTCAAACAAAATTAACCAATACTTAGCATTTTGTATTGTAAAATGAAATTACTATATACTCATATTTAAGTTCAAACATTCCAGGCAAAGAATGAAGTGTGATGATTAAACAAAACCAAAGCAAAAATAAAAACAAAACTAGCAAATCATATTATCAAAATATCAACAAAATATCAAAAACAAAAATAACAAAACAAAATTCAAACTAGTCCAAAGACTTATAGCACAAAACCAAAGGAATTTAAAAAAAAGAACTAACTGCCTTTTCAAATCATAACAAATCACAACACTTAGGTATCCAAAATATTCCAAGTGACAGTGGCATTGTACTCCAGACTCCTGGAAGATCTTACTGGTTTGTATCACTAGTTTTACGTTCTATAAAAACAAAAGTGAATCACAATAATAACCTTCCGCCTACTTCTTAAATGTTCGCTTTATAAATAAAATATTAATAAATAATTATTCTAGTATAACGTCAAATACCAACCTATCCTTTAGAATTTTAGATGATAAAATTCAATAGAAGATAATAAAATCCGGATTTACTCATTAAACGATACATTAATACACCTCTCTCTCTCTGATTTTAACTAATCTCCATACATGAGTTTGTTTTGCTGTCAATCCAAGACTTGGGAAATTATTAAAAACGACATATTTCAGACCGCACCGCCAAAATTGATAAAATCCGGCTAAATGTTCCAATGCTGCTCCCTACAATCAACATTGCATAAATATAATATTATTAACCGGCCGATAACTTAAATTTTTGTTGGTGAATGTAATTCTAATGACTTCAAACTAAGTCCTTTATGACAATATTCGTGTAACAAAACCGCGATTTACATTAGATGGCCTTTATTTAAAGTTGACATATGAAATAAAGGTGACTGCCCGGACTTGGGGTAGGTAAAGCCATAAGCAAAAGCCATACAAAAAGAGTTACACAATGGAAATGTATCTTGTGATCGCCATAATAAAATATATATGACTGATTGTCTCCCAAAAGATTGTTAGTGTTTTAATCTATTAGCTATCCTAATCCTTTTAATACTAAGAAGTATTGATAATAAATGTCTATTTTATAAATCGATGTTAAATGTTATTGTGTCAATTGAACTTTGTAAGCGAAGTGTAAAATATATGTATTTTCTTTAAGATGACTTGAGTTCAAAAGAGTAGTTGACCAAGCCTAGTCCAAAATGGAAAAAAATCTTTGAATTAATAGTAAAGCCGGGTCTCCTGCGACACTGTTTAATGTTTATAAACACCAAACATCACATTTTTATCAAAATATGGGCGTGGCTTAACTGTTTTGTTAATTTTAACAAGCAAACATGTTATCCAAAGCGGACTGAAAACATCCCAGCGTATACTTCTCGTATAATGAAACTGAACTGAACTAACATTAATACTTATATTATTCATATTTATACTATAAAAGTAAGTAAGTAAGTGTAATATAAGTCATTTTGTCGAGTAGATAAAAGATTTTTGCTTTTCGTGTAATCGTGTTTGATGTTCGTTTAAAAGTCCGTCTCCTGCGACTTTTCGCTAACATGGTTAGTTAACAAGTTTTGTTAATTTGTTTTGTTATTTTTAGCCGCAGGTAAAAAATTTTATAGGTAGTAGAGCCACGCTGATTTCAGCACGAATGGGCCGGCTCGACCGGGGCGGTACTACCCTCGCACAGAAAATCAACGTAAAATGACAGCGTTTGTGCTGTCGTGTTTCGTTGGTGAGTGCGAGACCGGAGGCCCAATTAGTCTAGTCAACAAGTTCCATACTTGTTGACTAGACTAAAAGATGCACAAGCATCACTAGGCCGCCATAGTGTGGGTCGCCATACTGCATTGTTGTATTCGCAATGAGTATGGTGGCCACCACTCGTGGATTCTGCTTATGCTTTCCATCAGGCAGAGTAGAGTCATTTTGGCAGGCCAAACATAAAAAAAAAAAAAAAAAAAAAAAAAAAAAGGAGACGCCTTAATTAAACGAGATTGATAATTCTAAAGTTAAATCAATCATACATACATATCACATAATGTTAATCAAAAAACGATTAATGACCTGCAAGCATGTTTTTAATGTCTTTCTTCTGATTATCTCTCTCAATTAAATTATATTCTGAAAACTACTTTTAAACTAATAAAAAAGTACCAAGTTAAAATTAGTGATCTATAGGTAAAGTTCCTAATGACAGATTCACATGAATGAATAAGAACCTCTTTTTTTGATCCACAAAAAAAAAATCGTCATTTGAACACCACAATATTTAGGTACATTTTATTGAAATTTCACTTCATGGCATAACATACCACAAGGTATGAATGAAAATCAGTACTAGTAGGAATTATTTCGCTTAACAGTTCTTTAGAATTTCCTGACACACAAGCGGTATTAAGTACAAAGTTGATTCGCGAAACTTTAAGCGAAGTAATGCCCGTTAATGATGCAGAAGCATTTCAATAGGTCGCTATAGTGTGGTCTTAGATTCTGCTCATGCTTGCCATCAAGCAGGGTAGAGTCAGGCTCATTTGGATAGACAAAAATAATATTTGAAAGATGTAAGGATTTGTTGTAGTCCCCAACCCGCACTTGGCCAGCGTGGGGACGTATGGCCTTAACCCCCTCTCCTGAGAGGAGACCCGAGCCCAACAGTGGGACGTTATGGGTTGTTGATGTAGGATTTGTTTAAAATTCATATTGAAAATCTTGTGAGGAGTACATTAGCTTAGTCTATAAAATATCGATGTGAAAAGTACTGATTGGAGTATGGTAAAGGACATAGGGTATTGATATAGGATTGTATCATTATAATGTTTGTATAAAGGAGGAATCCCGTATACTGTAAGTGCAGGTCATTAAATCGCTTTAGAAATTATGGTCACCTACTCTAGTGAACATCAATAATGCTTTTTTGAACTTCCCATTTGGAATGTTATATTTGTACCAAATTTATATATTATTATGTATTGAAATGTAAAATTTATTTAAATCCCAAAACCTGTTGTCTATTTTTGGATTGTAATACTATGTGTCTGATAATAATAAAATTTCTTAAGTTATTGTGTAGTTTCATTTAATTGTACCCTTATTATGCATCTTTTACAAAGTGTCTTATAGGAAAACATCAGTTCTATATCAGTGAAAGTCCTGTCAAAATTGGACCAGCCGTTCCAGAGATTAGCCGGAACAAACAGACCGCTAGACAAAAAAATTGCAACCTGATTTTTTGATGTAAGTATCGCATATATTTTCGCATGTATTTAGTGAAAAGCTGTTATTTGAAATTACAAACATACACTTAAATTTTATTTAATTGTTTAAGTTGTAGGGCTCTCATGCATGAGATAAAAGGCTTTACCAATTTACAAGCATGGCCTACCAATTCATAAATGAAAAACAATAATAAATAAATATTTCAGACATCTAACACACAACGCCATCTAGTCCCAAGCTAAGCAGAGCTTGTGTTAGGGTCTAGACAAGTGATATAAATACATATATACTTTATTTTGTAAATACATACATATTATAAATAGAAAACACCCAAACTCCGAAACAAATATTTGCAGATCATACAAACATTTGATCCGACCTGGGAATCGAACCCAAGACCTCAAGCACAGGAGTCGCATACGCTACCACTGCGCCACGGAGGCAGCCAAAAGTTTGTAAGGATGTTAAAATACCTTATGAACTGATCTAAAGAAAATATGACAGTAAGACAAAAGCAATCTAAAAACGTGCTAGTTTTGCCTATCAAACCTTTCCAAGGAGAGGACTATGTCCAGCAGTGGACTGGTAAAGGTTGTTGGTGTTGGTGCGCCTAAAACTTCACAACGTAGGCACGTATAAGCTATATGTTGCATTTAACCAAGAGTAGGCGCTGGAAAGAAAACTTCTGTTGTAATTTTGTCTATAGTCTTAATACGCATTCTATAGATGGGGTGTTTGACTACTATACTCTTTGCGCTCTAGCATGGTGCGGGTGACAGTTGCCGGTACGACGATTCTGGTTGGTTTAATTTAATTTACTACAGTTATTAATGATTTAAATAATATATTGCGAATGTGGTACAGCTGAAATACTAAGTCATAATCTGTAAATCGCGGCAACTTTCAAGAGTGAAACGAACGAAACGACGAAAGTCACCCGCACCATGCTACAGCGCAAAGAGTATAAATGGTTACTAAATGGCTTTAGATCTGCTCTTCTGAAAATAAAAACTGCACTGCACCTATAGCCTAGTGGTTTAAGCGGTCGTCATGTCGCTTTCTACTTCGCAGTGTTGTGGGTTCAAATCCTACATGGGACAATACTTTGTGGGATCTACAAATTGTTGTTCTGAGTCTAGGTGTTCTTTGTGTTCGTTTTGTATATGTTTGTAAAGTTCCCCGCGACACATGGTTTATTCCTAGTGAGAGAGTTGTATTTTTTTAAAAGAAAAAAAGAGGAAAGGAAAAAGTAGAGATAAAACATTATTAGATTGTGTAAAGCGAGAAAACGATTAAATTCAGGAAATCTTCTTGTCAGCACATATTAAACTATATCTATATATATATAAAAGCGAAATATCACTTACTTATTAATCACGAAATCTCAAAAACTATAACACCTACAAACTTGAAATTTAGCAGGTAGGTTCCTCATAAGGTGTAGACATCCGGTAAGGACGGATTTTACGAAACTCCACCCCTAAGGGGGTAAAACGGGGGTTTGAAGTTTGTATGTTTTTGAAGTAAGAGACTTGAAATTTAAAATGTATGCTCTATAGATGGTGTGGAGGTGTACTAATAATGTATCTTTAGAAATCAACCCCCTTTTGGGGTTAAAACGGGGGATGTTAGTTTGGACGCAAACGAGGTTGTGTAGGTCAGCTAGTTTATAATATCTCTAAACTATAAAGCTGAAGCGTTTGTTTATTTAGCTGCCCCTGTTATCTACAACAATCGAGAATTTGGGAGAAGAGGAAAAGTTGGGGTTCTCATCAAAATGAAGCCACTCACGAAAAAATCTTTCTTTTTTTTTTTTTTTTATAAAAGACAACGCCCGCACTAGGAATAAATCCTGTGTCGCGGGGGACTTTACAAACATACATGTTACGGACACAAAGAACACCCAGACTCAGAACAACAATTTGTGGATCACACAAAGTGTTGTCCTACGTGGGATTTGAACCCACGACACTTGGCGAAGTAGGAAACGGCGTGGTGACCGTTAAACCACTAGGCCAAATGTGCAGTCAAAATTTTTTTGTCAAAATTACTTTGATAGTAGGTATTAGATAAACGTATTGATCGCAGAACCTGTTGGTTTAAATTGAAAAAAATACTTTAGTGATTGGAAAGCCGATGATGGCTATAGACATACTAGCTGACCCACGCAACGTCGCGTCGTTTACGTCTCCTATTGCCCGTAGCGTAAAAAAAAATCCCCCGTTTTTGTAACATTCTTCAGGGGTGCTCCGCTCCTATTGGTCTTAGCGTGATGATTTACAGCCTATAGCCTTCCTCGGTAAATGTACTATGCAACACTGAAAGAATTTTTCAAATCGGACCAGCGGTTCCTGAGATTAGCGCGTTCAAACAAACAAACAAACTCTTCAGCTTTATATATTAGTATAGATAAATAATATGTATAGTATAGATAAATAATGCTAAGCTACCACAATAGAGGACGAGCATCAATGAGAAAAGTTTAAAAATCGGGAATAAAATAACTTTATACTTATTAGTAATTCAACTTTAATGCCCAAGTCGGTGCCAGATTAGCTGGAGAAGAACATATATTAGGAAAATACGGAAGTGGCAAAAGAAGCAAAAACGGAGAGAAATTGGTAGAGTTCTTACTTGAGAAAAATTTAATAGTTTTAAATTCCATATTTCGTAAAAAGCCCAAAAGCAAATGGACTTGGATATCTCCAGACGGCAAGACTAGAAACGAAATCGACTACATGATAACCAATAAACTAAAGTCATTTAGTGACACGGGAATAGTACAAAATCTTAACTTTAATACTAACCACCGTATGGTACGCAGCTGTCTAAATGAAAGGGGCACAAAAAAGCCCAGACCAAAACAAATTCAGTTCAACTACTTACAAACAACAAATGAAAAGAGGAACCTTAACGACTGCACAGAAGACCTATGGGATGTAATTACCTCAGACATGAACCTAAACGATAAATACAAAAAAATTGAAGAGAAACTCAAAGAACAGACAATAATACAAATAAAAAAGAGTCAAAAATCTCATCATAGTCCAAACACCTTAAAACTAATTGAAGACAGAAGAAATCTAATAACGAAAAAAGACAAGAAAGAAAATCAAAAAGAGATCAATAACCTTAGCAAACAGATTCGCGAAAGTATGAAAAAGGATAGGAGAAATAGAAGAATGAAAACCCTAGAGAATCACATTATGAGAACGGGAGGCACGAGAAAAGCACTCAAGGAACTTAGAGAACAAGGAAAAGAATGGATACCAAAGTTAACAGACCAAAATCAATCAACTACTTTTCGTACAAACATCCAAAATATAGCAACAAACTACTATCGCTTACTATACAAAGACCATAGTTCAAATCAGCCGAAAATACAACTGCCCGATAGAGGACATTATAATATGCTAAACTATAAGATAGCAAACACAGAACTTGTACCAGAAATTTTAGTATCAGAAGTAGAAAAATCTATAAAAAGTCAAAAGATGGAAAAAGCCCCTGGTCCAGATAAAATCACAAATGAACTCATGAGAGGTAAAATTGAAGATCTAAGCCCAATACTAACAAAGGTCTTTAACGAGTCTCTATTTACCGGCAGCATTCCAAGCCAATGGACGGAATCTCACATAATACTCCTACACAAGAAAGGCCCAAAAGACGATATAGGAAATTATAGACCCATTTCTCTCATCTCAAATGTATATAAAGTGTTTGCTAAAGTAATCCTGGATAGAATATCACTCACTCTCGACGAAAATCAACCAGCAGAACAGGCAGGGTTCAGAAAGAATTTTAGTACAATTGACCATATATATACAGTCAAACAGCTCATACAAAAATACAACGAATACAACAAAATCATATACTTAGCCTTTATAGATTATTCCAAGGCTTTCGATTGTCTTGAGCATGAATCTGTATGGCAAAGTCTAAAAGAACAGGGGATTCATAATTCTTACATAAATATTATCAAAAATATTTATGGAGAAAGTAAGGCTAGAATCAGGCTAGAATCTACAGGAGATATATTTCCAATCGAAAGGGGAGTCAGGCAAGGTGACCCATTGTCACCAAAGCTTTTTACAGCAGTTCTTGAACAAATCTTCAGAAAATTGGAATGGGAACATCTGGGGCTAAATATAAACGGAGCACGACTGAATCACCTCAGATTTGCGGATGATCTAGTCATATTGGAAGAGAGCCCATTGGTATTGGAATCTATGATACAAACCCTAGTAGACAAAAGTAGAGAAATAGGGCTTGAAATAAACACAAGCAAAACTAAAGTGATAACCAACTCAGTACCTATAGACATAACCATAAACGGACAGAAACTCGAATATGTAGAGGAGTATGTGTATCTTGGCCAGATAATCTCACCAAATGACCAAATGTCCAAAGAAGTCAACAAAAGAATTGCGACTGGGTGGAAAAGGTACTGGGCATTGAAGGAAATCATGAAAAGCAAGGAACTGAGCATGACGATAAAGAAGAAGACATTTGATACCTGTATCCTACCCTGCATTACATACGGCTGTGAAACCTGGGCTCTGACGAAACACCATAGGGAAAAATTAGCAAGATGTCAGAGAAGCATGGAAAGAAGCATGTTAGGACTAAAATTAATAGATAAAGTTACAAGTAAAGACATCAGGCGCAAAACCAAATTAACAGACATATTGTTACGTATTGACCAACTTAAATGGCGGTGGGCAGGTCATATGCTCCGCTGCAAGAAGCAAAAGTGGAGTAAACTGGTGACCGAATGGTACCCAAGGAATAGCACCAGGAGCCGAGGGCGTAAAGCAAGAAGATGGGAGGATGACCTAAAAATGACATTAGGACCACTATGGATGAGAGTAGCGGCAGACAGAAAACAATGGAGAGAGATGGAGGAGGCCTTTGCCAAAAGGCACACCGAAATAAGAGATATTTTATAATATAAGTGTAGTTTTAGTCTTTTTAAATCATTTTCATACAGTTTTTTTCTTATATTTTATATTCATTAAAGACTTAGTCTATTATAAAATTGTAAATTTTCGGAAATAAAGGCTTTATTATTATTAGTAATTCAAAGTAGAAGAACCACGCTGATTGCAGCACGAACGGGCCTGCTTGAACGGGGCTATCCAGAAGACCAACTTAAAATGTCAGCATTCGTGCTGTCGTGTTTCGTTGGTAAGCATCTCAATAGGCCGCAATGGGTCAGCAAACTGCATTGTTGCATTGTCTGCATTGGCAGTGAGTATGGTAACCACTACTCTTGGGTACAGAAACAGGCGGAGTAGAGTCACCTTGGCATATGCAAAAAGTGGCACAGGTCAGCTTCAACTACAACAGAAGCTACTTCTCCGGTGAGCAGTGCTGTTTCTTTACAGTAAGTACCGTAAGTACCTATCAGTAAATTAATTGACAAGCACCTTGACAACTAAATTACCAAACTGAAGGTTTCCATCAAAAGTTCAACAATAATTATCCCTAGATATTACACAATAAACATTGCATTACAATAACCTATCAATTCGAAAACAATAAAAGATCACGCAACGGTAGCTGACGAGACTAGTCATGATGTGATCGTAATTGGTCCTGACAGCTTACCTGAAACATCTTTGAATCAATCATCTAAATACAATTCAGGTAGTAACAACAAGATGTAATTCTACCGTGGGAAACGAGTATTCCCATCTCCAAAACTCCAATCGAAAGTTAGGCAAAATATCCATAATTTATCTCCCAGCAAACTTTCTTTGCTGATAAACATTAATCTGTACCAATTTCCTGATCTCTGTTACGTAGGAGTAAGACTCATTGTTGTTTAAATTCAGCTGGATTTCAATTTTACAATGCATTGTCTACTAGTGTTTAAAACAATCGTCAATTTCATGATGTAATCGATCGGGCATTTTGTCTGTCGAGACGTTTATAGAAATGCAAGTAACAATAGCGCAAAAATTAATTACAAATGAATGACTGAGTGTATTCATACTATTGAGATGATGTGATCAAAATTATCTGAACATGTGTGTAATATGGGTTAGGAAATCGAAATGAGATCCTATTGTGTCGATTCTCAATAAAATGTTGATTGTAATTTGTAGGTAAATGGGGCTACACTAACTAACAGTTATCTGCTACAGAGGTGACAGACTATTGACCAACATATTAACATTTGCATCGGAATTTATGTCTTGGCAGTTGCTCTTGTAATTTGATTATTATCAAACTACGAGCAACCTAATCTGATCGAATCCATTATTTCAGAATGCAAAATAAAAGCTTTTAACCTATTGCTTCTTAGCTTGGGAGTAGAACAGATGTCATAAATGCTTACGAATCTATTATTTTAGAGTGGTTAACCTATACGTAAAAAACTTCAGGGTTATAGTAAGTTATATGAATTCATTTAAAATGGGACAAACATGATTAAATTATTGAAAAAACCTATTGAAACTAACTAATGTTATAAAGCTGAAGAGTTTGTTTGTTTGGTTGAACACGCTAATCTCGGAAAGTAGGTACTGGTTCGATCTGAAAATTGTTATCAAGGTAGGCTATAGGCTTTTAACTAGGCTAGACTAAGGCAGTGGTCCCACCACCGACGATGAACGAGAAACGAGTAGAACTAGAAACTATGAATGAGTTGGCGATCAGCGGACAGCAAGTGTGTAGTTTCGATAGTTTTGTCGCTGGGCTATATAAGCGAGTGTTCAAGTGCGATGAGCGATTATTCGCGCAGTCGCGCCAACACCACATTCCAATTTTTTATTGAATGTGTCCGACAATGTCTCTATAGTAAAATACACACATCAAAAGTGTCAAGAACATCGGTTTGGCATACTCAAAATGAGTTCATCCAAATCACGCTGTGGAATGGCCGCCCATGTTCGTTGCAACAACAAAAAAAGGTCTTCTTGCGACTGGATACCCTCCATATTCGGCAGAGCTCTTCTCTGTAGCATATCCCATGCATGCTCAATCGGGTTCAAGTCTGGCGACTGAGCAGGCCAGGGCAGGACATTGATGTTAGCTGCGGCGAGAGTCTGTCTTACAACTCTTGCGGTGTGCGGTCGTGCATTATCATGCATTAACTGAAATAAGGGACCGATTTGCACTTGTAGAGGAACGATGACGTCTGATACAATCGTCTCCGCATAAATTTGAGCGTTGAGGTTGCCTCTGATCCAAATCAACTCAGTTCTTCCGCCGATCCAAATACCCGCCCATACCATGATGGTTCCACAACTATAAGGATGGACTTCCTGGCAGGATTTTAATCGCTGTTGGCGTCCAGGGGTTCTCCAGTGTCGTATACGTCTTGTATCCGGTCTCATACCAAAACGAGACTCATCAGAAAAGCACACGAAACGCCATTGTTCTTCTGCCCAATTTCTGTGTTCAAGAGCCCATTGATATCGAATCCTACGATTGTGCATTGCTATAGGTGGTACCCGTAGCGGTGTTCGGGAATGAAGGTTCACTTCATGCAAGCGGTTTCTGACTGTTTGGTCGCTAATTAAGTTCCCTGAAGAGTGATGAAGCCTCACGGCTAACATCATGGCGGTTATTGTTGGAGCTCTTCGAGTTAAGATTTGAATGTATCGGTCTTGTCTCCGTGTGGTGCAGCGATACCGTCCTCCATGGCGCTCAGCCACGGTACCAGTGCTTCGGTAACGTGTCCAAAGTCGACTGATAATACTCTGACTTGTATTCAGAGCTAAAGCCACAGTACGTTGCCGGGAACCAGCTTCTATCATTCCCACGGCTCTGAGCATTTCTTCCCTGCTTAAATGACGTCGCCGCTCCATAATAACGTTGGTTTTAATCAGTAGTAGGGAAACAGTAGCACTAATAATGTCTTCAATGCGTTGTATGTTTTTATAGGGAAAATATTGACAGCTGATTTTCATCTTTTACTCGAATTTGATTGACAGTTCCTGATTCAAATTATGAAATGCACCAAAAAGGATCCATATAAATTTATAAAATCATAAATTTATTACAAAGCCACATCTCAATCTCAAGAAATCCGCATAAAAATGCTTGATCCCTAGACACTTTTGATGTGTGTACATCATCGTCGTCGTATGAACTAGACAATGAGAGTTGCAATTGTTTGTTGATATCCATACGTGTACTTTCAAAGCTGCACTGTATAGAAATGATCAAGCGAGCGAGCATCGCTGAGCGAGTTTATCTTTGGAGGCGGTCGGACCTCTGCCTTAAACTTTGTGAAATATATGATAGATAAGACTACTTTGACAAAGTTTCTGTTCGATTAACATCGGCTGAAAGGAAGGATCAAAAAATGATCTATAAGGCTCCATCCATTTATGACAGTTGACCCGTCGGAGCGTGAGAGTCCAAACTAAACCTTATAATAAACCCATTATTTTAGCAAGATGTTTTAAACTGTCACGAACAATATTATGATAGAATCATGCTATCATTCCATCTTAATTAATTTGCAATGGACTCACACCACTCCGAGAAAAACGACACTAAACTTTTAAAGTTTCCCCAGGAGAATAGATTTTAGGCAGGTGACCGGGGAAAGGAAAACAAACTAAAACAAATGAATTTAGAGGAAGCATAAAGTAATGATAACTAAAAAAAAAAACATTCTATACTTACACAACAAACAAATATTTGATAGAAAGATTAAAAAATTACAACAAAGTTTCTTTCACCATCATCAGCCAGCCAGCATTGCTGGACATAGGTCTCTCCCATTGTACGCCATTGTGATCGATTTTAGGCTTCTTAACTATCTAGTGTTTTTTTTTTTAAATATTCAAACGCTGCGCCGTTTCAATTTCAAAGCTTCTTAACCATTATAACATACCAAAATGTACTAATGTGCAATCTAAATCATAACTACTCAATTTCACATCGACCAGTATCAACAATAGCTGCCCTAATTCTTAATATTAAGCAACTGATGAATAAGCCAAGAAACGCCTATTGAATCTTAGTCCATATGTGAACAGGAAGATGAAAGTCAACTTTGTTATGACAGGCACTCCCAATTGCAATCCATACAAATGTGGGCGATACTGAATCGTTTAATTAACGCTAATATTTTATAGAATCCTGATTAGATCTGCTATAAAACGATTATATAATTGCTGGATGAGAAATTGCAAGTAGATTATGTGGATGAATTAGTAGTTTTTAGAGTACATTGATTGTGTAACATGTTTATTAAATACATTTTCTAAAATTGAATCATAGCTATCTCGATTTATCACCCTCGAAACCCCCTGCATACTGAATTTCATGAAACCATGGTAGAGCCACGCTTCGGCATGAATGAGCCGGCTCGACCGGAGTGATACCACGCCCTCACAGAAAACCGGTGTGAAATATTGCTTGCGCTGTGTTTCACCGAGTGAGTAAGGACACCGGAGGCCCATATCCCAACCCCTCCCCCTATCTACCCCCTCATGCTCCGAAGGCCTGCAACGCACTTGTGACGCCTCTGGTGTTGCAGAGGTGTAACGCTTACCAACGGCAGTAATCGCTTACCATCAGGCGATACGTCTACTCATATGCCCGCTATTCCATAAAAATAAAAACTTTCAAAATTCCTCTACTCTGACACCCCTTTGGATACGAAAAAATAACTTTTATTTTTCATAATTATTATTCGTACTTCAAATTTAATGTGTTCTTCTAAAGAATACCCTAAATGAAATATATCTATACAAGGAAAAAAAAATAAACGAAATAAAAACCGACTTCAAGGTTCGACTCGATTTCTCTTGGATTCCACCATCAGATCTTAGTGTCTTTATCATGGTACCACCGTTGGGATATCTCATTTCCATTAAAAAAAAAAAACATCAAAATCGGTTCATAAACGACGGAGTTATCCGCGAACACACATAAAAAAAAAGCACGGTCGGTCACGAATGTTTAATAGACGAACAAACACAAAGAAACCTTATCAATTCTAATAAATCTGACCAAATGGTTCATTCAATATCTAGTTGACCATCATCATTTAATTTAAAAGCATATTTCACTCTAAGTATCTCGTTATGTATAGGTAGGTACACAAAAATATAATCAAGATGAATTAGATTATCGGCAAGCAAAAAGTGTTAAATCGTCTTCCCGTGAGGTGGTATTGCGTCACTATGTCATAATAATGACGATTACGACGAACGGGATCCGTGTCACCCGCAGAGAGATTTCGTGTGTAGTGTTGTACACATATCGAAATTCAGTTCATCGATAAATCTATTAAGTATAATTCTCGTGTCATGTTGTTGCTCAAGATGAACTGCGAAATGATCTACCAGTATTTGACTTTTTTAAATGTGTATTTAGCTGGCGTAGGATCCTAAGATAGGATTATTAACAACACGCTTAGTCCAATAGGAGCCTGCCGTAATTGAAAAGAGGCGCATACTTAATTGCGAAGGTCAGCTAGTTAGTTATATTATATTTTTGTTCTTTTAATTATAAACAAAAATGTAATAGTGATGGCTTTTAATGCAAAGAACAAGAACACAATAGTCTACAGTGATTTTATGCTTTTGACTAGTTTTACTTTTATTTTGTATTGGTAACTAGTTAATTAGTAATTGAGTATGGAACCTACACCAATTCAACATTTTCAAAAAATTCCAAAGAAAAAAGAATATTGAATTGCAAACTTTACTCAAAGAACTCAAGAAACACTAATACTTTAATTACTTTACCTCAAAGTCCCTTAATGCCGAAACAGCATTACTGGAGTAGTGTATTTTTATAGCAGTTTTCACGACCAAATATTGTTGCTAAGAATAGTTGCCATTTCAGACTCTCTTGCTAGGTGTTATCTATTTACCATTCAGTAGAAAAGCGAAGAGATGTGTTTACTATGATTCTGACAATAATAAAACTGCCTTCTATCATTTTTTAAATCTATATCTATACTTACTAATACATAAAGCTGAAGAGTTTCTTTGTTTGTTTGCTTGGACGCGCTAATCTCAGGAACTAATAGTTCGATTCGAAAAATCTTTCAGTATTGGATAACCCATTTATCGAGAAAGGCCATAGGCTAAGATCAATACGAGCGGAACACCAATGAAGAATGTTACAAAAACGGGGAGAAATGATTACGCTACGGGCAATAGGAGACGTAAACGAGGTTGAGTGGGTCAGCTAGTTTGCCCTAAAGTTCTTGGGATATAAAGTGTTTTTAACAAAGTCATATTATTAAAAGTTGGAATTATTTGTTAACTAACTGCCACTTGCAACTTCCCTGTGCCTCTTTTCATTGATGATTGGCGTCTACTGGTCGTATATACGCTTGCTTGATAAATAGGGTAACTAATAATTCAAAAATAGTTAAAATTGGTCCAGCCTTTCACGTGTATTGGCGTGTCCAAGTAAAATTGCCGTGGGAGAGCCACGCTTCGGCATGAGTGGGCCGGCTCGACCGGAGTAATACCACGGCCTCACAGAAAAACCGGTGTGAAACAGCGCTTGCGCTGTGTTTCACCGAGTGAGTAAGGATACCGAAGGCCCATACCCCAACCCCTACCCTCATCATCATGGAAAGAGTTCCATTGATGATTGGCGTCTACTGGTCGTAGCTTGATGTTATATAGTCTATACGCTTGCTTGATAAATAAGGTAACTAATAGTTCAAAAATAGTTTAAATTGGTCCAGCCTTTCACGTGTGTCGTGTGTCACGTGTTCACGTGTCCAAGTGAAATTGCCGTGGGAGAGCCACGCTTCGGCATGAATGGGCCGGCTCGACCGGAGTAATACCACGGCCTCACAGAAAACCGGTGTGAAACAGCGCTTGCGCTGTGTTTCACCGAGTGAGTGAGGATACCGAAGGCCCATACCCCAACCCCTACCCTCATCCCCCATATACATTTTGTAGTAGGTATTAATACATCAGATAGAAACATAATAGATATTTTAATTTTTTTCTCTAACGTATCGATTACCACTCATCCCATCACTATCGCATAGTTCCCACATCTCAAGCAACTGCGAATGCTTTTTGCGTCTTCAAAACGAGATCATATTCTTTACTTTATCATTTACATAGATCTGCGCACGCGAGTCCTCACATTACTATATAATAACAGTTTTTATGCTAATTGTGCACGACAAGCCGACTGACTCGGAAGTACGGATTGTACGTGAGAATAAATTAACTACACTCTATTTGAAGTTGTCCATTTATTCTTATTTCCTGTCTTAGATTGACTTATTATTTGACTAATAAAAGTTTTAGAGGCTTTTGTGTAAATGAAATCACACACCGTTTTAGCATCTGCAAGTCTGCCTGCCTGCCTCTCTGGCGCAGGGGTAGCATATGCGATTGCTGTGCTTAAGATTTCGTGTTCGATTGCCGGGTTGGACAAAATGTTTGCATGATCTGCAAATACTCTTATATATGTGGTGTACCTAATATGAATGTATATTTACAATAAAAAAGGAAATATGTATTCATATCAGTTCTCTAATTAGTACCTACAGTACAAGCTCTACTTAGTTTCTGACTAGATGGCGTTGTGTGTCAGATGTCTGAAAAGCGTGGTGGAGTCATGCTTTGGGGGAAATAGGGAGAGTCAACCGGAGTGATACGAACTCCTCATAGGTGTTTAAGAAAGCTTAAGTTGCATTATACCATTTAAGTGAAATTTTCAGAGGACCGTCAATTTAAAGAAAACGGCTGCCAGCAGATGGATGCGAACTGCCCAAGACCCGAATAGTTCACGCTTCTCGGGAGAGACCATCGTTTTGCAGTTGGCACAAGGAAAAGGACAAGACAGGAGCGGTCGCAGCCTAAAATTTTGGGGGGTTCACTAATATATAATCAATTTAAGTCGAGTAAATTAGACTTTATTGCACAATACACAATTTTATTGCACACATATTAATATCTTTTGTTTTTTATTGGTAAATCTATTGGGATGATAATATTTGGTAATCAGGTTCTAGTAGCAGCGAAAAAGTTACATGGGAACGATTTTGGGGGGTCATGTCCCCTGTGACCCTCTCCCTTGCATATTGTCTGGACTTTAAAAGAGACGATGATCCCTGAGTTTGTTTCGTCCTTTCTTCTCAGAGCTAGTCCAGTTAGGAAAGGCCGAACTCATCTGCTCAGAAAAAAGTTGAACTTGTAAAAGTGTTCATGTAACCTAATTGCAGAATAAATGATATCATTTCATTTCATTTCCCCCCCTGGAACCGCGCCTCACACGTTGATTTTACCAGAGGTCTAACTTTCCCTCCTCCTTGAACTTAGGAAGGGAGGAAGTTAAAGGCTGGCAACACTTGAGTTTCAAGTATCTATCGGTGATGGTAGTCAGTTACCATCAGAAAACTCACCTACTCGTTTGCCACTTATGTCGTAAAAAAACGCCCAAACCGACTGCATGTCTAAATGCGATAATTATCCCTGACTTGCGTGTAAGTAAGTTTAAAAATAATGATTTCATTATTTAAGTTGCCAAATAAAGGAATCCCGCTTCATTATAAGTTATTATTAAGTGTTCTTGAACGCTTGCACCAAGAATGTTGTCATATACACTTAAGGTCACCAACTTTACCCACAAACATCGATATTGCTGTTGTTTACCCGATTTCGGCGAAGCCAAAAAGAAGGCCAATATTTTTGGCGGTTTTTTGAAAGATTCTAAACAACTAGGTACATGGTTCTCTGCGAGGCCATAGTATTTCTTGATTGAGCCTAACCCAGATTGCTACAATCTGTATCTTGGCCGCGCATCACGCCGAAACTACTGAATGGATTCAAATGAAACTTGACATGATTAGAGTTCATACTACGAGGTAGGACATAGGATACTTTTTATCCCGAAATTCAGCACGGTATCCTGGAGAGAGGGGATGAAAGTCAAAATATGTACTTAGTTGTAATTCAGTAACACATAGTCCGATTTCATTCATGCTTTTTTTGCTAGAAAGAAAAAAAAATAAAAGATAACGGGAAAAATCTTTTTTTTGTCCGCGACTGTACACTGCCTGTGGGAAGCTGAGACAGAAATATAAATATGGCGGTACGAAGTTCGCCGGGTCAGCTAGTAATTAATAATTATATAAGCCAACCAAAGTAACTTTACTCTACCTGATAGTAAGTATGAGCAGATTTTTTTTATGGAATAGGCGGGCAATCGAGCAGACGTATCGCCTGATGGTAAGCGATTACCGCCGCCCATGGACACCTGTAGCACCAGAAGCGTCACAAGTGCGTTGCCGGCCTTTTGGGGAAAGGGGGGGGAGGTAGTGGTAGCGGATTGGGGTATGGGCCTCCGGTATCGTCACTCACTCGGTGAAACACAGCGCAAGCACTATTTCACACCGGTTTTCTGCGAGGTCGTGGTATCACTCCGGTCGAGCCGGCCCATTCATGCCAAAGCCTGGCTCTCCCACGGTAGAATCCAAGAGTAGTGGTCACCATACTCGTTGCGAATGTGACTTACCCTCATTTGCTAATCGTAGAGATACAACACTGCAATATTCTACACAAAAGTACTTTGCAGGTTCATTTGTGAGAAGGTGCTTCCGATACAATCACAAACGAGCAACAACGGTTTCAATACCATTACATAACTACTTCTTTTGATATAATATAACATGACATAATGTGTTCGTATATAAATGACATCGGCCTTTATTCGTTTATCAATTCTATCCATCAGTCAAATGGTCGGAGGTCATTAATATTGTCGCAACGAATTCTCAAGAGAATGGTCAATTTGATTCCTAGTTCTGCAACTGAACGAACAATGGGTATCAATAATAAATCAATAAACTGTAGATGTCGCTGTCGAATTTCATAATGCACGGAATTTATAAGCATTACTTCTAACATTGTACTCCTCCGCGGATACAGCGGCCAGTTTCAACGGAGAAAGGTGCACTTTCTAGGTCTCTCACTCTCATAATTGGATGAGGCGGATATCCGACACAACTGGGGAGACCAGGAGCAGGATCAACGGATTTATGTGATCTCCAAGGCACAGGAGTTAACACCCCAACTTCTAAAATCCAGGCTGTTATTTATATGTCACCATTTGTCGGTGCAGTCTCAAAGAAATACCCTTTCACGCAAAAAGTCGGATTTCACGGATATAGGTGAAATTTAGCACAGAGATAGATTGAAGTACTACAGTCCAGAACCTGACATAATCATCAGACTATCTTAAAGTCGATCTTTCAAATCGATTGCGTTTCGCAACTCGTTTCATTTCGTTCTCGTGTGTTTTGATGACTTCAATCTCGAGAGGTTTACTAGCCGGTGGTTTCCACTATCTAGATCCCAGCTCCATCATCAAAACAACAAGACCCTAAATTAAAATTTTGCCTTCTAAAAAAAACTAGTTACATTGTCAGAGCTAATACAAAGACGTTGTCAGTATCTAGCATGACTTAAATGCTACTTAATACAGCCATGCTTAGTCGAAAAGTTTTCAGGAAATTTGAGAAGCAGTTAATTAAATAATCCTAATTAGGTATATGAAGGTAAAATTTTCTCTTTTAGTAAAAGTACCTAATTTAATAACAGTGCAGACGACGAATAATCTCGTATCATCCCCGTCAATCAAACGGTAGGCTGTTACGCAAGCGATGCAACGTGAGATCTCGAGATAAACCTCTCTGTGATGTGACATCCGCATAACGAAAATTAAATCTTTATCAAGCAATTACTTTTTTGAGGACCTACATACTATTTTGACTTGTAGAAGGTATACATTTTGGTTTCGAGGTTTTTACATTTGGTTGACGTTGTATTTTAGAGGAATACCTAATAGTTGGTGTCAACCGATGAACGCTTGAAACTTAGGCATTCTAAGTGTGTACTCGTAGTCAGCCTTTGAGGTAGAAGTACATTCCTTTCTTAAAGGTTCGCAGGAGGTTATGAATTTGTAGCTATTGATACTTTAAATCCTACTAATATTATAAACGCGAAAGTTTGTAAGTATGGATGGATGAATGGATGTTTGTTACTCTTTCACGCAAAAACTACTGAACGTGTTTCGCTGAAACTTTACAGTAATATAGCTCATACGTCAGAATAACACATAGGCTACTATTTGCCGCGATAACCGACATACACGCGGCTGGAGCCGCGGGCAACAACTAAAATTCTTTAAATTGACTTTTTGGATCTGGACTGATCTGGATCTGAACGGTATAGTTGAACTATTCAATGGCTTCTATAATATTTAATTCTCGAGTTTGGTATCTTGTGGCTAGTTTTGATACGTTTAATACTATTATTCAATCCTCGCCAATGGAGCGATCACCATGTGAAGGTTATAATGCTTGCAGGCCCATTAGTACAGGCATTAAATCGCTACTAGTCCACTGGCAAAAGAAATGAACCACGGCGTTTCACCGTGTTCTTAATCTAAACTAAAATCATCAAGCACTTACTGGAGTTGTGTGGCTTCCTTGTTCTCGGCGCCGTTGACGGGGTACCCCACTGCTTTGTCTTGCTACGTTCACACAAACATGCTCCAAAGTGCTGTATATCTTTCAAGGTATTCGAATTACAATAAACTCGTATTAGCTATCACGGATCACGCCCTTTTGAAGGCGCCTACAAAAACTCGCGAGTCCAAACCAGACCAATCATAACGGTGACCGACGGAAACCGAGTCTTTGGAAAATTAGCTTAAACCGACAATCAAATGCGACAAACGTGTTCGGCCGGCAAGCGTCTTTATAGTACTTAACCTCAAACGTCAAAAACGTCAAATCTGAAAAATGACAATCGAAAATGTTGCCATTACAATGACGTTCGAAATCCAACAACTATAGTGCTTGTAGATACATTTTGGAACCCTTATTTCTTTTCAGAAGAAGTGGTATTTCTTTCGAGTGTACGTATTATATTTTTGTCACACTGTGTAGCCTAAATAGCTGGATGGATCTTGTGTTAAACGAGTATAGTTCTCATTGATTTATTAGATTAACACTGGGTTTAAATTTTAAGTACATATACTTTTTACATGAAGGATTTTTTCGTGTTTAGGGTAGTAGTTAAAAAAGAAAGGGCAATAGTTTTGACAAGACTGCAAAAAATAGACTGTAGAAAATAGACATGTGTGTTTGTATATTCTCCTGTTACGCCTAAACTTCTAAACCGATTTTAATGAATGAGGTGTCAATAGATGTTTATACGGAGTCGGATAGTTTTTCAAACTTTTTGTAGTTATAAATGTGTAACTTCATTTTTATTATTTTGTGATAGGCATTTTTGATCACGATATGACACAGATGAAATTGTAAAATAAATGTTATAACTGGTTTTAGAAAACATTATCTAAAAAGCAATACAGTTTTTTTATAGGTACCGAATAAATATATATTCAAAATCGACGTCCATTTATTTATTGTAGGTATACCTTTTAACAATTTCTCACAAATCAAGCTTTACATAGTATACAAGTAAAATTTTTACAAAAATAAAACCGACTTCAAAGTCAATTAAAAAATGAAGACGCTTCCGCTGACGTACGCTTAGATCTTTTGAACTACTCAACGAATTTTAGTTCAGTTTTCAGCAATATATAGATTATTCCAAGAGAAAGGTTTGTAAGTACACACATCAAAAGTGTCTAGGGATCAAGCATTTTTATGCGGATTTCTTGAGATTGAGATGTGGCTTTGGCCCTGGCCTGCTCAGTCGCCAGACTTGAACCCGATTGAGCATGCATGGGATATGCTACAGAGAAGAGCTCTGCCGAATATGGAGGGTATCCAGTCGCAAGAAGACCTTTTTTTGTTGTTGCAACGAACATGGGCGGCCATTCCACAGCGTGATTTGGATGAACTCATTTTGAGTATGCCAAACCGATGTTCTTGTGTTAGTGTTCGCGGTAGAAACACGGATTATTAATTGTTTAAGTTACCTAATAAAATTTTAAAGAAAACTGTTATTTCAGTCTTTTTTTCGAACTTTAATGTCAGTGGTTCAAATGTCAAAAATCCTTTTATTAGGAAAGTGGCAAATTTCTTTATTAATGCAAAGGTAACTTGGTTTATCGTTACTGTGACAAACGAAAACACTTTATTTGATGAATCCTTAAAGAAAATTTTAATTAATATCAATCAGGAGAAAAGTTATTGCAAAAATATATGTTGATCCCTAGACACATATGTTGATCCCTAGACACTTTTGATGTGTGTATAATACATGCATATTATAGTAGAGGTAATCTGGGCGGAGGCGCTAGAAATCTATTCTATATATTATATCTAATCTAAATATTATAAAGCTGCAGAGTTTGTTTGTTTGTTTTTTTTTTTTTATTATTATGGACAAAGCATTACAGTATACAATTTTATACAGATCACAACCACTCGCTTAAACCGTGTAGGTTTTTATGCGAGGGGTTCGTTTACTCAACATACTATTGTTATTTATTACACTATTATATATACATTTGTAGATTACAATCTATTCCAGGATGTGCTTGTAGTCTACCTGTGTCAAGAAATATTGTTTAACATTTTTTAGGTGAGTTTGGCCTGCGACGCACGCACACACAATCTCATTCGGCAGCTCGTTAAGAATTTTGGGCAGGATATATTTAAATGCTATGAAATATATTTAGCTTTAATTCCGCGAGACAGGATGTCTCGCGGAATTAAAGCTAAATATATTTCATAGCATTTAATGTCATGGATTTCCGCAAAGTAACGCCTGATTCCATAACTTAGGATATATTTGTACATTCTAGTGCCATATGTGTTGTTATAATGAGGCATTATATAGCGCTTTATGTTTGACAGCTTTCTCAGATTACCTTTTCGCTGGTATTTAGTTAGTTGTGCAATGTGCAATTACAGTAATTAAATAGTTTGTTATAGTACCCATTACAGCTAGCTCTTACATGTTTAGGTACGATAGTTTTTAATAATCTGATTTGCAAAGTATATATTTTATTCAAGTAAGTGCTATAGGTGCGACCATAGGTACATAGACCATATCCTATGACAGAATCCGCCATTGCCAGATATAGTAGGCGGAGTGCTTTAAATGTCATCTTATATTTTAGTGTATATAATTTACTGAGTATAGCTCGTAATTTGTTACAAACATGATCAATGTGAGGTTTCCAGTTAAAGCGGTTGTCTATTACGAGACCTAGGTACATGTGTTCTGTTACTATTTCTAGTTTATTACAGCTATCATTAGGCATGCAGATAAGACTGTCATGCAAACATCGGTGGTCATGGGCCATTATACTAGGTGTGTAGTCCGACCTATTATGTGATGATTCTATACACATTAATTTAGTTTTTTGGGAGTTAATTAGTAGTCCGACGTCATGTGACCACTTGCACATTATATTGAAATTTTCCTGCAGTTTTCTTTCAGCAGTTTTTAAATCTTTGTCTGCCACCATTAGACAAGTATCGTCTGCAAACTGGTACACAGAGCCATGTTCAAAAATATTACACATTTGGTTGACATATATAATATATTCATATGGGCCTATTATGGAGCCTTGAGCGGTGCCTTGGTCTGTGTTTATGCTAGCACTGTACATATTTCCCACTTTTACTTTAGTGTTTCTATTTGTGTGGTAATTTTTAAGGAGCCGTAGAAATGGGCCTTGAATACCAGTCTGCTCAAGACGTTCATACAACGCTTGAACGTTTGAACGCGCTAATCTCAGGAACTACTGGTCCGATTTGAAAAATTCTTTCAGTGTTGGACAGTCCATTTATCAAGGAAGGCTATAGGCTATATTTTATTTTCAAAAAAAATTGAGATCCGTAAGAAAATTGCTATTTCGTAACCCAAGGTGTGAAATCGAAAACCTATTTTTGCGTGCGCTGCAATAACTATTGACAATAGAACAAAATAATGTATTACGGATTTGTAGGTCCCATTAAGTTCTACAAAAAAGTCCGCGAGAGCATATATCTAACTATCATGGTTTAGTCATAATAACCGCTTTTGTGTTCAAAAAAAATATTAAATCGTCTGAAGAAAGAAACTACGTTAAATGTGTATCGTAATATTAATCCTTTTCCAAATAAAGCATTAAGTTATCAAGGTTATTTATGTAGCATTAAAATACTTTTTGTTTCATCCCATTCGGACATTTCGTTTAGAAGTTATCACGAGTATAAGGCGCTAAGAGTTGGTACCTAAAAATGAGTTATTTGCCAAAGAGTTTGTATCAACATAATACCTAATATTAATCTTTATCCAAATAACTGTGTTGTTCATTATGAGTATTAGATCTTAGAAGAGTATAATAAATACATCTATACTAATATATAAAGCTGAAGAGTTTGTTTGTTTGTTTGAATGCGCTAATCTCAGAAACTACTATTCCAATTTGAAAAATTATTTAAGTGTTAGATAGCCCGTTTATCGAGGAAAGTTATAGGCTATGTATTATCACGCTAAGACAATAGGAGCGGAGCATCAATGAAGAATGTTTAAAAACGGGGGAATATTATCACGCTACGGGCAATAGGAGACGCAAACGACGTTGCGTGGGTCAGCTAGTAATATTATAAAGCTATAGAGTTTGTTTGTTTGTTTGAACGCGCTAATCTCAGGAACCGCTGGTCAGATTTGAAAACTTCTTTCATTGTTGGATAGTATATTTATCTAGGAAGGCTATACATCATCACGCTACGACCAATAGGAGCGGGGCACCAATGAAAAATGTTTCAAAAACGGGGGAAAATTATCACGCTACGGGCAATAGGAGACGCAAACGACGTTGCGTGGGTCGGCTAGTGAACAAATAAAAACTAAAGTAATTTCTCCTTCCACTATCGTCAAAATTCCATAGAAATCTTTCAAGCGCACGCGCGTCGCGCCTACATTTCATCTCTGTTTTGAATTGCGCCAGCGTGTAAACGCAACGATTTGTCAACTATGTAAAAACAATTAAAGCTATTAAATAGTTGGTTAATGTACGTCTGTGAGTGGGTTACCTCCTAAACTTTTCACAAACATGAATGTTGTAAGAATCATTAGAGGCATCAGAAATTGCTTCCAAGGGCAGTTGGTATCATACAATATAGTTAATACATAGTTGTTAAAAATATAAAATTAATAAGAAACCTAAGATTTTATTATACTAGCTTTTTTACTCGCGGCTTTGGTCGCATTTAATAAAAAGTATCCTATGTTACTTCTAACACCTCCAAGAATATGGGTACAGAGTATCATGATGATCGGTTAAGTAGATTTCAGGTAAAAGCGTAACAAACCAACTTACATTCACATTTATGGTAATAGATATTATATATATAATATTATATTTAGATCATTAGAAAACTGACACTCTATTGCCGGGTTGGTATGTAAGTGATATAAATCACTTGATTTAAATCGTGATTTTAATTAAATGATTTTTTTATAAAAATCAATGACTTAAATCATAAAGTTTTTACTGCAACCAAATCGCCCAAAAATTGTCGAGGGACTTCCCCCGACCTAGATTACAGCGCGTACACGTTCACAATGCCGTGCGAGCGAGCTTATCGTGTGCATCAAGACTGAGGGCCCATTTTTTAAATTTTGGCGAAACGATATAAAATTCAAACAGGAATTAATTAAAAATAGTTAAAAAAAAAAAAAAAAAAAAGCATTGACCTAGAGGCAGTACTTTCTGAGATCTAGGCTATGTCATTTTTGCAAGCGTCTGAACTGAGGGCCCAAGTTATTTGATCATAACTGCTTTATTTCACGTTTAAGAAATTTATGACCCATTGCTTTAGATTTTAACTATTTTTAACTAATTCCTATTTAAATGTTATAGCGTTTTGGCTAAATTAAAAAAATGGGCCCATACATACATACATATTTTATTTTTCAAAATTTTAAATATAAAACTTACGATAAGACAACCCAGCGCCATCTATGAGCGCATTGAAATCAACATCAATCGTAAACCGATAGCCTTTCTAAATCTTCTCGCTTCGAACAGATGTCGCCATCAGTGCAAATTTAATTAACAAAATTCCCTACGTTACATCATAATATCCGTATAAAGGTTGTCTGAAGGAAGGAAATATGCCGGTGGCGGCATTTTGTGGTTGTGGCTGGTGGCCCGTGTGCGGCGACCCTAAGAGATCCTAATTGTCACGTTTTTATATTGTTACTCTTGTTTTCTATTTGTACAATAAACATAAATATATTAAATAAGAAGCAAATGTTTTTTAATTGACTGCGCTAACAGTACAAACTCATATGTCCTGAAAATATAAAAAAATATGGCCCCTCTACAAAATATTCTCCTATGAAAAATTCAAAACCAATTTTCTCTTAAAGTATAGCACTAAGAACGACGGATGAAATATCAGGTTTTAGTTAAAAAATAGTAAAAATACTTAGTATAGTTTGCGTTAATCTGTGGGGTTGACTTAAGTCAGTAAAGGCGAAAAACCTTGGGCCCTCAGTTCAAACGTTTTAGAAACATTCTACTTTGATTTACATCTTAAAAATTGGCTTCTGTCTCAATTTTTCTTTTTAACTTATTATACAGAGCTATTTAACTAAAATATTATAAAGTTTTAGTTGCGTATTTGTTCAGATAATTGCATTTTTTGCCGATTCTTCCGTAGAGACATTACTGAACTGAGGGCCCTATATTATGCCGCCATAAATCCGTAATGTCGCATTCTACAGTTTTGGGATTTTCTTAAAACTTTTAAGAAATTCTTAACTAAAATAAAAAGCATTGACCTAGAGGCAGTACTTTCTGAGATCTAGGCTATGTCATTTTTGCAAGCGTCTGAACTGAGAGCCCAAGTTATTTGATCATAACTGCTTTCACGTTTAAGAAATTTATGACCCATTGCTTTAGATTTTAACAATTTTTAAGTAATTCCTATTTGAATTTTATAGCGTTTCGGCTAAATTAAAAAATGGGCCCTCAGTCCAGTTCTGGGATTCCAAATGCTATACAGGACACAGGACATGTTCTAAAAGTTATGAAACAGTTCAGAAATCATTTCGCGCATGCTATTCAAATTCAATGCATAGCGACAAGTATTCGATATCAGATAGAGTACTCATCTGGAAAGAATTAGAATATGTACCTACTTTAATGAGTTGCCAAATTTTTACTTGCCTTGTTATTTTTTCAACACTACTGTTTTTTTAAATTGTTGCTATTGGTAGAACTTGTTAAATTACCTTTTTACTTGAATTAATAATAAAATTAAAAAAATACGTTGTTTTCATATAATAAATAACTGACCTTACAGTAATAAAAAAGACAAGAAATTAAAAAAATCAAAAATTAAATCAGATTAAATAAAAAAACGATTTAAATCAAATTAAACCGATTATTATGTTTTTTTTTAATCATGATTTTTATCAACCCTGCTCTATTGTTTATATGACCGACTCGAGAGAACAACTCTACTTTATAAAAGTTTTTAACATCTTTTATTTGTCGTTATATAAATTGTTAAGTCCAGGGTCAATATTATTTTATCTTTTTTTAATTACCTTTAACCTCGTGGTTTTGTTTTTCTTGTTTTTTAAGATGTTACTCTTACAAATTACAGGAAAATAAGATAAAATACGAAACACATAAAAATCATTTAATTTTTTCGAATGAAATAATTATCGCCATCACTTTTCATAGTCCACTGCTCGACACAATACTTCATACCCACTAAAAATGTACTGTTTTTTGTAGTATTCATCTATGTACTCTGGTCAAAACTTGTTAATGAAAAAATAGTATTATTATTATTACACTTCTCTAATTGCACGTCACGTAGGCCAATACTCAGCTTCTCACATCTAGTTCCTGGCAGCCATCTTGCGCAAATCGTCACTCCACCTGGCCTCTGAGCGTCCTACACTACGCTTGCTGAGACTGAACAAAACCATGCTGACAAATAACAGTAGGTATAACGGTATAACCACAGTTTCCCATTTTCAACCCCAAGGACAACAGCGCAACATTAATATTATTCCTTTAATAACAGTCATTTTCTGATTTCGTCGCGAGAGCCTTTGACATTGAAACGTTGGTAATACACCGCAAATTAAAAGAATTTTAATGAAATTACTTTGAGCAATATTAAGTTAGCAGTTAAGCAATAATAAGTTTAATTTTGTAGGATTTTAATAGCTTTTTATGAATTGCTTACAATTCTTTTCTTAGTCTCGGTGCAATTAATTTCAATTTTCTTCGCTATCATATTTCAACATACCATTTTCCATTCAGTTCACTCTATTGCATATCACAGTTGTACTTTTTACTACGAACACCTAAGTATTAGGTAGTATCTTAAGTAAAAGATTTATACAAAAGGCAAAATTAATTTAATTTAATTTAATTATCATATTAATAATTTTATGTATGTATGTATTTTTTGTATTTTTTTTAACCCTGGAATACCTAAGAACAAAAAAAGAACTGATTTGATTTTATTAATAAATAATAATAAATTATTTAATTATTAAAAAAAAACAACCGACTTCAAGAACGACCAAATCGAAATGGGCCCATACGAGAATATTGAGTTATTCGTTAATTTGTCGTGCACATACTCAATGCAAATTGAAGACTTATATGGTTTTCTCATGGATGACATGTCAGAACTGGACAAAATTAAAATGGGACTACATGGGAAGCACCAGCTTTCAAATAAAAAAAGAATGATCAAAATCGGTTTACCCAGTCGAAAGTTATGAGGTAACAAACATTTAAAAAAAAACAGTCGAATTGAGAACTTCCTCCTTTTTTTGAAGTCGGTTAAAAAGACAACTCCCGCATTAGGAATTAATCCTGTGTCATGGGGGACTTTACAAACATATATGAAACAAACACAAAGAACACCCAGAGTGATGTCCTATGTAGGATTTGAACACACAACACTTAGCGTAGTAGAAAGCGGCGTAACAACCACTTAAACCACTTTTTTTTGTTTTTTTACGTGTGGAAACCCCCTCGGGCCGGCACTCCACCGGGGTTTGCGGCGCGGCGCACTATGGGACGAAACCGTGCGTGCCGTCTCAAAAATCTGTAACTTCGTTTTTAATTACAATAACAAGCTGAAATTTGGCACGTAACATCTCTGATGTATACACTATCAACTAAGGGTACAATCGTTGTTATTTTTTTTATTTTTATTATGTATTAAATAAAACAAAAATAAAATTGACACATTTTCGTACAAAAACCTAATTTACTTAACATATTAAACGATAACTGTAAATTATTATTTAGTATTATTATTATTATTTTTATTATTATTTAGTAATATTCTTAATACTGAATATAACATTATCATATATTAAATGACAAAAATGTATTAATATATTACACAAAATCGCAAAAAAATAATTACATTACATTTATAAGTACATTAAATTCAAATATCTAACAGGTTCTTTGGCTGCGTCTAATAACTCCTTGGACACAGTGATTGAGAATGTTCTGATACTTGATATATATGGATCTGATGTAACTATAAGGTCTTGAAATACATTTTCATTCGTGGCGGACTTAGAGCACTTTTTGATTTCTATCCCAATTCCGGAACATTTCAACAACAGAATCTTCTTCAACTTCTTCTCCAGACCGCAATCCTTGGACATATGCATTATATACATATATAGCTGAGTCCATATTCTTGAATCAACTCCATATTCTTCCTCTTTTTCGATTTCTGCGATAGATTTTCATAAGATTTTGGTGGTTTTCCACGTTCTCCAGATGTTGTGAGCGTGATATCCATTGGTACTTATTCAAGTTGTACTTTAAATTCACCGTCCAACCACGTTGTATTTTTTAAATTAAAAAGCGGTCTTTATTTCGTTTAGATTTGTCCAGCGATCGTTAAAAGCTGTTCTAAGATTTTTTTGAATACTTTTCATAACTAGTTCACTTTTAAAAGAGGACAAATCATGGTGTTCTTCTACATATTGTTTAATATCTTCTGATTTAGTTCCGTGGTCAATGAAAAATATGCATAACACTCGCCGAGGCACAACAAATTCACTCATTCTGTTGTTAATATTGTTTTTACCGAGGATGGCAAAGACTGTATGTTGAAGCACAATAAAGTGCTGGTAAATAACAATGAAAATCATCAACTTTTATAGTTAAATTTCGTGAGAAAAATGTCATTATCTTCGAGCGTCTACATTTTTAACCACCTTGTTAACCACTATCTTTAAAATTGGTTAAGTATTGATTTATATATTATGCATTATCGACAGTAACCATAATTTCCAGCCTTTTTTTCACATAACTCAGTGGTGAAGTAGATACATTACATGATAATTATTTAATTCACAAAGTGATAATAAACATTAATTACACACGAACGAATAACAAAAATCAAATCAATATGTAATCCAGGAATGCCCACTTTTCCTTAACTTTAATTTAGTTATCAGTTAACAATATTATTTAAAAATAAAGCGTCATAAATAATCCTCTTCCCCAAAAATCTTCTGAATCAAATGTTAAAATAAATTTGAACATTTTTAGAATTTTTGGCGATAAGGCTTTTTTTCGTCTCATTTAAAAGGGGGTGAATTCGGGCACAATTTTTTATTGCCCTGACTTTTGTATGTGATGCTATTAAAATTACGACATCGGCAGACAGCGCTAACTGTCAAAAGTCTATTCGAAGTTTATAAAAAGGATATTTTTTTCTAAATTATATAAAAAACTAAATACCTGTCCAGCTTTTGCGTATAGATCTATTAAAATATTTTTAAATAGGATGTTAAATTACCTTTCTAACCATATATCACACTTATAGATATGCATTGAAATTACTTAAAATATGAACATGTAAGCTGGTGGAATTCTGTTCTACTTATTCGACATTAATTTGAGCGTCAACTTGTAATGTAAGTCAAGTTTTATTTAGAAAAAAGTGATGTAATCTATTTTACATGCTAAAGTAATATGTATCAGACATTCAGTTAGACATGTGCATTAACAGAATATTCAATATCGAACATTCCCTAAACCTATTTTTGAGCCGGTACGCACGGTTTCGTCCCATAGTGCGGCGGGGCCATGTGTCGGAATCGAACCGACTAAAACCCCACGGTGTGCCACTCTGCGCCTGAGACGGGAGGGATCCGGGAACTGCTGTTATTCACACACCCGGACCCAACCCCACCGTGCAGATGCATTAATAGAATGAAAATAGTATCATCAAACTAAAGAATACAGATTGTCACCACCTCTATTTATCCCATGGGCGTCATAAGAGGCGACTAAAGAATACATTACTCAAACAACATGACTGCAAAGAAAAATGAAAACTTGAAAGAAACCCACTCATCTGGTGGTGGTTAGTAGACAGAAACCTTCTTTTACAAGCTTTTTATTAACTTGCAATGTACGCTTATAAATATGTTCAGGTGGAATCTTGCAACTCAATTTTGAAGCAGATATCTTCAAACGATTTCGCCGAAATTTTGCAAGCATATGTGTACAGCGTGACAATAACTATAAATATTTATAAAATAATAATAAATAAATAAATATATCATTTGATTCGTCTCGAGGCATTCCAGTAAAAGCTTGTTTTTAAAAAGCTTTTTAATTTAATTTATTTTAGAAAAAAGCCTATGTACAGCAGTGGACTGGTAAAGACTGTTGATGTGATGTGAAATACATGAAATAAAAATAATAAAATAAATAAATATTTCGGACATCTAACACACAACGCCATCTAGTCCTAAGTTATGCAGAGCTTGTGTTATGGGTACTAGGCAACTGATAAAATTACATACTAATTATGCTTTTTTTGTAAAAACATACATATTATAATAGGTCTTTACCTATGAAATTGCCGTTTTGTATGCAATAAGTGAAAGTACTTATTTTTTCAAACTTTTTTATTTCTGTTATTTGAAGTAATCACCCATGCAATCGACGCCTCTTTGCCAACGCATTGGCAGTTTATTGATGCCCTTCTTGTAAAAATCAGCTGGACGGGAGGCAACAAACTCTTCAAAGGCATTATGTACTGCCTCTCGGGAATTGAATTTTTTACCCACTAAAAAGTTGTCTAAATTTTGGAAAAAGTAATAGTCGGTAGGTTGAAGGTCTGGTGAGTATGGTGGATGAGGGAGAGCTTCCAACCCCAGCTCTTGCAGCTTGGAGACTGTCTATTGCGAACTGTACCAAATGATGTTGTCAGTTCGTACAAGAAGGGCATCAATAAACTGCCAATGCGTTGGCAAAGAGGCGTCGATTGCATGGGTGATTACTTCAAATAACAGAAATAAAAAAGTTTGAAAAAATAAGTACTTTCACTTATTGTATACAAAACGGCAATTTCATAGGTAAAGACCTAATACATAGAAAACTCCCAAACTCCGAAACAAATATTTGCAGGTTATACAAAGATTTGATCCAGATTGTGGGTGTTATCTATGTATAATATGTACCGGGACTCGAACTCGAGACTTGCGCCAACGAAGCAGTCAAAGGCATAAAGGTAGAATTATTGTTGTGAATAGAAACGAAACCGTCTCCTCAACACCTTGACTTCATATCATCATTTATATGAACGTGGGTAGGGCTTACTTTCGATTGACAAGCTGTCAGTATCCTTAATTACAATGATATTTACAAATAAATCTCCAATATAAAAATCTAAACACGTTCCACTAACAAATAAACGAAAATATATTTTTATTTGTTTGGTATTTGTGCGGTAATTAACTCAAAAAAAATAACACAATAACTAACACACCCACACGACACGGGTTGAGCAACCCTTCAACTCTGACGAGATGGTTATAGTTCAAGGTGCTCATCAGACTGACACGCGTCATCTCTGAGTGATCACGAGCCAAGTGGGAGATGTTTGAGAAACAAACTTAATGATAATGTGTTACCATTAATCATTTTAATTGGTCAGATTAATTAATCGGTATAGAATATCATTAATTGATTAAAAATAATTAAAAAATATGTATAATGATGATAAATTACTGTGTTGATATTATTATTTTTATTAATTTAGTCAAATTTAGAAATTAATATGATTAAAAAAAATATTGAAGTCGATCCACCAATGACAAAATTTTAAGAGTTTCATAATTTTAGAATGCATTTTTTAATACTTTCTTTAAAAAGACAACTCTTGCATTAAGATATGCATCCTGTGTCGCACAAACATACGTGAAACGAACACAAAAAACACCCAGACTCAGAACAATAATTTGAGGATCACACACATAGTTTAATGACTCTTCATAAGAAGTTAACATCTGTAAATTAATAAATTCACTATAAAATAAAAATTAGTACTATAGTGCTCTTGTTACTGCCGGCGCTCCAGCTGTACGTGATCCAAATGGTCTGGTACGGGACGATGGCAAGAGACCGGATAGTATGTCGTTACTGCGATGGAAGTATGGTAGGCCTTTGGTATGGGGCGCAACTTGCGTCGACACCCTCGCGCCATTCATCTCCCAAGTACAGCTGGTTATGCTGGCGCTGCTGCTGCTTCTGCCTCAAACGACGTAAATACCAAAACCTAATAGGTAATTACATTTTTGAACCGTTTGGGGTCGAGACGCTATAGGTTCATGGGGTCCGAGTGCTCGCGCTATGTTTAAACAACTAGCTAAGCAACTGAACGACGTTTTCCGTGACCAGAAGGCCGGCCTTTTTCTAGCACAGAGAATTAGCATTGCCATTCAACGTGGCAATGCTGCCAGCCTTTTGGGAACGCTTCCAGTAGGCGATGATGCGCAGGAATTTTTTGACGTTTGTATGTAAATATTGTTGTTTCCTTTTTTTTATTATTATTTCCCAGTAATGAATAAACTAAAAACTTAACTACGTACTATAGATCTTAAGGATTTATCCAATATCTACAACATAAAAAAATCTTCTCTATCCTCTTTCCTGACCTTCTTTTAACGTAACTCTTAAACAATTTATTTCAGCGGTTTTTTATTTGGCTCGACGCTTCTCTCTTTTTAACGAAAACTGAGATAAGTAAATATTTAAACCACAAGCAGAACAAAAATCAGATATCAATACAGTTACGAAGAAATAACGCCACAGACAGACAAACGAAGACACGAGATCTTTATAGCGAAGATATAACAATGGGTTAGTTTATAGTCCACCAAGGGAGCGTATAAATAAAACGTGCAACCCAGTGTTACGTGAGATTGCACGACCCGGGAACTGAACCGCTGACCTCATAAATCAGGTGTAGTTAGTGTAGTGAAGTGTAAGTCAGACATGCTAACTGGTGAGCTATTGTTATCTAAGCTAAGGGAAGAGCACGCTGGAGTTCACCTTCATTTGAATAAGAAAGTTTTTAAAGTGATACTTGAACCGATAAGTTCCGATAGAAGAAGATTTTTTTTTATCTGTACACCTTATTACAGAGTTACAAGAAATTACATAAAAATATCAGATACATTATGTACAAAGGTCGGCTTTATTGCTAAGTGCATTTCTTCCAAACAACCTTTCCAACTTTCTTCTACGTAGGATGGATCAAAATCTTTCGATCAAGGCATTTGCCTTGATCGAAAGATTATTAGTAGAATATAAACAAAAATCCAACGAAAACTCTCTGCCAAAAAAACACTTAAAAGCGTAAAATAAACTGGTTCTTCATAAATTGCCTATACCTAATTATTTATTCATTTAAATAGTAGTATTATAATGTGTGCTAGGTACCTAGAATCTGTTTGAAATCGGTGCCAAGTGATTATTGCTTAGACTTTTGTAATTGTTCGTTTGTATTCGTTTGGCTTAGCACCGTGGGAGAGCCACGCTTCAGCATGAATGGGCCGGCTCGACCGGAGTGATACCACGGCCTCACAGAAAACCGGTGTGAAATAGTGCTTGCGCTGTGTTTCACCGAGTGAGTGAGGATACCGGAGGCCCATACCCCAACCCCTCCCCCTATCTCCCCCCCCCCCATCCCCCAAAGGCCGGTAACGCACTTGTGATGCCTCTGATGTTGCGGGTGTCCATGGGCGGCGGTAATCGCTTACCATCATGCGATACGTCTGCTCGTTTGCCGGTCTATTCCATAAAAAAAAAAATTAAAAAAAAATACGACTGAAGGCCTTTAGATACGTATGAAATTGAAAGAATTATCCTCCAACTCCTAACCGTTGAGGAGTTGTACCTTCCACCTTCCATCATCAGCTTACCTAAATGATTAAAAGAATACGGCGATAGAAAGGTAACATACATACATATGATATTTAAAGATTTATCCTCCAACTACTAACCGTTAAGGAGTTGTACCTTATATCATCAGCTCATCATCATAAAATGATGACTACCAGACGCAAATACCGATGTAACTTCAGAAAATATACGAAAAACATTGTATGTGCCTAAAAAAAATGAGGGTTTCCCTCGATTACCCTGGGATCCCAGCATCAGATCCTGATATGGTGGCAATGGGACCAACTCGAGAGCATACCCTTTTAAATACAAAAAAAAAAACAAAATCGGTCCACAATTGCCGGAATAGTATATAATAGGTTAACATACATAAAAAAAAAAAACAGTGGAACATAGAACCTCCTCCTTTTTGGAAGTCGGTTAATATTATTAGAAATCTGTCAAGAAACGTAACATCTAAAAAATATCGTTATTTACTAAGTAAACATAACATTTAAAAAAATATCGTTATTTATTCAGTAGTAAACCACTACGCCAACATTGCAATAAATATATATTTAATTTATATCGATTAAATCTACCCTTCTTCTGTGTATTCCATATTTTAAATTCTTTTGCCTTTTTAGATTAGCTAGTTAGGTTTATTAGCAAATATATTAACATGCCAGTATTTTTTTAATGTATAGGTACATATTACTATAGGTACATATTACTATAAACAAATACACCTTTTTTCTGTATGGACATCCCCCCGGGTACCACCCACTGGTGGTTATGTCGGACTCGCATTGACCAAAAACCGCATGCTTTCTCGAGTACTAGTAGCCGCGTAACCGGGTGCACTCTAGAAAGGAAATCCTTGGAACCCCGACGTTTTTCGGGCCACCTACGACTAACTAAAGCAAATAGAAACGTTAACGAATCATTGCTTTCCTCTGTTCCATTTAACAAACTAGTCCGGGTTACTGTCAGTCTACTAAAACACGGCTGAAATTGTTTTTTTTTAGTGGAGCAACTGCCAACCTCCGCAACCCAAGTACTAGGCAATATGTGTAGAAACTGTTGTCTGTGTGTTTAGGGCTCAACTGATGTGGGACAGGGGAGGCCCAATGATGCAGAAGTATCACTAGGCCGTAATAGTGTGGGTCAATATGCTGCATTGTTGCATTGTCACCACTTTTGGATTCAGCTTATGCTTTAATTTTGGCATACATAAAAAAACGCGTATTTGTGTCATGCATATCAAGTGTATCAATTCTTGAGTGGAGATCACGTCTCGGCAAAGGTAGTGTTGGACGTCCACAGGCCAGTTCTAGTAACTATTTGCGCAAGACCGCTGTTAGGAACTGGATGCGAGAAGCCGAGGATTGAACCAAGTGGTGTGTAACGGAGAGGCCTGTGTCCAGCAGTGGACTGCGATAGGATAGTGATGATTATGATGATTTCAAGTGATCTATTTACACATGAAGTATCATATTTTCCTATAGGCCTGCCAAAATGACTCTACTCCGCCTGATGGAAAACAAAAGCAGAATCCAAGAGTGGTGGTCACCATACTCTTGCGAATGCAGAAAATCCAACAATGCAGCATGGTGACCCACACTATGGCGGCCTAGTGATGCTTGTCCTTGAAGGTCATGTCTCTATAATACTTCACTTATATTTTTCCTTTTTCTATAAAAGTACACAAGTTTCTTTTTTAATTTGACCTTTGGTTTAAATGTAACCTTCTGCAACCAGAAGAGAATTGGTCTGTTAATGTCTGTTGATATTTGTTTAGGTAACGCGAAGCGTGCGATTCTGAGATTCTACTTATTATTCTAAGATAACCGCAGCTGAGAACTTAGAATGTTGTCGACATGCATTCTCAGTCATATCCTGAAAAGATATACTACTGATTAAATTTGAAAATAAAGTGAGTCTTACAAGATGAAGGTTGCGAGTAAATCTAACAAAGGCTACCCAAAACTACAAACTACTCATAATTTGTAGGAAAATAATATTTCTTTATAAAAGAGCTTGCCAAAGTGACTCTACTCGGCCTGATGGAAAGCATAAGCAGAATCCAAGAGTGGTGGTCACCATACTCATTGCGAATGCAGACAATGCAACAATGAAGCATGGTGACCCACACTATGGCGGTCTATTGATAAGCTTCTGCATCATTGCAATTGGAAATGTTAGTACATTTTTACAATAAGTTCAGGTAACCTTCGGGAAGGATATTGATGCCTAATGAAACTTCTAGACCCTGACAACGTGTACGTAAAAAGGTATAAATATCCATTGTCGTTATAATAATAAATATTTCGGACATCTAACACACAACG
Source organism: Diaphora mendica (assembly GCA_949125395.1). Lineage (NCBI taxonomy): Eukaryota > Metazoa > Arthropoda > Insecta > Lepidoptera > Erebidae > Diaphora > Diaphora mendica. Next base: position 1,204,168 of record OX421331.1, on the reverse strand, counting down.
CTCAAAGCCCAGTTGCACTCGGTGATTGGAAACAATCACCACAGGGTAAACAACGACGGCGCGGTCAGTACCTGGTAGGGTGACCGCTGGTGGCATGATACCTTGAGCGTCTCCGTGATTCGGAGGTCACGTTAAGCAGTCGGTCCTGGTTGTTATCGTAGGATAACAGTCGTAAAGCTTAGTTGGAGGCCTTTGGGCGGCTTAAAAACATCCAACGGCAAGATTACGTAGCCACAACGTTGTCTTGCCAGTCCCCACCCGCACTTGGCCAGCGTGGGAACGTATGGCCTTAACGCACTCCTGAGAGGAGACCCAAGCCCAGCTGTGGGACGTTATGGGTTGTTGATGATACTTGTTTTTTTTTGTAAATACATACATTATTATACATAGAAAACACCCAAACTCTGAAACAAATATTTGCAAATCATACAAACATTTGGTCCAACCCGGGAATCGAACCCGAGATCTCAAGCACAGCAGTCACATAAGCTACCACTGCGCCACAGAGGCAGTCGTTCGATTCCCACCAAAAAAAAAAAAAGATGGTCACGATAATTTATTGATTTATTATTGGTTATGTGTTTAAGTATAATTTACCTATAAAATTTATTTATTTAGATATATTTTCAACTGCCTCGGTGGCGCAGCCTGGCCTCGTCTGGCCAGCATGGCCAAAAGCGCTTTAAAATATGTAGTTGAGTACATTACAAACGTGCCTTTATAGAAACTCGAAGTTATTGAGATGTCAAATTCAGTAAAGCCTTATTCACCCAGTCTCATTTATAGGCACTTCAACACCTGACGGAAGGCGACCGAACTCTGTCAATAAGGGGTCAGTCTGCATTAGACAAAATGTCTGTTGTGTCAACACCAACTTTTACATAAACTATACACCAATGGAAAATAAGAGATATTTAAGAAAAACAATAGGTTTTTCATTTGGTTGTTGTGTACGATTTTTTACTACATATTTGTGCTGATGTTGTAAAAAAATTATTTAGGGAAATATTTAAAGTATGTTCAGAGTTAGATGTCTAAAGTATAAAATATGTTAAACTTACGCACTCACGGTACACAGAAAGCTAAAGGAAAATAACTTAAATATTTGCAACTTAGATAATTTTTTGTAAGATTTTATTTCGTTAATTGTACTATTAAAATGTTGTTACACATTTTATTGATATATTGATGACATTTTGTAATTATTCTTAGATGTAAAAATTGAGACTTACTCTTGGACACAATCCGATTCCAATTCCATTCATTTTCTTTTCATTTATTGCCCATTGTTAGATTATTAAGCAATTATGTATATGGTGATATCCTCGAAGTACCTTCTTTCATATTCACCTTATCTACGTTTTTTAAATACACTCCCAATTTTCACACCTTTAACGAAAGTGCCCAGTTACAAGCTTGCTCTTTTTTACCCGACAACGTCGAAGTCAAAAGGAAGGGTAATATTTTGGCAGTCTATGTATGTTTGTATGTACCATCGTACCACCTAAACTACTGAACTGATTACATAGGGTACAACGGGTAACATAGGCTGTATATTTTTTTTTACAAGTTTTTTCGTAGTCGAGTTGTAGTGGGATGCCAAATCATAGAATAATAACAAAATATAGGTTTTTAATGTGCTTCGTCTTTGTAATGTATTAACGTATATCTAAATAATGTTTATATTTTAGAAACAACACCAATCTAAATTCCGTTTGTAATTTTTGACCTTTTATCGTCTATACTAACTTTTAAACTTTCGCGTTCCATGATGTAATAATTATTATTTTTACGGGAATTAACGCGATCACTTATTTCAAGGTATTACATACCTCTGTTTTGCCTGACGTTTCGACCAGGTTGCACTGGCCGTGGTCACAGGCTGACTGGCTCAGCGGCGCACGCCCTCCGTCGTCGAATCTGTGGAGTAGAAGGTTCTTCATCCACCCGCACATTTTCGATATTATTGATATTTTTGTTTCGCCATGTACCGTCACATACCACACTAACAGGTTCCCTATTCTGTAAGCAAACCGATGTGTTCCTATTCTGGTGTTTATCCGACTGCGCAGAAAAGCGTCTTTTATCGTCTTCCTAGTCTTTTATTATTCCCAAGAAAATTTGGGGTCGGCTACTAGTTCAACTGGTTTTACCTGAATATCTGCCTTCTTTCCTCCCTTCCTTCTCGATTTTCCACGGAGCGACTGGCATCGGACCTTCGCAATCCTGAGGCCGAGACTGAATTCAAAGATTAAACTAGTTGTCAGTATATTTGAGGGCACTGACTTCCCAATAACGATTGCCATATGTGTTTATTACTACAAGTGTAATTTTTAACCTTTAATATCATAAACATTGCGCTCCATCAGTAAAATAACCAATAAATTTGCGTACCATTTGCAGTAGCACCGTGTAATCAACATAATTACTTCGACTCAACAATGAATTGCAATTGCTAACATACGTTTTTTTATTCGCAACATTAATTGTTGGAATAGTGCATTGCATTTATCGCAATTTGATGATTATATACAACCTTCACCTATGATTATAATTTTTGGTTTATTAAATTTTAATCACTTTTACAATGTGTACAATTAACAACGGAAGCTGTTGATTTTAACACAATTAAATAAATACAAAAACTAGGAAGGAGAGTTTAAGCCCCTTTCGCCCCTTTTTTATCAACCCTGTCCCCCTCTCAATCTAAGTAAAGGGTCTCGAATGAATATATTTTTTTTTTTTTTTTTATCTATAAATATATAATCTCACCGTGCACACCGTGTACAAGCTCACCGTGGGAGAGCCACGCTTCGGCATGAATGGGCCGGCTCGACCGGAGTGATACCACGGCCTCACAGAAAACCGGTGTGAAATAGTGCTTGCGCTGTGTTTCACCGAGTGAGTGAGGATACCGGAAGCCCATATCCCAACCCCTCCCCCTATCTCCCCCCCCCATCCCCCAAAGGCCGGTAACGCACTTGTGACGCCTCTGGTGTTGCGGGTGTCCATGGGCGGCGGTAATCGCTTACCATCAGGCGATACGTCTGCTCGTTTGCCGGTCTAATCCATAAAAAAAAAAAAAAAAAAAAGCTATCTTCAAAGAGATTTACCGCGAAAATAATGAAAGTGATAACAAAAGCATAGACCGCCCGCCGTACGACTTCTCTGTCGCCCTGTTGTTGTGTTAACACTCCACTGATTGCCGTGTTACACGCGTCAGCATCGTCGATGGATTAACCCTCAGGTTGTGGTTACCCCAGAATCGATGTTTGACATATGTAGATGTTTCTTCAGTTCTTGGAAGAAATATTTACAGGTTTCATCCCAACAGTCTTTTTTCAGCCGATGTAACGGCTTGGCAATCGCGGAAAATCCCTTGACGAAACGTCTATAGTACGAACACAAACCAAACATCGTTCGCATATCCGTCTTGTCTTTGGGACTAGGCAATTTTTGAACTGCTTCCACTTTCTTCGGATCAGTTCAGATCTCACTGCTTATAACATGACCGCGGTAATCAACTCCATTCGTCATTAAGTGACATTTTTTCGGGTTCAACTTTAAATTGGCTCCCTGAATCTTGCCGAGAACCTGCTCTAATTTTTGAAAATGGTCATTGAAATCACGGCCAATGATGATGACGTCATCCAAATATACCAGGCAGGCATCTCCTACTAACCCTGCTAGTACACACTCCATGAGGCGTTCGAAAGTGGCAGGCGCGTTACACAATCCAAAAGGCATCACTTTGAACTGCCACAATCACTTGCCCGTTGGAAGGAAAGGAAATTAACATGCCACCATCAGGACGCTAACTTACAAAAAACTGTGTCTTGAAAAATATATGGTATACCTTTGCTCTTTCTTATATCTATACTAATATTATAAAGCTGAAGAGTTTGTTTGTTCGAACGCGCTAATCTCAGGAACTATTGGTCTGATTTGAAAAATTCTTTCAGTGTTAGATAGCCCATTTATCGAGAAAGGCTACAAAGTATATATCATCACGCTAAGACCAATAGGAGCGGCGCATCAATTAAGAATGATACAAAAACGGGGGAAAATTATTACGCTGCGTGCAGTAGGAGACGTAAACGACGTTGCGTGGGTCAGATAGTTGTTTATAAGCCTTCATACAAGACAAGTATCTCCACTAACCTCTATCTAGCAGAACTAGTGTATCAACACCGAAGTTTAAGAATCTTGTCTCTTAATCACTATCGTTATAGACGTGACAGATTGGTTATTCCTTTCTTTCTTAAAAAAGACAACTCCTGCACTAGGAATAAATATATAAATAATAATATATAAATAAATAATTCTGTGTCGCTTAGGACTTTACAAACATACATGAAACGGACACAAAGAACGCCCAGACTCAGAACAACAATTTGTGGATCACACAAAGTGTTGTCCTACGTGGGATTTGAACCCACGACACTTGGCGAAGTAGGAAACGGAGTGGTGACCGTTAAACTACTAGGCCAAACGTGCAGTTATGAATGATACTAATACAAATACATACACACATATAATCACGCCTGTTTCTCTGAAGAGGGAAGCAGAGGCCACTTTTCGCCAGTGTCCATCGCTCGACAAATACACCATTTGCAGGTGTTGTTGACTTGGATCCCTTAGTTCTTAGTGGGAACCTTATGCACCCTACACATTTACCCTAATACAAATAAATGATTATGAATGTGTAAAAATCATTATATTTATCTATACTACCTATATCCAGCAGTGGAGGAGTAAAAGTTGTTGGTGATGATGATGATACTGATATTACTTTTAAGAACTTAATTTTTAGAAAAATATCAACAGACTCTGATGCATCTTAATTATCATGATAAATTGTAGTCAGCTATTTTCTTCATTTATTTACTAGTGGTTGCCCGCGGCTCTGCCCGCGTGTATGTCGGTTATCGCGACAAATAGTAGCCTATGTGTTATTCTGATGTATAAGCTATATTACTGTAAAGGTTTATCCAAATCCGTTCAGTAGTTTTTGCGTGAAAGAGTAACAAACATCCATCCATCCATACTTACAATCTTTCGCGTTTATAATATTAGTATAGATATACAGATAATTTTCTACATAAACACAATATTTTTTTCATTCATTGAAACCTGAAAAGCTTTGTGATTTGTGTATAAAGACTTCAATAAGGAAAGAATTACTTAAATCTGTGCCTTAAAAGAAGACTTAAATTAAAGTCGGTAAAACACTAAAACCAGGGTGGTTCATTTACCTGTAAGTTAAAAAAAAAAGCGGCCAAGGCGCGAGTCGGACTCGCCTATGAAGGGTTCCGCAGCAGCAAGTAACATCATATAATTTTTATTTTACTTTTATATTTGTGTTGATTGAATGAAAGGTAAATTGCAGTTTACGATTTATGACGTATTAAAAAAACTACTTACTAAATTTCGTTCAAACCAATTTTCGTTGGAAGTTTGCATGGTAATGTACATCATATATTTTTTTTAGATTTATCATTCTCTTATTTTAGAAGTTACAGGGGGGGGGGACACGCATTTTACCACTTTGGACGTGTCTCTCGCGCAAACTATTCAGTTTAGAAAAAAATGATAGTAGAAACCTCAATATCATTTTCGAAGACCTATCCATAGATACCCCACACGTAGGGGTTTGATGAAAAAAAAAAAATTTGAGTTTCAGTTCTAAGTATGGGGACCCCCAAAATTTATTGTTTTTTTTCTATTTTTGTATGAAAATCTTAATGCGGTTCACAGAAAACATCTACTTACCAAGTGTCAACATTATAGGTCTTATAGTTTCGAAAAAAAGTGGCTGTGACATACGGACGGACAGACAGACAGACATGACGAATCTATAAGGGTTCCGTTTTTTACCTTTGGCACGGAACCCTAACAATCAATACTTTAATTTGAATACCTTGAAAGATAGCGCGTGTTTAGAGTTTTCGAAACATTACACTCGTATGTACCTATTCAATTTCGTTAAAAGAAATACATTCAGTATAATATAGAAAATGAAAATTTGTCCCAAATGAAAAACTCACCAATAAGTATTTACCGGAAAATTGTCTCATCGAATGGTGTATAAAGAAATCTTGTCTTCCTGTGTGGAAAAGAAGTTATCTATACGACATTTTACTAGTATTTTTTCTAATTATTTCATGAAAAATTACAAATGTTTCGAAAAGTTTTATGTAATTGTATGTGCTTAAAAATACAAAAAATCTGTTTCTTTTTTAGGGTTCCGTGCCAAAGGCAAAAGACGGAACCCTTATAGATTCGTCATGTCTGTCTGTCTGTCCGTCTGTCTGTCCGTATGTCACAGCCACTTTTTTCCGAAACTATAAGACCTATAATGTTGAAACTTGGTAAGAAGATGTATTCTGTGAACACTGCATTAAGATTTTCACACAAAAATAGAAAAAAAAAAATTGGGATTCCCCGTACATAGAACTGAAACTCAAAAATTTTTTTTTCATCAAACCCATGCGTATCTATGGATAGGTCTTCAAAAATGATATTAAGGTTTCTAATATCATTTTTTTCTAAACTGAATAGATTGCGCGAGAGACACTTTCAAAGTGGTAAAATGTGTCCCCCCCCCCCCCTGTAACTTCTAAAATAAGAGCATGATAAATCTAAAAAAATATATGATGTACATTACCATGCAAACTTCCAACGAAAATTGGTTTGAACGAAATCTAGTAAGTAGTTTTTTTTTAATACGTCATAAATCGTAAACTGCAATTTACCTTTCATTCAATCAACACAAATATAAAAATAAAATAAAAATTCTATTATGTTACTTGCTGCCGCGGAACCCTTCATGGGCGAGTCCGATTCGCACTTGGCTGCTTTTTTAACCTATTTCTCAAATCGACATGAGTACAAAGAGTGGTTTCAATTAACTAAAAGCATATTTATTACATGCAACTGTTCGAATTAAGAACACACACTTCCTTAAATTAAAGTAGAAAAATATGTATGAACAAATAGAACAAATAGATAGAACAATTATACAGAACAAATATTTTTTTTCTAGATACAGAACAAATGAAATGCTCATCACCCAATTATTGATAAGGACAAACAGGTAATGATTAAACTCACGATCTCTACCTTTGCGGTCAAGATCACTGGACCAACAGGAGTAAAATAAAGCAAAGAAGTATTAAGAATATTCTTCTATTTAAATTAAACACATTTTTTTTTTAAATTTTAAGTTACTTTAATGAAGCAACGAATGCAGCCACCTTTCGAAACCATATACACATGGTATTTTAATACTGTAGTGTCTGTATATTTACCACGTAAAGATAAACCTACTAATAAAGGTAATGAAAAAAAATATGAGGCAGAACCACGGCAAAGGGTTAGTTAAAAAGCTGAAATTTTGCAACATCATAAGCATCGGATGCGGTGTGTACTGTGTATAAAGTTTGAGTAATGGTACGATCGCTGGTGTTAGCCCCACTAGCTAGCTGCGCGTACGCCGATCGCACAGTCGACGACGACGGACGATCGTCGAAGCGCATCTTTACGCGAAGCATCCACACTCCCGGTATTTTACATTTTTGAATTTATTTTCAAACTTTTTTGAAAATCATTTTTTTCGTTATATTTTTTTGAGTTTTGTTCTTTTTTTTCTTAACTCAGTTTTCTTAATTATATTTTGATTTTTGTTTTACGTTACTTTCTAAGGATTCTAACATTTAATTTTATAGTGTTTTTCGTTACGGTACGGTGCGAAATCGTGATTTTCTCACATGAACTATGGATGAAGAGCGAAAGTTTAGATCTTCAGAACCATGAAATTTTATTAATCGCAAGTTATATTACAGTTTCAAGCCATAGACTTAATCCATAAATTTCAACAGTATTTTGGCAAAAAAAAATGTGTTATGCAAATATTTTTTTGGATTTGGGAGATTTCAATCTTGGCCAAAATAAGTTAGAATTGCGCGTTCGCAAGTTTCATCCATTGTATGTAGTAAAAATCAAATTCAAAGATCTTGTATTTATACATTTGACCGACTTTTTATATAACCTCTAATCTAATCTTCTCACTCAACTTACTTTGACAATAGTTCAATGTTTAATTTTTTCACAAAGACGGCTAACATTGCTTTGTCAAATGAGTTAGACAATGTCCAAATGTTTTGATGAAAAAAAACGAACCTAATTATGCGTTTGCGTAAGTGTAGGTCTCTCAGTCGTGGGAATCATTGTTAGACCGACTTTAGTTCTTGCTATATACGTTATGAGTCGATTATACAATATAGGAACTGTGCTATAATAGCTATTAGGTGTTAGTAATTAACACATTATTGTCACTGTTCGCACCCTCGATTTCAATTTCAGAACAATATATTTTATTAGTTTTTAATTTTAAAAAATTGTGTTCTAAATTCAAAATGATTTTTATTTGTGTATTTTTTGTATTTTGTTCTATTTTTTTTTGTATTTTGCTATTCAATGTTCTAATTTATTTTTCTTTGTTCTGGGTACACAAAAGTTTCTCCAAATTAAAGCAGTTTGAAAGTGTAAGTGATTCGCAAGTGACAAGTGACATAACATTTCAGTGTAACATATTCTGTAACGTGTGAATATTTCGATTTGGGTGAGTGTTTGTTCAGCATTTATTATAATGAATTAACTCTAAGTTTATGAAAGGAAGTTGTCAATTGATTTCGTGTTGCGAATTCTCACGAAAGTTAACACTTTTTGTATTTTTTTAATTGCATGATTTATATTCTCACACATACATGTTTATATGTGTGTATTTTTTTAGTAGTTAATTTAGCAAACTTGTGACCTATCAAAGCTGATAAATGACTAGCTATTGTTGCGTATATATTTATTGTTTCGTGTTACTTACTTTGAAAATGATACATCCCTTATTTTACACCTCAGGGGTGTAATGTGCAAGATATAGAAAATTTAATGAGAAGAACTTTAAAAGCTATAACCTAACTAGCTAAAACTTTTGATAAGTGTGTCTACCTACGTCACCCGGTGCATAATTACCAATATATTGAAACTTCATTCAATGAAATGATTCAGTGATTTACGTACTACGGTGGAACATACAAACATAATACACCTTCCTTTTGGCTTCGCCGTAGTCATGTCAAAATGTGATTTACAAAACAAATGAAGAATTCGACTGTACGGTTGGTCTAGTGGTTTAAGCGGTCGCCACGACGCTTCCTACCGCCAAGTGTTGTGGGTTCAAATCCCACATGACATTTGTGAGTCACACAATCCCCCTTTGTGTGACTCACAAATTGTTGTTTTGAGTCTGGGTGTTTTTGTGTCCGTTTCATGTATGTTTGTAAAGTTCCCCGCGACACAGGATGTATATTCCTAACGCAAGAGTAGCCTTTTTAAAAATTAAATTGAAGTGAGAGTATTATGTAGAAGTGAATAGCATACATGTCATAATATACTTTCGTTTAATCGAAAATTAATACAAGAGACGATAGAGATAAATCGAGAGAGATAGTGGTAACAGAGGGAGTCAAGAAATAATTCTAATTCTATGCTTACGTGGTCTAGTAATGACAAAGGTAGTAGAGCCACGCTGATTTCAGCACTGTTGGGCCGGCTCGACCGGGGCGGTACTACCCTCGCACAGAAAATCAACGTAAAATGACAGCATGCTGTCGTGTTTCGTTGGTGAGTGCGAGACCGGAGGCCCAATTAGTCTAGTCAACAAGTTCCATACTTGTTGACTAGACTAAAAGATGCAGTAGCATCACTAGGCCGCCATGGTGTGGGTCGCCATGCTGCATTGTCTGCATTCGCAGTGAGCATGGTGACCACCACTCTTGGATTCTGCTTATGCTTTCCATCAGGCAGAGTAGAGTCATTTTGGCGGGCCAAACATAAAAAAAAAAAAAAAAAACTTTATTAGTTAACCAACTTCAAAAAAGGAGGAGGTTCTGAATTCGAACGTATGTTTTTTTTATGTGTGTTCGCGGATAACTTCGTCGTTTAAGAACCGATTTTAATAATTCTTTTTTTAATGGAAAGAAGTTATCCCAACGGTGGTACCATGATAAGGACACTAAGGTCTGATGATGGCATCCAAAATAAATCGAGTCGAACCTTGAAGTCGGTTTTTATTTAATTAAAATTTTACTTGGTAAATCTCGAATTAACATTTCAAGGAAAAACTCTTGGCGTAAGGAAAAGATTGTGCGAGAGGGGAGACCTGAAGCTTCTACCGTTTTCTTTACTTAAAACATATTAAGATTATTCGCCAAATTTTAAACATTTCACTATCTATCAAAATCTGATATAAAACAATAAGTTTGATTGCTTAATCATTTCGTTTGGCCTAGTGTTTAAGCGTTCGCCACGCCGCTTTCTACTGCGCTAAGTGTAGTGGGTTTAAACCCTACACGGAATAACACTTTGTGTGATCCACAAATTGTTGTTCTGATTGTGTCCGTTTCATGTATGTCTGTAAAGTCCCCCGCGACAGATACATTCCTAAAGCAGGAGTTGTCTTAATTATCTTAAACTAGCTGACCCGACGAACTTTTTTCCACCATTTTTTTTAAGTGAATATTTTCAAAATTAAATTTGGCACTCAATGTACAGTTGCGGACTAAGAAAAAATAACACTAGCGGTTTTCTTTTCATTTTCTTTTATACAAACCTTGTCCTGACACTAACAAATTGGTATCCATAGGAGGTCCAATGATGCAGAAGCATCACTAGGCCGCCATGGTGTGTGTCACAATGCTACATTGTCTGCATTCGCGATGAGTATGGTGACCACCACTTTTTGATTCTGCTTATGCTTTCCTTCAGGCAGAATAGAATCACTTTGTATGTATGTTATGTAATGGTATCCAATAGACCGGAAAGCGTAATCGCGGAAGACAATTAACCAGATGGGAGGACGAAATAAAACTAACAGGAGGTCCAAACTGGAGAAGGGTCACGAGCGACAGAAATCAATGGAAAAAGTTAGAGGAGGCCTTAGCCAATCGGCACGCCGAGATCAGGGATATCTTGTAAACCTAGTTGTAAAAAAAAACAAAATGTAAAACTTGTTTTCGGAATAAAGGGCTTATTATTATTATTATGCTTTTCATCAGGCAGAATAGAGTCACTTTGGAAGGCCCATAATTTAAAAAAAAACTTGACTTAGGGGGCTGATATAATTTCGACAGAATGTACTGACATTTATAACAAGTTATGCGTTCAAAGGAAGTAATTATAATTAATATTACGTGGAGCATGTAACAGTGTTTGAGATATTAGCTCGATATCTTTTAAGCTGTTTTAACATGTATTAAATGTTGCAATATATTTTAATTTGCTCGGCCAATTGAAGAAATAATGAGGACAATCCAACGCACTCTCAATAAGATAAATTGACTCTATTGAATACTATTTCCATTTTAATTTAAATATTATCTGTGTTCTATACTTTTCCCGAGCCTAGCAGTTGGACAATTATAGGTTGTTAATGACTGCACGGTTGGCCCAGTAGTTTAGGCGGTCGCCACGCCGCCTGCCAATTCGCCAAGTGTTGTGGGTTCAAATCCTACACGGGACAACACTTTGTGTGATCCAGGAATTGTTGTTCTGAGTTTGGGTGTAAATTGTGTCCGTTTCATGTATGTCTGTAAAGTCCTCCGCGACACAGGATGTTTATTCCTAATGCGGGAGTTGTCTTTCTTAAACAAAAAAAAATGATGATACTTAATCACAAAACCCGTCACAAAAGTCGTAATTCGTTCAGTGATCCTAAACGAATTACTACATTGTATACGTTTTTTTCTGATTTATTACTTAATATTAGGTAATTTCTGAATTACGTTCTAAGTCCTAACGAAAGTGTTGTGCACCATCTCACTTATTTCCGCACCACCCAACGGCAAACTGGTAGAGAATGCCTTTGGCATTAAGTCCGCCATAGTACATTTCTAGGGTTCCGTGCCAAAGGCAAAAAACGGAACCCTGATAGATTCGTCATGTCTGTCTGTCTGTCTGCCCGTCCGTATGTCACAGCCACTTTTTTCCGAAACTATTAGACCTATAATGTTGAAACTTAGTAAGTAGATGTATTCTGTGAACCGCTTTAAGATTTTTACACAAAAATAAAAAAAAACAATAAATTTTGGGGGTCCCCATACTTAGAACTGAAACTCAAAAAAATTTTTTTCATCAAACCCATACGTGTGGGGTACCTATGGATAGGTCTTCGAAAATGATATTGAGGTTTCTAATATCATTTTTTTCTAAACTGAATAGCTTGCGCGAGATACACTTCCAAAGTGGTAAAATGAGTGTCCCCCCCCCCCTTTAGCTTCTAAAATAAGAGAATGATAAATCTAAAAAAAATATATGATGTACCATGTAAACTTCAAAGGAAAATTGGTTGAACGAAATCTAGTAAGTATTTTTTTAATACGTCATAAATCGTAAACTGCAATTTACCTTTCATTCAATCAACACAAATATAAAAATAAAACAAAAATTATATTATGTTACTTGCTGCTGCGGAACCCTTCATGGGCGAGTCCGACTCGCACTTGGCCCCTTTTTGCTGAATAAATCCTATACCCAATGCGTAAGGAATTATTTTAATCTAGAGAACATCCATATACAAAACAAATAATTGCACTACTTGCACAAATTTTGTTCTAGGTAGGAATCAAACCGACAATCACGTTATACTTTGTGCAAGTTTGAAGTAACGAGTATTAAAAACTTCAAAGGTCATTAAACCTAAATTGAAAAACAAAACATCAACATTAAACCGATTTTGTTATTGGTGCATTACCCTTTTGTTATTCGATAAACAAGCAATCGCATTGCCCTAGGGCACGTCATCAACTGTTCCTCATGACATTCTTCGGTTATCCTTGAATAGCACTCTGGTGTACAATCTCTCTCAGACCGTCCCATGCCCATAGCAAGATCGTAAACAGAATTAATATAATAAAAGTGTTCAAAGTTTCCTGTTTTTGCTTTGTAAACAAATTTGTAGTGTTTTTATTTCGAAAATTGTTTTTTTTTTGCAATTTAGATTGCAGTGGTTAAGACTACTTTAAAAGTGTATTACTGAACGTGTGTTTTATATAGTTCCAGTCATTTGGTAGGTTTACCTGGAAAGTTTAATTTTATCTAGTTTAATTTATTACATAGGTAACTATTTTTATCCTAAAATGAATCGGATCGGAGAGAGGAGATTATCAAAAACTGTTTTTGAGCGCCATTTTCGCAATATGGCGGCGCGAGCGGCAAAAATAGGAGGTGGCAAAGTGAAAATTCGAAAAGAAGACGTCAAAATTTATAAAAACATCAATTTTCAAAACTCCCGGAAAACTTTCCAGGTAACCCTCTTTTTGGGCGAAAAACAAATGACTGTACTAATAACTGGAGCGATGATCCGTCATCATTACTAGCCTTAAATCTACTGCTGGTCATAGGCATTTACCAGAAAAGAGATTTCGGCCTATACTACCACTCTGGGCATACGGGCTTGTGTTAAGGGGTATAGTCAGTTTTCCTCTTCTTTGCATTGTACAAATATACAACATTACTCAATATCTCCTTGTAGTGACGTTGTCTTGCGTAGTTTGCTCTCTTGGTCTCCTCCCAAGTGATAAATAGGGGAGTGACGCTCCATCTTAAACTGTCAAACAAATCTTATAAAAATCGGTTCAGCAATTCTTGACTTATAAATCGTGGAACCGTAACCTCTCTTTATTTGGTACTAGCGACCCGCCCCAGCTTCGCCCGGGTGGATTTCAGATGCCTCCGCCGACGACACGATTCGTGCATTTTAAATCTGTAATATCTTCGAATATATTCATTTAAATTAGATACTGTAAAGGACCATTTTGATCTATATTAAATGCACAATGTATTTAATTTACTTAATTGTATAAAGATTCATTCTGTATTGCTTAAAATCACTTCGTAAATAAGCCATTATTTCTCGTAAAAAGAAAGGAATAAAAAATGGTTGTTGTGAGTTATCCCTAAGAGATAGACATATACCGTCGCGGACTTTTTTGTAGTACTTTTTAAGGTGTACAATACTGTAGTACATTAATTTGATCTATCTCGTAAGGTGCAACCAGCGTTTGCAATGTAAGCGCAAAAAAATGTGTTTATTTGCTACATCACATTAGAAACCTCGAAAATTAACAGTGTTCCCATACTATATTATGCATTTATTATACATAAAAACCTTCCTCTTGAATCACTCTATCTATTAAAGATACCCGCATCAAAATCCGTTGCGTAGTTTTAAAGATTTAAGCAAACAAAGGGACATAGGGACAGAAAAAGCGACTTTGTTTTATACTATGTAGTGATGATAAGATTATTACTCAGACGGTCATCCATCTATTTATATACTATACTTATATGCTCTTAACCCTTCTAAAGATTCGATTGCCGATTATTTTATTTCAACTTAAATTAATTTATTGGTACTACCACGTACTTGTAAGATAGTTTAACTCTAATAACTTGTAGTTGTCCCATATGGTTATAGTTATAGACCATTAAAAATCAAGTCATTACGTACAGGCATCATAAAACTGGGTCAAAACACTATCATTTTTTTTTTTCGGATTACGTAAATTTGTAATAGTCTGGTGTATCTTGACGCTTTCTGACGCGAATTTCAAAGTTCGATCCCATGTCTTGAATAGAACTAGAAAGAAAAAAATATAATAAATTAACTTTTTTGTATATAATGTAATGTTGTTTTCGTGGTAAAGAGTAGCCTACGTCTTTCCGCAAAAATCAAAGTACCTCTATGCAAAATTTCATTAAAATCGATGCAACAGACAGACAGACAGAGTAATTTTCAAATTTATAATATTATGTAGAGACTTTATGATATCGGTGTTCTCCTTTTGAAAGACTTCAAAAAAGGAGGAGGTTCTCAATCTGTGTGTAGCTACGCGGATAACTTCGTCGTTTATGAACGGACTTTGATCATTCTTTTTTAATGGAAAGGAGATATCCCAACAATATGGGTGTAAACAACCCATAGCTAATCTGACCTCCATTTTACCAGTGTATTATCCCACCAGCCACTGATATCGGGTTCGGTCGCCTGCTTAAATAAGCAAGCCTGCTTATATAAGAAGAAATCTTCTAACTTTGACAATGATTAAGTTTCATTCAACTATTCTTCGTCGCAGGAGAGGCTTATGTCCAGCAGTGGACTATTAAAAGTTGTTGATGACTGATAATGATTCATCCCTTACAGCCATTAGGGTTGAAATATCCCAATCTCCGGCACAAAAATTATTCAGCTGCCAAATTCTCAGTTTCTAGCCACAGTGTAGGCTAGCTGACATTTATTTAAAAGCTGTTAATTTGAAATTACAAACAGATACTACAATTTTATTTATTTGTATGGATAAGAAATTCACCTTTACCCCACTGAAATCGCGTTTTAACACCAAAAACATCAATCAAGTTTATAATTGATGTTATGTCATATTGTTTGATGTCGATATGGGACGATGTAGTCGCTTAGCGACTAAGTCCTTTTAATAAATAAAAACAAAACAAAAAACAATCAACCACGAAACGATCAACAAACCATTCACCCATCATCCACCAATCTACCACACAATCACTTTCATACAAAAGAAGGCATCATCAATCTGCCCATACAAAAGCCATAATGGACATAGGGTCGTGGATTAGCGAACATTGCTGTGAGTATGGTGCGCAATATGGCGACGGCAATTTCCTTAAAGGTCGCTACCGACGAATAGCGCCTAAATAAACATAATTATTATAAAACATTGTATTGGATGGCTTAAGTTATAAGTTGACGAGGGTTTTACCGTTTTGCAGTACTCACTGTCGGTAAGGTGTTAGATTAAGAATATAATAAATATTTTGGACATCTGATACACAGCGCCATTTAGCTTCAAATTAATCAGAGCTTGTACTATGACAGTTAGATTGAATGATAGAATACTTACTTACGACACGTATGGCGTTGCAAGTGTTGTGAGTTCAAATCCTACATTTGACAACACTTTGTGTGATTGACAAATTGTTGTTCTGATTCTGGGTTGTTTTTGTGTCCGTTTCATGTATGTTTGTAAAGTTCCCCGAGACACAGGTAATATTCATAGTGCGGGAGATGCCTTTAAATAAAAATTCCCTTTTTTTAACACATTCAATACGTACTAAGCAAAACACATACAAAATTCGAAACAGATATTTACAGATCATAAAAACATTAGATCCGACCTGGTAATCGAACCGGAGATCTCAAACACAATCACATTCGCTAAAACTGCGTCTCCAGTTTAATGCGCTGGTCCAAAACTCGGAGTGTCAGCACCCCTGTTGTTCCCATGAGTGTTGTAAGAGTCGACTTAGGCAGAGCGCAAACGTGGACACTTTTGTGTCTTGTGTCGGATACAAGTTACCGATGAATATTTGATTTCTATAGAACCAGTATGAAATCATCTACTCGCTGCGCATACGTAAACATTTTTTATGACTAGTTGCTTCCACTTAACACATACTCATGACGATCAAAAAGTGTTCGATGTCGGTAACTAGAAACCTTTTGAAGACACAAGCAACATTAACAAATTTCCTTACAACATCGTGAGACTGACGGAAAACAAGCGACGAATTGTGGCCAGTAGTAGCAACCGGTGACTGTTTACGGTTGCCGCAACGGGCGACACGTTTGCGCAACGCCTAAAGGAGCAAATTAGGCAGTATGTCGAGATCTGTTAGAGACTGTTAATTATGATGATGATTAATGTGTTTCCGAAGTATAAAAGTTCGTTCATAAATCAGTACATTTATTAACTTAAACGATTAAAGATTGAGAAGTTGAAGTGATTAGTTTTATCGTATTGTGAACAAAAGGTGAATCGGTATTTTGTTAGTCATAGCAATATTTTAGTTATAACTTCTACTAATTACTTATTTATTACTTCACATGTCTCACATACAGTCTGATCTTAAATTAGAGTCTGTACTATAGTAACTAGACAACTGATAAATACATTGAAATGTTTTTGAAGTACAGTAAATCATTTACACTCAGACAGATAACAAATGTCCAATCATAACATAAAGAGCGCTATTTTGTTACTACTTCAGTTTTTCATCGGCCATAAAAATAACCATCTTCTAAAATCGCTTCAGCTTATAACTTAATCCTTAACATTAACACTATCAAAACTTATTGCTTGGCATCTTAGTTCCCACAACGTACTATAGGCAACACATTACCCATACATACTATACCTTGTTGCATAAAACCAGCTGAGATTTATAACAACTAGAAGGGCACAGCAGATTTCTGCTCGAATTGAAGACGTCCGATTTGTTAATTTTGTCAAGTGGTGCAATTGGTGTGCATGTGTGCAATATGACATATGTTTGTGATGACTGGCCAGGATATGGAGTCATTGAATTATGTAAAAAATAATCGAAGCAAAAGTCTTCTCAAAAGAAGGTTATTTGAGGGTATAGAGAGTTCTTGTGTTCATCTCATAGAAAGCGATTCCCATTCTGAACCTATAATAATTATACTTTTTTATGTATGGACCCGCCAAAGTGAATCTACTCTGTCTGATGGACTGGATGAGCAGAATCCAAGTGGTGGTCACCATACTCATTGCGAATGCAGACATGCAACAATGCACAATTCTTAACTATTATTTCAATAGTAAAGAATAATAATAATATAAATAAGAATAATAAAAAAGAAAGTCAACATAAACGAACTAAATCATGTAGGTATGCTTACATTAAACAAACAAACATAAACGACACACATAAATATATATTATATACACCATCATAATCTTAATAACAAATTGCTGACGATCATCAAACACTATTAAAATTCACTTACAGCAATCAACATAGCACTTACAGGTTTATGAACAGCGGAACAAAATTATAAATGTGTTTTTTATTCATTATTTTATACTTAAGTGTATTATATCATCTAATATCTTTGAACGAGTAATTCTCTATATATATAAAAGCGAAATACCACTCACTGATTAATCACGAAATCTCAGAAACTATTTAATAGGTAGAGGTCTTCGTGGTGCTGTTTTCATCACTGTGTCTGTAAGAAAAAAAAAAACACCTACAAACTTGAAATTTGGCAGGTAGGTTCGTTATAGGGTGAAGATATCCGCTAAGAACGGATTTTACGAAACTTCACCCCTAAGGGTAAAAACGAGGGTTGGAAGTTTGTATGAAAGTCCTATGTTTTTGAAGTAAGAGACTTGAAATTTTGAATGTATGAGCAAAAGTTGGTTCTTGCATATAAATAATCTAAATCTCGGAAACGGCTCCAACGATTTTCATTAAATTTAGTTTGCAGGGGTTTTTGGAGGCGATAAATCGATCTAGCTAGGATTCCTTTTTTTAAATTTACCTTTTGACTTCGTCGTAATTTTTTTTTTTTTTTTTTTATGTATGGCGCGCCATAATGACTCTACTCTGCCTGATGGAAAGCATAAGCAGAATCCAAAAGTGGTGGTCACCATACTCACTGCGAATGCAGACAATGCAGTATGGCGACCCACACCATGGCGGCCTAGTGATGCTGCTGCATCTTTTAGTCTAGTCAACAAGTATGGAACTTGTTGACTAGACTATTTGGGCCTCCGGTCTCGCACTCACCAACGAAACACGACAGCACGAACGCTGTCATTTTACGTTGATTTTCTGTGCGAGGGTAGTACCGCCCCGGTCGAGCCGGCCCATTCGTGCTGAAATCAGCATGGCTCTACTACCTCACAATCGGGTAAAATAAACAGGGTAATTGGGGATCTCTCTCGAAATCAGGTAGAATGTCAACATTCCCTTCCAACATTCTTAAATTCATGCGTTTCCCTGCCACTATGATCCCGGGACCTTTAATAGGGGTGTGAAAAAGCATCTCACTAGGCCGCCAAAGTGTGTATCAACATGCTGCATTATCCACATTCGCAATGAGGATGGTGACCACCACTTTTGAATTCTGCTCATGCTTTCCATCAGGCATAAATAGATCAAATTGAGAACCTCCTCCTTTTGGAAGTCGGTTAAAAAATATGAAATGAATCGTAATCTGAAGTTCTTTGAAGCACCTAATGCTCGCATGGTGAATATAATAATATTATTAGACTACTTTCTGTACTTCTATGTACTCACAGTACATTATGTTCTCATCAACCGTCTAATGACACGCAACCCGCTTGCCCAACGACCTTACATACTACACCATACCTACGTATTATAATCATTGGAATATTCACACTTGAATATGACTTGAGCGGAGTGATCACCTCTTAGTAAAAGAAAGTTATTTTTCGAGAATTTCTTCATCACTTCGTCAACCTGGTTATTCTGCAAATCTAATGTATATATATTCATGCAAAATTACAGGTTTCCGGTACTAACAGTTAGTGAGAAATAGTGTTAATAGAGGGACGGACGAAGATGGCAAAACTATAAGGCTGGTTTCAGTGCTCGATCGACCGGGTGCGTACCGTCGGTCCTGACAATACGCAACCGACCGTCGTCGTCGACCAATCAAACTGGCGGGACTAGTACAGTCACAAATACGTATACGAAATGGACGCGTTTAGAAATTGTTTAATTGATGCTAACTATCTTCGTAAACGTATAAGGAACAGAAGACGTAGATCACGTACACCCAATCGTCGCCCAAAGAGCACTTCAAGGACAATTTACTATTTGATATTCATTATTGCACGAAGATGAAGATTTTTTTTAATTACTTTAGAATTCGGACTCAATGCTGTACAAACTTCTTCGCATGCCTTAATCTTGGCATCACGGTCTTTGTAAAACACGTGGCCTTTATCCCACAGAAGTTCTCGAAGGCGAACTTCGGTAATAAGCCGTACTCCGACACCGGAGAGTCACTTTGGCAGGTCCATATATGAACCTGCCAAAGTGACTCTCCTTTGTCTGACGGTAAGCATGCGTAGAATCCAAGAATGGTGGTCACTATACTCATTGCAAATACAGACAATGCAACATTGCAGCATGGTGACCCACACTATGGCGGCCTATAGAAATACTTCTGCATGCATAGATATAAAGACATAATTAGGACAAGGTTAAAAAACGTATGTGATGATTACATTCAATTGTATTCGTATAACGTTATTGGTTATTTATTGCACTACAGGTCCCATAACGAATGGGTAATCATGATGAATTATAGTAATTTATGATCACCGTACATTTTCTGATTTTCATTGAATTAATATCTGAGCCTCTCGCTTGTTATATCTTTACAAAAACAACCGGCGTTAACGCCGAGAGGCGAAGCTGGTCTTAAAAATGCCTAAGTTACTCTTAATTTCATTAGCTATCTGCTAGTGAAAGACCCATCTTTATAGTTCCAGCCGTTTCAGAGATAAGCCTGAACAAACAGACAGAGAGAAAAATCTTAATAATAGTTTTTTCATGTAAGTATCCTTTATAGGCTTTCATATGTAATTAGTGACAAGATGTTAATTTGAAATAACAAACAAACAACTTCAATTTTATTTATTTGTATAGATTATTACCCCTGAGCCGTTCAAAACCTGCATCAGGTTAATGCCAGTTTTCTTAGTTGTGTTTATTTAGTGCCTCAGTAGTGTAGAAGGTAGTCGTAACATTTCGTAGTTATATTTGATTGCCCTTGAAATTGATAATTTGTTGAAAGAAATAACACAAAACTCGCGAATAAACACTCACAAGAGAAAGCGTGTAATTGTTTATCCACCTTAATAATATAGCTTATACAGCATGTTCTAGAGAAGTGTGATATTAAAAGCTTTATTTAGGACAATTTTGGTGGAAAAAATAAATATTTTTTTTAAGATAAAAATCCTATTTTCGAAGTGATGAAATTTAGTCAAGTCATTTATCAGTTTAATCAATCAACTGCACAGTACACTTCCAATTTACATACAACCAACCAACCCAACACGTACAGCGAGCCCTTACAAAATTATAATGTTCCCGTCTACATATAATTTTAGTCAATCTTTGATAATTTAGGACGTCGTTTGGCAGTACAAAACTAATTTTTAGTGATTTTTAGTTAAGTTTAGAGCTTTTGAACAACATGATAATAATGTCAAATGATTGAGAACGATGAATGATCGAATAGCGTAATTGCTTCGGCACGCGCGTTGTCTTGTAGAAAGGTATAAGTTAAGCATTTTTACTTTCTAGAAGATTGTTGAGGTCAACGAAACCAAAAGTATGGAGATTTTAATTATTGCGATGTGCTAAAAAATTGCTTGGTCCATTTGCCACACGCAAGGTGTTAAATATTTTACTACATTCATACTTGCTACACTATATTTTGTCTAACTCCGCCCGTACCTATCTAGTTTTTGTTCTCGCTATTTATATTATGCAAAAGTTTACTTAAAGCTCAGCTGATTGGTAACCATGTCTTTTTTAAATATAAACGTATGTAGTGTAAAAATTACAGTAAGAATTAAGACATTTTTAAAAAATTTGCTTTCCTTCAAAAGATTTAGCTGCCTGTACTTTGTTAATCCCTTTTTAATAAATATTTTTTTAATTATAACCTTTTGAGGCTGGTTAAACTCAAGTTCCCCCGTTCCTTTTGGCAGTGGAGGGGCACCACATAAGATGGCAACGACTATTTACCATAAGAAAAGGAAAACAAACAGACAAACTAACATGTAATATTAGTTACTATTTACTTCAAGGTGAAAACAAACGTCGCGAAACGGTAACTGGTAAATTAAATTAGCGACACGCACTCCTCCACATGTTGGCGGGTCAGAGTTCAGAGAGGCAGACAGTTACGCAACCATCGTGCAACGATTGTTTAACGCAAGTTGTTTAAAGTCGATCAGAAATTACTTGCTTTTTTGCAAGTGCTAAATAAGTAAATGAAAAGTATTGTTTCTGTTAAGATGTGAAATCACGAAGTGCGTGTACGTAAGTGTTTTGTTTTGAAGACATCTTCACTGATTTTATTTTCAAGATGGTGGTTGATGGATGTTATGTTGCTAATGATGTTGTCATTCAGTTTATTTTTAATCGATTGATTATAATGTAGACATCACTCAATTGCCTTGTTTATATAAATATTACTTTATTTTTGTAATTGAGTTAGAAAAACAGCGTAGAGTCATGGCTGAAATATACTAGCACTAAGTGCTAAACGAGACACTCGCACACTGTATGGGCTTTAGCCACATGAAAATAATACTGAAACTGAAAATAATCTGGTATTGTGGGAGAGCCATGCTTTAGCACTCATGGGCCGGACAATACCCAGTCCTACTTGATAAATAGGAAAATCCGTTTTAAGCAAAACCTAGACCTTACTACCAGTGCACGTGTTTTCCTCCCACTACGATCCCGGGTCACAATGCTGAATTTTCTGCATTCAGAATGAGTACCACCAGTTTTGGATTTTAGTCATGCTTTCTATCAAACAGAGTACAGCCACTTTCTTAGAATCTATATTTAAAACTGCTCATTTGTTCCTTATTTATAAAATCACAAATTTTAACAAAATAAAACCGACTTTAATCTGGACCAAATTAAAATCGGACCACACGGGAAGCACCAGCTTTCAAATAAAAAAATAATCATCAAAATCAGTTCACCCAATCGAAAGTTATGAGATAACAAACATTAAAAAACAAAAAAATTACAGTCGAATTGATAACCTCCTCCTTTTTTGAAGTCGGTTAAAATGAAAAACAAATCTATACTATTATATAAAGCTGACGAGTTTGTTTGTTTGTTTGAACGCACTAATCTCAGGAACCGCGGGTCCGATTTGAAAAAATATTTCAGTGTTGTATAGTACATTTATCGAGGAAGGCTATAGGCTATATATCATCACGCTACGACCAATAGGAGCGGAGCACCAATGAAAAATGTTTCAAAAACGGGGGAAAATTATCACGCTACGGGAAAAAGGAGACGCAAACGAGGTTGCGTGGGTCGGCTAGTGCTCTTATATACTTAAAGGTAAAAGTACTCGTCTAACAATCGGCGTTGAAAAGAAGCTGCGAATACAGTACGTGTGCACATTCACTGGGGCTCTCGCCATTCTGGTGCACCTCTTGTTACGTAACGCAATGTATTGCAAATTGTGTAAAAACTACAAATTACTTGGGGCCGAAATAACTGTTTTATAATTTAGAGTCGTCTATCGTCTGAAGGAAATAGTGCTTTATTGTTCATGTAAATTCTTATAATATCACTACAGTTTTACTGCAGTTTTAATAACTATTACAAAACTTGCATTAAAAATCAACGAATTAGTTTAATTTAATAGAGTAATTATTTGTGTTGTAATTATTTGTATTATAGTTCAGGTTGAAACCAGAAAAAAGTATTGTTCGTTTTCTACTATTAAAATTTCAAGGTAGGGGAAAAACTAATAAGTTTTTGCTGATGTCTAGCCGTTGCCACAATAATAACAAAGGGATCGATGTCGTACTGTTTACAAAGTTTATTAAAGTTTCTACATGCGCGCACAATATAACTATTTTGTCTATAGTTTGTTGAAGCTTTAGGTATAGCTAAAGGTGGATTATAACGAGAAGATTTAAATGGTATGTTGAATTTCATTTAAGACAAAAGCTCGGGCTATGTCGTGTCGAAATATCTTTAAAATAAGTACATATGAAGTCAGCTATTTCGCGTCGGTAACTAAGCGGCAAAATATGAAATTTTCTACATAGTTCTAGGTAGTTTTCAGAACAGTAGGACAGTAGAACAATTATAATGTAAACATCACTTAATCGACTTGTTTATAGATTTATGAAGAAAATTAATAAGTTATTTTTATAATTGAGTTAGAAAAACAGCGTGGAGTCATGGCTGAAATCTACTAGCACTAAGTGCTAAGCGAGACACTCGCGCACTGTATGGCCTTTAGCCACATGAAAATAATACTTAAACTGGAAATAAACTGG
The DNA here is from genome assembly GCA_949125395.1 of Diaphora mendica. Classification (NCBI taxonomy): domain Eukaryota; kingdom Metazoa; phylum Arthropoda; class Insecta; order Lepidoptera; family Erebidae; genus Diaphora; species Diaphora mendica. Next base: position 1,180,184 of record OX421331.1, on the reverse strand, counting down.
TATTATGCTTTAGCACTCATGAGCCATACAATATCCAAGGCTACGTGATAAATAGGAAAAACTGTTTAAAGCAAAACCTGGTAGTTACTACCAGTGCACGTGTTTTCCTCCCACTACGATCCCACAATGCTGAATTTTCTTCATTCAGAATGAGTACTATACTTAAAGGTAAAAGTACTCGTCTAACAATCGGCGTTGGAAAGAAGCTGCGAGTACATTACGTGTGCACATTCACTGGGGCTCTCGCCATTCTGGTGCACCTCTTGTTACGTAACGCAATGTATTGCAAATTGTGTATAAACTACAAATTACTTGAGGTCGAAATAACTGCTTTTATAATTTAGAGTCGTTTATCGTCTGAAGGAAATAGTGCTTTATTGTTTATGTAAATTCTTATATCACTACAGTTTTACTGCGGTTGTAATAACTATGCCAAAACTTGCATTCAAAATCAATGAATTAGTCTAAATTAAATAGAGTAATTATTTGTGTTATAGTTCAGGTTGAAACCAGAAAAAAAGTATCGTTCGTTTTCTACTATTTACTATTTCATGGTAGGGGAAAAACTAATAACTTTTTTGTTGCAAAAGCATAGAATCGGTTTGAAAACAAGGCAAAGCTATTAGCTCTACACACTATGATGCGGAACCCGAATGCTATTCTTCAAAAATGGAAAGACTAAGTTATATCGGCCTATGAAACTCCTTTAGACGGTGGCATGTATTAATGAATCTAGTGCTTCAAAAACTTCGAATGGATACGTACTATTTCTATAAAACTGATAAAATAGTAATAAAGGACCAGACACATCTGACACACATCCATCTGATCTCAAGCTAGACAGAGCCTGATAACTAGACTTTTTATGAACACACTCATAGATTAATTACATATATATCACTACATATTATAAAACAAAGTCCTATACCGCGTCTGTGTGTCTGTTTGTTCGCAATAAAGTTAAAAACTACTGCACGGATTATGATGCGGTTTTTATAGATGAATAATTCTTTACTATATATAACTTGTTAAATTTTTGAGTATATTGGCTACAATATAACGATACTAGTTGTTGCCTGCGGCTCCGCCCGCATTTATGTCGGTTATTGCGACAAATAGTAGCCTATGTGATATTCTGTTGTATAAGCTATATAACTGTAAAGTTTCATCCAAATCCGTCCAGTAGTTTTTGCGTGAAAGAGTACCAAACATCCATCCATCCATCCTTCGGATTATATTGTCCGTAAAGAGCCCGTGCGAAGCCAGGGTATGTTTCTAGTACAGAATAAAGGACCATACCCATCGCATATTTATTTATCCTTGATTGAACACAACTAACTAACCAGTTTACCAAAATGAAAGTCAAAAATAAGTAAAATAAACAGTAAATATTCCTCTGCTTTCATGCCATCTATTCAGATTTATACGACATAAAATAATATGCTTGAAAGGTCTCTCGAACTAATCATAAAGATTACGTTTTGTAAAATATAATATGTCAGTCAGACTTCCTTACTACTGACTACATTCGATTCAAGACTGGTGCCAGCTTCTAAAATGAAATTCGAATGCAGACATTAAAATATTTAGTACCTTTTAAGTGACGAAAGACACTGCACAAAAGTTAAAACGTTAATCTTCTATTTATTCCATGTAACAAATATGTATTACTGATGCTAGAATAAAAAAATCTAATCAAATATTAAATAAAGTCGATTTTTTTAAACTCTGAATAATAATTGTTTTTGCATGGACAGAAAAATTTATAAACTTGTTTTTGCACGCGGTAAAGTTTCATATAAATCCGTTCACTCGTTTTTGCATGAAACAGTTACAAACATAAATATATCTTCACAAATTTTCACATTTATTATATGAGAAGAAGTACATTTTTTAGACAATAAGCATACTTTTTCAGTACTTACTAAATTTATAAAAAAAAGTATTTTATTTATAATTTCCACTACATCCTTCTACTCAAACATTACATTTGTAAAATCCTTTGACGAAGAAAATTCATCAAACAAGCACAGGCTTTGGCATTAGCAGTAATGAAGCCTCAATAAAAACAAATTGATGCCAAAAGTCTACCATTCAATCGGCTTGCGTTATAAATTATGGTCTTTGGTCATCATTTGCGTAGCTTATTTGAATGAGTTTTAGTCGTTTTGGTTCATTTATAGTTTGATTGATCGATATGTGTTAATATCGATTTGCTGTATGTGCGCAATCTGTATTATATCGTAGCTTTCAAAATCGATTATTTACCTCACTGCTAATATCTTGGATTTCACATCGAGCCCGTCAAGAAAGCAAACCCAGATTTATTCGTCAAACATACTGCTATTTGAGTGATTAGTAAAAAACTTTAACTTAATTGGTACCTTGTGGTACTCTAACCAAAATAAAATATAAGTTTACCTTAGCATTAAAGAGTCTATCAGTGTAATATATTTACAGATGTAAATTAAGATGAAGATAATAAAGAAGATTTTCAAAGGCCTTTTACAAAGCCACGCTTTTTTTTAAATCACTTCTTTTTGTTAAGACTACTCCCGATAAAACTCTAAAATTTCAAGAATATTCTTCTTGATATTAAGCTTTATAATTCACTAGCTGTCCCACGCAACCTCGTTTGCGTCTCCTATTGCCTGTAGCGTGATAATTTTCCCCCGTTTTTGAAACATTTTCATTGGTGCTCCGCTTCTATTGGTCGTAGCGTGATGATATATAGCCTATAGCCTTCCTCGATAAGTGGGCTATCTAACACTGAAAGAATTTTTCAAATCGGACCGGACCAGTAGTTCCTGAGATTAGCGCGTTCAAATAAACAAACAAACTCTTCAGCTTTATATAAAAGTATAGATTTATATAATAGTATAGATAAAACTTCTACCTATAATTACAAAGGAATCTCTAACATTATATTTACGGGAAAACTCACTTTAAAATGTGACTTTAAAGCCGGTTTTACAACAAGCAATGCACTCTCCCAGCTTAGAGTAATTTTGAAGACCATTTAAAAAGCTAACTTTCGTGGATCTCAGTTCACAAATGAGTTTTGTCAGCCAAATTATAAATAACTCAGGTTTCGTTACGACAACTGTAATTATCCGCTTGCGATATTGTATCCATGTCGTTTTTAGTTCACTATCTTCTTCGTTAATCTTTATAGCATGATGTCGTGAAAAATATAAATTACTTATGTTGAAATTGCCTAACCTTTAATAGGAAACTCATACCTACTTAATATTTTCAATTTGTACATTTATCAGTAAGCAGTCTGCATTAATCCAGGACAGACATACTAAGTACAGCAATTTTTGGATGTGATTTATCTTTAAGTACAAAAGTACTATGTGTATGTGTAAAGATGTAAACTATACGTATAATAAAGCAAGTAATAAAAAGCTCTTTTCATTTTTGTCTGTTTCTTCTAGGCTGTCCTGCGGAATTGGTTGTTACAAAATTCGGGACGGCTATTTGTGAATGCTAACTTTTAAACTTTCGCGTTCCCTGATATAATAATTATTAATTTTACAGGTTGCACAGGCCGTGGTCACAGGCTGACTGCAGTCAGCCTGTGACCACGGCCAGTGCAACCTGGTTGAAACGTCAGGCAAAACAGAGGTATGTAATACCTTGAAATAAGTGATCGCGTTAATTCCTGTAAAAATAATTATTATTATATTTGTGAATGTTCGTGGAAAAAGCAATTTATTTATGCAAGTGGTTTTTAGTTTGATTTTTAACTTGGAAAAGCTTTGACTCAACTTTGCTTACATGTCTTTGAAGTCCGATTTAATATCCATGCTGTCATGAACTACGTAAACTTTAAATTTATGAGTAACTGACAAATAAAAAAGGCACAGCTCTCTTGAAATAGGTTTATTAATTGGTAAAGCTCTCACAGTTTTACTAAAATAGTTTGTGTACATTATGAAGTAGTGTAAAAAAACAATTAAAACACAGTATTAAAATACAGTTAGCCAAATCGCACGACATACGCTTACGCCACAGTTAAGTACGTAAACCTTCTAACAACCTTGTGAACTGTGAAAGCCCTGCGTGGAATCATTCTTATTTTACCGTTGTTTTTTAGACTACATATATGAATACGTTTGTGAGCTGTGATTGTCCGATTGCCTGATATTGGACCAAGTAAAGTCCCTTGTGAAAGTCACCTAAATTTTTAAAGTATTTGTGTATTACAAATGATTAGCTATACAAAGAAGGTTTTTTTTATGTATGGCTCTGCCAAAATGACTCTACTCTACCTGATGGAAAGCATAAGCAGAATCCAAGAGTGGTGCAATGGTCACCATACTCATTGCGAATGCAGACAATGCAACAATACAGCGTGGTGACCTATACTATAGCGGCCTAGTGATGCTTCTGCAACATTGGGCCTCCTCAAAGGCTTTGTAAAATTTAGGCTTAGGGGCACCTTTTCTTCAAAAACATTGAAGTAGTTAAGTAATTCAATTCAATATCTTTCTATCTAATACATTTAAACGAACAATTCTTGTATATGTTACAGGAAATGTATGAAATCAAGGAATTGTATACAAATCCTAGGAAATGTGTACAATTCCGAAACTATTTAGGAAATGTATAAAATATTGTTTGAAAAACTATTTAATACATAGATATCCTAGGAAATGTATAAATTTCCTTGGAATTGTATATAATTTCAATATCGTATTAGGAAATGTATAAAGTAAATGCTTTCTGTAATAAAACACGTTGTTAATAATATTTTTTTATTATAGCACTTATTGAGACAATCAGGTAACAGTCATACCGTAAAATAATAATAATATGTTCATATTATCTTACTAATTAAAATCAACTATCTATTAACTTTTAACGTATCACAAAATCAACTTATATTTATTCTTATAAAATCAAATTTTCATTTGGCAAGTAATCAGTCAGATAATTAAGTAATTATACCTAACCTAACCTAAAAATAATTACCCACCAATATCTTAAATATTTTACATTTCCGATTGCTATTTAGGAAATGTATAGATTTCCTAGGAAATGTGTAATGTGTAAGTATAATAATAGGTCTTTACCTATGAAATTGCCGTTTTGTATGCAATAAGTCAAAGTACTTATTTTTTTAAACTTTTTATTTCTGTTATTTAAAGTAATCACCCATGCAATCGACGCATCTTTGCCAACGCATTGACATTTTTTTTAATGCCCTTCTTGTAAAAATCAGCTGGACGGGAGGCAACAAACTCTTCAAAGGCATTTTGTACTGCCTCTCGGGAATTGAATTTTTTACCCACTAAAAAGTTGTCTAAATTTTGGAAAAAGTAATAGTCGGTAGGTGCAAGGTCTGGTGAGTATGGCGGATGAGGGAGTGCTTCCAATCCCAGCTCTTGCAGCTTGGAGACTGCCTGTTGCGCAGTATGGGGTCGCGCGTTGTCGTGAAGGAGCAGTGGGGACGACCGATTGACCAAAGTTGGTTGCAGATGTGCAAGCTTCTCCATCATTCTCTCCAGTTCTTCACAGTACACATCTGCATTAATGTTCATGCCGTTTTGTAAAAAGCTGTGGTGAATCACACCCGCACTAGACCACCAAACAGTGACCATCACCTTTTTAGGGGTCATTTTTGGTTTAGGGCATTGCTTTGGTGCTGAACCAGGGTCTAACCAACTTGCTGAGCGCTTTCGATTGTCGAACAGAATCCATATTTCGTCGCACGTAAGAATTCGTTTCAAAATTCCTTCATTTCTTTGCCTGTTGAGCAGCGCAAGGCAAGTCTCGACGCGTACCTTGCGCTGGCGATCGTTAGGGTCGTGGGGCACCCATCTATCAAGCTTTTTTACCTTGCCAATTTGTCGCAAATGGATCAATATTGTTTTGATGCTTACATTAAAAGCTCCTGCTAGCTCAGCTGTAGATTGAGTTTCGTCAGCTTCCACAATCGCCTTAAATTCATTGTTGTTAACCAAAGTCTCCGGACGACCACGAGCTTCATTTTTCAAGTCAAAATTTCCAGAACGGAACCGGGAAAACCAATAACGGGTTGTGCGTTCGTTTATACAGTTCTCTCCGTAAACGTTTTTGATGTTACGTGCCGTTTGTGTCGCGTTGGTGCCACGACGGAACTCGTATTCCATAATTACACGAATTTTTAAAGTATCCATTATGACGAAAAATGATCAAATGTAATGAAAATATAACGCTAATCAGAAAACAAAAGACTGAGTTTGTAAATAGAATGTCATGGTTTTAAAACAAAATTAATTTGAATTTAGAATACAGAGCCATTACAAACTTTTTTTTATTTGAAATGACCAGTAATGAAGAACGGCAATTTCATAGGTAAAGACCTAATATAATTTATTTTACACAATTTTTGCGACCGTGCGATTTTAGAAATCAAATACAAATGTCCTACCTAGGAATTGTATACAATGACGGATTACATACATTTCGGTTAACATATATATATAATTTGAATCTCGGACGATTTTTATGAAATTTAGTAAGCAAGGGATTTCGGGGGCGATAAATCGATCTAGTTAGGATTTTTTATTTTATTACAAAAAAAAAATACCGGTCTTATTTTAATGTTTGTGCCTCACGGTCAAGAGTATGGGAATGATTTTGCCTATGCTCAATGTTTTAACTCGTCTTTACCATGTATCGCATTCAAATCTTCTTCTACGCTTACAAAGTCAGATTCAATGTCCATTAACTGGAGCATTCTCTACAATTCAGTCTTGGAATAATGCTGATTTTACTAGCAAGTAATTAATAACAAAATAACTAATTTTATTGTTTCTTTTTAAAAGTTCCTAATTTATTACAGAATCACACACAAAAATAATTTAACTTAAATTTATACCGTTGAATCATATATAATTGTGTAAAAATAAAGACTATTTTAAAAGATGTCGTGTTAATTGTCAACCAAAACTAAGAATGTGCTGAAAATGTTTTGTACAAAACAAGAGATAATAAATTTCATTAATAAATCGTAACACTGATCAAATATGTACAACATTTCGTATTTAGATCAGTCCGTTCATGCGCACGGCCACTGTGTGCGATCAGTAAAAGTCATGGTCAGAGCATCGAACCAATTATATATGCATTATACTTTTATTTTAATTGTAACTACTACTTCTGACGTCATCGCTTATTTCTTTATTTCATACCATTAATATGTGCGAACAAATATTTGTGTCGCTCTATAGAGTGAAATCTGAAATTAAGAAAATAATAAACTCGTACATCTCACACACCGACCGTGTGTGAGATGTACGAGTTTATTATTTTTTTGATCTTGATTTTTGATCCAATCTAGGTTGGACCTGTACTTTTTAAACAACCTGCTAATAAACATACCTACTATATACATCTTCTACATTTACAAATATCATTCTTATCACATACAGAATTTCCCAGTTCATATTTTTTGTTTACGTATTTCTATCTCCATTATTCTTTTTTCTGAAAACATCAACATTTCACGTAGTTTAACTATTTTAAATAACCCTGTCAAGCTACGCTGTGGAACATTGTGGTTAGAAATGACGAATAAAATTGGCACGAAAAATAGATGAACCTTTATCTGTGAGACCTTTAGATGTAACCTGATCAATCTTTAAAGCGGGTTCAGAATTGTTAGAGTTAGGTTTATAAAAACCAACTTTACATTTTTATCAATATAAATAGATTATTATGAACAAAGCAGAAGCACGTTTAAGTGTATCCAATAAAACAGTAGATAACACGTTATTAATACACTACAAACAACATATCGCTAACTGACCGTTACGCTCCGTTAGTGCCGTGCTAGTGAAAGATGAAGTTGCATAGGCATTCGAGTGAGAGTATGATACACGACAGCATCTTGTGTGTATTCAAGGAATAAGCAGCAAAAGTATTTTCCTTAAACAAATCGATAGCCATTACTGGTTGTTAGAAATCCTCTGTTACAGTAATGTATGTCAGTATGTATAATGTACGAATGCATGTATAAATCGGCGTAGTGCTGGATTCCCATGAGTGTAAGAGGTGACTAAGGGACGAACGACGCTGGACAACATAACTGCAATAAGAAAGCAAAACTAAAAAACAAACCCTATACCAACCAAGTCTGATCAGCGTGGTACTGTAGGTCAAAACCTCATTGCTAAGGAGAGGCCTATTCCTAGCAGTGGACTGCTAAAGACTCTTAATGATGATGACAATGATGGAGAGCCACGCTTCGGCATGAATGGGCCGGGTAGACCGGAGTCATACCACGGCCTCACAGAAAACCGGTGTGAAACAGCGCTTGTGCTGTGTTTCAATGAGTGAGTGAGGATACCGGAGGCCTTATCCCAACCCCTCCCTCCATCCCCCTCCCCCAAAGGTCGGCAACGCACTCATGATGCCTCTGGTGTTGCGGGTGTCCATGGGCGGCGGTAATCGCTTACCGTCAGGTGATACGCCTGCTCGTTTGTCCCCTACTCGATAAAAAGGGCAAATAATTCTAACACAGAGAGATCCGCTACTTTTTTATTTTTTACATGGAACTAATCCCGCCCACAACCATTTTAACTCCTGTACACCAGGATCAACAGCAGTGACACACGAACACCGAGTTATGATACTCAGGAAGTCCCAGGAAAAATTAAACTGTCTTGGACTTGCAATTGTAATGGGACTAATCCCGCCCACACGCCCACCACTGTAATTCCTGTACACCAGGATCAACAGCAGTGACCCACGAACACACCGAGTTATGACACTCGGAAAGTCCCAGGATAAACTAAACTATCTTGTACTTACAATTGTAATGGGACTACACCCGCCCACTCGCCCACTACTGTAACTTTTGTACACCAGGATCAACAGCAGTGACCCACGAACACACCGAGATATGACACTCGGAAAGTCCCAGGAAAAATTAAACTGTCTTGGACTTGCAATTGTAATAGGACTTATCCCGCCCACAACCACTGTAACTCCTGTACACCAGGATCAACAGCAGTGACCCACGAACACACCAAGTTATGACACTCGGAAAGTTCCAGGGAAAATTAGGAAACTGCTGCTTATGTGAAGCTGTAGTAAATTTTAAATGTAGGTTGCATTTAAAGTTCTAAAACCGGATTAGTATCTACAACATAAGAAGCAAATCTCCAAACTCATAGTTAACTAACAATGGTTTGTTTAAACGAAATACTATATGGCACAGTCTGCTCACCGAACCATAACCAATAAAGTTTATGGCTATCCCCTTATGGGATTCTCGTACACATTGTTACGGTGTTTCGTCAACTCTTATTTGTTTTATGGCTTTGCTAGTGCGTTCATTGTTATTGTTCAGTTAGCTTATGGCTATTTGGTCTTATGACAATTCTATGGTAATGGTGTGTTTAGATAAGATCGGTAATATAATAATTATTATTTTTACGGGAATTAACGTTAAAAAGTTAGTAAGATAGGTAATAGTATTTTACGTTTGCTTATAGCGTATTTATGTTTTCGAAAAGCGTCTTGTTTCCCTCCGTTTTTAGTATTACTATTATTACTGAATAGTTTTCTTTTATGAAAGTTTTACTAGTGGGTCAATAATACCACAGCTGTATTGAACTTAAAAAACTTCGCTGGCTACCACATTTTGAAAGGCCTAACCTTTTAAAGTATAACAGACGACTTATTTCATCCCACAATTTAGGATTCAAATTTATGGAACTAGAGCAAAGTAATCTAATAATCATTTTACTCAGCCAAATTAACGATGCCTTTGTTAATTAATTTATATTTCCATGTTTCAACTTTAAAAGCTTACTGCTGCACTCCTCATTAGTAAATTTGGTTTAAAACTTATATTTACACCAGTAAATATAAGTTTTAAATCAAATTATTCAAAATATTTTTATGTAAGGAAACCCACTAGGGTTTCCTTACATAAAAATATTTTTAATTTCTAGGAATATTATATATGGATTCAAATCTACCTACTTTTAATTTAGATTAATAAAAAGCAAACATGTTTTAATTTTATCGAAGCTTAGAAACTAGAAATCGGAAATTTTATCTAAGTCTTTAAGGCGGTTACAAAAACAACCTCCGTTATTTATTAAAACAAAGTAATCTATTAGGTAATACCAGTAATTAATTGCTTTAAAAACCTGACAAATGATACAAAAATGGAGTATTACGAATGTTTTATTACTCCATAAGCTATAACAAGTAATAATGTCGTTCATAATGAATTGTAACGTTTGTAATCCATACTTTCATCTGCGCGAACGCATAGTTGCATGCGATTGCTTTCCCTCTAATTTACAGATTATAGCTAGCTATTAAATAATACTGTGTAAGTGTACAAAAATATTCATGAAATCACTGAAGGGTGAGCCGTTTAGGATTTATGACCCGTAACAGACAGACGGTCAAAATAAGTGGTAATTTTCTGATATGTTTTTTCCGACTACCGTTTTGTTAAAGAGAATGTTTGCGGTAGTAATTTGCTTTAATGTAATTTGGCATTTCCGAATCCCGTAGACATATGTTAGTGTGAAGATAATGTAATAGTTAAAGGTGGCTATAGACTGAGAGTGAGGGTAGATATAAGATTTATTATTCTCTAAATAATAGTAAATTGAGTTTATTTAAAACTTTTCCTTAATTTCCAAGAAAATACTCGCAGATAATTTCTTTCATACACATTATGACGTCATTTCAGAGTGTCATAAGTAATGTCTCAATTGGCAATAATACATGTCAAGAAATATATTCTCAGAATCCACTCATTCAATAACAATTTTATCTGACATACGGATCTAATTTTCTCTCGGTGTTGTTCTGCTGTAAAGCATCTTAAGGCTAGTGGCACACATTCATATTTGACTTTATATAAATTTAGTGACGGCGAAGCCAAAAGGAAGGGATTACCCATACACAGACTGCCAAAATTTAATGGTTTCACTGTATGTTCTACCGGATTGCCTAAACTACTGTAGCGATTTTAATGAATAGGGTGTCAAAATATTTGTAATAACGGCCCTGGTCACATGACTTATATGAATTTTATCTAAAGTTTTTACGTAGTTGGGTTATAGTTTTTAAATTTTAGTCGGTACATTTTGGAAACTCAGTATATTGATTACTGAGGAACTAAGGGCCTTCACATGTAAGTTTTGCTTGCTAATTGCATGTTTCTAAAGTCACTTGCGATAGCAGAAATATTTTCACAAAGAATAGAAGTAATTTATGGAATCAGGCGTTACTTTGCGGAAATCCATGACATTAAATGCTATGAAATATATTTAGTTTTAATTCCGCGAGACAAATATCCAGGTCTGAAAGCAGGACACAAATCCCACCGTCATGCATACTCGCATGCACATATGGGTATCATGCATATGCACACATACAAAACTCAACATCTCCTGAGGATGCCCCGTGGAGGGGCGAAACACGTGTCGAGTATAGGTTTGGGTGCATGGCATGCTAATTATTTCTCACTTGTTTTGTATGTGTGCATATGCATGATACCCATATGTGCATGTGAGTATGCATGACGGTGGGATTTGTGTCCTGCTTTCAGACCTGGATATTTGTCTCGCGGAATTAAAGCTAAATATATTTCATAGCATTTAATAGAAGTAATATTATTAACATAAATAATAATGTCTCGGATACAAAAATCTTATTCACTATATTCAGGATGGTACACTTATGGATGGTACTTTTAAATAGAACCGTTTAAATGTACAAATGCATAGTTAAATAGCAAACGTAGCTTTTGTTTTCAAAACCCAACGCGTCTTGCAGATAAGGTCACGCCAAATGTAGGATAAATATCAAATTAGTTACGGGCTTAATCAATACAAATAGCAAATGTATCAGTTGCGCTACTTTCTTCTTTGTCGAATAAAACCATTTGCTAGTACACAAACGATCTTTAGTAACACTAAGGGGAAGAGATGTGCATTCATACATTCACATTACATTAAAATATCTACCTCCCCTGTGAGTTCCGTGGAAATTAATTTATGGACTACATGCCATATAATTCAACCTCGAACAGCTCAAAAACATAAACACAAACTTCTACGAGTATAGTCTATGCTTAATCCGTAGCAGCGTCAGCTTCAAAATAGCAACCTTTTGTCATTTTCAATTGTCATTCTTCTAATGTTGACATATTATTTGCACCGCCATTAGAAACCAGAACAATATGTACGGTACCAAAACTTGAAATATGAAAACTCTTCGAAAGTTTTTAGTGAATTTAATAAGAAGCGTAAAATTTGTTAAAAATACCCACCAATCTGTACACCGCCTTAACATATTTATGGTGAATCGCAGATATTTATTGTAACAATCACAATTTGTAAAGATCGAGACCCATCCCACTGTCGTATGTCGTGGTCTATTGTCTAGAATCTGACAACTGCATTTTTAAATCACGATATTAAAATTCGCACCTTAAATGCCAAAATGGTGCAATGATACAAGAGGCATTCACGAATTTGGAAATGACAGGCTAAATATAAACGTTTATTTCTTAAAGATTGACTTTTGACATATTTATATTCGTTCATACATCTATAGATCCGGATAGTTGACACTGCTATATGCTTTGTACATGTGTCAACAGCATTAATCTTAGTAAATGTACAGATTTCTTATATTTATTCCTTTTTCTCTTCCATGATTCGAGGCTTATTATGCTGAGTGAGAGGAGTATTTATTTATTTAATAGAGTTGGTTGTGTCGATAGGCAATTATAGGTGACCAGCCTACGTCACAAAAGAAAATACATACCCATCCCTCAGATAGTACAACAAGTAAAATTAAAAAAAAACGAATTCAAGTACGACCAAATTGAAGTGGGACCACACGGTAAGCACCAGCTTTCAAATAAAATAAAGAAATTAACAACTGCACTAGTCGTCCCTAGGAATTTCGAAGGTCCGACTCGATTTCTATTGGATGCCATCATCAGATCTTAGTGTCCTTATCATGGTACCACCGTTGGGATTCCATTAAAAAAGATTCATCAAAATCGGTTCATAAACGACGAAGTTATCCGTGAGCACACATAAAAATATATATATATATTCGTAATCACCGTTAAAAATTGCTTATTTTGATGCCATGTACACTCGATGTATTTTGAAAACATTTTAGATTACTTTTTGCGCCAACAATCCTTAATTTGTTTTTTTTTTATTTGGATATCCTACACAGTGTCACTCTCACAACTAATATTAACAATATACTTTTTTTATATTTCCAGGTACTAAACCAGATCAACTAAGTGCATATCCAGGCAAATTGGTAAGTTTCTAAGTTATACACACATCAAAAGTGTCTAGGGATCAACATATGTGTCTAGGGATCAACATATATTTTTGCAATAACTTTTCTCCTGATTGATATTAATTAAAATTTTCTTTAAGGATTCATCAAATAAAGTGTTTTCGTTTGTCACAGTAACGATAAACCAAGTCACCTTTGCATTAATAAAGAAATTTGCCATTTTCCTAATAAAGGGATTTTTGACATTTGAACCACTAACATTAAAGTTCGAAAAAAAGACTGAAATAACAGTTTTCTTTAAAATTTTATTAGGTAACTTAAACAATTAATAATCCGTGTTTCTACCGCGAACACTAACAACACAAGAATCGGTTTGGCATACTCAAAATGAGTTCATCCAAATCACGCTGTGGAATGGCCGCCCATGTTCGTTGCAACAACAAGAAAAGGTCTTCTTGCGACTGGATACCCTCCATATTCGGTAGAGCTCTTCTCTGTAGCATATCCCATGCATGCTCAATCGGGTTTAAGTCTAGCGACTGAGCAGGCCAGGGCCAAAGCCACATCTCAATCTCAAGAAATCCGCATAAAAATGCTTGATCCCTAGACACTTTTGATGTGTGTATTAATCGTTAGCATCATCTGTCACATAATTCATTCCTACTGTAAAAACTTTTCAATTATCTGAATTTTAGGTCTAAACATTTTCGCTAAATTCATTTTAAAATATCTTACCGCAATTAACTTCAAAGAAAAATAATTACTAAATAATTTAGTAACCACATCTATTTAACAACATTTAGTAACAAATTCTACACTAATTACGGGTACCGGAATCCAAGACTATGAAATCTGCAAGCTATGACTTTGCACGAGCGGGATTCCAATTAAAATTTTATAGTAAATCGTACATTTTTCTCTGTAGACGTTCCCATAGTCCCATTGTTTAAGTCTTATGTAAATAATGACGATTAATGACGCTGTTAAAATGAGGTTTCATTGTGCAAGATGTAACATAATTTTGTATCACGAAAGTGCGTCGATAACTTGATTCTTGGAGTGATATGTTTAAGTAGGACACGCTTGTAGTTACACAGGAAATATTGTGTTATTTAATGTGGATTGATTGAATAAAATGTGAATTATAAACTCGCATATTTACAACTTACTAACTAAAATGTAAATTTTTGAAATTTTTATTAACCTAATTTATACCTTTTCCATCAAATAAATAACCATTGAAATTGGGAACCGCCGTAAACTTTTAATCGACATAGAAGCTTAAACAATAAATCGATATACCTTTGTATCTTTTAAAAAAAAAGGTAAAATCAAAACAGGGCTGCTGTCATTCTGCAATGTTAGTATGAAAAAGCAGCCTTGATAACCTACAAACGGTAAATTATAAATCACAAAAAGTAGACCTTCCACTGTTGTGCCATGTTGTAAGAGTCAAATTGTTCTTAATCCAGACAATCATAGGGATAAGCAGTATCTTGCTTATCTCTATCCCAAATTTCATCCCGATCCCATTTGTCATTTTTTGCTGGATGCAGAAACATCTTTGCATCTATACAAACTTCAACTTTCATAATATTTCTATCCAAAATGCAAAAACTGGTGAAACAATTTACTACATACATATTTCAATTTTGCTGACGTATGTATAAATTTTTAACATTAACACAGAGTAAGAATACCAGATTTATGTAATAGGTACAATCATATTACTAAAAATGAGCACTCAGTGAACAAACCTTATCTCAAAGGTAAGCCAGTTGAAATAACATTTTCTGTCAGAAGATTATCTTTAAATTAATCTAACACTAATTAAAACCGTCATAATATGTCAAAGAAGTTATTGCATTTATACATGTCTCAACATTAATTATAATTGTTATAATTAAAACTGTTCACACGATAAATATAATATGTTTACAAAATGACAGCTATATAACTAAAGTTATTCCTTTTAAGAATGCTTCTTAAAGTTCTGTTGAAGTATGTCAACTGACAAGATGTAATTGTCTGCAATCACCCGAAAAGCGTGTGTCACTTTGATCGTTTTCTTGAGATAAAGTTTTAAATTAAGTAGATCTTGCATTGTACATTGTCATTTGGAGTATCACAAATTGTCGTATGGTGTTA
This sequence comes from Diaphora mendica, assembly GCA_949125395.1. Lineage (NCBI taxonomy): Eukaryota > Metazoa > Arthropoda > Insecta > Lepidoptera > Erebidae > Diaphora > Diaphora mendica. The sequence continues at coordinate 1,164,740 of OX421331.1, read as the reverse complement.
TGAGAATTTTAATGACGGGAGATGAAAGTAGAATCATAGTCCTTAATACCTTTAAAAAGCATTAATTTTTGTTACATAATCAATAGAAATAGCTTTAATTTGAGAAAACAGTTTTTAAACGGAATTTAATTTATTATAGATATAAATTTATTGCTTAATATTTCAAATAAACCTTTTGTAAGTCACGCACATACTATATAAAGGCCCTACGATTTTATTTGTTCAGGGAGTTCATGCACTTCTAGAAAGGTAGGCATTCCAATATGAAAATATTGAACTTGAAATAGCCTGAGTGTACGTTTAAAATCCCGCTACAAAATAAATTGACATTCATAATGTACGACAAGATTTTTTTAAATTCATTCAAACTCTGATATTAAATACATTTTATTTACTTCCATTAAAATAAATTATAAACCGGAGGTCACAGAATTCAATAACAACTTTCCCTAACATTAGTTGTTACACTTTATGTTTAAAACATCATTAAAGTCACTCGCCATTAATGCCAATTAAATATTTCTCAACCAATATATATCTTTAAATACCCTAACTAAAAACAGTAAGTGGTCTAGGTTACTCCGTATTATTTAGACATTGACATTATAGAGTAATGGATTGAAGTGATTCGAAAATAATAAATGTCAACACGCAATTACAAGATCACATGGAGCGGATTTGGTCGATTGATAATGACATACTGACCACTTACCTGTATTTGCATTCACTGTAATGAGACTGTGATAGTGTGTTATGACCTTAATTTTTTTTTTTTGCGTGGAGGTATACCTTACAAATTGTTGTTCTGAGTCTGGGTGTTATCTATATCAGTTTTATATATGTTTGCGAAAACCCTCGCGACACAGGATATTTTCCCAATGCGAGTGATATTTAAAAAAGAAATGTTCTGCTCAGTTTGCTCCCTCAGACGGTCCGTAGGACACCCGGGGAGAAAAAAGGTAGTGATACTCCGTATTCTCTTTCAGTGGACATGAACACCGTCTCAACTGCTCACTTACGTTCATGTATACCCTAGCTCAACATCGTTTATACTCAATGACATGACATGATAATCATCAAACACCAACTATACTCCATAGATTATTCATCCCATAAACCAGCTCTGTTCACTATAGTCCGGTCAATTTAAACATTCGAAGGTACATAAAGTCCCACCAAGCTGAAAATCGGTAAGATTGTTTAAAATATCATTAAAAACAAAATTTGAAAGTTCCCCATCTTTCCCCTGTAAGGAAATTTTTTTATTCAAGGTCAAAGGTCAAAAAATTTAGTTTTTCGCGATTTTCAGCAAAACGGTAAATTTATCATAAAAGTACCTTAAACAAAATTGTAGATCATAAAATTGTCTAAAAAATTTATCAAAACTTTTTTTTCTACGAGCCTCCGTTTATGAGATATAACGATTCAAAAAGTTTTTTTTTTGTTTTACAAAGACAACTCCCGCACTAGGAATAAATCCTGTGTCGCGGGGGACTTTACAAACATACATGAAACGGACACAAAGAACACCCAGACTCAGAACAACAATTTGTAGATCACACAAAGCGTTGTCCTACGTGAGATTTGAACCCACGACACTTGGCGAAGTAGGAAACGGCGTGGTAACCGTTAAACCACTAGGTCAAACGTGCAGTCGAAACAACTTTTATAACTTTTTGAATGGTTATATCTCAGAAACGGTGGCTCATAGGAAAAAAATATTTATACATTTTTTAGATAATTTTATGATCTACAATTATGTCCAAACTACTTTTATGATAAAACTTATCGTTTTGCTGAAAATCGCGCAAAACTCAATTTTTTGACCTTCGACCTTGAATATTTTTTTTTCCTTGCAGGGGAAAGATGGGGAACTTTCAAATTTTGTTTTTAATGATATTTTAAGCAATCTTACCGATTTTCAGCTTGGTGGGAATTCAGGTAACTTTACTCTTATTTTTTGGTCTAATTTGACCGGACTGTTGCTAGAAACAGCGTAATCTATCAATATAATTGCGGCTATAAATTTACCACACTCGATAACATTTTAAGATAAATAATATATTTCTGTGCATGAAAGAAGTGAATAATTTATGTTTGAAACTGTACTTACAAATATTTGTGTGGTAATGCTATGTGTGTGCTGAAAGGTAACCATACATGAAAAAGGTAAGACAAGGTTTTCAATGTAGTAGAGCTGATTTCAGAACGAGCGTACCGGCTTGCCCTGGGCGGTACCACCTTCGCACAGCCGACCAACCTAAAGTGACAGCATTCGTGCTGTCGTGTTTCGTTGGTAAGTGTGAGAGCAGAGGCCCAATGGTGCAGAAGCATCTCAATAGGCCACCATAGTGTGGGCCACCATGCTGGATTGTTGCATTCTCTGCATTCGCACTGAGTATGGTGACCACCACACTTAGACTCTGCCCATGCTTTGCCATTAGGCAGAGTAAAGTCACTTTGACAGGCTCATACATTAAAAAAATACACGAAGTCATTGTTTAATAAAATAAAAACATGTGAAATGACAAAATTATAATTAAGTTATACCATCTACGGTGTAGTCATAATCAGACTATCATTACCAAACCTTAATTATACATGCTTTACATGTGCTTAAAATCTCCTTCCTTAATTATAAAATAATTGTAAAATATGTCTTTAAAATGATCTCTTAACATTTTATTGGACAAAATGATTCATTTTGTAACGAAGTTTTTGGTTAAAAATTCACAAACTAAAATACACAGACAAACATCCAGTAGAATAATTTAGTTGCATTTATTTCGTATTAGGTATTATCAAAATTACTATGAGGAAGAGTTGTCCTCGTTGCATATACACACATCAAAAGTGTCTAGGGATCAACATATGTGTCTAGGGATCAACATATATTTTTGCAATAACTTTTCTCCTGATTGATATTAATTAAAATTTTCTTTAAGGATTCATCAAATAAAGTGTTTTCGTTTGTCACAGTAACGATAAACCAAGTCACCTTTGCATTAATAAAGAAATTTGCCATTTTCCTAATAAAAGGATTTTTGACATTTGAACCACTAACATTAAAGTTCGAAAAAAAGACTGAAATAACAGTTTTCTTTAAAATTTTATTAGGTAACTTAAACAATTAATAATCCGTGTTTCTACCGCGAACACTAACACAAGAACATCGGTTTGGCATACTCAAAATGAGTTCATCCAAATCACGCTGTGGAATGGCCGCCCATGTTCGTTGCAACAACAAAAAAAAGGTCTTCTTGCGACTGGATACCCTCCATATTCGGCAGAGCTCTTCTCTGTAGCATATCCCATGCATGCTCAATCGGGTTCAAGTCTGGCGACTGCGCAGGCCAGGGCCAAAGCCACATCTCAATCTCAAGAAATCCGCATAAAAATGCTTGATCCCTAGACACTTTTGATGTGTGTATTTCAATGTTGAGAATGACATAAAAAATATTGTTTCGCATAAACACAACTACAACATGTTCCAATATATTTACTATACCTACTGTCAAATCCACTACAAAACCTCGACTCATTGTCAGAAATAATTTAAAATAAAAATAATATAATGTTTTTCAGCCAACCCTAATTGTACATGTGTGTGAGCAGAAAATTGCCCAACGCGAAAGTTCAAGGACGAACAACAGTTTTGTGCATACAGACAGCAAAACAATCGTGTTAAAATTCATACGTCTTTGTCTTATACCACTGGAGGGAAGGGATAATATGAAATGATGTGTGTTGAGAAGTTGTGAAGTAAGCTTGCAATGCAATAATGGAAAAAATATTTAGTAATTATGTGGACTCGGTTGAATTGTTCAAGTAAATGCAATGAGCAGGTTTCTAATTAATAGGTATTACTTGATAAGCTATTGTTTAATTTTTTAGAGAAAAAATATTGGGCAATTATCACACAAGATGCACAGAATATTTTAACAAGATTTTGTAAGTCCATTGCGTATTTTAGACAATATCGACAGAACTTTTAAATTAGATTAGTATAGAAACTTTTGATAACCGAATCCTTATTTATTTAAAGTTACATGGTTTTAGGTTCAGATTTCGAAACTGACCGGTGCCTTATAGATTAAGATTGCATTAGTTTATAATTACAACAAAATGTTGTTTAATATTCATTATTGACAAAGCAAATTTATTAGTTGAAGACAATTTTTATCATTTCTAAAGCTGGTTAAACATTGGTTTTTTGCGAGGTCATGGTAACACCCTGGTTGAGCCGGTTTATTTGCACCAAAAACGGTTAAATGACTTCATTTTATATCTTGGTTCCGTTCACCAAATGAAACATTGTAAATGTATATTTACATTCGCACTTTTTTATTTTAGTACAGACACTATTACGGCACCATTTAGGGTGTGTGCATAAATATAGCGTAATATGGCAATTTAGCAACCAGTTCACTTCCTTTAATAATTTATTCTAATACACAGTTGCATCATGAACTTTTCCTCTGTTATTTATGAAGCATTTTGTTCCATATCTCTTTTTATTACCACCTGATGTAATGCGGTGGCTGCGGTACATGAGTGGTTGTTATACAAAAATAATGCACAGGCTACTTTTTTCATACTAACAAAGTTCTCTAGAGAGCCGCAATATGCGACTTGCAACTTATTTATTTCTGAAATTAGCTCGTTATTTAGATTTCCACAATAAATAGGCACTAAGAGAAATCAATTCAATTATGAGATTAGCGCGTCCAACCAAATCCATACTTCCATACTAATATTATAAATTTGAAAGTTAATCTGTCTTTAACGTTTTCACGACTATGCCGCTGCATCGATTCAATGAAATGTGTCATTTGTAAAAGCTAATAAAGTAATAAAAAAGCTTTACAGCACATAGAGCTATAATAGATAGAGTGGGGCAGACATATGGCTACCTGTAAGCGGAAACGTCCAACGGTTAGAAAGAGAGAGAAGATCGCGGTACCCCGTCTGTCTTTCTCTACGGATACATGCACAGTAAAGGACTAATAATGGTAATCCAATCACAACAATGAACAGTCAAATCGTTCTACTATGCGCATGCGCGAGTAGAGAGAGAAAGATGGGTACCGCGATCGTCTCTCTCTTTCTAACCGAGGGACGGCTAGAAGCGTGGCAACCCTAGTCTATCTATAATACCTCTATGTTTCAGCCTCACAATATTAATAAATACCATGCTTGTTAATAGTATTATCCCCTTCTTCACGCTGTAGGTGGATCCTCCATTGGTTATGGCACATTGTCCTCAATTTGCCAGTTCTCATATTAAAGGTTCTTTAAAGTTTACAGAAGTTTGCTAACTACTTAATAAAAATCATAAATAAAATAATGTTACACTTTTTCTGCTATCTGTACATTAGTCGTTACTATGTATGCTAATGATAGAGCGAATGCAAAGGCCATCTTCCCATCGGCGCAGTAGCTTGACCGTCCAATACACTCGCACTCTAGTACAAGCCGTGTGAAGTATACCTATGTGCAAGTAAATATGTTATTTAGAGTAACATAAATTGTAACGAATCCAATGTTCAATTGAAATTTCGTTGCGATAAATGAGATTTTACAGAATGTACTCAATGGAACGACCTTTCCAAAATGATGATTTTTTTATAATAGAGCCTGGTGGCTCCACTCTGCCTGATGGGAGACATGAGCAGAATCCAAGATTAGCAGTAAACATAGTTATTGTGAATACAGCAACAGTGGAGCATGGTGATCGGAACTATGACGGCCTCTTGATAGACTTCTGAATCACTGACTCTCCGATCCGATTTTAAATATTCTGTGTGAGAGAGAAAAATAAAGAATATTATTATTATTATTCTTCATTAAAATGATTGATGAAATTATCATAGTACGTGCAATAAAACAGGACGCTTTTACAAACTAAACTACTTTTGCATTATTATTTAAAAAAGTAACAAAAAGTATAGTGCATGCCCCAGATGACGCCCTTGACATTAAAACGTTATTTATACAATCCTTCCGGTATTACGCTGTACCGGTAACTGTTACCGATATTAAAACGGTTATTTAATAGCTCACTCGCGACTGATGAAATGTCGTCTTGTTATTGTATGAACCAGTTTTGTAATATTCAAATTTAAAAATAATTGCGTGATTTTATTACAGATACTTGTCACGACATATTTATGAGATATACTTATAAGTAAATAGTTTTCGCTCAGTTTCCGTATGTGGGTTGTGGTTAAAATTATTTTCATTTCTTGTAATCAAAGATAGGATAACACGTTATTTCAAATACAAGGTACTTAATTTTTTTTTTATCTTTAATCAATTTAACCATTTGCTAAGTTTTCTTACATTCAATTACATTCATCTTTGTTAAAATTACTATTGTGAAAGAATAAGATATCCATTTAAATCGATGTAAATGTTCTTGAATAGTGTGCTTATCAAAAACTATTGATTGATAAACCATTAGGGCAGCCAAAGTCAGAAGCTTATACCTAAGCTTGGTACTATATAAAACAACCATAACAGGTTACAAGGAATTTGGGAGACATGCTTTGTTCAAAAGCTACCTACTTAATATCTTCTTCTTTTGTAAACTACGTTTCAAAAGTTGTAAAAACTGTTTATAACCGCTATATCTAAAAATAGCTATTTAAAATCATTTCTCATAGCAGTTTTTTTACAAATACCTAAGCACATATTTTTATAGAGAATTTTGAATAAGATACAAAATTATCAGATACATGTATTAGTGTCAAAATATATATATGATGTGATTATTTTCCAACAAATATTTTGACTACATATGAACTGACAATATAACTATTCAGAAATAATGACAGGTTTATTGCATTTAATAGTTAAATATTGAGTATCTATGTGAAATTTGACATACTTACCTCAAGACTTTTGTTTAAAATTATTACTTAATGGCTTAAACACAGGATGCAAAATTGAATGTGTCAAAATTGACGTATTACCTTTGACATTGTAATTTGTTTGTTTCTGTATGGTAAGCTGTTGTTTATACAATTTTAGTTAAAGTCGTAAAGACAGGCAGTAGGACGTCATTTCCACCTATTGTGTAGTACGTTGTTAGTTAGAATTAATTAGTTGTTGGCGATAATAGTGCAGTTAAGTTGAATATTGCTTAATTTTGTTGTTTCGGTGTGACCGATAAAGATTTCGACACTTTGATTCAATTAAGCTGTTAGACATCTATTAATTTCAAAGTTTAAAGTAGTAGATATACTTAAAACTCACATTAGGGATGATCCTTCCCTTACTCCCTATCCTATCCGAAATATACTTTGTGTGGCGATTTCCACAAACAGCGCATCAAAAACATACCACAGCGCCAACTACTAAGGATGAACCGAGCTATGGAATTAGGAACTACGGAGCATCTATCCTGAATCACGATATAGAAGTACTCGCGTCGATTAGCATAGATAGATAAAACCCACATCAACCGTTGGGCAATGGCCCGCCAGGCATGATCATGTCACCTGGTCGTAGGATGCACCCTTTGTGTTGAAGGGACATAAATAAATAAATTAATATTTTCGGACATCTAACACACAACGCCATCTAGTCCCAAGCTAAGCAGAGCTTGTGTTATGGGTACTAGGCAACTGATATAAATACAAATATACTTTTTTTTGTAAATACATACATATTATACATAGAAAACACCTAAACTCCGAAACAAGTATTTGTAGATCCAACCAGGCCAAAGACCAACGAGGCAGTCTTTGCATTAAAGTCAAAGTCAAAATGTTTTGATAACATTATTTTTACTTTTTGAAATCATCTTTTAATGAGGCTCTAAAGTAATATACCAACACGGAATAATAACAATTTGGTTTGGCATTCTTGTGGTTATCCACAAGTGTGCGAATGCCAAACCAAATTTGATTTTATTTGGGGGTTATCCCCCAAATAAAATCAAGAACACACACACACACAGCCTTGTCAATGCAAATAGATGATCGAAATGAAATGATTTTTTTTTCTGCAATTAGGTTACATGAACACTTTTGCATGTTAAACTTTTTTGAGCAGATAATTTCGGCCTTTCGTAACTAGCCCTGAGAGTATAGGACGAAACAATCAAACTCGCACCCTACTGTGGCGCCATTTAAATGTTTTTTATCTAATATTCAGAAAATCTTCCACGTTGGAATCTGTGTGTCGTAAGGCCTAGGAACAGGGCCATTGTAATTAATAGTGGATGCATTTAAGAGTAATCTTGTTACCTATTTGAGAACTTTTAACGAGGCTGTGTGCCAATAATTTAATCACCACAATAGCTGTTCTCACGACTAACGTATAATGGTAACACTTATATAATAGTCCGCGTGACGAGAGCTATACGCGTGCGCAACACAAACGAAAAAGTTTCTTAAAATTTGATCGATAGAGTTGATATTGGCGTGGGGAAAATTTGAGTCCAATTTCGGTGTGTATGTCAAAATTGGACGATTTTTTGGTTAAATTTTGCAAATTAGATGTAATCGTCTGTGTTAATATTTATATGTGCATTTAGATCAAGCCTTTGTTGTCTACGGATTGGTTCAAACATGCATTTAAATAATGTGTCTTTAAAGAATTATATTTTATTTAATATTACCTACTATTGTATCCCCATATGCCAATTTTCCTTTCGATCCGCATCCGAGACAAATATTTATGTTACGACCATTTGTTTTATTTTAAGAAGTATATATCACGTTGTATTTAGTTTTAGTAAAGTAAAAGTAAAAGTGTAGTATGTAGTCTGGTTATCATAGTTTGTACATATATGTACGTGTGGTACTTTGAATGACTAAGCATGTACATGTATGTACTTTGTATGACTTTATATGTATGACTAAGCATGCACATGTATGTACTTTGTATGACTGTGTATGTATGACTAAGCATGTACATGTTTGTACTTTGTATGACTGTGTATGTATGACTAAGCATGTACCTACTTGCAATCTTGGTACATAAAAAAAATGGTCATTTATCTTCTTTTTTTTAAAGACTACCCTCTAAGTAGGATTATATCAGGTGGAATATAGTAGGGAACTTTAGAAATATACATAAAACGAAAGCATTCATAGAACATCAATTTGCGGATAATACAAATTTCTTACAGGCCACGGTAACTTTAAGAGCAAACTACACTCAATTAAATTAGTCGATTCACCGTTGTGTCAATGCTCAACACCTGACTCTAGCTGTGAACAGTCGGTTCATCATATCCTCTGGGAATGTACTCTTTGGTACAATGAACCTAAAATAATGCTAAATAGCTTACAAATGACATATGGGGCGGTATACTATGGCGATCTTGTGTCAACTGCGGTGAATTTCCGTGCGTTTAGGCGATTCTGCCATACATACTATAGAAATCAAATAAAGCTCACTTAGGACCCATAATATTTTAGCCGTGGTGCTTCCCGGTTTGAAAGGTGTCTGCCTATTTTGACTTCATTTTGTCTCCCGCTTTGCTAAGGAGGAAAGTGGACATATTATATTTCCAACTCCTCCAGTTTTTCTTCTGATTAATTTTGTTGCGGGTTCCAAGACAGTTTAATTTTTCCTGGGACTTCCCGAGTGTCATAACTCGGTGTGTTCGTGGGTCACTGCTGTTGATCCTGGTGTACAGGAGTTACATTAGTAGGCGTATGGGGGGGATAAGTAAAAGATAGAAACACAAAGTGTTGTCCGTAGTTCGATCCCACAAGACTCGGCAGTATGTAGTAGCAGTAACTAACCTTCTGCAATGAAAAGTTTATATAAATTCCAGGTATTGCCCAACTAAATATCTCAGGTTAGTTCCTTATAAGGCAGACAGTAACAAATACGATTGTGTTAACGTATCAAATTTAAAGATTACAGATAAGATATGCTTTCATTTCGAATATAAAGCTACTAGCAACAAAAAAATACCATTGCATCAAAATGTTACCTCTCCCACCATATATGGCTAACCATTATAACATCTAAGTTGCATTGTCATAATAATGTATTGTTTCGATATTGAATGCATCTAATTTTCGGTGAAAATAATCCGTGTGGTGACGTTGACTCAGATTTCGATGTCAAACCAAAACCGGGTGACAGGATCATCGGGCACGGATATCTGGGACACCTGTATAGGGATTTAAGGGGCCATTCATAAATTAAATCGCACATTGAGGGAAGAGGAGGCCGACAACTTTAAAAGGTAGTAGAGCCACGCTGATTTCAGCATGAACGGGCCGGCTCGACCGGGGCGGTACCACCCTCGCACAGAAGATCAACCTAAAATGACAGCATTCGTGCTGTCGTGTTTCGTTGGTGAGTGCGATACCGGAGGCCCAATGATGCAGAAAAATCACTAGGCCGCCATAGTGTGGGTCACCATGCTGCGTTTTTGCATTGTCTGCATTTGCAATGAGTCTGGTGACGACCACTCTTGGATTCTGCTCATGCTTTCCACCAGGCAGAGTAGTCACTTTGGCAGGCCCATACATAAAAAAAGGAGTGCCGCACAATTCCAAACCTTACAAATCTTAGTATTAGGTAACATGCGAAATTTTAAGTAGGTGTTAACAATAAACTTAAAAATACTAAACATTTAAAAATCTAGAACTGCACTAATTTAAAAACAATACAGGCATATTCCAGCACCAACAATGAACCAAATACCCCAAAAAGCAATTAAAAGTAGAAATATTCAAATCGTTTTACAATGAAAAAGGCAAGTACCCTTGACGAAGCGTCAGACTTTATTGTTGAATATCAACAATTTGCGTCCCACACTTCGACCTTTGCTTCGGGGGGGGGAGGGGGGGGTTTTAAGACAATGGCTCCGGCTAATTATATCTTTATGATATGAAAAATATTTTAATCCGGCAATATTATTCGGTCAAGTACGTCGCAACATTGTTACGTAGGCGTGCGAAGTTCCATACGAGTGATATGTAATACTTAAATATGTGTTTAAAGATATTCACTTCATTACACTGTAGTTGCAATAAGGAAAAAAATCGTGTATCAACTCTTCTGGCCAGCGTGGTATAGCAGACCAGAACCTTCTTTCTTAGCCGTATGTCCTTCACTGGAATATTTAAGGCTGGTAATGACGAGACACTATTTATATACCTTTTACAAGCTTTTTACAAACTTTTACTTAGTTTCACCTGCCCCGATGTTTGTCTTTAATCAATTAAAAATAATAAATAATAATAAAACATTTATTTATCTCCACAAATTACATCATGTATACAGTATACAGTTGACAGATTTTTTAGTTTTACAAGTAATTCTTGCAAGTTAAATTTGATCCACTTCCCGAGTTCCGATTGAGCTGAAATTTTAAATATACATTTAATTCTGATGACAATGTAATTAAACTTTTTTTTTATTAAAAGTACCTAATAAAAGCTTGTTTAAAAAAAACTTTTTAAATAAGTCACTTGTTATTAACTTGCAATCCATGTATGTATGTTTGTTCGGGTGGAATCTTGCAACTCAATTTTGAAGCAGATATCTTTAATTGATTTTGCCGAAATTTTGCAAGCATATGTGTACAGCGTGACAATACAATATTATAATGACATGGAGCTGATCTGATGCTGGAGCTGGAAGGTGGTCATAGGAACTCTGTAAAAAAACGTCGCAACATCATCGAGTTTGGACTCGTTTCATTCGTCTCGAGTCATTCCAGTAAAAGCTTGTTTTTAATTTAAAAAAAAACCGACTTCCAAAAAACATCCAACGAAAACTCTCTGCCAAAAACACACTTAAAAGCGTAAAATAAACTGGTTCTTCATAAATTTCCTATACCTAATTCTTTATTCATTTAAATAGTAGTATTGTAATGTGTGCTAGGTACCTAGAATCTGTTTGAAGTCGGTGCCAAGTGACTATCGCTTAGACTTTTGTAATTGTTCGTTTGTATTCTTTTTGGCTTAGCACCGACTTCAAACAGATTTTAGGTACCTAGCACACATTACAATACTACTATTTAAATGAATAAAGAATTAGGTATAGGAAATTTATGAAGAACCAGTTTATTTTACGCTTTTAAGTGTGTTTTTGGCAGAGAGTTTTCGTTGGATGTTTTTTGGAAGTCGGTTTTTTTTTTTATAAAAAGTTTTTATTTTTCAGTTTTTAGTGCAAACAATCGTAGGTAAGTAGTAAGTTGAACTATTTCATCAAATTTCATCATCAAGAATACAAATTAAGGTCTATACGTACGTGTAATATTAAAATCATCCTCTAATCCCTAACTGTTGAAGAGTTTAACCTTCTATCATCAGCTCACCTAAATAACTTGAAAGTATACGACTGAAGGTCTTTAGATACGTATGAAATTGAAAGAATTATCCTCCAACTCCTAACCGTTGAGGAGTTGTACCTTCCACCTTCCATCATCAGCTTACCTAAATAATTTGAAAGAATACGACTAAAGGTAACATATGTACATATGATATTTAAAGATTTATCATCCAACTCCTAACCGTTAAGGAGTTGTACCTTACATCATCAGCTCATCATCATAAAATGATGACTACCAGACGCAAATATCGGTGTAACTTCAGAAAATATTCGAAAAACATAGTATGTGCCTATAAAAAATGAGGGTTTCCCTCGATTTACCTGGGATCCCATCATCAGATCCTGATATGCTGGCAATGGGACCACCTCTGAAGCATACCCTTTCGAATACAAAAAAAAAATTCAAAATCGGTCCACAACTGACGGAGTAATCGGTGAACATACATAAAAAAAATATATATATATATATATACATACAGTGGAACATAGAACCTCCTCCTTTTTGGAAGTCGGTTAAAAAGCTTTTTAATTAAGTTTATTATGTATAAGCCTGTCAAAGTGACGCTACTCTGTCTGATGAAAAGCATGAGCAGAGTCAAGAGTAGTGGTCACCATACTCATTGCAAATGCAGACAATGCATCGTGATGACACACACTTTTGAGATGCTTCTGCATCATTTGGTGTAAAATATCTAGTTTTAGTCAACCGTTCACACTCAAAACTTGGTTTGACAGGATAAGTATAAGATAGCTTGCTTTCCATCAGGCAAAGTAGAGTCACTTTGGAAGGCTCAAACATAAAACTTCATACAAAAATATCATTTCGATAATCGCTTCATTAAAATAACAGAATCAATAGAAGTGATATAATATAAATAAATTATATTATTCCACCAATAAAACAAACATAAAACAGCAATAAACAGTTAAATAACCAAACAAGAAAACACACCAGTAAAGCAATTACATTCATTTAAATCCGTCTCAATGATCTATTGACTAAATTCGATCGGCATCCTTGACATCGACTGTGTGACTGACAATCGATAGAGCATCGACATTTTAACTCGATACATCCTTGCTTTTGTTTAAAGGTTTTACGCATCACGATGGAGTTAAAGAGGACTATATTTGTATCACTCTGTGTTAAGTAAGCGTTCCTGCTTTTAGCGCTGAAGGTCGTTTTCTTCATTATATAAAAACATTCATATAATTGGACTAAATCGATTTTGAAAGGTGATTTTAAATGGTGTTACAGTAATTGATAAAAAATTAATTTCGGGAGATTGCAACTTTCAATAATTTTAGATATCATCATATCGTTATTATAAAATTAAAATTGAGAAATTATTATTATTATTTTCTAAAAGACAACTCCCGCATTAGGGATATATATCCTGTGTCCGGGGGGACTTTACAAACATGCATGAAACGGACACTTCATAGACTGGTGCACAATAGTTATGCAAAAGCAGACGATATTATCGTAATAGAATGGCAATCATTCCTGTGATATGTCAAACTCAACTGTCAAGATGTCCGTTATTATTAGTTGTAAGCGTAGAACGATTAATTAAATATAAATCCTATTAATATTATAAACGCGAAAGTTTGTAAGTATGGATGGATGGATGGATGTTTGTTACTCTTTCACGTAAAAACTACTGAACGGATTTGGATGAAACTTTGCCGCGATAACCGACATACAGCAGGCGGAGCCACGGACAACAACTAGTCTATTATAAAAATCTTGATTATATCATCGTGTAGATTATATTATACGTCACTCAATTATTAAAACGGTGAATGACCATCAAACCCAATGCTACTTCTAAACATCGTCATTACTCATTATTTAAAATCTAAATTTTCTGGTGTGAATAATTAACGCCAAATTTTATAACTTGGACCATACGCTAATATCGTGAAAGTGACAGACGCATTTCTATGGAAGATATTTTTTCATCAAAATTTGCTTGTGACGTTCCTGTTTAGAAAGTAATTAGCTTCTTAATTGTAATACTCAAATACATTTTTGGTATACTCACTCAAATACTATATACAATTTTGTGGCTAACAGTTGGACACTATTTTTTCAGGGCTTTGTAACTTAACTAACTAGCTATCAATGATCTGTTTTCAGTGGTAGCATATGTGCCTGCTGGCATGTTTGTATGATTTGCATTATATTTGTTTCGGAGTTTGGGTGTATGTATTTACGAAAAAAGTAATATATAAATTTATATCACTTATCTAGTACCCATAGTATAAGTTCTGCTTAGTTTGGGACTAGATGGCGTTGTGTGTCAGATGTCTGAAATATTGTTAAATTATCATTATCTGCGTCTTGTGGTCAGATAAAAAACTTGATTAAAAGCAGTATGGTTATACCTATAATAGTTTTCAAAATTATAGTTAAGAAAACAAGTAACTTTTTAATACCAACCACAGTAACAAAATTAATAAAAACAAAACATTTTTTCCGCCTGAGAATTGAATTGGTGACTTTCCAACGGTAATCGTCGGTCAGAGATCCATTACGGATGTTTTGCAATAGTAGGTAGATTAAGACAAACAGATCGAAAGCAAGGACGAGTTGAGTATCGATATTATGAACTTGTAAACTTGAAAGGTCGCAGGTTCAAACCCTGCATGGTGTATCCTCTAAGTATATTGTGGAAATAACTTTGTAATCTATCTATATATATATAAAAGTGAAATATCACTCACTTATTAATCACGAAATCTCAGAAACTATAACACCTACAAACTTGAAATTTAGCAGGTAGGTTCCTTATAGGATGTAGACATTCGCTAAGAACGGATTTTACGAAACTCCATCCCTAAGGGGGTAAAACGGGGGTTGGACGTTAGTATGAAAGTCCTATGTTTTTGAAGTAAGACACTTGAAATTTAAAATGTATGCTCTATAAACGGTGTGTAGGTGTACTAATAATGCATTTTTAATAATCAATCCCCTTTTGAGGTTAAAACGGAGGATGGCAGTTTGTATGAAAGTCCAATGTTATTGGAATTATTAAAATATAATCATAAGTGGTTGCTGTCTGTACATGGAAGATATAAGAAAAACTATTATTGGGGGGCTATCTGAATGCCATATGTTGAATATTTAAAAAGAAACTACTTAAAATTTTGTGGCCATGAACTCTTGATCCTCTTATTCATTAACAGAAATTGATAATGCTCATTAACTACTGTCTTAATATTTTCCAAGTAGAATGCTTTATCACCCCTGTTCCAGTCCTTGGAAAAGACCACTAGGATTAGGCTCTAGGACTAGGCCACTACTTATTAAGGGCTCCCACACATAACTGCGATGCGATGCGATGCGGCGTGAAGTTCTTGCTGTGCATTTGTGCGATCTTGCAGATATTTGCGATGCGTTGCGAATTCGCAGTTAAAACAACTGCTGTACTAAAAATATTTCCTGGGTCGAAAACTTTACAAACATTCATAAAACGAATACAAAGAACATTTGTGGATAACACAAAGTGTTGTCCCATGCAGGGATCGAACTCGCAACATAGCACACTAACAAGCAGTGAGTTGAATTCTTCCACTACCACGCCATTCGTGCAGTCACATTCAAAGTAACTTCAGTAAATACAGCCATTTCAGCGTTTACAGACTTCATCAAATGATATTCGTGCAATCAATTTAATAAGTAAATATCTAATCTTCTCAAAAAACAATTAACACACTCACAAGGTCGTTTTTTGTCCAGCTCCCCCTAATTACAGTGCAGTGCAAATAAAACGTCACAGTCTATTTAGTTTAGATGTTAACAATATCCCGGGAGATGTGAAGATGTTATCTTACAAACGAGCGTGAAACAGATGGAAAACTGTGGCCTTTCATTGTGTCTATATTCGTGTGCAATGCAGTGTACGAGTTCGGCCGTCCGCCCACTGGCTTGTAATATGGTTTGTTTTAGACCTGGCCATCTAATGTTCTGCTAGTATTTGACCGGTGGTCGAAAATCGATCATAACCAATAATAATATTAACTACAAATATCTTCCACTGTACCGTCTGATCCATCCATCATAATAGGCAGAGACGAACGATCGTGTATTAAATGTGTCAAGCATTAAAATATTTTTGTCTTGCATTCAATGAGGTACCATATTTTTGTACACATTGATAGAATCTCTTCCCAATGTCTCTCATAGTCCGATATCTGATTTAAAATGTTAGAAACTCCGCTATGTATCAGATAGTTTCAAACCACAAGAATCTTAAAAGGTAGACTTATATCCAGACATGAAATGCATTAACAAACTTACCTACATACATGTACAAGATGTAGATAATGCAGCTATCATCTCGATCATACACGTCCAATACAAACTGATACAAACGTTCACACGGCTGCGCCGGCGCAGATTGTATCAACATATACATCGTTATAGCAATATGTAACCATATATAGATGTTTTGGTACAAATGAGGAAGTAACTATTCCTGTCTAAGAAAGTATATCTATCTGTTTAGCTTTAACGCGTAAATAACTTCACTAATTTATTTTTGTCCTGCCAAAGTAACTTTATCAAGCATCCAAGAGATCTCATTGTGAATGCAGACAGTGCAACAATGCAGCATGGTGACCCACACTATGACCGAGATGCTTCTGCATTATTGGGCCTCTGGTCTCGCACTCCCCAACGAAACACGACAGTACGAATAGAAAACAACTAAAGTGAAAAACAGGAACTAAAAGATCCTTGGGGTTTTTGGTAAAATAAAACTTGAAAGTGATGAAATAGGTTACATCAAAAGATTGTAAGATGTTTCAGATCTAATCCAAAATGAATCAATCAAAAAAAATATCAAGTAATGTACGCCGAATAATTATTTTACGATTTTGATTTTCCGTTACATCAATCACATTTTTAGACTAAGTTCGTTACATAACTCTAGAGGCTTGTCGTATCATACCTATAAGTCGGTCGTGATGATGAAGATTTCGATAAGGTAGATCTCAAGTGATGCAGAGAGGCACGCCACGTTACCGTGAGAAGATTTACGTCATGGACCACGCTCACGTTTTGAGATACAAGGAAAATGCTTTTCTTTTAATCGCGATCGCTACTGCCCGTGACATAAGACGTCTGTCTTGAATGCATTCGATAGCAAAGTACCCGGGTGACATAATTGAACACAGGTCACAAATCTATCTATATATATAAATGAATCTCAGAAGTTTATGAACGCGCATAACTTCCGATCACCTGCACCCCCTCGCGGGTGGCCACTAGAGCGAATGGAGGGGAAAGCCCGTCCCGACCATCCGCGGCCACACTCAGGGCGGCATGAGGCGCTGATAGGCGCGCCTCCGCCGCCCGGTTCACCGGCGGCGGATTGGGTCCGAGTGGACATCGTCCTCCCGGGTCTTCTCCGCCACCTCCTTCTGCGAGATTACATCTTCGCAGAAGGTTGCGACCGCGGTAAAACTGCTATCGCTACCGGCCATGGAGCGTATGACGGCCGGTAGCGAGAGATCCCCTCCGATGACTGCAGTGAGGGCCCGGCGCTGCGACGCCCATGCGGGGCAGATCGCCAGCGTATGCTGGCCGAGTCCTCACTGCAGTCGCAGTGGTGGCAGGCGGGACTCAATTCCCTCCTGGCGACCGAGTGCAGGTACTTCCCGAAGCAACCGTGCCCGGAAAGGACCTGCGTCAGTCGGAAGGAAAGGGTCCCGTGCTGCCGCCCTGCCCAATCGAGGACGGCTGACCGGCTGGAGAGCCTCCACGGCGGCAAAGCCAGCGCGTGGAGTCTCCAGCCGGAACGACCAGCGAGCCATCGTGGCTCGACGGGCGGCTTCACGCCACTCGCGTACCTCTTCGGGCGGAGGGCGATAGCCATACTCCGCCCGATATTCAGCCACCCGTCGATACACTTCGGCGAGCACTTACGCCTCCAAATCCCACGGGGGTGTTCCGGCCAAGGCGCACGCCGCCTCGGTCGACACCGTGCGGTATCCGCGTATGGCTCTGACTGCCAATACCCTCTGAGGACGCCAGAGGCGCGCCTTATTAAGGGCAGTCAGAGCCGCCACCCACACCGGTGCACCATACAGCGCCATCGACCGGACCACCCCCGTGTAGAGAAGTCGCGTTGCGACGCTGGCTCCACCCAAATTGGGCAAGAGTCGCCCAAGGGCAGAGGCAGCGCCGACCAGCTTTGGACCTAGCTGTCGGAAGTGCTCGTCGAAGAGCCACCTACCGTCGAGGATCAGGCCCAGATACCTCATCTGGGCCCGAACCGGTACGAGGACCGAGTTGACCACTATGGAGGCGCCGGGGGGCGGACCACGACGGGGCCCATGAAATAATAGGGCCTCCGTCTTGTCCAGGGCCACCCGTAAGCCCAGCGCCTCGATGCGCCCGACCACCAGAGAAACACCCCAGGTGGCCAGACGCGCCGCCTCTTGGAAGTTCGCCCCCCGGGCCGTGACAAGCCCGGGGGGGAGACGACCTCGTAGGACCCAGTCGTATCCCACGTTCCACAGGAGTGGTCCAAGGACAGACCCCTGCGGAAAGCCGCACGACATGGGTCGCCGTCTCAAGACGCCCTCTCGGTCCATGTTCGTTATTACTAGGACAAGGTCTGTATAGAAGAAAATCAAAGATTAACGTAATTTTTTTTCTAAAAGAAACATATTGCGGTACGAAGTTCGTCGGGTCAGCTAGTATAATATAAAATCACAAGAAACTAAAACTATGAGATATAATAAAATAAAGCATTTATTAGAAATGTTAATCTATCTATATCTATACTTCTATATGTACTAATATTATAAACGTGAAAGTTTGTAAGTATGGATGGATGGATGGATGATGTATGGATGGATGGATGTTTGTTACTCTTTCACGCAAAAACTACTGAACGGATTTGGATGAAACTTTACAGTAATATAGCTTATACATCAGAATAACACATAGGCTACTATTTGCCGCAATAACCGACATATACGCGGGCGGATCCGCGGGCACCCACTAGCATCTATACTAATATTATAAAGCTGCAGAGTTTGTTTGTTTGTTTGTATGTTTGTTTGTTTGTTTGTTTGTTTGAACGCGCTAATCTCATGATCTACTGGTCCGATTTGAAAAATTCTTTCGGGGTTGGATAGTCCATCTATCGAGGAAGGCTATAGGTTATATTTTATTTTCTTAAAAAATAGAGATCCGTAAGAAAATTGCTATTTTGTAACCCAAGGTGTGAAATCGAAAACCTATTTTTGCGTGCGCTGCAAAAAGTATTGACAATAGAACAAAATAATGTATTACGGGTTTGTAGGTCCCATTAAGATCTACAAAAAAGTCCGCGAGAGCATATATCTAACTATCATGGTTTAGTCACAATAACCGCTTTTGTGCTCAAAAAAATTATTAAATCGTCTGAAGAAAGAAACTACGTTAAATGTTTATCGTACTATTAATCCTTATCTAAATAAAGTATTATGTTATCAAGGGTATTTATGTAGAAGTAAAATACTTTTTGTTTCATCCCATTCGGACATTTCGTTTAGAAGTTATCACGAGTATAAGACGCTAAGAGTTGGTACCTGTTATTGAGTTATTTGCCAAAGAGTTTTTATCAACATAATACCTAATATTAGTCTTAATCCAAATAAATGTGTTGTTGATTATGAGTATTAGATCTTAGAAGAGTATAATAAATACATCTATACTAATATATAAAGCTGAAGAGTTTTTGTTTGTTTGAACGCGCTAATCTCAGGAACTACTGGTCCAATTTGAAAAAGTTCTTTCAGTGTTAGATAGCCCGTTTATCGAGGAAGTTTAGCGAGTTTATCTATATCATCACGCTATGACCAACAGGAGCGGAGTACCAATGAAGAATGTTTCAAAAACGGTGGGAAATTATTACGCTACGGGCAATAGGAGACGCAAACGACGTTGCGTGGGTCATCTATACTAATATATAAAGCTGAAGAGTTTTTGTTTGTTTGAACGCGCTAATCTCAGGAACTACTGGTCCAATTTGAAAAAGTTCTTTCAGTGTTAGATAGCCCGTTTATCGAGGAAGTTTAGCGAGTTTATCTATATCATCACGCTATGACCAACAGGAGCGGAGTACCAATGAAGAATGTTTCAAAAACGGGGGAAAACTATTACGCTACGGGCAATAGGAGACGCAAACGACGTTGCGTGGGTCAGCTAGTTAGATATAAAAATGAATAGCCGAAATGGATGTACGGGCATAACTTCCGATCGGCTGCACCAAATTAAATAATTCTTTTTTTTATGAGTTCGTTATTGTTAAGGCAAGGTTTATGTACAAGAAAAATTAAAGAATAACTGAAAAGGTCTTTTTTTGTCTGTACACTGCCTATGGGAAGCAGAGACAGATATGTAAATATGGCGGTACAAAGTTCGCCGGGTCAGCTAGTAGATACTTCTTAAATAAAACTAGCTCCCATGCAGTTAAAAGTTACTCTTTTTTCTAAAGAGGCCTATGCACTCCTATGTGAATTATTACAGATTGTTGATGATGAAGCAGTTAATGTGGTGACCATTTGTGGTGACTATTTTGTATCGGAAAAGGACGCTATGGTTTCTCCCCACTTATCCACCGGCCTGTGTTGCTCAACGCATCCAAAAGCTGATACTTAATAACAGAGTTCTATATACGTAATTTAATTATACATTTCAATACATTTGCATAAGAAGTGGACCTTCAAACAAATTATATGCTGATTATTTGATAGTGATCCGTTATGCATTGTTAGTTTATCTATAAATGTATAAACAATAGCTATTTCACTTGTGTTACATTATAAAGCTGAGAAGATAAGTGTAATGTCTACTTATAAATGAATTAGTTGGGCGGGGTTTAAACCAACACCAATTAGATACTATATCCATACTAATATTATAAACGCGAAAGTTTGCAAGTATGAATGAATGGATGGATGAATGTTTGGTACTCTTTCACGCAAAAACTACTGAACGGATTTGGATGAAACTTTACAGTAATATAGCTTATACATCTGAATAACATATAGGCTACTATTTGAGGCGATAACCGAGATACGCGCGGGCGGAGCCGCAGGCAACAATTAGCCTATCTATATATATATAAAAATGAATCGCCGGAATGTATGTACGCGCATTACTTCCGATCGGCTGCACCAAATTAAATAATTCTTTTTTTTGTGTTCGTTATTGTGGTACAAGAAAAATTAAAAAATAACGGGAAAAGTCCATTTAAAGGTCAACGGGAAGCTGAGACAGATATGTCAATATGGCGATACGAAGTTCGCCGGGTCAGCTAGTTATACCCTTTTCTCTTTTTTTTTTAAAAAGACTACTCCCGCACTAGGTATAAATCCTGTGTCGCGGGGGACTTTACAAACATACAAGCATACATACAATACATACGTATTGCATTCCTACATATATATTATGTACATTCATGAGTATATAAACGAAATGGAATGCAGAATCTTATTTACAGTCCGAACTTTCCCAACCAACATTTTTAGGCGTGAAAATCTCATGGATCGGGTCCACTCCAGGGTAGAGCGCCTAAGGCCGGCCCAGGAGTGAGGGTGGGTACTCCTAGGCCGATATTTCACAATTGTATTGTATTGTTTCAAATCGTATATTGTTCTATATTTGATGAAAATTTAAATTTCAATTTAAGAACCACGTAAAAGTATATATTTTAGAAAGTCGTAAACATATCATATACTTTTCAGAAACGTGTCCTATTCAGTTATCTGGCCACCTTATAGAGTGTACTTGTATCGCGAAATAAAATACATAGTTTAAGTTTTTTTTTTATGGAATATGCTGGCAAACGAGCAGACGTATCGCCTGATGGTAAGCGATTACGGCTGCCCATGGACACCCGCAACACCAGAGGCGTCACAAGTGCGTTACCGGCCTTTGGGGGATGGGGGGGGAGATAGAGGGAGGTGTTGGGGTATGGGCCTCCTGTATCCTCACTCACTCGGTGAAACACAGCGCAAGCACTATTTCACACCGGTTTTCTGTGAAGCCGTGATATCACTCCGGTCGAGTCAGCCCATTCATGCCGAAGCGTGGCTCTCCCACGGTCAAGTTAGTGCCATTAGCATTACATACATGGCTAAAACTCCTAAATAACATCCTCATCCTCAGGTAGATCTTTCGATACCCTAGCGTGCTAACGACGTATGGCACACGATAAGTTCTTACCTATCAATATAAAAATGTAGTCCATTATTCATAATGATACTCCACGTAACATTAGATATTATCCAACTTGATTTACATTACTTGGGCTCGTGCTGCGGAAAGTTTTACATGACACTTGAGTGATGGAGTACAGCTCTTGTTTAATGAGCCTTATCCGTGTCTATCACTTTTAAATATCCAGTACTAGCTCGTGATGAAGACTTTATAAGCGTAATTTCTTGCGAAGAACTACCTTGATGATATTTCACTTGACTTCGGTTAATCGGTTTGTGTGGTGACGAATTAAGAAAGTAAATACGTTTCTTAGTCACACAAATAAATAATAAATAAATATATATATAAATAAAATAAAAAAAGAAACATTTAACAACAACACAAACATAAATAAAACAATCAATATAAGAAACAATAAACTAAACCTTCAAGAAAAGAGCGTACTCCTTCTTAAAAAGCCGGCAACGCACTTGTGACGCTTCTGATGTTGCAGGTGTCCGGCGTCGGTAATCGCTTACCATCAGGCGATCCGTCTGCTCGTTTACCCCTATCTCATAAAAATAAAAAATTGGCAGTCATATGGACCACCGATAGAAGTGAAAACGTATAAATTAGAATGTCATTTGTAAAATTAATGTGTAAAATTAGAAATTTCATAACGTTTAAATTAAATCACTACGACGCGGTGACGCGAACTCATAAGATTTTCCCCTACCAAAAAGTGCTCAACGCGGCCAAACAAGTTTTGTGAAGTTAGCATGTCGGTGACGCGGTGACGCGAATTCATAAAATTTTCTCCAACGAAAAAGTGCTCAACGCGGCTAAAGAGGTTTTCACTTCAAAAACAATATATTAATCTTATTGTGTGACTAAAGGGTCACAGCTCAGCCTATGCTAAAGTCCACAGTATGTATAATACAGAGTGTCACCACCTTTGTGCACCCCGTGGGTGTCGTAATAGCCTAATAAGGGAGCAAACTGACTGCCTCGGTGGCGCAGTGGTAGCGTATGCGACTGCTGTGCTTGAGGTCTCGGGTTCGATTCCCGGGTTGGACCAAATGTTGGTATGACCTACAAATATTTGCTTCCGAGTTTGGGTGTTTCCTATGTATAATATGTATGTATTTACAAAAAAAAAGTATATTTATATTGTTACGTGTTAGGGTTCGATTTATTTGAGAAAGAACCCTTTTGACGTGTTAAAGAGACTTTATTAAAACCACTATTAAAATCACAATATTACTCTGAATTACAATCCTTAAAGGTCGCCGAGGTCGCTAGGTTGATCGCTGATATCACTTCGATGTTTATCTCATTATTGCTCAAACTGAACTAAACTGCGGCTCGCGAGACGCTCTATTTATACTCATATTATTATTACTCTTTCATTTCTAGAAACGCCTATAAAACACGAGAATCTACTAGTAAAAACGCTAATAAAAATAATCGAAGTTAATAATAATTAGGCAACAACCAATCGATATCCGACACTATGCATATAGAAATAAGGTCCATTATTCCTTGCCTCAGGAGATCGATAAGAAGTGTGTGTGTAGGTATTTGTGTGCGCAGATAAGACTTGAAGATTATTATTATTCGTAACACTACCCCCTTCTTAGAGATGTTCGTCCCGAACATCGCTATTGCTGCCACGATATTTTGCCAGGCGGTCGATATGCACTACTTTGAACGCTCCTCTTGAATGCCGCTGAATCCTGTAGGTAACGTCGTTCATCCGTGTAATCACCTTATACGGCCCATCCCATTTGGCTTGTAATTTAGGGGACTTTCCTTTCCTATGGGTTAGGTTATGTAACCATACCAATGCACCTTCTTCGAAACCGTTTAAATTTGAACGCGAATCGTATCTGGTCTTCATGTTCTTACCTGCTACGTTAACTTCAATTCGTTCCCATGGTGTGCCGACGTTGGACTGTTTCTGTGTACCTTTTACAGCAGTACAAGTAGTACATTTACGGCACCAGTTCTGTACATCTTGCCGACAATGGAGCCAGTAGAATCTCTAGCGTACTTTCAATAGTGTCCTCTTGACTCCAAGATGGCCTCCTGAAGCTCCCTTGTGAACTTTACGTAGAATGTCCGGCACTTTAGCTCTTGGCACAACTATCTGCAGGTGGAACTTTTTGCCGTTGGTCTTCTCCCATTTTCGGTACAGTACCCCGTTCTGCAGAACTAAACTATCCCATTGTGCCCAATAAGCTTTAGTGATAGCGCTCGCAGATGATATACTACTCCAATCAGGTCTAGCATTACCCTGTGCTTTCCATGTGATGAGTTGCTTTAGGTCATCGTCATCCCGCTGTGCTATCTTCATTGATTCATCTTCACAGGGTCCCAAAGGAGTAACTTTGATGCGCTTCACCGTCAAGTCTGTGGATTTTGAGTTTGGTGTCGGAGTACACTTTCTCCACGAGACATATTCTTTGCATTGCCTGATGACATCACCTTTTGTCTTGCTGTCATGTTTTTCCAAAAACTTCTTTTCACAACGTTTCCTCATTAGCTCCCCCAGACGGTCCTCTATATTTTGTAACCTGGACATCTGCGTACTCTTAAGCGGGCAACTAAGCTGCAGATGACCTCTCTCACCACATCTGTAGCACATGATCCCAGATCCCTTCTTCAAAGAAGACTTGACTTCTTTTATTTATTTTGGGACTTCCCATAACTTGTGGATCCGTGGGACATCCTGTCGAACCGCTTCGATCTCCAGGGCGTGTGCCAGTGCTTCCCTTAGTGAGGTGTAGTGACTAAGCCTCACTGCAGCTCTAACCTCCAAATTCTTGATGCCGTCCACGAATGCCTGCACGGTATTTACCCTTAACATGTCCGGGTCGGCCGACAGGTACGCTTTTCGTACGAGTTTTTCTATTTCCAACGCCCACTGCTGTAATCCCTCTCCCGGACGTTGGATTCTGTCGCGTAGCTGGGCGCGGAAAACGTGCTCCAGATGGCGTTCCCCATATCTCGATTCGAGCGCTTCTAACAATTCCTTGTATCCACTGCCCGAACTGGGCAGTGCTTCTAGGACTGTTAGTGCTTTCCCCCTAAGTGCGACAGTAAGAGCAGTCAGGCACTGTTCATCTGTCCACCAGTTAGCAGCTGCAACGGTCCGGAACTGCTGACGGTACGCGGTCCACGAAGTGCTGCCGTCGTACGATGGGACCTTTAGACTGGTTGCATGAACAATACCCGAACCAGCTACTGCTACACCTGACATTTCTAGGTGCATCACTCTCTTCTGCAACTCCACTAGTGCAGTCTTCATGCTGTTCATCTCAGTACTTAGGCAGGTGACTCTTTCCTTAACCACGTCGACGTCCTTCCGTAGTTTATCTACGGCACCACTTACTTCGCTAACAGCGGATAAAAGTAGATGTTGGTCATCCTTCATTTGCTTTTGTATGGCATTTTGCCCACTTTGTAGGGCCGTAAACTTGCCGTCCAGCTGCTGTTGGCCATTTTGTATAGCCGTAAACTTGTTGTCAAGCTGCTGTTGCCCATTTTGTATAGCCGTAAACTTGCCGTCCAGCTGCTCCTTCATCACAACCATCATCTTTAACAGATCCGCTAAGTCAGGCGTAGGCACGGCCGTGGAGGTGTGGACAACCGAGACTTGTTCCGAAGGGAGCGTGGGCTGGTGGGCGGAACCAGTAAGCGAGTCGCTTTCCTCCATACTCGTTGCTCCCGCAGCTCGTTGAGCCCTGGTCTTCACTCCTTCGCTGGTAACGTCGTCTCTCGGGGTCAATGGCATTTCTCAAATTTCACTTCTGACACCAGTTGTTACGAGTTAGGGTTCGATTTATATGAGAAAGAACCCTTTTGACGTGTTAAAGAGACTTTATTAAAACCACTATTAAAATCACAATATTACTCTGAATTACAATCCTTAAAGGTCGCCGAGGTCGCTAGGTTGATCGCTGATATCACTTCGATGTTTATCTCATTATTGCTCAAACTGAACTGAACTGCGGCCCGCGAGACGCTCTTTTATACTCATATTATTATTACTCTTTCATTTCTAGAAACGCCTATAAAACACGAGAATCTACTAGTAAAAACGCTAATAAAAATAATCGAAGTTAATAATAATTAGGCAACAACCAATCGATATCCGACACTATGTATATAGAAATAATGCAAGGAATAATGGACCCATTATTCCTTGCCTCAGGAGATCGATAAGAAGTGTGTGTGTAGGTTTTTGTGTGCGCAAATAAGACTTGAAGATTATTATTATTCGTAACAATATTTATATCAGTTGTCTAGTACCCATAACAAGCTCAGCTTAGCTTGGGACTAGATAGCGTAGTGTTGCACTGCAAACAAAAGGAAAACTTGAAACCTGCCCGTAAAAATGCCCGCCACATCAAACTGATAGCACAGTTGGTTAAGAAGTTGACATTTATGTATTCAGATTCACAAATCACACTCAAGAACTGATTTAAAGACACTTGTATCATGTCGTGACCTTATAAGTACAGACAATCACAGTACTGAGTAAATAACGAAAGTACAGCTGGCATACAAAACTTTGAAATCTTTTCTATAGCAGTTGCTTACATCGTTTTGATACATTTGTAAGAAGTTATAGAGCCAACAATGAGAAATTTATCAGAACACGTTTGCATACATGATACTACAATATTTCTATGTATTTAATTAAAATCGACTTGTTATGCATTGAAATTAGATCCCTCCAAAAACATTTTCATGTAAAATGTTGCCAAGACGACTGCATATGGCTTACTCTGTGAAAAAGATATCAGATCTCATGTAGAGCCAAGGTTCTGTATCTTCACGCCCTAACTCTACCAACCCTAACTTCACAAACTCTACATCTCAGTAAAAATGTATGGCTTCGCCGTTTCGCTACCATACCGTCACGAAGGGGAAACGAACGCCTTTTGTGTTTGCAAATATCTAGTTTCTGAAGTAATGTGTTATACGAATATTTAGTTTCTGAAGTAACGAAACAGCCAAGCCATACATTTTTACTGAGATGTAGTGTTTATGACGTTAGGGTTGGTAGAGTTAGGGCGTGTAGATACAGAACCTTGGCTCTACTTGAGATCTGATATCTTTTTCACAGAGTAAGCCATATGCAGTCGTCTTGGCAACATTTTACATGAAAATGTTTTTGGAGGGATTTCATTTCTTTTTGTAAGTTAAAAATTAGGGGTTGGGGGGCAAAAGTAATAGGTTTATGATTTTTTTTGTTGTTTGTGTACTAAACTTAGTTTACATACCAAATTTCAGCTTTCTAGCACTTCAGGAAGTACCCTAACAGTATTGATGATCATCAGTGTGTCAGTGACGAAATCGGTGTTTTTTTGGTATCAATAAAATCTAAACTATCAGACCTATGCAATTAAAACTTTGTACGTTTTATTAGTCTATTGGTAACATCATATCCTGAAAGTTTAAACAATCTGGTATATCGGAAACCAAAGTTATGGGGGTTCAAAAAAACGACGAAACGCTTCGAGAAAAGGTAGGTAGTGCCCATGCGCTACGCTTGGCTCGTCTTGGCGGGGGCACGACCGTGCCCCCAGATGTAATGTTTAAGATAAAAAAAATACATATTTAAATTAAATTAAAATTAAGAATACCTTAACCTCAAGTGTTTAAACTTATTCACAAACGTTAAAGGTATAGCAACCAAGCTACAGCAAACTAAAACTAATAAAAAAATCTTCACTACAGTAGTAGACAGTGTACATCCTACTAATATTATAAACGCGAAAGTTTGTATGGATGGGTGGATGGATGTTTGTTACTCTTTCACGCAAAAAGTACTGAACAGATTTGGATGAAAATTTACAGTAATATAGCTTTTACATCAGAATAACACATAGGCTACTATTTGCCGCGATAACCGACATACACGCGGGCGGAGCCGCGGGCAACAACTAGTAATTTTATATAATAAACATGTTTAACATTTTATTAAAAGACTTATTGTGGTTGACTGTACAAGATCAGTTCACAGAGACCAGTTGAAAGTTTGACCCTAAGGGTCAAGGAATGGCTTTTACTCTCGACTAAAGGACATATTTTGCAATGGTGAAATTTTGCAAGAAAGTTGGCTTGCAAATAAATACAATGTATGCTAGTAAAACCCTTAGATAAGTATGCATTATGTCAATAAAGTTTCTTTTCTATTTTTCTATGTAACTAAACATACAAATGTGTACATACTTAGTTAAAAATGTAGTTGAAGGTTTTAGTTATCCTACTATCTCATCACATCACACTAATATATAAAGGCGAAAGTTTGTGTGTATGTTTGTTACTTATTCACGCAAAAACTACTGAACGGATTTGGATAAAACTTTACAGTAATATAGCTTATACATCAGAATAACACACAGGCTACTATTTGCAGCGATAATCGACATACACGCTGGCGGAGCCGCAGGCAACAGCTAGTAATATTATAAACGCGAAAGTTTGTAAGTATGGATGGATGGATGGATGTTTATTAATCTTTCACGCAAAAACTACTGAACGAATTTGGATGAAACTTTACAGTAATATAGCTGATACATTAGAATAACACATAGGCTACTATTTGCCGCGATAACCGACATATACGCGGGCGGAGCCGCGGGCAACAACTAGTTTCGTCATAAATATAGATTTAGTTTACAATGTCAGAAAGTACAGGCTAATATTACAAAGCCGAAGTTTGTTTGTTTGGTTAAACGAGCTAATTTCAGGAACTACTGTTTCAATATGACTTTTTTTTGGAATCCCACTGTAATGGCTTTTTTATATAATCGCTGGAAGCGATCATCAATGAAGAATCTTGCAAAAACGATGACGAAAGACGAAGTGTGAACGCGAATAAATCAGGATCATTTAGTATTTTCCGTAAAACACTTCACTATATATGTTAAAATACACTGTACATAAATTGTATGTAGTTAAGTGCACCAATTAACCAATCAAACATCGATTTACCCGTCAGTTGATTGATATCATAATTACACAATGATTATTATCGATACAAAAACTAACTCAAAATCAAGTATGTAATCGAATAAAACGAATTGAGATATCGATTATGACCACTATTCGATAATAGTGTATAGAAGTTTCGGAATATTTGATGGGTGTACTTTAGCGCATCCCCAGTGGCGGATTTACAGATTTGCCGCCAGTTGGCTATAACATTTTTGCCGCCCCTACTAGCCTACAATTTAATATTTCCCTGCTCTTTTCATGTTCCCTTTCGATACCCCCTTAGCTCCCGTCTCTGCGCATCACACCTTGTTTCTGAGCCTCTCATGTCCAAGCTTTTTGCACCTAAGTGGTTGACAGCCTAGCCTGTTCCTGCTGCTACCCCAGGCCTGCGCTTTTAGCATTCGAGGTCGTTTAGTGATCTCCAGCGCCTGAACTTAGTGCAGAACCTGGACCATTCTCGGGCCTTGTGGACTAAGATGGTTTTAAACCTCACCCAATCCCACTCAGCTCTCTCCTTCGCTCTGTTCTGTTACACCCGCCCTGTTACAGCCGGACGTGATCTCTAAAGTATGGATTCTGGACTTCATCTGCGTCAGCTGGTACGAGAGGGTGCCGTGTTTCTCCTCGGGCCCATACTCCCAAACGAGTCTTACCGCCATAATACAAGCGTACCCCGATTTAGCCGTTCCATAACTTCTCTGACGCTAAACCATCACCCAGCTTGGGAAATTTGCGAATCGCCATATCTGGTTCACATCATTATCTGGTTTGAGAGGATCTCTTGACCCGAATCGACTGCCATTTCTGTGAGGTAGGCCCAATCTGTTTTAATTTTTATTTAATTTTTGCTTCTTCATTCCCCGAGGAGCCAGAAATCAGAGAGAGAAAAAAAGGCCCGATCTGTTGGAATGCCTAATTCGGATTTTGAGCGGCGCGTTGGACGATCGGTGCAGTGTTGCGTCAAATGACCACGACTGAGTACGTGCGTTCGGTGGCCATGAGCCACGCGCTGGTCGTCCAGGCTGAAGGCTCCACGTAGTTACTTTCCCACCATGGAAGTTCTCCAGTCGGTCATCATCGACTGGACAAGGCGGCAGTACGGTAGCCTTTTCTCTCTCGCACTGCACTCGTCGCTAAGAGGAAATGAATTAATCATGTCGCAGACCCCTCCTGCTTGGGCTAAACTGGCTGCACTAGGTGTAATCTGTACGCCAATGACACTTTAGTTAGTGGCGGACTTGCAAAAAGCGGCGCACCTAGCTACCAGAGGTACCGCACTGATAGGCGCTGAACTTATGGATGACAGAGATACCCATAAGTATAACACATAGGTCCTTTTATTTCATGGGCCCCGTCGTGCTCACTCCCTGGTGACTTAATCTTGATTAACTCGATCCTCGTACCGGTTCAGGCCTAAACCAAGTATCTATGCCTAACCCTTAACGAAAGATGGCTCTTTGATGAGCGTTTCCGATAGCTTGCGCCAAAACTGATCACTGGTATACGGGTCTTGACTGTGGCTCTAACTGCACAGAGAAAGTCGCGCATATGGCATTCTCAGAGAGCGGTATAAGCGGTTAGCCATACACGGTTACCGCACTGTATCTACGGAGGCACCGTGGGCGTTGCCTCAGAACCATCCATTTACTTTTCTGTGATTGTAGTGAGGACTTATGTAATTTGTCCAGTTTAGACATAACAGCGTAGGGTCCTCCTTGCAGTTATCAGGCCCTTTTGCTAAGATGTCATCTCGTGAAAGAAGGCAGCAAACAGGGCTCGGAAGGAAGATTCCTACTCAGACACAATTAGCCGTTGGCGAACCGGATAGTGCAGTCACTGATTCCAGAGCCTCATGCCGCCCTGAGTGGTGATTAAAATGTAGTAAAAAATAAAAATTACTACTTTTATGCTACAGCTATTGCAATATTTAAAAAATCCATATATACAAAAATATGTGTCACGAAGTGTTTGGTACTTTTTCGCTGACTTCAAAAAGGAGAAGTTGTTCGAAGGACTTCGGTCGGTGCGATTATTTATTTTTAAGTTGAGAGTAAACTATAGGCATACTCTTTGGTCCTAAAGTATTGTAAAATTTTCAAGATTTCCTTTATCATATGTTATTTTAATAAGAAAAAAAAAATTTCGCCAAATCTGCCGCCTACTCAGCCTAGTGGTAAATCCACCGCTGCGCATCCCACAACAGCTGTATGCAGTTTAGTGAAAGTGGTTTTGTAGAATGAGTCAACGTTTACCAGAATTAGAGAAAGCAATATATTATATGCAGGAAAGGTTACAGGCTGAGTTCTATTGTACTGACTTAAAAGTCATTAATTTGACTGCCTCGTCGGTGGTAGCGTACGCTGCACCCGTACACGACGGTTCCATTTCCGGGTCGGACAATATGTTTTTTTCGGATTTTGGGTATTTTCTATGTATAATATGTATGTATTTACACAAAGTATTTAAGTATTCTATCAACCAATATGACTTTCATAGTACAATCTCTGCTTAGTTCGAAGATGTCCGAAATATTTACTTTAATGACATCATTATTATTGTATTTATTTACACAAGAACGACATTTTAACAATTTATTTAGGGCGTAAATGAAATATTAATGTTTAATCACACCACTGATTTACCTTTATAGCTATACCTACACTTAATATTATAAATTCGAAAATAACTCTGTGTGTCCATCTGTCTGTCAACTACGATTTCACAGCCAAACCGCTGCACCGATTTCAATTAAATTTGGCATGAACTGCCATATTGTGTGAAATATTAAAAGATGTATACACATATCTATATTAAAACACTCGTCTTTAAATATGAAAAGAATAACCATTCAGTGAGCACTCAAATCTCTCAACAGTCATAACTATATAAACTAGATGCGCACACGCAACTCCAGTCAGCGTTCGCTATGGTATGCGCTAGTTATACGTTTGTACCAGTTGTTAATTAGCAACGACTTATTATCGACAGATGAGGCTTGCGCAACTATAAGAAACTCTCGTCTCCTGTAATTAGAATATCTTGGATTATTTAATTATGCCTAAGTAACTTTTTTAATCCCACTTCTGGATTAAGTTCTCACAGAACACGTGTGCACATAGCTAGTTATCGTTAGGTAACTAGGGTACTATTCGTAAGGAGACGGATTTACAATACGGAGGGTCACAAGTCACAACACTTACTCATCTGCCTCGGTGACGCAAGTGATAGCGTTATCGACTGATGCGCTTGAGGTCTCGGGTTCGATTCCCGGGTCGGACCAAATATTTGTATGATGTACAAATGTTTGTTTCGGAGTTTAGGTGTTTTCTATGTATAATATGTATGTATTTACAAAAAAGAAGTGTATGTGTATTTATATCAGTTGTCTAGTACCCATGACACAAGCTCTGCTTAGCTTGGGACTGGATGACGTTGTGTGTTTAGATGTCCGAAAATATTTATTTAATTTTCTTTTTATCTTGTAGGTATCGTAAAAGTCGATCAAAGGAGCAAACTGCGCAGATACTAACCACTGCAAAGAGATGGAAAACTCAAAAAAAACCCTATAACAATCCGCTTAGCCACCGTGGTACATTTGTTCAAAATCTTGTTTCTAAAAGCCTATATCCAGAAATAGACTATTAATAGCTGTTGGTGATATGTTAATCTAATCCTTGTTAATATATTCGTACATTAAAACCAACAGAACCTTCTACAAGAGTCACGAAACAATACCTTGTATATGTTTCTTCTAAATAATAGATTCATATTTAATATCCGGCCCACTTCCCGTGAACCGACCTTCGGTACCTGGTTCGAAGAATGAAAATCAAGGTCAGAAGTGTTGCATTGTTTGTTGATGGGTCATTATTTGGACTGATGGTCGCTCAGAGGTCAAAATCTAACCGTAATTTTATGATCACTAACTGACTTTGTCTTGGGCACTTTCCCTCACCCAAAGCGTTGACTGGACTAAACACCTAGACTTAGAACAACACTTTGTGTGATCTAAGAATTTTTGTATTCAGTCTGGGAGTTTTTGTGTCCGCTTCATGTACGTGGACAAAGTCTTTCGCGACACACTTTGTATTCCTGGTGCAGGGGTTGTCAATTTGCCTAATTTTTTAATATTTTTTTTCATTTTACAGCATTAAATAATCTACTACTGGACACCTCTCTTTAGAAAGAGTTTTGGTATCCTGTCAGCCAGACGGAATGGTATCAAGTTCTGTCACGTTTTTCTTCTGTTCGCAGTGCTATTGTATCGCAGATGGTTTAGTAGTAACATTGCAAATATCCTGATTTTGTAACATTCGATTATCGTTAGAAGTAAATAGGTAGCGAACAATGAATAATGGAGATTTAGACAGGCGTGTAATTTGTGCGAAGGGTTTACCCGCCATATGTACTAGGTATTGTCCAGTTTACAATATCCCACTTATTGAGATGTGGTAATCAATTATGTTTATAAGTGATCATTACTTATTAGGGTACCTTTTGTATGAAACAAGTTCAAGTTGATTAGTTCCTCTTTGAATATAAGTTTTATAGAATGAGCTTATTGCATTGAAAAGCAGACGGTATTTGCTGGTAATGTAGATTTCTATTTGTGAAAGACTTAAAACCAGTTCAGTGATTTTGGCGTCGAAGCGTAACAAAGAAAACCCAAATTCGTGACCAATTGTTTTTTTTTGTAATAAAAGGGGGCAAACGAGCAGACGTATCGCCTGATGGTAAGAGATTACCGCCGCCCATGGACACCCGCAACACCAGAGGCGTCACAAGTGCGTTGCCAGCCTTTGGGGGATGGGGAGAGGGAAGGGAGGAGGGGTTGGGTATGGGCCTCCGGTATCCTGACCAGTGAGTGAGGATACCGTTCATCGAGTGCGATGAACACAGCGCAGGCGCTGTTTCACACCGGTTTTCTGTGAGGCCGTGGTAACACTCCGGTCGAGCCGGCCCATGCATGCCGAAGCGTGGCTCTCCCACGGTAACAAGTAATGATTCTTACTGCTAAGGATTTGATTTCTATCTAAGACAAACATAGTGTAAAGAGCATAATAGTGACTAGTGTAATAGTTATGTAGTCTGTGTATAAGTGTAATTTACATAGAATAGAATATGTGTCTGTATTTAGTTAATACATTGGTATATTTATCTTCAGTTCAGTAGCCATAGGACGATCAGTGATCATCTCTGAATTTAATAATAAATAAAAATATATTTCGGCTATCTGACACACAACGCCATCTAGCTTTAAACTAAGCCGAGCTTGTACTATGAAAACTAGATTGACTAATAAAATAATTATATAATACTTAAACTCCGAAAAAAATATTTGCAGATCTTACAAACATTTGGTCCGACTCGGGAATCGAACCCGAGACCTCATCATTAGTCGCCTACACTACCACTGCGCCAACGAGGCAGTCCTGTAGGAGATTCATTAAGTTATTATTTTTAATCAAAAAAGGAGTCAGACCTTGCTAAAAAAACTAAGTTTTTGAAAATTCCACAATTCGCTACTTACTAACAGCTAGATATATAGAGATAAAGACAGGAGCAATTTGTTAGCCCAAATAAACGGTTGCAGGTGCTATTATTCATTGTTCCGTCTGTCTGTGTATCTTTCGTGTTTAAGGCGAGTTTCCACTCACGGCTATAAAATATAATTGTAATATAAAATTCCTTACTAGGAATTAATAGTGTCGCTCGGATATCTGCATATATAATTACCATTCATACTTTTCTGGAAATGGGGTTCGAAGGGTACCAGAAATCCAGAAATCCGAAGGTTTTCTTCATCACATCAACAAAAATATACCCAATAGGTGGTTTAATGTACCGTTGTCTTGTATTTATTTAAATCCTTCACCAGGGCTCGCCCACACACACACGCACGCGTCTTTATATGCTTTTACCCGCCGTTCCCCTGAGAAGCTATAGACTCCTCTATATTCTCTGCGCGTCATATGTGCCCGAGACAGGTGGAATGAAACCTTCATGTATGTATTAGGCCATTGCCCCCGGACCTACATACACTACAGGTGGTTTAGTAACTGTAGGTATATTGTCCTGCATGTAAATCTATCTATATATATATATAAAAGAGTAAGGTGACTGACTGACTGACTGACTGACAGACTGACTGACTGACTGACTGACTGACATACCCAAAGATCAACGCACAGCCCAAACCGCTGAAGCTAGAATCCTGAAATTTTGCATGTAGGTTCTTTACATAACGTAAGTGAGCACTAAGAAAGGATTTTTTGAAATTCCATCCCTAAGGGCGTATATCAGGGGATGAAAGTCTGCGTGAGCGAAGCCGCCTGTAAAAGCTAGTCTATATATATAAAAGAGGAAGGTGACTGACTGACATACCCAGAGATCAACGCACAGCCCAAACCGGTGAAGTAGAATCCTGAAATTTTGCATGTAGGTTCTTTATATAACGTAAGTAAGCACTAAGAAAGGAATTTTTGAAATTCCACCCCTAAGAGGGCAAATCAGGAATGAAAGTCTGCGTGAGCGAAGTCGTGTGTAAAAGCTAGTATTGAATAACAAGAAAAAGTTTAAAAAACTTTAACCCGACAACCTAAATTTTTTTGATAAAATTTATATAACCTATGTCATCGGGGCCATTATTACGAATCTATAAATGCCTAATTCATTTAAATCTATTCAGTAGTTTAAAAGCTACGGTGGAACATACAAACATACTTAAATTGTCAATTTCCAATAATTCCCTTAATTTTACTGCGTCGTAGTTTTGTAACAAGCAGGAATCAAACCGAAATCCAAAACCAATTATTGTCATCATTAAAAAGATATCATCAATATGTTATCGCCTCGCTTCTCTCTGTATCACAATCCTTAAGATTGCAAACGCGTACAATTTCACGCTTCTCTACATACCATTTTATTGGAACGATCGCATGTAGAGACGATCTGATAGTTTACTCCAGTTGCGTGTTCTGCGATACAGATTAAATATTTTGTAACTCTATGTCACTGTGGTAGCGACGGTGATATATGAGGCTCTATGTAGAGACAGCTCTATGAAGAGATCAGTGACTTCGATTAAAGAAGAGGTGAGGATAAATTCTATCTATGATTTATCGACCATTATACTTTCATGTTGTTAGATTATAAAGACGTTGATAATGTGGAGTTGAAGTACTAAATTTATGGTTTGATTTCCATAATTGCACTTTAATATACCTAATTAGAGTCTCATAACTCTACTTTTTGTAAAAGACTTTAGAATCAGCGTATGTACAGCAATCTATGTCTCGATACTTAGACACGTTACCATACTGATGACATTGACCCTGTCATTCCTAATTCAAACTTATCTTCATATGAAATATCTCTCGGCCCAGTGATGCTTCTGCATCATTGGGCCTCCGGTCTCGCACTCACCAACGAAACACGACAGCATTTCGCTGTCGTGTTTCGTTGATCTTCTATGCGAGGGTAGTACCGTCCTGGTCGAGCCAGCCCAACCGTGCTGAAATCAGCGTGATTCTACTACCTTGAAAATTTAAAGAGTGAACAACGACTCTTTCGGACCCTATCCTCATGATTAAGGGCCCTCTCTGGGTCTGAAATTATTCGAGTTTCTCCGAAATATACACTAAAAGTTGGATATATACTTTTCAAATTAAATCTAAGATACTTATTCTCTTGCACAACATTTCCAAAAATGCTATTTCAACATTTCCCAAATGCAGGTAACACTCAATTACACATGCATAAGATAAAAATATTAAATTATTCGCTAATAATTCCAGCAATAGGTTGTTGTCAAGAATCATTAGATAGCCAGCAGCGTGAAGATCGACCTTCGAAACGCCATTCTCGCTTTATCGCGCAAATTCAAATGAATGCAATAGGAACATCACTCAGATGTAAGGAACTGTTCCTAAGCAAAAAATAATAATAAACAATTATTTTCGAGCATTTGTCTTACAATATATTTTAAAAATTAAGCAGAACTTGCAGGTCATGGGTTTAATTCCCAATCTAGACAAAATTATGTGATGAGCACGATAATTTGTTCTTTGGCTGTTTTGTATATCATCTAAAATATGTTTGTAAAAACCCCCGCGACACAGAATGTATATTTCCGGGAGTTGTAAAAGAAAAAAAATATTCAGAATCTCGTAATAACAAGCATTACTATCGCTTGTAGAGAAAAATTCACGACAGTCATAGTGATTACATGCCAAACTCAACTACTTCACTGTTTATTCAAGAATTTTAAAACCGGGGTATTAAATTGGACCACCCGGGCCCTAAACACAGGGTAAAATACATCAGATGTTCAGAGATCTAATAATAACAGATGATTTAGAACCATCATCTTACTATTGCACAATGGTAGAATATCAACTTGTGATTTTATTTCTAATCCAGTACCTTGTAACTACAGAAAATAAAACTTAATTTTGTACTTAAAACTCACTACGTTTTTACAAGTTAATTCAATTTTTTCTGCTGGTCCTGAAATTATTTGTTTACTATCGCATTCAAATGTTTTAATAACATACTAAAATATTTTTGTTAAATTATCGTAATAAATTAAATAAAAATTAAATAAAATAAATAATACCTAAATTAGGAGTTTATTATTATTAGGTAATAAATTTTATCTTTTTTTAGTGACAAAGTTAAGAATCCCTTCCACTTCTACACGGGACTATTATAGGGGACGCAGGAGCCAGAATTACATGATGTTGATACAAACTATCCCGACACAGCTAGCTTTAGACTCCCAATTCTAGGAAAGCGACATCGCACCTAACTAGGCCCTATCCCTGGGAACCTTTTACCATAGTAACATGGTATACCGCCCAAATATAAACCCCTGTAGAGGAACGGGTGTCATGTCCCTCCATCATAAAGGGAGGATCCTCCGACCAGGCGAGATGATCGTGCCTGGCGGGCCAACTGCCCAACTTTTGATGTTGTGATGTTGTATATATGAAAATCGGCGCGAGAACTCCTATTGCGCGATTCAGGATTGGTAGTTACTCCATGTTTTGCGTTACTTCGTAGTTCAGTGTATATTCGGTAGATGACGCTGTCATATGTTTTTGTTGCCACTGTATGTGGAAGTCGCCACACCCCGTACTTCATTTAAACCTAAGAAATGTTTCTCTTTCACAAGAATTTACTTTGTAATTAAATAATAGACGTTTCAACTTGCTGTGTCTAATTTAAGTTGCAGTGCAATGTAATTTATAAAGTGATGTAAAAGTATTATATTATAACGGAGCACTCACAGCCAACTTCACCGGTTGTGAGTTGACACGAAATTGTCACTAAGTTTTGTAAGATTAATTAACGCATAAAAACTGTCACCGACTTGAGTTTGCCTGAATTGCAATGAACTATATTTCTTACAACTTAATTTTTAACCGTCATTTTATTGATCTATTTTTCTTCCTAGCATTTATTATTCCTAATATTATTTGGGGTCGGCTACTAGTTCAACCGGTTTTGATTTTCCCGCATTAGGAATATACATCCTGTGTCGCGGGGGACTTTACAAACATATATGGAACGGACACAAAGAACACCTAGACTCAGAACAACAATTTGTGGATCACACAAAGCGTTATACCACGTGGGATTTGAACTCACAACACTTGGCGCAGTAGACAGCGGCGTGGCGACCGCCTAAACCACTAGGCCAACAATGGTATTATTCTATAAATGGGACCAAATGAGACGTATATCCACTCAAATTAAAAATATCTTCAAATTGATTCATAAAACACCAAGTTCCTTTTGTATTTTTTAATGAGGAGACAAAAGAATACGAAACAAGAAAACATTTACGGTGAATTAAAAAAAACGTGTAAAACATTAAGTAATCGTAGTTGGTAATAGTTCAAATTTCATTTTAAATATATTACAGAAGTAAGCATGAAATGAGGACCTGATTTCCTGGAGTCCAGGACCTCCCCGGGAGGACCGAGACCCATACTCCTGGCACTTGCGCCCCCAAGCGGTCAACTCGCCCCTTTCTGCTGTGGTGTATATTCAAACCCCACACAGTCTGAGTATTCATTGTGTACATTACATTCTAGAATCAAACTCACTTGTACTTGTGTCATTGTGTACATTACATGTATGTTTGTAAAGCCCCATTGACTGAGGAATATTCCTAAAGCGTCAAGGATGTCTTTAACAAAAAATAGAGTAAAGCGCTCATACGAAATATGATTCCCAAAAGATAACTGTATTTTACTTCACTACAGCTTTACCTCTAAGATTAAGTTACTTCACCATAGATGACCTGATATAACAAGTCGTGTACAGATCCTTATCGGTCTTGTTTCCTGCGATTGCTACAAATTTACCACGATCTAGTGTGATGTAACCATCTAGATCCACTTCTAACAATTTTATAGCATCTTTTTATTGGGGCACTTATAATTATTGATTTGCAATACCACAATTTAAATAATCACACGAGAACTGCTTGATTTTGATTGATTGCCTAAGCTCCAAATAGAAATCAGTGACTAAAATCTATAATCTATACTAATATTATAAATTCGATAGTAACTCTGTCTGTCTGTCTGACACTAGGCTTTTACGGCTAAACTGCTGCACCGATTTCAATGAAATTTGGGATGGAGATACTTTGATTCTTGGGGAGAGATATAGACTACTTATTACCTCGATAACTGCATGTATGTCTCATGCGGGCGAAGCTGCCCGCAAAAGCTGGTAACATGATAAAACTGAAAAGTTTCTTTGATTGATTAGAATTACTGATTTTAATTGTAAAATCAATTTATCGCGGCAAGCTATATTAATTATTAGGAGAGTTGGAACCCGAAAATCGAAATTCAGTCAGGTCATAATAGAAGGAAAAGCGGACCCCAAGCACAGAATAATTGCCCCAAGCTAGTTTAGGAAAAGACTCGGACGAAAATTATTGCAGCAATATTTTTACAGATCTAAAACAAGCTAAAATAAAAAAATAAGAAACCTCTACGCCATAAATGCCTTACATCATTTTGGAAAAGAGCTGATACTCTTACACTGTTAGACCGATATTAACCAAACATAGCTAAGAACCACTGCAAGAAAACTTCCTTTCAAATGAAAAAAACACATCGAAATCGGTCCATCCGTTTGAGTGCTCCCATGCCACAGACAGACACACACACAGACAATGACGTCAAGCTTATAGCACCCCTCTTTTTGCGTCGGGGGTTAAAAACCGACACAAACATTCATTTACTGCAGTAATTTTTAACTTAACATAATTATAGGTAGCAAGATTTCGAAATGTTCTTCAAGTTTTATTGTTTAGTTTCTTTTTTTTATGGAATAGGAGGGCAAACGAGCAGACGTATCGCCTGATGGTAATCGATTACCGCCGCCCATGGACGGTTGTGCCGACCAATGCTCTGCCCACGGTTTCGTGTTACTTTATACATTGGTGCCTTTACCATAGAAGTACCTGTTTTCTTATTAAGTCGATTGGAAATTCCCTTCGGATCTCTGGCTCCACTGAGACACAGGAACCAATAGTACGTGACGTTTTCACTAAAAACACTCCGACGACCGGACTCTGGCGCCCTGCTCTGGGAGTACCCGGACTATGTTATTTCAGGTCCTCCCCGAATCGACGCCATGTCTTATCAGGCCCTATCCCGGGAAAAATAACTAACCCCCCACCCCCCTCAATCTCGGCGTGTTAGCCCAATTGCACATTTATAAAATCAGGCCGCTATCCCAACCTCTAACGATAGAAGTAGGTACCTAATAGAAAGTTGGAGATTAGGTTAAAGGTCAACGTGTTACACCTTTTCACATGAAACATGGTTTTTGAATAGAATTCTCGCTTAGCCATAAACACGTTGTGACAAGTCATAACATGTTTATGTGTGCTATTATCAATACAAAATGCATGGTCAGTTATAGAGTAAGTATTTTTAGTTGCATAAGATGAAAGTTATTTAAAAAGGAAATCATTGGGTTTAGCTTTCATTGACTTTCGTTCTGTTCGATGGTAACAAAGAAACAAAGGAATCGACTGCTTCACATGATCACATCAACAGCCTTTAACAGTCCGCTGCTGGACATGGGCCTCTCCTTAGCAAAGAGGTTTTGGGCTACCGTACCACGCTGGCTAAACGGGCCTGTATTGGGTATAAGGAGAAATAAACCTTATTCCCAATACAGACCGTGGGAGACCAACGTTTCGGCATGAATGGGCCGCCTCGACCGGATACCACGGCCTCACAGGAAACCGGTGTGAAATAGTGCTTGTGCTGTGTTTCACCGAGTGAGTGAGGATACCGGAGGCCCATACACCAACCCCCCTTCCCCTATCTCTCCCCTCCACCATCCCCCCAAAGGCTGGCAACGCACGTGTGACGCCTAATCGCTTACCGTCAGGCGATACGTCTGCTCGTTTGCGGTGGGCGTTTACAAATTGCATTAAAAAAAGACCCGTTTTCCGACAGTTTTCCTTATCTTTCCAGTAATGATGTTCTGCTTACTCTATTAGTTGGATCTTGTGACGCCCACGGGATAAATAGGAGCAGCAACACTCTGTATTCTTAGTCCATCATGTTTTGGTGTAAATTTAAATTAATTTACTAAAACAAGAGTCATTGGTAAACCATTCCTATTAGCCTAGCATAAGACGGTGTGTACATATGTAACAAAAAATTTAACAAAATAAAAAACCGACTTCAAGGTTAGACTCCTAGTTACCTATTAATATTATAGCAACTCTATAACTAAAGTCCTGTACTGATTTATATAACCTCACAGAGAGTTACCTCTCAATTAGCTGCCCATAACCATTTCTGAAACCTCCTTTCTTCGACCACGATCAGCTACCATCGGCTACAATCGTAACTCGTGCCGTACGCCGACTAATGCATGGGAAAAGCCGACGAAACACTACGTTTCGCAAACTATCAAGATGAGAAATAGGAAGTACAAGCAACGTGGTATAACGAAAGTATCGCATTGTTATTTATACGAAAAGTCAATATTTGAAAGTCAAATAAGCTTGCTAACCTTAAATTATTCCGAAAATGCCTTACTTGTTACGTTATCCTGGTGTTTATATAAATTGAACTTAAATTGTTATTTAATGCCTGATCATTCCTTTGTTTAATAGAAATTATCTGTCCTTTACTGCATTTGTATTGTATAAATGTATTGTTTTAATGTATATAGGTGAGATATTAAGTAGGTATATATAAAAATGGTAACATTTGTGAACAATTAGAACAGCAAGAAAGTTTAACAGGAGAGAGGAATTGAGGTTAAATTTTGTTAAACTGCTTACATTCCCTATAAATACAGATCTGGTTTTGACTATTTTCACTTGGTTGTAATTTTCATTTTTCAACTTGATAATTTGTGTTAGCAACTACCTAATTGAGTTTTATTTGTTTTTGAACGTAATTAAAACATAACTTAAAGCAAACTATGATCATTGTATGAAGAACCCTTTTATTTCAATCTATTTACGAGATTCAAATACATATTTCAAATGTACACAAAAGCAAACCTATCCATTGAACTGCACGTAAGATCGAACCTAACCATAAATTATCCAGTAGACACCATGTTTTTCATGCTCAGTTCAATTGATTTGCTCTTATATAACCCTGAGACAACTGATAATCTTCTTCATAACCTCTCATTAAAGTTCCTCAGACATGAACAATAATTTGAAGGTATCGAAGACAGCTGAAAATGTACGAATTATGTAACCATCTATTGTCAGTGAAGTTTCATCTCTTGACAATCATGTCCTTTTAATTGAAATTGGGATATATCTCAGGTTTCACTTGATCATTAGATGCTGGTGTAATAAGAAACACACCATATAACTAAAAACAAATTCTTTGAGTTCTCCTTCTCATATGATACTTAAACCATGTTTTTCCAGCATTTTACGAAATAAATTTGGAAAGTTGGATTTAAATTCAATTTGTAAATCGAGTGCCGAAGGAGGGTTTTTTTCTTTGACTATGTATTGACTCATCATAAAAACTAAAAGATTTCAGCACAAATATTTATATTTATATTTAATTAATTATATTTAATTATATTATAATGAATTATATTTAATTTAAAACTTTTTAATTAGTATATAAAAGCACACATTACTTTACAATATTTCTACAATTTTCTTTTTATATACAATATTGGGACGAAATATAATAATAAATATTTCCGATACTTTTTTAAGGGCAGCTAATAAATAATATACATATGTAACATATAATACCACAGCAAAGTTTTCACAATAGTTTTACGATAGTCTTTCATAAAACCGCTGTAGGTGGTCCAGGAAATTCAACGGTGGTTCATTTGTATGCACAGCCTCCATTGATTGATCGTCCATTTACTTCGCAAACCGGAATACATTAAAAGATGGTATAACACTCTTACGTAAAGTGTCATCAGATAAGCTAATTAACTAAGGTACAGATCAGAATCTTTGCATCTTACCCGAGTTATGAAATAGAACTAATTGGCCCGCTCGAAAAAATATAAACGGGCTATCTAATACATAAAGTTATTTTCAATTGGAACCAATAGTTCCTGAGATTAGCGCGATCAAACGATCAAACTTTTCAGC
Source organism: Diaphora mendica (assembly GCA_949125395.1). Lineage (NCBI taxonomy): Eukaryota > Metazoa > Arthropoda > Insecta > Lepidoptera > Erebidae > Diaphora > Diaphora mendica. Next base: position 1,120,572 of record OX421331.1, on the reverse strand, counting down.
TTTATACACCTAAACTGTAGGTACTTTATACCCCTTTGGGGATATAGCCGTTAATGAATGACCGAGTTTTGCTTGGAATTACTTTTTAGTAAGTTTTCTAGAAATGAATCCTAGCTAGATCGATTCATCGCCCCCGAAACCCTCTGCATACTAAATTTCATGAAAATGGTTTTAGCCGTTACTGTGATTCCGATGCTACTAATATTATAAACGTGAAAGTTTGGAAGTATGGATGGATGTTTGTTACTCTTTCACGCAAAAACTGTTGAACGGATTTAGATGAAACTTTATAGTCATATAGCTTATACATCAGAATAACACATAGGCTACTATTTGCAGCGATAACCGACATACACGCGGGCGGAGCAACAGCTAGTTATATGTATATAGGAATTGCTTGTTTATAGGTATTAATTAGATGTGTACTTTTTAAATCAGTAACTGTAGATTTAAGCTGCAACCAAAACCTTTTACATAATAATCTATATCCATACTAATATTATAAACGCGAAAGTTTGTAAGTATGGATGGATGGATGGATGGATGGATGTTTGTTTCACGCAAGAACTACTGAACGGATTTGAATGAAACTTTACAGTAATATAACTTATACATCAGAATAACACATAGGCTACTATTTACCGCGATAACCGACATATACGCGGGCAGAGCCGCGAACTTCGCCTCTATCTACCCTTTCAGTATTAAAATCGTGAGAGTATTTATATTTACCTTTACCGCAAACGAAAATCTCTCTTAAAGCTTTCCAAAAACATAATATCCCCTCGGTACAATACAGTGAACTTGTAGATCACTGATGTTGCGGGTCGTGATGTCTGCTCACGTACACACTCGTTATAAGCATACACCAGACTTTAGGAGGGAATTTAAGAAAGTTTCAGAAATGATATTGTGGTATTGTAAACTTTCTTCCGCCGCTACGGTCCGTTTAATATATATATTCATATTTAAACCTTTTGTCATTATTACGCAATTAGCTAATTAATTGTTGCCCTTTAGTCAAGATGCAAGTATTTAGCGTCAATACTCTTTCGTTTCTTTTTTGAGGGATTACGGGGTAGTCTCTGGGTTAGTCTACAGAACCGATTTAAAAAATTCTCTTACTAATAGAAACACACATTATTTGTGAGTGTCAAAGGCTACCCGAAAAATGATTACCGCAATATCCGACATACGCGGGCAAAAGCTGCAAATACTTCTCAATAACTGCATTCGATTCGTTTTTCAATCTTCGCAAGTATGATCATGTATCTGCTACACGTTCCAAGTTGCAATGGCTTCGAATTCTTCAACGTCGCAGTTTGCGAGCTCTGACTCGTCTATTTTCTTTTCTCAACTGCCCATCATTACCCGAAAACCTTGTTTCACACTTCCGTTTCTTATGTTCCAATAACGACCGGAGTCTTCACTCAACAAACAACTTGTTTCTTCTATACTCCTTTTACACCTCCAATTTTATCAATTTTTCCTTCTATGTACAGTCAGTTCTACTTTTGAACGCACTTCCAGCCGAAATCGGAATGGCCGCAAACTGCCTCACATTTAAGTGAAAAGTACGTGAACTCCTTCGAGGAGAATTGGCAGTACAGACACAACGCTAGTACCCGTTTATGTATTTTATATAATCATACTTATATCCTAATTATTAATATTATAAATGTGAATGTAAGTTTGTTTGTTACGCTTTCACGCGAAAACTACTTACCCGATCAAAAGTGATATTGAGTGTTTCTGATTATAGAAATATTTAATAACAGCTCGGAGTTTGGAAGTTGGGGTCTGAACCCCCTTGCCTCGGAGAGCACGTAAAGCTGTCGGTCCTTCGCCTGATCTCTCCCCGGTAGTGTCGGTAAACCATCCCATCGGATTATGAGAGTGAGGGAACAGAGAGTGCACCTGTGTTTGCACACACAATTGTGCACTATAATATCTCCTGCGTAGTTGGCTGTCCTCCATTGGGACGGGCCGCCATGGCCGTAATCGGGTAGGAGAGCATCATAGATAGATAATACTTTATTTGCACACCAGGGTTTACAAACAATATACAATCCTAATTAGCAATAAAAAAAAGAAAATGTGATGTACAAAGGTCAAACGATCATTGTGATCTTTGTCAAATTTAGTACTATGTTTATATTTGCACCTACCGCATCACATTTCTACATCACCTGAAGGTTGACTGGGAGAGAATACCTCATGGCATTAAGTCCGCCTTTGTACGTCATGTGCAATATGTTTTAAATAAATAAAGATATATTGACATTGAACCAATCTAAACAGACTAAACACTAGTTTCTAGTCCTGCAGTCGAAAGCAAAAACTTATTGTATAATCTATTGTTACAGGTCGGAAATGCGGTGGAGGAAGAGTAATTTAGGCGTCGACATGATGAAGACTTTAGCTGTGTTCACCCTGGTGATGATATGTAAGTATATTTTTATACAACCAAGTATTTTCTCTCCTAAACTATAAACATTTGAATGACTGCACGTATAGCATAGTATTTTGAACGGTCCCCTCGCCGTTTTCTACTGCGATGCGGTTCGATCCCACGACATTAGACAATCCTCTAAGTAGTAAAGCCACAGTTTCCAACACTGCCGATTTCAGCACGAACGCGCCGGCTCGACCGGGGCAGTGCTACCCTCGCACAGAAGATCAACATAAAATGACAGCGTTCGTGCTGTCGTGTTGCGTTGGTGAGTGCGAGACCGGAGACCCAATGTTGCAGAAGCATCCGCCGACATGGTGTGGGTCACCATGCTGCATTGTTGCATTGTCTGCATTCACAATGTGTATGGTGACCACCACTCTTGGATTCTGCTTATACTTTCCGTCAAGCAGAGTAGAGTCGTTTTGTGAGGGCCATACATAAAAAAAACTTTGTATGAACCACCATCAATAATACCAGCGCTGCAGTCACTTTGGCTACAGGAATATGCTGAGATACGTGCCTTTCTGGCATTGCACAGGGTACTATAATTGCTTGTGTTCTGTTACCTTAACTCTGTATAAAACCATCTGTTTTCTTGTGTATGTTTTACAATAAACGATGTTTCTTTTTTTCTTTTGATGGATGTTTGTGAAGTTCCCCGCGACACAAGATATTATTCCTAGCATTGAACTAATAATATAATGATGAAACACCCAATGAATGGTTAAAAATCAACGAAGATCTGAAGGTCTTACGTCATATTAATTAATACGATGGTGATAAGTCATACTATCTCTTTCATATCTCCAGGAAATTACTTCGTCAAACATAGTAGTTAAACTATATAATTTCAATAATATTCAACTCTATCTGAAAGATTGAATACAGATATTGCGTTCAAGAGAACCATAAATAACGGAAAGGTGAACTCCATAGTACAATACAACTACTCCATAGACAAATTGTGCGCCTGCATGTTGTCAATTAAGTTTAAAGATTGCGATGCCGATCTTGGCTATCAATGCAAATAACAGCTTTTTAAGGACAAATATTGAGTAAAATCTAGAACAATTCATCACAAACTAGCGACCCGACGGTTTCACGGTTTCTTAATTACTTCGTATCTGAAAGCATCAGAAATTAATTATTTGACCCGGCTTTTGAAACAAGATCTTTGTCGCCAAACATAACTCTAACGGGTTGACAACAATTTATTATGTTCACTACTTTTGCCGTGGGTGTACCTTATTGTTGTGTAATTACGTATTGCAAATTATTGGTGCATAGTAATCGCTTGGTGAATTTAGGGAAAGAAAGGACGATGGTATTGGCAATGGAGAAGTATTTGTTTTAACTAAAAAGTGCGTGTTTAATAAATAAACAGAGCGCAATCGTTTATAAACCTAATCCTACTACATAAAATTATAAATGTTAATGTAAGTTTGTTTCTTACGCTTTCACGCGAAAACTACTTAACCAATCATCATGAAACTTTCTACACATATTCTTGGAGGTATTATTTGCTGAGTTTATTCTACATCTGTGCAAAAATTAAAGAGGTCAAGTTTGTAAGGTTGTAGTGGGTAATCTCTGGATCCAATTTAGAAAATTATTTTACCAATGGAAAGCCACATTATTTGTGAGTGTCATATGCAATAGTAACCGCGATATGTGTATATAGAGTGTGGAGACAAGGGTAAAAGCTAAAAATATATATTGCGATTTCCATATACAGCGCAAGAAAAATGTTAATGCAAGAAAAATGCGCTTTATGTGATGGGAACATGGATACTCTGAGATTTAAAGCACGACCCTCAGTCACAGGGGTAAGGAGAGCCCTCAGATTTCTGTCACCTAGTTAATACCATAATATGGCAAGCGATATATCACTGAAACTACAATTGTGTGCCATGCTTTTAGTAACAAAAGTAATACATACACACTCCGTAAAAATAACAACAGCTTCTCGATCAAAACCGTCGGACAGACGAAACCGCGTGTTGGTAATAGGGTTTCATCGATCCTCTTTGTACACAGAACTGTTAAAATCTTGTGCAATCAATCATTTTACGCTATACAATCATTATAACCCTATAATATCTCCCATTCATTTCCTACAATATTCTTAACTCTAGCTTCGCCATCCGCCCACTAAAGCCCCAGATACAATTCCTAAAACCTACTATTGAACACTAAAAGCACATTTAAAAGTAATAGTGCTCATTGTTGTCATAAATATGGCGAATATCACGCATTACGGTGTTATACCATGTTAAATAAATTATCTACGTACTGTATCATTACGTTAGGCAACACTGATAAGAATGTCTACGTAATTCTTGGGGTTGCCACTGTTGTCATTATTTTTATTTTGTTGACTCCATTATAGGTTTAACAGTCAGTGATCGAGGTTGTAGAACCAGAGGTCATGAGTTGTATTTCGAATTAGACATGATCATTTGTATTCGACTGCACAGATGGTATAATGGTTTTAGCGATCACTTTCTCGACGATTTTGTGGATTCAATTCCCACATGGGACAGCACTTTGTGTCATCTACGAACTGTTATTACAGAATAACAGTTCGTATATGACACAAAGTTACACAAAGAACTCTCAGACACAGGTCTGAGAGTTCTTTGCGTCCGTTTTTGTATGTTTGTAAACTCCCCCGAGATACTGAATATATTTCTAGTCAGAAAGTAGTATTTAAAAAAATTCAAATACTGTTCTCACAACCCTAAACCCCAACACTATTACCGGTAATGGAGGAAGTGCGATATTTTCTCGGATGCGGTCTGCGGTTGTATTGTTCACTTACAGAATATGTAATATAAAGAATTTATCTGTCTACCTATTTAATAATAAAGTAAAATGAGAATCTCATTAAATGTGAGACTGATACTGTCTTTTATGAGTTGCAAATTTCATCTTAACGTACTTATAATTACCACAAATAGTATCCTATCTCCTTACTCAAGATTTAAAGTATCTCCATGCCTCATTGAAATTGGTGAAAATCTCATCTTACCACCTATCCCCTTGTTGTTGCCTACCTACCTTGTTGTACCTATTGCTTACCCCTTAAATCTTACACAAAAGTACCTAAAAATACAAGCTTCGGTTTCATAATCTTGACTGCCTCGTTGGCACAAGTGGTAGCGTATGCAAATGCTGTGCTTGAGGTCTCGGGTTCGATTTCCGGGTTGGATCAAATGTTTGTATGATCTGCAAATATTTGTTTCGGAGTTTGGGTGTTTTCTATGTATAATATGTATGTATTTACAAAAAAAGAACCTATATATGTATTTATATCAGTTGTCTAGTACCCATAACACAAGCTCTGCTTAGCTTGGGACTAGATGGCGTTGTGTGTTAGATGTCCGAAATATTTATTTATTTATTATTTATAATAATTAATTACACCCAATTGAGTTTTAGTTTTGCTATAATGTACATTACCTCAAGATAGATTGATAGATATTCCTGCTGATAGTCAGTCGACCTTTCGCCGTGAGGTCAGGGTCCTTAACTCAAAGATCAGGAGGAACAACTCTCACGACGTTAAACAATGTTCAGCTTACGGCTGTTAATGTTTAGCAGACATTTATCAGATCGACGCTTCTTCTCACTATAAGTGTTGTAAGGGTTTATATACACTTGCACCTAGTATCTAGATGTAAATTACAAAGCCTTTAAACTTATGTAAAATATGTATGTAAATATTTACAAAAAAAAATCGCCGTGGTCGAGTAAAAAGTCAAAAAACTACACGAATAGCATACTGGTTTAAGTTGTAGGTTCGATTCGAACAACAGTTTATATAATCCACTAACTGTCGCCCGCGTGTAGGCTACGCCTGCGTGTATGTCGGTTATCGCGGCAAATAGCCTATGTGTTATTCTGATGAATAAGCTATATTACTGTAAAGTTTCATCCAAATCCGTCAGTAGTTTTTGCGTGAAGAAGTAACAAACACACACATTCACAAACTTTCGCCTTTATAATATTAGTCTGGTTAATTAACGTTCTGAGTCTGGACGCTCATTACGTCTATTCCTTATGTCCATTATTTGTAAAGTGGCAACACTGGTTTTTTTCTGAATTCAAGAGTGTAAAAAAATTACATAAGCGTTTTTAGTTAAGTTTAAAAAACTATAACATACGCTTTAGAAAATCGGTTACAAGCAAACTAACATACAAGTGGAGCTACTGTTACGTATGTTACAACATACTGTTAAGTATGTTATAAGACTTAGCTCTAAAACACCTACACTATTCCTTGTTTTGTTATTTTCTCTCCTGTTAAAATGTCTATCCAAAAGTTGCCTGGAAAAGATTGCCCTTTATTCGCCGATTGTACATAACTTTTTGAAATATTTAACTAGTAGGAATGACTACACTTGATGGCGCTGTACTTTCCTACATGCTTACCTCGTCTTATAAACTAACTGGTTCATTAATCAATAATAATGCCATCGAGAGGCAAGCTCATGGACCTTGTTCACAAATGATTACAGACAGAACACAATAGAAATAACATGATGTATCACAGCGATCAATCAGAAATCAATTCTGAATCGTTACACGCCAATATGTTACGAGCTTAACCCAGCGAAAGTTGGCCCGCGAATTACAGAACATAATTCATATCAGATTATTATAAATTGAGAATATGGTACGTTAGATTTTAAAATTTACCTGTACGTTATCTCTATTACGTACAGGTGATTTTGGCACTTTTAATTACTTTAAGTTTAAAAAAATAAATTGGTTATAGATAATTAGTAACTTTACGAAAACTGTGCGAAACAGGCTCATTGCCCGCGCTGTATAGACTGCCTCGTTGGTCTTGCGGTTGACGTATGCGACTGCCGATCAAGAGGTCTCGGGTTCGAATCCCGGGCCAAAAGTGTTATTGAGTTTTTCTGATTATTATAGAATTATTTAATAAGAACGCGGAGTTTGGAAGTTGGGGTCTGAACCCCTGTGCCCTGTGCACGTAAAGTTGTCGGTCCTCCGCCTGATCTCTCCCCGGTCGTGTCGGTTAACCGTCCCATCGAATTCTGAGAGAGAGGGAACAGAGAGTGCACCTGTGTTCGCGCACACACTTGTGCACTATAATATCTCCTGCGTAGTTAGCTGGTCTCCGTTGAGACTGGCCGCCGAGGCCCTTAATGGCTAGGAGAACATTATTATTATTATAAGAATAAAAAATCCAATGCTAGATGTAGGCCTGTTCTTAGCAATCAAATGTTGACCTACGATTAATTAAAATAAAAAAACTAAAACCGTGGCAGCTAAATAGCGAAACTTACTCCATATTAAATCGGTATTAACGTTACCTCACAGTTCTCTATTAGTTTAAAACAAACAAACCACTTCAAATCAGTCTCGTTGTGTTACCATAATGGGGCGTTAAATATCGAGAAACGGAGCGCCTCTATTCATCCATTGTAGTCGAGTAATGAGTCGACAATAATCTCAGCATGAACTGTGATCAATGCATCGATACTTTCACTAGCGATCGTGTATGAGTTACGGGTGTGAGCTTGGTGACTGAGAGTAGCGGTTTGAATGATTTTTTGCTTACGAATGCTTCAACTTTTAGGTACATTTTATAGAATTTAGAATACCAGAAGGGATTTTAGAACTCGATGAAATATCTCTTTAGTTCTTTGTAATTTTAATTAACAACAATTAAAACTAGTTTAACATCTAGACATATTTTAACGTACCTAACGGTTTTTAAAAACTGGAGGATCAATTGCCCGCACACTACCTGCTAGCAGAGATAAGTTGAGAATTAATACCGTGGGAGAGCCACGCTTCGGCATGAATGGGCCGGCTCGACCGGAGTGATACCACGGCCTCACAGAAAACCGGTGTGAAACAGCGCTTGCGCTGTGTTTCACCGAGTGAGTAAGGATAGCGAAGGCCCATACCCCAACCCCTCCCCCCATCCCCCAAAGGCCGGAAACGCACTCGTGACGCCTCTGGAGTTGAGGGTGTCCATGGGCGACGATAATCGCTTTGCCCCCTATTCCAAAAAAAAAGAATGAAAGCTGATTCAGATTCAAAGCATTTATTTTGCGTCATGCAATCGCTTTAGAACCGTTACTAAAACCACAACTTAACATTAGAATGGATCGTGAATCACCGCGGAATCCCCGGCTCATTCCAATACACCACGATATTCGATGTACGACAGTTGTATTAGAAATCCACAGGTTCTATTGTATCGGCAGATTATACGGATTATGTTGTCGACTTGAGTAATTAACCCCGATTCTGGTCGTCAGAAGTGTTGCTAGCTTGACACCCACAGATGGTAAGAGATTACCATGACCGTGACCGGTGATTCTAATGGTAAAATTACCCAGGGGTGATGTAAAAAGAAAATATTTATAAGTTTTTTTTTAAATTTATAATCCGACTTTACTGCTGGAATCTCTATAAATGCCTACTTAAATACTAATGCTGACACCGTAATACCTATAAGAAGGTTTCAATGTGCATACAATCGTTATATCTGTTCGATTCCCAGTTCAGACATATCGTTATTGACTCTAGGTACAGCTTGTAATTAATAAACATATTCGTTGTAGTATTTAAAAAAATGACATAATTGTTTTTAGATTTATTTTAAAAAAACAATTACTCTCTACCGGGGCATACAGGCCTAGGATATTTATGTAATAATAATGTTTGCTTTAATTTATTTACAGGCGCTTGCGATGGAGCGCGCCGACCAGCTCAACGACGACAGGTAAAATAGTTCCTCAATAACAGACCACGACATTATTTCAACACACATTAATATTTCACTTTTCATGTTTTATAATATAATATATATTTTATTTAACAGTTTAGAATTAAACTAATCTTAAAATACGTTTCCACATATTTCCAAAACTGAGGATAGTCACTGATCTGGTAAATATAAAAACTTTTGTTTTGTAATTTGGGTGTTTTAAGCTTTATTTAAAATTGCTTTAATTTAGCGAATATCTCATTCTGATATAAAAATTACAGGATAATGTTTATTTTTGTTTTCTCTTCTAATTAATCATTTGCATGGTGTGTTTTAAATCGTGAATCTGATAACAAACCTAATGGTGTTTTATTAAGCTTGTTATTACAATGTGTACTTTAAAAACACGCTTGATAATAATAACCATCCACCGTCATTTCATTTTAATCTTTTCATTCTGAATGTACAGTTAGCAACAAATATATGCTATGCTGAATATATAAAAATAAGTTTTCCATGTCTTTAATTGCATGTCAAACGATTCATCACTTTTTTTAATCTTTTATGCAATAAAGCATTGTCTGATACCTGCCACATATTTTAATCCAAAGGGCAGTCCTTAAATCACAACTGAAGCCTGATAAGGCTGTCGGTAAAAACAAACTGATATTTAATTAAATGCTTAGAAAATTTGATACGTACAACTAAACGTTTGTAAATTCAGCAAATATCTGTTCCCGACTGTACCAAACTGCACATGAGTCCACTTATCTCTACTGTACTGGTCTTTCAATTTTATAATTTCGACCTTCTTACATTCTCACAAGGGTGTTTTTCCTCTACAACCTCTCTATTGAACACTTCTCAGTATTAATGACACTTCTCCACCGAATCTCGAACCAAGACCAGACATTGTTGTTCGTAGGACTCGCAGCTGTATGCGCCCTCGCCAAGCGTTGAGAGTTTACAGGAGATAGCCGAGGCGATGGGCGCCGCTGGCTTCGAGCACTACACCGAGGGGAAGGCGCTGGTCAAGAGGCTTATACCTGCGAACAGTCAACCTGACCTGGACGTCGTTGAGTACCAAGGTCTGTACATAACATCTTTGATAATAACCTGTTTAACTGGTAGAAAATCTTTCTTTCTACGAGCCTTTTTTTTAACAATCTAGTTTGGGGTATCTCATGTACTGGACGATATAGAATTTTTATAGACAGACTGTTGTCTGACTGAAATTTCAGGGCTCAACTACCCGTATCGATTGACACAGATGTTCGTTGGCAGGTTGATACACAATCTTTTGTACATGCGGTGTTTCGGGTGTCTATGGGCGGCGGTAATCGCTTACCATCGTACCATTACCATTATTACATAAAACGAAAAAATAAAACATAATTTAGTTCGAATCTTTGGTGTTTGTAGATTCACATTTTCATAAGAAGAATAATCCATGAAGACCTGTGTAGTCATTTTGTAGACAAGGTGACATCTATGACTAACTTAGTAGGTAATAAAATTATTTTATCTAGCAAACGGTTTACCCACACAACAACATAACTTTATATTATCCTGTCAGATGGAAGCACTTTCTAAAATCTATCAGTGAAAAGTGTAACCTCGAAATGAGATATTTCATCCATACTCGTGAAGGATCATAACCATCATAGCCTACCTACCAGATGATCATAACCAAGAATTTAGAGCATAAAGTGAAATTCATCAAAACGCTGTCTAAAAACAAAATAACTGTTTCCAGGAGTAATCGGCCGTGCTGGCGTTGACTTTCCAGCGTACCCAAACATCCCGGCGACGGGATTTAACTGCAAAAATGTGCCTACAGGATATTACGCTGACTTGGAAACTGATTGCCAGGTACGACACCCATCATTTAAATACTACTAGAAGGTTATTAAAGAAAAGAAAAAGCATACATACGTAGCATAGGTACTGGATGGTATAGGATAAATTATATATAGGGATAATCCCTATTCCAAATATATGTTCTTAAACACTGGACACAATGTGGAAATATGGGTTGGTTAGTTGTTAACCCTTGTTAAAGCTGATATGCATGATTTGGAACTTGCAGATAGGGATTGTGTGTGTTTAACCGGTTTAAATAACTTGGTATCATATTTTTCAGGTATTCCATATATGCGACACGTCTCGTAAGATCTCGTTCTTATGTCCCAACGGCACCATCTTCAGCCAGTCGCACCTAATATGTGACTGGTGGTTCAAGGTGGACTGCGCCTCAGCTCCCGCCCTCTACGAGTCCAGCGCCGAATACTACTCCAATGAACAGAAAAAGAGTCAGAAGATTACACAGAATTTAAGCAAAAACCATGATCTGCAACAACTCGGTGCAGAAACCAATATTAGGGCAGAAACTAGGCGCACACCCGTCAACGTACCAAGCACCACCGAACGTTTCCTAAGAAACAGACAGAGACAGACTGAGATTACTAAAGCAACAGCGAAAACCTATCAATCATTGTTCCCTGACAGCTTCAGTTCTACACAGAGAACAGCTGCTACAGCTGCATTTGAACAGAGAAGAAAAAATATGGTACAACTTATTAACACTAACTTTGGTAATACTAGAACGTCGACCACTCCCGCCACTTATCAAAATAATCAAGCGTATAGAAACTCAGCAGCCGCTTCAGACTATCACATCAAAGAAATGCAAGTTGCCGCAGAAACTGCATCATTCGCAAATAACAACAATAGACAATTTCTCCAAGACTTAAACAATAAAAACTTCCGTCCCTATCCAGTCTACAATCCAACTGTCACGGTTAAACCAAAACCTAAAAACAACCCTAATTTGACAACGCTCTATGACATACGTGAGAAACAGACAAACAAAGCTGCACATTCTTCTGTAGCTACTACAACTAAAAGACCAACTTTGCTACCATACACTAAGAGCGAAATCACTGTAAGACAGGAACCTTACACTAGGCCAGGAGTATCTCTATTGAAAACCTACCTTCAAAAAGAAAAGAACAAGACAACTTTAGCTACATCGGAGAAAGACCAAGTGACAGCACAAAAGCACAATCAACCTCAAAGAGACGCCAAAGTTCTGACTGAAACTAAGAGCAATTTTGAGTCCGCTACAAAAATACCTCACACGACTAGATTTGATATTCATACACAAGCAGCATCATCTGATAGACATGACATATTTTCAACCAATAAACAGGCTAAATCTACCACAGAATCATCGTACAAAGATCGCCGAGAAAGACTCATGAGGAAACTAAACTTGGATAAATATATACCTACAGGTGCTGAACTTGCAGCTGACAAAAGTAATGGAGACCAAGCTAACAAGCCGTCCTTGACACCTAAAATGTTGCATAGTTTGGCAATATACTATGCAACTGCTGTAGATAATTTATCCACAACAACGAATCCAGAGGAGACTGAAACTGCAACACCCACATTCGAGGAATATGAAGCTATGGAAGAAGTACTACCAGCATTGTTCAGCCGTCAAACTATCAATAAATACAGTAGTCTCTTCCGTAATCAATCGCCTAGCGCAGAACTGCTTGAAGAAATGAAGGCAGATCCTAATGGAACTTACAACGAATTAATTGATGATCTTGCAGTTCAACAGAGTCAAAATCCCATTGCTACTTCACCACAAATACGGGAACTGGCTCAAGTTTTTACCCATGCTTTATCTGCATATCTTCAAGACCCGGTTCAATTCCGAAAAGTTCTTTCGGATATTAGACCTACTCATCCATCTTTTGGTGATCTTTTAAGCACCACTGAAGAATATACAAACACGGAACCGACAACCACCGTTAACGAAGAAGACGATGAAATATTAGGATTCTCTGATGACCACAAAGAAGATCATGTTTTGGTTGCTAGGGAACCAAAGGCTTTAGGCACCCCCACTGTTTTCCCAGTTACCTATGAATCTTCTACTACAATCAGACCAGTAACTGAATCCGTGTCTGCCGCATATGTGTCATCAACAACAGTCAGAAATCCATTTAGATGCTGCGGTAAAATATCAGCTTCATACACTTCAGCCGCTCCTACCTCCTCAACACCATCATATTCGAACACTGCAGCAGCCAGCGTCAATATAGTTCCTCAAAATAACTCAGCATTGACAATACAGAGCGACTATTCTCCAAATAAATTCGGGGGCTTCCAAAACAATGCTCTAACTGTCAATGATAAGCCTTACGGCGATAATAGTGCGACAGAAGGCAAACCTTTGAGTGACTATGTTGAAGCTACAAACTTACCCACTGCTTGGGGCGTTGATGCTTCTGTGTCTACAGTCAGTGGTTTTGAAAGCAAGAAAATCAGGACGACGACCGCAATACCTACTACTACTGCAGTATACTTCACCGAGACGGAAAGTGTAGAATCGGAAAACGAAGAAGAATTACAAAGAGCTCACAGCCAATCATTCAAAGATCCCGAAAGTAATAGTATTCGTCATGGCAAACAGCTCAGTTTTACTTCAGAAGCCGTCAAAAAGCCAGCTGAAGACCTTGAAGCTCCCACTTCAGCAGACGAAGCCATAACTACAATACAAACGACACAACAGCCAACTACGGATTCTTTAACTACCACAGCAATGCCTGATATAGTTTTTACTTCTCCAGACAGCGATAAGACAACAAGCCAATTCACTTGGTCCAGTACTTACGGTACGTGGCAGAGTACAGTCATTGACCCAATTACATTAAACGATGGCTTAAGCCCAACAGCACCAGATCATAATCAAGGATTATCGGAAAACACTTACGTTCCCAATACTGCAACAACGCCTAGTGATTATTTCGCCACAGAACAGACGGTTTCACCCACGACTATTGAAGTAAGCATACCAGATAAAAATAACGTAATTGTCAGGACTGGTAGACTACTCAAAGATTCTTCAACTGAACCCGCTCAAGATCTAACAACGATCACAGACACTGTTGTAGAAAAAGCTAAAGAAATCATGAACGTCACCACAGCAGAGAAGCTTATGAATGTTATGAAAAAAACGAAATCAAAGACAGTCAAGAGATTAATATTATTATTGATTCAAACTTGCGATGATGATCACAAGTCAACCGCAGAGGCATCGAAAAAAGCTTTACTTGAAGCCCTAATGGCTGTCTCTCAGAAAGATATGGAAGACATGGTTAAAGACCAAGAAATTACTGACTCTGAAATTGACAGGTCCACAACATTTAGAAGAATAGAGAGAATAGAAAGACCGCGAGGAGAGCGAAGGGGTAAGGGCCTTAATTTTGATCCAAGCGCTGTAAATTCTTTATCTAACACTAATACTGCGATCACTGACAGTATTAAGACTACAATAGAGGATGTTGAACCTACAGCAACTACCTTCAATCCCCAAAGAACCACTCCGACTCGAAGGGGTATTAAAAGGTTTCATTCGAAAGCAACAACCACGGTAGAACCCACCAGTACTAAGGCAAGTTTCGTCGAAGTCCCGCAGACTGAGCAAGTCGTAGATACTCCGAAGGCAGAAGCAAGAGTTTCAGAGTCCAGTGATTTAAAAACCGCCGCTGATACAAGAGCTTTGGAGTTATTGAGATCACTTTACACCATCGCAGCAAGATGGGGTTGATGTGAAACTAGTAATATAAAGGTTTTGTTTTTATATTTAGGGATTGATTCTTTGAAATTTTCATTAATAAATGTGATCACAGTATATTACAAGATCAGATCAGAAAATCCTCAATTAAATATTAGAATGCAATTTCAATTCCTAAATATAAATTGTACATGTGATTGTGTAGATAGAAGTATTTGAACTATAAAGTAAATTGATGTCAACATCAGTATTTTCAGAGACTTTGAAATTTTGCTCACTCTGAACTAGAATATCGTTACAGTAGCTCAACATACACATTCATAATTATATTATTTAACTTTACGAGTACAATTTTCATTCTACATCGTAATTAAACATATATTTTTGCCTTTTGTCTCTATTCAGTAGTGATGTTGAGTCAACTTCCATATTCGGTGAAACAATAACATGCTTCAGTGCCATCAAGTGATAATATATCCTACACTGTTTCTAGACGATTCCTTACATAGTATAAAATGTAGTCGTAGTATATTTCTGGGATTTTAATGCAGTTTTCAGCAATTAGTGTAGTGATTCAAGAGGAAGGTTTATTTATAGTAGAGAAAATCCAAAACTTAAAAACAAGGTCGCTAGTTAGAAATAAATTAAAAACTGTTCTTCAAAAATGTGTATGTTGTATTACTGTAACTTGTCTTAGTAAATAATTTAGTTAACTTATTTTATCACTACTGTTGAACAATTCGACTTTATAGACTTACTCATAGTATTTTATTTATAGGAATAAAATTATGCCTATTCTGTAGGAGACACTAGGCTATTCGCTGAGTTACCTAAATCTATGCTTAATTTAGTTCGTACTGTAACCGTTACACTGCCACAATGATACTGTAATATATATCGTAAGTGGACTATTATTAAATGTATTATATGTTAGATATTTTTTAGTAAATTTTTGTATAAAATACTTTTTGTTCTTTTATTTACGAGATCTCTCCACCTTTTCGCAGTCTCATTACTTTATGAAAAGCATCTTGTCACTAACGGTCATCCATAAATTAAGTCAAACATTAAAGGCATGGTCTAAGAAAACAGGGTCTCGCATTCCGAGAACGGCTCGGGGTGACGTCACTATCCAGTTACCACTTTATAGTTTTTTATAGTTAGTATAGTTTACCGTGGAAGAGCCACGCTACGGCATGAATAGGCCGGCTCGACCGGAGTGATACCACGGCCTCACAGAAAACCGGTGTGAAATAGTGCTTGCGCTGTGTTTCACCGTGTGAGTGAGAATACCGGAGGCTCATACCACAACATCTCTCCCCCCCCATCCCCCCCAAAGGCCGGCAACGCACTTGTGACACCTCTGGTGTTGCAGGCGTCCATGGGGGCGGTAATCGCTTACCATCAGGCGATACGTCTGCTCGCCTATTCCATAAAAAAAAAATGTCACTAAATGAACCAACCACAATGATATTATTTAGTATCATTGACCAATAATTACACAACTAGCGATAGTGATATGACGTCATCTCGATCTCTCTGTCTCGTCACTGTATCTCGGAATGCCATACCTGGCGAAATATATTGTTATACCATGATTAAAGGGAGAGTGGTATACAAGTGTGAAATAGGTAAAAAGAGTAAAGGCGTGTCTCCTGCTCCTAAAAATAACAAAACAAACTAACGAAAGGTTTTTGCAAACCATGTTAGCAGACCATTGCCGTCTCCTGCGACTTTAAACAAACGTCACACACGAACATCAAACATAGGGATACGGTGAAGATTAGAAAGTATCGATACTGTACTCATGAGTAGCATCGAATAAAAAGTATCGTACTCATAAAAGTATCGAAACGGAAGTATCGATACTTCAAAGTATTGAGTACTTTTCTACACTAGGAAATTCCATAGTTTATTCTTATTTCTTACCATAATTGAATGGCTCATAGTGCTGATATTAGGTAACCTTTTAATATTATTTAAATTGTCTTTTATAGTATAAATATGAATAATATTAGTATTAATGTAAGTTCAGTTCAGTTTCTTATACGAGAAGCATAAAATGAAAATAAAAAAAATGTATAAATAAGTATCAGCTACTTAATTATAACGAAAATGATCACTGTTTAGCAAGTCGATAACAGCCGATTTGTAAATCAAAATGATTAATCTTTACCTCCGCAACGACTAAAATGAAGAATGTTATGTGGTAAATGCACAACCCTATGTTAGCAAATGAAATCGCCCTCCCCCCCTTGCAGACGAACACGGGGATGTTTTCCGTCCGCTTCGGATAACGCGTTTGCTTGTTAAAAATAACAAAACAGTTAGGCCACGCCCATATTTTGATAAATATGTGATGTTTGGTGTTTAGAAACATTAAACAGTGTCACAGGAGACCCGGCTTAAAAAGTTAAGTAAAAACTACAAACATGGCAAAAAAATGGTAAGACTTGTAGAAGAAAGGTAAGCGAATACTCTCTTGACAGTCACAACCTCTTTGCCTACCCCTCCTCCCACTAACACAGATGTGGGAAATGCGAGGAAAAAGGGAGATTTGGGCACCTTGTACATCACTCACTCAGTGAACAAGATATTTAGAAACAAAAAGGGATTCAGCGATCACTAAGGAAATCAAAGTTGCCATTTACTATATAAATATTACAAAAGAAGATAATAAAATAAAGAAACAACAATAATAACAATCCTACTTAATATTATAAACGCGAAAGTTTGTAAGTATGGATGGATGTTTGTTACCCTTTCACGCTAAAACTACTGAACGGATTTGGCTGAAACTTTAGTAATATAGCTTATACATCAGAATAACACATAGGCTACTATTTGCAACGATAACCGACATACACGCGGGTGGAGCCGCGGGCAACAACTAGTTACAGAAATAAATTCTTTAAACTTAACAAGAATCATAATTGCAACAACTCTCTTTTCTGAAAAACTTTTTAGAAGACAAGTATGTATGGACTCTATTCTATTCTTCATAGGTAAGTATCTTTAAATAAAACCACGTAATATACATTAAATTACTTTAATAAAGTACCTTGTGTACAACGTTTTACATAAACAATAATTTACCTTAACCCAAGTAAATAAAGTCACTTTTTCTCTGCAGTTCTTTTTAAGAACTTCTCGATATCATTGTCGGTGACTTTGTGTCCAGGTTTGAAGTAACTCTTGAGTTTGCGTTTCTTCTTCATCATCACCTTGGAAGCTGCGAGGGCTCCACGACGTTGTAAAGATTCGAAGCGGTCTCGAAGGAGGTTTGCTGAAAAATATACAGTATGATGACGTATCTATAGTAATATTGTACAGCTGGGGAGTTTGTTTGTTTGGCCTAACGCGCAAACAGTATTGGTCCGATTTGAAAAATTATTTCACAGTTAGGCAACCCAGTGATTTAGGAATATTATAGGCTGTATATCATCATGCTACGTCCAAAAGGAGCGGAGTAAAAATAAAAAGTGTTGCAAAAACGGGTAAATTATTCCTTTTGAAAGCTTCCATTGCGTGCGCTGCATAAACGGTTAGTTTCACAAAAACAATATATTAAAAAAATATTCCGCTTTTAAAGTTCTAAAAAAAAGTGAGAATCTTTTAACGTTGGCTCACTATAACCTTTTTTACGGTAAACAAATATGCAAAGGCCTCAATCCAAATGCTTCCCTATGGTGACGCGTCGCCACGTTACACATTACATTTACTACTATATATATAAATATGTTCAATTATGATGAGATTTAACAACTGTTTGTTCCTCAATAAAATAAATATATTGTGGCGACGCGTCGCCATGTTACTACTCCTGTCATGATATACTGACATTATGTTCATCCTGACTGCTGAGTCATGTGAGTACAATAGTATAGGGTTCAGTCCCAATACTCACAGTTGGTTTTTACATTCCTCAAGTCCCCGCTGAGCAGTGCAGGGTCGACGAAGTCAGGTTGAGGTCGCGGCGTGCTGTGGGCGCTGAGCGCGGGCGGGGCGCTGGCGTCGCGCTCGGCCCGCGCTTGCGCTCGCTTCACACGCTCCACACCTTGCTTCTGCTCGCTCTCCGAGATCGACGACTGGAGTTGCCTCAGTCTGCGAATTATTATACACTTTACAGATTCTGAAACTTGCATCAAATATGTCATTATTTTGACCGAATCAAGAAATTCCGTAACGAAAATAAAACCTAACACCCAAAGCTCGCACGGATCGAGACGAGCTGCACCGAAATCGGACGAATACGTAAGCAGCTGTTTGTGAGAAAGTATATAGGTGTATAGGTATCTACCACATCTTTATAATGCCTTTGGGGGAAAGGGGGGAAGGGAGAGAGGGGGAGGGGGGTTAGGGGGAGTGGAGATAGGGTTAGGGGGGTTGGGGTGTAGGCCTCCGGTATCTTCACTCACTCGGTGAAACACAGGGCAAGCACTATTTCACACCGGTTTTCTGTGAGGCCTTGGTATCACTCCGGTCGAGCCGGTACATTCATGCCGAAGCGTGGCTCTCCTACGGTATTACGGCCGCCCATGGACACCCGCAACAGCAGAGGCGTCACAAGGGCGTTGCCGACCTTTGGGGATAGGGGAGGGGGATGGGGGGACGCCTCTGGCGGCCTCAGAGGGTATTGGCAGTCAGAGGCCACTAGAGCGGATGGAGGGGAAAGCCCGTCCCGACCATCCGCGGCCACACTCAGGGCGGCATGAGGCGCTGATAAGCGCGCCCCCGCCGCCCGGTTCGCCGGCGGCGGATTGGGTCCGAGTGGACATCGTCCTCCCGGGCCTTCTCCGCCACCTCCTTCTGCGAGATTACATCTTCGCAGAAGGTTGCGACCGCGGTAAATCTGCTGTCGCTACCGGCCATGGAGCGTATGACGGCCGGTAGCGAGAGATCTCCTCCGATGACTGCAGTGAGGGCCCGGCGCTGCGACGCCCATGCAGGGCAGATCGCCAGCGTATGCTGGGCCGAGTCCTCACTGCAGTCGCAGTGGTGGCAGGCGGGACTCAATTCCCTCCTAGCGACCGAGTGCAGGTACTTCCCGAAGCAACCATGCCCGGAAAGGACCTGCGTCAGTCGGAAGGAAAGGGTCCCGTGCTGCCGCCCTGCCCACTCGAGGATGACCGGCTGGAGAGCCTCCACGGCGGCAAAGCCAGCGCGTGGAGTCTCCAGCCGGAACGACCAGCGAGCCATCGTGGCTCGACGGGCGGCTTCACGCCACTCGCGTACCTCTTCGGGCGGAGGGCGATAGCCATACTCCGCCCGATATTCAGCCACCCGTCGATAAACTTCGGCGAGCACTTCCGCCTCCAAATCCCACGGGGGTGTTCCGGCCAGGGCGCACGCCGCCTCGGTCGACACCGTGCGGTATCCGCGTATGGCTCTGACTGCCAATACCCTCTGAGGCCGCCAGAGGCGGGCCTTATTTAGGGCAGTCAGAGCCGCCACCCACACCGGTGCACCATACAGCGCCATCGACCGGACAACCCCCGTGTACAGGAGTCGCGTTGCGACGCTGGCTCCACCCAAATTGGGCAAAAGTCGCCCAAGGGCGGAGGCAGCGCCGACCAGCTTCGGACCAAGCTGTCGGAAGTGCTCGTCGAAGAGCCACCTACCGTCGAGTATCAGGCCCAGATACCTCATCTGGGCCCGAACCGGTACGAGGACCGAGTTGACCTCTATGGAGGCGCCGGCGGGTGGACCACGACGGGGCCCATGGAACAATAGGGCCTCCGTCTTGTCCAGGGCCACCCGTAAGCCCAGCGCCTCGATGCGCCCGACCACCAGAGAAACTCCCCTGGTGGCCAGGCACGCCGCCTCTTGGAAGTTCGCTCCCCGGGCTGTGACCAATGTGTCATCGGCGTAACAAATTACGCCCAGCCCGGGGGGCAGACGACTCCGAAGGACCCAGTCGTACCCCACGTTCCACAGGAGTGGTCCAAGGACAGACCCCTGCGGAACGCCGCACGACATGGGTCGCCGTCTCAAGACGCCCTCTCGGTCCTCGTACACGACGGTACGCTCCTCTAGATAGTCTGCCACTAGCCGCCTCAGGTACTCTGGCACCCCGTGATAGTGGAGTGCTTCCCTGATGCAGCTAAATGGCAGACTATTGAAGGCGTTGGCGATGTCCAAGGACACCGCCAACACCACGCCGCCACAGCTCACTGCCTCTTCGGTCACGGCCCTAAGGCGCATCACGGCATCGACCGTCGAACGCCCCTCTCGGAATCCGAATTGGGCGTCCGACAGGTCGGGCCCCACCTCGCAGAGGTGCCGGACGATGCGGGCAGAGAGTATCCTCTCAAAAAGTTTACCCGCCTCGTCCAGCAACACGATGGGCCTATAGGCCGCGACCGAATCGGCAGGCCGTCCCGGCTTCCTCAACAGGACCAGCTTCCCGCATTTCCAGCACTCAGGGAAGCGTCCGGACGCCAGGCTAGCGTCCAACACTTCCCTGAGGAGGTCCGACATATGGTCAAGGGCTCGGGCCATCACTCGGGCTGGAACCCCGTCCGGCCCGGGGGCGGTGTTCTTGGAACGGATCCGAAGAACAGCCACCCCAACCTCCGATTCCCTAACGGGCGGCACATCGTCCTCTCTACCCCCGTCGTCTATGACCGCATAGGCCATCGACGGGGGTGTGTGCTCCACCCGCTCAGGGAAAAGGCCCTCGACCACTTCCTGCAGGAAGCTGGGCTGGAGAGTCTCGGTAAGGGGGGGGCCCGACGTGCGGAGCTTCTGACGCACCGCACGGTATGGGCGACCCCAGGGGTCACGGTCGAGACCCTCCAGCATCTCCTTTCTCTTCTCCTCCTTGGCGCGGCAAATGGCCAGCTTCAGAGTCCTCCGCGCCTCGCGGTACTCCTCATGAAGCTGGTCCCCGCCACCGTCTCCACGGTGGCATCGCCTGCTACGGGTGTAGGACCTCCGGGCACGAGTACAGGCCGCACGGAGGTCCGCCAACTCCTGGGACCACCAGTAGACCTCCTTCCGAGGAGGCCGACGACCTTGGATGCGGGGCATGGCCGTATCGCAAATTTGCGTAACCGCATCGCGAAAACGGCCAGCCCCTACGTCCACGCCGACTTCCTCGGTTGGGGCCTGCGGAGACAGCCAAGATTGAATAATGGCCGCCTCCTCTAGTAGGTCCCTATCCAGCTTGGCAACAGCCCACCGCGGAAAGCGGGAAGGATGCCGCGCCATGTGACCCCTACTGGCGCCCTGGGACCGGGAGAGCTCGAATCGGATGTACAAGTGATCCGAGAGCGTCTCGACCTCTTCCAGGACACACCAGTTCCTTACTCGTGCGGCAACAGCAGGGGTAGCAAACGAAAGGTCCACTATCGACCCCCCTTGCTGTCGCACGCACGTATTGGTGGAGCCTCTGTTTAGTAAACAGAGGCCCACCGAAGCCGCCCACTCCTCGACGGCCTCGCCCTTGGCGTCCGCCCTGGGGGACCCCCACGCAATGGATTTTGCGTTGAAGTCCCCCAGCACGAGGACGTGCCCAGACGCTAATCGCCGCATCGAGGTCTCCAAGCTGTTAAGGAAGACCTCGAAGTCGCTCAAACTCCGGTTGGGGGAGAAGTAAACACCGTAAACGGTGATCCCCCCCCACTCGGCGGCAACATATCCTGAGCCCTTGTCTCTAAGCGACAAGGGCGGGGAATGAGCCGCCGCGGAACCGACGACTGCCACGGAGCCGTCCCAGTCACCCATCCAATTTGGACGGGGAGGAACGAAATAGGGCTCCGCGACTACGGCAACACCGATCGACCACTGCGCCATGGTTTGCAGGAAGAGATCCTGCGCCGCGGCACAGTGGTTCAGGTTCGTCTGGACAAGGAGGTTGCAGATTTGATCCATTACTGGATCGTTTCTACAACCCCCTCCATGGGCGTCAATGTTGACGAATGGGCAACGTCGGAGGCAGCCTGGGTCGCTAGGCTAGCCCCCGACGTCTGCCGAGAAGCGCGGGGAGGCTTACAGCCCCCCTGCCCCATCTGATGATTGGCGGGTTTATTACCCGCCGCACATATCGGGCAGTGAGGGGCAGCAGAGCATTCTGCCGCCTTGTGCCCCGGTCGACCGCAGCGGAAACATAATCCGCTGCAGTCAAAGCAACCATCGCATTTGGAGCGAGTGTGTCCCGCGGCAAGGCATTTGTAACACCTCATCGGTCTTGCCGCCAGAACTGTAACTCTGGCGTTTACAAAACCGATGAGGATCTTGCCGGCGTCGCCCAAAATTTTGGCCGACGCCACGGGACAACTCACCCACACGGCGCTGAGGCCTCCTGGACCGCGGCGGATGGTGCCAATCCTGATGTTGTCCATGCAGCAACCCGCCTTTTCACGGATCGCAACACGAACATCATCAGCCGTCACTGAGTCGTCCAGGCCCGAGATGCGCAACTCAGCGCACTTCGTAGGCCTGGCAACCTTGACACCATCCGTGTCTGCAAATACTGCCCGCAGCTTCTCGGCGAAGGTGTCCGCCGTCTTTGCGCCGTCGGCCCCAGGGAACTCGAGGACCCGAGCTCCCGTCTGGGCGAGGCGCAAGCGGACACCTGCCGCTCCAAAGTCACCGGCGAGACAGTCCCGGGCCGTCTTGAAGACGGCCGCGTAAGACAGCCCGCCGGTAGCCGCCTCCGGTGACACGGTGACCACCACAGCCGCGGTTTTCGGCGGTTGCAGTTTCCGCGGCTTTTTTTGGGTGGCCCTTGGCACCGATGACGACTGCGGGCCAGAGGCCGCCTTTTGGGCAGCCTTCTTGGCCCGCTTCTTGGCCTTCTTTGACTGCTTGGCTCCCCCAACTACCTGCCAACCCTCATTAGAGGGGGCAGATGTGGAGGGGCCAGGCAGAGGTGTTGGAGTTGGGAGCGGTGGGAATTCCGCTCCAGCTCTTGCCGCCGTTTTGGGCCCAGTCTTCGACGTAACCGGCTGGGCTGGAGCTTTCACCCCCCGCCGCGTCTTGCGAGCGGCAGCAGTGCCCGGCACAGAGGTCGCCGCCGCGTACGACACGCGACCCCCCACCACGGGGAGTGGGGTCGGCGCCGAGGCGTCCTTCGTCCGCGGTGTCGCGAGCGGCGGCCGAAGAATAGGGGCGGGAAGCAGTCTCTCCTCCAGGCCGGCCAGACGACCGTCCACCAGATTCCCCACCGAGACAAGGATCTGGTGCAGCATCTGCTGCAGGACGTCGTCGGATATCCCGGGTACAGCAGGGGCTGACTGCGACGTAGAGGGAGCCGGCTGGAACGCAGACGGGGCCTGCCGCGACGCAGTCGGAGGCGGCCGCGACGTAGCCGGGGCCGGCCGCGGCTCAGACAGGGCCGGCCGGGACGCAGGTGGGGCCGGCCGCGGCTCAGACAGGGCCGGCTGGGACGTAGATGGGGCCGGCCGGGATGTAGACTGGGCCGGGGCCGGTGCCGGCCGGGACGCTGACGGGACAGGGGCCTCACGCTCAGAGCGCTCCGCCCGAAAGATGGCAAATTGAGCGCTGAGCCCCGCCACCTGCTCCGTCAAGCGGCCGTTGGCCGCCTCGAGGCGAGCCACGTCCCCTGCGAGGGATTCGACGACTCCCGCTAAGGCAGAGGAGGAGTCCTTAAGGGCCCTCACAAAAGGGCCCTTAAGGTTGACGGACTTAGTGGCCACCTTGTGGATAATAGCCACCGCCGCGTCCGCTCTCTCCTGCATGGAGGATGGTGTTTGGGGCACAGAATCCCCCTCCATCGGCTCCTTGATCTTTAGCAGGAGATCTGCTATCTCCTCCTCCGCTTGGAGTTCGCCGTCCGCTCGAGCCCGCCTATAGGATCCCGCCCTACTAAAGGCGGAACCTGACGGGGCCGGCACCGGGGTCAGCGATCGCTCCCTCTGACTGCTTGCCACCTTCGGAGGCAACATCGCCTGGGCGATGTCACTCTCGCAGCCAGTGGGGCGTCCGCGCTTTCGGTCTGCCTCCACGTCCATCGGCTCCGGCGCGTCCGTTCTCGCACCGTGACCGCTGCCGCTCGCCACAACTACGGCGGACTTGGAACGCGTGCGTTCCGATTGTCTTCGGCTCCCAGCAGTCGGATCGACTTCTGGGAGCCCCACCGCTGCAGGCGTTGCAGCCGCAGCAATCTCCTCGTTGGAGGAGTGGGCGTCCGCCTTGCGGAACTGCCCTCGGCTGTTTCTCGACGGGCGCGACACTGCCCCACTTCTTTTCTCCGCGTCCTTCGCGTTAATTTCGGTGCCGGATTTGACGCTCGGCGACGGGCGTGTGTGACATTGAATGCCCCCCCCATAATACGATTGGGGGCTGCCGGAGCCGACTGGCTCCGGGAGGGATTCCCCAGACGCGTCGCGTCTAGGACCCTCCTGGGTAGGTTTTTTCCTATGTTGTTCCATGTCATAATTTTTTGAAGTTTAATGTCCTCCGACAGAGGACGCCCTTGGCACTGGACTCCCTCCAGCGATTCAGCTCATTGCCAGGCGTCAGAGCGTGAGCTTGGGGTATTTTTTATAGAGGTTTACGTCCTCGTGGCTTCGAAGAGCCACCGGTCCTGTCCGTTCAGGATTACGGCTGGGCCGGACGGGGTCTGCACCAGACCTGATCCGTCCGCCCCCTGTCCCTCTTGGAACTACTGGCACTCTAATACGCCCTCTGCTAAAGCAGAGGGACGTTTAGAGTGCCCCACGCGGCAGTCTCTAAAGACTCCGTCTCGTATCCCATTTAGTCTGGAGTCTCCTTCTGGGCCTATCCGGCATGAGTGGCTCTACCGGCATAGCCCCAGAAATCATCGACTCACGCAAGCCCCACCACGACGACAACGTAGGGATACATTGGGGGGCCGACACACCGCCCCGCCGCAAGCCCCGACGCGGGTGAAGGTCCGAGGGGATTTCCACACGTTAAAAAAAAAAAAAAAAAAAAAAAGGGGGATGGGGGGAGAGGTTGGGTATGACCCTCCGGAATCCTCACACACTCGGTGAAACACAGCGCTGTGGCTGCTTCACACCGGTTTTCTATGAAGCCGTGGTATCACTCCGGTCGAGCCGGCCCGTGCATGCCGAAGCGTGGCTGTCCCACGGTGAAAATTAAATAATACAAAATTTTAACAAAAAACCGACTTCAAGAACTGGACTAAATTGAAATGGGTCCACACGGGAAGCACCAGCTTTCAAATAAAAAAATAATCATCGAAATCGGTTAGCTTGATATTGAAATATTCGTCAATTTGCCGTGCACATACATAATGCAAACTAAAGACTTATATGGTTTTCTCGTGGATGACATTGTCAGAACTGGACCAAATTGAAATAGGACCACACGGGAAGCAAAAAAGAACAATCAAAATCGGTTCACCCAGTCAAAAACATAAAAAAAAAAAAATACAAACTGACTTTTTTATAAAAAAAAATCTATTATCGAGAAACAAGTAAAAGTAACTTTAACCAACTTCAAGAAAGAAAGAAATCCTCAACTTGGCTGTATTTGTTTTATATTAGTTATCTCGTAACTCAATCATTAAAGAAATGCACAATTCCTTTTTATTTTATGTTCGATTAAATTTATATTTTATTGAAAATTAGGGATCGTATAATAAAAATGTTTCACCGAAATGTATGTGTACGCGCATAACTTCCGATTGGCTACACCAAATTAAATAATTCTTTTTTTTATGTGTTCGTTATTGTTAGGACAAGGTTTGTGTATAAGTCATGAGGAGTACCGCGAGGCGCGGAGGACTCTGAAGCTGGCCATTTGCCGCGCCAAGGAGGAGAAGAGAAAGGAGATGCTGGAGGGTCTCGATCGTGACCCCTGGGGTCGCCCATACCGTGCGGTGCGTCAGAAGCTCCGCACGTCGGGCCCCCCCCCTTACCGATACTCTCCAGCCCAGCTTCCTGCAGGAAGTGGTCGAGGGCCTTTTCCCTGAGCGGGCGGAGCACACACCCCCGTCGATGGCCTATGCGGTCGGAGACGACGGGGGTAGAGAGGACGATGTGCCGCCCGTTAGGGAATCGGAGGTTGGGGCGGCTGTTCTTCGGATCCGTTCCAAGAACACCGCCCCCGGGCCGGACGGGGTTCCTGCCCGAGTGATGGCCCGAGCCCTCGACCATATGTCGGACCGCCTCAGGGAAGTGTTGGATGCTAGCCTGGCGTCCGGACGCTTCCCTGAGTGCTGGAAATGCGGGAAGCTGGTCCTGTTGAGGAAGCCGGGACGGCCTGCCGATTCGGTCGCGGCCTATAGGCCCATCGTGTTGCTGGACGAGGCGGGTAAACTTTTTGAGAGGATACTCTCTGCCCGCATCGTCCGGCACCTTTGCGAGGTGGGGCCCGACCTGTCGGACGCCCAATTCGGATTCCGAGAGGGGCGTTCGACGGTCGATGCCGTGATGCGCCTTAGGGCCCTGACCGAAGAGGCAGTGAGCTGTGGCGGCGTGGTGTTGGCGGTGTCCTTGGACATCGCCAACGCCTTCAATAGTCTGCCATTTAGCTGCATCAGGGAAGCACTCCATTACCACGGGGTGCCAGAGTACCTGAGGCGGCTAGTGGCAGACTATTTAGAGGAGCGTACCGTCGTGTACGAGGACCGAGAGGGCGTCTTGAGACGGCGACCCATGTCGTGCGGCGTTCCGCAGGGGTCTGTCCTTGGACCACTCCTGTGGAACGTGGGATACGACTGGGTCCTACGAGGTCGTCTACCCCCCGGGCTGGGCGTAATTTGTTACGCCGATGACACGCTTGTCACAGCCCGGGGGGCGAACTTCCAAGAGGCGGCGCGCCTGGCCACCTGGGGTGTTTCTCTGGTGGTCGGGCGCATCGAGGCGCTGGGCTTACGGGTGGCCCTGGACAAGACGGAGGCCCTACTATTTCATGGGCCCCGTCGTGGTCCGCCCCCCGGCGCCTCCATAGTGGTCAACTCGGTCCTCGTACCGGTTCGGGCCCAGATGAGGTATCTGGGCCTGATCCTCGACGGTAGGTGGCTCTTCGACGAGCACTTCCGACAGCTTGGTCCGAAGCTGGTCGGCGCTGCCTCCGCCCTTGGGCGACTTTTGCCCAATTTGGGTGGAGCCAGCGTCGCAACGCGACTCCTGTACACGGGGGTTGTCCGGTCGATGGCGCTGTATGGTGCACCGGTGTGGGTGGCGGCTCTGACTGCCCTAAATAAGGCCCGCCTCTGGCGGCCTCAGAGGGTATTGGCAGTCAGAGCCATACGCGGATACCGCACGGTGTCGACCGAGGCGGCGTGCGCCCTGGCCGGAACACCCCCGTGGGATTTGGAGGCGGAAGTGCTCGCCGAAGTTTATCGACGGGTGGCTGAATATCGGGCGGAGTATGGCTATCGCCCTCCGCCCGAAGAGGTACGCGAATGGCGTGAAGCCGCTCGTCGAGCCACTATGGACAGATGGTCGTTCCGGCTGGAGACTCCACGCGCTGGCTTTGCCGCCGTGGAGGCTCTCCAGCCGGTCATCCTCGAGTGGGCAGGGCGGCAGCACGGGACCCTTTCCTTCCGACTGACGCAGGTCCTTTCCGGGCACGGTTGCTTCGGGAAGTACCTGCACTCGGTCGCTAGGAGGGAATTGAGTCCCGCCTGCCACCACTGCGACTGCAGTGAGGACTCGGCCCAGCATACGCTGGCGATTTGCCCCGCTTGGGCGTCGCAGCGCCGGGCCCTCACTGCAGTCATCGGAGGAGATCTCTCGCTACCGGCCGTCATACGCTCCATGGCCGGTAGCGACAGCAGTTTTACCGCGGTCGCAACCTTCTGCGAAGACGTAATCTCGCAGAAGGAGGTGGCGGAGAAGGCCCGGGAGGATGATATCCACTCGGACCCAATCCGCCGCCGGCGAACCGGGCGGCGAAGGCGCGCCTATCAGCGCCTCATGCCGCCCTGAGTGTGGCCGCGGATGGTCGGGACGGGCTTTCCCTTCCATCCGCTATAGTGGCCGCCCGCGAGGAGGCGACGTTACGCGTGTGCCGTACGTCGCCTAAATCGAGATGTTAACAGCTGATGGTGCCCGCTTTTATGCGGGCAAGCGCTGGGAGGGGTCCGGACGTGTTAATAACTGCAGTTCCCGGATTCCTCCCTTCACAGGCGCAGAGTGGCACACCGTGTGGTTTTAGTCGGTTCGAGTCCGACACACCGCCCCGCCGCAAGCCCCGGTGGGGTGACGGTCCGAGGGGATTTCCACACGTTAAAAAAAAAAAAAAAAAAAAAAAAAAAAAGGTTTGTGTATAAGTCATGAGGAGTACCGCGAGGCGCGGAGGACTCTGAAGCTGGCCATTTGCCGCGCCAAGGAGGAGAAGAGAAAGGAGATGCTGGAGGGTCTCGACCGTGACCCCTGGGGTCGCCCATACCGTGTGGTGCGACAGAAGCTCCGCACGTCGGGCCCCCCTCTTACCGAGACTCTCCAGCCCAGCTTCCTGCAGGAAGTGGTCGAGGGCCTTTTCCCGCAGCGGGCGGAGCACACACCCCCGTCGATGGCCTACGCGGTCGGAGACGACGGGGGTAGAGAGGACGATGTGCCGCCCGTTAGGGAATCGGAGGTTGGGGCGGCTGTTCTTCGGATCCGTTCTAAGAACACCGCCCCCGGGCCGGACGGGATACCAGCCCGAGTGATGGCCCGAGCCCTCGACCATATGTCGGACCGCCTCAGGGAAGTGTTGGACGCTAGCTTGGCGTCCGGACGCTTCCCCGAGTGCTGGAAATGCGGGAAGCTGGTCCTGCTAAGGAAGCCGGGACGGCCTGCTGATTCGGTAGCGGCCTATAGGCCCATAGTGTGTGGACGAGGCGGGTAAACTTTTTGAGAGGATACTCTCTGCCCGCATCGTCCGGCACCTCTGCGAGGTGGGGCCCGACCTGTCGGACGCCCAATTCGGATTCCGAGAGGGGCGTTCGACGGTCGATGCCGTGATGCGCCTTAGGGCCGTGACCGAAGAGGCAGTGAGCTGTGGCGGCGTGGTGTTGGCGGTGTCCTTGGACATCGCCAACGCCTTCAATAGTCTGCCATTTAGCTGCATCAGGGAAGCACTCCACTACCACGGGGTGCCAGAGTACCTGAGGCGGCTAGTGGCAGACTATCTAGAGGAGCGTACCGTCGTGTACGAGGACCGAGAGGGCTTCTTGAGACGGCGACCCATGTCGTGCGGCGTTCCGCAGGGGTCTGTCCTTGGACCACTCCTGCGGAACGTGGGGTACGACTGGGTCCTTCGAAGTCGTCTGCCCCCCGGGCTGGGCGTAATTTGTTACGCCGATGACACATTGGTCACGGCCCGGGGAGCGAACTTCCAAGAGGCGGCGTGCCTGGCCACCAGGGGAGTTTCTCTGGTGGTCGGGCGCATCGAGGTGCTGTGCTTACGGGTGGCCCTGGACAAGACGGAGGCCCTATTGTTCCATGGGCCCCGTCGTGGTCCACCCGCCGGCGCCTCCATAGAGGTCAACTCGGTCCTCGTACCGGTTCGGGCCCAGATGAGGTATCTGGGCCTGATACTCGACGGTAGGTGGCTCTTCGACGAGCACTTCCGACAGCTTGGTCCGAAGCTGGTCGACGCTGCCTCCGCCCTTGGGCGACTTTTGCCCAATTTGGGTGGAGCCAGCGTCGCAACGCGACTCCTGTACACGGGGGTTGTCCGGTCGATGGCGCTGTATGGTGCACCGGTGTGGGTGGCGGCTCTGACTGCCCTAAATAAGGCCCGCCTCTGGCGGCCTCAGAGGGTATTGGCAGTCAGAGCCATACGCGGATACCGCACGGTGTCGACCGAGGCGGCGTGCGCCCTGGCCGGAACACCCCCGTGGGATTTGGAGGCGGAAGTGCTCGCCGAAGTTTATCGACGGGTGGCTGAATATCGGGCGGAGTATGGCTATCGCCCTCCGCCCGAAGAGGTACGCGAGTGGCGTGAAGCCGCCCGTCGAGCCACGATGGCTCGCTGGTCGTTCCGGCTGGAGACTCCACGCGCTGGCTTTGCCGCCGTGGAGGCTCTCCAGCCGGTCATCCTCGAGTGGGCAAGGCGGCAGCACGGGACCCTTTCCTTCCGACTGACGCAGGTCCTTTCCGGGCATGGTTGCTTCGGGAAGTACCTGCACTCGGTCGCTAGGAGGGAATTGAGTCCCGCCTGCCACCACTGCGACTGCAGTGAGGACTCGGCCCAGCATACGCTGGCGATCTGCCCTGCATGGGCGTCGCAGCGCCGGGCCCTCACTGCAGTCATCGGAGGAGATCTCTCGCTACCGGCCGTCATACGCTCCATGGCCGGTAGCGATAGCAGTTTTACCGCGGTCGCAACCTTCTGCGAAGATGTAATCTCGCAGAAGGAGGTGGCGGAGAAGACCCGGGAGGACGATGTCCACTCGGACCCAATCCGCCGCCGGCGAACCGGGCGGCGGAGGCGCGCCTATCAGCGCCTCATGCCGCCCTGAGTGTGGCCGCGGATGGTCGGGACGGGTTTTCCCCTCCATCCGCTCTAGTGGCCACCCGCGAGGGGGCGACGTACGCGTGTGCCGTACGTCGCCTAATTGAGAGTCTACCAGCAGACGGTGCCCGCTTCTGTGCGGGCAGGCGCTGGGAGGGGTCCCTTCACAGGCGCAGAGTGGCACACCGTGTGGTTTTAGTCGGTTCGAGTCCGACACACCGCCCCGCCGCAAGCCCCGGTGGGGTGACGGTCCGAGGGGATTTCCACACGTTAAAAAAAAAAAAAAAAAAAGGTTTGTGTATAAGAAAAATTAAAAGATAACGGGATAACTCTTTTTTTTTTGTACGCGACTGTACTCTGCCTTTGAGAAGCTGAGACAGATATGTATATATGGTGGCAAGAAGTTCGCCGAGTCAGCTAGTAAGTCTATAATTCACCATAATGTAGGTTGTTCTTTTCAACCGACTTCAAAAAGGAGGAGGTTTTCAATTCGACTGTATTTTTTTTATTTATTTTTTATGTTTGTTACCTCATAACTTTGGACTGGGTGAACCGATTTTGATGATTCTTTTTTTATTTGAAAGTTGGTGCTTCCCGAATGGTCCCATTTAAATTTGGTCCAGATTGAAGTCGGTTATTTTTTTGTTAAAATTTGTAATTATTATTTTTAATATGTTAATAAAAATAAGTTCAAAAAACAAAAACTCACTTGTAAAGATCTGTAATCTTCTTCTTATTGATTTTCTCTCTTTTCAACCGTTCCTTCTCCAATATCTGCTCCTTCTGTTTCCTTCTAGCTTTGTGGTCTTTCTTCTTGTTCTTGACCGGCGGGTTGATAGCCTTGTACTCGTTATCCGTTTCTGATTCCGGTTCAGGGTCGTTGGCCGGATTATGTGGTTGAGGAAGACCAGCTGACATCTCTTCTTTCCATTGATTCTGGAATATCGTAGTGAACACTTAGGATAAAGCTGGTGATTTAAATTGAGTGTGTGCTGATGTCTATGAGCAAATATAAATTTAGTTAATTTTTTTTATGGCATAGGGGGCATACGAGCAGACGTATCGCCTGATGGAAAGCGATTACCGCCGCCCATGGACACCCGCAACACCAGAGGCGTCACAAGTGCGTTGCCGGCCTTTGGGAGATGGGCCTTCGGTATCCTTACTCACTCGGTGAAACACAGCGCAAGCGCTGTTTCACACCGGTTTTCTGTGAGGCCGTTGTATCACTCCGGTCGAGCCGGCCCATTCATGCCGAATCGTGGCTCTCCCACGGTGATTTCTCTCCCTATTTATAGTTTCGGGACGGGCATCGCCCATAAATACTTTCAATAAAAGAGTTATGAGGGTGTTACCACCCTTTAAGTTTGGAAGAGAGTATGTGTGGATGTAAGTCCATTTCATTGGAGTTATTACTGGAAAAATTGTGTCATATCGCGTTAGCTTGATTATTATAATAAACAATTTTGCGTTGACATTTTGATTGGTACCAGGTATAATTTCAAGAAATGAGTTTTGCCTGTATTTCATTGTTAAATTCTCAATTTTGTTGCACTGAGTGGCTGGTTTGATAGGTTTTCTTGATAGCAGAATATTCCTATACTTACATAGGTATGTATTCAAATAATATTGTGTTTAATATAATGCATGTAAATTTTATAGCATGTATTAATAAACTTCTCCAAAGTCCACGAAACAAATTTCAACATCACGCATAATTATTTACCACCTTCAGATTGTTCATCCACCATATGTGTCTACTGTGGATAACTATTATTAGGTACACATAATAATAATATTTATTGATAAAAATACTTAAATAAATACATTATGTATTCATAGTTTGGCAAACTTAGTTGCAGCTGTTGTTATCTCTATGAATAAATTAATAAATAAACTCAACCACTTTGTGGAAAGCAAGATTAGATATCCAAAAAAAATAGTAACATTAGTTCACTATGAGGCTATGGAATCACTCCGTTCAACCCGACAAAGAACAGTAAGGAATACAGCGGTAGCTCTAACATATGAAGATAATTTTTCTTTATTTTGAAATTGTTTATACCCTAATTACATACTTATTTATAACTTACCTCTTTTTCCTGCTGTGTGACCCTACGGAACATGCCAGTGGTGACTCTGATTAGGTGCGCCTCACGCTTCATCATCTTCTGTTCATGTTGGCCTACTTCTTGTAGGAGTTCTTGGTGTTCCTGAAAGAATATCAAATATTTATATAAATGAAAAATATCACAACAATTAAGAAAAGCAGATTTAGTTTTATAAAATAAAATAATCACAAATTTTAACATAAAAAACCGACTTCAATCTGGACCAAATTGAAATGGGACCACACGGGAAGCACCAGCTTTAAAATAAAAAAAGAACCATCAAAATCGGTTCACCCAGCCGACAGTTATAAGGCAACAAACATAAAAAAATTATAGAAATACAGTCGAATTGAGAACCTCCTCCTTTTTTGAGGTCGGTTAAAAACGAAATTGGTTGCCTGTAAAGTCGGTTTACGGACAATAGTTTAACGTGACAACATCATAACAAAACATTTATGACATGATGAGAGATAGATGCTATCTCTCATACAACGACGTACAATGAGCGTATCGGGACAATAAGCCATCCCTTTTCGTGAATGCAGCCGGCGTTTATCAATTTATTAGACGTTGTCGCGTCAATTGTTTAGTTATGGTACAATGAAATACTATATACTTTAAATTATTCTGTAAGCAAAAGAAAAAAGTGTAAACCTCAAAGCTTAGTTCTCCATTAAATCAGTTTGAAGTCACTATTTGACACGCATGTTGTTGGATTGTACCCGAGGATCGGACCAAGTGGTGAGCAATTGGAGAGGCCTAGGATTTTAAAGGAGAATCATCAACGAGAGGAACTCCTCAGTCTCTTACCTTAAATGATGGATTGTAACTGACTCCCGGATGGGGTGGTTCAACAGCTGCCCGGGTGGTTAAAGTTTTAGCCACTGGTGGTTTCGGCCGGAGTCTCTGTGTGGTCAATACATTATGCAGTTGGGCTTCGGGAGAAATGAACTCTTCGCAGAGTGTCTCTGGTATACCTTTACCTTCTGGTACTGAAACAAGGCATGACTAAATGAAGCATTTGTAATAATTACTATACAGTAGTTAGAAAACAAAATGACGGACATTTGATGAGAGCTTGCGAACTAATATGAAGAGTTTGCCTTTCCTTCACCTTTGTCTAGCCACCTTCTAGCTATCTTGTCTATGACATCTGCTTTCGTCAATAAGATACTGAAAAAACCGGCCAAGTGCGAGTCGGACTCGCGCACGATGGGTCCCGTACTATATTATCTATAAAAACGGCAAAAAAATTTTGTTTGTTGTAAGAGTTGTCACGTTGCACTCACATGACTGATGCCGCACCCTCTAAGCCTCACCCCCACGCGCCTGCGAGGACCAGTCCACTGCCGACAACACCCCGCACCTCAAGCCTCAAGGACTATAAAAGGACGCGCGCAACCGCACACGCCCCTTTTTCTCATCGCAGCAGACCTCCAGCTAAGTGCTCCTTGCCTGGAGGTGCTAACTGGTCGAATCTCTCAAGGACCTACGCCCTGTCTGTCTATCTACTTATATATTTGTGCTCACTACAATAAAACTGTAAAATTCTACTGTCTAATAATAAATAGTGTTCAAATTTTCGTTGTAAAGCGTCTGATTTTATCTATAACTGAACCTCGTGGCTTCACCACCACCTTCTCGGCTCCTAAAGACCACTACGTGGTCCCCTTTAAATATTGATTTTATTTTGGTTTTTAGTATTTTCGTTATAACAATAGCAACACAGAAACAGAAAAACATCATCTGGGAAAATTTCAACTGTCTAACTATCACAGTTCATGAGATCAACTTTAGGTATGGAACCCTAAAAAGAATGAACATAAAAAAGAATATATTCCAGTTATACTCGATACTCACAATCATTTCCCCACAAATCCAAATTGAAGTTTTCTCTGACTTTCTTTTCTTTCCTTTTTCTATCTCTAGCTATTTTCCTATTCTTTTTAGCTTCCTCTAGCTTCTTCTCAAATATTTTTTTCTCCGTTTTCCTCTTTACAGTCAATTTGCTTAATGCTGTTTTCTTGAATCCGATTGGATTTACACGATTACGTTTCGCATTTGGATCTTGAACCTGAAAGTAAATGAAGTTCAGCTAATCATCATTTACACTAAAAAGTAGATCCAGATATCATTGCATATTAAGAACTACTGGTAGGATTTGAAAAATCCTTTTAATCTTGTATAGTAGATTTATCGAAGAGGCTGGCTAGGACTGGCAGGCTGGTTATGACCACAATAAGTGGTTACAAGTGGTAAATTTATCTTTGGAGCGATGTAAAGATAGCTCCAATTAGATGTGACTTGGTAATGACCGTGTCCATTAGATGCCTGGCACTCACTCAGTGAAAAACGATAAAAAACAATGGCACTAAAAATACTCCTGTCTCTCACAGGATTTTACAAATATACATGAAACAGACAAGGAACACCCAGACTTGGAACAACAATTCATGGACTGCACAAAGCGTTGTCCCATGTAAGGTTTGATCACACTATACTCAATGCTTAAGCCACTCCGCCATCTGTGCATAAGCCAGGAGTAGAGTGGGAAAATGTGACATTACTCCGGTCAAGCCAGGCCATAATTGTGTACTGAAGAATTACTTTTCCAATATAAAGGTTAATAATATTAATAACATTTATTGCACAAAAACAAAAAAACACACTTAACTAGGTTACGTTACAAATCGAACATGAGATAACTTCCGTTGTCAAACTAGGTAGAACAGTTTCAGCTTACGACGGCATTCCCTATGGGAATTTCAATTTAACTAGTATCAACAGACTCCATTAGTTTACACAGTCTACATTAGACTACAAAAGTAAGTAATTTATAATTTTGTAAGTCTACATAAAACAGTATTAAAATACCTTGGAAGTTGACGTCAGTATTTCAAAGCATCTCGGCAACTCTTTCAACTTGGCTCTCTTCTGCAACTTAGCTGATAGAGGCTTCTTGTCTTCAACCTCATCATCAGCTTTAGTTTCCCCCCCTGTATCTACTACAAACAGCTCGTTATCTGGCTTTGTTTCGAACTTGCTGAAAAAATTTAATTGTGAAGTTATAAGAAACTGTAGTATTATGTAACACTTGTTTGTGTGTACTTTACTAAAGAAATCTAGGCAACTAAATTTTGGTTGGGCCTGTTGGTCTAGAATAGGGTAGATGACTGTATCATAACTAATACCGATGACTCCTTCATTAAAACAATCATTACAAAACATCTTGGAAAATATAACTATTACAGCTTTTCATTTCTATTACAAATTTTAATCGAATAAACATTGGAATATTATTGCTCAATTGAGTAGTGTAAAACAGTGACGTCACAAGAGAGACACGACACGAGAAGATGTCAAGTTTGTATTTAGTACATTTTTCATACAAAGTTATCGTTTTGACAGATGACAAAAAGTAACTAATTTTACTTAGGCGTCAAGTACCCATTTAGCAATACTGACTGTCTAACCAGAGGTCAAGGGTTAAATTTTCAACCAGGACAAATAAATGTGTGGTTATCAAATACAATTTTTTGTGATTCTGGGTTCATTAATTTAAATTTTAGATATTTAGAAATATATAAGTATTTTTATCAGCACTTTGGTACAGCACAGTACAGTTTTTACTTAGTTTGGGTATGTGAGATGTATTATTTTAACCTATTCGAAATTCTCGTTTTCATCTATAACTCTGTACATACACAAAGTTGTGTGTTACGTACATGAAGTTTTAGAAGCCAATAATGACCAACTACTTAGGCTTGAATAATATAGAATTGCTAGATATCTTCTAGTTATTCAATATAATTTTGTGTATCCTTTATGGTATTGAAGTGATAACTATTAAATGGGGCAACCAGGTGGACAAGGTCTAACACCGCTCAACTGAAATTCAATTAGTCGCAAGTGTGTTTTCCACCGCTAATTCATCCCCTCCTAGAAATCAGCTAAGAAGAGGTTTGCACGCACTATTCCCGTGGATTTCTGTCAGGTTCCTAAAATTAAAGTTAAATACACTGTACTCCTAAGATTTCCAACTGACCATTTCTCTTGTTGGTACCTGATATATAACCCTACTTTTAATAGCCCAACGTTTCGATCAAGTTACACAATCACTGGTGCAACCTCACTAAAATATTGACAAAAAAAAATTACGCATTCTCTAAATTATTGTTTTATTCATGTACATAGACTTAATCGTAGTCGATCTTTTAGTGACGAAGCATATAAAGCTAGTATTGGTATTAGACCAATGTTTTAATTACTTAAACAGTTGTTAAACTTCGCAATTAATTTGTAAAGTTCTTAGTTCGAATAGAACAAGTCTATCTTCTCCCCTAGTCTCCAATCCTACTACTTACTTTATTATACTTTGCAATTTATTTTTTCTTTCAATAAAGAAGAATATATATCTATATATAAAAAAACATTATCTGTTGCACATGATGTCAACATAACCTTACCCTAATCGCTCTTCCAATCGTTGATCTTCTAGAAACTCCTCCACATCGCGAATATCACAATATTTTCCCCACGCCTTTTTATTTTTCTTAGAAACACGTTTCCTCTTTTTTACAACAGAGACAGACATTTTTCTAAATAAAAGCGTGCACAACGATCTTCGGCACGTCAAACGTCAAGTTACGTTTCGAAAGGAAACATTCCGTTTTGCGGAATGACAACAAGTGTCAGCCACAAAAAAAACGTGTTTTTGTAAAATTTTCTTCATAATTTCTTAAATTCCAATGTGGTATGCTGTTTGAAATGCATAGTCATAGTATAAAAAAATTAAAATATATTTTAAAGAACAATCTAGCAGAACATTGTTTTCGAAGTATAATATTTTTGTGTATGAGGAACGTTAACTGAAGTAAGTAGTTGGCGTAAGATAAAACGTTTAAGAATACATAATACGGGTTCGTAAAGTGAAATACATTTAGCTAAAGAGAATCATTAAAATACAAAGCATTTATTTTGTACTTCTAGTTTAATGAGTATTAAAATAAATATAAAGAATTTTTTTATTCCTAATTACCAACAAACACTTAAAAATAAGTAACAAGATTTACAGACTAAAAAATCGAACTAAAAATGGCATTTGGGTAGTTCTATTTTCTCTTCTTTTCTTCTTCACAATCTTCGTCCTCTTCCTCCTCCTCCTCATACTCCACAGCTTCTTGTTGTGGTTTCGCTTTAACTGGCTCTGAAATACATTGAGCACAAAATAAATAACCACACCCCTTACCTATAAACTACTCATAGTGACCACTTTAAAAATGATCTCATCCTGATTTAGCTATTTCGTATTTTAACACATTTTAAGAGTCAGGATACTCGAAGTAACTCCTCAGTGGCTATTAGCAAAACTGCTTTCATATGTCAAGACTTGTCTACGCAAGATTATCCGTGGAAAGGATGGTAGGTATGGACTAGCAGAGCCCTAGCCATCTTTTCCACGGTTTATTTTGAAAATTTGAAAATTATTGAAAATAAATAAGTAGATACATAAACGTAGTGCTTGATTTAAGTTAAATACTGTGAATAGGTACAAATGGAGCATAATTTTATAGGCAACTAGCCGACCCACGCAACCTCGATTGCGTCTCCTAATGCCCGTAGCGTGATAATTTTCCCCCGTTTTTGAAACCTTTTTCATTGGTGCTCCGCTCCTATTGGTCGTAGCGTGATGATATATAGCCTATAGCCTTCCTCGATAAATGTACTATTCAATACTGAAAGAATTTTTCAAATCGTTCCAGCGGTTCCTGAGATTAGCGCGTTCAAACGAACAAACTCTTCAGCTTTATATAATAGTATAGATTAAGTACTCCTTTTTATTTAAACAATTTTACAAATTAATTTTCAAAATAATAAAATACCACTACTGATGAATACTTAAATAAATAAAAAAAGCGATAAATTACTTACAATATTGATTCGCTTGTACTACCAGGTATAATATCCAAAGTGCTTAGGGTTTTGGCTTTCGTTATTATTGTAAAAGCTATCTAGTAAGTTAACATGTGTGTCGGGAAAAACTTTCTGAAAAGTTCTGGTGTTAACAAACCTAGCTGGCTTAGCCAACAAAGCCTTATTAGCAGAGGACGGCCTTTGGTTGTTCGATTTGTACTGATTAGAAGTGGAATAGAGCGGATGGAATTGAATTTTGGCAAAGTGCTTGTGTTTATTTCGATTCGGCTTTGGAGAAGGTGTTGGGATCAATGTAGGTTCTGGTTCGTGCGTGATTAGTTCGATTACTGTTTCAGTGGATTCGTCTAATGGTTCAGTGGATTCATCAAATTGTTCAGTGGGTTCGGTGGCTTCGTTAGATTCTAAGGGTCGGGTTTCACTGATCTGGGCGGACTGTTCCTGGACCAAGGCGTATGATTCTGAAATACGAAAGGTTTCACTTAACGAATCGTCTAGATTCGTTCTGCGAGCCATGAAACAAAGCCATAGAAAAGGAAATTGGTGAAGAAGTTATTGCAGATAGACCTGAAGGAACATGCATTCAGATACTGAGTAAGTATAAGTTGAAATGAAAAATTTACTACCTATTTTGTCTGTACGAGTATATATTAAGCCCTAACCACACAAATTCCGAATATTTCTTTTTCGAACTCATAGACTGTCCTTAGATTTTGGACTCACCGATTTTCTGAATCCCGGTAAGTCCAAAGCTTCTGGAATCGGAGAATTTTGTTTTCCTTGATCGCAATGCTTTTTTTCGAACATTTGGTTTGTCAGGTATTTCGAACAGAATAAACCTAAGATTGAATTGATTCAGAAAATTTAGCAACCCATAATTTGCTAGTATATGTGCCTGTTTCATGTTGAATATTTCAAGTTCAGCCCTAGGTAGCGGATGATTGAGCCTAAAAGTAGGTACTCAAAACAGACCTAGAAAATATAGTTGCAGTAAGCATTTCAAATCTATAAAGTATAAAGAATTCGTCATAAAAAGTTGAATTGAGTCTTTAGAACTATGGTGGCCATCGACAACAAAATTATTCGATTGCGTGCAGGTGTTATTATTATTATAGGTGAAGGATTGTGTAGGTTAGTCAAGTCAGGTCATTTACTAAGTGAGATGTCAGTTACAGTCAGAAGACATAGTCAAGTAAAGTCAGTAGTTAAGTATTAAGTCAGTCATAGTAATTCAAATAGAAAGAGCAGAAGTAACAAAATCAGTATTTTATTTTCACACTTTTGTCGACACTATGGCTTTGAGACATCGCACTTAATTTTTGTTAGTAGGTAGGTACTCTAAAGGACGCTTGTAATAGGTACGTTACATGTGACGCAACATATCGTGCAACAAAACTTTACGAATTGCAAAGTTTTTTAAGAGAACTGAAGTATATGGGTCATATATATATTATTATTGTCTTTAATAAGACAATAGTTTTGAAAATTGAAATAAATGTATAAGTACAAGATGCAGAAAAGAAAGATATAGATATAAAATTAACAATGTCTTCCAATATGCAAGAAAGAAACAATAAATTCTTGCGATTTCTCATTTCTTTGGAAATCACATTTTCCAAGTGACTATTTTCATTTTATTTCCACGGAATATTTAATTTATGAAACAACGTTGCACGTCATGTTGCAAATCGACATTCCCTCTAACATTTTTGCTGTATACAATAACCACTCAAAACTCAATATAAATAATCTATAGTTTCATATAAAAAAGTATAAAAATGTTTTTAAGATAACATTTATCTCATATTCTACATTTTTTTTTATTTACAACAACTGTACCTATAAGTTAAGATTAGAATAGGATTGGTAGGTGTAATAAATATTTTGTGTAAATTATGCATTTCCTATACTAATATCAACCTAAACTTTTAGTTCTGAGGTTCTCAAACTCTTTTTTCAGTTACCTATTAATCTTATGGAAACAATAAAGACGAAAGGAAGACAAAAAGAAATCATAGGAGCTCAAAATATTAAAAAGAAATAAATATGTAAAAAGATTTAAGTAGATAGATAGATATATAAAACGTAATATGTGACGAGCTATTTGATGAACTTTCGTCAGTCACTAAATAATAAATAGATAATAAATTTCAAAAAAATCTAAGAACATCAGAACCTAAACACCTAAAACCTTAATGTTACTAGTGATGGTAGTCCGACTGATGCGTATAGTATTCCTGGCTATCTTTTTCTGGGCTCTGTGGCGCCACCTTGTACTCCTCAGGGGCTGTACCTTCGTTAGAAGAGTCCTTGTGCTGACCACCTAATCCTGCAGCAGCTGCCTTGGCTGCTGCAGCCGCTGCGTTAGCCTGTGCTTGTTGAGCTGCCGCCTGAAATTTAAACACGTGATCATAAGCTTTTAGGGAAATAGAAGATAACCAAACAAAGTGATGAAATAAGAAGATTAGGACACCTTGGAAGAACCTAAAAGTAGTTTAAAATACATTGAATGGGTAGTTTACAAAAAAACATAAAACCAGTTTCGCTTGAAATTCACTAGTGTCAATGAAATGTACTGTTCTTAAGGGTAGTAGTGATGTTCTATTGCATACGATCTAGCTCACGAATTCCCAATTAAATTCCCGATTTAAATTTATGCCTCCCTGCCTATTTTAAATTTTTGATATACTTGTAGTTGTACTTGCAGTAAAAGAACAACAAAGGAGAGAACATTAATTAACATTTATTTAGAAGTAGTATGTACAAAAAGTGGCAGCACAAGAACTGTCTTCATCCACAAGAAGTTAGAAGAACATGGAAATTGTTATATCCTCAAAAATGTACATCCTCGCAGCTTCCTTCTGTGTTTCCTGTATAGGAAAACATTTTATTACTTAATTTACGAAATACCTTCCTATTTTTCTGTAATTACTTAGAAATTTCATATACCAAGTTTTAAATACACTGGAGAGCAATAAAAATAAGTTGGATTTCAAATAACTGGATGCAATCTTCAAGCGGTTAACTTAATTGTTAACTGTATGGTAGAGCCAACACACATAGGTACTCATCACTATCAAGCATACTTAGAATTAACAACAACAACAGATCAATGACAAAACGGGGGTTTCAGGAATTCGAGAAATCGGAAAATATTCTCCTTCTCCTACTTTTAGTATCAGAGAATTTCTGGCACCTTTATGTGACTAGAATTTATTTCTCTTTAGGGTATCATGATTTACGTAATCAAAACTTTCATTCGAGCGATTTTACCCATTAAAAAGTACTCTATCATTAAGGATTAAGGTATATTTTCATAAACACATGCCTGAGCCTTCCTGGCCGCAGATTGTGTGGCCTCAAAGTCGATCCTGACTCCATGAAGCTGTTCCTGGAGAGCGTGAAGCCTCTGTCGGGCAGCTCCTACCATGGCAGTCTGAGCACCCAGTTCTCCAGCCGCTTGGGACGCAGCCTCATTGGCGTTCTCGGAGGTGGCTTGAGCGGCGTTGAGGGCAGCTTGGATCACGTTCACCTGAGGAAGTATTTAGTAGTTAGTAACTATGACTTAGCTACCAACTAATAAATAACTATTTTCGGACATCTAACACACAACGCCATCTTGGCACAAACTAAGCAGAGGTTGTATTATTAGTAGTAGACAATTGCTACGAATACAAATGTACTTTTCAACCGACTTCAAAAAGGAGGAGGTTCTCAATTCGACTGTATTTTTTTTTATTTTTTTTTACGTTTGTTACCTCATAACTTTGGACTGGGTGAACCGATTCTGATGATTCTTTTTTAATTTGAAAGCTGGTGCTTCCCGAATGGTCCCATTTAAATTTGGTCCAGTTCTGACATGTCATCCATGAGAAATCCATATAAGTCTTCAATTTGCATTATGTATGTACGCGACAAATTAACGAATTACTCAATATTCCCGTATGGTCCCATTTAAATTTG
The DNA here is from genome assembly GCA_949125395.1 of Diaphora mendica. Taxonomy (NCBI): domain Eukaryota; kingdom Metazoa; phylum Arthropoda; class Insecta; order Lepidoptera; family Erebidae; genus Diaphora; species Diaphora mendica. The sequence continues at coordinate 1,077,361 of OX421331.1, read as the reverse complement.
GTCCAGATTAAAGTCGGTTTTTCTTTTTGTTAAAATTTGAGATTATTTTAAACGACTTCAAAAGGTTCTCAATTCGACTGTATTTTTTTTTATGTTTGTTACCTCATAACTTTCGACTGGGTGAATCGATTTTGATGATTCTTTTTTTTATTTGAAAGCTGGTGCTTCCCATGTGGTCCCATTTTAATTGGTCCAGTTCTGACATGTTATCCATGAGAAAACCGTATAAGTCTTCAATTTGCATTAAGTATGTGCGCGACAAATTAACAAAAAACTCAATATTCTTGTATGGGCCCATTTCAATTTGGTCGTTCTTGAAGTCGGTTGTTTTTTTGTTAAAATTTTGAATTATTATTTGTAAAACCATACATATTATACAAAGGAGGAAATACCAAAACTCCCAAAATAAAATTTGCAAATCATACAAATATTTGGTTCGACCCGGGGGTCGACCCCGTAATTGCCCAGGGGTGGCGCAATGGTAACAGTGCCACCGAGGCAAATAAATCTGTGTCAGTCTGGCTACTAAATACGACACAGAAACTGCGTAGTTTGGTACAAATGGTCATGGCCACATACAACAAACAACCATACCCAACTGTGTACGGTTATAATATATCCTTATGAAAATAAACATAACAATTATTTTTTTTTATGTTACTCTCACAATTAAGAGAGGAAACTAATAAAAGCTAATAAACAAGTAAAATTTTAACAAAAAAAAAAAAAAACCGACTTCAAGGTTCGACTCGATTTCTCTTGGATGTCATCATCAGATCTTAGTTTCCTTATCATGTCATATCAAAAAATAATCATCAAAATCATGGTTCATAAACGACGAAGTTATCCGCGAACACATAAAAAAATCAATATATACGGTTGAATTGAGAACCTCCTCCTTTTTTGAAGTCGGTTAAAAAAGTAGCTACATGCAAAATTTGTTTAGAAGGTATTGCATTTTATCTTTTGTAAATAGCCTAAATTGTACACCACAAAACAATAATAAAACACGTGAAACGGATTAATTAGTACAGAAAGTAAAAAAAACTAAACGGTACTTGTCATACACGCAATTGGTGCATTTTTACAAACATACATATTTATTGACTAAAGAACGAAGGTCTATGACAGTGAAAGTTTCTATTCGAATGCACAAATAAAATACATTACACAGGAAGAAAACTGTTCACTCGATGCAAGATCAAGTTGCTACATCTGATGGATCTTGTATCAGTTTTCCTTTCATTAAATAAGTCATACAGAGATATGCTTGATTTAACATGCTTCTGTTTAATTAAATAACCATTTGTGTCCTGTGATAAAATACGATAGATTTGTGTACCACGTATACGAGTTTAAGGCACAATAAGTTTAAAAGTGCAAACTTCGGGTATTCAAAAATCATAGTTTAAATTGATAATTCTGAATATTGATATTTAAGATAAATAAACCATTATTTTTTATTAAATATAAAAATCGACCCTATTTGTAAGTTTCGAGTTGATCTCATTATAGAGCCAGAACATGACTTGTGTTAATTTTAAATTAATAATTAATTTATAAAAATATTTTTTATTCTTTTTTCTAGAACGAACCATTTCTCCAAACTGTTTTTTGCAAGACCTTAACGTACCTACATTCAGTTTGGGTCCGTTCCGCAACTTCGTATTTTATTTACATAACTTTATTACCATTCGCGATACGTGCTTCACGGTTAATCGGCCAGTATCAATTATTTTTTTTAAGTTTTCATTGTAATGTGTACCTCTATCATTTAAATTAAGAATGTGTCAATGTGTCACTGAACTCAAAGCCTTGGTGAAGTTGGTGATAAGTGTTGTAAATAGCAACACCAGAAATAGAGCGTGACATTTGTGATAAATTAAAATGTGTCGCAAATAAATAATGAACTTGTAAGTGCTTTTTGCTCAATGTGACCGTTAATAATCATGATTTCATCTATCTTATTTAGGGTTTGATTTGTTACTTGTTTTTTGTTAATTTTAGAAAAAAAAGCTATTTCTCATGCAAATAGTGTCAACCAATGTAGGTTTTAAATACGAGGACATAAAAATAAAATAGATGGAAAAAATAAGCGAGCCTAATTATAGTATTTATTAGCTTGTCTGGGTGACATCTCTACTATATTTGTAAGTGGCATACAAGTGTACTAGCACTATACGCGTTCATTGACCGAATCAAATAGTGCGCGCTTTCCCGGCATCCTGTAACACACTTCCGTTTCTTTTCAAAAATTAATTTCATAGATTGCAGTAAAGCGAGAAGTAAAATGTTACTTATCAAAAATGTCTTCTTAGTAAGTAAAAACTTTTTAAAAAATCTGCTTTGAAAGAGCTAAAGAAAAATAAATTTTATATCTCAATGAATAATGAAGACATCTCGGACGAAAAGACAAAAAGTAGTTGTGAAAAGAAAAATGATAAAATATAAAAAAAAGTAAAGCAGAATAATTTCCAAGATAACCTCTATCTCTGAAAAGTACATAGGTACATGTAGAAGAAACGAACTCTCATTTTCTTACCTCCGAAAGAAAATAATGGTCAAAATATACTGACCAATTTTTTCACTACATTTATGCACCAATGCAGTTCTTAGATAAACAAGAACCCATTATTACATGAAAAATACTGTAAGAATTATATAACACTGAACATTCCACGCAGTCGTTGACTGAATGCGTTTTAGATCCAATTTGCAAATACTAATGCAATATTGTAGACCTGTTATACAACTAGATCATTATTGAGAATAAACACGCAACAAAACAATGTGTTGTCATAGGCTATTTAAATTTTATCAAAAGTTTTTCTTTTGTTTTATAGTATAGGAGCTACCGAGTATCCGAGTTTAAAATAACGTAACCCATAGCCACATTCAGCTGAAGAGATGCAAGTGTGAGTGAACTATAAGTTCCTGACTATCGCACACACCTTTGTTCGCGTGATTATTTCTTCTTTTTAAAAATGACGAACTTTTTTTTTATGAATGCCTGCCAAAATGACTACTCTGCCTGATGTCACCATACTTATTACGAATGCAGACAATGCAACAATGTAGCATGGTGACCCACACTATGGCGGCCTAGTGATACTTCTGCATCTTAATCATACATAACTCTTTATTGGGTGCTTGTTACCAAATTTCAAGGTTGAAACCCCAGTGGTTTAGACTCTATGTTAAGCATCAATTAATCAAAGCAAGTCAGGTTATAAGTATGGATAATAGTTATAACACGGTAGTTATGTATATACTATTACTATTATGATATTATGTAGCCTTGACGATTGTGTATTAATTGTTTACATTACTTACACATTTCGTTAAATAAAATTTAATAGCAGCAACGTAATAGGGAAAAAACTTATTACTTTAGCCAAGATTTTTAGGGATTTAATTGGAAAATTGGGTAATATAAGATGGTAAATGTATATAAGAAAGAAGCTATATTATTTGTAAAGATGTATTGGGAAATATGAGTTTTTTTTTGTTGTAAAGCCAACTACCGCATTAAGAATAAATCCTGTGTCACGGGGACTTCACAGACACACATGAAACGAACACAAAAAACACCCAGACTCAGAACAACTACTTGTGGATCACACAGATTGTTGTCTCATGCGAGAATTGAAGCTACAATACTCAGCTCAGTAGAAAACGGCGTGGCGACCGCTTAAACCACAAGGTACAAAGTGATAGCTTTACGACAGACAGTTCTAACCCTTAACCGAGATATTTCTAAATGATCTATTAATCAATGTCTCAGTATCAATAACAAAAATGTAACTTTCTCAGTTGAATTTCAACAGAATCAACTTCTTTCCTAAGATTTCTGTTGCGAGATAAGTTTTTCAATAATATTACCAAACGTTATACAGAAAATCGATTTAACAGTTGCTCGGTAAATTAATATGACAACGGTACGTAATGGTATCTTTAAAAATGTTTCTATTCAAGATGGAGCTGGGTGTACTTATTAAAATAATACCTGTTTCCCGTGCCTTCATTCGTTATTGTTGATTTTGAATATCAATTTACCTATACGCTGTGGCCCTAAGTTTTGGCAAGAGCGTGAAAAGGGAGCAGCGTGAAAAGTATTAGCTGTGCTTTTATCTAAATTCACATATCATTATCATCTGCCCGCCTTTTTCAGAATTTTATTTATGGTCGACTCTATGATGTATAATAAAATTGCATTAAGATTTGATTGGTTTCTTGGGCATGGCTGGCCACCTGCCTGGCGAATCTTCCAGAGAATTTAATAGTGTTTCTTTTGTGTTTTAGTAATGTTCGTTACAAATATTAATAGGACGATGGAGCTTGGGTAAGGACAAGAAAGAGGTCAAGGTCTTGTTCCTATTTACACGGCCAGCCTTTTCAAATTTCAGGATCGTAAACTGCCCAAGTTTCCGGAGAATACCTGCATATTATAATGATTGGTTTTTTAGATGATACAGTATGCAAGTGAAATTAGTAGAGTCAATAATATTCTTTACATTCTATACACGAGAAGTTTTACAAATTTGGTATTATTATATGGCCCTCTCCTGAGAGGAGACCCGAGCCCAGCAGTGGGACATTAAGGGTTGTTGATGCATATAGGAAAGCGTGGTAATACTTTGATCAGACTGGCGTGCAATTGGAGAGGCCTATGTCCAGCAGTGGACTGCAATAAGCTGAAGATGGTGATATAAAAAAGCTGAACGAGTAGGTATGTGTGTATGAGTTACACACCCACACTTTTCTTTATTTTCCAACATTATTTTCGAAAAACCTTGTTAACGATGATGCACTTGCTACTGTTATCAGACAGACTTGTTATCAGAAAGTAAGTATTAAAAATGTATTTCCCAAGCTCCGATAGTCATGTTTTTTTTTTTTTTTTTTAAAAGACAACTCCCGCACTAGGAATAAATCCTGTGTCGCGGGGGACTTTACAAACATACATGAAACGGACACAAAGAACACCCAGACTCAGAACAACAATTTGTGGATCACACAAAGTGTTGTCCTACGTGGGATTTGAACCCACGACACTTGGCGAAGTAGGAAACGGCGTGGTGACCGTTAAACCACTAGGCCAAACGTACAGTCCTCTAATATTTAAAATATATTAAAAATATATAAAAGAAAAGCAGTTCCTGCGTAGATATATGTGGTACAAATGACAAACAGAAAGTAATCTATAAAACAACGAAAGTCAATTAACTCGACTTCCTGTTTTCTTTTACTATTGGGTATTTTTAATTATAAACTATTGAAAACTATCTATTAATTTGACGAAGCAATTGGACCAAACACTTACGCAATTAAAACGACTATCAGACGTTTTTCAACAGCTGTTAGTTTTTTATTTTCTCGCAGTTGTAAAACTCATTTGCGGAGATTTGCACAACTGGTTTTTATTCATTACGTAGTAACTTTTTATTTCAACATTTTATTGTTTATATTTCGTTATATATAATGTAAAAAGTTAAGATACTGGTTTTTTAAACGGTTCATTGCCATCGCGTACATTTGTTGGACAAATTTACAAATATTGTGGCGAATAATTAACAGTTTTAAGCAACTATTTGACCATGACCGTCGACAACTTTTTACGGGTTTTACGGCTTTCTGTAATTGCTCGATAAATTGTTTTGCTACAGATATAAATAATGGAACATTAATATTGTAGAATGTAAAGCAAATGTAAGGTTGACGTGTTTATTAGTGTATTGTTTAGTGACACTGACTGCCAAACTAAAGGTCGTGAGTTCGAATCCCATCTTAGGAACATAATTAAGTACATGGTGAAGACGACAAATTTGTTTTATGTCTACGCTTGTCCAGGATACAAATAAATAACTTTTTTTATTAAATAACACCTACTACCATGCATCTATTTCATTATGATTTTTTATAAACAGTATTCTTATTTCCTAATATTTCCACTCTTCATGATTTTATTTTCCTTCAATTTAAACGATACCAAATGGTGTATCTTTCAATTTCAAATCTAACCTATCAAATAAAAAATAATTTTCCAAATCATTTCATAAATGACGAAGTTCTGGGTGACGAGCATAATTTGAGAACTACTTACTTTTAGGTCTAATTAAATGAAGGACCTACACCAGGTAATTTTCATGAAGGAAATATTACCGTTCCTGGGTATATATAAACGTTCCATAGAAACGTTCCCAGTGAATAAATAATATGTGACTGAGCTGAACATCATGGTTCTAAGATCTTTAATTAAGAATAGGACGGTTGAACTTCGAATATGTCTGAGGTGAGTTTAAATATCTCAGGGTCACTTAAATTTAAATATTTTGTGCTCAAACATTTGATAAACATAGATTTTATATAAAACTAGCTGATCCGGCAAACGTTGTTTTGCCATAAAAAAATGGGTTATAAAAAATAGATGTGGGTCGATTCTCAGACCTACCCGATATGCACACCAAATTTCATAAAAATCGGTTCAGCCGTTGACACGAGAATTTTATATATAAGATTATGTACCTAAACTAACTATTCATTGAAATTCTAAAAATCAAAGTAATTTTCCATCACCATCTTCGGTTTAAGATCTTACTTTTGTTGCATTTCATCCGGTAAACGGAACAGGTTATAATAATAATACAGACATACTATAAAGGCTATACTGTAGACAAATTAATACAAGCAAATGAAATTTATTAAATACCTATTTTGGTCATCGAATTCGTATAGATAATAAACTATTAAAATTAATTTATTCGTGTTCTCTGATAACAATGCATGGAGTACCTATCAAAGGAAGTGTAAATTGTAAATGACATTAGATTGTTCAACATACCTGGTGCATGGCCTGCTGAGCAGCTTGAGCCGCAGATTGTGCAGATCTCTTAGCTTGCTGCAGCTGCATCTCTTCACCTTGCAGACCGACCTTAGCATCCCTGACTTGTTGCTCCAACCCAGACAAGATGACCTGCTTACCAGCCAACGCTGCTTGAGCGGTCGCACTTGCCTGAGCAGCGGACTGGGCAAGCGTATTCTTAGCTACATAAGCAGCTTGGTATCCTGCAGCGGCTTGATTTCCTAACGCAGTCTTTGCTTGATTAGCTGATCCTACAGCAATGGTTCTGAGTCCTGAGCCTTGAGAGAAACCCTTTTTGCCACCGTTTCCACCTCCACTTGCAGCCGCTTTAACATCTTGGATGTAAGCGTCGTAATGGCTGGCTGATTCTTGGGGTTCTTGAGCCTGTTGCGCCTGGGCTGGATGGTGGTCGTAATCGTATTCGTATTCTTGGGGTACTGGAGCAGCGGCGGCTAGGCATAGCGCTCCTGAAAGTTAAGAAGTTTGTTAGAAGATGTACGTCCGTTAAACCCTTTCCATTCACGTCTTTTATCTCAAAACTATGGCGACAGTGGCGTATTAAACGCCTACATTGGCCGGCTGTGATTTTAGCCGTACGTAAGTAATAGGAGGTATAATATATATGTTTACGGGAACATATATTTCTAAATATAAATTACACCCAGTTTTTTATCACACAATATTTATCTTGGGTGTGATTCGAATCTATGACCTCTAGATTAGCAGTTAGAATCGATAACCACTAGACTATCAGGGCCGTCTAAATATATTTCGAAATTTTAAAACTTACACAATAGTACAAATCGAAAGAATACACTTTTTTTGCAATTTTGACAGTAAGTTCACGCAAAAAATAAACCCAAATAACATTACACGAGCTATCATTAACACCAACAGCCTTCCATAATCCTCTTCTGGATATAGGCCTCTCCTTCACAACAACAACCCATAATGTCCCACTGATAGGCTCGGGTCTCCTCGCAGGAGAGGGTTAAGGCCATTCGTCCCCACGCTGGCCAAATGCGGGTTGGGGACTGGCAAGACAACGTTGTGGCTACGTAATCTTGCTGTTGGATGTTTTTAAGCCGCCCAAAGGCCTCCAACTAAGCTTCACGACTGTTATCCTACGATAACAACCGGGACCGACCTCTCCTTAACAAAGAGGTTTAGGTCATGGTATAACAATACAGGTATGACATTCCGAAAGCTAGCCAGGGTGACGTCACAATACAGTTACCACTTTATATCAACATAACATGAAATGATGGAAACATTTTCAGTCATCGTTCCATTTAAATAATCACAAATTTTAACAAAAAAAAACCGACTTCAATCTGGACCAAATTTAAATGGGACCATACGGGAATATTGTGTTATTCGTTAATTTGTCGCGTACATACATAATGCAAATTGAAGACTTATATGGTTTTCTCATGGATGACATGTCAGAACTGGACCATTCGGGAAGCACCAGCTTTCAAATAAAAAAAGAATCATCAAAATAGATTCACCCAGTCCAAAGTTATGAGGTAACAAACATAACAACAAAAAAAAAATTAAAAAAAACAGTCGAACTGAGAACCTCCTCCTTTTTTGAAGTCGGTTGAAAATGTAAAATGCATTGTTGTTTTGTGTACATAATCAAACAAAATATTTGAATTTAAATATATGATAACGTAAAACTTTATTGTTCTATCGAATTCACAAAGGGAATGATGGTGGTTGGGGAGTTATTATTTCACACTACTGGTAACACTGAACCAGCGATAGTGATGATGACGTCATCTCGTCCTCTATGTATCTCGGAATGCCATACCTGTATTTTATACCATGGTTTTCGTCTACTAAACTGTGCTGCCAAGACGGGCTCTCGTCAAGTTTTCCTTCTCTCTGCCAGTGCTGTTGTCCTGCACCCATGGGATGAGAAGGGGTGGTGACACTTAGTATTTTTAAACCATCACCACACAGGCAGTGAGCTATATATGATTATACGATCTAATTGGCACGATATTAATCGACCGTGCGTAAAGGAAAACAGTTTTTCATCGTATTGCGTGAGGAAGCATCTCTATTTCCTTAATAGACCAATATGGCCAATAATTTCTTTGTTATATAAACCTAATTGTGTTTAAGTAATGTTATACTATTTTTTTACAAAGTATGTTTGCTTAAAATTGTAGTTTTAAGATGTTGTTATTAAATAATAGGTACTGTGCGTAATATATGAAACTTTTAATACTATTGGTTAAAACAAAAAAATGGGAAGCCGTTTAATTTTGAATTTGATTGGAGTTCATTATTATTATATCTTCATTGGGTTGAAAAAACTGTGCCCGTACTCGATATGTACCAAATTATAAAAAATTCAGCTTAAATACTTAGATGATAGATTCAAAGAACTGTTCCTTTTTTTCGAAGCTGTCATTATTATTGCCAAGTTTGTGTTTAGAAGTAGCTTGGGATACTACAATTTTCTAATTAATCAAGACATTTTTGTGGTTCCTGGCTAATGTTGCCACTTGTTTCTTCGTTATTATCTGAATTTGACGGGAAGCAACACGATTCTTGTTAATTTATAATGTAAATTTGGTGTGTTTAGGTATGGTGACAATTTTAAAACAGCAAATTAAGTTTAACACAAAAATTAACGACCAAAAATCTTCGAGAAAAAATTCCCAAAATGGTTGAATTAAATAAATAGAGGTATGTATGGAACCCTCAGAGATTTTTAATATTTTGAGGATTTAAAATCTAAAAGAGAGCTATATCGAAGAGAGAGACAGTTCTATGTCATAATTTTGTTCTCACGTAGTAGGAGCCGACTTGTTGTTGTCTCCTGGACAACTTTGTACTGCAGATGCAAATGATCAAATAATGGTAACACGTGAGAGATTTTCTACACGTGACAAATAAGTGTATGATGATACATCTAGATCTAAGTACGCGTTTACACATAAAACTAACTGACCCACGCAACTTTGACGACGTTTCTTTTCAACTACCATCATCGACAACAGTCCACTGCTGGACAGGACATAAGCCTCTCCTTAGAGAAGGTTTGGTCTACTATACCACGCTGACCAGACGGGTTGGTATAGGGTTTATTTCAAGTTTTCATTCTCTTAGCAGTGGTGTGGTCCTGCTTAATTTGCTCGCATAGTCGCCTCTTACGATACCCACTATACTCTTTGCGCTGTAGCATGGTGCGTGACAGTTTCAGTAACATTTCGTTTCACTCTTAAAAGTTGCCGCGATTTACAAATTATGACTTAGTATTTCAGCTGTACCACATTCGCAATATATTATATCATTAATAACTGTAGTAAATTAAATTAAATCAACACGCACCATGCTACAGCGTAAAGAGTATAGTAGTGAAAAGTAGGAGTGGTGGCACTCTGTATTCACACCGACGACGACTTTTTCAATTATAATCAGCTTTTGGTCTCTATTGGTCTAAACATGATGTTAACTATCCTATCTCATGCACACCAGCAAAACACACATTCAAAAAAACGTGATAATCGCTTAGATAGTTTCGAAGTTCATCGTAAGCAGCAACGTAACAGGAGATTATCTTTAACAGATAATTATATAAATTAATAAGTATAATTATCACCATTATCGTTACCATAGCACATGGTCCGTCTACTTTCGCATGAAAAGACCGTTTGTGAGACATGACGAGTTATTATCAATATTAAATGCTAGTCAATTAAAAATCCATCCTAGACATACTGAAAAAGATGTATAGAGGCGAATAATATTTTTAAGAGATTTAAATGTAAACAAAGTGAAAGAAACCTCTTCTACCAGATACTCTTCTTAATTATTAATTAGGTTAAATATTTAAATGATGAGATTCGCCCGAGTTACTATTGATTTTTAATTAGTTTTCCGAGAAAAATTAGTTTATATGCTTTTCCATCTATTCTGTTTGAATCCAAAATAACAATTACAAAGTTATAGTAAATTTTGTCAAAGCTTATTCGGTTATGAACGTGTTTTCATGAAATTTACTGACATAATTTACAGTAGGAATATTTTTAGTCTCTCCGTAGAGCACTGCTCGTAACTTTTTGCTAATGCGTATATTTAAAAATATAATTTCAATCACATTATTTAGTAATGCTTGATTCACAAATCTCAAAACTTTTAATAATATTATAAATACTAAGTACACTATCTATATATTTATAATAAAAATGTAACAGGTCCAATTCTGTACATTAAAGATATTTTGAAATTTTTTTTTGGTAGGCTCTCTATAATCGATACTGAAGCCAGAACTGTATTTTTTTTCATTTTTGTCTGTCTGTCTGTATCTTGGCCGCGCATCACGCCGAAACTACTGAACGGATTCAAATGAAACTTGGCATGATTTGAGTTCATACTACGAGGTAGGACATAGGATACTTTTTATCCCGAAATTCAGCACGGTTTCCTGGAGAGAGGGGATGAAATTCAAAATATGTACTTAGTTGTAATTCAATAACACATAGTCCGATTTCATTCATTCTTTTTTTGCTACAAAGAAAAAAAATAAAAGATAACGGGAAAAGTGTTTTTTTTTCGTCCGCGAATGTACACTGCCTGTGGGAAGCTGAGAGAGATATGCTGATAATTGAATAAACTATTTTAATACATATTTACAAATTAATTGTTTCAAGTAGTAGAAGTAGTATTTTTTTAAATCAACGGGTATTACTTTTAATTTTCTTTTTTATGAAGACTTGTAAAAAGATGATATAGTTGACTAATGGCAAATAAATTAGAATAGTATTAGACAAACGCTTAATAAGTTTAAATTAGTTAAGTATCTACATTAACACTTACCCATACACAATAATACTGTGGAAAAACCCTTCATTTTCGATACAGTCGGACTGAAAAACACCATTTATCATTTTGTAAATTAAAAATCTATAAACACTTTTTAATTATTACAAAAAAATGTAAAAAAGCAATATTTTATGAATTTAATAAGCAAAAAATCACAAAAGTTATTAAAATCACTCGGAAAGCAAAAAAAAAAAAATTAAGCACCAGAGCACTCGAATCTATGTAACTACCTTCCAATACTTTCACAAAAGTTTAATTTATTTCGGTTTAGGCAGGGGGTAAGGAGAGCCCCTCGCTCTACGTTCTGTGAGGCAATGTATTGACGGACAAACTCTACTTGTATTTATAGTGAACGCTATGTCGAGCGAAAGAACCGCTGGCCTAAGAATACGTCTATAGAGCTGTTGATCCGAAAATGAAAAAACAATAAATTGTTTGGTCAGCTGTATTAATAGTATTATCATCTTGAGAATTTTAAGGGTTTGATATTTATTTATTTTAAGGAAATTCTACTTCCATTACATTGGTAATCTACAGTTAGTTAATCTGTTATACAGACAGCCTTGGCTGGTTGCATCTACAATAAATTGCTTTAAAATGTTTTTTATTAACTCTCTAGGTGCCTGTCTTTGTATTGATGGACAAAAGGCTCTCAAGTGTAATTTTACTCAAATCTACGGCATCCTTCTTCTTTTCGACTTTATTCTTCTATTTCCTCTTCTGTTTCATCTGAAAAGGACTAATTGCCTATTGGAATATACTAGTTGATAATCGTGGCTTAGTACAGTTAGAAATGAAGAGTTCGTTTGACTGAGAATAAATCATCACTAGATTCACTAGTTACGCTGCTAAGCTATCTAGACTTTTGATTATCTTTAAAATAATTAGTAGCAGTCACCATAACCTGGGACCGGTTGGGTATATATTTATTTTAACCTTATTTTTCTTTTAAAAGAAGATATCTCCCGCATTACGAACAAATCCTGTGTCTCCTGTGTGTTTTAAACATACGTACAATGGACACAAAGAACATGCTTAGAACAACAATTTGTTGATCACACAAATACTGTTCCATGTGAGGTTTAAACTCACAACAGTGGATAAGCTGCCATCTTTTTAACCATTACACTATCCGTGCAGTCAAATTACCTTGGTTTTCTGTATATACAAAAATTACTATAACTAGTATAATTCATACTAAGTATATCTAATATTCAAGTCAATTAATAATAATATTTCACCCTGACTCCACATGTATATAGCTTCTCGTAAAGATTCAATAAGTAAAGTATAATGGTATTATCATCTCTATAGTATGTCCACCGTTACATTTTGTGCTTGTAATCTCGGGGTGGAGAAAAATTATATCATTGTGCACAAAAGTATGCGCGTGACCCAGGTTTTGTCTCACTCTTTGTCAACTGCATCTCAAAGAGATAGGACTCCGAGGATCCGGAGAACTCCCGTTCGTATATTGAACAGCTAGAATTACAGAGGAACTAAAAGATATTTAAATTGTTGTTTTGTATTCATTTATTAATACAATACATACCACTTAAGGTATTGGAAAGTTTATGTCTATATCTCTCCTAGTAGACCCTACCTAACAGTGGTTTTTAATCGATTTAGGGCTATGTCATATACGGGAAGGTTCGACCGGAGCCAGAGGGAGAGAGAGACGGAATAAATGATAAAAACTGTTAAGAAATCAAATCTCAAAGCATCCCTTTTAATCATGTAACCAGTGGTAGCTTATCGCTACGACGTTCGGCTGTACAAAGATTAGTGTGAGTTCAAAAGCTGTAGTTCCCGACAGTGGCTCACCGTGTGGATTTAGTCGGTCGGATTGTGACCCTGGTGTCTTAAGAAAAGCTATTTCTGGATTTCTACTTTAGAAATCCAGAAACAGCTTTTCATAAGACTCGGTCCGAATGACCACATTTACACCCCATAGACTAATCTAGACTTTTTTATTAAAGTTTAATTCGCCTCGCAGTTGTTTAAAAAGTAATTACGAGGCTTTCATTGCATTTTTAGATCTTTTTGTTCTAAGGACAGGTCCGTGTTCAGCAGTGACCTGTCAGAGACTGTTGAGATCTTTTTTTAATTTATTAGTTCAATTCTCGAGGATAGGGAAAAGCGTTACGTTTAATTAAGTGTTTTCGTGATTCGTGATAAAACCCAACTACGACAAAAAGCGACGCTGAAAAAGTATGAAACAAGTTTGAAAAGCCGTAGTCACACGTTGTTAAAGTGTTATGGTGCGTTTCTATGTAACGTGTGACTACGGCTTTTCAAACTTGTTTCATACTTTTTCAGCGTCGTTTTTTGTCGTAGTTGGGTTTTGGTTTTTACTTTTTTTTAATTTAAAATGTTTTGGTGCCGTTATTAATATATAATATATATATATTTGAAATGTACAAGTAACGCCCTTTCCAATAATAACAAACACGGCATATTTATCTCAAATTATTTTCTAATAGGTAGTAGAGCCACGCTGATTTCAGCATGAATGGGCCGGCTCGACCGGGGCGGTACTACCCTCGCACAGAAAATCAACGTAAAATGACAGCGTGCTGTCGTGTTTCGTTGGTGAGTGCGAGACCGGAGGCCCAAATAGTCTAGTCAACAAGTTCCATACTTGTTGACTAGACTAAAAGATGCAGCAGCATCACTAGGCCGCCATGGTGTGGGTCGCCATACTGCATTGCCTGCATTCGCAGTGAGTATGGTGACCGCCACTCTTGGATTCTGCTTATGCTTTCCATCAGGCAGAGTAGAATCATTTTGGCGGGCCAATTAATTGTGAATTAATATTTTAAATATAGGTAATATCGTAATGGGGTATTTCTCAAGTAACTCATTATTCAGTTGACTTCGGTGGCTGTTTTTTTTTTCTAAATTTCAATATATTAGTAAGAAATTAAAAAACTATATTTTATTTGGAAAATATCTGTACTGGAGGCACTCTTATTGGATGAACGGTTACGAAGAAATTTAATTTTTAAAAAATGGCGTCCACCGAAATCAACTTTATTTTCACCGAAATCAAAAATGTTAATTATGTTTTCAAATTATTTACATAGTAGTTCTATATTTATAAAAAAATGTATTTTATTATAAATTTAGGTAAGCAAAACTAATGCCGTTAAGGGACTTCTGATATATATTACAATAAAACAATTATTTGATTAATTACACGTTGTTTATTACGTTACATAAACTTACTACAATTAACTTTGGCATGAAGCTTAAAAAAGTTAAGTGTATAGTTCCTACTTCTTCATTTATTAAATCAAAGCCTTTACATTTCTCTGTAATTCATACAAGATGTACAAATTACATAAATATTTTTGCGGTATTTCAGTCTACGTATAATAACTTTGCTATCTGGCTTTTTATTAGTCTCTAGAGCCGGTCTAGCAGTCCAATGTCTATAACGGCCTCATGGACGAAAGGCAATGGCGATGGGACCAATCATCTAAGAGGCGCTACCTTTACCAGTTCTTTCCATCTATTCGCGAACGGTTATCGAGGGAATGGCTCGAGGGTGGATCACTGTGTCGCTCAATTTCTCACAGGCCAATGTAACTTTAAGAGCAAACTACACTCTTTTAAATTAGTCGATTCACCTTTGTCACACATTGTGGCAACGCTCAACACCTGATTCTAGCAGTTAACAGTCGGCTCATCATGTCCTCTGGGAATGTAATTTTTGGTACAATGAACGTAACTTAATGCTATTCTAACTTACAATTAACATCTGGGGCGGTATACTATGTCGATCTTGTGTTAACTTCCATGATTTTCCGTGCGTTTAGGCTATTCTACCATACATACTATAGTAATCGAATAAAGCTCACTTAGGACCCATAATTTTCTTATCCATGGTATTTCCCGGTTTGAAAAAGGTGTCTGCTTATTTTGACTTCATTTTGTCTACCTCTTTACAAAAAAGGAACTGGACTTTTATTATTTAAAACTCCTCCGGTTTCCTTCTGATTACTTTCGTTGCGGGTTCCAAGACAGTTTATTTTCCCTGGGACTTGCCGAGTGTCTTAACTCGGTGTGGTTGTGGGTCACTGCTGTTGATCCTGATGTACAGGAGTTACAGTGGTGGGTGTGAGGGCGGGATTGGTCCCATTAGCCTTTAGAGTCAAAGGCAACTTCCTATCAGTCATAAGAGCTGGCAACTCCAGTCTGTGAGTTTGAAGCAAAACTGGCATCACTAGATGGACACAATGGTACTGACAATTCTCGATAAGTCTTAATACGTTGTGTTAAAGAAGATGAAATGACTGACTGACTCTATAGTAATAAATCACTGAAGGAACTTGATTGAGTGCTAAGCTGAGTCCTTACTATCGGTGGCATTAATTGGAGTTGTTATAAAAGTTTCAGTTGCGACTGTGAAGTTATCAAAGGATCATCATTTGTATCGACTACTTCTGGTATGACAATCAAATCTTCCTCAAGGCATTTCAACTCTCTGAGCCTTTTTTCTGATTATGTTTGTCCGAAGATATTCTACTCCTCTCTCTATGTATGCGTTGTTAACGACGAATTAATTCACTAACAGGCTTTCCTTCATTCTCCCTTTCATAATAACGCTTCCTGTCTTTTTCCTTGTGAATTGCGTAAAGTTCTGGATGACTTGATTCGGGCTTTCCGACGTCTTAGACAATCTTTTCTTAGCCAAGTGACCTTGCTTAGAATCTGACATAATGACAATACTAGAACAAGATAAATATTTTATGATTTACGGTCTTAAAAGTTAGTAGAAGGTGGACACATGTAGTAGAAGGTGGACACATTGCCACGGAAAACACCGAATTCAATACCACTGAAATCAAAATATTAAGGTATTTTGTAAATAACTTAAAAATTAATTTAAAATGCTAATATTTACATTTTCTACTAAAATCTATTACATGTAATATACACTATTTTTATATTTTAAATATGATAGTTTAAAGTAAACATGAAAAAAAGGCTTTACCGAAATCAAATTTTTAGTATACCAAGCCAGCGGAAACAGCTACTTACCTCTATAAAAAGGTGACCATAAGACGTACAGCCATGGCTTCTTCGTTGCTGTTGCGACACGACTGATACTTCAGCTAACGCCAATAACTATCCTCACAGACAGTTTAGTTCAAGAAATATGAGCAGATCGGTGCGCGCCACTGATATCAACTCAAAACGTCGGACGTGTATACAACCTGTTGTATCTTCTCTATTTTTGCATATATTAATTTAATAAAAATTTAAATTGAACAAATAACTATTTGGTCATTTATGAACACATGCAAAATAGCATAATTTGTTAGAGGAAAAAAATAAAATAATAATTTCCGCTGCAACGTAGGGTTCGGACGCGCCACCGAGGTCAATATTTTAGTAAGTTTTATTTTTTTATACTTACTTCTAAGTACTTAATTTATCTAATAAAAAAGGACATAGGCCCCCCCTATTATTTTCAAATTTTCTATTACATATAAAATAATTGAAATAGTAAGTAATCAATTCAAAGAGATTTCGATCTGGACACGTTTTTTCAAGCGTTCGGAGAATGACGCAACGTTCAACTTTAAAAAATAAATACAAAAACAATAGAGACGTCTTATTGCAGTTGGAAACGCAAAAAGTGGATTAAAATATAAATTCGTCCATAACACTTATTTGCTGTCCTCTTTTGGTGATTGTAAAAATTGTATAATCTGTTTTAATCATCCAGTAATGGCTATACACGCTACGCTTGGTGCACAATATACCGCCGGTTATCACTACTGTGGCAGTCGGTTAATGCGGAGTTGTGCGACGGGCTGTTTATCACACAAATCTACCTTCATTTATTGATTTTGTTAACATCAATATTGTATGTATAATTTTAATTATTTACCTTTATTTTCATGCTAAGTACGCTCTTTAGGGTGACATTGTAAATTACCATTAATAGTTTTAAGTTCTCATATAAGCGAATAATGTATTCTTTTGAGAAATAAACGTTCTTAAACCACAATAAAAACATCAAAACGCTTAATAATGCTTGATTGAATACATAATTCATCTAGAGTCTAAATACTGTTACTGAGATAAATATGCGAATCATATTATTAAATTCACATATTAAATATAGATACATGAAAAGTCTTCTCGCTTACTGTTTCCTTTAAAAAAAATATACAACTCCCGAATTAGGTAGGTCATCCTGCGTCACGGAGGACTTTACAAACATACATGTAACGGACTCAAAGAACACCCAGACTCAGGACAACAATTTATGGATTACACAACCTGTTGTCCTATGTGTGTGTATGTGGGATTTGAACCCACGACACTTGGCGCAGTAGAGTGGCAACTGCTAAAACTACTTTTTTTACGTGTTGGTAACCATTAAACTAATATTATTATTCCTCAATGGTGGAAAACCGTTTCCGCAGCGGACATAATGGAAACTCTCAACGCTCCTTTCAATCATAGCGTAATGATATATAGATAACCTATAGCCTTTCTTGACAACTGGGCTATCTAACAATAAAAAAATATTTTAAATCGGGCCAGTACTTGCTGAGATTAGCGCATTCAACCAAACAAATAAATAAACTCTTCAGCTATCTGGCGTTAGTATAGATTGGTGGACAGGTATTTAAAAAGAAGGGTTTTTATAGTATATGAGATAAACGAGAAGACGAATCACCACTAACTGACTCCCTGAAATAGCGGGAAAGGGTTAAAAATGGAAACAATTGCTGCCGGTTCTGGGTCACTATGATTAAGTTTGTCCATTTATGCCGAAGAATGGCTCTCCTCTTGGTCACTATGATCAAGTTTGCCCATTTATGCCGAAGAATGGCTCTCCTACGGAACTGTGGAGGGACGGCTGTCATGTCCATAAGTAGTTTCAAAGCTTACAGCTGTAACTTCATTTGGATCTTTTTTCAATCATGCTAGGCTGCTATTGGTCTAAGCGTGATGTTAACTATAGGCACGATAACAAAATATACATTTAAGAATCATGAAAGTCAGTTAAATAGTTTCGGTGATCACCATGAGCAATAACGTGATATGAGAATTATATCTTACTAGCTAACCCGGCGAACTTCGAACCGCCTTATTTACATATCTGTCTCAGCTTTTCACAGGTAGTGTACAGTCGCGGACAAAAAAAAAGACTTTACCCGTTATCTTTAAATTTTTCTTGTACACAAACCTTGTCCTAACAATAAGGTACACATGAAAAAATAATTATTTAATTTGGTGCAGCCGTTCGGAAGTTATGCGCGTATATACATTTCGGCGATTATTTTTTATTTAAATGGACTAGCTGCCGCGGCATACTTCGTACCGCCATATTTTTCTTTCGTAAATAGTTTCTATATTTCTGAAAAACTTGTTTTAGTAATTATGCCTACCAGTCAAATAAAAAAGGACAAATAAAATTCTTTTTTCTGGTTATCTTTTAATTTTCTTCTATACAAACCTTGTCGTAACAATAATGAAGACACAAAAAAAAGAATTATCCAATTTGGTGCAGTCGATCGGAAGTTACGCGCGTACATACATCTCGGCGATTTATTTTTATTTATATAGATAGATAATGATGTACATTTAAACGTAATCATACATATTATTAAAAAAACTTATTCTCTCTCACATTTCATCAATAAGAGAGTTTGAGAGGTAGTAGAGCCACGCTGATTTCAGCACGAATGGGCCGGCTCGACCGGGGCGGTACTAACCTCGCACAGAAAATCAACGTAAAATGACAGCGATCGTGCTGTCGTGTTTCGTTGGTGAGTGCGAGACCGGAGGCCCAAATAGTCTAGTCAACAAGTTCCATACTTGTTGACTAGACTAAAAGATGCAGCAGCATCACTAGGCCGCCATGGTGTGGGTCGCCATACTGCATTGAATGCATTCGCAGTGAGTATGGCGACCAATACTCTTGGATTCTGCTTATGCTTTCCATCAGGCAGAGTAGAGTCATTTTGGCGGGCCATACATAAAAAAAAAAAAAAAAAAAAAAAAATACTTCAACTAATGAAGTCGTGCTTTTATTTTGACATTTAGAAAGCATTACTAATTTCTTCTCCGAAAACTTTACTGATATAAATGCTTTTTAAGCGGCATTTCATAGAAAGTGTCCAATATTACACGAATCCCATTAGGCACGCGCTAGCCTGAAAACTCTGATACCTTTCATCCTTTTGTAAGAGTCGAGAAAGGAGAGAAATGGACTATAACTACGTGACAGGCCTGGTAGTCTAGTGGTTAGTATCCCTGACTGCTAAACTGGAGGACGTGAGTTGAATTCCTGTTACTCCTTCCCACATCCCTCTCCTCATCCCCCAAAGGCCGGCAACGCACTTGTGACGCCTTTGGTGTTGCGGGTCACCATGCTGCTTTGTTGAATTGTCTGCATTCGCAGTGAGTATGGTGACCACCACTCTTGGATTCTGCTTATGCTTTCCATCAGGCAGAGTAGAGTCATTTTGGTAGGGCCAGAAACAAAAATTAAAATCTTGCCAATATCCAGATGTTTGGTATTGAAAGCTTTTGCTAATGACAATAATTAAATTGTCAAAATCTTTGTGCTTAACACGTGGAAAGCCTCTACGTTACAGCCTCTCAAACAACATAATTGTTTTAGATCCTAAACGCAGTTTCTATTTCAAAAGTTGTTAATTTGAAAGTGTTGACAACTTATAAATAACAGACAAACCATATCAAGCGTCTTATAGTGACTAACAAGCATCTAAATTGTCTGTAGTTTATAACATCATCTAGTATCAACACCACGTGGAGAAAAAGGACAAGGCTATCTAGTAATTTGAAAATACCTATATAGAAATCTTAATTAAGAAAAGTATTTGGTGGTCAACTGCTTCCTACAACCTTCAAGTTAGTAGTCAGAATATTTATACATGCATATTTACATACATTCACATCTCTTATCTCTGAAGGAGAAAACAGGTAAAGGTTTTATGGGTAGTAGAGCGCGTTGATTTCAGCACGAACGGGTCGGCTCGACCGGGGCGTAACTACCCTCGCACAGAACACCAACCTAAAATGACAGAGTTCGTGCTGTCGTGTTTCGTTGGTGAGTACGAGACCGGAGTCCAAATGATGTAGAAGCATCACTATACCGCCGTGGTGTGGGTGACCATGTGGCATTGTTGCATTGTCTGCATTCGCAATGTGTGGTGACCATCATTCTTGAATTTTGCTTATGCTTTCCACCAGGCATAGTAGAGTCACATTGGCAAGCCCATTTATAAAGGGGAAAAAAGAACAAAAAAAACGTATGCAATGTCCAGGTCCCACTCACATAACAGGCGGCAGGTGCCAAACTATCCCCTACAGATTACAAAGCCTCAGGCCTCCAGTAGAACTCAAGCAAAAGAATTTAAGTAAATTAACTAATTATTATATAAATAGATCTTCGCAATTGAGAGCAAAATCATTACATAATTATGCTTTGACTGAAATCTTTAGGGAAGTCTCGATGCACACGATTGAGTTGTTAAAAAATGGATAAGAAAAGCCTAGAATTTCACGGTTTGAGGTGCAACTAGATAGAAAATCTTAGTTATTTAATAGCCTGATAGGATACGCAAGATGCTTATGTCATTATACCTAACAGTTTCTATTGTAATGATTTTGCCGGTATCGTTCTCTTTAGGCAGAAAAACACTCAGAATCAATATGATTACTGCCGAAACAACTTGCCTCTCCCACACGTCAATTTAATGTAGTAATACTTCATCTACGGTTTAAAATAAGAACCTGAATGACCGAGCTTTCCTCGTTATTTCTTTTTTTAGTGAATTTTTTTAAACTGAATTCTAGGTAAATTGATTGATCGCGCTCATAACCCCCTGCATACTAAATTTCGTGCCGTTTCCGAGAATATACATACCTATGAAATATTGCTCGTTTAAGGTATTAGATAAAGGAAATTATGTAATAAGTCACTACAGACTAAATCTTTTTCTTTTAATATAGGTGCGAAAGGTAGCCTCCCTGGGCCGCCTTCCTACTAGCCCCTGAACCAAAATGTAAGTGTTTCACGTTGAACTCGTTCTACAGTCCCTAGTGCCTCTTTGCTCTTGTATTGTTGGGTAATATTTTGTTTTGACCTCATATCATACATTTGTTAGTTTTCTATTATCGTTTACGTTTGTGGAATGTCAAAGGTAGTAGAGCCACGCTGATTTCAGACAGAAATCAACGTAAGACAGCGTTCGTCATGTCGTGTTTCGTTGGTGAGTGCGAGACGAGACTGGGGGCCCAATGATGCAGAAGCATCACTAGGCCGCCATGCTGCATTGTTGCATTGTCTGAATTCGCAAGGAGTATTGTGACTACCACTTTTGGACTCTGCTTATGATTTCCATCAGACAAAGTAGAGTGATTTTGGCAGGGCCATACATAAATAAAAATTTGGCTAAGAAGTTGCGAAGCTGTACGTCATCATCGAACCGACTTATATTGCAAGTAGTGTCATACTGCGGCTCAAATCGAAGGAATCCTGAAACAACTTATGACGATAATAAATGATTCTACATAGATAAGACATGACAATCCATATCAATACTGTCTACTTATAATATTATAAATTCGAAAGTAACTTTGTCTGTCACGCCTTCACGGCCAAATCGCTGCACCGATTTCAATGAAGGACATAGGCTACTCTTTACTGTGATACCCAACAAAGATGCGGGTGGAGCCGCAGGAAAAAGCCAGTTATTTATATTCAGAAGAAATCGAACCCCTGGCACTACAGGCATAATAACTAATCATCAACAGACCGGCCAGTTGTATAACATTATTCTCCAACACCTCGAGGAACTACATTCATAGTACAAGTGTTATTCGTATGATACGCTATTTTGCAATGAATGAATATACAACACAATCTGTATTGTATTGCGTGTGGTGAATCTATTAGTAAAATAACCAGACAAATACACCAACGATTTGGTATGAACGTTTAATTTTTTTTCTGTAGTATTCTGTTGAAAAACGAAATTTTACTATTGTTGAAATAAGTACTTTTAAAAGAAAATTTAATAAATTCAGGTTCACCGGTTTATTTCGCGTTTTTGTTAATTCCATCGTAGTTATAATAATATCAATTGGTTCATCTTTCATAATTTTGTAACCTTACATTATTTACACTGATATTGTCTCTTATTGTTTGTGTTGTCATGTTATGTAAATCCTGGATGGCTTGGAGTTTGGACCCGAGAAAATGTGCGATTTTAGTTCGAATCTGACGTAACTACCTCCGTCTTCTGGTGGGAGATATCTGAAAGGAATTCGCACAAATAAAAGTATTGTCAATTCGGTTTTAATTAGTTTGTTTAACGCAGTCCAGTTTTTTAGGTCGTTACTTCTTTCAAAGAGGCGCGTTCACCAATAAAACAAAGAGACACGACTAATACTTTTTGTTTTTGGCGCAATCAAGCGTATAGTTGCCCTTACTGATAAGATTTTATACCATGGAAGGTCTTGACCACTTTCAGATATCAATATCAGATTAAATAGTTAATTTTATTGTCAAAATAACAATAAGCGGCATTGAAATAACGTTATTAATAGATAAGAAAGACAAGCGGTCTAGTGGTTGTTAAACAGTAAAATTAAGGAAAAACCTTTTTTTAACCCCCGACCAAAAAGAGGGGTGTTATAAGTTTCACGTGTCTGTCTGTCTGTCTGTGGCACCGTAGCTCCCGAACGGATGAAGCGATTTCAATTTAGTTTTTTTTTTGTATGAAAGGTGAGTTACGTGCGAGTGTTCTAAGACATGTTTCATGAAAATAGTTTGAGCCGTTTAAAAGTTATAGGGGTGAAAGTGGGGAAGAGTAACCGAATGTCTGCAAAAAGTGCCGAACGTGTTGTTACTTTTTAAAGGGAACTCAGGTTATTATATCGGGGGTTATTTAATTTTGAGAATTTATAGTTATTGATGTGAGCTCTGATAAGTTATTCAAATATTCTGTCTCTGAAGATTTTGTAGTTGACGGCCACTAAAGTCACTGGCCCGACACCAGAGCACATTGGATGCTAGTTCGTAGTGTAATTTAGACTCCCGATGGTCGGCACTTGCTGGATCTTGTCAAGATACATTCTAGAATTAAACTCACTTGTACTCGTTAAACTATTTAATCCACCTAAATCCTGACCGAATGCCATTGGGCGAAACCGGTCAAGATATAAGTAAGTATATTAATTGTGGAATGAGTACAGGTGTGTTTAATTCTAGAATGTATCTAGTTCGTAGTGGTTGAAGATGATTCTTTGATAAACTTGGTTAAGGTGATGAATGTTCCGTTGCACTAATACATTACAAGAGTCAACAAAGTTCTGGATCTGTAATTTTCTTGATATCACATTTCAAAATGATCAACAAGAATTAAAACGTCCCACTATTTGCAAGTGCATATCTTCACAAGAATCCACACACAGATATACACACTCACGACACACAACCCCACACACACACACTCACACACACACACACACACACACACTATATATGTATAAACAGTCTCGCATATGCGAATAGTCAGATGCACATACCTAATATAGGCGGTACACACTACAACGAGTTGTGTGGAC
Source organism: Diaphora mendica (assembly GCA_949125395.1). Classification (NCBI taxonomy): domain Eukaryota; kingdom Metazoa; phylum Arthropoda; class Insecta; order Lepidoptera; family Erebidae; genus Diaphora; species Diaphora mendica. The sequence continues at coordinate 1,053,030 of OX421331.1, read as the reverse complement.
GGAAATTGGCTCAAATATTTCTCAAAAAATCTGAACCAATTTCCGTCCACACGTACGATAAAACTGCACAGTTAAATCGCTACGAGAAATCGTTGTAGTGTGTACCGCCTATCTAGGGGCACGGTCGTGCCCCCCGCCAAGACGAGCCAAGCGAAGCGCAAGGGCACTACCTACCTTTTCTCGAAGTGTTTCGTCATTTTTTTTAACCCTCATAACTTTGGTTCCCGATATACCAGATTGTTCAAATTCTCAGGATATGATGTTACCAATAGACTAATGAAACGTACAAAGTTTCAATTGCATAGCTCTGATACTTTAGATGTTATTGATACCTAAAAAACACCGATTTCGTCACTGACACACTGATGATCATCAAAACTGTTAGGGTACTTCCTGAAGTGCTAGAAAGCTGAAACTTGGTATGTAAACCAAGTTTAGTATACAAACAACAGAAAAAATCATAAACATATTACTTTTGCCCCCCAACCCCCAAATTTATGGGGTGGAGGTTTGTATGAGACTTTCACAAATGTTTATGCTAGAGGTTTTTAATTTTGGTACACGGACTTTTTCGAAAGAAGAAAAATGTACAAGAAATACAGCCCAAAAAAAGAAAAAAAATGCCTCATGCAGCTTACAAAAAGAAATGAAATCCCACCAAAAACATTTTCATGTAAAATGTTGCCTAGACGACTGCATATGGCTTACCCTGTGAAATAGATATCAGATCTCATGTAGAGCCAAGGTTCCGAATCTACACGCCCTAACTCTACCAACCTTAACTTCGTAAACTCTACATCTCAGTTAAAATGTATGGCTTGGCTGTTTCGTTACTTCAGAAACTAAATATTCGAATAACACATTACTTCAGAAACTAGATATTTGCAAACACAAAAAGCGTTCGTTTCCCCTTCGTGATGGTATAGTAGCGAAACGGCGAAGCCATACATTTTTACTGAGATGTAGAGTTTACGAAGTTAAGGTTGGTAGAGTTGGGGCGTGTAGATTCGGAACCTTGGCTCTACATGAGATCTGATATCTTTTTCACAGGGTAAGCCATATGCAGTCGTCTTGGCAACATTTTACATGAAAATGTTTTTGGTGGGATAAGTCTCTCCCTAACACGTACACACATCAACTACAGCTAAACTACTACTACTACTTAAAAACATATTTTTTTATACTAAGTACATGACAATATGATTGTAAATTGTTACTAAGATTTGTCCAAGAGGTGGAGCCTGGTGATCTGTGACACAGGGTTTTCCTACTACAGACACCAGCCTCTCACAAAGGAACGAGAGTGACTCAAGCTGTATTGTGGCTATAAAATAGGTATATTATACTTACCTTTGTGTATGAGAGAAAATAAATAAACTATTATTATTATCATTTGAGAGAAATCTCACAAATATGATCACCTGTAACAAGAACGAATGGGTAAGGGTAAAAAAAAAGAAATTCTTGTGACGTAATTTTTTTATATCTTATTTCAGAACGAACGGGCCGGCTCTACCGGGTTGTGACTACCCTCTCACAGATGACTAACCTAAGATGACAGCATTAGTGCTATCGTGTTTCGTTGGTGAGTGCGAGAACGATTCTGCTCAGCTTTCCATCAGACAGTGTAGAGTCCTATTGGCAAGCTCATATAAAAAACATAATCTATACTTATAATAAAAATGTAACAGGTCCAATTCTGTACATTAAAGATATTTTGAAAATTTTTTTGGAGGGCTCTCTATAATCAATACTGAAGCCAAAACTGTATTTTTTTTCATTTTTGTCTGTCTGTCTGTCCGTCTGTCTGTCTGTATCTTGGCCGCGCATCACGCCGAAACTACTGAATGGATTTAAATGAAACTTGGCATGATTTAAGTTCATACTACGAGGTAGGACATAGGATACTTTTTATCCCGAAATTCAGCACGGTGTCCTGGAGAGAGGGGGTCAAAGTCAAAATATGTACTTAGTTGTAATTCAATAACACATAGTCCGATTTTATTCATTCTTTTTTTGCTGGAATGAAAAAAAATTAAAGATAACGGGAAAAGTCTTTTCTTTTTGTCCGCGACTGTACACTGCCTGTGGGAATATAGATATGAGAGACAGATATGTAAATATGGCGGTACGAAGTTCGCCGGGTCAGCTAGTTATAAATATAATGCAGTTTATTAAACTAAAGAATGACAGTTACGTACAAATTGGTTTACTAAGAGAACTATTGCGATCTCGTCACAAAACACTTGGCAATAGAAATAGGCTAGTTTATGTAACTCTATTAATTTGTAACTATGCAATTCTAGACAGTTTTCGTTAGAATACGAGGACCAATCTAACTAAATGTAACTTGTAGCAAAAAAAGTTATATTATTCTCTTAATTTAATTAAAAAAGTAACCAAAATAAATATCTGTGTCAGTCCTTTACCCGTTTTATATGTAACACTTGTGACGCCTCTGGTGTTGCAGGTGTCCATGGGCGGCGGTAATCACTTACCATCAGGTGATACGTCTGCTCGTTTGCCCCTTATTCAATAAAAAAAAAAAAAAAAAAAAAAACATTAAAAAGTTTATTTCGTTTTTAACCGACTTCAAAAAAGGAGGAGGTTCTATGATCCACTGTATGTATTTTTTTTTTTTTTTTTTTTATTACACCGATTACTCCGTCAGTTGTGGACCGATTTTGAATTTTTTTTTGTATCCGGAAGGGTATGCTTCCGAGGTGGTCCCATTGCCAGCATATTAGGATCTAATGATGGGATCCCAGGGAAATAGAGGGGAACCCTCATTTTTTATAGGCACATACTATGTTTTGCGTATATTTTCTGAAGTAACACCGGTATTTGCGTCTGGTAGTTATCATTTTATGATGATGAGCTGATGATGTAAGGTACAACTCCTTAACGGTTAGGAGTTGGAGAATAAATCTTTAAATATCATATGTACATATGTTACCTTTAGTCGTATTCTTTCAAATTATTTAGGTAAGCTGATGATGGAAGGTGGAAGGTACAACTCCTCAACGGTTAGGAGTTGGAGGATAATTCTTTAAATTTCATACGTATCTAAAGACCTTCAGTCGTATACTTTCAAGTTATTTAGGTGAGCTGATGATAGAAGGTTAAACTCTTCAACAGTTAGGGATTAGAGGATGATTTTAATACCTATAACACGTACGTATAGACCTTAATTTGTATTCTAGATGAGGAAATTTGATGAAATAGTTCAACTTACTACTTACCTACGATTGTTTGCACTAAAAACTGAAAAATAAAAACTTTTTATAAAAAAAAACCGACTTCCAAAAAACATCCAACGAAAACTCTCTGCCAAAAAAACACTTAAAAGCGTAAAATAAACTGGTTCTTCATAAATTGCCTATACCTAATTCTTTATTAATTTAAATATTAGTATTATAATGTGTACCTAGCACACATTATAATACTAAGCACTACTACTATAGCACACATATATTTTTTTTTTATAAAAAGTTTTTAGAATTGAGATTGCATTAATAAGTGTGAATCTAACCCGCTGCCATCTCGCTGCTAACGGTTCAGTATGAACTTATGTAGTTCGTCTATTTCAGAAGCCTTTTTGCGTTTCTGAGTGATTAAATTAACTTTGAGGTTCTGAAAAATCATAATAAATATCGACATACACACATCAAAAGTGTCTTGGGATCAAGCATTTTTATGCGGATTTCTTGAGATTGAGATGTGGCTTTGGCCCTGGCCTGCTCAGTCGCCAGACTTGAACCCGATTGAGCATGCATGGGATATGCTACAGAGAAGAGCTCTGCCGAATATGGAGGGTATCCAGTCGCAAGAAGACCTTTTTTTGTTGTTGCAACGAACATGGGCGGCCATTCCACAGCGTGATTTGGATGAACTCATTTTGAGTATGCCAAACCGATGTTCTTGTGTTAGTGTTCGCGGTAGAAACACGGATTATTAATTGTTTAAGTTACCTAATAAAATTTTAAAGAAAACTGTTATTTCAGTTATTTTTTCGAACTTTAATGTTAGTGGTTCAAATATCAAAAATCCTTTTATTAGGAAAATGGCAAATTTCTTTATTAATGCAAAGGTGACTTGGTTTATCGTTACTGTGACGATCGAAAACACTTTATTTGATGAATCCTTAAAGAAAATTTTAATTAATATCAATCAGGAGAAAAGTTATTGCAAAAATATATGTTGATCCCTAGACACATATGTTGATCCCTAGACACTTTTGATGTGTGTATTACGTCAGAGACAAAATAGGTTTGCAATCTTCATTTTTTTAACACTTTTTTTTATATTAGCTTGACCTGTATGTATGTATGTAACGGAATCTTTTAACTTCATTTTCACCTACTTCTAGGAGTCCGATAAACTTGAAAATTTACACAGGGGTAAATAGGGCTGATGACAATACAAAAATTTAAAAATTTTAAATTATATTTTTTTTTATTATTATTAATTATAGTTTAAAAAACTTAACAAACACGCTTTTATAAATATACCAAACTAAAAAGTAGAAAAAATTATAGTTAAAAAAAAAAAAACACGCTTTAATAGCAAATAAATTGCTATTAAGCGTGTTTTTTTTGTTATTTTAAACTATAATTTATTCTTAACCATAGCCATGTCATATTCCCTTTGACTTTACGTTTTCATTTATAATGAAAAACAATTTTTTTATTACTAATAATAATAAATTTGAAAGCACGTCTGCCTGTATGTCTGTCCTGCTTTCAGGGCTAAACTGCTGCACCGATTTCAATGAAATTTCGCATGAAGATACTTTGATTCTTGAGGAAAGACGCAGGCTGTTTTTTAACGCGCTAACCGGCATACAAGTGGCCGGAGCCGCGGGAAAAAGCTAGTTGATAATAATATATGACACACTGCATTACTACAAGAATACCTTTGTTACTTTTGTGAGATTGAATGTAAACCGGACCTTTGAATTTTAAATGAACTAGTTGTAGCCCGCGACTCAGCCCTCGTGTATGTCGTGTATGTCCAATAGTGAGGGCCACCATCTCACTGTGAACGCAGACAACGCAGTATGGCGTCCCACACTATGGCGGCTTAGTGAGATGCTTTTTCACGCCCCACTTAAAGGACCCGGGATCATAGTGCGGGGGAAACACGTGCGCTGGTAATGAGTTCCAGTTTTTAACTGCTCGGCACAGGAAAGAAGAACCAAACCGTTTAGATCGAGAGAGTATTTCTACGACTCTGAGGTGGTGACTTCTAAGGCCAGCACGTGTTGTTCTGTATAGGAAGGGAGAAGGTGGGATCAATTGGAAGAGTTCTTCAGAACACTCTCCATGGTATAGGCGGAAGAGAGCTGCCAAAGAGGCGATATCTCTCGCAACTGCAGAGGCTCAAAAGACTCGGTGGCATCGGGACTGTTGATAATGCGGACTGCTCGCCGCATCAAGCAAGTACTGCGCCGATCCATCACAAAGATGAGAACATTACTCCACGCATGAGCTAACCTGGGTCTTATAAAGAAGACGACGAAGGGTTTCAATATTAATCTAATATAATAAATCCAATATTCCAATGTAATGTACCTATCTACATATACACAAACAAATAATCATGTCTGCTTTCTCGAATAGGTAGGAATACACAAATATTTCTTCCGGTAAGCAATTGTGGTAATTGTATGCTAGCTGTGAGATAGTAGACGCACGATGAACTCCGATAATTTTAGTTACATATGCCTACTTTACACAAGCAGTGTTATATACTTGGGGGAAAATCCATAAGTACTCATTGTCACGAAGATACGCTAAATAGTCGTGTCTTATTCCATTTGCTTCATTGCAGGACTGAAGTACCTAATATACGGTTTGGAGGCGGAAATGTAAATTTTATGATACCATAATAAAAATAATGCAAGTGTGTTTATGAGACCAATAATTTATCTATTCCCCTGGTATGGTTAGTGATTCTGACTCCAGAACCATTGGCAGCGGTTTAAATTCCTATCCTGACAATTTGTTGTATCTTGCGTATACATCTATTTACCTTATTATTTGTGTATTTAGAAATATAGTGGATATACAAGTTCATTTAAAGGAAGAAAGGAACCCTGCTCTCTGGGTTTTGCCAGTTAAAGTTTAGACGGCCCCGTGTGTGGTGTACTTTATTTTATTTTAATTTAAAGCCTATTTATTTTTAACAAAACATTGTCTTAAAGTGATACATGACGCTACAAAAATGGTATCAAGTTGTATCAATATATTTAATTGGATTTGAAACCAAAAAAGTGCTTGCTGTTATCCATGCCGGCAGCGTCGGTGCTCACAGCTCTCCACAGACGGCCTTATTTAATATTATTATTATGAAATATAATAAAAGTATGATGGTAAAATAATTGCATTTTATAGATAATCGACATTAGACAATGTTTCTAATATTTTACAGTTTCGAAACGGAATATTGTTCGTTGTCTATTTCTTTCTTTGTTCATAAAAATAATAATGCAACAAAAAAGTTGATGCACAAAACTTTATTCTTAATCAACTATGAAGACGTTTAGAAAGTATTTCTTAAAAATCGTGATTTGAAAAACAATAATAAAAGTGTTGGATTCGTGCACAAATCTATCCTTTTGATAATAGAAGAAGTTTGTTTAACGATAAGTCCAATTTATGCCAAAAATCTCCTCAGAGTCTATAGGTATTTTGATTTTCAATCCCCGACGCAAAAAGAGGGGTGTTATAAGTTTGACGTGTCTGTCTTTCTGTGGCACCGTAGCTCGCGAACTGATGAAGCTATTTCAATTTAGTTTTTTTTTGTATGAAAGGTGAGTTACGTGCGAGTGTTCTTAGACATGTTTCATGAAAATCGGTTGAGTCGTTTAAAATGGCATGGCAACGGTATGGCAAAGTATGTCATAGTAACATAGGTAATCAAACTTTATTGAGGTGTAACAACTCACCTCACCTGATGGTAATTGACTACCGCCACATGTGCACCTGCAACTCAAAAGTCACAAGTACGTGTTGCCCTTTGAAAAGGGACGTGTGTTACAGCGAGACGGATAATTGTTTCTGTCTGGTTATTTACTTATAGTTATGACTTTATTCACAAATACATGACATCGGCAGACTTAATGCCAAACGCATTTTCTACGAGTCGACAATTTTACGATGCAGAGAAATGAAGAGGTTGTGGCTAAGTAGGTAGTAAATTATAGAGGTTTAATCACATGTTATGTGAACTATTTTGACCTTGAATAAATACATACAATAATACGCATATATATACATATGTTCTTACACATAGAGGAGCCTACAAATACCAGTGGTGTGAGATAGACAAAGAAGAAGGAGATTGTTAGAAGAATGAAGGTTTATATTATGGTTATTTCTTATGAGTTGATCACTTTTAAATGGTTTCTTTTTACGACTATTGTTCAATCTAGAACATGATTGCAACACCTGCAGCATCAAATCTATGTCGCACGCAGTGCTTGCCTCGCACTCTGTCAACTGTTAGGCATGACCGACATTAAGGCAGCTGCATCGACACAACACACGGATGGCACACAAGTAAATAGCCATACATGTGTACTTAGAGTAAGATTAGTATATAAGCTATTAATCTATACTTATAATAAAAATGTAACAGGTCAAATTCTGTACATTGAAGATATTTAGAAAATTTTTTTGGAGGACACTCTGTTATCGATACTGAAACGAAAACTATTTTTTTTTTTCATTTTTGTCTGTCTGTCTGTCTGTCTGTCTGTATCTTGGCCGCGCATCACGCCGAAACTACTGAATGGATTCAAATGAAACTTGGCATGATTTGAGTTCATACTCCGAGGTAGGACATAGGATACTTTTTATTCCGAAATTCCGGACGGTTTCCTTGGGAGGGGAGATGAAAGTCAAAATGTGTAATTAATTGTAATTCATTAACGAGTAGTCCGATTGCAATAATTCTTTTTTTGTTAGAAAGGAGATACTCTGAAGATTGTAGCATAAAGTATTTAATTTATCACAATCTCTCTATCTATTGGAAAAAAAATTATAAAGAATTTATCATTACGTAAAACGACATGTAGTGACATCTATTGCCAGCCATGCGTAATTAATAACACTTTGATTAATATATCGTGGAATAATCGTAAAACGTATTACGTATAATTCGGTGTAGCATTAAGTATTTGATTGATCGAAATCTCTCTATCCATAAATTCAGCACGGTTTCCTGGAGAGAAGGGATGAAAGTCAAAATATGTACTTGGTTGTAATTCAATAACACGTGATTTCATTCATTCTTTTTTTGCTAGACAGCAAGTACTTTAAATATTGTTCCGTGATCTATTTATACATATATCACGTATAATAAATCTGTAGACGATGAGTTTGTCGGTTTCTTTGCTTAAAACAGCGACATCTCTTGGAATCAAGTAACTAACTTTACAATAGCAATAGCGTAATATGATTTTCTTTTGAACGTATAATAAAAATGTGATGTAACAGATCAATTCTGTACATTAAAGAAATTTAGATGTTTTATCGGGAGGGCTCTCTAATCGTTGCTGAAGCAATGAATTTTGAAAATAGTTTCTAAACTTAACAGCGACATCTATTGGAATTAAGTAACACTAACTTCACAGTAGGATGTACCTATCCTATATACGAGTAATCTATATATGATTATTTTTTAAAGTAGGTATAATAAAAAAAAAAAACATTAATTCGGTACATTAGAGAAATTTAGATTTTTTTTGGGAGGACGCTCTAATCGATTCTGAACCAAAAACTAAAATACCATAATAACGTTAAATGGTCATTGTAAAGGAGCAAGGTCCAAATGTGTGGAGGAAGACGACTTTTCAGTAGACTGTATTTAATTTGCTGGTTTTACAGTAATAGATTACTAGAAAAAACTTGCAAAGTTGACAAAACAATTTGTATATCTTCTTCTTCTCTTATATCCTATAAAAAGCGGCCAAGTGCGAGTCGGACTCGCCCATGAAGGGTTCCGCAGCAGCAAGTAGCATAATACAATTTTTATTATATTTTTATATTTGTGTTGATTGAATGAAAGGTAAATTGCAGTTTACGATTTATGACGTATTAAAAAAAAACTAATTACTAGATTTCGTTCAAACCAATTTTCGTTGGAAGTTTGCATGGTAATGTACATCATATATTTTTTTAGTTTTATCATTCTCTTATTTTAGAAGTTACAGGGGGGGGGGGGACACACATTTTACCACTTTGGAAGTGTCTCTCTCGCAAACTAATCAGTTTAGAAAAGTATGATGTTAGAAACCTCAATATCGTTTTCGAAGACCTACCCACACCCACACGTATGGGTTTGATGAAAAAAAAAATTTTGAGTTTCAGTTCTAAGTATGGGGACCCCCATAATTTATTGTTTTTTTCTATTTTTGTGTGAAAATCTTAATGCGGTTCACAGAATACATCTACTTACCAAGTTTCAACATTATAGGTTTTATAGTTTCGGAAAAAAGTGGCTGTGACATACGGACGGACAGACAGACAGACATGACGAATCTATAAGGGTTCCGTTTTTTGCCTTTCGCACGGAACCCTAAAAATGAATTGCTGTTCGTTTGTCTCGCTAAAACTCGAGAACCGCCAGGCCGATTTAGCTGATTTAGGTTTTGAAATGTTTGCCGTGGTTCAGGGAGGGTTTAAACGGTGAGAAAATATGGAAAAATTGCGGGGAAGATAATAAAAACAACAATTTCCTTTTGCCCTTAAAAACTGTTCTACCAACTTTCCTGTCAAACTTTTGACTGTCAAATTGAAGCACTTATTAAATTAAGGGTTTTAAATAGGCATCATATATTATTACACGAATGAAATTAAGGGTTTTAAATAGACACCACATATTATTTATATATTATTATCGCGTATTTTAATATTATTATTTTGATGGTTGTTATTGTTGGTTCATTCAGAAATTGTCATTGTATTGACATATTTTGTTAGTTGTCACTATTAATAATCTAAGGTTGTCACTGTTTAGAATGCAAATAAAAATGGTAAAGATATTAGATAATATTTTTAAAATTCAGTATTAACATATCTATTTATATAAAAATGTATCACCGAAATGTATGTACGCGCATAACTTCCGATCGGCTGCACCAAATTAAATGATTCTTTTTTTATGTGTAGGACCTTATTGTTAGGACAAGGTTTGTGTATAAGAAAAATTAAAAGATAGCGGGCAAAGTCTTTTTTTTTTGTCCGCGACGTCTGTCTGTATCTTGGCCGCGCATCACGCTGAAACTACTGAATGGATTAAAATGAAACTTGGCACGATTTGAGTTCATACTACGAGGTAGGACATAGATTATTTTTTAATTTTTTTTAATTTAATTTTTGTTTAATAACGGGAAAAGTCTTTTTCTTTGTCCGCGACTGTACACTGCCTGTAGGAAGCTGAGACCAGCTGAGACAGATATGTAAATATGGCGGTACGAAGTTTATTTTTATTCTACCCTTCCTGAATATTTTCGCCCCATTTCTATTCTTCTCTTCCTGAACATTTTCACCGTATTCCTATTATTCCCTTCCTGAACATTTTCGCCCTAATTCTATTCTACCCTTTCCTGAATATTTTCGCTTTATTTCTATTCTTTCCTTCCTGAACATTTTCGCCCTATTTCTATTCTTCCCTTCCTATTCAAAGTGCTGCAGCTTTCAGAATTTACTTATAGACAAGTCTGTTCTGATTTCTGAGGACTTTTTATTTTTTATTCTGTAATTTCTGAGATCTTTTTATTTTGTCTAAATCTGCCTAACCATAAAACTAGATAAGAAAATTTTAAAGTTATGTGGATTAGGATTTTTAACTCTTACCACAGTAAAAAACAAAAAAGGGAACGCCTCAAGACGATCGACGAGAGATGAGACCGCCTATGCTCAATTAAAGTGTAAAATAAAAATATAGTTTTGTGACTAATAAGAAACATTGTTTTTTATTACTTAAAAATATTTTTAAAAAAGCGGCCAAGTGCGAGTCGGACTCGCCCATGAAGGGTTCCGCAGCAGCAAGTAACATATATATATATTTATTATATTTGTGTTGATTGAATGAAAGGTAAATTGCAGTTTACGATTTATGACGTATTAAAAAAAAAGTACTTACTAGATTTCGTTCAAACCAATTTTCGGTGGAAGTTTGCATGGTAATGTATATCATATATTTTTTTTAGATTTATCATGCTCTTATTGTAGAAGTTACAGGGGGGGGGGACACACATTTTACTACTTTGGAAGTGTCTCTCGCGCAATCTATTCAGTTTAGAAAAAAAAAATATTAGAAACCTCAATATCATTTCTGAAGACCTATCCATAGATACCCCACACGCATGGGTTTGATGAAAAAAAATTTTGAGTTTCAGTTCTATGTATGGGGACCCCCAAAATTTATTGTTTTTTCTTATTTTTCTGTGAAAATCTTAATGCGGTTCACAGAATACATCTACTTACTAAGTTTCAACATTATAGGTCTTATAGTATCGGAAAAAAGTGGCTGTGACATACGGACGGACAGACAGACATGACGAATCTATAAGGGTTCCGTTTTTTGCCTTTGGCACGGAACCCTAATTATGGTGTACCTCCAAAATTTTTAATCTTCCTAGATGTACCTTGAACCCAAAAAGTTTGCGGAACACTGAATGTACTATGGTGATGTGTGTTACTTCGACCTGAATGCAGACCTCCTTAACAAGCTTGACCGTCTTCTTAATAACTGCATTCGATTTATTTTCAATATTCGAAAGTATGACCATGTGTCTGCTTTGCGTTCCCAGTTAAAATGGTTACCTATTCGCCTACAGTGCAATCATCGAGCACTTACCTTCCTATTTTCATTTCTCAACTCGCCATCCTTACCTACCTACCTTGCTCCGTATTTCCGATACCTGTGCTCTAATCACGATAGAAATCCTAGCTCAGTTAATAATCTGCTTCTCTCATGTCCGTCTCATTACTCCGACTTCGTGAACTGTTCCTTCTTTGTTCGAGCAGTAATGCTCTGGAATGCGCTCCCGCTCGAAATCAGGATGTCCACTAACCGATATACATTCAAAAATAAAGTACATGAGCTCTTTCTCTATGAACTGGCAGAATTTTCTAATCTATAGCTTACCGTTCTTTTTAAACGACTTCCAAAAGGAGGAGGTTCTCCATTTAATCGATTTTTTTTCTTAATGTATGAATGTACACGGATTACTCCTCCGTCAATTTGTGGACCGATTTTGAAAATTATTTTTGTATTCGAAAGGGTATGCTCCTCATGTGGTCCCATGACCACCATATCTCCTGATATGGCGTGACCTTGAGCGGGATAGCTGCTCTTCGCGTAGAACAAAACAACCGAAGCGTCGGTGACGTCGTTGACGTTCGTCTCGAAATATAGCGAGTGTGGTACCTACTATTACATTTGGCTTGGCACCGACTTCAAACCTATGAATAGGTAGCATATACAAGTTATTTGATACTTTTTAGTTTTTAAGTCGGTTTTTTTAAACGAAGTTTTTTTTCCATTATTTAGTGTATAAATGTTGTATTTATGTATACGTAATCTGTATATGTATATCTACTTATATATGTATGTTTGTATGTATAACGTTGAATATGATGTGATTATTGTAAATTTGAACGGACTTCTTATGTATATAAGATTTCACACACCTGCCTTATAAGATTTCTCCACCACCCGAAGGTCGACTGGAAGAGAATGCTCTGGGCATTAAGTCCGCCGATGTACATTCTTAGTGCATAAAGTTAATAAATAATATATAAATAATCTACATTGTATTTATATTTCCAAAAAAGTGTGTGTGACCAGTTCCTAAAATTATCATCTCAATGTAACTAACACAACATCCACATCTGGTAGTTCTTAAACAGTTTCTAAAAGATACTTTACAATAGGTACGTTATATAATTACTTTTTTATCGTATAATAAAAATGTAAAAAATCAATTTTAAGTTTAAAATACTTGAATTAGGAGTTATAATTTTTAATATAAACAAACATATAACTTAATAGTTATGATAATTTACCAGAAACAAAACACAAAATGTGTGTGAGTGTGTGTGTTTGTTACTCTTTCACGCTAAAACTTCTAAACGGATTTGGATGAAACTTTACAGTAATATAGCTTATACAGGTTACTATTTGCCGCGAAAATCGACATTCACGCGGGCGGAGCCGCGGGCAACAGCTAGTTATGTAAATAAAATCAGTCATTTTGTCTAATCCGACTTTGACTTATTACCCTTACCCCTCACCTCTCGCTGTGGCCAAGACACCCTTAGCCGTCAGTAGATCGGTCTTGTGAGTCTGCTCGACCGGCAGTGAGAAAACCATCTCCTAAACCCGGCTCCCTTCTCGTCTCCGTCTGTTGCCCTAGGTCTCCCGGTAACAGACTTCCCGCACTATCTATATATGTATCTACACCCTCACCGCAGGGTCCGTATATTGGTAGGAGTAGGGAATTAGGGATTTAGGTAATTAGGCGTAGGTTACGTGCGAGTATTGAACGGTTCACTACGGTGCCCGCTCGGTACACGTACTTAGGTTGTATTTAGATAGGCTTTCGGTGCTACACGTACGAGTGCTGTTTGGTGTTCCACGGAACCCGGACCGCATCCGTACAACTTGCTTCGTATTATTATTTAAAACTAGTTGTTGCCCACGGCTCCGCCGGCGTGTATGTCTGTTATCGCGGCAAATAGTAGCCTATGTGTTATTCTGATGTATAAGCTACATTACTGTAAAGTTTCATCCAAATCCGTTCAGTAGTTTTTGCGTGAAAGAGTAACAAACATCCATCCATCCATACTTACAAACTTTCGCGTTTATAATATTAGTAGGAAGATAGCTCTCTCTCGCGGGGGACTTTACAAACATACATGAAACGGACACAAAGAACACCCAGACTCAGAACAACAATTTGCGGATTGTATCCCATGTGGGATTTGAACCCACAACACTTGGCGCAGTAGAAAGCGGCGTGGCAATCGCTTAACCACTAAGCCAATTGTGCAGTCGTTTGTATAGCTTGGGATCAGTTCACCGTGTGTTAGATTTGTGGTTATTATTATTAAAATAGCTTTTTGACAGTAAAATATTCTCTCTGTCCAAGGTAAATGTGCCCTCATTTAGTTCACGCTTATTATTTAAGACCTGCGTGTCACCTTGATACTGACATTGTAATTATAAGTACCTAGGTACCTACATATAACTTATATATGTATATTAATCATTCAAAATGACCTGAATAGCTTTCGAAACAGTTAAAAGTAAGCATAATGTTCATGAAAATATTACGCTTAAATTAATAACAGTACCTAATATTAAATAATTGAGATGTGTTAAATTAATATGTAGCCAAATAAGTTATTTAGTTATAGTACTCCGCTTAGTTTTTTGAATTTAAATAAAGATTTTGAATTTTGATTTTGAATTTTAAATAATATAATTAGTCTTTCTGCAATGGTAATCAGATTGCAAATTACCAACTTAGATACCTATTTCTAAATACCTACATATATTGATAGTATAGAAACGCATTGGGTTTCAAACACGATTTAGGAATAAAGATCTAATCCAGAAGGGATTTTGGTCTTGGGGTAAGTCCATTTTCCCTATCGGACATTTGTTAACCGACTTCCAAAAAGGAGGTTCTATGTTCCACTGTATGTATTTTTTTATTTTTTTTTATGTATGTTCAGCGATTACTCCGTCAGTTGTGGACCGATTTTGAAAATTTTTCTTGTATTCGAAAGAGTATGCTTCCGAGGTGGTCCCATTGCCAGCATATCAGGATCTGATGATGGGATCCCTGGGAAATCGAGGGAAACCCTCATTTTTTATAGGCACATACTATGTTTTTCGTATATTTTCTGAAGTTACACCGGTATTTGCGTCTGGTAGTCATCATTTTATGATGATAAGCTGATGATGTAAGGTACAACTCCTTAACGGTTAGGAGTTGGAGGATAAATCTTTAAATATCATATGTATATATGTAACCTTTAGTTGTATTCTTTCAAATTATTTAGGTAAGCTGATGATGGAAGGTGAAAGGTACAACTCCTCAACGGTTAGGAGTTGGAGGATAATTCTTTCAATTTCATACGTATCTAAAGACCTTCAGTCGTATACTTTCAAGTTATTTAGGTGAGCTGATGATGGAAGGTTAAACTCTTCAACAATTAGGGATTAGAGGATGATTGTAATATTACACGTACGTATAGACCTTAATTTGTATTCTTGATGATGAAATAGTTCAACTTACTACTTACCTACGATTGTTTGCACTAAAAACTGAAAAATAAAAACTGTTTATAAAAAAAAAAACCGACTTCCAAAAAACATCCAACGAAAACTCTGCCAAAAAAACACTTAAAAGCGTAAAATAAACTGGTTCTCCATAAATTGCCTATACTTAATTCTTTATTCATTTAAATAGTAGTATTATAATGTGTGCTAGGTACCTAAAATCTGTTTGAAGTCGGTGCTAAGCCCAAAAGAACACAAACGAACAATTACAAAAGTCTAAGCGATAGTCACTTGGCACCGACTTCAAACAGATTCTAGGTACCTAGCACACATTATAATACTACTATTTAAATGAATAAAGAATTAAGTATAGGCAATTTATGGAGAACCAGTTTATTTTACGCTTTTAAGTGTTTTTTTGGCAGAGTTTTTGGTATTCCTATTCCTAGCAACTTTGCTCTATCCGTATTTTTTACCCCAATATGCCTTCTTCCTATGCCCTGTTTGAAAGCCTTACCTCTATTGTCCGTTTGCAATATGCAAAGCAAGCCTATTGCCGTGAACCGGATATATAAATCTACAACCCATAACGTCCCACTGCTGGGCTCGGGTCTCCTGTCAAGAGAGGGTTAAGGCCATACGTCCCCACGCTGGCCGAGAGCGGGTTGGGGACTGGCAACACAACGTTGTGGCTACGTACCTAATCCTGCCGTTGCCGCCCAAAGGCCTCCAACTAAGCTTCACGACTGTTAATCTATGATAACAACCGGGACCGACTGCTTAACGTGAACTCCGAATCACGGAGACGCTCATGGTATCATGCCACCAGCGGTCACTCATCCAGGCATTGACCGCGCCTTAATTGTTTCTAATCACCGAGCGCAACTGGTCTACGAGCGCCTCTGTTGTATAATTTTAAATTGATGTAATTTTAAAATAAGAATACATATTTATATATCCTGAGGATATATATGTTTCTATATTTTAAAATTACATCCAGACACACAGTCAACGAGCATACTCAAAGTACAATATTTGTCCTGAGTAAAAATCGAACCCATGACATGTGGCCCAGCAGTCATTCTTACTAACCATTAAGCCAATGGACTACATAGAAATATAGAGTAAAAAACTACTTATTCTGAACAAATAATGTCAAGAAAGGGAAAGTGGGTACAGTGTGGTGACCTTGAGAACAATGCTATATCGTTCGGGTGAGCGTGCTTGACAAATAAGCGATCAATAACTTGATTCGTTCGATGATGTAATAATGTTGTATGATTCACCAGCTTCGACTGTTTTTGTAGTCTTTGCTCTGGTCCTAAGAGTCTTAGCGAGATGCTACATTTTCTATAACTTTCCTCGTTAGGTATGTTGGATGTATTTCCAAAAGTTGTCGCGAAAGATAGAGAAAATACCTAAAGTACGGCTACTTCCAGCACTGGTGTCTTTATTTTAGCTTTTTAGAAAGACAACTACCGCAATAGGAATATGTTCCACTAGTTGTTGCCCGCGGCTCCGCCCGTATGTCGGTTATCGCGGCAAATAGTAGCCTATGTGTTATTCTGATGTATAAGCTATATTACTGTAAAGTTTCAACCGAATCCGTTCAGTAGTTTTTGCTTGAAAGAGTAACAAACATCCATCCATACTTGCAAACTATTAGTAGGATGTCGTAGGGGACTTTACAAACATTGCACAATGCTGCGAACACAAAGCCTCAGAATAACATTTTGTAAATCTCAAAAAGTGATGGCACAAATAGGGACCAAACCCACAACGACAAAGCGACGAGGAGACCTTTTAAATCACTACACCGTACGTGCCGTCAGTCATTCAAGTCAAAGCGTTTTAAACACAAATGTTGAATGCTATATACATTTTTTTAAAGAAATCCCCCTAAGGTATATAAATAAAATAAATAAATAAATATTTCTGACTTCTAACACACAACGCCATCTAGTCCCAAGCTAAGCAGAGCTTGTGTTATGGATACTAGACAACTGATACAAATACATATAATACTTTTTTTTTTGTAAATACATACATATTATACATAGAAAACACCCAAACTCCGAAACAAATATTTGTAGATCAAACAAACATTTGGTCCGACCCGGGAATCGAACCCGAGACCTCGTGATCAGCAGTCGCGCACGCCAACCGCGAGACCAACGAGGCAGTCAAAGTGCATCCTTAGTCACGGGGAATTTACAAACGTACATGAAACGGACGCAAGGAATACCCAGACTCAGAACCCATAACACTTGGCGCAGTAGAAAGCGGCGCGGCGGCGCGGCGGCGTGGTGACCGCTTAAACCACTAGGCTAACCGTTCAGTCTATCAAAAACAAGTTATATTCAAGGCATTAAACTTTTTAAGTTTTTATGAAAAAAAATGTGTACCATGATCTCGATATTTAGACTTTTACTGATTACAATATCAATAACGGACCACGTTTTCTGAGCCGAGGTGAAACTGCAAAAAACTATTTACACGGTAGACAACGAAAACTTTGAATACTAACACAAATATGCATGTCAAAACTAGAAAATAATAAAAATAATAATAAATAAGCTTAATGTTATGATTTTGTTTATTCAGTACTAGCTTCGCCCCGCGGTGTTACCCGCGGTACGACATCAACCGCGGGCAACGCCGCGGGGCGAAGCTAATCTAAAAAAGTAGCTTAAGCTACTCCTTGTATCGTCAGCTACCTATCAGTGAAATTTACGTCAAAATCGGTCCAGCCGTTCCAGAGATTAGCCGTACCAATCATACAAACAGACACACAAAAATTTAAAAATTGTTTTTTTGATGTTAGTATCGTATATACTTTAATTTGCATTTAGTGGAAAGCTGTTTATTTGAAGTTACAAAGAGACACTTTTATTTATTTGAAGTACCTATGTATAGATAGATTTAATAACAAGCAAATGTAAAATGTCATGTATCTACACCGCGTTTATTAAAATCGGTTCAGTAGTATAGGCGCCACGGTTTAACAAACAAACATATATTATAGATTGCCAAAACTATTACACTTCCTTTTGGCTTCGCCGTTCTCGAGTAAAAGAGTTAAATGCAGTTAAATCAGCCGTTATCACACTAATCACATCACATCACACTAATATATAAAGGCGGAAGTTTGTGTGTATGTTTCTTACTTCTTCACGCAAATACTACTGAACGGATTTGGATGAAACTTTAAAGTAATATAGCTTATACATTAGAATAACACAGTATGTACAATCAGTTTTTTAATATTGCACAAATAATTCAATAAAACAACCTTTCAAACAAAATACTCAACTGTTTAAACGTTATCGTACAAGATTTTATTTCATTTCATTACACATAAAACCCCTCCTTAAATGCCTATATCATAATAATGTACATAAATACTACACAATCCAACGTAATGTGATTAAAAAAAACACAATGTATTACCAACAAATCTGAAAGGTTTTGCCACATAATTCAATTACGATAAAATTTAAATTTTAAAACATCCAAAAAAGTGTAGCCGACTTGTCTATCTGTCAAACAGTTGGCGGAACATAATAAAATTACGTACATATACGAGTACAAATAAGTTGATATTTCATTCATGCATGCATGCGGCAACCAAACATGTAAAAATATATAAATACTAGCTTTTACCCGCGTTTATGTCGGTATTTAAATTTTAAAAATGTCTATAAATTTTAAAAGCTATATTACTGCAAAGTCTCATGAAAATCCGTTCAGTAGTTTTTGCGTGAAAGAGCAACAAACACACATCCTTACAAACTTTCGCATTTATAATATTAGTAGGAATTAGTTGGATACGACAGCACTTAGGCTGAAATTTATAAAGCGTGCTTAGACTTTGCTCAGACTTTGCTTACGCTATACTTACTTAAGTTCCTGCTCAGTGTAATCTAAGCGTTCGAATTTATAGTCCTTTGGGCTAAGTATTTACTGAGTGTATGCTAAGCAAGAGCTCAGGAAAAAATGTTTAACGTTTCAATTTGCAAAGCATATTTATTTAAAATAAATAGGTATTTCAAACACATATTATTTTTAAAAAGCTGAATTAAACTTAAATATTAGTAATCTTATAATCTTTATCGTGTAATTGTATATCAATCAATTTAAACCGTTATTTTTTATTGATTTTAAGTGAAAAAGGGCCAAAATAACACATGTACAAGTAAAATAGAATGTATCTTTGACTTGTCAGTAAAAAAAAACCGGATTGACACCGTGGGAGAGCAACGCATCGGCATGAATGGGAGGCCCATCCCCCAACCCCCTCCCCTCCCACCCTAAAGGTCGGCAACGCACTTGTGACGCCTCTGGTGTTGCAGGTGTCTATGGGCGGCGGTAATCGCTTACCATCAGGCGATACGTCTGCTCGTATGCCCGCCTATTCCATAAAAAAAAATTGTGAACAATTATTTAGATTGTCTCGATATCAATTACATATAATTAATTATCAATTTCTAGAAATAAGTTTTTACTTTGACCCTGGCATGCCCTTACGGACTTCTGTTATAAAGTTTTCAAACTAGATTACGGTTTTTTTACCTGCTCAATCGAACCATCTTTACGAGCGCGTAAGTATTCGCTAAGTCAAGGATTTCGGTGACTTAGACTATGCTAAGCATTTGCTCAGCTTGAGCTAAGCATAATAATGACTATAAATTTCAATGCACACTTAACTCGTGAGGTAAGTCTAAGCAAAGCCTAAGCACGATTTATAAATTTCAGCCTTAGTATTAGACTTTTAAATGGCCAAGTCAAGTTCTAGAACCTTCTAATAATGTAAATAATGTAATATTTTTTTTATGGAATAGGTGGCAAACAAGCAGACGTATCGCCTGAAGGCAAACGATTACCGTCGCCCATGGACACTCGCAACACCAGAGGCGTCACAAGTGCGTTGCCGGCCTTTGGGGGATGGGGAGGGGGATGGGGGGAGGGGTTGTACTTAAACAAACCCTTTACCAACCCGTCTGGCCAGCATGATATAGTAGGACAGAACCTTCTTTCTCAGGAGAGGCCTATGTTCAGCAGTGGACTGTTAAAAGCTGTTGATGATGACAGTTAAAACTTGTGATGTTCATTCACAAATGAAACTAACATTTAAAAAAATACATTCAGTGGAACATAGAACCTCCTCCTTTTTGGAAGTCGGTTAAAAATAGAAAAGTTTGTTTCATTACCTTTCAAGCGTTTTTATGCAACAAACTCGCAGACGGGTCACTTTTTGTGAGTCCCTCACCACTCCTGAATTAGAGGAAAAATGATCGACAAAGGCGATTTATTTCGGACACTTCTATAAGTGCAAAATGCTATCTTTTTCGGTAAAATAAATGTGATGTTTATCTGTAGTTGTTTCACTTGCATTAATTCTATGTACAACTATTTATTGTTCATGTAATAGTGTAAACAAATGTTGCTACCCCAAATAAAAAAATAAAAGAAATGTCTAAAACCGTTCCTTTGAGACTGTGGCCATTCCACCAGCCCATATGTGTATACAGAAGTATAGTTTTCCATCAAACGGTGTAAACACGTTCTCATATATACAGAAAAAGAAATATCTTTATCCAGGAAAACAAATTACGGGTTATAAATGCTAGTGTTTCGTTGGTGAGTGCGAGACCGGAGGCCCAATGATGCAAAAGCAACTCAATACGCCGCCATAGTGTAGGTCACCATGCTGCTTTGTTGCATTTTCTGCATTTGCAATGAGTATGGTGAGTATAGTGACCACCACTCTTGGATTCTGCTCATGCTTTCCACCAGGCAGAGCCAGGCGCGGTTCCAGCCTGAAATTTTGGGGGGGGGTCACTAATCAAATAAGTCGAGTAAATTAGACTTTATTGCACAATACACAATTTTCACACATTAAAAACAAATGGATATCTTTTGTTTTTATTGGTTAATCTATTGGGATCATAATATTTGAGACATCTGTGACTATCTCTGGATGAATATTTAGAGGATCTAGCTCCGTTGGGGGACGAAGCGCGTGTATGGAACTCCTGACAAATCGGTTCAACCAGTAAACCCCAGCGGCGGCCTACATCTGCAGTCAACGGGAGCTCCAGGAACGCATCAGCGGCTTCTGGAGTTCCCCTTGCCTTACCTCATCACTGAGGTACATCCCGGGGTAACCAGATTCAAACCCGGGGCATGTTGGTCTCACCGCTCTACACAGTAAGAGAGTCGGAACACCGACCCGCCTGAGACGACACCGCACCGAGGTGTCGGGTCGTTTCCAGTGGCCACATCTCCTCAGCATGTGGCCACAACGACCCTTAACCGACGATTGGGGAGCTAGCGGCCTCTAGCGCGTACTCTTCGGATTCCTTCTGGAGCATAACGTCTTCACACTACTCGCCAGCATTGCCGCGATCAATGCTGGTGGTGACAGGTTTCGTCCGATCTGTCCGACCGGGCGAAGTCACCGAAGCAACCATGCCCGGTGAGCATTTAAGTGAATCGGTAGGTGATAAGTTGGTTCTTTCTATGCAAGCTTCGAAGCTCGGCAGAAAGG
Source organism: Diaphora mendica (assembly GCA_949125395.1). NCBI lineage: Eukaryota > Metazoa > Arthropoda > Insecta > Lepidoptera > Erebidae > Diaphora > Diaphora mendica. The sequence continues at coordinate 1,031,177 of OX421331.1, read as the reverse complement.
CTCCGACAGCGCGTTGGCTGGCACAACCCTGGGTGTCGAGCCGTGCCCGCCAAGCCCATAGGACTTGCGTATGTGTGTTCTGACGAAGCATTCCGGGCTCATGATACGGTGCTATCTCTTCGTCATTCCGACCGACAGATCGAATTTCGTCGCAGACCATTGTGTTTATATCGGCTAGAATGTCGAAGGGTGGAGATCGTGCCAGGATCGTCGCCGCCTCGTAGGAGATCGTACGGTGGCTTCGTGCGATCCGTATGGACAACAACAGCTGCAGACTCCCGAGTTGAGCATTACAGCGATAAGATCCCGCCGGTGCCCCATAGAGGACCATGGATCGCACGACGCCCATACGCACGCCCACGCCCATATAGGCAGCGAACTTCATCCCGCGGTCCCCCGAGATTGGGCAGCAGACAATGTGGCACCCCTGCTACTCATCGTACTGGGGACTAGTCGCCCGAAATGCTTTACGTAGCTCTCCCGATTATCCATGATGAGGTACTTCATGTACTGACCCTCTTGGACTTCGGTGTCATCAACCCGGAGGTATGAGCTGGGTGGTTCCTGGCGCTTACGTAACCATATCGCCTCAGTTTTCCGAGGTGCCACCCTCAGGCTCAGCTTATGAATCTTATCCACGACACGAGCCACCCCTTGCGAGCAGAAGCACCTCCCCGAAGCGTGTCCCTCTAGCCAATATTAGGGTATCGTCTGCATAGCAAGCGACACTGATACCCGAAGTTAGACTAGTGCGAAGGCCCGCATCGTATGCGAGGTTCCATAACAATGGGCCCAATACAGAGCCCTGGGGAACCCCACAACACACCTCCCTTCAATTTTCCACTCCGTTCCGATCGACAAACTTCACTGTCCCGTCGCGCTGATAGACCTCTATGACGGCACGCAGGTAAGTGGGCACCGTCGGTCGTGATATTCAAGGGCCGCCCTAATCGAGCCCCATTAAAGGGTGACGAAAGCGTTAACGATATCAAGGCTAACTACCAACACCACCACCCCAATCGGACTGCCGACCCAGGCAGGGAGCGAACACACCTATAATATTAGCGTCCACTGTCGAGCGTCCCCGTTGGAATCCAAATTAGCAGTCCGATAGAGGCGATAGATCAGGGCCCACTCGCGACAGGTACTCGCTGATACGGCCAGAGATAACTCTCTCAAAGAGTTCCTATCCTTTGATTTCTTATCTCGATTGAACAATTATGGAAAATGATAAGAATAAGAAAATCTGGTTCTAGTAGCAGATTTTGAGGGGGGTCACGTCCCCTGTGACCCCCCCCCCCCCCCTGGAACCGCGCCTGGGCAGAGCAAAGTGAGTTTCGCAGGCTCATACATAAAAAAATCTCTACTTATAGTAAAATGAAGAAAAAAATAGTGAGTGACAACCCAAAGTAAAGAAATCTTATTATAAAACACTGCTTTGTAAATCGAGGTTTATTGAGTACAATAACCTAAATTGTAAAAAGCGGCCAAGTGCGAGTCGGACTCGCCCATGAAGAGTTCCGAAGCAGCAAGTAACATAATATAAAAGTTCTTGTAGTTCGTTGTAACTTTGATCGATATTTTAATAATAGTGTTTTTTATTTGCGGTTTACGATTTATGACGTACTAGCTGACCCACGCAACGTCGTTTGCGTCTCCTATTGCCCGTAGCGTGATAGTTTTTCCCCGTTTTTGAATCATTCTTCATTGGTGCTCCGCTCCTATTGGTCTTAGCGTGATGATATATAGCCTATAGCCTTCCTCGATAAACTGGCTATTTAACACTGAAAGAATTTTTCAAATCGGACCAGTAGTTCCTGAGATTAGCGCGTTCAAACAAACAAACAAACAAACTCTGCAGCTTTATAATATTATAGTATAGATTTAAAAAAACGACTTACTAGATCTCGATCAAACCAATTTTCGGTGGAAGTTTGCATGGTAATGTACATCATATTTTTTTTTATCTTTCTCTTATTTTAGAAGTAACAGGGGGGGTGACACATTTTACCACTTTGGAAGTGTCTCTCGCGCAAAATATTCAGTTTAGAAAAAAATAATGTTAGAAACCTCAATATCATTTTTAAAGACCTATCCATAGATAACCCACACGGTTGGGTTGGATGAAAAAAAAATTTTTGAGTTTCAGTTCCAAGTATGGGGGACCCCGAAAATTTTTTATATTTTTTTTTCTATTTTTGTGTGAAAGCCTTAAAGCGGTTCACAGAATACATCTACTTACCAAGTTTCAACATTATAGTCCTTATAGTTTCGGAGAAAAGTGACTGTGACATACGGACGGACAGACAGACAGACAGACGGACAGACAGACATGACGAATATATAAGGGTTCCGTTTTTTGCCTTTGGCACGGAACCCTAAAAATCTTCGTGTTACTTTGAATAATGAAATATTGCAGTAAAGTCTGGCTATTAAATCACATCGTACCACGATCCAAGATTGAAAGAAAATCTTTTCAAAAATAATACAATATTGACTTTCAGAAGCGTGAAAGAAGATTGTACATCAACAAAGAAGTCAAACCTACCTTTGCTATAGATTTTAAATACAATTTGTCTATCTATAACGAACCTTATTGTTTAGAAATAAGATGGGAGTGGACAATGAATTGTTTTGCAACGGTCAGTCACGGAGACGGCCATCACGTGGTGTTCTGTTTGTTAATAGTTGTTGAAATATGTTCCGCAAGTATCTTTTGCCCCCTTTACTATCGGGTCACTAAAACACAGGTTGGTTTGTTATAAGTTAGTTAAAAAAAGGTTGATTTCTTGATCTAGTGAGAGGTTCAACGATTCACTCAATTTAAAAAATGGTAGGAAAAGGAAAAAGAGCATTCTTATTTAATGTTTCTAAGTAAAGTTTCGAACGACACGATGCGACGACGCGAATACGACCATCTTTAGCATTTAACACTAAGATGATGCGATTGAAATTCTGTCGATTCGTGTTAATATTATAAATTCGAAAGCCTGTCTGTCTGTCAGTCTGTTTGTGACGCTTCGAGGGCTAAAAACCGCTGCACTGATTTCAATGAAATTTGGTATGGAGATACTTTGATTCTTGAAGAAGAACATAATGTATCACTTTAAAGCGATAAACGACATATACGCGGGCGGAGCCGCGGTCAAAAGCTAATTGTAGTATAAACATTCAATTCCAATCCAATCCAATTAGTAAAAAAAAAATTTTACTTGAAGATTAAATAACGTGTCAAAATTAAAATAGGTAGGTAAATGAAATAAATGTATAAGAACTTTCGCTATTAAAATCTCAGATGAAAGGAAACACGTAAAAGTAGGTAGTAGAGCCACGCTGATTTCAGCACGAACGGGCCGGCTCGACCGGGGCGGTACTACCCTCGCACAGAAAATCAACGTAAAATGTCAGCGTTCGTGCTGTCGTGTTTCGTTGGTGAGTGCGAGACCGGGGGCCCAATTAGTCTAGTCAACAAGTTTCATACTTGTTGACTGGACTAAAAGATGCAGTAGCATCACTAGGCCGCCATAGTGTGGGTCGCCATACTGCACTGTCTGCATTCGCAATGAGTATGGTGACCACCACTCTTGGATTCTGCTTATGTTTTCCATCAGGCAGAGCAGAGTCATTTTGGCGGGCCAACATAAAAAAAAAAAAAAAAAAATATAAAAATTTGCAACAAACACTAAAATAGTTACCTAGGTATTACTGTTTTATAAGTGAAAATCTTACGTAAATCATTTCTAAAAACATAGTGCAATATTCTTAAAACCTTCTATTGAGATCTGTCAACATTACTTGAATTACAGACTATTATCAAACCATCAATGCAACAAGTCAATGTGCATGAAGATCAAACCCCTCTTTTTCACTGATCACTCTGGGCAAACTCTTTCTGGAAAGTCTGAGGCCTCTACAGATACATGTACCTACTCACGGAGGTTGACGAAGATCTCTGGCTTACTAGTTACTAGTCAGGATCACTAACCGATAGGCCAACAAACAAGCCCGTCAAATTGGTTAGATACAGGGGCGGCTTAACCTATAGTGCAGGGTATGCAATGCACACGGGCGCCGCCATCTCATGGGGCGCTGCGGCGCCCTTAGGCGTCATTGCACGGCTAAGAGCAGGGGCGGCTTTACCTATAGTGCAGGGGGTGCAGTGCACCCGGGCGCCGCGGTATTAGGGGCGCCGCGGCTCTAGCCGCGGCCCACCTGTGTTGTGCATAACATAGACGCACGGCTCGGCGCCCCGGCGCTGTCCATAATATAGACGCACGGCTCGGCGCCCCGGTACTGTCCATAACATAGACGCACGGCTTGGCGCCCTTGCACTGTCCATAACATATACGCACGGCTCGGCGCCCCGGCGCTGTCCTTAACATAAACTCAAGGTCATTGAACATGCCATGGCCAGCGCCACAGCGCCCCTAACATCGTTAGGCGTTATACCTAAACCGTACGTAAAAATAACTCCGGTTTGTATACATTTTGTGTGGCAAACGGAGTTATTCTTACATGTGTCGAGTTTTAGTAAAGCAAGTATCGAGGTTTTTTGACAATTTAAATATAGTTTTGCGTGGCACCCGACACCGGAAGTGCGGAAGAGATCTGGCAAAGGCGTGCTGGTCAAGTACGCCAAGCCCATCCGGGCCCCGACTGCAAGGCCCGGATGCATCTTCTTTGCGGAGGTGGAGAAGACACCAGCCGCCACCAAGGCCTACGGCATCGACGAGGTCTTATTGATGCTCAGCGTGGTGATCGACCATTAGTGACTATCTGTAAGCGTGGCCGGGTCACATGCTCCCAAAACCCAACAAGGATCTTAGGAGGCCAGAGAACTACTGGCCCATCACACTGCTCGCTGCAATGTTGAAGGTATTTGAGCAGCTGTTGCTGACCCGAATCCGCCGCCATATTCATCCAAGGCCGGAACATTTCGGGCACCGCAGAGAGCACTTCACCACATTGCAGCTGACCCGCGTCCTCGAGGAGATGGCTACGTGGCTCGACAAATGCGTTCACACGGCGGCCCTGATACTGGACATGGAGAAGGCCTTCGACAGGGTGTGGCATGACAGGCTCATCCACAAACTGTCGACGTCCCCGCTACCACCCGGTATCATCACGGTCATCGCATCATTCCTTAACAACAGGACCTACCACGTGGCTGTCGAAGATGCCAGGTCTGAACAGAAATCCATCCGGACCGAGGTTCCTCAGGGTAGCTGCCTGTCGCCAACATTGTACGCCCCCTACACGGACGAGATTCCGGTACTTTGAGACGTCAGGTTGGCGCTCTTCGCTGACGACGCCGCGTACCTGGCTAGTCCTACTGTCTATCCTAGGAAGGCCAACCACGCGACACACAAACTGAGCCCCACTCTTGAAGCCCTTCCGGACTGGCTCAAGAAGTGGCGGCTGAAATGCAACGTGGACAAGATGCAGGCCCTGCTTACCAGCAGGTCAGGCAGGCCCTGCTTGCCGCCACATGGGCGAGGAAATCCCGTGGTCACCGACCGTCTGGTACCTGGGATTAACCATCGACAGAACCCTGTCCATGGCGTCACACGTTGAGGCCGTCATCACCAAGGCACAGCTGACAAGAACATAGCTGCATCCCCTGCTGTCCTCGAAATTGGCCAGCTCATAGTAATGATCTGCGTGGAGTACAATTTCAAGGAGCCCAGCGCTCCAGGAAGTTTCCCCGCCTCCTACAAGGGCGAGATGATCGTCGAAGCGAGCGGTCGTCCTACCCTCCGCTCGCAAATTGTACGAGGCGCCAACAGGTTATAAAAAGCGGTAATTCACACTGATTTTTGTACAATAAACTATGAAGCCGGAAAACCGACGGTCTGGGGGCCATACCCGAGAGGAAGGAGTCATTTGGACTCCGACCGAATGGTGACTGGCTACCTCCAGCCTCATCAATATACCGCGAGACGGTCGTACCGTCGCGACATGCACAGAAATAATATATCCCAATTGATATTAAACGTATGTTTGACCTGAGCTCGAAATTGGAATGAAAAAATTTGACAGGTGTGAGAAGTTTGTTTGTTTGTTGATGCGAGTTGATGCGAGGCCCAGCCCAGAGTAACCTATTATTTCCCAACATCAATGTAATTGATAACAAGCCTAAACGTTATTATGTTAATATTAAGTTATGGCTAAAAATAGAAATGGAAATATAAAGACTCTATACAAAAACTTTTTATAAAAAAAAAAACCGACTTCCAAAAACATCCAACGAAAACTCTCTGTCAAAAAACACTTAAAAGCGTAAAATAAACTGGTTCTTCATAAATTGCCTATACCTAATTCTTTATTCATTTAAATAGTAGTATTATAATGGGTGCTAGGTACCTAAAATCTGTTTGAAGTCGGTGCCAAGTGAATATCGCTTAGACTTTTGTAATTGTTCGTTTGTATTCTTTTTGGCTTAGCACCGACTTCAAACAGATTTTAGGTACCTAGCACCCATTATAATACTACTATTTAAATGAATAAAGAATTAGGTATAGGCAATTTATCATCCCTCAGAGGTCGGCAACGCACTTGTGACGCCTCTGGTTGCGCGTGTCCATGGGCGGCAGTAATCGCTTACCATCAGGTGATACGTCTATTCGTTTGCAACCTATACCATAAAAAAAATACAATATTATAATGACATGGAGCTGATCTGATGCTGGAGCTGGAAGGTGGCCATACTCGTACACAACTCTGTAAAGAAACGTCGCAATATCATCGAGTTTGGACTCGTTTGATTCCTCTCGAGGCATTCCAGTAAAAGCTTGTTTTTAATAATCACAAATTTTAACAAATCTTCGACTTCAATCTGGACCAAAATTTTAATGGGACCATACGGGAATATTGAGTTATTCGTTAATTTGTCGCGCACATACTTAATGCAAATTGAAGACTTATATGGTTTTCTCATGGATGACATGTCAGAACTGGACCAAATTGAAATGGGACAACATGGGAAGCACCAGTTTTCAAATAAAAAAAGAATCATCAAAATCGGTTCACCCAATCGCAAGTTGAGGTAACAAACATAAAAAAAATACAGTCGAATTGAGAACCTCCTCCTTTTTTTGAAGTCAGTTAAAAAGATATTTAATTTATTTGAGCTTCGGTTACTTCACCCCTTAGTGTGAAAGCAAACAAAGAATGTTTTAACACAGGCTGTCTGAGGCCGTGTTAACACTCCGGTCTACCCGAGCTGTATGTGCTATATTTTCTTACAATAAAGTCTTTCCTAAATTTTATTATTACCAAAGTTATTTGGGGTTGGCTACTAGTTCAACCGGTTTTCCCTGATATTCCGTTTTTCCACAGAGCAACTGCAGACCTCCGCAACTTTAAGGGCGAACTGAATATGAAGATTGAACTAGGGGTCAGTATATATGTGAGGGCATTGACTTCCCTATAACTATTGCCATAGATGTTCATGAACCGAGACCCTCATAGACACCGGCTTAAGATACCGCCAACTACCATACTCTGGACTTCACACTTAGGAATTATTTGTAAGAAAAACCCAAAAACATTTGTTGGCTCCACCCGGGAATCGAATTCGAGACTTTTTATCAGCAGTCGCATTTTAAAAAACAAACAACAATTAGAAATATCATTTTTATTTCATACAAATTTACTTACATAGTCATTGGACACGTGTACGAAACGATACAATAATACTGTCAGTACGACTAAACGTTGCACAATCTAATTTAATATCGGTTTAATGTAGGCATCATAACCACTAATACAATACAATTACAAATATTTGACTTCAGTATACTGATACCCTTAATATATAGCAACACCATAAGGAGCAGCCATAAGTAGGTGTTCCCCTTTGTTAAAGTATAGGCCTTAAAATACCCCCAAATCAAGATTTAAAAGTAAATTAATTGACAATAGCTAGATAGTGACGTCACAACTTAGTAAATACAAAAATGTACAGAGTGTTGTTACCCGACTAAATGATGATATGTGATTAGCTATAATGGCCCGGGTGACAAAGTGATGTATTTTATCAAGTTTTTACGTAGTTGGGTTATAGTTTTTCAACTTTTTGTTCAGTATCTTCAAATCAACGTTGGCACACACAGCTAGTTTATGACGTCACATTTCAGTAATTGATACAAAAATGTATAAAGTCTATCTTTTTGACGATTATGACCTCATAGAACTAAATAAGAAAACAGTTTTGGGAGAAGCCAGACGACTGACATTAATTATTATGTTTTGTCTAAACTGCATACAGTAAATCAATGGTTAAAATTTTCCTGTCTGTATGTATAAAAAATTACCAATTTTCTACAAATATATATTTAGTACACTATATTAAACAAATGTATAGTGTAAGAAGTATATTGTACAGAGTTTTATTTAATTCTTTTATTTTTTTATTGTTGGCAATTTTTCTAAAATACTTAAATCAAGCATGTGACATACTTACGATTCAAATATTTTCCGCTTAAATCTCAGATCAAAAAAAAATACATTGATGTCATTTTTAACCGACTACAAAAAGGGCAGTTTATTTAATTCGTACAACTGTATGTATATAATTTTCTTTAAAAAGAATGGCTCTTTTTCGAAATTTTTGTTCTGTATTTGTAATAGTAGGCAAAAGCAACATTGATATTGAATGACAATATATAACATCAACAACGAAAGAACACTTATTATTTCCAATAGAAAAAAAAAGAAATGATAAAAGACTTAGAAATCGTCTAAAACAACATAAAAATCAGTCAACACTATTTACAAATCACTTCAAGCATTGTTTAATATCGGTTTCACTTCATTTATATGTGACACTTCGTCATTGACAGACTCTACAACTGACACATTGGCATCGTCTGCCTCTAAATTTACTTCTTTTTTGGTCACTACATGATCTGAGAGATTACTATCTCCGTTTTGAATAATCTTAGCCTCAGCTGGCAACGGCGGACTATTCAAATTCAAATTTGTTAAGGCGTTTTTTACTTCATTTAAAGCAACTTCGGAACTTAATTCAACATTTCCAGTGACTTGTTCAACTTTAGAAGTTATTTCTTCAACTTTAGGACTTATTTCTTCAACTTTAGGACTTATTTCTTCAACTTTGGAACTTACTTCTTCATTAAGAATAACTTTGTCAACTTTAGAATCTACTACTTCATTTAGAATAAGTGTGTCATCTTTAGAATTGTCTCCTTCATTTAGGACAAGTTTGTCAATTTTAGAACTTACTTCTTTATTTAGAACTATTTCTTCTACATTAGGACTTATTTCTTTAGTTTGTAGTTTAAGTTCTGCGATTTCTTCATCAGTAATTTCTTTGATTTCAACATTTGATTTTACGGTTTCGGCAATTTCATCACTAACAACTTCTAAGTCACAAAGATTAATATTGGCATTATTAATAGCTTGTATTAAGGTTTCTAGCGTCGTCTCATCAGCTTTGTCTGTATTTTGCGTCAAATTTTCACTAGCGCTGGTTTGATTTTCATCCGTTAAATCGCTTTCTTCTTTAGGCGCAATAATTTCTGCCTTCTTTTCACCTTTGTTCTTCTTTGACTTAGATTTCTTCTTTTCCTGTTTTTCTGGTTTTGGTTCTGGTTTGGGTGGTTCTTCGTTTTGTTTGTTGGTGAGTACATTCAGTTGTGTTTGTAGATGTGCAAGACTTTGGCGTAACTGAGCGCAGTTGGCAGCCATCGCGTCCACCTAAAAGTGAATGAATATAAATGGTTATTAGGCAAGAACTAGTGATGGCTGTGGCTGCCAGCGGGATGGATGCCGACTAGGACCGTCCCTTGGGGAGTGTTTGTTCTGCAGTGGACAGGTTGACACGATAGGTTAATGATGCAGAGCTTTAATGAAGTAATACTTTTTACTAAATGGATTTGTTGATGAATGCAGTTTTATTTTTTGGTGTATTGAGAGACGATTTGTTTTTTAATTTATTACTTTCGTGTATAATTTTAATGGTTAGCTCATAAATAGTTATTACTTTGTCAGTTCTTCTGCGTTCTGGTGTTTAAAGTTAGTAAATAAAAAGGTAATCAGATACAAATACGCAGTGTTTAGACTGGAAATAAAGTGAAAGTAATGAGACTTCTTTTGCGATTTCTCTTAGGTGGTTTTGTATCAAAATCCCTAAAATAAATCTAGTTGGGGCTATTCTGTGGTGAATACTAACGTTGTTACGTTACTGTATATATATATACTAGCTGACCCACGCAACGTCGTTTACGTCTCCTATTGCCCGTAGCGTAATAATTTTCCCCCGTTTTTGTAACATTCTTCATTAATACGCCACTCCTATTGGTCTTAGCGTGATGATATATAGCCTATAGACTCGATAGACCTCGATAAATGGGCGATCTAACACTGAAAGATTTTTTCAAATCGGACCAGTACTTCCTGAGATTAGCGCGTTCAAACAAACAAACTCTTCAGCTTTATAATATTACTAGCTGACCCACGCAACCTCGTTTGGGTCTCCTATTGCCCGTAGCGTGATAATTTTCCCCCGTTTTTGAAACATTCTTCATTGATGCGCCACTCCTATTGGTCTTAGCGTGATGATATATAGCCTTCCTTTTTTGTAGCTGTTGGTTTTTTAAACCAAAATAAATAATAAAAATCATAACCGTAAGAATAAAGCAGTAAAATAACAATACAAGTTGACAAACCTTGGCGTTGGAGGCGGGCGCGGAAGCGGAAGAAGGAGCGGGGGCGGGAGCGGGCAGCGGAGCGGGCGGCGGTAGCGGCGGCCGCTCGATGTTGTTCTCCTTCAGCGTGCCCAGCAGCGCGGTCCGCTCCGCCTGTAACATGCACCACACACTCACTTTACAACACTACGCAAGCCTACAAAAATATGGTGAAGTATATTATTAATATGTTTATATCTACTTCAGCAAAATAAAAAGAAATATCGAGGTATGAGTATCACCGCAGTTTAATATACCTAATTACTTATGGTCTAACGTAAAGTTAACTAAATAAAAAAAATACAGTATATTTTCTTCCCACCATCTCGGAAAGAGTATTTTTGCCCTTCGATATCTGAGTGTAAACGCCGTTTTTATCCGCTAGAGGATAAAGTAAAATTGAATTTAGTACATCATGTGCACTAAGCTTGTGAAGTCAAAACATCATTAAACCTATTTACTTCCTCCATGGTGCCGAATTTATCTTTTTTTTTTTAATTTGTTAAAAACTCAGACTCGGAACCTTCTTGGTGTACTTTTTTTTTTATTTGCTTTGCCAGCGCCATTTTCTATTTACGTAATTTAGTCATTTCCTCGCAGAGGTGGGATGAAAAGTTCGTGTTGCAAATTTTTTTCAACTCGTGCTCTTTTGATTCTCTCGCTAACGCTCAGGATTCTATTTTTTTTTAGATTTCTAATTTTAGAATCCTTCGCTTGCTCGGTCATCATAATTGAGCACGCGGTTAAACAAGTAACTTTGCACTCTTGTATAACAAATAACTATTAAACGTCATCAAAAAAAAAAAAAAATTGCAAGCAACTACTTCATCTACTGTGTACTCTTAAAATATATATTTGCAAATCTGTTATAACATAACCAATAATAATTGTTTTAAAATAACTAATGTTTGTCATTATGTAAATTTCGTTAAATGCATACATAATATATTATATTTTTTTATTTTTTTTAAAAGACAACTCCCGCATTAAGAATAAACATCCTGTGTCGCGGGGGACTTTACAGACATAGATGAAACGGACACAATTAACACCCAAACTAAGAACAACAATTTGTGGATCAAACAAAGTGTTGTCCCGTGTAGGATTTGAACCCACAAGACTTGGCTAATTGGCAAGCGGCGTGGCGACCGCCTAAACCACTAGGCAAACCGTACGGGAGTTGTCTATTGAAAAAAAATTGTAAAAACCGTAATTTATGCTTTTAAAACATCCTATAATATTTTGATATCACAATAAATATCAGTGCAAAAATTACCTTAATATCTAATAATAAAAATATATGTATGTGAACTGGAGATCCATATCTTCCACAGGGAAGGTAGGTGCAATTGTCACAAGTTAATCTGCCAATGTTGTGATAGTGAAGTACCCATAAATAAGTACATCACTTAATAAATAAACATTGGGTATTGAGCAATACAATGTGCCTGGCACATAATAAGTCGCTCCATCTCTTAATCCGGCCCGGCCGATGGCCCGGGCCCGGAAGTTGGATATTCCTAGGATTTATATCATTTTTATCCTTGTTGAATCCAATTTGTCACAAAGCCGGAATTTATAAACAGCAGTTCTGTACTGTAACCAATTTTTTTTTTTATATTTTTCTAACTCTTAATTTTAATAACACGGATGCGTAAATCAGTTTTATATATTACTAGCTGACCCACGTAACATCGTTTACGTTTTTGTGAATCTAAACCATTCCCAGATCCCCTTGAACACACACAAAAAATTTCATCAAAATCGGTCCAGTCGTTTTTGTGAATCTAAACCATTCCCAGATCCCCTTGAACACACACAAAAAGTTTCATCAAAATCGGTCCAGTCGTTTGAGAGAAGTTCACTGACATACACACTCACACAAGAATTATATATATAAAGACTAGCTGATCCGGCAAACATTGTTTTGCCATAAAAAAATGGAATACCTATATAAAAAATAGATGTTGGTCGATTCTCAGACCTACCCGATATGCACACCAAATTTCATAAAAATCGGTCCAGCCGTTTCAGAGGAGTATGGCAACTAACATTGTGACAATTTGATATATAAAGGTAAACTTTGACTGTTGTTGAAAAAAGTCACAGTGTGCATTTTAAACAGAATTATTTTACTAAGTAGATCGATAACATATATATTTTATGACTTTTAACGGTGGAAAGGGTCTATCTACACGTGATAAAATAAAAAAAACATACTTCATACGTATAAAAATAATTATTTACAGGCGTAAGATCATCACGTTCATTTGCTGACGGTGCATACATTTTCGCGCGCAATTACCAATTTTTTACAAACAAATGCTTTGACGTAAATTAAAAATATTATTACTTTAAAAAAGGCTATGCTCATATTAAAAGTTATTGTGCAATGATTTCGTTGATAGGTATATTTAATACAGTAAAAAAATATGGACTGAAGTACTTACTTGCGTAAAAACTCACTTAACATTTCTTGTTTTATTTTTTATTATTTTATTATTTTTTTTATTTTTTTTACGTAACTATTTTCTACAGGAAATGCCCTTTACAATGATGTATCACATTTGTTATTCAATAGCCATCGAAAAAAACACAGGTAAAGAAGTACCACAAGTACCCATTGTACCGACGTACAATGGACGCAACACGTGCGCAATAAGTGCGACGTTACATTAAATGCACTACCTGGTTTAACGCTATTTTATTTTTTTGTTATAAAATTAAAGTATTATTGAGTATATAATTACCTTTTACACAGAATTGGTCACACAATTTAAAAAATTACGATAAAGTATCTTCAAAATTCTGGTACTGTTGCATTTGCACAAAAAACTTCACCGAAGTAAAATATACTTACCTAAAACTTAAAACTCGGTTGCACACACGTAGAGTATATTATAAATTAAACATTAAATCAGTACTTAATCAAAAATATTCACTAACACATAAAAAAAAATATTCAATAATACTACAGGTAGACCTCGCGTAACGTATGTGAATCGAGAATGATATTTGTTATTTTTTTTTAAACCGAATGACACTTTGTGGCAGTGTTGTCGTATTTTTAGCATGAAGAAATGTATTAAGATTCGTGTAGAAAAGAGAAAAGTAACGCATTAGAAAGAAATGAATCAAATTAAGACGATGTATTGTCAGGGTCAAAATTCATGTGAAATAGGGACAGCAGTCACTGTGTATCGCTTGGCGGTAAACATCAAAGGGGGACACAAGTCACGGTAGTACGTTCAAGCGGATACACAGCTATCATATCATAATATTTTTATAACATATTACTTATTTTACACTAGACAAAGCTATTAGTCCGGGATCCCCGGAATAAATTTTACAAGTTATTTTATGTTTTAAATTCTATCAAGCAAATTTTTCGTAAATGGCTTCATTTTGATGAAGGTACCACCTTTCATCATACGAAAATTTTCGATTGTAGTAGCTAACAGGGGTAGCAGAGAAAAAACTTTTGAGTGTAGGACCAGGATAACATACCACGCAATTTGTAGGATGATGTGTCAGTTAAATTATATCAAAATTAACTAAGCAACTGTTAAAAAATCAACTAGTTAGTATCATTTTGATAACCTCGTTATCTATATATGTTGGAAGAATCAAACCGTACATTTTGTAGAACAAATATTTGTTTCCATTATGTAATAATGTTAGTTAATATTCATATAATTTAACAGCCACGTTGTGCTACAAATTGCGTGGTACGTTATCCTGAGCCTACGCTCAAAAGTTTTTTGCCCCTGTTAGCTACCACAATCGAAAATTTTTGTAAGATGAAAGGTGGTCCCTTCATCAAAATGAAGCCACTCACGAAAAATTAGCTTCATAGTAATAATTTGTAAAATTTGTTCCGGGGATCCCGGACTATATTAATTTATTGTAGTGACACTATGTCAATGTATAATTTTCAGAGAAATAATTCCAAGTACTTATACTTCAAGAAATTTGATTTGTGTTTTTGATTTTTGTATAAATAAGCTAATGATTGACCTGCAAGGTTCGGCACAAGCTCTGCATGTGCTGCAGCTGGCGGCTGGAGGCTGCAGCCCGCTCCTCGCTGGCCTGCCTCTCCCCGCACATGTCCAGGAGGGCGGCCTGGGAAGTCTCCCACCTGGTCTTGTATGAGAGAGATTCCTTCTCCAACTTCTTGATCTTCTTTGACATCTGTTGTCAACAGAAATATTGTTGTCAAGTTCAAATTGAGACTATCATAGACAAGTAAAATTTTAACAAAAAAATAACCGACTTCAAGAACTGACCAAATTTGAAATAAGACCACACAGGAAGCACCAGCTTTCAAATAAAAAAAGAATCATCAAAATCGGTTTACCCAGTCGAAAGTTCTGAAGTAACAAACATTACAAAAAAACAGTTGAATTGAGAACCTCCTCCTTTTTTAAAGTCTGTCAAAAAATTCAATGAACTGTCTGTATATTGAGGGTTTGAAAACATTATAATAATAATATTTCGAACATTTAACACACAACGCCATCCAGTCCCAAACTAAGTAGAGCTTGTATTAGGTCACTGATACAATCCGTAATATATAGTTTGTTTTGTAAATGCGTTCACATTAACATAGAAAACAGTAAACCGTGTGAGAGCCACGCTTCGTCATGAATGGGCCGACTCGACCGGAGTGATACCACGGCCTAACAGAAAACCGGTGTGAAACAGCGCTTGTGCTGTGTTTCACCGAGTGAGTGAGGATATCGGAGACCCATACCTCAACCCATTCCCCATTCCCCAAAGGTCGGCAACGCACTTATGACGCCTCTGGTGTTGCGGGTGTCCATGGGCGGCGGTAATCGCTTACCCTCAGGCGATATGTCTGCTCGTTTGCCCCCTATACTTAAAAAAAAAAAAAAATACTCAAATATAGAAACAAATATTTGCACATCATACAAACATTTGGTTCGACCCAGGAATCGAATCCAAGATCACACACATGTGGCGCAGTGGTAACGTATACACAGTAGTCGCATACGTTACCACTGCACCACAATGAAAAAATGTCTACAAAATGACCTGACAATGACAATTTAGAATGGTTATTTCTACAAAACCTGGTCTAACCATGTGCTTATATGAGTATTATTATTTTTTTACATTAATTTATTATCAGCAAAGAACATATGTCTTTAGCTAATCAAAATTTTACGAAACATGGGTAGTGGATTTCACACTAAACAATTTTATAAAACATTTTTAAAGGCTCTGAAGGCTTCTAAAGGGTATACTTCGCTATATTCCTCACCTTGTCCATCTGCTCCTGGAATCCTCCAAACATCTGGTTGCTTTTGACTAAGGCATTCTGGAATTCTTCATATTTGTCAGTGTACACTTCCAGCTGACTGCGAAGACCTGGAGATGAAAGGGAAAATAATCACAATCACTTTTATACTAAACAATATTGAATGTATTAAAATAAATATATTTTTTGTATTCCTAATTTTTCATGTGTATAATCTTAGTATCCATCATCATCATCACCGCAGCCTCTAGTTTATCCGTCTTCGGACGTAAGACTCCTCTCCCACTTCATTCCCGCTCGTCCCCGAATATCGTGGACCCATCTTTTTGGTGGTCTTCCTCTGCCTCGGGTGTTTGCTCGGAGTCTTTACTCAAGCTCTCTTCGAGCCCACCGGCTGTAGTCCAGTCTAGCAATGTGTCCTGCCCATCTCCATACTTGCATAATAAATTCGAAAGTAACTATCTGTCCGCTGCACCGATTTCAATGAAATTAAGCATGAAGATAATTTGGTTCTTGAAGAAGGACATGGACTAAACTAAAACACCGTGACTTATGATTCAGGAGTTGCAGGTACCCATTGTCCTTACCATCAGGTAATACTTATTGTCTATGAGTTTACTATGAAAATAGGTTGATGGTCCCTATTAATTGCCTGCTAAAAAGAAAAGACTGCCTCGTTGGTCTCGCGGTTGGCGTGTGCGACTGGTGATCATGAGGTCTCGGGTTCGATTCCCGGGTCGGACCAAATGTTTGTATGATATACAAATATTTGTTTCGGAGTTTGGGTGTTTTCTATGTATAATATGTATGTATTTACAAAAAAAAAAGTATATATGTATTTGTATCAGTTGTCTAGTACCCATAACACAAGCTCTGCTTAGCTTGGGACTAGATGGCGTTTGTTAGATGTCCGAAATATTTATTTTTTATTTATTAATAATGTCGGATCTGCAAAAATATTAATCTTCGGTAGAGCATAGCAGTGCAAATATGCTTTAACAATTAAAAACCAATCGAAGAAATGAGGATTTGGGGATGTTTGAATCACTAGATCATTATTAATAGGGATCATCGAGATATTTTCAAGTCATATATGTATCTACAGTAAGTTTAGACCTGGATAGATACATACTGGTTTCAACTCCTTTAAACTCTTTCATTTTGGCTCTATATGTGGCCACGGTGACCTTGAGCTGTTCTATTTCAGACAAAAGACGCTCTTTATCTGCCTGGTGCTCGAGATTCTGCTTCTGCATCTTGGCTTCTGCCAACTGGTTCTCTAAAGCCATTTGTTTCGACATTTTGTCCACCTGAAATAAAATAATTGAAAGTCAAAACATATTGAATAAGAAAACCTATGTAGATATGGGCCAGCCGAGAGTGTTTATTCATGTTTTCAATTCGGAAAAAATTATGTAGATATAGACTACATTTTTTTTTTATGGAATAGGCGGGCAAACGAGCAGACGTATCGCCTGATGGTAAGCGATTACCACTGCCCATGGACACCTGCAATACCAGAAGCGCTTACGATAAATAGAGCGTAGGTACCTATTACCTAAGTCAGAATTAATGAATATTCGGCAAAAAGTGGGTGTTTAATTCATAGAGTGATTACCAGAGCCTAAACCGTACCCGAACTCCTTGACTTGTGACTCATGAGATGTTGGTGTCCAGAGGCGGTGGTAGTCCCTTGCTGTCAGGTGACTTATAGGTGGCAAATGAGCAGACGTGTCACCTGATGGTAAGCGATTACCGCCGCCCATGGACACCCGCAACTCCAGAGGCATCACAAGTGCGTTACCAGAAGTTCAGTTGTACTAGAAATTCAGTTGTACTAGAAGTTCAGTTGTACCAGAAGTTCAGTTGTACCAGAAGTTCAGTTGTACCAGAAGTTCAGTTGTACCAGAAGTTCAGTTGTACCAGAAGTTCAGTTGTACCAGAAGTTCAGTTGTACCAGAAGTTCAGTTGTACCAGAAGTTCAGTTGTACTAGAAGTTAAGTTGTACCAGAAGTTCAGTTGTACTAGAAGTTCAATTGTCTTACCTGCTGTTCCCTCAGTTGGTACTGAGTAACCACACTCTTGAACTTTTCAGTCATACTGATGTTATCGTCCCTCAGTTTAGCATTCTTCTCGTTGTTCTGCTGCAGCATAGCTGTGATCTCAGACAGAGTATTCTGGAACTTGGCTTGCGTCTCCTTACGACGTTCCTCCTCTTCTCGGATTTTTAGCAGTGACTCTTCCTGTAAGGTAATATAAAAAATGATGATTATTCATAAAGAAGAACCCCTATTTACCTCGGTCAGAGTATCAAGCAAGAATTACTTTTTAGAAGTGATAATTTATTTCAGAGTTGAATAGCCGATTTATTGAGGAAGATTATTCATTTTTTTTATGGAATAGTGGACAAACGAGCAGACGTATCGCCTGATAGTAAGCGATTACCGCCGCCGCAACACCAGAGGCGTCACAAGTGCGTTGCCGACCTTTGGGGGATGGGGGAAGGGGTTAGGGAATGGGCCTCCGTTATCCTCACTCACTCGGTGAAACACAGCGCAAGTGCTGTTTCACACCGGTTATCTGTGAGGCCGCGGTATCACTCCGGTCGAGCCAGCCCATGCATGCCGAACCGTGGCTCTCCCACGGTAAAATACTACAATTATAAATACAATCATACTAATATTATAAATTTTAGCATATGTCTGTTCGTTAAACTTTCAAAGCTTAACCACTGCACCAATTTTAATGAAATTCGGCATGGAGATACTTTGCTTCTTAAGGAAGAACATCATAGGCTACTATTTACCGCGATAACCGTCAAACACGCCGGGTGCAGCAGTAGGTTTCAGATAACCTGTCTCATGTCTGCGCATTTGCTATTTTTTAGAAAAAACGGTGGTAACAATCCACACTTTCACTTTAATAAGCATATTAGAAAATTAGATTTGTATTTTAAAAATTAGAATATAAAACAATGCAAATGAATTCCGTTTTTTATTTGTGTAATGTCATTTAATTGAAAGTGAAATGGTGTGTCTGTGTAGACTCTTTAGCTGTCCCAAGATTGTTTTGGATTTGATGAGAATTTTGTTCAATCAGATATCAAACAATAGGACGGGTCTATATTGCTTAAAAAAAAAATTCTCATCATACTAATGTTAAAAATTTGAAACTGTCTGTTTTTTGGCCTGCCAAAATGACTCTACTCTGCCTGATGGAAAGCATAAGCAGAATCCAAGAGTGGTGGTCAACATACTTATTGCGAATGCTGACAAAGCAGTCTTCGGCATGGTGACCCACACCATGGCGGCTTAGTGATGCTTCTGCATCATTGCTGTCTGTTTCACTATTGGCTTAATTGCTGCATTGATTTCAATGAAATTTGGCATGGAGATACTTTGATTCTTAAGGAAGGACGTAGGATACTATTTACCACAATAATCGACCTACATGAGGGTGCAGCCGCAGGCTAGAGCTAGTTCAGTATAATGATAAGGTTTATAATAAATAATAAATATTTCGGACATCTAACACACAACGCCATCTAGTCCCAAGCTAAGCAGAGCTTGTGTTATGGGTACTAGACAACTGATACAAATACATATATACTTATTTTTTTTTGTAAATACATACATATTATACATAGAAAACACCCAAACTCCGTAACAAATATTTGTAGATCATACAAACATTTGATCCGACTCGGGAATCGAACCCGAGACCTCATGATCAGCAGTCGCACACGCCAACCGCAAGATCAACGAGGCAGTCGAAAAGGTTTATTACTTACCTTGATAGCTTTATTTTGTTTCTGCAGTTCTCTACAAAGATTCTCCAACTTAGATTTGACTAAAACAGTTTTATTGAACTCCAATTGCAACTGCTCTTTCTCTTTCACCACTAAAGCATGACGCTTATCCGACTGCTTAATATAGAACGACATCTTCTTAATTTCATCAGCAGCCTGTACATACTTCTTACAGACCAGAGTCAACTTCTCGTCAACTGTTGGTATAGGATTAAGCGTTTTCATGAACTGTTCTAGATTTTTATCATCTCTTTTATTGCGGTCATCTTTTTTGGGCTTTTTTGGTTCAGCTGGGGCTGGTATTGTGGCATTCTGAAATGTGCATAATAAGGAGGTTTTTTCAGGTTTATAAGAATGGTTTTTGTTGCTTCTGCTTGGCTAGCAGGAGCTGCCCCCTAGCCAAGTTGCAAGAGTTCTTTTTTCTGCAATCGTTATGGACTAAATTCTCGTGTGTCATTGGCTAATACTTTGTCTAAGATTAGCCAATGACACACAAGAATTTAGGCGTTAACGATTGCAGAAAGAAGAACGCTAGCAACTTGGCTAGGGGAGCTTGATAGCAATTAGGAAGGCCTTTGTAGTAGTAGTAGCAGTTTTACCCATAGGGGGCCACATAACAATGAAACAGAAATTAAATGATTATAATGTATTTTTGTAAAGTGTTAAGTGGAAAAATAAAGCTGTAATAATAATAACAATTGTAGTAGTAGACCAGTAGTGATCCGTTACTAAACTTAAAGGATATTTACTTTTTTTTTCATAAATTTTACCAGTTATCTATACAAATAAATAAAATTGGAGTGTTTGTTTGTAATATTAAAATATCCGCTTAATACTATATGCATACGTATACACGGTACATATACCAAAATAACATTTTTTCTCTTAACTACTACTACTTAACTGCCACTACACCACCGAGATAAGTTACCATATTGGTAGTACATGGCATTCACCATTTAAATGTATAATTTTATAGGAATATTAGCTTTGTATCTACATATTTCCAAATCCAACCCCACATATGCCTTCAAATTTCATTACAACATATACAACTCTAAATATACCTCCACATAGTTTTGCCCTGATACCTTAAAACACAGGTGACAATGCTGTGCTATTAATAACATTCCAAATTCAAACAAATATTTGACCTAAATGAACCCATTCCCTACAGATAGTGTAACAAAACCTTTATTTATATTTAGAACTCTGTTATTACGAAATGTGATTCGTGAGTGGCAAAAGCTGCTGACTTTACATGTACGGTAAACACTAAACAGCCAATTCCATGTTGCTGTTGGAAACCAATAACAATTTTAAAAGATTACACAAAAAAATGTTAGATAACAAATTGCATTGTCGTCAGCCATAAAAGCAGAAAGCATGTGAATCGTGCTTCTGAACGAAAATACCAAAAACATTACGGAAATTGGCTGGGGGCCAACTTACTTTTAGGTTAACAATATCACCTTTTTTCGATATTATTTAAACCTTTTACTATTTATAATTAATGAGATAAGACTCTGCTACTTATTTTACATTCATAATAAAATTAACAACAGTAAATGCAGAGAATTTCAATATTTATAGAGGGTAAATTGTTTGCCGATATCCGATAGCATTCTATTTATAAACCGCATGTAAATTAAAAACTATATTTTATACTTACACTAGCCGCATTGCTTACATTTGCAGTATCTGCAATTTCTTTTTTAGTATCTTCTGTTGCTGTTTCCATTTTAAAACAATTTATCTTTCATAAAATATTTCTAAACAAAACGGAACTAGACGTTTCTTTTAGGGTTGTGCACAAGAAGTTTTTTAATGAAATATGTAGTATGTTCTAGTGCAGTAATCAGACGAGTTTAGATAAAAAAATCGAAATAACAAGTTCACGTAAAACATTCAATATTGTTTGATTGACAAATACTTATTTAAAAATTAATTAAAGTTCATCATTCATCATCATCTTTCATTCATCTCTAAATTAATCAGTTTATGAGTAACTTAATTGTACAGTTCTAGAGCTTCAGAGCAGCAATTCATCACAGTGCTGTGAACTACTTACTAAAATCAAGGTATAGCATTTAAATTGCATTTTTTTAACAATATTCAACTTTTTACAAAAAATGCCGTACAGTTAAATAACTTGGATTTCTTTTTGATGAATCTAATCTTCAATTTTATTTGATGAAAAAAAAACAAATATAACGATAACAGGAGAAAATGAAAGCGCATTAAATATTGCTTTATTTTTATTGACTTAAAAAAAAGATTATAAGAAACAATTTTATTTTTATATTTAAATATTTATTTCAAGCGTTCGTTGTGTACAACATTTCTCAGTTGTCCGACCGATATATAAATATATAAATCGATATATAAACCGATATTAGAACATACAGTATTTATTTTGAAACTGTTTCAGTTTAGTAAAAAAATTAGAAATAATTCTGTTTTTTTTTCTAGTGTTAAATTTCTATTACAAAATTTACTGGACAAACATACTAGATTTTTGTTGTTTTAAACTTTCAGTTTTATCATTGCAACAAATTAATTTAATTTTTGGACGAATGAACCGGTGTAATCCAGTTTTTTTCGGAAAATCCATAAGAGGTTGCCAGGTGATGTTTTTATTTCTAATTAGAAATATTTAAAAATAATGTAAGTGGTAACCTACCTCACAACGTGCAAAGCCCATTTAACAAAGCTTTTATCTATCGTCATATATCAAATAAGCAAACTATTAAAAAAATTTAGTAAAAACTATATTATGGATATTAAACTAAAGTATGTCTAGATTATGAGATTAGTTATTTTCTATTTCGATCTGTTTAGTTACACTGCCACAGTTTTTCAAAATCCCTGAATTGTTCTCTGTCAATCTACATCAGTATGTTTGAGTGAGATACCCTTTTTTATTTCTGTCTTAATATAACTAAGTCAGGATCTTCCTGTGTCGCGAATTGTGCGCGCAGTAGCTTAAAAAAATGTTCATATAAAGTTTATAAATTAGACTTAAGTTTATTTTCCTCACCTAAATAATAACGTAATCCATTTAATAATAATAAAATCATGTTATATATTTTTGAGTTCGTTTTACAAGCTTAGCTTGAACGGCTTCAGATCGGTATTTTATAGTATCTTTTTATATTTTAAGCAAGCAATACCTTGTTTTTTTTTTCGAATCCCTTCTCTTTCGTGCATTCGGTTTCGGTTCCGTCAGAAAGAAGGGAAGCGACCAGTTGGTGAGTAATCGTTTTCTTCGATTAAAATAGTGTAAAGTAACCATAGTAAACTTTTAAATTCAATTGAAAACCGGTTAGTGCATCAATAGAAGTATTAATGTCGGGTGAGTGAGATTATTTTATTCATTTGTGTGACACCGGCCGCAGTCTAGTCTGACGCGAGCCGTTATTTTTTAAGATTTTTGTAAAGGTCAATGTGCCTTGATGCCGCAGGACGAGGTACCCAGCTTGCTGGGCATAGGCATGTAGATTACACCACATATTTGCATATTGAAGGCGTATAAATTCGCTTCTCTCCGGATTATAATCACATAACTGCGAAGTAACAGAACAAAAGAATTGAAGGAACCGTTATATTTTGTTTGCCGCATGAATGGAGTGACCGCCACTTCATGTACGTTAGATTCATTATTTTTACAGTTAGAATGTCTAAAATAAGATGTAATTGCCGGTGTTCATGTCTATTTTTTTCTCTCGCAACTTGCACGGCACGTTTTGCGCCGTTATGGATTCAATGATCTACAGTTTTGTGTTTAAATTTCCTTGTCGGGAATGTCACTAGAAGTTTCTATAAATAAAATATTTTGCAGGATCGTCAAAGGTTCTTTGTTTTTTGCATTAACTTTATCGCTTTTGCATGATAAGCGAATACAACGTTTGTATTATCAACATCATTATTTCATCTGACTCATTAGTTTAATTCAATCGGTTTTATGCACATTTACTGGATTATCGTTTTATAAATTTAATTTTGCTATTTTGATTTATGTATTTTATCATATTGTATAACAGTTTCGATCAGCTATGATTGATCATGAAATGATAATTCTGATATCCATTCATATTATTGTCACATGTGGAAGTAAGATTAGTTTGAAAGATCTGCTACACTTGTGTTGTCCTAGGTCTCATTGGTCCAGGTGTTTTTAAGCTGCCAATTTATATTTTTTATGAACTATCTATATTCAAATTTTAGATAGTTACTTATCCTCAAAACATCAACAATTTTCTTATTGGAAACAAAATGAACAGTAGTTCTCCGCACATGAATAATTAAAATTGCTGCATAAAGCATCAAATTCATGTAAGTTGACCGAAACTATTTTTTTTCTCTTTATAAAAACTGCTGCATTAGGAAATAATCCTGTGTCAGGGGGAACTTTACAAATTTACATGAAATGGACACTTAAGAAAATTCAGACTCTGAGAAAAAATTGTATATCACACAGTGATGGCCCATGAACCCCACAACACTCGCACAGTAGAAAGTAGGGTATGACCGCTTATACAACCAACCAACCATAGACAACTATTGTGGATGATTTGTTGATTAATCTTCTTCTTCTTTCGATGCACCAGTTGGATCAGCTATTTCTGCCAATGTCAAGTATTTATAGTCTTTAAATCTTAAGGCTTTGAGTCTCCAAGTCTTCGTCATGATGAAATTAATGACAACAAATATGTATAAAAAAATGTGGATGACATGAAATAGGGACAGTCTTTCCAAAGTTATAAATCCATAGTCCTGGTCGATAAATCAATCACTAATAGGCATTCATTGATATTTTATAATACTTTGACAAACTGAACACAGACAATTATTATAATGACTAGTTGTTGCCTGCGGCTCTGCCCGCGTATATGTCAGTTATCGTGGCAAATAGAAGCCTATGTGTTATTCTGATCTATAAGCTATATTACTGTAAAGTTTTATCCAAATCCGTTCAGTAGTTTTTGCATGAAAGAGTAACAAACATCCATCCATCCATACTTACAAACTTTCGCGTTTATAATATTCGTATAGATATTCACTAATAGCCAAAAAAACATTAAAATGAATATAAGTAATTAGCTTTGGATCTAATTCAAAATGGTCTTTTACATAAAATGATCATGAATGAGTTTAGGACAAAACTTTACATTTATCAACAGCAAATAAATATTCTGTTAAAATAATATCAGCCTCAACATATCCCAAACTATACTATGATAACCAGATGCTGATAAACACAATTAAATATTAATGCATACCTATACACATACTTATTTATTTATTGATAAATTTCACCCAGACAAATAACAAATCATTATGCTCAGTATACAATTATTTGTCCTCGGAGGGAATTGAACCCGCAACCTTTGGCAGTCAGGGTCACTACCTGCTAAACAAAGAGGCTTATTTCCGTTACGCATAAATACTAACAAAAATTTTATGCAATTTCTGCATCTTTTTAAAGTAACATTTTTTATATTTTAATAGTAATATTCTGCTATCTACCTGTTTTAAAATATACTGAACCACATAGTTTATATAAAACAGGAGTATGATGAACTCCAGACCATTTTTAATTTACACACAATTATTTTATTTGTTTAGGATTTCTTAAGTTAACAAGGTATTTAATTTGAGAAAAAAATATTTCATGACTATTATTCATATACTAGTTTTTACATGGTCAACTACTAACTTAAATTGATTTTTTTTTTGTTTTCTGTTTTTTATTTACTCTCTAACTGTACAAGAAAAACATTGCCCATGCTTAGATAAAATACTTTATCAGAATTTACAAATATAAACTGATTGAAATTGGAACAAAATTCAGGTAAAACATGAAAAAAAGGAAACTGCCCTTAAGTGGTCATCTACTGGTGCTCTTACCTTACCCTCCCAAATAAAAAAAACAAAAAAAACAACAACAAACAACAACAGTGAGTTTTTTCTATAAGTCATTCGAATACAAAACCATCAATATTATGCATCAAAACATTGCCGGTTTGTTAAATAAGGTAGATTTGTTAACACTGTACAACCATGAGCTGATGATGAATGGTAAAGAATTGGATGTTATCTGCGTTACAGAACATTTTATTGAGTCTGGTCACGAACAATTATTGAACATTAATAACTATAAACTAGCTGCATACTATTCCAGACCGGGACAAAAACGAGGTGGTGCTTGTATCCTCGTAAAATCCGGTTACCAATATAATGAACTACCTGAAATTTCTAAATGTTCAATTGCAGGTGTAATGGAATGTTGTGGTGTTCGAATGATAGAATTAAATATTGTTATATTGTGTAAATACAGACCGCCTAAAATGTGTAATGTAGATGTTTTTTATGACAAATTAAATTTTGTTTTAGGAAAACTGTGTGGAAGATATCATAATAAAATTATATTATGTGGGGACTTCAACATAGATGTCTTAAAACGCAACAAATATACTTTGGACTTTGAATGCTTCCTTTTGGGCTTTAATTTAAAGTTAGCCATCTCACAACCCACTAGACCGGCTAGTAAAAGTTGTTTAGATAATTTTGCTCATAACTTTCGAGACAAGTGTAAAACAGAAGTTATTGACTTTGCACTATCAGACCACTCAGCACAAATTCTCCAAATTCCTATTAAAAAACCACGACAGTTATCTTCTTGGCGCGTAAAAAAACGTGATTTATCTAATGAAAATTTAATTAAATTTCATGAATGCATTCGGTCTCTATCATTTTCAGATACTTACTGTTCTGATGAACCTAATGAAGCGTACGATAGCTTTCTGGAACTATTTAGTTTATTTTACAATTTGTGCTTCCCACTAAAATCGATCACAATAAAATCAAACAAAAAGCGAAAATGGATTTCGAAAGGAATAAGACTCTGCAGCAGGAGACAAAGGCAGTTGCTGTGGAAATACAGGCTTATACCGACTGTAAAAAATCGGCTCAAATTTAAAAAATATTCACAAAGATTTAAAAAAATTATAAAGCTCACTCAGCGATCACAAAATGATAATGACATTAATAAATCTGAAAATAAATCAAAAACCGCTTGGCAAATAATAAAAAACCAAAATGCAATAAGAGATCCTATCCTGCAAATTGACAATCATGGTACATTAATTAAAGACCCTAAAGATATAGCTGACTCTTTCAATAATTTCTTTATCGATGAAGTACTGAATAAATCTAAGAACACAACTGACAGACTAACAAAACCCGTAGTCAATCCTCATTCCATGTTTATGCTACCAGTATTACCACAAGACATAATAAAGGTAATAAAACAACTCAAAAATAAAAAAAGTGTAGGTTACGATGAAATACCTACACAAGTGATTAAATTTGTAGCTAATGACATTGCAGCACCCCTTAGCCATATTTTAAATTTAAGTATAACCACTGGCATTTTTCCTAGCAGTCTTAAAACTGTGATAGTGAAACCGCTGCACAAAAAGAACAGTAAGGAAAACATGGGCAATTACAGACCTATCGCTCTAACTTCAGTATTCTCCAAAATTATGGAAAGGATAATATACCAGGGACTTTATTCTTTCTTGACTAAATATAACATACTATGTGACGAACAAAAGGGATTTAGAAAAAATAAAAATATTAATATGGCTATTTTTGATTTTTTAAACATTGTTATGAAAAATGTTGATAAGAAATTACCGATATGTGCACTTCTCACAGATATGTCCAAAGCTTTCGATTTTGTGAAACATGACATTCTTTTGGAAAAACTTAACGACTACGGCGTAAGAGGTAACATTTTAAATTTGATAAAATCATACTTGACCGATCGTCGACAATACACGGTGGTATCGAGAATAAATAGGAATAATAAGAATGAAGAGCACTTTAAATCAAGCTGCAGATTAATAAAATATGGTGTCCCCCAGGGAAGCGTTCTTGGACTACTCTTATTCTTAGTGTACATTAACGATCTCCCTCGACACACAAAACAACCGATGATACTGTTTGCAGATGATAGTACTGCCATAATTAAATGTCGAGATCCCAAACTCTTTGAAAATGACATAAATAATACTTTAGAGGACATAATAAATTGGATGAATACAAATAATCTAATCATAAATTTTGAAAAAACCAATGTAATGCATTTTTATCAGCGTATTCAAAACAAAACCTTAACTATTAGCTACAATGGCAAAGTAATAAATGAAGTAACGGATACAAAATTTTTAGGCATAAAAATAGACAGCCAGTTAACATGGAAACCGCAATCGGAGGTCATATGTAAAAAATTAAGCACGTCTGCCTTTGCTCTTTACAGTCTCTCAAAAAAAGTAAATACAAACACTCTTCTGATGGCATATCATGGTCTAGTATCGTCAATTTTAAGATTTGGCATTATATTCTGGGGAAACTGCAACCAACGAGAAAGTATATTTAAGGCTCAAAAACTTTGCATAAGATCTATGTTCGGATTAAAAATGACTGACAGTTGTGTGCCAGTATTTAAGTCCCTTAAAATATTGACATTTCCTTGTTTATATATTCTAGAAGTAGCTGTCTTTGTCAAAACAAATATGAACTTGTTTTCCACGATGTCAGAGACTAGCAAACGCTCAGCACAGTTAAGAAGTAAATATAAAAATGTACTGAACCAGGGAGGATATAAAACGGCTTTATTAACAAAAAGCATCATGTGTATGGGTCCTATGATTTACAATAATTTACCAGAAAATATTAAAAATCAAAATATATACAAATTTAAAAAGTGTTTGACTTTATTATTACTTGATAAATGCTATTATTCTGTATTATGTTATCTTAATGACAAATTGTAATTTATTTTCTACTATATATTTAACGCTCTGACATAACAAATTTAATAATTTATTGGACTCATTAATTTAATTTATAAATCGCAATCACTATGTATGATTTTGAATTGTTTTAATCCAATTGTATATTATGGTAGTATTTATTATTGTTGTAGTATTAATTATTTAATGTTGACTCGACTAATTTTATATGACATTAATTTTTGCATGCTTATATGGCAGAATGTATTGAGACTAACACAGTACTAAAGATCTTATTTATGTAACTACATACATTCGATGCAAATAAATGATTTGATTTGATTTGATTTGATTTCAAGCTTCCAAATATCTAAGTAACCTGTAATATACATAAAAATTACAATTGAATTAAAAACTTTTTCCCATCCTCATATTTTCTTTGGTTTCACCATTAATAATGATGAAATCATAGATTTACGCACACTTAAAAACACTAAAAATCATAATAATAATTTTAGACAACTCACATTCGGCAATCCGATTCCAAACTAGAGCTTAAGCTATGGCCACTAGACTGCTGATTAATAAACTTAAATATTTCTAAATACTTGCATATCTTAACATAGTATAAAATGAAGTCGCTTCCACTAGTCTGTAGAGTATATTTTAAACAACTCAATGGATTTCTAATCACAAATTTTAACAAAAAAAACCGTTTTCAAGAACTGGACCACGTCGAAATGGGACCACACGGGAAGCACCAGCTTTCAAATAATTACAAGTAAAATTTTAACAAAAACAAAATCGACTTCAAGGTTCGACTAGATTTCTCTTGGATGCTATCATCAGATCTTAGTGTCCTTATCATGGTACCACCGTTGGGATATCTCCTGTCCATTAAAAAAAGAATCTTCAAAATCGGTTCACCCAGTCGAAAGTTATGAGGTAACAAACATAAAAAAAAATGTCGAATTGATAACCTCCTTTTTTGAAGTCGGTGAATTTCAGCAATAGACAGTAGTCATGGGTGTTATTAGCTATTTCTGGCAACAGTAATGTAACCGGTATTTGGTTTCAATAACGTTATTGATAACCGTTAACTATTAGATAGTGATTTAAGAGTAAGGTTTTTATGTGTAATACATGCTTATTATAGTAGAGAAAATCTGAGAATTAAAAAGACTGTTCAAAGCCAGGCCGGGTCACTAGTTACATATAAATAATCCCTAGACATAAAACAGATGGTCATGCCCATCGGGCCATCACACATTTATTTGTCCTGAGGAAATTATATATATACCTGTATAGTTATAAATAAAATATATTTGTTGTTTTCCCTATGAAGTATGGTCTACACAAATTAATGTTTATTTAAGTAGGTAGTTGTTTATACATATTGATGACTTTTTTCCTTCAGTGGTACTTGTTTATATGATAGTAACATAATATGTTGACAGTAAGATAATAATGCTATTGATATGAGATCTAATTTCAACTAATTAATTGTAGCTGTCAGCTACTTACTGTTGATTATAAGGGGTTGTTTGATTTTATTTATCTGTAAATATTTGCAAAACAATAATATACCTAAGTACCTAAGTATTCTATCAGTTAATTTATTTACGTTTCATAGTACACACTCTTCAGTTCAGCTTCAGTTTGAAACTAGAATGGTGTTGCGTATCAGAATCTCAAAAATATTCACCAGCCAATAAAAGTCCTATTGGTTTTATTGTTAGTAATTCTGACTGCTAAACGTGAACTTGTGTGTTCGATTCCCAGCCAGGACAAGTCTTTGTTTGATGATCACAATACTTCCTTTTTAGGGTTCCGTTGCCAAATGGCAAAAAGCGGAACCCTTATGGATTCGTCATGTCTGTCTGTCCGTCCGTATGTCACAGCCACTTTTTTCCGAAACTATAAGAACTATAATGTTGAAAATTGGTGAGTAGGTGTATTCTGTGAACTGCATTAAGATTTTCACACAAAAATAGAAAAAAAACAATAAATTTTGAGGGTTCCCCATACTTAGAAGTTAGAACTGAAACCCCATTTTTTTTTCACTAACCCATACGTTTGGGATTTTATGGATATGTCTTCAAAAATGATATTGAGGTTTCTAATATCATATTTTTCTAAACTGAATAGTTTGCGCGAGAGACACTTCCAAAGTGGTAAAATGTGTGTAACTGTCTCCCCTGTAACTTCTAAAATAAGAGAATGATAAAACTTAAAACTAAAAAAATATATGATGTATATTACCATGCAAATTTCCACCAAAAATTGGTTTGAACGAGATCTAGTAAGTAGTTTTTTTTAAAACGTCATAAATCGTAAACCGCAATTTACCTTTCATTAATCACCACAATTTTATTTAAAAAAAATGTTGCTGCCACGGAACCCTTCATGGGTAGTCCGACTCGCACTTGGCCGCTTTTTTTAAATGCAGTGTTTCTCTACAGGCTAATGTGCCGAAGGGCCGTATTTTGCCAATTATCTACAATTCATATTGTCAGTTCTCATAGGTTTGTCTAGACCACAAGTATTTTTATTTCTGTACAATTATCCCATTAGGAAATACACTTTAACTTTTATCGCTTTTAGTCACAGTGTTTATAGTGGTTTATCTGTGTCTGTGGAGGGATACATATTTACTTACTAGGAAAAACGGGTACCTACTTACTAGGGTACCCTGTGGAAAATATTAGCCATAGACAAAGGTCTCTCCCTATAATAAAGGGTTTAGACTACTGTACTACGCTGGCCAGACGCGTTGGTGCAGGGATTTTGTTAAATTTTTCTTCTGTTGTCCTGCTCCCTGTTTACTCCTTTGGTCGGCTTTTACGACATCCACTGGATAAATAGGGGTGTTGACACTTTGTTTTTAATCCAGCTGAAACAAGTCATACATAAGTCTTAGCTATTGTCAACAAGATGAAACATCCAAAAGTAATAAGAAAATGATTAATAAGTACATTATGACATGAATCTAATATATAAAAGCGAAAACCACTCACTTATTAATCACGAAATCTCAGAAACCATAACACCTACAAACTTGAAATTTAGCAGGTAGGTTCCTTATAGGGGGCAGACATCCGCTAAGAACTGATTTTACGAAACTCCACCCCTAAGGGGGTAAAACGGGGGTTGGACGTTTGTATGAAAGTCCTATGTTTCTTAAATGTGTATAGACGGTGTGGAGGTGTACTAATAATGTATCTTTAGAAATCAACCCCCTTTTGGGGTTAAAACGGGGGATGGTAGTTTGTATGAAATTCCAATGTTATTGAAGTAAAAGTAATTATGGCAGAAGGATTTTAAATGGTATTTAGGTATATAAAAAAAGGTGCAAATAACTAACTCCACGCGTACGAAGTCGCGAGAGACCGCTAGTTCTCAATAAAACTAAGGACGTTATCATTACTTATCGACAGAACAAAAACAATCGTACCTTGTACTTCGGAATGTTAAGTTGCATGCATTAAACAAGGCGAACTCAATAGCATGTACCTACCACATGCAAATATGGTGTAATGACGCGCGCTCGAGTATGTTCAGACAGGAACCGATAAAAATGGTCAGAACTTGGTTAAATATGGTCTGTTTTTGTTTTAATGACGTTTGTTATGTTGAAGGAGCTTTGTTTATAGTAGTAAGCAAATTGTCCTGTCTATTATGTATCATGTTCTAAATGACAGTAGCATTTGCCAGGAACTTTATTTTGTACATTTTAGAGTTGTTATTCCGTATCTTGTACACAATGTTGTTAACATACTTACACATTCCCAGACATACTAAGAACTACATGAAGTATGCACTCCTTATCGTGGAACAAAAGTGTTTTTAAGTAATAAAAAAACTTTCTTTGTTAGGATTCAAGTGTTATGTTATTTCTAGAATTATATTCACTTGTACTTCCACTATTTTAATTCGCTTCAATCCTGGCCGGTTTCGCTCTATGATATTATCAAGGGTTACTGGTTATTTGAAAATTATTTAAATCTAAAATGATATGCTTAATGTCCAGTGAAAGACCCATGTACGTAGATCTTTTTTTTTGCTATTTTTGTATTTTACTCGGTCATCTACTCAACTTCTGCCTCCCTGTTGTACCGTAAAAATATTAGGTAGGTACATAGGTAGGCTTAAAATCGTTTTTGAACTAAAAGTTAATGTTTTTTTTGACCACTTAATTTCTTGAGAAACAGGACAAAGTTTTACTTACTTTTAAACTTAAGCGTTCCATGAAGTATAGTTATGTATACTTATGTATCCATATTCGGATAATTGGCCATCTCGTAGGTGTTGCGTACTTTTGAATGCCATATGCTTGCGTTCAAAGTGATATTTTTTTATACATTCTTGTATAATTCCAAGAAATTCGTAGTATTACAGTTATCAATGATATAATAAAAAGGTATTGTGAAGTTCAGCTACTAATCAAAGAAGCCACATGGTCGCACTTGATCCTGAGATGCATAAGTTATCTGCCACGCGACCAAAAATAGACCTAGGTAGCGTAACGTCGTTAAAAAATATCTGTAGGTCGACGAACCCAGCATTGGCAGCCCAACCGTGAATAGTGAATTATTTTTCCATATTTTGTGATGATGCTGAAATTTGGACACTAAAAAAAAAAAACACTATTTTCATACATTCAATACACGAATTTCTAAAAGCGAGGTAAACGGGCGTTTTTTAAGTGCTATAAAGGATTGGAAGCCTGTTCAGGTCCATATCCTTAGAGGCCCCTCCAATGACAGGTTCTATTTGATAATCCTTGGCGTATTCAACTTACAGCAATGTTTAGCTTCTTTACAGATACACCAAGAGTCAGACCAGTGACCATGATAGAAACAAGCAAAAGGTTTTCTGATGTTTACTCATTGCACCAAACTGAATTAATAATAATAAAAACGACGGGCAGTAAAATAATGTAAACAGGAGAAGCATCAGAATGTTAAGATAATCTTTAACCGTAAGGATGCCTGATAAGTGTATTCGTATTCGGTACTTGGTAATCGTTATTGAGAAGTCAGTGCACTCAAATATACTGACACTAGTTTCAAGTTTCAACCTTAGAATTCGGTTTGTACCCCCAGGGTTGCGGAGGTCCGATGCCAGTCGCTCCGTGTAAAAACTGATATTCTTCGCGTAAAACCGGGTGGAACTAGTAGCCGACCCCAAATAATCTTCGGAATATAAAGCTAGGAACAAGAAAAAAATGCCTGATAAGTATATTAGATGGCTCTAAATAAAACAATATCTGTTATTTTGACATCAAAAGCAGAATTAGCTGGCATGGCATTGAGCAAGTTTATTGCCGTAGGGGTCTGCTATCTTTATTGCTGTATATCAGCAACATTGATCTTTTAGGTCCAAAGACTGAGATTGCGCTATTGCTTCTCCGCATTTGGCACCGGTTCAATCGAAGTAAAAGTTAGCTTTTGTAGTGGCTCTAAATTACCTATACCTAATTCTTTATTCATTTAAATAGTAGTATTATAATGTGTGCTAGGTAAGGTACCTAAAATCTGTTTGAAGTCGGTGCTAAGCCAAAAAGAATACAAACGAACAATTACAAAAGTCTAAGCGATAGTCACTTGGCACCGACTTCAAACAGATTCTAGGTACCTAGCACACATTATAATACTACTATTTAAATGAATAAAGAATTAGGTATAGGTAATTTATAAAGAACCAGTTTATTTTACGCTTTTAAGTGTTTTTTTGGCAGAGAGTTTTCGTTGGATGTTTTTTGGAAGTGGGTTTTTTTATTTTCAATCGTGAAATGAATATTGAATTATTTACGACTACCTACGTTTAAAATTATAATTACTTCGGTCACGCAATCTTAAATCAGGTTAATGAGGATATGTACTTTTAATTGTTTAATATTGTAATACAAAGAGCTGTATATCAGATGCTTCTAAATTAGCAACACTGTTAAATTATCTCGCCTAGCTCTTGATTTTAAATTCGAAAACATCGTTTTAGGTTTGTATTATATGTTGCGTCAGGAGTTACATTGTCGATCAAAACTAAATAGTTTTTCCAAATATAAAGGTATATGGGAAATCCCAATACCAATGGAATATTCCCGGTGTTTATCGGCGCCCAAGGCCGGGCGGCATGTCGTCGCGCCACACGTCGCGTCCTTTGAACCCTGTTTTTCATGGAGCTGCGCCCTTGTAATTATACACGAACGTGTATCCTTCCTATTTCGTGAAATAATTAAGTTTTCTATTTTTTGTCTTAATTTATGTTTTAATTTTTATGATTTTACCAAATAGAAAAGTTGACTGGATTAACTACCAGATTCTTTATTTTAGATCCTGACTTAATTTTGCTCTAATTACCTTTTAGGACCAGTTCCTGATAAAGTTTTAGATAGTAAGCTGCCATGTAACACTATAATCAGCTATCTAACACTTGCTGTCTTTATTACATCTTTTTTTTTGCTCCATCCGTGTTTCTTCCCCCAATTATTATTCTTCCTCTGTACTGTCTGAAAATTATTTAATTCTCAAGGTTGTCTTCAGGCGTCAGGCAGGCGGCCGATATTATCGGAGATTAGGCCCAAATGAATTGGGGAAAGGCCAGGCGTTACGAATAGTCATAAAAACGCGTATAACTTATTATCGTGTACATGTATCAGACGATCGGTTGCATTTGATTGTAATACGTTTGGATAATAATTGTATAAAACATAAATATTTCTAGTTTAGTGAAGCTTAGAAAAACAAATAACGAAGTGAACCGGTCCAATTACACACTGGTCTAATTATAATTGTAAGGGTTTTGGCATGGTGTGAAATAGCCTCAAGCTTCCATAAATGAAATACTCTATTTATACCAATATAAAACAATTGAAACCTGACTAGTAGATCAACAATCTGACGCAGTTGAACTTACACAGATAAAGTATGTACTAGATTTTGCCAGCAGCTCCACTCGTGTTCACTGACATATCTAACTTTTTATTTGTTAATCGATTTATAAAACAAAAAAAAAAGAAGTGAAGTTTAACCACAATACGTATGTGAAAACGGCATCTACATCGTTTAAGCCACTTCTGAGATAAGCGCTCACTGACAAAAATTCTAAAAACTATTACATATTTTTAGGAATAGCCCGAAATTCGTTTCACTTTCGGTTCAACCGAATTTTGGCGGTTCGAGCCGAATTTCCGCATTCGGCCGACATTCGGTTCAAATGCCGAACATTGGTAAAAGAAAACAGTGAAAAATCTCAATTATTTTCGATTAAATAATGAAGCAATCACTTCACAATCAGAATGATTTATTTATTACCTGCAATTTCTACTTATTAGTACTAAATTTTTTTTTTAATGCATCTGATATTCCAAATATCTATCCAGTCTTTAATCAATGAACTTTAATCACAATAGGAAATAAAATTACTTATGTGTTACGAACTATTAGGATAGGACTTAAAATTGACCAGGGGCAGGTTATGATGTAAAAACAATAAGGTTTCTGCTTTTTCTGCCGGATGTCTATTACGTTTGTTTATATAAATTACCCGATTCTGACAGAAAGTCACTCAAAATATACTGAGACTTCCAGGAGACGATAAAAATATTCGTGCTAAAAAACCTTAGGTATGCCTTATATGTTTTATTAAAAACAGACCACGAACTTAATAATCTCTAAGGAATTTCAGAGAAAGTTACTTCCGTTGCCAATCCAGGTCATAGCACTGCGGAAAGGCAGCGTATAGTATACCTTGGAACTCTTTTCCCTGGAGATACGATAACGGTTTATGTCTGTATATTTTATATATGGGTACTCTCTTAAAAGCAAATATATACTCTCGTAAAAGGACGAAACTTATGGTAGCTTCAGTTGGATTAACTAAATCCGCTGCGTCTGCTTGTTATGACTATTACTGAAAAATAGGAATTGTGTTAAGTAATAATTATACATGTAACGTGAAAGCTTAATTTGTACTTAAAGATCGATGGCCAAACCGGTAACGGTTGTATCCTTGAATCGTATACTCTTAACGCATTAGAATAAGGTTGTCCTAGCGAAATTAAGTAGGGATTATCACACACGTAGTAGAAACATTATAATAAATAAATATAATGATGTTAAAGAAATTATTTTATTGAAATATTCACCATCCAGCCCTACAAACAGATGTTATTTCCAAAAGCGATAGTTGAAGGTCGTTGTAGTCGGCGATGTATGTTGAATTCCATTACGGCACGAAACGAGATTATCGCCATTATCAACGGTTCGTCACAGAATAAATAACCAAGAATATATCATTCGATAAAATCACATTCCTTTATGCTATTATTGTATTTATAATATTGACTGCAAGCCGTAATAAATTACTTCCATTTAGGAAATATATTTTTATCTATTTTCTTTAATCTCCCATAGTATATAATTTTAGTAATTAGAAATTAACTATGACTGCCTCGAACGCTTTCATTGCTAAACCGCTGCACCGATTTCAATAAAATTTGGCATTGACATACTTTGATTCTAAAGGAAGGACACGGGATACTCCTAACTGACAAACACGCGGGCGGGCTCGCGGGCAAAAGCTTGTATTAAAATATGTTTTAAGTCCAACATCCAGATGTATCAGGAAAGTAATAATTAAATTAACAAAAGTTATTAAACACACGTCAATGTGCTGTTATTAAAAACTAGCTGTCCCGGCGAACTTCGTACCGCCATATTTACATATCTGTCTCAGCTTCCCACAGGCAGTGTACAGGCGGAAAAAAAAGACTTTTCTTGCAAAAAATAAGGAAAGAAATCGGACTGTGTCGTTGAATTACAACTAAGTACATATTTTGTCTTTCATCCCCTCTCTCCAAGAAACCGTGCTGAATTTCGGGATAAAAAGTATCCTATGTCCTACCTCGTAGTATGAACTCAAATCATGCCAAGTTTCATTTGAATCCATTCAGTAGTTTCAGCGTGATGCGCGGCCAAGATACATACAGACAGACGGACAGACAGACAAAAATGAAAAAAATTAGTTTTGGCTTCAGTATCGATTATACTTCGGATTTAATTTTACTTATTTTGCCCTCCAAATTTTTTTTTTCAAAATATCTTTAATGTACAGAATTGGACCTGTTACATTTTTATTATAAGTATATAGATATATAAAAAAGGCTATATAGAGCTGTAGATGGAGTCCAGTGTATATCTCGAGCTGTCATGGTACAAAAGTCTATACCATGACATCTCAAGTTATGCTGGTTGGTGAAATAAAACAAGAAGATCTACTTCAAAAAAGGCCAAAAGTCTAACTTCAAAACAAAATGTTTATTTCATTAGTTTATTATGTTTTAATTAGTATATTTTTCTTTCTGAAACTGTAAATGTACTCTCTTAATAACCAAATAGTATACCATTAATAAATCGAAATGTTCAAAATCACCAAAAACTGACATCCATAATCCGCCAAAGTAATGAGACTTGTCTGTCTGTCTGTACATACGTAACCACTTAAGCTAAAACAAGTGAAGTGCAGGCGGAGATAAACGACACAGATTGCATTAAATGCCTTTATTATTAATGCCTTTGATGGTCGTACGACCAGATTGTATTTGAATAATCGTATTTTGACCTAATAGGGGGGAAGGTCGGCTGGTCTACCAAATCTGATAAATGGATTAATCGCCAATTGAATTACTCAATTTACTTAGAATTTATACATGCAATTAATTGACTTAATTCAATTAAGTGAAATCAAGCTGATTAAGACATACTGGTTAAGATTTTAAATTTGGGAATCTATGTAGTCTTGATCTTGTGAATTTTTATTTCATTTTGACATAAAAGGGTGTATTTTTCGCGGTTTTCAGCCTTCACTTACTACTCATCAATCGCGACATGAATTTAACACACGCATTTTGAAAAGCAAGAGACGCATCCTACACACGGAAATCTGAACCCATACCGAGGACAGACTGCTAATAAACACATATAATTATACTAGTTGTTGCCCGCGTATATATCGGTTATCGCGGCAAGTTAGTAGCCTATGTGTTATTCTGATGGATTATAAGCCATATTACTGTAAAGTTTCATCCAAATCCGTTCAGTAGTTTTTGCGTGAAAGAGTAACAAACATCCATCCATCCTTACAAACTTTCGCCGTTATAATATTAGTAGGAGAAACCACACAGACACAAACGATCATGTTCATCACACCATAGGTGGCTGATGTCTCAGGCTTAGAATTCCAGATCCAAAAACAAAATATATGTATTTAAAAGGGCAGCCAAGTATAAAACATACGTACACAGTTACTATTGTAGAAATCTGATATCCAAACCGACATACCTACCGAGAAACTATTGACCAAAACTGGACTAATTAATTACATTAGGATTTGTTACACCCATAAATTTCACACAAACAATTCCATTGTCATCATAACTTCTAATTAATCTGCATTAGCTTTGATGAAGTACTATAGTGTGCTGTCTAACCATCTAAAGTTTTAATATGATTAAAAGTCCAGACATACAGGCAAGCCTTCAATGAGTCAAGCATTATTGATTCAAATGGTAATACACCTTCCGTAGGCTTCCTAGATCAAATGACCGGTTGTACTCCGTACTTAACTGGAATTGTATCTAACTATATATTGTTTTATGCAATAGAGTTCACTGCATAGTTCGTGATTCATCGGTTAAACCTATCCTGTAAGTGTAGGTTTTTTTTGTGGGGAGAGGCATGCTTTGGTTGATAATTTTTCGATCCTCGAAGGAAGTAACAATACCACAGACGTACAGAAGGTGTTAAAGTAATTCTTTCTTTGTTTTTCTTCCGAGTACGAAAGTCAAAAAAAGTCCTGGGAAAATGGTTCAAAGGGCAGCAATGAGATAGTGCTTCTGAGGTGCAGGAATTCCTGGGCAGTGATTTAAGATTAGTCGTATCCGAAATACCCGTATATCAAAAAGAATCGCTTTGCAAAATAAGCATGACCTGATTCGAGCCAGTATTTTTCTCCCCGAATTACTTAACGAAAGTAAGTTCCGAAACCGTGGCATATTTGGCTAGGATTCAAAACTGTCTGAAACGTATTGCTTTTTGTGAATTTATTGCGACTATAATTTAACTTGAAGTTGTTGAAGGTTGTTAGCCTCTGTGTGGTTGCGCAGTCAACTTGCGGTTTCGGTGTTACAATTTCCCAGACGTTCATTTTCTTGATTTTTTTGTCATTAGTCAGTTTATGGAATTGCAATAGACTGTAAACGTGTACAGGCATGTTTTCTTTGTTCACTGTTTGGATACGGTTATATGTATATGCTTTATAATTTGTTTCATGTATAGATTCTTTGACGTTTCATGTGTACCTACCCCATCATTATGGAACAAAGAACAAAGTACTGTTTTAATAGATACTGAAATGATGTTTTCATTGTACACGACAGGGCAAAGTAAAACGGTTGTAATACGTTTTTTTTTAATGACTGGCCTTTATGGAATCGTGATCGTCACAAGCCATATTGATTTCGTCAATCTTGTTATCTGTCATTGACTTTATTTATCGTACAAGTTAGCATTTAACTACATATATGTAATCAATTTATGGTTCTTTGTGGCTATTTTCTTTGCATGTCTGTGAAATCATGTCTACAAAATAATGAAAACTTTTTTTTAAGCCGGTATTGCTTGCAATCGGTCCATTCATGCGTAGATCCGCAAAGATGATGCACAAAGCAGTGCAATTCTTTGTGTACCTTGACTCTTTAAATGTCAAAATACGTTACTCTCTGTAAGAATTATAATAACACAAATTTATCCGTAAAGTGGATATTTAGAAATCGACCGAAAACAGCCGTTAATTTGTTTATCTGTATAGTTGTGTACTACTCTGATACGTAGTTAACATGAACAGTTAAAAAAATTATGTCCCGTGGCACAAATAAACTAATTGCATAGCAGTCTGATAGGGTTTGAAACAGGGTTCAGTGAACTGAATGTAGTGATATGAGTCGATATCGTGCCACTAGAGAATGGGTGATGGTCGCGCATCACGCTAAAATACTGTTTTCTATCTACCTACTGGAATTTTGATTCCCATGTCACGCTATTTCATGATGTGTTAATGCTATGATGAATCAGATTGTTTATTTTGTCTTTGTTACGAATGTTCTCGAAGGTTTGTGAAGTCTATTTAGGAGGCTAGATCACTTTGATGATGTAGACTAGCGTATGCCCGCGTCTTTGTTTGCTTTCATTTCCAGACTGGTCTTTTTCTCTGTTACTTCAATTTCATTTAGAAATCTTTTGCCGTTCTGATGTGATGATGATCGTTGAGATGTTCGTAATACTAATGTATTACGAACATCTATCTATAAAAAAAGTTATATCGTTAGTAAGATAAGATTATGGGTTCACCTCTCTGACGCACCCTGCTCAACACTGATTCGGGTTATTAAAAGTCCAGGTAGACAAAAGATCTTAAACCATTAGCTATGGCTATTAAAGTGCTGGCTATTATTGCTTAAAGATTTCTTAATTCGAAATGTTTATTCCGCGTAACTGTCTTGAATGTCAAGTAGATATCTACTCGATAAAGCCCAACAGTGCCTATAAATAGAACAAGTAAAAAAACGGTAGCAGATGTTTTAACGTCGGAACTCAAAGATCCTGTATAGCTATCGAATGTCGAAGTAAGGCCACAATAAAAGGATCGATCCTTACACAACTGCTGTTCTGTATTCAAAAGTTGCATCTTACCAGCTGCAAAAACATAATAGGTTCGAAATTTAAATTATTGGAGGGATTTTGGGTCGTTATTCGATGACAGCTGTATTTTTTTTAATGTTACAATATGGCGGTGTTGTGTCAGAGGTTTATATCAATCAATCTTCAGTC
This sequence comes from Diaphora mendica, assembly GCA_949125395.1. Classification (NCBI taxonomy): domain Eukaryota; kingdom Metazoa; phylum Arthropoda; class Insecta; order Lepidoptera; family Erebidae; genus Diaphora; species Diaphora mendica. The sequence continues at coordinate 989,688 of OX421331.1, read as the reverse complement.
ATGCGGTCAGTATTTGCGTAAACATAGAGTTACCTTACTGACTTAGTTATATCGATTTCCCTGAGCTGGAGTTTTTGTTACCTATTTTGGCGAATGTTTTCAACTATACGAATACCAAGAAGGTTTACATAAGCAAAACGTGTTTCTTTATTTTGAATCGTCGAAAAAGTCATATGACAGCTTCAATATACCCCTAAACTCTAGACTAAGATAGTTGAACTTTTGTGTTTTAGTAACCAATAACAATTCATGTGCAATTTTATTCAATCTGTTATTAACTAGCCATTTTTCCGTGCATGTATTGGTGTCTTCTTTATCCATCTTCATGCAACATGTGCTTTGTATTCTGTGCTACATCTGCGCAAAATTTCCTCCAGATCTTGTCAGTCATTCAAGTTTACTTAAGCGAATAATATCTATTCAAATTTTCACTTTTATAATAAGTTTAAATAAGTAAATAATTCCATTCAAATTTTCACTTTTAAAATAGTAGTGTGTGATCAAGAATTAATGAACTGCCAAAGTGTACCATGGGAATCAGTGACGTCATACTATTATTGTCTTGCCTAATGTTTAAGATAAATGTTCCCTCTGAAAGATAACAATCAATCCAGTCACATTCTTTTTATAACAATACCGGGAACCGATAGTTAGTCACTAGATTGAAAGATTATTCACAATCACAAGACATGATTCAGGGGCGAGTTACAGTAATAGTGACACATAATATTGAAAAAGGAATAGGTACGTCTATTACATAACTTATCAATACCTGTTATCGATAATATTATTATACTGTTTATGTTATTTGAACAACAAATAATACCAGGTATTGCGAATTAGCCGGTATTATTATTTAGTGATGATTTTTGTTGTTCCGCGTAGAAAGCGTCATTGCATTTTAGATGATTAAGGAAATTCTTATCAATGAATGTTGTTTACTACTAAGGCGTGTCAAAGATATTAACCAAAAGTTAGTTGCGATTGTCTTGTCATACCCATCGAATTGTTAGGGTTCTGTAATTGTATAATATGTACTTAACATGTTATACAAAATAATACATATAAATCAATCAATGGCTTTTTCATAAGATTTTTATTTCATTGAGTTTCTTGCCGAATCTTCTCCATAAGAATGACATTTTGGAACCGAGTATAGAGTTAATAATGTTACGTTTCGAAAGTTCCTGAGGCCTACTTTAATTAAAAACTTATTGATTTTGATTTTATATTGTAGAAAATCATAGTTTTTAATTAAACAGAGTTAACTTGCCAGGAGTTAATTTTGGGAACAACAAAAGGAATATTCTGTTATATGAAAGCCTTCAAGAGCCTTATTATATTTCTTGTTAATGTACATAGTGCCGTACATACTATCATTTAAAATAAAATGACCGTTTTCGTAGACGTTAATACTATTTCATAGAACACAATTGCCTTCCAGAAAATTCCTAGATTTTTATGCTCTGATTAATAGTCGTTACTCGTTTGATCAAACGTGACAAATCATGTGATTTGTCGCGCCATTACTTCTATTCTAATCACATCGATTTGATCTCGAATTGACTAAAGGTCATGTTTAAAATTAAATCATTCGATTTTATTGATCGGACAATATTTGATGGGTCTTTCTTTTGAAATTAAGATAACATCGATAAATACATAATACAATTTTTATACTCGTAGTTCGAACATTATTTGAATGCGTCTTTCATTTGACAATCACTTTTTAACGTGACGTGAACGTTTTGTCTGGAACGTGTAGCTGTGAATTATAATTTGATGTTTTGTTTCGATGAGAAGAGTTGTGCTATAAATATTGGTTAGAAATGTTATTGATAAATATATTTGTCAAACGTATATAATCTCGGTAATCTAGCTATGTCACTTTGATTTTGTGATTTATTGTAATACAGATTATAAAAAGTATTAGGTGATAGTTAATGCTCTTGAATTCTTAAATTTTCTGTTTTTTTTCCTTTGAAAGAATCTTTCCTTCTCTGTCTCATCATCATCATCATAGCCTTCTCCAATTACGCGCCACTTTTCTGTCAAACTTTCGTAAAATATTAATATCGGTCTATGAGAGTCATACTTTCCCTATAACCGAACTGTGTGCTACCAGTTGTTGCCCGCGGCTCCGCCCATGGGTATCCATGTATATGTTGGTTATCGCGGCAAATAATAGTCTGTCTTATTCTGATGTGTAAGCTATATTACTGTAAAGAGTCATTCAAATCCGTTCAGTAGTTTTTGCCTGAAAGAGTAACAAATATCCATAGTTACACACTTTCGCGTTTATAATATTAGTAGGATATCTGTTTGTAATTTTTTCATTTAATGTGTGTGTATTCTGACAGCGACCTTCCATCCAGGTATTCTGGTGTAGATGTATATAGAGATAGATAAAAACTCTTTATTTGTACACCATATTACAAAACAGAGAGTACATAAAATGTCGGATATATGTACTAAGGGCGGCCTTATTGCCAAAAGCAATCTCTTCCATAATACATCAACACCAGTCAAGCCTATATAAAGGCCCGTATTCACTTTGATTAGTGCGAGTGCAGGTGTGAAGTGCAGGTGATCAATGATTGGTTCAAAAAACGTGTGGACAGCGAATTCGTTGTCCACACGCATTTTCTACCAGTCATTAATCACTTGCACTACGCACCTGCACTTGCACTAATCAAAGTGAATACGGGTATTAAGTCTATACTATTCTGATCTCTTCTATATTCACCTTATTAACTAACTGTATCTTTTCACCGTAAATGACAAATGTGTAATTTATTCCAGGATCAAGAATGACTTCCACATCCATCAATGTTGGTCTAAATGACAACACTCGGTCGTCCAGCCGGGTACTCCGCCCTCCTGGTGGCGGTCACACTGATATCTTTGGGGGGGAACCTGAACCTCAGCCTCCTACTCCCAGACGTGGACCTCCACCCTCGTCCGGCATTGCTGCCTGTGTAGGTGAGTATTGAAAACTTTTCTAAATATCGGTTAATAAAGAAGACCATCATGTGATGAATAAATGTAGGTAGGCAATAATGGTCTAATACAGCTGTCAGCAACCCGCGGCCTTTTTTGAGTAGAATATTTTTCGGCGCAACAGTAGTTATAATTTTGTTTTCTATCTTTAAATAATTTCAACCTTTTCTTGATACTGATCATCCCGTAGAGACTAATGTTTAAATTAAAATATCAACATCAATCTTAGGCAAGTCGGTGACTCGAACCCATAAGATTTTCCCCTACCAAAAAGTGCTCAACACGGCCAAAGAAGTTTTGTAACGTCAGCATGTCGGTGACGCGAACTCATAAGATTTTCTCCTACCAAAAAGTGCTCAACGCGGCTAAAGAAGTTTTCACTTCAAAAACATTTTATATTTAGATGCATATAATGCTAAAGTCTAAAAATAAGGACCACCATAAATTACATACGACTATTTTTTAATAATTTTTTTATCACCATTTCAGCTCAAGAGCAGCCAAAACCAACCAACGGACAGGTCACAGAGACGCCCAGCCAGAACGGGCAAAATGGTCAAAGCACTCCACAAGAGCCTGCTCCGGAACCCAAACAAGCCAGTCCAGTACAGCCTGAGCCAGCTGCCCTACCGCCTAAGGTAGAGCCCCCCAAACGCGTACGTGTACCGCCAGGAGGCTTCTCCTCAGGGCTCTGGTAAGGTTGGACCAGATTTCAGCTTTGTTTCGTCGCGTTGAAGATTCCCGGTGGGGCCAGTACGCTTGTTCATATTACGCATTTTTCTGCTTGCGGTGTATACGTTTCAGTTTAGCATTTTTCTCTCATATCCAACAACTAAAGACAGTCCTTTATCACTTGTAATTGTGTCGATGATAGAGCCTCTATCTCTAGTTGTATAGGAACTACACAGTAACGTGAGGGTCAACTTACGGAAGAGCAACGCGGTATCATGAATGAGTATAAATGTATGAGGAAACATCCGCACAAGAAAAGATATCAATATAATCGCATAATGTGGACAAGCCGTTAGGTTTATGAAGGGGTGATGCTGTGCCTTTGATTTCAAAAAAATTGTTGGTCGTAGATATAGTTTTGTTTTAAAATACGATCGCTTCTGGTTCCCGGTCGGGCGTCTAAAGACTGCTTGATAAGTAAACGAATGGTTCTTTTATAATCCTCGCAGAAAGGAATTTTTTAATATTTACTGAACAGAATACATTTTTCAATGCTAGTATTATTTAAGATTATAGTTAGGAATTTTTTTCTTATTTTAATCTTGCATATCCAGCTTAGTGTCAAGATGAAGCTAGCCAAACTCTCTATTAGACTAGAGGTATACAATATCAAATAGGATTTTTCTAAGGCCAAATTGAAAAAAATCTTGACTACTTTTATTGCAAGTATCGGCCTGAAGTGTGACTTGAGATTACTATCTGTTTAAGGCTTAGAATTGTGAATGTATAATGGCGTTAGGGCGTAAGCAGACTGATACATGCCTCTCAATTTGGATGTACTTAAAATGTCTCGATAGTAACATTACATGTTTTGCAATGATTGTTTTTATTGAAAGTAACTATTGTATGCCTTCTTTGGCAAATGCGATTATGTATATTAATAATGATAATTGTATTTTTATATGAATTACAAAATTATTAAAAGCATTCTGTGTTTTATTTTGTACTAGTTGTTGCCCGTGGCTCCGCCCGCGTGTATGTTGGTTATAGCCACAAATAGTAGCGTGTGTTATTCTGATGTATAAGCTATATTACTGTAAAGTTTCATCCAAATCCGTTCAGTAGTTTTTGCGTGAAAGAGTAACAACCATCCATCCATCCATCCATACTTACAAACTTTCGCATTTATAATATTAGTAGGATTATCAGTAAGACTCTTGAAGAATGATTAGTTTCATTTAAATGAATAACGACTCGCGTTGTGTCTACTAAGTCATAATTGGTCGCACAGCTGCTAGAATCTGTTTTGCTATGTCGCTAACTTGTCAAAATTTCTTTACTTTCTGATGTTGTTTCATGATGTGTGAAAACCGGTGGGAAATAGTGCTTGCGCTGTGTTTCACCGAGTGAGTGAGGATACCGGAGGCCCATACCCCAACCCCCCCTCCCCCTATCTTCCCCACCCCCCTCCCCCTATCTCCAACCCCCCCCTCCCCCAAAGGCCGGTAACGCACTTGTGATGCCTCAGTGTTGCGGGTGTCCATGGGCGGCGGTAATCGCTTACCATCAGGCGATACGTCTGCTCGTTTGCCGGCCTATTCCATAAAAAAAAAAGTAGGTAGATGTTTTAGATCCGATATATGTACCTAGGTATTTTGAGACAAAAAAAATCTTGCAAAAAAAACCTAACAACTTTTGGCCGAACCGAGAATAGAACCTCTTGATCGGCAGACCAACGAGGCGATTTTGTACTGTGGAGGGACGCGTATCATGTCCCTCCAACACAACGGGAGGATCCTCGGACCAGGCGAGGTGATCGCGACTGGCGGGCCACGGCTCTATCCTATAGTTAAGAAGTACATATTCTAAGAGGCACCTTGTAGTGGTACTGAATAGTAGGTACCTACATACCTGTATGGAGAGTACCTACGTATCTTTATATATTCACAGAAACTGTTTTCGAGGGAAAAAACGTTTAAGACAATGATCCCCTCATCAAAAGCTTGTAAGGAAATGTTAGAGCAAAATATATTACAACCGTATTAAATCTTACTTGTATACTTATTTCTAGAAGTAGACACAACAGGGATAACAGTCCGTCATTGGCATCAGGCACAATACTCATGAACCATGGACATAGGCTGAATCGGCTTCGGGCAATGCCTACCTACCTGTTCAACTCGTCAGGCATCTTTGATTTTCCTGATCGCTTAAATTCCTAGATGTATAAATAATTAGGTATATATTTATAACGTGAGTTTAAAGTATGAAATTAATTTCAAAAAAGTTTTAAGCTTTGTTAGTGAAAGGAAACAATAGGTTGTTTAACAATCATGCAACCTTTTTTTTCAAAAGTAAACTCCGTGAAAAAAAGAATCAGTCACAAATATCCGTTTAAATGTCAAATTCCATGTGTTAAAAAAATTAACTGCATTTTCTTAAAAACTTTATAAAAATGTTAAAACGCTAAAAAATGAAAAGATAATGCTACAATGGCTAATACTGGAACTGATGCGATACGAAGAGAAAAACGCTTTTCAATCGGTGTTGCTAAAATGTAAGTAGACGTATGATTTAATGTGTTTTCGAAATATGAATAGATTACTCAGCAGTAACCTATTCGGGTAACACTGTCTTACTAGGGAATCTACTCGAAAAGACAGCTTTAGTCTACCTTAAGGCCCGTATTCACTTTGATTAGTGCGAGTGCAGGTGATCAATGATTGGTTGAAAATACTTGTGGACAGCGAATTCGTGGTCCACACATTTTCTACCAATCATTGCTCACTTGCACTCGCACTTATTGAAATAAGAGAGCAAAACCTAGGGAAGTTAGGTTTTATTCAACATGAAATTAAACGTATATGTAAGACAGACATTGAATTAAAGCAATGTCAAGTTTTGACACAATGATATAAATCACGTTATAAACTGCCTGCGATGCATGCAGCACTGAAGGAGGTGGAATATCATATCATTCTCCCACACTGTAATCTTCAAGGTAGCGGGGTAAGCGTCGAGCTCTCTCGGATCTACGGGGAACATCCTCTAATGGAGGTGGCGGCCGTGACGGGTGTCGACGAGATAAAGGAGAGGAGGTTGTAGGTTCTCCACGAGGTGATGCGTCTCTCAGTGACTGTGGACGTGAGATCGGATGGTCATCACGAGGCGGAGTTTCCGGTGGAGTCGTATAGTTCGACGTGGAATCATTAAGGCCTGAAAACGGCTCTTCTTCTAGCACTGATTCTTGGCCAGGAAGATCCAGTATCTCTCCTTCTCCTTGTCCAATTGGGGCGAGATGTCGATTGGATACTGTGGTCTCCCTACCATCTTTGAGTTTAACAAACGAATAATCAGGGTTGGCTTGCAATATTTCCACTTCCTCTACGAGCGGCTGGTACTTATTCTTCCGATCGAATCGTTTCATCAAAACGTGGCCTGATTCAGTTAGCCAAGAGGGTATCGTATTGCCGTTTGGAGATCGGCGTGTGTGTAAGAACATTCTTTCATGAGGAGTACAGTTAGTCGCAGTAGCCATGATCGAATGGAATGTAGAGCTACCGGTAAATATTGTTCCCATGTTTCAATAGGCGCTTCGTGAGACTCACAGGCCAGTTGTAGAGCTTTCCAGACTGTCGAGTTTAGCTTTTCTACTTGACCATTTCCTTGGGGATTGTACGCGGCAGTCCTGCTAATCACGTTATAAACTGCCTGCGATGCATGCAGCACTGAAGGAGGTTGAATATCATATCACTTATCAAAGAGAACGGACCTTTATACACATTTTACTGCAAATAATTTAAAAATTATTCGGTTCTTTCGATTTTGATTTCATGGGACTGAAGTGGGTTACGGAAAACCATGGAAGTTCGCGCTGTAAAACTTTACCATCGTCATTATCAATGTAGAGGAACGAGTGTGATGTCCCTCCGACACAAAAGGGAGGATCGTCCGACCAGGCGAGATGATCATGCCTGGCGGGCCACTGCCCAACGGTTGATGTTGGGAAGTTGTGTATATGCTAATCGGCGCGAGAAATTCTATTGCGCGATTCAGGATTGGTAGTTTCTTCGTTTCCTTCGTTGCTCCGTAGTTCGACGTATCTTCGGTAGATGGTGCTCTAGTATGTTATGTTGTTGTTGCGCTGTATGTGGAGGTCACTACAACCAACAACTTTTAATATCCCACTGCGGAACACAGAACTCACATAAGAAAGGAAAATATCCCACTGCGGAACACAGAACTCACATAAGAAAGGAAATTAATTTGATTAATCAATGTTCGAAATAACAGCGCGCGGGGAATATATATATAGATTTTTCTTTTTAAAAGGACAACTCCCGCACTGGGAATAAAAATCCTGTGTCGCGGGGGATTGTACAAACATACATGAAACTTATACAAAGAACACCTAGACTCAGAACAATAATTTGTGGATCACACAAAGTGTTGTCCTACGTGGGATTTGAACCCACGACACTTGGAGAAGTAGGAAACGGCCTGGTGACCGCTAAACCACCAGGCCAAACGTGCAGTCTTCTCAGATATGTAATCACTTGGTTTTACCACCACCTACGGACGATTTTATAAAGCACTCCTAATAATGATAATAACCTCTTCCAGTGCTACAAAATCAAGCTAAGTACAAAAAGTGGTCCTACCTTAACTCAATTTCCACTCTGTGGCAGCTGCCATAATACCCCAACTGCACCGTAGAGAACTGAGAAATAGGGGGTGCTTATCACAAACAAAAGGTACCTATTATCTCGTATAACCATGAAGATGTACTGCTGTGCTTGAGGTCTCGATTTCGAATCCCAGGTGGGATCAAATGTTTATATGACCTGTAAATATTTGATTAGGAGTTTAGATATTTTCCATGTAAATAATATGTGCATAACAAAAAATATATAGATAGTTGTCTTAGTAACCGTAGTAAAAACTTTCCTTAGCTTGGGATTAGATGGCAATGAGTGTATTTGAGAAATAAAGTTCATAATGAAGTACCCTACATTACCAGCGGTAGCAACCAAACGGGGCAGCACTACAGCCGTCGCGGTATGGAGGGAGGGGGGCGGCAGTCGCGGCTACTTGGACGACTGCTCGGCAAGCTCAGGGGTGATCACCACGGCAAACTCAACAATAGCCTGGATAACGGATATTCCTTCACTTATCCTTACACGTAAAGTTTTACCTTTCTTTTCTTATGTTAAGCCAAAAAGATAGCACGAAAAATTGTAATGGTCAAAGACCGCCATAGTGTGGGTCGTTATGCTGCATTCCGAATAAGAATGGTGACCACTACTCTTGGATTCTACTTATGGTTTCCATCTGGGAGAGTAGAGTATTTTTGGTAGGTGTAATATATAGAAAAAGATAAAATAGAATCGGTTTCTATTACCCATCATGAACATCGTACGCCACGTATCAATAATGACAATAAAATCGCTTTTCAATCAGGCAGTTCTAATCATAAAACTACAAATTAGTGAAGGGAATGTCTGATGACAAACAGTAAAGTAGATTTTATTTTACAACGCAGTTACTGATCATACAAATATTTAAGTTATGGTTTCCGTAATTTAAAAAAAACAATAATTAGTATTCCAACTAATATTAGGTTTTCTCATATACTTATTAATAAGTAATCCTAGTAGTTAGTAAGAAGTGACCCTACTTATTAGTAACCCTAGTTAATAAACACTAACCCTAACAATGAGTTACCCTAATAATTAGGGCCCCTTATATTAGGTATTTACATATGAAATTGCCGTTTTGTATGCAATAAGTGAAAGTACTTATTTTTTCAAACTTTTTTATTTCTGTTATTCGAAGTAATCACCCATGCAATCGACGCATCTTTGCCAACGCATTGGCAGTTTATTGATGCCCTTCTTGGAAAAATCAGCTGGACGGGAGGCAACAAACTCTTCAAAGGCATTTTGTACTGCCTCTCGGGAATTGAAATTTTTACCCACTAAAAAGTTGTCTAAATTTTGGAAAAAGTAATAGTCGGTAGGTGCAAGGTCTGGTGACTATGGCGAATGAGGGAGAGCTTCCAACCCCAGCTCTTGCAGCTTGGAGACTGTCTGTTGTGCAGTATGGGGTCGCGCGTTGTCGTGAAGCAGCTGCAAGAGCTGGGGTTGGAAGCTCTCCCTCATCCGCCATACTCACCAGACCTTGCACCTACCGACTATTACTTTTTCCAAAATTTAGACAACTTTTTAGTGGGTAAAAATTCAATTCCCGAAAGGCAGTACAAAATGCCTTGAAGAGTTTGTTGCCTCCCGTCCAGCTGATTTTTACAAGAAGGGCATCAATAAACTGCCAATGCGTTTGCAAAGATGCGTCGATTGCATGGATGATTACTTCGAATAACAGAAATAAAAAAGTTTGAAAAAATAAGTACTTTCACTTATTGCATACAAAACGGCAATTTCATAGGTAAATACCTATTATTTAGTAGTAAAAGCACGGTAAGAACTAATTTCATTGAAAAATTAGAACGCTTTACCATCAGAAAGGCTTTTCTTCAGCTGGTACAACTTTTAAATGTTGTGATGATGATGAGTTTTAAAACTTTAGCATGAGTGAAAGCACGGGTGCTGGCAGCGTAAATGGTGACGAGGAAATGGAATCGGAGACACCGGTCGGTCAGAGCGTAGTGTCGTCCAATACGTCCCGAATGTTGTCGCCTGAACCCTCGCCAAAACCTTCGTGCCCGATCGATGATACTCAGTTCGCTGCTAATATTGATTTGAGGTAACTGTTCTTACAATCTCTATTTAACCTCTCCTGTATCTAGTCATCACTATGTGTAACGGATTTTTATCGTACTATTCACAAATTTAAGGATGAAGAGAGAGAGACGAGAAGAGACTAATAACTAATAAAGTAAATAAGCAATTTGAAATGTTATGTTACGAGGTCCGTTAAAATTGCCATACAATAAGAGTATTAAAATAGTGATTAATAGGTCTTTACCTATGAAATTGCCGTTTTGTATGCAATAAGTGAAAGTACTTATTTTTTCAAACTTTTTTATTTCTGTTATTCGAAGTAATCACCCATGCAATCGACGCATCTTTGCCAACGCATTGGCAGTTTATTGATGCCCTTCTTGTAAAAATCAGCTGGACGGGAGGCAACAAACTCTTCAAAGGCATTTTGTACTGCCTCTCGGGAATTGAATTTTTTACCCACTACAAAGTTGTCTAAATTTTGGAAAAAGTAATAGTCGGTAGGTGCAAGGTCTGGTGAGTATGGCGGATGAGGGAGTGCTTCCAATCCCAGCTCTTGCAGCTTGGAGACTGCCTATTGCGCAGTATGGGGTCGCGCGTTGTCGTGAAGGAGCAGTGGGGACGACCGATTGACCAAAGTTGGTTGCAGATGTGCAAGCTTCTCCATCATTCTCTCCAGTTCTTCACAGTACACATCTGCATTAATGCTCATGCCGTTTTGTAAAAAGCTGTGGTGAATCACACCCGCACTAGACCACCAAACAGTGACCATCACCGTTTTAGGGGTCATTTTTGGTTTAGGGCATTGCTTTGGTGCTGAACCAGGGTCTAACCAACTTGCTGAGTGCTTTCGATTGTCGAACAGAATCCATTTTTCGTCGCACGTAATAATTCGTTTCAAAAATCCTTCATTTCTTTGCCTGTTGAGCAGCGCAAGGCAGGTCTCGACGCGTACGTTGCGCTGGCGATCGTTAAGGTCGTGGGGCACCCATCTATCAAGCTTTTTTACCTTGCCAATTTGTCGCAAATGGATCAATATTGTTTTGATGCTTACATTAAAAGCTGCTGCTAGCTCAGCTGTAGATTGAGTTTCGTCAGCTTCCATAATCGCCTTTAATTCATTATTGTTAACCAAAGTCTCCGGACGATCACGAGCTTCATTTTTCAAGTCAAAATTTCCAGAACGGAACCGCGAAAACTAATAACGGGTTGTGCGTTCGTTTGTACAGTTCTCTCCGTAAACGTTTTTGATGTTACGTGCCGTTTGTGTCGCGTTGGTGCCACGACGGAACTCATATTCCATAATTACACGAATTTTTAAAGTATCCATTATGACGAAAAATGTTCAAATGTAATGAAAATACAACGCTAATCAAAAAACAAAAGACTGAGTTTGTAAATAGAATGTCATGGTTTTAAAACAAAATTAATTTGAATTTAGAATACAGAGCCATTACAAACTTTTTTTTATTTGAAATGACCAGTACTGAAGAACGGCAATTTCATAGGTAAAGACCTAATAAAAAACTTAAATAGCATTGTAGGAGTAGGCTTGAAGTGGGGCAATCGCTCCTAATCTACTGAGATGAAGGTCTCCATACTCTACGATGTGTATCCTGTTTATCAGGTCTACAGAACTTTGCGATAACTGATCGTATATTAATACACTTGGATATACAACATTTATTTACCTAGTCAAATTATATTTGTCATGCAAGTTCGAACGCCTACCCAATTATTAATAGCAATGTCTGATGAAACGTGCTTTGATAGCTCCAATCCTAAATCTTCAATACCTGTAGTTCTTGTAGTAATGAAGAGGTGAAAAAATTAATTAATCAGACGTTGTTCATAACTGATTAAACGTTCGGACATACTTGCATGACGAATATAATTAGCTTGAATCTATGTGCCGTGCCTACCAGTTATGTAAACACGTACCGGATGTAAAATAGTTATCTATTTGCAACACACACATTGATATCTAATACGAAACCGCTGGAGCTTGAGCTTGAGCCACCCTTTGTCACAAATAGGCCGGTTCGACCGGAGTGACATTACGGCCTGACAGAAAACTGGTGTTCAGATAACCAGATAAAGGAAGAGCGGAGACACTTACCTAAAGGCAAAAATTTCCATTAGGTGACCCGTTTGCTAATTGGGCTCCCATACTCTCAATTGATAAAAAGGTGATATAAAACTGTTTTCCTAGATACGGTGGACAATACTTAACTCCAGAGCAGCTGCCGGAGTTCTGTGATCAACTCCATCATTTGGTGGAAGTGATTCGGAACATACAGTCGTACGCTAAAGTTACAGGAGAATATCCGAGGTACTTTAATTTGATAAATTTATTAATTAATGACAAATACCAATGACAACAAACCGATATGGTAGAATTGAAAATTTTGAAGCTAAAAATGGACCTTGCGACAAAGTTGAGGTCAAAGCGCTTTGCAAACGTAGGTATATGCAGATTCCTTAGGACTTAACGAGACCTTACGTTTTGCGAGCAGTTACTTTAATGTTACCTTTAAACTTTCTTGGAGTTTTTGGAGACGTTTAGATCATACTCAAACCATTTTACATAAATGTCTTTAGTTTATTCTAACAGAGTAGGCACCTACCTATTTAAAATTTACCACTGTGGTTAGTGACGAACGAAACAAACGGACGCGGACGTTACAACAAAACTTTAAGAAGTCTTACGATTCACGTGACTCTACATGAAAAGTTTTTGCTACAATCTAAACTAATATTATAAAGCTGAAGAGTTTGTTTGTTTGAACGCGCTAATCTCAGGAACCGCTGGTCCGATTTGAAAAATTATTTCAGTGTTAGAAAGTACATTTATCGAGGAAGGCTATAGGCTATATATACTTACGTTAAGGCAAATAGGAGCGGAGCACCAATGAAGAATGTCTCAAAAACGGGGGAAAATTTATCACGCTACGGGCAATAGGAGACGCAAACGAGGTTGCGTGGATCAGCTAGTTAAGATATAAGATTAAGAATTTTAGCCAAAGGTTTCTTTACATTGCGCGATTGTCATAAAATTATAGCCGGCAGAATGTGGAGCTTTAACACCCTACTGCATACTCATTAGGGTATATTATATACCTATCTATTTTGCCATAAGTATAAATGACGGTTTCTGGTTTTCAAAGTTTTTTTCTTCAGGTATTATTTTTACTAAAAATATTTTAGTAGAGAGGGAATGATTGCTAGGTAATAGGTTTATGGAGATAAGAGAGAGTTAGCTCATGATTCCGTTTCAGCTCGCTGGAACGGCGGCTGGAGGCGGAGGCTCGCGAAGTGGCCGCGCTGGCGGCAGAAGCTCGCAACGCGCGTGACGTGGTGGCTCGGACTCGCGCGCAGCGACGTGCACTGCGCCTGCACAAGAAGCAGATCGTCACCACGCTTGCTACTCTCAGGGACTCCGGTCAGTCACTCAATATTTTTAAAGAAAAAATGAACGGCAAAATTAACATACCAGTTACAAATATGTATTTTTAGCATCTGTATCTGACAATCCTAGATCTGAAATTGTCAGAAAGTAGTCTTTCTTGACGCTTTCAGTGTTTGTTTCAAGAAATTGAAAAATCTAGGGACAGTGCAATGAACGCATACGATAGGTACCATCACCATCGGATATCTCACTTAACATCTGATCGACTCGATCTTCGTCTGATGACTTGATCGACGCTCATTGGTCGATTCACATAGAGAATGTGTCAACAGCTTTCTGTTACAAACATTCGTCTCCTTTCACTTCCCTTTTCACAAAATCACTTTCACGGACTGCTGTAAAAAGATCAGAAACTTAAACATGGACTGCACGGTTGGCTTAGTGGTTTAAACGATCGCCACGCGGCTTTCTACTGCGCCAAGTGTTGAGGGTTCAAATCCCACATGGAACACTTTATGTTATCCACAAATTGTTGTTCTGAGTCTAGGGAACACCCAGACTCAGAACAAAAATTTGTGTCCGTTTCATGTATGTTTGTAAAGTCCCACGCAACACTGGACGTGTATTCCTAAAGCGGGAGTTGCCTTTAAAAAAAGCCTAAACAATTTTTATTTTGTACAAATCGGGTTCTGGTTGGTCGCTGCTACTGTACTTCACACTTTGTTATCAGAGGTTCGAGAACTAGAGAACACAGTACGTCTGGCGGACAGAAAGTTGTTCAAGAACTGGGAGGTGCTCAAGGACGCCACCGATCCTGCTGCTTTCGACTCCTTAGTCGACGAGATTAAGGTAAACCAAGGTTAAACAATTAATTAACTGTTTACTGGTTGACCAAATCTGTGTGTGTTCGCCTGACCGGCTTCCCTAATCGGCTCTAACTATTACATCTACCCCGCAATCCATTTAGTATATGTCTTTTTTTACCACCGCTTTTCCTTCTTACCTGGCTTTCCCTAGTTTCAAATCCTTCTATAGTTTACATCATATTCTTGCCCGAAGTTACATACTAAACTAAAGTTATAGTCGGCAAAATTTACCGATTTGATCCTATCTGTATATTAATACGTGAAGCAAAAACTTTGTAACCCTTTTTACGAAAATTATGCGAACGGAGGAGTATGAAATTTGGCACAGTTAAAGTTTATATAAAACTAGCAAACCCGGCGAACTCCGTTTCGCCACCAGATGGCTTCGTTTTATGTAACACTTTCTCGCTTTTCTGTTGAAATTTTTTCAGAATTTTCTTTGCTATAAACCTCACGGAGCCCGAGACCTTTCCAACGAATGCAAAACCGTCGAAATCGGTTCGTGCGTTCTGGAGTTATAGCGTCAGGAAGGAAAACCCGACTTATTTTTATATAGTAGATTATTATTTACTAGTTGTTGCCCGCGGCTCCGCCCGCGTATATGTCGGTTATCGCTGCAAATAGTAGCCTATGTGTTATTCTGACGTATAAGCTATATTACTGTAAAGTTTAATCCGTTCAGTATTTTTTGCCTGAAAGAGTAACAAACATCCATCCATCCATACTTACAAACTTTAGCGTTTATAATATTAGTAGGATTATTGTCGAATTTCGAGCATTGGTCGACCACTAGTACCTAAAGGTAGAATACTGTGTGTATATGTGTATGATATAAACTAGGGTTCTAACGGATGTTACAACTCCGCCTGCGTACAACTTTTGCGGTGTTGTAACGGAGGTTTATTTACGAATTATAATCGAAATAGTGGCAATCCTCAGTCCCTTTGAAGAAATAACAAGGGATTTAAGTGAAACTCGTCGCCTCCGCATCCGACTCCGCTAAGAAAGCCTCCCGTTACATATAAACCATGGATTGTCACAAAGCTGACACTATTACTTAAAACATTAAGAACTTTATGTAGGTATTCCTTTTTCCTGTTTCTCTTGATGATAAATTTGTTAGCGGAAAGTACAAGTGAAACTATCAAGTTCGGTTCCAGAACAAGCAAGCAACTCTGGACTGCCTGCTGCGGCTGGTGGACAACAAGCGCAACGCTCTGTCTCGCGTGACCTCCCCGCCCACGCCCCTGCCGCCTCCTGACCCCAGGGACACGGATAACACCGAGGGTAAGAATGACCCTCCAATATTATCATGATGGAATGGAACATTTGATTGCCACTAATGATTTTCTTTTCTGACAGTCACCGAAGCGTTCATCTTGCAGCATTTTTGTTTCTTTCTGGACTTAATAACTGCACGGTTGGCCTATGGGGCTTAGACGGTCACCACGCCGCTTTCTACTGCGTCCAGTGTTGTGAATTCAAATCCGATATGAGACAAAACTTTGTGTAATCCACAATTTGTTGTTTTGAGTCTGGGTGTTCTTTGTGTCCGTTTCATGTATGTTTGTAAGGTCCTTTGCGACACAGTAATAATATTCGTAATTTTGAGGGATTTGAACCCACAACACTTGGCGCTGTAGAAAGCGGGGTGTCGACCTCTGAAACCACTGGCCCATAATCATCGTTGTTTGAGCAGATTCTGTGATGACGGGCGGGTCGGGTGGCCGAAAGCGACACGAGGCCCGTCGGCCCGCCAACAAGCGACGTCGGCGCGAAGCTCGCTCCGTGCCGCTGTCCGGCGAGCCCAGCCGACACGCACCTCCGCCACAGGTTATACATTCCTCATATAATTATTAAAACTTCAAAAATAACTTACCTATAATGTCTGTTAGGAGTTGTTAAAAAGAGATTTAAAATGAAATGGAAATTAATCTCATCCATTTCTTGCCCAATTTCAAAGTAAAACAAAAAGTGATTAAGCAATGTGTTTTTGAGTGTCTGTTGAGCTGTTCGTCGTAGCCATTAACATTTGCATATTTGAATCAAAATTTTGCTTTTGTCTGCCTGTGTATGATTTATATACCTATAGGTAAGGAATCGTATCGTATCCTCTATGTATCCTGCTGTTTAGTGGAGGGGGTGGGAAGGATTTTGCGTCCATGACTATGACTGTGTGGTCTTCTGTTTGACATGGCTTGGGTGTTGGGGGTTTTTAGTGTCTTCCCTGCCAGGGTATACGGGGACCTATGACCTACGAGTATAGGAGTTTCCGCACGAAGAAAATAGGTGCTATCCGAAATAACACGTGTTTTAAGTGTCCTTGAGTTTCTGATATGATTACGCAAACACTCACACGTTTATATTGTCATTTAAACTACGTAACCTAAAAAAGTACATAGGTTTAAGTTCATTATTGCTTTATCTTAATTTAACGCGTGTTTTTTTAGGAAATTTTACTGCTTTGTATACGTGTAGAATTCGTAGACAGACATCTGTTTTCGTTCCTTTATAACCGACTTTAAAAAAGTTTGTTTGTTAACCTACTTCCAAAAGGAGGAGGTTCTCAATTTCACCGTTTTTTTTTTTTTTTTTTATGTATGTACATTGATTACTCCGTCAATTGTGGACCTATTTTGAAAATGATTTTTGTATTCGAAAGGGTATGCTCCCTATGTGGTCCCATGGCCACCATATCAGGATCTGATGATGGGATCCCAAGGAAATTGAAGGAAACCCTCAAATTTACGTGAGCGCCTGCAATAAAGTTAAGGCAATTGTATTCATTCATTCATTGCTTTCATATTCTGTAAACATCATGTCCGAAATATTTATTTATTATTCTATACAGTATGTTGTATGTTACCTTTAGTCGTATTCTTTCAAGTTAATTAGGTGAAATGATGATGAGAGACTTGAGAAAGACTAAAAACCGAAAAATAATAAAAAAACTTCGTTTAAAAAAACCGACTTCAAAAACTGAAAAGTATAAAATTACTTAATTTGTATGTGCTACCTATTCATAGGTTTGAAGTCGGTGCCGAGCCAAAATGTAATAGTAGGACTCGCAGCGCGTGATCTTGAGCGGGATAGCTGCTCTTCGCGTAGGACAAAACAACCGAAGCGTCGGTGACGTCGTTGACGTTCGCCTCGAAATATAGCGAGTGTGGTACCTACTATTACATTTGGCTTGGCGCCGAATTCAAACCTATGAATAGGTAGCACATACAAATTAAGTTATTTTATACTTTTCAGTTTTTGAAGTTGGTTTTTTTAAACGAAGTTTTTTTTTTTTACCTTATAACTTTCGACTGGGTTAACCGATTTTGATGATTATTTTTTTAAATTTGAAAGCAGGTGCTTCCCGTTCCCGTGTGGTCCCATTTTAATTTGGTCTAGTTCTTGAAGTCAGTTTGTCAGACACTCGGTATTAATAATCCGTCATTACGTCCGTCCGCATCACTATAAGTAGCAAGTGGTAGAGTATGCGATTGCTGTGTTTGAGGTCTCGGGTTCGATTCCCGGCTCGGACCAAATGTTTGTTTTTTTTATGGTATAGCTGGCAAATGAGTAGACGTATCACCTGATGGTAAGCGATTACCGCCGCCTATGGACACTCGCAACACCAGAGGCGTCACAAGTGCGTTGCCGACCATTGGGGGATGGGGAAAGGGATGTGGGGAGGGGTTGGGAAAACACAGCGCAAACGCTTCACACCGGTTTTCTGTGAGGCCGTGGTATCACTCCGGTCGATCCGGTCAATTCATGCCGAAGCGTGGCTCTCCCACGGTTACAGTCAGTAACTGCCTCGCTGGCGCAGTGGTCTGTGGTAGCGTATGCGACTGCTGTGCTTGAGGTCTCGGGTTCGATTCCCGGGTCGAACCAAATGTTTGTATACTATGATCTATAAATATTTGTTTTTATTACCGCCGCCCATGGACACCTGCAACACCAGAAGCGTCACAAGTGCGTTGCCGATCTTTGGGGGATGGGGAGGGGATGGGGTATGGGCCTCCGGTATCCTCACTCACTCGGTGAAACACAGCGCAAGCACTATTTCACACCGGTTTTCGATGAGGCCGTGGTATCATTCCGGTCTAGCCGACCCATTCATGCCAAAGCGTGGCTCTCCCACGGAGAGCTTGTTTCGGAGTTTAGGTGTTTTCTATGTATAACATGTATGTATTTACAAAAAACAGTATATAATGTATTTATATCAGTTGTCTAGTACCTAACACAAGCTCTGCTTAGCTTGGGACTAGATGGCGTTGTGTGTTAGTTGTCTGAAAATATTATATTATTATTATCATGTACTAACATGTTAAAAGTGTATATTGATGTGTCAGGTGACCCTGTACATCCAGGGTACGGAGAGCACATCGCGGTACCGCGTGAGTAGCGCGGGCGCGGTGGCTCTGGCACCACTCGACCTGCCTTCTGGCGGCAGCGTCAGGGACATACTCTTCTTCACCACCAACTAACTCTATACAAATAAACGTTTGCACTTCCATTTCTTGTATTATTTTGATTCCTCATTCAACACTCTGAACGAAAATTATCACGATATGAGTTCGGTCTAGTTTCGATCAACTCTCAGGGTTAGTTTCGCCAGTTCCTTGGCTTACTATACCATTTTGATCAGACGCCTCGTTGGCGTATGCCAATCAAGAGGTCTCGGGTTCGATTTGTTTGTAAAGTCCCCCGCGACACAGGATTTATTCCTAGTACGGGAGTTATCTTTAAAAAAAAACCGGAGTTTGAGAGTTGGGGTCTTAACCCCCGTGCCTCGGAGAGAGAGGAGTAAAACCGGTCGGTCCTGCGCCTGATATCAAAACTTCACAACTTTTGTTTCATAACATATAGCCTACCTAAAGTATTTAGTAGTATTATTTATTTTGCAAGATGCTAACCTTTGGATGAAAACATCATAAGTTATTTAATAATTATGTATTGTGTTGTGTAATAAATAAATCAATGAAAACATAATGATGGCGACTGTTGTAACTAATTTACTTAATGAGGTAGGTAACTCTTTATGACAGAGGAAGCCTTGAATAAAACTAGGTAATGAATTAGGGATTCATTTTCAAATAAAGCAAGAAAAGTTTCAAAGCTATGACCCGACTATCTCGCAACTATTGATGAAAATTTATGACCTTGGTTACTCGGTCACGATCCGGGTCATTCATTAATTATAATCGGTTTAGTAATTTAGGCACTACGGTAGAAAATACAAACACACATGCACGGACTGCCAAAACTATTACTCTTCTTTTTGACTTCGCCGTAACCGTAAAAAAAATATGTAATCTGAATAAAGATTAACGAATGAGCATTACATCATCATCAAAGGCCTTTGGGTAGTCCACTGCTGGACATACCCTTAAAAATGAGGTCTTGGCCTAATATACCAGGATGGCCAGACGGGTGGTTGGTATAGAGTTTGTTTCGAGTTCTCCTTTTATTTACAGTACTATTATTACTTAGTCGGCTCTTACAACAACCACCGTATGTGGGGTGGTGGTACTCAGTCCGTCACTTCACAGAATCACATCGAAATTAATCAGGTTCATCTATATAAATTATCACATGGTTGTTTTTAATAAAGTCACAAATATACAGTAAAGAAAAAGTGGCCCGAGTGTGACTCCCTGTGGAACTCCCATTTTTAGCACAGACCTTGGAGGTACCGTGACTTTAATATCAACTTTCTGAATTATTTTATTCAATTGAGAAGTAAAAGATCCATCTCTTTGTGATACCGAAGTGATAAGCTAAGATAGATAAGTGTAAGCTCCAGAGAGTTTTATTGTGCAGATTATTAAAATGTTTAGCTAAGTTGCAAAGTATAACAAGAGGAATACCGAGGGCATTTGCCCACTGTACTCCTTTGGTTCTCAAAAATCTTTGATGCTCAACATATCTTGAGCAATTCTCAGATTTCACTTCTTTATTATGCATGTATTACACATATAAACCTTCTTCTTGAATCACTCTATTGCTGAAAACTGTATTAAAATCTGTTGGACAGCGGAAGCCATTTAATGTTTAAGTACTATGTAGAGATCGGAGCTGTCGCTTACGTCTAATTCCTGTTATATCTAGTAGGTGCGAGGTCATCTGGATTACCTGTTACTATGGGCGTTCCGCAGGGCTCTATACTGTATCCTCTACTTTTTCTCATATATATAAATGACTTACCATATTATTTAAAAGATCTCTGTGATATAGTTCTATTTGCTGATGATACTTCGCTTGTTTTTAAAGTCGATCGTAAGAAAACAGTTTTTGACGATGTGAATAGGAGAATTTGTGTGAGGAATTGACTAAATGATGTATTGAATTGGTTTACAACGAATAATCTCCTACTGAATTCAAATAAAACAAAGTGTGTGAGATTTACTATGCCAAATGTAAAACAACTAGGCACTAATCTAACAAGAAATAATGAAATCTTAGGTATTGTAGACTCAACAGTATTCTTAGGAATTACATTAGATAGTAAACTTCAATGGGGAACCCAGATAGATAGCCTTGCGGGTAGACTTAGTTCGGCAGCTTATGCAGTATGGAAGGTACGTCAGCTCACTGATACGGACACAGCTAGGTTAGTTTATTTTAGCTACTTTCACAGCGTCTTGTTTGTGATATTGCCAGTAGTCGGAATAGCACCAACCCTCTTTGGAACGTTAGGCTAGAATCGTTTTTAGATGACCAAAAGAAGAAGCTAAATTGAGAGAGCTGGGGTAAGAGGTAAGAGACACCACAAGAAGATTGAGAAACATAACTTAGACTGGAGTGTCTGCAGTAGTTGGAAGAGGAAGGTCGCATTCATGTGGGTGGGTATGTCCGTCGGTTGATTGGCAAGGCCACGGGACATGGACTCAATATGTGTGATTTTTTAAAATCTGGTAACCCTGCCAGGCCCGCTCAAAATCTGGATTTTAAAAATGGTTTCATTGGATGTACACCTATATCATCTATACAAAAAAAAACACAAAATTTTCGGAATATTAAATACGCTTTATTCCGACGATTTTTTTATAAACATCATACATTATAGCGCCGGACAGACTTGAGTTTGTTAAATTATAGCCGCCTCCATGTTCGCTTTAGGTACTATAGTATAAACTAAGCTTTCTTCTCTTCGGCTGGTTTTGCTTCCGTCGTAACTGCTGGAGGCGCCGCTGTGTCAGCTGCAGGGACCGCTGCTTTTACCTGCATTAAGGGGAAAGAATGTTAAAGATGCGATAACAAGGATGTCAGTTTCATAGTAATTTATACAGTAGATAAGTAATAATTATGGACACGAAGCATGTTTACCAGTTTAAAAGAAAAAGGAAACTCCTCATCATCATCGTCTTAGCCAAAAGATATGTCTGTCTGTATGTACGTAGACGTCTGTGAGAATTCGCCACAACAACCGATCTTGTGTTACTCGCATTCAACGGCTTTCCGCAACCTCAATTTGGGTTTAGTTTTTCATTGCTTAGACACAACAGAACTGAAACATTTATTTATTTATGTTTGGCCCTGCCAAAATGACTCTACTCTGCCTGATGGAAAGCATAAGCAGAATCCAAGAATGTTGGTCACCTACTCATTGCGAATGCAGACAATGAAACAATGCAACACGGTGACCCACACCAGAGCGGCCTAGTGATGCTTCTGCATCATTGGGCCTCCGGTCTTGCACTCACCTAGTGGTGATGTTTTCTTTTAGTCTATGAATAGAATATGCATGGAAATGATATTAAAATAAGAGGGAAGAAACAATAGTAAATATTTTCATAGGGACTTACTTCTGCGACGGGAGCTGCTGGTGCAGCAGCGACAGTTTCAGCTGGTTTAGCGGCTGCTGGCTCCGCTTTCTTCTCCTCTTCAGGTGCAGGAGCTGCATGGCTTAACTAGAAAAGAAAACTATTCAACTCGATACAGTACGTTTAGTGCACCTCTAAACACAACTGTCTTTCATTTCTTTCAAAAGACGTGTGGACAACCAAAGTATTGATCTATGTTGAGATTGAAACCACAACACTTACCTACCTAACTCAGTAGCAAGCTACAACGCACAGAAATCAAAATAATTATACAATTCTATTTTGAATATTTGAATGTCTCTACGTCATTCATACAGATGATTTATATAACATCACATTTGAAAGATATGCTCACAATTTCCCTTGAAAGAATTACGGAGCTGAGTACCTAATGGACACTTTGAAACATGATAAAGTATATTCGTAATCGGAAAACGTAAGTTTTAACTAAGCTACACTGCGTCCTGTGAGTACATACACATATACGAGTAAAATAATAATAATAACGCTAATTAAAACAATAATTCCAAATATCTCTTTTTCACATGCTGCATTCACATTCGTCGGTATAAATCATAAATGTTCTTGCAAAGAACTTCCTACTTTTCGAAAATTCTAGTCGATAAATATTACGACTGAGATATGTTTTTTTTTAAGTCGAAAATTTTGTCGTCCTTGTTTTGTACAGATGTTTTATGTTTAGTACCAGATCTTTCATTTCTTTTTTTTTATTTATTCGCGTAGCAATTGAAAATAGCTAGCCATACACGCGCAGATCTGCCCGTCGGATCTGCCCGACAGACGTGCCTGGCGGACTGATCCGTGCGTGTATGGTGACAACGGACACGGATTTGCCCGCCGCGTGCCTGCCCGCTGCCCGTGGTCAAATTGAGCGGATTGGGCACGGGGCGGGCAGATCCGAGCTCCCAACTGAGCGTGTGTGCGGAACGACGGATGTGCCCGCCAGATTTGACGTCATTCGCGCACTACAACCCTAATTAGTTTAGATGCGTTTGATCACAGAAATGGTGTTAAGCGAAAATAAAGCATTTTGGACAAGTTTTATAGAGCCTTTAAGTCTTTGCCATGTTTTTGAAGAGTCAAAGATGAGCAATTGTAACTTATATAGAATTAAAGGCACAAGCATACGAAAAATAGGTCGAAAATGCAACAAAATCAATCCCGCTGCAGATACAAAGTAATTTAGGCTTTGAAATAGACATTTTTACAGACAACTGTATATGCTGGAGTTACGATTAAAACTACTGCCCGTCAATTGCCCGTACTCGTGTGTGGTGAATCACGGATCTGCCTGTCGGGCAGATCTGTGCGTGTGTGGCCTATAGCTATATTAAATTGATATGGCCAATGTCGTATGTTAGGTTACGTGTTGTGGCTTTAAAGACTTTTTGGTGCCATACTTTTTTCAGAGTGTATTTTCAAGAAAAAAAATCCGGCGAAGTTTTACTACGATAAAATTATAATTTATAAACTTGGCAACTTATTCTATGAATACTTATATATGTATATATTTCACTAATTACAGACCCATATTCTCGTTGTCTAGAAATTCCCATTTTGGACAACGATTCACGATATATAATATTTATTTAGAATATTTTAGAAGCATATTTATAATGAACACAGGTTTTAAGACATGTAGTCGAACTTCGTCGAAAACTATTTAAATCTTTTTTTTATTTAATTAAACACGTTCACTTTTATATATTTAAATAAATAATTCCTACCTGTAAAGCCACGAAGGTGAAAAGAGCGACAACCACGATTACCTTCATGTTCACAAGTGTCTGACTTATCGACAATAAAACCTCAAAAGGTGGTCAGTCTAATTTATAACAGTTGCAGCGAGCTCCTGATTGGCTCGTAACCAAAATAGCTATTATGATTCGTACAATAATGAGCTCTGTTTATAAAACAAAGCCTTCGAACAATTAAAATTGTTATCGAAGTATCAACTTGTTTCAATTTGCCGCGCATACATGTGTAATTTTTCTGTGTCGATGACGTCAGCCGATACGTTCTCCATGTTATAATAAGACACGGACTTTTTTTAAATGATTTTTTTTCAAACATTTTAG
Source organism: Diaphora mendica (assembly GCA_949125395.1). Taxonomy (NCBI): domain Eukaryota; kingdom Metazoa; phylum Arthropoda; class Insecta; order Lepidoptera; family Erebidae; genus Diaphora; species Diaphora mendica. Next base: position 965,082 of record OX421331.1, on the reverse strand, counting down.
AGATTGTCTTTGAGTAAGCAACTGTCAGTGTGGTGGGGTGCGGCCTATTCATCGGGGGATTGTCCCAGACGTCTCAAATATTATCATCCCAATATTTTTACCAAAATAAAACAAAAGTTGTGCATTTGTTTTAATGTGTGCAATAAAATTGATTGTGTATTGTGTTGCAATAAAGTCTAATTAATTCGACTTAAATTGATTATTAGTGACCCCCAAAAATTTCAGGCTGCGACCGTGCCTGGTAAGAACTGACTAATGGAGCAAATTACGAGGGACAACAGCACTCTTAAGAGAAGGAAATTTTTAAACAAATCGCAGACCAACACGTCTAGCCCAAACTTGCTTTCTCAGAAGGGGCCTATGTCTATGATGAACAACTGAAGGTTTTCAGAGCCAAGAACTGCGTTACTGTGGGAGAGCCAAGCTTCGGCGTGCATGGGCCGGCTCGACCAGAGTGATAGAAAAAAGGCTTCACAGAAAAAAGGTGTGAAACAGCGCTTGCGCTGTGTTTCAACGAGTGAGTGAGGATAGCGGAGCCCATACCCCAAACCCTCCCCTCATCCCCTTCCCCAAAGGCCGGCAACGCACTTATGACGCCTCTGGTGTCCATGGGTGGCGGTAATCGCTTACCATCAGGCAATACGTCTGCTCGTTTGCCCCCTATTCTATAAAAAAAAAACATAGTAAGTAAGTATATCCAGTAAGTAAGAGAATACTCGTACTCGTAATAAAATTCCTATGTTATAGTAATACTAGCGACCCGCCCCGGCTTCGCACGGGTGGATTTCAGATGCCCCCGCCGACGACACGATTCGTGCATTTTAAATCTGTAATATCTTCGAATATATTCATTTAAATTAGATACTGTTAAGGGCCATTTTGATCTAAATTAAACGCACAATGTATTTAATTTACTTAATTGTATAAGGATTCATTCTGTATTGCTTAAAATCACTTCGTAAATAAGCCATTATTTCTCGTAAAAAGAAAGGAATAAAAAATGGTTGTTGTGGGTTATCCCTAAGAGATAGACCTATACCGTCGCGGACTTTTTTGTAGTACTTTTTAAGGTGTACAATACTGTAGTAGTCTAGTACATTATTTTGATCTATCTCGTAGGGTCGGTAAGATCATCATCTGCTTAGCGACCAGCAGTACGGCTTCCGTAAGGGTCGATCGGCTGGTGATCTTCTGGTATACCTGACACATCGCTGGGCACAGGCGATTGAGACTAAGGGGGAAGCCTTGGCAGTTAGTTTGGACATCGCGAAGGCCTTCGATCGGGTCTGGCACAAAGCGCTTCTTTCGAAGCTCCCTTCCTATGGGCTTCCCGAGAAATTATGCGATTGGGTCACTAGCTTTCGAGCAGATAGAAGCATTAAGGTCGTAGTCGACGGTGAATGCTCTGATTCCATATCTGTGAATGCTGGTGTCCCGCAAGGCTGTGTGCTATCGCCTACTTTGTTCCTTCTCCATATGAATGACATGCTGCAAAATTGCGGCATTCATTGTTATGCGGATGACAGCACCGGCGATGCTTTTTACACCGGCCGCGCCAATATTTCTAGGGAAAACGTCATTGAGAGTCGAAACAGACTTGTGTCTGAAGTCGAGACTTCTTTGGAGAAGGTCTCAGATTGGGGTAGACTTAATTTAGTCCAATTTAACCCCACAAAGACACAAATTTGCGCGTTCACCACTAAAAAACTTCCGTGGGTCGTATGTCCTCGTTTCGAAGGCACTCCACTATCTGCCTCAGCCAATATTGGAATTCTTGGTGTCGACATGTCGAGCGAAGTCCAGTTTCGTGGCCACCTGGAGGGTAAGGCTAAATTGGCCTCGAAAAAGCTTGGTGTGATCAACAGATCGAGACAGTATTTCACTCCGGCCCACCGCCTTTTACTTTATAAGGCCCAGGTTCGGCCTCACATGGAATACTGTCCCCATCTTTGGGCGGGGGCACCACAATACCAGCTCCTCCCTTTGGACCGCATTCAACGGAGAGCGACTCGAGTCGTCGATTGCCAAGAACTTTCAATTCGGCTAGACTCTTTGGCGCTGCGTAGAGATGTAGCTTCGCTGTGCATCTTCTACCGCATTTATCATGGGGAGTGCTCCGAGGAATTGTTCGGACTGATTCCTGCCGCCTCTTTCCGCCATCGTCCTACGCGACAGAAGTTTCATCCCCATCATCTAGATGGTTGGCAGTCCTCAACTGTGCGCTTTTCCAGGAACTTTCTGCCTCGCACAACAAAACTGTGGAATGAACTGTCGCCTGCGGTATTCCCGGACCAATACGACCTTCAAACCTTCAAGAAAAGAGCGTACTCCTTCTTAAAAGGCCGGCAACGCACTTGTGATGCCTCTGGTGTTGCGGGTGTCCATGGGCGGCGGTAATCGCTTACCATCAGGCGATACGTCTGCTCGTTTGCTCCCTAATTCATAAAAAAAAAAAGGGTGCAACCAGCGCTTGAAATGTAAGCGCAAAAAAATGTGTTTATTTGCTACATCACATTAGAAACCTCGAAAATTAATAGTGTTTCTATACTATATTATGCATTTATTATACCTAAAAACCTTCCTCTTGAATCACTCTATCTATTAAAGAAATCCGCATTAAAATCCGTTGCGTAGTTTTAAAGATTTAAGCAAACAAAGGGACATAGGGACATAGAAAGCGACTTTGTTTTATACTATGTAGTGAAGTGATAATGAGAGGAACCAACCAAAAAAAAATTTTGCTGCCAAGAAGAATTTTAAAGAAGAATATAAGGTCTTTTATTTTCCCTTTATTATAATAGGGAATTGGAGGTCACGTTAAGCGGAGCGGAGGTCCCGGTTGTTATCATAATATTATAACAATCGTGAAGCTTAGTTGAAGGCCTTTGGGCGGCTTAAAAACATCCTACGACAAGATAACGTAGCCACAACGACGTTGTCTTGCCGGTCCCCAACCCGCACTTGGTCAGCGTGGGGACGCATGGCCTAACCCTCTCCTGAGAGGAGACCCGAGCCCAGCAGTGGGACGTTATGGGTTGTTCATGATATTAGGGAATATGTATGTCTTATTTTATTTCTTAATCTAATCATATAAGTCTCCATAACATAGAAAAAATATAAATAGGCTTAAATATAGTCAAACTAATTTTCAAAGTGAAGTTTAAGACACTGACTAAATTTGAGTTATTCAAACACCGCCATTTTGCGCACGCTATTGACATGACCAATGACGTCATTGTCATTTCGTGTTTGTTGAATATTGAGAGTTTCAGTTATTTTATACTCATTTACAGTTTTAATTGCTATAAAAATCATGGAGGAAGTTATTTGTTCTCACACACGCTACTAACGCAGTAGGAATTTCGACGCCGATAATTTCGATAATGTGACAATCGACGTCACATTTCGTTTCGACCAATAGTTCGAGTTTTGTAGGTTTGAATTTCCCTCCCTAAATTTTCACTTTTAATCTAGTATTTTTTAGGTTTAAATAATCACTAAATAAAAAAATACCTTTTATGTATATTGTAAAGACAATAAAGAATCTAGAAAGAAATGTTTGAGACAAATAAAACATTTATGCATATTCCCTATTACTATATTACTGACCAACATTAATTGGAGTGTACGATGTGGAAGTGGGTAAATTATTATATGCATACACATGCATGAATTATGCGTAGATTAGTCATGTTGAAAACTTTTAGTCTATCTATTCCCTTATTGGCCTAGGATTGTTAGTTAAAAGTAGTTTCGCAGCTGAAAGATCGATTCGAGTCACATTTGTACTACCACTTTATTTCCAGTATCGGTTCTACTACTGACGTCTGACTTCCATGATTTTTTCTATTGTTAAACATAGCATGAGATTGGGAGCAATGTATATACTACTAGGTATTTACAATTTGACGTACAGTTTTCACGAGCTCATTTCATTGTTGTTATTGCCTCAGTTTGTACAATGTTATAGACATAACAAACAAAACAATATCTCTACTTTATTCTAGATCTCTAGGCTTGTTCCCAATGTGGACCAAAAATAGTGGTTACCCTGTCCATAAAAGTAAACTAAGATTTTCAATAGCTCACAATGCGATTGAGATGCGGCAAATTCTATTGCAAACACGTGTAATGTATAATTAATCAATGTCATGGCTAATCATTTTTGATTAATTTTTTATTAACTGGCTTTGCAGTTAATAAGAAATCAATCTATTTATTTTTAAACACTGAAAAACGGATTTCAAAATATAATTATTTTAAATCCTTTTAATGTATCCATGTTTTAAAAATTGCGTCGTATCGTTGCCTTTATTTTGTCGTATTGTTGACGGGATGGAGAAAAGTCTTGGGATCCCCGGCTCCCGGGAACTGAGGAGTCAAAAAAAACACCCCTCCGGCTGAACTCAGGCGCCCTACTCTGAGAAGGACCCGGACCATGTTATATCAGGTCTGAAGAATGAAGCCGCGTCTATCGAGACTCTATCCTGGGAAGCCTGGGCTTCCCCTTACCTATCGGCCCAATCATCATATGTTGCGGTCTGACCGCAGTTTTGCGACCAGGCCGCCCTCCTACTGCTGACCGTATCAATTAACCAGCTACCAGAGGTCAGAGGTCCCTGGCAGCTTGCGGCCCTGCTGGTGTCGCCGCCGACGCGACGTCGTCTACGTTTGGGATCGTCCCTCTTCCGATCCTGTTCAGCGGTCTCTTTCTGAAACATGAAAGTGACCACTGCGCCCCAGCCCTCCTCACCCGCCAGCATGAAAGCTTGATTGCTGGCGGGGCCGTATCGTTGCCTACTGTTTAGTGTAACCAAATGGCCACCACCATTTGTATGTCGAATGACAACGCTAATTCCCTGGGTTAGAAAAAGGCCTAACTTCTGGTCACGTGAATTGACGATTAGTTCTCACAGAATCCATTCCATGACTAGATCTCGACCCCAAGTGACTCAATAACATTAAGGTTTAATTGTTAAACGCGTCCATAGTTTAATTATGAGTAGGAGAATTAACGCGATCACTTTACAGATGTAACATTGGTCGTGGTCAGACTGTCAAAACGTCTAATTATGACATTTTTTTCCTGTAAAAGCGCACTAGGAACATTCCTGTGTTGCGGAGGACTTTATACACATACATGAAACAGATAAAAAGAACACCCAGACTCAGAACAACAACACTGTATGTGTTTAACAATTTTTTTTATCATAAAGTGTTGTCCCATTTGGGGATCGAACCCACAACACCCGAAAGTGTAGAGGTGACTACTTAAACCACTACGCCATTCTTGCTTTTTAACTTTTTTTTTTTTTCTCCTAAAAAATAGTTTTATCAACAAACATCCCACAAACCATCACATATTACGTGAACCGGTAATTTCTCGTATACCTAGGTACATAGGAACGCATAAAAAAGCCTTTTATTCCATGCATTTACCAATTATTGTTACAATAGTATTTTTTAAAATAATATGCTTAGATTTAATAACAGACTACTTAGCTGATCCAGCAAACGTTGTTTTGTCATAAAAATAAAATAAATAAAAGCGGCCAAGTGCGAGTCAGACTCGCCCATGAAGGGTTCCGAAGCAGCAAGTAAAAAAATATACAAGTTCTTGTAGTTCGTTGTAACTTTGATCGATGTTTTAATAATAGTGTATTTTTTTGCGGTTTACGATTTATGACGTATGTATTAAAAAAAACTACTTACTAGATCTCGTTTAAACCAATTTTCGGTGTACCTATAGTTCTTATAGTTTCGTAAAAAAGTGGCTGTGACATACGGACGGACCGACAGACAGACAGACAGACAGACGGACGGACAGCTAGACAGACAGACGGACGGACAGACAGAATGACGAATCTATTAGGGTTCCGTTTTTTGCCTTTGGCACGGAACCCTAAAAAGGAGGAGGTTCTCAATTTGACTATTTTTTTTTGTTTGTTACCTCAGAACTTTCCACTGGGTGAACCGATTTTGATGATTCTTTTTTTATTTAAAAGCTGGTGCTTCTCGTGTGGTCACATTTGAATTTGGTCCAGTTCTTGAAGTCGGTTTTTGTTTATTATTTTTTTTTGTTTATTGTAGGTACGAAGTTTTCCAAGAATGCGCATTTTACAAGTTAGCCTTTATAACTTCTGAACTAACAAAGTTATCTGCGCCGTTATAAATATCCTTGAAAGTTCATCACAAGAACTACCATCATTAATTTTTATAGATTTTTGGAACCCGTTTAGCTTTTAGAAGACGGGGGGACGCGGTAAATACTCATACCCATGTAAGTTTCATCATTCTAGGACTAACTGTTTGGAAGGTAAGCCGAGGACGGACGCACGGACGGACGTCTAAGACGAAACTTTAATGGTTCTGAGACGCTACGGAACCTTAATAAAAGTATTTTGTCTTTTCAAACTTATGGATAGGTATGTCCCGATTCACGCATTCGCATGACTTAGAATCCAAAATTATGAATGATATTGTTAAATGTTAAAAAATATCAGTCATTATTACATTGTTGCTACGTTTCAGTTATGTTGTAATTCAGTAAAAAGAACTGATTGAGCACAACATTTAATTAATGCGTAAATAGGATTGATCTCCGAACGAAACTAGCAAATGTCAAGTTCACGTTTCGTTTCCGTTACATGTAGACCGTTACATTGATAAGAATATGTACTAACCAATAACCATCTAAGAGTGGAACTTACAATATACTTTACTTATGTCTCATTTACGAATGTGTTTTTTCTAAGCAAAGAAAGGTTAAATTTCATTTTCAAATTAAATAAATATAAAAATATAGAGATATAAAAATGTATTTTATTTGAAAACGATTGCGTTACATGGAACGTAATAAAACCTTGAAACGTTGGCATTTTTGGCATTTCGTTGGCTCTCGTTTGGCAGATGGGAAAAATGAATTGATCGAAAAGAAAAATCTTTGCCAGGATTATCTGAATGATGTCATTTGAGTGATTTGAGAACGATAATAAGAATTTATATTATTTGTTTATAACATTATTTAGTTAGGAAAATGGCTTCTCGCGGTGGTGTTATGGTGACTGGTACTAACGGTGCCGATTTCGAGCATAGAGAGAAAATAGCTGCACAATATCAGATCAGGTACGTAATTTGGCTTATTTACAAGTATTTAAGGCCGTCCCTACAATTTTAATCGTGTGTCGAATGTGTATTTGATGTGCAGTTGTTATATTTCTTTCGACCAAGTTCCGTCAAATTATTTTTAGACAAAAGCAGTCGATAGCGAATTATGTTTCGCGCCAATTATTTAAAAAAGTGTTCTTACTGAGCATTTTAGACGACACATAATTAAAATAAAATTATAGACCAGCTTTAAGTGAACATTCTGCCCAAAATAATTATTTGTTATCATGTTATTATTCTATAATTAGAAAGATTACCTTGTTTTAGAAAGCATATGGTTAGTGTTTATCATGGAAAACTAAATGCCTAATAAGTCAATCTTGGTAATACAGTTTTGTAAACACCGGTTATCTAAAATTTAACTAATTCCATCTTTCTCAACCTTTGACTTGAAAATTTGAATTTGGAAAATTGAATTTATTAATTGAAATCTTTGAATGCTTACTTTTTTAAAAATTTATTACTTGGCACAGATTACAAACATCAAACAGTTTCATAGTTTTTAACTTCCTTAATGAATCATTTAAGAAATTGGTAAACTCGACCACAGATGTTTCTTTTAACATGTTAGTGACTCAATTAACTCATATGCAATAATTAAACACAATTTGTGTTAAGATATTAGTAATATTTATTAGTACTTTTTTGACTGCCTCGTTGGTCTCGCGGTTGGCGTGTGTGACTGCTGATCATGAGGTCTCGGGTTCGATTCCCGGGTCGGACCAAATGTTTGTATGATCTACAAATATTTGTTTCGGAGTTTGGGTGTTTTCTATGTATAACGTGTATGTATTTAAAAAAAAAAAAAAAGTATATATGTATTTGTATCAGTTGTCTAGTACCCATAACACAAGCTCTGCTTAGCTTGGGACTAGATGGCGTTGTGTGTTAGATGTCCAAAATATTTATTTATTTATTTATTTTATTTAAATAATTTGAACCAGTATTAGTTTAAATTGTTTACACCAATAAATTGAAGTTTCTTGCATCTATGTATACAATAAGCTTACATTCAATGTGTTTTAGGTTTATTAGTATTACAATTGTGTTGGAATAGTTTGTGCAATTTATCCAAATTTTCAAACAGACTTGATAATGTGGTTTTATTATCCACTTTGATTAAATAAAATTGATACTAGATAGAGTAATTTAAATCAGATATTAAACATAGAATTGATAATTTATATTTAAAAAAAATATTATTTAATATATATTATATATACTTTATATATAATATATACTTTATATAAAGATATTAAATATCAATATTTAATATATATCACGAAGCAAAGGAAATTCCGCGACATGTCTAAGTTTCAAAAAACTTAGACATGTCGCGGAATTTCCTTTGCTTCGTGATATATATTACGCCTTAGCTCAATCCATACTCGGACACTGTGTAGCGGTCTGGGGTGGCGCTTGTAAAACCCATTTGATACAACTGGAAAGAGCTCAGAGGTCTTTACTGAAGGTAATGACTTTTAAACCCTACAGATATCCGACTAAACAGCTACATGAATATTGCGAACTACTAACAATTAGACAATTGTATATATTCCAAATTATAACAAAACGACATAGACTTACTCCCTACAAGGCAAATGAGTATAATATGAAACATGTCATTAATAATGTGTGCTTACCTGTCAAATGTCGGACGGCTTCGGCTAGAAGACAGCAATCGTACAGGTCATCTACTATACAATACAATAAAATAAATAAAATAATAAACATGCATCCTCTTACTGTTAGAGAATTTAAAATCAAAATTAAGAACTGGTTGCTACAACTAAACTACGATCAAACAGAAATGCTATTGCTTGCCAATTAACACTCCCTATATCTCACAAATCAGACCCATATTGAACAATCTATCAAACACACACACACACACACACCCACGCACACACATACACACCACACATACACATACATACATACGCACGCACGCTTTCACACTCAAACATAAATAACTTAATCTATTAATTACTTTGTGAATTTCTCTTATTCACTATGTGTATCAACCAAAATTGGGAGAGGGCACTGACTTCTGTAACACAGGTTTTTACCTAGCTCAGAAGTCAGGGACTTCATAGGAATTATGTAAAAAAGTTAGTGAATAAATATTATTATTATTATTATTATATAAACATGGTATTTTAATATTGAGGATAGTTTCACAAAACTATTTTTAGTCAATAGTTTTGGCATTCTATATTATATATGTGACACCGTAGTTCCTAAACTACTGAACTGATTTTAATGAATGAGGTGTCAATAGATTCGTAATATTGACACGCTATATAAATTTTATTAAAAGTTTAACTTGGTAGGGAAACAGGTTTTTAAACTTTTTCTTGTTGGGGAGGGTTAGATACAAAGGGAATTATTTATTTTTTTATTCCCTCCAGTGATAGATCTAGTCTCCACCAATCAGATTATTTTTTAAACGACTACAAAAAAGGTTCTCAATTTGACTATTTTTTTTATGTTTGTTACCTCAGAACTTTTGACTGGGTGAACGGATTTTGATGATTCTTTTTTACTTGAAAGCTGGTACTTGTCTCATTTAAATTTGGTCCAGTTAGTCGGTTATTTTTTTTTAATAATTAATGTACACTTAAGATAAATCTATTGTGTTCCAGTGCTCTAAACAAGTCCCGGTTAAAGTATTGCGTGTTTTTCCATCACATGATGTTCTTGGCAATGCTGGCCAAACTCTCTGCTGACATCCTTGACAAGCTTGACATTTTTATACTTGAGATTGAGGAGTTGCAGATACCACAGGTAATTAACTTTTCATTATCAGCTTATGATTGTGCCACCGGTGAACAGCGTGCTCCCCACAAAAATGGTAGAAAAACCTCGATAAAGTTATCTGAATATGTAACGTGATTTGCATAAACGGTTTAAACGAGACTCGAGGTCAAGCCAGTTTAGTCATTCATGATCAAATTTATAATGCTAGCAGTACACACACGAGACCTAACGTGCTCGAGAGTTTACAGTTTAGTTTAAAGTCAGTTTTAACAGTCAGTTAAACCACCAGTCAAATTGTGATTTAATTGCCGTAACACGCAATAGCGCCAGCCAATTTAAATATTGTTGACAATGGCTGATTGTAGCAATGAATGTGTTCTGCTGTTTCCTGTACATTATAAAACAAACCCGGTTTATGTGATCCTATGCATTGTCACCATAAGGACAAGAGAAAAGTGAATGATGCATGGATTCATTTGGGTGAACAACTGTAGCGAACAATTCCAAATTCAATAGCAGCAACGTCTACAACTATCTCATACATTAACTAAATGAAGTATGGCGAGTATAGTCGAGAGTGTACACAGCTCCACTTGCTACTCCTTGCCTTGCAAATGTCTCTCTGAGACATTCGTGGAGCGTTCTTGCCTGGTGTTTACTACTAGCATAACAAGCTCATCATACGGCTGTATTTGCGGAATATCCCTAGTCACCCGACGAGGAATATTGGATTTAGAAACACATGAAATGGATGCAAAGAAACCAATTTATTTTACAATTTTATTAACTTTTCCTTAAATGTTTTCTTTTAAATATTTCCAGCCTCTTTGGTGGGAGTACATTTGGTGCTTATCTCTACTGCTGTCCTTCTTGGGCCTATCAGCAATCAAACGCAACAACATAAAGCAACTGAGGCAGTACATGTACGGAGTGACAGCCCTGGGCTTCGGGCCACTACTGTACTGCGTTCTGTACTACTGTGGGGACGTGTGGCGGTACCTCTCTAGTGATTTTGATGAGGATGACAGCTCCGAAGTGGAGATTGAGTTGTGGCAGGTTGGTATAATCATATTATTTAATGCTATGGGAAAAAAAGGGGTTGAACAGGTCCCTAATGACAAGCGATTACGGCTTCCCCAGATCTTGCCAACCAAGAACTTTGGTGGTGCTCCTCCTAGAACCTTGGTGAAGGTCCACCTATCATTTTTCTTTGTAAATTAATTATCTTATCTAAGTGGTTTTTATGTACTAAATATGACTCTCTTAGCATACTGAACATGCTTCAGTTTGAGGAACCCTATAGGGTTCCCTCAATGTGACTTCCATGATGTGAATATTCATTAGATACCGGTACCTTCTTAGTGCTAACTATAAGTTATACAGACTTCCTTAAATCTAAAGTATTTCTCTCTAATACTTCCAGGGCTACCCATACGGCCTGCTGTGGTACGCGTTCGTACTCCTGGCGTCCCAGATCCACTTCTTCCAGCTCTACTTCTCCTACAACCTGCTCAAGGCGTGGCGTGCGAGGGGATCACTCAGGAAATGCGACTAGTCACTCCATCTACCACTATCTCTATCACTTCACACACTGCCAATATCTATGTGACTTGTACACGACTTATATGAAAATAGATTTGTAGTTGACATTCAAATCAATATCTGTTTCTTATAAAAAAAACGTAGGTATGCGTCTCGGGACGCCTGACAGAAGTGATAACTTAAACTAATCTAAAGGCTTTTTGATTGACTAATTCACTTTGATTAGTGCGAGTGCAGGTGTGAAGCGCAGGCGATCAACGATTGGTAGAAAATACGTATGGACCGCGAATTCGCTGCCCTCACGTACTTACCACCAATCACCGATCACCCGCATTAGGCACCTGCACTCGCACTAAGCAAAGTGAATACAGGCCTTAAGTTGAAGTATTTACGGCTAGCGCTGTGGGTTAGAGTGAGAGAGTAGGAGCCTGCCTACCGCTGCCGTATGCGTGAAAGAAAGGGAAGCCAGACAGACAGGCGCCGTAACGCGTTACGTAACGAAGTGGTTTACTCTATCATAAAAAGTTATCACTTCAAAAACGTTCCAATGGTTCGTTCTGTTTGTAACATCTTATATAAGACGTCATGTTCAGTTATGTTCTCCGGTTTAACATTTTTCATAATCACTTTTATTAATTTCATTTTCTACTTGCTTTTCGGGCTCCCACACATAACTAAGAATTTGCAACGCATCGCAAATATCTGCGAGCTCGCACGAATGCACCGCAAGAACTTCATGCCGCATCGCAGGTATGTGTGGGAGCCCTTACCCACGGCTCAGCCCGCGTGTATGTTGGTTATTGCGGAAAGGAATAGCTCTCTAGAATCTTAGAAAATCGGTGCAGCGTTTAAGCTGTGAAGGCGTTATAGACAAACAGCTACTTTCGAATATATAATATTAGTATAGAATACTATACGCTATTTCGGCTCAGTCCTGAACTCCTGAGGCTTACAAATACCTATCAATTGTTTATTGGAAATTGATGATTGTATTATGAGTGTACCAACAGTTCCGTTTTTTAACCAACTTCAAAAAAGGAGGAGGTTCTCAATTCGACTGTATTTTTCTTTTTATGTTTGTTACCTCGGAACTTTCGACTGGGTGAACCGATTCCGATGATTCTTTTTAATTTGAAAGCTGGTGCTTCCCGTGTGGTCCCATTTTAATTTGGTCCAGTTCTTGAAGTCTGTTTTTTTTTTGTTAAAATTTATACATATAGTCCATACTCCTCCACAGTTTCCAAAATATTGTTATTAAGCTTAACTCACTGTTCCTAAACGATTCTACTTTCACGGTTTTTGACGTCACTAGTACTACTATAAAATCGTTAACTGCGTTACTGTTGTTAATTTCGATAATTTAAACTTAATTATTTGAGGACTGCTCAGTAATTAATTTTAAAAGTGATTTAATTTATTTCAACTTAGTATAACTTATAGCCCCAATAGTTGAGACTGCTCTTTGAATAAATTAAAATGTATTAAAATATTAGTATATTATAATATCCTAGTATTAATTAGTCAAAAGAAAATAACTATTTCGTTAGAATATACAAATCTTTAGATGTTGCATGAAACAACGGTTTGTGACGTAATCCTTTTCCATTGTACAACTATATTGGCAAATAGTCCCCACCGGGTCTGAAACTAATCAGGTAAAGATAGTCACGTGAGTAAAACCATCTGTTTTCCAGAAACATGAATATCATTTCTATCTCTAAATTTCCTCCCAAGATAGCCTATTCTTGTAAACAAATGTATTTGGAGTGTATAGAGAACGAAAGAGACAGAAAAAAATTGTAAAGACAGCAAGCTTTGTATGTATGCAGAATTATATTTTCATATAAATCATGTACATTTGATAATAATAAATTGGTTATATTATTAAAAGACAACAGGCTAAAACCCGAAACAAAACTGTAAATAATATATTGATTAACTTTACAATTAATAGTTCATGCGTTTGCTATCCATTGATGTTTTGACGAGCATAATTTTAGAATTTTTTTAGTGTAAAATGTGGTGGATAGCAATTTCCAGCAATCTTCAGTAGACCCGTAAAAGTCAATATAATAAGTACTTTGATATAAAAAGTAGTTTAATGTATATTTTAGATACATGTATAAAGTTATTTTATTAATAACTGTATGTAATAAAAACATAGTTTTGAATTCTAGTCTTTGGGGCAAGAATAATTTTAACTAGAATAATAAGTCTAGTAGCGCCATCTATTACTCGTGAAGTGAATTGTCTTCATACAACTAGTGATATCTATATGCAACATACGGAATTAATGATGAACGTCCCGCGTAAAAAGCTAGCATAAAAAATTGGTTATAATTATTGTTGTCCCTGGCTTAATATATTTCTTAAATCACTTTTGCTGTTATTTATGTGTAAATAAATAAATATCGTACTTATCTTACATCTATGATTATGTAACGCTGTTAGATTTTAAAACAAATTGTAATAAAATATTTTCCAGTTTTCAAAGTGTTCTGCAGGCAACTTGACAATGGCGAAAGGGTTTTCAAGTGTCGTTAACAAATTTGACTGAATAGTTGAATTTCAAATAGTGTTATTAAGTTTGAAAGTGTCAAGTTTATTTATAAAATCATGGCAAAGATTTTTCTTTATAAATAATGAATAACGTTAGAAATTAATAAGCAATAAAAACTGATATTAATGTAAAAGAAATTATTTATTATTAATTTCGTGCGTTAGATTATATAAAGTATGTTCATAAATATGTTTAAAAGATTCATCCCGCGCTTTAGAAGCGTGGGCTTATGCGGTGTTCTAATTTTAAATATTTATAAAAAATTGACATAATTATAATAGAAGAATTTTGGTGGGAAATGGGTTCAGTTCTATTTTTTTATTTAAAAACGAATGTTCATTTGACAGTGTATCTGGCCAACTTTGTCAGACTTGTCAAATGTAACCTATAGTTTTATTTATTTGTGGCCTAAACCGAACACGTGTGTAAGTGTAAGATTGTATATAAACGACACGTTTCAAGTCCAATGTATAGCGTTAAGTGTTTGTTTTGAAAGTTTTTCCTCGATCTATTTGTTTTTAATAATAAAATATTTTAATAAATTAATATGTGTTTATTTTAACAAGAAATGTAAAACCGGGTCTCCACCGAACAAAAATTGTAAATTTTTGTGCTGTCAACATGTGTTGGTGACAAAAGTTTCTGTAATTTCTTTGTGTTGGCAACAAAAATTGTCAACAAATGTTGAGAACAGTGTTTCCGTTGTTTTGGCGGTAAACGTCAAAAGAATACCTACGCTTGTTGCAAATATTTATTGGCTCTATCTATGGTGACGCTTAGTTCAGTAATCCTGCAAATAAGGTCTCCTTAAACATTCAGGTAATTTTATTTACATACAGATTTTTAGAGGTGAAATTATTTTTTTATGTTTCTTACCGTAGGTTGTTCTTTTTTTTAAAATTAAGACTGGGCCAAAGTTAATTTCAACAGATTGTACTAAAAATACTCGTATGAAATAGGTTAATAAATGAGTCAGATATAAAAATATAACAGAAATCAGTCCATTTCGAAATCTCTTGTTTTGTAAAACATTAAAAACAAATGCATATGGCGCGAATTGTTGGCACATTTAAATTAAAACTACAGAGAATTTCGACAACGAAAATGTTTTAAAGATAACACGATTAAAAACTAGATTGAAATCCTACCATATCTATAGTTTAATGAGAAATAACAATTATAAGTTTTTAATCAACGTAATCCTCTAATGGATTACAGTGATAATCAGTTTGAAACAGACAACTAGCATTTTATACGTTTTCTTTTATAATATAGGAGGGCTAAAGCCTAAATGAACACATGTGTCAC
The DNA here is from genome assembly GCA_949125395.1 of Diaphora mendica. Classification (NCBI taxonomy): domain Eukaryota; kingdom Metazoa; phylum Arthropoda; class Insecta; order Lepidoptera; family Erebidae; genus Diaphora; species Diaphora mendica. The sequence goes on along the minus strand of OX421331.1, from coordinate 949,745 downwards.
CTCTTGGTATGTCCTATCTGCTAATCAAGAGTCAAAAGTGAGTTGCTTTTGAACCTTACCCAAAACAGAGTCTGTAAAGAAAAATATGTTTATTTAATTTATACTCTCGATTGTCGGCACTTTATGGAACTTATTGTAATACATTTTAGAATTAAAATCACTTGTACTTATCATACTTTCATCGTCGATCTCACAGTGCCTTAAGACGAAAGTCTTCAATCAGTGCGTCCTACCCGTCATGACATATGGAGCTGGCCGTATTAGCCGCAAAACTGATTACCGTTGGGGTAAACGGGTTCTTGAGAGGAGACCGCGTCTCGGCAAACGTAGTGTAGGACGTCCACAGGCCAGGTGGAGTGATGATCTGTTCAAGACGGCTGGCAGGAGCTGGATGCGAGAAGCCGAGGATCGAACCAAGTGGCGCGCATGATGATGATGTACTTATTCCACTATTTTATTTTTGTTACACCTGACCGGTTTCGCCTTAGCATCCTTAAAGGTTACCTTTGGTTTGGTTACCGGTCAGGTGTAACAAAAATAAAATCTATACATCTATACAAATATTATAAACGTTAAAGTTTGTAAGTATGGATGGATGTTTCTTACTCTTTCACGCAAAAACTACTGAACGGATTTGCTTGAAACTTTACAGAATTATAGCTTATACATCAGAATAACACATAGGCTACTTTTTGCCGCGATAACCGATATACATGCGGGCGAAGCGACAACTAGTAGTGGAATAAGTACAAGTGATTTTAATTCTAGAAAAATATGCTTGTTGAAAGTTGTATACCTACCTACCTAAATAGCAAGATTTCAGAAATGGATACGATGGATATGGTGTAGCTAAACTAGACAAAAGAAGATTGTTTTACGGACAAGAAATGCAAACTCGTTTAGAATAATTAAAAACAAATTTAGAAAGTATGCCCTCGGATTTATCTCATACACCTAAAATAAATAAAATGTATACTATGAAATCAGTCAAACAAGAGGCATTTCAAAAACTGTCAATTGCCGTGGTCGTACAAACTCCATACCTACCTAGTATGATGATGTGGATGCCAGGTGTTCCAGACATCCTCCATTAAACAGACATGGTAGGTATACAGAGGGTGCGACCACGTCTCCACCTTGATCATTTTGTACCTATGGATAGTGCATACCTATCTGATTTTTTTTCTAAATTATTTTCTCATTTAGTTATTTTTAAACCACTTTTTTACGTAGTCGAGTTATAGTTTTTTTTAAGTAGTGCGAATGCCGTCAACCCTAGACGGTCCAAGTTTAGACGATATCGAATTCCTTTAGAAATACTGTTGTCAGTTTTAGTTGGGCTCGAACTACCCGTAACTACTGCCAAAAACATAGGTATTCTTACGGCAACCGGGACCGACGAGCGACGGTTCAACATGTTCTCCAAGCCACGAAGCGAAGGGGTCTTAATGTGTTAAGAAAGTTCACCCCCACCTGGCTAGGATTGCTTAACTGTATAAAGTGTTAATTTATTCGGTTACCACTTACCCATGAGTCCTTTTTACAATATGTATATTTATATATATATATATATAGAGGTATAGTATAGTATATAGACGTAGTGTCTCCTCCGCACAAGTGGTCTCCCTGGCGCGACGGCCTGCTAGATTATTTTGCTTTGCTTATTGTTTGTTACTACTATAACTATAGATATTACTATATATAAACTGAATCTAGGAAACGGCTCCAACGATTTTCGTGAAAAGTAAGCAAGCGGTTTCGGGGGCGATAAATCGATCTAGAGATTCAGTTTTAAAATAATTGCCAAAAAAAGAAAAATCGATCATTCAGGTACTAAACTTTATTATTTCTGATTTCTTTTATTGATTCGTTTTTATTTTCCATGATTCCAGAAAGTTATTTTTTTTTAGAAAATTACTAATTTTGCTATTTTACGTTTTGTAAATAATAAAAATAATGCACACAAAATCTTGTTAATCTCTATTTTTAAAAGAGTAACATAAATGAGTTTCTTGCCGATTTTTTTCCATAGGTTAAGCATTTTGGAACATAAAGTCGCAACTAAAGTCAAATACAAAGAATCGAAAGTGCCTGTAAAGGTCTACTTGAAATAAAAGCCTTTTAATTTTGAAATAAGGGGTGGATAACCAAGTCATATGACTATTTTTCGGCTATTATCTGCGGATTAGTTATCAAATAATAATGATAGCGTGGATTAATAACTCAAGTACTCGAAGATGTAAATGTATTGCACGTTCTAAGGTGCTATCAGATAGATAATAAATATTTGTTAATATTAGGAAGTAATCGATCTAGATTTGTGGTAATTAGGGTCGTATCATATCTTACGCATGGTAGAAGACAGCTATATATTACTTTAACATATTGATTTTATTAATTATCTAGTTTAATAAAATGTACCTAAATCATTAAATCTAAAATACGTGGCAGAGTCAAGATTGCGCGGATATCACGGCTGCACAGGAGAGTTAGGTAATTCTATCCTTGTTTAACAGTAAGTGAGTCTGGTTACTAAAGACTTTAAGCCCCTTTCTCGCTCTATACTTACTCGTACAGGACACTCTCAAGTCTGACAGCGTTCTGGTGTCGCTTGAATTGGACGTGTCTATTGGTGGTATTCACATAAGAACAGAAGACGAAAACCTGTCTATTGATTTGAGCTGTATTTCACAAAAAAAATGTTCGCTATTTTTTTTTACTTTTTTTAAATATTACTGTATCTACTGGACTCTACACTAAGTATGTGGAGTTTAAGTACTGGAATGAATGAATCCGAATAATTTTACAAAATTTACCTTTTACTACCCGCTTAAAATTTTTAGGGAGAAGATAAAGTGGAATGTGTCTTGCTCACGACACGACATTCTACGATTGCATTAATGACGTAGCGAATTGAAACGTCACTTACGTTAAAAAACGTATTGTCATGTGAAATTGTTTTTTTTTTTTTTTTTTTCTTTTTTTGTTTGTTTGTAATCTACTTATGTGAATTTATCGCGATAAGAAAGATGCATATACTTATTGCACTTAATGTGGTATAATACCTATGCATTCGCACAAAATCACAGTTCCTATGAAGAAACTTTGAAATAAATTTGAGATAAATTGATTTTCCACTACACCTGACTTTTAGTGCAGTGCAAGAGACTACTAATATTTTTTTATTTTTTTTATATTCTTTATGCATAATTAAAAGTTGCACTATGACGGACTTAATTTTCTCCCGGTCTGCCTTAGGGTGGTACGATGGTTTGGTTTAATGTGTAACTAGATGAACTAGACACCTATCTATTTTATAAAAATAATAAGCTATGAAAAACAAACAAAATATACAGTTGAAAACTTATATATTTTTATAACTCTATCGAAAAATCAAGTTGTCCATTCTCGAAAAAAGGTTCGATCTAGATCCCATTTTCATTTTCCTTATAATCTAGAATACTCCAGAAGGATTATATGTAAAGCTATTTGGTTGAATCAGTCTTTGTCAGTATATTTATTTACTTCATCTTCAGATTCGTCGTCGGCTGTAGGCGGACTGCCTGCGTCTGCGCAATCTGGGGCCGTTCTACGCCACTTTGCGCGGCGATTCTGGAACCAGGTTTTGACCTGAAAGACAATAAGCTTTAAAACAATAGCACATGGTAAAATATCGTCGGAAATGAGTTGTTTGAGGATTAGTAGTTTCCCTGGATTTAATAAAATAAAATTATTATAAATTCCTTAATTGTCACTAAATACACGTGGCTACATCTAGCACTTAATTGTAATCTTCTGCTGGAATTTATAATCACAAATTTTAACATATAAAACCGGCTTTAAGAACTGAACCAAATTGAAATGTGACCACACGGCAAGCACCAGCTTCCAGAAGCCAGTCGAAAGTTCTGAGGTAATAATCATAAAAAAATAATAGTCGAATTGATTACCTCCTTCTTTTTTACAGTCGGTTAAAATAGGATATTCTGAGCTATATATAAGTACCAGATGATTAGAAATTAGATGAGATTGGTGAGCAAACGATTACCTAAGCGAGTTATCAGATGCTCTGTGGCTGCTTCCGACCAGGGCTGCAGAAATAAGTATTGTGTTGTTAAGCTAAAGAGTGCAGGCAGACAGTTCCTATTTCTCTAATTAAGAAACGGAATCCTAAACAACTTCATCAATATGTTACAACTCTGAAATCCTATTTGAACAATATTTTTGTAGTTGACTGCACAGTTGGGCTAGTGGTTTAAGTGGTTACTACGCCACTTTCATCTGCGCCAAGTGTTGTAGGTTCAAATCCTACACGGGACAACACTTTGTGTGATCCACAAATTGTGGTTCTAAGTCTGAGTGTTCTTGTGTCCCTTCATGTATGTTTGTAATGTCCCCCGCGACACGGAAAGAAAAATAAATATTTACTAAGGTAGCACTAACCTGTCGGTCGCTAAGTCTGAGTGTGCTCGCTAAGGCTCTTCGTTCATCAGGGCTGAGGTACTTGCTGGCACTGAATCGACGTTCTAGTGCACCAGTCTGCACCGCCGTGAACCGAACCTGGCCACCCTTCCGCCTGCCTCCTAACCCCCACCACGGGTTACAGCAATTAGGTGGTACTGGAAATAATATGATAGATAAATAAAAAAACTTATTCTGAAACCAACTGCACATTATCTTTACAAAAAAATACATTAAAGTGTCTGTTTGTAATTTAAATTAAAAGCGTTTCAATAAATGCAAATAAAACTATGTAGGTACGATACTACAATCAAAAAATTTTTTTTTTAAATTTTTGTCTGTTCCCGCTAATGTCTGGAATGGGACTTTTACCTACTGACTGATACCTAATATAATAATATAAGGAGTAACAATGGTACTCCTCATATTATTAGGTATAGGTAGGTAGGGTAGGTTACTTATCATAGGGTGTTTTATTGGACTAGCTTCGATCTGCAGCGTTACCCAAGATTGTTGTTGCAAAAGTAACAAGAACCGCGGGTAATCGTGGGGAACAGTGAAATCTCCATAATGATGTACAAGTATTAATTTACTCAAGCAAAGACCCCGGCAACTAAACATATCATGTAGGTACCTAGATGAAATAGTTACTATTATAAATATATGTTCATTTTCATTTTACAAGGATTACAACACACGTGCTTGAAAACATTAAGTTCAGATTAGAGTTTCGAATAAGCGAAGTACCTATATCTTAATGTAGATTTTGGAAACCAGCCAACTATTGACCACGCTATGTGATCAGGTTTTAACGACGTCTCCTATAACCAATCGCCCCTAGATTCGCCAGAGGCCTCAACGGCTGGCAAAGCACTTGTAACTTTATTGTGAGTTGCAAATCTCTGTGTGATGATATAATCATTCATCCATGGATCGGTTCACCTATCCGTTCGTCTTCCTTTCTATAGCCGCAAAAAAACCTAATTTAATAATTAATTAGGATGTTTTGTGCCCATTTTGCTTCCCTGCTTAAAGTGGTACATGTATCTATATTTACTTCATTTTTGTCCCCTGCTTTGCTAAGAAGAGAAATTGATTTATTATTCTCCTAATTCCTACCTCCTATAATTAGCTTTTTATTACTTTTGTAGCTAAGTCCAAGGCCGTTTAAGTTTTTGTGGTAAAAAATGTAAATAGGCAAAAGTTCAGGATAATGATGGTGAGGATAAAAGGTAAACTTAATCTTATCTCATTGTGATAAGATTTATTAACCCTTGAGAACTTTTATTTACTCTTCGACATGTGTTATCGAAATTGATAATTATTTATACTTAGTATATACATTAATATTTTTATTACGATTGTAATATAATGACTTGTGCACCTATCTATGTATTATCACAAGTATTGTTACAGCCTGATAAAAACTATATAAGTATTTATATTATAAGAACGTTTTATTAACTGAAGTCGAGGATTTTTAATTCAATTGAAAGTAGTATTTTTATCTTATTTTTTTTGTTTTAAACAACACAACAATATTGCAACGAAGAACCTATACTGGGGTCAGCCAGTTAATTTGTGAATCACTCAAAATGTTGTCTCATTCAGGATTCAAACTTATAAAGACACGATTCTGTAACCAAGTGATCACTTTTACTATTGAGTCTTGCGTGCAGTCAATATCGTCCAATTTAATTTTCAATAGTCGTATGAGAAATCTGTGTACTGAATTTCTTGCTTTTCACATTATTATTCTTGGTTATCCATGTAAAATATGTATGTATTTACAAAAAAAGTATAGTTGTATTTATATCAGTTGTTTAGTACACATAACACAAGCTCTGCTTGGCTTGGGACTAGATGTCGTTGTGTGTTAAATGTCCAAAATTATTATTAGTATTATTTATTTATTATAAGCTTATAAAGAGACTAAATAACATAGTTACATTTACTATTATACTTCAGCCTACTGCCGTCAACTGCTAAAGGAAGGCCCCCAAAGAGTGTCAAGCAGAGTGTCCCGGTTTTGGGTAGTTGGCTTTACTATCGTTAAATGTAAATGGATGCTCTTTGGCGTAGGCCTTCGTTCTGCAGTGGTTGCCAATAAAATGAAGTAAAAATGTAAGAACGTCATACGCAAAGCCTGACAAGTCATCAGATTCACACATGCATACATTTTTTTACACGAAATGTTGGCATTATCATCGCTTCTTGTTAACTAATCGCGACAAAATAAATATAGCAAATCATTTGTAACGTGGAAGCGATACGTAATTCGGCTAGTCTTTTTTAAAAATAATAACCAAATGCTAGAGCTCTCCATCAGATTGGAAGTCGGTCAAATCGGACAGTATCTCTCCCCGCCAGCAATCTTTACTGTCTGTACTCCTTCCGTGAACCTGAAATGCTGCGGAAAGAGCATAATATCTAAATAAAAGTAGCGTTCGGAGTACTTAGAAACGCTATTCTCTTTTTTAATAAGGTAAAAATTTGAAAGTCATCTGGGTCAGAATCCAGATTCGAGATTCCAGATAACAACACATCAGAACGCAAAGCAAGTAAGGAGCACGGTATCTGCGTTTAATGTTTTACTATTATTGAGTAACAGATTATCAGATATGAGTAGGCTGGGCTGGCCGTACCCACTTGCTTCCTATGCCAATAATTCGTAAAAAAATACAATCTATAACCTCAATAACATTTGTTATCTGTTCCAATTAAAGAATACATCAATTCTTATCGATTAAAAACCTATTTAATCGATAACAATATTGGTTATTAGTGGAAAAATATATAAGTTTCCTGTATATTATCATTTTGTATCTGTGTATATGTTGTTTCTGGTGTTTGTTAGTACATAGGAGTTAGAACAAGGATTATTATCTGTGTTGTATTGCTCTAATTTGTTAAATTGAAACAATTTTTATCGATTGTTAGATTGTAGACGTATATGAGATAGTTATCGAGTGAGTAATAGTTTCTGGACGTTGATTTCTATTTGTTATGATAAGTTAATATATACTCTATGACTAAGATTGTATCTGTATACGATGATTATGTAAAGTATTAAAAAAAAAAACTTCGTTAAAAAAACCGACTTCAAAAACTAAAAAGTATAAAATAACTTAATTTGTATGTGCTACCTATTCATAGGTTTGAAGTCGGTGCCAAGCCAAATGTAATAGTAGGTATCACACTCGCTATATTTCGAGACGAACGTCAACGTCGCTTCGCTTGTTTTGTTCTACGCGAATAGCAGCTATCCCGCTCAAGGTCACGCGCGGCGAGTGCGGTACATACTATTACATTATTATACATGGATAACCAAGAATAATAATGTAAAAAGCACGAAATTCAGTACACAGATTTCTCATACGACTATTGAAAATTAAATTGGACAATATTGACTGCACGCAAGACTCAATAGTAAAAGTGATCACTTGGTTACAGAATCGTGTCTTTATAAGTTTGAATCCTGAATGAGACAACATTTTGAGTGATTCACAAATTAACTGGCTGATCCCAGTATAGGTTCTTCGTTGCAATATTGTTGTGTTGTTTAAAACAAAAAAAAAGATAAAAATACTACTTTCAATTAAATTAAAAATCCTCGACTTCAGTTAATTAAACTTTCTTATAATATAAATAGTTATATAGTTTTTATCAGGCTGTAACAATACTTGTGATAATACATAGATAGGTGCACATGTCATTATATTACAATCGTAATAAAAATATTAATGTATATACTAAGTATAAATAATTATCAATTTCGATAACACGACATGTCGAAGAGTAAATAAAAGTTCTCAAGGGTTAATAAATCTTATCACAATGAGATAAGATTAAGTTTACCTTTTATCCTCACCATCATTCTCCTGAACTTTAGCTTATTTAAATTTTTTACTACAAAAACTTAAACGGCTTTGGACTTAGCTACAAAAGTAATAAAAAGCTAATTAGAGGAGTTAGGAATTAGGAGAATAATAAATCAATTTCTCTTCTTAGCAAAGCAGGGGACAAAAATGAAGTAAATATAGAGATACATGTACCACTTTAAGCAGGGAAGCAAAATGGGCACTAAACATCCTAATTAATTACTTGAATTAGGTTTTTTTTTGCGGTTATAGAAAGGAAGACGAACGGATAGGTAAACCGATCCATGGATGAATGATTATATCATCGCACATAGAGATTTGCAACTCACAATAAAGTTACAAGTGCTTTGCCAACCGTTGAGGCCTCTGGCACATCTAGGGGACGATTGCTTATAAGGCCCTATTAACATCACTCTCTGAAAAGAAATCAAAGAGCTTGAAACTGGTTTTCGGTGAGGCCCCGGTATCACTCTACTCGAGCCAACCTTTTGTGCAGAAGTATGGCTTTAATCTCTGTGTGGTGGCTAATTAAGAATACGGAGTACCACCACCTTATTCGTCACATAGGTGTCATAAGAGCTGACCAAGGGAGCTAGCTACGCAATACAACATGTTGCATGACCCATGTTCGCAAAATAAATGATTGGATTTGATTTGAATATCACTGCAAAGGGAAAATAACTTGATATAAACCCTATACCACACCGTCTGGCCATCGTGGCTTAAATCTTCTTCCTAAGAAAAAGCCTATGTCTAATAGAATAGTGAATTATTAAAAGCTATTGATATGATGGCTCTACCACGCTCTAGGACTTTGACAGCTGGTACGAAACGTTATTTCAATAATTTCAATAGTTCAATAGATATATTAGTAGGTAGGTATACAAACTGAACACCTGTTTACTGATTATATTACTAATTCATATCTATGTACACTAGATACTAGGGAAATTTGCGGTCATTGTTGTGAATTTGTGATTATGTGGCAAAAAATATATAGAGCATGGCCTCATATCGTATATTGTATGAATTTAGTGATTGCCTTCGTACATTTTTAGTGAAAAAACTATTATCTATACTTATAATAAAAATGTAACAGGTCCAATTCTGTACATTAAAGATATTTTGAATTTTTTTTTTGGAGGGCTCTCTATAATCGATTTTAATCTGTCTGTCTGTATCTTGGCCGTGCATCACGCTGAAACTACTGAATGGATTCAAATGAAACTTGGCATGATTTGAGTTTATACTACGAGGTAGGACATGGAATACTTTTTATCCCGAAATTCAGCACGATTTCTTGGAGAGAGGGGATGAAAGTCAAAATATGTACTTGGTTGTAATTCAATAACACATAGTCCGATTTCTTTACGGAAGATAACGGGAAAAGTTTTTTTTAGTCCGCGACTGTACACCGCCTGTGGAAAGCTGAGACAGTTATGTAAATATGGCGGTACGAAGTTCGCCGGGTCAGCTCGTATATTAATAAAAATTCTAAGCTGTTAGGTATCTAATATTCAGTAAAATTTGAATATTGCTCAAGTAAGGAATGAAGCAAGTAAGTAGATGTAATCGGTTTTGATTCTGCGTGTGATGTATTTTCCGGATAAAATATACAAGATTAAAATCTAAAGTTTAAAATTTTTCAATTCTCATCCTAACTAGAAAATTATAAAATTTTCATAATCAAACGTGTTTCGATTCAGATAATATGAAATATAGGCATGGACTATTCAAATGATTGTTTTTTTTTTATGTATGGCCCAACAAAATGACTCTACTCTGCCTGATGCCTCCGATCTCGCACTCACCAACAAAACACGACAGCACTGCTGCTGTCATTTTACGTTGATTTTCTGTGCGAGGGTAGTACCGCCCCGGTCGAGCCGGCCCATTCGTGCTGAAATCAGCGTGGCTCTACTACCTACTAAAATTGATTGATTGTAACGGTTGGGAATTAGTTTTCTAAGGAAATTAAAAAAAAAGAGGTACCTTTCACCTGAGAATTCCTTCATCATGAACCGATTTGAAAAATTTAATTCCCTTTTTCATTTAGGAGTATGTTTCCCATTTAGTATCGTTCAAATATAGAGATCTTGAAGTTTACTATAAGGGCAGAAAGTAGTGTTAGTTATAATTTATTGTGACGTAAACAGACTTTTTAAAGAAAAAAACTTAATCATTAAATACTCTTATTCGGACAGGAATTGACTTCATGATCTTTGGCTTTGCAGTCAGTCCTACTAGCTGACCTGTTGGTCTACTAAGTTATATAAACGGATTAAAACTAAACTTCTAACAATTAATTATAACTCAAATTAATACCTATCGTGTAATGAAAGTCGTATCTATACATTATAGGAGACTTCATGGCTTGTTGCTCTATCCAAGCTGATAAGCCGTTATCTAAAAGCCGAATATATCCTAGGCTTAAGCCTATGCATTGATTTCTTTTATTTGAAATGATGGTAGAATCAACAACTTTGATAAAAAAGAGCCTTTTCATCTCCCCTTCTCGAAAAGAGTATTTTACCCTTCGATATCTGAGTGCAAAAGCCGTTTTTATCCGCTGGAGGATAAAGTAAATTTGAATTTAGAACATCGTGTGCACTAAGTTTGTCAATTCAAAACATCTCTAAACCTATTTACTTCTACCTCTATGGTGCCGAATTTATTATACAACCTTTTTTAATTTGTTAAAGACTCAGCCTCGGAACCTTCTAGGTGTACTTTTTTTTAAATTTGCTTTGCGCGCGATTACGGAGACTCAGCAACTCTATTCATACCATGGCATATGTGTCGTCAGAGGCGACTAATGGAGCAAACTATGCAGTACAACAGCACTGGAAAGAGAAGGAAAACTTGACACAAACCCTAAACCAACCTGTCAAAAAGGAGATTTTGTCCTATCGTACGTATAATAAGACAAAATCTCCTTTTTTAAAACGCCTTTATTAGCTTGACCTGTATGTATGTAACGGAATCTCTTAACTTCATTTTCACCTCCTTCTAGGAGTAGTGATTAACTTGAAAATTTGCACAGGGGTCAAGGGTCGATGACAATACAAAATACAATAATTTGAAAAAAAAACTAAAAATTTAAAAAAAATAGTTTTAAAAAACTAAACAAACACGCTTTTGTAAATATATATATCAAACTAAAAAGTAAAAAATAAATTATAGTTTAAAAACTAAAAAAAAAAAGTTTTTTCATATATGGGCCTGCCAAAGTGACTCTACACTGCCAGATGGAAAGCATGGTGGTCACCATCCTCATTGCGAATGTTGACACTGCTCATGTTACTGCATTGTTGCATTGTCTGCATTCGTAATGAGAATGGTGACTACCACTTTTGGATTCTGCTAATGCGTTCCATCAGGCAGAGTAGACTCATTATGACAGCTCTTACATGAAATAATCACAAATTTTAACAAAAAGAAAACCGAATTCAATCTGGACCAAACTTAAATGAGACAACACGGGAAGCACCAGCTTGCAAATAAAAAAAGAATCATCTAAATCGGTTCACCCAGTCGAAAGTTATGAGGTAACAAACATAAAAAAATACAGTCGAATTGAGAACCTCCTCCTTTTTTTGAAGTCGGTTAAAAAATGTATTTTGTATGGCCTTAGTGTTTAGTGTAATTTTTCCCAGGCAAACTTAGTATGGATAAGTGTTTCAGAGACAGTTGCAGTTAGTTGCATTTCAATTTTGAAATATAACATTCTGTTCTCACAGTTTTTCTCTCTCCTAAATAATACAGAAAGAAATACATCTATCTAATATTTTTAAACGAGCAATGCTTAAATTTATATAATTTGAATTTCGTCGTAAACGGCTCTAACAATTTTCGTGAAATTTAGCATGCAGGGGATTTCGAGAGTGATAAATCGATCTAGCTAGGAGACATTCATTCATTCGCAGTGGTAGCATATGCGACTGCTGTGCTTGAGGTCTCGGGTTCGATTCCCGGGTTGGACTAAATGTTTGTATGATCTGCAAATATTTATTTATTATTTATTTATTTTAGGTCTTTAAACATCTCAGGTCATTAGCGACCACGGTTAACAATAAATATACCTACATAAGTAATAACAGTAGATTACACCAATCCATATACATTAATCATTTTCAGAAAGCTTAGAGTTTGCATACTTCCATTTTGTTTTAAACAGTCTTGTAGGTTATTTGGTATGTTACACAACTTTTTCTGGGTACAGTAAGCTGTACATTCCTCTATTAGGTGTTTAATAGTTAGGTAAGTCTATTCCACACTTGCATTTGTTTCTATTGGCTTTAGTTATTAGGTGAATATGCTTCATATTTGTATGTCCGATACGCAAACGGGTGATGGTTACCTGATCTTTCCTACAAGTAAAGTTATTAAGAGATTTCTCAAAAATAGATTTTCTTATACTATGTAATTTTGAGGCATTTTCTGTTATATCTGTCAAGTCAAATATTTTTGTAATTCATCAGGGGTTCACTTCGAAGGGGGTTGATTTATTTATGCAAATATTTGTTTCGATGTTTTCTATGTATAATATGTATGTATTTACAAAAAAAAGTATACAATATGTATTTATATCAGTTGTCTAGTACCCATAACACAAGCTCTGCTTATTTTTAGAAAATACCGATACCGGTCATCCAGGTACTTTTCTATTATAAGAGATATCTGACTTTATATTAATAACTTAACATTTTGTGCGTGTTATGGACAAAAAAATAAAAGGATTTTGCCGACTTTATTTGAAAATGTGCTGTGTGGAAAATTTTCAATGTTTTACTGTAAAAATAATCGCCATCATTAAATTAAAAGCCGTAGAATAAAACAGGGTAGATAATATGCACTGTATTGATACTCTGCACTAATAACGTTAGGTAGGTATTTCCGAAGCACATACATAAGTAAACATAAAAAAAAAAAAAAAATGATTCATATCGATTTTAGTAAAACTTTTATTCATTTATATTATTCAAATACACACCTATTTCATTTTCTAGGTTACACTAAATTGTATTGATAAATAAAATATGAATGTAATGTTTACAGATTGTAATGTTTATAGAGCTTAATGGTTAACAACCCGGTTACAACAATCATTTCTCAAATTGTCTACAACAAAATTTTCGATATTATCATCTGAATAAACTTTGTCAACAAACGGGCAAATATGACTATGACAGGTGAAAGCATAAAATATTACGATTAGATACATCATGACGTAAAAATTGATTCAATAATCATCGCTTGTATGAAATCGTAGAAATGATTAAATCGATTAGTTATCTAACTCGATGTAAGAATCATTATATTTGTTTTTTATCGTTGCAACCCTATCTTGTACAGATTAAATATATCGTTGATGTTTATTGAAGTACATTATGAGTAACAGATTTAGGTTTAAACAGCTTGTCACCTACCTCTCTCAAATCCATAAGCTTGCCGAACCGCATACGGATGCGCGATAAACCTATTCGCTGCTAACTGATTTCTTAAAAGCTGGCTGGAATTTAATATCGGAGTGCTGTAGTAACTGAACGGCGGTCTTTCTAAGTAACCAGACTCCTTTCTGGTGTATGGCCAGGGGGTATTCGGTTTGATCGGCATGGGGTAAATGGGATAAGTATTTCTTCTATGATCTAGGGTAATTTTTGTATCACTGTTCTGTATTTCGACATTAACTTGTGTGTCAAGTTTTTCAGTGTTCCTTTCGAGAATTTTTGTTTCAATGATCTTAAGTTCTTCGACTGGACGGACTCCGTTGCAGGTAAGTGGTTTCGTAGGTTCTTGGCTTAAGGTTTTGTAGGGTTTCTTTTTAACATCTTGGAGTATATCCTCGATAAGGAATGACTTCTTTTGTCTACACGCGCACATGACGGCTGTTAGTGTAACACTGTCGAATTTTATCAGTTATCTGTGCTGCCAAACATTATCAGTTACACTGTTGTAATTGATAGCTACTTATTTAATGGAGGACTTTAATCTATTGCGATTAAAATGGTGGAAGGCACTTAGGTATATTTTTCTAGGATGTCATGTAGGATTACTGTCGATAACGGTGATGATATGTAATCTGACTTATTGAAAGCTTTTAATTAGCATCAGAGAGGAGGACTTGTCATTTTCAATAATGGATGACGTACGGGGAGTGGCATATCTGGTAATGTATTGATTGCTTGTTGTACAACATCATCAGGCATGATTGCAAAAGGTTTTAGGCTTGTTTATTTTGTGGATATCGACCTACCAGATGCTAATACTTTTTAGGAATGTTATTCTTTTAGACAGGATAAAAACAGAAAGTAAATTGGAGTATGGATAGTAGATTGAGTGAACTAGGCTATGGATACCAGTCTCAGATGGTTTAGAGGTATTATATAACCTATTTTGGGATCCCTTCTATGTTATGCGCAAGTGGAACACTCTGGTTTTATTCCGTTCGATTCCAACGCATCACCCGCCGCATACCAATTTTCTTGGCAACAAGAATTTCATCTACTTTGTAGATTTTACTAAACTACATTATTTTTAAATACTCTAGTTTCATTTATGATGGTGAATATGATCATTTGTTGTGTCTGTGACTGGGTGTAAATTATCTATTAAATTAAACTAAATTTAGAAATATTTAATTGTGATTATCAGCGATTTAGTTACCAGAGCACAGGCTTTGCTTAATTTGGAATAAGCCGTATCATCTATAAGTTTGTGCCATTATTATTTATCTAAATATTGCGTACGATATGTATCACACAATCACACGCTTCTGATTTGCCTGAAGTTCGGCAAACGACAAAGACTATTACAGCCCTCGAAATATAGCTGTCTGTGATAGTTGTCACAGTTATCATTTTGGAACAGAACTCACTAACGACCGACCTGGCTTATCATCGGTAGTCTTTGAAATTGTCTGTTTTTTTCTGCTGTAGGTAATATGCATTTAGTGCACATAAAAACCTTCCTCTTGAATCACTCTATCTATTGCTGAACTGCATTGAAATCAGTGGAGTAGTTTAAAAGATCTAAGCGAACAGAGCGCAAGAGACTCCTTTTTACTCTGCCTCGTTGGTCTCGCGGATGGCGTGTGCGACTGCCGATCATGAGGTCTCGGGTTCGATTCCCGGGTCGGACCAAATGTTTGTATGATCTACAAATATTTGTTACGGAGTTTGGATGTTTTCTATGTATAATATGTATGTATTTACAAAAAAAAGTATATATGTATTTGTATCAGTTGTCTGTACCCATAACACAAGCTCTGCTTAGCTTGGGATTAGATGGCGTTGTGTGTTAGATGTCCAAAATATTTATTAGTATTATTATTTAAACGGTTCCGTAGTTCACGTCTCGGAACGCTTATAGTTTCGTCATGTTGGTCCGTCCGTCCTCGGCTTACCTTCTAAACGGTAAGTGCTAGGTAACTTTGCATGGCTATGTGTATTTAGCACGTCAACAACGTGCTAAAATAAAATCACGATATTTTTTTTTTCGGGTACCTCCCCTATTGGTAAAGCTGGGATCCTTTTACATTTAGATAGATAGGTCTTTTAAAAACATTGAGAGGTTGTTAAGAAGATTTTTTGTTGTAGACTTTGTTTAGTACCTATTCAACTTTAAAGGACATTTTTTTAGGTAGGTAAAACAGGGCGTTCACCTACCTCTAAAAGCTAAACGACTGGCTCGAAAAATCTGAAAAAAATGTTGATAGTCTAAGTGATGAACTTTAAAGGAAATTATAGCGGCTTAGACTACTTTGTTAGTTCAGGAGTTCTATAGGCCTAACTTGTTAAATGCGCTTTCTTGGAAAACTTCGTACAAACACGTTCGTAATATAACCAAATATAGAGTAAACATGTTAAATATAAAACTACTACGCAATCCTATTGTATGCGTGGCTTAACACGCACTTGGCCGGTTTTTATACTATGTAAAGATGAGGTACAATTTGGTGTGATTTTTTATACTTTTAATGTACTAGCTTTGCTCGCGGCTCCGCCCTCGTGTATGTCGGTTATCGCGGCAGTCGAAGTGTAACGGACAGACAGACTTTATAATATTACATAGCCTGGATGGCACTTCTTAAAACTGGTAAGTAAAGAATGAACGAGGGCTCCCGCACATAACTGCGAGTGCGAGCTCGCATTTTGGACATCTAACACACAACGCCATCTAGTCCCAAGCTAAGTAGAGCTTGTGTTATGGGTACTAAACAACTGATATAAATACATATATACTTTTTTTTTGTAAATACATACATATTATACATAGAAAACACCCAAACGCCGAAACAAATATTTGGTCGGACCCAGGATTTGAACCCGAGACCTCACGAACAGCAGTCGCATTCACTACCACTGTGCCACCGAAGCAGTCGATCTGTGATATCTGCGAGCTCGCACGAATGCACCGCAAGAACTTCACGCCGCATCGCATCGCAGTTATGTGTGAGAGACCTAAGCCATCCATATTTTTAGAACTGTATATTGTATTTCTATTACTTTTTCTATCATTATTTACATTTTAATTTCGTGCACACTTGGTACAATTTCGGTACAGTTTCATATCTTATAAGATATCGGAATTAAGTCCCAATTACACATCTAATAATTGTGTTCTTCGTTTCATTTTAAAATTAATTTGATTGATATGGATTACAGATTGTGTTGCCAGTTTATTGATTTTCCTACGATTTTAGGAGAATTTTAGCATGCCCGAAGCCTGAGGTCTATAATTGCTCACGACAAAAAATGTGTGACAAGTACTTTAATTTATTCCGTGTCTGATTTATAAAGATATGATTATCACTACTCTTGTCATCACAGTCTTCACAGGTTTTTTCTGTTTTGGGATCAGACGAATTTTAATTTATCTATATTTTTTAAATTTCAAGTGATCATACGCCTTATCAACAAACATGAACTTTTGCTATTTTAACACAAATTATTGTTAACTTATTTTTTCGTTTTTCGTAAGTAGTAGAAGAATAATAAAACTTACGTAGAAATGTAACAATCGTTGGTCGAAAGTTGGAATCCTGTATGAATCAAAATACCTTATTTTTGTTAGTCATGAACTTCTAAAAAAACGATTCTTATTTTTATCCAACTGCGCCAAAAATTTGGTTAATTTTTCGAGTGTATATGTAGTAGATTTTTTTAGTATCCTAAACGGTTTTATTAACCGATTTCAAAAAAGGAGGAGGTTCTCAATTCGACCTTATATATATATTTTTAATGTGTTCGTTGTTTATGAACCGATTTTGATATTCTTTTTAATGGAAAGGATTTATCCCATCGGTGCGGTGGTACCATGATAAGGACACTAAGATCCGACGATGGCATATGAGAAATCGAGTTCGAAATTCGTAGGGGCGACTAGTGCATTTGTTAATTCTTTTATTTTATTTGAAAGCTGGTGCTTTCCGTGTGGTCCCACTTCAATTTGGTCGTACTTGAAATCGTTTTTTTTTTTGTTAAAATTTTACTTGTGAATGTCTTAATTCGTAATTTGTCAATTAAGAAATTGTGAGATTTCTAGAGATAAATAGGTACGTAAATATTATATAAATAAATAATCATTAATAATAATTTATCAATTGCCTTTACTTATAGACGGGTAGTGGTTTGTGTCAAGTATTTCTTCCTTGCTGTGATTTTGTCTTATAGCTTGTTCGCTTCTTCTTACTCGCTTCACTCTTGGCAGAGCGGTCGTGATCACGTAGAGTGCACACTGGTTGTAGAGGCGGACAAAGCCCCTCGTACAATTTCCCGCCATCTCACCCTGTCAGCAGACTGCCGGCTGCGGTCAGACACGCGGCTTCCGATTGTGGACTTCACTTGGTCGATGCAGCGCATGGGTGCCCTGCCGCGGAGTCTGATCTCCTCCACCTTTCCCTGCACTACCAGTCGTTCTATTGAGTCGCTATTCCGTCTAGAGACATGGCCAAAGTACTGCAGTATGCGCGACCGTACTATGGTTGACAGAGGCTGTGTAATGCCGAGTTCCTCTAGCACGGACACGTTAGTACGGAACTCCGTACTCGATATCCCGAGCATTTTTCTCTAGCACCGCATTTCCAGAGCATCTATCTTCCTTCTTTTCAACTCGCGTACTGTCTTCGTCTCCGCGGCGTATAGGAAAATGGGAAATATTAGCGATTGTTGCTTGCTTACACGACTTCATACCAGGTTTCCAATGATTTTTCCCTATTAAGATGGGGAAAAATCATTGGAAACCTGGTATGAAGTCGTGCTTGCTTAATTGCTTAAGAGCAATTTCAATAAATAATTGGAAAAGCATTCGTATTTATCGGCTTATATTGAAAATTTTCGGTGACACTAATTTAAAAGATTGCTCTGATTAGTGACGTATGTTAGTAATGTTTCTAAGACATTACATTGTATTGTTTTAATAATTTTTTATCAACGTTCTGCTTCGATTTAGTGTTTTCATATCTCTGATGAATATCAGCAGCTAACAGCCCCAAACATAGATACTAAAAGTTGCCAGAGGCCTACTCCTAAACATGTTATTCGAATATAATTTAATTTTTTAGTCTCATTTCTTTAAAAGGTTGCGAGACTTTTGCTACAAATATTACCTAACAATAACACAATTTAGGAGCGAACATCTTTGGCAATCATCACGTGTAGTTGAAGCCCTAGAAAATACGACAACAGTCTTTCGAGGAGGAGGACTTCGATGGTAATTGAGTTATGGAGGTCTGAAGGCAGTCGCGGCAAATCTAAGTTGAGCCGTATCATAGTAGACTTAAAGCCAACCCTAACATAGAAATACACTTATTATTATTCTTCTGCAGTATTTGTTTTCACATTGTATGTGGACAGAATAGTCATAAGTCATGTAAAGTTCTCGAAGGGTCAGACACCAAGAAAGAAAAGAAGGTACTACTTTCGCACAGAAAATCAATGTAAAATGATAGCGTTCGTGCTGTCGTGTTTCGTTGGTGAGCGCGAGACCGGAGGCCCAATGATGCAGAAGCATTACTAGCCCGCCACAAGTGGGTTACTATTCTGCATTGTCTGCATTCGCAATGAGTATGGTGACCACTACTCTTGGATTCTACTTATGCTTTCCATCAGGCAGAGTAGAGTCATTTTGGCAGGCCCATATTTAAAAAAAATGGCGAAAGAATGTCTTCATATGTAGTTCCACGTATTCTTAATGAAATCAGCCTACTGCGACAATTACCTGAGTTGAGTTGATATCAACTGAAGAAACAACTAAGGGCTCTTTTGTTGGAGAGGATCGGGGTTAGTGGTGTGTGAAGAAGTAGATATTTTATAATGTAGTAATGTGGTGAGAGATAATAATATTATATGTAGATAAGAGCGCGTCTCGCCAACAAGCTTAACAGCTTGGAGTATTTAATTTATTGTCATGTGTAAAATGTTGTTGTTTAAATAAATAAATAAAAACTTTTTATATAAAAAAAAAACCGACTTCCAAAAAACATACAACGAAAACTCTCTGCCAAAAAAACACTTAAAAGCGTAAAATAAACTGGTTCTCCATAAATTGCCTATACCTAATTCTTTATTCATTTAAATACACACATCAAAAGTGTCTAGGGATCAACATATGTGTCTAGGGATCAACATATATTTTTGCAATAACTTTTCTCCTGATTGATATTAATTAAAATTTTCTTTAAGGATTCATCAAATAAAGTGTTTTCGTTTGTCACAGTAACGATAAACCAAGTCACCTTTGCATTAATAAAGAAATTTGCCATTTTCCTAATAAAGGGATTTTTGCCATTTGAACCACTAACATTAAAGTTCGAAAAAAAGACTGAAATAACAGTTTTCTTTAAAATTTTATTAGGTAACTTAAACAATTAATAATCCGTGTTTCTACCGCGAACACTAACAACACAAGAATCGGTTTGGCATACTCAAAATGAGTTCATCCAAATCACGCTGTGGAATGGCCGCCCATGTTCGTTGCAACAACAAAAAAAGGTCCTCTTGCGACTGGATACCCTCCATATTCGGCAGAGCTCTTCTCTGTAGCATATCCCATGCATGCTCAATCGGGTTCAAGTCTAGCGACTGAGCAGGCCAGGGCCAAAGCCACATCTCAATCTCAAGAAATCCGCATAAAAATGCTTGATCCCTAGACACTTTTGATGTGTGTAGTAGTATTATAATGTGTGCTAGGTACCTAGAATCTGTTTGAAGTCGGTGCCAAGTGACTATCGCTTAGACTTTTGTAATTGTTCGTTTGTATTCTTTTTGGCTTAGCACCGACTTCAAACAGATTTTAGGTACCTAGCACACATTATAATACTACTATTTAAATGAATAAAGAATTAGGTATAGGCAATTTATGGAGAACCAGTTTATTTTACGCTTTTAAGTGATTTTTTGGCAGAGAGTTTTCGTTGTATGTTTTTTGGAAGTCGGTTTTTTTTTTATAAAAAGTTTTTATTTTTCAGTTTTTAGTGCAAACAATCGTAGGTAAGTAGTAAGTTGAACTATTTCATCATCAAGAATACAAATTAAGGTCTATACGTACGTGTAATATTACAATCATCCTCTAATCCCTAACTGTTGAAGAGTTTAACCTTCCATCATCAGCTCACCTAAATAACTTGAAAGTATACGACTGAAGGTCTTTAGATACGTATGAAATTGAAAGAATTATCCTCCAACTCCTAACCGTTGAGGAGTTGTACCTTCCACCTTCCATCATCAGCTTACCTAAATAATTTGAAAGAATACAACTAAAGGTTACAAATACACATGATATTTAAAGATTTATCCTCCAACTCCTAACCGTTAAGGAGTTGTACCTTACAGCATCAGCTTATCATCATAAAATGATGACTACCAGATGCAAATACCGGTGTAACTTCAGAAAATATACGAAACACATAGTATGTGCCTATAATAAATGAGGGTTTCCCTCGATTTCCCAGGGATCCCATCATCAGATCCTGATATGCTGGCAATGGGACCACCTCGGAAGCATACCCTTTCGAATACAAGAAAAATTTTCAAAATCGGTCCACAACTGACCGAGTAATCGCTGACCATACATAAAAAAAAAAAAAAAATACATACAGTGGAACATAGAACCTCCTCTTTTTTGGAAGTCGGTTAAAAAGGAAGTATTTCTACAGTACTTCGATATCCCCTATTAGGTACTTGAGTTGTGGAGGCCTGATGGCAGACGCGTAAAGTATCTAGTTACAACTGGAGATGGTGTATTATGTTTTTTTATTTTTTTCAATATGATTGATGCAGTACTTTCATTGATGTGCAGTATCAATTTTTCTTCTTTTTTAACATGTTTTAGTTGTCAAAAAAGTACAAATACTATTTTTAAGGTAAATTCAGACCGTTTTCAATAACTTAGCTCCAGTTAAAACTAGAGATAGCTTATTGCAAATGGCCGTTAATACCGACTCTAAACCACAGAGCGAAAAAGACTCGCAAGAAAGAAAGATTTGTTATTAGTTTTATATTGTGTAGTATTATAATCGAATTTTCTATGTGGGCAGTATAGTTATTTGATATAATGAAAATATAAAGTTCTCAAAGGGTCAGAAAATATTTTTTTGGCTTTTTACAAATTCAATATTAATGTTAAAGAAGCTATGGGCAATAAGTAGTTCAATAAAATTATTTTTCCACTCAAGTGCACTTAGTATCTGTAGACTATTCGTCATAATTGTACCTGTCTAAGTACAGTGCTCACAAATCGACGCAATCCACCCTCTTTGCACAACTCGTATCTGTCTCTCAAATAGATTTCTCTTTAAAAACAAAGGGAGAATTCCTACGTTCGTGTTTCGCCTTTCGCCCTCTTTCCTCTGTAATTAATGAGAAGAGTTTTTCTACCTTTTGTTGCTGTAGGAAGGGCGGCTAATTGTCTCTAATTAATTGGGCCTGGGGTATTTTTAAACCCCTTTTATTCCCTTTGTCTGTTGTATTTGCTTCAAATACAGCGGTCGACAATCGGTGAGTTTAACCTCATTTTGAGTTTTCGTCCTCATAATTGGTCGTTTACTGTTTTCATTTGTTTTATTGTAAAGCGATTTACATGTGATTATGAAAAACATTATAAACAACTTTACTAAATGAATATTGCTCATGATTTTGTTCTATCAATATAATTAACCTTCATAAGATTTTTAATGGTACGCTTGACTCTTCTACTTTGATGTCCCTAATTAATATTAACACTCGATATAATACCAGATCACCAAGAACTTTCTCACTAAACATTTTCAAAAACAACACCTCTTACTATAACCCTATATTGTCAGAATGTGTCGTCTTTATAATGATATTACGGAAATGAATTAGTCTAGTCAACAAGTTTAAAAACATGCTAAATAGAAATAAAGCTTCTAAAAATATGTGCGATAGCTCATTCGATTCGGAATTACGTCTAAAAAAATGATTTTTAAGGGTTTATTATCACATAAAAAATTGCGATTGTTTTAACAAAATAAGAAAAAAAAACAAGGTATTTAGTTATTCGTTAATAACTTCTAAAATACTGATATTTAAGGAATTTTGAAAAAAGATCCCGAAAGAGGAGGAAATTTCCAATAAAAAAATCCTAACTCCCGAAACAATATCCCTATTATTTATAACTGTTTTTAACGCTGAAAATTGGGCTCCGCGAGGTCGTTACGGAATAGGCGCGCCGCCTGAAAAACTGATATATCACCAAAAACTATTTTTTTCATAGTATCAGATAACTATTTAAAAATTTGAATAAATTATGGTGTAATCTAGACACTTGAACGAAAACTATGTCGATTTTTCAAAAAGTTACATCATTGTTAATTACCTAGTTTTTTTTCCAGTCTCTGTTTTTATAAATTACGGCATAAAAGTTTAAATAATTGGTCTAAATAATTTCCGCTTCGTGGAGCTCTTCTTATTTAGGAGCGTAATAAAGTTATGCAAAAAACAATTCTTAAAGTTTGAGTCTAATTGTCTCAAATAAATTTTTTTTTCCTGTTTATCTTACTTTAAATACATGCTGTGTGATTACGGAAGGGTACTAATCAGTACTGAACCTGTATTTATCCTAAAAAATAATGCCTTGTTTGTTACCTGTTTTAATTGCCTTAATAAATAATACTAAACGTATTTTAATTGAGTACCTACCTATGAGTATTTGTAAAGAAATAATTAATTAACAAGCTGGTATAATCATCTTATCCTTTGGACGAATATTTGCTGACATACGCTGTGCGTAAAAGTTAAAAAAAAAGAATTAAAAAAAAATGCTGTTTCTTGAATGTTGTTCTATTTTGAGATATTAAAATAATACACGTATTTAGTTAGTTTTAAATCGATACCATGTAAAGAGTCTTTTAAAATATAATAAAACCTTAACCGTACATAATTCAATTGTAAATTAATTCAGACCTACTTTTTTCAGTTTTATAATCGATAACTTTTTCCTTGTCTGTATTTTTCCTTTATAGATATGTTAAATACCTTTTATGTACTTGACGTAATTTTTGAGTCATTATTATGTTTTTGAATCATTCCCTTACAGGTATTAGAAGTTAATTAATAATATCTCTTTTGATAAGATTATTAAAGGATCGATCGACAATCCCTACATTATCAGTTAATTTGGAGATTATGAGTTGTTTTTTTCAAATATCGTGTAGATAGGCGATTTGTACAAGAAATCCGATTAAACTTGCTCGTGGTTACAATAAGGGCTTATGTGTTGCACTCGTTCTAAGAATACACATCAGTTTTTTTATGGAGTAGGCGGCAAACGAGCAGACGTAACGCCTGATGGTAAGCGATTACCTCCGCCCGCACACCAGAGGCTTCACAAGTGCACTTAGTACCTATTACTAAGTACTATTCGTCATAATTGTACCTGTCTAAGTACAGTCGCAAATCGACGCAACCCACTTAAATAATCCATTCTTAGTATTGTTCTTCTTCTTCGGCCTAGCGTTTTCCCTGCTTAGTGCTGGGGTACGCTTTCCTACTTAATCTTCTCCACTTTGCCCGATCTTCGGCATCCTCAGGTCTGAGATCGTTCTCTTCCATGTCCGCTTTGACGACGTCCAGCCAGCGCTTTTTGGGCCTACCGCGTGATCTAGGTCCTTGGACAGTGAGGTCGAGGCATCTATTTCCTACAGAGTCGGACGGCCTGCGTCTTACATGGCCATACCATCGGAGTCGACTTTCCTGCAGCTTGTCCGCTACGTCACGGACTCGGAGGCTGCCGCGGATGTGTTCGTTACGTATGCGATCTAGTCGCGTAACGCCACACATCCACGCAACATCTTCATCTCCGCCACGTGAAGCTGCTGGACATGTCTTCCGAGGACAGGCCAGCCATCATCTCGCTGCGATAACCCTTAGTATTGTTAATATTGTAAATTCTAAAGCTGCACCGATTTCAATGAAATGTTACATGAAGATAATTTGATTCTTGAGGAAGGATATAGGCTACTATTACCACGATAGCCTATATACACGTGGCCTATATAAAACTAAGGTGTAAATATAATAAAAATGGTGAAATAAGTACAAGTCAGTTTGATTCTATAATGTATATAAAACTAGTTTTATTATATATTTCACAAAGCATTTTCTTTTGAATTTTTTTCCTGAAAAAAGAATTTGAAACGTTAAACTTGCTTATCTGTCTGTACTTTGGATGGGACCCTTTTATTCATAGACTTTTTATTTAATACTAAAGTATCCTTTGCAAAAAAGTAAAAAAAGAACAACCTTCTTAATCAATAATAATAGTACTACCTATCTAAATATAATGTCATTGTTGGATTTCGAACGTCATTGTACTGGCAACATTTTGATTGTCGCTGGTTCGTGTTGACGTTTGACGTTTGAGGTTAATGTATGTAAAAAAGATTGTGATCGAGCGTGTGTTGAAACCGGCCGAAGTTTTGTTTGTTATTGTGAAAACCAATTGATAGTAAGCTAATTGTATTGTCCATCGACCCGCGGTCTCTTTAGTGATAAACCGTATTGTGTTAGGTCGTGGATTCGCGAGTTTTTGTAGGCGTGTTCCGCGTAAGCTGAAAAGTTGATTATTGAGATTAGTTCGAATACCTTGGAAGTTGTACAGCACTTTAGGAGCTGTATGTGTAAACGTACCAGGACAGACCAGGCGGTGGGGTACCCCATCAACGACGCTGAAAACAGGACGCCACACAACTCCAGTAAGTGCTTTATTCATTAGTTTAGATTAAGAACACGGTGACACAGCCGTGGGTCATTCTTCTTGCCAGTGGTATTAGTAGTGACTGTATATCCATCTATGGGCCCGTGGGTAATATAAACATCATCAAAAGGTGATCGCTGCCTTGGCAAGAGGATTGACCAGTCATTAAAGATGATTATTTTATCAAAATTTATCATTTTAACACGTAAATCAGAACTAGTAGGGTATTTTTTATTGACCTGGAAACATACAAATTATCACCAAGCAAGATACATAAGCCTTAGGAAATGATACAACCAAACAAAATCAACTGGATTTTATTTATTATATACCCTCTACTGAGAGGAGACCCGAGCCCAGCAGTGGGACGTTATGGGTTGTTGATGATGATATAACCTGAATCTCGAAAACGGCTGCAACGCTTTTCTTGAAATTTAGTATGCCCCCTGCTTACTAAATTTCAAGAAAAGGTTCGGGGGCTTTAAACCGATTTAGCTAGTATCCAAAAATTTACCAAAAAAAATATCGAGCAAAGCTCACTCATCCAGGTACTTATAAATAAATAAATTTTTTTTTTTCTATTTCTATGTGCTAACATATTGGAAAAGACGTATAAGGTATGTAAGAGTCAATGTATACTGAATAATAACAATAATTGTGCTGTCAAAACCTGTTACGTTAGCAGTTAAACCGAGAATGGGTGTACAGTGGCACGCTTAATCGATTTAGATAATAGGCGACTACTTGTACAGAATATACAGTTGACAACCCTATAGGATTATAGGGACGGGATACAATATTCTTCGAAATTTTATTATAATATTTCTTTGTACTTATACTTCACAGACATTATTATAATGACTAGTATTCCCTTGTTTAATAGTTCTATAGATTGACGAGTCCGCTTTAGCTGGAACAAGTCAAGTGAGTCTGTTTTCCTCAGTACATAAGTCTTAATAATAATTGACACTATACTTTTTATGAAAGGTTAATCTGAATGGGTCATTTTCCGCCTTAGAGTTAGTGAAAAAGTCAATCTGAATGGAACCCACTAAAACTAAATAATGTTCAATTACAAGTGAGAAATTAAAATTAATACCGCAGGATGAGACAATCATAATTTGTAAGATACGGGAGGTAAGGTAAGGGAGAAAGAGAGATAGTTATATTATATACACACATGTAAATCTGATCAGGTAGATATATCGCTGTATAGGTATATGGCTTGCTAAGTCCGTCACAAACCAAAAAGCACTACACTAACGCATGATACTCCACTTCTGATTCTTACCTTATCTACTAATTAAAGACTAATTATTTATATAGTTATTGAAGATATTTAATAAAAAACAACCTTGAAAAAATATGCCGATAATCCATCTAAATCCAGTGTATTCAAGAAATAATTTCATAAATCACTAATGAACAATTTAAATTATCAATATCGATATAAATTCTTTATAGTAGCGTCACTAGTGATATCTAATTGGATTTATTTTGAGTTTTTGTTCTTTCCACCTGTGTTGTAAGCTTGCTAAATAAAAAAGTTCCATCCATATCACCCAAGATGTTATACCTCAAGACTTACAAGAATTAGTCGGTTTTTATTGACACGTAATTTCAAATTAATCTTTGATAAAATGAAATTGATAAACTTTTGAATATATTTTAAGCTTTTTGAAATATATTTGTTCATATGATTGTAGTTTGTAATCATATAATGTGACTTCGATGGGTTATAAGAAGTAATTTTCTAAACACTTCGCGATTTTTTCGGTTTAACTCGTTTTTTTCCAGACTAGTATTTTTTTGGCTTTTAGGAAATTATTTCCTTCTTTTTATTATTTTTTCTCCTCTAGTACGAAAAACATATTCTTTTAATTAAATATTTTTTATTTTGACGTTTTTAGTTTTGATAATGACTATTTCACCAATAAAGATTAAAAAGTAAAAGTATTTCAGTCAAAATATGCTTATGTTAGCGTAGCATAAGACACTACCCCAAGCTGGTCGATGCTGCCTCCGCCCTTGGGCGACTTTTGCCCAATCTGGGTGGAGCCAGCGTCGCAACGCGACACCTCTACACGGGGGTGGTCCGGTCGATGGCGCTGTACGGTGCACCGGTGTGGGTGGCGGCTCTGACTGCCCTAAATAAGGCTCGCCTCTGGCGGCCTCAGAGGGTACTGGCAGTCAGAGCCATACGCGGATACCGCACGGTGTCGACCGAGGCGGCGTGCGCCCTGGCCGGAACACCCCCGTTTATCGACGGGTGGCTGAATATCGGGCGGAGTATGGCTATCGCCCTCCGCCCGAAGAGGTACGCGACTGGCGTGAAGCCGCCCGTCGAGCCACGATGGCTAGATGGTCGTTCCGGCTGGAGACTCCACGCGCTGGCTTTGCCACCGTGGAGGCTCTCCAGCCGGTCATCCTCGAGTGGGCAGGGCGG
Source organism: Diaphora mendica (assembly GCA_949125395.1). NCBI lineage: Eukaryota > Metazoa > Arthropoda > Insecta > Lepidoptera > Erebidae > Diaphora > Diaphora mendica. The sequence continues at coordinate 921,740 of OX421331.1, read as the reverse complement.
CAGCACGGGACCCTTTCCTTCCGACTGACGCAGGTCCTTTCCGGGCATGGTTGCTTCGGGAAGTACCTGCACTCGGTCGCTAGGAGGGAATTGAGTCCCGCCTGCCACCACTGCAACTGCAGTGAGGACTCGGCCCAGCATACGCTGGCGATTTGCCCCGCTTGGGCGTCGCAGCGCCGGGCCCTCACTGCAGTCATCGGAGGAGATCTCTCGCTACCGGCCGTCATACGCTCCATGGCCGGTAGCGACAGCAGTTTTACCGCGGTCGCAACCTTCTGCGAAGACGTAATCTCGCAGAAGGAGGTGGCGGAGAAGGCCCGGGAGGATGATGTCCACTCGGACCCAATCCGCCGCCGGCGAACCGGGTGGCGGAGGCGCGCCTATCAGCGCCTCATGCCGCCCTGAGTGTGGCCGCGGATGGTCGGGACGGGCTTTCCCTTCCATCCGCTCTAGTGGCCGCCCGCGAGGAGGTGACGTTACGCGTGTGCCGTACGTCGCCTAAATTGAGATTTTAACAGCTGACGGTGCCCGCTTCTGTGCGGGCAAGCGCTGGGAGGGGTCCGGACGTGTTAAGAACTGCGGTTCCCGGATTCCTCCCTTCACAGGCGCAGAGTGGCACACCGTGTGGTTTTAGTCGGTTCGAGTCCGACACACCGCCCCGCCGCAAGCCCCGGTGGGGTGACGGTCCGAGGGGATTTCCACACGTTAAAAAAAAAAAAAAAAAAAGCATAAGACACTAACGTGTTTTTTAGTACTGAAAAATTGTTAATCATGAAGATCTTGATCAGAATAATGAACAAATTTAGTCATTAATATGGTTCTTAAATATGTGTGTGCAAAGTTTCAACTCAATCCGACATTTATTCATTTATTTAAATAGACATGTAAGCTTTTTATATTTATTTTAAAGCTTATTTTACTTACTGCTATTTTAATTAACTTCAATCCTGACCGGTTTCGCCCTAGGTACGCCATTATATTTTTTTTCCTTAGTTTCAATTACATTTATTTAAATAGTGGAACAAGTACAAGTGAGATTAATTCTACAATGTAGACATAATGTTTACAAAATAAGACCTTAAATCATCTCAAACAGGTGAAATTAAGAAAGCGTGTCAAAAAGACCTAAAAATATCTTGAGGATTTCTATTAATACGTTCAATGTTAGGTGACCCTCTCACCTCTGAAGTAACTCAACCCTGAAGATATCGTACAAATGTACCTACAGAATTATATTTTTAATTCAACCCTAAGGGTAATAAATAGATTGGCGTTCTAAACTTGAGTGAAGGAATTTCTGTGCGAAAAATAACTTAATTTCTTTGCTTAGAAAGAGTTTTAAGTCTTAAGGAACTCTTTAAAACTATGCTAAGTTTGAAACTTTCGTTTTATGGTTTATAATACCTAGCTGTAGGTACGCTGACACATTTCACTGTGATCGCAGACGCAGAAGATATAAACATTCCTTGAAGCGTGTTGTAGGTGCTATAACGTGCCAATTTTTGAGCCCAATCAGTGCAGAAGTTTTTGGAGGGCTCATCATCAACCATCTTAATATTCTTATACATTTATAATACAGATGGTAATACATCGTTTTTTAAATGTTTATTATGTATTTTGTTTCATGGTCGTTCGATCATGTAGAATCATATTTCTGTCACATCATGGCTTTCCCAAGTGTAGTATAGTATGGTTTAAGTTAGAGCTTTATCGTATACCGCGGTAAGGTGTAAAGGTCTTCCATTGGATATAACAATAATTATTTTTACGGGAATTAACGCGATCACTTATTAAAAGGTATTACATACCTCTGATTTGCCTGACGTTTCGACCAGGTTGCACCGGCCGTGGTCACAGGCTGACTGGCTCAGCGGCGCACGCCCTCCGTCGTCGAATCCGTGAAGTAGAAGGTTCTTCGTCCACCCGCACATTTTCGACAATATTGATAAATTTGTTTCGCCATGTACCGTCACATACCACACTAACAGTGTCCCTATTCTGTAAGCAAACCGATGTGTTCCTATTCTGGTGTTTATCCGACTGCGCAGAAAAGCGAGGTGGTATATTTTTTAAAACCATCTTCCCGATTGAAAGCGTTAATTCCCGTAAAAATAATTATTGTTATATCATGGAACGCGAAAGTTTATAAGTTAGTCTTCCATTGGATTTTTTAAAATATTTTATACTACACCTGATCGGAACAGTAGTCATTATTACCTGAAAATGAAAAGAGAACGTTAGTCTTTTCCTTGACCTGTATAAGCGGGAGGAAAAAATGTATGAAAATCCATTTGTAACGTGTTTTAGCGGGAGAGAAAGTTGTATGAACTTTTATTTCTCATGTGTTATCTTATCTATGGCGCGCGCCTGCCCAAGGAGTTTTCATATAATTTAAATATGGAATCTCCGTGCCACTGACATCCTTTTGTGAAGAATAAAAAAAAACAAAAGAAGCGCGAAATATCGGTCAAATTCTAAGCTAAATTGTGTCTTACATGGTCCACAAGTCCCATTCCTACCTCGGGAGTATTGTGGCCCTAGGACTGCTCCCTCGCTAGTAATCGGTCCCTTTCCTCCCTCGGTGAACAATGTACTATTTCCTCCATTTTCCCAAACTGGTTTGGGGTCAAGTTCGAATCTACCACGAAATGATATCCCGAGAAGTCCTGTAGAAAGGCTTTTGCCTGAGTTTTATAGGGTTTCAACTACCCATAACGACTGCCACGACACGACACGGTGGGGTCCCAATACTGTCGCAGGACTGCTTGACTTTGCAAAGTCTTAGCTACTTGGCTACCACTTAACTACGAGCCCCTCAGATGTGTATAAAAATAAAAACAGTCATGAAATACCAGTACATATTGTATTTTATATAATATTGTTACTATAGTGAGCAAAATTGCGTTATAAAGTTATTGCAAAAGCAGTATAAGTCCATTATAATAAAATATCGTTAATGCGTCCCGCTAATTGCGTATAGGTGTATATACGCGACGATTGTTTTAGTTTTATTAACCACTTATAAAGTATTATTAAACGGTTTAATGGCCCTCAAGCGTGGGGTCCCGTTGATTGAGAAATGTCGGATAATCTACTTCGGAAAATTGAGAGAGGAATTAAATGAGTCATAAGTTGAGCATTTTTGTGTATTTTGGTGAATTAAACTGATGTAAAGTTTGGTGCTTATTTATAGTGTAGCCCACAAGACCAGTCTTGGTCTTGCGCAAGAGTCTCGCAAGTCTCGCCATTACCTATTGCTATTTCTTAACGTTACTAGAATAGGTACTTTTGGAGCTTGAATTAACATACTCTGTTAAGTTGTTCTAAGACATAAAGTAACGTTTAATAAAAAGCTAGGTATATAATAGGTAATGGCAAGACTTGCGAGACTCTTACGCAGGACCAAGACTGGTCTTGTGGGCAACACTACTTATTATTTTATAGAAAGGCACAGGTCATATTAATCTACATGCAGCATGCAGCCTAACCAGTGGTGGATTTACCACTAGGCTGAGTAGGCTGGAGCCTAGGGCGGCGAATTTTAGGGGGCGGCAAATTACGAAAAATAAATTTTCATACAAAAAAAAAGTACATTATTATAATATACACGGAGAAAAGAACTCTTGACAGTTTTACAAAGAGAAACAACGTATTATGCAGTGTACTAAATACTCTCATCTTGTAATGTAAAATATATCTTTGTAAATATGGGTTTTTAAAACATCTCAATAACAGTTTAATAATAAAATTTTAATAAGTAATTCTGACTAACATTTTTCTTAATCACCACTGAGCTCTAGAATGCGCCGCACTGCCCATTTCACTGGGCGGCGGCGAATCAGTTTCGAGTAGAAATTTTCATTCCTGGTATTTTTCGTCGCCTCTTTCTGCGCGATTTCATCTTCGCAGATGGAGGTAAAACATCTGCTACCGTCCATAGCGCGTAACACGGTTGGCAGCGAGAAAAACTCTCCGATAACTGCTATGAGTATTGAACACTGCGATGCCCAAGCGCATGCACAGCGAATCTGCTCAGTACACCGGACAGGCGGGATTCGACTCACTCCTAGTAAACACGTGCAGATAATTCCTTTGGGAAATGGGATGGGAAAGAACTACGCTACCAGGAGCCGCGCACATGAATATTCCGGCCAACGCACACGACGCACTCGTAGACACGATGTGATAACCGCGTATGGCTCTAACCAACAATACTCTCTAAGGGGGCCAGAGGCGCGTCCTAGTCTCGGCGGTCAGAGCTACCGTACACACCGGGGTACCGTGTAATGTTATCGACAGGAGAATTCCTTGTACAGCCTTGTCGCGACGCTCGGTTCACCCAAATTGGGCAAAAGTTGCCGAAGGGCAGACCAGCTGCCAGCTTTTGAGCAAGCTGTCGGAAGTGCTTTTTTAAGAGCCACATATCGTTAAGGAACAAGCCTAGATACATTGTCTGGGATCGATCCGGTACGGGGACCGAATTAAACACGATTGAGGCGTTATCACTAGAGACAAATCCCTGGTGGTCACCTCTTTAAAGGTCGTCCTTTGGGCTTTATCAAAACTGTCAATGGCATAACAGATTACGCCCGCCAGTCTCCTGCAGGGTACCAGTACCCTATGTTTCACAGGAGGATGCTGAAAACAGTCCCCTGTGGAATACTGCACGACATAGAGAGGGCCACGCTTCGGCATGAATGGGCCGGCTCGACCGGAGTGATACCACGGCCTCACAGAAAACCAGTGCGAAATAGTGCTGGCGCTGTGTTTCACCGAGTGAGTGAGGATACCGGAGGCCCAAACCCCAATACCCTACCCCTACCTCCCCCCCCCCATCCCCAAAAGGCCGGCAACGCACTTGTGGCGCTTCTGGTGTTGCAAGTGTCCATGGGCGGCGGTAATCGCTTACCATCAGGCGATACGTCTGCTGGTTTGCCCGGCTTTTCCATAAAAAAAAAAGATCGACGCCTCAGCCTCAGATATTCAATTACAATACGTGACCCACTAGTCGCGTCATGTACTCTGGCACCCCGTGGTAGTGGAGGCTAATGAGCACAGATGGGCGGAGCGTACAATGCACACGGTCGGCAATTCCAAGCCAGCTGACATTTATGTCGATTAGTAAACGAAAATAAATGCAAACGCTCTTAGACATTACTTTCAAAAAAAGTATAATTTAATCTTGACTTACTTGGCGTTTATAGCTTAGCCATTTTCCTACTAACATGAAAAATTCGAAAATTTGTGAGGATGGATGTATAGTTCGTTACTCTTTTATCTAAAAACTATTGAACGAATTTTCCGGAATTGTAGCTCATACATTTGAATAACACATAGAGTAGTGTTTACCTTTTGGCTCAGGAGGATATATGGGACAAGTAAAGGTGAAATATCAGGATGGTCATTAGTAAGGATTCTCTCACTCAGATGGAACTCGTGAAAGCGGGCGGGAACTGGGAAAGATCATCATCATTCACGTTCTTCTCATCGATTCCGGCCTTCATCGAGGCCTTGGATGATGATAATTGTAAATCCGTACAATTAGGGCGATTACGGTGACTGAGCCACAATTGAGACACAATGCCCCACTCCTCCCAAACACCGCAAAGCTTTACTGGGTTCGACTCACTAAACGCAAACCCCTGTAGAACGTAAAAAATGGTATTGAATTGCGGGAGTTAGAAGGGGCGGCAAAAATTTAATAGCCTACTGGCGGCAAATATGTAAATCCGCCACTGAGCCTAACTTTATACATCCTCTACATCGTTTTAACCAATCTACTGTTGAACATAAGCTAAGGAAAGCCTTAGAAAGGAGGTTTTGGCCATATTGCAAGCTAGCCAGACGAATTGGTAGGTATAGCTCTGTTTGTGGCTCTGTTGTCCTTATTACGTAAATATTATTCATCTTTAGAATTAGAACCTTAGTGTTCTGGGTTTACCTCAGTAAAGAAAGTTATCAAAACTATAAAATCATAGTTCATGTTGTACAAAAGTTTTACTAGATGGCGCTACACGTAGTTAAGTGATCAAAATTGAGAGATCTTACAAAATGAATAATTTTCACTACAATAATTTTAGGAGTTTCCTTGATTAGAAAATGAAAGCATACTATTCTTATTCTCGTCTATATCTCTTATACAACAGGGTTGATAAAATTTTATTTATCAGGATCCTGTCATATAAATCATGGTATATACATCAGGTGTTTCATACGTATAAGCTCACCGGTTACGAGTGCTTTAAACTAGGTCCTTCTTTATTTGTTGATTTTTATTAACCGACTTCAAAAAAAGGAGGAGGTTCTCAATTCGACTGTATTTTTAGGGTTCCGTGCCAAAGGCAAAAAACGGAACCCTTATAGATTCGTCATGTCTGTCTGTCTGTCTGTCTGTCCGTCCGTATGTCACAGCCACTTTTTTGCGAAACTATTAGACCTATAATGTTGAAACTTGGTAAGTAGATGTATTCTGTGAACCGCTTTAAGATTTTTACACAAAAATAAAAAAAAAAGTATAAATTTTGGGGGTCCCCATACTTAGAACTGAAACTTAAAAAAATTTTTTCATCAAACCAATACGTGTTATCTATGGATAGGTCTTCGAAAATGATATTGAGGTTTCTAATTTCATTTTTTTCTAAACTGACTAAGTTGCGCGAGAGACACTTCCAAAGTGGTAAAATGAGTGTCCCCCCCCTTTAACTTCTAAAATAAGAGAATGATAAATCTAAAAAAAATATATGATGTACATTACCATGTAAACTTTCAACGAAAATTGGTTTGAACGAAATCTAGTAAGTAGTTTTTTTTTAATACGTCATAAATCGTAAACTGCAATTTACCTTTCATTCAATCAACACAAATATAAAAATAAAATAAAATTTATATTATGTTACTTGCTGCCGCGGAACCCTTCATGGGCGAGTCCGGCTCGCACTTGGCCGCTTTTTTTTATGTTTGTTACCTCATAACTTTCGACTGGGTGAACAGATTTTGATGATTCTTTTTTTATTTGAAAGCTGGTGCTTCCCATGTGGTCCCATTTAAGTCGGTTTTATGTGTTAAAATTTGCGATTATTATTATTTCAATTAGACGTATACGTCATTTAAGATCTTGGGAAGTCAGTACCATCAAATATACTGACAACTAGTTCAACCTTCCAATTCAGATGACCCTCAGAGTTGCGGAGGTCCGATATCAGTCGCTCTATGTAAAAACTGACATTCAGGTAAAATGAGTTGAACTAGTAGCCAACCCCAATTAATGTTGGGAATAATAAAGGCTTGGAAGATGACCTTCTTTGAGACCTGGCTGCATAGGCTATTTCAAGTCATAATAGTCTTGTCCAGTAGTGATTCATTCTTCTCTCACTATCAAGCTCAAAAATCAAAACATCATTCATTCTATCAGTTGCTTGATCATAGTCATTTTACATCAAGTCATTACATCAATAGTCTTTAAGGGCCTTATCATACTAGCGGTTTGGGAGCGGCTGTAGGGCGGAGCGGGCGCGTAGCGAATGCGTCGCGAACACGCCGCGGCACCACAGCGTGGACGTCCCGAACACGCTGCGGCTCCACAGCGACGACGTCGCGGTGGTAGCGGGGTTTTCGAAGGGCGAGTCCGCTTAGTAATATTCAAAAATGATAGTAAAGGTGAATATAGGTATTCTTTACAAGTAGATGCACCGGAGCCACTCCAGATTTTTTTATTCGTATCTTTTACGTAGGTTAATCTTGTTGCGCGTCCGCAACAAATTCGCTGCGCATGCGTGGCGTGTTCGTTGCGCGCCCGTAACGTATTCGTTGCGCGCCCGCTCCACCCTGCAGCCGCTCCCAAACCGCTAGTATGATAAGGCCCTAATAGTCCACTGCTGGGCACAGGCCATAGTAATTTCTTCAGCCTACTACTGAATGAAAAGAGCGCCATTCATCCATCCTCTGCCAGCCAGACATTTTCTTCAAGTCGTCAGACCACGTTTGCCTAATCGTGGTCTCCACTCTAACAGTGAAGTCCCACAGAGTGTAACTCGCTGCCATGCATTCATAAGAGAACGCAGGGCCATATTTAATGAGTTTATTTTTCGAACTTTTTGGAATTATCCTATATCTCTGTACCTGTCTGCCTGTTATATGAGATAGCCTTATAATTAAACAAACGCAATATGGAAACATACACACAACATAACAACACAGACACGAAAAAAGATTAAAATGATAAAAAAAATAAGTACAACGATTACTAATATATACATACATATATAAGTTACGATTATATAATGTAGATAGAACCATTAATTAAACAACAGTAAATTAAAAAGCTTTTTAAAAACAAGCTTTTACTGGAATGCCTCGAGACGAATCAAACGAGTCCAAACTCGATGATGTTGCGACGTTTCTTTACAGAGTTCCTATGGCCACCTTCCAGCTCCAGCATCAGATCAGTTCCATGTCATTATAATATTGGATTGTCACGCTGTATGCATATGCTTATAAAATTTCAGCAAAATCGGTTGAAGATATCTGCTTCAAATTGAGTTGCAAGATTCCACCCGAACATACACACATCAAAAGTGTCTAGGGATCAACATATGTGTCTAGGGATCAACATATATTTTTGCAATAACTTTTCTCCTGATTGATATTAATTAAAATTTTCTTTAAGGATTCATCAAATAAAGTGTTTTCGTTTGTCACAGTAACGATAAACCAAGTCACCTTTGCATTAATAAAGAAATTTGCCATTTTCCTAATAAAGGGATTTTTGACATTTGAACCACTAACATTAAAGTTCGAAAAAATGACTGAAATAACAGTTTTCTTTAAAATTTTATTAGGTAACTTAAACAATTAATAATCCGTGTTTCTACCGCGAACACTAACAACACAAGAATCGGTTTGGCATACTCAAAATGAGTTTATCCAAATCACGCTGTGGAATGGCCGCCCATGTTCGTTGCAACAACAAAAAAAGGTCTTCTTGCGACTGGATACCCTCCATATTCGGCAGAGCTCCTTGTAGCATATCCCATGCATGCTCAATCGGGTTCAAGTCTGGCGACTGAGCAGGCCAGGGCCAAAGCCACATCTCAATCTCAAGAAATCCGCATAAAAATGCTTGATCCCTAGACACTTTTGATGTGTGTACAAGCATACATACATACATACATTGAAGTTAATATAAAGCTTGTAAAATTGGTTCAGCCGTTTAAGAGTTACGATGTACAGACAGATATAAAAGAGCACAATTTAAACTTATCAGCCCCCTCTTTTTCGTATTGCAAAAGGGGGAGGGGGTGTGGTTATTTAAACCACATTACTGGTATCAAAATATATCATTAAAATTATTGTCTTTTCAACCGACTTCAAAAAGGAGGAGGTTCTCAATTCGACTGTTTTTTTTTATGTTTGTTACCTCATAACTTTGGACTGGGTGAACCGATTTTGATGATTCTTTTTTTATTTGAAAGCTGGAGCTTCCCGAATGGTCCCATTTAAATTTGGTCCAGATTGAAGTCGTTTTTTTTTGTAAAAATTTGTTAACCGAGGGTTTTTAATAAATTGCTACGGACCCCAACCTTTATTAAGGGTTTCACTAATTTTTATTACCCAAAGCTACCTGAGATGATCGTAAACCATAGACGCGACGCCATATCTACAAACCAATGTTAAGATATATAAAGACAAAGAAATATCAATCGTAAGAAGATACATATAGGGCTGTATTTCACAAAATAATATTGCGGTCTCTATGGTAGTTTAATAATGATGTTTAGTATTGCCACTGCTAAAATCTGTTTTTAATGAGACTTTTTGTAACTGTCCATTAGAATGTCGTCGGTGATTTAACGTTTTGTGGTTTTATAAGCGTTTTGGAATGTTGCCGATGAAGATGTATGTTTTGGTATACATACGCGATACAGTACTGTATCCTACCTTATTACTAAATAAAAATATACTTTATGATAGTCTAGTAAGATTGTTTTTACCATTGATATTCGGCTCCTATTAGTAGTACCCTGATGTAATATAGCCTTTCTCGATAAATGGGCTATTCAAAAAAATAAGAACGTTCTCGTGTGTTACTGCGACCAAGAAATATACGGATCCATTTTTATACGTCACATATAATTGTTCTTATTGTTCATCAATAAAACAAAATATGAAAAATGAAAATGAAAGCAAAGGAATACATAAAATACATAAGCTCCTTTATGTACACACCACACCAGTAACCTCACTCACTCGGTAAAGAGCGACGACAGAGCTGCTAAAACCGGTTTACTGAGCCTCGCTCGCATGAGCCGCAGCATGGTTCTCTTCGAAATTCAAACATTTATGGGCGGCCAGTAACGCTAAATTTTCAGCGTGATCACACTCATACATAAAATTTATTTTTTATGGAATAGGCAGGCAAACGAGCAGACGTATCGCCTGATGGTAAGCGATTACCGCCGCCCATGGACACCTGCAACACCAGAAGCGTCACAAGTGCGTTGCTGGCCTTTTAGGGTTGGGGGGGGAGGTAGGGGTAGGTGATTGGGATATGTATGGGCCTCCGGTATCCTCACTCACTTGGTTAAACACAGCGCAAGCACTATTTCACACCGGTTTTCTGTGAGGCCGTGGTATCACTCCGGTCGAGCAGGCCCGTTCATGCCAAAGCGTGGCTCTCCCACTGTGTGGTCTCCCACATTTATATTATAATTCTACAATATTATACACAAAAATATTATACCACTAAAAATATGTTTAATTTCCATGCCCACTTAAATCAAAATTAAAGTTATTTAAGGAAATTAAATGATGACATAACAAAACCCGTTCTCAAACAAACACATCTTCATCATGACAGGTCTACTTAGAAAACCAGGTAAAGAATAATTCACCCGTATTCGTCAATCAAATTCATTAGATTCCACAAGAGGATAGATAAAAAACTGCCTCCGAACTCGTCAAACTATTAAAGGGGACCAATTAAGTCGGCCATTTTGTTAATCGTTCCTACAAAAAACGCTATAAAAAAGTTTTTTTATGTCTTCATCACATGTTTAGTTTTTGTAGTTACGCGGCACCCGCACTTAAAATACCATGTGTCTATAAAATTAGGTATTTAATGTCCCTTTCTTGTTGCTTTAATGTTGTGAACAACATTGATTTGAATACTATTGTATTTGGTTATTAATTAACTTTTAAAAAGGAGGGAGGATGTCTAGGAACGGAAAACAAAGAGGGTACTCCTTAAAAGGCCGGCAACGAACTTGGGACGCCACTGGTGTTCCGGGTGTCCATGGGCGGCGGTAATCGCTTACCATCAGGCGATAAGTCTGCTCGTTTGCCCCCTATTCCAAAAAAAGTGTTACTGAGAGACAAGTGTTTTGTTATGTCCCTCGCCTGTGATTCCTGTTTTTTATCTGTGTGGAAATCCCCCCGAATATGGGAGGGGGCGGGGAGTGTTACAGAGACACAACTGAGTTTCTGGCCCTGAGATCCCTCCGGATACCACCGGCTGGTGGTTACGTTGGACTCGGACCGACCATTAGCTGCACGCCGGCGCCGTCTTGTGTATTAATAACCGGTTAACCATATAACGCTAGGAAGGAAATCTCTGGAACCCTAACGTATTCAGTTAAATAAATATCATAAAGGTCTGCTCATAGAACACTCGAATCTGATGCAGAGGATTCTTGACTGTAGTGAATCACCGCCGGTCTTACAATTCTTTACTTTGCATATAGGCCTATATCCACTTTGCTTAGTGCGAGTGCAGGTGCTTAGTGCGGGTGATTGGTGAAAATTACGTGAGGGCAGCGAATTCGCGGTCCACACGTATTTTCTACCAATCGTTGATCACCTGCGCTTCACACCTGCATTCGCACTAATCAAAGTAAATACGGGCCTTATTACCAAGAGACGACAAAATTCTAAACCGTCTGGCATACGCGGTAAAGTAATCCAACATTTCTTTTCTAAGGATACCTTGACCTATGTCCAGCAGTGGACTTGTAAAGGTAGTTAATGATGATGATATCACCGAGGGATTGAGGTTATCGGAGGCTGACTTCCAGCATTGTTGAGGTCCTGGTGTTCCTTGGCGCCGGTTGTTGCTAACCATAAAGAGCTTGTGTAGCAGAAAGGCAGACTTCTTTTTTTATTTTAAATTTTATTTCTGACAAACTGCACTCGTGGTGTTATTCGCGGTTTATGTTGTATAGGTACAACCAAAACCGCAGGTAACACCGCGGGGTGCAGTTAGTAAAGTATAAGAATTAAACAATAATATCCCAGTGACAGATTTTTTCTTATCAATATTGTACAGTTGGCAATGTCACGTCGACTTATAATTTGACGATAATTATCGGGGGTAACGAATAAGTACCCATTGCATTGATTCAGGTACTTTCCCGAGAATAAATTCATTGATAAAGATTTTAAAGTTATATCTTTTAAACCAAAGGAACAGAAACAGACACTAATTACATCCTTAATCCTCTGTAGTTTAACAAAATAATTAACAGTCTGTTATTCATAATGACGCTTATCCCTACAAAATAAATAATTAATAAATAAATAAATAGTTAGGGCATCTAACACACAACGCCGTCTAGTCCCAAGCTAAGCAGAGCTTGTGTTATGGGTACTAGACAACTGATATGAATACATATTTACATTTTTTTTTGTAAATACATATACATATATTATACCTACATAGAAAACACCCAAAATGCGAAACAAATATTTGCAGATCATACAAACATTTGGCCCGACCCGGGAATCGAATCCGAGACCTCAAGCACAGCAGTCGCATACGCTGCCACTGCGCCACCGAGGCAGTTAAGGTCACCTACAAAAGGAAACCTGTTTGTGATGTTTGTTTGTTTTTAAAAGACGCACTTGGAATAAATCCTGTGTCGCACGGAGGGCTTTACAAACATACTGACTACCTCAGTGGTGCAACTGGTAGTGTAAGCGACTGCTGAGCTTGAGATTTCGGGTTCGATTCCCGGGTCGGACCAAATGTTTGCATGATCTGCAAATATTTGTATCGGAGTTTGGGTGTTTTCTATTTATAACATGTACGTATTTACAAAAAAAAGTATATATTTATATCAGTTGTCTAGTACCCATAATAAAAAGTGTGTTAAATAAATAGTGTGTTAGATTTCCAAAATATTTATTTAATTATTATACATGAAATGGACACAAAGAAAACCCAGACTCAGTGTTGTCCCATGTGACATTTGAACCCACAACACTTGACGAAGTAGAAAGCGGCGTGGGACCGTTTAAACCACTAGGCCATACGTGCAGTCATCAACTTATCGAGGACCCTTTAATACTAAGAGTTTTATATTTATGAGATATTTTATATGATCGTTAACTGTATTCGTCCCTTTTACTCGGGAACTCGAGGGCTATAATGTTTAGTGCACCGGCGTACAATAAAATATTTGTACAAGGTAGGACTTTCTTAAGCTTTGTTTCAATCGTTATTGATATAACGTTGTTATTTTGTTGTTATTTTATTGTTGTTATTTTGTTGTTGTTGTTATTTTATTGGGGAAATATTTAATTAGTTTTCTAAAATAATTTATTAATACATCAGTCGTGTAAGAAGAGATACTATTTAAATAAATTGAATTTAAAAGCTTTTTAAATACAAGATTTAATTGGAATTCCTCGAGCCAAATCAAACGAATCCTATGTCGATGATGTTGCGACGTTTTTTTACAGAGTTCCTATGGCCACCTTCCAGCTCCAGCATTAGATTAGCTCCTTGTCATTACAATGTTGTATTGTCACGCTGTATACATATGCTTGCAAAATTTCAGCAAAATCGGTTGATGACATCTGCTTTAAAATTGAGTTGCATACATATATACATACATTGCAAGTTAATAAAAAACTTGTAAATCGGTTTATTCGATCTCCAGTTTGGTCAACAAGTCAAAACAAACGTACAGAGAGTCAGCAAAAGAAACGATACATAAAAACAAATCAAATAATGTACTAAATATGCTAAATTTTATCAGTAATTTGATCGTGTTAATATCGATTTTATTGGTAATGTTGCCAGAATAAAAATCTATCATGTGCCCAATTTCATTCACATACGTTCAACCGCTTTCGTTTAATTTTAGAAAACTCTTATTCAAATTTTCACATTTAATTTTATAAAACTATTGGAAAGAAGTTACTAATAAACAGGTTACAAATATGTACCAGGTACTCTTAAATGGGTCCGAACCCATTCAGGAATAAACTTACATTCATTAAAAAAGCAACCCCCGCATTAGGATTATACTATATTGTATCACGGGGGACTTAACAAACATACGTAAAATAGACACAAAGAACACCCAGACTCGAAACAACAATTTGTGGATCACACAAAGTGTTGTCCCATGTGAGATTTGAACCCGATTCAAGATCGATTGCCAAGATGTTTATAATCGGCTGGACATTCTGGCGCTGCGTAGAGATGTGGACTCGCTATGTATCTTCTATTGCATTTAATTAGGGGGGTGCTCCGAGGAATTGTTCGCACTGATCCTTGCCGCCTCTTTCTACCATCGTCCTACGCGACAGCAGTTTCATCCCCATCATTTAGATGGTTGGCAATCCACTTCCTTCGAAAAAAGAGCGCACTCCTTCTTAAAAAGCCGTAAACGCACTTGTGACGCTTCTGATGTTACATGGCTGGCTTACCATCAGGCGATACGTCTGCTCGTTTGTTCATAAAAAAAACTCAGCTCAGCAGAAAACGGCGTGCAAACTTTTTAAACTCCTATGTCATCCGTACAATCAAAGTTGTTAGGTAGTATTTTAATATCATAAACGAAAAGAGGCAAGTCAATTTAAACTATAAATTTCCCACTAATTTCGATAAATTAGTCTCGTGCATTCTTGACACCAAAATATCTAATTGGAAAACATAAAATTTATTAGAAAATATAAACAGAATCAATAAATGATTAGTATTTCTCAATACAATTTAAATGAGCGTCCCACATTAATTGTAATTAGGCAGAAATTAACATTTATGTCATTTCAATGTAAATATTCATTAACATTTAAAAAATGTTTAATAGGCCTTTTTAATGGTCATCCGGTTTCGATGTCCGAAACGCCTACATACGTTTAAATATATATTTACATCACGCATACACACAGAGTAATACAAGGTGAAATTAAAAGAAAAGCAGCTATGATTGTGGTTGTTATGTGAACATATTACATATTATTATATAATACTCTTGTTTACACTTTGACTTGGTTTTCTTTTTCAAATTCAACATTTAAATAAGTAATGAAATGTTGGCATCCAACCCACACCACTTTTTCCGCACCCTATAGTAACCAGACTCATGATAAATGATTAAGTTTTTATATTATTACGTGTTTTTATTGTAATTCTTAAAGATGATGAATTGCTTGCTTTGCTATTGTTTTAGGATTTAGTTTAGTCATTTATGTCTCTTAACGTATAATGTACTAGCTTTAATTACGCGTTTAGGACAGAACTCAACGTTATCTACCAGTAGCTCACCATTTAAGTCAAATAGCTATGGGGTCCCACAAGGCAGTGTGCTGGGGCCGTTGTTGTTCCTTTTATACATATATTAATGATCTTCCCGACATTGTAAATCATAAAACAGTTTTGTTTGCTGATGACATATCTATAATCTTGACATGTAATGGTATGACTAATCTTAGTGATAAAGTAAATGAGACGATCCATATGGTGACAAAATGGTTAGAACTTAATAATTTGAATGTAAACTTAAGTAAAACTAGTTACATACGATTTCAAAATATACGATTGCCAAATGTGAGCCTACAAAATATAACAACAATTAAAGAAAGGGAAAACGTAAAATTCTTATGTATAACACTGGACAAGCATGTTAACTGGAAAGCACATATTGATGATGCATGTAGCAAAATTAATAGATTTGTTTATGTTCTAAGCAATCTTAGGAATACTTCTTCACAAGCCACTACTGTATTAGCGTATCACGGATACGTAAGTTCTGTATTGAGATATGGTTTGATACTTTGGGGAAATTCCTCGGAGGCAAACAGATGCTTTATCGCACAGAAACGATGTGTCGCAGCCATAGTTGGAATTGCACCAGACGAAACGTGCAAACCGCATTTTAAAAACTTAGGCATACTAACTCTCTATTGTATGTACATTTTAGAGATATCGATTTTTGTAAAAATACACCCAAACCTCACCAAAGCAAAAGATAAGTATCCAAGAAATACCAGATACCCAAATAGGTTGGTTTTAGAATGTACTCCAAAAACAACTTTATATCAAAATAATTGTTACTCAAAGTGCATAAGAGTGTATATTAAAATTCCTGATTGCCTTAAAGAATTGCCAATGTGTCGTTTTAAGAACCGTCTCAAGAGATGGCTTCTAGAAAAGTCATATTATTCACTAAAACATTTTTAGAATTGAAACGAGAATGTAGCTTAAATTATATTATATTTGATTGACATGCTATTAATATTATTTTGCAATAGTAATTATGTAAGACTTTTCGGATAAACTTAAATTTTCTCACATTATTTAAATTTTATGTAATTTATATAATTTCAAACAAAAAACATTTTCACATGCCACCAGTGGCTAAATAGACGGTCTCTAGTGTTCACACTGTAAAAAAATCTGTAAATGTACTCTATTTATGTGAAATAAATCATTTCATTTCATTTACCCGCGGCTCCTTCGGCGTGTATGTGTCTATTATCGCTTACGTACGTCTAGCACAAATAGTGTGTGCTGCTTGTTTCTTGTAACACGCTTCCGTTCCATTTCAAGGAAATACTCCCGTCCCCAATCGAGAGATTTCTGATACATAAAAACTAGTATTTGTACACCTGTTACTTTTATCTGTAAGTAAAAACAAAGTTATTTAAGCATTCAAATATTAGTTTCGGAGTTTGGGTGTTTTCTATGTATAATATGTATGTATTTACAAAAAAAAAAGTATATATGTATTTCTATCAGTTGTCTAGTACCCATAACACAAGCTCTGCTTAGCTTGGGACTAGATGGCGTTGTGTGTTAGATGTCCAAAATATTTATTATTATTATTATGTTTTTATACCTTTTCTGGTATCCCTTTTATTTTAAAGGGGATGCTAAATCTAACATTATTATTATTATTCAAAATGTTAAATTTTTCGCCGACATTTCACATGCCTTTTAACACGCTTTTATTAACTTTACCTGTATATTTGTTTGTTCGTAATAGACTTTAATAAGAGTATTTTTTAGTTTTTTGAATTATATTTATTTATTTAGTGAATAAATTTCTTGGCGTAGTGTTTTGTGTTCTGGCCAGATGGCGGGACGACTTACTGGTCGTGGTACGGCACCCGTACTTTCTCAAGTACGAGCCCTGGGGGTTATGTCTAGTCAGGGAACTATGCCTGTCCCTGAAATTTAGAAAATAACAACACGACTAAACGTATTATAGGTTTTTTTTTTTTTTTTTTTTTTTTTTTTTTTTTTTTTTTTTTTTTTTTTTTGTTTGGCCTGCCAAAATGACTACTCTGCCTGATGGAAAACATAAGCAGAATCCAAGAGTGGTGGTCACCATGCTCATTGCGAATGCAGACAACGCAGCATGGCGACCCACACTATGGCGGCCTAGTGATGCTGCTGCATCTTTTAGCCCAGTCAACAAGTATGGAACTTGTTGACTAGACTAATTGGGCCTCCGGTCTCGCACTCACCAACGAAACACGACAGCACTGCTGCTGTCATTTTACGTTGATTTTCTGTGCGAGGGTAGTACCGCCCCGGTCGAGCCGGCCCGTTCGTGCTGAAATCAGCGTGGCTCTACTACCTTGTTTTTAATGCAAGATAAGAATTTTACAATATAGGAATACAATTATTTATATTTCACTGTTAGGAGGTCTTGACTCCGCGCCCCCTGCAGTGTATCTCTTCTTCGGCATTCAAAAAATCAAGGTTTCAAATTATATAAATCAATTTTAGAACATTCGCTTTAAACAGGACATTACGGAGGACCGGCGGCGACTGGATGTGAAAAGCAACAGCCCGGGCTCTGTGGTGTTCCTTGGGAGAAGCCTATTTCCAACAGTGGACTCCAACGGGCTGATGATGAATGTTTTTAACCTGTATTCCTTGTCAATCAACAGTTTATATGTATGTGTATATAATATACAAAAATAATCTTGTTAATCTTGACTTATACCGGTTAGGTAACACGATGGATGGGGCTCGTATGCCGTCTGTATGGACAGGTCGTCTCAATACTATTCTTTAAAAGGCCAACCCAGATCCTATACTGTACTTGCATAGATTTTTATTATTTTTTATTCAATCAATGTTCACGGACTTAAAATAAAGATACCTCTGTGGTTTGTTTCGGCATTTCTTCCCAGAGTGAGTCTTGGGTTTACTTACAAAATAAATATAATTTATCTTTTATCAAATTAATTAATAGCTAATAAACAGTACGGAGAGGAGTGCATTTAACCAAACAAGAAACTATTAAATTCAATTAAATTAAGTTATAAGTCACAAATTTTAACAAATAAAAACCGACTTAAATCTAGAAAAAATTTAAATGGGACCACATGGGAAGCACTAGCTTTCAAATAAAAAAAGAATCATCAAAATCGGTTCACCCAGTCGAAAGTTATGTGTAACAAACATTTTTTTTTTAAATACAGTCGAATTGAGAACCTCCTCTTATTTTTGAAGACGGTTAAAAAGACAACATTGACTACAAAGAATAAGATACATCACTAAAACCACTCACATTGAAATACTGAAAACAGTAATCAAACCTACAACAAACAAGGTACGTAACCACTGAGCCGAAGTCATACTCTAATATTACACATGATAACGATTTACTTAAGTGTTATACCCACTTTAAGATATAATCACCGCACGTTCGTCATTTTACAACCGACAGACAATGAACCCGGGACTTTTAATAGTCCATAACGTTTTTACATGCACCCTCAGTTGACTCAGACCTCGTATAATTCCAGAAAAAGCAATAAATTATGGTTTAGGAATACTTCATTGTTAAATTTAAGTGATTATTGTAAATGTGTTTTTGAAAATATAAAGTTATATTAATGTGTTTCGATGCTATTAAATGTGACTTAGAGAAATGGTTGAGGTTGTATTGAGTTCGGGTCGGGTATAACGACTTGTGTCTTCTTCCTGGCATCAAGAAGTTTGATAGATCATTTTGTAACTATATAAAAAAATATGTGAAAAATATTACTAGTTTATCTTTAAAAAAAAAAACATATGTTTTTTTTTTGTATGTATGGTCCTGCCAAAATGACTCTACTCTGCCTAATGGAAAGCATAAGCAGAATCCAAGAGTGGTGGTCACCATACTCACTGCGAATGCAGACAATACAGTATGGCGACCCACACCAAGGCGGTCTAGTGATGCTTCTGCATCTTTTAGTCTAGTCAACAAGTATGGAACTTGTTGACTAGATTATTTGGGCCTCCGGTCTCGCACTCACCAACGAAACACGACAGCACGAACCAAGGGCGTCGCCAAGGGGGGGCAGGTAGGGGCAGCTGCCCCCCCCCCTAGATATTTGATTTCATGCATATTTGAATTTAAAGAAACATATTGAGCATGGAAAAATAATGCCTGCTAGCAATCTATCGATATTCGAAGTTAGATCATCCTAACAGATCTACGCTCAGAAATTGTTAATACCACAAGAACATATTTCTTATTCCTAACCGTAGGACAAAAATATTAAATAATAGGTTAAAGTGTTCTCTGTCCAAATGAAACAATGTCCTACATGAAAACAGGTATACATATATCGCTAGTCCGACAAGACTTATTGTCACAATCGATTTTCTATTGGTATTCTCAACTTTTGAACATAGGACCTGGATAATATACTACGCAATTTGTAGGACAACGTGCAGGCGCGGTTTCATACTAAATTTTTTGGGGTGGGTCACTAATAATCAATTTAAGTTGAGTAGAGTGTACCTCTAGCAACACTGTATCCTCAGAAACTTTTAATAAAAACTGTATGAACAGTACCAAAAATTGTTTGAACCTGGTACATCAGAACATTCAAGGATTGATGAGTAAAGAATTAGAATTAGAGCTATATCTAAACTGTAATAATATTGATATATTATGTTTAACAGAACATTGGCTTAGTAGTCATCAATTCTTGTTTAATTTCAATAATCACCAGGTTACTAGCTCGTACAACAGAACCAACATGATACGTGGTGGCTCATTAATAATCACAAAAAAGAGTATTAAAGTAAAGGAACGATCAGATATTGTCAGTCTGTCTGTTGAGCGAACTATAGAAATAGCTTGTGTAGAATTTGAGCGGTTCATTGTAATGAGTGTGTACAGGCCCCCATGTAGTTTGTATGATATATTTGATAAAATCCTTGAAGATGCATTATTTAGGGCTACACAATGTAATGAGACGGTTGTTGTCTGTGGTGACTTTAATATAAATATTCTCGAAAAGTCGAATATAACTGTAAAGTTTTTAACCTTATTGAAGTCATATAATCTATATAACGTTTTCTTTGAACCCACACGTATTACAGCCAGTAGTGCCACTTGTATTGATAATATTTTTACAAATGTGAAACCAATTAATAGGTGTATTGTAAGTGAGCTAGATTCAGATCATTGCGGGCAGTTCGTTACTTTTACTCGAACAAAACCAGAGGTTCAAAGGAAGCGGATTAGTTACGTTCCGATTACGGAGAGCCGCATGAGCCTGTTCAGGAATAATATGGCGGATAAGTTGTTAAGATTGCCCTATGATAGTGACCCTAATCAAGCTTTCGCTTTGTTATTTAATATGATTAATAATGAATTTAAATTAACTTTTACATCAAAAACACTAACGATTAGTGATCGTGTAGTATTCAGTGACTGGGCCACTGTAGGCATCTATAAAAGTCGACAACGGCTATATGAGTTGTATTATGAAAAAACATATAATCATAACTTAGATTTTATAGAATATGTCAAAAATTATTCAAAGACATTTAAACGCACCTGTTATGTTGCTAAATCCCTATATTTAAAAAATAAAATAAAATCATCTGGAAATAAAATAAAAACCACATGGGAGATTATAAACGCCGAAACCGGAAGGTCCATTGTACGAAATCGTGACTTCCATTTAAAAATTAATAATGTAGATATAAAAGCGGATGTGGAGGTTGCGACTGAGTTTGAACATTTTTTTACCAACATTCCTATTCGAACAACCAAAACTCTCTCGTCATCCTCTTCCTCTGCTTGTTTTTTATTAGAAAATAGTGTAAGCCGGTGTGATAGGGGTTTTGAATTTTCAGCTGTTAGTATAAATGATGTTATCAAGGCTTTTAAAAGTATAAATTTAAAGAAAACAACTGATTTATGGGGACATTCCGTACATACTATATCTGCAATTATTGATATGATATCTCCATATTTAGCAACTGTTTTCAATTCTTGTATCGCATCTGGTGTGTTTCCTGATCTGATGAAACAAAGTAAAGTGATTCCATTGTTTAAATCTGGTAGTAGTTCAGATCCATCTAACTTCCGACCTATCTCAATACTTCCAACATTGAGTAAAATTTTTGAAAAATTGCTTTTAAACCAAATGTTACAACATTTTATTGAGAACAACTTGCTTCATCAAAAGCAATTTGGTTTTACTAAAGGTCGTTCAACTACGGACGCGGGCGTGGAATTGCTTAAACACATATATGGCGCCTGGGAGGATTCACAGGATGCGTTTGGTATTTTCTGTGACTTGTCTAAGGCTTTCGATTGTGTCCATCATCCTACACTCATCAGGAAGCTACAGCACTACGGAATAATGAATAATGCTGTAAATATTGTAACGTCGTATTTGAATAAAAGAGTTCAAAAAGTTGATATTAATGGTAAAACATCTTCGGGATCCCCGGTAACAATGGGCGTCCCACAGGGTTCCATTCTAGGGCCATTTCTGTTTCTCATATATATAAATGATCTAGCTTATTATGTAAGTGACAATCATGATATTGTATTGTTCGCGGATGACACATCCTTAATTTTTAAAGTTAGGCGCCAACTTGACAGTTTTACTGAAGTCAACAGTGCACTCTTGAAAGTGGTACATTGGTTTAATACAAATAACCTTCTCCTTAATGAGAAGAAAACTAAATTCATTAAATTCTCTACACCAAACGTTAGGCATGTTACAACCAATGTTCGATTGAATGGACTAGAGTTGGATCCTGTGGAATCTACTGTATTTTTAGGTATTACTGTTGACGCTAAGTTACAATAGGGTCCCCAAATAGAAAAACTATCCGGTAGGCTAAGCTCAGCGGCTTTTGCTGTAAAAAAGATTCGACATTTAACTGATGTTGATACAGCTAGAATAGTTTACTTCAGTTACTTTCATAGCATAATGAGTTACGGTATCCTACTCTGGGGTAACTGTGCAGATATTAATGCCATATTTGTTTTACAAAAACGCGCCGTACGAGCCATTTATAAATAAGGCCCTCGAGTTTCTCTCCGTTCCAAATTTAAAGAGATAAATATTCTGACTGTATCTTCACAATATATATACGAAAATTTAGTTTATGTTCAAAAAAATATATCAAAGTTTCCTAAAATCAGTGATGTTCATTCTGTAAATACCAGAAACAAACATAATCTTAGTGTTCACGTCACTCGTCTCCACAGAGTAGGCAACTCGTTCATGGGACAATGTATACGCTTTTACAATAAACTCCCTATTGATATTAGGAATTTGCCATTAAAGAAATTTAAGAATACCATAAAATCTAAGTTATCCGCAAAGGGGTATTATACCATAGCAGAATATCTTGATGATAAAACCGCCTGGGATTGAGCTGCCCATTCTGCACATGCTGTTTATTTTGAATGTTTAAATTTATTTTGATGTGACGATAATTTATAGTTTGAAACAAATTCATTTTAAATTATTGCTATTGTTGACATTTTTTAAATTTTATCTTTACTGATTATTGTAATTGTGACTCAAATAGTAATTATCGTATTTATTTTATTGAAATAATATCTTTTGCATATTGTCTGGACTTTAAAAGAGACGGTGATCCCTGAGTTTGTTTCGTCCTTTCTTCTCAGGGCTAGTCCAGTTAGGAAAGGCCGAACTCATCTGCTCAAAAAAAGTTTAACTTGCAAAAGTGTTCATGTAACCTAATTGCAGAATAAATGATTTCATTTCATTTCATTTCATTTCATTTCATTTCATTTCAGTAAATTAGACTTTATTGCACACATAAATTAAATATTATCGTGCCACGAACGCTTTCATTTTATGTTGACTTTCTGTGCGAGTGTAGTACCGCCCCGGTCGAGCCAGCCCGTTCGTGCTGAAATCAGCGTGGCTCTACTACCTACCTAATTTATGTTGTACGATAGTCTTCCTGCTAATTTCCTACTAAGAGTTGAGGTGGACGAATATAGCAATTTTTATGTTGATCCGGCGAACTTCGTACCTTTTTTTTTCGAAATTCTTTTCTAAATTTCCGAAAATCTTTTATTTAATATTATTATTTACTAGCGACCCGCCCCGGATTCGCACGGGTGGATTTCAGATGCACCCACAGACGAGATGATTTGTGCATTTTAAATCAGTAATATCTTCGAATATATTCATTCAAATTACATATTGTTAAATATTGATCTACATTAAATGCACAATGTATTTAAGGTACTTAATTGTGAAAGGATTAATGCTGTATTGCTTAAAATCGCTTTGTAAATAAGCCATTATTTCTCGTTAAAGGAAAGGAATAAAAATGGTTTTGGTGGGTTATCCCCAAGAGATAGACATATACCGTCGCGGACTTTTTTGTAGACCTTTTTAAGGTGTACAATACTGTAGTACATTATTTTGATCTATCTTGTAGGTTTCCATCAGCGTTTGCAATGCAAGCGCATAAAATGTGTTTATTTACGACATCACATTATAAACCTCTAAACTTATCAGTGTTTCTCTACTATGTTATACATGTATTAGGCATATAAACCGCCAAGTATTGTGGGCTTAAATCCCACACGGATAACTCTGTGTGATCCACAAACTGTTGTTCTGAGTCTGGGTGTTCTTTGTGTACGTTTCATGTATGTTTGTAAAGTCACCGCGACACAGAATGTATATTCCTAATCCGAATGCAGGAGTTGTCCTTTTGAAACAAAAAAAAAACAAAAAAATACAAATATAGTTTATTTAAACTAAATAAATCTCTGAATCATTTCGGTGATAAAGAAATTCTTGGTCATAACTTCAAAATTATTGCATTACCTGATAAGTAAATAATTACGTATGTCTGATAAAATTTGCGTAAGAAATTCAGAAACAATTTATTTTCCTCATGTAATATCATTTTTCGGAACATTGATTTGAATGATGAATATTTTCTTCCCGTAGAAAAAGATTCCGACAAATTGAGAACATCTTTCTTTTTTTGAAGTCGGTAGAAAAAAAATAATTATCATCAGCAGTCTGTATTAGTGCTGTTTCTGAACATACTGTAGGTTTGTCACTAGAAAGGTAGTTTTGGCCAAACGGATTAGTATAGGGTTTCCTTCTCTTTGCAGTGCCTTTGTCTTGCATAGTTTGCACCCTTAAACGGCTCTTAGAATACCCACGGGATGAATAGGGGTGGTGAAAATCACTCATTTTTCTTAATTCGTTACTATAATTGTGGGGATTAATCCTATAAAGTTGTTTGAAGAAGTATGGATGTTCTTAACCGACATCAAAAAAAGGAGGAGGTTCTCAATTTGACTGTTTTTTTTTTACGTTTGTTTACATAACTAAACCGTAAACGGTAAACCGATTTTGATGATTATTTTTTTATTAGAAAGCTGGTGCTTCCCGTGTGGTCCTATTTAAGATTAAAGTCGTTAAAATTTGTTAAAATTTGTGATAATTTACTCTTTCACGCAATAACTACTGAAAAAATTTACATGAAACTTTATAGTAATATAGCATAGAATAATACATAGGCTACTATTTACCGTGTCAACGGACATAGATGCGAGCGGACTCGTGGCAAAAGCTACTAGTTTTTTTTATGGAATAGAGGGTAAACGAGCAGACGTATCACCTGATGGTAAGCGATTACTGATGCCCATGGACACCCACAACACAAGAGGCATCACAAGTGTGTTGCCGGCCTTTGGGGGTTGGGGAGAGGGTGGTGGGGATAGGGATGTGAGGAGTGGTTGGGGTATGGGCCTCCGGTATCCTCACTTACTCGGTGAAACACTGCGCAAGCGCTATTTCACATGGGTTTTCTGTGTGGCCGTGGTATTACTCCGGTCGAGCTGGCCCATTCATGCCGAAGCGTGGCTCTCAAACGGTAGGTATATATGGCCCTGCCCATACCTGTCACTGCTAATACTTGGACTATTTTTTTCTTTTTTACTCGACTGAGTCAAAAGGAAGGCAATGTTTTTTGTTCGAAAGGGTATGCTTCCGAGGTGGTCCCATTGCCAGCATATCAGGATCTGATGATGGGATCCCAGGGAAATCGAGGGAAACCCTCATTTTTATAGGCACATACTATGTTTTTCGTATATTTTCTGAAGGTACACCGGTATTTGCGTCTGGTAGTCATCATTTTATGATGATGAGCTGATGATGTAAGGTACAACTCCTTAACGGTTAGGAGTTGGAGGATAAATCTTTAAATATCATATGTATATATGTTACCTTTAGTCGTATTCTTTCAAATTATTTAGGTAAGCTGATGATGGAAGGTGGAAGGTACAACTCCTCAACGGTTAGGAGTTGGAGGATAATTCTTTCAATTCTAAAGACGTTCAGTCGTATACTTTCAAGTTATTTCGGTGAGCTGATTATAGAAGGTTAAACTCTTCAACAGTTAGGGATTAGAGGATGATTTTAATATTACACGTACGTATAGACCTTAATTTGTATTCTTGATGATGAAATTTGATGAAATAGTTCAACTTACTACTGACCTACGATTGATTGCACTAAAAACTGAAAAAGAAAAACTTTTTATAAAAAAAAAACCGACTTCCAAAAAAACATCTTACGAAAACTCTCTGCCAAAAAAACACTTAAAAGCGTAAAATAAACTGGTTCTTCATAAATTGCGTATACCTAATTCTTTATTCATTTAAATAGTAGTATTATAATGTGTGCTAGGTACCTAAAATCTGTTTGAAGTCGGTGCTAAGCCAAAAAAAATACAAACGAACAATTATAAAAGTCTAAGCGATAGTCACTTGGCACCGACTTCAAACAGATTCTAGGTACCTAGCACACATTATAATACTACTATTTAAATGAATAAAGAATTAGGTATACGCAATTTATGAAGAACCAGTTTATTTTACGCTTTTAAGTGTTTTTTTGGCAGAGAGTTTTCGTTGGATGTTTTTTTGGAAGTCGGTTTTTTTATGTATACAATACAGTGAAAGACGCAAGAACAAAGGGATTCTAAATCTCCCTTTTTCCTAAAGTCGGTTAATATTATTTTCATGGATAGGAAACTTAGGAATGTAATATGCAAAACCATTTAATACAATAATCTGCACACTCTGCACAGGTGCATTAGAATCGTAGCACGTAGAGCTAGCTACGACACGACGTAGACAGCAACTTGTGGCATATCACTACCACACTTTTGTTAAACCAGACTTTAGAGTATACATAAGCAAGCTATATACTCTAAGATTCAGAAATTTTAAATATTTATGAAAGGAACAAGAAAATATTTGAAATACACAGAAAAAAACTTAAATCGTGAGAACATCATCGTCTTCTAAACTTTCGCGTTCCATGATATAATAATTATTACTTTTACGGGAATTAACGCGATCACTATTTCAAGGTACCACATACCTGTGTTTTGCCTGACGTTGTGTGACGACCTTGAAATAGTGATCGCGTTAATTCCCGTAAAAGTAATAATTATAACATCATCGTCACTATGATTTTATAGAAATATCACTAATTTTATTTACGATTAACGCAATGTCCTTTTGTTTAGAATATGAAAATTTAACTAACCGTTATTGCCACTTACATACTCTGAATAAAAAAAAATCGTATCAAAATTTCTGGCAAATGTAGAAATAATGAGTATTTGTCAAGCGCAAGACGCTAGATGCGAGAAGCCGAGGATCAAACCAAGTTGCATGCAATTGGAGAGGCCTATGTCCAGCAGTGGACTGCGATAGACTGATGATGAAAGCATTTGGATATGAGCATGAGAGAGTCGCAGAGTCACTCGCTTCAACACGTCGCCAAACCGCAATGCAATTTACATATACCGTTCTATAGTGTGGCGACGAACGCCGTGATGACTCATCGATACTCTAATATTAATTGAGTTCTACCTTCATTGGTGGTGTCTATATCTAAGGAAATTAACATGATATCATCATGATACTGATGTGATTGTAATAAAATTTGGTATGTTGATACTTTGATTCCTCGGGGAAGGAGATGGGCTACTTTTTACCGCGATATTCGACACACAGGCATGCCGAGCCAAGGGCAAAAGTTGTTTTATTTAACTTTCACCATCCTATTTATCCTACTTCCTATATCCTATCCTATAATATTATCACACTAACTAATATTATAAACAAAACTATTGAATGGATTTGGATGAAACTTTACAGTAATATAAGCTTATACATCAGAATAACACATAGGCTACTATTTGCCGCGATAACCGACACTAAACAAGTGAGAGATAACCATGTCAAACATTTTACAAACATAGCTATGGATTATGTTCTCCTAGCCGATAACGGCCACGGCGGCCAGTCTCAACGGAGACCAGCCAACTACGCAGGAGATATTATAGTGCACAAGTGTGCGCGCAATCACAGGTGCACTCTCTGTTCCCTCTCTCTCATAATCCGATAGGACTGTTAACCGACACGATCGGGGAGAGATGAGGCGCAGGACCGACAGCTTTACGACGTGCTCTCCGAGGCACGGGGGTTCAGACCCCAACTTCCTAACTCCGAGCTGTTATTAAGTATTTCTACAAGCAGAAAAACTCAATAACACTTTTGGCCCAACCCGGGATTCGAACCGGAGACCTCTTGATTAGTCGCATACGTTAACCGCAAGACCAACGAGGCAGCTATGGATAACATCTGTTATCCATAGCTGCCTTGTTGGTCTTGGTTGGTTGGTCTATTAAAAATAATATTTAATTATTACATTATTACCTACAAATATTTGTTTCGGAGTTTGGGTGTTTTCTATGTATAATATGTATGTATTTACAAAAAAAAAGTATATATGTGTTTATATCACTTGTCTAGTACCCATAACACAAGCTCTGCTTAGCTTGGGACTAGATGGCGTTGTGTGTTAGATGTCCGAAATATTTATTTTAAAATATTTAAAATTAATCGATCGTTTAACTATCTATTATTCATATTAACAAACAAATTTACACTCTAATTAATCAAAACTAGTTTTAAAACGAAAGCCCCCAATCTCACGGATCGTTAATAAATAACGTTATAGAAACCATAACCAGTTATTTCAAACATGCTTCCGTCAGTAAAGGAAATATTATTATTCATTAGTATTCTAACTATTTATAGGCGATAAAATGGCTCACAGTTTAGTATTGAAATATAAATTTGATCATCTGATTAGATTTAAATATGAAGGTACGTATTTTAATTGATATTGCGTACGAATTATCTCATCTCTTCGATTTTCTTTATTGGTTCGGAGTAACTGTGTTGATGTAATAGATTTTAGTCTTCCGTTTCACTTTCACGTACTTTTACTGGTTGGAGTGGTACACGAGTATCGCGTATACTTTTTTTTTTTTATGTTTGGCCCGCCAAAATGACTCTGCTCTGCCTGATGGAAAACATAAGCAGAATCCAAGAGTGGTGGTCCACTATACTCATTGCGAATGCAGACAGTGCAGTATGGCGACCCACACTATGGCGGCCTAGTGATGCTACTGCATCTTTTAGTCCAGTCAACAAGTATGAAACTTGTTGACTAGACTAATTGGGCCTCCGGTCTCGCACTCACCAACGAAACACGACAGCACGAACGCTGTCATTTTACGTTGATTTTCTGTGCGAGGGTAGTACCGCCCCGGTCGAGCCGGCCCGTTCGCTACGGCCCTACTTGAAGATGTAGGGCTAAGCAGAAGTGTAAAGTCACTTATATTTGGCTGGTTTATTATAAGTATAGGAGGCATGTCTATTGTCAAAACTCAAATGGTTCTTTCTCTAAGGAAGTATAAACTAAATATTGATTTCATAACCTGGTTAATGAAAATTCCGGGATCGTTTTTAGCAAATATAACTCTGGTACAGTATGGAGCTTTCTAGGAAGTTCATATAAACTAAATACTGATATTATAACCTGATATTCCCAGGTGATCACCCATCCAAGTACTAAAACCACGCTCGATGTTGCTTAACTTCGGTGATTGGACAAGAATCGGTGTATTCAACATGTTATGGACGTTGGCAATCAGTTTGTTATATTTAACGTTGACTATCCAGCACTATGACGTCAACTCAACGTTAAAAGTGTCGTTACAACTTTTGGTCTTAACTTTTGGCGCGAAAAGTGTCGTTACAGCTTTGTTCCGTCTAGCCCCCTTTCGCAATGCGCGATGAGGAACTTCGTTCCAAAAAAAGAAATCGTGTTTTTCTATCATTGATCATCATGAAATTTAGAAAAGCATACTTTATACAAAAAAAAATACACGAGAGAGACAGCTGAAGTTGTTGACATAGTTTACATTCACACGAATGAAGACTGTCTTAGAGCCTCTTTTAATTACTGCTCAATAAATTAACGTCGCTATCAAGGAAGTCATGCTTGTAACATATAAATTAAATTTATTATTACTTAGGTAGAAAAAAATTGTTACATGTTTTTTTTCTAAATCTTCTTGTGGGTACCGGAAAGTTGCAACAAGAATGTTATTCTAATTATAAGTTCTACTTCGAATGTTACTCCATTCGAAGTACAACTATAACCTTAGAACTTAAAACATTATACTGCCTTTGCTAAGGCAGTATAAAGTTTTCTTATGATACGGGGATGATAAGCTTGTGGAATGCATTGCCGATAAATATTAGGAAAGCACCAACAGTAGGTACATAGTTTTAAGAAAATGGTTTAGGAATTTTATACGTCATAACCGTGGTGTCAGTCACGAATATGTATATCTAATATATAAAATTCTCATGTCACAATGTTAGTTACCACACTCCTCTGAAAGGCTGGACCGATTTTTATGAAATTTGGTGTGCATATCGGGTAGGTATGAGAATCGACCAACATCTATTTTTTATTGGCCAATTTTTTTTTATGGCAAAACAACGTTTGCCGGGTCAGCTAGTATAATGTAATATTGTGTGTGTATGTGTGCATGTATGGAAATACACATTTGTTTCTAGTTATATTCATTAGAAAATTATAATTCTTCAAAACTCATTGCAAGGTCAACGACTGTCTCTCCGATACATTTTGATCCATCCTAAGGTTGCCTGGAAGAGATTGCTTTGTACATTATAATATATTAATCATTTTCTGTATACTCTTTTTTAAATCTGTAAAACCATCCCGATCTTAAGCAGTCTGTATCTATTAACTTCTCAATAAATCACGTGGGAGAGCCACGCTTCGGCATGAATGGGCCGGCTCGACCGGAGTGTTACCACGGCCTCACAGAAAACCGGTGTGAAATAGTGCTTGCGCTGTGTTTCATCGGGTGAGTGAGGATACCGGAGGCCCATACCTCAACCCCCCTCCCCCTATCTCCCCCCCATTCCCTTAAAGCCGGCATCGCACTTGTGACGCCTCTGGTGTTGCAAGTGTCCATGGGCAGCGGTAATCGCTTACCATCAGGCGATACGTATGCTCGTTTGCCCGCCTATTCCATAAATAAAAAATACATCATCAACATCTACCTGAGACCACGAGCGGTATCAACGTCGGGATATAAAAGGTACCGTATCTTTTAAATAATTTTATCTATACTAATATTATAAAGCTGAATTTGTTTGTTGGTTTGAACGCGCTAATCTCAGGAACCGCTGGTCCGATTTGAAAATTCGTTCAGTGTTGGATAGTACATTTATCGAGGCAGGCTATAGGCTATATATCATCACGCTAAGACCAATAGGAGCGGAGCACCAATGAAGAATGTTACAAAAACGGGGGATTTTTTTACACTACGGGCAATGGGAGACGTAAACGACGTTGCGTGGGTCAGCTAGTCGCGAATAAGTCCCGTCCCCTATACAAAAAAAAACTAATGTAAAAGTCGTGACAGTCTAAATACAATAATCAATAACCTTTCATAGTACACTTGGACCGAGAAAGATGGTAAAAATATATACTTAATATATTATAAATACATAAGTCACACCTAAAACACATGATAAATGATCGTTCTGATAACACAATTAACTTATCCAGCACTGAACTGCGACAGGCTGGTGATGATGATGATAATCACAGCATTTATTTGTACTGAGTAGAATTCAGGTTCACTAATAATCACTTGACCGGCAGGCCCGTATAGGTATTCTTAAATTTTCAAATAGGTACATCTAAGTTAAAAAAGGTTGTCAAGACATTAAATCATTGAAGATTGTCCCCTATCCCTTATTTGCGCAGTCAGCATTAAGATCGCGTCCCTACCCTCACAGAGGCATGCAATAGAAAATTTACCCTCCTGATTTCTATCTCGTTGATACTTTGCACCCCATCAATTAAAGACCCATACCAATATATTATTAAGCTTCTTCACATCGACGAACGATTCATTTATATCTTTTACCATTTTCTTTTCGAGGAACAGATTAAGGCTACCGAGTATCACCACCCTTATTTATCCTGTGGGTGTCGTTAGAGTTGATTAAGGGTCCGTTCACACAGATCGGCTCGGAGAGCATCGGCCCACTTGTTTCTTTTCTTGTCTTTCTTGTATAAGTACGCATGGAATTGGCCCGAGCGGAGCCGCCAACTATTTTACATAGACAGGCTGTGGAAGAGAATTGGAGCCGATCGGCTGCGCGAGCGAACAAGCGCACGGAATCGGCGCCGGTCAGCTCCTCTTATTATTAAACACGAAGCGCGTTCAAGCATTCTTAATGACAAAAGAAGTGCACATGCAAAAATAAACGTTACTACAATTACTGAAACCTCTGTTTCCAATGTGATAAAATCTGCTCTCCTCTCCGAGCCGGTCTGTGTGAACGGACTCTAATGGAACAAACTACGTAGGACAACAGCACTGCAAACAGAAGAAAAGCTAGAAACAGATTCTATACCAACGTCTGGCCAACGTGGTATAAAGGAGAGGCACGCTGAATACAGCACGGTTGGGCCGGCTCGACCGGGGCGGTACTACCCTCTCAGAGAAGACCAACCTAAAATTACAGCATTCGTGCGGTCGTGTTTCGTTGGTAAGTGCAAGACCGAAGGCCCAATAATGCAGAAGCATCAATAGCCCGCGATGGTGTGGGTTATCATGCTGTATTGTTTCACTGTCTGCATTCACAATGAGTATGGTGACCATCACTCTTGGACTCTGTTTATGCTTTCCATCAAGCCTATGTTCAGTAGTTTTTTTATGGTATAGGTGGCAAACGAGCAGCCGTATCACCTGATGGTAAGCGATTACCGCCGCCCATGGACACCCGCAACACCATAGGCGTCACTAGTGCGTTGCCGACCATTGGGGGATGGGGAAAGGGATGTGGGGAGGATTAGGGTATGGGCCTCCAGTATCCTCAGTCACTCGGTGAAACACAGTGCAAGCGCTATTTACACCGGTTTTCTGTGAGGCCGTGGCCCATTCTACCGTACAGTGAACTATTTAAGGCCGTTGATGAATTCTTTTACAATTAAAACTTTTTTGAGATACTTTATTTAGAGAATAATTTTTACGCGCGGCTCCGCTTGCGTGTATATCAGTTACAGCACAGAATAATTAATAGTACTGTCGTGTTACAGTCCTTCCTTAAGAATCAAAGTAACTCCATGCCAAATTTCATTAAAATCTGTGCAGTGACAGACAGACTGGTATAGCTTCTGTATACTGAATAAACGATTTAAATGTACAAAAAACACATGACAAAAAACTGAGATAGCTTTTGGCCCCATCAAATAAAATTAGCTTTTAATAAAGAAATAATATAAATATTTTCCAATAAAGTATCAACTATTTATTAGTGTTGTCACGCCAGTTTTTATCACCAATATATTATTTCCGGACGCGTAATTTTTCTACTAATTACGTATCATCAGAAATTTTATTAACTCAAAAGTCATCGTACACATAAAGTCGTATAAAATTTTATCGTTTAATATCCGTACACATCTGTATATATCTGTACACACAACCCTTGTTACGGGTACAAATTCGTAGAATGCAAAAGTCAACCGCTTTTCATAATCAAATTACCAACAAGTGCTAATTAAAGCCCGCCTGACGGAACATCGTGCGTCACTTGAACACATTCGCCTTAATTACTGTTGTATTGTTATACTTGTAATGTTTGTTATGTTGTTATATAACACGCCTGTAATATAACGTGTGCCGTTAATATTTCAAATGGATACATAGTAATAACAATGCGATGTGATGGCGCGCACTCAATTAGGCGAAATGATATGCTCGCTAAAATACGGTGCGATACTTGATTGTTTATTTTTGTTATTGTAGAAGTTACTATTGGCTTTGGTTTGGTTATTTATTTTATTTCGATATTCTTTATACAGCGTTTGTATGTCATGAACATTGATAACTCATAAGCTCGTTTGCTTTCCTTTGATGCCATGGCATGGAATGACAGGCATTCGCATGAATTCGCATGCCAATGCGGTTGGCCTGATAAAAATCGCTTTTGCAGTCGACCTAATAATATACCTTGAAAAGATTACATCTCTGCTATCTATGATTATTTATCGCTTATATATAATATTGGTTTAATTGAGTAATACCTATTATTACAGTTATTGTAACAACATGTTGTTATCAAACAACAATTTATTAAGTGATTATCGCGAAAACCTGAAGAACAAAATTCATTTCCTGATAACTTATAAGACAATGCAGTTACTTGATATTTTTGAAGTGTAAACTTCTTTAGCCGCATTGAGCACTTTTTGGTAGGGGAAAATCTTATGAGTTCGCGTCACAGCGTCACCGACATGATGATTTAATGTAAACATTATGAAATTTCTAATTTTACTCGTTAATTTTGTTCGATGCGCAATGTATCCAAAGATAAAATATAGTTAACGATGTATCCAAACATAAACGGAAAGGCTAGTTGACCCGTCCACAAGAATGTCAGATTTGGTTTCGACCTTTTGTCCAACATGGAGTGAGCTATTGTCACTAAAATAACTAGAAACTTATTTCTATATTAATAAGCAGCTATTGTGCCAATTATTCCATATTTATTGTATTTACTAAGCTGTCGTATATTAAATAGTGTTTGTGCAAAAGGAAATAAACACGCCTACGTTTATCTTGAGCTGCTTTTTCATTCATCCGAACCAACACCATTCTAACTTGTAAGTAAGAAATAACATTCTAAGTTATAAGTTTTCACTTCTGTCGACAGTCCTTACGACTGCCAATTTTTGAAGTGAAAACTTCTTTAGCCGCGTTGAGCACTTTTTGGTAGGGAAAAATCTTATGAATTCACGTCATCGTCACCTACCTTGAAATCGTCACATACCACCTACATTCCTGAACTGATTTGGATGAACTTCGATATAGAGATAGATTGAACCTTTGAAAACGATATAGGCTACTTTACAAGCTACAAGTTTTCTCTTCCATCAGCAGTCCTCATGACTGCTAATTTTTTACTATGCTTTTGATAGTAAAATGTATACCGCTTGCTGTCATGTCCTAGGTGGTGGCAAACCCAGAACTAACATTCAGGCGCTCCGCAATACTGAAAACCGGTGTTAACAGTACTTTAAATTTGACTACCTTAATGGCGCCGTGGTAGCGTATGCGACTGCTGTGCTTGAGGTCGCGGGTGGCCGGGTCGGGGTTTGGGAATTTTAGTGTTTTTTGGGTAATAATATGTACCTATGCATTAACAAAAAAACTAGTGTATAAGTATTCTAAGTCAATCTACCTGTCATAGTTTTAACCTGGATGGCGTTGTGTAAGATGTCTGAAATATATGTATTTTTGTTTATTAAATCATTTTCAGCTGTGCTGTCTGTTCGTTTGCAACTTATATATAAGAAAACACAGACAAAAGATCACCAGATACTAAGTTTGGGCATCTTAAACTTGGTAAAAAAATCAGCAATATTTAGTACTAATCAAAGGTATCAAAGTTATAGAAAAACGAGACAATGAGTCACCTGATGTTAAGTGCACACCCTTTCCTATGGACACCTGCAAATCAAGACACAGATTCATTGCCACCCTTTAAAAGCTTCCTTCTATTACTATGTCTTTGAAGCTCTGTCTGCGGTTACAAATGACTATCAGTTAAGTGTCCGGGAAATCTATACTACATTACTACATATTATATAAAGCTGAAGAGTTTGTTTGTTTGAACGCGCTAATCTCAGGAACTACTGGTCCGATTTGAAAAATTATTTCAGAGTTAGATAGCCCATTTATCGAGGAAAGCTATAGGTTATATATCATCACGCTACGACCAATAGGAGCGGAGCACCAATGAAAAATGTTTTAAAAACGGAGGAAATTTATCACACTACGGGCAATAGGAGACGCAAACGAGGTTGCGTGGGACAGCTAGTTACTGATAACTTTAAAGGCTTAATTTCTTTTATACCTTCGCTAATTACTTCCCTGCATTTTAACGACAATATTTCCGTTAGTTATATTTTATAACTATGTATCAAATCTGATTTTCTCTGACATAATTTTCCGGAATTTTATACGATAATAAAACATCTCCCAAGTCCTTAATCGATTCCATTTTGTACGATAATTAGCAAGCCAATTCCTATTAAAAACCATTATGAACAGCAGTTACTAAATTCTTCTCATTACTACAAACGTTTCATAAAAACCTCAACACTTATATCTAAAGTTACCAATTCGCAGAAAAAGTTCACATTAATCACAACTCTACTTTTAAAGTAAACACCAATTAAATACGCCACACTCTCTAGTCGAATACATTTCGCGCGCGTCCGACATGGGAATGTCTATGTGTGTCTAACTTTGGCTGTGTGGGTGCTGTAATAGAGCGATGACGTGATTTCCTGCGCTGAGTTATTGCTACTGTACCGGCGCTAAATGCTTTGAGTGATGTGACCTTGTTTGGGGGAGTGTAGTTCCCCATGTTTTTTAATGTTCAGTTTTTTATTTTGAAATTAGACATGTTTATTGTATTTTATTCATTCACACTAATATTAATAATTCGAAAGTAATGTCTCTCTGTAACGCATTCACGGCTAAATCCCTGAACTGATTTAGATGAACTTCGATATAGAGATAGATTAAACCTTTGAAAACGATATAGGCTACTTTTGTTGTGATAACCGATATACACGCGAGATGAGCAGCGGTTAAAGCTAGTAACTAATAAATTTTGTCGAAATTTGTGATGTATACAGGCATAACAAGATTTTGTACTTATAAAAAAAAGCTTAGTTTATGACATACTAAGCAGAAGTTTACTTATCAAAGCAACATCACACCACTGTTAAAATAATTTAATGTCAAGTTACATTAGTAGATATTGATTTAAGCATGATTTTACTCTGATTAAAAATTAGTGCATTAAAAACTTAGTCATATAGATGATATTAAAAAGTAAATGTAAACTATTTTTTATAACAATCACTCATTATCATACAATATTAAAATTGCTAACGATAAGAAAACGATTATTAATAATCGTTGATATCTACAGTAATTGGCATAATGTGAATGCCTCATTCGACAATTTTTACATGTTTTTTATGATATGATTTGGACAAAATAGCTTATCTTTATATAGATATCTGAAATTAATAAAGGATTTAAGTAATTGCGATACCAGGTAATACAGTTTAATTACTCAGTGACGCAATTCGCATGGAATAAGTGTTTCGAAATGTTTAAACAATGCAATAATCCTACAGACTATTTAACTTACAATAAACGGTTATTTTTTATTAAAGATACTTAAGAAATAAAGGAAATGAAAGGAGACAAAAAGGATAACCCTTTTTGTGTATTATGCACGTACTTGTATATTAATTACTTTCATACGTCAATGGCAACACCTCGTTTAATTCACCTCCTATTGCTTTCTTAAATTCATGATTTATTGGCGAAAAACCTATACAGCTGAGACAACGTGTGATTTTATTAGTTTTTGACATAAATATACCACATCATTAATAAAAAGATTCATTGCCCAGCAGTAGATATTCATAAGTTCTCAAAAATCATTTAAACCAATAAAGTGTCATGAAAAAAGATTACCATATCTTTAATATAAAACCATTCGTAGTAACTCAATAAGTTATCAAATAACGATACTGAGTAGAAAAAGGTAACGAGTTGTATCGTCTTTGTCTATTTGTTTATAAATGTCATTTTACACCACTTCAGAGCAGATAGGTACTTTTATTTAAGATCAGTACTTACAAAAACAAATGAAAAGATGAAAACGAATCTATTTACAGTCAATCTCAAAATGTCGCTACGAGACGCCACTGCAAAGTCACAACGTACGTCCCTAGCGAGGGGGTGGAGAAGGCAACAACTCATAAAATTAAGCGATTTGGATGTGAGTTAGTCTAACTGTGAGGATCGTCGAGTTAACAGTTCGCTAGCTATCTTCCTCGCACATACTCACACGACTACACCGTGTGTTTTACACAGTTCGGCATCACACACACTGAGGTGCAGGCTTCGCGCGCCGTCAGTACAACGTCATATCGCCTGGAATACGTTTCGTTCTCTCGTTTGTTCCCGCCATAATGCTTTCGGAAGTGTAATTTGACGTTTGACATTTATGATCTGTGACAATAATTGTGTTTTTTTTATTGACTGTGATGTTTTTGTTACACGGATCACTTGCTTAAGGTATGTTTGAATTATCAATTAAACTGTTTTTGTGTATTTTTTTAATAATGTATGTTGGCGATTAAAGTACAACGTTTGTAATCTAGTGATGATTGATCGATTATTAGTGATTAAATGGGACGGGTTGTAGTTCTAAAGATAAATTAAATGTAATGGTCTCTTTAAAATATATTGTAGAGTACTAACAATTCATAACTTAATCTTTTGTATTTAAAATAATTGTTATCATTAAGAAGTTTTTTTGCGAGATTTATTAGACTTATTTAGATTAGATAATAACGAATGTTTGCGTCTACAAAATAATCATAATAACAAAATATCAACAAAATATTCTCAATCTATGGTTTTTCTAATCTGTCTTGTTAATACTTTTATTATCAAAATCCAATAGGAGTTAATCAAGTAGGAAACGTACTAACCTGAACAAAGTTTTTATTTTTGTGGTTTAAGTTTTTAAAGCTCATTTCGTAAGTTTTTCTTATTAGAACTTCTTACAGTAGGTATCTAAATTTAATTTAAATAGACTTCAAATAAATTTATTAACTACTTACCTAAATGTTTTAACAGTATAACCTCTAAAACATTATATGGCTGAACAACTAATACTGAATAACTAATGTTTAGAAAATTGTTTTCAAACTTTTACGATTATTATATTATCTATCTACTTAATACATTTAGACCAGCAATTTTTGTATACTATATAATTTGAATCTCGAAAACGGCATTTTATTTTTATGAGATTTAGTATGCACGGGGTTTCGGAGGCGGGGTAAAATAAAAATTTTACAAAAAACAATATATACCTATCGGTCATCCAGGCTCTACATATTAAATGTATAATTCGGAACTTCTGATAAACATTATTTAAGTTTAAATGAGTCTATATAGTCGGTACCATTTTCTCAAAACATGGTATAATTAAAAAGCTTTTGTAACTTAAAAACTTATAACACTAAAGCGATCACTGCCTTAATTACACATGCTAATGGTCGCCCAGTGATCGAAATTCGATTCATTAAATTTTGTTTTTTTTTTGTTTTAGCTTTCTGCAGTCCTCTTTCATATAAACTTTAACTGTGCCAAATTTTATACATCTCCGTTCGAAAACTTTTCGTAAAAAGAGGTACAACGTTTTGTGCTTCAAGTATTAAATAGAGATCTCAAGGAATCTAATGCCCGTTTTCACCAACTATACCTAAACAATCTCTTAACTAGGAACCCCTAACGTAGGCTACTCCTAAATATAAATCTTATCTAATTTCGTTTTCACCATGCTAAGTGACACCTAACCTAACCATTTTGTAGGGATTTCAAAAACCGTAAACGTGCGCAAGTGTATGTCAATTGTCTTTTTCTTCAATATTGTTTTATTAAATTAATTATTATTACTAAGTAGTAAACATACAATAGTACATATAGATAAGTATAGAATAGATAG
The DNA here is from genome assembly GCA_949125395.1 of Diaphora mendica. Classification (NCBI taxonomy): domain Eukaryota; kingdom Metazoa; phylum Arthropoda; class Insecta; order Lepidoptera; family Erebidae; genus Diaphora; species Diaphora mendica. The sequence continues at coordinate 882,153 of OX421331.1, read as the reverse complement.
ATAGATAATACAATAAGTAAACATAACAGAAAGTCCATCTATGCCACATCTAGTAGCAGGACATCTTTTGTTTACGCATTGGCCGTACTTGGTGACCGGCCGGTGTTACTAAAATGTATAATTCTCTTGATACCCTCATATATGTATTTCTAATAGTTTTGATAAATTACTTTGTATAAATTTAACTAATTGTGTTTTCTGTGCGATCCTTTTTGTGTTTTGTTATTAGTTAAGTGTTTTTTCTCATGTAAGTGAATTTATTTTAATTCTTAGTGAGAAATAAAGATCTTAAACCATAAACCATAGATATGTAGGTATATTAACTCGTAATACATGTGGTGTTGGTATAAGTCTTTTTGCGCCATAATCGGAGAAGAGTTTAAAAGTATTTTTTTCTATGCAAAAAAAAATCTGATAGGTACTTTCTCTTATCTATGGTATACATGTTTTCATACCTTTGTGAGTGTAAGGATTTTCAAAATTCGAATCGAATTAGTTCAAAACTTCAAACAATATAGACTTTTCATTTCATTATTTCATTTTTTTTTTATAATTGTACGTCAATATCACATAGATACTGATGATGAGAGTTGTGGTTATTAAAATTGTTGAATAATCATCATTAAAAGCTTTAAACAGTCCACTGCTGGACATTGGCCTCTCCTTAGCAAGGAAGTTTCTGTCTACTATAGAAATATTCTTTCATAAAACAATATAACAGAATTATAATAAACCCGCCCCGGGTTCGCACGGGCTCTTTACGGAATACTTACGCCTATGTTATCAATCATAGAGAAGATCGTTATATTTTAGCCAATATACTCAAAAATTTTACAAATTATATATGAAAACCTTCCTCAAGAATCACTCTATTGGTAATAAAAACTGCATCGAAATTCGTGCAGTAGCTTTTGAATAGATCGCGAACAGACAGACGCGGCAGAGGACTAATAATAATTATGTAGTGATAATTATGATAAAAATAATTTAAATTAAAAAAAAGTGTTTTTAAACTTCCTTTCTGAGGAAAAGTCTAGCAGAGAACTATTATAGGTGATTAATTGTTGATATTTGAGATTGATACTATCCCAGAGCTTTTAAGCAACTTGAGGAGCTGACTGCTTTCAGCTGAGATCCTAGTGTTGTGTGTGTATCGCGTCAAAGTAATTGATTCAATAACTTAAATTTAATTAAAACTTTAAAGACTGCCTCGTTGGTCTCGCGGTTGGCGTGTGCGACTGCTGATCATGAAGTCTTGGGTTCGATTCCCGGGTCGGACCAAATGTTTGTATGATCTACAAATATTTGTCTCGGAGTTTGGGTGTTTTCTATGTATAATATGTATGTATTTACAAAAAAAGTATATATGTATTTGTATCAGTTGTCTAGTACCCCACCAACACAAGCTCTGCTTAGCTTGGGACTAGGTGGAGTTGCTTGTTAAATGTCCGGAATATTTAGTTATTTATTTAAAGTAAACAAAAACAATAAAGTAACAGGATTTAAAACAAATTGAACATTACAATAACATAATTAATAAATATGATTAAAAGTACATTTACATAGTTAAATTGAAACTATGCATGAATTCGACTGTAGAAATTATATTAGAATCGTGTCCGCCCGTACCAAATTTTCCGGGACATGATAAGTTTTGATCTAGCGATCGTACCTGCAGCAGTCAGGAAACAATGCATTTTTTTTTTTTTTATGGCTATGCACGGTTTGTGCTTAGGCCAATGACAAGTAAAACAATGCAATTAATGATGATTATTGTTAGAATAAATTTAAATTTCGAGTCTTCTATATATGACAGTATGTCTCTCTCTGTCTTATGTATAGTTTTCTTTCACTCGTAGCGTGTGTGAACCCTGTCACTTTTCCTACGATTGTCTTTTGCGACACGCCATTACCGTTTCGTGTATTTTTACTTATTAACACAATAATTTACATCAATAATACTAGTTTTATTTATCAACTAGCTGACCCGGCGGACTTCGTACCGCCATATTTACATACCTATCTCAGCTTCCCACAGGCAGTGTATAGTCACGGACAAAAAAAAATACTTTTCCCGTTATCTTTTATTTATTTATTTTTTCTAGGAAAAAAATAATAAATGAAATCGGACTATGTGTTATTGAATTATAACTAAGTACATATTTTGACTTTCATCCCCTCTCTGCAGGAAATCGTGCTGAATTTAGGGATAAAAAGTATTTTATGTCCTACCTCGTAGTATGAACTCAAATCATGCCAAGTTTCATTTGAATCCGTTCAGTAGTTTCGGTGTGATGCGCGGCCAAGATACAGACAGACAGACGGACAGACAGACAAAAATGTAAATAATTACAGTTTTGGCTTCAGTATCGACTATAGAGAGCCCTCCAAAAAAAATATCAAAATATCTTTAAAGTACAAAATTGGACCTGTTACATTTTAATTATAAGTGTAGATTATTTGCTTTGATCCCAGACTACTAAAGCATCTGACCTGCGGCCAGTCACATACTCATTTTAATAGAAAGAGAGATAGAGATATAGTTTTGCTGTTCTGCTATGTTAGGCGAACTTTTAAACTTCTTTTAAACATATAACAAGGTTTTCCTGAAGCCCTACTGGCGTAAGAGTAGGTAGTTTTTCCAACTTAACTGAAAGTTTAAACTTAGGTTTAGCCAGTCTTATCTCTCACTCTTCTAAAAAATACATTTTCTGCCGTTTAGGAACAAAGGGTTTGCTATAAAGCTGGTAATGGGCTTCCTAATTTTTTATCATGGTCAGGTAAATGAACTTTATGGTACAATAAACAAACAGCTTTTAGGGTTCCGTGCCAAAAGCAAAAAACGGAACCCTTATAGATTCGTCATGTCTGTCTGTCTGTCCGTCTATCCGTCCATATTTCACAGTTACTTTTTTCCGAAACTATAAGAACTATAATGTTGAAACTTGAAAAGTAGAAGTATTCTGTGAACCGCATTAAGATTTTCACACAAAAATAGAAAAAAAAAACAGTAAGTTTTGGGGGTCCCCATACTTAGAACTGAAACTCAAACATTTTTTTTCATCAAACCCATACGTGGATAGGTCTTCAAAAATTATATTGAGATTTCTAATATAATTTTATTCTAAACTGAATAGTTTGCGCTAGAGACACTTCCAAAGTGGTAAAATGTGTGCTAAAATAAGAGAATGATAAAACTTAAAAAAAATATATGATATACATTACCATGCAAACTTCCACCGAAAATTGGTATGAACGAAATCTAGTAAGTTGTTTTTTTTAATACGTCATAAATCGTAAACTGCAATTTACATTTCACTTAATCAACACAAATATGAAAATAAAATAAAAATTATATTATGTAACTTGCTGCTGCCTTCATGGGCGAGTCCGAATCGCACTTGGCTGCTTTTTTAATATATATAACACACTTGTTTTTCATGTAAGTTTAGTCTATCAATTCCTGTGTCTCTTTAGAAGAGTATTTGAACACAATAATTATATTTAATGATGAGGAGTTTAGCAATCCACAGTCACATTTATAGCTTTTTTTTTTTCTATTTTTTTTCTATGTTTGGCTCGCCAAAATGACTCTACTCTGCCTGATGGAAAACATAAGCAGAATCCAAGAGTGGTGGTCACCATACTCATTGCGAATGCAGACAATGCAGTATGGCGACCCACACCATGGCGGCCTAGTGATGCTGCTGCATCTTTTAGTCTAGTCAACAAGTATGGAACTTGTTGACTAGACTAATTGGGCCTCCGGTCTCGCACTCACCAACGAAACACGACAGCACGAACGCTGTCATTTTACGTTGATTTTCTGTGCGAGGGTAGTACCGCCCCGGTCGAGCCGGCCCGTTCGTGCTGAAATCAGCGTGGCTCTACTACCTCCTAATGTGCATGCTCTTACATGTTTTCAGTATTTGATCTAATACTATTAATATTTTTAAAGTACAGCAAGCAAGTATGAAATTTGCTGATGATTAATTATAATTGTTTAGTCATGTTTGTACATGTTTAAAAGTTATTTTTAAATCAGCCGTGCGCCAAAATATAATTACCAATCAATCTCGCAATCTTTACATTGATAAATTCTGTTCTAAATATTTTTGGGCTTACCTAAATAATCTATACTAATATTATAAACGCGAAAGTTTGTAAGTATGGATGGATGTTTGTTACACTTTCACGCAAAAACTACTGAATGGATTTGGATGAAAGTTTACAGTAATATAGCTACATCAGAATAACACATAGGCGACTATTTCCCGCGATAACCGACATATACGCGGGCGGAGCCGCGGGCAACCACTAGTCCCCTACCAATATATCTTGGCCTTTTAGTTAGCGATCTTGATCACTAAGTCTAGGTTCTAAGTTCCATTCTCATCCAGGACAAAAAATTTAATAGTGAGTAATAAGGAAGATGATTTATTCTGTGTTGTGCTGCAATTTATTTAAAATCCTTATGTGTTTCGAAAATATATAAATACATATGTTTGTTTAGCAACATTTGTGTCTGGTTGTCCAATGTTTCTAAATGTTCAGACAAAATTAGGTAAATGATCATACATAATTTGGTTGCCATACTCAGACAAACTATTTATAGTTTCATTTAACTTTACTGAGAAAAAAAGTAGTTACTTATACGCATATTTATTAAGAAAAACTTTAACTCACGAGTGTATTTATCAAGTCTTTAACAAGGAGTGGAGTCACGAGCCCTGCCTCGGGTACCAGGCCTCCGTCGGGTAGTCCTTCGAAGCTAGTAATAGCTGTATACGTTCTTTCTTTATGGAATAGGGGGCAAACTAGCAGACATATTGTCTGATGGTAAGCGATTGCCGCCGCCCATGGACACCCGCAACACCAGAGGCGTCACAAGTGTGGGTTGTGGTATGGGCCTTAGGTATCCTCACTCACTCGGTGAAACACAACACAGGAACTGTTTCATACCGGTTTTCTGTGAGGCCGTGGTATCACTCCCGCCTCGCCACGTTAGTACAAATTGATTGAGTAACTATAGACTCTTAAATGGCAATCCAAACTACCCGACGTTAAAAAGAGGAAGCTCTTTCAGAACTTTGCCATTTAATCTTTGATGTGGAAAATTCTTGTATAGATATAATCTGAATTTCGGAAACGGCTCCAAGGATTTTCCATCGATTTACGATTGATGTGGGAATTGATGGTTTCAGGGACGATAAATCCATCTAGCTGGGTTTCATTGTTAGAAAATTTATAAAAAAAACAAAAGTCGATCATCCAGATATGTACTATCATCCCTTTTTTTTCCGTGCGGAAATCCCCTCGAACCGACCAAAACCGCACGCCGTCTCGGGTACTAGAAGCCGGGGGACCAGGTGTACCCTAGCAAGGAAAGCCCTGGAACCCCCACGTACCTCGGGCCATGTACTATCGTACCTAAGAACGAAAAATTAAGAAATGAAGAACACAATTTATTGCAATTGATGATGTCATTGATACATTTTTAAACTTAATTTCACAAACCAAAGTACCCAGTCCGTGCAATATTGGTGTGATAATCATTACGATAAAAGAATCGTGATATCTCTGTACATTTGTGTTTATCACAATTATTGTCGATTACATATCGTCAACTACGTGTATTTAATGTCCATTTAATTTATGGCAATTGAAGTGGGGTCATTTATTTATGGGTACGACTTTGTAAAGTCATCAAGTGATAGTTGGGTATTATGATTGTTAGAATAAATGATTTTGGGTTCGAGTGTACTTTGTGCATTGTTTATATTTGATTACTACGTAGAGGTTATATTAAGGATTCTAGAATACTCTAATCTAATCATAGTACTATAGTGTATCTACATGTACTAATATTACAAAGCTAAAAAATTTGCTTGTTTCAACGCGCTAATCTCAGGAAGAACTGGTCCGATTTGAAAAATAATTTCACTGCTAGATAGCCCAGTTATCTAGGAAGGCTATATGTCATCAAGCTACGACCAAAAGGTGCAGGATATCAATAAAATATGTTAAATAATAAACTATTCCTTATCAGAGCTTCCAATTTAATAATAACAACGTATGAAAGTATTGTTCCCCTAAGTAATATCCAAAAAAAAGTCCGCTACTTCAAAAGATAGGCATATGCTATCTTTTGAGGTTTAAACTGCCCGTACCAAAAAAACTCAATGAAATAAGAATTTGTTCTTGATTTTTAATAACAAGCTTAAATTTAAAAAAAAAACCCCGTACGCAAGCACTTAATCTAGTTATCGTACGCCAAAAATGCCTAAAATCATTTTGGAAAAGAGCTGATACTCTTACACTGCTAGACCGATATTAACCAAACATAGCTAGGAACCACTGGATGGAAACTGGCTTTCAAATGAAAAAAAACGCATCGAAATCGGTCCGTACGTTTGAGAGCTACGATGCCACAGACAGACACGCACACATAGATAGACAGACAGACTTCCACGTTAAACTTATAACACCCCTCTTTTTAAGTCGGGGGTTAAAAATATGTCAAAAATTATCATTATCACGAACTGACCTATTATTCTTGATAGTTATAAATAACCTATAATTTGGTTCAATTGATACAAATGATGTTAATTTAATTTAATATTTACATGTTTGTGGTCAATCCTCTGGAAGGAAAGAATTTATATTCTGATAGAATTTTCTTCTACTGAATTGAGACATTTGCATTTTCCATCATCTTTGATTCAAGCCATAACTGATCCAACAAATATATACCCATTTCAGATAAAATAGACGAATAGAAGCATCGCCAATAAGTTAAAGAGCGTTTTTTAAATATAATTTTAATTATAATTAATTTTATAATAATAATATAATAAATTTAAAAATAGCAACATGCTGAGATAGGCGCCTTTTCTGGCATTAAACAGGATACTACATTTGCTTGTGTTCCGTTACCTTAACTCTGTATAAAACCATGTGTTGGTCATGTTTAAGTCCGAATAAACGATTTTTCTTTATTTTCTTTATTACAACTTTTTTAATTTGTCAACGCTCTCAATCATAACCATCAATTTATTAACAACTCAGCGTACAACATGAAAACATTTTCCCTCCCTCACGATAACCATAAACTAAATCATAGTGCATCAATACCCTTATATCGTCATCCGCACACAAGCCTACAACATAATATTGCCGGTGACATCAAAGCCCGACCACACACATCGACTTCCGCGACTTTGTCCGCCCGTGTCCGCCGAGTCCGCCGATGTCCGACTGAGTCCGCCGGTGTCGGCCGATGTTTGTCCTCGCCTCGTTACCAATTAATGTCATAATCCTTTGTCGTAATTGGCTGGAATGAAAAACATTTTGTTGTTCGATTTCCAAGATGACAGAGAAAGTAATAGAGAGCATAATAAATGTTGAGATCATAGGATAGATATGTCCTGGAAAATTTAATATGTGGATTTTATTTTATAAAGCTGTTTTTAATCTTTAAAACTGTTATAAATTTTTACAAGAAGCCTCGGTAATCAACACTCAGTCATTCCTCAGAATTAGTTTTGTTTTTATTATAACAAAATCTACACTGGTTATTAAATAAGTTTTAAAATTCCTCTCCAAAACGAATGAGAAATATAGTTTTAAGACGACACAGACGTGTGATTACTGTACTGTTAATGGTCACCATCCAATCCCACTTGCTATTTCCAATCCACCCATTTGCTATTTACAATTTAACATGTATGAGATCATGCAAATTATCACTTGCATGATCTCATACATAATTAAAAAATATCTTTTCCCGTCAATTCGTGTGGAATAAAACCCAAACATAAGTGGTAGCAATAAGTTAAACTCCGTCACCGTCATCATAATCCACTTATACAATTAACACCACCACAAATATCAAAAGAACACATCTGGCATTTTTATTAAAAACAAATTCACTTTGACTTTCATCAAAAACATATGAAAAAGATATAAATTAATTGTGGATATCAAAGCGGAATGTTATGAGATCAGGAAATGTTAGAAAATAGTGTTTTTGTGATGACGCCGTGGGTGTTCAGTGACTTACACAACATCCGATATTTCGTCATCATCCCACCCAACCTTACCTAACAGAGATGTACTTACTAAATACTTATTAAATACTTTTGCCTGTACCTCATACAAGGTTTCAATCCGCCTTTGACCCCTTTAAGGGATTATTTTGGGGATAAAAAATTGGTTGTCTGTAAAGTCTGTTTACGGACGATAGTTTAACGTGACAACGAAATAACGAAACATTGATGAAATGACGAGAAATAGATGCTATCTCTCACACAACGACGTACAATGAACGTAACGGGACAATGAACGTAACGGGATAATGAGCGTAACAGTACAATGAGTCATCCTTTTTCGTGCATGCAGCCGGCGTTCATCAATTTATTAGACGTTGGCACGTCAAAACTACTATATCTTTCCCCACAACTCAAACTCTCTCTACTATTTTTCATCGAATATAAGTGGTTATGAGAACTTTTTAAACAAAAATAAAATAGTGGAATAAGTACAAGTGATTTTAATTCAAAAATGTATTATAACAAGTTCCATCAAGTGCCGACAATCGAGAGTATAAATTACACTTTACTTTATCCTCTAAGAAGCCACCTCTGGGTCTCTTAAGTTACATGAGTCTATAGGCGCCGGCAGCCACTTAACAACAAGTGACCCGACTGCCATATAGTTTATGTCATGTACTTCTATCAAACTAACCTAAATTATAAATAAGGAAAGTCAAAATTAGTACTGTTTTAAAGGAAATTAAAAACGTTTCCTCAAGTTTTAAAATAAGATAGTACCTAAACCTAAAATAAGCTATCACAACATCTTAGGTAAACAATTACCACAAACAAATATAATTTCTTGAAATACTACACGCAATCAAGTAAAAGCCTTTAATATCCTTCCACACAATAATCCACCTTATCGTTCACTGTGTAAGGTTTATTTTCGTTAAACAAATGACAACTTTATGTAGAACGGCTATTGACGTCAATCCGAGTGCGTATGTAAGCATTATATTGTAATTATTAAATCGATGTGCATTAACGCATAATGTAGTTATAAGACCCTTTCACACTCGCCATGAATAAACGGTCGATAAAAGCATACGGCTGAATTGCTCAGGTTTTAATGAGTAGGCTTTTTAAAATATTTAAAACCATCAATTGTTTTCAATAAAAATGAAATAGACGTAAATCCTATATAAGCAAAAAATAAATATTTTAAGACTTGAATCGTATCTGTCGTAAATATACATAATTATGTTTCTTAATACCTATATATATTATATAGATAAATTACTCTAAGACTTAGAATAGATGATCATAATAATTACACTATGGTTTTCCTGGACACAAATTATAACGAAATAATAAGAAAAATATAGGAAATACGTATACTACATTGTTATAGCAATGTGAAAGGAAATATGTATTGCACATTTTGTAACCAGTGTGAAAGCTCCTTACAAAGTGGTTAAATGAGTATTATCGCTGTTGGCATTTTATCGACAGTTCCTCGATCTCGCTGATAATTAACTCCACTACAGCCTTATATAAGTGAATGTATAATGTCAATGTCTAACTTTATTATAGTTTAATACAATATTAATTGTAGGTATGAATACCTGCCTTGGAAGGGATAAATAGAGTTGTACTAACTAAACGACCAACTAATTATTAACTCCACTTAGATATAGATGTTAACCTATAGCCCTCTACATTGTACTTAAGGAATTAGTTTTTTTATGTATGGCCTGCCAAAATCACTACTCTGCCTGATGGAAAGCATAAGCAGAATCCAATGGTGGTTTGCTCGTGCAGACAATGCAACAATGCAGCATGGTGACCCACACCATGGCGACCTACTGATGCTTCTGCACCATTAGGCCTCCGGTCTCGCACTCGCCAACGAAACACGACAGCACGAACGCTGTCATTTTCCGTTGATCTTCTAAACGAGGCGAGGGTAGTACCGCCCCGGTCGAGCCGGCCCAACCGTGCTGAAATCAGCGTGGCTCTACTACCCCTGATAAGCTGGGTAAAATAAGTTTTTCCTTATTATTTTGTTTATTGGATGGAATATTAGTTGTACAGACGGATTGAGGAGTGTTAGTAAGATAGTTACTGATAGTTTATGAGTTCTCTTTCGTTAAAAAACATCAGCTATATTCTGAGAACTATAATGATAAGATTTAAAATATAGGTGCTTAGTATAACATGTGATTTGTAAACGTATTAATGTGATATGGAGCGAGTATTTATTTTATTGTTCCGCTACATTTCTTATAAATTCTTTTAAACAATAGACATTTGCAGGTGTTACCAATTAATGTTGAATATCTTGAATGAATCTTTGTGATGTAAAGTGTCAAATAAAAATATTATGGATTTTATTGCATTCTATCATTCGCGTCTTTGTTATAGAGATATGGAGACAGGAGAATGTAGGTATATAGGGACATATTAGACTGGCCTATCGGTTTATCGGGTGCTTTTTAGATTGTTCGATTCCAACTCAAGTTTCAGGCATTTCTCAAAAGGAATAAATTTTCCACGTTTCGATACTCGGCTCTTACTGTACTAGCGTGATGTTATCTAGACCACAAACTTCTTTAGTAAATATGTTATCCAACACAAAAAGGATTTACGAATTGAATGAGTTGTTCGTGAGATTAAAGCTTTCAACCAACAAAACAAAAAAAATAAACTCTTCAGCTTTATAAGATTGCTTGCAAATGACTGCCTCGTTGGCGCAGTGGTAACGTATGCGACTGCTTGCTGTGAGGTCTTGGGTTCGATTTCCGGGTCGGACTAAATTTGGATGACCTGCAAATATTTGTTTCGGCGTTTGGGTTTTTAGTATAATATGTACCTATGTATTTATAACACACCTCTGCTTAGCTTGGGACTAGATGGCGTTGTGTGTGCAACTAAACATCCAAACACCTTTACAACACTAAAATAAATTTAGTCAAAGTGCATGATAACTATGCAGTTTTCAAAATTCAAAAAAATTAAAGTATACATGACATTTCGGAACAAGATTGTTCTTATCTGACACTTCTCAATCAAAGCACACGCACAACTAGGTATTACATACCAAAACGACCTAATCAAACGTTCTAAGAAATTATCTGCGAACAAATCATTACTTACTTCATTTGTAATTAGTCACGTTTGAGTTTTGAAATCATTTAATTGTAAAAAAAAACAAAAATGACTTTGTCGTACAAAGTCGTCGTGTTTCGTTGGTGAGTGCCCAATGATGCAGAAGCATCACTAGCTGAGTCACCACGCTGCATTGTCTGCATTCGCAGTGAGTATGGTGACCACCACTCTTGGGTTCTGCTTATGCTTTCCATCAGGCAGAGTAGAGTCATTTTGGCAGGGTCAGGAAAAAAGAAAGAGTCACCGCCCCTAATCATCCCGTGGGTCTCGTAGAGCCGACTAAGTGACATTAAAAGGAGGGGTTCCCACCCCTCCTTTTTTTAAGTCGGTTAATAAACTACATAGTACTTCGAAATGTATAAAGTAATATGACTTATAAAATAAAAATCAATTAGACCTTGGTCAGAATTGTGGTGAATTGATAGATCGCCTTTGAATATGGTAATTTAATCGTAAATTTATGTGTTAATTAATACGTGAACTGAATAGAAACTTAATTAATCTTTGGTTTTAACTTTTACTGTTGCTCACTGATTAGATACACGATGAAAGTGTCAAACACAAATATAGACAGAGGTTTTAAATATACCTATTTCCTTACTTAAAAACATCCCTCCCGTGGGAGAGCCACGCTTCGGCATGAATGGGACGGCTCGCCCGGAGTGATACTACGGCCTCACAGAAAACCGATGTGAAATAGTGCTTGCGCTGTGTTTCACCGAGTGAGTGAGGATACCGGACGTCCATACCCCAATCCCCTACCCCTACCCCTACCTCCCCCCCCATCCCCAAAAGGCCAGCAACGCACTTGTGACGCCTCTGGTGTTGCGGGTGTCCATGGGCGGCGGTAATCGCTTACCATCAGGCGATACGACTCGTTTGCCCACCTATTCCATAAAAAAAAACTTTCATAATGTTGCGTGTTTCTGAAAGTTAAAAAAACCGTGAAAATCAGTTATATAGTTTTGGAGTTCTTCTTTTTCTTTAAAGACAACTCCCGCATTAGGAATTATACGGTGTAGTGGGGGACTTTACAAATATACATGAAACGGACACAAAGAACACCCAGACTCTGAACAACAATACTAACATCGTGAGCAAACACTTGACACAAAAATTATATTATACTAGCTGAGTCCCGCGGTGTTACTCGCGGTTATTGTCGTACCGCGGGTCGAAACTAGTCTAAAATAATTACAAATTTTAACAAAAAAAAAACCGACTTCAATCTGGACCAAATTTAAATGGGACCATACGGGAATATTGAGTTATTCGTTAATTTGTCGCGTATTTACATAATGCAAATTGAAGACTTATATGGTTTTCTCATGGATGACATGTCAGAACTGGACCAAATTTAAATGGGACCATTCGGGAAGCACCAGCTTTCAATTAAAAAAAGAATCATCAAAATCGGTTTATTTTGAATGTTTAAATTTATTTTGATGTGACGATAATTTATAGTTTGAAACAAATTCAATTTAAATTATTGCTATTGTTGACATTTTTTTTAAATTATTATCTTTACTGATTATTGTAATTGTGACTCAAATTGTAATTATCGTATTTCTTTTATTGAAATGATGTCTTTTGCATATTGTCTGGACTTTAAAAGAGACTGTGATCCCTGAGTTTGTTTCGTCCTTTCTTCTCAGGGCTAGTCCAGTTAGGAAAGGCCGAACTCATCTGCTCAAAAAAAAAGTTTTACTTGCAAAAGTGTTCATGTAACCTAATTGCAGAATAAATGATTTCATTTCATTTCATTTCATTTCATTTCATTTCGGTCCACCCAGTCCAAAGTTATGAGGTACAAACATAAAAAAAAAAAATACAGTCGAATTGATAACCTCCTCCTTTTTGAAGTCGGTTGAAAAGTAGCCTAAGTTACTCCTCATATCATCAGCTACCTATCAGTGAAAGTCCCGTCCTATGTATAAACCCGTATAAACACCTATGTGTTATTCTGATGTATCTACATCATTCTATCTATCTATATAATAGGTCTTTACCTATGAAATTGCCGTTTTGTATGCAATAAGTGAAAGTACTTATTTTTTCAAACTTTTTTATTTCTGTTATTCGAAGTAATCACCCATGCAATCGACGCATCTTTGCCAACGCATTGGCAGTTTATTGATGCCCTTCTTGTAAAAATCAGGTGGACGGGAGGCAACAAACTCTTCAAAGGCATTTTGTACTGCCACTCGGTAATTGAATTTTTTACCCACTAAAAAGTTGTCTAAATTTTGGAAAAAGTAATAGTCGGTAGGTGCAAGGTCTGGTGAGTTTGGCGGATGAGGGAGAGCTTCCAACCCCAGCGCTTGCAGCTTGGAGACTGTCTGTTGCGCAGTATGGGGTCGCGCGTTGTCGTGAAGCAGCTGCAAGAGCTGGGGTTGGAAGCTCTCCCTCATCCGCCATACTCACCAGACCTTGCACCTACCGACTATTACTTTTTCCAAAATTTAGACAACTTTTTAGTGGGTAAAAAATTCAATTACCGAGAGGCAGTACAAAATGCCTTTGAAGAGTTTGTTGCGTCCCGTCCAGCTGATTTTTACAAGAAGGCATCAATAAACTGCCAATGCGTTGGCAAAGATGCGTCGATTGCATGGGTGATTACTTCGAATAACAGGAATAAAAAAGTGTGAAAAATAAGTACTTTCACTTATTGCATACAAAACGGCAATTTCATAGGTAAAGACCTACTATATAAAAGAGGAAGGTGACTGACATACCCAGAGATCAACGCACAGCCTAAACCGCTGAAGCTAGAATCCTGACATTTTGAATGTAGGTTCTTTATATAACGTAAGTGAGCACTAAGGAAGGAATTTTTGAAATTCCACCTCTAAATCATGGGATGAAAGTCTGCGTGAGCGAAGCCGCCTGCAAAAGCTAGTAAGCTATATTACTGTAAAGTTTCATAAAAATCCGTTCAGTAGTTTTTGCGTGAAAGAGTAACAAACATACATCCATACTTTCAAACTTTCGCGTTTATAATATTAGTAGGATATTTACCGTGTATACATACATATGCATTTAGTAAAAAACGGATATTTTAGTATTACAAACAGATATTCCAACTTTATTTATTTGTATAGATATAATAGTTATTTTTATAAATGAAAATTTACCTGAGTAATATAATATTGTTAATATAATTATGTACACATATGTTTAATGATTCGAAAGTTCGGAAGTGAGAAATTAATTAACCGCGTAGAATGTGATTTTTTTGTCTTAATATGTTCTGATTACCTCATTTAACATAACAGAATATGTCGATATCATAGTTCTAATATAAATAAATCTTGCATAAAAATAATATTTTGACGAACACTTTCTAAACGCAATTATCATTATCATCATAATCAACAGCCTTTTATAGTGCACTAGATAAGGCCTCTGAGAAACCATCAAAATCGGTCCAGCCGTTCCAGGAATTACCCGGAACCAACAGAAACAAATTTAGATTTTTTTTTCAAATAAGTACCATATATACTTTAGTATGCATTTATTAAACAGCTTAATTTAAAATTTAAAACAGACACTTCAGTTTTATTTATTTGTATAGATAAAATTGTAGTTCCATTCTAACGAAAACCAATGGAAATGAATTTCTACAGCCCGTCTTTTCAGCGCTGCGTACTAGACTAAAAACTCTTTTGTAATTTATACTCTTTTGTAATTAGAAGTCCAGCAGTGGACTATTAGAGGCTGTTGATAATAATTGGCGTGTGTTGATTGTAACAAAAAAACCCAAGCCTTCTTTAATAACAAAATGGTACACACTAGGCCGTTGAGCGTGGAGTGAAATTAAACTGATAAAGAGTTCTTTAAAATATACTTTAATTTGTCGTGCTCACAATAAACTGTTGAAAAGCACAGACGAAGACGTGTTTCATTATCCTCTGCGCCAATAATCTCAACAGTGTGGCATTTGCGCCAATAATCTCAGCAGTGTGGCATTTGCACCAATAATCTCAGCAGTGTGGCATTTGCGACAATAATTCTCACATTGTAGCATTTGCGACAATAATCCCATCAGTGCCGCACTGTGCAAGTGCGGCACTGATGGGATTTGCACAGTGCTGCACCATGTGCACATTGTCAGAATATTCTTGAATATGTTGTGTGTAATTGCTACGTATAATTAAAAACCGTATTGATTCAAATAGAGTGTGTACAATTCACGCTGTAAACCGTGTACGGTAATGTTGTATCATGTTTTGAGTCAGAGCTTTGTTTCGTCTAGGGCTGCCACGCGTACACATTTATTTGCATACTAGCTGAGCTCCGCGATATTACGTCTAAAAGTCTGAAAGTCTAAAAAAAGTAGCCTAAGTTACTCCTTATATCACCAGCTATCTGCCAATAAAAGTACCGTCAAAATCGGTCTAGCCGTTCCAGAGATTAGCCGGAAAAACAGAGAAAAAAATGTTATTTTGGTATACCTATTTAAAGTTAAAACCTATAAAATATAATTGGTATCTGAATTACCTCAGATTCATAAGCAGATTAATTTATGCATGGAGTTGAGAGATTGGAGACATAGATGAATTTATTAAAAACAAACAAAACAACATTTTTTGTCCGGCTGTTTGTTTATTTCCGCTAATCTCTGGAACGGCTGGACTGGTTTAGATGGGACTTTAACTGGCAGATAGCTCATGATATAAGGAGTAGCTTAGGCTAGACTAGATTTTTTAGACTAGGTTGGCCCCACAGCGTTACCCGTTGTTGTTGTAAAGGTAGAAAAATACCGCGGGACTCGGTTAGTTACTTTTAAAAATGTTTATTTCAGCGTAATTAAAAATTAAATTAACCGTTTCAATGAATGAAAATTTGTTACAGAACTCCTAAGGAATCATAAAATTGATTTATACATTTCAAATTAAAATAAATAAAAGTCTTACGTGACAACCCTGATATGTGATTCCAATAAAAATCAATCAGCGCTTACCGATCACTTGATCCCGGTGTGTATGGGGTGACTGGCAGTATGGGGTAGGGGGTTGAAGCGCGGGGGCGGTTGAATAGGGAGTAGGGGCTGCTACAAGATAGGGCACGCAGGTTTATTGGGCTGTTAGAGTATCGGTTAATTCGTTTTGTGGAAAAGATTTTTCACCCGACTGTGTTAAAGGGTTGTTCTCTTCAGAGGGTTTTAGTTCATTTCTAATATTGTATAATGTTGAGTATAAAAGTTTCGATCGGTAGTTAAATAGAAGGGGTTAACTGCATAGATAATATCAATAAAATATATTAATTTCAACATACTTTTTTGTACATAGTATACATATTTGTTCCCGTATAGTAAGTCGCCGGCGTTACCTATAGGAAGCAAACAAATTGCCATGAAGTACCTACATTTTTCGTAATAAATTAAATTTTAATTTTTATTGTTCAAAATACATACACCATTAAGATAAGATATATTTTATTATTTTGGTTCAACTGGAGAATTGATTTATTCTAATAGGAATTTTAAAATAACAAAATTTTGTTTTAATTATGTTTTTAACTATTGTTCTAAGTAACCTGATTTTCATCTGTAATATCTTGGTATAGATATCTAGGTACATATTCTATTTATATAACCATAGTGAAATTTATAAATAAATCAATGATAATCATCGTCATAACGATATGACACTCTAAACTGCTTTATATATTTCAGTACTCATCACAATTTATTAGTTTCATACTGTGACATTAAAATTGTCAAACCGAGATCTCTAAAAACCTATTTCGATCTCAAATCACTAAATAATATTTAAATCTGTGTTTGTTGCAGGAAACGAATGAACACATCAAAACGAACATCAAAGTGCTACATCAAACGACGCCCGCGCACCAATCAAACGCTAATACAATCATAAAAACAAACATGTTTTATATCCGCACAAATTAACAACATTAAACACATGACCGAGTACATTAAAAACAAAGAAATGCAAACTGTAGTGTCTAATTACACCCCTCACCAAGATGATAATACTCTAATAGACCCACAGCATTTTACAAATGAAAATTTCTATGATGACCGGCTCACTCCAAACGAAAAGATAAACGTCGACGAAGATAAAGAAGAATTAGTCATAGATGAATCAAGAGAAGACATAGATCTCAATGTTGATGGAACAGACACGAGAGATGAAGAAATTAACGTCAATAAAGCAAGGAAAGAGGAAATTTTCGAACCATCATGGCATCCACACGTTTACGGCAAACCGCCCAAGAAACCAACACCGCATTCAATAGACTACATATTAGGGAATATAGATAAAAGTGAGAAGAAATCGACAGTCTCTCAACTAATGAATGTTAAAATTAATTTCGATGTAAAAAAGACGATTGGTTATCAAGAGAAAAGTATACAAGTTGAAAGTGATAGAAACTTAGTAAATGTGCATAAAAATAAACTGCACGAACAGTTGTTGCAAAAGGGTGTTAGAACTAGTGATAGTGATGAAAAAGTGTATCACAAATGTGAAGAGCCGCTGAACTTGTCTGTGCCAAAATCTAAGGACTCGCCGGGGTGGATCGAAGAAGAGAGGATGGTTAAAGGTAGGCCTTGAATTGAATAATAAACTTATATTTTCAACAGCTAAATATACAATCAAGGTTCACAAATTGGTTCCTCATTTTAAAATATTTTCTTCCCCCTTTCTTCCTTTGAGACTAGAATCAGGGGTAGAGCTATTAATAGTATGATAGGCCTATTAGGTTGCGGGTTTGATTGTCATCCAAGACAAATAACTGATGAGCACTTTCATTTCTTTGGTGTCTGCGTGTAATTTATCTAATAATGTAATAATCTAATTATAGGCGAATATAGGCATATATAGGAATATAGCAAGGCAAAATTATAGGCGACGGTATTTCTAATACTATCGCTGACCTAATTAATCAGAGTGTCAAAACTGGTCTATACCCGGACGCCCTCAAAATGGGTTGCGTAAGACCAATCTTTAAAAAGGGTAAAAGAAACGATTACAAAAATTATCGCCCAGTAACGTTGCTTTCATCAATAGATAAAATAGTTGAAAAACATGTATGTGAGCAAATCCATGCGTTCTACAGGAAACACAACGTAATAAACCAGCAGCAATTTGGTTTCCAGTCTGGTAAAAGCACTATGGCCCTACTGTCAAAGTTCACCGACGAAGTCAACAAACACCTAAACGAAAAAAAACACGTCCTTGCTCTCTTCATTGATTTCTCGCGTGCGTTTGATGTTATAGTAGTAAGAGTAAGATTTTTTTATTTTCCTTGTTTTGTGGGTGTATTGACATTGTTCGATATATTCTTAACTTCTCAATTTGATATAACAAGATTAATTATGTTGTATATATTATAACAAGACAGACTCAAAATAGCACAAAGATAAACCTTAGTGGTTTTTAGTTGCTATTAGTACGTAAATTATTGTATTTTTTTTTGTAAAGGATAATTAATAAATAAAAAATAAAAAAAATAAAATAAAATTGGAAAGAGATAGGAAAGACAGTAGACGGTCCTAGTGATACATTCATAGTTTGTTAATCTTTAATGCTTTTTTTTGTGTATGGGACTAATCCCGTCCACACGCCTACCACTGTAACTCCTGTACACCAGGATCAACAGCAGTGACCCACGAACACACCGAGTTATGACACTTGGGAAGTCTCAGGAAAAATTAAACTGTCTTGGAATCCACAACGAAATTAATCAGAAGAAAAACTGGAGGAGTTGGAAATATATGTCCATTTTCCTCCTTAGCAAAGCGGGAGACAAAATTAAGTCATAATAGGCAGACACGCTCTAGGTAGTAGAGCCACGCTGATTTCAGCACGGATGGGCCGGCTCGACCGGGGCGGTACTACCCTCACACAGAAGATCAACGTAAAATGACAGCGTTCGTGCTGTCGTGTTTCGTTGGTGAGTGCGAGACCGGAGGCCCAAATAGTCTGGTCAACAAGTTCCATACTTGTTGACTAGACTAAAAGATGCAGAAGCATCACTAGGCCGCCATGGTGTGGGTCGCCATGCTGCATTGTCTGCATTCGCAATGAGTATGGTGACCACCACTCTTGGATTCTGCTTATGCTTTCCATCAGGCAGAGTAGAGTCATTATGGCGGGCCATACATGAAAAAAAAATAAAAAAATACACCTTTTCAAACCGGGAAGCACCACGGATAAAATATTATGGGGTCTAAGTGAGCTACAGATTTGATTTCTAAAGTATGTGCAATATCGCGTAAACGCACGGAAATTAACCGCAGTTGACACAAAATCCCCATAGTATACCACCTGTCTATAATCGTCTATAATCTTTATAGTTTTAGCTAAATACTTGCGATAGAAGCCGGTTCATGCCATGCCACTAGTGTACTAAATCGGGTTTCAACCCCAAGCCACAAACGTACTACCCACGTAACTAATGCCTTGTTACATTTATTCCAAAGATATTTAATCTGTGCACGCCAAAACTAATTTTGGAGATGATTTAGTTTAATTGCTTGAGATTAATTAGCTCAATTATAACAATGAGTGGGCGTGATGTGACGTGACGTGAATGAACTCTACGTAAATTATATTTTGATACTGGTTGCGTTGTATACTTACTGATGTTATTTATTTGAGTGTTTGTTTGTTTTTGAAGCTTTTACTGCTTAAATACTGAATCAAATGATGTAGTCACCTTTTAAACTGAGGATTTCGATTCAGTTTTTTAGAAAAATGTTTTAGCAACAAATAATAGCGCGCGTGGCGCTCATATCCCAGTTGCACTCGGTGATGAGAAACAATCACCGAGGGTAAGCAACGACGGCGTGGTTAGTACCTGGATGGGTGACCGCTAGTGGCATGTTACCATGAGCGGCTCCGTGATTCGGAGGTCACGTTAAGCAGTCGGTCCCGGTTGTTATCATATGATAACAGTCGTGAAGCTTAGTTGGAGGCTTTTGGGCGGCTTAAAAACATCCAACGGCAAGATTACTAGCCACAACGTTGTCTTGCCAGTCGCCAACCCGCAATCGGCCAGCGTGGGCACGTATGGGTTGTTGATGAACAAATAATTATAATACTTAGTCTGTATGGTGTCTCACTACCCCTATTCACCCAATGGGTGTCGTAAGAGACGACTAAAGGAGCAAACATCGCAGGACTACATCACTAGGCCTATGTTCAGCAGTGGACTGTTAAAGGATTTAATAATAAGGTCGAAGTTTATATATAGCCTATTCATTTTCGTAGTGTAATTTTGACCCGCCCTGGCCCGTGCGGTTCATTGTAAAAAGAACGCCGACATGAATCAAAGGAGCCGCGTGCGGCGCACGATCAAAAGTATTAAGAAAAAAATGCTTATTAGTGGGCGGACGGCGAAGGCGGCTTGATTGTATACGATCAAAATGACACTATGAAAATGAACACACTATATGTCACCATTATTAATGGCAATAATTCTCGGAAATGATGGCGATGATTCAGCAATTTTGATGTACTCGGTTTATTTTGCTACGGAACCCTCTAAAGCAACATGGTTTATCTATCATAGGGTAGAATTCTTTCAACCCTTAAATTAAATGCAATGAACTTGCGTACCAATGCGTTGATAGAGACATTAAGGGGTTGAGGATTGATCGAAACTGAAGGTGTTTTTATGAATAAAATTGATTGTTTATTGGTTTTTTGTGTGTCATCATTTTAGGGACTTTTTATTTACTAAATATTATCAGTTGAGATTAATTTATTACTCATTTTTAAAATGTTTATTTTGATTACTAACTAAAATAGCAATCAATCATATTTACTTATATCTATTTTATCAAAACGAAGTTGTAAATGTAATATTACAAATGCAGAACTAAATTTTTTATGTCTTCACATTATAATTACGCTCAAGAGTCATAATCCGGGTTAGAAAATACCTCGAAATATGGAAAATATTTCTAAACTTCATAAAATAGAAATAAAAAGAAAATGGTGTTATAAACAACCTGTACCACAAAAAATGTAAGATTAAAAGAAAATAGAAATAATAATTAATAGAGATGCGCCGAATATTCGTTTGGTATTCGGTATTCGGCGTATTCGGCATCTTTTTCACTATTTGTATTCGGCCGAATTATTCGGTTTAGGTGCCGAATATATTCGGTTCTAGTATTTCTATTTTTTTGGCTACACGACACTGTAAAGAAATGAGAGAAAAAACGTCTTATGTAAGATTTCTGTAGGTATATATGTTAAGTTATTAATTCACAGAAATTAAATGAAGAATGTGTTGAATAAAGCTAATAAAATAAAGCAGTTAAACTCCAGATCAACATTTATTTTGAATCTTAAATCAGCATTTATTTTCAAAACTGAAAACAATATTTTTAACCACAACTCCACATATTTATTTTTTTAACTATGGGTTCCTATGTGGGGACCATTATCTCTCATAATCATGTGAATAAGCGAAGCTTTGTCCCAATTTAAAACTAAAACACTTCTTATGCAGAACGTATGTGATCACCCAGTAAAATGTTTAATTTGCAAAAGTCCATGTTGTAGAACAAAGTCCTCACTAAACCAGTGTATAGAGTGAAGTTTAGAAAGCTAAGCATGTTGTTCATGCAAATCCACATATCACATATAATCAAAACAGCCGTGGCTTTTGAGATTTCATCTTTGATCAATTTTTTCACTCTCTCATAAATTATCGGAATCACCACTTCACTCATATACTTTCTTCCAAGCAACTTATACTTAGGCTTCAATAAATTCAATACATAATCTGTTAAGTCCTTCGTTTTCGAGAATTGAAATAGGCTTATTGTCAGTTGCGATCATATCAGCAATAGCGTTATGCCTCCTCTAGAGTTTTTTGCGTACCTAGTAAATGAGACTAGTCTATATCGGCCTAAGGCCGCGTTTTCGAACTCAGCGGGCAGCGGAGCGGGAGCGGAGCGGCAGCGGGAGCGGAGCGGGGCCGCTAACCCGTTCTCGAAACCAGCGGGCTAGGAGCGGGCGCTAGAGCGGTTTAGTGATGTGTTATAAGAAACAATACCTCGTAAAATTAACTTGATACGGATGACAGATTTCACAAAAAAAATTATTAGTGATTTTAAATAATTAGTGAAAACGATTAATGTTTGATAATATTTTATATAATCATAATATCTACATATGTAATAGCGTCATAAATTAGTATATTAAATTAATTTTTCTAAAATCGTAAAACCTAAGCCTGATAACCTTAAAAAAATCTTGATTAGTCGTAATTGTAAACAACCATTTACCCCCCTAGGGTATTAGGTTACTATACTCGATCATTATAGAAAATAACAGGGGGTACAATGAAAAAAAATATCATCAACAAAGCGAACAAATTAACAAGTTATAAAGATGATTAAAATGTTTTAATAACAACAAATTTATAAAATATAAAATATTAATAATTAAATGAACTTGCAAAAATCACAACATTGACAAAATTAAAATCATTAATCACGGGTGATTGCTATTTTATTACGACACCGCTACATTCGTGCCTTAGGCAAAGTATTTCGTAGACTTGACATATGCGTACACCCGTAAGGAGTAGAAACCAAGTACATCAAATATTAACGTTGCTAGGTTAAAGCCCATTCTCCCTTATTAATGTTCCAAACGTTCAACAAACCTGGTTACAATTTGGTCGGTTAATTACAAAATTGTGTCAAGTCTATGTAATACTTTGTCTAAGATTGATGCGCCCGCTCGTATGTCACTCGTCACAAGCTCGTCGCTCGCTCGTCAAATAAAAATATAAATATTTTCGGACATCTAACACACAACGCCATCTAGTCCCAAGCTAAGCAGAGTTTGTGTTTGTGTTACCAGATAACTAATATAAATACATAAATACTTTTTTTTGTAAATACATACATATTATACATAGAATTTGAATATAATGTTTTGTAATATTTGCGTTCCTATCAAAATAAAATTAAGAACAAAAAAAAACAACCATTCGAACAATATTGCAAGTAATAGAGATGGATAAAATGTTTATTTAATTAACTATTAAAATTGTTATTTTAATAAGTAAATAAATTTGGAAAAATCACAAATTTGACAAAATTAAAAATCAATAATCACAGGTGATTGCTATTTTATTCCATCCCTAGCTGACACCGCGACACTGGTGCGCACCGCCATAGAGATATTATAGATAGAGCAGAGGAGCCGTGCGAGTCATAATATATGTTCGATGAATGGAAAGTCGTCTGAACGTTACTTCGAATACTTTTTATTTTTGAATCGAATTAATTATTTTTCGAATAAGTTTAAAATGAAAATAAAAGTATAAAGAAAACATGTGTTGTGTATTATTTCATACATAATCGAGGAAGTCTAATAACTTTGAGAAATCATACGTTCCTTCCGTACTTTAAAATTTATGCGTTATTAGAGAAAGACAGATGGGGTACCGCAATCTTCTCTCTCTTTCTAACCGTTGGACGTTTCCGCTTACCGGCAGTCATATGTCTTCCCTATTCTATCTATAATACCTCTATACGCACCGCTCGTCCGCCGCTCGTCACCCGCTCGTCGCCCGCTCCCGCTCCGCTGTGTTCGAAAACACTCCCATATAAATCCATACATTTGAACGTGCCGCTGCCGCTCCGCGCCCGCTCCGCTCCCGCGCCCGCCCCGCTCCCGCTGAGTTCGTGTACGCGGCCTTACACTCGAAGTTGTTGGAAAAGTGTCTGAGCTATGTTCAGAAGCACTTACGGAAGTAGAGATATTTTCTGGCAGTTGTTCTTTATGCTTCAGCTTCACATGATTTGTCATACCACTGGTCGAAGCACTACGCCCTGTTCCACCGCGAGAAATAACACAACTACACAAAGTGCACTTATCTTTTGTTTTGTCATCTCCCATTTCGTCAAAAAAGTCCCAAGGTGGCGAGCGGTGAGGTACGGCTCGCTCATCATCTAGCCACCTGCGACACGTAGCGTACATGTTAAAACCTGTTTACGCGGCAAGACAATATAATTGTAAACCGAATAATTCGGCCGAATATCCGGTTCGGTACAGGTTAAACCGAATAGTATTCGGTATTCGGTTATTCGGTGAAACGACTATTCGGCGCATCTCTAATAATTAATATAAATATGTAAACATAAAACCGAAGTTACGATGTAAAATAAAAAGTCGAATTTCAAAACAAAATAATTAAGGACTAGGAAACTATTAGGACTAGATTTAAGGAACATAAGGTATATTCTTAGTATTTCATTCCATTAGAAATATATATCCTGTGTCGCGGGGGACTTTACAAACATACATGAACGAACACCTAGACTCAGAACAATAATTTGTGGATCACACAAAGTTATGTCCCATGTGGGATTTGAACCCACAACACTTGGCGCAGTAGAAAGCGGCGTGGCGACCGCTTAAACCACTAGGCCAACGTACAGTCTAGTTTGAAAGTAATCTTACTTTATTTATATTTTCCTGTTGTCATCTTTTTGGCGCTAAAAAGATCACGTTTTTTTGTTATATATGACCCTACCAAAGTGATTCTACTCTGCCTGATGGAAAGCATGAGCAGAATCCAAGAATGGTGGTCACCATACTGGCTGCGATTGCAACAATGCAGCATGGTGACCCACACTTTGACGGTCTATCGAGTTGCTTCTGCATCATTGGGTCTAATTGGAGCAAATTAACACATTCACAAAAGTGTTAATTTTCTCCAATTTACTTCCTAGTTTATTGGCTTTATATACTACTAGCGACCCGCCCCGGCTTCGCACGGGTGGATTCCAGATGCCCCCGCCGACGACACGATTCGTGCATTTTAAATCTGTAATATCTTCGAATATATTCACTCAAATTAGATACTGTAAAGGGCCATTTTGATCTATATTAAATGCACAATGTCTTTAATTTACTTAATTGTATAAGCATTCATTCTGTATTGCTTAAAATCACTTCGTAAATAAGCCATTATTTCTCGTAAAAATAAAGGAATAAAAAATGGTTGTTGTGGGTTATCCCTAAGAGATAGATATATACCGTCGAGGACTTTTTTGTAGTCCTTTTTAAGGTGTACAATACTGTAGTACATTATTTTGATCTATCTCGTAGGGTGCAACCAGCGTTTGCAATGTAAGCGCAAAAAATGTGTTTTTTGCTACATCACATTAGAAACCTTGAAAATTAACAGTGTTTCCATACTATATTATGCATTTATTATACATTAAAACCTTCCTCTTGAATCACTCTATCTATTAAAGAAACCCGCATCAAAATCCGTTGCGTAGTTTTAAAGATTTAAGCAAACAAAGGGACATAGGGACAGAGAAAGCGACTTTGTTTTATACTATGTAGTGATATCATACTCCGCTCTTCGTGGTCCTTCGAGCCAACTCCTTATTACCATTTCACTCAATCACTTCACTTACTCAGACAATTTAAAGCGCTACTTACAAAAACGCTTAACTTATAAACCCACCATCATTAAGTTTTAAAAACTGTGAGCTCATAAACCACACAAAAGTTAGCGTCCATTACCATCCCACACACGTTGCCAAATAAACAATACACACTTCGGCGAAGTTCACGAGGTTACAACCCGACCGAGTTGTAAATCACACTCAATTAGTACGAAGACCTCCAGTTGGTGTGCTTCTCTTTTTAGTAGCGTTACAATTTTTAGTACACGCCAATGCGCGCAGATGCGACTGATTGTTTTTGTAAGGGTCAGCGCACGATCTCGAATGCTGCTTTTTTTTTAGTGTTTATTTTTCTTGTCTTTGTAGTGAATGGAGTATATTGGGTTACTAACATATTTATTTAAGCTGTCTGTTAACATTGTTAATACCTAATTATGGTATTTAATTTCGGGGAATGATGCAGACAGTTCTTTTATTTTTGCTCTAATTTTGTATCAACGACTGCACAGTTGGCCTAGTGGTTTAAGTCGTCGCCCCGCCGCTTTCTACTGCGCCAAGTATTGTGGGTTCAAATCCTACATGGGACAACACTTTGTATGATCCACAAATTGTTGTTCTGAGTCTGGGTGTTCGTCGTGTCCGTTTCATATATGTTTGTAAAGCCCCCCACTACAAAATTATCACGCTACGGGCAATAGGAGAAGCAAACAAGGTTGCGTGGGTCAGCTAGTTTTTAATAAAAATTACTAAATAGTACAATTCTTTTCGATATATAGATAGATCACAAAAATAAAGTATAAAAATTATCTGTATCAGTTACAACTATGAGTACGTGAAATTTCTAAATATTATTTAACTGCAATTATATCATTTTATTAAATTACTCAACTGTTTTAATCGCAATTTGCAATTTACTAATTACATAATTTTTGTCGATGTTGTGCGTTCCTACTATAAATTTCAAATAAAACTGTGCAATCTCTAGTATGTCCTATTGTCATAATCGTCAATAGCTACTTAGGCCACTGGCTGGACATAGGTCGTTAGAAAGGCAGTTTTGACTCATATACTACGCGAGCCAAAGCCATTAGAGTTCAGTTTTCCTTCTCTTTGCATAGCTTTTGCCCCCTCTAAGGGAGGCCTATGACCAACTATATAATTGATATATTATTTTTTGTATAGGCAACAAAAAGAGTTTACATATAAAAAGTTCTTAAAAATCAATTTACGTAGTTAGGTGTCTTAGGTGTAACACTTTTTCCCAAATTACGTCGGCTCTAAATCTACTATGATATGGTTCAACTTCGATTTTTTATACGATTTATTATTCCTTTTTTTTCATACGATTTATTATTCCTTTTTTTTTCATACGTCCAGTGTTAGTCGCATCGTGCGTGTTGAACCTTACTTGTTAGGCATCGCATTGTCTTTTTATCGCTCTTTATATTGTGCGATTCTTTTGCAGTTTATTCTCCGTAACTGTTGCAAGGCAGTTTTATTTACGGCTTTTTTAAATCGATATGGTTGTTAATAATGTTAGGAAATGGGTTCGTGTACATACACTTAATACAAATTATTTAAATTACTTGTCAAAAATCACTTTGAAATAACATCACCAACAGCTTCCAATATTCCACTGCTGGTCAATAAGCCTGTCCCGCGAAAGGAGTTTTGGCCTACTTATAACAATTCTTTCTAATATTGGTTAGCAGTATTTGCCATACCAACGGGGTACCAAGGATTTCCTTTTTGGGTACTTGGTCCTTTGGCTACAGGTACCGAAACGGTGTGTAGTGCGGTTTGAGTTTGACTTAACTAACACATTGACCACGGTAACTTTAAGAGCAAACTACACTCATTTAAATTAGTCGATTCACCATTGCGTCAATGCTCAACACCTGATTCTAGCTGTGAACAGCTCATCATATCCTCTGGGAATGTAGGTTTTGGTGCAATGAACGTAACATAATGCTAAATAGCTTACATATGACATCTGGGGCAGTATACTATGGGGATCTTGTGTCAACTGTCGTGAATTTCCGTGCGTTTAGGCGATTCTGCCATAAATACTATAGTAATCAAATATAGCTCACTTAGGACCCATAATATTTTTATCCGTGGTGCTTCCCGGTTTGAAAAAGGCGTCTGCCTATTTTGACTTCATTTTGTCTCCCGCTTTGCCAAGGAGGGAAGTGGACTTATTATATTTCCAACTCCTCCAGTTTTCTTCTGATTAATTTCGTTGCGGGTTCCAAGACAGTTTAATTTTTTCCTGGGACTTCCCGAGTGTCATAACTCGGTGTGATCGTTGGTCACCGCTGTTGATCCTGGAGTTACAGTGATGGGCGTGTGGGCGGGATTAGTCCCATAACCCATTTACCGTCTTATGGGAAGTCTGGGTATCGAAGGTGGTTTCCGAAATTGAAAAAAAATGTTTGTTATTCTTTATAATTCATGTTTTCTCTGTATCGTAAAAAAAGAATGCATCTAGGGATATCGAATAGTGGCTCTTTTTATTAATTGTAAGTTGTATTTTAAAAGTTTTAGAAGATTCGAAAATTTGAAAAATATCTCGTGATAACTGAACTGACTCGATATTTTCTAGAAACTTCTAAGGCATCGTGGTACTGGTGGTACATTCTGGAGTATTGGAATGTTTTCGGGAATATTTGATTTAGTTTGCCTATTCAGTAACTTGGGACGATGAAGACAATAACTTTATAAGTGGTTACAGCTAAATTTCGTATAGCTTATCTGACAAATAATTTGACGTATCTCCCATTTAGATTGTATCAAACCATCTGCTAGATAAGCTATCTGGAACTTATCTGTGACAGTTGTAACAGGGACTGACTCTTAAATTCTTTTTGTATTGTATTAATGACATCACAGTCATAAGTTACTATTGTAACCAAACTGCTGATGAATTAAATAATTATTATTTATTAATTACCTACATAAATAACATTTAGACACAGAAAAAAAAGAGTATGTTCGTCACACACTTGTTTGTTTCGGGTGGGAAGGCAGGCAGCACCAATAACCACTGTACCGAGTTTACCAACAGACAAGTCATTACATGACATACTATTATGTTGTTAAACTCTTTGGTTTTATGATAGGTACTGCAGTAACGAGTAGAGTCGAAGTTAGATTTCACGGCAATTACTTTTATGATAATGACTTATAAATACTGAAAATGAAGTACTATTCATCATCATCATATCAGCCGTAGGAAGTCCACTGCTGAACGTTGGCCTCCCCCATTGATTCCAGTCATTTCGACCGGTCGGTAGCGGCCTGCATCCAACGAGTCCCTGCGATCTTTTCCACCTTACGGGAGGCCTTACTACGCTGCGTTTGCCGTCACCTGGTCTCCACTCAAGAACCTTTCTGCCTTTTCGGTTCTCCGAGCTATGTGCCCTGCCCACTGCCACAAGTAGAAGTACTATTAACAGAGATCAAATAGGTAGAAGGTAAATTTTACATAGCATAAAATAAAGTCGCTTCGCCATCTGTTCGCTTAGATCTTTTAAACTGTTCAAAGAACTTAAATGCAGTTATCAGATCCCGTCCGGTCACCCCGGGATGTACATTTACCTCAACCGTGGGTACATGGGGGACTCCAGAAGCCGCCGATGCGTTCCTGGAGCTCCTCCCGACTGCCGAGGTTGGCCACCGCGGAGTTTAGTGGGTAGACCGGTCCTCCTGTAACCTGAAGCCTGCTTTCTAAGAACTGGCCTATATCCAGGAGTGGACGACTAAAAACTGTTGGTATGTTATGTGTTTGCGACCAAAACAATTTTTATATCATTTACTTCAAATATATTTTCAACATACATCGATAGATGGCGGTGTACCATTCGCCTGAATCGCGCTATTGTTTCTTTACCTGTGGTAGTATAAGGTAATTTGGGGTCACTTATGAATATACGCTAGGTAAGCTAGACCAGGCAACAGTTCTGGTATCATTATAGGTCAACTAGGTCTAATAACGCGAGTCGTAATAGTGTGTGTATATTTAAAGTGCAATAAACAATATGCGTGAAGTCGTGAACTACATAAATAAGTAATATCCACCTCGAATAGTCGATTGTATTCATTAATGAGGCAACACCAAACCAACATAATAAGGAGTTTATTTTCTATTTGTCAATCTTTATCGAGTATAGAGTTGAGAAACACTCCGTTCACTATATCTAATATCAAATAGCCTTTGCATTTCTATCGTTTTAATCGAGACGAATACTAAATTTGTCTAAATAACATCCTTTGAAACTAATTTACAATCTAAATTGGACTTTATTGGGCCGTAATAAGTGTTATTTATTATTTAAATGACTATATTCGTATGTTTGTAGGATGTAATTCGAACGTGGAACGTCCAAGCAATAAGCTATTGGCCGTTGCAGCTGCGCTTAGGGTTGCCAATTTATTTTTAGCATTTAAATTTATATGGATTAATAGTGGCAATATTAACATGGGCTTATTGCGTCAATCGCGAGTTTGTTGGTATTACGATTTGTCTATGTTAATGTTGTTCAGGGCTGTCACGTTATGGATTAAAATTGTGAATTATTTTTAATTATAGATGTTATTGAAAATATCGAATTCAAAACATGGATTTGAAGCTTAAAATGGTGGTCACTTTTTAAGAAGTTCGTTGCTAGAAATGTATTTATAGATCAAAATGGATTAAAAAAAAGGATTTCATGATAACCGTCAGTCATTCACACTAAAATGTAATTGAAATGAATCTTTGTGTAACATTTTATAGGTTAAAATTTTACAAACTCTTTCATTTTTTTAAGATCACATTACCGAACCTTACTAATATTATAAATGCGAAAGTAACTCTGTTTGTCTGTCGCGCTTTAACGCCGAATCTACTGAACCGATTTGAATGTGGTACACAGATAGTTTGAGCCTGAGAAAAGACATAGGCTTCTTTTTAATGCGAAACACGGGTTGTAAGGGGTTGAAAGGAGGAGGATGAAACGTTGTATAAATGTTACCCAAAGTCACTATTCCACGCGAACAAAGTCGCAAGCACAGCTAGTAACTAATATGTATAAACTACCGTGGGAGAGCCACGC
Source organism: Diaphora mendica (assembly GCA_949125395.1). Classification (NCBI taxonomy): domain Eukaryota; kingdom Metazoa; phylum Arthropoda; class Insecta; order Lepidoptera; family Erebidae; genus Diaphora; species Diaphora mendica. The sequence goes on along the minus strand of OX421331.1, from coordinate 851,434 downwards.
TTCGGCATGAATGGGCCGGCTCGACCGTAGTGATACCACGGCCTCACAGAAAACGGGTGTGAAACAGTGCTTGCGCTGTGTTTCACTGAGTGAGTAAGGATACTGGAGGCCAATACCCCAACCCCAATCCCTATCCCCCAACGGGCGGCAACGCACTTATGACGCCTCTGGTGTTGCGGGTGTCCATGGGCGGCAGTAATCGCTTACCATCAGGCGATCGTCTGCTCGTTTGGCCTCCTATTCCATAAAAAAATATATTTTAAACCTTGATTAGATAATATTAAACTAGTGCTTACCAAGATCGGAACTCGACCATAATTCATTATTTTTAACACGCTTTTATTAGTTTGACCCGTAGGTATGTAAGTAACAAAATCTTTTAACTTCATTTTCACCTACTTCTAGGAGTTTGATTAACTTGAAAATTTGCACAGGGGTCAAGGGCCGATGACAATACAATAATGTAAAAAAAAAACTAAAAAAAACAAATAGTTTTTTTTCTAAAAAAGAATAATTTTATAAAACTAAACACACACGCTTTTGTTAATATGCCAAACTAAAAAGTCGAAAATAAATTATAGTTAATTTAGTTTACATTAAAATTATTTTCTACTTTTTAGTTCGATTGCTATTAAAGCATGTTTTTTAGTTTTTTAAACTATAAATTATTTTCTTGGTTATTGAACTGCTCCTCATTATCCTCTTTAAATTCCACATAAACCTTAGCTGTATCAAGTTTTATTCTCTTCTGTTCGCATAATTTTCGTAAAATGGCTTAATTCTTGCTTCACATATTAATATACAGATATCAGTTTACGAAACCATTTAGAACGTATAAGTTTCCACTGGTATATAATAGATGTATGATATTTCAGTAAAGTCAACAAAGTAGAGAAGCCGGCACAAAGGTCATTACTCGTTCGAGTCACCTACCTATTAAATACCTATGAAAGCTGCAAAACGATTCTGTAATCTTTATTTTTGTGCAAGCATTCACTTAAAAATTCACTCAACAGAAAATAGTTATTAAATGAACTGCACTTTTGACAATTACACCTTTTAAATAAAAGCTATTCAAAAGGCCTTCTTGTAAACCTTGTCATTCATGTTGTAGGTAAATCACTGGCATTGGAGTGTTTCAAAAAGCAATGTCAATTTAAGTCGCTTGATCCGTTCAAAAGTTATGATGACACATAAAGATTCTCAAATACAGTTAAGACATATAAAATCGTTGATATACAGCATCTAGTAACCCTATTATTGCAATGAGGCATCCTTGACAGACGGTTACTTGCGCGATCTCAGCTCGCAATGTAATGGGTCAATTTGTAACTCGTCTGCCCCCTTGTTTAGACTACCGCTCGATATTGCATCAGAGGCGCTCCTCCACTGTCTGCGAAAGCTATGCTATAAAATATTTAATTGGCACAACTTGTAGGTGACATTTATCGTTGAGCCTCTCTACTTTATTGCCTACTAGCCTTTACACGCGGCTTCGCTCACGCAGACTTTCATCCCCTGATTCACCCCCTTAGGGGTGGAATTTCAAAAAATTCTTTCTTAGTGCTCACTTACGTTATATAAAGAACCTACATGCAAAATTTCAGGATTCTAGCTTCAGCAGTTTGGGCTGTGCGTTGATCTCTGGGTATGTCAGTCAGTCTGTCAGTCAGTCAGTCAGGCACCTTACTATTTTATATATATTTATTTTAAATATTTCGGACATCTAACACACAACGCCGTCAAGTCCCAAGCTAAGCAGAGCTTGTGTTATGGGTACTAGACAACTGATACAAATACATATATACTTTTTTTTTGTAAATACATACATATTATACATAGAAAACACCCAAACTCCGAAACAAATATTTGTAGATCATACAAACATTTGGTCCGACCCGGTAATCGAACCCGAGACCTCATGATCAGCAGTCGCACACGCCAACCGCGAGACCAACGAGGCAGTCGAGTATATATATATAGATATAGATTTGAGTTTTTTTAATATGGATAAGAGAATGAACACTAAAGACGTAAAATAGCAAGACAGCACATGACCAATTTTTATGGCAATAAATAAGGGAGGTTTATGTCTTGCAGTGAATGTCTTTCGGCTTACAAGAAGAGAAAGACTAGTTTTAGAACCAATGATCGTGTTGCTGTTTAAATTTTAAAAGTTTTAAATGTTTTCTTAGATCTGTCGCTAAGATCTTTATTTTTATAGACACATAAACGTGACATATGTAGTTGCTTAAAAATATAATTGACTTACCTTAAATTCATTTTAAAAGAATTGCTGTTGTAAAAAATAATATAATATTACTGTGTTGTGCAGAGAAACTATAAGTCAAATTTTGACATGTCGAGTTCTTATAAGAGAGAGAAAACTTTAATTATGCGATATAATATCAGTATGTCTACCTAGATTTTCTTAAATATAAAATAATTAACTCTATAACATGACAGTTAAGGGAAATATATAGAAAATACAAAATATATTTTGAACATCGCGTAGCTTCAGCTACATGCAAGTCTTTAATGTCCCATCGATAATGAAGGCTTGTCAAAATAAACGCATTACTAACGTTTTACCCCGGCGTTGCCCGCAAATAGAACAACGTCGCAGTCGTTGATAGGCCCATTAGTGGTTCATTTAGTCTTGTACTGGTCTCACTTTAGTATTAGTATTATGGGCAATGAGATCGAAAAGGAATTCCTCGGGGCAGGGTTTCATTTTATCGTTTTTAATCTTTAGGATTTTATTGAAACTGTATTTGTTTGGAATATAGGATTTTGTTATATTTTAATGGATTGTTGGTCTAGTGATAAGTGATGCTGGCTATGAAACCAGAGGTCATGGGTTCTATACGTGTCGATGAAAAAAAAACGATAAGCTTGGTCCCGGTCGCCCGTGCCTCGGAGAGCACGTTATGCAGTCGGGTCCAGTTGTCATCAAAATCTATGGCTAACGTTGTTGGGAAATCAGTACCCTCAGATATACTGACAGCTAGTTGAACCTTCGAATTCAGTTTACCCTCGGGGTTGCGGAGGTCCGATACTAGTCACTGCGTGGAAAAACTGAAATTCAGGTAAAACCGGGTCAACTAGGAGCCGACCCCAAATAATTGGGAAAAATATTGGCTAGGAAGAATGCTTTTTCACATGGATTGGGGAGTGTGAGCGGTAGATCGAATAGCAATAGTTGTCGGTACATCTGAGTTCTCAAACTGAATACACATTTCAGGTATGATAATGTATGTATTTAAATCTTAATTAACACCTAACTATCCAAAAACAGTGAACCATTCAAGTTAAAGTATACATAGGTAATCATCTAAATTTAATACAGCCGGCCGGGCCGCGTCCCAGGGGGGTTGCTCGGCTTTAATCTTCACGGCGTGTCACCGCGGCGCGGGCGTTGGCAGACATCGTAAATCACTCACTCACTCGCAGCTGCGATGTACGTTATTAGTTAATATGTCTTTGTTACGTTACGTATACGTGTTCAGTGGTGATTTTTGGTGATCTTCTGATCTCACTTTGAACTATGGAGGTAATCATTTGCTTAAAAATACTCATAGTGATGGGATAGATATTTTAAAAACACCGTTACGTTTTTTTTTAATTTTATCGTCATCACCAGAAACTAAATTATACTAACAGCCTTAGTTATAACATTTGTAAACTTACAGATGTGAGTTTGAATTGAATGTTTTTATACATTCATTGTACAATTTTGAAAAAATATTGAACTCACACACCTTTAACTGCCATCTTAGGTATAACAAATAAGGTAACGTCTGTGCCACCAACCAGCTGCTGGTAAACATACTTGTATATTTCTAAATGAAGAAGTAATTCTAGCCACTAGACCAATTGCCCATCCCAATGAAATGCTTTCAAAGAACTTTGTTTTTTTTTAACATATTCAGACAAATTTCGAGTCGAATATCGACGAATGAAGTTGCGACAAAAACAAGAAACAAATATCGCAAATTTATAGAGTATTTTAATCGTCGGTACACTATTTCGAGTAAGCCAGTCACCTGCTTATTATTGTCAACACACCATATATATCATTCTACGCAAATGCAATAACTTACTGCAATAATCGCATCTGCATTGTCACGACAGATTAATAACATTCATAATGAACGCTAATGTTCGAGGGATCACTACAAAATGCACTCTCCAGCATACATCATTGGAAACTTAACCATATTAGTAGCCACTTAGAATCTAATGTTCATTGGTAAATCTACTCAAAGTGATGGGCTATAACGATATTACTAAATAACGTTATACGATAACGGATAATCGTTATAAAATTAACGTCAAATTGATTCGATAAATTAGGTAGCGGTTTAGTATAGCGCTTTGTTGATCTGAATAGCATAGCACCATTAATATGTGGTGTTATCTTCTTAATATGTTATGTTATATTAATAAATAGGTAGACAATTTAGCATCTAAAATTACTAAACCAGATATTTTGTAGATGAAATTAAGCCTATGTTTTTTTTTTGTAGGTAGGTACCCTTCACAAGTTGTATCTGTCTAACATTTCGTTATGGTCGTTTAAGAAGTAAACAAACCATAATCCAATAGAATTACTTAATTTTAAATTATTGACATATATCTTGTCAAAAGTTTCGGAAAAACAAAGAGGAACATATTATGTTATAGCAAGCCAACTTTATAAAAAAATACCTTCCTTATCTTTCTCTGGGACCCATCGTGAGACCATCTTTACTAAACCAAGTGTTATAGAGCCATACGACAATTAGAAATATAACTGAAATCGCTTTCTAAGATTAAAATAAACAGTAAGTTCGTTACCCATTATAAATAAAGCGAATAAAGTTAAAATAAAACTGTATGATCAAACTGTAACTTAAATAGTCTTTTCATCCCCCCATCTCGGAAAGAGTATTTTTGCCCTTCGATATCTGAGTGTAAAAGCCGTTTTTATCCGCTAGAGGATAAAGTAAATTGAATTTTACAAGCTCTGCTTAGCCTGGGACTAGATGGCGTTGTGTGTTAGATGTCCGAAATATTTATTTATTTTATTTATTATTTATTTAATTTAGAACATCGTGTGCACTAAGTTTGTGAATTAGAAACATCATTAAACCTATTTACTTCTTTCTCCATGATGCTAAATTTATCATACAACCTTTTTTAATTTGTTAAAAACTCAGACTCGGAACCTTCTTGGTGTACTTTTTTAAATTTGCTTTGTTCCTAAAAATGACGCGTTGAATAAAAGTATCTTGTGATTGTGAATGTTTTTTTTTTGCATTTAGTCATTTCCTCGCTGAGGTGGGATGAAAACGCACGTGTTGCACTCGAGTGCAAAGATTTTTTACCTTGAGCTCTTTTGTTTCCTCGCTAACGCTCAGGATTCTAATTTTTAAATCACTCGCTGCGCTCGTGGTTCAATTTTAGAATCCTTCGCTTGCTCGCTCATCAAAATTGAGCATGCGGTTAAAAAGCAACTTTGCACTCTTGTATAGCAAATAACTATTTTTTTTTTTTTTTTTTTTTTTATGTTTGGCCCGCCAAAATGACTCTACTCTGCCTGATGGAAAGCATAAGCAGAATCCAAGAGTGGTGGTCACCATGCTCACTGCGAATGCAGACAATGCAGCATGGCGACCCACACTATGGCGGCCTAGTGATGCTTGTGCATCTTTTAGTCTAGTCAACAAGTATGGAACTTGTTGACTAGACTAATTGGGCCTCCGGTCTCGCACTCACCAACGAAACACGACAGCACGCTGTCATTTTACGTTGATTTTCTGTGCGAGGGTAGTACCACCCCGGTCGAGCCGGCCCGTTCGTGCTGAAATCAGCGTGGCTCTACTAAACATTTATTTATTATTATTATAACTCTATTTTAACACATTGCTCATAAAGTGGATCTAATTTCACCGCAATTAGGCACTTAATGAAATCTTTAATCAAACTGTGACTTTTTCATTGCTATTATTCACAAGTGAGTTAAAGAGTTTTATTTTTTATTTTATTGGCTGAGTTGCTTTGTTCTTAAAAAAGTTTCGATACAAAAAAGATCGTGTTCAATAGTACAAATAAATTAATATACCTATTTCATGCAACTTCGTATTTAAATAGATAATTTCAATTTGTACGTGTTTAATAAATAAAACTTTCACTCAAATATAACTTTTATTTTTTCTGTAATAAAGAAAACCTGAAATTCCCCATTTCGTACGTGGCTAAAACGCTAACCACGAAAAGCCAAAAAAAAGAAACCTCATTCTTTTAGTCTATGGCCGCCATGCCATTGTAAGATGTGCGCGCATAGGAAAACTGATTAATTTTTCCCGCCATTGCAAAAAAAAAAACACAACTCGTTTCCACCGTTGAAATTACTGTTATTAATTAATTTGCATGTCTACAGACGCTAATTATGATGAAAATTCTTTTTTTGTATGTATTATTTATTTCTTCAAAAGTGTGGTAAAAAACGTCGTAGGCTCGGGTCTCAATGGCGCCTCAGCGGTAATCACCAACATTACACACTTGTACCATAATGTACTATTATTATGACTATTATAATGTACTAATAATAATATTAAAAAAAACATTAAAGAGCTATAACCCGACTACGTAAAATCTTTTGATAAAATTTGTATAGTCTATATCACTCGGCTAAAATCGGTTCGATTAGGCGCCACCGTTGAACATAATACATAAACTGCCAAAATGATTACACTTCCTTTAAGCTTTGAGACACTTGAGTATAGGAATAAAATGACCCTGATTACCTATTGAAATTCTTACTTATTGCATAAATGCATTTATGTCCCTACTGCAAGGCTGAACAGAAACAAGTCTGCCGCCAATAGACCGGTTTATAACACAAAACAATTTATGTTCTCCACCAGAAAAGATCCCGCAACCTGTTGATCGAACTCCGAACCTATAACCATTAAGTCATTACAAGCCACAGCATCGTAAAATAATCAAAATCTTCAACATCTGTCACATCGAACTCAGTATCCGGCAGAATGCCAGCCACATTGTCAAACAAAAACAATAACCCTTGGGTGCCATAAACACTCATAAACCACCACATTCGCTCGTTCCATGTAAATCACCGTTGACTTCAAAAGATCTCGAGCTGTACTGGCACGGTCCCAGGTTCGAGTCCCGATTTATTAGTCATAACACGCTCCCAGTTGGGCACGTTAAGTGGTTCATTGATTGTCTGTAATTATGTGTATTATTTCCTGTTTGTGTACTTTGGTGGTTAGTGGTTCGTATGAGATGTGGATTGATGTTATCTCAGTTGTAACTGTGGTAGATAATATTAGAATTTACGTTGATTAACTTTATTTAACTTATAGAACGTTAATCGATTTTAAAAACGAAAGTAGGTTGTTAAGTGATACTACCGTTGGAGAGCCACGCTTCGGCATGAATGGGCCGGCTCGACCGGAGTGATACCACGGCCTTACAGAAAACCGGTGTGAAATAGTGCTTGCGCTGTGTTTCACCGAGTGAATGAGGATACCGGAGGCCCATATCCCCAACCTCCTCCCCTTATCTCCCCACCCCATCCGCCCAAAGCCCGGCAACGCACTTGTGACGCTTCTGGTGTTGCAGGTGTCCATGGGCGGCGGTTATCGCTTACCACCAGGCGATACGTCTGCTCGTTTGCCTGCCTATTTGATAAAAAAAAAATAAAAAAAATATGTAGATATATTTTTCGGATGAACTTAATTTCAAAGGAATAAATGAAATAGCAAATCGGTGTATTCGTAGCGTATTTAATGCAGTGATTCCAAAGACAAGTAACAATCAAATTCTAGAAACAGGTGCCATAGATAAATAAGTATAACTTATAACGTATAAATAGTAACATACATAACATAGGTCTCTTTTTGACAGTTTCTTGTGTATTATAAGTTATTTTTGCTATTCTAGAACTGCTTTAAATTTGAATATGTAGCCTTGTTTAAATATATGTAAACACCATATTAGTAGACAGGCTCTTGTTCTGAAGACCACATGCATAATTACTTTTTAAGATGGTGATTTTACCAAACTAAAGTATACCTCTCTGATAGTCTATTACTTACAAAGGACGAATATAAAGTATGTGTATTATTTATATGTATACTAGCGACACAGCCCGGCTTCGCACTGTCTTTTCTTTGAAATTCTCGAATTTCTTCTACCATAATATGTATGTATTACACATATAAACCTTCCTCTTGAATCACTCTATTTATTGCCGAAAACTTTATAAAAATCCGTTGAGTAGATTAACAGTCTAAGCGAACAGAAAGCTGAAGAGACTTCAATTTATACTATGTAAATTTTTATATACTTAAGTGTGTAATCGTATGTGTTAGTTTTGTATATTTTTGGACCTTTGTAATTGCATATTAAATACAAGTTTGAGCATCTACCTTACAAGATTTTTACACCATCCAAAGGTTGGCTTGTATAATTTATTTTTTTTGACCTCTAACACACAACGCCATCTAGTCCCAAGCTAAGCAGAGCTTGTGTTATGGATACTAGACAACTGATACAAATACATATATACTTATTTATTTTATTATACATAGAATATATTAATTTTATATTTATTACTTTATTCATATTTTATTATTTATAATTTATTATATTATTTATATTTTATATACATATATTTATTATACATAGAAAACACCCAAACTCCGAAACAAATATTTGCAGATCATACAAACATTTGGTCCGACCCGGGAATCGAACCCGAGACCTCATGATCAGCAGTCGCACACGCCAACCGCGAGACCAACGAGGTAGTTAAAAATGCCTAGGGAATTAAGTCCGACGATGTACTTACATACATAACTGCATAGAGTTGTAAATAAAGAAACTTTAGAGATGTACTTTCGGACTTCTAATAATTACTTTATTCAGGTATTACACAATGCTACTATAAATAATGAAATAGATAATTTCAAGAGCAATACGTCTATTTCTTTTCCTGTATTACAGAGTGTTGCCTAAAATAACAGCGAAAGTTAATTTACTACTAAAGCCACATCCTGTGTCGGTGTGATTTACAACACCCTCTATTAGTCTAACCCAGTGCTGGAGACATTCATGATGGTTCTTTCGGAGTTTATCCAGAAAACAGATAATTTCTTTGCTTCCATGTTGAAAAGGGTGTAAGTACATGAGATAAATTACTTAATCCTGAAACGTACGCACATGGAATCTAAAATTGTATTTAATTATATTTTATGAAGCTTACGAATTACTTTAAAACTTTTGTAAATATTTCACAAGTAATTTTGATTATTTTGGATGTTTTGTGACATTAGCCAGTATGACTTGAACTCTCATTGTAGGTATACTTAATAATAAATTAATTTACAAGGTAGTAGAGCCACGCTGATTTCAGTACAAACGGGCCAGGCTCGACCGGAGCGGTACTACCTCTCACAGAAGATTAACCTATATGGACAGCATTCATACTGTCGTGTTTCGTTGGTGAGTGCGAGACAAGAGGCCCTATCATGCAGAAGTATCTCAATAGGCCGCCATAGTATGGGTTACCATGCTGCATTGTTGCATTGTCTGCAGGTCTGTAGGTCGTTTTTTTTTTTTTCAAATGAAAATGAGACCAAATGGAAAACTATACGCTACCAAATAATAATATAATTTTCCAAATTAGTTTATAAATGACGGGGTTCAAAAGTAAGAAACATAAACAAAAACAAATTGGGAATCACATCCTTTTGATGTAGTCGGTCAAAAATTTAATATATTATTTATAGTAGATTATTATTGCTCACACTGTTTAATACTAATACAAGATGTTAAAAAAATCCAATAAATCTACTACTGAAATATGCCACTCAAGAACCAAACCCGCACTAATCCACCGTGATATGTTGCTAGGCTCATAAACTTACTTGAACACGGTACACGCTGCGCAGGTGCACTTACTCGCGCTAAACCGCGTGTCAATATACGGAGTGTTGTAGAAATTTATTATTTCCCGTGTTTATACAGCGTGTTTTATTGTAGGAATGGCCGCCATCTTTTATATTGACGGATTATTTGGTGTATTATCGTTTATCGATAGTAATTAAGGCATAAAGCAATTTTATCTCCGAAGTATTTGTTTTTTTCTGGTTGTAAAAGCAATTTATAAAGTAACTATTGCATTGCGATGTTCTAAAGTGATTTTTAGATTTATTGAATGTTTTTGAAATACGTTTTCCTGAAATGTGTCGGAGTGTTGTCATTCATTCAACCTTACATCTATACTTAATATTATAAACGCGCAAGTTTGTAAGTATGGATGGATGGATGGATGGATGGATGTTTGTTACTCTTTCACGCAAAAACTACTGAACGGATTTGGATGAAACTTTACAGTAATATAGCTTATACATCAGTATAACACATAGGCTACTATTAGGCCGCGATAACCAACATATACGCGGACGGAGCCGCGGGCAACCACTAGTTTGGAAATAAGTAAAGTTAAATTATAACACACACATAAGTTAAGGTTATAATATAACTTTAGTTATTCTTAGTAGATCAAAGTCTTCTTTTCAAGAAGAGGGCAATGTCCAGCCGTGGGCTTTTAAAAGCCATTGATGTGATACGTTGATACATCTAGGTACGCTCATTTATGAATACTAGTGGTCGCCCAGACGTCAAATTCGACCATGATTCATTTATTTATTTTTTAACCGACTTCAAAAAAGGAGGAGGTTCTCAATTCGAGTGTTTTTTTTTGTTTGTTACCTCATAACTTTCGACTAGGTGAACCGATTTTGATGATTATTTTTTATTTGAAAGCTGGTGCTTCCCGTCCCGGTTTGGTCCAGTTAAAGTCGTTTTTTTTGTTAAAATTTGTGATTATTTAATTCTTTTTTGTTAGCTTTCTGCACACCTCCTATATAATTATGAATTTTAACTGTGCCAAATATTTTTTTTTTATGGAATAGGGGGCAAACAAACAGGCGTATCACCTGATGGTAAGTGTTTACCGCCGCCCATGGAAACCCGCAATACCAGAGGCGTCACAAGTGCGTTGCCGGCCTTTGAGGGATGGAGAAGGGGATAGGGGGAGAGGTTGGGGTATGGGCCTCCGGTATCCTCACTCACTCGGTGAAACACAGCACACGCGCTATTGCACACCGGTTTTCTGTGAGGCCGTGGTATCACTCCGTTCGAGCCGGCCCATTCATGCCAAAGCGTGGCTCTCCCACGGAAACGCAAAATTTTCGTTAAAAGGGGTACAAAGTCTTGCTTCATGTATTAATATTATTAGGGGTTAAGATAAGCTTTAAAATCAAGTGTGTTCATATTGAGGTAAACTAAATTTATGAGATCTTTAATAATACACCAGTAACCAACTCTTAAATATTCAATCTCTGCCAACACCTACCGGGGAAACAGTCGTGATGATAATAATTAACACGCTAGTTAATCGACCACCCATTTAATCTTGTACGTGAGAAATTTTTATCAAATCGAAGTACCAACGGTCTCTTAAATGCAGGGTAGCTCACTTGTTACTCTAAAAAGCGATTTTATACACTACAATTAGTTAAAATTTCAAAAATCTTCAAGCTTTTTGTATTAGATACTTAACATGAATTTTCTATTTTTATTCCATAGGTCATGTATCTGAAAGTTTATTGGGATTGTCGTACGTTATTCGAGATTACCTTCATCCGGTTTTTGTTTACAAAGCTATACTTATAATAAAAATGTAACCGGTCCGATTCTGTATATTAAAGATATTTAAATTTTTTTAGAGGGCTCTCTATAATTGATACTGAAGCCAAAACTGTCATTTTTCAACCGACTTCTTATTATTACTCTTATTTTTTTTTGTTTGTTACCTCATAACTTTGTACTGGGTAAACCGGTGCATCCTGAATGGTCCCATTTAAATTTGGTCCAGATTGAAGTCGGTTTTTTTTGTTAAAATTTGTAATTATTGATATTACAATTATCTGTATCTTGGCCACGCATCACGCCGGAACTACTGAACGGATTCAAATGAAACTTGGCATGATTTGAGTTCATGCTACGAGGTAGGACATAGGATAGTTTTTATCTCGAAGTTCAGCACGGTTTCCTGGAGAGAGGGGATGAAAGTCAAAATATGTACTTAGTTGTAATTCAATGACACATAGTCCGATTACATTCATTGTTTTTTGCTAGAAATAAAAAAAAAAGCTAACGGGAAAAGTGTTTTTTTTTGTCCGCGACTGCCTGTGGGAAGCTGACACAGATATGTAAATATGGCGGTATGAAGTTCGCCGGGTCAGCTAGTAATATCATGATTGTGTATAACTTATGTGATACACACCTATATTGTCAAGTTTAATAAACAGGTCTTATCTGTGAAAACCTTTTATTGGCTTACGTTATGTACGTTACTGTTATTACTTTGATGTTAAAACTGTTGATTTACCTTCAATAAACAAAAAAAAAATAGATTCATATTTCATATTAGAAGCTGACACCTAACCCGCTTATCGCTCCGCTTTTTACCAAGTCAGCTTTACTACAACTAAGATCGCTGACACACCTCTGAGTCACACCTCAAATATCAATTACAACACTACCTGGAACCGTTATATTGTATTTGTATTATATACAATTTGTATTGTATCAACAACTACTGTTAATTTAATTATATTTATTATAGAGTATTATAATACATATTTAATTGTTTTGCGGTTGTGACATTTAGATTTTCAAATACATATATATATAATATAATAAATCAATTGAATTTGATTTAACTTGAAACTCTTCGGCGTAGCCGGGGTGATAACTATCTATCTATTTATCCTACATATATATTAGGTGAGCAGGGAGTAGGTTTCAGAAAGAACGGGCCGGCTCTACCGGGGCGGTATTACTTTCACACAGAAGACCTGAATAAAATGACAGCATTCGTGCTGTTGTCTTTCGTTAGTGAGTGCGAGACCGGAGGCCTATAAATGCAGAAGCATCACTAGGCCGTAATAGTGTGGGTCACCTTGCTGCATTATTGTATTGCCGCAATGAGTATGGTGGCCACCACTCTTGGATTTTGCTAATGCTTTCCATCAGGCAGTGTAGAGTCACTTTAGCAGGCTCCTATATTAAGTAGTGGCTGCTGATATTTATGACACTTAATTAATAATTTATTTAAAATATTAAAGTTAATAATCTTTATTACATAATATAGAAACATAAGTACATAACCATAATTTAAAAAAAAAGCAAATTTAAATAAAAAAATATTTAAGTTGAAAATAACTCATAAATTGCCTCTTAAATTTGATTAGGTATCTGTTACTTAGTATGGAATATAAAATTATGTGGAGCGAAATGCCGCAGCTAACATTGTAGAAACACTTAATTCAAAGATTTATTAGAACAATGTCTTTCCCGTTATAAATATACGAATTTTATAGTTTTACAAATCAATGTATTAGAACACTGTTTTTGTAAAACTTTGGCCGTTTACGGTGGGTACGCAATGGTAGCTCTCAAAACTGTTTTACCCCGTTTTTGCAACATATTTCATTGATATTACGCTCATTTTTGTCATAGCGTGGTGATATAGCCTTCCTCTATAGCTGGACTATCTAACACTGAAATATTTTTTCAAATCGGACCAATAGTTTCTGAGATCAGCGCATTCAAGCAAACAAACAAACTCTTCAGCTTTATAATATTATTAAGTACTTGCTGTTGGCCGCGGCTCCGCCCGCGTTCATGTCGATTATCACGGCAAACAGTAGCCTATGTGTTATTATGATTTATAAGCTATATTACTGTAAAGTTTCATCCAAATCCGTTCAGTAGTTTTTGCGTGAAAGAGTAACAAACACACACTCACACACATCCTTACAAACTTTCGCATTTTTTTTTTATGGAATAGGCGGGCAAACGAGCAGACGTATCGCCTGATGGTAAGCGATTACCGCCGCCCATGGACACCTGCAACACCAGAAGCGTTACAAGTGCGTTGCCGGCCTTTTGGGGATGGAGGGGGGGAGGATAGGGGATTGGGGTATAGGCCTCCGGTATCGTCACTCACTCGGTGAAACACAGCGCAAGCACTATTTCACACCGGTTTTCTGTGAGGCCGTGGTATCACTCCGGTCGAGCCGGCCCATTCATGCCGAAGCGTGGCTCTCCCACGGTACCCCCTTTATAATATTAGTAGGAAGTAGAATATTTATGTTTAGAAATATGTATATAAGAATGTTTGACAACTGGTAATTTGGTAATCACTGTACAGGTTTTGCATAATTTGGGATCAGAAGGCCGCCGTGTGAAAGCTGTGTGAATTTGAAATTTATTAAATTATACTATATTTAAAAGAAAACGCAATTACAACCTTTTAAAAAAAGTAAGCACTGTTAAGAGAAATGGCTGAATTAAATGACGAAATCTTCGTCATACATATATTCATAATAATCGAAGTCAAAGGAAAAGGCTTATCATTTAGGTAAATTTCTTGAAGTCTACATAAATTAAATTAAAAATTATAAATTACATTAATTATTAAATACATTATTGTACTTACATCGTTTCCAATTGGGTTTAACAGAAATATTATCACTGAAGTTCACAAACTTTTCATCGGCGTCGTTAGCAATTAAAACGACAGAAATTTGCCGAGACTTGGCAGCCAACACATTGACATTTCTACCTTCAGCTAGCTATATATTTACGACCATTTTCAATAAGCTATGTCCAGTTTTAACTAAAGTTAAATTCTTTAAACGGTATGAATTTACATTTAAAAGAGTATTTGTTGAAATGGGAGTATTGAATCAATCATATTGACGAAAATAAGAAAAAATGTATGGACTTTCTACAGTTTTATATTGATATAGAGATAAATATTGGAAACTACTGCTACACTAACAGCTGTTTCTAAAAGGCGAATATTGGCAGATTAACTAAAATACGAAGCATAGAAGTATGAGGATCTACCTTCCTCATTTTTTGTATCTATATCTGTACTAATATTAAAAACGCGAAAGTTTGTAAGTATGGATGGATGAATGGATGGATGGATGTTTGTTACTCTTTCACGCAAAAACTACTGAATAGATTTGGATGAAACTTTACAGTAATATAGCTTATACATCAGAATAACACATAGGCTACTATTTGCCGCGATAACCAACATATACGCGGGCAGAGCCGCGGGCAACTACTAGTATATCTATATATTTATCTCCACATTCTAATGTGGAGGTGCCATTAGTGTGTCATAGTTGGGCGATTATCCGCAGTACTTTATGTATCTTTATCAGTATTTGATACTGTATCAAAATACATATGATGATTGTTCGATTGTAGACATGGTGCCTCAACTTAGCGCTTCCTATTGCATTGAGTGATGTTACTTTGATTCACAGCAACACCTGTGTGATCCACAGGTTGATGTTCTGAGTTGTTTATATTTACAATCATGCATAGTATTTATTCCTTGTGTGGTAGTAGACTCTAATAAAAATACTGTAACAGAAGAGCGGCAAAGCACTTATGACTTGTGAGATGCAGGCAGAGGCATCTCTGGCCCGTGAAGCGCCCGTGTGCGCTAAAGGAATGATTTTCTTTAGCGCCCTTTAGTAAACGTAGCGCTCCATTAAAAGTGCCGTGCCTCTAACACTGCTGCGCTCGTGTGCACCGCACACCCTGCACTATAGGTAAAGACGAGGTGAAATGCAGATGAACATGGACGGCGGTAGTAACATAGGGTGACCAGCCCTAGTAGCCCAGTTGACAAATGTGTGTGAATGATATCATCTCAATGCTAAGTCAAGTGGTCAAAATAAAATATTAGCCAATAACACAGAGTAGAGACGTTAGCGATTGTAGAAAGAGAATCGATACGAACACTTGCATATTGGCTAAGGATTTTTTTTTATGGAATAGGCGGGCAAACGAGCAGACGTATCGCCTGATGGTAAGCAATTACCGCCGCCCATGGACACCTGCAACACCAGAGGCGTCACAAGTACGTTCTCGGCCTTTGGGGGATGAAGGATGATTGGGCAGATAGGGAAATTGGTTGGGGTATGGGCCTCCGGTATCCTCACTCACTCGGTGAAACACAACGCAAGCACTATTTCACACCGGTTTTCTGTTAGGCCGTGGTTTCACTCCGGTCAACCCATTCATGCCGAAGCGTGACTCTCCCAAGATAGAAATTGTTTCGATTGTCCTCGTATACCCTAAAAAACAGGTCTGTCAGACTAGTCTTATTGTGTAATTGGTAATGGGACTTCTGGGACAAAAATACCGGTGTCATTTGTCTTGTCTATGGGGACGAAAAAGTCTCAATTGCCTCGTCTTGGGACATAGGACTTGTGGGACAGAGCCCAAAAACACCTAGGTCTGAATACAGTAAGAGTGAAGGTATGTAGAAAGCAATTCTCATCACTAGGTACCTAGTGATCTTAAGTAGTAATATAAATCGTAATTTCTAAACTAGCAATAAACCCGTGAACGATTTACCGTGTGCAGTAAATGTCTGTACCACTGATTTACATCTGCGGCTAATAGAAGTTTAAGAAATTATCTGAGAGTTAGTTGTGAATATGCTTTGTTAAAGGAATTCAGGACTGGTAAAGTTTCGTACGATACATCGTACTCATAGATGAAATACATATTTACTAGCGGCCGGACCCGACTTGCACGGAAGTTTTTGAAATTCTCGGATTCCCTCTAACATAATATGCATGTATTATAACATATTAGGTATTTACCTATGAAATTGCCGTTTTGTATGCAATAAGTGAAAGTACTTATTTTTTCAAACTTTTTTATTTCTGTTATTCGAAGTAATCACCCATGCAATCGACGCATCTTTGCCAACGCATTGGCAGTTTATTGATGCCCTTGTAAAAATCAGCTGGACGGGAGGCAACAAACTCTTCAAAGGCATTTTGTACTGCCTCTCGGGAATTGAATTTTTTACCCACTAAAAAGTTGTCTAAATTTTGGATAAAGTACTAGTCGGTAGGTGCAAGGTCTGGTGAGTATGGCGGATGAGGGAGAGCTTCCAACCCCAGACCTTGCAGCTGCTTCACGACAACGCGCGACCCCATACTGCGCAACGGACAGTCTCCAAGCTGCAAGAGGTGGGGTTGGAAGTTCTCCTTCATCCGCCATACTCACCAGACCTTGCATCTAAGACCTTTAGTCGTATACTTTTAAGTTATTTAGGTGAGCTGGTGATAGAAGGTTAAACTCATCAACAGTTAGGGATTAGAATATTATGTCGGTAATATAACGTATAGACCTTAATTTGTATCTTTCAGTTATTCATATGGATCGTTTTATTGAGTAGACACCCACTAAGGAAGGAATTTTGGAATTTGTACCCCTAAGGGGTGAAATAGGGGTTGAAAATTTGTACGAAAGTCCGTAATTTTTTAAGTTAAAAACATTATCTTTGGGCTACTGATTAAAAATGAGTATTAACGTATTACATAGCGTTTCTGGATATTCTATACCTATAGGGGTTGACATTTAAACCACTAAAGTTATTTGCATCAGCAGAAGTGTTATGAAATAGTTCAACTTACTACTTACCTACGATTGTTTGCACTAAAAACTAGAAAATGAAAACATTTTATAAAAAATAAAAACCGACGTCCAAAAAACATCCAACAAAAACTCTCTGCCAAAAAACACTAAAAAGCGTAAAATAAACTGGCTCTTCATAAATTGCTATGTACCAATTCTTGTCTATACCTAATTCTTTATTCATTTAAATAGTAGTATTATAATGTATGCTAGGTACCTAAAATCTGTTTGAAGTAGAAGACAAGAATTGTCACATAGCAATTTATGAAGAGCCAGTTTATTTTACGCTTTTTAGTGTTTTTTGGCAGAGAGTTTTTGTTGGATGTTTTTTGGAAGTCGGTTTTTTATACTTTGTAAAGATGTATATTTTATGCATGTGTAGCATTTAATGAATATCATCATTATCAACAGCCTTTACAGAAGCCTATGTTCAGTAGTGGACTATTAAATATTATTAATGACTAGCTGAGTCCCGCGGTATTACCCGCGGTAATTGTAGTGTAAATAAAGTAGTTTAAGTTACTCCTTAGATCATCAGCTACCTATCAGTCAAAGTCCCGTCAAAATGAGTCCGGCCGTTTCAGATATTAGCTGGCACAAACAGACAGACGGACAGACAAAAAAAAAATTGGCATATGTACCGTGTATATACATACATATGCATTTAGTAAAAAGTGGTTATTTTAATATTATAAATAGACATTCCAATTTTATTAATTTTGTATAGGATAGAAAAGATAGATAGACACTTTATTTATCATCTATACTATAGATAGATGATAAATAAAGTGTCTATCTATCTTTATCTTTTATGGTCACCCTACTTACAGTATGACTGTATCTGGTAAATTGAGAACCTGTCTTATTTTAGCATGATTTGAGTATTAATCATTTTCATTAAATATGTCAAACATGTGTTAAACATAATTATTGTGGTTTTCAGACTCAACTCGAAGTTTTAAAATAATTTATTCCTATTTGACAAATATCATTTCAAGTAATGCGTTTATCCAAAGACAAAGTTATATAAATATCATACAGTACTAATTTTAAAAAAATGTGTCTCTTCTCTCTATATTGGCTATGTGTATCTAAAGTGGGAGAGCCACGCTTTGGCATGCATGGGCCGGTTTGACCGGAGTGATACCACGGCCTCACAGAAAACCGGTGTGAAACAGCGCTTGCGCTGTGTTTCACCGAGTGAGTGAGGATACCGGAGGCCCATACCCCCAACCCCTCTCCCGTCCCCTTCCCTATCCTCCAAAGGCCGGCAACGCACTTGTGACGCCTCTGGTGTTGCGGGTTTCCAAGGGCGGCGGTAATTTCGTCAGCTCGTTTGCCCCCTATACTGTAAAAAAATGTACTTCTGATTTCAATTTTTTTTTCATTATTATTAAAAATATGCATAACTTACCTCCAGGTCACAGTCTCCTTAATTGCCCCTACCCCTATCCATGCTAAGATTATATATTCTACTAGCTGACCCACGCAACGTCGTTTACGTCTCCTATTGCCCGTAGCGTAAAAGTTTTCCCCCGTTTTTGTAACATTCTTCATTGGTGCTCCGTTCCTATTGGTCTTAACGTGGTGATATATAGCCTATAGCCTTCCTCGATAAATGCACAATCCAACACTGAAAGAATTTTTCAAATCGGACCAGCGGTTCCTGAGATTAGCGCGTACAAACAAACAAACTCTTCAGCTTTATAATATGAAGTATAGATTTGTTACACTTTCACCGATTTCAATGAAATTTGGCTTGAAGATACTTTGTTTTTTCAAGAAGGACAAGGGCTACTTTACCACAATAACTAATATCATATACATAGACCCCTAGTTTCACTCACATAATTAAGAGAATTCTAATGATAACTCCAAAGCCGAAATCCATTAAAATACTTTGCGAAACAAATTCTGGTGTAGCAGAGTAAAATAGACAATTAGCAAATAAGAGCCGCATCTTAAGACTTCTTTAAAAATAATTCTAGACAGAAAATTACTAAAGCAATTTAAACTAAGTAATAAATTTGTTTTGCAGATCCTTCAAAGCTAATCAAACGCAAGAAGTCCACAGAAGACGTCAGATCTCCTCTTGGAGGCGAAGGCTCTTTGACCAGCGAAGAAGGAGAAGAAACGGGAGTTGGCAGACGGAAGAAGGCCAGAACTACGTTCACGGGTAGGCAGATCTTCGAGCTGGAAAAGCTGTTTGAGGTGAAGAAGTACCTATCGTCTGGGGAAAGAGCTGATATGGCGAAATTGCTGAATGTTACGGAAACACAGGTAAGTGTATTTCTTATTCACGAGTCTGCCAAAATGTCTCTTCTCTGCCTGATGGAAAGCATGAGTAGGATCCAAGAGTTGTGGTTATCATCCTCATTGTGAATAAAGACTACCTTGGGAGAGCCACGCTTCGGCATGCATGGGCCGGCTCGACCAGAGTGATACCACGGCCTTACATAAAACTGTTGTGAAACAGCGCTAGCCCCATCCCCATCCTCCAAAGGCCGGCAACGCACTTGTGACGCCTTTGGTGTTGCGGGTGTCCATGGGCGGCGGTAATCGCTTACCATCAGGTGATATGTCTACTCGTTTGCCCCCTATTCTATAAAAAAAACAGTGTAGCATGGTGACCCGCAATGTGGTGGCCTATTGAGATGCTTCTGCATCATTTGGCCTCCGGTCTCGCACTCACCAACGAAACACGACAGCACGAACGCTGTCATTTTACGTTGATCTTCTGTGCGAGGGTAGTACCGCCCCAGTCGAGCCGGTCCGTTCGTGCTGAAATCAGCGTAGCTCTACTATCTTGCGTTGTTTTAAACTTTTGTGACTTGTATATCTGTTTTTAGACTTCGCTTATTTTACACACAGGTTTTGATGTATAGCGAGAGTCGAGACTTATAAAGTTACGATACCTTTTACTTCCCGACGTTTCGAACGTTGTATTCACTATTTGTGTTATATGTTCTGGTTATTTTCGACCGAATTATAACGGTTATAGTTCATCAGTGGAATAAGTCGGCTCGTAATCTTAACTGATAGAAGTAAATGGTGATATGTACCACGATTGCTTGCTACTGTAACAGTGTTTCTTTTGAGATCGTGATATGATACCGGAATCAAAGAAACCGAAAGAAACATGGAGATAATAAGAAATATTAGGAACTTATTAGTTACTAGTTGCAACGTGGTTTTGTTGCTTTTGAATCAGATATTGTTTATTACTTCATTGGCTTTAATTTAGCTTCCACGTAACCCTATTTTTTTACCGATCTAAAAGGAGGAGGTTCTCAACTTGATTGGTATTTTATATTTTTATGTATGTACACTGATTACTCCGTCAATTGTGGATTTGCCATTGCCACTATATCAGGATCTGATGATGGGATCCCAAGGAAATCGAAGGAAGCCCTCAAATTTGTTAGGCATGTACTATGTTTTTCATATATTTTTCTAAAAGTAGCCTCGATCGATACCATCGAAGTCGTCGAGGAATTAAACAATAATAAATGAGCAGTTATTCGGTTTAGCTTTACCCAAGTTGGTCTAATCTTAGTTTTGCATACAAAAATAAAATCATTAGAATGTTAATTATTTAATATATTACCATTCTTTATTAGTTTCCTTAATTGTTATGTCTAAAACTTTATTACTTAATAAATACATAAATAACTTTTTATATTAAGTTTTTCTTCTAAATAGCGTAAAAATACAACGTAAAACTTAAATGTCAATCAAAAATAGCTTTTAATTGATACAATATTTGTAAAAGAGATTGTATACGCTCCATATTTGGTATATAAAGGAAATATAAGCGAAAAGTCCTATGTAAATAAGCTCTTTCAATATTAGGAAACAATATTTACTTTAAATGGTATCTATCAAGCAAGAGGATGTAATAAAAATGGCGCCGTCATGTTTTTACATAAATCTGATTAGCAAAATTAAAATGTTTTTACAAATCTTGCTGTTTTATGAATTTGTTTCCGTTTTTAATGTTATAAAGTACTTTTAAGTGTATTTTATATCAATACTCTAAAGGAAAGGTATAATTTAATAATCTCATATCATAAAATACCTTTTATGAAATCTATTTGACTTAATTATAGATGGTTGACTGTACTTCTGGAGACAACAAATCTTCTAGCGAAGCGACATTCTACAAACCTAAACTATAAAAGAAAACTAACAAATATATGGGAATGTTTTCATCTCAACACTAAGTAAATAATAATAATAATAAATATTTCGGACATCTAACACACAACGCCATCTAGTCCGAAGTTTAGCAGAGCTTGTGTTATGGGTACTAGACAACTGATATAAATACTTAGGTATATTTTTTCTTGTAAATACTTACATATTATACATAGAAAACACCCATACTCCGAAACAAATATTTGCAGATCATACAAACATTTGGTCCGACCCGGGAATCGAACCCGAGACCTCAAGCACAGCAGTCGCATACGCTACCACTGCGCCACCGAGGCAGTTGTTAAAGTCACGTGGTTAAAACAAAATATTAGGCAATAATACAGGCGAACAGAAGCGTTAGCCATTGTAGAGAAAGAGATTGGCGCTAAACGGAGCTGGTGTCGGTATGCCAGAACGATCTATAAGCATAGGTAGGTACCTTATTTACTCTACTTTATTTGTACTTTTTTTTTGTAGGTACTTCATTTTTATTTTTACATTTTTTTTCTTTTTTTTTACTTTGTTTTACTTTACTTTATTATTTTTTTTACTTTTATTTTTACTTTATTTAATTGATGCGGTCAGCGATGGGGGGCCTGGTCGCAAAACTGCGGTTGGGCCGACAGGCAGGGGCAAGTCGAGGCTTTCCCCAGGATAGAGTCTCTTAAGACGTTCCTGGGGGAGACCTGAAATAACTTTGTCCGGGTCTTCCCCAGAGCAGGGCGCCTGAGACCGGCCGTCGGGGTGGTTTTTAGTGGAATCACCAATCCGAAGGGATTTTCCAGGTACTTTATTTGTGAAAGTACGTGTAAGTCTCATTCAGGAACAAAATAAGTATATATGTGTTTAGCTATATATCTATATATTTGTATTATAAGTTTCATGGAAATCAAATGAACGACTGTGCATAAATATTTGATCATTTTGGTAGATAACAAGTTAACATTTATTTCTGTACACAATATTAATTGATATCATTAAATAAAACACATTTTATACCTATTAATTAAATGCACAACACAATTTGGTATTAATAAAAAGTACAGTCGTCACCCAAAATGTTTAGTTAGTCAATTAAGTAAATTGTTATTGTACAAATCACTTAATACGCCCGCTGTCACCGTTCCACGAAATCTCTGAAATTAAACGTTTTCGAATGTAACCCACACGTTGTCGGAGTTCAGACGTGACATGAGTCATAGGTTGAAGCGTTAGCGATGAGCGCGATTATCACACTTAAATAATTTTGTTAATAATAGTGTTAAATATTTGATTTAATGTCATTTGAACTATTAATTAGAACCAGAATCCAAATCAAATTAAAATGCGAAGCACTGCAAACAAAAAGCAACTTCATTGGACAATCTTAGTTATCATATACGTGTAAACCCACACGTACTTATATGATAACATTATTATGATAATATTTGGTACGGCGTCTCCTAACATTCTGTCACTTTTTATGTATTTACTCATGTAACTTTCACCACCTAAAAACAAAGGTTGTGTGAGTGCCGTGTAATTTCAATTCGATTCCAAAGTTAGTCTCTAGCATTTTCTAGTATTCACATATTAGAATGCCTTTTAAAGGGAACTTTTATAGGTTTACCTTGCCTTGATTCATTTGATGAAAAATGTGATATTTTTATGTTACAAGAATAATTATGTCTTTAATATTAAAAGTACTAAAATTTATAATTATATGTGTAATTGTTTAATTTATATAAACAATTATCGCCATCTCTTATGCCTTAGCCCAGCACATTAAACGTTCTGAGATAATTATACTATCACCAAGGTGGCAGATGGGTGAAGGGCGGGGCGGCCCCCGCGACGTGAGTCGACACATATGGCGGTACTAATTAAAACTATGGCCTGCTTTGTGTATACGATGTAGTGGGTTCGGAGCTGGTTGGATTGGTGCAAGCAATTATTTGTGTCGTGACATCACATGGTGATAGATTTCTAGTTAAGTGCACATTTACTAGTAAGGTGGACTGAATGCTTTAGGAATTCTCAAACTTGGCTTAAGAAATGGGATTTAATATCTATAAAATATGCATAAAGCTGTATCATATTCAGAAGAGGTCTTTAGGAGAACCTCAAGCATTCCGTTATCTATATATATATATATGTCGGAGACACAAGAATAAACGAGAACATGAATAACAGATACAGCCAATCTGGACCAAAGCCAAACACTAATCACTACTAAACGGATAAGAATCAACCTAACACCATCAGCAACCCCCACGAGGGGGTTGGGGCAACGCTCACTCCTCCGCGGTGCCCAGTGGAATTCACCTCCTAGGCTAGTAATTCCCCCACTGATAAATATCGCCTCGTGCACACGATATAAAACACAGAGATACAATAAATCACAAATCAAATAATAGAAAACTACTACGACTCAGGAGTGACTCATGTCACAATCAAGAGATATGGTCGTCACGAGATCTGAAGAGAAACTGTGTCCTGTTTCCGATCGCGCCGCTTTATATAGACTGTTCCGTAGTGTTCGATAGAGGCAATTGTTTGTATCACTTTTATTATTCGGATACCCTCATTCCGACATATATATATATAAATAAATCGCCAAAATGTATGTACGCGCATAACTACTGATCGGCTGAACCAATTTTTTTTTATGTGTTCGGTATTGTTAGGGGCAAGGTTTGTGTACAAAGGAAATTTAAAGATAACGGGAGAAGTCAATGTTTTTGTCCGCGACTGTACAGGGAAGGACTGCCTGTGGGAAGCTAAGACAGACATGTAAATAGGGCGGTACGAAGTTCGCCGGGTTGGCTAGTAATTTATAAAGCTTAAAGTTATAGTTAAACCTTAACACTGTATTATTTCTCATGTGAGTTTTGAAAACATAATGTTTGAAAAGAAATAGGTTTCTAATGGTACTATTATTGTAGAATCACTAAATCCAAAACATACAATAAAAATAAAAGGTGTTTTTTCCGGAAAGGAAAATTAAACATAAAATCAAATAAGAATAAAATAAATTAGTTAGCAAAAACCAAATAACTCCACTTAAGAAGTTAAGCATTATTGAAATACTATGATAATTTTCTCATACGTAAACATACTTTGATAGCAATATTCATATATATTAATGTTTTTAAATCTTAAATGTATTCGGTCCAAACGCTTAACAGTCGAAACAAGAATCTTTAAATTTCTTATCATCACTTATCTCATGAATGGACCAATTTATTCCGAAACATCCGAAAAATATATAATTAATTCATCTTTTAAAGACCTTCGTCATTACGACGTGCCCACGTGTCACCGATAGGAAGTCTATTATCCGTTAATGTCCTCGTTAACGAGATAGAGACATAAAAACGAACGGAAAAATGTCGAAGAAAAAATTGGGTCCCAGTGGTTTCGTGATAGAAGCGAATGTGTTCGGTAGAATTCAGATTTTTGTTTTCAAGCTATTGCATAGCTTTTATCGCGGGCTATGAGCGTGGCGACCGAAACAAGAAATTCCGTAACGAAAATAAAACCTAACGCCTCCAAATATTTTGGTAGTAGTCAGCGAAAAATAAGTTTTTTTCGTATTAAAATATAATTATAACACATAATATGCACATCATTATCATCGTTATGAAATTTGCCGTGTTGTTAACTATTTAAATTATCAGGAAATACTTACATTTTGGAGAAATCATTTGATATATCTGTATGTTATGATTTTTTCACTTCCTTGATGTCAATATTTCCAAAAAAAATACTGCATAAATATAAAATAAATAAATAATTACAATTGCATAAGTTGATGAAAAACGCTATGCAATAGCTTTATCGCGGCAGTCCCCAAATGCCACACGTTTTTTTATATTGTTTTCAGACATATTGCTTGTGCAAAACCATTAATTTCAGACACACGTTTGTCATATCTGAAATTAGACAGTTTGCACGTTCCTACTATCAATATACTTAAATACGATTTATAAATGTAGATAAACAACATTCAGATGCAAAAAACGATTTTACTCATACAAAATTATTAGTGCTGTGCTTGAATTAAACCTTAGATTGGTTGAATCCGCACTCAGAATGACTTATAATTACACCGACATGCCTCTATCAAAATGTATGTTTGTGTACATGAGAATGAAATATTCTAACATATGACTGAAATACCATAATAAATCACTTGAAGATTGTTTTCGGAATTTGGCCACGTGTAAGTAAATACGAATATTTCATTTATTTGCAGGCCATATTATGATATAGTTTGAACCATTGATGTCTACAATACACAAACTATGATGAAAACTAGAAAAATGATCGCATTTCATCAAACAGTAGTTAGTTTATAAAAACATTATTCTTATAATACTATTGTTTTAGCAAAGAGAGACACGTGTCCTCTGATATAACAAGAGCGGTTCGGCTCTTAAACAGTCACCGCATTAATTGTCGAGCCAGTTTTCCCGCTAAATTGTAATAAAGCAAACTAAAATAGACTTTACGGACGTCGCAGTAAAATCGTTTTTGATTTGTGAGCGTGACTGTACTATTGATCTATGCAGTCCGCAGGGATTCCATTATACAGGTTGAGTCAAAAGCTTAATTGTTACTTTTTTTGTTGGTGGTTTTTTATTACAGTAATTGTTTGTTTTTCTGTTGTGATAAGTATTTTAGAGCAAAAAGATCTTAAGTGGCAATTTGACATTTTGACATAAGTGGATCTAGACCTTTGATAATTCGATAGTTAATACATTTGTTTTGATTCAATTAAATGACGTAACTTAACTGACTGATTGTTGAAAGTAAAGAGGATAAGAGAAAGTGAAAATCATGTTGTCAACCTTGTTTTATTTTATCCTGTACATTTATATTAATAACCTAATAAGTAATGACAAATTATGGAGATGTTTTTTGGAAATTTTAAATACTTTTCCAACAAAAAGAATATTGCTTCGATTGTAAACTAGAACTAGTGTGTGAAGAATATATAAATATAAGCATGACGGCCATGCTCGTGCTGTGGAGAAATAGTTTAATAACATATTTCGCTTAGTTCTTGATCTGTATCTAGTACCTATCTCTATATTTAGTGTCTATGTAAGTTACTACCTTTTGCCTGAGACTCGGCCTCCGTGTATGTTGGTATCGCGGTAAGGAGTAGCCAAACCTTCCTCAAGAACTAAAGTATATCTATGTCAAATTTTATTCAAATCGGCGCGGTTTAGCTGTGATAGCGTAACAGACAGACAGTCTTTCGAATTTATAATATTAGTATGGACTTACCAGTAAAACCAAATGTAATATTACTCATATTAAGATATATCTTAACACCCTGTGCAATCTCCTATTGACACCATATGTCATGTGTTAAGTGCGGCGCTTTTTTCTAGTCCCCCGGCTCGTCCCACTCCTGCTCATCACGTGTTCAGCGCTCACGTTCTAGCTAAAGTGTTAGTTTACTAAATGAAATAGTGTAAACTGCGTGGAATAATTATGGCAGATGTATTTTAAATGTTTATTTATGTCAATAGGAAGATGATTCTTTAATATTAATAAAAAAAAATTGGCAGTCATAAGGACTGCCGATAGAAGTCAAAACTAATAACTTAGAATGTTACTTGTAAAATTAGAAATTTCATAATTTTTAAATTAAATCATCATGTCGGTGATGCGGTGACGCGAAGTCATAAGATTTTCCCCTACCAAAAAGTGCTCAACGCAACTAAATAAGTTTTCACTTCAAAACTTTGCATACTGAGCAAGTGATATCATAGTTTACTTTTAATTCGGTATAATATAGTGCTTACTTCGTGAGTCGTAGAATTACACACATTTTCAAGAATAGTTATCAAATTATTTACCTAAAGATCATTAATTTTATTTCATAACCTCGAAAGATAAAAAAGTAAATCTGAATAATCCATGACCATGAATGATTTATCATCAAGTTGAAATCCTATACTTGCACCAATACTGATAACTAGCACATTTTCAAATATGAAAAACAATGTCATAGGTATTCCTATCAAACATTTGTCTTAAAACTGAACGTCTTTTTCGTACCTACAATATGCTACATATCTCTTTTAAGTTAAAACAATAAATACTTAATCATAGATATAATCCAGCTGACGGTAAAAAAGCTCGTACCACAAACACACGCATATATTTCACAAAATAATCCCGTGAAAGCCCCACACTTCCTATTTGAACGGTGTTCATCCATCGTTGGGGTGGCAGTTAAATAAACATTACTAATTGGCGACGTTCCTATTAACTCAACGAAAAGACAACATCCCTGTGTTTTATTATTCATAATGATACTTCTGTCAAGTCATTTATTATGTGGCTTAAGTTTTTTTTTCAAATCTGGAATCTGGTCGTATTATTAAATTACAGGCTGTTGTTTTTGCCACTCAAAAAATAGTCCTTTCTAGAAAACAAAAGAAAACTTCAAGTAGATTAGGGGATCATTTGAATATTAAGGAAGAACATAGACACACATTTAGCTATACAAATTAATAAAATTGGAGTGTCAGTTTGTAATATTAAAATAACCGCTTTTTACTAAAGGTATGTATGTATGTATACATGGTACATATACCAAAATATTTTTTTTTACAATTTTTGTCTGTCTGTCGGTCTGTATGTTTGTTCCGGCTAATCTCTGGAACGCCTGGACCGATTTTGACGGGACTTTCAGTGATAGGTAGCTGATGATACACACATCAAAAGTGTCTAGGGATCAAGCATTTTTATGCGGATTTCTTGAGATTGAGATGTGGTTTTGTAATAAATTTATGATTTTATAAATTTATATGGATCCTTTTTGGTGCATTTCATAATTTGAATCAGGAACTGTCAATCAAATTCGAGTAAAAGATGAAAATCAGCTGTCAATATTTTCCCTATAAAAACATACAACGCATTGAAGACATTATTAGTGCTACTGTTTCCCTACTACTGATTAAAACCAACGTTATTATGGAGCGGCGACGTCATTTAAGCAGGGAAGAAATGCTCAGAGCCGTGGGAATGATAGAAGCTGGTTCCCGGCAACGTACTGTGGCTTTAGCTCTGAATACAAGTCAGAGTGTTATCAGTCGACTTTGGACACGTTACCGACACACTGGTACCGTGGCTGAGCGCCATGGAGGACGGTATCGCTGCACCACACGGAGACAAGACCGATACATTCAAATCTTAACTCGAAGAGCTCCAACAATAACCGCCATGATGTTAGCCGTGAGGCTTCATCACTCTTCAGGGAACTTAATTAGCGACCAAACAGTCAGAAACCGCTTGCATGAAGTGAACCTTCATTCCCGAAGACCGCTACGGGTACCACCTATAGCAATGCACAATCGTAGGATTCGATATCAATGGGCTCTTGAACACAGAAATTGGGCAGAAGAACAATGGCGTTTCGTGTGCTTTTCTGATGAGTCTCGTTTTGGTATGAGACCGGATACAAGACGTATACGACACTGGAGAACCCCTGGACGCCAACAGCGATTAAAATCCTGCCAGGAAGTCCATCCTTATAGTGGTGGAACCATCATGGTATGGGCGGGTATTTGGATCGGCGGAAGAACTGAGTTGATTTGGATCAGAGGCAACCTCAACGCTCAAATTTATGCTGAGACGATTGTATCAGACGTCATCGTTCCTCTACAAGTGCAAATCGGTCCCTTATTTCAGTTAATGCATGATAATGCACGACCGCACACCGCAAGAGTTGTAAGACAGACTCTCGCCGCAGCTAACATCAATGTCCTGCCCTGGCCTGCTCAGTCGCCAGACTTGAACCCGATTGAGCATGCATGGGATATGCTACAGAGAAGAGCTCTGCCGAATATGGAGGGTATCCAGTCGCAAGAAGACCTTTTTTTGTTGTTGCAACGAACATGGGCGGCCATTCCACAGCGTGATTTGGATGAACTCATTTTGAGTATGCCAAACCGATGTTCTTGTGTTGTTAGTGTTCGCGGTAGAAACACGGATTATTAATTGTTTAAGTTACCTAATAAAATTTTAAAGAAAACTGTTATTTCAGTCTTTTTTTCGAACTTTAATGTTAGTGGTTCAAATGTCAAAAATCCCTTTATTAGGAAAACGGCAAATTTCTTTATTAATGCAAAGGTGACTTGGTTTATCGTTACTGTGACAAACGAAAACACTTTATTTGATGAATCCTTAAAGAAAATTTTAATTAATATCAATCAGGAGAAAAGTTATTGCAAAAATATATGTTGATCCCTAGACACATATGTTGATCCCTAGACACTTTTGATGTGTGTATAAGGAGTAACTTAGGCTACCTTTGTTAGACTAGCTTCGCCCCGCGGTACGACAATGACTGCGGGTAACACCGCGGGATTCAGCTAGTTCTACAATATGCATTCATAGGGACACCGATATCTGAGTGTAGACAAAAAAAAAGGTAGGCAAGTACTTACATTTTTCTTAAGGGAATTCAGTATACCACAGATCCTTTCTATTCTTGGCTGCTGATATCTTTTAGGGGTTGCAGTACAGGGGTGCGTTTTCCTCCTCAATTACAACTTAAAAGTAAGGGTATTAAAAAAATCTTCGCTTAAAAGCCTGGGTTTCCAAGCAACAGGAAATTAGAAGAGGGCGTTCTTAATAAATTTGAAAATATTTAAAAACACCGTTTTGCGATTTTCAACCTTGTGTTCAACGAATTAAGAATTAAATTCGTATTCCTTTCTTGAAGTACAGTTATCCGCGTTTTTTTTTTAATTACTTAATAGAAAATATTAAGATATTTGTGTGATAATTTAAATACACAATTGGGTTTATAGCGGGTTTTTTGTCAGTTTATTAAACATGAATCTATAAAGATAATAAAGAGACAAAAATCGTGATATTCAAACCTGAATAATAAATATTTAATTACTCGTCTAGTACTACGTATCGCGTCAACCTGTTATCGCTAATAAAATAAATGTCTTAATTTTGTTTAATATATCAGGTTTATTAAAGAATTCTTTCTTGTTAATCCTTCGAATTAAGATAATACGTTGATCAGAAGTTTGTTCACGACTCGTAAATAAAACGACTTCCGAAATCGTTTTGTGGTGATTTTCCATTTTTATCATATGGAAACCTCTATGAGATATCACTTTTAATTGTTATATCAGATACGAACCGCCTAAATTGAGACTGACCCTAAACAATGCAATAGTAAAATATTGCGCCATAAAAATTAAACTCGTTCAAACTTTTGTTCAGTCATTACACAAACTTTAATATTAACCCTAAACGGTTAATATTGCACAATTCGTAATATTGCGCAACATAATTGACCGTCTAGGGGTCGCCTAACAGTAAGTCTATTGCAAGGAACTCTCCGAGATCCCCAATGGATCGTAGCTGCCTCATAAAGTGTGCCGTCAGACTACTGTATCCAGAAAGCTTTGCTCCCCTTCCAGTTTACAGAATATTATGTGAATCTGTAACGTCACATACATAGGCCTATTTTCACTGGGGTAGTGCCCAGCTTCACCCGTTCCTTGGAGACTATTGTTCATTGAAAGGAAATTATACCACCCTCTCCGGCGCCTGGTGCTTCTCTAGAGTTGAGGACAAGTACAATTTTAACAAAATAAAAAACCTACATCAAGAACGACCAAATCTATCAATTTCTCTTACATGTCATCATCAGATCTTAGTGTCCTTATCATGGTACCACCGTTGGGATATCTCCTTTCCATTAAGAAAATAATCATCAAAATCGGTTCATAAACGACGAAGTTATCTGCGAACACACATAAAAAATATATATATATACGGTCGGATTGAGAACCTCCTCCTTTTTTGAGGTCGGTTAAAAAGAAACACCGACTTGCTAATAAGCTAATAGTGTTTTTCCTTGACCAAATCACCTTCTACGTTGATGCTGTGTGCTTAAGCTTTGAGGCAGTCTGATCTCACACTAGGCAAAACTTTTGCTATGGCTATCCGACTATTAACCTTCAGTTTAGCAGTTAGGTTTCCTACCTATGAGACATACAGGCAAATCATAGTATATTACCGATATAGGTACATATAATAAAAACGATAAGTACTCAAACCACAATCGTAACGATCGTTACACATAATAATAACTAATCAAGTAAACCCAATAAAAATAAATGACATCTCAAAAATCAATATCAATAAAAGGTTCAACATAAAAGAATGGCGTTTGTCCACGGGGCGCCTCGGTGAGCCATTAAATTTTGATGGATTGAACGTTAATCGTGGCACGACAGCCCTGTGCTTCAAATGGATACCGCCGCCTCATTAGCCCACAAATAAACTCACTAGGGTTGACAAAAATACTTGTTTGTTTGTTTTGTGATTTATTTTATGTTTTAAATATCTTCGATGAATGTCATATTTTTTGTGAATAAATTACCTGTAACCTATATATCGGAATACTATTTATGAAAGTAATAAACGAGTATTTTAAGAGAAGGTTCTTAAAAAATCTCATTAGGAATTTTTTCGTAATTCTTTTTCCATGAGAGTTGATCGAACTTCACATATTTTATCCTTATTTCTATAATTCGTATTTGTATTTAACGATTTAATTATATATTTTTTATTTATTTCAAGAACCGGAAATCTTGGGTGTTTTAATTTTTAGTCTTTTTCATAGTTTTACACTACAAAGTCGGTTGGGTTAGTTGTTCTTTTACTAAAAATGTATCATGTGTAATGATAGTGCTAAAAGCATATCATTACACATGATACATTTTTGCACCCGTTATCGGATGTTCTTAATTTTAATTTTCGAAGATATCGAACATTGTCAGAATTGTGTCCATTAATATAAGTTTCGGCAGTTTTATAAAATAACTAGCTTTTGCACGCGGCTTCGCTCACGCAGACTTTCATCCTCTGATTTACCCCCTTAGGGGTGGTATTTCAAAAATTCCTTTCTTAGTGCTCACTTACGTTATATAATGAACCTACATGCAAAATTTCAGGATTCTAGCTTCAGCGGTTTGGGCTGTGCGTTGACCTCTGGGTATGTCAGTCACCTTCCTCTTTTATTTATATATATAGATTAGCTATTGCCTGAGGCCCCGCTCGTGTGTACATCGGTTATAAGTAAAGAGCAGCCTATGTCCTGATTCAAGTATCAAGTTATCTCCATGAAAATTTCATTGAAATCGGTGCAGTGGTTTACCCGTAAAATCGTAAAGACAGACCGAGAGAGTTACTTTGAATTTCAGTACTTACTACAACTACTACACTAATATAATATGTAGTGAAAACAAAGTCCTTCACCGTGTCTGTCTGTCTGTTAGCGATAAACTCAAAACCTACTGCACGGATTTTTATGCGGTTTTCACTCATATATAGAGTAATTCTTGAGGAAGGTTTTCGTGTATAATTTGTTAAATTTTTGAGTATATTGGCAAATATATGTATAACGATATTCGTTGAAGACGTTTGAAAAAATACGCACATCTCAGAGAAACATAGGCTATATTATATTTTCCATAATGAACCCGTGCGAAGCCGGGGCGGATTGCTAGTAAAATATAAGAATAAATTTGAAAGTACATCAATCCAGCATGGTAAGAGCCAGATCTAATGCTACATGACATTCTACTCGTCGGCGTCGCCCATTGGTACATTCAGTAAGGGACTTAATAGGTGTATCTAAACTAAAATTTCTATGAGATTGTTAAATGTGTATCATCAAGAGTCTGCTGCTTTACATAGGCCTCGCCATTGAAACGTGGTTTTGGTCTTCAATATAATAGACTTTATCACGTTATATATAACACACTTAAAGCTAAATATATATTTATACCTATATACATAAGAAAAAATATTTTTTAAAGATAAAGACACCCACTGCTTCTCAGCATGAAACTTAATTTGAATTTTCACACACAAATGCCCACTAAATGAAATAATTTAAATAGTTTAAGTTATTGTATAAAAAATTTAATCAGATAGGTATTTAGTAGGTACTAAGAATGAAAAGAAAACTTTAATTCTGATGATTGATGACTAATCCATTCGTCAATATACACATAATATTACCGAAATATATTGCAACTCGTCGCAAAAATAATCCAAAACGGTAACCTAATAAGAAAATTCAGAACAACACCTGAAACGATTTCAGAAATCAAGACGTATCCTGACTAGGTTAAATATAAAACAGTTAAATAAAACAAGTTTTAGTGTCTACCTAGTAAAAGTTTGAATACCATACAAGAGCTGACCATATCGGATGTGGAACTTGTTTTTATGTTAATGGCCTATAATGTCTCCATTTATACACACCAAAAACAATATAAAGTAGCCGCAATCAACATATTTACAAAACTTTTATAATACATTTACGAGCACCGTCTAAAAGAAAATGCCTTGCTATAAATCACGAATAAAATATATGACGAAACGGTAACTTCCCGAAGTGGGAAGAGACCGGCTGCGCGCGCGCCGCTTTAGCTCGCCTATTAACCAAACATTATTAATTTATATCATCGCTATGAAAAATAATAAAGTGATGTTTCAATTTCTTTTTTTTCTGGAGGAATTGTCTTTGGATAGAGGTTATAAATCCTAGAAGCTATTATTGTGGTTTAGATTAACTCATGATTTAGTAATTCTTTGTGTCTATGGTTTGTTTTTGTTACACAAAAATGCTTTGTAGTTTTAATATATGTTAGTCTATAGCCCGTTTTTTTTATCGGTTTGAAGTGCACTTTGTCAAGAGATATTAACTCTCTTTGATATGCAGTTTATGATGTTTTTAGATGCGTTTTGTTTTTACTTCAGTTGATTCCCTGCAGGTTTGTAGATTGCGGTGCAAGTTTAACTCTGCGTTTTATTTTTGTGGTGGAGTGAGGTGTTGTTGCTATTTCACAGGAAACCTTACTTCCTGTTCTTTCATGGGTATTTTAGGGGACACAATTGAAAATACTTTGCCATATAAACGACTTAAGAAACTCCAGATATAAATGAAAAATAATTACAACATATATTGAATTCTTTAGGATTTTGTTAGTAGGGTCTTGAGAGGTCTATTAATAGGGTAACATTTAGGGTTAATAGTAGGGTAATAACAAGAGGGTTTTATTGATATTACTTTGACATTTAGAGATGTTGGTTACTACTTACCATACGATCAAGAACGTAACTATAGAAGAAGAATTAACACCATAAAAAGTTCTTTAACAGTAGATCGATTTAATACAAAACTTAAAAAATAGTTAGAAGGCTTTCTGACGAATTTAACAGTTTAGTCACCAATTTCAACCAGATGTGTGGTGTAGTAATTTGCCACCATAATGGCTAAACAACGTCAACTTCTCATTACACGTCCAACTGGATCGAACCTTTGATCGCTCGCAACACCTACGCTTAGACATTTCTGGACCTAAATTCGCTTCTTTTGCATCTAACACTTTCCGTGTCACGAGCTCCGTTGCTCAAGCCTTCAAAATTATTTATAAAAGCCTTTATAATGTGTGTTGAATAATTATAACATTTATTTACATCATGGCGCGGCGGCCCGTGACACATCGTGTTATACATGTCCCTTTGTTGACATTTAGAAATGCTATTATAGTATCCAACGTGTGGTTTAAGGCTTCTCCGCAAAGCTCACCATCTACTTGCTTCGTGCTCTGAATTTATTCGAGTAAGACCTATTTCTTAGCGTTCCATGGATTCACCGTGCGGGTGCCGGGTCCATCGCGTGATAGATGGGGGCAACACATGCGACTTCGACAGTGCCTGGGAATTGCGACCCAGGTTTAGGTTTAAGGAGCACTCCTTACGACGCGTCAACGCTCACCTCCACTGTCCGCCGTGTTACCCCCTCTACCTAACCATATTTGAAGTGAGCCTAGCAATGAATAGGAATCAAATTTTTATGAAAAGCTGGCGAGGATTATCTTGTATTGAACCCAGGAACCCACGAACGGTTCAAGATAACAAGACAATTAGAGGTCCAATCCTGATGTGTTGGATTAGATCTCCGAATAGCAGTAATATCTGCCAGCGCCATCTCCTCATCTACTGAGCATCGAACCAGAGCAGATGAAAGCACACTAATATTGTCTTAGATACAGAAGAAATCAGTATTCATTATCAATTATTAATAAACAATACTAGAATATTATAATAATAATAATTGTTATTTACGATATCTTCAGGTTGATAATCCCACCTCCAAGGCGAAATGAGTTTGCACATCCATTGAAAGAAAGAAAATTAATTTATTTCGACACTTATTATCAGCCAAGATGCAAATGTTTCGCGTCGATTCTCTTTCTACAATAGCTAACGCTTCTATTCTCTTGTATTTTTGGCTGATATTTTGTCTTGGCCACGTGGCTCACCATTGAGATGACGTAATTTCTATATATTTGTTAGTTTCCTAATAACTGAGCTAGGGCTAGCGTGGCTGATTTATCTGCTGGATTTTCCCCCATAACATAAAAACATACAATTAATTATGTCCTAAAAGTAGCTTATATTACATTTCAGAAAGGTCATCAAAATTGTATGTAATTTTTCATTTCGAGCTCAGGTCACATAATAACACTATATCAGCAATTTATTTTGTTTTATAATGTGTATCAAATGCTATTTTTTGCTAACCGGGAATACACCGCCGCTCCATAAATACTACAGGCCTTCTGTCATTATGATTTAATGGCTAATTGTCGTGATGAATTAGGGTGATAATTATATCTGGATTTTTGATTATTTATGGCTTATTTATTTTAGAGCTGAGTTCGTTTATTTATGAGTCGGTAGCATAAGGGTATAAGTATAAATATTTTGAGTTCATGAAGATTAGTAGATTTATACTTTTAAACACTTTATTTCGTTTATAAACGGAAAAAGAAATAATCCCTTTGTAACTAAGAACTCTGAGAAAATGGCATAAAATATAGGTTTTAGTGTAGAAGTGCAAAAACTAAATTATTTTATCATTTATGATATAAATCTATATATATAAAAGAAAGTCGTGTTAGTTACACTATTTATAACTCAAGAACGGCTGAACCGATTTGGCTGAAAATTGGTGGGGAGGTAGCTTAGAACCAGGAGACGGACATAGGATACTTTTTACATTTTTTTTTTACTTTGCCCCGCCGCGTTCCCCGCGCTTGTTGTTGTACGGCGGGTAACACCGCGGTTATCAGCTAGTTTTTAAATATATTCTAAAATGGAAACAAATGTGAAAGCAGTCTGAATTTATACCTATCTTGACCTGTCAAATAACGAAAAATCTATACAATAACAGATCGCGTTATTTTGGTCGAATAGATTAAGTTTGAAATTTGATTTTCACCACACCAGGCGTTTACGTCTTCTTCAGCATACTGCGGTCCACTGCTGAATGAAGGCCTCCCCCAAAAAGCGCCAACTATGCCTGGTC
The DNA here is from genome assembly GCA_949125395.1 of Diaphora mendica. Lineage (NCBI taxonomy): Eukaryota > Metazoa > Arthropoda > Insecta > Lepidoptera > Erebidae > Diaphora > Diaphora mendica. The sequence goes on along the minus strand of OX421331.1, from coordinate 814,209 downwards.
CCTATTTACCTATTGTGAAATATATACGGTTATGCAAAATGCGGTTAATATAAGTCAAGTATCAGAAGCTTTTATATGTATCGCGTTGTTTATAAAACAACTTTTCTCGTGGTGTTGGGATATTGCACCGAGTATTCTCGGAATATCGCACTTGATACCCGTGGGCATATAAAGTGATAGCTTTAGCACTGCACTGATTGTAACTTCATAACAATTTGTTATTATGATATTCATCATCAGGTTGTAGGATAGATGTATGTTACTAAGTCACGAATGCCTAGTTGCGGTTAGCGTATGCGACTGCCGATCGAGAGGTTCCGGTATCGATTTCCGAGTTGAGTCAAAGAGTTTATATTGAGTGTTTTGATTGCAGAAATACTTTACTTAATAACAACCCAGTGCTTGGAAGTTGGGGTCTTATTCCCCATACCTCAGAGAGCAAGTAATCTCTCCCTGGTCGAGGCGGATAGCCGTCTCATCGAACTGTTAGAGTTAGGGAACAGAGAGTGCACCTGTGTTTGTGCATACATTAGTGCACTTTATCTTTAGCCAGCTGGTTTCTGTCGAGACTGGAAATCGTGGTTTAAATCTACTAGGAGCACATTACGTCATAACGGATAAATATATGTGAATAAAATTTTTCTATGAGTCATGCTTGGCACATGTGAGCAAGGCTCAACCTGACTGATACCACGGGCTCACAGCAAACTTTTACGGAGCCTGAACTCCCCTGACTTTAGGGGAAGGCTTTCAAAGAAGGCTTTCAAGAGGCAACACACTTGTCACTCTTGAGTTATGTACATGGGCGGCGATAGTCACTTACCATCAGGTAACCTGTTTGCTCGTTTTCTCTCTTACAGTCTTAAAAAAAGTCTACATCTACAACAGCACATAAGGTAATTTATATCTTGAAAAATTTACTAACGAAACTTGAGCGTACCGTCGCCAATCTTAACATTTTTAAACGTTTTAAACGATTGGTTGCCATGGGGAACAATATTGTAAAATTGTCAAAAAAGCAATCATTGTCAATAACTAGACCGCACTGAGGTCGTAATTCGTCCGTCATTCATTAAATTATTGACATCAATAAAGCTTGTTAATGGCCGCTAAATACAAATCAAGAAAATCGTTTGACGAGCAACGGAAGAAAGTATATAGTATAGTCTATGGTTATTATAAATAAATATAGGTAGTTAAACCTCTTTTCTAAGGGCGACGTACCCAGCAGTGAACTAGATTATAAAAAGCGGCCAAGTGCGAGTCGGACTCGCCCATGAAGGGTTCCGAAGCAGCAAGTATAACACACATAACATAATATAAAAGTTCTTGTAGTTCGTTGTAACTTTGATCGATGTTTCAATAATAGTGTATTTTTTTGTGGTTTACGATTTATGACGTATTAAAAAAAACTACTTACTAGATTTCGTTCAAACCAATTTTCAATATATTTTTTTAAGGACCTATCCATAGATACCCAGGTATGGGTTTGATGAAAAAAATTTTTTTGAGTTTCAGTTCTAAGTATGGGCATCCTCAAATTTTTTGTTTTTTTTTTATTTTTGTGTGAAAATCTTAATGCGGTTCATAGAATACATCTACTCACCAAGTTTCAACATTATAGTTCTTATAGTTTCGGAAAAAAGTGGCTGTGACCATACGGACGGACAGACAGACATACATGACGAATCTATAAGGGTTCCGTTTTTTGTCTTTGGCACGGAACCCTAAAAAGACCGTTTATTATTATTATTTTTTACCAAGTTATGATAGTGTGATTCAAATTAGAATTCATTTAAATAGCCATTATTACGAATCTATTGAGACCTATATTGAAATCGGTTCAGTATTGCAGACGCTACGGTGGAACATATAAACATATATGGACTGCCAAAACTATTACACTCTTCCTTTTGGCTTCGACGTAGTCGAATAAACAGCAATTAGTAGAAATCTGCTTCTAGAAAAGCCTATGTCCAACAGTGGACTACTAAAGTCTAATGTTGTTGTTGATGATAATAAAATTAATAGCCATAATAAACACTTATTAGTACGGGTTACTTACAAGTCAAAATACAAATGAATACCTATTAAAGTGTCATACGTACTACCAATTTTACATAATTCAAATGAAGTTTAAAAGAAAGCAACATTACATTGTGTTAATCTATACTAATAATAATCTTATCTACTAATACTTAAAATTTCCATTCTCTATAATTACAAGTTCTACCTAATAAGATAACAAAAATCCCCTAAAAATGCAAAAATAGTTTAGTAAACAATGGTAGCGAAAACGGCAGCGCTAATCAAGAATAACTACAGACAGTTCATCATACTTCCGAGGAATGTGCACCCAGCCCCAGGAGGGGGAGAGAGGGGGGAAAGACAAATCACGCGAATAAACAATCAAATAAAATCACGACGAGCTACTATTCATCGACCACTTATGTGAACAATCAATTGAAAATGACACTCGATAAAATTGTCACAAACTCTTTTAACATAGCAATAAGGTTTAATTTTGAACACAATATATTCGTTTGAAGGTCAATTTATAGTTGTGAATAGCTTAGGGATGTGTGTAATAATTTATCGATATTTTTTTTGCGAAATCTACGCTATTAAGAACATTAAATCTTATGAGGATTTTTTTACTTCGATTTAGCTAAAATGTAACGTTAACGTATCTGAAGTTCAATCTTCCTTCCCTTATATTGGGCCACATGGAGGAGGGTCTTCTCCAATATTGGTAACTCACTTTTATCTCTTGAGTATCAGATTTCCATGGGTTGTGACACCAATTACCATTTAATGACCCAAACTAGGAGCAACAAAATGAAAAAAACGACGTGAAATTATTTCATTTCTAAACATACAGAGAGAGTAGAAATTAAAATGTCTGGTTATCTCTACAAAATCCATTAAGTAATATTTTATAAAACAAAATTATTTCTAAATATAATAAGGATGTCCATATTATATAATATTCGGTTTTTATTACAACATGACTTGAGCTTTCTTGAATAACCGGTATTTTTTTACGAACTCGCCAAATAGCGTCGTATTAGATTACTATCTATTAAATGTATTCATCATTCATTATCATATAATAAATGATATATGGCCTTATACTTGACAGACCACTTTTAGGATATCAACAAACACTTAATTAAAATCATTTATTAAGCGACTATTAAGTTTTATCATCAAATAACCATCGATATAATTATAAAAGCGGTTTGAATTGCCTGACAGAGGTTGTTAGTTGATTCCCAGCCACCACAAATAATTAAATGATGAGCACAATAATTTCTTCTGTATGGGTGTAAATCTATTTATAAAAATGTTAAGTTAATTTGTGTGGGTACGCCAGATACAGATAATATATAAACCTATTCAAATATTGTTTTTATCTATTTTTGTGTTTCTCATTTCTCATCAATTAAATTTTTATGTACCGCAGTGCAAAGTGTGACATAGTCTGTGGAAACTTTAATAAACAAATTCATCATCATCATCATATAAGATGTAAGAAGTCCACTGCTGAACGTTGGCCTCACCAATTGATTATCCTACGCCTGCATAGGCCTGCATCCAACGAGTCCCTGCGATCCTAACTAGGTCGTCCGTCCACCTTGCGGAAGGCCTTCCTACGCTGCGTTTGCCGTCACGTATTAATAAACAAATTGATTACCTTAAAACAAGCTCTACCTGGTTTATGTAGATATATACGTAGTTTTGTGTAGTGTTTGGATGTACTTAGTTTGTGTATAATATCTGCCATACATTTCAAATTTCATAAAGGTCGGAGACCTTCCGTCTTTTTATATTAATTTGAAAGTAGTGTAATAAAAATCATAAAAATAATGCTACTGGTAAATTAAACTCAAATAACAATCTTGAATGATGATGTTTTATTCCACTAATGGATACTTCTAAACTTTATATTGTAAATAAATCAATATATCGACAACAGCCAATCCCTATCAATTTAAAAATACACCTCCTCAATTCGGATTCCCGTAAACCATACTCGGCATTTTCGAACGAGACAAAAAATACAAATTTTGTACAAGTGCAAGCGGGACTGAAACAAAACAGGATGATGTACGCTTTTATGAACACTATAATGGTTTAAATTGGTCCTTTAATAAGCAACGGGCGATGTCATAAAGTGCTTCAAATAAAACTGTCAGTTCTCAAGCAATTGTTTACGGCCGAATGTTAAAACGACCATTATCGTTTGATCTCCGTTTGTTGAACATTAACCCCTTTGTCGCCTCACTTGTGAAGTGTAAACGAAGGGGTGGGGGTCGAGATGTATTGGTTATGGAGTTATAATAATGTAATGGTCTCGAGACGATTTGGGATTCAATGGAGCGTTGATACGTTGAAGTATTTGTTTTTGGTTTGTTCGTGAACAAATATATGTGGATTGTTTTATTAATTTCTTGCCAGAGGGCACTTGATATATGGCTTATAAAACACTTCTTTGAATAACATGGAATATGGTGTTTTGGTGTACAGTTTGTTTTAGGGTTCTGTACCTAAAACGAGAATGGGAAAGCAGTTTATACAAACCGTATAATATGTAACGTTATTTAGTTTTTAGAAATAATAATATCTTCTGACATCTGACACACAACGCCATCTAGTCCCACACTAAGCAGAGCTTGTACTATGGATACTAGAAAACTGATATAAATACATGTATACTTTTTAAACGCCGAAACATAAATTTGTAGATCATTCAAACATTGGTCCGACCCGGGGTTCGAACCCGAGATTTCAAACATATCTTCATTCAATAAGGGTTTTTATCACTGGTCCGCAGTACGGTGACGGAGCAGTTGTAAGCAATGCCAGCAAATAAAAAACACCAGTAATTAGTTCCCAATTTGATACATAAGCTATGCCGAAGTTCAACAATCAAATTACAAAATCGTATAAAAATATCAATCATAAAATGTTGCCACTTTGAAAATCAATAATATAATCCACACCTACAATAATATGGTAACAATCATTTCCTCCCCATCCAGTATATTTCCAGCCGATTCAACATTAATTATAGCGGGAACATCACTAATCCTTCACCATTCACCCCGACACGATCCCAAATCTGCCCACTGTCTCGCTCACACCCTACAGGGGCAACGAGAAAGAACGAGATGGATAATATAAGCAATTAATATTAAAACGTGCTAACGAGTGGTCGAGGGTAAGTTCATAATCAGGAACGATCAGGTTCCTTCTGAATCGGTTATTTGATCAAAATAGCTAAATTGGAACAATAAAGGTCTGGTGCTACTAGCACAAGCCTCAAACGCTATTAGCTTGTGAAACTTTGTTTTGAAAACTAATTTAAATAATTTCTTGACAGTTTCTCTACATTTGATCAATGTGCCCGCAACTAGCATCAATTGAAATATTTAAAATTTATTTAATTTCCCTTACCTCAGGTGAAGGCTTACGGTCCGGTCCTAACCTTTTGCCACCAAAATTTTATTTTGGTCCACTGATCCTTCAGCAAACGATTATATTCTCGAACAACTCTAAAAGAAGCCAGGCAACCCAGTGGTATCCATTATGGACACAAAAAAAATCTAGGAAGCTAATGACGATTTAATAGTCTAAATACATGTAAAACTAACTCTAAGCACTTTTGCGCAATAAGATTAAAAGGATTACGATAGTCAGCTAATATTACAGTCACTTTTCATTATTTCCAAACAAATAATCTTGTTCAATAGCTCTAAAATTTTAATATCTATAATCTAAAACGAACAAAACGTTTATAGTTTTGTCGTTACGGTCTAATGTAACAACACCTTTAAGCAACAGTTTATAATGGGAGAGAGCAGCCCATTTCTCGCCAATTATACGTATGTCAAACACACTCGGTATTGCATGTCTGCAAAACTTGCCATTGGAAAATGAACCTTAAAGAATTGTATCATTCCATTTCTGATATATCGGGACAATTGATCAGCTGCTTGTACACTTAGCGATTTCGCTCAAGTTGGGCTGACTAAATTTTCTTTATAAAAACCCATTTTTTCAGAATCCCTTAGATTGGGTCAAATGTTGGGCAGCTTTTAAATCTGGTAGACAAAGTTTATAATCCTTAAGCGTAACGCAATTCAAATGGTAATGATGCAAACGTCTATAAACTTGTTGCGATTGAGTTTGAACTGTATTCAGTTGATTTTAAGATTGAATATAGTAGTTGTAGCAGATCAAAGGGTACTCATACGTCGTTGTATGACTTACGCGACATTAATATGTTCTGAAATGTTGTTAATGGTTAGACTGTTTCTTGTGGTAGATTGCTTTGATACATTTTGTATATTTTTTAAATACATAAGATTTATATTGTAATGATATCAAAGATGCAGAATTTGTTGTTCTTTCAGGCTTTCTCAGGATTTAGAAGGATTCAGAAAAAAATTGTCATGATTATCCTATGAAAAGACTATATTTAGAACTTTTAAAAGTTTTAATTTATAAATTTTTCAAAACAGAACTCTCTGGCTTGCATTTTTCTTAGCCATGTTATCTTTCCATAAAAAAAAACTTTCGTGGCCTTAAACGATTGTTCTTTTAACCACCAATACAGTGTCTGTTTAAATTGTAAAATGCGAGGTGCATGTTTTCTTTAAGTTTGTAGGTAGACCTATTAGCGGATAGTCTCCTCATACATATTCAATACTGGCTTCGTATTACTCGGTAATAACAAGGCGAGTAGCAGCCATTCTGCCTCTAATTAGTAAGGTGTAGTTCATAGATCACTGACTTATTGCGGTGGCGTTTTAGCACAGCATTGGGAGCTAGACTTTAGGGTTTACTCTTAGGGCGTGCCTTGAAAAATCGTTGATATTTGTTTATATACGGCAACTGTCTATTTGAGAACGCTATTTTTAGTATACTCAGAAATCAAAAAAACTTTGTGTCGTCTTCCCCATTAAGTTAATTCCAATCATGTATCGTGCAATTATAATTTTCACTCTTATTATTGAATACATTCACCTAGTATTGTTAGAAGACCCTAACTTTGTTTTAAAAAAGTATGATATCCGTTTCTTCTTCTGTATGCTAACTATGCATAACTAATTGATTTAGTTTAAAATTATTGCTTTAACATCGATATCTAGGGGGATAGAGGGAGGGGGATGGAGGGAGGTGGATAGAGGGAGTGGTTGGGGTATGGGCCTCCGGTATCCTCACTCACTCGGTGAAACACAGTTCAAGGTTTTCTGTGAGGCCGTGGTATCACCCCGGTCGAGTCAGCCCATTCATGCCTAAGCGTGGCTCTCCCACGGTAAAATATTTGGAAGAGTTTTTCTTTATGTTGGCAATATACAACATAGTGGTTGTCCACGGCTCCGCCCGCGTATATGTCGGTTATTGCGGCAAATAGTAGCCTATGTGTTATTCTGATGTATAAGCTATATTACTGTAAAGTTTCATCCAAATCCGTTCAGTAGTTATTGAGTGAAAGAGTAACAAACATCCATCCATCCATCCATACTTAAACACTTTCGCGTTTATAATAGTAGTATAGATTCTCCCGGATGACTATAAGGGCCGGTTTTTCAATAGTCAGATAAACAGTCAAATAGCATTTATTCCTCAGTTAGCGTAAGTTTGGGTCTTTCAATAGTCAGACATCAGTTATCAGACGAATAAAGCTGTAATCTGACTGATAACTTTACCTGTGCTTTCAAACCTCAGTTAGTGTTTTATTCTGTAGAATAGTGATTTGACGTTGTGTATTTCTCTTGTACCTATTTGTGGTAAAGTTTAAGTACGTTGTCGTTATTGAATATTTGATAGATTATGGATGTTTTTGACTCAATTGACTTTTTGTTCTGAGGTAAAAAGGGTTATTAGAGAAATATAGGTTATAGATACTATAGAGAAGATGAAGAATTTTTATTTCACACACTGCTATCTAGTTCGAAACAAAACAGAGCTTGTACTATTGGTAACGAGAAGATTTCCCTAGTGGCCGTTTGCGGAACTAACGTATGACAGACACTTCTACCTGGCAGTTTAATGTACAGAGCGAGTGCATTGTTATTGTTTCATTGATAGACGTCTACGGAGAAGTAAAAAATACGTAGGTATTTTAAAAGTGGAATGTTAACGTGTATACGTATTTTTATCTGTCATACGTTAGTTCTGCGACTTGCCGTTAGGGAATCTGCTCGTCACCATTTAAATTCTTTCTACAATGATTTCATTGATTGACGTCTACGGAGTAGTAAAAAAATACTTTAGGACCACTTCGTGAGGGTAAACAGTATTCTAAAAGTGGAATGTTAACGTGTATACGTATTTTTATCTGTCATACGTTAGTTCTGCGACTTGCCGCTAGGGAATCTGCTCGTCACCAATAGGTACAGAGAACTGACATAAATACAAATATACTTTTTACTTTTAAACACATATTTATTAAACGTAGAAACCACCGTTTAAAAAATTACTATGCACCACCCGCAAACCCGGCATTTCATTTTTATAAATTTTGATTTTAATCATTGTTATGGACTCTACTACAGGAATATCATGAACAACTTTTTACTAAATTATTATTTACTACATCTATTATAGACAAATAATAATTATAATCGAATGCTTTCATTTCATTTAATTAAATATCCCAAACCGGCAATCATAAAAAGACAAAAAGAAATAGAAAAAGAACAGTCAACTTGAATGTTGTCTAAAAGTTTCTGGTCCTTATCTAACGTGTGACTACCTGTATAGCTGCATCTCACTTGCGCATGATTACAGTGAACATAGCTGTGAAGGACCATCAAGTAACTATCTGACTGTTTACTCCCGATTGAAAAACACAAAAAGTTTATTCGCTTGTTAAAGAGCTGGATACATTTATTCCCTTGTTAGTTATTAGACCGTTTAACTGCGGATTGAAAAACCGGCCCTAAGTCTAATAATATAATAAAAGAGCATACTGCCTCTTAAGACTGTAGTCCTTGAGCGTGGGAATTTGTGATTGAACACCCACATTCATATTTTACATGCACACAAACGCATCGGGCACTGTTGCATACTAACCCTGGCAACTAATAAATTTACTTTCGGTTTTTTCTTCTAGTTACATATTCATTAACTGTTCGCCTTTGAAGAATGTTTAGAATGTCCTACAAAGCACGCAATGTATCTTAGTCATATCGGAAAGCCTGCGGGCTTTAAGTAACTCGTCAACGGCCGAGAATGGGGTTCAAGTGTACCTATTCATTTTTAATTCATTTCATGGACAAATAATATATTTTTACACAGTATAAAATTAATCTGTCAGCTTAGATGTTTTACAGTAATCAACGGATTTTAATGCTATGTTATGAAATAAAATTTGTATGATATATGTTATATTAATGGAACATAATGTTTCTTAAAAATATAATTTTTGATCGCTTTTATTGCTCATATTGACTAAATTTTACTACATAGATCTTACTTACTTACGTACTTTTTTCACTTTTTGACAAAAAACGACGCTGAAAAAGTATGAAATAAGTTTTGAAAAGCCGTAGTCACGTGTTTTTAAGAGTTATGGTACGTTTATATTTTAATTTAAGTCTTTTTTTTTTATTTAAAATGTTTTGGTGTAGGGATAATAATAATTTATATGCAAAGTATATTTTAAATACCTAACATAGAAATATTAAAAAAAATGAATAAATACGAACAAAGTCACCAGCAAATACTAATAATACCTATATATATATTTGAAATGTACAAGTAACACCCTTTCCGATGATACCAAATACGGCATATTTATGTCAAATTCATTTTTTAATACAGTACTTTATGTCGGCTAGAGGGCGCCACATTAAATTGAGTGACGCGTCATATAGGCTATAAGCAACGGACGATCAAGACACTTCTAACGATACCTCATTTATCCAGTTCTAATTAGTAGTTAAGGAGCTATGAGGGAACAGATGAACATACATACATAGCCTGTCAAAATCATAACCCTCCTTTGGCTTTGCCGTGGTTGGCAAAAAAAAATACAGTTAATTTATAAACTCCTCTTTTTAAGACGGTTGAAAAACAAACTATTTGTCTTAAAATTAATATTAAGAGTGTAAAACTTTGAAATGGAAACTTCCTCCTCAATGACACACATGGAAAATGTCTAAGGTCATCCGAAAATTTGGTACTGGAGATGCCTCAGCATTCCACTAAGTTTTATGATCAGTCTTTCACTGTTCAAGCTGTACGCTTGTGGAATGCATTGCCCATAAACATTAGGCAAGCGAAAACAATAAGTGGATTCAAGAAGATGGTTCACGAATATTTCACATCATAATTGAGTCAGTCACACATTAGGATTTGTTTGGGAGTCTTCTCTCTCTTAAATTATAGTTATGCTTATATGTATGTATGTATGTTTATCTATTAGTATGTAAAATTATGTGTTTTATAACTATGTGTGTAAGTTTATAAATATATATATATATTGTACCTATGTAAATATAATGTGTGTATGGATATAAATAGTTTCTTAATTCAAACTCAATGCACGTCAACTACTACTGTCTCTCTGAAACATTTGATCCATCCTAAGGTTGCCTGGAAGAGATTGCTTTTGGCAATAAAGCCGCCCTTTGTACACTACACTTCGGACACTTTATGTATTATGTACTTATTTCAATCTGTAATATGGTGTGCAAATAAAGAGTTTTCTATTCTATTCTATTCTATTCTTCCTTAAATATATATAATACTAGCTTTTACACGGGGCTTCGCCCACACAGATTTTCATCCCCTGATTTACCCCCTTAGGGGTGGAATTTCAAAAATTCCTTTCTTAGTGCTCACTTACGTTATATAAAGAACCTACATCCAAAATTTCAGGATTCTAACTTCAGCGGTTTGGGCTGTGCGTTGATCTCTGGATATGTCAGTCAGTCAGTCAGTCACCTTCCTCTTTTATTTATATAGATTGCAGATATCAGACAATGTAAGGGATAGGGATAGGGATCTATTGTTTTACAATTCACCAATTGATTAAATTCAAATAATTAAAAAAAAAAATTTTTACTTTTTTAAAAACAATTTCTCAAAGTGTCTCGGTCTGTCAAAGTGTATTCAAAGTACTCGTCAAGACAAATCAAACGACTCCAAACTCGATAGGTTCCGTCGTTACAAAGTTCATATGACCACCTTCCAGCTTCAACATCAGATCAGCTACATGTCATCATAATATAGCATTGTCACGCTATATACATATGCCTACAAAAATTCAACACAATCGGTTGAAGATATCTGCAAAATTGAGTTGCAAGATTCCGTCTTAACAAATATAGTTAGATATATACATACATAGCAAGTTAAAAAAAAACATAAAATAAGTTCTGTGTTAATAAAAAATACTAATATTTTTCTTTGAAATTATTCTTTTAAAAAAATTTAATTAAATTCAAGAATACAAATTAACAGTAACAATTCGACACTCACTGGCAACCCACCCTAAAAGTTGTCATTTACGTATTATGGAGCTCAGTGCGAACTACAAACGGACGTGGTGTCACCTTGAATATTCGGCGGGCACTGAATTTTTTGAGCGCGATAAAACTTATTAATTGCAATTTACGGGAGACGATATCTACGTACTAAAATGTATGGAACTTTTGTCGCTAAAAATGAATGATGTTTAGCCTTAGATTATTGCTTTTTGGTGAGAATTAATAAAAAACTAAAGCGGTAAATCTTTTCTCCATACTTTTTTCTCGCGAAATTAGAAAAAAACATTTAAAATAGAGCACGAAATAGGACAGAGTGTGCTAATTAAAAAGGTCGATTTCGATGATTTTGATCTTTGTCAAGGCTTTTTTTTCACAAAAATAAAGAATTATTTTATAAATGTCACTCGGTAGATTGATAGACTGATTTATTAAACTACTGAGATTTTTTTTTTTGTGTCAAATATGAATTGAGTTGTTTGTGTTTTGCAAAACTGCAAGTGCCTTTTCGCGCGTTTTTAGGGACGCGCCCCTTAACACATCCACAATCCACGTACCACGAACAATTTACGTCAGGACATTTGCCACTACGTTCTGGAGTTTGCAATTTGGTGCGCAAGCGCATCAAGCATAGCATTCGATGCTCCATGACCAGCTAATGCGGTTGACGAGCAGACCTGAATCACCGCGGCTATTTCGGTATGTCTTTGGGATTATTACTTACGATTTGAACGGTTGGATTTGACTTTTCAGATGTTTCAATGCTCTGAGTACACAGATGTTAGCGTAAACTATTTTTGTGCGATTCAGCACTTTCGCTATTACGTCTCATGCAATTAGTTCAATAGTGGCGGGAAAAAATTAGCTCTGACTTATTGTAATGTTTAAAATGGCACGTTTATTATAAGTTTTGAAACAGTATGAGATAAAAAAAATATCAAATATGGCTGTTATTTAAATAAAAATGAGAGCATTCATGGTCAAGTTTCTTTTCCACGCGAATCAAATGAAACAAAAATAGTCCATCAGTTTAGGATATAGTACGCCGAACACATACACAAATAATACCCTTCCTTTTTGCGTACATCCACAATTGAGGGAGTTTCTTAAATATAGGTTAAGTGAATTTTCCGACATCTTTTTAGTTTATTTAACAGCTCTTACTTGCAAGACGGTCTGATCAAATATTATTCCAAGGGCTTGTCTTTTAAACCACGGATTAAAGGGTCTATTTTCACTTACAATTGAATCATGATTTATGAAGCTTCTTGTCATTGAAATGGGGTTGGTTTTGTTGGGTTTTAATTTGTTTTTTGGTTTTTTATAAGTCGAAAGCGGAAAAGCTAACGACACAGCTTTTGATAAACGATTTGTAAACTAATTATATTTTAGGATATTTTCAATGGTGTTTTAAATCATTCTCGTCTCACATTGTTGCTCATGATGAACTCCGTAATTATCTAATCGTTTTTCACATTTTGTAAATGTGTGTTTTGCTAGCGTCTCTAAGATAGGATAGTTAACATCACGCTTAAACCGACGAATAGGACCCGAGCATAATTAAAAAGAGACGCAGAAGAAGCTGCGTCGGCCAGCTAGTAAACTATATTCTTCATTTGGGGCCTATTAAAAATTATCCTCCTAAATTTTCAAGGTAAAACCAAGATTTTTTACAAAACGGTTCATAAATACCCAATTTTTGAGATAACCAAGTTAAGAAAATTTACACCCGAATTGGCAACGTTTTATTTTTGTCGGTTTAAAAGTCCCACACTAACTAACACATAACAAAAATAAACATAATATTAAAAATAATAAACGTTATAATTGGGTATCGTTTATCCAATAACATACATATATCCGTTTCCCTAAAACCGTCATAATTATACCGATTACGAACATTACGATATTAACCCCTCCGTCTTCATGCTCGATACAGTCGACAAGGGTTAATTAGGTGCCACCCCTATCACCCCGTGCCACCCTTTTTTAGGCAACCGGGTGACAATCGTAGCAGAGGAGACAGGAAATAACATTCATCTTTGACTGTTTACTTAATTATGTAGCGTTTATTTGAAATGTGCTTTTGAAGGTATGCAAAATATAAAGAAATGTTTTTTCTTCTAAAAAAATATAATTTCACATGAAAGCTGTACCTCTATCACTTAGGTACTTCCTAATGAATTCTGGACTCAGTAGGCAAATCATAGGCATAAAACAAAAAATCATCAAACCCATACATCCATACATGCATGCATGCATGCATACATACATACATACATAAATTATAAATGTGAAAGTAACTCTGTCTGTCTGTCCTGCTTTCACGGCCAAACCGCCTGCCCAAATTTCAATGAAATTTGGCATAGGGATACTTTGATTGTTGAGGAAGGACATAGGCTGCTCTTTGCTGCGATAACCGACAAACACGCGGGCGGAACCGCGCGCAAAAGCTAGTATATTATATAATTAAAATTCTAAGATTCTGATGCTCTAACCATAGATTGCACCGCAGTTCATCCATCGTCTTAAATTATTAACGAGTAAATTGCACGTTTAAACCAATCTTACCACATATATGAAATTTGCATAACACTTTGCAAATTTTATTTCTCTCGTTATATAAATAAGCAAAGTGTGTATTGAAGCCACTGAACTTCCATCGGTACCACTTAAAGAGATGTTAACCCTATAAAACGGACAGTATTGGTGAGCAGATCGCCTTGTGTCGACTGCCTGCGCCCGCGCACCCGTCACGATAATTGTGCGCTTCCCGTCATCGAGTTACATCTGTAGGGTTGTCACATTATAATTTTAATTTTATTTTGTTCGTAAATACGAATTCAAACTTTAATCTATTGATTTCTTGGCTTTTTCTATATCGCTACTAATATTATAAACGCGAAAGTTTGTAAGTATGGATGGATGATACTCTTTCACGCAAAAATTACTGAACGGATTTGGATGAAACTTTACAGTAATATAGCTTAAACATCAGAATAACACATAGGCTACTATTTGCCGTGATAATCGACATATACGAGGGCGGAGTCATAAACTAGTATTTGATAAATATATTGTAAATATAAAAAATATAAATAAGATTTATATGTTGGTTAATATTAAAATGTAATAAATAACTTTGTAACTGGTCTATGCTATGTTTTTAATTTTATGTGTACAATAAAAATATAAATAAATAAGTATTAATCGGTATTTTTCAAGAATAAGTTAAGAAATCATTTGCTTTGTGAATTTGCTTAAGCAGATTAAATGTGATTTCAAGGTTGCGAACAATTCTGATGTTTTAAAAAGATGCATAAAAGTTGTTATGTCTAATAACAACTTTCTAGTTTTATGGCATTTTCATACATTATCTATTGCGAAAATCTCATTTGAAAGAAGTTCAAAACTCTTATAACTTTTTTTGCCTATTTTTCGTGACAACCTGTACAGTTACACGGATTAATAACAAGAGTTAAAGAGAATTGGATGAGAGTGCCAACCCTATTTGCAGATCTGAGCATCACTGCGCTTGCGCCGCATGACGGATACGCAGTGTTTTGATCTCCAACATTTGCCATCGCGCTGTCTAACCGTTATAGCATTCTGAGAAATCAATTCTATTAAAATTAAAAACATATTAAGTTCTCTCCACTATTTAATATTTAGGAATGTGTCTGCTTTAATTATAAACTTCCTAGTTTAAAGACGAATGGTTGTGAAGATGTATGTTGATATAACTGTGACTCTTTTTCCTTTACCAAAAGAAGTACATGACGATGAATTAATAGGAAATATTGTTAATTTCCTATCCTAATATCTCTCTGTCCTGTCTGTTTTCGAATAAAATTATTTAACAAGCTGTGCTATTTCCTGAACTTCTGTGCACATTGAAATTATATGTATTTTTGGGTCTGCAATTTGTGGATCCTACAAAGCGTTGTAACAACCCAGGACAGGTAGGTTAAATGGTGTGGTGTCCGCTTAACCTGGTACGCCATTCGTGCAACGGAAGCTAAGCTGCATTTCATTTTTAATAAGACAAGAGGAGAAAATGCCATATTACGCATTACCTATGCACTAAGCAGACTCCAAACATAATCGAAAAATAAATTAAATTAAAAGCTTTTTAAAAATAAGGTTTTACTGTAATGCCTCGAGACGAATCAAACGAGTCCAAACTCGATGATTTTGCGACGTTTCTCTACTGAGTTCCTATGGCCACCTTCCAGCTTCAGCATCAGATCAGCTCCATGTCATTATAATATTGTATTGTCACGCTGTATACATATGCTTGCAAAATTTAAGCAAAATCGGTTGAAGATATCTGCTTCAAAATTGAGTTGCAAGATTCCACCCGAACATACAAGCATACATTGAAAGTTAATAAAAAGCTTGTAATATTAATTACTAACTGACCCACGCACGCAACCTCGTTTACGTCTACTATTGCCCGAAGCGTAATAATTTTCCCCCGTTTTTGTAACATTATTCATTGGCGCTCCGCTCCTATTGGTCTTAGAGTGATGATATATAGCCTAAAGCCTTCCTCGATAAATAGGCTATCTAACACTTAAATAATTTTTCAAGTTGGACCTGAGATTGGCGTGTTCAAACAAACAAACTCTTCAGCTTTATATATTAGTATAATTATATAGATATACTAGATAGTTTAGATTTGACACTTTTTTGCTACTTCCATAATTTGGCGTTGAACTTCGTACCCAATTAATATTGACCCAAACTGATTGAGGCAATAATATAAAAAAATAAGAGGACGAGTTAAGTGTGGTATTAGGATGACCAGGAATCGACCTTGAATTCCAAAAGCGATACGTTTTTAATTATAACTAGGTTATAATTTGTTACTTTAATAATTATACTTACATTTATTTCTTTATTCTTGTTCTGCATGCGTGACTGCGTCCACAACAACCTTAAAGCGTAGTCAAAATGATTAAATTTGATATAATTAACATCACGACAATTAGAACATGCTTTTTTTTAATTCTTTGAGATACACATTTGATTTGAACACAAGCATGTGGTCAACAAACTGGAAAGTTATAAAAACTATATTACTTAATTATTATAAACATTTAGTAGACAAGTTTACATAGTGTTTTATTGTTTTAAAAGGAAAATTAGTTACACTTATGCGTATACATTTACTAATTCGTACGTGGACAATGTAGTATGGCGGCCTAGTGAAATGCTTTTCATGCCCCGCTTAAAGGACCCGGGATCATAGCGGGTTTTGACTGCTCGGCACAGGAATGAAGAACCGAAACGTTGGGTTCGAGAGCGTGTGTTAACCATTCTAAAGCGATACCCGCGATTTACTAGCATTGATGTCGATTTTTCCTGCTTAAAAAGTAGAAGGTACATTTGTGATAGTTTTATCATGATCCGATAGCGGTTCTGGTGTAATTACTTTACTTTTACTTAACTTTTTTTTAAAGACAACTCCCACATTTGGAATAAATCCTGTGTCGCGGGGGACTTTACAAACATACATGAAACGGACACAAATAACACTCAGACTCAGAACAACAATTTGTGGATCACACAAAGTGTTGTTCTACGTGGGATTTGAACCCACGACACTTGGCGAAGTAGGAAACGGCGTGGTGACTGTTAAACCACTAGGCCAAACGTGCAGTCAATATCAATTGAATATATGAAACACCTAGAAACTCATTCTTACAAATTTTGCCCGAATATTAACCGGATTTTATTCTCAAATTAATTATTACACCTATAACCAGTCTAATACCTCCACATGTCCAAAAAAGACATGAAAATGTAAGAAACAGATTCAGATTTTTCTTTATAAATAATATTAGTTGGGATTATTATGACATGAATATAGTACAATATACTAATTACAAATATAAAAGAAAACCTTTTTTTGCGAAGCCCGTATTCAAAGATGGCGTCTGATATGTTGTGTATTTGCTTCAGGCTATTATTCTTCTAAGAAATACTCTCAAAGAACTCAAAGAATTGTTAGCAAATCATGTCCAGGTATTAGGGGGCATGATAGGTAAAAGATTGTCTTGCGAGCGGTTCGGCTTACTATGATTATAACTTGTAAAATTGTTTACCAATTTTGGCCATTGAGATTCCCCTTTTGAGCCCGAGCGGCCGAAATACCTCAGTCTTGTAGGCTTGTGTTATTTATTTTCTGTTGACTGGAATTTTATAGGTTTAACCTAATAGAATGACTTAAGTAACTAATGATTTAATATTATTATTTTACATTGGTTTGAGTTGACCCATCTGTTCGTTTGCTAGCTCCAAAATATTCCAAACTCTTTTACTGAAGAGTAATCAAGGAAAGAAATTACAAGGCACTTATAAATGATTTTGAAACCACTGGAAACGAATTCCTAAATGACTATATTTCAATTTGAACCTCGGAGTGGACGGGAAGGATATCATGGTGACGCTGCCGGTGTGAATAATAGATCCACACATATACATCCTACTTGCAAAACCATTTATATTCGTGATGGAAGCAAATTGTTAGTAATTGGAGATATTGTTCGATACTACTAACTGTCCGTGTAGGAATATTTCCCAGTACTCAATCGATTCGAGTGTATAATTCATTTAGCGTAAAACATATCGATTCATGGAACCATTTGAACCGATTGAAAGACTGGCAATAATTAAGTCATCGGATTACTAGATTTTATTTATTTTCTGTTTGAATAATGCTTTTGTAACCATCGCGTGGAGCTAGTTATTTGCAAATAATTTTTAATTATATTCGGAAAAGCTAGATATAATATTAGTATTTCTCCACACCATCTATAGAGCATACATTTTAAATTTCAAGTCTCTTACTTAGAGGTGGAGTTTCGTAAAATCCGTTCTTGGCGGATGTCTACACCCTATAAGGAACCTACCTGCCAAATTTCAAGTCTGTAGGTATTATAGTTTCTGAGATTTCGTGATTAATAAGTGAGTGGTATTTCGCTTTTATATATGTAGATAATATTCTTTTATGCTGGGGCCACACTACCGGGAATCGTCAATGATGATCATCGCGATAAATACTGCGTTAATTATTACGTTAATTTTGTTCACAACGACAAACGTAGTGTGGCCGCTTCAATGCATTAATCTCTGATGTACCGCCACTCGAGTTATCGCCAAACGGGAAACGGCAATGTGAATGCCGTTGTAAAATTATGGCAATAAGTCGTGGCTACACCAACGTCAAACGTTCATCATCGCGATAATTAACGGCGTTTCGCGTTAGTGTAGCCCCAGCATTACAGTTGACAGGAGCCAGGAGGTCATGAGGTCGATTCCCACCAGGGGCAAATATTGTGTGATGAGGCCAATAATTTGTTCTGTGTCTGAGTGATATTTATCTTTAATATGTATGTATAGTCCATTCGTTTAGCTAGTGTTGGTACACCCGCACGCAATTGTGGTTATTGTTGTAAAATACGAATATATTAATTCATACAACGGCGTAAGCTGACGAATCATACTTACTTGTGGGTGTACGCCGCAGTCAGGCCCTTTGATTTTGTGGTGGTTTTGCTTTGGCAAAAAGTCGCACGTGTGACGGCGGCGCGATCAAAGTGACCGTATCTAAGCGAATGGACTATAATTAGAAATATATTACTATGATTAATATAAGTCTAGTGATATACCGCAGGTTTGCCTAATTTGGGTTCAGACTAATATCTATGTATGACATGTTTGAAGTTATATATATTATCCAGTTATTTACCCTTAATCCAACGACTAATAAAACTTGAATTCGACTAACTTGACTACAACTGGCGCAGTCTAACATTCCGTTTGACATATCTGACAGTTGACCTATTCCTGTCTCGAAATTAAAAACGAGTTTTAATATGAAAAAATCAAGTTTCTTAGAATTGTGTACAAATTGTACACTAGCGAAATAAAACTCCAAGAAATTTCAACTTTTTTACTAAATACAAATGGTTAATTAATCCTGTGTAACATCCACTAATTCTTATAAACTTCTAACGGATTAATTTGCTTAAATTCCATGTTGATCCAAATATTAAAGAAGTTGGGATATATTGGTTTAATTTAGATTTCTGTGAAGTTTTATTTTTTAATCGGCAACGACACGAGCCGTCGACAGCTAGAGCTATGTTCTTCGCTGAAAAATGAGTTTACAGGAATTTCAGAAGCATCAGTAGTGTTTATTCGACGCGACGGATTTAGGGCGGACAGACACTGGAAAACGGATGCTAAGCTGTGTTATATGGCAACACTAATTTCGATTTTGAGATATATGTTTTAAAGTGTATTTGTATTTTTACTAATTCAAGAGTTTTTGTTTGAACTATCACTTAGATTCAAGTAATTGTTTTATTATTGGATAGATTAATTGTAGAGGAATAATATATAGGCTAGAACATCACACTATGAACATGGGAGCGATGACTATAAACTAAGGAAGTGAAATTTTGGGGAACGGAACGAACGAGCGAACTTACCTTACTAATGTAATATATTTTTTTAGTTTTGGGGTCCTTTTATTTTTGAATTTAATTCTGTTTACAATTATAATATAGATACTTATTTAAATAGAAAGTAAGCTACGGAACGGTACACTACATTTATTGCCCGACAAGTTCTTGCCCAGTTTTTTTGTATCTGTCACTGTTAAATGTGCCTTATTAACCAGATCAAATCAGAAAATCAGAATGAAAGCAATGAGACTGCACGGTTGGCCTAGTGGCTTAAGCGGTCGCCACGCCGCTTTCTACTGCGCCAAGTGTTATGGGTTCAAATCCCACATGGGACAACACTTTGTGTGATCCAAAAATTGTTGTTCTGAGTCTGGGTGATCTTTGTGTCCGTTTGATGTATGTTTGTAAAGTCCCCCGCGACACAGGATGTTATACGTAATGCGGGAGTTGTCTTTTTATAAAAAAAAAGAGTTACAGAATGACACCTATTACTTATCTTTCACTGTAGTCCCACTTGGTTCCGTGTAGCACAAATCGAACGAATTCCGCTTATCCTACGCGTTTCATAACACACGCCTTGTTAATGCTGTACCGGGAAACTGTAACAATTTTAGTTGGTTTTGTTTTGATGTTTATTGATGATCATTGTATTCACTACGACACAAACCACGGTATTTGTGGCCACAATTTTACATAGTGCTAATTGTGTCCAATTTAGTCCGGATATAAGTTATCCAATTTTTAACACGCCTTTAGTAGCTCCATCTGAGTGATTTTTTGTTTGTAACTGACTTTTGCAAGCGTGTTTTTTAGTTTTTTGTTGGTTAAATTTATCTTTATTAGTGTTAACGAAGGTTAAAAAACGTAGCTTTTGATAGTGAGTGTTACCGCTCTTTTCATCCTCCGATAACATTAGGGGGTGAAAAGGGAAAGATATGGGATAGATTTTTCAGCACAGACATCACAAGTATTTCAAATACAAGTTACTGCTACTGCATCTCCTACCATTACTGGCCATGTAACTATTAAATATAATTTAATCAAGAGTGTTCCTTATCTCTAATACTTCTGAGTCTAAAGTTCTAGTTTTATCTTTCTTTACAAAAACCGGGCAAATGCAGGTCTGAGTCAAGTACCTACCAAGGATTCCATGCACAAAATCTTAGTTACTACATTTCGGTAATTAATTAAACTTCAGATATATATGTATCAGTTTTTTAAAATTGACTACTAATTTGATACCTCCTCTTAACAAAAAGAGTCTTCACATAGATATTAGCGTGATTCTATTGAATTTCTCTTCTGCATGTTTAGCAACAGAACCCAAAAATATTTCAGTTATACCACCAATAGAATAAAAAAATACTAAATCAGATTTTATAAAGAATCGAGCGTACAATACGCTACTTCGTAGCTAAGTGCGTGCTAAATTTGCCGCAGAGTGTACGTGCGTTATCATCCCTCGATCTCCCTTTCCACTCCGACATTTAGGGGTTGTTAATGACGTACAATGGTAGCCTTTTTGTTTAAGGAAAATGATGAGTCTATGGTTTTGTTAATTGGTTTATTACTGCTAAAAAAGAATTTGCAAAAAAAATAATGATGGGGAAACAATTTATTCAAGTTGAAGTATGGTTAAATAGAACCTAAATTTTAATAATTTATAGGAGAAGTATTTTTAGAAGAATACCAAATAGAGGAGAAATTTGAAAAAGAAGTGTGGAAAAGCTACTACCATTGTGACTAGAATTCTTAGAACTCCGTTCGGAACCTAAGGGTCTCTGAACACAACATCCTAACAACGGTTTTATACAACCGGGTGGGTTCAGAAACCTATCTGGTGTGCTCTTTCATAAAGGTCTCATATCAATTACCATTCGGTACCTTCAATAATATTATAAATGCGAAAGTCTCTCATCTCTGTCTGTCTGTCTGACGCTTCCACGGCTTAACAACTGAACTGATTTTAATGAAACTTCACATGAAGATACTTTGATAAGGAATGATGGACATAGACTATTTCCTCTTCTTCCATTGGCTTTACCGCGTTTACCGCGACAAAAATCCCCCGGCAAAAACTAGTCCATGCAATAGGTCCTACTATTAATAACAAGTGTATTACAAGTTTTTCTTCGGCTTGTGGCTCAGTACTATCAGAGTTGGTTAACGTTTTGCAAACAATCATAACCAGATCAGTGATGGATTTTGGATGAGTGACCATTCTTAACTTATCGAGACCCGTATCTCGGAGAGCATGTTAAGCCGCTGTCGGTCCTGGTTGCCATACACATCTAGGTCTAGGTAGTAGAGTCACGCTGATTTCAGCACCAACGAGCCGGCTCGACCGGAGCGGCACTACCCCCGCACAAAAAATCTTCGTAAAATGATATCGTTCGTGCTGTCGTGTTTCGTTGGTGAGTGCGAGACCGGAGGCCCAATGATGCAGAAGGATCACTAGGCCGCTATGGGTCACCATGCTGCATTGTTGCATTGTCTGCATTCACAATGAATATGGTGACCACCACTCTTCGATTCTGCTTATGCTTTCCATCAGGCAGAGTAGAGTCATTTGGCAGGGCGATACATAAAAAAACTTCTTTGGCAATCGTCCGCCTCCTAATATCCGTCACTTGGAGCCCTACAACAAAGTCTTACAACTATTTCTACACAATATCGCTTAGTCCTTGGGTTGTGAAGGTGTATTGGATGGATTGTATTAGACTAAAAGTCGACCTCAATTTAGATTGAACAAAAGACTCGGAGGAACATTAAGGTCTACGTGTATCTCAGCCAAGCTATAACATGTATTATTAAATAATTATTTATCATAAAAAAAAGTAAAAACTAAAACCCAACTACGACAAAAAACGACGCTGAAAAAGTATAAAACAAGTTTGAAAAGCCGTAGTCACACGTTACATAGAAACGCATCATAACACTTTAACAACGTTCGTTGTTGGGTTTTAGTTTTTACTTTTTTTATTTCAAATGTTTTGGTGCCGTTATTAGTATATATAATATATATATATATATTTGAAATGTACAAGTAACGCCCTTTCCAATGATTTAGTATATTTATCTCTTTTTTTTTATACAGTACTTTATGCCGGCTAGAGGGCGCCACATTAGATTCAGTGACTCGTCATATAGCCTATAACCAGCGGACGATCACGACACTTCTAACAATACCTCATTTGTCCAGTTCTAATAAGTAGTTAAGGAGCTATGAGGGAACAAATGAACATACATACATACATACATAGCCTGTCAAAATCATAACCCTCCTTTGGCTTTGCCGTAATCGGGTAAAAAGGTATCCAGATTAATATCTATTCATTGTAGATACATCTTCAGTGTTGTCATTAATAATATTTGACAATTAAAAGTCGAGTCATTCACGTTTCAAATATCACATTATACTAAAACACCTGTTATTATATTTGAAACATAATTACGGTATTATTATAATTGTTATAATATTCCAAAGCCATTTTACGCTGTTCCTGTAATAAAATTATTAAGTGCTCATTATTAGGGACTATGACGACGCATTATTACAATACACAGTATATTTTTTTTACTAAATCACATTACTCATGCAATAAAACTCTCGTTTAAACATCAAAATGTTATAATCCAGCTATATATTGTACGCTTATGTTCGTTTGTAGTGGTCTCAGTTCTTTGTTCGTCGACGGAACGATTTATTCTTATTAATTTGAAGCGCTAACATAAATCATTATGATTATATTTTAGTAGGATTATTTACTTTTGAGTGAGAATAAGAGTTTTCTTTCAAATAATTTGATGTCTCGATCAAGTTTTAGAAGCTATCAAGATTTTTAGAAATTTTCTAAATGTTTCAGAGTTTTAAATACAAAACGTATGATCCTACCTTTTAAACATTTAACAAGTAAAATTTTACCAAAAACAAAAACCGACTTCATGGTTCCACTCGATTTCTCTTGAATGCCATCATCAGATCTTAGTGTCCTTATCATAGTACCACCGTTGGGATATCTTCTTTCCATTAAAAAAGAATTTATTAAGATTACAGATTAACATTAAGAATCATCAAAATCGGTTCATAAACGACGAAGTTATCCGCGAACACACATAAAAAAAAAAACATATATACGGTCGAATTGAGAACCTCCTCCTTTTTTAAGTCGGTTAAAAAAAGTTTATATTTTTTCTCAATTTTTTTTGTTTTTCACCATTTTCACTTAGTGATTGAGGTCGCCGGAACCCAAACTCTCCCCCCCTTTTGTTAACTTTTTTTATCTGTGCGTAAATCCCCTTCGACACCACCGTTCTGGTAGTCATAATGAGTGATGTCAGACTCGAAATGAAAAACCGCATGCTGCCGCCGCCGTCGTCTCACGGTGCTAGTAGCTTCTAACTCAGATGTCCAAGAGTGATCGTCGGTAGTCACTTACCACCAGATAAATCATTAACCCGTTTCATCAATGGTTTCATGCCATTAAAAGTTATTTAATGTTATCCATTATAAGTATCAGCAGGAGGTTCTCATAGCCCCGTTACACTCAGTGATTGGAAAAAATCATCGAGGGTAAGTAACGACAGCGCGCTCAGTACCTAGATGGGTAACCGCTAGTGGCATGTTACCATGGGCGACATTCGGAGGTCACGTTAAGCTGTCGGTCCCGGTTGTTATCCTAGGATAACAGTCGTAAAGCTTAGTTGGAGGACTTGGAGGCCTTTGGGCGGCTTAAAAGCATCCAACGGCAAGATTACATAGCCACAACGTTGTCTTGCCAGTCCCCAACCCCCAGCGTGGGGACGTATGGCCTTAACCCTCTCCTGAGAGGAGGCCCGAGTCCAGCAGTGGGATGTTATGGGTTGTTGATGATGATTATAAGTATCCAGTGCAAGAATTTAATCTGCATTTTCTTCTAGTTTACAAAATGGTCATCACAGTACTAATAAAATAAACGTCATTACCTAAATATATTTCATAATTAGCTTATGAACGCATGTATAAATCTAACACGTATCATGTTTAGGGATGCATGTTTGTCGCGTGCCGACCAACCGCAACATTCTGATTGACTTGCGGTCGCTTTGTACATACCAATCGACATGTGTATTAAATATATATTACAGATCATGTTGTAATGTTAAAACGCCACGCATTTGTCTATCACTAATACTTACAATATAATCATATTGTAGCCCATAGAGTATTCAAAGTTATAGCCTATTTGTGGTGCTACAACTTATTAGGCTTATTGACAAAATATTTTCCCAGGAAAGTAAGATCCATATCAAACAGAACCGTATGTCTGTAGGCTCTACTTGTTTGACTGTCTCTTTCTCGATAAAGCCATCTTTTAAATTAAAAGAATTAAATCAAAATCGGTTGTACATTTAGGAGCGATGATGACGATGGCAAATCTATATATATAAAAGCGAAATACCACTCACTTATTAATCACGAAATCTCATAAACTATAACACCAACAAACTTTAAATTTGGCAGATAGGTACCTTATAGCGTGTAGACATCCGCTAAGAACGGATTTTACGAAACTCCAACCCTAAGGGGGTAAAACGGGGGTTGGAAGTTCGTATGAAAGTCCTATGTTTTTGAAGTAAGAGACTTGAAATTTAAAATGTATGCCCTAAAGATGGTGTGGAGATGTACTAATAATGTATCTTTAGAAATCCACCCCCTTTTGGGACTAAAACGGGGTATGGTAGTTTGGACGCAAACGAGGTTGCGTAGGTCAGCTAGTCTATACTAATATTATAAACGCGAAAGTTTGTAAGTACGGATGGATGGACGTTTGTTACTCTTTCACGCGAAAACTACTGAACGGATTTGGATAAAACTTTACAGTAATATAGCTTATACATCAGAATAACACATAGGCTACTATTTGCCGCGATAACCGACATAAGCGCGGGCAGAGCCGCGGGCAACAACTAGTAAGTAAATACTTAAAAAAAATATAATTAATTAAAATAATATTCAACTAATTTTCCACCTCTTGAAGTATGCCAACATCAGACATGATGCTTAAATGTGAATACTGCAAAGAAAATATACCTTGTCGTAGAATCAATCTTATTTCAGCAATTCAATAATAATCCATTGTCAAGAGTCCGATCTTGATACCTTTCGATAACTAGTAGATTCTGTACGACATTAATTAAATACTTCCAATAAAACGTGGTAGGCCCGAGAACCACTTAAAACAACATCGATTAATGACAAAAGGAACCGAGTACAGTCGAGTACAAAACATTTAAATGGCACCTCGAGGCGGCACCTAATTGTACCAACGCTACATTGCCACTGCACTGAACTGAGATTTATGTACACTTGAACACAAAATACTTATCATATTATATTATTATTTACCCATTTACTTTTGCTTTTGACGGATCGATACTGTTCGTGTCCAGATGACCACAATATTGGTGTATTGTGGAAGGTTAATGTGGAAAATTTTTATTACGCTTTCACGTACATGTTCCATGTTTTTACAAATTTTTTGATGTCAATATAATAGCTGCATTTACATTATTAAAATTTATTGTGTAACAAATTATTTTAACGTACAGACGGCGGAAAGTGACTATGTTTTACACTATGTATAGAGAAATATTTTTGTATTTGAACTTACTACCATCTTAATAATATACTTTTCCATGATGAATGAATTGTACTTAGTAAAACCATTTAAAATATACCATTTTAAATAAGTAAATTCTACCACTTTTGTTCTCGGCATTACTTAAGGGCTTAAACACAATCAATTAAGGCTCGTGTCCGGGCATTTTTATGCTAATGTGTCAGCGCCGGTGGTCCCGTCCGGACCGGACGCTGCCGGACGCGGCGCGAATAGGACTGCCATGGAGACGGCGAATATCGGGATTTCCTCAGATCCTTATCTTACTTGTCGGAATAAATGAAAGTATGCATAGAAAATACTTAATATCTTTTTACTTAGAGATTGTTCAACTTATTATAATTGTAAGTCGGTTTGAATTGGATTTCGTAGATTTAAATGGAATTTTGGCTCCTAAGTCACTGCTGATAAACCTAGTTTGGGAGCCAAGAACTAACATATTTTGTTTGCACAATAAACTATTGTTATTATTTTTAATTCGTTTGTAACAATGACAAATATTTTCTGTAAACAAAGTGTATTGAGTGTATTTTGTGTAAATAAATTATTATTTATTTCAAATTGTTTGTGAACGCAAGTTATAGAAGTTGTTAGGTTTAAGTTTAAAACCTAGTTTCTAGAAGGTTTATGTAACAAATCGTATACAAGTGGTATTAGAACATTCATAGAATATAATCACAAATTTTAACATAAAAAAAACTGACTTCAATCTGGACCAAATTTAAATGGGACCATACGGGAATATTGAGTTATTCGTTAATTTGTCGCGCACATACTTAATGCAAATTTAAGACTTATATGGTTTTCTCATGGATGACATGCCAGAACTGGACCAAATTGAAATGGGACCACATGGGAAGCACCAGCTTTCAAATAAAAAAAGAATCATCAAAATCGGTTCACCCAGTCGAAAGTTATGAGGTAAAAAACATAAAAACAAAAAAAAAACAAAAAAATACAGTCGAATTGAGAACCTCCTCCTTTTTTTGAAGTCGGTTAAAAATAGAAAACTCTAAATTTGCACACCATGATATTACAGAGTTAGAAGAGAGTATATAAAATGTGAGACGAAGTGTACAAAGGGCGGCCTTATTGCCTAAAGCAATGTCTTCCAGGCAGCCCTAGGATGGATCAAAATGTATAGGTAGGAGAGACAGTGGCAGTTGTCGGCGCAATGAGTTTTGAATTAA
Source organism: Diaphora mendica (assembly GCA_949125395.1). Classification (NCBI taxonomy): domain Eukaryota; kingdom Metazoa; phylum Arthropoda; class Insecta; order Lepidoptera; family Erebidae; genus Diaphora; species Diaphora mendica. Next base: position 786,379 of record OX421331.1, on the reverse strand, counting down.
TCATTTGCTAATCAATATGATAAACAACATACAAATATGTATCCACACATATATAGGTACACATAATTTTTTTACTTAACAAATTGTTATGGAAAGATAAAGGTTAGGTACACGGAACCATTATGTATTTTTCATTTGCAACAATTTTTTTTTAACTTTTAACATTCGGCACTTCCTAATTAATATTCCTTAAATTTTTACAAGCCCATGTTTTCATGTTTGTACTCAAAAATGTGCTAGAATACATATTTCAGATAACTCTACCGTACCCTCCGAGGATAACAGCATGATGTTATGTATCTACAGTCAAGTCACGAGTTTCTTATGTTACCAGCTTCTAACGATGGTAATTAAGTTCAGATAAAAGATCGTCCATGTTAAAAGATCAGTATCTTTAACTGATATCGAGATCGGGATGCTGTTTAATTATTTTTAATAGATTAATAGCAGCATCATCATCAATAACAACCTTTAATAGGCACTGCTGGACACCTGGACATACATACATACCTCTACTTAGACTATACTAGACACTAGCTGAGGCAAAGCTAGTCTAAAAAAAATTACTAAGTTACTCCTTATATCATCAGCTATCTGCCAGTGAAAGTCCCGTCAAAATCGGTCCAGCCGTTTCAGAGATTAGCTGGAACAAACAGACAGGCGGACAGACAGACAGACAAAAATTGTAAAAAATGTTATTTTGGTTTGCGTACCGTGTATACATACATTTGCGTTAATAAAAAGCGGTTATCAACCGACTTCAAAAAGGAGGAGGTTCTCAATTCGACTGTATTTTTTTTTTATGTTTGTCACCTCATAACTTTGGACTGGGTGAACCGATTTTGATGATTCTTTTTTTATTTGAAAGCTGGTGCTTCCCGAATGGTCCCATTAAAATTTGGTCCAGATTGAAGTCGGTTTTTTTTTCTTAAAATTTGTAATTATTATTTTAGTATTACAAACAGACACTCGAATTTTATTTATTTGTATAGATATGTATAGATTATACATCTTAAATGAGGAAACTTCAATTTATAGTTGCCTACCCGTTATTAAATACTGAAGAGATAATAAGTTGATTAAGATCTCGATTATTTAAATTCCACATATCTATAATCTATACAAATAAAAAAATTAGAGTGTCTGTTTGTAATATTTAAATAACCACTTTTTGTACACACGTACCAAAATATCATTTTTTTACAATTTTTGTCTGTCTGTCTGTTCGTTCCGGGTAATCTCTGGAACGGTTGGAACCATTTTGACGAGACTTTCCCTGGCAGATAGCTGATGATCTAAGGAGTAACTTAGGCTTCCTTTTCTTTAGACTTGCTTTGCTCCGCGGCGTTACCGGCGGTTACTCAAATAAAATGATATGTCGGAAAGGGTAAACGATGACAGAGATGCGTTAAATACCTGCCTATGTTTTGCAAACCTAAAAACTTTCCTTCTCACACAATGAGGGACGGGCGTATTGAATTCAACCTAGAATTTTAGGGAATTTGCATTAAACAAAAAATAGCAATACAAATGAAAAAAAGAGTAATGTTGATTACTTAGCGCTAAATACAAACAGAAATACACAATAGCTTATACGAAGAATCCTTGTAAACGGATAAATTTAATGAGAATCAAACCCGTTATATTGAAGTTAATACACACGATTGCGACCTGAAAACTCAATTTAATATTTTTTCATTTTAATCTTAACACGGCGCATTTGTTGGCAAGCGGTAACCGACACACAACACGACAGTGAAGAATTCACTCACAACTTTTGATGAGACATTCCATTTTGTCATGGTAGTAGAGCCACGCTGATTTCAGCACAGTTGGGCCTTCTCGACCGGGGCGGTACTACCCTCGCACAGAAAATCAACGTAAAATGACAGTGTACGTGCTGTCGTGTTTCGTTGGCCAAATAATGCAGAAGCATCACTATGCCGCCATGGTATGGGTCACCATGCTGCATTGTCTGCATTCGCAATGAGTATGGTGACCGCCACTCGTAGATTCTGCTTATGCTTTCCATCAGGCAGAGTAGAGTCATTTAAGCAGGGCCATACGTAAAAAGAACTAATAAATATCTATCTTTTAGCACAAATATCTACATCTAAACTTACTCTAGAAGGCAGTAGAGCCACGCTGATTTCAGCATGAATGGGCCGGCTCGACCGGGGCGGTACTACCCTCGCACAGAAAATCAACGTAAAATGACAGCGTTCGTGCTGTCGTGTTTCGTTGGTGAGTGCTAAACCCTAGGCCCAAGTTCCATACTTGTTGACTAGACTAAAAGATGCAGCAGCATCACTAGGCCGCCATGGTGTGGGTCGCCATACTGCATTGTCTGCATTCGCACTGAGTATGGTGACCACCACTCTTGGATTCTGCTTATGCTTTCCATCAGGCAGAGTAGAGTCATTTTGGCGGGCCATACATAAAAAAAAAACTCTTATCTTTTCAACCTTATCTCCATAAAGGCGAGTGCACACGCGCTCCCGATTAGGCTTAATTAGCACCACGGTCCCTAGTTATTTTAAGACCTCTGATAAATGCAAGGTTCGAGTCCCCGGTTGTTTTATTTTATTGTATAATGAGACCTTATTGAGTGCGTTTAAATGGTACAGTTTTGTGGGACTAAAAGGATTTACTTTTCTATATACTTACAATAAAAATGTAACAGTTCCAATTCTGTACATTAAAGATATTTTAGAAATTTTTTTTGGAGGGCTCCTATAATCGATACTGAAGCCAAAACTGTAATTTTTTTCATTTTTGTCTGTCGGTCTGGCCGTCTGTATCTTGGCCGCGCATCACGTCGAAACTACTGAATGGATTCAAATGAAATTTATACACATACATAGGATACTTTTTATCCCGAAATTCAGCACGGTTTGCTGGAGAGAGGGAATGAAAGTCAAAATATGTACGTGTAATTCAATAACACCTAGTCCGATTTCATTCATTCTTTTTTCGCTAGAAAGAAAAAAAAAAGATATCGGGAAAAGTAATTTTGTCCGCGACTGTACACTGCCAGTGGGAAGCTGAGACAGATATGTAAATATGGCGGTACGAAGTTCGCCGGGTCAGCTAGTATTCAATAAATTTATACTAAATAGGTTCAAAGAGGAGGAGGTTTTAAATTCTGTAGTATTTTTTTGCAGTGGTCGGCAAGGGGTTGAAGTAGTAGCATTTATATGTTTGTTTATTTAATTTTTGAACCTTTCTATGAAACATTGCATAAGGCGGACTCAATAGTACAGACCTTTGTTGACTTATTGTAAGTTTAAAAAAATCATTCTTAAAGTAAACATTTCATCAACAACTTTTAATAGTCCGCTGCTTGATCTCTCCCATTGTATGCCACTCTGATCAATTATGGGCTTCTCGCATCCAGGCTGCAAAAAGATAATGTGGTATCTAAATTACATTGCAGTTTATCTTATATATAAAATTCTCGTGTCACAATGTTAGTTACCATAATCCTCTGAAACGGCTGGACCGATTTTTATGAAATTTGGTGTGCATATCGGGTAAGTCTGAGAATCGACCAACATCTATTTTTATGGCAAAACAACGTTTGCCGGCTCAGCTAGTAGTATATAATATAGTAAACGCAAGGCCTTAATAATGTATTTTAAAATGATTAACAACAAACTACTTCCCGGCTCATTACAAACTGTCAGCTATATTCTGACAAATGTTTGTCATTAAACAAGAGAATGTCATTCTGTCATTTGTCTCAAATAAACTGCTGTTATATAAAATGTAGAATGGCATTATGACAACAGACTCATTTGAATTTAGAATTATTTTTCTTGTAAGCTCCGCCCGCTTGAACTGTTGCCAAATTGTTATCGCGGGCCAATCAGAGGCGTGGATGATACGTCCCAGTTTTCGTCGGCCAATAAGCGTGGAGTGTGGTTGCGCGGGCGCATACGTTTTGCAATTCAATGAGTTGCCTAATTGATGTTTTGTTTGGCATTGATCCGAGCCATTGATGAGTTTAGTTAATGAGATGTTAATTCTGTTTTTGATGGGCGATGAGTGTAATGGTCGAACTGGTAAAACGTTGATGTTTTTTTTTAAATTATTTGTGGTATGTGATATGTAAACTTAGATAGAAGATACATCTGCAGAGATAGATTCGAATTGCTCACTTTGTTTAAGAAAAACAAAACGAAGTGACAAGATTTTTTTATTAAGTATATGGTTTAAAAAGTATCTAGTTTAGTAACTTTATTGATTTGTTTTAAATGAGCTGTTTTTTTTTTAATTTACCGAATATATTAATATAGTTATACTTAGGTAATTTTTAACATTAAAACTGATCTATTCTTTAAGAATTAGAATTAAATAAACCACAATCTCTCATTCGTTGTTTTTTCTAACTTTGTTAAGTTGTAGAGCCACGCTGATTTCAACATGGTTGGGGCGGCTCGACCGGGGCGGTCCTACTACCCTCGCACAGAACACCTACGTAAAATGACAACGTTCGTGCTCTCGTGTTCCGTTGGCTAGTGCGAGACCGGTGGCCCAATGATGCAGAAGTATCACTAGGCCGCCATGGTGTGGGTCACCATGCTGCATTGTTGCATTGTCTGCACGAGCAATGAGTATGGTGACCACCACTCTTGAATTCCGCCTATGCTTTCCATCAGGCAGAGTAGAGTCATTTTGGCAGGGCCATACATAAAAATAGACTATTAAACTTTTCGTTTCAATCCAGGTATAGTTACACTTTTCTCTGAACAGTGCGAATTTAAATTATTTATAAATATGAACTAGTTAATTCTACCTATATATTTAGTGTGTAAATGATATTCAAATAAGTACTCTCTACAAATCAGCACACTCTTAAAATACCTCCAAAATACCAAATGAATAACGCTAAAACGTTCAACAAATCTCTAATTTGATAGAGCACTTTATTCATACCGTCGCTACATAGAGCCCTCATAAAATATATGAGGAGCAAGCTAGTACAAAGTGGCATTTTATTTAATAGAGTTTAAATATAAATTGGTAGAGTGCCAAGTGCCAAGAGTCCAGCCGCGCAAGTAGGCGAACCTGTGCCAAAATCCGGGGCACACACTTGCAGATATTGTGATAGAGATGCGACACACGGAGATAATTGTGTACAAATACTGGATGTGGCGAATAATCACATGATGAAGCATGATCGTATCTGATCGACTACCTTCACAACTATAACTGAGAAATATCTCCCTTTCCCTTCGCAAAAACAATCTAAACTTAATACATATTATAAACGCGAAAGTTTGTAAGTATGGATGGATGGATGGATGGATGTTTGTTTCTCTTTCACGCAAAAACTACTGAATGGATTTGGATGAAACTTTACAATAATATAGCTTATACATCAGAATAACACATAGTAACAACTAGTTAGGTATAATCCCAAGAAAGTTTGATCTTTTGTAACATACCTCGGTACGACTTTGACGATTAAAATTTCCTGTTAAAAGTCCTGTCCTGTCCTGGGAAAGGACAGGACTATTGTCTAGGTATACTTTTAGTTATTTTAATGTAGCTACTTAACCTTCTTGTCGTCAACGCCGAAATAATAGAATACACTCTCAGCAAAACCTTGCTAGGAAATTATACCATAATTAGGTTTATATCTTATCATCTCGTAGGTAAGATTTATTTACTCATTACCAAAGTTAGTCATTTTCATTTGCTACCTAAGTTGTTCATGTTAATCATCAGTAAGTGAGATTTTTCGTGATCATAACGACAGCGCAGAAATATTGGAAATTAATTCATGAAAATATTCCAAAAATTCGTCTATCCATTATTTATAACTCATTAGCTTTTTCCCACGGTAAAGAAGTAGCCTGTGTTCTATCTCAAGAATCAAATTTAATTGACAAATGTGCACTAGTTTTAGACGTAAAAACGTAACAGACAAACATACAGAGTGACTTTAGAGTTTACAATTACTATGAATTTATTAAGGATGTTTAAGGCCTACATTTTACACCATATCTACTTTCTAACAACTCAACAAGTAAAATATTAAGTACCGATCTAAAAAGAGAGATATCTCATCTAGAATACCTATAACATCTAAATGGTAAGTCGTATTGAGTCTGCATCCGCAGTGCATCTGTATCAACGGTTCTCGAGTGCGCTTTGATCTTGCGATCGCTTTGTGTGCATCGCGGTGCCGCGTCATCTTACCAGAATTCATATCTCACGAATAGTTACTAATAACAATCACTTGTGCGCACTAAATATGGAATACTTCACGTGCAATGTTTAAAACATAATTTGTTGGTTATGGTTGTACTGGCTTTTGAGCTTTCGTATTCGTCATACATAATTCGTAATAGAACATTTATACTTTCATCTACCTATTCATATCTCATATATATATTTTTGAAATTTTTACATAGCGTGTATTCATACGCACAATGAATTTATTTTTAACTAGTTTTTGATCGCGGCCACGCCCACGTGTGTGCTGGTTATCGCTATAGAAAGTTGCCTATGTTTTTTTCAGGAATCAAAGTATCTCGGTGCCAAATTTCATTGAAATCGATACAGTGTTTTCAGACAGGCAGACAGACAAAGTTACTTTTAAATTTATAATATTAGTATAGATAATTAGAATTCTCTAGCCCCCCATCTAGTAGTCTAAATGCATACGTATGTATACACGGTACCTACATATACCAAAATGCGCCATCGACAGTTTTTACTGTGTAAATGTTAGGTTTTTCGTTTTTTATACAACTCCCTAAGCAATATGCCTGTGTCGCTTAAGATTTTATTGACATAAATGAAACGGACACAAAGAACACCCAGACTCTGAACAATAATTTGTGGATCATACAAAGTGCTATCCCGTGTGGGGTTTGAACCCTTAACACTCCTTGAAGTAGCAGCCGCGTGGTGACCACTACGCCATCCATGCAGTCAAATGTCTTGATGTGTAAATCATAACCACGCAAATATACTTAGATTACCTTAATTAACTAATCAGATATTAGCTAAAGCTAATTAATTATCGTATATGAACTCGAAAACGGCTGGTTTAGAAATGTTTATCGTAGTCCAGGGAAGGTTTAAACGGTGAATAATTAAGAATTTTTACCATGGGAGAGCCACGCTTTGGCATGAATGGGCCGGCTCGACCGGAATGATACCACGGCCTCACAGAAAACCGGTGTGAAATAGTGCTTGCCTTGTGTTTCACCTAGTGAGTGAGGATACAGGAGGCCCATACCTCAACCTCCCCTCCTTTTGCCTAAAGGGTGGCAACGCACTTGTGACGCCGCTGGTGTTGCAGGTGTCCATGGGCGGCGGTAATCGCTTACCATCAGGCGATACGTCTGCTCGTTTGCCCTTCGATTCCACAAAAAAAAAGAACCCCAAGTATAAGTAATACTGTTTCTTCTAATTTACTATGTGTCAGATAGATAGGTATAGGTACCTACCTACATCGCTTACAAGCGTTGTTAACCGCTTATCATCAACCAACAAAATAAACCCGCGTATCAAAACTATCTATACGCTTGAATGAACCCATTGCCACTTACATAAACAATATGGCGTGTTAATTTGAGCGGCATTCAAGTGTAACGGGTGCAGTAAATGAGATGAAATAATATGAGCGAAATGAATTACCCAGCCCCAGGATATATGGTACACGGATATAGAGAATACGTGGAACTGGCATAAAGACAACTTAATCAATACAAATAAATAAAATTGAAGTGTCTATTTGTTACCCTTTTCAAATTAACAGCTTTTTACTAAATGCAAAAAAACACATTTTAAATTTTTTGTCTGTCTGTCTGTTGCTAATCTTTGGAACGGCTAGACTGATTTTGGCGGGACTTTCACTGATATTTAGATGATGATATAAGGAGTAACTAGAGCTTACTTTTTGAAACTTGCTTCGCTCCGCGAAGTTACCTGCGGTTATTGTCTTACCGTGGGTAACACCGCAGGGTTCAGCTAGTCTATACTAATATTGTGGAGGGGGTTTATTTGTTTAGTGAAATGTGCTTATTTTAAGAGTGTACGTGTACGTATTGGTTTGAATTAAAAAATAATTAAGTGTTAGTTGACCCATACATTGAGAAAGGCTAAATTCGTACGATAAAAAAGAGTAGAGTATCAATGTAAAATGTTGCAAACACGGGGAAAATTTAACAATTTGCGGGGCTCAGCTAGCTAAGCTATTTCACACTTTACTGTAATTAGGTTCCACTCAGACTTTAGAAGACAGCACAGTGGCCCAGTGGTTTAAGTGGTCGTCACCCCACTTTTTACTACGCCCAGTGTCGTGTGTTCAAAATCACAGGGCACAACACTTTGTGTAATCTACAAATTGTTATCCTGAGTCTGGGTGTTCTTTGTGTCTGTTACATGTATGTTTGTTAAGTACTCCGCGACTCAGGATGTATATTCCATATGTGGGAGTTATCTTTTAAAAAATAAAAATAAAAAACAAGATATGCCTTATACTGTTGATGAAACTTCTATCATATTTATTCAATTTCGGGAGCAAATGACATGGCTTATATAAATTACACACACACAATTAAGAACTACATTTTCGAAATATCATAGTAACATAGGTCCTAAGCGTACCTCAATCATTTCGTCATCCTTTTCAGGTCACATCTAGAAACCCTTACATCATGGTAGCCTTTTGATCACTCACACGGCTGATATCGTACTACACAATACAGTGTAGATATCCTACCGCAATTATAAACGGATTCACTCATTTATCTGCTATATATATATATACAAAATGTTATATGGCAGTTGTTGTGAGAGATCGTTAATTATAAACCTTTCCAATTTAATTGCAATTCATGTATTTTTGAAACGCACAGTAATGTTTTTCGAATATTCATATCTGATTACAGAGTTGTGTACAGTTTTTGGGACCGACTGTAATTATTTTATGGCACGAGAGTTAATCGAACAGATGGCAAGTGTCCACAATCGCCCGAGAGCACTTGTAACTTAGGAATATATTATATAAAGAAATGTTTTTTTAAAAAGGAAGTATTTCTGTGTCGCAGGTGGTTTTACAAACATTCATGAAACGGACATAAAGAACAGTCAGACTCAGAACATGGATTTCTGGATCACGTAATTTGTTGTCCTAGGATTTGAACCCACAGCAATCAGCCCAATAGAAAGTGGTGAGGTGACCGCTTTAACCGCTACGCCATCCGTGCATTCAAACAATCAATAATGTGATTTGTCCTAGTTTATAAATTTAATAAAATATATAATAATATTTTGGACATCTAACACACAACACCATCTAGTGCTAAATTAATAGAGCTTGTACATTCGGTTTTTTTTGCAGTTCTTTACGCTTATTGGAATGAACGCATTTGCTAGGATTTCAATACACTATGGGTATTCTACAAACGACGTGCTGAAAGGCGGAAGAAATGATAGACCTTTGTGGAATGCAGAGGCTTTTTTGACATTTATGGAATACTAGCTGTTGCCCGCGGCTCCACCCGCGTGTATGTCGATTATCACGGCAAATAGTAGCCTATGTGTTATTCTGATGTATAGGCTATATTACTGTAAAGTTTTATCCAAATCCGTTCAGTAGTTTTTGCGTGAAGAAGTAACAAACATATACACAAACTTTCTCCTTTATATATTATAGTGTGATAGTGTGATTAGCGTGACTAACTTCTCCTTGGCCTCGCACGCGTGTATTTCGGTTATCGCGATAAACAGTATGCCTATGTTTTCCTCAAGAATCAAAGTATCTCCATGTCAAAAATTCACAGACAGACAGATACAGTTACTTTCGAATTTATTAATGTAGTCTTTAGCCTTAGTGTTAACTGCATTGATAATATTGTCATAAGCGACAGAGAGAATTAATACATATATTTACTACTAGTTGTTGCCCGCGGCTCCGCCCGCGTGTATGTCGGTTATCGTGGCAAATAGTAGCCTATGTGTTATTCTGATGTATAAGCTATTTTACTGTAAAGTTTCATCCAAATACGTTCAGTAGTTTTTGCGTGAAAGAGTAACAAACATCCTTCCATCCATACTTACAAACTTACGCGTTTTAGTATTAGTAGAATAAACTAATTCTATTATAATCATTTAAAGTCAGTTGCATATTAACCAATTAAGCCGGCATCAATTACATTGCTTTAACATTAGTAAAGGTTAATATTATAGTATTAAATGTGTTCACCGCGAGGAAATATCATATCAAGATAAGTGTATGGTTTAATTGAATTGTGAGCCTCGTTCATACGGTGTCTATCTATTAATTTAAATACTTGAACTGTGATAATGTATGAAAATGTATTGTGAGTTTGTTTCTTACCGTGTCACGCTTTAACTACTTGACCGATTATGATGATATTTTAGACTACACGGGTGGCGTTAGTGGTTTAAGCGATCGCCATGTCGCTTCCTACAAATAGTCGTTCTGAGTCTGGATGTTCTTTGTGTCTGTGTTATGTAGGTATGTACAGAATATACCTACACCTAACTTTCTACCCTCGCACAGAAAATCAACTTAAAATGACAGTGCTGTCGTGTTTCGTTGGTGAGTGCGAGACCGGAGGCCCAATGATGCAGAAGCATCACTATCCCACCATAGTGTGGGTCACCATGCTGCATTATTGCATTGTCTGCATTCACAGTGAGTATGGTGACCACCACTCTTGGATTCTGCTTATACTTTCCATCGGGTAGAGTAGAGACATTTTGGCAGGGCCAAACATTAAAAAAAAACATTTTATAGAGCGAGAATTGTTTAAAAAAATAATGTCCGGGATACAAGAGCAGACCTTGAGGTAGAAAAGTCAATTTTATGCAAGTCAAGCGGTGTAACAAGCCAGTTTTAACATGACTTTTTAATTTTATTGAATAAAACGAATGAACGTCTTCCGCCGTTAAAGTTTTTATCATAGGCTTTTTATGCGGAAAAAAAAATGTACGCGTTAACGTATATTTTAAAGAGCATACTTCTAATTGTACTTTTTACTGTTTTCATATCGTCTCTTACAACTTTTTCGATCACCATTAACAATAGCCTTTAAGTGTCCGTTGCTAGAGATAGGTCCCTATGGGAGCTTACTGTGGCAGGGAACTGCGCAAGACACAACTGAAACCAACTCTATTCCAATCCATCTAGCCAGCCTGTTATAGGAGGACAAAGCCTCATTTCTAAGGAAGCCTGCAAGCTATTAAAGGCAGATGGTTTGTTTTTTAAGTATGAGCCTGCCAAAATGACGCTACTCTGCCTGATAGAAAGCTTAAGCAGAATCCAAGAGTGGTGGTCAACATACTCATTGCGAATGCAGACAATGCAGCATGGTGACCCACACCATGTCGGGCTAGTGCTGCTTCTGCATATTGGGCCTCCGGTCTCGCATTCACCAACGAAACACGACAGCATGAACACTGTCATTTTACGTTGATTTTTTGTGCGGGCGTAGTACGGCCCCGGTCAAGCCGGCCCAAACGTTCTGAAATGAGCGTGGCTCTAATACCTTGCTGGTGTGATGATGTGATTATATTTAATGACCTCTTTCTGAGCCTGAACTGAGGGCTTTTTCTAAGCCTTTCTACTTATTTTTCTTCCTTCTCTATCAAATAATTATTTTTCTAGAAGAGAGCATTATAGCCTCGTGTTAGCCGGGTGATAAAAGTACCTAATCATATCAATCTTAAATAAAAAACTACCTTTCTTTTCTACGTTTCCTTGTAAAAATACTCTTATTTTTTCAATTGTAATTCCTAAGATACCCAGTTTTGCGATCAGAGACTAAACTCCTTTAACGCTGATAAGTAACTCAAATACTAAAAATATAGTGGGCGTCTTTATTCCTCTGTCTACCTCTTTGAGTATGCTAGCGTGAGTGAATAAACTACCCGCTATTTACTTAATTATGATTTTAAGTAAGCATTTTAATCCCGCTCATTTTGATAACCACACAGTAAATCATAAAAACTTAATTAAATATAGAAATTCACTGCGCTTAATTATTATCGTATAGCTCTTACAGTAATTAATAGAAACGTATGGTTTAAAATTAAACTCTTCCAATCGTAAATAGATTAATTAAAAGTCTCCAATGGATCGGCCTGTCTAAACCGATTAGAGCTACGTAAAGCGGTGTACACACTTGTATTACAATTGAACTTCGATAAATTAATATTTCAAGGTACCCTTTATGTTTAACACAAGCTAACGATGTATTATAATATCACCTTTTCGTTTCATCATCATCTCAATTGAACAACGTCCACTGCTGCACATAAGACTGCTTTTCGTTTACGCAATTTTTTTTTATACTTCGGGAGCAGTTCTCTTTCTCTAGAGGAAACCTTCTTTTTATCCGCACAGAAATCTTCTCGATTACCCCCCACCGGTATTGGATGAACGCTACCTTTTTCTTTTTATATCCCTTGCAAAAAGTATTCATGGGGAATGAATAAACGTAATTTTATATTTAGAGTAAAACCTTCTCCATTTTTAATTCCATAAATATAACAATATTTACTACACTACCATTTGCTGGACTATTCTAATAGTTTGTTTATTAGTTTTTCACCTTTCTTGTAGCTATTTTTCGCTCATATAAAGACATCAATTAGAAAACTATACACCGATTTGTTTTCTTTAAGCGAGAAGTGCCCCTGCCCTGGCGACTCACATCCCTATCGCGTGCCCTCTTAGCCCTGGGTAAATACGCCGCTGGATAAACATAATTGCACAAATACAAACCAATACTTTGATTGAATATTATTACTCGTATGTTGTATTTAAAAATAATACTATATCGTAACTACATTAGTCAACCTACAAAGAGTCTGTTCTTGCAATTTTAAATCCTACTTCTCTTGTTTTGTTCAACTATTTCTATCATCGTTCAAAATATAGAATGACTTTCCAGCCAGGGTTTCTCGTACATAAACCTTTACATCATTTAAGGGTTGACAAAACTACAGTAAGCCCACAAAATCTTTGACCACATAAATCTTCGCAATCGGATATTCGGTAACAAAGAAGGGATGAAACAATTGATTGTAGGCACGTCCCGGGGGTTCATAGCAAGGATCCTGAGGGGGAGGCAACGGGTGAGAGGGGGGGGGACTATCTTCAATGAATAATTGTTCGATTAACGGAGCTTAGTCATTGGCCCCGATCACCGCTAGCTTAGATAATCCTAGTGGTGTTCTTTATGTCGATAATAATAAAAAAAAATATTTTGTAGTGATGATTTGTCGATGCATTAAAACCGAGAATGGATTAATATTTAAACGTGCCCATTTCATGGTGAACTATTCTCAACTAGCAGTGTTACCAGTGGTTTATCAGATAAAATTAAAATCCTTGCTTATTAATAACCAGTACGTATAAGCGACGGATTCACCATCCCTGTTTATCTCATGGGTGCATGAGTGCATGAGAGCTGACTGAGGGAACATATTACCCACTAATAACGCACTGCACGGAATAACGCACTGCAAAGACAGACAATCTTTGAGACAAACTTTATACCAATCCGTCCGCCTATGTAGAACGGTATCCAAACTCCTGATATATATTTTAAAATAATCAATGTACAATAAAATAAATATCGATATCGACAGCGTCGCCTCCCTATCGGAAAGCCGTCACTAATAGGGTCGTGTACAGTGATCTCGTGAACAAGCCGGTTGCGACGCATTGAGTTCCCAGTTGCTCATACTCGGTATACATCTATTAATTGTCCTTGTTGTTGGCCATTGTTCATTCTTCTTTGCTTTCTTAGTATTTTAATATTTTTCTTGAGATTTCTTAAAGAGTGTGTTTTGCATGGGTGTAGTTTCTTTTATACCCACTTTTAAAACATTAGGAAAGAGCAGGATTATTTTTTAAATATTTTTGGTACCTTTTATTTGCAGGGGTATACTTTCTTTTTGGTAAATTTGAAAATGAAAAATATAATTCATGGTGATTCAAAGTCAGTTATAGTTTTATAAAGTTAATTACTAAAAGATATCTTTAAATCTGTACTGCTTAGCTTCATTTTTATAGAAATATGTAAACCTAACAATTGGTGGTGTTGTTTTTATCATTTGCAATGGAAAAAATAGAACAAGCGTCTTTTTTATTCTTGACTTTTATGATCATTAATAAGTAATTTATTTTCAACCCATCTTGATAGTAAATATAAGATGATCTGGTACAGTTATCTATGTATAACAAGCACTTAGCAAATTTTTGCAAGATTAGATGAGTTAATTAGTGTTATATTGTTCTAAACAGATTTATCTATTTAGTACCACATTGGACAAAAATGCAGTGTGTTTTAAGTGGTCAAACAATATTTTAACTAACAGATTCAAATACGACCTTATCTTTTATTATTACATTGTGTAGGTAAGAACTGATTAAATTTCATATATGTTATTAGATACATGAACTTACCTTTTGCCCCGTATTTTTATAACTAAAGTTAGATGTAAAAATCATTTAAATTAAAAAGTTTTATAAAAACAAACTTTTACTGGAATGTCTCGAGACGAATCAAACGAGTCCAAGCTCGATGATGTTGCGACGTTTCTTTAGAGAGTTCCTATGGCCACCTTCCAGCTCCAGCATCAGATCAGCTCCATCACTACATAGTATAAAACAAAGTCGCTTTTTCTGTTCCTATGTCCCTTTGTGTGCTTAAATCTTTAAAACCACGCAACGGATTTTGATGCAGGTTTCTTTAATAGATAGAGTAATTCAAGAGGAAGTTTTTTATGTATAATAAATGCATAATATAGTATGGAAACACTGTTAATTTTCTAGGTTTTTAATGTGATGTAGAATATAAACACATTTTTTGCGCTTACATTGCAAACGCTGGTTGCACCCTACGAGATAGATCAAAATAATGTACTACAGTATTGTACACCTTAAAAAGTACTACAAAAAAGTCCCCGACGGTATATGTCTACCTCTTAGGGATAACCCACAACCACCATTTCTTATTCCTTTCTTTTTACGAGAAATAATGGCTTATTTACGAAGTGATTTTAAGCAATACAAAATGGATCCTTATACAATTAAGTAAATTAAATACATTGTGCATTTAATATAGATCAAAATGGCGCTTACAGTATCTAATTTAAATGAATATATTCGAAGATATTACAGATTAAAATGCACGAATCGTGTCGTCGGCGGGGGCGTCTGAAATCCACCCGCGCGAATCCGGGGCGGGTCGCTAGTATCATTATAATATTGTATTGTCACGCTGTATACATATCCTTGCAAAATTTCAGCAAAATCGGCTAAAGATACCTGCTTCAAAATTGAGTTGCAAGATTCCACCCGAACATACAAGCATACATACATAGGTACATTGCAAGTTAATACAAAGCTTGTAATAAATATATCCAAACGATTAACCCAAACCTATCGACAGTTTCGCCTCACTAGTGTGCTAATAGGGCCGTGTACATTACATACAGTGATCCCGCGAACAAAGCGACGTTCTAATATTGATTGCCTTTGTGTGTAGTGCGCCTTAGCCCTGAGCCTTCGTGCCACTAACTGATGCCATTTACTCAGATCATATCAAGGGGATGAAATGTGATGAGAGATTTGCACTGCTACTTAAATAGTTGAAGAAGTTTTTGCAGAAAACGTTAGTGGTTGGTGCCCTTGATGATGTTCTTCTAGACGATTTCGCCCACGGAACGGCCAACTACGCACGAGATATTATAGTGCACAAGTGTGTGCGCATTCACAGGTGCACTCTCTGTTCCCTTACTCTCATAACCCAATGGGGCGGTTATCTGACACAGTGTTCTTGACTGCTAAGCCGGAGATCATGTTTTCGATTCCCATTCAGGGCAAATAAAGTGTGGTGGTAAAGAAATATTTGTATGTAGGCATGTTTATCAGCCTGCAGTCTGTATACCATAGCTTGTGAGATGTGTGAAACGATCATTACTATTTTATAGGAATTTTTGTAGTATTTTTCTAAATGCCACCTCTAAGGGGGTGAATTAGGGGATGAAAGTCTGCGCGAGCGAAGCCGCGGGCAGAAGCTAGTTACTAATATAATAACATAAATGTTAAAGTTTAAATTGGTTTTAGATGGATCCTTGTCGAACAATTAGGTAGAAACGGCTGGACCGATCTGCATGAAATTAAGTAGAACGATAGATAACTGGAATAGCACACTCTCTCTTTACTCAGTTAGCCCGTCGTAAATAGTATTCTCCCTTTTAAAAGTGCGTTAGCTACCCTTACCAAAATTGTAACCCCGATAGAACCACATGCAGACAAAATCATAACCTTTCATATATCCGATCCCACCGAGTCCAGTCTCACCTCCCCTGACACGGGAGCCCACAAACGTGGGCAATTACCCTCCTTTGACATGTTACATCGCACTATCAATCCATCTCTAACATCGGTCGTCCCCTTCGCACTTGCACCCCGCCTATCACCTGTCCCGTTCGCACGCACTAATGCGCAATCAATAATAATTATCTTCATGTTTGCAAGCAAGTGGATTGCATTGTGACGTTAGGGTGTGGATACAATGGGTGCCACTTATTATTTTTTATGAAGTTGTAATAAAAATCTTTTATTGACGATTTTTTAAATGTTTGATGGTTAAAATGTAAAAATAAGAAAAATATGTTTACTTCGGCACATAGAAAAAGAAACCCCCTTTTTGTTTTTTATCTAATGAATTAGGTTACAAGAGGTTTAATTCCCCATACTAATTAGGAAGAGGGGGAAATGTTACACCAATAGGACAAGGTCTAACTTGACGTGTGTTTTATTGTTACCTCTCTAACCTAGGATTCTGAAAAAAAATTGTCTAATGTTTTTGTATTTTATACACAACAATTTACTTATTGTAATAAAATAAATATTGTTTAAAAGATATAACTTTATATAGTAAATATGCTACAAGTTAGTATTGTCATGAACTATTGTTTCGTTTGTTTCTATGACTGCCGATGTTGAGATCCAAACAAAAGAATAGCAGTTAGTGCTTTCAATTCAATAATAGTTCCGTCTATTTATTACCTACTCTAAGTAAATGTGACTTAGAAACATGCTACAATAGATACAGTAAAAGTCGAAGCAACAACTAGGTACTAGAATATTAAACACAGACCGAATGCGACGTATTCCCACGGTAATTCCATGCACGGCCAGTGTAGGTTTCTGTCCAATTAATCAATCAATACGGTCTATAAGTGGACCACTGTTGAACTTGTACTTACGTTCTCTAGTAGAGATAGTCCTAGTTTATTGTTTGTTTTAAAAGGTATTTATGGCATATAAAATACATTTATATTGTACCAGATTTAGCCTGCGTGTATGTCAAAACTAACATTCCTATCACTTGGATAGTTATCTACCACATTACCATTAGGCTTTCAAAATTTCTTTTGAACTCATACGAACTATTCTATTGAACAAATTGTTGGTTGCTGTATTTCCGGATCGATAAAGCTTTCCTTTCAAACCTTCGAGAAAAAAGAGTTCCCCCAGCAAATTGTGAGTTAAGAGGTGCAGGTATCTAAGGACGGTAGTAACTTAATATTAAGTGGCAAAGAGGATCAGTTTGTTTGCCGGATATGGCTTAAAAACTAGAAAAAAAATCTCTGCACTAATGTCATGATGAATTATAATATTTTATTATTTATAAATCTTTTTTTTGTATTTTGTCTTCAAATCTAATGGGACCAATGGTTTCGAGTAGAAAATATATATTTATCCATCCACATTAATATTATAAATTGAAAAGTAGCTCTGTCTGTCGGTTAAGCTTTCACGGTTAAAACGGCTAAAGCTAGTTTTACTATAATTTCGCACCCGAGAATAGATTTCTACTCCATATGTTTTTTTTGAACAAGAACTTATTACTACTTAACTTTCAATCAATTTTGTTAAAAAAAATCCAGTTCTCAGTTTAATTACTTATATATACTTACAAACTTTTGCTCTTACAGCTCCGACCGCCTGTTATTCGGTTATTGCGGTAAAATGTATGTCCTTCCTCAAGAAACAAAGGATCTTCATTATTAATTTCATCCAAATCGGTTCAGCGGTTTAGCTGTGAAAGCGTAACTAACAGACAGACCAAGTTACTTTCGAATATAGAACACTAGCTGACCCACGCAACGTCGTTTACGTCTCCTATTGCCTGTAGCGTAAAAAATGTCACCCGTTTTTGTAACATTCTTCATTGGTGCTCCGCTCCTATTGGCCTTAGCGTGATGATATATAGCCTATAGCCTTCTTCAATAAATGTACTATCCAACACTGAAAGAATTTTTCAAATCGGTTCAGCGGTTCCTGAGATTAGCGCATTCAAACAAACAAACAAACTCATCAGCTTTTTAATATTAGTATAGATTATTATGAATTAACCAGTAAATACTCAGAGACTTCAGTTAAACTCGAAATACAAATAAACACGCATCGATTTAGCTCAGTGAATCACAGCCTTACTTTAAGCTGTAGAACCATCAGGTATCTATATACATCCGAGTCAAATGTCACATGTTACCCAGATTAATTTGTGAGCCAATTACACAAGCACGCATTGTGTGTACGTATGTGTGGTTGTGTGTGATATAATATGTGTTGTATTGTGTAATGGACTGCGGATAAATCGTCTGCCTTTAGCGTAGCTTATTGAGATAATGCCATTGTATTTTTAAACGTCGGTTATCGGTTGAAAAGGAATTAATATTGAAGTTTTTGCTTGAATTAGTTTTAATTGAACACTGATCGCTTGAAATGTTCCGACAAACATAGAACAGGCTTTCTTAGTTTACCAGTAGTTGAACTGCCTCGATGGCGCAGTGGTAGTGTTTGCGACTGCTGTGCTTAAGGTCTCGGATTCGATTCCCGTTTCGGATTAAATCTTTGTATGATCTGCAAATAAATATCCAGAGGTCAATTGATCTTTTAAATCACTTAACAAAATTGTGATGTTAGAAATTTTAATTAATTAGGCATATTAAAAATTGCAAGATAACAATAGCTATATTTGACTATGACTGCCTCGTTGGTCTCCTGCCTGGCGGTTAGCGAGTGCGACTGCTGATCATGAGGTCTCGGGTTCGATTTCCGGGTCTAACCAAATGTTTGTATGATCTACATTTTTTTTTTCGGAGTTTGGGTGTTTTCTATGTATGTATTTACAAAAAAAAAGTAAAAATATATGTATTTGTATCAGTCGTGTAGTACCCATAACACAAGCTCTGCTTAGCTTGGGACTAGATGGCGTTGTTGTGTATTAGATGTCCGAAATGTCCGAAAATTAAGGTGATATTTAAAATTAAATCACCTTAATTTTTTTATGCACCTACCATTCTTAGCTCAGCAACGTTGTAAGGTAGATTATCATCTTTGGAATAGTTGTGCTTAAAGGTAAATAAATGGTGATCGGTAACAAACGGTGAAATCTGAAATGTCTTCTAATTTTATTTATTTTAGGGTTCCGGAGAGTTTAGCTGTGTAGTTGAAGTCAACAAGTGTCGAGTGTTAGTTTTACGGGTGATTAACGACCTCAGCCATCCCATATCACCTCGCTTCTAGTATCATGTTAAACTACAGTATTCAACTAAATAGAAGGTGAAATCAATGTAGGTGACGATTGCCGAATAGTTTAGTTTTTGAGGAGAAATAGAAAACACAAGGTCACAGTGGCTATTTTGTTCACGTATTATTTTTTTCCTTGGGGCTAACGAGGGTATTTTCATTCATTTTCCTAGCCTTTAATATTAATAGGATTATTTGGAGTCGGCTACTAGTTCGACCAGTTATACCTGAATATCAGTTTTTCCGGAGTGACTCGCATTAAACCTCCGCAACCCTATAGGCAAACTAAATTCGGAAATTAAATTAGTTTTCAGTATATTTAAGGACATTTCTTTCCAATAACGATTGCCATAGATGTTCATGACAATTTTATGAAACAAATAAAGTAAGAGCCCAGTTAAAAGATATTTATTTTAGCTTATAATCAGTCATTTCTGCGAATACTGTAAGAATGCAAAATAACCAATATTTTATCTTATATTTTAATGAATATATTAACTAATAAGAAAACAACATGTTAACTTAAGTAATGATAAGGTTCTTTATATATGTATGTATATTATATTAAGTATGTGCATATCACAGCGATCTTGTTTGATTACCAATATGTATATCAACATTATAATTTTAAAGTTAGAAAGAAATATGTAAAACTGATAAACTTCAAAAGAACCAAATGAATAGAGTGATTCATTTGATAAAATATGCACCGAAGTGTTTGGGTGTTTTTATATTTTGCATGCATTTACAAAAACAATAATTACATAACACAAGCTCTGCTTAGCTTGGGACGAGATGGCGTTGTTTGTTAGATGTCCGAAATCTATATCTATACTAATATTATAAACTCGAAAGTTTGTAAGTATGGATGGATGGATGGATGTTTGTTTGTTACTCTTTCACGCAAAAATGACTGAACGGATTTGGATGAAACTTTATAGTAATATAGCTTATACATCAGAATAACACATAGGCTACTATTTGCCGCGATAACCGACATATGCGCGGGTGGAACCGCGGGCAACAACTAGTATTTATATATTTATTTAGACAGACAGGGTTACTATCGAATTGACAATATTAGCATGGAACTATGGATTTAATGCCAAAAACAAAATTTATGAACTTATTCTTTTCTTTGCCGTCTGACCTGGAGTCGTTGATTCGCTCTTGATTGTGTATATAGTACACTGAAGCCTACCAACTACTAAAATATACCAAACATTTGTATTATTTCTCTCATTCTAACATTCAATGACAAATGCTTCTCTTATTCAGTGTTCTTGAATATGTAGATAATACCAAAGACAATCAGAGCGTAATAGCAAGGGACATGTATCATTTATTAGTCTCCGAGTGTATGTATGCGTGTGTGTTCTCTATGTGTATGTGTGTACGAGATTGCGAGTGTATCGGTTAACAAACAGTTAATTACTTACTGATCGATCTCGACCCGGGAGAGTTGTAGAGATGGGCCAGTATCGATGGTTCACGACCTCGATTGTATCCATATTGTATAAGTGTTTATTTGTACCATTTTCACGTTTCAACTGCTCAACCGATCATCATAAAAGCGTATTTCACACCCTTAAAAGTGACTTAATAAAAATTTCTTGGAGCATCTGCTCCTTCACCCTCCAGCTTCTTTGCATTCTATATCATGAAAAAGATCAACTACGACGTCTGAGACACAGAAAATATTATGTTCTTTTCTACAGAAGACATTTCTCACTGTCGGCCTTTTTTATGTTAATGGCTAGTATTCAGAAAAAGTGCTGATAAAATTAGATAACTATAAATAAATTCAACTGTGTCACTAACTTTTTGTCATCCTAACTAACGTTATATAGTTTTATATTTCTATAGTTTTGTTTTATTAATTTAGGTCAAAGTAAAATGACTCATTAGTCAATAGAGAATGTCCTTGTGTGTACGGCATTTATAGAAGAAAAAAAAATCCTAACTAATGGCACCATCATAAACGTTATTTAACTTTGAGCAACGGTTCTGTATGGAGTGTTATTTTCAACTTTAAACGTATAACCTTAAACTTCAAAATGACACAAAACTGCTGCTTAAAGTTCCTGGATGATAGAGCTTTGCTTGTGTTTTTTTGGTGAATTTTCTATAAATGCATCATAGCTAGGTCGATTTATCGCCATCGAAACCCCCTGCATACTAAATTTCATGAAAATCGTCAAAGCTTCTCAAGGTAGTAAAACCACGCTGATTGGATTGAATTAATTTAATTCAGCGGTGAATATTTAACCACATATTATTATAACTTATAAACAAATGATAATTCTAGTTGATCAATAATAAGAATAAGAAAGACATCAAACAGATCCGTCTGAGTCCAAACTAGCCACACCCTTTTTTTTTTTTTTTTTTTAACGTGTGGAAGTCCCCTCGGACCGTCACCCCACCGGGGCTTGCGGCGCGGCGGTGTGTCGGACTCGAACCGACTAAAACCACACGGTGTGCCACTCTGCGCCTGTGAAGGGAGGAGTCCGAGAACTGCAGTTATTAACACATCCGGACCCCTCCCAGCGCCTGCCCGCACAGAAGCGGGCACCGTCTGCTGGTATCCTCTCAATTAGGCGACGTACGGCTAAACTACTAGGCACACCCTGTACTATGGTAACCAAAGGTGCCAAAAAAAGGTGCTAATAGAATATATGGATCTAAATGCATATATTCTAGATAGATTTGAAGCCCAAAATTGAAAAAATAGTCGTCTATTAATTTGTCGCAATTGAGAAGGAAAGAAGTCAACTTCTAACTACGTAATCAGAATAACTAAACGCTAGACCACACGACAAATTTTAATATTTCTTGAAGTAGCAAGCAATTTTTAAATCTGGCAGTCGGACAATTTCGGCAGAGATTGTAATTGTATTTGCTAAAATTATTCTTATATCGTTTCCATTTATCTTATCCTTGCCGAATTGGTCTTAAATAAAATACCAATTGTATTTTATAAAAAAGAGTAGGTTACATAATGTTTATTAATAAAACTCTTTCCAATTTCCAGGTAAAAATCTGGTTCCAAAACAGAAGAACGAAGTGGAAGAAAAAAGACAACGTGTCGAACGCAGAAGTTGCAGAAATGAAACAACAAAACAAACCTTCAGAAGAAAAAAAAGATGAACCGAAAGAAGATCCTTTAGCTTTAGATATGTCAAGAAAGACTTGTAACAAAATTCTTAGTGAAAAGTTGAGAAATTGCCCTAAAATTAATCAGGTCCTCCCTAAACCTAGGAAAGTTGAGAAAGGGGTTCTTCTAGAAACAATATGTGATACAAATGATATCGAAAGTCGTATTTCTATAACAAAAATTACAAATAAGTTGTCAAGTACTGATTTGGCGGGTGATGGCAAGGTTTCTGTGAAAAGTTTTAATCCTGAGGAAGTTAAAGATATGAAATTTGATAGTCTGAGTAATGTTGAGATGTAACTTTTAGATTAGGGATTATTTCGGGTCAGTTTTTGTTCTCAATGATGTCATATTTGGCGTTTTGACATTCATTACAATTTGCAATTCATTAAATTTATCATAACATTCTACTTCTCTCAATTTATTTAGAGTCTGTTGCAATAGATTTAGTTTTTTATAGATGCCAGGCCGCCTGACACTTATTCTCTTTGGGAATTTTATATTTTTAGACATAACAATGAAAGAATGTCAATTTGAGTGACTTCAATGGACAGACAAAATCACCCTCTAAGTAAAATAGTAATGGAATAAAAATAATTTACGTTATTATAAAAACTGATCTGAAATATAAAGACTCCGTTTTTTTATGTTTAATCGTTGTTTGAATATTATTATATCGCTTTTATTACCCATACAAATAGTTTTAATAAGTGTGATGTCTACGATTAGTTTTGATAATGACTCTATTATATGTCACTGAACTTTAAACAATTAGGCAATTTCTCATTTCATAATTATGTAATATATTTAAAACATCGGATTTATGACTACAGACGTCATTAATGCGTCAGCTATATTTTTGTGACGTATTTTATTAAAGTACCTTCACAATATTTGGACAATGTAATAGGTCTTTAGCTATGAAATTGCCGTTTTGTATGCAATAAGTGAAAGTACTTATTTTTTCAAACTTTTTTATTTCTGTTATTCGAATTAATCACCCATGCAATCGACGCATCTTTGCCAACGCATTGGCAGTTTATTGATGCCTTCTTGTAAAAATCAGCTGGACGGGAGGCAAGGTTGGAAGCTCTCCCTCATCCGCCATAGTCACCAGACCTTGCACCTACCGACTATTACTTTTTCCAAAATTTAGACAACTTTTTAGTGGGTAAAAAATTCAATTCCCGAGAGGCAGTACAAAATGCCTTTGAAGAGTTTGTTGCCTCCCGTCCAGCTGATTTTTACAAGAAGGGCATCAATAAACTGCCAATGCGTTGGCAAAGATGCGTCGATTGCATGGGTGATTGCTTCGAATAACAGAAATAAAAAAGTTTGAAAAAATAAGTACTTTCACTTATTGCATACAAAACGGCAATTTCATAGGTAAAGACCTAATATAATGGGGATATCAGTACTAATTGTGAATACACTATACGAACTGAGTAAATCCGTCTGTAAATAGCCTTCACACAATAAACTGAGCTTTTAATATTCGTTTTATGGTTTTTATCGTTGTCTAATAAAATAAATGCACTTAAAATTATAGCGAAAATTGTGTCTTAATTGTAAATATACATAAGTTAGTGTGGACAACTTTTTAAACGTTTTGGTACTAGTTTTTTTCGACTAGTTTTTAGTGTAGATATAAATAATGGTTTATTTCGGTTTGATGTTCGCTAATAACCTTAGGAAATACAACGCCATCTGTTGGACAAATCTCAAAACTGTATACGAATATTGCCGGATTTCAATGTTGAAATTTTAAATACCTACGGTAATTTAATAGTTTTTTAAGTACAATTATTTAAAATATGCATTTTTAGTATGTGGCAACACCAATAGATATTAGTTTTATATGATTTATTCTGCAGTTTTTAACAGTGATTATGATAAATTACATTATATTTGTGTTTATTGGTTTTGTGCAATAATCGTATATTAAGCATTAGATTTAAGTACCCACTTTTCTGTTAAGATAAAAGCAGCTGAACATACATAAAGATTTTAATTACATTTACTAATAAATGCCTTACGATATAAATAACATAGTACCGTAATATGACAGAATATATTAGACATTTCATCCTTTCATTATTAAAATCGATGTCATACTAAATGTACATAGACATTACTGAAATAAAACAAGTTATTAAACTCAATAAGGATTTCTATGTATGTCCATATATTCTAGTTATTTTTAAAATACCTATACAAGAAAAATCATTTTATAAAACACCAACGGGCTTATTAATAAACGTTAGTTATATATAACATTAAGCAGCAGTGTTGTTTTATTTTCAACCTTAAGGTTTCAAGTTAAAAGTTCATAATAACACAGAACAGTTGCTTAAAATTAAATAACGTTTATGAATAAGGTCGTAACTGTACCCTGTCAATATTAATTGTGGATAATCGTAATTGTTTTCTTAAGGAAAAAGGACTTAATTTTAAGTTTTTGCAGTTTACAAAAATCAATTATGTTCATTTAATAATATTCCCCTTATTAAGTTGTAAAATTATATTTATTTTAATATGTCTAAAGTATGCAAAGATTAACTATACATTTTTAAATCATAATTCAAATTGTGTCTGATGTGGTGTATATCAATATGATAACACCCAATCATTTGTTAGCTCGTTTTGTTATACATATATATACGTAATGTATATTATATTTATCACTATATTTATTTATTAAAGTGTGACTAATTTACTGCACAGAATACTGTAGACACACTATTTGCTCCAATAAGCAAAAGAATTGCAAAATATTTTGTCTGTCGTTTCTTTTTTTAATGTGAAAAAGAAATCTTATTCCAAACTCTGCCTGATGGAAAGTATTGTATGAGCAGAATCCAAGAGTAGTGGTCACCATACTCCTTGCTAATGAGGGAATTGCAGCATGGCGACCCACACTATGGCGGCCGATTGAGATGCTTCTGTATCATTAGGTCTCCGGTCTCACTGTTCATGCTGAAATTAGCGTAGCTCTACTGCTTTGATTTCGCCCTAAATGGACATTCTTGACTGGATTTATTTCTTGGATTTATTAGACAAGAGAAACAAGACTTTAAGCAATTCTTAGTTGTTCTGAGGTAACCGAAGACTCAACCCCTCACGACCACTTTAGGGTCAAAATAGCTAGTTTTTGTGGAACCTCCTTATAGGAACCTCCTAATATTTTAATAACCCTATTTATAAAGAAACTGCAATGAAATTGACTTCTCGGTTGTCCTAGTACAATCCCACACGAGACAATATTTTATGTGATCCACAAATTCTTGTTCCGAGTATGGATGTTCTTTGTGTCTGTTCCATGTATTTTTGTAAAGTCCACCGCGACATTGGATATGTCTAGTTCTAGAGCGGGAGCTGTCTTTTTTTAAATATAAAAAAAAAAAAAAAAAAACTGCATATTGATAAATAAAAGTTGCACACTGCTTGCAAACTCTTATTGGTTACGTTATTTTGCTGGTTTACTACGATAATGGTGATGTTAAATATAAATAAGTTAGTCACACTTTATATTCACGTATTTATATATTTCATAATGTCTTCCTTCCTTGTAATAAGTTAAAATTATTTTGCTACTATTATTGGGGTGGTTGACTAGAAGTGCACTGAGTAAATAAATAAATAAATATTTCGGACATCTAACACACAACGCCATCTAGTCCCAAGCTAAGCAGAGCTTGTGTTATGGTTACTAGACAACTGATACAAATACATTTATACTTTTTTTTGTAAATATATACATATTATACATAGAAAACACCCAAACTCCGAAACAAATATTTGTAGATCATACAAACACTTGATCCGACCCGGGAATCGAACCCGAGACCTCATGATCAGCAGTCGCACACGCCAGACCAACGAGGCAGTCAAAAAAGGTCAAAGAATTTCTTAAAACTTGACAGCAATTTCTTAAACCAGAACTGTTAAATTCTCGCCTTTCATTTAATGTGAGCCTGCAAAAGTAATTCTACTCTGCCTGATGGAAAGGAAGAGCAGAATTCAAGAGTTGTGGTCACCATACTACATTTTATGATCAACTAGCTGTTCCCCGCGTTTGCCTGCGTGTATATCGGTTTTCGCGGCAAATATAGTGTTCTATAAAGTAGCCTATGTGTTAATCCAGGGTGTCAGTTTCCTGCATACGAAGTTTTATCAAAATTGGTCCTGTCGTTTGCGCGTGAAGAAGAACATTCACTTACACACACACATTACACACATTCATTCAACTCACAAATTTTCACCTTTATAATATTAGTGTGATTAGGTGAATCCCCCCTCTTTGGACCAATAGCTAGATAAGGTCGTACTGTACTTGCAAATTTGGTATGTGTAAAATTCATACTAAGATTATAAATTTAAAAGTAGCTCTGTCTTCTTCTACCTCTTCCATGGTCCATGGCTAAACCTCTGCACCGATTTCAATAATATTTGACATGGAGATTGTTTTATTCTTGAGGACATAGTGTACTTTTCAACGCGATAACCGATATACACGGTATTTTAACCGTGGGGTAGCCACCTTTTGGCATGCATGGGCCGGCACGACCGAAGTGATACCATAGCCTCATAGAAAACCGGTGTGAAACAACGCTTGCGCTGTATTGCACCGAGTGAGTGAGGATTCCGGATGCCCATACCCCACTCCCTTCCATTCCCTTCAACGCACGTGATGGGCCATCACAAGTGCGTTTTGGGGGCTTTGGGCCTTTGGGGGATGGGGAAGGAGATGCGGGAAGGGAGTGGGGTATGGGCATCCGGAATACTCACTCACTCGGTGCAATACAGCGCAAGCGTTGTTTCACACCGGTGCGGTAATCGCTTACCATCAGGCAATACATCTGCTCGTTTGCCACGTATTCTATAAAAAAAAAACATACGATCGGAAGGCGTGGTCAACAGCTGATAATGTATAAATTTCTAAAAAAAATGTTTTTTTTTGTCTTTTTTCACGCATTCAGAACATATGTCATCAGTTTTAGCTCGACAGTTAACACATATATGTGTTTATCTACACACATCAAAAGTGTCTAGGGATCAAGCATTTTTATGCGGATTTCTTGAGATTGAGATGTGGCTTTGGCCCTGGCCTGCTCAGTCGCCAGACTTGAACCCGATTGAGCATGCATGGGATATGCTACAGAGAAGAGCTCTGCCGAATATGGAGGGTATCCAGTCGCAAGAAGACCTTTTTTTGTTGTTGCAACGAACATGGGCGGCCATTCCACAGCGTAATTTGGATGAACTCATTTTGAGTATGCCAAACCGATTCTTGTGTTGTTAGTGTTCGCGGTAGAAACACGGATTATTAATTGTTTAAGTTACCTAATAAAATTTTAAAGAAAACTGTTATTTCAGTCTTTTTTTCGAACTTTAATGTTAGTGGTTCAAATGTCAAAAATCCCTTTATTAGGAAAATGGCAAATTTCTTTATTAATGCAAAGGTGACTTGGTTTATCGTTACTGTGACAAACGAAAACACTTTATTTGATGAATCCTTAAAGAAAATTTTAATTAATATCAATCAGGAGAAAAGTTATTGCAAAAATATATGTTGATCCCTAGACACATATGTTGATCCCTAGACACTTTTGATGTGTGTATATGTAAGTATGTAGGTATATTTTTATAAGTGTGTGATGTATAATGAAGAAGTTGTGTGTTCAAAGAGCCTTTATAATACGTAATTCGTCATAAAAAAAATTAAGTAATGAATTATTCGTGTATTTCTCAACGTTGTAGTCAACTACCCTACTCTA
This sequence comes from Diaphora mendica, assembly GCA_949125395.1. Lineage (NCBI taxonomy): Eukaryota > Metazoa > Arthropoda > Insecta > Lepidoptera > Erebidae > Diaphora > Diaphora mendica. Next base: position 757,836 of record OX421331.1, on the reverse strand, counting down.
TATATAATAATTTTACGTTTATATTAGATTTTTTCACCTTTTTCGTCTTTTATAGCTCGTATAGGGAGAGACACCGTCCTTAATAAACGAATCAATTGTTGGCCTACTCTAGTCTATCTCACCGTTAGACAAGTCGACAATCTACAAAACTTAACATTTAAAAAAGATTAAAAAGTAACAAATATATGGGACTGACGACATCTAAACGTTAAGCTATTACTTTAGCGATTTAAGAAAGAGATTCCACGCGAAACTGTTGCATCTTGTCTAAGAGGGCTGGAAACTAAAAGTAATTAAAACAAATCCCTTAAATATTCCCATATAACACTGCATATTTTTCTATACCATAAATACCCTAAATTACCTATCTCAGTTTAGTATTTTCTAAATTGGCAACATATTTTATATTAATGTTTTTTCAAAGCTTCGAGTGTGACCATTGTAAATAAACTAAGAACTCAATTGTAAATTAATATCATTAGTATACAAAATTTAGTTTTAGTGATCCGAAGCGTGGTACTCATGATAACGTAGTGTACGTTTAGTCAGAATGAAAATAAATAGTTTTCCATTACTTTCAATTGTTTTATTATACCTTTTCTTTATTGTGGTCACCCAGAGGTCATCACTTCGGCCGGGTCAACAGCAAGATGGTATATTGGAGTCTACTCTTACTAAACTACTACTTACTACTAGGGTAGGCAAACATATTATGTTAATTATGAGGTCATCCTAATTCCCACCTCAGTCTCACTCGTATTTCTAAGTTCCAACTCTCAAAAATCCGCTTCAAACACTAAAATCTTATTTGACCTATTTATTCGGAAATAAATAAAATAAATATTTCTGACACTCACATAGCCATCTAGTCCCAAAGTCCCTAAACCGAGCTTGTGTTATGGGAACTAGACAACTGATATAATAACATATTATACTTTTTTTTGTAAATACATACATGATATACATAGATAACACCCAAACTCCGAAACAAATGTTTGCAAATCATATAAACATTTGGTCCCACCCTGGAATCGAACCCGAGACCGCACAGCAGTCGCATATGCTACCTCTGCGCCACAGAGGCAGTCGAATATGGAAATAAAATTAGAGAAATTCCCTTTTTTTGTTACTATATATTAGTGGGGGTGAATTACCTATTAATTAATAGTATACAGTGGTGTTATTAGAAAGTCCTACATAATGACTACTTTGTCGGCTCGTTTATTCACTTTTTCATAAAAAATAAGTCGATTTAAATAAAAAATACTGCTAAAACGTTATTGTAGTTTAAATCCTGTCGAGTGTTTCGGAGTTCATCAGTTTGTTATAGGTACAGTCGCGACTAGTCCTCTCTGATTAGGATATCGCTAAATAATGTGAAATATTATCGTAATTAATGAGTTTTAAAAACAAAAATATTTTCAATTACATAATTATTATTTAAAATAATGTAGTTTGGAAAATTTTCTACAGCGCCACCTCTGTAATATACTTTCAACTAGAAAGAACTGCAGAGCGAACAAAGTCTATTTGCCGAAGAAACCTAACATCACATTAGACTGCCATCTATATTAATCTGTAATAACTACTTAGTACTGGTGTTTGTAACAGTTGTAATAGGAGATTCAAAAAGGAATGCTGTTGTTACTGTTAAATATACTTAATAAGATTACTGTAAATTATTTTCGATGCAGATATTTTCTTGTTGAAAATCTAAAAACTAAAATTCACCGATATTATATTAATACCTGCAATCATACAGAGATGTCGCTACTAGTCATGTTTTCTCCACGAAATATATTGGTTTACACTATTTACTAAATATTTATTATTTGAGTAAATAAACTCAATTAATATAAATCGTTAAGTACCGTTTTTCAAATACTTCAACACTACTAGTAGGTACTTTTCAGCACAATTACTAAGTAACTGTTTCTTATAGCTCGAAAAGTTTACACAGATACCTATCTATAGTAGCTATCATTAAAAAAAATATAAGATTGTTTTGTCGTCTGCAAAAACTATTTAAAACCATTATCCCCTCTCAAGGTAGTAGAGCCACGCTGATTTCAGCACGAACGGGCCGGCTCGACCGGGGCGGTACTACTTTCGCACAGAAGATCAACGTAAAATGAAAGCGTTCGTGCTGTCGTGTTTCGTTGGTAAGTGCGAGACCGGAGGCCCAATGATGCAGAAGCATTATTAGGCCGCCATGGTGTGGGTCACCATGCTGCATTGTTGCATTGTCTGTGTTCGCTATGAGTATGGTGACCACCACTCTTGGATTCTACTTATGCTTTCCATCAGGCCCACAAATAAAAAAAATGTATATGTACTTCTATACCTAATAGTTTTAATACCCTCTCTCTTATTTTATCCGTATTTAGAGGCTTCATAAGATGCCCATATTTTGCTAACTAGGTATATCTAATTTTGGTCCCATTGACATAATAGGGGAGAACGTATTGCTGTCAATTTAATCCCTTATTCCATTGAAACAGTATCATTCAATGATTATTCATCATCAACACTTTAATAGTTTACAGCTAAACCTAGGTCTCTCCATGGTTACTATACCACGCTGAGCAGACGGGTTGGTATAATGAATAAATAAATAAATATTTTGGAAATCTAACACACAACGCCATCTAGTACCAAGCTAAGCAGAGCTTGTGTTATAGGTACTAGACAACTGATATGAATACATATTTACTTTTTATTTTGTAAATACATACTATACGTAGAAAACATCCAAACTCCGAAACAAATATTGGCAGATCATACAAAAATTTGCAAAGCACAGCAGTCGCATACGCTACCACTACGCCACCGAGGAGGAGGAGATGGGGGGATGGGGGGTGGTGAAGATAGGGGGAGAAGTGTTGGGGTATGGGCCTCCGGTATCCTCACTCACAAAGTGAAATACAGCGCAAGCACTATTTCACACGGGTTTTCTGTGAGGCCGTGGTATCGCTCCGGTCGAGCCGAAGCGTGGCTCTCCCACTGTTACATACATAGTTCACATAGTCGGGTTTTACGACATCCTATGGATGAATATTGGAGGTGTCACTGTGTATTCCTAAGCCGTCACCCCATGAAATATTGGAACAGGGGTTTTTACGAAATGTACAACAAGGACATCGCCTTTTCTCATAATTCTTAGAAACCACCTAAAACAAATTAATCTAAAAATAATCAGAACATTGGCCTTGAGAGTAAGTTGTCTGTCCTAACTCTGATGATTGATAGGACAAAGTTGAATGTGGTATTGATGAGGACAGCAGCTGTACAATACAGCTTAACGGTGACAAGACAAGGTCGGCTATGATCCTCATTTCACTTGATATCTAATTGAAATGAAAGTGAGAAGCAGAATATTAGGTAAGAATAATTAGTACAGATATAGCTTAGCTTAGTTTGAGGCCTTTGGGCGGCCTAAAAACATCCAACGGCAAGATTATAGCCACAACGTTGTCTTGCCAGTGCCCAACCCGCACTCGACCAGGGTGGTTGATTATGATAGTAAAGATATCTAAATTTTCCAGTTCATCAACACCCTTTAATAGTTTTTTTTTATGGAATAGGCGGGTAAACGAGCAGGCGTATCGCCTGATGGTAAGCGATTACCGCCGCCCTTGGACACCTGCAACACCAGAGGCGCCACAAGTGCGTTGCTGACCTTTGGGGGATGGGGAGGGATTAGGGTATGGGCCTCCGGTATCCTCACTCAATCGGTAAAACACAGCGCAAGCACTATTTCACACCGGTTTTCTGTGAGGCCGTGGTATAACTCCGGTCGAGCCGGCCCATTCATGCCGAAGCGTGCTCTCCCACGGGTGATACTAGGATACTAGGATACTAGACCCTAAGGTCTACTGATAGAGATAGACCTGTGCATAGGAAGCAGGCTTTGGCCTGCTACACTCGTACTACATTGGTCAGAGAGGTTCGTAAAGGTTTTGTTTTTCGTTTTCCTTCTCTTCACAGTGATGTTTTCCTTTGTAGTTCACTCTCTTAGTCCCCTCCTATGACATTCATGGAATATATTGATAGGGGTAGTGTCACTCTGTTCCTTAATGTGTCACTACAAGTTTTTTTTTTAAATTATGATTCTAATTAAAAGTACGAGTTGGAGATCATATTCTACCCCGTCATAATGTGATGCTAACATTTAAGTCAACAGCCTATTAACACATCTACCTTTTTATGTCCAAATAGGCTAAACAAACCGACCGCTATCACCAGAGGATTAATTATGTGTTTCGTAATGTTGTATGACAGACATCTGTAATCAACAATAGGTATATGGTATATATCACAAAAAGTTTAAGATCAAATGAGTGACGCGTCCATTTAGAGGATAAACAGATCGTCATTACGAAATATATGTTTTGATAGAAAACAAATGTTTATATTTTTATCTAGCAGTTATATATAAAATACACTAATGCTGTTCTGAACAGATGAATGAAAGTTTAGTGGAACAAAAATTGTTTTCTTTAGTTAGGAACCCCTGACTGTATAGTCAGACCCAGATTAAAAAAGTCAAATTTTCCGGAGGTATCAAAACTAATCATATAATCAAAAATCGTAGGATGTACTGACTCTAGTCGCTGAAGAGGTCCACTAGTTATTTACATCGGTTCAATATTAAATAAATAAATATTTCGGACATCTAACACACAACGCCATCTAGTCCCAAGCTAAGCAGAGCTTGTGTTATGGGCACTAGACAACTGATACAAATACATATATACTTTTTATTTGTAAATACATACATATTATACATAGAAAACACCCAAACTCTGAAACAAATATTTGTAGATCATATAAACATTTGGTCCGACCCGGGAATCGATCCCAAGACCTCATGATCACCAGTCGCACACACCAACCGCGAGACCAACGAGGTAGTCAAATATTACATTGTTGCAAGCTCTAAACAGGGGGTTTTTAAGTCTGTGTACTTATACTGTTTCAAATTTAGCAAGGTAGATTGAATAGTTGATCCTATGTAATAAAGCAAGCGCAATCTATCTTGTTGCTCATAACATTTTGTGAAATATAAATTATCAGAAACGAGAATACAAAAGCCAATAAAAATCCAAAATAAACCTCAGTTTAAATAATATCGTAGCTGTCAAACCCTGCCACGTGGACAAACTGCCTTACAAATGCGAGCTCCGGAGAGCGATCACCAGCGATTACTTTAGGCTCGAGATTAGCCCCAATTTTAAATTGTTGATTACTTTCCACCCCTACACCCGCGCGCCCCTACACCGTAACACCTCGACACCCCACACCAGGCCGCTCCAATGACAGCCTGTAAATTTTTTGAAAAATCTTTCTGAAGTAGCGTTTGCATAGACATAGCAACACTGTTCGAGATAATGATTTTTGAATTTACAATATTCCGAAAGTGTTTTTTTCCTATACCTTTATTTTATCCAAAAATGCTCATATTTTAGGAGTGCTAAAAGTATCTATTATATCAGTATCTATAGCCCAAGGTCTATTTAGTTTGGGTCAAGATGACGTTGTGTAAGTAAATGTGGTAGAATTTCACGTTACGTATACTTAAATTGAGCTATATGCTGTAAATTTCTCGGTCAATTCATTATTTACAGAATAAGATCTTGTTTTAAACATGAGAATAGTTATTAAATTGTTAAGTACTGCAAGTTCAATCACTAGACATAACGGCCCTTGACTATATGCATAGTTAATTAGTGTATTGCTATCTTTCTAAAAGAATCTATTTGTTTTTTTTTTAAATTGGTTAGCCATACGCGGTAACATCTGCAGTACAATTACACACACAATCAAAAATATTTTTAACCTCGAGTGAAATCAATCGCTTTATCTCTGAGTTACTCTTCTTGCATCGTGTGTCTGCTATCGGTACCAGGTTTCTTTCAGTTGATGCGATAATATTAAGGTTCCGTCTTGCTGAAACACTTTTATTAGTTTTTGAATTTAAATTGATTCGGCTATATGTTTTCTGGGATGCTTGTAATTTGGGGAGAATTTTCTTAGAATTGCTTGATTGATTGTCCCTGGCAATGTTGTATTTTCTTAGGGACAAGGACCGCCGATTTAAATATCAATGAAATTGTTTGAAGAATTATTATATTAGGTAGGTCTTTGTGCTTTGGTGAACTTAAGGGAGTAGGCGTTGAAGAATGTGTAAGTCATACTTGGAAGTAACTTGTAATCTGATTGATACTGTGCTTCAGTTTGATTTAAGTACAAATTAATAATCTGATTTGTAAAGTGTTTGCAAAAGCTGAAGTATTTAGTAATGATCGATAGATGTGGGTAGTTTTCCGGTGAGGACTCTGCTCCCTGAGTTACCATTGTCAAAAAATGTTAAAGAACCGATAGAAAGGAAGTGACAGAAAACTCTGATACTCTTCCTTCCTAGTTTCAAACAGTTTTATGGGATTGAACTGAGGTCTACATCATAAGAGCCGATCCAGGCATATTATTTTGGTCGTCTCATCATCGGTTAGAGTCCAACATATCAACTTGATGATCTGCAAGGGTTGAACAAAAATAATAATAAACATCTTAACACGGTAAATTACACTGTGCTCGAAATCGTTAACCCCGTCCTAAAGGGTGGTAAATCTCACCGGCCACTATGTCCCCGTAAGTGGGAAAACAAAGGGTAACAAATAGACAGCCTTTTTACAATAGATAGGGGTGGTGAGAACCTTTGACTGGACTCTAGGGTTGATTGATTAAATAGGTATGCGATATTAGTGAAGGTATTTTAAATGCTAAGGTTTTAAAACTTTTTATTTGGTTAAACAATGATCACTATCTGTAGACATACTATTATGTTTTTCTCACAAAATAAATTGTGATGAATCTATATCCGATTTTTTTAAATACATTTTTTTTATCCAGTAAAGCATTTTAAATATTACCTAATCACAAACTTTTTGTTTCGTGTTAATCTTCGTCTGAAAACTTAGTTCGTAATGACGAATAACAAATAAACTTAAAAAATAAAAAAAAACTTACGTGTTATTATTATTGCGAGTTCATGTTACAGTTATTATAAATGTAAATTTGGTTTATCTGAAATTCGCTAGATGGCGTTGGCTGTACTGCACAAATTACATGACAGTTTGTGAGGAATTTCTGTTGATTCCAGGTCACTTATATTGTACACAATTAGATTACGTGAACAAAGATTTATAGAGTGAGACATGATATGTCTTTCCAGCTTAAGAGGTTCAAACAGCACACCTGCTTATTTACCTATTTATAACACTGACCTAAGTAACATTCTTGTTTTGGTAGACTCAATAGCATATTTAGTACAAATGGACCGACTCGCCCAGAGTGATACGGTGCCCACGCAGAATACCAATGTTAAGAGTTTATTCATTACTTTTCAATGAGTAAGTGAAGTTATGATGAACTGATTCTGATTATTAAAAGTAAGTTGCAGATATACATGGGCGGTGACAGTTTCTCAATGCCAGGTGTACCCTCTGTTCGTTTGCCCTCTTCTACCATTAAAATATCTTATTTGAAATACGTTGATTTCACATTAATCTTTAACAGTGGACCAGAAAGGTGGTTTTGGCTTCCTATGCTTTTCCCACGCTGGCCAGATAGATTGGTATAGGATTTGTTTCGAGTTTTTCTTCCCTTTGCAGTGCTGTTGTTATAACCGACTTAAAAAAAAGGAGGTGGTTATCAATTCGACTGTATTTTTTTATGTTTATAACCTCATAACTTTCGACTGGGTGAATTGATTTTGATGATTCCTTTTTTTTAAAGCTGGTACTTCCTGTGGTCCCATTTCAATTTGGTCCAGTTTTTGAAGTCGTTTTTTTCGTTTTTTTTTTTCGTTTGATTAAGGGGCAAACGAGCAGATAGCAGCAATTTGTGATTTTATATTACACACGCACGGGTTACAAAATGGTTGTTGTGGGTTATCCCTAACAGATAGACATATACCGTCGTGGACTTTTTTGTAGTACTTTTTAAGGTGTACAATACTGTAGTACATTATTTTGATCTATTTCGTAGGGTGCAACCAGCGTTTGCAATGTAAGCGCAAAAAAATGTGTTTATTTGCTACATCACATTAGAAACCTCGAAAATTAACAGTGTTTCCATACTATATTAATTACGCATTTATTATACATAAAACCCTTCCTCTTGAATCACTTTATCTATTTAAGAAACCCGCAGCAAAATCCGTTGCGTAGTTTTAAAGATTTAAGCAAACATAGAGATATAGGGACAGAGAAAGCGACTTTGTTTTATACTATGTAGTGATGATAGTTTACTCCATTGAAGTATTATTCACACTTTGTGTAAATTTTTAATGCATTTAAAAACCTACATTTGCTATTAAATTGATTTCCAAAACCAATAAACTATCGATTTTATTGTTTAGGAACACCTTTGAATACCACCTATAAAGCGTGCCATTCATGGTACGATTTTGAGATTGTCGTCTGAGCGCATTGTCGTACGTTTTTGTATTCAAGTCAATTGTTTCTTGAAATACAAGTAATAATAGTATTTCCGGGCCGGACGTGATTTTTGTACAACGCTTTGTTAATGTTGTCCGACAATGGACATCTTTTGACATTTTATTGCCTACTTGAAGTTTAATGTCATCTGCTACTGCGACTGTGACTTCGACAGATTTGAAGTCATAAATATGGTCACCTATTTTTATCAAATTATTAATTACTAGTTGTTGCCCGCAGCTCCGCCCGTGTATATGTCAGTTATCGCGGGAAATAGTAGCCTATGTGTTATTCTGATGTATAAGCTATATTACTGTAAAGTTTCATCCAAATCGTTTACCGTAGGAGAGCCACGCTTCGGCATGAATGGGCCGGCTCGACCGGAGTGATACCACGGCCTCACAGAAAACCGGTGTGAAATAGTGCTTGCGCTGTGTTTCACCGAGTTAGTGAGGATACCGGAGGCCCATACCCCAACCCCCATACCCCTATCTCCCCTCCCCCCTCCTCCTATCTCCCCTCCCCGCTTACCCCCAAAGGCCGGCAACGCACTTGTGACACCTCTAGTGTTGCAGGTGTCCATGGGCGGCGGTAATCGTTTACCATCAGGAGATACGTCTGCTCGTTTGCCCACCTATTCCTAAAAAAAAAATCCGTTCAGTAGTTTTTGCGTGAAAGAGTACCATCCATCCATCCATCCATCCATCCATCTATACTTACCTACAGACTTTCGCGTTTATAATAGTATATAGAAATAGATACATTATGTATCCATGCTAAACTCTTAATTATTATTTTTATCAGTCTACAGATTATAAAATATAAACCAATTAGGTATTATTTTTATAAAAGACAACTCTTCCATTAGGGGTACACATTTTTGTAACAAGGGGGAATTTACAAACATAGATGATACGGACGCAAAGAACACAAAGACTCAAAAAAACAATTTTTAGATTACACAAATTGTCCTATATGGTGTTTGAACCTACATCACTCAGCGCAGTAGATAGCGGCGAGGCGACTCCTTAAACCACTAGGTCAACCATGCAGTCAAAGTTATGCAGTCAAGAATTAAAGGTAAACCATACTTTCTAATCACGTTAATGATTGTGTTAGTAATCATGGAGTTAAACTTGGCAAAAATTTATCGTATCGTATTAGATTATTTATTCCTGAAAATAATTGTTAATTATCCTTTTAAAAATACAGAATATGATATGAAAACTACATTTTTATTTATAATAATAATATAGTGTAAAATGAGAGTTGAGAAACAATTAAATAAAGAAATAACAAGGTATATTAAATACATACGACTATTCGTACAGTGAATAGACTCCATAAGTCAGGAACCAAATCATCTGTGACATTAACCTTATTCATTGACCGGCAATTTGTCAGGGCAACAATAATCGAGACGGGAATCGAACGTGCTACAGCAGATGTGTTTAGTGTTACATTTATAAATCGACGATTGTAAATCTAAATAATTAAACAATATTTTTTTTATCAATAATAATACAGAAAAAAAAGTAAAAACTAAAACCCAACTAAAGAGTTATGGATTAATGGTACATTAATAAGTTTTAAAAGCCGTAGTCCATGTAGTTTAATGTACCATAGTCCATAACACTTTAAAAACGCTTGTCTACGGCTTTTGAAACTTGTTTCATACTTTTTCAGATTCGTTTTTTGTCGTAGTTGGGTTTTAGTTTTTCCTTTTTTTTTATTTAAAATGTTTTGGTGCCTCTTAAATATTAATTTCTTTGCAAACTATATTTTAAAAAGGTAACATAGAAATATCACAATTATCGAATAAATATGGACAAAGTCACGAGAAAATGCTAATAATATATATATTTTTGAAATGTACAAGTAACGCCCTTTCGAATGATACCAAACACGGCATATTTATCTCAAATTATTTTTTTAAGACAGTACTTTATGTCGGTTAGAGGGCGCTACATTAGATTCAGTGACACGTCATATATGCCCATCATAACCAGCGGACGATCAGGACGCTTCTAACGATACCTTATTTGTCCAGTTCTAATAAGTAGTTAAGGAGCCATGAGGGAACAGATGAACATACATACATACTTACATACATACTTACATACATACATATCCTGTCAAAATCATAACCCTCCTTTGGCTTTGCCGTAGTCGGGTAAAAATACACTGTAACGTGACTAACGTGCACTACTTATATAACATGTGATTATTACTAGACTTGCCAAACTCGAGTAACACCTGGTATGTTAAAAAAAAAACGTTTTTACTGTCTTACGATTAAGTCGAAAACATATCGATTTCAGAAAAAAGTACAGTCAAGCTCATTATAGTGAGCAAAAGTCCCCGTTAATAACAGAACACATTTACGCACTCCCATGGAACATAATCCTATTGAATTCTCACGTCCAAGTAAGCCGATTATACGTAATAGATCGGCACCACTTTTAGCACTGTTTGGTGTAAAATTATTCAATACAGAACAGTTCAACAATCCAATTTCACCCTTATTTATAGCACGTGAAGAGTGATAATTGAAGTAGTATAATGCCAAGTTAAGTTGACCATAATATAATCGTAACAATGAACCATGATATTGATACCGAAAACATTTCTGACAGATTCCCAAAAATTTACGTGTTTGACATATTTGATAAGTGACATCTGTCATTTTTAGGTGTTTTTATTGGAGTATAGTTATTTATTGGAGTTAATTGGATTTACGATAAATACATGAAGGATATCGCATTTATTTCTGTTGCTGTTATATACATATTATTTGCCGATTCGGTACATATAGCCTTGCTCGATTGGAATGATAATGATGGTGTTATAGAAATGTGGTGTTAACCTACTGATTAACGCTACAAGATGTTCAAATCCATCTCCCCCCCCCCCTCTTCCTTAATTTGTATCTGAAGATGTATATAGGTCTGCTCTGCTGCTTTGATTTAAAAAGTGTGGCCATTTATGTCAGAGCATCTTGCTCAAAATTTTGTACCTTTATTTAGAAGCTAAAAATCGACCAGAGCAGTGTGGAATTGAATAAGCCCATATCTAGCAGTGGACTGCGATAACTAAACTTAGAAGTAACATCATTTTAAGTTTGAAAACACAATAGTTTTTATAAAAAAATATTGTATTAAAGAATCTGTCCAATCATTTTGATTTTGAGCCACAAGTCCGTTGTTAATTAATATAAAATTTATGAACTAAAAGCCACGGGTTTTGATGTACATTTGATATCAATTTTAGATACATGTTTTTACATACATACACTACGAAAAAGAGTCTGATATTTATTTTATTTTTATTGAATAAAGAGCCGAACAGAATCCCACAGATAATGAAAATCATCTTTAGACTGAATAAAATAATATAGAAATAATATCAGTGCAAATGCACTCGCAGTAGAAAGATACAGTCAAATCTCGAAGTTCCATAAAAATGCATTAAAATAAAAGAATCCGATCATTGTGTGTATCAAGTGAAGGAGTAGCTGCTGAGCTGCTTATCAACGTAAATTATGTCCAGATTAGCGCAATAAAAACATATTAAATATATATATTTGTTTACTGTCCACTTTGGAGCGCAGTCGCGACTGTATAACTCCGGTTTACATGCCGCAAGTTAACCAACTGGAATAAAACTGGATTTGTGTTATGAGTTTACGAATGGATCAAATTATTTAACAAAAGATTTATTCGTGTACATTATGCTCTGTAATAATCCTGTTCCTCAGATTAAAAGCGCTCTATAAAATTTCTATCATCACCTCATAGGACATAGGTCATGTGATGTCCGCATCCAGTTAAAATTTAATCACGTCAAAATAAAAGTCTGCTGTATGTTTTTTTGAAAAAATACAGACATGTAGTGAGAATTTTAAAGTGAAGAAGTGGAATAATAATAATATTAACCAACACACTTGGTATAAGACTGTACTAGGTTTAAATTTACCAGCATTGGCAAGATAAAAGAAAACATTAACCCACAATAATAATATTTATTTAGCTGTAGACAAGTCTGTTAATAGCATGTTATTTCTGCATTCAACTACTACTAAGTATTAGCTTTTACCCGCGACTCCGCCCGCATATACATGCATTGGTTATCGCGGTAAAGAGTCTTATGTCCTTCCTTAAGAATCAAAGCATCTCCATGCCATATTTCATTGCAATCGGTGCAGTGGTTTAAACGTGAAAGCGTAACAGACAGACAGAGTTCAGAGATCTAATCACAAACATTCTGAAAATGATGCATACCTTAAACTCCAGGGTTCTCCTTCTTCTAGCCGTGACTACTCCACATTAGGTAATATCATTCAATGACATTAATTAGGTATACAGGGTGGATATGACAATACGAGCGTAATTTAAACTAGACCTACCTACACATGATACAATTCCACCTACAAAATTTCATTAAAATTGATTCAGTAGTTTAACCATAGGACACTATTTTTCATTTTTGAAATTTACTACACGATGTTGTTGGGTTAATGACCGATGTTATACCTACCGTCGGGTCGTCGCACGCGCTACCTTTGCACCTTTGAAGTAGCCGCCGACTTTGCCACCGTATTAGTTATAGTATAGCTATTTATTTTGTAGTGATTTTACAGTGACATGTCTCATTAGTTAAGTTTATTAGTTATTACGTAGCGTTATGTGTTATTTTATGTGAGTTTAAATGAAACAATGCCTCGACTCGGTTACACTTATACGACAAGTAAATAGTTTACTACGGACAAGATATTAATGTACGAAGAATGTTCGTTTATCTCTACCTACCTACCAACAATAGTCGGATTATTGTACAAACTATCCAGGGGATACGAGAAAAATCTATCTTTTATTCCTAATAGGGAGAATGCTCTTCCAGTTGTAACCTCGACACGAGATGACCAAATTTGAAAACTTGCGGTTTTCGTTTTTTAAATAATATTACTAGTGTCTTTATAAACCTACGTCGCGCGTCTATTAGGTAACTATTTTACGATCGCCGCCGCCGGTCGGTACCGCGGCGGCCACTCAGGTTATTGACCCTAAATTACAAATGGAGTCGTTATTGGTTCTAATTTTTAAGACATTTAGTTTGTTTGTTTTTTTTTTATATCCGTTTACGGATAAATTAAACAATCCCAAAGTAAACCAACACATTTAAAATAATAGCCCAATACAATATAGCAATACAATAGCACATATACCAATACAATATCACAGGTTTCATTTAAGGTCGTATTGTCATATCCACCTTGTATAGTTTTTTTTAATTATATATGGGGCAAACGAGCAGACGTATCGCATGATGGTAAGCGATTACCACCGCCCATGGACACCCGCAACACCAGAGGCGTCACAAGTACGTTGCCGGCCTTTTAGGAAGGAGTACGCTCTTTTCTTGAAGGTTTGAAGGTCGTATTGGTTCGGGAAGTGAAGCGACAGTTCATGCCACAGTTTTCGGTTTATTTTTACTTATCTTCGTGTCATGTAAACCCAGGTTAGGTTAAATCCTTTAGGTTATAATACCTGCGCACGAGTCCACAGGCTACTTACTTATATCAGCTTAGTTTCACATAAGCACAGTATAATATACACTGTATATAATCTGTCGGCTAAATTATACTATAATAGTCATGCTTGTCTGATTATAACAAAAGTAGGTATTGTACAAGTTTATGATATTGGAAGAAACATTAAGAACTGTTAATCATTGAATGGTTACAGTTTTACTGGTAGATGATCCCTCTAATGCCATTGTAGGGCATTTTCCAACAATAGCAACCTCGCACAGAAAATCAACGTAAAATGACAGCGTTCGTGCTGTCGTGTTTCGTTGATGAGTGCGAGACCGGAGGCTCAATGATGCAGAAGCATCACTAGCCCGCCATGGTGTGGTCACCATGCTGCATTGTTGCATTGTCTGCATTCGCAGTGAGTATGGTGACCAATGCTCTTGGATTGTGCTTATGCTTTCCATCAGGCAGAGTAGAGTCATTTTGGCAGGGCCATACATAAAATAAGAATAATGTCTCTGGAAACTACAGTGCAATTGACAACCGCATTGCCATTGAAATGTACAGTGACATCGGCAACTGTAGTGACTTTAGCAGCAATAGTCCTATTGACAACTGCATTGTCATTAGAAATTATAGTGTCACTTTTAACAGCAGTTTCAGAAGATGAAATATAACTGATAGAAGATGAGGATTGAACTAAGTGACGCGGAATTGGAGAGGCATATGTCCAACAATAGACAGCGACAAGCTGATGTGTTGATTACTTTGATATTTCTCGGTAGTAGAGCCACGCTGATTTCAGCACGAATGGGCCGGCTCGACCGGGGCGGTACTACCCTCGCACAGAAAATCAACGTAAAATGACCACGTTCGTGCTGTCGTGTTTCGTTAGTGAGTCCGAGACCGGAGGCCCAAATAGTCTAGTCAACAAGTTCCATACTTGTTGACTAGACTAAAATATGCAGCAGCATCACTAGGCCGCCATGGTGTGGGTCGCCATACCGCATTGTCTGCATTCGCAGTGAGTATGGCGACCAATACTCTTGGATTCTGCTTATGCTTTCCATCAGGCAGAGTAGAGTCATTTTGGCGGGCCATACATAAAAAAAAAAAACTTATTTGCGGAAATCCAAACTTAATTTCAAAAAAATGCAAAATTTCTAAATTCTTATTATCAAAACCTTTAGTCCGTAACAGAGTATGAACGCTGAAAAGATTTAGACGTGTAACAAATATACATTTATAACTCTATTATTTTTTATAACTCTTCCTGATAAACCTAAGCATTCGATTATTATTTTTTATTTATGGTCCTGTCAAAGTGACTCTACTCTGCCACATAGTGAGAAGAATTGGCTTCATGAAATTAATTACTTGGTGACATTAGCAATTGAATACCATTGACTAAATCCAACAAAATGTTTTATTTTCAGACAGTGCACTACACTACAATGGC
The DNA here is from genome assembly GCA_949125395.1 of Diaphora mendica. Lineage (NCBI taxonomy): Eukaryota > Metazoa > Arthropoda > Insecta > Lepidoptera > Erebidae > Diaphora > Diaphora mendica. Next base: position 742,343 of record OX421331.1, on the reverse strand, counting down.
AACAACCACTACGACTATAAAGACTGATAAAGACCTGTATATTAATGGAAATGACTTTGCTACAGCAGTCTATAGATTTGGACACAGTGTCTTGAAAGGAATAATTGTCTCTACTCTATCAGATGAAGGAAAAATGACGATTTATGGTAGGTACATCAATTAAGAGTCAGCGCCATTATGGACCTGCTGTTGGATTCCACAAACCTTGATGATTTTATTTTGAATGGAACGCAGACGAACGATTGATTGGCGGAATCTGAATTATATCTGAAAAATAATCTGAAATATTACTGTTTAGTTTAATTGCATTGTGATATTATAAGAGAACTTCCTAAAATTGCAGGTTTTTCAAGAATCGTTAGTGATTACTTTCTTCGGTAGCAGTTAAAACAAACCACGCATATCGCCGTCATAGAATTGTTCAAGAATTTATCTGTTAATATTGTCGTTTCTATATTATGAGCATGTTTTGAAACTAATAAAACACCTGTGCTAATAGCAAACACATACGTATACGTACTTCACCAGCAATGTGACGCATTCAGTTCTGTGGATTAATTATAGTGGTGATTGCTTTGAAACAAATACAAATCTTCTTCTTCGCAGTACTAGAGTAATGAAAAGTTATAGAAATTAATATCAATACCAAAACCATGATCAAGCCATGATCCGTCAATAGTGGCTGGCTTAATTAGATAAAATAAAAGACAATTGACTCTTGAAGCGCATGTCTCACCCTTATACCCTAAATAGACACCTATCTATCATTACTCTCATTCCGATGGACACGGCAGAAGCTATCGAGGAAATAGTTAGCCACATTCTACTGGATTTTATGGGAGTATTAAAATAATGGGCAAAAAATTCTCGAAGGCTAAACGTCACTCCAAAGGATCTGTGAACGTCCCATGCCATTTTTGCATTTTCGGAACTTAAAATGACCGATAATGGACATAATGAAAGTCTAGTGGAAAGAGAATGCAGCTATCTTACCACTAGACTTTGCTGCACTAATGTTATTGTGCTACTCTAGATTAGAAGGCACCTTTCATAGACATCAATAGGTATGCCTCTTGTTAGGGTAACAAAAAATAAGTTTTGTAAAAAATTGCTCGTGCCTGTGTCAGATAGTTGTGGATATTAAATAATATCCAGAGTTGCAGTATTATCTTTTTTTGTTGTTAAAACCTGCATTTCTGTTGCTTTCATTACAATGTGTAAAATTATTGTATTTTGTTTGGTGAGTTTAATTATATTTATCAACAAATTCACCAGGTAGGAATTGTGGACTTCTAGATTAGACTGGCAAACAGTCAGGGTGAGGAAATTAGGAATTTTGGTGTAATTTATCATTACTATTTTAAATCTTCTCTTAAGCCATCTTCATGATTAACAACAATACTTCAACTTCAAATATCGTGTGAAATGTGAGTATAAATAATAAGATGTGAATATTTGAGAATTTTACTGATCATGTTCTTCGTAACCATCTATCGCAAGCTTCGCATCTCTCATCATCTTGTCAATCCTTAAAACCTAACATATTGTTTTTACAGATATTATTAACTGTTCATGACACGGGCACCACAAGCAAGATAAGCATAAGTATAATGGTAGTGATGAAAGCAGTGAATATAGCCACGAATAGTGTGACAAATATGGCGCAGTTCAAATCAACCTGGATGAATTACGTGAACGGTATGCAGATGATAAAGTAATCATTCTTGTATTGCCACCAAATAAGAAGGCTTCTGGTAAAAAACATTGGGATTCTAAAGTGAAGAAGACAATGATGAAGATCCTTTAAAAGATGGAGCGAAACCAAATGCAGATCTAAATACAAAGTTAAATTAATACGAATTCGAGAAAATTTTAAATCAAAGTTTATTTAATCTTCCTGCAATTTTGACTGCACGTTTGGCCTAGTGGTTTAACGGTCACCACACCGTTTCCTACTTCGCCAAGTGTCGTGGGTTCAAATCCCACGTAGGATAACACTTTGTGTGATCCACAAATTGTTGTTCTGATTCTGGGTGTTCTTTGTGTCCGTTTCATGTATGTTTGTAAAGTCCCCCGCGACACAGGATTTATTCCGAGAGCGGAAGTTGTCTTTAAAAAAAAAAAATATTGCATAAGGCGGATTTATTGCCATACCAAGGCATTATAGGATCGTGTGTGTAAAGAGTGAATGTAATGGTAATTTACGGATAGTCCAAAATAAAAGTAGATTGCACGTTTGGCCTAGTGGTTTAACGGTCACCACGCCGTTTCCTACTTCGCCAAGTGTCGTGGGTTCAAATCCCACGTAAGACAACTCTTTGTGTAATCCACAAATTGTTGTTCTGAGTCTGGGTGTTCTTTGTGTCCGTTTCATGTATGTTTGTAAAGTCCCCCGCAACACAGGATTTATTCCTAGTGCAGGAATTGTCTTTAAAAAAAAAAGTCCACACAAAAAGTTGATAGATAAGAGTTATAATGGAGCACAGATGTTGCAGTTGTTAGTTATCTTCCAGTCGACCTTTGGGTGGTGGAGCTGTGTGAAGCAGGTGTGTTATTGAAGCAAGTGAGAATTAATAGTAGTAATTGAGATGACTATAATAAATTTTAAACAGATTTATTTTGATAAATATAATCCTCTGTAGTTATCTCAGCTTAGAAATGTTTTTGTTTATGATGTGTCAGTATTTCTTTTATTCTGTAAAATATGACCGTTTATTAAAAATAGTTAACTATGTAGATGCTCTTTTATTAAATTGAAGGTCTAATACATTGTACAATGCAGATATTGAGTGTTATTTCCGACGGTTTGCCCACAATTACCTTTTATTCGTTTGCATTAAAAGTGTCAAAGCAAAGACTTATTAATTTTCTCCCGTCTTTTGAGTCCTAACCTCTGACCTAACCTAACCGGCCGGTATACTATGTAGTTTAATAGGTTTACAAGCTCAGTCAAACGTTGAAGATTTTAATACCTTTACTGGCTGTTTGATTTCTGAATATACTTTACCAGTCTCAAAATATATGCATTGAGTTATTTCTAAGTTGAGATATAGCCAAGGTCACATTAAAGCCAAGAACGTTAAGAAAAAAAAAATCTTTGAGAATGGCATGAAAATATCACACGGTACACTTAAGAATGCATATCTTTATTTCTATACAAAGTGGACGAGAGTGACAAAAATGACAGGAGTAGCTGCATATACAGGATCAACGAGAATTCTCTGATTTATTTTACTTACTCATTTTCAATAATACATTTTTATAGCAGATTTTAATGAATGTCGAGAGGCAGTACCGAATCGACAGGTAGCTCCACTTTTCGTAAGGCCACCAAATGAACCCACCATTATTTTCTGGATAAAGTTTTAATTCTGGCATCAGTTTTGGGTTTCATTGAATATTTGTTAACCCAAGACTACCCAAAACCAAGTGGAAATAGGAAGTGTTTTAGTTTAGTATAACTACTTCACAGTTCAGACTTATTACTGAAAAACACTATAGATATTGTATATTGTTGAAAGTATTCATGGGTTATTTATTATGTGTTTGAATTATGTAACAAAGTAAATATTCCTATTAAAGAAATGTATAATAACATTCCTTAAATTCCTTGCGGTAATATGTATTATAAAGGTAGTGGAGCCACGCTGATTTCAGCACTGTTGGGCCGGCTCGACCGGGGCGGTACTACCCTCGCACAGAAAATCAACGTAAAATGACAGCATTCGTGCTGTCGTGTTTCGTTGGTGAGTGCGAGACCGGAGGCCCAATTAGTCTAGTCAACAAGTTCCATACTTGTTGACTAGACTAAAAGATGCACAAGCATCACTAGGCCGCCATAGTGTGGGTCACCATGCTGCATTGTTGCATTCGCAATGAGTATGGTGGCCACCACTCGTGGATTCTGCTTATGCTTTCCATCAGGTAGAGTAGAGTCATTTTGGCGGGCCAAACATAAAAAAAAAAAAAATGAATGAATTCTTTTAAATAGAAAAATCTTATAAGTGAACTTTTATAAATAATTTGTGTTGTGTAGAGACTAGTAACTTGTTAATAGAAATAAAATTAAAAATATGTTTAAGCTCATAGTGATTGGTTTGGTAAGTGTTTTGGAATATTTTTTCATATTTAATGCGAATAGATGCTTACATTTCAAATAATATCATTTATTTTGAAATCCCGTAATTCTAAATTACAAGGCTCCGCACCCTGATCAGTAGACATCACTACGAATACAGTGTAGAGTTTTGTAGTGGTTCTGAAATTTGATTTTAGACTGCACGAATGGCCTGGTAGTTGAAGTGGTCGCCACGCCGCTTTCTACTGCTCCAATCAAAAAAAGGGGATCACGCAAATGTTGCCAACTACAGGCCAATATCCATACTTTCTTGTTTTTCTAAATTATTTGAATCTGTTCTGTATCCTTCAATTATAAACTTAATAAACGCTAGTATTTCTGATCATCAGCATGGATTTAGAAGTGGTCGCTCCCTTCTGACAAATTTAGTTAACTTTATTTCCGACATATCCCGGGAAATAGATGGTGGGTCACACGTAGATGCAATATACACAGACTTTAGCTGAGCTTTTGATAAGGTCAATCATAAAATTCTTTTGCATAAGCTGCATGCCTATGGTGTGGGAGGATTGTTGTTGAACTGGTTTGAATCGTATTTACAGCATAGGCCCCAAACTGTAGTTGTGTAATAGGCTCGAGTCACGAGCCTATTATGCGGTTTCAGGAGTGCCTCCTTGCCTTCCTTGTTTTTGTGAATGATATAAGTTTTCATATTAAGCATTGCAAGATGTTATTATTTGCCGATGACCTTATTTATAGTCCGGTTAAATCAACCATTGATTCTCAACTTGTACAAGATGACCTTAATGCTATTCTAAATTGGTGCAACATAAACTGCATGAGGCTAAATGTTAAAAAAATGCTTTCATATTGTTAGAAATTGAACGTCATTATAATGGCAACATTTTGATTGTCATGTTTTTTGTTTGACGTTTGAGGTTAAAATAGAACTGAAGAGAGGCTTTGTGTCAACGGTCGACCATTGTCGTTTTTGGGTGCCGTTGAATGGAAATTTAGCTGATTGTCCATATAGACTCGGGGTTTTCGTTGGTTACCGTTATGATTGGTCTGGTGTGGACACGCGAGATTAGTAGTCGCGTAAATTAGGCGCGATCCGCGACAGTTAAAACGGGTGTATTATAATTAGAATACTTGGGAGCCTGTACAGCCACTAGGAGTGATGAATGTGTGACGACGCAGAGAGAGCTACCACAGGGGCCCCTTAAAACGCCGATATCAAGGAATTCACACATCTCCAGTAAGTGCTAGATATTACATTAGCTTAGAATAAGAACAGGGTGAAGCGCTCTGAAGTTAAATTCTTTCGCCAGTGAACTGGCTTAGCGATTGAATGCCTATACTATGGGCCCTATAGACAGTGCAAATTTCACACGGTGAACGCTACATTGGCGAAAGGATTGAACACATATAAAGTACACCCCCAAAATAAAATCACTTGTTACTAAGTATGAGGTTGCTGGAGTCTGTTTGGTAGAAGTCAATGAAATTCGTGATTTGGGTGTTATCATCGATACGAAGCTAACGTTTACATCGCATATTGACAAAATTATAACCAAGTCAGCACAAATGCTGGGTGTTTTGAGAAGAAATACTACAGATTTTAAAAATTAGATACCAAATTACTCCTGTACAACACTCTTGTCCACAGCATTCTAGAATTTGCGGGTATTGTATGGTCACCATGGTACGCTGTTCATTCTCAAAGAATAGAAGGCATTCAGCGAACCTTCACCAGAAATCTTGCCTACTCTTACAGTGGTTTTTCCCATAGGAGTCCTTATGACCAACAAGCTATCCAAGTTTGACATGACCACTCTTTCCAATCGCAGACATATTTTAGAATTATGTTTTCTTCATAACGTAGTCAATAATCGTATACAGTGTAATAGTCTATTATTGATAGTATATTACAGTGTATTATTCCAGACATCAGATAGTTAAGATCATACATTGAACGACTGGCTAAAGCCAGTCGTTCAATGTATTTAAAACTGAAATAGTGAAAATATTCCATGTCCAGTCAAATATATGTACATAAAAAATAGTAGTAGTAAATAGTTAGTTATTTTTAAGTAGACCGCTTTTGTCGTGTTACAGTAAATGCTATGTATACCGTAATTGTCATACATATCAGATCCAATCCCACATGTTATTATAATTAGTTGTAAGTAAAATATGTACGATGTGGTAGTACTTTATAAATAAATAAATAAACATAATTTTTAAAAGGACTTATTCTAGTCTAGTCAAAATGTCTAGTTGCTCTCCAAAATGAGTAATTCCAACCCCAGGAAAGGTAAAAAAAATCTCAACCAAGTTTCAAGAAAAACAAATTAAGTATGTTTTAAAATAAAATAAAACTACACTTATTTAAAAAGGAAAGTAATAAAATGTTACAATTAAAGAATAGCTACTCCACAGATTTGAAAGTATCTTTTCTTCAAAAAGGCATGGAGGTAACTGTTTGATTGCTAAACAAAATAAAATGTATGTAATGAAAGTATAACATTGCCAGATCCTCTTACAAGCTAATCAAGTGATTCGGTGGAGGTAACGGAAAGCCATTGGATGTCGGCAACACGGCAACGATTATTGTGGAGAGCTTTCACCATTTTTTTCATAGATTTTCACCGACAGGGTAAAGGTACCAGAAACCAATCTGCCCGAAATGGAGGGAACACACTTGTATTTCTTGAGCTGCATGAGTTAATGGGGGATGGTGGTCCCTTCAGATGATTTGTCTCCTCTTTTGCCTGCTATGGAATAAAAACATTATGAGAATGCTCTAAGCTGTTCTGATTTTTCAAATAGTAGCTGAAATTTCTTAGCAGAACATATTTATATATGTGTTTTATTGTAATAAATCGCATTAGAAGTCACTCAAATGTTGCAGTCAACCTAAACCTTTAAAACAAGGAACGCAAAGAATAGATAAACTTAGAATAACTAATAGTGAATTTCATGATTTTTTCTCGGATGTAAAAATATGAAGTAATAACAAAACTTTGTGCGACGCAGAGACGACCTTACAGTTATTCGAATATTAAAAACAAAAGTAATAAAAAAGTAAAGAAAACATTCCCTGTGATATTCCGAATTATAATATATCTGTATATATCTATAATATATCTCTGAAAAATTACAACTATGTATATAACTACGTTAATCCACACTAGTATAATTGACAAACAAACATCCACCGAAATTTCAGTGTGGTGAATATTATTAATGAGATTAGCCAATATCGTTTCTTGAATTTGAATAAGTAAACATTAATTAATATTCGTTTATAGAGCCAAAACATTTGGAAATATTCACATAACACTTGTGTAACGATCTCCCGGTGAATACATACTTGTTTCAAGAAATCTGAGAATTGAAAATGTTTAAACTGATACTAGTTTGTTTGGTAAGTATTTTAAATAATTTTTTATCTTAGTTTTTAAATATGTATTGTATAATCGAATTGTAATTGTAGTTTATAATTACGTAGTATTAAGTTTCCTTTAGTATTTTCATTTTTGTTATTATTACCTTACACCTAACAATGTGTTCTTAGGGGTATCTTATATCACTTTTTTTTTATGGAATAGACGGGCAAACGAGCAGACGTATCGCCTGATGGTAAGCAATTACCGCTGCTCATGGATACCAGCAACACCAGAGGCGTCACAAGTGCGTTGCCGGCCTTTGGGGGTTGGGAGAGGGATTGAGGTATGGGCCTCCGGTATCCTCACTCACTCGGGGAAACACAGTGCAAGCGGTGTGTAACATCACACCGGTTTTCTGTGAGGTCGTGGTATCACTCCGGTCGAGCCGGCCCATTCATGCCCAAGCGTGGCTCTCCCACGGTATTAATTATTAACAAATTATAATTTTTCATTTGCAGATACTACACGTCAATATAAATAGGGCATTCTTCTACGGCCACCGCAATCACCAGCATTATCCCCACAGAGGACAGTTCCCCCACGAAAGATTTCATTTGTTTCGACCTTTTCACCACCACCAGCCATGTTCCCATCCTTCCCACTATAAAACACCTACGTCACCTGCCACGACTTCAACTAATGCAGTTACGACAGGCAACCCAACTTCAGGACCACCAGCAACAACAACCCCCTCTACAGCTGCAACAACACCACAGCAACAAACACCAACAACAGGAGTAACAAACCCCACTACGGCTGCAACAACACCGCAGCAACAAACACCAACAACAGGAGGAACAAACCCAACTACGGCTGCAACAACACCGCAGCCACAAACACCAACAACAGAAGGAACAAACCCAACCACGGCTGCAACAACACCGCAGCAACAAACACCAACAACAGAAGGAACAAACCCCACTACGGCTGCAACAACACCGCAGCAACAAACACCAACAACAGGAGGAACAAACCCAACTACGGCTGCAACAACATCGCAGCCACAAACACCAACAACAGGAGGAACAAACCCAACTACGGCTGCAACAACACCGCAGCAACAAACACCAACCACAGAAGGAACAAACCCCACTACGGCTGCAACAACACCACAGCAAACACCAACAACAGGAGGAACAAACCCCACTACGGCTGCAACAACACCACAGCAAACACCAACAACAGGAGGAACAAACCCCACTACGGCTGCAACAACACCGCAGCAACAAACACCAACAACAGAAGGAACAAACCCCACTACGGCTGCAACAACACCACAGCAAACACCAACAACAGGAGGAACAAACCCCACTACGGCTGCAACAACACCACAGCAAGCACCAACAGCAGGGGGACCAACAACTATATAACCAGGAGCACCAACCACATAGGCTATAACGGCTTAAAAGCGAGCTGGATACTCTACCGGGTATAAATATTTTAAAATAAATTAAATTGTGATCGCAGTGAAGAAATTTAAATAAAACGTCTGACATGTTGTCTCGAACAAATCAAAAAATTGAAAATGTTTAATGCTAACGCTACCTTAATTTCAACCTTACTACTACATGGTGTTGCCACCTATTAAAATAAATATGGTAGTGCAGATATAACATGTCCTGTATGTAGAGATAACAAGTATAATTAGCTTTAGCTACAGTAAGTACTTATTTGTAGATAAAACTATTTGGTATTTGATTAAAGTTAACCTGTAAAAATTCACTAAACATAAAACTGTAGCCTACAATCCATACTTCGCCGGAGCCGTGGGCTAAAGTTAATCAACAATAATTTGAGGGCTATTAAACATGTGCGCAACTAATTTTAGGTTCATTATGATCTTGAAAATTCATACTATCAATTTTGACAGATAATAAGTATTGTAATAATTATTATTTTTACGGGAATTAATGCGATCACTTATTTCAAGGTATTACATACCTCTGTTTTGCCTGACGTTTCGACCAGGTTGCACTTGCCGTGGTCACAGGCTGACTGGCTCAGCGGCGCACGCCCTCCGTCGTCGAATCCGTGAAGTAGAAGGTTCTTCATCCACCGGCACATTTTCGATATATTATTGATATTTTTGTTTCGCCATGTACCGTCACATACCACACTAACAGGGTCCCTATTCTGTAAGCAAAACGATGTGTTCCTATTCTGGTGTTTATCCGACTGCGTAGAAAAGCGAGGTGGTATGTTTTTTAACACTGGATTCCACGCTGTAGATAATTTAAAACCATCTTCCCGATTGAAAGTTTTATGCTTTTTAATCTCAATCGCTTCACGTACAACTCTTGAGTAAAAGTGACGTTCGGTGGAGAGGACTTGCATGCGGTGAAATTCAATCCAGTGGTTGATGCCTGTATCGAGTGCATGTTCTGCAATCGCCGATTTGCTCGTCTGTCGGTTCTTCAGAACAGCGATATGTTCTTTGACCCTTTCAGCAATAGTCCGCTTCGTTTGGCCTATGTAGGAACTTCCGCAGCTGCAGTCTATTTTATAAACACCCGGAGTTTGTAGTGGCAATATATCCTTCGGTGTGCCGACGATGTTGTGAACCTTTATGCCTGGTGTGTATACTGTCGGAATGGAGTATTTCTTTAATACGGACCCGATCTTATACGTAACTCCCTTGACATAAGGCATATAGGCTGGTTGCCTGTTCACTTCTGGATACTTGCGTCTTATTTTGGTTGCTTCCGTCCTCCATTCACTTGATATCCGTTACCTTTGAGTACCTCCTGAACATGTTCTAGCTCCTGTTCTAAATGTTCAGGGTCACAGAGATCGTAAGCTCTGTTCTTGAGTGATGTCATAACATGGGCCGCCTTTGTATTGGTCGTCATGCTGCATTGTTGCATAGTCTGCATTCCCAATGAGTATGATGAACTATCCAAAACTAAACAAATTTTTCGATTCGAACCAGTATGGGTATGTGCCCCCATATAGGTATGTTAAAAGAGCATGTAATTAGAGTCAAACTCTCGTTATAATTACTGGTAGTATTTTTTTTTGGAATTGGAGGCAAACGAGCATATTTATCGCCTAATGGTAAGCGACTACCGCCGCCCATGGACACACGCAACACTAGAGACGTCACAAGTGCATTGCCGACCTTTGGAGAAGGTGTTGGGGTTGGAGCTTCCGGTATCCTCACTCACTCGGAGAAACACAGTGAGGCGGTGGTATCACTCCGGTCGAGCTGGCCAATTCATGCCGAAGCGTGGCTCTACCTTTCTCTTTTTGTTTGCTCTAGCTTTCCTCTTGCTTTATTTTATTGGGACTCGAGTTACATTGAGAAATGCTTCATCTGATTCCTAAAGACCTGGGCTGAGGAGACGCGCTCATACATGTTCATACTCAACTAAAGATAAGGTAAGATGCTTTACGAAAATTTTTACACAGTCAACATTTTAAATTTCCGTAGTCCGTGCGGTGATGAATTAAGAATACTAAGTATCATCACCCCTAATTATCATGTACATAGATGTGGTAAGAGACAAACTAAGAAATCAAACTTAGCAGGACAATAGCACTGGAAATAGAAGGAAGACTTGATACAAACCCAGTCCAAACCCGTTTGGCCAGTGTGATATGGTGGCCTGAAACTTGCTCAGTAAGGAGAGGCCTATGTCTAACAGTGGACTATTAAAGGATGTTTTATGATGTGATGTGAATATTTTAAATAGATCAGAAATAAATTCATAACAGGCTCATTCATTAATAAATGGTTGGTTTGTTATTTTAAAAGTAGCTAGCACTCGTATTTTTATTTTATACTACACCTGATCGGAACAGTAGTCATTATTCCCTGAAAATGAAAAGAGAACGTTAGTCTTTTCCTTGACCTGAATATTCGGGAGGAAAAAATGTATGAAAATCCATTTCTAACGTGTTTTAGCGGGAGAGAAAGTTGTATGAACTTTCATTTCTCATGTGTTATCTATGGCGCGCGCCTGCCCAAGGAGTTTTCATGTAATTTAAATATGGAATCTCCGTGCCACTGACAGCCTTTTGTGAAGAATAAAAAAACAAAAGAAGCGCGAAATATCGGTCAAATTCTAAGCTAAATTGTGTCTTACATGGTGTCTTACGTTTTGATTTAAATACTTTCTACAATACAAGTCTTTAAATGTTCCTCACAGGTGTAGTATAAAGCACTGTGTAGCATTCGGGTGAAAGTCCCATTCCTACCTCGGGAGTATTGTGGCCCTAGGCTGCGCCTTCGGGCCACAAACTGCTCTCTCGCTAGTAATCGGTCCCTTTCCTCCCTCGGTGAACAATGTACTATTACTTCACTATAGTACTCAATTTTCGTAGCTGTATTGTGTAAAAATAGAAGAAGTAAGTATCAAAACAACATAAACTATTGATCAAAAATCTTTAATCTTCAATTGAATCCTTTGGATTTTGCAAATTGCTTCAAAAACTGTTATACTAATTTGAAGATCTACTATATTTTCTGTCCTATGTCTTTACATACTTGTAGGTACAAGAAGAATGACACTAAGGATTTTAAAATGATCAGAAGCACTTCGAATCCAGTAGTTATCATCTTGACTGTCTGTTTGCTTGTCTCAGACCATGATGTCAATTCTAGCTCAAAACAAATAAAGAAGAAGTGTGAACAGCGCGACCATTTGTTAAATTTCTGGATCTTGTTTATCTATAGTGTATTAATCTGAAAAATAATAGTGCCTATGTACATATAATAAGTAAAATTTAAGTGTCCCACCTTCTCCCTTCCTCTACAGAACAACACGTGCTGGCCTTAGAAGCCACCGCCTCAGAATCGTACAAATACGCTCCTCAACCAAACGATTTGGATCTTCCTTCCTGTGCCAAGCAGTTAAAAACTGGAACTTACTACCAGCGCATGTGTTTCCCTCCCACTATGATCCCGGGTCCTTTAAGCGGGAAGTGAAAAAGCATCTCACTAAGCCGCCATAGTGTGGGACGCCATATTGCATTGTCTGCTTTCGCAGTGAGTATGGTGGCCCCCACTGTTGGATTCTGCTTGAGCTTTCCATCAGGCTGCGCAGAACTACTTTGACAGGCTATTAAAAAAAAGTGTGTTCATCAGTAGTTTGATAATCATCATCATTTTTATCAGTTCTGCATATTAATAGATCTTTTTTGTAATATATTGGTCAATCCTTTAAGAATGTGAAGTTAAGGAGCAACAACATTGATTACGGGTGAAACTAGACAGAAAGTCTATTTGTTAACAAGTATTGTTTATGTATAAATGTTTTGTTACTTTATGAGGAGAAAATATGTAACAAGAAATAATGGCCTGATTGTATCCTGTGTGATCTACAATCGCAAGTTTTTATTTAATAAATCATTATTATAATTGTACAACAAATAAAAATATTGTCTTGTTTTTAGCTTTAGTTAGTTTATATACTGGTATAAATCAAAGTGTTATAAGTAAATCGTGATTATTTAGATTTACATTTTTTTCTCAAAACACTTGTGTGGAATATGTGTGATAAATAATCTAGAGCTTAAAAATGCTTAAGCAATTAGTAATGTGTCTGGTAATTTGTCAAATTGAATTTTGTTTTTTACTAGTTTCAGAAAGTATGAAATTGAGAACCTCCTCCTTTTGGAAGTCGATTAAAAAGTGAATTGTGGTATAGACGTCCAAAAACTCCTTCCTAAGGAGAGGGATATATTCAAAAGTGGACTACTGGAAGTTATTGATAATGATGATTAACATATTTGTTATATACCTACATTTCCAAAAATTAATAGTTTGAAGGGGCACACTTATTAAATTGACTCTTTTTTAATGATGTTGTAACAAATATAATAATTTATGATTTTAACATTATCTGTATTAAATACGCGCTTTTTGACTAACTTTAAACATTAGCTTTAACTGGGCTCTGAATAAAAACCAGATATATAAGAACAATTATGAACCAAATGTTGACATGTTTAATTTATTCTAATTTATTGACTATTAACTTGCAATTTTAATTTATGGATAGATTTGTTATTATATTAGTGACTTTATTGATTTGACTTTTTTTATAAAAAAGTTTAAATTAAAATAACAATCGCAAACTTTTGCATGTCAGCATGACTAAATGTTAGAACTAAATGTAAATTTTCTATAACAACTTATGTACAACATTTAATGGCAAATAAATTATTCTATTCTATTCTATTCTATTCTATTCTATTCTATTCTATTCTATTCTATTCTATTCTATTCTAAATGGTATCCTCACTATTGGGAAAATAAGCGACTACGACCAATTGATTAAGGAACGCAAAGCCAAACAAAAAAAAAGTGTAAACCCTTCTGGATTATATAATTCTGGAAGATCCTGGTACTACGATTATTCGCAGGGACGATATCTTTTCGTACAAGATAAGAACAAAAATATTGTAAGACTACCAGCGAAAAAACCACAAAAAAAATTGTCAACACGAAGTCTTTTAGCTGTAGTAGTAGTAGTAGTAGCGATAGTGCCGCAATTATTTCAATTGAAGTGTAAAAAGAAATGATAAAAATTGTTGTGGTTCTTCTGGTAAAGATATTATTTTATATAGTGCTTCTGTTATAGTAGAGTTTATTCTTCTTATTATTGTTTTTATCGACTGATACAAAGTCGATGAAGTTACTTGATTAAAATGATTAAACAGGACAGGAATATCCAAGAGAAAGATTTACGGAGTAAGCTCTGCAAAAATGCATATTAAAAATTAAACAATAATTATCAATTTCAGATTTTTCACATCAACTTCATTTGGGTACTGAATTGGAACGACTACGATTCAAACTGTGAAAATGGATACCGTTATCATTTGGATGAGACCAAACGCCACAGTAAACGTCACAGTGATCGAAATCGCAATCAAATAAGACATTCAAAAAGAAAAATGCCCGGCAGGCCGTGGTATTTTAATCACACTATAGGACAACATGATTTAGGAAAATTTAAGAAAAAGCTAAATACAATCAAAATACAACGAACACAGCAAAGTACAAAAAATAAAAATGATACAAAAATCTTTGTCTACAAAAGTCAAAACCAACTGCAGGGAGAAAGTTGACAAATAAATTTAAAATACCACTAAACCAGGCAAGAACAAAGAAAACTAATCATAAAAATGTAACTGAAAAGGCTGTGCCAAAAAAAGTTGCTAGAAAAAAGTTGACAACTACGGTCAAAACAACTTAAAGACTGAAAAGTACAAAGAAAAAAGTTGCTAGAAAGGTGACGAAAACACAAAAGTATGTGACAACGCCGGCTCCAAAGAGAAAGAAAAGCCGTAAACCCATACCACCAAGAACAACAAATAAAGACAATAAAGTAAAATCACCAAAAACAACAGGAACAGTGAAGAAACCCAAAAGAGTTAAATCTTCAACAGAAAGAACAACAAAGAAACCAGCGAAAGGAAAAACTAACACAACAAGATCAAGAACGAAATCCAGAAAATTAAAACTTACAACAGTAAGAACAACGAAAAGAACAACAACAGAAGAAAGCAAACCGTTCATTCTGTTAAGATATTACATAGTTAAATAATAAACTTTAATTATTGTACAATTGATTTGTATGTGGGCTATAGCCCACATACAAATCAATTGTCTGCAACTTAAGTCTGCAAATAAGCAAACGGGATAGGAACTAAGTAATTTCATATTATTTTAAGGCAACTCTCACATTAGGAATAAAGCCCGGGTCGCGGACAGCTTTACGAATATAAATGAAACGGACACAAAGAACACCCACACTTAGAACAACAGTTTGTGCATCACACAAAGTGTCGTTCCATGTGGGGTTTGAACCGACAACACCTAGTGCAGTAGAAAACGACGTGGCAACTACGCTACTAAGCAACAATGATATAAAAAAAAAGTAAAAACTAAAACCCAACTACGACAAAAAACGACGCTCAAAAAGTATAAAACAAGTTTGAAAAGCCGTAGTCACACGTTACATAGAAACGCACTATAACACTATAAACTATTTACTTTTTCAGCGTCGCTTTTTGTCGTAGTTGGGTTTTAGTTTTTACTTTTTTTTTATTTAAAATGTTTTGGTGCCGTAATTAATATATAATATATATATTATATATATTTGAAATGTACAAGTAACGCCCTTTCTAATGATACCAAACACGGCATATTTATCTCAAATTTATTTTTTAATACAGAACTTTATGACGGCTAGAGGGCGCCACATTAGATTCAGTGACATGTCATATAGCCTATAACCAGCAGACGATCAAGACGCTTCTAACGATACCTCATTTGTCCAGTTCTAATAAGTAGTTAAGGAGCTATGAGGGAACAAATGAACATACATACATACATAGCCTGTCAAAATCATAACCCTCCTTTGGCTTTGCCGTAGTCGGGTAAAAATGCAGGCAAAAGGATAGGTATTGCATTAAGTTGTTGTTATTGCATTGTAATATTGCATATTTGCATGTTTGTATATTTACGTACGTATTGTTCTAGAGATTATTTCAGTAAATTTGAATAAATAAAGGTAACAATTTAATAGCAGTTTATGGGCCTATTGAAACTTCATCTATCTCAATCCAAAACATATTTCTATTTGCTGCCGTATTGTGTCATTAACCGACTTCCAAAAGGAGGAGGTTCTCAATTTCATCGGTTTTTTTTTTAATGTATGTACATCGATTACTCCGTCAATTGTGGACCGATTTTAAAAATTCTTTTTGTATTCGAAAGGGTATGCTCCCCATGTGGTCCCATGGCCACCACATCAGGATCTGATGATGGGATCCTAAGGAAATTGAAGGAAACCCTCAAATTTACGTGAGCGCCTGCAATGAAGTTACGAGCAATTGTCTGCATACCTTCATATTGTGTAAACATCATAAAATTTTAAATGAAATGATGATGAGAGACTTGAGGAAGACTAAAAAGCGAAAAATAAAAAAAACCGACTTCAAAAACTAAAAAGTAAAAATAACTTAATTTGTATGTGCTACCTATTCATAGGTTTGAAGTCGGTGCCAAGCCAAAATGTAATAGTAGGTACCGCACTCGCCGCGCGTGACCTTGAGCGGGATAACTGCTCTTCGCGTTGAACAAAACAACCGAAGCGTCGTTGACGTTCGTCTCGAAATATAGCGAGTGTGGTACCTACTATTGCATTGGCTTGGCACTGACTTCAAACCTATGAATAGGTAGCACATACAAATTAAGTTATTTTATACTTTTTAGTTTTTGAAGTCGGTTTTTTAAAACGAAGTTTTATTTTATTTTGGATGTCGAGTGAATGGAGTTTCAGTTATTTGAGTTTTTTTTATGAAGTTGGAATTTTTAGTCGTCTATGAAACGAATGAAGATCAGTTAGGAACAAAAATGGGTGTTCAATTATTTTATGGTTTTAATATATTGGAATTTAATTTGAATAGACAAAAATGAAAAAAAAACTATGAAAATAGGAGAATTAAATTGTAATATCTCTATCATCTACAAAAATTGTAGGCAAATACATTGTTGCGTGGTCACCAACAAAAATACGTTGAACAAAACAACCGAAGCGTCGTTGACGTTCGTCTCGAAATATAGCGAGTGTGGTACCTACTGTTCCATTGGCTTGGCACTGACTTCAAACCTATGAATAGGTAGCACATACAAATTAAGTTATTTTATACTTTTTAGTTTTTGAAGTCGGTTTTTTAAAACGAAGTTTTATTTTATTTTGGATGTCGAGTGAATGGAGTTTCAGTTATTTGAGTTTTTTTTATGAAGTTGGAATTTTTAGTCGTCTATGAAACGAATGAAGATCAGTTAGGGACAAAAATGGGTGTTCAATTATTTTATGGTTTCAATATATTGGAATTTAATTTGAATAGACAAAAATGAAAAAAAAAACTATGAAAATAGGAGAATTAAATTGTAATATCTCTATCATCTACAAAAATTGTAGGCAAATACATTGTTGCGTGGTCACCAATAAAAATAGTTCTTACTTACTTACATAATACACAATGGTTTGCTACAATATTTACAAAAATAAGTATATAAATATGCTATCACTACATCTTGCTGTCATAGTACAAGCTCTGATTAGTTTGAAAATAAATAGCGTTATATATGTCCGAATTATTATTAGAATGTTAATTAAACAAGATAGGTACCACTAAAGTCTCCTTAACACTCAAAGCCACACTATTTTCAAACTAAATAACTGCCACCCATCATATCCCTAACCTTATCATAAAACACTTATAGTCACTAAGCCTACACGCGGTAGTGAGCGGTCATTAATTCGGAGAATAAGTAGCAAGCAGGTAGCCAGTTCAACGCCAGACGATGTAAAAATAATAAAAAGCTAAGCCGAGTCTGATAAATTAGATGCTATTGTCGGCTACTGGTATTGACGGTATTTGGTCGATGAAAAAATGGTGGTTCCGTACCTGTACAATATTTTAATGATATTAAACTTATCAAACAAGGTTGGTAATAATATTCACTTTTTTTTTTTTTTTATGGAATAGGCGGGCAAACGAGCAGACGTATCGCCTGATAGTAAGCGATTACCGCCGCCCATGGACACCTGCAACACCAGAAGCGTCACAAGTGCGTTGCCGGCCTTTTGGGGATGGGGTGAGGGTAGGGGATGGGGGGAGAGGGTAGGGGATTGGGGTATAGGCCTCCGGTATCCTCACTCACTCGGTGAAACACAGCGCAAGCACTATTTCACACCGGTTTTCTGTAAGGCCGTGGTATCACTCCGGTCGAGCCGGCCCATTCATGCCGAAGCGTGGCTCTCCCACGATAGATTTAGAGTGTTTAAACTCATAATAAATATTATTTCTAGGTGAATTTACTACAGATTTTTCAATCAATTCTCTATTTAATCGGATCATACGTTTTCCGGATTCATACTCCATAGATCATTATTTTAAGTTTTTACCTTTTTACTAAGTGTGTGAGAAATAACAATGCGTATCTTACATGTTTAGCTTGACGACTGCTCAATACAAATCTATATATATTTATTATTTAGGAACGTTCACAGGCTTAATAACGGCGCTAAACTGATATACTTATTTTCAATTCACACACATTAAACATTTAGATACTAAGTTACAAGTGAGAAATTTGTTTAAAACATCATGAAAATCTGAATAAATATCTGCTTAAACTTTTAAAACATCTTTTTCAGTTGAACAGTATTTTAAGTAATAACCTTATAACATTCATAACACACAACCCTATTACTTCCAAACAACTTCCTATCACAAATTTCTCTAATCGTCCATAAAATGTCCACTGAACCCTAAATATATGAAAAATAAACGGGTTCTTTAGCTTTGTCGGCCAGTGTAACACTGAGAGAGGGTTTATTGACACTCTGCTACAAAGGGCTGGGTTCCTCTCAACCCATAGCCGTGGAGAGATATTAGACACGTCAGATTTACGTATTTTAGTCAATTAGGTAACTCTTTTTATAGGAATTAATAAGTATAGTTGGTATTCAAATTTTTATAGCCTATTAACTTTTGATAGCGGCTTCGCGCATTTTTAACCGACTTCAAAAAAAGGAGGAGGTTTCTCAATTCGACCGTATTTTCATTTTTTTTATGTTTGTTCGGGGATAACTTCGTCGTTTATGAACCGATTTTGATTATTCTTTATTTAATGGAAAGGAGATATCCTAACGGTGGTACCAGGATAAGGACACTAAGATCTGATGATGGCATCCAAGAGAAATCGAGTCGAAACTTGAAGTCGGTTTTTATTTTGTTAAAATTTTATAATGTAATCACTCTAAACGAAATTTTTCTAACTACATGTAAAGGTACTTTTATATTTTAGACTGGTGACATCTTGTATGCTAACTGAATGTACTCTTTACTTCTACTTAAAGTAACTTAGATTGGGTGCGTGTGAGTGAGATGTGAAGACTAGGTAGCCATAGTTTAAAAGTGAATTGCAAGCAGACGAACTCATAGTCTGGTTTCTATTTACATAGTTTAAAATGAAGTCGCTTCCGCTGTCTGTATTTTTAACCGACTTCAAAAAAGGAGGAGGTTCTCAATTCGACTGTTATTTTTATGTTTGTTACCTCATAACTTTCGACTGGGTGAACCGATTTTGATGATTATTTTTTATTTGAAAGCTAGTGCTTCCCATGTGGTCCCATTTTAAGTGGTTTAGTTCTGACACGTCATTCATGAGAAAACCATATAGGTAAGTCTTCAAATTGCATTAAGTATGTGTGCGACAAATTGACGAATAACTCAATATCACGCCAACCAATTTTAATGATTATTTTTTAATTTGAAAGCTGGTGCTTCCCTTGTGGGCCCATTTCAATTTAGTCGTTCTTGAAGTCGGTTTTTTTATTGTTAAAATTTTGTATTATTTAAACTACTCAACGGATTTCAATGCAGTTTACAGCAATAGATAGATTGGCTCAAGAGAAAGGTATATATGTATAACTACGTGCGCCCCGCGGTGTTATCCGCGGTTGTTGTTGTACCTTTACAAAACCAACCGCGGAGCGGGCTGCTACTAAATTATATAAAAGTTAGTTAAAAGGTTAATATAGAACTGTTGTGAAGAGAGGGGCGTTCGACGGTCGATGCCGTGATGCGCCTTAGGGCCCTGACCGAAGAGGCAGTGAGCTGTGGCGGCGTGGTGTTGGCGGTGTCCTTGGACATCGCCAACGCCTTCAATAGTCTGCCATTTAGCTGCATCAGGGAAGCACTCCATTACCACGGGGTGCCAGAGTACCTGAGGCGGCTAGTGGCAGACTATTTAGAGGAGCGTACCGTCGTGTACGAGGACCGAGAGGGCGTCTTGAGACGGCGACCCATGTCGTGCGGCGTTCCGCAGGGGTCTGTCCTTGGACCACTCCTGTGGAACGTGGGATACGACTGGGTCCTACGAGGTCGTCTACCCCCCGGGCTGGGCGTAATTTGTTACGCCGATGACACGCTTGTCACAGCCCGGGGGGCGAACTTCCAAGAGGCGGCGCGCCTGGCCACCTGGGGTGTTTCTCTGGTGGTCGGGCGCATCGAGGCGCTGGGCTTACGGGTGGCCCTGGACAAGACGGAGGCCCTACTATTTCATGGGCCCCGTCGTGGTCCGCCCCCCGGCGCCACCATAGTGGTCAACTCGGTCCTCGTACCGGTTCGGGCCCAGATGAGGTATCTGGGCCTGATCCTCGACGGTAGGTGGCTCTTCGACGAGCACTTCCGACAGCTTGGTCCGAAGCTGGTCGGCGCTGCCTCCGCCCTTGGGCGACTTTTGCCCAATTTGGGTGGAGCCAGCGTCGCAACGCGACTCCTGTACACGGGGGTTGTCCGGTCGATGGCGCTGTATGGTGCACCGGTGTGGGTGGCGGCTCTGACTGCCCTAAATAAGGCCCGCCTCTGGCGGCCTCAGAGGGTATTGGCAGTCAGAGCCATACGCGGATACCGCACGGTGTCGACCGAGGCGGCGTGCGCCCTGGCCGGAACACCCCCGTGGGATTTGGAGGCGGAAGTGCTCGCCGAAGTTTATCGACGGGTGGCTGAATATCGGGCGGAGTATGGCTATCGCCCTCCGCCCGAAGAGGTACGCGAATGGCGTGAAGCCGCTCGTCGAGCCACTATGGACAGATGGTCGTTCCGGCTGGAGACTCCACGCGCTGGCTTTGCCGCCGTGGAGGCTCTCCAGCCGGTCATCCTCGAGTGGGCAGGGCGGCAGCACGGGACCCTTTCCTTCCGACTGACGCAGGTCCTTTCCGGGCACGGTTGCTTCGGGAAGTACCTGCACTCGGTCGCTAGGAGGGAATTGAGTCCCGCCTGCCACCACTGCGACTGCAGTGAGGACTCGGCCCAGCATACGCTGGCGATTTGCCCCGCTTGGGCGTCGCAGCGCCGGGCCCTCACTGCAGTCATCGGAGGAGATCTCTCGCTACCGGCCGTCATACGCTCCATGGCCGGTAGCGACAGCAGTTTTACCGCGGTCGCAACCTTCTGCGAAGACGTAATCTCGCAGAAGGAGGTGGCGGAGAAGGCCCGGGAGGATGATATCCACTCGGACCCAATCCGTCGCCGGCGAACCGGGCGGCGAAGGCGCGCCTATCAGCGCCTCATGCCGCCCTGAGTGTGGCCGCGGATGGTCGGGACGGGCTTTCCCTTCCATCCGCTATAGTGGCCGCCCGCGAGGAGGCGACGTTACGCGTGTGCCGTACGTCGCCTAAATCGAGATGTTAACAGCTGATGGTGCCCGCTTTTATGCGGGCAAGCGCTGGGAGGGGTCCGGACGTGTTAATAACTGCAGTTCCCGGATTCCTCCCTTCACAGGCGCAGAGTGGCACACCGTGTGGTTTTAGTCGGTTCGAGTCCGACACACCGCCCCGCCGCAAGCCCCGGTGGGGTGACGGTCCGAGGGGATTTCCACACGTTAAAAAAAAAAAAAAAAGAACTGTTGTGAATTCGCTAGGCACTCTAAGAAATTTACTATACTATGTGCACAAATCCCTCTTGAGTAGCATCTGTACATGCGGTATTCACTAAGCAATGGGTGACCCGTCAGTTCCTTTGCCCCTACTCGTGATATTTCTAACCCCAGTTAGGGTCGCGTGTAAGTTTTCTAGGTCTACGGCCTGTTGAGTGGTTTTCCACGCCACCTGCAACTACAAGTGGGTCCCTAGGTCACTAGGATGAGCCTGTTGCTTGCTATCAACATCCCGGTACTACTCCGTGGATGTGTTAGTCAGGTAGGGGAGTAACTGATGAGGTCGAGCCTGTGGAGGGACGGGTGTGTCACATGTCCCTCCAACACAAAGGGAGGATCCTCCGACCAGGCGAGGTGATCATGCCTGGCGGACCAACTGCCCAACGGTTGATGTTGGAATGTTGTATATATGATATCGGTGCGAGAACTTCTATTGCGCGATTTAGGATTGGTAGTTACTCCGTGTTGTGCGTTACTTCGTAGTTTGGTGTATATCCGGTAGATGGCGCAGTAGTGTGTTTCCTTGTTGCGCTGTATGTGGAAGTCGCCACAGTTTGCGGATAGGCCCTACATGGTGACTGTTCATTCCTCTCGCCAATGCTGCGATCACCTTGTGACGTTTGAAATATCTATAGGCCCATGTTATAAGCATACAATCACTAAACAAGAAACCACTGGCAAGAGAAATGAACCACGGCTGTGTCACCGTGTTCTAATCTAAACTAAAATCATCAAGCACTTACTGGCTTCCTTGTTCTCGGCGTTCCAAGAGATCTCTTGGGTAGTTTCCTATATGCTTTGTCTTGGTACGTTCACACAAACATGCTCCAAAGTGCTGTACATCTTTCAAGGTATTCGAATTACAATAAACTCGTATTAGCTATCACGGATCACGCCCTTTTGAACGCGCCTACAAAAACTCGCGAGTCCTAACCAGACCACTCATACCGGTGACCGACGAAAACCGAGTCTTGGGAAATTAGCTTAATATCAATTCAATTAACTTAAAACCGGCAGTCAATTACGAAGCTCTTGCTCGACCGATTTTCAAGAAGCCTCTCAATGTACTATCTTAACCTCAAACGTCAAAACGTCAAACAAGAAAAAAGCGACAATCAAAAAATGTTGGCATTATAATGACGTTCGAAATCTAACAGTGACCGACCTGCTAGTTCCGCCCAAGTATTGTCTAGTGTGCTGCCCTGTGCTTAGCGATGTCTTAGGTATATTACAAAAAAAGCGCCATCTAGTAAACATACGCCGAACTTTAAACAACTTGTTTTCAGTTTTTAGAGTATCGCGATTTTTACACACACACATAGTTTTATTTTACAGCGGGACTTATTAACTCATTCCAAGTGTCGGGAAATTAAAGGCCACTTGAAAATAATTTTATCGCACATAAGTCCTACCTACATAGACAAATATAATCTCGAACATCACGTTTCCATATTATTTTCTATCATGCGTTGACAGTTTCCGAGTATAGTCTTATAATATTCGTTAGAAAACTATGTTGGTACTAAAAATTGATACAATATTTTTAAGAGTTCAAACAAAGTATTGATATTGTAAATGACACTCATCATCATTTTTTGTGATAAAAACAGCAAGTTTCATTATACGACGTAGCTGTCAAGACATCCTTGTTATCGTAGGATCAACTGTCAACACAAACAGTTTGCAACCCTGACTCGGTGACCTCGCTTCCTTTAAGGGCTGGTAATGATAGGAAGCAATGTGTTGAGGGTTTATTTTGTTAGGAAACTAATGTTTGCAACAGAGCCAGAGAAAGTGTAAAAAACCCGCAAATTAAAGTAATCCAGCGGTTGTGGGTTTAATTCCGAACCTGACATATTTCTTTTTTTTTTCTTTTTGACATCAAACACACAACGCCATCTAGTCCCAAGCTAAGCAGAGCTTGTGTCAAGGGTACTAGACAACTGATATAAATACATGTATACTTTTTTGTAAATACATACCTAATAATATTATACATAGAAAACACCCAAACTCCGAAACATATTTGTAGATCACACAAAAAGTTGGTTCGACCCAGGATTTGAACCCGAGACCTCAAGAACAGCAGTCGCATTCACTACCACTGTGCCACCGAGGCGGTTAATTGATTTGAGAATTGAGGTATATACAACATTTATTCTGAGATGGTCTTAACTATTTATTTAGTAGGTAATATATATGAACATTGATCAGAAGTACAGATGTCTGGGTAATGTTGGAGCATTGCTGGAGCAAGTGTATAGAGCTAATAGGAGACTATGTTGGGAAATAAATTATATATATAGTAAATCGCCATAAAATTTTCGTTTTTCTTATGTGGGCTACTATCGGACTGTCCTCACACACACGGCGCGCCGTGTCGGTCTCCGTGGCGGCGGCGGTGTGATCTCAAACAAGCCAGATTATCCAAATATAATTTTAAAAAAAACATGGAATACAGTTTCAAAATCACAAAAATCACACAGTTCAAATAAAAATAGTTATTTATCGAAATATCTATGTATTTATCCTAAGTCGGTCACACAGTAACTATAGCAGATGCTTGAAGTGTCATTCCTTAATCTCTTTACGATCAGTAAGGCATATCACTGACACATATTTGTCCACATTAATCCGACTTCTCTAATATACTTTTTTTTACTAACAAATATTACACACAATGTAGCAATCATAATGCACTTTCGTACAATTATCCAAAATCCGGGTTTGAAAAAAAAGCGACAGTAATTTTACGCGACATTTAAGTAGTAAGAATGGACTCTCGAGCCATTCATCGTAGGGTGGGCATGGGTGAAAAAATTGACTCTTTGATGACGTTTTGTGTGACGTATTTCCGCTCCGGTTGCTTTGTTGCGCTTAGTACTGTTGGGATGTTACGGGCTACGGCACAAATATGAATCGTGACGTTTCGATAAAAGGCTGAAATTAACTGAGTTGTAAAAAAAGAACTATTGAGTACTTGGAAGATCTTGCGATTTGCTAGCTTCCTAGTTTCATCTAAAACTGCATTGTATTTCGGTGTGTGGTATTGTTCATTTGGATTTATATGAAATTTCTAATTCCATTAAGGATATCTTATATATAAAAATCAATTGCTGTTCGTTTGTCTCGCTAAAACTCGAGAACGACAGGGCCGATTTAGCTGATTTTGATTTTGAAATGTTTGTCGTAGTCCAGGGAAGGTTTAAACGGTGAAAAAAAAATACAAATGTCACGTGTACGAAGTAGCGGGCACAGCCAGTAACTTATAAATAAATTATTTAAAAAAAATAAAAGAAAAAAACATGCGGCATGACACAGATTACAACATTAACAAAGTTAGTATCGACCTAGTGACAAATGCAAAATGAAAGATAATTTTGATAGACACTTCTTATGGTAATTATTACATTCATAGAGTTACATGAGACATCAACTTTTAAGAATTAGAATCAAAATAACAACAGTATCAGTTTGATTGAAGAAATCACGGATTCACAGTGTTCTGAAGAGCTCTTCCAACTGGTCCCTTCCCCCTTCCTCTACAGGACAACACGTGCCAGCCTTGGAAGTCACCGCTTTAGAGTGGTAGACACACGATCTCGTACTTATCGCTTCGGATCGTCCTTTCTGTGCCGACCGGTCAAAACCTGGAACTCACTTCCAGCGTACGTGTTTTCCTCCCACTATGATCCCGGGTCCTTTAAGCGGGGCGTAAAAAAGCATCTCAATAGGCGGCCATAGTGTGGGTCACCATGCTGCAATGTCCTTATTCGCATTGAGGATGGTGATCACCACTTTTGGAATCTGCTCATGCTTTCCATAAGGCAGAGCAGAGTCATTTTGGCGCGGCTATAACATAAAAAAAAAAACTAAATATAATCATGCCCAAATTCAAGTTTCAAGTTTCTATAAAAGCTTGTAGCTAACATTAAAACTCTAAAATGGGTTAGAATCCAATTATAATATGGGTTGTAGAAGTCACCCAGAGTTTGTATAACTCAGTCGCAAATTTCTTTCATAGTCACAATCGTAGTATTAAAGCCAGACAGTTTTAAAAACGTCTGAATATTTACCTCGACAACGACACGTAGAGGAACTAGCATATTCCAATAACAATTGCCGTGTTCTATTGTGTTGTTGTCAATTTTATTGGACGGACATATTATAATGCTCTTTACACTTATTGGCTTAAAGAGATTAATTTATTTGATGTCGCAGATGTTTGAAAGCTAATTGTAGGGGATGATTGGGTACAAACGATTATCGACACCTTTCTACAAACGGAACAGGAAAGTCTATCTTTGTGTCACTTGATGGGGTATAAATTAAATTTAATGTTATAAAGATTAATGTAGGTAATTGATATTTGTGATCATTTGAGATGTGTTAGGGGGTCCTGCAATAGTCACTTATTGCTTGATTGCTCAAACTATGGCTTATATTCCTACGGAATATTTTCATGTCACACTCTCTTTCACAAACTCCAATTTTTGCCACTTATTCTTAGAGAGTTGGTTTGCCGGCCATAATCTAATTATATAAGCGGAATTAAAATTATGTCTATTCTACTTATTATGTTTATATACAATAGTGCTTTAAAAGTTTCTCTTTATATGTAAATTAATAGATATTTCTTTCATGTTTTGTTTGATTGGTAAAACACATATTATTCGTTATTCTTATTAATTTTACTTCGTTACAATTATCAAGATAACTCATTTATTTGTGTTTTTGTTTTCTATAGCTTTCTACACTTCTGCGTTCGCATAATTTTAGTAAAAAAGGTACAAATCTTTTGTTTCACGTATTATTTATACATAAATAGATAAAATTATAAACTTACCTATGATAGTGAAAACGGGGAATTAAGCTTATAAGCCAAGTGCTACAAATTATTACTTCATTAATTACCCGATAGTAATTAAAAAAATTTAAAACACAAGATCTTCCAAAGCAAGTTACATAAATAAAAACATGACATAGAGTAGCTAATACCTAAAGATTAACTAAGTTTTTAATAAATATCTTAAAATTAGCATCACCTAAAATTTATATTAAAAAAAAACACAAGATATCTCTAAACTTTCGTCTAGACTCATTAAGAAGATCATCGATTAGGCCGTTATAATTAGTTAACACATAATTAATCACACCAAAAACGCCATGGAAATTTGAATTTCGAACAAAAACAAGTTTCGGCAGACAGTGTGGCACCGCTCACAATGCGCAGGAGTTTACGTCAGGCGTACGTATCGTTTACGCGCGCTAGGAAAAATAAACAACACATTTTAGAGTTCATATATGAAAAAATATTCAAATTTAGACCTTATGTTTACTGAAATTAGACGTAGAATTATTTTTTTGAGATATAGAAGGAACTTTGCAGAGTTTTCAATTGACATTTTATACTACAAAAGAATTTGAGCGCTATGGAGCTTTTTATAAAGTTGAGTTTAAAATAAACATACGTAATGTATCGTGTTATAAGTGTCACGGTATCCATTTATCTGTCAAGCATGGAATGTCATTCATAGTAATGGATCGCTATAGGAAGGAAGTTGCAGGTAAACGCAGAAAAAATACCTTGAATGAATGCGTGCGCGCAGCATTGTATATGGGGTGGATTTTGTGGGATCTACGAATGCATTCAATCGGTTTTTATAACGTTTTATTAGTGCAGTTAATAAGTTTATGTTTACGAAAAAAAAAGAATTAGTTTTGGGGTAAACTTTATGGCGTATTTAAGCACGTTTATGACAATTAATAATATGGCTGTAAATATAAGCTCTAAGGCTAAATATAAAGTTTTATTGACGCTGATACTTTATTAAGGCGCGAAGAACATTTGAAACTTCAACCAAAACAATTATTTTTCTGTATATAAGTAGTGTGTAACAGTTGTTTTTTTTACCTGCCTACGAAAGTGACTCTGTCGGATAGTGGTCACCATACTCATTGCAAGTGATACCACGGCCTCGCAGAAAACCGGTGTGAAATAGCGCTTGCGCTGTGTTTCACCGAGTGAGTGAGGATACCGGAGGCCCATACCCCAACCCCCCCCACATCCCTTTTCCCCATCCCCCAAAGGTCGGCAACGCACTTGTGATGCCTCTGGTGTTGCGGGTGTCCATGGGCGGCGGTAATCGCTTACCATCAGGTGATACGTCTGATCGTTTGCCAACAATATCATAAAAAAAAAAAAAAAAAAAAAAGTGCAGACAGTCAACGATGCAGCTGACCAACACTTTGGCGGCCTATTAAGATACTTCTGCATCATTAGGCCTCCGATCTCGCACTCATTAACAAAACACGACAGCACGAATGCTGTCACTTTAGGTTGGTATTCTGTGAGAGAGTAGTTCCGTCCCGGTCGAGCCGACCCGTTCGTGCTGAAATCAGCGTGGCTCAATTACTTTAAATCTTGTTATTGCCCCTGAAAGCTTTAATCTAGAAGAAAACCTGAACATTTTGTTGTAATTTGTTTAGCTGTAATATGCATTTATAAATATTCAAGTATGTTTATAAATGCCAAAAGTCTTAACATGGTAATAGTATAGTATAGAAGGGTAGTAGGGACATAGGTGTCTAGTACACACCTGCGTCCCTACGATGAACAGACATGTGTATGAATATCTCTGTTAATTAAATTATTTGTTTATAGAAATACCTATTCTTTTGTTACCCGACTACTGCGCAGCCATATCTATACAAATAAATGAAATTGGAGTGTATGTTTGTAATATTTAAATAACCGATTTTTACTAAATGCATATGTATGTATACACGGCACATATACCAAAAATATTTTTTTTACAATTTTTGACTGTCTGTCTGTTGGTCTGTCTGTCTGTTTGTTCTGAGTAATTTCTGGAACGGCTGTACCGATTTTGACTGGACTTTCACTGATATGTAGCTGATGATCTAGGAAGTAATTGAGGCTATTTTTTTAGACTAGCTTCGCCCCGCGGCGTCGCCCGCGGTTCGTCAATAACCGCGGGTAACATCGCGGGACTCAGCTAGTGTTTAATATTATTTCATTGCATAGCAACATACGAATACTGTCTATGGTTTTATAGCTCAGTAAATTAATGTAACATTTTTTGTAAACGAAATAAGCTTCTGAACTTTATAATGTGATTATATCTTAACTTTGAGTTGCTAAAGCGAATTACTAATAACTGTAAGAAAGTAACTGTCTATCTATTCGTCCTATATGCATTCACGACTAAACCGCTGCACCGATTTCAATGCAATTGAGCATGAAAATAGTTTGATTGTTGAGGAAGGACATGGGCTACTCTTTACTGCGATAACCGAAAACCACGCAAGTGAAACCGCGGGCAGAAACTAGTCGAATATATAATTAACTAGCTGAGCCCCGCAATAATACCCGCGGTGCAACAAAAATCGCGGTCGCCGCGGCGCGAAGAAAAAAATCTTTGTAAAAAATATCCTATGTCCTCCTATGCTACCTCCCCACCAATTTGCAGCCAAATCGGTTCAGCCGTTCTTGAGTTATAAATAGTGTAACTAACACGACTTTCTTTTATATAATAGATTTTAAGAAGCTGGTAGAAGGAAGGAATTTATTTCAACTGAATGATAATGGGTTTGTGAAAATCAGTACCTATCCCTATTATAATTTTATTAGTGTCTAGAGGCAAGTGATCTGTTAGATTTCTACTCAGAATAAATAACGGAATGTCTAATACATACTTGGTTACCATTGCAAACACTCTACTTTGGTTGGAATCCGTCTGATCTGAGATCTCACAGATTCAAAAGAAACAATTAGAAGCACTTCCAAAAGCATCCATGTTTCTTTTATTGTAAGTAGGTATATTAATTAAAGTTGAGTCATTATTTGCATGATGATTTGTATTTCGTCTGGGTGTTTTTATCAACGGTCGTTTGTGTTTTTTTACCTCAACCCCTCTCCTCCTACCCTCTCCCATCCCCCAAAGGCAGGCAACGCACTTGTGACGCCTCTGGTGTTGCAGGTGTCCATGGGACACGGTAAGACACAGAGAATACCCAGATTCAGGAAAACAATTTGTGGATCACGCAAAATGTTGTTCCACGCAGGTTATGAACCCACGAACCCAATAGAAAGCGGCGTGGCGACCGCTTAAACCACTAGGCCAATCCTGCAGTCAAATTATGTGAGACAAACAATTGTGTGAGATTATTGTTATATGTATATGTTTTGATGTAATTTTTATTTCTCAGCTTTCCTAGTATTAATTTAGAGACTTTTACGTACTTCGTCAAGTAAATGCCACGGTTTTTTGTCGGGCTAAGTAAAGTACCTACTTAAGTTTGTTCGACTATTGCGTTACGCGTAGGTACGACTATTTGCGGAAACTTTTTGAAAATCCTGCAGGTGTTCAGTTCAGGAATATTATTATTATTAAGTTGACAACATGTAGGTATTCAATACGTCTGTGCCATAAAGTGTTAAAGTCGTGAGTGTATGAAATAAACTTGTATTCAGCCTGTATATTCACTAATCCAAATTACACAAACCCCGGGTGTTGCTTTCTCACGTTACAATAAACAAGGTATCAAGTATTGCATTAGTGGGAGCGAGAGGCATAATGTGCGATAGAGATGGCGACAGTCTTTGTATCGGCTAAGATCTTGCCCGGGCGCTAATGATGCCTGAATCATTTATAATTAATATTACTCTGTGGGGATGTTATGGCGTCGATATTATTTTAATATAAGTTCGATACCAATTTTAAATTTTGATGTTAATAGAATTCATTTCATTTTTAAGCCCGGACGCAAAAAGAGGGGTATTATAAGTTTGACGTCGACGTTTGTCTGTCTGTCTGAGTGTGTTTGTCCGTCTGTGGCATCGTAGCTCTCAAACAGATGCACCGATTTCGATGCGATTTTTTGTTTTATTTATTTCTGCTCAAATCACTATCAGTAACTTACTACTGGAACTAAATATTTAATCTATTTAAATTAGTATTTAACTTCTTAAAGTTCAAATCAAGATTTTTACCCCAAAAGTCGATAAAAAAAATTGACGTGTCCCATCCCTAAAACCAATCCGTCAGCGCTACTCTGATACAAAACCTATAGGTAATCCTGTTGGCTACCGTTTTATACCCCACTTTTTATTATAGAGGATTAAAATACCCCCAACGTGTTGTTCGAGAACGAACTTTATACCGTGGAAATAAAGTTGGATTTCAAGTGTACGTATAAAGTATCACAATAAATGAATATAGTTATTAATGTTAGATTTATTGGATCTTTGATGTCGGTTGAGTTATTATGAGTTTGGGCATTGTCCGACCGGATGTGGTCGAACACTTAATGAGCAAGGCATAAACTGAATTAATAGATTATTGGTGGAACAATCCGAGTTGAATGGCGCGCCTTTCGGCTCAACTTTCTTGGTTCGTTGGGCAACACAGCGAATTACATAGTTGGTTTTCAATCGAGTTCAAATGGAATAGGAAATTTAAAATTATTTCATAATTAAAGTGTGTTTGGTAATCTCATTTAGAGAAAAGCAAATGAATTGCTTAATACTGATTTTTCTGTGTGATCGTGGTGGTTCTTATGTACCATAGCATTACTCCCACCTCTTAATTTGATGAAACAACAGCAAAACGATGGTCTGAGGTCGTCCTTCTTTAACTACCTAAAATGTTCCACCGCTGGACTCGGGTCTTAGGAAAGGGTTTAGGCCATACGTCCACACACTGGCCGAGAGCGGGTCGGGGACTAGCAAGACAACTATAAGCCGCCCGAAGGCCTTTAACTAAGCTTCACGACTGATATCCGTACGTTAACGTGACCTCCGAATCACGGAGACGCTCATGGTATCAAGCCACTATCGATCACCCATCTAGGTACAGACTGAGCCGTCGTTGCTTGCCCTCGGTGATTGTTTCTAATCGAATCCAAGGGTAACTGGGTTATGAGCGCCTCACGCTTCGCGAATATTAACTGACCAAAGTGATGTTCCGAAGAAGGGCCATGTGAAAGGTACAAGGAATCGACAAGCATGCATGCAGCAATTGATGAATGTGGACGAAGCAAATGAGGTGTGTCAGGACCGTAGTAAGTGGAGATCAATTGTCTCTGCCTACCCCTCTGGGAAATAATAAAATATAACATCAAATAGGCGTGACTTTAAGCATGGTAGGTATTACGATATTAATCTATCTGAAATTAACGTTATTTGATGAATTTGTGTCTATGCTTAGATACACATTAAATTTTTTTATGGTATGGGAGACGGCAGACTGGTTAACTGATGGCAAGTGATTACCACCGCCCACCACTTGAGAGACACGAGTGTTTTATCACCCTTCAGAATCAAGGAGAAGGGCTTTACACTCCGGTAACCTCACTCATTAGATGAAAAACAATGAAGGAACTGTTAACATTATCACTTTCACCTAAAATAAAAAAAAAAACTATTTAAAAGAGCGTACTCCTTTTAAAAAGGCCGGCAACGCACTTGCGACGTCTCTGGTGTTGCGGGTGTCCATGGGCGGTGGAAATCGCTTACCATCCTCTATCCCATAAAAAAACATATTTTTTTTATTTATTGACGGAAGTTAAAAAATTAAGAAAGTTTTTATAACTGAGTTTGTTATGTTGCCATATTTATTGCTTCGATGAGAGCTTGATCGTTCAAAAAATACGAAACGGCTCTAAAGTTTGTTAACAATAACAGCCAACAGTTGTGAGGCAGGTTCATTTCCTTTTTCGATCTGAGATTTATTACCTACTTCATAAATATGATTTTTCGATTTGAGGATACAAAAAAAAACTCCTTGAGATAATGCGTTTTATCTTATCTATCTTTATGTGTTTTTTTATGGAATTGGTGGCAAGCCAGCAGGCGTATCGCCTGATGGTAAGCGATTACCGCCGCCCATGGACACCCGCAACACCAGAGGCGTCACAAGTGCGTTGCTGGCCCTTAGGGGATGGGGGAAGGGGTTGGGGTATGGGCCTACGGTATCCTCACTCACTCGGTGAAACACAGTGCAAGCGCTGTTTCACACCGGTTTTCTGTGAGGCCGTGCTATCACTCCGGTCGAGCCGGTCCATGCATGCCGAAGCGTGGCTCTCTCATGGTATACTGTCGTAAATACTTCATATTCTTAATTTGTGGTTACCTTTTCGTTTTAACCCGTTGGGATCCCCCTTCCATTTTAAGTACAAATTGATAGTTTCTTATTGATTTTTAATCATCATCATCAAATTAACTTTATTTACAAGTAAAACTTTACTCTTGTCGCTGAATCATGAAATCTAAGAGTGCATCAGCCCCATGGTGTAAACGACCTTAGAACATAAAGCTCGATGCACATGAACGTACCTTTATTACTAATATCACTAACAATCCGTCCGTCTGTCCGTCATTAAACCGCCATCTCTTCCCAATGACATAAATAACTCGGGATTTATTCCTATATTTATTTATTTATATGTGTTATTTATTTATTACCGCCGTCTGAACTCGGGTTTATAGATTTTTTTTTATTCTTTAAAACCCATTCTTGAGTCTGAGTAAAAAGTTATCTATGTGGAGGTATTAAAACCTTGCTTTTAATTTGTGTAAACATTCTTATTTGTTTGACATAAAACTTTGAAGATGCGTGAATCTTGTAGAGTATTTTTTATACAATTAAGGTTTCTAATAGAAACAATGAAACAAAACAATGAAAAAATGAAAAAAAGCAGTGCTTTAAAATTCAGTGTACTTTAAAAGTTTAAAATATTCAGGTGTTAAAATATTTCATTATAATATGCACTTTGGTTATTTTAATTAGCTTCACTTGTAACTACGTAGGCAAGTGTTTCGAACATTTTTTTAGTTACAGTTCACGGATTGAGCTAGGCTATCTCTAAGCTATCAAGGCAGCTGGAGACAAATACTCCTTCTCCTTTTACCTTAAAGGGGAGGGGAACTCGCTCTGACTGCCTCGTTGGCGCAGTGGTAGCGTATGCGACGTATGCTGTGCTTGAGGTCTCCGGTTCGATTCCCGACTCGGAGTCGGTTTTTATGTTTTATATTTGTTCGATACCAAATCGACTCTTTGATATATGTAGTATAAACTATACACTAGGTCATTGTCTTTGGCAAATGTCAGTTGTCAAATCTAACCTAGGAGTATTTGTGTTCTGTGAATCTAACACACAGAGTTCAGGGAATTCGGTCGGTAATGTCGGAGCGGGCAGCGTTAAATTGTGGAAATTATCTTGGCGTGGGCCTAATTATGAATTTTCTATAACAAGATTGTAAAGCTTCAGTGTGTGTATAGTTTTGGCCAGTGCCTTGACGAGTTTTGCTTGTATAAACTTAATATAATTATTGCGGTTTCTCATGAAGTGATACGGATCTGGGAATCCGCCTCGACCTTCGAGTGTAGATTATATAAAAAACTACCTGGTGTAGTGTACAAGGATCTGCGAAGGAGACAGCGTCACAGGGGCGCCCCTAACCGCTTCGGATGTCGATGCAGCATACACCAGGTTAGTGAGAAGAAAATTGTATAGGAAAGAGGTGAAACGCCTCTAGTTTGACTTCTTTACCAGGAGGACAGAACTTCGACTGTTCTGGCTTACTCAAGGGCCCTATAGCCTAGGTCAAGGGATTCCTGACTTCCAGGAAGGAAGCCCTGGTGAAAGAAATTAAACGATATGTATGTATTTACAAAAATGAAGTATATGTGTATTAATATCAATTGTCTAGTACCCATAGTCCAAGCTCTGCTTAGTTTTGGATTAGATGGCGTTATGTGTTTAATGTACAAAATGTTTAGGGGTATGTTTAGGGGTTCATGGGCAGCTGCTGTAGTTCGCAAAATAAGCAACTATCTACTGCGCTGAATGTTGTTGGATCAAATTCACATGAAACAACACTGTCTGTTGTTCACACACCCACAAATTATTCTTCCGAGTCTGGTTGATCTGTGTGTTCATTTCACGTGTGTTTATAGTCCTCCGCGATGCAGGAATATGCTTAGAGCAGAAAAGTGCTTTTTTAAAGATGACCTGCTTATATTAAAACAATAACTACTATCAATTATTGCAGAGCGAAATATGTAGTTTGATCCTTCAAAATAAAGCGAAGATACCTTCAAATATAACCTCCAGAGCACGCTTATACAGCCTGCGGGTATCACCGCTCATTTACATGTAATAAAAAGTAAATTTAAGTGATCACATGATTAATGCCGCGTCGCACGAGTGTCGTTAAAGCACTTTATTTATTGCATTTTAAAATGTTTTAATGTCGCTCTGGTCGAGTGCGACGGGCTTTATCGGGGGATGCAAGATCTTTATGTGTGATCGATGTTTACAATGCAGGCCAAGAAATTGGGGCAGATGGGTTAAAGTTAAGATGTTTGATATGAAACCGTTTTCTCTATCAGTTTCATCTGCTATAAAATTACTGAATATTAAAGCAAGGTATTTCTACTTCGCTATACACGTCGCAACAGACACACATTCCAAACTTAAAATGCCCCGTTACATCATGAAATTTGGTGGAGATGCAGAGCTTATGGCTCATAATTAGAAAAAATGGTTGGCGCTCTTTGGGGGAGAACTTCGTTCAGTAGTTATTGACGATAGGTTAATTAAAAATAAAGAGTTTGTCCTTTGTAAATACGTAATACTGTAAGAACTCTTTTCTCACTAGATTAATAAATTAATTAACTTATTAGTAATGATGATACTGAAGATCTGTAGTAACATTTTACTTTACAACAAATTAGCCGATGGTAATGAGTAGGTACCTATATAAAACATAATTATCGTATGATTTTAATTTAAACACTGTGTGGAGCTTTATATGCATTCGATACTTACCTCGGCATCACAGATTATTTACTGCTCAGAGATAAAAAAATTAAAGTACTTATTAAATATCACAACTACAAAATTTAAGGTAATTTAACGCATAATACTCAACTTTCAATCGATCTGAATTAACATATTATTATGAGAGATGAAGAGAATTTAGCACTCTAATTTTTAATTATTTTTACTTCATATTAGTAGTATTTGAAAAAGGAATCAATATTTCTTTGTTGATGTTAGATACTCCGTAAAAAAATTAAGCCGAAATAAAATATACATTGTGTTGTGTGATGGCAGTTTCACTTGTCCTGCAGTGTAAACTTTTATTCGTGTCGATAAAGTGAACTAGATGACAATAATTCAGTTATTTCTTTACAGCTTCAAGTTTTAAGATGGCCTCGCTCTGTCACTCAATTCAACCGAATTCTTGGCGTCATGAAACACGTTTTTGTGCTTTTGATGTATTTGTACTAGTTTAATTACTATCATAGATCTCATAGAGAGATTATAGAAATTGGATAGAACTGCACAATATTATTGTGCAGTTCTATCCAATTTCTATAATCTCTAATAATAAGGCTGATTCAAACCTACTTCACAAATAAACTAGAAATCCTATTTTTATTTTTTTTATGGAATAGAGTACAAACGAGCAGACGTATCGCCTGATGGTAAGCGATTACCGCCGCCCATGGACACCCGCAACACCAGAGGCGTCACAAGTGCATTGCCGACCTTTGGGGTTGGGGAGGGAGATGGGGGGAGGTGTTGGGATATGGGCCTCCGTTACCCTCACTCACTCGGTGAAACACAGTGCAAGCGCTCTTTCACACCGGTTTTCTGTGAGGCCGTGGTATCACTCCGGTCGAGCCGGTCATGCCGAAGCGTGGCTCTCCCATAGACATAGACAAACTACCGACGATGATAGAATTTCCCGAAAGAGATATGGGCAATATGTTCTCTCATAATTTAATATTAGAAGTGATTTAATTACTAGGGCAACTACTCTAAGTGATGGATTACTTTGCAATTTTATGGTATAGGTAGACCTGCAATTCCAGAGAAATTATGAGTTAATAGAGGGCTCTGGGAACTTGATTGGTTCAGTGGAAAGCTACTATAGATCAACACCGATTGTACTTACAATAAATTCCAACCAAGTCGGCTGATATAAGTCCACGCATAGCTCTCCCAAGATCTGTTCATTCATTGCCTAAAGATATTACACGTATTTAAGCAGCTTCCAACAAGGACTGGACCCAATAGCTTTATTATTAAGCTATCGACATTGCACGGCCGTCGCTGCAATTAAAATTAATCTTTCATCCAGACAGAGTAAAAAAAGGATTTCCAACTGGAACCCTCATTAAAAATTCGCTGAAAATAATTTTAATGGGTCTAATAACATAATATAGTGGTCATATAATGAAGTGTGGGGCTTGTTAGGCTGTTCTGAGAGGGTCAGCGTGGCCGTTCAAATTGTTAATTGCGATGTAGGATTGTATGGCACTATTAAATCCCAACGCCTTGGCTTTATTGTGGAGTTGTATAATTTGCACATGTTTCGACTACTGGGTTTTCTTGAGTGTGGTTGTAATTTTATAATAGAATAACTTTCGCGATGTGTTGCGAGAATAAGCGCGATAAATAGATTCAGCCAGTCAGCTTTTGAGTTTGGTTAAAAGGACAATGAGTTCAAGTTAATTCCCTGATGACTTTACTTGAAAGAAGAGCTTTAGTACAAAGACTGGATAAAAGCTTTTCTAAAGCTATAGTTATTTTTACTGTAAAATCTATTTTTCATGAAAATAAACTTTACGATTAAATTGAATAGTATTGTGAATATATTTGTAATAAACATGTAAATAAATATTGAAAAAGTAACTCCGACTATAGCCACGGTTTACATAGTCATATATAAAACAATTTAGATATACCTACGTAGTATCGTACCTATTTAACATAGAAAATAGGTACATCGGAAATTAAAACCATATATTTACTATCATACATACAAACTAATTTCAGGTTCAAAAAAACAATCCTATAGTCATTTACGAGCGACGTCCCGAGTTATTAATTTTAATAAAATATCAAATCGCTTTTTATATCGCAATATCGCAACGATTGACGCGATTGAAGGAATTGCTGTTGATTGATTGAGGGCTTTTGATATAATGGTACCATTTAATTGGGCGATGCGAGTTATTTTCTTTTATTCCAACGCTCATAAGGGAAGCAACCACCAAGCAACCTCGTTTGCGTCTCCCGTTGCCCGTAGCGTGATAATTTTCCCCCTTTTTTGAAACATTATTAATTGTTGCTCCGCTCTCATTGGTCTTAGCCTGATGATATATAGCCTATAACCTTCCTCGATAAATGGGCTACCTAACACTGAAAGAATATTTTCAATCGGATCAGTCGTTCCTGAGATTAGCGCGTTCAAGCAAACAAACAAACTCTTCAGTTTTATATCTTAGTAGGTATAGATTCGACAGTAGCTCTTCGTCAGTGAGCTTTCGACATATCACATAAGTACATGAGCATAAAGTTAATGGAAAAACTTTATAATGATAATTTCATTGACAGATATATTTCACTTGTCAATCTCTAAATTTAAAAATGCAATTTTACAACATTGACAACATGCAATCTTTGAAAAGAATTGATGATTACCTTCTTGAGTTGGCAGAGCCACCTAATTAATAGCACTTAAACCTTCTTATATAATATGTTTAGTAAAGTTCGTAAGTATGGATGGATGGATGGATGTTTGTTACTCGTTCACGCAATAACTACTAAACGGATTTGCATGAAACTTTACAATAATATAGCTTATAGAAATTAGAATTACCCTAAATCTCTACACCTCCCAAATGTTGACTGGTAGAGATTGCCTAATGCTTAAGTCCGTCGATGGAGAAGTGGAAAGTGCATGAAGTTGTCAATAAACAAAAAATCTGGTTCCTGCCTGTTCTAATTTTGTTTGTGCTCTGTACCTTACCAATTTAGTTTTTTTGTCATATACTACCATGCTATCATTATGTACTATTATTTTAATCTTACAAATAAGACATATTTTGTAGCGTGCTATTGCGCAATCTCCCAAGGTAGTAGAGCCACGCTGATTTCATGGTCATGAGACTGCTGTGTTCTACATCTGTATGCTTTTTCTTTTTTTCTTTTGTGTGTTAAGTTAAACTATGTTTGCTTGGGTGTTACTTGTTTATTGTTTAGAAAGAAAAAAGAGGTTTATTTTTTATTTTTTATATATAGTTAGTGCTTATGTGTGTGTGTGTGTAGTTACATGTATATGATATGTAATGTTTTTATTAGCTATCTGTGAGAATGGTGCAATTAGGTTTTAGGTATAGCGCCACTAATTGTCTGTTATTAGTTAGTTTCAGTTATACTGTCACATGGGCCCAATTGAAAACCAGCGTCAGGTTTTCTGCCTGACACCATGCTGAATTGGGTCCAGTTTTGGTACCATAAAAAGTTTTTAGATTGTGTGATTCTTTTTGTTATTTTTTGTTTTAATGTTGCCAAAATAAAATATTTTTCATTTCATTTCATTTCAGCGCGAACGGGCCGGCTCGACCGGGGCGGTACTACACTCGCACAGAAAATCAACGTAAAAAAATGACAGCGTTCGTGCTGTCGTGTTGCGTTGGTGAGTGCGAGACCGGAGGCCCATTGAGTGTCACCATGCTGCATTGTTGCATTGTCTGCATTTACAATGAGTATGGTGATCACCCCTCTTGGATTCCGCTTTTGCTTTCCATCAGGCAGAGTAGAGTCATTTTGGTAGGCCCAACCATTAAAAAACTGAGCTTATAAACCTGGTAACTAGTCTTGAACTGACATAATATAAAAATTCTTAGGAATTCGAGTGAATGAACTGACCACCGTTTATGAGGATCGTAAAACGTTTAGTGGGAGACTTTATACCCCTAGTGGTCGATTGATGGGTTGAATTTTCACTCAACATATACAAGGTTAAAAATTAAAATATTTGTCAGTTGCGAGTGGGACTTTGGATCTGATGATGCTGTACTGTGGAGATCAATCAGAGCAGATTCCAAGAGTAATGGTCACCATATTTATGGCGAATGCAGGTAATGCTACACTGCAGCATGGTGACCCACGTTATGGTGTCTTATTGAGATGCTTCTGTATATTTTCACTCACTTCTAAATTAGAGTATTGTTAAATTTCAATGCAAGGATAGCTTAGTGGTTCAAGCGGTATCTTCGCCGCTTTCTACTGTACTGAGTGTATGGGTTCAAATCCCACAACGAACAACAATTTGTGTGATGCACAAATTGTTGGCCTAAGTGTGAGTATTTTTTGTGTCCGTTTCATGTATGTTTGTAAAGTCCCCCGCGACACAGGGATAATAATCCTAGGGCGAGAGCTGTCAAATAAAAAACTACTATTTGCATATTATATTGTCAACAGTCTCTGATAGTCTTGGTTTATGCACTCGCATTAAGGAACTCCAAAAGAATTAATATTGCAGGTTTTTAATTATAATGAGTGAAATAAACGGAACTCTGAGTGTTAATCATTGTGACAGGTCATTGTGGTTTCATTGATTTTTAACGATTTATTGTTATTTATTATTATTTTCTTTGATCTTTAAAACGAAGTTATAGTATACTTTTTGTATACTGTCATACTTGTTTTCTTTGTCTGTTAAACGTTTTGTTAAGGTACAAGTATCGAATATTGAATTTAGTAGTAAGTAGACCAGTAGTGGTAAAATGAAGCATTATACGGCCAGTTGTTTCACTCAAGTGATTTTTCGTATTTCTAACTTAAAAAAATATATTTCAAAAATAAAAACCCGACTGCTTAAAAGTAATGAACTGAAAAGAGAAAAACAAGAATCAAACTAAATACTTTATGGTGCTGCAGGCGGGTACAAATAGTACTTTGTTACCTACAGACAAAGATACCTAGATCTAGCAAAACTACGTTTATACTATACCTAATTGGAACAGTAGTCATTATTCCCTGAAAATGAAAAGAGAACGTTAGTCTTTTCCTTGACCTGAATAAGCGGGAGGAAAAAATGTATGAAAATCCATTTCTAACGTGTTTTAGCGGGAGAGAAAGTTGTATGAACTTTCATTTCTCATGAGTTATCTTATCTATGGCGCGCGCCTGCCCAAGGAGTTTTCAAATAATTTAAATATGGAATCTCCGTGCCACTGACAGCCTTTTGTTAAGAATAAAAAAACAAAAGAAGCGCGAAATATCGGTCAAATTCTAAGCTAAATTGTGTCTTACATGGTGTCTTACGTTTTGATTTTATTACTTTCTACAATACAAGTCTTTAAATGTTCCTCACAGATGTAGTATAAAGCACTGTGTAGCACTCAGGTGAAAGTCCCATACCTACCTCGGAAGTATTGTGGAAAGTCGTCCTTCTGACGCAGTCGGGTAAAAAAAATGAATTTTCATACAACCATTCATCTCTAATTTAACCTTCTAAAGGGTGAATCGTTCAAAATTCTTTCTTAGTGGTTTTTTATGGTATAGGCAAACGATCTGACGTATCGCCTAATGGTAAGCGATTACCGCCGCCCATGGACACCCGCAACATTAGAGGCGTCACAAGTGCGTTGCAGGCCTTTGGGGGATGGGGGGAGGGGCTAG
Organism: Diaphora mendica; assembly: GCA_949125395.1. NCBI lineage: Eukaryota > Metazoa > Arthropoda > Insecta > Lepidoptera > Erebidae > Diaphora > Diaphora mendica. Next base: position 700,834 of record OX421331.1, on the reverse strand, counting down.
GGTATGGGCTCACTCACTCGGGGAAACACAGGGCAAGCGCTGTTTCACACCGGTTTTCTGTGTGGTCGTGGTGTCACTCCATTTTTTTTTTTTTTTATGACATAGTTGGCAAACGAGCAGACGTATCACCTGATACGCCGCCCATAGACACCCGCAACACCAGAGGCATTACAGGTGCGTTGCCGACCTTTGGGGGATGGGGAAAAGGGATGTGGGGAGGGGTTCGGGTATGGGCCTCCGGTATCCTCACTCACTCGGTGAAACACAGCGCAAGCGCTATTTCACACCGGTTTTCTGCGAGGCCGTGGTATCACTCCGGTCGAGCCGGCCCATTCATGCCGAAGCGTGTCTCTTCCACGAATGAAATGTAGTGAATGTTCACAATAAAAGTATCGGCTTCTAAAATGAAAATTTTATGGTCCTAGCGGCTTAGGCTCTGCGTTGATGATCAGCGCAAGTAATGACTACGGCAAAGCTTAAAGGAAAGGTAATATTTTTGACAGTCTATGTATGTCGTATGTTTCACCGTAGCGCCTAAACAATACACTCGTAATGATGGCCCCGGTGACATAGACTATATTTAATTTTATCAAACGTCTTTACTTAGTCGGGTTATAGTTTTTTTATTCTGTTATTTCTTTGTATATTTTGTATAACGTTGTTCCGTGTGGACCTAGCTTTATAAAGAAGGCATCCTCCTAACGATTGTTAGATCTTCAATTCACTTATGTTGATTAGTTTTTATTGATAGCAGTTTCTGAAACAATCCTATACATGGATTATAATATACTTATAATTGAAATGATCACTATAATGGAATGTTATTAAAAAAATTGCAAATTAATGTTACCAAGCATTTCGTGCTAGTTCCATGCCCCGAACTTCAATGGTTTGACTGGAATAATAATGACTCCCAGAAGACCGGCGTTAAGCAATTTACCTTTGCTTTTCACTGATTGAGTAAATTAGGTATCATAGCCTCAACCTCCCCCTCTCCTCCCATGAACGCCGAGAGTAACTTACCATCAGTAAACAAAGAAGGAACCAGTATTCGACCAATCAATTAGCTAATTTTAACATGAGTTGGAATCAATTTAAATGCCTCGGTGGAGCAGTGGTAGCGTATGCAACTGCTGATCTCGAGGTCTCGGGTTCGATTCCCGGGTCGGACCACGTTTGTAAGATCTACTAATGTGTTTTCTATGTATAATATGCATGTACTTACAAAAAAAAGCTTAAATGTATTTATATCAGTTGTCTAGTACCCATAATACAAGCTGTGCTTAGTTTGGTACTAGATGGCGTTGTGTGTTAGATGTCCCAAATATTTATTATTAAATAATTATGTACACCCCCCGGTGGTTGTTTTGCTTCTGTTTTTCCTATCATCCTGATGTATGATTGTATTTCTTTTAAAAATATTTGTTGTATTTCAACTTTGTACAAGATTTTTATTTTATGTATGGGCCTGCCAAAATAACTACTCTGCCTGATGGAAAGCATGAGCAGAACCCAAGAGTGGTGGTCACCATACTCATTGCGAATGCAAACAATGCAACAATGCAGCATGGTGACCGCACTACGGCGGCCTATTAGATACTTCTGCATCTCAATAGGCTGTCATACTAGTTATTTTGTTAATTTTTAGTAATTAAAAAGACAGTTCATGCGTTAATGGATTAAGTTTTATCCTGCTGCTGTTTATCCTATGGGTGTGGTAAAAGACAAAAGTTGTATCTGAATATCTGACTTTTAAAAAGAGTGACTATGAGTTTCTTTGCCAGTATTCTTCTCATGAGGCTCTACGCATTTTGGAAACTGGAAGTTACGGATCGACACAGGCAGGCAGTAGATTTTGGTGTTTTCGGTTCTCGTTCGGTTGAGGTTCTCAATTCAACTGTATTTTTTTTAAATGTTTGTTACCTCATAACATTCGCCTGGGTGAACCGATTTTGATGATTCTTTTTTTAATTGAAAGCTGGTGCTTTCCGTGTGGTCCTATTTCAATTTGGTCCAGATTGACGTCGGTTTTTATGATATATTTTTTAACTGTAGCTTCAATAAAACGTTCATAAATGTCACTTGTATCTTAATTGAATAAATGGTTTTGAATTTGAATATGCGACTAAGGAAACAAATTACTCAGGACAGAACAGACATAAAACAAACTCTATACTAATCTTTCTGACAAGCGTGGTATATTAGACTCAAATCTATATTCTAAGGAGAGACCTTTGTCCAGCAGTGGACTGTTAAAGGCTGTTGATATGATGTGAAGAAAAGGTCTTTTTTTATTAGATTGATTTTTTGTACAAGTATTTGTTACTTTCATTTATAAAGGGATTTTAGGTCGGGTATACTTTACTGTTTATTTCCATTCCAATAAAAAAAGAAAGGTTTGCCTATACCTATATTTTTTTTTTGTTTTACAAAGACAACTCCCGCACTAGGAATAAATCCTGTGTCGCGGGGGACTTTACAAACATACATGAAACGGACACAAAGAACACCCAGACTCAGAACAACAATTTGTGGCTCACATAAAGCGTTGTCCTACGTGAGATTTAAACCCACGACACTTGGCGAAGTAGGAAACGGCGTGGTGACCGTTAAACCACTAGGCCAAACGTGCATAATATACCTATTAAGCATGCAATAATAATACTTTTCGAAAAGATAATTATAAATATTTCGGACACTTCACACACAATGAAATATAGCTCCAGACTAAGCAAAGCTTGGATTGTGATAGCTAGATGGACTGATAGAATACCTACTTATATACTTTTTTTTCTAAATTTACAATCAAACTCATACAAACATTTGGTCCGACCCGGGGTTGAACCCGAGACCTCAAGCTCAGCATTCGCATACGCAACCACTGCGCCACCGAGGCTTATTTAATTTTGTTTGTCAATGTATGAATACCTATAGTTAGTTATTATTTATCGAACTATGATAAAATTTCTATGTTTGTCAATTAATGCAACCATAATTATTTGAGTGTCATTTAACACAGGATACCTTTGCTTGATTAACTGGCGTTAAAACATATACCTAGTATAAATGATCTTGTTATTTAGAATCAGACATAAATATGTGATACATATATGAAGCCATAATATTTATAATTAGGGTTCTGAAGTCAAATATTAAAATGCATTGAATGTGTTTTTTTTTAATGTGTCCATGACGGAAGCGTTAAGGCTTCTGTCGATACTCCATACCTATATATGTTTTTCGATTTTCTGTAAAAAGCTCTTACGTTATAAAATCAGCTTAAAATTAAAAATCTATTCATGAATTGGGTTCATTTCATAAAAAACCTTAAGATTATTTTAAAGAAAAGACACTAGCACTTCTTAGATTTATTAATGAACTTACCAGTGTAAGTAGGTACTGCCAAGTAGATTTAGTTTGAGTTTACGCTACACACACAACTTACAGTTCATAATTTAGAAGACACAACACAATAGTTAAAACGGTAAGAAGCAGATGAAACATATCAGGGAATACACATACGATTTACACTATTTCAATAACTATATGGAACTTTATTGCAATATTTTGCGTGGCAGCCGTAAATTTATTAATGTAATATTTATTTATCTATAATGTACCTATGTTGAATTAAATATCGTAACTATAATTTTAATTAATATTAAGTATATATTGTAAATAATAATAATTGTTTATGGCGAATATAAGTAAACTGTGTTGCCACAGTTACCCCTTCCACAATTATTCTACGGAGCCCACTATACGATGATGTAAACTTGGCCCCATTTGTTTTTAATTGACGCTTCTAACAAAGAAATGCAGCAAACCTTACCTATCCATCTCTCTTCCTACGTACCTTTCCTCCCAATTATAAAGACATACGATACTTTTGAATTGATTTGCATTTACAACCTCTAGCGTGACACCAACTCCTCAATCTCATGATGTCTTGTTTATACCGCTGTTTTATATTAACTATTCTGTTTTATGTGACAGATAGTATGGGTGGTACTGTTAACGATGCTTGTATGTGATGTTGATTGATGATAGGAGATTGGATTGTTTCTGTTGTACGTCTTTTTATAGCGCCATCTGAGATGTCAATGTTTATTACTTCTTAAAGTTAACTAACATACGTATATATCACAGGTATTAAGCGATCAATGTTGTCGGTGTTAATTCTAGTTGCACTGATGTTTTACGCAAGCCTGTTTTCGTAGACCATGTCACATCTCACACATTGCTATTAGGTTTGGTTTCAATTTAAACTTAAACTTAACATAATAGCTTAATATTTACGCACATAATCATTTTAGATGAAATTACATCAGTCAAATATCAGTCTAAGTTGGTTCTGAAGTTACAGGAGGATGTATTTGGGTGGTTAGAAAAGAACGTATTTTGTCCTTGTCATATGGAAAAAAGTATAAAGCGTAGGCCTGATGAATCTCTTTTAACAAGCTTTTTATTAACTTGCAATGTATGTATGTATGTATGCTTGTATGTTTGGGTGGAATCTTGCAACTCAATTTTGAAGCAGATATCTTCAACCGATTTTGTTGAAATTTTGCAAGCATATGTATACAGCGTGACTATACAATATTATAATGGCATGGAGCTGATCTAATGCTGGAGCTGGAAGGTGGCCATAGGAACTCTGTTAAGAAACGTCGCAACATCATCTAATTTGGACTCGTTTGATTCGTCTCGAGGCATTCCAGTAAAAGCTTGTTTTTAAAAAACTTTTTAATTTAATTTATTATATCTAATTAAATCAACAACTATACGCCTTCGATGTAATGATTAGTTTAAAAATACACTCTTGTTTCTTTCATCCAAAATAAGTATTTTTATAGTAGTATCGTATAAGTTCCGATTTATGAGATATACCTACTGACGAAAAGTAGCGTAGTGTCTCAGCATGTGTGTGCGATAACGCGTGTGTTTATGGAAGTAGCTAAGTTTTTTTTTGCTTCAACAAGAACAAGTCCGTCTGTTATCTACCTTTTTTATTTGATCTGAGGCACTGCACTTTATATTTTTGAAAACTTTATTCTCTTAGCTTTTACTTTTCTCTATAAGACAAAATTACTTTTTTAATAAAATCTGTGGATATTTATAGTATGTCCTATATGACGTTGTAGCTTCTAAACACATATGTAAATAGCCGTTTTTGTTGAAAAGTGACCTGATGGATATTGTTCTCGTATACTACAAAGCTACTACTACTACAGCTACTGAGTACTGAAAGGACATCAGCTCTTTTCTAATCATTGCTTGTAGTGACATTTTTTTAACCATCCATAACTGCCAAATTGAATATACTCTGCCTGATGGAAAGCATTTGTAGAATCCAAGAGTGGTGATGACCAGTGGGATACCTCTTCATGCCCCACTTAAAGGACCTGAGAATAGACCTGAATAGAAGACTGCTTCGTTGGTCTAGTGGTTAGCGTAAGCGACTGCGGATCCAGAGGTCTCGGGTTCGATTCCCAGGTCGGACTGCTGTTGGGTTTTTCTTACAAGAAATTCTTAATAGCAGCCTGGAGTAAGGAAGATGGCTGTGTTTCTCGCCCGTGCCTCGGAGAGCACGTTAAGCCGTCCGTCCCGGTTGTCATGAACATCTATAACAATCGTTATTGGGAAGTCAGTGCCCTCAAATATACTGACAACTAGTTAAACCTTCGAATTAAGTTCACCATCAGGGTTGCGGAGGTCCGATGCCAGTCGCTCCGTGTAAAAACTGATATTCAGGTAAAACCGGTTGAACTAGTAGTCGACCCCAAATCTTGTGAATAATAAAGGCTAGGAAGATGAAGAGAATAGAAGATATTTTATTTTCTTTATAAATACTTTAAATCACTAAGAACAATTATGAAGATTGTCTATTGTCTTTTTTATCCATATTGGTCTACCATAGTGATTTCAAAATACAGTTTTATGTATTTTTTTAGTTTCAATCGTGTGGGACTTCACACTGCCCGCTATTTAATTATATGGGTTTTTGTTTAGATATTGACCTGAATAGTAAGTTCCCGTTGCTTTATTTATAATATTATTGCTATGTAGGTGGTATGATTTATGAGGATTTTAAATAATAGATGAGGTTATAAAAGTTTGTTTTGATTGTGTAAAATGTTTCAATCCATGCGGAAATTATGGCTTGGTGTTTTATTTTTATTGTTATTTATTTGTTTTGTTATAATATCATTGAAATAATTAAGGAGATTTACCTAATGAAGTATTTAGTTACCAGTTTAGATTAGGGGGCAAACGAGCAGATGTATCGCCTGCAGACGTAACGACGCAACACCAGAGGCGTCACAAGTGCGTTGCCGGCCTTTGGGGGATGGGGGAGGGGTTGGGGTATGGGCCTCCGGTATCCTCACTCACTCGGTGAAACACAGCGCAAGAGCTGTTATACACCGATTTTCTGCGAGGCCGTTTTATCACTCCCATGCATGACGAAGCGTGGCTCTCCCACAAGCTACCACACTCCCATGTTATAGTAACTAACTACCTAGTCTACTAGGGAGCTAAAATATGCTTTCACCTTCTCGTTTTCCTTATCCAAATTATGTTCTATCTTTGTTCTATTTGTGTTACCTACCAGGTATTGTCCTGGACAGGAATTTAGTCTATGACCTCTGATTCAACAGTGGAGATTACTAACCCCTACAGAGGGTAGGAGATGATTATTAAAGGGCTTTTATATTTATACACATAAATAAATTAGTTTGTAATTTCAAATTAACAGTTTTTCACTAATACATATGAAAGTATATATACGAGTAGTAGGTTCTTACATAAAGAAAACAATTTAAAAAATATCTGTCTGTGTGCCAGTTTGTTTCGACTAATCTTTGGAACGGCTGCACAGAATACTGAGTCAAGTGAAAGCCAAGTCAAATAGTGCTTGGCTTTCACTGACAGTTAGTTGATGATACAAGGTGCAACTTAGGCTACTAATTATTAGACTAGCGTCGCCCCGAGGCATTACACGCGATTATTGTTGTAAAACTACAACAACAGTCGCGGGTAACACCGTGAGGCGAAGCTAGTATTTACAACTTACGTAGGAATAGAATAGAATAAACTTTATTCTACACCAGATCAAACAGTTTACATAAATTCAACATATCAATAGAATGACCATGTACAAATGGCGGCCTTATCGCTAAAAATCAATTTCTTCCAGGCAACCTTGGGATGGAAAAAAAAACGAATTAATGGGCAGTTCTGGTGCGAAAAGAGAAAAATAAAATATTAATTATACATACAATATGACTTTAGATGAGAAAAACTGATCATATTCAAATGATATTCAATTTATTGGCATGTTTAAGTTCTATAGAGTCCAAAAATGTGCTTTTATATCTTTTCGCCAAAATAACTATACCTAAGTAGGTGTTAAAATTATGTAAAAGTGAGTTTCGAGTATTATATTTTATTTTAGATTCAGTCATAAATCTTTTCCTAGATTTTAGTATTTGTTTCATTGTGCCGATTGATTTATGAACTTCATTGTTCTTTTTTAGTAAATAATGTTCCTCTCTTTCGTAATAAACATATATACAATACCAGCCAAAAATACGACATACCATATTTGCGGCGTTTGTCAATCTGTCATCACGAGAAGCTCCAAAATCATTAAACGGATTTTAGCATAGTTCACAACAATGGATTTATGAAAGTAAACTGATTCTTGAGATGCGTCGATGTATACGCATCTACACATCTCAAGAATAAATTTACTTTCAATTTACAATCTACTTTATTAATTACTAGCTTTTACACGCGGCTTCGCTCACGCAGACTTTCATCCCCTGATTTACCCCCTTAGGGGTGGAATTTTAAAAATTCCTTTCTTAGTGCTCACTTACGTTATATAAAGAACCTACATGCAAAATTTCAGGATTCTAGCTTCAGCGGTTTGGGGTGTGCGTTGATCTCTGGGTATGTCAGTCAGTCAGTCACCTTACTCTTTTATATAATATATATATAGATTTGTATAAATTTGTGTGGTGACTGATGACTGGTGACACCCTGTGAGTGTACATACAGATAGATTGTTCGATACCAAATCATCAATTTAGTATATGTAATATAACTATAAGATTGTAATGGCAACACTAGGTTATTGTCTTTGGCAAATGTATATTGTCAAAATGACTCGGTTTTGGGTTTTGTCAAAATTTCGGAAAAATGTGATACACGTGCGGGCGTGTCTCTTGGTCAATAATTGTTAGAAATGTCCTCCCAGAGCTGTTCGGTGATCATAGTGATTTGCTTTGGGAGTGTCGGTTTGACCGTTTGATAGTTGTATGCCTGCGGGAGCTTATCAACACAGTAAAATTGTGAATTGAAGCTTCGGTGTGAAATCGTTCGGCCACCGCCTTTGACAAGCTGTAATATAATAAAACGAGTATTTGTGGTCGTTCGGAAACGATAAAACGGAATAATCGTTGACCGCTCTTATGATCGAGGTGTTTGTAGCCGGTTGTTGTGTTGGATTAAGGAATCCACCCGGCTCCTCGTACGGTTACTAACAGAGTGCTTGACTCGTAAACGGAATCTGCTGTAATTGTACAAGGATCTGCGCAGTGGACTTCTTATAGGGGCGCCCCTAACCGCTTCGGATGTCGACGCAGCATACACCAGGTTAGTGATAAGAAAATTGTATTTAAAGGGTGTTAGCGCCCTAAGTTGAAATCCTTTTACCAGGTGATCGGTCTTCGATTGTCTAGCTTACATCTGATGGGCCCGTATAGACTAGTAACAAGGGTTGCTTACTTCAATGAACGAAGCGCCTGGTGATTGGACTAAACATAAATTAAGAAAGTCTTTTTGCATGTAGAATGTAGAGTCTGCCTAACTCACTTTACTCTGCCTGATGAAAGCATGAGTAGAATCAAAGAGTGGTGGTCACCATAATCATTGCGAATGTAAAAAATCACAAACTGTAAAAAGAAAGAAAAACTTGATACAGACCCTGTACCGGTCCCTCTACCATGTGTGATATTATTATACCACGCATGTTAGACGGACTGGTACATGGCCTACTGGCCAAAATATCCTTTCCATGAAGAAACTTAGTAGTGGACAACAGAGTTATAAATTTGCCAAAAAGAAAAGGTAGTAGAGCCACGCTGATTTTAGCGCGAACTCCGTCTCAAACGGGACGGTAGTACCCTCGCACAGAAGATGAACCTAAAATGACAGCATTAATGCTTTCGTGTTTTGTTTGCGAGTGCGAGACCGGAGGATCAATCAACCGGAGCATCACTAGGCCGCCTTGGTGAGGGTCATCATGCCGCGTTGTCTGCATTCGCAATGAGTATGGTGACCACCGCTTATGGATTCTGCTTATGTTTTTCATCAGGCACTGTAGAGTCACTTTGGCAGGCCTATACATAATCAAGTATAGTAGTATTTTAAAGAAATTATTACGTACATACATACTTAATAAACTTTCTTCATCGCGTTAGAAGCTCTATAAGCTGTCAGCTATGCTCGACGTTTCTTTTGGATGTTTAAACAGAAGTGAGAACACACATAGATGGATGAAGATTACAGAGTCAGGCAGTAAACAGGCCACGTGAGCGAATAGTGCCGTATGATACCACTGACTAAGAGTATAATGTCCTGCCCTCTACCAATGAGCTGATGGACGAGCATATAAAGGTCGTCGGTAGATGCAAGCTGTTTCCAACTAGTCTTCACAGAAGTCATGGTTGTAATCATGTTGACACTGAATACTTTAAAAGAAGAACTTAATACCTAATAAATAGAACCTAATAATAATTTATTAAATAAAACACTCCAGGATTTTTTTAAAACATAACCTGCAGCAATCGTCTATAATCAGGCATAATTGCTAGTCAATATTAACAGGCTAATTCTAAGTTACTACCTTAAGAGCATAATAAACATGCTTCGTAGAATACCATTATCACCCACTTACAACTCAATTGCACAACACACCATTACAATGTTATCAAATACACAAACCATAACATGTGTACTGCCATGCTCACACAATCCATTCCACGTACAGTCTCCCCCATAAGTTCCTAAAGAAGTGCTATCAACAGAATCAGAAGCAACATTAGCTGCCAACCCCAGCGAATCACAAGATTGCGTAACATCCCCCATTTTAAAATAGAGTAATAAATAAAAGGTAGACACGGCACCTTATCGCTTCGGAGCCACAACAAATGAAAGAATACCCCCCATTACCCCCTCGAACACCCCTACGATCTCTCGCTCGCACCCACTAAACGCTGTTTTACATTTATGGCTACAAGTCGTGTTCGCGACTGTACAAGTAGTAGAACACACAAGTTGTTCGCTCAAAAATCTTCCTTAAGAGTTGTAAAATAAAGTTTTTTATTGTTTGTGGTGGATGAAATGTCTTGGTCGGTTGCCATGGTGACGGGTGGCGTCTCGATTTTTGCCAGAGCCTCCTTCGATTAGGTACCTCGAGGTTCGGTACATAGGTATTCGTTCGATAACGTACCGTCCGATGTGAACAATGTTTTATTGACAGATTTGAAACGGTTCAAAATTGAGGGTAGATGCTATTTCTTTGTTTGGAGAGTGGGTTTTATATAAATGGCAATTTTTGTTTGTAGATACGTGATGGCGTTTCAATTACTTTATTTAGAGAGTCATGAAATTTCCTCTTAAGAGATCGACTATAAAACAAATAAAGATATTTTTTTGTCTTTTTTTGAGGAACACATTTCTGATGTTTTCAATCTTTAAAGTATTTACTTGCCTACTTTGCTGACTCAGTGACCGAATATGTGTCTTGACCTAATCTAAATTTGGAGTGCAGTGTACTAAACATAGAAACAGTACTGTATCGTATTTTTATAACCTTGATGCCACATAGTGTTACAATGAAAATTTTGTTTTCGATTTTAACACATGTTTGTGGTCTTGGGTACGATTCCCCAGTCGGACAAAAGGTTTGTATGCTCTGCAAATATTTATTTCGGAGATTGGGTTCTATGTATATTATGTATTTATTTACAAAAAAAAGTATGATATGTATTTATATGAGTTGTCTAGTACCAGTATTTCAAGCTCTGTTTAGTTTGGGACTAGATGGTGTTGTATGTTAGATGTCTGAAATATGATTATTATTTCATTAGATTATAAGTACCTATGATGTACATATTACAGTAATAAGTCAATGACTAAGCTACTTCGTTGAATTGTTTAGCTACTTTAATTTAAAGACAACTCTCGCATTATGAATATATCCTGTGTCACGAGGGACTTTACAAACACATGAAACAGACAAAAAGAATACCCAGATTCAGAACAACAATTTGTAAATCACACATAGTGTTATCCCATGTGGGCTTTGAACCCTCAACATCTTAGCGCAGCGACCGCTTAAACCACTAGTACCACTACACCATCAGTGCACTTAAACTTGTTGCGAATACGCATTCCCTTTCCATGTAATGAAAAGATTATAAAAGGTCGACTTACAATCAGAAAGGATATATTTTTTATTTTATTTACGAAATTGCAAATTTGTCAATACGACTTTTTTATAAATTTAAAAACTCTTTTTTTCGCAGTAAAGCCTATACCCTTATATTTCTTATTAAATAATTTATTTTGATACCAATATTGAATGGAATTGGTAGACAAATAAAAAAAAAAACTAGCTTTGGCCCGCGGCTCCGACCACGTGTTTCTCGGTTATCGTGATAAAAAACCGCCGAACCTAGAATCCAGAAATTTTGCATGTAGGTTCTTTATATAACGTAATTGAGCACTCAGAAAGACATTTTTGAAATTCTACCCCTATGAGGGTAAATCAGGGGATGAAAGTCTGCGTGAGCGAGGCCGCGTGTAAAAGCTAGTATAAAATAAAGTCGCAGTCGCTATCTGTTCGCCTTGATCTATAAAACTACTTAACGAATTTCAATGCAGTTTTCAGCAATAGATACCTCGTAGAATCAACCCCGTACCAATACGACCTTCAAACTTTCAAGAAAATAGCGCACTCCTTTTTAAACGGCTGGCAACGCACTTATGTGCGCCTCTGGTGTTGCGGTTGTTCATGGGTGGCGGTAATCCTGTACCATCAGGTGATCCGTCTGCTTGTTTGCCCTTTTATCCGATAAAAAAAAGATACAGTGATTCTAGAGGATTATGTGCATAACTATGTATAACCACGGTTGTTGGACTTTTACTAAAGCAACTGCGGGTAACAATGCGGGGCATAGCTAGTTTATCTATAGTATACATAAGTATGTTTTCAGCAGTCTGGTAAACCTTAGCACTAGGCTTTACCTTATTTTGGGATCCGATGGTCGTTTATGTTTGAGACTATTATGATTGTTACAAACATGAGCTTTTCTACATCTATCTTATCATCTTCCTAGCCTTTATTATTCCCATATTTGGGGTCGGCTACTAGTTTTTTACATCTATCTATCTAGTCTAATACTTTTAAAATTCAATTCTTGTGTATATAATGTGAATCTCAGAAACAGTTACATCAATTTTCATGAAATTTAATATGCAGTGGGTTTCAGAGGCGAAATCGATCGAACTAGTATTCATTTTTAGAAAATTACCAAAAAAACCTGAGCAAAACTCGTTCATCCAGGTAGGTACTAATGCTAAAAAAGAACAGGTAGGTAGTAGAGCCACGCTGATTTCAGCACGCATGGGCCGGCTCGACCGGGGCGGTACTACCCTCGCACAGAAAATCAACGTAGGTAACATGACAGCGTTCGTGCTGTCGTGTTTCGTTGGTGAGTGCGAGACCGGAGGCCCAATTAGTCTAGTCAACAAGTTCCATACTTGTTGACTAGACTAAAAGATGCAGAAGCATCACTAGGCCGCCATAGTGTGGGTCGCCATACCGCATTGTTGTATTCGCAATGAGTATGGTGGCCACCACTCGTGGATTCTGCTTATGCTTTCCATCAGGCAGAGTAGAGTCATTTTGGCGGCCCAAACATAAAAAAAAAAAAAAAGGTATTATGAAAATGAAATTCGTATAATTTTTTTACTAACTGTTTAATTCAACCACATTTCGTAGATTTCCCACGCTTACGGAACTCGATACATGTCTTGGTTATTTACTATAATTGTTGCTTCTGTTTACATTTCTTTTTCCATTTCAAATACAAATGCCATAATAGTTACATTTATTTGTAATACAATATCGTTTTTAATACAAGCATTAAAGCTTAATAAACAGAGAAAGAAATACCTTGTATCGTACTGTATATTAATTGGTTTAAAACATCAAGCACTATATAACTACACAGAATTTAAAGCGACGATATAGATACAAAATTAGCAATTAAAACGGGTGGTAAATGTCTTTAAATACTCGCAATTATTCGAAGAATTTCTTTTTTAAAAAAAGACACAGTATAAGAAGTCGACTGTCATTTTCAAGGAGGCTTATTCACGAAGATACAAGTAAAACTAATTTAATAAACAAAACATTAGTAAAGTCAATATTGTGGTCACATCAATACAGTGATGACTGATGGCCGTTTTTAACCCACCTTAAGAAGGAAGAGGTTCTATGTTCCATTGTATTTTTTAAAGTATTAAATCATCTATTTCCAGATTTAACTAGAGGTAGGTTTGTGTAAACGACTGTTATAGACAAACCGTTGATTTTTAGGATTCCTTGTTTAATTAACACGTTGAAAAAAAATGTCTGCTAACAATGTAGTTTTATTTTTTTTCCTTAAGTTACTTAATTTGTTTGATAAATCAATAACATTATTCATGAACTTATACTCTTTGCACTGTAGCATGGTGCGTGGTGGTTTAATTTAATTTACTACGGTTATTAATGATTTAATATATTGCGTATATGATACAGCTGAAATACTAAGTCATAATTTGTAAATTGCGGCAACGTTCAAGAGTTAAACAAAATGTTACGGAACCATGCCACGCACCCTGCTATAGCACAAAGAGTATAGTTGAAAATGGCATAATTTTGTTAGAAACAACAGGAATGAAGATTTTGCATCCAACTCTTCGAAATTAGGCGATAGGTACACTTGTTCTTGATTTATACCACTTTCGAACCCATCGATATCATCATACCTTTAAATGACCGATTTTTTGTATATATATATATTTAATCTCAGTCTCGAAAACGTCGATATCCATTAAATTTAGCATGCAGGGGGTTTCGAAAGCGATAAATCGATCTAAGACACATTTTAATCATCCATCTAGGCAGTCAATATTAATTTGATTATGCTATTTAATAACAATAATATAGCATGGTATTACATAGCATATGCATTTGAAATGGAAGCATTTTCGATGTAACCTGTGAGGTTGACAATCGCAAGCGTTTAACACCGACACTTATATTACTTTGTGCATTTATATAAGCGACTTCGTTACACAAGCTCATTTTCTATTTAAAACTTAGGTACAATAAGTATTACAGGTGTATTTGAAATTAATTTTGCACTGTTTTATAACGTTTGTCCAAGCTTTTTATTAGTTTTTGTTTGTAGGAGATGTATAAAACTATATGTCATTTGATAAGTACTATTAATTTTAACATCGAGTCTGTAAGAAGGTTTGAACTTTTCTTGAATAGTCAATTTGAGGCTGCTTGAGTGTTATTCTTATTAGTCATAAACCTCACCATGGTGAAGGCTCAGAAAAATTGTTATTGTTGAGATTTTTTATAATATACAGCAGACGGGTCATCTGATAGAAAGCGACTACCGCCACACATGGATCGCCACCAGGAGCCACAAACATGTTGACCACCACAATTGGTTCCAAAATGAAAAACCAGAAACCTTGAATACCCTTAGCTTGAGAAATATTACCTTTCAAACCCTTTTATTAATGAACTAGCTGAATCAAGCAACCTCGTTTGCGTCCAAACTACCATCCTCCGTTTTCACCCGAAAAGGGGGTTGATTTCTAAAAATACATTATTAGTACACCTCCACACCGTCTATAGAGCATACATTTTAAATTTCAAGTCTCTTACTTCAAAAACATAGGACTTTCATACAAACGTCCAAACGTCCGTTTCGTAAAATCCGTTCTTAGCGGATGTCTACACCCTATAAGGAACGTACCTGCCAAATTTCAAGTTTGTAGGTGTTACAGTTTCTGAGATTTCGTGATTAGTAAGTAAGTGGTATTTCGCTTTTATATTATAGATTTTGCAATTGAATAAAAATTGCAATATGAAGCAGTAATGTTAGATTCTGTTTGTTCACGTTATAAAACAGTGCATATTAATAGTATCACATAATACTGTTGCGTGGTCTCTACACATAATCATAGTCACAAAAGTTAAATTCGTTTAAATATCTATTTACATTTCGTTTATAATTAAAATGTACAATATATTGCAATGCCACAGTGACATAACTGATTACATATAATATTATTTACAAATATTTGAAAGAAACTGTACATAATGTGCTCAGACCCTAACGGTAAGAGCGGCAAAATTCTACTCAATAAATATGTATAAGCAACTTAAATGTTATTTTGAAGCCTTCTTTTGAGTGTGCATTAATGTATACCTTTAGTTATATAAAATATGGAATTATATATATGTCAGGGGAAATTGTCACTATTTTAATCGACTATTAATTACGGGGAGCTACCATTATGAAGTCATCACACACATCAGTAAGGGCAAAGTAAAAAATCTGTGGCATCTTTCATCTAAAACAACATTATTCTTGTTGAGTAATAGAAAAATAACTCCATCAAATTCTCGAGAATAACATAAATCAGTTATAGTGATTAAATGTAGTGGTTAGACTTCAATTTCAAATCCCCTTTTTTCTCCAAGGTGTTAACAATTCGTGTCTGATATGGATAAAAGTAATTGAAAATGTTTCGCAATCCTACTGACATCTGACGTTTACGAGATATATTTGGACTATGTTTAAATATAACATATTTGATAAATGGCTAGTTTTAGATCCTTCATTTATAACATGAAGTTCTGTAGATAAATCGAACGATATATCGTACAATACACTTTAGAAAAAATATTAGAAAAAAGAAGATTTGAGAAACATTTAAACAGTGAGGGGAAATTTCGATAATTTGATACCATAGTGTGTAATATTTTGAACTAGTACAATTAATGTTTAAATTAAAATATAATTTTAAAGAAGAACTACGTTTTATATTCGAATATAACTACATTTAGGAAATTGGCACCGGTAAGATCCATACAATTTACAGAATTAACTCTCAAAGTACATGTAAAATCTAAAGTTATAAATAAATTACTTAATTTATCACATGACTACTTATAAGTTAAATATTTACATTATAAAGCTAATTTAATATAGTTGTTTTTACATAAGTTCACTTATCTATTGACACTTTACCTTACAAATGTTTAAAGATATTGACTGTAGTGTAAGTTATATTAATTTTGAATTGAAACTGACATATTAAAATTTACATCCAATTACTTTTCAAAACTGTCAGATGGTCCGTTTTATCCTACATTCCCCTAAGGTAAACTTCACACTAGACTAAAAGTGATAATATGCAAAATTAATGGGTTGTTCATCATCTACACTGACGCTATCACTGTTTAGTTCACTGTCACCGGAGGCGGCATCACCTCTCAGCTGCCAATTGGACAGATCGCAGGGGGTTTCATCCTCCCTATATTTATACTCTTGATAATAATAGTCTTTAGCACTTTGGTCACTGCGGGCGGGCTCGCCCGGCTGTGATCACTGCCTGTGCGGCAGCTGGTGATGAAGGTGCTGATGGATGTCGAGGCGGGGCCTTTTCGCTTCTTCTTCATCGCTGCAGTCGTTGTCTTGAGGTTCCTGATCATCGCACTCCTCGCCGAGCTCCTCCTGTTTACGTTTGGCGGTCGCCATTTCAGCGGCGTGCTTTTTCCGCCATTTTGTTCTTCTGTTTTGGAACCAGACCTGTTGACAATATATAATGGATGAGTACAACATATATTTGTGTTAAAATAAAATTATACTATACGTAAAATATACTATATGTATGGGATGTGGGTTTCGGTTTTCAGGCATCCAACGGTTTAAGGCTCATACTTCATCTGTTTAGGCAAATATTCCTTCCCTTCAAAACAGCCAAATTTGGATGTCTTTGTCGTTGACCCTTCCGTGATTCACACGTATTTCTACACAAATACATATAAGTTTCATCATTGCTAATTTCAAAATACATTATTTATTATCGATCTCGTTTTAACTTCATGTATGAAAATTAAAATGTAATAATCGCTGAATCTTATGAAAGTACACATTTAGCGGTATTCTATAAACCTTTCAACAAATAGAGTTGAAGTCAAACAGAAGCGGACTAATTTACTAAATTTGTACGTACACCAAGTGGCATGTTTGCTCACCAGCTCGCCATGAAAGCCAAATATAAAGAGAACACCAAACAATTTTCGTCTCCATGCGGACCTAATCTGCGCGGTCGACATCATAATGCCTCATTAAATACCGCCTTTAAAGTCGCATCACAAACTAACCACCTATCCTTCTCCCTCCCACTCAAATACCCCAAGGAAGACGAAGACGGCGATAGTAGCTGTGTTCTACAGTAATTAAGGGTCGTTTTGCAAATTACACGGTACTTAACCAGCCATATAACGATCATTAATCACTGGTCCGGTGAGTTGGTCTCTTTCGCTCCTGTTTGTTGGGGTATGTTCTGTCCTTGTTGTTTGAGGGTAGAGGCGTGAGACACGAGTTTAATTAGGTCATAAATACGTTTTCATGATTAGGCTGTTGGATGGTTGTCGATTGGGCTGGAGCTTCGGTTGTTCGGACCAGATGTCGATGTCATTATAAGGGTATCACGGACGTACAAATTAGCTCTACCGTTTTGTTAACAACGGTACTTAATTGGATATATTTTAAGATATTTGTACACAAGTGATTGGAATTACTACTTAAAATATTCATTTGTTTATAATTGGTAAGTGGTTTTCTGTGCCTACGAACAGTTTTCTCAACACGCTGCTTTAGTGACCGCAATCATTCCTCAGCAGTCGTCTAAGTAAATCATACTTCAATGTAAGCTTCACTCTGTGAATGTAATATTTTGAATAGCAGTATTTATTTAAGAGAAAATACACAATTGTGTACCTACTACTAGAGTTTGTACACAATTGAGCCGCCCGATTGAATAAAAAACGCTATTCACGGTATTAATTTAACCTTAATGATATTTCTATGCTAACGTAAATTTTCTACTTTTCATCTTAATATTTGATATCTATTTGTTAGGTAGGCTCATGCCAAGCGTCAGCAGGTTCAGCAAATATATGTACATAATTACATTCACTGTCATTAAATTGATATTAAAATTAATTTACAGATTTTCTGGTTTTAATTTCTTAACTGTGTTAGAATAAAATATTGTGTTATGTGACAAACAGACATTTTAATACCTTCACTCTTTTAAGCTATTGCGTAGCTTTTATCGCGGGCTTTGAGGCCTTTGAGCGCGGCGACCGAATCAAGAAATTCCGAAACGTAACGAAACTAAAACCTGACTCCCGAAGTTACCACGGATCGAGACGAGCTGCTCTGAATTAGTCCGAATATATAGGTGTATAGGTATCTATCATATCTTTATAATGCCACACTCACCGCATGTGCGCCCCGTAAGCACCTATACTTGTTCAAAGAAAAAAAATACTGTTAATAAAACAACCCGTTCAATGACGAAAACATTTATTAGGAATAGTTTAAACCTTTTAAAGTATGCTGTGTAACGAAACCATATTGCTACTTAAAAAAAATGATGAACACCATTTAGTGACGATTTTGGTACTAATTTAATAGCTTAGTATTTTTCATTCATAATATTATATATATATATATACGTAGATATATATACATATAAAATAATATTATACATACTGCATAAATAATAAATAAATAATTATAATTGCATAAGTTGATAAAAAATGCTATGCAATAGCTTTACCGCAGCAGTCCCCGAGCGCCACACGTCTTTTTTTTATTTCAAATTTGATACCTTATAAAATTGAATCTCCTTTAGGAGTAAAGTAATGTGTGCTCTTCAGAGGAACTAGTGTTAACGACACATTTGATTGTAAATGTTAGTTACTAAAAGATAGACAGCATAGTCACAGGAGGTCGCGGGTTATTAAATAAATCGCTCGGTAGACGGATCTATGTTTAAACAGATTTAGTATACTTGAATTCATACATTAATAATAAGATCATTTTATGATAATCTTGTCTGCGATTATTTGCTTTTTTATATTTCTAACTTTTAAAGAATTACTTCTATACAGCCATTCTTCCTTAGTGGAGTAATTTACAAAATCCTATGGAGTTTTAAAATAAAAACTTCAACTGTCAAATTTCAAGTTTATAGTTCAAGCGGATTTGAATTTGCACTGCTGAATCAGTCAGCTAGTCAGAGCAAGTAACTTTATATGCTTAATCAGCACATACATATAAATTAAAAACTTTTTAAAGACCACAGATTTGTTTGACCAGCAGTTGACAGTGACAGATTGACTTTGGCCTGTTCAAGTCTGTTGATGTTACATATAAATTAGGTGAGGACGCAGTTACCTATTTTGAGGAAGAAACTCATAAACTTTACCTCAGAAGTCAGGATCATTAACCACAAGATTAACATAATGTAACACTGTAACAGACTCATACAAGACATCGTGAAACAAATAAATAAATATTTCGAACATCTAACTCACAACGCCATCTAGTCCCAAGCTAAACTGAGCTTGTATTATAGGTACTAGACAACTGATATAAATACATATATACTTTTTGTAAATACATAGGTACATATTGTTATATAGAAAACATCCAACCTCCGAAACAAATATTGGCAGATCAAATTGGTCCGATCCGGAAATCGAACACGAGACTTCGAAAACAGCAGTCGCATACGCTACCACTGCGCCACCGAGGCAGTCGAATCAAGCAATAAATCTAAAATCGCTTAAGACTATAACATAGACTATGAGCTAGATTTTCATTTTTAAAATGTTTAAAACGACACCATAAATCCGCTTTCCGCTTCGTCTATTAATATAACCCGACATCACACGTGATTATTGTTGTACACTGTGTAATGACATTTTAATGGCGCTACTAGCGTTCATTAGCGCGGACGGCGCCGCGTGACATTCTAAGTATGTCGTAAATATTTGTTTACAGAGTTGATATAAAGGCGAGATTTATGTAGGTAATCGAGGTCAGGAAATTCACTCTCATTAATTGTATTATAAATACCTTCTTTTATTGTTTAACTTCATGATAAATTGTTAATAAATTTGTACCATGAATTCAGTTTTTTATAAGTCAACTATTATAGAGCTGCTATTTGACAGTCATATTGGCCTAGCAAATAAATTAAAAATTAATAGTGTAATGAGCGAGTAGTTGTGAAAACAAAGCAATAGATGAGAATAGTCGTTAGCGATTGTAGAAACAGATTCGACGTGAAACGCTTGTATCTTGGCTAAACCAGCAGATGGTCATTTGTAGAACTTTCTTTAGTTATAATAGACAGGTCTTTTGTTTTCTTTTTAAAGACAACTCCCTCATTAGGAATATACATCCTGTGTCATGGAGGGCTTTACAAACACACATGAAACGGACACAAAGAACACCCAGACTCAGAACAACAATTTGTGAATCACGCAAAGTATTGTCAGATGTAGGATTTGAACCCACAATACTTGGCGCAGTAGGAAGTGACGTGGCGACCGCTTGAATCACTAGAGTCTACCTAATCACGAGAACGCTGTTGGTCTAGTCACTAGACTAGACCAACTGTGCAGTGAATTTTGTAGAAATAATAGAAGTCTTTACCGTCTACTGAAAACCTCTCGAACTGTATATTATCGCCATTATAATTACATGTATTGCACTATATTTAATTCATCCCCCATTAGGTTACTGTTTAAAGTCTTACGTATACAAATGACGGTATTAATTTATTCCTTAGCAAACAAACTCCAAAGTACAAAAGTTCGACAGTAACCAACCTATAAGCAGTGCGCTATTTACACTATAAATAAGTCCTCGTTCACATTTTACGACAGCGCGACATTACATAAAGTTGTAAAAATAAATCGGCCGACACGATACACAGTCGCAATAAAAAATATGCGACGCAAAACAAGACAATAGTCATACGTACGTATTATTATTGGGCCATTTGGTTTTATATCGGGACGACTGACGACGTCCGGACTTTATTACTGAGCTTCAAGCGTTCTTTGAAAGAGAGTGTGTTGTAGAAACTGTTCATTACATGGATTGAATATGCGCTGTGAAAGTTGATTTGATGGGGAGTCGTGGATTGAACTTTGTTAGTTGTTGAAAAAAATTGAATTGGTGTTGCTGAGGAATTGTTTATATTATTGTTATGTTATAAGAAGTAAACGAGCAGATGGATTAAGTGATGGGCCATCGCAGATAATTGCTTAGCAAGAAACGTATGAAGGAATTGCACAACACTAGCTAATAAGCCACCGTCGTATACATGGCTATTTATACAGGTAGATAAAGAGTAAGTAATTTAAAAAAGTAATTTCAAAATCTATTCTCAGTTCAGGTGATAACGGTCATATTTATAGCAGATTTTCATTAAAAAAGCGGCCAAATGGGAGTCGGACTCGCCCATGAAGGGTTCGGAAGCAGCAAGTAACATAATATAAAAGTTCTTGTGGTTCGTTGTAACTTTGATCGATGTTTTAATAATAATGTGTAATAGTGTTATATTTCCAACTCCTCCAGTTTTCTTCTGATCAATTTCGTTGCGGGTTCCAAGACAGTTTAATTTTTCCTGGGACTTCCTGAGTGTCATAACTCGGTTTGTTCGTGGGTCACCACTGTTGATACACCAAAATAAAGAAAAAAAAAATAAGGATTTTTGGCGCCAAAAAGTAATATAAAAAAAATGATTTCAAAATACATCGAGCGTGGATTTTTTTTTAAAGACAACTCCTGCACTAGGAATAAATCCTCTGTCGCGGGGGACTTTACAAACATACATGAAACGGACACAAAGAACACCCAGACTCAGAACAACAATTTGTGGATCACACAAAGTGTTGTCCTACGTGGGATTTGAACCCACGACACTTGACGAAGTAGGAAACGGCGTGGTGACCGTTAAACCACTAGGCCAAACGTGCAGTCTGTTTTTATTGTTAAATATTGACGCAGTCGGGTTTTTTATTTTTTATCATTTTACTTGTAAAGCGTTAGATTGTTGTCTTATAGATATGTTGACATCGGTCTATTAGGATTTGTATCAAAAAATGGTGTAACTGGCTCTAAAATTGTTAACTACAAAACATTTAATATTATATCGCTAAAATTATTATCCCAGTAAAAAATATTCGTCACTTATTACTTCAATTACAATGAAGTTAATTAATTAAGAACAAATAGATACAGTGATAAGCTTTTTAAAGATAGATCATTAAAACAAAGAAAAAATACTGCAATGAAAGTAAACTATTTTATTAAATAAAATAAAAAGTTTACCCATATAAATATGTATGAACTTTAATGTTATGTGAATAGTATATAAAAGGGTAAGAGTTAAATAAACTTTAGCACTTCCATTTCACGAAAGAAATATAAAATACATGCAAAATGTCTAAAAACTGTAAACAAGTCATAAATCTATATGCATATGCTAAGAAACGTAAAAATGATGAAATTATTGTACTGTTGTAAACGCAAATGCCAATTCACCCTATTAAAGGTCCTTTTCGGGTGTAGAAGAGATACGTGATTATAACCGGTTATTATACATTTAATATAAGTACTTTTTAAGCTTACGACTCAAAATTGAATGTTAAACTTAGCTGAAATAAGTACTTTATCTAAGCAAACATATATGTTTTAGTGCTAACAGAAGCCAGTATGTAAACACCTCAATTGAACATAAGCTCATCACGAGTTTACGAGCTATCTAAACTGCGACCCCTTCACAAGACGCCATTCTTACTTATAATATTATTTTCTATTTTTTCGTTTATACCCCATCTTGCCCTCCGTGCTGTTCAATTACTTAAGTGTTTGACGACGAACTGTGAAGGATATAACCATCTCCTTTCTTCATATAGATTTGTTATTCGCCTTCTGCTTGCACAGGGTAGGGTCGGATAATTATGTGGATAACTATTATTTTTCACAAGAGAGCTCTGTAATGGCTTGATAGGGATAACGGCGCTTCAGTAGTGAGCGGCCATGTTGTTACCGGTAATTAATAACAATGAATTGATATTTTGTGTTGTAACTTGGTTAATTTTAGCTTCAGATGATGCTTTGGAAATATCAGACTTTAGATTATTTGGTAGGCCTTATGAAATTATATTAAATAGGAGCATGCAGTAATCTCCAATACTATTAGACAATTAGTCATTTTACTCTTTCTTTGTTGGGCAGTAGAATCTCTGAAACTCAATAGCATTTATAACTTCATTGTCGTCCCTCACAGGATGCCCCTAATGGTGCATCTATTTAAAGAGTCTGGTAAATGCTTACCACCAGCACGAATGCATGTGTATGATCATCTAGAAGTGTGTTATGACAGCTTAATAAAGCTTCTATAACAAGCTTATATGGCAGTTATTTAACTAAAGTATCTGGTATTCACAAATTTTTATTCAATCTAGAATCCTATACGGGATATCCTTTTACTAGGTGTAAAGGTCATTCAGTGGTGGAAGCAACAAATTAACTTAAGTGCGAAAGGAATTGTTACTTCTTGAACAACCGCAATCGTTATTCTTATTTCCTAGACTTGGCAAATAATTATTATATCGCCGTAATTTTCATAAAAAAATCTTACTCTGAAACTTATTACTCTGCTTATTTCTGTTGCTATCTTTTCTAGAAATCATTAAATTATCATTTCTTTTATTATTCTAAAGGTATAGTTGCATGATAGTATTCATAGTTCTACATAATTCTAAACTGTTACAAAAAGAGGGATGTCGGCAGCGTCTAAGATGTCACTAATGATGTTTTATAAGTTAAATGATGAATTTAATTGTATCAAAAATGGCTCTGAACATCAGTTTTAAATTTATAAGTCAAGTTGGTCACTACAGTGCAATTCTAAGTCAAAACACGTTTATTCCGGATGCGTACTGAGCTGATTTATGGCCGTGGATCGACGGGCCGACATTTTGTTGTATTGTAACACTTCGTAAATTATGTTATGTGTTTGTAAAACAACTTTTGGTTTTTTTGTGATTTGTATTGTAATTTTTATTGTTATTCCAATGAACTTAGCTTACTTGAATGAACTTTGCACATACAACAAACAATTTTTAGTATGTTTTTAAGACCGTATTACTGAGATAGCTTTGTTACTACAACACTGGTTACAAATTAAGATGGATTGGAAATGGTATTTTTACAACCTAGAACTCTTTATCACCACTAGAGGGTATAATATTACACAAATAATAAATAAACATATCAAAAATATTATTAAAGAAACAAAAAACCCGATTGCTTAAACGTAATAAATTGAAAAGAGAAAAACCAGTATCTTGTTTTTATATAAAATTCGAATGCCTAATGTATCGTTTAATAAGCTTTAATAAAATATTAACGTGACTACATATGTATATTCAAATTAGTCAAACTAAATACTTAATAATGTAGGTCATGTGGCCGATCTAAAAAATTTTTTGGGTTTCAGTTTAAACAGTAATATAAAAGTGATATGATACATGTATTTTTGAAATGATCTTTTTCGACTTTTCATTTGATACCCATATTAATTTGGAATGAAAAAAAAAGAAATTTCCTTTTTTTAAAATTGCAGGCGCCATTTAAAAAAAATAATAGCCCATGATTTTGATAAATTCAACCACACATAATATAACAAAAACCTTGCAGAGCGTGCCATATAAATAGACATACATACTCACATACATACAAACGCTCGAAAATATTACCACCTTCTGACGCAGTCGGGTAAAAACAAAAAATTAAAAAAAAACGGATTTCAATAAATGGACCAAATTGAAATGGAAAAAAAAGGAAGCAAAAGTTTTCAAATAAAAAAAGAAATATCAAAATCGGTTCACCCATTCGAAAGTTCTGAGGTAACAAACATGAAAAAATATAGTCGAATTGAGAACCTCCTCTTTTTTTTAAGTTGGTTAAAAAGAAATAGTATTAGCAAAAGTTTACATAAGATATGTATTTCTGAGTTTCAGTAGTTCATTGGTTTGATAAATGAGAAATAGGTAGCTCGAAATAGACTATTGATGAATTGAAAACGAAATGAAATATGCAAACAGTATTTTGTATATAACAACAACTGTATATAGTATCATTGAAATATACAAACATGAAACATACAATCATCAAATCTTTACGACGATCTATTCATTAGTCAGCAATGATTAAACAGTAAATCCGGAGATAGAACACATAATTTACTGATAAATCACACACAACATACACTTACATATGTACTTAGACGGCATATTCTTAGACACATGTACCCCATCACAGCATTTCCGTATTCAAGTAAAACAGATGTAATCAAACCCGACCACGTTGTCAGTAAATCCCCAATATCATTAGGCGCGTTCCGTCGCGTCGGCGAGCGTCATTTGTCACGCGCGACTTATCGCACCCTTTGCTCCAGTTAATAGACGATGCGATTTGTCGCGTCGGCTAATGCGTGTCGAACCTTAATCATTTGGTTTTTTCACACGTCATTCGTGTAATTAGCTTGTTGTTTTTGAATAGATTGACTAATGGCCATATGAGTTTTTTTAAATAATTGCTATGAGTAAGCTTCTAATAGAACTGTATTCATATAAAAGGCATCAGATATCTAATGTTATTAGGTTATATTATTCTACTAAAAAACTATAAAGTAAAATATTAAAATTTACCTAAGTGTCATCTAAGTTTTAGAGTTTCTCAATAGGAAAAGTCTATACATTCCCATAATAGCTACATCTCATCAGTAATGTGTGGTAGTGCGTTGAAATCGTCATCATGTAATCTCTTAAATTTTCTCCGCTAAAATTCCCGTCTTTAAGAGGCTCGACCGGACTCGAACATGCTAATTTGAAGTCCAAGCATAGCCCTACCTCAGACATCTTACTCGCTGTTCAGTCTTTTGGAGACGGTTCACATAATAATATGTTGGTAGTGTCCGTCACATAAACAGTCTATTTAATATACGAACAAGAACACATTTTGAGCATATTCATTTCAAAATAAATAAATGGGTTTAAACAATTCGATACACTTGAGGCAAATCTTTATTTACCAAATCGCAGTTGATTTACGTACCTTTTAAGCACAGAATGATACTAAACGTATTAAAGCGGAACCATAATTAAGTAATACACTCAAATTTTATTATCATCCAAAAGCTTTATGCAATGAAGTGTTCGAAAACAGTCATAAAGACCAAAGCTGATCTTTATATGGCAAAGGAGCAAGTAAGCAGATGAGTCACGGTATGGAACTATCGCCCAATCTGTAACTCTAGAGACACAGGTACCTTGAATGCACCCCAGATTCAGTGGGGTCTCTGGTAACCTTATTACCATGGTGGTAAGCCACGAAAGAATTACTTAACACTGCTTTAATGTGAGTTTTTGAGGTAGTAGAGCCACGCTGATTTCAACACGAATGACACAAGATCAGCCTAAAATGACAGCGAATGCTGTCATTTTAGGCTGATCACCCGGCTAACACGAGGCTATGATGCTGACTCTCTTCTAGAAAAATAATGATTTGATAGAGAAGGGAAGAATTAAGATAAGTTATGGAATCAGGCGTTACTTTGCGGAAATCCATGACATTAAATGCTATGAAATATATTTAGCTTTAATTCCGCAAGACAAATATCCAGGTCTGAAAGCAGGGCACAAATCCCACCGTCATGCATACTCACATGCACATATGGGCATCATGCATATGTACACATACAAAACAAGTGAGAAATAATTAGCATGCCATGCAACCGAACCTATACTCGACACGTGTTTCGCCCCTCCACGGGGCATCCTCAGGAGATGTTGACTCGTCGAGCGTTTGAGCTCGAATGCGCTAAATATATTTCATAGCATTTAATGGGAAGAATTAAGTTAAGTTAAGATTTGTTTGTAACTATTTTCTGTATAATTTTCTTTAATAATTTCCTTTTTCTCTTAATTAGTTTGTTCTTGTTTAAATTTTCCTTTATTTTATCTCTTTCTTGTATCAATTCTACTTAATTTTCATCTTTCTTTTTTTTTCTTAAATACAAATTGTTGATTGTTTTAGTTGCAACTTATAAATGAAAACATACACACATACTTGGATAATGTAAATGAATACATGATGGTACCTTGGTACTTATCTAACAATGTTTCCCAATTTATTAAATACGCACTTGTTATTGTATGAGCACCTTGTCGACTATGATTATTATTAATTATTAATTTCTTTGATATTGACCTGATGATTTGCCGTGCGGCCTGAGTACGCAGCTCAAATATGGTTGAATAGGTCGATGGCTGATCCATGCGTCTTACTCTATTTTACATTTGTGACATTTATTGATTATTTTATATTTGGACATATTACATCTTTTTAAATTTGACTGTGAGTGAAAGTGCTATTTGGATTTTATTTTCCATAAGTGGACCTCACAATATAACAATACAATGTCACAATATAACAATGTAAAAATCTTGCAGCTATCAGTAAGAACGGCGCATGATTGGTTAGCTCATGGCTGTGCAGCAATGACTCCAAACCTTTTATTTTGTTTTCTTTGGTCGACTTCGTTCTCATTCAAGTCTCTTAGTGAAAAAAATATTGTAAACCGTATTATTATTTTTTAAAAGAAGCAACAATGGAGTTTCTTGCCAGATTCTTCTCCATGAAGGGTAGGCTGCACTTGGAACTGGCGACTAGAATCACTCGATTTTTTAATATTAAATATTGACTATTCATAAGTGCCTGTAAAATAAGTGCCTATATGAATAAAATATTTTTGAGTTTGAGTTTGAAGAAAAATAAGAAAAAAGGCTTAGAAAATGACCTCAGTTCAGGCTCAGAAAAAAATCATTAAATATAATCACATCATCACACCAGCAAGGTAGTAGAGCCACGCTCACTTCAGCACGGTTGTGCCGGCTCGACCGGGGCGGTACTACCCTCCACTCGGAAGATCAACGTAAAATGACAGTGTTCATGCTGTTGCGTTTCGTTGGTGAGTGCGAGACCGGAGGCCCAATGATGCAGAAGCATATCAACAGGCCGCCATGATGTGGGGCACCATTCGCAATGAGTATGGTGACCACCACTCTTTAATTCTATTCATACTCTCCATCAGGCAGAGTAAAGTCATTTTGGGAGCAATTACATAAAAAAAAATCTTCGCACAGCTTAACTCCGTTCTAGTTCAACCTCACCTTTAGGTATGTAATCATTAAAATACATTTAAATGATAAATATTGAATGACCTCTATAATATTTTACGACTTAACCGACTCAGCTTTAGCCATTTAAAGTTTGTTAAGAGGCAAATTAATTTTCTCATGAGCATTAGTGAATAATTTTTTTGGGTTATAAATAACGCAGTCATGTTAAACTTAATTTTGGTCTTTAAAAAATCATTAGGAGATTATATGTTGTTAAATGTTTTTGGTCAAATAAAACATTGGAAGTAATAAAATAGTTTTACATTAGTCATATAATACAGTCCCTTTGGCAGGCTCTAATATAAAAAATGTGTATACTCGTAGTCCATACATTTAGATAGTGTCGGTGCACCCGCACGCAATTGTGTTTATTGTTGTGAAATACAAATATATTAATTCATACAACGGCGTAAACTGACAAATCATACTTGCTTGTGGGTGTACGTCGCAGGCGGGCCCTTTGATTTTGTGGCTGCTTGCCGCACGTGTGACGGCGGCGCAATCAAGCTGACTGTATTTAAGCAAATGGACTATAACACTTGACTTTTCAGGGCTGACTAGCTAATCGTTTAAATCAAAGACCGCACGCTTCACTGTCTTTCTGTTACACATTTTTCTTTCTTTGCATGTAATCATTCCCATAAATGATAGGAAAGCGAGAGGATATGTTACACAACGATAGTGAACCGTAAATACATATTTATTATATACTTATATGTTGTAAAGATCTAAATAGGATCTAGGTATACATATAAAACGAAAGTTAAACGTCTTATGCGTAGCTTTTCACCTAACTAGTCAGTTTACCGGGGCTCAAAAGCATTCTGTGGATTAGAGAGGGGCAGCCTCCCCCATTAGCAGTGTTCACTTACCATCACCAAACCCGTTTCTCCTATACTACTAATATTATAAACGCGAATTGTAAGTATGGATGGATGGATGGATTGATGTTTGTTACTCTTTCACGCAAAAACTACTAAACGGATTTGGATGAAAATTTACAGTAATATAGCTTATACATCAGAATAACACATAGGCTACTATTTGCCGCGATAACCGACATACATGCGGGCGGAGCCGCGGGCAACAACTAGTATGCCATAAAAATATGCAGACGAAGGCACGGGTAGTTGTTAGTATATAATTTTTCGTTTTCATATTCATTATTTTACCAGTCTACAATCAGAAAACAAATAAAACGTAAGTTCATCTGCAATCAACAATAGATTAAGGTCGATCTCTCAGTTGAAAGCGAAATAAAACCTATTAATAGCGTGTACCTGGTCATCATTCAGCTACTGGTTCGTTGAAAGCTGTGGGAAGGTACCATGGAGTTACCATGAGAAGGTAAGTGTTTGATTTCTGTGGTTAAGAAAGTCAATTAAATGGAGTTTAAGGTGATTTGAAGTTCATTTTTCGTTTTATTGTTTATTTTCATGATCAAGCGAAAGCTGAAGATGCAAATGCTGAGCAAAAGAAGATGAAAGCGTAGTATATTTAATTTATAAAAAAGAATCAAAAAGAATTCAAATAACTTTAAGTAAAATCAATTTGTTAGTGAAATACAATAACAAATAGGTTGCATAAGAAAGATTATATTACATTTCATTAAAAGAAGCACATAATTTTTTAAACTTATTTAATTTACCAAACTTTAATTACACATAAATAATATATATATATATATGTTTATATAATAATAATATATTTCGGTCATCTAACACTCAACGCCATCTACTCCCAAGCTAAGCAGAGCTTGTGTTATGGGTACTAGACAACTGATATAAATACATACATATTTTACATATGGTCCGACCCGGGAATCGAACCCGAGACCTCATGCACAGCAGTCGCGTACGCTACCACTGCGCCAACGAGGCAGTCATCTTAAATCGTCTTGTAAATCTGTAATATGGTGTACAAATATAGAGTGTACAAAATCTGTACAAAAAAATGTTGAGCTATTAACTACTTAACTTTAAATTAAGTATCCATTTAAAAAGGGATTAATAAATAAAAATGAATATTTAAAAAATTAATAAAGCATAATTAATTATTGACAGCCCTAACGGTATAACTATTCATAGATCAATCATTTCTTCGTAACATCGACACGATGCGCCCGCGCTACACTGCACAACGTTCCCGTCATTTAAATCATTACGACAGTCTGACATTCGTTTTAACATGACGTGATTCGAAGTTATTAATTCAATAATATAATTATGCGTATTAGAGTACTTACTGATGAGCTAGCAGATAAATCAAACGTATTTATTACAATAAGTAGGTGGCAAAAGCGTCACCAAAACTTGTTGTATATTTAAACGTTCGTTAGCGTTATTACTGACTGAGGCTTATAATTACAATTTAATCATGAACTTTGAATTTTTATTTCGACTTATCATTATGCGTGTTTTTTAGTATTTTTAAAGTATACTAATGGTCGCCGAGTGGTTGAAATTCGACTATAATTCCAAATTTTGTACTCCTTCGTTCACATAACTTTCGTAAAAGGGGTAGAAATTCTTGCTTCACGTATTAATAATAAAAACGTTCGACTTTCCTATGACCAATGAACAAACGTTTCTACCCCCTACTCAAGCACTTAATCGAGTAATCACACGCCAAAAATGCCATACATCATTTTGGACAAGAGCTCTGAGGAGCAAACTCTTACACTGTTGGACTGATATTAACCATCTTAACTATCTAAGAACCACCGCAAGAAAACTGGCTTTAAAATGAAGAAAATCGTATCGAAATCGATCGACACACATAGATAGATATCGACGTCAAACTTATAACACCCCTCTTTTTGCGTCGGTTGTTAAAAATAACGGGGCAATTCTTCTATCTATCTATATAACATAGCGCAGCAAAAACCACCACAGTGGTATGTACGTATTGTACGCCAATTTATTTTTATCTTTATTTGCGAGATTGGACAGTCGTTTTGAAGAATTTGTGGCCAATGGGTAAATTGGAATTGTGTTTTTGATCGATGGCTCGCCACTAATGGACGAGGAAAAAACAAACGCATCCCGACTCCGATGCATTCTATTGATATGCAAACTGTGTTTTTTGAATTATTATTCTACCGTTTTTTGTCCTATTGAATACATTCAATTAACTGGCACTTTTTATCAATCGTAAATTATGCTCAAGTAAGTCTATTTGATTAAAATAGTCATAAAAATATATATTCAACTTTGTATCTATAATTTTTTGTTTAAATTATTGTGATATGCAACAAGCGTAATACTGAATTAGAAATTTCAAATGATAAATATCATTTTCAAGTATAAATATATTAATTTCATAAATTTTACACATTTTTGAGTGAGTTATTTACTAGATTAAAGATTACATTTCACAGGAATCAACTAAAATTTTATTTTTTTAAATAAATATTACTCATTTCATTGACTTGACATATTTTGTGAAGTTTTGGAGTGAATTTTGAGTTTAAAAATAAAGAGTTCAATCTCATAAACAAAACAAAAAAAACATAAACCAGAAAGTTCATTATCCAAGTACTATCCGCATGACGGCAATAAATCATAAAGGGATTAGAGGAAACCCTTCCTGCTACAAATTTGGCGTTATTAAAAAAACTCATTTGCAAATTTTGAAAGACAAAGAGATATTAAAGCGATAAAGTGAATTATCTTCAATTTGGCCGGTCCCCGGTGGGCGATGAGAAAAAATACACCCCTTTTTCGAGCAAACTTGAAGTGAGAATAAAAATTTTAATGTGGCGCGTTTAACTTTAGCTCCGCCATAAACTCACGGGGGTGTCATTCACTCTATATAGATTATAATCTTCTTAATATTGCGCTTTATAAGATACAGAACATTTCGCAATGACTCCTTCAGATGATTTAAAAAATAATCTTTGTGCGGTATTTTTTTTATGTATAGGCCTGCCAAAATGACTCTACTGGATGATGATGACTGATGGAAAGCATAAGCAGAATTCAAGAGGGCACTATACTGGTGGTCACCATACTCATTGCGAATCCAGACAATGCAACAATGCAGCATGGTGACCCACACTATGGCGGCCTAGTGATGCTTCTGCACCATTGGACCTCTGGTCTCGCACTCACCAACGAAACACGACAGCACGAACGCTGTCATTTTACGTTGATCTTCTGTGCGAGGGTAGTACCGCCTCGGTCGAGCCAGCCCAACCATGCTGATATCAGCGTGGCTCTACTACCTTGGTATTCAGTAAAAGCTGACCGATATACCCTATTATAACTTAATTTACTATATTAGGTTAACTATTTATTTATTTTTAAAATATGTCCTTCGTCAATAATCAAAGTATGTCTATGACAAATTTCATTGAAATCGGTGCAGTGGTTTAGTCGTGATAGCGTCACAAACAGATAGAGTTTCTTTTTTATTTATAATAATAGTATGGAAGTACGGAATATATGAAGTATGGTATATACAACTTACTTCGATCATTTCAATTGTCACCAGTATCTTTTGTTTATCAAAAATCAGAAGACACGAAAAACTTATCTAAAATACACAGTAAAACAAAGAAAGTTTGCAAATTAAGAAAATGTAATTAGTGTTGGGACGCTCGGAGGCGCCCCCTGCCGACATAATTAAGGCGAATCTTGTTGTAATTTTGACATTTAATTTTTTCCCCTCACTCACCTCTGCGTTATTAATTAATTTAGAAAAAGTGCCTTTAAAATTTAATCTCTGCCTTTTTGGTGACATTTTCTTTTTTTTTTTTTTCCTTCAGCTTAATGAAACGGCGGAGATGTTTGATAGGAGAATAATGGATTCAGTTTACCTCGTGTTATTAATTTGTGAGATTCTTTTGTAATTACTTTGTTGGCAACTGGGATTTGGATAAGTAAAAATTATTGAAACAGTATTTTGTGTATTTCTCTAAAATGTTTGTTATCGAATTTATGCGAGTTGAAATCTTCTTTTATGATTCACTGGCTGACCCACGCAACCTCGTTTACGTCTCCTATTGCTCGTAGCGTAATAATTTTTCCCCCGATTTTGTTACATTTTTCATTGGTGCTCCGCTCCTATTAGTCTTAGCGTGATGATATATAGCCTATAGCCTTCCTCGATAAATGGGCTAAACTAACACTGAAAGAATTTTTCAAATCGGACAAGCGGTTCCTGAGATTAGCGCGTTCAAACAAACAACCTCTTTAGCTTTATAATATTAATAATATGTATATACTCTAGTCTGCCTGATAGAAAGCATAGGCTGAATCCAAGAGTGGTGGTCACCATATTCATTGCGATTGTAGATAATGCAACAATGCAGCATGGTGACCCCACACTACGGCGGCCTATTGAGATGCTTCTGCATCATTTGGCCTCCCGTGTCGCACGCATCAACGAAGCACGACATCACGAATCAGCGTGGCTACTACCTTGATAATGATGATATTTTATAAATAATTTTGCTACTTGATGACAAACGTACGACAAAATGTGTTCTGTTATTATAAGGCTGAAGAGTTTGTTTGTTATCTTGAAGGTACTAATCTTAGGAACTACTACTTTGAATTGTTTTTTTTTTAGTGTTGGATGGACGCTAAGACCCATGGAAGCGGATACAAGGCGAGAAGTAACGCGAGTTACATAACTTTCTTATTTCTTACACCTAATTTAGTCACTCTGTAAATGTAATCTCTACATGTATTAGCTTATCTATGAACAAATCTTGAAACTTTAAAATAAGGGTGCGTGCACACTCCCTCTAATCCCGCTTATCGGCTCATCGGCTTATCGGCGTGTAAGCCACTCATCAAACGTATTAGCCGCGTTGTAAAACTGTTTCACGCAATTACTTGGGGGAATATATATTGTTCACATAATTTAGTTTTGGTTAAAACAGTTTGTGCGTGTAAAAATATATTATTATTTTTTTTTTTTACGGCACAGATAAGATTTTTATTTTCTATTGAAATGTATTTTTAGAAATTGTATTTTACTTACTAAACCACTTGTAGAGCTGTAGATAATACTTAAATAATATTATAAATTCTAAAATAATTCTGCCTGTCTGTCACTCTTTCGGGACTAAACCAAAACCACTTCACTAATTTTAATGAAATTTGGTACAGAGATGCTGAGATTGTTGAGGAAGGACACAGATTACTCTTTGCCACGATAATCGATATACACGCTGCCCAAGCCGCTAGTAAAAGCTAGTGATTTAGTGTAACAGCAAATCATAGATGTGGTTCACTTTAATGCAATCGTTTAGATATTGACAAAACTTCCTCTTTATTAATATCAATTAATAAATAGGTTTTCCAAATAGCCCTATTCATAATCTACATACTCATACGCCTCTTATAATGTACGTACTACGTAGAGAAACGTTTCTTCTTTTGTTGATCGACAAACCCCAAAAATAAACCTCAGTCACCGCGAAAACATATCAAAACAATAATTCCGATAAGTCATGGTAACAATCGGCGGATCGGCCGCAGCCCCTCGTCCACGAGCAATGACGCTCCGATACAATCGGACGGAGCTTAGATGTCATTTAAATTTAAATTAAGGTATTACAGCGATGTTACGAGCCGACGCCGGATTGTGAATGCGCATTCGTTTGTCTTATCGGAAAGCCGATGTTGGGTGAATTTTTAACTGTGTGAAATTGCCCTAATGGTTTAAAAGCTTTGTGGACGATGCTACATTTAATGAGAATATTCAATTTAAATAAAATGTCAGTTGTAATTTTATAACTTTCTACCGGCTTATGGTCCGACATCGCATAACAATAGCACTCGGTAGTATTTAGCTTTTGATTATTTAATTACTATTATATGAACCCTTCAATTCGCCTTTTATGTAATTTTTCCTTTTGGTGACTATTGCTATCGATATGCTGTACGCATATCGATAGCAATAGTCACCAAAAGGAAAAATTACACTAATTTCCTAAATTCCTATTACAAAAATTACCTGTAAAACGAGAGATATAAATGTATTGGTACCCTTTGTGTGTCATCCAGAATCAAGAGGAGGGGTGAAAGATCGGTAGCCTTAATCAGAAAGAATGACTCAAGACCGGTTTTCTATGAAGAGCCATGCTTTGGTACATCTGAGCCGGCCCAACGGGGGTGATTCCCGATGTACCAAAGTAATTCAATTCAACTTTACTTTCATGCAAGTTTCATACTTTTTAAACGTAGATTTTAAACTCATTTTTTAATTATCTAGCATTTTTTTCTTTGCCAAACTGACCTCATGCCGTTTAAAAAGATGTTAGACTATTTTTTTTTGTAATCGACCGATACTTTTACCACTCACAAACACAAAAAAACAACATAAAAACTAACCAAACACAAATATTTGGACGGCTAACATTTGAAGCCCTATCTAAAATGGGGAACAAACACTTCAATCACTCATTTGGCATCCAATAACGTGTTCAGATCCCGCAAAAACATCCTCCGCGATCCCTCAATCCCCCGGGAACAGATCCCGATAAAGCGGGATCAAGGCGGTACAAATTGAAAATCTCCCTCACATATGTATGTAAAGCATCGAAGCCTTATTTGTGGAGATAACTGGTTATTTCGCGTTATATTCTTTTGTGAATAACGCCTATAGATGAAATGATTTCATTTAATAGAGGATACAGACCCTTGTATTGAGATAAAGACGAAAAAAAAACGGGAAATAATATCGTTGAGCTGATGTTGCTGTGTTTCAAATTAGTTTTTCCATTTCAGATTTTCATTAGTATGTTTGAAAGTCTTTCCAATGGTTAAAATTATATAAAATTATACAAAATTTTTACAAAAAAAAACTGACTTCAAGAACGACCAAATTGAAATGGGACCATTCGGGAAGCACCAGCTTTCAAATAAAAAATAATCATCGAAATTGGTTGGCGTTATATTGAGTTATTCGTCAATTTGTCGCACACATACTTAATGCAAATTGAAGACTTATATGGTTTTCTCATGGATGACATGTCAGAACCAAAAACCTAGACCAAAATGAAATGGGACTACATGGGAAGCACCAGCTTTCAAATAAAAAAAGAATCATCAAAATCGGTTTACCCAGTCGAAAGTTATGAGGTAACAAATTAATATATTTTAAAAACAGTCGAATTTGAGAACCTCCTCCTTTTTTGAAGTCGGTTAAAAATAGGTATAGTTAAAGTCATATAATTAGAAGTAATCTATTATAGAGAGGTTGTATCACGCCTCCATTCATTCAAATGTTTAGCTAGAGAACAGGAGTAAACCCGTTGATTCTTAAAAGATCGCAGCTTTGATTCGCACTGAGTGTAAAAACAAATGTAACTTTCCAACTTAGCTTAGTTTTCTGTTTCATTCAAAGAGTTTATACTCCTAATGTGATTTTTCAATTATTATGATTTTGTATTAAAATGAGGGGACTGCAATCGTTTTTATTTCTATATTCAGATGTTCTTTTACTGACATGCATGTTTTAAACAAGATACTTTTTTTAAGTTTTCATTTTGATTCAAGAAAATAAAAGCAGTACCAAATTTTAACATAATAGATTTATAAGGAATAACTATAAATTCTCAAAATTAAAAAAAACCCCAACACAATAACCTGAGTTCCTTTTAAAAAGTAAAATCACGTTATGCGCTTTCATTTGAGACCCCACTCGATGATATTTTTGCAGACATTCGGTTACTCTTCCCCACTTTCACCCCCATATCTTTTAAACGGCTCAACCGATTTTCATGAAACATGTCTAAGAACACTCGCACGTAACTCACCTTTCATACGAAAAAAACTAAATTGAAATCGCTTCATCCGTTCGGGCGCTACGGTGCCACAGACAGACAGACAGACAGACACGTGAAACTTATAACACCCCTCTTTTTGGTCGGGGGTTAAAAAGATTCGG
The DNA here is from genome assembly GCA_949125395.1 of Diaphora mendica. Lineage (NCBI taxonomy): Eukaryota > Metazoa > Arthropoda > Insecta > Lepidoptera > Erebidae > Diaphora > Diaphora mendica. The sequence continues at coordinate 663,435 of OX421331.1, read as the reverse complement.
AATGATAAGTTTGAAAGACGTATATACCAACAGAATCTATATATAATAGTACCGGCCATCATTCGGATGTACATAGCTCTTAACCCTACCCTATTAAAAGTTTTGGTTATGTTGGGATTAGATACTATTTCATTTTTTGCAAGACAATCTGGTACACCTAAAACTATAGTTTGTGAATATTATTCCTTTACACAGTACATTGTTTTTTACGTGGCAACACTGCACCAAAATAATCAACAATCCGAACACCGACTGTTTTTATTATTTACCCGCGTATTTAATCCGCGCCATAAATCTCAACAGATACCAATATGGTGTCGTTTTTTGGCGCGAAAAAGAATTGGCCGCGGAAGGCAATGAGAGGCAGATTAGAGTGGGATAAGTCCCGGTTATTAATGGACCGGCGATACACATGACAAAACGGATAATAAATGGATATGCCCTCTACTTTTTTTAGCTAACAAATTTGTTAAGCTTGACAGTTGCGTCCGATATCGCTGTGAATGTTCCGATATCCGAAATTTGAATTGTGTCTCCAATCCGATTTGTTTAATGTCTTTTTACTAAATTTTTAGCTAATATAATGGTAGAAATGTACAAAGAATGTACGGCAGGAATATATTTCTTCATCTTCATTAGGTAGTTTCATTTGTAGTCAAATAAATAATTAAATCTCTTTTGAATCTGCTACTATTCGTTTAAATTCAAAGTGTCAATCACTGTTTACAGATTTTAAATGAAATTCAATAATAATATTTAACTGGTGATAAAATTGGGTGACCGTGTTGCTAATATATTATGTTAACATTCTACCAGTGAGAGGAGGTGAACCTGTACAGTCAGGCGCTGAAAGATGTACATTTATCAGATCGAAAGTAAACAGACGAAGGGTCTTATTGAAAGCATCTGTAAGCTGGACAACACGTATGATAATTCTGAAGAATTTAGAGAAACGCGAGCTGTATGACTTTTGTTTTTCTTTTATAATGATATTAAATTATTCCGCAAAACTAATAAATATAAATAGCTCCTCATAGAGAATCATATAGACAAATATATAAACCCGTAATGGGTCGTAATAATTCGCAAGAGGGCGGTAATATGTTGTAGCACGTATCGCCGACTCAGCGCGGTTTTACGAGCGATTGACGCTACCAGTCCACCAGGTCCAGTGATATACTTCCTGGACGCTACCTTTCATATTTTATAATATGTTATGATGGTAGAAGTCAAATCTATTGATAAAATCGTGCTTTACTTAACGTATGTAAAGTATAATTCTCTTTGAATCGTTTTTTTGGGTACTATAAATACTTGATGGTACTATTTTTTATACACGTACACAGTTTATATTCGATTTTTCTTTTTCGATTATGATGCGTAGTAATTTTTTTTGAGCTCATTTCAACTCGTGCTAAGTATTATTTAAGATTATTCCTTGTTCTTTTGCTCATTATCTTTTTGCCTTCCTTCTAATAGAAAACATTAAAACATTTGAGATAAAAGCAAGCCACCTGGAGTGTTCTGATTCTGGTTTTTAAATAAGAAACGTACTCTAAAGTCTTATAATCTAATTGGCTAACCCCGAGTCACTTTAAAACTAAACCACAAACACTAAAAAAACTGACCTCTGAGTAAGTAAGTGAAGTATAATTTTACTGAAGTTTTCGGAATCTAAAAAGCAATAAAGACATGTCATTGAATAAACTATTCTCAATCAATTTTCAAACAACTCACATAGCATCAAATCACTTTCATTAGCATACAAACAGCTTCACTATCGTGTCCGAACGAAACGAGAGCATCAAGTGAAACAATGAGCTAGCGCAGTAAGCGGACTGATCAACCTGAGGTTCGTAGTAACGCGCAAAGTTTTTCAATAGCATTATAGTACAGTCGCCCACATAAATGCAATAATTTGAGCGTTTTAAGATTTTATTTTGTTTACTTTTTTCGTTTTTCGTTCTAGCCACTTTTGTGGATGTTGTTCTTCAAAATAAGATATGTAGTAATAGCAGTATAAATAATAGTAGTATGGAAGCGTATCTACCAAAATAGTTGGAAATCTCACCAAAAAGGCTAACTGTAACGGCTTACGATAATCGACAAATTAAGAAATCGTTAAACTATTTGAATGGGGAATTATTCTTATCTAATTGTTATTTTTATAACTGTAAATTATATATATGGCGTTTATATACCTGTTCAGAACAACAATTAATATAAAAATATATAATTATTCACATTCTACAGATAGTAGTTTCGTTTGAGAGAGACAAAAGCTGTTCAAGCTTATGTCTATCTCAAATCAGGTGCTTTATCCGTAAGTAGATCGTAGCGATTATGTTAACATCCTCTCAAGAACATTGCCTTCAGGTTTCGTATTCACCAGTAGACATTTATTATCATATAACAGTATTTCATGCATATATTGCTCATTGGAATATAATAAAAATTCATGAATTCGCCATCATTTGCAAATGGATCAGCAAAAATTGGGTAAAAGAGAAAATATTAGAGTATATTGAAATAGTATAATAATTTGGACCAATGTTTTGTCCATTTCATCAAAATATGAGGTCACTGAATTGACTTGCTTGCTTTTTGTATATTTCTTATTTAGGTCTGTTTTATTTAATAAAAAAATACGCTATATAATCACAAATACTTTCATGAGTAGTTTTAATCTGTTCTAACAGTTTTTGTTGTTCTAAATATTGATATTAATTTAACCTCTTAAATTGTTACTAAACGATGTTAGTATAGTATATCTTATACTTTGCATGCCCAATGAGGTATGAGGATAAGCAAAAGAAATTAATCAAGCTCGTATCAAGATTCGACACTGCGCAGGCCCTAAAATAAATATTACAAACCGGCAGAAAAATTATGATTATTTTGTTTTGCTTTATTTATTTATAAATAGATAGCTTTAGGTATGACGTTGATAGGTCCTTAACAACATTATTTGATTTTTTGACAGTCATATAACGCTATCTAGTCCCAAACGTAAGCAACGTAAGCAGAACTTGTACTTTAGATACTGGGCAACTGATATAAATAGAAATACCCACACAAAGTTAAACATTCAATGTTCATGCACACAAATATTCGTCTGGACTAGGAATCGAAATAGCGACCTATTGGCGTAACATTGCATTACCCAAACCGCTACGCCATCCAGCCAGCAATTTCATAACAGGGTTATGAGTATTCCTAATCTTGTAATATAGTTACCATTCCGGGATTATATATACTTAGTAAGCATATATGAATAGAAACCTTAGAGGAAAACGACGGTTGAATCGTGTATATGGGCAGGCACTCGAAACTGATGTGCTATCATAACAACATTACCTTATGATCCGATCTCGACTGCCCCATAGATATTCATGAAACATATAATGAATATTCTGTTACCGAATATTTCTATGCGTGACTGTACATTTAGTATATTCAGTCTATACTAATATAATAAAGCTAAGTAATATTTATCTCTGTTTAAACGTGTTAATCTCTAAAACTATCAGAGAAATTGGAATAATTAAGTTCCTATGTCTTTCGAAGGAGGGAGGAGGAGATTTATTAATCAGCTTTCTTGTCTTTTCCCAAAATTGTCGCAATGAGGGGCATTTTAACGGGTTTGCACTGGTTCCTTTTATGATTGACGTTCTGTATGGCAACCCTTTAATATTATAATCGTTTTTAGAGTAAGGAAAATGAGTAAATGAGTTTACGTAAGAAAATCAGGTCAGAAACTACAGTAGCCAAAAAGAGCTGGGACGTTAAGTGTGTCTTGTGATTCACAGGCCATTATACCACGTGATATTTAACACTCGGTTACTACACTTCAGATATACCTTCAAAGTTTGATAAAGAAGCAAAAGAAATAGAGTTTCCTTGTTTCTACAACAAATATATTGCATTAATAAATTAGATCAACCAAACTAAGCGTTCACAATTCAACTTATTGTTCCAACTTGTTCTATAAAAGCAGTTTGCTGCAATACAGCAAATGTCTAGAACACAGTACACAAAACACGCCGATAATGCCGTAACATGTCGATATATATGCGGGCTGCGTTCAGCTTTATTATTATTTCCACATATTGACTATCTCTCCTCAGCGCTCATGCTCCCCTGGTACATAGATCGATCGCTAATGCGTTTACGATTGCCAACGTGTGTGCTTGTTTGGGCTAATGTTGCCATATGTAGATCGGTAGGGAGTGTTATAGTTGTTTGAACTTTGGATGTACAAGAATTTGGTTCATGTCATGAATGTTCCGTTAATTCATGGTTTGGTTGTTTGTCATCAGAAGAACCTCTTTGTGTCTGATTAGAGGAACCTACACACATCAAAAGTGTCTAGGGATCAACATATGTGTCTAGGGATCAACATATATTTTTGCAATAACTTTTCTCCTGATTGATATTAATTAAAATTTTCTTTAAGGATTCATCAAATAAAGTGTTTTCGTTTGTCACAGTAACGATAAACCAAGTCACCTTTGCATTAGTAAAGAAATTTGCCATTTTCCTAATAAAGGGATTTTTGACATTTGAACCACTAACATTAAAGTTCGAAAAAAAGACTGAAATAACAGTTTTCTTTAAAATTTTATTAGGTAACTTAAACAATTAATAATCCGTGTTTCTACCGCGAACACTAACAACACAAGAACATCGGTTTGGCATACTCAAAATGAGTTCATCCAAATCGCTGTGGAATGGCCGCCCATGTTCGTTGCAACAACAAAAAAAGGTCTTCTTGCGACTGGATACCCTCCATATTCGGCAGAGCTCTTTTCTGTAGCATTTTCCATGCATGCTCAATCGGGTTCAAGCCTGGCGACTGAGCAGGCCAGGGCCAAAGCCACATCTCAATCTCAAGAAATCCGCATAAAAATGCTTGATCCCTAGACACTTTTGATGTGTGTATATTAAACGGTAGTCGACCTCAAACATTAGGTAGGTACTGTCTAAATATAGGTTGGTTCATTCATAATAAAATAGTATGTTTGTGTCTCTCTGAAGCCAGTCATAAAATTGTAAAAATAATTACAAATCTATTTGAAGAAAATATAAATTCATCCATCCATACTAATATTACAAACTTTAAAGTTTGTCTGTTTCTTGTGCTTTCACAGACTGCACCGATTTTATTGAAATTTGGCATGGACATAATTTTATTCTTGAGGAAAGATGTAAGGTACTCTTAACCGCGAAAACCGATATATACAAACTGTCTCGGTGGCGCAGTGGTAGCGTATGCGACTGCTGTGATTGAGGTCTCGGGTTCGATTCCTGGGTCGGACCAAATGTTTGTTTCGGAGTTTGGGTGTTTTCTATGTAAAATATGTATGTATTTACAAAAACAAAAAAAAGGTATAAATGTATTTATATCAGTTGTTTAATACCCATAACACAGGCTCTGCTTAGCTTGGGACTAGACGGCGTTGTGTGTTAGATGTCCGAAATATATATTATTTATTTATTTATTTATACACGGTTATTATATAAAAAAATGGTTTTTAAAGTTTTAAAACACATGAGTTATGGGTGTAGATAAATATACATAGTATCTAATCGAATGTAAGTGTCTGCGTCGATACAGTAACATATTGAGACAAAAGGTACAATATCACCAGAGTCGCGACGCACCACGTTGCTAACTTCACCGACGAGCAAAAGGAATAGAGTGGAATTTTATAAAACTTATCGTACGTTAAGTAATCGAGCAATGCTATTAATATTTTACAATTTAAAAAAACTTTGAACTTTTTTTTCTTTTTTTTTAGAAAGACTACTCCCGCATTAGAAATAAACATCCTGTGTCGCAGGGGACTTTACAAACATACATATAACGGACACAAAGAACACCCAGACTCGGGACAACAATTTGTGGATCACACAAAGTTTTGTACCGCATGGGATTTGAACCCACGACACTTGGCGCAGTAGCAAGAGGCGTGGCGACCGCTGAAACCACTAGGCCAACCGTGCAGTCTATATATAAGTGATTTCTGAGATAAATACTGTGACCGACAATAAGTCGATAACTAAGAGCACGGTGAATTGTTGTATACTAAACTACCCCAAATACTGGAAGGTGGTTCCATAACTGTAAAAGGTCCTTGAAATAATTCATCACGAGTTTCATACATTTCATATATTTATCTCAATTTTATTTGTGGAAATATTTACTAAATAAAATACTCTTTGTTCCACAGAATCTAAAGGACTGCCGTCTCTATGCCACTTGTGTCAGGGCTATCTGATGCTACGTCGCATCTATGAATAATGTTCTATCGATTGCGTCGCACACTCGCGACAGACCGCGACACCCTGCTCTATACCTACTGCTGTTTGTATAGCGTTAGTTCACTTGTTTGTACTAGAGAATATAAACAAAAGAAAATTGGAAAAGGGAAAAGAATTGTCATGCATTGATAATTCTCGTTTTAGAAGGCTTTTTGTCCCTTAAATTGAAGGCTTTGTTCCATGGCACTTTACAATCACGAATTTTATGTTAACAGTTAAATGCCAGCATTATTAATAAATGAACCTTTGACATACTTATTAGGACACACATAGTGGCAAATATGAAATACATAATTACAGATATATACAGAGTATATCTACCAATGATGGTTGGCATTTCACAACTGTGTTCTTTTCTAGAAATGTTCTGCCTCGCACAACAAAACTGTCGAATGAACTGTAGCCTGCGGTATTCCTGGACCAATACGACCTTCAAACCTTCAAGAGAAGAGCATACTCCTTCTTAAAATGTCGTCAACGCACTTGTGCCGCCTCTGGTGTTGCGGACAGTTGCGGTTGTCCATGGGTGTCGGTAATCGCTTACCATCAGGCGATCCGTCTGCTCGTTTGCTCCTTTTTTTTTTTTTTTTTTTTCCGTGCGGAAATCCCCTCGGATACCACCTCTGTGTGTTTTACTTACCGGATTTGTGTTTTAATTACATTTTTATACTAATACTAGCTGCCTCGACAGATTTCGTACTGTCGAAAGAATTATCGAAAGAAAAGACATTATCGAAAGATGTTTTTATTTACTCTACGGTATATATGGGAAGAGTATTTTTATTACTATTTTCCTCGCATTTTTAAAGTTTTTTTTTTTCTTTATAAGAACTTTCCTAGTACCCTGACGAGAATATTAAAATTACAAGCGATTTATTTTTGTTAATTATAGATTGTCTGTTATTGTCAATCTATGATTTTTATTATTAACTTGCAATGTATGCTTGTATGTTCGGGTGGAATCTGGCAACTCAATTTTGAAGCAGATATCTTCAACCGATTTTGCTGAAATTTTGCAAGCATATGTATACAGCGTGACAATACAATACTATAATGACATGGAGCTGATGTGATGCTGGAGCTGGAAGATGGCCATAGGAACTCTGTAAAGAATACGTCGCAACATCATCGAGTTTGGACTCGTTTTATTCGTCTCGAGGCATTCCAGTAAAAGCTTGTTTTTAAAAAGCTTTTTATTTTATTTTACTGTAGCTTCAATTCAAGCTTCATAAATTTCACTTAGTGTCTTAATTGAACAAATGATTTTGAATTTGAAGATAGAAGAAAAAAAAAAAATTATATCGATTATAAAGCTGAAGAATTTGTTGGTTGAACGCTGACCTCGAATCTTCAAGTGCTGGATAGTTCTTTTAACGAGGAAATCTAAAGACATTATAAATATCACGCTAATACCAATAAAAATTACTACATTCGATGAAAAATACAAAAACGGGCAAAATTTATTCCATTTGAATCGCGAACTAAGTCACTCGGGTCACCTGGTAGTCTTAATATAATCTTAATACTCGTGCCTTCGAATTCATCGAAAAAAAATATCTACAAAGTTACATGTTCGACAAACTATTAAGTTTGAAGGTAGGTGAGCTTATCTCAATCAAATGCTTACTTATGGTCGACGGAGCGCTTGCCTTTAAGTCAAATACTCAGAGCCGTGTCTAATGTCATTAATGAAATCGTCAGCCGCTACCGAACGACATTTCGCCCTGTCGCCCAACATCATTACCGAAATGACACGACAATCGAACACGATCGTCTACACCTAGCCTAAAAACCAACGAAACTACATAGCAAAATATACCTAATTTTAAAACCAATAAAGTATATTTTTCTACATCTACGCAGAGGTCATTCTTAAACTGCTTAAAAGTTTTTAAAATCATAGTCGATTAATAATTTGTATCTTTAAGTTCTATTCTTTAAGGTTTAGTTTTAATTGAATATTTTGTAGATAATTATCGAAGTTTCGATGAGGCGGCTGCTTTCATTTGTCAGCTGGACGGACGGACAGATTGGCCGTGTTATTAGTGATATATTAGATGGGAGATAGACAGCTACTTATTGGCAACTGAGTTAATTTCACCCGTTTAGACACCGCTGCTTAAAGATTTTGTCACACCGTGGGTAAGTAGCGAGTAGAAAATAAAACTGTTAATTAGGTTTTTTTTGCTTTGTAGAAATTTTAATTTTAAAAATTGCCATTAAAGCCTCTTGTACCTATGGAATAATTAAGTAACTCGTTATCAAATAATAGATTCTGTCTAGTGGTTATCCTCCGTCTGTTTCAGAGGTCATGGCTTCGATTTTCATTCAGGTTAAATAATTTTGTGATAAACACGATTATTTATTCTAGGTTATGTAACTACATTTTTGTAAATATGTGCATATTCAGAAACACATACCTATTTATCGGTAGTATGTTTACCACATAACTGTCCTGCCTAATTCAGAATCAAATGGCTATGATATGTCACATGTGTAATAAAACATATTCAGTATATAGATATATCTGTAAATTAATTGCAGTATTTCTTATACGCTGGATAAAAACGTTATCCCTTCGTAAAAGAATCACCGTTAACAGATCGCTAAATCGCTTACTGCGCCACAAAATCCCTAGACACGTATTTAATTGATTTGTTTGTCGTATTTTTTTGTGTTAATCAATTCGGTGGATGTGATGTGAGTTGATAACATCAGAGCTATGTGGAGCAATCGGAATGTGATATTCAAATTAATGTTGGCGATCGTTATCTCTCACTTATTGTCTAGATTCACATTATCTGAATATTGAGTTTATTGTATGAACACACTTATGTTAAAATAATATATGCAGTTTCTTACTGGCTTGCTAGTTTTGTGAAAAAAATATGGTAGTATTAGTAATAAAAAAATGTTCTCTAAACCGTTTCTATTATTTTATTTTCACTATTAATCATTTATTTTCATCATAATGATTTTATGTTCGTACTAGAATCACTTTACTGAGGAAATTCTTTTATTCCACGGAACATTAGTTATACACTGTTCTGTTCAAAGGACTGCTAACTTCAACGCACTACCGTAGAGTGTAACATATTATCGTTATTATTAAATACTCAGTGATTTGGATTCTTACTTTTCAAGAAATAGGTGGCAAACCATTTCAAGAGTTCTAAAAATAACTCAAAGTTTCGTAAAATTTCATTTATTGTTTAACTCTTTTGACCTTGTGCTCCGAAAGCGATCAAACGGTTAAAATCCTACGGTTTAAATTCTGTAGCAGTCACAATTACTTTTTTGTACAAAACTTATTTTGTTTTATTATATATATATATATATATACTTATATAAATAACTGTTGACTGTTGTTTGTGGGCAAAGTATTCATAATTCTAGTATGTTTAAAATTTATAATTACATTCTAATTGTTTTAAAGTTATTTTTACTGATGCTATAAAGATCAAAAGTACTTCGGAAATGAAGCTTCATTCAAAAATTCTGTGAATCATAAATCTACTGTCAAAATCACTTTTTGCCTATGACTTACCTACCATTTCAACAATTTTGAGTGACCTGTTCTGTCAATAGTGCTTTTGACCGATAATAACTATTAACTGAGAAAGGACAAATTCTATCAGACATTAATTGAAAATGCTGACATTGCAAAAATTAATAGAAAACACTCAAAAATGTAATTGAAACAATTGTACGCTCAAACATTGTCATTAATATAATTAGAACAAGAGTTTATCGCCGTTTCTCTGTCATACACCAATTAAATTAAGTACGACATTGTAAAAACATCGTAATGAACCGAGAGTTAGGGGGGGCGAGGTAGGTCGGCCGAGGGGGCTGAGGGGCAGGGATTAATGGCGTGCCGCGGTTTCAGTTATTGCAACATTAATTATAATATTAATTATTAGCTAACTCGTGTACGCTACCCTTAGGGACGAGCGCCATAGTACTGGCAGCAGGACAATTTCTTGTTTAAATTACCACTATAACAAATTGTTTGTTCACAATACTTTAAATATAATGAAGCTAATTAAATTGTACAGTAGCTTGTCATTTAGACAAAATTATCATAACTCATATTATCTATAATATTATGTTTGTTTTCAAACATAGAGGGACAAGAATGTTTATCAATAAATAAATGAATAATTCACCTTCATTCAAGATTTGGTAAGCCTTCATTCAAGATTGGAGCCAGTGCCTCTACCTTTAATTTCAACCAGCATGATAAGGCGCACTTGTGCCACTCAATTCGTCATCTTTCATTTTAGATTCCTGAGAGTCAGACAAAAATATAGATTCGTGCTGAGTCAACACATTGAACAGATGAATCCTGTGTAGTTCCACAATTCTTCTTAGCAATTTTTCTGAAGTTTCAGTATTGTTGGCATCCTCTAACGCCAATGATTTTTTTTTCAAACTATGAATTTCTTGCTTTTAAAAAATGTAAGTTTAGACCGTCAGCAGCTGCTACAGAGTTAGTTTTAGTAATACTTGTACACAAGCCACTTTCATCGTCATCTGTTGAGTTGTATGATGATCTGATTTACCAGTCTGGTTATATTAGAGTAGTATAAGCTCTAGCTGGTTAACGGCCGTGTGCGAGGTATATGGCGTTATTATTACTATGAAAATTTCTTTGGTCTGATCAACTCCATGGAAAGCTGATCATGGTCACATACTATCTGGCTCGGTGGTGCGGGTCCTCCGTCAACGAATCCGTGAAATTCCTCAAATTACACTAAATATCACGGTTTATGTATATACACTCAAAAACCAAAGTGGACTGTAGTATTTTGTATGTTTTTATCGGTTACTTCATTCATGATATGGTGTGTTTCGCAAGTAAAACAAAATACAAATAGCATAGGAGAGGCATATGTCCAACAGTGGACTGTTAAAGGCTGTTGATGATAATGATTAAATACATATTCATATTACGCCTTCACTAACTTGTTTATATTTTTTTTGGATTTCTAACACACAACGCCATCTAGTCCCAAGCTAAGCAGAGCTTGTGTTATGGGTACTAGACAACTGATATAAATACATATATATTTTTTTTTGCAAATACATACATATTATACATAGAAAACACCTAAACTCCGTAACAAATATTTGCAGATCATACAAACATTTGGTCCGACCCGGGAATCGAACCCGAGACCTCAAGCACAGCAGTCGCATACACTAGGTACCACTACGCCACCGAGGCAGTTGACGACATACGTAGACGAAGACTCAAGCCAACTTTAATTAATTTTTAAATTAAAAGTCTCTATAATAACTTTATCACCCACGTTTTGTCTTAGCAGCTCCTAAATCCCAATTAATTGAATATTAAAACAAAACAGCTTCTAAAATATTAAACGAACGACTCTAGTCTAAGATAAGCTCACGCTTCACGCATATGAAATATTCGATCACGTTTCATTTCACAGACAAATTAAACTTCTACCGAATGAAAGTCTACCAATAATAAATAAATTACATTACGAAATCAATGAAATTTTAATTATATTCACGGACCTATAAAAGCCAACAAAATCTCCTCCGATCACCAGTGATTGCTCTGCGGACGGTACTTTAAACTGGCACATAAGCTCGAAGACGCAGGCGACATCTGTCGACGTAATTGAAGGATTAGGCAGATAATTGAAACTGTGCAAGCAAGAGAGAAATACGTCTTCACACATGAGCGAAAGAGACAACCAGAGCCACTCAACACCGTCTCAAAACGGGACGGTTAACAACGTGTCTTCTTGTATATTGTATTATCTTACGTTTTATGCCCTATTAATCTTGCTCGACTGTGGATGTGGAGCACGTCGCTGAACTTTGTACTTTAAGACGTTGTGTTAAAGTATGATTTGGTTCGCCGGCGCTGTATGTTCGGAGCAATAAATAATTGTTTGTTCGCGTAAAATTGTAGTGCCGTTTCTACAGGGGGTTCCATCGTTTTATTTGGCGACGTTTAAGGTAATCTGGGATAACGAGGCGCCCGCGACTCTCGGATCAGCTCGTAAACACGTTGTCAAAACTGACTGATTGTCTGTTGTGCTCTAAGTGTTTGAACAGAGCGTCCGCCTCTCCCGTGAACATTTGTTAGACAAATAAGTAGGTATGATTGAGAGGGAAATTATTCGAAAAATTGAGGATTTAAAGTTCTATTTTGTTTAGTATATATGTCTTAAAGAGTAAAAATGCAAAATTGAATACCCACATTTTGTCAAAAACACTAGTAGTAGGGGACAGGTTAGCAACACAAATCAAACGCTTTAAGTTTTATTGGAGGAAAAATCAAGAGTAGGTATATTAAAACTAGAGAAGATAAACAATAGAAAGAAATAATAATACCAATAGACATTAATATTGAGGTAAAAGCACATTACATACATATTTGTTGTAAATAAAACTGTCTGTGACCAGATAGTTATAGGAAAGATTATAGCATAAAATATTGCCCTGTATAAAATCTGTAATATAATATATTACCACGTGATCGTTAGTTTTTAAATATTGTACTGAAAAATACTACATTAAAGGCATACGCTACAAAGGCCCATTCAAAAAGCTAAGTGCAGAAACAGCCCGGGAAAACCACATCAAAGCTAAATTAAATTATGGTGAAGTAAAATGATCAAAACATTTCTTTTTTCGACTCTATTCTTTCTCTAGTCCTCACGTCAGCATGTATAATCTAATTAGACAACTAAACGTTAATCGAATGCAAAGTCAATAGATCAATATGTAGTCACATCACTAGCCGCTAACACCCAATCGATTGGTAGGCTAAGCCGGAAGCGGTGTCATGACGTTAATTAAAAATATTATAATCTGTGACGTTTAGTTGTCAAAAAAAAACTTTTGAGATCATGAGTAATCTGTACTTCTGTCTGTCCGTAACGTTTTTATACTTAAACTTTATACATCTTATACTCGGCAATCTGATCCCAAATTTGGCAGAGCCTGTGTGTAAATAGATTACATAAATGATTTTTGGGTCGATGAGTTTGACCTTCACGAACTGGACTAGCTTAGCTCTGGTAACCAGACTACTAATAAATATACCTACTTAAATGCATCTTGTGGAGGAACGGGTATCATGTCCCTTCAACACAAAAGGAGAATCCTTCAACCAGGCGAGGTGATCCTGAGATGATGCCTGGCAGGCCACTGCCCAACGGTTGATGTGGGTATATTATGCTAATCGGCGCGAGAACTTCTATTGCGCGATTCAGGATTAGACGTTATTCCGTAGTTCAATGTATTTTCGGTAGATGGTGCTGTCATATGTTTTTGTTGCCGCTGTATGTGGAAGTTGCCACATAGCTTAATACATACCAAACATATTATAGATAAATTACACTCAGACAAAGAACAAATGAAGGTGCTCATCATACAATCATTTGTTCTGAGCGGTAATCGAACTCGTGACCTCCGACTTAGCAGTCAGCGTTTCTAACCACTAGACCAACAACCCTATGTTTTTTTTCAATAGAATTCTTTTTCTGCATTCGCAACGAGCCACTCTTGAATGTTGCTTATACTTTCCACCAGGGCGAGTACTTTGAAAGGCTCACACATAACAAAAATTGATTAAATATTATAAAAACAGTGGGTAGTAGTGTCATAGGCACAAGTAATAAATATTTACTAAATATATTAATGGAAATGTCAAATGTCACTAATAATATGGATTTACTAATTGTTTCTAATTTGGCGTAATAAATATGTCAATTGTCAGACAAAGATAAGTTGTCCAACCAAAAAGTGTACACCTACGATTACTGTTAACAAGTCATGTACTTATTTGACACTTTTGTGATATGTAAATGATTTATAATTAATTTAGAATTTTAAATTTTAATTAAAATTCACTCTTTGCTTTCCTAAAAGTATAAAACTTGATCACGAGTTTAACTCCCATTTGGTGTAAATTTTTCTAATATCTAATGCAAGCATATATCTTAAAAATATAGTACTAATTCCAATGTACAAAATAAATCAATAATACACACGCACTTGTAACATTAATACAGTACACAATATTAGAGAGAGTGTATTGTGTACTCGGCGGGCTCTATGTAGAGCGTGCGCGTGTGTAGGGCGGGCGGGAGCTCGTTGGGCGGCGCCCATAAAAATGCAAATGGCGTGTCGACAGGACCCCTTATATCAATCACGGAGCCTTATTATTGCGGGATTTAAGAGGCGATGGAGAGACGGAACGGTATTGTTTTGTGTACATCTGAATATGAACTGTTATGATCTTGAAAAGCTGGGTTTGAGTAATTTTTTTTATTATAATATTAATGAAGATATATTTTCATACAAGACCATCTAATTTGTTAATCAGTGAAATCTTGTACTATGGTAACCAATCTGCTAATAAACATGTTTGTGTTTAGTAATATGTAATTATACTATGTACTGTATTTATTTAGTAAAATACATCCCACCAAAAACATAAATGTAAAAAAACTTTTTATAAAAAAAAAAAACCGACTTCCAAAAACATCCAACGAAAACTCTCTGTCAAAAAACACTTAAAAGCGTAAAATAAACTGGTTCTTCATAAATTGCCTATACCTAATTCTTTATTCATTTAAATAGTAGTATTATAATGGGTGCTAGGTACCTAAAATCTGTTTGAAGTCGGTGCTAAGCCAAAAAGAATACAAACGAACAATTACAAAAGTCTAAGCGATAGTCACTTGGCACCGACTTCAAACAGATTTTAGGTACCTAGCACCCATTATAATACAACTATTTAAATGAATAAAGAATTAGGTATACGCAATTTATGAAGAACCAGTTTATTTTACGCTTTTAAGTGTTTTTTGACAGAGAGTTTTCGTTGGATGTTTTTGGAAGTCGGTTTTTTTTTTTATAAAAAGTTTTTATTTTACAGTTTTTAGTGCAAACAATCGTAGGTAAGTAGTAAGTTGAATTATTTCATCAAATTTCATCATCAAGAATACAAATTAAGGTACGTGTAATATTAAAATCATCCTCTAATCCCTAACTGTTGAAGAGTTTAATCTTCTATCATCAGCTCACCTAAATAGCTTGAAAGTATACGACTGAAGGTCTTTAGATACGTATGAAATTGAAAGAATTATTCTCCAACTCCTAACCGTTGAGGAGTTGTACCTTCCACCTTCCATCATCAGCTTACCTAAATAATTTGTAAGAATACGACTAAAGGTAACTTATATACATATGATATTTAAAGAGTTATCCTCCAACTCCTAACCGTTAAGGAGTGGTACCTTACATCATCAGCTCATCATCATAAAATGATGACTACCAGACGCAAATACCGGTGTAACTTCAGAACATATACGAAAAACATAGTATGTGCCTATAAAAAATGAGGGTTTCCCTCAATTTCCCTGGGATCCCATCATCAGATCCTGATATGCTGGCAATGGGACCACCACGAAAGCATACCCTGTCGAATACAAAAAAAATTTCAAAATCGGTCCACAACTGACGGAGTAATCAGGTAACATACATAAAAAAAAAAAAAAAAATACATACAGTGGAACATGGAACCTCCTCCTTTTTGGAAGTCGGTTAAAAAAGGAGAGCACATTATGCTTGGTATAACTATACAAAAATTATGCTTGGCTGTGGGCTTCGCCGCAAAAAGAATGGAGATCTAAATGAGTACCAAGTTCTATGCAAAATCCAAATTTGTATTTATAGGAACAAAATTACATTATGAACAAGTATTAAACTCTTGTTCTTTGCTGTATTGGATATCTATAACAATTGCTGTTATTTAAAAATGTGAGATCTTAAAGTAGGTTAGATTCTACTTGGCCAGTTTTTATCAGAATTAAAAAATATGTATATATATATGTTGAATAACTTTATAAAATTACTGATGTAATGAAAACTGGCCATGGTTTAGGAACAGTCAGTCAGTCAGTCAGTCAATGCTAAAATTTACGACTTTTTGACCTTCATATCATATAACCGTTGGAGCTAGCTTCATGAAATTTGGGCTTCTAAATGTCCTTCTGGATGTAATTAAACACACGTAGTTTTATGGGTTTACGTTAAAGAGGTTTTGAGTTATAGAAGGGTCAAAAGTGGCAAGAGGTTCGTGTAATATTACGCTCGGCGCTGGCTAGCCAGTTCTTTTGCTTTAACTTGGCTTGACACGCTACCGCGTGTCTAGATGCGTAGATACTATGGCTAAATTACGTATAATTTCTCGTATATCATTATCATTAAACATAGCCAAGAGGGCTTAGCAAGGAGTTTTTGGCCTTCAATACTACGCTGACAAGATGGGTTGTAGGTTTTTTTTTTTGCTTTTTTTTTTCAAAGACAACTCCCGCATTAGGAATAAATATCCTGAGTCGCGGGGGACTTTACAGACATACATGAAACGGACACAATTAACACCCAAACTCAGAACAACAATTTGTGGATCACACAAAAAGTGTTGTCCCGTGTAGGATTTGAACCCACAACACTTGGCGAATTGGCAAGCGGCGTGGCGACCGCCTAAACCACTAGGCCAACCGTGCAGTCAAGGTTTGTTGCAAGTTTACCTTCCCTTTCCAGTGATTGCCCTGCATATTTTGGTTGTGGGTGGTTGCACTCTGCATTCTTAATCAGTTACTACATGGAGATATAGACAACCTAATTAAATTACTGTAAGCAACAACGAGTGACGAAAATTACATATATTAGATAATTATTAAAAACGTAAATATATACTTTATTACATAATATAGAAACCTATGTACATAACCATAATTTATAAAAAAAATAACAATATTTACACACAAGCGTCAAAAAACTCCACATCTTCGCCTACTGGTAGCGTTCCCAAAAGACTGGCAGCATTACCACGTTGAATGGCAATGCTGATTCTCTGTGCTAGAAAAAGGCCGGCCTTCTGGTCGCGAGAAGCGTCAATCAGTTGCTTGGCTAGTTGTTTAAACATAGCGCGAGCACTCGGACCCCATGAACCTAGCGTCTCTACCCCAAACGGTTCAAAAATGTAATTACCTATTAAATTTTGGTACTTACGCCGTTTGAGGCTTTCCGCAGAAACAGCAGCAGCGCCGGCAAATAATAATAAAATAGAATGTAAAATTAACTTAAAAAAAAGTATCAAAATATTTATAGGCACATCAAAAACGTTAAATTCTATATTTTTTTTAAAAATTTACCAATGTGAATAAACGGTGTTTGTCAACAGCAAATAAATATCACAATCAACTATAAATAAAGATCAATATGTGTCTGTGCACACCACGACCGGTCGCATGTGGCCATTGATGATGCGACAAATAAGTCGGCACCGCGGTCGGCGCCCGCGCATTGTGATGCTAATGAAGACAACCGCTGTTGTTGTTGCGGCTGCCACCGACACGCCCACCATTTGTTGCTGGATTTGAAAATTGACGATTAAAGCTAATCTTTTTGGCTTTTTTATATTCTATAAACGCTTTGTCGTTTTAGCCGACTGCAAAAAGGGAGAAGGTTCTTTGGCTGTACTTATGTTGTCCTACGTGGGATTTGAACCCACGACACATGGCGAAGTAGGAAACGGCGTGGTAACTGTTAAACCACTAGGCCAAGCGTGCAGTCGAATTTTATGTTTGTTACCACAGAATTTCAAATTAAGTAATGCACTAGCTTTTGACTATTGCTCTGCCCGCGTGTATATCAGTTATAGCAGTAAAAATAAAGCCTATGAATAAAAGTATCCTCATTGATATCGGTACTACGGTTTAACAGACAGACAGTCGGTTACTTTAAAATGTCTAAAATAAGTACATAATAAAATAAGTATAGAAGTAGTATTTACAATATACACACATCAAAAGTGTCTAGGGATCAACATATGTGTCTAGGGATCAACATATATTTTTGCAATAACTTTTCTCCTGATTGATATTAATTAAAATTTTCTTTAAGGATTCATCAAATAAAGTGTTTTCGTTTGTCACAGTAACGATAAACCAAGTCACCTTTGCATTAATAAAGAAATTTGCCATTTTCCTAATAAAAGGATTTTTGACATTTGAACCACTAACATTAAAGTTCGAAAAAAAGACTGAAATAACAGTTTTCTTTAAAATTTTATTAGGTAACTTAAACAATTAATAATCCGTGTTTCTACCGCGAACACTAACACAAGAACATCGGTTTGGCATACTCAAAATGAGTTCATCCAAATCACGCTGTGGAATGGCCGCCCATGTTCGTTGCAACAACAAAAAAAGGTCTTCTTGCGACTGGATACCCTCCATATTCGGCAGAGCTCTTCTCTGTAGCATATCCCATGCATGCTCAATCGGGTTCAAGTCTGGCGACTGAGCAGGCCATGGCCAAAGCCACATCTCAATCTCAAGAAATCCGCATAAAAATGCTTGATCCCTAGACACTTTTGATGTGTGTATTTTTAATGACAAAGTTCCGAGACGATAAGCAATAAAAAATCCTGCTGGAATGAGAACTTCCTCCATTTTTTGAAGTCAGTCAAACCGAAATTTGTTATACCAGTATTAGTTCCAACAATTGTCGCTTTTATTAATTCCATAAATATATTTAGCTTAACAGTATTCAAAAAGTAAATCTGTGCATTTCTCCCCTAATCAGAGCTCAGCTGCGCCCACGCCTGTAATTGATTCCACCACAACGATTTACAAACAGACTTTTTGTGCAGCTGTGAAATTGTGTGATTTGTGACGCCTTTTTGTGACGTGAATACGAATTTTACTCCATACGACTATATTTTAAGCTCAATTTTGTAACATGGCTAGATTTGATTAAAAATCTAGTTATCATTTTAAGAGGAAAGTTTATTATCATCAACTGCGTTTAACAGTCTACTGTCAGGAGAAAGGCTTCTCCCTAGACTGGGTGTTAATAAGATGTTTGGAGTAAATTTTGTGGCTAAAATTAATTCATTGCATGATTACTTGATATACACATATACACGTATATTCGTCAAGTTCAAGTTCAAACAAAAGTTAATTCCCAAAAACTTTTACCTAGGTTCCGTTACCTACAGTTTCTGATTAAATAACCAGAAAAAAATTATTAAATTAATTAAATTATCAGATAATTTAATTAATTTAATAATTATTATCATTAAATAATTATCATAGCCCAAAAACTTTTACCTAGGTTCCGTTACCTACAGTTTCTGGAGACCGCGACTAGGCAAACGTAGTGTAGGGCGCCCTGCGGCTCGGTGGACTGACGATCTAAGGAAAGTGGCTGGCAGCGGATGGATGAGGACTGCCCAGGACCGGGATGGTTGGCGCTCCTTGGGGGAGACCTACGTTCAGCAGTGGACGGCGATTGGTTGATTGATTGAGAATGATAATTATTAAATAATAATTATCATTGGCGACAACAAAGAACACATCGATACATTCGGAAAAATGTATAGCACAATATACACCAAGTATGGAGTACCTACTTTAGTTAACTTTTTAACCGACTTCAAAAAAGGAGGAGGTTCTCAATTCGACCGTATATTTTTTTTTTTATGTGTGTTCGCGAATAACTTCGTTGTTTATAAACCGATTTTTATGATTCTTTTATTAATGGAAAGGAGATATGCCAACGGTGGTATCATGATAAGGACACTAAGATCTGATGATGGCATCCAAGAGAAATCGAGTCGAACCTTGAAGTCGGTTTTTGTTTTTGTTAATTTTTTTACATTATAAACTTGAATAATTATCTATGTTTTACAAAGTGTCTACAAGCAAAGCCTCCTTAATTATCTTCCTCCTTGATAGAAGCGCATAAATTACCTTTATTTATGAAATCTAAACCCTAAGCTGTAATACAACTTGCTTATATTTTTCATAAAAGAGTAAATCAGTAATAAACACATTTCTTCACAGTCAATAAATATAAATCTGAACTTTACTAGCGTGTGAAGAACCCTAAAAACGAATCGTTAGCGTGCCAATCAATTACGGTTCCGTAGCGCACGTGTGGGCATTGAAACGACCTCATTCAGGACTACATAACTCTAATGTACAACTATTGCCGTCATAGTTCGGGCTCATTTTTCTTGCCAACGCACTTGTAATGTAATGTAAAATATTGGTAGCTTCATAGATTGGTTCATTTAAAAACAAAAATCTCTAGTCTAAGCTTCCAGTTCCACATTGTAAGTGTTATTGTAACATTACATTTAATATTACATACCTATATAATAAAATAACATTTAAAGAAAAAACAAAAAAATTGTAATATAAGAAAGCATAAATCTAAATTTAGGACAAATTAAATAAAATAGGATTTATGCTTTCTTTTAAATATAACTGGTTTTTAACTGACTCCAAAAAAAGGAGGAGGTTATCAATTCGACTGTTTTTTTTTAATGGATTTTGATGATTCTTTTTTTAATTGAAAGCTGGTGCTTCCCGTGTGGTTCCATTTTAATTTGGTCCAGTTCTTGAAGTCGATTTTTTTTGTTAAAATTATTGACTATCATTTATTTTTATTTTTGTGTGTTTGCTTTTTTGTGTGTATGTGTGTATAATCTTGCAGTCCATATCAATTATGTGACTGGTGTTATGAATAATGTAGATAAAAGTATTTCAGAATACTAAAAAAAAAACATACAGTGGAACATAGAATCTCCTCTTTTTTTAAGTCGGTTAATAAGTCGATAGAACTGATTTTATTACAAAAACACATACAAACAACTTAATTATGGCCTTCTCGATTACAAATAAGTTTCAAACTCTATTTAGAACAGAACTACACAGAAAACCAAACATGTGTGACATCAGTCAACTAAAAATTGCATACACAGATTATGTCCCAAAACGCAGATGTCATTCAATCGATTCACTACGAGTCACATTCGACTGATGAGCAGCGATTATCGTGCGCTCCCGCCTGTCATCGGTTCAATCGATTGATCACCTCACTAGCCACTGACCGCCGATGGGAAACCAACCGTATGTCTATAGATTTATTGTTTAAATTTGAACGTGTTCTACAAATGTGTATAGAGGGTATAGGGCTGTCTGTACAATAGATTCGACTGGGAATTTAGGCAGATATACGTCATCGAGTGTCGTGTCACCGAACTAACAAATCGTTCGAAAACAAACGTTTGACGTTTGTGTTGACTAATAACACAATGGTATTTACGCAACCAGTTAGGTACTTTAAACGATAACGATTTATTTGAAACAAATATATATTTTCTTACTTAGGTTTTACAATCAACAGCTTTTATATAAATGTAAAACATATTGCTATGTATAATTTAACATAAAAAAATAATCAGCATTACCCCACTAAAAGGTTTGGCTAGGTATTTATGTCTTTTTTTTAATTTTAGTTTATTTATTATTCGAGTTTCAAACTATAACGCACTTACTCTTTTTAACTTTTTTTATTTATGTATATTATATTATGAGCCTCTGATCTGCTAGGTGGAAAGCATGAGCACAGTTCAAAAGTAGTGGTCATCATACTCATTCCGAATCATACACCCATCGCTATTATTGCCTTTTTTCTTTTTTTATGGAATTATGAGCAAACGACCAGACGTATCGCCTGATGGTAAGTGATTATTGCCACCTATGGACACAACACCGTGGTATCACTCCGGTCGAGCCGGCCCATGCGCAGCTCTCCCACTCTAATTGCCTTTTGCATTGCATTGAATAGATATTATCGTAGTCTATCTCAAGTCCAAAAGTAATTGTTCCTTGCCAAAATACTCTTAATACCTGTGACAGAAATAGAATCTTTGTTTATACTACAGAGATCGAACTTCTCACAGATACAAACAAAAAGTTAAACGCTATTTTTTTATGGAATAGGCGGGCAAACGAGCAGACGTATGGCCTGATGGTAAGCGATTACCGCCGCCCATGGACGCCTGCAACACCAGAGGCGTCACAAGTGCGTTGCCGGCCGTTGGGGGGATGGGAAGGGAGATAGGGGGAGGGGAGTTTGGGTATGGGCCTCCGGTATACTCACTCACTCGGTGAAACACAGCGCAAGCACTATTTCACACTGGTTTTCTGTGAGGCCGTGGTATCACTCCGGTCGAGCCGACCCATTTATGCCGAAGCGTGGCTCTCCCACCTTATTTCTATATGAAATAAAGTCTATTATTGCACACGCACTTTTATTTTTAGTGCAAATACAAATTTAAGCTTTTTTCGAGTAACTAATCTATTTACTGTCGAAAAGCACTAAGGTCACACAGCTTCAAGATAGTAGAGCCACCCTGATTTCAACACGACCGAGCCGGCTTGACCGGGACGGTACTACCCTCACTTTTTTATGTATGGGCCTGCCAAAATGACTCTACTCTGCCTGATGGAAAGCATAAGCAGAATCCAAGAGTGGTGGTCACTCACTCGTCGAAAGGAAACGGAAAAATTGTTTTATATCACTTTTATACGAAGTTATGATATTACTAGGTGTCAATCAGAGCCTAAACGTGGCATTTTAATCTTTACAAATAATAATTATTTCATTCAGTTTATATAATAACAATAGTAAATTCATTTATAATAACCAAAACTGCATGCAAACACTAGTTTCGAATCCAGTCAGTATGCAAATTACCCAGTAAAGTTGTGTTGGTAACAATATGTCGTGCGATTATACAGAGTGTTTAATCACGTAGATACTAGCTACAGGGTGCTGTTTAATCACCAGTTACGACGTGCTTTACGAACATACATTAATAATAACATACATTTACTATAAAGTGATGTGAAGTTCTAGTTTATGTGGAATTATCCTTTATACAGGTGCTACAGAAATGGTGTTTTTATATTTTAGACTTATACAGTATACTCCGTTAATAGATAGAGAGAGTGAGTTGAAAAAGAAGAAGATTTTAATTTAAAAGAAAGAAAAATACATTTTATCATTCACAGGATGATTTCAAGTTATATTTACAAGAACTAACAGACTAGGTACTTAAACCTATTTTTTATTTCCTCACATTCTTCCCCCCATGTACTTTCCATAGTTACTATAAACTGACTACAATGTTATCCTACTTATAAACGCGAAAGTTTGTAAGTATGGATGGATGTTTGTTACTCTTTCACGCTAATGCTTATGCTTTCCATCAGACAGAGTAGAGTCATTTTGGCGGGCCATACATAAAAAAAAAAAAAAAACTACTGGATTTGGATGAAACTTTACAGTAATATAGCGTATACATCAGAATAACACATAGGCAACTATTTACCGCGATAACCGACATTCACGCGGGCGGAGCCGCGGGCAACAACTAGTAGATTATAAAATAAAATCAATACCTAATATTTTAGTAATTTGAATGTTGCTTGGAATGTCAATCATAAAATCATTATCAATTATGAATGCACAAATATCAAAATTCTTCATACCAACCATTTTTTTGAAGTAGATTAAACCAACCACCAACCCGTCTGGTCATAGTTGTATTGTAGGCCAAGATCTCCTTGCTAAAGAGAGTCTGATGATGATAAAAGAAAAAAAAATCGATTTAAAGGTCTCATTGCGGAGATCGGTCGCCGAATGACAAATGTGGTGATTCCCGCTCTGGCTCGTTCCTGGTGTAGAGGATGTCTGTTGCTATTCAGCGGAGCAACGCTGCAAGTATCATGGGCACTTTTGCGCCGGGAACGATCCAGGGTTGGTTATTATAATGACATTAATTATTTTATTGTTTTTGAATATTTGTATTAATCGATTGATAATTATTTGTACAGTTATCAATTAAAACAATACATTATTAAAGCGATTAATTTACAGACAAAAATAATTGTCACTTATTTTGTCATGAATGATTAATATGCAAAGTGAACAATAGAAAAACATTAAAAGTGATTTTAAAAATCAAGTTAAACGCCTCATTAACTTAACTCATGCAAAATAATGTAAATGTACCATCACAGCCGTTTAATTTTACAATGGCTCAAAAAACTGCTTCGTCAACTTAAAATCACTTTAAAATCACTATACAGGGGGATGTTTTATCAAAACACATTAAAATTAAATTATAGTGCGATCCATCAAAATAATTTAATATGCGCGGTAGCCAGTGGGGTTCTATGAACCCCTCTATACAGGGTGTGTGATGACTTTAAAGTGTCGTTTGTCTTATCTGTGACGTCATTAGGCATGCCGTAAACTGAATAGCTTTTATTATGTGGGGTAATGCAGATTATTACGTGTGGGATAGAGATGGACAACAGTAGAATTAAGAAGCGATACTTAGATGCTACTTAGAATATAGACTGGCGCGTCAATGGGTAAATCATCAATTTAGCCGATTTCGTATCATATGATAAACAAACAGACAATCAGACTAGCTTGATGTTATAGACAAAATTACTAGTGCAGCAGCGTATGCAATTTCAGAGCCTGAGGTCTCGGGTTCGTAACCCGATTTCAATCTACACACTTTGTGTGATCCACAAATTGTTGTTCTGAGTCTGGGTGTTCTTGGTGTTCGTAATACATTTGTTTGTAAAGTTCTCCACAACACAGGATACATTCCTAATGTGGATTTTTATTGAAAAAAAAAACTTATCTCTCAACCAATTAATTATTTTCGCGCTGTGCATATTATAATCTTGCAGCAGTACCCTAAATCCTAAATAAAACCATCAAACAGATAACGTGCAATAAACTTATCTAAACACATCTATCTTTGTGGGAAGTATCCATCGCTGGCTCACAACTAATTCAATGCTACTTTACAGCCACAATAAAAGCAATGGATAACGAATAACGACACACTGTCATTTGCATTTTGAACGAGCAAAGGGCGACTTACGATGATTGTGTATGCAATAAGGCGCGTACACACTTGCTTTAATTGTAGTAGCACACATTTTGCACTGTGGTACTATTTACTTATCGGACTGTGACTAAACTGTAATACAATTTATTTTTGTATTTCAGGTATCTGACACACAACAACATCTAGCTTCAAACGAAGCAGAGTTTGCACTATGAAATACTGATAGAATACTTACAGTATTTGTATTGTAAATACAAACATATTTTACATAGAAAACACTCAAACTCCGAAACAAATATTTGCAGATCATAAAAACATAAAGTCCGACCCAAGAATCGAACCCAAGACCTCATCATAGCAATCGCAAACGTTACCACTACGCCAACGAGGCAGCCATATCTGATAGTTACTGATATATATTCAATATGCAACATATTCTAAAAAATCTATAGAAAATAAATGAAGATACTCAAATCACCATTTTTTACTGAAAATCACCTTCAGCTAAGAAAAGTGGAAGATGTCCATGGGGATCATATGGTTATAGAACTTTTATTTTTCTCAAAATAAATTAACAACAAATTTCACTTAATGAGAACATTTAACAAAAAAAACAATATTTACATAGTAGTGAGCTTAATGATATTTTTTATAAATATAGGTATATAGTACTCGTAATGCGTGCTATAAACCTGTTAGGTAATAAGTAAGCATTAGTACACACCCACATCATCATGTCTTATACCTTCACACACTAAGTCCCAAAAATAAAAATAATCTGATACTAGAAGACATCACACTCAATTAGGACCCACAAACAAATTAACATTTTATATTCGAAAGTAAATAATACTGTTTTACGCTCATGATTACAGTAAGCAAGCTTAATTGCATTCTAGTCTTTGAACTAATATATATTATTCCTCAATTATTCTAGTGATAAAATACTACTCAACATTTGTTATTTATCTTTTTTTATAGAATAGAGGGCAAACGAGCATACGCATACGCCTGATGGTAAGCGATTATCGCTGCCCATGGACACCCGCAACACCAGAGGCGTCATAAGCGCGTTGCCGGTATTTGGGCTATGGGGAAGGGGAAAGGGTTGGGGTATGGGCCTCCGGTATCATCACTCACTCGGTGAAACACACCGGTTTTCTGTGAGGCCGTGGTGTCACTGCGGTCGAGCCGGCCCATGCATGCCAAAGCGTGGCTTTCCCATATCTATGTATCTCTCTCATATATCATTATCCCTGTGCCATAACAATAAATTTAAAAATAAGTTTAAATAGTGATATTGGCCAAGTGTGGGTACGGCTTTAAGGTCAAACGCAGTATATCCTCTTAGGCTCCGTGGTTGTATATCAAATTGTAAATTTTAGTAGTTCGAGGCGCGGATTACGAGATTAGTTTTATATTACGGTTATATAGTCTTAGTATTAGTATAAAAATACGGGAGGTATACGTGTGTAATCATTAGTAAGTGGCGGTTTTACTTCTTGCAATATAAACATACGGAATGACAAACTGATTTATCATCACAATAAATGTTCATATCTGTTCGAGTGTAGTTTCGTTAGAGGAGCTGATTCATCGCCAATTCTAACGAAATATTTAATAAATATTTCAGACATCTAACACACAGCGCCATTTAGTCCTAAGCTAAGCTGATCTTGTGTTATGGGTACAAGACAATAGATATAAATTTTTAAGAATCTTTTTTTTTGTAAACACAATACATACATATTATACATAGAAAACACCCAAACTCCGAAACAAATACTTGCAGATCGTATAAACATTTGATCCGACCCGGGAATAGAACCGGAGACCTCAAGCACAGCAGTCGTATACGCTTCCACTGCGCTACCGAGGTAGTCGTACTAAGAAAGTTAACTTCACATATTTTAATTGAAATAATTTTTTAACCGACTTCAAAAAAAGGAGGAGGTTCTCAATTCGACTTTTTTTTTTTTATGTTTGTTACCTCATAACTTTCGACTGGGTGAACCGATTTTGATGATTCTTTTTTTATTTGAAAGCTGGTGCTTCCCGAATGGTCCCATTTAAATTGGTGTGGTTTTTTTTTTGTTAAAATTTGTAATTATTATTTAAGTAAGTTGTATTCCCTTTTCCATCCACTAAAGTGTAGAATTCGATTATGTAGAAAAGCTTGCTTCCGCGTAAATAGGACGGCTCGACCATGGTATTTCGGCCTCACAGAATATAGGTGCTGGGCTTTGCGTTGTTGTTTACCTGGGGAATGTAGAGGGGAGTTTTCCAAAGGCAGCAAGGTAGTCACTGGCGGCAGTAGTTAGTTACCATGACGTGACTCGTCTGTTAATTGAGGCCCTATGCCATTTAGAAAAGTCCGTTTTTGTTATGATCGTTACTTATACCGAGTTCACGTTGTGATCCCTCCCTAAGCTCCATTACATTATTAGAAAAACAAATCGACGCTAACTCAATAAACAGCACAATTAAGTGACATTAAAACTATGAAATATAGTTATTGAATAAACAATTGTGAGGCAGGAATTAATTGCATTATGCATTCTGTGCCTGCAGGCCCGGCCCGGCGCGCCACATGTGTAAACACCCTGCCCTCACAATAATCTACCCTATGGATTAATTTTATCGAATGCCAAATGAGCACTGACAGTGGGGGAATTGGATCACAAAAAAAGAACAAGTCTGCTATTAGCTACACTCTTATTTCGAAGTAATAAAGTTGATTGTTGAACTAAGTGTGGGTGAAAATGAAGTGGTTTCCGTTCCCCATTGGCGTTTGAGTCCAATTTGTGAATGCGCTTTGTGATGCGTTTAGTATAAAGGATTGTTGCTTGCTATTGATACCATTAGGTTGCTTATGAGCATTAATGCTTTGATGCAGTGCGTAACAGATCTTGTGTGGACAATAATAATTGTGACTTTCACTGAAACACTTTATTGCAACGCACTTTGAAGTGAAAAGCAACTTGAATTGACTCTACTTTTGCGTTGAAATTTTAAAATATAGTACAGAAACGTATAATACAGAAACGGGTTTTATAAGAGTAAATTCTATTTCGGCGAGAGGGTAAATTTTAAAGAAAGAGACTCTAGCGGTATGTCTTGAAATAATATTAGAAGAGCTGTGAACTACCTGATTCTTAGGCTTTAAAGATGGGAAAATTGGGTGCTGTTGGTAAATAAAGTTAGGTAAATTAGGAAGGTGTTCTTGCTGAAACGGATGGATTGCAGAGTGTAACAATGGCTTTAGCAGGGTAGCATATTTGCGTGGCAACTTAAACTGACTGTTAACTTTCCTAAAAATATATCGTTATATCATTATTATGTATAAAATTTGAAGTAAAACTCAGTTGAACAGTTATCAATGTTACTTGTCAATTTAATTTGTTCCCTGTATAAAAGGTCATCATATTTATCGCGCACATTAAGCAACATTGCATAGCGCAACAGTTCACGACATTTGCGTCCATTAATCTCATTGTGTGCGCTTCATTTGACTGCGATGTTGGCTCACTCTTCGAGGGAATTGTGTGCACTGTTGCATTGAACAATAGGTCGGCTGCACACTGAGATACAGTCAGTTGCCTAAAGTTTACTTGAGTTATTTGTGTTTAATTTTGGGAACCAATTATTATAGTACTTTTTATGTATGCAAACATTCCGACCTGTAATAGTACAAGTTTATTTAAACCACGATTTTAAATACACAAGTAACTTTTTTTTTAACAAAAACAAGATGATAAAGAATTTAAATAATATACAAAATATGTATTTTATCACCTTTTCTAGTTGTTTTATACAAAATGTTCTATTAACAAACTTAATATGTGGTATAAAAGCACAATAATGGTAATGTTAATTATAACTTTTTTTTTGATAAACGCTTAGATGCAGACATATACGTACATTTCGTACAAATAAAAATACGTGTATATATGTTGGATTGATATTGTTAAAATAAATATCGTGGATATTCCCAATTACACATACTATCAATTCCGAATCCCATGCACTTGCATGCAACTTGCCATCAACCGTGTCACTACAATTTAATTTACACAGTTGTTATGTATGCAGCCAGCCTATAAACTCCCCTAACAACTCGTATCACTTAGTATAATACGATCAAAGCCCCACATTAAACGGCTACAAGGGAAGATGCTGGCAACATCATCACTTTTCACGGAGAACTAAGAGATGTTATGACTAAGATATTGATTTTTCGACACTTATGAGAAGCTGCTAGGGGATGTATCTAGGTAGGGGATGTTTTTTATTGTTTTTTTTATTCACGATTTGCAAAATAATTTGTGTTAGAGAAATTTAAAAATCAGGTAGATAAATAAGTCTAATTTCAATTCAACATTGATAATAATGATGATTTGATAAAGACAATAAGGAGGTTGCGGGGCGCGAGAACAAGTGACGCTCAATATGGAGCGGCCTATGTCCAACAGTGGACTGTAATAGGCTGATGAAAATGATGATGAATTAGGATATAAAATTCAAGTTTAAATGAGTATGTCACTATTAGTAAATATTTCATTGTAGGTAGGATACTAGATAATAAATCGTCATAATACAATAGTGTTTGCTTAATTATCAAATGGCATTAAACATTCTAGAATGTATTAAGAACTTATAAAATAAGTAGGTAGGTTTAAATATTTTGATGTTTAAAATGGTTTGAGAATGTTCTAAGTGACGTAATGGTAATATGTTGTTTTGAAGTGAAAACTTCTTTAGGCCCGTCGAGCACGTTTTGGGTGAACAAAAAGCATGAAACTCGCGTCATCTAATAGCTAATAGCTCAACGATACAATTTACAAGTTACTTAGTTTTCACATCTATCGGCAGTCCCCAAAGACTGCTCCGTATTTTTTTAATATTTAGAAGAACTATGTCTACTTAATAACCGTGTGATAAGAAAGTTGATAGCTAGTCCCTTTATAGCTCAGAGAGAGAAGTTGAGAGACAAGTTTTTTTTTTATTTATATTATAGCTGCCAAAATGACTCTGCCCTGCCTGATGGAAAGCACAAGCAGAATCCAAGAGTGGTGGTCACCATCCTCAATGTGAACAAGGACAGTGCAGCATGGGGACCGGCACTATGGCGGCCTAGTGAGATGCTTTTTCACGCCCCGCTTAAAGGACCCGGGATCATAGTGGGACGGAAACACGTGCGCTGGTAGTGAGTTCCAGGTTTTAACCGATCGGCACAGGAAGGAAGAACCAAATCGATGAGTGCGAGAGCGTCTGTCTTCCACTCTGAGGCGGTGACTTCTGAGGCTGGCACGTGTTGTCCTGTAGAGAAAGGCAGAAGGCGGGACTAGTTGGAAGAGCTCTTCAGTTTCTCCAAAGAAGGTCGACCCAAGTGTTAGATTTATCAGTAAGTGTTAGCTATCATGATACGTACATAACAATCTAAACAACAAACACTAAACATTGCAATTCAATAAAGTTAGAGCGCAACGCGCGTGACCGCATCGCGGTAGGGTGTGCGCCGCAGTTGTCGTCCCCTCGCCGCCGACCGTTTAGTCCCACTCGCCCCATTCACCCGGCCTGCCCCGCGTCACACCCCAATTAGTTCCATATAACTGCGCCTTTTTACGCCTATTTTATGTGTTTGGTTTAATTGAAAGATCCTTTCGCATGACGTGTTTAGTAGCAGTAGGGATACTTAATTTAAAGATGGCAATTTATTCGTCATAAAACTATTTAGTGATAGGAGCTGAGTAGCTGTTAGAATTAATTTCATGATTCTTGGGACGAGGATTTCTGTTATTCTACATATTTTTATGTAAATACAAATGTTTATCCAAGACGGCAGCGTTTGATACTTAATAATCTTTTAGGAAATAATTTGGTATTAGTACTTTCTAATGCATAAAATATGTTCTTCAAATATGTATACTTTCTTAAAATATACTTTGTTATTATTAAAGTTCTATCAAAATGTTAGTAGGTAACATGTTTATTCTTTATAAATATGAAATTTAAATAACGTTTTGTTCTCAATCATAAAATATGGTTGAACTAATCCGAATGAAATTTAGCGCATAAATACATTATAGCATAAAGTCCGTGCATACGATATTTTGCTAGAAATATCAATTGACCAACCTTCTTATTAAACCAAAAAATAAAATTCGTTCAAATACTTAAGATTATTTGCAAAAATTTAAAAACAGAAGCCAAATCAATAACTATTTCGTTCAAAAAGTTTGACAATCATTAAAAAAAAACTCTTACCTACACAATTCATTAAGTTTTACAGAACGTAGTATGTCAGTATGAATTTACTTACAAGGAACGCCACATCAAGAAATCTTTACGATCATCATCAAAACTAGAAAGAACTTAGTCATATTCAATACAGCGGAAACTGTGAATCACGCCACTAAATAACGGCGTTCCAAATAAAACAAAACAAACTCGGTCCACATGTCACCGTGTTTAATCCCCAGTTATAGAGCGCAGCGTTTGATTGCGCCGCGCACCGCCACCGGCTAAGTGATTGACTTTTCAATCTGTGTAATCGGATTACCGAGGGCCGACTATTGGTGCTTCTACCCTACTCGTCACTGTCGAGAGCTAGGTTACAGATATTAATTTATTTTGTTTCGATCCAACTATTGCTCTAATCTTTGGACACTTCATTAAGTTAATTTAGCTTGGGGGTTTTAGTTGATTTCGATTTGTATCAGTTAAATTAGCAGTGACCGTGTCAGGAATCAAGTTAAGTAGAAATACAATCTAAAATATAATAAGATACAGTCTAGCCATTGTTTTAAGAGCGTTCACCGTCACAGGCCTCACATGAGAGCCTACTTCTAGTGATGAGTTTCTTCTGGTAGAAACTCATATTTTCCGAATTATATTAGGTATATATTATTTTTAGTTTATTCATTTATAAAGTGAATAACAAATTGTAAATCTATTTTACTAGCCAAGAACAGAAATTCAAAGGGCATACAGGAAAAATACAATATTTATCATTGTAAATAACATTAGGACTACTTTAATGGAATCAGTGGAAGTCAAAGATAATGGAAAATTAATATCTTAATTGTAACGAAGTCTCATAACCAACTATTTTGAAAAATATAGAGATGTATTTTTAATGTGTGTACTGACCTTAACTTGACTCTCCGTCATGCCAAGAGCGTACGCGAGTTTCGCTCTCTCCGGTCCCGCTAGGTACTTTGTCTGCTCAAATGTCTTCTCCAGCGCGAATATCTGCTGTCCAGAGAACGTGGGCCTCGTATGCTTTTTCTTGCCATCTTTGTCCATACCGCCTTGCGCTGCACAAGCACTTAAAGCGCCGTTGCTCACTGAAATAGAAGATTTAGGTCAGGAAGAGAGTCAACTATTAGTTTTTTTTAGGTTCTTTTCATCTTTATTACTGTACTGCTACTATTAGCAGTGTCCATTAAAAAACGTCACATACAGCTAGTATAACCGTTATTCCATATACTGACGCTATAGTTGGCGTCAGTACGCTTTCTTAATTTCACTAGATGGCCTAGCTCTTTCTTTCAACTCTGCTTACAACTGATAGACTATTTAACTGTCGAATATCTTTAGCAGAAAACTCCGTTTACGTGTATTTTTTTTATGTTTGGCTTGCCAAAATGACTCTACTCTGCCTGATGGAAAGCATAAGCAGAATCCAAGAGTGGTGGTCACCATACTCAGTCTCACTGCGAATGCAGACAATGCAGTAAGAGGACCCACACCATGGCGGCCTAGTGATGCTTCTGCATCTTTTAGTCTAGTCAACAAGTATGGAACTTGTTGACTAGACTATTTGGGCCTCCGGTCTCGCACTCACCAACGAAACACGACAGCACGAACGCTGACATTTTACGTTGATTTTCTATGCGAGGTATGTTGGTTATCCCGTAAATAGTTATATGGAAAGGAAAAAATAATTAAAGTATCTCTATATACCAAACTAGCTGTTGCCCGCGGCTCCGCCCGCGTCTATGTCGGTTATTGCGGCAAATAGTAGCCTATGAGTTATTCTGATGTATAAGCTATATTACTGTAAAGTTTCATCCAAATCCGTTCAGTAGTTTTTGCGTGAAAGAGTAACAAACATCCGTCCATACTTTTTACAAACTTTCGCGA
This sequence comes from Diaphora mendica, assembly GCA_949125395.1. Lineage (NCBI taxonomy): Eukaryota > Metazoa > Arthropoda > Insecta > Lepidoptera > Erebidae > Diaphora > Diaphora mendica. The sequence continues at coordinate 630,173 of OX421331.1, read as the reverse complement.
TAATAATATTAGTAGAATTTCAATAAAATTGTAGAAGAGAGCGTAACAGACAGAAATTACTTTTGCATTTATATTAGTTGTGATATAGAAAATCTGCAAGTTTTAATCATTTTCAAGTGTGTGCAAAACGTTTATACTTAAAACAGTATAGTGTAGCATTATTCAGATAAATTTTCTGAATCATCACAAAAATTGCAGAAATCAATTTACGCTCATCCCGGATCGAACGGGCGCTCCCCTGTTACAGTGTCGACGTTTTTATCATTATTTTCATTTCATTTTTTTCACCCCCTCCCAGTTTTAGCCCTCATCCCTTGGGGGAGGGGGTCGTCGCTTCATCAAAACAATTTTATTCGCGATGGAACAGCGCTGCGGTCGCAATGTTTTGCTTTTATGTTGCCTTTATTTTGATATGCTAGTAGGTATATAGTTATTCGTTTTAACGATATTTGCTGACAGCATATATATTATGATATTTTATGACGTTGTTATAATGTAATACTAGCTTTATTTCGCGGTTCCACTTGTTTTAATGTAAGGTGCAGAGTTAGCGCAGGTTAAGAAGTTAATTTTTCTAAACCTCAGTGATAGGCTTTTGTTTAATATCTTAAACTTATTAAGCACTTAACATCTTTAACCAATTCTGAAGAAATCAGGTGTCTCTAAAGTACATTTTTAAAATGAATATAAATAAAACCACTCTTAAAAAAGACTGATAAGATATATGCAAGCTGAAACGAATTAATACATTCTGTAGTTGAATGAATTGGCATCTTGCTGAAGCACATTTTAATATTGTAATATTATTTTTCTTCAATCTAATGTCTAAGCCACAATTTTTCCTGTCTGAAAGAAAAATAAACAGTACCTTAATATAGAAAAACTATACCCACCACAGTAATTTTTCAATTTTTTTTGGACGTGGACCATTCCCGATGATATTTTCTTTTGTGTCTAAGACTCCACATTATTACAATATACTGTAGCAATAAATTTGAATATTACGTAATACTAAAATAGGCAATTACACCTAGATTCAAGTGGACATAACTCACATATACAATATACATATTGTAATAAAGTATAAATATGTATATATAGTTGTATTTACGAGAAAACAACCGCGGCTACCGTGAGTTATGGGTATATGTTATGTGCATTTATTGAATTATTTACATTATTATTTATTGTCTTGCGAGAACCAACTTCAATTGTTGTTGATGGTGTACTATTCCATCCTATTCTGTAACAAAGAAAGGCTCGCTCATTGTATTACATTGTGAAGTAAAGCTGAATAAATTGTTTTTCTTATTAAGAAACAGGTGAGAGTAAAATATCTCTAAAAATTGGATAATCGTGGATAATACCTTTATTGTGTTCCATATAAAAAATATTTTATATATATATATAATTCTCGTGTCACAATGTTAGTTACCATACTCCTCTGAAACGGCTGGACCGATTTTTATGAAATTTGGTGTGCATATCGGGTAGGTCTGAGAATCGACCAACATCTATTTTTTATATCCAAACTTTTTTTTATGGCAAAACAACATTTGCCGGATCAGCTAGTTATATATAAGTCTCAGATCACGCTGTTGCTCACAATGAACTCCGAAGTAATGAAACCCAATCCGAAGTTTTGTTGGCGTACCTAAGATATGATAGTTAACATCACGCTTAGACCAATAGAAGCGGCTCTTTTCAATCATGCGCGATTGAAAAGAGCCGCAGACGAAAGTGCATTTGTCTGCTAATTATTTTATAAGTTTAAGAGATATAAAATGTAGCACTAAAGAAATGACAATATTTTTTTAAGTTCATAGTAATTTGTGTTTTGTGTGAATCTCTGGTTTTATTCAAAATTCAATATTCTACAGTTGGTATATCCTACAGGTTGATTTACAAGGGATTGTCATAATACTTCGGCTGCCTCGTTGGTCTCGCGGTTAGCGTGTGCGACTGCTGATCATAAGGTCTAGGGTTCGATTCCCGGGTCGGACCAAATGTTTGTATGATCTACAAATATTTGTTTCGGAGTTTGGGTGTTTTATAAGTATAATATAATAATAAATAATATAAATATATAATATGTAAGTATTTACAAAAAAAAGTATACATATGTATTTGTATCAGTTGTCTAGTACCCATAATACAAGCTCTGCTTAGCTTGGGACTAGATGGCGTTGTGTGTTAAATGTCCGAAATATTTATTATTATTGTAATATTGGCCACATTTTTACATCCTCCATAGACTTAGCTGAGATAACTATTATTTCGTATTAAATTAAATTGTTTACGTACGCTTTTCTTAGAAATAATATCTACAGACCTATTAAGTGATTTTCTGTTTATTATAAATTATGTCAATGAACTCTTCCGAAATAAAATCTACGATAAAATCCAGTATGACCATAGATTTTTGTACTGAGTCTCTCTGTCCTAAAATTTATTTCAGATCCGTTTAGCTGTTCTGGAGATATACAGTAACAATCTTTTCAAACTTTTTCATTTATAATAGTGGTAAGAATACAAAGTAAAGTCAACAAAAAGCTGCGAACCAGCGAAGCGCTTCAAAACAAACTTAATATTTACTTTTATCTGAACGCTTAGTTCACGATGAACATGGACAAACAACATTACCGAAAGCCAATACCGGCAAACCAACCGAACCGTATCAAAACATGCCTTACATACCAAACTCAACCTAACTACATACACTTTAAAGTCTATAATACACTGTTTGTTTATCCGAAAGTAACTTCGGCATTCGAATATCAACGTTATTACAAACAGTTAAAATGTAAATTCGGTTGTTGATGTGTTGTACATATACAGTGTGTTGCTTTTAATTTGTCGTACTTGCTTTGTCTGTATTTAAAGTTAATTGATTCGTTTGTGAACAAATAAAGGTGTTGTTCAAAGTAACAAGGATGAGTTTTAGATGGGTGGATTGTATTTGATGTTTACGAATATTATATTTGGAAATGTTGTTATTAAGAACAATTTACTTCTAATTATGATGGATTGGGTCTAGTAGTTATCCTACTACAGCGTACTACAGCGAAGCTTAGCATTTTGCAGCTGGTTTTCAATAAATTTTTATAATCACTATATTTTATAAATAACTTTGAAGCATTATAAGATTTTAGATTTTGATAGTAAATAATTTGTATTTTATCTAATACCTCTAAAATAATTATTCGTGTACATATATGCAATCTAAATCTCAGAAACGGCTGCAATGATTTTCATTAACTTTTATATACAGGGAGTTTCCGGGGTAATAAAGCGATCTAACTATGATTCATTTTTAGAAAATTTACCGAAAAATAATATCAAGTAAAACTCGGCCATCTAGGTACTAAGATTGTTAGATAAAGTACAGTAGAATATTTATATTTGGTACTTAAACAGTGATATTATAGACAGCAATTAGAACAGTCATTGTTCTTATTTAATACGTTAAAATATAATAAATAAATATTTCGGACAGCTTACACACAACGCCATCTAGTCCCAAGCTAAACAGAGCTTATGTTATGGATACTAGACAATTGATAGAAATACACAGTATTTAAGTTTTTTTTTTTGTAAAGACATACATATTATAAATAGAAAACACCCAAACTCCAAAACAAATATTTGCAAATCATACAAACATTTGGTCCGACCCGGGAATCGAGCCCGAGACCTGAAGCACAGCAGTCGCATACGCTACCACTGCGCTACAGAGGCAGAGCGATTCTGACAAAAGTCTTGCTTTTCCTCTTATTATAGAGTGTCACTCTACTGGCAGTAGCCAAACAAAACAATCAATCGTTAAAAACAAAGACAAAAAATGCTTATCAAATATCGCTCAAAATAGTAAACTGTCGCCAATATCCCCGGCAATAGTTTTTGCCGCGTGCCGCATGACGCGCGTCATATTGCCGCGCGCCATGCATTATGCAGCCGCACTTTGTTAATATCGTGCCGCGCGCGGACTTTCTGAATAACTTGTCGGACATTTTGACTTTGTGACGTCACATTTTGTATGGAATTTAAATATCATTATGGAGATGTGCTATAGTTGACGGTTGGACTTTATATTGTATTTGTGAGGACCCACTTTATGACCAGTTATTGCAACTCTCCGAGTGTCCTCTCTCACAGGACGAACACACGGCTAGGAACCCTAAGCGCTTCAAGATTCAGCAGTCTTAGTCTCGTATTCATATCTGAGACCCAAGTCCCGTCCCATGTCCCGTCTGCCTGAACAAGTAAGTGGATAGATGGCTATAGGCATACCCAGCCTTTTCGATTCTATCTAGGTGCTATAAGCTCTATAATGATCTAAAATTGCAGTTTTTAAATATGTGTGGTACTTAACCGTTGAGAAACCCTACCCTTTTTGTGGTTACTAGTACTACTGCATCTCAAAAAAAAATAAGTGTGTTGGGACTCACGTAAAATGACCCACTCAGTAAAAAAGAGACACAGTAATATCACTTCTGTCAAGCCAGCCTAAGCCAGTCAGCGACAAAAAATCGATAAAAACTGTTTTATGTAGTAACTATCACGCTGTAGTACTAAAAAATAAACCTACATACCCAAAGTAGTACACAATCAAACCCTTTGTAAGCAATAGTCTAAACAAACATCTCCCAAACAAAACACAAGCTCCATCTTCCACACAAAACACACAGACAAAACGAGCTGTTAAAACATCCTGAAACAATTATATGAAAGTATACAATTACGTTCAAATCCGTGCAGACCAGGGGTGGGCGGACGGGCGGAGGGGGCGAGACCGCAACCCCTTCAGGGACCACCCCCTAGGGCTGTGTGATGGTACTTGACTTTTATTCGCGGGAATAAGGGATTCAGGTCATGAAGACTGAGCCATGTACGAAATAATTGTCGAGAAAGTTTGGTGGCGAACTTTGTTGGGATTTTGTACGCAATATATTTAATATAAATATGACGACGTATAAATACGAGAAAAGGTTGTTTTTTTTGTGATAGACTTGTTGACTTAATAGTTAGTAAACTTAACTGATCGAAGGTCGTAAATTCCATTCGCATATAGGACATATAGTTGTGGGTACAATCATTTGTTATGTGTCTGGGCTAATTTATGTTTACTGAATCTGCCTAGCTTACGACTACGTAGGTATAAGATGGGAAAAAATACTGTTAAGAAATATATAGTTTGTACTATTTATGGTGTGATATGAATACAATTTTAGCTTGATTTGTAAAATTTGAGTAATTCATACATCTCTGACTACCCTTTTTGGGATAGAGATGTGAGTAAATGTACTACCTCATACATACATACGTATAATCTAAAAAGCTCTTTGGTACTTAGTTTATATTTCTAATCAATCACAAACACTGTATATATCGCTGAGTATCAACCGCTAATAGAAAAGTAATTTTGAGGCACCCACTTGAGAGGGAAACAATACTGCTTACCATAATCTGTATAGATAACAATCATTATCTAACCTATTATCAATCCTGAATCTATTATATCCTACTAAAGCTATCTTATGTCCGAGGATTTGGTTATTAGGATTCCGTACCCGAAAGGTAAAACGGGACGAGGTAACTAAGACTAAGCTGTCCGTCCGTCCGTCTGTCTGTCCGTCTATCACCAGGCTGTATCTCATGAACCGTGATAGTTAGACAATTGAAATTTTCACAGATAATGTATTTGTTGCCGGTATAACAAAGTATACTAAAAATATATACCTAAGGGGGCTCCCATACAAAAAACGTGTTTTTATTGCCGGATTTATAGATAATGGTACGGAACCCATCGCACCTGAGTCCGACTCGCACTTGGCCGTTTTTTTTAAAGTCCACGCTATTGTTTTAGCAATTCAAGTAAGCAGACTTAAGTAACACACTAACTTGCATTCGAATTCATTTATTAATTAAATCAGCTGCTTACTACGTTTACATTATTTACTATTCATACCCAATATAAAGTACCACCTACCTACGGAGTTTAAAAAGTCAAATAGTGTCGTGTATATCAGCGCACCCCTGTCCCGCCCTCGTGTCTCGGCGGGGTGTAACGACGAGCGAACGTTACCAACCCCTTGTTAATGTGTGCGCATCACAGCCTTCCGCGACCTTTGTGAAATGGTTGATATGTAGCCTGAAGACTGTATAAAGGACTATTTACTACATTTATTTATTATTGTATACTAATAATGTTATAGATTGCAAAGTAACTCTGTCTGTGTGTAACGCTTTCACGGTTAAACTACTTTCGCTGTACCGATTTCAATAAAATTTGTCATGTAGATACTTTGATTTTTGAGTAAGGATATAGTCTACTCTTTACTGCGATAACCGATATACAGAGTGTCTCGAAATTCAATGTCCAACGACAAGTGGGGGATAGGTGACTGTATGACACCTTTAAATAAAATTTGATTAATTGTTACACGTTTACTAAAGAACTGCACTTCCGACCGTTATTGAATAGATGTAAATAGAGTTGGAGACGGCTTATCTAGAAAAAAATACAGTCACTAAAGGCATACGTAGATTTCTTTATCTAATTTATTAATATGATGTGTTTATATTTGCTTTGCGAAACGTTTTCAGCCGATACTGTAATTGATGAGTTTGATATTAATGATTTATAGGTTTCCCATTATTCATAAGGATAATTTTAATGTAATATAAAATAAAGGAACTTGTTTAAGTCACATGACAATAGAATGTACTAAACTCTTTTATTACAAGTAAAATTTTAACAAAATAAAAACCGACTTCAAGATTCGACTTGATTTCTCTTAGATGCCATCATCAGATCTTAGTGTCCTTAACATGGTACCACCGTTGGGATATCTCCTTTCCATTAAAAAAATAATCATTAAAATCGGTTCATAAACGACGAAGTCATCCGCGAACACACATTAAAAAAAAACGGTCGAATTGAGAACCTCCTCCTTTTTTGAAGTCGGTTAACAAGTAAAATTTAACAAGATAAAAACCGACTTGAAAGTTCGACTCGATTTCTCTTGGATGCCATCATCAGATCTTAGAGTCCTTATCATGGTACCACCGTTGTGATATCTTCTTTCCATTAAAAAAAGAATCATTAAAATCGGTTCATAAACGACGAAGTCATCCGTGAACACACATTAAAAAAATGGTCGAATTGAGAACCTCCTCCTTTTTTGAAGTCTGTTAAAAATAAAACAGAATACTTATAAATTCTTCCCAACTCTTGCCTCCTCATAACAACACGTACACATATGTACACAACAAGGGCACAAAACAAGCACAAAATCTGTGCTCGATCATCTAAATCCGTGTTCCCCTCAAGGGTGAGCCGCGGCTTTACCCCACCCGGGGTTGAGGCCTGAAGTACCCTCGAAGCCTTTAATTGCGCCTTGTTAGGGACTTTCACCGGCCCACTTAGCACTTTATGTTTGTCGCTGTTATTTCACGAGTGTCTCTTTATGAGCTAACCGCCATTTTGATTATTTCCAACGTATTCATTATAAGTTCAAGTTGTGTCGGTTTTGTTTGTAAATAGGCGCGGTGGGTGAACGTTGCTGTGTTTGTTACTCCCATAAGAGCTTGGTTAAAGGGAACTGTAAGAAGTGGGTTTTGGTTGTAGTTTTTGAGAGGAAATATGTATTTTAGAAGTTGTAGCTGACTATAAATTAATAAGGTAATAAAGATCTTAAGTTCTTTATACGCTCGTAAAATATTATGAAGAATAAATAATAAATAAATAAATATTTTCGGACATCTAACACACAACGCCATCTAGTCCCAAGCTAAGCAGAGCTTGTGTTATGGGTACTAGATAACTGATATAAATAAATACATACATATTATACATAGGAAATACCCAAACTCCAAAACAAACATTTGCAGATCTTACAAACATTTGGTCCGACCCGCTTACGCTACCACTTGCGCCACCGAGGCAGATATGAATGAAATATTATGTAATGTTCAAAATGTTCAAAATCATAGGTTGAATTGAAAATAAAAGACTAATACTTATCCACTTAGTTCTTAAAGTCAACTATCAAGTTCTGTGGCGATATTTCTATTTAATTAAATAATTATGCAACTGCTTCGTTATTTCATATACATGTTTATATTATCTACTATATTCTTTGGTAAATATGGTTATACTGAACCCGATTAGACCCTACCCTATAACATAAAAAGCAAAAATATAAACCTACACTACAAACTTACAAAGACTTTACAAGAACTTAACATATTACAGAACCCTCCAGTATACAAGTTCGCCTCGCCCTTAACTTACTATGTTTGCAAAGAAAGCTAGCAAAAATCACAATGTCCAATGATAATAAAATAAGCAACGTCATCGCTTCCTTATATAAAATAAAGCTTGGTATTCATGGCACGCCTTTTCATAAGGAGGGCAATAATCGCGCGACAGGCAATACGCGTGTCGTACAAGCGATCGGGTAATAAAGCGATGCTCGCGCCAGCGCCGTGTGGCGCCGACATGCTACACACCTGCGCTCTAGATAACCTAAGGACAGCTACAATCCCCCGACTGTACATACATATGAAAGCGATTATTATCAGTGTTCAACCTGTTAGATCTAAAATCGTGTGTAATATTATAGCAATAAACAGAATTAAAAATCATTTCACATTGCAAAGCAAGTTGTTGATGATAGAATTTGACAGGTTGTGAAGTAAACTTTGAAATAATTAATTTGCACAATTAAACGATGAAATATATTAATTGTTATATTATAAGGATTGCTGATGAGTGAGATAAGAATACTAATAGAAACTAATTGAAAGAGTTAATTATATACGACCTTGTGAATAACTAATACTTTTTGAGATTATCACCAATTTTACGATGTAAATCAAATAAATAAATAAGTTATTAAATTGAGTTTATATATATGGTATTCGATGCACAATCAAATTGTCTTATGTTTAACGGTAGATGATAATTTATAGAAGTATTATAACATTCAAATTATATCTCTATTGCAATAAGAACGCGTTTGTAATGGTATATTAATAATATATACTTACATTATATTATTGTTATAGATATGTAACTCGAAAATAGTGTCTTAATAAAGTCTGTGGTGTGAGTAGCAAGTGTGCAGAAAGCCTAAACGGGGAACCGAACGTAGCGCAGAACGACATTTGTTTGTAGTCTCGTAGCGGCAGATCAAAGCTTCGTAGCACATTATTAAAGTGCTACGCGTTCCATGTCATGTATGTATGTGTAGTGTTATCGCAAGCAAATATCTATTATTATTGGTAATGTTTAGTTTGTTCGGACAATCTCTTGTCTGATAAATAAACAAGCTGGCCAGATGATCTTTTTGTATGAGTTTTATTATAATTCAAAATTTGAACTCTTTAGTTAAAGATATTTCTGTCAAGTGAGGAGGGGAGGGAATTATTGTATTACAAACTCTAGATGTGAGAGTTACTAGCAGTTAGTACTGTTTAATCGTTATCGTTCATTTCAATTTAGTCAATGAATTTTGCCAAAATAAAGCTTATCTATTATTCAACACTATATCTGTCTATGTGCCAAATAAAAAAATAAAAAAAAATTCGGACATCTAACACACACCGCCATCTAGTCCCAAGCTAAGCAGAGCTTGTGTTATGGGCACTAGACAACTGATACAAATACATATATACCTTTTTTTTGTAAATACATACATATTATAAATGTCTGTAATGGCTAAATTAAATTACAAATATCGACTCGATTGATTTAGCTGTTATAATAGCAAATTACCCTCTATTAAATGGTGAAACAATTTCCCTTCAAAATCTTTAAAAATACAATCCAATTCAATAATTATTTCAACAGCAATATATCAAAAAAAAGTTACTGTACATCTTCCATCGACTGTCTAAAAAACGAAATTCGTTAACGAGATTCATTTTAACTCTATTCTCACAAAAGTATATTTATGTATACAACACTACATGTGTCATCTGGCGCTGGGAGGTTTTTGCGCCGTCCGGCCCTCCCGACGCTGATACTCGCATTTTGTCCCTCTCGACAACTTGCCTGCGCCTCAACTAATAATACTGTGTATTGGTGTATCAAAGAGGTTTTATTATACTTGTTGTGTCTATTTTATGAAGGTCTAACACTGTCTGATACTGTACGAGGTAATTGTTTGTTGGAATGAGTAAAATTTGGCTATTAAGTTAGTATCATCTTTAGTTATATTATCTTGGTGTTAGGCACTTGGCTTTTTTAAGTTTCGTTCGTTCGAGACCGGAGGCCCAAATAGTCTAGCCAACAAGTTCCATACTTGTTGACTAGACTAAAAGATAAACGTAACATGATGCTAAATAGCTTACAAATGACGTCTGGGGTAGTATATTATGGGGATCTTGTGTCAACTGCGGTGAATTTCCGTGCGTTTAAGCGATTCTGCCATACATACTATAGAAATCAAATATAGCTCACTTAGGACCCATAATATTTTTTATCCGTGGTGCTTCCCGGTTTGAAAAAGGCGTCTGCCTATTTTGACTCCATTTTGTCTCCCGCTTTGCTAAGGAGGGAAGTGGACTTATTATATTTCCAACTCCTCCAGTTTTCTTCTGATTAATTTCGTTGCGGGTTCCAAGACAGTTAAATTTTTCCTGGGACTTCCCGAGTGTCATAACTCGGTGTTTTCGTGGGTCACCGCTGTTGATCCTGGTGTACAGGAGTTACAGTGGTGGGCGTGTGGGCGGGATTAGTCCCATTAGACTAAAAGATGTAGAAGCATCACTAGGCTGCCATGGTGTCGGTCGCCATACTGCATTGTCTGCATTCGCAATGAGTATGGTGACCACCACTCATCGATTCTACTTATGCTTTCCATCAGGCAGAGTAGAGTCATTATGGCGGGCCATACATAAAAAAAAAAAAAAAAAAAAAAAAACAGGCAGAGTAGAGAGGCGAAAAACAGGCAGGCAGAGTCATTTAGTAGTCAAACATAAAAAAAAGTTGGTAAAAAATAAGTGATAGTAAAAGAAAGACGCATTTCAAGATTTCCCTTTCTTCCGTAAACATGCTCTTGGTGGTATTGTTTTAGTTTAGTCATGAATATCAACACAGCTTCAAAGAAAGGTCCCTTCTCTTACTAGTAATACTGCCTAGGTACACCCGGAAAAGTTAAAGTTTATCACATGCTTCTGAGTCTTTTGTTTCCTATGGATTTTTGGCACCAACCAGAGTAGCTTGAATTTGAATTTGAACTGGCAATTTGACCCACGTAACCTCGTTTACGTCCGCGTAGCGTAAAAAAAAATCCCCAGTTTTTGTAACATTCTTCTTTGGTGCTCCGCTCCTATTGGTCTTAGCGTGATGATATATAGCTATATGATATATAGATTTCTCGATAAATCGGCTATCTAACACTAAAAGAATTTTTCAAATCAAACAAACTCTTCAGCATTATACAAACAAAAACACACGTTTTTTGTTTTTTTTTTCATTGCTTTTTTATTAGTATAGATATGATATCTGTGCAAGGAGCATCAGTTCTATGAAGACCTCAGAAAAAGCTTACAACAAGTCTTTGATTGAATGAAAATTCAATATCATATTTTTCCGACCTTTGAACAATACACAAAGTTATAACAAAATATCATTATTATCACAAATAACGCTTAGAAAAAAAAAACTCTCAATCGGCATCGTCCTCATACCTAAATATGAGTACGTGAAACTATTCCCGTCCATTATATAGCAAGCAAAACCACATAATACCTCGACACAGCTATAATAACCGTCACCTCATTGGGAAAAACAAAGATGGAGGCCCGTGGGGGCACCCCTACCCGTCCCCGGTGGTAGGGCTGCCAAGTGACGCTTAAGTGTAGGCATACATTCACTAAAAATATGAAGCGCTAAAATGTTATGATCTGTTTCATATATTTAATGGTGACAGGTTTTGTTATTCTTTGTGGTGTTTTTATATACTGTTGTTTTTGTGTGGAAACAGACTATAAGGTATATCTATGTGTCTATACTTATATAGTGTAAGACGATTGAATATCTGCTCTGCTACACATGAAAACATTCTTTACGAATAGTCAATAATACCTTAAATCAATAATGATTGTATTTTTTTCTTTACTTGATCAGTTTATTTATCGTGTTTATGAAAACCTTAAATTTTTCAGAATTAAAACTTTGCATTGAAATTTAATCTCAAAAAAGCTGAAAAATAGATTCAAATGTAAATTTAAACGCAAAGAAACGAGATTTCTTATACTTAATCATAAAATTTTCAGATGTTTAAATATTGTGAATATTATCTAACTAAGAAACCATATCTTTAATGTCGGAATGTTGGAGTAACATATTTTTAAATAACACATGTAACATATCCTTTGCCAACCCTACCGCTAGGGGTGTTCGCGAAATGTGCGGTGTGCGGGCGGCGCAGCGGGCGGAATTATGTTATTTCTTAATTTAATTTCATTAGGCCAAGCGGAGTGGAACCGGCAGAGATTGTGCCGTTTTATGCCCGTCGTGTAATTGCCGAGAGACGATTTCATTTCGGTAGCCGAGATCCGAAGTGGACTTTTTAAGTGTTGTAAAGAGTGTTATGAATTGATTGGATGGTAAATTTGAGAGCGGTGTAAGTGTAAATCTTTGAAGATTAATTTTAACGACTTATTTGTGATACTGCGATGGTTTCATTCATATTTTTTTGTAATTGTATTCTCAAGTTAAACCAGATACTTATTCACATGGAGATGTCACACAGTAAGCCGCAGTTAGTTTATTGACTAATTGAATCTTGATTTACAAATGCTACTTGAAATCGACTAGGAGGACATCAATGCAATTTTAAATATATTATTAAATTTTATGTACCAACACTGAAGCTAAGGATACTGCTTAACTAGTTAGCCAATATGCATATAAACAACAAAATACAATAACTGAAGATATTTCACACCTCATCATCTGACTGATCCCAAGCTAGGTAGATCTTGCACTGTGGTAAATAGAGTGAGAGTGGAGCTTTTTTTTTGTGCGGAAATTCCCTCGGATACCACCACCACTACCGATGGTTATGTTGGACTCGAACCGACTAAAAACCGCACACCGTCTCGGGTACTAGAAGCCGGGGAATCAGGTGCACGCTCAGAAGGAAATCCCTGGAACCCCGGCGTACCTCGGGCCACCTACGGTTTGTAGATGTATGATTGTTTGTTTGAAAAGACCTACTTGAAAAAAAAGCTTTTTGATTTTGATTTTTAACCCCCGACCAAAAAGAGGGGTGTTATAAGTTTGACGTGTCTGTCTGTCTGTCTGTCTGTCTGTGGCACCGTAGCTAGCGAACGGATGAAGCGATTTCAATTTAGTTTTTTTTGTATGAAAGGTGAGTTACGTGCGAGTAAAAATCGGTTGAGTCGTTTAAAGTTATGGGGGTGAAAGTGGGGAAGAATAACCGAATGTCTGCAAAAATATCATCGAGTGGGGGATCAATGAAAGCGCATAGCGTGTTTTTTACTTTTTAAAGGGAACTCAGGTTATTATGTCGGGTTTTCTTTTTAATTTTGAGAATTTATAGTTATTATAAACATACTTGTAATATTCAAAATACAGAAAACGCAAGTTAAATATCTGATATAGAATATTTTCACACATAAAACAAATCCACAAACATATTACAATAACTCAATTGCGGTACCCATTAACCATATTGTACCGCCTGACTAACAAATGCATTGGAAAACCTTCATGTTTTGGACAAAAAAGCTTCATTTAACTCTACCCACTATCGAATGACCGGACACAATTGAATGTTGCATCACAAAACGTGAATTTTAATTCCGTGCGACATATGCTGGGGGTCGGGGGTGACACCCCACCCGTGGGGGTGGGACATGGTGTAATTAAAAAAATGTGTGGCACTTCATTCGAGCGCGCCCAGTGCGACCGCAGTCTAACGCCCGCCGGCCTCCGCCCTAACTAATTAATAATTTCCCGAAATGTTTGGGATTTTAATAATAAGCTCTTAATGTTTCTGTTTGGATAGCCAATTGGTTAGTGGAGGCATATAAAATGTCCTGGTAACGTGTGTTTTATGCAGATTTTAACTGACTTCAAAATAGGAGATTTTAATTTCGTTTGTATTTTTTATCTACATTAATTTAGAATCTTATATACTAGCTGAACCCCGCGGTGTTACCTGCGGTCATTGTCGTACCGTGGGTAACGCCAAGGGGCGTGGCTAGTCTAAAAAAGTAGCCTAAGTTCCTCCTTATATCATCAGCTACCTATCAGTGAAAGTCTTGTCAAAATCGGTCCATCCGTTCCAGAGATTAGCCAGAACAAACAGACAGACCGACAGACAGACAGACAAAAATTATAAAACATGTAATTTTGGTATATGTACTGTGTATACATAGATATGCATTTAGTAAAAAGCGGTTATTTTAATAAGTACATAGGTACTCTAGGTATTCAAAAATAAATGTTTCCTATCTATAGAGATATTAATCAAATTTTAACTTCCTGTGTTTTCTGTTTGGCCTTATTAAAATTAAAAGAAAAGATACCACCACCACTCATCATATTCTTCCTAGCCATTAGTATTTCCAAGATTCATTGAAGTCTGCTAGTTCAACCGGTTGTACTTTATATCAATTTTTTAGTAGACTTCAGAAAAACACACAAAACTCTCTCATGTTTCTACTTTATAAATAAGGATAAAATATTAGTTAGAATTTGGTGTATGTTATCCTGATAAACAATGACCTCGGCGTCTTCTAACTGATTCCTTTTCTTTAAAGTAAACATTTTATCCTGTTTATTTAAACACAGTCGGAGAATACGCACAAAGAAATGTTAAAATAGGGACACTAACTTTAATGCGTTTAGAACATGATAGCGTTTAACTAAATTTAATTAAGCTTGTCTTCAAATTTAAATGGAACAAATCTTGAGTACAGTTTCAATGTTTTTTCTTGTCATTAAATATTGAAACAGCCGTGCTTCATCACAACTGGGAAAACTCAACCGGAGTAATACCTACCACGCCCCAACTGAACACAAGTGCTAAGCGTTTCTTTTATTGCTTTATACTTAGAGGTTACTGGAGAACCAAAGGACCTTCAAAGGGAGACACTCAAAGGGCGGAAACGGACTTGTAACCCTTCTCTCTCTCTATTCTTCCTCTTGACATCATGCTCTATGCCATATAAATTTTTTTTTCGGACATCGAACACACAACGCCATCTAGTCCCAAGCAGAGCTTGTGTTATGGATACTAGACAACTGATACAAATACATATATACTTTATTTTTTTGTAAATACATACATATTATACATAGAAAACACCCAAACTCCGAAACAAATATTTGTAGATCATACAAACATTTGGTCCGACCCGGGAAGCGAACCAGAGACCTCATGATCAGCAGTCGCACAAGCCAACCGCGAGACCAACGAGATGGTCTTATATATAGACTTATAGTCTTATGTATAACTTAACAAAATAGTTTATAACATAAAAATAGTCGAATTGAGAACCCCTTTGTGCCTCCGTCTTTTTTGTAGTGTGTTAATAAAGGGTAAAGTTACACCAAAATAACCCGAACGACACGTTAATTAAAAACTATGACATGAATATAATATGTTATGATACAATATCTTTCAATTATATCGACACACTTGACAAAATACGCCGATACCGTATCAGTTTTATTAAAAACACACAAAATATAATAACATTTGATGGCGGACCGTTACGGATGGTGACAGATTTTAATAAAATACAACGATATGCAGAGATAGTCACGGTACAGTGTTATATGAGACTGGAGATAACGTAATGCTCCTATCAGCTGATAACTCATCAAATTATAATGTGTAATTGTGTGTATTTAACGTTGAAATTAAAATATTAGGTATTTTATTGTCAGGTTACATTAGAGGTGTTGTGAGCTGTTGGTCTCGACAAGTACAATATGATTGAAGTTTGAATTAAGACAGATTACTAGTGTAACAAGCTAAAATTTAAAAGACCCCCTACTCAAGAACTTAATCGAGTAATCATACGCCAATGATATTTTTGCAGACATTCGGTTATTCTTCCCCACTTTCACCCTCATAACTTTTAAACGACTCAACCGATTTTCATGAAACACGTCTAAGAACACTCGCATGTAACTCACCTTTCATACAAAAAAGAAACTAAATTGAAATTCGGTGCCACAGACAGACACGTCAAACTTATGACACCCCTCTTTTTCCGTCGGGGGTTAAAAATACGTTTCGTTTTAACATGCTGTTAATATCACCTCTGATCGTACCTAGATAAATTTAAATTCTTATAAAATTATCATATCGAAATAAAAATAAAAAAAACTTCGTTTAAAAAAACCGACTTCAAAAACTAAAAATTATAAAATAACTTAATTTGTATGTGCTACCTATTCATAGGTTTGAAGTCAGTGCCAAGCCAATGGAATAGTAGGTACCACACTCGCTATATTTCGAGACGAACGTCAACGACTCTTCGGTTGTTTTGTTCAACGCAAAGAGCAGCTATCCCGCTCAAGGTCACGCGCGGCGAGTGCGGTACCTACTATTACATTTTGGCTTGGCACCGACTTCAAACCTATGAATAGGTAGCACATACAAATTAAGTTATTTTATACATTTTAGTTTTTGAAGTCGTTTTTTTTAAACGAAGTTTTTTTTTTTTTCGCTTTTTAGTCTTTCTCAAGTCTCTCATCATCTATTCATTCAAAATTTAATGATGTCTACAGAATATGAAGGCATGCAGACAATTGCTCGTAACTTCATTGCAGGCGCTCACGTAAATTTGAGGGTTTCCTTCGATTTCCTTAGGATCCCATCATCAGATCCTGATATGCTGGCCATGGGACCACATGGGGAGCATACCCTTTCGAATACAAAGAATTTTCGAAATCGGTCCACAATTGACGGAGTAATCGATGTACATACATAAAAAAAAACGATGAAATTGAGAACCTCCTCCTTTTGAAAAATAAGTTGTACTTACTATATAAATTACTTGGTGCCTGATTAGGTGGGAAAAATCCTGTGTGAAAATCAGGAGGTGAAAGTATAATATATTGCGGATATACTTCAATAAAAGAACTTTATTTTTAATTTCTTAGGTACTTGAATTTTAAATAGTTTAGTAGTAGCTCGTAGCATTTCAGTCCCTTTTTGTCATTTTGGGTAAAGTGGGTTAAAACTTAATTAGTTCTTTGTGTGATAGTAACTTTATAAAATATAATTGAAAATCAAAACTGTCGACTGAGTTTAATTCATTGTCCTCGGTTCATCTTTTCAATCGACTTCAAAAAGGAGGAGGTTCTCAATTCGACTATATTTTTTTTTATGTTAGTTACTTCATAACTTTGGACTGGGTGAACCGATTTTGATGATTCTTTTTTTATTTGAAAACTGGTGCTTCCCGAATGGTCCCATTTAAATTTGGTCCAGATTGAAGTCGGTTTTTTTTTGTTAAAATTTGTAATTATCTATTTTTAACCCCCGACGCAAAAAGAGGGGTGTTATAAGTTTGACGTCCACTTCATCTCACGAACGGATGAAGCAATTTTAATTTAGTTTTTTTTTGTATGAAAGGTGAGTTATGTGCGAGTATTCTTAGACATATTTCATGAAAGTCGGTTGAGTCGTTTAAAAGTTATGGGGGTGAAAGTAAGGAAGAATAACCGAATGTCTGCAAGAATATCATCGAGTGGGGTCTCAAATGAAAGCGTTTAACGTGTTTTTTTATTTTTTAAAGGGAATACAGGTTATTTTATTTTATTTTATTTATTTTATTTATTCTTTATGCACAAAGTACAAAGGCGGACTTAATGCCGTAGGCATTCTCTAACAGTCGACCTTAGGGTGATGCAGAGCCAATCATGGTAGATGCACAGAAATTATAAATGAAATTTTGAAGGATATCATACATATAATAAATATACAGAAAATAATATACATAAATTACATAATACATATATTCATACATTTACATACATAAATACATATAATACAAATTCTAGGAGGGGAGAGTATAAAATTAAGGTGGATCTAATGAAGTGTTTATAAAATGTTTCCGCACTAGAAATTTGAATGTTTGTCGAGTTTTTGCCTTCCTGATCTCGAGAGGGAGCGCGTTCCATAACAGAATAGATTGTACCAAGAAAGTAGAATGTACAAAATCAGAGCGGTGAGTGGGACAGTGGAGAAGTAGGTTGTTTGAAGATCTAAGGTTTCTGACATGGTTTGTACCTAAATATTGTAATTGACTAGTTAAGTAGGAAGGAGAACTTGGAGATGAGAGTAAACAATATAGAGTGGTTAATGCTCGTATCTGTCTCCGTTGGCGAATTGGGAGCCATTTCAAACGGGAGCGATGCTGAGACACGTGATCATATTTACGTAAATTGAAAACGAATCGAATGCAATTGTTGAGAAGACGGTCGAGTTTATTGAGCAGATCTGCATTCAGGTCAAAGTAGCACATATCACCATAGTCAATTATAGGAAATATTAGGGTCTGAACAAGCATTGCCTTGGTTTCGGAAGGAAGGAAGTTCTTTAGTCTATGGAGGGCCCGCAGGGAACCTGTGACTTTCTGGCACACAGATGCGACTTGTTTTCGCCAGCTAAGAGTCGTGTCAATATACAGTCCTAGGTCTTTTACACTATCAGTGTATGGAATGACCATGCCATCATAAGTGAGTGGTGGAAGTGAAGCAAGGTCGATCTGGTTTATACTACGGTTACTCCCGACGATAATAGCCTGACATTTATTCGGATTTACCGATACACCAAACATATCCGACCAGTATTTAATGGCTGCCAGGTCACTATTAACGGCCGAAACCGCGAACGATACATTGCACAACTCAGTTTGATGGTATAACTGTAAGTCATCGGCGTATAGATGATAGGAGCACTGAAGTCTAAGGGTAATAAGGTTAATAAAGATGGAAAATAAGAGAGGTGAAAGAATACCGCCTTGAGGAACGCCTGCATCAAGACTCCGCCAGCCAGAAGAAGAATCTTCTACTCTGACAGATTGCTGACGATCTCGAAGGTAAGAGGAAAACCAGTCCAGTGCTTCTTGAGAGACCGAGAAAAAGGATAGGATAGCTAGGAGGAGTTCATGACTGACGGTATTGAAGGCGTTAGAAAAGTCAACCAGTACCACGGTTGTAACCTTGGTACTCTCCATCCCCACCTTAATGTCGCCAGTCACTTTAAGAAGAGCAGAAGCTGTGCTATGGCCCGGTCGAAACCCTGATTGGAAAGGACTAAGTAAACTGTTGCTGTAGACAAAGTGGGAGAACTGTTTGTGGACGCAGGCCTCTAGCACCTTGGAAAGGAAAGGAAGGATAGAAATTGGTCGAAAGTCAGTTGGAAGAGAAGGATTGGGAGTTTTAGGCAACGGACGCACATACGCTCTCCGCCACAGAGAAGGAAAAGTGCCTGACATGAGAGAGAAGTTAATAATATGGGAGATAGCGGGAAGGAGGTGGACTAGTAGTGTTGTGATCATTCTCCGACTAATGCCATCACAACCAACCGCTTGGGATTTCATAGACAGGATAATCTTCCTGATCTCTCCTTCAGTAACCAGACTGAAATTAAAAGGGCTTACGTTAGGACGCGGTAGACTATTGATGTAATTTCGAGCTTGAAGTTCAGATAGACTGTCCAAAGTGAAAGAGGTGGTAAATTGTTGATTAAGTGAATCGGGGCTTATGGATTGTGGAAAGTCTACATGTCGCGATCTGCCGATACCAAGAGTTCCAAGGAACTTCCAGATGTCAGCAGAAGAGGAAGAGGTAATATTTTCTAGAATATGGCGGCGTTTGGCGTTCCTTATCATCTGGTTACACCGATTTCTCGCAGACTTATACAATTCCCAGTTGACTTCGACACGGTTCCCCTTGTAGGTCTTAAACGCCCGATTGCGTCGTCTCATAGCGCTCCGAATACCCTCAGTCATCCATGGTGCCGGCGGTCGTTTCATTCTAACCTGTTTAACCGGTGCATGAGTATCATACAGTTTAGCGACTACTTCGTTAAAGACATGCACCTTATCGTCGATAGAAGTGGAATCGATCATGGATGTCCAATCAATATGTGATGCATCATCGCTCAAATTTTCGATATCCAACCGTCCAAAGCAACGCCTGTACAGGATCTTAGGTTTGGATTTAGGTGGTTTGAGGACATAGGACAGGAAAATCAGGTCATGATGTGAAAACCCGGGGGCGTCAAGTTGACCGTGAGAGGAAACAAGGGAAGGATTGGAAGTGATGATTAAATCAAGCCAAGTGTCCTCGCCGACATTGTTGTGGTGAGTAGCATGTAATAGCAGAACATGAAGGCAGACTGATTCAAGTAGGAATTGGAGTTTACAGGAACGATTGGAGCTTTGGGCTAGGAGATTGGTATTAAAATCACCCATGATGATATGATGAGTGTACTCTGCACCTACCGATTCGAGAACTGTTTCTAAATCAGTGAAATAGTCAGTAGAAGGGGGACAATAAACAACCCCAAGCAGGAGTTTAGCACCTTGGACACAAACCTCTAAGAATAAGGAATAACTTCTTCTTCTTCTTCTGCCGAATGGCAGAAGAAGAAGAAGAAGTTGATATAATTCTATAAGGAAAGTCACTGCGAAGGTAAATAGCTACGCCACCTCCCCTCTTCACTATTCTGTCATTTCGAATAAGAATAAAGCCAGGCAGTAGGTAAGAGGTGGAGGGAAGGTGTGGTTTGAGCCAAGTCTCAGAGATCAGAACGGCATGAACATTGGCATCATAAAACGCCTCGTACAAGTCAGTGAAGTAGCTAGGAATGCTTTGGGCATTTAGATGGCATGCATTAAATAGATGGCTATTATTATTATTCTTAAACTTATTGCTTAGAACACCACCGAGGGTATCCGTGACGGAAGAGAAGCTTTCGTCACAAACAGAAGGTACAGATTCACAAGCAGAAACATAACACTCACTATCTGAGGACATGAACACAAATAAACTGTTAATAGATTTAACTTAAATAAATAAAGTAAATATATATAAATATTTAAACGTATATATTATTAAAATAACGTGCAGATGTTCTGGTACCCAGCTTGTATCTCTGCACCACCCGCCAGCTTACATCACTAGAATAAGTTGAAACAATACAAAAATATTAAATATAAATCACAAGTTCATAACAGTGCGACGAGAATGTCGGTGCCTATCAGACTAATAAGACATTTTTCGATGCAAATATTACGATACACGCAGCGTATTCGAACGGCAGCGACCGAAATGAGTGAATGATGTAATACACACAAAACGTCAAGTCGATGCAAACTTTATGAAGTAAACAAAGAAAACCGTAATATTAATGAAAGTAATAAAGATGATTATAATAATGTTTCCAACGTGGGGTGAGGGCTTCTTAACAGGAAATAAGAAATATATATATTTGGTTAAGGTAAATATTACCATTATGTGAGTGTCACCGCTAATTGAAATTTATCTACGAGAACTGACATCACTTGTAGACCGATCACTAGGTCTCGAGGAAGCCTTTTTTGCTTGTGGATATTTTATTAGCAGCGGGTTCAGCTCGTCGATGGTCGTAATCCTGCTCCGGACACCATCAGGGGTTTTGACGACTATGGTACCGTCCTGCGTCCAGCAAGCGGAGACACCAAAATGTACCCTGGCCCTTGCGAAGACAGTTTGCCTGCTTCTTGTCAGGAACTCCTTGAGGGTTATAGGAGAACCCTTAAGCCTTGACTTGGCCCGCCACACTGAAGATCTGTCGTCCACCGTCGAGAACCTAATAAGTATAGGCCGCTGATGCTCCTTATTCAACACTCCAAGTCTATGGCATACCTTAATGGAGGAAGCGGATACGTCCTTGAGGCCCATCCTACCGTTGATGACTTGAACCGCGACTCCTTTGCAGTCCTCCTTCTCAGCCTCCTCGACACCCAAGAAGATCAGTGCCTTACGCCGCTGTCTGGTTTCTATGATGTCAATCTGTCTGCAGCATTCACTAACCTGTTTCCGTAGCAAGCCCAACATGGAGAAGACTAACTCCCGAAAAGTTCGGAACTCCTCCGCAACCTTGGCCACAGTATCCTTGGCAGGGCCAGCACTCTGAATTTGAGCCTCGAGATTACACATTTTTCTAGTGAATGTCTCCTCCAGTGTCTTCTGTGCCGACAATATCTCACTAAGTTGTGACATCCTTGGTTATAAGGTGAAATAAATTATGAAGCACTGCAAAGCGATGCACTGGCAGGTGGTGTGGATGAAGTGGGTTATTATCACATTAAATGTATACCTAACGTGACTACCAGCACTTAAACTCCATTTACTTGTCCAAAGATGTAAAATTAGGCGAAATGTATAATAAATACAATTAAATTGAATACCGAGATTTACAATACGTCTATACTTTTTTAACACCTACCGCCGAAACCTACTTATTATATTATAATATTATTATATTATTATGTCGGGTTTTTTTTTATTTTGAGAATTTATAGTTATTCTATTATGTATAGGTGAAAGGTACCTTTCACTGTCTGGCTCGAACTATCTAGTATCGCATAATAACCTAATAAGCGACAATATTCATAAACGACACAAAATTACTGCGTCGTTATCTCGAGTACCGAGATTATGTCACATCGAACGATTTTGTAGGTACTGTATCGATGGAAACAACAATATATTTACATTAAAATTACAAATTTTATATACTTTTTGGTGGTGGTATGATACCATTAGCGTCTCCGTGATTCGGAGGTCACCTTAAGCAGTCGGTCCTGGCTGTTATCGTTGGATAATAGTCGTGAAGCTTAGTTGGAGACCTTTGGGCGGATTGAAAACATCCAACAGCAAGATTACGTAGCCACAACGTTGTCTTGTCAGTCCCCAACCTGAACTCGGCTCAGCGTGGGGACGTGTGGCCTTAACCCTCTCCTGAGACGGGAGCGCAAGCGCTGTTTCACACCGGTTTTCTGTGACGTCGTGGTCTTAAGAGACGTAGTTAAAACAAAATATTTGCTAATAATAAAAGCGGTTGTAGAAAGAAAACACTTGCATCTAGGCTCAGGGAGCTGATGGTAAATGACCACCGTCACGTAAAAGTACATGTCCGCCGTTTGAATGTACCCTTCATTATACAAAAAACAGCAATGACAGCTAAGTGACGTGGCTGTTTTCTGGATAATTATCAAATTAGTTTACATTTGGACTCTGACCTACTTATACATTCTTCACTGACCTAATGAAAAGCAGCGAAAAAGTTAATTAACTACTGTTTTCTGTGCGACCAGGGTATCACTTTGATCGAGCCGGCCTATACGAACCGAAGTTTGACTCTCTGTATCTTTCCCTCGTTTAAAATATTTAAAGGTAGGCGATGAACAAATCATTAAACCCTTTACTGATATTTTATTATCTATATGTAAACGCAAATGGAAAAAATACAATGTCTAAGGTTGACGTTATAAGTTACGCTATGAACACAGATATACATACTTAAGTTTTAAGTAGATAATTCACCTTGAATTAAATTTTTGTAGTTGACTTGAACAGCAATAATACAAGTAAAATTTTAACAATATGAAACCCGAATTCAAGGTTCGACTCGATTTCTCTAGGATGCCATCATCAGATCTTAGTGTCCTTATCACGGTACCTCCGTTGGGATAACTCCTTTCCATTAAAAAAAAATCGTTAAAATCGGTTCATAAACGACGAAGTTATCCGCGAACACACATAAAAAAAACATATAGGTATACGGTCGAATTGAGAACCTCCTCCTTTTTTGAAGTCGGTTAAGAAGAAAAATTAAACTATGTAATTGAAATTAACTATGTGTGTTTATACAGCTTACATTTGTATCTTAAATTCATATTTGTCATTTTTTTCAAGTTATATCATACTAGCGACCCGCCCCGGCTTCGCACGGGTGGATTTCAATCTGTAATATTTTCGAATATATTTATTTAAATTAAATACCGTAAAGGGCCATTTTGATCTATATTAAATGCACAATGTATTTAATTTACTTAATTGTATAAGGATTCATTATATATTATGCATTTATTATACATAAAAACCTTCCTCTTGAATCACTCTATCTATTAAAGAAACCCGCATCAAAATCCGTTGCGTAGTTTTAAAGATTTAAGCATACATAGGATATAGGGACAGTAAAAGCGACTTTGTTTTATACTATGTAGTGATAAAACAATAGTAAATATAGTAGTTTCAGGTAATTATTATTATTTTACATATACATACACCGTTAAACGAATGTTTGCTTATTTGTTAGTAACCGATTTTTGTAAGCGTGTGTTTTAGGTTTTTTAATTAAGTTGTAATCACGACTGAAATATATTATTAGAAATTTTACCTGAAAGGGATAAAATGAGGAATTAATCATACATTTTCGTCATTTTTAAAGTTGGAAAAATGAAATACGTATAGATTATAGCGCGAACAATAGCTACTATTAAAAACAAACATTATACAATATCTCTACTTCTTAAAACTGGTTGTACACTAAACATGTTTCTGCGAAGTAATTTACGTTTTATTATCAACAACAAATAAATATTCTGACTAATGATTTGTTCTCAGAATAAATAAAATGGCTCGATTGATTTGTATTTTTGTCATTTTTGGCAATTTTAAGAGTAACCATAGCTTGAAAACTTAGGGGTTCAATACACATATTTTATAACTGATCTTATGGTATAATTATAAGTTATGCTACCGAACTGCTAAGACAAGGATAGTGAGTTCAAATCCCACCTGTAAAAATAATTGTGTATTTAAATCATTCTATTCATTTTGCCTCGTTGGCGTGGTGGTAGCGTACGCGACTGCTGTGCATGAGGTCTCGGGTTCGATTCCCGGGTCGGACCAAATGTTTATATATGATCTGCAAATATTTGTTTCGGAGTTTTAGTGTTTTCTATGTGTAGGTAATAATGATGTAATATTTAACAAAAAAAAAACTATTTATATCAGTTATCTGGTACCCATAACACAAGCTCTGCTGCGCTTGGGATTAGATGGCGTTGTGTGTTTGATGTCCCAAATAAAAATTAAAATTTCTTAGAGTGAATTTTATGTGATATTATTTATGTACTTAGAAACGCATAAGTATATTTAACAGCAGCCGGACTATTATAGTACAGGTTCCACCTAGTTGGTGTTCATACAGCCATATGCGTGTTGAATGAAAATATGTTAATTTATTTTGGCGAGATTGGTAATCAGGGAGCATATATAATTTACATATAAATATAATAGGCACAGTAAAATGAAGTTGTAACTCGAATAAACAGAGACTAGCAATAAAAATTGTTTTATATTTTATGTCTAGCACTTACTTATTCATCGCATAATTATTAATGCTCCGTCACGGTAAAATACGTTACATAAGTTTTTACAAATATAGAAAAAAAAATACAAACCGATTAATTGATTTTATTTGCAATTCAGAAGATAGTGTGCAAGTGAGCTTCACAGTAGTCACATTAAAATGTGTAATATCTAATATCTTACGTATCATCTGACGACTTATCCTAGCACCGTACTTCGTGGTCAAAAAAACACGCCCACAAACTTCATTGAAACGAGATAAAAAATGTTACACATCAAAAGATACACCTTCTGTATTAGATACTTGTTATCATGTTAATCAAACTTGATCAATCAAGTGATTTGTGAACTTTACTTAAATGTGCCACGCTTCGGCATGAATGGGCCGGCTCGACCGGAGTGATACCACGGCCTCACAGAAAACCAGTGTAAAATAGTGCTTGCGCTGTGTTTCATCGAGTAAGTGAGGATACCGGAGGCCCATACCCCAATCCCCCTACCCTCCCCCCTCCCCAACCCATTTGTGACGCTTTTAGTGTTGCAGGTGTCCATGGGCGGCGGTAATCGCTTACCATCAGGCGATACGTCTGCTCGTTTGCCCGGCTATACCATAAAAAAATGTAACTTAATAAATACAACCTATAACATCGTTCAAGCCTTCCATATAACTTGTAAATCGCGAACATTACCAGTTTATAGTTCTGGGCGTAGAACAAGCCGTAACGGGCCGCAACGTGCCGCAAACGGTCGTAGGGCTATAACGCGGGGAGGCTCCGACGGAACACGAGCGACGGTTAAGATACGACCACTTTAGGGTTAATTGGTTCATTCATGTCGCAGTTGATAATCGAGATTTTGAGTTTAGTGTTCATATGAAGAACAAAAAAGAAAAATAATTAAATTAGTAGGTAAATATCAAAATAAGTGATGCCTTATCGAAAGAACGATTTCAACGTTCCAATTTTGAAATAATATTAAATGATGAATTGTCAAAATAAAATATAAACTATTATTTTTCATACTACTTATAAGAAAATGACTTAAGGTGTATTCTTTCAAAATTATTAGCCGTATTTTCTAATACAAAAGTATAACCTGGAATCTATTATCAGCTTAGATATAAAATAAAACTCCTTTTAATAGATAAACAATTTAAAATGAAAATAGTTCCTTTAACCTGGAAGTTTCATCATCAGGTCATCGTTTGAAGTCCAATCCAGTTAAAACAATGGTATTACAAGTTCTTCGAATTGAAATATATATAAATTACTAGCTGACCCAGCGAACTTGCTACCGACATATTGACATATCTGTCTCAGCTTCCCACAGGCAGTGTACAGTCTTAGACAAAAAAAAAGCTTTTCCCGGTATCTTTTAATTTTTCTTTATACATACCTTGTCCTAACAATAACGAACACATCAAAAATAGAATTATTTAATTTGGTGCAGCCGATCGGAAGTAATGCGCGTACATACATTTCGGTGATTATTTTTATATATATAGATTTCAAAATCCCATATTGATTACATGGCTACCTATTATCGTCCTAGCTACATTTACCTACGTCATCAACAACAGCCATCAGCAATAGTCCATTAACTGGATATCCAGCCAGTAATACTAATATCATAAACCTCTTTTCCAGAGAGAGATCTTAGCAGGTATCAAGAAATAAGGTTTACGTACATTTGACTGCCTCGTTGGTCTCGCGGTTGGCGTGTGCGACTGCTGATCATGAGGTATCGGGTTCGATTCCCGGGTCGGACCAAATGTTTGTATGATCTACAAATATTTTTTTTAGAGTTTGGGTGTTTTCTATGTATAATATGTATGTATTTACAAAAAAAACGTAAATATGTATTTGTATCAGTTGTCATAACACAAGCTCTGCTTAGCTTGGGACTAGGTGGCGTTGTGTGTTAGATGTCCGAAAAATATTTATTTAATATTTATTTAAATTAGTAGATCAACACAAAGCCATAACCATTTAAATACATATTTCTGAACGTTTGGCCTAGTGGTTTGGCGGTCACCACGCCGTGTCTGACTTTGCCAAGTGTCGTGGGTTCAAATCCCATACAGGACAACACTTTGTGTGATGCACAAATTATTGTTCTGAGTCTGGGTGTTCTTTGTGTCCGTTTCATGTATGTTTGTAAAGTCCCCCGCAACACAGGATTTATTCCTAGCACGGGAGTTGTCTTAAAGAAAGACAACATAATGGAAATAAAAATGTTCTGTTATTTGACATAATATGGAAAACTAAAGTACATATAAAGATGTGTTTGGTAAAATTTAAACACTAGTTTGTTCTAACAGATGAAAGATATGTAAATAATGCTTTTGTATAAAAAATAGTATGTAAACTAAAGACGTCTTAACAAAAATGAGTCTGTTACACCATTTATAACTAACGAATAGCCGAACCAAATTTTATGCTGATTGATTTATTGACTATGCCATAAGTAAGAGCCTGAATATTACAATACTAAACAAAATAAACATTTTTAAAACAAAATCTACTAAAAAGTTACCATATATATTGCCATTTATTTATAATTGTGATATTTATTAGACTATTATAATAAATAAAATAGAAATGATGATTCTGATATAACTTTTTAACACTTTAAAATACTTATTAAATTGAAGGTATAATTTATGTATTTAATAATACGTTTATTCTGCAGTTTACTGAGAATGATTAGCATTTATGGTTTTAACTTAACTATATCATGTTACATTAGATATAATTGTATGTTTATCAATAACATAAGCTTTACGATATTAATGAATAAAATGAATTTAAATTATCCTCAAATTTAATTTTTGATCGAAACGCGTCGATGTCTTTTATAAGACTACCAAAGAAAAACTAATCTAATTCAAATTCAAAAAATTAATTTAAACACCATACACTTATTTAATGGCATTACAAATTATTGACATGTAAATACGGCATCATACAATAACTAACAACTGTATATTCAAATGATTATCCCTAACAATTTTTATTTATTATTATTTATACAAAATTGATATTATTAACTACTAAAACTTTATTTTTAAAGACTATTTCAACGTCTTCAAAAAAGATTTATAAGAAATTATGAATATTACTGTTTCAATAATCACTTTTAAAAGGGTTTAAAGGACTTACTGGACTGAAGCCGTTCTCTCCAAGCCATAGGATTGGAGACGAGACCTTGGAAGCCTGGCCAGTAGAGCGGCTTGTGTTGCAGGTAGTGCGCCATGCCTGCCGCCGCCGCCGCCAACGATAACCTTGGTGCCAACAGTCCCGCACCAACATTGGTACCAACAGACGGACGGGACAGTATGTGGTCAATCCCATGAGGATTCGGCGCCGGAGGAGGTGCTTCAGCCAAGGAACTCAGCGCCGCCAACGGAGCTCCAAAGCCGTTCTCCAGTCCTCGAGACAGAGGTGGCGATCCCCTCAACTCCGACATGTCGTTAAAGTTCACTGTATACATAAGCACACCGGTATAGTCCAAAAGTGTAAGTCCGTCACTCGGTCATTGCTCTACGGTAGAGTTGATAGAGTCGATAGAGTCGGTAGAGTTCGAGCGTGCGTTCGCCCGCGGCCGCGACCCGACACCAAATGAAAAGCTCTCCAAGCTTTTGCTCGGCGCAAACAGAAAAAAACCTTGTATAGAGAACTACGCCCAGTCAATCTAAACCTTATATCGCAACGCCGCCCCTCGTGCGGGCAGTCACTGTGAAACTGTATCTGTCTCGTTTTACTGCGTATACGTGTGAAGGGGATAGAACACGTGTGGTGTTAACACTCGCGCGTAGATTTAACGAATCGCTATTTAATGGCGCTTCTTGTCTCTTTATAATTAAGTCGGGTGCAGTTTTTGCGTCGCCCCCCTCGCCGCTGTCGCCCCCCCTCCCCTCCCTGGGAGTCCGGCCGCCGCTAAAAACTATTGTGGTAAGAATAATAAGGTGGAATGGCGGAGTTTATGTGGATAATAGCGGAAGGATCTCCGGTAATTTATTTGACAAATATTGTATTAATTGACAACACACTCCATTGTTGCGAGTGAGAGCATCTGTCGCAGCGGCTCTTGTGCTCTCCTGTCATGGTTGTTATTTATGTAGCCTTTCTCTTTATTTAGTGTAAATTTTACACATGAAAAAATTTAATAAAATTATTTAAAAGTCTTTTAAAATACATCATTAATATTGAGTTACTTCATCAATTTTGTTACACACATATTCTTATGCACGACTGTACAAACTTCTAATTTTAGGGAATCAAATAAAATCACCCCATTGCCGTCCACTGCTAATCGAAGGTCTTTACGCCAACTAGATCGGGCTTTGTTTTATTTTTGACAATTGTTGAAAATAATTAGAAAATACCTACTCTTATAAAGATGAAACATATTTTACACAATCAAAAGTTTATTTAAAAATTCTAATAAGACTGTTATTTTTGCTTTATTATGTTTGTATTTTTATTTTATTGTGTAGTAAAAAGTAAATTAAAAAATATAGAAGTAAAAAACATATATTACTGTATAGACAGTATTAAAAAGTTTTGATGATTATGTATGTATGTAGGTATATGTTCGAGGTCGGTATCGCAGCGCACTAATAGGAGAAACATAACAGTCAACCTTTAATGTGTGTATATTTAAAAAACACCATATTTCATGTATTTTCTTATATCATATTAATTACAAAAGTTAACAAAAGCTTAAAAAAAGTAATTGAAATTATCCTTGAAAATACTCATAGCGTAGTTAAAATAATATTTTCCAATCAGGTTGTGATTTTGTTTTTAATTTTGATAATACAAAAGAAACAATTCTGATTCAACATAGCAAATTTTTTTTTTTGTTATCCAACACACAACGCCATCTAGTCCCAAGCTAAGCAGAGCTTGTGATAAGGGTACTAGACAACTGATACAAATACATAAATACTTTTTTCTGTAAATACATACATAATATACATAGATAACACCCAAACTCCGAAACAAATATTTACAGATCACACAAACATTGGGTCCGCCCCGGGAATCGAACCCGAATCAAAAAATATTGATTCCCCACTTAACGTTTTTGTGTAACATGGCATTTCAAACAGGAACTTTTCCGGATCCTTTTAAGGTGGCTATCGTACATCCTATTTATAAGAGCGGGGACAGGGCTCGACACGATAGTTACCGGCCTATATCTATTTTACCTACATTATCCAAACTGCTTGAGAGGCTAATAAACGTTAGATTCACTAAATATTTAGAATAATATGTAATTTTATCACGATCTCAATATGGTTTTCGCTCGGGAATCTCCACAAGTAATGCTGTTTTGGATCTAAATAATAGTGTGGTTATGAGTTTGGATAGGGGGGAAAAGGTCACTGGAATCTTCCTGGATCTGGTGAAGGCCTTTGATACGATCTCTGTCCCTGCACTTATAATGAAACTCGATGGTATTGGTATCAGAGGTACTCAACTTGCTCTGTTTAGGAGTTATCTGTCAGGAAGGCGCCAACGTCTTAAGGTGAACCATTGGATTAGTGATGAGCTTCCTATATCTTACGGTGTCCCGCAGGGTAGCATCCTCGGACCCACTCTATTCCTGATATATACATCAATGATCTATGTCAAATAAAGATCCCTAATGCATCCATCTTCACTTATGCACACAATACTGCCTTGATATTCCATGGTGGCTCCTGGGAATCGGTCTTCGGCCACGCTCAAATAGGCCTCGATCTTGTCACTGAATGGCTTGGTCAGAATCTTCTTACCCTTAACGTTAATAAAGCGACATATCTTACATTTTCCCTATCAAATACTGGTATACAGTCTTCCTCTTCGATTTCATTGACTGCCCACTCCTGTCTGTCTTTATTTGGGTCGTAGCAATTGCATCAGGTATTTGGGAGTTGAAATTGATGACCGCCTTACATTCCACCCTCCCATAAATGTACTCACTTGTAGGCTGCGCAAGCTAATATTTATTTTTCGGAATCTTCGCCATGTGTCTGATACCCATGTACTCAGAATGGTATATCTAGCCCTGGTACAATCACTTATTCAATACTGAATTATCACCTGGGGTGGGTGTTTTAAAACACACCTCCTGAAACTGTAACGTGTCCTAAGGGCGATCTTAAAAGTTGGCTGGAAGTTGCCATACCAGTTTCACACTGTAGAACTGTACAAAATCTGCAACGTTCTTACGGTTATGAAAATTTTCATTTTGAATCTTATCCTAACAACACACTCAAAAACTCCCTATAACCCTGAAAGAATAATGAGTTCCAGAAGAACATACAACATCGCCAGTTTTGGTCAATACTAGTTTGGCTCAACATTGTTTTAATTTCTTAAGCCCAACTAAAAAATAATTAACAAAATCCTTAGTATATATTCAATGTGCAGACTCGAATGCAAAAAAAAATGTTACTATCTAGCTCCTCGACTTAATCTACGAGGAGACAGAAAACCTTATTATCGTAGTAAAATAACATTAGCAGTAAAATTATATGTAAATGCCTATCTAAATGGCCATCAATATATGTTACAACAAAACTAAAACACCATCACAGATACACATACGCACACACACTCACACACCCAAGCACACTATACAAAGAACACTTTTCATTTTTTCCTCTTTTTTCACGTCACCTTTTCTCTCTTATTATATAAACAGTGTGTATAGTTTGGATAAGTTTGTATACCGTCGGAAGGTGAGAGCCTGGAGATCCGTCATACAGGTCTACAACCTAGTGCAGACTCCAAAGGTTTTGACTTGTGCAGCTATTATGTATTGTATTAATAATATTGTGTACCTTTTTGAGAGAAATAAACAAATGTGATTTGATTTGTTGTGTTTCATTGGTGAGTGCGAGACCGGAGGCCCAATGATACTGAAGCATCTCAATAGGCCGCCATAGTGTGGATCACCATGCTGCATTATCTACATTCATAGTAAGCATGGTGACCACTGCTCTTGGATTCTCCTCATGCTTTCCATCAGGCAGAGTAGAGTTACTTTAGCGGGCCCATATATACAAATCTTAACCGCAATGCCAAACAGCATATTTTTCCAGTTGACACTCCTTTTTTACTTCTTCTTGCAATTCTTTACATTTTACCAACACCTCTCTGAAAAACTAAGGCTCTCACGATGATAAAAATATCATTTTTAATATTTAACAGTCACATTGTGTTCAAAATGTTTATTTTCTATTTAACAAAAATAACAATTACACATTTTATTCCATTCGATACTATCTAACGATAACACACAAACACGTACATACATACACACACACACACGATCGCACGAGTAATAAAAACAAATCACAAAGCCACATTTTTTAATTCGTTTTTAAATCTCCAATCCAACAATAATAGGGTGGCCCTATTACCCCATTAATGAGCGTACCCCAATAAAATGGCGGAATAATAAGCAGCTTGAGACTATTAATGCGCTTGCGCATCCTGTTACAAAGCACTGGGTTTCTTTTGAATCAACGAGAGTTCCGTCTGTAACAGGATGTTGAGATTTTTTATTGCACGCTGTTAGATTAATTTTTAAGTATTTTATATGTAGGGAGTTAATAGCAGTTTATTCTATAAGTATGTGTGTATACGAGAATAATACGATCATGCAATAGGTAGTTTTTCAGGTAGGTTGAAGTCAAAAACTTACAAAGTAGTGATTCAGATCATAGGGGCCTTTCTTCAGCGGCCATTGCCTTGGTCAATCATTTCTGGGTCTTTAGGGCACAATTTTCTGAATACCTTTTCAAAAGAAATCGTCTAAACTAAATTAATAAATATATTGGAAAACACTTTGTGTGATCTACAAATTCTTGTTCCAATTCTTTGTGTCTATGTTTCTGAAGTCCCCCGTGTAAGTTGCATATTCCTAATGCGGGAGTTCTCTTTAAAAATAATATAAATAAAAAAAAAGTAAAAACTAAAACCCAACTACGACAAAAAGCGACGCTGAAAAAGTATGAAACAAGTTTCAAAAGTTTAAAATGTTTTGGTGCTATTTTTAATATATAATATATATATATTTGAAATGTACAAGTAACGCCCTTTCCAATGATACCAAACACGGCATATTTATCTCAAATTATTTTTTTAATTTATTACTTTATGTCGGCTAGAGGGCGCCATATTAGATTCAGCGACACGTCATATAGCCTATAACCAGCAGATGATCAAGACGCTTCTAACGATACCTCATTTGTCCAGTTCTAATAAGTAGTTGAGGAGCTATGAGGGAACAAATGAACATACATACATACATACATAGCCTGTCAAAATCATAACCCTCCTTTGGCTTTGCCTTAGTCGGGTAAAAAAGAAGACACATTATGAAAATATGCAACAACCCTGTTCACAAAAAAAATAAAAGTAAATACGCCCCATGGACAAATTATGAACCATTAATCAGTCCAAAGTAAAAATATCTTCACTACTTATTATGTTATTCAAATACTCATACCTAGCAGAAATTATCGCATTATAATTTATTTTGATCTCTAAGCACGAGTATCTTTATAAATTTGCCGGACAACCACTTTGAATAGTTTCATGGAAAGGGCAACAATTACATCTGTCTATCAAAACATCGGTTACATATATTTGGTGTAACACAATACTGACACGGTCACACAATAGAGCTCGGCTCCAGCCGGATGTGAGACAACACACAGGACATTTGAGGTGTGGTGCCACTGAGAGCAACAATTTTCTTTGGGCAGTCCAACTTTATTTTACTTTTTTGATGTGTAATATATTTTTGTTTTTAACAACCTATTGACATGATTTTGACAAAAGTGTACTTATCACGGTCCAATGGTTTTAGACTTGGTCATTATATGATAGGTGAGATCGTAGCAGTAGCTAGATAGTGGATTTGAAACATCACATACGACAACAAACAGTAAGACTGACAAATTATATTTAAATAATACCGTATCACTTGAATGTGTAGTAGTATCAACCTATCGCTGTCCACTGCTGAACGAAGGTCTGCCCCAAGGAGCACCAACCATCCCCGTCTTGAATGTGTAAAGTAGTATATAATTATTATACAGGGATAAATTGTTATAAGGATGTTGCAAGCAGGTATGATATTAAATAACGGGTGTATTATTATTCATACCTAGATATGAAATAAAATTTACTTATCTATACTAATATACAAAGCTAAAGATTTTGTTTGTTTGCTTAAAATTCTTTTAATATTAGATAGCCCATTTATCGAAGAAGGCTATTGGCATTCCTAGATAGTCCGATAAGTCCCAGAATCAATAGGAGCAGAGCAACAATGAAGAATGTTACAAAAACTACGCTACGGGCAATAGGAGACGTAAACGAGATTGCGAGGGTCAGCTAGTTTTAGATAAGTAATTGAATAACTTTAAAATGTACAATTCAAATAAAATTGACTATTTATTATACATACTAACAAAACACATAAATTTAAATTACATGAAATTCTACTGTTCCATTGCACAAGTTTCTTCTTACCCGCTTGCCGCTCCGCTACCTTCCTCGCTGTCAATGGCACCAAACAGTTCTCGCCGTTACCGGTATCTATTTCCATCGTCAATTAGCCAACACCTTTTCTTTGTCGGCCTTTTACCATACACACATTACACATAAAATTTTGCAACATTGAATTAAAATCGTACTGTTATGGGAATAAAGTTGAAAACGCTTTGAATAACATGTAGATTATTTACACAATGAAATCTTGTTGGCTTATTTTTATAATGTAAAGCATGTTTATTGTTGTTGAAGTAAATACAACACAAGTAATTTATGTGTTTCTTTCTCAATAGATTTTAGATTTAAAACTTTTAAGATGAATATTTTTTAGGGGCAAATTTGTTCACGATACGTTGTCTTTAGATTACATATTCGTTATAATCATGCAAACAAACATACATACTCACGCCGATAACTTCAAAGGGATGCCAAAACTATGATAATCGTAGTCACACACTGCTGATATTCTTAATTACATCTTTTTTTATGTATGGGCCTGCCTAAGTGACTCTATTGTGCCTGATGGAAAACATAAGTATAATCCAAGAGCAGTGGTCACCATAATCAATGCTGATACAGATAATGCAACAGAGTGACATGGTGACCCACAGCATGGCAGCCTAGTGATGCTTCTGCATCATTGGGCCTCCGGTCTCGCAGACACCAGTGAAACACGACAGCACAAATGCTGTCATACATTCAACGTGTTTAATTTGTTCATATTTTCAGTGCACAAAGAGGGTATGCACCTGCAATCCTACGATAGCAATTTTTCACGGCTGCCTTTGCGCTACCTGCACCTAAATCTCATGTATCGTCAAATAAATATGACTGTATCAATCTACGTCTATTTCACAATTAACACATCCGACTTATGATAAACTTGTTATGCAAATAATACCAAATTAATAATAGTTGTAATAAATCTCATCGGTTGGTGAGTGTTGAGGTGTTTACAGCATCATCGGCATTAAAAAGGCATCGAAATTTCTAATCTGTACTAATTATGTTACGGTGGCTGGTATGGTAT
The DNA here is from genome assembly GCA_949125395.1 of Diaphora mendica. NCBI lineage: Eukaryota > Metazoa > Arthropoda > Insecta > Lepidoptera > Erebidae > Diaphora > Diaphora mendica. Next base: position 594,148 of record OX421331.1, on the reverse strand, counting down.
TAATTACTTACTTCCTTAACATACCTAAGTCTTTCTAAAACCTATTATTCTAATTTAAATCACAGTAATATAAACAACTGAGATGGGAAATAATAATTATCTATGTATACATCCATACAAATAAATAAAATTGAAGTGTCTGTTTGTTATATTAAAATAACTGCTTTATACTAAATGCTTACATATGTATACACGGTACATATACCAAAATTATTTTTTTTACAATTTTTGTCCGTCGGTCTGTCTGTCTGTTTATTCCGAATAATCTCTGAAACAGCTGGACCGATTTTGATGGAACTTTCACTGATAGGAACCTAGCTGATGATATAAGGAGTAACTTAGTCTACTTTTTTTTAGACTAGCTTCGCCCCGCGGCTTTGCTCGCGGTTATTGTCGTACCACGGGTAACGCCGCGGGGTTCAGCTAGTAATAAATAATTTCGTACATTTAACACACAACGCCATCTAGTCCCAAGCTAAGCAGAGCTTGTGTTATGGGTACTAGACAACTGATATAAATACATATTTACTTTTTTGTAAATACATATATGTATGTACTTAGTTTTTTGGCGGGCCAAAGATAAAAAAAAAAAGTTGTAATTCAATAACACATAGTCCAATTTCTTTCATTATTTTTTGCTAGAAAGAAAAAAAATAAAAGATAATGGGAAAAGTATTTTTTTTGTTCGAGACTGTACACTACCTGTGGGAAGCTGAACAGAAATGTAAATATGGCGTTACGAAGTTCGCCGGGTCAGCTAGTGTTTTGGTCGCACTGCTACAGTTATATTGACCTAATAATTCTCTCACTTTCTATCCCTTGGAAGTTATCTTCTTGTTGTCTTCTTGATCTCATTAGACCTGTGGTGATATTTGACTGCACGGTTGGCCTAGTGGTTTAAGCGGTCCCACGACGCTTTCTTCGCTTCGCGTCAAGTGTTGTAGGTTCTAATCCCACATAAGGCAACATTTTCTGTGCTCCATAAATTGTTGTTCTGAGTCTGGGTGTTCTTTGTGTCCGTTTCATGTATTTTAAAATATTTTTGTCAAGTCCCCCCTGACCAAGGTTGTATACCTATTCCTAATGCAGAAATTGTCTTTAATCTAAAAAAAAAACAATCAATCGTCAAGATTTTTATATTTTATATATATTAGATACTAAAAACATTAATAAGCGCACAGATGAAGTTTTTAAATCATTTGACTGCCTCGTTGGTCTCGCGGTTGGCGTGTGCGACTGCTGATCATGAGGTCTCGGGTTCGATTCCCGGGTCGGACCAAATGTTTGTATGATCTACAAATATTAGTTTCGGAGTTTGGGTGTTTTCTATGTAAAATATGTATGTATTTACAAAAAAAAAAGTATATATGTATTTGTATCAGTTATCTAGTACCCATAACACAAGCTCTGCTTAGCTTGGGACTAGATGACGTTGTATGTTAGATGTCCGAAATATTTATTTATTTATTATTTTATTTATTTTTATATATAATAATTTAACTTTTACCATTATCTGTCAATATTCTTTTTTTTTTCAACCTTTTTTTTAGACCTAAAAAAAGTTTCAGTAACAGAAGTACTTTTTTTAGTTTTTCAACTATTATTTGGTTATAATGGTAAAAGTACTTAATATGTTTAAAGTTCCTAGTCGGTCTAGCCAAGTTCGGCACCCTTATCTGTCTGTCACAGATCTTAAATAGCACTACTTTTGTGATTCTATAAAATCAAAATAAAAAAAAATACCACGTAGTTAAAATTTAGGTATAACTTAAGTTTTAATCGAGAATTTTTAAACATGAGTTCTTCTATCATTAAATCTTTTACATACAGCCACTCTTCTCCAAATAAAAGTATTATATTACAAACTTATCTCATAAGACTATGTTCACAGTAAATACAAAACAATTTGGCAACATTAAACCGACACTGCCGACTCCACCATATTTGCCAACTTTAAAATGCCAATAAAAAAATCATACTTCAGATATGAAGGATGGAGTACTAATAGAAGGGAGACAGTTATACGTTAGAGCAGGACAACGCATCTTTCTCACTTCCCTATTGGCTTATTCCGAGAGTAAGCCCCGCCTCTTCCAGAAGAGATCCCCACGTGTTTTTGTTGAGTTCAGACAATGTTGAGTCGCGGCCGTGAGAAGTCGTGTCGCGCCGTATGAGAAGAAACTTTCAGAAATATACGTTCAGCAGAGAAATAACTTCAAAGAAAGAAAGAAACAGTCAAATAACTTTAGGATATTATTTATTTTGAAATTCTTGGCAACTTTTTAAAATTGTTGAAGTTCTTTGCAATCTTGTTTAGTATCTTAAATAGTAAATAATGACGGCATGATTAGAATCAGAGATGCCATGCCTTGTCATATCCATGGCATGCGTTGTTCGGTGCATTAATATCGTGTAACGTTACTTATATCGTCATTAGCACTCATGGTGCATTATAAAAATTTTTATTTATTTATTTTGGTGGTCTTATATATAAATTATCTATATATTTCACTAGCTTTTACACGCGGCTTCGCTCACGCAGACTTTCATCCCCTGATTTACCCCCTTAAGGGTGGAATTTCAAAATTTCCTTTCTTAGTGCTCACTTACGTTATATAAAGAACCTACATGCAAAATTTCAGGATTCTAGCTTCAGAGGTTTGGGCTGTGCGTTGATCTCTGGGTATGTCAGTCAGTCAGTCACCTTACTCTTTTATATATATAGATAGATTATATGTTCAGACGAAGCATAGGAGACGAAGACGAATCAGTACGTAAAAAAGACTTATTTTCAAGGTAGTAGAGCCACACTGATTTCAGCACGACCGGGCCGGCTCTACCGGGGCGGTACTACCCTCGCACAGAAAAAACGAAAAATGACATCGTTCGTGCTGTCGTGTTTCGTTGATGGGTGCGAGACCGGAGGCCCAATGATGCAGAAGCATCTCTAGGCCGCCATAGTGTTGATCACCATGCTGCATTGTAGCATTGTATGGTGATCACCACTCTTGGATTCTTCTTATGCTTTCCATCAGGCAGAGTAGTCATTTTAGCAGGGCCATACATAAAAAAAATCTTTTAAACTCTGTCCTTAAACCAAAATGCGCCTACTTCTTGTTTTGATTGCATCGCCCAATGGTTGACTGAACTCGCGGGCTGGATTTCCGCAACTCGACGACTTTGTTGCGCCTATTTTGCGCCAGTTTCTCCAGAAGCCTAGCCGACCCCTTGCGTTGCCTACGACTTCTTGAAGTGAACTCTGCGATCTGAGGTGTCTCGCCCGGTATTCTGCAATGGTTGACTGGGAGATGGAAGTCCGCCAATGCACCATAAGTGCTAATGACAATATAAATAAAGTTACACCATATTAATGAAACTTAGTAAGTTACTTTATTTCGCTAATTAATGTTATTACAAAAATATTCAGTTAACTCAATGTTACATTTTATTTCAAAATACATTTCTTATTTTATTTAATCAAGTAGACATCCTAATACAATACAAAATAGAAGACAAAACGAACCATCCCTTACAGTATCATTCGCCCTTAATATCCCTTACTGTTGAAACATCCACATATCCAATATTAAACGTACACCGTTATTATAAAATCAATCGCACGGAGCGACACTAAACAAACTAAAATTAAATCATGCGTGCCGGAGGGTCCCTAATCACATTATTTAGGGTCCCGAAGCCCTCTTCTATTAAAACTTGATACCCATTGACATTAAATATAATTATAACACTCGATTTAACTTCAGTTTTGTAAACATCAGCTTAATGAAAAAGATAATTCGATTATTTGGAGCAATTTTGTTGAGAGATATCCAATTTCAATGAGTTTTAATTATGGATGTGAAGTTTGTGACGAACATTAAATATTCAGATGAAATGACTTTGTGAATAACGCGATGGAAATTTATATTAATTTCTTTATAAAGTTTCGTAAACATTTTGATTAAAAATTTCGTAATACGCTTATAATTAATTTTGTTATACTCTACAGTTATAATTTGAATGTATGTCTCCAGATTTAGATGAACTATTTTTAATGAGTGAGAACAAATTTATTACCTGTGGCGATTACCATACTGTACACAACATTGTACACATATTATGAGCGGCGATTAGCATAGTTACAACTGCGTAACATCAAACCCTGGGCCGCGGTTCACCCAGCATGATCACCTCGCCTGGTCGGAGGATACTCCTTTTGTGTTTTTTTTTTTTTTTATTGGGACTAATCCCGCCCACACGCCCACCACTGCAACTCCTGTACACCAGGATCAACAGCGGTGACCAACGATCACACCGAGTTATGACAGGAACCCGCAACGAAATTAATCAGAAGAAAAACTGGAGGAGTTGGAAATATAATAAGTCCACTACCCTCCTTAGCAAAGCGGGAGACAAAATGAAGTCAAAATAGGCAGACACCTTTTTCAAAATGGGAAGCACCACGTATAAATTATTATGGGTCCTAAGTGAGCTTATTGATTACTACAATGTATGGCAGAATCGCCTAAACGCACGGAAATTCACCGCAGTTGACACAAGATCCCCATAGTATACCGCCCCAGATGTCATTTGTAAGCTATTTAGCATCATGTTACGTTCATTGCACCAAAGACTAAATTCCCAGAGGATATGATGAGCCGACTGTTCATAGCTATAATCAGGTGTTGAGCATTGACACAACGGTGAATCGACTAATTTAAATGAGTATAGTTTGCTCTTAAAGTTACCGTGGCCTGTAAGAAATTGAGCGACACAGTGATCTACTTCGAGCCATGTCTTCGACAACCGTTCGTGAACAGATGGAAAGAACTGGTAGAGGTGGCGCTCTTTAGATGATTCGTCCCATCGTTGCTGCCATTCATCCATGAGGTCGTTATAAACATTGGATTGCTGTTGAAACAATCTTATGATTTTATCGCCGTCGCTTACAAAAAATCGCATTTCATATTTTGTAGTGTAGAATAGTACATAGCTGCACGTCTTTGCACCTCGAGATCGACCGGAAGGACACCCGCCAACACCGGTAAAGCCTCAGTGCTAACCGTCCTATATGCCTTGCACAAGAAAATCAATGCAAGTCGTTGGCCTTGTAACAGTTTGCGACGGACAGCACCTACAGTCACCCTATCGGCCCATACAGGAGCACCATAGCAAATAGAACCCAAATAAGTAGCTCCATATATGACCTTTAGTGTATTGAATGACAGACCCCATGTCGCAGTTGATATCCTGGTCAGTGCAAAGAAACTCTTTTTAGACTTTTCATTAACTGTTTTAATATGTTCGATAAATGAACCTTTTGTGTTATTAGAGGGATGGGTGTCACCCATTCTTCGACACTTACACGTATAATAAAATGTACTGTACTGATAATAAACATAAGGAAACTTTGGCCTAATGGTTTCTTGGAAGAAATTGCTCTAAGCGAAAAGGCCAGCCTTTCACACTGCTTACTACATTCCGTTTGTATCTATTGACTTTACTCACTTCTAACTGGTAAAAGATTCGTTTCCTCACCCTGTGTTAAAAATGACAATTACTTATCAAACGATTACAAAAAAGAAGAATATTCTATAATTGCCCTTTATAAATTTGTTATAAGAACTCCGTCATAGCGACATAGTGGCTAAGCTCCTTAAATAAATATTTAAAAAAATGCCGTCATGTGGCAAGGACGGTGGCTATAAGAGCTGAAGGGTACAAGAGAAGACTAAAGAAGGATGGACTGTATGAAGGAGGATACGGCTAGGAAGGCTAAAGTAAACAGTGGAATGACGAGTCATATAGTAAAATGGAAGAATAAAACATACTGCAAAGAAATTAAGATAAGGGCAGACAGATAATAAAATCCGCCATTTGTGAATTGACTTGAAAAAGTATTTTATCCAGTTACATTCAAATTTGAGGAAAAAGTTCCACCACAGTTATAATAAAGTTAATCACAACTTATCTCGATAACCGTACCTACATTGAATTCCATGATGTATTTTTATAATTTTAATTAAAAAGCTTTTTAAAAACAAGCTTTTACTGGAATGCCTCGAGACGAGTCTAAACTCGATGATGTTGCGACGTTTCTTTACAGAGTTCCTTTGGCCACCTTCCAGCTCCAGCATCAGATCAGCTCCATGTCATTATAATATTGTATTGTCACGCTGTACACATATGCTTGCAAAGTTTCAGCAAAATCGGTTGAAGATATCTGCTTCAAAATTGAGTTGCAAGATTCCACCCGAACATACAAGCATACATACATTGCAAGTTAATAAAAATCTTGTAAAAAGATATTCATATTCAAACATTCAAGTCAAAAACCCTATATACCTTCGCAATATGGTCTATCACCTACGCATACTGTGTGTATTTATCTGTGTTGTGACGGATTTAGTATAGTGTCACCACCCCTGTGTATCGTAAGAGCCGACTGAGGAAGCATACTCTGCATATTTTGCACAGCACTATTTAAAGTCTAACCAGCGTGGTACAGTAGGCTTAAAACTTCTGTCTATGATGTGTTATGTGTGTGATGTAACATTTGGAAGGCACGTCACTTTGTTGCACATATTGTAACTTCTTGACTTAAGTAGCGTATATTCTGACAGAGGTTTAATATCGTAGTAATCGTCAAACATTTTACTATGTCTTTTTAGGGTTCCGTGCCAAAGGCAAAAGACGGAACCCTTATAGATTCGTCATATCTGTCTGTCTGTCTGTCCGTCTGTCCGTCCGTATGTCACAGCCACTTTTTTCCGAAACTATAAGACCTATAATGTTGAAACTTGGTAAGTAGATGTATTCTGTGAACTGCATTAAGATTTTTACACAAAAATAAGAAAAAAACAATAAATTTTGGGAGTATGCATAGAACTGAAACTCAAAATTTTTTTTTTTCATCAAACCCATGCGTGTATATCTATGGTATCTATGGATAGGTCTTCAAAAATGATATTGAGGTTTCTAATATCTTCTTTTTTCTAAACTGAATAGATTGCGTGAGAGACACTTCCAAAGTGGTAAAATGTGTCCCCCCCCCCCGTAACTTCTAAAATAAGAGCATGATAAATTCAAAAAATATATGATGTACATTACCATACAAACTTCCACCGAAAATTGGTTTGAACGAAATCTAGTATGTAGTTTTTTTTTAATACGTCATAAATCGTAAACTGCAATTTACCTTTCATTCAATCAAAACAAATATAAAAAAAAATGTTACTTGCTGATGCGGAACCCTTCTTGGGCGAGTCCGACTCGCACTTGGCCGCTTTTTAACACATTGTCAAAAACTCACATTTTATTAAAGTTCGAATTATTCTAGCCCTTCCTATTAAACAAAATGTAACTTCTCGGTAAACTTACCCGTTTAAGAATAAGGTTTGTATATTAAATTGTTAGATAGATAGATATATTGTTTTGCGAAATGAAAAAATATCTTTATGTATTTAAGTACTGTATTATGTGTATGATAATGACAACATATAGTGTAAAAATAATGAATCATTCAATCACAAAACAGTGTACAGCGCTTGTCGGTAAGGAATTAGCAGTTGTTAATGAATATAGCAGTCGAGCACACAATAAACATGGCGCGCAGGTGCTGCCATCTATTGGAAAACTTGTGCAGTTAACGAACGGTGCCCGAAACTTATGAGATGGGACTGATCGATAGTTTTTGTCGATATTTTTTTTGTAAAAAAACAACAAAAAGAAAAAAATATGTATGGAATTGGGGGCACACGGGCAGACGTATCGCCTGATGGTAAGCGATTACCGCCGCCCATGGACACCCGTAGCACCAGAGACGTTACAACTCTTGTGTGTAAGACTAAAAACATATTATCTTATCTGTAATAAAATTCAAAGTTCTTAAGATAGAAAGCATTTCTTCTTCTACTTGAATGTGTCACAACTGAAAATTCTTATAATTTTATTAATAGCTTAGATGACATAACAAAACTACAACAATCCTATTTTAGTTAGATTTTTCTAATATTATATGTACCTATTCTTTAAACAGCTGTAGCATCAACCCTAAATTTTGAAGGAACCGTGTGTTTCTGAAAGGATTTTAAACACGTTTTATTGTAACCCTGCTCGAAGTTATTTCAAATAGCTTCTTAGACCAGCTAGTGGTTGCTGTATTTGCTTCATTAATTCATGTATATGGCGATAGGAACACGTTACAGTACAGAAAATAAATAAACTAAATAGTTTTAAAGCCTCGAAATATCGATGTCCAACGCGTTTTTTTCCCATCTCTATAACACAGTGCAATAGCTAAACATTTATTTGATGGCGTATCGAGTGATTGTGCCACCGTATCGAGCCACCTGAATTAAAAACAATAAATTGTCGACAAACACCCCTCTCCCCACCCTTTCCCCACTAGTCCCCTTACACAGCCAAATGAAACTTTAGACCCCAAGTTTCTATTAAAAAAGTTAGCCAAAAATTGTTAATATTTATTGATTTCTAAAATATGACTGCTAAAATTCTTTTTTGTTTTGAAATAATGTGTTTTCTTTTAAATCGTTAACATTATTGAATGAGTAAGGTTCTAGTGCTTCCTAAAGGTACTAAGGATGCTGGAAGGGGACTCATGCAACTAATTATTATGTCATATGTAGTTTAATAGAAAAACAACTCGTTAACAAAAGTTTTTTCAAGAGATAAAGGCAGCTAGAGTTCATAGAGAGCTTACCACACTGAGAAATATAGTTGAAGTACCAATAAATGTTAAATCATACATATCTAGGGTACAGGGTAACTTGTCCTTTAAATTCCGTATCTAGAAAATACTACGGAACCGTAACTGGCTTAATAGCACTCAAACAGGGAAAAACTTTTTTTTTTCTTTTACTTTTAAAAAGAGAACTCCCGCATTAGGAATAAACATCCTGTGTCACGGGGGACTTTACAAATATACATGAAACGGACACAAAGAACACCCAGACTCAGAACAACAATTTGTGAATCACACAGTGTTGTCCCATCTGGGATTTAAACCCACTACACTCGGAGCAGTAGAAAGCGGTGTGCCGACTGCTTAAACCACTAGGCTAACCGTGCAGTGAATTATTTACGCCAGGCCAGTTACGTACAAAATTGGTTATTTTTATAACATTATACATCCTACGAATAGTAGAGAAGTAAATATAGCAGACAAAGACATCTTTCTTAAGATAATTAGCATTTAAACCTATCAAATTGTCAGTGGACAATGTGGACATTGGCCACTGGCCGCGCTCCGAACATTAACTCGGCGCTAAGTGAGCAAGTTTGACCCCGGCCCAGCTAATGACTGCGGCTGTCGCTAATTGTCTGTTTTGTGCTATACCGATATCAACTATAACCAAACAAGGATGGTATCATCACGGAGCTAACAGAGGAACAAGTTTAAGATAATTTTCAGTTTATAATGCTAGTTAAATGAGTCCAGTAATTATATTTAAAAGTTTAGAAAAAAAGACATCGTACCTATCTTAATATATATAAATCTCGTGTCACAATGTTTGTCCTCAATGGACTCCTAAACCACTTAACCGATTATAATAAAATTTGCACACCATGTGCATTTCGATCCAACTTGAGAGACAGGATAGTTTAAATCTCAAATTATAGTCGCAATTTTAATTTATTGCTAATTATTTGTCTGTTATTATTTGACAGTCACAATTATCTGTTGACTCCAAATGATTCTAACAGATGTCGATACCTTTCGACTGGGTTGACACAGCAACGCGTGGCCGGGTCAGCTAGTATGTATCATAGTTTCTTTTATATCAGGACATTACCAATTGAATTGTTTTACTTTGGAACATTTAAATACTTAATTCTTTTTAACGGACTTTATTTGAGGTAGGTTCCATTCAAATTTGAAGAAATTAGCTTACCCCCGAGGGTGAAAACTCAACAGACAAATAAAATAATACAGTCCAATATTGCAATGCATTGTGATGTAAGCGCTATGATATTTTTTGTATTCTAAATACATCGAAGGACTTTTTGTTAGTTAAAAGGCATTTTACAAAAAATATTAATTCATTAGTACTAGTATTATGGTATTTACTTTCTTATTTATTCATACTTCTATACTAATATTATAAATTCAAAAGTATATTATATGTGTCTGTCTATCTGTTGTGTAAAAGGGTACAGCTAAATCACTGCACCGATTTCAATCATCCCACCGTAAAATAAATATAACTTTTTCAAAGGTCAAGAGTGCAAAACAGTCTGCCCTACATCCATTTATATATATTCAAGAACTTATTTCAACACATTAGCTGTATAAATTTCGATTCTTTGGCGATTCTTCGGTCGATTTTCGGTCACTACTCGAATATCCTCATAAATACCGAACGGAGGGGCAGACCGCACCCGGTCATCTCCGGACATTATGTCCACTTGCCCTGTAATTGTCCAGTAATGCCTTCCTCTGTTATTTACAGGCTTTATTCCGTTATTAAGAGCCTCTCACACAGTTTGTTGGTCGTTTTAATACAATGTTAATCGTGAATAGTTTAGATCTGATAGTGGGACTTGAGACTTGTGGACTTGGATTTATATTTGCTGTAATAATAGATAGTAAACAAAGCAAAAGTATAGAATAAGGAATTATGTAATTAAATCGCGTTGTTAAGTGTGTTTAATACGTTATAATTTGTACTAAAAAAATTGGCAGTCATAAGGACTGCCGATAGAAGTGAAAACTTATATCTTAGAATGTTATTTGTAAAATTAGAAATTTCACAATGTTTAAATTTAAATTATCAACATTAAACATTAGCATCTTGGTGACGCAAGCCCATAAGATTTTCCCCTAACAAAAAGTGCTCAACGAGGCCAAAGAAGTTTTCACTTCAAAAATGTCATGTCAGCATGTCTGTGACGTCAGCGTGTAGGTGACGCGAACTTATAAGATTTTCCCCTAACAAACAGTGCACAACGCGGCTAGAGAAGTTTTCACTTCGAAAACAATACAAATATAATATTAGTATAGATTACAGTCTTTAAACAGACTACTTCAGTAATATAAATACTTATTCACCGCCCTGTACCAGCATCGGCGGCACTTAATCTGTCACCTCATTTACCAGCTGACAATATATTTATTTGTTAGAACTACCGCCATTAATATTACCTTTGAGGATCCGTAATGTTGCCATGTTTGTATGTAATAAGCCGTTGTTTAAGGGTTCATGGCAAACATTAAGAGGTTGGTAAGGTTATTTAATTAATTGTGGCTAATTATAATGTACATACATATGTTTCAATCGATATTTTGAACCTTGACTGCGTCACAGAACAAATAACTACGTGATGAGTTCGAACATTCGTCCTGTGTCTGAGAATAATCTCTCTACAATATGTAGGTATGTATTTCTTAATGTATCAATCGAAATGGTGTATATAGAAATACGTCACTATGTTAATCAGATATATGGTTACCAAAGCAAACCTCGTTTGCGATGAGACGGTTATGTGTGAATATGATATAATTATTATTATTAATTTACATTCCTAGGAGTAGAAGTAAGCAGCCAAACGAACAAACACACGTCTTCTAATTTAAGTTGAATTGTTAAGCAGCCAATTTAAAATAAAAAAAAAACCGACTTCCAAAAAACATCCAACGAAAACTCTCTGCCAAAAAAACACTTAAAAGCGTAAAATAAACTGGTTCTTCATAAATTGCCTATACCTAATTCTTTATTCATTTAAATAGTAGTATAATAATGTGTGCTAGGTACCTAGAATCTGTTTGAAGTCGGTGCCAAGTGACTATCGCTTAGACTTTTGTAATTGTTCGTTTGTATTCTTTTTGGCTTGGCACCGACTTCAAACTTTCAGAAAATATACGAAAAACATAGTATGTGCCTATAAAAAATGAGAGTTTCCCTCGATTTCCCTGGGATCCCATCATCAGATCCTGATATGCTGGCAATGGGACCACCTCGGAAGCATACCCTTTGGAATATAAATTTTTTTTTTAAATCGGTCCACAACTGACGGAGTAATCGGGTAAAATACATAAAAAAAATTAAAAAAAATACAGTGGAACATAGAACCTCCTCCTTTTTGGAAGTCGGTTAAACATACTCAAATCGACTTAAAATAAAACTCATATTGAAACCTCATCAACGTATGTGTGTAAAGAGTGGTGTGTGCCAAAAATACACTTATGGTGTTCATGGACGGGTGTGCTAGGAGGTCAGGTGGGATGAAAGGGGGGGCTGATTCAAATTAGCAAATATTGTAACGCTCGAAGACAACGGAAGTGTTCGCTGTGTTAAAAGCCAATCCTAAAGAGTTTAGAATCTTTTAGAGGAGACAAGAAGGATTTATTTTGCTAAGTTATTCTTATTTTAATAATTTCATTGACATGTTTCGGTAGATGTTTTTGAATTATACAATACATAAAACAATGATTAGAATATCTGATAAAGTTGAATCTTAGAACATAGGTTTTGATCGAGTTGTGATGGCAGAGATTTCAACTTAATAATTATTAACCAGCTTACCTAGAATTGCATGTACAATTTGACTAAATAAATATGGAATATGATTGAATAGTCTTTCGTCCTCACGATAGGCATGTAGGTAGGTACTTAAATTTTTCAATAGCTGTGGTGGCCGTAAATATAATAACATAATTGCAACGCAAACGCAAAAAAAACTGTTATTGAACTTAAAAGAGTTGTATTAGACACACTGCTATAACAGACCCATTAGCTTATTGAAATTCCATTGGGGTTCGATTAACGGGTCGGACTGCTGTTGGGTTTTTCTTACAAGAAATTCTTAATAGCAGCCCGGAGTATGGAAGATGGTGGTGTTTCCCGCCCGTGCCTCGGAGAACACGTTAAGCTGTCGATCCCGGTTGTCATAAACATCTATGGCAATCGTTATTGGAAAGGCAGTGCCCTCAAATATACTGACAACTAGTTCAATCTTCGAATTCAGTTCACCCTCAGGGTTGTGGTAGTCCGATGCCAGTCGCTCCGTGGAAAAATTGATGTTCAGGTAAAATCGGTTGGACTAGTAGCCGACCCCAAATAATCTTGGGAATAATAAAGGCTAGGAAGATGATGAACAATTGTTGTGTAAAAAAATATTAAATGAAATGAAATCATTTATTTTGCAATTAGGTTACATGAACACTTTTACAAGTAAAACTTTTTTGAGCAGAAGAGTTCGGCCTTTCCAAACTGGACTAGCCCTGAGAAGAAAGGACGAAACACACTGAGGGATCATCGTCTCTTTTTTTTTCTCTTTTTTAAAGGTCGGTTAGGTCGGTAAAATTTGGATCTATTGAATAACTCCTGCTTAGCGAACCCATTTTATGTAAAGAAAAACAAACCGTTAAGTACCTACATGAATTGCTTACGAAAAAACTTAAACTTAGATTTCTTGTCATAATTAAGTGCGAATCAGTTCTAGTGTATTATTGGATCTATACACATAGAAGTGCGTCGATGGAAGTTGCGACAAATGACGATTTACGAGGCGAGCGAGGTAGCCGCGCGTCCTGGCGGCACGGAGCCGAGCCGCGGTCACATGCCGCGGTTCCTTTAGGGCTCATACATAGTGTGGGACACTTTACTAAATACCCAAACCCAATATCTTTATTTCTTAAAAAAAACGCAAGGAAAATACGAGCGTGGTCGTCTCAAGCAAAACCGGCGATGAAGAATACAATTATAGTTAAGATTATCGGCACTCAGTCGGTTTTAACTGAATTTTTATTTATTAAACAACACCATACTAACTGCACTGCAACAAGCATTTCGCTGTCTGTAGTACAGTCAATATTATCATTTAACGTGGTTTTACATCCGTATAATATCATAATAGTAACCGCTAATTGATAAAACCCAAACTAAATTAAATAATTAATCGTTACTTGAAAGCAGCACTCCGAACCATTTATTGGCAATCGATGAATGAGAAAAAAACGTAATTGAACTTAACAATTTCTTGAATACGAAACTATTGTCCTAAGCCAGAGTATTCCACATCTGAAGGTGTTTCCAAACCGACCAGCCCGCGGCTAACATCGTGACTGCCCACTCAGGTTGGTATGACAATGGGTTTGTTACTTAACCGCACCTGTTGAGGGGCTATTGTTTGTCTACAGGTTGCAATGTCTTTCAAACAGTTAAGAATAACTTCTAGTCTTTGATATAGTGGCATATGCTATGTAGTGATAGTATACAGCTGTCCAAAACGTGCGCTTACATCTCGAGTACCATAGTATTATCCTTAGACAGAAGTCTTCTAAAGAATTGACATCTGAAGGTGTTTCCAATCCAAGTCATGTTGGGAAGCCCGAGGCTAACATCGTGACTGCCCACTCAGCTTGGCATGATAATGAGTTTGTTACTTAAGTGCATCAGTTCAGTGGGTACCTATTGTGTGTCCACGGGTTAAAATATATTTCAGTATACTAACTTTTAAATTTTCGCGTTCCATGATATAATAATAATTATTTTTTATTTTTACAATTTTATCAATAATATCGAAAATGTGCGGGTGGATGAAGAACCTTCGACTTCACGGATTCGACGACGGAGGGCGTGCGCCGCTGAGCCAGTCAGCCTGTGACCACGGCCAGTGCAACCTGGTCGAAACGTCAAGCAAAACAGAGGTATGTAGTACCTTGAATTAGTGATCGCGTTAATTCCCGTAAAAATAATTATTATTATATTTCAGTATAATCAGTTAGGAACAAGTGCTAGTGTGTAATGCATTGGCATATGCTGGAAATATGCAGCTCTCAAACACGTGCTCTTATAACTACTGATAAGCGAGTATATTATATGTATATTCGGTATTGAGCAAATATGGAGCCATATTACAGTCCAATATTGACTTGTATCACTAAATTGACTATCATCAACCTTATATTTAGTTTATTTGAATTTCACCGCAAAAGTTTATATTGTCAGAATGTAGAGTTTCAAGCATGATTCAGATTTGGTGTATTTTGTTATAATCTATTTCAACCTACTTTTTTCATTTGCCCGTGGTATATTTTGGTAGGATATTATAAACCTGTACTTTAAATTGTAATTGCAACTGAATGTCAAACCTACATATCCTGGAAAAAATAAAAAAAATATTTCATAATATATCGTAAAGCAGATTATGTGTAAAGCTATATACATTTGTTATATGCGAAGTTAAATGGCATACGTAATAGAATGTACGAGATTTAACATTTTCGTATAATCAACAGGTTTTTAAATAGTCCACTGCTGGACATAGGCCCCTCCTTAGAAAAAAGATTTTTTTTTGTTTAAAAAACAACTCCCGCATTAGGAATATACATCCTGTGTCGCGGGTGACTTTACAAATATACATGTAACGGATACAAAGAACATCCAGACTCAGAACAACAATTTCTGGATCACACAAAGTGTTGTCACATGTGGGATTTGAACCCACAACACTTGGCGCTTTTTTTTTTTTTAACGTGTGGAAATCCCCTCGGACCGTCACCCCACCGGGGCTTGCGGCGGGGCGGTGTGTCGGACTCGAACCGACTAAAACCACACGGTGTGCCACTCTGCGCCTGTGAAGGGAGGTATCCGGGAACTGCAGTTATTAACACGTCCGGACACCTCCCAGCGCTTGCCCGCACTGAAGCGGGCACCGTCTGCTATTAAAACTCTCATTTAGGCGACGTACGGCACACGCGTACGTCGCCCCCTCGCGGGTGGCCACTAGAGCGGATGGAGGGGAAAGCCCGTCCCAACCATCCGCGGCCACACTCAGGGTGGCATGAGGCGCTGATAGGCGCGCCTCCGCCGCCCGGTTCGCCGGCGGCGGATTGGGTCCGAGTGGATATCATCCTCCCGGACCTTCTCCGCCACCTCCTTGTGCGAGATTACATCTTCGCAGAAGGTTGCGACCGCGGTAAAACTGCTGTCGCTACCGGCTATGGAGCGTATGACGGACGGGCAGATCGCCAGCGTATGCTGGGCCGAGTCCTCACTGCAGTCGCAGTGGTGGCAGGCGGGACTCAATTCCCTCCTAGCGACCGAGTGCAGGTACTTCCCGAAGCAACCGTGCCCGGAAAGGACCTGCGTCAGTCGGAAGGAAAGGGTCCCGTGCTGCCACCCTGCTCACTCGAGGATGACCGGCTGGAGAGCCTCCACAGCACCAAAGCCAGCGCGTGGAGTCTCCAGCCGGAACGATCATCTGTCAATAGTGGCTCGAACCGCTTAAGCCACTAGGCCAACCGTGCAGTCATGGTTGGTTTGGTTGTGGCTTCTAGGCAAACAGGTTGGTATAGCGTTTCTTTAAAATTTTCCTTCTCTTTGCAGTGACGCTGTCCAACGTATGGCCTTAACCCTAATATCCAAACCCAGCAGTGGGACATTATGGGTTGTTGATGACAACACTGTGTGAGATCCGCAAATTGTTGTTCTGAGTCTGGATGTTCTTTATGTCCGTTTTATGTATGTTTGTAAAGTCCCCCACGACGCAGGATGTATATTCCTAACGCGAGAGCTGTCTTTAAAAGATAAGACGTTTTCATCAGATTGCACTCGCATGCTGTGGTAAATTAAGTAAGTATCCTTTAATTGCAACATCAGTCGTGTCATATAATTCATAAGGATAAAGTTCTTCTTCAATTCTGTCTCTATTATGGATGCGGCTTTATGTCTCTTTGGATATGTTCCACAGTAAGTGTGCGGAGAGCATTACCGTACGTTACTACGAACTTAATTGCTTGATTGAAATGAAGCACATTCCTCTTTGGGAAGGGGTTCTGTACGGCGGACGGTTTAATGTAACTATTTATGGGTGCCAAAAGTGTGGTTACACATGTTAAGTGTTCCGCCAATTTATGAGTTCACAATCATATTTATGTAATGGGGCTTAACAGTTTAGTAAACTGATTTTTATGGTTTTCAAGAATCTAATAAGAGCTTCTAATATCCCATTTCACATCTGTTTCTTGTTTTGATGTTTATATAACACGACATCGTGAATGCTGTCATTTTAGGTTGGTGTTCCGTGCGAGGGTAGTACCGCCCCGTTCGAGCCAGCCCGTTCGTACTGAAATCAGTATAACTCTACTACCTTGGAAATATATTTAGGTAAGAACTGTAGAAAGTGCTGTATTGTACAATAAAGAATCAATATACAAAAATACGTACTATTTAGCAAATGATACACAGATATGTACAAGACGAAATATATTTGTTTACATTATCACATCAACAGTCTTTATATAATAATGGTCCACTCCTGTACATGAACCTCTTCCAGAAACAGAACAAAGGTGGATTTAGCCTACATTAATGTATGTAGAGGTACATAATAAAGGTATAATATTATGAGTGGACAAGCAATAATAAAATATTGCAAATGAATAATAATGGTTAAGATAATATGGATATAAGAATATAAATGATTTGATTTGATAATCACAATAAAAATCAGGTTTGAGGGGTTTGAGCAATGTTCCATTACTGTTTTTTTTTTATATACATTTCGGACATCTAACACACAACGCCATCTAGTCCCAAGCTAAGCAGTGCTTGTGTTATGGGCACTAGACAACTGATATAAATACATTTACACTTTTTTTGTAAAATACATATTATACATAGAAAACACCTAAACTCCGAAACAATTTTTTGCGGATAATATAAACATTTGGCCCGACCCGGGAATCGAACCCGAGACCTCATGTCCAGCAGTCGCGTACGCTACCACTGCGCCAACGAGGCAGTCAGAGTTTACCAAATGAGTGAGGTTATGAAAGAAATATCGCTCTAGGGGTAAGGGTAGCACTTAGAGGACCGTAACTTACTTTTGACTCTTGGGCTGCAGGTAAGCACGTGCGGTGGCTGTTATATACAATTAAGCAACCTATCTGCTCTGGAACCCTTAATGTCATCAGCCGTCACCCTCTACTGGCAACAAAGTCCTCCCACAAAAAACACCAACCAACCGAGTCCACAAAAAAAAAAAAATTAAAAAGCCTGAATACTTAGAACTCTTTCATCAAATTACTTAATCAAGCAGAAAAGAAAGAAACCCGTTAACAAAATTACTAACTGTGAAAAACTCTAATCCTTTTTCATTAGAAAGCTTTCAAAACACGCAAAAAACCGGTGTCCACTAAAGTGAATGCTAAATCTCCTTTACCAACCGTAACTCATCCACGAAAAAACAGCTCATCTACAAAATGGAATTGGAATAAGTTCCGATTCTTCGATTCCAATTCCAAAACGAATCCATTCTGATATTTATTGGATATTCCGATTAATCTTTAATCTGCCCTCTTGTGATCCGTTTTAAAACGCGCTTATGAGTTTATTCAACGTAAGATTTTCAACTCTATAGCTATGTGAGTAAGGTCTGTATTAAGTTAATTCACAATGGATTAAGGTAGTAAAAGTGGGAAATATTTATGAGCTTTCGAAGGAAATTCTTTTTGAATGTTTGCATTTATGAAAATATGCTCGAATGAAAGAGGGCGCTGTACCATACAGGGTGTTTCAATTATGTCACTTACATTAGTAATAATTAATTGTAAATTACAATTGTAATTAATAAAGAGACATAATTCTACAAACGTTAAGAGACTAAATTGTAACAATTTACACATTAACAAGACCTGTCGGTGTACCAACCTGTTTGTATTTGTGGTGGAAAAAGTAAAAAAAAAACATGTATTTCATTGGAAAAGAAAAAACCAGACTGTAAAACCTACGTTTTACACTCTACACCTACGTATTACACATTTTACTTTTCTGTTTCTTCTGCAACAGAAAAGTGAATAAGAGTCTGCTATATAAATACACTAGCGGATCCACGCAACCTCGTTTGCGTCTCCTTTTGCCCGTAGCGTGATATTTTTCTCCCGTTTTTTAAACATTTTTCATTGGTGCTCCGCTCCTATTGGTCGTAGCCTGATGATATATAGCCTATAGCCTTCCTCGATAGATGAACTATCCAACACTGAAATAATTTTTCAAATCGGACCAGCGGTTCCTGAGATTAGCGCGTTCAAACAAACAAACAAACTCTTCAGCTTTATATAATAGTAAGATAGTATAGATTTGTTTGATTACTATTTTGCTACAAATTTTAGTACCTAGCAATAAGATGCAACTCAACATTCATAAAAGCGTTGTCATCCTAGAAGTACCTCTTTGAGCTTCGGTAACTTTACTCAATCGGCGAAAACCAACGAAAGAATTGATTTGTGTTAGGCCGTGATATCAATCCGATCAAACTAGCCCATTTCTGCCGAAGCACGGCCCTCAAACGGTTATTAATATAAGTCTAATTTAACGTTTTCTATTTGAATATTGAATTTGCATTGGCATAAGTCTTCATCATTCCAATGGTTCGCGCAACTTTCTCATTTGTTTCTGATAAAAGAACCGTTTCTTAAAAATACTAATATGAAATGTAATGAAATACTATTATTGTCCGAGGAATGAAACCACAACTGTTATCTGATCTAGCTTATCCAACGTATATTTCAATGGACCCTATTAATAATGTCAGATCTGCAAAAAGTCTACATTTCAGTAGAGCAGTTCAAATATTCTTAACGATAAAAAAACAATCACTGTAGATATTCAAATTTTCACTGACATAAAAACCAGTCAATTAAGAGAATAGATTAAACAACAGCCTGTAGACGCCCGACACAGTATCGGAGGGCAATTTGTAGAATTTGGCGGCGGCTAATAAAGACGCTCACTTCCGAGTGGCACTCTAATTGTGATCGCTGCCAAACGAATCCGACCACTGATATATTGCACTACACGATGCTGTATACATTCAGAAGACAAGAGTAGTAAGTTTCATCAACTTCTAAAAACTTATTTTTGAGTCATCCATCTAGTCCCAAGCTAAGCAAAGCTTGTGTTATGTGTACTATACAACTGATATAAATACATATTTTCATTTTTTTGTAAATACATACATATTATGCATAGAAAAACCCAAACTCCGAAATTTTGATCCGACCCGGAAATGGAACCCGAGACCAAAGGCACAGCAGTCGCTTACGCTACCACTGGCCCACCGAGGCAGTCGAACACCGAGGCAACGGATATTAAAAGTATTGGTTTTTATACAACAATCTAGGTTTGTTTAATAATCAATACAATATATTCAATAGGCTTAACCTGATTACAATAATTTCTCGTTTAATTGCGAAAATTGTACTGAATGTGGTTTGTCAGTAGGTAAATTATAAATACAGCTTCACTATTTACGGTAGGAAATGCAACCTTTTAAAAGAAAATCATTGTTTAAAGAACTTTTAAATCAATGACGATCAACGCAGCTAATTATTTTTTTCAAACATTTATATATAATTTAGAAAACTTTATTAGTTTTGCACATACATTATCTTTTGTTATTAACTTGAGACAGAGATCGGATTTTAAAAGAAGTACCGGCTTTCGGAACTATACTAGTTAAGGTGCCCAAATACATACCATCTATTAAAAAGCATCTGGAAATAATTGAACAGCAAGATTTACCCTAAAGCCTAATCGATTTATATTCTCCTTTAAAATACCACCAGAAATGTGCTTCCTTCACGTACTAATTATCGTACAATGGGTGACAATCACCGAAGTACCGAGTACTGAAGGTATTCGCCAATTTTTTCCTTCCCTAATTAAGTGGAGCCTGGGGACGCGCCGAGTGTTGCTGGCGGCGCGTAAATCATCCCGACTTATTAAAAGAATTCTCTCAAAATCGAACCTCTTTAAGATTCCAACCTCCTTCTTGACCCTTCAAAGGAAATCAGACTTTGGTTACTCACAGTCATGGTTGAAATTTCAACGGATTGAAATCTTAGAATCATTCTGTATGTTCGTGTATAAAGATTTGCCATTTGAAAAGTAATGCTTTTTAATATAAGAGCTCAGGTCGCGACTGTGAATGATTTTCTCTGTATTAAATATCCAATTGGATTTATGACTTATTTTTAGGGCTGTGGAAGTGGGGAAAATTAATTTTTTTTCGTTGGCAATGTCGTAAATTTTTATGTCGATAGCTGTAAAAATGAATGTGAATTAAGTGAGATTTTACAAGTTTGTATTGCAGAAACGTTTTATTAAATAAAAAGATTTGTTTGTTTTTTCAGTAATTTCAGAAACGGGTGTAGGTATTTAAAACTAAAATAACATTCAAGTGTTCATACAGTTATTTTACCTTCGGACATCACAAAGCATAATATTGCAATATACAATCAGACCCATAGTGGCTTCAAACATATTATATAAATTTAAAATTATTTTATATAATTACAAAGTATAATACCTCATTCTTTAGCTGAACTGACATTTCGATTGTACCGTTTTAGATTATCGTTAATTATCACGAATATAGCAGGATAAAATGGTTTTATTACTTCGTATTTCAAATCAACCTATCGCTATCCACTGATGAATGAAGGTCTCCCCCAACAAGCTCCAAATATCCCGATCTTGGGCAGTTCATCCAAATCTATCCCTTCCAGTCACTTTCTTCTAGTCGTCGGACAATCGTGCCGTAGCGTGCCCTACACTGCGTTTGACTGATAGCGTGGTCTCCACTCTAGCAAGCTTACACTTTTAATTTACATTTTTAATTCTTGGCATTTACACCATTTTATTATTTTTAATTTCCAATAGAGTCCCTAAATTTTATTTGCCTCAAAAATTAGGGCTTACTAAGAAGTATATTTTTGGAAATACGTATTTATCTATACTATTATATAAAGCTGAAGAGTTTGTTTGTTTGTTTGTGTTTGTTTGTTTGAACGCGCTAATCTCAGGAACCGCTGGTCCGATTTGAAACATTCTTTCAGTGTTGGATAGTCCATTTATCGAAGAAGGCTATATATCATCACGCTAAGACCCATAGGAGTGGAGCACCAACGAAAAATGATTCAAAAACGGGGGAAAATTATTACGCTACGGGCAATATAAGAAGCTGACCCACGCAAACGAGGTTGCGTGGGTCAGCTAGTATTAAATAGATCTTTGACAATATTTCGATGTTATTACACAACTAGACAAATATCAGTAGATTTATAAACAAACAATAATAACATCTCAATTCATCATCAAACAGGACTTATGCAGTACATTACAGCATCAAAGCCTTTGTACATCGGCTATGATAACATTGTATTCATAGGACACTCGCCGGGGGCAGTTGTTGGTGGTTGGCGAATAATACGGGGTCCCCGGTTTGATTTCGTGGGCTACTCGCGCTGAAATCAAAACATGCAGGTAAGAATATATCAAATATCCCCTACTGTAGGGTGACCATGGTTCTACAAGTTTCTTGAGAAAATTTAGACTTACAAAATGCTCGTTTTTAAGAAACCGGAGGCCCAAATAGTCTAGTCAACAAGTTCCATGCTTGTTGACTGCACTAAAAGATGCAGAAGCATCACTAGGCCGCCATGGTGTGGATCACCATGCTGCATTGTCTGCATTCGCAATGAGTATGGTGACCACCACTCTTGAATTTTGTTTATGCTTTCCATCAGGCAGAGTAGAGTCATTTTGGCACGCCGTACATATAAAAAAAAAGTTTGCTTTAAAAAATCGATATTGTCGTCACTTTTCGTAATTAGTGGACGGGAGGCAACAAACTCTTCAAAGGCATTTTGTACTGCCTCTCGGGAATTGAATTTTTACCCACTAAAAAGTTGTCTAAATTTTGGAAAAAGTAATAGTCGGTAGGTGCAAGGTCTGGGGAGTATGG
The DNA here is from genome assembly GCA_949125395.1 of Diaphora mendica. NCBI lineage: Eukaryota > Metazoa > Arthropoda > Insecta > Lepidoptera > Erebidae > Diaphora > Diaphora mendica. The sequence continues at coordinate 571,375 of OX421331.1, read as the reverse complement.
CAGATGAGGGAGAGCTTCCAACCCCAGCTCTTGCAGCTGCTTCACGACAACGCGCGACCCCATACTGCGCAACAGACAGTCTCCAAGCTACGAGAGCTGTTTGTTCGTTGCCTTCCGTCCAGCTGATTTTTACAAGAAGGGCATCAATAAACTGCCAATGCGTTGGCAAAGATGCGTCGATTGCATGGATGATTACTTCGAATAACAGAAATAAAAAAAAATTAAAAAATAAGTACTTTCTCTTATTGCATACAAAACGGCAATTTCATAGGTAAATACCTGTTATTTATGATAACACATTAAAATGCTGATTATGATCGACTTTAAGTGAAAGACGATCTCATTTATAACTCAATTCTTTGTCACCCCATTTCCTACATCCAAACGGCCTCGTTCTAAATAAAAACATTGCTCCCAAATCGCTTCTATTTCCCAGCATCTGTATCTAAAACCACTCGTTGTTTATCCCTCAGACCCCAAACATACTACCTTATACCGTTCAAAATAGAGTTCAAATTGTATATTTTCAAGTGTAGAGTTATGTTGGCAGTATTATAGGTATGAGATTGCAAGGAGTCGCGTGTGTGGCAACATTAAGGCGAATAAAATTTAAATATGGCAACACTCGCTCGCGCTATAAAAGAAACAAAATAACATAAAAAGGAATAAAAATATAATATAATATAAAAATGGTTTAGGTGTTCGCCCCACCTGCCGGCAACGCGTGGATTGTAATTCGAATAATATGTAGTTACTCTAAGGTCTTTTATTTCAGTTTCAGATTATCAAACTTAGGTAAGAATGAATGAATAATGCATAGAATATTGTCCACCCAAATGTGAGTGATTTAATATGCATCTGTCTACCTCTTCGGGGATAAAAGACGTGAAAATATGAATATAATATATTTCTTATATAATATTTTTGGACATCTAACACACATCGCCATCTAGTCCTAAACTAAGACAAGCTTGTACTATGAGTACTAGACAACTGATATAAATATATATATAAACTTTTTTATAAATACATATATATTATACAAGAAAACACCGAAACTCTAAAACAAATATTTGCAGATCATACAAACATTTGATCTGACAACTGCTGCTCCACTGAGGCAGTTACGACTATATAGGGAATACTTTGCCATTTTTTACATTTTCGATATGTTATTAAAACACAAAAGTCACACAGTAGTCTCATACGATGTGAAATATCTTAGATTTCACGTACCATCTGAGTTACAACTCATCTAGAACCACGCGCGCGATCATAGGTCAAATCAATTTGTGGCGACTTCCACATACAGCGCAACAATTAAAACATACTACAGCGCCATCTACCGAAGATACATCGAACTACGGAGTAACGAAGGAAACTAAGATACTACCAATCCTGAATCGCGCAGTGAAAGTTCTCGCGCCGATAATCATTTATACAACATCCCAACATCAACCGTTGGGCAGTTGGCCCGCCAGGCATGATCACCTCGCCTGGTCGGAGGATCCTCCCTTTGTGTTGGAGGGACATCATGGGAAGTTCGACTGTTTTGGCTTACTCATGGGCCCTATAACCTAGATCAAGGGGTTCCTGACTTCAAGGAACAAAGCCCTGGGGAAAGTAATTAATCAGTGTGTTCATTCATTTTTTTTAATACAACTCCCGCCTTAAGATATAATAATATGTACATCCTATGACTCAGAACAACAATTTGCGGATCACACAAAGTGTAGTCCCATGTGGGGTTTGAACTTACAACACTCAGCACAGTTAATAAGTGGCGTGGCGACCGCTTAAATCACTAGGCCACCCGTGCCGTCGATTCTTTGCTTTTGTTCCAAATTAGTCTCTCACCTAGGTTTTTCACCCGAGAGGAAACAAATGTTATTTTTTTAGACTTTATACATCTACATATATAAAAAATTCGTGTCACGATGTATGTGCGCGATAAACTCCGAAACTACTGAACCAATTTTAATCAAATATTGTAAGCATCTGTAATTTGGCCCAACTTGGTAGATAGGGTAGTTTTTATCTCTATTATTAATCTGAATATTTGTTATTGAAAATTAAATGTGTGTATTTATCGGTTAGTTCTATAAAATCATAATAGATGGCGGTTTAGCATCAAAGTTGCACAGATATCCGGTAGATGGCGCCGTATATCTATTTCTAGAATTTACATATATTTTCCTGCTTACATTATTGATCAATCATATCACTTTTTTATTTTTTAAACTACCTGTAGGAAGCCGAGGTGAGCATAATTACTAAAACAAGTTTTTCAGAAATGTAGAAAATATTTACAAAATAAATAAAATTAAAAAGCTTTTACTGGAATGCCTCAAGACGAATCAAACGAGTCCCAACTAGATGATGTTGCGACGTTTCTTTACAGAGTTCCTATGGCCACCTTCCAGCTCCAGCATCAGATCAGTTCCATGTCATTTTAATATTGTATTGTCACGCTGTATACATTATGCTTGCAAAATTTCAGCAATTTCGGTTGAAGATATCTGCTTCAAAATTGAGTTGCAAGATTCCACCCGAACATACAAGCATACATACATACATTGCAAGTTAATAAAAAAATTGTAAAAAAGCGGCCAAGTGCGAGTCAGACTCGCCCATGAAGGGTTCCGCAGCAGCAAGTAACATAATATAATTTTTATTTTATTTTTATATTTGTCTTGATTGAATGAAAGGTAAATTGCAGTTTACGATTTATGACGTATTAAAAAAAAAAATTACTAGATTTCGTTCAAACCAATTTTCGGTGGAAGTTTACATGGTAATGTACATCATATATTTTTTTTAGTTTTATCATTCTCTTATTTTAGAAGTTACAGGGGGGGACACACATTTTACCACTTTGGAAGTGTCTCTCGCGCAAGCTATTCAGTTTAGAAAAAAATTATATTGTAAACCTCAATATCATTTTTGAAGACCTATTCAAAGATACCCCACACGTATAGGTTTGATGAAAAACATTTTTTAGAGTTTCAGTTCTATGTATGGGGACCCCCAAAATTTATTGTTTTTTTTCTATTTTTGTGTGAAAATCTTAGTGCGGTTCACAGAATACATCTACTCACCAAGTTTCAACATTATAGTTCTAATAGTTTCGGAAAAAAGTGGCTGTGACATACGGACGGACAGACAGACAGACAGACATGACGAATCTATAAGGGTTCCGTTTTTTGCCTTTGGCACGGAACCCTAAAAATGTCGCGGTACGAAGTTCGCCGGGTATTTGTATATATTTCTCAGCCATATTTTGTAGTGTAAACGTGTTGGCGAATTTAGACCTTTTAGTGCCCGTTGTGATACTATTCATTACTCTTTAGTTTATTCTACATAGTATACGAAAATCATAAAAATTTAAATTGTCCGTTATAAAATTTTTAGTAAGTACCTATACATTTTTCCTCACTCTACAAATGTTAATAAAATAAAACAGAACGACGAACAGAAACAAATCAGATCCTATGGTCACCTGTAACTCAAAAAATGTGCATTATCGCCCTTTGAATGGCCTCCATCAATACAATTATTAATCTCAATTCTCACTAAACCTTTAACATTTAAAATATAGACTACTAGCTTTTGCACGCAGCTATGCCCACGCAGACTTTGATCCCCTGATTTACCCCCTTAGGGGTGGAGTTTAGTAAAATCCGTTCTTAGCGGATGTCTACACCCTATAAGGAACCTACCTGCCTTTCAAGTTTGAGTTTCTGAGATTTCGTGATTAATAAGTGAGTGGTATTTCGCTTTTATATATATAGATTTGCAAGCATGCGTCCAAAGCGTTTAAGTTCTTTTAATGACTTTAAGTTCCTATTATCATTATTTTGGTTAAAAAAGCATTCTCGTACTAACATCGGTAATAGATCTAATAATCAACTACTAGGCATAGGCTTCTCAATAGAAAAGAGGTTTTATCCTACCACACCCCGCTGGTCAGATGGGTTGGTTTTCGTTCTGAAACCAGCCAGAGTCACTGTACTCTTGAGACATACCTTTGAGAATGCCATAAGGCGAAACCGGTCAGGTGTAAAGATAATTAAAATAGTGGAACCAGTACAAGTGAGTTTGATTCTAAAATGTATTACTGTACTCTGTCTGGTAGATAGCATGACTTGTTGACTAAACTAAAAGATGCAGCAGCATCACTAGGCCGCCATGGTGTGGGTCGCTATACTGCATTGTCTGCATTCGCAGTGAGTATGGCGACCAATACTCTTGGATTCTGCTTATGCTTTCCATCAGGCAGAGTAGAGTCATTTTGGCGGGCCATACATAAAAAAAAAAAATAAAAAAAAAGAATTCAAGAGTGGGGGCGACCAAACTCATTGCGAATGCAGACTTGTCTAGTAATATGCTATTTTTTTTTATGTTTGGCTCTGCCAGACGGAAAGCATAAGCAGAATCCAAGAGTGGTGGTCACCATACTCACTGCGAACGCAGACAATGCAGCATGGTGACCCACACCTTGGCGGTCGAATGATGCTTCTGCATCATTGGGCCTCCGGTCTCGCACTCATCAACGAAACACGACAGCACGAACGCTGTCATTTTACGTTGATTTTCTGTGCGAGGGTAGTACCGCCCCGGACGAGCCGGTACAACTGTGCTGAAATCACTCGTGGCTCTACTACCTTGACTTGAATTAACCCTCATGGTAACATAAAGACAACAACTTCAACATTCTAACCCTGCTTTTATTACTCAGTCAACCATACATCAACATCCTCCACCGTACCAATCAAACGAAATACGTCATAACCGAGCCGTATGTCCGCACAAACACAAACACACGTACAGGAGCAAAGTAAATATTTTTGCACGTTACAAGCAACATTTGGTGGTAGTCGTATATTCAAATGAGCACCAATAACAACATTTACGGCCGCACATAAAACTACAATCGAACCGTACGAATAAATATCAGACCTCTGTAACTTATAACAGGAGGTACACTGATCTATTGTAAACGCTGGAAGGGGCACTTCTCTCTGACTCTGATACTCTCGATCACTTATTGAGAATGATCAAATTTGTTTATCTTGTATATTAATACGTGAAACAATAACTGTGTATTCCTTTCTACGAATTTTATGCGAACAGAGGAGGAGGGAAATTATTTGAAGAGAATATGGGGAATTATGGTCGAATGGTAGTAGAGCCACGCTGATTTCAGCACGAACGGGCCGGCTCGACCGGGGCGGTACTACCCTCGCACAGAAAATCAACGTAAAATGACAGCGTTCGTGCTGTCGTGTTTCGTTGGTGAGTGCGAGACCGGAGGCCCAAATAGTATAGTCAACAAGTTCCATACTTGTTGACTAGACTAAAAGATGCAGAAGCATCACTGGGCCGCCATGGTGTGGGTCGCCATACTGCATTGTCTGCATTCGCAATGAGTATGGTGACTACCACTCTTGGATTCTGCTTATGCTTTCCATCACTCAGAGTAGAGTCATTTTGGCAGGCCATACATAAAAAAAACAAAAAGAATGTCGAGTCGACCACTGTAAACACGCAATGCGTAACTGTGCAAAATGTTATAGCTAGCTTATTCTACGGTCTGGCCGATCAAAAAAAAAAAAAATTCAGAGTCAGAAAGTATTTTATGGGTAAATAAACAAACGCGTCACTTGATAGAAAGGGAATACCACCGCCTATTGTTGTTTGTAATTCAAAAATCACAATTACATTGCCATCCTGAAACGTAGTAGTGCACTCTTTTGATTAAAGGTTTGAATATCCTTTCGCTTCTTTTTGTAAGTTCCTCTGATTTACAGTAACTTTCAAAGCCATACTCGATGGCGGAGTGAGTCGTTGGGCTCCTGTAATCTCACTCATTCGATGTAAACTGAGATAAATTGGTTAACAGTGGTTTTTTGTCAGGCCATGGCATTACTCCGGTTCCGACGTGCTGAAGCAAACATCTCTCCCATGGCTCCTACTACGCTTTTTTGTGTGGTTTTTATTCAAAACATATTCCTTTAGTAAACCAGTACCCCATCCAGTATATCTAAGTCTGTGTCAAAGTTATAATAATACAAGCCATAACGCGGGGTTATGCGTTAGCTCGTAACAACGAAACAACCGGACCGAGGTTAATTCCGCACCTGTACTTCAAACCCGCTACCTACACACAGCACTTAATCGCAAACCATCACTATGTACCTATATTTATGTTATTGTTTCTATGACTTTTGGTTTTGTGGTCGTTAAATTTATGGAAAAGCGTTAAAAATGTGATAGTTCTTATCGATACTGATATCCTAATCCTGAAGAGTTTGTTTCTTTATTTGTTTAATCTCAGAAATTACTGATGCGAAACGGTAAATTCTTTAAGTGATGGACAGCCTATGTAAGGATAGCAGGAGAGTTATTGGCTATACGAACCGAGCATCAATTAAAAATGTCTCAAAAGTGGACACAATGTATTCCTTTTGAAATTTAGATGAAGTTACGTTAGTTTCATACACATGTCAAAGAACAAAGGGTAATTAAGGTAAATAGAACGCGAGGAAGAGGGACTAAGGTAAACCAAGATACGCAAGTCTCAGATGGCAAACGGGACTAATTCTTGATTCGAAAGTCCCATAGTTTTTTAATAGGGACATCTTCAGACCTGTGTTATTAAATAAATAATTTAAAATAACTCTTGGGCGAGTAAGCGAGTTTCACCACTTATTGATGAAGTCCCTGATAAGCTAATATCAATGTATCTGTAAAATAACTGCCCATTTCGGTTAACCTGTTAAATAACAGATAACTATCTAAAATTTTAACAGGAACTGATAGGATAGATAAAAGTTTATCGACCTGATTATTTTGGACTTGAATGTATTTTTTTTAATATAAATCATACTATCTAATATTAAAATTTGTAAGTAAATCGACAACGCATTTATTAAATCAAAAACATCTCTCATATAACACACTTACCAAATAGACAAACAATGAAATCGAGTAATAAATTACTGATACACTTAAGGACACTTAATGCTCCGCACTAGAACATGTTACTACTTGTTACTAACTTGTTCACACAAGTTTTTGTTGTTACCACTTGCTTGCCTCCCAAACCCCATGAGGGAGAAAATTCGTAACTCCATAGGCGGCTTATTATTGGTATTTAGTAATGATAGATGTACATTTTCAATTGTTAATTTAAATTAAACAAAGACAAGGGTACCTACATTTTACTGTGGCAGTGAATTAAGGTATTTGATTAAGATATTTTTCCATTATATTTGACCAATATAAACGTTACAGTGTGGGTACATTTTATAATAACAGATCTTAGACAGTAGGTTCATCAACCCTTACATAACACTAATACGAAACTCGAGTACTTATATTTATTTGTACGAACGTCTCTACACCTGAAAGTATAATTAATAAAACTTAGTTCAAAAACTTTAATCGCCTTTGAACAATACTTATCAATAATATCATAACTATAAATTCTCAAAATTTAGAAAAACCCCCGACATAATAACCTGTGTTCCCTTTAAAAAGTAAAAAACACATTATGAGCTTTCATTTGAGACCCCACTCGATGATATTTTTGCAGACATTCGGTTAATCTTTCCACTTTCACCCCCATAACTTTTAAACGGCTCAACCGATTTCATGAAACATGTCTAAGAACACTCGCACGTAACTCACCTTTTATACAAAACAAACTAAATTGAAATCGCTTTATCCGTTCGCGAACTACGGTGCCACAGACAGACAGACAGACAAACAGACAGACAGACACGTCAAACTTATAACACCCCTGTTTTTGCGTCGGGGGTTAAAAACAACTTTAAACAATGAATGAGAATAAGAAAAACCTTATTTGCCTTTATATTACAGAGTTACTTATAAATTATTAACAGTGTTTGAACAGTATGACTGGAAAGACAAAATGGTCTTGGACTCAGCATATGGATGACGACGTAGAGCGTGCCAGCCGCTGTTATTCTGTCCAAGCCAATCATGATTAACTTATCCTTAGAATAAGCACAATGACACCATCCCGACCACGAACATAATAGGTAATCACTAATCATTAAACAATTAAAAAATTAATTACGTAGTAAGTTGTTACTACTGAAAACGTTGTATACAGTACTGTCTTATAAACACTAGTCCAGGAAAGTCCTACTACATAAAATTATATATTAGTAGATAGATGCCACGTTCACAGACCAACGCAACACATTATTCAGTAGTCACCTCGGATTGCCAATTTACTACACATTTTACATCTAATACACCACTACTTTAATAGCGGCTTACATAAAAAAAAAACGTGTGGCACTCGGGGACTGCCGCGGTAAAGCTATTGCATAGCATTTTGATCAACTTATGCAATTATATTTATTTATTTTTTATTTATGTAGTTTTTTTTTTCTTTGAACATGTATACTTACGGGGCGCACATGCGGTGGGTGTGGCATTATAAAAATATGATAGATACCTATAAACCTATATACTTTCTCACAAACAGTTGCTTACTTATTCGTCCGATTTCGGAACAGCTCGTCTCGATCCGTGCGACCTTCGTACAGTCGTACCATATACTCGTACATACACGTTAAGCGAACGCTCAGCCGAGCTACATGGTAGGCGGAGTGGGGGGTGTTAGGTTTTATTTTCGTTACGGAATTTCTTGAGTCGGTCGCCGCGCTCAAAGCCCGCGATAAAAGCTATGCAATAGCTTAAAAATTGTACGCCACTATTATGCATCAAACAAACAAAATGACGTTACCATTTCTAATGGTGAATAAATCTATCTCTTCTCTCTGTATCTTCCACAATGCTTTATTATGTACTGACCATATAATATAGATGTCATGTTGAGATATTCATATTTTTAAAAATGGTTGTACGTTGACCTGAAATCTGTCTGTCAATCCTAGTGCAGCTAGTCAGTGAAATATACCGAGAGAAAATGCCTCTGTCATTAAGGCAGCCATTGAATTGTAATTTTTCTTACATTAACTTATAGCAGTGAAATTAAATAAAGAGAATCGATATTTAACACTCTCTGACTGTACTGAACTTATTGATTGTAAAAAGATGATAGGAGACGAACCATCAACCATCCCACCCATAACAATGTACTTGTAATCCCTTCGTCAACGTGTGTGAGGGGGAGGGACATCTTGTAATACTTCATAAGCTTCAAATGAAACTGAGTACATTAGTAAGAGGGCTTCGTTTGAAATGTAACAAGTTTTAAGAGGCTATAAGTACTCAGAGCCTTCTTGGAGTACGCGATAAAGTTATTTGCGTGTGACAAAAGTTCATGAAGACTATGAAGAGACATGTAGACAGTTATGTTGGTATAGTTATGTAATATTGATTACAGATAGTAGCGAAATTATAATGTAAAAAGTGATATACGACTATAATTTAGATAGTTGTTTTGATTAGTGTATTCTTACAATGTACTTAGTTCTAATTATGCCTGTAAATGCCAAATAATAGTTATAACTTAGTTTTTATAGTCCGGGATCCCCGGAACAAATTTTACAAGTTATTACTATCAAGCAAATTTTTCGTGAGTGGCTTCATTTTGATGAGGGGCCCACCTTTCACCTTACAAGAATTTTCGAATGTGGTAGCTAACAGGGCTGGCAGGGAAAAAAACTTCTGAGCGTAGGACCGGGATAACGTACCACGCAATTTGTAGGACAATATGTCTATTATATTATGTCAATATTAGCTAAGCAACTGTTAAAAAATCAGCTTGTTAGTATCATTTTTGATGGCCTCGTTATCGATATACTAGTTTTTGCTCGTAGCTCCGCGTGTATGTCGGTTATCGCGGCAAATAGTAGCCTATGTGTTATTCTGATGTATAAGCTATATTACTGTAAAGTTTCATCCTAATCCGTTCAGTAGTTTTTGCGTGAAAGAGTAACAAACATCCATCCATCCAACTATCCATCCATCCATCCATACTTACAAACTTTCGCGTTTATAATATTAGTAGGATATGTTGGAAGGATCAAACCATACATTAGGTAAGAAAAAAAAATATTTCCATTGTGTAATAATGATAGTTAACATTTATATAATTTAACAGCCACATTGTCCTACAAATCGCGTGGTACATTATCACGGCCCTATGCTCAAAAAAAAATTTCCCTGCTACCCCTATTAGCTACCACAGTCGAAAATTTCGAAGATGGAAGGTGGGACCCTCATCAAAATGAAGCCACTCACGAAAAATTAGCTTGATAGTAATAACTTGTAAAGTTTGTCCCGGGGATCGCCGCCTATTACTTGTATGCAGGGGTTACAATTCTAATATTCTTAGAAGAAAAAGCAATAAGAATCGCGATTATAATTTAACAGATTTTATTTATTTCTTTAACTGGACCTCGTAGTAGGTATCATCTGTTTTGAACACGCTAGCTTTTAAGATCCTAATTTAACAACAAAACATAGCTTATCAGTGGTTCTATGGAACTCTAGTCACAATACTTATATCAAACAAAACTAAATCCCTTTAAATTGACTTTCCTGCGGGGATTAACATTATGTATAATATCACAAGTAATCCCCATTTATTCTACGTAACTAGATATAGATAGTTATTAACCCTAATCAAAAGCTATGGTTTAATATTTGAAACATGGTGTTTACAAACTATATTTTAACCCTTCAAGCATCATTGAGCGTCGCCGCCGACGCGTGCTCGTCACGTGGTGTACACGCGGCCGACACGCGAACGTGCCGCGTGACAAACGGGCCCACGCGATTGCGTGGCGTGAAAATGCAATACTTGTAATTATGTTAGGGATTACACGTATGATTGATGTTGACAAATTTATTAGTCGCTATCGACTTGTTCACGTTATTTGGAACGTTGTTATCCTGTTAAAACATGATTAAGTTAGTCGATTTGTGCTAGAGACTGGTGGTTTAAAAGAGTGTCCAACTACATAAAGAAACGGTTTACGGAGAAAGATTACGGATTTTACCAAACCTGTCGGGATGCTGACATCAAGAGGACAGCATTCAAGTACTTTCTCTAAGTCTCACAACATCTATTTTTTTGTGAAGTAAAGCAATGTAAGTACTGTCTTACTTACATTGTATTTTAGCTATAACATATTGTCTATAATATAATAATTATTTTTACGGGAATTAACGCGATCACTTAATTAAAGGTATTACATACCTCTGATTTACCTGACGTTTCGACCAGGTTGCACTGGCCGTGGTCACAGGCTGACTGGCTTAATATAGTAGTTATTACAAATCATTTGTTTTATCATCGGCAGCAAGAACAAAACATTTCAGCTTTATCACTAAGCTTCCGCCACGCTTTGTTTACGTTACTGTCAGTTTTCTACCTCGGGGACAGAATTATAAACTATCATCAGTCCCAATCACAAAGTCTGAAAACCTTACTTTAACAAATCGTATCTTACATTACCAAACTTACAACACAAACATAAAACCTCTTTGATATGTTTTGTTTAATATTAGCAAAGGAATCAAAGCATTATAAGATTGAATTTATACAACCCGGGGGCTTGGCGGTCTCGTACGGATAGTCGGATACACGTCCGGAAAGAGACGCCAGTGACACTTCAAGAACTTCGCCCTTTTACAATTTTCCTCGCGTTACTTTACGCTGACCGTCAGTTTTAGATAACAATAGTACGGACATGTCCTTTAACAGTCCTGTTTAATTCAAAATATAAATAACTAGTTGTTGCCCGCGGCTCTGCCCGCGTATATATCGGTTATCGCGGCAAATAGTAGTCTATGTGTTATTCTGATGTATAAGCTATATTACTGTAAAGTTTCATCCAAATCCGTTCAGTAGTTTTTGGTTGAAAGAGTAACAAACATACATCCATACTTACAAACTTTGACTTTCAAATAATATTAGTGGGATTTTATTTGAAAATGGTTTTAATTTCGTTGCTTTAGTGAGTGATGTCACTCGAAAACCAAGTTGTGATTCTTGAGTTGTATGTTTACATGGTCGGTAGTAACACTCACCATCAGGGGTCTGTTCGTTTGACCTATACCTAATTATAATCAGGATACAGAATCCATTTATACCACCAGTACAAAACAAATTGAACAACCGAACATGAGCGGTCATTTGCCTACTTAGGTTTTACCTACCTGCGGGACTCATATACGCGTTGGTCTCCTATATTATTAATAATCCAAAATCATTAGAACCTAAAATAATGGTAAGGGTATTCTTGGACCAAAAATCCAATATTCTTTGTTAAATACCTTCTACTAGAGCTCAAAAAAAAGAAAGAAAGAAAAACTATTTATATTGTACTTGTAACCTACAAAAGTTAAACACAGCTCTAGCTCTGGCTGAACTGAGTCACATAACCCAAAAAACTAACCAGAAATAAATTGAATTATAGGAAAAAACACTCCATCTATTCTCGCCAGAGACAATTTAATATCATCACTTTCCCGTTATGAACGTTGTAACCCATTAACAATACAGACATGATACAATAAAGTCAATAACACAGGCTACATCACACAATCAAAAAATATCCGAACGAATAAAATAAATACCGGTCATGTCCACAATATCGTTACTCGATATTCTATTGATATTCAATTCGGAATCGCGCGGAGAAAGATCGCCTCGGGACACCGGCCAATTGAATTTGAAAACAGAACATCGAACGCGCCCTCCCTCCCCCCGCGCACCTCCCACCACTCACCACCGTGCCACGCTATGTGCTCCATGACATTTGCTTTTGTTGAGATAAGTCTTACCTAAACCCACGTTTGAAAAATGGAAAGTAAAAAAAACTTTTTTAAAAACAAGGTTTGCTTTAAACGTGACAGAAATAAAATAACTTTTCTTTAGAACTTAAAACGCCACTACATAATTTATAGAATACGAAAGCTTATTAGTAAAGTAGGTACTCGTATTTACCTATTTAGTGGACTGTTAAGGTTGTTGATGATGATGTTTTTTTTTTATTAATATATTTCAAATCTAATTATTTAATTTATCTACACAGGAAAGTCCCGCGACAAGCTTTTCACAATTCGACTGTGGCCAGTTCAACTAGATTCAATTTCAAATACTTTTGTGAATATTTAGAATAGATGACAATTACCTAAGAGTAAGTATACGTGTACCTACAAACCAAAATTCAACTGAAATTAAATTATTAAAACAAGAAAAGTTTATGCATAGAAGTTATCGGATATAAAAGTAAAGGACGACCAAAGTTGGACGAATTGCATGAAAGACGATATGGCCAAACAGGAAATAAGCACTCGCGAGTTATAGACAAATATGTGAGAATAAAACTAACCCTCAATAAATCCAATAAATTCAGTGATGATTATCAAAACACAAACATAATTATAAATAGATTGTGATGTTTTAATTTATATACTTAGTAATAATATCAAGCAAATATTAAATATGTATGAATGATGGTTACCGTACCCACCGTGTGCCCAGCGCGGCCATTTCCCCGCCGATAGACAACAGTTTTATTGTTTTTATATTTATTTATCAGACGGCCTTTAGCGTTATCCCCGCGTACTGCGTAGTTTGCCACGTAGCAACTAGCATAGTCGCGTAGTGCTACGACGTAGCAAAAGGACAATGAAGGGCAATAACGATGACATTATGGAGACATGATCATGGATGATATCTGTCGTAATATGTTATTACATTTGATGATACATGTCAAGCAAAATATCAATGAGAACCGATAAATATCTAAAACTTAAGCGAGAGGACGATTATACTTACCTGGTTTTGGAAATCCACTTTAGTTTTTTTTTATTGTATTAACAAGTCATAAATAACGTAGGTAGTAATAATGCAGTATGTGAAATTTTTTTAATTATTTTCTTGGCACAGGTATCTAAAACTACTTTCAAATCAAGAGAAATAACATTGAATCTACCTTTCCCAAATATCCCTGATACTCATTTTATGAAAAGTATCTGACAATTTACTTTATTTTACTTCCCGTATTTAAATTACTCGATAGGGTCATACTGCCACATGTCGACATTTAGTAAATTCAGGTAGGAAGATATCAGGTTTACAAAATATATAAATTCAAATATACAAAATCACTCACACATACAGTGAGTAGGTCATTCAGTGCCTTAAGCCGGGTCTCCACCGAAGAAAAATTGGCAATTTTTGTGTTGTCAACACGTGTTGGTGACAAAAGTTTCTGTAAATCCGGGTCTCCACCGAAGAAAAATTGGCAATTTTTGTGTTGTGGACCTTTTTTGTGTTGTCAAATTTCGGTGGAGACGCGCCTTTAGGTAGTTTTTGATTGCATTTAACTAGTGTTACTAAGTCTGTTACGAACAATTTACCAAATGGTCGTGATAATTTGTCTTCACTTAACTTAATATAAAAAGATCCACTTGACATTTTGTTGAAGAGATTAATGCTCGCATCAAATTGGGCTAACAGGTGCATTAACCGTTACAATGTAGTCTTATCCTCATTAAACCAACAGTGTCAGGTGAGCAAAGGTCCGAATACGATACGTCAGCGCGATTTAGAATGGCTACCCTCATTTTATCGAACAAATCTACCACCAACATATCACATATAAAACTCTCAAATTACAACCTTATTGCTTTCAATTTAAAAGTCAATACGACTGAAAATGTATTTTTGGAATGTGTATGACGTTTTTATTACACAGCTGATATGAAGTTTGAACTCTATGTGTGTGCAATAAGGGTGAATATGGAAGTAATGTAATGTTTGCGCCGTGATGTCCGATGGTCCCGCCATGGAATCCATTCAATATGACACACGTTTGATGGCGTCGTTCTGCTGATATTGATCAAACAATGTTCAAGTGCGTTTAATATATATATTGTTATTGTCTAAACGTTTTGTCGTTTTGGCAGAATGTCTGTTTCAATAATATTGTGTTACTTTTTCACTAGATATAACTTCTTTTAACACTGATCTCTTTAATATCTACGTTAGAAAATTCTTGGAAATTAATTTTAACGTACTTTTAATGATCGGATCGTAATCAAACATTTTGTATGGACTAGGAGGTATACAAGCACATTGGTCATCTGATAGTAAGTGACCAGCGGCACGGCAGAGATTTGCATGCAAAGAGGTACAAATACGTTGTCGCCCTTTGCGTTCCTTCCCTCAGAAATAGAGAAAGGGAATTAAGAGCGTTGAAAAAATTACTTTACACCATCTGTGAGAGTATGTCACCATCTCGGTCGAACCTGCCTATTATGTAGTATGCCGTATGTTCGTATCCATACTAATATTATAAAGTCGAAAGATAAGATAGGGTACGTAAGCCACACCAGAGCACACGCCCGTAGCTTAGATGCTCAGACTTAGTCACCATAGCTGAAATCGGCGAGGGATATATATAATATTATAAATTCGAAAGTTAATCTGTGTCTGTTACACTTTTGGCATGGAAATATTTTGATTCTATAGGAAAGAAATAGGCTACTTTTTACCGTGGTATCCGACACTAAGGCCATGTTCAGATGACGAGCGCTCAACGCGCGTTTTGCTAACGCGCGTTAACAACTCCATGTAAAAACGCGCGTTAGCATGTGTACTCCTAGAACAAATTACATGTAGTTGTAAACGCGCGCTAGGAAAACGCGCGTTGAGCGCTCGTCATCTGAACATGGGCTAACGCGGGCGCAGTCGCGGACAAAAGGAAGTTCGCGATAATTTGGCATCTTGTTAGCCTTTATTATCTCCAAAATTATAGAGTCGGCTACTAGTTCAACCGGTTTTACCTGAATAGGCTGATTAGCAGTTTTTCCACGGCACAACTGGCATCGGACCTCCGGAAACCGGAAATAATAAAGCCTGAATTCGAATAGCCGTAGAGATATCCATTCAGATTCATCTCCTGACTCCATCATGAAATGAGTTTTAAGATGCCAAATTATTAATTAGTATTTTCGACTGCCTCGCGGCCTCATGGCTTCGTTATTAACGTTTGTGACTGCCGATCAAGAGGTCTCGGGTTCGATTACTAAGTGGGGACGAAAGTATTGTTGGGTTTTTCTTACAAGAAATTCTTAATGACAGCCCAGAGTGTGGCAATTTGGCTGTGTTTCAAGCCGGATGAAGTCGGATAGCATGTTAAGCCGTCGGTCCCCTGGTTGTCAAGAACATCTATGGCAACCGTTATTGGAATAGACCGGGAGGTAGCGTTGCAAATAAAAAAGTCATAGTAAGCCGGCTGATATTGTCATCGATAGTTGATCTTAAATGACCAATAAGTAAACCAACCATCAGCTGCTCAAGTAGCGGTGGATGCGGGTGTGGGTGGTTCCGGAAGTGGTAAAAAAAGAAAAAAATCATAGTACGCCGGCTGAAACTTTTTTCATAAATAGTTTACGTCATAATGAGCTTAAAGTTTCAGCCGGCGTACTATGACTTCAAATCGTTTTTTTTTACCACTTCCGGACCCACCCACACGCGCACCCACCACGGGTGCGTCAGCTGATGCTTGGTGCACTTATCAGTCATCCGAAGTCTATTGTAAAAGATGGCAACCGATCGGCGTAAAAAGACTAACTAAAATGCCACGCTACCTCCCGGACTAGAAGGTCAGCGTCAGTGCCCTTAAATAAACTGACAACTAGTTCAACCTTCGAATTCATTTCGCCCTCAGTGTTCGGTGCTGCCAATAGCTCCGTAGAAACATTGATATACAGATAAAACCGGTAAAAAAAGTAGACATTCTAGAATCAAACTCACTTGTACTTATTCCACTATTTTAATTTAACTTTACACCTGACCGGTTTCGCCTTATGGCATTCTCAAAGGTTATGGTTACATAAAATGCACGACAATCGAGAGTATAAATTATAAAAAAGAAGACTTTTCCTATCACCCCTAACCCTTGGGGGTTATAGGTGATAGGAAAGGTCTAGGTTCTCATAGGAAAAGTTCAGTTAAAACTCTCGACCTCGCAAACTGTCATAAAAGTTCTTTTGCATTCAAATTATGAACATCCAGGGTTTACTGATTCGCTCAGATCAAATAAAAAAAGGTAGATAAGTTGTCGATACTTGTACGATACTGACAAAAAGTAGCGTAGATTATAGCATAGTTAGTGCGTAACGCGTGTGTTTACTTGAAACTAAGAGCATTTTTTCTGCTTCAACAAGAACAAGGCGGTGCGTTATCTACCTTTTTTATTTAATCTGAGCTGCAATGTTATCTTTACAAAATATGAAAATACCTGTTGATAGCAGTTGTGAAATCGAGAGTTGTTCTCAACTGATTTTGACGGCACTTTTGTTATGAGAACTACCCTTAAATCGAATTTGTGATAAGATTTTTATGAATATACATACATCTTTACAAAAGAATGCTCTATCGGCTTTTCTTGTATTATAATGTAATGGATATCGACGATATCGGCAATGGACACAAACGCTCGGCCAATATGGTGACACTGCTAGTTTTTGTGAAGCTAACTTCACTAATTTAGTTTTTACTGGGATATCGCTTAGAATAAAGTGTCTAGTTCTTATGGTAGTCTGATTCACGACACAAGATACTTAGACTAAGAATAATGTATCATCAGAGGTAGTAGAGCCACGCTGATTTCAGCACGAACGGGCCGGCTTGACCGGGGCGGTACTACCCTCGCACAGAAAATCAACGTAAAATGACAGTATTAGTACTGTCGTATTTCGTTGGTGAGTGCGAGAATGCAGGGGTGACAGTTATCGTGGTAAGTGTGTGAGCAGTGGAATGCTCGTAGAGTCATGTTGAGGGTGACGTGGATCGAGCCGTCGGCCAGGGAGACCTGTAGAAACGGTGGTGCCGCTGGCCGCCCGCGGCATAGAGAGGGGCCCAACCGCGGCTAACCACCCTGGGAGGCTGCCTCGTCAGGTCGCGCATAATCCACGGAGTGGCTCGTCGTGCCGGTTGGTGACCGGACGGTGGGACCAGGCGACCACTTCCGGGAGGGTACGGGAGCCCTTCCGTCCGACGGCTCGTTCACCATCATGCCTCACCGTTATGACGAAACAGCATTCCGAGTCTCAGTATTACACTGCCGCGATGACTGTCACGCCTTTTACGTTCCCATCCCCCTCCTCCTATTTTTTTCATGGCAGCACAGAAAAAGCACAAACGATGCACAGCGGCACTCCACTCTCCCACCAACTCGCTTTTTGAGGTGGAGTTCAATAACATCCGTGGACTCCATGCAAACCTCAACGCCGTCCACCAGCATCTAGAGACGGCACGGCCCGCCATGCTTTTTCTAACGGAGACTCAAATACGCCGCCCTGCCGACACGACATATCTTCACTACCCCGGTTACGTGCTTGAGGAGTGCTTCCTCGCGAAGGCTGGGGTATGTCTTTTCGTCAGGGCGGATGTTTGTTGTCGCCGATTGCGCTGCCTTGAGGACCCATCCTTCTCCACCCTTTGGCTCCGCGTAGATATTGGCTCTACGAGCCGAATCTACGTATGCCTATACCGATCCCACTCTGGAGATTCTGAGACAACTCGACTTTTCGAATATCTCAGTCAGGCAGCGGACAAAGCGCAGGAGCAGTTTCCGACCGCCGAACTGGTGTTTCTGGGAGACTTTAACGCCCACCATGAGTCCTGGTTGGGATCTTCCAGAACTGACCACGCAGGCCGGACTGTCCACACATTCGCTCTCACGCATGACCTCACCCAGCTGTTACTCCAGCCCACCAGGATACCAGACATACCGAGTCAAGCGCCTTCCTTGCTGGACCTACTGCTGACGAGTCACCCAGCGCAGTATAGTGTATCGGTGCTGGCCCCTCTGGGATCCTCCGATCACTGCATGGTTTCCATCACGGTGCCTCTTGCTGCCCCCCCCACGACCAGTGGCAGCAAAAAGACGTTTATGGCACTACTCGTCGGCAGACTGGGATGGAATGCGGGATTATTTTGCATCCATCCCGTGGGCTCAACGCTGCTTCAGAGATAGAGATCTGTCGCAAAGTGCAGCCGCCGTGGCTGGCGAAATCACTGTCGGAATGGAATACTACATTCCCTACAGTGAGGTCGCCAACCCGACGACCCGTCCCTGGTTCAATCGCGAGTGCGCCCATGCTGTTTCACTAAAGCAATCGGCGTATCGCGCATGGACCAGGGCCCGCGCTCACGGCTCCCCTGACATTGATCAACTAAAAGCAGCGTTTAACAAAGCCACTAGGGAATGCAAGAAGGCTTACATCAGAGATGCCCAGCGCATCGCGCGGCTTGGTCAAGAACTCGTTGCATACCCTACGGGTAGCCGAAAGTTCTGGCGATTGGCTAAAGCCGTGCAGTCCAACTTCTGTCAGCCTTCGCTACCACCGCTGAAATATCCGGACGGATCACTTGCCCTTGAGCCGCAGGAGAAAGCGAAACTGCTGGTTGATCTCTTTGCGGCTAACTCGCGAATCGATGACCACGGCAAGCACCCGCCTACTATTCCGACCTGCGACACTACAATGCGGGACATTCGCGTCCGGCTGAGTGAAGTCCGTGCGGAGCTTCGGTCACTCGACGTCCGGAAAGCCAGTGGACCCGACGGTATCCCAGCGGTGGTTCTTAAGAACTGTGCACCAGAGTTGTCTCCGGTATTGACGCGTCTGTATCGCCTGTCATATTCCTCGGGAACTGTACCGGAGGTTTGGAGAGAGGCGAATGTTCAACCCATCCCCAAAAAAGGCGACCGCTCCGACCCGGCCAACTACCGTCCGATAGCCGTCACCTCCATTATCTGCAAAGTGTTTGAGCGGATAATAAACAAACAACTGGTCCACTACCTGGAAGATCACTCCCTACTAAATGATCGTCAGTATGGTTTTAGACCGAACCGATCCACGGGTGATCTTCTAGCGTACGTCACACACCTTTGGGGTGAGGCTATTGACAGGCATGGGGAATCCCTGGCCATCAGCCTTGATATGGCCAAGGCCTTTGATAGGGTTTGGCATCGTTCGTTTCTCTCCAAGCTACCGGCTTTCGGTTTGCCCCCCAAACTCTGCAACTGGGCTGCCGCATTCCTGCACCAGCGCCGCATCAGAGTCCTTTGCGACGGTGCGGCCTCCGATTTTCAGTCGATTAATGCCGGAGTACCGCAGGGCTCCGTCCTGTCGCCCACACTGTTTCTTCTGCATATCAATGACATGTTAGCCCTTGGCAACATTCACTGCTATGCAGACGACAGTACAGTTCACGGACGATATTTTGGACATCCAACAGCCAAGCTTGCAGATATCGAGGAAAAACGACAGGAGCTTGTCGTTCAACTCGACCATGTTCTGGGCCGCATTTCTCAATGGGGCTGTGAGAATCTGGTCGAGTTCAACGCCAAGAAAACACAGAGGTGCGCGTTCTCTGCCAAAAAGTCTCCATTCCTTCCCCTTCCCACTTTTCAGAACACTCAAATGGCATTACAAGGTAGGCTCGATATCCTGGGCATGGATATCTGCCGAGATCTCAACCCACGCGAATACGTTGAGAGTGTCACTAAAGCGGCCTCGCGGAAGCTAGGTGTTTTAAACAAGGTGAGACGGTTCTTCTCGCCCGAGCATCTGTGTCTTCTTTACAAGACCCAGGTTCGCTCGTGCGTAGAGTACCGTTCTCATCTTTGCGATGGTGCCGCACAGTACCTGTTTGACGCTCTCGACCGGTTGCAGCGGCGAGCAATCCGCATTGTCAACAGTCCTGAAGCCACCGAGTCCCTTGAGCCCCTGCAGTTGCGTAGAGATGGCGCCTCTATGGCAGTACTCTATCGCTTGTATCACGGAGAGTGTTCTGAGGAGCTCTTCCAACTGGTCCCCCCTTCCCCCTTCCTCTACAGGACAACACGTGCCGGCCTTGGAAGTCACCGCTTCAGAGTGGTAGACATACGATCTCGTACTCATCGCTTCGGTTCGTCCTTTCTATGCCGAGCGGTCAAAACCTGGAACTCACTTCCAGCGCACGTGTTTCCCTCCCACTATGATCCCGGGTCCTTTAAGCGGGGCGTAAAAAAGCATCTTACTAGGCGGCCATAGTGTAGGTCACCATGCTGCAATGTCCTTATTCGCATTGAGGATGGTGATCACCACTTTTAGAATCTGCTCGTGCTTTCCATCAGGCAGAGCAGAGTCATTTTGGCGCAGCCAAAACTTAAAAAAAAAAAAAAAAAAAAATGTGTAGGTACAGTTTTCTCAGAGTTGTAATTTTAAGTTGTATTAAAAAAAAGAATTATTATAGGTATTAAACAAATATTTTACTAATATGTTTTTCTTAGATAAAATCTGTGCTGGCTGTGGACTTTAAAGCTTTTAAGGCTTTAAAGTTTCACCACTTCGGTACCTTGCCAGTCATTTCATTGTATTGTACCTATATCTTAACATCTTAAATTCAAAACTCTTCATATTATTGTTGACTTTTACCATAGTTATATACCATACTAGTTAATGAAATGTTTCGAAAGTGCCTGAAAAAGCCTACCTACTTGAAATAAAAGCAATTTTATTTTGATTGATGTGGAAACTGCCCAGACATTATTTTAATGAGACACCGTTTCAAATGAATGTGCTATTAGCAAATGCACTGAGAATTCGACACAATGCCAGAGGACATGATAGGAGGAGCAATCATTTTGAATTTTTTGTAGTAATTGCTAAAGAAATTACTAATGTAAATATATTTTTGGTAATGATAAGATTGTTAAGTCTAAGGCTGAAATTTATAAAGCGTGCTTAGACTTTGCTCAAACTTTGCTTACGCTATACTTACTTAAGTTCCTGCTCAGTGTAATCTTAGCGTTCGAATTTATAGTCCTTTGGGCTAAGTATTTACTGAGTGTATGCTAAGCAAGAGCTCAGGAAAAAAGGTTTAATGTTTCAATTTGCATAGCATATTTATTTTAATTATATAGGTATTTCAAACACATATTATTTTTAAAATAGCTGTATTAAACTTAAATATTAGTAATTTTATAATCTTTATCGTATAATTGTAGATCAATCAATTTAAACCGTTATTTTTTATTGATTTTATGTGAAAAAGGGCCAAAATAACACATGTACAAGTAAAATAGAATGTATCTTTGAGTTGTCATCAAAAAAAAAACCGGATTGACACCGTGGGAGAGCAACGCTTCGGCATAAATGGGCCGGCTCGACCGGAGTGATACCACGGCCTCACAGAAAACCGGCGTGAAATAGTGCTTGCGCTGTGTTTCACCGAGTGAGTGAGGATACCGGAGGCCCCTCCCCTCCCACCCTAAAGGTCGGCAACGCACTTGTGACGCCTCTGGTGTTGCAGGTGTCCATGGGCGGCGGTAATCGCTAACCATCAGGCGATACGGCTGCTCGTATGCCCGCCTTTTCCATAAAAAAAAATTGTCAACAATCATTTAGATTGTCTCGATTTCAATTACATATAATTAATTATCAATTTCTAGAAAGAACTTTTTACTTTGACTCTGGCATTACGGACTTCTGTTATAAAGTTTTCAAACTAGATTACGGTTTTTTTACCTGCTCAATCGAACCATCTTTACGAGCGCGTAAGTATTCGCTAAGTCAAGGATTTCGGTGACTCAGACTATGCTAAGCATTTGCTCAGCTTGAGCTAAGCATAATGACTATAAATTTCAATGCACACTTAACTCGTGAGGTAAGTCTAAGTAAAGCCTAAGCACGCTTTATAAATTTCAGCCTAAGTCTGTAGTGCTCCAGTCAAAGTTAGATGTGACGCGTTCACTGAAAAATGATTCGTACCATTCAGCGTACGCCATCTGTTTATAAGATGGATATAATAATACTGTTTAGGGTTTTGTTTCCATCTCCGAATAACAGATGGCAGTTAATATGAAATGCGTTGCCTTTATTTTGCCGTTACACATTTATTGAATAAAACCATAAATCAATTTAAAATCAATAATATTTTAATATTAAATTATTGTTGATAGTCGTAATACTATTTACTACTACTTACCTCTTGGTAAATGTGGCGGAAATGTCAGATAACGTAATTGAAGTGAAGTTGGCTGTTGTCTCTTGTCAATCTGATTGAACCATTGAACTGATTGAAGCCAGAACTGCCAGAAGTAGAACCCGATAGGGATGTCGGAAATATAAAAAAGTATCGATATATATCGTATCGAAATTTTTAGAAAATATCAATATCGATATTGATATTTCTATAAAAAAAATATCGATATATCGGTACGATTTGACAGAGAAATCCAACTTCCAAACCAAATTAAAAAGCAGCAAATCGAGTCAATCAAAAACAAAAAATACTTTTTAACCCCCGACGCAAAAAGAGGGGTGTTATAAGTTTCACGTGTCTGTCTGTCTGTTTGTCTGTCAGTCTGTCTGTGGCTCCGTAGCTCGCGAACGGATGAAGCGATTTCAGTTTGTTTTTTTTTGTGTGAAAGGTGAGTTACGGGCGAGTGTTTTTAGACATGTTTGATGAAAATTGATTGAGTCGTTTAAAAGTTGTGGCGGTGAAAGTGGGGAAGAATAACCAAATGTCTGCAAATATAATCGAGTGGGGTCTCAAATCACGTGTACATTACAAAATAATATGTTCAATGAAAATCGGTTGAGCTTGAAAATACTCTGGGGGTAAAAGTGGGGAAAATACCCAATATCTGCAAATATATGTGGTGGAGAGAAAATGAGGATGGAAATCCGAATTTCAGCAAATTTACCCAAGTAGGGTCGCAAATGAAATAGCATCACATGCACTTTACAAATTTAGTAAAAAACAAAAATGAAAAATATTAAAAAAAATCGGTTGAGCCGTTTGAAGTTAATGGGGCTAAAAGTGGGGATGGAAAACAGAATGGCTGTGATTGTATCAAATGAAAGAGCATTGAAAAAGAATATTAATAACTTAATCGAGAGTGTTCTTAGCTTCGGTGTGTACCGTGTGTGTGTACAGTGTACCAGATATAAATAAAAATTAAATTAAAGAAACTCAATCTTAAAGTACCTATGTATGTACGAGTATTAATAATTCCAAAAAAAATACATCGCGTAGGGGACCGCTCTAAACCTAAAAATTCAATTACAAATATTAAAGTATATATAAGGCGATGTTGGTCCCCCAACGCGATGTATTTTTTTAGAATTATCAATACTCGCACATATATAGGTACTGATTGAGTTTCTTTCATAATTTTTTACTTTTTAAAGGAAACTCGGGTTATTGTGTCGGGGGTCTTTTTTAATTTTAATTTTTTTTAAGTAGTTTGTATAAAAAAATTTGGTCTACAAAAATATCGATTTTTATATCTTTTCGATACTTGGAATTTTATATCGATACATCGATATTTCGAGATATTAAATATCGCTCAAAAATATCGATACATTGTAAAAATAATATCGATATATCGATGTATCGATATTTTTTCAACAAGCCTAGACCCGAACTGTCTGAAGTGAACCCTCATTGAATTTGAAACCGGCGGCAAGCAAGCGGCTTGTTGTAATTAAAAATAGCGTGGTTTCTCATTAATTCAAAACCAGTGCTACTACTTATTTCACCATGAAAGGCGACAAAAATGTGGACATTCAAGCCCTTAAAGACATTGCCAATAAGCTAAGAATCGACAGTATCGTAGCCACAAATGCATCAAAATCGGGGTAAGTTGATAACCTTATTGGAAAAATTCTAAATTGAAGGTCTAATGAAGGTTATTTACGAATATTTTGGCTTATTGGAATCTGATAACATAATTTTCTACGACTATGACTACGATCGACGATCAATAGTTACTAACACTAAAAAATAACTTACTTTACGGCATTATTTTTTGTTTTTTATCTGTTTAAATTGCGTATTCAACCGGTGTTTTGCTGGCTAGACAGCAGGTCATAGGTTGTCTATTTAGCATTTACAATGGTCTTTGTTTGTCTGAAGTAATGTTCAGCAAAGGGACGCTGTCGCCGGTCGGCCGGTCTTAGGTTATGCCGGGACCACGTGAGCTCGTAGCGTCGGTCGCCGGATCGCCGGTCGCCGATATCAAATTATCACGCCATGGTAACAAGGTTATCGGCAATCGGCATGAAATCATGTTTGTTCTACAGTTTTTTCTTATTTGTTTAATATATTGATGACTTATCAAAAAGCACGTAATTTTCCATGTCATGTTTACCTATTCTAGAAGCTATGTATTACTGCACTTCGTCATAGGTATTTTGAATAATTTAACATTAAATCCAATTAAAACTTGTTTCTCTATTTGTTCATTTTAAGCTCAGGATTTATTATTAAACGATGGTTAAGGTTTGTAAATCAGGCTTCAACACAATCGCCTCCACCAATTCTAATAGGAAAACCATCATTGATTTTCTGAACTAATACTCAGAATAATATAATACAAACAGTTGCTTATTTTAAATAAGCGATTTGTCACACAACTTTGTAATATTTACATCTGCTTAATTATAATTCTCCCTAGAATTTGCTGTGTGCCTAGTACTAGCTCATATGACTTAGATATATTGACATTGGACACTCAATGCTTTAGATTCCACAAAGAATTATTTTTCATACTATCATCACAGGAAGTACGACATCAGTTAGTACAGTATACATAATATTGATGTTGTCAAAATAAATAAACTATGGCATAAAAATTAGACTAAAAATTAAATATTATGTAAAATAATGTTTTGTAAACACTTCTGAAATAATGCTAGGAAATATAAGGAGCCAACACTTTTTGTGATTAAAAGACTGTACCTGGATGACCGATGGAGATTGATTGATTGCCCCCTAAACCAAAGCTTGTATACAATTTATACAAAATTTTATGAAAATTTTTGGACCTGTTTCAGATTCATTTAGATTCAGCTTATGTATATACTAAGATTGCCGGTTAGAGATATTAGATTAGTAAACTGAGATATAGAATTTTATGGAAGATCTCCTCAACAAAACAACTTATCCTTGCAGTAACCACTGACATGCCAAATGTAGTCTAGTACATATTCAATTTATATGAGAAATTAATTTCCTAGGACAAGTGCATCGAACATTATATTTTATGATTTATTACATACCTATTTTTAAGAATTACATACGTACTTTTCCACTAACAATTTGTCCATTTTATCAAAAAATATTTCAGACATCTAACACACAACGCCATCTAGTCCCAAGCTAACCAGAGCTTGTGTTATGGGTACTAGACAACTGATACTAGTACATAAATACTTTTTTTTTTGTAAATATATACATATTATACATAGAAAACACCTCAACCTGGAAACAAATATTTGTAGATCATACAAAAATTTGGTCTGACCCGGGAATCGAACCTGAGACCTCATGATCAGCAGTCGCACACGCGAACCGCGAGACCAACGAGGCAACGAGGGTTGATGTGTTAGGTTATCATAATAAGAGGCTGATGGAGACAGGTGTGTTATGTCCCTCCAACACAAAGGGAGGATCCTCTGACCAAGCGAGATGATCATGCCTGGCGGGTCTAGGCCCAATATTGCAATAGGCAATATTGCATAACAAATATAATATTGCATTATAATTTCAAGGCCAATTATTTGTATAAATAAACCAATCAAAATAGATTAGAATCAGTATACAGTTTGCGACAGTTATCAGTTTGATAATTTTACATCTACAACAAAATTAAATATCAGGTTTGTATGGAGTAATCTTGGGTCAATTGTTTGAACTAGAGATATCAAATTCAATGTATTTTGTAAATGTCAAGTTAAGGTCAATGATACACAAATACTGCTGTAATTAAATACTTCAAATAGTTTTTATTACTCAAACATGAAAAAAAATGTAAACTAGCTCTTATTTACTCTGTAAATATGTTTAACATTATGTAATTTATTAACCAACTTCAAAGAAAATAGTAGATATGAAATTACACCCAAAGATTAAAAGTTAATGAATGAACAACAGTCCTGAAGGTACAGAGAATGAGTCTTTACACACATGAGTTTCATATACTGTTTAACATATTTTTAACCGATTTTGAAAAGGAGGTTCTCAATTTCATGTTTTTTTACTGATAACTCCTTCAATTGTGAACTGATTTTGAAAATTATTTTTGTATTCGAAAGGGTATGCTCCCCATGTGGTCCCATTGGCAGCATATAAGGATGATGATGGGATCCCAAGGAAATCGAAGAAAACCCTCAAATTTGTTAGACACATACTATGTTTTTCATAATTTTCTAAAGCTATACAGTATTTACATTTGGTAGTCATCAGTTCATGATGATGAGCTGATGATGGAAGATAAAGCTCCTTAACAGTTAGGAGTTGGAAGATAAATCTTTAAATGTCATGTGTATGTCTGTTACCTTTAGTCATATTCTTTCAAGTTATTTAGGTGAAATGATGATGAGAGACTTGAGAAAGACTAAAAATCGAAAAATAAAAAAAACTTCGTTTAAAAAAACGGACTTCAAATCTAAAAAGTATAGAATAACTTAATTTGTATGTGCTACCTATTCATAGGTTTGAAGTCGGTGCCAAGTCAATAATAGTAGGTACCGCTCTCGCCGCGCGTGACCTTGAGCGGGATAGCTGCTCTTCGCGTAGAACAAAACAACCGAAGTGTCGTTGACGTTCGTCTCGAAATATAGCGAGTGTGGTACCCACTATTACATTTGGCTTGGCACCGATTTCAAACCTATGAATAGGTAGCACATACAAATTAAGTTATTTTATACTTTTTAGATTTGAAGTCCGTTTTTTTAAACGAAGTTTTTTTTATTTTTCGATTTTTAGTTTTTAAAAAGTTTTTAGTTTTTGAAGTCGGTTTTTTTAAACGAAGTTTTTTTTTTACACTTAAGTACCTGATAACTCATTAGTTATTATTCATGATAAAACATGAAACAACCTCACATTTATAATTACTAGTGTTTCAACGCCCAATCGGACATTTCGTTTAGAAGTTATCACGAGTATAAGACGCTAAGAGTTGGTACCTAATAATGAGTTATTTGCCAAAGAGTTTTTATCAACATAATACCTCATATTAATCTTTATCTAAATAAATGTGTTGTTGATTATGAGTATTAGATCTTAGAAGAGTATAATAAATACTTCTATACTAATATATAAAGCTGAAGAGTTTGTTTGTTTGTTTGAACGTGCTAATCTCAGGAACTACTGGTTCAATTTGAAAAATTATTTCAGTGTTAGATAGCCCATTTATCGAGGAAGGCTATATATAATCACGCTAAGACCAATAGGAGCGGAGCACCAATGAAGAATGTTTCAAAAACGGGGGAAAATTATCACGCTACGGGCAATAGGAGACGCAAACGACGTTGCGTGGGTCAGCTAGTTTTATTATATATACACACATCAAAAGTGTCTAGGGATCAAGCATTTTTATGCGGATTTCTTGAGATTGAGATGTGGCTTTGGCCCTGGCCTGCTCAGTCGCCAGACTTGAACCCGATTGAGCATGCATGGGATATGCTACAGAGAAGAGCTCTGCCGAATATGGAGGGTATCCAGTCGCAAGAAGACCTTTTTTTGTTGTTGCAACGAACATGGGCGGCCATTCCACAGCGTGATTTGGATGAACTCATTTTGAGTATGCCAAACCGATTCTTGTGTTGTTAGTGTTCGCGGTAGAAACACGGATTATTAATTGTTTAAGTTACCTAATAAAATTTTAAAGAAAACTGTTATTTCAGTCTTTTTTTCGAACTTTAATGTTAGTGGTTCAAATGTCAAAAATCCCTTTATTAGGAAAATGGCAAATTTCTTTATTAATGCAAAGGTGACTTGGTTTATCGTTACTGTGACAAACGAAAACACTTTATTTGATGAATCCTTAAAGAAAATTTTAATTAATATCAATCAGGAGAAAAGTTATTGCAAAAATATATGTTGATCCCTAGACACATATGTTGATCCCTAGACACTTTTGATGTGTGTAGATAAAGAAAAATGTGTTACCTAGTAGTGGATGCCGTGCCGTACATTAATTTTCTGTTATTTGCTGTTTCGATAAACTTAGTTGATATGGTTGAAATTAAACTAGTTTTCGCAGGCTGTTTCCATGTAGGGCAATGCTAATATCATCAATTTGCTACATCTAAGTTTATCAGAGAAGTAATTGTACTTAGTATAGAAATATGTTACCTGCAGGTGCAGGTTTCATTATACACTCGGTACACTTACTTTATTTATCTGGTGGAGTGAACTTGATTACCAATCCAAAGGTCTTGGATTTGATTCCTTATGTCTCCTTTATTTATTGTTCTTGTTAATAAAACCCTAGAGAAAGTTATAAATCCAAATTTCAATATTTAAATTTAAATATTTCGGACATCTTACACACAACGCCATCGAGTCCCAAGCTAAGCAGAGCTCGTGTTATGGGTACTAGACAACTTATAGAAATACATGTAGATTATACATAGAAAACACACAAACTCCGAAACAAATATTTGTAGATCATACAAACATTTGGCCCGACCCGGGAATCGTACCCAAGACCTCATGATCAGCAGTCGCACACGCCAACCGCGAGACCAACGAGGCAGTCTATTTAATGTCAATATATTTAATATCACTCATAATTAATAAGTATTCTCATTTGTTATCAGTCACCCGACATCATGCGCATCGATGGCAGAGATCATGTCGGTGCTGTTCTTCCACACCATGCGGTACAAGATCTCCGCGCCCAGGGACGCCTCCGCCGACCGGTTCATTCTCTCAAAGGTATGGTTTTTTTGGAACCTTCAAAGATATTAAAATGCACCCTTCTTGAAAAATATCATGAATTTAGGTTTGGTTTTGAAGTACCGTTCTATGAACAAGGTACAGCTATATCAAGGTAATACGGAAAATATAAAACTAAAAACCTAAGAGAATGCATCAATACCTAGTACACAACTTTTAAAAATTCAAAAAGAAAATGAACATTTATGTTCGACGTGTTTCCAAAATTTCTAAGCTATTGCATACTTGCATAGCTTTTTTCGCGGGCTTTGAGCACGGCGACCGAATCAAGAAATTCCGTAACGATAAATACCTAACACCCGAAGCTTGCACGGATCGCGAGGAGCTGCTCCGAACGACGAATTGTTAGGAATAGTTTAAACCTTACAGTATGCTATCGCCATAGAAACCATATCGCTACTAAAATTATTAAAAAAAAAACCGACTTCCAAAAACATCCAACGAAAACTCTCTGTCAAAAAATACTTAAAAACGTAAAATAAACTGGTTCTTCATAAATTGCCTATACCTAATTCTTTATTCATTTAAATAGTAGTATTATAATGGGTGCTAGGTACCTAAAATCTGTTTGAAAGTTTTACCGCGGCAGTCCCCGAGTGCCGCACGTCTTTTTTTTAATGTGATGACTTCTTTGATAGTTGTAGTTATCAAGAAAATTTAGAACCAACATCTAATGCCTCTAAAATTAAGACTTAATGAAATTCCCCCCTCTTAGAATCGCATTTCTTTAGTGTCTCATTTAAAGAAAATCTGAATTTTGTAGGGTCACGCAGCGCCCATTCTCTACGCCGCATGGGCAGAAGCCGGCCTCTTCCCAGTCGACGACCTGAAGAATCTCCGCAAAATCGACTCGGACCTCGAGGGTCACCCCACCCCAAGACTGAACTTTGTAGATGTGGGTACCGGATCCCTCGGCCAGGGATTAGCTGTTGCCGCTGGTATGGCGTACGTCGGAAAGTATTTCGACCAAACACCTTACAGGTAGGCTTACTTTGATTTATTACCTGACGTAATAAACCTTTAACACTGCATACTTTCAAGTCTTGAAATTTAACTTTTCGATTATTATTCTTTTGATAATATACTTTACAGCTTAATGTGTAAAAAAAATGTTGTTGTAGGTTAATAGAATGTACTAAACATGCATAAAAAAAAACATTAAAGCGATCAATTCGTTTTGGAGAAGTGTGAGCTACACCATAATACTCTTTGTGCTGTAGCATGGTGCGTGGCATGGTTCAGTAACATTTCGTTTCACTCTTGAAAGTTGCCGCGATTTACAAATTATGACTTAGTATTTCAGCTTTACCACATTCGCAATATATTAAATCATTAATCTATATATATAAAAATCAATGCCACTTTTCGTTGTAATTTTAGGCTCCGTCCATTTGATAACTCAAGAATGGGCTCACCTATCCAAACCAAATGTTTAGGCTTTGTTCAAACTATTTAGTAGATGGTTTATGTGAAGTTGCACAAAATCGAGCGGAGGTTTGAGACAGAGCTGGTGTTGTTCTGTAGGATGTGATATATGGCATAGCTGGTGTTGTTGTGCAGGGTGTACTGCCTGGTATGTGAGATATATGACAGGGCTGGTGTTGTTGTGCAGTACTGCCTGGTGGGTGAGATATGACATGGCTGGTGTTGTTGTGCAGGGTGTACTGCCTGGTGGGTGAGATATATGACATGGCTGGTGTTGTTGTGCAGGGTGTACTGCCTGGTGGGTGAGATATATGACATGGCTGGTGTTGTTGTGCAGGGTGTACTGCCTGGTGGGTGAGATATATGACATGGCTGGTGTTGTTGTGCAGGGTGTACTGCCTGGTGGGTGAGATATATGACATGGCTGGTGTTGTTGTGCAGGGTGTACTGCCTGGTGGGTGGGATATATGACATGGCTGGTGTTGTTGTGCAGGGTGTACTGCCTGGTGGGTGGGATATATGACATGGCTGGTGTTGTTGTGCAGGGTGTACTGCCTGGTGGGTGGGATATATGACATGGCTGGTGTTGTTGTGCAGGGTGTACTGCCTGGTGGGTGGGATATATGACATGGCTGGTGTTGTTGTGCAGGGTGTACTGCCTGGTGGGTGGGATATATGACATGGCTGGTGTTGTTGTGCAGGGTGTACTGCCTGGTGGGTGAGATATATGACATGGCTGGTGTTGTTGTGCAGGGTGTACTGCCTGGTGGGTGGGATATATGACATGGCTGGTGTTGTTGTGCAGGGTGTACTGCCTGGTGGGAGACGGCGAGGCGGCGGAGGGCAGCGTGTGGGAGTCGCTGCACTTCGCGAGCCACTACAAGCTCGACAACCTCGTCGTCGTGTTCGACGTCAACCGCCTCGGACAGTCCGAGCCCACGTCTCTGCAACATCAGGTATTTGATCATGATTTAATGCTACTCAATTATTAAATAACCAAATAAAATGACTTCAAGAACTGGACCAAACAGAAATGGGACCACACGGGAAGCCCTAGCTTTCAAATAAAAAAACCTATATACGGTCGAATTGAGAAACCTCCTCCTTTTTTTGAAGTCGATAAAAAAAAGAATCATCAAAATCGGTTCACCTAGTTGAAAGTTCAGATGTAGCAAACATAAAAAAAAGTGTACCTTGACGGGGCACCTGGCAGATGTGAAACATGGAAATTGTTTTGTATGAAATAAAATGACAGTTTAATACATTAATATTCATTTTTATTAAATTCAAATACAAATAAAAATACAATTAACAAAACAAATACAAATTAAAATAAAAATTTGAAATCGCGGCGAAGCGTCGCCACTCGCCGCGCCAAAATCAGGTTTACCCCTCGCCTATAGATGTTTCACATAAAAAATACAGTCTAATTGAGAAGCTCCTCCTGTTTTGAAGTCGGTTAAAAAATGCAATCAAGATACCTTAGACACAGATTACTGAATAGTTACTACGTAACAGATACTGCACTCAGTAGAAAATTTCCAATACCTATTACGATAATTGCCTACTCCCTCGCGTCAACAACCACTGTATGCTAAAATGCGCCTAAATGCTCAAGCGTACAGCAGTGATTGCTTCGCACCGCGCGATTCCACAGTAATCGCAGGGCTGCCTCTTCGATAAAATTAAATTAACATAACTTTTTATCTATGTTATTGAGAACTGTGAATATGTTCTGACTTTTATGTGGCAGTTAAAAAATTTATCATTTATAAAAAGGAGGTGATCAGACATACAGGCCAAACTGAGATGTTTGACTTGTATGGTTTGTAGGTATGTATGTTTGTGCGCGATAATCTCGCGTTTGGCTAAACCGATATCGATGCGGTTTTCAGAAAAGGATTTGTTACATTTAGGAGAACGTTTTAAAATAAGTATAATACTTCTTAGTTTGATGATGATCTTCGGAGATGTTCACTAGAAATGAAAAAAAAAAGCCTTAAAAAAGAGAACCGACTTCAAATAAAGCAAGCCGTAAGAAATAATTTGTTATTTTTTTATGTTAGTGCTAACAGCTGGTAATTACGAATCGAAAAAGCACCGACATCAAAGAAGAAGTTATTAAACCTTTCTTCATTCATTCATTGACAGGTAAATGGAAAAATGTTAGGCGTTTATCCCTTCTTTTGCTTGATTTACACCCTTCTACAGCACATAAGGCACCACACGGCATCGTAATACGCGTACGAACGAACAGCACTATTAAAATTGCACGGCGTGCGCGCGCTTCGCTTGCGTAAACCGCACTGGATTTGATCCGCCGGCGGACCGAGACCGCTCGGCTGGGCGGTAGGCACTTATAGCGCGCAAGTACATGGAGTGACGGAGGCCTGCCTTAGAGCTCGTGCTAAAAACCTAACAAATGAATAAAAACTAGTAGAGAAATTTCACTGAGTTACATATTAAATGACTAACGACTTTGCACCGACATAATAAAGTGCATTTTAGATTGTATAAACAATGATGCACTGCTCATAAAAACGCATGATCCAATAGCGACGATACAATACATAATGTGTTTGTTCGTAGACAAGTCATGCTATACGATATGCGATCATAACACGACGGCGATAAGATACATAAATAAGTCGCAGATGGATGTACATAATGTGTGTATGTACATTTCGTGAGTGATATGAACATTCATTAAGTACCAAATTGAACTTAACGCCTCTAATTCCTTTTAAATCGAACCCAGGACCGCTGGATAAGCAGCCAGGATACCAAGCAATTGACCAACAGAGCAAGCATAAAAAGAATTAAAATAAGACAAATATCAATACATATAATAAAATCGTAACTGTTAGCTGCCTGTACATGGAAGATATATCAGGAAAACTATTATATTTCATGAACACAATAGAACCCAAAACATAGATTCTTAGAATTTTTATCTGTGCGTTTGTGCGCGCTAGTCTCAGGATCGGCTTTTCACCAATCTGTTTTGGTTTGCTTCACTTAACATTTAGTGCTAGTTTCATCTAAATCGGTTCATAAATAATAAAAACGACGCTGAAAAAGTATGAAACAAGTTTGGAAAGCCGTAGTCACACGTTGTTAAAGTGTTATGGTGCGTTTCTAAGTAACGTGTGACTACGGCTTTCCAAACTTGTTTCATACTTTTTCAGCTCGTTTTTTGTCGTAGTTGGGTTTTAGTTTTTACTTTTTTTTATTTAAAATGTTTTGGTGCCGTTATTTATATATAATATTTATATATTTGAAATGTACAAGTAACGCCCTTTCCAATGATACCAAACACGGCATATTTATCTCAAATTTATTTTTTAATTCATTACTTTATGTCGGCTAGAGGGCGCCACATTTGATTCAGCGACACGTCATATAGCCTATAACCAGCAGACGATCAAGACGCTTCTAACGATGTCCAGTTCAAATAAGTAGTTAAGGAGCAATGAGGGAACAAATGAACATACATGCATAACCTGTCAAAATCGTAACCCTCCTTTGGCTTTGCCATAGTCGGGTAAAAAGTTATATCAGTTTGACGAATCACCGCGATATCCGAGATTTACGCAGGCGGAGCCGCAGGTAAAAGCTAGTAAAGAAAAGACTACCTAAGTATTCCAATTTTTAACCGACTTCAAAAAAGGAGGTGGTTATCAATTCGTTTGTAGTTTTAGGGTTCCGTGCCAAAGGCAAAAAACGGAACCCTTATAGATTCGTCATGTCTGTCTGTCCGTCCGTATGTCGAAACTTGGTAAGTAGATGTATTCTGTGAACCGCTTTAAGATTTTGACACAGAAATAAAAAAAAAACAATAAATTTTGGGGGTCCCCATACTTAGAACTGAAACTCAATTTTTTTTTTTTTTAGTCAAACCCGTGTTGCGTGTGGGGTATCTATGGACAGGTCTTCAAAAATGATATTGAGGTTTCTAATATCATTTTTTTTCTTAACTGGTTTGCGCGAGAGACGCTTCAAAAGTGGTAAAATGTGTCCCCCCCCCCCTGTAACTTCTAAAATAAGAAAAAGATAAAACTAAAAAAAAAGTATGATGTACATTACCATGTAAACTTCCACCGAAAATTGGTTTGAATGAGATCTAGTATGTAGTTGTTTTTTTTTGATAAATCGTAAACCGCAAAAAAATACACTATTATTAAAACATCGACCAAAGTTACAACGAAGTACAAGAACTTTTATATAATGTTACTTGCTGCCACGGAACCCTTCATGGGCGAGTCCGACTCGCACTTGGCCGCTCTTTTTAACCGACTTCCAAAAGGAGGAGGTTCTCAATTTCATCGGTTGTTTTTTTTTTTTTTTTATGTATGTACATTGATTACTCCGTCAATTGTGGACCGATTTTGAAAATTATTTTTGTATTCGAAAGGGTATGCTCCCCATGTGGTCCCATGGTCACTACTATTACATTTGGCTCGGCGCCGAATTCAAACCTATGAATAGGTAGCACATACAAATTAAGTTATTTTATACTTTTCAGTTTTTGAAGTCGGTTTTTTTAAACGAAGTTTATTTTTTATTTATGTTTGTTACTTCGTAACTTTCGACTGGGTGAACCGATTTTGATGATTATTTTTTTATTTGAAAGCTGGTTCTTCCCGTGTGGTCCCATTTCAATTTGGTCCAGACTGAAGTCGGTTTTTTTTTTGTTTAAAGATATTATATCACTGTTGATAGATCCCTGGCATAAAATTGTAATTCACAATTTTTTCCTATTTAATTATTATCATTACATTGTATAAAAAAAAATAACAAAAATAAAACCGACTTCAAAGTCCGACTCGATTTCTCTCGGATGCCATCATCAGATCTTAGTGTCCTTATCATGGTACCACCGTTGGGATATCTCCTTTACATTAAAAAAAGAATCATCAAAATCGGTTCATAAACGACGAAGTTATCCGCGAACACACATAAAAAACTACGGATGAATTGAGAACCTCCTCCTTTTTTGAAGTCGGTTAAAAATAAAGTCGCTTCCTCTGTCTCTTCGCTTAAATCTTTTAAACCAGTCAACGAATTGAAATGCAGTTTTCAGCAATAGATAGAGTGATTCAAGAGGAAGATTTATATGTACAACTAAATGCTCCCCGCAGTGTTACCGCGATTGTTGTTGTACCTTTAAAAAACCGACTTCCAAAACCATCCAACGAAAACTCTCTGGCAAAAAACACTAAAAAGCGTAAAATGAACTGGCTCTTCATAAATTGCTATGTGCCAATTCTTGTCTATACCTAATTCTTTATTCATTTAAATAGTAGTATTATTATGTGTGCTAGGTACCTAAAATCTGTTTCAAGTCGGCGCCAAGCCAAATGTAATAATAGTTACCACACACAGTAATAATAGGTAACACCGTGGTGACATCTAGTTCTCCGTTGGGTACTTTGTAAGATCTAGGTGTACAAAAAACGATTTCATTTAATACTATGTAAGGATAGTCGGAAATCTTTATTGAATAAGTATAAAACTTTTTTTTTTGCAGTTGGAAGTGTACGATGCCCGCCTTAAAGCCTTCGGCCTCCACTCGCTGGTGGTGGACGGTCACGACGTCTCTGAACTGGTGAAGGCCTTCGACGAGGCCTCCACAGTCTCGGGCAAGCCCACCGCCATCGTCGCTAAGACCTTCAAGGGGAAGAACTTCCCTGGTATCGAGGATCTGGAGAACTGGCACGGCAAGGCCTTGGGTGCTGAAGGGGAAAAGGTCATCAAGGTAAAATACGTTATTCATATATGCTTTATAAGGAACTGTAATCTATCAGCAGTACTGGAAGTTTAGCGTGTGTTTCCTCTAACAAATAGTAACTTGAAACATATACTATTATTGTCTGATTCCAAATTGGAATTTGACAGAACCTGGTCCCTTCTGATAAACATACTTATATGTTTCTAAATACACACAGTTCTATCAAATAACATGAACAGTCTGGGATGGGAAAAAATTGGTAATGCTAAAGAAGTACAACCCAAGAAACACAGTTAGCCTTATTCTTTTTGGGGGGGAGAGGTATTGGCCTCCGATATCCTCGCTCACTCGGTGAAACACAGCGCAAGCACTATTTGACACCGGTTTTCTGTGAGGCCGTGGTATCACTCCGGTCGAGCCGGCCCATTCATGCCGAAGCGTGGCTCTCCCCCGGTAAATTTGACCCCTGACACTCGATTTGGTTTCTATACTTGGTATGCTAGGGTGGTGTGAAAACTTTCCGACCTCAGCGTGAAGATAGCAGCAAGCGTTAAAAATTAGTGAATGTAGGTCTACGTCTTTGCATTGTGTCTGACTGGGAGCAGTGTGTAGAGTTACAAAGAGACTATGTAGAAAAAAAAAATCTTGTATCCTTGTTAGGTCGGATACTTTTCAGACCAGCCATGTATGTTCGCTGATAGAATTTCATTTACAAAGCACTAGTTAACTTTTAAATGATGCATATTAATTGTGCATTATTATGAACACAGTGCAATATAAAGTAACGTGTTTGTCGTACTCACACGACCGATGTCGGACGATGTGGGCAGTAGCATTCATACATTTATTTATAAGAGTCTTCCACTATCTTAACAGGTTGAGCTCAATACAGTAATATTTCTCAAGTAGTATAGTTCACTAGTTTTTGCTCGCAGCTCCGCTCGCGTGTATGTCGGTTATCGCGGCGAATAGTAGCCTATGTTATATTACTGTAAAGTTTCATCCAAATCCGTTCATTAGTTTTTGAGTGAAAGAGTAACAAACATCCATCCATACTTACAAACTTTCGCGTTTATAATATTAGTAGGATTTAAAGATGCTCTTTTTGTCATAGATTACGCACCCAGAAGTTTAGGAGATATGAACATTGCAATCTGAAAATGGGAACCGCAATCTCAAATCAAATGTCTATCAACTGTTATAAATTTTATACAAAAAGGAAAGAACGAACGAACATTAAAATATAGCATTTATCCATTGGCAGCACCTACAATCCCTGATCAAGGACAGCACGGTGAGCCTGAAGCCCAAGGCGCCAGTGGGCGAGGCTCCCAAGGTCCACATCGGCGACATCACGCTGTCGGCTCCGCCCGCGTACCAGGCGGGCGAGAAGCTGGCCACGCGCCTCGCCTACGGAACTGCGCTCAAGAAGATCGCCGACACCAACATGCGGTGAGTCCACATACACACTACAGCGCCTGAACTACGGACCAACTACTTATATGCAACATCCCAACATCTATCGTTGGGCTGTGACCCGCCAGGCATGATCACCTCGCCTGCTGGGAGGATCCTCGATTTGTGTTGAAGGGACATGACACCCATTACTCCATAAAACATACTGCTCCACTTTGTCACACCATTCACCAATATAAACTAATAACCTATCACGCTAACTGAATTATCTATTATATTCCTCACGATGAACTCCGAAATTATCTATCCGTTTTACACTTTTTTTTATGTGTGTTGTCCCGACCATGATTGAAGCGCAAACGAATTTTCGTATACCAGATAGTATTAAGAGCCTTTAGAAGCTAAAGCTTTTCAAGCAAAAATCGGAAAAGTATAAAAACTATACTGAAGCCTATTATTATTTCTTTGGCAACATGGTAATAATAAAACATGTTAAAATGAACCTGAGAGACGTCAATTCCATAAATTTGTTGGTTTTCTTAACGTTCTCGTTTATAGAATGCATTGATATCCACGGAGCGGTAAACACAATACGGCAACTTCTAATAATAGATAAACAACGTCTCAAAACATAATTATTGCGTTATCGTAGACTCAAATAAAATATATTGCCTATAAAAGTACAATGGCCCTCCCTGTCATAGACGGTGACTGGGTTTATAAAAACTAGTGATAATAGTTGAGAAATCGTATCGAAATGACGTATGGACGCTTATCTAAAACGTTATGAAAGAAACCATTGAAATTAGTGCAGTGATTTATTGAAACAACATATTGTGTAACTGAGCTGATATGG
This sequence comes from Diaphora mendica, assembly GCA_949125395.1. Taxonomy (NCBI): domain Eukaryota; kingdom Metazoa; phylum Arthropoda; class Insecta; order Lepidoptera; family Erebidae; genus Diaphora; species Diaphora mendica. The sequence goes on along the minus strand of OX421331.1, from coordinate 532,177 downwards.
TTTTTTCTTTATGTACAAACTAACAAGATCTGCTGAAGAACAACAAATTTAGTATGACTTAGGACCAGCCGTGCGTCACACATTTTTTGCCCTTGGTGAGACTGATCTGACCACCTCTGAATCAATATTTAGAATAATCAACTGTTAAACCAAAAAGCTACTCATTTCAGTTCAACTTCTCGCACATGTAACCTATGTTTCTCCGTTTTCTCTTTCTGATATTATTATCTTTAGTTATATAAAAGCACTGATTGCTGTGAGATAATGCACACACACATTTTGCATTGTCATTAGTTTAGTGCAATATAAACTTGTTTGTCGTACTCACACGACCGATGTCGGACGATGTGGGCAGTAGCATTCATACATGACCATATTAACTGGCATCTAGTTAATCACTTACATATTTAATAATATGCACTTTTATTATCACCTTTGATAGTCCTATGCTGAACATAAATTGCTAACAAATATGTATGTCACCGTAAGATTGTAAAATCCGTTAGATTATAATCTACCTCTCAAGATTGTAAACTTTCGATAGATTGTCAACTGTGTTATACTGTTTACGCCCGTCAAATTGACAATTGTCCCTGATTGGTCGGTTTCACAGTATAGCCATAGAGTTAGGTTAGAACTTCTTTGGTTAATCACAAATTCATTTTATATAACTAATTCTAAAGCTGTGAGGTATTTTTACCACACAGAAAATGTATTTTTTTACTTTGATTGTATTTCAAAAGTTGTTTTATGCATGAAATAGACTAATCGCCCCCATATGTCCTTCTTCTTAATACCTAAATGAGATGAAGAGCTAGCGGGTTCTTTCTCTCTTAGTTCATATCGCTCGCAATGAATTTCGTAACTAAAAATGACTATTTGAGGAGAGGCAAATATAAAGTTTGTAAAAGAAATATTAATTTTCCTTTGGCAGTGTGATCGCGTTGGACGGTGACACCAAGAACTCCACGTTCAGTGACAAGCTGCGAAATGCATACCCCGACAGGTGAGATACATACATTGATATTTGTTGCTTTAAATCTCTACTGATGGAAAATAGTGTATAGAGAATCACTTAGAATATTTAGAAGATGGATAATGACCCTTCTTTTCGTATTGTTAGTTGTATAATTTTGGTAAGAACAGTTAAAACTAATGTAACGTGTCTGTCTGTCGGTGTAGATACATCGAGTGCTTCATCGCGGAGCAGAACCTGGTGGGCGTGGCCACCGGAGCCGCGTGTCGGGACCGCGCCGTGGTCTTCGCCTCCACCTTCGCCGCCTTCTTCACCAGGACCTTCGACCAGGTCCACCACTATCATATGTCATTCACGACCCATAATGTCCCACTGCTGAGGTCGGCTCTCCTCTCAGAAGAGAAAGACCATACGTCCCAAAGCTGACCCGAGTGCAGGTTGGGGACTGGCAACACTTATGGCTATGTAATCTTGCCGTTGGATGTTTTGAAGCCGCCCAAAGGCCATATCTTTGATATTATAGGAATATATCTTGTGTCGCTAAGAGCAGTTTACAAACAAATGGAACAGTTTGTTGAACTGAAAACAACAATTTGTGAATTCAAACGGTGTTGTTTTCTGTCAGAATCGAACTCACAACACTCAGTGCAGTAAGCAACGTCAAGGTGACATTTTTTTTTTAAGAAATCCCCGCATTTCGTAAATACATTCTGTGTCGCGGGGGACTTTACAAACATACATGAAACGTACACAAAGTACACCCAGACTCAGAACAACAATTTGTAGATCACATAAAGTATTGTTCCGTGTGGGATTTGAACCCACAACACTCTCGCAGTAGAAAGCGGTGTCGCGACCGCTTAAATCACTTGGCCATTTGTGCAGTCAGTATGATGCTAACGTCTCGATAACTCTTCTGTATCGTACAGATCCGTATGGGTGCCATCAGCCAGTCGAACATGAACTTGGTGGGTTCTCACTGCGGAGTGAGCATCGGAGAAGACGGTCCCTCACAGATGGGGCTGGAGGACATCGCCATGTTCCGCTCCGTGCCCACCGCCACCGTCTTCTACCCCTCGTGAGTACACCTCAACTGAACACTAGTCCTCACAATCCAGTTCTGATCAATTCTCGATCTCGCTACCGTCATAAAGGTATTTTTGTAATAAAGTATTAAACATCCAACGTTGATTGACGTGTGGAAAACAAGTAAAATTATATAATAGTTAAAAAAACCGAATGCGCCAAGATCTGAAATCTTTTTTTTATTATTAGTTTAAAATAAAACAAGTTATATAAATTTTTGTAATCACTGTTAAAAAATCTTTATTTTGATACCACACTCGATGTATTTTTGAAAACATTTTTAAGCTATTGCATAGCTTTTATCGCGGGCTTTGAGGCCTTTGAGCGCGGCGCCCGAATCAAGAAATTCCGTAACGTAACGAAAATAAAACCTGACACCTGAAGCTCGCTCGGGTCGAGACGAGCTGCGTGACAGAGACAGACAGACATAACTGTCTGGGTTTGCGCACGTATACTTGAACGGGTATGTCCGGCTTAAGCAACCGTTTGTGAGAAAGTATATAGGTGTATAGGTATCTATCATATCTTTATAATGCCACACTCACCGCATGTGCGCCCCGTAAGAATACTTACATGTTCAAAGAAAAAAAAAACTGTGATTAAAACAACTCGTTCAATGACGGAGACATTTATTAGGAATAATTTAAACCTTTTATAGTATGCTGTGTAACAAAACCATATCGCTACATAAAAAAAGTGATCAACGCCATCTAGTGACGATGTTGGTACTAAATTAATAGTTTAGTATTTTTCATTCACAATATTAAACATACTGCATAAATAAATAAATAATTATAATTGCCTAAGTTGATAAAAAATGCTATGCAACAGCTTTACCGCGGCAGTCCCCGAGTGCCACACTTTTTTTTTTATTAAGATTTGTTTGTATGTGAGTGTATGTGTAATTGGTAATCTGTTAGTACTTGGTAATAATTTACAATTTTACTACGAAAATATTTTTCAAGACAGTTTTGAGAAGTGATCTGAATTAAATTGAAACAGAATTTGTATTACGATAGCTGACCTTTATATGTCGAGCTAGTATGAGTAGAAGTGAGGGTAACTGGGGTATTGATATTGCAGAGATGCTGTGTCTTGTGAGCGAGCCGTGGAGCTGGCCGCCAACACGCGCGGGATCTGCTACATCCGCACTTCGAGACCCAACACCGCCATCTTGTACCCCAACGACGAAGTCTTCAAGGTAAGTCATACTAGATTATATTCATTTCAGTGCAATTCGTACTACTTATAAATGACTGTGGCAACTTTCACAAACAACGTTACAAAGTACAGTGCTATTCAACGAAAACGCATTGAAGTACAGAGTAATTATCTTGTATATGAATCATTTTTACTTTACCTCGGAGAGTCTTCCCTTTGCGCAAGCAAGAAGTGTACAATCATCATCATCTTCTTAGCCTCTAATTATTCTCAAGATTATCCTTCTTCTTCTCCAAGTGCCTCTTATCTCGAAAGTTGGCCGTCAGCTTCCTGTACTCCTTCTTGTCATTGGCCAGGCGGAACAGTTGTTCAACGGAGGTGATACCGGTCCAATTCCGGATATTTCGCAGCAACGATTTTTGAAGTGAAAGCTTCTTTAGCTGCGTTGAGCACTTTATGGTAGGGGAAAATCTTATGAGTTCGCGTCACCGACATGATGACGTCACAAAACTTCTTTGGCCGCGTTGAGCAATGTTTGGTAGGGAAAAATCTTATGGGTTCGCGTCACCGAAATGCTAATGTTTGATGATAATTCAATTTAAACATTATGAAATAACATTCTAAGTTATAAGTTTTCACTTCTATCGGCAGTCCTTTTGACTCCCAATTTTTTTCTTTGTCCAGCCCTTTTCTTCCTTTCCACCTTGCCCATCATTATCAATAGGGAATATGCATGTCTTTTTTTTTAAATCTTAATCTGATCATAAGTCTCCATAACATAGAAAAAATATAAATAGGCTTGAAAATAGTCAAACAAATTTTCAAAGTGAAATTAAAAAATACCGACTAAATTTGAGCTATTCAAACGCCGCCATTTTTCGCGCGCTATTGACATAACAAATGACGTCATTGCCATTTCGTGTTTATTTACTATTGAGTGTTTCAGTTATTTTTTACCTATTTACAGTTTTGATTGCTATAAAAATCATGGAAGAAGTTATTTTTTCTCACAAACACTACAACACAGTAGGAATTTCGACGCCGATAATTTCGATAATGTAACAATCGACGTCACATTTCGTTTCGACCAATAGGACGCGTTTTGTAGGTTTGAATTTCCCTCCCTTAATTTTCACTTTTTATTCAATATTTTCTGGGTTTAAATAATCACTAAATAAAAAAATACTTTTTATGTATATTGTAAAGACAATAAAGAATCTAGAAAGAAATGTTTGGGACAAATAATTTTTTTATGCATATTCCCTATTGAAGCAGCATACATCTTTCATGTCTAAGCACATGGCCGAGCTATTCAAATTTGCACTTTTTGATGGTCTGCAACAATTTTATAAGCAGGTCGCCTATTAGTTCAACCGGTTTTACCTGAATGTCAGTTTTAACGAAACAACAATAGTTGAAAGCACAGGCATTTTATTCTAGTCTATTATTTTTTATTTTTTTTGACGATATAGTGAGCAAACGAGTAGACGAATCACCCGATGGTAAGCGATTACCGCCGCCCATGGACACCCGTAACACCAGAGGCGGCGTCACAAGTGCGTTGCCGGCCTTTGGGGGATGAGGGGAGGGGTTAGGGTATGGGCCTCCGGTATCCTCACTCACTCGATGAAACACAGCGCTTTATCACATCACACTAATATATAAATGCGATAGTTTGTGTGTATGTTTGTTACTTCTTCACGCAAAAATTACTGAACGGATTTGGATGAAACTTAACAGTAATATAGCTAATACATCAGAATAACACATAGGCTACTATTTGCCGCGATAACCGACATACACGGGGGCGGAGTCGCGGGCAACAGCTAATCTTACTATATCCCAGAATTGGCTTTTCGAAGAACTTCTCCACAAGTATCGAGACATATTAATGTAATGGTAATGTATTGTATGTCCCAGGTGGGTCAAGCCAAGATAGTCCGTGAGTCAGGCAAGGATCGCGCGCTGGTGGTGGGAGCCGGCATCACCCTGCACGAGGCTCTCGCTGCTGCAGACCAGCTCAAGGATGAAGGTAGCCTACTTGTTAGATAGGACAGTTTCACTAGTTCTTCCTAAAATATCAGATAATTATCTGCCATGTAACACTATTTAAAAGTTAAATGTGTATCTGAAATATGACTATTCAAGACATGAAACCGAAATCTTAGTGTTTTACAGATCATGGACTTTAATTTAATGGTGAAACTGGCCCTTACTTTTCAACCGACTTCAAAAAAAGGAGGACGTTTTCAATTAGATTGATTTTTTTATTTTATTTTTTTAGTTTGTTACCTCATAACTTTCGACTGGGTGAACCGATTTTGACGATTCTTTTTTTATTTGAAAGTTGATGCTTCCAGAATGGTCCCATTTCAATTTGGTCCAGATTGAAGTCGGTGTTTTTTGTTAAAATTTTGTATTATTTTTACAACTAACCCGACTCGAAATTATGACATATAAACCCACTGCTGTTAAATTAAAACTTAACAACAGTTTACAAAGAATTTATAATATATCTTGTTTCCTTTCCTGAAAACTGAACATAATTAACTAAAGAGGTTTTACTATTTTTTTTTTATGGAATAGGCGGGCAAACGAGCATACGTATCGCCTGATGGTAAGCGATTACCGCCGCCCATGGACACCTGCAACACCAGAAGCGTCACAAGTGCATTGCCGGCCTTTTGGGGATGGGGGAGGAGGTAATTGGGGTATGGGTCTCCGGTATCCTCACTCACTCGGTGAAACACAGCGCAAGCACTGTTTGACATCGGTTTTGTGTGAGGCCGTGGTATCACTCCGGTCGAGCCGGCCCATTCATGCCGAAGCGTGGCTCTCCCACGGGACTATGTATGTATGTATGTAACGTATGTGTATTATCCAGGAGTGGAGGTCCGTGTGCTGGACCCGTTCACCATCAAGCCGCTGGACGAGGCTGCGCTGGTTGAACACGCGAAGGCAGTTGGAGGAAGGGTGGTGGTTGTTGAGGACCACTATCAAGCCGGTCAGTAATCATATTCCTTTTTGCTTTTTAAATAGCCCTACAACTTATTATATTATAATTCTCATGTCCCGTTATTGCTTACGATGAATTTCGAAACCACCTGACTTTTTTTTAAATGTGCGTTTAGCGGACGTGCCTATGGGCTCCCACACATAAGTGCGAATTCGCAAATATCTGCGAGCTCGCACGAATGTATCGCAAGAACTTCACGCCGCATCGCATCGCAGTTATGTGTGGGAGCCCTAAGATAAAATAGTTAACATCACACTTAGACTAATAGGAATCGAGCATGATTGAAAAGAGACAAAGACGATGTTGCGTGGGTCATATATATAAAACCTGCCATAATGATCACTGCGCTAGATACGTTTAACTTAATAGTTATTAGCTCTGATTAACCGTTTTGTCTTTCTCATTGTGTTTATCATTTCTCATTGTGTTTATCACTTACATTTTCTAATTTTAATTGAAGTCGGTGCATTGCTAGATTTTCCTTAGTTAATCGTCTGCCTGATGTCAACTCTGAGAATATAATCATTTACAGACAGACCATACAAATAAGCTTAATTACTAGTTAGCAAAAATGTGCAATATTAGTATTAGTCTCGCGTTTTAAAAAACTGTGACCAGAGATTGCGTTTTTGAAATATTTCTTTTTAACCGACTTTATAAAAGGAGGTTTTCTGCTTAGTTTGAATGTAGATGGTGTTGTGTGTGTATGTGAAATGTCCGAAACATTTATTTTTTTAATGTCTGATTCTCGTAGTGTAACGATTAACGAGTCGATATGATATTGCAGGTGGTATCGGCGAGGCTGTGCTGTCTGCGCTGGCGCTGCAGCGTGACGTAGTGGTCCAGCACGTGTGTGTACGCGAGGTCCCACGTTCGGGTCCGCCCGAGGCCCTGCTCGACAAGTACGGCATCTCCGCCTCACACATCAAAGCCGCCGTGCACAAGATCCTCAAGGCGTAGACACACACACACACACACACACACACGTGGCCAGGCGGACGGTATCTACACAACACCTGCTTTAAAGATCCAGCTCGAGCTTTAGATATCGAGCCACCAGAAAAGTCCATCCTTAAAGGTCGACAACGAGTTTGATACTCGTAAGTCACATTCAATCGTCTGCAAGCTCTTTCTGTAGCGACTCAACCGCTACCGTCTGCCAAATCTTTTTACACTTATTTCTAAGATTTTTTATGATCTGTAAACTGTTATATACGTTACGAACCTGATCAAATCAAAACACGTGTTGAAATGTCCGTTTGTACTGAAACCATAGTCTTATATTCTCTAAATTTACATTCCTGGACACATTCCGGTCAAACTATGGTTTAATTAGTTCAAAAACGATGTTTAGTTCCTAAGCGTACTGCTGTGTTAATTCCTACCGATGAATAATCCTATTCTAACGTACGAATTGATTTCTTTTCTTTATAGAATGGAAACACATAAGTGTTTAAATGTTATAATTATTAAGTCTTTTATATATATATTTACATAATGTGGTATTTACCCTATACCAGTGCCTTTTTACTTATATATCGCACAAGATGTGCAAGGCTGTTGATACGTTTTGGATAAATTATAGAACGTTAAGCCGGGTCTCCACCGAAGAAAAGTTGGCAATTTTTGTGTTGTCAACACGTGTTGGTGACAAAAGTTTCTGTAAAACTGAGTCTCCACTGAACAAAAATTAGCAATTTTTGTGTTGTCAACCTTTTCTTGTGTTGTCAAATTTCGGTAGAGAAGCGCCTTTAGAGAGTAAGAATTATTACGTAAGAAAACGATTTTTATCGTCCATTGGGAATTAGTTGTTACGACACACGATACCTTTTTTGTTACAATTTTTTTTTTAATCTTTTTTCTAAAGTTTTTTACGATTATGTTAAGGTTTTGAGGAACTTATGTTTTCTTTTGGGCTTCCTTGTAATAACGTCTAAGAATTAAGAATCAAACACAATATCGATTTGGTTAAATATTTAATTGGTATATTACATTCCTGTTGATTGCATTATTGCTTTATAATAAAATCATGGAATCAAATGTTTTTTTTTTGTAATAAAGTTTATTGTATACAATCTCTTTTTTCATTTATTTATAAAATTATGAAAACATTATTTAAGTAATAATTATATTAAATATCTGTACAGTATTATTAACAAGGTATAAAACTTATAATTATGACTAGAATGCCTCTCGAATCTTGTATATTTACAGGTTGACGATTTAACTTATTTATAACATTACATTAATGTCGTAAATCTAAATTAGAGGTTCACATGACTAGTTTTGTTAGTAATTATATAATTTAAATAGTTAACAATGTTATAAAAACGCTCTTCTCATTAGTCGTACACTAGATTTTCTAACGTTGAACACTCGTCTCAGAAGAGACTACATATTTTATCAGTTCGATCAATAATAGTCCAGTCGGGCAGACATTTAAAGAGGAAAAATTCCGGGGAGTGTTTTAATTTTTTTGAAACATCGGAGGAGTTGGAAGTACAAATCTCGATTTTCTAACTAATCCCGGAAAAGTTCAATTTTTTCGTTTTTCTGAAATAACTCGTTAATTTTCAACTTAAGACAAAAATGGCAGTATCCAAAGTTGTTGGAAATTTAATTTCTCACAAGTTTGGTCATTATCGTTTATACGCTAGCATCAATATTTGCAGAGTATCAAGTTTATCAAAAAAATCGTAATGGGTGGAATTTTATTTTCTTCAACTTTGGTTCTTGCACTTTTTTTACTCCACCATCAATATTTTCGGATTTATACTGAAATTAAATTTTTTACAATTTTTTTTTTTTATAATTTTGTTTTTTTTTATTTTATTTTTTTTGATCACCAAACTTTTGAGAAATTAAATTTCCAACAACTTCGGATATTGTCATTTTTGCTCTAAAGTTGAAAATTAACGAGTTATTTCAGAAAAACGAAAAAATTTAACTTTAAAACAAGATGGCGGCGAATCCTTTTCCGGGATTAGTTAGAAAATCGAGATGAATACTTCCAACCACCCCTCCGACGTTTAAAAAAAAAATCACTCCCCGGATTTTTTTCTATTTCAGGCTAGTTTTACGTCTGCCCCGACTGGACTATTATATAAACAATCACAATTATTTGAGAAAATAAAAAAGAGCGCCTTAAAAGTCAGTATACAAAACAGGTTCAGTACTTTCAATGGAATTCAAACAAATTAACAACAATTTTGCTAACACCATTGAGATTTTTCATTTAAAAAACGGCAATATAAAGTTAGTTAACAACACACAAATCATTTATACCAAAGCGAAAGCACAGTTATTAACAATAAATATAATATAAACATTCTTGTGGACGGAGTGGCGAACAGAACACAAATTAACGTTTTTAAGTTAAATCTCACTAGGAAAGATATTAAATGCATTATTCGACCGGACGGTCTGTTAATACTCCACACACCTAACTTCAGGTCTATCATAGACCTTCATCTACAAACAGTTCAATTTTCACTATCTAGTCACTGTCACTCGACACGAGTCTAGCTATAACAACATATATCTTTGGTCAAACTCCTAACGGTTTCACCCCCATTCACCAGCTGCATTGACGTCAGTCGTTGGCGAAGGCTGCTCAGCATTATCTACATTATTTTGATTCTCTTCTAACTCCCCTGGGAGGTAATCCTTCCAACTCCTAAACAGGTATCTCGTGAACTTTCTTAGTTGTCGGAATTTACAGTACGTCGCACCTTCCGCCGATTGCAACTGCTGTGTCTGAATCAGAAAACCTTTCTCTTTAAAAGTCTGCTCGAGTTTTTCTCTCTGTAAACTTTTCCTTGACTTTCTTTTCTTCTTGCTCAATTCTTCTTTGCTAGAAGCTGAACTCTGACCGTCAGTTTTAGGCGCAGACGCTGATGATTCGCCCGCGGTGTCTATGCTTTGGTTAGAATTTCTTTGCAAATACTCGTAACCTTTGTTCCCCTTATTTCCTGTGCCACTGTAGTACCGAAAATTGCCGCCAGAATCGACGGACAACATCTTTTTCTCTTGTAACGATGGTTTGGACCCACCCGTGAATTTGAACTTACAGATGCTGACTTCGGTCGTTGGCGTTGTGGAGTTAGTTTTAGTAGGTATTGGAGGAATAAAAATTGCTGATCTTTTCCTCTTGATTGGACCCTGAACTGGGTTCGGTGATGTTCTTTTCATTTTTGTCTGATCGGGACTTCGCTTGGCCTCTTCAACTTGCTTTATAACTTTGGGATCGAGCAATTCAGAAATTTGTTTGAGCACTAGTTTGTTCTTGTTATCGTCTAACGTTGAAGAGTTTTCCGAGAGCTCGCTGACACTATTCGGTGTAGAAGGACCACGGTTGGGATCATCTGCAGATATGGGCAATTGTCCCGCAGCTGCCAGTCTTTGGTAATAAAGCAACTGTGTTTGTAACGCTAAGGGGTGCATGTAGATGCCAGCGTTAGGCCAGTACACGAGCGGAAATTTCCCATCACCTTCCTGGCTAACAGTGCCCTGGGCGGGCTCTGATAAGGCGGGTGAAACTGGACGGTTGTGCCTTGACAAATCGGGGGAACTGCTCGCCGTCGCCGACACGAGGTTTGTATTCCTCTGTATCACAGATATTGCGTTTGGGGGTTGTTCAGTACTTGCACCATCTAATTCTGATGATTCAGTGTCGACTTCAGTCTTTACTTCAGGTAGGGACGTATAAATGTTGCCGAATTTCTTCTGTATCTGTATCTTTAGGTCGTGTAGGTCCCGTATACAGAGGTTTAGGGGCTCGTCATCGCTGTGCAGTGGTCCTGCGATAGTAATCGGGGCCTCCGGCATGGGCTCATCTGGACTATTGAACTTTGGAGGTGTCATAGATTCTAGTCGCTTTTTATTCTCCTGTGACAATTTTCTTTCGAGTAGACTTGAGATAATTTTATTTTGCAAGTCAGTTTTTGGACTACTTAAAGGCGGGTTGTCGAGACTCCTGAAAGGTGGACACATGTTTAGAGGATTCATTTTCTCCTGCGTGGGCTGTGGCTGGCCTGGTACGACGGTTCCATAGTTTTCGTAAATTAAGTGGCAGATGTCAGCCTTTTTCGGCTTCCTCCCTCTCCTGGGCTTCGAATTGTTGAGAGTCATCTCTCCCATGTACGGTAGGTCGTCGTACGTCACGATTTTGCTAGGAGCTATAGCGGGGATTTTCTTTTTCTTTTCCTCAGACTTAGTCGGTGGTTTAGCTGCCATATTGAGCATTGACGATACTTGCGGCACCGTTAATGTTCCTGACTCATTCTGTATGCCGGCTAGTCTTTGCGCCCAGATCTTAAAGGTTTCATTTGTAAAATTATTGATGTCAAAGTTAGGCTCAGCTTTAGGCTTCTCTGGGGGCTTCTGTTGTTTTTGCTGCACTTGCTTCGCGTTCTCTTTCTGTAGGGTCTGCTCGTAGTGGTCGAGGTACTCCTGTGGCAAAGCTTGGTGATGGAACTTGAGCTTCCAACGGTTTTTCTGTCGGTTGCGGGTCGGGTGTTTCGGCTTTGCAGACTCCTGCTTCTCGAGACGTTCCTTACTCGCTGATAGAAGTTGTTGGCGCAACAGCTCCTTGTTTTCTGATGTCCTGAAAAAATAAAATAAAACCCATTAGTAATAATAATTTCTAGAAACGTAATAAGGACTGTATATACCGAAATATTAGCGTTATCTTATTAAAACGTATTTAATCTTACAAAGATTTGAAACCATCAAACATTTTTAGTGCTGGTCTTTTAGCCGGGTGACCTTATTCCTGAACAATTTGACCTCTCTATTATAAATTAAAATAACGTTGTGAAAACTTCAAAGCTAATAGCAAATTAAATAAGTTTTTTACTAACTTTTAAACTTTCGCGTTCCATGATAATTATAATAATAATTATTTTTACGGGAATTAACGCGATCGCTTATTTAAAGGCTGACTCAGCCTGTGACCACGGCCTGTGCAACCTGGTCGAAACGTCAGGCAAATCAGAGGCATGTAATACCTTTAAATAAGTGATCGCGTTAATTCCCGTAAAAATAATAATTATTAGAAGTTTTTTAATCCAGTTTTCTATAATTTTCCCGATACATTAAGAATATTTTCTTCTCGAATATAAATAAAAGCATCTTGGAAAATATAATTATTACAGCTTATCATTTCTATTACAAATTTTAATCAAATAAACATTGAAATATATCGGTATATTGAGTAGTCTAAAACAGTGACGTCACAAGTGTGTATTTAGTACATTTTTCATACAAAGTTATCATTTTGACATATGATAAAAAGTAATTAATTTGACTAAGGTGTCATCTACCCTATTGTATCTGCCTACCTCTCCGGGAAATAGTAGTGAGTGGTGACATGTATGTAGTAAGAGGCGTGGTACGAGTATAACAATATGTTTCGCCAGGTATGGCATTTCCGAGACACAGCACAGCACAAGCTGACGTCATACCGCTATCATTGGTTCTGGTTGGTTCATTTCGTGTTATGTTGCTATAAAGTGATATTAAGACTGGATAGTGACGTCAGCTTGTGTAACTCTCGGAATGCGAGAGCAGAGAGGGTAAGAGGTAGGTGAGGGGTGGGTATGGGTAGGTGGGGGGTGGGTATGGGTAGGTGGGGGGTGGGTATGGGTAGGTGGGGGGTGGGTATGGGTAGGTGGGGGGTGGGTATGGGTAGGTGGGGGGTGGGTATGGGTAGGTGGGGGGTGGGTATGGGTAGGTGGGGGGTGGGTATGGGTAGGTGGGGGGTGGGTATGGGTAGGTGGGGGGTGGGTATGGGTAGGTGGGGGGTGGGTATGGGTAGGTGGGGGGTGGGTATGGGTAGGTGGGGGGTGGGTATGGGTAGGTGGGGGGTGGGTATGGGTAGGTGGGGGGTGGGTATGGGTAGGTGGGGGGTGGGTATGGGTAGGTGGGGGGTGGGTATGGGTAGGTGGGGGGTGGGTATGGGTAGGTGGGGGGTGGGTATGGGTAGGTGGGGGGTGGGTATGGGTAGGTTACCTGTGGTCGGCGGGCGGGGGCGCGGGCGGCGCGGGACACACGTCGCCGCACGCCACGCGCCGCATCACTTCTGCAACAAACACAACACACCTTATACTGTCTGTCTTCACATTTACCATTTAAATAATACGAGTAAAACGTTCATATGCTGCATTTAAATAATAGTGTTTTATAATACTTTACTTAAGAATGGTCATTAATAGTAATAATAAATATTTCGGACATCTAACACACAACGCCATCTAGTCCCAATCTAAGCAGAGCTTGTGTTATGTACTAGACAACTGATAATTATACCTTTTTTTGTGTTTCTGATATTTGCAGACCTTACAAACATTTGGTCCGACTCGGGAATCGAACCCGAGACCAACAGTCGCATAAGCTACCACTGCACCACCGAGGCAATTGATAGGTATGCAGAATACTAAGGTAAAAATTTTGAAAATCATTTGCCCTTTGTAAGAAAAAACAAAATTTAACGTAACTGCCCAATAAGTCACTAGTTATTTGACACAAATTCCAAAGGAAATGATTGTCTTGCCGGTCAATAAACACGAACACTAGTAATTCGCAATTATTATTTATTAACTAACAGCAAAGTAGAAAAGAAATGATATGACCAGAGCCACCTTACACAGACTGATCCTAAACTAGGCGAAGCCTTTAATATGCAGACCGTTCATTATCATAATTAAATATTATTATTAGGTAAGTACAGATTATTTATACCCAAATACACGTGTTCATTTTCTTTACATAGTGTAAAATGAAGTCGTTTTCGCTTTCTGTTCGCTTAGATCTTTTAAATTACTCAACTGATTTCAATCCAGTTTTCAGCAATTGATAGAATAATTCAAGAGAAAAGTTTATATGTATAATACATGCATGTTAGGTACTAGCTGACCCGGCGAACATCGTACCGCCATATATATATATCTGTCCCAGCTTCCCACAGGCAGTGTACAGTCGCGGCCAAAAAAAAACACTTTTCCCGTTAATTTTTGTTTTTTTTCTTTCTAGCAAAAAAAGAATGAATGAAATCGGGCTATGTGTTATTGAATTACAACTAAGTTCATATTTTGACTTTCATCCCCTCTCTCCAGGAAACTGTGGAGGAACGGTGTCATGTCCCTCCAACACAAAGGGAGGATCCTCCGACCAGGCGAGGTGATCATGCCTGGCGGGCCAACTGCCCAACGGTTGATGTTGGGATGTTGTATATATGGTAACTGGCGCGAGAACTTTCACTGCGCGATTCAGGATTGGTAGTTTCTAAGTTTCCTTCGTTATTCCGTAGTTCGACGTATCTTCGGTAGATGGCGCTATAGTATGTTATGTTGTTGTTGCGCTGTATGTGGAAGTCGCCACAAAACCGTGCTGTATTTCGGGTTAAAAAGTATCCTATGTCCTTCCTCGTAGTATGAACTCAAATCATGCCAAGTTTCATTTGAATCCGTTCACTAGTTTCGGCGTGATGCGCCGCCAAGATACAGACAGACAGACAAAAATGAAAAAAAATACAGTTTTGGCTTCAGTATCGATTATAGAAAGCCCTCCAAATAAATTTTTCAAAATATATTTAATGTACAGAATTGGACCTGTTACATTTTTATTATAAGTATAGATAGTAACTATGTTTCCGTGCGAAGTCCAGCCGAGTCGCTAGTTATAAATAAATCATTATTTGTACTGATAGTGGATGTGGAAATGGAACCTTTGGCTCCAGTCAGGCTTACAGAACCACAACAAACAAGCCCTCGTGGAAATACGAATTATAGTAAAGACAACAGCTTAATAGTATACGTAATGTACCTACATAAAATAGGGCAGCTGATTATATTGGCAAACACAGTAATAGTGTGTCAGTGGGATGTATGGTCAGGCTGTAACCCGAGTAAGAGTGCGCCCGAAATACTCGCGCCGCTAAAGGCGACGACCGGCACCCGCGCGCGTTGAAACATGCTACCATTTCGCAATGCTCGGATATTTGTATGTATGTGCCTAATGTAACTGAAGTTCTCACAAACAAAGGCAGTTCTGTATCTTAGAAGGTTTGTTTTGATTCAAGTGGATACTAAATGTTTTTATCAAGTTGAATCTCTACTGGGTCGACTGCGCCATATAATGCTTTGCAAACTCTTCTAGAATAATGTTGTTATTGATTGTCAAGGCTAGTGAGTTACTCGGTATTATATTAGGTCTTTACCCACTAAAAAGTTGTCTACATTTTGGAAAAAGTAATAGTGGGTAGGTGCAAGGTCTGGTGAGTATGGCGGATGAGGGAGAGCTTCCAACCCCAGCTCTTGCAGCTGCTTCACGACAACGCGCGACCCCATACTGCGCAACAGACAGTCTCCAAGCTCAACAGATCGAGACAGTATTTCACTCCGGCCCACCGCTTTCTTCTATATAAGGCGCAGGTTCGGCCACATATGGAATACTGTCCTCATCTTTGGGCGGGGGCACCCCAGTACCAGCTCCTCCCTCTGGACCGCATTCAACGGAGAGCGACTCGAATCGTCGACTGCCAGGAATCTTCAATTCGGCTGGACTCTTTGGCGCTGCGTAGAGATGTGGCTTCGCTTTGCATCTTCTACCGCATTTACTATGGGGAGTGCTCCGAGGAATTGTTCGGGCTGATTCCTGCCGCCTCTTTCCGCCATCGTCCTACGCGACAGCAATTTCATCCCCATCACTTAGATGGTTGGCAGTCCACAACTGTGCGGTTCTCTAGGAACTTTCTGCCTCGCACAACAAAACTGTGGAATGAACTGTCGCCTGCGGTATTCCCGGACCAATACGACCTTCAAACCTTCAAGAAAAGAGCGTACTCCTTCTTAAAAGGCCGGCAACGCACTTGTGACGCCTCTGGTGTTGCGGGTGTCCATGGGCGGCGGTAATCACTTACCATCAGGTGATACGTCTGCTCGTTTGCCCCTTATTCAATAAAAAAAAAAAAATGTTAATAAAAACATCTGTAGAAGTACCTATATATAAATACCTACATTACAGCATGTATCATAGACTTGAGTGTTGTTCTGCGTCCCAAACCAAGAGATGATGACATTTTCGGGTGAATAGGACCGACATGATGTTGTTTATCGCTCAAAATAGATATAACTACACTAAACGGAATTTATACCGAAAGACAACTATAGAAATGAGATTCTTGTTTGTGTAAACTTGACTGTTTTTGCTTTAAAGAATATACAAGTTATATATCGATAAAAACAAATAGATCATATTTTTGCTTTATGATTTAAGAGAATGCGCGTATTTAATAAGTTTTTATTTAATCTTGAAAATTTTACTTGAATAAATTTAGCCATCAGGTTATATCGTAACCTCCCCGAAATACGTTTAAAAACACTCAACAAAACGTTGAGTTCGTCAAGTAAATATGATAAAAACAAATTTTATTAGTTATACGACAGACCCTGTTTACTCCCTGTTTAAACGTAAGGAATTTGACTGAGTGGGTCTTCGATATGCAAATTAACGGGTGCAAATAATAAATTTAGCCATCAGGTTACATCAGTCTACGTATAATAATCGTAACATCCCCGAAATACGTTTAAAAACACTCAACAAAACGTAGAGTTCGTCAAGTAAATATGATAAAAACAAATTTTATTAGTTATCCGACAGACCCTGTTTACTCCCTGTTTAAACGTAAGGAATTTGACTGAGTGGGTCTTCGATATGCAAATTAACGGGTGCAAATAAGTACATTATTTTTACCCCAAGCAAATCTAATTTGATAGTAGGTACCATTCATTTGTTCTGTGGTAGGTATAGTTACCTACACATTACAAGACAGGCCAGAGAATAAAATACGTGTGGCACTCGGGGACTGCCGCGTAAAAGCTATGCAATAGCTTAAAAAAGATTTGACAGACATTGTAGGAAACTGCAATCAGCCTCAACTGCAATTACCTATTTTTTTCGGAACATCAATATATTTTTGAAGATTAAAAAATTATATTATTGTTTATCTAAACATATTACTAGATTTGTGGCCTCGATTTCTTACACTATATTAAAGTTTGTTTATCGTTAAGAGAGCCTCAAACGTAAAAGGTTCGAGTAATATGGTTGGGATTTTTTCTCGACTATACCACCCAACACGATATGGTGGGCGGAGCATTTTTGAGATAACGACCATTCTTTAAAGAGCTGCCGCTAATTAATGATTACGCGTAAATTGGAAGCTGAGTATATGTTTTCTGAGTAGACATTAGATGCACCAAAGCAATATCTTAAAGTTTGTAAATGTTATAATTATTGAGACTATAGTAATTGTTACTATCTGGTTATTTATGGGAATGGGTTAGCAATGACGGCGCTGTCAGTACCTGGATGGGTGACCGCTGGTGGCACTGTACCATGAGCGTCTCCGCGATTCGGAGGTCACGTTAAGCAGTCGGTCCCGGTTCTTATCGAAGGATAACAGTCGGGAAGCTTAGTTAGAGGCCTTTGGGCGGCTTAAAAACATCCAGCAGCAAGATTAAGTAGCCACAACGTTGTCGTTGGCAGTCCCCAACCCGCACTCAGCCAGGGTGGGGACGTACCTATGGTCTTAACCCTCTCCTGAGAGGATACCCGAGCCCAGCAGTGGGACATTATGAGTTATTGTTGTTTGTTGAATAAACATAAAACAATTCAATAGTTATTGCGAGTAATAAACAAATCTCCATTAAATTATCTTGTCTACCAACCAACGAGACATAATGCGTGTTCGTGAATCTCCCTCTGAATCATGACGAGCACAAGAACGGCTCACTGTTTGCATTCCCCGTGGCATTTCGCCAATCGGCCATCAGGAAAGAATCGGAGCACGCAATACAAAAATTTGGCTCCAATCATTACTCGAAGTATAAATAAATACGATGTTACTATCGACGCGAGAAACATTTGTTCGAACGAGATTTACATGCGAGCGAATCATAACATTGACTCATCGATAGTAGCTGCTGTCTGTCTTGTTGTATTTGGATATTTGGATATGTGGCTAAAAGTTTGTACGCAAACGAAGGTATTATAATGCCTTCCTCAACAAATTTGCAACATACATACGTACATACAATTATGCCTATTCCTATCATAAAAGGAAAAGGCACACGTAGTTATTATACATCCATGTTTTAGGTGACCCTGGTAAACCCTCGGTGAGTAAAACCCTCGCCCAAGATTCAAGACATCCAATCTGCGCGTTGAAATTTGCCATTAACAAATTAATTTACTGTATATTGACAGGAAAATTAAATGAGAAGGTAAGACTGTAAGTAATATATTGAGCAGGTCAGGTTCACATACCTTTATCGCGAATTTACTATTGTCGGAGACTCAGCTCAGAGCCTTTTGTCGGTTAACCTATAATATACAAATTTTAACAAAAAAGGACTTCAAGAACTGGACCAAGTTGAAATGGGACCACACGGGAATCACCAGTTTTTAAACAAAAAAAGAATCATCAAAATCGGTTCTCCCAGTCGAAAGTTATGAGGTAACAAACATAAAAAAACAGTAGAATTGATAATCAACAGTGGCTTTACCTAGTGTATGTCGAGTACGAGTATTCAGTTAGTACCTGTGTAAGTAGATACGTCATTTTTATACCCTTTATTAATCTCAAGATAATTTTGGTTTCGGCTACTAGTTCAACCGGTTTTACCTGAACGATTGCTGGAAACTGGGGGCCGTTGAATTTGGTTGCAGTACATCATTGGGGAGAATCTGCCATAATCGCTTAGCAGGTGGGTTAGTGACCGCAGTGGCGAGAATCATTTATTTGGTGACGCTGCCCGTTCCCAGTATCGCAGATTGTTATTCCCGCAAAGGCGTGGTTATGTCGAGTGGGTTGCCAGAGATTCGTCTGTTCGACAGTTTGCATCGCGTGTAGGTGAGGTTGGCCTTACGGGGCCTAAGATGGTAGGTGGCCCCGCTTCCACCCCATTTCACAAAAATAGTTAAGGTATATAGTAGGCACCATTCATCGGTGAATTTGTAGAACCAACTTCGGACGAAAGGTGTTTTCAGCGAACAGTTCATCGATCAAGATTAATCCGGAATACGATTCTGAGCTCGCTCACATCGCATCATCACATCATAAACTGACTCATCCGATATGATGCTAAACTTGGTGCAGTCTGAACCCTTCACTTTTAAGGCATATTAATTAATGAAGTGCGAGCTATATTTAGGGAGATTATCGTGATATATCGCTTTGTCAATATTGTTTTTCCGTAATCCGTTACTTTTAAGGTATTGTTATTTCGGTTAATAAGGCAAATCGACTTATTAATAAATTGCTGATTTAGTAGATAGAGCGTGCAATAGTTTTTGTTTGTTTCGACATCTTTCAAGGCTCTGAAACGTAAAGATATTTGAAGGAGACTCCTTATGAGTCCTTATCTTATTAGATGTTTATATTGTTATAATTCAATATTTAAATAACATAATCTTCACCGTTCAGTTGATGACGAATTGAACTTTCAGCGAATGGAAAGAGTTTAAAATGATCTGGTCTCTTGTATGATGGTTGATTACTGTCCGTTTTTTAAAAATCAGTATTGTATAACATCGATTAATAGACAATGCTTACGATTGTTACAAATAACAAACAATACAACCTAATTGAGAAAAACCTTTTGAGAAGTCAGTTTATTAAGTTTATCGTCTCTGTGCCAAATACAAATTATTATTATGTATAAATATTTCCGTTTAAGTGGTGAGTGCACGATCATAGCTATTAATACAGCAGTGATTTATGAGTCGACGCCGCACCGGCTCGCGTTACGCCTCCAAAATACGCAATATATGGCACCAATAGCATAATTATTCGCACTAAACACTCTTAGATGAGTTATAAATACGACTACAAAGCACTTGTTTTTTAATGTTACCGAGAACTGCTAACTCACACAACCCAATATGGTAATCGGAAGTATTTAGGTATTAGGGGAATTAATAGGAAAGTAGATAATATACCTACATATTATAAACCTGATGCTTCTGTTTTATACTTTTTTTAGCTAATAATTATAATTATCGAGTAGGTATTAACTATATAAGTTAGGAGCAACTTATTTTAGCATGAGTAAAGTCATCTATATTCCTTTATGTATAGTGTATAGTTGTATGTAGTATAGTGCACTTATGTTGAGCATGACATCTTTGTTTTGGTTTATTTATGACTTAAGTGTGTATTCGTTTTTAGAGAAAACTAAGATAATTTAGGAATTGTGGTAGGATTATAAAAAAAAAACCGACTTCCAAAAAACATCCAACGAAAACTCTCTGCCAAAAAAACACTTAAAAGCGTAAAATAAACTGGTTCTTCATAAATTGCCTATACCTAATTCTTTATTCATTTAAATAGTAGTATTATAATGTGTGCTAGGTACCTAGAATCTGTTTGAAGTCGGTGCCAAGTGACTATTGCTTAGACTTTTGTAACTGTTCGTTTGTATTATTTTTGGCTTAGCACCGACTTCAAACAGATTTTAGGTACCTAGCACACATTATAATACTACTATTTAAATGAATAAAGAATTAGGTATAGGCAATTTATGAAGAACCAGTTTATTTTACGCTTTTAAGTGTTTTTTTTGGCAGAGAGTTTTCGTTGGATGTTTTTTGGAAGTCGGTTTTTTTTTTATAAAAAGATTTTATTTTTCAGTTTTTAGTGCAAACAATAGTAGGTAAGTAGTAAGTTGAACTATTTCATCAAATTTCATCATCAAGAATACAAATTAAGGTCTATACGTACGTGTAATATTAAAATCATCCTCTAATCCCTAACTGTTGAAGAGTTTAACCTTCTATCACCAGTTCACCTAAATAACTTGAAAGTATACGACTGAAGGTCTTTAGATACGTATGAAATTGAAAGAATTAACCTCCAGCTCCTAACCGTTGAGGAGTTGTACCTTCCACCTTCCATCATCAGCTTACCTAAATAATTTGAAAGAATACGAGTAAAGGTAACACATATACATATGATATTTAAAGATTTATCCTCCAACTCTTAACCGTTAAGGAGTTGTATCTTACATCATCAGCACATCATCATAAAATGATGACTACCAGACGCAAATACCAGTGTAACTTCAGAAAATATACGAAAAACATAGTATGTGCCTATAAAAAATGAGGGTTTTCCTCGATTTCTCTAGGATCCCATCACCAGATCCTGATATGCTGGCAATGGGACCACCTCGGATGCATATCCTTTCGAACACAAAAAAAATAATTTAAAATCGGTCTACAACTGACGGAGTAATCGCTGAACATACATAAAAAAAAAAAAAAAACATACAGTGGAACATAGAACCTCCTCCTTTTTGGAAGTCGGTTAAAAAATGGATATTGACAGAGAAACACGAATATCGCCAGTCCTAGAGGGCCACGCCACTGTACTGACTGCAGGAGCACGCTACAGTCCGTCATATGATGGGAGCGCTGAGTAAGCTAAAACAGGTAAAGAGTATCTAGTATTCTTCTCCATTTTTAACCGACTTCCAAAAGGAGGAGGTTCTCAATTTCATCGGTTTTTTTTTTTTTTTATGTATGTACATTGATTACTCCGTCAATTGTGGACCGATTTTGAAAATTATTTTTGTATTCGAAAGGGTATGCTCCCCATGTGGTCCCATGGCCACCATATCAGGATCTGATGATGGGATCCCAAGGAAATCGAAGGAAACCCTCAAATTTACGTGAGCGCCTGCAATGAAGTTACGAGCAATTGTCTGCATGCCTTCATATTCTGTAGACATCATTAAATTTTAAATGAAATGATGATGAGAGACTTGAGAAAGACTAAAAAGCGAAAAAAAAAAACTTCGTTTAAAAAACCGATTTCAAAAACTAAAAAGTATAAATAACTTAATTTGTATGTGCTACCTATTCATAGGTGTGAAGTCGGTGCCAAGCCAAAATGTAATAGTAGGTACCGCACTCGCCGCGCGCGACCTGGAGCGGGAGCTCTTCGCGTTGAACATAACAACCGAAGCGTCGTTGACGTTCGTCTCGAAATTTAGCGAGTGTGGTACCTACTATTCCATTGGCTTGGCACTGACTTCAAACCTATGAATAGGTAGCACATACAAATTAAGTTATTTTATACTTTTTAGTTTTTGAAGTCGGTTTTTTTAAACGAAGTTTTTTTTTATATATGAAATTGCAAAATTTGTTAAAAATAACCGTTCGCTTTTTGAATCTAAAATTAATTTTAGCATACGTGCAGCAACACAACTTCCATTAAATATGCCAATACCCAGAATCGAACTATTTAGACGAAATTGCGTGTATATGGCTCCCCTTATATACAACACAATACCCAAATGGATAACTGACCTTCCACTCAATAAGTTTTGTGTTGTTCTTTGAAAATAGTTGGTAGAAAACAGTTATTACTCCGTTAAGGAATTCCTACAAAAAAATTCGTGTCCGTCTTATCATTTTAGAAATGCATTGTAGGTGTGTATTGAATTTATTAAGTAGTTCTTGTATGTATTTTCAAAGTGTTACACGTAATCTTTTTTAAATTGATTCTGATTTAGTTAATTCGTTATTGCTAATTAGCAATTAATATAGTTTTAGCAATTTAATAACTATTGTAAGAGAGACTGCAACACTAAATTTACATGCCTATTACTGGTTAAATGTGTATCGTGCATATTTTATTTTTTACCATCTTTTTGTACCACATTTAAGCAAATAAAATTATTTTATTATTATTAATTATGTAATCACAGATCAAAGTGCGCCGTATTTCTTTAAAACAATATCTACCTATTATAAGAGTTGAGTTTAGAGCTATTGCAGTATAATTTGTTTTAGTATAATATATTCGATGTAATAATTTACAATTTCGTTTTTCGAATATAAATGATAAGCGAAAATATTAAACATTGAAAATGGATGGCTTCTTTTGATAATCCTCTTTGGGAATGTACCTAATAGATTTCAGACAGGAAGAAGGTAAATTGGGATGAGGAAAACCGCTATGGGAAGTGAATCTGTAACTTCATTGATCATTGACCTATAGAGTCCGACATAGCGTACCAATATGTCCACCTTTAATATTATGTATTTGCTACATAAAAACTTTGCTAATGCTCAAGTTTTAAAAAACAGTTTTAGCATTTGAAAACTCAGTTTTAAGATATTTAGCATCATAGTGCAATCAAAAGCTCAAGCTATCACAACACGGGTAATATTTAAGTTCTCTTCTGATATCGATTGCGTTATTAAAAGTTTATGATGGGATTCTGATTAGAAGGGTTGCATTTGACTTAGTTTTTCCATTTAAGTTGTCTGGCTAGCAGCCAATGACAATCCATTCTGGGGAAATCGTGTTGGTCAACCCATGTCTGCTTTTTTTCAGAATTCTAGCTTCTTCAATACCTGACTCATACCCCACTACAAATACATAGGAGCACGTTTCCTCCAGTACGTAAGATATTACGCTGTCAGTTACATTGGCGCTTGGCACCACTCCAGCTCCAACTGACGTATGACGTCACAGCTCGTATTAGGCTAGAGGAACACTTTTACTCATACAATACTTTTGAGAATTCGTTGTTGAGTATCTGATTTTCCTTTTGTTTATTTAGTATATTGGAGTTTTATGAATGGTTATCTTTGTTATGCGAAGTACTGCTGTGTTAGATTCGATTCTTCATCTGTAATACTTTTGGGATGTTACGTTAATAAGGTATTTGCGTTCCACATTAATGTTATATTTAAATGAGTATATATTTGCTAGTACCAATAACATATACATTGTACTTAAAGAAGCGATTGCAGCAAAATAGGATGTTTATTTTATATCTTTAATTTTGCCTTATTTACAAGGTGCAAGACTTGTGGTGTTTGTGTTGGTTTTAACTGTTTATACTAACGAGAGGGATCCATGACTCACTTCTAAAGAGGAAAGGCATTACATACAAATATTTTGCGGTAATTATATACCTACATAATACTAAGGCAGATTCTATACTGGGTCCGATTTGTATCCCAACTAATAACATAATTTAGACGTATGAGATGAAAGTGTTTGGAAATTCAGAACAATATTTTATAAACCGACTTCAAAAAAGGAGGAGGTTCTCAATTCGGACGTATATATGTTTTTTTTATGTGTGTTGGCGGATAAATTTGTCGTTTATGAACCGATTTTAATTATTCTTTTTTTAATGGAAAGGAGATATCCCAACGGTGGTACCGTGATAAGGACACTAAGATCTGATGATGGCATCCAAGAGATATCGAGTCGAACTTTGAAGTCGGTTTTTAATTTTGTTAAAATTTTACTTGTTTTAACATTGTTAACAATGTTAAAAGTAAAGCATAAAGTAAAGCCCAAAATAGTAAACAATAAGGAAAAGTTACAAATGTATTGGTTATTGTGTATTTTTTAAAACAGGTTGCATCACCAATATTGTCAAGAATGTCCGAACTTAAGCCGCGTATAAAGTAAAACAAATCGGGTGTATTTTATTATTTTAACTTTCCAAAAGTCGAAGCAAACTTGCGGGTGAACAACTACCTATTAATTTGAGTTCGGCATAAAGGGAATGCTAATAGCGGCCATATTGGGCGCATACCTTGTGGGCATGAATCATAACTAAAAGAGCGTAGGAGATCGGCCGAACCAACTTATTTATTACCGTTTTTGAACGAAACGACTGACAAAAGACTACGGCTAAGGAGTTATTGTTTTACATAACAATCTAATGGCACTTTTATGGGGAACAAACAGTTTTGGACATAACCAAGTGATGATCGGAACGGTCTAACTTTGATTGTTTGGTTGTTCTAATCTGTTTCACTATGTTTTTGGCAAGAGTTCTTATGTCTACATTAATAAATTTAAATAAATCTTTATTGGTCTACAATAAATTGCTCTTTCGATGCCTATTTGTACGAATCTTTAAAATTTCTATAAATATATTAAATTTCGCAATTCTCTAATTATATTTCACCTTTTTTATTTTAAAGACCACACCCGCAATAGTATATATACATTTATATACATCCTGTGTCGCGGGGAGGTTTGTAAACATACATGAAACGGACACAAAGACCACTCAGACTAAGAACAACAATTTGTGGATCACACAAAGTGTTGTCCCATGTGGGATTTGAATACACAACTTGGCGCAGTAGAAAGCGGCGTGGCGACCGCTTAAACCACTAGGCCAACCGTGCAGTCAGTATGCGTGGTCGCGAACAATATCTACTGACCGCAAACAGATAAGCACTTAATACAGAAACTGGGGAAACTGTCCTAAGTGACGTCTTATAATACCTCTAACCAGCATCCGCTACAATGCTAGGGAATTAAGAAAAGTAGTGTTTTGGTACATAAGTTAATATTGTAAGGTAGGTAAGTAGTTGGTACATCGAAAATTAAACAATTAATTATCATTATCTGATACAAAAAGTTAGAACTCGGAGGAAAATTGTACCAACATTCATTTTCATTTATACTTATAGGTGTGCCTTCAGACCAACAACATTACTGAGATCACCAAAATGCTGACTACCAGCTCAAAAAAGAAGTGTTTTATTAAAACAAACGGTAACATGAGTATACGATTGCGGTTTTTTGAATTTTCAGAAAGTGATTCACAAATGTAAGTAGGTACTATATATATATATATATATTATAGTGCATGGGCGTAGCTATGGTGGGGCAGGGTGGGGCACTTGCCCCACCCTGGCTCTGTCCTATAAGGTACATTTTTTTACGTAGGTACCTCCACGGGACGTCACTCCACAGAGTACAATGTATATATTATAGAAAGAGAGTCATCTTGGCGCTGTCAATTGTCCCCGATGTTTGGCGCCATCTATTAATCTTGACCCGTAAACTACATTACATGTTTTACTCACACATACATAATCTAATCTTTGTGTGCTACAACGTTTAATAAAATTGGTTTACGTATGTCTACACTACCTAATTCTTAAAAACACAGTTTTTGTTTGTAATAATTTATTTGCGTGAATTTAAAAAAAATACTATTATTAGATAACAAAAGCTGCGTTTTTGAGAAGTAGTGTAGATTACAAGAAAGGAAAGTGGTAAATAAAACGAATTATTTTATTTCTTTGTTTTATTATGTTTGTGTTTATTAAAATATTCTTGAGGCCTTTTTCACATCGTCATTCCCTTCATACATAATAATAATTAATAATTAAAAACAATATTAGCAGATTCTAAATTGATGACTCAAGTTTATGGTCCTGATTGAAATTTCTGCACAACATTGTATCAAAACCATGTTTTTTTGGACAACATTTTCCAAATGGCTTGCATACCTTGAATGCGTAGTCTTAGTGACAAATGTAGTAGGCCGCCAGCGTGTGCGTTCAGGTTGTGTTTCTGAAAATGAAATCAAAATATCTTTAATTTTCTTAATGCTAAATGCAACACTTTAGTATTGTCTAATCATCAAAATCTGTTCATAAACGACGATGTTATCCGCGAACACACATAAAAATATATGTATATACGGTCGAATCGAGAACCTCCTCCTTTTTAGAAGTCGATTAAAAATAAATAAAATTGGGAGTGTCTGTTTGTAATATTACAAGTAAAATTATAACAAAACCAAAAACCGACTTCAAGTTTCGACTCGATTTCTCTTGGATGCCATCATCAGATCTCAATGTCCTTATCATGGTACCATCGTTGGGACATATCGTTTTCATTAAAAAAAGAAAATCAAAATCGGTTCATAAACGACGAAGTTATCCGTGAACACACATAAAAAAAAAAATATACGGCCGAATTGAGAACCTCCTCCTTTTTTGAAGTCGGTTAAAAATACCGCTTTTACTTAATGCATATTGTACACTTATGTGTACACGATACATAGACCAAAATAACATTGTTTTTTCAATTTTTGTCTGTCTGTTTGTTCCGGCTAATCTCTGGAATAGCTGGACCGATTTTGACGGGACTTCACTAGCAGATAGCTGGTGATAAAAGGAGTAATTTAGGCTACTTTTTAAGACTAGCTTTGTCCCGTGGCGTTACCCGCGGTTGTTGTTGTACCCCGGGTAACACCGCGGGGCTTAGCTAGTCACCTATACAAATAAATAAAATTGGAGTGTCTGTTTGTAATATTAAAACGACCGCTTTTTACTAAATGCATAATTATGTATGTAAGGTATACATGGTACATATACCAAAACAACATTTTTTACAAATCTTGTTTGTCTGTTTGTTCCGGCTAATCTCTGGAATACCTGGACCGATTTTGACGGGACTTTCACTGGCAGATAGCTGTGATAAAAGGAGTAATTTAGGCTACTTTTTAAGACTAGCTTTGCCCCGTGGCGTTACCCGCGGTTGTTGTTGTACCGCGGGTAACACCGCGGGGCTTAGCTAGTTATCTATACAAATAAATAAAATTGGAGTGTCTGTTTGTAATATTAAAACAACCGCTTTGTACTAAATGCATATGTATGTAAGGTATACATGGTACATATACCAAAACAACATTTACTAAAAAATGTTGTTTTGGTATATGTACCATGTAAAAAAAATTTACAATTCTTGTCTGTTTGTTTCGGCTAATCTCTGGAACGGCTGGACCGATTTTGACGGGACTTTCACTGGCTAATAGCTGATGATAGACAGAGTGATTTAGGCTAAGACTAGCTTTGCCCCGCGGCATTACCTGCGGTTGTCGTTGTACCACAGATAACACCGCGGGGCTCAACTAGTCATCTACGAGTATACAAATAAATAAAATTGGAGTGTCTGTTTGTAATATTAAAACAACTGCTTTTTAGTAAATACATAGGTATGTAGGTATACATGGTACATATACCAAAACAACATTTTTTTAAATTTTTGTCCGTCCGTTTGTTCTGGCTAATTACTGGAACGGCTGGACCGATTTTGACGGGATTTTCGCTAATGATGATACAAGGAGTAACTTAGGCTACTTTTAAGGATTCTGTAGCCAAATGGCAAAAAATGGAACCCTTAGAGATTCGTCATGTCTGTCTGTCCGTCCGTATGTCACAGCCATTTTTTTCCCAAACTATAAGAACTATACTGTTGAAAATTGGTAAGTATTTGTATTCTATGAAACGCATTAAGATTTTCACACAGAAATATAAAAAAAAACAATACATTTTGGGGGTTCCCATACTTAGAACTGAAACTCAATTTTCTTTTTCATCAAACCCATACATGTGGGGTATCTCTAAGGATAGGTCTTCAAAAATGATATTGAGGATTTTATTCTCATTTTTTTCTAAAATGAATAGTTTGCGCGAGAGACACTTCCAAAGGGGCATAATGCTCCCCCCCTCCCCCCCCCTATAACTTCGAAATAAGAGAATGATAAAACTAAAATAAATATATGATGTACATTAACCATGCAAACTTCCACTGAAAATTAGTTTGAACGAGATCTAGTAAGTATTTTTTTTTTAATACGTCATAAATAGTAAACCACAATTTACCTTTCATTCAATCAACTCAAATATAAAAAGATACACTATACACGGCATATATATACCAAAAATGTATTTTTTACAATTTTTGTCTGTCTGTCGGCCTGTCTGTTTGTTCCGGGTAACCTCTGGAAAGGCTGGACCGATTTTGACAGGACTTTCACTGATATGTAGCTGATGATATAGGGAGTAACAGGCTAGTTTTTTTAGACTAGCTTCGTCCCGCGACGTTACCCGCGGTACGGCAAAAACCGCGGGTGACACCGCGGGACTCAGCTAGTTGTAAATATAATTATATAATACTAGCAGCCGATCCCGGCTTCACGCTATAAACATAGGTATTTAACCAAAAATTTTAATACCGTGGCCGTGAGCGATAAGACCGCCAATTGCTATACATACTTTGTAACTGATTTTGTTGTACTATTTAACTTTGTGTATACAATGGAGATAAATAAATTAAAAAATATTATTAATTATAACACGCTCTAGCAAACCTTCCAAGCTTAGAAAACTCGGCCAAGTCTCTTTTTGGCAAAATAAATAATCAAAATCATCCGTTTAGGAGCTATGATGCCACAAGAACCCACAGAGAGATACACACACATAGACACATTGATTCACTCGTAAAACTCATACCTAACACGAAGTGTCGTGTCGGAGCTTGATAAAAAATAGCAAATAACCGCGATGTTACCCGCGGTTATTATCATACGGTATGTGACGCCGTGGGGCGAAGCCAGTCTAAAAATAAGAGGCCAAGTGCGAGTCGGACTCGCCCATGGAGGGTTCCACAGCAGCAAGTAACATAATATAATTTTTATTTTATAATACCAAATTTCGGTGGAAGTTTACATGGTAATGTACATCATATATTTTTTTTTTAGTTTTATCATTCTCCTATTTTAGAAGTTACAAGAGGGGGGGGACACATTTTACCACTTTGGAAATGTCTCTCGCGCAAACTATTCAGTTTAGAAAAAAAAAATTTTAGAAACCTCAATATCATTTTGGAAGACCTATCCATAGATACCCCGTATAGGTTTCATGAAAAAAAAATTGAGTTTCAGTTCTATGTATGGGGACTCCCAAAATTTGTTTTTTTTCTATTTTTGTGTGAAAATCTTAATGCGGTTCACAGAATACATCTACTTACCAAGTTTCAACATTATAGTTCTTATAGTTTCGGAAAAAAAGTGGCTGTGACATACGAACGGACAGACAGACAGACGGACGGAGGTACAGACAGAAAGACAGACAGACATGACGAATCTATAAGGATTCCATTTTTTGCCTTTGGCATGGAACCCTAAAAAGTAGCCTAAATTACTTCTTATATCATCAGCTATCTACCAGTGAAAGTTCCGTCAAAATCGGTACAACCGTTTCAGAGATTAGCCGGACCAAGTAAACAGACAGACAGACAAAAATTGTAAAAATATTTTGGTGTATGTATCATGTATACATACATATCCATTTAGTAAAAGCGGTTATTTTAATACTAGCTTTTACACGCGGCTTCGCTCACGCAGACTTTCATCCCCTGATTTTACCCTTAGGGGTGGAATTTCAAAAATTCCTTTCTTAGTGCTCGCTTAGGTTATATAAAGAACCTATATGCAAAATTTCAGGATTCTAGCTTCAGCGGTTTGGGCTGTGCGTTAATCTGTGGGTCTGTCAGTCAGTCAGTCAGTCACCTTACTTTTCTATATATATAGAAGATAGATTACAAACAGACACTCCGATTTTATTTATTTGTATAAATTACATATAGGACCTTTTTAATTATTTTATACACTTAAGTTTGTGAAACATTATAAAATGGAATTGGCTTTTGTCAAAAAATTCACGAACAAAATGTATATTTCTAGCCCTTCGGGTTCTTTAAATGATAGATTTACACTACATATAAAACTTTGATGTAAATAAGATTATCGTTACAACACAAATAAAACCCCGTTGCTTATAAGCAGGGATCGGAATTGGGTGTGTGAAAATGCCTAAAGTTTGCAGCGGGACATAACATGGAGCTGTTACAACCACTTAAGTTAAACCGGTTTTGGATTTTACCGGTTTAGTTTCTGTTTTTACATGTTCCTTACCTTTGAAACACCAAACTATAAACATTTACAAGCTGCTAATACAGTTCTAAATTAATTTTTGTTTTGTACTTTTCCTTTCTTTTAGTCCCAATTGTTCTTTGTCGGTCAAACACAGAATTTTATATATCTGCAAAATGCTAACGCGGTTTTAATTTCTTTTTTTGAAATGTATCTTAAGTTAAAAAGTTTTGCTACAGGTTAATGCAAGTAAAACGAACATTTTCGCGTCTTTACATAGTTTTGAAGTCGGCTTTTTTTTATTATAAAACCTGCACTGCATCAAAAAATTTTTAAAAAAAAATTATTTCAATTGCAAGAAAGTTGTGCGTAAACTACTTTCCACATTCAGAGTTCGGAACATGCAATAATATTATTTTTTTCCTAGAAATGATAAATATTCTTCAAATGTTAAAAAAGGCTTTGTGTGCGGTACAAAAGCCCACGCTAATCCATTGTTTAACAGGTAAAAAAAATCAGTCTGCCGCTTCCCTCCTCCGCGCGCCCGCGCCGCCCCGTGGCTGTCATTGCTTTAACCGACCGATAAACAGGTGCAGTCTTGCAGCGCAACTTGTTGAGTTAACACGTGTTATATTCTCGATATTTTGGTCAGTCGCAGATTTGAATCCAGCTTATTTTTGGACTTACGCTTATTTTTAAGTGTGCATATGTGATTTTGAAGATTACCTGTATTACCTCACCACGCACAAGTGTACCAATAGTACACTAATGTGTACAATTGGTATGTGTATTGTTAGTACCAATTGATTGTTCACAATCCAGCTCTGGATTAATTCTGGCCTCACTTTAGACATTTTAAAAGTACTACTACGAAAACGTAGTCAAACTTGAAGTACCTGTTTATTTTTTGATGCAGTGCAGGCTTAATAATTAAAAAAAAAGACGACTTCAAAACTATATAAAGACGCGAAAATGTTCGTTTTCCTTGCATCAACCTGTAGCAAAACTTTTAAACTTACGATACATTTCAAAAAAAGAATTTAAAACCGCGTTAGCATTTCGCAGATATATAAAATTCTGTGTTTGACCGACAAAGAACAATTGGGACTAAAAGACTGAATTTTAACCGGAAAAGTACAAAACAAAAATTAATTTAGAACTGTATTAGCAGCTTGTAAATGTTTATAGTTCGGTGTTTCAAAGGTAAGGAACATGTAAAAAAAAACCGAAACTAAACCGGTAAAATCCAACACCAGTTTAACTTAAGTGGTTGTAACAGCTCCATGTTATGTTCCGCTGCAAACTTTAGGCATTTTCACACACCCAATTCCGATCCCTGCTTATAAGTCATGAACTGAATAGGCAAAAAACAAATATCACAACATCTATTTATATAATTCGATTGACTAACTGACATTGTTTTGTAAGCTTACTAAATACTTTATGATGCCGTCCTATTTCTGACGCAGTTGGGTAAAAACAAATAAACCTTTTTAGATTAATGGAACAATTTATCAATTAAAATAATTACTTGCAACAAGAATGATACATACCTGGTTGTAGTAGTGAAGGAACAGCAAGAGCATTCAAATGATTGTTCCTGTTTCTGTCTTGTGGTCTAAAATGTATATCACACACTTTCCTTCTGAGATAAATTTCATCATCAGTTAAACCACTTAACAATATTCCGGCCAAATTCCCTCAGGTCTTAAATCGCTGTGGATTTTCGTAGGTTGGGTGATAGAGATAGTGACACCTTAAAAAAATGATTTTATTTTAAATAAATACACACAAATTAGGGCCAATTCCCATGTATCTGATAAAGTTTTAAATAGTTATGTATAATTTGTCATTGCTGGTGATATTTAAATGTATACCTAATACTTATGTCTCTATATGAAACCTAAATCCATAGTTATTTGGAAAATATGTTTAAATTAGTCCATCAGATTTTTAATACTTTGTGGTGAAACTGGTCCTTATTATACATTTCATAACTGTTTTTAGCTTTTAATGCATTTTACACATAGTTTGTTATACAGAGGGCTTAGAAGGGACCATACCTTTTAAATAATTAAATTGCGAATAAGTCCCACTGTTAAACAAAAACTATTCATTATAGAGTCAGTACTATAATCAACTTGTGCAGTTATTTAGGTCGTCCTTTTCATTCTTTATGGAAAATGATTCAATCCACTCAAGAGTAGCTATTGAGATTTTTGATTTAAATTTTTTGCAGTCTGTTATAATAATTATGTATCTATATGGGAATTCATGTGATCACTAAACAGATACAATCCATTGAATTTCCTGACATATCAACCAAATTACACTGGCTGTGATCACAGGCTGTCTAAATTTAAAAATACTTCATTGTTTTATAGGTCCGGCAATGTTTTGTCTATGTCTCCTTTATTTTTATTTGTATTATTATTTTTCATAACAATTTTGTATTTGGTATTGTAAGAGCCAACTAAGTAGTAAACTATGCAAGAGAACAGCATGGCAAACAGAAGGAAAACTTAGAACAAAACTCTGGCCAACATGCTATAGTAGGCCAAAGCCTCCTCTACCGAGTGCTCTATATCCACTAGTAGGCTACTAAAGGCTGTTGATTATGGTGGTTCTTTTAGTGTAGGAATTTAATTAATTGTTTGATATTCTATATTTCCTACAAGCATTTACTTTAAAATAAAATATGGTGTGGTATCCCACAATTATTCCATTGTAAATTATGATTAGTTAATTAACATGTATCCCTTTCGTGGTATGATAATATCGGGTATAAAAGAGACTAAATAAATAACTTATTTATATAAAAATATGACTTTTTCGTTAACTGACATTCAATTGTTTGCTCCAATAAATTTACT
This sequence comes from Diaphora mendica, assembly GCA_949125395.1. Classification (NCBI taxonomy): domain Eukaryota; kingdom Metazoa; phylum Arthropoda; class Insecta; order Lepidoptera; family Erebidae; genus Diaphora; species Diaphora mendica. The sequence continues at coordinate 498,505 of OX421331.1, read as the reverse complement.
CTGGTAATACGTTTAACAAACATAATATTTGCCATTATTACTTAGTAGAGGTTATTGATATTATCATATTAATGAAATTTCATCCTTACCTGTCGTTTTACATCCAAAAACACAACGTCTTGTAGTTGGCAATAAGATACTTATACAAATAACTATAACCTCCAAAATATCGTAAAATTGCGAGACACACACAGTAAAATTCTTCATAAGGTCGTAACTAGAAATTTAAATAATAAAGCATGCAAACTATCGCAATTAAAGAATTTTTTAAAAGTAAAGCGTCCAAACCATCGCAAGTAACTGGAACAAGCGTTCCAAATATCGCAAATAACTGGTGGAATTTAACACTAAAACGTGGAGCTAACTCAAGTCTAATATAGTTGCGGAGAAAAAATACTCAACGCAAGGAAATTCACTAATAATACCAAAAGAAAACATTAAAAAGTTTTGTATACCGATTTGAAACCAACAAAATCAGTCTAAATTTTTAAAAATAAAATGTTGCCATGGAATGGAAATAAAAGCATACCTAGTTATAAATTTTGGAGGAAAAAAAATAAAATAAAATAACTCTAAAAAAATATTTAAAAACAAAATCTAAAAATCCAAAGTCACTTTGCATGACTTTGATTTCTAAAACGCTTCCTTGAAACCTATATTAATGAAATTATTCGTCAGAATTATTCAATTCATCATTATTAGCTTCTTACTTAAATAATATAATTTCTTTAAAATGTCAGATGTATAATTCACCTCGTCTTCATAAAGTAAATAATATAGTCTTTCCCATTAAATGCACGATTGGCATCTGGTGCCGAAACCCCACAAGGCGTTGGGTTTAATTAGCATGTTCTCACCTTAAAGTAAGAGAGGCGTACTTTTATGAGACATTACATATTCTATAAATAAGTTCTTGGTTTGTAAATAAGTTTTGTACTTGAGGATTGAAATTATATTTTGATGTACCTAACCCTAAATTTTATTTGTCAATTAAATTACTGAAATGGTTGTAGACTATTGAGTTGCAACACTGAGATGTATTTAAAAAAAAAGTGTGAGTTAAAAAATGAATTAACGCCATCTATCTATAACTTTAAGAATTATGTGTGATCATAAAAAGATTGTAGAGGTAATAGTTAAGGAACAAGAACCATAGAGAGCAGGACCTTATTCGTAAAAACGGCTTATAAGGGACATTCACCCCTGTGCGTCACTCCAACGGGGTTTGTGGCGGGGTGGTGTATCGGAGTCAACTCAACGCTGTGGCAGCACTTTTCGCAAGGTTGTTTCCTTAGATAAAAGCACTGCAGCACAAATTTGTACCTATACACGGTAGCATAAAGTTGGCCAATGTATTTTAATTGGTTTCTAATGAGACACTTCATCTAGACATTAATTTATGATCTAGCCTTTGTATATTAAAATGATATTTTACTTTTCAGCATTACCTTATCGAACCGAAATCATACTGAAGAAGGCGTTGAATGTTAAGCTCGAAGAATTCCTTCTAAGGAAATAAGACCTAAATATCGTAATAGACCTCAATCGTTAATGATGACGACTGACTAAAACCACACGGTGTGCCACTCTGCGCCTGAGAAGGGAGGGATCAGGGAACTGCTATTATTAAAACATCCGGACCCCTCCCAGTGACTGCCCGCACTGAAGCAGGCACCGTCTGCTGATGGACTCTCTAATTAGGTAACATACCGCACACGCGTACGTCGCTCCCTCGCGGCTAGCCATTTAAGCGTATTATGGGGGAAACCCGTCCCGTTCATCGGCGGCTCCCGAGCCCTCTCCGCTGCCTTCTGCGAGATTACGTCCTCGCAGTAGGTTGCGACGGCAGTAACGCTGACCGGCTATGGAGCGTATGACGGCCGGTAGTGAGAGATCTCCTCCGAGGCCCAGCGCAAAGAGACACCCCTGGTGGCCAGCGGCCACTCTTGGAAGTTTTCCCCCCAGGCCCTGATCAAAGTGTCATCGGCATAACAAATTACGCCTAGCCCGGAGGGGAAGACGAATTTGAAGGACCCAGGCGTACCCCACGTTTCACAGGAGTGGTTTAGACCACTCCTGTGAAACGTGGGGTACGGTAAGGACAGCTCCTGTGAAACGTGGGGCACGGTAAGGACAGACCCCTGCGGAACACTGCACGACATGGGTCGCCGTCCCAAGACGCCCTCTCGGTCCTTGTATATGACGGTACGCTCCTCTAAATAGTCTGCCACTAGCCGCCTCAGGTACTCTGGCACGCCAAGGTTGTGGAGTGCTTTCCTGATGCAGCTAAATGGCAGACTATTGAATGTGTTGGCGATGTCGAACGACACCGTCAACAGCACGCTGCCACAGCCCACTGCCTCTTCGGTCATGGCCCTCAGCCGCAACACGGCATCGATTGTCGGACGCCCCTCTCGAGATGCAAATTGAGCGTCCGACAGATCGAGCCCCACCTCGCAAAGATAACACGGGCAGTACAGTATCCTTTCAAACAATTTGCCCGCCTCGTCCAGCAACAGGATGAACCTAAAGGCCGCGTCCGAATCGGTAGGGGTAAGACCGCGGGTAAAGTTCGCTAGTTACATATTTTTTAGATGGCTGCCCCACCCTGAGCCCATGGCTGGCTACGCCCATGTTATACTGGTATATAATAGGGAAACTAAAGCTACTATTTTAACGGTTCTATTAAATTCTGTCAGACGCATTTGTAATAACTACTATACCTACTACTGGGAATTAAGCCAGTCACCCTGTAACCACAATCAATACAACGTGGTCGAAAAGCAGGCCATCCAAAGGTACATAATACCTATTTTATGTGACGGCGTTATTTATTGTACATATCTACTGCTTGCACTGATGGCGTAGTGGTTAAGCGGTCGCCACGCTGCTTTCCAATGCGCTGAGTAGTGTGGGTTCAAACCCCACATGGGATAAAACTTTGTGTAATCCACAAATTGTTGTTCTAGGATGGGTGTTCATAGTATACGTTTCATGTATGTTTGTAAAGACCGTCACGACACAGGATTTATATTTAGTACGGGAGTTATCTTTTAAAACAAACAAAACTGAAACTCAACAAATTTTTTTTCATCCAACCCATACGTGTGGGGTATCTATAGATAGGTCTTCAAAAATGATATTGAGGTTTCCAACATATTTTTTTTCTAAACTGAATATTTTGCGCGAGAGACACTTCCATAGTGGTAAAATGTGTGTAGCTTCTAAAATGAGAGAATGATAAAACTAAAAAAAATATATGATGTACATTACCATGCAAACTTTCACCGAAAATTGGTTTGTAAATCTAAGTAAGTAGTTTTTTTTTAATACGTCATAAATCGTAAACTGCAATTTACATTTTATTCAATCAACACATATATAAAAATAAAATAAAAATTATATTATGTTACTTGCTGCTGCGGAACCCTTCATGGGCGAGTCCGACTCGCACTTGGCCGCTTTTTTTTTGTTTGTTTAAACGCGCTAATCTCAGGAACTACTGGTCCGATTTGAAAAAATCTTTCAGTGATGAATAGTACATTTATCGAGGAAGGCTATAGGCTATATATCATCACGCTAAGACCAATAGGAGCGGCGCATCAATGAAGAATGTTACAAAAACGGGGGAAAATTATTACGCTACGGGGAAAAGGAGACGTAAACGACGACGTTGCGTGGTTCAGCTAGTAAGAAAATAAATTTAATATGGTTTGTAAATTTGATTAACCCAGAAGTGTCGCAATACTTGAAGATGAAGGCACAGTCTTACATCTGTATAATAATTTAAAATAACAGAAAGTCACTCGTTATATTTGCTCAACGGTGCCTTCAAATCCAATTTGTTTGTCTACCGACATATTTCGCTGTGCCACTACTTGACACCGGCCATACATGGTTAATTGGTACTGCACATTTCTGTGATAATAGCCGGTGCAAACACACAGGATCGGGTGGACCAACATGACATACATATTGACGCAAATTGTTGAGGACGCAGTTAACAGTCACCATCTATTAAATTGTGACATATGTGGCAACTGTCAAAGTTTAGACTGGCCATTTTAGAAATGTGAAATCATGAAAGGTCGTGTTTGTTTTTTGGCACTTGTGAGTGCTTATCTACCACTGGTTTCCTGTGGGTCACTTCGGTCGAGCAGACACGTGACGTATTACTACATATTTTAAAACAAAGTCATCCGCCGCGTCTGTCTGTTCGCGATAAACTCAAAAGCTACTTACTGCATGGATTTTAATGCAGCTTTTACCAATAAATATAGTGATTCTCGAGGAAGGTTTTTTATATGATTTGTAAAAAATTTGAGTATATTGGCTAAAATATAACGATATTTGTTGAAGACGTCGGAAATAAACCGGGTTTCCCGCACATCTTCTTGGGGTCACATCATCATCATCACTACATAGTATAAAACAAAGTCGCTTTTTCTGTCTCTATGTCCCTATATCCCTTTGTGTGCTTAAATCTTTAAAACTACGCAACGGATTTTTATGCGGGTTTCTTTAATAGATAGAGTAATTCAAGAGGAAGGTTTTTATGTATAATAAACGCATAATATAGTATGGAAACACTGTTAATTTTCGAGGTTTCTAATGTGACGTAGAAAAAAAACACATTTTTTGCGCTTACATTGCAAACGCTGGTTGCACCCTACGAGATAGATCAAAATAATGTACTACAGTATTGTACACCTTAAAAAGTACTACAAAAAAGTCCGCGACGGTATATGTCTATCTCTTAGGGATAACCCAGAACAACCATTTTTTATTCCTTTCTTTTTACGAGAAATAATAACTTATTTACGAAGTGATTTTAAGCAATACAAAATTCATCCTCATACAATTAAGTAAATTAAATACATTGTGCATTTAATATTAATCAAAATGGCCCTTTACAGTATCTAATTTAAATGAATATATTCGAAGATATTACAGATTAAAATGCACGAATCGTGTCGTCGGCGGGGGCGTCTGAAATCCACCCGTGCGAAGCCGGGGCAGGTTGCTAGTATGTACATATTTCAAAGTATGATGTATTTCATGATAATAATAATAATAACTAGACAACTGATACAAATACATTTAAACTTTTTTTTTTGTAAATACATACATATTATACATAGAAAACACCCAAACTTCGAAACAAATATTTGTAGATCATACAAACATTTGGTCCGACCTGGGAATCGAACCCGAGACCTCATGATCAGCAGTCGCACACGCCTACCGCGAAACCAACGAGGCAGTTGATGATGATTTTTGTTTCATGAAATTGTGTTAATAACTTCCCCGAGCCAGGACATTAAAACTACACGAAGCTAGTTTCATAATTTGTTACTTACTTAAATGCACTAAATATAGTAAATGTTATTTATTAAACTCAGGACGTAGCCATAACATACGTCATTAGAATTTGTCACAACTAAGTCAGCTTGTCAACATGTAGCCACTAATTATGACCCTTGATTACGTATTTCATGTTAATTCATTATATTATATTAATGTAATGATTCATGAAACGAAACAGATTAGTTTCAGTATTTCCCTAATTTCCGCTATTAGGAAAAATATTGTTCAAAATATCGAACATTGCCATGATAGAAAAAAAAAAAGATACCGTTCGTAAATAACACAAACAGTACTCGTATAATATTACCTATATTATTTTTTGAATTTTTAATTTATCATTTTTGCATAATGCTATTTAAATGCATTTCGTTGGAATAATTTTGTGAAAATATGAACTTTTCGTTCACTGTATATAGCTCTTCTATTAGTTTTAATATGTGACTGTCACTGTATATTAGTTTTAATATGTGATATCTGTCTGTAATGCAAAAGAAATAAACGAAAAAAGTAAAAAAAAAACTATAAATCAACTACGTAAAAATGTTTGATAATATTTAAATAGCCCATGTCAACCGGCCATTATTACGAATGTATTGACTCCTCATTAATTAACATCGGTTCAGTAGTTTAGACGCTACCGTGGACCATACAAACATACATAGACTGTCAAAACTAGTACCCTTCCTTTTGGCTTCGCCGTAATCGGAAAATCGTAAAAGAAATGTCAATAATGTTAGAATGTGATATTCCAATTTTATCATATTATTTTTAAAGTGAATTAAGTATGACTCATTCAGGTGGCCATTTTAAAACATAGCATCAATAATAAAAAGCCTCTAACTAAAGTAACAATAAAATGAAAAATGAAAGTACCAGCAGTGATTTTGCAGATTCCCGAGATTCGTGTTTATTTTCAAACAAAATTTAGCAATAGATATTAGATAAATTATACGGTACATCGTCAACAATAATGAACTAATGACTTATATAACATCGTTCATAAATAACAGTTGCAAGTTTGTAACAAATCAATACGAGAGCGATAAACTCGCGGCCGATTGTGCACCGCCGCCCCTGCCCCCCTCCCCCCCCGCTATCGAACGTGCATCAACCTGTATACCGGCAGATGATACCAACACCCTTTATCAAAACTACATTAAAAAATTACGCATGTTTGCATAAATCAAATTATTGAACCATTTATTGACTAATTGTGAGAAACGAAATGATTATGTTCTAAAACATGGTTATTATATTACTTATTTAGGACTACAGTTGATAGAATAGGCAATGTAAAGATTCAATTTATTAAATACATGGTAAAATAGGAACTATTTGGCAACAGAATATTTTAAAATGATTACTTTGGGAGATAACATTTTAGACATACCGACACGAATAAAATTCCTCCGAGTAAGCACTTAGATAAACTCCGACAAACTCCACACACACAAATAAGGATAGAAAATAATAATAATCACCTCCGCCTTCAGGCAACATCTGGGACATCCAATTCCGTTTGATAGAGCACTTTATTACAACACGAAACTTTTCATTGATAAACTGTTAAACCATGAACGTTAGCGACGTTGCGGCGTGCGCGTATTGTTTGCGCGCGCGTTATCAGTGCGAGGGTCGCGGTTGTCGGGGGCGCGTGGCCCGAAGAGCGGCTGTCGGCGGCGCTCCCGGCTCGCGAGTCGCACTCACTGCGCAGACCTGCGCCCGCGCAGCTCTAATCTAAATACAGACAACTCGGCCCCAACCAAAATCGCTCGTATTACTTTCGGTTTCCATACGGCCTAAATTTAGAGGCCGCTCGCTACAGAAATAAAAACGTTTTTTACGTGTTTTTAGACGGGAACAGTGAGCGTTTTTGCAGTTGCTGGTGGTGTGCCAGGGACGAGCCGCGCGCGTCTCGCGAAACCCGAGATTCGTGCCATATTTGGCAGGCGCTCGCGCGATCACAAACGCTTTTGGGTATTTAGTTTCTGCGGCGCGGCTGCCAGCGCACTGGCCCCATCCGTACGCGCGATGCGCGCAGCTAATTTCAGCCGCTTCCGTTGCGTTATAAGCGCTCACTGATCGGGGATGCATTACCTGCTCACCATGCGCCACTACACTACCATATATGGTACTCTCGTCAATGATCTTGCCCCTCGGCTCTGTATCTTTAAATATGGAACATATCAGAATATGTAATACCGTACATGCTTGTACGTTTGGCCCATGTGTCCAGCACTAGTCTACTATCACGAAATGAATGTGTATATAAAAATGGGGTAATTAGTTCAACTCAGTTATTTTAACTGCCTCAACCTCGATTCCTAAAAATCTTTGAGCAGAATGAGATTAACGTACATTTTACAAACAGTTGGTAAAATTATCGGTCATCTTGACTTCCACAATCTCATTTAAATAATGTTTGTAAAATCATCGTCTGTGACAGTAAATGATCAGTTTATGTTGAATACATTTACAAGAGTTGAGTTATGTTCTACTATTCTAATTGGTAGAGTGTATTGATGATCACATTCAAAGTCCACATCTTAATCAGTACTAATATTATAAACGCAAAAGTTTGTAAGTATGGATGGATGTTTGTTACTCTTCCACGCAAAAACTACTGAACGGATTTGGATGAAACTTTACAGTAATATGGCTTATACATCAGAATACCACATAGGCTACTATTTGCCGCGATAACCGGCCGCGGGCAACAACTAGTTTCTAATAATTGTACCGTCATCATCAACATCGACAACCTTTAACAGTCCACTGCTAACTGGACATGAGCCTCTCTTAAGAAAAGAGGTATAGGGCGTCTACTATACCACGCTCGCAGGTCTGACGTGTCGGTATAGAGTTTATTTCAAATTTCCATCGCTTTGCAGTGCCATCGTCCTGCGTCGTTTGCCACCCTAGTCGGCTCTTACGACAACCTACGGGCCAAAAAGTATATAGAGTGTCACCCGTGCCACTCCATCAAGAAGACACCATCCCAGGTTACACTCCATCGAGACGATGGATCGATCATTACCATACGGATAACAAACAAGGTCACCGGCACAATAGGTACAATTAATTATCAAACATGATAATAGTTAAATTGTATTACAGAAGAGTACAGGTTGGTACTACGCCAAATATAAGAAAATTAATATAAGTTAATATTATTAGCTCAAAAATTTAGTTTGTTTTTGTCAGGTATACAAAAAGAGAAATTGTATTACCGCAATAAAAATATTAAATTATGACACGCAACTAATTAGCACTAGAATATTGTGAAACTACTGTTTAAAACAATTTTATCATTGGCCCCTACAGGGGCACACGCTGTAGGTTATTTACATAACTCATTTAACACTGTTTTATCGCTATCTGTCGACAGTTCCACCTTACAGAGACTGGCTAGACCTTATCTAAAGACTATTAATAAATAAATCACAACAATTAAATGATCAAATTGAATAAATATTATTTTATAATTGCACGCTGTTCACTAATGATATGACTCAGTCATTAATTACGTAACAGGCAGAGGAGAAATCGAAAGTAATCTTCTACGTATCGTGCACGAGAAGTATGAATATATGCACAATATTGCTAATGTAATTGCTTAGGTTTTGAAATAGCCATGTGTTTGTTTTTTCTAATATGAGAATATGTTTAGTTTGGCAACATTTCAAAAGTAAAACAATTTGTTATACGCGATCCGCGGATGCCGTCAAAATATAATTTGATTTATTTTTAATGGAGAATGCTAAATAAGAAAATCCTATCTACTATCTAGCCTATTTTTAAGAGACTCCATTAATTTTGCAGTTGGTTTTCTTAAGTGCTTATATGTACTGTTATAATGAATATTAGTGAAAAATTCTGTTTACAAATATGTATGTTACGTTTTATACTGTCTACTTTGTTAATATAAGGGATGTAAGTGAGCCATCACGTTCAATCGAGTCTCATTGCAGTGGGAAAATTGAAGTTTATCCACACAAAGGACAGGACAATATTAAAAAGTCCGTCTTGATGGTTAAACTGTATTAAGTTTAAACACACACATCTGACCATTGAAAACTAAAGCTGGATTACATAAGTCGTTCAAGAACACGCTTTACGCTTAAGTTACTATTACAATATTATGTGTGACCGCTAATTAAACATTTTTAACAAACTTCGCCAAGGCTCTCCACAACAATCAGTCCTGTGCTGCTTGCATCTAGCGGTTTCCTGCGACCCTCACTAGGTCGTCGGACCATCTTGTAGGGAGCTTACCCACGCTACGTTTTCCAGTACGTGGCCACCACTCCAGTTTTTTTTTAATATTAATGTTTTAATATATAATGTTTTAATATTATTATGTAAAAAGCATCTATTATCCTATTTATAACATCATATATTATTGTACTAGCTCACTGTACGTTTTGGTAATCAGCTGCTAACTGCAAGTGCAGTGAGCCGCTGATTAAATAAATAAATATACTAGGCATAAAATCCGTAGTGATATTGGTTTAAGTACAATGATGAATTACCTAACGCCTAGTCTTCCTAAACATATATATTCAAATCCTGAAGAACATTAAAATGTCACGAGATTCCAGACCATTGAAGAGATTTATTCCTGAATATAAAATTTCATTTGAATGCCGAAAAATACTTCAACGACGCACCAGATGGGTGCACAAGTAGTTAAACACAAACAAACACTTAAATTCTGCAATAATAATTACTAACAGTTTTATATCAAGATAATAAATGAAAGAACACAAGGAAAATAGAAAGATTACGATTTCACAAGTATTGAAAAACGCACATTAAGAAAATTTCTCTATTAATCTAATCTGTAGGTAACATGACTATTACAAACCATAAATCCTATAAAAATACCATCAAGGCAACAAATAGTCTTCTAAGCAGACGATTTGCTTGTTATAGATCTCATTATTGCGTTATTGTGCTGTAAAAATTGTGAATAGCTATACGCAATATTGCAAGTAAGCCTTTCACTGCGCGTGCGCAACTGGCATGTCACACCTCCGCAAGTGGTTTCACTTCGCTCCGAGCCACTTGCACAAATGGTTTTTGTAATGTCACAATGTTTAATCTACTAAATCACACCGAGCTACTAAAAAATCATTTAGGTATGTGTTTATATTGGCGCAGTGTAGTCACCATCATTATTAGTTTGATTTATCATTTCTAATCTTTGAAACAAGCAGGTAAATAAACAAAGCTTTAAACTGTTTAACTACTTCGTTTTATTATCTACAGTTTATATCTATAGAAATAAATAAAATTGAAGTGTCTGTTTGTAATATCAAATTAACAACTTTTCACCAAATACATAGAATGTATATAATTATGGTACTCGCATCATTTTTTTAAAATTTTTGTGTGTGTTTGTTCCGTCCAATCTATAAAACCGGAATCTATAAGACCGTCTTTAAAAACTTAGCTTTTCAGCTAATGATACAAGGAGTAACTTAGGCTAATTTTGTAAAACTAGCTTCGCCCGGGGGCGTTACCTGCGGTTGTTATTGTAAAGGTACAACAGCAACTGCGGGTAACAGCGCGGTCGAAGCTAGTGTCAATATATAAAAAATGTTATGTAATCATTTTATACATATTTAACAGTAATAATATCCAAAATTGGGTCTCTTATATGTATTAATAAAAAAAATTGATTTTGTTTGTATCTGGAGTATGAAAAATTGCATGGCAAACCACACACTATTGTTATATTTTTAGTACTTAGAGTTAATTTTGGCATCGTACGCTAGCGTTTGTAACTCATATTATTTAAAACTATTTTCTTCTATTCTATTTATAGTTACGGCGCCTGTTTCCCCGACCTGTCTTGTTTTTTTTTTCTATTTGTCTATTAAAGATCTTGGAAACATATCAAGGCAAATTGTTTAGCCACGTTTTATATTATAAATGTTTGAATTAGGTAAAAAATATAAAGTTATTTTTTAGAATCGACTAGACATTGTACTGGTCTGGTATAGATTTTAGAAAATTTTGAAAGATTTTTGTTGATCTTTTCGGGATGTAGGCAATTTGACAATATAGTTCTTTACAAAAAAAGGTGACAAATATCGCAGGAATTCAAAACAGTTAGAATTAGTGAAAGTAATTGATAGCGAAAGAAACAGCCAATATTTACTAATACGAGAACAATTGTCTAGAATCCGTACACGAACTGAAACGTAACGTAAGACAAATCGTGGTACAAATTAAAACTTAACTAAAAATAACAAAGTATTGTGTAATATTAAATCCACAACTTTATGAGAACTATTCTGTTTTCTACAATATAATACCTGCCACCATATTTTTAAAACCACGTCAACTGTTAGGTTAAATTGTTTTCACAGAATAAATTTTGCTCCTAAGTTGATTTACTATTTTTATTTAACACTAGCTGACCCGGCGTACTTCGAACTGCCATATTTACATATATGACTCAGCTTCCCACAGGCAGTGTACAGTCACAGACAAAAAAAGACTTTTCCCGTTATCTTTTATTTTTTTCTTTCTAGGAAAAAAAAGAATGAATGAAACCGGACCACGTGTTATTGAATTACAACTAAGTACATATTTTGACTTTCATCCCCTCTCTCCAGGAAACCGTGCTGAATTTCGGGATAAAATTATCCTACGTCCTACCTCGTAGTATGAACTCAAATCATGCCAAGTTTCATTTGAATCCATTCAGTAGTTAGGGCGTGGCCAAGATACAGACAGACAGACAGACAAAAATGATAATAATTACAGTTTTGGCTTCAGTATCGATTATAGAGAGCCCTCCAAAAAAAAATTTCTAAACACCTTTAATGTACAGAATTGGACCTGTTACATTTTTATTATAAGTAGGTATAGATTCTATGGTCATACATTTCTTAATGGAATAAATAGACAATAACTTATAAAATCCAAAATTCCAATGTACCATCATGTCAGTTTCTTCGCTCATGTTCAATTGCTTAAATTTAAGGACGTGGTTTATGGATGATCCCTAACAGCTTTATCCAAAGGTACACAAAAACCAAATTATTCCATCCTACATATAACGACAAGGTGTGAACGCAACGACGAACCGACAGACTTCATTGAATGTCTCCAATTATAGTCATCGTATTGATCTGGTGTCAAAATCCTCCCACGTGGGGGACAATAGCCGGCCGGTAATCGAACCTACTCCCCCGCGGTGACAAATGAAGTTAATAATCTATTGCAGCGTGACTGATCACCGACGATCAAATTGATTAGTATGATTAACCGACTCTAAATCTATTGTGTATGAATTATAGGATACGTGTGTTACAGTTTTCTAATATCAATAACTGGGTTAATTGCAGCGTGCGCAGCCATGGCGCCATGGCTGGTGCTTGAGGTCTCGGGTTCGATTCCCGGGTCGGACCAAATGTTTGTATGATCTGCAAATATTTTTTTCGGAGTTTGGGTGTTTTCTATAGATGTATAATATGTATTTATTTACAAAAAAAGGTATATATGTATTTATATCAGTTGTCTAGTACCCATAACACAAACTCTGCTTAGCTTGGGGCTAGATGGCGTTGTGTGTTAGATGTCCGAAGTATTTTTTATAATTTTTTATGTATGGCCCGTCACAATGACTCTACTCAGCCTGATGGAAAGCATAGGCAGAATCCAAGAGTGGTGGTCACCATACTCACTGCGAATGTAGACAATGCAGCATGGCGACCCACACCATGGCGGCCTAGTGATGCTTCTGCATCTTTTAGTCTAGTCAGCAAGTATGGAACTTGTTGACTAGACTATTTGGGCCTCCGGTCTCGCACTTACCAACTAAACACGACAGCACGAACGCTGTCATTTTCCGTTGATTTTCTGTGCGAGGGTAGTACCGCCCCGGTCGAGCCGGCCCGTTCGTGCTGGAATCAGCGTGGCTCTACTACCTACAAAAGATTATTTATTTAACTAGCTTTTGCCGGCGACACTCCCGCATGAATGTCCGTTATAGAGGTAAACAGTAGCCTATGTCCTTCCTAAAGAATCAAGGCATTTCTTCCTAAACTTCGTCTAAATCGATTCAGCAGTTTAGGCGGGAAACGGTAACAGACAGACAGAGCTACTTACGAAAGTATAATATGAGTATGTATGGGTAGTAATGCTGTGAGTCCAGCGTTGCCAGACGTCACGATTTTAGCGGGACGTCCCGCTTTTTGAATTAAAATGGTAATGTTCCGCGTGGGACAGGTTTTGTCCCGCTTTTTGGGGATAACTGGCCGGACGCCGACCATTAAATTACAAGTAGGAAATGGCCACGAATTAGGGATGATGTAGCAGAAAAACAAAAATATTGCGAATGACCTTTTCTTTTTGGTCGATCTTACTCATGTGTCGTAATTTCCGATTAGATGCGATACGTTGTACTTTTTTTTTTACTTTGACCCGCTTTCGACGAAAGAATCCCGGTTATTCCACTAAAAAGTCTCAAAATCCCGATTTGACAAAAAAACCTGCAACGCTGGCTATGACACACCCAAATATTGTTTCTAGAGCTATTTCAAAGATGTATATCGACATTATTCCCACTTTACTTATCATTTGAGAATTTGATGCCTTTTTCTATAAAACTTTCTTGTCTAGCATACTACAATTCGTCATAATAATTCGTTTGTTCATTTTATAACGAGTTCGCAAAATTAAATTGCAATAAAAATAGCGAGACGCCCACGCGGGAAAACTTGTGCATTGTCTGCTACCGCCTACTTGCACAATAATATTGTTTATAGTCTGTATATGGCACAGCTTATCTTCAACTTATGAAGGTATATTATGAAGTATATATGTACTACTAGCTTTTACTCGCGGCTTCGCTCACGCAGACTTTCATCCCCTAATTTACAGCCATAAGTGGAATTTCAAAAATTCCTTTCTTAGTGCTCACTTACGTTACATAAAGAACCTACATGCAAAATTTCAGGATTCTAGCTTCAGCGGTTAAAGTTGAGTAACAACAACATCATAATTAGTTGTAAGTAATTCATAAAATATAATTTAATGACAAATATGGTAAGTAGTATCAAATTACGCGTTGTTCCCTATAAATATGTCTATAACAGTCGTCAGTCGTACGTGGTCGCCATACACAACAGTGTCACGATACCTACGTAGGTTGTCCATCATTAATGATGGGCAGCATTGCCGTAACTCGAACCCACGCCCCACCACCGACAGCAAAAACTGATGCCATATTTGTGGTTATTAAATCTGACTCGGTCACGTGGGCTCTGGTTTGTATGTTTGAGAACGGAAGAAAAACTATAAATAGTTTATTGTTATTTACTTATAACAGTTCTGTAACACTTTGTATGATTGAATGCAGTTGGAAAACTTTTTATAACTAAATTTTAAAGATCTTTTTATTCTATAATATGAACTTACTTTAGAAAGATAAGTTGGTTTATGTAGCATATAAAATGATATATTGTCCAATAGCAACAACATGGACTAGTTTATCCGTAGGAAATTCTCTATAGTACTTGGATTATTATATACTAGTTGTTACCCGCGGCTCCGCCCGCGTATAAGTCGGTTATCACGGCAAAAAGTAGCCTATGTGTTATTCTGATGTATAGACTATATTACTGTAATGTTTTATCCAAATCCGTTCAGTAGTTTTTTCGTGAAAGAGTAACATCCATCCATCCATTCATACTTACAAACTTTCGCGTTTATAATATTAGTATAGATATAGATTAATTAATTTTATTACAGTTAACTCAATCTTGTGTATAAAATATCATTTCACATAAAATGTTATTCGGAACATACTTAACATTCGGTTTTTCGAAACTCCTAAGAATAAACAGCAGAAATGGCAAAAATAAGTACAAAAATAACCTCAAAAGTGGCAAGTATAAAAATATATAATCGTAACCTAAGTTGGCAGTCGGCACATACTTTATTACAATAACTCCATACATATATTTTGTCCGTCTGTCTCAATGCGCCATAATTTATTTAAATAAGCATACTTCGGTATCGGCGATCGATGAAAACCCATATAGGTATGCGTTATTCGCGCACGAAACCAAAACCAGGAACCAATAAATATAAATACATTTTAGACGTTGCCCGAAATGGTCCATCGGCCTCGGCGCTGTTTCCTTATGGTCCAGGGCTGCTGTCACTTTTCCCAAGTCTATCTTTAGAGCTGGCTCGTTAGCGCGTCACTTATATGGTGAAATGAAGATAAGCATTGTGATTCGGTGGTAACTTCTTCAATAATAACACGTTTAAATACAAATATACTCTGCGAGTGAATAATTAATTGAGATTCTTTTGCAACTACTATTTGACTTTGGTTGCAGCAGAACATTTTTTATTTATAAATATTTCGGACGTCTAACACACACCGCCATCTAGTCCCAAGCTAAGCAGAGCTTGTGTTGTGGGTACTAGACAACTGATATAAATACATATTTACTTTTTTTTGTAAATACATACATATTATACATAGAAAACACCCAAACTCCGAAACAAATATTTGTAGATCACACAAACATTTGGTCCGACCCAGGATTTGAACCAGATACCTCAAGCACAGCAGTCGCATTCACTACCACTGCGCCACTGAGGCAGTCACATTGAACGTTCTTAATACACCTAGATATCATATTCGAGTTACCAATCCCATGAAAGCTGCGAAACACATAAAAGCAATAGATATACTTACAAAACGTGAAAGAGGCAGTAGAAATTAAACATTGAGGGGTAGAATCTTTCAATTGTATGTACGCTAGTGATCTTTAGAGCACTAATCTAAATCTATTTACCCTGATATCATAAATTCGATAGATGTTAAATTTATTTAAGATTATTTATACAGTAAGATTCGTATAATCTGTACCACCATGTCCGTGATTCAATCTCCGTTACAGTCGTCGGGGGCGTTCATTATTTGCTTGAGATGGGAGGAGGGGGATCTCGGCTAATAACAAGTTTATTTTTTCATAAGAGATAAAGTAAAATTGTTTGATTTTCGCGTCGCGTCACGTCATAAAATAACCGAGATTCTGGGTTAACTTCTATCATTTGGGCTAACAATTTCAAAAACATAAACCCTTAAATTTGGATTTACAATAAAACAATAACATATAAAATCTGATAACCGAATCAATGAAGCGGTTACAGATTGATTCGGTAACCGTTTATAACGCATACCGTTATGTATGGGTTTTCCCACAGAACAGAGAATAAGGAAGAAATTTAGTAAATTTAATTATTATAATCGACAGGACCACATCTCTACGGTCGGTGGGTCTTCAAGACGAAGATCCGCCTCTAAACATAAATTGCAAGTAAAACTGTACCTAATGCTAAGAGCATAAGGTTGTAGTTTAATATTATATTCATTAAATCCCTTGGAAGAATTAGAATAGACTTCGTTAAGTGTGTATAATATTATTAATCGTTTATGTGTGCGTCCCGGCGATAAAATATTACTTACGAAATTACGTTGAAGTCATTTCTATTTATTCTGTGGGTTTCCGATCCCTGCCATCTGAAGGTTCATAACTATAACACCGTCAACCACTACCATACCAAACAAGGGACAATAAACTCCTGTTAAACTATCGGCAACTTACTCAATCCATACTTACTATAATAACCGCTGCACCGATTCCAATGAAATTTGGCATAGAGATACTTTGATCCTTGAAGAAGAACATAGGCTACTGTGCTGATGACCGACATACACGCGGGTGGAGCCGCGGACAAAAGCTAGTACGTACAGAATATAAATGTTATAGGTATACTAGATATAGGTAAACGATCATACATTTAAATGAACTCTCCCTAGGTCGTATAGTTGTAAATGCGTTAGCAACTAAACTATCATATAATGAGGGTCCGCCTGTATCTTGCAACATTTGAATAATATGATAGATGCAGCGATAAGGAGACGTCGTACAAATTATAATAATGTAATGTAATGACTTGTCTTGCAACATCCAATAAGGTCTAATCCATACTATAAACATTTGTCCATCTGTTTGTCACCACACTTCTAGAAATTAGTGTAAGAAAAATTAGGCATAAAGACAATTGCAGTGGGACTTGAAACAATTGAAACTTGTTCATTCAAACTGAATTCCACCATTATTTAACAGGACACCACGTACAAGTACACACTAAAGCTATAAATATCGTCCAGTGAAGAAACACACTTAGGTACTAGAAGTTATCCTAGCTTGCCTTACTTCCTTTTGAAGGTCACATCTGGAGGTTTTGAAGATACTATTGACAATATACCAAAGCAAACATAAACGTTTCTTAACCACTGTGACATCGGATATTTATCATCAATTTCAAAACAGAAACAATAATGGAGTGGCATGATAGTGTGGCTATGCCCTAAGGTTGTCATAGTTGGCGTGGGCCGTCCTACTTAGAACTAAAAGTAAGTACCAATTAGGTGTTGAATATCTAAGCGACTCGCTAGAGGAAATTACTCAAAGGAAACCGCACTGGCAGGCTTAATAACTGTTTGTGGAATTTAAGTAAACGTTAATCTACTGATTTTCTCTCCCACTTTTTATATACAAAACATCTGCGGGAGATTACAGTGAACACGCACTCAATTCGTATTCGGTACAATTCTTATAAGATCGTATTATTGCTGATTCTAGTGTTCCAAAACTCTAAACGTAACCAAAAATCGCTCTCAAAATGATTTTTTTCCTGTCAAACGGCGTTCTAAATGTCACAAATTGACAAATGCTATAAATTAAATCACACTAATAGTATACCTCATCTAAAATATACCTACATACAAAAATAGTTTTTTAGTAATTTTTTTTTTTTTTTTTTTTTTATGTTTGGCCCGCCAAAATGACTCTGCTCTGCCTGATGGAAAACATAAGCAGAATCCAAGAGTGGTGGTCACCATACTCACTGCGAATGCAGACAGTGCAGTATGGCGACCCACACTATGGCGGCCTAGTGATGCTACTGCATCTTTTAGTCCAGTCAACAAGTATGAAACTTGTTGACTAGACTAATTGGGCCCCCGGTCTCGCACTCACCAACGAAACACGACAGCACGAACGCTGTCATTTTACGTTGATTTTCTGTGCGAGGGTAGTACCGCCCCGGTCGAGCCGGCCCGTTCGTGCTGAAATCAGCGTGGCTAGAAGATAATTTTCAAATAATTCTCAATAACGCAACAATAGAATTAGCACCATTGTACAATTATCTAAAATACTTAAACGGTCGAGCGAGTTATGCTCACACCATAAACATTCTTGATGATGATGACTTTTTAACCCACTAATATTATAAACGCGAAAGTTTGTAAGTATCGATGGATGTTTGTTACTCTTCACGCAAAAATTACTAAACGGATTTGAAGGAAACTTTACAGTAATATAGCTTATACATCAGAATAACACATAGGCTACTATTTGCAGCGATAACCGACATACACGCGGGCGGAGCCGCGAGCAAAAACTAGTATCGCATAAATCACCCATGGATACATCAATCTATATTTATCCATAGGTAATATGGCATGGCATAATAATGATATTAAATTAAACGTTGACGTACAATTTAATATCATTATTATGCCAAAAAAAAACAATTTGCCTATGGCCGACGCGTGAGACAAAACGCTCACTATATACAGACATAATGCGCTGTATTTGCTCACATAATAAACCGATATGCGTGTTTTTATTGTATTATTGTAATAATTATATCCCCCGCGTGGGAGGCACCCACAGTATTATGAATCACAGCACAGATATGGCCAACTAATAAATAATATTGAGCAAAAACAACGGATTGATTATCGGATAACGCGTTGCAATAAAATGTGTTAATGTCCCATAATGAGCTGCTGTCTATACCGTACTTATATAAAGCGAAATGTTGACGACTTTGACAGTGACATGTGGTGGGAGCTAGTTTTGGGTTAATTTAGTGAGCTTAACTTAATTATCTAAACACGGCGCGAGTGCGACTCACAGTGTGTTAATTGAAAGTGTGAGTTATACTTTGAATGTTGCGATTTTATTTAAATACTAGCTGACCCGGCGAACTTCTTACCTCCATATTTACATATCTGTCTCAGCTTCCCGTCGCGGACAAAAAAAAAACTTTTCCCGGTATCTTTTTTTTTTTATAAACAAACCTTGTCCTAACAATAAGGAACACATAAAAAAAGAATTATTTAATTTGGTGCAGCCGATCGGAAGCTATGCGCGTACATACATTTCGGCGATACATCTTATATATAAAATTCTCGTTTCACAATATTAGTTACCATACTCCTCTGAAACGGCTGGACCGGTTTTTATGAAATTTGGTGTGCATATCAGGTAGGTCTGAGAATCGACCAACATCTATTTTTTATACCATTTTCTTTTCTTTTTTTATGGTAAAATAACGTTTGCCAGATCAGCTAGTTTTTATATAAATAGATATGTTGATACTGAATTTATTTATTTTATCTAATATCATTACCATTTACTTGATTAACCATTTTGATATTAAAATAATATCCATCTACTTCCTACCAGAAGATTAATGGATATTGTAACGCATCATAAGACCTATGCGTTTCAGACACACGTTTCAATTCATTATTCCGACGATGAAGCATAATATCTCTAGACTGCAAATTTCTCCAACAACGAGAATAGCCACTTCGCCGATTGTCGGTGAATTAAACCTCCTCGCATGCTCACCAGCAGGTGTTTTGTCAGCTCTGATTACAATATTATGGCTGTCCGATGGCATACGATCTAAGGCCATTTTGAACATTTTGACTAAATTATTGTTCTGATGAAGAAACTTTTGCAGTTCTTGGACAATGGTTCGTTTTACTGTTGGATTATGAGCACAACGCCTTTCAACTTCTGCATCTTGATTGCCCATAAAATAAATTTGGAAAAATTGATGGTTCATATCTGGCAGTGGCAACAGTGCTCCCAGTTAGGACAATAAATTGTCCTTGTATCTGCAATAATCTTGTTAAATTAATATTTGAAATACAAATATATTTTAACGCTTTACAATATTGACAAATAATTGTCGTTTCCCCAATTGTCACGGATTTGTCCACAGAACATATTTGTTTTGTGGATTTGTCGGCACAATAATCTAATTCCGGATTGCAGTGGAATGCTACTCGTTCCAGGTTCACAGGAGCACTGTTTCTGCGGTATCGCTCGATTTCATTGCGTCGTGCTCGCTGTTGTTGTGTTTGGTGTGCCCGAACTCGTTCTAAGCGGCTCCGCCCCCTTGATCCTCTGCTTAGATCCCCTGGGGGATCCATGTAAAAATTTCGTCCACACTGATCCCCTAGGGGATCTATTTGGATTTCGATTCCATTTTGATCCCCAAGGGGATTCATTTTGAAGATTTTCGTCCACTTCGATGCCCTACTTAAACCGATATGGGATTTTTTGTTTTTTTTTGTGTGGCATGGCTACTTATGCCCTGTATAGTATGTAAGTTTATTACCATACCTATTAATACATTTCACCACCAAAGATTACCTACATAACTTAAAACTCATTAAAAATCTGTATAGTATTAAATCCACTAATTAAAAAAATATTTTAAATCGTATAAAAGTATGAATATTTATGGAACTTTTGTTATGAAAAACTTCTAAATTAATAATCAAAATGTATAGAAAATTATAAAAGATTCAATTGGAGATCGATGTGGATATAAAATACAGATAAATCCCTTATCGGTTTAAGCAGGGGATCGAAGTGGACGAAAATCTTCCAAATGAAACCCCTGGGGGATCAAAATGGAATCGAAATTCAAATAGATCCCGTAAGGGATCAGTGTGGATGAAATTGCCACATGGATCCCCCAGGGGATCTAAGCAGGGGATCTAAGTGGACGGAGCCGCCTGTCTATGTCATTATTATTCACTGTGGAACCAGTTCTGCCATAGCAATACGAATGTTATCATTACCCGTCTCTCGCTGGTCATCAGTGCGGATTGCACGTGAGGTAGCTCGTCGCACATCTGATTGACTTCGACGACCTATGTCAGTTCATCGTCGCCTAGGCATTTTCAAACAATAATAATAAATGAAATTCTTACACACTGACAAACCGATGATATAAGTTTTAATAACGGTAATAGAATGACAGGTGCTTTATATGCCGTAGGTGCAAAAAATAGCCTGTATTCATAACCTTTCGTCTAACGTTCGACAGACGATTGACATCAATTTTTTTTTTTCGCATTCCAAGAAAACAGCGTTTTGATTTTATTAACAGTGTTATCTTATTTTGTTTGTGATATGACCTCTATGGATATGGCGCAATAAAGACTTTTTTATTTGCATTCTAAACAGTGAAAACCATCAAAATATGTCAATACAATGACAAACATTTTTTAAATATCAATATATTTAAAGTAGCATGATTTTCAATGTAGTTTATATGTCTGAATATTAATATTTATTTATATGTGTACTGCTAATTAATGCTTGTTTATTTATTTATTAATTTATGCCTGTAAAAGTCAACAAATTAGTAATTTTTTTATTTCATTTTCTAAAACTAATTTTTTTTCCGGCTCTACGAAGCTCTACATTAAATCCTTTGACAGTTTGTCTTTCAAAAAGATGACATTGGCAAAATTGTGGTCACACTACCCTAAAGCCATTACATCAAAAGTTGAAGTTGAAGTTGACAAACATTTCTGAATGAACCAATAATAACAACCATCAAAATAATAATATTAAAATACGCGATAATAATATATAAATAATATGTGGTGTCTATTTAAAACCCTTAATTTGATTCGTAGGATAATATATGGTGTCTATTTAAAACCCTTAATTTAATAAGTGCTTCAATTTGACAGTTAAAAGTTTGACAGGAAAGTTGGTAGAACAGTTTATATGGGCAAAAGGAAATTGTTGTTTTTATTATCTTCCTCGAAATTTTTCCATATTTTCTCACCGTTTAAATCTTCCCTGAACTATGACAAACATTTCAAAACCTAAATCAGCTAAATCAGCCTGGCGGTTCTCGAGTTTTAGCCAGACAAACGAACAGCAATTCATTTTTATATATAAGAAGATATAAATTTATTTTAAATTTAACACGGGCTTTTAAAAACCCTTGATTATGGGACCAAATAGAATTAGAACCAAGTTAAAAATAAATACTCCACAAGTATACAAGAAGCAATTACCTCTATTTCACACTCTAAGATTATCTACTAAAGTAACAAGACTCGAACAACATTAAAACAAAAGAATATTCAAATTTCAGGTCATGGAAGGGACTCTAAAACCACCCATACATACAATACAATACGATAGACCTAGAATTTATCTGGACCTTTACATGATAATATTCCCTTTCATCATAATCTTCCTAGCCCTTATTATTCCCAATATAATTTAGGGTCGGCTTCTAGTTGTAGTCTTCGGCGACTGCCATCGGACTTCCACCACCCTTAGGGTGATCTGAATTCGATAGCTGATCTAGTTTTCAGTATATTTTAGGGCACTGACTTCCCAATAACGATTGCCATAGATGTCCCTCCATGTGTGGTAAACGTAGTTAAGGTTCATGTGCTCTCTACAGTTTCCATTTACTCAATGTAGTTGAATGATACGGCACTTTCAATTTGGGGGACAATCCAACAAAAGTCTCGTAGGAAGATAAAAACATAATGCATTTTGCTAATACTACTTGTATTTAAACTGCCTTTGAGAGGAGAAGATGATTAATCAAGTCAATTGTCAACAGCTTTTCACTGGACCGGACTGGACTGTTAATACCTGTCCGCATAGGAAGTATGCTCTCCGTAGAAACCGTGGGAGAGCCACGCTTCGGCATGAATGGGCCGGCTCGACCGGAGTGATAACACGGACTCACAGAAAACCGGTGTGAAACAGCGCTTGCGCTGTGTTTCACCGAGTAAGTGAGGATACCGGAGGCCCATACACCAACCCCTCACCCCCTCCCGCTTCCCAACCACCAAAGACCGGTAACGCACTTGTGACGCCACTGGTGCTGCGGGTGTCTACGGGCGGCGGTAATCGCTTAATATCAGGTTATACGTCTGCTTGTTTGCCACCTAATCCTTAAAAAAAAGATTAGAGTAGGCCACACCCCGTATTTTAACCCGTCACCACTCGGATAAAATTTTCACTGCATACTGCAATTTTAACTCCTCAAAGCGCGAACAATTAATGTAGGAAAAATTAACGGCGGTTATGTATAACATTCTTAAATTTGTATGTAAAGTTAATAAAATGTCTACGTGAGCATACATTAAGAAACAAGAATGTCTTAAACGGGCTATATTCATACACCTAGGCATATTACGGCTATTGCTGAGAGACGCCGCGCATTGCGAACCACCCACGCGCAAGCACCACCCACGTCGCTGGAAACTGGTAATTATGATTTTCTAACTTAACATTTTCTATGAAGGTAGGTAATATAAATACGTACAGTTTCTCTGTGACGGGATTGTCTGGTCGCGCAAAATTGTACGAAACCGATTTGCTTATTTATTACTATTTTTTCCTCACTGCTCCGTCCGCGTGTAACTATATCGAATATCGCTGTAAAAGTATGTAGTATATATGTTAATATTCTCATGTATAAGCTATACCGTGGGAGAGCCATGTTTCGGCATGAATGGACCGGCTCGACCGGAGTGATACCACGGCCTCACAGAAAACCGGTGAGAAACACAGCGCTTACGCCCCACCATCCCCATCCCCCACAGGCCGGCAACGCACTTGTGACGCCTCTGGTGTTGCGGGTGTCCATGGGCGGCGGTAATCGCTTACCATCAGGTGATACGCTTGCTCGTTTGCCCCAAATTCCATAAAAAAAAAAAAAAAAACTGTAAAGTATCATATGAATTTGTTCACTATTTATTGCTTGAAAAAGTAACAAACATCCATGCAACCTCTCAACTTTCGAATTTATGTGTAATACTAGCTTTCGCCCGCGGCTTAGCCCGCGTGTATATCGGCTATCGTGGTATATAGTAACCTATGTTCTCCCTCAGAAATCAAAGAATTTCCATTGTAATTTTCATCTGAATCGGTTCAGCGGTTGAGCCGTCAAAGCGTAACAGACAGGCGAACAGAGTTACTTTCGAATCCAAGTAACTCTGTCTGTCTGTCTGTAAGCTATCACGGTTAAACCACTGAACCGATTTGAATGAATTGCAGTAAGTATAGAGATAGATAGTCCTATCTATCTCCATAGGACCTTGGAAAAAGACATGGCTACTTTTTGTTAAAGGGCAAAAGCTTGTTTATAATATTAGTATGGATTAGTAAGAAGTCCCGATATGCAAATATATGCATTACTTTTAGTTGATCTTGAACGGTACGTAGGTACTTGATAAATTTACCTATTCTGTTTTTCTAAACGGTAATTGGTAGAATGAATCTACTCGATCTTCCGTGAATTATAATAAACTGTTCTGTACATTCTTACAAAATAACTATTTTTCTTTTTAATGTGTATTGCTGATTAGGTACAATATATTTTTAATAAATACGTACAATAGTTAACATTAAGAAAGTAAGAATTACTCTTAATACAACAGTAGGTACTAGAAGGACCTAGAGATGTAGGTACCTATCTACAAGATTGCCCTTTGAGGTTTAAAGCTGTGTCTTCAGCAAAACGCGCAATTTAAAACTCTTCATGTCTTCAAAGCTCTTCTATACCTACCATCCGATAGATGTTACGTGCGTACGAGCATGATTATTTCTAAGAAAGAACGAAAGTAAACTAAATATAGGCATAGGTATATTAATAAGGCACAAATAATAATAAAGCCTAGTTTCGTCCTTGCATATTATATCGAATATTTAACGTTTTATCTCTCGTATATTTAAGTTTAATGGCATTTTATGAACTCACAGCCGTGTGGGCCACACACCTCAATAATCGTAATGGGTCCGCACGTTCATCGCTGACTCATGTCTTAGGTGTATAAAACTAGAGAAAAATGTAGGTATATTACTTTATTTCTTCCCCAATATACTTATTTTTGTTAACAAGAATTAAAACCTTTGGAACAGTAATTAGAATGAGCTTGAGATTTTTGTAAAATATGTCAACCCATTGACCTGGAACTTGGACCCACCTAAGCGAGGTACAAATTGTGGACAGAAAGGGTATTTTTTACAAAACCCGTTTGTAATGGCTGAATGTTTAACAAGAATTATCGTGGCCGCTTGGAGTTCCTTAGATAGACTTCGGACTCAAGTCGGCCGAAGTAAGGTGGGGATTTGCGGACGGTCCTGGGCTGTTTGTGCGGTGCAATTCAAACGAGGTCCCACCTTGCATTGACTGTCCTACGCAGTCAAAGTGGCCGCTTTCTGGGCTTCTAAAATATAGTAAAATCGACACGTACCTAACGTTTGTCGTTGAAACGCTAAGAAGTCGCTTAAAGATTTAACTTTGTAGCAACAACTTGGAACTAATTAGTATTGTATTTGCGTAAGAAGAAATTTATATTGAAATTCATCAATTTGAAGGTATTTTTCTTTGCTGACTTAACATCAAATAAATTATCATTATAAAATATTTAATTCCATACACATGACAGACAAAAAAAAAGACATTATTACAAATTTTATAAACAATTTTATAAAATGCATTATTCGATTGCTTTAAAGACGAAAAGTCTCATTTCATAAATCACGCCTGCCCCAATCAAGCCTTGCTGCCGCCGCAATTAATGCATTCTGTTCTGTCTCCTGCTCTAAATCTATTAAAATATCTATACTAATATTATAAACGCGAAAGTTTGTAAGTATGGATGGATGGATGTTTGTTACTCTTTCACGCATAAACTACTTAACGGATTTGCATGAAACTTTACAGTAATATAGTTTATACATCAGAATAACACATAGGCTACTATTTGCCGCGATAATCGACATATAAGCGGGCGGAGCCGCTGGTAACAACTAGTTTTATATAATTCTCGTGTCACGTTGTTGCTCACGATGAACTCCGAAGGTAGGTAGGTATCTAACCGATTTTCACGTTTTCTGTGAGGCCGTGGTATCGCTCCGGTCGAGCCAGCCCATTCATACCGAAGCGTGGCTCTCCCACGGTATTGTAACATCTTTCTATTTAGATATTTACATCATCAACAAACCGTAAAGTCCCACTGCTGGGCTCGGGTCTCCTCTCAGGGGGTTAAGGCCATTGCTATTTACATACTTAGTGTGAAACAAACAAGTGTTGTGTCAACATTAAAGGGAAGTCTGTAAAATAATTGGTTACTGCTATGTACCAAAATGTAATGTTAGAAATTGGTTTATATCGGTAAAGTTCTGTGTGGAGTTCGAACTGACATAAATTTGATTACAAGTCAGAGACCCTGGCGATAACACTATTGTCGCTTAGGTACAGTAATTCAAAATAACACAGTTGCAACTAGGAGCTATCTAGCCCCATTACAAATGAGGAGCATATATTACGCTTTATTCTTTTAGCCTATAATCTAAAACTACATCGGATGTCCTATAAAATAAAAACATCATTTATTTGATAGAATCTCAGTTCAGTTAAACCATATTGAGGATTCTCCTACGCCAGGAGAGCCGCGTGCAAAACTCAATATATGGTACATTTTTATCATATCGTTTCAAAAGGCGACGTTATGGTGAGATATCAATATTTATATAATACATAGAACTTTTCATATAAAGAAAATGCGTGTATCATAAATCCTCAAAGATTCATCTCAAAGGAAACTTATAAAGGCTTTTTTGGTCTTAATGTTTAGAACAAATTAACAGGTTGTCGTATCATAAATCGTAAACTTAGTACAGCTTCGACATCCTTGGACTATATTTGGATTTTTATCGTTTTCGTGTACCATAACACGTATTCAAATATTGACAAATTGAGTGTCACATCAAATAGATCAGGATTAGGCGATTTCGAATGAGCGTAAAATCTATTTTAATTTTTATTCATTTCTGGTACTTTTTTGAAGGAATAAATTATGAAAATCCGAGAATACCGCAGGCTGTCCGTATTCCCGGTCCAATACGACCTTCAAGAAACGAGCGTTTTCCTTCTTAAAAGACCGGCACTTATAACGCCTCTGGTGTTCTGGGTATCTATGGGCGGCGATAACCGCTTACCACCAGGCGATCCGTCTGCCCATTTTCATCCCCTATTTTATTTATTTATTTTAGGGGTGTCATTTCCAAAATTCCTTTCTTAGTGCTCACTAACGTAATACACACATCAAAAGTGTCTAGGGATCAAGCATTTTTATGCGGATTTCTTGAGATTGAGATGTGGCTTTGGCCCTGGCCTGCTCAGTCGCCAGACTTGAACCCGATTGAGCATGCATGGGATATGCTACAGAGAAGAGCTCTGCCGAATATGGAGGGTATCCAGTCGCAAGAAGACCTTTTTTTGTTGTTGCAACGAACATGGGCGGCCATTCCACAGCGTGATTTGGATGAACTCATTTTGAGTATGCCAAACCGATGTTCTTGTGTTAGTGTTCGCGGTAGAAACACGGATTATTAATTGTTTAAGTTACCTAATAAAATTTTAAAGAAAACTGTTATTTCAGTCTTTTTTCGAACTTTAATGTTAGTGGTTCAAATGTCAAAAATCCTTTTATTAGGAAAATGGCAAATTTCTTTATTAATGCAAAGGTGACTTGGTTTATCGTTACTGTGACAAACGAAAACACTTTATTTGATGAATCCTTAAAGAAAATTTTAATTAATATCAATCAGGAGAAAAGTTATTGCAAAAATATATGTTGATCCCTAGACACATATGTTGATCCCTAGACACTTTTGATGTGTGTATAAAGAACCTACATGCAAAATTTAGCTTTAGCGGTTTGGGCTGTGCGTTGATCTCTGGGCGTGTCAGTCACCTTCCTCTTTTATATATATAGATGTATTTCCTCGCAAGGTGTGTTACCGTTGATATAATTGCTAATGTGAAAAAGTGGAATGTTGTCAACATTTTGACTTACAAATTAGGAATATACAAGTTAGAAGGTAGTAGAGCCACGCTGATTTCAGAACGAAGGTCTTGGTTCGACCGGGGCGGTAGTACTACCCTCGCACAGAAGATCAACGTAAAATGACAGCATTCGTGCTGTCGTGTCTCATTAGTGAGTGCAAGACCGGAGGCCCAATGATGCAGAAGCATCACTAGGCCGCCATGGTGTGGATCACCATGCTGCCTTGTTGCATTGTCTGCACGAGCAATGAGTATGGTGACCACCACTTTTGAATTGTCAGGCAGAGTAGAGTCACTTTGGCAGGCCCATACAAACAAAACTGTTTTTTTTTTATAGAATAGGGAGCAAAAAAGCAGACGTATCGCCTGATAGTAAGCGATATTACCGCCGCCCATGGCCATTCGCAAGCGCCAGAGGCGTCACAAGTGCGTTGACGGCCTTTGGGGGATGGGGAAGGGAATGGGGGGAGGGGTTGGGGTATGGACCTCCGGTATCCTCACTCACTCGGTAAAACACAGCGCATGCACTGTTTCACACCGGTTTTCTGTGAGGCCGTGGTATCACTCCGGTTGAGCCGGCCCATGCATGCCGAAGCGTGGCTCTCACACGGTAGTGGCTCTCGTCAAAAAATTAGGCTATTTCAATCCTTCTTCAAGAATCAATACCAAATTTCATAAAAATTATTGCAACAGACAGACAGACAGAGTTACTTTCGAAATTATAATATTAATATGGATTATTATTTTACCTATTCATAGTAAACAGATGTCTAATGCGTATATTAAGGTCTGTTTACACAGTCCACTCTGATATTATGCAAATGTTGTGCAAATTCATGGCAGTGCATTCACTAGTTCTACTAAGTTTCAAGGAGACCTGTTATGTGTCGTTATAGAAACACTATCATCTATTATTTTATCGTTATATTACCCAGGGCTGTACCAATTCTGTTGAAAAGCAATTGGATGGTAGAATGTGTCGATTTTACTGATTTTAAGGGTTCCGCACTCCGTACCTTCATAGGATCACTTCGTTGTCCTTCTGTCTTTCCGTCTGTCATGACTATTTGCCTCAGGAGCGTGTGGAGGTATCAAGTTAAAATTAATATTAAAAATTCAAGTCCATGGGACAACCACACCTTGCAGCAGTGAAATATCAAACTTCTAAATCAATGCCATTAAAAGATACGATCTTTTATGCTCTGTTTTCGCTGCATATTTTGATACTCGCAAGGGAATCAAACCCTAAGGTACTTCCCGTAGACCAACAATTATAAAATTTTGCATGAAGTTAAGTCATGTAGTGTCAAGTAAAGGAAATAATCCGAAAACCCTGGAAATATTGGTGCAACACGTGGTTATACAGGAGCAACAGCAGTCGCAAAAGCAACCTCAGCGTCCACCGCATTGATCGAAGACCGCAACACATTTTGATGAGGTCTAGAATACTTAAAGTCGAAAATAAATCTTCATAGAAGAAAGTTATTTATCTGCATATTCCCCATGACAATAAACTAACATTAATCTATACAAATAAATAAAAGTGAAGTGTCTGTTTGTAATTTCATATAAACAGCATTCTTACATCAAAATAGCATTCTTTTTAAATGTTTGTGTATGTCGATTTTGACGGGACTTTCACTGGCAGATAGCTGATGATATAAGGAGTAACTTCGGCGACCTTTTTAGACTAGCTTAGCTTCTACAAAACCCGGTGAAGCTGTTCTGAAAGTTTGAGTGCAGGCAAAAGTCGCTTTTACATAATTATATCTTTGTAGTTATCTATCATACATGGTGTTCATTTTTGTTCACATAAACACACTAGATACGGGGTAGAGTAATTTACTTTATCGATCAGTTCAACAAGTTTAATTTGAGTGAAACTTAGAACTTGTGGTGTGTTTCTATCAATTTGGTTTGGCCATGACGACGGATGATAGAAGACCCAAGAATTTTTTTATAGATCGAATGTGTGATCCTCCCACGGCGAACATTTGCCGACCCAATTGGTGATGTTCTGAAGAAGGGCCGTGTGAAAAGCCCAAGAATCAGTGAGCATGCATGGAGCGATGGATGAATGTGTTGTCAGGACCGTGGTAAGTTTAGATCAATTATCTCTGACCACCTCCCTGGGAAAATAGGCGTGACGTTATGTATGTATGTTTGTATCAATTCGCGAGTCCGTATTTAAGTAAGGTCTAGACAGTTGTAGACGTGTAATCGTGTAATAATTGTTAATTTAATTTCTTTAAAATAATCATTGAGCTTTGGACAGCCCTACCGTTCAAATACCTACGTAGGTTTTATTAAATATTAAGCTTAGGTGATAAACACACTCGGTTTGTAGATGTTAGTAATATATACTTAAAAAAATACAAAGAAGTCTGTATTTCTCTCTTCTGAAAATTTCTTAGTTGTCGATTAAAAAAATTTCGTTCTTGGCGTTTCACCGAAATAATTATGTATCAACTTATTGCTTAAAAGTAATGGTTGTAGTTAATATTTGATACTTTTCAAATAAAACTTTGGGATACTTTTCATAATTAAAAACAACAAAGTTCAGTCCGAGCTTATAATATACACATTTTTTTTTACATTTAAAAACGTTCAGTTACAACACTAATTAGCCTTTTAAACATAGGTCATGGTTAATCTATACTTTTTACATAAAGCTGAAGAGTTTGTTTGTTTGTTTATTTGTTTGTTTGCACGCGCTAACCTCAAGAACCGCTGGTCCGATTTGAAAAATTCTTTCAGTGTTGGATTTCAGTACATTTATTGAGGAAGGCTATAAGCTATGTATCATCACGCTACGACCAATAGGAGCGGAGCACCAATGAAAAATGTTTCAAAAACGGGGGAAAATTATCACGCTACGGGCAATAAGAGACGCAAACGAGGTTGCGTGGGTCAGCTAGTTAGGTAATAAGATGTGGCGGATCATAAAGGCAGTTTGGCTAAGCATTTTGTAAAGTATTTCAACTGTTTACGTTTTTAAAATTAGCAACGCAAAAAGGGGAGTGTGTGTAATGTGTCTATACTGTCTATCTATAAGTTTTTTTTTTCAGTAATTGGAAAGTAGGTAATTTTATCGAAAAAGCATAATACCTAGGATTTATTAAAATAGGTATATTTAACCATTTGAAGATTATAGATCAGTCATTACTTTTTAAATACAAATTAATGTTATCTGTAATATGTGTATCTAAAGAACAGCGAGCAACACTACTTAATAAGGCATAACCATTGAGTTAAAATAATATTAGTTCAATGGTCATAACTCATAACGAAAATAACTTTCCTATTGTAACAAACTTACGCTTAAAAAACTTCTCCTCGATGCTCCCTTTTAATCCACACATTAGATTCCACGCAGCATTCAACAATTGTAATAATTTAATAACCACAATCACTTAGAACTATTTTAAACAGTTTTAACATCTTTTTTCACTGTAATATAAAATTCACACTGAAATACTGACAAACGAATTAAAAAAAGAACAAAAAACAAAACACTCCCTAAACTTCATTCGCTTTTTGAAAAAGGCGCGCAAATAGGTAGACTATGCGGCGCTATCGAAAGCTCGTGGCAGGCAAAGGTACGCAAACATACTGCCTATGCCTCGGTCGTAGAGGCTGCGCTGCTCTCGCTATTGGGTCACCGCCCACACTTGCAATGAGATCATAAAGTCGTTTCGAATATCATTTACACTTAACTCAGTGCACGCAGCCTCCCTCGCGATGTATTTACATAATGTAATACGTAGGAACTTAGCAAGTAGGTAGGTTAATGTTTTTGGATAGGACCTTTCGTAAGAGTTCATAGTAGGTGTTGATTCTGTTTGTCCCATTTTGTAATTGGTTATGTCTCTCATACCAACTTTTCATTTTGGTTCTACCATCTCTCAATAATTTACAATCTCTTTAGGAGAGTATGTACTTAGGTACATAACAAGTGTAGATTATTCCTTATAGCTTATAGGACTGGTTACATGTAAATTTAACAAGCAAAATGAATGCATTGTTTAAACTGTAGGTACGAAGGGGTACCTAAACAAGTACCTACGGCAAAGTATAGCCTTTTTTTTCATAAAACAGACCTACTCAGAATAAGAAAAAAAATCGAAAAGAAAAAAAAAAGACATGAAAATAAGATCTATTCAGAAACGTCACAATTATCGTCCACAGCTGTAGTGAATTAGATCTTCTTTTCTCTACTGCTGGACATAGAAATTTACAAGTAACACATTCGACTTTAGGAAAAAAAACAATTTATGGTCGGATTATCACTACCAAAAAGCTCTAGTCACTACAGAAAAAAAAACATAGTGTTCAAACGAACTTGATTGTCTTCGTAATAACTTAACGGTCTCTTTGAGGTAATTTTATAAAATGCAACGATGAAACTTCTTATTAGTTTTATACGGTAGCCTCTGTGCACCATCTGCTTTACAAGATTTCTACACCACCCTAAGGTAGACTGGATAAGAATGCCTTGGGCATTATAGAAGGGGAGCCCACGATGCTAAATGGGGATTTACTCGAGCGTCATAGAGACCTATTGGGTTGTAAAGCTTAGATGATAAAAAGAAAAAAATGTTATTACTGTATACCTTTTCATCAGTGGGGTGAGCAGCTATGGATGTTCAAAAATGTAAAAAAAAACTGTTGCATGGACATACTCGAGCGCGTCAGATATTGATAGCATCCATGTCCTACGTATTTTTAATAATGTACGTATGTTAATCTGATCGTTTGCATGGTGGGGTTGGTCGTACGTAAGGTTTGAAAATGACAATTTTTTTTTTGATTTTCAAAGGGGATGTTAAGTGAACCTAAAATAAAGCTCTCATTCAATAATCTGACGAATTGGATGTGACGCAAACTCACAGCCGTTATAAAAAAAATCGTCATATTGACATACTCAAGCGCGTCAGATTAAGATATATATGACGATGTATGATGATGATCAGGGCATGAACAATCATAATTAATTATCAGTTACTAAATATTTATGACACAAATCGAGGTAATTTATATAAAATTACCTTACTACCTATAATCGTTGCCATCTCCTGATCAGCCCAATGATCGATCAACAACTTAGTTACTTCAACTTTTACGTAGTTTGAAAATTTTATACAAAGTCAAATCAAGTTATTTCAATTACTTCCTTATACAAAGGTAAATCTCGCGACAAGCCTTTGTATTCTATAAATTGTGTAATGAACACCTTCCGGGACCATCATCAGACCCTGGATACTATCAAAACATAAAGTACTTTTCAAGATGAATCAAACGATTCGAAACTCGATGGTGTTGCGACGTTTCTTTACAGAATTCCTATAACCACCTTCAGGCTTCATCATCAGACAATGGATACTATGAAAACATTAAGTACTCGTCAAGACGAATCAAACGAGTCCTAACTCGATAGTGTTGCGACGTTTCTTTATCGAGTTCCTATGGCCATCTTCCAGCTCCAGCATCAGATCAGTACCATGTCATTATAATATTGTATTGTCACGCTGTATACATATACTTGCAAAATTTCAGCAAAATCGGTTGAACATACCCTTTCCTTACGTCACTATCAAATTGTCAGACTAGTGGAATATACACTTTTTAGCATGTAATTAACTCACCCTGTATTAATCTGACGCGCTCGAGAATGTCTGATGATCAATTTTTTCTTACTAATCTGATCCTTTATTCCTGACAGGCGGCCATATATACGGGGCTCATATTTGGTGGAGGTACTTAACCGGGTACAAGGTATCCCCCTGTATATTAATCTGCCGCGCTTTAGTAAATCCCGAATTCCCTTCTAGGGCTCCCCTACTATTAAGTCCGCCAATGTACAAAAGTGCATAAAGTTTTAAATAAATATACTTCATATACTGTTATCTTCATAAAACTAACAGTTTGCTGATACTTTATATTTGTATATACCGATACTAAACATAAAACAGGAAAATTATAAAATACGTAACGATGACCTTGAGTCCGCTGCTAATGACGTTTGTAGGTGTTGTCATTCGCTGCATTCAGTTAAAATAAATTGCCTATATTAGTAGTATACCTATAATACTACTACCTACAATGATCACATCACATTGATAGCATTTAATAACTATACCACGCGGGTTAGGCGGGTTGGTTGGTATAGTGTTTTCTCAATTTTTCTGAGTAGTTTGCCCCCTTAGTCGGCTCTTACACCCATTAGACTACAGGCCCGTGTCGAAAATTTATGGGTCATGATTGTGTACTACCAGAAGACCTTTTTAGAAAGATACAGGAGCATAAAGCAATAACATTCAGCATGCCGTCACTTGTAAGCTGTCCAACTGAGTACAGGTGAAGGAGAGGGGATAGCATCCCTCAATTCTTCTCCCTTGTCATGTGATTTTTGTACGGCGTAGTGGAGTAATGGATTAGAAGCGGTATTGAAATTGTATGGAACGGATGTCGTACAAGAATAGTGCGCCACAAAGTTGTATTTTTTTTTATTTCCCGGCGATTCTATCGGTTAATTTAGTTATTTAATTTTGTACAGCATCGGTTCTATACAATTTCAATACCTCTTCTAATCCATTACTCTGCAACGCCGTACAAAAATCATGTGACAAGGGAGATAAATCGATGGTTGCTACCCCCTTCCCTTCACCAGTACTCAGTTGGACAGCTTCGCAGTGACAGCATAGTGCTAAATGTTATTATTTTATGCCTCTCTATCTTTCTAAAAAGGTCTCCTGGTGGTTCACATGACCCATCAATTTTCGACTCGGGCCCGTAGTCTACATGGGATGAATGGAGATTAGATATTCTGAATCCGTCCCCCAATCACGTCAGCAAATTAAACCCAACCCCTCACCACAAACGTAGTAGCGGTATTTCGATCTATGCAAGCATCTCATTTACGAAAGGCTAAAACTAGCATTCACATTTAAGTCACTATCATCAAACGAATTTCCACAGAATTCGACAAAAATACTTAGACTAAGGAGAATACATTTTAACTGCCTGTCCAATGACCTTTACTAATCCATTAATTTTAATGCCATACATAGTTCTCAGTCTCACATTTCCTTTAGAGTATAAGACTCTAGATAGGCTTTTCAATAAGTTTAGGTAGGTACATATAGCCTAAGATTCCACCACTCGATTCTGCAGGTATCTGTTTTTTTGATGAAATGAATTTTATTCGGAATCTTGTACTAATACATTAGTGATCGAGTGAAGAAGTTTATACAGTGATTGGAACGTATAGTCTCTCGATGACATCACACTCATAAAGATTACTAAATTAAAACACATAGATACTCGTACAAATTACGCAAATCATTTAAATCCTTATGCGGATTAAAACAAGATCAATAATGGGATGTTTAAGAATGTCTGTTCGTTTCATAGAATTGAGTGTACAATGATGAATGGGGTCCTGTTATCCTTCCAAGAATGATGTTTGTTCTCTCTTGAGGTTGCTGATGTCATAATAAGCAATGTTAAGAATTTCCGCATTGAACAGATTTAATTTGGTTATTACGCAACCAACTTCACTTTTGGCAACTTCTATCTTTTTTCAAAAAATATATTTAAACTAGTTGCTGCCCGCGGCTCCGCCCGCGTATGTCGGTTATCGCGCCAAACAGTAGCCTATGTGTTATTCTGATGTATAAGCTATACTATTGTAAAGTTCAGTAGTTTTTGCGTGAAAGAGTAACAAACATCCATCCATCCGTCCATGCTTACAAACTTTCGCGTTTATAATATTAGTGTAGATATAGATAAAAAGTTTAAATGTATGTGAATTATAAAAAATTGGACTACAATAAAAGGAAGATATAATTAAAAATATATGCTCAATAATGCCCGCGATCGTGGACTTTTGTAACGTTAGGGGATGTCTATCACCACGTCGAGACACCATAGCCAGCCTTGCTCTTCTTGACCGAGACGTCTATCGTCTCCAGCGGACACGCCTACCACACTCACCCTGGGTACGGACTAGAACACTCCTTCATGTCTAAGGCTGGAGTGTGCGTGTACGTTTGAGACGATATTAGTTTTCGTCGCCTCAGCAATCTTGAATGTATGGACTTCTCAATGTAACGGCTCCTTGTATCTTTAAATCTGTTGTATCTGTATCTGTATATATCTTTAAAAAGATATAAATAAATAAAAATTCCATCTTCTTCCACTTGAGGAAAGAAGAAAAGTTGCGGATCTGTCCCTACTGTCAACAATTGCGAAAGGGTTGATAAACGTTAGTGAACTAGTGAGTAAAATAGGCTTGAGTGTGCCATCTACTTTCCTACGTAAACCAAATCTGCTACACACACCTAAAGCAAATACGACCTACAGGCAAAACTCATTTATTGTTCGAGCGAGTCGTATGTTCAATGCGGCATGTCGGAGTGTTGATATGGACTTATTTGTGCATGGGAACAACCAGCTCAGAAAAACCCTGACTGACTCCTTCTTCGCGGCTTGTAACCGGGAGTGATGATATTTATAATTATATCGATGAAGTCTATCTTGCTTGTACCTGTGTTGTCATGTGAATGTGTAATTCTATTTATTTCCACCTATTTGTTCTGTTATCTGTGAAAACTTGTAATTGGCCTTCTTTTTTCATATTAAGTTTGTATAATGTAACAATACAGCTGTAAGTTTTCCTACAATTGTAAAATAAAATAAAATAAATGCGACGTGAAAAGAAAACCATTTGGTCAAATCATAAATCTTTTATTTTATAATGTTAAAGAAACCGGGACTAGCTTACTCAATGCTTTATGCTTATGAAAATATTATCAGCCCTACTTCTTTCAATTGACAGTTTCTTTTAACACCCATACGCAAATTGTCCGACATACATCTGCCCACACACCCCTTTGTTTATATTACTGGCTGATATGATGACAATTTGAGTTTTAAAATCTGTAGTTGATCTGTGCTCATTTAATATAGATTGCTTTTCTATTTAATGACAATAGTAAGCAGAACATTTTATGCTCTAATAAAAATGAAAGCACTCGCAACACAACACAATCGTAGGTTAAATCAATAAAGGTTACGGAAATCCAATTTTTTTACAAATCATAAGGACTCTTATTGAAGGATAATACAGACATTAAATAAAACAACTTATGTGTAGTACATAAATATTATACTATATTGTATATGAAGCACTACTAGACATTATAAGTATGAATTAATACTGTATTAATTTGCCGAATGACATGAGGCCAAAGCATATTTTCAAAAACATTAATAAACGGCTTAGCTTACTGTGTGTAGGTACGAAATTAAAGTGTGATGAAGATTGATAAGAATGAAGTAGAGGTGAAAACTGATAAAGCGCCGTCAGGTCGTTCTTGATTAGTTGGAATTATCTATGTCTCCAGAGGCGGTGCTTGTAGGCATATACTCGAAGAGCAAAGCCCTCTTGTCGTAACCACAGCGGAACAGATTCCAAGCCAGGTCTTCGGGCGTGTCACCTGTTTGCTCAGCGCAGCTCTCCAGTACCTGTTAAATTATAGTGGCTGTTAAGACTAACGGCCAATATAGTACCTTACTGAGCTCATTCAAATTATTGTTTCAACTTGAAATATATATCCATAGTTAATAATACACGATGATGGGGGAGCGTCAGAAATAACTCGAGCAACTCATCAACGGTTGATACTCGATACTCGTGATTTGACTCAAACAAACTGGCTGTTGTCGCAAGTCCAAGCACTCGAAGCTAAGTTAAACTAGACATTCAAATACACAAAGAGGAAATATGAACTAAGTTATTTAAAAAATATGAAGAGAAATGCGATTCACTCAATAAAGATGTCACATTTACAGAAATTTGTGGTCATATTTTAGTAGCTCTGTGTGGCTGGAAAATACTTGTTTAGTTTAAAAATAGTTTGGAACTTTTCTTGAAGACTTAAACATTTCTATTCAACAAATTGATTGCTATATAATTTACAAGGTTTTGGTGTTTATATTTTTTTGTTATCCTTATTTCTTACTGTCAAAAACACAGTTCGGCTGTGAAAAGTTGGTATAAAGGAAATAAATGTATGACATTTTAGTGAAATTGGCATAATAGGAACGTCGGCACAAAGGTCATTATCCAAAAAATGGACAAAAAGCAACTAGGTACACAGAAAAGGGCAGAAACTCGTTGAAGTTCATCGAGATATTACATTATATCTCGATGTTGAAGTTTTACCTTGGTAGCGTTCTTTGCATCAGGCTTGGCAGACATCTTGCCTAACACGGCGTACTTCTGAAGCTTGCCGTCCTTACTGATGAGCTTGCATTTGAGGAGGACGCAGTACACATGCTTGCGTAGAGGTGGCTCGTCGATCAGCTCCCCGGATAGCATGGCATCTACAAGACGCTGGTCCACGTGTGACACAGGCAAGCAAGCATCCGAATGTGCGCGGAACATGGCCTTTTCTTCTTTGCCCAAGATCTATAAGTTCGCATATTAAATAAATAATAAATATTTCGGACATCTAACACACAACGCCATCTAGTCCCAATCTAAGCAGGGCTTGTGTTATGGGTACTAGACAACTGATACAAATACAGATATACTTTTTTTTGTAAATACAAACATATTATACATAGAAAACACCCAAAGTCCGAAACAAATATTTGTAGATCATACAAACACTTGGTCCGACCCGGGAATCGAACCCGAGACCTCATGATCAGCAGTCGCACACGCCAACCGCGAGACCAACTAGGCAGTCAAACATATTGATACAGTATACTGTGGCATGTAACGTACAGACCGTTCACAAAGGACATGAGTCGGTAAAAGTTAGCTGTATGGTTTATTTGAATATCCGGAAAGGCAAATGAAAAAATATTCTTTGACGACATTATCTAATATCTTATTTTGAGATAGTTATGATACCTACGTATTATTCATTACTAATATTTTTTTGCAAAAGAGCTAACCGAACGTACAATTGACTATAACAAAAATACTCACTATGCAGTTCTTGCATCCCATCGTTGCCTGAAACAAAAGTTGGTTACCGTTAAAACTTACTAAATCTTAAAAGACCAAACAAAGTGTAACATAAACATCGAGAACTACTTTCAAGATCTTTTTCATCTATTCTGATCAGTAAGGCCACACCACCACCGGCTACCCATAGGCTAAGTTAATATACAATCACAATTTGCCTCCAAGCTCTATCGTGGCGTGCTAGTAAGCAAACTATAAATTTCCTCAGGATAACAGTTAGTTTCACTTACCTGCTGTGTGATAGAAACAAGTGCCAAAAGCACGACAAGTGTCGTAGCCATTGCGTCGCCGGTTATCTTAGTAGACTTATGCATCATATTTTTCTGCAAAAGTGTCTGTACTGGTACTGGTGCAAGCGCAGCGACAGAGACAGCAACACATCAACCACCGACAACCTATACAAGGCCGGCACGACCACTCGCGCCACCGACCCTTTGCACCATGATTTATGCGTGCGCGCATCGTGTTACACCCCTACTATGAGTCTCACACTGCACTATTGACGAGTTGCAGTCGACTTTTAAATTTTGTTTTGTTTGATTGGGATTTGTCACTTAGTTGTAGTGGCATTGATAAAATTAGAGTTCTGAATTGTCATTATAGATCTGTAATTAAAAAAGAAGAATTAGTGCGTACATATGCTGTGTGGAAAGTTACTCACTGTTATAAATATAGAAGGTGTAACGTGGAATGTTTTCACATTTTAATCTGAATCTAAATTGTCTTTGCGAGGTATTTACCAAATAATAATGTAGAACTGGTTCTTTCCATCAGTGCCCCAAAAACATTTTGCATTGTAGCAGATATATCTACTTTGTAATGGGCCATACTGATGGAAGGAACGAAGAATGGAAGATGAAATAAATATTTCAGTCATCTGACACACAACGCCATCCATTCCCAAACTAAGCTAGAGTTTGTTCTATGGGTACTAGACAACGGATATAAATACATGTCGGAGATACAAGAATAAACGAGAACATGAATCACAGATACTGCCAATCTGGACCAAAGCCAAACACTAATCACTACTAAACGGATAGGAATCAACTTAAACACCATCAGCAACCCCCATGAGGGAGTTGGGACAACGCTCACTCCTCCGCGGTGCCCTGTGGAATTCGCCACCTAGGCTAGTAATTCCCCCACTGATAAATATCGCCTCATACACACAATATAAAACACAGAGATACAATAAATCACAAATCAAATAATAGATATGGTCGTCGCGAGATCTGAAGAGAACTGTCCTGTTTCCGATCGCCCCGCTTTATATAAACTGTTCCGTAGTGTTCGATAGAGGCAAATGTTTGTATCACTTTTATTATTCGGATACCCTCATTCCGACACGGCCGTCCTGACGTATTACACGTCCTCGTGTGATGTTGAAGGCAGTGCATCATCGTTATCCGCAGAAAAGAGAGATATTTTTGTATTGTTCGGCCACTCCTGACCAAGGACATTGGGTACATTATTACATTTTATCTTCTGTGGAACAACTTCATTTAGGACATTTTCATAAAATAATAGGCTTTTCGTTATCAAATCTGAATGCTAATAGACTTCTCGCTACATACTAAATTAATAACACCAGTAAGTAGTATCGCAACAGTCACCTCACCGTTAATCGCGTTACACATTTTTGGATTATCAACAATATCTAGATGGCCTCTTATTCTACCAATTTCACTTTTCAATGGCCATCTCGCCTTTCAGTGGCCACCTCGCCTTTCAATGGCCACCTCGCCTTTCAATGGCCACCTCGCCTTTCAATGGCCACCTCGCCTTTCAGTGGCCACCTCGCCAAAAACTTAACTTACTCACTTTTAACAAAACTTAACTAAACTTTAACAACCACCACGCTATTAGGATATCTCATAGTCTCATTATAGAGACTACTCGCCACACAATTACAACGCAATTTCATTCCATTGCATCAGCATTAATTAACCCTTGATTATCATCATCAACAGGGACGTGATCTTCGGGTATTTTCCTTACTATTATCAATGTCAGACAAATCTACCTCCTCGGGTATATCACTTAAAGGAAACTCTCGTATACGAACGCAAGCGTATTTGTAGGTTCTGTTACCAGTTAAAGATTTCAAAGTATAACGATCGCCGTCGAGCAACTCTACAAATTTTAAACGGTTCTTTATATTTAGGATTTAACTTTGTCTAATTTCTTTCTTAACTTTGAATCAAAACTAAGTTACTGAGATCAAACTTTACTAATTTACACTTTCCCTATCAAATGTCACATACGTGTACACACAGTATCACTCTCACTCTGCCATATCTGACCTCACTGTCTATTCTGTCTCAATAAAACAGTACACTACTGAACAGCAAAAGAAAACAGTAACATCGTTATTAAAATAAAAACAACATAAAATAAGAACTTTAGTAATTGACTACTGCTGCAAATTCTCAAAGCAATCCAAATAAATAGTATCGTAGGTCATCCCTGTGACCACCACAAATGTAACAGTTAGTCATCCCTTGTGACTACCACACGTATATCTGCCAACTACATAGACATGCCAGCTACAATCACCCGCTGCTGGTGAGATAGCTGACACCAAATAGAAGTCCGACCAGTTTTTTTATCTTTACTGAAAATATCGACATTTCATCACAATATAAAAAAAACGGTAATTATATTTCGAGTCACAACTATCACAAAGTGGTAAAAATAATAATCTAAAAAATGTTAACAGCCACAATTAAAGATGAACCCGCTTCAAATAAAAAAAATCACATCAAAATAAGAAATGAATTTAAAAAATCGAAAATAAACAGCATGTGCAGAACGGGTAATTCAATCCACCTCCATCACTAAGATATTCTGCCATGATATAACACTACACTATACTTCCGAAATCGTCTACCTTTGTAACGATGTCACCATTAGAAAGGATCTTATTATTTTAAGAACAAGATTATTTTCGAAAACTGCAACTGAAAACCTTAATGCAAACAGATTCTCATTCTTCTCTTTAAATAATTATGTCGTTTGAAATACAGTAATCGTGTACTACATGAAACAATAACAGCAATGAATAAATCTGGATTAAAACTGTACATAGAATTTCGATGTTACAATAAATGCGGGCATTACCTACCCTCAATAATGTTCCTGCACAATATTGTCGTTTGCCTAGAAATTCATCTGACAGAACTTGTCTTATTGAAGAGCATTCAGCATAACAAAATAAAAATAGTACGACTCACCGGATTGTTAGAGTTGTCCGTACATACCGGTTACTTCCCGGTTATCGATGAGTTGCTTTACTACCGCACGCTGCCGCTGTTGTAGGCCGCAGGTTTCACAAACCGTTCGTACGCGAATGGCTATACCGACACTTTGACACTATGCACCCGATCTCGCTTACAAAAATTTTAGAAATGGCACCTCGTACGAATTTCGAGCGGAGGGTAGTTCGACCGCTCGCCGCGACTGACGATCCGTTACACTCTCAAACATTCTGGGCAAATGAGATTCAGATCCCACTTCTGATGTCGGAGATACAAGAATAAACGAGAACATGAATCACAGATACTGCCAATCTGGACCAAAGCCAAACACTAATCACTACTAAACGGATAGGAATCAACTTAAACACCATCAGCAACCCCCATGAGGGAGTTGGGACAACGCTCACTCCTCCGCGGTGCCCTGTGGAATTCGCCACCTAGGCTAGTAATTCCCCCACTGATAAATATCGCCTCATACACACAATATAAAACACAGAGATACAATAAATCACAAATCAAATAATAGATATGGTCGTCGCGAGATCTGAAGAGAACTGTCCTGTTTCCGATCGCCCCGCTTTATATAAACTGTTCCGTAGTGTTCGATAGAGGCAAATGTTTGTATCACTTTTATTATTCGGATACCCTCATTCCGACATACATTATATATATTTTATGTAAATACATACATACTACACATAGAAAACACCCAAACTCCGAAACAAATATTTTCAGATCATACAAACATTGGATCCCCGGGATCCGGGAATCGAACCCGAGACCTCAAACACAGCCTGCCTCTGCCTCTATAGCGCTGCGCTATAGAGGCAGTCATCTATACTTATCTATATATATAAAAGAGTAAGGTGACTGACTGACTGACTGACAGACTGACTGACATACCCAGAGATCAACGCACAGCCCAAACCGCTGAAGCTACAATACTGAAATTTTGCACGTAGGTTCTTTATATGACGTAAGTGAGCACTAAGAAAGGATTTTT
Organism: Diaphora mendica; assembly: GCA_949125395.1. Classification (NCBI taxonomy): domain Eukaryota; kingdom Metazoa; phylum Arthropoda; class Insecta; order Lepidoptera; family Erebidae; genus Diaphora; species Diaphora mendica. Next base: position 454,797 of record OX421331.1, on the reverse strand, counting down.
TGAAATTCTACCCCTAAGGGGGTGAAATAGGGGTTGAAAGTTTGTATGGAAGTTCGTCATTTTTTAAGTAAGAAACATGAAACTTTACTTTTGGGCTACTGATTAAAAAAGAGTAGATACGTATTGAAGCGTTTCTGGATATTCTACCCCTAAGGGGTGAAATAGGGGTTGAAAGTTTGTAAGGAAATCCATCATTTTTTAAGTGAGAAACATGAAAAATTGTGTTTTGGCTGATTAAAAATTATATAAGTTATTCTGGAAGTCCGTCATTCTTGAAGTTAGAAACATGCAACTTTATTAATGGCTACTGATTAAAAATGAGTAGATACGTATGTACGAACATGTTCTACCGGAACCGGTTGTGGTTCACGGTGCCGTTCTCGAAGTCTCGAAAATATGTGTGGTACCTCGGGCAGACTTTGCAGTAAAGTAGAAACAACTTCGAGGACGAGGTGAACAAGAGAAAAACATGAACACAGTATTCATAGATACTTACACAGTTTTAATTAAATACATATAATCAAATTCCACGCGAGCAAAGCCGCGGGCAACAGCTAGTATACTTATAATAAGAATGTAACAGGTCCAATTCTGTACATTAAAGATATTTTGAAATTTTTTTTTTGGAGGGCTCTCTATTATCGATACTGAAGCCAGAATTGTAATTTTTTTCATTTTTGTCTGTCTGTCTGTCTGTCTGTATCTTGGCCGCGCATCACGCCGAAACTACTGAACGTATTCAAATGAAACTTGGCATGATTTTAGTTCATACTGCGAGGTAGGACATAGGATACTTTTTATCCCGAAATTCAGCACGGTTTCCTGGAGAGAGGGGATGAAAGTCAAAATATGTACTTGGTTGTAATTCAATAACACATAGTCCGATTTCATTCATTCTTTTTTTGCTAGAAAGAAAAAAAAAATAACGGGAAAAGACTTTTTTTGTCCGCGACTGCACACTGCCAGTGGGAAGCTGAGACAGGTATGTAAATATGGCGGTACGAAGTTCGCCGGGTCAGCTAGTCAATAAATAAATATTTTATTAGCCATTTTAAATTAGTTGAATCAATATCCAAGCATAAGAGAGCCAAATAATAATATACTCATTTTAAGGAGATCAGTTACCTTTCGAGTTTAAAAAACGATAACATGGTAGGGCTGAAAATATTTATGAAAAGAGACAATACGGAGGCTTGTTTAGTAAACACGCCGTCTCATTCGCCAAATATTCCCTGCCATTGTCTTGGTCAAACATATAATTCGTAAATATTTCATATTCAGTGAAGACTGCGGGAACTAAGTTTGCACCGATGAAATAAAAGTAGTGTTGATAGTGAATGTATACCTATCCACAAATACTTCCGCAAAATTGATTATGGTTATTGAAGAACGGGCATTTCTCAGAGGCTCAGACTCTGACGGGTTTTCAAATAACCTTCTTAATAGCTCTAATCGTCCCCGTTTACAAGCAGGTACTGTAGTTTCGGTACTGTTAAAGCAAAACGCCTAAGAATTATCAAAGAGCAATTTTTGATCACCGCATTAGTTATTAGTTTAGTTTAAGGAGTTGTACCTATAATGTAATTGGGGTACTTAGATTTTTTACTTATTCTCTCATTACAGGTGTAAATCTTGGATCACGATATTCTTAATTTTTTAAACCATACTATCCCAATCTTCAATTATTAACATTTGGCCACATCGAACCGGATATCGACACTTCATGGATCTGCTGTTAATTACTGGAAATCGGTGCTAATTATTGCGACGACTGGTTAAAATTGCAGTGACAGTGTCGAATAAAGGAGAAGTGGTGTTAAGCCTCCGTATAGCATAATGCACTCAAGTTAAGTTAAAATTCTTTTTTAAACCGTAAAACAAAGTCAAAATTGCATGATTTTAGTTTAACTTAGTACTTACATAGTGTTTATGCAAAATACGCCGATCCTTTGGTATGCGGCAAGTTGTTACGTGATAGGCATAGAATTTGAGTTACTAAATATTTTTATTTGTGCATATTAAGTAGTTCACCTGTTCTTGGGATAAGCAACGGGTCTCCTGACAATCAAAATATTTTGTAATTAGGTATAAACAATAAGTTATGTAAATCAACTGAATTCAATACCTACTTATAACTAAAATTTTATGATACTGTAAACTTAAATTGTAATAATATAAAGGTTAACACTAAAATTTGTGTTCAGTTTGTGATCATCACCTAGTATTATATTCAAATGAATAATATTTTAATACGTAATTATAACTTCTAGTTTAAAACAATATAACTTAATTACAAATATAAAACAAGTATTTGGCTAGAACTGTAATAGGTATACCTAGTTTGAACCTAAGTATTTAGTACATGCACTAAATACCTAATTGCCTTTATCTTATTGTTCTAAAATTAGTACCTATTATTAGTTAATCCTTGTATAAATTCCAGGTTGATTGACACTGATCTTCCGGAATATCCAAAATGATTGACGAAAAAGATCTTATTCGTAAAAGAGGAAGTTTCAAGGGAAGATTAACTGCATTTTCAAACTATTTGCAGTCACTAAGCGCGCCTTTAGACGAAGCTATCGCTCGAGAACTGCAGTTGCGTTTGAATACAGTCGAATCGCTATATGAGCAATACGACGAGGTACAGTTACAATTAGAATGCATGGTAGAAGATATGCAAGTTCAACTTAATGAACGCACGGAATTTGAATCACAATATTATAAAGTTCTGGCTAATGCTCAAGGTTTGTTATCCGATTTTAATAAAAGCATAAATGATTCTGTAAGAAGCGGGTCTCGTGCTAGCAATCATAAGCTCGTCAAATTAACTACCATTCAATTACCGAAGTTTGGTGGCTCGTATGATAACTGGCTTGAATTTCATGACACCTTTGTCAGCCTCATTCATTCCAATGAGGAAATAGACGAAATAAACAAATTTAATTATTTACGTGCTTCTTTAGAGGGTTCCGCTGCTGTGGTCATCCAGTCAATTGAGTTTACCGCGAGTAATTATGCTGTAGCGTGGAAGCTATTGTGTGAGCGGTTTCATAACAAAAGATTGCTTATACAAAATCACGTCTTAGCCTTATTTAACATTGAGACGATTAATAAAGAATCATCTAGTATATTAAAGCGGTTAATTGATCAATTAAGCAAGAATTTACGAGCACTCGAATCCTTAGGTGAACCTGTAAAACAATGGGATACACTTCTAATTTATATTGTCACTCAAAAATTAGACCAAAAAACTTACAAAGAGTGGGAAGAGTTTAAGGGTCATTTGGACAAGGACAGTTCAATAACATTTAAAAAAATTATAGAATTTTTGCGAACTCGCGCAGCCTTGATAGAAACGTTAGAATTGTCGCGCAATAATAAATCAAGCAGCACTAAATCTAACCACAAACACAAAATAGAATCTATGGTTTCACAGAGTTCTAAGGATTCTGGTACAGAGTCTTCCCCAAAAGTCTGTCCCAATTGCCACAGTACTCATGATTTGTATAACTGTCCCCAATTTCTGGCAATGAGTAATGAAGCTAGATTAAAATCAATGCTTACTTATAAAATATGTTTTAATTGTTTCCGAAAAGGGCATTATGCTAATTCCTGCAAAAGGAAAGGTTGCAAGTTGTGTAAACGCCGACACAACACATTGATTCATGTTACTGAACCCAAATCTATTATCTCGAGTGTAGGTACTGAAAGTAACTCGACTACAACGGTTCAATCGTCGTCGACTTCCCCGCCGACGCCACCGTTGCTGCCGTCTACCTCGCTACAGACTGATAAGAGTAATGTCGCCCTCTCAGCTAACTTAATCTGTTCTCAAATGCTACATAAGGAATACTGTTTAAATCCTTTCCCCAGGGCTTCGTTACTTGGAGTAAGCAATCCTTATAACAGCCTGTAAGGGCCCATCAATTAAAAGGCAGTAAGTCGAAGAACCATCCTCTTGGGGAAAGCATTCAAAACTAGACGCGATGCACCTCGTTAAAATATTATGACATGAAAAGCTCACCATGGCGCTGTGTAGGCTTCATTGACGTCCGAAGCGATGAAGGGGGCCCCCTGTACGCCGTCAAATGGAGATCTGGTAGGCTACACCAAGGTTCGAAGAAGTTCGAGGGAAGTCAAATCCGTCCTTCACCGAAAACTAATCTCTTCGCGTGGTTCTCCAAGTACTCCGCTAATGGGAAAGTTGCCACAGCAGCGTCTCCTTCCAATCGCTCATTCCGTTGAAAACGTGGGTGTCGATTACGCTGGCCCTGTTTTATGTGTAAATCTGACGATTTCAGCTCGCGGTTGTAGACTGACAAAAGCCTACATAGCTGTCTTTGTTTGTTTCACAACAAAGGTATTTGGAATTAGTAGGTAACCTGACCAGTAATAATTACATAATGGCACTGCATCGTTTTATAACGCGAAGAGGTAAGCCCTTTAATATTCATTCGGATAACGGTACCTTCGTTCGTGGGCTCATATAACAAAATTTCCAAATTTTTAAGGGCTAACTGCAGTACCTTAAGCGAAGTGTTTGCTAATCACGATATTAATTTTCATTTTATCCCGGCATACTCTCCTTATTTTGGTGACCACCAACTCTGGGAGGCTGGTGTTAAATCAGTTAAATACGTTTACAAAGAGTGCTTGGTAATTGTAATCAAACATTTGAAGAGCTTAACACCACGCTTACACTCATCGAAGCAATTTTGAATTCGAGGCCGTTGACACTGATTTCTTCCGATCCTGCAGATTATACTCCACTTATGACAGGCCATTTTTTAATTGGTCGTCCGTTTACATGTTTGCCGCAACGTGATCAAAAGCTCCACCAACTATTTATTCCGGTTCCAGCGCAATGAAAAAGTGCGTCAACATTTATGGGCTCGCTGGAGCAAAGAATAAATTGCAGAATTGTGGCGTTTCTGCAAAGACGCCTTGAAGCTGGTTCCATGGTTATGAAGGAAGATCATTTCCCCCCGCTCAAGTGGAGACTAGGCAGAGTTATTGCTGTGCATCCAGAACCAGATGGCGGGTCGTGCTGGTGGCCGATATAAAGACATCCAGTGGAGTGATCCGGCGTGCCTTTAGCTAGATTTGCCCTCAACCTGCGGCTTCAGATTCTGTTTGAAAGCGCGTTTCTCAAAGCCCTTGTTAAAGCAAATCGTCTACGAATTATTTAATATCAAAGAGCAATTTTTTATCACCGCATTAGTTAGTTTTTTTTTAAGTTTTTGGTTAAATAAGTTTAGTTTAAGGAGTTGTATAATGCAATTATGGGTACTTAAATTTAGATTTACTTATTCTCTCATTACACTTGTGAATCCCGGATCTCGATTTTTTTCATTTTTAACCCATATCATCCCAACCTTCATTCATTAACAGAACTGTACAACGTAGATCTCTTGGCGAATCTAAGTGGGGAAGGGGCGGTTTTGGTCTTTAATTTTAGTCATCCGTCACACATCATCCTTCGTCTGATTCGTCACAGTTAGGCCTCCTACAAGATAGTTCGACGACCTGGAGAAGAAGCCGCGGGAAGCCGTTCTAGACGGGCAGTACAGGACCAGTATTTGTTTGGAACCGTGGCTGTGTTTCCAATGGGATGATGATGATGATTATAATACTACAAATTCATTACTACTTACCAGAAATAAAATCATTTGAAGAGGTTCAACGGGAATTTAGATAAAATGATTTTTTCAATTTTCTATTGAATTTGAAGAGAAACATCTGGAAAGATACAAACATGCATCAATCATCTGTGTTTATCTCTTCTTGTATCAGTTTTGTTTATAAACTTTCCGGTTTCACGGTACGCGGTACCTCTCAGGATGAGAACTATGACCGTACGGTAGGGGTGAAGCCATCTCCATAGCTCATTGCTGATTGGCAGATTTCGTATACCTTTACAAATATAATATACATACGGGTTTCAAGATAATTACATCATTAAGGACTTTTAACACTAAAACTGGCGATAGACTAATTTAAAGTATAGAAGGTACAGTCATCATACTAGGGTGGTCAGTAAAGTTTCCGACTTCAACGTGAGGAGAGCAATACTCGTTAATTTAAACTAGTGACTGTAGTTGTGCATCTTTGCATTTGCATTGTGCATCGCTGGGAGATAGGTGTAGAGTTAGAGACTGTATGTAGAAAACAAATAAGAAAAAAGTCTTGTAACATCGCTAGGTCGAAAACTTTTAAGACCTCTCTTGTATTATAATAATCTAAACGTGTAACAGTCATGCTTTCATGAATAGTGCGATAGCACGGCCTCACAAACACCCCTTAATTCTTTAGTAGGAGACTTTAAAGGGCGGTAACGCACTTCTCTTGAGTTGCAGTTGTCCATGGCTGGCGGTTATAACTTAATGTGCGGTGACCTTCTGCCGTCGTTTGTACCCTATACTTTAATACAATAAACCATATAAACACAGTGGCCTACCACGACCCTGGAAATGAAAGTGACAAATTGGATATGGTAGTACTTTATAGCTGTCTTAGTGCACCTGAATCTAATTATTGAGGATATTATCACGACGCCTGCCTATATGTCGATTAGTGGTTTATAATGGATCTAAAAACGGAAGCATACCCTTCAGCACGTTTGACTCTATGCATGCAAACAGTAGAGGGGGGTCGGCGGTGTCGCGAGGGACAGGCGCGCTGCAGGACGCAGGGCGCGAGTCCGGCCGCCAGGGCCGCCGTCACCAGCAACTGCATCAGCATCGTAGTAGTCAAACACAGACTACACAAACAGCACCATTAAATTTGCTTGTTTAGCTTTGTTGATGTTAGCACCTCGCGGCCTCAGCCTAAATAAAAACTGGACTAATGGCTTATAGTGTTGTAGCTTCAAATCCGACATGGGACAACACTGTTTGTTGTCCTGAGTCTGGGTGTTTTTTGTGACCGTTTTACGTAATTTGTAAGATCGTGCGTATCACACAAATATTTGTCATGGGTGGGAATCGAATCCATGACCTCCAGCTCCGGACATTATAACCTATAGACTTCACAGTGAGGGTTATTTGTCGTAAAATAATTTAGGTACTATTACAATGCAATTTATGAAGGTAAACCTAAACTAATATGATTTACAACCACTAGTAACACAAGTAAAATTTTAACTAAATAAACTCCGACTTCAAAGATCGACTCGATGTCCTTATCATGGTACCACCGTTGGGATACCTCCTTTCCATTAAAAAAAGAATCATCAAAATCGGTTGATAATCGACGAAGTTATCCGCGAATACACATAAAAAATATATACGGTAGAATTGAGAACCTTCTTCTTTTTTGAAGTCGATTAAAAGAGAAGTATTCTTTCTTTCTTTTGTTTAAGTACTTACAACGATAGTTGAAACGTCGATCGATGAAGGTTTACTTTCACACAATATGGAAAAAGTCGTTAGAGGCCTTGGGTTAGTCACTTTATAACTAGGTTTGATTTTAAAATTATATACCCAGTGGAAACATTATAAGGCCGAAAATGATGGGCTTTGAGGGATAAAACCTTTTTATTGGTGTCTCAAAAGTAATCTGTTGTACTCGCAAATGGACAAACGTCTGATGAGATACCATGACCTATCTATCATCGTATCTACAGGAAATGTAAGGAGGCGTGCTATGCTATATGGCAATAATGACTAAGAGGACATCTCCAAAATATCTAACTTGATGATCTAACTACCTAGTTGTTTAACCAGATTAAAAGAAAGTGGTAAGCACATGATTAAGAATGTCAAAATCCGTACTGTGTCTGCAACTATTTCTCGTAGAGCGTGTCTTGGAACTGCTTGAATTCATAGTAGTTGTTGATACTGATGGGGTTGGCGAGCCACAACATGATCTACAAAACACGCCACAAACACAAATTTTTCACTCCGGGTGATGGCACCTGACAAACTGTAATTTTAGTTAGGTCTACGTCTTATGTTTTTATGTGTCAAAGCATCAGCCAGCATGTTTTAAGAATAAAAACTGAATTGGATAGATAAAAACTAGCCTCCTCTAAAAATAGTCCGCACGCGGGTTGAATGCAGTAGGACGCTGATTTGAGACCGGCGTTTCAATCTTAGATCACTCGCTCTTTTCTCTTTTCTTTTAAAAAGACAAATCCCGCATTAGGAACTTAAATCCTGTGTCGCGGGGGACTTTACAAACATACATGAAAGGGACACAAAGAACACCCAGACTCAGATCAACAATTTCTAGATTACACAGTGTTGTCCCGTGTGGGATTTGAACGCACAACATTTGGTGAAGTAGAAAGCTGCGTGGCGACCGCCTTAACCACTAAGCCAACCGTGCAGGCAACCATCGGGTGAATTATGCTTAAGTTATTCAGTACTAGAAGTGCAACTTGCTATAATGTCCTTGCAGTAGGTATGACGTAAACAGAACTGCAGCTGATAGACATCAACACGCTCTAAAGTTAACTGTTATAAAACTGGCTACGCACGTTAATTCTTTTTTTCGACAGGAAAAAATGAAAATATCAGTGCACATGCAGATTGGCACTTTTACTCTAGGAGATCTGGACCGCAGGGTTAAACGCTATAACAATTTGCAGTAGGTGCATTAGCCCTTATGCTATCCGGACCTGGCATTACAGCATACCGAGAGGTATTTAAAAATATTCCTATACCCGATGTAATGTAGCATTATTTGTTCATTTTTTTCTTAATATAAATGTGAATAAGGATTGAATTAGTATAGTTGAAATAATTTGGATAAGCGACATCTGTGCTATATGGAAAGATTTAAGAAGCTATTGGGTTGTGCAGAGAGACGTTCATTGATGTTGGTCTCGAAGGCGCTCATAGATGGTGCTGGTTTATCTTATGATGTTTTTGTAATTTTAAATATTTAAAAATAAAGGTACTAATAATGTTTATATATGGAATTTTATTTTAATAATACATATATAAATATTATTTTAGTTAAGTAAGGCCAGAATTTGGAAGTAGATTGAAATTATTTTCTTATAATAGACAAGACAGAGTTGAGTGTTGTCTGTGGTAGGCACGAAGCAAATAGTAGGTCATTGATCTAGAATGTTCCATGATATAAAAATACTATAAATATATTATTTTTATATCATGGAATGTGAATGTTCGCGATCAAATAGAGGAAGGGGATAGATGACATATGTGTAAAGTTGATATACAAGAATTTACATGGCACATGACTGTTTACACTCCCAATTTCACGAGAACCGGTCCGAACGGCTGCCAACTCGTCCGATCAAGCTTTGGGAGGACTTTAAACTATTAATTGGAGCGATTCCGAATCACGACTAAGATCACGACGCCCACCATTAACCCTGAACTCGAAAGGATAAATTTGACAATTGCCAAAGACAATCCCACAGTGTTGCCAATACAATTACAACAATAATGCTGTTGTTACGATCGGTTTCGAGAATATGAAATAGACATTCTCGACATCTGCACGTGTAGTGGTTGCGTTTAAAGCTATTGTGACAGTTTCCAGAACAACCATTTGTAAGTTTTAATTACGTGATACTAGTACTATCACAAGATTAGGCTCCCAAGCTGACGAACAGGTCTTCGTTAAGTATTAGGTAAATAATATTCACAAAATAATTTATTATTTTATTTAAAACATCACACAATATTCGTGCCGTCTTGTTTCGAGACAATTGAGTGTAGAGCATCGTCCCAGTGCGACGAGTGTCACAATAAACCTATAAATTCTCACTAGTTCTGACAACGTTCACACAATAACGCGACCTGCGCTTTACGACGATGAACATTCGTCGCATTGGGACTACGCCTTTCATATTTTATAAATCACAACTTTTTCTTATTTCTAAATATATTTACAGTATCCACGAAAAGATTATTCGGAAATTCATTTTCAACTGATTACTTACAAACTACAATTAACTCACTACTGGGGTCGTTCAGCTGTCATTGTATTTTATACTGACGCTACGTACTCATATGTCATTTTCTAAAAAACTTTTCTATTCAGATATATTTTTTGTTATGTCAAATAATAATAAATACAACTTAACAGAATAATTTAAATAAATAAAAATACGGTCAATAAATTTAACCAAAAATATTGCATCATTGTCATTTTATTTTGATAGTGATTTTTTTAAATACCCTACAAATTTAGAAAAAAAAATTAAAAAACAAATCAAGGTTATATTTCCTTTATGAGTGGTTTTACATAGCTGAGAATTTGTGGAACGAGTTGTATGCTTTCCGCGCTCAACTGTTGTCGCCAGGATCGTCAATATGCTGACGTTACATTTGTTGTGCTGTTCTAATATGAACCTTAATTTCACTACGTATATTTATCTGTAACCTCTAGGCTGATAAAACGTTAATAACTAACCTTTGTCTACTTAGTAGCTAAGTATAACTATTAATTATATACATGATAATGTACAACCTTCGACGTGTATTGATGTCGGCCTCGCACTCAGCGGAACGTAATACTGGGGCGTCGCTCAAGCTTTTAGTCGATTTTCAGATTACCACTGTGCTTTGAAAGGCGGTCATTCAAATAGATTTCTTAGATTTTGATATAGTCATGTCAGTTATTTTCAAATATTTTTGATTTTGGTTTACAATTTTCTCTCGTGAAGGGTAGTTTAAAATTACAATTACGTAAAAATTTCAGGAATGTTTTTAGTTAACACGTTTTAATTTAGGATCCAATAATATGTATTATATGGTAGGTGGAAACGGTGGACGATATTTAAGTGAAGTATGTAATGAACTCATAACTTAAAACGGTCGGCCGTCAACCAGGTATCACGGCGCCTACACGTGCCTACGGGCGCGGCTACGGCGCTGGCGGCAGTAGAGGCGCAGCAGCACGGCGCCTACACGTGCCTACGGGCGCGGCTACGGCGCTGGCGGCAGTAGAGGCGCAGCAGCACGGCGCCTACACGTGCCTACGGGCGCGGCTACGGCGCTGGCGGCAGTAGAGGCGCAGCAGCACGGCGCCTACACGTGCCTACGGGCGCGGCTACGGCGCTGGCGGCAGTAGAGGCACAGCAGCACGGCGCCTACACGTGCCTACGGGCGCGGCTACGGCGCTGGCGGCAGTAGAGGCGCAGCAGCACGGCGCCTACACGTGCCTACGGGCGCGGCTACGGCGCTGGCGGCAGTAGAGGCGCAGCAGCACGGCGCCTACACGTGCCTACGGGCGCGGCTACGGCGCTGGCGGCAGTAGAGGCGCAGCAGCACGGCGCCTACACGTGCCTACGGGCGCGGCTACGGCGCTGGCGGCAGTAGAGGCGCAGCAGCACGGCGCCTACACGTGCCTACGGGCGCGGCTACGGCGCTGGCGGCAGTAGAGGCGCAGCAGCACGGCGCCTACACGTGCCTACGGGCGCGGCTACGGCGCTGGCGGCAGTAGAGGCGCAGCAGCACGGCGCCTACACGTGCCTACGGGCGCGGCTACGGCGCTGGCGGCAGTAGAGGCGCAGCAGCACGGCGCCTACACGTGCCTACGGGCGCGGCTACGGCGCTGGCGGCAGTAGAGGCGCAGCAGCACGGCGCCGAACACGAGCGCTACGCCGGCCGCGCCGCCCACCGACACGCGGTGCCCGTACACGGCGCACGACAGCAGGATGGACACGGCCTGCCGCAGCGTCATGATGATGGTGAACACCACCGCGCCGAACCGCTCAATGGTGCGGTAGATCAGCAGCTGCCCCACGGCCGAGCTCACCGACAGCACGATGCAGTCCGCCGCGAACACCGGGTGCTGACAAACACCGAACAGATTTCAATAGCATGGTGAACGTGGTGAATGCGAGCGAATGTAGTGTGAGCGAGTGGGAGTGAGTGGGAGTGAGTGTGAGCGAGTGGGAGTGAGTGGGTGTGAGAGTGGGAGCGGCGACTCACGTGCAGCAGGGCGAGCGGCGGCGCGTGGTGCGCGTGCGCGGCGGCGGTGAGCGAGTGGGAGTGTGAGCGAGTGGGAGTGAGTAGGTGTGAGAGTGGGAGCGGCGACTCACGTGCAGCAGGGCGAGCGGCGGCGCGTGGTGCGCGTGCGCGGCGGCGGTGAGCGAGTGGGAGTGTGAGCGAGTGGGAGTGAGTGGGTGTGAGAGTGGGAGCGGCGACTCACGTGCAGCAGGGCGAGCGGCGGCGCGTGGTGCGCGTGCGCGGCGGCGGTGAGCGAGTGGGAGTGTGAGCGAGTGGGAGTGAGTAGGTGTGAGAGTGGGAGCGGCGACTCACGTGCAGCAGGGCGAGCGGCGGCGCGTGGTGCGCGTGCGCGGCGGCGGTGAGCGAGTGGGAGTGTGAGCGAGTGGGAGTGAGTAGGTGTGAGAGTGGGAGCGGCGACTCACGTGCAGCAGGGCGAGCGGCGGCGCGTGGTGCGCGTGCGCGGCGGCGGTGAGCGAGTGGGAGTGTGAGCGAGTGGGAGTGAGTGGGTGTGAGAGTGGGAGCGGCGACTCACGTGCAGCAGGGCGAGCGGCGGCGCGTGGTGCGCGTGCGCGGCGGCGGTGAGCGAGTGGGAGTGTGAGCGAGTGGGAGTGAGTAGGTGTGAGAGTGGGAGCGGCGACTCACGTGCAGCAGGGCGAGCGGCGGCGCGTGGTGCGCGTGCGCGGCGGCGGTGAGCGAGTGGGAGTGTGAGCGAGTGGGAGTGAGTGGGTGTGAGAGTGGGAGCGGCGACTCACGTGCAGCAGGGCGAGCGGCGGCGCGTGGTGCGCGTGCGCGGCGGCGGTGAGCGAGTGGGAGTGTGAGCGAGTGGGAGTGAGTGGGTGTGAGAGTGGGAGCGGCGACTCACGTGCAGCAGGGCGAGCGGCGGCGCGTGGTGCGCGTGCGCGGCGGCGGTGAGCGAGTGGGAGTGTGAGCGAGTGGGAGTGAGTAGGTGTGAGAGTGGGAGCGGCGACTCACGTGCAGCAGGGCGAGCGGCGGCGCGTGGTGCGCGTGCGCGGCGGCGGTGAGCGAGTGGGAGTGTGAGCGAGTGGGAGTGAGTAGGTGTGAGAGTGGGAGCGGCGACTCACGTGCAGCAGGGCGAGCGGCGGCGCGTGGTGCGCGTGCGCGGCGGCGGTGAGCGCGCAGGAGAAGGCGTTGACGGCGCACAGCATGTGCAGCGAGCCCACGCCGTACTGCGTGAACACGGCGCCCTGCCACGACGACGTGAAGCTGTCGCACACCATGTACAGCGCCAGCAGCGCAACGCCCGACATCGTCGTCGCGCTCGACCCTGCGGAGGGAGCAAGTACCACCCTTTAGATACACTGTACATATCATGTGATCTAGGAGTGCGGCGAATAGAGAGAAAGATGTAGATTCTACGAAGCTTGCATCCGCACTTGTAGATATTAATGCTCTTATATCCGCTAAGAAAAGAGTACAAATTACTGTTTTCTTTTAAATATTTCATGAAATATTGAGAGCAAGCACGCTATGAATTCTTCCATAAAATAATTAGCTGGGAACTCCAAAACTGATTTTAAAGCTGTTATTTCCCCACACGGCGCGGAGATGATCATTATAAATTAGTACTTGAGTGACAATTTTATTTATTCTAGCCGTTGATGTGTTTGAACAGAACTTACCCACGTTATCGTCGTGGCTGCCGTACATGAACATGACCATGCCCACCGATATGAGCACGGCCACCACGTACTCGTACAGCTCGTACTTGTTGCGGGACACCAGTTTCCCCATCAGCATCACTGGGATCACTTTGCATGACTTTGATAATACCTGCATACAAACGAAAAAGAACTCATCTTAAAATTGTATGTCACATAAACTCTTAATCATTTATTCAACTAAGACACCAAGTGACATTTATGAACGTTACGTAAATCGAAGCTACAGTTAAAAATCATAGATCGACACAAACAGACGCCACAGCATGTGCTGGGTTGTCAAGGTAAATTAGGTGAAAACACCATGATCCACAGCCCGCTTGTGTCGATCCATTACATCCAGTTTCCAAAGTGCGTAGAGCCTTATGAGAAGAATACTGGCAAAGAAACTCATGGCCACTCTTTTTAAAAGTGTGCAATGCTAAGCAGCGGTGATGTACGTGACCTGCGTGGGGAAGCTGACGTACTTGAGCGCCTCGTACTGGCACCAGGCGCTGAGCACGTTGCTGAGCGAGCAGTAGCTGAACTTGTGCAGCGGCGCGGGCGCGAGCGTGGCGCGCGTGCAGGCCAGGCGCGCGCCCGCCGCCACCAGCGCCGTCAGTCGGTTCACGAACACCAGGAACTGCGAGTCGTTGAACTTCATCAGGCTGCCGTCTGACATCACATAGTTCTGCAACATTTGCTTTCTGCTACAATTCTTTCTACCTTATACTTTCTATCACATCTAAAATATTTAAATGTCTAATCTGCTCGTCGGTCTGCCAAAGTGGAGGTAGGTAATACAAATTTAAGTAATGTAACAGTAGCTTTTATTTAATTTTTTAATTTAATAGGTAGTAGAGCCACGCTGATTTCAGCATGAATGGGCCGGCTCGACCGGGGCGGTACTACCCTCGCACAGAAAATCAACGTAAAATGACAGCGATCGTGCTGTCGTGTTTCGTTGGTGAGTGCGAGACCGGAGGCCCAAATAGTCAAAAAAAGTCAAAAAAAAAAAAAAAAAACATGAATATTTTAGTTCAACTTTTACCTAAATATTTGATTACTTGTTGAAACACACACACAGTACATTCGTTGAAATAATCGTTGTAAATGAAACCATCCTATTTAATAATCAATTGTTTTTCAAATAGATCTAGAAAAACAGTACAGTGTGTTTTTAAGTTTATTTAATCACAAGGGACCAAGCACGCTTCCCTGTGATACACCATACATACTTTAACACTTCCATGACTACATATATTTAATCTCGTTATTTTCAATTACATAAATAACTTTTAAAAAAGGAATAGAGTAAACCCTCAATCAACTAAATATTTTTGAGACTCGGCAGAGTATGTGTGTAAATGGTAACGGTGTCAAACGCTTTAAGTTAAGGAACATTGGTAAATTTATTCAGTGTGGTAAGAGCGTTTGCGCTGAAAGTGTGCTATCAAGATATTATATTTAAAAAAAACATTAATAATTACACCCAGGTATATCATAAAATACAAGATAGAGTGAAATAATGTAAGTGCAACACAGCAGACTTTTATCGTAATTACACCGTCTATATTGTCTCAGGAAGTATAATATCATCATTATCTACAAAAAGAACGTCATGTATCAAAAAGTGTTTCCTTATTAAAAACTTTTTTTTTTTCATCCCACCAGCTCGTAAAGAGTATTTTGCCCTTCGATATCTGAGTGCAAAAGCCGTTTTTATTCTCTAGAGGATAGTGTAAAATTGAATTTAGAACATCATGTGCACTAAGCTTGTGAAGTTAAAACATCATTAAACCTATTTACTTCTACCTCCATGGTGTCGAATTTATCTTTTTTTTTTTTTATTTGTTAAAAACTCAGACTCGGAACCTTCTTGGTGTATTTATTTAAATTTGCTTTGCCAGTGCCATTTTCTTTTCACGTTTTTTAGTCATTTCCTCGCTGAGGTGGGATGAAAAGTTACGTGTTGCACTCGAGTGCAATTTCTTTTTACCTAGTACTCTTTTGATTCCCTCGCTAACGCTCAGGATTCTAATTTATGAATCACTCGCTGCGCTCGTTATTCAATTTTAGAATCCATCGCTTGCTCGGTCATCAAAATTGAGCACGCGGTTAAAAAGCAACTTTGCACTCTTGTATAACAAATAACTATTGTTGTTACGAAGACAACCTGTAAGCTCCCACAAAAACTATGCTTGCGATGTCACTGGGAAGTGGGAGATAAGTGTCTCTTCATAATCTAAGTCTGGTGGTTTTTCAACATTAATGTTCTTCTAATACTTAATTTGATGAATTAAAAGGAGTTTTACCTAGAACACAAGAATATAAATCTTCAAATAATTCTTTTATATGTGTCACCCTATCGGTTTGTTTAATTTTTTGTAGCTTGGAAGAGAAATAAGTAACATTATTAATAATACAAACCTGTGTCATTATTTTCTCTTGCAGAAGTCCCCACACTAAATAAGCTGCCATGAGTCCCGTGAAGCAGAAGGCGAGTTCAGCGCCCTCCCGCGCCGTGCCGTCATCCTTGCGAGGCTTCACACTCTCCGGGAGCTTCTCCCCGGGTTCACCGAAGCATAGGAACAGGGCACGCCATGTGTACCCACTGTTATTACCTGGAAATTATACTTTTTATTAACAAAGAGGTCAACAAGTATCCTGCAACGGTAATAAGACAGAATAGTGACTACCGTACTATAAAACCAGGGGTACTTTGGCTCTTAAATTATCATTAATATATTGTATAATTAACAATAATTAATATCATAGACAGTTTAATTATACGACTTCAATAAAGGAGGAGGTTCTCAATTCGACCGTATTTATGATTTTTTTTTTAATGTGTGATCGCGGATAACTTCGTCGTTTCTATACCGATTTTAATGATTCTTTTTTTAATGTAAAGGAGATATCCCAACGGTGGTACCATGATAAGGACACAAAGATCTGATAATGGCATCCAAGAGAAATCGAGTCGAACCTTGAAGTCGGTTTTTACTTTATTAAAATTTTATTTTATGTGAGTTTAGCGAAATAAACCCTCTTGCACAAACCGTAGCTTAATTTTTTACTGTATACTACTAACACAATTGTGTAGATCCAAAAATCGTTACAGCATATGAACGTAACTCACTCCTATGCTTTGCAATACAGACATAAGAAGTAAAAAATAGTTCAGTATCCCAGATTACTAAAATTATATATCCTTAATATAATTTGATATATAATTTTAGTAATCTTTTACGATCTTTGACGATTATTGTAGGGATATCCCTACAATAATCGTCAGCAATCAATTCCTGTTTTCAAGTTAAGAAGTATGTTTTACATTTCCGATATAATATCGCTCTTGACCCCGTCCAACCAAAACGATATTAACTATCTTTTATCGTGTGTAATGCCATGTGTCAACTACACTCATATTTCACGTGACAATATAAAAAATCTGAAAATGTTGTCCTACTATCTGAAAAACACGAAAGAGATGCCTGACCAACTAGAACTCTCTAATTGTCGTACTAAAATGTTTAACAACGACAATAAGATTAAAGTACTTCATTGTAATGTATTTATTTTTTGACATCAGACGTTTCTTTTTTAAAATATTATACTACCCTTTAGAAATATTAATTACATACTAGATGACCCACGCAATTTGTCTGAGTCTATTCTCAATCGTGTTTGGCTTTCTGTGACGTTAACTATCCTTATATTAGGCACGCTAGCAAAACACACAAATTAAAAAATCTTGAAAATCGTGTACAATTTCGGCCTATACTCATTCAAGTGATCATGATAGTGGAACTGTTTTCCTGTTCCTTTATTTGTTTCTATTATTACCGTTCCCAATATGTGTTCGAAATTCGGATTTATTTAAAACAACGATATAGTAGTTGGTGCAGTCAGTGCTTGAGGTGAACGGTGGAAACACCTCTAGCCTCTGTCATACAAGGATTCCTTTTCTAGGCTACAAAGTCCGTAGAACTGTAAAACACACAATAGTTTTGATAATTTCTAGATTATTTAAACTAAAATTGATTGATTGATTGGATTATTTGTTTTTATACCGATGTATGTAAAAACTACATTTTAAATTCAGACGCATTGTAATTCGAGGCCCATACTGCTCACGAATTCCCGACAATGCTAAACATTCGACCTTCGTCGTGACGAAAGTGAGCAACAATTTGTTATCTAAAATCTCTATATATGTACAAGACATATAGCAATACAAATCAATCAATGTACAACTGTTAACGTGATTAACTAACGTGTATGCGGTATCGTAGGATATATTGCACGAGATTAGCCGCGTTGTTACAGTTATCTTACAATCAGATAAGCTATTATAATCTTTCAAAATGAACAAACTTAGTATGTGCTATATAATGTACAAAAGGTAGGTACATTTTTGTGATTAGTGATTACAAACTCTTTGCACTTGTAGTTATTGAGACAGCATGTTATTTGTGCTGAAATTTCTTTTTTTATCCGAATACGGCGAAGGAAGGGAAGTATTTTTGCCAGTTTATGTATGAATATGTATATGTTCCATCGTAGCGTAGTTTTTACGTAGTCGGGTTATAATGATTTAAACTTTTCTTGTTTTATGATGTAGGAAGCACAAATTTTTTTTTTTTTTTTTTTTTTTTTTTTTTTTTTTTTTTTTTTATGGAATAGACCGGCAAACGAGCAGACGTATCGCCTGATGGTAAGCGATTACCGCCGCCCATGAACACCCGCAACACCAGAGGCGTCACAAAGTCACAAGTGCGTTACCGGCCTTTGGGGGATGGGGGGGGGAGATAGGGGGAGGGGTTGGGGTATGGGCCTCCGGTATCCTCACTCACTCGGTGAAACACAGCGCAAGCACTATTTCACACCGGTTTTCTGTGAGGCCGTGGTATCACTCCGGTCGAGCCGGCCCATTCATGCCGAAGCGTGGCTCTCCCACGGTGGAAATAATGCCACAGGAATAGTGACTACACGTGATGTGGCGACTTCCACATACAACGCAAACAGAAGCCACAACTACAGCGCTAATTACCGAAGATACATCGAACTACGGAGTAACGAATGAAACGTAGAAACTACCAATCCTAAATCGCGCAATAGAAGTTCTCGCGCTGATTAGAATATATACACCATCCCAACATCAACCGTTGGGCAGTGGCCCGCCAGGCATGATCACCTCGCCTGGTCGGAGGATCCGGTGGGACATGACACACTTGTCCCCCACACGTGATCCACCTAATAGATACCAGACACCCCTAGGAGGGTGAAATAAGTAAAGCACGGTTGTATGCAGGTCCATCACTAATAAATTACGCTACTGAAGCCGCGGTTTATAGCTGGTATGATAGTAAAATAGCCGTACAAATATTGAAAAAAAAAAAGACATTTGATACCTACCTAGAGTAAACATGAATTATGTTGTGCAGCAATTTGAGGTGTATACTAACTGTGAGGTATGTAAAAACATTTCTACACACCAAAATTCTTACCTATATTTCTAGATATAGTTTCTATTTTGTAAGTAAAAGATATTTTACAAAGAATTTAAAAATGAAAAGTATCCTAAAGCTAATTTCAGTCCTCCTGACTCAGTTCCAACTCAGACGTGGAAGTGGACTATTAAAGCGCTTAGGTGTAATGTTTACTGCACTCTTACGCCCGTACTTCCAACCGAGGTTAAAGTATAATAATAAAGGTGAGGTGGGAGCTATCAAGTTCTAGGTCAGCCCGTGTTCTGTAGACATAATCTAGGCATCTAATATGTTTTTATATAGTATAATAGCTACGCTCGCGGTGTAAAGGTTTAACAATAACCGAGGGTAAAATCGCGAAGTGTTTTTAGTCTTAAAAAAGCAAAACTCACTTCTTATATCATTATCTATCTGCCAGTGTAATTTCCTTCAAAATCAGTCCAGTCGTTCCAGATATTAGCCAGAATAAACGAACAGACAGACGGACGGACGAATGGACAGAGAGATAGACAAATAAAAATTGATTTTTTGCTGTAAGTAGGTACCGTAAACACTTTCATGTGCATTTAGTGAAAAAAAGTTAATTTAAAATTACAAACGGACAATTCAATTTTATTCATTTGTATAGATGTACTAGTTGTTGCCCGCGTATATGTCGGTTATCGCGACAAATAGTAGCCTATGTGTTATTCTGATGTATAAGCTATATTACTGTAAAGTTTCATCTAAATCCGTTCCGTAGTTTTTGCGTGAAGAAGTAACAAACACACACACTCACAAACTTTCGCCTTTATATATTAGTGTGATAGTAGGATAGATACCGTAACATGGTATATATTTATCTTATACCATCAGATGAGGGACTACCACCACAAAGAAGTTGCCATTAGGAATATATCCTGTGTCGCGCGAGCCTTTATGAACACAAAGAACACTCAGACTCAGAACAACAATTTGTAGATCATACAAAGTGTCCCCATGTTGAAGGTAAAAACTTCCTCTTGAAAGTAACAGTAGACTAATAATAATAAATTAAATTAAAAAGCTTTTTAAAAACAAGCTTTTATTGGAATGCCTCGAGACGAATCAAACGAGTCCCAACTCGATGATGTTGCGAAGTTTCTTTACAGAGTTCCTATGGCCACCTTCCAGCTCCAGCATCAGATCAGCTCCATGTCATTATAATATTGTATTGTCACGCTGTATACATATACTTGCAAAATTTCAGCATAATCGGTTGAAGATATCTGCTTCAAAATTGAATTGCAAGATTCCACCCGAACATACAAGCATACATACATTGCAAGAATAAAAAGCTTGTAAATAGGTTTTTGAAACTGACACAGAGCAATTTTTTATTCATTTTATACGTATTTAGTTTTTAATTAAAACGATAAATATAATGCACGTTAACATTTAATATATTTATTACGGTTCATAATTAATTAATTTTGTTATATCTTTCAATCCACAAATTAATTAACACAGTACTCTTTTCATAATTTCATTAAATATTTGTAGAGTATTTCCAAATCCTTTTTCCGAACTAGGTGAGGGTCGACTTTGAGTCTACTTGGACACAACTGAACTTCGATTATTTTACGTGGAGCGCTACTTGTTACTAGGCGATATCGAAGTTCTGTATAGTGCGTTCGCTTAGATACGGTCACCTTGATCGCGTCGAAGTCGCACATGCGGCAAGCCGCCACAAAATCAAAGGGACCGCCTGCGGTGTACACCCACTAGCAAATATGATTTGTCAGACTACGCCGTTGTATTAATTACTATATTCGTATTTCACAACAATAACCACAATTGCGTACGGGTGTACCGACACTATGTAAACGAATGGACTATAGATAGGATTGTTGATGGACTTTTTAGAGCTACAAATATGCAAACAATTAAACAGATTCTATCTACCTATGTATAATACATGTGTGAATATTTGCGAAAGAAATGTGTTCAAGTATGTGCTGGATGTATTGTAGTGTTTAATCCACAATCAACAACAAACATAAACATCATCAACAGTCATTAATAGTCCACTGTTGGACATAAGTCTCTACTTAGAAAGAGGTATAACAACGTAAAAATATGTACTAAGTAGTTTTTGCTTGCTTGCATGTGTTATTCTGATGTATAAGCTAAATTACTTTAAAGTTTCATCCAAATCCGTTGAGTAGTTTTTGCGTGAAAGAGTAACAAACATTCATCCATCCAGCCATCCATACTTACAAACTTTCGCGTTTATAATATTAGTAGGATAGGATATTTAAAGCTGAAGAGTTTGTTTAGGCGCTTATCTCAGGATACTGGTCCGATTTGAAAAAATATTTTACTGGTAGATAGATTTGTCGAGGAAGGCTATATATCATCACGATAAGACCACTAGGAACGGAGCACCAATGAAGTATGTTACAAAAACGGGGGAAAATTATTACGCTACGGGCAATAGGAGATGTAAACGAGGTTGCGTGGGTCAGCTAGTTACCTATGCCTATAATAAACAAGCAAAAAGTGAAAGTAACACTTGGGTTTACAAAGAACACATTCGTAATTACAGCCAGCACTCGATGTATCTAACGGTTATAAGTGAGAGTTGCATTCAATCACTCTGGCAAATGACTCACAGTCATCTATTCGCGAACAAAGAATGTGCTATGTGCTTTGTGAACGTTGATTTTCACGAAGTTGTGTTAATAAAAAAATAAAAAAATGCACGTCCTTGTTCATTAGTACAAGTTGTCGATTTGTACGATACTGTCAAAAAGTAGCCTAGTTTCCTAGCATGTGTGTGCGTTAACGCATGTGTTTACTTGGAACTACGCTACTTTTTTTGCTTCAACAAGAACAAGGCCGTGCGTTATCTTCCTTTTTCTATTTGATCTGAGTTCATATTGTACGCCGGTAAATAATATCGAAACGAAAACATATTCAACACCAATTTTCTTGATAATTTTGTCTTACAATCGATTCTCGATTCAATCGAACGAACGCTATGAGATCGATTCCTCACTTTAAATTTCTGTTACATTACGAAACGTATAATATTTCTATATATATACACGAGTAAACAATTTAGTTTGTTCGATGATTCACGCCTTTAGCAACTGTGCTTTCAACTAAATTGGTGTATATAATTGTATAGGAGCGTATATATAACAAATTAATAACTTTCTCTGTATGAGTAGTAATGTTTAATGTTTCTAAGTAATCATAATTATATATACAGATAAGGTGGATCGAACGCAGTTGTGATTAGGACCGAAAGAATCCATTATGATTTATGGTAAAGTTAGGGAAAATAAATAAATTAATTGTATTTGTGATTTAATACATCTACAATAGAGTTGACCTAATTTTACATTCGAATCGAACCTAAGACGAGCACACGTTGCCACTGAATCACCCAGACAGTCCATATGACACCCGATTCAAATTAGTTTGAAACTTTGAAGGATGATAAAGGCTGCATTTGAAGCTGTACTTACAAAGATAAAATCGGTTGTTACAATTAAGTATAACAGTACCTGGATGACCGAGCGTCGCTCGGTATTTTATTTTTTATAAATGTGTTTTTTTGGCAACATTGGGACTATCCAAACGCCACCTTTTTGTTATTTTTCTTCCAATAGTTTAGTGGCGCCCTCTCTTGGTACACCCTGATACTGTTTATTCTGCACCTTATTCCAGTATAGTTTAATGTAGTTCGCTCGAGTTGCGATAGATGGCGCTAGATGTACATTCATTTTATATATTTGCTTGTTAAAAACACGAATAAAACCACATTTTCTAAAAATGAATCCTAGCTAGATCGATTTATCGCCCCCGAAAACCGGATACAAAATTTCATGAAAATCGTTGGAGCCGTTTCCGAGATTCAGATTATAAATATATATATATATATATACAGGAATTGCTCGTTTAAAGGTATTAGATACAACGAGCACTTACTTATCTTATCGAAGTAGTTGATTTTCTGTAGATATTTGTACAATATGAACATGGGCAGCAGAACTGTGGAATAGCCGACCAGGTTCAACAGCAGACGGAAAAACCTGCAACAAAATAATTAACTTAGCTGCAGTATTTATAATATGTATTTGCTGGACAGCCTCGCTGGTCTAGCGGTTAGTGTATCCGACTGCCAATCAAGAGGTCTTAGGTTCAATGCCCGAGTTGGTTCAAAATAGTTGTTGGCAGCCCGGAGTATGGCAGGAGAGCATGTTAAGCCCTCGGTCCCGGTTGTCATGAACATCTACAACAATTGTATTGGGGAGTCAGTGTCCTCAGATATACTGACAATTACGTCAACCTTCAAATACCAACGCGCTAATCTCAGGAACCGCTGATCCGATTTGAAAAATTCTTTCCGTGTTGGTTAGTACATTTATCGAGGAAGTCTATATATCATTACGCTAAGACCAATAGGAGCGGAGCACCAATGAAGAATGTTACAAAAACGGAGAATTTTTTTTATGCTACGGGCAATAGGATACGTAAACGACGTTGCGTGGGTCAGCTAGTACATTCATATATTGATTTATATTGTAACTCGTGTGTCGTGTGCCACATGTGCAACAAAGACTGCATCTCATTAGCATAATCATTAACGAATTTATTCATGTTATTCTGATGTATAAGGTATATTTCTGTAAAGATTCAAGTAAATCCGTTCAGTACTTTTACCTTCATCCATTCTCACATTCACATTAAAAATATTGGATAGGCTATTAATGTAATCATTCTCATAATGTCGCCAATAATGATATTATCAAAATATTAAGTTGTAAATCATAATATAATACGATAAAGGAGCTACACTTTAATGAATTTGTCATTTGGTATTTGCAATAATAATTTTTATCAGATTAGCATAGGACATCCTGTCTTTAGCAATTGATATTGAAGACAATTTGGCGGAAATTAAGTATATTATTTAATCAAATATACGTAATAATCGAAATGGATAATGGTGATAAACCAAGTCATCAGAAAAACTTAATTTTTTTTAGTTGTCTACTTTTAAAATTATAATCATATGGAGATTATTTCAAAAACTAGCACCCTGTGATGATCTATCAAGTGAGTACAAATGTTAAATTTTATTAGATTTTTCTATAATGTGAACATAAACCATCGTTCTGTAAATTGTGTACAAAAACTATAACACAACAACTTCAGTTTCTAATTATTCAGTACATTTTCAGAAATCAAAAAAAATACAAGATTTTTTTTATTTTCTAAATTTCAAATATTTGGATTTCTTCACACAGAATATTATAAGATTCTGTGTGAATAAATCCTTCACTTTTAAGTATCAAAATGACTCTACTCTGCCTGATGAAAAGCACGAGTAGAATCCAAGGAGTGATGGTCACCGTCGTTATTGTAAACATGGACAATGCAGCAGCCAAACCGTTTAGTTTGAGGGTGTATGTCTGAGACACTTACCATGAATATTCAATATCACTGAGTGTCGCTGACTGCTCGTACGCGTCCAGTAGCTTGTGGTAGACGTGTGATATGAGCATCATCACCACCAGGCACAGGAAGGTCACCAACCTGAGGAGCAGAGGGATTTATTAACATAAATGTAGCCTCTAATAAATACATCATAAATCCTTGGTATACTCGTATCTTTCTCCTCAAGGCTAGTCCAGTTAGAAAAGGCTGAACTTATCTGCTCAAAAAATAATAACATTTCACTTCTTTTAAAAACTTAACTGTAAGAGGATTTACAAAATTTACATTATCATAAAACCATGAAAGAAAAAACAATATAACAAAATAAAATTATATATTTATTATTTTCATGGCCTATGTCCAGCAGTGGACCGTTAAAGGCTGTTAAAGATATTTTTAATACTTCTTTAATTTCATACATAAATTTAATAATTTAAGTGGATGACAGTAGATGCGCAAAGAGAAATCATTATTAAAAAAAAAGCTGAAAATGGTACTCAAATTGGTGTGAAATAGAAGTACATGAAAATGAAAAACATTTTAAAATTACTATAGACAGAATATTAATATTTTTGTTGTGTATAATGTGCCTACATAACACTTGATCAATATATTATCATGATAAAAAATTTAATTAATGAAGGTTGAATACTGAAATAAAAAAGTTTTGATAAATCATGAGCTATAAAACGATTATCAATTTAAGATATGGATTAGTATGTGTACACATATAGTAGAAAATATAATATTATTATTGCTATCAAGACTTACAACTAGTCGTAACAATATTACAATTTTATACACAACTAGCGACTAGGCCTGGCTTCACATGGATGTCTTTGAAATTCTTGTATTTTTTGTGCTATAATATGCATGTATTACACATTTTAACCTTTATCTTTAATCATTCTATGTATAGCTGAAAGCTGCATAAAAAAATAGTGATTTAAAATAATTTAACGAATAAACAGCGGATGCAACTGTTGCATACATTTGTTACTAATTGAAGATGTATTTTTTTCTGTTTAAACACAGAAGACATTATAACTCCAGCCTATTAAAGCAAAATCCAACTGTGGGGGCCACCATACTCACTGCGAAAGCAGACAATGCAGTATGGCGTCCCACACTATAGCGGCTTAGTGAGATGCTTTTTCACACCTGCTTAAAGCCTTATGTTGGAACGGTATTAACAAGCTTATTTGCAAAATTTACATTTGATGTGTACACAAACATGTTTTTTTTTTCTTGATATTGAAATTATTGTATTTCAGACTAGCTGAGTCCTGCAGTGTTACCTGTGGTTATTGTTGTACCTTTACAACACCACATGGCAAATGTTGTCTCAAAAAGTAGCCTAAGTTAGTTACTCCTTATTACATCAGCTATCTGCCCGTCAAATTCAGACCAGCCGTTTCAGAGATTAGACACAAAACAGACAAAAAAAATGGTATATGCACCGTTTATACTGAAGCATTTAGTAAAAAGCAGTTATTGTAATAATACAAACAGAAACTTCAATTTAATTTATTTGTATAGAACTATAGATGTCTAGATTTGAATGGAAACTTATTCCCGATGATTTGAAATTTTATTAAATTCTTATAAGATTCAGGCACAAAAACCACTTACAACAGAATGGCAGATATATATAGACTTTTCAAATTAATTATTTATTTCATTTAAAACATTGTTATATCAACTCAACTAGCAACACACAATAGACAAAATTGAAAACAGTAGTAGAACTTATTGGCAAGAGCAATGTGTGGCATCTGATCTGATACTTCAAGAAGACAAAGAATTTCAAAGGAGACAAAGAAATGGAAAGAGTTTGAGGAGTCACTCATCTGTCAGACACATTCGTTAAAATATACTGTCAGAATAAACAAAAGTTTCATTTGTTTTGCTTTATTATAGAATCAAACAGCTAAGATATATTATGCATTAGCTAAGAACAAGCAATAACCGTTCAAACATGAGGCTTGGTCAGTCAATCCATTTGAAAGCACTATGATCCATACAGAGACACAAAGATGAACTATATAACACACTACCTTAACATTATTCCAGTGCTTTACAAATATACAATTGCTCTATGACTCGAAGTAAATGAAAAATGTTTTAATAAAATTATGTGTAAGCGTTAAATTTCGAAAAGAAATAGGAATTATGTTATATAGATTTTTATCATCATTTAATCATTTATAAGGCAAGCAGCAATATAGTTATTTTATGGAAATAGGTTCCTTTATCCCTTACCAGCTTTTACATGCAGCTTCGCTCACGCAGACTTTTATCCCCTGATTTACCCCCTTAGGGGTGGAATTTCAAAAATTTCTTTCTTAGTGCTCACTTATGTTATATAAAGAACCTACATGCAAAGTTTCAGGATTCTAGGTTCAGCGGTTTGGACTGTGCGTTGATCTCTGAGTATATCAGTCAGTCAGTCAGCTTCCTCTTTTATATAGATAGATATTAATTCACAATAGCCCACAGTACTAATAATGTTAGTAGTTCACAGTGTCGACCTAAACCTTTCACAACATCTCTGCCAAACAATTTTTTAAAATACAATACAGATTATTGCTGTTATTTATTATTTTTCTTGTGATTTCCCTTATATACTACTTTTTATCTCATTGTTAAGTGTCAACATACAATCACTATAAAAAGCCTAAAACAATTTGTTTGAATTAGAAAACATTCCATAGTTTGTATTTGTTGGCTTTCTGCTTATGTGGCAATTAATTTATGAATGGAACTGGAATGGTCTTATTTCATACACATTAATATAAACTGCTACTAGGTATCCGACAGATTGGATTTCATAACATACCTACTACTTGTTGAATAAAAACAAATGAATAAAAAAACAATATTTTTTTGTAAATAAGTAAATACCTCAGCAATACGAGCTACCATTTACTTCACTTATGAAAATGAATTTGGTTTAGATCCATTAGATGCTTTCAGTGCTACTTACAAATTCATGTAATGTTTATAACACCGCTACTTACCAAACCCCCATAGAAGCCATCCTGGAGTCTTCACTTAATACACAATTATTCTTAACACATGAAAAATACTGTCTGATATGTAGATAAATGCGATTTCATTTATATTTTAAATTGTTCAATATATTATAATAATAAATCCCATTTTATATCTACAACTCCAGCACATCTCCGCCCGCATAGTTTTGAAATACCTACTGACATGACAGCTGACAAAATTTTGACTTTCAAGAATTACAGCAGTGTTGTAAGCCTACATAATTATTGTAGGTGCTACTCACAGACGTATAAAGAGAAGCAAAGAAACAAAGAGCACGTCAGTACCTACCACAGACGTATAAAGAGAAGCAGACTAAACACAACTCATGCAAATGCGTGGCAATTACACTACATACAACCATTACTCACACAGACACAAAATACAGTGCCGAATTCCGGTGGACTTCGGAACGTACCAATTTCGGTGGATCGGTTCGTACCAAATTTGGTCGTCTGTTAGGACTTTTTCTTTGCTACTTAGATGGCAGACATGCACACGGCCCACCTGATTGAAAGTGGTTACCTTTAAACTGGAGCTCTGTTTAGCTGTATGTTCTTCTTTTGGGTTATGTAAGTGATAAAAAAGAAAATAAAACCAAAATCTTTTAGATGAGTGTTTATTTATTTTTAAAAAATTACAATTCTTTTGAAATAATTTCGTTCCGATCTTAGATTGGTTTTAGCATAGTGATTACACCTTATATCTATATACTAGCTGACCCAAGCAACCTCGTTTGCGTCTCCTATTGCCCGTAGCGTGATAATTTCCCCCCGTTTTTCAATCATTTTTCATTGGTGCTCCGCTCCTATTGGTCGTAGCGTGATGATATATAGCCTATAGCCTTCCTCGATAAATGTACTATCCAACACTGAAAGAATTTTTCAAATTGGACCAGCGGTTTCTGAGATTAGCGCGTTCAAACAAACAAACAAACTCTTCACCTTTATCTAATAGTATAGATAACGTCACAATTGTTTTTAATACAATGTGAAAATGTAGGGCATCATGCACTACATCAGTAAATTCGCAGCGGAAGAAATCTAAATTACAATCATCTTCTACATATATAAAAGAGGAAGGTGACTGACTGACTGTCATACCCAGAGATAACGCACAGCCCAAACCACAGAATCCTGAAATTTTGCATGTAGGTTCTTTACATAACGTAAGTGAGCACTAAGTAAAGAATTTTTGAAATTTCATCCCTAAGGCAGTAAATCAGGGGATGAAAGTCTGCGTGAGCGAAGCCGCGTGTAAAAGCTAGTTGTTTATGAAACTGCAAATAAATTGGGAATATGACTTATTTTTCATATTTAGTTTTAAAAAGGTTTCGGATTTTCTAATAATTTTTATCACAGCGACTGAAGGGTATGTGAGACCACCTCGATCTTTCGTACTAATCAGAGATAGCAAAAAGTCATCTTTGTCCCCAATCACTTCAATTCCTGACAAATAAAACATTTTAGTTTTTCTGAGATACGCCGACTTACGAATCCAGCTATGTAGGTACTGACGTGGTCAGTGTATTCATCGAGGGGCAAATTAAAATATTTTGAATAAATTCGTTAATTCAATGACACAATATATTTCGTCAGTGGTTCATTGAAGCCGGCGCTATCTGGTTTCTTTCATAACTCGACGTATTATTGTTTATAGTCACAATATATTTAGTAGAACTTACATTGAGTATTAAACTATCAGTTAAAATTCCTTTTTCACGAAGTTGTAATTCGGTTGCGATCAAATCTTTTTTATATACAATTTGAAATTATACGACATTAGGGTTATCATTAAACCCTCCCCTAGAGCGCATTTTTACATAAAACATTTCTAGGTGATCTTGACAAATTTTATATGTACATAAGAATTTTAAACCACCACTGTTATACAAACCTTTAAATACGCTCATTACATTATTTAAACATATAGTAAAACCAACAAAATCTGTTTTACGGGCAGAATTTACTATCTTACTTCCATTAAAAACAATCAAATTTGAAAAGTTTATTAAAAAAAAAAAAAACATAAATTTTTGAATAAATATTCAAAATTTATATGGTTGCCATTTTTATCTACAAGTATTTTAAAATCCCCCATACAGTTTTCAAAATTGTGCGGTAGCCTCTTCTGGATAATAAATGCGATTCAAAATGTGCTGAACATATCACATTGCTCGATTTAGGCAGCCAGTCCTTTTTAGTAAGAGTTTTAATCCAAAGGTTTTTTAAGTCTTCATTGTTTGGGAATCTGTAAAAAGAGGTTTATTGAGTATTACAACATACGTTTTTTTCTGGTTCACCGACGACGCTACACAAGCTTAACTATAGTAAGTAATATCAAAATATTAATACACCTAAAAATAAGTTCTGAGTCCAACCCTGTCAGTTGCCCTAGTACTTAAAATGTCACACTACGTCTTCAAGAAACATTTTCAATAAAATTTTATGTATTTCACTTAGTAATCTAGTCACAACAGCTTTTTTTCTAAAGAACCTAACGTATCTTCTAATGTCAAGGGAAAAAAGGCATGACTTACTACGTTAAATACAAAAAATAGGCAAACAATAATAAAATGATATTTACATACCGGTGGAAGGTTATTTCTGGAGATTTTTTGTAAGATGCGTTGTCACACTTCGGGCACAACACTTCACCATTAAATTTCAGTTCTCTATGCAGCTTGTAGTAACAAAATAAAATAAAAAACACCACAGCACAAACGTCAGCACGCCGTTGTGTAGCTTATTTTGACAAGCTACGTGCCGCACGCAACACGACCTCCGATGTGTCTATGTGTGAGTTTGTGGCGAATTCTATTTCCAAAACGAATTCTCTTTGACACTGACAGCGGTCAGACGTTTTGAGATGAGGATAAAGGAAACGATTGTGATGTGAATAATATGTGTTTTTAATTGTATGTGCTTTTAATATTAAAGACCTTGTTACTGGTAGCAGTTATTGTTATTGGAGTCCCTCAGTGAAAGAATCGGTCCCCAAACTGGTGACCCCGACGTGATTTACAACACATTGCGTTTATGCGTCTAACGAAGACTTTGAGTTGATTGGTGGACATCATCTGACCTGAGGCGACTCGCTACACTGCGGAAGCTGCCTACCGAACCAAAATTCATCACCTGCTTCTTATATTTCAACCGTATTCAAGTGCAAGGAAGTGTAACAGATTGACAAAACCAGTGTATTTTAATGCTGAAAGTCATAAAATAATAAGCTTTTCGCCATCGCACGTTGGTTTGCCAATTTCAAGAATATAATTTAAACCGTTAATTTTCTTCCAGCAATTGGTCGTCAAGCACATAAACAAGAAGATAACTTTTTGACATTCGACCGACGGCCCTAACTGTCATCGACCGGTGACACGTCCCGATTCACTCAAGTAATCTAAAGAAAAATAAAAAGGAGTTTTTATTTATTTTTTTGTAATTAAATTTAGTCTTAAAAAAATGTCATGTAATGTGACAGATTTATTTAAATTTACTACATATCAATCAACCAAATAAGTTTAAGGTTGATTATTTATTACTTTTAATTGTCTACTACAACAATAAGTTCGTGATTTAATTACTTTATTTTTTTTTCTTTTCTTGTTAGCTTTGTACCTTGCATTATTGTGTGTCCATTTAATGTTAGGTTGCAGTTCCTGTTTTAATATTTAATTACATCGTAAATACGTGTAACTACTGCCATAATTATTAAATTTTTCTGCCAGCATCATTTTCCCACGCTTTAGGTCTCACTGTTTCCGGATACAATTAGTTTTATGTGGGGGTTTGGTTTGGTATTTGTGTGTGTGTCTTTCATCATCATCATCATTCTACTTACCTTTCTCTCTCTCTACTTTACTATTATTTGTTATACTATGGAAGACCTACAAGCACGCCTCGATGTCCTTGAAGCCGAAAATGCTGCATTACGAGCTGGACCTTCGCAGCCTAAGAATGAGATTATTCAGTCAAAGCCTGAGTCTACTCTGCAGATTTGCCGGGTCGCTATTAAACTACCACCTTTCTGGCCTGACAGAGTTCATGTTTGGTTTGCTCAAGCAGAGGCACAGTTTCTTCTTGCAGACATTACCCAAGACGCTACGAAATATAGTTATGTCCTCAGTCAGATAGACCATAGGATTGCCGGGGAAATTGAAGATATTGTTATTAATCCACCTGTACAAGGAAAATACGAAAAACTGAAAGAAACTCTCATCAACAGGCTGTCCTCATCAGAGGAGCAACGCCTAAAGAGACTGCTCAATGACGAAGAGCTCGGGGATAAAAAACCATCCCAATTCTTACGTCACTTACGGTCACTCGCAGGCACTACGCTTTCTGATGAAAACATCTTGCGTCAGCTATGGCTTCGTCGTTTACCGCAGCACGTTCAGGGCATTCTTGTCGCCCAAGCTGATTTGTGTTTAGATCGAATTGCAGATAT
Source organism: Diaphora mendica (assembly GCA_949125395.1). NCBI lineage: Eukaryota > Metazoa > Arthropoda > Insecta > Lepidoptera > Erebidae > Diaphora > Diaphora mendica. Next base: position 422,739 of record OX421331.1, on the reverse strand, counting down.
TGCAGATAAGATCGCCGAAGTGCAAGCAGGGCCGGCTAATGTGTACGCCACAGCAACATCTCCGCTCACGAGTATGATGGCTCAAATCGAAGATTTAAACAAACAGGTAGCTGCCCTAACAACAGCATTTTCTGAGAAATCCCGGCCACGAAGCAGATCTGTCTCCAGGACCAGACGTCCTCGCAGCCCTACTACTGAGCCCAAAATTTGTTGGTACCACATGCGCTTTGGGAGTAATGCCAGTAAATGTACCAAACCCTGCAGTTGGAAGTCGGAAAACTACCAGAGCACTCAGTAGTGGCGGCAGCTGATTGCAAACCCAACCCATGTCACGACTGCTATTATCGGCTCTGATTTCCTGGCGCATTACCATCTTCTGCCAGATTGTCGTGTAAAGAGACTGGTGGATGGCGTCACAAACTTATCAACACCGGCCTCTACAGCGTTTTCGGAACAGCCTAGTGTTAAGGCCGTAGTTTTGGATAAGTCTGCTTTTGCACAAGTGCTAGCAGAGTTCCCAGAGATCACTCGTCCTCCTGGTCTCCCCAGGATGATAAAACATGATACTGTTCACTTCATTAAAACAACCGATGGTCCCCCAATTTCATGTCGTCCTCGTCGCTTAGCCCCTCAAAAATTAAATTCAGCCAAAAAAGAATTCGAGAATATGGTGCAATCCGGTACAGCGCGACCATCCAAGAGCCCCTGGTCGTCTCCTCTTCATATGACGTTGAAAAAGGATAACACATGGCGTCCATGCGGCGACTACCGCGCTCTGAATGCAAGGACCATACCGGACCGATACCCTGTTCGCCTCATACACGATTTCGCACACAACCTCACTGGTACCAAGATCTTCAGTACCATCGACCTCGTAAAAGCCTACCATCAAATCCCAGTGTCCGAAGAGGATGTTCCGAAAACGGCTATCGTTACTCCGTTTGGCCTCTTCGAATTCCCTTTCATGACTTTCGGTCTCAGAAATGCTGGTCAGACATTTCAAAGGTTTATTGATGAGGTCACTCGGGGTCTCGATTTCTGTTTCCCGTACGTGGATGACATTCTGGTCTTTTCGGCAGACGAGGTCCTCCACCGTGAACATCTAAGAATCTTATTCCGCCGACTACAAGATTATGGTGTCGTGATAAACCTCTCCAAATGTGTTTTCGGTGCACGTGAAGTTACTTTTCTGGGATATCGTATCAGCCCTGAAGGAACTCGACCCCCTCAAGATCGTATCCAAGCCATTTTGGACTTTCCCCCTCCTAAAACCGTTCAAGGGATGAGACGTTTCCTCGGTATGTTTGTCACGCGGCACTCACATGCACACCTCCACGCCCTCCAAGCCTCACCCCCCGCGCGCCTACGAGGACCGTCCACTGCCGAGAACACCCCGCACCTCAAGCCTCAGAGGATATTTAAGGAAGCGCGCGGCGTCACAGAGCCTTTTCTCATCGCTGCGAACGGACAGTTAAGTGCTCCTTGTCTGGAGGCACTGACTGGTCGAATCTCTTAAATCCACACCCTGTCTGTACATCTATCTGTTTGTGTTATACTTCAGTAAATAAATAACGTTTAAATTGTTGTTGTGAAGCGTCTGATTTCACCATCTTCAGAACCTCGTGGCCTCACCACCACCTCAAGGGCTCCTAAAGCCGCTACGTGACACATGGCGCCCGGCTGAACTAAGAGATTCGACCACGATTTACCTCGTATTTCTTTTTGCTTTTATTGTGCATAATTTATGTATTTTTCTCGTGTTCTGTGTTGAATCCCATCCAGGTTAGTGTTTTTTTGCCTCTTTTCTCGCTGTGAGCACGTGCTAGACGAGACCGCATGTACGATCACATATTGCTAGCCGCTTTTCCTATAATTTTTTCGCGAACGTATACCGCGTGGACCAAAACCACGTGCGCATCACGGGTTAATTAACCGCTTTTTTTTCTTTAATCGCTTTAGATACATACCGGCTACTACCACGTGCATTTTTACACGTTGCTTATTACTTTTAATATCAATTTTGTTCGCTTCCAGCTTCCATAAATAACATTTTCACATATGCGTCGCTGGCGTACGTTAGATTAGCATCGTAGTAAAACCGGTTTCACCGCAATCAACACTGCGCCACTCTCGGCGGCTCGCTTAATCTTATCTTTATAACAACCTGGATGCAATTCAATTCATTCCATTTTTCTTTGAAAATACGTCTAATAGCAATAACTAACGTATCTTCACTTCATTTCTTTTACTTTTAAAACTATTAACTTACATCGAACATTTATTCTACAAAATGGCCTACGATATTAAATTCTCGTGTTTACAAAAACCAGAATTAGAATACGAGGTCTATCTGAGGGGTGGCGTAAAGTCTAACACCGTAGAAGATTTACGCAAACAAATTTCCAAACTCGCGTCAAGTTCTCCTTCCGAGGACGTAGCGGAGTCCCATTTACCCCCCGAGGAAGATTTCAAGGCTTTAAAATTATCGCTCTTTAAAGTTGATAATAACATTAAAATGTTAAAATCTAACTTCGATAAAAATCTATTTAATAGAACGGAGTCTCTTTTACATCACGTCTACCACAGATTAAATCGTGTGAGAATAGACTCACTTCCGGATATAAACCCCATTAAAACCACGTGGAACGAATTCCACACTCTTTACGCATCGCTTAAACGGTTAACTTCTCAGCCCAGCGGAAATGAATCGCGGACGGAAGACTCGATCGGGGGTGACCAGAGCTCACCTGTTAGCTCGTTAACCTATGAACGAAAACTTTTTTCGGAACTAGCTAAGTTTAAATATAACGGTAGGACGTGTGTGCGTGCCTTTATTCAAAGAATAAATGAATTCATGTCAAGTAGGGATATACCTCAGGATAGGATTCTTTCTTTCGCTTTTGAAATATTCTCAGAAAACGCTTTAACGTGGTATCGTAGCATAAAGGATAGTGTCTCATCTTGGAGTCAACTATGTAAATTACTAAAAGGAGATTTTAGCCCTCATAATTACGACTACAAATTGTTATCGGAAATAAGGCTTCGCTCGCAGGGCGAGAACGAGAACATAACATTATATGTTGCAAAAATGCAAGGATTATTTTCTCGCCTCGACGTACCTATCAGCGAACCGGATAAATTAGAAATACTTTTGAATAATATTCGGCCGTGTTACACAAATTCTTTTCTAACAGCAAATGTTGTAGACATTCCTAGTCTAATTAGTGTGTGTAAAAATTTCGAAAAATACGATAGTCGTAATAAAGATTTCCGCGAACCCCCTAGGACGTCTGCTAATACCCTAGCACCGGAATTCGCCTATAATTACCCTTCTTCTAGTAATTCTAACCCCTTTAAAGGTAATTTCTATAACAAAAACTCGTACAATAATTTTCCCAACTATAAGGGTAAACATTTTTTTAAACCTATTGGTACAACGGCACAGGTAAATGTCGTACAGGCCGCTTCTAATATTACTAGTAAATTCTGTCCTCGTTGTAGAAATACAACTCATTCACTTTTTGATTGTCGGCAGCCTAGATATTTGATTTGTTTTAAATGCGGTTTAAAAGGTTTTCGTAGTATCGATTGTCCTAATTGCAATAATAAACCAAGAACCTCGCTCTCAAAAAACTGAATAACAAGGATTGGAGAAAAACCAACCATTCAAACTTTAATAAAATGGAATGGAAAAATCGGTTTAAGTACGTTCCTAAATTTTTTAATTACTACCATTTGTCTTCAATCCGAGAATCTGATAATAAATACACTCCGAACATTTCTCTCTCGTTAAATAACAAAAACGCCATTGGTCTTCTTGACTCGGGTTCTGCCGTAACAATTCTAGGTAACAATTCTCATATATATTTTCTAAATGAAAACTATCAACTCGACACCTCCAAACAAATAAAATTAATCACCGCGAGTGGAGAACAACTACATTCGTTGGGTTCAATTACACTCCCATTTAAATTTCAAAATAAATCAATCTACCTTAACGTCCACATCATACCTAATATAAAAAATTCGTTGATTCTCGGTATGGATTTCTGGAGGGGTTTCGACTTGTTCCCTAGCCATTTAGAATCTATTTTACTTTCGAGTAAGTCTGATACACGCGTTACCACAATACAGGCGGACGACGGTGGACACTTGGTTCCGTATAGCAATCTAACAGTCGAACAGAAAAATACCGTTGACAAACTCACCGCGAATTTTTCCGATATCTCATACCAAAAGCGTGGTCTCGGTTGCACGTCCCTAATTACACACAGTATCGATACAGGCGACAGTCCACCAATCCGCCAGCGTTATTATCGTATGTCTCCCGATAAACAGCGCGTTCTAGTAACCCACTTAGACCAGATGTTAAGAGAGGACATTGTCGAGCTTTCAGAAAGCCCCTGGTCGAACCCAGTCATTCTGGTACCCAAGAAAAATGGTGAATTGCGTTTTTGTTTGGATAGTCGTAAATTAAACTCTGTAACCAAAAAGGACGCCTATAACTTGCCCTATATTTCGGAAATTCTAGATAACTTGAGAGACGCTAAATTCCTATCCAGCTTAGACTTATCTAAGTCATATTGGCAAACTTTGATTAAGGAGGAAGATCGTTGTAAAACCGCATTCTATATTCCCACGCGTGGTTCTTTTCAATTTAAGCGCATGCCTTTCGGGTTGTCCAACAGTGGGCTAACTCAACAAAGACTCGCGGATATGTTGTTCTGTGGCCCTGAGTTCGAAAATAAAGTGTTCTGTTATATAGACGACATCGTATGCGTGTCTTCTAGCTTTCAGGACCATATCACATTGTTATCACGCGTGTTAGAAAAATTAAAAACGGCTAACCTCACTATAAACCTCGAAAAATGTAATTTTTTTAAAGACCAATTAAAGTATTTGGGTTACGTCGTCAACTCTAAGGGTCTACACCCCGACCCCGAGAAGGTCGTCGCTATAAGAAATTATACTACCCCGTCCAACAGAAAAGAGGTCCGTCGTTTCTTAGGCGCGGTGTCGTGGTTTAGACGTTTTATCCCAAATTTCAGTACCCTCGCGGCCCCTTTAAATAAACTAACCACTCAAAGCAAAAAGTCCCCTCCATTTTGTTGGTCTTCAGAGGCTAATGAAGCCTTCAACAAATTGAAAGACTGTTTAATCTCCTGTACTGTACTATCTTGCCCCGACTATTCGGAGCCTTTTGAAATTCACACCGACGCTAGCGACTACGGTATCGGTGCTGTTCTCTGTCAGGTCCTAAAGGGAGAGGAAAGAGTGATCGCTTACTCACTAGTCAGGAGAAAAACTATAGCGCGACCGAACGCGAAGCTTTAGCAGTTCTATCAGCTGTTGAGCACTGGCGTTGTTATGTCGAAAATGGAAAAAAAATCCTACTTTACACCGACCACGCCGCACTAAAGTGGTTCTTAAAATAAACAACCCTACTGGTCGTTTAGCCAGATGGGGAGTCCGTCTATCGTGTTATAACTTCGAAATCAAACATCGTCGTGGTGCGGATAATGTTCTACCTGATTTTCTTTCTCGTTCTATACCGGTTTCCGTTATTATTAATGACCCTAATGTCTCATCTAATCTTCTATATATATAAAAGAGTAAGGTGACTGACTGACTGACTGACATACCCAGAGATCAACGCACAGCCCAAACCGCTGAAGCTACAATCCTGAAATTTTGCATGTAGGTTCTTTATATGACGTAAGTGAGCACTAAGAAAGGATTTTTTGAAATTCCACCCCTAAGGGGGTTAAATAGGGGTTGAAAGTTAGTATGGAAGTTCGTCATTTTTGAAGTAAGAAACATGAAACTTTACTTTTGGGCTACTGATTAAAAAAGAGTAGATACGTATTTAAGCGTTTCTGAATATTCTACCCCTAAGGGGTTAAATAGGGGTTGTTATTTCGTATATAGGTCAGTCTGGAAGTCCGTCATCTTTTAAGTTAGAAACATGAAACTTTATTTTTAGGCTGCTGATTAAAAATGAATTGATACGTGTTTCAGCGTTTCTGAATATTCTACCCCTAAGGGGGTGAAATAGGGGTTGAAAGTTTGTATGGAAGTTCGTCATTTTTTAAGTAAGAAACAACAAACTTTATTTTTAAGGTACTGATTAAAAAAGAGCAGATACGTATTTAAGCGTTTCTGGATATTCTACCCCTAAGGGGTTAAATAGGGGTTGTTATTTCCTATATAGGTCAGTCTGGAAGTCCGTCATTTTTGAAGTCAGAAACATGAAACTTTATTTTTAGGCTGCTGATTAAAAATGAATTGATAGGTGTTTCAGCGTTTCTGAATATTCTACCCCTAAGGGGGTGAAATAGGGGTTGAAAGTTTGTATGGAAGTTCGTCATTTTTTAAGTAAGAAACATGAAACTTTATTTTTGGGGTACCGATTTAAAATGAATAGATACGTATTAAAACGTTTCTTAATATTCTACCCCTAAGGGGGTTAAATAGGGGTTGAAAGTTTGTATGGAAGTTCGTCATTTTTTAAGTAAGAAACATGAAACTTTACTTTTGGGCTACTGATTAAAAAAGAGTAGATACGTGTAAGCGTTTCTGGATATTCTACCCTTAAGGGGGTGAAATAGGGGTTGAAAGTTTGTATGGAAGTCCGTAATTTTTTAAATAAGAAATATGATACTTTATTTTTGGGCTACTTAATAAAAATGATTAGATACGTATTTAGGAGTTTCTGGATATTATGCCCGTAAAGGGGTGAAATAAGGGTTGAAAGTTTGTAAGGAAGTCCGTCATTTTTTAAGTGAGAAACATGAAAATGTAGTTTTGGGCTACTGATTAAAAATGGGTAGATACGTATTGAAGCGTTTCTGGATATTCTACCCCTAAGGGGTGAAATAGGGGTTGTTATTTCGTATATAGGTCAGTCTGGAAGTTCGTAATTTTTGAAGTCAGAAACATGAAACTTTATTTTTTGGCTGCTGATTAAAAATGAATTGATACGTGTTTCAACGTTTCTGAATATTCTACCCCTAAGGTGGTGAAATAGGGGTTGAAAGTTTGTTTGGAAGTTCGTCATTTTGTAAGTAAGAAACGTGAAACTTTATTTTTGGGGTACTGATTTAAAATGAATAGATACGTATTGAAACGTTTCATAATATTCTACCCCTAAGGGGGTGAAATCGGGGTTGAAAGTTTGTAAGGATGTTCGTCATTCTTTAGTTTTGGGCTACTGATTTAAAATGAATAGATACGTATTTAAACGTTTCTTAATATTCTACCCCTAAGGGGGTGAAATCGGGGTTGAAAGTTTGTAAGGGTGTTCGTCATTCTTTACTTTTGGGCTACTCATTAAAAAATAGTAGATACGTGTTTAAGCGTTTCTGGATAATCTACCCCTAAGGGGGTGAAATCGGGGTTGAAAGTTTGTAAGGATGTTCGTCATTCTTTACTTTTGGGCTACTGATTTAAAATGAATAGATACGTATTTAAACGTTTCTTAATATTCTACCCCTAAGGGGGTGAAATCGGGGTTGAAAGTTTGTAAGGAAGTTCGTCGTTCTTTACTTTTGGGCTACTGATTAAAAAATAGTAGATACGTGTTTAAGCGTTTCTGGATAATCTACCCCTAAGAGGTTAAATAGGGGTTGATATTTCGTATATAGGTTATTCTGGAAGTCCGTCATTCTTGAAGTTAGAAACATGCAACTTTATTTATGGCTACTGATTAAAAATGAGTAGATACGTATGTACGAACATATTCTACCGGAACCGGTTGTGGTTCACGGTGCCGTTCTTGAAGTTGTTCAAAAATATGTGTGGTACCTCGGGCAGACTTTGCAGTTAAGTAGAAACAACTTCGAGGACGAGATGAACAGGAATATTCAGCCGGGTTGGGCAGCGTTTGGGAAACTTTGTCGGGTCTTTTCATCGTCAATCCCACAGTGCCTAAATACGAAACTCTTCAATCAATACGTGTAACCTGTCATGACATACTGTGCCGAAACGTGGACACGACACGGCTGGTCCACAAGTTCAAAGTCGCTATGGAGAGGGCTATAATAATAATAATGATTAATTTTTCTCATCACAAAACTCAACGTTTCTCTAAGGGATCGCATCAAGAATGAGGTGATCCGGTAGAGAACCAAGGTCATTGACATAGCCCACGGGATAAGCAAACTGAAGTGACAGTGGGCTGGCCATATTAGCCATAGAACTGATAACCGTTGGGATAAACGGGTTCGTGAGTGGTGACCGTCTCGGCAAACGTAGCGTAGAACGTCCACAGGCCAGGTGGAAAAATGATCTGCCCAAGACGGCTGGCAGGAGCTGGATGAGAGAAGCTGAGGATCGAACCAAGTGGCGTGCAATTGGAGATGCCTATGTCCAGCAGTGGACTGTGATGATGATGAGGAGATACGTATTTAAGCGTTTCTGGATATTCTATCCCTAGGCTAGACTGGAAGTCCGTCATTTTTTAATTTAGTAGCCTGAAACGTTGTCTTCAGGCTTTTGATTACAAATAAATGAATACTTATATCAGCATTTATGGGAATTCTATTCCTAAAGGGGTTAAAATAAGGGTCGAAAGTGTGTGTGAAAGTCAATTTTAATGGACTATTGATTATAAATAAATACGTTTAAAAACGTGAACACAGTATTCATAGATACTTACACAGTTTTAAATAAATACATATAATCAACTTCCACGCGAGCAAAGCCGCGGGCAACAGCTAGTTCTAATATAAACTTACCAGTTTCTACTAACGATTCATGGTACTTAAACATTTATAACCGGTGTAAAAACTCCCCAACCTCCTCTTTAGACTATCAAATAATTCATAACAAACTATACCGTTTTAAAAAGTCATTAAATCCACTAACCAGAGATTTTCAATGGAAGGAAGTCGTTCCGTCTGAGCAGAGACCTAATATTATAGCAGAGGGCCACTCAGCGCCCACTGCCGGCCATTTCGGTATTTTTAAAACATTTAAACGATTGGCGTTAAATTACTTCTGGCCCGGAATGTACGCAGACGTAGTTAAAACCATAAACTCGTGCGACACTTGTATCGCTCATAAACACCAAAATCATTCTACCTTAGGGCATATGGGCACTCCTAAATCGTGTAGCAAACCATTTCAAATGTTGAGCATAGATTTAATTGTTCCGCTACCACCCACTAGAAATCAAAACACTTTCATTTTCGTAGTATCTTGTTGTTTTTCTAAATATTGTTTGTTGTTTCCCATTAAACGGGCCACGTCGGAGATAATATCGAAAATCCTAGAAGAAAATGTCTTCCTCGTCCACGGAGTTCCGTCCTCCGTAGTACTCGATAACGGTAAACAATTTATTAGCGAAACTTTTAAAAGCCTATTATCTAAATACAAAATTCCCAACATACACTACACACCACTATACACACCACACGTAAACACGGTAGAACGATATAACAAAACAATAATAACAGCCATTTCTACCTTTATAACCACAGACCATAGAATCTGGGATAACTTAATAACAAAAATTCAATTCGCTCTAAACTGCTCTGTAAATGAAACTACAGGATTCACCCCGAACTTTCTAGTCTACGGAAGAGAAGTCGTGACTTGTGGTTCCTTCTATATTGACGCGGGTTCCGACCCTAATATAGTTCACGAACCTCGCGACGATTATGCCGAGACATTAGGCTACTTATCTTCTGTCTTCCAGAGGGTACAGGCAGCATTAGTCGAGGCTCATCAACGAAACTGCAAATCATATAATTTTCGTCGAAAACCAGCAGAATTTAACGTTGGTGATATAGTTTGGCGTAAAACTTTCTATCTCAGTGACAAAAACAAATACTTTTGTAAAAAATTAGCCCCTAAATACGTTAAATGTAAAATCACTTCAAAAAAATCTCCCTTAGTATACAAACTAGCTGATATTATCTCAGGTAAACCGTTGGGTGAATGGCACATCAAAGACATTAAATTAATAAACTATAAACAATGATTTAGCGCGATCTAAATTGGATCTAAAGTATCTCGTTGATCGGCAAATTAGCCAAAGTTAGTTAACCAAATTAATAAACAGTAAATTTTGTTTCGCTCATTCCATAACTAACATTTTTTACAGATGTGCTTCTGTTTTATATATCTCTAAAAATTATTTCCTGCGTCGTAAATCAACATTTCTCGTTCTTACACATCTTAATTTTTCGAAAAAAATGCTAAATCATTGAATAAACGTCGCATTACTAGTAAACATTAATAATTTACAAATATTACTTTTCCTAACCCATGGTTCAAAAGTTAAAAACTCGAGTCAAACCTGACTCGCAGGTTCGATTCCCGGCCGTTTCTTTTTCTTTCGTACGCACACGCATCCTATCCGATATATATATAAATAATGTAATTTTTTTTTTCCATCACCTTTACACGTCACGATTAAATAAAAAAAAAAATGGAAAATCTCTTAACAAATTTAAATGTAAAATCTTTTCGAACAAACATCGGAATGCGGATGACTCATCCGCAAGCCATTAACTCTTATCTTGTTTACGTTCGTATGATGAGTCGTCGTCTGCCGGTCGAGTTTTCCATTCACAATTCTCATTCAACTATTCTTCTTGACTTATTGTTTTTGTTTACATTTCTCAACCTTTTCAAAACTCTTTCCAGTGTACCAGCGAGGGATCGCCAGCAGTAACCGAAGATCAAGGCGAATTTCACTACGCAAAATTCTGCCCTAATGGGGGGAGTGTCACGCGGCACTCACATGCACACCTCCACGCCCTCCAAGCCTCACCCCCCGCGCGCCTACGAGGACCGTCCACTGCCGAGAACACCCCGCACCTCAAGCCTCAGAGGATATTTAAGGAAGCGCGCGGCGTCACAGAGCCTTTTCTCATCGCTGCGAACGGACAGTTAAGTGCTCCTTGTCTGGAGGCACTGACTGGTCGAATCTCTTAAATCCACACCCTGTCTGTACATCTATCTGTTTGTGTTATACTTCAGTAAATAAATAACGTTTAAATTGTTGTTGTGAAGCGTCTGATTTCACCATCTTCAGAACCTCGTGGCCTCACCACCACCTCAAGGGCTCCTAAAGCCGCTACGTGACATGTTGAATTACTACCGTCGTTTTATTCCTCACGCTGCTCAGTTTCAGGCTCCGCTAATAGTAGCCGCAGTAGCCTCAGTTGATGGCAAAGGTGCAAAGCCATTTATATGGTCACCCGAGCTTTTGCAGCAATTTGATGCCTGTAAGAAGAGTTTGTCCAATGCTACGCTGTTGCAACATCCTGTAAATGGTATGCGTCTCGGATTATTTACAGACGCCTCTAGCGTTCACATCGGGTCTTGCCTTCAGCAGTATAGGAACGGTCAGTGGTTTCCCCTTGCTTTCTTTAGCAAGAAGTTAACCACCAAACAATCACAATGGCCTGCTTATTACCGCGAGCTTCTAGCAGTGTACGAAAGTGTACAACATTTCAGATATATCCTTGAGGTCCAACATGTAACTATATTCACGGATCACAAGCCGCTGTTATATGCCTTCGTACAGCGTCGGGAGAAACTCCCTCCAGCTCAACTAAATCAGTTATCTTTCATTAGCCAGTTTACCACCGATATTCAGTACATAAAAGGAGAGGACAATGTCGTGGCTGACGCAATGTCTCGTATCGATGCCATTACTCTTGAGCAAGAGTACGAAGCTCTTGCTAAATCACAGGAAGCAGACCAAGAGTTATCGCATCTACGACAACAACGCTCTTCCAGCTTACAGTTGACTAATCTGTTGATACCTGGTACCAATATCTCAGTCACTTGCGATGTGTCTACTGGGAAGCCGCGGCCATATCTGACGCTTGCCTTTCGTAGGTCCACCTTTAAAAAGCTTCATGAATTAAGCCACCCCGGTGCACGGGCTACTACGCGCCTCGTTACTGAGCGCTACGTTTGGCCATCGGTGAATAGAGACTGCAAAGAGTGGGCCCGCACTTGTCAAGAATGTCAACGAGCTAAAGTATCGCGCCATAACTCCGCTCCTCTTGGAAATTTTGACCTGCCCTCCGGGCGGTTTCAGCATGTCCACATAGACATCGTCGGGCCCTTGCCAGTCTGTAATGACTATCGGTACTGTCTAACCGCAATTGACAGATTCACCAGATGGCCTGAGGTTTGGCCCATGCGTTCCATCACTGCTGAAGAAGTAGCTGATACTTTCACACGTGAGTGGATATCTCGTTTTGGAGTACCGTTGGTTATCACTACGGACCAAGGTACTCAATTCGAATCCGATTTGTTTAAACGTTTAATGATTCAATATGCTACGAAACGCATCAGGACAACCTCGTACCACCCTTGTGCCAACGGCATGATTGAACGTGTTCATCGACAACTCAAGGCCGCGCTTTCATGCCACTATGATTCCTGGGTTCGCGCGCTACCTCTTGTACTTCTCGGCATGCGGTCAGTTTTCAAAGAGGATATTAAAGCTACTGCTGCTGAATTAGTTTTTGGAGAACCTCTCCGTTTACCTGGTGAGTTGCTAGTTCAAGAATCCAATCAAGATAATTTTAGTGACCCGGCAGACTTTGTGGTACAGTTACGACATAAAATGTCCATAGTTCGCCCCATTCCCGCATCCCGTCATTCCCAACCAGCACCCTTCATCCATAAAAGTCTTTCATCAACCACACATGTTTTTCTTCGGGACGATACCGTTCGACGTCCCTTACAGCCACCATATATGGGCCCATACCAGGTTATTGATCGCGCCAGAGATGGAAAGACTGTGACCTTGGAAATTAAGGGAAAACGCGTCGTGGTAAGTGTTGATCGAATCAAGCCTGCCTTCATCGATAATTTCAATTATTCATCTCCCGAAGCTCCATTACCGCCATTACCCATTCCTTCAGTTCCCCGACAAATTTCTAAGCCCATATCACCCTCTTCAATCATATCTCCTGCTTCCTCTCCTTCGTTGCCATCAAATACTGCAAACACCAAACCCCTGTCATACACAACACGCTCAGGCAGGCGGGTCAAATTCAAGGAATATGCCGATTACTGCAGCTAAAGCCCATGTTTTATCCTTCTCCGTGGGGGGGTGGTGTGGCGAATTCTATTTCCAAAACGAATTCTCTTTGACACTGACAGCGGTCAGACGTTTTGAGATGAGGATAAAGGAAACGATTGTGATGTGAATAATATGTGTTTTTAATTGTATGTGCTTTTAATATTAAAGACCTTGTTACTGGTAGCAGTTATTGTTATTGGAGTCCCTCAGTGAAAGAATCGGTCCCCAAAAGTTATTGTAGCCATACAGGAAAAAAAGGAATAAAGATATACAATATTAGGTTAGAGTGAAAGTGACAACGATATTTTTTTACATGGTTAATGTGTGCGTATAATTATGTTTAGTCTGCTTCTCTTTATACGTCTGTGGTACCTACATAGCTGGATTCGAAGTCGGGGTATCTCGGAAAACTAAAATGTTTTATTTGTCAGGAATTAGTGATTGGGGACAAAGATGACTTTTTGCTGTCTCTGATTAGTACGAAAGATCGAGGTGGTCTCACATACCCTTCAGTCGCTGTGATAAAAATTATTAGAAAATGCGAAAACTTTTTAAAACTAAATATGAAAAATAAATCACATTCCCAATTTATTTGCAGTTTTATAAACGATAAGCTTTTACACGCGGCTTCGCTCACGCAGACTTTCATCCCCTGATTTACTGCCTTAGGGGTGGAATATCAAAAATTCATTTCTTAGTGCTCACTTACGTTATTTACAGAACCTACATGCAAAATTTCAGGATTCAGCAGTTTGGGCTGTGCGTTGATCTCTGGGTATGTCAGTCAGTCAGTCACCTTCCTCTTTTATATATATAGAAGACTAGCTTTTACACGCGGCTTCGCTCACGCAGACTTTCATCCCCTGATTTACCCCCCTAGGGGCGGAATTTCAAAAATTCCTTTCTTAGTGCTCACTTACGTTATATAAAGAACCCACATGCAAAATTTCAGGATTCTAGCTTCACCGGTTTGGGCTGTGCGGCCTGTGCGTTGATCTCTGGGTATGTCAGTCAGTCAGTAAGTCAGTCAGTCACCTTACTCTTTTATACATATAGAATTTGCTGATGTAGAGCATGATGCCCAACATGTTCACATTTTATTAAAAACAATTGTGACGTTATCTATCTTCTTAATATATATAAATCTCGTGTCACAATGTTTGTCCTCAATGGACTCCTAAGCCACTTAACCGATTATAATAAAATTTGCACACCATGTGCAGTTCGATCCAAATTGAGAGATAGGATAGTTTAAATCTCAAATTATAGTCGCAATTTTAATTTATTGCTAATTATTGTATATAAATATGGCGGTACGAAGTTCGCCGGGTCAGCTAGTACTATTATATAAAGCTGAAGAGTTTGTTTGTTTGTTTGAACGCGCTAATCTCAGGAAACGCTGGTCCGATTTGAAAAAATTCAGTGTTGGATAGTACATTTATCGAGGAAGGTTATAGGCTATATATCATCACGCTACGACCAATAGGAGCGAAGCACCAATGAAAAATGATTAAAAAACGGGGGAAAATTATCACGCTACGGGCAATAGGAAACGCAAACGAGGTTGCGTGGGTCAGCTAGTAAATAGATATAAGGTGTAATCTTTATGCTAAAACCAATCAAACATCGGAACGAAATTATTTCAAAAGAATTGTAATTTTTAAAAATAAATAAGAACTCATCTAAAAGTTTTTGGTTTTCATTTTCTTTTTTATTACTTACATAACCCAAAAGAAGAACATACAGCTAAACAGAGCTCCAGTTTAACGGTAACCACTATCAATCAGGCGGGCCGTGTACTTGTTTGCCATCTAAGTAGCAAAGAAAAAGTCCTAACAGACGACCATATTTGGTACGAACCGATCCACTGAAATTGGTACGCTCCGAAACATATTTGTTCGTTTGTGGAGCACTAGCAGTCCACCGGACATTTTTATTATCGGACATATTAATGGGCTTTTTTCGGCATGCAGCATAGGCTCTGTATAATACTATACGACTGTATATACTAATACACGTGTATTTCGAGTTACAAAATATTAATTTAAAGTGCAATCTTTTATTGCTGAATTCGGCACTGTGTTTTGTGTCTGTGTGAGTAATGCTTGTATGTAGTGTAATTGCCACGCATTTGCATAGGTTGTGTTTAGTCTGCTTCTCTTTATACGTCTGTGGTGTTACTACTAAATATTTTTATGAGGTAGGTAAATGTTTTTACTGCACGATCTTAGAGCATACATATGGAGGGAGCGCTGAACGAGGGGAAAGCGTGATCGGAGTAGAGAGAGAGAGACTGAGTTTAGTTAGAGTCTGTCTCTCTCACGCAAGCTTCTGCTTGGTTGGTGTATTTCCCACCAAATCAGTCATGCAACTCATGCAAACTGTGATGTGATGTTAACTAAACTCAGTCTCTCTCTCTCTCTCTCACTCTACTCCAATCACGTTTTCCGCTCGTTCAGCGCTCTCTCCATGTATGTATGGTCTAAGACTCTAAGTGCACGATAAATCTAATGAAAAGGATTTTAATTAATCTAACATCAATTAAAGTTATAAGTTAAAAACTTAAGATTAACTACTTTATTTGTAAGTACTGAAATTAAGTCCAAAGTAAAAATAATAATTGTTTGTCGACACGCGAGTCGCGAACCGCTATGGCACAGCAATCTATTCCATGTGTTGTAGTAGGTACACTCCCTATCCAAAAAAATAATGTATGGTAAAAAACCGTAATCATTTCATTAGCTCAATCTTATCAAATTATTTTAGTTGTTTATATAAAACGAAGAAGCGCCTTACAGAAATCGCATATGATGATAGCCGCACAGACGTGCGCTTAAATCAACAAAACAGTAGGTAGGTACACGCTCGTAAGTCAAATAAAAGATCCCATGCTTCCCTTGCTTTCTGTTGCAGCTCTTTTCACGACATCAGTCCTAAATGTTTCTGTGAAAGGAAAGGGAAAATGTTACATAAATAAATTAAATTAAAAAGCTTTTTATAAACAAGCTTTTACTGGAATGCCTCGAGACGAATCAAACGAGTCCATAAACTCGATGATGTTGCGACGGTTCTTTACAGAGTTTCTATGGCCCCTTTCCAGCTCAAGTATCAGATCAGCTCCATGTCATTATAATATTGTATTGTCACGCCGTATACATATGCTTGCAAAATTTCAGCAAAATCGGTTGAAGATATCTGCTTCAAAATTGAGTTGCAAGATTCTATCCGAACATACAAGCATACATACATACATACATTGCAAGTTAATAAAAAGCTTGTAAAATAGACACAAACAGTCCATAATGGAACGAACTACAGGCAAATTTTGACATCGACATAGCGATGACGAAAATGATCCCCACTAAAACTCAGTGATGCGTCTAGAAAACTCGTACTTACCTACATCTATGTAAGTAAAAACTTTTTGTCTATTATCTATGGATAGTAAGTTTGTGGAACCCCTGTATAAGCCAAAGTAACCTTGTCGTTTACAAGTCTATTAAACTTTAAACAAACTAAAAAAACCGTTTACGATAAAAAAGTATGGAGATTGACATTGATATTTTATTCTAACCTATGTATTTTTGTTGTAATTTTAATTGGTATATTAATCATTTTTCCTTTTTTAATAATTCGCTGTATGACGCTGTTTTTATCATTGTAGGCAATAACAATTAAAATGTGTACAATTTAATGGAAGGTCAAATGTATTGTCGCAAAAATCATGATGTGGAATGAGATGGTGATGTTCTTGCTCGAATTCTTAGCAGCATTGTGTGCAGTAGTAGTATGCGGGCCGTGCCTACTGGCCTGTACCAGGCGGTTGGTAATAGGAGATGAGCTGTTGCAGAGAGGAGGGCAGGGGATCCACGAAGCTGACATACTCGGTTGTGATGAGCCCGCTTGCCCCTACTACAAAAAGAATGTGAAGTATCTCATGGTACCAGCTAGAAGACGACAGTACGGCTCACCGACTCGACAATGTTCATAGTTGGCGAGTTATTGTTTTATAATTTTATTAGTTTACGATTATATTTTGATTCATTATTGTGTATTTTCATTTGTATTGTTACTCTATACGTAACCATTTTTGTAACTGAAGTATTCTGCGGTGTACAACTGTACTCTCCTAACTAATTTTTTTTTTTTTATTTGATTTTATTGTACGTATTAAAGAAAAGGAGGTTTTAAATCCTATTTTAAAATCATTTGTTAACAACAAATTTATGCGTGTCCTTGTGTATGTACTTGTAGTGTCTGAGATAAAATTCTGTACACCTAATAAGCTCACTTGGTAGGACTACGGTCACTGACGCACACCCGCGACATTTATTTTTTTATTTAAAACTTGTTGCACTTCTTGTACAAATTGTTATTACTTATTGTACAATTGTTTTTTACCGTGGGAGAGTCACGCTTCGGCATGCATGGGCCGGCTCGATCGGAGTGATACCACAGCCTCACAGAAAACTGGTGTGAAACAGCGCTGGCGCTGTGTTTCACCGAGTGAGTGGGGATACCGGAGGCCTATAACCTAACCCCTCCCCCATCCCCTTCCCCTCTGGCGTTGCGGTTGTCCATGGGCGGCGGTAATCGCTTACCATCAGGCTAGTTTGCCCCCTATTTTTAAATAAAAAAAAACAGGCGAATTTAATGTCATGAGGTTTTCTCTCCCAGTCGACCTTCAGGTGATGTAGAATAAGATGCGGGAGGTGAAAAGATAATGTTTTCCATGGTATACAGGTAATCACACTTCACATCACACTAATATATAAAGGCGAAAGTTTGTGTATGTTTGTTACTTCTTCACGCAAAAACTACTGAACGGATTTAGATGAAACTTTAAAGTAATATAGCTTATACATCAGAATAACACATAGGCTACTATTTGCCGCGATAACCGACATACACGCAGACGGAGCCGCGGGCAACAACTAGTTTTGTAAATGAAATATATCCCAAATCAAATACAACCAATAAACATAAATTTGCTATTACATCAATAATTAATATAAAATATTATTTAACTTAATATTAGGTCTTTACCTATGAAAATGCTTTTCTCCGGAAAATCCGGCCCATTCATGCCGAAGCGTGGCTCTCCCACGGTCATACCACGGTCATGGTCAATTCCCGAGAGGCAGTACAAAATGCCTTTGAAGAGTTTGTTGCCTCCCGTCCAGCTGATTTTTACAAGATGCGTCGATTGCATGGGTGATTACTTCGAATAACAGGAA
Organism: Diaphora mendica; assembly: GCA_949125395.1. NCBI lineage: Eukaryota > Metazoa > Arthropoda > Insecta > Lepidoptera > Erebidae > Diaphora > Diaphora mendica. The sequence continues at coordinate 404,448 of OX421331.1, read as the reverse complement.
TAAAAAAGTTTGAAAAAATAAGTACTTTCCCTTATTGCATACAAAACGGCAATTTCATAGGTAAATACCTATTATTTTTCAGTCATACCTAGTACTCAAAAGTCTCAAATGCAATATTTTTTTAGCTTTCTAGAAAGTTATTTTCGCTCTCTTTCAACTTTGTAACTGGAGATTATAAAATAAATCATCATCAGCTTTTAAAGTCCACTGCTGGACATAGGTAAGCCTCTCCTTGAGAATAAGGTTTTGGCTACTGGCCTAAAATAAATAAAACCATGAAAATTCTATTTTACAGTATTTATTAACATTTTGAAACAAGATTCAGTGAATACTTTTCTTGAAACTGGCGATATGGTTAGTGGATGAGTTACCGCGAGGATGGCGCCCTATGTCTTCGTTGTCGATAGTGATGACCGGGTCCTGTTTGTACTTCAGTTTCGGCATAGCAGTCTTCTGGAGCCGGGGCCAGGCAAAGTGGAGCCAGCTGCACTGAGGGCCCAGGGAGTAGGCATTTGATATTGGAGGGATCACAGTAAGGTTCGGCTCGTCGAACGATGAGCGTTTTACATGACGCTTCATCTAGGAACATAAATAACATAAGGAACAATAGCGTTTAGTTGGGAACCTCTTTGATGCAGCTGCTTAGAATCTGAGACTACTTTTCTCACTCTGTGAATAGCTTTTTTTTTTTTTTTTTTTTTATGTTTGGCCCGCCAAAATGACTCTACTCTGCCTGATGGAAAGCATAAGCAGAATCCACGAGTGGTGGCCACCATACTCATTGCGAATGCAACAATGCAGCATGGTGACCCACACTATGGCGGCCTAGTGATGCTTGTGCATCTTTTAGTCTAGTCAACAAGTATGGAACTTGTTGACTAGACTAATTGGGCCTCCGGTCTCGCACTCACCAACGAAACACGACAGCACGAATGCTTTGATTCATTCATTCATTTTACGTTGATTTTCTGTGCGAGGGTAGTACCGCCCCGGTCGAGCCGGCCCGTTCGTGCTGAAATCAGCGTGGCTCTACTACCTATTAAACCTATTAATAATTAATAGCTACAAATAAATGATATAAAACAAACTATTATTTTCCAAAAACTTTATTTGCAATATAACGTTTAATTTTCTAAATAGCTCCTGTTCAAAAATTAGAGCAAGATTGTCCAATGCTTAAACCGGTTTAATGTAGAATGCGTGATTTTTCTTTCTGGCATAATCCTAAACAATCTAATCGTTTGAAATATGGTCAATGATCGTGTAGGTAGGTACTAACCGATTTGTCAGGAACATCCTTCCCCAGACACCAAGATTGTAGAATGACCTGTCCAAGTTTAAAAAATAGGGTTGTTTGAAATGTATTGATAACGTGTGAGTGATACTCCTGTTTAGCTATCGTCCGTGGGTTACATTCACACCATATTATCTCTGCCATGGCGCTTCATTGGACCCACAGTGGTGTGTAAATGAGATCATCTATTTGCCATTCCGGTTCATGTTGGACATGCTCTTGGCTAATACTCTAATAGAGATAACACTTGGTTGGATACTTGGTGTAACTTGATCTTTAAGTTTTATACATCGCACTAATGATCGATACAGTCAAGCATAAAATTTACGTATGCAAAAAGTTTCGAATAATTGAAAAAAACAGAGGCCCAAATAGTCTAGTCAACAAGTTCCATACTTGTTGACTAGACTAAAAGATGCAGAAGCATCACTAGGCCGCCATGGTGCGGGTCGCCATGCTGCATTGTCTGCATTCGCAATTAGTATGGCGACCACCACTCTTGGATTCTGCTTATGCTTTCCATCAGGCAGAGTAGAGTAATTTTGGTGGGCCAAACATAAAAAAAAAAAAAAAATGGACAAAACTAGTGACACAAGTCTGATTTAATCAGACCTGTTTGAAATTGAATTTTTGTCGGAAAAACAAACTCATGGCCACTATTTATTTTTTAAAGACAACTCCCGCACTAGGAATAAATCCTGTGTCACGGGGGACTTTAAAAACATACATGAAACGGACACAAAGTGTTCTTTGTGTCCGTTTCATGTACGAGACTCAGTACAACAATTTGTGGATCACACAAAGTGTTGTCCTATGTGGGATTTAAACCCACGACACTTGGCGAAGTAGGAAACGGCGTGGTGACCGCCAAACCACTAGGCCAAACGTGCAGTCTCCAAAGGCCAAATTATGAATGCGCAGATACCTAAGGATTACGCTAACAAGCGTGTCGCTCATCCGTTGCCAATATCATACGTGGTGTAAATGACAAGACAAAATTGATTTAGATTGGAGGGCTCAAACTTATCCGAAACAGCCATTTCGAGTGTCAGGTATATACCTACCTTCCGGTATATCTCTTTCCTCCCATTGATTTCACATCTTACCAATTTCTCCTTCCAAATTAACTCCCGATTTTCCCCTTCTCATTCCTAAACTGCCCAGTTGACAGCTATAGGCTTGTTCCGTATTCCGTCAGTGGAGTTTTGCTAACATCTTCGGGGATCTAGACCAGTCGTGTGGGTATGATGATTGTAGTGTATGGTATCTACTTATTGGTATATAACTCTGTCGTCTCAGGCAAAGCACGCGAGGTGCGCGAGGCGGGAAGGGGCCTAGCCTACCGACCGCTGCGGAGGTAAGATGCGTGCGCCTGCTGCGAGCCGATATCTATCAGAAGGTAGTGTAAGTAACTCAGGTATATAGTGTACACCACATGTGTACATTACAATTGTAATGAATTTATGATTAATTAATGTTATTTTATCCAGTTTATAATATTCTAGTCGATGATTGTATTTAATTTATATGTTTTAATCAATGTTAGTAAGTTATTCGATTCAAAATGCCAGTACTTTGTTAGTCTATGACGAGCGAACAGATTCATAGACACATTTCGTGCCTTCCAAAAACGAGGCTTTCGTCTGAGACGGATATCGAATAAGAATTGATCACTGTAACATTATTGGGATTGGAGTAAAATAACCGTTCTAAGAAGCAAATAGTTTCATTCAACCCCTGACTTCGAATAATAGTGAGAGTTTATCACAAGTGAGAGTTTATCACACAATGATGATATGACAAAGAAGATTTATATATTTCTTTTTTACCGCCGCCCATGGACACCCGCAACACCAGAGGCGTCACAAGTGCGTTACCGGCCTTTGGGGGATGGGGGGGGGGAAGGGGGAGGGGTTGGGGTATGGGCCTCCGGTATCCTCACTCACTCGGTGAAACACAGCGCAAGCACTATTTCACACCGGTTTTCTGTGAGGCCGTGGTATCACTCCGGTCGAGCCGGCCCATTCATGCCGAAGCGTGGCTCTCCCACGGTCTCACGGTCCCATATTTCGTTTTAGTTTCCTACCACAGATGGTACAATAATTTTGACTTTAACGAATATTCTAGTTCAGAAAAGTGTATTTTTGAGGACAGGGATTAATTCCTGTACTACACGATGCACCACATAAACTACCTAATGGAACCTTAGATTTAACATAATCCCACAAAACCGATGTCACTGACCGATATTGCTGCGGCGATGCGCTTTTGTCTCGTCAGGAACAGCATCACAATAATTAGAACTACAATCACGTGGATCCACTTCACAGCCATACTTCTCCTGAATTCCTCACAACCTTAACTGCTTACGGTCCTTTCTGAGGTATATCCTAGATTGCATTTTATGAGGGTTATATTATTGGCCTGTTTCCACTTCAATATTTATAATTGTAATGTTTTTGTGTCGCCATGTCACTGGGTTTGACATTGGTTGACATTTGGCAATAAGTAATAGACCAAAGAGTATAAGGTAATTGTTGTTCAAGTATTTTAAATAAATAAATAATAGTTGTTCACTCCTCCCACCAATGATAGCGATCACCATGTGATACTTGAGATGTCTTAGGGCCCATAGATAGGACATTCAATCACTAACCTAATTCATTGGCGAGAAGAATGAGCATTACGGCGATTCACCGTGTTCTTAATCTAAACTAAAATCATCAAGCACTTACTGGAGTGTGTGGCTTGAGTGTTCTCGGCGTTCCAAGAGATCTCTTGGGTAGCTGCTTCTCTGCGTCGTCACACAAACATAAACTCCTAAAGTGCTGTACAAATTCCAAGGTATTCGAATTACAACAAACTCGTATCAGCTATCACGGATATTCGAATTACAACTCACTCGCTTCAGCTATCGCGGAACGCGCCTACAAAACTCGCGAGTCCAACAGACCTCACACAAACGGTAAATCACTACAGAGACCGGGTCGATGGACAATACAATTAGCTTAATATCAATTAATTACGTTTTCAGTTCTCAAACAATCGCCAACCGTTTTCAACACGCGCGTCTTTCAAGCCCTTTTCTACATTAACCTCCAACGTCAAAACGTCAACACGAACAAGTGACAATCAAAATGTTGCTATTATAATGACGTTCGAAATCCAACAATGGTATTTAAGCGCTTTTGTCAGCGTTCTGATAACATAGTACAGTCTTAGTTCTGGTTTGGGAGGACGCGTTCCTCTTTGTTCACCCAGTAGTTACCCCAGGGTAACCACCCTATTCCCTATTCCTGTTGGTTATCCCACCGTAGAGATCGCATCAGTTATCTAAATAAATGAAAAAATCACATTCCATAAGATTGTTTTATATTTATAATTATTAGACACTAGAGAGAACAAAAGGAAATCGTATGAAACAAATGAAGATCAATAAAACAAATAAGATGGTGACTAGAGTATTAGGCACCAGTTGTAATGCTCAAACTCTCTGGCTCTTGACCTTAGTCCCACTACCCTTAAGTCTCGAACAAAAGATAAAATAAAATGTACCTTCACAAAGTTATGTACCAACTTATTCTTAGTGCACTTCGATCAATTCTTGCAATATGTATCTAAGTCACGTAGCACTTGTAGCACTAGCTACTACGAATCTCTACGAGAAACATATATGGTGACATCATTTCCTTTCTTTCACGATATTTTCATCTCTATTTTACTACGGTAGTGTAGAATGCTACAAGGTTGGAATTATCTGAAGATGAAGAGTTATACCCTCAATTTTCACTGTAATCTTTCAATAGAGAAAAGTACTTTTAATTATCTAAGATTTTCTGTATAAGCACCTTGCAAATAAAATTCGAAGATTAATGTTAAGGTATTTGGAGATACAAACAACTAATCTTATTCTCGAAATTATGATAGCAGTGCCGATGATACTCTTCTGTTGTTGTCACCCACACTTTACAAACTACATTTCGACTTTCAATACAGTGTCTCTAGGTCTGTAAACTGTGTAAATAGGTACAGTAACGTGGTTGCCAAGTCAAGTTTTTTTTAATGAGATTGGATCCATTCAGAAGTAATAACTTAACACTTGTATTTTTATATAAATACTAGCTGACCCACGCAACCTCGTATGCGTCTCCTATTGCCCGCAGCGTAACAATTTTCCCAAGTTTTTGAAAAATTCTTGACTGGTGCTCCGCTTCTATTGGTTTTAGCGTGATGATATATAGCCTTCCTCGATAAATGGGCTATCCAACACTGAAATAATTTTTCAAATCGACCAGCGGTTCCTGAGATTAGCGTGTTCAAACAAACAAAACAACTATTCAGTTTGATAATATTAGGTATATATTCCACCTTTATATTTAGATGAAAAATTACAGTAAGAAAAATTGAACTCATCATCATCCTTAAGTTATTTATCTTCTTAACTGCCTCAGGTCACAATCAACAGGTTTTAACTGCTGGACATTGGCCTCTGCGTAGAAAGGAGGGTTTGCCCACTATAGCACACTACCCAGACGGTTTCTTATTTATTTATTGTTTCTCATAGGTTTTATTTCAAGTGTTCCTTCTCTTTGCAGTGTCCTGCATAGTTTGGTCCCTTAGTCGTCTCTTACGACACCCATGGGATGAATAGGGGTGGTGACACTCCGTTTTTTATATCCGTCACCACATTTTTTTTTCGGAGCATAAGGGCGAACGATCAGCCGTATCGCCTGATGGTAAGCGATTACCGCCGCCCATGGACACCTGCAACACCAGAGACGTCACAAGTGCGTTGCCGGCCTTTTGGGGATGGGGGGGAGGTAGGGGTAGGAGGATTGGCATGTGGGTCTCTGTTATCCTCACTCACTCGATGAAACACAGAGGAAGCACTATTTCACACCGGTTTTCTGTGAGGCCGTGGTATCACCGTTAGATGAATAGGGTGGTGATACTCCGTTATTTTATCCGTCACCACACGGACATCTTAAGTGCCACCATACTTATAATTCTTCGCTAATGATGCATAAGTTATCCATGATTACAACGATGTATAATTTATTATATCTGCCATTATGTGCGGTCACCGCGGCGCCAGGCCGTGGTGGGTCTAGTACACTATTGTTTGCTGTATTGACATCAACATTCATGGCATGAACTAGTGAGACGAGCTAGTTAACTGGTCAATATTTGATCTAAGTTTGGATCATATCTCTTTATGTTGTTGTATTTTTTTTTTTTTTTCTTTTTATGGAGTAGACCGGCAAACGAGCAGACGTATTGCCTGATGGTAAGCGATTACCGCCGCCCATGGACACCCGCAACACCAGTGGCGTCACAAGTGCGTTACCGGCCTTTGGGGGATGGGGGGGAGATAGGGGGAGGGGTTGGGATATGGGCCTCCGGTATTCTCACTCACTCGGTGAAACACAGCGCAAGCACTACTTCACACCGGTTTTCTGTGAGGCCGTGGTATCACTCCGGTCGAGCCAGCCCATTCATGCCGAAGCGTGGCTCTCTCACGGACTAATATGTATGTGTGTTATCTACACTTCTACACTATTATATAAAGAGGTAAAGTTTTTGACGTTGTAGGGGGTAATCACTGGATCTACTAAATCGATTTTGAAAGTTCTTTTACCAATAGAAGGCTACGTTATTTGGGAGTGACATAGGCTATATAATAACCCGAAAAGTGTAAAGACTTTTTCGTGGTAGCTGAATTTGCGAAGTAAGTCGGAGATAAAAACGTTTACCGCCCAACGAAGTGGGCACGGGTCAGCTAGTGTTATAGTACCTGGATAACCGAGCGTCGCTCGGTTTTTTTTATAAATGGGTTTTTTGGCAACATTGGGACTATCCAAACGCCACCTTTTTGTTATTTTTCTTCCAATAATTTGGTGGCGCCCCCCTCTCTTGGTACGCCCTAATACTGTTTATTCTGCAGCTTATTCCAGTATAATTTAATGTAGTTCGCTCGAGTTGCGATAGATGGCGCTAGATGTACATTCATTGTATATATTTGATTGTTAAAAACACTATTAGAACGACATTTTCTAAAAATGAATTCTAGCTAGATCGACTTATCGCCCCCGAAAACCCCTGCATACAAAATTTCATGAAAATCTTTGGAACCGTTTCCGAAATTCAGATGATTAATTTATATATATATATATATATACAAGAATTGCTCGTTTAAAGGTATTAGATATATCACACATACAACAGCATAAAGAGATAACCCTTTACAGACAGCGCTTACAGCTCAGAGAAAATATTGAAAAAATATCTCGGTCTGAAATAGCATATTAAACTGTTAATAAAATTTTCATACCACGGGTTAAATATGAAAATCGTTTCTTATAAACAGTAAACTGAACTGTATGAATGGGCCGGTCCAACCATAGTGATACCACGGCCTCACAGAAAACCGGTGTAAAGCAGCGCTTGCGCTGTGTTTCACCGAGTGAGTGAGGATACCGGAGGCCCATGTCCCAACCCCTCCCCCCATCCCCTTGTGACGCCTCTGGTGTTGCTGGTTTCCATGGGCGGCGGTAATCGCTTACCATCAGGCGATACATCTGCTCGTTTGCCGCCTATTCCATGAAATAACTAGTTTCTTTACAAGCACATAATGGTGGAATGTCAAGAACCAGCTTTAAGATAAAAAAAAAACTTCGTTTAAAAAAAACGACTTCAAAAACTAAAAAGTATAAAATAACTCAATTTGTATGTGCTACCTATTCATAGGTTTGAATTCGGTGCCAAGCCAAATGTAATAGTAGGTACCACACTCGCTATATTTCGAGACAAACGTCAACGACGTCACCGACGACGCTTCGGTTGTTTTGTTCTACGCGAAGATCAGCTATCTCGCTTAAGGTCACGCGCGGCGAGTGCGATACCTACTATTACATTTTGGCTTGGCACCGACTTCAAACCTATGAATAGGTAGCAGTAGCACATACAAATTGAGTTATTTTATACTTTTTAGTTTTTGAAGTCGGTTTTTTAAACGAAGTTTTTTTTTTTTTTTTGCTTTTTAGTCTTTCTCAAGTCTCTCATCATCATTTCACCTAAATTACTTGAAAGAATACGACTAAAGGTAACATACATACTGTATAGAAAATGAAATCTCAAATGGACTATATATTATGAAATTAAATTATTTCTAAAGAATATGAAGGCATGCAGACAATTTATTATTTATTTATTATTATTATTATTACTTTATTGCAGGCACTCACGTAAATTTGAGGGTTTCCTTCGATTTCCTTGGGATCCCATCATCAGATCCTGATATGGTGGCCATGGGACCACATGGGGAGCATACTCTTTCGAATACAAAAATAATTTTCAAAATCAGTCCACAATTGAGGGAGTAATCAATGTACATACATAAAAAAAAAAAAAAAAAAAAAAAGATCGATGAAATTGAGAACCTCCTCCTTTTGGAAGTCGGTTAAAAAGTTTAGTCCTCTATAAGTTCCAACAATAAATTGGAGAAATCCCTATAAAAAGCAATAGAGAGAGCAGAGTAAAGCATGGGTCCATTTAATTGGTCGTATCGCTGCAGTTGGGACTCGAGCTTTGACTTTTTTTTTTTTTTTTTTTTTTTTTTTTATGTTTGGCCCGCCAAAATGACTCTACTCTGCCTGATGGAAAGCATAAGCAGAATCCAAGAGTGGTGGTCACCATGCTCACTGCGAATGCAGACAATGCAGCATGGCAACCCACACCATGGCGGCCTAGTGATGCTGCTGCATCTTTTAGTCTAGTCAACAAGTTTGGAACTTGTTGACTAGACTAATTGGGCCTCCGGTCTCGCACTCACCAACGAAACACGACAGCACGCTGTCATTTTACGTTGATTTTCTGTGCGAGGGTGGTACCGCCCCGGTCGAGCCGGCCCGTTCGTGCTAATCAGCGTGGCTCTACTACCTTGACTTCTAAATATTTAAAATAACAAAACTATAAATATTGTATTAAAAACTCGGGCCACGTGTATTATAACAATTAATGTAAAGTGTACTTCGCCGCATGAATAGGTGACCACAAGGTGACCGCACGAGCCCTAAGATAAACGCGAACGTGCGCTGAATTCTAATACGTTTAAGTGTTTAGAATACCTACATGAGGTAATGAAGCAGTAAGAATTTATAAATTACCCATAAGCAAGTTATTTAACGTGAATCTTTAAACGAGTGTTTATTACTCAATAACAGATTTAGATACATTTTGGCCCAAAGATATAATGAAGTGTGAAATAGTCTATAATGTACCTACTTTTCATCGCCAAATATTAAATGCCAAAATTTGCACTGAAGCAAGCAAATTGTGTGTAAAGTCTTGGTGTGAGCTATAAAATGAAAAGAAATAAGATGCTGAGAAAGGCATGGAGTACCTACTCCAGTAACACAAGTCATTTATAACTCGTCTTGAGACTTGTTATCTTGGTTTTTTAACCGACTTCCAAAAAGGAGGAGGTTCTATGTTCCACTGTATGTATTTTTTTTAATGTATGTTCACCGATTACTCTACTTAATTGTGGACCGATTTTGATTTTTTTTTTTGTATTCGAAAGGTTATGCTCCCGAGGTGGTCCCATTGCCACCATATCAGGATCTGATGATGAGATCCCAGGGAAATCGAGAGAAACCCTCATTTTTTATAGGCACATACTATGTTTTTCGTATATTTTCTGAAGTTACATCGGTATTTGCGTTTGATTGTCATCATTTTATGATGATGAGCTGATTATGTAAGGTACAACTCCTTAACGGTTAGGAGTTAGAGGATAAATCTTTAAATATCTGTCGGCGCAACTACAACGATTAGTCTAGAAAACCTAGAATAATTAAGTTAAATCATTTGATTGTTCCAAAATTAGTTTATAAACCACCAGTTGAATATTTAAAAGTTTATTGTGATGTAAAATGAATGTCATTATAATTTCAATAACTACCCTAAAATCTTACAAACACGTGCACGTGTGCCACGCCTATAAATACGGCCGCACTGTGAGCGATCGGTACAGTTCAAACAATGTACTCTGTGGTACAGTTACACTCGAGTCGCCGCACAGTACCGACCTCTTTGGGAAGTAATAACGCTACTCGTTAAATAAACGCCTATAAGATTACTTGTGAAGTTTTCTTTCGAAGACCGAAAAATGAGTGATCATCAAAAAGACAACAATTGTGACGTTAGCAATGCTGACGTCACACTATTTAAAGACATTACAGAGGTATTTTCCTCGTTATATCATATGTATATATGTTACCTTTAGTCGTATTCTTTCAAATTATTTAGGTAAGCTGATGATGGAAGGTGGAAGGTACAACTCCTCAACGGTTAGGAGTTGGAGGATAATTCTTTCAATTTCATACGTATCTAAAGACCTTCAGTCGTATACTTTCAAGTTATTTAGGTGACCTGATGATAGAAGGTTAAACTCTTCAACAGTTAGGGATTAGACGATGATTTTAATATTACACGTACGTATAGACCTTAATTTGTATTCTTGATGATGAAATTTGATGAAATAGTTCAACTTACTACTTACCTACGATTGTTTGCACTAAAAACTGAAAAATAAAAACTTTTATAAAAAAAAACCCGACTTCCAAAAAACATCCAACGAAAACTCTCTGCCAAAAAAAACTCTTAAAAGCCTGAAATAAACTTGTTCTTCATAAATTGCCTATACCTAATTCTTTATTCATTTAAATAGTAGTATTATAATGTGTGCTAGGTACCTAAAATCACACATTAAACATTTTGAACCGGAATCGACTCAAATCTCAAAATAGAAATTATATAATTACGTAATATAAATAATAAATTTAACTGGACTCGGCCAAGCTAACTCTAAGAAAGAAAGAAGAAATATTTATTTTGTCAACAACCTTTATCACTGACAAAATTATTTTGGGTCAACTAGTGCAACCGGTTTTGTCACAATATCATTTTTTTCCGGGTCGACTGGCATAGGACCTCCGCAATCCTAAAAGCGAACTGAATTCGCAGTTTGAACTAGTTGTCAGCATATTTGACGGCACTTATTTCGCAACAACAAATAGGTGTGCTTAATAACCGGGATCGACGCCTAAATGTAGTCTCTGAGGCAAGAGAAACATTGCCAAGCTTTCATTCTCCAGCTGTCATTAAGAATTTCTTGCAAGAAAAATCCTCTTTTTGGCCCGACCCGTGAATTGAACCCGAGGCCTCTTGATCGGCAGCCGCACACTCTAACCTATAAAACCAACGAGGCAGAACCAAAAAAATTAAGACACACTGAAAAATACGGTAGTGTGATGAATATAAATAATGAGTTTTGTTGATGTCTTTGCAGGAAAACAATGGCGACTGCCAGATGGTCTCACTCTCAAGGATGACGACATCGTTTACAATCTTTGTATAAGCGTCCCATAAAAGTTTAACAAAGATTTTTGATACATTGTTGAAATTAAACTCACTTGTACTTTTATTCCACTATTTAATAAACTTTAATCTAACCCTTTGACATTATCAAAGGTTATTGTGTAATTAATATCCAGAAGCACAGCCAGCACGTCTATAATAATAATAGAGCATGACCATCGCATAGCTCGGTTTCAATAGTCATTAGTCTAACTAAGTAGGTATGGTCACAGTGTCCGAGAGGAAATAAACTGCTCCTATTCCTGAACAGGATAACCGCGACGGAGTAGGTGCATGTGTCATTCATTAATGACGTACCTATGTGATAATGTATCCATTTCTAAATTGTAGGTTGTAATTACTCAAGAATTGCTCAACTGCTAAAAGTTGAGCAAGGATCGGGCTAAGAGATCATTGTTTTGAAGGTCCATTATTAGTTTGGAGCCTCTACCAATATTTATATGAGTACTCGTGTATATGTGCTCAACACTCATTCGTTGTTAGATATTATAAATCAATGTGCTTCTTCTACCTTACCTGACCTTATCCCGTTACTCGTGTCGGCTTTTCCAATCATGCGACGTCATTTATTTCTATCTGGAACGTCTTGTTCGTGGAGTCCTAATACTTTCATGTCCTTTTGGACATTCGTCATTCAGGTCGTTTGAGGCCTTCCTCTTCCCCTCTTTTTTGTGGTGATGGAAAGGCATTTGTTGGTCACGTGATCGTCTGGACTTCTCATAACATGACCATACCAGCGTAGTCTAGCCTCAGAAATTTTATGAGTTATGGGAGCCACTTTGAAACACCATCGGATATGTTCATTTCGCGCCCTGTCTTTAAGAGTAACCCCTCCTGACCAGCACAACATACGCATCTCCGTTGTATGTAGATTCTGTTCGTGTCCACTTAGGGAAAATCTATCATAGAAGTAGGTACCTACTGTCCCTGTACAGTCATCACCAAAACTTCCTGTTGTTTACACGATTGTTTAAATGGTATGTACCTACCTAAGATTTATTGCACGTCATGATCAGTGGTTAGATATGAATTACATGATTGTATGTGGGTACCTACCTCTTTATGTTTCCTGTAACATATACATATATTGCTGTTATCTGTAATCGTACCTTTCAAACACAAATAACTAGGTAACCTGGTTGAATTTTCCCCCTTTTTGCAACACCTTTTTTGTTAATGCTAGGCGCCAATTGATCGTAGCTTATTTATAACCTATAGCCTTCCTCGATAAATGGACAATCCAAAACACAAGATCGCTTAACCAGCAAACAAACCTATAGCTTTATAATATTAGTGTAAATTAAGTGTATTGTCAGCGTAATAGGTTTGAGCTAAAGAATTTTACCATCGCATTAACGAAATACAAATTCAACCTATTAGTTATATTGACTAATACACGACGAGACTAGAGAGACAAAAGCTCTTTAAATCACATCACATCACACTAATTTAGAAAGGCGAAAGTTTGTGTGTATGTTTGTTACTTCTTCACGCAAAAACTACTGAACGGATTTGGATGAAACTTTACAGTAATATAGCTTATACATCAGAATAACACATAGGCTACTATTTGCAGTGATAACCGACATACACGCGGGCGGAGCCGCGGGCTACAGCTAGTCTGTAATAAGTTCATTTTGACAAAATTATTATTGCATGCTGGAAAGCAGAATATGACGTTCTAGACCCACAGTGTAATAACATACCGTTACCCATATTCGCTATAGATAAAGTTTGAAGCTCAACCGCTGTGCAAATAGGACGTCAATAAATGTTAGACTACCGGTATTGTATGATAAAACGTAATGCTTGTAATATCTCAATTACAGAATTTAAGAATAACGAATGATAATTAGAGAACAAACCACAATAGATCGTGATAGCACCATTACGTGACCTGTATGGAGCCCTCGCCATAACGGGAGAGGAAGCGAGCGATGGACTTCGTTCCTGAAATGGAAACGCCTTTGTGTTTATGCAAAATACGGAGTAAAACATAAAGGTATAGGTTTGGTTATCGAGTGACACAGGGTGTGAAATACAATAGGTTTGGCCGGCGGTGTGAATTGGTTAATGAGTTTTAAATAGCTGGCATACTTTGATACCACACAGTAATTGTGCAGAGATTACGTGTTCTGGAATGTACTGCACCATGATACTTATGTGGCCAAAACATTCGGAAAAGTAGTACCTACGTACTTAGTATTTGCGTGTAAGAAGGTCCTTAAACAAGTAAACTTTTAAGAAAAATAAAACCGACTTCAAGGTTCGACTCGATTTCTCTTGGATGCCATCATCAGATCTTAGTGTCCTTATCATGGTGCCACCGTTGGCATATCTCCTTTCCATTAAAAAAAGAATCATCAAAATCGGTTCATAAACTACGAAGTTATCCGCGAACACACATAAAAAAATGTATATACGGTCGGATTGAGAACCTCCTCCTTTTTTTTTGTAGTCGATTAAAAATTGATCTAAATAAAAAACATGGGAATTCCAATTTGTGTGACTCCTATCTGTAACTAGTAGGTAAGCCATTGTAAAAATCACCAATCGAAAGCAGTCGTTGTTGAAGAAGGCCTCGCAATTATATTTTGCAACACTTTCAGAAACTTTAGTTCTTCGTAGATAGTTTCGTAACTTTTATCAAATATATTTATGAAGAGGCATTATGTCGGGAAGTAAATTACTACAGGCGCCAAAATGTCTAATAAAATGGTTATGGTGAAAATACTGCGTAGTTTTCGTTACATAAGTGTAAATAAATAAAAGAAAGTTCATAAAGTATAAAAGCTTTCCAATCCAATTTAACAAAGAAAGCTTGTTGACTAGCCTTCAAATAATATCGTAGAGTGACAATGTAAGGTCATGGTGTCTGTTAGTGTCGTACAGAAAGTAATAAGATTCCTACTGTTTGAGCACATACATTCTACTTAGGACCTAGGTTGTAAAATGTACATATATTGCAGTTCCTGCAATTCCGCCCTCCCGGAACTGCCACGAGCTTATTAGCTAATTGTGTATGCATCATGTTGTGTTATATTTGTAAGTAAGTTAGAAATAAATAAATAAATATTTTCGGACACCTAACACACAACGTCATCAAGTCCCAAGATAAGCAGAGCTTGTGTTATGGGTACTAGACAACTGATATAAATATGTACTTATATACTTTCTTTTGTAAATTCATACATAGAAAACTCCCAAACTCCGAAACAAACATTTGCAGATCATAAAAACATTTGGTCCGACCCGGGAATCGAACCCGAGACCTCAAGCACAGCAGTCACTTACGTTACCACTTGCGCCACCGAGGCAGTTAAATGAAAGCATTAGAGGATAGGTGCAAAGAATCTGTGTCACGAGGTACTTGACTGACATGCATAAAACGGACACAGAAAACACCCAGACTTAGAACAATAGACCGTGAATCACACAAAATTTCGTCCCATACGGGGATCGAGCCCACAACATTCAACGCAATAAGAAGTGGTGAGGAGACCACTTAAACCACTGTGCTCTTCGTGCAATCGTAACAAAAATGACTTCACGGTTTGCCTAGTGTTTTACGCCGTGGCCACGTCGCTTTCTACTGCGCGAAGCGTTGTGGGTTCAAATTCCACATGGGACAACACTTTGTGTGATCCGCAAATTGTTGCTCTGAGTCTGGGTGTTCTTTGTGTCTGTAAAGTGCCCCGCGACACAGGATGTATAATATTCTTAATGCGGGATTGGTCTAAAAAAACAATAATTGACCCGTCTATTCTTAAAAATGTGATAAAATTACAGCATCAAGCTCGTAAAATTCACAATCGCAATGAAAACTCCGTTTATGAATATCACACCTATTCAGACGGTTTGAATTAGGCATACCAATTTGCTTCTAGGTAGATTATGACCTCACGTTAAAGAGGCAATGAATCCCCACCAAACCCTAGAGAAGAAATTCCACCAATACACAGCAAAACATGATCGCTTTTTAAGCAACAGCATTTAATTTGTGCTGTAGAACAAAAGCAAGTTTCTAAAGACAGGTCTATGTCCAGCAGTAGACTGTTAAAGGCTGTCGGTGTGATGATGTGATGTGGCAATTGACTTCGAGTGAAGACAGTGATTAAAGCGTCACTTTTTACAAGCTTTTTATTAACTTGCAATGAATGTGTTATACGAGCGATGCAATAGTAATAGGGCAACACTATGTTTCCTCTCTCTATGGCTGTCATGATAACTTTCTGTTCCTGTGTGTATTATGGTCTGTCCAAATAAACGTGCTTTATATTATTTCGGTGTATTAATTACTTAATTACACTAAAAGTCACGCCTGGATACAACAGTATGTATGTATGTTCGGGTGGAATCTTGCAATACAATTTTGAAGCAGATATCTTTAACCGATTTTGCTGAAATTTTACAAGCATTTGTATACAGCATGACAATACAATATTACAATGACATGGAGCCGATCTGATACTGGAGCTGGAAGGTGGCCATAGGAACTCTGTAAAGAAACGTCGCAACATCATCGAGGACTGGACTCGTTTTATTTGTCTGAAATGAAATGAAAAATATTTATTTTGGCAACAT
The DNA here is from genome assembly GCA_949125395.1 of Diaphora mendica. NCBI lineage: Eukaryota > Metazoa > Arthropoda > Insecta > Lepidoptera > Erebidae > Diaphora > Diaphora mendica. Next base: position 388,130 of record OX421331.1, on the reverse strand, counting down.
TGAAAAAAAAATAACAGAAAAAAACACACAATCTAAAAACTTTATCCAAAACTGGACCCAATTCAGCATGGTGTCAGGCAAAAAACCTGACGCAATTGTCTCAAGGCATTCCAGTAAAAGCTTGGTTTTAAAAAGCTTTTTAATATAATTTATTTAAATTAATCTAATCTTAAATAACGTTTATTCACAAGAGAATTATCTATTGACCTTACGTAAGAAATAAGTAACTATGTACAGAAGTATTTACGCGTCGTCAATTGTGTGGGTGTTAAGTGTAATATTGAGAGAAATGTGTAAACAACAAATAATTTATTATTTTATAAGTAATGTGATCTGGTACAACCTACGCTTTTTGTGGGGGTCGCAGCTACATGAAGGCTTCGTGTTTATAGAAAACACGTGCATTCTTTCATTAATTCAGCGAACTGGTAGTTATATTATCGGTTAATGGAATTGCTATATTTACCTGACACGTGTCCTACGCTTTTCTGTGTATTAATATGTAAGGAAACTTCTTTGTACACATTTTCAAAACAAACTGTTAAACATAGAATTTTGAGTTTAAGATAATGTTAGGTTGTTAATGCACAAAATATCTACTAACATGTGTACAATAATAGTCTGATTGGCATCTACTGGATGTGAATCCTGCAGACTTACTAATATTAAGACATATAATATCTTAAAACACACTATTCTATCCACATTATCACATAGAATTGACTACATATAATCACAAATTTTAACAAAAAAAACCGACTTCAATCTGGACCAAATTTAAATGGGACCACAAAATAATAATAATAATAAGATACTCTTAACTATCAAAAACACATAATCTCCCTAATCTTACAACCGACCTATGTAGACGATGCCATAGCAGTTCTGAAACCATCCAACACATCACTGGCGCTTGTAAATCTCTTGTATAAACTGATTACAATCACAGACATGACCAAGTTGCCGCAATTATCCACCAAAATCAGCTCACAAATATTCATTCATTCCCAATAAAACTGCTTATTATAAATATAAACCCAGTACAGTTCTTAAAAATAATGCATTTAAAATATATTGGGATAGGACAATAATTACCGTCAAAACCATACATTACAATAGACCTGACATAACAATCCTAGATAAAGTTAACAGGACAGTTTTTATTGTAGACATAGCAGTATGTAACACACAGAATCTTCTTACGACGCACACAGAAAAAGTTTCACAATATATATACTTAGCTACTGAAATCAAAAGACAATGGCAGGTAGATAGACTTAAAATTGTACCCATTATCATATCCACAACTGGTGTAGTTACGAAGACTCTCCAAAATAGCCTCAATACACTGCAAATGCCAAAATCCACCCTAATGCTAATTCAAAAAGCAGTTCCTCTGAATACATGCCGTCTCACACGAAAATTTCTCGCATCATCGTCATCCTAATCTCACACCATTTCCCCCGGGCACACTTGGCTAAGGCTCGTGTGTTAGATTTAGCTTCCCCTTTAAAATAAAAGGGAGACCAGAAAAGGTATAAAACATAATAATATTAATAATCATCATCACCAGAAGATAACATGAAACAAACGTTGCGAGAACGTTTCTTTGGCCGCCTGAAAAAAGTACTTAAAAGTCTTTTATCAGGGGGTAACAAGGTGCGAGCCTGCAATGGTTGGGTCATGCCGGTTTTGATGTATTCCTTTGGTGTACTTAGATGGACTCAGACAGAGTTAGATGCCCTTGACAGGAGAGTCCGTACATTACTGACTGCATTTCGAATGCACCACCCACGGTCGTCGGCTATGAGATTCTATATCCCGGGAAAGTTTGGGGGTCGTGGACTATTGAATATTAAATTAGAAATCTACGGGATTGCTACCATGTACCTTTTTGTTTGTCAGTTTGTAAGATACTCACAAACAAAAAGGTACATGGTAGCAATCCCGTAGATTTCTATTTTAATGTTACTGACCATGAAAGTTTAAAACAATATATTGAATATTAAGACCCTACACAATCGGGAGATATACAATCTTAAAGAATATTTTCTACATAGTGACGTGGTGGTGTGGACTCCTGGCTACGGCATGGTGATCTCTTCGGAGAAACCGAAGGTTTTGTTTGTGCAATTATGGACGAAGTTATCATGACGAATAACTATCGGAGGTATATCCTGAAAGATGGTACGGTTGATATCTGTCGGGCATGTCACCGTCCCGGGGAATCATTATTTCACAATTATTTCTGGTTGTTCTCGTCTTGCTAACGGCGAATATTTGCACAGGCACAACCAAGTAGCCAGGATCGTACATCAACAGCTTGCCCTTAAATACAAACTTGTGAATTCAGAGGTGCTATAACTACAGGTATGTGCCCGACCCAGTTCTCGAGAATGGTCGTGCTAAGTTATATTGGGATCGATCTATTATCATAGACAGACCTATTGTTGCCAATAAGCTTGATATTGTGATGATAGATCGATCAGAGCGCCGCGCAATGATTATCGACATCGCCGTTCCTCATGACGAGAATCTCGTGAAAGTTGAAAAAGAAAAGCAAATAAAATATTTGAATTTATCTCACGAGATTGTCGATATGTGGGATGTAGATTCGGTGATCATTGTTACGATAATTGTATCTGTTCACGGATTGATAGCCAAGAGCCTCGACCAACACCTTAAGAGGCTCACGGACGGTTGGATCAAGGGTCTGAGTATAAAACATTTTTTTGAGCCTAGATATTACTGAGGATGGATGGATGGAACCAGTAAATAAATGTATTTCGGTGCGAATAGTGTTGCTGAAATAAATCATGCGAGAAATAGGCAAAAACTGACCTATATAGTTCTATTGTGAAGCAGAACAAAAGTTTACCGGTTTGATAAACGACTGCCAGTACGCGGGATACAAGACGAGATTTTGCCTAAAAGTTCGGGGAAGTCTACTAATCCACTTTTTAACTTAAATAACAAGATAATATCCAAGATGTTTCTTCGAACATTTAAGTATTGCAATCGATATTAATTTTAAACATATTTGTAAATTAGCTATAAACACTATATCTTGTTACCTTTTAGTGTATACAAATTTTCACAATGAGATGTTAATTAAAATGAACATTAAAATAAAACGATCTAATTAAAACCGCCCGGGACTCGACCGCGCCGAGCGCATAAAGTAGTAAACTTACACTGGAATCAACTTTACAACTAATGTAGGTACGGTATTTAACTACAATCCTTATAATTATGTTATTTTATATGTATTCTAATTTTAAAATTGTAGTACTTACATATTTACAGATCTTTTGCAGAGCGATGTTGCTCCTCTGTTGGGGGTTGTTCAAATTCGAGCGGAAAACGGAGTACTCGCAGTATGTAGATCATCATGTGCATATAGTATAGTACTTCTGTAGCTCTTATACATCTTTCTTTTCACAGCTGGTCTGCACTGATAGGTACATACATAGACAGAACTATCGTGCTTTGTAGAACCCAAAGCCAAAGTCTATAAAACCCTTAAAACAGTCGTCAGACCTACGTTTCCAATAAGGGACAAGGAGCCGAGCTTCTTCAAAATGCATAATGAGCACATATATACTCCACATATTTTAATTTAATCAATGTTAACAGACTTAAAAAAGACACCTCTGTGTTTGTTTCGGCATTTCTTCCGAGAGTAAGTCTTAGGATGCCTTTTAGCTCTAAAGTACGACGTGTAAAGACATCTGTAAAAGATTTATTTACTAAAAATAAATATCATTTAAAAAATAGCATTGAAGATTGAAAAGGCCGAATAAAGAAAATGTGTGGTACGATTACATCAAGAGACGAGAAGAAAGATATTCAATAAAAACAGTAATCAACATTAAAATATTTAGACTGCCTCTGTGGCGCAGTGGTAGCGAATGCAACTGCTGTGGTATGCGACTGCTGCGCTTGAGGTCTCGGGTTCGATTCCCGGGTCGGACCAAATGTTTGTATGATCTGCAAATATTTGTTTCGGAGTTTGGGTGCTTTCTATGTATAATATGTATGTATTTACAAAAAAAAAGTTTATATGTATTTGTCTAGTACCCATACACAAGCTCTGCTTAGCTCGGGACTAGATGGCGTTGTTTGTTAGATATCCGAAATATTTATTGATTTATTAAACACACCAAGAAACGAACAAAAGGAAGACAATCAAGGTGCCAGGACCAGGATGATGGTCTACTATCAAGAGAAAACTAAAAGAGCAGGATGCAATGTACGGTAACGTGCAAGGAAGTTTTTTTGAATGCAAAAAACATTTGAGCACCTCATCATCATCAGCCTATCGCAGTTCACTGCTGGACATAGGCCTCTCCAATTGCACGCCACTTAGTTCGATCCTCGGCCACTCGCATCCGGCTCCTGCCAGCCGTCTTGCGCAAATCATCACTCCACCTGCCCCCCTAGCCAAGTTGCAAGCGTTCTCCTTTCTGCAATCGTTAACGCCTAAATTCTCGCGTGTCATTGGCAAGTTCTAGACAAAGTAATCTAAGACAAAATATTAGCCAATGAAACACGAAAATTTAGGCGTCAACGATTGCAGAAAGAAGAACGCTTGCAACTTGGCTAGGGGGACTGGCCTGTGGACGTCCTACGCTACGTTTGCCGAGACGCGGTCTCCACTCAAGAACCCGTTTACCCCAACGGTTACTTCAGCTTGCTAATCCTGTGGGCTATGTCGATGACCCTGGTTCTCTATCGGATAACCTTGTTCCTAATACGAGCACCTGAAATATATAAAATATGCTCGAAGTATCGAATCGTTAAATATCATTACAATTTATTTTATTTGATGATGTATTTATAAACAACAGTATATTTTTATCGCCGTTTCACTTTTATCTATGGTCAAACTAGGAGCTCATGACCGCTCTCGTTGCGTACAGATAAGATAGAAACAGAGACAGTGAGCTGTTGTCCCATGGAGTCAAGCCACGGCGCACATAGACCACCATTGTTTATAATTTGTTTATTAATGTAAATTTATGTTGGGCGCCAATTCAATCGGCGATATTAACTAGACTAATGACTAGCGCTTTTGTAAAACCTCAGCAGAGGACTTAATAAACGTCTTGTATTTTAATTGCCCTCATTTAAACCACAAAGTATTATATGCACATAGATTTGCATAACACAGTCTAAACTCTGAAGATATTCCTAAGTATTTTACGAGTATACAGGCTTCCTTTATGTTAAAATTTACTGTTCTTACAATGATTTTTCGGCATTTGTACGTTTTTTATACACGTAACTGAAAAATGATGACAGGTAGAAATTTATTAGTAGGTAATGAAAAACGAATAACAATAATTAAACACCCTTGTCCGATTTAATAATCGTACCCTAATGGGCGATTCCATCCAATGCATTTTGTCTGATTTCTATAATGGCGTCACCAGCCTGACGACAACCTTCTCAAAAGGAACAAGAACGAAGGAAGGTAAATTGTTGTAAGGATAATGCCTAGGGCGGTTACAACCTCGGTGAGGGACACTAGTATCAGTTATTATTAGTAAAACAAACAAAAGTAATCCACCAAAGGAACACAGTAACAGTAGTAGTCGTTAAGAGGTATTTTAAAGTCAATAACTCAATTTACAACTGTCCATAGCAGCTATCAAAATATTTTTAGAGACAGTATAGAGACCAGACACATGACACTTACTTCAAACAACATTACACCATATCGGTATTGACTTATGCTAAATTGTCACTAATTATTGTACAATATAACGTAATGAGATGGCAATGTAGAATAGCTGTGGGAATATTTAACAGCCCTTATCTATTCGTATCTTCGAGGTTATTCATAACTAATGCTCTCTTGAACTTAAACCAGCACGTATGACGGCTGTTAACTAAAAATTGGTTTTCCCTGTTATGTTTATAAAAAAATAATTCTTCTCTCTAAAAATCGGCCAAGTGCGTGTCGGACTCGCGTATGAAGGGTTCCGTAGCAGCAAGTAACATAATATAAAAGCTCTTGTAGTTCGTTGTAACTTTGATCGATGAATTGCAGATTACGATTTATGACGTATTAAAAAAACTACTACTAAAACTACTTACTAAATTTGGTTCTAACCAATTTTCGGTGGAAGTTTGCATGGTAATGTACATCATATATTGTTTTTAGTTTTATCATTCTCTTATTTAAGAAGTTATAGGGGGGGGGGGACACATTTTACCACTTTAAAAGTGTCTCTTGCGCAAACTATTCAGTTTACAAAAAAATGATATTAGAAACATGAATATCATTTTTGAAGACCTATCCATAGATATCCCACACATATGAGTTTGATGAAAAAAATAATTGAGTTTCAGTTCTAAGTATGCGGACCCCCAAAATTTATAGTTTTTTTTTCTATTTTTGTGTGAAAATCTTAATGCGGTTCACAGAATACATCTACTTACCAAGTTTCAACATTATAATTCTTATAGTTTCGGAAAAAAGTGGCTGTGACATACGGATGGACAGACAGACTTGACGAATCTATAAGGGTTACGTTTTTTGCCTGTGGCACGGAACCCTAAAAAGTAAGGTCAATTTGTGAAATCAATGCAAGATATTCTCAAATATTACAGTTGATTTCAGATTAATTGTAAAGTTTGGGGAAAATCTCTTTAGGTCTGGCGAAGATACCACGGAACTGCGAATTCTCACATTGTTCAATTGAGTTTTCGGAAATGTTAAGCGTACACTTGGAAGTCTAAGATGTATTGGTTCTTTATAATACGAGTATGTATAAACTTTTGCCTGTCTGAGTTTGTCAGCCAATCTCTTTTTTAACCGACTTTTAAAAAAAGGAGGAGGTTCTCAATTCGACTGTATTTTTTTTATGTATGTTAACTCATAACAGTCATAACTTTCGACTGGGTGAACCGATTTTAATGATTCTTTTTATTTAAAAGCTGGTGCTTCCCGTGTGATCTCATTTAGTCCAGATTGAAGTTGGTTTTTTTTTGGATAAAATTTGTGATTATTTTATGTTCAGTCCGTTCTTTTGAAATAAGAATGATCACCTCTTCGATCAATAAACTATTATTGATCGAAGGATCACCAGGTAATATTCTTATAATGAAAAATTAGGGCACTTTCTGTTCAAATAATAATGTCGTTATAAGTGTCTATATGATAATATGTTTAGTAACGTTAGTTTTTTTTTTTTTTGCATACTTCTTGAACTAAATTAAAACTAAGAAAAGCTTTTGTTTTTCCTGCATCATCCAATGGTTGACTGGTAGAGAATGCCTAAATAAATGAATGCCCCTTTGATTGGTAACTTCGCAGTATATTTGTGGTGGGTTGTTGTTCAGGAGTCAGAATGGTTAGTCAGTAGCATTCGCGGTGTTGTTTGGAGTGCGCGCGTCGTGTGCGTAGCCGACCTAGCCGATCGACGAGGCGATCTTTAATACGAAAAACTTTTTTATTAAACAGTATATATATAGTAAACATACAATATATTGAATTAATGTTAGTACTCGGACAGTTTTTAAGAAAGTCCTAAAGTTGTTGTTACACAGATGTGCGCGCAATTTGTATTTAAAGTTTGTTTTAGGTACTAAGGCAAATACTTTTTTGCTGAAGTTTGAACTAAGTTTGGCTAAGTGTAGTGTTATTGAGGAAAGTGGTAGTTCACAAATTGTATTATGTAAGTTGATCATTTTATAACAATTATCTTAATTATAGTTTAAAAAACACATTTTTGTATGGAACCTTCAGACGCTAGATGTCAATTGTTGTAAATATTTTATTGATACCTAGATATTGGTACAATTAACTTTACTTAATTAATTACTTTTTTTCCTTGAAAAGCACCCTACGCTTTTATGCAGACAATGCTGCATGGCGACCCACACCATGGCGGCCTAGTGATGCTACTGCATCTTTTAGTCCAGTCAACAAGTATGAAACTTGTTGACTAGACTAATTGGGCCCCCGGTCTCGCACTCACCAACGAAACACGACAGCACGATCGCTGTCATTTTACGTTGATGTTCTGTGCGAGGGTAGTACCGCCCCGGTCGAGCCGGCCCAACCGTGCTGAAATCAGCGTGGCTCTACTACCTCTATCGTTCTATCTCTACTTATCGTTTCTGTTATGCATATTAAAAAAAGAATCGAATATTTTGATAATGTAACTGATAATGAATTGATGGTTCTGAATCGGTTTACATCCATATACATATCTCTAAAAAAATGAATGATTTCATTTCACTAACTTGTACCTACAAGCAATATTGATAAGGGTATACCGGAGTCGTCTCTCAGCGCCCTTTATGTGTGTCAGTGTATCATTAATGTAATTATTTAACTACAAACGCATTACAAATTTCCTTGCTTGCTATCTCCTGATACAAGGCAAAGTAAGAACTGAAGCTGAAGAAAGAGCAAACAATCAAACGGGTCACGTGACCCGTTGTTGGATTGTTTGCCCTTGTATCTTTATCATTATTAAAAGTTCATACTGCTTTTAGTGCTCATTTTAATCCGTCAAGCATTTAATGAACGTTAAGAAATAAAATCTGTGATTATAAAATAAAGTATTATAAAAAGGTGGTAGTAGGAATAAGTAGTAGTAATAAGGCCGCACGCGAAATGGAGCCTTCACAACAGACGCCATAAAATTGTGCTTTTCGCCAGCCATTAGTTTTGGTTTTTGCCACTTGATACCTACTGTTACGTCGACTATAAACTAGCAAAACAGCCATTCGCCATTCGATTTACTCTAGGGCCCGCTCTGCAAGGTTAAAGTTAAATAATATTTTAATATGCATATAGTGGCTTAATTTCGGCAAACATTTAAATACTACAAAAAATAATAACATTAACATAAGTTATTTAACAAAATTTCATAAAATCCATAGGTATTTATTTATCAAAGAGGAAATTCCTCATTAAAATTAGGTATCCACAAAGTGGCGATTTTTAACATTTTAATCTCTAATAACGTTTTATGTAATTTTCCTGGAACAAATACAGGGTCAATTACATAAATATTTTCATAATTTTGTTGCGTAGCGGGAAATATTTGCGATAAATTATTTAAAAGGTTACGATAACTTCTATCTTTTATATAAGTCGCACTATACAATAAAAACGTATGTACGTACGTGTGTATGTGTTAAAGTTGCGAAAGTCTAAAATCATTAAATATTTTCACCTTCTAAAAACGGAAATCCAAACTAAAATTTGATCCTTCTAGATCTAGACACAGGCTTATTAACTGTATTTTTACCGACTTCAAAAAAAGGAGGAGGTTCTTAATTCGACTGTATTTATTTTTTATGTTTGTTATCTCAGAACTTGAGCCTAGGTGAACCACAGAAATATACCAGGATGATTTATTTCTGTGGAGAGAACCGATTTTGATGATTATTTTTTTATTTGAAAGCAGGTGCTTCCCATGTGGTCCCAATTTGGTCCAGTTCTTGAAGTCGGTTTTTTTTTCTTTTTTTTTATGTCTCATTAGACTGGGCACAAGCAGCATTGATTATATCTGAGCTAAAATTCTGGATTTCATCGATGCCTATAATCGACCGTATAACTATAGCTGAAAAACATTATATTACATTGGTCACAGTGCGAACGGCTGTACATTAAAGATGATCCAGTAACCTCACTCACTTGGTAAAAACATTTATGAGGGAAGATCTCAAACTCAATCAATCGAATTGGGCAAATCTTTCTCTAGCGAGTGTTTTTGTACAGAAATAAGTTTCGATTTGTTATAATAATAACATAACAAATTATTTAAAAAAAAACCGACTGCGACAATATTTAACAACAAAAACATATAAGTTTAATATCTATTCGTAATCACCGTAAAAAAATCTTTATTTTGATACCACTCTCGATGTATTTTGAAAACATATTTTTAATATTACTTTTTGGCGCCAAAAATCCTTTTTTTTTTAATTTTGATGTACTCAGTGTCACTCTCACGACTAAGATGAATCTATTGACACCACTCACATAAAAATACGACAAGCCATTTAGGCTCTAGGGCGTGCCAAAGAAATAGGTATACATACATACATACACTCGAAAAACATAACCCTCCTTTCGCAGTCGGGTATAAAGGATAACATCTAGATTCTAGAGGTTTTGCTATAAAGGAATATCATAATCTAGATAAATTTACATTGGCGACAAGCAAACGCGCTTATCCATCTAATGAAATAGCGCGTGCATCTTCGCCAGCTTCCTTACCGACAGAACTCTACCAACGACCAACGGTTTATTTACAAGTTAGAATTAACAAGGTAACTAGTCAGAACTTGTGAAAAATGAAACAATTGTGGTTCTATTAAATATCGATCACCTATTCTCTTTGAATCATGCAAAATTTATGCCTGCACTATCCGTATTATAGAATTTCTAACAAATGATTTTAAATAACAACAAAATATTATTATTACCAGGGGTCGAAATTCGAGCACAATATTTTAGCTTCATGTATTAATATATATAGATTCTTAATTGAACACGGCTTCTATTTATATATAATTACACTAAATTAATTACTTTACGATATTTAAACACATTTCAAACTTTATCTTTTACAATAAATAAACAAGATCGTGTTATCTCAAACTGACTAACAACTATTGAAGTTTAGATCATCAATAATAGTTATTTGTTATACAAGAGTGCAAAGTTTATTTTTAACCACGTGCTCAATTTTGATGACCGAGCAAGCAAAGGATTGTATAAAATTAGAATCCTGAGTGTGAGCGAGGGAATCAAAAGAGTACGAGGTGAAAAATCTTTGCACTCGAGTGCAACACGTCACTTTTCATCCCACCTCAGCGAGGAAATGACTAAATGACGTGAAAAGAAAATGGCGCGGTCAAAACAAATTTTAAAAAAGTACACCAAGAAGGTTCCGAGTCTGAGTTTTTAACAAATTAAAAGGTTGTATGAGAAATTCAGCACCATGGAGGTAGAAGTAAATAGGTTTAATGATGTTTTATATTCACAAACTTAGTGCACACGATGTTCTAAATTCAATTTACTTTATCCTCTAGCGGATTAAAACGGCTTTTGCACTCAGATATCGAAGTGCAAAAATACTCTTTCCGAGATGGGGGGATGAAAAGCAAATGTATCCAACAGTGGTAACATAATTATTTATTTTTGATTAATATTTCCTATTAAAGTTTTCATATTTTTTCTTTTTATTACATTTATATAAGTAAATATGAATTACATTTTTAAATAGATAAATAGGAAAATAAAAATACATATTCAATCAAATATATAAAAAAGAAGACCTCCGACTTCGGGTGCTGGTGCTGGACCAAGACACTGGTGTAAACCTCCTCTCTACATGGGCCGTGTCAAGGAGGACTGCCTTCTGTATCATACCCTTGATGCAGTCTTCTAATGTGAGTCTCCTAAGGTGTTGGTCGAGGCTCTTAGCCATAAATTCGTGAGCAGATAGGTACGACTATCGAAACAATGACCACCGAATCTACATATTGAAAATCTCGTGAGATAAAACCAATGTTTATTATTATTTGTAAAAGAAGTGTTTCGAACCTGAACAAACACCTCAGACCGTCATTACGCCAAGGCGTTTAGTTGCGTGACGAACTTTTATTTTTTGTATGGCCTGGCCAAATTGACTCTACTCTACCTGATTGCAACTATAAGCAGAATCCAAGAGTGCTGGTCACCATACTCATTGCGAATGCAGCATGGTGACCCACACCATGGCGGCCTAATGATGCTTCTGCATCATTGGGCCTCCGGTCTCGCACTCACCAACGAAACTCGAATGCTGCTTGACATGTTATACTAAAATAAAAAATTTTGAACAGCAGTGTTTATAGAGACATCAGCTTAAAGCCAGCCCGTAAATATGCTGGACAAACTATGACAGCAAATAACTAGTAAAATATAAATAAACAATTTTACATTATTATTAATACACACATCAAAAGTGTCTAGGGATCAACATATGTGTCTAGGGATCAACATATATTTTTGCAATAACTTTTCTCCTGATTGATATTAATTAAAATTTTCTTTAAGGATTCATCAAATAAAGTGTTTTCGTTTGTCACAGTAACGATAAACCAAGACACCTTTGCATTAATAAAGAAATTTGCCATTTTCCTAATAAAAGGATTTTTGACATTTGAACCACTAACATTAAAGTTCGAAAAAAAGACTGAAATAACAGTTTGCTTTAAAATTTTATTAGGTAACTTAAACAATTAATAATCCGTGTTTCTACCGCGAACACTAACAACACAAGAATCGGTTTGGCATACTCAAAATGAGTTCATCCAAATCACGCTGTGGAATGGCCGCCCATGTTCGTTGCAACAACAAAAAAAAGGTCTTCTTGCGACTGGATACCCTCCATATTCGGCAGAGCTCTTCTCTGTAGCATATCCCATGCATGCTCAATCGGGTTCAAGTCTGGCGACTGAGCAGGCCAGGGCCAAAGCCCATCTCAATCTCAAGAAATCCGCATAAAAATGCTTGATCCCTAGACACTTTTGATGTGTGTAGTTGTGTACCAAAAGTTACAATTACGATAAAATTAACGAACTCCTTAGGGAACAGACGTAACTTTATATAATTCCCCAATCCGCACTCGGCCAGCGTGGGGACGTATGGCCTTAACCCTCTCCTGAGAGGAGACCCGAGCCCAGCAGTGGGACATTATGGGTTGTTAATGTCATGTAATTATTTCAGTAGTATAATTTTCCAATGACTTATTAGGCTTTTTTTCAACAAAAAGGTACATGGTAGCAATCCCGTAGATTTCTATTTTAAAAAGACTTATTAGGCTACTTAAAACAATAAAGAAGAAAACTCGTTCATTAGTGTTAACATAAAGTACGGTACTCATCTACACGGGGTTATTTTATTAACAAATATGAAGAAAACTGAGTAATTTGACTAGTAGGGTAACTATGTGTAACAAATTGATCCCGTAGGATGCTGCTATCCATCGGTCAATGAACTTTGAAACGCGACTCCTATTTGCACTCGCGGGTACAAAGCACTGCCCACTTATGTTCTGTTACCGCGTATCCTGTACTTGCACTGAATTCGTTTACCAACACAATTGTAAATAAACGCATTAACAACAAGGACTAAATGAAGTTGCATCTATTCGACTAGGCAAAGAAAATTAGAAACAAGCCAATACAAATCTTATAATGATGAGCATAAAATACATTTTAGCTAAAGGTGTATCACATCACATCACCCAATCATACAGCTAATTATTGTCAAAAGTCATTTAATTTGTGCAAAATAGTGTCAGAGTTCGTAGCTCTGAACACAAGTCGTAAAATGTATCAATTTATTGTGAGTTGTCGTATAAAATTCAGTTTATGTTGTGTCGTATACGAGTACCTATGTGTGTAAAGGAATGAGAATTAAAGTTTGGTTAATCTTCTAGACCTTGAGCGTTGGTGACAAAACACGTTCTGCTGAACTCATGCATGCACTTTTGCCATTCCTCTTTTGGTAGTGTACCTATAGACTTAGTCTTACAACTTTTTAACATCTGAATATATTAGTAAAACAGTTCGTTTGTTCTGTAGTGTAAAGTAAACTGGTGTGACTATATTTATATGTAAGAATAATATAATCATTTCATCATAGGATTTAATTAAAATTATTTCAGTATTTCCGATAATTTGCTTGTGCTGTAACATCTTACCTTTCGGTTATCTGCAATCTGTGGAGTCAGTTTGTGAAGAAGGACAAAACGGTGTATTACGGATGGTGCAGGGATACATTTTGTGTGATTAAAAGTGAATATGAGACCAACATTAAATAGAACCACAAGCATTTAATTTTTCCATACATTCAGACTGATTATCTCCTTTTTTTCCTTTTAAAAAGACAACTCCCGCATTAGTGAATGTGTGGATCAGCGGCCAAGACACATTTAATTAAACTAGAAAGGGCACAACGTGTCGTCCTTAAAGTTCTTCTGTATCTACCATTCCGCCACCCTACACATTTAGTACACACATCAAAATTGTCTAGGGATCAAGCATTTTTATGCGGATTTCTTGAGATTGAGATGTGGCTTTGGCCCTGGCCTGCTCAGTCGCCAGACTTGAACTCGATTGAGCATGCATGGGATATGCTACAGAGAAGAGCTCTGCCGAATATGGAGGGTATCCAGTCGCAAGAAGACCTTTTTTTGTTGTTGCAACGAACATGGGCGGCCATTCCACAGCGTGATTTGGATGAACTCATTTTGAGTATGCCAAACCGATGTTCTTGTGTTAGTGTTCGCGGTAGAAACACGGATTATGAATTGTTTAAGTTACCTAATAAAATTTTAAAGAAAACTGTTATTTCAGTCTTTTTTTCGAACTTTAATGTTAGTGGTTCAAATGTCAAAAATCCTTTTATTAGGAAAATGGCAAATTTCTTTATTAATGCAAAGGTGACTTGGTTTATCGTTACTGTGACAAACGAAAACACTTTATTTGATGAATCCTTAAAGAAAATTTTAATTAATATCAATCAGGAGAAAAGTTATTGCAAAAATATATGTTGATCCCTAGACACATATGTTGATCCCTAGACACTTTTGATGTGTGTATATAAGAAAGCTCATGTTCTTACCGTGCGAAAACTATTTGTCTACCAAACTATACGTAGATACCACAAAACTACTGTCCCATTTTTAAAACCATCATGCAAAAGATTAGAAAAATGTCCAATTCCAAGGGTAGCAAGCAAATTTGCCCAACAGCACTACAGTAACCTTGCACCAAGACTCTATAATAAACTAAAAACTTATAGAACTAAGAACTAAACCAAGTTTAAAATTAAATTAAATTGTGGCTTGAGGAACTGGAATTTGATAATGTTGAAAACCTTCTACAAATAGTGAAGTAATGGAAGGTTGAATAGTGCCACACACACCCTTACCACATACACATTCTGACACATTGTCTCAAATACACGGCAAACACACACCTCACACACATACACTCACACCCATACACATTCATATCTAAATATACAAATTTATTGTGCCCACTATACTATTGCATATTGTAACAATTGTTCCCCTTGTTTTTGTAAAGTAACTGACTGCCAACACACAGCTTACGCTATTTTGGGAGTCAGGGGGGTATATTGTGTATTGTGTCGCGGGGGACTTTACGAACATACAAAGAACACCCAGACTAAAAGGACACTAGGCCAACCGTGCAATCAAACCGTTAATTCTAACAAATAAACTATTGGTCGTGGGTAGAGTTCTGAGTAAATTTCGAACGCACAACGCAACTCTTTCAACCACCGCGATATTAAACTGATTCTTAACTTACCAATACTCGTAGTTATAGTTGCTTGAACAATTATTTTACAGAAACAGTTTATTTTCAAATCAAATAACATTAAGCTTCAGTTTCGTGACGGCGACAGTTAAAGTACACAGTTTACTGACTAACTAGACACGGCAAACAACATCAATCAAATGCAACCAGAGAATACTGTGTTTACACACATTGGCGTGTCTACTAGACGTCAATTTGTACTTCAGTTTGTTTTATATTAACTTGGCCTCACCATAGCTTATCAATACCTTTTGTATGTGTAAGGAAAACTTCCACCAACAGCTTTTTTTTATACGGGACTATTCCCGTCCACACGCCTACCACTGTAACTCTTGTACACCAGGGTGTTGAACTCGTTGTGTTCCCACGTGTGAACCCACGAACACACCGAGTTATGACACTCGGGAAGTTCCAGGAAAAATGAAGCTGTCTTCGTCCCGCAAAAAAAAAAAACAGAAGAAAAACTGGAGGAGCTGGAAATATAATATGTCCACTTCCCTCCTTAGCAAAGTGGGAGACAAAATGAAGTCAAAATAGGCAGACACCTTTCCCGACCGGGAAGCACCACGGATAAAATATTATGGGTCCTAAGTGAGCTATATTTGATTTTACGTCCCTTACTTGTTACCTTGGGTTCTAACTGCCTCGTTGGTCTAGTGGTTAGCATAAGAGACTGCAGATCAAGATGTCTCGGGTTCGATTCCTGGGTCGGACTGCTGTTGGGTTTTTCTTACAATAAATTCTTAATAGCAGCCCGGAGTATGTTAGATGGCGGTGTTTCCCGCCCGTGCCTCGGGGAGCACGTTAAGCCATCGGTCCCGGTTATCATGAACATCTATGGCAATCGTTATTGAGAAGTCAGTGTCCTCAAATATACTGACAACTAGTTCAACCCTCGAATTCAGTTCACCCTCAGGGTTGCGGAGGTCCGATGCCAGTCGCTCCGTGTAAAAACTGATATTCAGGTAAAACCGGTTGAAATAGTAGCCGACCCCAAATCTTGGGAATAATAAAGGCTAGGAAGATGATGATGACTTGTTACGTTAGGTTCATCCTAATCCAATTCATCTCTCCTTCGGGAGTTGAACTTTTACTGAATGAAATGCCGTTTGTCCCTTACCCCTGCCAACCTGTTATCTGTTTTGTTGAGATGTCACTTGCCTAAGGCTTGGCATGATCAACAGACATACAAACTTACTTCCGAATTTATAATATTAACTAGCTTTTGCGCGCAGCTCCGCCCGCGTGTTTGTTGGTTATCGCAGCAAAATGTTCTTCCTCAAGAAACAAAGTATGTCCATGCCAAATTTCATTGAAATCGGTGCAGTAGTTTGCCCGTGAAAGCAGAATAGACAGACAGACAACAAAGTTACTTTCGCATTTATAATATAAGTATGGATTGGTATTTAAAAAACAATGATGCAGAATATTCATACACTTATATCATAAAACAACGTCGGATATTTAAAAAAATCATAACAAAATTAATACGATTTATTTGTATGTGTTCAGGTCAATCAATTAATTAGTTTATTTGTGTACTAGCTGAGCCCCGCAGTGTTATCCGCGGTTATTGTTGTACCTTTACAAATACAAACGCGGTAATGCCGCGTAGCGAAGTTAGTCTAGTAGCCTAACTTACTCCTAATATCTATCCATCAGTGAAAGTCCCGTCAAAAACGATTCAGCCTTTCCAGAGATTAGGTGGCACAAACAGACAGGTAAACGGACAAACAGACAAAAAAAATTTTTTTTGAATTATTTATTCTTTTATGAATTAGTATTTATGAATTTAGTTAAAACCTGATAATTTGAAATTACAAAGACACTTAAATTTTATTTTATTTGTATAAATTAAAATTACTCTGTCCCTCTCATGGTATGTAGTCGTGATAATTGGTATGTATTTCATAAGTTTAGTTTTGTAATTTGATTTAATGTTTAAGTTTACGAACCATAGATGGCGCTGTTAGAGTTGGCTGAATCGCGTTATAGTTTGGTTAACCAAACGAATTTTGGAAATCGAACTCGGATAATATAATACTTTATTATTTCTCGCCTACGGACCCTTGATCTCGTTCAGTGTGTCTCGGGCCTTAAACCTACTAGAGTTTTCAATTTGTAGAAACTAGTATATACATACATATATACAGCATCACTGCACCTAAAATAAACGAGATTCGCGAGCCGATTTTATTAAAATGACTGTAACAAAATTGATATAGTACCTACCTATATCAATTTTGTTACAGCCGTATCTCTTAGTACCTAGTCGTAATTTCAGACACGTTTATTGATATTGCTTTGCTTCTGAAGATCGTCACGTGCTTTTATATAGCTAATTATATTATGAACTAGCTGAGTCCCGAGGTGCTACACGCGGTTATTGTAGTACCTTTTCAGACGCGGGTAACACCACGGGGCAAAGCTTGACTACAAAAAAGTAGCCCGTAGTAGTAAAAGTACTCCTTATTAAATTAGGTATCTGCCAGTGAAAGTCCTGTCAAAATCAGTCCAGCCGATCCACAGATTAGCCGGAACAAACAGACCGACAGACAGACACACAAAAACTGTAAAACAAAGTTTTGGTATATTTACCGTGTATACATACATAATATGCATCTAGAAAAAAGTGATTATTTTAATATTACAAACAGACACTCACAACTATTTTATTTATTTGTATAGATCTCTTTATAACACACAATTAATTTTGTCAGACCCTAACGAATATTTTTAAAGCAATAAAAAGCTCTTCAGTTTTATTATGTGTGTATATTCATTTATTGGTTATAGTCTAGCGTGCAAAAACAACTGTGATTTTTTGCGGTACCCAAATTAGTAAACTATGCGAGTATCATCAAAACATACGCAGTGTGAGTACTGTGAGTTGAATGTTAACTGAATAATAAATAATAATGAATGAAAAAATACAACGTATTGAGTCAAAATAAACCTAACTTATTGTATTTAATCACGGAATACACAATCAGCAACTTTGTTGTGTGGAGAATTTAAATGTTTACTCAATTTGCATAACTATAATACCAACTTACAACTCTACCATTACCTTGTCGCCATCCATTGTGTACGAAGACCTCCTCTGCCCTTCTCCTCTCTCTCCTAAGATCTTCCACTATTTATTTATTTTTGCGAGGAAGATAACAGTATACCTATATATGCACTGTTATTAACTGGTGTATCTTAGTTTACCTTTTCCTGTGTGTATTAAAATTACATAAATTTTTATTCTTACAAACGTATTCAGTGGCGTATCATAGATCCAAATTTTTTCAATTAAAATTTGGTCACACTCAAGAATAATCACAAATTTTAACAAAAAAAAACAGACTTCAATCCGGACCACATTAAAATGGGACCACACGGGAAGCACCATCTTTCAATTAAAAAATAATCATCAAAATCGGTTCACCCAGTCGAAAGTTATAAGGTAACAAACATTAAAAAAAACAGTCGAATTGAGAACCTCCTCGTTTTTCGAAGTCGGTTAAAAAAAGACTAGGCTATTCAGGCACTTACATTATATAACAGTAATGTATTGAGGACATTTTAGCAGGGAATAAAATAGCCATTAGTCACTCCTCATTTGGCCGTTGCCGAGTTTGAGCCATATATAAAATTTTAACGAAAAAAAAAACTATCGATCTGAGCCTATACAAGTAAAATTTCAACATAAATAAAACCGACTTCAAGGTCTTCAGATCTTAGTTTCCTTATCATGGTACCACCGTTGGGATATCTCCTTTCCATTAAAAAAAGAATCATCAAAATCGGTTCATAATTGACGAAGTTATCCGCGAACACACAGAAAAAAAAGGTCGAATTGAGAACCTCCTCTTTTTTTGAAGTCGGTTAAAAATAGTAAGTATCGTCTCTTGCTTTATCTACTTACTTATAATAATAGAAAATTAATAAAATATGCAGTGATAGTTGAGCGCCGGTGTATAGAGCTTGCGACCTGCGCTGTGCAGTACTGGAACATCAATTAGCGCTACCAGCGATAGTAGTTGTAGGTACATCGTTGAGGTTCGCCTTATACAAACAAACTAATGCCCTCATTAGAGTTGTTAAAACATCCCTTGAATTCTTAGCTAATACTTTATGTGGTAATATTGGACTGTGGAGTATTATTAAGCCCTATATTAAAGAAGTCTTTCCTAACCAGTTTATTGCGACGATGTAAAGATAAGTAAATTAGCATAGTAGTTAGCAACTATCTTGATAATATCATTCTGTTATCATTTTAATGTTTTTCTTTTTAAGATTATGTTTAGATGATGATGGTGATATGGTGAACCTGGTGAGAAACTTTTGATAAACCTTATATAGCCTATGTCACCCGGGCTATTATTACGAATCTATTGACACCTTATTCATTATAATCCATATACCTAGTAATTTAGGGGCTATGGTGAAACACACAAACACACATAGAGTGCAAAACGTACGTACGTACCCTCCCTTTTGGCTTTCTCCAATTCCAGCTTACTTGAAAATACAGCTTGGATCATGTTTGTTTTATTCTGATTCAAGAATTGTTGAGTACTTTATTGACTTTTACAGTTGCACGGGACCATGTACTCGGCGAAGATCTTCGTCGGAACATTACGACGAAAGAGATTTAGTAATACCATTTTACGTCGGTATTATTTTTGCAAAGAAGTTTCTAGATTTCATTTAAGACATATTTTAAGAACGTATTTTATTAATCAGTACAGGCATGGTGGTATATTGTGTTCTTGTGTAACCAATACATAAATATGTGATTACAGCAACCAAGACACATTTGCTGTCATTAACCGACTTTCAAAAGAGGAGGTTCTCAACTTGATTGGTATTTTTTTTATTTAAGAGTTGTATGTTTCCGGCTAACTTCATCAGAACATCACTAAAATAGAAAGGGACCACCTCGAAATATAACGATACGATTTTGTTCATTTGACAAGTGAAAAATACAACATAACGTCATCAATGTAGTCGAAGCTGATTTAACATCTGCGCATTATTACTTAAGCTACTCATCAAACTTAAACGAGATCACATGACAAGCACCAGATTTCGAATATAAAAAAAATCATCAAAATCGGAACACCCAGTTATGAACATTAGTTATGAGACCCACAAAGAAAATTAAAATTGGTCGAATTGAGAACCTCATCCTATTTTGAAATCGGTTAAAAATATTATCACATTCCATTACACAGAATCATTATTTTCTTTATGGGACAGGGGCAAACGAGCAGAAGGATGAACTAATTTCTACCTGAATACATATCTCCGTCAAAGATAGCAATGTTCAAGAGTTCCGTGATGTGCATAGTAGCCATTAAAAGCTTTATTATGGATACGATTAATAGTCGCAGCGACTCAGTCTGACGTTAATAGGGTAGTCTCGCGTTTTTGTCGGCGGTTGCAACATCTCTAGTAATGTAGAACAACCTGTTGTGTTAAATTATAAAATAAATATATTTAAATGTTGGATTTATTATGCAACGTCAAAACTGGACAATATATACGTATAGTGGACATAAAATTAGAAAAAAAAATGTAAGGAAGACGATAAATTTCATAGAATTGTTTTTAAATCTTAGAAGCATAATCTATGAAATTTTGGAGTTTGTGTGAATGGATGTTTCATAATGACTCATTGTTTCTAAGTAAGATTGCTTTTATGAACATAGAAGTGAATGAAGTTGTAAATGTTTTAAGGCTATAGCATTTAATTAAGTAATAATAACAGATTGTTGTACAGTAAAATGTAAAGCACCTTTTTTTTTTGACGGGGGGAAATCCTCATGGATGTCCTCCGTCCTGGGGAGAGGGCGAAGGGGTCTGTCAGACTCTTACTGACTAAAATCCCCCGGTGTTCCGTCTCTCACCTACGTCGGGGATCGCGGGAACATAAGAGACAATCGCAATTAAAGCACGTAGCTAGACCAACTTCCAACCAACCAAACCAACCAACTATAGCACAAGAAAACCTTCTTTAAGGGACAGTGTTTATAAATTTGTAATTATGTATGTGATTTGAGACACTTAACGGTGTTATTATTATTGAAAATAATATACCCCTCATCGCTATCACATTAAAAATGGGAACAATTATGTTCCTGAATTAATTATTCCTATTTATTAATTTATTTATTTTTAATTCAAAAACAACAAATGAGATCAATTTAGAAACTCGTTAGCCCATGTCTGTGCAGAAGTCATAAAACCTATTTTAAATTTATTCTAGCTATAATAACAGGTTACATTCTTTGACTATGATGGTCATGATCCATGCCTATCTGTATGTGAATCGAAATCGATTATTTTTTAATTAGTGTCAACCCTAGTAGTGTAAGCCCTCACTTAATCGTGGTTACAACATTCGTTATGCGTATAAAGTATTGAAATATGCAAATGTCATTAATTGCATGTCGGACAGCCCTGGGTACAGACCAGCCTCGGTTTAATCTTGTCAACGACGCAATGATAAATCTTTCTGTAATTATATTATCCACTAGCCGATCCCCGTGGTTAAACCGCGTGTAATTTAAAAAAAATCGCGTATGATCACACTTTACAACCACTATTACTTTGGTAAGATAACAAAATAAAAACCGACTTTAAGATTCCACTCGATTTCTCTTGGATGCTATTATCAGATCTTAGTGTCCTTATCAAGGTACTACCTTTGGGATATCTCCTTTCCATTAAAAAATTATCATTAAAATCGGTTCATAAACGACAAAGTTATCCGTGAACACATAAAAAACATATATACGGACGAATTAAGAACCTGCTCCTTTTTTGAAGTCGGTTAATAAAATAATAAAAGATTTATAGATAGGTATACCTAGGCATATATTTAAACGATTATAAATTATTTGCTCCGATGCTATAATTTTCTTCTATATATATATATATATATAATCTATATATAGTTCTTCTATATATATAATCTTCTATCCATAATTTAATTTATATTTATATATCTAACTTTATTTGTTTAACTTGTATATACTTATTTACAGTTCATTTGTATTCATGTCCTCAACTAGTGAATCTTTTGTTTCTGCCTGTGAATCTGAAAGGTCTTTAAGTGATGAAAGCTTCTGCTCCGTAACGGATACTCTTGGTGGTGTTCTACGTGACAAATTTAACAATAACAAAAACAAACAGCTATTTAATGTGTGCCACCTAAATGCCCAAAGTATTCCCAGCCACTTTAGTGACTTGTACGAGGCGTTTCATGATGTCAATATTCATGCCGTGCTGATCTCCGAGACTTGGCTCAAACCGCATCTTCTTTCCACGTCTTACTCCCTGCCTGGTTTTATCCTCATCCAGAATGATCGGATAGGAAAGGGGGGAGGTGGGGTGGCTGTTTACTTGCGCAGCGATCTTTCCTATAGGATTATATCCTCTTCCTCTTCTGATTATGATGCTTCTGCTGAATACATATTCTTAGAGGTTTGTGTTGAAGGTGCCAAGGTCGCACTTGGTGTTGTTTATTGTCCCCCTTGTATTGACTATTTCACTGATTTCGAAACAGTTCTTGAATCTCTGGGTTCAGAGTACGTTCATCATATCATCATGGGTGATTTCAATACCAATCTCCTAGCCCATAACTCCAATCGTTCCTGTAAACTCCAACTCTTTCTTAAATCGGTTAGCTTTAATGTTCTACCATTACATGCAACTCACCACAATAATATCGGCGAGGACACTTGGCTTGACTTGATCATCACTTCCAACCCTTCCTTTGTTTTCTCTCATGGTCAACTTGACGCTCCAGGATTTTCACATCATGACCTCATCTTACTCTCCTACATCCTCAAACCCCCAAAACCCAAACCTAGGATTCTGTACAGGAGTTGCTTTAGACAAATGGATTTCAATAAATTGAGCGATGATGCAGCACATATTAACTGGAGCCCCTTGATCGATTCCACCTCTGTCGATGAGAAGGTGCACGTATTCAACCAAATAGTAATAAACCTATACGATACTCACGCACCGGTTAAAAAAGTTACGTTAAAACGACCGCCAGCTCCCTGGATGACCAGGGATATACTATTGGCGATGAGACGTCGAAACAAAGCTTTTAGTACTTACAAGCGGGACCGTGTCGAAGTCAACTGGCAACTGTATAAGTCTGCGAGAAATCGGTGTAACCAGATGATACGGAACGCTAAACGCCGACACATTTTCGATAATATCTCCTGCTCCTCTCCTGCCGATATCTGGAAGTTTCTTGGAACCCTTGGCATTGGCAGATCGCGACATGTAGACTTTCCACAATCTATAAGCCTCGATTCCTTAAACCAACATTTTACAACCTCTTTCACATTGGACAGTCTAACTGAACAAAATACCCGTAACTACATTAATGGTCTACCGTGTCCTAAGTTAAACTCGTTTCACTTCAGTCCAGTTGCAGAAGTAGAGATTAGGAAGATCATCATGTCCATCAAATCCCAAGCAGTGGGTTATGATGGCATTGGTCGGAGAATGATCATCACATTACTAGTCCACCTCCTTCCCGCTATCTCACATATTGTTAACTTCTCTCTCATGTCTTGCACATTTCCTTCTCTATGGAGAAGAGCATATGTGCGTCCGTTGCCTAAAATCCTCAATCCGTCTCTTCCCACTCACTTTCGTCCAATCTCTATCCTTCCCTTCCTCTCCAAAGTGCTAGAAGCCTGTGTCCATAAACAGTTCTCCCAATTTATTTATAGTAACAACTTACTCAGTCCTTTCCAGTCAGGTTTTCGACCAGGCCATAGCACGGTTTCTGCACTTCTCAAAATGACTGGCGATATTAAGGCGGGGATGGAGAATACCAAGGTTACTACCACTGTACTGGTTGATTTTTCCAATGCCTTCAATACCGTCAGTCATGAACTCCTCCTTGCTGTCCTATCCCATTTTTCAATATCTCAAGAAGCACTGGACTGGTTTTCCTCTTATCTTCGGGATCGCCAGCAGTCGGTTGGTATAGAGGATTCTTACTCTAACTGGTGTGGCCTCGCTGCTGGCATCCCTCAAGGCGGTATTCTTTCACCTCTCCTATTTTCTATTTTCATTAACTTTATTACCCTAAAACTTCAGTGTTCCTATCATCTATACGCTGATGACTTGCAGATATATTATCAAACAGAGTTGAGCAATGTATCGTCCGCGGTTTCTATCGTAAATAGTGACCTGGCAATACAATGGCATGGATATTCCATATTGTGAAAGTGTAAAAGACCTCGGATTGTACATTGACACAACTCTCAGCTGGCGAAAACAAGTTGCATCCGTGTGTCAGAAAGTTACAGGCTCGTTGCGGGCCCTCCACAGACTAAAGGACTTCCTTCCATCAAAACCTAAGGTAATGCTTGTTCAGACCCTAATATTCCCTATTATCGACTATGGTGATATGTGTTACTTTGACCTGAATGCAGATCTGCTCAATAAGCTTGACCGTCTTCTCAACAATTGCATTCGATTCGTTTTCAATTTACGCAAATATGATCACATATCTCAGCATCGCTCCCACTTGAAGTGGTTTCCTATTCGCATACGCAGACAGATACGAGCATTGACTACCCTGTATTCTATTCTGTTTTCTCCAAATTCTCCTTCCTACTTAACCACACAACTACAATACTTAGGTGCACACCACGCTAGGAACCTCAGGTCTTCTAACAACCTACTACTTCACTGTCCCCCTCACAGCTCTGAATTTGTACACTCCACTTTCCTAATACAGTCTGTCCTGCTTTGGAACCCGCTTCCTCTCCAGATCAGAATGGCAAAAACACGGCAAACTTTCAAATATATGTTGCGGAAACATTTTCTAAACACACTATCAGATCCACCTTAATTTTATACTCTCCCCTTCTAAATCTTATATTATGTATATTTATGTATGTATAATTGTAAAGATATGTATTTAAACACTTATTTATTTTTATATTATTATTTAAACATTTATTTATTATATATTATTATCACTATTACTTATTGTATATGTATGTATATTTTCTTTTTTCTTAATTAAAGTTATTTCTGTGCATCTACCATGGCTAGCTCTGCATCGCCCTAAGGTCGACTGGCAGAAAATGCCTACGGCATTAAGTCCGCCTTTGCCACTTTTGTGCATAAAGATTTAAATAAATAAATAAATAAATATAATTTTCTATTTTCTCCTGAACTATGCGCCCAAATAAACACACATACACACACAGCATAAAGGCAAAAGCTTATGTTGATGAAATTGGATGAAGTAACTTTCATTCGTAAACACTAATATACCACACTTAAATGTAGTGGTATTCACGACATAATTCTTTATTGTAATTTATTTTGTGTTTACGTCTTTTTTAACCGATTTCAAAAAAGGAGGTTCTCAATTCGACCGTAAATATATTATATTTTTTATGTGTGTTCGCGGATAACTTCGTCGTTTATAAACCGATTTTGATTATTCTTTTTTTAATGGAAAGGAGATATCCCAACCGTGGTACCAAGAGAAATCGTTCGATTTGGTCGTTCTTGAAGTCGTTTTTTATTTTTTAAAATTTTACTTGTACTTGATTATGTATATCCCTAATAGTTCAAATGTCATAACAAACATTATTTCTTAACAAACATTGCAACTAAGTTAACAAACATTATTATTAAAAGCTTCGTGAGAAGTGTAACCTAACTTTAATTAAACTAAATATAACTATTGCACATCAATCAGGTTCATTGTTTCTATTGTATTCGAGTCTTTTGAATACACAACGAAGCATCAAAACCAAAACTGTGACTTGGGCCCTATTTCATAAAACTTACAATTGTCAGTGACAGGTGATAATTTAACAATTTGACAATTGTCCGTTTCTTAAAACTGTGGAGTATAGAGCTAAGGAGTACAATCTAGAAGTTAAAAAAGTGTCAGCCAAAATGCACTAATTAGGTGACGCCACTGTGCAAAGAGTGTAAATTTTAAAGAATTAGAAAAGATAATCAAATGAACGATTATTTGTTTATGTTTGTCGAACAAGATACTACGCAAAGGTTTTAATTTTTAAATCACAATTAAATTATTTGACTATGTTTGTCGTCGGACACTTACTACGCAGAGTTTTAAATTTTTAAACCACAATTTAATAAAAAGAATTAAAACGATATCATACTCTCTTCTCACTCTAGCGCCTCTGTGGTCGGTTCTCGAACTATTATTTAGTCATGCTCATGTTTAATGGACAATTTTCCCCTTATGAGCCCATCAAAGATTGTACTCCTTACCTCTATCCTCCATGCTGAAAACTTTTGCTCTGACATATTTGTAATCGGAAAATTCGACAAGTTTGTCAAATTGTCGTGACAATTTGTCATTTTTGCGTTTCATAAAAATTTACAGGTGACTATGAAAGTTTTACAAATTGACAACTAATTTCTGACATTTTTTTGTTTATGAAACAGGTATTTGTAGATGCGCTAATTTGTAGAATTGTCGCAAATTTTTGACAGAGGCCTCGACGTGGGTCAGGAATAGTTCGCAAGTGACAAGTGACTAAGAAATTCTACCTCCTAGATCTGCTCCTGGTTTACAATTAAGTTACAATTTCCTTTCATTTGTTACAGAGTGTACACAACTCTACTTGCAATGCGACTGCCAACAATCACAACGAACAACAAACGCATTCCGATACAATCGAATACATAAAATCTCTCATCTAAAGTTTATAAAAATAAATCAAAATGGACGTCAGCACGTTAGCGACATTGCTGGACTTGGAGAACACTTCTGATATTACCACAGAGTTCAGCTCCATGCTGAACTCGACAAACGCAGTGCCTGTGCAAGGATCTTCGAAGAAAAGAATGTTCAGTTTGGTCGTAATGGTAGTGTATACCATAGGTATCGTGGGCAACGCCTCGGCGATAATTTCGTTGCGAAGAGGGGAACGGAGAGTGAGGAATAGGAAACATCTGTTGCTGCTGACGTCTTTAGCCGCTAATGATCTGGTCGCACTTGTAAGTAACTACACCTCACTCATAATAAATAATGTTTTAAAGCGAATTACTTTCAGAATTCCAGAAATAATTTAATAAGCTTCATCTACATCTACCCATGTTTTTGTGTGTTACCTGGTTACCTGCAATTTTGGTTGTAGATTCTTTTTAACCGAATTCCAAAAACGAGGAGGTTCTATGTTCCACTCCGGGTATTTTTTTTTACGTATGTTCACCGATTACTCCGTCCATTCTGGACCGATTTTAAATATTATTTTTGTATTCGAAAGGGTATGCTCCCGAGGTGGTCCCATTGCCACCATATCAGGATCTGATGATGGGATCCCAGAGAAATCGAGGGAAACGCTCATTTTTTATAAAAATGAGGGTTTCCCTCGATTTCTCTTAGACATACTATGTTTTTCGTATATTTTCCGAAGTTACACCGATATTTGCGTCTGGTAGTCATCATTTTATGATGATGAGCTGAAGATGTAAGGTACAACTCCTTAACGGTTAGGAGTTGGAGGATAAATCTTTAAATATCATAAGTATGTATGTTACTTTTAGTCGTATTCTTTCAAATTATTTAGGTAAGCTGACGATGGAAGGTGGAAGGTACAACTCTTCAACGGTTAGGAGTTGGAGGAAAATTCTTTCAATTTCATACGTATCTAAAGACCTTTAGTCGTATACTTTCAAGTTATTTAGATGAGCTGATGATAGAAGGTTAAACTCTTCAACAGTTAGGGATTAGAGGATGATTTTAATATTACACGTACGTATAGACCTTAATTTGTATTCTTTCAGTTATTCATATGGATCGTTTTATTGAGTAGACACCCACTAAGGAAGGAATTTTGAAATTTCTACCTCTAAAGGGGTGAAATAGGGGTTGAAAGTTTGTACGAAAGTCCGTCATTTTTTAAGTTAGAAACATGAAACTATCTCTGGGCTACTGATTAAAAATGAGTAGAAATGTCTTTAAGCGTTTCTGGATATTCTACCCCTAAGAGGGTGAAATAGGGGTTGAAAGACTGTATAAAAGTTCGTAACCACTAAAGTTATTTATTTGCATCAACGGAAATTTTATGAAATAGTTCAACTTACCACTTACCTACGATTGTTTACACTAAAAACTGAAAAATAAAAACTTTTTATAAAAAAAAAACGACTTCCAAAAAAACATTCGACGAAAACTCTCTGTCAAAAAACACTAAAAAGCGTCAAATAAACTGGCTCTTCATAAATTGCTATAATTCCCATTCTTGTCTATACCTAATTCTTTATTCATTTAAATAGTAGGTAGTATTATAATGTGTGCTAGGTACCTAAAATCTGTTTGAAGTCGTTGGATGTTTTTTGGAAGTCGGTTTTTTTTTTTATAAAAAGTTTTTATAGTTATTTATAGATACCGGCGCACTTACCCATCGGCTGGGTGGTACCCTGCCCGGGGCCGTCCAGATTAATTCTAAGGAAACATGTCACGACGATACGTATGTTTCCTGTTCTCATCACGACTATTAGCGTTTTATTTTATAGGCTCAACCCTAGGTTCACTAAACGAATCATATTCCTCCAAGACATTAATAAATCTAGAAGTGTCACGATGCATAACAAGTGGATAGTCGCGCAGTTGGTATAACACTTACAATACCTGCATTGATTGCCCACGAAAAGTTCCTACTTGAAATCGTGCGTGGAGCGTGGTTGCAATTAATTAATTTATTAGTTATTTAGATAAGAAACTGTAACATCAAACTGTTAATAGATCTTTATCAGCATATAAATAATGTGCACCCTGTTGCTGTTGTTGGATATCGGTTTTCATGTGCATGTATAGGAGACAATAAAAAACCGGCATTGCTCAAGTTTTTTTTTTTTTTTTTTTTATTATTTCCAATACACATACATATACAGGCACATTGATAAAAACTGCACCACGAAGACCTCGCAGGGTCTATCTGGGTAGCAGTGAGTCGCTATAAACTATTTAATACACAAATTAGCTCATTCATAATTTAATACATAATGTAATTTACCTTTTTTTTCCCTTTTTTTTATGGAATAGGGGGCAAAGGAGCAGAACTGTATGTACGTCGCAATACTAGCAACAACCTTCCTTAATTTACAAACTTAAACGAGCGATTATAAACTTATTTGCAGTTAGTTACCGTTACCTATACCTAATAAAAATACGGAAGGCACTTAGATAGTTTTTTTAATGATTTTAAAAACTGTGGCCGTTAAATTTATAAAACAAAATATAATCACTACTAAACTTACCAACTTTATTATTAAACTAGCTTTTGGCCGCGGCACCACCCACGAGTACGTCAGTTATCGCGGTAAAACGTAGCCTATGCAGTTTCCAAGGAATCAAAATATGTTTATGCCGAATTTCATTAAAATTTGTGCAACTGTTTAGCCGTGAAAGCGTAACAGATAGACAGACAGCGTGTCTTTCGAATTTACAATGTTGAATACTCCCAAAGGTGACTCCCATCATCCCAAGTCTTTGTTTGAACTCATATAGTTAGAATTCAAACAAATTCAACTGAATCAGATAGTAGTAGATTCAGAGCAAATTGGTTGCCACCAACGAACAGTGAAACTAAAAATAAAATTTAAAAAAAAAATATATAAAATAATTTTATATAATTTAAAATATCTATGTAATATGTAATTCCGTCTTTGCATTCAGAGGTACGTAACCTTAAAATCATAAAATGTACGAGTAGTACATCATAATTATTAATCAAGTTGACAAAGATTGCGTAATAGTTTGTTAAATGTCACGTTATTTTATTTCTTATTTATTCGATGTAGGAGAGACACATCATCTTTTTAATTTAACTGTACCTTTAAGCGTGTCTGTCGTCTGTCATCATCACCGAAGAAACAATTAATTATATATTACCCGAGGGGCAGAGACAGAGAGAGAGCTTGCATAATGTTCATTTGAATTTGACCAAGGCGCTACTTTTCTAGGTATATATGTTTGGCATAAAAGTTCGACATCTAAATGTGAGCAATTAAATACAATCGGAGAGTCTTTGCGAAGAGTTATGATTTAACATAAAATTTTATGTACCTATATGATTAACTGTTGTACACGCGAGTGAAGTACCTAGCTACCTACTAAAATGAGTTTGTACAATGTAGCCTCAAGCGGTCACACTGTGTTAGTCGTTTATGCATGTTTATTTGCTGCCAATTAAATCAATAAACTTAAGCCAAATAACAAGTGTGTACCTACCTCCCATTTGGTTTTCCAGACTCCATACAATAATAATAAGGACCACCATCGTATATATATATACTTAAAGCCTTTATTATTTTGCCTCATCTTCTGCCCACCAATATAATAGAAAACTTTTAATTCATGTCATCAAAACTCATGAAAAAATAATTACACATAGCGTCTATAATTCAATTTAAATTGTTGTTTTGTGTTCTCGCGCAACCCCAAACTATCTGCTACAACGCAGAACGATACCAAGATGAATTAAGGTAGCATTATTTGTGAGGTTGATCCGTCTTCTGAAGTGTAAAATTACGTTACCAGCCAACCCCTAAGCCGTAATCAGGATTCGTTGCTCCACTGATGACGGTCGTATTCTCTCGTCCACTACAAAAACTAATACTCGTACCAATAACAGCTACATGGATGATACACAAAATTATGACACTGCGCGCATGCGAACCAATCGATAAAGTTCTACTTGTTGCTAAAATTAATGGCGGTTAGTGGTTGATCCGAAGTATTTTAACAGTATGGTAACAAACACACACCCAGAGAAACGGTGAGTTTTATTAAAATATATTTCAGCTTTACACTTGAAATTGCCGCACATAAATTTACAAAAGTGCTAAACGCCATGGTGCTCATTCTTCAAGACGTCATGTCGGCGTTAAAATTATTGCATTTTTTCTAAATTTAAAATGAGTTACAGCCATACCGTGTACGCACAGGTTGGTGAATATAATAGGTCTTTACCTATGAAATTACCGTTTTGTATGCAATAAGTGAAAGTACTTATTTTTTCAAACTTTTTTATTTCTTTTATTCGAAGTAATCACCCATGCAATCGACGCATCTTTGCCATCGCATTAGCAGTTTATTGATGCCCTTCTTGTAAAAATCAGCTGGACGGGAGGCAACAAACTCTTCAAAGGCATTTTGTACTGCCTCTCGGGAATTGAATTTTTTACCCACTAAAAAGTTGTCTAAATTTTGGAAAAAGTAATAGTCGGTAGGTGCAAGATCTGGTGAGTATGGCGGGTGAGGGAGAGCTTCCAACCCCAGCTCTTGCAGCTGCTTCACGACAACGCGCGACCCCATACTGCGCAACAGACAGTCTCCAAGCAATTTTTCCAAAATTTAGACAACTTTTTAGTAGGTAAAAGAATTCAATTTCCGAGAGGCAGTACAAAATGCCTTTGAAGAGTTTGTTGCCTCCCGTCCAGCTGATTTTTACAAGAAGGGCATCAATAAACTGCTAATGCGTTGGCAAAGATGCGCCGATTGCATGGGTGATTACTTCGAATAACAGAAATAAAAAAGTTTGAAAAAATAAGTACTGTCACTTATTGCATACAAAACGGCAATTTCTTATGTAAAGACCTATTATATATGGGATATAAATTGAATAACATGTCCTACGTTATTGCTTTATCACTACATAGTATAAAACAAAGTCGCTCTTTCTGTCCCTAAATCCCTTTGTTTACCTAAATCTTTAAAACTACGCAACGGATTTTGATGCGGGTTTCTTTAATAGATAGAGTGATTCAAGAGGAAGGTTTTTATGTATAATAAATGCATAATATAGTATGGAAACACTGTTAATTTTCGAGGTTTCTTATGTGATGTAGCAAATAAACACATTTTTATGCGCTTACATTGCAAACGCTGGTTGCACCCTACGAGATAGATCAAAATAATTGTAATAAGTAATGTACACCTTAAAAAGTACTACAAAAAAGTCCGCGACGGTATATGTCTATCTCTTAGGGATAACCCACAACAACCATTTTTTACTCCTTTCTTTTTACGAGAAATAATGGCTTATTTACGAAGTGATTTTAAGCAATACAGAATGAATCCTTATACAATTAGGTAAATTAAATACATTGTGTATTTAATATAGATGAAAATTGTCCTTTACAGTAACTAATTTAAATGAATATATTCGAAGATATTACAGATTTAAAATGCACGAATCGTGTCGTCGGCGGGGGCATCTGAAATCCACCCGTGCGAAGCCGGGGCGGGTCGCTAGTTTTATATATAAAACAGTTACCGATTTCCATAACTATTGTACTATTTACGTTCATAGGGATAGGAAATTTAACATTAACTTTTAGTTACTTCCCCCTACTACATGAGTTTAGTGGGCTGAGTTTGCTTGTTTACATTTATAATGTCACGCCTATTTCCCACAAAGACAGGCAAAGACAATTGATGTGAACCCGTCTCTACAACAATAATTTCTATTATCTTGTCTCTTCTGCTATACATAAGAAATAATACTCCCATACTTATGGGTTGAGGTCAGGCCACCTTTGCTGGCAACATAGGAATGTCATTACATTCACCTTATTTTCCACTTTCACACTCACTATTATTTCTATATCCTCTTCATGTATTCCATTCCTTGTGTATTTAAAACGTGTAATTTTTTAAACTTTCATGAGTTCATGGTATGTAATTATGCTAACAGGAATTATACATACATAATATACATTTGATTACCTGTCGTGTCGACTAGTATAAGCTGACCTTGGCCGTGAAATAATTTCCATTATAATTATTACACTTCTCCTCCTTCGGGAATACAGTATTGAATGTATGTTAAAAGTAGCCAATCTTGCATTTAAAATAGTACTTACAACTAAATTTTTGAGATCATTTTTAGTGATACCTTAGAGCCTAGTGAGTTTGCGAATAATTCAAATCGACTTGAGTGATTTGAGTTTAGTCCTAACCTAGACGGCAACCGGCAACAGCATTTTGGCCCGGGAAACGAACCTGAGACCTCTTTATCGGCAGTCGCATACGCTAACCGCCAGACCAACGATGCAGTGCAACATTAGACTCTCTGATGAACGAAAAATATATTAAAGAATGTTTTGTGTTGCACAGGTTGGGATGATGTGTGTGATGTTGGTGAGCGAGCACGTGCCGGGGGTGAAGGACACGCGCGCGTCGTGTGTCGCGCGCGTCGTGCTGCGCGTGTTCGGCATCGGTAGCGTGTGCATCGCCGTCACCATGGCCCTCGAGCGGTACCTCGCGCTCACCAGGCCCTTCCTTTATCAGAAGGTAAGTTCTTAAATATATTGACAACTGCCCAAATACAGTAAATAATTAGTAGGTATCTAGGCTTAATAGTACTGCAATAGGGAATATGCATGTCTTTTTTTATTTCTTAATCTGATCATATAAGTCTCCATAACATAGAAAAAAATATAAATAGGCTTGAAAATAGTTAAACTAATTTTCAAAGTGAAATTTAAAACACCCACTAAATTTGAGCTATTCAAACGCCGCCATTTTTCGCGCGCTATTGACATAACAAATGACGTCATTGTCATTTCGTGTTTATTTACTATTGAGTGTTTTAGTTATTTTATACCTATTTACAGTTTTGATTGCTATTAAAATTATGGAAGAAGTTATTTTTCTCACAAACACTACAACATAGTAGGAATTTCGACGCCGATAATTTCAATAATGTAACAATTGACGTCACATTTCGTTTCGACCAATAGGACGCGTTTTGTAGGTTTGAATTTCCCTCCCTTAATTTTCACTGTTTATTTAATATTTTCTGGGTTTAAATAATCACTAAATAAAAAAATTCTTTTTATGTATATTGTAAATACAATAAAGAATCTAGAAAAAAATGTTTAGGACAAATAAAAATTTTATGCATATTCCCTATTAAGTGTTGCCTTGGAATAAAGTTATATTGGTAGCAGATAAACATAATAATCCGTATTTACAAGGATACCGGGCAACATGTACACATTAGGCATATTACAGTGCCAAAAACATTAATTATGTTTTTGTAAAAACAATTAATAACATCATCTAGTCCCAAATCAAGCAGAGCTTATGCTATGAGTACTAGACAATAATAATAACTGATAACAATAAAATAAACTTTGTTTGTCAACTACATATCCTACATAAAAACACCCAAACTCCGAAACAAAAAATTATCGACCCGGGAATCGAACCCGAGACCTGAAGCACATCATACAGCACGGCAACCTAAGTAATGTACAAAGTAACACCTATATCAATCAATTATTTGGACCGAGCCCAAAGGGACAAGGGCCCGAAGCACTCCCGGATACTACCATAGCATAGAACTCGTCAAAATTTACTAAATTTAGGTAGGTACCTTACGTTGTTCTCTAAAACCATAAAGCAACTTGGTAGCGAGTAGCCATACCATACGCATTACACTGTTATGATCTGTTATGACACAAAATGTCAGGTATATGTGTGTGTGAATTTCTGAATATTTTATTTTAATTGTTATGTGTGAGTTCGTAGTGACAGGCGATTGATTTTGTGTGTGAGTCTAAAATTTGTATGTGTGAAGATTTCCCCGCAAAAAATGACAGTGTTTTGAAACGGAAAGAGACGCTATGGCTCCCCTCCGGTCCACTGACATGTGTGGATCTATGTCTGAAACTGTAGAATCGTAATTAGTTTCACTCTCCAAATTAATTAAGTACCTTAGCTAATAATAAGCTTTAGGTGTCCACACGTGCGACAGCATCGTAAATATGTGGGAGCTATTGATTCAGTATCGATAATAAACGCGATAGCGGGCCCTAACACAATGTTATTGCGCTCATTGTTTAATACCTATTACTTGTTGATAAGCTATCACATTAATTTGATGATAGATCTTGTGATCATATTGAAGAGCCGAACGCTTTGAACACTATCGCCATAGCTTATGAAACTTATTACGAGATTCTTTCCTCCGACTTGGATAACCCAAAACTATGACTATATGTATAATGACTGTACACGGTTTGTAGCCAATGAGTAAGAAGTTAATTAAAATAACCTAGTTTTTACTACGAAGATTCTTAAAGGTATGCATGCGTATAGCAGGAAAATCTTGAAAACAAATTATTTTACATATATAACCTGTAATATGTTACCTGGCGGATATAGTTACATTGAATTATACATATGTTACGGACCCCGAATATTTTAAAAATGTAAAGTATGAGTCAATCAATATAATCAATATAATAAAATAACTTTTAGATAGACAGATAACTCTTTATAGTACAAGAATAAACCATAATAATAGTATAGTTTTCATAACTATGTAAGTATTTTGATCTAAGCACGTGTAAACATTAATTAAAGAAAAACAATTGTTTCCTTCAAACACACACAAACACCTAGCATGAAGCCCTCGACCTTGAGACGATACGAAACCACTTCTCTAAATGAAGTTAATGGGATATGACACGGTTACGAATCGTATAAATATCATTAACATTGAATGCTTTTCACATTTCCACTAGCATTGGCTTCCCAAAGACCTCAAATAAGAAGAAACTTTCCATAAGGCAATTCCGGGGGTTACAAACGATACTAGTATGGATTTGATCCATGGCCGTGGGTGTTTGGGTCGCTCCTCGCTGTGCACACGTCAATACATATCTTGACAAGAGCTCATCGAGGCGATCTAATAAATTTGATTTATATTTAGCCGTGCACCGTCAAGTGTAAAATACGGCGCGGCATTCCCCGACCGCAATCGCGCCCTGGAAACTGAAGGTCAATGTTTACTATCTATACTAATATTATAAAGCTGCAGAGTTTGTTTGTTTGTTTGTTTGTTTGAACGCGCTAATCTCAGGAACTACTGATCCAATTTAAAAAAATCTTTCAGTGTTAGATAGCCCATTTATCGAGGAAAGCTATATATCATCACGCTAAGACCAATAGGAGCGGAGCACCAATGAAGAATGTTTCAAAAACGGGGGAAAATTATCGCGCTACGGGCAATAGGAGACGCAAACGAAGTTGCGTGGGTCAGCTATACTAATATATAAAGCTGAAGACTTTGTTTGTTTGTTTGAACGCGCTAATCTCAGGAACTACTGGTAAAATTTGAAAATTTTGATTATTATAAATGCAAAAGTAACTCTGTCTGTCTGTCTGTCTTGCTTTCACCAGAGCTTGCTTTGGCCAAACCGCTGCACCGATTTGAATGAAATTTGGTACACAGATAGTCTAGAGCCTGAGAAAGGACATAGGCTACTTTTTAATGCGAAAAAAGGGTTGTAAGGGGTTTAAAAGGGGGATGAAAGGTTGTACTGGGAGTTCACTCGCCACACGCCTGCGCGTTACCTACGTCGGGCGTCTTGACAACGAATAAACAAGGCTGTCACAATCATAAAAAATACTTCACTTTATCAATGAAGACTTAACAATGATAGCAATGATATTATATATATAAAAATTAAATATTAAGATATTAAGTATATATTCGTCAATCTGATTTGTATGTTCATTATATTAATAGAAATAAATAAGCCAAATTAATATAATTAACTAACCGCGTTTCTTGACTTTAAAATTCTCTACAGAAGTATCGTCATTATAACCCTGCTGCAAGTTAATGTTCCAGTACTATTAAATGAGGTATCTTGAGCGCCAAAGCAATGTAATAGTACATGGCTAAATATTACATAACTGGGGTACAACATTGTAAAAGCTACAATCATGACGCATGGAATGGCAAAAGAAGATAATGTTTTAATTCCCCGTATTCCAATAATTCCAACTTATTTGACATTTTAATTTAAAAGAATGCAGTTTCCGCTGAAAACAGCATTTCCAATAACAATATTATCAAAAACCAAGGACAGATGCTTAAAGATACAGTTTTTTTTTTCTCATGGGCAGCGTATATCTCTCACGTATATCAAATCCACAAAATCTCCATATTTTGGCAAAATATGGCAAAAGAAAAAATGCAGTTATTAAAATTGAACTTTCTTTATTTGAAGCTGCCAAAGTGACTATGGTCAGCCTGATGGAAAACTCAAGCAGAATCCAACAGTGGGGACAACCATACTCACTGGGAAAGCATACAATGCAGTATTGCGTCCCACACTATGACGGCTTAGTGAGATGCTTTTTCACGCCCCACTTAAAGGCCCCGGGATCATAGTGGGAGAGAAACACGTGCGCTGGTAGTGAGTTCCAGTTTTTAGCTGCTCGGCACAGGAAGGATGAACCAAACCGTTTGGTTTGAGAGTGAACATGTTATTCTGCAGAGGAAGGGAGAAGGGGGACCAGTTGGAAGAGCTCCTCAGAATACTTCCAATGATACAGATGGTAGTGGACTGCTATAGAGGCGATATCTCTACGCAGCTGCAGAGGTTCAAGGAACTCGGTGGCTTCGGGACTGTTGGTAAAGCGGACTATTCGCCACTGCAACCGATCGAAAGCATCAAGCAATTACTGCGCGGATCCATCACAAAGATGAGAACAGTACTCGAGGTCCCGGCAAATATCCATGCCCAGGACACCGAGCTTACCCCGTAGTGGCAGTTGAGTGCTCTGAAAAGTGGGGAGGGAAAGAAATGGAAACTTTTTGGTAGAGAACGCGCACAACTGTGTTTTCGTAGCGTTGAACTCGACCAGATTCTTATCACCCCATTGTAAAATATTGAAAAGGTCGAGCTCAGCGACAAGCTTCTGTCGATTTTCCTCAACCTCTGCCAGCTTGGCTGAACGGTGTCAAAAATATCGCCCATGAACTGTGCTATCGTCTGCATAGCAATGTATGTTGCCAAGAGCTAACATGTCATTGATATGCAGAAGAAATATTGTGGGCGACAGGACTGAACCCTGAGGTACGCCAGCGTTTACATCCAGAACATCAGAGGCCGTGCCGTCGCAAAGGCCCATAATGCGGCGCTGATGAAGAAAAGCGTCAATCCAGTGACAGAGTCTAGGAGGCGGACCGAATGCCGAGAGCTTGGAGAGAAGTGAGCGGTGCCAGACCCCGTCGAAGGCCTTGGCCATGTCAAATGTCGAAATAAGCTCATATAAACACTTTATATTTTATGTACATATATAAATACTTAAATAAGTTTTTAATAGTAAAACGTGTGTGTATTATTTGTAAAAAAAATCGGGTGGTGTCGTGGGACATCAGATAGGAATGAGTTCCATATCAAAAATACAGATGGCGCTATACTAAATTTTTCGTTCACGAAATAAATAAATCATTACAGATGGCGCTATACTAAATTTTTAGTTTTCACAAAATTGTCTTAACCCCTTTATTTTATTTAAACAGATTTATAAAAATATATAAAAGTTCTATGCGAGGGAAAGAAAATAAAGCTATTCAGGTACCAATACATTTTGTATCATGATTTTATATCGATAAAAATCCTACCTATATTAATAACGCGAAAGTTTGTTAGTATGGATGGATGGATGTTTATCACTTTTTCACGCAAAAACTACTAAACGGATTTGGATAAAACTTTAACTTATACATCAGAATAACACATAAGCTACTATTTGCAGCGATAACCGACATACACGCGGGCGAAGCCGCGGGCAACAGCTAGTATACAATATACAGGGACTTATTGCTGTGTCATACAGAGTCCTAGATGGTCTTTGTGGTTAATTTTCACTATCTTTATTTATGTTATTGTTAAATACGAATCTATGTACTGAATTCCTGCTAAACAGATTTGTTTGTATGGAATCGGACATGGTAAACAAACCCTGTAGGTTGACGAAGTTCATGTCATTCTTTATATTTAGTCATGAATGTCTTTAGATGTGTTAGATTAACGCAGTTGGTAACGCTCTATAAAGAGGTTTTAAAAATGTTCCTAATGTTCATCAAATAAGCAGCTATTAATATAATAAAAGCATATGAAGTTAATGCAGTGGTAGTGTATGGGACTGCTGTGCTTGAGGTCTCAGGTTCGATTCCCGGGTTGGACCAAATGTTTGTATGATCTGCAAACATTTGTTTCGGAGTTTGAATGTTTTCTATGTAAGTATTTACAAAAAAAAAATTAAGTATTTATATCCGTTGTCCTAGTACCCATAACACAAGCTCTGCTTAGCTTGGGACTAGATGGCGTTTTGTTTTAGACGTCCGAAATATTTATATTATTATTTTATATATGAATGATAAATCCAGGAAATTAAAAAAAAACTTTTTTCCCCCATCTCGGCAAGAGTATTTTTGCCCTTCGATATTTGAGTGCAAAAGCCGTTTTTATTCGCTAGAGGATAAAGTAAACTGAATTTAAAACATCGTTGTGTGCACTAAGTTTGTTAATTCAAAACATTATTAAACCTATTTACTTCTACCTCCATTGTGTCGAATTTATCATACAACCTTTTTTAATTTGTTAAAAACTCAGACTCGGGACCTATTTGATATACGTTTTTTTTTTATTTCCTTTGCCCGCTCCGTTTTCTTTTTGCAGTTAGTCATTTCCTCGCTGAAGTGGGATGAAAAGTTACGTGTTGCACTCGAATGCAAAGAGTTTTTACCTCGTGCTCTTTTGATTCCCTCGCTAACGCTCAGGATTCTAATTTTAGAATCCTTCGCTTGCTCGGTCATCAAAATTGAGCACGCGGTTAAAAGGCAACTTTGCACTCTTGTATCACAAATAACTATTTTCATTTGTAAAAAAAAAAGTATAAACCCATGTTAAAGCTCTACATAAAACTAAAGGATTTATATTTAATCTGTCATGAACAAAAGTCTATATACCTGATAATAATTCAGCTTATACTACAACTGAAGTAAAATAAAACATACAAATGGACAAAAGCTCACCACCAAGCAATGTCTTGTAGAAGGTAAGTCCTAGGAATCCAAGATAGAGCACTTTCTGTACATTTTATATAATATGTTTACCAAATGTACAATATTGTACATGTACATAAATATAATGTACATATTGTACATATATTGATATCGATAAGATAGAGATCTATTTACCGATCGATTTAAGTAATACGCGACCGTTAAACTAGCTCTCTCTTTCAATTTTAGATGTAGAAGCCTGTAATCCAATTTATTGCATCTCATATCACTAAAATACAATATGTTGGGAATCATATTCCTGTTTGTTTCGGTTTTTAAACAGATATTTGTGTATTAGTATGATAATAAAATACTCTGTCAGCGTAAGGTCACCAATTTATGTTTTGCTTTTTAATTTTTGCGTCTTAATTATATTATTTTATACTCTATTTTATAAATTCTGTCTTGGCTAATAAATATATCGGTAATTTTTATCTGTTAAATAATGCTACATATAATATGAAACTTTATCAGAACTTCTAAAAGCTGGCTCTAAGACTTTTTAAAATTATTACAGTACCTTTTAAAATATCCCAAAGAATTTAACCGAAATAATTTTTATTTTATAAATGAGTCTGCCAAAGTGACTTTACTCTGCCTGATGGAAAGCATAAGCAGAATTCAAAAGTGGTGGTCACCATACTCATTGCGAATGCAACAATGCAGGATGGTGCCCACACTATGCCAGTCTATTGAGATACTTTTGCATCATTGGGCCTCCAGATAGAGTAATTGTTTTAAAAGGTATTCCTCAATAAAAATAATGATATAAACTACGTGAAAGTATATGAAAAAATACAATTCCTAAATTTTATAGGATGTATCTATTCCATAGCAATGGTAAGCAATGGTTTCGTTAGCAGCGTTATAACACCATTAAGCACTTTTAATAGGTGTATAAGTTGCAAGTATTAAATATTTTGCAGTCTTTTTCTTTTGGAAAAAGATATTACACAACAGGAAGATAGTCGGTCCTTTACAAATATTCGACGAAAAAATTACATTATACTGTGGCACGGTCTTCACTTAATCGCAGCCACAACCCTCGAATTAATAGGTCAGAACTTCTTTATCTCGATAGTTTTAATATTAGAAAAAGAATCCATTACATACTGCCTTTAATATAACCTCTTGTTCCAAGAATCGTTAAACAATTAAGCTAGTGGTGGAAAGTGGGAGTGTCTGATGGCAACACCTACGCAAGGTATGAAAGTTTATTAATTTTAAAGTACCTACTGTATGTGTACAAACAATAAGGTTTTAATAGAGGTCGTGTTAAGAGCTCTATCTGTTTGCGATCTGTAGATATTGCATATTGTTCGCGACCACCTGCCGCGCGTGGTGACGTCAAACTACACTAATATGGCGCCCAGTTCTAGAGTATACGTGTTATTGTTATTATTTTGTGCTATCGTTAATTTTACATCTAATCTCATCTCGGACATGTTTTGCTAACTTGTCTAAGTTTGGTCTACATTTTTACTGCGGGACTTAATCATTTTATCACTTACTTTATCATGTAAATTACTTACAAGTTGAAACTCTGACAATGCCTTCGTTCTATGAAAACTTGATTTACTGAGGAATGCTATTACAGTTATTAAACAATTGAAGGTATATAAATTGATAAGGTATTATATAAGATATTGCTGGTTACAAAATACAATCTTACGCTTCATTATTTTTTTACTTTTTTTGAGTGAACTGCTT
Source organism: Diaphora mendica (assembly GCA_949125395.1). Classification (NCBI taxonomy): domain Eukaryota; kingdom Metazoa; phylum Arthropoda; class Insecta; order Lepidoptera; family Erebidae; genus Diaphora; species Diaphora mendica. Next base: position 346,137 of record OX421331.1, on the reverse strand, counting down.
TGTTGAACTGCGAGAATTCAAGTTCTCATTATCATCTCATTAAAAAATATAAAATTCTAACTGACCCGGCGAACTTCGTACCGCCATATTTACATATCTGTCTCTGCTTCCCGTCTCGGACATAAAAATTGACTTTTCCCGTTATCTTTTAATTTTTCTTGTACGCAAACCTTGTCCTAACAATAACAAACACATAAAACAAAGAATTTTTTATTTAATTTGGTGCAGCCGATCAGAAGTTATGCGCGTACATAACACAGGCTTTTTAATATTGACATAATGTTTACATCTAAATTTAATAGAATTCGTATCACAATAGATATTAATTGAAATAAAACACGACATAGAAACTTTAATCCAGAAAACAATAGAAATAGTTGAAGCATAGTATTATTTGTTTTACAAATACTTACTTTCTTTTACAAAACAAACACAAATTTATCACAGCTAACTCTACAAAGCAAAAGCTATTCGCCAGAGCTCCGAGCGTTGCTATTAATTCCACTATCTAGACATCGCATCTGTATACTACAGATTTATCTCAATACATAATAGTCCTAAAGACAGACAAATTTTATGGACTCTAACAAATGCGTTTGTATCATATCATGTTGTTATTGAGAACTTGAATAATGAAAATCGTTATTTAATTAGTCTTTAAATTACTGCAACATAATATTGGAGAGCAAGAGGTGTCTTTTTTTCAATGCCTTCTAGAAAACCCCCTTGAATCGAATGACGGAACCATATGAAAAATATATGATTCCGACTGACTACGTTTATTATTTCCATACTAACAAACGTAGTCAGCCGTCCCGTCTAGGCGTGCTATAGAACGATCTGATGAGGTGACTAGTGGATACAGAAACTATTTAACCGACTTCCAAAAAGGAGGAGGTTCTATGTTCCACTGTATGTTTTTTTCTATGGATGTTCACCGATTACTCCGTCAATTGTGGACCGATTTTGAAAATTCTTTTTGTATTCGAAAGGGTATGCTCCCGAGGTGGTCCTATTGCCACCATTTCTGGATCTGATGATGGGATTTCAGGGAAATCGAGGGAAACCCTCATTCTTTGTAGGCACATACTATGTTTTTCGTATATTTTCTGAAGTTACACCGGTATTTGTGTCTGGTAGTCATCATTTTATGATGATGAGCTGAAGATGTAAGGTACAACTCCTTAACGATTGGGAGTTGGAGGATAAATCTTTAAACATCTTATGTGTGTATGTTACCTTTAGTCGTATTCTTTCAAATTATTTAGGTAAGCTGATGATGGAAGGTGGCAGGTACAATACCTCAGCGGTTAGGAGTTGGAGGATAATTCTTTCAATTTCATACGTATCTAAAGACCTTTAGTCGTATACTTTCAAATTACTTAGGTGAGCTGATGATAGAAGGTTAAACTCTTCAACAATTAGGGATTAGAGGATGATTTTAATATTACACGTACGTCTTTACGTAATTAAGGTCTATACCTTAATTTGTATTCTTTCAGTTATTCATATGGATCGTTTTATTGAGTAGACACCCACTAAGGAAGGCATTTTGGTATTTCTAACCCTAAGGGGGCGAAATAGGGGTTGAAAGTTTGTACGAAAGTCCGTCATTTTTTTAATTAGAAACATGAAACTTTATCTTTGGGCTACTGATTAAAGTTCATTAGAAATGTTATTAAATGATATTCTACCCCTCAGAGGGTGAAATAGGGGTTGAAAGATTGTATAAAAGTTCGTATTTTTTTAAGTTAGAAACATCAAACTTTATTTTTGGGCTAGTGATAAAATGAGTATTAACGTATTACGTAGCGTTTCTGGATATTCTATACCTAAGGGTTGAAATAGGGGTTGACAAGTTATTTGCATCAACAGAAATTTTATGAAATAGTTCAACTTACAATGTATGCTAGGTACCCACAATCTGTTTGAAGTCGGTACCAAGCCAAAAAGAATGCTAACGAACAATTACAAAAATCTACTTCAAACAGATTCTAGGTACCTAGCACACATTATAATACTACTACACACATCAAAAGTGTCTAGGGATCAAGCATTTTATGCGGATTTCTTGAGATTGAGATGTGGCTTTGGCCCTGGCCTGCTCAGTCGCCAGACTTGAACCCGATTGAGCATGCATGGGATATGCTACAGAGAAGAGCTCTGCCGAATATGGAGGGTATCCAGTCGCAAGAAGACCTTTTTTTGTTGTTGCAACGAACATGGGCGGCCATTCCACAGCGTGATTTGGATGAACTCATTTTGAGTATGCCAAACCGATGTTCTTGTGTTAGTGTTCGCGGTAGAAACACGGATTATGAATTGTTTAAGTTACCTAATAAAATTTTAAAGAAAACTGTTATTTCAGTCTTTTTTTCGAACTTTAATGTTAGTGGTTCAAATGTCAAAAATCCTTTTATTAGGAAAATGGCAAATTTCTTTATTAATGCAAAGGTGACTTGGTTTATCGTTACTGTGACAAACGAAAACACTTTATTTGATGAATCCTTAAAGAAAATTTAAATTAATATCAATCAGGAGAAAAGTTATTGCAAAAATATATGTTGATCCCTAGACACATATGTTGATCCCTAGACACTTTTGATGTGTGTATTTAAGTGAATAAAGAATTAGGTATAGACAAGAATTGGCACATAGCAATTTATGAAGAGCCAGTTTATTTTACACTTATTAGTGTTTTTTGGCAGAGTTTTCGTTGGATGTTTTTTGGAAGTCGGTTTTTTATTTTATAAAAAGTTTTTTATACTCGCAATATTTTTTTAGTTCACCACTAAAGTGAGTTTTTGTTTTATTAGACTGTATCTATTTGGATGATCTCATAACAAGTAGAATCAATTAATCAGCCATTTTATTAACATTAATACTCATATAAAGGAAAGTACTATATTAAATACATCAATTTATGGTCAAATGAAATGTTATCGTGACAAACTAAGCGGAAAATAAATTTTACTATGACTACCACACAAGTCAAAGGAAATGTGGAGCTTTATGGCCTGTCTATGGACCATCTACGTTTAACTAGAAGTAGTAGCCATGGCAGACTTGAGTCATACGTTATGAATTTTATTTTCGCAGATAGTTATATCGTAACTGTATTTGAAACTCTTCAATCTGTTTTTACAATTCTGAAATTTTATGAAAGGCAATAAAAATAGTTCTGAACGACTGTTTTTCTTTAGAATGCCCTTATGACTCAGTAATTTTTAGAATTGTTAAATTTACTTTAACTAGTGGAAAGAATTACGTATTCCTAAATAATAAATATGTATTTCGGACATCTAACACACAACGCTATTATGAGTACTAGACAACTATATAAATATATTTATCCTTTTTTTTTGTAAATACTTACACATTATACATATAAAACACCATATTTACAGATCATACAAACATTTGGTCCGACCCGGGAATCAAACCCGAGACCTCAAGCACATCAGTTACATACGCTACCACTGCGCCACCGAGACGTAGTCAAATTTCTTCTGTTACATGTCGCCCTGTTAAAAAACGGTTAAGCACATTCAAGAACACACAAAGTGTTTGCTTAGCATTTATGACGGTCACATTATTACGGGTCTACTGCCGCTTATAAATATTTAGTCTTCTACTAAGCTACACGACTGTTATCCTATGATAACAACCGGGATAGACTGCTTAACGTGATCTCCGAACCACGGAGATGCTCATGTTTTTTTTTTTCTTTTATATATTTGGCCCTGCCAAAATGACTCTACTCTGCCTGATGGAAAGCATAAGCAGAATCCAAGAGTGGTGCATACAATGCAACAATGCAGCATTGTGACCCACACTATGGCGGCCTAGTGATGCTTCTGCATCTTTGGGCCTCCAGTCTCGCACTCACCAACGAAACACTACAGCACGAACGCTGTCATTTTACGTCGATTTTCTGTGCGAGGGAAGTACCGCCCCGTTCGAGCCGGCCCGTTTGTGCTGAAATCAGCGTGGCTCTACTACCTGGTGATATCATGCCACCTGCAGGTACTCACCGCACGCGCCGTTGCTTACCCTAGGTGATTGTTTCTAATCACCGAGTGCAACTGGGCTATGAGCGCCTATGTTTATAAATATTAGTTTGACAAAAGACTCTTAACTCTGCCTGATGGAAAGCATGAGTAAAATCAAAGAATGGTGGTCATGGTGACTCATACTATGGTGGCCTAGTTAGATGCTTCTTCATCACCTTCATCAGCCTATTACAATCCACTGGAAATAGGCCTATTCTTCTTCACGCCTCACTTAAATGACTCAGGATCGTAGCAGATAGGAAGCACGGGCGTTTGCAGCAAATTCCAGGTTTTAATTGATTGGCACAGAAAGGAATAGCCGAACTTTTAGTTCGAGAGCGTAGGTGAATGTCTACCATTTTAAAACGGTGACTTCCAAGACCAACACCTGTTGTCACGTAGAGGAAAGGAGAATGTGGTGCCAGTCGAAAGAGCTCGTCAGAACACTCTCTCACTTGTCGTATAGATACATTGGAATTTCATAGACATCAATAAATAGACGTAGCTAGTATTTAAGCAAATACACATTCCCTCCGACCGCGTCTACGCAAGTGCTCAATTTTATTTTTATATTTGGTTCGACTTCATATCGATGTTTTATAGACAATCAATTTATATTTGTAGGTTACAGACTTGTTCTAACTAAAGAAATTGGTACAAGGAAAACAAACAAAGTATTTTTATTGTTGTTGTTATGATACTTCAGATTATTGATTTTATACACCTACTAAAACGAAAGACGAGAATATAAAAAGGTCGACTACATGTAACCTTTTTTGTTACTCCGTTACCTACTGGACTTGGAAACCATAGACAACAATCAAACAGTATCGTTAAATGAAAGTAGTAATACACACATCAAAAGTGTCTAGGGATCAAGCATTTTTATGCGGATTTCTTGAGATTGAGATGTGGCTTTGGCCCTGGCCTGCTCAGTCGCCAGACTTGAACCCGATTGAGATATGCTACAGAGAAGAGCTCTGCCGAATATGGAGGGTATCCAGTCGCAAGAAGACCTTTTTTTGTTGTTGCAACGAACATGGGCGGCCATTCCACAGCGTGATTTGGATGAACTCATTTTGAGTATGCCAAACCGATGTTCTTGTGTTAGTGTTCGCGGTAGAAACACGGATTATTAATTGTTTAAGTTACCTAATAAAATTTGAAAGAAAACTGTTATTTCAGTCTTTTTTTCGAACTTTAATGTTAGTGGTTCAAATGTCAAAAATCCTTTTATTAGGAAAATGGCAAATTTCTTTATTAATGCAAAGGTGACTTGGTTTATCGTTACTGTGACAAACGAAAACACTTTATTTGATGAATCCTTAAAGAAAATTTTAATTAATATCAATCAGGAGAAAAGTTATTGCAAAAATATATGTTGATCTCTAGACACATATGTTGATCCCTAGACACTTTTGATGTGTGTAGTTATTTGTTATACAAGAGTGCAAAGTTGCTTTTTAACCGCGTGCTCAATTTTAAAAAATAGATTCCTGAGCGTCAGCGAGAGAATCAAAAGAGCACGAGGTGAAAAATCTTTGCACTCGAATGCAACACGTAACTTTTCATCCCACCTCAGTGCCCTCAGTTTTACCTTTCCTCATCAGCTCATCATCATTAAATGATGACTACCAGACGCATATACCGGCGTAGCTTCAGAAAACATACGAAAAAAAACATAGTACGTGCCTGAAAAAAATGAGGGTTACCCTCGATTTCTCTGGGATGTCATCACCAGATCCTAGTTTCCTTATCATGGTACCACCCAGTCCAAAGTTATGAGGTAACAAACATAAAAAAAAAAAAAAAAAATACAGTCGAATTGAGAACCTCCTCCTTTTTGAAGTCGGTTGATAATATCTATGTAAAAACACAAATACTTCAAGTAGACATAGGAATATAAGTGACATATTCTAAAATATATTCAAACCGAAAAGATGTTCTTACTTCATAAGACCATGAAGGTGATATGTCTTCAACACACCTCCTTCAACTACACAGGCTTATTAATAATACTACCTAAATTACCGCACACACAAACCTAAATTACAAATCATAGATTCGTGCCTAAAACTGGATAAAGGCTTGGTGAGTATATCAGCCAACATCTTATCAGTCGATAAGTGTTCCAAACTTATAACTTTATTTTCACGCAGCACATCTCTAATAAAGAAATGACGTATATCAATGTGCTTACTCTTCGCGTGATAAACACCGTTATCCTTTTTTTTTTTTATGTGTGGAAATCCCCTCGGATTTCCCCCCAAGAGCTGGGGTTGGAAGCTCTCCCTCATCCGCCATACTCTCCAGACCTTGCACCTACCGACTATTACTTTTTCCAAAATTTAGACAACTTTTAAGTGGGTAAAAAATTCAATTTCCGAGAGGCAGTACAAAATGCCTTTGAAGAGTTTGTTGCCTCCCGTCCAGCTGATTTTTACAAGAAGGGCATCAATAAACTGCCAATGCGTTGGCAAAGATGCGTCGATTGCATGGGTGATTACTTCGAATAACAGAAATAAAAAAGTTTGAAAAAATAAGTACTTTCACTTATTGCATACAAAACGGCAATTTCATAGGTAAAGACCTATTATAAAACTAACCTTGTAACCAACAATGGACAGATGACATATTTGTTTTTGGAGATCTAAAACGTTGGAGAATGACACAATTTACTTTTCATGGACTTTCCACACGAGTGGAGCCATGGGAATAAGCCAGTAGTATATATTTTGACATGAGCACACTTAAAAAATCTTTATAGTACACCTGAAACTGACAGTATAACTTTAAAATATATTGGGAAAAAATGATGTTGTCGGAGTGATATTTTTTTTTTTAAGCCTTCATAACTTTTTTAAGAATCTGCTTTGCTTCATGAACCTTCTAAATTCTTTTTTTAGAAGATCTCAGCTATCAAATACCACTTATTTGATCTCCGTATAGTCTGGGGCACAAGCTCATACATTTTTTGTACATCTCCTTTACTTGATAAAACATGAGTGAGACACAATTAAATTATTTTTACCCAACTACACCGAAGCCAAAAAGTAGGGTAATAGTTTTTGTAATCTATATACTAAATAAGTTTCTATGTTCGACCGTAGCGCCTTAACTACTGAACCGATTTGAATGAATGAGGTGTTAATAGATTCGTAATAATGATCCGAGTGATTTATGCTATATTTTAATCAAAAGTTTAGTTACGTTGATACTACTTATTATATAAAGTTGATTAAAGCTAACTAGTCAAACAAGTTTGTAAATTCAAAATGCACTTATATGTACAATTTGAAGAACACGTTTATGAATCTATATATATATATTATATAAAAGAGTAAGGTGACTGACTGACTGACATACCCAGAGATCAACGCACAGCCCAAACCGCTGAAGCTAGATTCCTGAAATTTTGCATGTAGGTCCTTTATATAACGTAAGTGAGCACTAAGAAAGGAATTTTGGAAATTCCACCCCTAAGGGGGTAAATCAGGGGATGTAAGTCTGCGAGAGCGAAGCCGCGTGTAAAAGCTAGTATTTAATAAAAAACTAATCAAAATGGGTCTAATATTTGGCGTATATTATCGTGCAAACTTCCACCTAAAGTACTGAAAGTTCCCATAGCTATTGCAGACGTAATGAATTATTATTTCTATCTGTTAGTATTATTATTGCCGCAAACATTAAAAATATGCTGCCAAAACCAAATACAAGTTTCGAACGCCTTGACCCTATTTTTTCAGTTTCTATAATACGCTATACATTTTTATTTTCGTGAAGTTGTTGTTGCTCTAGAAAGTCCTTAGCTGAGCTGAAAAAAATGGAGTTCTGATGATAGTCGCTCCGAGTAACAATCGAAGTTCAGCCATTTCGTAGAAGATTTACAGCCGACGGTAACCAAGTTTGGAAATACATAACTTTTGAAGGAAGAATAATCGTCTATTAAACACAATAATAGTATTTTAACCAAAACATCCCTAAGTTCTAAATAACCCCTTTTTTTTTAACCTGTGGAAATCCCCTCGGACCGTCGAACCGACTAAAACCACACGGTGTGCCACTCTGCGCCTGTGAAGGGAGGAATCCGGGAACTGCAGTTATTAACACGTCCGGACCCCTCCCAGCGCTTACCCGCACAGAAGCGGGCACCGTCACCTGATGGACTCTCAATTTAGGCGACGTACGGCACACGCATACGTCGCCCCCTCGCGCGTGGCCACTAGAGCGGATGGAGGGGAAAGCCTTCCCGACCATCATGGTCATGGAGCGTATGACGGCCGGTAGCGAGAGATCTCCTCCTATGACCGCAGTGAGGGCCCGACGCTGCGGCGCCCAAGCGGGGCAATCCGCCACCGTATGCTGGGCCGAGTCCTCACTGCAGTCGCAGTGGTGGCAGGCGGGACTCAATTCCCTCCTGGCGACCGAGTGCAGGTACTTCCCGAAGCAACCGTGCCCGGAAAGGACCTGCGTCCGTCGGAAGGAAAGGGTCCCGTGCTGCCGCCCTGCCCACTCGAGGATGACCGGCTGGAGAGCCTCCACGGCAGCAAAGCCAGCGCGTGGAGTCTCCATCCGGAACGACCAGAGAGCCATCGTGGCTCGACGGTCGGCTTCACGCCACTCGCGTACCTCTTCGGGTGGAGGGCAATAGCCATACTCAGCTCATACGCAACCAAGGTAGTAGAGCCACGCTGATTTCAGCACGAACGGGCCGGCTCGACCGGGGCGGTACTACCCTCGCACAGAAAATCAACGTAAAATGACAGCAGCAGTGCTGTCGTGTTTCGTTGGTGAGTGCGAGACCGGAGGCCCAATTAGTCTAGTCAACAAGTTCCATACTTGTTGACTGGACTAAAAGATGCAGCAGCATCACTAGGCCGCCATAGTGTGGGTCGCCATACTGCACTGTCTGCATTCGCAGTGAGTATGGTGACCACCACTCTTGGATTCTGCTTATGTTTTCCATCAGGCAGAGCAGAGTCATTTTGGCGGGCCAAACATAAAAAAAAAAAAAAAAAAAAAAAGAACCGGTACGAGGACCGAGTTGACCTCTATGGAGGCGCCGGGGGGCGGACCACGACGGGGCCCATGAAATAACAGGGCCTCCGTCTTGTCCAGGGCCACCCGCAAGCCCAGCTTCTAAATAACCCCTTAGCTTAACCATAATTAACTAAAGCAAGTGTCTCTTTTTAACCGACTTCCAAATTAAGTTGGAAGGGTGTTAATTGTGTCCGTTTCATGTATGTCTGTAAAGTCCCCCGCGACACAGGATGTTTATTCCTAATGCTGTTTTGTGTGTTGGTGTGTAATGGTGTGTCCTAATGGTGTTTTAAAAAATAAAAAAGGACGAGGTTCTGAACTTGATAGGTATTTTTTTAAATGTATTTAAACTGATGACTCCGTCAATTGTGGACCGATTTTTAAAAATCATTTTTGTATTCGAAAGGGTATTCTCCCCATGTGGTCCCATTGCCACTATATCAGGATCTGATGATGGGATCCCAAGGAAATCGAAGGAAACCCTCAAATTTGTCAGGCACGTTGTTTAATTCCTTTCACCAGGGCTTTGTTACTTGGAGTAAGTAAAACTAGAGCGATACCACCCTGTTCAATTTAACATAAAATAACTCACAATTGTTGTGTAGGCCGCGTCGACATCCGAAGCGGTTAGGGGGCCCCTTGCTACGCTGTCCACAGATATCCTGGTACACTACACAATGCCCCCCCATGTACAGTTACATACGAAGGTCGGGGTGGATTTGCGAATTCGTCTATTCGCCCGAACACCAATCACTTCGCCATTCAACGAGAGCCGTTCTGAGCGGCGAACCTAGCTCGTTTTATTATATCACTTTTGTCGTTGAAGTGAATAACCAAGGCTAATATCATAATATTGAACTTGGCTCTCATTTCACATTTATGTTTTTGATGGGATTGGACATTACAACAAGCGCGACTGGCAACACTGTTAAGAGGCGCGTGCGCATACTTCCGCCAAATAATTAATCGAATGTGGCACTTCCGTGTCTCGTCGAGCACGTACAACTACCAAAAGTAACATTTGCGGATACAGCAACAGTAATAACGTCAACATTAATTTATGTTTAACGAATACAATTCACTCAGTTTTAAATTTACCATGTACATTGAACTGACTGCAAGTACCTATATGTTAGGCCATGTTCAGATGACGAGCGCTCAACGCGCGTCTTGCTAACGCGCGTTAACAACTACATGTAAAAACGCGCGTTAGCAGGTGTACTCCTAGAACAAAATTACGTGTAGCTGTAAACGCGCGTTGAGCGCTCGTCATCTGAACATGGCCTTATGCGTATTTATGTACGAGTTTTTTGTTAAATATTTGTATCTTATCATTCAGTTGTCTAGCTATGGTCTATTTAAGGCCGTTGATAATTATGATGATTAAATTAGTACTCAGAAAATCACCCTAGAACAGTGCTGTCATAGATCAAAATTTTGTAGTTTGGTATGATGTAGGTAAGCTTAATTATGAAGACACAGAAAACATCTTAGTTTATAAATAATACTAGTTTTCTTTAACTACAATTAACTTAATAACAACATGTAATACATATTTTGTTTGTAAAGGCATTGAAAGTTTTTAGTAAATTACATTTTTTTTATCTATTAAAACCCTGAAATTTTACTGATTTATCTATTATTATTTTCTGTATCCAACATTACAGTCAAGCGACTGCCTGAAACATAAGCACCTAACTCAGGTTGATTGCAAAAGCATTTGTGATGTTTTTATTTCACTTTTCTCTATTATCTATTGCACATATTAAAACAGCCATATATTCGTTTTACCTACATAGCTTTATTTACAATATCACTAAAAAGAAGTAAAAATTTTACAAAATAAAAACTGACTTCAAGGTTCGACTCGATTTCTCTTAGATGCCATCATCAGATCTTAGTGTCCTTATCATGGTACCACCGTTGGGATATCTCCTTTCCATTAAAAAAAAATAAAAAAAGAATCATCAAAATCGGCTCATAAACGACGAAGTTATCCGCGAACACATAAAAATATATACGGTCGAATTGAGAACCTCCTCCTTTTTTGAAGTCGGTTAAAAAAGAAGAAGGTGTAAACCAAAGGCAATATGCAACCAAGATTATATTATATATTATATTATATTTGTGTAACAACATGAACGCCAGCTTTACCTACAATTGTAACAAAAAAACAAAATATGCCTATTGGCATAACCATTATTATTCTCCTTCGATGTAACAAACCGTGAGGATCAATGGATTACCATAACCTGGTTTCATACATTTACTTTTCAGCTCCACCACAATGTTTGGACACCGTTTGACACGCACGCGGGCGCATTACAATTGTTAATAAACCCACTGAAAAATACCTGAACTCGCATGTATATATATTTTCAGTTTCCAGCGTAAAATATACTATGTAGTTTATTACGACTGGTTGTAAGCAAGTACTAAATAACCTTATCTAAAGATTTTGTATTACATATATAAAATAGTGGAATGTAAGTGCAAGTGATTTTAATTCCAGAAAGTAGTTCTAGAATTAAAATCACTTGCACTTACATTCCACTATTTTATTTTTATTTACACCTGACCGGTTTCGCCTTATGGCATCATCAAAGGTTACTCGATAGGCGCCATAAGGCGAAACCGGTCAGGTGTAAACAAAAATAAGAGCTTGAAGTAGTACAGCCACGCTGAGGTAGTAGAGCCACTCTGAGGTAGTAGAGCCACGCTGATTTCAGCACGGTTGGGCCGGCTCGACCGGGGCGGTACTACCCTCGCACGGAAGATCAACGTAAAATGACAGTGTTCGTGATGTCGTGTTTCGTTGATAAGTGCGAGACCGGATGCCCAGCGATGCAAAAGCATCACTAGGCCGCCATAGTGTGGGTCACCATGCTACATTGTCTGCATTCACAATGAGTATGGTGACCATCAGTCTTGGATTATGCTTATGCTTTCCATCAGGCAGAGTAGAGTCATTTTGGCAGGGCCATAAATAAATAAAAAACGATCAGGTATTAACATTAATAAAATAGTGGAATAAGTACAAGTGATTTTAATTCTAGAATGTATTACAACAAGTTCCATCAAGTGCCGACAATCAAGAGTATAAATTACATATCTACTAAGTTATCCAAGTTCCTAGGCGTATCTATACTAATATTATAAACGTGAAAGTTTGTAAGTATGGATGGATGGATGTTTGTTACTCTTTCACGCAAAAACTACCGAACGGATTTGGATGAAACTTTACAGTAATATAGCTTATACATCAGAATAACACATAGGCTACTATTTGCCGCGATAACCGACAAATACGCTGGCGGAGCCATGGGCAACAACTAGTATGTTATAAGTTGATTAGACTTAAGCTAACAGACCCAACTTAGGCGTTATAACTCTCCTTCCAAGTTTATCACATGCATACCTTACAACCACCACCAATATTTATCCTCTAAAACAAATATTATCATTAATATAATAAAAAAAAGTTCAAAATGTAGTTTATACGTATAAGTATTTAATAAAAAAGTTCCATGATCATAAATACATACTGCACCATAGATACAATTTCATCATTTATCTTATAACAACAAACGATTTTAGAAACGGTTAAAATTATTTAGCAATATAGGTCTAGGTACTCAGGCTGGTTGTTAATCTTTATAAAAATATTTTTTCCAAATTTTTACCCAACACGACTAAAATTTATATTTTATGTGAATGCGTTATATTTATGTCAAAAGTCAATAAGATGAAATAATCCGCGCGCAAGACATTGTGCAACATGAAATAGGTCGTTGGGCTGAGATATCACATTAAAAAGTATAATGTATTAGAATAGGTGAGGTCCGGTGCCACTCCCGAGCGGTGAATATTAGGGTGTCCCTTATTTTTCAAAGTTTTAAATTTGTAACGCATAGGTCTTAGTTTTGTTCATTTGCCTCTAAAACACCCGGAAACAATTTTTTTTTTAAACAAAAACTAGACAGGAAATAACTAATCTTTGCTTGCCGCCATCACGTTTACGAACTGGTTTTAAAGTTTGTGTTCGAAACAAAAATCCACCAAGTCACAAGTAGCCCTGATATCCCACTATTATCCCCACCTGTCACTGTTGCAAAAAGTTTAAAGACAACTGGAAAACTATTAATTCTGCTACCATTGAAACGTACACCGATATCGTCACACGACATTTTAGTAATACAACAATAGAAGATTTGTTGTCATTTTATAATCAAGAACTGCAAAATACCATTGTACGTGATGATTATAGGGAACTAATTGAGCTATCTTTTATTGTCTTAGGAGAAGACAGTGAAAAAAAAAATTAGACCTCCTGGAGCGATGCATCAAGCAAGGTGGATGGCTAGAGCTTACTCTTTGAAGATATGTTTGTTGCAAAACCAGTTCAAAATTAGGGCCAAGGATAAACAAGCACATCAAAACGTCTGTTTATTTATTACGGTTACATATTTGAAACCATGGCTTGGACGTAGTCTGGCGGTCTTCAGCGTCAGACTACATCCTGCCTGCCTGGAAGCGCGGCGCGGCCACCAAATCAAGAATTGTGATTGTTAAAGAGGCTTATGTAATATGAAACACATTAATCTCCAAAGCAGCCATAAGCAAGCAAGTCAATATCTTTGGGGCTTGTCAGAAAAAAATCACCGTTTTAAAGTTGATGAACAAACCAAGACGAAAATTACAGTGAAGTTACAAAGAGAGAGTATGTATGATTCTGGGAAGAGATTCATTACATCTGAGTAAGATATGTCTGCTACCATGTACCTTTTTGTTTGTGAGTATCCGATATTTCGGCGCTGTTGCAAGCGCCATGATCACGGAGTAACTGAAGATCTTGCGGGTGGGATGTTATTGGCAGACATATCGGTCTACCCTCTTTCGCAGTCTTTTACTACGATCGCCCCCGGTACCACTGTTCACTAACTCACTATTCACTCGTAATTGTTCTCGACACACAACACTAACAGTATCTGGTCGCGAAACTATGTTTTGTTGATTACGCCGGTTTTTGCACATTCGAATCACGGGATTCCAGACATTTGACAGTTTGAACCCATCCTCACGATTGAAATTTTTGTGTTTATTAATTTCAATCGCTTCCCTGACCAATCTAGGTATGTAGTGGCGTTCTGTCGTAATTATCTGTGGGTTGTGAAACTCAATCCAGTGATTTGGGCCCGAGTCAATCAAATGCTTCGCGATTGCCGATTTCTGCTGGTCGTTGTTTTTGACCGCTTTTATGTGTTCGTTCATGCGGCACGCGATGGTACGTTTAGTTTGGCCGATATATGAACTCCCACAACTGCAGTCGATCTTGTAGACACCAGGCTTCTCCAAGGGGAAATTGTCTTTTGGGGATCGGAGACATTGTGCCACTTTTCTGAATGGAGTGAAGACAGTATTGAGTGAAAACTTATTAAGTATGTTTGAGATCTTATCTGTCACTCCTTTTATATAAGGCAGAAATGCTGGTTGTCTGTCTACCCTGTCCCTTCTCTGGTGGCTTCCTTTGTGTCTAGGTGGGTAACTTCACCCTATGTCCATTGTTCCGTAGGACGCACCGAACATGCTCGAGCTCCTGGTTTAGGTGTTGGTCGTCACACAAATCATATGCACGATTTGTCAATGATGTAACCACGGAATCAATGTGCCTTGGGTGATGATGAGAGCTTGCATTGAGATAGCGGTCAGTATGAGTTGACTTTCTGAAGACAGAGTGGCTCAGTGAACCGTCGCTCCGCACACCGATTTTTACGTCCAAAAACGCCAGGCTTCTGTCTTCCTCTATCTCGTAAGTAAAGTTAATTTTCGGATGGATGCTATTTAAATATGTCAGATGGGACTCCACATCATGCCTGTTTCCTCGAAACACACAGAATACGTCGTCAACATACCTTTTCCACAATTTTATCTCAGTGGGTGCCGTGGCGAGTGCCCTTTCTTCAAAAAACTCCATCCAAATGTTTGCAACCACTGGAGCTACGGGACTGCCCATAGCTACTCCATCTATTTGAAGATAGTATTGGCCCCGGTATATGAAGAAGTTAGTTGACAAACAATGATGCAGCAGTGTGACATATTCCATCGGGATGTTATTAGCTTGTAACTTCACCTTAACCACTTCTAGACATTCTGCAACTGGTACATTTGTAAAGAGTGATTCCACGTCAAAACTGACCATCAACTCATTTACGTCAACCTTATGTTGGTGCAAAATATCAATGAAGTGACGAGAGTCCTTGACAAAGGACGCCGTCCGTCCCACTAATGGCTGCAATACCCTTGCTACGTGCTTCGCTAATTCGTATGTAGGTGAGTCTATCTGACTCACAATTGGTCTTAAGGGCATATTCTGCTTGTGTATTTTGGGCAAACCATACAGCTTCGGCGGTTGGGCGCTTCTGGGGCGCAATAAATACTTGGCGTATCTTCATCAAGGGCGTTTGCGCATTGTTTTATAAGTGAGCGAGTGCTTCTGTCCGTTCTCGCCGTCGGGTTGTAATTTACCTTTTTATATGTGTTCACATCACTAAGCAGACATTGGATCTTGCTATCATACTCACTGGTGTCCATAATAACAGTCGCAAACATAGTTTCGCGACCAGATACTGTTAGTGTTGTGTGTCGAGAACAATTACGAGTGAATAGTGAGTTAGTGAACAGTGGTACCGGGGGCGATCGTAGTAAAAGACTGCGAAAGAGGGTAGACCGATATGTCTGCCAATAACATCCCACCCGCAAGATCTTCAGTTACTCCGTGATCATGGCGCTTGCAACAGCGCCGAAATATCGGATACTCACAAACAAAAAGGTACATGGTAGCAATCCCGTAGATTTCTATTTTAATGTTTCTGACCATGAAAGTTTAAAACAATATAAGATATGTCTGATTATTTCTATGGTAAATAGAAATATTGTATTTCACACATCAATAAATTTATAATGCTTTCAATAAATTGATAATAAAATAGAGCCTTATCGATTGTCGCAGGATTTTTTTTAAGTTATTTTATAGCTTGAGCCACGCAATAAAAAATTATTTTCTAGATTAAAATGTGATAAGAATTTCCTCCAGAGACCCCTTTCTACATGGATGTGAAGATGTTAAAAAAATGATTTCTTTAAGGACAGTTAATGATACAGTTGAAAGAGCTGTAAAACTTACAAGATCTTCATGGTTTGATCACTGCCAAGAAAGAGTAAAAGCAATTTTTGGTACACTGTGTTCAGGAGCATAGAAATCTGTATCCAGACTGTAAAATTGAGACCCTCAAAAGAAAATATCCTGCCTGGTCTGTAATTTTATCTTCTTTTAATAAATATTTTATAAAATATAAATATTTCAATACATTTAATTACTTAACGAAATCTGTTAAAAACATCAATTTTCAAGCATCTGTCGGCACGGGTTAATGTTGACGTAGGAAGATAAAATTTTGTATTTAAGTAAGTCTGGGTATTTACGCGTCTCCGCTCACGCAGACTTTCATCCCCTGATTTACCCCCTTAGGGGTGGAATTTCCAAAATTCCTTTCTTAGTGCTCACTTACGTTATATAAAGAACCTACATGCAAAATTTCAGGATTCTAGCTTGAGCGGTTTGGGCTGTGCGTTGATCTCTGGGTATATCAGTCAGTCAGTCAGTCACCTTCCTCTTTTATATATATAGAAGATAGATAAATAAATAAATATTTCGGACATCTAACACAACGCCATCTAGTCCCAAGCTAAGCAGAGCTTGTGTTATGGGTACTAAGACAACTGATACAAATACATATTTACTTTTTTTTTCTTTTTGTGTAAATACATACATATTATACATAGAAAACACCCAAACTCCGAAACAAATATTTGTAGATCATACAAACATTTGGTCCGACCCGGGAATCGAACCCGAACCCGAGAATGATCAGCAGTCGCACACGCCAACCGCGAGACCAACGAGGCAGTCAAAGTAATGTAAGTAGTTTGACCAAGTCACCTTTATAGACCACAATATTGCAACTCGTTATGGTGGAATTTCCAACGAAACGTCAGACACCGACGAGGAAAACTATGAAAAGAAATATAGCGAACACAACACGCCTCATTGATCTCTAATGACAGTTTAACGATATTTGTTAAGTCACAAGACGTTGAACTAATATCATACGTAAGTGGAACAGTTGTCTCAGAGTTCTTTATGGACTTCGGTTACATTAGCGCCAAACATGCCGGTCAAATTTCGATCATAACTTTCGTCAGTGGTTAGTGACCCTTACTGCTGATCCGAAGGTCGTGTGTTCGGCTCCCACCTTGGAAAATATTTGTGTGATGAGCATGACTATGGCTCACAGGCCAGGAGGACCCAGGACCTGCATGCGAGCAACCCAAAATCGATCAGAGTGGCGTGCAATACGAGGTACAGCGTTTGTGCAAAGTTTTTCTTCTCTTTGCAGTGCCGTGGCCTTGCGTAGCATAGTCGGCTTTTATCACACCCACGGGATGAGTAGGGGTGATGATAATTCGTATTCTTATTCTAAGTGCATAAAATTGCTTACAAAAATTTTACAATAACGGAACACTGTTATTGTGGATTTATTCATATGTGGCGTTGTTTGCAGCAAGTGACGTACTACGTGATCCGCATGGCGCTGTTGATGTCCTGGTTCTGGGCGGCCATCCTGACCTGCGCACCCATCCTAGGGCTGGGCCTGTACTACCAGGAGAAAGACGGCATCGGGAAGTGCGTGCGCTACAGGAACGCGGAAACGCCCACCGATCTCTCGTATGCCATCGTTTATGTCACTTTCGGTGAGTTGCAATGTCTCGAAAATATACAGTCTTTATTAAACACCAGCTGACCCGCGCAATACAGCGATTGATACTATATTACAGCGAAGATTACCATAAAAAATGTGCACGCGAACTGAAGTTGTCAAAAGATTTAATTTTCCTCTGTTTTTGCAACATTATTCAATAATACTCCGCCGCTAGTGATCGTAGCGTGATGATGTAAATAACTAATAGCATTTCTCGACAAACGAGCCATCTAATACTGTAAGAATTTTTCAAACCAGGCCAGTACTTTCTAAGATTAGCGCGTAATCTGCGCGTTCAACATAGTAACCTAGTAAGTATTATCAGATAGATTTCACTATTTTCGACTCTTACTATACTTACTCGAAAAATAATGCAGGCAAGTTGTAAAGATTTATTATGCTACCCGCGGTTGTACAATACACGGTGTACAATAATAACCGCGGGTAACACCGCGGGACTTAGCTAGTTTTATATAAAACAAAAATACATAAATAGAATCAAAATCAGATTCATTAAAGTTGTTGTTGTAAAGCTACAACTCAGCTAGTTTTTCATAATAACCAGCTGAGCCCCGCGGTGTTATCTGCGGTACAACAACAACCGCGGTTAACGCCGCGGGCCAAAGTAAAAAAAAAACTATGTAAAAAGTATCCTATGTCCGTCACCTGGTTCTAAGCCACCTCCCCACCAATTTTCAGCCAGATCGGTTCAGCCATAGAAGAAGATAGAAGATGCTGGTGTTTTGGGCTTCTGTACAACAACGCTATATTATTTTGACCATCACTGATAATAATTCATTATAATTAAATAATTATCTGACTCTTTAATTTTATGTAGCATTCATTTGTACATATAATTATTTCTGTTAATTATAATAATGTGCGTAATGATAATGAATAAATGGCACAACTCATGGTGATGCGGTGTTGTGTCATTCATGTTTTGTCAATGATTAGTCTGTACCTAATCAGGTTTAAAGGTAAACCGCAATAAGTGCAGTTCGTTTAGAAGGTTGTGGTTCCAACTCATTATAACCAAATAATGATTCATTCGAAATCAGTAGGGCAGGACCTGACACTTACATCAAAACAATATTTTTAATAATATTTACCTACCTTTAATTATTTTAAATTGCAATTTAGTAGGTACGTCAATATAACTATAAACCAAAGGCATATAAAAGCGATGGAAAGCATAATTTAATCTCAGACCTAAGCATTCGATACCGTGGGAGAGCCACGCTTCGGCATGAATGGGCCGCCTCGACCGGAGTGATACCACGGCCTCACAGAAAACCGGTGTGAAATAGTGCTTGCGCTGTGTTTCACCGAGTGATTTAGGATACCGGTTGCCCATACCCCAACCCCTTCCCCCTATCTCCTTCGCTATCCCCCCAAAGGCCGGCAACGCACTTGTGACGCCTCTGGTGTTGCAGGTGTCCATGGGCGGCGGTAATCGCTTACCATCAGGCGATACGTCTGCTCGTTTTCCCGCCCATTCCATAAAAAAAATATATTGATTTTGATATAATTGACTAAGCACTATGTTAGAAACGTCATTATAATGGCAACATTTTGATTGTCATGTTTTTTGTTTGACGTTTGAATTTAAAATATAGAACTTACGAGAGGCTTTGTGTTAACGGTCCACCAGGGTGGGTTTTGAGTACCGTTTAATTGAAATTTAGCTGATTGTCCATCAGACTCGGGTTTTTCGTTGTTTACCGTTATGATTGGTCTGGTTTGGACACGCGAGATTAGTAGTCGCGTCAATTAGGCGCGATCCGCGACAGTTAAAACGGGTGTATTATAAATTAGAATACTTTGGAACCTGTACTACCACTAGGAGTGGTGAATGTGTGACGAAGCAGAGGGCGCACCAGAGGGGCCCCTCAAAACGCCGATATCAAGGAATTCACATATCTCCAGTAAGTGCTTGATATTACATTAGCTTAGAATAAGAACAGGGTGAATTGCACTGAGTTTGAATGCTTTTTAATCTTCAAATTCAATGAAATAGCTTAGCGATTGAATGCCTGTACATATGGGCCCTATAGACATTACAAACTTCACACGGTGAACGCTACATTGGCGAAAGGATGGAACACACTATGTTCATGTTTTTCAAAGCACATGAGCAATTATTAAGTCTTCATTTTGCTTATAATAAATGGTTGCTGTATGCCTGTATCCTGTATACTGAAATAAGAGGCAGTGTTATGTTTTCTGATTCAAAACAACCAAAAAAAGATAACGTTACGAATGGGTTGTTTTTGCTTTGTTTGTTGTGCCAGATTGCGATCCAGCTCACGCCTAATGTAGCGAACGACTAGGACTCGGCCCCAAGTGGCAAACACTTTGCCTCGCCTAGTTTTATTGCTTCTTTATTTACGCGTGGTCATGTCAATAACCCTGTTGGCAGCTCGTCGAGTGCACTGCGTCGCTTTAATAAAATCACCATTGGACACATTGACCGCTTGTACAAGTATGAATGTCATAAATGTACATAGGACACACACATAGGTACATATTTTGTGAGTACATATTAGTTTAATGCTTTTTACAAACGTATTTATGTATGTTTTTGTGATGCAGTGGGTGGGCTGTATGTTTATGGATCACCTACAACTAAAACGATCATAAGTGCGATGCTTTTGACAGGAAAGTTAGAGGGGATGTTGGGCTCTCCATCTGGTCCATTAGTCGAATCATGGCTCTCTCGTTTGCTTCGTCTCAAAACAGTTACATTTCAAAGTAAAGTTGGCATCTGACAGGCTGCTGAATATAAAAGAATCCATCCAAAATCATTTGCATTGTAATACATTGCAGTCTCCGGGCTCCGCAAGGCTCTGATATTTTTTTTATGGAATGGGCGGGAAAACGAGCAGACGTATCTGTGAGACCGTAGTATCACTCCGGCCGAGCCGGCCCATTCATGCCGAAGCGTGGCTCTGCCACGGTGGAAAAAAAATCTTTTTTTATCATTTAATTAGACAATAGAATACTTTAGTATTTCTTTATACATATAGGTAATTTGGAAACATTGGATACGTTCTAGGTCTCTCAACTACAATAGATAAATGTATTATTTCTACATAGCTTACTTAGTTGGATATATTTATTTCCAGGCACGTTACTCTGCGTAATCCTCGTGTATTGCAACTTGGCAGTAATCAGAGCTTTGTACGCAATCACCGCCCCGCGCGGCAGTCAGACCATCGTACGCCGGGTCTCCAAGAGCAGCTGTCGCCAGCGCCAGCGCACGCTCAATGGAGATCCGCCGGGCCCTCACCATAATGCTGCTACCGCTGAGGAGGTTGCCTTCAGCAGACTGATGGCAATGCTCTCAGTGCTATTTATGGTGTGCTGGCTCCCTCAAATGGTAAGCATCAAAATTCACTCTAAAATTCAACAAATTCTAACTTCAAACCCATTTTTTTACTATTTCCTTTTTTTTGTATTCTTTTTTACGATACATTTCTCTGACAAAAATAAGAAACATTAATAGAAAGAATATAGTTATTGCCAATATTACATTTAGCATCTTACAAATACGTAGATGGCTTTACTTACCAAACAGATATTAACAATCTTCGAAAATATCAACAAGGTTTAAAGCTGCTAATATAGGTATTTAGGGTTTCATAGGCAAAGGATGCCCACAAAACTCTACTACTGAATTGATGTCCATTCGTCTATCTATCAGTACATTGAAAGCAACGTAAACTTTAATAGACAATCGAAATTAACATAGACAGTCTTTCTATAGAAACTAGAGCCTACATACATCTGCAAGTAATAAATTATCATAACAAAAGTAAGAATCAAAAAGCTCCCAAACAAGCGTATCCAGATAAAAGTGAGAACAATAAAATGGCTTCCTCGGCTTTTCGATCTACCTGTGACGGCTATAGCTTAATCACTAAATCGCACACCTAGATCTAAAGAGAGCTAACTCAAAAATTGCGATTTTTGAGTTTGTTTCGTTTGTTTGTTTGTTTGTTTCGTTTTAAGTAATCAGTTTTGAGTTAGACCTCTTAAGACAGGCTACGTAAAAAAATTTTTTGGTTACATGATTTTTCAGACAAAAAACGTTAAACCGATGGCTTATTCATTTCATTTGGTGTACAACACTTTTAATTAAGTGAAATTTACGTTACTTATGCCAGAAAAAACAATGAAACAATTAAGATTTTTAGTAAATATGATAAAAAAGATAAGGGAACCATTACTCCTCCTATCACACCTATTCAACTTGAAACTCTAGAACACTAGAAGATGACTTCAAGCTTTCCTCAAGCGATGCAGTCTCTCATCAAAGGAAACTCATAACGTCTTACCTGTTTTAGATGAATAATCCCAAGTACATCTAAAAACAGGAGCCTGTTCTAACTTATTACATTTCACCAGAACGAAGCGATGAAAGTGATAAAGACGACTCCGATACAAATTCCAATTTCCGCATTGATAGTTAGTAGGATAACGAAGATAATAGTAAGCAAGTAGACCTCGAGGGTCTATCTTAATGCTGTGTTTGCTGAAATTGTTTACCAAGATCCCGTTGTAACATGGTGCTTTGGTAAAGGTGTAATAAATCGTTATGTGCGAGATTTAAGAGCACCCGTTACAAAATAAATAATTGATCTGTGGGTACAGAGGAGAATATTAAATGCTACTACTCACTACCATTTAAATATGTAATTAAAAAACAACCACTTCAATACACAATATACACAATTTTTAGTCTTATTGTAACCCACGGGTATCCTTCCCAAAAACAGCCATCCCCGTCCGGCACAGCTCCTTGGTTATCACATTCAGGGCGAGGTTCTGGCCTAATTTCTCGCACTGTAGAGGGATAATGCTTAGGGGCATGAACACCCAATAACTCCACAAGCGGTGACAACACAAATACTGTACTTACTACTATGAATATTAATAGATATAATTTCACCTCAATGGTAAACCATCAAAAACAAAGTTTTTTTATGAGGCAACGATTTGTAAGAGAAATAAACACAATTCAGTACGACCTGATTAATAAATTTGATAGGAAAAAAGAGTAAAAAGAGACCATGTAATGTAAACCAGCAAAATGGAAATCGAAAGTCGCAAAATCGCTGAGAAATTCTGACAAAGCCTACCAGTCTTTATTGAAGTCCAAAAAAACAAGTGCCAGAGGGAATAATGTTACTTCCTTGTGGAGAAAAATGTCGGCTTAAATGAATTGATAAGATTGAAGAAATGTCCAGGCAACAACTCTTTTTCGTATAATGGGGACTGGGCAATCTTGAAAGGCAGAGAGAATTTGTAGAATTCACAATAAATAAAGCCAAAATATTAAGTACTCAAAATTTTTGATCTCTACACCGCATCTTACTTTGAGGTTAATTGATCCAAAATTAGGGACTGCAAATAATTTTTACCCTTGCCTTGAGCAATTAAGCTATAAAAACAACACTTTCCAATATATCTGAATCAGGATTTATTCAAGCTGATATGAGAGGAAACCATGACTATTATCCAACTATTGACAAATAAGTTAAACAATGTTAAAGATTTTATAACTTCTATTCCAAGAATTGAATCTCATTTTTTAAAAGCTCAAACGACATGAGAATAAGTTTCTTATTTATTTTTACCGAAAAAAAGATCAAGGTGATCTGGGTGGAAGACACAAGAACTCGGACGTAGAAGAAAAGAGCAAGTTTAGCCAAGAACATGGGCAGTATCTAAAAGAGAAAACATGGCAAGAACTCAAAAAGACTGTGACGAAAAAACGTATCATCACAACTGTTTAATTTTTAAGTTATATTAAGATTTTATAAATTTTTATTTGTTTTTGATACTGTCATGATTAAGGGATATAAGAGACTTTCGGTAGTTACTTTGTATAGTATTATTAATGATAAAATACTGCTGGATTTGAGTACTTATGTGTTTTCTAGCTAATTCACAAACTAATGTATCCCTGCTGTTGGTCACCGGCTGTGCTATGAATTAGACTAATTACAAATAGTACCAAATTATATTAGATTTTAAATTTATATTGCCTCTTCAAAAGAGAGTTAACTCATAACTTGATTCATCAATACAGGCTCAACTCTAAATAAAAAGAAAAATATGCACACACTTCGTAAGCAATAGGGAAATAACTTTAAAAATGCAATTTTCAGGCTCAATACGTCGCTTAAACAGAAAATTCTTCTATGGTACTCAGGGATAGAGAAATCCGTTTTTCGACTTTTCTGAAAAATGTGATTTTTTGAGTTAACTCTGTTTAGATCTAGGGGTGCGAAATGTAAATCGACTGTTTACACATTATTCAGTGGCAGTGCAACGAGTGGGGCTTAAAACCGCAAATGACAAGGGTGTCGAAAGTATATCCGATGCCTGCTAAGTGTAAAATGCTACACTTCTCATTCTTCTTGGATTACGCGTTCGAAATATATGTATATTATCTAGAACAACAATATATATATATATAGCTATAAGAGTTTTATTTTAGTTGTGGTTTGCTTTTGGTTGTTATTTATTTATTTATTACACCATCACCTTCAATATCATTAGGTACAGGTTGCCCTAATGCGATAGAGAGGCTAACTTACATTTCTAATGTTACATCTATTGTTTTACAAGTGAACAAAGAAACAATAACAGTTACGAAATATAAACTCATAAAAAGTAACATTCTATCTTAACATTAATAAATTTAATTAAAAAGCTTTTTAAAAACAAGCTTTTACTGGAATGCCTCGAGACGAATCAAACGAGTCGAAACTCGAGGATGTTGCGACGTTTCTTTACAGAGTTCCTATGGCCACCTTCCACCTCCAGCATCAGATCAGCTCCATGTCATTATAATATTGTACTGACACGCTGTATACTGTACTGTAATATTGTACTGTATACCTATAGGTACTTGCAAAATTTCAGCAAAATCGGTTGAAGATATCTGCTTCAAAATTGCGTTGCAAGATTCCACCCGAACATACAAGCATACATACCTACATACATTGCAAGTTACTAAAAAGCTTGTAAAAATGTAATGAAATGTTATAGAACCTTGACAGAGAAATTAAAAAACTATAATACCTGTTGTTCGACATACATTTTGAAATGATTTAAAACATTCTGAAGTGGCTTTTGCCCACAGCTATCGCGGTAAAGTAATAATGTCGCGGTAGTAGCATATGTCCTTCCTCAAGAATCAGTATGTTCATGCCTTTCATTGATATCGGTGTAGCGGTATATCCGTGAAAGCGTAACAAACAGATTTACTTTTGAATTTCTTATATTCTATAATGTTAGTATGGATGAGTGAATTTACGCGGTTAGGTACAGCTGACGCAGGCGGCATGCCTTATACCTTCGTTATTATGAACTCAACATTTCTAAGCGATCTTTCAATAACAGACGTCAGTCTACGTACAATTTATTCCAGTCTATCTTCCGCTCAGCCGAAGGGTCCCACGCACCGACTAACCTCAGATTACCACTTAAATTATTAAACACTTAAATGAGCTCCAAGCACACTATAAATATGTCAGTTAGTTTTTCTTAAAGAACAGCTATTACATAGGTATCGCTGTGGTATTTCGCTATTAAGTAATTACATGCCTCGGTGCAAAAAGTCTGCTCTCCCCTGGACAAAATTATAAGTTGATAAGTCTACGTGAAATATTTTAAAAATTCCATTCCAAATGTGTACTGACAATGAGGCAATATCCAGAATTCCTAATATGTCTAGTTATAGACGGTAGAATAGAATTCATGAGACAGGTATGATTAAGAGCAGTCGTCATTCTGTCACCTGCGGCGGTTAGCTCTCCGGCCACGTATAGCACTCGATCGGAATCACTGCCGATATCATCGGTAGAACATTTGTATTCAACGGTAGTTCTCATGCTAATGATACAGTGAGAATACAAAGCCTAATTCCTGGTGCTCGCCGACCTTGGGCCGCCATACCGCGCGCCTCAAGCTGAACCACCACAATGATTCATAATCTGCGCTTCAAAGGAGCATTAAATTTTATTTGCAACTTTGTATATACATATTTGGCAGTTCAGTTTCATAACAGTCACAGGAAATATTGAAGTGTTACGTATGTGTGTAGTTAAAATAAACCGAATAATTTAAAACAATGATACATTGTTGTGCCTTCTCTGTGAATAATTGAGAGAATAACATTCCAGGACTAGACGAGATTAATTTTAGAAGGAAATAGCTCTATCAAAAACCTGACGACCATAAGACTTAGTAAAAAGGGCGCTAACATATGCACATTGTCAGGTACATAAAATGGCATCTGTCATAAGTATGCAGTTGACTGCTTGCTGAATTGAGTATTGTAATCAAAGCAGTATTATTTACATTGTTTGATGATGAAGCCGCTGAGGATATAAAGGTGCGTGCAAACAGTCACTGCACTTGGTACACAACATAAAATTCTTTAACATTTAACGTAACGAAGTATCATAAAAGCCACACGAATCTCTACCTCTTACCTCAATTAAACTATTTATCTTAAGACCAGGTTGAATAGTTAATCAAATATAATATTTCTTCATTTCTGCAAAGCTTAATATCGCTTCCATATTAAGAAGTATCAAGACTTTTAGGATAACAATGGTTGCGACTGTTAAACATCCTGGTGCTTTGATACCAAATCAACGCCGTGGTAATAAAATTAACGTCACATTTATCATTTCATTTAGTTTAGGTTTCAACAAATATTACCGAAAATTTCGCCTACATCGTCCATTTTATATCTACCAATAGTTAGTTCCCGGGGATGAAGCACTTAATGCGTGATAATTAGACATCGGATTATATGCATTTGCATGTTTGCATATGCAAATGCATATAATTATATTTTTTTAGCGTTATTGCATATTTTGGTACATTTTACTACAGTCCTAGAAAAAACAAACCATTCAACTATCGCCCGGTTCATGAATGATTTCACGATTTGTTTATAGACGAGAAAATATGTGGTTTTGTTTCTGACAGCTGGTCAAGCTCTGAAAGTATTCTACCCACAATTCCTCAGAGCACTCCCCGTGGTAAATGCGGTAGAAAATGCACAGCGCATAAATTGATTTCTTCTACAAAAAAAAGTGCATATAAAGAGCAACTACCAAACATAGCACTACTCCTAGAACCAACATAAACACGGTGGGAACCAATATGAATGTTTTTTGATTGTGCATATTTCGCCTTTTTATTGTGCATATTTGCATGCATATTTCGGCATTTTGATAGTGCATATAATCCGATGTCTAGTGATAATACACTTTTGACACTTGAGTTCTACGTTATCCGTCTGTCCGTGTGCTCTCTCCATTAAATAAAAAACCTTCTCAGGTTTCTCTATTCTCATAAAGAAAGGCAAATTCAAATTGTATATTAGTCACTTCGCAATTTAAATTTCACAAGTGTTAAAATACAACTGCGAAGCTAATTTGGAATGTGATATTTATAGAAAACTTAAAGATGATCATACCGATACAGACCAATAAAACCCCAGTATTTATTTTCCAAACGTATGTTACTTTGAATCTTTGGATCGTTCTGCTGAATTGTTAAAATCAAATAATTACCTTATTAGTTTTGTTTGTGCAGACTGCCGCGTTGGTCTAGTGGTAAGAGTAAGCGACTGCAGATCAAGAGGTCTCGGGTTCGATTCCCGGATCGGACTGCTGTTAGGTTTATCTGACAAGAAATTCTAAATAGCAGCCCGATTGAAAATGGAGGTGTTTCCCGCCCGTGCCTCGGAGAGCACGTTAGGCCGTCGGTACCGGTTGTCATGAACGTCTATGGCAATCGTTATTGAGAAGTCAGTGCCCTCAAATATACTGACAACTAGTTCAACCTTCAAATTCAGTTCACCCTCAGGGTAGCGGAGGTCCGATGCCAGTCGCTCCGTGTAAAAACTCATATTCAGGTAAAACCGGTTGAGGTAATAGCCGATCCCAAATCTTGGGAATAATAAAGGCTAGGAAGATGATGAGTTTTCTTTGTGCGAATACCAAAACAGAAATCAATCTAATCATCATTTCTTAGAAGTGTTCACTGTGTTCTTACAATATTGTTTGGTGTGGATCCGTACGTTGACAGCGAGGCATCTGTATGCGCGCCGGTACTCACGGTTGGCAAAAATATTTCATTGTTTCATTAAAAGCGACGATCTAACTATAATTTTATTCATATGAGCTCACAACAGAATAGCTACTACTAAACTACCCATACCCATATAGTAACCAAGTCACAGCGAATAAATACGTTATAAACCACATCTAGAGCTACAGACAACTAAATCAGTTACAAAACATCAGTAAACATCTTAAATGTTGAAAAAACATTAGAAGAACAGGACTGGATAGATTGAACAGTGTAATTTATCCAAAAGCGCAAATTTCGCTACTTAGCCATGTCCCCTTCTGCATCTGGGTATTTTTTTTTCTTCGAACACTCAACGCCATCTAGTCCCAAGGTAAGCAAAGCTTGTATTATGGGTACTAAACAACTGATACAAATACATATATGCTTTTTTTTGTAATTACATACATATTATACATAGAAAACACCAAAACTCCGAAACAAATATTGTAGATCATACAAACATTTGGTCCGACCCGGGAATCGAACCCGAGACCTCATGATCAGCAGTCGCACACGCCAACCGCGAGACCAAGGAGGCAGTCGAACGGTAGTCAAACTAATTTGTCTCTTTTTAACCGACTTCCAAAAAGGAGGAGGTTCTGTGTTCCACTGTATGTTTTTTTTTTTTTTTCTGTATGTTCACCGATTACTCCATCAGTTGTGGACCGATTTTGAATTTTTTTTTTGTATTCGAAAGGGTATGCTTCCGAGGTGGTCCCATTGCCAGCATATCAGGATCTGATGGTGGGATCCCAGGGAAATCGAGGGAAACCCTCATTTTTATAGGCACATACTATGTTTTTCGTATATTTTCTGAAGTTACACCGGTATTTGCGTCTGGTAGTCATCATTTTATGATGACGAGCTGATGATGTAAGGTACAACTCCTTAACGGTTAGGAGTTGGAGGATAAATCTTTATATATCATATGTATATACATATGTTACCTTTAGTCGTATTCTTTCAAATTATTTAGGTACGCTGATGATGGAAGGTGGAAGGTACAACTCCTCAACGGCTAGGAGTTGGAGGATAATTCTTTCAACAGTTAGGGATTAGAGGATGATTTTAATATTACACGTATACCTTAATTTGTATTCTTGATGATGAAATTTGATGAAATAGTTCAACTTACTACTTACCTACGATTGTTTGCACTAAAAACTGAAGAATAAAAACTTTTTACAAAAAAAAAACCGACTTCCAAAAAACATCCAACGAAAACTCTCTGCCAAAAAAACACTTAAAAGCGTAAAATAAACTGGTTCTTTATAAATTGCCTATACCTAATTATTTATTCATTTAAATAGTAGTATTATAATGTGTGCTAGGTACCTAAAATCTGTTTGAAGTCGGTGCTAAGCCAAAAAGAATACAAACTAACAATTACAAAAGTCTAAGCGATAGTCACTTGGCACCGACTTCAAATAGATTCTAGGTACCTAGCACATAGCACACATTTTTTTTATAATTCTCAAATGCAATGAGTACCTACAGTGTTGATTAAATATTAATTGTCATTTGTATTGACTGCCTCTGTAGCGCCGTGGTAGCGTATGCGACTGCTGTGCTTGAGGTCTCGGGTTCGATTCCCGGGTCGGACCAAATATTTGTATGATCTGCGAATATTTGTTTCGGAGTTTGGGTGTTTTCTATGTAAAATATGTATGCATTTATAAAAAAAGTATATATGTATTTATATCAGTTGTACACAAGCTCTGCTTAGCTTGGGACTAGATGGCGTTTTCTGAAAGATGTCCGAAATATTTATTTACCTATTTATTTATTATATTGCTAGTTTCCTGTTTTGGTTATTTTAAATGGCCCTTGATATCTATATTGTCATTTGGTGCAAAAACAATTACCCACTGTTTTTGCACCTAGAAAGTTTTCCGAGAGTTTAGAACATTGGGTTATATTTTTTGGCGATACCTCATTTCTGACCCATTCCACGATAAAACATTAGTATGTTCCAAATTAAACTAGAGACAATTTCATACAACAACAACTTTCATAGAATGATTAATTTTGCGTACGAGCGGAGCGCCGCAAGGTGTAAATCAACACAGGTTTTCGCTGGATAACTCTGCCGCACCACCTTGAGGTAGACTAAGCAAGGACAATGTCAAAAATCTGTAAAATTACCAACATTTAAAACTTCCGGTAATTGTTTGGCAAACTTTCCAGGTAAGACTACCAGATGACTGGACTACTTGTGTTTTTTGCATCCATGACAGGCCAAAGACTATTGCGAAGTTACAGGAAGTTAAATCGATAAGCTAATATGGCTTATCAGGTTCTTCGATGAAAAAAAACTCATTTATAGAGAGGAAAGTGTGTGAAAGCAGTCAGAAGCCAATAAATAGTATAATAATATTTTTCTCCCGTTTTTTATATAGCACCATGAACCATTAATATGTTTACCTACTCCCGCTTTACACCGAGCGACGTGGGAAGCAATGTTGCACATCTATGATATTGGGGACAAGAGGCAATTAACCACATTGGCGTTTATTGGCATCAAGCGGCGTTTTGTAAACACGCAATATTGACCACCTACACATTGTTTGATTTTCAACAGTCCATCTTGCTTACCTAACTGTGAACGTACTAATAGTTATTAGGTATTTAATTGAGAAATTAGTGTAAATCCATTAAATGAATTAAGTCAGGGAAATCGCATTTTGATTACTCAATTAGTTTTTAAGGAACACATATGTTTTGGTATTATATATGACACCTGCCACCTTCAGAAGTTTCGTTGAGACCTTATATTCTATAAGCTTTTGGAGTGTTTTAGAAAACTTTGGAAGAAGTGGAAAGTAATAGATGAAAGACATATTGTGTACACTGGCTCTCACTTCATTTGACTTTATTCTTTGTAATAAAATATGTGATATTGAAGGAAGATTGCAAAAACTTATGTTACAGGTTACAGGTCGTAAGCTTGTTGAGTGTAGATAACACCTACCGTATGTTTGTTCGGCAGGTGACTTCAGCCCTGTACCTGGGCCTGGACAAGGAGTGGTGGGCGCGGCTGGAGCACCTGGCGCGTCTGTCGGACGTGCTCATGCTGCTCAACTACGTGCTCAACCCCGTGCTCTACGTGCTGCAGCGGCGCCGCCTCTCGCTCTCCAACCTTTGCCACAACATCGCGCATTGCTTCAAGCGGGTAACTGACCAATTAATCCTTTATAGCCGTACATATGTATGCACTGACAACCTCTACTTCGTTTTCTTACATACGACAATGAGCTTTCTCTGTCTTCGATCACAAGTAGGTGCTGTAAGATGGTGGCTGCCATACTTAACTTCCGCCGATGGCTCTTTTGACTTTTTGTTTTGTCAGAGACCGAACGTAGTAGTTCTTGTCCAGCAGTGGGCCTTTTCGGTTAAATGACAAATGTTTTAGTTGTCAAATTGAACATGAATATATTAAATGATACATAATTAATTAATTACAGAACCACAAAACATCGACGGAGTCGATGAAGACATCGTGTTGTCCCGAGACCCTGATACTGAGCGACAGCTCGGGCGCGGAGCTGCGACCGCTGCGTCCCCCCGCCCCCGCCCCCGCCCCCGGCCTCGCCTCGCACCCCTCCGCACAGACCCTGAGGCTCGACGACTGACACGCGAAGCATCACAAACGATGTGACAGACACACTCGTCAACCGACCCTCGCCATATTTAGACACAGCGGAGAAACCTTTTGAAGCGTTTACTGCTGTACCGAGTTGAGACTGAATCATTGTATACACCATATCTACACCTGAATAAAAGTCAGCTAGTTGACATTGAGGAACATAAATATGTTCAAAGTAAAGCATCACTGATATGATTTGAGCTCACCTATCATTCGTCTCACAGTAGGAATCACAGAATAACAATAAACATTAAATTTATGTAATAAAAAACATTGCGAGGCCGCACACAAAATGTTCACAAAGAATTTCCAAACCAAGTTTTGCTGCATGTCGGTTGAAATTGTTTAATAAATATTAATGACTAGTCCGGTCAAATTAGACCAAAAAATAAGAGTAAAGTTACCTAAATTCCCACCAAGCTGAAAATCGGTAAAATTGTTTAAAATATCATTAAAAACAAAATTTGAAAGTTCCCCATCTTTCCCTGTAAGGAAAAAAAAATATTCAAGGTCAAAGGTCAAAAAATTGAATTTTGCGCGATTTTCAGCAAAACGATAAGTTTTATCATAAAAGTAGTTTGGACAAAATTGTTGATCATAAAATTATCTAAAAAATGTACATTTTTTTTTTCTTACCATTCAAAAAGTTATAAAAGTTGTTTCGACTGCACGTTTGGCCTAGTGGTTTAACGGTCACCACACCGTTTCCTACTTCGCCAAGTGTCGTGGGTTGAAATCTCGCGTAGGACAACGCTTTGTGTGATCTACAAATTGTTGTTCTGAGTCTGGGTGTTCTTTGTGTCCGTTTCATGTATGTTTGTAAAGTCCCCCGCGACACAGGCTTTATTCCTAGTGCGGGAGTTGTCTTTGTAAAACAAAAAAAAAACTTTTTGAATCGTTATATCTCAGAAACGGAGGCTCGTAGAAAAAAATGTTTTGATATTTTTTTTAGATAATTTTATGATCTACAATTTTGTTTAAGGTACTTTTATGATAAAACTTACCGTTTTGCTGAAAATCGCGAAAAACTATTTTTTTTTACCTTTGACCTTGAATAATTTTTTTTCCTTACAGGGGAAAGATGGGGAACTTTCAAATTTTGTTTTTAATGATATTTTAAACAATCTTACCGATTTTCAGCTTGGTGGGAATTTAGGTAACTTCGAATGTCTAAATTGACCGGACTATGACGGTGCTAAGCTATGGTGTTAATTTAATCTAAGATCAAAGACACAACTTGTTTCAATCTGTTTTATCAGTCTTATTTAACTGAAATATGTAGCCTCTCATGAAGTGGTTACAGAAACAAAAAGTCACGTGTGGAATCTCAAGCGGTGCGAACAATGCAAGTAAATTAATATATATATATATATAGTAGTTTACCTAGTCTTAATGATATTATTGTGTAACATAAGCTTAGAGATAGCCTATTATTACTGCAATCATCACAATGCTCTCTATATCAGCCGCGCACGCGAATATGTGTACAGTCCGATCGCTTAGATACGGTCACCTCGATCGCAACGTCATCGCACGTGCGGCATGCCGCCACAAAATCAAGGAGCTCGCCTGCGGCGTACACCCACAAGCAAGTATGATTTGTCAGTTTACGCCGTTGTATGAATTAATATATTCGTATTTCACAACAATAACCACATTTGCTTGCACAGACATTATCTAAACGAATGGACTATATGTATTGACGACATTTGGTTAAGTTTTCAATAACAAATGTTTAGAAGAGTGTTGTGTTCTTCGTCTTTGACTAGTTTTTATACAGACCATTTTGTTTTGAAAACAGATAAAAGTGAAAGTGTATAGTTAGTTATGTCTAGGTGTCACAGACATTCTTAGTTCACACACAGGTATATCAAATAATCAAGTAGTGTACTTAGTAGAGTTAGTAATTTATCCTTTAACATACATTTATGCTGCGAAACTATGTTATATGTACAACAATTCTATGTCACATCACGTTAGCAAGCTGACTTGTAAAGCGTCATGCGATAGAATTGAACAATGATGAAGACCGTATTTCTGTAAGAAATAAAGCTCTCTCTCTGGGTCATTTGGCCCATGATACGTAAGTAAGTACATATATATACATTTCGATCACTACATTCATTACAAGGCGATTAAAAACAACGCATTATTAATCAACAAGTAAGTGAACTGTTAGTCGTCAGTTTCTAGTTACCTGTTATGTTAAGCATGTACCTACCTGAAATGATACAATTAGTCGCAAGCCGACTACATACTGCACGAGGCAATTAAAGCTTTTTCGTGAACAATGCCTGCAGTGGTATATTAGGTATACCAATATTTGAAACCCAACGAACTATACATATGGATATGATTTACCGATGTACTCATAAAATAAAATTAAGTGTATATGTATAAGACCTTACCTTATCTGCAGAAATTTAAGGCTCCTCCACACAAACGCGTTATTATCGGTCGGTTATACCAGATGCGTTATTGTGATATCTGTTTCAAGGACATTGCATTGGGAATATTTGGGAAGGCTATGAAGTTACGCACTGGTGCTTTATTAAAGACGCAAGAGAAGTAGACTGGTATGATCGATTATAACGCACCTGTGTAGGAGAGACTTTAAAAAGGTCTGGAATATCGTCAAAACTTTTGGGAAAAACGTAAACTTAGAATGGTCGACAAGATAATTTGTTTTTGATTTAGAAGTGAAATTTTGGCAGCAAAATAATTATATTTTTATAACAATTTTAAGCATAAATTGAATTTATTTTATACAGAATATTTTTCACTTCACGACACATTAGTTCTAAGAAGGCTTTAGATAAAAATGCAATTAGTGAAAATAAATGAATGTACATTTTTGTGAATGTTTTATCGTAAGGACATAATATTCTATAGGTATATAAATAGATTAAGTAACACAGTACAAGATAAATATAATACAAATGCATATGATAACAAATTAAGGAATACTCAAGTCACAATGATCTGTTGTATGAAAACATCTTAAAAAACATCCTAAATATCGTTGGGTTCACTCAACCGTGCACGTGTTAATCATGAAAAAAACTTTTTTTTTTTTTGATACTGTGTGAAACATAATATTCTTTCCTACACGCGTGCGGCAGAGTGAGTGACAACCAATAGGTTAATATTAGGGATGTTGATATCACATCTCATCTTGTAAATAAAACTATGATCTCGGCTCTTTAAGCGGGTCGTGAAAAGCATCTCATCAGGCTGTTAGTGTGGGTCAACATGTGGCATGTCATATGTGGCAGTATAGTCACTCTGGCTTCAATAAAAAAAATTAAATCAAATAAGGCTCAAAAAGCCGCTTTAATTTTCATTGCTGTAAACACCAACAAATTGTCATTAACCTAGCTGACAGCTGTCAGTAGACACTAGACTACTACATGGAGTGTAGAGTTTAGGAGTACAATTTCTATGTTCAAAAAGTGTCCGCCAAAATGCACTAACGTGACGCCACTGTACAACGAATGTAGATTTTAAAGAATTAAATAAGATAATCAAATGAGAAAAAGGCTTCCGCTTTGCAATGGCGTGCTTCATAAAGATGTTACTACGCAAAGTTTTTAATTTTTAAACCACAATTTAATAAAAAGAATTAAAACTATATCACGCTCCTAGCGCCACTGTGGTCGGTTCTCGAACTATTATTTATATAGCATAAGAGCCCATCAGAGATTTTACTTCTTAACTCTATACCTACTCCATGCTACGTATACGCTCACATTACTCTATGGCTCACGATTATTTTATTGGTCAGTCAGTCAGTCTACATTTAAACTAAAATCACACCGAACATTTGTCAACGTCTATAAGGCAAACATGTACTTATAGCTTTAATAGATAAATTGTTGTTTATATTTCAGTACAATATAATTATGATTATGTTGTTTTATTTCTCTACCCATAGTCGACAGCAATCCCCAATCACAGTTTAGACTCCTACGATCTCTTATATCTTGCGCGAAGCCTAAGATTGAACTAAGTGACGTGCAATTGGAGAGGCTTGTGTCCAGCAATGGACTGCGATAGGTTGATAATGATCTCTTAAACAGTTTGAGATAATGTCATGGATTTAACCTGACGCATGCCTTACCCTAGCTCTCTTGACCATATGTTTACCTCAAACAGGTAAACCTTCTTGGTTTGTCTCGCCATTATTACTCTCCCGAGTAGGGCTTTTTTTTCAATGACAATCCCGCATTAGTAGTCCAAGATCCCAGTCACCCCAGATTTACGTAATTTTAGGAAAGATGATTTTTTTAGGATCGGTAGTCTAACATATATACTCAGAAAGGAATAGACACTCGCTTAACTGAAAGCAGGGCCGTTTTACATTTTAGGCAACCTGTAATATTTTATGATATTTTCCAATGAGCCAGACAAATCTGGAGGGCCATTTACCGTCCCAGACTCGTTTAAAGTTTATAGATGTCAAAATTTACATATAAAAATATACATCATATGTAAGTCTCGATCGTTTCATTTGTATACACATTCCACCTCATATCAGATAATAAAACAAAATGGGATTAAATAAAACAAGATAAAGTCGCAAGTGGTCTATTTTACACTCCTTAAAAAATATGCTAAACATTGTCATCTTATATTCATAATAATAATAATAAAGTATAATTTGTTCTCTAAAACAACAATATATAAATGATATAAATAAAAGACATCAATTAAACAAGAAAGTTTGACTAGCTAGTGTTAGCTCCTGTATTCACGGGCGTGATCACTCTTATATTCGAGAAACCTGAAGGGCCTGGTGTGAGTTTATTTCACAGCAACTTAACCTCGATGGCGAGCGGGTTTGAGGTTACGATTGGTGAAGATTTCAGGGCGGGCCAATGATAACGCCGAACACGGTCATCATGACGATCGAGTTGACCGCAAGTAAACTCACACTAGATCCTCTGAACCTACAAACTGTAGGGAGTGGACCCTTGAAGCTGCTGGTGGATGATTTAATTTTAAACAAAAGCACTGAGTGTTACAAAATAAATACGAGTAACAAAATAACACACATTTCTCTGCACAAGTTGTGAACCAAAACTTACGCAAGAACAAAACGCACCTTTAGAGCCTATTACTATTAGTATCGGTCTAAAGAACATCATTCGTCATCATTTAATCAGGTTTATTTATAATACTGATGAGAAGGCGTCATATCAAAAATAATATTCTTAAAATTTAAATAACTAAAATTAAGACTAAATTTAAGTATTGGGATGTCAAGTTTAACGAATTCACTCGCTACAACGAAGGTCGGTACGAAATTGATATATTTGTGATAAATTAAAAAACGATGATAAACACGTAAAATCGTTTCTAATTATGTAAAAAAAGGGTAATCCCTGTTTTTATTATCCCGGGAATTAAAAATATCCTAAATACATATAGGATTAGATTATATCCTAAAATCACTAAATTTCTTGATCCCGCTAAGCGTTTAATTAAATATGCAGCAAATATTCAAAAATAAAGTATCAAATTATAAAGAAAACAGAAAATATTCAAATTTATATTTTTTCGGTTTGCATCTGAACCCTACCAGTCTGCCTCTGTCCTTACATATCAACACCAACAGCTCCCGCTACCGAAATCCTCATTCACGACGTGAGCAAGTTGTTGACGCACAAGATACAGAAGGGAGATACGCCGACGTGAATAGCAAGTGTCACGCACCACGTGTGCCGCGCACACCTACATAACTCGACCTTCACTTGGCTAATATTGGCACTATGTAAGGTTACACTAGCACACCCGAGCGAACACGTGGACAAACGACTAAGGCCCTTCCCCTTCCATGTGTACTGGGTACATATTCGACGATCATCAGTCAGATTCTACATGAGCACAAATTTTCATAGAATTACTGAAAACAATCAACAAAAAACTAGGCAAGGATAATTTATGAAATGTTCTCGCTTTATTTTCATTTTGGCAGACTTTTTTAAATATATATGAATCTGCGGTGATCTTAAAAATGGTCAAAAATAAAACGTTAGAACGTGCATTTTGAGACCGGCCTCAATAGGAGCCCAGCTCACATGAGGTTAGGTAATAATTTCAACAACATTGGAGCTATCACCCTGCTATCCACGTGTGCAGTCTCTACAGGAACTAAACATAATATAACATACGTACATACATTGTTTTCTGTCGACAAATTTAGTCAGAATAATAATACAATTTATTCAACATTATCGATGATGATAATCGCTTATATAATATTGCGTCTTAACCGGTTGAACGTCACCAGTGTCATAGCGTATACTAAATATGTACAATCACTAGAGGGCGTCACATTTGAGATAATCAACTATCTACAGGTCGTATATCGAGGTACGGCACCTGTACGATGGTGACATTCAACATTTAATACTATACCGTTAGTTATTAGAAAAATGTTATCGATCGTAAATATCGGTGAACGGTGAAGCCGGTCGCGGGCAATGGAAGGACAAACTTGAGCTAACGATCGTTTATCTAACTCGTGCACCATTTAACACAAGTGTGTATACCAGACGCCGATTTTGACTATCTACACAAGCGTTAAGCGTATTGAAATCGAACGATATGAAAAGAACACCCGCGGCAACGATATTTTAATCACTTGTCATGTTACTCTTAAAAAATAAATAGTTTAATAAATGCTTAGATTGCGAGATCGTTCTCCATAATGTCGGGGGTACTTTTTCTCAGAAGAAATCGATCGCCTTCAGTGGCGGGTTACGTCTAGCAAAATCTAAATGTTCCTAGCGGCGAACGTTTCAATGATATACTATTTTGGTCGAAAGCATCATACAAAACCATAAAAAAGGCTACCCAACACTCGTATCACACACTAGTCGCGGATCACATCGATCACCTTCGTTTTAATTTTCTATCTCTCTCTTTCTCTCGCACGATGCGAGGTATTTCGGATCTAGAAAAATATTTAACTTGAGTATGTGTTATCGTTAATTACGTAATTTCCTTAGTGACCTTATATCGTATTAGACAGAGTCAGAGTCGTTCCGACGACGGAGCGGGTCTTTTCGACCGGCGTGTGTCGGCAGTGTAATAATTCCTCTGTTGTATAGGTTGCAGCGAAATCGTTCGGTGCTCTCCCGCCCCGCCGTCTGCGCAGCGTTTTATGGAAGTGAAACAGGAGAAGGAACATGTACCTAGGCGGTGCGCGGCGGGTCGAGCGTGGCGGCGGGCGCGGACGCGGGCGCGGGGGCAGGCGCGGCGGCAGAAGCGGGAGCGGGCGCGGAGGCGGAGGCGGCGGCGGCGAGCGCGGCGGAGAGCGCGGGCGTGGCGGGGAAGGGCGCGGGCGCGGGCGGCGGGGGCGCGATGTTGAAGTGGCGCACGGCCGCCTCCAGCGCCACGTTGTTGCCGCTGAAGTACGCCGACACCGCGTTGTGGAACAGCAGCAGCTGCTTGTTCATCACCTTCACCTGCCACACGATACGAACACTCTCAGTTACACGACGACGATCTCCTCTATACGATCGCTCAGTCTTACTCGACAAAAATAATAAAACGAAAAAATAAATAATAACACATCACCATTGAATCTGACTGCGGTCTACTGTCTTCGTATATACTCCGCGTTCTTTATTCATCCATTATTATTAAGA
Organism: Diaphora mendica; assembly: GCA_949125395.1. Taxonomy (NCBI): domain Eukaryota; kingdom Metazoa; phylum Arthropoda; class Insecta; order Lepidoptera; family Erebidae; genus Diaphora; species Diaphora mendica. The sequence goes on along the minus strand of OX421331.1, from coordinate 306,758 downwards.
TAATATGTTTTAACGAGATCGAGATCGTCGAAATGCTTTCACTTTGGTTTGTCGGTTCGTTTTTCCGTACACTTATAGAGAAAACATTTTCTTGTACAAAGGAGTCGAAACGGCCAAAAATCAGTAATCAGTATGATAGAGCCCTAAATAGAAAAAGTAAAAGATTGACAGTGGCACTGCACGTACCCTGTTCTCGTGCAGCAGCTGCAGCTTGACGGCGGAGTCGTCGCGCAGGCGCTCGTAGTGGCGGCGGTGGCGCTCGATGCTGGCCAGCAGCAGCTCGGGCGGGTTGCCGCCGCAGCCCTCCAGCTCGCTGCGGTACGCGTCGTACTCCACCCTGCACACGCCACACCGACCCACCTTATGTTGTGTGTGCTGTGCCCACTCGCCCACTCGCCCACTCGCCCACTCCCACATACCACTACCAAACGTACAGCGTCATCTAACGAACACCCACCGAACTGAGTGCCTACTGATCCTGTATTGCGATATACAAATTCTCGCGACGATCAGTATACATACGAGTATATTCGGCTTCCCATACATGATCACCTGATCAGAGGATCCTTCCTTTGTTACAGGGACATGACCCCCGTTCCTCTATTTATTTGGACCGTGGACAACGCCGACTCAGACACGTAATCATTAAGCGCCCTCGCTGAATTTTAGTAACCCCAAGAATCAAGGGGATCAGATTCTAGGGCAATTCAAAGACTTATTTTCCGGTAACGTCACTACTTTAGTGACAAGCAGCGATTATTGAAAACTGTTTTCTGTGACGCCGTATCACTCTGTCTATACAGGCCGAACCTTCCGTGACGTTAATTTATACCGGGTTTTTTTAAACAAAGAATTGCTTGTCGAAATATAAATACCCAAGGATACTTATAAAATTGTCTCACCTCGCAGCCTCGTACTGTCTGATGGTGAGCAGAGTGTCTTCTATAGTTTTGTTAGTGAGCGTGTTGAGGGAGTTGTTGAAGAAATGTAGCGCGGCCAGCAGCGTCTCACCGTTGCGAGTCAACGTGCGCTGCGTGTCCGCATTGTACAGGAACCTGCGGAGTCGACGAGTCGTTTTAATTAGTAAGTTGTCTAAGGAGAACAAATGATATTTACACTCAACGAGTTACCAAAGGCGATGGGTTTTTTTGCAAATTAAAAATACTAGCGACTCGTTCTAACTTCGGTACAATGGAGATACTAATATGCTGTGAGCATCATAATCATGTAAACATATAAACTTTACTCTGAATTAGTGAAGTTGGAAAGATTTAAGTTGTAAGAACAAATAGCAACTTCATTTTATATTAGTATTTTATTTAAATGGTTGGCAGTCCACAACTGTTCGCTTTCCGAGAAACTTTCTGCCTCGCACAACAAATCTGTGGGATGAACTGTCGCCTGCGGTATTCCCGAACTAATACGACCTTCAATAAATGAGCGTACTCCTTCTCAAAAGGCCGGCAACGCGTTGCGAGTGTTCATGGGCGGCGGTAATCGCTTAACATCAGGCGATACATCTGCTCGTTTGCCCGCTTATTCCAATATAAAAAAAAATGTTTCACCTGATGGTAAGCGATTATGGCCCACATGGACACCCGCAACACCAGAGGCGTCACAAGTGCGTTGTCGGCCTTTGAGGGGTTGGGGGGATATAGGGGGAGGGGTTGGGGGTATGGGCCTCCGGTATCCTCACTCACTCGGTGAAACACAGCGCAAGCACTATTTCATACCGGTTGTCTGTGAGGCCGTGGTATTACTCCGATCGAGTCGGTCCATTCAAGCCGAAGCGTGGTTCTCCCACGTCTGCTAGTTTGCCCTCTAAATATGACTAGCCGACCCACGCAACGTCGTTTACGTCTCCTATTGCCCGTAGCGTAAAAAAATTCCCCCGTTTTTGTTTGTTTTGTAAATTCTTCATTGGTGCTCCGCTCCTATCGGTCGGGTGATGATATATAGCCTTCCCCGATAATTGTACTATCCAACACTGAAAGAATTTTTCAAATCAGACCAGCGGTTCCTGAGATTAGCGCGTTCAAACAAACAAACTCTTCAGCTTTATATAATAGTATAGATATAGTATAGATGTAGAGAAGTAGGCCAAGAGTCGGTGGGCGGCACGTACTGGTTCTGCAGCTCGGGCGACTTCTGCGCGAGCTCGGCGAAGGCCTCCCCGAGCGCGCGCTGCGTGTGCGCGGCGGCGCCCAGCTGCGCCGTGAGCGCGCTCGCCAGGCGCAGCACGCCGTTGTACTTGCGCTGCGTCTCGCGCACCTGCTCGATCGAGGCCTCCAGCTCTGCAACCCACCTCTACACTCTACACTCTACACACACCACCACCTCCACCATTCCACCACCTCCACTCTGTCATGTATAGCCTTCGGAACGTATACACTGAGATCCCAGTCACCCCAGACTTACATCATTTTAGGAAAGATGACATTTTTAGGATGGATCGAATAGCAATTAATAACACATGACTCGTATGTCTACCGCTATAGAATAGAGAGGCTTCCCATAAACTTTAAACGAGTCTGGGAGTGTGTTTGGCCCATCAGATTTGTCTGGCTCATTGGAAAGTATTTTAAAATATTATACCTACAAATGGTATAGATATATAAAATATAGCCTTCCTAAAATGACGTAAGTTAGCATGTTTTTTTTCCACCTTTGATACCTGCTAACTGTAAAACAACCCCGCTTTCAGCTTAGCGAGAATCTATTACTTTCTGAGTAATGTTAGACTATAAATAAAAAAAAAATATCTTTCATAAAATGACATACGTCTATGGTGACTGGGATCTTGGACTAGAATCATACATGTTTTTGTACTCGCACTGAATGGTTGTTTTAATACTCTTCAGTGCACCGAGCCTTGCAGAATTCTACAATGAGACAGTATAATTTGATAAGATCTTCTCTGAACCTAAAATGAATCTCGTGTCCTGTTATCTAACCTGTGTCGACAGTGCGTGAGCTCTTGCCAAGCTTCTCGTAGAGGATCTGCTTGGTGCACTTATACGTGGAGACTCCCCAGTTGCGGATGGCGTCCAGCTTGGTGGAGCCCGCGCGCAGCAGCGTGCTGGTGCCGGCGCCGCCGTTCTGAGACACGTCTGGCGGAGCTGGACAATAATGGTTAAATCTTTACATTGTCATAAGTTACATTAGTGTTTATAGTAATATGTGTTACTGTTACACTAACACATATACACATGTAACACATACGTTATGTCCTTGAGTCATTGAACAAAAAATAATTATACTCATAAATTTCATTTAAAGAATTTCAAACATTCTCACCCATGCTAATTAGGGAGGGGCGCTAGGATTTGGTTTAATAATATTGCAATATAATGTGTAGGTATTAATCTTTATATATTAAAAGGAAAATGATTTCTGAGCTGTCTGTAGTGATTGCTGAATCGGGTTGGAACCAATGTTTTATACCTTAACAGAAAATACTGATACAAAAAATATTACGATCTAAATAAGATTATGTAACTCCCAGATTTGTTTTCTCTTTATTGATTTTTCTACTGTGGCATTGTTTATCTTCTCAACATATATACACACAAATGATAATATAAACAAATATAATACCTACCTACACTCTTCACTAAAGGAGTAATTACTAAACTATTCACAATACATTTGTCTGAGTTAAGAAATAACACCATTCATTGAGTATTGCATTACTACAAACAATATACCTGTTGCCATTTATTGTGGAGCTCATTCAATTAATTACATTCATAACCCTAATTTATATGATCTTGAAGATAGTTAACATCTCATTGTAGAGCACATAAAACTAAACTATTGGCAAGCCACCTAATATGTTGAATGATGATCTTACAATTGAGAAAAAAATTCTAGTAATTATTATTATTACTTAATGAGAACGGACAATATTAATGGTACCCTAATTTTATTTCCCCTAATTTTAAATAGATTACACAAGGTATTGTAATAACCAAACTGCCTCTCTGGTAGCGTATGCAACTGCTGTGCTTGAGGTCTCGGGTTCGATTCCCAGGTTGGACCAAATGTTTGTAAAATCTGCAAATATTTAAGTTTTTTTTCTATATATAATATGTATTTGTTTACAAAAAAAGTATATATGTACCTATATCCATTATTTATTACCCATAATACAAGCTCTGCTTAGTTTGGGACTAGATGGCGTGGTGTGTTAGATGTTTGAAATATTTATTTATTTATAACCACCAGAGATTATGTATTGTATTAAGATTACTTATGTATCTTTTGGAGAAAAATAAATACAATTTGATTTCATTTGAGATGCTATGGCACAATATTTCCCTTTTGGGGAACATGTTAAAGAGGAGTCAATACATTTTATTGTAATTTCAATTTAATAAACTTAAACACATCTTTGTACTAACCGTAGGCGGGTGGGAAGGGCATTGACCGTGAAGTAGGGAACTTGGCCTCTGTCCCTGATGTGATGGAATCACTGGATTCACGAATTGGTGGTGTGTCTTTTAACATCTCGTGAATGCTGCGCTCCGATTGCCTGCAGATAGATATATAAACAGACACTGATCAAGCAAACACACAGTAACACATCTGGCTATGTATGGATAGCTAAATATTATATAAATCTATTACTCAACACAAAATATTTAATTAAGCACACTTTGTACCACAATATATAATGCACTACAGTACAAGAGTACCTTAATGATAATTATGTACCTAAATATATTTACATTACACTTATACTCTCATTTTTATAATAACTTTATTTAACTATTCTAAACATTTTGATTAATTTACCTGTAATGATATTTAGGTTCAAATAATTAATTATAGCAGTTTATTAGATTTTTGAATGTTATGAATTTAATACAACAATGAATACCTACGGTTTTACTATTTAAATGTATGGGCCTTAACAAGTATATTAAAATGGCTTGAATTCTATGATAAGGAGCAGCTTAGATATTAGTTGTTATTCACCTGTGTTCAGCAATAAGTAAATGAAAAAAGATAATTTTAAAAGCACTTTAAAAAATAGATTACAACTTAAATCGTGAAGATAAACAGTATCACCCCGGTAGGTAATAACATAAACTTGTTAAACGATGACACACCATTTAGACATTATGGCAGATTTTTTTCCGTCTTCCACAAGAAGATGCAGAAGTCACAGCCACGGGCTTGAATTTGTTTAATTATGAGGAAAACTTAACATATTTTTTGTGAAAACCAAAAAAATTATTTAAAAAATTGACTAGTCGACGCTTTATTACACTTTTGACAATGACAAATATATACCACCCCCCCCCCCCCCCTCGCCAGTCTCGTCGACTGTTGTATTGACAGCAGCTGAATACAGTTTCGTTAGCATGTGAGTGCAAAAGAGAGAATATAGAGATATTTTAATGAAGAAAAATAATACGACTAAAATTTGAAAGACTTATCGAAACCGAAACTACCTATCTACACGTATTTTTTTGTTTTTTTTTTCTGGCGTGCCTGAGTTATGATATGAACATCACGCCTTGATCAATAGGAGCCGATCATGTTATGAGACGCAGACGAAGTTGCATAGGTCAGCGAGTATTATTTTAATATTATGAAAATTAATGTAGTGTTTAAAAAAAAAAAAGCGGCCACGTGCAAGTCGGACTCGCGCATGAAGGGTTCCGTAGCAGCAAGTAACTTAATATTAAGGTTCTTGTAGATGTACCTAACTTTGATCGATAAATTGCGGTCTACGATTTATGACGTATTAAAAAAAACTACTTACTAGATCTCGTTCAAACCAATTTTCGATGGAAGTTTGCATGGTAATGTACATCATATTTTTTTTTCGTTTTAAAATTATTCTGTTATTTTAGAAGTTACAGGGGGACAAATTTTACCACTTTGGTAGCGTCTCTCGCGCAAACTATTCAATTTAGAAAAAAATGATATTAGAAACCTCAATATCATTTTAGAAGACCTATCTATAGATAGGTACCCCACACGTATGGGTTTGATGAAAAAAAATTTTTTGAGTTTCAGTTCTAAGTTCGGTTCTAAGGGGACCCCCAAAATTTAATGCTTTTTTTTTAAAATTTTGTGTGAAAATCTTAATGAGGTTTATAGCGGGCTTGTTAATTAATACACTCAACTGCGGTATGTAGAGTTTATTCTTTGTTTAACACACATTAAAACAAACATTAACGCAGAAAAGCCGAGCTAAGTATTATGTACGTAGCGAGTAGGTACTAGTTATAAATGATCGGTGACGCGTGCGATTATATTCGCGGCTAGTCGCTCACTGCTCGCGCGCAGGTCGCAGCTAAGCGTGTGGCGCTGGAGAGCAAAGGCCGCGGCGCAGTACGCTAAAAATCGCGCTGTGCGCAGACGCCAGTATATCTTGGTCCGCGGCTCAGTTCGCTATTAAGCGAGCCGGGGGCCGACCTCTATTGGTCCGCTTCGGAAGACGCCTCGGAAACCTGGTAACACACGCTATAGGTTCACATAATACATCTACTTACCAAGTTTCAACAGTAGGTAGGTATAGTTCTTATAGTTTCGGAAAAAAGTGGCTGTGACATACGGACGGACAGACAGACAGACATGACGAATGTATAAGGTTTCCGTTTTTTGCCTTTGGTACGGAACCCTAAAAATACGAGCTCTACCTCCAGAGGCGGATTAAGTAACAAGAGCGCCCTGGGCAACCATCCCTTCGGCGCCCTCCTACCCCCACCATGATTCTAGCATCCTTAAAATATATCTATCTTGGCAGTTGACTTATCTTCATTAAATTATTTTTTACGTGTGCAACCCTCTTGAGCCATTATTACACCGGGGTTTGCGGTGTATCGGAATCGAGCCGACGACGTAGTGCGTAAACTTTGTCGGATATAGAAGATGGCAGCTTTATTAAAACGTCCAGGCTGTTCTGTTTTGGTGGCAGTATAGTTGGCGCCCAGCCGTCGGCTCCGTGCAGATCAGACACACACACAAGCTGAATCCGAAGCATCTCGATGAACACCTGCATCAGCCGGTATGAGAGAGTTCTGTGTTTCCTCCCGATCAAATCTTCCATAACGGATCTTACCGCCGTCTGCTTGGCGCTAGGTTGCCTAAATATTTCCTTTTGCTCCTCAACCAGGACCCAGTGAAGTTGAAATTTTGAGTCCTCGATTTCTCAAGTCGCAGGATTCTGAGCCAATACTAGCTTGAACGCGAAGCGCGCACAGGGTCGACCCGGCTAGTTCTGGGAGACCGAGCGATAGAGCGTGCGATTTGCGGAACTACCGCTTCCGGCTCTGTGTATGGACTTGAGGTTCCAGAACCTGGAGGACTAAAGCCTGGTTGCTGAGCCGGAAACTGAGCTTGCTAGCGTACTGCACAGAGTACCAGGCTGAGCTTTTGGCCATATGCGCGCCAACCAGTTGTCTAAGGAAGCGGCACTTTCGTGCCGGAGGAAGCCCGACTACGACCTGTATCCGGTTTCATTCGTCAAGCGTCAGATACGCAGCGACTCACTCGACGAGTGGAACCGTAGATAGTAGTCTGGCCACACCGCCTCCGTCACGAAAGTGTTCTTCCCTGACGTGAAGAATGCGTACTGCTTGGTGCAGAAAATCCGACCCAAGGCGTTGTCAGCTCCAGCCAGACTTCTCCTAGCGCCTACTTTTAAAAAGCATGGGCACCACCTGTGTTAAAAAAACTCTTATTGAGGTGACGTCCGGCACACGAACGTCACTTTCTCGCGGTAGACCTTTGACACCTTTGTAGCGGACGGTCAGTGAAACGCGTGAGAAAAGTGATGGAAAGCACGCAAATTGTTACAGGCGCAATGTTCCTCCTGCAATTTGTCGTATACTGCCGCCCTGTCCACGCCTTATTGTTTGCGGTCGTCGCCGCCGCCAACTCGGGTGCACCATATGCCTTTCAATGAACAAATCTGGTTTTACTAAAACTTATAAAATAATCTCAACTACAGCTGCAGTTGTAGCTAGTACATATTTGTATGGAAACATCACTAGTCGAACTAGAAGTAGTGTTAATTTTTCTTTAATATGTGAGGCATATATTTTTGCTATGTTAAAAATTTGGCGCTCGCGCCCCTAGGCACATGCCTACTTTGCCTTAGGGTTAATCCGCCTCTGTCTACCTCGCACTATTCTTTAGCTTGCTGGCACTTGCTGTACGATCTTACGTAAATACTTAATATTTATGTTTGCAACACTTCTGCTGAAGTGCTAATTCCTAGATGTGACCAATCCCAATAACTTAGTAATATGATTTCTTCACCAGCCTAAGGGCGGATCCAGGGGGGGGGGGGTCATGACCCCCCCCTGGGCTGTCTTCATGACCTAGGTGGACCACTAATTTAAATTGTTAAACATAATATTTTTATTTTGTCACAATATAGAATTTAATCGTGGCTAAGAGCTTCAATGGTTGAAGAACGTCTAACCGGACTCGCACTTCTCCACATCCATAAAAACGTACCCATTGAAGTAATAATGAGTTTCGGGAAAAGATTTTCTTATTTAAATATACTAGGTGTTTTTAAGTACAGTACTTCTAAACCCATGTACAATGGTCCAATCAAGAGGCTAAGTTTTTTTTATGTGATAGGGTCAAACGAGCAGACGGATCGCCTGATGGTAAGCATGAACACCCGCAACACCAGAGGCGGCACAAATGCATCACCGGCCTTTAAAAAGAAGTATCGCTCGTTTCTTGAAAATTTTAAGGTCGTATTGGTCCGGGAATACGGCAAGCGACAGTTCATTCCACAGCTTTGTTGTGTGAGACAGATAGTTTGTGAAAAAGCGCCCAGAGGTCACTGCCTGTCGTCTAAACGATGGGGATGAAACTGCTGTCGCGTAGGACGATGGTGGAAAGAGGCGGCAGGGGTCAGTTCGATCAATTCTTCGGAGCACTCCCCATGGTAAATGCGATAGAAGATGCATAGCTAGGCACATCTTTACGCAGCGCCAGAGATTGGCGTCGACTGCCAAGATGGAAACCTCCGTTGGAAGCGGTCCAGAGGGAGGAGCTGGTACGGAGGTGCCCCTGCCCAAAGATAAGAACAGTATTGCATATGAGGCCGAACCTGCGTCTTATAAAGCAGAAGGCGGTGAGCCGGAGTGAAATACCGTCTCGATCTATTGAGCACACCAAGCTTCTTCGAGACCTATTTGGCCTTACTCTCCAAATGGCCACGAAACTAGACTTCATTCGATATGTCGACACCAAGTATTACAATATTGTTTGAGGCAGATAAGGGAATTTTTTCAAAACGAGGTCATACGACCGACGGCAGTTTTTTTGCGGTGAATGCGCAAATTTGTGTTTTTGTGGGGTTAAATTGGACTAAATTAAAATTAAGTCTACCCCAAACTGGGTTGTTTCGACTCTCAATGATGTTGTCCCGAGAAATATTAGTGCGGCCGGTATAAAGAGCATCGCCCGTGCTGTCATACGCATTACAATGAATGTCAATAATTTGCAACATGTCATTGATATGGAGGAGGAACAAAGTATAGGACTACGCCAGGACGGTAGGAGAGCCGAAAAAGACCCGTTAAGACACACACACACAATAGGAGATTCCATCATGGCCTCGACTTTTGGATATCTACGGATAGAAGTGCTAAACGTTGGTAGAACTGATATCCAGCATACAGCTCTCGTACCGCCGTATGCTAGGTGGCTCCTGTTCCCCGTCATCTAAGGTCGAGGTAGACGCAAAGAGTTTGGCCAGAAGATCGGCTTTCTCCTTTGCATCATAGGCCAACAAATTATCCTATGTGCAAAGGTGGAAATGATGGCTTACAGAAATTCCCTTCGATAGCCTTGGCAAGAGACCAGAACGCGAGAAGAAGACGCGGGCGGCGTTCCCGAAGGAAGACGCTCAAGCCTCTCGCTAATCCTAGCAGTGTCCTTCGCCCTTGCAATGTCTCTCTTGAAGGACCTGGAGGCAAAGTTGTACTCCTTTTTCAACGTGCTGATATTTTCATCCCGTACCGTCACCAATGCGTTCACCCGTGCGTCAGCCCAGGCTTGGTTAGCTTCCTGCTTCCTTCGAGAAGCCTTTTTGGAAGATGGATCAAAAAAGGGCGGACATTTGCCACCAATGTGGACCACAGAGGATGGAATGAAAAGCTCCATACTCTGCAGCACTACATCAGCAGCAGTGTTGGGGTATTCCGGCGAGAAGCATACCTGTCTCCTAGGGTAGGACTATAGTGCAATACAATCTGCTGACTTATAGGCACCACACACGGGGGCTGCGTGCAATTCGCGATCGCGGCGAGCATTTGAGGGGCGCTGTACTCCGGACAAGGCACTGGTCTGAGGAGTTAAGTGGATACTACGGATACGGATACGTGGTAACCGTCGGATGAGAAGTCAGCAGAAGGTCCAAGAATGAAAAATTCTGACCCTCCACATTTGGGACTCGTGTGGGCGTGGTAACCAGTTGTGTCAGGCCATATGCCAGGGCCAAGTCGTGAACAGATCTCCCCCCGTATGGTCCGTTTTACTGGAACAGTCGGCGTGGTGGGCGTTAAAATCGCCAAGTAAGACGATCTCGAGGACGAGATCTACTGCTGCACGAAGTCTGTAGCCATCTGGATGTGCTCAATGGGTCGGTCAGTTTTGGCGTCACCGCTATAGAGTCACGCATAGACGCGGGGTGGTCGTCACTGCCTACATGGAGCCATAACATAGAAAAGTACCTACCTTCAAGATTGCTGAGGCGACGAAAACTGATATCGTCTCTGACATACATGCACACTCCGGCCTTACTTATGAAGGAGTGTTCTAATCCGTAACCAGGGTGAGTGAGGTAGAATGTGTCCACTGGAGACGAATCTGTATCTCGGTCAAGAACATCAAGGCTGGCTTTGCTGTCTCGAGGTAGTGATGGTCTATACATACAATCCCCTGATGTTCAAACATCCACGACCAGCTTGGTAGGAGGTGCCATGTTAATTCTGCTCTCACCCCGGGCATAATTGGGCGCAATTTTGCCCTCCCCCCCCCCTCCTCGAATACGAGGGGCAGCCTGGGCATCCACGGTCAAGTGCGGAAACAGGCCGGGAAAACCAAGTACAGTACTTACATACATTAATAAAATACTTACGTTTTATCTGTATCTATTCATTATCAAAATATAATTTCTTGTGACTTGACCACCCCCTGGCGCCAAAGCTGGATCCGCCCTTGCACCAGCCATATCGTGAACCCCTAATGATTCTATCAGCTATAAAGAGAGACAAATGTTCTATATTTATATCATCAGATTTTATTTATTAAATTTCTTTTGCACAGCTGAAATTAGCATAGTACCTAGATTTCTCACTCACAAGTAGGTGGTACAATATACCTACCCTACTGCTTTGTGAGAACAAAAGGTTTCCGATCACTCATTAGCATTACTATTCTTCTACTTTAATTAAATTACTATTCTTCTTCTTTCACTCAATTACTATTCTTCTTTTTTCTCTAAATTAGTATTCTTCTTATTTCTCCCAGTCTTTTTCACAAACTTGGTTGGAATTGGCCTGAAATCGACTATTTTACGATTGGCTGAAATTCTATTTAATACTCGGATCTAGACGATACAGAAGTTTTGTAGAAAAACTGATGTCGGACTTTTAAAGGCTCCAATTTACTCGTAATTTTAGCTAAAGATGTTAAAAAACATGTGTAGCAATCGAGACTTTTGGTGTTCTGACAGAGGCACAGAAATGTTTCAATGTGTTAAGAATGATCACCCATCCATAGTCTGACCTAATTGGATTGCTGGACTTTGAAATCTGTTAACCTAGTCTATTACCACAAAGCCATGAGCCCCCTTATGATATTAATGCATTTACAAAAAAAATTACCTATTCTAACAGTCTCTCTGTCATAGTACAAATTCTGTTTAGTTGAAAGCTAGATTGCGTTGTGTTGGATGTCCATTGTTCAACTACCTCATCCTTTTTCTGTCAGTGAACTGGCAGAGATTGCCTTAGGCATTAATTGCATGAAGTTATAAAATAAATAAAGAAATGAGGCATTTTGTATAATTAGATCCATTAATCACTTAATATTCAGGCTAGAGAGTGGCTGATGAATATCATTAAAACTTCTAGGGTGACCTTTGCTATGTATAAAAAAAAAAAAAATACCTAAAGCTGTTTTTATGTCTGTAACAGCACTGCTACTGGCACTTACTACGTTTTCAAACTTACATTATAATTGGCTACAAAGTAAAAATATTGTACACAATATAGGGGATACTAAAACCACGAGCAAGTAATAGACATTTTGTAAAACAATATTTTACTGTCCACAGAGTAGATCTATCTCACATAAGCGCACAGAATGCATCATCCACCAGGTTCACATTGACATCTGGTTCAGATCGACAAGGTCTAACACCCTATTTGTAGCCTTTCCTCGAGGAATTCTCTAATTACTTGAATTCATACAGCCAAGTTCTAAGCCTTCACAGTTTCTTTGTCTCCTGGGTTATTATGAAGTTCATCTGCTTCTGCTTTGAATTTATCCTGCAAATTAAAAAGTATAAGATAAAAATAAGTAGTAATACAAATATGGTGATCAAAGGTGTAGAACGCTTATAATATCTTGGCTTGAAGAATAACAGAATATAAATGTTTTTATTTAAATGATATTTGTCAACTGCCTCATTGTTCTTGCAGCTGGCATAATCATGCATATGCTGATTCAAAAGATGTATGTATGTAATGAATTTATTAATCAACTCTTTCTTGCTGACCGAGCAGTACAGCTTGTTATGTTACATCTGCTCAAGGCATCAAAGTTTGTCAAGATATAAACACAACACAAATTGAAATAATTATTTTAAATAAAGAGCTGTTGGTTGACTTGAAATGAACAGATATATTCGATAATGCAAATATTACTAAGACAAGATAATTGCATTGTTTATACAAGGAACTCGTTACTATTCTACTATTCTAATTAGAATGATGCTCTCTTTATCTACCGACTATCCTTGTTATTTAAATATTTTAGTGTTGTCAGGAACTCTTTTCTTTCCCTTTGCTGTAAAACTTTAAGTCTATACTTGTGATATGCATCTACACCAAATTCAATAGTAGGAGACCTGTAAAAGTTATTTACCAAATCATATATAACTTTAACGACGAGGGAGCAGCTCGGACAGGTCGCTACTTCTTCACCCGCAATCAATTCTTCCTGCAAATAAACAGCGTACAATATTAACGTAAAGTATGCTCGACAGTAAACAAAATGAGGAATACAAAGTTTATTCTAACCTTACTTATTTGGAATCTATCACCACACGGACAGGGATAGTAATACATTTCTTCGTCTTCATCATACTCGAAGTCTTCAATTTCTATTTCATCGTGGAAAATTGTCATTATGAATATTTTTCCTACTAATCAAAGATTTATTAAAAAGTCCAACTTCGCACATTGCAGCACATTCTAACACCAGTCCTGAGTCCACTAAGTTAAGTAAGACATTTTTGGGGTCATAAAATAATTGATAACCCGAATGAAAAATAATTAATTGATCTTTATACCGTAATGCAATAAGATTCATTTTACGATGATTACCATTTAAAACGTAATGTATTTTTAACAGCTGGACTGAACACACATTTGACCACAGACTAAACCATTTGACAATAGTTTTTTTTCCCACTCTTTCCATTTATTTCCATTTATTTATTTTCCGTTGTATGGCTCTGTGTTCTAGCCCTTTTAAGCCAGTCGTTGTCTTAGAGCCTTAGAGCATATATATCTAGAAGGGCTGTCGAACGGCCGGAAAGCGTGATCGGAGTAGAGAGAGACTGAGTTTGGGAAGTGTCTGTCTCTCCCACGCAAACTTCTGATTGGTGGACGCACATACCAATTTGCATGACTGATTTGGTGGAAAATACACAGAGACAGACACTACCCAGACTCTCTACTCCGATCATGCTTACCGCCCGTTCGGCTGCCTCTTCAGATATCAATGCTCTAAGGCTCTAAATTCTTAACATTAGCCGTGTTCAAACAAAAAATCTTTCAAATAAATAATCAAACAAATGTTATATCTATTTACTTTGGTTTACTTACACTGTAACAACAGCAAAATATTTGTAATGCATTGAAAAAAGACTGTACATGTAATTTGTCTGTCTTGTATATATTTTGATCTACTGAGGCAAACCATATAAGCGTCACTTTTACGTCAACACGTCATTTGACTTTTGACACTTTGGTCATTGGTCCATTTTTGTGGGGAGGATGATCGTGGTGGTCTTATCGAATTTGTTGTAATAATATTTAAGTGTCGCAGTGAGTGTACTAGTGCCCGTGCTGTTCGAATTATTTAAATTATTCTGCACAACAAAATACAGCGACAATGTTTAGTTGGTTAAAGAAAGAGGGTGAGAAAACAGAAAGTATCGAAAATGTCGTGGAAGGTCTTAAAAGGATTTATAAAACAAAACTTTTACCGCTGGAACTGCACTATCAGTTCCACGACTTCCACTCACCTCAACTCGAAGAACCGGATTTCGACGCAAAGCCTATGATACTGCTCGTTGGACAGTATTCCACTGGTAAAACCACATTTATCAAATACTTATTAGAGCGAGACTTTCCCGGCATCAGGATAGGACCGGAACCTACTACCGACAGGTTTATCGCGGTTATGTACGACGAGAAAGAGGGAGTAATACCCGGAAATGCACTCGTCGTCGACCCCAAGAAACAATTCAGGCCTCTCAGCAAATTCGGTAACGCTTTTCTTAATAGATTCCAGTGTTCCACAGTGAGTTCGCCAGTCTTAAAAGGCATATCTATCGTTGACACGCCTGGTATCCTATCAGGAGAAAAGCAACGTGTGGACAGAGGTTACGACTTCACCGGAGTGCTGGAGTGGTTTGCAGAGCGTGTAGATCGTATCATCTTGTTGTTCGACGCCCACAAACTAGATATTTCGGATGAGTTTAGACGTAGTATCGAGGCTCTTCGAGGGCACGACGACAAAATTCGTATTGTGTTAAACAAAGCTGATATGATTGACCACCAGCAGCTGATGAGAGTGTACGGTGCTCTGATGTGGTCTCTAGGCAAAGTTCTGCAAACACCTGAGGTTGCTCGCGTTTATATTGGATCTTTCTGGGATCAGCCCCTGCGCTATGATGTCAATAGAAGGCTTTTTGAAGATGAAGAGCAGGATCTCTTCAAGGATATGCAGTCCCTGCCACGAAATGCCGCTCTAAGAAAACTAAATGATTTAATTAAGAGAGCTCGTCTCGCTAAAGTGCATGCATATATAGTTAGTGAGCTTAGAAAAGAAATGCCTTCGATGTTTGGAAAGGAAGGCAAAAAGAAAGACTTAATAAAGAATTTAGGTCAAGTGTATGATCGCATCCAGAGAGAGCAGCAGATATCACCTGGTGACTTCCCTGATATCAAAAAAATGCAGGAGACATTAGCGAATCATGATTTCACAAAATTCCATCCTTTGAAGCCAAAGTTACTAGAAGTAGTGGACCATATGCTGGCCACAGATATTGCACACCTCATGGATATGATCCCACAGGAAGACATCAATATTGTTAGTGAACCACTAATAAAGGGTAAGTTGCACAGCTATTTCTATACACTCTGCTATAACTTTTCACATTGGATCATCTCACATTTTCATTGAATTTAATCCTGACATGGCAACAATGTTTGCATAACAACAAATATACAACAAAAACATATAATATGTATGTGTATAGGAGTGGCACTTATAGAATTTACAAAGCTGTCTGGAATAATGCAGCTTAAGAGCTGGCCAAGTAGACAACACTGCATAAAGCCACAAACGGACCAGGCGATGGGTTTAGACATTAAGATTAATCAATGAGAGTGTTAGAATTTGTTTTACCAGTTCCTGATAAAGATTCTGATAGTTATCTCATATCACTTTAAGACTTTTTATTTAACAGATTATATAACGGAACATTTAACGGATAAAACTTACTGATAAATATCTCTTTATCTGACATATAATTATGTCTTCATCTAAGACTTATAAAACCGAAGTCTGTAGTTATTTGATAGATAGTTTGACATTAGTTTATCATTATGTTATTAATATGCAGACTTCATATTGTAAGAATTTGGATTTGACAGCAATACTTGGGGATATGCTGCAGGTATGTACGCTCGCTAGGCTTGATGCTACTATCTTAAGATATTGACCTAAATATCTTATCGCTGCGTGATAACGCGCCGCCGGTGATTCGCTAACGGTTCTGTTTAACTGTAGTTAAGCAAGCGCTATAATTAGAAATTATTAAATTATGATGTCTGACCTCATGTAAGCTAATTAGAAATATATTTCTGTTGGAATCTGCTACTTATACTTGTACATAGCAGCCGCCCATTAACTGAATCCTTGAGATTGGTTTGGTTTTCTGGTGACGTTTTTTTCTAGTGCGGGAGCATACTCTATTATAATCCAATCATAATAATACTTATCTCTGTTATTTTTGTATAATATACAATACATATTTCAGCTGTATACAGTTACTACACTTGTGCACAAAATAATGTCATACAATTGTTCCTATTCGTTTTCATCCATCACATCTTATGCTGCAAATTTCGGTAACGACGAAGTTATCAAAACGCGTGTGTTTGAACCACTAGAAAGTCTGTCAGTTGTTCCGGCTAATCTCTGGAACGGCTGAACCGATTTTGACGGGACTTTCACTGATAGGTAGCTGATGATATGAGAAGTAACTTAGGCTACTTTTTTTAGACTAGCTTTGCACCGCGGCGTTACCCGCGGTACGACAATAACCGCGGGACTCAGCTAGTCCAAAATAAAACGTGGAAATCGAACGTATACCTATCTCAGTTTATTATGGACTAGTTTACGCCCGCGGCTTTGCTCCAATTTAATAAAAAGTATCCTAGATATGTTACTTCTAATACAAAGTTACATGATAATCGGTTAAGTACTTTTCGCGTGAAAGCGTAACAAACACATTCACATATAATTATAGAAGAATGAAGAAGTATGATAAGATTTTTACAAAATTTGGGAGAAGAAGTGCGACATAAAACGATTATTGCTGACTTTTATACAGTTTCATACACTGTAGTGAATTCTCCGAAGCAACGTTTACAAACGTGTTCTTACATATTATTACTCATTGCATATGACAGATTTAAATTGAAAACATTAAAGTGCTAATTATACAGTTCGCATTATGAATAACTGATTTTATTGTTAAAGAGCAAGTTGTGTTGACAAATTTAAATTAACAGTACAATATTTCATATTAGTGCAGTAATAAGCAGTTGACATTGGTAACAATGAAGTCTTATGCAGTACTCGGCACTCACGTTGTTAGTACGTCGTCGGCGAAAGTGCCGATTACGCGCTTTAGTTCGGTCGCACCCGCACCACAAACATATTCTGATTGTCGACACAAATTATCTATACAAATAAATAAAATTGGAGTGTCTGTTTGTAATATTAAAATAACCGTTTTTACTAAATGCATAATATGTATGTATACACGGTATATATACCAAACTAACATTTTTTACAAGTTTTGTCTGTCTGACCGTCTGTTTGTTCCTGCTAATTTCTGGAACGGCTGGACCGATTTTGACGGGACTTTCACTGATGGGTAGCTGACGATACAAGGAGTAACTTAGGCTTTAGACTACCCGCGGTGCGACAATAACCGCGGGTAACACCGCGGGGTTCAGCTAGTTATAATTAAGTACACTCTGTACAAACTAAATCCTTTATTTAGAGACTAGGCATGATTATGTTCATCGGTGCGCAGTAAAGAGACAGTGGAACACCATACTCGCGTGCAAATGTTTGGTGAATCCTATTTTCATTCGCGACACGTGTTGTAATTGTTGTAAACAATTTCTCTTTAGTCATTGCTTATTCTACGTACTTACTGAATTTTAGAGTTAACAACAAAATCACATACTGAATTACTTTTTATTTCTTCATATAATTTCTCCAGATTTCTTATACAATCATCTTTGTTTTGAGTGGATAAATTAGACGCTGTTTATAATTACCTACTTTATTTTTTTAAAGAAAGTCTACATTCTTGGCAAGTTAGATCTTAATAGATAAGCCTTATATAAAGCCCCGAGAATGTTCACAAACGTTCTGTAATATCTGTCGAGCGGAAAATGTTGCCTAAATGGACAATCAATACTATCAACCTCACGTGCTTTAATATATTTGAAACAGTTCAACGACGAACAATCAACCGCAATTTTGTAAGTCGTGATGTCGGCGATTCCCAATCCACGTAATAGTAGTATCGTACACAAGACCTAATCTTATCAGCACTAATCGTAAGTACCACAGCCTTGGTTGAACCTACGATTTTACTAAAACTTACATTGATGTCTTGTTAAATTAGGCTGAGTTTGACAGGTTACATACATGATATGATTTATATCAAAACTCGGTTCAAGGTTTTGATAATAACAGTCCAGCTGCCTGCAAGATTCAAATCGAAAGAAACGTTTGTATAGTTGATTCAGATTGGCAACGATCGTTTTTAAAATAATTTGTAGTACGCTGGAGTTTTTGAGTCAACCGAGGCAAAGACAGATATCGCTACTTCTTTTCTACCACACCATCCCAGTTACAGTAGATTTTATTGTGTGCGTGTGAACTGAGGGACCATAGTGATGTTTTTTTGAATTTTTTGCAACAATTAGTACTTAGTAGGCTCAAAACAATTCTAGAACAAATATGAGAATTTGTAAAAAGATATCAAAAACTACAGCCCTGTAAGTGTGGTCCTTCAATCCTCACATACCATCAGCCGGATCTCGGCAAGTATGTAAAAAAATAAGTTATTGTGACTGCAGACATTTAGTAGAGAATTTGTAAAGATATATACTAAATAACTGAGCACAAATCATCAACGATTAAAAAAATACAACGACTATACTGTGGTCCCTTAGTCCACACACGAAAGATTTTGTTATACTGAATATTACCACATCAACGGAATAAAATCTTTCTTTTCTTACATAATGTTTTAGAAAAAGTTTTATAGCAATTTGTAAAACATAAATTAAAAAAAAATCGACGCACTTTGAAGATATATACAATTAAAGCTGGTCCCTCCATCCTCACGTCCTCAAACATACCAGCATGGCTAGCTGCTAGAAGACTAAAGTATCACAAAGTGTAGTGTACTAAACTTTTTGTAAAAAGTTTCTACTATATAGTAAGAAAGTAATTAAAGGACCTTTCATTGATCAGTGTATGGTTAAATTATTATGGTTTTATCACAGAACTAGCGACCCGCCCCGGCTTCGCACGGGTGGATTTCAGATGCCCCCGCCGACGACGCGATTCGTGCATTTTAAATCTGTAATATCTTCGAATATATTCATTTAAATTAGATACTGGAAATGGCCATTTTGATCTATATTAATGCACAATGTATTTAATTTACTTAATGGTGTAAGGATTCATTCTGTATTGCTTAAAATCACTTCGTAAATAAGCCATTATTTCTGGTAAAAAGAAAGGAATAAAAAATGGTTGTTGTGGGTTATCCCTAAGAGATAGACATATACCGTCGCGGACTTTTTTGTAGTACTTTTTAAGGTGTACAATACTGTAGTACATTATTTTG
Organism: Diaphora mendica; assembly: GCA_949125395.1. Taxonomy (NCBI): domain Eukaryota; kingdom Metazoa; phylum Arthropoda; class Insecta; order Lepidoptera; family Erebidae; genus Diaphora; species Diaphora mendica. The sequence continues at coordinate 287,086 of OX421331.1, read as the reverse complement.
ATCTATCTCGTAGGGTGCAACCAGCGTTTGCAATGTAAGCTCAAAAAATGTGTTTATTTGCTACATCACATTAGAAACCTCGATAATTAAAAGTGTTTCCATACTGTATTATGCATTTATTATACATAAAAACCTTCCTCTTGAATCACTCTATCTATTAAAGAAACCCGCATCAAAATCCGTTGCGTAGTTTTAAAGATTTAAGCACACATAGGGATATAGGGACAGAGAAAGCGACTTTGTTTTATACTATGTAGTGATAATTAATATGGTTTTACTGACACTCAAATAAAAAAAAGTAGTGTTGTTGTAAGTCCAAACCCTATGAGAGGCACCAATTTCTTTTTTTGTCAAGTAGAACAATTTACGATTTTACTCACGTGTTCGGGATCTATATTGTATTCATATGATATCAATGTATTGTTTTTTTTTTAATTTTTAAATAGACAACTCCCGCACTAGGAATAAATCCTGTGTCGCGGGGGACTTTACAAACATACGTGAAACGGACACAAAGAACACCCAGACTTAGAACAACAATTTGTGGATCTCACAAAGTATTGTCCTATGTAGGATTTGAACCCACAACACTTGGCGCAGTAGGAAGCGGCGTGGCAACCACTTAAACCACTAGACCAACCGTGCAGTCAGATTGCTTTAAGCATAGTGTGCTCGCGGTAAGAATGTTGCCATAATCACAGGCGAATGATGATATCGTGCTTTGACAATGTTACGTAATATGTGGACGTCATTGTTCGGTAATGATAAACATTACATACTATGACCTCGGTTAAAAACTATCTAATCTAAATAATTTAGGATGTACAGAAGATAATAATTATTTTCATCATACCAACAAATGTACACTACATACAATGAATAGACAAATTCAAATTGGTGTATATAATTCTTCATGCGGAGAGAAATACATACCTACATTGTTCAATCCTTTCGCCAATGTAGCGTTCACCGTGTGAAGTTTGTAATGTCTATAGGGCCCATAGTATAGGCATTCAATCGCTAAACTAGTTCAGTGGCAAAAGAATTCAACTTCAGACCGCTTCACCCTGTTCTTATTCTAAGCTAATGTAATATCAAGCACTTACTGGAGATGTGTGAATTCCTTGATATCGGCGTTCCAAGGGGCCTGTGGTGCTATCTCTGCGTCGTCACACATTCATCACTCCTAGTGGCTGTACAGGCTCCCAAGTATTCTAATAATAATACACCCGTTTTAACTGTCGCGGATCGCACCTAATTTACGCGACTACTAATCTCGCGTGTCCACACCAGACCAATCATAACGGTAAACAACGAAAACATCGAGTCTGTATGGACAATCAGCTAAATTTCCATTATACGGCACCCAAAAACGACAATGGTCGACCGTTGACACAAAGCCTCTCGTAAGTTCTATATTTTAACTTCAAACGTCAAACAAAAAACATGACAATCAAAATGTTGCCATTATAATGACGATTTAAATAATATCTTTCGATGTTTGATTATTTAGATTGTTTTTAAATGTTTAACGTGGCATGACCGTATAGGGTATCCATGGTAACCAAACTTAAATAAATATAGCGAGAATCTTCTTGAATTGAAAATTAGGCAAGTATTCGTTTGGCCTCCATTGGGAAGGGCTGGAGACACTTACACTAGTAGACTACCTTTGAGAAGTGTGATGATTTACTTTCCATACTACTATATAGGGATTTTTCAACATGAGTTACCATAAGCAAACGTGCCATGGATAATGGATATATTGTTCAGTGTAGTTTTGGAAATCTTTGCAACTGTTTCTGGAAATAATCACAAAATTTAACAAAAAAAAACCAACTTTAAGAAATGGACCAAATTGAAATGGGAACACACGCTTTCAAATAAAAAAAGAATCATCAAAATCCGTTCACCCTGTCGAAAGTTATGAGATAACAAACATAAAAAAAACAAGTCGGTTAACAAGCAAAAATTCAAAAGGACTCGTTTCAAAAATCCCTTTAAAGACACGAACGAATGATCTTCGAGCAGCTTATCAGATTTTCTGAATGATCTTCTGATTCTACGATCAAATCACCTTCAAACAAAAATCTTGACATAGATACGTCAAAGTTATAAAATGTTTAGCGCCGGGGGTTAATACAAGTGAAGGTTTCCGTCTGCGAGGAATTTAATAACTGTAAACGTCATATAGTTATCTTGTGAAGCCTGAACTTTCAAGTCATTTCATGTATATCAGTAGAGATATCTTTTATACCCAGTATGTGTGACTGGCTAGTTTAGCATTCAAACTATTGTATCGACCTACTCGCAGTTTCTGATTCATTGTAAGATGGTACTGTTCAAGATCTTTATGAATTCACTTTATACACTCGGGATGGTGTCTTGTCTCGTGTTCCTCTTGTTTAGGTAACATGTAAATTACATAAGTGTTTAGTGTCGGGTTATTGCAAAAGAGTTATGGGGAGAATGATTTAACTTAAAAGTATCGGGACTTGTTCCTGACGAATACCGATGCTCGGTGAATGTCCATTACGTGATCAGCGTCTGATAACGAAGCGTGGTATTAAGCCAGTGAGCCGTCACCGGCTAGTTGTATTGCTAAACCAATTCCATTATACGGTACATTGCATAATGCACTAAATCTAGATAGATTTTCTTTTTAAAGTTGCGTAGGTACCTACATATCAATTCCAAGCAATTCGGAAATTTGACCCAAACGCAGCTGTTCTTCACCAACTTGTATTTGAACACCAGACTTGAAGCCGTACAGGCAACAATCTATACTATTATATAATCTATACTTAATATATAAAGCTGAAGAGTTTGTTTGTTTGAACGCGCTAATCTCAGGAACCGCTGGTCCGATTTGAAAAATTATTTCAGTGTTGGATACGTGTTGGTACATTTATCGAGGAAGGCTATAAGCTATATATCATCACGCTAAGACCAATAGGAGCGGAGCACCAATGAAGAATGTTTCAAAAACGGGGGAAAATTGTTACGCTACGGGCAATAGGAGACGCAAACGAGGTTGCGTGGGTCAGCTAGTATTAAATATAGTTTTAACATTTAGTCTATCAGTTAGACTGGATACTTTAAATAGTGTGTGCTTAGTCATAACTTGTACCTATTTAACGATTGCTGACCTCTGGTACTGACCGACGGCTGCCAACTCATAAAAAAAGGTCAAAGACGTTCGAAGTGCAAATGAAACTGCTGTTAATAGTATTTTTACACGATATAATTTAAAACAAAGAAGTTAGTGAAAGAATGCTATGAAAGAAATGGTAATTGAAGAAAATCGAATAGGTATTTTTTGACTCTGCCTGATGGAAAGCATAAACAGAATCCAAGAGTGGTGGTCACCATACTGCGAATGCAGACAACGCAGCATGGGTCACCATTTTTTTTTGCCCGACAAGTACACAAATTTCCTCATGGTTCAATACAAACTTGGACAGGGACCCATATTGTGTTAATTCGCCGTGGTCGTACCTATATCTGTAGGTGTCAGAAACTACCCTTATCATTGCATCATATACGAACTACCGAGTATGCTAAATCTATTAAATCGACCTTCGGGAGTGTTACAACTTAACTGTGGGTATATTAAGCTAAATTAAGTACAGTTCCCGGGCAGTATTCTTGTTTGCTGCCTTGGTGAGGAAGTGATAATAATAATATTATCAGTACAATGTAGCCCACGTGTCGTGCGTGGCAACCTTCTGCAGCAATAACCTTCGACAATATTGATTGTTATTAGTTAGCGAACTATAAGCAGCAACTAATAATACACTTATTTGTTAAATGTATTGGGGCTATGCTGTGAATATGTTTCATTGACGTAATGTGTAGGCCGATTATTGTATAAGAGAAGAATGGAGATAGTTATTTTACGTTGTTGTTGCATAGGTACATAAATTCTCTCTATTGTTGAAAGAGTAACTTATGGAGTTTCGGTATCTATAGGAATGATATTTTGGAACTGCACAACTAGAGTCATTATTACATATAGTAACGTTTTGAAAGTGCCTGAAAAGGGCCACTTCAAATAAAAGCGTTTTGATTATTTTATCTGTAGAGTCTTCAAATTATTCTCATTGCTGATCTTTTTTACTTTCGTTTAAATTAATCTACTGTAACTTCGTGCCGGGTAGATTGTTCGGCCTTTTATAAAAAGTCACGGAATTTGTTATGGATGGAAAATTATTCTTTACTCTTCTCTTCAAGCTCTCCTTCCTACTTAACTACTCAATTTCAGTATCTAGGTTCAATCCACACTAGGAACCTTAGGTCTTCCAACAACCTACTTCTACAATGTCCCACTCACCGCTCTCATTTTCTACACTCAACCTTCTTCGTACAAGCTGTCCTACTATGGAACGAGCTCCCTCTCGAGGTCAGGATGGCTAAAACTAGGCAAAGTTTCAAACACTTGTTGCGAAAACATATCCTACACACCGTATTCGATCCACCTTGATATCATCATGCTCTCCATTTAGAAATTATATTGTATATATATATTATATGTATATATGTATTGGTATGTATGTATATGTATTAGCATGTAAGAATAGGTATTTAATATGTATTTGTTATGTGTATCTACATAAATTTTAAGGTTTGATTGTTTCTTATTAAGAAATATATTAACATTTTTAGTTTTGTGCATCTACCGTGTTTTGGCTCTGCATCACCCTAAGGTCGACTGGTAGAAAATGCCTACGGCATTAAGTCCACCTGTGTCACTGTTAATGTGCATAAAGTATAAATAAAAAAAATTGCTCTTTGAGCCTTTAAAAGGCTTTTTCAAACAACTTCATGTATTAGAATATATTTTTAATCGTAACAATTACGACGGACTTCCTAGCAATTGGTAACTATATTGGTATATTATAGCATTTTCCTGAAACCTTCCACAAATTACAATGAATTTTATTTCATTATCTTCTACCGTTAATTCTTACTTTTCCGTACCTTGATTTAAAATCCTAATTTAATATGTTAGCGAACGCTAACGAAATTTTAACTTGTTATTGCGTGTAGAAGCCCACCTCAGTAACCGAGTCGGGTCCGACTATTGAATACCTACCTAATTTCTTACATTCTTTGCCGGAGTGGTTATTGATTAGTTATAGTTGTTATTCCTACCGCACACTGCCTAAGGTTTATTACCTTTTTAATAATCTGTTGATGTGTTGTGAAACCCCATGCCGTAATTCCAAAACAATATATTTTCTTTATTTCCTCAATTGTGCCGTTGTTTTATTTAGTTTAAGTCGTAATCTTTTTGTCATATTGTGTTGTAGTTGGCAAGACTCGGAGTTTCAATCAACTAGTACTATATAAAAATAATACTTACTCGTATGTAATAACATCAATAATTTAACTCGCCTAACAGTTGATGTTGGAAAGTTGTATACCTATGTATATTTATTTTCACCCCGAATATTTTTCGTTGCGATGTAAAATTGGTAGTTGATCTATAGTTCGGTATGTATGCCATCCAATGAAGATTAAATGGGATTGAAGTTGGTTTTTCTTTTTACGAATTGCCATATTACCACAAAATTATATTTATTGCATATGTCAAAGTGTATAATGTCGCACATCGCCTTCATGATCTGTGTATGTGTAACAGGTTAGTGATTTGTACTAAAGTTTCGGCATTCAATCGGCCATGATGCGGTCATGGGCGCGACCTCTTTTGTTTACGAATCCATGAGCCGCGTTCATTGTTAGACACCGCTCAATCAAATTGATTTGTGTTTGAGCGTTGTGATAATAATTTAACAGATATGAGTAGGTATCTCAATGTTTGAGTGGAGCATTTGTAATTGGACCAGTCAGGTTTACTCTGATATAAACGCTGAAATAAAACTAGTCCTTTACGGGTAGGACCATTTATTTTTTATTAATGTATGGGCCTGCCAAAATGACTTTACACTGCCTGATGGAAAGCAAAGCATTTTTCATCAATAAAAAAGTTATTATTATAGTTCTTATTTTTTTTTCACATAGATGTGGGAATATTATGTAAATCGAAACTCGTAATTGTCTATTAAACTTTTTTATAAATATGTCAAGTAAGAAAATATATTAATCGATAAGCGGACCATTTTTACTTGCGATGGAAAAAAAACTATTGTACAACACTAATGTGTTTATGTTTATGCATATACCAATGTTTCAGTCTTTATTATCTATTTATGTCGTGCTACATGCCCAATTTCTGTACGTAGCAGCATATTTGAAACATCCTGAACACTTGACCATCTATCTAACAAGTTCGAATACCTCACACTATTATAAGCCAGGTATCCATATTGCAACTTCATTACTTTAGTGTACGATTTTCTATCCTATATCCCAGTTTTAACTCTGAATATGTTATTGTCGCCTGTGAGTTATTCTCCATCACGATAGCTATCAAGCATTGTAATAAACACCAAAATACCGCATCGAACCACATACACTAACATGGTATAAATTAAAAAAAAAGCGGCCAAGTGCGAGTCGGACTCGCCCATGAAGGGTTCCGAAGCAGCAAGTAACATTATATAAAAGTTCTTGTAGTTCGTTGTAACTTTGATCGATGTTTTAATAATAGTGTCTTTTTTTTGCGGTTTACGATTTATGACGTATTAAAAAGAAAACTACTTACTAGGTCTCGTTCAAACCAATTTTCGGTGGAAGTTTGCATGGTTATGTAATGTACATCATATATTGTTTTTAGTTTTATCATTCGCTTATTTTAGAAGTTACATTACACACATTTTACCATTTTTGAAGTGTCTCTCGCGCAAACTAAACAGTTTAGAAAAAAATGATATTATAAACCTTAATATCATTTTCGAAGACCTATCCATAGATGGCTATCCACGTCCCATACGAAATGAAAAATATTTTTTGAGTTTCAGTTCTAAGTATGGGGTGGGGACCCCCAAAATTTATTGTTTTTTTTATTTTTGTGTGAAAATCTTAATGCGGTTCATAGAATACATCTACATACCAATTTTCAACAGTATAGGTCTTATAGTTTCGGAAAAAAGTGGCTGTGACATACGGACGGACAGACATGACGAATCTATAAGGGTTCCGTTTTTTGCCTTTGGCACGGAACCCTAAAAACCGGCAGACCATAACTGCAATAAACATAGCTTTTCATGAATTGCCTTTATGTGTCCACGCTAGACATGTATCCGGTAAATGAAAACTACACACATCAAAAGTGTCTAGGGATCAACATATGTGTCTAGGGGTCGACATATATTTTTGCAATAACTTTTCTCCTGATTGATATTAATTAAAATTTTCTTTAAGGATTCATTAAATAAAGTGTTTTTGTTGGTCACAGTAACGATAAACCAAGTCACCTTTGCATTAATAAAGAAATTTGCCATTTTCCTAATAAAGGGATTTTTGACATTTGAACCACTAACATTAAAGTTCGAAAAAAATACTGAAATAACAGTTTTCTTTAAAATTTTATTAGGTAACTTAAACAATTAATAATCCGTGTTTCTACCGCGAACACTAACAACACAAGAATCGGTTTGGCATACTCAAAATGAGTTCATCCAAATCACGCTGTGGAATGGCCGCCCATGTTCGTTGCAACAACAAAAAAAGGTCTTCTTGCGACTGGATACCCTCCATATTCGGCAGAGCTCTTCTCTGTAGCATATCCCATGCATGCTCAATCGGGTTCAAGTCTGGCGACTGAGCAGGCCAGGGCCAAAGCCACATCTCAATCTCAAGAAATCCGCATAAAAATGCTTGATCCCTAGACACTTTTGATGTGTGTAGTTGCGCCATCACTAATGGTGGCTTGCATTCGTATTCGCATTCGTACACATATGATTATATGTGTACGAATGCGTTAAATAATGGTCCTTAATCGCTGGTCGCTTGCATTTGTAGCTTACACGTCTCGCATTTCGTGTTCCTTATTGAACGATCTTTCCGTATGCGATTAACCTGTTCATTATCTAAGTACACACCCTGTAGCCGGTTGTGTGGTAAGAAACCTGTATTTACTTAGTGTTTACAAGTTATGTGGTGCCTAGTAGCTGAGACGCGGCCTTCTCTGTATTGCAAGTAGCCTAGGTGACATATTAGCGATCCAATATTAATTATGTGAATATGTTCATCTGCCTATACTATCGTATTATTGTTTGTTTTCATGTTTCACAAATGTGGCAAGCAATAGCGTTCTTGAATCTGCGCGATGTAGCATCGCTAGCCTTGATGCGGATCTGTCACTCGCGCTTTGACATTCTGTACTTGCAAACAGTTAAATGACTGCCACCGTCGCACCAATCCTTTAAGTAATCTTCTGTGTTACGTACTTTAATGTTTCAAAGAGACCGTTAGGTACATGAGTTTTGAGCTTAACACGACTTTAAAATCGTTTTCAAAAACAAAATTAACCATCACCGCTAAAATAAAGTTGTTATCTTTTTTAGTTTAATAAAATTAATTTATTATTCATCAATAACCCATAACGTTCCACACTTCCACTGCTGGGCTCTGGTCTCCTCTCAGGAGAGGATTAAGGCCATACATCCCCACCCTGGCCGAGTGCGGGTTGGGGACTGCCAAGAAAACGTCGTGGCTACGCGATGTAATCTTGCCGTTGGATGTTTTTAAGCCGCCCAAAGGCCTCCTACTAAGCTTCACGACTGTTATCATATGGTAACAACCGGGACCGACTGCTTAACGTGACCTCCGAATCACGGAGACGCTCATGGCAACATGCCACTAAGGTTCACTCATCCAGATACTGACCGCGCCGTCGTTGCTTAACCCCGGTGATTGTTTCTAATCACCGAGTACAACTGGGCTATGACCTCTATTATTATTAATTATCCTTAAATACAAAGTCATGTGTTGAACGACCCTCTAAGGGCTGTCGTCTTTCCAGTGCTGTATCTAGGTAATTCTCTTTTAATATTTATTTGGTTCTTCGAGCTCTCAGACTAAAGTATTCTCAATGTAATCAATGTTGATATTGACTCTAAGAAGTTATCCTAAATATCACAAGTGTACATAGTGGTATCTTGTTTAATTTACTGATAATACCCTTAACGTAGATGACGCATTGCATACCTACTGTAGCACTTAATGGCCGAATCACGGCTAGCGGCGCCCAAGCCGCGTGCACGACTGTGTGACCTTGCTCATTCTATGGTGTATCAAACCAGGCCTTCACAATACCATTATATTTAAATATAAGTACTATGGAAATAAAATGCTAACAAACAAATTAATGTCGCCCTAGCCCAGCAGTAGCTCAAATACAGTCAAAATTCGACTGCACGTTTGGCCTAGTGGTTTAACGGTCACCACGCCGTTTCCTACTTCGCCATGTGTCGTGGGATCAAATCCCACGTAGGACAACACTTTGTGTGATCCACAAATTATTGTTCTGAGTCTGGGTGTTCTTTGTGTCCTTTTAATATATGTTTGTAAAGTCCCCCGCCACACAGGATTTATTCCTAGTGCGGGAGTTGTCTTTAAAAAAAAAAAAAAAACATGTAAATATATTTTCACTGTAGGGAATTCCGTTAACTTAAAGTATCATTTATTTTTGCAAAATTAAACTTTTATTCAGTTCCGTCAGTTCGATATTGTACGATCAGCTATTGCAAAAAAAGTAATACAATGACGATTTTACATTTTAGTCCGGTCAATTTAGACATAACAATAATAGTCAAATAACAAATATTCCCACAGAGCCAAATATTGGTGAAGAGCTGGGGTTTATTATTATAAATAAAGTTTTAAAACTCCCAATCGATCCCATGTGTGCTACAAAAGTTATTCGGGGTCAAAGGTCATAATTTTAGGTTTTTTGGATTTTTCTCGAAAACGGTAAGTTTTATCATAATAAACTCAGACAAAGTTGTAGATCTTAAAACTATCTACAAAAATGGTCTTCATGATTTTTCCTAAAAGTTACCATTCCTGAGATATCGCGATTCTAAGAGTCACATTATACATGATATGCACACATTTCCACACCACCTGTGAGGTAGTGTACTCGGCGCGTTTTTTACCGTGGTTTCCCCTGTAGGCCTACTCCACTAACTGTCATGACAATTTTAGGATAATTTAAGGGAACAATATCCGACAAGTTTTAGATATAAATTTATTATTGATATTGATTGTAGATATTGCTATTGATTATTGGGTTAACTATTGTTGCGATTTCTTAAGATATTTTAATCAGATCTTGAAAGTCTACTTCAACAGTCATGTCTTCTTCGATTTCTTCTTCTTCCTCTTCTTCTTGCTGGATGTTCATAAGTTGTTGAAATGTGGCTGATTCATTGGTGTTTTCATTAAAATCACGGGAATTTTCGTCTATTGTACTCAACTGGACATTTGAGCAAGACTGACCTTAGTACACTACTTCACAGGTGGCGTGGAAATGTGTGCATATCATGTATAATGTGACTCTTTGAATCACGATATCTCAGGAATGGTAACTCTTAGGAAAAATCATGAGACTATTTTTGTAGAGAATTTTAAGATCTACAACTTTGTCAAAGTTTTTTTTTTGATAAAACTTACCGTTTACGAGAAAAATTACGAGAAAAAGACTAGACTAAAAGATGCAGAAGCATCACTAGGCCGCCATGGTGTGGGTCGCCATGCTGCATTGTCTGCATTCGCAATGAGTATGGTGACCACCACTCTTGGATTCTGCTTATACTTTCCATCAGGCAGAGTAGAGTCATTATGGCGGGCCATACATAAAAAAAAAAAAAAAAAACCAAAAAACCTCAAATTTTGACCTTTGACCCCGAATAACTTTTGTAGCACACATGGGATCGATGGGGATTTTTAAAACTTTATTTATAATGATAAACCCCAGCTCTCCACCAATATTTGGCTCTGTGGGAATTTATGTTATTTCAAATGTCTATATTGACCAGACTATTTGTAGCAATCACATAATATTATACGTCGTCGGCTGCAAGAAGGGGTAGAAATTAAATAGGATGTGTTCCTTTTGCAGGACGAACATCTCAGTCCACGAGCTATTGCAATGATCGCTCTCCATCGATGGGACTTTCCAATTCAATGTTGACAAGTAAATATTATATTTGTAATAATTTGAAGACACTATAATACACTCGTGTAGATGAAAGTCTCAAAACAAAACGAGAGTTCTTTTCTCATAAAGACAAAAGCATAAAGTTACACTTCTTCATTTGGACAACTAATGTGTCATCTATGCAATTAGTATTGTTCTTGTAATGGCGGCTTGTTCTGCAATAATGCTAGTACAGTATATATTAGCGAGTCGCTCCGATGGTATACGATACGTGTTATCAGACTGTATCGCTGTAGGTGCGGGCATGTGTATCTAAGCTCTTTATACCGGAGATACCACCGATACATTTCTTGTTTCATTTTCTTGGTAGTGTGCGTCATCATATCACAGTTAGTCATAGCCAGTACTAATGAAGTTAAGTGCTATATTTTTGCAAGAGTCCGTTACTGAATCAGCGTTGCTCTCACGCACCCAACATGTGAAACTGAATATCCCGCCACTTGTCATTTATGTCTGCTATATTCGTATATTCGAATATTATGTAACATTTCACATTTGTAGGATGCGGAATTATCAGAAGCACTTAAATTATTTTGTGACATTTAAACTTTATGACAGCAAACTACCTCCAAGTGAGATTTCAACCATATTGATGACACAGAATTGAGAAAGTGTAGTTCCTGTATCTATACTTATGATAAAAATGTAGCAGGTCCAATTCTGTACATTAAAGATATTTTGAAAATCTTTTTTGGAGGGCTCTCCATAATCGATACTGCAGCCAAAACATCATTCAGTCATTTTCATTTTTGGCTGTCTGTCTGTATCTTGGCCGCGCATCACGCCGAAACTACTTAATGGATTGAAACTTGGCATGATTTGAGTTCATACTACGAGGTAGGCCATGGGATACTTTTTATCCCGAAATTCAGCACGGTTTCTTGGAGAGAGGGGATGAAAGTCAAAATATGTACTTAGTTGTAATTCAATAACACATAGTCCGATTTATTTCATTCTTTTTTTGCTAGAAAGAAAAAAAAAGATAACGGGAAAAGTAATTTTTATTTGGGAAGCTGAGAGATATGTAAATATGGCGGTACGAAGTTCGCCGGGTCAGCTTTTTGTAAATAAACGTCTGTCGCCAACTACTTACCTGCCTGCCATCAGGGATATTCCGGTTAGGGTTAACCTAACCGAAATAATCTGTTATTAACCCTTTTGGAAATGGGTTAACCTAAATTTAGGATTAACCTAAATATGTGTTACCGAATTATAACTGTTAACAGGAATAATCTAATACAGGATAATTACGGTTAACCTTAACCGAATTTGATATAGGTTTCTGGATATTTGTAGGTCCGTGATTCATTTTTCGTTACAGTCGTCGGTGACGTTCATTATTTGCGTGGAATGGGAAAAGGGGATAACAAGTTAATTTTTTTTCACAAGAGATCAAGTAAAATTGATTAATTTTCGAATCGCGTCACGTCGTAAAATAACCGAAATCTTGGGTTAACATCTATCACTTGGGTTAACAATTTCAAAAACATAAACCCTTTAATTTGGGTTAACCCTTATTGTTTGGGTTAAAACAATAACATATATAATCTGTTAACCGAATCGATGAGTAACCCTTTGAAACGGTTACAGATTGATTCGGTAACCGTTTATAACGAATACCGTTATGCATGGGTTTTCCGATCCCTGCCTGCCATATTTTTAAAGACAAGTTTTCCACAGATAATTATTTATGTACTACTAACTTTTGCCCGTGGCTCCGCCCGCCTGTTTGTCGGTTATCGCAGTAAAGAGTAGCCTATGTCCTTCCTCAAGAATCAAAGTATCTCCATGCCAAATTTCATTGAAATCAGTGCAGCAGATTAGGCGTGAAAACGTGACACACACAAAGTTACTTTCGCATTTATAATATAAGTATGGAAGTCATGTAAATCATTAACCTCATTAATACTATATTAAGAACACTCTTAAACTGTTCTTCATAACGTAGCGTTTTGAATAAAAACTTGCAAGCTGATAGAGAGCTGTCAGATTTGCACGGGTTCTGGTATATTTTAAACTTGTGTAAGCTATATTCAAAATATTGTAATATTTAGTAATATTATTGCACAATTGTATAAATATTTGCGATCTGTAAAAACAAGATAAATTAAATTTTCAACACAACAGTAATATTGTCGGATAAATTTAGCAATTGTCATACAACACACAACTCAATCAATTTTAACCGATATTACGTTGTCTTAGATTGACTAATCAACAGTTGAAGTAGCTATTATGAATGCAGTACAAGATCTGTACCTACTGATATCTATTGTATCGTACGCTGTGCAAGTGGGCATTCACCACAAAGTTCTTTTTTTATATTTGAGCCTGCCAAAATTACTCTACGTAGCCTGATGGAAAGCATAAGCAGAATCCAAGAGTGGTGGTCACCATACTCATTGTGAATGCAGACAATGCAACAATGCAGCATGGTGACACACACTATGGCGGCCTAGTGATGCTTCTGCATCATTGGGCAAGTTTTATTAATAATAATAAATAATTAAATTCCTTTCTTTTTACTATTGGTTAAAAAATTCAACTTACCGTCAATTTTCTTTTCGAACTATTCATGCGAAATATTAATTGTGGCCATTTGCTTATAACTTGGAGCGGGCTTCGGTACCCAGCCCTTATTGCTTTTCTCGCTTATTCTCAATAATGTGGTTGATGACATAATTTTGCGGTAGTGATTATTGCGAGATATAGCAGTATTAAAATAAGTACCTAATGCATCTCAAGTTTTGTCTTTACTTAATTATTCTTCTACGTCAACAAGAATTACCACTATGTTACGTGAACAAAATGTGATGAGCGAAGTTCCCCATGAGAGGCGGCGCATGCGCTTGTTCACTCGCTCACGTTAAAAGGGAAACGTAATTTGGGTCATGACTTGATGAAAAATACTTTAGTACGAGTCAGGCACTTGGTTACAAATGTTTGAGTTATCTTATCATTGTACACTAGCAGCGTTATCGGTGATAGTACTTGGAATTCATAATCGCTAGCCCGATTTCACGGTTGCGAGGCTGATGATATGTGGGACGCTATGTTCTACGAATGGCATAGAAACGTTGCGAATGTCAAGGCCCCCAAAAGGGAGTGTACGCGGTATGAATGGCTCGGTTCTGCCGGACGGTGACAATGGGAGCATGACCGCTACTTTCGCCCGCTGCGCCGCTCGTTAGCTCCAGATTAATCATGATTACAATAAAGTAGGTATCCATCGCTCGCCCGCCGCCAGAGGTTGTTGTACTCCAGTGCGGGCGATACACGCGACGCTGCCACTTACTTCAAATACATTTTTAGAATCGGAAACGTACTATTTTTTATCGACTAGTCTCGTTACGAAATAATGAAGCGTTGATGCTGGCGACTAGCTGGCAGCAACACTTAAAATGTTAGGACTTTGCGATCTGGTACGATACAATTGTTTTTGTTCATCCGTAGCCGTTCGTACTTATCGTTGATTTTGCTTGTGTAACAAATTCCGTCCGCTTAGTACCGATATGCTATAGTTGAGTAACGCGAATGTCTGATCAAGAAACGATAAAGCGATGCATCGATAACCAAACGTTCAGTGGAAATTACAAAAATGTGCCAGCTCTGTACATGTAACACTGTTGTGTATGCTGCTAATTACTATAATAATAGTAACATATTTTCAAGTCTTATTCTTTAAATAGTTTCTAACTAACTTAGAGAAAACTAAGTCTGTACCAAATTAATAGTTTACACAGTAGATATGAACTTAACACTGAGAATTTTAAGCGATTTCTGTTGCAATATCACAAGATTCCATTGTAATGTCCATTATAATGTCTTCGTCAATAAAACCGTTTGATGCCATGGTAACAATTGTTAGGAACATAAATTGTCTGTTCATCAACAAGTGCACAACTGTAGTTTCCGGGACGATGCCCTATTGCTGAACGTTTAACCCCTATCAGTTATTGCCTTATCATCTTTGTATTTGAAATTGTTAAAATATACGAATTTATTCAAACGAATTTTCACCAACTCCTCGAAAACAATTGATGACGTGTCAGCTTTTTGTATTTTTTTTTTTTTTTTTTTTTTTTATGTTTGGCCTGCCAAAATGACTCTACTCTGCCTGATGGAAAGCATAAGCAGAATCCAAGAGTATTGGTCGCCATACTCACTGCGAATGCAGACAATGCAGTATGGCGACCCACACCATGGCGGCCTAGTGATGCTGCTGCATCTTTTAGTCTAGTCAACAAGTATGGAACTTGTTGACTAGACTATTTGGGCCTCCGGTCTCGCACTCACCAACGAAACACGACAGCACGAACGTGGTCATTTTACGTTGATTTTCTGTGCGAGGATAATACCGCCCCGGTCGAGCCGGCCCATGCGTGCTGAAATCAGCGTGGCTCTACTACCTTTGTTACGTTTCATTACGTTAGGTACAAGTGGAAGATGAGGAAGAGAATTTTGAGTAGCGATCATTTTACTTCTTGCTTCAGGCTGCATAATATATGTATACTGTTAATCATTCCTTAATGTTATGTTGTCTTATCTTAATATATATATTTCTTGTGTGCGTGTGTATGTGACTGAACTCCTCCTAAACGACTGGACCAATTTTGATGAAATTTTTTGTGTGTGTTCAAGGGGATCTGGGAATGGTTTAGATTCACAAAAACGACTGGACCGATTTTGATGAAATTTTTTGTGTGTGTTCAAGGGGATCTGGGAATGGTTTAGATTCACAAAAACGTAAACGATGTTACGTGGGTCATAAATATGGCGGTACGAAGTTCGCCGGATCAGCTAGTATCTATATATCTTTTGGATTTGCATATTTTCCTAATAGTTTCGTAAAAGGCGCCACCCATTTCGTGTCACCGATCGTTGTACAAGTATCATGTGTTTATGTCCGGCGCGGGCGAATACACAGCTAATTGCCCGGGGCATTGTTCCTGCATCCGCTGTGACATCAGCCAGTGTCCATTGAGACGCATCACAGTACTGGGCCGCGGCAACCATTGTGCTCTGAGCCACGACCCACTTGCTGCTCAATGGGGGCTCATTGTGAATGCATCACGACATCACCCGCACCTGTGTGGCCTGCACACTCACACCGACAAACGCTCGCTGTGAGTGTACGGGCCACGGAGGTTCTTCAGCTATACTTACGATATAAGCCTAAGTAGTTACATTGATTGCTTTTCAATTTTGTCACGCAGCACATCTTTTTGGGCTCAGCTAGTTCTATTATATTGCCCTAACGATGTCTGCAACGTGCAAATTATGATCGGTACGTTTCTCTGTATCAACATGTGACAACTTTTTAGTGGACGCATATGGTATTGTAGGTCACATAAACAAACAAATGAAATCGATAGTGTGTGATGGCAGTTTTGGAAATAATGTGTGTCGCGATTCGTACTGAATATCGATGGAGTATTGATGCACTTTCAAACCATTAGCTGAATTTGGAAGGTTGGCCAAATCCAGTAAGTTGTGACCCATTATCGACCTATTCAAAGCAACAACTAGGATTTAATATTTTGTGTAACTGTTTGGCGTAGATGAAAGGCAATAAAAAGGTGTTACATTTACAGTAGAATAGAAAGTAGGGTCGGTAGTATTGATGCAGATCTGGTGTTTCGGATTATTGTTACGGCCATGTTAGGAAGAAATCAAAATCTCATAACAGAATCAGGGATCGGAAAACCCATGCATAACAGTATTCGTTATAAACGGTTACCGAATCAATCTGTAACCGTTTCAAAGGGTTACTCATCGATTCGGTTAACAGATTATATATGTTATTGTTTTAACCCAAACAATAAGGGTTAACCCAAATTAAAGGGTTTATGTTTTTGAAATTGTTAACCCAAATGATAGATGTTAACCCAAGATTTCGGTTATTTTACGACGTGACGCGATTCGAAAATTAATCAATTTTACTTGATCTCTTGTGAAAAAAAAAACTTGTTATCCCCTTTTCCCATTCCACGCAAATAATGAACGTCACCGACGACTGTAACGAAAAATGAATCACGGACCTACAAATATCCAGAAACCTATATCAAATTCGGTTAAGGTTAACCGTAATTATCCTGTATTAGATTATTCCTGTTAACAGTTATAATTCGGTAACACATATTTAGGTTAATCCTAAATTTAGGTTAACCTATTTCCAAAAGGGTTAATAACAGATTATTTCGGTTAGGTTAACCCTAACCGGAATATCCCTGAACAGAATACCTGAATGCAAATCGATATAATTTATTAACATCGAATATTGTCACCAAACTCTGAGCAATTAATGTACAGAAGTGAATTTTACGATAAACATCACTTTGTCGTAAAATGCTCTAACAATCATCGAACAACACAGATTAACCGTCTAACAACAACCAGTTATATTGTGTCAAGTATCTCTTATATGTATTACAAGTTATTATTAGGTATTACTAGTATGACGGATATTTATACCGCGTATGCGCAAACAGCTACTGAAGTTATGCCATAGTTATTGAAGGTATGTTATATTGTTTCATATTATGTTTATATGCATGTGTATTATGCCATAAATACCTAGTTTAGTCGTATAATAAGCTTTGTAAGATTTTTGTACCCAGTAAATATAGGTTCTTGTTTATTGTGAACTTTATTAATGGACGAACACTTATAAATACACTCATGCCAGAGAGAGAGAGAGTTAATAAAATGTTAATTAAGTCCAGTCCCCTGTCGCTAATGGAAGTTAAAAGTAATATGTCACGTTAGGTTTATAGTAGTACTAGCTGTTACTCGCGGCTCCGCCCGCGTACATGTCGGTTATCGCGGCAGATAGTAGCCTGTGTTATTTTAATGTATTATAAGCTATATTAATGTAAAGTTTCATCCAAATCCGTTCAGTAGTTTTTGCGTGAAAGAGTAACAGACACACACGCACAGATCCTTCCACTTTCGCATTTATAATATTAGTATGAGTATGATTTGTACTTCTCTGTCGGAGGTACAAAATGAATATATTCACCCATTCACAAACAACCCAAATTACTG
This sequence comes from Diaphora mendica, assembly GCA_949125395.1. Lineage (NCBI taxonomy): Eukaryota > Metazoa > Arthropoda > Insecta > Lepidoptera > Erebidae > Diaphora > Diaphora mendica. Next base: position 268,911 of record OX421331.1, on the reverse strand, counting down.
GTTTATTAGAAGACACTTGTGTCATATAAGTTCGCATACTTCCATCCACAGTTTTTATCCAAGATTCGTACAGATTTAAGTTGTTATCTTTGCTCTGTATTGGGTTAGTGTCTTTTTTGTTGATTTGCAAATGTGATGTGGGATAATAAAGGAGGGACACATACGCGGACGTGTGCTTGTTCTAGCGAGCGCGTGACTGAATGCACCCATTGTGTCGCCTCCGCAGAGGTTTAATATAAATAAATAAATAAATAAATATTTCGGACTTCCAACACACAACGCCATCTAGTCCCAAGCTAAGCAGAGCTTGTGTTATGGGTACTAAACAACTGATATAATACATATATAATACTCTTTTTTTTTTTTTTTTTGTAAATACATACACATTATACATAGAAAACACCCAAACTCCGAAACAAATATTTGCAGATCATACAAACATTTGGTCCGACCCAGGAATCGAACCCGAGACCTCAAGCACAGCAGTCGCATACGCTACCACCGCGCCACCGAAGCAGTCGCAACTTTATCCGTTAATCCAACCCATCATTGTTTTATGCTCTGCTTGTCAATGCACTTTTACAGTTATCCTTTCTATATGATATGTTATAATGTCGACGTTAGTGTGTATACTAAGTGTGGGCGCACACCAGACTCTACAAATTGTCTCCGACGAGACAGTATGTAGAGGCTCGACGAGGTTGCCTTTAAAAGCGTTGTGTTAGGTGGGACCGTCGCACACCAAAGCTGTTGTCGACAAATTGTCTCCGACGAGACAGTTTGTCGAGGATCGACTAGCTTGCCGTAAAAAGCGTTGTGTTAGGTGGGACCGCCGCACACCAAAGCTATTGTGGACAAATTGTCTCCGACGAGACAGTTTGTGGAGGATCGACTAGATTGCCGTAAAAAGCGTTGTGTTAGGTGGGACGTGCTTTGTGGAATTGTAATGCAGGAAGTATAAGTATAAAAAAAGCAAACAAACACTCTTTAAAGGCGTAATATCCATAATCAAATAGTCCCTTCCCTTTCTTCGACCGTTTGTTCGGTCTCAGACAACTGTCGAAAACCGTCTTGTCGCTGACGGTCTTGTCGAAGACCATTTCGGTGTGCGCCCGGCCTAACATGATCAAAACATTTGAACAGGTGTGTAGCGGATATCAGTAGCCATAGTCAGTGTAGATATGCTGCGGGTTGAAGCAATTCTTTTATTATATTATTCCAAAAGATACCTAAGTAATATAAACTATAAGCAATTAAAGCTTTTTAAATTAATTAAATTATTTGAAGTTGTTTTACGTCTGACTAATCCTTTGCGGTCGCGCTTTGGTAGTCCACGTCGAGTGAGATATCCTTGAGCTATGACGTATACTGACGATGACAGTGACTGTAATGGCGGTGATCAATGTTGATAGCGCGAGTACTGCTAGTAGGAGTTGAATACATTTGTTTGTTCATTAGACGTGTCTCGAGCCACACCTACGTGTGGTTACCTATATTTAAATACTAGCTGTTGCCCGCGGCTCCGCCCGCGTGTATGTCGGTTATCGCTGCAAATAGTAGCCTATGTGTTATTCTGATGTATAAGCTATTACTGTAAAGTTTCATCCAAATCCGTTCAGTTTGCGCGTGAAGAAGTAACAAACATACACACAAACTTTCGCCTTTATATATATACTTAAAATACATCACATTAATATTAATGTGATGTATTTTAAGTTTAAAATCGCTTAGAGATACACTAAAAGAAGGTTCATGCTTACTGCCTTGTTTAGTGTAGGAGGCTGGATGGCCTGGATGTTGAAAGTAATTTGAGGATACAAGACTGTTTTCGAACTTGCGGGAAACCTTAATCAAGGTGAAGCGACCTTCCGCTATCATTTTTCGATTGATTTTTTTTTCATAGATAAGTATTTTAACAATTTACTAGTTCTCATGTTTTCGTTTCAAGTCCATAGTTGAGGCTGAGCACGCACTTGTGACACTTGAGGTGCAGGTATCTATTAGCGGCGGTAGGCACTTTCCCCATCTTCTTCCTAGCCTCTCTTATTCCTAATATTATTTATGATCAGCTATTAGGTCAACCGGTTTTACTTGAATATCAGTTTTTCCGAGTTCATTTCGTTTGCCCCCTATATCGTAAAAACACAGTTTGATGCTATCAACTTCTTTTACTAATTAATTTAATAGAATACCGACCGACATGTTGCAGTGCCGACGGCGGCAGGTTCATGAGGCGGCATAAGATCCGGTCTAGGGAATGCAATCTCGTTCTCGCGAGATCTCGGCCTTTTTTAGCGAGATTGATCTCGGCCGAAAAATGGGTGAGATCTCGCGAGTTTAACGAGATTGCATTCCCTGATTCATGACGTCATTCCATGACGTAAAAATAGGGGCCCCCTATTTTTACTAATGGTTCTATATCCGTGTGGTCACTAATAAACCAGGAAGCATTGACTGTGTTCAAAGAACCTAGAAACAGACAACTAACTACGAATTTGTTGGAGTTATTAATCAAAAAGGAAATGAATTTATACGAGTCCGGGGTTTAAAAGGCGAACTTTTACAGTTCGCGCAGCCTGAGATCTGTGGTTCCAACTAGCATGGATCCGAAAGGGCCTTCTCAGCGACTGGTTATCTGAACGGCAATATAAGAAGCCGTTTAGCAGCCGATTCTTTGGCCAAATTGTGCTTCTTAAGGAGCTACTTTTAAAATAATTCGTAATAATGGCGTGTGCTGTAAACTGAAAAAGCCTTTGATTTAATTGGAATATTTTGTTAATTAATCTCTAATTCCTAATAGATCTGTGAGTAGGTATAGTTTTCTTTAATTGATAATAATATCTCAGTTTAATAATCAACTCAACTTAGTTATTAAATTTCATTTTAGTTTTTGAATTCTTTTTGTTTTGAATTCTGTTTGTTTGTTTTAAAAAATCTGTTTTATTATTAAAAGACTTTTGTTTAGTATTAGAAGAGAAAATCGGTTCTTTATTTCATTTCTTATTTGATTAGATACGTCAAAGTTTACTACTTAAAAGTTTATTACAAAAATCATGTAAGATACGTCAAACAATGTTGAATACAAAAATGTTTTTTGAAAGAATTCGTAAAAATAACTGTTTATTTCATAATACCTATTGTGGGGGACAGGTGTGTCATATCCCACCAACACAAAGGGAGGATCCTCCGACCAGGCGAGGTGATCATGCCTGGCGGGCCAACTGCCCAACGGTTGATGTTGGGATGTCGTATATATGTTAACTGGCGCGAGAACTTTCACTGCGCGATTCAGGATTGGTAGTTTCTTAGTTTCCTTCGTTACTCCGTAGTTCGACGTATCTTCGGTAGATGGCGCTGTAGTATGTTATGTTGTTGTTGCGCTGTATGTGAAGGCCGCCACACCTAATACTCATTAGTTTTTTCCTATTCTTTTTCAAATATTGTGATTATTTGCAAGAATAAACTCACAAAATAGCCAATCTCGCGAGATCTCGAAATTAGCGAGATCTCGCGGTATTGTAATTCCTAAACTCGCGAGATCTCGCCTGAACCTCAATCTCGCGAGATTGCATTCCCTAATCCCGTCGTGCTTGTACTGTTGGTCAGATGCAGGTCGACACGACTCACATATGTGAGTCCTCATCACATTATGTTTGTTAACATTTAGTTAAAAAACATAAAGAATAAATGTTGTTTGTTAAATAGAGTTTTGTAAATTTCGTCCCTATTGTCATGGATCGTTAGGAGGCGTAAAGTAGCAGCCAATATCAGCTGTTAAGATTTCGGGGCTAAACGCATCTGTTTCTCGGACGGTAATAATAGCAGGATGATATTTAGGTGATTATTTAGTTGGATCCGTCTTAAAGCGTTCGAGGTCACGGTATGAGATGTTAGGCTTGCGTTTCTAGGCACTAGGTCTGACTCTAAGACTAGTGTGAGGGGCGGCGTGGGCGGGCGACGGATGCACATCCTCTTTACGCTGAGGATACAGGTATCCTGCTGCATGACCTTGTACCGACGTCTTGGCGCGTCCTACTGCCGCTACAATTATAGCGTCACCTTCATTTTACACTTAGCAGTTTTGTCTTCCACTCATTTAGTGAGGGAAGTTACTTGGAATCATTTATTATTTCATATATCAATTTAATAATGAATTGTGTTCATCTTAACGACGACTTGACGACAACTTAAGTAAAAAAGTTTTAGTACATCAACTATCATTAAGATTAACAACAAGCAAACATCATTGCGTTTACTAAAATCATTATCTTATTATCTCAGTCTGTGTATTTCCAAGGCCATGTCTCAGGTCTCTTGACCCTCAAATAATATCGCACATCAAATTATTTGTATTTGCCCTGCCTTAAAAGCCACGTGTTAACCCATGTTAAGTTAATTTTCCATAAAAATTATATTGATAGTCTTTGGCAAAGACCATATTAGGTAAACATACTTTACTATCCACAGAATGGAAAGAACCAAAGTGTAAAGGTAGCATTTTATGTGACTAATGTGACCGACTGATCATGTTGTAGTCAATTCAACAATAATAACAGTGACACTAATGATGACACCGACCGGTTCACACGGGCCGGCGCAACGCTACCACGCTTCATGTGAAAACATGTGTTGCAGATCGTGTAGTAGGTACATACCTTGTATACTATGTATACATACAATACACTGTAGTCTAGATCGCGGAAACTTAATGTCGAGCGTCGTGTGCACTCGCGCAGTGAAAGTGCAGGAAATTGACGGGATATTGTTGATGGATGCACACAGAGTTGGACGAATTGACATTTGTTTGCTGGCCACCCGGGGGCGGCACGCGACTCGATGGCCGCACGCGCTCTCCCACGTTCTTGTGTATACCTAGGTGGCACCTACATATATTGTGTGTGACATATTTAAACATGATTTTGTTAAACGGTCTTCCTACTATAGGTTTTTAGTATTCGTAATCGTGATAAAGACCTTCCTCAGATTTATAACCTTATCAACTTCTTACTATCATAATCATCATATTGGAAAATAGGTTCGCAAATAACGCAACAGTTTTTAATTCAAAAAAATTGTAGATGGAAGAGGAATTATTTGTGTGTATTATTTTAAGATGTCTCTGGGATTACATAATCAGAGCATGACTTCGTGATAATGACACCACCTCAGGAATATACCCTTTCGATAACAAAGAATTCTGAATATAGGTCCACAACTGACGGAAAAATCACGACAAATATGCAATAAGAAAAAACGAATTACGAACCTCCTCTCTTGTATTTTGAAGCCTGTTAAATATGAAGCTGTTTTGTCCGACTCTAGCAAAACTTTCCGGGACTAGGGGTGTGACCGTGTGTAATATGTATGAACATAAACCATATATATTAATCACAAGGATTGAATAGTATACCTAAAAAATAATAATTTCAACGATGCACTTATGATGAGAAATGAAAATGAAACGACGTTCGTTACAAGTTTGTGCTCATTACAAAACCTCCCGAAGATTTTGTACCTACACGAAAAACGAGTGAATCTCTTATGTTTTTGATAACATTTACTCTGACGTTAATGGGTTAGAAATGTAGTCCATTCAAAGAAATATTCTTAAAGCTTTAATTACAAATTATATAAATGCGGCATTGCATTCCGAATAAAAACCATTCAACCTACTTTAGAGTTTTAAGCCGGACATACACGTTCAACTATACTTGCGCAAGTATACTTGAACGTGTATGTCCGGCTTTATAACTGTTTATGAAAAACATCAATAGGTACGAAATATAACATTTATAGGTACTAAGAAATATATATGTAATTGCTTATGTTCTAGTCATTTCATAATATATGTTGTAGTCATCATAGGATTAAGACACCGATTTCTAAATCAAATCAATCTACTGATAAAACGTCACACAAACTTGGAAAAACGATGACTGCAGAAAAATAAGAATTGCAGATATTTATGAAGCACATTGTTATCTTTCTATAAATAAATGTTATAGGTACTGTGAAGCTCTAACAATACTGACCTAATGCTTTGACTCATACAATGATAAAATTCCTATATTTTCCTTAAAAATTCCCATATAAAAGCCCTTGTCTTACTAATATTATAAACGCGATAGTTTGTAAATATGGATGGATGGATGAATGTTTGTTACTCTTTCACGTAAAAAACTACTGAACGGATTTGGATGAAATTTTGCAGTAATATAGCTTATACATTAGAATAACACATAGGCTACTATTTGCCGCGATAACCGACAAATACGCGGGCGGAGCCGCGGGCAACTACTAGTTTTATTATATTTTCGGTCTGCTCTGAATGCTGACTGTAAGTGTCATTTTACTATTATCAGTTTAGACATGAAAGTGCAACTAACAAACTTTTCTACTTTTATAATATTAGATAGTCCCAGTTGTATAGCAACACAAGAGCAAAGTGTTTTAGGCCCGTATTTTAAAAGGCGTCTCAGTCGTGAATCTAGTTTTAAAACTAGTTTTAAGAAGAGATTTTATTATTGAACGTCTCTTAAGACAAGATTCACTGATCGTTAATCAATTGAGTAACGATCAATGAACAGCTTATTTTAGAACGATGTTTATGTCAAAATCTCCTCTCAGGAATAGATTTTGACAGATGTGATCTCTGTTTACCTGAGACAAGATCAATCTAGTCTCAAGTGGTAATTTCTAAGGCGTTTTAAGGGAAACTAACATATTTTATAATGATGTTTCTGAATAACAACGAAAAATTTACTTTACCTTACTTTATTTACGAAACAATTACTTACCATACACATTTCAATTCACTTTAATTAACATTATTTTATATTCAATACACTTAAAACACATATTTAACCATTTGTTTCAATTAATATCACCCACAACCTTTTGGTTTATGACAAAAATATATTATTTTTGTAGATTTATTAAAAACCAAAACATAGTTTGAAACTTCAACATGACAAGTATTGATAACAATTTGAACGTTCCGTTATAGGTAATATCTAACCATTTTTATTTTAATATTTTAAAATTTAGTTAAGGGCGAGTTGCTTGTTATTATTATGTTTACATTGATACAATGTAAACATAAAGGTAGTAGAGCCACGCTGATTTCAGCACGAATGGGCCGGCTCGACCGGGGCGGTACTACCCTCGCACAGAAGATCAACGTAAAATGACAACGTTCGTGCTGTCGTGTTTCGTTGGTGAGTGCGAGACCGGAGGCCCAAATAGTCTAGTCAACAAGTTCCATACTTGTTGACTAGACTAAAAGATGCAGCAGCATCACTAGGCCGCCATGGTGTGGGTCGCCATACTGCATTGTCTGCATTCGCAGTGAGTATGGTGACCACCACTCTTGGATTCTGCTTATGCTTTCCATCAGGCAGAGTAGAGTCATTTTGGCGGGCCAAACATTATAAAAAAAAAAAAAAAAAAAAAAGAAACACTAGCCAACAGTGTATTATATATAAAATAATAACCAATAATATATGAATTATGTTTGTTAAATATATTTTGTTTATTATAATTTGATGCGTGATACGGAACAATAATTTCGATAATGCAGAAACGTAACTGAGAACATACTGTGACTTGAGATTAGATATTGAAACTAGTTTCAGCTGAGTAGAACTCAATTCTCATTCTAGAATAAGAGAGACGCTTGAGATTTGATGAGAACTTGAAACTCGTTTCAGCTGATCAGAGTTCAACGGATACTTGAGACGCCTTTTATAATACGGTCCTTAAACTTCATGAAACAAACTGTGCTGTGTTTTTTCGCGCCTATGTAGATGTATATATTACTATAGGTTTAACGAACTTCCTTATTGAACAACAATAACAAATAGCTGTTCGATCTTTAAAGTGGACAGAGACAGAGTGTTCACTAACACTCAATGTTCAGAATAACAATGAGCATCAAAGCTTGCTCAGTCGGATATTAACTCAGGGAGTCACCACGCTTGTGCACTACTTCCGTTCACTACAATCATTAAAATAAATATAGATGTTCATTAAAAAAACTCGTTAGTCTAACTCTAAACTGGAAAAAAAATTTAGCAATCATCTTCTACTCGAGAGGTTTTCACAATATAATCATATAATTGCGTTTTTAGACAAACATTATCTGTACCTATAGGAATGTCAGTTGCTGTCCGCGAAGTGTATTTGTTAAATTGAAATGTAAATTAAACTACTACATTTATACTTTTTAATGAAAGCGGATATTTGTCTTCAAAATTGCCATTTTCGCAGGACGCGTGGGATAAAACTTCAACGTTGTAGTTACGCCTGTGCCATGCCACATCTCTAATTGTTGGTGTCAGGGTGGATGGTCCAACGGTTTGCAAAAACCAATATAAAATCTTTTTGCACACACTTAAAAACATGACTGACCCTCACCTCGCGTTATGTCCTTGAGTGAACTGTTAACAACTGTTTTATTTATATTTTATTTGATAGCGAGAGTAGAACAATGTTATTATATAAGTATCGAAATAAAAACTCGGATCGGTTCGCTAGCGTCAATCAATACGCGTCCTCGCTTCACCGTCTGTCATTATTGATCTATGTCTAGTTTTTTACGCTTATTATTTTTTTACAGCAATCATTTCGGCAATACCAACTTTTTATAGAAATGTTCGTTCTTCAATGAAGTTTTATCGAGTTGCAACATTTGCTACTTGCAAAGTTTTATTAGTAATCAAATGCCCTTCTCGTGCAGCATTGTGTGTGACAAACACGAAACAAAAATGTCTTTATTTTTGTCTATGGACTTGGTTATTGGAAAGTCCATGACGGCAGACGGTATTTAATTTCATGCACGCTCGTCGCAACTGCGGTTCGAACAATAACTAGAAACTGCCTTAACATATAGTTAAGGCAGTTTCTAGTTGATGATAAGAATATTTAATATTATAATAATTTTCATTATTTTCCTCGCTAATAATAATTATTAATAGGGTTAATCGATTCTATTTTTATAAAACAATAAATAGTAATACTTTGCGGTCCACATAGTGGTTCTTGACGACACAGAAGGAAAGCGCAGAGCCTATTGTAGTTTTAATTATTCTTCGTATCGTAGCTATTCATTATTTTTTTGGTAGTGTAATATGCAATTCTTAGATCGTTTATGATTGAACTGAAATTAAATGTCTAATGGCGGTAACGTTAACAGGCATTCTACATGAAGTAATTATTCAAGACATGTGTCAGATATTAATAAGAGGAAATTAGTTCCTCTCGTGTGTACTACGTAATCAAGGATTGAATTTTCCTCTTGTCTGTTTAATTTGACCTTACACTTGGGTGTATTACCGTAGAGGAGGGCCGACAAAACAAATAGACTGCCTCTGTGGCGCAGTGGTAGCGTGTGCAACTGCTGTGCAGGAGGTCTCGGGTTCGATTCCCGGGTCGGACCAAATGTTTGTATGATCTGCAAATATTTGTTTCGGAGTTTGGGTGTTTTCTATCTATAATATGTATGTATTTACAAAAAAAAGTATAAATGTATTTAAATTAGCTGTCTAGTACCCATAACACAAGCTCTGCTTAGCTTGGGACTAGATGGCGTTGTGTGTTAAATGTCCGAAAAAAATATTGTCAAACAATATTGCTAGAGGTGTGTACATGTACAGGATGCCTAAAACAAGAACACGTGGGCGCTGTCTTAATAAATAAAAACTAGGTAGTCTCATCGCTGATTTATATTGTAAACACAAGTAGGTACTTATGTTTACAATGTAATCCAACCTATACAGTGAGTGAATCCTCGTTTCGCTTCCATGTACAGAAGTATTGATTGTGCAGTTACTATAGAAGTAGCAGAGTGTGACTAACGCTACCGGCTAGGAGTAGGAGTCCCCGGCACGCGGCAGCCCGCAGATAAATGAGCATACCTACATACGACTTTGCGAGCGAGACTGTCTCGGGTAGGGTTGCCTTGCCCTCTATCCTGCAATTTTTTTGTTGATATTACCAAAAAGAGCTTAGAACTTATGATTGGATATATAAATAATTGAACTCACCTTTATTTACTTTTAATATACTGTCACTTAGGACTAGGAGTGAATTTGTTGTGCATCTGGACTGAGGGCCCATTTTTAGGGTTCCGTGCCAAGCAAAAAACGGAACCCTTATAGATTCGTCATGTCTGTCTGTCCGTCTGTCTGTCCCTCCGTATGTCACAGCCACTTTATTCCGAAACTATAAGACCTATAATGTTGAAACTTGGTAGGTAGATGTTATAAATAAAGATGTTAATATTATAAAGATTTAGTAACGTATTTGTTTAGATAATTGCATTTTTTGCCGATTCCTCCGTAGAGACATTACTGAACTGAGGGCCCTATATTATGCCGCCATAAATCCGTAATGTCGTATTCTACTGTTTTGGGATTTTCTTAAAACTATGCCGCCATAAATCCATAATGTCGTATTCTACAGTTTTGGGATTTTTTTAATACTTTTAAGAAATTCTTAACTTAATTCTAAAATAAAAAGCATTGACCTAGGGGCAGTACTTTCTGAGATCTAGGCTATGTCATTTTTGCAAGCGTCTGAACTGAGGGCCCAAGTTATTTGATAACAACTGCTTTATTTCACGTTAAGAGAAATTTATGACCCATTGCTTTAGATTTTAACTATTTTTAACTAATTCCTATTTGAATTTATACCGTTTCGCCTAAATTTAAAAAATGGGCCCGCAGTCCAGATGCACACGTGAATTTGTAGGACGAAGAGAATATAATAATAGACAGGTACACTTAGCAGTACGATTAAAATTAAAGTTATGAGCTGCATTTTTTATTCCTTAAATAGCTAAAATTTGAAATGAGACTACCATTTGATAAATTGGTAGTTGGTTTGAACATGTACAAATAGTACAATTAAAATAAGACAAGCTTATTTGTCCTTACAAATACACAAAAAGTTGTGTCGATTTTTGCCAAGCTCAGAGCTAACCTTATGCGAAGTGCTCGTAATAGTCCTGTTATCGATGCTCTCTTGACGCGCTCAATGAATCCAAGGTGACCAAATACGAGTACAAACTGTATTATTGGTTTTATCATTTACTAGCTTTTGCACGCGGCTTCGCTCACGCAGACTTTTATCCCCTGATTTACCCCCTTAGGGGTGGAATTTCAAAAAATCCTTTCTTAGTGCTCACTTACGTTATATAAAGAACCTACATGCAAAATTTCAGGGTTTCTAGCTTCAGCGGTTTGGGATGTGCGTTGATCTCTGGGTATGTCAGTCAGTCACCTTCCTCTTTTATATGTATAGATTAGTTGGAGAGTGCTAGCGATAGTTAATCTTTTGGTATATGGGACTTTAACGCTTACCAAAAGATTTTTTAACCATGCGATTTAAAATATAAATAATAATAGGACTAAACGTGGAAAAAGTCCTGCCCCCCAAGCCAAGCCAAGTTGCAAGCGTTCTTCTTTCTGCAATCGTTAACGCATAAATTCTCTTGTGACATTGGCTAATCTTAGACAAAGTAATCTGAGAAAAAGTATTAGCCAATGACACACGAGAATTTAGGCGTTAACGATTGCAGAAAGAAGAACGCTTGCAACTTGGCTAGGGGGGCTGTAGTTTAATCGATATCGATTCTGTATGTTCGGGATTAAATTACTTATATAATTATGATTTACCTAAGATTTCAAAAAGTGGATTTATAAAGTAGCTTATCGATATGCCAGAGAACGCCACTGCATAATGGCATGGGCAACTCCAGTCTGGTACAAGCTAGTATAAAGTCCAAGTGGAGTCATTAATAACATGTTTAATTATATCTCATACGTCTACTGACATACAATACCGACGGTGAAAGTAGCCCGATCAACAGCGCCATTTTCTACTCAAATTAGATGTAGTTTTATTGCGTTTGTCTGTTGGGTAACAATTAAACTATTATTTAAAGTTGAGGAATTATTTGACAAAACTCACGTTGACTCACTCTACAGCATCACTAAAAGACCCGTCTTATGATAAGATACTTGTCACATCAGTGATACCGTCATGTATGTACGTATCTATTCTCACTAGTGGAAGAAAACAACCCTTGTCTTGTGTGTGTGGGGTACGGATATTTCTTAGGCCAGGAAACTTGCACTTGCACATAGAAACGATCATCTGCCATATTAATAATACGTCAAAAGCGTAAACGAGATGTAAGTGGAGTCTGGATTGTAACCGTAAAACACTTGATTATTATTCAAATTGTATGTAAGTATAGTATTTTACAATGAATCATCGCTCGTTTGATAAAATAGTTCGGTACGTGGTACGCCCCTTATAATGTTTTATTTAGGTTTTAACTCATAAATCTTTAACGTAGGTAATAAATGGTACATTCTTTTTAATTACGACAAGTACTATACTACAATCTCATAAGAAAAAGTTCAAAGGTTGACTGAAGGCAGAGAATGTCCCATGGCATTAAGTCCGCCTATGTGCAAAATGTGCATTAAGTTTAAATAAATAAATAAAAAGGTACAAAAAACTATAACCCGCCTACGTAAAAACTTTTAATAAAATTGATACAGCCTACGACACCCGAGCCATTATTACGAATCTACTGACACATTCATTAAAATGTGCCTTAGAAACATACATTACATAGACTGGCAAAACTATTACCCTTCCTTTTGACTTCGCTATAGTCGGGTAAAAAGTGAATCTCAATTTGCTTCAACTTTCCGTTTTATGCTATTTGCCTCAGAATGAACTGATTGGTGGATTTTTCTTAAAACAAATCCCTAATAACAGCCACAGATTTCACGCCCTTGCGAATTCACATAACCTCCGGTTTGCAGAGGCTCGATGCCAGTCGCTCAGTGGAAAGACTGATATTTCGATAAAACCGGTTAATTTGTAGCCGACCCCAAAATTATTGGGAATAGTTAAGGCTAGGAAGATGACGTATCTCTAAATCCGCCCCTATATTGCCTTGAAATTTCTAAACTATTTAAGAAATAACAAAAAAAAAGTAAAATTAAAGTTATAAACAAAATACAATTACTTGTTTAGCCATTATAAATATGATTTCGATTTATTTTTACTCCAAACCCTTCAAGTACCAATGTATCATAAATTCATAATATTCACAATGGTTCTAAAAAGTTGTTACAAATATTATACAAGTACGCGTTAATTAGTACCTAAGTCTCTTTAACGTAGTTAGGTTTTACATTTTTGTTGTATATTTGTTACTGTTTTATTATCGTAATGTTTTAACTGGTTGTAATATGTGTAACTATGTACGAAGACAATGTTTAAACCAAATAACATGTTAGCTTTGTGTCCACGTCTACCACATCATAAACTGTATTGCTAGACAACATTGTTATCTTATATTTCAGCCGATTTAATCACTTCTACTCACGTCAACGTCACTGTAATTCAATTACATGCGGCACATAGACCATGAATCTTGAGAAATACACTTACGAAAACGACTTACCTTATATAGGTGAAAGTTTAAATACTTTGTGACCTCGAATATTAATAGCTTGCATTGTGCGCGTTTCAGGTGGTGCCTTCGAAGGGGTCGAGGACCAAGTGTCGCCCTTCGGCTACGGGCGCGGAGAAGGCGTGGACGCGGGCCACGGCGACCCCGAGTGGATATGCAGCAAGGAGAAGCCACGATACGACGAGATATTCCGCCAGCTCAGCCCCATCGACGGCAAAGTCACCGGCGCCGGTACGCTCATACACACACAATTAAGAACACTCGTAAACTTTTTACACACTCATCCGCATCTCCGCTCACACTTGGTCGTCGACAGGGGCATGGAAGCTTTCCTCCTATCGTCTCGCAACTGTTCCCTTCTCACTGAACTGCTCGTCAGTATGAACGAACGTGAGCCGCAATTGCGCAATGACGAAAGCTTCGCTAAATTAGTCGATATCCTTTCGACAGCTACTAACAACTGTAGAATGGTCACGCAATGTCTGTCTGAGAGTCGCGACGCTGAAGCAGCTAGTTCTAGTGGCATGTCCTCTGCCGTTTCAATACACAGCCTCCACGAGTCGTCATTTAATGACGATCCAACTGACGGGGTTGTTTCCGGGATAGCCCGTCGTAGATTCGGTGGCGCAGCTAATAGGTTTTTTGATGAGAATATTAGGAGAGAGTCTAATACAGATGGCGGCGTGCTATCTGAGGAATCTCCGGGTAATTGCAATGTGCGACAGAACCACTCAGACGGTCCTCTAATTGGTGTGTTCCATTTTGTCGAAACGTGCATGAACGATGTCTTTGAAACGATACAGACGATGGTCTTATTTCTAGCTACCACTTTGGCTTGGCTCTTAATGGCTCAATTTATATTCATGGTTGTGGTATATTCGGAGACTGGTAAGTTCTATATCGAGTTTGAGCTCGAGAAGCCGCCGCAGTCGTGGTACGATTGGACTAAAAAGGTCGCCTTTGGCCCTCAGTTTCAAACAGTAAAGATACACAATGTATTTGGCTTGCTAAATCCTGGAAATACGATTAAATTAATCAAATATCTGTTGAATTACTTGGAAGCTAGATAATTGCGCCGTGTCTATATGTTGGTCCAATTAACCTCTTAAAGTATGGTATATCTGCAGTACTAATATTTGCTCAGTCCTATTACAATTAAACGAGCACAGTACGAATACTGCTAAAATTGTTGCACTTGAACCTTTGAGTTATTGGTTGGTGTAATGTCCTACTTTATCTAAGCTACCTATTCTGTTCTAGCCTTCGCGTGATCTGTACGTAGAGATACGTTAAGTTATCGTTCATACAGTAAGTTCAAGGTCGGTCCTATTGAGGGTGTTCTTGGTGGGAGTTCAGGCAATCGTTAGGGTATAGTTTGTGTAATCTTGCTGATTCGTTTTAAACCAATAAAAGGAAACAATTTGATACCACTCGGTGTGAACATTCACTATGGTTATTTCATTTAATTGCATTAATATGGTATTCGTAAAGTACTGAAGGTACGTTATCGCTGATATCAGCTTGTAGCTCAACCGTGGTACTGTGTGTGCCCTTATCGATGTTACACTCCAACTGTCACCACTGGGAGTTCGATGTGCCGACGTTGCTTGTAAGCAATAGGCTTACAACACCCATTGTCGCTGCGACCGTGTATTGCAACATGCCCCTCGATTGTCGAATAGTATCCTTTAGAACCTTCTTGTCGGCTTCGTGATATATTTACACCCGATAGCATTGCATGTGTTAAAATTTGTTAAGTTGAAGATAGATTTGTTGGCGGTTGAAGTAATTAAATTTCTTTCAGGTGTAGTATTTAATTACCTCTTATTTTCGGCGGCGAAAGTACCTGGTTGGAGGAGCTCATTGTAAGGAATTAGTTGTATCATTCCACGAAACCGATGACAGTCTCGTCCGTCGGCGACGCGACTCCACCCGCCAGATACTTTCGTCGCCAACTCCTTTCCTTACACTAGTTCACATAACCTGGCATTTCAGCTGCCAAGACGGAGATGGTCAAGTCGAAGCTGCCAAACTCGGTGCTCGGCAAGATTTGGAAGCTGTCGGACGTCGACAAGGACGGGTACCTGGACGAGGAGGAGTTTGCCCTGGCGATGCACCTCATCCAAGTCAAGATCGACGGGCACGATCTTCCCTCCGAGCTACCTTCGCATCTCGTGCCCCCCTCCAAACGCAACTAAGGAGCCTATCAGTAAACCAGGTGTTTCGCTGTTATAGTTTTGGCAGACAATACACTGCATTAAAAGACCCTCGACACATCGTGTGCTTATTTCGAATACTTTTGTTTGTCATAAAACATCATTATTTAAACAACTGTCCAATACTTTACTGTTGTAATGTTCAAAGTCTAGGTTTAGCTAAAGTTCCTTTAGTGAGACGCGTGTTTGTCTCCGAGCCTCTGCCTGTTCTCGTACAGTAGAACATATAGTTCGCTATACACATATAGCACTATTATGTTTGCTCATTGAAGAAAGAAGCTTTTGAGCCATCAATATGTCTACTTTTTTCATAGACAGTGGTCACGCGCGAAACATGCCAAAATCGGACCGTCGAATTATTGGGGCCCTGCATGTACGAACGTGACCTACGATTACTAGTTCCCCAGACAACCGATCGAAAAGAAACGAACTTTGTGGAGTCGGTGTGGTACGTCCCTCAGCACGGGCGGTACCTTCGTCTCGCTCTCCTTAGCAAACGATGAACGGTGGCAGACGCATTTTGAGGCAATAATATTTTAAATTAATAAATTATATTCACTCTTATGAAGTATTGAAAATTATTATTTACTATTTATTTATTCGCAAAATTGTTTTTATGTTTAAGGATTAGTTCAAAATTAATGTTTCGGTGATCGAGTAGCCGCATCCCATGTACGTATAGCTTTATTTACTAACGCGGCGGGCCTCGGGCTCAGTTCGCCGTCGGATTATTATTCAAATGTTTTACTTTAAGTACATCTTACTTTTATAATTGTTATTAAAATGTTATTGTAGTGGATTTGTGATGTTATTGCGTATATGGCGTTAGATAAATCCTATTTACTCCCCGCTCTCCCGGTCCACGGGGTTCACTCCGGTAGTGCGTAATGCGTGTGGAGTATTCGTAACGTTTTCTCTTGGGGCTACATATTTTCGCTATTCGTCTCGTTTCTGTAGTGAGTGGACCCCGGCCATCGCGTATCGTAGTCTCACATTACAATTTAGATGTTCGTACTCGTATATCGATGTCGCATTTAATATATCGTCATCCGGGTGCCTTCGCTTTGGTATATTTAAAGTTAGGTGGAGATGTAAACTTGTGTCTGCGACCACACGTATACCGTGTAGGTACTAACCAACGGAACTCGGGCGTGTTTGTGTAAATACAGAATTTTATATCGATTAGATGTTTTGGATGGTATTTTGGCGCGCAGGGTCCGCGACCTGTTGTGAGCGGACTTGCGCGGTCATATTTTTACATTTTGCTACTGTATGTACATAAAGATATGTAAATTGATTACGATTATCATAAATTATACATAGAGTGTAATAAATAGTTAAGAAAGCACACTGTGGATTTTATTTGCAATACGAATCTTTTTATTACATTGTTTAGTTACCTACCAATGCAGTGAGAATGTTTCGCATGCGTCACAGTCACAGTACGAGCGTTTTTACATTATCCGAACCGATATCGGTGTGGGGCGCCTATACGATATCGGAGAAGTAAAATGTATGTATGTGTCGGCTAAGATATCCGATATCGGATCGGATAGTGTGAAAATGCTCTACGGCTTCGGTCGCGCTGTGCTCTGTGCGGTCAGAAACCACGATAAATGGGAAAGCCCGGAGTACGGACTAGTATATAAATAAGCGTTCTCTCAAGTTCGCTGCATTCCTCACAGAAACACACACAAGTATTTCATAAATTGGAATGGAAATGAGTACTTGTGACCTTTGAACATCCCTGTGTCTCTCCGTGAGAAAAGGAACGAGTTAGCACTTTTTGAGGTTATGCAGTTTTTTTATCAATTAGGTTGTTTTGATGGTGATATGATTCTGGCTGATGATCTATTATATATATTTTGCCAAAAATACACGAAACCTGAAGCTGTGATCGTAAACTAAGAGGTCTTCTATGAATTAAGTCTTCTGGGGAGTGTCGGCGCAATGTGATAAAGAGTGGGAGGAGTCTAGTTTCGTGACGTCACATTTATATATCTCGATATTAGTAAATTATATGATATTGCTATATGTCATTTGTTGTTTTTATTGTGCTTTTTTTCAAATGGCTGATTTGATGTTGATTTTTGATTTAATTCAATGATTAGTAGATGTAAAATTGCAAAATACATATGTGACGTCACGATTGAAGCAAGCCTTACAAATGTGACAAGAATTAGGATGTGTGCTTCGATCAAATATATTATAGATGCACAGTTCCATACAAAAATAAACAAAATACTGTCCACGCTTCTATACGTACTTAGGTACATGTATACCATTAGAGATATAGCGAAAAAAGTCCTGAACTGGCATACAGGTTAACCTAATTTTAACTTTAAGTAATTGACGTACGGACGGAAATAAATCCATATTAAGTTCACTACATATTACCTTTTAATTTGATGACAGGATAGGACAATAATTTTTTACGACTTTCACAAAAATCATAAATAAAACAACACATGCCCAAAAACAAGTGTATTGAAAAATTTAACTTAGCGTATTACAATAAAGCACATATTAGTACAAAGAATAACGAGAGTTACGTTCCACTGACATTAAATAGTGTGTTCGCGTCTTATCGCTTCTACTTGGAACATGGTAAAAATGGAGCAGCTTAGTGTACTTTTCGATTTAAAAAAAATACGGTAGTTGGATGGACCAACAAATTATTAATTCTTCACACAATTTTTATTTCTTCTTTTGATTCTGATAGCTAAAAGTTTGAATAGAATTATATTATAAAGTATGATATGTACGAGTATTAATTTAATATTGAATATTCCACCCAGTGTTGACCACCTAAACACACAATAACAAACGAAAATCTGCTTATTTTATGACCCATCCCCCCCTCTTCCTCCTTAGACCTTCTACACATACGTACCTGTACTTAAACGTATATTGCTCTTTTCCATAAGTTGGACTATACCTAAACTGTAATCATCAAAGATATTTTATATTCCAATTCAAAGGTTTTTCAGATATTTACGAAAAGACATGTACATATAATTTTAAATTTTGGTAATCACGTTTAGAATCTGGTATAGACCAACATTTATAAACAGGTGTGCAATTTTGACAAAAATACATACATGTAGATCGAATTAATAACTTCATTTTTTAAAGTCGGTTAAATATTCTTAGTAGATTATAATATCTACCTGTAAAGTTGGTAAGGCTGTCTTTTTTATTCTCCTGAATTCTTTTTCTGTTGTGTAGGTACATATAATCTTCACAAAAATGGTTGGAACACATCACACTAGATGCATTTGGTTAATAAAAATTTCGGAAAACAAAAACAAATATTCAATTAACCTAAAAAAAAAGTATTATATTGTAAAGGCGACTCCATCATTATCCTACTGACTTTGTTCGCTAGCACTAGGCTTGTCTTGTTTTTTCTTATGAGCATCGCCCGTGAGTGTGAAAGGAATGGATGCGTACATTAGAGCCGTTGTAAATCACAAATTTCATCAAAATATTAATAAAATTAGCCTTAAAGCATAACGAAAATACACCAATATGTTAGATTAAATATAGACTTACTGAAATTATGATATTCCATCCTTCTTTTGCACTTTTTCCAAGTTTTTACTACGCACTTCGGCATTGCTAATTGTGTAAACATGAGCGCGGCCACCAAGCGAATGAGAACGAAACAAGGCATATTGTTGTTTTATGCCTTGTTTTGCCGGTGCCACTTTTTAAGCGGCAACAGTGCATCTATGATATATTTGATCGAAGGATGTGTGACAAAAACTATACAATTCGCGTGTCTTAAGTTTATAGATGAGCCCTAGTGTGTTTGAATGATACTTCTTTTTTAACCGACTTCAAAAAAAGGAGGAGGTTTCTCAATTCGACCGTATATATATTATATATATATATATATTTTTTATGTGTTTTTGGGGATAACTTCGTCGTTTATGAACCGATTTTGATGATTCTTTTTTTAATGGAAAGTAGATGTCCCGACGGTGGTACCATGATAAGGAAACTAGGATCTGATGATGGCATCCCAGAGAAATCGAGGGTAACCCTCATTTTTTTCAGGCACGTACTATGTTTTTCGTATATTTTCTGAAGCTATGCCGGTATTTGCGTTTGGTAGTCATCATTTAATGATGATGAGCTGATGATGAAATGTAAAACTCCTTAACGGGTAGTTATAAATCTTTAAATGTCATATGCATGTATGTTACCTTTAGTCGTATTCTTTCAAGTTATTTAGGTAAGCTGATGATGGAAGGTACAACTCCTCAACGGTTAGGAGTTTGAGGATAATTCTTTCAATTTCATACGTATCTATAGACCTTTAGTTGTATACTTTTAAGTTATTTAGGTGAGCTGAGGTCACAGGCGCTATGATGACTAACCCCTTAATGTATTTTGCTTTAAGTAAATCGCCTGTTTCTATTTCATCACGACATTTAAGATTGGACACGATTCCTATTGCCCCGTAGACCACGTTCTCGGTAACAGAAATCTTGCATCTCAGCATAATTTTGGAAACTGATCATACTCAGTTTTAATACGTGTTCAAACTACTAAAGTTATTCGCATCAGCAGAAATTATATGAAATAGTTCAACTTACTGATAACCTATGATTATTTGCACTAAAAATGGAAAAATAAAAACTTTTTATTAAAAAAAAAACCGACTTCCAAAAAACCATCCCACGAAAACTCCCTGCCAAAAAACACTAAAAGGCGTAAAATAAACTGGCTCTTCATAAATTGCTATGTGCCATTTCTTGTCTATACCTAATTCTTTATTCATTTAAATAGTAGTATTATTGTGTATGCTAGGTACCTAAAATCTGTTTGAAGTCGGCGCCAAGCCAAAATGTAATAGGAGGTACCGCACTCGCCGCTGCTGGATAGCTAGCATAAAACAACCCAAGCGAACAGACACGCGCGGGCTGACGCGACGTCGTTGATGGTCGTCTCGAAATAAAGCGAGTGTGGTAACTACTATTACATTTGGCTTGGCGCCGACTTCAAACAGATTTTAGGTACCTAGCATACACAATAATACTACTATTTAAATGAATAAAGAATTAGGTATAGACAAGAAATGGCACATAGCAATTTATGAAGAGCAAGTTTATTTTACGCTTTTTAGTGTTTTTTGGCAGGGAGTTTTCGTCGGATGGTTCTTTGGAAGTCGGTATTTTTTTATAAAAAGTTTTTAGGGAAGGCAAACAACAAACGGTTAGAACTCTATGATCTCGGCTACCTACTTCAAGCGGGGCTTGAAAAAGCATCTCACTAGGCCGCCATAGTGCACCATGCTGCATTGTCCTTATTCGCAGTGTGGATGGTGACCACCACTCCTGGATTCAGCTCATACTGAATCAAGAGTGGTGGTCAAGGTTATTCTTACTTTTTTTTTATATAGTCAGCTACTAAAATGACTGCCCTGCCTGATAGAAAACCTGAGCAGAGTGGTGGTCACCATACCCATTGCGAATAAGGACAATGCAGCATGGTGCACTATGGCGGCCTAGTAAGATGCTTTTTCACGCCCCGGTTAAAGGACCCGGGATCATAGTGGGAAGGAAACACGTATGCTGGTATTGAGTTCCAGGTTTTGACCGCTCGGCACAGGAAGGAAGAACCGAAGCGATAAGTATGAGAACGTATGTCTACTACTTAGTACAAAACCCGTAATGCCTCAAACATATCAAAATAACAAAAGTGTTAAAATTGTCTCCCGAGGTATCAATGACCCTTGCAGCTCGTGGCCATGGTCGGCGGTAATCGCTTACCATCAGGCGATACGTCTGCTCGTTTGCCCCCTTTTATTACATAAAAAAAGCTACAGGCTTCCGCCAGCTGGCCATTTCTTACCTTTTAATTAGTGTATCTATATAACTATTGGTTGCAGCGGCGAGCAGTTCGCATTATCTACAGTCCCCTCTGCAGTTGCGAAGAGATGTCGCTTCTATGGCAGTCCTCTATCGCCTTTATCATGGAGAGTGTTTTGCTGCTACTGTTCCAACTGGTCCGACCTTCTCCCTTCCTCTACTCGACAATGCGTGCTGTTCTTGGAAGTCGCCGTTTTAGAGTAGCCGACACACGCTCTCGAACTTAACGGTTCGGCCAGAGGCGGATTAACCCTAAGGCAAAGTAGGCACGTGCCTAGGGGCGCGAGGTTGCTTAGGGGCGCACGCGCAAATTTTCTTAACATAGCAAAAATATATGCCTGCCTAGGGCGCTCTTGATACCAAATCCGCCTCTGGGTTCGGCTGTTCCTTCATGTGCCGATAAGTTGAAACCTGGAACTCGCTGCTAGCGCACGTGTATCCCTGCCTCTATGCACATGGTGCATTCATTCCACATAATCAATGAGGCTTTTTGTAGTAATTTACCAAGCGGCACATTTTGTACGTACGTACATACATGTAGATTGTTTCTTTTTAGGGTTCCGTAGGTACCCAAAGGGTATAAAACGGGACCCTATTACTAAGAATTCGCTGGCCGTCTGTCTGTCTGTCCGTACGTTTGTCAACACCAGGCTGTATCTCATGAACCGTGTTGAACTTATCAGAGACGATGTATTTCTGTTGCCGCTATAACAACAAATAGGTACTAAAAACAGAATAACATAAATATTTAAGCGAGCTCCCAGCTCCCATACAACAAACGTGATTTTTATACATTTTTGAATTAAAATCACTTGTACTTATTCCACTATTTTATTTTTGTTTACACCTTCAAAAAAAGGAGGAGGTTCTCAATTCGACTCCTTTTTTTTATGTTTGTTACCTCATAACTTTCGACTGGGTGAACCGATTTTGATGATTCTTTTTTTTGTTTGAAAGCTGGTGCTTCCCGTGTGGTTTGGTCCATTTAAATTTGGTCGCTTGAAATGTATAGATGGTGGTAGTGGTACGGAACCCTTCCTGCGCGAGTTCGACTCGCACTTGGCTGATTATTTGAAGTCGGTTAACAAAAGCGGTGAAATCCACAACAATACGACTGACGTTTTGGAATTAACAAAGATTAAAAAAGTGAAAAATGTTAGTAAAAAACTAACATTTTTCACTTTTTAAATCTTCGCACATTCAATCGCAAATAAATTTAATTGATGGTTATGCAGTTTATATTAATCTATATAAATAAAGCGGCCAAGTGCGAGTCGGAATCGCCCATGGAGGGTTCCGCGGCAGCAAGTAGGTAACATAATATATTTTTTATTTTATTTTTATATTTGTGTTGATTGAATGAAAGGTAAATTGCAGTTTACGATTATGACGTATTAAAAAAAAACTACTTACTAGATTTCGTTCAAACCAATTTTCGTTGGAAGTTTGCATGTTAATGTACATCATTTTTTTTTTTTAGATTTATCATTCTCTTATTTTAGAAGTTAAGGGGGGGGGGGGGGGGGGACACTCATTTTACCACTTTGGAAGTGTCTCTCGCGCAACCTATTCAGTTTAGAAAAAAATGATATTAGAAACCTCAATATCATTTTCGAAGACCTATCCCTACCCCACGTATTGGTTTGATGAAAAACATTTTTTTGAGTTTCAGTTCTAAGTATGGGGACCCCCAAAATTTATTGTTTTTTTTTTAGTTTTGTGTAAAAATCTTAAAGCGGTTCACAGAATACATCTACTTACCAAGTTTCAACATTATAGGTCTAATAGTTTCGGAAAAAAGTGGCTGTGACATACGGACGGACAGACAGACAGACAGACATGACGAATCTATAAGGGTTCCGTTTTTTGCCTTTGGCACGGAACCCTAAAAAATGAATCGACGAATTATATGTAGGTACTTGCATAACTTCTAATAGACTGCTCCAAATTGGTTAATTCTTTTTTTGTGTTCATTATTGTTAGGACAAGGTTTGTATAGAAGAAACTTAAAAGATAACCCGAACAGTGAATTTATTTCTGTCCGCGACTGTACCTACACTGTGGAAAGCTGAGGCGGGCATAATTACTAAAACAAGTTTTTCAGAAATTTTGAAAACATTTACGCAAGAAAAATATGGCGGTACGCAGTTCGCCGAGTAAACTATAAAAATAGTTTTTATAAAAGCATTATCACATACACCCTTTCATGTTCTGCCTACCCCGTTAGCGATATAGGCGTAATGTTATCGCATACTTTAACATGAAAAAGTAGTTATTGTGAAAGGCATCGCAGACTTTTTGTAGATGATATTAATGCCCTTTATAAAACTGTAGTAATTATGCTCTATTATCAAGTTGTTTTTTTTTTTATATTTGAGCTAACAAAATGACTCTGCCCTGCCTAATGCATAGCACAAGCAGAATCCAAGAGTTGTGGTTACCATCCTCAATGTGAACAAGGACAGTGCAGCATGGTGCCCAGCACTATGGCGGCCTAGTGAGATGCTTTTTCACGCCCCGCTTAAAGGACCCGGGATCATAGTGGGACGGAAACACGTGCGCTTGTAGTGAGTTCCAGGTTTTAACCGCTCGGCAAAGGAAGGAAGAACCAAATCGATGAGTGCGAGAGCGTATGTCTTCCACTCTGAGGCGGTGACTTCTGAGGCTGGCACGTGTTGTCCTGTAGTGGAAGGGAAAAGGAGTTTCCATACTAGTGTTTTATTTTTGTACTTTTTTCTAACCTAACCTTTTTTGATAATATTCTATAACCAAAGTTGATCAGGGATAATGTAGTATTGTAATGGTAAAATAATTTTTCAAATCGGTGCAGTCGTTTTGGAGCCCATTCACCTCAAACAAACAATCAAATCTTTCTGCTTCATAATATTACCGCCCGTGTAACTGGCCTCAACAAGACAGTAAGATGATACATTGAACTAATGAAGACAGAAATGATGCCGCTACTCTCACCAAACTGAGAGTGCACAAGCTATAACAGTCGGGTTTCAGTTCCCTTTTGTAAAATACGTTTTTTAACTATTTATAAATTGGCAAACAGACATCTGAGCAGTAAGGTGAATTCAGTGATCTACGTTAAATAAAATTACTAAAGATTATTTACTAATAAGAATTTGATTTAAAAAAATATAACAATTTTGTAGTAATATAAACTACAAAGCCACTAGCCAGTATAACTCTTTGCCTTGTAGACAGAATCCAGGAAATTATCAGTAAAAAGATATCATTATTTAAATAAATTTATTAACAATACCAATAATTGAAACCTTAGCAATTAATTTAGGTTAAACAGAGATAAACTCAACATTAAGTTTAACTCTAGTTTAACAATCCACACATCAATATAATTATTTATACATCACATGTGGCATCGGAGCATTTGCACCAAAACACACCTTCGGTGCGGTTACCCTACACCATTTACACTTTATACAATTTAAGTCTAGTGATTAGAACGTATGTGGTAGCCAGTCACAAAAGATTAAATAAATGCAAAAATATTGCAAACATGGAGATGAACAATGTCATAGCATAATGTTAATATATACACAAGTGATGCCAAGGGGGAGTGCAAATCTAAGACCAGTTCACACTTCAGCCCAAACTATGACTGAGATGTCACACCAATGTTCCACAATAGTAATTGATTATCCACACTATCATTTTGAAAATTAACAGGGCAAAGTGGCAAATAAAATTATATTACATCTTAATAGATAAAACTTTTTCTTGGAAGAATAACAGCACTGAAAGGATCCTCACTGCGGCGGCTGCGGGCCGCCGGGCGGGCGCACCTGCCGGCGCAGCTGCTCCACCAGCTCGGGGTTGGCCGCCTGCATGTGCTGCGCCAGCGCCTGCCCCGCCTCCAGCAGCGCGCTCATGCCGCCCGGCCCGGCGGGGCCGCCGCTCACGGGCAGTCCGCCGGGGGTGGCTCCGTTGCCGGTCATGAGGCCCGAGATAATGTTTTGCATGTTGGGGTCCGCTAGCATCTCCGTAGCCATATTCAGTAACGCTGGATTTTGCAGCAAGCCGCCCAGATCGAGTGGGGGGCGTTCTCCACGCTGTTGCAGTAACTCGTCTGCGAGGCGAAGATTTTGTTTGTACGACTCGTTTTCCGGTTCGAGTTGCGAGGCTCGGGCGAAAGCCGCGCGAGCCTCGCGGTGGCGCTCGAGCGCGGTGAGCGCCAGGCCGAGGCGGCCGTGCGCCTTGCCGTAGTCGGGCTGCAGCGCCAGCGCCGCCGTGCAGTCGGCCACGGCCGCCTCGTGCTCGCCGAGCCTGAAATACGCGGCGGCGCGGTTGCAATAGTACACTGGATTCGCAGAGTCGAGCTCGATGGCCCGCGAATATTTCTCCAGAGCTTCTCGGTGTTTGTCGCTTTTCATGAGGTCGTTGCCCTCATTCTTGAGTCGCTCGGCATCGGCGCGATCGGCTTTGGGCGCCCCGGACGGTGACGAATGCCGTTGATGGATTAACTGCAGCAGGTTTACTGCTAGCGCGTTATCCTCAGGCCCGAGCTCGAATGCAGTTTCGATGCATTGCACGCCAACCTCGACGCTTTCGCGTGAATCCGCACTGAGAGTATCGCCGTCCAATTGAAGTTTTAAAAAGTTTACGATGCTCGCCGCAACAATTTTTATATCCGACATATCGTTAGCGTACTGTTCGAGCCGGTCTAGAAAAGTAAGTCGTCAATTTCAGTAAATTCCTATTAATTTTAGATTGTCTGATTGACGATGACAAGGTGACACTGTGACAGATAATAAATGAAATTGACATTTCAACTTACACTTCTTTTTAATCTTAACCATAGATACAGAGTTTTTAGTCACAAACATAGTTTCATTCCATGAAACTCACAGATCGTCTCAATTTATTCAAGTGGTAGAAAAAAGTTTTAACTGCAAGTCTTTTTCAATATTTAAAACCTGTCACAATTTTTTTTTCATTTTTCTGCAGCAACTTCCTTAGCTAAATTAACACGGTCACTTATTTTTGACAAATTAAAAGCTATAGTCACGTCATTGGTCACTTTTAATGCGAACAATAGATTACAAAATACTTATAGACGCTATTTTTAAAGACAGTGTCGTAAATAGTTTAGATCTCTAGGAGAGAGATCTCAACTATTTCTTACCAACTAGAACACCTTGAATTTCAGCTTTGAACTTATTAGGTGGTAGTGATTTAACTGCTGATACTAAGGGAATATTGTGAGAAAAGAGAGATCATTAAAATATAGTTTTTATTATTAAAATTAAGGAATATGTTACAAATAAATATTAAGCACTTGTGAGAGCTATCATCTGTTATTGTAGGTTGCATAACAAGACAGAGTAGCCGCTACCTATGCGGTCCCGTTTAGTAGAAAAGTCAGCCATTACTCTGAAAGTAAAAGATTAAATTAGTGTAAACCGTTCTCAGGTCCGATTAGTAGATCGTTCAACAACAGTGGAAATTATATTTAAAACAGTTAAGCAACGTTACATCGGTGCGTTGTTTCCGGACCGATACGTCTTTCGTGAAAAGAGTGTATTCCTCACCGCGAAGGACGGCAACACGCTCGGACTCTCGGTAGTCACACTCCCCGGGGTCGCTCGTCCGAGCGTTCGCCCCCTATATCGTAACAGCTGACGTCGAGAGCCGCGTTCACGTCACCGAGCGGCGATCGTCGCTATCGGTATTTTCAGGCTATCGGTCGAAAGATCGTCCGGGACGCCACCGAACACGCCCGGAGCGTACGAGTTCTAGTTTCGGAGAAGGTATAAGGTATCGCTTACGGGCCGGCCGGGCGGCTAGATGTCGAGGTCGTCCCGGTGCGGGTGGTGCGGCGGCGTGTTGTCGAGCAGGCACACCCAGTCGCGCAGGCGGCGCGCGCGCGCGTAGGCCTCGCGCGGCACCGCCCGCGCCGCGCCCGCCTCGCCCGCGCCCAGCAGCGCGCCGCCCAGCCACGCCACCGCGCTGTCCTGCGCCGGCGCGCCGTGGAACTTGAACTCGCGCACGTGCAGCCGCGACGCGTACGGCGGCTCCGTCACCAGCTGGCGCAGCTCCTGGGCCAGGCGCGCGCGCAGGCCGGGCAGGCTCGCCGTGCCGCCCGTCACCAGCACGTTCTCGGCGAGGGCGCGCCGCGCGTCGATGGGGCAGCGCATTATGCACTGCAGCACGATGTCGGGCAGCGAGGCGAGCTCGTTGTCCCGCGCGAACAGCGGCTCGGCGGCGCGCTCGCGCGTGGCGCCGGACACGCGCAGGCGCGGGTGCGCGGCGCAGGCGTACAGCACGTCGCGCGCCGCGCCCCCCGCACCCCCCGCACCCGGCCCCTGCAGCGCGCGCGCGCGGCTTCCCACGAAGCAGGTCTTCACTGAAAGTAAACGTACAGCTATGGATGCGATCGTTCACGGTGTTCTTGGTTGCGACGGCTTCGATCGTTTCACACGTGTCACCTTTGATGTCTTCGATGACCGAGTCGGGCAGATCGAGGGTCGCGCCGTTGTCCTCGTCCAGCAGTCTCCGCAGCTCCGCGTGTATCGCGTGCGCGCCGAGGGGCTGGGCCTCCATGGCGTGCAGCACGACGCACGAGTGCACGACTGAAAGGAAGCTACATTATAGCGCGTGCGCGGTGGGGGCGAGGCGGGACGGGGCGACACGTACCGGCGGAGACCTCGGCCTCCCGGGCGCCGAGGGCCACGACGAGCGCGACGGGCGCGCCCAGCGTCAGGGCGCAGAGCCGCGGAGCGTCCGCCCACACCACTCCTGAAACCTGTCCATGCACATGCTTTTAGATGCTAGCGAACACTCTATATTTAAACTTGATCATTCTGTTTTCATAGACACGTTTAAAATGAGATCTCGATTTTTTTAATAATTACACTAATTTAAAAAACACTGAAATACCTATAATGTTTTAACTGACAATTTAACACATTTTTTTATCGATAAACTATTGATTTTTAATTTAACATAATAATGTGAATGAATTACCTCATAATGTGTGAAGAGGACCTTGGCGAGAGTCTCTCTAAAAAGGGTAGGCGTAAGGAGTGACTCCACTACCACCACTTTGCGCTCTTTGGGGTTTACCAGCACGTGTCTGTAGCAAATATAAATAAAATACAAACAATATTAAATGGACTTTATTGTAACTTAGCAACCAGAATGCATAATGTGAAAAAATATAACTGCACGATACTATGCATATAATTTCTATAACATATAAATTACTGTAATTCTTGGCTATAATATATTAGAATTAATATTAACTATGGCACTAGTTGTATAGTAATCAGAATTTGCAGCATCACAATGAGCATTATATTTATATAATCACAGGCTCTAACTCATATTAGTTAAATATTCCATCCGCTTCAATGTTGAAATGATTCTAAATAGTGTCAAGCTTCGCTAGCACCATAAATGGTAAACTATAAAATTATGTTACATAGAAAATTAATACTTAATTTGTAACATATATAAATTGATATATATATATATTTTGTGGTGTTGTACCTGAAGTAAAGAAGGTGTAGCATATGCACCAGGTTGTCGTACAGCTCGTCGGGCGAGCTGTAGTCGTGCACGCGGCGGTAGCGGCGAGTGGCCGCGCACCAGAACTCGGAGCGCACGATGCATCGCGGTGCTGCCTCGCCCGTGAATCCAAACCTTCAATATTTTACAGGATACTGAATACATAGGTACTTTGAAGCCTTGTTCGGTAATACAGGTGTGCCAATGGTGTCTTTGGGAAGATCAAACTAATAAATGCTTGCTTAGATACAAGTAACAGTATAAATAAAAGCACAGTTGTGAATTTAATGAGAACGACAACTAACTTAGTGTAATCCGTGCCGAGGTCCAAAACGACAGCCTGTTTCTCTTGTATCAGCGCAATTCCTTCATATAACGCCATTTTCTAAGCTTACAGTTATGTTTAGGTACATTGAACTGAGCTTAGCTTGGACTTTATTTCATTAATAAATAAGTTTATGAAGTCATGAAGATAAATTCATACAATTTGTATTATTCGTCATCTGTCATTTAAGCTGCCAGCTGTCAAAAAATTTTTAAACTACATTTTATGGTTCTGGGTTCTTGCCTTTTTAAGCTAGTCGTTGTTATTTGAATGGAAACTGTTTGATGGAGAGTTTTGCTTTTTTACCCCCGACGCAAAAGAGGGGTGTTATAAGTTTAACGTGTCTGTCTGTTTGTCTGACTGTCTGTCTGTGGCACCGTAGCTCGCGAACGGATGAAGCGATTCAAACTTAGTTTTTTTCTTAGACATGTTTCATGAAAATCGGTTGAGTCGTTTAAAAGTTATGGGGGTGAAAGTGGGGAAGAATAACCGAATGTCTGCAAAAATATCATTGGCGTATGATTACTATGTATGTACTACGATAGTAGGGGGTTTTTTAAATTTTGAATTGTATGTATTTGTACTTGTATGTTTACAAGTTTTTTTCTACAGCATTTCATAGTTAACTTCACACGCTTTACTCGGAATTAAGTTGAGTCTGTTCAGGTGAGTGGGAATATGGCAATGGCCAAACTTTAGTCTGTTCACAATGGTAACGAACTTTCTGCTGTCTATGTTTTCATTCTTCTAGGAGAGTACCAAGGTTTGCGGTTGGGCTTCCCTGGATCGTCGCGTACCATTTTCCCTTTCGTGTACTTGCATATTCCAGTATACATGCCACAACCTTATCAGATCATGGGTGTTCGCTGCTTGGTAGTAGTTTGCGAAACCTAATAGTAGCGTAGCAGAGTGATCAACATCAAATCTATTACTCGCAGCGTGGGCCACAGTTTCATTACCGATAATAAGACAATGAGCCTACAAGAAGTTATATTTTACCGTTGAGCTGACTTATTTGGTAAATGATCATTCTATTTGTTCAATCCTCTCGCCAATGCAGCGTTCACTAACACTATTATTGTAAATTGGGCTGTCCTCCTATCGTGGGAGAGCCACGCTTCGGCATGAATAAGCCGGTTCGACCGGGGTGATACCACGGCCTCACGGAAAACCAGTGTGAAATAGTACTTGCGCTGTGTTTCGCCGAGTGAGTGAGGATACCGGAGGACCATACCGCAATCCCCCTATCCCTACCTCCCCCTCCCATCCCCAAAAGGCCGGCAACGCACGCTTATGGTGTTGCAGGTGTCCATAGGCGGCGGTGATCGCTTACCATCAGGCAATACGTCTGCTCGTTTACCAGCCTATTCCATAAAAAAATTAAAATTATGTAATTTAAAATATATCTTTGTGAATTTTATCAAGGCAGAGGGCTGTTATTAAAATAATTACAATCATCATATTTTTTTAAATAATAACACCACCACTTTTATTGGACTGATGTCAAGCTTGAGTTTGTTGTAGTAAAAGTGATTTACTTCAATTAATATAACGTTTAAACTGTATACAGCAATATTTACATTTTTATTTACGGAATATATTAACAAATATTAGCGAATCGGAGAAATTTTACATCATTCTGCTTTAAATATTTATTTATTTGGCCAGTATACAAATTATATAGTATAGGGGAGATTGTGGCTCCCTGCATTGTCCCCTTAAATACATGTTTCGGTTCATGTTCATGTAGGAAATTATTAAAGTTAACATACATGGTTCTATTATACAAAAAATTAAAAATCCATTTCATTAACGGACATACCTATAAAACTGTCTTTAAGTATATCTTGTATTACAGAATTAGTAATTTTTTTAAATTTATTTAAGCACTATGGAAGACTTACAGCTACATAAGACAGTATAATAATATTGTAGTAAGCTGACAGCCAGTTACAAGTCTCCGCTTATAAAATATGTATTAGAAAACTAAACTATGAATATCGCACACACTTAAAGTACTCATAACTATGTTAAAGAGAAAAAGTTATTAAATTTGATTTGATTAGTGACTGAGCTTGTTATAAGATATTAATGTCTATACTCAACTGGAATCTTCTCAATCCTTACTGCTAAAAAATCAAGGCTTAGGCGCCTTCTGGCTGAGGACACACTTGTTTGAAAAAGATCAAAGCCATGCTGCTCGCACATCGTGTTAATTTATTTGCTTGCACGCAGTACATATGAATTCTGCCTATAGTTTACCGACGCATGAGGTACATATAGTGGTGGATTATAACGTAATGATTTACCAGGGACATTAATATAAAATTTAGATAGGATAGCCGGGCTATCTATCTGATTATTTAAAACTTTCAATAGGTATACACAGTCGGAAATTTCGCGTCGATGAATTAAGGGTAATATGTGATATCTTTTACAGAGATCTATGTAATTTTCGGACTTGTACGGTACTTTCTGATGATAGCATAAATATTTAATAAATTTCCTCTGTATACTCTCAAGCCGATCAATATAAATTTGGTAACGTGGATTCCATATTTCGGATGCATACTCCAGGTGGCTTCTAACGAAGGTGCAGTAAAGTATTTTCAATGTTTTAGCTTGAGTGAAGTTTTTAAATAATCGCATTATGAAACCCAATGATTTGGTCGCTTTAGCGACAATTGCATCGATATGCGCCTCAAAAGTAAGTTGAGAATCATGATGGACACCTAGATCACAACTAGTGTTTCGCTTAGTAAGTATTTAATCACCTAAAACGTAGCCAGTGTTGATGATAATGCGCTTTCGGGTAAATGTCATGACTGAACATTTAGCTGGGTTAAGGTCAAGCTTATTATTGCTACAGTATTCCTCTAAACGATTGAGATCAGTCTGAAGCGCAGTCGCATCTGCCTGAGACGATATCGAGGCATAAATCTTCATATCATCTGCCAAGCACAATAGGTGAGAAAAGGACAGACAAGAATGTATATCGTTGACATAGAGGATGAACAATAGGGGACCCAGCAGCGAACTTTGGGGTACACCACTGGGGACAAGAACCCAGGAAGAAACATAGTTGTTTAAGACGACAGCCTGGGTTCTATTGTCTACATAGGAGGCAAACCATCTGAGGAGGTCGCCATGTATTCCCATGTTGCATAATTTTGATAACAAGATGTCATGATCAATTCGGTCAAAGCATTTGCTGTAATCGGTGTAGATTACATCCACCTGTTTACCCTTATCCATAGCCTGTGTAATATAGTCGTTAAGGAGAATTAAGTTCGAGACTGTGGACCTTGTTGAAATCCATGTTGAAAGGGACTGTAGGAGCTATTGAGTGCAGCATATACTTGATTATAGATTATCCTTTCTAGAACTTTAGCAACAATACATAACTTTGATATAGGCCGATAGTTAACTTTTTTTGTTTTGTTTCTTTTTTTGTGGACGGGAGTTATGAATGCTGATTTCCATAGTTTGGGGACGATATTAGAGTTTAATGATTTTCTAAACAGTATTGAGATGGGCTTAGCAATAGTTTTTGCACATCCAACAAGAAGTTTAGAAGGAATGTTGTCTGGGCCAGCTGCTTTAGATGTATCCAATTTAAGTAGTAAATTACACACCTCTTCCTCATTAATATGAATATTAGAAATACCTAACGTCATATTAGAAACTTCCATAAGGGAGGAATTAGAAGAACTACGATGACTACTGTCGAGAAAAGTTGAATGAAAGTATACAGAAAACGCTTCACATATGGATTCGCCAGTAGCTAGTAACTCATCGTTATGTTTTAAGGTACTCGGAATTGCATTTGTGTTAATACGTTCTTTTGCGAAGGTCCAGAAATGCTTAGGGTTTTCTTTTATAGATGATTCGGTTTGCCTTAAATAATTACTGTAACATTGAGATTCCAAATCTTTTACCCTTTCGCGGAGAAGCTTAAATGTTAGTTCATCGGCTATATTTCCATAGGTTTTAAATTTCTTAAAGTATTTGTATTTTTCTTTAAGTGTTCTGATAAGCGACGAGGTGTACCAAGTGGGGTATTTTTTGGAACGAGATACTTTCTGTGGAATGTATTTTGATTGTAATTTGCGAATGATTTGATTAAAAAAACTTACAGCATTGTCAACGGATAACAATGATAACTCCGCCTCCCAATCTATTGAACTAATCTCACTATTGATGGATTCATATATAGGCGTATCAATAGGCGTAATAGCCCATTTTTCATTACCGATTGCAACCAAAGCGCCAGCCCTTTACGAATATAGTAATTAGTTATGTTGGATTTCGAACGTCATTGTACTGGCAACATTTTGATTGTCTCTGGTTCGTGTTGACGTTTGACGTTTGAGGTAAAATTATGTAAAAAAGAGTGTGATAGAACGCGTGTTGAAATGGCCGGTGCCGTAATTTATTGATTGTTAATTTTGTAGTACTCGTATAGTTTCCGCGTGAGATTGATTACACCGTGAGGTTTGTTGAGCTAGGGTACTTGTGGGCTCGCCGTATGCCAGCGTGAGACGAGGTTAATATCGAAAATTGTTGAGAAGGCTTGTGAACAGTCTGCCGTTATTTGTGATTAGACTCGCGAGAATTGTAATACGTGATAGGCGCGTCCCGCGAGAATTAAAACGAGTGTATTGTAATTCGAATATCTGTGAAAAGTTGATTATTGAGATTAATTCGGATACCTTGAGAAATAACCAGCACCTGGAAGCAATGTTTGTGTGAAGACGCAAGAGCTGTGAAGATTCTACCCAAGAGATATCTCTTGGCCGCCGAAAACAGGACGCCACACAACTCCAGTAAGTGTAGTTTAGATTAAGAACACGGTGACACAGCCGTGGGTCATTCTTCTTGCCAGTGGTATTAGTAGTGATTGTATACCTATCTATGGGCCCGTAGGTATTATAAACTTCACAAGGTGATCACTGCCTTGGCAAGAGGACTGATCAAGTTTACATTTCGTCAATTAGTTTTACATTAGACATATTCTGTTCTTTGTTTTCAACAGCAGTTGAGGTCGGGGTAG
Source organism: Diaphora mendica (assembly GCA_949125395.1). NCBI lineage: Eukaryota > Metazoa > Arthropoda > Insecta > Lepidoptera > Erebidae > Diaphora > Diaphora mendica. Next base: position 234,407 of record OX421331.1, on the reverse strand, counting down.
GGACAGTAGAAGACGTAGAAACGCCTTGTGTCTTCCTCGATGGCAAGGACTTAGTTAGATTTAGGGGTGGATAAAATTGGGAAGTCAGTTTCGTAATTTTTAACAGTTGGACTACTCTTAGTGTTTAAGAACACATTAGCGTTTGTCATTTTGTTTTTTTTTGTCTTCTATTTTCTGCTTTTTAATGGGACAGTCCCGAGAAACTGCAAGGTGTGCGCCTTGGCAGTTGATACATTTGGCAACTTTATTAGAAGTGCGTTCACTAAAGTGGAGCTCCTCTGAGCAGATTGAACATTTTTGCGCAGATTTACAAATGTTACCATGATTAAATTTAAAACACTTGAAATATTGGAGCAAAGGCGCGTTGTATTGGTACACTCGAAATTAGGTTTCGAGTGTACTAATACCAGTACAGGTCCAAACACACATAGTCAAGTCAGGTAATGTTGTTGATAAGAATGTGAGACTCACAGTTTGGAATGATTTGATGGGACTGTTTTCTTTCTTTGTAAACCTACGTACGCCTATAATTTCAAATAAGCATGATAGTTTTTTTAAAGAGCTGTTCATTACTAATACTTGTGGGTAGGGGACATAGCACGCCGACTGTTTCCACCGCCGTCACTGGGATATAAGCCTTTAGTTGGCGCTTCAGTAAAAATTGATCGTTTTTCAGGAAATTGTTTGCATTATATAAATGGGAAAAGGTAATGCAGATTTTATTTGCGTTGATCCTCTTGATATTGGTCATGCCCTTGATATCATTTTTGAAGAGATTTGTGGTAACGATCGGGTTGTTGTTTCCAATTTTCTCATTATCCTTGGTACTTTCTACAAAAACATTGAAGTCTCCTTTCACCGAATTCTCCAGAAACAGTGTCTTATAGCTAGGTTTTATATACACTTTGTAGAAGTCTTCATCTCATCATGCAGATAGCTAATGATATAAGGAGTAACTTAGACTACTTTTATTTTAGCTAGCTTCTCCCCGCAGTGTTACCCGCGGTTTTCAAAAACAGAGACAAGAAAATCTCTGTTGTAATGTTACACATTTTTTTTATGGTATAGGTGGCAAACGACGTATCACCTGATGGTAAGCGATCAACGCTGCCCATGGACACCCGCAACACCAGAGACGTCGCAAGTGCGTTGCCGACTATTGGGGGATGGGGAAAGGGATGTGGGGAGGGGTTGGGGTATGGGCCTCCGGTTTCCTCACTCACTCGGTCAAACAGCGCAAGCGCTATTTCACACCGGTTTTCTGTGAGGCCGTGGTATCACTCCGGTCGTGCCGGCCCATTCATGCCAAAGCGTGGCTCTCCCACGGTTATTTGGACTTGAAAATAAAATTCAGAGAGCAAACATATCAGGTGGATAGCGACGATGAAAGCGAAGATGATATGAACAGAGAATTTTGACTGCACGGTTGGCCTAGTGGCTTAAGACTGTAGTCCTTGAGCGTGGGAATTTGTGATTGAACACCCACATTCATATTTTACATGCACACAAACGCATCGGGCACTGTTGCATACTAACCCTGGCAACTAATAAATTTACTTTCGGTTTTTTCTTCTAGTTACATATTCATTAACTCCTTTCGCCTTTGAAGAATGCTTAGAATGTCCTACAAAGCACGCAATGTATCTTAGTCATAGCGGAAAGCCCGCGGGCTTTAAATAACTCGTCAACGGCCGAAAATGGGGTTCAAGTGTACCTATTCATTTTTAATTCATTTCATGGACAAATAATATATTTTTACACAGTATAAAATTAAGTCGCTCGAGCTATCTGTCAGCTTAGATCTTTTACAGTAATCAACGGATTTTAATATTATGTTATGAAATAAAATTTGTATGATATATGTTATATTAATGGAACATAATGTTTCTTAAAAATATAATTTTTGATCGCTTTTATTGCTCATATTGACTAAATTTTACTACATAGATCTTACTTACTTACGTACTTTTTTCACTTTTTGACAAAAAACGATGCTGAAAAAGTATGAAACAAGTTTTGAAAGCCGTAGTCACGTGTTTTAAGAGTTATGGTACGTTTCTATTTTAATTTGGTTTTTACTTTTTTTTATTTAAAATGTTTTGGTGTAGTGATAATAATAATTTATATGCAAAGTATATTTTAAATACCTAACATAGAAATATAAAAAAAAATGAATAAATACGAACAAAGTCACCAGCAAATGCTAATAATACCTATATATATATATTTGAAATGTACAAGTAACACCCTTTCCGATGATACCAAACACGGCATATTTATGTCAAATTCATTTTTTAAAACAGTAATTTATGTCGGTTAGTGACGCGTCATATAGCCTATAAGCAGCGGACGATCAAGACACTTCTAACGATACCTCATTTATCCAGTTCTAATTAGTAGTTAAGGAGCTAAGAGGGAACAGATGAACATACATACATAGCCTGTCAAAATCATAACCCTCCTTTGGCTTTGCCGTGGTCGGGTAAAAAAAAATACAGTTAATTTATAAACTCATTCTTTTTTTAAGACGGTTAAAAAACAAACTATTTGTCTTAAAATTAATATTAAGAGTGTAAAACTTTAAAATGGAAACTTCCTTAAATATATAATACTAGCTTTTACACGGGGCTTCGCCCACACAGATTTTCATCCCCTGATTTACCCCCTTAGGGGTGGAATTTCAAAAATTCCTTTCTTAGTGCTCACTTACGTTATATAAAGAACCTACATGCAAAATTTCAGGATTCTAACTTCAGCGGTTTGGGCTGTGTGTTGATCTCTGGGTATGTCAGTCAGTCAGTCAGTCAGTCACCTTCCTCTTTTATTTATATAGATTACAGATATCAGATAATGTAAGGGATAGGGCATCTATTGTTTTACAATTCACCAATTGATTAAATTCGAACTTAAGGGATCAATAATAATGGAAATGACGTAAAGTGTAGATAGGGCCCTTTTTTACAATTTTTGTCTGTCTGTCTGTTTGTTTGTGCCGGCTAATCTCTGGAACGGCTGGACGGGAACGGGATTTTTACTGATAGGTAGCTGATGATATAAGTAGTAACCGCGGTTGGTGTAGTATCGCGGGTAAGACCGTGGGGCTCAGCTAGTTTTTTTTTCAAAAAAGACAACTTCCGTATATATCCAATAAATCCTGTGTCGCGGGGGACTTTACAAACATACATGAAACGGACACAATGGACACCCAGACTCAGAACAACAATTCGTGGATCACACAGTGTTGTCCCATCTAGGATTTGAACCCACAACACCTGATACAGTAGGAAGCGGCGAGGCAACCGCTAAACCACTAGACCAACCATGCAGTCAAAAATAAAACTGTAATTTTAAGGTCTTTCATTATTTCAGTAGTAGTTATTCAATTCTAACAGACATCATTAAAAAAAAAAATTTTTACTTTTTAAAAAACAATTTCTCAGTGTCTCGGTCTGTCAAAGTGTATTTATAGTACTCGTCAAGACAAATCAAACGACTCCAAACTCGATAGGTTCCGTCGTTACAAAGTTCCTATGATATACCTTCCAGCTTCAACATCAGATCAGCTCCATGTCATCATAATATAGCATTGTCACGCTATATACATATGCCTACAAAAATTCAACACAATCGGTTGAAGATATCTGTGAAATTGAGTTGCAAGATTCCGTCTTAACAAATATAGTTAGATATATACATACATAGCAAGTTAAAAAAAACATAAAAATAAGTTCTGTGTTAATAAAAAATACTAATATTTTTCTTTGAAATATACTTTAAAAAAATGAAATTAAATTCAAGAATACAAATTAACAGTTACAATTCGACACTCACTGGCAACCCACCCTAAAACTTGTCATTTACGTATTATGGAGCTCAGTGCGAACTACAAACGGACGTGGTGTCATCTTGAATATTCGGCGGGCACTGAATTTTTTGAGCGCGATAAAACTTATTTATTGCAATTTACGGGAGACGATATCTACGTACTAAAATGTATGGAACTTTTGTCGCTAAAAATGAATGATGTTTAGCCTTAGATTATGGCTTTTTGGTGAGAATTAATAAAAAACTAAAACAGTAAATCTTTTCTCCATACTTTTTTCTCGCGAAATAAGAAAAAAACATTTAAAATAGAGCACGAAATCGGACAGAGTGTTTTAATTAATAAGGTCGATTTTGATGATTTTGATCTTTGTTAAGGCTTTTTTTCACAAAAATAAAGAATTATTTTATAAATGTCACTCGGTAGATTGGTAGACTGATTTATAAAACTACTGAGATATTTTTTTTAGTGTCAAATATGAATTGAGTTGTTTGTGTTTTGCAAAACTGCAAGTGCCTTTTCGCGCGTTTTTAGGGACGCGCCCCTTAAGCCACGCCGCTCTCTATTGCGCCAAATGCTCTGTTGGGTTCAAATCCCACGTGGGACAACACAATTCCCAAATTGTTGCTCTGAGTGTGTCCGTTTCATGTACATATGTTTGTAAAGTCCCCCGCGACACAGGAGGTAGATTCCTAACACGGGAACGGGAGCTGTATAAGCGGTCACCCCGCTACGCCGTCGCTTTATGTTTCTGTTGTGGGGTCGATACTCACACGGTTCAACATTTTATGATTTTTAATTTGTCAATTTTAGGATTTTTCCAAGTTTATTTAGATGTGAATATTTTCTGCTTCTTTGTACTATTAACACATTTAAATTGTTTTTTTTCATTGTTTATAAGTGAAGAAGTACAACAACCAGTTAGTAGTTAGTCAATTAAGTAAATTACTACGTGTATCGTAAGACGACTATGAATAATTGTTTTCTTGGATGTGTGTGTGGTTTTTTTTTCTTTTTTCTTATCCTAGGTATCGCGTGGCCGCGACAGCGTTATAGTTAACAATGAGTTTTTGTATACTAATAATTATCTTAAATATCTTTATGCTGTAGGTATAATCATTATACTTATTTATTTGATCATGGCAAAATCGCAATTTATTTGACTTCGGAGGCGAGCCCTCACGTACGGAACTCAACGTAATATTATCCTAGTCCCTGGAGGGTAGCCTTCGTGGCAATGCTTAGGTTGTAAATGCTTTTAATTTCCAACACACTGTTGTAGAAGAATCAGCAATTAACTTATTTTATATAAAATCACAACTTTACCAGAAAAGTGAATCAGTACTTTACTCATTATTTTACTTATTAATAACTGCTTATTACAAGAGGTTAATAGTATCAGAGATTACGATAGACAGTAGTTTAAACTTCAAAAATGATTCATCATGTGGAGGGACGGGTGAGATGTCCCTCCAACACAAAGGGAGGATCCTCCGACCAGGCGAGGTGATCATGCCTGGCGGGCCAACTGCCCAACGGTTGATGTTGGGATGTTGTATGTATCTTAATTGGCGCGCGAACTTTCACTGCCCGATTCAGGATTGGTAATTGGTAGTTTCTTAGTTTCCTTCGTTACTCCGTAGTTCGATGTATCTTCGGTAGATGGCGCTGTAGTATGTTATGTTGTTGTTGCGCTGTACGTGGAGGTCGCCACAATCATATCAGCCGTAAGAAGTCCACTGCTGGACGTAGGCCTCCCTCATTGATTTCCACTTCGACCGGTCGGTAGCAGCCTGCTTCCAACGAGTCCCCGCGATCTTAACTAGGTCGTCCGTCTACCTTGCGGTAGGCCTTCCCGCGCTGCGCTTGCCGTCACGTGGTCTACACTCAAGAACCATTCTGCCCCATCGGCCATCGGTTCTCCGAGCTATGTGCCCTGCCCACTGCCACTTCAGCTTGCTGACTCGCTCTGCTATGTCGGTAACTTTAGTTCGTCTCCGGATCTCCTCATTTCTGATTCGATCTCGTAGAGAGACCCAAGCATAGCCCGTTCCATATCTCGCTGTGTGACCCCGAGCTTCCTTATGAGGCCCATAGTAAGAGACCACGTCTCGGCACCGTAGGTCATCACTGGTAACACGCACTAATTAAAGACCTTGGTTTTTAAGGAATGTGGTATTTTGGACGAGAAAACGCTGCGTAATTTCCCGAACCCGGCTCAGCATCGTGCTGAGCTCCTCTAAAGTCTTTGCCATGACTACGATGTCTTCGGCAAACCGAAGGTGAGTGATGTATTCGCCACTGATATTGATGCCGAATCCTTTCCAATCCAGTAGCTTGAAGGCGTCTTCCATTGCATTGGTAAAGAGTTTAGGCGAGATGACATAACCCTGCCTAACTCCCCTCCGTAACGGAATATGCTCTGTGCTCTGTACTCGGACCGACATGGTGGCGTTTTTATACAAGCACTTCAGCACTTCGATATACCGATAGTCAATGTGGCATCTCTGAAGAGACTGCAGAACTGCCCAAGTCTCGATCGAATCGAAGGCTTTCTCATAGTCCACAAACGCTAAGCATAGTGGCAAATTATACTCCTTGAACTTCTGTATAATTTGCTGCAGCGTATGAATGTGGTCTATGGTACTATAGCCTTTACGGAAACCGGCTTGTTCGGGAGGCTGGAAGTCATCAAACCTGCGTGCGAGACGGTTCGTGATCACCCTCGAAAATAGCTTATAAACATGGCTCAGAAGCGAGATGGGCCTGTAGTTCTTCAATAAAGTTTTATGGCCTTTCTTGAAGAAGAGAACCACCGCGCATCTATTCCAAGCTTCGGGCGCAGTACCGTCGAGCAGGACGGAATTGAAAAGCCTCTGAAGGACTTTCAGTGTCGGTGTTCCACCCGCTTTCATAAGCTCCGATGTAATTCCGTCCTCACCCGCCGCCTTGTTGTTCTTGAACTGTTTGAGGGCCATCCTAATCTCATACAGGCTGATGTCCGGGATGTCTTCTTAGTGTCGGGTTAATTTGGTTCTTGGATCTTTGGAATTTGGATTCTCAAAAATGATTATGACCTTATAATTAACAGAGCATCAAAATTAGCAGATTTCATAGTAAGAGAAATAAAAATCCCGAATCTTATAATAAAATTGTTATTTACATTATGAGTATTTTAGAATACTGCTGTATAGCCTCGAGCCCTTTCTATCAACTACATAGTGATAGAATTGAACGAATCCAGAAAATATTTCTATACAAATTGTGGTACTTAGAGATCAAAATATGTAATCACTACAACTCCCATGAATCTAGGCTGCATCACTACAATTAACATGATGAAATTAAGTGCACTTACTTTATTAGCTATGCATTCAAAACTATTTGTGAATGCATGATAGATTCACTACTAGTAGATGTAAATCGGAATCAATTTCGTGTATCATAATCTATGTTCATTGTGCGATTGTACATCAGTTTTGTGAATTTCGGATGGTCAACTGATATACGCTGTGCGTAAAACTTCAAAAAAGAAATTCGTGTGATGTCGTGGGACACTAGATAGGAACGAAGTTCCTTATCATAAAAATATTTATTTCAAGTTCTATTCAAGGTATAAAGAAAATAATTATTCGGGTATACATTTTTATCATGATTTTTTTATCAATAACAATAAAAAAGGAGACGATTCCCATCGCAGAGAATTGAAGTGAAAGATAGATAGAATACAATTTTAAATGCACTGTATAACATAATTTTAAATTCACGATAGAATTTTGAATCGTTTCGCTGATATTTCAGAAAAAAATATAGAAATTTTGCCATAGTTGAGACCATCATCATCATCATAAACTGTTTAATGTAATGATAGTGGTCTTAGTTGTGGGTTACTAATCTTTTCCTTCAGCAACATTAAAAATTAATGATAATAGAAATACACACATCAAAAGTGTCTAGGGATCAACATATGTGTCTAGGGATCAACATATATTTTTGCAATAACTTTTCTCCTGATTGATATTAATTAAAATTTTCTTTAAGGATTCATCAAATAAAGTGTTTTCGTTTGTCACAGTAACGATAAACCAAGTCACCTTTGCATTAATAAAGAAATTTGCCATTTTCCTAATAAAAGGATTTTTGACATTTGAACCACTAACATTAAAGTTCGAAAAAAAGACTGAAATAACAGTTTTCTTTAAAATTTTATTAGGTAACTTAAACAATTAATAATCCGTGTTCCTACCGCGAACACTAACACAAGAACATCGGTTTGGCATACTCAAAATGAGTTCATCCAAATCACGCTGTGGAATGGCCGCCCATGTTCGTTGCAACAACAAAAAAAGGTCTTCTTGCGACTGGATACCCTCCATATTCGGCAGAGCTCTTCTCTGTAGCATATCCCATGCATGCTCAATCGGGTTCAAGTCTGGCGACTGAGCAGGCCAGGGCCAAAGCCACATCTCAATCTCAAGAAATCCGCATAAAAATGCTTGATCCCTAGACACTTTTGATGTGTGTACTATAAGTCAATGACTAAATTTATACAATATTTTGTAATGTTTCTACTATTTGTAATAATAAAGCCGTTTAATAATTGTTAAAACATCTGAGTATATGCACAAATTGAATTATAGATAAAATATAATAATACATGCAACTTACAGATGGCGCTATACAAAATTTTTCGTTCAGGCTCTGTAAGAACCACAAAACTATTAACACCTTTATTTTATTTAAAATGATTTATAAAAATATATAAAAGTAAAAGTCCTATGCGACGTATAAAGAAAATATATACATTCGGGTACATACATATATATATATTCGGGTACACATTTTTATTATGATTTTTAACGTTAAAAATAAAAAAATATAACTAAACTTGTGCTGCCACCTTGTAATTTCTACTGAAACAAGTTCTGTCTAGAGTTACTCCGTACTTGTTACATGCAACTTACAGATCATATAAATTTTTATATAATAAATAATTCTGTCATTTTTTTGTAAATACGTTCATATTATACATAAAAAACATCCAAACTCCCAAAAAACAAATATTTGCAGATCAAAAAAAAAATTTGATCCTATACGGGATTCGAACCCGAGACCTCACATCATTCTCATAGGCTACCATTTTGACAGCGAGGCATCAATCTTACGTTATGGACGTTTTTTGCAGGCTAGAGTACCCCTCCGCCACGCCCCATAAGGAACTTCCTTCCAAAATAGAAAAACAAACCTTATAAAGTGGCCATCATCGGATGGTCTCAATCATACACATAATCATTTACTAGGTGATGTCGGCGACCTTAGAAAAACTCTGCTATGTACTCGTATAGTTAATTTCGCATTTGTTGTTGCACTAGGGTTGGCTCGCGGAACAGTGAAATTCGTACAATGAAACCTTAGATTTATGCTGTGTTCCTGTTAACGTGTACACAAATTAACATGCTGCGCATAACAATAGTAAATCACAACTTTAGTTTAAAAGAAGTAATAAGTTTATATATTTCACGTGAAGCGGTCAGCGAAAAAAGGGTCAGAATTCCGATTTCGTTTATATTTTAGTATGTTATACCTGTACATATCCTCGACACAGATACGAAATATTTTTGTATTTGCAAGCTTAGTTTTTAAAATATAAAGAAATATTTCAGTAAGTCTCGCTAACTGACTAGACGCTAGAAGGGGGCCATTACCGCGCTTCGTCATTATTATACATGTAGGTCCTAAACGACTGCGCGGCCCACTATAAAACTTGGCATGATGCTTAAACATAATATAAGCTTTATTTTTATCATAAAAAAAAATAAAATAAAAAACAATGCGAACTTCGTCAAAAACGATTTCTTTTAACAATTAAAAATGAAAATGGAAATTCAAATTATGAGGATATAAAGGTTATTAAATGCAGTATATAACTCAGTGTTCAATTTGTCCCAAAATTACTATTTATGAACAGATAATGACGTTCGAAGTAGTGCATACCTCACGTTTTCTGAAATCTTCAAAGATTTATATTTTAAAAACTAAGCTTGCAAATACAAAAATATTTCGTATCTGTGTCGAGGATATGTACAGGTATAACATACTAAAATATAAACGAAATCGGAATTCTGACCCTTTTTTCGCTGACCGCTTCACGTGAAATGCCTATAGCTATAGATTCTTGTCTACGATCCGTAGGCCGTAGGCGTGCCTACTCACAGACGTATAAAGTCTTCTCTTTATACGTCTATGTGCCTACTACGTATCTTTTTCTTCTTTTGATGAGATGGCAACTAGCTAATACTACTTATCAAATACGTTATTCTATTAAAGTACTACTCATGGTGACATTACTTCAATAAGTCAACTGTCAAAAATAATCGATTGACAGTTTATTTTATAGACGAATATTATGAATTCGTTTGTATTATTTGCGTTCTGATTAAATAATGAATATCTGTTGCGCACTAAGGACGAAACTTAATGCCTTATGGTAATTGTTCAAGAAGTGCTGTCATCTGCTCGAATTATTGTTTTTGTTGTGGAGTGCAGACGATCGTATGTAAAAATAAGTCTGATACGTTTCAGCGATGTTGGCAGCTGCATATCACGTCACCCAATAGGCCAGTACTTCCTGGGAACGCGGGTGACATACTCAGCGCCCGTGGCGACTCGTCACCCCCCTGTGGCGTGGCGCGGGTGGGCTGCTCGTCAGACGCTAGTGACCTCCGACTCAGCGAGTAGGAGACGCTGCTTCGTCGGCTGCGTCTCCAAAATGCTGGACTCCTTCTTTAATAACTTTTCATGACAGATTCGTTTTAAATGCTTCATTAAACAGATTTCATTCATATTGTTCAATGAGTTAAAAGTATCTTAAATAAGTTACCTATTTATTTCTTGTGCTGCTTTTATTTAAAACTGTGTAAACTAAGTGTGTGTGTGTGTGTTGGAACCACACGCACTTGGAATAAGCAACGAAGAACACTGCAATAATGACATGGAATGCTGGTTATTAAGCGGCGGGCGCTATGAGCGCGGTGAGTGGCAAAAAGAGAGCAAATGACTGACTGCCTCGTTGGTCTCGCGGTTGGCATGTGCGACTGCTGATCATGAGGTCTCGGGTTCGATTCCCGGGTCGGACCAAATGTTTGTATGATCTACAAACATTTGTTTCGGAGTTTGGGTGTTTTCTATGTATAATATGTATGTATTTACAAAAAAAACCTATATATGTATTTGTATCAGTTGTCTAGTACCCATAACACAAGCTCTGCTTAGCTTGGGACTAGATGACGTTGTGTGTTAGATGTCCGAAATATTTATTTATTTATTTAAATAGAACGGTTTGCAAGATATTTATTTGTTCTCTTAAACTTGCTTCGTTTATATAATGTTACGTAATAATTATATCAGAGTTTATAAATATATGTAGGTATATTTGGTAGGCTATTTGTACTTGTACCATTACTTTTTTTGTGACAACGCTAATATTGGCACAGGAACTATAAGAATGTAGTGCACCACACACTGAATTCCTACTGGAGTACTCAAGAGTATCATAGAATTTTCCTAAAGCTGAAAACCATTCAGCGACCTCTACACTTCGACGCCTTGTAAAATCGCTGTTTTAGTGCAGCGATATTGCCCTACAGCAACAAACTGTACTACAAAGGATTTCATTGCGAAAATATAGTTCATTCACATTAAAATTAAAAAATATGAAAATGGTTCCTTATTGATTAATTAACGACTAATTAAGCGTGACCATATAGGTGCAATTGCACAAAGTAAATAATTGGAAAAAAAACAACAGTTATCAAAAAATAGCTTAGCATAGTACACTTTTTGCAACAAGGATACTTGATGTATCTACTTGGTTATCGCGGTAAGTTTTCTTAAGTAACACAACATCGCATAACAAGACGTCGCTATAACAAAACAAGGCGTCACAGTTTGTCGTTGAAAGGTTTTCGAAGAAATAAACTTCTATGAAACGAGTTTCACACTCAAATATCTAAGAATTTCCTGGAGACACGTGGTTTGGTATTTAAAAGACGATACCGGTGGAACATGACGACGGCAATATGGGATTCAGCGATTGAAATTGAAACATTATGAATAATTTAACTATTTATTTATTTTATACAAATTCCGCTATAATACATATTTACAAACGTAAAAACGAATCGAGAAAATCGCGGTGTAAAAAAAAGCTTGAGCTGAGCTTGAGCAGAGTCGGCGGCGGCGCCGGGCGGCCCTCGGGCTGCGCCACGCCGCCGCCGCGCCGTCACCACGCGGCGTCACCACGCGGCGTCACCACGCGCGCGCCGGCGGGCGGCTCTAGCCTACTATACCTACACTATAGGATTGGTCTACCGCGCCCGGCGCGTTAAATGATGGACGTGATCAGTCGCGCCTTGAAGTTCACTATCCTCTCGGAGGTCTGTGCGATACGTAAGATCAGGTCCTGGATGAGGTTGGCGATGCCTCGGTTCGCAATGATGAAGAGCCGTGTTATGGGGCCGGGAACACCCTCAGTCAAGTTGTCACCCTTGGCCGCACCAGCATCGTCGGCGTCGCCGCCGGCAGCCGCGTCACCGCTCGAGGAGCCCGAAGATGAGCCCGCAACCAGCTGTAACGTACACACGGTTTTACTGACGCGCTCTAGACGAGCGCACACTACGGAGGCGATACACACCAGAGGAGACGAAACTCGCCGAGTTTTCACTCGAACGTGTTCGGTATGATCTAAAGTATGCGAAGGTAGCTTCTCTGGTGTGAATTGCCGTTTAAAACACAAGCAACACATTCATTTTCTACATGAACCGACTTACTGACTATGTAACTACGATTCACGGCTACACTCTGCACCTAGTGGCGTACTTACGTGGCGTCACCGGAACCTGCTTAACTACGACAACAACAAACGACAACGGAGAGACCGCTCAACAACAAAGTTAGACTACATCAAACAACCGCTAATGCAAATACACTACTGCTACGGGTTAATGCCATAACTACCTACTAATTTTATTTGTTACGAGTACTTGGACTATGTGAAGGGAGGAAAGAGGAAACAGGCTCGAGGATGCGGTCAAAGTAGAGGAAGGGTATATTAAAGACGTGTGGGAGAACTACTGTCTTAGCTAACTACTAAACGATTTCATCGATGGATCGGTGTGTGCCATGTAGTTATATGTGTGGTGTGTGTACTTGTGGGTCGTTAGGGTCCAGAGTGGCGGTGTGCGACGCGGTGAGCCCCACGTTGAGGGAGTCGGTGCCGGAAAACAGACGAAAAGCTGTACCAGCCGCGCGAGCCACTGCCTCCGCCGGACGCTGCAAGATCAAATCTGCTCACTCGGTGCCTCGCTTCGTTCAATAGTACTGCCTGCTACTCACCGTTCGGTCGAGTAAATTGCTCAGCGCACTTGGCACTTACGCCCTTATCTAACATTAACCGCTATAAGTTTCAACGTAATGACTTGATTATATTCGTATGATGCATTAAATTGACACAGGTTTTTTAGAGCTGCGATCACTTACCCTGACGATGTCGAAGAGGAAGTTGCCCGAACCACCGCCGGATGCACCGGCGTTACCTCCGAAGCTCAGGAACCTAAACCAGAGTCCTTCACTTTAGTTAAATTCATTATACGTCGAATTAACGCGTAGTAGAGAACGCATTGAAACATATTTGCACGTTCTTAACCGAGTGCGCACAACATTGAAAATCAAATTCAAAGCCAACCTACTCGAAAATATCTATATCTATCTATCTATACTTATAATAAAAATGTAACAGGTCAAATTCTGTACATTGAAGATATTTTGTTTTTTTTTTTTTGCGGGGCACTCTGTTATCGATACAGAAGCCAAAACTGTAATTTTTTTCATTTTTGTCTGTCTGTCTGTCCGTCCGTCTGTCTGTCTGTCTGTCTGTCTGTATCTTGGCCGCGCATCACGCTGAAACTACTGAACGGATTAAAGTGAAACTTGGCATGATTTGAGTACATACTACGAGGTAGGACATAAGATACTTTTTATCCCGAAATTCAGCACGGTTACCTGGAGAGAGGGGATGAAAGTCAAAATATGTACTTAGTTGTAATTCAATAACACATAGTCCGATTTCAGTTATTTTTTTTTGCTAGCAAGAAAAAAAATAAAAGATAACGGGAAAAGTCTTTTTCTTTTGTTTTGACTGTACACTGCCTGTGGGAAGCTGAGACAGATATGCAAATATGGCGGTACGAAGTTAGCCGGGTCAGCTAGTACTTATAATAAGAATGTAACAGGTCCAATTCTGTACATTAAAGATATTTAGAATTTTTTTTTTGGAGGGCTCTCTATTATCGATACTGAAGCCAAAACTGTAATTTTTTTTCATTTTTGTCTGTCTTTCTGTCTGTCCGTCTGTCTGTATCTTGGCCGCGCATCACGCCGAAACTACTGAACAGATTTAAATGAAACTTGGCATGATTTTAGTTCATACTACGAGGTAGGACATAGGATACTTTTATCCCGAAATTCAGCACGGTTTCCTGGAGGGAGGGGATGAAAGTCAAAATATGTACTTAGTTGTAATTCAATAACTCATAGTCCGATTTCAGTCATTCTTGTTTTGCTAGCAAGAAAAAAAATAAAAGATAACGGGAAAAGTTTTTTTTTTTTTGTTTTGACTGTACACTGCCTGTGGGAAGATGAGACAGATATGTAAATATGGCGGTACGAAGTTCGCCGGTTCAGCTAGTTGACAATAGATTTACTAGTTTTTGATGTTATTATAAAGATTGCACCAGATTATAAAGATTACAATTGTCACATTACTCTGAGGGTTGCCCTCAGAGTAAGAGTAAGTGCGTGACAATGAAGCACAGCTGTGAGTACACACCTCTTATTTCTGTTTTCTTCGCTAGTGTCAGCGTCGTCCAGGGAAATCTCGTCTATGCTAGCGCTGTTGGTCTGCGCGGCTGTTTGCTGATCCTCGCTGGCGGCGACTTCCTGATCTTGTTGACCCTCTCCGAACGCGACGCGTACTTCGGCCTGCTGGGACTCTGCTCCGGATAGCAACTGGTTTTCTTCAGCGATCGCGTTCTGAAACACGCAAGGCTAAGATAGAGAAAGTATTGGCGTTTGACGGATGATCGGTATGGTCGTGACGTGACGTCAATGCGTGAGGTGACGGTGACTATGGCCATGACTGACGATGAAGGCGCGCGGTCTGCGCGCGCCCGCTCTGCCGCCTCCGGGCAGGCTGGGGTTAGTGCGCGATAGTACCGACACGCTCATACCGGCTCGTAGTAGAGCGCGCGCCGCCGGCGGCTGGCGGCGGGCTCGACGGTGGTGGGCGCGTCGGTGGTGGTGGAAGAGCTGGAAGGTGGCGCTGGTTCATCATCGTCGTCGTCATCGTCATCGTCATCCAGCTCGACGGTGCCTCCGCCGGAGTTATTCTTGTTGCCCCCACCCAGGAACAAGCGCAGCACGATTGGCCCGAACGCTTGCACCACTGAACTCGTTATTTGCTGTACTTTTTGTTCGATAATCTAGAACATAGAGCGCCCTTAGCACGTCGCTTAGACAGCGACCTCTCACACACATACATATGTCTATATACCTTTCTGTGTCGTCGTGAACATCGAGTGTGACGTCACACACGGAACTTCGTTGTCATCTCAAGTGGCATGCACTAGATCTTATATAAGCTGTGTTAGCGTTCAAATATTGTGAAACAAATGTACGCGTGGAACTCGTGTCTTACCTGCGTGAGTGTAGGAAACAGTTGTCGTAGAATACCGATGGTGCGCTTGTTTCGCTCGCTTAGCTCGGACCCGGGGGCACCCAGGTTCAGCGTCGCCAGCGTTTCCTGTAAAGCCATAGGCGCCTCATTAACTGTTACTCTGAGCAATAACGGTCGCTAGCCGATTGTGTGCAGCGCGAGTGACGTTACAGTTTTGGACAGTCACGGGTCCTAATCGGTATCAAAAAGACACAATCTCACCGTACACACACGCGTACATAGACAAGTGATTCATTGTAATGTAAAAATGAATATTCTCAGAGTTGTGTAATTATGTTAGTGATAAACCGTGGGTGATTAGGGTCACGCAACTGGTTGCGATGTGTCCTGTGTCAGTCGCCACGTTAGTAATTGTTTATATTTTGCTATATGTAAGAATATCATCAGCTATATGGAAGAAAACTTGCGCAGCGGGCTGCGCACGCGCCGGCGCACTTTGATGACGTTTGATTATTATTAAAACATTTACATACTGAGGTTCATTTTGAGACCTTTCTAAGCCATGTCATTTGACATAACCCATTTCGGCGTAGTTTCAATCATCAGCTATAGGAAGAAAATTTCACTAGCTTTGTTCCCTCATGTAGTATCAGACTACTTGCAATATCAGTCAAGTAAAATATAGCGAACACGAAGAAAAATTATTCTTTGTATATAGTTTTTATGTATTTGTATATATTTATAACATACCTATATAGCTAGTTATAAATAAATATCAAATAATATTATCATTATTTTTGCGGCTAGAGGCGACCCATCCAAGCACACAAAGCAGTATATAATAGGTCTTTACCTATGAAATTGCCGTTTTGTATGCAATAAGTGAAAGTACTTATTGTTTCAAACTTTTTTATTTCTGTTAATCGAAGTAATCACCTATGCAATCGACGCATCTTTGCCAACGCATTGGCAGTTTATTGATGTCCTTCTTGTAAAAATCAGCTACTAAGCTAGCTACAGCTAATCAGTAAAAAACAACTTTTTAGTGGGTAAAAATTTCAATTCCCGAGAGGCAGTACAAAATGCCTTTGAAGAGTTTGTTGCCTCCCGTCCAGCTGATTTTTACAAGAAGGGCATCAATAAACTGCCAATGCATTGGCAAAGATGCGTCGATTGCATGGGTGATTACTTCATATAACAAATATAAAAAAGTTTGAAAAAATAAGTACTTTCACTTATTGCATACAAAACGGCAATTTCATAGGTAAAGACCTATTATTATAACAGTATAAGCTACCTGTGCGCTAGCAGCGGGTGCGATGATCTCGATGATTTCAGGTCTGTCGTCAGCGGCGGCTGCAGGGTCTGGTTGTGCGGCCGGCTCCGGGTTCGGTTCCGGGTTGGGGGCAGGCGCGGTGGCGACCAGCGCCAGGGCCGCGCACAGCGTTGTTAGGTATAAAGTAGTTCTCATTTTGTATTAGTTAACCTAGGTCAGTGCTGACCGGTCGTCTTCTCTGCACAGGCTGATCGCGTTGTTCTCTCCGTGGCAAACTGGTTTGTTGGGACCTGCGAAGTGAACCTAGATGTTAGTGATAGCCGCGGCGGGAAGGCACCGGTCGACGCCCGCTTGCTCATATCCACCTCACATTCACTCTGATAATAGTGGCATGCGTTTCATCTCAAGTTTCTTGTGTAAGTTTGACGTTGACAACTCATGTTTTATGTTCTCACAATTACAATATTCCTCTTCGTCCTATGGTATCTTCTAGCGCAGTCGTGTAATGAGTTTGTGCCACTTTTATACCGTTTTGTTATAAGTGAACAGAAATGTAAGGTAGATATGAACAATACGTCACACAGAAAAACTCTCACGCAGCAATTACTCAATGATTTGACAGATACAATATCTAGAGCTAATTAAATATTTTGTGACAATCGAATCAATTACTGACAAAATGTAATATATGAACGTTTAAAATATGAATTGTGAATGGATTGCTACGTGAGTACTTTTGTTCTGTCTGTCGGAGGTCGGGGCGCGACCAGCCCGTCCCGGAGACCTTCACGTAACAGTGTTATCTCAGCAAGTACCCGCACAAGTGTGATCTGTGTTTGATGTCAAGATAGCGCTGTGTTCCGTGATTAAATAGTAATTAAATGATTGAAGGTTACGTCACATCAGATCCGACCCTTACAATCTGTTGTAGACATGTGTCTTCTTAAATTGAAATTATACGCATTACCGAATCTAAGAAAGGTATCAATGACAAGTATCTTAAAATTGACAGTTATTTCGGTGGAATGGATTCACAGGTATCTTCTTTCATCGACAGTCATATAGTGAAGATAGTAAGGTATAGCACAAGTGAAACCGCGTGCAGTTGTTGTCACATTGTGTGTGTGTGTGTAGGTATCAGGCGATGTTAGGCGTGCTCCTATTTGTGTATGCAGGGCGCGAGCGTGCTGCGCAATGCGCGCCGGCGGCGTGAGTCAAAGGTGACAAATGCGACCTATAACAGCGTAATGAAATGAAATGATATATATTTGCAAGAATGTAGTACAAAAACAGTTCACAATAATTCTATAAAGCTCGAGTACATACTACCATAACAATGGTAAAACCGTATAATCATTCGCTCCCAACCGAACTCGATAATTTGACATGTACTGTAACTACTCGACCATTACATATCGTCTTTAGGAGTTGACACAATTAAATATGGACATGAACGACGAACGTATCCAACCAAACTCTAGACCAATATCATTTCATCGAAGGTTGAGCTGAAGCAAATACTAAACATGTTCAAGTTATTATACCGGCTTATACACTTGTATACCGGCACAAATCATCAGGCGATTTTTAGAATCTAACTCGACCTTGGGCGTGGCTATCTGCTGTGTCGATTACAACTGACGCCAATTTCGTCCATAGAAACCTGCGCTGTTTAGGTAGGAGAAATAATGCAAGTTTGATAAATTTGTGTTACTGCCAGTCGCCTGTCTGATCTGTTAGGACACTGCAGGTTGTTCGTTGACAATATATTGAACGAAATATTTGAATTTCAACTCCATCAAAATATTTACTGTATCACAATTGCGAAACAGGAAATATTGTAATGTATGAACCGGATTCGGCAAGGGCGCGTCCTCAGCGCGAACAAAACGCGGGGCGAGTTGCACAATAGAGCGCGACCCCCGGTGTGTTCGCTCACTCGAGGTTAAGGCGAAAATGAGCTGCTTTATGTGTATCGCTGCACGTCGCCGGCGGGCCACGCGGACTGACCTCGCGCCACACCTGGCCACAGCCAACCACGCACTCACGCACAACTCACGCGTCATAGTCGACAACTATACACGTATGACTGGATAGTTAGATGCAGTTCTTAGGTAACAGACAAACTTACATGAACGGAAGTGGCTTCGTGGCTAACTGACGTTATTTGCGTAATGGTTACCTTCTTTAACTCGTAGCATTATCTTATAATACACTGGACATCTGTTTGTCAGTAACTACATCGTTTACTGAGAGCACCGTTGTATTTCAATAGTGAAGGAGTAAAGAATTAGCTCATACCAAGGGAATAAAACCACGGTGATTTCAATGTAGTCGAGTCACACTGAATTCAGCACGCCCGTGCTGAATTCGAATGTCTCGACCGGGGCGGTACTATCCTGTCACAGAAGACAAACCTGAACTGACGGACGGGATGCCCAATGATGCAGAAGCATCTCAACAGGCCGCCATAGTGGTTAATTAACATGCTGCATGGTTGTATTGTCTACATTTGCAATGAGTGTGGTGACCACCACTCTTGAATTCTGCTCATGTTTCTCATCAGGCAGAGTAGAGTCACCTTGGCAGACCCATACATAAAACAAAAACATACTCTGCATACGATTTTGAACTCCATAATATAATAATTTTATTTTAGTTCCCGTGTAAGTTAAGTCAATAAAATGCAAGAGCCGGTGTGGTATGTCCACTTATATTATGCTTATCTCCATATTTGCTATGCTTTGATTGTATGATTGCGGCGCGAATATATTGCGTTAGGAACTTGTAAATATTCCGCCAAATAGGCACTGACTAGTTCGTTAGTTGGGGTTCACTAAGTAAAACCTATGTCGTTCCGTGTTGAATAATCCGCTGTCACCGCTCCGCTCCCGCTGACTTCGACACCGCCGCCTAACAGTGTAGGAGCTTATAACGGAACTATCTGTAATGAATTCTAACAATAATAAAATCTAATCGATACGTCATTCAGAGAAGTACTACTACCTTAGAAATCGATTTCTAAAAGTTAAATCATTCTTTTTTTCAAGTTGTTTTAATTAATTTTAGACCAAACTAGTTTTGCAAACTATGGCCAGCTGTTTATGTAATGTGTTGTATAATTGATTACGAGCTACCTTCATATGAGAAATGAATATTAATTTGTGAGCGATATCATTTTGACGATATAATAGTATTAACGAGGTCGCAGTTTGAGCCGCGCGTCTTGTTATGGATCACGTCTCTGAGAGGCTACATTTACAATTTAAATACTTGATATTATATTTCGTAAGCGCGGTGAACTTGCTCAATATTAAACTCCACATTATGCAAAGTGTTAAGTTATATTTCTCGTTTTGGGAAAAGCCTTGCTCCGGTTATCGAGAATGGACAGTGGACACTCACAGCCGTGACGACGACGATGCGGTTTGAACACTGGCACTCATGTCATTTTGATTTACACTTTGAAAATGCAACTACATTTTGAACATTGACCACTAAACAGGCATGTATTACATTATATACACTCTATATGCCTGTTTAGTGGTCTCTGACGGTAAACAGTTAGAGATCACCTGGGCACTGAAGGCAGTTTCAGCATTGGGTGACCTTTTACTATTCCAGGCGCTACGTATAATGGCGTATTTTAGTCGAAGATTTTTAAACTGTATTTATTACTCTCTTAACAAAAGTAGCAGTCTTTCAGTCAGCAACTGAAACGCATAAGAAATAAACATTAAAATAAACAAAATATGTAAATAATGATGAAACATAGCTTCCCACGAATATAGTTGTATTTCTCTAAATTAGGTTTATTTAGTTGTCGCGCCGCCATTACGCAAGTGCTGAGGTCGGTGGCCGCTGCCACTGGAGGTATGCTCTAGTCCAGCGTTAGATGGCATTGTGATGTGATCCTTGTTCCACCTTATATGAGCTTGACCTTAGATCTATGTATCTATCTTTTTATGTGACAAAACTTTCGACTTCGTTTTCAAGAACTTCATCATTGGTTAACTAGATCATTTGCAAACATTATATTGTTTTAAACTTTCATGGTCAGTAACATTAAAATAGAAATCTACGGGATTACTACCATGTACCTTTTTGTTTGTGAGTATCCGATATTTCGGCGCAGTTGCAAGCGCCGTGATCACGGAGTAACTGAAGATTTTGCGGGTGGGATGTTCATATATCGGATACTCACAAACAGAAAGGTAAATGGTAGCAATCCCGTAGATTTCTATTTTAATTTGCAAACATATCTAGACTTAAACGTAAACATACCAAATAATCAGAAAATAAAGAGTTTGTGTTGTGAAACGCGTGGGGTACTTGTTACCAGACGTAACGAATAGTACGCTGGTCTGTGTATATGTGCAGAGATTATTTAAGTGAACAACTCACGCTTCCCGCATTTAAATATAATTTTCTACGTTTTAGTTTAGTTCAGTCTAGTAAAGTGTTTTTTTTAAATAATTGGTCCCATAATGTTTTTTTTACCGAAAGTACATTATTAGTGTTTGTATGTTTTATGGCGGGCAGCCTCTGCGCGAGAAGCGATATTAGCGTGTTGTTATATGATCACATGCATAATCATCCTTACATTATGTGTGGTTGTCGTGTTTCACAATCTCATCGTGTTTTAGCAGTTTCTTATCACGTTATATAATTGTCTGCATCTATCCGGTGACTGATGACCTCTCCCACGACCACAAGTGACGACACACTTCTCTATCTTTGTATTTTTAACCGACTTCAAAAAAAGAAGGAGGTTCTCAATTCGACTGCATTTTTTTATGTTAGTTACCTCATAACTTTCGACTGGGTGAACTGATTTCGATTTTTTTTTTATTTATTTGAAAGCTGGTGCTTCCTGTGTGGACCCATTTAAATTTGGGCCAGATTGAAGTCGGTTTTTTGTTGTTAAAATTTGTGATTATTGAATACACTTTTGATTCTCTAAATGTTTTCCCCCAATTCAATGTTTCATTTTCGTTGTATTTAAATATTTTTATAAGCTTCACAAGTGCGCATATATACAATATGTACATATACTTATGTAGCAGCCGGGCAAGAGCCTGGCGCCCTTCAGGTTATTTGTGAGCGAACTGCCGTTAAGAAATGTTGATTAAGATTTAACGTATAATTAGTTTGTAAAGCAGCCGGAACCGGTTGGTGAAATGTTGCGACAAGTTTCGCAAAACGATGCATTAGCCTCGAGTTGTGGTCCTAGATACCGACGAGCAATGGCGTGTACTCAAGCTGGACGGTGATGTCGAGTGTTGCTACCAACAGACTGTGAGCCAATCTTCTTACTCGTCTAGAGATCGGTGTGACAGGTGTGTCATGTCCCACCAACACAAAGGGAGGATCCTCCGACCAGGCGAGGTGATCATGCCTGGCGGGCCAACTGCCACAGTTGATGTTTGAGAAGTTGTATATATGTTAATTGGCGCGAGAAATCTTATTGCGCGATTCAGGATTGGTACTGTTGTGTACTCCGTGTCGTGACGTTACACCGTAGTTCGGTGTATCTTTGGTCGATGACGCTGTAGCATGTTGCTGTTGCGCTGTATGTGGAGGTCGTCACAGATCTATTCAATGTATTATAACGTCAATCAAATACAAGTTACTATTTATGTACAAGTGAAGTCAAAAACATTATATTCTTTAATTAGCCATCGGTCGTATATATTAAATGATGATTCGCCCGGCTTTACACCTATTTAATTAATTATATCAATGTATTGGAAAGTAAATCGGGCACGCGACCTTATACGGTAATGTTGACTCCACTCACTAGTGGACAGCCTTATTGCAAGTAATTACACTTATGCTTTATATTTAAACGCATGCCCTTGAGTAGCCACTTAAGTTTTTTTTAGTATTACGAAATATATTAGATCAGTTCTATAAAGTTGAGAAAGCCTTCAGTAATATTATTGACGAACAGAAGTGTTAATTTGTATATGACATTTACGGGTCAGCATGGCTTATGCGGCTATGGAAACAGCGCGTAGCTGTGTGCTACGGGAGGGCTACGCGCTGGGGATAGTTTTAGCGCACATTCTGAAAGGGCAAGATGCGTCACGTGTTGCATCGGGATCGATCCCGGTCGCGTCACCGCCTCTCAGCACTGAGGAATGAAGGGTTATGTGATGAGGTGCGTGTCCTCGCCACAAGAAGTTTGCACCAGCCGCCGGCGCTCGTATAAATGAACAGTTTTAAAGTGTTGCACACTAATTTAGCTATTACCAAAGCACTGCACATTGCACCAGTGCCCGCAAACTTAACAGCTCTTTAATTGTTATAAAGATTAGGTTCATAGTTCCGCAGGGTAGTTTTAAATCATCATCATTGGTATCCTACGATTTCACGCACCCTCCATATTTTTAAGGAAATATATATTTCTTCCATTGATATTTAAAGAGCGAATGTGAGTGGTGGAAATGTCGAAAGAGGTAATTCACGGCGAACAATTACTGACCAAATTGGTGATTTGCTGAAGAAGGGCCGTGTGAAAAGTACCAAAAACCGGGAAACGTGCATATAGCGATTGATGAATGCGGACGAAGCAAAAGAGGTGTGTCTGGACCGTAGTAAGTGGGGATCGATTCTCTCTGCCTAACCCTCTGGGAAATAGGTGTGACTTTATGTTTATATTGAAACGATAAAAAGGTTATTTTATTTCAATCAGTTTCTGCACAAATCTATTGCAAATGTAGCGCAGACATAAATTGATTTAGAACATTGTATCACGTCTATTATTTATAAAAAACCAAGTTTTTCACTAATTACTTCTGTTACCGATGGAGGTTGTGTAAGAGCTGCGTGACCTTAAACACTGGCTTTTGTTAAAATTGTGCAAAAAAAATGAGCTTCCGTCCTCACTGAATATTTACATGTAACTGTTACACTTCAGACACATAAAAAGTGCACAAAGAGGCACACGTCTCACACGACTCACACGCCACACGCTCTGGGCGCGACAAGCTCTACTGTGACGTTAAATTATGAGAACCAATAACATAGGAGCCTTTAAATAGTTTACATAAAAGCCTTAAGCATCATAGACGATTTTCGTAAATATGCAGTTCGCTTGAGCCTGAGCAGCGACTGTTACCGGCGCAATGTGACGACATAAATTATACAAAATTATTATAAATGATTGTATTGTAGTGTTGTGCGGCCGGCGCCCAGTTCCGTGGCCTCACGTAACGTTTGCGAAAGTGACGCGATTGTATTGTGCGTATGCGCACTCTGGACAAATTGGGCGCGTGGCGCAACATAACTCATGTAATGTGCAATTTGTACTGTTTGAGACTTTCCTCTGACAATTATCGCACTTCCAGGTCGCGGACCCGGCCTCGTCTCCGAGCCGAGCCACCCGCCACCCGCCGCGCTTATGTAAGCGTCACACCCGCGAGCTCACGGGGACATTCATGACGATAGGCGCGCGCGTGTCCGGCACGCGCTCCCATCGCACTCACACTAATGACAGGGGCGGGCACATACATCATGCGCGTCAACACCTTCGCTAACAGTCTCCCTCCCGGTACTGCATTATATGGTATCATTGTGAACTGCACGTGCTCTGAAGCGGTACTTGGCTGTAAACGATGGTGATGATGAACGTAATGCGGGGGTTGATATATGTCGGTGCAACGATAGCTAAACGTGCGTTGTGCACCTACTTGGAAAGCCAATGCTAGGATTTTTAGTAATACGTTATATTTATATTTTGCGATGAACTTTGACTTCATTGATGTAATGCACAAAATTGTTATTAAACAAAGGTCACTTCCGCAAAAGTCACCATTACCCTTTGAAGGTGTTGTAATCATCGATTATATGGTGCTTAAATAATAGATTCACGGCGCGCGGTCTTGACTTGCACACGAGCGCCGAACGAACACTTTAATTTAATGTTAGCATTTCCACAAACAAGCAAACACAAGTTGCTTCCTAAGTGTAGATGATGAAGTGTTGATGATGTAGCGCTGATGGGATGATCATTCGGAATAAGTGATTGTGGTGTGAGGGTGGTGTCGCTCGTGTTACGCGGCGGGCGGCCTTGAACGGCGCCCGCCCCTGGCTGTACAACAACGAAGCCACTCGCCGTTTGGCAATACACACTCAAGTGCTCCGTTAAATAAATAAACTTCAAAGCTTCAAGTACATAACCAAAAACACTTTGTTTTTTTCCGTAGACCTTCAGTGTTGTAAGTGGTATGAATTCCTTATTAAATTTACTTTTTGTGCGTTACAAAGCGTGTAGCGACCTCGTGAGTTACATCAGATGTTTATCAGATGTGTAACCGTTTAATCTGACGATCTACGCATAATACGATTACCGGTAGCGACTGTGTACAAGAGGCGCAAGAGGCGTGCAGGGAGGTTCGCCTGGAGGGCGCGCTCCTTCTCGGTGTCCTTATAAGAGTATGACGGCGCAGCGTACGCTTGCGTACGAGTGGTGCGTTGCGACAATCTGATGACCGCGTGTTGTCGAAAGGTCTCCTATCGCTCGCATAACTCGGTTCACTCGCGGTTACATTACCTCGGCTGAGCATCTGTCGCAAGACTCCACCGCAATATACGTCACGGCAACACTTACGTGAAACTTCTCATTTTGATTTGTGCGTAATATTTTTAGTTAAGATAGTAGAGACTTCTTAATAATAACTTCTTCCTGTTTCGAGTAATTGTCGTAGACAGCTCTAGCGGCAAACGAATACACGGTTGACTGTTATTAGTTATTGGTGCTCTAAGCTATGATATTTTCAACTCATGTACTATTGTTCCTCTTGTGCCTGCAGAAGCCTGCCCTCCGCCCGGCAACACAATATTAGTAGTACCTGTGCGTGTAGACTGCACCGGGTCAAAGATATGTGCTGAGTTGAGTGGCTTCAATAGATACTCGCTGTTGTTGTGTTTAGTAGTAAAGCAGCAGTTGCCAATTTATTTAAAATCTTAGTCATAGTTTTACATATATCTTCAGAATTGTTATGACGCAAATCTATATTAACCAGTTTAGAAGTGCCCTGACGAAGTGAATATGAATATTATTAGCACATCCCACTGACGGTTATATAACGGCCACATCTAGCGCACGGCTCGCTCAGAGCGGCGGCCGTAGGCCAGTAGGTCGCGCAAAGCCGCGGGCTCAGTGGTTATATTCACATTTCGTATTTAGACATAATATAATGAATGCGGTTACGTTACGACCTACTACAAGAACTTCATCACTTTGATCACATTCTTCATTTGTTCAATTCTTTAAATAACGTATAATAACTAAATATAAATGAATACCTTCGATATTCATTTATAATTATCTGGTTATCTTGTCTGGTTATCTGGTATTACAAGGTTATCTGTTTTTGATTGTAAAAAATGCACAAATTAAATGATTTACTGCATTTCCGTGTGAATGGTTCATTAAATTGGTAAGAAACGGGAAACAATTATTATTGTAGCCTTACACGACCATTGAGAGAGCTTTCCGTTACGACACAACGTCCCTGACTGAGCGTAGGCGGGTGCTGTTGCTAGCCGTTGTGACAATGAGCCCGGATTCAAATCTGTCTAATATTTCCTATTTAAGTAAGTGAGTAAATAGCGAAGTTTCGGCAACAGCAGCCTAATCGTGGACTACTAGCTTTTACTATTACCTGCAGCCGTTTTAAGTGTCAGTATCCACTGAACAATCTTGCTAAACACCCATCGTATTTGAGTGAACAGTGCACGCTATTATGTTACGCCATTCTTGCCATCATAATATTATACCTTTAGTAAGCTTAACTTTAGTGGCTCCGTCCCAAAGGTAGGACGGAGCCACTAAAACTGTCCAAGTGTGGGTAGTTGTAAAGATTGTGATCACTGTATATCTTGTAGACAAGCTTCGGTTGAGCCAGCGGGTGTTGGCGCAATATGTTCTAAATTGTTGAACTGCAGTTGTTGTCGATAAGAGACCGTACATCGGTAGCGTGGAGGATGAACACGCGTGTGGAGGCAACTTCCTTTTGCTTAAATAATTGAGCGTTCTAACGATTATTAGTTAGGTCGTCGATAATTGCGAGCGTTGCACACACAGCGGGTCACTGACCCCACCCGCTCTGTGCTATGTGGAGCACAACGTGGTGCCTATCCTTCACACACCTAACTAGTCGACACTATCTTTAAGATATTATAGCTTGAGACACGATATTGTCGAGTGCAGTATTTTGGGCTGCTATATTTATTGTCCGCTGAGTGTTTTATATAATTGCACAATTTGTCTTTATATTGTTGCTATTAAACGTGGATATGATCTAGAGCGGGGTGCGGGGCGAGGGCGGGGGTAACTCCGACAGCTTGCACAACACCCTTTCACCACTAGCGCAGTTGCATTGACTCGCTTACTCGGTGCGCTGCTAAGCCCACGCTGTTTGTGGAAAAAACCCGAAACTGGAGAATGTTAACGTCCTCGGCGCCCTTCGATTCCCATTAGGCTTTCAGGCCAGCACAAGGGCATCTGTGGCTAACTATATCGTTCGAGCACGGAACCGGTATGTACTTTATGAACAGACTCTACAAGAATTGCGCACAAGGTCTTATCATCATATCACAATTCGTCATTGTGTCATATTAAAATTAATCAGAACGCATGAAGTCAGTTGTCCATCTTGATAACAAGTGATTTAGTTTAGTTAAGCACATGGCCGTAAACGTAATCGCAACATAATTAATTGATGTCAACGCGACTCTGTACGCGTGTAGTATTAACATTATAATTAGTTCGAGATGAAAATGCTCCATCGCTATAATTAATTAAGGTCGTCTACCCAACCTCTCTCCTAGAAAAAACCTAACTGACACTTTAAGAACTTGTAGAGATACGGTAAATGTCATCAGCGTTATCAGACATAATGTGTCTTGTGTGTCACAAAGAGTTGAACAAAGCTGTGAAGCTATCGTGGAGTGGGCGCTGTCGGCGGCCGCGTTGTTGTTGTGACGCAACACTAGATGTAATTACATACAAATATAACTGCAAGTATAGTCCGAGTACTTTCTAAACGGAGCGGCTCATCGGATCGGAGCCTTATGCAACAGACGCCTGCGACTCCCGGATGGCGTGTCGAGACCATCAGACACTGCACACTCCTTGGGCTATTGCTGAAATCCATACTTAGAAATGGTACATGTTCAAACGTGACTTGCTTGTTTTAGTGGCCGTCCTCCTACTCCTTTCAACTCCTTTCCTGTGTCGATTCATATGATGACTCACATCTATCTGCTGGCTCCAGAACTGCACTGTAGGGTACTGTAAGGGATTTTGTTGGTAAGAACATAATTCACAAAAGAACGCCGATATGTGTGGTTATACAACGTCCATCACCCCACGCCCTCCTTCATCACAGAGACGTACTGACGTTCGTACGTACGACGTTCACAAATTATGAAAGCCACGAGCCCTGTTCAATATTTAATGCAAGCTATACTTATAATGATATATCGAGCGACGGGGCCACTGCGCTTGTTGTGAGTTCACTACAACATTCACAAACGTGTCAAGCAATTGTCTTATTTCTCGTAAAAGTTGAATCGACTAAAGCAAACAAATGTATCGCAAGAACCATTGCGGGCGCTTTGTTATGAACCAATGAGGAAATAGAAATAGTGTACAATCAACGTATGTGGAGTGTAGAGACTCATATTGCTCAAATGCATATAAACTCGCCCTAGACTCTCTCTGTGCACATGTAAGTTGCGGGAGATCTGAAGACATGGTTTCCACGGGTGCACTAAATTTACGAACAGTTCATGCGCGCAATGCCTCAACGCACCTCTGAGGTGCAATGTTGCACATGCAAAGTAACGCCCGAAAAATGTGTTGTTCGTTTATTTAATAAATTACTAGCGACCCGCCCCGGCCTCGCACGGGTGGATTTCAGATGCCCCCGCCGACGACACGATTCGTGCATTTTAAATCTGTAATATCTTCGAATATATTCATTTAAATTAGATACTGTAAAGGACCATATTAATCTTTATTAAATACACAATAAACTTAAGGTACTTAATTGGAAAAGGATTAATGCTGTATTGCTTAAAATCACTTCGTAAATAAGCAATTTTTTATCGTAAACAGAAAAGAATAAAAAATGATTATTGTGGGTTATCCCTAAGAGATAAATATACACCATTAGGGACTTTTTTGTAGACCTTCTTAAGGTGTACAATACTGTAGTACATTATTTAGATCTATCTCGTATGGTACAGAGAGCGTTTGCAATGTAAGCGTAAAAAAATGTGTTTATATATTAAATTATATATTAAAGATCTAAGCATTTATAGGGACAGACAGAAAGCGAAAGCGACTTTGTTATACTATGTAGTGATTAACAAATCGTTAACTTTTAAACACGGTTTACCAACAGCCGTAAGTTGTTTTGTGATCCAGTTCTGAGGAGTTATGTTAAAACTTAAGGAACGTTTTAGTTCGCAAACTTCACAAACATAGAAAACATGTAACAAGAAAAAAAAACTATAAAACTATAACACAACTACGTGAAAGATTTTAATAACATTGATATAGACTACGTAATACGGGTCATTATTACAAACCTACTGACACCTTATTCATTGAAATCGGTTCATTAGTTTAAGCGCTACCGCGGAACATACAAATGCACATAGACTGTCAAAACTATAAGCCTTTTGGTTTTGTCACAGTCGGTTAAAAACGCCCGATGTCGAACTGTTGCAGCAACCCGGGGAAACTGTTTTCTACAATTTCCACAACTTAAGCACAATTTGAACCGAGCGTAATTCAATGATCGCCTCCAACTTGGTTACTGTTTATTTGCGACCCTTCATTATAAATATAAAAGAAACATTAAACAAAGTTTGACTGCACGTTTGGCCTAGTGGTTGGCGGTCACCACGCCGTTTCCTACTTCGCCAAGTGTCGTGGGTTCAAATCCCACGTAGGACAACACTTTGTGTGATCCACAAATTGTTGTTCTGAGTCTGGGTGTTCTTTGTGCCCGTTTCATGTATGTTTGTAAAGTCCCCCGCGAAACAGGATTTATCCCTAGTGCGAGAGTTGTCTTTTTAAAAGAGAAAAAGAAAAAAATAAAAAAGTTCAAAAACTACTCCAATGGTGCCCAATTGAACCGTGAAGGTCTCTAAGGGTTGCAGGTCAAAGTCCGCGATATAGAAGCCGGTAAAGTGAGCGACAGCGCAGCAACTGATCTCGTCATTTAAACATTTGCGATGTTTTTGTGATGGACAAAAGCAGCACTTTGTTTTTGTGTTCAACAAATTAGGTTGTGTTTGTGGCCGTTACGACTGTCCTAGATGTGTACAAGGTACAGAGCTGTTGTTTAGCGTCGGTCAGGGACGACTGTTCTCCGTGCAAAAATAAATAAACGAAACCTCATTATTAGGCAAAAGGCCGTGTTATTTAAAAATTATAATATAATAGTCTTTAGTTAATTCATTGACAAACAACGGTTCAATAATTCGTACAAAAGACATCGACGCGCTCGTAGCGTTCGTAGGTGACAGCTACGACTACGACGCACATTTTAACGATCCATCGCTTTATGATATTTTGTGCAAAGTGCGCTTGTTGCGACATGTTGTGGTTTGTGAATTGACTGTCGCGCGCTCACACTCTAACACACACACACACACACACACACACACTATTGTTACAAAACATACATAAAAAGATGCAAAATCGATATCTATTGCATTAACACCGTACACTTTACATTTAGGTTTGTTACTTCACACACCCGTACACACACGGGTAAGTGGGAGTACGTGTTTTTGTTAGTTATAGCAGCAAGGAGTAGTCTATGTCCTTCCTCAAGAATCAAATTCTTGAAAAATGTCAATAAAATCGGTGCAGCGGTATGGCCGTGAAAGCAGGACAGATAGGCAGACAGACAGAGTTTCTTTGACAATGAGACTGTATTGTGGGAACTAATAAAATAAATTTATAATTGAACTGCTGAACTGAATCACGTACGAAGGCACCATTTTTTTAAATATTTCGGACATCTAACACACAACGCCATCTAGTCCCAAGCTAAGCAGAGCTTGCGTTATGGGTACTAGACAACTGATATAAATAAATATATACCCAAACTCTGAAACAAATATTTGTAGATAATACAAACATTTGGTCCGACCCGGGAATCGAACCCGAGACCTCAAGCACAGCAGTCGCTTACGCTACCATTACGCCACCGAGGCACCATTAATTTATAACGGTAAATATAAGTTTGTCTTTTTGTATTCTCGTATGCCTAAACTTGCTAATCGGTGATCGCATTAAGTTTGTCAGAGACACAATAGGACAAGAATATAGCGTACCTTTCATTCGAAAAAAAATGTTACTGAACGACATAAAATACCTTTACTCGAATATTTTTTCGTTAATGTTACTAAATTACATATAACTTATCTACTTTCAACGTACAAACCATCGCAATGTAACGCAATACAATCGTTGGGTGCTTATATTTTTTGCAATTACATTATTAACTGTAATGTTTGTATCACCTGTCGTGTCTCTGCTACGTTCAAATGTGTGGATAAAACAGCGGTGTTTATTGACAACAATGAACTGGTGTAAAGTGCAGTCTTTCACACCCCTCCCTGCTGCCCTACCTCACTGTAAGCAGGCGTCTCTTAATTGTAAAGATCGACAATTAAATTATTCTAACCACAATGGCTGTCAATAATTTACGGACATTTCAATATTAAACGAATGGTATATTTTTGGTAAATGTATTACATCCTTGCTGTAACAGAAGCTTCCAAGCATCAACGAGGTTCATTATAATGTTGATGATATCAGACGAGCCATCGTGGGAGCAAGGAAAACAATAGAACGACTTTCCATGCCTCTTTCGCTTATCATCGTTTGTGCATTTCTGATAAGTTGAATAATAAAGTGAAAAGACAAATATTTAATGCACTCATTAATATGCAATATTTTGAAAGAAATTCTAGTATCCTGAACTTATATATTACAACGTATATTTCACCAGCATATATTTAAAACACACAATGAGTGGGAACCACAGGCTGTGCATATCCTGATGGCTCATGGAGGTCATTACACGGCGGAACAACTCGGTCGGCAATATTGTCAGTTTGTGTGAAAGCGCAAGTGCTCCCGCGGCCTTGACCCACAGCGCGCCGCCGCCTGACGTCACTCGGAACAAGCACTCGCAGACGCTCTCACTTCACACTTACCTCATTGGCATCGACCAGTGCTGACAATCTACGAAGTATCGTAAACATCAGTGCACCGCTTGCGAACTTTCCGACAATGACGCCTTCGTTATTCCTACCTCTATTATGCCCATAATAAACAACTGAAAATACAGTAAAACTTGATTAAGTGGGACCTGGATGAGTGAGAAACCTCCATAACTGTAACTCGTGCTGACATCCCAACACTTAGGCACTGAATTACCTCTGCTAGTGGGACGAAGCAAACCTCTATATCTGGGATAAGTTCTTTCGATTTTATCGTAATGGTTACCTGTATAACTAAGACAGCGAGTGAATTTTATATACATTAACCTCTGTAACTGAGATAACACCGTTTTTTTTTTGTTTGAAAACGAAGAAGATGACGACTCCGATGGCTCAGAAGTAAATTTAATAAAATAATCTAAACGCGAAGCAGTAAAAGCACTAGAAATTTTGCACAGTTATTTTGAAATGACGGGAATTAGGGACCAAAGCATTTTTGATAAAATGTATAACATGAAGAAACTAAGTACTGATACTTCCAAAATACAAAAATAAAAATGACTGATTTTTATGATTGATACATTCTGTTCACATTTTTGTGTCAAATAAAACTCACTTATAATGTTTACATAATACTCGTACGTTAATTTATTCAATAATCGCACCTCTATTAATGGAATCCTCTGTTATTTGTATCTGTTATCCAAAATTCTGCCTATTGAATTGGAGACGTGAATGAACAGTACGGTGCGGAGGCATCATTGAAAATATTGACCCTTGTGCTACAAAATACCATAGAGTACTCTAAGGGCACGTGACTTGGTCGCTTGGATGTTTGCTGCTCATTATCGAGTATATATTTTTATCTATTAGGAGTATATATTCTAAGCTGTAAACGAGTACAAACCCGGGAATATTTTCATTCTAAATTATAATTTTAACATTGATTGTCTGTGATATATATAGTGTTGACAGACGGATGGATGATCGTGACGAAACTATAAGGGTTATGCTTTTGCCATTTTGGCTACAGAACCCCAAAAAATAAGCCCTATTTCTCTTGGTCATGGCATCACAAGTGACCGGCTGGATCGATTTCATAATTTTTTGGTGTGCAGACCCTTGATCGAGGAAGGCTATATAACATTGTAGAGATGTAGACGAAGCCGGAACAGTTAGTTAGCTTAAAGACATTTAAACTTGTGTTTTGTAGATATTTTTGCACATTTTCATTTTGTTCTAGGTCAGATTTCTCGCTGACCTCTGACCTTGAAGTTGCTACAATTTTTTTTCGATTTTTATTTTATTTATTTTAAATGCAAATACACTTAAACAATCTAGTACCGCGCATACATGTTTTTACTATACAAAGAAAATAATTACTGTGGCAGTGCAAATTGGTGTCTTATTGTTACGATCGATTAACTAGCCCTACAGTCCACTAGGAAATAATCCAAATTAAGTCCATAACAACTTCTGAACATGGTGACTGCCTCGTTGGTTTAGTGGTTAGCGTAAGCGACTGCGGATCAAGAGGTCTCGGGTTCGATTCCCGGGTCGGACTGCTGTTGGGTTTTTCTTACAAGAAATTCTTAATAGCAGCCCGCAGTATGGAAGATGGCGGTGCTTCCCGCCCCTGCCTCGGAGAGCACGTTAAGCCGTCGGTCTCGGTTGTCGTGAACATTAATGGCAATCGTTATAAGGAAGTCAGTGCCCTCAAATATACTGGCAACTAGTTCAATCTTCGAATTCAGTTCACCCTCAGGGTTGCGGAGGTCCGATATGTCAGTCGCTCCGTGTAAAAACTGATATTCAGGTAAAACCGGTTGAATTAGTAGCCGACCCCAAATCTTGGGAATAATAAAGCCTAGGAAGAAGAAGAGACTTAAACAAGCTGGTATTTTTGAATAACTTTATTCTGCGGTAGCTCGGAGCTATGTGCTTAAAATGACTGCTTTGTTATGTTAGTGAAAGTTCTAATTGTGGTGATACCGTCACAGTTTAGAAGGCACTTCATCATATGTACGAGTTTAATATCACGCGGACAGAAAATATGTCTCGGTTATCGCACATCACATATCGTCGGTTAACGCTCAATTGTTACTTTGGTAGGGTTAGACACGAGAATTAAGTGTGGGTGTTGTAATGAAGGTATGTAAGGTATGTATACAATTCTGCTAATTTCGATAATGTATGGTTAAATGATAAACAAATTTGTATGCCGATAAATGCGGCCAAACATGACTGAAACTATTATAATTTATTGATATCTTGCATGCAATGTATGTACACCATGTTATACAAATAAAGACTATCTATCTATCTATCTATCTAAGGTGGCGCAAGTTGCGTCACACGTGGCACGCGGCCGAGAAAGTGGCGCGTGGCGCTCGCTCGTTGTGGCGGATTGTTTCTGTGACTGGGACTTGGGACGCGGCGGCATTGACCCGCGTGTCGTCACAACGTCACTGCTCACGTAACTGTACCACAAACGTATATGTCGTTATAACACACTACAAGTGGTAGGGTAATGACCGTTAATTATTTATCTGACTGCGACCCACTAATTAATCAGCGAAAATGTGTAGAGTTACCTACAAATGTACTACAGAGTTATGGCCTCCGTTTGAGCTTTCAGTATTATCTAGACACAAAAGGTGACTAATACTTGTTCTTATTCTTTAGTTAATAATTTATATATATTTATGTAAATATTTATATTATATAAAATTATATTCTAGTTAGAATCATAGTTTGTTGTGCGTTCGACATTATCGCCAACGGTCGATAAAATTTGCTAGATTATAATCATTCTTCAAAGAGATGACAACCTATCTAATATGGGTATCAATTAAAACATAATTAATATGTGACACTAATTGGCTTGAGCCTCAGTGGATTGCGCAACATCCGCGGCGCTGACACACTTCCGATCGCCACGCGACAGGCAGCTCGGCAGCTCGGACTGTGACGTAACGCGCTGTGCGACACAAACAAAGAACCCTATCGATACGATTGCGAACGAACGGGTTTTCGCTAAAACAAACTAACGTTACTCGTGTGTTGGTGTGTGTTTGTGTTTGTAAATATACGAGGCAAGCATGTGAGTGTTTCCTTTCGCTGTGACCGTGCACGACCTCCTTCCGACGGCGAAAGTAGCGCGCACGCACACATCGCGCCCTGCGCCTGTGTTACACACACAGCACCACAGCCTCACACACACATACATGTGAGTTGTGCAACCACGGGGAACATAACAAACTGGATATGGACCATATAGATGATTGTTGTATACTAATTAATACAAAATATTTTAATAAGGCCATAGTGTTAGTTAAAACTGATTTTAATTTACGACGATGCAACAAAAGATTTATAAGGAAGTGTTCAGTATGTTTAATTAGGTATTTGTTAACAATGTATACGAGTAAATAATAGTAATGTAAAAATAATATTTAATGAATTACAAAACATAAATGGTATTTTACGCTAATTGGCTATATACAATGCAGCAGGATGTGAAAAGTTAAGCAAGAACAGAATATTGCACAGTACGTATCACTCAGGAACACAACATGTTTGTTTTATTGGCTAAGGCTTATAAATATATCGTATACTTTACACTTTGCTACGTAACGTTACGTCAGACAGACCCGTACCACATACACACATATATTGCACAATATTAGTGTGTGTGTGCGGTAGATATTTTATTTGTTATATGTTTATAATCTATTTAAATAAATAAAATTGGAGTGTCTGTTTGTAATACTAAAATAACCGCTTTTTACTAAATGCATATGTATGTATGCACGATACATATACCAAAATATATTTTTTTACAATTTGTATCTGTCTGTCTGTCGGTCTGTCTGTCTGTTTGTTCTGGCTAATCTCTGGAACAACTGGACCGATTTTGACGGGACTTTCACTG
This sequence comes from Diaphora mendica, assembly GCA_949125395.1. NCBI lineage: Eukaryota > Metazoa > Arthropoda > Insecta > Lepidoptera > Erebidae > Diaphora > Diaphora mendica. The sequence continues at coordinate 198,382 of OX421331.1, read as the reverse complement.
TTAGGTAGCTTATTATATAACGAGTAACTTAGGCTACTTTTGTTCAAACTAGCTTCGCCCCGCGGCCTTACCCGCGGTATGACAATAACCGCGGGTAACACAGCGGGGTTCCGGTAGTATTTTATAAGAATACTACCTGTGCCCGCTACTTCGTAAACGTGACATTTGGATTTAAAGTTATTTTAAACAAACATTTCAAAACCAAAATCAGCTAAATCGGCCCAACCGTTCTCGAGTTTTAGCGAGACAAACGAACAACAATTGATTTTTATATATAAGAAGATTACGATAATATGTTAATAGTACTGTTTGGTAATAGCACGTTGTACAAAAGACTCTGTTGGGGAGGTGTAATTGTGTGCTCGCTGTACCGGCAGTAATAAGGCATTAACTTTAGTACTTGTAATGAGAGCCACGAGTCTATCTCGGCAACAAAACTGTCAAATGGCTGCTATACCCGAGCATATTGTAAGTGAAACGAAACTCAAAGCTGAGCTATTCATCATTGATTAAATAATTGTAAGATCGAGGTGGTTGAGAGGGGGCCGGGGGGCCGGGTGCCGCACTCACCGGTGACATAACTGTCGTTCGTTTACAACTTGTTGTACTGTTTGGAGGCGTCCGACAATATAATTGTTAAGGTAGTGTCGCAACTCGTGCAGACCTGGCCACTGACACAGAGCCCCACAGAGATCAATGTCGTCACACTCGTTTATACTATGGTATAAACAAGTGTGACGAAATTGATACGTACATCCAACCCCATCTAATCAGCATACGATTAAGGGATTGCCGATGTCTTGTTGTAAATTCGTAGAGATAATTAGATAGATATTTATCTAATTGAATATTTTATAAATAAATATTTCGGACATCCAACACACAACACCATCTAGTTCCAAGCTAAGCAGAGCTTGTATTATGGGTACTAGACAACTGATACAAATACATATATACCTTTTTTTGTAAATACATACATATTATACATAGAAAACATCCAAACTCCGAAACAAAGATTTGTAGATCATAAAAACATTTAGTCTGACCCGGGAATCGAACCCGAGACCTCATGATCAGCAGTCACAGACGTCAACCGCGAGACCAACGAGGCAGTCGAGGGAATCTAAATAGATTAAGAACACGGAACGTCACCTCACTTATTCACCCTGAGGTTGAGAAGGAACACTCTAAACAAATACAATACCAATCGTTCTATCCAGGGTGGACCATACATGGACAGTAGGTCAAACGCTGTCTAAGGAGAGGCCTATCATATCTAGCAGTGGTCTACTAAAGACTGTTGATGTGAGCAGACGTATCGCCTGATGGTAAGCCATTACCGCCGCCCATGGACACCTGCAACACCAGAAGCGTCACAAGTGCGTTGTCGGCCTTTTGGGGATGGGGAAGGGGAGGTAGGGGTAGGGGATCGGGGTATGGGCTTCCGGTATCCTCACTCACTCGGTGAAACACAGCGCAAGCACTGTATATTTGTGTTAAGTGTTGCGATATCTGGTGTGTACTGAGAGCACGTCTTTAGGAGAGGTATTTCAACTTTAACCCCGAGTCCTTGTACAGTGTACGCTCGTGTACTCGGTATGTACGGTCATACGTATATACTTCATGTAAGTTTAATGGGCGATGGTTTTTAATACAATGATTTGTATTCATTTCATAGTTGACATTCATCAGAACTTAAAATGCTGGAGGTCATACCGTTACTGTTCTCACATAAATAATAGCCATCAAATTGAAACGATGCAGGTAAAGTCAGGTTGTGGATAACATAAATATGATAAATTACAACGAAATAAGCAATTATATACGAGTACTTCATATCATTTGATGTGCCGTCAATACTCGTAACTCAACATTGTCAAACTGACTCACCGCACATGTCCCTTTTTTTTTTTTTTTTTTTGTTTGGAAATCCCCTCGGATACCACCGGCTGGTGGTTATGTCAGACACGAACCGACTAAAAAACGCACACCGTCTCGGATACTGGAAGCCGGGTGCACCCTCGAAAGGAAATCCCTGGAACACCGCACATGTCCCTAATAATATTTTTCATCATTCTAGAATCAAACTCACTTGTACTTATTCCACTATTTTAATTACATTTATACCTGACCGGTTTCATCCTCAAATTAAAATAGTGGAAAAAGTACAAGTGAGTTTGATTCTAGAATGTATAACAACAAGTTCCATCAAGTGCCGATAATCGAGGGTATACATTTTTCGTCATGTTATAGAGTGCTCTGTGGAAAACAATTAATTACTTTACTTAATTAGAGAGTGACACCGGCGCGCGGCAGAAATGAAACGTTCGCCTCGTACACGTCTCCGTGTATTCAATTAATCCTTCATAAGTAAAAGTAGTGCGAGCAGTTGGGTGCCGACGCCGGAGCGTATTATAACATTATAATGAAACGTGTTGCAGTTCGCTTGTGGTGCAATTGTTGCGCTACAACCCGCACTCATAAATATCGCAATTAACAACATTTGAAAAGAATGACCGTGAGTTTTCTCAAACAATTTCTTTTCTCAGTCTAAATATAGTATTGTCGTAACAAATGTGAAGTTCGTTTCAAATTCAATAAAGTAGGCAACGAGACTTCAGGTGTATCGAATAGATGTTTATCCATCCAGAGAGCCCATCTTTTGACCACAAAATACCTTTTCGCTATCACTGTATGTATACATATTTGTCCCTACAAATGTTCGATTTGCCCGCATAACAAACAGTAAAATAAAGTTAGGCCACTTATTCCATTTATTTATATTGCGAATGTAGCACTGCCTAGACATAGAAATAATGTAAGCGAACAAGCAACTGCTCAGTAATCTCTTCGTATAAACTTAACGTATTGTGCGTGTCCAGCTTGTTTCCCCTTAGCGGCCAGTCTCGGCGAGTCAACGAAAGCAAAAGTGTGCGAGTGCTAAGTGTGCAGTGTACGGTGACGTAACAGTTGTATAAGAGAGGGCGCGCCCACCGTCTGCGCCGCTGACCCACTGCGACCCACCGCCGGTGGCGGGCCACTGCCCCGCGTCCTTCTCCCGTTATCTTACTAATATACGCAGTAATTCTATGTATATTGTATGTATATTTGTCTTTTTAATGCTCATGTCTGTTATTTGCACGCCGTGAATGTAAAATGTCAACTATCTAGGTATTTACTTTTCCTATTTGATGTAATGTGTGATGTGATACTAAGGTACCGTGTGTGCCTCTTGGTATACTAGTTTTATTTATTCCTTGAAAAAGTTATTTTTGTTAGATATTGCACCTTCAGGTGGCGCCCGCGCACACACGTGTGAGGTTGTTCCTCTTGACCAGAGGCGTCTTTAATGACACTTGTTACACACACATTAACTAATAAATAATGTCTTCAGTAATGTTATTGTCCTTTCCCAGCAGCGGTACACGTGTGCACTGTTAGCAGTGGGGCTGGGCGCGTCATACTGGTAACCCAGCACACCGTTAGCTTCACTAATCAACCACCTCTAATAGTTGCAATACTGTTCACTACTCTAATGTCAATGTAATTTATTATCCTTATTGTTTTTTTTATTTCAGCATCGTCTCTGAACTGAACTGGTTTCGGGGAATCTAATCTGACAGTTGACGTGTAACATTGGGTGGCACGTGTGTTTTACACAGTGCATATGTAAACAACAATGGCCGGAGATGCGGCAAGTTCAAGGTGCACAGAGGAGCGAGGGATGGGGGGAAGGAGAAACGGCGCTCCCCGCGACACAGATGAAGGTCGTACGTCTTGTTATTGTCTCACGCGCTCATCATGCTCCCGCCCCACACGCGCTGCTCGTGCACGTGTGCTTAAGCAGCAACGCGGCGGGAGTTACAGATATTTTTTGATACTCGAACTCTACGCTATAAGAGTAAAGTTAAGTGGCAACATGCAAATACCACTGACCAATTTAACGGCCTCCCGACGAAAACAAACCCGAGTACCTCTTTTCCTCAGTTTCATAACGGTAGTGTGGTGGAGCCTCGTTGACCACGTTTAACAGACATTTGAACGTTGGTGTCAAACTAAAGGTGGATTCATTTCATATGCACAATTCGTTCGACGGAGGGCTCCAGGCGTCGCTTACACTCCACGCTGTGCAGGGTTCGTGCTAATCGTTGCGTTCTGTCGATTGTTTAGCTGCCGGGCACGCAATGCGCGCCTCACGCCATCTCCACAAACCACTCATTATAACACAAGCGCACACCTATTATATTACAATTGCGCAGTAATCAAAAGTCTTGTTTGTTGAGTTTCTTTCATGGAAAACTCTGTGGTGTTTAATGCCTAGACAAACGATGATGTCATTCGATTCACACTCGGGGCCCTCGTATACTCGTTTGCAACTCTCGCACGTGAGGTCTAAACAACGCCAAGTTGTTTGTGAAAGTGGTCGCTACTCGTTTGTAATGTGTGTCAGTGGAGAGTGTCGCGCTGTGCTGTGACGTACATCGGCAAATTGCACAGCTCGTTGATACATATGTATATATAAATATAGTACAATGAACTATAATCGGTTAATCACTCATTCTTATTGAATGAATAAGTGGCAATTCATCTGTCTGTCGAGTTTAGGTAGGTGAGTTTCCTTGACTAGGGCGTCAGCAATAAGTGAGAGTGCTCGTGTCGGAGTGCGCTTGCCCCGACCTCGCCACAGTCCAAATGTCACTTCAATGCAGTGAGTAATTGGTGAGCTCTTGCTATCCTTGTTCTCGTTTACTTGAGTGTATTTGCTGTCCATTGGCAATGAATCCGTTCCACGCTCGGTTCAGGTTGAAGGTGAGTGATATCGCGCCGCCCCCCGGCCCAAAGTCACACAACAAAAATGCTACTTTCCAGAATATTTCCTGTATTCGAGTTCAAGTTTACCTACAGACCGCCACTCAACCATCGAAATGAATAGAAATGAGCATCTAGGGTTGCTCTCAATTTCGATATAAATAAGAGGTTTATGCGAGTGTAGCCTCTCTGTTAAAGGCTGTCGGTGTGAGTGAAGCACTGAGCTAAACATACAGTTTAAATGAAGTTGAGAACAGAAAGGAGCAAGATACAAACTATATCACACTAGCTGATCCGGCGAACTTCGTACCGTCACATTTAGGTACATATCTGTCTCAGCTTCCCACAAGCAGTGTACAGTCGCCGCCAAAAAAGAATTGACTTTTCGCGTTATCTTTTAATTTTTCTTGTACACAAACCTTGTCCTAACAATAACGAACACATAAAAAAAAAAAAAATTGGTGCAGCCGATCGGAAGTTATACGCGTACATACATTTCTGCGATTCATTTATATATATATATATATATATAGATTATGCATCAATACAACGAGCGCGCGAGCGAATTATTCAATGTGTAGTTGACGTGCGATACATTGAACATTGTTTCACTACTTTGAATATTATGTTCCTCAGACAGTGGCCGAGTTTTTATGTGGGTTCGGCTTGTTTTGATAGCATTTCAGTTATAAATACAAACATTGTTATAATTTATTTTATTATAAGAATTGAAGTGAAGGTAAGACGCCGATCTCAACATAGGACCGACTGTTGTGGAGTACCTTGGTGGAGGTCAATAAATAAATAATCAATAAATACTTGGTGCATCTGATACACAACATCTAGCATCTAGCTTTGATCTAAGCAGAGCTTGTACCATTACATCTAGATTGACTGATAGACTCTTATACGTATATACTCTCTTTGTAGATAAATACATATTATACATAGAAAACAAAACTCCGAAACCGGTCCAATCCAGGAATCGAACCCGAAACTTCAAATACCTCCTACCACGCTAGCGCCACCGAGGCAGTTAGCTTAGCCTGGTCTACCAGAAGACGTCTTATGGCTGAAGTGATGAGTATAGATATCAAATAAGTAAATCAATATTTCTAAATGCTCAAGGGTGGCTAATCATCTAACGACAGCCTCGAGTGGTTTAGTGTAGACATATTAAAATCTGTTGTAAATTATTTAAATTAGACTTTTATCGTACAATTATTACTTTTCACACGCACTGTAATATACAAAAGCAATATGCGTTTCATGGGCAGATAATTAATCGTAAAATTAAATGTAACAGTAACAGAACACGACACACACAGGAGTCAGCGACTGAGCGTAGAAGTGATGCAAAGCGCGTTTATGTCTTTTGTACCCAACACTTGCAGTCACGTTTGTCAACCGGTGAGACACATAATAGTTACTTTAACTTTTGAATGAAATCAACGGTAGGAAGTTTTCAATGTATGTATTTAGTTTTCAAATGTCTCCTTGTAAATTGAGCATACGCTGAATGTAACTTTAAATCGTAATAAAATTGCATTGTCTTTCCTTGTGGTGCTAATAATAATAACATGTAGAGTATTTTTAAACGACTTCAAAAAAGGAGGAGGTTCTCAATTCGACCGTATTTTTTTTATTTTTTTTATGTGGTCGCAGGTAACATTGTCGTTTATGAACCGATTTTGATGATTCTTTTTTTAATGGAAATGAGGTATCCCAACGGTGGTACCATGATAAGGACATTAAGATCTGATGATGGCATCCAAGAGAAATCGAGTCGAACCTTGAAGTCGGTTTTTGTTTTTGTTAAAATTTAAATGTTTGGGGTTATTGGGGGCGATCTATGAGGGAGAGAGGCGAAGGCTGAAACGTTGATGAGCCTTGAACTATTCGTACATTATTGTCATGCCTGTTAACCTTTGTTCGAAGTTCACTTCCGGCTCTCACGAGAAGAGCACTTGTCACTCCGATACTTGGTGAGGGCTCCATCGCTGGTGAAAACTACCTCACGTATATAATTAGTACGCTGATGACATCGCAACATGTGCGCGCGACACAGGGGGGGGGGAGAGGAAGCGGGGGTATTATTGTAATTATTCTCTTGTGTAAACACAGTGTAATGAGGATTTGTTTAATACTCTTTAAAACCGTGCTCACAAAGATCACCATTCTTTAAATTCTGGAATACCTGTGTTCGTATTGTGAATCAATCCAGACGCCACAGTACACATTATGTTTGTATGGATAGTTCGGGTCAATGGTCAGGTCATAAACTCTGCAGTGGCATTATTAACAAGGAGAGTTGTGTTCTGCGTTAAGCACGTCTCTGTGCGTTAGACAAAAGGTGCCCCTTAATACACCATTGTTCACTGTAATGAGTGCGTTCAAGAGATTATAAGCACCAAAGATTATAAAGAGAATTAGAAAGCACCGCGGCGCTGCGCCCACCGCACCTCGCGCGAGATCGACCCGAACAAAACATGAATGAAAATAGTTCAAAGTGTCATCGCAGATTGCTGACCTTTTTTTTTATGGAATAGGTCGTATGCCAATACGAGCAGACGTATCGCCTGATCGTAAGCGATTACCGTCGCCCATGGACACCTGCAACACCAGAAGCGTCACAAGTGCGTTGCCGGCCTTTTGGGGAATGGCGGGAGGTAGGGGTAGGGGGATTGGGGTATGGGCCTCCCATACCCTCACTCACTCGGTGAAACACGGTGCAAGCACTATTTCACACCAGCTTTCTGTGAGGCCGTGGTATGACTCCGGTCGAGCCGGCCCATTCATGCCGAAGCGTGGCTCTCCCACGGTAGACTCCTAACTAGGTTAAGTAAAAGTGAACCGCAACTCACTCCAGAGTAAAGCAATGGTTCCAACGTATTAAAGTTATTACATGAACTTTCCAGTAAAATGTTAATGGCTGACTTATTGCATCATATACAACTCATGACATCAACCACACACTACGTAAAAAAAGTAAGGGGTGAATACTCGATGCCAACGTCGTGAATCCAGGCAGGCATTAGTTGAGGATTTGAAACAGTCGTCTGGTCACATTCATACATCTACATAGTGTGATCACAACCAAGAGGTCACTGCCCTTGAACTCAAGCGGTGAAACAAAACACAGAAAGACACACATTTAAGTGCTGTTTACCTCTTTGCAAATATTGAGGAGTATGTGTAATAAAGGGTAAAGTGACCGAACATGAGTCACCGAACCTTGCCGTTGGCTACATCTGTGACTCTTATGTGATCACGTAAACTTATTGAGCCCCATGACACCCCATAGCTGCCAAATTGTCAAGGCCGTGCTACTGCCAGTGTCAATGAGGCGGCACAATCCACCAATAAATCTTTAATTAAATTTTACGGTCAAGATACCATTAAATTTTATATTTGATTACAAAATGTTGCTTTTTGTCAATTTCTATTGCGTTTCAAGGTCACAAACCAGACAGGCAAGGGGTGCAGAGGTTATGCATCATGACCTTGACCTCACCACGGTACTGTACAGTGCCACGTGTACTGCAACCGGCGGTTCCGCACTCAAAAATTACTTTAGATGAATAAAAAATGAACAATCGAATGTTAAATAATATAGCATGACCCGTTCTACCAGTCATTACATAAGTGGACCAGCAACACAGTTTGGAAGCGCCGGCGTACTGTCGCCGCTCGCTCGGTGCATGCGGGCGAAACATCCCCGGTGCGAGCGAGCTACCTGTAGTTACGTCACGCGACATGTGCACGTCTGTTTACATGTGCGTGGCCTCGTTGGTGGGTACTCACTGCACTGCACTAAGTAAACACTTGTATCGACAGACTTAATTACAAATAAAGTACGTGACGGTGTCCAGCGGCGGGTCGCGGTTAGTTGCGCCTTCAATGTTATCGAAATCGGTTTCGATCACGCTATCGATCGATATTGTGTTGAAATGCGCCCAATGTCGGCGGCGAGGTTACGCGGGACTCACCGGTGTGGCAACCGACACGTACATTATTGCACTAGATAGCTCAAAGCAAGGCATTGCAGGGCGGAGGGCGCCGAGTCGGGCCGGCGCTTCCCGCCACGGGTGTGTGTGTGTACTGTAGCGGCGCACGCGCTTCGATTCAGTTTCAGATTGGGCGGTGAGGCGGAAAGCTCACGCTTATGCAAGCGCGTACGCCACGGTCTTGTGTGTGTGTATGTGCGGGTACGTTACCGATCTGCTGGCGCTGGACACTGACGGGAGCGGCGCTGTGCGGAGCGGAGTGGCGAGTGCGTGGACACGAGCGGGCGGAGCGAGCGCGCGCGACCGAGTGCTGCAGCGTGCCGGCGCCGGTGGCCGCTGAGCGCGCGCCCTCCCTCCGTCCTCCCTCCCCGCGCCGCAGCCTCTCATCGACAGTTTCCCGCGCCGCAGTTTTCCTTGTCCCTCCGCCGGGGTTAAGGATGAGAGGTTAAAGGACAGACTGCGTTGCCAGCTGATTTAATATCTTTAGGGACTGAGCTAAGTACTCTTACGAGCACGTACTTATGTCGAGTTTAAAAATATAATGTAATTGCCATCTCCTGCATAATAATATAATTAAGCAAATTAAAAAAAATAGCGCATATAATACTACTTTATTTAAATTGATAGATAATTAGATATATACCAGAATTATCAATCTATCAAATCAAAGCGAGTTTATTTTACTCTGTGTTTCGAGGCAGGGAGTTTGCGTTTGATGTTTTTTTGGAGTCGGTTTTTTTTCTTCAAAATGATTTATTTGCATGGATTGTATATTTGGTAGGTGAGTATCGCTTAGCTGATGGGATTGTGCCAAGACCGGCCGGGCGCGGGAACCCTAAAGGTAGTAGAGCCACGCTGATTTCAGCACGAATGGGCCGGCACGACCGGGGCGGTACTACCCTCGCACAGAAAATCAACGTAAAATGACAGCGTTCGTGCTGTCGTGTTTCGTTGGTGAGTGCGAGACCGGAGGCCCAATTAGTCTAGTCAACAAGTACCATACTTGTTGACTAGACTAAAAGATGCAGCAGCATCACTAGGCCGCCATAGTGTGGGTCTCCATACTGCATTGTCTGCATTTGCAATGAGTATGGTGACCACCACTCTTGGATTCTGCTTATGCTTTCCATCAGGCAGAGTAGAGTCATTTTGGCGGGCCAATAATAAAAAAAAAAAAAAAAAAAAAAAAAAAACCCGCACTCGCGGCTGAGGTGTGGGCCTGAAGAGCCTGAAGGCCTCACATGCTCCCAGTATTATTTGTGAAGAGGTTTTTCACACCGTGTAATGACTGCTAAGTAGTTAATAGGTAACCAATTAATAGAGGTAAATAGGTAACAACAGTGCATGTACAGTGAGTTTAGTGTGTTAAGGTGAGACGTGACGGTGAGAGCGAAACGCAGCGGGATGCTGCAGGACGTAGTTTCTTTTGTAGTATTTGCTTCAGCTTTAGAAGCCAGTAATCATTAAATTAAGCTTGAAGTCTGAACACAAACATTACTCTTTGAATTGTTCTTATTTTCTAAACCATGTACTTGTATTATGTGTCAAGCTAAAGAGAGCTTAATAAGTTATTAATGAATGGAGTATGTGTGTGAGATTATAAATAGACGAAACCTTAATATAATTATTCATTGAAATAACCAAATATTTATAGTTTGTTAATTTATTCAACAAGTAAAATTCATGTTCATTCAAGCATGGTCCGAAATACGAATTTCAATATATTAACATTTGACCACACTCGCTGTAGAACTCGCACTCATGTTTTTATTTTAAAAGTTATCGCGGATTTGTTCATGTAGTAGAATATTTCCAACCCCGAAGGTTGCTGTTGCGCTACATTTATTTCATTAAATTAAAACAATAAAGTGACTTGTAACATTTAAACTACAGCTCTAAATTATTATAAGACGTACCGTGCGTAGTTATATTTTCTTGATGTGTGTTAGGTTTAAAATTGATCCGATTGATTCTTTCAACTAAGTATTTTAATGATACTCATTTTTTTTGCAAATATAATTATTCCCAACAACGTGTAAAAAACAAATGCCATGTTATGCTCGCTCGCACAGTGAGCTGCGCATTTGAGTTACATTTGTGCTAGCAATATTATATTGGACGGATACGCAGGGCTTGGAGCTTGGAGGTTGGGGTCTTAAACCCGTGCCCCGGAAGGCATGTAAATTCGTCTGTACTGCGCTTGAACTCTTCCCGGTCGTGTGAGATAACCTTCCCATCGGATTATGTGAGTGAAGGAACAGAGAGTGCACCAGTGTTTGCGCACACACTTGTACACTATAATATCTCCTGCGTAGTAGGCTGGTCTCCGTTGAGACTGGCTGCCGTGGTAGTCGAAATCGGCTAGCAGTACAATTATATCAAATACAAATCACGATAGACCCTGCGGGGTCTTCGTGGTGCAGTTTTCATCACAGTGTCTGTATATGTATGTGTATCGGAAATAATAATAAAAAAAACTGAAAAATAAATTTTAACAAAAAAACAACCGACTTTAAGAACGACCAAATTAAAATGGGCCCATACGAGAATATTGAGTTATTCGTTAATTTGTCGCGCACATACTTAATGCAAATTGAAGACTTATATGGTTTTCTCATGGATGACATGTCAGAACTGAACAAAATTAAAATGAGACCACATGGGAAGCATCAGCTTCCAAATAAAAAAAGAATCATCAAAATCGGTTCACCCAGTCGAAAGTTATGAGGTAACAAACATAAAAAAAAATGCAGTCGAATTGAGAACCTCCTGAACTTGAAGTTGAAGACGGTTAAAAAATAAAAAAAAACTGTGGGGGTTATGTGTAGTCAGTGGACAAATTGTACCTGAAATTTGGGAAATAACAACACGACTTAACGTATTATACGCTTTTACTGCGAGATAAGTATTTTACAATATAGGAATACAATTATTTATATTTCACTGCCACACTAGGAGGTCTTGACTCCACGACCCCTGCAGTCTATCTTCTCTTCTTCAGTATTCAAAAAATCAAAGTGTCAAATTATATAAATAAATTTTACAACATTGGCTTTAAACAGGAGTTTTCACCTGCCAGTATTATGACGTGGAGGTTGTATAGGTACGGCGAAGGCTTCAATCGCCACAATACCTAATGTTTGTACAATACCATTAATGACAGTAATATGTTAATAACGAAATTGCAACTATGGACTTTACACAAACATAATTTATTTCAGTTGTAACGTTGCTCAATAATCTCTTCGTATTTATAAATAATGTGCATTATTTAAACATTATGAAAGTAAGTAATCCCAGTAACGATTAGCGAGTATCGCGTGGCGTGTGGCGTGTGGCGTGTGGTGTATGGTGTGGGGTGTGTGGCGTGTGGTGTATGGTGTGGGGTGTGTGGCGTGTGGTGTGTGGCGTGTGGTGTGTGGCGTGTGGTGTGCAGCGTGCGGTGCGCGCCGCACCCGGGCGCATTGTGTTGTGCGCCGTGCTTTGTTCTGTGTTGTTGCTACAGAGCGTTACGTAGCGCTAACCTTCTGATACATTTTTAATGCATGTATATTAATTAACATAATAATAAATACATTTAATACCATTTTTAATTTGTTATTTCACAAGTAACTTCAAGTTATTCGCGTGTAAACCCCCCTATCTGCTGTCAGCACTGAAGTCATGAGAATTATAAAAATATGTCTTTTTTATTGAGTTTTTAAAGCGTTTATTTTAATGATTACTTTCAATGTATTTGTTTTTTACACAATGATGAAATGAATTCAAGAGATATAAGTGAACAAAGGCTAAGAGCTGAGTCTCGATGTAATGTTTGTTCCGCCCTCCACTCACATTTGTATTTTTTTCGTTAATGATAAGAATAGATAAAGATTTAAAATAATTAGTGTTGACTGATAATATGGTGGAGTAGATCTGACTGTGGTATATCTATACTGCTGGACCCGCTGTTTATTATCAACTAGCTGACCCACGCAACGTCGTTTGCGTCTCCTATTGCCCCTAATAATTTCCCCCCGTTTTTGAAACATTCTTCATTGGTACTCTGCTCCTATTGGTCATAGCGTGATGATATATAGCCTATAGCCTTCCCCGATAAACGGGCTATCTAACACTGAAAGAACTTTCTCAAATTGGACCCGTAGTTCCTGAGATTAGCGCGTTCAAACAAACAAAAACTCTTCAGCTTTATATATTAGAATAGATGTATTTATTATACTCTTCTAAGATCTAATACTCATAATCAACAACACATTTATTTGGATAAAGACTAATATTAGGTAGGTATGTTGATAAAAACTCTTTGACAAATAACTCATTATTATGTACCAACTCTTAAGCCGCGTTTTCGAACTCAGCGGGCAGCGGAGCGGGAGCGGAGCGGCAGTGGGAGCAGAGCGGGGCCGCTAACCCGTTTTTGAAACCAGCGGGCGCTAGAGCGGTTTAGTGATGTGTTATAAGAAACAATACCTCGTAAAATATAGCTTGATACGGATGACAGATTTCACAAAAAAAATGATTAGTGATCTTAAATAATTAGTGAAAACGATTGTTTGATAATATTTTATATAATCATAAGATCTACATATGTAATAGGGTCATAAATTAGTATATTAAATTTATTTTTCTAATATCGTACAACCCAAGCCTGATAACCTTAAAAAAATCTTGATTAGTTGTAATTGTAAACACAATAATTTACTATATCGACAAGTTAGGGGGGTATTAGGTTACTATACTCGATCATTATAGAAAATAACAGGGGGTACAATGAAAAAAAAATAACACCCACAAAGCGAACAAATTAACAAGTTATAAAGATGATTAAAATGTTTTAATAACAACAAATAAATAAAATATGAATAATTAAATAAACTTGCAAAAAACACAACATTGACAAAATTTAAATCATTAATCACAGGTAATTGCTATTTTATTACATCCCTATATGACTCCGCTACATTCGTGCCTTAGACAAAGTATTACATAGACTTGACATATGCGTACACCCGTAAGGAATAATAACCAAGTACATCAAATATTAACGTTGCCAGGTTAAAGCCCATTCTCCCTTATTAATATTCCAAACGTTCAACAAATCTGGTTATAATCTGGTTACATTCGATTCAAAAATGTTCTATGAATCGTTCAGTAGAAGAAGTGTTTATCCAGACCCAGGGAGGGGAACCAGGCCTCCAGCTGTTCCTCGGTTAGAAAGAGAGAGACGATCGCGGTACCTATCTGTCTGTGTGTACCTATATTTTATTACTTCAAACAACTATATAAGGTACTAGCTTTTGCACACGGCTTCACTCACGCAGACTTTCATCCCCTGATTTACCCCCTTAGGGGTGGAATTTCAAAAATTCCTTTCTTAGTGCTCACTTACGTTGTATTAAGAACCTACATGCAAAATTGCAGGATTCTAGGTTTAGCTTTTTGAGCTGTGCGTTGATCTCTCTCTATGTCAGTCACCTTCCTCTTTTAAATATATAGAAGATTTTAGAGTTAATTTTATTTTAGTATTCGAGGTTATCATAATAACAAGCAGTCCTTTACTGCGCATGCGTCAGTAGAGAAAGACAGATGGGGTACCGCGATCTTCTCTGTCTTTCTAACCGTTACACGTTTTCGCTTACCGGCAGCCGTATGTTTTCCCTACTCTATCTATAATACCTCTATACGCACCGCTCGTCCACCGCTCGTCACCCGCTCGTCGCCCGCTCGTCACCCGCTCCCGCTCCGCTCGCGCTCCGCTGCCGCTCCGCTGTGTTCGAAAACACTCCCATATAAATCCATACATTTGAACGTGCCGCTGCCTTCTATCATCAGCTCACCTAAATAACTTGAAAGTATACGACTGAAGGTCTTTAGATACGTATGCAATTGAAAGAATTATCCTCCAACTCCTAACCGTTGAGGAGTTGCACCTTCCACCTTCCATCATCAGCTTACCTAAATAATTTGAAAGAATACGACTAAAGGTAACATATATACACATGATATTTAAAGATTTATCCTCCAAATACTAACCGTTAAGGAGTTGTACCTTACAGCATGAGCTCATCATCATAAAATGATGACTACCAGATGCAAATACCGGTGTAACTTCAGAAAATATACGAAAAACATAGTATGTGCCTATAAAAAATGAGGGTTTCTCTCGGTTTCCCTGGGATCCAATCATCAGATCCTGTTATGGTGGCAATGGGACCACCTCGGGAGTATACCCTTTCGAATACAAAAAATATATATATATATATATATATATATATATATATAGTTGTTACGGTTACGGTCTATAGTTGACGGAATAATCAAGGAACATACATAAAAAAAAACAGTGGAACATAGAACCTCCTCCTTTATGGAAGTCGGTTAAAAATAAAGTCGCTTTCTCTGTCCCTATATCTCTATGTGTGCTTAAATCTTTACTTGCGCTTACATTGCAAACGCTGGTTGCACCCTACGAGATAGATCAAAATAATGTACTACAGTATTGTACACCAAAAAAAGTACTACAAATAATCACAAATTTTAACAAAAAAAAACCGACTTCAATCTGGACCAAATTTAAATGGGACCATACGGGAATATTGAGTTATTCGTTAATTTGTCGCGTACATACTTAATGCAAATTGAAGGCTTATATGGTTTTCTCATGGATGACATGTCAGAACTGGACCAATTTTAAATGGGACCATTCGAGAAGCACCAGCTTTCAAATAAAAAAATAATCATCAAAGTCGGTTCACCCAGTCCAAAATTATGAGGTAACAAACATAAAAAAATAAATACAGTCGACTTGAGAACCTCCTCCTTTTTTGAAGTCGGTTGAAAAGTCCGCGACGGTATATGTCTATCTCTTAGAGATAACCCACAACAACCATTTTTTATTCCTTTTTTTTACGAGAAATAATGTCTTATTTACGAAGTGATTTCAAGCAACACAGAATGAATCCTTATACAATTAAGTAAATTAAATACATTGTGCATTTAATATAGATCAAAATGGCCCTTTACAGTATCGAATTTAAATTAATATGTTCGAAGATATTACAGATTTAAAATGCACGAATCGTGTCATCGGCGGGGGCATCTGAAATCCACCCGTGCGAAGCCGGGGCGGGTCGCTAGTCTATATATATATATATATATATATCAGATTCACAGATAATATAGTCAGAGAAGGAGTGACTAACGAGATGACGACTGAGCGAGAATAAAACAAGCTGCGTCGCTTTAAAGTTACTGGGGTGAAGCTATGTGTGTTTGAACCTGCGACAGTTTGATTAAGTGAAGATGGTGATTTCATTAATATAATATGTAAATTTATCACACTGAAGTGCGTTGTTTCACAATCAAATAAATGTCAACTCACCTATAAAACGTAAAGTCATAAACGAAACTGGTTGTTTTATTAAACATTAGCGTCTACGCATGCATTATTGCAAACATTTGCATCATGTACCAGCGCTGGGGACGCGAGCCAAGGAGCCGGCCAACAACTCGACAGCGTGCGGGCGGCGTGCTTTTATGTCTCATATCAACTTTTACTTGGTATAATAGCTTAATAATAGTATTTTTATTGATACTTATTATGATATTTAGACCTACACAATAAATAAGTGTATTCATTTCAATTTCATTGTGCTCCTGGCTGGATTAAATAGTTTAAAGATTCATAAAAAAAAACATTTCAAGTAAGATTGATTTGGTATAAATAGAACTTCTGTAGGTGGACTCTTGTCACATTTGTCACTACTTAATTTGTAAGCAATATGCACTATACTTGTCCTTGTAAGTAATCTTCATCGTAGTTCTTATGCACTTTGGAAGATATATTATATAAAGTACATAAGAGATAGAAATACGCTATATATGTATACCTATATTATAGATTGTTGATCCCGGGTGAAGACACAGCGTTCAGTTTCAAGCAAGCAGGCCGCTACCGACCGGTCGAAATGGAAATCAATGGGGGGGGGCAACGTTCAGCAGTGGACTTCCTACGGCTGATATGATGATGATGACAATGATGATGAATAATTATATATATGTATATACAAATATACATACAATATACACACATCAAAAGTGTTTAGGGATCAACATATATTTTTGCAATAACTTTTCTCCTGATTGATATTAATTAAAATTTTCTTTAAGGATTCATCAAATAAAGTGTTTTCGTTTGTCACAGTAACGATAAACCAAGTCACCTTTGCATTAATAAAGAAATTTGCCATTTTCCTAATAAAGGGATTTTTGACATTTGAACCACTAACATTAAAGTTCGAAAAAAAGACTGAAATAACAGTTTTCTTTAAAATTTTATTAGGTAACTTAAACAATTAATAATCCGTGTTTCTACCGCGAACACTAACAACACAAGAATCGGTTTGGCATACTCAAAATGAGTTCATCCAAATCACGCTGTGGAATGGCCACCCATGTTCGTTGCAACAAAAAAAGGTCTTCTTGCAACTGGATACCCTCCATATTCGGCAGAGCTCTTCTCTGTAGCATATCCCATGCATGCTCAATCGGGTTCAAGTCTGGCGACTGAGCAGGCCAGGGCCAAAGCCACATCTCAATCTCAAGAAATCCGCATAAAAATGCTTGATCCCTAGACACTTTTGATGTGTGTATATTGACAAGTTAGAGTCTGTCAAATTTAGAGATAATTATGATTTTGTTCTGTCGTAGAGTACGCAACCAAAGCACACGGTTACGTGAAACTGCCGAGTGAGAGGCGAATGCTGGCCCCACTTATTAAGTGTGTAAGGAAAACTACCTAGATCGCTAAAACCATATTCGTAATATATTCCTATGTAAGTATAAAATTTTCTGTTGATGCATATCTTCACGACGCTTACTTTATTGGACCCGCCACAACACAAACGAGGGCATGAAATGTTCTCATGTAGCCATAACATGAACATTATAGTCTGTGTATGTACAACAAGAACACCGTGAGAGGTGAGTGCTGTTGTAACCTTTTGTTTCCGACTCCGCGCGGAACTTATTTTGTATTATAGAGTTGTATTGATTTCGTTACAATCACTCTTACCATGGATTCGTTCATTTGTTTCATAGGATATGTTCTGATGTATAAAGCTGGAGTTATCTTTTTCCAAGAAAAAATAAGATATAAAATGATTCCTACATACCTGCACAATATGATTATTGTAATTACCTTGTGTTTTGAATAGTTCTTTAATTGATTGCGGATGCGTAGTTTAGGCTTAAAATTATAACGTTTTTTTTTAAACTGAAGAAGCAAGGTCGTTATTTATTTTAATTGTTATATTGTTTAACTCTGTATATTTAGCCGCGTTGTGATTTAAGTAACTATCACATAACATACTATATGTCGTTTTGTACTTGATGAGGCTACCGGAGCCCTCCACGTGATTCCAGGAGGGTGGGGGAGTCACTTGTGAGTTGCAGGTGTCCAAGGGCAGCCAATTACCACCGCGTGACTCATCTGCTCATTTGCTCTCTGTACTATCAAACAAAGCAGCGCCTCAAACCCCTCACGCAGTTGAATCTTGAGTGCTGGGTCCGCATTGTCCGTAAAATTGCCTCTATTATTACAACTGTATTGTAAATACCGTCGTAATTTCTTAGGTTTTCATCTTGCTTTTTTATGTTTTTGAGCCCTTTGCTTTTAGCCCTTTGGTAAGTTCAAAGAAAACCTTGCAAGAGTCGTTGTGCGGAGGCAGATGATCCTACAACACATGTGTTATATGTAACCGTGCAAGGTTCATCCTATTTAGCGAGGTTACGAGCCAAGCAAATCAATTCATGTTCTCATTCAAGTATTGAGCTCTTTATGCCATTTACTGGCTTGGTGTGAACACAACCGCCAGTTCATTAAATGAGTTGTAAACCTGACAGCCTCACTGACTCGCACCTTGAATAAAATGTTTATTGACAATTGTCTGTGTGCCCAACGATTGTATTGAATCTTCGCAATTATTTAAGTAAATTTATTTAAAGTTTTAACAAATATCCTTAATTTGTAGACTAGGTTCTGAGAATTTGCACACACATCGATTTACTACAATGTTGCCGCTTTATAACATACACGCTTTGTATTTACTTTATTGTGCAACAGTGTGTGCAGCATTTCACTTGACTGAAAACCTGTCCGGGAGTAAACTTCTTGCGCACATAATGTAGGTGAACTCAATGCAGTTATTTTGGCTTTGACATTCAGTTCTCGGTTTTTTTCCGCGTCAATAACATTGCACGTGGCGTATGTTAATTTATTATTATTATTAATTTTGAACCGTGGGAGAGCCACGCTTCGGCATGAATGGGCCGGCTCGACCGGAGTGATACCACGTTCTCACAGAAAACCGGTGTGAAACAGCGCTTGCGCTGTGTTTCACCGAGTGAGTAAGGATACCGGAGGCCCATACTCCAACCCCTCTCCCTATCTCCCCCCCATCCCCCAAAGGTCGGTAACGCATTTGTGACGCCTCTGGTGTTGCGGGTCTCCATGGGCGGTGGTAATCGCTTACCATCACGCGATACGTCTGCCCGTTTCCAGCTCTGCCTATTCCATAAAAAAAAGTTCATGACTTGTATAAAGAGAGATGTAGAGCTGATATGTGTACACTGTAAAGTAAAGAGGAGGGACGTCGTTATATTACACAAACTAAAACCCCAATCTCACGAATAATACGAGAGGTGTTTTTCCATGCCAATGTAGTACTTACTTAGTACTTACTTACATGTTATTTAGTCAAGCTAATCCTTATATTTCATATTAAAATCTTTACACTTAAATAATTAAAAAACAAGGAAATAAAAAAAAACTATTTTACTTCTTATCGGAATACTTATGTATTGTGCGGAATTTAGTTTTCACGGGTTATTCAGCTAAGTCCAGGAATTCAGGGCTGGCCTAGTAGGTTTAGCGGTCTCCACGCCGCTTTTTACTGCGCCAAGTGTTGTGGGTTCAAATCCCACAAGTGACAACTCTTTGTATGATCTACAAATTGTTGTTCAAGTCTGGGTGTTATTTGTGCCCGTTTCGTGTATGTTTGTAATGTCCCCCGTGACACAGGAGGTATATTCCGTATGCGGGAGTTGTCTTTAAAAAAAGAGTGTAATACTTTCCGAAGTTTTTAGTGAGAGCATGGATTAGAATGTGGACGACTAATGGTTAGGGAATCCTAAACATCCGCATTTAAGTATATTTATTTGTAAAGATACAATCTTTATAACCTTTCATAAGTCATGACTTACAATAATGAGTTATGAAATCGGAAGACGAATTGTTATAATACGACCGTTCCTGTGGACATGACCGTCGAATGCACCCGCTTCGCGAGGGTCACGGATTCCATGTCCCTAATATTTATTTGACCCCACACAATACACGTGTGTATGAGATCTGTTGCAAATTCGTTCACTTACTAAATATCTGGGCGGGCCAGCTCTCCACTTCATCTCGCGAATTACAACACCATTGTCTATTGTGGAGACCCCAGGGTTTCCTTATTAGTTAGATCCGCGTAGGTTAGATCTAGAACGTAAAGAAGGTAAGTATACCTGAGCACCGCAGACGTAATAACTCATTGATTACGTATTATCTGAAGTAGGTCAGGCTTGTAGAGTCCGCCGCGAACATAGTTGTTAGCAAATACATATCATTGTGATTATTATCTGCAACGTTACTGCAATTTAAAATCTCAACTTGTAAAAGAACATCTAGAATAAATGACAGCGAACGCTTTTGTATGACCAATCTGTTTTGTTTCAAAATTAATTTTGTAGAGGAAGCGTACAGCGGATGTTAAACGTTCTTGAACACGAATGAAACAAATTACATCTATACCATTATATAAAGTTGAAGAGTTTGTTTGTTTGTTGGTTTGAACGCGCTAATCTCGGGAACCGCTGGTCCGATTTGAAATATTCTTTCAGTGTTGGATAGTACATACATTTATCGAGGAAGGCTATAGGCTATATATCATCACGCTGAGACCAATAGGAGCGGAGCAACAATGGAGAATGTTTAAAAAACGGGGGAAAATTGTTACCATACGGGCAATAGGAGACGCAAACGAGGTTGCGTGGGTCAGCTAGTCTATAATATTAGGTCTTTACCTATGAAATTGCCGTTTTGTATGCAATAAGTAAAAGTACTTATTTTTACAAACTTTTTTATTTCTGTTATTCGAAGTAATCACCCATGCAATCGACGCATCTTTGCCAACGCATTGGCAGTTTATTGATGCCCTTCTTGTAAAAATCAGCTGGACGGGAGGCAACAAACTCTTCAAAGGCATTTTGTACTGCCTCTCGGGAATTGAATTTTTTACCCACTAAAAAGTTGTCTAAATTTTGGAAAAAGTAATAGTCGGTAGGTGCAAGGTCTGGTGAGTATGGCGGATGAGGGAGAGCTTCCAACCCCAGCTCTTGCAGCTTGGAGACTGTCTGTTGCGCAGTATGGGGTTGCGCTTTGTCGTGAAGCAGCTGCAAGAGCTGGGGTTGGAAGTTCTCCAACTCTCGGCACCTACCGACTATTACTTTTTTCAAAATTTAGACAATTTTTTAGTGGGTAAAAAATTCAATTCCCGAGAGGCAGTACAAAATGCCTTTGAAGAGTTTGTTGCCTCCCGTCCAGCTGATTTTTACAAGAAGGACATCAATAAACTGCCAATGCGTTGGCAAAGATGCGTCGATTGCATGGGTGATTACTTCGAATAACAGAAATAAATAAGTTTGAAAAAATAAGTACTTTCACTTATTGCATACAAAACGGCAATTTCATAGGTAAAGACCTATTATATGCTTAAGATGTAACCATCGATGTAGATCGTACTTAAACTTAGAGGTAGCTCAGATGTGAGAAGGTGCCCAGTAAAGTTGTACTCACTTCTGTAAAGAGCTGCAATAGACAGGTAGTACTTCTCAGAACTTCTTGAATAGTCTCGACTTCCCTTACTGGAAACTGTACTAAATTATTTAATATATCGACCTACATACTAACATTCATCGTAAACATGTAAAACGTTGGTGTCAGTAAGCAGCCAGTAGTAATGGTTGGTGAACCCAAACGAGCGCCTAAGTTCGGGCAATACGTAATATGTGTTGTTGTGTAAATGTTACAATGACGTGACCCCCGGGGTCGCCGCTCGCACGCGCTATTATCTCAGAGTACGCAAGTACAGGTCGAGTAACGTGGGTACGCTCGTGCGTGAGTCTCCTACAGCACCGCGCCCAAGTCACTCACGCTGTCCTTGAGTTCACATACATCCAGAACTTCATAGGCAAGGAGCGTATTGGTAACTCGTATGACTTGCTGACTGACTGAACTTTATGCACGAAAGTACAACGGTAGACTTATGCGTTAGGCATTATTTACCAGGAGGGTGGTGTGGAGATGAATGAAGAGGTACTCTACAAAGAAGTACATCTACAACAACATATTCATCTATAAGAACATACATCTAAGTTATATATGTACCTATATACAAATACTAGACCGTCGCCGGTAAAAAAGATCAATCAACGATACCACCAATATATTTAAAGTTCAAACTACAAAAACAAAACAATGAAACATCCGTATCACTTCCGGGTGTTTCGTAACGTAATTTTTTTGTAGAAGTGCATTTTTTGTAACTATTTTCCTGTTGTATAATTAACTACCTAATGGTTACGGTAATTGAGCAATGCTTGACATATATTTTTATGTAAATCCTCTGAAAACTATTCAATATAATTACATCTAGCCGACAAGAACAGAAATGTTTACAATGAACGACTTAATTGTACACTCAAATGTTAATTAACATAGTTGTGTCACTTTCAAAGAATAACGCCAAGCTACAGCACAGGTTCCTGGTTCCTGGTCACGGCCCATGTAACCGCGCGGACTCTAGCGCACTGAGTAAACAGGAAAACAGTTCGGAAACCCCCATTAAACTTTCGCTACTGAATACCAGATACGAGCGCTACATTATCTCGTAACATCATTGACCAATCCTGTGATATTATTGCAGTTATATCAGCTGTTTTATAATCAGCGTTTGATACACTGTATTCGATTATATCACACACTACAACAAACATTCATCTTCACGTTAAAGGTATACGACAACTGTTTTTTAACCGACTTCCAAAAAGGAGGAGGTTCTATGTTCCACTGTATGTATTTTTTATTTTTTTTATTTAACCCGATTACTCCGTCAGTTGTGGACCGATTTAAAAAAAAAAATTGTATTCGAAAGGGTATGCTTCCGTGGTGGTCCCATTGCCAGCATATCAGGATTTGATGATGGGATCCCAGGGAAATCGAGGGAAACCCTCATTTTTTATAGGCACATACTATGTTTTTCGTATATTTTCTGAAGTTACACCGGTATTTGCGTCTGGTAGTCATCATTTTATGATGATGAGCTGATGATGTAAGGTACAACTCCTTAACGGTTAGGAGTTGGAGGATAAATCTTTAAATATCATATGTATATATGTTACCTTTAGTGGTATTCTTTCAAATTATTTAGGTAAGCTGATGATGGAAGGTGGAAGGTACAACTCCTTAACGGTTAGGAGTTGGAGGATAATTCTTTCAATTTCATACGTATCTAAAGACCTCCAGTCGTATACTTTCAAGTTATTTAGGTGAACTGATGATAGAAGGTTAAACTCTTCAACAGTTAGGAATTAGAAGATGATTTTAATATTACACGTTCGTATAGACCTTAATTTTTATTCTTGATGATGAAATTTGATGAAATAGTTCAACTTACTACTTACCTACGATTGTTTGCACTAAAAACTGAAAAATAAAAACTTTTTATAAAAAAAAAAAAACCGACTTCCAAAAAACATCCAACGAAAACTCTCTGCCAAAAAAACACTTAAAAGCGTAAAATAAACTGGTTCTTTATAAATTACCTATATCTGATTCTTTATTCATTTAAATAGTAGTATTATAATGTGTGCTAGGTACCTAAAATCTGTTTGAAGTCGGTGCTAAGCCAAAAAGAATACAAACGAACAATTACAAAAGTCTAAGCGATAGTCACTTGGCACCGACTTCAAACATATTCTAGGTACCTAGCACACATTATAATACTACTATTTAAATGAATAAAGAATTAGATATAGGTAATTTATAAAGAACCAGTTTATTTTACGCTTTTAAGTGTTTTTTTGGCAGAGAGTTTTCGTTGGATGTTTTTTTGGAAGTCGGTATTTTTTTTTTGTAAAAAGTTTTTTTTACATCACACACTTATATTAGTACTCCACATAAACAAGCGCTAGCTTGTCAATACAAGTACAGAAAAGAGTTAACATCAGTAGTGCATTGAAAGGGGTTCGAACCGCAACCAGTGGATGGAAGCCGTCGGCTTCTATTATTTCGGTATTGTCGCTTCAGTAAGTAAGGACAGAAGTACTAACTTGTATTTGACGCGTCTAACAGCACGAGAATATCGTTCATATTTATATCCACTTAATATATGGCATTGAGTACAACGTTTTATTAAGATCAATAAGTCCAATGTCCACGTCAAGTATCAAAGTTTATAGATTAAGTAATAAGCAGGGCGGTTGGATTGTGAGTAATCAGTTCGCCGCATTTCTTTCAATTTGATTGTTGTTCTTATTTGCTCAAGTCCTGTTCTTTATTGGTGGTTGTTCGCTCTGCGTGTTATGCGTGTTACGCATGTGTGTGTGGGAGTGAACGTAATGTCACACAATTATGGATATTTAAATTCGGAAACAGGTTGCCGTGTTGACCTCCAGCGACAGTTTTGAGTGCAACCTATTAAGTGTTGCAACCTCCACGCGAGCTTATACATGTACCTATGTACAAATAATGATGTATGCGATATAAACAGCCTCGAGCTAAGCTCGCCGCATTCATCGTCGACACACATCGTGTGTTCTCGCTACAGGTGGAGAGCACCTGGAGGACACAGTTGGGATGCAACATATAGCGGACGTGCATTGCTGTACATTCTCATTTGGTGATAAGAATGATGTCCGTGTTACACGCGGTCTCTGTGTATATCTTTGATACTGTGTTTTTCGAAAGGGAGCGCAGCTTAATCTATATACATATAAATGAATCGCCGAAATGTATGTACTCGCATAACTTCCGATCGGCTGCACCAAATTAAATAATTCTTTTTTATGTCTTCGTTTTTGTTAGGAGAAGGTTTGTGTACAAGAAAAATTAAAAGATATCAGGAAAAGATATTTTTTTCCCGCTACGGGAAGCTGAGACAGATAAGTGAATATGGTGGTACGAGTTAGCTGGGTCAGCTAGTTTACTATAAATACTTGTATTACATAACGTTCATCATTCGTCTAATCAATAAGCTGTTTGTTCTTAGGACATATGCAGTGTTATGTAGAGCATGTACATGTTTTCTAACCGGAATCAACTAACATATTTAGGTTTGTCTTCAAAGTTATCACTGAGTGTTTTTTTTTTGTTTGTAGTTACGTTAGATTTTGGAGCATTTAAAAAAGAGAAATTCAGGTGGCAACACCTTGCATACTGTTTACCGTTCTTGTAATTCTAACACTATTGTACCTGAATATATGACTTTTTTAAAAAGAGTGGCCATGGGTTTCTTTGCCAGTATTCTTCTCATAAGGCTCTACGCATTTTGGAAACTGGGAGTTATGGATCGACACAGGCAGGCAGTAGATATTGGTGTTTTCACCTAATTTACTTTGACAATACAGTACATGCTGTGGCGTCTGTTTGTGTCGATCTATGATTTTTAACTGTAGCTTCAATTAAACGTTTATAAATGTCACTTAGTGTCTTAATTGAATAAATGATTTTGAATTAGGAAGACTCACTAAATAATTATTTTATGTATGTTATGTGTTACGACCTAGTTAAGATCGCAGGGACTTGTTGGATGCAGGCTGCTGCCGACCGGTTCAAGTGGAAATCAATGGGGGAGGCCTACATTCAGCAGTGGACTTCTTACGGCTGATTTGATGATGATGATGATGTCATGTGCTATGTTCCGAGAGGGGGCGTGGGTTCAAACCCCACACTTGACACCATGTTATGTTCCGAGGCTTTAATGAAAGACTTGGTTTATTACAGATCACAGGTTTACAAGTTCACACAGTCAAGTTGCTAGGCAGTTCGGAATCAATCTGTCCTGCCAGTAAGCGGAAGTGTCAACATGACACCCTCTAGTGATGTTACACTAAACTCACTAAACAGTAGGGACGCGACAACGTAACATTATGTAAGTGGTTACCGAACTTAAAAGCATTCGCTTTTTATATTATTGTTGAGTACTACACACATCAAAAGCATTTTTATGCGGATTTCTTGAGATTGAGATGTGGCTTTGGCCCTGGCCTGCTCAGTCGCCAGACTTGAACCCGATTGAGATATGCTACAGAGAAGAGCTCTGCCGAATATGGAGGGTATCCAGTCGCAAGAAGACCTTTTTTTGTTGTTGCAACGAACATGGGCGGCCATTCCACAGCGTGATTTGGATGAACTCATTTTGAGTATGCCAAACCGATTCTTGTGTTGTTAGTGTTCGCGGTAGAAACACGGATTATTAATTGTTTAAGTTACCTAATAAAATTTTAAAGAAAACTGTTATTTCAGTCTTTTTTTCGAACTTTAATGTTAGTGGTTCAAATGTCAAAATCCCTTTATTAGGAAAATGGCAAATAGCTTTATTAATGCAAAGGTGACTTGGTTTATCGTTACTGTAACAAACGAAAACACTTTATTTGATGAATCCTTAAAGAAAATTTTAATTAATATCAATCAGGAGAAAAGTTATTGCAAAAATATATGTTGATCCCTAGACACTTTTGATGTGTGTATATACACATTATGTGTAAGATAAATTCTGTGATATTTTTTTGTATATACTTAATAATACTACAAATATTTATAATATTGCACTAGTTGGTGGTGGTGAAACCAAAACTGGAACTTTCAGTTTGTTTAACAGGCGAAGCTAAAAATAAAACCTTAAAAAATGAATATTACTAATCAAATTCGAAAGAACTTGATGACAAATTTAATTTTTAAGAAATACGTATCTGAATCCGGACAGAATTATTGGAAATATGAGTGTTGCGTTAGATTGCGACGTGCGGCCGGTCAATAGCGATCAAGGGTCAGCCCCCTTAGCCATACTACTTTGTCTAAGATTAGCCAATGACACACGAGAATTTAGGCGTTAACGATTGCAGAAAGAAAAACGCTTGCTACTTGGCTAGGGGAGAAGGATTTCTGTCGTTGTCTGCCGGATAGAGCTGTCATCAATACTAAAGTAACAAACCAAACCATATTGTAACCTACTATTGGAAATAGGAGGGTAAGCAAAATGAAGCTTCTATTATTGCATACTTAGTTTTGTCCGTGATTTAGGGCCTAAAAGAGGCGTAGCTATCTGCAAACAAGTAAGCCGTGATTGTGATAAGTGTGATAAGGCCTTGCCGCAGTGGGACTAGTGAGCGCACTGACAAGCGCGCGATTGGATAACGGCCAGTAGCAGCTGGCAACAGCTCAAACACGGTGCTATAACAAATATAATTAAATATCAACATCGTCCACGCGCACCTTTTAATAAACACACACTGTTAATATTATTAACGTTTGCATATTTTTTCTCAAAATAGCTCTCTTAATAGCGCTACCTATAATTTGTTGTCAAATTAATAGCTGACTCAATTGGAACACACATAAGTTAGTAAATAATTGTTGCAACAGCAGAATCTTCGTTATATCATAATTGTCGTTTTGATGATTGGAGGAGGTTCCTTCGGTGCTTCGAAAATGTTATTTATTTTATTTATTAATAAGAAATTCAACAGCTTTTATGTCATGTTCATTAATCATGTGTTGTAGACACATAGTTAGTGATATGAAATCTTGTGATATGTAGATAAATCTATCATCTTCATTATCGTGATGTACTCACTGTGCCCTGATCTAACTTTTACCAATAGATATGATATTTTAGGACCTGCACGCCACGCTATATACATGCTTCAAACCACTGCAGTTATTCGTATCAGCAGGAGTAACATTTGAAGGTGGTCGTTTCCTTAGGTTGCCTATCGCGACTTATATGAAATACTTCAACTTACTACTTACCTACGATTATTGATGATTATTGATGAAATATAAATTAATAGCGTAAAATAAACTGTCAAAAAAGAAAAACAAATCAAAGCCGGTTTATTTATTTTTTCCAAAAATTGTTTTATTAACATTGAATTCATTATTTGATAGGTGAGTAAAGGTTAGTTAATGCGATTAACCCATGATTATGTAAGTTAAATGAACTTAATACAATACTACTAAAATTACTATAATAAATATCTAGTAAAGGGTATGTGTCAGTATATAAAGTGTGTGTGAGTTTGTGTGTGTGTGTATGTCGATGACAGCGATCGTGCTGTCGTGTTTCGTTGGTGAGTGCGAGACCGGAGGCCTGATGATGCAGAAGCATCACTAGCCCACCATGGTGTGGGTCACCATGCTGCATTGTTGCATTGTCTGCATTCGCAATATGGTGATCTCCACTCTTGGATTCGGCTTATGCTTTCCATTAGGCAGAGTCGAGTCATTTTGGCAGGGCCAAACATTAAAAAAAATGTGCGTGTTTGCACGGCAGCGCTCGCCTGTTTATATGTGTAAGTATGTGTGTGCATTCGTGCATGCGTGAGTGTGTGCATGCATGAGTGCGTGCGTGCGTGAAGTCTAGTATCAGTAGCAACAATGTCATTTACTGATATAACATTTAATATTTGTTAAGAGTTGACGTTAGAATCAATGTAACTAGGTTCTTCTAAGGAAAAGCCCATGTGGCGGAGGGAGGCAATTTACATCGGATCACTGTTGACAAATGTGACGTAACCGTAGACGTAGCTATCTCAAATGAGATATATAGCGCGGGAGGCTGAGTGGGGTGTGACTAATGCGGCGGTGACCCCGAGCAAGGGTGGACATAATCGTGGTCACGCTTGTGAAACTAATATAATAATTGGCACAAAAAGCTGATCGATAAAGTTATGATGTGGCGTCTGCGACAGTGGCAATGCAACAAGCAGGTTTGCGGGTGAAGGACCCGGCACGTTGCGACACCACCGCCCGCTGCACCCGCGCCGCTCTCGCTAACAGCAGCGGCCGCCGACAGCTCCTGCACTCCAGCACCAGCAGTCTTACGACACAGGCGCTGCTGCGAAGCATTAATTAGTAATTGACTTCGATAAAGACAGTTTAATTTAAGTATATTCTGTTGTGAACTGGTGCCGCGAAGTGCTTACGTTCACATGCAACGTTTACCGTGAAACCTATGCAGTAAGTTGAAACCAAAGCAAAATAAAATTCTCTCTAGAGGGTAGGTATAACGACGTTGTTTTCTAGTGAGAACGGAGTTAATTGTTGAATATATTAGTGTTAAATTATTTATTTTGTAAACAATTTAGAAATATACTTAACTTACCCACCCAACCAGCTAACAACAAGCGCTCTTCCCGGGTCAATTTCGGCGGGCATGGAAAAACGTAGAGCCGTGTTCACCACTGCACCAATATATTATACTTGCTCTCACTTGACTCGAACTAACAAAAAATCTTTATTTACTTGCTGTTACTCACACTGTGCGGCGATTTTCCTTAATCGTGGAAGCATCTATGAGTTCAGACGTCGCTAAAGTAAAGTACGTGAATAGGTTGTAAATGCGAAATGGCCTCTGTGGTGGTGGTCGAGCTGGTGAACCACGTCACACCGTTGACCTGCCACGTCTCACGTATTTAACGTTAAACTCTCTAAAGATACAAAATAATAATTATTTACTTAGGTATAATAAATAAACATTATTGTTACCCCGCTACGGCATAGCCAAAGGAGGGTTATGATTTTGACAAGTTTGCAATTATAACTCGACTTAAGAGACATAAAGCGGCTTGATTGTTCGCTGGTATGTATTATAGTATGGTATAGGCTATATGACGTGTCACTGAATCTAATGTGGCGCCCTCTAGCCGACATAAAGATCTATGTAAAAAAATCAATTTGAGATAAATATGAAGCGTTTGGTATCATTGGAAAGGGAGTTACTTGTACATTTCAAATTTATATATATATTACTAGCTGATACGGCAAACGTAGTTATGCCTTAAAAAAAATTGTGGTATAAAAATAGATGTTGCCTATAGGCAATTTATGAAGAATAATAAAGAATTAGATATATCTAATTCTTTATTCATTTAAATAGTAATATTATAATGAGTGCTAGGTACCTAGAATCTGATTGAAGTCGGTGCCAAGTGACTATCGCTTAGACTTTTGTAATTGTTCGTTTGTATTCTTTTTGGCTTAGCACCGACTTCAAACAGATTTTAGGTACCTAGCACACATTATAATACTACTATTTAAATGAATAAAGAATTAGGTATAGGCAATTTATGAAGAACCAGTTTATTTTACGCTTTTGAGTGTTTTTTTGGCAGAGAGTTTTCGTTGGATGTTTTTTGGAAGTCAGTTTTTTTTTTTATAAAAAGTTTTTTTTTTCGTTTTTAGTGCAAACAATCGTAGGTAAGTAGTAAGTTAAACTATTTCATCAAATTTCATCATCGAGAATACAAATTAAGGTCTAAACGTACGTGTAATATCAAAATCATCCTCTAATCCCTTACTGTTGAAGAGTTTAACCTACTATCTTCAGCTCACCTAAATAACTTGAAAGTATACGACTGAAGGTCTTCAGATACGTATGAAATTGAAAGAATTATCCTCCAACTCCTAACCGTTGAGGAGTTGTGCCTTCCACCTTCCATCATCAGGTTACCTAAATAATTTGAAAGAATACGACTAAAGGTAATATATACATATGATAGTTAAAGATTTATCCTCCAACTCCTAACCGTTAAGGAGTTGTACCTTACATCATCAGGTCATCATCATAAAATGATGACTACCAGACGCAAATACCGGTGTAACTTCAGAAAATATACGAAAAACTTAGTATGTGCCTATAAAAAATGAGGGTTCCTCTCGATTTTCCTGGGATCCCATCATCAGATCCTGATATGGTGGCAATGGGACCACCTCGGGAGCATACCCTTTCGAATACAAACAAATAATTCAAAATCGGTCCACAATTGACGGAGTAATCGGTGAATATATATATTAAAAAAAAAATACATACAGTGGAACATAGAACCTCCTCCTTTTTAACCGACTTCCAAAAAGGAGGAGGTTCTATGTTTCACTGTATGTATTTTTTTTTTTTTTTTTTTATGTATGTTACCTGAATACTCCGTCAGTTGTGGACCGATTTAAAATTTTTTTTTTGTATTCGAAAGAGTATGCTTCCGTGGTGGTCCCATTGCCAGCATATCAGGATCTGATGATGGGATCCCAGGGAAATCGAGGGAAACTCTCATTTTTTATAGGCACATACTATGTTTTTCGTATATTTTCTGAAGTTACACCCGTATTTGCGTCTGGTAGTCATCATTTTATGATGATGAGCTGATGATGTAAGGTACAACTCCTTAACGGTTAAGAGTTGGAGTTTTAGTCGTATTCTTTCAAATTATTTAGGTAAGCTGATGATGGAAGGTGGAAGGTACAACTCCTCAACGGTTAGGAGTTGAAGGATAATTCTTTCTATTCCATACGTATCTGAAGACCTTCAGTCGTATACTTTCAAGTTATTTAGGTGAGCTGATGATAGAAGGTTAAACTCTTCAAGAGTTACGGATTAGAGGATGATTTTAATATTACACGTACGTATAGACCTTAATTTGTATTCTTGATGATGAAATTTGATGAAATAGTTCAACTTACTACTTACCTACGATTGTTTACACTAAAAACTGAAAAATAAAAACATTTTATAAAAAAAAAAACCGACTTCCAAAAAACATCCAACGAAAACTCTCTGCCAAAAAAACACTTAAAAGCGTAAAATAAACTGGTTCTTCATAAATTGCCTATACCTAATTCTTTATTCATTTAAATAGTAGTATTATAATGTGTGCTAGGTACCTAAAATCTGTTTGAAGTCGGTGCTAAGCCAAAAAGAATACAAACGAACAATTACAAAAGTCTAAGCGATAGTCACTTGGCACCGACTTCAAACAGATTCTAGGTACCTAGCACACATTATAATACTACTATTTAAATGAATAAAGAATTAGGTATAGGCAATTTATGAAGAACCAGTTTATTTTACGCTTTTAAGTGTTTTTTTGGCAGAGAGTTTTCGTTGGATGTTTTCTGGAAGTCGGTTTTTTAGAAGTCGGTTTTTTAGAAGTCGGTTAAAAATAGCCGTAGTCACACATTACATGGAAACGTACCATAACACTTTAACAACGCGTGACTACAGCTTTTCAAACTTGTTTCATACTTTTTCACCGTCGTTTTAGTCGTAGTTGGGTTTTAGTTTTTACTTTTTAGGGTTCCGTGCCAAAGGAAGGAACCCTTATAGATTCGTCATGTCTGTCTGTCTGTACGTCTGTCCGTCCGTATGTCACAGCCACTTTTTTCCGAAACTAAAACACCTATAATGTTGAAACTTGGTAAGTAGATGTATTCTGTGAACCGCATTAAGATTTTCACACAAAAATAAGAAAAAAACAATAAATTTTGGGGGTCCCCATACATGGAACTGAAACTCAAAAATTTTTTTTTCATCAAACCCATGCGTGTGGGGTATCTATGGATAGGTCTTCAAAAATGATATTGAGGTTTCTAATATCTTTTTTTTCTAAACTGAATAGATTGCGCGAGAGATACTTCCAAAGTGGTAAAATGTGTGTCCCCCCTCCTGTAACTTCTAAAATAAGAGCTTGATAAATCTAAAAAAAATATATGATGTACATTAACCATGCAAACTTCCACTTAAAATTGGTTTGAACGAAATCTAGTAAGTGGTTTTTTTTTTAATATGTCATAAATCGTAAACTGCAATTTACCTTTGATTCAATCAAAACAAATATAAAAAAAAAAATTACTTGCTGCTGCGGAACCCTTCATGGGCGAGCCCGACTCGCACTTGGCCGCTTTTTTATGTAGGTTTTGGTCTTCTAGAGCATTATGTAAAGTTGCACTTATATGCATGTTTATATAATGTTGTACAAACCAAGTTTGAACTGTGAATGATGTAGTGTGTGAATAAGACGGTTAAGTTTGCGATATCTATTTAACAGACTATTACTTAAAAATCAGGCCAAGTATGTGTAGAGCCACGCCACTTGTAGGGTTCCGTAGATACCTAAGCAGCTTTGGAAGAACATACGAATTATACTTGGCAGATATTTACATGTTACAATCATAATAACTTAAAATCATTACCCCTAAACATGTTAAAATAATATAAAGATAATTACGGCTACCTGTAGGTACCTAGCACACATTATAATACTACTTTATTAAAATTAATAGATAATTAGGTACAGATAAAATTGTCACATAGTAATTTAGGACAGCCAAAGTAAATGCATTATATTTTACACTTTTTAGTGTGTTGTAGGAAGGGTAGTTTTCGTTTGTTATTTTTTTTTGGAGTCAGTTAAGTTTTTCTTAAAAATGTTTTATTTAAACCGATTTTACATTAGGATAGTAGACTATTACTAGTGAACTACTAACTAACTAGTTTTGCTTTCAAACTTTAAATATGCCACTACCGTTAATATTTTCATATCTCCAATTATTGCGTTTGGACAGGAGGTGGGACGCTTGACTGCAACAAAAATCAGCACTCCGGTCACGAGTACCACATATATCCTATGAATATTTAAATAGAATCTCCACTTTACGGGGACTAGAGGTACCCTAAAAATATTTATTGCAAAATTTTACTTAAGCACTTTTTTGGAACGTATACTATTATGTATGTTTATTTAAAATTACTAATAATTCTGTGAGAGATAGTGTGGACAGTAGGACGAATAGACAGATGTGATGAAACTATAAAGGCTCCGTTTTTGGCATCATGACTACGTACCTAACATTAAAGGCCTGACCAC
The DNA here is from genome assembly GCA_949125395.1 of Diaphora mendica. Lineage (NCBI taxonomy): Eukaryota > Metazoa > Arthropoda > Insecta > Lepidoptera > Erebidae > Diaphora > Diaphora mendica. The sequence goes on along the minus strand of OX421331.1, from coordinate 164,546 downwards.
CTCGCCTGATCGAAGGATCCTCTCTTTGTGTTGGAAGGACCTGACTCCCGTTCCTCCACTAATATAGGTTTATGATTAGAAATGCTTTTTCTTTTTTTTTATGGAATAGGTAAGCAAACGAGCTGATGGTAGGCGATTACCGTCGCCCATGGACACATGCAACACCAGAGGCGTCACATGTACGTTGCCGGCCTTTGGTCCCCCAAATGAAGGGGGATGGGGAGGGGGGTTGGGGTATGGGCCTCCAGTATCCTCACTCACTCGATGAAAGACAGCGCAAGCGCTATTTCACACCGGTTTTCTGTGAGGTCGTGGTATCACTCCGGTCGAGCCGGCCCATTCATGCCGAAGCGTGGCTCTCCCACGGTGTAGAAGAAGAACATATGAATTATTATTCATTTATAATTATTGTAAATTCACTAAATTTCACTAAATTATAAACAGATGTGGGTTAATTTTATGGCTCTATCTTATTGACCTCTGATCATATATAGTACGCGTCTAGTCCGCTGTATACACTTGTAATGGCTTACACAATACACTCATCTACACATTTAGTTTTATAACGAGCATTCAGATAAACATTTGCTGTGTGATGAAACTTGTTTCTTTTTAGTTTTTTTTTTAATTTAGCGGGTCACGTCTTCGGAGCTCGCTCTCTGAATTGAGCATAACTTAATCATACACTTATGTCACTGATTAAATTGGAGCAGCGTGTTCAGAAAGTACAACCGTGAACAATATAGCAAGTTATGTAGTGCCATTGTGTGCGTGCGTGTGCCAACAACCGCGCGAGCATTATCTCAATGGAACAATGTAATAATATAATGAGCCCGAACTAGCTCCTTGATGACCATATAATGAGTGATTACATTACAATATGGTCATTATCGTCAAAGCTCGAACCGAATTACCAATCACCGGGCATTATTACAGTGTTCAGTACTACTCAGACTACACACACACTCATACTCACATTGACACGATCACCGTACTCGTATATAGAAATTATTTAGTAACTTAGTATGCGTTCGTTCAATGGGAACAATGTGTTGATGGGTTAAACTATCGAATATCGATTACTTACTCCAGTGGCGACGAAGTGCTAGCTAGAAGTATGCGGAGGACGCGCCGGGCCATATTTTATTGGCACAAGCTAAACACAGCCCGACGCCGACACACGATCTCCGACTGGTTCATTCATATTATACATTCAGTCTGAAAATTGTATTTGTAAGGGTTCGGTTGAGTTGATATGGGTGAACAAACAAACATCATTTTAGACACACTTGAGCGGAAAGTTTTAGGCGATAAAGGGAGGGACTTATATAAATTTGTTATTTACTTACACTACGTAATTAGTCACTTAACTACATTTTTTTGACTCAAATTTTATAAAATAAGCATACTACATATTTGCCAAATGCTGTGGCTTAATTTTTTTTAGTGTATGGTATCTAATTTCGATTCCTTAAAGGGCGACACTGTTATCTTAGCACTAACAGCATTCATTGGGTTTACTTTCGGATTAATTTAATGTTCAGAAGTTTTTATCAAATTTACAAATCAGATTTTCTGCTCATCTCATGTTTACTTTATAGTTAACTTCATGATACATTGTTTTAAACTGAGATGTAGTACTATTTAGTATATAAGTATGACGTATAAACCTCTATAAAGAGATGATACTATTCCAAATATATTCAGTATATATCCAGCAGTCTTGTGTTTTACTCATCTCTAAGCGAATCCTTTACAAAGAAAGTTAACTAATCGCTAAGCTGCCAGTGATCCCAATAATTGTGTTGTATAAAGTATCAAATGTTCTCTGCGAAGTGCCATCACTGATGTCAAGCGACGGCGCCGCGGCGCCTCGCTGACACTGTAAGCACATAATGTTTTGATACACATACGAGATGTGGTAATATCGGTGTCGGGACTTTCCAACTGAGTCACGGCTAAATCTTTCAACATTATAATGGAGAAATAAAGCTCCTTCGCACAAAACTCACAAAATGCATCGCAACGTCTACGCAAATGTATTCATCGTTCTACAATCTTCAATACTCGGGCCATGACGTGTAATGATGAGGATACAAGCTACGATGATACATCAAACTTTAACTAAGTATTTCTTTTTTGATTGATGAGTTGAGTTGGTGATTGATCGTGTATTGGACCAGCAGCAGGTATATTTTATAAGTTAGGCGACTACCACTGTCACGTCTTACGCTTCCAAAGTTCCAACTAACCGTCCTAACCCACGCCCATTATACGATTATGTGCCACTATCACTACAGGTACTACTGGCAGGTTTTTCTTAATTTACAAGGCACCGCATTACTTACACAATGAAATAATGTTTTTGTTTTATTTATTGAAAACCAACAGCGATACAATATATATAACATAATAACATACACAGAAAGTATGGCCAATAACAGGTTTTCCTCGTTAACTAAATCTATGTATCCAGCATCCAATCGACGAACACGACTTGACTGCACGTTTGACCTAGTGGTTTAACGGTCACCACGCCGTTTCCTACTTCGCCAAGTGTCGTGGGTTCAAATCCCACGTAGGACAACACTTTGTGTGATCCACAAATTGTTGTTCTGAGTCATGTATGTTTGTAAAGTCCCCCGCGACACAGGATTTATTCCTAGTGCGGGAGTTGTCTTTTTCTAAAAAAAAAAAAAGAAAAAAAAAAACACATGAAATATGTCATAAGTCTAAATACATTCAAAATAGATATTATAAACGTAATCATTTACACTGTCCACTCAAAACGTCGGTGATTTTAAATTTAAACAATTATTTGGAACATGAGAAGATATTTACCTGATGGGAAAAAACATTATATGTACGCGAAATACGGGTAAATACACAGTTCTTTGCATAGTTAGTTTCATGACGGGGTACATAAAGCATCGGCGTATGTCGGGTGCGACGGGATGGGGTGCTAAAATCTATTTGCGAAACCAATTCGGCACTATCGATATTTCCATTTATAACATCATACAACAAACACATGTCCAGGACCACACGTCTGTCCTCAAGAGTCAACAAGCCATGCTCTTTACAACTTTGACGGTAAGTCATGACTGGTTTACAGAGACGCACTTATACACCGAATAATCGCCACATGGTTCAAAGACTAAACTATTATTAAACTTGTATGTTTATTACACCGGTGACTAGTAAGTACTATAGGTATTATCAATCAGTGGTCAGCATGAGATGGCTTTATATATATTTTAAAATACTTTTAAAAAATCTGATCAAAGTCCGCTCACTTGCAACTGTGAAGATGAGAAGAATGTTATGGTTATATTTTACGGTTGAGTCCGATGTGTGCAAGTGTCTGTCCATACTACTTGGTGCACTATAAATTAAAAGTGCAAGGTTTTAGTATCACATTTTGGCAAGTGGTATATTATCTTACTTACATAGTCTTAAAAACTTGCTGAACGTTCTCTTTCCCATGACCCCATTCCGATTAAATACCTAACAACAACTAACAGTTTTAGCTGTTTATTGAGTATGATTTTTGCTCACACTTAATACCAATAACGCTAAATACATTACTGGCATTAAGTTCTTTCTTGGACTCTCTAAAGGCGCCGTTGATACGGCCCAAATATTGGTTTGTTTAGTTTCGTGTGAATAATTTTAGTGAAAAAAAGTTTAATAAACTTCTTTGAAACAAGCTTTTATTTACAGGCACTATAAAGAATAAAATAATATTTTCCTTGAAAACTTTTACTATCAGTAGGTATACCCCGTAAAGTAGCTGTGCCTGTGGTGTACCTTTACAACCGCTGGTAACACCGCGGGGCGAAGCTAGTCTATTATTAAAGTAGGTACATGATTTCCTTCTTAATGAACCGGCAGAACTACATAATCCATAGCATGCGTTACCTTTCCAAAATTCACAGTATAAATAAATATAATATTCATGTATTTGTCAATCTGTACTGTACATGTATATATTATATATGCTGCATGCTCTTTATATGTTCTGATGTAACTATTAATATGTGTACGTATAAGTTTGAATATGTTGTGAACTGTGTACATTTAAATGGACTAAATAATAGGTATGTCACCTCTGTGCCTTACTAACCCTATAAGATTTGTTTTGTCATGATATTGTAAGTTTGGTAAAGGAATAATACAATATGATAAAGGAATATTGGAACATTTACTTTCATGGGGACAAGTTCCATCAAGTGCAACATTTCGAAACAGAGAACCAAGCAAATTATTTTATAAATTGCAAATTCTCCCATTAAATTGGAAAAATTGTGTGATATACACACTGTTAATAAATTGCAATGATTAATTTTTATATTGATTAGATGTAGCGTATTTTGTCTTAATTTCAATACATAAACAATATATTTACTTGTGAAAAGTATTTTTGCTTGATTTATGATAGTTTTGTGACCTTGAATCGCATTCTTACACTACGCATTTAACCATTTTAATGATTGTTGTTGTCACGTATCACTCCGTTAAGCTCGATTGACGCCGTATTGAACAACTAAACTGATGTTGGGATTGATCCATCTCTTCCTCTTCCAATCATCTCTTTGGAGATAAATCTCTTGATTGCCTTGTTTACGTTGCTGGTCTGTAATTACTAATCTAGGGTATGATAGATAAATGCGTCTGCATATATTATGTTACTCATATTTTTTTGTTATTTTCTAAAATGTTCTCAATGAAAAGATATATAAACAAAATAAAACGTCTGGTGTTCCGGGTATCTATGGGCGGCGGTAATCGCTTACCATCCGTCTGCTAGTTTGCCCCCTATCACATAAAAAAAAACAAATAAATATAACGCAGTTTACCTACTTGATATTAGAAACGAGAGGAGTATGCACTGCTATAATTATTTTAGACTATTTATAAGAATGTGAAATAAATATTGTTCAATGAAGCTATAGAAATCACTTTTTAAATCAGTTTCAGCCACCGTGAGGTGTGTGACTTACTAACTTCCATTAAATGGTGGCTGGAATATTCTTTATTGAGGTTGTGGCTGAACCGTCTCGTCGAACAGCAGTTGAGTAACCACTGTCGAACGTCTAATCGTTTGCATTAGAGCGGCATAGTTATATATAGAATGATTTCTTCATGACCATTAATTTGTCTGTTATTTAATGTCGAGTAAATGTATAAGATAACTTCACTTCTTAGGATTAGAGAAGGTCGAGCCTCTGACGTGTGAATGCCATATGAGCGCGCTTTCCCAATCGCTTCATTAACGCGTCTTTACATTATATGACACGGTATATTGACTAACTTATACGCTATAAACTTTATATCACTGTATAACCTTGAGCAAAGTAGCAGGCAGCTCGCGGTGCAACAACTGGAAACTGTTCACATATCTTGACTACATAGTAACCATTGTGCTCCACCCTACTGGGTTCAGATTCAGACGTTTCAACGGCACGAACCTTGCCGAGTAGCCCGTCGCTGGGTTTGCGCTCCTTACTGAGCGCTGAGCGCGTGCACTGGCGTGTGGCGCAGGTTTCGTGCTTGTATAGCGTTATCGCTAACACGGGGCTGGGCGGATGTTGGGCAAGTGCTCGACGGTTAAATAGTTAAACACTTAGTTGAACGTAACTGAGCAGCTTCACTTAACATTGTAGTGTTCCGGAGGAGATGTCGTAACGATCCCTTGGCGAGGTCGTGAGCTGACCCCGTACTGCGCTCTACTCGTCCGATATTTCAGGCTACAGCAGCTTTTGCATTCTTCTGATAAATTGATACTCATAGTTTTGTACACTTAGCTAAAACTATTTAATGACTGCACTCACTCACAGAGTGATAGATGCGGACGATGAAGCTCTGTGCCACTTTATTCTTAGCAACGCGACACATCACCGTACTAATCAGTAATAGCCACAAAATGATCTGTAGTCACTGCCTTCTTCTCTGAGGTTCAAGCTTCAATGAGGTATGTGCTATTGCGTACAGCACTTTTTTTGTTTACTAGTAAAGCCGCAAAGGGCAAAATTAGTTTAAAAAAGCAACCTACTACTTATATCATCAGCGATCTGCCAGTGAAAGTTCCGTCGAAACCGGTCAAGCTGTTACTTAGATTAGTTGGAACAATCAGATCGACAGACAAAAATTTAAGTACCTACCGTATATACTTGCATAATTCAGTAAACCTAAAGCTGTTAATTTGAAATTACAAACACACACTTCAATTTATTTGTATAGATAGACTTGTAACAAACAACAGATTTATTACAACGAAAAAAAAATCCGACTTCCAAAATACATCCAACGAAAACTCTCTGCCAAAAAAACACTTAAAAGCGTAAAATAAACTGGTTCGTAAAATGAAGTCGGTACTAAGCCAAAAAGAATACAAAAGAACAATTACAAAAGTCTAAGCGATAGTCACTTGGCACCGACTTCAAACAGATTTTAGGTACCTAGCACACATTATAATACTACTATTTAAATGAATAAAGAATTAGGTATAGGCAATTTATGAAGAACCAGTTTATTTTACGCTTTTAAGTGTTTTTTTGGCAGAGAGTTTTCGTTGGATGTTTTTTGGAAGTCGGTTTTTTTTTTTATAAAATGTTTTTATTTTTCAGTTTTTAGTGTAAACAATCGTAGGTAAGTAGTAAGTTGAACTATTTCATCAAATTTCATCATCAAGAATACAAATTAAGGTCTATACGTACGTGTAATATTAAAATCATCCTCTAATCCGTAACTCTTGAAGAGTTTAACCTTCTATCATCAGCTCACCTAAATAACTTGAAAGTATACGACTGAAGGTCTTCAGATACGTATGGAATAGAAAGAATTATCCTTCAACTCCTAACCGTTGAGGAGTTGTACCTTCCACCTTCCATCATCAGCTTACCTAAATAATTTGAAAGAATACGACTAAAACTCCAACTCTTAACCGTTAAGGAGTTGTACCTTACATCATCAGCTCATCATCATAAAATGATGACTACCACACGCAAATACCGGTGTAACTTCAGAAAATATACGAATAACATAGTATGTGCCTATAAAAATGAGGGTTTCCCTTGATTTCCCTAGGATCCCATCATCAGATCCTAATATGCTGGCAATGGGACCACCTCGGAAGCATACCCTTTCGAATACAAAAAAAAATTCAAAATCGGTCAACAACTGACGGAGTAATCGGTGAACATACATAAAAAAATACATACAGTGGAACATAGAACCTCCTCCTTTTTGGAAGTCGGTTAACAAATTTCTTAAAATGAGCTGTTGATCGATTGTACTAGTATGTAAGATTATATTCGATTACGTCACTGGGAGGATCAGCGGCGTGGCACAGCATAGCGCGAGCCACACGGAGCTTGCTGCGCCGCACAAAACTAATATCTGAATTTTGGATACAGGCAATTATTAGATCACTGTTCTTTTATTAACCGACTTCAAAAAAAGGAGGAGGTTTCTCAATTCGACCGTACTTTTTTAATTTTTTTTTATGTGTGTTCGCAGATAATTTTTATGAACCGATTTTGATGATTCTTCTTTTGTTGGAAAGGAGATGTTCCGACGATGGTACCATGATAAGGAAACTAGGATCTGATGATGGCATCCCAGAGAAATCGAGGGTAACCCTCATTTTTTTCAGGCAGGTACTATGTTTTTCGTATAATTTCTGAAGCTACGCCGGTATTTGCGTCTGGTAGTCATCATTTAATGATGATGAGGTGATGATGAAAGGTAAAACTCCTTAACGGTTAGGAGGTGGAGGATAAATCTTTAAATGTCATATGTGTATGCATTTGCCTTTCTCGAATCTTTTTTAATTAATAGGTAAATTGACTAGATAGATAGATAGATTTATTAGTTTCTGGAACTGCTGCCTGATGTTTAGCCCAGGTTGTAGTGGCCGAGGTCATAAGCTGACTATAATATCTGCCACTTCACGGCCAGTACAATTGCTGGACGTTTCGACTAAATACACTACGCTATCCTGAGTTCATTAATTCCTGTAAAAACAATTAAGTATATTGTTGTTCTATAGCACGTCGGAGTTTGCGAGTTAGCTGTGTGTTGGAATCGAACTGACTAATTCCACACGGTGTGCATTGTACAAAAAAAAAAAACTTTAAAAAAACCGACTTCCAAAAACTATCCAACGAAAACTCTCTGCCAAAATACACTAAAAAGCGTAAAATAAACTGGCTCTTAATAAATTGCTATGTGCCAATTCTTGTCTATACCTAATTCTTTATTCATTTAAATAATAGTATTATTATGTGTGCTAGGTACCTAAAATCTGTTTAAGTCGGCGCCAAGCCAAAATGTAATAGGAGGTACCGCACTCGCCGCTGCCGGATAGCTGCTCCTCGTGTAGCACAAAACAACCCAAGCGGGCAGACACGCGCGGGCTGACGCGACGTCGTTGATGGTCTTCAAACAGATTTTAGGTACCTAGCACACATAATAATACTACTATTTAAATGAATAAAGAATTCGGTATATACAAGAATTGGCACATAGCAATTTATGAAGAGCCAGTTTATTTTACGCTTTTTAGTGTATTTTGGCAAAGAGTTTTCATTGGATAGTTTTTGGAAGTCGGTTTTTTTTAAAGTTTTTTTTTTGTACAATGCACACCGTGTGGAATTAGTCAGTTCGATTCCAACACACCGCTAACTCGCAAACTCCGACGTGCTATAGAACAACAATATACTTAATTGTTTTTACAGGAATTAATGAACTCAGGATAGCGTAGTGTATTTAGTCGAAACGTCCAGCAATTGTACTGGCCGTGAAGTGGCAGATATTATAGTCAGCTTATGACCTCGGCCACTACAACCTGGGCTAAACATCAGGCAGCAGTTCCAGAAACTAATAAATCTATCTATCTATCTAGTCAATTTACCTATTAATTAAAAAAGATTCGAGAAAGGCAAATGCGTCTAGAAGCGATCTAGGAGCAATTTAAGGCCCGTATTTTAAAAGGCGTCTCAAGTATCCGTTGAACTCTGATCAGCTGAAACGAGTTTCAAGTTCTCATCAAATCTCAAGCGTCTCTCTTATTATAGAATGAGAATTGAGTTCTACTCAGCTAAAACTAGTTTCAATATCTAATCTCAACTCACAGTATGTTCTCAGTTACGTTTCTGCATTATCGAAATTATTGTTCCGTATCACGCATCAAATTATAATAAACAAAATATATTGAACAAACATAATTTATATATTATTGGTTATTAGTTTATATATAATACACCATTGGCTAGTGTATGAATGTAAACATAATAATAACAAGGAACTCGCCCAATTAAATTTTAAAATATTAAAATAAAAATGGCTATATATTACTTATAACGGAACGTTCAAATTGTTATCAATACTTGTCATGTTGAAGTTTCAAACTATGTTTTGGTTTTTAAATAAGTAATTCTTTCGTAAAAAGTAAGGTAAAGTAAATTTTTCGTTGTTATTCAGAAACATAATTATAAAATATGTTAGTTGCCCTTAAAACGGTTTAGAAATTACCACTTGAGACTAGATTGATCTTGTCTCAGGTAAACAGAGATCACATCAGTCAAAATCTATTCCTGAGAGGAGATTTTGACATAAACATCGTTCTAAAATAAGCTATAGGCAGAGATTCGTTGATCTTTACTCACTTGATTAACGATCAGTGAATCTTGTCTCATTAGGCGTTCAATAATAAAATCTCTTCTTAAAACTAGTTTTAAAACTAGATTCACGACTGAGACACCTTTAAAATACGGGCCTAAGTTTGCCAACCTAGTTTTGTCTGTAAACCAGGTTTCTGAAATTCCTCAAGCGACTACGTCAATAGCCCTCCTTTCATTCTCAGACTTATCAGCATCTAGTCTGTGCCAATTTTTAATCATCGCTCGATCGCTGCAAAATGCATTCAGAGAAATATAACCCTTTAGAGTGTAGGAAACTCATCTTGTCCACGGATCATGTAATATATATATTTATAGAACAATCGATTCACTTCATTTATATAACATTATGTGCACAAAATTCACAATGGTGGACTACATAAGAAGGTGAAGGTGGGTGGTGCGGCAATGAATGAGAATTAGTACAGCTCTAAACGTTGGTTAGGAATTTTGGAATAAACAAGGGAGAACTAAAAATTAAGAAATAAATGACAAAAACAATGAAATATAATATATCTACGCATTCATATAAAAACACATGCATATTTATATATATATACATATGTACATATATAAATACTAACACTAACGATTAGTGATCGTGTAGTATTCAGTGACTGGGCCACTGTAGGTATCTATAAAAGTCGACAACGGCTATATGAGTTGTATTATGAAAAAACATATAATCATAACTTAGATTTTGTAGAATATGTAAAAAATTATTCAAAGACGTTTAAACGCACCTGTTATGCTGCTAAATCCCTATATTTAAAAAATAAAATAAAATCATCTGGCAATAAAATAAAAACCACATGGGAGATTATAAACGCCGAAACCGGAAGGTCCACTGTACGAAATCGTGACTTCCATTTAAAAATTAAAAATGTAGATATAAAAGCGGATGTGGAGGTTGCGACTGAGTTTGAACATTTTTTTACCAACATTCCTATTCGAACAACCAAAACTCTTTCGTCATCCTCTTCCTCTGCTTGTTTTTTATTAGAAAATAGTGTAAACCGGTGTGATACGGGTTTTGAATTTTCAGCCGTTAGTATAAATGATGTTATCAAGGCTTTTAAAAGTATAAATGTAAAGAAAACAACTGATTTATGGGGACATTCAGTACATACTATATCTGCAATAATTGATATGATAGCTCCATATTTAGCAACTGTTTTCAATTCTTGTATCGCATCTGGTGTGTTTCCTGATCTAATGAAACAAAGTAAAGTGATTCCATTGTTCAAATCTGGTAGTAGTTCAGATCCATCTAACTTCCGACCTATCTCAATACTTCCAACATTAAGTAAAATTTTTGAAAAATTACTTTTAAACCAAATGTTACAACATTTTATTAAGCACAACTTGCTTCATCAAAAGCAATTTGGTTTTACTAAAGGTCGTTCAACTACGGACGCGGGCGTGGAATTGCTTAAACACATATATGGCGCCTGGGAGGATTCACAGGATGCGTTTGGTATTTTCTGTGACTTGTCTAAGGCTTTCGATTGTGTCCATCATCCCACACTCATCAGGAAGCTACAGCACTACGGAATAATGAATAATGCTCTAAATATTCTAACGTCGTATTTGACTAAGCGAGTTCAAAAAGTTGATATTAATGGTAAAACATCTTCGGGATCCCCGGTAACAATGGGCGTCCCACAGGGTTCTATTCTAGGGCCATTTCTGTTTCTCATATATATAAATGATTTAGCTTATTATGTAAGTGACAATCATGAGATTGTATTGTTCGCGGATGACACATCGTTAATTTTTAAAGTTAGGCGCCAACTTGACAGTTTTACTGAAGTCAACAGTGCACTCTTGAAAGTGGTACATTGGTTTAATACAAATAACCTTCTCCTTAATGAGAAGAAAACTAAATTCATTAAATTCTCTACACCAAACGTTAGGCATGTTACAACCAATGTTCGATTGAATGGACTAGAGTTAGATCCTGTAGAATCAACTGTATTTTTAGGTATTATTATTGACGCTAAGTTACAATGGGGTCCCCAAATAGAAAAACTATCCGGTAGGCTAAGCTCAGCGGCTTTTGCTGTAAAAAAGATTCGACATTTAACTGATGTTGATACAGCTAGATTAGTTTACTTCAGTTACTTTCATAGCATAATGAGTTACGGTATCTTACTCTGGGGTAACTGTGCAGATATTAATGCCATATTTGTTTTACAAAAACGCGCCGTACGAGCCATTTATAAATTAGGCCCTCGAGTTTCTCTTCGTTCCAAATTTAAAGAGATAAATATTCTGACTGTATCTTCACAATATATATACGAAAATTTAGTTTATGTTCAAAAAAATATATCAAAGTTTACTAAAATCAGTGATGTTCATTCGGTAAATACCAGAAACAAACATAATCTTAGTGTTCACGTCACTCGTCTCCACAGAGTAGGCAACTCGTTCATGGGTCAATGTATACGCTTTTACAATAAACTCCCTATTGATATTAGGAATTTGCCATTAAAGAAATTTAAGAATACCATAAAATCTAAGTTATCCGCAAAGGGGTATTACACCATAGCAGAATATCTTGATGATAAAACCGCCTGGGATTGAGCTGCCCATTCTGCACATGCTGTTTATTTTTAATGTTTAAATTTATTTTGATGTGACGATAATTTATAGTTTGAAACAAATTCATTTTAAATTATTGCTATTGTTGTCATTTTTTTTTAAATTATTATCTTTACTGATTATTGTAATTGTGACTCAAATTGTAATTATCGCATTTATTTTATTGAAATAATGTCTTTTGCATATTGTCTGGACTTTAAAAGAGACGGTGATCCCTGAGTTTGTTTCGTCCTTTCTTCTCAGGGCTAGTCCAGTTAGGAAAGGCCGAACTCATCTGCTCAAAAAAGTTTAACTTGCAAAAGTGTTCATGTAACCTAATTGCAGAATAAATGATTTCATTTCATTTCATTTCATTTCATTTCATTTCATTTCATTTCATTTCATTTCATTTCATTTCATTTCATTTCAATACTCATGTACACACCATAATATATAATGAATAAAATTTTAAGCTTGATTGTTATCCTGTTACAACGAACTAGTCGTGTTGCACCTTTGCAATAAAAGTTTATGTCGCCGCCATGTAACGGAGTCGCGACCCATTGCTCATAATACATATATACTTATTTACTTATATAATACACGTGAGGCCGCGTCACAGTTTCATCATATTTATCGGAGCTAATTAGCTTAATGTGCCATGGTTAGGAAATAATTTCTATAAATATTCAGCATTGCGTAACGTTAGCGACTCCAACGACCTTTCTCATTGGCATTATAACATAGTTTACACCAAGATGAACTGATACAGTAAGTACTATGTAGCTGAATGGGTTCAGCGACACGCGACCGCTGACTTCTCCGTCAATTATAGTTCATGTTATTGATTTTGTGTCCTTTGCGCCATAGATGGTTCATTTATAGTTACATTGTAAGCTCAAAACGAACATTAACATTAATTTTAAAATAAAGAATAAGAAAAACAGAAGACGACCAGAAAGTCGGTGCCACATGTGTATAGAATTATAGAACAAAGTAAGTGTATGTTGCTGTCGAATGTTTGTCCCAAGTGATTCTCTCCGTGCGTCGTGGTCGCCGCAGCGTCTGGCGCTCGCCGCTCGCCGCGCGCCTCCTTCGCTTTGTTCAAGAGCTACCTGCGGTTCTTTGTAGCTTTGGCGATAAACCTCACTTTCAAATAGATTCTTTATGAATTCTCTCAATAATAACTATTTTAATAGTATACGATGCGGCGTCGCATCGGATCGGAGTTTTGGGTGGGTGCCCTAAATATTCATATTAAGGTTTGTAGTGAACATATTATGAGTTGTACTGATACCCTTGACATCTAACTGTCACGAATGAGTTAGGCCGCGTTTTCAAAGTCAGCGGGGAGTGGAGCGGCGACGCTTACCCGTTTTCGAAACCGGCGGGCAGAGCGCGCGGCGCTAGAGCGGTGTAGTATGTTACGAGAAATTAGACCTCGTAAAATATAGCTTGGTATGGATGAGATATGATACAAAGAAATGACTAGTGTTTTGAAATAACTAGTGATATCGAACCATGTTTAATAATATTTTGTTTAATGTTTAATGCAACCCAAACCTTATAACCTTGGAAAAATCGTGATTAATCGTAGCTGTATACACGATAATTTACTACAATTGACAAGTTAGGAATCCCCTAATTTGTCAATTGGTTGCTATAGTCATTCACTTACAGGAGATCACAGAAAGCACAATGAAAAAAAAACATCAATCAAGTGAACAAAATTACAAGTAATAAATATGATTAGAATGTATTACTTGTAACAAACAAATAGATTATAAAATATTAATAATAAAAGAAACTTTTAACAGGTGATTGCTTTTTTATTTCATCCCTAGCTGACACCGCGGGACTGGTGCGCATCGCTCGTCGCCCGTTCCCCACGCCGCGCCGCTGAGTTCGAGAAAACTCCCATATATCCCATGTAAACTCCCGTATTTGAACGCGCCGCTGCCCGCTCCGCTGCAGCCTCCGCCTTGCTCCCGCTGCGTTCGTGTACGCGGCCTTATGGTTAACATTTCTGACTAAAGTTAACGTATGTGCCTTATTTAATATAAAGATTGCTGATTGATGTGCCTCATATATTATTATACAGAAAACTTTACGAAAATAAGATTTTAGTGATCTAATTTTCGAAAACTTTTCTACTGTCAATGTTTCTAAATAGCAAGTACATTGTTCTTGTCCTATTATTATTAGTACAAAAAAAAACTTCGTTTAAAAAAACCGACTTCAAAAACTAAAAAGTATAAAATAACTTAATTTGTATGTGCTACCTATTCATAGGTTTGAATTCGTTGCCAAGCCAAATGTAATAGTAGGTACCACACTCGCTATATTTCGTTTATATTATGTTGTATTCTTAGGATATAAGGAAAGTAATGGATTCGACAAAAAATATTAGGCCATTTGCTTAAAATACATAATTGACTTAAAATTTGTTTTTCATTTGAGGCCTATGGCCAGCAGTGGACTGCAATAGGCTGATGATGATGTTTAATTCTTCACTTCTACTTCGTCGAATACTTATTCATAAATGTAAATGGCTTTTATGTAATTTATATTTGAGGAACTCAGATCAAATATCTGAGTTGAGGAAGGGCAAGTTCAGAAAATATAGGATCGCGTTTTCTTGAGAACATTTAAACATTTAGCTATCGCAGTTGTTTTGTAAAGTATATATGTGATCTTAGCAATGTCAATATTATCACTTTATAAATAGTGCCAATCTCGTAACCACCCATTATTTTTAAAACAACCTTCATATAATACTGGATGTACGGGACCTGTAGTTATTTTTTGGCATGGAGATACTTTACCACGAGAGCTGACTTACGTGCAACCGTAGTCACGGGCAAAAACTAGTATTGAACACTATTATAAGCTGAATACGGGCGCTTTGTAAATAAAACAATCAGTGTTGCAGTGGAACTTGTTGTATTTACTTAACTCCTGCAATTACAACTCCAAATGTCGACAATTATGTTAAGGATTGCTTAGTATATATATCGTCTCGGTAACAATATCCTTGCGCGATTCAAATAACCGAGGCAACGCCATCTTTCGAGTGACAGGTAAAACTTGTATACCTTAGACATACCGCCCACCAAGGACATATTGCAGAATGTCCTTACAACAAGGACTTCTAACCGCCCACCATGTAACAGGTTGGACAAAGGGAAAATTGCGTTTGTCTTTGGTGGGTTACAACAATTTCAATATAAACTAAACAAAAACAACACAAACCTATATCTCGCCCATATACTTCATATATGCGAATTAGGATAATATTAACTTGACATATAAACAGTTATACGGGACGAGCCAATGATAAGTAAATTAGTTGTTGTTGTTGAATCTTAATGTTAATACTTAACCTTAATTTACTTACTATTTAAACAATTATTATTTTTTAAGCCAAAACTGAAAGAAATAAAGCTATAAAACTCTTAATACATTTTTTTACTCTTAATAAGAACTACATATATTAAGCTGGACATCTCAGAGTGACATGGGCTATATTATATTTTCCGTAATGAACCCGTGCGAAACCGTGGCGAGTTGCTAGTGTATATATATAAGACGTGCTCGCCAAAAGCTACTATAAATTAGTCTTAATTACATACTGGAAGGACACACACTTTTGAGACGGGTCTTTTTATTAAAGAATTTTTAGTGCGAAGAGTAACTACACGTGTGATACCATCAGAACCAGGATGCTTATGTTCTATGCGTCCCAGTAACCATCTGCCAGGAGGTAAGTCATCTTCCTTAACTAACACCACGTCCCCAATAACAGGTTCTGGCGTTTGGTAAGTCCATTTAAGTCGCTGAAGAAATTGATTTAAATAATCTTTTGACCAGAGCCGCCAAAAGTCTTGTGTCATTTTTTGGGTTAGTTGCCAACGTCTGAGGTTAGATACATTTGTATTTTCAAAATTAGTATCAGGCACTAATACCAGCGGCTCTCCAACCAGAAAGTGACCCGGAGTTAGCACTTCTAGCTCTTTTTGATCCTCAATATAAGACAGCGGTCTCGAATTGAGACATGCCTCGATTTGAGCTAGGACGGTCGTAAGCTCCTCAAAGGTCAAGGTTGAATTACCGACTACTCGTTTGAGATGGTGCTTAGTTGACCTTATGCCCGACTCCCATAGACCGCCTTAGTTTGGCGCATGTGGAGTAATAAAAGTCCACTGAGTGCCATTATTCGCAAGACTCTCAGATAGCTCCGGTATAAACGTTGACTTTTCTTCGTCAAACAACTCGGCTAACTCACGCGCAGCTCCCACAAAATTTGTGCCATTGTCACTGTACAACCGAGCACAGCGACCCCTTCTGGCTACAAATCTTTTAAATGCTGCCAAAAACCCTTTTGATGTCATATCACTGACGACCTCGAGATGGATTGCCCTCGTACACATACAAACAAATAGTGCAATATAGCCCTTGTAAGATTTATTACCGCGTCCCGGTGATACCCTGATATTAATAGGGCCCGCGTAGTCAACCCCACTATTTAAAAATACCTTATCAGGTGTAACTCGCGGCGAGGGAAGTTGTCCCATTAATTGGTTCCTGGTTTTGTTCGAATACCTAATGCAAACAACACAATTTCTGTAACAAGCCTTCACTAGTACCTTAACTCCCACAACCCAGTACTTAGACCTCAAATAGGTAATCATAGCCTGAGGTCCTCCGTGCATCGTCTTCAAATGCGCGTCTGCTATTAACAATTTTGTGAGGAAAGAATCCTTAGGTATAAGAATTGGGTGTTTGCGATTATACTCCAATTGCGACATCTCCAAACGACCCCCTACTCTAATGACCCCTTCCGAGTCTAAGAATAAATTTAAAGATTTAAATTTGCCTCTAGTATTTAATTTCGAACCAGACGACTTCAATTCTTGAATTTCCTCCAGAAAACATTCCTCTTGGCACTTCTTAACACAAATTTCCATTGCTTCATCAAGCTCCGCTTTCGTTAGATAACTATCTCGATATTTTGTTCTATTGTCTCTAGATCTTGTACATTTTAAGAAGCGCCTACAGTACGCTACAACTCTTACCAACCTTTTAAGCGAGGAATATCTACACCAAAAGGAATGATCAAGAATGCCCGTGTGAGTCTTTACTTCTTCTAAATTGGTAATTAAATGTTTCGGTTTTTTATAATCGATTATTGACTCACGTAAGAATTGAGGCCCTTCAAACCAAAGTGACATTTTGTTAAGTTCACTCGGAGCTACCCCACGGGAGGCACAATCAGCTGGATTTTGCTTGGATGAAACGTGGGACCAATGTTGGGTGTCCAGAGTAGTGAGTATTTTAGATACACGGTTAGCCACAAAGGTCTTCCAACGATTCGGGTGACAATTAAGCCAAGCCAGAACAACCTCCGAATCCGTCCAAGCTCGCAATTCATTCACGTTCAAAACCCTTGCTACTTCCACCATCAGTTTGGCTAGCAAAACAGCCCCACACAACTCTAGCCTCGGTATTGAAACCTGCTTAACAGGTGCTACCTTTGTTTTTGCCGTAACTAGGGACACCTGTATGTTGCCTTCCTTATCAACCACCCTTAGATATACCACGGCTGCATAGGCCATCTTCGAGGCATCTGAAAATCCATGTAGCTGTATATTCAAATCACTAGCATATGTGCGGTACCATCTTGGTATGTCAATATTGGCTAACAAAGGTAAGTCTCTTCGATACGTAGTCCATTCCTTTAGAATATGGTTTGGCACTTCATCGTCCCAGCCAATACCGACTAACCAAAGTTTTTGTATCAGAATTTTTGCTGTAATGATGCTAGGTGCCAGCCATCCCAATGGGTCAAACAATCTAGAAATATCTGATACGATTTTCCGTTTAGTAATCGGTGCGGCAGGGCACGTCAGCTCCACAAAGTATTTGAAGACATCAGCTTGAGAATCCCAGGTAAGTCCAAGTATTTTAATTATATTATCAAGTTTTATTTTTATTTTTTCATCCTTACTCATATCCCGTTCTTTGATTTTAGCCATCAATTCTTTGCTGTTGCTGTTCCATTTTTGTAATTGGAATCCCCCTTTCGATAGGACTGTATTCATTTTATCGTAAATTCCAACCGCTTCATTAACATTTTCAGCTCCTGACATTAAATCATCCATGTAGAACTCATTACGTATGATTGACGCTACTTTAGGATCATCCTGGCACTCATCGTACGCTACCTGATGAAGAGTACGAACGGCCAAGAAGGGGGCAGAAGCTGTCCCAAACGTTACCGTTATCAGTTCGTATTCTTCCAAGTCTTGGTCTGATGTATCTCTCCATAAAATTCGCTGAAAGATGGTATCCCTACGATCGATCAAAACCTGCCTGTACATTTTAACGATGTCCGCGATGAGACAAATGGGCTTTATTCTCCAACGCATTATGATATGACGAAGATCCGCCTGTAATGCTGGTCCGACCAACAACATATCATTTAAGGAAATTCCATTGGGACCTTTACAGGAGGCATCAAAAACAACTCTCACTTTAGTTGTAGTCTTATCGTTCCTGACGACAGCATGGTGAGGTAAGTATACAGGTGTTTGACTCTTTATTTGACTTTCTTTTACTTTCTCCATGTGACCTAGTTCTAAATATTCTCTAATAACATTCTTATAATTTTCTTTAAATGATCTATCTTTATTTAGTCTTGCCTCTAAACCTTTAAACCGTTTTTCAGCTATAGCTTTCGACTCACCAAACTGACGCATCAAGTCGGTACCGCGGAACGGTAAGCGTACTACATACCGACCGCTCTCATTCCGGGATGTCATTGCAGCGAATAACTCCTCACATTTTACTTCTTCTTCTGTAAGCATGCTACTAATTTCAGTTGGTTCATTTTCCAGTTCCCAAAAGCGTTTTAATAAATCGTCCGTCTCGAAACTAGCATGCATAACTGTAATGTGTGAAGAAATATTGGAAGTATTGTCTGTGTCAGATACGCCTGACACTATCCACCCGAGTGTCGTGTCTTGTGCCAACAAAGTACCACTCAAATTACGCTTTATGCCCGGCTGAATGACTTGGGTATAAACCTCAGCGCCCAACAAAATATCAATTTTGTTAGGCCTGTGGTATTCAGGATCCGCCAAGTCATTTTCAGTCAAGTCTACCCATTCTACTCTTGCTACTTTCGTAACCGGGAGAAGGGCAGTCACTGACTTCAACACATAGGCATTGACGTTTATGTGAAGGTTAGGATTTTTCCTAGATCTTATCTTAACCGTGACCGTGTGCTTTGATATGACACTTTTTTCACCGCCGACGCCTAACACTGTGTTCCGTGTGGCAACCCTATTTAAACCTAAATATTGGACCATAGACTCTGTAATAAAAGATCCTTGCGACCCCTGATCTAGCAAGGCTCCAATCACCCTATATGTCCCATCCTTCGACTCGGCTTTAACCAAAGCCGTAGTTAACAAAACTGTTTTGCTATTCCCGGTCGAAAGACAGGACACCATTGTCTTGCTAGGGTCGGGCCCTAGCGCGGTAAATTCCTTTATATGCGCCTGTGCTCTATTTGCAGGTGAAGCTCCCGCGCGAGAACTTCTAACATTCTCAACTAGTGGTTCAGAATTTTCATTGTCCTGGTGCAATAAAGAATTATGACGCCGGTTACACGTCTGACATCGTAATGGAACTTTACACACCCGGGCAGAATGATTACCGTTAAGACAGACAAAGCACAAGTTATTTTCCTGAACAAACTGACGCCGGTTTGCTACAGGCTCTTTGATGAATGCCTGACAATTTCCTATTTTGTGAGTTGCTGAACAAAAGGCACATCTTATATCTTTTAAACCCTTATCTTTAATAGAAAGAAAAGATTGCATACCTTTTTGAGGATTCTTAGACACCTTGGACTTTATTTCCATACCTTCCAGACCTCTAAATCGACCGGTAAGAAAACGAGAGAATTCTGAAAAGGTAGGTAGTTCCTCATTAGAGTCCTCAGAAATTTTCAATTCCCAAGCTTTTCTTGTTTCATTATCTAGTTTTTCACTAATAATATATATAATTATAATATCCCAAGACGAAATATCGACCCCTAAATTTTTTATAGACTCTAAACAGTCAGTTGTATTATTTAATAAATATTAAATTCCCAGAGCTGATTCATTTAATAATGCCTTTTGAGTGAGCAATCTTTTTAGTATACCTTTAGCTAAAAACTTTTTATTATTGTAAGTACCATCTAATTTTAACCACGCCATCTCATAATTATCACACGTGACCTTTATGTTCCGAAGCAATTGCTCTGCTTCGCCCGCTAAATGCCCTTTCAAATAATAAAATTTTTGTGACTCATCCAAATTTTCATTGTTGTGTACCAACCCTAAAAATAAATCTCTAAATGTTTGCCATTCCGAGTACCGCCCAGAAAATATAGGAATCTTAATTTCTGGTAGCTTAACTCTGTTCATAAACTTTTTATTTTGACCGTCAGATTCTATTTGTTCCGCGGTAGAAGTAGTTTTAAATTTTATTAAGATTTCCTTCAGTTCCGTTTTATGTTCTATGTACAGCTCTTCAACAACATCATACACACAATTTTTGTGATAAGCCGAACTATACAAATCTGCTTTTTTTACCTGCCCGATCATATCATTGTGGTTATTACAAAACATTGTCCACTGCTTTTCAAAGTTTTCTAGCCTAGTTTCCACATATGCAATGGTTCGTCTATCCTTAGGGGACTTTTTGAAATTGGTAACTGCTTTAAGCATTTTGTCCTTAATGTCCTCCTGCAGAATATCGAACGACTCCATATTTTCAAAAGTATTGCAATAATTCACTAACTTTATTCACTATTTAAATTGATTTTTATAAAACACAAATATGTAGGTAAAATGAAAAAGTAAAAAATAAATTAGATGACTAAATTATTCTAAGTCTCAAATGATACGAAATTTTCTAAGTGTTTTTAACTAATTCAACTGAGATTGAAATCGGACATAGGTTCCCCGTCTCAACCACTATTGACTTAAAATTACACAAGTCCCAAAACCAAATAAATTCTAAAAGCTACAACAAATCTCAAATATTATATCAAATATATCTAACTATTCTAAGTCACTAGAGTCTCTAAGCTTGAAAATACACTAACTTTTAACTTCTTTTAAATAAATTTTAAAATGTACTCACAGTACACACCACACAAACCAATTCACTTCCAACCAATTCCAATGTTGTACCAGTGGCGACCTCTTGCGGTCGATTTTGGAAGCTGCGTTGTCGTCCCTTTTAACCTCTTGGTTCCGTTCGGTATCGCTTCTCCTGCCTGTTCCCGGTGGCGCCTCTTGAATACCAAATCAAGCTTTGGCACCACTTAATTGCTCCTCCAGCGCTCGACACTTCCTTGTGCCCGCTGTAGGGAATTATGCTCTGATCCGCAATCCACGAACCAGTCCTAACAAGGCGGGTGATACCGTATCACCACTGAAGAGCTATCAAAAAAGCGCTTAACGTATTCGAAAATCCGGCTCGTAAGGACCATGAACACTATTATAAGCTGAATACGGGCGCTTTGTAAATAAAACAATCAGTGTTGCAGTGGAACTTGTTGTATTTACTTAACTCCTGCAATTACAACTCCAAATGTCGACAATTATGTTAAGGATTGCTTAGTATATATATCGTCTCGGTAACAATATCCTTGCGCGATTCAAATAACCGAGGCAACGCCATCTTTCGAGTGACAGGTAAAACTTGTATACCTTAGACAAGTATGCATAAATGTATGTATGTTTAGACTATAATAAAAGAACTATTAACAATAAATGTTTTCTAACACTTGCTGTTAATTACTTCTAAATGTGACCAGTAGATGACACAAATTAATGTAATTATTTAAAGTGATCAGTGGTAATTGTCAGGCAATGGAAGGTGCGCCGACTCCAGTACTTAGGTAAGTGTGACCAGAGGAAATTAAATTAATTAGTAGACACTCCTCGGCACCAGCTCTTAGTTCCACCAGCATCATTAGAGGAAATACAAAGAAAGGTGCCGAGACTTAAATCATTTAACGTAAATACTCACACGTGCTGCAGTTGACGGTCAATATGATGGAGAGCGATGTGAGATATGTCTGCAGCATCCGAGAACTGCGCACCTCTTTGCCGGTACAAAGTGTTACATTCTACAGCTCAATACACACTGTATGCACTGCTCTTATTGACATTCACTGCTCTTATTGACATTCACTGCTCTTATTGACATTCACTGCTCTTATTGACATTCACTGCTCTTATTGACATTCAAAGAGGAAGAGATTCTCAATTTAGTTGTTTTTTTATGATCAGTCATTTAGAAACCGAGTAACGGCTTAAATCAGTTTATTTCTCAGAATTACATAAATCACTTACAAGGAGAAATAAAATACGAATCACAAAAAAATAAAAAAGTACCAGTCAAGTTGAGAATCTCCTTCTTTTGGAAGTTGATTAATTAGTGTAACGGTCGATTTGCACCAAATAGAACGTTCGGGATATGAATGCGTGAAATTACTCGAACGAAGGTATTTTTATAGTATTTGACAGGTTTGACTTTCACATATTGTGCTGATGTTTGTATCGGCCGTGGATCTATCACTAACACTCGTAGATGTGATTGGTGGAATTATAAATTAGTCGAATTACGCAGAATCTATCGGAAAGCTCGTAAAAAACTAAATGACATTAAAAAGCGTAACGTAACAGGAGATATTTACAATAATGCTCTTATTGCTCTTAGAGTTGCCAGGTCTCATTATAGAGCTGCTGTGGAGAAATCAAAGGGAAATTTAATACGTAAACTTGTTGATAAACTCGATAGAGAGGGTCCCTGGTCACCTTTGTATCATGAATTTAAAGCAAATAGATCAATCGACCTTGCATACGTACAGAACATCAAAATTAATAATAGTTATACTACAGGAGTAGAACAAACCACAGAATATCTTTTAGAATCACTTGTGCCTGACGATCGGCCGGAGGATGACACGGATTATCACCGACAAATTAGGCAGTGGGCTATTGAACCACCATTGTCTCCAATGTCTGACTTACCATCTTCAGACGAATTCCTCAGTATTGTTAGGTCATTACCACTAAATAAGGCTTCGGGCGACGATAAAATATCAAACAAAATGATAAAAGAAGCTTGTAAACTTTCGGGTGATACGGTTTTAACAGTTTTTAAACGTTGCATTGCGGAAGGAGTATTTCCTAGTGTTTGGCGGTGCGGTAATATTCGAATAATACCAAAAAGCGGCGATAAGCCGCCGGACGATCCTAAATCCTATCGACCCATAACACTGTTACCATCGCTGGGAAAGCTTTTAGAGCGTCTTGTAGTACCACGACTTCTACCGGGTGGAGTTAAATTTCATGATAGACAATTCGGCTTTACGTTGGGAAAATCGACAACTGATGCGATTATATCTGTAAGGAAAACTGTCACCGAGTCAAGTTTTCAATACGTTTTAGGCATCTTCTTAGATATATCTGGCGCCTTTGACAATGCGTGGTGGCCCATGCTATTGCTAAAATTAAAATTAAGAGGTTGCTTTAAAAATATTTATTCCCTTATCTCCTCGTACTTCTTACAAGGTACTACTAAATTGAGACTTGGGCATCATTCTGTGTCGAAGGCGCTTACGATGGGGTGTCCTCAAGGGTCAGTGCTAGGACCATACTTGTGGAACATAGGCTTCGACGATTTTCTGGCAATGCCTGTGCCGTCCGGATGTACCCTGAATGCGTACGCGGACGACGGTTTGTTATTGATAGAGTCGGATACTAGAACGGGGCTTGAGAGGCTGGCCAGTGAATGTTTGGACTTAATATCTCGGTGGGGTGGGCGTAATCGTTTGACGTTTGCACCAAACAAAACCTTCCAGCTACTTTTGAAAGGTAACCTCAAATCACCGCCGTGTATTAAATTTGAAAATGTTACTATTAAAAATAAAACCTCGGTTTGTTATTTGGGATTGGTTTTAGAAAGAAATTTTTCATTTATTGAACATATTAGAACAGTTAATGAAAAGTCTAAAAAGAGTTTCTTTGCACTGACGAGGATATCAACTGCGACATGGGGTCTGTCATATAATACACTAAAGATCATATATGGAGCTACTTATTTGGGTTCTATTTGCTATGGTGCTCCTGTATGGGCAGATAGGGCGACTGTAGGTGCTGTCCGTCGCAAACTGTTACAAGGCCAACGACCTGCATTGATTTTCTTGTGCAAGGCATATAGGACGGTTAGCACTGAGGCTTTACCGGTGTTGGCAGGTGTTCTTCCGGTCGATCTCGAGGTGCAAAGACGTGCAGCCATGTACTATTCCACACTACAAAACATGGAATGCGATTTTTTGGGCATACGAGACCGCGGTAAAATCATAAGATTGTTTCAACAAAAAACCAATGTCTATAACGACCTCTTGGATGAATGGCAGAAACGATGGGACGAATCATCTAAGGGGCGCCACCTCTACCAGTTCTTTCCATCTGTTCGCGAACGGTTGTCAAGGACATGGCTCGAGGTAGATCACTGTGTCGCTCAATTTCTTACAGGCCACGGTAACTTTAAGAGCAAACTATACTCATTTAAATTAGTCGATTCACCATTTTGTCAATGCTCAACACCTGATTCTAGCTGTGAACAGTCGGCTCATCATATCCTCTGGGAATGTAGTCTTTGGTACAATGAACGTAACATGATGCTAAATAGCTTACAAATGACGTCTGGGGTAGTATATTATGGGGATCTTGTGTCAACTGCGGTGAATTTCCGTGCGTTTAAGCGATTCTGCCATACATACTATAGAAATCAAATATAGCTCACTTAGGACCCATAATATTTTTTATCCGTGGTGCTTCCCGGTTTGAAAAAGGCGTCTGCCTATTTTGACTCCATTTTGTCTCCCGCTTTGCTAAGGAGGGAAGTGGACTTATTATATTTCCAACTCCTCCAGTTTTCTTCTGATTAATTTCGTTGCGGGTTCCAAGACAGTTAAATTTTTCCTGGGACTTCCCGAGTGTCATAACTCGGTGTTTTCGTGGGTCACCGCTGTTGATCCTGGTGTACAGGAGTTACAGTGGTGTGCGTGTGGGCGGGATTAGTCCCAAGGCTTGACCCAATTCAATACTAAATTCACATATTTAGTAGATAATATCAAATATTGTTTACCATAAATATTCTAATGATTATTAGCATACAATTATTATTTGATAATACAGGATTGTGTAACATTAAAGATTTGATATGAAATATAAGTCGCGCCGGAAGCTGACAAGCGGAAGGCGCCTAGATATTAATATGAATCAACTATTTACTTGTTTATAAAATCACCAGTTGAATTATAAGTTTATAATATATTTTATTGTATGCCTAGTAATTATTAAGATTTAAACAAATGAGGCATTTATACGAGGTTGGAATCGTTACTTATAACATTAGATAAAATAAAATGCGTTGACAGGTAGACTATTACAAACTGATTTCAATGCAATGTAGTGTAACGGTGGATTAGCCAGGACGGCGGCAAAGCAAACTAGCACCAAGTAGAACGTCTAGGATATGAATTATTTAAACCATCAGCAACCCCCGCGAGGGGCAACCCCCTCGCGGGGGTTGCTGATGGTTGCCCCAACGGGCAACGCTCACTCCTCCGCGCTGCCCTGTGGAATTCGCCACCAGACTAGTAATTCCCCCACTGGCACATATCGCCTCACGCGGATCAAAGGGAGAGATTAAGGACAATTTAGCCGGTACTAGCACATGATATAAAACACAAATACAATAAATCATAAATCAAATAATAGAAGACTATTATAACTCAGAAATGACCCATGTCACAATCAAGAGATATGAACGTCACGAGATCTGAAGAGTAAACTGTTCCCTGCTTCCGATCGCGACGCTTTATATACCCGCCTTGCCCGACTCATGGACCCGCTTAATAGTGGTACATGTTTGTTATACTCTTATTATTCGGATACCCTCATTCCGACATATAACAGTAGGTACTTCTATAAAATGTATCTATGTTGTACCCGAGCCCAGCAGTGGGACATTATGGGCTGTTGATGATGTACTAGCTACTGGCCCGACAGACTTCGTTCTATCAAAGTTATTGGCCTGTCGCATCCCAATGAAAAAAATAAATAAGTGTTGTTTTTACTATTCTGCTCGCAATTTTTACGTTTTTTCTGTCCAAAAGAATCTTCCGTGTGATTTAACAAAAAACATTAAAAAAATATTTACCGAATTGGTCTAGTGGTTCTCGAGTTTTAGGCTTAGCAAAAAATTTTGCGATTCATTTTTATTTATGTAGATATAAATAAATTTATACAATTAATAAAATTGAACATTTTCCGTTAAATTTAATTGGACGTGAATTGCGTTATTTAAATTTTTTCTTATCAATATAGATGTGCTGTAATGTTAATTTGGATAACATTTAGTAGTTTTGTTGTGTTTGAACTTGAACTTGAACTTGAACTCGCGGGCTGGATTTCCGCAACTCGACGACTTTGATGCGCCTATTTTGCGTAGTGGGTCAGCACTAGTGGTGCCATCCCAGTTCCTCCAGGAAGCCTAGCAGACCCCTGGCGTTGCCGACGACCTCCTGAAGTGACCTCGGCGAACCAAGGTGTTTTGCCCGGTATTCTGCCACCCCAGGACATGCCAAGATGACATGGGCGGCTGTTTCCTCCTCCTCCATGCATGCTCTGCACAGAGGGCTGTCCGTTACACCTAGAGTAAAAAGATGTTTGTTTAATAGTGCATGACCAGTCATTGCTCCGATCAGAAGTCGAAGCGGCGGCCTCTTAAGTTGTTTCAGCTTCCGTGACAATCCGGGGTTGATCGTCGGGAGGGCCTCCTTGGTCTGCCTGCAGGTACAAAGGTTGGACCAATATAACTGGTGTTCTACCTTGGTGTTCTGTTGCAGTGTCCGTCGTAGCCAAGCAGCTGGCAAGGGCAATATTGGTTCTGGGCCGACTGCCCTTGTCTCCGATCCGCTCCTTGCCAGCGCATCAGCTGCGTCGTTTCCGCGTGAGTTGCTATGTCCTTTGATCTACTGGAGAGTTATACTATTTGTAGTACTTACCTCTGTCAGGGCTCTGTGGCATTCGTAGATCAGCCCTGAGGTAGTCGTGTGACTTTGTAGAGCTTGTAAGACTGATCGGCTGTCGGAAAGTATGCGGATGGGGTATTCCGTTACCTTTCTGGAGATGATCGCATGTGCTGCCATTATTATACCCATGCACTCTGCCTGGAAGACTGTGTTGTGGGCTCCTAATGGTGTCGAGATGTGTATGTTCAGGTCCTCAGAGAATGCTCCTGAGCCAGTGCCTGACCTTGTTTTGGATCCGTCGGTGAAGATTCTTAACTCCCTTGGGTTAAGTCCTTCTTGGGGATCCTCGTGCAGTTGTATCTTGTACTTTTTGTCGAAGACGAATTGCCTGGGTATTGTGTCAGTTACCGCTTCCATGAGCGGTTCCTTACCTATGGCCTCATAGAGGATTTCGGTGTGTGGTACCCTAGGCGGTCTCCAGAGATTTTGTTTCTTGGATTCGTGGATAGCTTGGTCCGTGGCCACCAGACTATCGCGCCGTAACTTACCATTGGTCAGATAACTGCCTCGTAGAGCCACATAGTGGTTTTTGGGCTTAGTCCCCAAGTTTTACCTACCATTCTGCGGCACTGCCAGAATACGACTGTTGCTTTTTCAATTTTGTTGTTGAGGTGGGCGCTCCAGTTTAGTCTGTGGTCGAATATTACCCCTAGATACTTTACCTCAGACGAAAGTTGGAGCTGTGTATTATACAGCTTGGGAAGTCGGTGGTTTCCCAGGTTCCGTTTGTTGGTGAACATTACCATTTCAGTCTTCCTTGGGTTGACTGACAGTTCGTTATCCACGCACCAGCGTTCCACTATTGCCAGTGCCGAGCGCGTGACATCGCATACTATACCTGCGTGCATGCCGCTTGTTAATATCACTATGTCATCCGCGTATCCGATGGTATAATGGTGATTGTTGTTCAGAGTGGTGATAAGGTCGTTAACCACTAGGTTCCATAGGATTGGTGAGAGGACGCCACCTTGGGGGCAGCCCTTCGCCACCAGTGCTTGTTTGGTAGCGTCTGCTTCGAGTCTAATGACTCTCTGGCTCAGCATCTTGTTTATCCACTCTATCATGACTGCATGCACTCCGTGCCTTACCAGTGCTGCTGTTATGCTGGTGAATTTCATTTTGTCGAAGGCTCCCTCTATATCTATGAAGGTGCCTAAGCACATCATCTTGTTTTTGATCGCCACCTCAATTTTGGTTGTGACCGCATGAAGTGCCGACTCTGTTGATTTACCTGGACTGTAGGCATGTTGGTTCGGGTGTAGTGGTGCTTGTGTCAGCGCCGTTTCCCTCAGGTGCCTCTCGCATAACCTCTCCAGTGTTTTTAGGAGGAAAGAGGTTAGGCTTATTGGTCTGAAGGATTTGGGATCCGAGTAGTCGGTTTTACCTGGTTTTGGTATGAAGATTGCTCTGACATCTCTCCACTGTCTTGGCACATATCTGTGTGCCAGACAGGCTCCCAGGACGTAGGTCAACCGTTGAGTAAGTGTCTTCCCTCCCCATTTAAGCAGGGCTGGGAAGATCCCGTCCGGGCCTGGAGATTTAAATGAGTCAAAGCTGTCGATTGCTCATTGCGTTTTATATGGGTCGATTACCTTGTGGGCCAGCTGCCATTCCTCCTCCGTTGGGATGGTTTCTTCATCTGGCCATCCGTCTGGACTTATTATTTCACAGTCCGGGAAGTGTGTTGTTACCAGAGTACGTTCTGCCTCTTCCGCCGAGGTGGTAAAGGAGTTGTCTGGTTTTCGTAAGGACCCCAGTGATATGGCTGAGTTGTTGGAGAGAACTTTCCTTACCCTGTTGGCCTGTGCAGTAGACTCAATATTTGTGCAGAATTTCCGCCATGATTTGGTACTTCTGTATCTGAGTCGTTTTTTGTACCTGGACTTGGTGGCCTTGTATTTATCCCAGTCCTGGTCTGTGCCAGTGTTCATCGCTCTGTTGAGTTGCTTCCTCATCTCGCGCCTGAGTCTCTCCAGCTCAGGCCCCCACCAGCTCTTATTTTTCATTTGGCCTGCTGGTGTGATGGATAGGGGGCATGTATGATGGTAACAGTCCATCATAGTGTCTGTTAGGAACGTTACCTGTTTTTCGATTTCTACGGTACCTATGATCCTAGTTGGGTTACTTCCCTGTTCCAGGGCCTGGCCGATCCGCAGTGAGTACTGCGCGCGATCGGTTTTTTTCGGGTTTCGCCTAGGTGGTGCCGTGAATATGCTTACCTGAAGGTCGAAACGAATCCATCTATGGTCCGAACATGATAAATCGTTCGACACGTGCCAGTTTGAGATGTGTACAGAACCTGTGTTTACTATGTTAAGGTTCGTCGTAAATAGGTATTCAACGAGCTTCCTACCTCTGTCGTTTCCTGTAGACATGCCCCACAAGGCATGGTGCGCGTTGGAGTCGGTTCCTACGATTAGCTCGAGTCCCGCCTCCTCGCAGTAGTGGACCAGCCGCGATAGGTCGTGCGGTGGTGGGTCATCGGCTTCAGGCATATAGACCGATGCCATAACCACCTGCGCGAGGCCGGTGTCCTGGGCTCCCTGCACCTTTATGGCACATATGTCTCTAGAACAGAAACTAGTTAGGGCCTGCATGTTTATGTCAGCTGTAGTGTATATGCATGTGCGGGGATTCTCGTGTCCTGGTCACCGGCTTCCCAGCGACCTTTCTGCCTTCCGCGGTCAGTTTAGTCTTCGGTGTCGGTACCGTAGCGGCGCCGACGCGAAGCTGTTTGTGTTTGCCTTCCTGGGTCGCCGAAGCTTCCCTGAAGGCTCGTGTTAAGGAAGGAGGTCCTACTGGACCTCTTCCTTGGGTGTCCGGTCCAGCTGCTGCCGTACCTTCCACCTTTGGGGTGTCCGGTCCAGCTGCTGCCGTACCTTTCACCTTTGGGGTGTCCGGTCCAGCTGCTGCCGTACCTTCCACCTTTGGGGTGTCCGGCCCAGCTGCTGCCGTACCTTCCACCTTTGGGGTGTCCGGTTCAGCTGCTGCCGTACCTTTCACCTTTGGGGTGTCCGGTCCAGCTGCTGCCGTACCGTCCACCTTTGGGGTTTTTCTTGTTTTTTTGTTGTCCATTTTTGTTTATGTATGTATTTCACCTCTCGAGCTTCCCACCCTCCGTGGAGCCCGCACCTTTGGGGATGTCCCTAAGGACACCAGGAATACCCGAGAGGTATAGGGTCGTTGGGTTGGGACTCATGCGCGACATCAGGAACTGCAGACATGCGGCCCCCAGATGTGCCGCCTGTCCTCGCTCCGTCAGCATGGCCGAGTCCCAGTGTTCTCCCGGAGACACCCCCCCCGAACCTCGCCTGCGGACCGTACCACCTCAATCGTACGGGACGCGTGTCCATTTCCCTGTGGTGGCTAGCTACAGGGCTACCGTTTCGCCTGAATTCCAGACCAAAGAGGGCATGTTGCTTCATGGAGGTATCTAACCCCGACCCCAATCAGCTCAACCCTCCAGGACTCCTTCATCCTGGCTTACGGCGCTCGACTGCGCAGGACTAGCGCAGGCATCCATGATACTCCACCGAGGTCGCCTGCTGGCCTTAGTAAAGGTCCTGCGTTATACCCCACAGGACAGGGTCCCTGGCCGAACTTCGCCACCTGCATACTCCGGCCTACTGAAGCATGTGGTGCCCACCCCCGCGACGAGGACGCGCCGGTCAGGACTTACCCAAGTGAGAAATAGAGAAGAGGACTCTATTTCGCCTTGGGCCGGGTTAATGGACGTCCTTACTAAGTCCGTCCAAAGGCTTTTTGTGTTTACTAGTTTTTGCTTGCGGCTCCGCCCGCGTGTTTGTCGGTTATCGCGGTAAATAGTAGTCTATGTGTTATTCTGATGTATAAGCTATATTATTGTAAAGTTTCATCCAAATCCGTTCAGTAGTTTATGCGTGAAAGAGTGACAAACATTCATCCATCCATCCATACTTACAAACTTTCGCGTTTATAATATAAGTAGGATAGGATTTTGTGCCCTTTGTAGCATATTACGATGTATTTTAGAAGCGGACTAACTGGTAATGGGAAAACAGCTTGCAATTTTTCGGAGACCTGTAATCAACATAACTATAAAAAAAGAAAAATTCAACTAAACAATCATAATTAAGATGACAACATTACATTTTTTATTAAATTAGTCAATTTTGCGTATTAGACACGTGAGAAGTGTGTAGCCATTTATTAATTTATTTACAAACACAATTATGTTGCGGGCACTTTCTAACGATGTTACGTTGGTCCAGAAGTCTTGAAGAAACCTAAGGTCATTGCGCATGTAAAATAACCCGTAAATAGTGCCTCGGTCGGGGCTGGTCATCTCATCATATAGATAGAAATTCTTTGTTGATTGAGTTGAACTCGCTAGCCTCAGGATCTACGTGAATTGAAGAATTATTTTAGTGTTGGATTTGCCATTTATTGAAGAAGGCTTTAGACTATACACAACCAATAAGAGCCGAGCCTCAATTAAATTGTTGCAAATGCTTGGAATATGAATATCTTTTGTTGGACGTAGATAATGTTCTGCGAATTAGCTAGTTAGTTCATTTTAAAAATAATACATTATGTTGTCCTCAAAACTTATTTACGCTTACAAGCAAGGTATATCCAGCAACTTTAAGATACTCAAAAGTATTTAGTTCTCACAATAGTCTTAAATGTTGACTAAATTCTATTGTTGTATCTTTAGTATTGAGACAACAGTAAATTTTAATTTAAAATATTAATAATACAAAATATATTGTAATGTGACTTTGTCTGTAACCAGCTGCGAACAAAGCTAAGTATACACTTCAACGATAATAGGTTCTTCGCTTTGCACTTCAAGAAACACAACAGGGGGACTGAAAGGGACGCCGTAATTACTCCATTCACCATCAAAGCACTTTTCCTCGTCGTCGCCTCACTGCTCAGGATCGTGACACACTTTCATCCTGTCAACCATCTGCCTCCACAGGCTGCGATCAGTCGCTTGGTGAAGAGTGACACGTTTGCCCTCTGTATCATTGGGTCTTCTGCCCCAGGGTTTCTTCTCTTCTACCTTTTTAGTTACTTTAAATCCCAACATTGCATATTACAAAGCTGCAAATCTGTCTTACATAGTGCGTGAACTTACAACATTTAAATTAAGCACTACTGTACTAAGAAACTTTTGATAATTGCTAGACAAATGAACAGATTTTTTATTAATTAGCATGACGTTTAACAAAGCAAAGGTAGTAAATGTTGTATTCTGTTTTTGTGTACTTGCAGGATTTGCTTGTTCGATACCTGTATGGGAAATGCGTTATTGTGTGATCAATAAGTGAGTCTGCCCTGAGGCAAGAACGCGCTGGGAACTAGTTTGTGTGGCAATTCGCCTGTGGGAAGTATATCTATTGTCGCCATGTCGGCGCGTTATTACACCTCCTAGTAACGAGTTCTATATTGCCCGTCGTTGAGTTAAGGGAAGGCTCACTCGGTGATGGCATAAAAACAAAGAAATGTGACAAACGCTAAAATTGTTCTGTTACTTGTTCACTAGCTGAGTTAGTATAGAACAGGATCGTGTCAAGGAGCGGCACGTGTCGAGCGTCACATGTTCATGGGCGGTGGTAATCACTTACCATCAGGTGACGCGTCCACTCGCCCTGAACTTTATTTATCTAACTATTTGCACTTACTACGATTAGTGAATTTAATACGTTTACGCAGATATACCACAAAACTGTCGCCTGACTTAAAACGCACCTGGCGTGACAGAGACAGACAGACGGACTTGCGCAAGTATACTTGAACGTGTGTGTCGGCCTTTGCTTGGTACATAATTATTTATTACATTGATTATGGACATAATTTGGCCTTTTGTTTAATCTTAGAAGCGTATCCTCTTGTATTTCTTTGGTATACACTTAGTTATAATCTTAGTAAAGTTAGTATGTCTGAAGTGATTAGCCGCAAGTCTGGGTTAGTGCTACATTATTATGTTCTCGTCGACAGGATAGCAAAGGCACAACGGTGATTGTGTTGATGATACGCAGCGTTTCCTAGAGAATTTCTAGTCAATACACTTAAGGTGTTGTCCGAAGTTATGTACATATAACACCGTTGACACAAGTCACATCTCAATTAAAGTTGCATTAAAACGCACGCTTCAGGTACAGCTCGATTTAAAAGTGTTCATAACAAAATGGACTATAACTAATAACTATGCTTGAAAGTGGTAACATGTAACACGCGTCTCGCGCCCGGATGGTGCGCTCGCGAACAATGACTTGTGTATGTTACACTGCTTTCGGAGCTATCTAAAGTAATCAAATACCAATTGTTCTATTAATCTAAGTTGGAGCCGCTATTCTTCCATACGCTTAACTTAACATATCGAGACTAAAATCATAATACAATGTTTCATAACTTGTGTGGACAGCAGAGATTGTTGAAACGGCGACATCCTCTCAGGGCACGATACATGCGGCGCCCCTCGCGACGGCGGCGTTAGCCGATAGTAACTTGACTTGCATTAGTCACACACCTTGCTTTTTGTTTACTGAGTAAATGGGCACCTGTGGACATGAATCTCAAATTGAATTACGTTAAATAATGTCATAGCAGCGATATCCTCACTTCACTGAGTTATGTTCACTTGCACCGATTTCAAAACTTATTCTTAAATCGCTATGGACGACGAGCTAGTCAATGAGCCACTGTTAGAAAGGACTTAAGCACAGGCGCTCGACCTTTTCATAATTAATTTGCACTTAACTGTAATAACTAATGTGTTAGAAGCATTAGATATGGTGAAGGACGATCGAGTTACAACATAACGCGCACACACACACGTTCTCGTGTAGTGATCGCACATTCACTATCCGACTTCGATACCCCGACAGCTTAAGGTCTGTGCCGCTCATTAACGAATGTTATTGGTATAGTACCTCATCGAAAATTCATCGAAATTAACATTAGTAAATATGGTATTAGATATTGCGGTCCAGAAGATTTGTTCCGTAACCATCTGAAGAGTGAAACCTCGAGGCAGGAACCCTCTATATATTTAAAACAGTCTTTCATTCACACACAACTACGTTACTAGCAAGTAACACAAGTTGTTTTTTTATAAAAAAAAGACTTATTAAAATTAATAAGTGAAATATCAGTGTCAACCACCAACATGAAGAAAAGAAAGAAAAGGCACATGTATTCGGAGCCCACACCTTAGCACTATAAAATATAATCTAAAATTCTAAATTTAAAAAACCCCCTACTCAAGCACTTAATCGAGTAATCATACGCCAATGATATTTTTGCAGACATTCTGTTATTCTTCCCCACTTTCACCCCCATAACTTTTAAACGACTCAACCGATTTTCATGAAACATGTCTAAGAACACTCGCACGTAACTCACCTTTCATACAAAAAAAAACTAAATTGATATCGCTTCATCCGTTCGCGAGATACGGTGACACAGACAGACAGTCAAACAGACAGACACATCAAACTTATAACACCCCTCTTTTTGCGTCGGGGGTTAAAAAACAACTAAATAAGTGAATAGGAATAGAGAGAAGACCCACCGACCAGACGAGGTGATCATATCTGGCGGGCCATGGCCAACGATTGAACTTGAGAATTTATATATTTTCATTTTAAATCGCAAAACTTGATTGCGTCAAATTAGTTTTTTTTTCATAGTATTCAGGTAGCAAACCAGTTCCTGAAAAGATACAAGTGCGTTACTAGTCGTTGTATGCCAAAGTCAGCTTTATTTATAACGTTTTAAGTAGGTAATTACAATTTTTTAACTTCCCATCGACCTATATACAATAGAATAACAAATATTTCATGTTAAAGGTTTTCGTTATGTATTTTTACCAACTAATTCAAATCAGATTTTTTGACAGACACAATGAACAGCAATTTATTTTTATACTAGCCGTTGCCCGCGGCTGTTGCCCGCGGCTCCGCCCGCGTGTATGTCGGTTATCGCGGCAAATAGTAGCCTATGTGTTATTCTGGTGTATAGTTATACGTAAGTATATATATTACTGTAAAGTTTCATCCAAATCCGTTCAGTAGTTTTTGCGTGAAGAAGTAACAAACAAACGCACAAACTTTCGCATTTATATTAGGTGTTTACCTATGAAATTGCCTTTCTTCAGTACTGGTCATTTCAAATAAAAAAAAGTTTTCAATGGCTCTGTATTCTAAATTCAAATTAATTTTGTTTTAAAACCATGACATTCTATTTACAAACTTAGTCTTTTGTTTTTTGATTAGCGTTGTATTTTCATTACATTTGAACATTTTTCGTCATAATGGATACTTTAAAAATTCGTGTACTTATGGAATATGAGTTCCGTCGTGGCACCAACGCGACACAAACGGCACGTAACATCAAAAACGTTTACGGAGAGAACTGTACAAACGAACGCACAACCCGTTATTGGTTTTCCCGGTTCCGTTCTGGAAATTTTGACTTGAAAAATTAAGCTCGTGGTCGTCCGGAGACTTTGGTTAACAATAATGAATTAAAGGCGATTGTGGAAGTTGACAAAACTCAATCTACAGCTGAGCTAGCAGCAGCTTTTAATGTAAGCATCAAAACAATATTGATCCATTTTCGACAAATTGGCAAGGTAAAAAAGCTTGTTAGATGGTTGCCCCACGACCTTAACGATCGCCAGCGCAACGTACGCGTCGAGACCTGCCTTGCCCTGCTCAACAGGCAAAGAAATGAAGGAATTTTGAAACGAATTCTTACGTGCGACGAAAAATGGATTCTGTTCGACAATCGAAAGCGCTCAGCAAGTTGGTTAGACCCTGGTTCAGCACCAAAGCAATGCCCTAAATCAAAAATGACCCCTAAAAAGGTGATGGTCACTGTTTGGTGGTCTAGTGCGGGTGTGATTCACCACAGCTTTTTACAAAACGGCATGAGCATTAATGCAGATGTGTACTGTAAAGAACTGGAGAGAATGATGGAGAAGCTTGCACATCTGCAATCAGCTTTGGTCAATCGGTCGTCCCCACTGCTCCTTCACGAAACCGCGCGACCCCATATTGCGCAACAGACAGTCTCCAAGCTGCAAGAGCTGGGGTTGGAAGCTCTCCCTCATCCGCCATACTCACCAGACCTTGCACCTACCGACTATTACTTTTTCCAAAATTTAGACAACTTTTTAGTGGGTAAAAAATTCAATTCCCGAGAGGCAGTACAAAATGCCTTTGAAGAGTTTGTTGCCTCCCGTCCAGCTGATTTTTACAAGAAGGGCATCAATAAATTGCCAATGCGTTGGCAAAGATGCGCCGATTGCATAGGTGATTACTTCGAATAACAGAAATAAAAAAGTTTGAAAAAATAAGTACTTTCACTTATTGCATACAAAACGGCAATTTCATACGTAAAGACCTATTATATTAGTGTGAAGTGTGATATGAGGCGAGATGACCCGGTGAGCTTCCTATTACCTCGAGAAATAGATTTCTGTACGCACCCATAACTATACTCTGTCCATTTCTTTATTTTCTTTTTGACAGCTCACGCCTATAAATTTCCATATATTTTTTCGGAATTATGTACTACAGTAATGTCGTACTTTATTGACGGTGACGGTACTTTAGTGAAGTGGTCTGTGCATAACAAACAACCACAGACTATAAAACAGTTCTTGAAATACGATAAATCGATCATATGATAAAAATAATTTGACTTCATGTAAGTATTTTTTCTGTAAATTTAATAAAAAAAGGAAATAAAAATAGTATCTATGACTCCAAGATTGAATTTTTGCAAGGAATCAAGTCGAAATATTGGAATTTAGGATCAAACCAAGAGTAAAGAACAATAACTCTGTTCATTCATATAATTTACAGATTTATTATTTATATCTTTGTTTATTTCTTACATAACATAAAAAAACTAATAAAGGAATAATTAATATTTCAACAAAAAATATTTAATTAAATCGATTGAAAGTTATATTGATGATTTATATATAGATTCATAAATAAAATCGCTATTCGTTCAAATCGAATCGGTAATGGGTGAGGGCGTCACTAATTTCAAAATTTCTTGAACTGTCAAAAAGAAAATAAAGTAATGGACAGAGTATAGTTGACAAACAACAAACATGTGGATCCTTTGTCATAATTACAATATTTATTTGCACTCTTTTAGTCTATCCATTCGAAACCACTTTCTTAACAAGCTCTTATATTTGATACACATTTTGTATTGAAAACTAAAATAATTGATTTTGAAATTTTTTGTATTTATTTTCTTATAATTTCAACTTTCTCTGACGACGAGGTGAACAAGAGAATTCAGCTGGGTTGGGCAGCGTTTGGAAAACTTCGTCGGGTCTTTTCATCGTCGATTCCACAATGCCTTAAGACGAAAGTCTTCAATCAGTGCGTCCTACCCGTCATGACATACGGAGCCGAAACGTGGACACTTACGGCACGGCTGGTCCACAGGTTCAAAGTCGCTCAGCGTGCTATGGAGAGGGCTATGCTCGGCGTTTCTCTGAGGGATCGCATCAGGAATGAGGTAATCCGGCAGAGAACCAAGGTAATGGTATGTATTGTAAATGGGGTATTTGAATATAATGTTGTATTTGTCTACCGACCTTTGAATAAAGATCAGTCTCATTTCATACCTTGTTTAATTGCGTTCGGTTTCCCTTATTATTTAGTATAAACCATTGGCGACGAGTTTAGAAGTGTTAAAAGTAGTTTTTATAATTGAAATAACCGATATTAGTCGTGAGTTCAGTTGTACATCAGTAATGGCCGATATTACTGGGTTAAAAGAATTCAAGATTAACGTGGACCGGTGGTCGACATATATGAGCAGACTCAAGGCTTGGTTTTCAATTCAAGACATTAAACCGGCCGATCAATCGAAATATCTGGTTGCGGCTGTTGGTACTGAAGCCTTAGATCTAATAATAGATTTATGCTACCCAGACAATCCGGAAATAGTGTCCGTCAGTAAAATTGAGAGATTAGTCGAAGAACATTTATCACCTAAACGATCCGTGATCGCGGAAAGGATGATATACAGAACATGTAAACAAGCTGAAAATCAGACTGTAAGCCAATATATAGCTCAGTTAAAGAAGTTGAG
The DNA here is from genome assembly GCA_949125395.1 of Diaphora mendica. Taxonomy (NCBI): domain Eukaryota; kingdom Metazoa; phylum Arthropoda; class Insecta; order Lepidoptera; family Erebidae; genus Diaphora; species Diaphora mendica. The sequence continues at coordinate 125,990 of OX421331.1, read as the reverse complement.
CAAGGCATGTAAGTTTGCTAATGTGGATATTTTAAAAGAAAATTTACGCGACCAGTTTGTTTACGGACTTAGGAGTGAACGCATTCGTCAACGAATTATGACCGAAGAGGATAGCCAGCTCACGTGCGCGAGGGCCACAGAGCTGGCACTTTCCTTAGAGGCAGCGGTACGAGACTCAGAAGCGTCAGGCGTGGCGCTGACGGGCGCAGCGCCCGCGCCCGTGCATGCGCTCGGCGGCGCCGGCGCCGGCGGCCGTGCGCGGCGGCCTCTGCGCCCCCGCCCTACCATCCAGCGCGGTAATGTAACACCCGCGGCGAGTTGTTATCGATGTGGTGGTAGACATACCGCGGAAAAGTGTTCGTATTTAAATTGTGATTGTTTTGTGTGTGGTAAAAAAGGTCACATAGCGAAAGTGTGTCGTTTGCGTAAACGAAATTCCGTGCACGGAGTGGGTGAGGAGCGCTCCACACCCACAGCACCGTCTTCGGGGTCTGAAAGTGACGGTGGCGTTACCGTTTATCAGTTGAGTGACAGTGATAATGATAGTTCGGACCAGCGTTGGATCATTAGAGTTAAAATTAACGGTAAACAGTTAAAAATGGAAGGTGACACCGGTTCAGCTGTAAGTGTAATATCATATGGGACTTATAAGAATCTCTTTAAAAATAACAGTTTGCTACCCTACTTGTCTAAGTTAAAAATGTACAGTGGTCAACAAGTTAAGCCAAAGGGTAAGATTATTTGTACAGTATCTTTGAACAACACTGTGTTACATAATTTAGACCTGATTGTTATTAACAATGAGTTTAGCCCTTCATTGTTAGGACGTGATTGGATGCGTTTGTTTGGTGTCGCTTATCCCCGTTTAATGACAATTAATTCTGTCGAAAGTAGTGTTCCTAACGATGCTGAAACGGCCTTGGCTGTCTTAAGAAATAAATTTCCCACATTTAATAAGTCTCTAATAAAGTTAGAGATAGCGGAGGGCTGCAGCGCGGTGTGGCGCAGCGCCCGCGCTGTGCCTCACGCCTTGCGGCCGGCTGTGGAAGCTGAGCTGGCGCGGCTTCAGCGCGAGGGTATTATATCCCCTGTGGAGTGGAGCGAATGGGGAACACCGGTCGTTCCTGTACTGAAAAAAAATGGTCAGGTACGTCTTTGTGGCGATTTTAAAATAACTGTTAATCCGTGTTTAATAAACGATAAGTATCCGATACCTAGGATAGCTGACGTCTTTGCCTCCCTACAAGGTGGTAGATACTTTGCAAAAATCGATCTAAGTAACGCATATTTACAATTTTTGCTCGACAAGCCGTCAAGAAAGTTATGTACTATTGTTACACAGCTGGGTATGTTTTCTTTTAACAGGTTACCCTTCGGAATTAAGTGTGCACCGAATAAATTTCAGCGTATCATGGATAAATTGTTTAAAATACCCAATGTATCCTGTTATTTGGATGATTTGACCGTGAGTGGAGTAGATTTTCGGGATTTGTGGGAGAGAGTATTAACAGTATTTAAGATATTATCAGACTGTGGCTTGCGCGTAGCCCCAGAAAAGTGCAGTTTTTTTCAAAAGTCAATTTCTTATTTAGGTTACGTCATTGATGCTAAGGGTTTACACACTGATATTAGAAAAATAGATGCAGTTTTACAAACATCGATTCCTAAAAACATTAAAGAATTAAAAGCTTTTCTGGGACTCGTAAATTACTATGGGAAGTTTCTAAATAAATTGAGCGATACATTAAATCCCCTATATGATTTACTTAGAAAAGGGACTAATTTCGTATGGACTGACTCATGTACGGCCGCGTTTGAGCGAGTAAAGAGTGCACTTAAGAACTCGCCAGTTTTAGCGCATTTCGTCCCTATGCTATGTACGCTAGTTACTTGCGACGCGTCGGGGAGCGGTGTAGCAGCCGTGCTGTCGCAGCGTGACGCGAACGGCACCGAGCGACCCGTCCTGCACGCTTCGCGAACTCTTTCTGACGCTGAAAGGAACTATGCACAGATCTGTCGCGAAGGATTAGCTATCATTTTTGGCGTCACAAAATTTCATGATTATATTTATGGCAGAGAATTCATGTTAGTCACCGACTGTAAACCGTTAGCAGCAATATTTAGTGAAAAGAAGGGAATACCCGCGATGGCTGCAAGCCGCCTTCAACGCTGGGCGGTTATTTTAGGAGCGTATAATTATACGGTGATATGTATAGGCACTAAACAAAACTGTGTAGCGGATTGTTTGTCTTGGATGTCAATTATAGAAGAGGACGTTAAAACACGAGTAGATTATTATTTAAATTTCGTAGAAAATTATACACCTATAAATTTTAAAGTAATAGCAAAAAGTACCGCGTCAGATACAGTTTTGGTTAATCTAATAAAAGCGTTAAAAGCTAACTGGCAATACTGTTATTCAAATGAATTAAAACCCTACTTTAAACTTAGACAATACTTGAGTATCGAACAGGGATGCATTCTTTTCGGTCATAGAGTTGTAATTCCGAGTTCGTTGCGTAAGGCCGTGTTACAAATGATTCATGAGACTCATCAAGGAATAGTTAAGTGTAAAAGTCTGGCACGTAGCTATGTTTACTGGCCGGGTCTTGACGCAGACATTGAGCGCATATGCAGTGCTTGCGACACGTGCAATCGGGAGCGCGTAGCCCCTCGCGTGGCTCCCCTCCACCCCTGGGAGTGGCCGCAGCAGCCTTGGTATCGTATACACGTAGATTTTTTCTCAATGTCAGGGAATACACTATATTATTTTGTGATAATTGATGCCCATTCTAAATGGATCGAAGCGTTGAGAGTTTCGAGTACATCGGCGCAGTCGACCATACTTAAATTGCAACACGTATTTTCTCAGTTTGGCTTGCCATATGAATTGGTTTCCGACAACGGTCCTCCCGTCAGTAGTGCGGAATTCAAAAATTATTTAAGTTCTAATTTCATAAAACATATTACTATATCCCCGTACAAGCCCAGCCGTAACGGTGCAGCAGAAAACGCCGTTAAAATTATAAAAACGACATTAAAAAAGGCATCTTATGAGAAAAGCCATCTTGAATCAGCTCTGGTAAAGTTTCTATTTATTTATCGATCAACGCCTCACAGCATAACGGGAAACAGTCCAGCCAAGTTGTTGTTAAGCAGGGATGTGCGCACACCTTTTGATGTATTGAGACCTAGTGTAGCAGACGTAGTAATGCAAAAACAAAATTTGCAAAGGAGTTACAAACGAGGATGTGAACGCCAATTTTTTGTAGGAGACAAAGTATATTTTATGTTGTTTAGAAATAATACACATACGTGGGAAAAGGGTACCGTTACTGATCGGATTGGACCACTTACATATTATGTATTGTATAATAACAAATACTACAAAAAACACATTGACCAACTCCGCTCAGATACAACTGCTGATCAATTTAATTGTAGTGACGAGTTATCTTTAACATGTAAAAATAAGATAAATGATTCAGAGCAGCCTATTACAAATGCTTACAATAGTAACGAAAGCACTTCTATCGAACCCGAGAGCGTGGCTCCTTCGATAAGCCCAAACTCTCTCGACTCTGAACCTTGTGATGGCCACGTGTCGAGCACGGCGAGTTCGCCCTCGCAGCCACCACTTACTCAGGAGCCTATTGCCACACGTTCCAAAAGGGTGCGACGGCCACCGAAAAGGTTCGGTTTTTAAATAGATTAAGTAGTAGTCACACATACATATTTATCATAAGATACAAATTAGTTTTTTTTTTGTCCAACCTTAGTCTTAAGTTGAGTCATGAAGTGTCTCTTTTTGTATTCTTGTACCTATTTGAAAGATATTTGTATTAATTAAGTGCTTAGTTAATTCGAAGTAACTTTCTAGATTTACCATTTTCTCTGTATTCTTAAATTTATGGTGGAGGAAAGAAATAGATGTACTCAGTATTAAATAGTAATAAAAAAAATATTTTGAAATAGAGGGGGGAGAATGGTATGTATTGTAAATGGGGTATTTGAATATAATGTTGTATTTGTCTACCGACCTTTGAATAAAGATCAGTCTCATTTCATACCTTGTTTAATTGCGTTCGGTTTCCCTTATTATTTAGTATAAACCAATCGACATAGCCCAAAGGTTTGGCAAGCTGAAGTGGCAGTGGGCTGGCCATATTAGCCACTGAACTGATTACCGTTGGGGTAAACGGTTCTTGAGTGGAGACCGCGTCTCGGCAAACGATGCAATGTTCGCAATAAAAGTTCTTAAAAATAAAATAGACTCTTCGCCTTTACTAGCTTTATTTAACTTTCGGGCCCCATCGAGAATACCACGCAGTTGTATCACTCCTCTCTACCCGCCACTAAGGAGGACGGCTTTGGGTGCCAATTCTCCTTATATAAGAATGTGCAAAGTCATTAATGCTTGTGGTGACTGTATAGACCTAAACAATGACCCGCAATTCAAAATAAAGCGAACTATCTCTAATCTCCTTCCACAGTAGAATACTACTTGGTGGTACGGTCACTTTTGTAAGTGCAAAATGTTATTTTTTGTGATTATTGATTTTTTCCTGTACAATTAACATCAGATATGTGGTGTTTACCTGTAATTGTTTGTTACACTTGAATTAATTGTAAGTTATGTATTATTCATGTAATAGTGTAAACAAATGTTGGTAAACCTAATAAGTCAATTAATAAATAAATAAATAAACGTAGAACGTCCATAGGCCAGGTGGAGTAGTGATCTGCGCAAGACGGCTGGCAGGAGCTGGATGCGAGAAGTAGAGGATCGAACCAAGTGGCGTGCAGTTGGAGAGACCTATGTCCAGCAGTGGACTGCTATAGGCTGATGATGATACTTTCTCTGAAGTTCAACAAATATTCCAAGACCAAAATAACTCAAATTGTTCCAGTTATTCTCTAACTTTAGAAACACTATCGAATGACATTTATTATTTACTAGCTGACCCGGCGAACTTCGTATCGCTTTATTTATTTTTGTAAATGTTTTCTAAATTAAGAAAAAAAAAATGGTGCATTCGATCGAAAGTTATGGGCGTACATAATTTTTTCTGATTTATATCTAATAAGAAACTATAAGTGTAAATGTATATATGCATAATTATTTTTATTATTATTTATTAGATAAAACATTTAATAATTCTGAAAATATGGTATTCAATTACCAGGAAATCAAAGGCTAGTTTCTTTATTTATGTCCCAAAAAAAACCAAATTTCTTTAATGTACTGAATTGATCTGAATTACATTTTTATTAAACGTTAAAAAAGTAATCATATAACGTACGTATTGTAAAGTTAGTGTTATTTGATTCCAACAGAAGTCGCTGTTCTAAGGAAAGAGACTATTTTCAAAAAAAATCATTATAACTTTTTCTATGCAAAGAGAGAACCTAAAACAAATACCTACCTATCAAAAACTAACTATATGCCACACTAGCAGGTGGCCCCGGCGTCGCACGGTAAACATAGGTATTCAAAAATCGTAGTAAACGGTTTTTTTATGTTTGGTCCTGCCAAAATGACTCTACCCTGCCCGATGGAAAGCATAAGCAGAATCCAAGAGTAGTGGTCACCATACTCATTGCAAATGCAGATAATGCAGCAATGCAGCATGGTGACCCACACCATATCGGCCTAATGATACTTCTGCATCACTGGGCCTCCGGTTTTGACTTATACTCGTCATAACTTTTAAATGGTTTGTCCGATTGGAATTATTAAAAAAGTAATTTATAGGTACTAATATAGCCTTGAATATGAAGTGATTTATTGATATAAGGATTAATACCAAGGTACGAATAATGAGGCCTAGTTTGTATCGACGTCACTCGCACAAATTTTAACACGAAAAAGTAGTTATTGTAAACTCTCTCTCTCTCTCTCTCAATTTAAGGGTTGGTCCCTTGTCGGTGGAGCAATCGCCACTCCTCTCTATCCTTCGCGATCTGTTTGACCTCTTGATAGGCCACGACCCCTACTTTCTCCTTTATTTGCTGTAAATAACTTATTCTAGGCCTTCCTCGTTTTCTCTTGCCTTCAATCTTTCCTTCTAGTATTGTTTTAAACAGATTGTCGTGTCTTATCAAGTGGCCAACCATTTTGCCTCTTCTGTTATCAATAGTTTCCAATAATTCCCTCTTTTCACCAACCATTATTAGGACTTCCTAGTTGGATCTTTTTTCTGTCCAACTGATGTTCATCATCCACCTCCAGCACCACATCTCAAACGCCACCAAACTGTCTCTGTCCATTTGAGTTAGTGTCCACGTTTCGCAGCCATAAAGTGCAATGCTCCAAATATAAGTTTTGATTAGCTTTTTTTGTTTTGGTGTTAATTTTGCCGCTGAACAGGTGTTTCTTTCGGTTGTAGGCTTGTTTAGCGATTGCGAGTCTCTCTACTATGTCCGGTGAACATCTCGAATCCTGTGTTATTCGGCTACCCAGATATTTAAAGCTTTGCACCTGTTCTATGTGACTGTCATTAATTTTGATATGGCTGTTTATGGGTTGAGATTTGGAGGTGATTAAAATCTTGGTTTTATTGAAGTTTATACTTAATCCAACATCCCCAAAAATATCATTCATCACTGTTAGTAGCTGTTCCAAGCTGTCTGTGCTATCGGCTATTGCTGCAATATCATCTGCAAATCTAATAAAGCTTATAGTCTCCCCATTAAATTTAACCCCTCCCTTGCCTGATTCTATTATTTTTCTTATGGTATATTCAATAAAAATGTTAAAAATTAAGGGTGACAGAGGGCACCCCTGTCTTACTCCCTGTTTAATATCTGCAAATTGTTTTTCTGCTCCTAATTCTATTACTGTTTTTTGGTTTTTGTAAAGTTGGTATATTATTTTTCTGTCTCTATAGTCTATGCCCGCTTCCCTCAGGACCTCCATCATTTTTGACCAGCTTACCGTATCGAATGCCTTCTCTAGATCTATGAAAGCTATAAATGTAGGCAGGCTTATATCCATGCGTCTGTCAACAATTAAACATAAAGCAAGTACAGCTTCTCTTGTGCCCTTGTTCTGTCTGAAACCATATTGATCAGGTCCTAAGTAGTTCTCCATGTTCAATCCTCTCGCCAATGCAGCGATCAACTTGTGACGTTTGCAATACCTATAGGCCCATGTTATAAGCATACAATCGCTAAAACTAGTTCACTGGCGAGAGCAATGAACTACGGCTGTTTCACCGTGTTCTTATTCTAAGCTAATGTAATCAAGCACTTACTGGAGATGCGTGATGTCCTTGATCTCGTCGGCCGTTGATGGGGTTCACACATACATGCTCCAAAATGCTGTACAATCTTCCAAGGTATTCGAATTACAATACACTCGTATTAGCTATCGCGGATCGCGCCCCTTTGAACGTGACTACTAACACTCGCGAGTCCAAACCAGACCCATCATAACGGTGACCTACGAAACACCGAGTCGTTGGAAAATTAGCTAAATATCAATTAAATTAACTTAAACCGGCAGTCAATTACGAAGCCCAGCTCGACCGATCCAAGCGTCTCAAAGTACTCTTGTCAACGTCAAAACGTCAAACAAGAAAAATGACAATCAAAAATATTGCCATTACAATGACGTTAAATTTCTAACAGTCACCCGCCCGAACAGGTCCGTACCTGTTCCCTAATCTACAGGCAGGCGAGATAACGTTGCTACCGCTCGTTTGATAACTGAGTCCCCAACTAGAACCTCTGCGGACCGGGGGGTCCCATCCTTACCAGGGAACAAGTTAACAATGCGCCCCCGGCGCCAACGCAGTGGCGGTAGGTTAGCATCCTTAACCAGCAAGAGGTCATCAACATTAGGGGGACTAGTTTTGTCAGTCCACTTCAGGCGCGTTGCAGAATGTGCAGATACTCTAGAGACCATCGTTTCCAAAAATTCTATGAAAACTGCTGCAACATCTGATACCGAGACAACCGAAACAATTTCACACCTTCGTACGGGTGTTCGGGCAGCGCGTTACGTGGCTGACCAATTAAGAAATGGCCTGGAGTCAACGCCTCCAGGTCATTTGGATCCGAGCTGAGCGGACACAACGGTCGCGAGTTGAGAACGGCTTCGATCTTACAAAACAACGTCGCGAGTTCCTCAAATGTCAGCGCGGTCTGACCTACAATACGCCCTAAATGCGTCTTAGCTGACTTAAATACGGCTTCAAAAATCCCGCCCCAGTGGGGGCAACCTGGTGGACTGAAGGTCCATTGTTTACCCCGACGGGAGAGGGCTGTTCCAATATCCACTTTGTTTTCATTTAAAAACCTAACTACATCTCGCAAGTATCGTTCTGCACCTACGAAGTTGGTTCCGTTATCGGAACGAATCAATGCTGGCAGTCCCCTCCGGGAAACGAATCTGTCCAAGCACGCTATAAAAGCTTCCGTCGTGAGGTCAGCAACGAGCTCGAGATGCACCGCCTTTGTGGATAAACAGACGAACACACAAAGGTACGCCTTGTACTGTTTCGCGTTCCGCAGCCGCGAGCTTTTTACTAAGAATGGGCCCGCAAAGTCTGTACCAACACCAGCCCATGGCCTAACCTCATTCACCCGATCAGGGGGCAGATCCCCCATGTGAGGCTGCATCGTGGCAGCCTTGCTCCTATAACAAGGCGTGCACCGAAACACGATGTTCCGTATGGTACGACGCCCAGACAAAATCCAAAACTCCCTCTGGAGTGTAGCCAACAAGGCGTTACAACCTGCATGAGCGTTTTTAACATGCCGATCAGTCACCAACAACTCAACCAACTGCCCTCCCTTGGGGAGCAGTAGGGGGTGACGAGCCGAATATGGCAGATTCGCATTGCGCAATCTTCCTCCTACCCGAAGCAACCCGGCCGAATCTATAAACGGGTTGAGACGCGCGACAGCACCCTTCAATTTAGAACGCCCAGTTCGTAAACTCTCCAATTCTGCTCCAAAGTTGACGACTGTACCAATCGGATCAAATTCAACATCTTCCCTATGGGGGCCCAAGTCCAGCCCTGTGTACTTGACCCCATCCGTCCCTGAGTCCTGCCCTGTCCATCTGCATGATGTTGGCCGGGCCTATTCAGGCAGAGCAGTTCATGATGGTGGCCTCCACAAAATTTACACATTGCGGACCGAGCGCAATCCCTTGCTAAATGGGGACCCAGACACAAAAAACACCAGCCACGCTGCTTGGTGATCTGGCGTCGCCCTTGGACTCTCTGGTCCCTAAATCTAAGGCAGGCGGCCACACTATGGCCATCCTGTTTACAATATGGGCAGGCATCCCGTTCAGGTGTTGAGGCACCCACGTGCCCATACAACTGCCTTGGTCCTCTCTGCGGTAGTCCCCTCCTCACGGGGCTCCGAGTAGCCTTCTGTGGCTCCGCAGCGGGCATCACGAACATAGCCATGTTCTCTGCCCTCCGACACTCTTCCTCCAAAAACTCCATGAGTTGAGAAGAGGTGGGCAAGTTGTCTGCACCCTGACCGTGATGCTGCTCAAATCTGGTCTGGACATCAACTGGAAGCCGGGACAGTACTATATATACTAACATGTAAGACCATTGTTCAACCGGCAAGCCCAAATTTTCTAATGCCCTAGTGACACTCAACAACGGGTTCAACACTTCTGTCTGTATGGCAGAGACCCGAGTCACTGAAGGGATGCTAAACAGCCTCTTGAGCTGCGCATCAACCAGCCTTCTTTTGTTCTGGTAGCGCCTTACCAACATTTGACGGGCAATCTCATAATTGCCCTCGGTCACCGTCAAATGGGCTACCAGTTCCCTAGGCTCTCCCTTCAGAGCTGACATCAGTTGTGCCATCTTATAGGCCTTAGGTAAATCCTCCCTTAAGTGGACCAAACTGTCAAATAAGTTGATGAAGCTGACCCACTCACCGAGCTCTCCATCAAAGCTGGGTAGTTGTATCTGAGGCAGCTTTGATACAACCCCGCGAGAGTGTGGGCCTTCCACAGCTTCTTCATCACAGCCGGTTCTGCGCTGGCGCTTTATTTCAGCTTTGCGCTGCTGAATGTCATCAGCAATTGAGAGGCACTGGTCAACATCTGCCTCCATCGCGGACCTTATCTGATCGCTGACCTTCTCCTCCTCAAGGGCCTCGACCTTGGTAAGCGTTTCCATCAATAACTCCAGCCTAGCCGGCGCATCCAAAGCTCGAGCCAACAGTGCATCCTGTCTATCTGGTCGGCCTAGGAGACCTTGAACCGATGTAAACCATCTCAATTCCGTGCTAATTTTAGCCCGGTACAATGACAACGACATAATACAGAACGGTACTTAAATGCTATGAAATATATTTAGCTTTAATTCCGCGAGACAAATATCCAGGTTTGAAAGCAAGGCACAAATCCCACCGTCATGCATACTCACATGCACATATGGGTATCATGCATATGTACACATACAAAACAAGTGAGAAATAATTAGCATGCCATGCAACCAAACCTATACTCGACACGTGTTTCGCCCCTCCACGGGGCCTCCTCAGGAGATGTTGACTCGTCGAGCGTTTGAGCTCGAATGAGCTCGCACCACCGCTGTCGGCCCTTTATATACCGTTCCGATGACGCTATAATAATGGTCGATACAATCTCATAAAGACATCTGTGCCGAACTACCGGCAATCATACTAAGAAGTGGTGATGGAATTAAGTTTGTTTGGTCATTCAACAGTGTATATGCATTATTATTGTTATGTTTTGATATTTCTAACTGTTCCAACACACTCAGCCGGAAACCCTTATCGCAAACATGCAGAATGTTATAGGTATTGTTGCCGCTCAAGGAGTGGCCGGTGTCTATTAAATGTTTTGCGAAATGTGATTTATCTGGATGGCCATTCCTGTGAGCGGCAACATGTTCCCTGTACCTAATTTCGAAACTACGGCCTGTCTGACCCACATAGACCCCGGTGCAATCATTGCATACTAATTTGTAAACTCCGGATTTTTTTGAATTCTCTAATTTATCTTTACCGTTACATAGTTTACGCAAGTTATGATCCGATCGAAAAGCTACGTAAACATTGTGTTTTCTTAGAATATTCGCGATTCTATCTGAAATTGGGCCTATGTAAGTGAGACTCCCGACATTCTTGTTAATTCTTTCGGGGGTACATGCATAAAGTGCTGAGCGCGCCCGGTCATTCTGCTTTTTCTTAATTATATTATCAATAACTTGTTTGGTGTAACCGTTAGAAGTCGCGATTTGATGCAATATTTTGAGTTCTTTTGCGTAATTATCCGTGGACAGTGGGAGTGACATTAAACGGTGGACATAGCTGCGGAAGGCTGCTAGTTTATGCTGTAGTGGGTGACAGGATGAAGCGGGAATCGTTGTGTCCGTGTGTGTGGGCTTTCGATAAATTTGGAAATCGAGTTTGTTATTGACTCTTGTGATTGTTAGATCCAAAAAATTAAGGGACTGATTTGATTCTAATTCTAATTTGAATTTAATTTTGGGGTGGTAAGTGTTGAGCCTATTTACGAAAATATCCAATTGACGATTAGTACCTGTCCAACAGATAATTACGTCATCCACATATCTATAATAAAACAGAATGTTGGGCTCGCCCACCACATATTTACATTCGAAGTAGTCCATAAATATTTCCGCCATTAATGGACTTAAAGGTGATCCCATTGCTAGACCCTCTTTTTGGCGGTAGTATTCGTTATTGAATCGAAAGTAATTTTGTTCCATGCAAATACGTGTGAGGTTAAGTAGGTCATTTATTTCTCCTGGATGTAAACGTTGCCTCTCCAAAAGGTACCCCAAAATACGTAGGCACTCTTCAAATGGAATATTTGTGAATAAACTATCTACATCTAGTGATAATAATTTCGAATTGTGGGGTGTGTTAATGTTTTGTATTTTTTTAGTTAAATCTAAACTATTTTTTAAACTGTACTGTGGTTTAAAAGATGCCTTTGCCTTTAGTAAATTGTTTAGATATTTGGCTAAATCGTATGTTGGGGCACCAATGTAAGAGACAACGGGGCGAATTGGGATGTTGTCTTTATGAGTTTTTGGTAAACCATACAAAAAAGGAGATCGTGGGTTCATTGGAATTTTATATTTTAACTGGCCTGGAGAAATGTACGACGTGTTATTAATTGCATTCTTTATTTCTAGAGTGATTTTTTTGGTAGGGTCGGTAGTAATCTTCCCCCTGGATAACGTCGTTAACCCTCTGGTGGTATGCAGTATTATCCAAAATGACTACTGTATTGCCTTTGTCGGCTTTAGTAATTATTAAATCATTTTGAGTAATTGTGTTTTGTACGGACCTAAGAACGGTACTTACAAGTTACAATATTTTATGTATGCAACAAACTATTTATTCAAACACTATTAGGAACTTCATATAAAACCCTATTAAGTGCTTGTGCAGTAACTTAATCTCAGATATATATATCTACCTACAAGTTTCACTTTATCAATGCCCACTAACAATAAGTTAATTTTATTAAAAATAATTGAATTTAAGCTTCACTAAATAATATTAGAATGATATAACAATATTATTCTAGTAATATTGTCTTTGGGCTAGCAAATCTAATTGTATTAGACTAATATATTGGACCAACTTCATTGTCCCAACAATTAATATTTAATATTAAGTTTCACAATTCTACCAATAATCAAATGTGTTATTGGGTTAATATAATGGACCACACAATCAATATCAAGTATACAATTTACTAGTTTTACAATTATAAGTTCAAACTAGTAAACATCAACTAGTAACACAAATTTTACAATTTATGTATAAGCTTTATAATTAAATGTTTGAACTACCTACATTCAATCATTATGCTAACAAATGGTTTCAAATACTATTCTGAATAGCTATATCAGTGGAATCAAAGATATGTGGACAGTGGAACAATATATTTACCTGCCTAACAACTAGGTTTCACCTTCTGAGTGCACTACGGAGGGTCCACAGCCCGGAGGTAAACCTAGCTCTTGCTACCAAAATGTTCAGTCCTCTTGCCAAGGCAGCGATCACCTTTTGATGATGTTTATAATACCTACGGGCCCATAGATAGGTCTACAATCACTACTAATACCACTGGCAAGAAGAATGACCCACGGCTGTGTCACCGTGTTCTTAATCTAAATTAAAATCTTTAAGCACTTACTGGAGTGTGTGGCTTCAATGTTCTTCTCGGCGTCGTTGATGGGGTACCCCACCGCCTGGTCTGTCCTGGTACGTTCACACACACGTGCTCCAGAATGCTGTACAATCTTCAAGGAATTCGACTTACTCTCAATAATCAACTTTTCACAGATATTCGACTTACAATACACTCGTTTCAGTTCTCGCGGGACGCGCCTATCACGTATTACAATTCTCGCGAGTCTAATCACAAATAACGGCAGACTGTTCACAAGCCTTCTCAACAATTTTCGATATTAATCTCGTCTCACGCTGGGCGGCGAGCCCACAAGTACCCTAGCTCAACAAACCTCACGGTGTTATCAATCTCACGTGGAAACTATACGAGTACTACAAAATTAACAATCAATAGATTACGGCACCGGCCATTTCAACACGAGTTCTATCACGATCTTTTTCTACATATATTAACCTCAAACGTCAAAACGTCAAACCCGAACCAGCGACAATCAAAATGTTGCCAGTACAATGACGTTCGAAGTCCAACACTAATTGTACATCGACCCGGTCCCTTTAGTGATTTACCGTTTTTGTTAGGTCTGGTTGGACTCGCGAGTTTTGTAGGCGCGTTCCGCGATAGCTGAAGCGAGTGAGTTGTAATTCGAATATCCGTGATAGCTGATACGAGTTTATTGTAATTCGAATACCTTAAAAGATATACAGCACTTGGAGCAAGTTTGTGTGACGACGCCGAGAACACTGAAGCCACACAACTCCAGTAAGTGCTTGATGATTTAAGTTTAGATTAAGAACACGGTGAATCGCCGTGGTTCATTTTTCTTGCCAATGGACTAGTAGCGAGTTAATGCTTATACTCATGAGTCCTATAGGTATTACAAGTATCACAAAGTGATCGCCCCATTGGTGAGAGGACTGAACATTTTGGTAGCAGTAGCGTGGTTTACCTCTGAGTCGAGCACTCCGTAGTGCCTCAGAAGGTGATACCTCATTTTTAGGTAGGTAATTATACTGTTCCACTGTCCACATATCTTTGATTCCACTGATATAGCTATTTAAATAAGTATTTAAAACAATTTATTAGCATAATGATTGAATGTAGTTAGGTCGCACATTTAATTATCGGTTAAATTGTAAAACTTATTTTAATAATTGTTTACTAGTTTGAACTATATTGTATACTTGATATTGATTGTTGGGACGGTTGGTCCAATATATTCACCCAATCACACATTTGATTATTGGTTGAATTGTAAAACTTAATATTAAATATTAATTGTTTGGGACAATTGGTCAAATATATTAGTCTAATACAATTAGATTTTGCTAGCCCAAAGACAATATTACTAGAATAATATTGTTATATTATTCTATTATTGTTATTGTTAAATTCAATTATTTTGAGTTATTGGGCATTGATAAATTGAAACTTGTAGGTAGATATATATCTGAGATTAAGTGAGTGCACTTAATAGTGTTTTATATAAAGTACTTAATAGTGCTTAAATAAAGTAGTTTATTATATAATACATAAAATATTGTAACTTGTAAGGAGTGCAAAAGCACTTGATAGTTTATATAATACATAAATATTGTAACTTGTAAGTAACGTTCTGCGCTATGTCAGTGTCATTGTACCGGGCTAAGATTAGCACGGAATTGAGATGTTTACATCGGTTCAAGGCCTCTTAGGCCAACCAGATAGACAGGATGCACTGTTGGCTCGAGCTTTGGATGCGCCAGATCGGCTGGAGGTTATGATGGAAGCACTTACCAAGGTCGAGGCCCTTGAGGAGGAGAAGGCCAGCGATCAGACAAGGTCCGCGATGCAGGCTCATGTTGACCAGTGCCTCTCAATTACTGATGACATTCAGCAGCGCATAGCAGAAATAAAGCGCCAGCGCAGAACTGGCTGTGATGAAGAAGCTGTGGAAGGCCCACACTCTCGCGGGATTGTATCAAAACTGCCTCAGATACAACTACCCAGCTTTGATGGAGAGCTCGGTGAGTGGGTCAGCTTCATCAATTTATTTGATAGTTTGGTCCACTTAAGGGAGGATTTGCCTAAATCATATAAGATGGCACAACTAATGTCCACTTTAAAGGGGGAGCCTAGGAAACTGGTAGCCCATTTGACGGTGACCGAGGACAATTATGAGATTGCCCGTCAAATGTTGGTAAGGCGCTACCAGAACAAAAGAAGGCTGGTTGATGCGCAGCTCAAGAGGCTGTTTAGCATCCCTTCAGTGACTCGGGTCTCTGCCATACAGGCAGAAGTGTTGAACCCGTTGTTGAGTGTCACTCGGGCATTAGGAAATTTAGGTTTGTCTGTTGAAGAATGGTCTTACATGGTAGTATACATAGTACTGTCCCGGCTGCCAGTCGATGTGCAGACCAGGTTTGAGCAGCATCACGGTCAGGGTGCAGACAACTTGCCCACCTCTTCTCAACTCATGGAGTTTTTGGAGGAAGAGTGTCGGAGGGCAGAGAACATGAGTTCGTTCTCGAAGCCCGCTGCGGAATCACAGAAGGCTACTCGGAGCCCTGGGAGGAGGGGACTTCCGCAGAGAGGGCCAAGGAAGTTGTATGGACACATGGGTGCCTCAACACCTGTACAGGATGCCTGCCTGTATTGTAAACAGGATGGCCATAGTGTGGCCGCCTGCCTTAGATTTAGGAACCAGAGAGTCCAAGGGCGACGCCAGATCACCAAGCAACGTGGCTGGTGTTTTTTGTGTCTGGGTCCCCATTTAGCAAGGGATTGCGCTCGGTCCGCAATGTGTAAAATTTGTGGAGGCCGCCATCATGAGTTGCTCTGCTTGAATAGGCCCGGCCAACATCATGCAGATGGACAGGGCCGGACTCAGGGATAGATGTGGTCACGTACACAGGGCCGGACTTGGAACCTGGGTCCACGGGACCAGGGCCCCCATAGGGAAGATGTTGGTGCCGATGTTCAGGCCAACATCGCGCGCGGTTCCCCGACCTATTGGCAGGCCAGTGGGTCAGCTGGAGCTGGCACGGGCGGGTGTGCGGATGCACCCTCGAGTACGGAGCGGTTAGTTAAAACGCCGCCTCGGGTGTCATCGCGCTCGCCGCCGACCACTAGAACGCCGCCTCGGGTGTCATCGCACTCGCCGCCGATGACTACATTTCGTCGATTTTCGCCGCCCATCATGGAACGCCCTCGGTTGGATTACCGCATCCCTCCTATCCGTGGACGGCACCTAGTAGACCGCCGCGACTGGAGGGGCACTTACGAGGGACCATGGGTGCCCTACCACGGCACTGATATGCCAGGTTGCTCGGGCTATAATGCGTGGGGCCCCGGGGGCCCCCGCTAAGAAATTGCAGCCCAATCAAATTTGGTTCCCAACCGAAGGCTATAGTCTTGCCCACTGCCTCCGTGTGTGTTTAGGGTTTGATTCCGACACCCCAGGTACGGTTGACGTGCTACTGGGAGTAGACGTTCTGGGTAAGTTTTGTTGTCGGATCGGCGAGTCTTGCAGCATGATCGACTCATGGCTGTGGAGACATGTGCCAGGAGAATTGAACCCGTCGGATTGTGCATCCAGGGGATGCCGGGCTCCCGAATTAGTTAACCATCAGTTATGGTGGGGCCCTCCTTGGCTGGCAAGGAAGGAATCGGATTGGCCCCTTAACAACGCGAAGTTGTCTGAGGACTGTGGTATAGGAGCAGCCGTGTATGTGACCCAGGAGGTCCAGGAGACTGACGCGAGTTTCCTGATTGAGCGGTATAGCTCTCTTGATAAATTGATCAATGTCAATTGTTGGATCAGAAGATTCGTTCGGAATTGTCGCACTCCCCGCAGACAGCGAACGCTAAGCCCAATTCTGTCACCGGCAGAGCGAAATGAGTCGCTTCTGAACTTGATCCGGTTGGTACAGTCTTCGAACTTTGGATCAGAATTGGAGAGTCTACGAACTGGGCGTTCGAAATTAGGGTGCTGTCGCGCGTCTCAACCCATTTCTAGATTCGGCCGGGTTGCTTCGGGTAGGAGGAAGATTGCGCAATGCGAATCTGCCGTATTCGGCTCGTCACCCCCTACTGCTCCCCAAGGGAGGGCAGTTGGTTGAGTTGTTGGTGACTGATCGGCATGTTAAAAACGCTCATGCAGGTTGTAACGCCTTGTTGGCTACACTCCAGAGGGAGTTTTGGATTTTGTCTGGGCGTCGTACCATACGGAACATCGTGTTTCGGTGCATGCCTTGTTATAGGAGCAAGGCTGCCACGATGCAGCCTCACATGGGGGATCTGCCCCCTGATCGGGTGAATGAAGCTAGGCCATGGGTTGGTGTTGGTACAGACTTTGCGGGCCCATTCTTAGTAAAAAGTTCGCGGCTGCGGAACGCGAAACAGTACAAGGCGTACCTTTGCGTGTTCGTCTGTTTATCCACCAAGGCGGTGCATCTCGAGCTCGTTGCTGACCTCACGACGGAAGCCTTTATAGCATGCTTGGACAGATTCGTTTCGCGAAGGGGACTGCCAGCACTGATTCGTTCCGATAACGGAACCAACTTCGTAGGTGCAGAACGATACTTACGAGTAGTTAAGTTTTTAAATGAAAACAAAGTGGATATTGGAACAGCCCTCTCCCGTCGGGGTATATAATGGACCTTCAGTCCACCAGGTTGCTCCCACTGGGGCCGGATTTTTGAAGCTGTAGTAAAGTCAGCTAAGAAGCATTTAGGGCGTATTGTAGGTCAGACCGCGCTGACATTTGAGGAACTCGCGACGTTGTTTTGTAAGATCGAAGCCGTTCTCAACTCGCGACCGTTGTGTCCGCTCAGCTCGGATCCAAATGACCTGGAGGCGTTGACTCCAGGCCATTTTTTAGCCACTTAACGCGCTGCCCGAGCACCCGTACGAAGGTGTGAAATTGTTTCGGTTGTCTCGGTATCAGATTTTGCAGCAGTTTTCACAGATTTTTTGGAAACGTTGGTCTCTAGAGTATCTGCACATTCTGCAACAGCGCCTTAAGTGGACTGACAAAACTAGTCCCCCTAATGTTGGTGACCTCGTGCTGGTTAACTACCGCCACTGCGTTGGCGCCGGGGGCGCATTGTTAACTTGTTCCATGGTAAGGATGGGACCCCCCGGTCCGCAGAGGTTCCTGTTGGGGACTCAGTTATCAAACAGTGACTGTTGGATTTCGAACGTCATTGTAATGGCAACATTTTTCGATTGTCATTTTTTTCGTGTTTGACGTTTTGACGTTTGAGGTTAAAATAGTATTACTAGAAAGACGCGTGTTGTGAACGGTCGACGATTGTTGTTTGAGAACCGTAATTAATTGATATTAAGCTAATTGTTCATCGACCCGGTCCCTTTAGTGATTTACCGTTTTGTTAGGTCTGGTTGGACTCGCGAGTTTTGTAGGCGCGTTCCGCGATACCTGAAGCGAGTGAGTTGTAATTCGAATATCCGTGATAGCTGATACGAGTTTATTGTAATTTTTTTTTTTTTTTTTTAAAGACAATTCCCGCACTAGGAATAAATCCTGTGTCGCGAGGGACTTTACAAACATACATGAAACGGACACAAAGAACACCCAGACTCAGAACAACAATTTGTGGATCACACAAAGTGTTGTCCTACGTGGGATTTGAACCCACGACACTTGGCGAAGTAGGAAACGGCGTGGTGACCGTTAACCACTAGGCCAAACGTGCAGTTTGTGTGACGAATTCGAGTTTATTCGAATTCGAATACCTTGAAAGATATACTGCACTTGGAGCATGTTTGTGTGACGACGCAGAGAAGAAACTACCCAAGAGATCTCTTGGAACGCCGAGAACACTGACGCCACACAACTCCAGTAAGTGCTTGATGATTTTAGATTAGATTAAGAACACGGTGACACAGCCGTGGTTCATTTCTCTTGCCATTGGACTAGTAGCGAGTTAATGCTTATACTCATAGGTCCTATAGGTATTACAGGTATCACAAAGTGATCGCTCCATTGGTGAGAGGACTGAACAATGGCAGTCCACTGCTGGACATAGGCATCTCGAATTGCACGCCACTTGGTTCGATCCTCAGCTTATCTCATCCAGCTCCTGCCAGTTGTCTTGGGCAGATCAGATAGTATCAGATTCCACCTGGCCTGTGGACGTTCTACGCTACGTTAGCCGAGACGAGGTCACCACTCACGAACCCGTTTACCCCAACGGTTATCAGTTCTGCGGCTAATATGGCCAGCCCACTGTCACTTCAGCTTGCTTATCCTGTGGGCTATGTCAATGACCTTGGTTCTCTGCCGGATCACCTCATTCCTGATGCGCTCCCTTAGATAGAGAAACGTTGAGCATAGCACTCTCCATAGCACGCTGAGCGACTTTAAACTTGTGAACCAGCCGTGTCCACGTTTCGGCACCGTATGTCATGACAGGTAGGACGTACTGATTGAAGATTTTCGTATTTAGGCACTGTGGGATTGATGATGAAAAGACCCGACGAAGTTTCCCAAACGCTGCCCAACCCGGCTGAATTCTCCTGTGCTCCTCGTCCTCGAAGTAGTTTCTACTTAACTGCAAAGTCTGTCCAAGGTACCACATATATTTTTGAACAACTTCGAGAACGGCACCGCGTACCACAACCGGTTCCGGTAGAACATGTTCGTACATACGTATCTACTCATTTTTAATCAGTAGCCTAAAAATAAAGTTGCATGTTTCTAACTTTAAGAATGACGGACTTCCAGACTAACCTATATACGAAATTTCAACCCCTATTTCACCCCCTCAGGGGTGGAATATCCAGAAACGCTGAAATTCGTATTTACTCATTTTTAATCAGCCAAAACAGAAATTTTCATGTTGCCCACTTAAAAGATGACGGATTTCCTTACAAACTTTCAACCCCTTTATCACCCCTTAGGGGTAGAATATCCAGGAACGCTTAAATACGTATGTACACATTTTTGATCAGTAGCCCAAAACTAAATTTTCATGTTTCTCACTTAAAAAATGACGTACTTCCTTACAAACTTTCAACCCCTATTTCACCCCTTTAGGGGCATAATATCCAGAAACTCCTAAATACGTAACTTATCATTTTTATTTAGTAGCCCAAAAATAAAGTTTCATATTTCTTATTTAAAAAATTACGGACTTCCATACAAATTTTCAACCCCTATTTCACCCCCTTAGGGGTAAAATATCCAGAAACGCTTAAATACGTATCTACTTTTTTTATCAATAGCCCAAAAATAAATTTTTATGATTCTAACTTAAAAATGACGAACTTCCATACAAACTTTCAACCCCTATTTCACCCCCTTAGGGGTATAATATTCAGAAACGGTTAAATACGTATCTATTCCTTTTTAATCAGTAGCCCAAAAATAAAGTTTCATGTTTCTAACTTCAAAAATGTCGGACTTCCAGACTAATCTATGTACAAAATCACAACCCCTATTTCACCCCTTAGGGGTAGAATATTAAGAAACGCTTAAATACGTGTTTACTAATTTTTAATCAGTAGCTCAAAAAAAAAAGTTTTATGTTTCTAACTTAAAAAATGACGGACTTCCATACAAACTTTCAACCCCTATTTCACCCCCTTAGGGGTGAAATTTCAAAAATTCCTTTCTTAGTGCTCACTTACGTTATATAAAGAACCTACATGCAAAATTTCAGGATTCTAGCTTCAACGGTTTGGGCTGTGCGTTGATCTCTGGGTATGTCAGTCAGTCAGTCACCTTACTCTTTAATATATATATATATATATATATATATGTCAATAGATCACGGAACAATATTTAAAATACTTGCGTTCTAGCTAAAAAAATAAATAATGAAAGAAATCGGACTATGTGTTATTGAATTACAACTAAGTACCTTTTTTTTTTTTTTTTTTTTTTTATGTTTGGCCCGCCAAAATGACTCTACTCTGCCTGATGGAAAGCATAAGCAGAATCCAAGAGTGGTGGTCACCATACTCACTGCGAATGCAGACAGTGCAGTATGGCGACCCACACTATGGCGGCCTAGTGATGCTGCTGCATCTTTTAGTCTAGTCAACAAGTGTGGAACTTGTTGACTAGACTAATTGGGCCTCCGGTCTCGCACTCACCAACGAAACACGACAGCACAATCGCTGTCATTTTACGTTGATTTTCTGGAATTTTGACTTTCATCCAATCTCTCCAAGAAACCGTGCTGAATTTCGGGATAAAAAGTAACCCATGTCCTACCTCGTAGTATGTACTCAAATCATGCTAAGTTTCATTTGAATCCATTCAGTAGTTTCAGCGTGATGCGCGGCCAAGATACAGACAGACAGACAAAAAAGAAAAAAAATACAGTTTTGGCTTCAGTATCGATTTGAGAGCCCTCCAAAAAAAAATTTCAAAATATCTTTAATGTACAGAATTGGACCTGTTACATTTTTATTTTAAGTATAGATCTATCTAGTATGTGTACTATTATATAAAGCTGAAGAGTTTGTTTGTTTGTTGAACCGCTGGTCCGATTTGAAAAATTCTTTCAGTGTTGTATAGTAAATTTATCGAGGAAGGCTATATGCTATATATCATCACGCTAAGACCAATAGGAGCGGAGCACCAATGAAAAATGTTTCAAAAACGGGGGATTTTTTTTACGCTACGGGCAGTAGGTGACGCAAACGAGGTTGCGTGGGCCATCTAGTATGGGATATAATTGAAATCAAATTCTGTACAACATGCTATTGAATCCACTTACTCGGCGTTACCTAAAACTTCCTACTTGACATATATCCCAAATCGTTGAGATCGTCAAAGAATTTGAAATTAAAAATGCTAGGACATACAACCAAATTTCTCGACCACTCGTTCTCTGTTCAAGCAGATCGCCTCTGGAATGCCCTGCCAGTCGCAATTAGCCGTTTAAAAACATTGACTGCCTTTAAGAGACTGATAAAGGAATTACTTGCGAGACGTCAATATCCTTTAATTTACTTTGCTATACTCGGTTGGTTCAAGGTATTCACCTTTTCAACCGACTTCAAAAAAGGAGGAGGTTCTCAATTCGACTGTATTTTTTTTATTTATTTTTTGTGTTTGTTACCTCATAACTTTGGACTGGGTGAACCAATTTTGGTTGTTGGTCCAGTTCTGACATGTCATCCATGAGAAAACCATATAAGTCTTCAATTTGCATTATGTATGTACGCGACAAATTAAGGAATAACTCAATATTCCCGTATGGTCCCATTTAAATATGGTCCAGTTTGAAGTCGGTTTTTTTTTGTTAAAATTTGTGATTATGTTCAACGTATTTAAGGCAGCAGAGCCACGCTGATTTCAACACGAACGGGCCGGCTCGACCGGGGCGGGGGTAGTAACCCTCGCACAGAAAATCAACGTAATATGACAACTACAACCCATTAAATCATTAGCGGCGAAAGACTCGGTAGAGTAAATGAGGAGAAGTACTTGGGCCTAGTATTGGATCATAGACTAACATGAAAGCCACATATTAATAAAATACGAAGTAAATTAACTTCATTATCAGGCGCTCTTCGACCCTTAGCTCGTTGCTTTTCCAAAAACGTAAAATATACTGTCTTATAACTCTTTGGTGAAATCCCACATTGATTACCTGATTGAGATCTGGGGAGCTTCAGCAAAGAGTAATCTAAGACATTTACAAACTTCACAAAATAAACTGATAAAAATATTGTTTCAATACGATTATTTTACATCCACTATTAACGCGGCTTGCTGCGGTTCACGTGTGACGTCGCGTTTTAATAATTTAAATATTGTTTTTGTGTATCCTTGCGACTGTTACCCGGTTTGTGGGCGGTATAAGGTTGTGTATAGTGTTTCTGACAAATAATCTGTAAGTTTTACGCCTTATAAATACAAATATTGTGTTAGTTTCTTTTACTACGGCTATCGGTAAGTCAATTTATTTTTATTCTTAAGGGTAGGTAGGAGTAATATTTTGTTTGTATTAATTTTCTTTTCGTGTTTTTTTTGATTTTGAATTTGTTTTCTATTGATATTTCTTTTGTCTGGTGTGTCTTTGTTTGGCCATGTCGGTTGTTGGCGAGTTGCCGGATCCCGGTGGTACAAATGAATTTCGAACACCAACCGGCAATAAATTGTTTGGTAGAATGTCGCCATCAAATTTATCGTCAAATGAAAGTAGAACTGGACGAATTAGGGCTTCGGACTTGGGCGAGAGTGTTTCGTCTCTTAGTGGTCGTGATAACTGTGGGGAGTATGATTATTTTGAGTTGGTGTCTCAGGCAACCGAATATTTGGCAAAAATTAACGAATTGGTAAACGATCAGGGGTCGCGAATGAATGTGGGGAATAGGACCGCCATTATGGACGTAACCCAGCGGATTACCGGTATCGTCTCATTGTTGGCAATTAAATCTGCTAGCAATGAAACGAAATTAGCGAATCTCGAGCGCCAGGTGGGGGGTGTCGCCGTTCAACAGCCGGGCTTGACGTACGCGGACAAGCTTAGGCTTCGCTTACCACCTGGATCAGCCCCGTGTCCAGTGTCCGCTGAGGCACGCGTATCTAGGCCGTGTGTTATTGCGTATCCTACTACGGAACGTTCAGCGGACTATGCAACTTCGTCAGCTACAAAAGAAGCTCTCATGAAGGCTATTAAACCTAGCGACGAAGGTTTTCAAATTGTAGGCGTCAAAAAAACCGCTAAGGCAGGCGTCGTGTTGCGGGTCGCAAATGAACGGCAGCTTAAAAAACTAGAAGCAGTAAACGCCATTAAATCTGTAGGCTTACGCTTAGAAAAGCCGAAAGGCCGAAGGCCCCGTATAATTGTAAAAGACGTGCCCGGTTCTATGGAGGATCGTACCTTCCTAACAGCTTTATATCGTCAGAATATCAAGGACGAATTAAAATTAAGCGAAAGCGATTTTTTAAAAACAACCAAAATTGTCAGGCATCGTAAACTGGAAAACGGACGTCAATGGATAGGCTTAGAATTAGAGACAGAGGTTAGGAAACACTTGGCTAGCACAAAAGATAAATTATATATAGACTGGGCCACATGTAGGTTTATAGACGACTTAGAAGTAGTTCGTTGCTTAAACTGTCAACAATTCGGTCATGTTCAAAAATTTTGCACTATTAAAACTCCTACGTGTGCTAATTGCGCTGCCAGCCACGATACAAGGGCTTGCCCGGATAAGGACACACCAGATTTTAAACCGAAATGCGCACAATGCAGCCGGTACAAAAAACCATGTGACCATCGATGTGGATCACAAGACTGCTCCACATATAAACTTAAATTAGAGCAGCTAATCCTAAATACTAATTACTGAATAGCTTATACAGTAGTAGTTGTAGTACCTTTTTAATAAAATGGATAATATCTCAATAGGCCAGTTAAATCTTCATAATGATAAAATAGCCACGTCAGAATTAGATCGCTTAGTTTTGGAACAAAAGTTAGACATTGTCCTTATACAAGAGCAATATCAAAGCGCTCAATTGCGGAATTATGTAGTACAGCTAGATGGCCGGTCGCGGGCTGGGATATATGTTGCAAGTTCTAATTTTACGGTAACATCTTTGCGTAACCTTATGACGTCACACTGCGCCGTTGCTGAGATCTCATCCTCTACCTGTAGGGTTTACATAGTGAGCTGTTATTTTCAATTTTCACATCCTATTGATCCTCATCTACATCATTTACGTTTCGTTTTGCGGTCCCTCATAGGACACAAAATTATCATTGGCGCTGATGTCAATGCTTCTTCTACTTTATGGTATGGCAAATTGCGTGCAGCTGACATGGCTCGTCGCTGTGCGGTTGAAGATTTTATTGCGGAAATGAATCTTACTATCCACAATACCCCTGATGCACCACCAACTTTTTGCAGCCCAATGGGTGAGTCTTCTATTGACGTGACGCTTACGCGCGGCGACGTCTCGATATCTGGATGGCGTGTCCTACCGGACGCATCCTGTAGTGATCACCGCTTAATCGTGTACGAATTCATACCAATGGTTGCACAATATCCACAAAGAACTCCTTACAATTTTAGGTATAAAACTAAAGGGGCAAATTGGGCTTTATTTGGTTCACTCTTTGCAGTACATGCCAAAGACTTCAGTCGCAGTGGTCTATCAGCTGAGGAAAGCGCAAACATATTATCAGATACTTTCACATATTGTGCTGATGTTTGTATCGGCCGTGGATCTATCACTAACACTCGTAGATGTGATTGGTGGAATTATAAATTAGTCGAATTACGTAGAATCTATCGGAAAGCTCGTAAAAAACTAAATGACATTAAAAAGCGTAACGTAACAGGAGATATTTACAATAATGCTCTTATTGCTCTTAGAGTTGCCAGGTCTCATTATAGAGCTGCTGTGGAGAAATCAAAGGGAAATTTAATACGTAAACTTGTTGATAAACTCGATAGAGAGGGTCCCTGGTCACCTTTGTATCATGAATTTAAAGCAAATAGATCAATCGACCTTGCATACGTACAGAACATCAAAATTAATAATAGTTATACTACAGGAGTAGAACAAACCACAGAATATCTTTTAGAATCACTTGTGCCTGACGATCGGCCGGAGGATGACACGGATTATCACCGACAAATTAGGCAGTGGGCTATTGAACCACCATTGTCTCCAATGTCTGACTTACCATCTTCAGACGAATTCCTCAGTATTGTTAGGTCATTACCACTAAATAAGGCTTCGGGCGACGATAAAATATCAAACAAAATGATAAAAGAAGCTTGTAAACTTTCGGGTGATACGGTTTTAACAGTTTTTAAACGTTGCATTGCGGAAGGAGTATTTCCTAGTGTTTGGCGGTGCGGTAATATTCGAATAATACCAAAAAGCGGCGATAAGCCGCCGGACGATCCTAAATCCTATCGACCCATAACACTGTTACCATCGCTGGGAAAGCTTTTAGAGCGTCTTGTAGTACCACGACTTCTACCGGGTGGAGTTAAATTTCATGATAGACAATTCGGCTTTACGTTGGGAAAATCGACAACTGATGCGGTTATATCTGTAAGGAAAACTGTCACCGAGTCAAGTTTTCAATACGTTTTAGGCATCTTCTTAGATATATCTGGCGCCTTTGACAATGCGTGGTGGCCCATGCTATTGCTAAAATTAAAATTAAGAGGTTGCTTTAAAAATATTTATTCCCTTATCTCCTCGTACTTCTTACAAGGTACTACTAAATTGAGACTTGGGCATCATTCTGTGTCGAAGGCGCTTACGATGGGGTGTCCTCAAGGGTCAGTGCTAGGACCTTACTTGTGGAACATAGGCTTCGACGATTTTCTGGCAATGCCTGTGCCGTCCGGATGTACCCTGAATGCGTACGCGGACGACGGTTTGTTATTGATAGAGTCGGATACTAGAACGGGGCTTGAGAGGCTGGCCAGTGAATGTTTGGACTTAATATCTCGGTGGGGTGGGCGTAATCGGTTGACGTTTGCACCAAACAAAACCTTCCAGCTACTTCTGAAAGGTAACCTCAAATCACCGCCGTGTATTAAATTTGAAAATGTTACTATTAAAAATAAAACCTCGGTTTGTTATTTGGGATTGGTTTTAGAAAGAAATTTTTCATTTATTGAACATATTAGAACAGTTAATGAAAAGTCTAAAAAGAGTTTCTTTGCACTGACGAGGATATCAACTGCGACATGGGGTCTGTCATATAATACACTAAAGATCATATATGGAGCTACTTATTTGGGTTCTATTTGCTATGGTGCTCCTGTATGGGCAGATAGGGCGACTGTAGGTGCTGTCCGTCGCAAACTGTTACAAGGCCAACGACCTGCATTGATTTTCTTGTGCAAGGCATATAGGACGGTTAGCACTGAGGCTTTACCGGTGTTGGCAGGTGTTCTTCCGGTCGATCTCGAGGTGCAAAGACGTGCAGCCATGTACTATTCCACACTACAAAACATGGAATGCGATTTTTTGGGCATACGAGACCGCGGTAAAATCATAAGATTGTTTCAACAAAAAACCAATGTCTATAACGACCTCTTGGATGAATGGCAGAAACGATGGGACGAATC
This sequence comes from Diaphora mendica, assembly GCA_949125395.1. NCBI lineage: Eukaryota > Metazoa > Arthropoda > Insecta > Lepidoptera > Erebidae > Diaphora > Diaphora mendica. Next base: position 98,746 of record OX421331.1, on the reverse strand, counting down.
ATCTAAGGGGCGCCACCTCTACCAGTTCTTTCCATCTGTTCGCGAAAGGTTGTCAAGGACATGGCTCGAGGTAGATCACTGTGTCGCTCAATTTCTTACAGGCCACGGTAACTTTAAGAGCAAACTATACTCATTTAAATTAGTCGATTCACCATTTTGTCAATGCTCAACACCTGATTCTAGCTGTGAACAGTCGGCTCATCATATCCTCTGGGAATGTAGTCTTTGGTACAATGAACGGAACATGATGCTAAATAGCTTACAAATGACGTCTGGGGTAGTATATTATGGGGATCTTGTGTCAACTGCGGTGAATTTCCGTGCGTTTAAGCGATTCTGCCATACATACTATAGAAATCAAATATAGCTCACTTAGGACCCATAATATTTTTTATCCGTGGTGCTTCCCGGTTTGAAAAAGGCGTCTGCCTATTTTGACTCCATTTTGTCTCCCGCTTTGCTAAGGAGGGAAGTGGACTTATTATATTTCCAACTCCTCCAGTTTTCTTCTGATTAATTTCGTTGCGGGTTCCAAGACAGTTAAATTTTTCCTGGGACTTCCCGAGTGTCATAACTCGGTGTTTTCGTGGGTCACCGCTGTTGATCCTGGTGTACAGGAGTTACAGTGGTGGGCGTGTGGGCGGGATTAGTCCCATCCACTATTAAAATTTATAAGGAAATAGGAATAATAAATGTAGCTCAAACACAGAAATACAATATCATCATATTTTTTAGAAAAATATTGACAAAAGACATCCAGTCACAGCTAACATTTACGAAATCACATCTGTCTGCGAATGCCTAGGACAAATTACGGAAAGAAGAGTATAGAATACTGAGGGGCCCAATTTTATAATGAATTGCCTAAAGATATAAAAAAAGCTAAAACATTTAAAAGGTTATTAAAAAGCTACATTTTAAAGGATGTTTCGCTAATAAAATCATATAACTACTATTTTTACCCGACTACGGCAAAGCCAAAGGAGGGTTATGATTTTGACAGGCTATGTATGTATGTATGTTCATCTGTTCCCTCATAGCTCCTTCACTACTTATTAGAACTGGACAAATGAGGTATCGCTAGAAGCGTCTTGATCGTCCTCTGGTTATAGGCTATATGACGTGTCACTGAATCTAATGTGGCGCCCTCTAACCGATATAAAGTACTGGATTAAAAAAATAATTTGAGATAAATATGCCGTGTTTGGTATCATTGGAAAGGGCGTTACTTGTACATTTTAAAAGTATGTATATTATTAGCATTTGCCAGTGGCTTTGTCCGTATTTATTCGATAAGTGTGATATTTCTATGGTATGCTTGTCTGTTCCCACATTCTTTCTAAATTACTAGTCAGAATAAGACAAATGAGGTATCGTTAGAAGCGGCTTGACTGTCCGCTGGTTATAGGCTATATGAAGTGTCACTGAATCTAATGTGGCACCCTCTAGCCCACATAAAGTACTGTATTAAAAAAATAATTTGAGATAAATATGCCGTGTTTGGTATCATTCGAAAAGGCGTTACTTGTACATTTCAAAAATATATATATTATTAGCATTTTCTCGTGAATTTGTCCGTATTTATTCGATAATTTTGATATTTCTATGGTACCTATTTAAAATATACTTTGCAAAGAAATTAATATTATAGAGGCACCAAAACATTTTAAATAAAAAAAAGTAAAAACTAAAACCCAACTACGACAAAAAGCGACGCTGAAAAAGTATGAAACAAGTTTCAAAAGCCGTAGTCACGCGTTGTTAAAGTGTTATGGACTACGGTACATTACTAAATTACAAAAGCTGTCCTAGTCCATGTAGTTTAATGTACCATAGTCCATAACACTTTAACAACGCGTGTTTGAAACTTGTTTCATACTCTTTCAGCGTCGTTTTTTGTCGTAGTTGGGTTTTAGTTTCTACTTTTTTTTAAATTTTAATGTTAAAATCTCAGATTACAAAAGAAAGCCAGATGGAACGTACTTGTCAAATAACATGAAGCCGTTCATTATTTTAGTGTGCGTCACAACTGGCAGCGACACTGTAGGAACACGTACATCATATACGTACGTAATATTAAGATTGAAAAATAGGGTATTTTATAACATTAATATTTTTGTTAATATTCTGCAGTTATACGGTAAGTACCTGGGGATCAAGTTTCGTAATATCGATCATTCTCAACCATTCAAATATGATGTGAAGCACAAGTTAAAGACATATAAAAAAAACTTCGTTTAAAAAAACCGACTTCAAAAACTAAAAAGTATAAATAACTTTATTTGTATACATAACAATTTCTCATAATAATTTCTTGCATTTAAAAAATCAGGGGGTTTGTGCACTTAATCGAGTGATCATACGCCAATGATATTTTTGCAGTCATTCTGTTATTCTTCCCCACTTTCACCCCCTGAACTTTTAAACGACTCAACCGATTTTCATGAAACATGTCTAAGAACACTCGCTCGTAACTCACCTTTCATACAAAAAAATAAATAGATTGAAATCGCTTCATCCGTTCGCGAGCTACGGTGCCACAGACAGACAGACAGACACGTCAAACTTATAACACCTCTCTTTTTGCTTCGGGGGTTAAAAAATAATAATAATACTTACTTAGACACATATTTTTATTTTACGTACCTACTTACTAAGATAAATAATAATAATAATACTTTATTTGGAATTAATAACAAATTTACATAAAAAATTGTGACCGATGATACCTGCATAAGTAATAAAACTGTGTCACAGGTATCAACGCCCTCTCCCGAAATACACACAAAATCCAAAAGTAACAGAACTAAAAACAAAAATAATAACAAAAACATTCCGCTTGTAACACGGAAAAAACAGTAAGAAATAACATTCTTGAATAAATTACAATTATATAGTAAGAAATTAGTTTAAAGAAAAATGTGTGTGTATATGTGTGTGTTATTTATTCGTGCGTGTATGTGTGTGTGAGTGAGTTAAGTGTAGGTGTGAGTTTCAGATATTTATATTACTGTGTAATCAGATTAATTATTCACAAGGTCTTCGGACTCTTCACATCCCAGAGAATGGAGCCAATTGATTATTATTTGTTTACATCTATGTAGAACAAGAGGGAAAATATTAAATTTCAAGTTAATCTTATTGTACAATTTTGAGCTGATATGGTAATAATGGCGACCAGCTACTGCTGTTCGGCGTTTCAAAATAGGACAGACTTTATCAGATCTACGCTTTGAACTCGCGAAGGTAGGGTCGTAAGATAATTCCTTGTGTTTGCGTAACGTGGTATTTAATATAAAAAGTTTCAATTTCAGTTTTCAGTTTCAATAAAAATATCAATTACATGTAATTACAAAACACAACATAACTATAATAACACTAAACTCTGCTTATTTAGTAAATATTTAATAAACTAACTACTAATGAAACCTCCTAAACTGTTACTTTTACTAGCAAACAAAATATTTAACATCGATCGACATGTTAATAAGTCATAGGCCTTAGTAAACAGAAATTGTTTTTCCACTAACATTTTGAACCTACAATTTTATAAAAGACTAGCTGTTGCCCGCGGCTCCACCCGCGTGTAGATCGCTGCAAATAGTAACCTATGTGTTATTCTGATGTAAAAGCTATATTACTGTAAATTTCCGTTCAGTAGTTTTTGCGTGAAAGAGTAACAAACATGCATCCATACTTACAATCTTTCACGTTTATAAGTAGGATATTGTACTACCCACATACCAAAAAAACAGCTACCTTACTAACCACGCTAATTGACTGCACGTTTGGCCTAGTGGTTTAACGGTCACCACGCTGTTTCCTACTTTGCCAAGTATCGTGGGTTCAAATTCCACGTAGGACAACACTTTGTGTTATCCACAAATTGTTGTTCTGAGTCTGGATGTTCTTTGTGTCCGTTTCATGTATGTTTGTAAAGTCCCCTGCGACACAGGATTTATTCCTAGTGCGGGAGTTGTCTTTAAAAAAAAAATGATGATAAGGAGTCGAGCCCTGCGAGTGTGGGCGAGACGGCACTATCCTAGTGTTGCGCTCGCGCACACGCACGCGTTAAGCACTTTTAGCGCCGCTAAATAGCCGAGTTTCGATGTTTAACTTCGGCAGTTTTTAAACATGTTTGGCAAAAAATATATCGCTGTGCAAGATGCCATTTGTGTTTAACCTTTTATAACGCATTTAGTATGTCTTAAATGTATTTAAGCTATGTCGTGCAAGTGGCCCTAAGCCGCAATGGCGTGGGTGGGTCACCATGCTGCATTGTTGCATTGTCTGCATTTGCAGTGAGTATGGTGACCGCCACTCTTGGATTCTGCTTAAGCTTTTCATCAGGCAGAGTAGAGTCATTTTGGCAGGGCCAAACATAAAAAAAAACCCTTGTGTATGGATGGAATATCTATAAATTTAACAATATGTTTGTGTGTGTTGCTATTATTTTATGTAATGTATAAATTCTAATTTATTTTCCTTTTCCTATCCTTTTCTAATACACCAGGCCTCCACCCTATATTTTTCATCTTTCCATTCTATTGTTACCTGTAAGACATTACTTTGGAGTGATAAGGCCGCCCCTTGTCCTTTACTAGTTTTAAGTTATCCTTGGGATTAATCTGGTGGCTTTACTTTGCGTTGGAGGGACATAACACCTAAATACCAGTAGACGCAGCAGTTCGGAAGCATTTACTCGCAACTAGCGATTACTGTATGGTGGTGGCATGATGCACAGCGTCAGCGAACTGTGGGAAGTGTCCTTTCGGGCACAAAAAAAGTTAACTTTGCAAATTATGGAATATAATATGTTGTTGAGAAAGTGTGGGAACTTCTCTTCGGCACGTCGAATTGTCCTCGCAAGACGTTCAGCATGCGTTCAGTGCAATAAACTGAACATAAACTATAGACGATAGACTAGAGAACACGAGTACATCGCGCAACTCCTGAACGCATTGAGTTCGCTCCTCATTATTTAATATTCTAAGTATTTCTATCATTCACAAACACGTGTTCAAATTTGGACGGAAATGAAAAGATACTTTAGAAGTACAAGGGCAAAAACCAACATTTTTCATAATACCTGTGTGGCCCCCAGTGACATATAGCCGTGAGTAACGTCCGCTGTAGTTTATTATTAACTGATCCAGCATACCTAAATACAGCCTTGCACACAATAATTGTTCAATGGGGTAGTTTCAACCTAATTCGTCTAAGGTTAACTCTAAAGTCTAGGTTAGGACTTTAGTACGAAAAATGTACCAAACAGCAGCTAATGCAGTCAATATTTTTACCCGAACTACGGCAAAGCCAAAGGAGGCTTATGATTTTGACAGGCTATGTATGTATGTTCATCTGTTCCCTTATATCTCCTTAACTACTTATTAGAACTGGACAAATGAGGTATCGTTAGAAGCGTCTTGATTGTCCGCTGGTTATAAGCTATATGATGTGTCACTGAATCTAATCGTAGCATTTATGTATTAAAAAGTTTTTATTTGTTGATAAATGTATTAAAACGGACATGACATATGGGAACAACGTGTGCGTGTAATTAATATTCTGAAAGTGCAATCTTTTGTCATGCTTAATGAGCAGTGAACACGACGCCTAAGAATTGGGCGTAGCAGTAAGAGAGACAAGTTCTCGGGAGACGCAGTCCTCTTGTTAGTCGTGGAACTGGGCCTCGCTGACACTCCTTGCTGGTGTTGTTCGAGTTTGTATTTAATTAGGGCGAGACTTTACTGTCAGAAAATATATTCAAAACTTTATCACTTTTCTAAAAATGAATAATAATAATAAATTTCGGACATCTAACACACAATGTCATCCCAGTCCCAAGCTAAGCAGAGCTTGTGTTATGGGTACTAGACAACCGATATAAATACTAATATACTTTGTTTTTGTAAATAGATACATCTTATACATAGGAAACACCCAAACTCCGAAACAAATATTTGTAGATCATACAAACACTTGGTCTGACCCGGGAATCGAACCCGAGACTACAAGCACAGCAGTCGCATACGCTACCACTGCGCCACGGAGGCAGGTTTGAGGTTATTTCTGAATAAACAGATGCGTCGAACCGCAAAACATTAAATATAAATTGTTGTTAATAAACTCAATCACTTGGATTTTTTTTTTAAATTAAAAGACAACTCCCGCATTAGGAATAAACATCCTGTGTCGCGGGGGACTTTACAGGAACAACAATTTGTGGATCACACAAAGCGTTGTCTCGTGTAGGATTTGAACCCACAACACTTGGCGAATGGGCAAGCGGCGTGGCGACCCCTAAACCACTAGGCCAACTGTGCAGTCTTATACTCATATTGCCGGTATGCCATATGCTATATAGCTCGAGCGTCTGCTTTGCTGAATACATGGCGAAGACAGTCCTGTCCTTCGAAGGCCTCGACTGGGACGATCTCGAACATCGTCTCATCGTAGTTGAGGTTTGAAGTACATATCTCGTATTTTAATAGTAAATTACCACATCAACTTTTAAAAGTGTTACTTCAATTTACACATTGACTTGTGATGCCACGCAAACATAAAACATTTAAACTGAGCGCGTTTATGTCTTTTGTACGCGAACTTGTTTTTTTTTTTTATGATATAGGGGGCAAACGAAACATCGCCTGATGGTAAGCGATTACCGCCGCCCATGGACACCCGCAACACCAGAGGCATCACAAGCGCGTTGCCGGCCTTTTAAGAAGGAGTACGCTCTTTTCTTGAAGGTTTGAAGATCGTATTGGTCCGGGAATACCGCAGGCGACAGTTCATTCCACAGTTTTGTTGTGCGAGGCAGAAAGTTCCTGGAAAAGCGCACAGTTGAGGACTGCCAACCATCTAGATGATGGGGATGAAACTTCTGTCGCGTAGGACGATGGCGGAAAGAGGCGGCAGGAATCAGTCCGAACAATTCCTCGGAGCACTCCCCATGATAAATGCGGTAGAAGATGCACAGCGAAGCTACATCTCTACGCAGCACCAAAGAGTCTAGCCGAATTGAAAGTTCTTGGCAATCGATGACTCGAGTCGCTCTCCGTTGAATGCGGTCCAAAGGGAGGAGCTGGTATTGGGGTGCCCCCGCCCAAAGATGGGGACATTATTCCATGTGAGGCCGAAACTGGGCCTTATAAAGTAAAAGGCGGCGGGCCGGAGTGAAATACTGTCTCGATCTGTTGAGCACACCAAGCTTTGGCCTTACCCTCCAGGTGGCCACGAAACTGGACTTCGCTCGACATGTCGACACCAAGAATTCCAATATTGGCAGAGGCAGATAGTGGAGTGCCTTCGAAACGAGGACATACGACCCACGGAAGTTTTTTAGTGGTGAACGCGCAAATTTGTGTCTTTGTGGGGTTAAATTGGACTAAATTAAGTCTACCCCAATCTGAGACCTTCTCCAAAGAAGTCTCGACTTCAGACACAAGTTTGTTTCGACTCTCAATGACGTTTTCCCGAGAAATATTAGCGCGGCCGGTGTAAAAAGCATCGCCGGTGCTGTCATCCGCATAACAATGAATGCCGCAATTTTGCAGCATGTCATTGATATGGAGGAGGAACAAAGTAGGCGATAGCACACAGCCTTGCGGGACACCAGCATTCACAGATATGGAATCAGAGCATTCACCGTCGACTACGACCTTAATGCTTCTATCTGCTAGAAAGCTAGTGACCCAATCGCATAATTTCTCGGGAAGCCCATAGGAAGGGAGCTTCGAAAGAAGCGCTTTGTGCCAGACCCAATCGAAGGCCTTCGCGATGTCCAAACTAACTGCCAAGGCTTCCCCCTTAGTCTCAATCGCCTGTGCCCAGCGATGTGTCAGGTAAGGCCATACAAATAGTAATTAATACCCTGCATAATATATTTCTAAACAAATACAATTTTATAGATGTATCACACCCAAACACAAAAAAATGATCCTGTTGATCACACAAACTTTTGTCCACGGTAGGAATCGAACCCATTACTACTACTAACAGCGTCGTTGGCGCAGTGGTAGCGTATGCGACTGCTGTGCTTATAGTCTCGGATTCGATTTCCGGATCGGACCAAATGTTTATTATATGTATTAATATCAGTTGTCTAGTATCCATAACACAAGCTCAGCTTATCTTGGGACTAGATGGCGTTATGTGTTAGATGTCCAAAATATTTATTTATTTATTTACTACTCAGACTTAGCAGGCAGGTTCGTAAATCAGTAGACTAACAGGTTTGACTAATCACTTGTACATACTGGTGATACTAGTATTTAGTAGTGCTGATAATAAATGCTAATAATTATTACTTATCACTACTAATTATAAGTTAAGAGCAACTCTCTGTGAGATGTTATCAGTCAGTCGCACTCGTTGCTCGCCTCCGTACTCACCTTGTTTCTTACAATATATTTTTATTTTCTCCGCTTAAATTCGAAGTTTCCGGAGGCGGTGATAAATTTGCTGCCTGTTATGAGACTATGATCATGTGAAAAAAATGGGTATCCACCCTTATTCTCCCTCTAGGAGTCGACTAAAGGAGCTAACTGCGCCGGACAAGCGCGTTGCAAACAGAACGAAAACTTGAAACAAACCCTAGACCAACCAGTTTGGCCAGCGCGGTAAACTTGCGAAAATATCGTTTCTCAGGAGAGTTCTATGTCCAGCAGTGGACTAGCTAGGCTGTTGATGATCATGTGAAAATGTGGGTAAGTAATACTGCCGGACCTTCCTGGATACGGCATGATCGGGATCGATATAATATGCATGTGGACCTGTGTATGTATGCAGGTCCCCACTCGCGGTGGCGGCGGCGGCGCTGGCGGTGGCGGTGGGGCTGAGGCGCGGGAGAGCGGCCCGGCGCTCGGCACTCGGGCGCTGCGGCAGTCTCCAGCGCCGCGCCATGCTCGCCGCACGCTCGCTCACGCCGCTCGCGCTCTGCGCCGTCGCCCTGCTGCTCGCCGCGAGCGCCGCGCCGCCCCCCGCACCCCGCCTCCGCCGCCAGCTCGCCGACGACGACGCGCTGCAGCCGCTCGAGGTACGTACATCACTCGCGCCGCCGAACAGCTTCCTGCTTCCTTCGCCCTTACTAATACTCGCAATATTTGTGGCCGATGCCTGCTCATCACCGGAGCGATCGTTGGACGTTCGCATTAAATGTTTCATACTCATCGCATAGATATTTTCGTCATTCACGGTTAGATGGCTATTAAAACTCCATTCTACCAAATGACAACTAACGTTAATGAAATGATTAAGTCATTACCAACCGGTAACCGAGCAAAGGGCCGTTAGCCGTGCGCCACGGATCGAACCGTGTTTAAGATGACAAAGGCCGCGGCGCAAGTCGGTGACCGGGTTAACTGGCTAGTTCGCCATAACATAATGTGTAAGTAGTGATGTGCGCGTTGCGGTGATGTAACGGAGCCGGGCTCGGCGCGCTCCCGCTTATGTAAGGCGATGCGCGACACTGGCCCGGTTCGCACGCGCCACTCACTCCCAGCCGACTCCGTAGTTACCGACATCCACAGCGCCCCGCAGTCTCCCTCCGAGGCTTTACACACTACTCGCTCCCCGTTCGCACACCACTCTCACGCCGCGCATCCACTCGTGCGCTAACATACACAAGTAACATAACATAATACATTATGCTAGAAGTAAGTAGTGAACAAACATGTAGTACAAGAACACATGCATCGCTTACATTTAAATGCCCGGCACACATGTCGCGCTAACTACACAATAAATACACCATTTATATGTACGTTACACGTTTGTGTCGTATGTATACGATCCGAGCTCAGGGAACGCTCGGCTGATTTCTAAGTCTTCACTTACAGCATCGGACAAGGTACCTTTCAGGTTTGCGGGTTAATAAGTGCCATATTAACGAGTTGCGCTTAAATAACTTTTAAGCGTAAATTGAATTCTCACTCACTAAGCGATTATTACATACAAACTATTTGCACAAGGTTTCCTATCTAACCATTACGTCGATTATACTAATAACTAACCCCAGAACACGCAACACGAGACCCCCTCCATAGTTCTCGCGCCCTTGAGCATAATGATATTTAATAAATCGTTGTAAACACGAAATGTACTGTATGGAAGGTAAAGTTATTATCAAAGGAAGGTCGCGCACCCTGGTTGAGAACCAGAAGCATTTTACAAGATTAGGAACGATTTAAGCAGATATAACCTTGCAGCAGGTGATGCAGGTCAAACCTTCACCTGCTGCGTGTTGTCCGTCTCCATCAGCGCTCCGTAAGACTCGCCAGACAAGTGTGCTTGTATATGAACGCACCACGTAAGAAAGCGTCTACCTACATCTAACATCTAGATGATTTGTAAGTCATCATCGTCACTGCTGGTCATAGGTCTCTCCTTAGGAATAGGTTTTGGCGCAAATTATTAAAATGCATGTCATAGACAAAGTACCGCCGCTTACAGTGAGGTTTAGGTAAGACCTCACAGATATCAATGATGTCGGATTATACGACTCTCTGTTGATGTACTCACATATACACATTAATCTGGAGACGTGCCTTCAAACTAGTAGGTAAATATTCAGTTGAAAGATGAACCCTCCCGCCAGCTGCCCGCACTCCAGGACCTCGCGGAACTGTTCATCTTTACCTACTTTATACAGAGTACAGAGTGTTTTAGACAACAGGTTAGTATTGGTCCGAAACATTAACTAGATAGCGCAACACGAGCGATTAATAAATATTATAACAAGACGTACCTACTGTATAATTATCCAAAAATTTGATTGTGGTGCCCTTGAGCGTGTATTAATTTAGGCAGGTAATGTTAAATTAATGCGTGTCCCGCACCGATCGTTCCGCTGCGGTGTCAAGTAGGTCGTTGACAATACAGCGTTGCCTCAGAGTTATAAGCCAAATAAACCCTTCAGCTAAGTGTGACTTAACCCAACATTAAACAGGAGTCTAAGGTCCTCTTAACATTATGTATGATTCAAGCCACGTCACCGCTGTCACACGTCGCGAACAGTGTCTCGCACACGCATACCACACACACGTGTGCTGTATTGGTTACTCTGTCAATCAAGAGAAGGAAACTTCCTAGTGCAGATTACGATATCGTCCGATGGCGCTGTTCCGGTAAACAGTTCCATGATTTTTATGCAATTTGGATGGATACCGTCACACATCCATTGTCAAATCGTAAGTAGTTTTTGCTAATCCCGAAATCCGATGACACGCAATTCTCATACGTTCTCCTTGTTTGTGCTGGTTACACAGGTCTATTTATTTATTAACTTTGTGCACATGAAGTACAAAGGCGGACTTAATGCCATTAGGCATTATCTACCAGTCACGTCTAATATATAGCTTGTACAGAAGAGAAGATGTAGCATAGATGAGCGCTCGTTTCTCAGTGATCGTACGTGTGCGGTCGGTTGTTACAGCGTGCGGTTGCGCGAGAGGCGGGCGGCCTCGACCTGCTCCGCGCCGCCCGCGCTCAACAACTCCCTTCATATTCACTTGTCAAAGTATCACCGGCAAGGGGCAATGAAACACGAGTCGCAACAAACCAGATTAGCATTAATTGCACAAACTCAGACTTGCTCATATTCGTCACATACATATGTCGAAACACAACTGATGTGAACAGACAAGCGCCAAGTAGGCAATATAAATATATAATAGAATATATATACTGCCTCGTTGGTCTAGCGGTTGGCGTGTGCGACTGCTGATCATGAGGTTTCGGGATCGATGTCCGGGTCGGACCTAATGTTTGTATGATCTTGTAGATCATACAAATATTTGTTTCGGAGTTTGGGTATTTTCTATGTATAATATGTATGTATTTATAAAAAAATTAGTCCCAATTAGTCTAGTCAACAAGTTTCATACTTGTTGACTGGACTAAAAGATGCAGCAGCATCACTAGGCCGCCATAGTGTGGGTCGCCATACTGCACTGTCTGCATTCGCAGTGAGTATGGTGGCCACCACTCTTGGATTCTGCTTATGTTTTCCATCAGGCAGAGCAGAGTCATTTTGGCGGGCCAAACATACGGACCAAATGTTTATATGATCTACAAATATTTGTTTCAGAGTTTGGGTGTTTTCTATGTATAATATGTATGTATTTACAAAAAAAAAGAGTAAATATGTATTTGTATCAGTTGTCTAGTACCCATAACACAAGCTTTGCTTAGCTTGGGACTAGATGGCGTTGTGTTAGATGTCCGAAATATTTATTTATTATTATTTATTAATATATTATTATATTATTATTAGTACTATTGTTGCTACACTTTTAAGGTGCTTTAAGTTACAGAACTCCTATCAAACAATAATGAACTTTCATGTCTCTTAGAGAATCACAAAACGAATTACAGAACATCAACACTTGGGTGGTCCGATAATGTTAGTTGTTTTGTTGCATTTTAGTTCGCTTAACATTTTGCACGTAGAGAAAGTCGTCCCCATCTTAAACACCTTTCCCTCGATAAGTACCATCAGGGAGCCTCAGCGCCTTCACTGACCAGCGCTCCCCTGAAACAGCCACAAACGTTGTTCGCTCGACATGGTGTTATTAGGTTTATTTTTTAATAACTCATTTGATCGGTCAGTGATGAATTTTTGGCTTAAAGACAAAACATGTATGAGTGCAAGTAATCACTTACAGGCTAACACAACATGTACAACAAATAACATTTATAACAATAAATAATACAATTTATTGTTTCCCTCACATACGAGTAGTGACTGCATGTTTGGCCTAGTGGTTTAACGGTCACCATGCTGTTTCCTACTTCGCCAAGTGTCGTGGGTTCAAATCCCACATAGGACAACACTTTGTGTGATCCACAAATTGTTGTTCTGAGTCTGGGTGTTCTTTGTGTCCGTTTCATGTATGTTTGTAAAGTCCCCCGCGACACAGGATTTATTCCTAGTGCGGGAGTTGTCTTTTATAAAAAAAAAAAGAGTAGTACAACTTTACATTAGGCAAGACAAAAACAAACTTGCATTAGACATAACTTACATAAGTTATAAACGTTGACATTAAAATAGGAGACTGAAAAATAATTAAAATAATTGATTGATTTGGATTTTTTCGTCGTTGGATGCGGACAGTACAGGATCGTCTGTTGTGAGAAGTCTCGGGGGCCTATGTCCAGCAATGGCCATCTGTTGGCTGACATCTCAGACACATGATTATGATGAAGTGATTAATTTGACATAAAAAAGGAGAATAACATTGAAAAGGTTCACATAAATGGTTTAAAATGTTATAATCTATGTTCTACAAGTAACATTTTAACAAAAACCGACTTTAAGGTTCGACTCGATTTCTCTTGGATGCCATAACCAGATCTTAGTGTCCTTATCATGGTACTACCGTTGGGATATCTCTTTTGCATTAAAAAAAGAATCATCAAAATCGGTTCATAAACAACGAAGTTATCCGCGAACACACATAAAACAAAACATATATACGGTCGAATTGAAAACCTCCTCCTTTTTTTCAGTCGGTTAAAAAATATGAAGAAATGTCATAACGTAAGCAGATAGTAAATGTTATTTGTTGAATAGCACAACCTCTCTCATTCTTCACAAAGGATTTGATGTTAACGCAAAAATATGTATCAGTAAACCTTATATGTACATTAAGAGGTGAAGCTATTGTGACACACAAACAATCTTGTCGATGTCGGCTCAAGGCTCTGTTGTACTGCATCATCGCAGAGACGAGGACGCGGCGCTACTTCAATGTGGTGAAGTCCGTATAGGCGTGGGTGTGCTCGGAGGTAGCACGTTCGTGGTAGTAGACCTGCTCGACAACACCTCTGAACACAATCAACATTGTTTCATTTAAGTACATCATCGTCATCATTCTCGATGTTTATATTTCCTATAGTAACTGTGTCAAAGAGTATATTTGACGCATTCAGCTAACTCGCGGTAACAAGTTTTTACAACGAACGGTATCAGGAACCAGGATTTTACATTTGTCAGTTGTGATAGTCCACTTTTATTATTTTCTAACGGTTTGCATATTTCATGTCTATTTCGCTGCCACTACTAACTCAAGGCGACGCGTACCAGAGTTTAAGTTTTACAAAGAAACCGTACCATTTAACGTGAACTCACCCTAACTATGTACGTTACTCTTACATTTAATATCACCCATCTCCAGCTCTTGCTCTTTCCCTTTCACAGCTTGCATTGTTAACGCTAAAGTTTTTTTATCAGTTTACTCCCATTTTTATTAAGTTATTACTATGATTATTGGCATGGATGGCAAAAACTCGGCAAACGTTCAAATTTCCAGTGCGGAAACATTTATAAACACTTTATCAGGTGCACCTTAATTTAATACTCTCCCTTCTAGAACTTGTATCATGTGTTTTTATGTATATAAATATATGTCATATATATACTTAAGTATTGTTTTTGGTAGTTATTTATATTATATGTATGTTATATTTAAAAAAATATCTTTGTAATTTCTATGCCTACTGTGTTTGGCTCTGCATCGCCCTAAAGTCGACTGTTAGTAAATGCCTACGGCGGCGGCATTGAGATCGCCTTTATACATTTGTGCAGAAAAATAAATAAATTATTGAAAGTACTTTAACAGTCTGTTATTCTAATGTTGTTAATTGTATATTTGATCTCAACATACAACTTCCCAGTTAGGGGTAAACTGAAAACATTGCTCTGAGTATTATCGTTTAGAGTAGTTGACTGCATGGTTGGCCTAGAGGTTTAAGCGGTCGCCACGCAGCTTTCTACTGCGCCAAGTGTTGTGGGTTCGAATCCCACATGGGACAGCACTTTGTGTGATTCACAAATTGTTGTTCTGAGTCTGGATGTTCTTTGTGTCCGTTTCATGTACGTTTGTAAAGTCCCCCGCGTCACAGGATGTATATTCAAATCGCGGGAGTAGTTTAACAAAAAAACAAAAACAAAGAAAACATAGTTGATTCGGTATATGGAGTTGCCTCGCGGAGTGACGTAGCGCACATCGCAAACAGTAAATTATAACGTACGTACCAAGTGTCGCGCCGCGTGTGTGGTCGGTGCGGTCTCTTCAGCTTTACTCACTGGTGAACTTTGTATTAAACGAAAGGTAACGTGTCTTGCGGTGGAAGGTACACTGGTTGTGGAGTGCTTTTAGTGTAAGTGGTGAGGGTGTAGTGTAGTGCGTGCGGTGTAGTGATGTGACCGTGTATGTGTGCAGGACGCCGCCGACGGGGTCGACGAGCAGACCCGTGAGAAGCGCAAGCTGGAAGGACTTACTCAAGCCAAGTTCGGCATCAAGAACGCCGTACTCGGCTTCGTGTTTGGGGTGAGTACGACCCATTGACACGCATATTTTGACTCCACGTTCACCTCTGAGTTTCACTAATTTTCGTCATCTGTTGTAGAAAATCAACTCATTCATCGACGCAAAGACGCAACTGGTGGAAAATTTGGATAGAAAAAACATAGAGCTCAACAAACAGTACGGCATTGAGGCACCACAAAGCGGACTGGCATCACTGAGTGGCGTTGTGGGCCAAGTTATAAGCGGTATCGGACCCAAACTGCAGATTCTGGGGCCCAAGATACAAGCGGTCACGGGGCTGCTGGGTGGCGCATCGGGTGGTTCATCAGGCAGCGGCGGCGGCTCGCAAGGTGGGAGTGGACTCGGCTCCATCCTCTCACTTGTGACGTCGTTGTCGGGCTCCTCGTCGGGTGGAGCCGGTGCTGGCGCCACCATTGAGACCATTGACTCTTCCGAGGAGGACGACTCGTAGACGCGTTCTCTTTACTCTTACCCCTTTTCCTGACTCTGCCCTATTCTCTTCATACTAAACCCATACCTACTGATCCTTCAGTGTCTGTCCCGCCCCTCTCTCTAGTCCTCTCACCTGGTTCCGTCCTTTCCCGTTCGTATTCTTCCCTTCTTTTTATTGTAGTATTGAAACCTGTCCTGCAATCCTAGATCGCTTGTACAGTTCGCGATCTCTTGCCCAGTGCCAGCGTCGCACCGCACTTTCTATGTTTTGTATTTATATTTTGTAAATAGGTTTTAGGTGAGCGTTGGTGATATTAAAAGTTTGTATACGTATGTGTTGTTTTACTGCACGTAGCACGCATGTCACCACACCGCTGCACCCTAGTCTAACACCCCCGCCTCCTGTATATACCACTCCAGGTGGACCTTAGTCGGCCGACGTCACACTCAGTGCCGTCGGCGTCAGTCAGTGCTTAAAAGTGGCGAGTCGCTACCTCACTGAAGCCGCTGGCGCTAATTCTGTTGCTCGTCAGTATTATGATGGGATGGACCAAACAACGAACACCTTAGTTCCTACTTGAGTGCTGCATGCGCTCCTTACCCATCATATAAAGAAAGATCTATCATCGTCGGGCAACACGATCAGCGCTGTCGGCACAGTCATGATGTGGCGCGTTCTAATTCTAGTCTTCGCTTGTCCTTAGCTTTTATTTCCTAAGTCATCTGTAATAGTTTAAGTAATGTGTGTATGTACGTACGGGCGCGCGTTGCTCAACGCAGCGAGGCCGCGCTGTTTGACCTCTGCGCCTGCGCCGACCTTCGTTGGGCAACCGTTGACTTGCCCCTACCCCTGCCATCTACCGCCTGCCGGACGAGATGCCACTAGAGTATGTAATATATCGCTAACGCGCCAATACTTAACGAAATACGCTAATTACTTTGAATACTTTAAGTTTAATGCAGATTTATAACAGTCCTGCTAGTTAGGACTCTTTGCACCGGTGACATAACTCGGGAGTCGCTATTTTAAAATTAATCGAGGTGTGACTAGAACAATACCCACCTTTGGTAATGTCGTTTAACTTTAGTATTCGCTGAAATAACTATACGAAGTCTACAATTAGACCTGGGTTTTGCCGTGAGCTGTCTCTAGAGCACAGAAAAAAATAAGAGAATGATATTTGTCTATTTATCTGTTAAACGAATCTGGTATTTAGAGTGACCAAATGTAAATACATTGATGTGAGTTTCGTGTAGTTCCAAGTGGCGTATGTGGAGCTGGTGTCAGAGTTCCTAACTGTGTGCATGTGTGCGGTTTTGTTCGTGTACAGTGACGAGGATCGTTGTGGTCGGTGATGGGGTCGATCGCACACACGATGTGTGACATATTGTTCGTAGAACTAGCGCTCCTAGACGTAGGCCCGTAGTCTCACCGTAGCCATACTCCCACTCGTAGCGCGCGCCCATCTAGTGTGCGTGCGTACACAAACACATACACGCACTCACTGTTTAGTCACGACAGACGCGGCCTTGAACTTGTTAGAGTAGTGCCGCCTAACATAAGCGATGTGTATCAAGATAAACTGATATTTATGTATATAATAAATATTACTTTTGTATGTTTTGTTTAATTTTAGATTTCATATCCTGACTTTTTGAGAGCTGCTATATTAAATTGACTATTTCTCATTTTGATACCAATATACTCATGTGTAAGTATTATTTACAAACATTAAATACACATAACATGCCTTAAGAATTTTTAACAAAATATACTGTACATAAAACAGTTGCCACTACTACAAGTACACAATACACTCTCATTAACTAATGGCTCGTTCCGAGCAAGAGTAAGCCATTGAACAATCTCTGCGACCCACCAATAGACATTGTTCAATTGGTACACAGTTATTTTAAGATCGGCCGGAGCGAGGTTGCCAGACATTATTTTCTTAAAATTAGGACTTCTTTTTAAAAAGTATTTAAAGGAGATTTTCGTTTGTCACGTTGTGAGCTCACAGCTCTTAAGGATCATAATAGTTGATAGCGACTGTATCTGTAAGATATACACACACACACACACCCAAGGGAGACGCGGGGCGCTCGGGAAGAGAGAGGGTAGCTGACGCTCATGGCTCGCTTACACAGAGTGGCACTACGTGGCGGCGCCGGGCGCTGAGCTCCGGGAGCCCATCGTCGTGGCACCAGTCCCGCTCGTCCACGTCGAGCCCGAGCCGGCGTCTCTCGCGCCAGGCTACGGACGACATCCCCGAGTTCGACCGCAACAAGGTCAGCCTGGACCTGCCGGGGAGTTTGTTTGGGCCGTCCGTGTCGCTCCTCATCCGTACGACTAAGATCATCGGAGAAGTCATACAGGTCAGTGTCACTTCCATTCTCCTCTGTTCTCATCCACCAGAAAAGCCCGAACGCGTGACGACTTCACCATCTTTGCATTTCATTCAACAGCATCACGTTCTACGATAAACATACATAATAATAATAAAATCAAAAGTCTGTAATTTCTCGCATAAGTAAAATTGTAAAAACATTTTATAAAATTTAAGTATTCTTATTTGATTTTACTTTTTACATTTTTAATGATAATAATAGATAATATTGAGAATTTAAATTGATAAATTATATAATATAAGATTAAAAGACCCATATAATTAAAAAATATTCAAATAATTTATCGTGCAGGCATGCAAGAACCTCTCTTATGTGAGGGTGACGGTCTCCTACAGACTTTTCCATTCACCTCATCTTCATTTGAAGCCTCTGTGGGTGCATAGACTTGCGGTATATCTAGTGGACATCCATTTATATTTAGTTTTAGAAGGGATACTCGTTCTGACATTCCATTAAAACTGACGATGCTTCTTTTGAGATAATTCTTAATGATGAAACCGACGCCATAATTATAATCCTTGTGTTTCTCCCGTATAACAAAATATGAAATTGTTATGCTCCGGGATTGATGTGCCGACACACCGGATTTCAGAAAGTATTCATTATAAGTTGTGTTTGACAAAGAGTCCAACAACTCCATTAACCGGTGACTTGTTTATTAAGTTCTCACATTACATGTTGCTACTTGGAATAGTTCGTTTTTACTGTGTTTGTTTCTGATAGGGTTATCTGGAGGGTTTTGGTCGAGCTCTCCTGCGTCAACCGTAGAGGGACATGAAGAGTCGGAGGAGCCGTTGTTAATTGTTATTCGTTGTTTTGGTTGTTATTTTAATTATTTTCAGACTGATCATGAGACAAAGCGGGAATATAGTTGAGCTTTGGTTTTTATATGACAAAATCTTTCTTGTTTGATGTTTTGTTCTTCTTATACGATTGTTTTTGGTTTTGCTTTACTACTTGGTTTCTTGTATGTATTAACTCCGGTGATTCGGATTAGTTTCTTTTATTTGTGTGACTACGAAGAAATTGTTGTTCTTTATTACGATCAGTTTATCACAGCTGAGGTAGGCCTTATTGCTTACTTAATTTTCTTTTATACGTTGATATTGAAACTCTTTAAACTTATTTAAAATCTCTAATGGGTAGTACGGCGTCATCTTTCAAGTAGTACGGCGTGTTTTCCAGGGCACTGTAAATATTAGTGGTTCGAATCAAATTCACTGTATCACTCAAGTTTATCTTGATTCTCGCTAATTTAACCACGGACTGAATAATGTCCCGGTAAATCACCGCTAAAAGCACACAACTTGACACTTTTCTGTCTTTTTATTCACTCTTCATATTTTATTTACGATTATTATACGTATCCGATTTCGATCGTGCCACTGTGGCGCCCTCCTCCTCACAACATACATATGTGCGACTATCTGCGGGTGTACCACCCATATAGTGTACCATATAGTGCATAGTTACCGGGATTCACTCCATTATTAAGTTAGATCATGTTCTTTGCAAATCCAAACTTCGGAGTGGCAACATTTTACAGATCTCATATTTTTTATATATAATAATATTATGGATCGTACCCATACCTATTTATTTCCTCAAGTGTGTGTGTATCGTATTGACATCACACGCACACCACACAACTACTGACAAAAGTGCAGAGTTATCAACGCCCGTGTACTCGTATACTCATCTTGAATTTCGTCACGTTTCAGAACTCGGCTGTGCGCTACCAAACTTTTCTGCGATTATTTCGACCACTCTTCCGAGGCCAGTTTGAAATTAAAGGCCTCGATCCGCCTACCACCACCACCACGACCACCACGCAGCGTCCCACCACCACCACCACTACCAGCTCAAGAGAATCACGAACTGCTGACAACGAAGTGAGACGTCGCTAAACAACACTCTATATTCACTCAATACACATGTAGAAATTGTTAATCAAAGGTTTCAATTAAACAAATCATCATGCAAAAAATCGCCCATTAATTTGATTAAAAAGAGTATTATTCGTCTGTAAATCGGGTCTTAATCGCGATGTAAAAAGATGTTAAAAAGAATATGCACAAGCCCTGGTGTTCTGACCGAGGCGCACAAGCATTACGACCTGTATCTGCACTTAGCACGGCTTGTTACGCGACAGTGTTGAGGGCTTGGAACCAACTATAAGATATAAAACAATCACTTTTATTTAACGGAACCAACTGCTAACACGTTAACGATTTTAACTACATAGTGATATTTCGGGTTCTTATGAGGAGTCATATTTCATGTTTGATAAAGGGCTTATAAACAATTCAAATAAAGTAAAAACAAATCGTTACAATTTTTCGTTTTTGTTTGTTCGTTATTAGTCGAGTATTATTAGTTAATTTTAAGTAAATGTAGCTTTATTCATAGAGTACGATCACACAATTGTGAGAGTTAGGTAAGTGGTGTTGTCGAACGTAACGCAATGTGCGTCACGAGTGACGTGCAGCGCGTGCGCTCGCACACCTTGTACTGATACAATAAATAATTTATGTCCTGACCAAAGTTCGTTTTATTACCTCGAGTGATGTCTTGTCTTCTGTCGCTCTTCTTGTCCTTCATACTTCAGTCTGGTGGTCTTCTTCTGCTTCAGCCTACTGTCGTCCACTGCTGAGCGAAGGCCTCTCCCAAAGAGCGCCAACATGGAGATGCTGCTTTCTAAATATTATTTGGCGCATTTAGGTTTTGACGTACGCGGTGCTTCAAAATACAACAAAACAGAAAAAGGTTGAGACCAAGACAAGAAATAAAAAATTTAAAATAATTAATTCGTATCAGGCCGTGGTTCAACAAGGCCAGGAGCCACCCCTCATTTTTTTATGGACGAGCTGACGTATCGCCTGATGGCAAGCGATTACCGCCGCCCATGGAGACCCGCAACACCAGAGGGGTCACAAGTGCGTTGCCAGCCTTTGGGGGATGGGTAGGAGGGAGCATGGGGGGAGGGTACCCTCACTTACTCGGTGATACACAGCGCCAGCGCTGTTTCACACCGGTTTTCATTTTCTACACAATTAGTTACCAGTTCCGCAAAGTCTGTCTTTGCTATTTCGCCCAAACTGTTGCCGACACTGACAGTGGTTTGATATCACTAAATGAAAACGCAACGAGGGTTGGTTGTATCCTTCACCTGCCAATTATGAAGTGCTATATTATTATAATACACTAGGTACCCTCCCCAGCCTCGCACAGGTACAAAATTTGTTTGTGTAAGTTTTATTTTTAGCTTAAAAATTTAATTGTGGAGCGATCCGACCTGCACGCGACCGTCTGTTCTCCTCGCACGCCCAGTGGCAGTCACAACCATTGAACTCATATTAATACGTATAAAACAGACACAGCAGTAAAGTATTAGCAACAAACGTGGCTAAGCTCGTAGGGATAAAATACCAAAATTGTGACGAACAATCCATTAGAAAGAAAAAAGATAGTGGTCTAACTTATCATCGACAGTTTAACTACAAAGAGTAGATTGCCGCAGTACAAATTAATTACACATATGGACACATGGTACGACGTTTACAAAATATGCCTCTCTTCTGTAACTATTGTAGATCACTTAATAAAAAAGAGTGATAGTAAATTCCTTACTTTCAAAATTCAACAATACCTATATTAGTGCTTGTTCACGTAGGAACGCGCGGGCGCGGCGGCAGTTGCGGGCGCTGTATACGTTGCGTGCTCGTGTTCACATTTCACACGTGATTTTTTACGTTCGCAGTTCGAAGCAACGTTCGAGTTCGAAAATACTTAATTCTTTTTCTAAAGGATAATTTTGTGATATTATACAGAGACCTTGATTTAGGCTTTGATCAGGACTAATTGAACATAGTAAATTTATTTGTTTTTCGATCGGAATCAAGTTTTTTGTTCTTATTATATGTCCTTTTATCCAACGCATTTTATTCCACAGTTCTGACGATGATGTTTCTTTATTGACGAAATTACAAAATGTTTCCCAGTTTCGACTGCAAGCCTGTGAAGTTGCTTCAGTACACTTTTTTGATTTGTCTTCTAACATGCCTAAATTATCAGGGAAAAGGTTTTCCTAAAGCATCGTAATGCCAGTCTGCGAAGCGCTACAGCTAGAAATAACTCAGGGTTCCAGTATGGTCTTGGTTTGAATTTATTTTCGGATTACTATTAATTTGAATTAAAGGGATACTATTATCTGCTGCCTGATGGATTTCTTGTATAAAATAGTCATACATTTCTTGTATATTATGCGAGTCATCCCTAAAGAATATTTCATTATCTTTCAATGTTATTTTAAGTTTATTTCTATACTAGTTTTTGCCCGCGGCTCCGCCCTGTGTATGTCGGTTATCGCGGCAAATAGTAGCCTATGTATTATTCTGATGTATAAGCTATATTACTGTAAAGTTTCATCCAAATTCGTTCCGTAGTTTTTGCGTGAAAGAGTAACAAACATCCATCCATCCATCCATCCTCTCTCTCCTCAAAGATACAGTCTTATATACTTAATACTGTGGAGGAACGGGTGTCATGTTCCTCCAACACAAAGGGAGGATCCTCCTACCAGGCGAGGTGATCATGCCTGGCGGGCCAACTGCCCCTTACGGTTGATGTTGGGAAGTTGTATACATGTTAACTGTCGCGAGAACTTTTCACTGCGCGATTCAGGATTTGTACTGTTGTGTACTCCGTGTCGTGACGTCACACCGTAGTTCGGTGTATCTTTGGTCGATGACGCTGCAGCATGTTGCTGTTTGCGCTGTATGTGGAGGTCGCCACATTACTCCCCTCCAAGACCGGAGGTCGATATGAGGAAAGGGGTTTCGGTTTTCGGTTCGGTTTTCTTCGGTTCGTTGTTCGGTTCGTTGTTCGGTTCGGTTTTCGGTTCGGTTTCGTTTCGGTTCGTTTGTTCGGTTCGGTTTCGGTTCGTTCGTTCGGTTCGTTTGTTCAGTTCGTTTGTCGGTCGGTTTTTCGGTTCGTTTGTTCGGTTCGATTTCGGTTCGTTTTTGTCAGATCACGTCGGGGTCACCACTGTGTAGAAACGGATAATCGTGTTCCTGTAACACAAAGGGAGGATCCTCCTAGCAGGCGGGGTAGTCATGCCTGGCGGGCCAACTGCCCCTTACGGCTTTTTTTTTTTATGTTTGGCTTGCCAAAATGACTCTACTCTGCCTGATGGTAAGCATAAGCAGAATCCAGGAGTGGTGGTCACCATGCTCACTGCGAATGCAGACAATGTAGCATGGCGACCCACACCATGGCGGCCTAGTGATGCTGCTGCATCTTTTAGTCTAGTCAACAAGTATGGAACTTGTTGACTAGACTAATTGGGCCTCCGGTCTCGCACTCACCAAGGAAACACGACAGCACGAACGCTGTCATTTTACGTTGATTTTCTGTGCGAGGGTAGTACCGCCCCGGTCGAGCCGGCCCGTTCGTGCTGAAATCAGCGTGGCTCTACTACCTGTTGATGTTGGGAAGTTGTATATATGTTAACTGTCGCGAGAACTTTTCACTGCGCGATTCAGGATTGGTACTGTTGTGTACTCCGTGTCGTGACGTCACACCGTAGTTCGGTGTATATTTGGTCGATGACACTGTAGCATGTTGCTGTTTGCGCTGTATGTGGAGGTCGCCACAATACTAATGCTTACTTACTACGTCACACATCGATACTTACAAACTTTCGCGTTTATAATATTAGTAGTATTTTGTCCAGTCTGCTAGGTTATAATTACGTTTTGCAATAGGCCTTAAAAAACTTTGGATATTCATAGATAAGTTAATCATTAAGTGGTCACTACCTACATTTTTCTGAAGTGTTTGTATAATGAAATTGGCGCATATATTTGAAGATACAAATAAAATGTCTGGAGAAGTTTGTCTCAACACACAGTCCACCAGTTTAATACGAGTAGCAGCACCATTGTTGAGAGACAAGAGTCCATGTTCTAAAGAAGCGTCAAATAATTGAGTTCCTCTCGTGTCTGTCTTATATGACCAATTGGTATGATGACCGTTAAAATCTCCAACCACTAAAGACCTATATTTAAATTTTTGAAATATATCTTCCCAGTCTGAAAATTGTATATGACCTGACGATGCTGGACAGTATATTGCGACAATGTTCTCCAAATTACTGCAGTTCACACTGGGTAACCGGGAATACAAACGGGTCCACTGGAAATCGGCGGCCATTCGCATTTTTGAGTTGTTGCATAGCTTTTATCGCAGGCTTTGAGCGCAGCGACCGAATCAAGAAATTCCGTAACGAAAAAACCTAACACCCGAAGCTCGCATGGACCGAGACGAGCTGCTCCGAACGACGAATCAACGAATCGTGCGTGACAGAGACAGACAGACAAAACAGTCTGGGTTTGAGAAAGTATATAGGTGTATAGGTATCTATCATATCTTTATAATGCCACACTCACCGCATGTGCGCCCCGTAAGTATACATGTTCAAATAAAAAAAAATACTGCATAAATAAAACCGGTCAGCGCCATCTGTTGAGCTGTTTCGTAACTACGAGGTACGCTAACGTCCTCTATTATTTAAATACTTTTTGAACAATAATAAATGAGAAACTGGCAAAATAATTTTAAAAAAAAATTGCATAAGTTGATAAAAAATGCTATGCAATAGCTTTACTGTGGCAGTCCCCGAGTGCCACACGTTTTTCTTTAAATATACATAACCTGCCAAAGTGACTCTGCTCAGCCTGATCGTAAGCTCAAGTAAAATCCAACAGTGGGGGCCATCATACTTACTGAGAAATCACACAATGCACGTCCCACACTATGGCGGCTTAGTGAGATGCTTTTTCACTCTCCGCTTAAAGGACCCGGGATCATAGTGGGAGGGAAACACGTGGGCTGGGAGTGAGTTCCAGTTTTTAACTGCTCAGCACAGGAAGGAAGAGCCAAACCGTTTGATTCGAGAGCGTATTTCTATTTCATATACACACATAAGATGGTAAAGTTGCCCCTTCAAAACACACTCTAATCCTTTCACTGTCAACCCAAATTCCACTCGAACTTATCCTCTTCAATCCTTTCGCAGATAAAATTCTTGTATCTGCCTTTAGAATTGCTATAATTTTTGTTTAATTTAACTCCATATCTACACCTTTTATAACACCAAATGACAGAGTTGATTCATACGTCATAGCCAGTTTATATCCTAAATCTTGAAATTTCTGACACTAATAATGAATCTGCATTTTCTTTAGAATTAAATCGAATAAGTACCTTAAATTGACTTTTAGAATAGAATAAAACTTTATTGTACACCAATTGCAATTTTAATTTAAGACTTTTATATTTGATTCTAATTATATTTCCAATATTTTCATCGCCTAATGATTTGCTCAAGTCATTTGCTTAGGTAAAGGCTCTGTATATGTTAAACAAACTAAACCACCATTTTTTTTTTTTTAAGACAACTCCCGCACTAGGAATAAATCCTGTGTCGCGGGGGACTTTACAAACATACATGAAACGGACACAAAGAACACCCAGACTCAGAACAACAAATTGTGGACCACACAAAGAGTTGTCCTACGTGATATTTGAACCCACGACACTTGGCGAAGTAGGAAACGACGTGGTGACCGTTGAGCCACTAGGCCAAACGTGCAGTCAAAATTGTATTGTTCTTCATTGTTTTCTATTTCTACCCTCCTTTTTCATTATTTACATGTTTTTAATTATTTGAGTTAGTCCTAAGAAACCGTTTTGGTTGCCTTCTGGTTACTGTTATAAATTCTTGTTTGCTGCTACTTTCTTCCCTTTCTTTCCCCTTCTCGGATATGGTCTTCGAAATTAGTAAATTTTGCGTATCATTATCCGATTGGCCCATTCTATGCAAAGTTTCTTGACACCTTCTAATTACTTCAAAATCACTTTTATCATTACTGGGTACAACGACTTCTTCCTCATCACTTCCACTCATTTTTACTAATAAATCTTGTTGTGGGTACTTTGAATAAGTGCAAGCGTTACGAAGCAGTAGTTACAAACGTACGCAACGAGGCAACGGCCCACGTAACACTGAATAATCATCTTTGTATCCGCAAAATCACTTATAATGTTCATTGTAAAAATGTCATCGTCCACTTGAAACCAATAACAAAGAAGTTTTAATGTTTGTACAAAGCCATCTAGCGCGACATAAACTAAAATACGAAAATGTGTTGAATTAAATGCTTCTTGATGACACCGCTAGTGTCAGTTTTAAGGAAGGACGGTCATAAATTAAGGTTGTAATAAATAGAGTTAGGTTTGGTCAGAGTTAGGTTTTTTTTTAATTCTGTACCTACAACATTATCGGAGCCTATGTTAGACTTTTTACATTCATGCCAGTTCTCACCTTTACGCTTCTCGCACTTTCATGCTTCATACCAATATCTTCTAACATTCATCTGTTCACTCTTATGGGTGGGATGCCCATCTATTTGCCTAGTCTATCTAATCTATCTTGTTTCATCTTTATTTCAGTCAGAGTTAGGTTAGGTCAGAGTTAGGTTAGGTCAGAGTTAGGTAAGGTTTCGATCGTGACCCCTGGGGTCGCCCATACCGTGCGGTGCGTCAGAAGCTCCGCACGTCGGGCCCCCCCCCTTACCGAGACTCTCTAGCCCAGCTTCCTGCAGGAAGTGGTCGAGGGCCTTTTCCCGCAGGGGGGGAGCACACACCCCCGTCGATGGCCTATGTGGTCATGGACGACGGGGGTAGAGAGGACGATGTGCCGCCCGTTAGGGAATCGGAGGTTGGGGCGGCTGTCTTCGGATCCGTTCCAAGAAGACCGCCCCCGGGCCGGACGAGGTTCCCGCCCGAGTGATGGCCCGAGCCCTCGACCATATGTCGGACCGCCTCAGGGAAGTGTTGGACGCTAGCCTGGCGTCCGGACGCTTCCCTGAGTGCTGGAAATGCGGGAAGCTGGTCCTGTTGAGAAAGCCGGGACGGCCTGCCGATTCGGTTGCGGCCTATAGGCCCATCGTGTTGCTGGACGAGGCGGGTAAACTTTTTGAGAGGATACTCTCTGCCCGCATCGACCGGCACCTTAGCGAGGTGGGCCCCGACCTGTCGGACGCCCAATTCGGGTTCCGAGAGGGACGTTCGACGGTCGATGCCGTGATGCGCCTTAGTGCCGTGACCGAAGAGGCAATAAGCTGTGGTGGCGTGGTGTTGGCGGTGTCCCTGTACATCGCCAACGCCTTCAATAGTCTGCCATTTAGCTGCATCAGGGAAGCACTCTACTACCACGGGGTGCCAGAGTACCTGAGGCGGCTAGTGGCAGACAATTTAGAGGAGAGTACCGTCGTGAATGAGGACCGAGAGGGCGTCTTGAGACGGCGACCCATGTCGTGCGGCGTTCCGCAGGGGGGGGGTCCTTGGACCACTCCTGTGGAACGTGGGGTACGACTGGGTCCTTCGAAGTCGACTGCCTCCCGGGCTGGGCGTAATTTGTTACGCCGATGACACTCTTGTCACAGGCCGGGGGGCGAACTTCCAAGAGGCGGCGCGCCTGGCCACCTGGGGTGTTTCTCTGGTGGTCGGGCGCATCGAGGCGCTGGGCTTACGGGTGGCCCTGGATAAGACGGAGGCCCTATTGTTCCATGGGCCCCGTCGTGGTCCACCCGCCGGTGCCTCCATAGAGGTCAACTCGGTCCTCGTACCGGTTCGGGCCCAGATGAGGTATCTGGGCCTGATCCTCGACGGTAGGTGGCTCTTCGACGAGCACTTCCGACAGCTTGGTTCGAAGCTGGTCGACGCTGCCTCCGCCTTTGGGCGACTTATGCCCAATTTGGGTGGAGCCAGCGTCGCAACGCGACTCCTCTACACGGGGGTTGTCCGGTCGATGGCGCTGTATGGTGCACCGGTGTGGGTGGCGGCTCTGACTGCCCTAAATAAGGCCCGCCTCTGGCAGCCTCAGAGGGTATTGGCAGTCAGGCGTGCGCCTTGGCCGGAACACCCCCGTGGGATTTGGAGGCGGAAGTGTTCGCCGAAGTTTATCGACGGGTGGCTGGATATCGGGCGGAAAGTGGCTTTCGCCCTCCGGCCGAAGAGGTACGCGAATGGCGTGAAGCCGCTCGTCGAGCCACTATGGACAGATGGTCGTTCCGGCTGGAGGTACCACGCGCTGGCTTTGCCGCCGTGGAGGCTCTCCAGCCGGTCATCCTCGAGTGGGCAGGGCGGCAGCACGGGACCCTTTCCTTCCGACTGACGCAGGTCCTTTCCGGGCACGGTTGCTTCGGGAAGTACCTGCACTCGGTCGCTAGGAGGCAATTGAGTCCCGCCTGCCACCACTGCGACTGCAGTGAGGACTCGGCCCAGCATACGCTGGCGATCTGCCCCGCATGGGCGTCGCAGCGTCGGGCCCTCACTGCAGTCATCGGAGGGGATCTCGTGCTACCGGCCGTCATACGCTCCATGGCCGGTAGCGATAGCAGTTTTACCGCGGTCGCAACCTTCTGCGAAGATGTAATCTCGCGGAAGGAGGTGGCGGAGAAGGCCCGGGAGGATGACATCAACTCTGACCCAATCCGCCGCCGGCGAACCGGGTGGCGGAGGCGCGCCTATCAGCGCCTCATGCCGCCCTGAGTGTGGCCGCGGATGGTCGGGACGGGCTTTCCCTTCCATCGGCGACGTTACGCGTGTGCCGTACGTCGCCTAAAAGGAAAGGTTTTGGAGAGGGTGCCCGCTTCTGTGCGGGCAAGAGCTGGGAGGAGTCTGGATGGCGTAATAACAGCAGTTCCCGGACTCCTCCCTCCTCAGGCGCACAGTGGCACTCCGTGTGGTTTTAGTCGGTTAAAGTCCGACACACCGCCCCGCCGCAAGCATCGGCGCGGGTGACGGTCCGAGGGGATTTCCACAAGTTAAAAAAAAAAAAAAAAGAGTTAGGTTAGGTCAGAGTTAGGTTGGGGTGGGGTGATGTTGGCGGTGTCCTTGGACATCTCCAATGCCTTCAACACTCTGCCCTGGAGTTGCATCCGGGAGGCACTGCGCTACCATCGGGTGCCTCCCTATCTCCGCCGCATCGTTGGGGCTTACCTAACTGAGAGGTGTGTCACCTATCTGGGACGTAATGGCAGACACCAGCGCCTCATGTCGTGCGGTGTTTCACAGGGTTCGGTCTTGGGCCCACTGCTGTGGAACATCGGTTACGACTGGGTGCTGAGGGGCGAGCTCCAACCGGGTGTGGACCTGACGTGTTACGCCGACGACACGCTGGTCACTGCCCGGGGGAGCACACACAGGGAAGCAACGTTGCTAGCGACGGCGGCGGTCTCACAGGTGGTGAGCCGCATAAGGCGCCTTGGCCTGGAGGTGGCCCTCAACAAGTCGGAGGCCATAGTTTTTCATGGCCCCCGACGGGCGCCGCCGCCGGGATTGCACATGGTGGTTGGGGGGGCTCCTATCGCTGTCGAGTCCACTCTGAAATATCTGGGACTGGTGCTCGACAGCAGGTGGGATTTCGGCCCCCACTTCCGGCGGCTAGCACCCAAGTTGATGGGCGCGGCGGGGGCGCTGTCAACGTTGCTTCCCAACGGGTCGGACCCGAGCGCCGCCTGCAGGCGGTTGTACGAGGGGGTCGTGCGATCGATGGCCCTATATGGGGCCCCGATTTGGGCGGCTGACCTGACGGCCGGCTCAATCACCGTGCTGCGGAAGCCGCAGAGGGTGATGGCCGTCAGAGTCATTAGGGGTTATCGCACGATCTCCTTCGAGGCGGCTTGCGTACTGGCCGGATCTCCGCCCTGGGACCTGGAGGCGAAAGTCCTCGCGTCAGTACATTGGTGGCGTGAGGACGCGCGGGCCCGCGGCGTGGGACCGACGCCGCGAGTTATCGAGCTGCGCCGGTCACAGCTGCGCGAGGTCCTGGTGGCGGAATGGCGGGACAGGCTTTTAAGCCCTTCCGCTGGCCTCGCCACCATCGAGGCCATCCGGCCAGTGCTCGACCTGTGGCTCGGGAGAGGGCACGGCTCCCTCTCGTTCCGTGTGACGCAGGTCCTCTCGGGGCATGGCTGCTTCGGGAGGTTCCTGTGCCGCATAGGCAGGGAGCCGGACGCTCGGTGTCACCACTGCGTCGACTGTCGGGAGGACACGGCGCGGCATACGCTGGCAGAGTGTGCTGCTTGGGAGGGGCCGCGCCGTGCCCTCATCTCTGTAGTAGGCAGTGACCTCTCGCTGCCGGCCGTAGTTCGTTCTATGGTCGACGGCGAGGAGTCCTGGGACGCGGTGGTGTCCTTCTGCGAAGCGGTCATCTCGCAGAAGGAGGCTGCGGAAAGGGAAAGGGAGATCCTGACCTCTCTCTCGGTCCGCAGCAGGCGCACCGGGCGTCGGGGGAGGGCCTACGCTGCCCTCCACCGGCCCCCCTAACTGGGTCCAGGAGTGGCGGACTTGGGGATGTCCGTCGCCCCCCAGCTGGACCCGAGGTGGCGGCGGGTAGTGTTCCCGCGCGCCCCTCTTGAAGTCGCGAGGGAAACTCTCCCTCGCTGACGAGATGTGGCCCGCAGCGGCGGGCCGGCACCAGTCGGGGATCGCGGTTGTCTCTTATGTTCCCGTGATCCCCGGCGTAGGTGAGAGACGGAACACCGGGGGGTTTTAGTCAGTAGGAGTCTGACAGACCCCTTCGCCCTTTCCCCAGGGCGGAGGACATCCATGAGGATTTCCCCCCGTCAAAAAAAAAAAAAAAAAAAAGGTCAGAGTTAGGTTAGGTCAGAGTTAGGTTAGGTCAGAGTTAGGTTAGGTCAGAGTTAGGTTAGGTCAGAGTTAGGTTAGGTCAGAGTTAGGTTAGGTCAGAGTTAGGTTAGGTCAGAGTTAGGTTAGGTCAGAGTTAGGTTAGGTCAGAGTTAGGTTAGGTCAGAGTTAGGTTAGGTCAGAGTTAGGTTAGGTCAGAGTTAGGTTAGGTCAGAGTTAGGTTAGGTCAGAGTTAGGTTAGGTCAGAGTTAGGTTAGGTCAGAGTTAGGTTAGGTCAGAGTTAGGTTAGGTTAGGTTAGGTTAGGTTAGGTTTTTTTTTTTTTTTTTTGTTATCCCTTGGGATAACGCTGCTTTCCCCCGTCCATGATAACGACAGGACCTTGCTACTAGTCATATACATATTTGCTGTTCATTGATGTGCCTTGCACCAAGTGCCTCCCATCCATCTCTTTGCTTTTGTTAATTTTCCATCTATTGTCTGATTACTATACAGAATTAAGTTGATTTTTCTATTTAGTGTTTAATTACGTTACAGAATTTATACCATAGAATGTTCATTTCTAAGATTTTACTATTATAATACGAAACATATGATTTTTACGTTGTAGGCTTTATTGTTAGGTTTGTTGAGAGTCTTACGTATTTTTAATTTATATTCAATGTATTCTATTAATTTCTTATACCTCTATATTGTTATTCTGAGTGCATTTTTCTATTATTATACTATTATTATTACTACTGCTATGTATACTGTTTTATCTTAGCTGTCTTCTATTTATACTGTTCATGCTTTGTTTTACTTTTATTTATACTATTTTATCTTTTATCTAATACGTTTTACCTGTTGTTACTATTTAGTCTGTTTATTCTGCAGATGGCTTTTTGAATGTCTTCTCCTAATCTGTGAGATCATGGCATTTTGTGACTTTGTGTATTTTGTTTTTGTACATGTCCAGTGTTTAATTATGTGTGTATAGTTTTATCTAAGGTGTATTTTAATTTGTTATTTAATCTGTGTGTATATAATCTATATGTGATGTTTGTGTCTGGGTGTTTTTTATTTTTAGCATTAATTCCACCTTTGTTAGCAACAATGTGTATATATGCCTAAATATATGCAATTATTGTAATCCTGGTCATGAATTTGTTATGCTGTTCCTTTTAGTTATGTGTGCGTGTATGGTGTTTGTGTGCGTGTTACGATATCTCCATATATATTCACTATATACTTTTAAAATCTGTGTGTGTGTGTATGTTCCTGTGTCGTGTGTGTATGATCGAGTGTGTCACAAATATGCCGTACTTAGTCTCGCCAGATAGTCCCACTTTATGCGGATTGGGCACTCGGCGCTGAAAGCGTTGTGC
Source organism: Diaphora mendica (assembly GCA_949125395.1). Lineage (NCBI taxonomy): Eukaryota > Metazoa > Arthropoda > Insecta > Lepidoptera > Erebidae > Diaphora > Diaphora mendica. The sequence continues at coordinate 66,488 of OX421331.1, read as the reverse complement.
CCCGTGCTGCTCAGCTTCTCCCCCTGGCAGTTGCAACAGTTTGGTTCTGCACCACTGGCAGCGTCCGGGCATTCGGCCCGTAGATGGGGCCCTCCGCAATGGCTGCACTTGAGTTCTGTTGTGGTACAGAACTTCCTGCTATGTCCGTATCCCAGGCACAGGGAGCACTGCACTAAGGGAGATTGGTCCGCAACCTTAATCGGTTGTAGGTCAATATGCAGTCTCCCTATGTCTAGGGCACGAGACCAAACCGCCGGGGAGACCCTGAGCACCACGTGGCACATGTGGGGATTCTTTGCTCGCCTCCTATAGAGCACTGTCAGCCTGTCTTGGTCCGGTGTTAAGTCCCGGAATATATTCTGGTTTCTGCACCTCACAGCTTTTACCAGGTCCTCGTCCGTCTGATTTTTAAGGACGCTGTAGAGTACCAGTAGGGGATCCCTGTTCTTTTTTTCTTCCACCACAAGATCTTTCGCTTTCTCTATTAACCTTTTTTGGGCCTTTTTTCTGTCTTCTTCCGTTTTGTAACCGATTATTACTTTTCTGTCTTTGGCCTTTCTTATTTTTTCTGCCTTCACCCATCCCTCGTCCTCGTCCGCAGCTTTCCTCAGTCGCTCTATGACCTGCTCCCCGGTGTCCAGTTCGTTTTTGGACGTGACGACCACCGAGTGCAGGGTCGTCCTCTCCGGGAGCCGAGCTTCAGAGCGGCCCGCCACTACCCCCGCATAGGTCGCTGTATGTGTTCCTTTTCTCTCCCTTTCTTCGTGCTTTCCAATCATTTCCTTTATCTCTCCTAGGACTTTAACGTTCTCCTTCAATATCCTCTCATTCTCTTTCGGTGTTACTTTTCTCTCCTTTTCACTATCATCTTGTTTTTCTATTCTTTCCTTTATCTGTCCTAGAACTTTAACGTTTTCCTTCAGTATTCTCTCGTTCTCTTTTGATGTTCCTTTTCTCTCCCTCTCCTTTTCCCTATCATCTTGCTTTTCTATGCTTTCTTTTATCTCTCCCAGGACCTTAGCGTTCTCCTTCAACATCTTCTCATTGTCTTGTATTTTCCTGAGGATTTCGTTGTTAACATTTGTATTTGGAACCTCCGTGACCTCAGTATTCTGCCCTTGTTTCGATCTATTTGCTTCCTCTTCAGAATACGCTTTAATTATTCGCTCTAGGAGATCAACTCTTCTGTCGATCTCCCGCTTTATCTCTCTCTTGAGGTTCCTTGATTCGTTGAGCTGGAGCCTGATTACTCTACAGGATCTGGTGGCATAGTCGATACGTTCCTCTATAGGGATCGTCTGAAAGACCTCTTCGATCGACGGATCCCTAATCTTCTGCGAGTTCTTGGCCGCGCCGGACGTTGGTGGTGTTTTATACATATTGATGTATGTGTTGTGTGTGACAGAGTGTGATGTGGTGTATAATGTGTGTGAACGGGGAAAGTTGTCTATTTTGTAAATGTGTGTAAATGTGTGTTCAACCCTGTATGGGGGGGTGTGTCAGTGTCAGTATGTAAATGTTTGTGTAGCCCTGTATAGGGGGGTGTGTCAATCGTATAACTAAATTAAACAATAAGGTTTGTGTAGAACGCAGTTTTTCAATTTTCCGTGAGGCGGATCCGAACGAAAGTGGTGTCGTTCGACGGGCAATTAACAGGGCTATTTAAATATATATAAATGATAGTCTGGAAGACAAAGGCTATCGAATCAATCGACAAAAACCTCAAAAATGACTAAAATTGAAATTCAGACGTCGGACCTCCAAGATTCTATATACCAGACTCAACCAAAAGAGGGGCTGCTAGACAGGTCGCGACGCGAGCCATCCAGATATGTATAATCCATTATTTAGAAAAAATAAGGGGGCAAGTTATTAAAGGAAAATCTCCGAAAACTTTCGAAAAAACGTTAAATTGAGTTTTGTTTGCCGAAAATTCACCACCCTTATCAACCAGATCTTAATAAAGGAGGTGCCACTAGACAGGCCTTGACGAGTTCCATCCAACTATGTACAACTAAAAATTTCGAAAATAAATTTCGAAGAGCTACAAGCCAAAAGCCCTGAAGGATTCCCCAAAAATGCCGAAAGTCAAAATGAATGTAGAAATCTAGAAACTTCTACCTGTCCAACCTATACAAAGGAGGTGCCATTAGACAGGCCTTGACGAGGGCCATCCATATCCGCAACCATGTCAACCCCGAGGCGAAGCGCCATCGAGCAACTCGACAAAAACCTCGAAAACCCGGTAATCTAGAAATTCAAAAATATTCCAAGTCCAGAAACTAAAATCCCTCTCTGTTTCCCAGGCTAAAATCCTCCCACAGGACGCAGGAGCGTCCACAAAGATGACATCAACAAAAAACAACGATACCAGCAGCTGTTTTCGATTCAAATTTCGCACGGTTAGGTTAGGTTAGGTTAGGTTTTTTTTTTTTTTTTTTTTTTATTTTTTTACGTGGTGGAATGCATTTACGCACTTCGCTCGCCTCCCGCGGGGGCAGGGGGTTCGCTTCGTGTGGGACTCCTGACCTCAAAGAGAAGCCAGACTACCCACTAAACCACCACGGTGTTCCTCCTTCACCTAATCCGAGCCACGGGATAGTTTGCTCACCGCGACTCGGCTAGGGACGCCCTTTGTTGTCGGGCACACCTCATGAATGCGCCCCAGAAACACAGAGGGGCGCATTCCGCCACATTAGCATGGGGCGGCAGATCCCCCGATCCACCGCCCGTGGCCACTCTCACCCAGGGACGCGTGCGAACTTCGCCCACCGGCATCCCTCCCCGGGACGCGTGCGAACTCCGCCCGCCGGCGTCCCCGTGGCCCACGGGGCGAAAGAGCGAGCCCAGCCCACTCCCGCCCCAGCAGAGCCCCTCCTCGTGGCCGCCATCAGCCGTGAGGCGACGGCAGCCCGACACTCATCGCCGCCGGCCATAGCCGGAGCCACAGCCTACGGCGAGAGGTCTGCTTTTTACGACTTTGCTGTCGGGTTTTAGAGTCTTTTCCTTGACGCGGGCCGGCCAGTTAAGGCAAGCCCTCCGGCCAACAGGTTCTCAGCATACCCTCCTGGAGCCACCAGTCAGGTCACTGTTGAGCCCCTGTTGGTTACGGAACGCGAGAGGGTGGCTAGGCCTCTCTCACCGACGGTGGCACTAGTGCCTGTCAGCCCCTGAGTCAACAGTGGGCCGACCCGCCCCTCGATCCCGCCGAGCCCTGAAAAGGGCTGCTGCGGATCCCACCCCGCGACCCCCTCGTGCAATGGGGTCAAGCCCTGAAAAGGGCTGTCGGGTTATTGGTCAGACGGCCAGCATACAGAGCTCCTGAGAGTCAGAGTATCCTGACCGCCTGTCCAGGGCGCACCAGCCTCCACGCTTCCGCTCCCCAGGACCGGAGTCCAAAGGGGGAAGAAACGCGTAAGCCAACGTGGAGGTTACCCGACGCCGCGCCCCAGGTTAGGTTTTTTTTTTTTTTTTTTTTTTTTTTTTTTTTTTTTTTTTTTTTATACTTGACCTCGCACTCTAGTGCGAGACTGTGTTTACTTATTTTATTTTTTTATTTTACATAGTTCTCGCTATTATACAATCTTTCGTGCTGCATAACTAGTCTTTCTTTTATCCTTCATCTTTTCATTCTGGCTTAAGGCTGTTTAATTTTTATGTTTAAAAACTACTTACACGGGGACAATGAGGGGAGGAACAGAAGCAAATGTCTGTTAATGTAACAATCTCTTACTATCTAGTCTTATTTTAATAATTCTGGCTTAAGGCTCGTTACTTTTTATATTTACAACTTTTAGCAGGGGGACAATAATGGGGGGAACAGGAGTAATTTTTTACAATAATAACAATTCTCTTACTGTCTAATTTAATTCTATTTTTTTTTTTTTTTTTTTTTTTTTTTTTTTTTTTTTTTTTGTTTCCTTAAATCTACTATTCACAGAGGCAGTACAATGAATTTAGTTTAGTTTAGTTAATAATGAAAGACAGAACTAGGTAATGATTAACGATGGCAATATACACCTAATTGTTTATATAAATTTAGTATTACATAATACAATTTGATTCTTAAAACTATCTTACTTCTATGCTCCTTACATTAATTACAGGGTGACATATGTCAGCCTAAATATACAACTATAGTTATCTAACATATTTTTCTTACACCTTATTCCTATTATTTATTATTTTACAAATTTTTACACAATATTCGAGGAGCAAGTCTCTGTCCTTTTTAGCTATTATTTCCGAAAGGGATTTTTGATCAATTTTAGTGTCCAACATGAACTCCAACCTCTGCCTCTCGCGATTGTGGACCGGGCAGTCCAGAAGGACGTGGAGGGCAGATTCCGAACACGCAGGATCGCAGATGCACGATGGACTCTCCTTGCACTTGAAACGATGCAAGTACTCGGAGAATCCACCGTGCCCCGTCAAAACCTGAGTGAGAAATCTGTCCACCTTTATTTTACCGATGATCCGGTACGCGGCTATCGCGTCAGGGAAAAACACCCTGGTGACGCCAGCCGTTTCACCGGTGCGATACCGCTGGTTCCATTCATCAAGCGATTGCATACGAATGCTCCGCTTGATGAATGAAACCGGGCAGTAGTCGTAGTCAAATTTGCGTTTTGACTTCAGCGCTGCCTCCTTGGCCAGATAGTCGGCACGCTCATTCCCCTCTAGTCCTGCGTGGGCTTTGATCCAGAACAAACTGACCTGTTTGTCCTGGAGCAGAGCCCTTCGCAGATGTCCACGCGCCTCGACAGCTAGGGGATGGAGGGCTTTCGGATTTTTAAGCGTGAGCAATGCCGACGAAGAATCGGAGTAAATCCCGACTGATCCGGCCAAGTTGTCCGCGGCCATCCGCGCCGCCCGGCATATCGCCAGGAGTTCCGCCTGGTATACCGTACAGTAGGACGGCAAGGCAAGCTTGAGGGTTTTGGTTTCGGCAGCGCCGGTCCATACGGACAACGCCGCCCCCACTTTGCCCTCAATCTTGCTGCCGTCCGTAAAGATGTTAAAGGTATTAGCGCAGTTCGCGTTATATTGCTCCTGGTTTGTTAGGCACTTGAACTCCAGGTCGATATGACAGGCGGGGTGCGGAGATCGCAGAGCCGAGGTCATCCGCTCCACCTCCCGATCCCCTATCACCCGCTGGGGCACCCCCCTCCTCGCCTCGTATAAGGTCGCGACTTCGCGAACACGGAGGTCGAGGGGGAGTATCCCAGCCAGCAACAGTGCCGAGTTCAGAGAGGTGGTTCGGTATGCCCTACATAGCTTCTGCGCGAAGCCCCGCTGGACCACATTCAGCTGCTTGCGTATACCGAGCTTGTCCACGGCCTCTGCCCAAACGGCAGCCGCGTACAAGATCACGGGCTCAACCACCGCCGTGTAAATAATGCGGATTACTTCAGGATGAAGACCCCAGCTGGCCTTAGCCGCACGGGCCAGTTGGTGGTAGAAGGCGACGGCGCGCTTACAGACGTTCGCGACGTGGGTGTTGAAGGTGAGTTTCCGGTCTATGACGACCCCTAGCAGCTTGATCTCGTTCGCCAGGACAATGTCGACCCCGCCCATGCGAAGACGCGGGTTGTCATACTTCAGTTTGCGCGTCACAACCATAGCGTTTGTCTTGTGGGGCGCAAACCGAAGTTTATTAGATGTACCCCACGCCCTCACACGTTCGAGGGCGGCATTGGCCCGACGTTCGATCTCGAGGGCCGTCTCACCCTCGAACACCAACACCACATCGTCGGCGAATGCCTGCACGTAGTCGCCTTTGGCCTCCAACTCCTGAAGCAGTGGATCCAGGAGCAGGTTCCACAAAATCGGCCCGCCGATAGATCCCTGCACGCAGCCCTTCCCGGTGTCTCTTACGTGTTCCTCCCCCAAGTACCTCACCCTAGCCCGTCTGTCGCTCAGGTAACTGCCCAGGAGCCGCCGGATGTTATTGGGGCATTTTTCCTCCGCAAGCCTGACCCTGATCTTAGGCCACCAAGCGTTGTCGAAGGCGCCCTCTATATCCAGCGAAACCAGAACAACAATCCTCTTCCTCTCCAGATTGTGTTTGATGTGTTTCACCAGGGTATAGAGGGCGTCCTCGGTGCTTCGCTGTGGCATGAAGCCAAACTGGCGGGTACTTAGCTTGGGTACTAGATGGTACTGTAGCCTGGCGACGAGCATCTTCTCCAAGATTTTCCCAAGCACCGGAAGGAGTCCGATCGGTCGATACGACTTAGGAGTCGTGTAGGTGGCCTTCCCCGGCTTGCGGAGGAAGATCACCGTGGCCTCCTTCCAGGGCCTAGGAAAATAGTGGAGCTCCAGGCACTTGTTGAAGACGCACAAGAAGAGATCCGGGTCCAGTTCAATCGCGTGCAGGCAAATATCGGCGGTAAAACCGTCCGCACCTGGGGCCTTCTTCGGGTCAAAGGATCGACTAGCCAACTTCAACTCAAGATGAGTGAAGGGTGGGTCACCTTGGTCCGAAGAAGTCTCGATGTTGACCCGCTCGGCCAGGACCCTCACCCGGCGGTGCTCCTCGGAGTCATCCTCTTCGGAGTCCCCCGGGTAGAAGGTCTCAGCCAAGAGTCGGGCCGAACCCCTGGCATCTAGCTCTTTGTCGTTCACCACCAGCGGTGGATCTACGTCTCTTCTGGAGGTTCTGCCGAGGACCCTGTAGATACCACCCCATACAGATTCCCCGTCCTGACGCTCGCAAAAAGAGACCCAGCTGCGCGTTTGCGCATGTCTTGCCTCTGTCTCATACCTCTCCTTCGCTTCCAGGTACTCTCCAACAACCTTGCGACGTCTAACCAGCGCTGCACACCTAATCCTGCCTTTCTTGGTGGCTACCTCGCGCTTGAGCGCTGCCAACCCCTCGTTCCACCACGGCATCGAAAGAACCTCCTTATGTTTAATACGCGGTATGGATTTTGTACATGTTTCGTCTATAATATTTTCTAATTGTGTTATTGTTGCGTCCATATGTGTTGATGTCTGTATGTTTAGAATTGTGTCTATTGTAAAGTGTTCTCTCGTTTTAATTTGATCCAGTTTCTCACGAAACTGGGTCCAATTCGCCTTTTTTGTATAAAATTTTCTAGTAGTATGCCTAATAGTGTTTATGTTTATGTGTTTAGTGTTGATTAAGAAGGTGATGGCGTTGTGGTCCGAGCTGATCAGGTCTTCGCGCACGCGCCAGTCGTCCACCAAGCCAAGCAGGTCAGGCGATACCGCAGTTATATCAATATAACTGCTGTACCTTTCGCCGCCCCGGATAGTGTCAAATGTGGGGGTTTCCCCTTGGTTCAGGAGGCAGAGACCAAGGTCCTCTAGGAATCCGTGCATTTCCTCTCCTCGGCGATCTGTTATTGGGCTTCCCCACCAGACGCATTTGGCATTGGAGTCGCCCCCAATAACAATACTCCGAGCTCCTGTCTCGCGCTGCACCCGGCGCAGATGTGCCAGGTACGAGTCCATCGGCAAGTCAGGCTCCAAGTAAAATGATACCAGGGCGATCTCCCGGTTGCGAACACGGATCCCCACCACTGAAATGTTAGTAGTGGTGAGTTTTGGATACTGTGTAACGTGGAGGTCCGCGTCAAATACTATGATCGCGGCCTTTACAGTTCCACTTCCCTGGTTCTCACACTGGAAGACCCTGATCCCATTCTGACTTTTCACCCGACCTATCCCTCCGACGTACGGCTCCTGCACTAAAGCCACCCGCGTACGCAGGTTAGAGGCTTCGATCAGGAGCTCGGAGTATGCCAACCGTTTGCGCTGGAGGTTCGCCTGAAGGATATTTAAAGCCACTGTGTCCACCGGCTTGCCCTTAACAATACGCCACGGATGAGCGGGCGAGGTCATCCCACCTCCTCCTGACGGGACAGTCGTCGCTAAATGCGTTGTGTTCTACATGGTCGAACTTCGCCCGACGACAGTTCCGGCAGGAAGGTGGCGACCCCGTCAGCGCCTCCGGGCATTCAGCCTTAAGGTGCGGCCCACCGCAGTGACTGCAGAGGTCTATTGTGTCCTTGCAATACTTTCGCCCGTGGCCGAATCCCAGGCAGCGTGTGCATTGGACCAGTGGTGACTGGTCCTCTGCTCGCACCCTCTGCAAGTCAATACGGACCAAGCCCACGCCGGTTATCCTCGCCCAGAGAGTGGGTGACGTACTGAGGACTATGTGGGCCACGTGCGGATTCCTTGCCCTCCTGCGATATTTTACCAAAAGGCGGTCCTCCTCGGGGCCGAGGCCATTAAAGAGGTCCGTATTTTGGTTCCTCAGAGCCTTGACAACGTCATCGTCAGTATTTACTGTCAAGACGCCTCTGAGCACCAAAAGCGGGTCCCTATTTTTAACGTCCTCGACCACGAGGCCCGTCCCTTTTTTTGCCAGCTTTTCTTTCACCTTAGTCCTCTCCTCGGCAGTCCCGAATCCCATGATAATCTTGCGGTCTTTAGCTTTGCGGACCCGGTCTACCTTTACCCACCCCTCCTTCGCATCGATGGTCTTTCTCACTTTACCAAGGACCTCGTCCGCCGTCTCTTGGTCGTCTTCTGAAGTGACCACCACCGAGTGCAGAGCCGCAGGCCTCGGAGGTTGCTGTGGTCTCGAGGCGGTCACACTGGCGTAACTCCGCCGCTGCTCCTCCATTGCTTGGCTGCACTTCGCCAGCTCCTCCTGGAGGGCTCTCATCCCCTCTTTGTGCTCCAGGAGCAGCCGGGAGTGCTCCTCGAGGCTTTTGCTCGGTCCGGAGTCCGGGGAAACCGTGAATGTGGTGTCGGTGCTTATATTCACCGGTGCCACATGCACGGAGCCTCCGCTCCCCTTTCGAGCCCCATCGGCCATACGTTCAGCCTCGGAGTCGGCCACCAGTTTTTTGAGCCTGTTAAGGACGTCCACAAACGTTTCTTTTATCTCGCCCTTCAAGTTCTTGGACTGGTTCAAAGCCATTTTCGCCCTTATCACCTGCGCGGTCGCCTCTTGCACTCTACTCCTTTTGGCGGTCGCCACAGATGTGTGTACCTGCGCTTCCCCCCCTTCCTTGGGACTATCTGTCGATTTCCGGGTTGTATGCGCTTTTGGTTTGGAGGTGGTCGGGGCGCCCTGTACCTTCGTAATGGTAGAGTCGTTGGCGGCCGGCTCCCACTTCTCCAAACTACTTCGGGTCAACTTATTAGGTTCTTTGGGGGGGGAGGGGGTCGGGGGCAGGTCTGTCCCCTCTTGCAGTTTTGCGGGTGTCGGGTAAGTAGCCATTTTAATTGAGGTGGAGGTCGCGTCAGTTATTAAAATAATAAAAGTGTCAAAAATTTTAAAAAGTATATAAAGTTTTACCGCAATAGCGGTTTGTATAAAGACAGAGACTGCTAGAGTTGGTGGGCAATATGCCCAGTCTTAAAGTAAACTAAATCAAAACTTAAAACTATAAAAAGTGGCGAAAACGCTACTTTTTGTCCGTTGACTCTAGGTAGAGTCGCCTCAATATTTATAAATTGTAGCCCCAGAGGGGGGTTAAACAACCTTGAAAACCGCTTCGCTCTACGACCAGCGGTTGCAGAGATATTGCGCCTTTAAGTTTTTCAAGATGGCGTCTGACAGTTGGTCTAAATTTAGTAAAAAATTTATAAAATCAATATCTGTGGAACCGCTGATCACAGTAATGGCGTGTGACGGCTTCCCGTACTGGCCCTTTCGAGATCTACCCAAATCCGACCTTAAACGCAATCGGGGGGGTCAACTCTACATAGAGCCCTGGGCCCCACCAGAAGATAGATCTTATCGTGGCTTACACAATAGCGAAAACCGCGTCCCACTACGGCCTATAGGGCCGGAGTTATCTTAACCTTAAAATTTACAAGATGGCCGCCAAAATGGCCACCACTTATCAAAAAATTTCTTAAATCCTCTATTCTTAGTCTACAACGGCCGTGTTTGGGCTCGTTGAATAGGTCTTTTTGAGATCTATTTGATGAGCCAACAGATTTATTTTTAGAAAGCTAGACTTTAATAAACTCTAAAGAATATAATAAAAATATGGGGGGGTCGTCGATTTAATTATTTAAATATTTAATTTTGAAATTTTGCAAAATATTAAAATTCAAATTTCGCCGGAACTACTGACCTTAGAAATATATGCGAAGCACCGCTGAGCTGGTCTCGCTGTGCCGCGTCTGATGAGGTATAGAGCTTCCCCCTCACCCCGCTGGATCCACGAGCACGTGGCCACGTGGTCGAGAGTTTTCCGTTAATATTTCCGCGAGTTTTCACCGGAAAATTCCGACTCGCATGTCAGGTTGAAGGGCTTAAAGAGCCGCGTCTGGCGATATAAAAATATCGATAGGTTACTGATCGCTTTTAGGCAGCGTCTTCGATCAAAGTTTTTAAAAACACAATTTTCACTGTTTTTTCACTTGACTATTTCAGACAAAAGCTCCGCACGGCGGGCCCCCCCCTTACCGAGACTCTCCAGCCCAGCTTCCTGCAGGAAGTGGTCGAGGGCCTTTTCCCTCAGCGGGCAGAGCACACACCCCCGTCGATGGCCTACGCGGTCAGAGACGACGGGGGTAGAGAGGAGGATGCTCCACCCGTGAGGGAATCGGAGGTAGGGGCGGCTGTTCTGCGGATTCGTTCCAAGAACACCGCCCCCGGGCCGGACGGGGTACCAGCCCGAGTGATGGCCCGAGCTCTCGACCATATGTCGGACCGCCTCAGGGAAGTGTTGGATGCTAGTCTAGCGTCCGGACACTTCCCTGAGTGCTGGAAATGCGGGAAGCTGGTCCTGCTGATGAAGCCGGGACGGCCTGCCGATTCGGTCGCGGCCTATAGGCCCATCGTGTTGCTGGACGAGGCGGGCAAGTTGTTCGAAAGGATAATCTCTGCCCGCATCGTCCGGCACCTCAGTGAGGTGGGGCCCGACCTGTCGGACGCCCAGTTCGGATTCCGAGAGGGGCGTTCGACGGTCGATGCCGTGATGCGCCTTAGGGCCGTGACCGAAGAGGCAGTGTGCTGTGGCGGCGTGCTGTTGGCGGTGTCGTTAGACATCGCCAACGCATTCAATAGTCTGCCATTCAGCTGCATCGGGGAAGCACTCCAGTATCACGGGGTGCCAGAGTACCTGAGGCGGCTAGTGGCAGACTATTTGGAGGAGCGTACCGTCGTGTACGGGGACCGAGAGGGCGTCTTGAGACGGCGACCCATGTCGTGCGGCGTTCCACAGGGGTCTGTCCTTGGACCACTCCTGTGGAACGTGGGATACGACTGGGTCCTACGAGGTCGTCTCCCCCCCGGGCTGGGCGTAATTTGTTACGCCGATGACACATTGGTCACAGCCCGGGGGGCGAACTTCCACGAGGCGGCGCGCCTGGCCACCACGGGTGTTTCTCTGGTGGTCGGGCGCATCGAGACGCTGGGCCTTCGGGTGGCCCTGGACAAGACGGAGGCCCTGTTATTTCATGGGCCCCGTCGTGGTCCGCCCCCCGGCGCCTCCATAGAGGTCAACTCGGTCCTCGTACCGGTTCGGGCCCAGATGAAGTATCTGGGTCTGATCCTCGACGGTAGGTGGCTCTTCGACGAGCACTTCCGACAGCTTGCTCCCAGGCTGGTCGACGCTGCCTCTGCCCTTGGGCGACTTTTGCCTAATTTGGGTGGAGCCAGCGTCGCTACGAGACAGCTGTACACGGGGGTTGTCCGGTCAATGGCGCTGTACGGCGCACCGGTGTGGGTCACGGCTCTGACCGCCCAGAACAAGGCGCGCCTCTGGCGGCCTCAGAGGGTACTGGCGGTCAGAGCGATACGTGGTTACCGCACGGTGTCGACCGAGGCAGCGTGCGCGTTGGCCGGAACACCCCCGTGGGATTTGGAGGCGGAAGTGCTCGCCGAAGTTTATCGACGGGTGGCTGAATATCGGGTGGAGAGAGGCATTCGCCCTCCGCCCGAAGAGGTACGCGAGTGGCGTGAAGCCGCCCGTCGAGCCACGATGGCTCGGTGGTCTTTCCGACTGGAGACTCCACGCGCTGGCTTTGCCGCCGTGGAGGCTCTCCAGCCGGTCATCCTCGAGTGGGCAGGGCGGCAGCACGGGACCCTTTCCTTCCGACTGACGCAGGTACTTTCCGGGCACGGTTGCTTCGGGAAGTACCTGCACTCGGTCGCTAGGAGGGAACTGAGTCCCGCCTGCCACCACTGCGACTGCAGTGAAGACTCGGCCCAGCACACGCTGGCGATTTGCCCCGCTTGGGCGTCGCAGCGCCGGGCCCTCACTGCAGTCATCGGAGGAGATCTCTCGCTACCGGCCGTCATACGCTCCATGGCCGGTGGCGACAGCAGTTTTACCGCGGTCGCAACCTTCTGCGAAGATGTAATCTCGCAGAAGGAGGCGGCGGAGAAGGCCCGGGAGGACGACCTCCACTCGGACCCAATCCGTCGCCGGCGAACCGGGCAGCGGAGGCGCGCGCACCTGCGCCTCATGCCGCCCTGAGTGTGGCCGCGGATGGTCGGGACGGGCTTTCCCTTCCATCCGCTCTAGTGGCCGCCCGCGAGGAGGCGACGTTACGTGTGTGCCGTACGTCGCCTAAAAGGAGAGGTGTTGGAGAGGGTGCCCGCTTCTGTGCGGGCAAGCGCTGGGAGGGGTCTGGACGGCGTAATAACAGCAGTTCCCGGACTCCTCCCTCCTCAGGCGCAGAGTGGCACACCGTGTGGTTTTAGTCGGTTCGAGTCCGACACACCGCCCCGCCGCAAGCCCCGGCGCGGGTGACGGTCCGAGGGGATTTCCACACGTAAAAAAAAAAAAAAAAAAAAAAGGTTAGGTTAGGTTAGGTTAGGTTTTTTTTTTTTTTTTTTTTTTTTTAATAGGTCTATTGACCTCGCTGCTTTTCCCCGTCCAAGGTTTCGACAGGACCTTATGATTCTTGTTTCTTAATTTGTACCGTTTCATTATATGTAAGTCTTTGCACTATGTGCCTCGTGCCGTGTCATAGTTACTGATATTTTTACGATTTTTTGCGTATTTTTATTGTATCTAGTATTCATCTATTCCTACGCTATTCTCAATTCATGTTTTCCTTTCACTTCCATACAATTTCATATCTAATTATTTAATTATTTTTTTTCTAATATTTCTATTTCAATCGGCAATATATTTTAAATTTAGTTTTATATAGCTTACTCTGATTTTATTTAATTACGATTTTGTCAATGAATAATTGTTTTCTGTGACTCGGTATGTTTTTAACTTTTTCTGTAATAGTTATAATTATTTGTTTTCTATTTTGTTTTGTAGGTCCTTAATTTAAGTTTTATTATACCTTTTAATTTTTTATTGTTCTCCAAGATGTTTTTGTTATTGTAGTTATCTAGCCTGTGAGATCGTAACATTTTTTGACTCTGTGTGTTTTTAACAATATTACTATTTCGCTGTCAACAATATATATATATGCTTAAATATAATATAATTATTGCAGTTACTGTAGCAAGTTTGTTGTGTGTGCTTGATCAGTGTTTGTGTGCGTGTTATGATGTATCCATATATATTTAATATATACTTGCTAGATCATTGCGTGTGTGGGTGTGTGTGTGTGTGTGTTTTGGGTAATGTGTGTGTGTTCGTCTAAGTGTATGAGTCATAAATATGATGTGTTTGATCTCGACAGGTAGTCCCATTTTGCGCGGGTCGGGCATTCGGCGCTGAAGGCGTTGTGGCCGAGGCTCCGCAGCCCAGAGTGCGAGCAGTTGCAGCACCGCGGTTCGGCTCCCGTTGCATAACCGGGGCATTTCTCACGCAAATGCGGGCCTCCGCAGTGGCTGCACTTGTCCACACTCTCGGTGCAGAACTTGCGGCCGTGGCCGAATGCCAAGCACTTCGTGCATTGGATGAGCGGAGACTGGTCCTCCACTCTGACCCTTTGCAGGTCCAGGTAGAGATTACCAGCCTCCGTCATCCTCTGCCATACTTTTGGCTTGACCTGCAAAACAATATGGGAGGTCTTTGGATTTTTTGTCCTTTTACGGTATTTTATTTTAAAATCACTCTCTTCTTGTGGTAGGCCCATGAAGATGTCGGCGTTTTGGGTGTAAAGGGCCCGTACCATCTCGTCGTCCTCGCCGTCCACGAAGACATCTTTGAGGACGACGAGTGGGTCCTTATTCTTCATGGGCACTACCACAAGCCCACCACCACGGCTCTCAATGCGCTCCATCACTTTGCGTCTTTCCATTTCCGTGTCGCAGCCCAATATGACGGTACTGTTCTTCGCCTTCCGTGCCTTACTGACTTTCAGGCCGGTTCCCCTGGCGTCGACCGCCTTCTTCACTCTGGCGAGTACCTCATCGGCAGTCTCCTGACTGTCGTTTGAGGTCACCGCCAACGAGTGAAGCGCCGGTCGACGCCCGGGCTTGGCTGCTGCGACACTGGCGTATGTCATGGGGGTCGGGATTGGGCCCGGGGCGCTTTCGGTGGTTAGCCCCTTCATGACTGCGCTGACGTGTGTCTGGGTCTCTATGACGACGTCCCTTGCGACAGTCCCCACCAGGTCTTCGAGCTGAGACTGCGCTCGCGCAATCATCAGCTCGGTCGCCTTATCGATGTCTACCTGGGTTTCTTCAGTCTTTTCAAAGACCCTTTCCACGACCCCCTCGGCCACCTTCTCTGTTTTGAGCTTTATCTCATCGCCTTTTTTATGGACATTATCTAATATGACGGTGCACCTCTCGTCGTTGTATGTGTTTAGGCTCTCCATGCCCTCTTTCAGGTTAGCCTCTAATTGGCCAAGCCTCGTGGCTATTGAGCTCTCCACTTCCTGAAGCTTCTTCAGTAGTGCTTCTTCTCTTCCGGACGTTGTCGCTACTACATCCGTAGCATCCCCGGGCGACGCCGCCTCCAGACTCTTCATCCGCTTACTGAGTTCGAAGAGAATTCGAAGACCCTTATCAGAGTGTATCTCCAGGAAGGTCCTAATGTCTCTCCTCATCTGAGGGTACTGTAGGACCTTCGTGGGTATGTCTTCGAACGTGCCCATAACTTCCTGGAAAAGCTGGTCACTGGATTTTTCAGCGTAGGTATTTTGCTGTTTTTTATATACATCCATGTTATCCAGTGACCTTCTCTTCGTTCCCGGTCTACGGATGAAGGTCCTTGCGGCGTCTTGCACTATCAAGGGCGAGGTGGAGGCGCCGGGAGTCGGTTTCTTGGCCACGTTAGATGTAGGTGGTGTTTGAAACATCGTGTATAACTGTGTGTGAGAGAGTTTGTGGTATAATGTCGTGTGTGAACGGGGAAAGTTGTCTGTATGTGTAAATGTGTGTTCAACCCTGTATAGGGGGGTGTGTCTGTGTCAAAGTGGTTAAAATTAAAATATGTGTATATAGAACACAGTTCTATCAGTTAAAAAATAGCTTTAAATGTTTAAATTTTTGCTCTATATGAGCCGTTAAAAATTTTTTAGAGGTGTAGAATGCCTCTGTCACTAAAATAAAAACAAGTACGAAATTTAAAATGAAAGGGAACAAAATTTTCCTGTATAAATTTTGTGATCAATACCAACAGTTGGCGATCCCTATTCAACCGAACCTATATACCCAGTGAAATATGGGGGTATTTTTTAATTTTCCGTCAGGCGGATCCGGACGAAAGTGGTGTCGTTCGACGGGTAATTAACAGGGCTATTTAAATATATATAATTGATAATTAGGAAAACAAAGGCTATCGAATTAATCGACAAAAACCTCAAAAATGACTAAAATTGAAATTTTTATGTCGGATTTCTAAGGTCCTATTTACCAGATTTAATTAAAAGAGGTGTTGTTAGATAGGTCGTGACGCGAGCTATCTAGATATGTATAATTTATTGTTTAGAAAAAATAAGGGGGCAAGTTATTAAAAGAAAATCGCAGAAATTTTTCGAAAAAGCGGTAAATTGAGTTTTGTATGTTAAAAATTTACTACTTTTATTAACCAGATCTTAATAAAAGAGGTGTTATTAGATAGGCCTAGATGAGTTCTATCTAAATATGTATAATTAAAAATTCCGAAAATAAATTTCGAAGAGTTATAAGCAAAGAGCCTTGGAAAATTCCTTAAAAATACCGAAAGTCAAAATGAATGTAGAAATTTAGCAAATTCTATTTACCCAACCTATACAAAAGAGGTGTTATTAGAAAGGCCTTGATGAGGGCTATCTAAATCTGTAGCTATGTCAAGTTTGAGGAGAAGCGTTATCGAATAATTCGACAAAAACCTCGAAATTTAAGCAATTTAGAAATTCAAAATTTTTCTAAGTCCAGAAATTAAAATTTTTCTTTGTTTTTTCAGGTTATTTTCTTCCCACGGGACGCAGGAGTGTCTACAAAGATGATATCAACAAAAAACAACGATACTAGCAGCTGTTTTCAATGAAAATTTCGCACAAATGTTCCAAATGTTCACCCCTAAGGTAGACTTTTGAATGTAAACAAACAATGCCGAATTTTTTGTAGGTCAATTTCCCAATTTTCCGTCAGGCGGATCCGGACGAAAGTGGTGTCGTTCGACGGGTAATTAACAGGGCTATTTAAATATATATAATTGATAATTAGGAAAACAAAGGCTATCGAATTAATCGACAAAAACCTCAAAAATGACTAAAATTGAAATTTTTATGTCGGATTTCTAAGGTCCTATTTACCAGATTTAATTAAAAGAGGTGTTGTTAGATAGGTCGTGACGCGAGCTATCTAGATATGTATAATTTATTGTTTAGAAAAAATAAGGGGGCAAGTTATTAAAAGAAAATCGCAGAAATTTTTCGAAAAAGCGGTAAATTGAGTTTTGTATGTTAAAAATTTACTACTTTTATTAACCAGATCTTAATAAAAGAGGTGTTATTAGATAGGCCTAGATGAGTTCTATCTAAATATGTATAATTAAAAATTCCGAAAATAAATTTCGAAGAGTTATAAGCAAAGAGCCTTGGAAAATTCCTTAAAAATACCGAAAGTCAAAATGAATGTAGAAATTTAGCAAATTCTATTTACCCAACCTATACAAAAGAGGTGTTATTAGAAAGGCCTTGATGAGGGCTATCTAAATCTGTAGCTATGTCAAGTTTGAGGAGAAGCGTTATCGAATAATTCGACAAAAACCTCGAAATTTAAGCAATTTAGAAATTCAAAATTTTTCTAAGTCCAGAAATTAAAATTTTTCTTTGTTTTTTCAGGTTATTTTCTTCCCACGGGACGCAGGAGTGTCTACAAAGATGATATCAACAAAAAACAACGATACTAGCAGCTGTTTTCAATGAAAATTTCGCACAAATGTTCCAAATGTTCACCCCTAAGGTAGACTTTTGAATGTAAACAAACAATGCCGAATTTTTTGTAGGTCAATTTCCCAATTTTCCGTCAGGCGGATCCGGACGAAAGTGGTGTCGTTCGACGGGTAATTAACAGGGCTATTTAAATATATATAATTGATAATTAGGAAAACAAAGGCTATCTAATTAATCGACAAAAACCTCAAAAATGACTAAAATTGAAATTTTTATGTCGGATTTCTAAGGTCCTATTTACCAGATTTAATTAAAAGAGGTGTTGTTAGATAGGTCGTGACGCGAGCTATCTAGATATGTATAATTTATTGTTTAGAAAAAATAAGGGGGCAAGTTATTAAAAGAAAATCGCAGAAATTTTTCGAAAAAGCGGTAAATTGAGTTTTGTATGTTAAAAATTTACTACTTTTATTAACCAGATCTTAATAAAAGAGGTGTTATTAGATAGGCCTAGATGAGTTCTATCTAAATATGTATAATTAAAAATTCCGAAAATAAATTTCGAAGAGTTATAAGCAAAGAGCCTTGGAAAATTCCTTAAAAATACCGAAAGTCAAAATGAATGTAGAAATTTAGCAAATTCTATTTACCCAACCTATACAAAAGAGGTGTTATTAGAAAGGCCTTGATGAGGGCTATCTAAATCTGTAGCTATGTCAAGTTTGAGGAGAAGCGTTATCGAATAATTCGACAAAAACCTCGAAATTTAAGCAATTTAGAAATTCAAAATTTTTCTAAGTCCAGAAATTAAAATTTTTCTTTGTTTTTTCAGGTTATTTTCTTCCCACGGGACGCAGGAGTGTCTACAAAGATGATATCAACAAAAAACAACGATACTAGCAGCTGTTTTCAATGAAAATTTCGCACAAATGTTCCAAATGTTCACCCCTAAGGTAGACTTTTGAATGTAAACAAACAATGCCGAATTTTTTGTAGGTCAATTTCCCAATTTTCCGTCAGGCGGATCCGGACGAAAGTGGTGTCGTTCGACGGGTAATTAACAGGGCTATTTAAATATATATAATTGATAATTAGGAAAACAAAGGCTATCGAATTAATCGACAAAAACCTCAAAAATGACTAAAATTGAAATTTTTATGTCGGATTTCTAAGGTCCTATTTACCAGATTTAATTAAAAGAGGTGTTGTTAGATAGGTCGTGACGCGAGCTATCTAGATATGTATAATTTATTGTTTAGAAAAAATAAGGGGGCAAGTTATTAAAAGAAAATCGCAGAAATTTTTCGAAAAAGCGGTAAATTGAGTTTTGTATGTTAAAAATTTACTACTTTTATTAACCAGATCTTAATAAAAGAGGTGTTATTAGATAGGCCTAGATGAGTTCTATCTAAATATGTATAATTAAAAATTCCGAAAATAAATTTCGAAGAGTTATAAGCAAAGAGCCTTGGAAAATTCCTTAAAAATACCGAAAGTCAAAATGAATGTAGAAATTTAGCAAATTCTATTTACCCAACCTATACAAAAGAGGTGTTATTAGAAAGGCCTTGATGAGGGCTATCTAAATCTGTAGCTATGTCAAGTTTGAGGAGAAGCGTTATCGAATAATTCGACAAAAACCTCGAAATTTTAGCAATTTAGAAATTCAAAATTTTTCTAAGTCCAGAAATTAAAATTTTTCTTTGTTTTTTCAGGTTATTTTCTTCCCACGGGACGCAGGAGTGTCTACAAAGATGATATCAACAAAAAACAACGATACTAGCAGCTGTTTTCAATGAAAATTTCGCACGGGTTAGGTTAGGTTAGGTTAGGTTAGGTTAGGTTTTTTTTTTTTTTTTTTTTTTTTTTTTACTTTTTGGCTTTGAAATTTTGATTAATTATGTCACTTGAGACTATTATTCATTTGTTACTTATGTTCATGCACTTAATATTTTCCATATTCGTGCCCATTTTTTTTTTTTTTTTTTTTTTTTTTTTTTTTTTTTTTTTTAACTCGTCTCAAGCGACTTACAGTGTGGCATATTTGCCTCGTCGATAGCCTTGTTCCCCCCCTAGACTTGCCTCCTACAATCATATAAAATGAATTATGCTTAACATAGTTCATTTAGATTCCTATTTAATAGATAATTTTCACATTGTGCGAAGTTTAATGAACTTAGTTCACTTCGTCTAAAATAAAACAATCGATTAACAAACTCTACATAATATCTTAATATAAAATGAGCAAGTCTGCCCTCTTCCAGTTTCAGCACTTTTAGCAGATTACAAATTACTGGCTTTGCTTACAACTTAATGGGCATACTTTACATCGTACACGATACAATATGCCTTTCGTATGACGGCCCTATCATTATTTCCAACATTACACCATATGGTTCGCGTTCGGCGAACATTTGATCAATTCGACCATCAAGTACAACCCAA
Organism: Diaphora mendica; assembly: GCA_949125395.1. Lineage (NCBI taxonomy): Eukaryota > Metazoa > Arthropoda > Insecta > Lepidoptera > Erebidae > Diaphora > Diaphora mendica. Next base: position 46,802 of record OX421331.1, on the reverse strand, counting down.
TGACATTTTAATTTGACAAAATCATGCAAAATCGAATGGGCAGAGCGAGTTACAACAATCGAAAACAAAAAACAAATAAAAGTAAAAGGAACAAAAAGAATAAAAGAATAATAAAATAAATTATAGCAGATCTCAACCAATCAGTGCATTAAAATCATATAATTCAATTCGAGCAAATAATTTGATAAAAATCATGCAAAATCAAACGAGTTGAACCATAAATCAATCCGTTCAACATTTATTACCTAACTATGTTGCTTAAATTTTTCAGAATAAATTCAATTAATTTTCGATACATTAGAACAAATCAAACACATCAGAATGAATTTAAAATAGAATTAGAATAAATATAATGAGTTCGGGCATATTAAGGCAAATTAAATTAAACCAGAGCAGATCGAATTAATTGTAGGTCAATCAATTTGATGCCCAACATAGATCAGAGTCTCTCAGATAAATTAAAACAATCGGACAAAATTTATTCGATTTAAACAGACTATATAAATAGAATAAAATAAAATAAAATAAAATAGAATAAAATAGACCAAAACAATCAAATCGTTTTCAGGAGAACAAATCGGCCCTTAGTTTTACGCCCTGGAGCCGTTTGCTCGGCCCGCTACTTTCATCAGCTGTGTTCCGTATTTTAGAAGTATGCCTCTACCTTCCTTTTGGCTCATAATCTCCCTCAGGTCGCACTCCTCGAGGTCGACCCCCAGCTCCTGCTCGCAGTTGTGTCGCTGGAGCCCAAACCTTGGACAATGTCTTATTATATGCTCCACAGTCTCTGCCGTTACGCCATCACAAACGCAGTTCGGCGAGTCCGCGAGCTTAAATCTATAGAGGTAGGCCCTAATGCCACCGTGACCGGTAAGGAGTTGCGTTGTCACATTATTGTGATTATGGGTTCTAAACGCCCTGTAGGCGCCAGACACGCTCAGGAAAAATATCTTTGTTGTCTGTCCGGTTGTCTCTTCTTCATACCTACCCTGCCACCGCTCCAAGGTGGACATCCTGATGAGGCGTTTTGCCATCGACAGGGGAAAATCGGTGTAAAGCGGGGCCCTCTTATCCCTGAGGGCTCCCTCCTTGGCCAGTTCGTCTGCTCTCTCATTACCAGGTAGACCCACGTGCGCTTTCACCCAGTACCATTTCACGTTTAGCCCCTTTTCTTCCAGTTCAGCTAATTTGGTCTTTATTTGATTTGTGATCGGGTGGAGGGAGGCGGGATCGGCTAGGGTTTCCAACGCCGATCTAGAGTCGCTAAGGACGCAGATCCCCCTCGCTCCGGCCATTTTTTGGCCCAATGTAAGTGCCCTGGCAATGGCCACGAGCTCTGCTTGGAATACGCTGCAGTGGCCCGAGAGTCCAAACCGAGCGTGCCCGACTTCGCCCCCCCCCGACCAAACTGAGACCCCCCCTCCAACACGGCCCTCGATTTTGCTGCCATCTGTGTATATGTGCAGTCGATCAGCGTCCAGTCCCTCAAGGTCCTCGTGCGTTGATACCTGCACGTGGGTCAGCCCTCTCCTGAGAGCAGGATGGGGCAGGTCGAATGGACTGAGCCGCTGCTCCATCCTGTAGTCCGGTAGCTCGGGTAAGGGTTTCCCTTTCCGAACCTCGTAGAGCTTGAGTTGCTCCTGGGCTCTGAGGTCTAGGGGGATAATCCCTGATAGAACGGCCGCCGATGCAAGCGATGTGGTACGGTGGGCCTTTGATATCAATATTGCAAACCGCCTGGTGATTCTATCCAGTGACACTCTGATATATTTTTTTTTGGTGACCTCAGCCCAGGTACTAGCCCCGTATAGGATTGTGGGCTCGACCACCGTCTGGTATATTATCCTGAGCACTTCGGAGTTCAGGCCCCAACCCGCCGAGGCCGTCCTCGCAACCTTTTTATAGATTGCGACCGCCTTGCGGTGCACCTCCTCCAGGTGCTCCTTGAAGAGGAGCTGGCGGTCTATGGTGAGTCCCAAGACCTTGAGGGACTCCTTATAGAGGATGGCCGTGCCATCTAGTGTCAGATTGGGTGGAGCGGCCTTGAGTCGCTTTGTGGTGAAAATTGCCTGCGTTTTATGGGCCGCAAATCTCATCTTGAAATTCCGCCCCCAGTCCACTATGGCATCGAGTGCCTCCTGGGCGTTCAACCTCAGCTCCTCCGCAGTGTCCCCAGACGCAACGACCAGAATGTCATCAGCGAAGGCCTGGACATGGGCTCTCAGCCCATCGGCATCTCTCAGGAGCGGGTCGAGCTGCACATTCCATAGCAGAGGACCGCAAGTAGATCCCTGTACACATCCCTTGTTGGTAGCCACTGTGACCGAATTTTCGGCGTACTGTACGGTTACCTCTCGCTCTTCAAGGTAGCTGGACAAGAGCCTCAGGGTCGATGGTTCAATGTCTTTGTCGATAAGTTCCCCCATCACCCCGGGCCACCAGGCATTATCGAATGCCCCCTCGATGTCCAGGGAGATCACTACCACCAGTTTCTTCCCTTCCCTGAGGCCTCTTATCCTGCCTACTGCCTCATACAGTGCATCTTCTGTACTTCGTTGCGGCATAAATCCGTACTGCCTAACGCTCAGCCCAGACCCATTGCTCAGTTCCCAGAGCAGCCTCGTGGCGAACATCTTCTCCAGTATTTTTCCTAGAACTGGAAGCAGGCCGATCGGTCTGTAGGACTTAGGGTCCGTGTATGTGTCTTTGCCGGGCTTCGGGATGATTCGGATTACGGCTCTCTTCCATAGCCTCGGGAAGTGCCCCAGCCTCAGGCAGGCATTGAATACAGAGAGCATCAGGGCCGGATTCCCCTGTATAACTCTTGAGCAGATGTCCGAGGTCAGGCCATCGTCGCCGGGGGCCTTTTTCGGGCTCATGCCTCCCAGAACCGTCTCTACCTCCGCCTCGGTGAACTCCACTGAGTCCAAGGGGTTCCCTCTCAAGAGCGTCAACCTCCGTGCCACCTCCGCTCTCCGCACTCGCTGTCTCGGGCTATCCGCATCCTCCCGATCCAGCGGATAAAACGTTTTGGCCAAGAGCCCCGCAGAAGCCTGGGGAGTCAGCATGGCACCGTTCGCAGCCGGGTCACGCAGCAGCACATCCGGTTTTACCTCCCCGCATCTGCGGATGACCCTGTAGATTCCGTCCCACACTGACTCTTTATCCTGTCTCTCGCAGAAACCCCTCCAGCTCCGCGTTATGGCCGCCTGGATGGCCTCTTTATAGGCCTTCTTAGTCTCCAGATATTGGTCGACAACGTACCGCTTCCGCTCTGGGTTCGCATTCCTTATTCGATTTCTGAGCCTGTTAGTGTTGGTCTTCATTTCGCCTAGCTCCTCGGTCCACCAGTGTGCTTTGGTTCGCTTCCCTCGGTCTTTCACCGGGGGGATCGCCATCTCGCATGCCGCTTCCACAGAGTCGGTAATCCGCTCAACAAGTTCCTCCAACTCTTCCACTCTCGAGATCATCGTCAGCCGCTCGGGGGTCAGGTCGCGCTCCTCCAATCTCGTCGTCAGCTCACTGTCGAACCGCTCCCAGTTCGCCTTCTTCGTGTTGTAGCGTCTTGTTGTCGGTTTCAGGGGGGCCGCAGGTCCATCACCGGTCGTTACCCCGAATTGGATCGGACGATGGTCCGACAAATCTGACAGATCCGGGTCCACTCTCCAGCCAGTAATCTTCGGTGCTAGGTGGTCTGATGCCATTGTTACGTCCACTATGCTGGTGTAGTGTCGACCCTGTCGGAAAGCCGAGAAGGTCGGCGTCGTCCCCTCGTTTAAGACCTGTAGCCCCTCCTGTGCCAGAAAGTCCGCCAGCAGCACCCCCCTTCTGTCCTCTTTATCGCAGCCCCACCATGGGCTCTTGGCATTTACGTCCCCGGCCATCAAGCAGTGGTCGGCTCTCAGCGCCGCTCTGATTTGCCTTAGTCTGGGGAGGTCCTCGTCAAGGTCCGAGCCACCTTCCAGATACACGCTCAGGACCCCCACCTCCAGGTTCCCCAGAGAAATCCTTATCCCTACGATGTTGTGGGTTGAGCAGTTGGGCAATGAGGACACTCGGAGGCGATCATCAAGTACCACTATCGCCGCCTTTGTGGGCAGCTCACTCGCGCCACCCTGGAAGACCCGGGTGCCCGCCACATCCAGTCTCTTTGTGGCGCCCACGTAAGGTTCCTGTAGTAACAGGAGGGAAATTCCTTCCGTCGCCGCCATTCTCAGCATGTCTTTAGTGGCCGCGAAACCCCTTCCCAGGTTTGCCTGGACTATTTTTATCATCTGGGTTTGTGTGTCCTGGGCGCCCTTAGCAGTAGCTAACTGCGGCTCTGGCCACCCTGTCCCAACGCTGCCAGACTGGGCACTCAGCAGAGTATGCGGGGTGGTTTGATTCTTCGCCGCAGTTGGCGCATTTGGGTGCCAGATTGGAACGCGCGCACTCCCTGGTATCATGACTTCCGGAGCAGTATCCACAGGTTGGAGACTTGCTCTTGCACTCGTTGGCTCTGTGGCCAAATCCCAGGCACCGGTAGCATTGTACTACCGGTGACTGGTCGACCGCCGGTACCATCTGGTAGCCAACGCGCACCCTGCTGCCTTGCAGGGCTCTCCAAACCTGTGGGCTTACCTCCACAATCACACTGGACCTGTCTCCTGTCCTCCCCTTCACTCTACGAGTTACTCTTGCGCTCCTCTGCTGTTCAGGGACATCCCTCAGAAGAGCGCAGTTTTGGCTCAGCAGGGCCTCTCCTATCTTATCGTCGGTTAGGTGATGCGCCACTCCGATTAGGCGAAGGTGCGGCTTTCTTTTCGGGGCGTTCAGAGCCGAGAGCCCGGTGTTTGACGCCTTTATGGCTTCCCCCAGTACTCGACGCTCCTCCTTTGATTCACAGTCTGCCACCACCCTGCCCTTCCTAATTCTTCTTAGACCCCTAATGCCCACCCCGAGCGACACAACGTCCACGCTTCGTTTGAGAGTGTCGATGACGTCACCGTGGGAGTGCAGCGGATTTATGGATTCCACGATAAGTCCATACGATGTTTCCGCTGACTCCCCAGCCTCTCCCGACCCCCCTCTGCGGGGATCGGTTTCTCCTGGCTGGCGCGGAGTGCTCCTCAGTGCCGCAGCGTAGGTGCGCATTGTGCTGTCTATCTCCGCGGTACGATTCGCCAGACCATCCAGTTTGGCCTCCAGTGGCCTCAGGGTGCTTTCTATTGTCTCTCTGGTCTCTGTGCGGGCCAACTCCACCCCGAGCCCCGCGACGGCTCCCGGCACATCAGGTCTGACAAGGATGAGGTCTTTGACCTCCGCAATTTCGGCTCTAACCGATCGCAGCAGATCGACCGCGGGCATCACTTCCTCTATGAGATCACCCGAGTTTGGGCTCGCCCCGATCGCCCCGATCTCCCCCACCACCCTATGACGTCACCCGAGTCCAGAATTCTTTTTGCTTGTATCCTCCTGAATTTTCAGGAGAGGATAGCCTATGCCCCCCAAACTCCCACCCCGAAAACCGCAAGTTCGTAGCTTCAACGGCGGCAGAGTTACGGTCGCTCTTATAAAAACAAGATGGCCGTCTAGCTGTCAAAGTGCAGGTTTGGGAGCCCGTATCTCCTCAACCCGTGGTCGGAGAATCTCCGGGTTTTTTGCGGACAACTTGGCTTCTCTCCGTCTATCTCTCCAGTGGGGTTTCAACGCTATTAAACTTTTGGCGTCCGATTCAATCCGGAACCATCCAGGCTCAAAATATAGGTCCGGAGGCACCCAGGGTCCAAAACCGTGGTCCGCTAAGACTAACCAGTCAAGAGATATCTCTATTTAAAAATCCACAACCAAAAAACCAAAAACTCGGATTTTGCAATTTCCTTCAATTTTAGGGCTAGAGGCGCCTAGTTTGGGCTTATATGAGTCTAGACTGACTATATGAATCGGTCCCCACACTTAGAATCTAAGGATTTACACTGGTTTAAATTTAATCTGCCAAAAACGTTAAAAATTCCGTATCTCCGCGCCGGTAACTGATAAAAATACAAAAAAAATTCCATAAATAGTCTAAAATGGCCCTCTACATAAGTTTAAAATTTTCATAAAAAATCTTAAGTTTAACACATATTTTTTTTCATTTTTTCATAAAAATCACTTTTTTAATTATAAATTAGGCAGTTATTGTCCAAAATTAACAATTCTTCACAGGTGCAGCGTCCTCAGGAGCGCGCAGGGGACTGCAGTAGCAGAATTTTAAAATTTCTTCCCTGTCTCCTGCTATTAATGGTCGAAGTTCCAAAATTTAAATGAATATAATTTTTTTTCTGACTTACTTAAAATTTTTCTCTTCACAGAAAACGTTGAAGACCATCCAGCTCTGCTTATCACCAAACTTTCAGATCTCCAGCTCGCCTCCTTCAGGGACCACGTGGCCACGTGGTTTTTGTTTTTTTTTTTTTTTTTTTTTTTTTTTTCTTTTTTCCGGCTAATCGCCTTGCTTGCGGGTGTTTCTGAAGTCTGCACTATGTGGGGGCCAATGCGGTCCACACGACAACACTTTTTTCTCTAAGTACACTCCACTTTTCACTGAGTTATGCTGATTTTTGTAAAACTTTTTTTTGTTAGTAACCTCAAAAAGTTCTGTTTTTCCGGTTTCCTGCCTCGGATCTTATCGTGACAACACAACACTGCAATCCAACGGTTGGGCCGCGACGAGACGAATCTCCCGACACCAAATTTGTTGAGATTGGACCAGAAAAACCCACTTTTACTATTTTTTAAAGGTTGGAGCGGTTTAAAAAGCACGTGCTCTCGGTCGTGTACCGGGCCAGACTCCGGTTAGGTTAGGTTAGGTTAGGTTACGCAGCGAGTTATCGAGCTGCGCCGGTCACAGCTGCGCGAGGTCCTGGTGGCGGAATGGCGGGACAGGCTTTTAAGCCCTTCCGCTGGCCTCGCCACCATCGAGGCCATCCGGCCAGTGCTCGACCTGTGGCTCGGGAGAGGGCACGGCTCCCTCTCGTTCCGTGTGACGCAGGTCCTCTCGGGGCATGGCTGCTTCGGGAGGTTCCTGTGCCGCATAGGCAGGGAGCCGGACGCTCGGTGTCACCACTGCGTCGACTGTCGGGAGGACACGGCGCGGCATACGCTGGCAGAGTGTGCTGCTTGGGAGGGGCCGCGCCGTGCCCTCATCTCTGTAGTAGGCAGTGACCTCTCGCTGCCGGCCGTAGTTCGTTCTATGGTCGACGGCGAGGAGTCCTGGGACGCGGTGGTGTCCTTCTGCGAAGCGGTCATCTCGCAGAAGGAGGCTGCGGAAAGGGAAAGGGAGATCCTGACCTCTCTCTCGGTCCGCAGCAGGCGCACCGGGCGTCGGGGGAGGGCCTACGCTGCCCTCCACCGGCCCCCCTAACTGCATCCAGGGGTGGCGGACTTGGGGATGTCCATCGCCCCCCCAACTGGACCCGAGGTGGCGGCGCGTAGTGTTCCCGCGCGCCCCTCTTGAAGTCGCTGACGAGATGTGGCCCGCAGCGGCGGGCCGGCACCAGTCGGGGATCGCGGTTGTCTCTTATGTTCCCGTGATCCCCGGCGTAGGTGTGAGACGGAACACCGGGGGGTTTTAGTCAGTAGGAGTCTGACAGACCCCTTCGCCCTTTCCCCAGGGCGGAGGACATCCATGAGGATTTCCCCCCGTCAAAAAAAAAAAAAAAAAAAAAAAAAAAAAAAAAAAAAAAAAAAAAAAAAAAAAAAGGTTAGGTTAGGTTAGGTTTCGGACCGCCTCAGGGAAGTGTTGGACGCTAGCCTGGCGTCTGGACGCTTCCCTGAGTGCTGGAAAAGCGGGAAGCTGGTCCTATTGAGGAAGCCGGGACGGCCTGCCGATTCGGTCGCGGCCTATAGGCCCATCGTGTTGCTGGACGAGGCGGGTAAACTTTTTGAGAGGATACTCTCTGCCCGCATCGTCCGGCACCTCTGCGAGGTGGGGCCCGACCTGTCGGACGCCCAATTCGGATTCCGGGAGGGGCGTTCGACGGTCGATGCCGTGATGCGCCTTAGGGCCGTGACCGAAGAGGCAGTGAGCTGTGGCGGCGTGGTGTTGGCGGTGTCCTTGGACATCGCCAACGCCTTCAATAGTCTGCCATTTAGCTGCATCAGGGAAGCACTCCACTACCACGGAGTGCCAGAGTACCTGAGGCGGCTAGTGGCAGACTATCTAGAGGAGCGTACCGTCGTGTACGAGGACCGAGAGGGCGTCTTGAGACGGCGACCCATGTCGTGCGGCGTTCCGCAGGGGTCTGTCCTTGGACCACTTCTGTGGAACGTGGGGTACGACTGGGTCCTGCGAGGTCGTCTCCCCCCCGGGCTGGGCGTAATTTGTTACGCCGATGACACATTGGTCACAGCCCGGGGAGCGAACTTCCAAGAGGCGGCGTGCCTGGCCACCAGGGGAGTTTCTCTGGTGGTTGGGCGCATCGAGGCGCTGGGATTACGGGTGGCCCTGGACAAGACGGAGGCCCTATTGTTCCATGGGCCCCGTCGTGGTCCACCCGCCGGCGCCTCAATAGAGGTCAACTCGGTCCTCGTACCGGTTCGGGCCCAGATGAGGTATCTGGGCCTGGTCCTCGACGGTAGGTGGCTCTTCGACGAGCACTTCCGACAGCTTGGTCCCAAGCTGGTCGATGCTGCCTCCGCCCTTGGGCGACTTTTGCCCAATCTGGGTGGAGCCAGCGTCGCAACGCGACACCTCTACACGGGGGTGGTCCGGTCGATGGCGCTGTACGGTGCACCGGTGTGGGTGGCGGCTCTGACTGCCCTAAATAAGGCTCGCCTCTGGCGGCCTCAGAGGGTACTGGCAGTCAGAGCCATACGCGGATACCGCACAGTGTCGACCGAGGCGGCGTGCGCCCTGGCCGGAACACCCCCGTGGGATTTGGAGGCGGAAGTGCTCGCCGAAGTTTATCGACGGGTGGCTGAATATCGGGCGGAGTATGGCTATCGCCCTCCGCCCGAAGAGGTACGCGACTGGCGTGAAGCCGCCCGTCGAGCCACGATGGCTAGATGGTCGTTCCGGCTGGAGACTCCACGCGCTGGCTTTGCCACCGTGGAGGCTCTCCAGCCGGTCATCCTCGAGTGGGCAGGGCGGCAGCACGGGACCCTTTCCTTCCGACTGACGCAGGTCCTTTCCGGGCATGGTTGCTTCGGGAAGTACCTGCACTCGGTCGCTAGGAGGGAATTGAGTCCCGCCTGCCACCACTGCGACTGCAGTGAGGACTCGGCCCAGCATACGCTGGCGATTTGCCCCGCTTGGGCGTCGCAGCGCCGGGCCCTCACTGCAGTCATCGGAGGAGATCTCTCGCTACCGGCCGTCATACGCTCCATGGCCGGTAGCGACAGCAGTTTTACCGCGGTCGCAACCTTCTGCGAAGACGTAATCTCGCAGAAGGAGGTGGCGGAGAAGGCCCGGGAGGATGATGTCCACTCGGACCCAATCCGCCGCCGGCGAACCGGGCGGCGGAGGCGCGCCTATCAGCGCCTCATGCCGCCCTGAGTGTGGCCGCGGATGGTCGGGACGGGCTTTCCCTTCCATCCGCTCTAGTGGCCGCCCGCGAGGAGGCGACGTTACGCGTGTGCCGTACGTCGCCTAAATTGAGATTTTAACAGCTGACGGTGCCCGCTTCTGTGCGGGCAAGCGCTGGGAGGGGTCCGGACGTGTTAATAACTGCGGTTCCCGGATTCCTCCCTTCACAGGCGCAGAGTGGCACACCGTGTGGTTTTAGTCGGTTCGAGTCCGACACACCACCCCGCCGCAAGCCCCGGTGGGGTGACGGTCCGAGGGGATTTCCACACGTTAAAAAAAAAAAAAAAAAAAAAAAAAAAGGTTAGGTTAGGTTCCCGGGCCGGACGGGGTACCAGCCCGAGTGATGGCCCGAGCCCTCGACCACATGTCGGACCGCCTCAGGGGAGTGTTGGACGCTAGCCTGGCGTCCGGACACTTCCCTGAGTGCTGGAAATGCGGGAAGCTGGTCCTGCTGATGAAGCCGGGACGGCCTGCCGATTCGGTCGCGGCCTATAGGCCCATCGTGTTGCTGGACGAGGCGGGCAAGTTGTTCGAAAGGATAATCTCTGCCCGCATCGTCCGGCACCTCAGTGAGGTGGGGCCCGACCTGTCGGACGCCCAGTTCGGATTCCGAGAGGGGCGTTCGACGGTCGATGCCGTGATGCGCCTTAGGGCCGTGACCGAAGAGGCAGTGTGCTGTGGCGGCGTGCTGTTGGCGGTGTCGTTAGACATCGCCAACGCATTCAATAGTCTGCCATTCAGCTGCATCGGGGAAGCACTCCAGTATCACGGGGTGCCAGAGTACCTGAGGCGGCTAGTGGCAGACTATTTGGAGGAGCGTACCGTCGTGTACGAGGACCGAGAGGGCGTCTTGAGACGGCGACCCATGTCGTGCGGCGTTCCACAGGGGTCTGTCCTTGGACCACTCCTGTGGAACGTGGGATACGACTGGGTCCTACGAGGTCGTCTCCCCCCCGGGCTGGGCGTAATTTGTTACGCCGATGACACATTGGTCACAGCTCGGGGGGCGAACTTCCAAGAGGCGGCGCGCCTGGCCACCAGGGGTGCTTCTCTGGTGGTCGGGCGCATCGAGGCGCTGGGCCTACGGGTGGCCCTGGACAAGACGGAGGCCCTGTTATTTCATGGGCCCCGTCGTGGTCCGCCCCCCGGCGCCTCCATAGAGGTCAACTCAGTCCTCGTACCGGTTCGGGCCCAGATGAAGTATCTGGGTCTGATCCTCGACGGTAGGTGGCTCTTCGACGAGCACTTCCGACAGCTTGCTCCCAAGCTGGTCGACGCTGCCTCCGCCCTTGGGCGACTTTTGCCTAATTTGGGTGGAGCCAGCGTCGCAACGAGACAGCTGTACACGGGGGTTGTCCGGTCGATGGCGCTGTACGGCGCACCGGTGTGGGTCACGGCTCTGACCGCCCAGAACAAGGCTCGCCTCTGGCGGCCTCAGAGGGTACTGGCGGTCAGAGCGATACGTGGTTACCGCACGGTGTCGACCGAGGCAGCGTGCGCGTTGGCCGGGACACCCCCGTGGGATTTGGAGGCGGAGGTGCTCGCCGAAGTTTATCGACGGGTGGCTGAATATCGGGTGGAGAGAGGCATTCGCCCTCCGCCCGAAGAGGTACGCGAGTGGCGTGAAGCCGCCCGTCGAGCCACGATGGCTCGTTGGTCTTTCCGACTGGAGACTCCACGCGCTGGCTTTGCCGCCGTGGAGGCTCTCCAGCCGGTCATCCTCGAGTGGGCAGGGCGGCAGCACGGGACCCTTTCCTTCCGACTGACGCAGGTACTTTCCGGGCACGGTTGCTTCGGGAAGTACCTGCACTCGGTCGCTAGGAGGGAACTGAGTCCCGCCTGCCACCACTGCGACTGCAGTGAAGACTCGGCCCAGCATACGCTGGCGATCTGCCCCGCATGGGCGTCGCAGCGCCGGGCCCTCACTGCAGTCATCGGAGGAGATCTCTCGCTACCGGCCGTCATACGCTCCATGGCCGGTAGCGACAGCAGTTTTACCGCGGTCGCAACCTTCTGCGAAGATGTCATCTCGCAGAAGGAGGTGGCGGAGAAGGCCCGGGAGGACGACCTCCACTCGGACCCAATCCGTCGCCGGCGAACCGGGCAGCGGAGGCGCGCTCACCTGCGCCTCATGCCGCCCTGAGTGTGGCCGCGGATGGTCGGGACGGGCTTTCCCTTCCATCCGCTTTAGTGGCCGCCCGCGAGGAGGCGACGTTACGTGTGTGCCGTACGTCGCCTAAATGGAGAGGTTTTTGGAGAGGGTGCCCGCTTCTGTGCGGGCAAGCGCTGGGAGGGGTCTGGACGGCGTAATAACAGCAGTTCCCGGACTCCTCCCTCCTCAGGCGCAGAGTGGCACACCGTGTGGTTTTAGTCGGTTCGAGTCCGACACACCGCCCCGCCGCAAGCCCCGGCGCGGGTGACGGTCCGAGGGGATTTCCACACGTTAAAAAAAAAAAAAAAAAAAAAAAAAAGGTTAGGTTAGGTTAGGTTAGGTTAGGTTAGGTTAGGTTAGGTTAGGTTAGGTTAGGTTTCCCCCCCCCCAATGTATCCCTACGTTGTCGTCGTGGTGGGGCTTGCGTGGGTCGATGATTTCTGGGGCTATGCCGGTAGAGCCACTCATGCCGGATAGGTCCAGAAGGAGACCCCAGACTAAATGGGATACCCGACGGAGTCTGATTGCAGACTGCCGCGGAGGGCACTCCAAGCGTCCCTCTGATCTAGCAGAGGGCGTATTGGAGTGCCAGTAGGTTCGAGAGGAACCTTGGGGCGGGTCAGCCTACTGTTAACTCAGGGGCTGGCAGGCACTAGTGCCACCGCCGGTGAGACAGGGCTAGCCACCCTGTCGCATTCCGTAATCAACAGGGGCTCAGCAACGACCTGACTGGTGGCTCCAGGAGGGTATGCTGAGAACCTGTTGACCGGAGGGCTTGCCTTAATTGGCCGGCCCAGGACAAGGATAGTCTATAACACCCGACAGTCAAGTCGTTAAAACCTGTGGATACCGGCCGACCTCCACAGTATTTAGGCTTATCCGGGTGCAGGGGGCACCGCCCGGACGGACCTTTTATTTCCCCCATACTCGTGGGAATCTTATGGATACGAAATTAAATATAAACAACAAACCCGATCATAATCTAACGACCAAGGCTATTCAAACCGGAAATGAGAAAGGAGAGAAAAGGAAGGGAAGGAGGAACGCCAAAGGGCAGTTCCGGAGGGCAGACGACTCCTCTACGGAGGAGGAGTCTGCGTCCGGGGCGCCTGGATCGGCGGGGCTCCCAGTAGTCAGTCGGACTGCTGGGAGCCGAAGAACATCGGAGCGTACGCGTTCCAGGTCCACCCACTCGTCGGATGGCTCCAAAGCTGAGTCTATGGACCTGGATCCGAGCGACAGCCGCAAACGCGTGCGCTCCAACGATGGGGGCAGCGACACTACAGAGATGTTGCCGCCCAAAATCGCGAGCAGCCATAGGGGTCGCTCGCGTACCCCGGTGTCGGCCCCGTCTGGTTCCGCCTTCTGTAAGGCGGAATCGTACAGGCGAGTCAGGGCGGACGGCGAGACTCAGGCGGAGGAGGAGATCTCCGGTCTCCTGCTGCAGATTGGGGAACCGGTGGATGGGGACTCAGTGCCCCAAACACCGGCCTCTCTGCAGGAGAGGGCGCAGGCGGCGGTGGCCATCATTAACAAGGTGGCCACCAAGTCGGTAAACCTTAAGGGCTCCTTTGTAAGGGCCCTTAAGGACTCCTCCTCCACGCTGGGGGGAGTCGTCCAGTCCCTGATAGGGGACGTGGCTCGACTCCAGGCGGCCAACGACCGCTTGACGGGGCAGGTGGCTGAGCTAAGCGCTCAGTTTGCCCAATTTCGGGCGGAGCGTCCTGAGCGCGAGGCCTCGGCCCCGGCACCGTCTGCGTCGCGGGCGGCCCCGTCAACGTCGCGGACGGCCCCGTCAGCGTCGCGGCCGGCCCCGTCGGCGTCGCGGCCGGCCCCGTCTCCGTCACAGCTGGCCCCCACCGTCCCTGGGGTATCGGAGGACCTCGTCCAACAGATCCTCATCGCAGTGGGGAATCTGGTGGACGGGCGTCTGGCCGGCCTCGAGGCGCGGCTGCCTCCGGCCGCTGTCGTTCGGCCGCCGCTTGGAGCCCAGCGAAAGACGGTCGCTTCGGCGTCGACCCCGCTTCCTGTGGTGGGGGGTCGAGTGACCTACGCCGCCGCGGCGACGTCAAAGCCTGCTCCTGCGGCTGCCCACAAGCAGCGACAGGAGGCTAAGGCCAAGACGGCTGCCCCGAAGCCGGGGCCTAATTCAAAGAATACGGCAAGAGCTGGAGCGGAGTTTCCTCCGCTCCCCACTCCAACGCCGGTACCTGGCCCCTCAACCGCTGGCCCCTCCAATGAGGCTTGGCAGGAAGTTGGGGGGTCCAAGAAGTCCCGAAGGAGGGCTAGGAAGGCTGCTGAGAAGGCAGCCCCTACCCCGCAGTCGCCGCCGGTGGCCAGTGCCACCGCTAAGAAGCCGCGGAAACTGCAGCCGCCAAAAACCGCGGCTGTAGTGGTGACCGTGTCGCCGGAGGCGGCTGAGGGCGGGATGTCCTATGCGGCCCTCTTCAAGAGGGCCCGGGCTAGTCTCGCCTCTTTCGGGACGACCGGAGTTAGATTGCGCCTCGCCCAGACGGGAGCTCGAGTTCTCGAGTTCCCCGGGGCTGAAGGCGCAAAGTCGGCGGATGAATTTGCCGAGAAACTGAGAGGGATGTTCGCAGAAACGGATGGTGTGAGGATCGCCAGGCCAACGAAGTGTGCGGAGTTGCGCATCTCGGGCCTGGACGACTCCGTCACGGCCGAGGATGTCCGCGTTGCAGTGCAGGAGAAGACGAGCTGCAGCGCTGACAACATTAAGGTCGGCACCATCCGCCCCGGTCCAGGGGGCCTTGGTGCGGTGTGGCTCAGCTGCCCGGTAGCGGCAGCCAAAATGCTGGGCGATGCTGGCAGGCTCCTTGTCGGCTTCGTTAGCGCCAGGATTACAGTCCTGGCGGCGAGGCCGATGAGGTGTTTTAAATGCCTGTCGGCGGGACACACACGCGCCAAGTGCGCCAACTGCTTTGACTGCAGCGGTCTTTGCTTCCGCTGCGGTCGACCGGGGCACAAGGCGGCAGAATGTTCTGCCGCCCCTCACTGCCCCATATGTGCGGCGGGTAATAAGCCCGCCAATCATCAGATGGGGCAGGGAGGCTGCAAGCATTCCCGTGTTTCTCGGCAAGCGTCGGGGGTTAGCCAGTCGACCCAGGCTACCTCCGACGTCGCTCGTGCGTCGACGCCGACGCCCATGGAGGAGGCTGTAGAGACGATCCCTTAATGGATCAAGTCTCCAGCCTCCTGGTCCAGACGAACCTGAACCACTGTGCCGCGGCGCAGGATTTATTCCTGCAAACCATGGCGCAGTGGTCGATAGGTGTTGCCGTAGTCGCGGAGCCCTATTACGTTCCTCCCCGTCCTAACTGGATGGGTGACCGGGACGGCTCCGTGGCAGTCGTCAGCTCCACGGCGGCTCATTCCCCGCCCTTGTCGCTAAGAGACAAGGGTACTGGATATGTTGCCGCCGATTGGGGGGGGGTCACCGTTTACGGTGTATACTTCTCCCCCAACCGGAGTCTGAGTGACTTCGAGGTCTTCCTCAACACCTTGGAGACCTCGATACGGCGACTAGCGTCTGGGCACGTCCTCGTGCTGGGGGACTTCAACGCAAAGTCCATTGCGTGGGGGTCCCCCGGGACGGACGCCAAGGGCGAAGCCGTAGTGGAGTGGGCGGCTTCGGTGGGCCTCTGTTTGCTGAACAGAGGCTCCACCAACACGTGCGTGCGACAGCAGGGCGGGTCGATAGTGGACCTTTCGTTCGCTACCCCTGCTGTTGCCGCACGAGTAAGGAACTGGTGTGTCCTGGAAGAGGTCGAGACGCTCTCGGATCATATGTATATCCGATTTGAGCTCTCCCGGTCCCAGGGCCCCAGTAGGGGTCACACGGCGCGGCAATCATCCCGCTTTCCGCGGTGGGCTGTCGCCAAGCTCGACAGGGACCTGCTGGAGGAGGCAGCCATTATTCATTCTTGGCTGTCTCCGCAGGCCTCGGCCGGGGAGGTCGACGTGGACGCTGGGGCTGGCCGTTTTCGCAATACGATTACGCAGATTTCAGATTTGCGATACGGCCATGCCCCGCATCCGGAGTCGTCGGCCTCCACGGAAGGAGGTCTACTGGTGGTCCCAGGAGTTGGCGGACCTCCGTGCGGCCTGTACCCGTGCCCGGAGGTCCTACACCCGCAGCCGGCGACGTCACCGCGGAAACGGTGAGGATGACCAGCTTCATGAGGAGTACCGCGAAGCGCGGAAAACTCTGAAGCTGGCCATTTGCCGCGCCAAGGACGCGAAGAGAAAGGAGATGCTGGAGAGTCTCGATCGTGACCCCTGGGGTCGCCCGTATCGTGCGGTGCGTCAAAAGCTCCGCACGCCGGGCCCCCCCCTTACCGAGACTCTCCAGCCCAGCTTCCTGCAGGAAGTGGTCGAGGGCCTTTTCCCTCAGCGGGCAGAGCACACACCCCCGTCGATGGCCTACTCGGTCAGAGACGACGGGGGTAGAGAGGAGGATGCTCCACCCGTGAGGGAATCGGAGGTAGGGGCGGCTGTTCTGCGGATTCGTTCCAAGAACACCGCCCCCGGGCCGGACGGGGTACCAGCCCGAGTGATGGCCCGAGCCCTCGACCATATGTCGGACCGCCTCAGGGGAGTGTTGGATGCTAGCCTAGCGTCCGGACACTTCCCTGAGTGCTGGAAATGCGGGAAGCTGGTCCTGTTGCAGAAGCCGGGACGGCCTGCCGATTCGGTCGCGGCCTATAGGCCCATCGTGTTGCTGGACGAGGCGGGCAAGTTGTTCGAAAGGATAATCTCTGCCCGCATCGTCCGGCACCTCAGTGAGGTGGGGCCCGACCTGTCGGACGCCCAGTTCGGATTCCGAGAGGGGCGTTCGACGGTCGATGCCGTGATGCGCCTTAGGGCCGTGACCGAAGAGGCAGTGTGCTGTGGCGGCGTGCTGTTGGCGGTGTCGTTAGACATCGCCAACGCATTCAATAGTCTGCCATTCAGCTGCATCGGGGAAGCACTCCAGTATCACGGGGTGCCAGAGTACCTGAGGCGGCTAGTGGCAGACTATTTGGAGGAGCGTACCGTCGTGTACGAGGACCGAGAGGGCGTCTTGAGACGGCGACCCATGTCGTGCGGCGTTCCGCAGGGGTCTGTCCTTGGACCACTCCTGTGGAACGTGGGATACGACTGGGTCCTACGAGGTCGTCTCCCCCCCGGGCTGGGCGTAATTTGTTACGCCGATGACACATTGGTCACAGCTCGGGGGGCGAACTTCCAAGAGGCGGCGCGCCTGGCCACTAGGGGTGTTTCTTTGGTGGTCGGGCGCATCGAGGCGCTGGGCCTACGGGTGGCCCTGGACAAGACGGAGGCCCTGTTATTTCATGGGCCCCGTCGTGGTCCGCCCCCCGGCGCCTCCATAGAGGTCAACTCGGTCCTCGTACCGGTTCGGGCCCAGATGAAGTATCTGGGTCTGATCCTCGACGGTAGGTGGCTCTTCGACGAGCACTTCCGACAGCTTGCTCCCAAGCTGGTCGACGCTGCCTCTGCCCTTGGGCGACTTTTGCCTAATTTGGGTGGAGCCAGCGTCGCAACGAGACAGCTGTACACGGGGGTTGTCCGGTCAATGGCGCTGTACGGCGCACCGGTGTGGGTCACGGCTCTGACCGCCCAGAACAAGGCGCGCCTCTGGCGGCCTCAGAGGGTACTGGCGGTCAGAGCGATACGTGGTTACCGCACGGTGTCGACCGAGGCAGCGTGTGCGTTGGCCGGGACACCCCCGTGGGATTTGGAGGCGGAAGTGCTCGCCGAAGTTTATCGACGGGTGGCTGAATACCGGGCGGAGAGAGGCATCCGCCCTCCGCCCGAAGAGGTACGCGAGTGGCGTGAAGCCGCCCGTCGAGCCACGATGGCTCGCTGGTCTTTCCGACTGGAGACTCCACGCGCTGGCTTTGCCGCCGTGGAGGCTCTCCAGCCGGTCATCCTCGAGTGGGCAGGGCGGCAGCACGGGACCCTTTCCTTCCGACTGACGCAGGTACTTTCCGGGCACGGTTGCTTCGGAAAGTACCTGCACTCGGTCGCTAGGAGGGAATTGAGTCCCGCCTGCCACCACTGCGACTGCAGTGAAGACTCGGCTCAGCACACGCTGGCGATTTGCCCCGCTTGGGCGTCGCAACGCCGGGCCCTCGCTGCAGTCATCGGAGGAGATCTCTCGCTACCGGCCGTCATACGCTCCATGGCCGGTAGCGACAGCAGTTTTACCGCGGTCGCAACCTTCTGCGAAGATGTAATCTCGCAGAAGGAGGTGGCGGAGAAGGCCCGGGAGGACGACCTCCACTCGGACCCGATCCGCCGCCGGCGAACCGGGCAGCGGAGGCGCGCTCACCTGCGCCTCATGCCGCCCTGAGTGTGGCCGCGGATGGTCGGGACGGGCTTTCCCTTCCATCCGCTTTAGTGGCCGCCCGCGAGGAGGCGACGTTACGTGTGTGCCGTACGTCGCCTAAAAGGAGAGGTTTTGGAGAGGGTGCCCGCTTCTGTGCGGGCAAGCGCTGGGAGGGGTCTGGACGGCGTAATAACAGCAGTTCCCGGACTCCTCCCTCTTCAGGCGCAGAGTGGCACACCGTGTGGTTTTAGTCGGTTCGAGTCCGACACACCGCCCCGCCGCAAGCCCCGGCGCGGGTGACGGTCCGAGGGGATTTCCACACGTAAAAAAAAAAAAAAAAAAAAAAAGGTTAGGTTCCCCCCTCGTGGTGGGGCTTGCGTTCGTGGTGGGGCTTGCGTGGGTCAATGATTTCTGGGGCTATGCCGGTAGAGCCACTCATGCCGGATAGGCCCAGAAGGAGACCCCAGACTAAATGGGATACGAGACGGAGTCTTAAGAGACTGCCGCGTGGGGCACTCTAAACGTCCCTCTGCTTTAGCAGAGGGCGTATTAGAGTGCCAGTAGTTCCGAGAGGGACAGGGGGCGGACGGATCAGGTCTGGTGCAGACCCCGTCCGGCCCAGCCGTAATCCTGAACGGACAGGACCGGTGGCTCTTCGAAGCCACGAGGACGTAAACCTCTATAAAAAATACCCCAAGCTCACGCTCTGACGCCTGGCAATGAGCTGAATCGCTGGAGGGAGTCCAGTGCCAAGGGCGTCCTCTGTCGGAGGACATTAAACTTCAAAAAAACCAATGACATGGACAACTATAGGAATATACCTACCCAGGAGGGTCCTAGACGCGACGCGTCTGGGGAATCCCTTCCGGAGCCAGTCGGCTCCGGCAGCCCCCAATCGTATTATGGGGGGGGCACCCAATGTCTTACACGCCCGTTGCCGAGCGGTAAATCCGGCAACCAAAATATCGCGAAGGACGCGCCAACAACAACAACAACAGCAACAGAGACGAAAAGGCAGACGCGGAACAGCAGAGGGCAGTTCCGAAAGGCGGACGCCCTTCTGCCCTCGGTCTCCACCGAGGAGCTTGCTGCGGCTGAAACGCCTGCAGTGGTGGGGCTCCCAGAAGTCAATCCGACTGCTGGGAGCCGAAGAACCATGGAACGCACGCGTTCCAAGTCCGCCGTGGTTATCGCGGGTGGCGGTTCCGGTGTGAGGACGGACACGCCGGAGCCGATGGACGTGGAGGCGGACCGGAAGCGCGGACGCCCCACTGGCTGCGAGAGTGACATCGCTCAGGCGATGTTGCCTCCGAAGGTGGCAAGCAGTCGGAGGGAGCGATCGCTGACCCCGGTGCCGGCCTCGTCGAGCTCCGCCTTTTGTAGGGCAGAGTCTTACAGGAGAACCAGGGCTGACGGCGAACTGCAGGCGGAGGAGGAGATCAGCGGTCTCCTGCTCAAAATCGGGGAGCCGATGCATGGGGACCCAGTGCCCGAAACACCGGCCTCCTTGCAGGAGAGAGCGGAAGCGGCGGTGGCCATAATCCACAAGGTGGCCACCAAGTCCGTGAACCTAAAGGGCCCTTTCGTGAGGGCTCTAAAGGACTCCTCTTCTGCCTTGGCAGGAGTAGTCGAATCCCTCGTGGGAGACGTGGCTCGCCTGACGGGGCAGGTGGCGGAGCTTAGAGCTCAGTTTGACCAATTCCGGGCGGAGCGACCCGCCCCGGCCCCGTCTACGTCACGGCCGGCCCCGTCTGCGTCCCGGCCGGCCCCGTCTGCCTCTCAGCCGGCCCCGTATGCGTCCCGGCCGGCCCCGTCTGTGTCCCAGCCGGCCCCGTCTGATTTCCGGCCGGCCCCGTCTGCGTCGCGGCCGGTCCCGTCTGCGTCCCAGCCGGCCCCTGCTGTCCCCGGGGTACCCGACGACGTCCTGCAGCAGATGCTGCAGTACATGCTGCACGCCATGGGTAACCTGGTGGACGGACGGATCGCGGGTCTGGAGGCGAGGCTGCCTCCGGCCCCTATTGTTCGGCCGCCGCTCGCGACACCGAGGAGGAAGGACGCCTCAGCGCCGACCCCGCTCCCCGTGGTGGGGGGTCGAGTGACGTACGCAGCGGCGACGTCGGTGCCGGGCCCTGCCGCCACGCGCAAAACCCATCAGCGGGCGAAGGCTCCAGCCAAGACTTCTGCGCCGCCGCAGCCGGTGGCAACGTCTGGGGCGGAGCTTTCTCCGCTCTCCACTCCAACACCTCTGCCTGGCCCCTCCACATCTGCCCCCTCCAATGAGGGTTGGCAGGTAGTCGGAGGGGACAAGATATCTAAGAAGGCCAAGAAGCGGGCCAAGAAGGCTGCCCAAAAGGCGGCTTCTGGCCCGCAGTCGCCATCGGTGGCAGGGACCACCCAAAAGAAGCCGCGGAAATTGCAGCCGCCGAAAACCGCGGCTGTGGTGGTCACTGTGACACCGGAGGCAACAACCGGCGGATTGTCCTACGCGGCCGTCTTCAAGAAGGCTCGGGACAGTCTCGCTGGTGAGTTTGCATCAGCAGGAGTCCGATTGCGCCTCTCCCAGACGGGAGCTCGAGTCTTAGAGTTCCCTGGGGCTGAAGGCGCAAAGACGGCGGACGCCGTTGCCGAGAAGCTGCGGGGTGTCTTCGCAGCCACGGATGGTGTCAGGATCGCCAGGCCTACGAAGTGCGCGGAACTGCGCATCTCGGGCCTGGACGATTCCGTGACGGTCGAGGATGTTCGCGTTGCAATTCAGGCGAAAACCGGTTGCAACGCGGACAACGTCAAGGTCGGCACCATCCGTCCCGGTCCAGGAGGCCTTGGTGCGGTGTGGATCAGCTGTCCCGTAGCGTCGGCCAAAATTTTGGGCGACGCCGGCAGGATCCTCATCGGTTTCGTTAGCGCCAGAGTTACAGTTCTGGCGGCGAGACCGATGAGGTGTTACAAATGCCTGGTTGCGGGACACACCCGCATCAAATGTGACAGCTGCTTCGACTGCAGCGGATTATGTTTCCGCTGCGGTCGACCGGGGCACAAGGCGGCGGAGTGCTCTGCTGCCCCTCACTGCCCTGTGTGTGCGGCGGGCAATAAGCCCGCTAATCACCAGATGGGGCAGGGGGGCTGCAAGCCTTCCCGCGCATCTCGGCAGACGTCGGGGGCTAGCCTAGCGACCCAGGCTGCCTCAGACGTTGTCCGTCCGTCCACGTCGACGTCCATGGAGGTTGTAGAGACGATCCAGTAATGGACCACGTCTCCAACCTCCTTGTCCAGACGAACCTAAACCACTGCGCCGCGGCGCAGGATCTCTTCCTGCATACCATGGCGCAGTGGTCGATCGGTGTTGCCGTAGTCGCGGAGCCCTACTTCGTTCCTCCCCGTCCAAACTGGATGGGTGACTGGGACGGCTCCGTGGCAGTCGTCGGCTCCGCGGCGGCTGATTCCCCGCCCTTGTCGCTAAGAGACAAGGGCACTGGATATGTTGCTGCCGAGTGGGGGGGGATCACCGTTTACGGTGTATATTTCTCCCCCAACCGGAGTTTGAGCGACTTCGAGGTCTTCCTCAACAACCTGGAGACCTCGATGCGGCGATTAGCGTCTGGGCACGTCCTCGTGCTGGGGGACTTCAACGCAAAATCCATTGCGTGGGGGTCCCCCGGGACGGACGCCAAGGGCGAGGCCGTCGAGGAGTGGGCGGCTTCGGTGGGCCTCTGTATACTAAACAGAGGCTCCACCAACACGTGCGTGCGACAGCAAGGGGGGTCGATAGTGGACCTCTCGTTCGCTACCCCTGCTGTTGCAGCACGAGTAAGGAACTGGTGTGTCCTGGAAGAGGTCGAGACGCTCTCGGATCATTTATATATCCGGTTCGAGCTCTCCCGGTCCCAGGGCCCCAGTAGGGGTCACACGGCGCGGCATTCATCCCGCTTTCCGCGGTGGGCTGTCGCCAAGCTCGATAGGGACCTACTAGAGGAGGCGGCCATTGTTCAATCTTGGCTGTCTCCGCAGGCCCCGACCGGGGAGGTCGGCGTGGACGTAGGGGCTGGCCGTTTTCGCGATGCGATTACGCAGGTGTGCGATACGGCCATGCCTCGCATCCAAGGTCGTCGGCCTCCACGGAAGGAGGTCTACTGGTGGTCCCAGGAGTTGGCGGACCTCCGTGCGGCGTGTACTCGTGCCCGGAGGTCCTACACCCGCAGCAGGCGAGGTCACCGTGGAGACGGTGGCGGGGACCAGCTTCATGAGGAGTACCGCGAAGCGCGGAAAACTCTGAAGCTGGCCATTTGCCGCGCCAAAGACGCAAAGAGAAAGGAGATGCTGGAGAGTCTCGACCGTGACCCCTGGGGTCGCCCATACCGTGCGGTGCGTCAGAAGCTCCGCACGTCGGGCCCCCCCCTTACCGAGACTCTCCAGCCCAGCTTCCTGCAGGAAGTGGTCGAGGGCCTTTTCCCTGAGCGGGCGGAGCACACGCCCCCGTCGATGGCCTATGCGGTCATAGATGACGGGGGTAGAGAGGACGATGTGCCGCCCGTTAGGGAATCGGAGGTTGGGGCGGCTGTTCTTCGGATCCGTTCCAAGAACACCGCCCCCGGGCCGGACGGGGTTCCAGCCCGAGTGATGGCCCGAGCCCTCGACCATATGTCGGACCGCCTCAGGGAGGTGTTGGACGCTAGCCTGGCGTCCGGACGCTTCCCTGAGTGCTGGAAATGCGGGAAGCTGGTCCTATTGAGGAAGCCGGGACGGCCTGCGGATTCGGTCGCGGCCTATAGGCCCATCGTGTTGCTGGACGAGGCGGGTAAACTTTTTGAGAGGATACTCTCTGCCCGCATCGTCCAGCACCTCTGCGAGGTGGGGCCCGACCTGTCGGACGCCCAATTCGGATTCCGAGAGGGGCGTTCGACGGTCGATGCCGTGATGCGCCTTAGGGCCGTGACCGAAGAGGCAGTGAGCTGTGGCGGCGTGGTGTTGGCGGTGTCCTTGGACATCGCCAACGCCTTCAATAGTCTGCCATTTAGCTGCATCAGGGAAGCACTCCACTACCACGGGGTGCCAGAGTACCTGAGGCGGCTGGTGGCAGACTATTTAGAGGAGCGTACCGTCGTGTACGAGGACCGAGAGGGCGTCTTGAGACAGCGACCCATGTCGTGCGGCGTTCCGCAGGGGTCTGTCCTTGGACCACTCCTGTGGAACGTGGGGTACGACTGGGTCCTACGAAGTCGTCTGCCTCCCGGGCTGGGCGTAATTTGTTACGCCGATGACACACTTGTCACAGCCCGGGGGGCGAACTTCCAAGAGGCGGCGCGCCTGGCCACCAGGGGTGTTTCTCTGGTGGTCGGGCGCATCGAGGCGCTGGGCTTACGGGTGGCCCTGGACAAGACGGAGGCCCTATTGTTCCATGGGCCCCGTCGTGGTCCACCCGCCGGCGCCTCCATAGAGGTCAACTCGGTCCTCGTACCGGTTCGGGCCCAGATGAGGTATCTGGGCCTGATCCTCGACGGTAGGTGGCTCTTCGACGAGCACTTCCGACAGCTTGGTCCAAAGCTGGTCGACGCTGCCTCTGCCTCTGCCCTTGGGCGACTTTTGCCCAATTTGGGTGGAGCCAGCGTCGCAACACGACACCTCTACACGGGGGTGGTCCGGTCGATGGCGCTGTATGGTGCACCGGTGTGGGTGGTGGCTCTGACTGCCCTAAATAAGGCCCGCCTCTGGCGGCCTCAGAGGGTATTGGCAGTCAGAGCCATACGCGGATACCGCACGGTGTCGACCGAGGCGGCGTGCGCCTTGGCCGGGACACCCCCGTGGGATTTGGAGGCGGAAGTGCTCGCCGAAGTTTATCGACGGGTGGCTGGATATCGGGCGGAGTATGGCTATCGCCCTCCGCCCGAAGAGGTACGCGAATGGCGTGAAGCCGCTCGTCGAGCCACTATGGTCAGATGGTCGTTCCGGCTGGAGACTCCACGCGCTGGCTTTGCCACCGTGGAGGCTCTCCAGCCGGTCATCCTCGAGTGGGCAGGGCGGCAGCACGGGACCCTTTCCTTCCGACTGACGCAGGTCCTTTCCGGGCACGGTTGCTTCGGGAAGTACCTGCACTCGGTCGCTAGGAGGGAATTGAGTCCCGCCTGCCACCACTGCGACTGCAGTGAGGACTCGGCCCAGCATACGCTGGCGATTTGCCCCGCTTGGGCGTCGCAGCGCCGGGCCCTCACTGTAATCATCGGAGGGGATCTCTCGCTACCGGCCGTCATACGCTCCATGGCCGGTAGCGACAGCAGTTTTACCGCGGTCGCAACCTTCTGCGAAGATGTAATCTCGCAGAAGGAGGTGGCGGAGAAGGCCCGGGAGGATGATATCCACTCGGACCCAATCCGCCGCCGGCGAACCGGGCGGCGGAGGCGCGCCTATCTGCGCCTCATGCCGCCCTGAGTGTGGCCGCGGATGGTCGGGACGGGTTTTCCCCTCCATCCGCTTTAGTGGCCACCCGCGAGGGGGCGACGTACGCGTGTGCCGTACGTCGCCTACGTAGATAGTCCATCAGGTGACGGTGCCTGCTTCTGTGCGGGCAAGCGCTGGGAGGAGTCCGGATGTGTTAATATCAGCAGTTCCCGGATTCCTCCCTTCACAGGCGCAGAGTGGCACATCGTGTGGTTTTAGTCGGTTCGAGTCCGACACACCGCCCCGCCGTAAACCCCGGTGGGGTGACGGTCCGATGGGATTTCCACACGTTAAAAAAAAAAAAAAAAAAAAAAAAGGTTAGGTTCCCCCCAATGTATCCCTACGTTGTCGTCGTGGTGGGGCTTGCGTGGGTCGATGATTTCTGGGGCTATACCGGTAGAGCCACTCTTGCCGGATAGGCCCAGAAGGAGACCCCAGACTAAATGGGATACCCGACGGAGTCTGATGTCAGACTGTCGTGTGGTTGACGTGCAGACGTCATGCCGCACTCTAAACGTCCTTCTGCTCTAGCAGAAGGCGTGTTGGAGTGCAAGGTGGTCCTCGAAAAGGAACTATGGCGAGCTCGGTGAGCACTCACCCTGCCTCCGAGCGGACAATTTAAGAGGTCTTCTTTTATTGCCCTCGCCGCCACAACGTAATCCCAGTAGGTACGTCGAGTTAGGTCATGTCTCTGACTCGACTGGGACCGTGGGTCTTGGCTTAACCGCCCGGACCGCGAGGAAGAAAACCTCTATAAAAAAGTACCCCGAATCCCGTGTTCTGGTGTGTGACCAGGGGATGCATGGCTGATGGGTAGTTCAGTCCCAAGCACACCCCCAGCCAGGGAACTGCGGACCCCTCGGTTGGGCACAAATCTTCGCTTGCCCGGGTAATGGGGATCTCTGCCCGGGTGGACTTTTAGTTCTCCCCTACTCGTGGGTTTAATTATGGAAACTGATAAATTTAATTCAAAGAATACGATCGATAACAATCAAACGAACACTGGCAAGCATACTGGAAATGAAAAACAGCGGAGAAGGAAGGCAGGGAGGAACGCCAAGGGGCAGTTCAGGAAGGCAGATGACCACTCGTCCACTGAGGAAGAATCTGCGTCTGGAACGCCTACATCGGTGGGGCTCCTGGGAGTCTATCTGACTGCTGGGAGCCGAAGAACATCGGAACGCACGCGTTCCAGATCCACCTTATCGTCGGATGACGCGGGTGGTAGTTCCAATGCTTGTGATTCCAATGATGTATTGGAACTTATGGACACGGAGGCAACCGACAGCCGCAAACGCGGGCTCTCCAGCGACGCAGCCTTGGAGATGATGCCTCCTCCTAAGGTCGCAAGCAGCCACAGAGGGAGGTCTCGCACTCCATCCTCAGCCCCGTCAGGTTCCGTCTTCAGCAAGGCGGAATCTTACAGACGAGCCAGGGCTGACGGCGAATTGCAGGCGGAGGAGGAGATCTCAGGTCTCCTGCTCAAGATCGGAGAGCCGGTGGCGGGGGACTCAGTGCCTCAATCACTGGCCTCTTTGCAGGAGAGAGCGGACGCGGCGGTGGCCATAATTCAAAAGGTGGCCACCAAGTCCGTAAACCTAAAGGGCTCTTTTGTGAGGGCCCTTAGGGACTCCTCCTCCACTATAGCGGGAGTCGTGGAGGCCCTCATAGGAGATGTGGCTCGCCTCCAGGCGGCCAACGACTGCTTGGCGGGGCAGGTGGCGGAGCTGCGTGCTCAGTTCGCCCAATTCCGGGCGGAGCGCCCCGGTCCGGCCCCGTCCACGTTGCGGCCGGCCCCGTCTGCGTCCCAGCCGGCCCCGTCTACGTACCAGCCGGCCCCGTCTACATCCCAGCCGACACCGTCTGCGTCTACATCCAGGCCGGCCCCGTCTGCGGCCCGGCCAGCCCTGTCTGCGGCCCGGCCAGCCCCGTCTGCGTCCCAGCCAGCCCCTGCTGTCCCCGGGGTACCCGACGACGTCCTGCAGCAGATGCTGCAGTACATGCTGCACGCAATGGGTAACCTGGTAGACGGAAGGATCGCGGGTCTGGAGACGAGGCTGCCCCCGGCCCCTATTGTTCGGCCGCCGCTCGCGACACCGAGGACGAGGGACGCCTCAGCGCCGACCCCGCTCCCCGTGGTGGGGGACCGAGTGACATACGCAGCGGCGACGTCAGTGCCGGGCCCTGCCACCGCGCGCAAGACGCAGCAGCGGGCGAAGGCTCCAGCCAAGAAGACTGTGCCGAAAGCGGGCCCCAAAGCGGCAGCAAGAGCTGGAGCGGAAATCCCTCCGCTCCCAACTCCAACACCTCTGCCTGGCCCCTCCACATCTGCCCCCTCCAATGAGGGTTGGCAGGTAGTAGGGGGGGCTAAGTCGAAGAAGTCCCGACAGCGAGCTAATAAGGCTGCCCAAAAGGCGGCCTCTGGCCCGCAGTCGTCGTCGGTGGCGCGGGCCGCTACGAAAAAGCCGCGGAAGCTGCAGCCGCCTAAGACCGCGGCCGTATGGTCGTAGCCCTCGACCATATGTCAGACCGCCTCAGGGAAGTGTTGGATGCTAGCCTGGCGTCCGGACGCTTCCCTGAGTGCTGGAAAAGCGGGAAGCTGGTCCTATTGAGGAAGCCGGGACGGCCTGCCGATTCGGTCGCGGCCTATAGGCCCATCGTGTTGCTGGACGAGGCGGGTAAACTTTTTGAGAGGATACTCTCTGCCCGCATCGTCCGGCACCTCTGCGAGGTGGGGCCCGACCTGTCGGACGCCCAATTCGGATTCCGGGAGGGGCGTTCGACGGTCGATGCCGTGATGCGCCTTAGGGCCGTGACCGAAGAGGCAGTGAGCTGTGGCGGCGTGGTGTTGGCGGTGTCCTTGGACATCGCCAACGCCTTCAATAGTCTGCCATTTAGCTGCATCAGGGAAGCACTCCACTACCACGGAGTGCCAGAGTACCTGAGGCGGCTAGTGGCAGACTATCTAGAGGAGCGTACCGTCGTGTACGAGGACCGAGAGGGCGTCTTGAGACGGCGACCCATGTCGTGCGGCGTTCCGCAGGGGTCTGTCCTTGGACCACTCCTGTGGAACGTGGGGTACGACTGGGTCCTGCGAGGTCGTCTCCCCCCCGGGCTGGGCGTAATTTGTTACGCCGATGACACATTGGTCACAGCCCGGGGAGCGAACTTCCAAGAGGCGGCGTGCCTGGCCACCAGGGGAGTTTCTCTGGTGGTTGGGCGCATCGAGGCAATGGGATTACGGGTGGCCCTGGACAAGACGGAGGCCCTATTGTTCCATGGGCCCCGTCGTGGTCCACCCGCCGGCGCCTCAATAGAGGTCAACTCGGTCCTCGTACCGGTTCGGGCCCAGATGAGGTATCTGGGCCTGATCCTCGACGGTAGGTGGCTCTTCGACGAGCACTTCCGACAGCTTGGTCCCAAGCTGGTCGATGCTGCCTCCGCCCTTGGGCGACTTTTGCCCAATCTGGGTGGAGCCAGCGTCACAACGCGACACCTCTACACGGGGGTGGTCCGGTCGATGGCGCTGTACGGTGCACCGGTGTGGGTGGCGGCTCTGACTGCCCTAAATAAGGCTCGCCTCTGGCGGCCTCAGAGGGTACTGGCAGTCAGAGCCATACGCGGATACCGCACGGTGTCGACCGAGGCGGCGTGCGCCCTGGCCGGAACACCCCCATGGGATTTGGAGGCGGAAGTGCTCGCCGAAGTTTATCGACGGGTGGCTGAATATCGGGCGGAGTATGGCTATCGCCCTCCGCCCGAAGAGGTACGCGACTGGCGTGAAGCCGCCCGTCGAGCCACGATGGCTAGATGGTCGTTCCGGCTGGAGACTCCACGCGCTGGCTTTGCCGCCGTGGAGGCTCTCCAGCCGGTCATCCTCGAGTGGGCAGGGCGGCAGCACGGGACCCTTTCCTTCCGACTGACGCAGGTCCTTTCCGGGCATGGTTGCTTCGGGAAGTACCTGCACTCGGTCGCTAGGAGGGAATTGAGTCCCGCCTGCCACCACTGCGACTGCAGTGAGGACTCGGCCCAGCATACGCTGGCGATTTGCCCCGCTTGGGCGTCGCAGCGCCGGGCCCTCACTGCAGTCATCGGAGGAGATCTCTCGCTACCGGCCGTCATACGCTCCATGGCCGGTAGCGACAGCAGTTTTACCGCGGTCGCAACCTTCTGCGAAGACGTAATCTCGCAGAAGGAGGTGGCGGAGAAGGCCCGGGAGGATGATATCCACTCGGACCCAATCCGCCGCCGGCGAACCGGGCGGCGGAGGCGCGCCTATCAGCGCCTCATGCCGCCCTGAGTGTGGCCGCGGATGGTCGGGACGGGCTTTCCCTTCCATCCGCTCTAGTGGCCTCCCGCGAGGAGGCGACGTTACGCGTGTGCCGTACGTCGCCTAAATTGAGATTTTAACAGCTGACGGTGCCCGCTACTGTGCGGGCAAGCGCTGGGAGGGGTCCGGACGTGTTAATAACTGCAGTTCCCGGATTCCTCCCTTCACAGGCGCAGAGTGGCACACCGTGTGGTTTTAGTCGGTTCGAGTCCGACACACCGCCCCGCCGCAAGCCCCGGTGGGGTGACGGTCCGAGGGGATTTCCACACGTAAAAAAAAAAAAAAAAAAAAAAAAAAAAAAAAAAAAAAAAAAAAAAAAAAAAAAAAAAAGGTTAGGTTAGGTTACCCCCTAATGTATCCCTACGTTGTCGTCGTGGTGGGGCTTGCGTGGGTCGATGATCTCTGGGGCTATGCCGGTAGAGCCACTCATGCCGGATAGGTTCAGAGTGAGACCCCAGACTAAATGGGATACCTGGCGGAGTCTGGAAAGACTGCCGCGGAGAGCACTCCAATCGTCCCTCTGATCTAGCAGAGGGCGTATTGGAGTGCAAGCAGGTTCGAGAGGAACCTGGGGCGGGTCAGCCCACTGGTAACTCAGGGGCTGACAACCGTCGGTGAGACAGGGCTAGCCACCCTGTCGCATTCCGTAACCAACAGGGGCTCAGCAACGACCTGACTGGTGGCTCCAGGAGGGTATGCTGAGAACCTGTTGGCCGGAGGGCTTGCCTTAATTGGCCGGCCCATGACAAGGATAGTCTATAACACCCGACAGCCAAGTCGTTAAAACCTGTGGATACCGGCCGACCTCCACAGTATTTAGGCTTATCCGGGTGCAGGGGGCACCGCCCGGACGGACCTTTATTTCCCCCATACTCGTGGGATTAATATATGGCTGATGATAAATTAAATATAAATAAATACGATCGATCTACTCTAACGACTTATGGCAAAACGAAACACGGTACTGAGAAGGAGAGGATAAGGAGGAACGCCAAGGGGCAGTTCCGGAGGGCAGACGACTCCTCAACCGAGGAGGAGTCTGCGTCCGGGGCGCCCGGATCGGCGGGGCTCCCAGTAGTCAATCGGACTGCTGGGAGCAGAAGAACATCGGAGCGTGCGCGCTCCAGGTCCAGCCACTCGTCAGATGGCGCGGGTGGTAGCTCCAATGCTGATGCGTTGGAGTCTATGGACTTGGAGGAGTTAAGCGAAAGCCGCAAACGCGCACGCTCCAACAATGATGGGGGCAGCGACACTACAGAGATGTTGCCGCCCAAAATCGCGAGCAGCCATAGGGGTCGCTCGCGTACCCCGGTGTCGGCCCCGTCTGGTTCCGCCTTCTGTAAGGCGGAATCGTACAGGCGAGTCAGGGCGGACGGCGAGACTCAGGCGGAGGAGGAGATCTCCGGTCTCCTGCTGCAGATTGGGGAACCGGTGGATGGGGACTCAGTGCCCCAAACACCGGCCTCTCTGCAGGAGAGGGCGCAGGCGGCGGTGGCCATCATTAACAAAGTGGCCACCAAGTCGGTAAACCTTAAGGGCTCCTTTGTAAGGGCCCTTAAGGACTCCTCCTCCACGCTGGGGGGAGTCGTCCAGTCCCTGATAGGGGACGTGGCTCGACTCCAGGCGGCCAACGACCGCTTGACGGGGCAGGTGGCTGAGCTGAGCGCTCAGTTTGCCCAATTTCGGGCGGAGCGTCCTGAGCGCGAGGCCTCGGCCCCGGCCCCGTCTGCGTCGCGGGCGGCCCCGTCGACGTCGCGGACGGCCCCGTCAGCGTCGCGGCCGGCCCCGTCGGCGTCGCGGCCGGCCCCGTCTCCGTCACAGCTGGCCCCCCCCGTCCCTGGGGTATCGGAGGACCTCGTCCAACAGATCCTCATCGCAGTGGGGAATCTGGTGGACGGGCGTCTGGCCGGCCTCGAGGCGCGGCTGCCTCCGGCCCCTATCGTTCGGCCGCCGCTTGGGGCAGAGCGTAAAACGGTCACGTCGGCCCCGACTCCACTTCCCGTGGTAGGGGGTCGAGTGACCTACGCCGCGGCGACGTCGGCCCCGGCTCCTGTGGCGGCTCAAAAGCCACGACAGGGGCCTAAGGCCAGGACGCCTGCCACGAAGCCAGGGCAGCCGTCTAAGACGACGAAAAGAGCTGGAGCGGAGTTCCCTCCGCTCCCCACTCCAACGCCGGTACCTGGCCCCTCAACCGCTGGCCCCTCCAATGAGGCTTGGCAGGAAGTTGGGGGGTCCAAGAAGTCCCGAAGGAGGGCTAGGAAGGCTGCTGAGAAGGCAGCCCCTACCCCGCAGTCGCCGCCGGTGGCCAGTGCCACCGCTAAGAAGCCGCGGAAACTGCAGCCGCCAAAAACCGCGGCTGTAGTGGTGACCGTGTCGCCGGAGGCGGCTGAGGGCGGGATGTCCTATGCGGCCCTCTTCAAGAGGGCCCGGGCTAGTCTCGCCTCTTTCGGGACGACCGGAGTTAGGTTGCGCCTCGCCCAGACGGGAGCTCGGGTTCTCGAGTTCCCCGGGGCTGAAGGCGCAAAGTCGGCGGACGAGTTTGCCGAGAAGCTCAGAGGAATGTTTGCGGAAACGGATGGTGTAAGGATCGCCAGGCCAACGAAGTGCGCGGAGTTGCGCATCTCGGGCCTGGACGATTCCGTCACGGCCGAGGATGTCCGCGCTGCAGTGCAGGAGAAGACGAGCTGCAGCGCTGACAACATTAAGGTCGGCACCATCCGCCCCGGTCCAGGGGGCCTTGGTGCGGTGTGGCTCAGCTGCCCAGTAGCGGCAGCCAAAGCGCTGGGTGATGCTGGCAGGCTCCTTGTCGGCTTCGTTAGCGCCAGGATAACAGTCCTGGCGGCGAGGCCGATGAGGTGTTTTAAATGCCTGTCGGCGGGACACACACGCGCCAAGTGCGCCAACTGCTTTGACTGCAGCGGTCTTTGCTTCCGCTGCGGTCGACCGGGGCACAAGGCGGCAGAATGTTCTGCCGCCCCTCACTGCCCCATCTGTGCGGCGGCTAATAAGCCCGCCAATCACCAGATGGGGCAGGGAGGCTGCAAGCATTCCCGTGCTTCTCGGCAAGCGTCGGGGGTTAGCCAGTCGACCCAGGCTGCCTCCGACGTTGCTCGTGCGTCGACGCCGACGCCCATGGAGGAGGCTGTAGAGACGATCCATTAATGGATCAAGTCTCCAGCCTCCTGGTCCAGACGAACCTGAACCACTGTGCCGCGGCGCAGGATTTATTCCTGCAAACCATGGCGCAGTGGTCAATAGGTGTTGCCGTAGTCGCGGAGCCCTATTATGTTCCTCCCCGTCCAAACTGGATGGGTGACCGGGACGGCTCCGTGGCAGTCGTCAGCTCCACGGCGGCTCATTCCCCGCCCTTGTCGCTAAGAGACAAGGGTACTGGATATGTTGCCGCCGATTGGGGGGGGGTCACCGTTTACGGTGTATACTTCTCCCCCAACCGGAGTCTGAGTGACTTCGAGGTCTTCCTCAACATCTTGGAGACCTCGATACGGCGACTAGCGTCTGGGCACGTCCTCGTGCTGGGGGACTTCAACGCAAAGTCCATTGCGTGGGGGTCCCCCGGGACGGACGCCAAGGGCGAAGCCGTAGTGGAGTGGGCGGCTTCGGTGGGCCTCTGTTTGCTGAACAGGGGCTCCACCAACACGTGCGTGCGACAGCAGGGCGGGTCGATAGTGGACCTTTCGTTCGCTACCCCTGCTGTTGCCGCACGAGTAAGGAACTGGTGTGTCCTGGAAGAGGTCGAGACGCTCTCGGATCATTTGTATATCCGATTTGAGCTCTCCCGGTCCCAGGGCCCCAGTAGGGGTCACACGGCGCGGCAATCATCCCGTTTTCCGCGGTGGGCTGTTGCCAAGCTCGACAGGGACTTGCTGGAGGAGGCAGCCATTATTCATTCTTGGCTGTCTCCGCAGGCCTCGGCCGAGGAGGTCGACGTGGACGCTGGGGCTGGCCGTTTTCGCAATGCGATTACGCAGATTTGCGATACGGCCATGCCCCGCATCCGGAGTCGTCGGCCTCCACGGAAGGAGGTCTACTGGTGGTCCCAGGAGCTGGCGGACCTCCGTGCGGCCTGTACCCGTGCCCGGAGGTCCTACACCCGCAGCCGGCGACGTAACCGCGGAAACGGTGAGGATGGCCAGCTTCATGAGGAGTACCGCGAAGCGCGGAAAACTCTGAAGCTGGCCATTTGCCGCGCCAAGGATGCGAAGAGAAAGGAGATGCTGGAGAGCCTCGATCGTGACCCCTGGGGTCGCCCGTATCGTGCGGTGCGTCAAAAGCTCCGCACGCCGGGCCCCCCCCTTACCGAGACTCTCCAGCCCAGCTTCCTGCAGGAAGTGGTCGAGGGCCTTTTCCCTCAGCGGGCGGAGCACACACCCCCGTCGATGGCCTACTCGGTCAGAGACGACGGGGGTAGAGAGGAGGATGCTCCGCCCGTGAGGGAATCGGAGGTAGGGGCGGCTGTTCTGCGGATTCGTTCCAAGAACACCGCCCCCGGGCCGGACGGGGTACCAGCCCGAGTGATGGCCCGAGCCCTCGACCATATGTCGGACCGCCTCAGGGAGGTGTTGGATGCTAGTCTAGCGTCCGGACACTTCCCTGAGTGCTGGAAATGCGGGAAGCTGGTCCTGTTGAAGAAGCCGGGACGGCCTGCCGATTCGGTCGCGGCCTATAGGCCCATCGTGTTGCTGGACGAGGCGGGCAAGTTGTTCGAAAGGATAATCTCTGCCCGCATCGTCCGGCAACTCTGCGAGGTGGGGCCCGACCTGTCGGACGCCCAGTTCGGATTCCGAGAGGGGCGTTCGACGGTCGATGCCGTGATGCGCCTTAGGGCCGTGACCGAAGAGGCAGTGTGCTGTGGCGGCGTGCTGTTGGCGGTGTCTTTAGACATCGCCAACGCATTCAATAGTCTGCCATTCAGCTGCATCGGGGAAGCACTCCAGTACCACGGGGTGCCGGAGTACCTGAGGCGGCTAGTGGCAGACTATTTGGAGGAGCGTACCGTCGTGTACGAGGACCGAGAGGGCGTCTTGAGACGGCGACCCATGTCGTGCGGCGTTCCGCAGGGGTCTGTCCTTGGACCACTCCTGTGGAACGTGGGATACGACTGGGTCTTACGAGGTCGTCTCCCCCCCGGGCTGGGCGTAATTTGTTACGCCGATGACACATTGGTCACAGCCCGGGGGGTGAACTTCCACGAGGCGGCGCGCCTGGCCACCACGGGTGTTTCTCTGGTGGTCGGGCGCATCGAGGCGCTGGGCCTTCGGGTGGCCCTGGACAAGACGGAGGCCCTGTTATTTCATGGGCCTCGTCGTGGTCCGCCCCCCGGCGCCTCCATAGAGGTCAACTCGGTCCTCGTACCGGTTCGGGCCCAGATGAAGTATCTGGGTCTGATCCTCGACGGTAGGTGGCTCTTCGACGAGCACTTCCGACAGCTTGGTCCGAAGCTGGTCGACGCTGCCTCTGCCCTTGGGCGACTATTGCCCAATTTGGGTGGAGCCAGCGTCGCAACGCGACTCCTCTACACGGGGGTGGTCCGGTCGATGGCGCTGTACGGCGCACCGGTGTGGGTCACGGCTCTGACCGCCCAGAACAAGGCGCGCCTCTGGCGGCCTCAGAGGGTACTGGCGGTCAGAGCGATACGTGGTTACCGCACGGTGTCGACCGAGGCAGCGTGCGCGTTGGCCGGAACACCCCCGTGGGATTTGGAGGCGGAAGTGCTCGCCGAAGTTTATCGACGGGTGGCTGAATATCGGGTGGAGAGAGGCATTCGCCCTCCGCCCGAAGAGGTACGCGAGTGGCGTGAAGCCGCCCGTCGAGCCACGATGGCTCGGTGGTCTTTCCGACTGGAGACTCCACGCGCTGGCTTTGCCGCCGTGGAGGCTCTCCAGCCGGTCATCCTCGAGTGGGCAGGGCGGCAGCACGGGACCCTTTCCTTCCGACTGACGCAGGTACTTTCCGGGCACGGTTGCTTCGGAAAGTACCTGCACTCGGTCGCTAGGAGGGAACTGAGTCCCGCCTGCCACCACTGCGACTGCAGTGAAGACTCGGCCCAGCATACGCTGGCGATCTGCCCCGCATGGGCGTCGCAGCGCCGGGCCCTCACTGCAGTCATCGGAGGAGATCTCTCGCTACCGGCCGTCATACGCTCCATGGCCGGTAGCGACAGCAGTTTTACCGCGGTCGCAACCTTCTGCGAAGAAGTCATCTCGCAGAAGGAGGCGGCGGAGAAGGCCCGGGAGGACGACCTCCACTCGGACCCAATCCGTCGCCGGCGAACCGGGCAGCGGAGGCGCGCTCACCTGCGCCTCATGCCGCCCTGAGTGTGGCCGCGGATGGTCGGGACGGGCTTTCCCTTCCATCCGCTCTAGTGGCCGCCCGCGAGGAGGCGACGTTACGTGTGTGCCGTACGTCGCCTAAATGGAGAGGCTTTGGAGAGGGTGCCCGCTTCTGTGCGGGCAAGCGCTGGGAGGGGTCTGGACGGCGTAATAACAGCAGTTCCCGGACTCCTCCCTCCTCAGGCGCAGAGTGGCACACCGTGTGGTTTTAGTCGGTTCGAGTCCGACACACCGCCCCGCCGCAAGCCCCGGCGCGGGTGACGGTCCGAGGGGATTTCCACACGTAAAAAAAAAAAAAAAAAAGGTTAGGTTAGGTTAGGTTAGGTTTTTTTTTTTACGTGGTGGAATGCATTTACGCACTTCGCTCCCCCCCCGCGGGGGCAGGGGGTTCGCTTCGTGTGGGACTCCTGACCTCGAAGAGAGGCCAGACTACCCACTAAACCACCACGGTGTTCCTCCTTCACCTAAACCGAGCCGCGGGATAGTTTGCTCACCGCGACTCGGCTAGGGACGCCCTTTAATCGGGCTCACCTCTGTCGAGGCCCCACCATCCGGGCCACCATGCCCAGATGATGGGGCCTGTCCTCCTCATGAATGCGCCCCAGGAACACAGAGGGGCGCATTCCGCCACATTAGCGTGGGGCAGCAGGTCCCCCGACCCACCGCCCGTGGCCACTCTCATTCGGGGACGCGGGCGAATTGTGCTCGCCGGCGCCCCCTCGCCGCGGGTCTGCGGGGCGGGAGAGTGAGCCCAGCTCGCTCCCGCTCCCGCAGAGCCTCTCTCTTAGCCGCCATCACCTCGTCAGCGAACAAGGCAACGGCAGCCCAACACTCTCCGCTGCCAGCCATAGCTGGAACTACGGCCGACAGCGAGAGGTCCGCACCAATGGTGCTTATGAGGGCCGTCCTTTGTCCGTCCCACGCTTCACACACAGCCAGGGTGTGGTAGGCCGTGTCCGGGTCTCCGCTGGTGCAGTTTCGGCATCGGGGCTCCGACCCTATCCCCACCACCTCCCACAGGTACTTGGCAAAACAGCCATGGCCCGTGAGAAGTTGGGTGAGGTGGTATGTCGGGGCCCCATGACCCCTCTCTACCCACTGACGCAGGACGGGCCTGACGGCCCCCACAAGCAGCGATCCGCTGCGCGTCGCCCGCAGTCTTTCGGCCCACTTCCGGAAGAGATCATCGCGAGCCGATTGTCTCCAGCGATCGATCTCCTCCGGAGGCGGCCGACCCCCGATAGCACGCCGCATCAGGGCGCCCTCGTCGTACACCCTCTTGAGGACGCCGGCCTCGAGATCCCAGGGGATACTCCCCGCAATCAGACACGCCGCCTCGTAAGAGACGGTGTGGTACGCCCGTGCAGCCCTCTGCGCTATGGCGCGCTGCGGTCGTCGCAGCAGCGCGATATTCGCCGGGCAGAGGGCCTCCGCCCATATGGGCGCTCCGTAGAGCGCCTTGGAGCGCACCACTCCGTCATAGAGACGGCGGCATGCAGACCCTGGGCCTCCGCTGTTGGGCAGCAACCGCGAGAGCATTCCGGCAAATGCCAGCAACTTCGGTGCCAGCTGCCGGAAATGCTCCGCGAACCGCCACCGACTGTCGAGAACGAGCCCGAGGTATTTCAGGCTGGTCCCGACAGCGATGGGGATGCCGCCCACCATGATTGTCCTATCTCGAGGCGGCGTCTGCCGGGGCCCGTGGAAGAAGAGGGCCTCGGACTTTTCGAGGGCGACTTTCAGGCCGAGCGCCTCGATGCGACGCACTACGTGGGCTACACCTGCCGTGGCAAGGACGGCGGCGTCCCGAAATGTGGGGGCCCGCGCGGTGACTAGGGTGTCGTCGGCGTAGCAAAGTACACCGACCCCCCGAAGATTAGCACCGCGCAGGACCCAATCATAACCTATGTTCCACAGGAGCGGCCCGAGGACCGACCCCTGTGGAACGCCACAAGACATGCCCCTGCGGACCACCCCGTCTTGGGCCGGGTAAATGATGACCCGGTCCACGAAGTAGTCCGCAAGGACGCGCCTGAGGTACCACGGGACATTGTGGTACCTCAACGCCTCCGCAATGGTTCCCCAGGGGAGGGTGTTGAAGGCGTTCGCTATATCCAACGATACAGCCAACAGCACCTCACCCCCGGAGACCGCTTCATTGACGCTGTCCCGCAGTCGGGATATCGCGTCGAGGGTCGACCTCCCACGACGGAAGCCGAACTGGCCATCGCTGAGATTGGGCCCCGCCCCCTCCAGGTGGCCGACGAGACGCGCAGCGAGCACCCGCTCAAAAAGCTTGCACATCTCGTCGAGCAACACGATGGGGCGGTAGGCCGACGGCGATTCGGCTGGGCGCCCGTGCTTTTTGAGCAGCACGAGCTTGCCGGTTTTCCATCGTCGAGGGACTCTCCCCGACACCAGACACTCCGACATGAGGGACAGCGTCTCCTCCTCTAGTGCCGGCATGACGGTGACGATAACCTTCCCAGGGACGCCGTCCGGGCCCGGGGCGCGATTCCTGGACCGGAGTGCCAGTATCGCAGCCCCTAACTCGGCCTCGGACACGGGAGGTATCGCCCCTTCGTCTGCCGGCACCTGGCTTGGTGCTCCCATCCGCGGCGGGGTCCACTCTTCCCTGGCAGGGAAGAGGGAGCTGACCACTCGGTCCAGAAGGCTCGGCTCGAGAGTTCTGGTGAGGGGAGGCGCCCAAGGCTGGAGTTTCTGACTCACAATCTTGTACGGCCGCCCCCACGGATCTCGGTCGAGGCTCTCGAGCCACTCCTTCCAGGCCTCGTCCTTGGCGGCTTTGATCGCCGAGCTGAGGGTCCGACGAGCGGTAAGGTACGCGGCGTGCAACTCTTCTTCGCGGGCGAGATCCCTAACGGCCCGCCTTCGGCTGCGGGTGTACTGCCTCTGGGCCGCGTGACTCGCGGCACGCAGCTCGGCCAAGTGGGGACGCCACCAGTACACCTGCCTCCGGGGCGGGATAGGTCTCGCCCTCTGCATCGCCGCGTCGCAGACGCGAGTCAGTGCTCCAGCGAGCCACTCGCATCTCGCGTCCACGTCCTGACCGCTGTCGACAGCAGCCCATCGCTCGACGATAGCCGCCTCTCGGGCCAGCTCCCGGTCCAGCGTTCCGAGCCGCCACCGCGGACCTTCCCCTACCACGGGGCGGTCCAGTGCCACACGCGGCGTCGCCGCGGGGGCAGAGACGATGTCGAACCGGATGTACCGGTGGTCAGACGAAGTCTCCACCCCCTCGACGACCCGCCAGTTGTGTATGCGACGGGCCAGGCCAGAACTCGCGAAAGAAAGATCGACCACCGACCCGGCCCGGGCCCGCACAAACGTGTGGACCGCCCCTCGGTTCAGCAGCACCAAGCCTTGGGACACCGCCCACTCCTCAACCATCTCCCCCCGGGCATCGGTCGCCGGGGATCCCCACGCCCGTGAGTGAGCGTTGAAATCCCCGGCCACCACAGCCGGGGTGGGGTGCACTTCCGCCAGCAGAGCCCCGACCTCCGTGAGCAACTGCTCGAACTCGGCGAGGCTTCTGCTGGGGGGACAGTACACCCCAATTACCGCAGCGCCACCCAGCGCGACGAGTACGCACCCTCGGCCCTTCCGCACTCTGTCGAAAGGAGGGGCCGTTCGCTGAGCGACGATAGCCACCGAGCCGCCGTGGTCGCCGGCCCAGTTAGGGCTGTTGCGAACGCAATACGGCTCGGCGACTACTGCCATTGTCGTCTGCCACTGCGCCATGGATTGGGCCAGAAGGTCCTGGGCCGTGGCGCAGTGGTTGACGTTGGCCTGCAGCATAGAGATGGTTTGGGCCATTAGGTTTGGGCAGTGTCCATCTCCTCCTCCCTATTCGGCAGCAGGGTGGGCGAGGGCGTGGGTGTCTCCGCAGGCCTCGGCCGAGGAGGTCGACGTGGACGCTGGGGCTGGCCGTTTTCGCAATGCGATTACGCAGATTTGCGATACGGCCATGCCCCGCATCCGGAGTCGTCGGCCTCCACGGAAGGAGGTCTACTGGTGGTCCCAGGAGCTGGCGGACCTCCGTGCGGCCTGTACCCGTGCCCGGAGGTCCTACACCCGCAGCCGGCGACGTAACCGCGGAAACGGTGAGGATGGCCAGCTTCATGAGGAGTACCGCGAAGCGCGGAAAACTCTGAAGCTGGCCATTTGCCGCGCCAAGGATGCGAAGAGAAAGGAGATGCTGGAGAGCCTCGATCGTGACCCCTGGGGTCGCCCGTATCGTGCGGTGCGTCAAAAGCTCCGCACGCCGGGCCCCCCCCTTACCGAGACTCTCCAGCCCAGCTTCCTGCAGGAAGTGGTCGAGGGCCTTTTCCCTCAGCGGGCGGAGCACACACCCCCGTCGATGGCCTACTCGGTCAGAGACGACGGGGGTAGAGAGGAGGATGCTCCGCCCGTGAGGGAATCGGAGGTAGGGGCGGCTGTTCTGCGGATTCGTTCCAAGAACACCGCCCCCGGGCCGGACGGGGTACCAGCCCGAGTGATGGCCCGAGCCCTCGACCATATGTCGGACCGCCTCAGGGAGGTGTTGGATGCTAGTCTAGCGTCCGGACACTTCCCTGAGTGCTGGAAATGCGGGAAGCTGGTCCTGTTGAAGAAGCCGGGACGGCCTGCCGATTCGGTCGCGGCCTATAGGCCCATCGTGTTGCTGGACGAGGCGGGCAAGTTGTTCGAAAGGATAATCTCTGCCCGCATCGTCCGGCAACTCTGCGAGGTGGGGCCCGACCTGTCGGACGCCCAGTTCGGATTCCGAGAGGGGCGTTCGACGGTCGATGCCGTGATGCGCCTTAGGGCCGTGACCGAAGAGGCAGTGTGCTGTGGCGGCGTGCTGTTGGCGGTGTCTTTAGACATCGCCAACGCATTCAATAGTCTGCCATTCAGCTGCATCGGGGAAGCACTCCAGTACCACGGGGTGCCGGAGTACCTGAGGCGGCTAGTGGCAGACTATTTGGAGGAGCGTACCGTCGTGTACGAGGACCGAGAGGGCGTCTTGAGACGGCGACCCATGTCGTGCGGCGTTCCGCAGGGGTCTGTCCTTGGACCACTCCTGTGGAACGTGGGATACGACTGGGTCTTACGAGGTCGTCTCCCCCCCGGGCTGGGCGTAATTTGTTACGCCGATGACACATTGGTCACAGCCCGGGGGGTGAACTTCCACGAGGCGGCGCGCCTGGCCACCACGGGTGTTTCTCTGGTGGTCGGGCGCATCGAGGCGCTGGGCCTTCGGGTGGCCCTGGACAAGACGGAGGCCCTGTTATTTCATGGGCCTCGTCGTGGTCCGCCCCCCGGCGCCTCCATAGAGGTCAACTCGGTCCTCGTACCGGTTCGGGCCCAGATGAAGTATCTGGGTCTGATCCTCGACGGTAGGTGGCTCTTCGACGAGCACTTCCGACAGCTTGGTCCGAAGCTGGTCGACGCTGCCTCTGCCCTTGGGCGACTATTGCCCAATTTGGGTGGAGCCAGCGTCGCAACGCGACTCCTCTACACGGGGGTGGTCCGGTCGATGGCGCTGTACGGCGCACCGGTGTGGGTCACGGCTCTGACCGCCCAGAACAAGGCGCGCCTCTGGCGGCCTCAGAGGGTACTGGCGGTCAGAGCGATACGTGGTTACCGCACGGTGTCGACCGAGGCAGCGTGCGCGTTGGCCGGAACACCCCCGTGGGATTTGGAGGCGGAAGTGCTCGCCGAAGTTTATCGACGGGTGGCTGAATATCGGGTGGAGAGAGGCATTCGCCCTCCGCCCGAAGAGGTACGCGAGTGGCGTGAAGCCGCCCGTCGAGCCACGATGGCTCGGTGGTCTTTCCGACTGGAGACTCCACGCGCTGGCTTTGCCGCCGTGGAGGCTCTCCAGCCGGTCATCCTCGAGTGGGCAGGGCGGCAGCACGGGACCCTTTCCTTCCGACTGACGCAGGTACTTTCCGGGCACGGTTGCTTCGGAAAGTACCTGCACTCGGTCGCTAGGAGGGAACTGAGTCCCGCCTGCCACCACTGCGACTGCAGTGAAGACTCGGCCCAGCATACGCTGGCGATCTGCCCCGCATGGGCGTCGCAGCGCCGGGCCCTCACTGCAGTCATCGGAGGAGATCTCTCGCTACCGGCCGTCATACGCTCCATGGCCGGTAGCGACAGCAGTTTTACCGCGGTCGCAACCTTCTGCGAAGAAGTCATCTCGCAGAAGGAGGCGGCGGAGAAGGCCCGGGAGGACGACCTCCACTCGGACCCAATCCGTCGCCGGCGAACCGGGCAGCGGAGGCGCGCTCACCTGCGCCTCATGCCGCCCTGAGTGTGGCCGCGGATGGTCGGGACGGGCTTTCCCTTCCATCCGCTCTAGTGGCCGCCCGCGAGGAGGCGACGTTACGTGTGTGCCGTACGTCGCCTAAATGGAGAGGCTTTGGAGAGGGTGCCCGCTTCTGTGCGGGCAAGCGCTGGGAGGGGTCTGGACGGCGTAATAACAGCAGTTCCCGGACTCCTCCCTCCTCAGGCGCAGAGTGGCACACCGTGTGGTTTTAGTCGGTTCGAGTCCGACACACCGCCCCGCCGCAAGCCCCGGCGCGGGTGACGGTCCGAGGGGATTTCCACACGTAAAAAAAAAAAAAAAAAAGGTTAGGTTAGGTTAGGTTAGGTTTTTTTTTTTACGTGGTGGAATGCATTTACGCACTTCGCTCCCCCCCCGCGGGGGCAGGGGGTTCGCTTCGTGTGGGACTCCTGACCTCGAAGAGAGGCCAGACTACCCACTAAACCACCACGGTGTTCCTCCTTCACCTAAACCGAGCCGCGGGATAGTTTGCTCACCGCGACTCGGCTAGGGACGCCCTTTAATCGGGCTCACCTCTGTCGAGGCCCCACCATCCGGGCCACCATGCCCAGATGATGGGGCCTGTCCTCCTCATGAATGCGCCCCAGGAACACAGAGGGGCGCATTCCGCCACATTAGCGTGGGGCAGCAGGTCCCCCGACCCACCGCCCGTGGCCACTCTCATTCGGGGACGCGGGCGAATTGTGCTCGCCGGCGCCCCCTCGCCGCGGGTCTGCGGGGCGGGAGAGTGAGCCCAGCTCGCTCCCGCTCCCGCAGAGCCTCTCTCTTAGCCGCCATCACCTCGTCAGCGAACAAGGCAACGGCAGCCCAACACTCTCCGCTGCCAGCCATAGCTGGAACTACGGCCGACAGCGAGAGGTCCGCACCAATGGTGCTTATGAGGGCCGTCCTTTGTCCGTCCCACGCTTCACACACAGCCAGGGTGTGGTAGGCCGTGTCCGGGTCTCCGCTGGTGCAGTTTCGGCATCGGGGCTCCGACCCTATCCCCACCACCTCCCACAGGTACTTGGCAAAACAGCCATGGCCCGTGAGAAGTTGGGTGAGGTGGTATGTCGGGGCCCCATGACCCCTCTCTACCCACTGACGCAGGACGGGCCTGACGGCCCCCACAAGCAGCGATCCGCTGCGCGTCGCCCGCAGTCTTTCGGCCCACTTCCGGAAGAGATCATCGCGAGCCGATTGTCTCCAGCGATCGATCTCCTCCGGAGGCGGCCGACCCCCGATAGCACGCCGCATCAGGGCGCCCTCGTCGTACACCCTCTTGAGGACGCCGGCCTCGAGATCCCAGGGGATACTCCCCGCAATCAGACACGCCGCCTCGTAAGAGACGGTGTGGTACGCCCGTGCAGCCCTCTGCGCTATGGCGCGCTGCGGTCGTCGCAGCAGCGCGATATTCGCCGGGCAGAGGGCCTCCGCCCATATGGGCGCTCCGTAGAGCGCCTTGGAGCGCACCACTCCGTCATAGAGACGGCGGCATGCAGACCCTGGGCCTCCGCTGTTGGGCAGCAACCGCGAGAGCATTCCGGCAAATGCCAGCAACTTCGGTGCCAGCTGCCGGAAATGCTCCGCGAACCGCCACCGACTGTCGAGAACGAGCCCGAGGTATTTCAGGCTGGTCCCGACAGCGATGGGGATGCCGCCCACCATGATTGTCCTATCTCGAGGCGGCGTCTGCCGGGGCCCGTGGAAGAAGAGGGCCTCGGACTTTTCGAGGGCGACTTTCAGGCCGAGCGCCTCGATGCGACGCACTACGTGGGCTACACCTGCCGTGGCAAGGACGGCGGCGTCCCGAAATGTGGGGGCCCGCGCGGTGACTAGGGTGTCGTCGGCGTAGCAAAGTACACCGACCCCCCGAAGATTAGCACCGCGCAGGACCCAATCATAACCTATGTTCCACAGGAGCGGCCCGAGGACCGACCCCTGTGGAACGCCACAAGACATGCCCCTGCGGACCACCCCGTCTTGGGCCGGGTAAATGATGACCCGGTCCACGAAGTAGTCCGCAAGGACGCGCCTGAGGTACCACGGGACATTGTGGTACCTCAACGCCTCCGCAATGGTTCCCCAGGGGAGGGTGTTGAAGGCGTTCGCTATATCCAACGATACAGCCAACAGCACCTCACCCCCGGAGACCGCTTCATTGACGCTGTCCCGCAGTCGGGATATCGCGTCGAGGGTCGACCTCCCACGACGGAAGCCGAACTGGCCATCGCTGAGATTGGGCCCCGCCCCCTCCAGGTGGCCGACGAGACGCGCAGCGAGCACCCGCTCAAAAAGCTTGCACATCTCGTCGAGCAACACGATGGGGCGGTAGGCCGACGGCGATTCGGCTGGGCGCCCGTGCTTTTTGAGCAGCACGAGCTTGCCGGTTTTCCATCGTCGAGGGACTCTCCCCGACACCAGACACTCCGACATGAGGGACAGCGTCTCCTCCTCTAGTGCCGGCATGACGGTGACGATAACCTTCCCAGGGACGCCGTCCGGGCCCGGGGCGCGATTCCTGGACCGGAGTGCCAGTATCGCAGCCCCTAACTCGGCCTCGGACACGGGAGGTATCGCCCCTTCGTCTGCCGGCACCTGGCTTGGTGCTCCCATCCGCGGCGGGGTCCACTCTTCCCTGGCAGGGAAGAGGGAGCTGACCACTCGGTCCAGAAGGCTCGGCTCGAGAGTTCTGGTGAGGGGAGGCGCCCAA
Organism: Diaphora mendica; assembly: GCA_949125395.1. Taxonomy (NCBI): domain Eukaryota; kingdom Metazoa; phylum Arthropoda; class Insecta; order Lepidoptera; family Erebidae; genus Diaphora; species Diaphora mendica. Next base: position 2,601 of record OX421331.1, on the reverse strand, counting down.
GGCTGGAGTTTCTGACTCACAATCTTGTACGGCCGCCCCCACGGATCTCGGTCGAGGCTCTCGAGCCACTCCTTCCAGGCCTCGTCCTTGGCGGCTTTGATCGCCGAGCTGAGGGTCCGACGAGCGGTAAGGTACGCGGCGTGCAACTCTTCTTCGCGGGCGAGATCCCTAACGGCCCGCCTTCGGCTGCGGGTGTACTGCCTCTGGGCCGCGTGACTCGCGGCACGCAGCTCGGCCAAGTGGGGACGCCACCAGTACACCTGCCTCCGGGGCGGGATAGGTCTCGCCCTCTGCATCGCCGCGTCGCAGACGCGAGTCAGTGCTCCAGCGAGCCACTCGCATCTCGCGTCCACGTCCTGACCGCTGTCGACAGCAGCCCATCGCTCGACGATAGCCGCCTCTCGGGCCAGCTCCCGGTCCAGCGTTCCGAGCCGCCACCGCGGACCTTCCCCTACCACGGGGCGGTCCAGTGCCACACGCGGCGTCGCCGCGGGGGCAGAGACGATGTCGAACCGGATGTACCGGTGGTCAGACGAAGTCTCCACCCCCTCGACGACCCGCCAGTTGTGTATGCGACGGGCCAGGCCAGAACTCGCGAAAGAAAGATCGACCACCGACCCGGCCCGGGCCCGCACAAACGTGTGGACCGCCCCTCGGTTCAGCAGCACCAAGCCTTGGGACACCGCCCACTCCTCAACCATCTCCCCCCGGGCATCGGTCGCCGGGGATCCCCACGCCCGTGAGTGAGCGTTGAAATCCCCGGCCACCACAGCCGGGGTGGGGTGCACTTCCGCCAGCAGAGCCCCGACCTCCGTGAGCAACTGCTCGAACTCGGCGAGGCTTCTGCTGGGGGGACAGTACACCCCAATTACCGCAGCGCCACCCAGCGCGACGAGTACGCACCCTCGGCCCTTCCGCACTCTGTCGAAAGGAGGGGCCGTTCGCTGAGCGACGATAGCCACCGAGCCGCCGTGGTCGCCGGCCCAGTTAGGGCTGTTGCGAACGCAATACGGCTCGGCGACTACTGCCATTGTCGTCTGCCACTGCGCCATGGATTGGGCCAGAAGGTCCTGGGCCGTGGCGCAGTGGTTGACGTTGGCCTGCAGCATAGAGATGGTTTGGGCCATTAGGTTTGGGCAGTGTCCATCTCCTCCTCCCTATTCGGCAGCAGGGTGGGCGAGGGCGTGGGTTTCGCCCCACCTGCTGCTCTCCTTTTAGCTCCCCTGCTTCGGGAGGCCGCCTTGCAAAGGTTAGGTTTTTTTTTTTTTTTTTTTTTTTTTTTTTTTTTTTTTTTTTTACGTGGTGGAATGCATTTACGCACTTCGCTCGCCTCCCGCGGGGGCAGGGGGTTCGCTTCGTGTGGGACTCCTGACCTCAAAGAGAAGCCAGACTACCCACTAAACCACCACGGTGTTCCTCCTTCACCTAATCCGAGCCACGGGATAGTTTGCTCACCGCGACTCGGCTAGGGACGCCCTTTGTTGTTGGGCACACCTCATGAATGCACCCCAGAAACACAGAGGGGCGCATTCCGCCACATTAGCATGGGGCGGCAGATCCCCCGATCCACCGCCCGTGGCCACTCTCACCCAGGGACGCGTGCGGACTTCGCCCACCGGCATCCCTCCCCGGGACGCGTGCGAACTCCGCCCGCCGGCGTCCCCGTGGCCCGCGGGGCGAAAGAGCGAGCCCAGCCCACTCCCGCCCCAGCAGAGCCCCTCCTCTTGGCCGCCATCAGCCGTGAGGCGACGGCAGCCCGACACTCATCGCCGCCGGCCATAGCCGGAGCCACAGCCTACGGCGAGAGGTCTGCTTTTTACGACTTTGCTGTCGGGTTTTAGAGTCTTTTCCTTGACGCGTGCCGGCCAGTTAAGGCAAGCCCTCCGGCCAACAGGTTTTCAGCATACCCTCCTGGAGCCACCAGTCAGGTCACTGTTGAGCCCCTGTTGGTTACGGAACGCGAGAGGGTGGCTAGGCCTCTCTCGCCGACGGTGGCACTAGTGCCTGTCAGCCCCTGAGTTAACAGTGGGCCGACCCGCCCCTCGATCCCGCCGAGCCCTGAAAAGGGCTGCTGCGGATCCCACCCCGCGACCCCCTCGTGCAATGGGGTCAAGCCCTGAAAAGGGCTGTCGGGTTATTGGTCAGACGGCCAGCATACAGAGCTCCTGAGAGTCAGAGTATCCTGACCGCCTGTCCAGGGCGCACCAGCCTCCACGCTTCTGCTCCCCAGGACCGGAGTCCAAAGGGGGAAGAAACGCGTAAGCCAACGTGGAGGTTACCCGACGCCGCGCCCCTGCAAAGGTTAGGTTAGGTTAGGTTTTTTTTTTTTTTTTTTTTTTTTTTTTACGTGGTGGAATGCATTTACGCACTTCGCTCGCCTCCCGCGGGGGCAGGGGGTTCGCTTCGTGTGGGACTCCTGACCTCAAAGAGAAGCCAGACTACCCACTAAACCACCACGGTGTTCCTCCTTCACCTAATCCGAGCCACGGGATAGTTTGCTCACCGCGACTCGGCTAGGGACGCCCTTTGTTGTCGGGCTCTTCTCCTGAATGCACCCCGGAAACACAGAAGGGCGCATTCCGCCACATTAGCATGGGGCGG